>CM057475.1:31312833-36312833 GCA_030035585.1 Dugong dugon | reverse complement strand
CCTACCACCCAAAATATCATCTTGCAATAAGAGTCCTATCTAAGTATCTATCTATCTAACTATTTATCATCACTTATGAACTGGTTCTTTTCTAGGTTAACAGGCAAGTAAGACAAGATTTCTCTTGTCAAGGAGTGTAAAATATAATTATTAGATGAGATTAATTAATATATAATACAACTAACAATTTAAAAGAGTGCATATTGTGTGGAACTAACTTTCTACTTCATTAATCAGAGGATGGGGTGATCATTATGAACCTCACTAATAAGAAAATCACTTTATATTTCTGCAGAGTTGTATAGTCTGTTGTACACGTTACCTTATTCAAGCCTCACAGCAGCAGTGTGAAGTAGAGAGAATTAGCCCATGTTTTACAGGGAAGTCAAAATGACATACTCAAAGTAAAAATCCAGTTGCAAGATGAAGGAGAGAGATTCTGCAAAATACTATTCTCTTTTATGTTTATTTTTCTGAAGTAAAGAACTACTCTCAATTTGGAAAATTAGGCCAAATGAGGAGATTAAAAAAAAAAAAAAGAAAAGAAACCTGTGACAACATACATAATATTTGATGGCATTTAGCTTGCTGAAAGCATCATAGATCGACTTCTTCAATTAAGAAAATTAGTGAGGTTGTGTGGAGGGTGGTCAGGAGTACGTGCGTATACCTTCAGTATCTTCTAATAGACTCTGGAGTTAAAGTGAGATGTCATACAAATACATTTAACTACAAATTCAAAAATAAAATTGTGCAATAGAAGCAATTTTTTAACAACATGCATGCCAAACTAACTTCACGTGGGAAGAAACCCATATGTGCCCATTTTACATGTAAAGATAACAAATAAAAAGTACTAATGAATTGCTTAGATATGCATACTTGCTCGGGAGGCCTGGCTTAATACACATTCAACTGACCTATCAGATGGCATCTGCTCAATATTAAAAAAAAAAAAAAAGCCTAGATATTAAAACAATCTCAAATATTTCACATGTAAAAGGTAATTGGTGAATCGGTAAATTCACAATCTCCAACCGGGAGATTTTTCCTTTTTTGATAAAACCTTCTGTGCTCTGATTTTTACCAAATACTCCAGAGCCATTTCCGCCAATGATGAAAAACTGGAGACGGGGTTGCTTAGATACAGCAAATCCTGCATAGCCAAGGGAAACTGAAGGTCAAAGAGTGAATTAGATTGATGTCTTGTTCTTGTTCGAAAACAATTTGTTTTGCTGATGGAGTAAGAAAATGTGGACAGTCAAGGAAGGGAAGACATTTTATTTTTGCTGTAGAACAAAATTCACTTAGAAATAAAAGAGATAAGGGGAAAAACAGTGAATATTATTATAGGAATAATCCACCAGGTACACAAAGACTGTGAAACTAAATATTTGCTGTTTCTGCTACCAAAATGGACCAAGTGACAGTTTCAACTGGAGAAAAATCCCAAACTAACCTTAAATATAAATGACTGCTTTAGGGCATGCAGAATCATACTATGACACAAGATTAAGGGCAGAACCATAAGTACAATGGAAATAAGTCCAGAGCTCTCTATGTAAAGACAACCTTTGTGTATAGAGAGAAAAACACAGGTCCTCCTTGAATTTATTTTTGAATACTTGTGTTTGCATTTAATTATTTTCTATATAAAAATGAAATCATTTGATAAGAAGAAAGAAATACAATAAAATAAAAATGGCCAATATGACTGAAGTCCCAAAACTGAAAGGAAAAATATTCTTGAATAATTATAATCACTATATTACTCCAAAAATCTTACCTAGTGAATAAATATTATGAAACACCAATCTTAATGCTGTAGCTTCCAATACAAAATCTTGATATAAAACATAAAAAGCACGTCTTGATTTTCCATTTAGCATTTATGTATTTTATTTCATCTGGAAATAAAAAATGTGTGCTCTTCAACGTGAACCATTTAAATGACACTTTTTCTTTTACCATGTATCCTTTAAAACTTTCTTATTCAGTTTTCAGTCTTACAACAATGCATGCATTACAAAAAAGCTTCTTGAAAAATTATAGAACTACATTTGAGGAGACAGTGACCTAGAATTACTTTAAAAGTAATCTTCACCATAATGGAATGCTGCAGGAGGGCTCAAATTTTCAATTTGAGAAAATAACAAATCACATGCATTTAACAGGCCTAGTCTAAATAGGCCACAGTCTTGGAAAGTAAATTGCTTTCGACACTAGTTCTCCTGCCAATGTATTGAATTCTGTTATTAGCAAACATCTTCCATTCAACCCTGTCAGAGGTTGTCTCAGGTCTAACTGGAGCTGTGTCCTGAGGGGCCTGAACCGAGTTCAGAATCAGGAAGCATCTTGTTTGCGGTGGTAGCACAGACAGGGGGAAGAAATTATCATGAACTACACAGTACAGGAAATTCAGAAACCTATAGCAAATTTTTATTATATTTTTCACAGCTTGTTTTTACCGTGGTGGGCTGTTTAAAAAATCAAAGTGAAATGGACCAGGAAATTGCTAGATTAACATGGATTTATTCTCCTCCAGGGCTTTTCTGAAACCAAATCTGTCTTGGAAGAAGTACAATCAGAATGCTCCTTACAAGTGAGGATGGTGAGACTTCGTCTCACATACTTTGGACAAGTTTACAGGAGGGACTAGTGCCTGGACATCATGCTTGGTAAAGTAGAGGGTCAGCAAAAAAGAAGAAGATCCTCAACAAGATGGATTGTAAGAGTGGCTGCAACAATGTGCTAAAAGATAGTGAGGATTGTGGAGATGGTGCAGGAAGGGGCAGTGTTTCATTCTGTTGTACATAGGGTCGCTATAAGTTGGAAGCAACTTGATGGCATCTAGCAACAACAGAGACAATTGTAGGATTTAGACATAGTTTTGTTCAAGCAACTCATTTTCTATGTTTGATTCTTGTAAATTCTTCCACTTTGCAGTGTTCCCTGGCCAAGGGATAATAAATATAAGGCTTAGACCTTTTTCAGGAAAGAGATCAAGAAAATTATGATTACTTCTGTATTTTAACCTAGAATAACAACTTCCTAAGAATTGTAAGCATTAAGATAGACTTTCTCTGATAATGTCAGGAACATGGCTACTAAATTCATGCCACTAGAAGCAAGGGAGATCATGGGAAATACATAAATCATAAACTTTGATTCATTTGGGGGAATTATTGCTTAGGGTAATGACAATGACAGTATTTCTCGTAAGTAAAATGAAATCACAATAAATTTTTAAATAAATATTGAAGAATAAAAAAATTTTAAAATATAATAAACAGCAGATAACCTAAATTTATCTGTTAAAATTTATTACAGTTGTATTGTATTATAATTAGAGCATTTATATATATTTATTTCCTAGGGGAGGCAGTTTAGAGAAACATCAACTTTATATATACATTTAATTTGTATGTAGTCAAGGGTTACCAAACTCAGGTCATTATAATTTCTTTCTATTTCTAGTGGGTTTTTTTTAAATAAGATCTTTTTGATTTGGGGGTATAACATCACATCATTGTCAAAATTTGCCTCTTCTTTTAAACATTTAAAATAATTATTTTTTATGTTTTCATCTCAGTAAATTTATATGAATTTCCCAAACATTTGTAATCATGGTTTTAGTGAGCATCACTGTGTTCAACCTTACATTTCTAAATGGCTTTTGGTTTTCTTGTTTACAGTGATGTCTACTGTTAGCTTGACAGTTAACTTTCATAATTTTAAGCAGTTATTTTATTCATAAACATGTTTTCTAAAAAAATATTTACCATATTGTGATCTTAGATTTAGAGACACAAAATCTATAAAATATTTAAAAAACATGTGGCACGGGGGGGATAGCAATAAAATTTTAGAAGACTATGTAGAAAAGTATATATAAAATATATATACCTTACCCCAGGTAAGATAACCACTAGCTATTTAAAAGGATGAAAGCATTTTTCATTTACATAAAAATATATCATTAATAAAATCAGTGAATAAATGAAAAATTAGGGGAAAATACTGTCATTCATCAGAATAAAGTCTAATACCTATGTTGTTGTTGTGTGCTGTCAAGTCAGTTCCAACTCATAGCAACCTTATAATAGCTACACTAGTAATAATAATATACTTTAAACTGACAAGAAAAAGTAAATGACCAATTTTTTTAAAAAATGGGTATGATATATGAATAGACAAATCTACAAATACTCTATAAATATTCTAAGAGATGCTCAGATTTATCATATTTTTAGATTTAAAGGATGCAGTTATTAAAAAAAAAGTATTAGATCTACACTTGAGGACTTACAGGAATTTGCAACAGGTATTTTTAACAAACAAAATACAAAAAAATGTTTACAAAATAATTCTATTCTTATGAAACACACACACTTGTTTATTTTTGATTATATACATACTAAGAATTGAATACTGAATGCTTAACAGTCAGTTTGCAAAAGAGACTAAGGGAGGAGGGTAGAAGCCAAAAAGGAAAAATCAGCACAGAAAATATTTAAATTAAAAAAAAACAGGTAAAATTATGAGGGAATTATGTAATTGCATAGGCATAACTATAAATGAGAAAAACTATCACTGTGTGGTAGGATGTCAGTAATTTTTTTATTTCCTTCCTCATTAACCGTATACATAATAATATACATAATTAATAGTAATACACAAAGAATAACGTAGTGTTGAAATTATTTCCAGCCAGAGAATGATCTAAGAATTTAAATTTTCTCCCTATTTAAGTTAAAGGCATTTAATGAAGAAGAGTTACAATCATTCTCCTAATCATGGATCTTAGAAATCCTTATGCCAATGACAGTAAGTACTTCTTTCTCTCACCATTACCCTGCTTTTATTTAACATCTTTGAGCAGAACAGAAACTGGTGGGAAGCTGATTCTTATGGATAAGAGAGAATAGACATTTGCATGGTCTGGGCCTTAGAAACTGCCTGAGACCTTTCTATATTGCTTATTGTTGTGTTTAGCATGGCTTTCATCCTGTCGGAATGTTGGACATTGGCCTGAGAAAAATTCCTACATTCAATCTGTCAGGATGCTGGATGTTGAGCTAACAAGTTCGACTCAACTGAGGCACGAACTAGGAGCCATGGATATCATATCTTTCAATGTTGCCAGGCTAGTGAGAATTTTTTTCCTTGGAACCCGAAGGAGGTGGGTGAGGTCTAGGGAATGTCACTGGTATATTTTCTTCTTTTTTTAAATTTATACGTATAATAATTTACCTGTATTAGTTAAAATAAAAATAATTGCTGAAAAACATGCCTATCCAAATATCAGTGGTCCAATACAGTAGATCTTATTCAGAGAAAGTTCAAGGTGTCACTTAGTGACCCAGACTGATGGAGGCTCTGCTGTTTTCACTCTATGGCTTCCCAGATTCCCTGCGGATAGAGTGGAAGATTGTATAGGAGATTGTACATGAGAGAGAGACATTAGTCCCAAGCAGCTCATTACCTGATTTATTCAGAAAATAAACATTTATTGGAAGTCTACCATACAAGTCAATGGCAGGATACTGGAGCATGAGATAAAATTTTAAGACATGTGTCAATGTCTTATCACTCATGTTTTAGTGAGTAAAAAGTCAAGAACACCACTAATTGTAATATTGAAAGTATGAACAAAATTCTAAGGGAATCCAAAAAAAGGAGCAGAAAAATTTTATCTGGTGGACTAGTAAGCAACATCCTGATAAATGGAGAAAAGACTGTAATTGTCAAGGATTTCATTTTATGTGGATCCACAATCAACACTCATGGAAGCAGCAGTCAAGAAACCAAATGATGCATTGCACTGGGCAAATTTGCTGCAAAAGACCTATTTAAAGTTTTAAAAAGAAAAGATGTCACTTTAAGGATTAAGGTGCACCTGACCCAAGCCAAGGTGTTTTCAGTCGCCTCTTAGATGCATGTGAAAGCTGGACAATAAATAAGGAAGACCGAAGAAGATTTGATGCCTTTGAATTATGGAGTTGGCAAAGAATATTGAATATATCATGGACTGCCAAAAGAACGAACACATCTGTCTTGGAAAAAGATCAACCAGAATCCTCCTTAGAAGTGAGGACTGTGAGACTTTTCTCACATACTTTGGACATGTTATCAGGAGGGACCAGTCCCTGGAAAAGGACATCATGCTTGGTAAAGTAGAAGGTCAGCAAAAAACAGGAGAACCTCTGATGAGATGGAATAACACAGTGGCTATAACAATGAGCTCAAACATAACGATCGTGAGGGTGGCACAGGACCAGGCAGTGTGTTGTTCAGTTGTACATAGGGTTGGAACTGACTCAGTGGCACCTAACAATAACAACGAGGAAATCTTCATTCATTTAAGCTAGTCCTTGAAGGATTAATAGGATTTTACAAAAACTATCAAGAGAAATAAGTCTATGACTTATTTCTTCTGAGCATTTCCTTACCTGCCTTGGATGCAGTATAGTATTTGACAGTTTCTTATCTCCTGTCTGCTTTGGATACATTATAGTACCTGACACTTTAACTGTTTCCAAACTTCCTTAGATTATACACTGCAGTAAAGCTGGGCATTTCCCAATAATGTTTCTTACAGTAACAGGTGTAGCTATATTCTCTCAATATCATAATTATGGAAAAGTGAGCAAATGGAAATTTAATTTGAAGTATATGCAAGGAACATAGTCAATTAGTTCAATTTGACACTAGGCAGCATATGCTCAGCTTTCACTGAAGGTGAAAAATGAGGATAAATGAGAAACTGAAAGAAAACAAGCCAATATGGGTTTTTAAGAAACAATATTGTTAAAGAACATGTGTTTTCTGCAGAACAAAAGCAGCCGACATTTTCCACAAATTGATGGTCAGTGAAGTGTAGCAAAACAATTTTGTAAAGTACAATGAATACAATTTAATGAATCAGACTGAAGAGGGCAAACACACACTTTATGCTAGCAATGATATTTTAGGCATCCAAAGTAAAAAAAAAAAAAGATGAAGAAACATTACATCAGTATCTGATCATGGTGTTGATTAAACTGCTTTTCTTACATCTGACAGGCTTTACATAAATGTCTCCAACAGAATAACTGTGTTGAAAGTAAAATGAAATGCATTATGAAATATGATTCTTTACCTGGTATGCAGTATAATCTCATTAAATTCAGGCAAAAGTGAGGAAATCAATTTGAAAGTTCCATTTGTTACAATTTGATGATTATGATTAAAGAACCATAAAAATTTTCTCTGACATTTCACCTTTCCTACAAAAAAACAGCCTTCTGCAATTTCTTTAGTTTTCCTTCCACTTAACTATGGTGTTACCTATAAATGCTGGATTTTTCTTTTTTAGAAATAACAAACCTATAATCAGCTATTTTTGGAGAAGTGCTTGATCTTAAGGTCAGAAAAAGAAAAAACATTGCCATCGTGTTGATTCTGACTCATCGGGACCCCACAGGACAGAGTGAACTGTCCCATAGAGTTTCCAAGGCTGTAAATGTTTATGGAAGCATACTGTAACCTCTTTCTTCCCCGAAGTGGCTAATGGGTTTTAACTGCCAATCTTTCAGTTAGCAGACATGCACTTAATGACTGCATCACCAGGGCTCCAATCTTAAGGACAGTGGCTCAAAAATATTTTTTTAACAGAGACTGAAGAAATCCTGACAGTATGGCCCCCGGACATCCTTTTAGCTCAGTGGTGAAGTCACACCCAAGGTTCACCGTTCAGCCCCATAAAACAAAAATGGGACTAACGAGGCACAGCAGTCCAGGGACAAGGACTAGAAGGCAGGAGAGGACAGGAAAGTTGGTGATAGGGAATCCAAGATTGAGAAGCAAGAGTGTTGACATGTCATGGGGTAGATAACCATCATCACAGGGCAATATGTGTACTAACTGTTTAATGAGAAACT
This sequence comes from Dugong dugon, assembly GCA_030035585.1. Taxonomy (NCBI): domain Eukaryota; kingdom Metazoa; phylum Chordata; class Mammalia; order Sirenia; family Dugongidae; genus Dugong; species Dugong dugon. The sequence continues at coordinate 36,304,911 of CM057475.1, read as the reverse complement.
ATTTGCTCTGTAAATCTTCATCTAAAGTACAAAAAAAAAAAAAAAGAATTATCTATGTGAGATCAAACTGACAACAGCAACTCAAAAGGTCTGATGGGAAGCCTAGGGGGCAATGAGTTGAAGATAATGGTGATGGAATAATTTGGAAAAGGATAGTGAGAATAGCAGCCCAACTGGAAGAACGTAATCTATGTCACTGAATTGTACATGTAGAAATTTTTGAAATGGTGTATCTTTGGCTATGTGTATTTTCACCAAAAAAAATAAAAGCCCTCCAAGGTTGAGAAGGGAGAGTGTCGACATGTCATGGGGTTGTTAATCAATGTCATAAAACAATATGTGTACTAACAGTTTAATGAGAAACTATTTGTTCTGTAAACCTTCATCTAAAGTACAATAAAAATTTTTTTTTTTAATTTTTAATTCAAATTTTTCTAGAGATATTTTTAATGGCATATATAATAAATTTGCAAATAATCATTATTGCCCATGATTATAAAATAGAAATCACCTGAAGTGAATTATTGCAGTTTATCTTCAAAGTGTTCGCTCCATCTTTGACCTCTTTTAACACATTGTACTAGGTGGTGATAAAATAAACTGAGTTATTGTACAGTTATTTAACATTGGATCTTATATTTCTTACTAGATTGTTATTCCATTGAGAATGGAGGTTCTAGCCCCTTTATCAATGTATCCACTGCACAACCAACACAGTGTCCAGCACATAGTAGGTGTTCAGTTATTGTCTATTGAATAAACACATTTATAAGTTTGAAAGTCGTCATTATTGATATCTTAAAACAAACACTTCCAGAATTGTATCAACTATTCTTTCAGAGTAGCCCTAACAATTCTTTGAAAGAGGATGAGGGAGGGGAAAGTAAACTTATAAAGATTCCCAACCCTTCTTCAATCACAGTAACTCCATTGCTTTAAAATAAAGTCTAGTGAAAAATAATCTTTAAATATAGTCTAGTGAAAATTGTGTAAGTCTGATTTTCCACAAGAATTTGATTAGTACTTATTGGGCAAAAAATAAAAAATTGTACTCTATCTTTTTGTAAGGAACATTGAATTGTAAGGGATTTGACTTCCCTCTCTCCATCCCTTCTTTATGTTCATTAACTCACTCAACAAATAATTACCTGGTGCCTACTTAGCACCAGGCACTGTTTTAGGTACTTGAGATATACAAGTTAAAAAAAACAGGCAAAGCCCCTGAACTAATGAAGATTTCATTCTAATGATTTTTATAGGTGAGGTCAGAAAATAAACAAAAATAAACATGTAACATGTCATATGGAAATGAGTGCTCTAGGGAAAAATAAAGGAGAGCAAGAAGTGAAGGGCATGCTGGAAACTGAGGGATTACTATTTTACATAGAGTGGTCATAATGAGCCCCTCTGCTAAGTTAACATTTGAGCAAACTCAAATTTAGCCACGGGGATACCACAAGGAAGAGGGTACCAGACAGCAGAATCGTAAGTGCAGATGCCTTGAGAGAAAACATACATACATGTTGAAATCAGAGCAATAGCAAGGGGCAAGCTCATGGAGTGTCTAGGTTTAAGAAAAATAGGCTCCAAGCCTTCTTGTGCAGAAGAAGGCTGAGATTCCTACTAAGCTGAGTTGCAGTTTCTCCTGCAATGGTCTATGATTATAGTCCACAATGATGTTTTTTTCCATGAAGATTAGCTAATCCCAAAAATTTGTATAAACACTATCAAAAATTTGATAGTTTATCAACAAGTAGCTATGTTGTGAGAATAATTACAACTATATCAACCATTTCTGTAGTGCAGTCACTATGTACTAGTGTTCACATACATCATATCATTTAATTCTCAAATAAAACCTATGTGATAGGTCAGTGAAGTATAATTTTCACACTGTAGATGAGATAGCTGGGAATTTAACTGGTTAAAAAAAAAAAAAAAACTTGCCTAAGATTACAGACAATAAATGGCAAAAAAGACAAAAATTAAGTCTATCTGTTAAAAAGCTTAGTTCTTAACCACTGTATTACTCTACCTTGAGAGACAAAGGGATAGAAAGAGAAAGGAAGGAAGGAGGGAAGGAGAAAGAAAGATGGAGAGAACACATCATTTACTGAGGACGTCTTGTATGTCAGGTAGTGTGGTAAAATTTTATACATATTATCTCACTCTGACAGACCTGGATGTGTGAGGATTGAGTTCTTGTCTAGAGATTTGACAGGAAGATGCATACTAAATTTTTAATTGGCTCTGAATTATCTAAGATTAATGAGAAATATCAGTGGTTTTCTAACTATTCTCCAAGAAGCCCTATGATTTCTTTTTCAGTGGCCATAATGGCCATAATGGTTGGGAAAGAGGGACACTCCTGCTTCACCCAGAATATTTTCATTTGAATCTGCTTTGCATCCAGGTATCCCACATGAGATTTTATTAAAGAAATAATGGGAAAACCTCTAGCCTCATATAGTCTTCAAGCCTAATATCAGAAGGGTGTCCTGAAATGGCTAAGAATCCTTTCTTATAATGTACATGGATAGAGTCTTCAACACAAAATCCCACTTAAAAAGCCTTCCATTTACACCTTCATTTAATGCTTAAGCCAAATGTATGTCTTTATAATGATTATTTATAATGTCTGTCTACATTTGTTATTTTTATTTTTCTAGCATTTCCTTTCAGTAAGTACATTTCCTTGCCTGGCATTTTATTTTTGTGTTCTGCAGTCTTTTCAAAGCATCTGAATAGGCAAGTTGAATATAAATTCTTTTCTAGGTTGGCAGATGATCCATTTAAAAGGGACATCATTTAAACACCATTTAATTGCCCCAAGGCTTCAAACTGGCCTCTTCTGGTTCAGTCATGGCTAAGGAAGCGACACCAGAACATACCCAAATTGTCAAAATTTGGGTGAACTAGTAGGATAACCGGAATGGGAAAAATTATGAGTCGAAGCCCTGAAGGAAACTTAATCTCCCTCTTAGAAAGAAAGGGCAGCATATGCATTGCATAGCAACCAAATCTCTTTCCTGTCTGATTTTGAGCAAAGTCAGAAACAGTGGTGCCTCATTCAAAGATGGTGGCAAACCTCACTGCTTTGAATATGTCACTTTCTACAGTCCTGCCAATAATCCAGGCTCACACACATCAGGCCCTTGACAGGGCTCACTACACCTCTTCCAAGTCTCCCATTCTAGGGCTTCGACCTGTAATTTTTCCCACTTCAGTTATTGTTCCAGATCATCCAACTTTTAAAAATTTAGGTCTGTTCTGGTTTTGCTTCATCAGCCATGATTGCAATGGTTCGAACTAGTTTGAAGCCCTGAATTGCCTCCATGAACAACTGCTTCCTTTGCCATGAGACCAGAACTGGATGGTGCCCTGCTACCATTACTAAACTGTTTCATCAAAGATTCTAGAGAAGAATTCTGATCAAAAGGGAGATAAATGCAAAACAGAATTACAAATTTCCATGGAATCCAGACCTTTCTGGAGCCTTTAGGACTGGATAAACTTCCAAAACGTTTGCACCGAGATAATCTTTAAACCTTAAACCAAAAACATCCCCTCAAGTCTTCCTCTAACCAAACAATAGCTTAATTAGTAAAGAATGTCTGCTTTGAGCATTGCGGTCTTTTAAAGAACTATCTGTTTGGGATCAAATTGACAACAACTGGAAATGTTAGATAAACTGCTTAGGGGGCAGTGAGCTTATGTTAATGGGGGAGGAACAACTCAAAAAAAGAGGGTGAGAATGGTTGCACAACTTGAAGAATGTAATCAATGCCACTGAATTGTAGACGTAGAAATCGTCGAATTGGTGTATGGTCTGCTGTGTATATTTTCAACAACAACAAAAATAAATTCTTTTTAAAAAGGACACCATTTAGATGTCATTTACCAAAGAAAGCATAAGCCTATTATTTGATATATTTCCTCTCCTTTCCTTTGATATTTTCTTAATATTGTTATTACCTATTTTTTGGTTCCCATTACTCACACTGTCAATGAGTATATGAATTTGGATGACTTTTGTATTTGGTTCTAAATTACTCTATATGATCAAAATGCCCACAATATTATAGGAAGAAATATGAGTTGATGATGTTTTCCAGTGAATTCCATGCAAATAGCTAATCTTTTTCATAAAGTCAAGCACTGAGAGGGGAATAGAAAGACAAGTGAATTTACTTTGAGATTTCTTACAACTCCAGTTATGCTTTAATTATTTATTTAATGTAAAACTGTTTATATTTCATTCATATGAACCTGTGATGCTCTTACATATAAATATCAGATTTCAATTAGATATCCTTATCTCTACCACAAACATCATTTATTTTTGCATAGGTACAGTTTGTTTGTTTGTTTGTTTGTTTTTAGTAAAGGGTTGGATTTAGCAGGTGTTATTTAGCAGTCCATTTCTATTTACCAGCTTAACCAATCAAAGAGGCATATAAGATACAAATGAATGAAGTGCAATGATTCTCACACTCACTATTTGTTCTTACCTTATGCAAGAGTACAACCATGTCTATTGCTTACATTCAGAACTTAAATAGATGCGGAAACTGATTGAAACTTAGAGTAAAAAAATATATACAACATATATCTTCATCTTAAAATATTCTAAGGGCACAGGCCAACAAAAATAAAATCCTTTGCTCTGATAAAAATTTTGTTGTATATATTGAGACACATTCCCATTTCCAAGAAACACTAAAGACACAAATTTTTTAAAGAAAATATTCTAAAAATAACTATGAAAACCCACAATAAATTAGAGGTATAATCTGATTATCATCCTTAGAGCCAGACTGCATCCTTCTTATTCCCAGGTAAGAAAGAAAACCTGCATCCTGGACCTCCTTCCCAGCAGCCAAAAAAATAAAAAATAAAAATGTGAATCATCATTTAAAATCATGCCTGCTGATCTTCATGGCATTTAAGGTCCCAGGGGATACTAAGGATATAATTTTAATTTTGTTTACAGCTATCCACAGATATCTTTTCTATTTATAGTTCACTCAGATTCAATTAGGTATCCTATTATTTGATTAATTGTACAGCTATCAAATCATTCAGGGCTCTCGCCATTTCAACAACATGAAAAAATATTCTTTCATCATTGTTAATATGCCGCTATCTGTCATCTAAATTAATATTGTGGTAACTGATATTAAAGTTAAAATTATTTCTATCAATTAAGGTAACTTGATGACAATGATAAATTCCTGAAGTAAAATCAATGGATAAGTTGTTATTGTAAAATATTTTTAAATGCAATTCTTTAATTCTGAAAATAACATTTATAGCTAGAAGTAAGGATTGGGATTTTGTTGAATATCTTAAGACGAATCCACATATACATTCAATTGGACTACTGACTCCTGTAAAAATTCCAGCGAGCAGCTAAATACACAAAGTATAGCTCTTGGAAAATATCCTGAAAATATTTTAGAGTACCCATTACAAACATAGCATGATTCTAAAGTTCTCTGTTTGGACAATGGATGAGTATGGGAGTGAGGGAACATTTTGAGGAATAGGAGACAGTTTTTTATTAACGGTGATTCAAAGGACATAATTAAGTAAACATTCTATAGAACTCTACAGAAGATGGAATCTAAAATTAAAATAATTAGATACCGCTTTAAATTAAATCAGTTTTGAAAAATAAGCTAGTTTTTCTAAAATGGGGAAGATAAGGTACTGCGATAATTTCTTACTTTCATGTATCCAAAACCATACCGACTCCTTCCCTTGCCTGCTGCATAGCAAGGAGAGGATCTCTACATTGCAGGGAAGCAATCATTAATCTCAGCTTATATATAGTCATAAAATCATATTCAATATTGTATTATAATTAACCATTGCTGTCGAGTCGATTCTGAATTATAGTGACCCTATAGGACAGAGTAGAACTGCCCCATAGGGTTTCCAAGAAGCAGCTGGTGGATCTGAACTGCTCACATTTTGGTTAGCTGCTGAGCATTTTTAAAATGTTAACTAAAGCTATTCTTGAAAAAAAAATTAGAGAATATTGATCAGAAAAGGATCAGGTTGTCCTGTATAAGAGAAAACATCTCAGAGCTAGTGAAATGAATATTTTTGGAATGCATTAAATTAGTGAACTTAGCAAAAATTTAAAGGTTAACAAAAATATTTTAAATGACTGTATTCTCTAAGCCAAATTCAAGACAATTAGAAATCAACAAGAATAGAGAGCCAGATAGTGTTGTTATATTTATAAACTAAAATAGACACTTATATGTAACTCATGATTCAAAGGAAATTACAGTGAAAATCTTGTTATGTTTAGAACTGAATGTCAGTGAACAACCCACATAAAAAAGGAAAAGCTGTTGAATGTAGCAAAATTTGAATTCTATAGAAAATACAAACACACAAATTGAGTGGCGATAATGTAGGAGGAGAAATCAATGAAAGAGAAAGTAATGAAATAATAGTGTAAAAAGCATGATTGTCTAAAAACACAAATTTCTGACAAGATTGATGATCAAGAAGAGAAAATGAAGGGCAGAGTCAAGATGGCAGATTAGTCAGATGCACCTTACTGTCCCCTTAGAGCAAAGACCCAAAAAATTAAGTGAAACAAATGGAGACGACAATCCTTGAAGCTTGAATATCAAAAAGGAAGGATAAAGAATTGAATCGAACACTGATTGAAAGGAAAAACTGAACAAACACAGCAAATGGGGAGTGACACAAAATGGAGGGGCTCTACCAACGGCTCTGGCTCAATGTGGCCATCTTAAGACAAGACCAGAAGTTACCCAGGGGGAGGAACAATGAAGACAACCCCACAGCATTCCCATAAGAGATGGAGAAACTATATAGACATACTCAGAGAGAAACAAGAGAAGGGAGAGCTGAGATCTAGAACCAGATATCCACAAGTGGCAGTCCCTGATGTAGGGGGTGAGTGGCACACACGAGGCAGTGGTAGTGCAGAGTGACAGCAGGAGGTTTCCCACCTGAACAGACCTTGGATGCCTGCCCCACACACTTGACTGGAAGCAGGTCCCAACCACTGGTGCAGCAGAAGGGAAGGGCTTGGACACCCACATCCACTAACTGGAGAAGTGCATTATCCCTACACCCACTCTCCTTATTGGAAGCAGTGGGGGACCCCATACACTAGACACTTCATTTAACTGGGAATCATAACACAAACCCCATCCTCCCTCCCTCAGCCCCATCCACCACCCACCTCTGCGCAACTGATGAATGGCAGTAGGCACCCTCCCATGTGTGCACCCATCCACCACCTATACCCCCACAAGCCTTATGGAGTGTCAGAGACCAAGCACCCATGCACATGCCCACCCTATGACAGCATCCAGCCCTGACTGGTGACAAGTGGCAGAAGCGCAACCACACACGTACCCACCTGCCACTTTCTCCTCCCTCCCCCCAGCTCATGAGAGGTTCCTGCATCTAGCCCAGACCAGCAACGAATGGCAGAAGTGTAACTGTACATGCACCCACCTGTTACTCCTTCCTCCCTCTCCCCAGCCCGACGAAAGGTGCAGGCAGTACAACCCCACAGGCATCCACCTGCTACTTCCCCACACTCCTTCCACCTGGCTAGAGACACAGGTGTTGTGACCATATGTTCACCCTCTTATTGCTCCCTTCCCCCTCCACTAACCTGATGAAAGGCACTGGCGGCATGACTGTGTGCAAGTTCACCTGCTGCTTCCCCTCTCTCCCCCTGCCCACCTTGAAGTGGAGCCAGTGTGACCATGCATGCATGCCCAGTTGTCACCTGCCCCCCACCCCACTCACAAGGCAAGTGGTGACAACCATGCCTATGCTCACACAACACACTCACCACTCCTGCCATCCTACCCACTCAGTAAGGACCACTCCCTGCTCCCACACCACTTGACTGACAACAGACTGCAGCCAACTCCACCCAGACCATCCTCAGCCCCCCAGCAACCCAGCAAACAGAGATCCACAACCACACATCCAGCTGCTGCCACACCCACCCAGAAACAAGTGGCTCAAGTGCAGCCAGACGACTAGCATGAAAGCACCACCTTCCCAGACACATCAAAATAAAACAAAACAAAAAATCAGGATGTAGCAAACAAATATACATTTAATAAATAAATATAATGACACTTTAATGCCTTGGAGACAATAGACAAAACCAAATCATCTAAAGATTCAGGACAAGATTGTTCCTGCAAATGACCAAAATAAAAACCAGAAAACATCACTGAGGAAGAAGAGGTAATCGAACTACAGGAGAAGGAATACAAAAGACTTATGTATAGAGTGCTTTAAGAGACCAAGAAATAGATTAAGGAAAACACAGACAAAACCAAGGAAAACAGATGAAATCAAGGAAAGTACAGAAAAAATTCTAGAAGAACTCATGAAAACAATACAAGAACAAAAAGAAAGAATAGATAGACAATTAGAAACCGTACAAAAACAGCAACTAGAAATCCAGAATATTAACAACAACATCTCAAAAAATATACAACTCAGTGGAAAGACACAGGTGCACAACTGAAGCAACAGAAGACACAATTAGTGAACTAGAGGACAAATTCCTTGACATTAACTTGTTTGAGGAACAATCAGAACAAAGGGTAAAGAAAAATGAAGAAAGTCTAAGACTTACGTGAGACACTATGAAGAGGAATAATCTATGTTTGATAGGAATCCCAGAAGAAGAGGAGACAATAAAAAGCACAGAGAGAATATTTGAAGAGTTATTGGCAGAAAACTTTGCTAATATCATGAACGATAAGAAAATATCCATCCAAGAAGCACAACGAACTCCATACAACATAGATCCTAAAAGAAAATTACCAAGAAATATTATAATGAAACTCTCCAAAACCAAAGACAAAGAAAGGTTCCTGAGAGCAGATAGGGAATAACAAAAGATCACCTACAAAGGGGAACCAATAAGAATAAGCTCTGAATTCTCAGCAGAAACCATGTAAGAAAGAAAGCAATGGGCTGAAATACATAAAACACTGAAAGAAAAAAATTGCCATCCAAGAATTATATATGCAGCAAAACTGTACCTCAAATACGATGGCAAAATTAGGACATTTCCAGATAAATGAAAATTAAGCAAATTTGTAAAAAACCAGACCAACCTTACAGGAAATATTAAAGGGAGTCCTAAAGTCAAAGAACGAACAACATAAGACAATACCCTGAGATTAAGACACGTGACAGCATCAGCTAGAACTCATCAACTCAGAAAAAGATTTCTCAAAAACAAAACAATGTTAAAAGACTGAAAAAAGGGAACCAGAGATGTCAATTGTAAACAATGGCAATTTCGTAACAAAAAAGAGGGAATAGGAGACTTCTGGCAACATGGCGCTCTAGGCAGAAGCACCACACCGTCCCTCCACAGGAAAGATCCGAAAAACTAAGCCAAAAAGAGAAAACAGCAATCCTGAAACCCTAAGCATTAAATGAAGAGATAAAGAACTTAGCCAAGCACCAAACGGAATAAGAAACTGACAGAGAACAGAGAGCGAGGAGACATAGATGCAGAGGTCCCCTATCAGCTAACATGGCACAGATCTGCCATCTCGTACTCCTATCAGAGACCAGAGAACAGGGGGTATGAGAAAGCAGCTTCACAGAGCTTCCAGCAGGAGACAGAAAAACTGGTAACTGACGATACACACTTTCCCACCCCCCACCCTTCTTCACCCCGACTTGGCCACCTCTGCTTCCTGCAGCCACAGTCTCTTGGCAGGGAAGCAACAACTGCTTCAATTCCACCCACCTGCACTGCCAACTCCCTGAGTGCCATTTGTTTGCTGCTGGTGTTGCTTTTTTTCCACTTCTTTTGATTTCTTCCTTACCTCTCACTACTTCCTCCTCCTTTCACTCAAATACATGGCTCCATGAATCATTTTTGCTTCTCCCTAAAAGGTTGTGAAACTCCACTTGAATGTGAAACTGCTTCCTGGCCCGTGCTGCCACACTGGTGGGATCCTGGAGCTTTTTGTTTGTTTCTTTCTTTTGAATTGTTTGTTTTCTTTTTCTTTTCTCAAATTGGGAGCCCGTTCTAGCTGGGCAGTGCTGTGCAGCTTGGGACCTACCCCCTCCGCTTGCACAGACACGCAGAGGCATCCCTGATAGCTTTTTTTTTCCTTTCTGTTTTCGGGGGGGGGGGGGGAGTTGTTCTTTTTCTTTTGTTTTGTTTTCCCTCTTTTTAACTTTTTGTCTTTCTTCATTACTCAGTTTCTTGACTCTGTATACCTTCCTTCTCTTCCTGTCCCCTGAATACCTGGTGCTGAGTGACATCTCTATGCCTTCTACCCAGGCTATACTTCAACTCCTAGGAACAACTTCCCCAGACCTTGTAGCCACACTGGTGGGATCCCTAGGAGATTTTCTTTTCTCTTTCTAATTTTTATTTAATCATTACTTTCTTTTCTTCCTTTCTTCCTCTTCCCCTTTTTGTTTTTCTCCATTTCATAGTCTCTCATCTCTCCACTACAACAGCAAGCTCCCCTAGCACTCTTTTTTGTTTCTATGTTTTTGGCTCCTGTTCCTCTCTCCTCTCTCCCATACCCATCTTAGCTCCACACATAACAATCTCCCCCTCCATCCTGCCTACCTGCACCATGCGCTTAACATCACACCACCAAGCATCACAGACACGGCCTACCGGAACCTGCCCTGTACTGATTACCAACCCACCCTGGTGGCTGTAGTAAGTTCCACAAACAACCCATCCAAGCAACTCCTCTTGAGCTAGACCAACCCTGCAGCACGATACCTGAGTGACTGACCCTGCCAACTAGAGAAAGAAGTGAAAAGTATCGTGCCCACAGACAAGCAAACATCAAAGAACACACAGCCTGCCTGCTCAGACATAGCCAAATTAGATAAAACAAAAGGATGAAACTAACAAATCTACAACCAATAAACGAGAAAAATAGCTACTGAATGCCCCAAAGACAGCAAGCAATATCAAACATTTACAAAAACAAGACAGGATGGTTCCAGTAGACATCAAAAATAAAACACCAGATGACTTTCCAGTAGAAGAAAAGGCACTAGAACTAATTGATAGGGAATTAAAATCTCTAATACTCAGAAATACCCAAGCATTGAAGCAAAAAGCAGACAAAAATGAGGAAAAAACACACAAATTCATGGAAAAGGCAGACAAATTCATGGAAAATACAGACAAAAAAATGGAAGAATTCAGGAAAATAAAGCAGGAACAAAACGTCAAAATAAATTCACAGCTAGAAATTATACAAAAACAACAATTAGAATTCCAAAGATAAACGTCAAGATTTCTAAAGAATACTAGAGAAACCTCAAGAGTGTGGCCCCCAGACACCCTTTCAGCTCAGAGGTGAAGTTACCTTCGAGGTTCGATGTTAAGCCTGGGAATGGACAGCCCAGTAAAACTAAATGGGACTAACGAGGTACAGGAGTCTGGTGACAAGGGCCAGAAGGCAGAGGGAGAGTAGGAAACTGATGATAAGGAACACAAATTGAATAAGGACACTGTCGACGTATTGTGAGATTGTTGACCACTGCTATAGGGCACCATTTGTAGTAACTATTAAATGGGAGGCTGTTTTGTCCTGTAAGCCTTCATCTTGGGCGAGAATGGCAGCACAATTGGAAGAGCATAGTCAATATCACTTAAATGTGTAAGTAAAAAGTTTTGAAATGGTGTTTAAATAAAATAAAATTAAATAAATAAATAAATAAATAAATAAACAAATGAGACTAAAGAGGTACAATAGTCCACTGACAAGGTCCAGAAGACAGAAGGGGACAAGGAAGCCCCCTGGTGATAGGGAACACAAGGTGGAGTAAGGATATTCTTGATGTGCTGTGAGATTGTTAACCATTGTCATAGGGCAACATGTGTAGTAACTGTTAAATGAAAAACTATTTTGTTCTGTAAGCCTTCATCTTAAGTGAGAATAACAGCACAGTTGGAAGAGCGTAGTCAATGTCACTGAACTGTGAATGTAGAAATTTTTGAAACGGTGTATCTTTGGCCATCTGTAATTTTCATCAAAAAAAAAGGTTGAGAATTTAGATGCTTAATACGTTGTGGGGTTGTAATGTCATAGAACAACATGTGTACTACTATTTCATGAGAAACTATTTGCTCTGTAAGCTTTCACCTGAAGTATAATAAAATACATAAAAAAAAAAGATTTCAGAAATGGACAGTGTCATAGAAGGGTAAACATCAAGATTTCAGAAATGGACAGCGTCACAGAAGGGCTGAGGAGCACATCTGAAGTGGTGGAAGACAGGATCAGTGGAATTGAAGACAAAAACTTGGATGCAACTCTGTTTGAGGAAAACCAGTAAAAACAACAAAGAGAAATGAAGAAACCTTGAGAATTATATGGGATACAATCAACAGCAAAAACCTACAAGTGATCAGAGTTCCAGAACAAGGGGAGAAAGCAGAAAACACAAAGAGAAGCATTGAAGAATTGCTAACAGGAAACTTCCCCAATATCACGAAAGATGAAAAGCTGGCCATCCAAGAAGCTCAACTAATCCCATATAAGATAGACCTCAAAAGAAAATCACCAAGGCATATCATAATCACACTCGCCAAAACCAAAGACAAACAAAGAATCCTGACAGCAGCTCATGACAAACAAGAAGTCCATACAGAGGACAAACAGTAAGACTAAACTCAGATTATTCGGCAGAAACCATGCAGGCAAGAAGGCAATGGGATGACATATATAAAACCTTGAAAGAAAAAAAACTGCCAGCCAAGAATAATATGCCCGGCAAAACCCTTGTTAAAATATGATGGTGAAATTAGGACATTTCCAGATAAACATAAATTAAGGGAATATGTAAAAACCAAACTAAACTTACAAGAATTATTAAAGGGAGTCTTTCAATCTGAGAACATACAACTTCAGCTCACAGGCTGAATCTAGGAAGCAGGGTCGTACCAGCCAGATACCAGTCTAGGAAATGAACTCTCGAGGTCTATCCAAAACCAAAAGAAATACAACCGGGAATCAGAGCAGTTAATCTGTAAAAAACAACAACATCAGAACAATAAAAGAGGGAACAAACAGTGTAAGTGTAGAACCATCTAATAAAGAGGAAGGCAAGAAATACCAAGTGGTAATAGACTGCTTCAAACTTAGAAAGATACGGGTACATTTCACAGTAACCACAAAGAAAGTTAAAAAACATATTCATAAAAATAAAGAGGAAAAACATAAAGTCTCAGCAAAAACAAAACCTACAAAAACAAAAGAAATTAAAAAAAAAATCCACAAACAAAAGGAATTCAGCACAGGAGAGTAAGCGAAACAAAGAAAATGTCAGCACCACAAAAAAAAAAAAAGCACTACAAAACGACAGCAATAAACACATCTGTCAATAATTACACTGAATGTAAATGGCCCCAATGCACCCATAAAGAGAGGGAGACTGACAGAATGGATAAAAAAAACAGGATCCATCAATAAGCTGTCTACAACAGACACACCTTAGAAACAAAAATGCTTAGAAACAAAGATGTGAATTAATTAAAAATCAAAGGTTGGAAAAAATATAGCAAGATAATAACTACCAAAAAAGAGCAGGAGTGGCAATATTAACCTCAGATGAAATAGACTTTAAAACAAAATCTACCATAAAAGACAAAGAAGGACACTATATAATAAGTAAGGGGACGATCAATCATGAAGACATAACCATAATAAACATCTACGCACCCAATGACAGGGCTCCAAAATACATAAAACAAACTCTAACAACACTGAAAAAGAGAAACTGACAGTTCCACAATAATAGTAGGAGACTTCAACACACCACTCTCAACAAAGGACAGAACATCTAAAAAGAAACCCGGCAAAGATACAGAAGACCTAAAGGGCAAAATCAGCAAACTTGACCTCATAAACATACATAGAACACTCCATCCAACAGCTGTAAAGTACACATTCTTTTCCAATGCACATGGAATGTTCTCCAGAATAGACCACATCTTAGGCAACAGAGCAATCCTCAACAAGATCCAAAACGTTGAGATAATACAAAGCGTCTTCTCTGACCACAATGCCATCAAGGTAGAAATTAACAACAGAAAGAGCAAAGAAAAAAAATCAACTACATGGAAACGAATAACACCCTGCTTACAAACCACTGGGTAATAGAAGAAATCAGAGATGGAATCAAAAAATTCCCAGAATCAAACAAGAATCAAAACATATCATACCAAAACTTTTGGGACGCAGCAAAGGCAGTCCTCAGGGGACAATTTACAGCAATAGATGCACACATCAAAAAAGAGGGAGCAAAATCAAAACATTAACTACACAGTTCAAACAAATAGAAAGAGAACAGTAAAAAAAGCCCACAGCCAGCAGAACTAAGGAAATAACAAAGATCAGAGGAGACATTATTGAAATAGGGAATAGAAAAACAATAGAAATGATCAACTAAACCAACAGTTGGTTCTTTGAAGGAATCAACAAAATCAACAAACTACTAGCCAGACTGACAAAAGAAAAACAGGAAGAACGCCAATAACCCAAATAAGAAACGAAATGGGTGATATTACAACCCAACTGAAATAAAAACGATCATAACAGAATATTATGAAAAACCATACTCCAACAAATTTGAAAACCTAGAGGAAATGGACAAATTTCTAGAAACACACTACCTAACCAAACTACCACAAAGTGATGTTGAAAATCTGAATAGACCTATAACAAGAGAAGAGTTTGAAAAGGTAATAAAAAAACTCCCAACAAAAAAAAGCCCTGGCCCAGATGGCCTCACTGGAGAATTCTACAAAACATTCAGAAAAGAGCTTGTACCAGTACAACTCAAACTATTTCAGAACATAGACAAGGAAGCAACACTTCCAAATTCATTCTATGAAGCCAGCAGAACCCTGATACCAAAACCAGGCAAAGATGCCACAAAAAAAGAAAATTACAGACCAAAATATCTCATAAATATAGATGCAAAAATTCTCAACAAAATTCTAGCAATAGAATTCAGCATCATTTAAAAAAAAATACACCAGGACTAAGTAGGATACATACCAGGTATGCAAGGATGGTTCAACATTAGAAAATCAATCAACGTAATCCACCACGTAAAAAAATGTAAAGAAAAGAATCACATGATCATCTCAATTGATGCAGAAAAGGCATTTGACAAAGTCCATCATCCGTTCCTGATAAAAACTCTCAATAAAACAAGTATAGAGGGGAAATTTCTCAACATAATAAAGGGCATCTATGCAAAACCAATGGCCAACATCATTCTTAATGGAGAGATGCTGAAAACATTCCCCTTGAAAACAGGAACAAGACAAGGATGCCCTTTATCACCACTCCTATTTAAGATTGTGCTGCAAGTTCTAGCTAGAGCAATAAGGCAAGAAAAAGAAATAAAGGGCATCTAAACTGGTAATGAAGAAGTAAACTGTCCCTGTTTGCAGATGCTATGATACTATACATAGAAAACCCTAAAGACTCCACGAGAAATCTACTGGAACTAATAGAAAGATTCAGCAGAGTAGCAGGATACAAGATAAACATTGAAAAATCGGTTGGATTCCTATACACCAATAAAGAGAACGATGAAAAGGAAATCAGGAAAACAATACCATTTTTAATAGCCCCTAAAAAGATAAAATACTTAGGAATAAATCTGACCAGGGATCTAAAAGACCTGTACAAAGAAAGCTACAAAACACTACTGCATGCAACCCAAAGGGATCTATATAAATGGAAAAACATGCCATGCTCATGGATAGGCAGACTCCACAGTGTGAAAATGACAATTCTACCCAAAGCAATTTACAAATACAACGCAATCCCAACCCAAATACCAACAACATTCTTCAAAGAGATGGAGAAACTAGTCATTAACTTTATATGGAAAGGGAAGAGTCCCCGAAAAAGTAAAGCACTACTGAAGAAGAAGAATAAAGTTGGAGGACTCACACTACCTGACTTGAGAACCTACTATACAGCTACAGTAGTCAAAACAGCCTGATACTGGTACAACGACAGATACATTGACCAATGGAACAGAATTGAGAACCCAGATGTAAATCCATTCCCCTACGGTAACCTGATTTTCGACAAGGGCCCAAAGTCCATCAAATGGGGAAAAGACAGTCTTTTTAACAAATGGTGCTGGCAAAACTGGATATCCAACTGCAAAAAAATGAAACAGGAGCCATACCTCACGCCATATACAAAAACTACTTCAAAATGGATCAAAGACATTAATATAAAGCCTAAAACTATAAAGTTCATAGAAGAAAAAATAGGACCAACACTTCAAGCCTTAATACACAGCAATAACAGGATACAAACCATAACCATCAACGCAGAAACCCCAATAGATAAGCTAGATAACTGGGATCTTCTAAAAATCAAAAACCTATACTCTTCAAAAGACTTCACCAAAAGAATAAAAAGAGAACCTACAGACTGGGAAAAAATTTTTGGACAGTACAAGTCAGACAAAGGTCTAATCTCCATAATCTACAAGAAAATCCAATGCCTCTACAACAAAAAAGACAAATAATCCTATTAAAAAATGGGCAAAGGAAATGAACAGACACTTCACCAAAGAAGACATTCAAATGGCCAACAGACACATGAGGAAATGCTCACGATCAGTAGCCATTAGAGAAATGCAAATTAAAACCACAATGAGATACCATCTCACCCCGGCATTACTGGCACGAATCAAAAACACTGGAAATAACAAATGTTGCAGGGGCTTCAGGGAGATGGGAACTCTTATGCACTGCTGGTGGGAATGCAAAATGATACAACCATTTTGGAAAATGATATGGCGCTTTCTCAGAAAGCTAGAAATAGACGTACCATTCGATCCAGCAATCCTACTCCTAGGAATATATCCTAGAAAAATAAGAGTTGTCACTCAAATAGACAATGCACACCTATGTTCACGGCAGCATTGTTCACAATAGCAAAACGATGGAATCAACCTAGATGCCCATCAACAGATGAATGGATAAACAAACTATGGTACATACACACAGTGGAGTACTATGCAACGAGAAAGAACAACAATGAATCTGTGAAGCATCTCATAACATGGATGAAACTGGAGGACATTATGCTGAGTGAAATAAGTCAATCACAAAAGGACAAACACTGTATGAGACCTCTATTGTAAAAACCCATGAAAAAGTTCACACACAAAATGTAGCAATCTTTGTTGGTTACCAGGGATGGGAGGGGTGGGGGGGAAATACTAAATAGGCAATAGATAAGTTGTGTCTTGGGTGAAGGGTGAGACAGTACACAATACAGGGGAAACTAGCACAACTTGTACAAGGAGAGGTCATGGAAGCCCATAGACACATCCAAACTCCCTGAGGGACTGCATTGCTGGGTGAAGGGCTGTGGGGACCATGGTCTCAGGGAACATCTAGCTCAATTGGCATGACACAGCTTATAAAGACAATGCTCTACATTCTACCTTGGTGAGTAGTGTCTGGGGTCTTAAAAGCCTGTGAGCAGCCATCTAAGATACTCCACTGGTCTCATCCCTTTGGGAGCAAGGGAGAATGAAGAGAACAGGATACAAGGAAAAGATTAGTCCAAAGGACTAACTGTCCACAGCTACCTAGGCCTCCACCGGACTGAGTCCAGTACAGCTAGATGGTGCCCGGCTACCACCACTGACTGCTCTGACCAGGATCACAACAGAGGGTTCTGGACAGAGCTGGAGAAGGGTGCCGAACATAATTCTAACTCACAAAAAAAAGACCAGATTTACTGGCCTAACGGAGACTGGAGAAACCCCAAGAGTATGGCCCCCAGACACCCTTTTAGCTCAGTGCTGAAGTTATCTCCGAGGTTCACCGTTCAGCCTGGGAGTGGACAGCCCTGTAAAACCAAATGAGACTGACGAGGTACAGCAGTCCAGTGACAAGGGCCAGAAGGCAGAAGGGGACAAGGAAGCTGGTGATAGGGAACCCAAGGTTGAGTAAGGATACTGTTGATGTGTTGTGAGATTGTTAACTATTAATATAGGGCAAGATTTGTAGTAACTGTTAAATGAGAAACTATTTTGTTCTGCAAGCCTTCATCTTAAGTGAGAATAACAGCACAATTGGAAGAGCGTAGTCAATGTCACTGAACTGTGCTTGTAGAAATTTTTGAAATGGTGTATATTTGGCTATGTGTATTTTCACCAGTAAAAAAGGTTGAGAAGTTAGAGCATTGACATGTTGTGGGGTTGTTGACCAAGGTCATAAAACAATATGTGTACTACTGTTTCATGAGAAACTATTTGTTCTGTAAGCCTTCACCTGAAGTACAATTAAAAAAAAAAAGAATGTAGGTTGCAGCATTTTTTTTAATTTAATGAAAGATTAGAAACATTTTAAATGTTCCTAAACAAGGAAATGGATAGACTGTATAATAATAACTAATACTGACAGAATTTATTGTGTGTTAGTCCTTGATTTACATTTAGGTCATTGCATTCCTACAACAACCCTATGAGGTTGGTTCTACTATCATTGAGGTATTTAAAATGTTTCACTGTTGACTTCTTTTCAAGCCTTGTCATTTTTTTTTTTCTTTTGGCCCAACTTCTAGGGATGCTGACAGGGAAAGTTCTGAGCTTACCTCATCCTTTGACCCTGCATCTTGGCTGATTGATAAGAAGGCAAGTGATGTTGTCTTCTCTCCTTTCATGTCAAAGGAAAGTTTAAACCTCCCACATGCACATGGACTTTTCTCCACTTCCATGCCTTATGCCTTATAAAGACTCAACCCACTCCCTTTATTTTGTCGAAGCCAACCAGGACTTGGTTATTCAACCCAGTATTCCCCAGGAGGCTTTGTGTGAGTGATGATCTTTCAAATTCTCTTGGTTCAGAGAGTGTCATCAGCCTTGACATCCAAACGAAAACTTGACTGAGGGTCCATCTTGATTTTCCTAAGTTATCATTGTTGTTTTGTGCCCTCGAGTGGATTCGGATTCATAGTGACCCTATATAGGAAAGACTAGAATGGCCTCGTTGGATTTTCTAGGCTGTAACTTTTATGGGAGCAAATTGCCAAGTCTTTTCTCTCATGGAGCCACTGGTGGGTTCCAACCACTGACCTTTCAGTTAGAAGGTAGAGTTTAACCACTGCACCACCAAGGCTCCTTGATTTGCCTACAGAACAATCAAATTAGGAGTGGCTCAATCTATACTCAACCTATACTCATCCTGCATCTATAGTAATCCATCTGATCTCTAGGATAATTTATAGGAGTTTCCTAGTCAGTGAGCCCTGCCATATCCGTTGCTGTCAAGTTAATTCCAACTCATAATGACCATACAGGACAGAGAAGAACTGCCCCATAAGGTTACCAAGACTGTAATCTTTACAGAAGCAGAAGGCCACATTTTTCTCTCCAAAGTGGCTGGTGAGTTCAAATCCCTGGCCTTTTGTTTAGCTTCCAAGCCCTTATGCACTGCACCACCAGGGCTCCTTGAGCCCTGCCACAATCCCTAGTAATAGGAAAAATTGGTTTTAATTTCCCTTTCATTATCCATGAACCTTTAATATCATCTTTTTAAACTGTCAGCCATGACTGATCTGTACTGTGATATACTTTTAAAGAGCCTACTCCAAGCTTAGGGTGTCAACATTGGTAAATTCTCCCTTTCCCATTCATACTTCACTACTAATCTGATGGAAAATTATCAGCCCAAAGAGGACACAGTCCTGAAATGTCTTGGAAAAAATAAAAACAAACAATACGATGGCGTGGCTTGGAATTGATTGAAGAACATATTTGAGGCATCATCATCCTGGGGACTTTTGAAGAGATACTGAGAAGGAATGAACTTGAAATCCTTTTGTCAACTACAGTACTATATTTGGGGCACAAATATCAAAATCATTTTATTTATAAGTATAACCTCAGGAGGCTGGCAACCTATTGAGTGCGTATATTTTTTAATTAATGAATTTTTAATCATGTGTCTTTCCTCATGTCACTCTATTTGATCAAAATTCTCCAAGATCTCTTTTCTACTTCTCCAAATATACACTTCAGTATTTTCAGGATTGAGACTCCATGCGAGTTTACCTCATCCAAGCTTCCTGCTCTCATTTGTTATATCTTCATAATTACATATTATATACACTGTCAAAAACAATTGTTCTTAGACCCTCTTGTTATTTTAAAAGTGTGTATATATATATATATATATATATATATGTCTTTTTCCAATGTCAGGATCCCTGGTTAGCGCTCAGTTGCTAACTGAAAGGTCAGGCAGCTCTAACCCACCAGCCACTCTGTGTGAGAAAGATGTAGTAGTCTGCTCCTGTAAAGATTACGGCCTTGGAAACCCTATGGGGCAGTTCTACTCTGTCCTACAGGGTGGCTATGAGTGGGAATCAACTCGATGGATGTGGGTGGGTCTTCCAAGATGCTGTGTCACAGCTGTAAAAACACATTTTCTCGGGTTATATTTTGTCACTTGAGCCAAGCTATTATCTCTATTAATTTAACAATGGCCATTGTTTTCCAAAAGAATTGAAGGCACTTAGATAAATGCTTAAAAGATAATTAACATTATGTTTGTTCCAGTAAATTTTTTTCCTGAAACTTTTGGTTTCTGACAGCATCTAACTGCTAATGAATATTAGCAGATGTCAAAATATACAAAAAATAAAAATGAATATTAATAGAAAAATTGAAACAAACAGATGGACATGTAAAATGGAGCAGCTTTTTTGTGGGCATAATCTCATGATGTCAACTTTAAATTCCGTTAAAAATATGTAATAATATGTTCTACTGGTATATTGACGACTCTAACTTCTGAAAATGTTTTACAATAATTATTTTAAGATATATCTCTTCTCTTCCAATATAGCACAATATGTATATTTGGTACTATGTTAATAATTAAATAACTTTGGAAACTTAAAGTTTCAAAGAAAAAAAAAGCATTCTGTATTGGAGATCACTGTGGTGGGAGCCCTGCTGTTACAGTGATTAAGCTAACCAAAAAGTTGGCAGTTCGAAGTTTGAACATACCAGCCGCCCCACAGGAGAAAGATGTAGTAGCACTCTGCTTCTGTAAAAACTACAGCCTTGGAAACCCTATGGGGCAGTTTTACTCTGTCCGATAGGATCGCTATAAGTTGGGATCAACTCAATGGCAATGGGTATGGGTGGTAGGAAAGGGTAGATGGACAGTCTCAGTTGTACCAGTAAGAAAACTATCTTATTTTACATTAATTTGCTCTATTTATTTGCCATTCCAATATGGTAGAAGAAGCTCTCATTGCAGAAAAACTATTTCCAGTTATCACACATTCCTTAGAGGGATGTGATACTGATTGCCCTCTCAAAACTCATTCACTTTTCCATTACAATTAGCAAGAGTTTCTCTTAATTATCCCTGCCCTTCTTACAGTAGTTTCAGATATATAAAAATTAATTACATGGAACTCACATCTTTATAATTTTAACCCGTTTATGCTTCACTTGTTTGTAGTGACATTTATTTAAAACACTTATCAACTATTTATTGTAGAAATTTATCAAAAAGGGGAGAGAAATAAAATGTAGGACACTAAGCTTTTTACAATGATTTGAGACTTTCCTAGAAATCATTAGCTCATTAAATCTTGTTTTGACACGGCTGAAAGACATATCCCATTAAGATGATATTAATGCATGATCGGTATTGTCATTAGGTCGTCACATCACTTATTCTACATTTATGCTGAAAATGTGTTCGAACTTCCCTTTCCCTTCCCTTTTAATTATGATAAGGAACTTAGCAGATCATAGTCAGTTACTTAAAAATAATAAAATCAAGGTCATCTACAAGTTCATAGGAGTTATTATAACCCTGCTAACTGATTTCCTTACATTTTCATTTTAGGAATGAATTAAAACCATCTATTCATGTGTATTCAGCAGACGTCTATCAGTTTGTTGTTCTGTGGCAGCTTGCATGACACTGTGATGCTGAAAGCTATGCCACTGGTATTTCAAATAACAGCGGGGTCACCCCTGGTGGACAGGTTTCAGTGGAGCTTCCACACTAAGACAGACTGGGAAGAAGGACTGGGAGATCTACTTCTGAAAAAATTGGCCAGTGAAAACCTTATGGATAGCAGCAGAACATTGTCTGATACAGTGCCAGGAGATAAGTCCCTCAGCTTGGAAGGCACTCAAAATACGACTGGGGAAGAGCTGCCTCCACAAAGTAAAGTGTACATTAAAGATGTGGATGGCGTAAAGCTTTCGGGACCTTCGCTTGCTGATGCAGCAAAGTCAAAATGAGAAGAAACAGCTACAAGCGTTCATTAATAATCAGAATGTTGTACATATGAATATGAATCAAGAATACTGGAAGTTGACAAAATGACAAGGAACACTTGAAGATCAATATCCTAGGCATTACTGAGCTGAAATAGACTGGTATTAGCCATTTGGAATTGGACAATCATGTGGTCTACTATGCTAGGAATGAGAAATTGAAGAAGAATGGTGTCATATTCATCATCAAAAAGAACATCTCAAGATCTATCCTGAAGCACAACATTGTTAGTGACAAGATAATACCCGTATACCCACAGTGAATTGAAGACCAATTAATAAGACTATTATTCAAATATATGCACCAACCACTAATGTCAAACATGGAGAAACTGAAGATTTTTATCAATTTCTGCAGTCTGAGATTTATCAAACATACAATCAAGATGCACTGATAATTACTAGTGATTGGAATGTGAAAGTTAGAAACGAAAAAAAGGAATGGTAGTTGGAAAATATGGCCTTGGTGATAGAAATGTGAGAAATCACATGATAGAATTTTGAAAAACCCACAGCTTATTCATTGTAAATTCCTTTTTTCAACAACAAAAATGGCGACTATACACGTGGACCTCACTGGATGGAATAAACAGGAATCTAATTGACAACGTCCACAGAAAGAGAAGATGGAGAAGCTCAACAGATGATTAATTGCTCATATGCAAGTTCGAGCTGAAACTGAAGAAAATTAGAACAAGTCCATGGGAGCCAAAGCATGACTTTGAGTATATTCCAGCTGAATTTTGAGATGATCTCAAGAATAGATTTGATGCAAGGAACACTAATGACTGAACATGAGATGAGTTGTGGGATGACATCAGGGACACCATACATGAAGAAAGCAAAAGATCATTAAAAAGACATAAAATAAAGACCAAAATGGATGTCAGAAGAGACTCTGAAACTTGTTCTTGAATGTAAAGTAGCTACAGAGAAATGAGACAATGATGAAATAAAACAGCTGAACAGAAGATTTCAAAGGGTGGCTCGAGAAGACAAAGTATTATAAAGACATGTGCAAATAGCTGGAGTTAGAAAACCAAAGGGAAGAGCACTCTCAGTATTTCTCAAGCTGAAAAACCTGAAGAAAAAATTCAAGCCTCCAGTTGCGACATTGAAGGATTCTATGGGCAAAAAATTGAACCACACAGGAAGCATTAAAGAAGATGCAAGGAATACATAGAGCCACTGTACCAGAAAGAACTGGTTGCCATTCAGTCATTTCAAGAGGTAGGATCTAATCAAAAACTGATGGTACCAAAGGAAGCAGTCCAAGCTGCACTGAAAGCACTGGCAAAAAACAAGTCTTCTTGAATTGACAGAATACCAATTGAGATGTTTTAACAAATGGATGCAGCGGTGGATATGCTCACTCGCCTATGCGAAGAAATTTGGAAGACAGCTACCTGGCCAATTGAATGGAAGAGAGCTATATTCATGCCCATTCTAAAGAAAGCTTATCCAATGGAATGCAGAAATTATCAAACGTTATTAATAACACATGCAAGTAAAATTTTGCTGGAGATCATTCAAAAGCAGCTGCAGCAGTACATCAACAGGGAACCACCAGAAATTCAAGCTGGATTCAGAAGAGAATGTGGAACCAGGGATATCATTGCTGATGTCAGATGGATCTTGGCCAAAACCAAAGAATACCAAAAAAATGTTTACCTGTGTTTTATCGATTATAGAAAAGTATTGGACTACGTGGATCATAACAAATTATAAAAAACATTATGAAGAATGGGATTCCAGACCATTTAACTGTGGTCATGAGGAACTTGTACATTGATCAAGAGACAGTTGTTCAAACAGAACAAGGGGATACTGCAGGATTTAAAGTCAGGAATCATGTGTGTTGTGGTTGTATTCTTTCACCATATTTATTAAATATGTATGCTGAGCAAATAGTCTGAGAAGCTGGACTATATGAAGAAGAATGCAGCATCAGTATTGGAGGAAGCCTCATGAGTCGGAACTGACTCAAAGGCACATAACAACAATAACATATGCAGATGACACAACCTTGCTTGCCGAAAGTGAAGGGGACTTGAAGCACTTACTGATGAAGATCAAAGATTACAACCTTCAGTATGAATTCCACCTTAACATAAAGAAAACGAAAATTTTCACAACTGGACCAATAGGCGACATAATCATAAATGGAGAAAAGATCAAATTTGCCAAGGATTTCATTTTATTTCTATTCACAATCTACACCCATGGAAACAGCAGTCAAGAAATCAAACGACATATTACATTGGACAAATCTACTGCAAAAGACCTTTTTAAAGTGTTAAAAAGCAAACATGTCACCTTGAAGACTAAGATGCGCCTGACCCAAGCCATGGTATTTTCAATCACCTCATATGCATGTGAAAGCTAAACAATGAATAAGGAAGATTAAAAAAAAAAAGAATTGATGCATTTGAATTACTGTGCTGGCAAAGAATATTGAATATCCTGTGAATTACCAGAAGAATGAGAAAATAAATCTTGAAGGAAGTACAGCCAGAATGCTCCTTAGCAGCAAAGATGATATGACTTCATCTCAAGTGCTTTGGACATGTTATCAGGTGGGACCAGTTCCCAGAGCAGGACATCATTCTTGGTAAAGAAGAGAGCGAGGACATTGCCTGTTTTTGTATATGCTCCTGCTAGAAGTGGGTGTTGCATATAGGAGCCTTAAATTATATAATTGTTCTGTGTCTCAACCTTTCCTTTGACAATAGACATAACAAATATAAGAGTAATCATGACAGGCAAAGAAAATCCTTTGTCTACAAAAACAGAATATTTGCCTAACTGACTATGTGATCCCAAAATTTATGCAAAATTTTAAAAAAGTCTTGGCTTGAAACAAGGCAAGTTTTTTTTCCCCTCTAACTTAAAAATACAGGTAGTCTTGACTTACGATGTATTTGAGTTCCGATGAGCCACACTTATGACCGTCTGCTTTTTGTACATCTCATCATTAATGATATGTACTACATACAATGTTGCAGCACATAATTTGCTGATGTTATTATTCTTAGACGTTCAATGTTATGATTTACAGGGAAAGGATTAGCTAAAAGTTTTTCTGAACTAAATCAGGGGCTTCGGTTGCTTGAAAACATCTACCCAAATACTGGTCATTTTGCTAAAGCTGATAAGCAGAGTAGGGAAGTAGTGAGATGTTACCTTGAAATATATGAAGAAGAAAAGACAAGGACCATACAGACAGCTTTCACTAATTTTCTGACTAGAAACACTCTCACGATTCCCAGGGAAAATCCAGATGATCCAGCACCTTCCACAAGTGAAATTATTACTGCAGCTGACAAAATGCCAGTATTGTCCAACTCTTCATCATCAGAGTAAATTTTTATGATTTGCAATTTTTTTTTATGTATGCATGTATTTAACATAAAGAAAACAATAATTCTCACGACTGGACCAATAAGCAACATAATGATAAATGGGGAAATGAGGAAGACCCACAACCTTGCTTGCTGAAAGTGAAGAGGACTTGAAGCACTTACTGATGAATATGGAAAGCCACAGCCTTCAGTATGGATTATACTTCGATATAAAGAAAACAAAACTCCTCACAAATGGACCAGTAAGCAACGTCATGATAAACAGAGAAAAGACTGAAGTTGTCAAGGATATCATTTTACTTGTATTGGCAATCAACACCCATGGAAGCAGCAGTCAAGAAATCAAAAGATGCACTGCATTGGGCAAATACACTGCAAAAGACCTCCTTAAAGTGTTGAAAAGCAAAGACATCACCTTGAAGACTAAGGTGCAACTGACCCAAGCCATGGTGTTTTCAATCGCCTCATTTGCATGTGAAAGCTGGACTATGAATAAGAAAGACCAAAGAAGAATTAACACTTTTGAATTGTGGTGTTGGTGAAGAATACTGAATATACCATGGACTGCCAAAAGAACGAACAAATCTGTATTAGAAGAAATACAACCAGAATGCTCCTTAGAAGCAAGGACAGCAATACTACGTCTCACATACTTTGGACATGTTGTCAGCAGGGATCAGTCCCTGGAGAAAGACATCATGCTTGGTAAAGTAGAGGGTCAGTGAAAAAGAGGAAGACACTCAACTAGAGGGATTGACACAGTGGCCGCAACAATGGGCTTAACCATAACAACAATCATGAGGATGGCGCAGGACAGGGCAGTGTTTCGTTCTTTTGTACATAAGGTCGCTATGAGTCAGAACCGACTTGGCACCTAACAACAATATGTATGTATTAAAATATATCTGTAGGTTTATATGTAATGTTTCCAACCCCCAAAGACAAATAAAAATCAGATTTATAAAGATACTGATAATAAAAGGCAAATAATAATGAAAACTAAAAAAAAAATAAAATAAAAGAGGTACTAAAATGTATGCAAGTAAAACCGCAAAGGCTTAAGAAAAACACAACAATCTGTTTGCTTCCAAAACTTAATTTATGTTCTTCATTTTTGGTAAAGTTTAATTGCATGAAAACATGAACATTGATTCTATTAATAACACTCTCCCTTGAAAATCCTAACTACTATTTTAAAGTCAAATTATTTTTTGTAATCTTTTCTAAGAATGAACTTCATGTAGTCAATAACAGCAGAAGCCATAACCGATGTGTTCAGGGAGCACGATAGGAGCATAGTTTGCTGCTAGAAAAAGTTGACCATTTGTTTTACAATTTATTTTACAATATTCTTCAGTATAGTATTTTAAAATCACATTTAGTTATAGTAGGTACCAGGGAAACTATACCAGAAAGAATAATTTTAGTACCACTGTCTATAAATAAAAAATAATAAATCTGGAAGGAAAACACTCTATAAGTAAACTGTAACTCTTGCCCATGCTGGCACAACATAACTATTATGTAATTGCAGATAACTATCAGGCACTTAATTTAAGGTAATATTGCAGGTATTAAAGAAATAAAATATCTAATGACTCATCAAATATATTCTCTTAGTAGAGTAATAAAAGCAATAACATCTTTCCATGTCCATCAAAGAGCATAATTCAGTTTTTTAAAGGTGTTTCAACCTACATAACAGTTTAATTTCTAGAGCCAAATGTAACATTTGACTTTGTGGTCAGGCTAGTGCTCTCTGACATTTACTTCTGGAAACTGTTACTGAATTCAGATTTCAATAAAATCCTTGTATTTGCTTCTTTCATCAATGGAGTAAATTATCTAACTAGTAATATATGACTAGAGTAGTGGTTCATACTTTGGTCTCAGAATAGCAACTTGAGCATCACCTGGAAACAAGCAAATTCTCAGGCTGCACTGCAGTCCTACTTAAACCAGATTCTCTAAGGATGAAACCCAATAGTCACTATTTCAGAGAATTCACTAGACCATATACTGGACCAGAGAGAGAATATCTTAGCTAGGCCATAACTTCTAGGGTTTTAGAACAGGCTCAACAATTTAGAGAATGGAACACAAGGGTAGGAAATTTGCTGGTCCAGAAAGTGTCTCTGATTATAAACACTTGCTAAATAAACAAACAAAAACCCGTTCTTGTCAAGATGAGTCCAACTCATATCACAGAGACTCTAGGACAGAGTAGAACTTCCCCATAGGGTTTCCAAGACTGTAAATCTTTATGGAAGTAGACTACGACATCTTTCTCCTATGAAATGGTTGGTAGGTTCGAACTGCCAACCTTTGGGTTAGGAGCTGAGTGCTTAACCACTGTGCCAGGAGGACTCTAAAACACTTGCTGCTTATCTATTATTCAAAAGGTATTTTTAATCTTATTATTCCTTTCTACTACCAAGTAAAGCTACACGTATTTAAGTCGTCTGTTTCTATTTTATGTGTTTGTGTAATTTAAATCAATGTAGTCTTAACTCAGCTAACAGAAATTTGAATCTTCTGGAGGAAATTAATATATTAGAATTGTGTACAATTCTAGACTTTTGGACCCTATTAAAAATAAGGTAGAGAATCTGAATGACTGTTGACCAAAATAAACCCAAATGTCTATATTTTACGGATGAAAGTACTGGTAGAATTCAGAAATTTTATCAAGTTGTATCATGCTTCAGTTTATGATTTTTGTTTGGTTTGCTTTTGACTTTTTATGGTTTTTATAAATTTTTATTATATTGTAATACAATGTATATAACATTTGCCATATTAATAATTTTAAGTGTACAACTTAGTGACATTACTTATGTTCACACGGTTTTGCAACCATCACCACTGTCTGTTTCCAAATTTTTCCAACAACATTAAAAGAAATTCAGTATTCCGTAAGTAGTAATTCCTCTTTCTCCCCTCCTACCTACCCCTGGTAACCACTAATAAACTTTGGTCTATATGAATTTGCCTATTCTAGATATTTCATACAAATAAGATCATACAATATTTGTCCTTCTGTGTCTGCCTTATTTCATTCAGCATAATGTTTCAAGGCTCATCCATTTCATAGCATGTGCCAGAAATTCCTTTCTCTTTATGGCTAAATAGTATTCCATTTTGTGTATACACTATTTTGTTTATCCATTCATTTGTTGATGGACACTTGAGTTGTTTTCACTTTTTTCACTATTATGAATAATGATGCAATGAACAGTGCTGTACAAGTATTTGAGTCCCTGCTTTCAAGTCTCTTGAGTATATATCTAAGATTGGAATTGCTGAGCCATGTGGCAATTCTCCCCCACGTGTCTGTCAGTTTGTCATACTGTGGGGGCTTGTGTGTTGCTGTGATGCTGGAAGCTATGCCACCAGCATAGAAGAACGGGAATTCCAGGACACTTAATTGTGCCCATAAGGAACCTGTACATAGATCAAGAGAAAGTTGTTCAGCCAGAGCAAGGGGATAGTATGGTTTAAAGTCAGGAAAGGTGTTCGTCAGGGTTGTATATTTTCACCATGCCTATTCAGTCTGTATGCTGAGCAAATAATCTGAGAAGCTGGACTATATGAAGAGGAATAGGGCATCAGGACTGCAGGAAGACTCATTAATAACCTGGGTTATGCAGATCACACAACCGTACTTGCTGAAAGTGAAGAGGACTTGAAGCACTTACTGATGAAGATCAAAGACTATAGCCTTCAGTATGGAGTACACCTCAACGTAAAGAAAACAAAAATCATCACAACTGGACCAATAAGCAACGTCATGATAAATGGAGAAAATATTGAAGTTGTCAAGGATTTCATTTTACTAGGATCCACAATCAACACCCATGGAAGCAGCAGTCAAGAAATCCAAACACGCATTGCACTGGGCAAATATGCTGCAAAAGACCTCTTTAAAGTGTTCAAAAGCAAAGACGTTACCTTTAAGACTAAGGTCCACCTGACCAAATCCATGGTATTTTCAGTTGCATCATATTCATGTGAAAACTGGACAATGAATAAGGAAGATCGAAGAGGAACTGACACCTTCGAATTGTGGTGTTGGCGAAGAATATTCAATGTACCATGGACTACCAAAAGAACGAACCAATTTGTATTGGAAGAAGTACAACCAGAATGCTACTTAGAAGCAAAGATGGCAAGACTTTGTCTCACATACTTTGGACATGTTATCAGGAGGGACCACTCCCTGGAGAAGGACATCATGCTTGGTAAGGTAGAGGGTCAGTGAAGAAGAAGACCCTCAATGAGATATTGACAGAGTGGCTGCAACAATGAGCTCAAGCATAACAATGATTGTGAGGTTGGTGCAGGGCTGCAGTATTTCCTTCTGTAGTACATGGGGTAGCTATGAGTTGGAACTGACTCAACGGCACCTAACAACAACGACATGGGATTCTATATTTAACTTTTGGAGGAACTGTCAAACTGTTTTCCACAGTAGCTGTACCAATTTACATTCCACCCAGAAATTAAAGAGGGTTCCAATTTCTCCACATCTTTGCCAACACTTGTCATTTTCCATTTTTCTGATAATAGCCATCCTAGTGGGGGTGAACTGGTATCTCTTTGCATTTCTCTAATGACTAACGATGCTAAGCATCTTTTCATGTGCTTATTTGTCATTTGTATCTCTTCTTTGGTGAAATGTCTATTCAAATTCTTTGCATTTCTTTTAATTTGGTTGTTTGCCTTTCTGTTGTTCAGTGGTAAGAATTCTTTATATATTCTGGATATTAAACAATTACCAGATATACAGTTTCCAAATATTTTTCCTATTCTGTAGGTTGTCTCTTCATTTTATTCATAAAGTCCTTTGAAGCACTTATTTTTTATTTTTATTTTGTTGAAGTCCAATTTGTCTATTTTTAATTTTTGTGAGTAAAGAGTGGTCAGTGGCTTTAGTCAGGCAGAATGTGAAAAAGATTTTCATAACAGAATGTGAAGAGAAAATTGTGATAAATAAATTTAAGACTGAGGAGAGGAAATATTTACTGGATAAAATTAGAGAGGGGAAGTTCTGGCAAAACGGCGCTCTAGGCAGAAGCACCAAACCGTCCCTCCACAGCAAAGATCTGAAAAACTAAGCCAAACAGAGAATACAACAAACCTGAAACTCTAAAACATTAAATGAAGAGATAAAGAACTCAGCCAAGCACCAAATGGAGTGAGAAAACTGACAGAGAATGGAGAACGAGGAGAGATTCATGCAGAGGTCCCCTACCAGCTAAGGCAGCGCGGATCCACCATCTTGGACTCCTATCGGAGACCAGCAAATGGGGGTACAAGAAAGCAGCCTCACGGAGCATCCAGCGGGAGACAAAACAACTGTCGCTCATCTCTCCATTCCAACGGCAAGGTCCCCCAGCATTCTTTTTTGTTTGTTTGTATGTTTTTGGCTCCTGTTCCTCTCTCCTCTCTCCCATACCCATCTTAGCTCCACACATAACAATCTCCCCACTGCATCCTGCCTACCTGCACCGTGCGCTTGACATCACACCACCGAGCAGTACAGGCACGGCCTACTGGAATCTGCCCAGCACTGATTACCAACCCACCCTGGTAGCTGTAGTAAGTGTCACAAACAACCCATCCCAGTAACTCCTCTTCAGCTAGACCTGCCCTGCTGTACCATATCTGAGTGACTGACCCTGCCAGTTGAAGAAGGAGGCGAAAACTATTGAGCGCACAGACGAGCAAACAACAAAGAACACACAGTCCACCTGCTCAGACATAGTCAAATTTTTTTTTAAAAAAAGAGATGAAACAAACAAATCTACAATCAATAAACGAGAAAAATAACTACTGAATGCCCCGAAAACAGCAGACAATATCAAAACATTTACAAAAACAGGACAGGATGGTTCCAGTAGATGTCCAAATTAAAACACCAAATGACTCTCCTGTGGAAGAAAATGCACTAGAACTACCTGATAGGGAATTCAAATCTCTACTACTAGGAATTTTCCAAGAACTGAGGCAAAAAGCTGATAAACATGAGGAAAAATAGACAAATTCATGGAAAATACAGACAAAAAATTGGAAGAGTTCAGGAAGATGATGCAGGAGCAAAATGCAAAAATAAATTCACAACTAGAAATTATACAAAAACAACTATTAGAAATCCAAAAGATAAACAATAAGATTTCAGAAATGGATGATGTCACAGAAGGGCTGAGAAGCAGATTTGAAACCGTGGAACACAGGATCGGTGGAACTGAAGACAAACAATTGGATACAACTCTGTTTCAGGAAAACTCAGAAAAAAGAACAAAGAAAAATGAAGAGACCTTGAGAGTTATGTGGGACACAATTAAGAGCAAAAATTTGCAAGTGATTGGCATTCCAGAACAGGGGGAGAAAACAGAAAACACAGAGAGGATCATTGAGGAACTGCTGACAGAAAATTCCCCAATATCATGAAAGATGAAAAGCTGGCCGTCCAAGAAGCTCAAAAAAACCCCATATAGAAGAGACCCCAAAAGAAAATCACCAAGACATATCATATTCACACTCGCCAAAACCAAAGACAAACAAAGAATCCTGAGAGCAGCTCGTGAAAACAAGAAGTCACATACAGAGGAGAAACAATAAGACTAAGCTCAGATTATTCAGCAGAAACCATGCAAGCAAGAAGGCAATGGGATGACATATATAAAATCTTGAAAGAAAAAAGTTCTCAGCCAAGAATAATATATCCTGCAAAACTCTCGTTCAAATTTGATGGTGAAATTAGGTCATTTCCAGATAAACAGAAATTAAGGGAACATGTAAAAGTCAAACCAAACTTACATGAATTATTAAAGGGAGATCTTCGATCTGAGGACAAACAGCTTCAGCTCACAGGCAGAACCTAGGATGCAGGATCGTATGAGCCAGATATACCAATCTAGGAAATGAACTCTTGAGGACTATCCAAAACCAAAAGAAATACAACAGGGAATCAGAGCAGTTAATCAATAAATGAAAACAACATCAAAACAATAAAAGAGGGAATAAACGGCATAGCTATAGAACCTTCTAATGTAGAGGAAGGCAAGGTAATATCAAGTAATGGTAGACTGCTTCAAACTTAGAAAGATAAGGGTAAAATTCATGGTAACCACAAAGAAAGTTAACAAACCAACTCATAAAACTAAAGATGAAAAAAATAAAGTCTCGGGAAAAAAAAACCTACATAAACAAAATAAATGAAAAAAAAAATCCACAAACAAAAGTAACTCAGCACAAAACAGTAAGAAGAACAAAGAAAACTTCAGCACCACAAAAAAATGCACTAGAAAATGACAGCAACAAACTCACATCTATCAATAATTACACTGAATGTAAATGGACTCAATGCACCCAGAAAGAGACGGAGAGTGACAGAATGGATAAGAAAACAGGATCCATCAATATGCTGTTTACAAGAGACACACCTTAGGAACAAAGATGTGAATTTATTAAAAGTCAAAAGTTCAAAAAAACTGTATCAAGCTAACAACTACCAAAAAAGAGCAGGAGTGGCAATTCTAATCTCAGAAAAAATAGACTTTAAAACAAAATCTACCATAAAAGACAAAGAAGGACACTATATAATAAGTAAGGGGATGATCAATCATGAAGACATAACCATAATAAACATCTACGCACCCAATGATAGGGCTCCAAAATACATAAAACAAAATCTAACAATACAGAAAAGAGAAATTGACAGTTCCACAATAATAGTATCACACTTCAACACATCACTCTCAGTAAAGGACAGAATAACTAAGAAGAAACTCAGCAAAGATACAGAAGCCTTAAAGGGCACAATCAGCCAATTTGACCTCATAGACATATATAGAACACTCCATCCAACTGCTGCAAAGTACACATTCTTTTCCGATGCACATGGAACATTCTCCAGAATAGACCACATCTTAGGCCACAGAGCAATCCTCAACAAGATCCAAAACGTTGAGATAATTCAAAGTATCTTCTCTGACCACAATGCCATCAAGGTAGAAATTAACACTAGAAAGAGCAAGGAAAAAAAATCAACTACATGGAAACTGAATAATACCCTGCTTACACATCAGTGGGTAACAGAAGAAATCAGAGATGGAAGCAAAGAATTCGTAGAGTCAAATCAGAATGAAAACACATCATACGGAAACCTTTGGGACACAGCAAAGGCAGTCCTCAGAAGACAATTTATACCAATAGATGCACATATCAAAAAAGAAGAAAGGGACAAAATCAAAACATTAACTACAGAACTCAAACAAATAGAAAAAGAACAGCAAAAAAAGCCCACAACCACCGGAAGAAAGGAAATAGTAAAGATCAGAGCAGAAATAAATAGAATAGAGAACAGAAAAAGAAAAGAAAGAATCAACAAAACCAAAAGTTGCTTCTTTAAAAGAATCAACAAAATCGACAAACCACCGGCCAGACTGACAAAAGAAAAACAGGAGAGGACACAAATAACCCAAATAAGAAATGAAATGGGGGACATTACAACAGACCCAACTGAAATAAAAGGGATTATAACAGAATATTATGAAAAACTACATTCCAACAAATTGGAAAACCTAGAGGAAATGGATAAATTTCTAGAAACACACGGCCTCCCCAAACTACAACAAAGTGATATCGAATTTCTGAACAGACCCATAACAAGAGAAGAGATTGAAAAGGTAATAAAAAAAAACTCCCAACAAAAAAAGCCCTGGCCCAGATGGCTTCACTGGAGAATTCTACAAAACATTTACAGAAGAGCTTGTACCAGTACTACTCAAGCTATTTCAGAGCATAGAAGAGGAAGCAACACTTCCAAATTCATTCTATGAAGCCAGCATAAGTCTGATACCAAAACCAGGCAAAGATGTCACAAGAAAAGAAAATTACAGACCAATATCTCTCCTGAATATAGATGCAAAAATTATGAAAAAAATTCTAGCCAATAGAATTCAGCATCATATCAAAAAAATAATACATCACAACCAAGTAGGATTCATACCAGGTATGCAAGGATGGTTCAGCATTAGAAAATCAATCCACATAATCCACCACATAAATAAAAGGAAAGAAAAGAATCACGTGATCATCTCAATTGATGCAGTAAAGGCATCTGACGAAGTCCAACACCCATTCCTGATAAAAACTCTCAATAAAATAGGTCTAAAAGGGAAATTTCTCAACATAATAAAGGGCATACGCAAAACCAACAGCCAACATCATTCTTAATGGAGAGAGGCTGAAAACAATCCCCTTGAAAACAGGGACAAGACAAGGATGCCCTTTATAACCACTCCTATTTAACATTGTGCTGGAAGTTCTAACGAGAACAATAAGGCAAGAAAAAGAAATAAAGGGCATCCAAATTAGTAATGAAGAAGTTAAACTGACCCTGTTTGCAGATGATATGATGCTATACATAGAAAACACTAAAGACTCCACGAGAAATCTACTGGAACTAATAGAAAGATTCAGCAGAGTAGCAGGATACAAGATAAACATTCAAAAATCAGTTGGATTCCTATACACCAGTAAGGAGAACGATGAAAAGGGAATCAGGAAAACAATACCATTTTCAATAGCCCTTAAAAAGATAAAATACTTAGGAATAAATCTGACCATGGATGTAAAAGACCTATACAAAGAAAACTATAAAACACTACTGCAAGAAACCCAAAGGGATCTACATAAATGGAAAAACATACCATGGTCATGGATAGGCAGACTCAACATTGTGAAAATGTCAATTCTACCCAAAGCAATTTACAAATACAACGCAATCCCGATCCAAATACCAACAACATTCTTCAAAGAGATGGAAAAACTAATCATTAACTTCATATGGAAGGGGAAGAAGCCCTGAATAAGTAAGGCACTACTGAAGAAGAAGAATAAAGTTGGAGGACTCACACTACCTGACTTCAGAACCTACTATGCAGCTACAGGAGTCAGAGCAGCCTGGTACTGGTACAATGACAGATACATTGACCAATGGAACAGAATTGAGAACCCAGATGTAAATCCATCCACCTACAGTCACCTGATGTTTGACAAGGGCCCAAAGTCCATCAAATGGGGAAAAGACAGTCTTTTTAATAAATGGTGCTGGCAAAACCAGATATCCATTTGCAAAAAAAAGAAACAGGACCCATACCTCACACCGTATACAAACACTACTTCAAAATGGATCAAACACCTGAATAGAAAGCCTAAAACTATAAAGTTCATAGAAGAAAATATACGACCAACACTACAGGCCTTAATACATGCCATTAACAGGATACAAACCATAACCATCAATGCACAAAACCCAACAGATAAGCTAGATAACTGGGATATTCTAAAAATCAAACACCTATGCTCTTCAAAAGACTTCACCAAAAGAGTAAAAAGAGAACCTACAGACTGGGAAAAAATTTTTGGACAGTATAAGTCAGACAAAGGTCTAATCTCCATAATCTACAAGAAAATCCAACACCTCTATAACAAAAAGACAAATAATCCTATTAAAAAATGGGCAAAGGAAATGAACAGACACTTCACCAAAGAAGACATCCAAATGGCCAACAGACACATGAGGAAATGCTCACGATCAGTAGCCATTAAAGAAATGCAAATTAAAACCATAATGAAATACCATCTCACCCCGGCATTACTGGCACGAATCAAAAACACTGGAAATAAGAAATGTTGGAGGGACTTCAGGGAGATTGGAACTCTTATGCACTGCTGGTGGGAATGCAAAATGATACAACCATTTTGGAAAATGATATGGCGCTTCCTCAGAAAGCTAGAAATAGACATACCATTCGATCCAGCAATCCTACTCCTAGGAATATATCTTAGAGAAATAAGAGTTGTCACTCGAATAGACATATGCACGCCTATGTTCATGGCAGCATTGTTCACAATAGCAAAACTATGGAAACAACCTAGATGCCCATCAACAGATGAATGGATAAACAAACTATGATACATAGACACAATGGAGTACTATGCAATGAGAAAGAACAACAATGAATCTGTGAACCATCTCATAAGATGGATGAAACTGGAGGACATTATGCTGAGTGAAATAAGTCAATCACAAAAGGACAAATATTGTATGAGACCTCTATTGTAAAAACCCATGAAAAAGTTCACACACAAAATGTAACAATCTTTGTTGGTTAACAGGGATGGGAGGGGTGGGGGGGGAATACTAAATAGGCAATAGATAAGTGGTATCTTGGGTCAAGGGTGAGACAGTATATAATACAGGGGAATCTAGCACAACCTGTACAAGGAAGGTCATGGAAGCCCCATAGACACATCCAAACTCCCTGAGGGACTGAATTGCTGGGCGGAGGGCTGTGTGGACCATGGTCTCGGGGAACATCTAGCTCAATTGGCATGACACGGCTTATAAAGACAATGCTCTACATTCTACCTTGGTGAGTAGTGTCTGGAGTCTTAAAAGCCTGTGAGCGGCCATCTAAGATACTCCACTGGTCTCATCCCTTCGGGAACAAGGGAGAATGAAGAGAACAGGATACAAGGAAAAGATTAGTCCGAAGGACTAATTGTCCACAGCTACAAAGGCCTCCACCGGACTGAGTCCAGTACAGCTAGATGGTGCCCGGCTACCACCACTGACTGCTCTGACCAGGATCACAACAGAGGGTTCTGGACAGAGCTGGAGAAGGATGTAGAGCATAATTCTAACTCACAAAAAAAAGACCAGATTTACTGGCTGAAAGGAGAGTGGAGAAACCTGGAGAGTATGGCCCCAAGATACCCTTTTAGCTCAGTGGTGAAGTTTCCTCCGAGGTTCACTGTTCAGCCTGGGAGTGGACAGCCCCGTAAAACCAAATGAGACTAACGAGTTACAGGAGTCCAGTGACGAGGGCCAGAAGCCAGAAGGGGAGAAGGAAGCTGGTGATAGGGAACCCAAGGTTGAGTAAGGATACTGTTGATGTGTTGTGAGATTGTTAACCATTGTCATAGGGCAACATGTGTAGTAACTGTTAAATGAGAAACTATTTTGTTCTGTAAGCCTTCATCTTAAGTGAGAATAACAGCACAATTGGAAGAGCGTAGTCAATGTCACTGAACTGTGTATGTAGAAATTTTTGAAACGGTGTGTCTTTGGCTATGTGTATTTTCACCAAAAAAAAAAAAAAAGGTTGAGAATTTAGAGGGTTAATATGTTGTGGGGTTGTTAACCAATGTCATAAAACAACATGTGTACTACTGTTTCATGAGAAACTGTTTGTTCTGTAAGCCTTCACCTTAAGTACAATAAAATATTTTTAAAAAAAAATTAGAGAAGGGAGACCTCACTTAAAAAAAAATAGTAAAAGATAGAAAGTATAGTCTTTACGGGGTAAATTTTTGCCAAAGGCTCACAAGTATGTGAATATTATCGATAACCAATGAAGGTTAACGGAGTAAAGGAAACAGGAAAAAATTTATTCAGTATTATGGAAGACTTCAATTACAGTCCATCACTACCTGATGATATTCCATTGCTTGACTCTTTGCATTCTCCTTATTTTATCTGTAAGAGGAATAAAACCCGTCTCTCTAGTCAATTCTGAATCATAGTAACCTTCTAGGATGGGGTAGAACTGCTCCATAGGGTTTCATAGGCTCTTATCTTTGTGGCAGGAGATCACTAGGTTTTTTTTTCCCATAAAGTAGCTGATAGTTTTGAACCATGGATCTTTCAGTCAGCAGCTGAGTGCTTTCACTGTGCCACTAAGGTTTCTGTAAGAGGACTAGGGGAAGAGAATTTTGTACATCTATTTCACCTTGGAGTTCCGGATGGTATAGTGGTTAAGAGCTCGGCTGCCAATCCAAAGGTTGGCAGTTCAAATGTACCACCGGCTCCTTGAAAACCTAGGGGCAGTTCTATTCTATCCTATAAGGTCACTATGAGTCGGAACTGACTCAGTGACAACAAATTTGGGTCTTCTTTTTGGTATTTCATCTTCAACTTCTCACTTTTTACTTATTTGCCCACCTTTTACAATTCCCAGGAAGTAACTATGGATCATAGGTGTAACTATGGATTACACCTCAATATAAAGAAAACAAAAAATCCTTACAACTGAAGAAACCAAAAGAGACCTACATAAGTGGAAAAAGATACCTTGTTCATGGACAGGAAGACTCAACATTGTGAAAATATCGATCCTACCCAAAGCAATCTACAGATACAATGCAATCCTAATCCAAATTCCAATGGCATTTTTTAAAGAGACGAAGAAACAAGTTACCAACTTCATACAGAAAGGGAAGAGGCCGCAGATAAATAAAGCATTACTGAAGAAGAACAAAGTGGGAGGTCTCATACTACCTGATTTTATAACCTACTATACTGCCATGGTAGTCAAAACAGCCTGGTACTGGAACCAGGTGATATGAACTGGCACTTCACCAAAGAAGATATTCAGACAGCTAACAGATACATGAGGAAATGCCCAGGATTATTAGCCATTAGAAAAAATGCAAATCAAAACTACAATGAGATACCATCTCACCCCAATAAGGCTAGCATTAAACCAAAAAAATAACACAAAATAATAAGTGTTGGAGAGGTTGTGGAGAGACTGGAACACTTATACACTGTTGGTGGGAATGTAAAATGTTACAACCACTTTGGAAATCGATTTAGTGCTTTCTTTAAAAGCTAGAAATAGAAGTACCATATGATCCATCAATCCCACTCCTTGGAATATATCCTAGAGAAATAAAAGGCATCACATGAATAGATATATGTACACCCATGTTTATTGCAGCACTGTTCACGATAGCAAAAAGATGGAAACAACTTAGGTGCCCATCAAAGGATGAATGGATAAACAAATTATGGTATATTCACACAATGGAATACTATGCAATGATAAAGAATAATGATGAATCCGTGAAACATCTTATAACATGGATGAATCTGGAAGGCATTCTGCTGAGTGAAATTAGTTGAGAAAGGACAAATATTGTATAAGACCACTATTATAAGAACTCAAGAAAAGGCTTAAACACAGAAGAAAACATTCTTTGACTGTTCACTAACTAGATAGTAGACAAGAATTATCTTAGGTGAAGGGAAGGACAACACACACTACAGGGAAAGTCAGCAAAACTGGACTAAACTAAATGGCTAAGAAGTTTCCTAAATACAACCAAACGCTTCAAGGGACAGAGTAGCAGGGCGGGGGGGGGGGGGGGTTGGTCTGGGGACCATGGCTTCACGGGACATCTAGGTCAACTGGCACAGCAAACTTCATTAAGAAAATGTTCTGCATCCCACTTTGGTGAGTGGCATCTTGGGTCTTAAAAGCTAGCGAGCAGCCATCTAAGATGCATCAATTGGTTCCAACCCACTTGGAGCTAAGGAGAATGAAGAACACCAAAGACACAAGGAAAATATTAGCCCAAGAGAAAAAAAGGGCCACTTAAACCAGAGACTCCATCAGCCTGAGACCAGAAGAACTAGATGGTGCCTGGCTACCACCAATGACTGCCCTGTCAGGGAACACAGCAGAGAGTCCCTGACACAACGGAGAGTCCCTGACAGAGCAGGATAAAGTGGGGTGCAGAACTCAAATTCTAATAAAAAGATCATACTTAATGGTCTAACTGAAGCCCTGGAAGACATGGCCGCCAGCCTCTCTGTTAGGCCAAAGCTAAAACCATTCCTGAAGCCAACTCTTCAGACAGTGATTAGACTGGACCATAAGACATAAAATGATACTCGTGAAGAGTGTGCTTCTTAGCTCAAGTAGATACATGAGTCTACATGGGCAGCTCCTGTCCGGAGGCAAGATGAGAAGGCAGAAAGTCCATAAGAGCTGGTTGAATGGACACAGGAAATCCGGGATGGAAAGGAGGAGTGTGCTGTCACAGTATGGGGAATACAACTAGGGTCACATAGCAGTGTGTGTATAAAGTTTTGTATGAGAAACTAACTTGAACTGTAAACTTTCATTTAAAGCACAATAAAAAAAAGAAAGAAATGTTGGCGAGAATGTGGGGAAATTGGAACACATGCACTGCTGGTGGGAATGCAAAACAGTAGAGTTGTTGTGGAAAACAGTGTGATTGTTCCTCAAAAAAACTGAGAATAGAGCTACCATATGACCTAGCAATTCCACTCCTAGGTATATACCCAGAAGACTTGAAAGCAGGGACTCAAAAAGAGACTTGTACACCAATGTTCACTGCAGCTCTATTCATAATTGCTAAAAGGTGGACACAACCTAAATGCCTATGAACAGATGAATGGATAAACAAAATGTAGTACATACATTCAATGGAATACTACTCAGCCAGTAGGAGAAATGAAGCCTTGATACACGCTAAAGTATGGATGGAGCTTGAAGACATTATGCTGAGTGAAATAAACCAATTACAAAAGGACAAATAGTATATGGCTGCATTCATATAAAAAGACAAGAAAAGGCAAATGTATAGCAACTAAAGCTTATTAGTGGTTACCGGGGTAGGAGGGAGGGAGAAAAGGGAGGTTATCAGTGACAGAAAAATTGCATTGATTAAGGGTAGGGTTGCAGAGCCAACTATTGTAATTGTTGTCAGTAAGTTGTACAACTGTAAAAAGTTGAATTGGCAAACATTGTGTGATAGATATATTTACAGTGACAAAAAGAGAGTAGCTTTTCAGGCTGTTTATGTACAACCAAACACTGCATGGTATTGGGTTCATTGGTTTGAAGGATTATGGTCATGGTTTCATGGGACATCCCAACTAATTGGACTAATAATGTGGTTAGTGCTTCTGTTCTACCTCCTCATTCATTGTATAGTGCCTGGTCTCTTAAAAGCTTGCAAGTGGCCATCCAAGACACAATTGGTCTCTGTTCACCTAGAGAAATGGATGAAATAGGAGATTTAACAACAGCAGGAGGATATGGAATGTGTGGCTAATTGCCTCCATGAATAACTGCTTCCTTTGCCATGAGACCAGAACTAGATGCTGCCTGGCTACCATTACTGAACATTTTGATCAAAGATTCCATAGAATCTTGATCAAAAGGAGGAACACACAGAACAGAATTTCAAATTCTTATGGACTCTAGACTTTCTGGAGTCATGGAGGGTGGATGAACCCCTGAAACTATTGCCCTGAGATAATCTTTAAACCTTAAACCAAACATATCCACAGAAGTCATCTTAAAACGAAACAACAGATTAGTTTAACTAGTAAAAAAGGTCTGCCTTGAGCATTATGCTCTTTTAAGAACTATCTATGTGGGATCACATTGACAACAGCAACTCAAAAGATTAGACAGGAACCTTAGAAGGCGGTCAGTTTATGTCAATGAGAGAGGAACAACTCAGAAAAGAATGTAATCAATGTCACTAAATTGTACTTGGAGAAACTGTTGAATTGGTGTATGTTTTCTGTGTATATTCTCAACAACAACAAAATAAATAAGTTTTCAGAAAAATAAAATCCTCCCAACTGGACCAATAAGCAACATTATGGTAAATGAAAAAAAGATTGTAGTTGTCAAGGATTTCATTTCACTTGGATCCACAATCAATACCCATGGAAGCAGCAGTCAAGAAATAAAATGACATTATTGTATTGGGCAAATCTGCTACAAAATACCTCTTTAAAATGTTAAAAGTCAAAGACGTCACCTTAAGGACTAAGGTGGGCCTGACCCAAGCCATAGTGTTTTCAATTGTCCCATATGCATGCAAAAGCTGGACAATGAATATGGAAGATTGAAGAAGGATTGATGCTTTTCAGTTATGGTGTTGGTGGAGAATGTTGAATATACCATGGACTGTCAAAAAAACAAACAAATCTGTCTTGGAGGAAGTACAGCCAGAATGCTCCTGAGAAGCAAGGATGGTGAGACTTTGTCTCACATACTTTGGCCATGTTATCAGGAAGGACCAGTCCCTGGAGAAGGACATAATGCTTGGTAAAGCAGAGGGTAAGCGAAAACGAGGAAGACCCTCAGTGAGATAGACTGACACAGTGGCTGCAGCATAACAATGGGCTCTAGCATAACGACGATTTTGAGGATGGCACAGGACCAGGCAGTGTTTCGTTCTGTTGTACATAGGGTGGCTATGAGTCGGAACCAACTCGACAGCACCTAACAACAACAACAGGAAATAACTAATCTGAACTACTCATCATTCACTTGGGTAATTTTGTCATAAAGAAAGAAAAACAGGTCAGACTTCCGGCAACATGGCGCTCTAGGCAGAAGCACCACGCCGTCCCTTCACAGCAAAGATCCAAAAAACTAAGCCAAACAGAGAAAACAGCAATCCTGAAACCCTAAAATATCAAATGAAGAGCTAAAGAACTCAGCCAAGCACCAAATGGAGTGAGAAACTGACAGAGAATGGAGAGTGAGGAGAGATTCATGCACAGGTCCCCATCAGCTAACACAGCATGGATCTGCCACCTTGGACTACTATTGGAGACCAGCAAACAAGGGGTACGAGAAAGCAGCTTCACGGAGCTTCCAGCAGGAGACAGAACAACCGGTAAACAGTGATATACGCTTTCCCACCCCCCCACCCTTCTTCACCCCCACTTGGCCTCCTCTTCTTCCTGCAGACAGTCTCTTGGCTGGGAAGCACTGGCTGCTTGGATTCCACCCGCCCATACTGGCTGACTCCATGAGTGCCATTTGTTGGCTGCTGATGTTGCTTTTATCTGCTTCTTTTGATTTCTTCCTTACCTCTCACCACCTCCCCCTTCTTTTGATCAAATACCTGGCTCTGGGCACCATCTTTGCTTCTTCCTAAGGGGCCGCAGAGCTCCTTTCGAGTGTGGAACTGTTTCCCGGTATGCGCTGCCAAGCTGATGGGATCCCAGAGCTTTTTTTGTTTGTTTGTTTGCTTGTTTTGAATTGTTTATTTTCTTTTTCTTTCCTCGAGTTGGGAGCCCATTCTTGCCGGGTAGTGCTACATGGCTTGGAACCTACCCCCTCAGCTTGCATAGATGTGCAGAGGAATCCCTGAGGGCATTTCTTTTTTCGTGGGTTTTTTTTTTTTTTCCCTTTCCCTGTTCTTTGGGGGGCTTTTCTTGATTTTTTTGTTTTTTTTTTTTTTAGTTTGTTTTGTTTTCTTTTCCCCTTTTGCTCTTTCTTCATTACTCAGTTTCTTGTCTCACTATACCTTCCTTCTCTTCCTGTCCCCTGAATACCTGGCACTGAATACCTCTATGCATTCTAACCAGGCTGTACTTCAACACCTGGGAACAACTTCCCCAGACCTCATAGCTGCACTGGTGGGATCCCTGGAAGCTTTGCTGTTCTTTTTTCTAATTTTTATTTATTCACTCTTTTCTTTTCTTTTACCTTTTCTTCCTCCGCTTCTTGTTTTTTTTTTCCATTTCATAGTCTCTCATCTCTCCACTCTAACAGCAAGCTGCCCTAGCACACTTTTTTATTTGTATGTTTTTGGCTCCTGTTCCTCTCTCCTCTCTCCCATACACATCTTAGCTCCACACATCACTACCTCCCCCCTTCATCCTACCTACCTGCACCATGCACTTACAATCACACCACCAAGCAGTACAGGCATGGCCTACCAGAATCTGGCCTGTAGTAAGTGTCACAAACAACCCATCCTAGCAACTCTTCTTCAGCTAGACCTGCCCTGCTGTACCATATCTGAGCGACTGACCCTGACAGTTGGAGAAGGTGAAAAGCATTGTGCCCACAGACGAGCAAACAACAAAGAACACACAGCCCGCCTGCTCAGACATAGACAAATTTTTTAAAAAAGGACAAAACAAACAAATCTCTAATCAATAAACGAGAAAAATAACTACTGAATGCCCCAAAGACAGCAGACAATATTAAAACATTTACAAAAACAGGACAGGATGGTTCCAGTAGGCATCCACAATAAAACACCAGATGAATTTCCTGTGGAAGAAAAGGCACCAGAACT
The DNA here is from genome assembly GCA_030035585.1 of Dugong dugon. Classification (NCBI taxonomy): domain Eukaryota; kingdom Metazoa; phylum Chordata; class Mammalia; order Sirenia; family Dugongidae; genus Dugong; species Dugong dugon. The sequence continues at coordinate 36,260,209 of CM057475.1, read as the reverse complement.
ACCTGATAGGGAATTCAAATCTCTAATAGAATTATCCAAGCTTTGAAGCAAAAAGCAGACAAAAATGAGGAAAAAATAGACAAATTCATGGAAAAGGCAGACAAATTCATGGAAAGTACAGACAAAAAAATGGAAGAATTCAGGAAAATAATGAAGGAACAAAATGCCAAAATAAATTCACAACTAGAAATTATACAAAAACAACAATTAGAAATCCAAAAGATAAACAACAAGATTTCAGAAATGGACAGTGTCATAGAAGGGCTGAGGAGCAGATTTGAAATGGTGGAAGACAGGATAAGTGGAATTGAAGATAAACACCTGGATACAACTCTGTTTGAGGAAAACTCAAAAAAACGGACAAAGAAAAATGAAGAGACCTGGAGAATTATGTGGGATACAATCAAAAGCAAAAATTTTCGAGTGATTGGAGTTCCGGAACAGGGGGAAAAAACAGAAAACACAGAGAAGATCATTGAAGAACTGCCGACAGAAAACTTCCCCAATATTATGAAAGATGACAAAGCTGGCCATCCAAGAAGTTCAATGAACCCCATATAGGAGAGACCCCAAAAGAAAATCACCAAGACATATCATAATCACACTCGCCGAAACCAAAGACAAACAAAGAATCCTGAGAGCAGCTTCTGAAAAACAAGAAGTCACATACAGAGGAGAAACAGTAAAACTAAGCTAGGATTATTTGGCAGAAACCATGCAGGCAAGAAGGCAATGGGATGACATATATAAAACCTTGAAAGAAAACAATTGCCAGCAAGAATAATATATCCTGCAAAACTCTTGTTCAAATATTATGGTGAAATTAGGTCATTTCCAGATAAACAGAAATTAAGGGACTTTGTAAAAACCAAACCAAGCCAAACTTATGAGACTTATTAAATAACGTCCTTCGATCTGAGAACAAACAATATCAGACCACAGGCTGATTATAGGACACAGGATTATACTAGCTAGATACCAACCTAGGAAATGAACTCTTAAGGACCATGTAAAACCAAAAGAATTACAAAAGGGAACCAGAGAGGTTAATCTGTAAATGAAAACAACATCAGAACAATAAAAGAGAGAATAAATGGTGTAGATACAGAACCTTCTAATGAAGAGGAAGTCAAGCGATACCAAGTAATAATAGACTGGTTCAAATCTAGGAAGTTAAGGATAGATTTCCAGGTCACCACAAAGAAAGTTAACAAACCTGCTCATCAAAATAAAGAAGAAAAATGTAAAGTCTCAGTAAAAACAAAACCTACAAAAACAAAAGAAGTGAAAAAAAATCCACAAACAAAAGGAACTCAGTACAGGAGAAAAAGGGGAACAAAACTGGAGGACATTATGCTGAGTGAAATAAGTCAACCACAATAGGACAAATATTGTATGAGATCGCTACTGTATAACTCATGTAAAATTTACACACAAAAAGAAACAATCTTTGTTGGTTACAAGGGATGGGAGAAGTTGGGGGGAACTAAATAGATAAGTAGTAACTTTTGTGAAGGGTAAGACAGTACACATTACTGGGGAAGCCAGCACAACTTGTACAAGGAAAGGTCATGGAAGCTCCATAGACACTTCCAAACTCCCTGAGGGACTGAATTGCTGGGCGGAGGGCTGTGGGGACCATGGTCTCGGGGAACATCTAGCTCAATTGGCATAACACAGCTTATAAAGACAATGTTCTACATTCTACCTTGTTGAGTAGCGTCTGGGGTCTTAAAAGCCTGTGAGCAGCCATCTAAGATACTCTACTGGTCTCACCCCTCAGGAGGAAGGGAGAATAAAGAGAACAATACACATTGAAGAGATTAGTCCAAAGGACTAATGGACCACAGCTACCATGGCCTCCACCAGACTGAGTTCGGTACAGCTAGATGGTGCCAAGCTACTACCAGTGACTGCTGTGACCGGGATCACAATAGAAGGTCCTGAACAGAGCTGGAAAAGGATGTAGAACAAAATTCTATCTCACAAAAAAAGACCAGATTTACTGGCCTGACAGACTGGGAAACCTGAGAGTATGGCCCCCAGACACCCTTTTAGCTCAGTCACTCCTGAAGTTCACTGTTCAGCCAGGGATTGGACAGCCTCATAAAACAAAACAGCACTAATGAGGCACAGCAGTCCAGGGACAAGAACTAGAAGGTAGGAGGGGACAGGAAAGCTGGTGATAGGGAACCCAAGGTTGAGAAGGGACAGTGTTGACATGTCATTGGGTTGTTAACCATTGTCATAGTGCAATATGTGTACCAACTGTTTAACGAGAAACTATTTGTTCTGCAAATCTTCATCTAAGGTACAAAAAAAAAAAGAATTATCTATGTGAGATCAAACTGACAACAGTGACTCAAAAGGCTTAATGGGAACCCTAGGGGACAGTGAGTTGAAGATAATGGTGATGGAATAATTTGGAAAAGGATAGTGAGAGTAGCAGCACCACTGGAAGAATGTAATCGATGTCCCTGAACTGTACATGTAGAAACTTTTCTAATGGTGTAACTTTGGCTATGTATATTTTCACCAAAAAAAATGTCCTCAAGGTCGAGAAGGGAAAATGTTGACATGCCATGGGCTTATTAACCAATATCATAAAACAATATGTGTACTGACTGTTTAATGAGAAACTATTTGTTCTGTAAACTTTCATCTAAAGTACAGTAAAAAAAATTTAAAAAAAAGAAACAAAAACAAAAACAGTTGCTTTCAAGTCAATTCCGACTCATGGTGATCCATGAGCATCATGTTCCATAGGGTTTTTAACAGCCGATTTTTTGGAGGTAGATCACCAGGCCTTTCTTTTGAGGTGCTTGAGTGGCCTTGAACCTCCAACTTTTTGGTTAGCATTTGAGCACTTAACCACTTGTGCCACCCACTAATCAAATCAAGTATTCACGTGCCAGGATTTGTAGAAAGTACAGGTACTAGCAGCTCTATGAAAATGAACTCACTACGGGGAAGAAATGACCTTAGAGTTCAATTCTTACTAGAGCACTTAGATTCTGAGAGTATTAATCTCAGAAATGTGCTATACATGTTGTTACTTCTCAATAACAACAATAAACACCAGTAATTCCTTACTTATATATTAACTGTAAGTAAAAATATTTATTAATAAGAAAGGAAAGGAAAAATATCATGAAGTATTAGATCCAAATCAAAACTCAGAACTTAGCATTTTCAATGAGATGGAATAGATTAACGTGATGAGCCTCTCTTGATGCTTCAGATCCCAGGGGAGCTGGAAGGATGCATGGATTAAGTAATGAAATGCCAAAATGAAAACCATAATAAAGGATTTAAAATGATATGTAATAAAACGAATTAGAAGGAACCAGAGAATAAGACTAGTAATTCAAGTATTTAAGGAGTGTATGTAGGTATGTGTGTCTCTATGTGGCTATCTTTTAAACCTTTTTTTTTTTCTTTTTTCACCAAAGTTTAAAAACATTCTTTGAAAACAGATACCACCTTATTGTAATTACATATATATACACACGTAGCAGAGTCCATACCTTCAAGTTTTTCAGAACCCAGTATCTATAGTTATTATTCTTACAATTGAACATTTTCATACATATTTTAGGATTCTTCTCCAGTGTACCATGAACATATTAACAAAGTGAATATTATAGTGATATTTTAAGGATCTCAGTAGGACTGGAAAAAATTATCTGAGAAGTTCACCACTATATCTATCAGATAGCTCTTTGATAGCTATTTCATTGAACTTTGATACATCTGAATTAAATTGAAGTTTAAATTTTTCACTAGAAAAGTAGTACTCTGTTTTTTCCAGACATGGTACAAACTCCTCTCGGTTTTCCGACCTTTCTGTCCTTGCGGACCTGTCCCACTGTGGTCAAGTTTGCCACAGTTAGAAGCTGATGATGCAGCTACACCACTGTTAGTATCAAAAGCAGTCCTTATAGATTCCAGTTTGAACGTTCATAGTATAGACCTTTTCCCTTTGAAAGGGTAGTAGGCAATTAGCAGCAGAGCCTTCAAAAGATCCAGATCTCTGGTTCTGGATCACAAGGCAACACAAGCATTTTCACCTTCTCAACATTCTAGGCTACCCAAAATGCTCAAAGACTGAAAAAAGTGATTAATAATTCGTATCCATCAAAATAATACAAATAAAATTCATTTCTATGTTGTATATAAAAATTCTGTAGAAAAGGAATATTTTTCAACTAATTTTCTTCAACACATACTTACTAGCAACCTACTATTTGCCAGGCCCACTTGTAACTGTTCAGTATTCATCTGAGAAGTAAATCATCTTTAATCCTTTGACTCATAGACTCATGCTTTGAAAATATTGTATTTAAATAGTGTCTGTAGACTCTTCAAGCAGATAGGAAAAACACAATAAAAATTGAGTAATTTAGCCATTTTACAATAAAAAATTTGTGCCATCAAGCCACTTAAAAACATGACTCCTTTAATATTTGAGAAAAGAAAAAAGTATTTTAGATGTGAACCTCTGGCTATAATTATGTTGCTCATCTTCTTTTGCTATACTTAGTAATCAGTCCATTTTCCTTAAATCTTCTTTTATATTATAGATGAAAAGATGAATAGCAAACCAATAGCACAGATCCCGTCACCGATCATCACATATATCAAACATTAAATATTTTATCTGATTGTACTTAAGAACCCATACTTCTAAACATTTTTTTCATTAGGGATAATACATTTTCAAAGTTGTATGACATTTTTGGTTAAATTCACAGATTTCTCAAACCTTTTTTTTTTTCCCTCAAATTTGAATAAGCTATAAACTCATCAGTGCATTAACTAAAAAAAAATTTTAGAAAATTGTGCACTTGGCATCTGAAAATAGCTATTATGCTTCTCTCCAGCTATTCATCAAGAATTTCTATGACATAAAATAATTCAACAATTTTGTTTGTTTGCTTGCACATGAGGATATATTAGAAATATTGAGTTCTGCGTGGTGTAGCACATTTCCTTTAAAAATTGTCTTTTAAAATGTTGTTTTTCTGCAAAGCCGAATTCCAACACCTAATTTCTTTGTTTGCTAGCTTGGTGACCCTGGAGTCATTCCCAGTTGAATATTGATGTTTTCCTCGTGAAAAGGTCTTTTGTAATTTCAGAAACCCATTTTAAAAACTGCGATAATGACATTGTTGTTATAACTTAAGAAAAACAGCCCTGATCGTTTAGAGATACAGCTGAAATATATTCAGATAAAATGATGTGATATCTGAGACTTGCTTCAAATAACTGGGGAGGGAGAGATGAGAGTAGATCTTGCTGAATCAAAGATGATGCTTATGAATTGATAATTGTTGAAGTTGGGTGATGAGTTCATAGAAGTTCATGATACTATTCTATTTTTGTATATATTTGAAATCTCCTATATTAAAAGATGGAAGGAAAAAATACAAATAATTAGACCCCATCCCAGCCATATTGAAACCCAGAGTGGAAGCCTCAAATTCCCAAGCCTCATATTAAACATGAAATCTGAGTCTTCAGAAGGAGGAAAATGCATATTAACAAGTTCTTTACATGAGTCTTATGATCAATTAAAATGCAAATCATTTGTGTCCAGAATATAATCGTGTATCACTCTTTTGTATAAAATAAATTAAATCTCCAATGTATCTCTTTGGGAATCGACTTAAAGACAGTTCACTACGTTAGCCCAGATTCCTGAGAAATAGTCTCTCAGACAGATTTTGAAGTACAAAGTTTATAGGGAAATAAACCTGCGGGAAGAAACTAGGATTGGACAATTAGAAGAGTTGTAATACAGTACAGTATAGGCAGAAAAAACAAAACGTAGACGGTCTCAAAGGGATGGCTATCCAGAGTTGTCTCATATTGAGATGGCCAGACCTTTTACCCTTGCACCAGCCCCAATGACAAGTCATTGGATGCAGGTACTCCAAGGGACAGAGTGTGACTTCGGATGAAGTTGTGTTTTTTTGGCAGGAGGCAATTTCCCTAGAGGTACTCAAGTGATTTCCATTAGCCTCCAAACTTCCAGCAGCTGCGGAAAGGGAAGGTGTTGGGAGGGGTAAATTGAGGCCTCCATCCTGAAGGGAGATGTGGGTGATGCTTCACAGCATCTCCCAAACTTGACTCATAGTGACCCTATAGGACAGAGTAGCTGGTGGGTTCGACCTGCAGATCTTTCAGTTAGCAGCGGAGTGCTTAACCACTGTACCACCAAGACTCCTTTATAGCATCTACTACATATAAAAGGGATAATTTTTTTAAAACTGGAATTTCTTTCTGTTATTTTCTTATATTTTCCTTATATGCTCCATTTAAACCAACACAGAAATGTTGCAATACCCATTATAATAACTATTTTGTCGTTTTTACCTTCTTTCCTAGTGCCTACATGCATTGGATAAGTATTATTCTGTGGAATAAAATATGAAACCAATACTTTTTATTTTCTTTCACTATCAATGCAATAAGGAGCCTTGGTGGTGCAGTGGTTAAAGCGATCGACTGCTAACCAAAAGGTTGGTGGTTCAAAACCACTAGCGGCTCCGCAGGAGAAAGATGTGCCAGTCTGCTTCAATAGAGATTTACAGCCTTGGAAACCCTATGGGGTTGCTATGAGTCAGTATCAACTTGATGGCAGTGGGTATCAATGCAATAGTGTTTACCTTTACCTACTCAGATAATGGCAATTAACTCTTTGGATTTAAAATAATTCTATCTGTAGTTTATTTCAAGGTGATATTTATTGGTTTAGACACATGTAAGCTAATCCGTAAGCTTTCACTTCCTAGAAATGTGATATTGGTTATGTTTTTTAAAGATAGTGAATACCAGGTCGATAACAAACATCTTAGAAATTATGTTTTCGTGTAGTCAGAGGAAAATATCACATATATAAAGCATTGTTATATATACTTCAGTTGTGTTACTCTGTATTTTGAATTCTAATTGTTATTTGTGGCTGACACTAGCTCTTCATTTGGAAAAAATTTTATAACCTTTTTTCCAAATCTTTACTCTTCAAAGGAAAATAGCAAAGTAAGTTTTATTTTCTCCTGTTCAAATTTAGTTCATTTTCATCTGGGTTATAAGAGAAAAAGGAGAAATATTAACTAATAAATTAGTTTATATTTATAATTTCCACTGCTGACATCAAGCCTTGACTCAGAACTTCTCGCACTGCCTCCACCCCATGCCCATCCAACTTGTGGGACAGAATAGTGCCAGGGCAGTAACATTCAGAGAATAACTGAGAAGGGCAATTTACTGTTGTCACCCCAAGCTGAATCTATGTATGTATTTTTCCCAGGAAAAATACTTTTCTATTTCTACAGACAACATTGTGAGACAGATAACATTTATGTCCTAGGAGGTTTATCTAATTATCATTAATAGCATTATTTCTAAGGGATACTCTCCCATGTTCCAATTCTTTTGGAAGTTGGTGACCGCCTTTACTATCTTTCCCCTCTCCCTCAATATGTATGTATGTCTTAATTTCTCTGCAGCTTTCTATATGTGGGGTTGTATTGCTACCAGGGCTTTGAAACAGTTCGTTCTGGTTTGAACCCCTGCTGAGAATTTGCATTTCCACCTCAGATATACTGAATCAGAAGCTAGGGTAGAAATGAAAATTTTCAACAGGTATTCAAACCTGAATGGGCAGTTTTGAAGCCCTGATCGCTACTTGATAGTGAAGATAATTAGAACTCAAAATGTAGGGTAATACAACTTAAAGTCATGTCACACATGCTTTATAACTGAGTTACTCTGATGTGCACAACAAACCTGATTCCAAAGCATCTGAGGTGAGTTGTCAACCTGGTATATACTGTTTTTAAACACCGTGGTATAAAATTGCTTCTGAACACAGAAAATATTTATAACCTAAGTGTGCAATCCAAGAAGTTTCTTGTTCCTGACACTTCATATCAAAACAATCAGACTGAGAAATCAGCATTTTGAGTAGAAAGTGATGTTTTAAATAACTCTTGAACCCAACGCATGCATGCCATCCTGATAAATGTAAACTCTATTATATGACCCTTAAATAATACTAAAGAGACACCTCTTGGCAGAGACATACTTAAATCATTCTGCATTCCCTACGTTTCCTCTTATGTGAAAATGTCACCTTAAAAGTAATTTTTAAGGAATGAGCTTTCTTCATTCTGTATGCCTTCAGATAAATTGTCTGCCAAGTTGTTACTGATTGGGGGTTTAGAGAGTTTTTTAATGTTTATTACAACTCTTTGACATTATCAATATAAATGTTTATACTACCTACAATAATTATTCTTTGATTATCTTGACAGAGGAATTTTTTACAATTTCATTAAGTTGAAAACAGCTGTCTTCTGCATTATTTGCTAGTCTATATCATTGTTTCACCTTAAATCATCAACGTTGCCACAAACCAGGTACGAGGTTCAATGACATCTCACTGAAAATATAAAACAGCTATTATACATTTCATTCTCCTCTCTAAAGCGATTGAAAACAAACAAATTCCTAGGCTCCAAACAAGAATTTATGATGGTTTTATTATATATTTGCCTTGGATGTTTGGGTTTTTTGGCTGCACGGCATTCATTTTCCTTTCTTAATCACATCGCTGTTTTCTTACTGAAATTATCTTTCCCCATTGGGAACAGCTTATTTAGGGCTTTCATCCCATCCACCCGAAGGGTAAATGTGTGATTCAAGCTAGGTCAATCAAAAGCTCTCTTCCTTGAATTTTCATTTGAGTAGAGGGCCGAAGAAGTACATTCCAATCCCTGGAGTCATATTCAGACCACATGTTCATTCCCAAAAGAAAAGTTGTGCCTGTGTTTCCCAACCTCCAGCTCCCTATCTTTTAAGGGAAGTTGACAATAGATTCTGTGCAGCCATAGGGAACTTCTAGAAATTCACTTTTGCATAGATTTGAGTTATTTGTTTCATTTGCAGATTCCAGGCTTTTGGAAAGACATACCTAAAATTAATAATGCTTACCCTGGAGATTGTGCTTTGAACATACAGGGTGTCTTAGCTTCCAACTGCTATCATAACAAACATAACATAAGATGGGTGTCTTTAAGGAACATAAATTTATTTTCCCACAGTTGTGGAGGCTAGAAGTCCGAATTCAGGGAGTCAGCAGTGCTGGGGTCTCTTTGTCAGCTCTAAAGAAACAACCTTCTCTCTTTAACCTTCTTCAGCCCCAGCATTTTTTACATTCCTTGGCTATTTGTAGATGCATTGCCACATGGCATCTGTCCTCCCTCTCTCTGACTGTCTCTCCCTGTCTGTTTTCTAATTTTATAAGACACTACTCAGAAGAGATTAGGTTTAGGACCCACCAGGGATTAGGTATAGGACTCACCTGACTCTTGTAGGAGTCCTGGTTGCACAGTGGTTAAGAGCTTGGCTGCTAACCAAAAGGCCAGCAATTTAAATCCACCAGCCACTTCTTGGAAACCCTATGGGGCAGTTCTACTCTGTCCTATAGGGTCACAATGAGTCGGAATCAACTTGATGGCACCGAGTTTGGTTATTTTTTTTTTAAATATGTTCTCATTAAAGTAACCAAAAAAAAAAAAAAAAAAAAACTTATTTCCAAACAGGGTCAAATTCATAGGCACAGGCGTAGAACTTCAATATACCTTTTTAGGAGGCACAATTTAATTCATAACACAGGGTTTTCAATTTTTAACCTGTATGATTATTTAAAAATTTACTATATAATTCACAAACAGCACCCATTCCTTTTATAATTAAAATAAGTTATTAAAAAAATTCTACATTAGTGTGTGGGGGAAAAAAGTGTAATTTTAAATATTGATAGGGAATAAATGTCCTAGCTTCACCTACAGCAGAATCTCCTGAGACAACTCTACAGAACTGAGGGAATCTGTGGACAATTTGAAAAACTTTATTGAAATCTGCCCTTTTTACATGAAAGAAAGGAAGGAAGGAAAGAGGGAGGGAGGGAAGGAAGGAAGAAGGAAGAAAGTAGAATACTTGCTTCCCCTGCCAGTGTTTAAAATTTGATTCATTGATGTATTTTTGTCTCACAGAGTTACGTTGTGACATTTTACATCAGCTACTGCATAATTAATTCAGCAGAGCAATGACTGTGCCAAATCTGTTTATTAAAAAAAAAAAAAGACCTCCGGTTTTCTTCTCGATAAAGATATTGCATTCTTTTAAAGGATACAAACCTTACTGCATTTATCAGGAATAGCACAATTGAAACAAATTAGTCTGCGTTGACATGTACAACCCAGTTTGTAAAGCTGGAATACATAATAACTTAATAACTGATTTCAATTATCCACTTCTTTCCATGACTGTATGAGTAAATACCCAGCCAACTGAAGAAATTTCAATTGCATTTATAGTAATAATAGCAATACGTCATATGATAAAGCCCTTATATATGCTAGGAACTACTTAAGTATGCTACATGAATCTTCTTTTATACTACTCACAAACATCTTGTATGTTAGGTATTTATATATCCATTTTACATATGACAAACTCAAACTGAGGCTTAGAGACATTAAGCAATATTCCAAAAATTACACAGGATTTCAACTCGGAATCTGAGTTCTGACAAGCTAAACTATACTGTGACTTTAAATACCTTTATAATGTTATTCTATATGATTTAATAAGCCATCAGAGAGTTTCAGAGCAAATGTTTATGAAAAACTATAAATGTCACACCTAAGATGACAAGACTTAACATCTTTTACCTGTATGTGTATTTCATAGAAAAATACATCTGAAATTTTAGTTTAAAATAATATATTGAACAAACTCTGCAATAAAAGAGTTAGATTTCAATCTTGTTAGTCAGCTGAATAGTGACTTTGTTTCTTTAATTTTAAAAAGTGCAGTTCTTCCTATTGTTTTTCATCCTTTAATTTTTCCGCTGAAAACTACAAATACCTTCACATTGTCTATGAAATGGTCATCAAAAATAGTTGAACCTATTCAAAATATCTTTTGACCAATGATGAAGAGAATAAAAGATTATTTTACTGTTTATTTCACACACCAGTTTCAGAGTTACAATGCAATTTCACACTCATGACAATATTTCTCTTAATTACAATTCCTTTTTCAGTGTTTAGTTATTGTTTCCCCAACAAGAATCTAAGGTTTCTTTGATCACTTGCTGCTGGTGGTGTGTGTGTGTATTTGTGTGTAAGAGAGACAGAGGGAGAGGTTGTTAAGAGGAGGAAAAAATGGCAGATATACTATAGGTTGACTATAGATTTATCATTTATTATTTGTTCCTTCAACATATTTAGACTAAAAAAATATGTTCATTAAAAATGTTGTGGGCAGCTTGAGAGCTGACAATTTTTTCCACCTTCACTCATCACTTTGCTGGCCCAAAAAGAATTCCACAAACCCATTTTGAAAATGATGAGTCTAAGGAGAGGGTAAGAATATGATTAAATATTTGGAAGAGTATTAAAAGGAAAATGAGGCATTATGAACAATAGTGCTGGAACAAAAATTATATGTCTGGGACTCTCTATGGAAACAGGAATATATGGTTACTTTAGCTAGACTAGTCATCCTTGACTAGACAATGACAAGTACAGTAGTGCTTGCCACACTATTCTCAGTTCAAAACACAAAAGTGTATTGAGAATTGTTTATAAATATATATGTATATATAATCCCTATTAAAAAATGTTCACCACTCGTCTGTCAGTTTGTCATACTGTGGTGGCTTGTGTGTTGCTGTGAAGCTGGAAGCTATGCCACCAGTATTTCAAATAACAGCAGGGTCACCCTTGGTAGACAGGTTTCAGCGGAGCTTCCAGACTAAGACACACTAGGAAGAAGGATTAGGTGGTTTACTTCTGAACAAACTGACCATGAAAACCTTACGAATAGCAGTGGAACATTGTCTGATATAGTGCCAGAAGATGAACCCCTCAGGTTGGAAAGCACTCCAAATACAACTGGGGAAGAGCTGTCTCCTCAAAGTAGAGTGGACCTTAACAACACGGATGGAAAAAGTTTTCAGGACCTTCATTTGCTGACGTGGCGTGACTCAAAATGAGATGAAACAGCTGCAAACATCTGTTAGTAATCAGAATGTGGAATGTACGAAGCATGAATCTAGAAAGGCTGGAAGTCATGGAAAAAAATGGAACACATAAAGATCGACAACCCAGGCATTAGTGAGCCAAAATGGACTGGTATTGGCCATTTTGAATTAGACAATCATATGGTCTACTATGCCGGGAATGACAAATTGAGAGGAATGGTGTCACATTCATTGTCAAAATGAACATTTCAAGATCTATCCTGAAATACAACCTTGTCAGTGATAGTATAATGTCCTTATACCTATGAAGACCAGTTAATACGACTACTATTCAAATTTGCCCACCAATTACTAATGGCAAAGATGAAGAAATTGAAGATTTTTACCGATTTCTGCAGTTTTAAATTGATCAAATATGTGATCAAGATGCATTGACAATTATTGGTGATTGGAATGCTTAAGTTGGAAACAAGAAGGACCAGTAGCTGGAAAATATAGCCTAGGTGTTAGAAACCACACGGGAGACGGCATGATACAATTTTGCAAAACCAATGACTTATTCATTCCAAATACCTTTTTTCAACAACATAAATGGTGACTATACAAGTGGACCTCACCAGAAGGAATATACTGGAATCAGATCGACCACATCTGTAGAAAGAGATAATGGAGAAGCTCAATATCATCAGTCTGAACAAGGCCAAGGGCCAACTGTGGAGCAAACTATTAGTTGCTTATACGCAAGTTCAAGTTAAAGCTGAAAATTTTTTTTTTTAAAGTCCATGAGAGCCAAAGTATGACCTTGAGTATATCCCACCTGAATTTAGAAACCATCTCAAGAATAGATTTGACATAGTGAACACTAATGACTGAAGACCAGACAAGTTGTGGAATGACATCAAGGACGTCCTATATGAAGAAAACAAAAGGTCATTAAAAAGACAGGAAAGAAAAAATAGATCAAAATGAATGTCAGAAGAGACTCTGATACTTGCTCTTGAGCATAGAGTCGCTAAGATGAAAGGAAGAAATGATGAATTTAAAGAGCTGAACAGAAGAGTTCAAAAGTTATCTGGAGACGACAAAGTAAAGTATTATAACAAAATATGCAGACTCTTTTGGAAGAATACACTCAGCATTTCTCACGCAAAAATACTGAAGAAAAAATTCAAGCCTCAAGTTGTAGTATTGAAGGTTTATATGGGAAAAATACTGAACAACGCAGGAAGCATCAAAAGAAGATAGAAGGATTACACAGAGTCACTGTACCAAAAAGAACTGATTGATGTTCAACCACTTCAGGAGGCAGCATATGAACAAGAACCAATAGTACTGAAGGAAGAAGTCCAAGCTGCACTGAAGGCACTGGCGAAAAACAAAGCTCCAGGAATTGAAAGAATACTAACTGAGATGTTTCAACAAATAAATGCAACAACCAGAAGTGCTCACTCATCTATGCCAAGAAATTTAGAAGACAGTTACCTGGCCAACCAACTGGAAGATATTCATGTTAGTTTCCATTCCAAAGAAAGGTAATCCAACAGAATGTGGAAATTATCAAACAATATCATTAATATTACACAGAAGTAAAATTTTGCCGAAGATTATTCGAAAATGGTTGTAGCAGTACATTGACAGGGAACTGCCAGAAATTCAAACAGATTCAGAAGAGGATGTGGAACAAGGGATATCACTGCTGATGTTAGATGGATCTTGGGTGAGAGCAGAGAATACCAGAAGATGTTTACCTGTGTTTTACTGACTATGCAAAGGCATTTGACTGTGTGGATCATAACAAACTATGGATAACATTGTGAAGAATGGGAAGCCCAAAATACTTAATTGTGCTCATGGGAAACCTATACATAGACCAAGAGGCAGTTATCTGAACAGAACAAAGGGATAATATGTGTTTTAAAATCAGGAAAGGTGCGCATCAGTGTTGTATTCTTTCAGCATACTTACACAATCTGTATGCTGAGTAAATAAGCTGAGAAGCTGGATGATATGAAAAAGAATGGGCATATTTAACAACCTGCCATATGCAGATGACACAACCTTCACAACCTTCCTCGGTGAAAACAAAAAGGACTTGAAGCTGTTACTGATGAAGATAAAAGACTATGGCCTTTAGTATGGATTACATCTCAACATAAAGAAAACAAAATCCTCACAATTGGACGATTAAGCAACATCATGATAAACAAAGAAAATACTGAAGTTGTCAAGTGTTTTATTTTACTTGGCTCTACAATCACTGCCCATGGAAACAGCAGTCAAGAAATCAAATGATGTATTTCTTTGGGCAAATCTGCTGCAAAAAATGTCTTTAAAGTTTTAAAAAGCAAAAATATCACTGTAAGGACTAAGGTGCACCTGACCCAAGCATCGGTATTTTCAATCACCTCCTATGCATGCGAAAAGTGGACAATGAATACGGAAGACTGAGGATGAATTGATATTGCTGAATTATAGTGTTGGCGAAGAATACTGAATATACCATGGACTGACAGAAGAACAAACAAATCTGTCTTGGAACAAGTACAGCTAGAAGGCTCCTTGGAGGATGGCAAGACTTCAGCTCAAGTACTTTGAACATGTTATCAGGAGGGACCAGTGAGTGGAGAAGGACATCATGCTCAGTAAAGTTGAGGGTCAGCAAAAAAAGAGGAAGACCCTCAATGAAATGCATTGACACAGTGGCTGCAACAATGGGATCAAACATAGCAAAGATTATGAGGATGGCGCAGGACTGGGCAGTATTTCCTTCTGTTGTACACAGGGTTGCTATGAGTTGGAACTAACTCTACAGCCCCTAATAACAACAACAATAAAAATGAAAAATCTATACATGTATATATTCACTTGGATATATGATATATACATATATATTTAATGACTAGTATATTTTATAATATATAACAAATAATTATACACCCAAATATATACACACTCTTTAAGTATGCATACGTGTGATTAGCGTACTCATTGTCAACATGAAGGCAAGAGCCATGCTTACTCATATTTATATCCAATGCATAGGTGAACAATATATATTTCTTGAAATATGATTTAATGAATTAATTCATTTCAACATTCATTGAACATTTACTATATGAAGCCAATGGTCTATGCATTAGAATATAATGACAAATACACACATAAACAATTTGTAGTCAGGTAAAAGAGAACAAGCTAAACAGCTATCATACAATAAGAAGTTTAATACTCATCGTAAAAATACATGGGAACACAGAGAAAAACTGTTAATTTCTTAGAGCTATCATTTCAGGTCCACAGAGTTGAATCTTAAATAACAAATATAAGGTTCATATATAAAACTAGAACAAAGGGAGGGTAATACTCAGGGAAGTTCAGAAACATTCAAAACTTTCTGTGTCTAGATAGTTTGCATTATGAGAGTTAGAAGAGATGAGACTTAGAAAGCAGGCAGACAAGGAAATACTTTGAGGTGCCTGTCTACCACCAATGACGGCCCTGACAAACCTGTTGCCGTTGAGCCGATTTCAACCCTACAGGACAGAGTAAAACTGCACCATAGGGTTTCCAAGGCTCTAATCTTTACAGAAGCAGACTGTCACATCTTTCTCCCGTGGAGTAGCTTGTGGGTTTGAACTGCCAACCTTTCGGTTAGCATCCGAGTTCTTAACCACTGTACCACCAGGCATCCTTAAACAAATGTACACTAGTGTTCAAATAAAGAAATGTATGAGTTTACAGTGTCTTTGTCTGTGCCTCAGTGGGAAATAGACACTTGACCTCTATATTCTCCAATTCTCCAGATTTTTTCCATAGTATCAGAAAATTTCAATCTTACATGCATAATAACAACTTTAAGGTAGTCAGAAAGTTAGAATAAATTTACAAAACAATATAGTTTGGAAGGATTTTATCTCATCCTAGTTAGCATAGAGTGTCTATTTTAGGGTCCAGTTAGATAATATTCTATTGTGATCCATAAGATTTTCATTGGCTAATTTTTGGGAGTAGATCAACAGGCCTTTCTTCCTCATCTGTGTTAGTCTGGAAGCCCCATTGAAATCTCTCCACTATGGATGACCATGCTGGTATTTGAAATACCAATGGCATAGCTTCTAGCATCATAGCAACATGCAAGCCATCACTGTACAACAAACTGACAGACGGACATAGTGCTGAAAGATGAGTCTCCTAGGTTGGGAGGCACTAAACAGTAGTTCTAATAGTTGCAACAATGGACTCAAACATATCAATAATCATGAAGACGGCAGAGAACCAGGCAACATTTCATTCTGTTATACATAAGGTAGCCATGGTTGGAGCTGACTTGGCGGCAACTAACATCAACAGGGTCCAGTCAGTACTTACCAAATTAATGAATAGATAACAATTAGCACAGGACTAGTGACTACTTTAATTCCCTTGGAACACCGAATTTATATATTTGCATATTTAATACAATATTAATCTTAATCTTTGTAAAGATAATTATTGCTGGAGACAGCTTTCGATACAAGAAAAGTATATATAATCTACATGTATGTGTTTATTTTAAAACATGATTATTTAATTTCAACATATAGTAGGTTTTATTTTTATTATATTCTAGTTTCTGAGTTAAATGCTGTACTATACTATCATTTTTTTAGGTTTCTGAGCTGATAAATTCTTCATGCATTGGAGTGGGGTTAAGAATGATCTCTCAAGTCAAGAATACCACTGAGATAAGTGGCGGAAAATTTCACATCAACACAGAAGGTAAACAGGTGTCAAAGCTTTCAAAATTTGAAGAATTAGTTCAGAAAAAGATTAGCAAGTATGTAATTAGAGTCATCATATCCTGGTTAGCTGACATAAGTCATTAGTTCTCTCTCTGAATAGCAAGATCTTACTTATTGCAATTTGTAGACATTTTAGCTGAGTATATAAAGGAAAATAGAAAAAGAAAATAAAAATGAAAGGACTGAAATAAACACAGCAATTTATATATGAAACTAAAAAACTAGCTCAAGTTCTTAGAGCTAGTGATACAGAGGGAATCCAAATGGCAATGTTGAAAAAGAGTATACGAAAATATCGTTCCAGTACTATGACTCATTTTATTTTCCAAAGATTGCCACAATTTTTTTCTTCATATTCTCTTCTTAAAATGTGACTGAGCACTCCTCCCATCAGGAGGTGGAGTCTATATTCCTAGCCCTTAAGTCTGGCAGAGGTTTGATTACAGTTGAAGTAACACTATGAAATTACAGGACTAGTTCGTAAAAGGTAATACAGCTTTTATTTCTCTTGGGTCATAAAAGGTGTTACAGTTTCTGCTTACTTCTCTTGGGAAGCTTGCTTTGGATTTCAGTACCTTGCGGTGAGGAAGTCCAAACAGCCTATAAGAGGCCCACATGCAGTGGAAATGACGCCACTAGCCCACAGCCCTGGCTGAGCTCCAAGCCAACAGGCAAAACTAACATTCTAGGCATGTAAGTAAATCATCCTGTAAGTGGCACCCGGCCATCCGCAAGATGCCTCAGCTGACGATGTGTGGGTCAGATATAAGCATTTCCTCTAAGTCCTGCCAAAACTGCAACTTCATGAGCAAAATAAAGGATTGTTGTTGCTTTAAGCCACTAAGTTTTGTGGTTTGTTACATAGCAATTGATAGAACAAGTACCTAATTTAACAAGTAAATATACTTAATTTTCTTCTACATGACAATAAAACTATGCCACAATTAGTTAAATGAATAGAACTAAAACCCTCTTGTTTCACAGATGTTAAGGAATGACTCAACCATATTTAAAAAGCAAGGAAGAAAAAAAACCCATGCATAATCAAAGCAACATTTAAAATGAGACAGTCATCTGTCTGTACATGGTTTTTACAACTCAATATAAATGGTGTGGGAATCAATATAGTGACCGTAATATTAAGTGATCTCTTTAAAGCTAAGCATTTCTATTAACTCAATTTTAGGTGCCTGTGTTGGAAGAGAAATCAACTGAGTCTTTATAAAGATAAAATCAATATCTTCTGTTTCTCAAGCTGCAGTGTGTACTGTCATTCACTTCCTGCAAGGTATCGATAAATTCTTACACATTCCTTTAGATCCAAATTATTACAGTATCGATGTGTACCTTCTCTTGTCTCACTAGCACATCATCTATGTAGAATACACAGGAATGCAGCCTAGCACTTAACCATTTGCACCACCCAGGGACTCCCATTTTCATTATAATCAATGTGATTGGCACCCCTGGAGTTGTGCAGTGCACAACTTGCACAGCTGAAATCAATGGGCCTGGCCAAGAAAGGCCACAGAATGAGTCGTGCTATTTAAATCGGTCCCAAATGCACCAGCCCCTGTGCACTCTGCCATTGAATACCCTATGGAGCACAGTTTTACTATAATATACATAGGGCTGCCTTTAGTTGGAATTGACTGGATGACAACTGGTTTTATGAGTAAAGCACAGAGAATAACTTTGGTGAGCACTCTTTGACGTGAGTAAAATGCAATATAACTTACTTTACTTTTAGGTTAGGAGAAGGCAGTCCTGTTTTATACTGTTTGATACTAAAAAAATATATTTTCCCTCATGTTTCCAATTAAGCCTTTATAAAGAAAAAATTAATGGTCATAATCTTTAACAGTCTTCCTTTTGAGACTGAATAAAATGATACTGTGACATATAACTTTAGGTAATCTACATTTGTTTGTACAGATAAGTTCTGCTTTACCCCTTTTTGTATGCAATATTACTTATTATCTGAAATTTATGTTTTCTTCCTTACATGACATTTATTCTTAATATTTATTCTTTTTTTCCTCCCAATTTTTTTGTTTTATGTTAGCCAATTAGAGAATCTAGACTAACAAAAGTGATTCTCAAGTTGCTTTTCAGATCTATTGCTATTGAGTCCCTGGGTGGTACAAACGGTTAACGTGCTCAGGCGCTAATCAAAAGATTGGAGGTTTGAATCCACCCAGAGGTGCCTTGGAAGAAAGGTTTCTCAATGAACTTCTGAAAAATTAGCCATTGAATACCCTATGGAGCACAGTTTTACTATAATATACATAGGGCTGCCTTTAGTTGGAATTGACTGGATGACAACTGGTTTTATGAGTAAAGCACAGAGAATAACTTTGGTGAGCACTCTTTGACGTGAGTAAAATGCAATATAACTTACTTTACTTTTAGGTTAGGAGAAGGCAGTCCTGTTTTATTCTTCAAAATCTCAAATATAGAAAGGACCCCAAAACACAATTCACACATGATTTGAAAAATAATCACGTATCTTCCAACAAATTCTGGCACTGTGAGACTTGTTACTAACTCAGGGAGCAGAATGCTTTGAAGAAAAATGGCAGATAATTAGTTAAATTGTTGGCCTCCAGGAATTAGACTTCTCTTAAATAAGAATTAATATTTTCTATTTAAGGTAGAAATTAATATTTTCGCTTTGGCAGGATATCTGTTTGCCTTATAACTCTTTATTTTTAGGTAAACATATCTATCATCTACGGAGGTTCAAAGTGTGAATTCCAAGCTGACAGCAGTTTATATCTTCATTAGCATTAAATACACACAAACAGATGCAGAACAAACTATAGAAAATATGTATTCATGCTTCACCTTTGAGCTTCTTTAATATACATCTGTAAGGAATAGATATTTGTATTCACAATTGGTTGGCTTCCACCTCCAAACAGTGAAACTTAATCTCCAATAACGTTTCAGAACTCTAAGGGGCTAAGACAGTATCCTGTATCATTGTCCTCTGTGTAGCCTCGAATTTTGGGCTGCATTTTTTAAGTATGAACTAAGGGAAAATGCTGCAGTTATTTTGTGGAGTTTCCTAGAATATATTGGCAACTAATCTGTTGTGATTTATAGGTAGAAAAAATAAAATAAGCCAATCAGGGTCAAAATGACTCTTCCTTCAGGACATGCTTTCTACTTTGTAAATGATGTAAGTATGCATCGTGACCAAAAATTTATCCATACTCTCTGAAAATGGTTTTTAGCAATGAATGATATTCAACAGTCACATAGCGAATTTCACAGTTCTTACTCATTTGGTCTGCCAAATACTTGAACAGGATCCTATTAGGGCTAAAGAGGTAGAAGCAAAGGGGAAAAGATGAGAGTATATTTACCGGAGATCTCAACTCTGGGATGGCGGCTTGATAGGTGATTGGGCGACAATCACGAGTGTTTGGCACAAGAACACAAGGAAGAAACATTGGCCCCAAGTCATCTCCATCCAGAACATCCACCGTGAGGGTGGTGGTGGTGGTTCGTCGTTCGTTCAGATTTTGTGCACGGTCCTGTTTGGAAGAAAAACATTTCAATAAGATAGTTTATAGACATTAGGACATAATGTAGGCTATTTTTTTCTCATAATTGATTTGCTTAATTTAACACTGAAGTGATGAAGCTGGGATTCAACCTGAAATCCATGTGTTTTCAAATCAACTTTGGAGAAAAATATAAAAGCTAAGCTTATATAGTTTGGGCCTTTACATTTTATTTTATAAGATGGATAATAACAGGTATTGTAATGGATTTATTGCATCCTTAGGAATTTTTGTCACTGAGTCTCTTGAATGTCTTCTGAGACAGCTTTTAAAGAGATTAAATAAACAAAGAAACAGACTAATTTTAGTTTAAGTAATTCACTAGGAAAGCTGAATCTTGGATTCAAAGGAATTTTTTTATTATAAAAGTTTGGTAAGAAGCAGGAAGGAAATACATAACTATAAGGATCTGTAGCTCTAAATTGAGGTTAATTTTTAAATAAAACTTTTTTATTTTGGAACAGTTTTACATTTGCAGGATATTTGTGATAATAGTACAGACAGTTCTCAGAAACCCCATGTCCAGTCTTCCCTATTATTAATATACTACATTAGTACGATACATTTGTTACCATTAACAAGCCAATATTGATATATGTTATTAACTAAAATCCATACTTTATTGAAATTTCCTTAGTTTTTTCCTAATGTCCTTTTTTGTTCCACAGTCCCATTCAGGATACCACTTTACATTTAGTCATTAGCTTTTTTTCCTTAGGCTCCTCTAAGCTGTGACAATTTCTCAGACTTGCCTTGTTTTTGATGACCTTGATGATTTGAAGTACTAGTCAGGTATTTCATAGAAGGTCCTTCAACAGGAGTTGGTCTTATATTCTCGTAAATAGACTGGGTTTATGAGATTTGGGGAGGAAAATCACAGAGATAAAGAGCCATTTCCATCACCTCTTATCAAAGGTACATATTATCAACAGGACTTATCACTGATGTTAACCTTGATCACCTGGCTGAGGTTATGGTTGTCAGGTTTGTCCACTATAAAGTTACCCTTTCTTTTCTTCCTTTGCATTTCTTTGAAAGGAAATAACTATGTGCAACCCAAACGTAAGGAGTGGGAAGTAATTTTAACATAAATTTGCATTGATTATATTTATCTAAAGAGAAACATTATGGTAGAATTTGGAAATGTCTTTACTTTCTTAGTACTTAGTAACTATCTTGAAGAATCATTCTTGCATTTTTCTGTCTCTTTAAAATTCTATTTTTTACCACTCTAAAATGTAATTCTACTAACTGATTGGTATTTTCTTTATGTTGTTCATAAAATTCTTTCTGTTGATGGTTGCCAGAGGTTAATATTTGCTTAACAATTTAAAAAAAAAAGTCTACTTTCTTAAACTTTATGTGATACTACGTTCCACTTATGCTCTTTCCTAATCTGGTTGTTCAAAAAAAGTTGCAAAGAACTGCTCTAATGTAAGCTCTCAAAGAGTAAAAGTCTGTATTGGTAGAATTTTGCAAACGCAGACAACTTATCTGGAATGTAATAACTTTGTGGCTTGAGTAGTCTTTCATGTTTTGTTCCATTATAAGATGGATTGTGATCAAACGTCTACATTTTCAAAGTATAAATAAAACCAAGAACAACTCCTGCAAAATTCACTGATAATTATGAGTGATTAAATTTATGGGTAATAGAGATTTTTTTTTTTTTTAATTCTCCTTCCAAAATTGTTCAGATCTTTCCATCTCTATTTATTGTATCTAGAAGAATAGTACGTATAATAGGAGCAGTAAGTGGGATATGAGATGATTTTGGTGGTTCACAAATAAACTTTACATGTATGGATTTTTACGTATATTGTTGTTGATGTTAGTGGCCGTCTAGTCAGTTTTTACTCATGGCAGTCCCGTGAGTGCAGAGTATAACTGCTCCATAGGGTTTTCAAGGCTGTAACCTGGAAGCAGATCACCAGGTTCGTCTTTCAAAGCGCCTCTGGGTAGGCTCAAATAACCAAACTTTCGGATAGTATTTGAGCGCTTAACCACTTATAGTTAACTTTAATTTATGCGTTTATTTTAAATTTTGCACCACTGAATTTTAACTTTAATATATGCGCTTATTTGAAATTTCTGAAAAATACAACTAGCTCATCAAATTGCCATTATAAAAGCAAGATTACTTAAGACAAAGTAAAAAAAAAATCCTGAATTGATTTAAATTTAATTTAAGGAAAAATATTAAATAAACATTTTTATGTGATATGTGGATGTGCCAAAAAAATAATAATATTTTAAATATGGAAAACCCAATAGCAGTATTTCTACACCCCCATGTCATTCTGCCTTATATCTTAAATGTCACCTGAAAATTATTGTAATAGATGAGTGTTTTCCATTTTAGACCATTCTTTCAGTCTATCAGCAACACATCACTCACTATTCTCTGCTTTTTTTGGTTTGGCACTATTCCATAGAATGGCCAAAGTACAAGAGAAAGGGTGTGTATTTACCAAAATGCATAATGTAGACTTTAATCTCATGTTGGAGAAAGATATTGCTTACAAAGTATTGGTCTATAAAATCTGAATTTTTATGAGAAAAAAAAAAGATAGAACCTCTTATAAGCAAAGATATAACAATGAAGAATACCAACATGGTTTCTACACATGTGAAGATTCCCCATAATTTTTCCCAATATATATAACATAAAGGAAGTTATGAAAATATGAGACGTATACCCCTAACTCATGAGCCTGTGGAAGATGTTGTTAATCCATGATGTTCTTTTCCTAGTTTTGAACCAGATTTTATCTAAAAAAATTCTTTTCTAACAAAACCCCTGGAAACATAAACAAAAAATAACAGGAAAACCAAAAAGAAATATAAAACAACTCTTGCTCTTTCTAGTAAAATGCTACTTTACCTGACTTTCCTGAATAAGAAATAATATTTTAAATTGTGAGTTCTATAAATAATTCACAAAAATAATTTTGCATTTTCATTCATTGTTATTTTAGAATCTACTATATATTAAAAGCTACCAAGAAATGTTCTGTCCTTCCTCCCTTCTATTTTCTCTCCACATTTTTCTTCTTTTTTCCCTTTTTATTTAAAGGAAATAAAACTTAATTAATTTACAGACTAGATGATTATAATTGCCAAGCATGATTACTTTTTTAAAGAAGTTATCCAAGTTTAACATTTAACTGGTATTTTCTCATCATACATTATTATTTCAAATACAGTGAAACCTGTGAGAGCTGGAATTCGACAAGGCTGCCTTGTTTTGACAGACCTCGCAAGTTTGCCACCTTTGACAGGTGCAATCTTACCACTTTTCTATTGCTCTCTAATAGTGGAAAAGATTTGAGTTTTCCTTCTCTGATAGGTTTCTGTCTTATAGGTGCCGGCTTTCACAGGTTTTACTGTATATTCCCTAACATTAAGCATTTAGTAAAACAAAATCTCTAATTAACTTCCATTAAAAAAAAAATTTCACTATTTGTTTGAAAATTGTGATACACCTGTAAGGAAGAAATTGCAGGTGACACAAAAAATAATCCTGTATAAAAATCAGCATACAGGGGATTAAACTATAAACATATCTTCAACATAGAATAAAAAAGCCGTAAAGTATATTCATGGAAGAATGTGACCTACCAAGAGAATTATATCGATGTCTCACAGGGGAAGGGGTACTGATCTGGTCCCTGAATCCTTAGCATCTTTATGCAAGACATCCAATCCTATCACCCCATATGATGGCAATGCAACATAAAATTCTTCAGAGTCATATTTTAATGTGGTATCTGACATATCAAAGGCACTCACATATTTTTGAATGAATTATTTACTAAACAGTAATAACTATTTACTAATTATTTACTAAATTATTTACTAATGCATCAATACATTACTAAGAACTATATATTCTAAAGATAGGCACCTATTAGATCATCAAAGAAAAGCTACTTTTTATAAATAACTCAGAGATAAATACCTCATTGTCATGAACCAGTCTTTCTATAAAGCCAATTTTTAATAAAATTACAAATAATTCAAATGTGATAACGTTAAGACAAAAAAGATAATTTCCACTGTCAGATAATAAGTGGGGCTTCAGTTTGTACATTTTCATCAAATACTCCTTGCAGTAAAATATTTTGATTATCAACCATGCTTTGATCAAACTACTGAAAAATGCTAACATCTATTCGTTTAGTATTTGCTATCTTTAGCAGTGTATTAAGCAAGTATTGGTTGTGTGTAGTGGGGGCAGGAGAGATGTGGCCTTTAACACATAACCTGAAATTATATAAAACTAGTTTTAAAAAATGAGTATGAGACAGACATGCCAATGTTCTGATTTATTTTTGTGGCAATGTCATGAGAGCCTTGGAATAAACAGACTTCCAAAATTTAAATATTCAGTATTCAAGTGTTCAAGTTTGTATTTTTACAAAATGGCCAGCAGCACCTACCAGACTCCCTCATAGATACAGACATTAAACACTATTCCATTACTTTATCGGGCATTTGCAGCATAGAAAGAAATTTAAAAAAAAGCAACATTATTAGACTTGCCCTGAATATGCTGGCGTTAATTCAGTTACCTAATGGTAAAAAGATATATAGAAAGTAAAATCTATTGATGTTTATATTTCCTTGAACTTCCTTTTATTAGATTGTGTTTCCTCTTTTTTTTTTTTTTAAATTAATCATTTCCCCACTGTACAGTCATATTAAAATAATCAGTGTGGGTAATCATGTTGCAAGCATTTTTACAAATCTAAATGGTCAGTTTTGTAATGTGTATTAATCAAAACTCATTCAGCTTAATTAAGAATCATAGCATGTTCATACTGATAAAAAGAAACCATCCAAATGCATGTAATTTAAAGGGCTCCTTTTGTAAATCAATCAAATCTTTGTGCCATAAGCAGGGAGGTCAAAGCTGAGTAATATTCAATAATTTATCCTCAGCCCTCTAATTAGCCTCTTAGATACCAACTACTTTAAAGTCAACGTTGATTGCTTATATTTCACCTCTCCTTATGATTCCAGGAGAATATGTGGGTTTCTAATGTAAGTTGTTTGGAGCCTCGGTGGTGCAGTGGTTAAAGCATTCGGCTGCTAACCAAAAGGTCAGCAGTTCCAATCCACCAGCTGCTCCTTGGAATCTCTATGTGGCAGCTCTACTCTGTCTTATAAGGTCACTATGAATTGGAATTGACTCATTGGCAACGAGTTTGGTTCTTTTGTTTGTTTGTTTTAATGTACATCATTTACATTATACATCATTTTACATACAAAAGAATAAAAAACAAAGAGAAATTAAAATAATAATAATTAGAAACATATTATAGAGACATGGCTATCATTATCCCCTATAAACATGAAGCTATGGATAACAGTATGTGGCAAAAACAAGTGATTGGAGAGTGGGCAATACATATGAGGGATTCAGAGAGTGAGGATATAACAAGTGGAAAACATCTCCCCATCCCAGACCATCCTATCCACCATCTAGAAGAACATAAAATGAAAATTCCACTGAGGACAGAGGTGACCTGTTAAGGGCAGAAATTACACCAAGAACTCTAAGAACACTCATTACATTTTGGACGAGTTCTTTAGTTCATAAACTCACAGGCATAACATTAGAGAAACTGAATACTCACATTAGCTTGGATGATGACAAAGTAGCGAGTCTTATCTTCATAGTTGAGCCTCTTCCTCAGCATTACATTTCCCGTCAGCATGAGGGGAATTTCAAAGGTGTTGTTGGATGTCTGCAAATATTTAAGGATATAGACTTTAGATAATCTGAATATAAGATAAATTAGACAGAGAACTCGATATTGTCATTTAGTCCCTTGAAAGTTCTAGAGAGCATGCGTATTGTCTGAAAATAGAATGTGATTGTAAGTTTCAGAATTAATATTCTTATCATTTCTCAAAATGTTTCACTAGAGGGTTTCATGAGCATCCTCTGATAATAATAACCAGGAAACGTATTTGTTATTAGCATGAGTCATCAACTGCCCTGAGATATTGCTAAATCAAAGTCAAGGTATCTGAAAATCTTCTCTATTATCATATTATCTTTTCATCATTTTTTTAACACCAAATATTCAAACAATAATCTGTGATTTCTACATAATATCCCTTTTCAACATTGGTGCCCATTCTATATTCAAGTATTTTCAAGCATTAAATACAAATATAAACTTGAAACTGATTTTGTGAAAAGGACTCTGGGCTAGAGGTTATATTTCTTTTAGGCCCCAGCAATGCTGCTCATTAGTTAAATTTTACTCTACCCTCTCTGGAATTGAATTTCTTCTCGGTAACCTGTAGACCATACAAGGCAATCCTAAAGCAAAGGGCAATGTATTCACACTTTAAACCAGCTGCTGTCCAGTTGATTCCGTCTCATCGTAACCCAGCGTGTGTCAGAGTAGAACTGTGCTCCATAGGGCTTCAATGGCTGATATTTTGGAAGTGGATCACCAGGCTATTTTTCTGAGGTGCCTCTGGATGGGTTCCAACCATTAACCTTCTGGTTAGCAGCAGAGCCGTGTTAACCCTTTGCACCACCCAGGAACTCCATTTACACTTTAAGAAAGAAGTAACCAGGACAAGGAAGTAACAGTAACATGCTGAGGATGGCAACGTAGAAAATGAACATGGATCAGTGATGTCTTTGACTTTCTGAACTAAGAAATCCTGATACCACCTTGTCTCTCAATAGCTTGTTATGATTATGGCCTTATTAAAATTACTTTTCTTTCAATTTTCTGTTATTTGCAGCTGAAAGACTTTCATGCCTAAGTATCTCCTGTCTATGTGTCCTTACATTGTAGTCCTCTCTCTTTCCTTTGTAGGCCATGAATCATCACACCTGACTTTTGTTCTTATTTTTCTCCTGCCTGAAAACTCTATTCCTCATTTCTCTCCATATAAAATTCTGCAACTCCTACACAGAAAAGCTTTCTTTGTTCAATTTAAGATTAAGCCTTCTCTGATGTTACATTATTTTTTTTCAAACAAAATTTATTCTACTGCCTTCTGTTTAATTTTGTCTCCCCTCACAGATTGCTCAAGGGTTTCTGTCTGTGATATGGGGATCTTTATCTTTATATCTCCAGCAAAGCAAACTGAATATAGCAGAGGTTTAGAATATATTCATTGTGTTGCAGCAGTGACGATTGTTGGGGCGGCGAAGACAGTAGCCAAACACAACTCTTACAGAGAAGTGGGGCCAAGGAGGGTCACTCAGAGAAGTCAACCTGGCTTCAGTCCCAGGAGTTTATTTATAGTCAATACAGCAAGCAGTGAAGCAAATAACAGAACAATGGGCTTTGGGTGAATAACATTAAGTTTTGGGCAAGGGAGAAGGAATTCAGGTAAACAAGCCAATCAGTAACGGGACAATAGGTTTGGGAAAACAAGTCGTGCCTAATCTCCTCCTCATAGCTGACAAGTCTCAACATGTCCTGTGCAGGATAGAGGGCTTAGAGGGGCTGAAGTTGTCAATAGTGTAGCCATGTTTAAATGGCATATATCCCCACACATTCAATAAGTGTTTGCAATCATTTTTCATTTAAGTTGACAGTTCCATTGAACACGTGTTGAATTATTACAAACAATGCAGTACTACAAATTTCATTGCTCTTCAGAGCTCTTTTCAACTGAACTTAATTCTTATTAGCTAACCCATCCTTTAGAATATCTAAGATTTTCATTTTGCTAAATTTTTCATAAACATTTTTGTTCCAAGAAACATAAAGAGAACATCTGGTTAATGATTAGTGCTACTTATGAATTGTTGCATATGAAAAGCCTCTACATTAATTAATTAACTAATGTATTAATAGACAATCACTCATTCAGTATCTATTATGCCTCTACAATTGTAGAACAATAATCATGAGAAGAATCAGAAGAAACAAGTATATATATATCTTTAAGATAGTCTCTCTCTCTTTTTGTCTTTTTGTCTAGTAAAAAGAATAATGAATTAGGTAAACTCTAAGTTCACATCCTACTATAATAATATTTCTAAATAAATAAGTTAAATTTAGTAAGAAACCACAGTAATTTTTTTTTATTTATGCTAAGGCTACTGAGAGAATGACACAATGATATTCAAACTTCAGAATGCATAGGATCACAGAAATGTATGATTTACATTGCAGATTCGCAGCATCCATTCCTAGATATTCCAGAAATTCACAGAAGTCTGCATTTCTAACAAGTTTTTCACGTGATTCTCATGCTGATGGCTCAGATCTTACTTTGAAAAACACTAGACTAGAGGAAGCAGCAAGTTAAAGAAATAAGCAAGAGTTTGGCAGTTGTATATAAACTCAACTCAACAGTAACTTCTATAATATATTTTAAGGATACATAATTATTTTATTTCTTCATTATTTTGTAGCTAGGTAAGTTAGCCAACTGATGTCAGATGAGAATGAACTTTTAAATAGACTTTGAGCGAGGATTCTCAACTCAATGAGGTAATAACCATTAAACATACTCATTTTTTCCAGCAAGTACTAAAAACTGTACTTTACATAATCCTTCTGACTCTCATATTATTAAATAATATGTCAGTAAAATCCAATAACTTTTCAATTATTCTTGGTTATTTAACTAGCTCAGTGATTTTCTCAGTCTTATACTCTTGTTAAATAGCTGTTTGAGGTGGAAGGAAAGTAGAGCCTTCTTCACCCTCTTTCTCCCTACCATTTGTCTTCCTCTTCTCTCATCCTTAAGAGTTTAGGTCCACCAACAAAGCAGAGAGCTGTGGGAGAAGAGCAACATCCATTTCCTTAAGCTACCCTAAATTTCTGGAAGCAAAGCCATTGCTTTACGGATAGTTATGGACACTTCTCTGTAAAACCCTAAGTGGCACTGGTTTCTTTGTGTGACAGGAATTTAAATGCTAACCTCTATCTGTGCAATACTAATGAGGGAAATCTAACTGTGGCCAAGTCCCTTAATACTCACAGGTGCAAGATATGCAGCCTCCATCTTTGATAATAGAAAAATTCCTTTTAATCCACCAAGAGTGGCATAGTCCACAACTACCTGGAGAATTTAATTACTCAGTAACTGTCAAAAAAAAGTGATAGTTCTCTACTTAAGTAAAATGAGGAGGTGGGATGGTTTAAACAGTTTTATCCCTGTTGTAAGAATGGGGAGCAGGTTGGGATGTGTCCACCCTCAAGCACATATACTGCACACACGTATGAAAGGAAGGCAGAAGGGATGTTGACCCTCTATCAATTCTGTTTTCCCAGAAATTCTGTTTTTTCTCTCTGTTATGGATTAGATTGTCTTCCCCCAAAATATGTGTTGCAATGCTAACCCCTGTATCTGTGGATGTAATTCTTTTATCCCATTTGGGAACAAGGTTATTATTGTTATGCTGAGGAAGCCATATCAGTGTAGGGCACGTCTTAAACCTAATGATTTTTGAGATATAAAAAGAGCAGATTAGATGCGGACAGAAGCAAGCACAAATGGGGTGAAGATAGACGCCAGGTGAAGATCTCCAAGCAACCAAAGCAGACGGGGGCTAGAGAAACTGAGAGAAGGATTTTTCTTCAGAGGGGACAAAGAGAGAGCCTTTCCCTAGAGCTGGTACCCTGAATACAGACTTCTAAACTCCTGAACTGTGAGAAAATAAAGCTCTGTTCTTTAAAACCACCCACTTATGGTATTTTTGTTACAGCTGTACTAAGAAACTAAGGTATATATGTATATGAGAGTGATCTAGGAGTGGGCCTGCAATGGGGAAGTAGTAGGAATTTAGTTAACAAGGCTTCTCATTCTGTCTCTCAGGGAGCTATAAGATCTCTTGTTGTTCTCTTTTTTTACATCTTTTTAAAATAAGTGTCTCTCACTTTCTCTCATCTTCTCCTGATTTCTCTTCTTGTACATGATTGTGAC
Organism: Dugong dugon; assembly: GCA_030035585.1. Lineage (NCBI taxonomy): Eukaryota > Metazoa > Chordata > Mammalia > Sirenia > Dugongidae > Dugong > Dugong dugon. The sequence goes on along the minus strand of CM057475.1, from coordinate 36,229,874 downwards.
TTTTTATCTGTTAGTTTCAATAACCACCACCAATTCTGTGTCCTAATCGGTCACTGTTACAAAATACCAGAGGTAGAATCCAATCAGCCTTAAACTTGTCTCTGCCTAAGTCAGACCACCATGCCATCAGCTGCTAATCAGTCTATAGGTAGGTTGCCCTTGTTTGGGAGACTAAACCAAAACCAAACCCAACCTGTTGCCGTCGATGTCGACCAATAGTAACCCTATAGTACAGGGTAGAGCTGCTCCATAGGTTTCCAAGGAGCAGCTGGTGGTTGCAAACTGACTACCCTTTGGTTAGCAGCTGTAGCCCACCATAGCTCTTAACCACCACACTACCTCTAATGGAATTACCTAAAGTGAGAAGTAGAGGGCTAAGCAGAGTTAAGTGATCCTAGTCCACTCAAGAGGAACTAAAGGTTTTGCTGGTAATATTAAATCTGTTCCCAGTAGAATCTATCAACACTTTGATTATGTTTTCTGTTTCACATCAGCTTAACTCCTCCCTTTCCCTCATACAGAAACACATACACGCACATTTAAAGATGCGTTAAAGAGTGCAGTGGAGCTCATTCCACCTTTTTCTAATCAATTTCTTAGGAAATTATATTTAGAAGTGCCTGGTTGGCTTCAGAGGCATGTGTATGTGGAGTTAAAAGGTGGACTTGAATTGCAAATATCTGGGTTCACAGTTTTACACAAAGCAGTACTTTAGACAATAACTTAATTAAACCTCAGTGTTCATTGCAAGATAAAAAAATATTATGACTTTATGAGCCTAAGGCTCTCATGTTACAATGCACCCTATAATGCATTATTTAAGTATAAAATAATGTTTTCAGTAACCTACTTAAGAATAAGCAATAACAGTTTTTGCTTAGCTTGAAATACTTTAATAGCATCTAAAAATTGGGCTTTGACTTATACACTAAGCTACTTCTGGATGGTGATTTGTTAAAAATCTTTTTGCATTTGAACAGTGGTTTGAACTTCCTGACTCAGGAAATTCAAATGCATTACAAGCCTACCCACTGCAAAAGAAATTATACCTCATTTTTTTCTCATTTCCCTTAAAGATCTAGGAAGCCAAACATTACAAAGGAAGGACCATCTACTGAGGAGGAGCTGATAAAACATGTTATCACCCACCAAAACACCCTCTAATACATCCAAGAAAGAAACTGCCCATACATACTGCTTAAATGTGCTCAGTGTTTTTCCAAGTGGCAGGTATAGTTAATAGCAGCAGCTGTTCTACTACTACAATGGACATGCTATCAGTTCCTTCCTTATTACTTTAAGTCAAAACACTTAACACTGGTGAATAAACATCACTCGTCTGGCATTAATGAAAAGGATTAACATAAGAAATGCAATGTGATAACCTATTGTATGAATAGACTTATTAAGCTCACTAACAACTGGGATTTAGAACATTCAGAATGATACCTACTTTATAATTTCATTTTTGCATAAAGGATAGCTCAAAAATGAAAGTTTCTGCAGAGCACATGATGAAAAACTCTGACCCACTTCAAAGGGTCTTTTTCTTTTAAACAGTCTCATTAGTTCAGATGGCTTTTCTTTGTATTAGTATGAGGGCACTCAAAACAGTATTTCACAAAAACTGTAATGAGCATAGTACAAATTCTTTTAGTCCATAGTCTAGACGACCTTAATAATGAGGGATTTATTAAATTATTATTATTTTTCTAAATGTATCAACAAGAAAGGATAAGATATGCTGTAGGAACAAAAACTCCAAAAGTAATGGCTTAACATAAAAAAAAAAAAAAAAGATTAGCATGGTATGGATTCTTGTAGTCTAGAGTCTACGATATTTATTAATGGGTATTTATTAACTGTTAATCATTTTTTTAAATATACCAATCAAGAAAGGATAGGTGATTATGCAGGAACAAAACCCCAAAACAAATGGCATAACATAAATGTTAACAGAAGAGATAAATCTAGATTTGAATGTGAATATCTTGACTTTTAGATATTGGTTCAAACAATTTCTACTCAAAGTACCTGTGGGTTAAACAAAACTCTAGATCACTAGTTTGTGACTTCTGCTAATGAATCCTGTGGCATGAGATAGAAAATAATAATAATAACTGTGAATTTTAAATAGAACAGAACAATCTACACTTTCTGTAATTTACCATATAGTGTGAGGCCATTTGTTAAGAAAATATAATTATGGCTACAAAAACCAGAGGTGGTCACACATTCATGTTAAATACTATGTTCACTGTACATACAAATTTGGCATGAGATTAAGAAATAAGCAGGAAAACATTATAATGCTATTAATATGAGAATAATTCCTAGAGATTTAACAGTGGTAGAATACAAAAATCATCAGGTATTTCTCTAGCAGATGTTACAAGAGAAGAAACTGGTACTAAGCTTTAAACTAAGTCTCTGTGATGGCTCAAGATGGATTCTCTCCCTAAGGGACTGACTTAGTTAATGCTTTCTCCTGCAGTATATCCTACACTAAGTGCTGTCACGATGTCGTATTCTTTTGCCTCACTGAATTAGGACTATGACCAGAGAACGTCTTTATTTATTGCACAGCAGTGTTGGCTGGCTAAAATACATTTTTCTTTTCTTGTTATTTGGAAACTGCATGTGGCTGATTGGCTTATCCATTCAATAGGTAGTGAGAGGTACATATTACATTTAATGATAGGCCCACAAATCCCCAAAAGAGGGAGATATTCAGACAGACTACTACACAACTAGCAAGAAATTTCAACCTCATAAAACTTTGAAAAGATAGCTTCTAAGTAATATATTTTTGTCTTATATATAAACGTTGAATAAGTTTTTATTTTATTTTATTTTATGCAATGCAATAAATATTTCTCTAAAATACATGGCCTGGCTATTCTATACTTGCTGGGAGGTTTCTTTTTTTATAGCTTGGGGAGTAAAGATTAGGAAATGACCTTCATAAAATATAAGGTATGAACATGGCACACACATACAATTAATACTTAAACCGTAATAGCAAATAAAATAAATGGTTCAGAAGCAGAATGTGCAGTCAGCTGTCTGTGTTTACTTTCAGGCAAAAAGGTTTCTCTTGTCCTTTTCTCCTATGCTGTTGGTGTGATCCTTTCCACTCCAATTCCTGTGTAATCCTATCGTTCTTACTATCTGTCTTCCCCGTCATTCTCATTCTCTCTCCATCTCTTGGTTTCATTGCCTCTGCCAATAAACATGTTGAGACCTACTGTATTAGCAAAAAAGCAAATGAACAGACAACATAAACATTTGTCTCAGCTATGTCCTTGCTTTTTTTTTCTATTTTTTTTTTCTTTTTTTAATTACCACCCATACCCCGCGGCCGTCAAGTCAATTCTGACTCATAGTGACCCTATAAACAGAGTAGAACTGCCCCACAGGGTTTCCAAGGAACGGCTGGTGGATTTGACCTGTCAACCTTTTAGTCAGCAGCCGAGCTCTTATAACACAATAGAGGAAGAGTACAGTACATGCTACTCTCAGGTTGGACTATGTTTGAATCCTGACTCTGCATTTTAGAAATGGCTCCCTCGGTGGTGGAAAATGTTAAAGTGTTTGGCTACTAAATCATAAGGTTGGAGGTTCTAGTCCATCCAGAGGCGCCTCTAAAGAAAGGCATGCTGATTTACTTCCAAAAAATCAGCCTTTAAGAACCCTACAGAGCACAGTTGTGACACACAAGGAGTTGGCGTGAGTTAGAGTTGACTTGACAGTAACTTTTTTTTTTTTTAAATGTAATATCAAGCACATCCTTTCATCCAGGAGTCTTTTTTTTTTCCCTCATCTATATAATAAAGATACTCCTACTAATGAACTGATTTGTGGGAATAAAACGAGAAAATGCATTCACAATTCACTTAATTCTCACAATAAATTTGTGAGGTAGATCTTGTTACTAGTTAATAATTCAGTCCCTACAAGTTTAACAGAGGTTTCTTGGTTGGTTGGTTGGTTGGTTGAATTGTGGGTTTGCTTGTTTAAAGTTTATATAAGGAATGTGAAAGGTTAAAAATGAAAGCAATATTAACTGCACCATATTTTATATTCTTAGTATTGCACATTAAAGAGAGGCATTAAATTAGATCATTCACTTAATAAATGGTTTTAAAATTCTGCCTTGGGGAGCCCACAGTATTCTGAGAAGCTGCCTCCAGGGAAGGGAAAGAGAGAATGGAAGATAGAGCTACCAGATCTAGCTTCAACCAAAGAATTCTGATTTTATCTTTTTGTGTATATTCCACTTGTGAAATTGCTTAACAGCTTAAAAAAAAGTCAGAGAACCAGGACCTAAGGCAAAAAAAAAAAAAAAAGAAAAGAAAAGAAGAAAAAGGCCTATAGCTAAAACCTTTGATCTCTGCCTATTTTAAATTCCTCTAATGAGATTGCTGGGATTGTTGGGATTTGTCATCACCAGAAATATGTTTCTAAGTGCGTTTTTGTGGAGAGGTGGAGGTGGTTGTATTAATTTGCAAGTTCCATAAGGCATATGTATTATACTGCTTATATCATCTTCATCGTTAGGTTTAGAATATATAGGAATCCACAAACACAACAGGAATTTAGTAAAAAAGACATGTTAAACCTATAAATATATTTAAAGCTGCAAATGCCAATAACAAATTAGTTTTCAAAACCACAGCACACGATTTTTTAAAAATGCAATATTGAGATAACTTTAACAATAATATCATTACTAATGTGGCTCCAAGGAGCTAAAAAAGAGTCATACAATAAACATCAGCTGAAATAAACATTGATTTTATTCCTTGTAGTGAAGCCACGTTGCAAATAGGCATTTACATACCGGATCATCTGGATTATATTGGATAACATATTCTATCTGTCCATTGGGGCCATCATCTATGTCTGTAGCTCCATTGTCTCCTGAAAATCCTGTAAATACCGTGGTGCCAACTGGAGTGAGCTGAAAGAAAAATAAAAGAAAAACTGTCAGTTCTCACTTCATCAGCTGCACACCAAGTGTTTCAGCACAAAAACCAGCCATTTTTTGCACAAAGGAAGAGTAGGCAGCTGCTCACAATCCCCAACCTGAAGTGTTTCAAAAGACCTCTTGCAAATCTTCCATAGAAGCTCTTGTAAAGCCTGAAATTTCCAACCTCATGTTCCTTGCTTTGGTAAAGAAATAGAACACCCTGGTGCAGAGTGAAGCACATTTGCACCCATTTACAACCGCTAGCATCTTAGCTCCTATGGAGACAATGCATCTGACGTTTCTCCTCTAAAAAAAAAAAAAAAAAAGTTTTGATGCATTAAGTTATCTACAAGCTAGGATTTAAATCGTACGAAGAAGTTAGATTCTTTACTTTAAAATAAAAAACACTTCAGAGAGATCATTGAAAGTCAGGGTTGTAATTACAGGCAAGAGACGAACTTAAGGAAGAAGAAAAGTTGGGGACAACAGATGTCCTTCTACCAGAGGAGACAGAAAGCTGGGAGTCTCTTTAGTGCTTAAATATTGGTTAAGTAGAAAACAGTTACACAGCAGAGTTTGAAGAGATGGTCACATCTTTTCATTTAGGATGGAAGAAAAAATAAAATGAAGTGGTATACAAGACCATGATTTGAAATTCTGTCTACAGATCTCTCTTTAACTCTTATCCCTCTCCACCACAGAAACACTGCTATTTTGCTTACCTCTAGGTCTTTGCAAAATCTGTTCCTACATCCAAAAATATGGTTCATAAACCTTCATTCCCAGTCTTCAAGCCTGAGCAGGAATCCTACTCATTGGTTAAATTCCGACTTAATTAGACGTCACCTTCTCCTAAAACATTTCCTTATGTAGCATTCCCCACCCCAAGGCAGAATATGGTGCTTCTTACTGTTGTGCTTGCATTTTATACTTTCCTTCCTTCATTACAGCACTGTCACAATAAATATAAAAGTGAAAAAATTCTAGTAATAAATATATACTGTGTGACTTTGTAGAGCAGAGACTTTAATTTTTTATCTGAGATTTGTTGATTTTTGAATGGGATTCCTTCATGGAAAGACAGTTTGAGAAAAAAAAAAGGGGGGGTATGGTTCATAAACTTCTATTTCAGGAGCTTCAAATTTGGCCCAAATGCCAAAAGGGATCACCATATAATATAAATCAGTGGAGCAAGCCTGATGGGAATGGCAGCAAACAGGGGAACACATGCTCTCTCTAAGTGGTTGCTGCTCCTCAACCCCAGCAAGTGTTTTCTATAGTGGATTATGGACCCATTGGTACTATGTCTTCTAAAATTCCAGTTTCATAAGAACTCTCTGGATTCTAAGGGTGGCAAGTGATTTGGAAAATTAAACTATGAACAGGCCAAACAAAACACAACCACTGGTCCAAGAACCATGCCAGTTTGCAACTTCTGATTTAGAAAAAATAATTATGATTAAAGAAATAAACTATAAGTACAAAATTCTTAGTTAATTATAAAGTCCGCCCTCTTATTGGCTTTAAAGGCAAACTTTGGCATTCTGCAGCTCAAAAGGAGCTGAGAATGTAGTAAGAGGAGATGGTTAAATATATACACATAAGAACACTAAGAGAACATTGGAGAGTTGGTTTAGTGAAAATGTTAGATAACTAAATGGCTTCCAAGCCTACAGTTTTATTTTATTTCATTTTTTTATGTAATCCCTGTCTCAAAAGACAATTTTTTCTCTTATAAAAATTAACTCATTCTTATATAGCTATACTTTAATTTTTTAATTATGAAATACTAAAATTGGATGACAATAATGGTTCTAGATATCTAATAAAACAAACTTAAGTATTTGATCACAGGGTTTCATTGCCAAATGAAATAACTTGGCCATAGAGTTCAATTAAAAAATCAAAACAATACCTTGAAGAATAGCTATCTGTGGAAATTTGGGGGAAAAAATGTTTCCATCTCTTTCAGTCTACTTACTGAGGCAGGATATACTTTTGGGCCAAATTCATTTTAAAGCAGGATCCTGAAGTACTAGAACCAAGGGCAAGAAAATCAGCGTTGTGGGAAAAGAATAGGAGATACAAGGAGAGTTCAGAGCATATGCCAGAATGTTGAACATCTTGGGATCAATGAATAATCTGGAAGCCAAGGGAAGCAGGCATTACAAAAAAAGTGAGTGGAAAGAGTGCTGAGAAAAATAGCAGCAACTTTTCCTACTCAATCAATTGTGCTAGCCCATTTTATATGCATTTTATAGGACAAATGTTCTAATTGGATGAGGGAAAAATTTTGATAGAATAAGTAGGACTTTTTCAAGACAATTTATAAAACTTTGAAACCTAAATCTTTGATCTCATATCAAATTGTAAAAAAAAAAATTCCAAAAACTTTACAACCTTCTTACCAGATAATGTGACAAGACCACATTTTTACTACAAAATAACATCTTATTCCTTTGGAAAATTAAAATTTTATAGAAATATGTTGACAGTTTCTTGCTGGTTTGATAACATGAGATTCATTTTGATTATACATAAAATTTGAAGTGTTATCTATATATGTCAAAAAAAAAAAAAAAAGAATGAACTTGGCATTCGAATACAGGGGTCCAAGGTATAAATGAAACCATTCTGATGATTTCGCGTAAGTAATAGAATAGCAGTGGTAGAATAACAAAGGAGAAATGGACTGTTTTCAGTCAAGGTGAAAAATAAAGCATAATATTCTCTAAATCTAAACAACATTTTCTAATGTCCCCATTCTTATTCAAGATTAAATTTCTAGAAATATCTGTCTGACAGAAGTAGTTTGCAGTAGTTTGAAGGGCTTCACTTCTTTCAATGTAATATTCAATGTAATCCAAAGACATGTTGGCAAATGTAAAGACCTAGTCTATTAAAAAAAAAAAAAAAACCCTGTATTTTCCCCTATTGTCCAAATATTTTCTAAAACTACTAAAAAGGCAACATAAAAGTGCTATGGTGCATTACTATATTATCATCAATTAATGCTTTTCTTTTTTGTCAATGACACAAATTCATCTTTTTTTTTTCCATTTAGAAATCTGTTTTAAATAGGTAGAATGACTAATATTTACTCATTTAAAATAAATGCTACATTGCATTTCTGTGATTGCCTTAAAATAATTACACTTGGTGACAAAGTTAATGGAAGATGATAGTTAGACTACATTGGAAAGGACTTACTATGCATTTGATTATGATTGCGATTTAAGTCTAATCCAAAAAGTAATTCCATTTCAATCACTCTCATTTTAGTATTTGAGCTGATTTTTGGGTCCTCTACACAATTTCCCCAAATAGAATTTATGTGCCTAGATTTTTTTTTTCATTATTCCTTTAAATTGCAAGTAGAAATATGTGTCTACAATAAATTCTATTAGTTGATATTCTTGAATGGAAAATAAAAGAGAAACAATTACCTAGCTATGGGAAGAGGAAAAAATAAAACTTACAATTTATACAATACAGCATATATACAGGTTAGAATGATCTCTAAATAGAATCTTAAGCTCTTTAAAAAAAAAAATTAGGTCCCTTGAAAAGAGCCCTGTGGCACAACGGTTAAGTGCTTGGCTGCTAATGGAAAGGTTGATGGTTTGAATCTACCAGCCGCTCCAGGGGAGAAAGATGTGCAGTCTGCTTTTGTAAAGATTTACAGCCTTGGAAACCCTGTGGGGAAACCCTATGGAGAAACCCTACTCTGTCCTACGAAAATTAAATGGAAATTATTAGAGCAACAGTAGTAGATTTTAGCATGTTATTTTATTCATGCTGCCATCTCTCGTTCACAATTTCAGTAAAAACTAAAGACTTTATTCCCCCAACACTGAGAATGTGTATTTAGTTTTTGACATTGGAAGATGTGTAGGCTTAGGCAGTGCACATTGGTAAAGAAGCCAAAGTTATCAGTTTTGCATTGGTATACTGTATAAACTTCCACAGATTTATATTTATGCCAAACATATTAGCAAAGAATTCTTCTGCTCATTTCCTCTACCAGAATAAACAAGCATCCACATAAGATGCACAAATGTAAAAAAGCAATACTAAAAGGGATCAGTAATTAGGCTAGTTTATGCGCAATCTACCACTCAGATGCTGGGCCTATTCATATATAGGCTGAGTTTTGGAATATTTAAAGTTAACATAAAAGAAATAGTTGAGAAAAAAGAAAGTAAGCCATTATGTGCTGATATGGGAAGCCTGATGAGATTGAAAATGCCCCATTCAGAAGTCCTGTACTCAATATAAACAAGCAGAAGAGAGTAGGAACATCCAAAAAGATTAAGAAAAGTTAGGAGACTAGCATCTATTTCATTTTCTCTTTATTTATATACCAATAGAAATATACATATACATATGTGCGTGTATGTGTGTGTGTGTGTGTGTGTGTGTGTGTGTGTGTGTGTGTGTGTACATAAGCCCTGGTGGCACAGTGGTTAGGTGCTAGGTTGCTAACCAGAAGGTCAGTGGTTTGAATCAAAGATTACAACTTTGGAAACCCTATGGGGCAGTTTTACTCTGTCCTATAGTGTCACTATGAGTTAAAATTGTCTTGACAGCAATGGGTTTTATACTTACATATGCATATATATATTAAATAACACATAAATATAAATACACACACTATCCTGAATTTAAAATCACTTATTCTCTGTACAGGAGATATGACAAACTGATGCTTTGTTTTTTTGAATATTATGTGGGGGTTGAAAATCTTTACATAGCAGTCAGATTGTCTATTATAATCTGTGTAGCACTATACATTATTATTCACAGTTTTCAGAGCACATCTGCCATGCAGATGGCCATGTTCTGTGTCTTTTAACATTTCAACAAATCTCAGAAATACAAATTTGGTTTTCTGAAGGACATTCTATGCATGGGATGATGATCAGCTTGTGCAGCTGCCTGGGGGTGTCATTTATTTACTTAGTTGATGCCTTTTTTCCACAAATGATTTTAGATAGTAATTGGAAAATACATGCAATGCATAGATACATTTAAATTTAAAAGTTAAATATAATCATAAGCAAGAAAATTAAATATTTCAAGAAAATTTCAACAGTAAGGTAAATTAGAATGTGACTGTAAAAGGTAAGCAGTTCTCAGTTTATTGTCCAGATATTTAGTGAGCTATAGCTATTTGAGGCAACCCAGAAATTATGACTAGTGCACCAAAAAGATGATTTTGTCCTCACTAATCTTACTTGCAATATCTCCCCAAAGAATCACAGTATTCACTGCTTCATATAAATATAAAAAAATTATAATAGTAATTCATTTGGAGTGTAGCTGAAAGACTTCACTGAACAGAAATTATGAGCACTCTCTCTGTCTCTATATAACTGTGACCTCTGCTTTATAGCTTGTCTTCTCTGAAACTCAATTTCTCTACCCCTGAAACATCAGAAACATAGCTGAGCGGCCAGTCCTGCCCACCTGAACAAGATGTGAGAAGTATTATGCCCACAAATAAGCATGCAACAAAGAACATTCAGCCTGCATGCCCAGATATAACCAAATAAACAAAAAAGTAGGACAAAACAAACAAATCTACAATCAATAAATGAAGAAAATAATTCCTGAATGTCCCAAAGACACCACAAAACATCAAACCATATAAAAACACAGCAAAGAATGGCTCCAGAAAGTGATCAAAATAAAACACCAGATGACCTTCCAGTAGAAGAAAAAGTACTGGAACTACTTGATAGGGAATTCAAACTCTAATATTCAGGGCTCTTCAAGAGATGAAGGAAAATGCAGACAAAAATAAGGAAAAAATCAGGGAAAACACAGACAAAGCAATGGAAGAATTCAGGAAAATAATACAGGAACAAAATGTCAAAAGAAACAAACAACTAGAAATTATACAAAAATAGCAATTACAAATTAAAAAGATTACAAAATTTCGGAAATGGACAGTGCAATAGAAGATTTTAGGAGTAAATTTGAAACAATGCAAGACAGGATCAGTGAAACTGAAGATAAATCTTCGGATACCACTTTGAGGAAAAATCAGAGAAAAGAATGAAGAAAAATGAAGAAATGATGAGAACAATATGGGATGCAATCAAAAGCAAAAATCTGCATGTGATCGGAGTTCCAGAATAGGTAAAGAAAACGGAAAACACAGAGAGGATCACTGAAGATTTTATGACAGATAACCTCCCTAATATCATGAAAGATGAAAAGCTGACCATCCAAGAAGCTCAACGAACCCTATATAGGACAGAACCCAAAAGAAAATCACTAAGACATACCGTCACACTTGCCAAAATCAAAGACAAAGAAAGAATCCTAAGAGCACCTTGAGAAAAACAAAACGTTACATACAAAGGGAAAACAATAACACTAAGTTCTGATTACTAGGCAGAAACCATGCAGGCAAGAAGGCAATGGGATGACATATAAAAAACCTTGAAAGAAAAAAATTACCAACTGAGAATAACACCTACTGCAAAGATCTCACTCAAATATGATGGAAAAATTAGGATATTTCCAGATAAAAAGAAATTAAGAGATTATGTAAAAGCCAAACCAAATTTACAACAACTAATAAAGGGAATCCTTCAGTTAGAGAACCAATGATATCAGACAACAACTGAATCCAGGACATCAGTCAGATACCAACCTAGATAATGAACTCTCAAGGAGAAAACAAAACTAAAAGACTTACAATAAGGAACTGGATAGGTCAATCTGTAAATGACAATGTCAGAAAAATAAAAGAAGGAATAAGTAGTGTAGGTATAGAACTTTCAAATGGAGAGGAAGTCAAGGAGGTATCAAGTAATAAAAGAGTGGTTTAAAATTTGTAAAACAGGGATAAATTTCAAGGTAACCACAAAGAAAGTTGATAAACCTACTCATCAAAATAAAGAAGAAAAATAAAGTCTCAGTAAACACAAAATCTACAAAAGAGAAAGAAATGAAAAAACAAAAAAATGTCCACAAAATAAAGGAATTCAGCACAGGAGAGTAAGAGGAACAAAAAAATCATTACAAAATGACAGCAATAAACTCATATCTATTAATAATCAGACTGAAGGTAAACGGCTTAAATGCACCCATAGAGAGGCAGAGAGTGACAGAATGGATAAAAAAAAAACAGGACCCATCAATATGCTGTCTACAAAAGACACACCTTAGAAACAAAGACATAAATATATTAAAAATAAAAGCATGGAAAAAATATATCAAGCAAACAACAACAAAAAAAGAGCAAGAGTGGCAATACTAATCACAGACAAAATAGACTTTAAAACAAAATTCACAATAAAACACAAGGAAGGACATTATATAATGATTAAGTTGACAATCTACCATGAGGATATAATCATAATAAATATGCATGCACCCAATGACAGGGCTCCAAAATACATAAAACAAACTCTAACAGCACTGAAAAGAAAAATCTATAGTTCCACAGTAATAGCAGGATACTTCAACATAACACTCTTGGTAAAGGGCAGAACATTTAAAAGAAACTCAAGAAAGATACAGAAGACCTAAAGGCCACAATAAACCATCTCGACCTAATATATATAGAATACTCCTCCTAATAGCTGTAAAGTACACATTCTTTTCCAGTGCACATGGAATGCTCTCCAGAGGATACCACATCTTAGGCCACAAAGCAACCCTTAACAAAATCTGAAACATTGAGATAATACAAAGCATCTTTTCTGATCACAGTGCCATCAAAGGAGAAATTACAACAGGAAGAGTAAGAAAAAAGAATCAAATACATGGGAACTGGAAAACACCCTGCTTAAAAAAACACTGGGTAAAAGAAGAAATCAAAGATGGAATCAAACAAAAAATTCCTAGAATCAAATGAGAATGAAAACACCTCATACCAAAACATTTGAGAGGCACACATCAAAAAAGAAGAAAGAGACAAAATCAAAACATTAGCAACATAACTTCGACAAATAGAAACAGAACAGCAGAAGAAGCACAGAGCCACCAAAAGAAAGGAAATAATAAAGATCAGAGCATAAATAAATGAAATAGAGAACAGAAAAACAATATAAACAATCAACAAAACTAAAAGTTGGTTCTTTGAAAGGATCAACAAAATCAACAAACCATAGGCCAAGATGACAAAAGAGAAACAGGAAAGGATGCAAATAACCCAAATAAGAAATGAACTGGGGGACACTAAAACAGACCCAAATGAAATAAAAGGATCAAAACAGAGTACTATGAAAAACTATATTCCAACAAATTTGAAAACCGAGAGGAAATGGAAATGTAGAAACATACCACCAACCAAAACTAACATAAACTGAAGTTGAAAATGTGAACAGACCTATAAGAAGAGATTGAAAAGGTAATAAAAAAAAGGAAAGAAAAAAAACCTCCCCAAAAAAACCGCTGACCCAGATGGCTTCACTGGAGAATTGTACAAAATGTTCATAGAAGAGCTTGAAGTAGTACTGCTCAAATAATTTCAGAACATAGAAAAGGAAGGGATACTTCCAAATTCATCCTATGAAGCCAGCATAACCCTGATACCAAAACCAGGCAAGGACACCACAAAAAAAGAAAATTGCAAACCAATCTCTCTCATGAATATAGACGCAAAAATTCTCAACAAAATTTCAGCGAATAGAATTCAGCATCATATAAAAAAATGGTACACACTGACTAAGTGGGATAAATACCAGGTATGTAAGGACGTTTCAACACTAGAAAATCAGTCAATGTAGTTCACTACATAAACAAAACAAAAGAGCCACATGATCATCTCGATTGACGCAGAAAAAGCATTAGATAAACTCCAACACCCAATCCTGATAAAAATTCTCAGTAAAATCGGTATAGAAGGTAAATTCCTCAACATAACAAAGGGCATCTATACAAAACCAACAGCCAATATCATTCTTAATGGAGAGAGGCTAAAAATACCCCCTGAGAACAGGAACAAGACAAGGATGCACTTTATCACCACTATGAGTCAGAATCGACTGGATGGAAACAGGTTTTTTTGTTCTATTTTAAATTTAACATTGTACTGGAAGTCCTAGTTAGAGCAATAAGGCAAAAAGAAAGAAAGAAAGAGCATCAAAATTGGTAAGGAAGAAGTAAAACTGCCAATATTTGTGGATGACATGATACTATACATAGAGAACCCAAAAGACTTCACAAGAAAACTACTGAAATTTATGAAAGATTCAGCAGAGTACCAGGATACAATATAAACATACAAAAATCAGTTGAATTCCTATACAGCAATAAAGAGAACTATGAAAAGGAAATCAGAAGAGCAATAGCATTTACAATAGCCCCTAAAAAATAAAATAGTTAGGAATAAATCGAACCAGGGATGTAAAAACCTATACAAGAAAACTACAAAAACACTACTGCAAGAATCCAAAAGAGACCTACATAAATGGAAAAATATGCCATGCTCATGGATAGTTAGACTTGACATTGTGCAAATGTCAATTCTACCCAAAGCCATCTACAAATACAATGCAAACTCAATTCCAATACCAACAGCATTCTTTAACTAGATGGAAAAACTAATCATTAACTTTATGTGGAAAGGAAAGAGGCCCTGGATAAGCAAAGCACTACTGAAGAAGAAGAGTAAAGTATGAGGCCTTGTACTACCTGACCTCAGAACCTACTATACAGCTACGGTAGTCAAAAAGCCTGGTACTGGTACAACAACAGATATATTGATCAATGGAACAGAATAGAGAACCCAGATGTAAATCCATTCACCTACAGTTACCTGATGTTTGACAAAGGCCCAAAGTCCATCAAATAATGAAAAGACAGTCTTTTTAACCAATGGTGCTGGCAAAACTGGATGTCCCTCTGCAAAAAAAATGAAACAGGACCCACACCTCACACCATACACAAAAGGTAATTCAAAATGGATCAAAGGCCTAAATATAAAACCAAAAACTATAACGATCATAGAAGAAAAAATAGAGTCAACACTAGAGGCCCTACTATATGGCATAAATAGGATACAAACCATAACTAAGAATACATAAACAACAGAAGATAAGCTAGATGACAGGGATCTTCTAAAAATTAACTTATACTCATCAAAAGACTTCACCAAAAAAGTAAAAAGAGAACTTACAGACTGGGAAAAAATTTTTGACAATTACAACTCCGACAAAGGTCTCATCTCTACTATCTACAGGAAAATCCAACACCTCTACAACAAAAAGACTAATAATCCAATTAAAAAATGGGCAAAAGATATGGACAGACACTTCACCAAAGAAGACATTCAGGAGGCTAACAGGCATGTGAGGAAATGCTCGCGATCACTAGCCATTAGAGAAATGCAAATCAAAACTAGAGGGAGATACCATCTTGCCCCAACATTACTGGCATGAATCAAAGAAACAGAAAATAACAAATGTTGGAGAGGCTGTGGAGAGATTGGAACTCCTATGCTCTGGTGGTGGGAATGAAAAATGGTACAACCATTTTGGAAAACAATATGGTGCTTCCTTATAAAGCTAGAAATAGAAATACTGTATGATCCAGGTTTCCCACTCCAAGGAATATAACCTAGAGAAATAAGAGCCACCACACGAATAGACATATGCACACCCATGTTCACTGCAGCATTATTCACAATAACAAAAAGATGGAACCAACCAAAGCACCCATCAACAGATGAATTAATAAACAAACTATGGTACATACACACAATGGAATACTACACAGTGATAAAAAACAATGATGAATCTGGGAAACATCTCACAACATGGATGAATCTGGAGGGCATTAAGCTGACTGAAATAAGTCAATCACAAAAGGACAAATACTATATGAGACCATTATTATAAAAACTCATGAAAAGCTTTACACACAGAAAGAAACAATCTTTGATGGTTACCAGAGAGGGGAGGAGTGGGGAGGGAAAAAAACTAACTAGACAATAGATAACTGGTAACTTTGTTGAAGGATAAGACAGTAGACAATACTAGGGAAGGCAGCACAACTTGATCAAGGCAAGGTCATGGAAGCTTCATACACACATCCAGACTACCTGAGGGACTGAATTACTGGGCTGAGGGCTGGGGACCATGGTCTTGGGAGACATCTAGCTCAACATGCATAACAGTTTATAAAGAAAATATTCTATGTGAGTACTTACTTTGGTGAGTACCTTTGTGGTCTTAAAAGTTTGTGAGCAACCATCTGAGATACTCCAGTTGTCCCACCACATCTGGTGCAAGGAAGAATGAAGAAAACCAAAGACACAAGGGAAAGACTAGTCCAAAGAACTAATGGACCACAACTACCACAGCCTCCACCAGACTGAGTCCAACTTAACTAGATGGTGTCCAGCTACTACCACTGACTGCTCTGACAGGGATCACAGTAGAGGGTCCCAGACAGAGCTGAAGAAAAATGTAGAACAAAATTCTAACCCACAAAAAAAGACAAAACTTACTGGTCTGACAGAGACTGGAGAAACTCCGAGAGTATGGCCCCTGGACACCCTTTTAACTCCATACTGAAGTCACTCCTGAGGTTCACCCTTCAGCCAAAGAATGGACAGGCCCATGAAACAAAATTCAACTTAATGGGCACACCAGCCCAGTGGAAAGAAGGAGAAGGCAGAAGCATACAGGAAAGCTGGTAATGGGAAACCAAAAGTAGAGATGGGGAGAGTGTTGATATGCCCTGGAGTTGGCAACCAATGTCACCAAACAATATGTGTAGTAATTGTTTAATGAGAACTAATTGGCTCTGTAAACCTTCATCTGAAGCACAATAATAATTTAAAAAAAAAGAAAACAAAAGAAATACCACAAGTAGATGGCTTTACCAAATAGAAATTTATTCTCTCACAGTCTAGGAGGCTAGAAGTCAGAATTCAAGGTGCCAGCTCCAGGGAAAGGCTTTATCTCTCTGTTGGTGCTAAGGAAAGGTCCTTTTCTTCAATCTTCCCCTGGTCTAAGAGCTTCTCAGACCAGGGACCCTGGGTCCAAAGGACATGGGCTTCTGGCTCTTCTTGCTTGATAGTAATGAGGTCCCCTTGTCTCTTTGCTTGCTTCTCTCTTTTATATCTCAAAAGAGATTGACTGAAGACACAGCTTAATCTTGTAGACTGAGTCCTGCCTCATTAACATAACTGCCTCTTTTATGTGCCTCATTAACATCATAGAGGCAGGATTTACAACACCATTAGAAAATCACATCAGATGACAAAATGGTGGACAGTCACACAATACTGGAAATCATGGTTTAGCCAAGTTGACACACATTTTTGGGGTACATGATTCAATCCATAACAGTCCTTATTCTTTAAATATAAATAAATATTTACACATGGATTGATATGATATTTAGAGTTTGCTTCAAAATAATCTTTACCAGGGGTGAATGAGGGGGAACACTGATTAAAACAAGTTTGGCCAGTACTGATAATTATTGAAGCTGGGTCATGGATATTGACCTTTGTATATGTTTGGAATTTAACTTAATAAAAAGTTAAACAAAAACAAAACACTCTAGTGAACACTTTTCTGTTTGTCTAGTCTCTTCCCTTTTTTGTTTTTATTAATCCAAATTTCCTGTTGATTTTTTTCATGTCAATGTGGGTAGATTAAAAAAATTAAAAATGTATGTCAAGTGCCTAGCATAATGTCTAGCATAGTCCATGCTAAATATCTTGAATACCTGATAGAATAGTGCTAGCATTTATATTTTTATTTCCATAGGCTATTAAAACTATTTTTTCTTTTTATCAAAGTAAAGTAAAAAAAAAAAACCAAAGTCCACTTTTTTTGCAAGCAAATTGTTTAACATACTTGGAAGAAAAAAAAAAGCCTATCTTGTTTTAGCAAGAAATAGCAATAAAAAACCAAAAAGTAAATATATTGCCGTCAAATATATTCTGACTCATAGTGACCCTACAGGGCAGAGTAGAACTGCCCCACAGGGTTTCCAAGGAGCAGCTGGCGGAGTCACACTGTTGATCTTTTGGCTGGTCATCAAGATCTTAACCACCTTGCCACAAGGGCTCCGGAAATAGCAATACAAACATAAAATACCATTTTTTAAATAATAAGTATGCTATTTAATCACCAAGGTACAACACTCCTTTATCCAATATTGTGCACTTTTTACAAATAAATTTTAAAAAAAAAAGTCAGTAACATTAACTTACTAAAACATAGGTATCACTTCACAAACTTCAAAGCACAGAAACAATTCTGAAGAATAGTATTTCAGTATAAAATACTTTAGGGTCAGAGTAGGGAGTTATAACAATATTATTTTTAAAACAAAGTCTGACTATACATTACAGAAACTAATAAAAAAGTAACAAAGTAAAATTGGACAACATATTATAAACCAATGGTTAAACATGGTATTTGGAATTGCAAATAAAATTGCATTAATTATTTACTCTTTCTATATTTTGTTTTGCAATATATTTTTGAGACAACATATATCTCCAGCAATCTTTGGAAAGGTGTTGAATTGTGTTTATTATACATATATATATAATTCAAATATATAATATTATATATATATAATTCAAATACAATAAGTAAATAAATAAACATACATATATATATATATACGTATAAAACCTGTTGCCATCGAGTTGGTTCTGACTCATAGGACAGAGTAAAACTACCTCATAGGCTTTCCAAGGAGTGGCTGGTGGAGAAGGAGATGCTAATGGAAAATAATTCCAATATATTTTCTAAAGTGTCCATGTCACCAGAGTGTGCCAGGTATAAATGGATTTGGTACATAAAATCTCAACAATAACAGCAACAGCAGTAAGAGCAAAAAAATAGAAAAACAGGAACAAATGATTCATAATTCCTGCTCTACTATCTTTATTTCTCCATTGCTTCCAATGGACAACAGAGGGAATACAGGCTAAGCAGATAGTGGTTTTGACCATAGATACGGGACATAGGCTCTCTAGAGAGAACTTTTCTCTTTATCTTAGTTTATTATTAACCCCTGCTGTTTATACCATAAATTTGCATAGTACATATTAATTTAGGCATATGCTTTTCATCGCTTCTTTTGTTTATTTCTCTCTGTCATGATAAGTTAAGGGAGCTGTTGTTGTTGTGAGGTGCCCTTGAGTAGGTTCCAGTATGAGTCGGAATTGGGTATGGTACAGGCCTCCTTTTAAAATGGCCATTTTTTAAAAATAATTATTTCAAAAGTTTATTTTGGAAACTAGAAAGTGCCAAGCATTACATGTTAGAAATAACTGCATTCAAATCAAACCATAGGTAATTTATTTTTCTTGGCCTTATTATACACAAAATGAAGATCTGGCTCTGATCCTTCAGAAATTTATTTTGAACACATTATCACTAATCCTGAGAAATCAGAGTCAGACCTAAAGACAGGATTTGGTTTCAGTTTCCTATAAAAGCACTTGGTTATGAGTAGCTAGACGGTCTCATGAACAACTCTATACATCTTTTTAAGAACCAAGAGAAGGGATTCCTTGTGGGGGATTCCCAAAAAAACCAAATCAAACCCGCTGCCGACCAGTCAATTCTGACTCATAGCAACCCTACAGGACAGAGTAGAACTGCCCCATAGGGTTTCCAAGGAGCGCCTGGTGGATTTGAACTGCTGACCTTTTGGTTAGTTGCTGTAGGTCTTAACCACTATGCCACCAGGGTTTCCATGTAGGGGATTAAGATTATGTAAAGTATCAAATTTTATCGAATTTAAGACGATTGATGTATTCTAAGAGTAATCATTATTTATGTATCACAAAATATCTCTATTAAAATATGATCTGATATATTACAAAATTCATTTTTTTAATTGCAGATACATTAAAAATGGGGAAAATGTGCATCCTAGAACCAAAAGAATAAGATATTTGAGAATTTGCACTGGAAAAAAAAATGATGTATAACCTCTTAGGCACAGAAAAAGCTGATGGGAAAACAGGGATGAAAGTCAAAGTATTGCTTTAATGTTCTCAGTCTAATGTGTTAGAAATAACATTAAGAACAATCTTCTGAATTTAAATCTTTACATACATTCTTTGCTTAAAAAATTGACCTAGCAAGAACCCCTCAATACAATACTGCAAAAACCAAAACAAAACAAAGAAAAAACCACTTCTGTACCATTTAATAGGAGCCCTGGTGGTGCAGTGGTTAAAGTGCTCAGCTACTAACCAAAAGGTCTGCGGTTCAAACTCACCAGCTGCTCTGAGGGAGAAAGATGTGGCACTCTGCTCCGTAAAGAATCACAGCTTTGGAAATCCTACAGAGCAATACTACTCTGCCCTATAAGGTCACTATGAGTGGGAATCAGCTTGATGGGTTTTAATACTCCCAATCACTGGTCCTTCTGTCTAAATCTCTGAGAACATTCCATATTGGGAAGCTTATTCCATTTGTGAAGCCTTACCTAGTCTACTCAACACCCACCAAAATGTTGACCTGTGTCCTTTCTGTCTAGTTTCATTCTAACTAATTTCCATGCCTTGGAATGTAAAGATTTTCTTTCATTTTTTTTCTTTTTTTTTTCCCTTTTCTCCATTCCTCCCCTTTCTTTTTGCTTTTTTTTCCTCTCTTTCTTTCTCTAACTCTTTCTGAGCCCATCTCCTATTCAAATGTAATAACCTTGGTAACCGCACAAATTCTGTCTCTCTCTTTTTATAAGCAAAAGTAAGAAATTGATTCTTGGATCATATAATTCCTACCCACCCCCAAAATGACTGTTAGTCATGTGGTAGCTGCATAATCACATTATCCTTGGTACCAAATTAATGAGGGCTCATTTCTTCCCCTTCCACAATATTCCTTTTTTAAATTTTTTAGAAAGAATTTTTAGTATTTTATTTCTCCAAACTAACCAAAAGTTCCTTGAGGGTTGTTGTTATTAGGTGCTGTCAAGTCAGTTCTGACTCATAGGACCCTACGCACAACATAACGAAACGCTGCTACACTGCCCTGTCCTGCACCACCCTCACAACTGTCGTTATGCTTGAGCCCGTTGTTGCAGCCACTGCATCAATCCATCTTGTTGAGAGTCTTCCTCTTTTTTGTTGACCTCCTAATTTCCCAAGCATGATGTTCTTCTCCAGGGAACAATCCTTCCTGATAACATGTCCAAAGTATGTGAGACATAGACTCCCATCCTTGCCTCTAAGGAGCATTCTGATTGTCCTTCTTGCAAGACAGATTTGTTTGTTCTTTTGACAGTTCGTGGTATATTGAATATTCTTTGCAAACACCACAATTCAAAGATGTCAATTCTTCTTTGATCTTTCTTATTCATTGTCCAGCTTTTGCACACATATGAGGCAATTGAGGGTAGACTACTTATATTTACTGTGTACTAGAGACCTTTCTCATGTCCATTAGTTTCTTAAGAAATCTCACCCATATTTTGTACAAATTATCACCATTACTGAAACCGCAGTTACCTTCCATGCTTAATTAATGAGATCTCAATTTTATGATTTATATCACACACATTGTGTAGCATAAATCCATACCCCAGATTCCATCTCTTCAACTGACAAATAAAGTTGAGTATCTGAATTTGCAAAGGTAAGGAACGACTGGGCCCCTGAAGTTCTGGCTTACCAAGGTCTGTACACCCTTGTGTGGCCCACTGCTACACAGTTCCTGGTTTAACTGTAACAGGAGTCACACAACCTTCTGGTACTTCAACCATACTTAATGATTCTTCAAAGATTACTCACAGTGGTTCCATAGTCATCTATACAAGGTGTTACAGATACGTGAATTTCACTTACACAGTCCTGGAAAATAGACGTATTTTAAATTGATTAGACTGTCTTCTTCTCTACACCCTACAGTTACTTTCATGGTCTTCTCAATACAGTGTCTGGTCTGAAGATCAGCATCCATAAAAACAACCTTTACAAATCTGAAACTATTCATCCCCTATCTATGATTTAGCCTTTAGAATTCTCCTATAAAATACTTTTATGACTCTTTTCTTGCAAGTCATTCCTGCCCTGGAAATATGTTTTAGAAATAGTGATAGTTTCAAAACCCAAAGGTGTTTCCACAAAAAAAAAAAGAAATGCATATATGAATTTGTAAACAGGCAGCAATTAGTCAAACACCATTGAAACTTCAGCTCTTCCTTAAAATGATAAAATTACATTATGTCTGAATCTACCTGATTTGAGCTTTAACTTTCCTAATGCAATTCTCTTAGTTTTGTGCCATTCTTTTGCTTTTCTCCTTGGTTGTGTCATTCTTTTCTGTTTAACACATGTATTTTTGAACATCTGTTCTTATCAGAGTCATTTCAGTAGACTAAGAGCACAGATGGTCTTCATGATGAAAGCATAACAATGAAATTCCATATATACCCAAGCACTTTTTAAAACAAAATTTTTATATATTTTCTTTACACATTCTGGGTGTAATCAAGTGATTTCTAAAAACACAAATTAAATAAATAAAATTTTAGAAACTTGTCCCAAGTATTTGGAAACTTGCTCAACCTCTCAACTATTCAAAGAATAAAAATCATTGGACCTTCAGAGCCATTCCCACCCACAGAAATTATTTGAATAGACAGTAATATCTTTTAATATGTATCACACAAAAACATGCAAAGACAGGAAAACTATTAATCCCCAGTTCTTTTTACTGGTCCTCACTATCCTTGTCCAGGATATGAGACATATTCTCTCTAGGAAGTGGTAGACAGAAAAGGGTGGAAAATAAAGAAGATGATTAAAGTAAGGGAACGGAACACATATGAAGATATTTTCTACTGCAAGTATGTAAGTGGGAATTTATCTGCCAGGTACAAAAACATCTAAACATTCAACAAATTCCAAATTTAATAAACTCCTCTCTCTCTCTCTAGGTATATATACAGAGAGACGACTTTATTAAATTTGATATATATATTATCCTCAGTTTAAGCCTAATTGCTCTTCAGTTTTGAGTAATGATGAGTAGAGCTACTTATAACTCTTTTTAATGATAATAATCCTTTCTATTATTTGGAAGATACTTATCTACATGAATTTGCCTTTAATAACTTCTTCAGTTGAAGTAATCTTCAATATTAATCATTTATCCTTGGGGATAAAAAAATAGTCAAGACTTTAAACACAGTTAGATGCAAAAGTATATTATGTTACAGGAAACATCAGGAACAAATGGAATGCCTTTCTCATTTTTTCCTCTTTTAATACATTCTTGCAAGATGACTTCTAGTGAATATGAATTAAATAAAATGTATAATTTTCTATAAATTTTTAAAGTTCTAAGATAAACTCCAAATAGATATTTGATCTGAATAAATTATTAATTAAAACAAATGTTATAAAGAGTTATATCACAGATCATGAGGAGAACTGGTAGAGCAGTGGTTAGGCACTCGGCTGCTAACCGAAAGGTCAGCGGTTCAAATCCATCAGCCATTCCACAGGAGAAAGATGTGGCAGTCTGCTCCTGTAAAGATTATAGACTTGGAAACACTATGAGGCTTTTCTACTCTGTCCTATACGGTCACTATGAATCAAAATCCGCTCGATGGCAACAAGTTTTTCTTTTATCATAGATCATAGAAACAATGATTATTTATTAACAGCTTATATGAGCCAAACCCTGTATAAAGCACTTTAAAAGTATTATGTCTTTTAATCTTAAATACAACCTCATAACATTTACTTTTTATTGTTGCTTTCTAGGCAAGGAATCATAGGCTAAGAGAGCTTCTACCTGATGTCATACTTCTAATTAAAGGTAGATGAGAACTGAAACCCAAATTGTGTGGCTTCCAGATACCAATTTTCAAGCACTGTGCAATATATTATTTGAGAAATCACACAATTCCCTATTGATAAACTTTTGAAAAAGGGAGAAACAAAGAAGAAATAAATATAATCTGGCACACTGGCTGTCTTAGTTATCTAGTGATGCTTTAGCAGAAATAGCACAAGTGGATGGCTTTAACAAATAGAAGTTTACTCTTTCACAGTCTTGTATGCTAAAAGTCCAAATTCAGGATGCCAGCTCCAGGGAAGGCTTTCTCTCTCTGTTAGCTCTGGAGGAAGTTCCTTGTCATCAATCTTCCCCAGTCAAGGACTTTCTCAGCACATGAACCCTGCATCTAAAGGACATGCTATTCTATTGGCTCTTGTTACTTGGTGGTAGGAGGTCTCCCATCTCTCTGCTCATTTCTCTCTGTTTTATATCTCAAAAGAGATTGGCTTAAGACACAATCTAATCTTGTAGATTGAATCTTGCCTCCTTAACATAACTGCCACTAATCCCATCTCATTACAACATAGAGATAAGATTCACTACACACAGAAAAAGCTCATCAGATGATAAAATGGTGGACTATCACGCAGTACTGGGAATCATGGCCTAGCCAAATTGATACACATATTTTTGGGAGACACAATTAAATCTGTAACACTGGACCACATAACACTGCGTGCAGTGGATCGCTTTTGTGTGGCCTTTCTCCCCATGGTCTTGTAACTCCTACCCAAGTGATTGGGTGGGACTATGCAAATAGGTTAATTGTGGCCCACCAAGGGGATTGGTTCATTTTTGCCATCCTGCTGGGCTTGATGTAAGCCATCTCAGAGGTGAGACAGAGAGGATTCCACCATCATCACGGAAGGAGAGCCAAGAGCTGAGTGTGTCCTTTGGACCTGGGATCCCTGCAGTGAGAAGCGCCTGGAACCAGGAGACTGAGACAGAACAAGAGTGAGGGAGAGAGAGAGCAGTTACACAAGACGGCGAGAAGTGGTGGTAGAGAAAAGGTACAGTGAGAGATTGGTAGGAGACAGTGCGGTGAGCTTCCCAGCCCATGGAGTGAGAAAGCTGAATGCTTTTGGGCCAAGGCTTATAGGTGGAGTTGGGTGTCTCTGGGCACCTATCAGCAGAGCTAAAAGAGCTTTGTAACATTTTCCTGAGCAGGGGAGAGGCCTAGGGCCAGGGAGAGGCCTGCCTGTGGCATGGCTGGGAAGAGGCTGTCCTGATGCAACAACTGTATCCTGAGTGTACCTGAGCCTGAATTGTAATTTGTTACTTCCCTTATAAACCCCATAATCATGAGTATGGTCTGTGAGTTCTGTGTGGCTACTTCAGTGAATTATCGAAACCAGCACAGAAGTAGACAGTGCCATGGGAGGTACAGTTGGTGTCAGAATTGGTAAAAATGGCGGAGAGAGGAGGTATGTCTGACCTCCACCTCATAGGAATCAGCCTTGGGCTGTTGATTTTGATTCTCCTTCCCCCTTGTGAAGTTAGAGGAGGTCGGACATCACCCTCACACCATTTTTACAAACAGAATTCAAAATATACAGATAATCTAAGCTGATGTAATTTGGATAACTATTCCATCAAAGATATTTTTTGTCCCTCAGGAAAAATACTTTTGAATTACTTTACAGAAAGAGAAAGGACTTCAACTCAGTTGTAAAAAGAACAGGGTCAGCTTGCATTTTAGAAAACTCATATTATATAACCATTACTGTTGAAAAAGGTTGGTTCTCGGCAAGCAAATTATTTCACAGCTTCCAAAATTCACTATGATTTCAAGATACTAACCTTTTCATTAGTAATGAAATATTTACCATTAGTGTTTTACATGACACCTGAAAAATCACTCAATAAATTCTCAAACTTCATAAGAAAAAAGGAAGAGACTATATCAACCACAGTAATTTACATTTTTATCAATAATTTTTAAACAAATTATTGATTTATTAATCACTAATAAAACTATTACTTGAATGTCTGATGAGGAACAAGATGCTTACAAAGTCTTATAATAGTTCTCCAAGAGAGTTTTAACTACTTATCAGTTAATAAGTAAAAACAATTGGTTAATACTTTACAGTGGGGAAAACTGGCAAGCGTCATCTTATTAAAGTGATAGAAACTACCATGGCCAGTGATGAGACAAATTAGCATTGTGTGCCTCTTGGGTCATGTACTATGAAGAACACAGTATCACTTTTATAGTATTTCTGCACAAAATGCATAAATCATTAAGAAATACCAAGTGAACTTTAACTAGGAAGCATTCTGTGAAGTAAATGACCAACTCTTAAGACATGTTAAGGTCATAAAAGTCAAGGAAAGACTGAGGAACTGTTCATATTGAGACTAGAAAGACATTATAATTAAATGTAATGTGTAATCCTAGATAGAAACTTTGACCTTTAGGACCTTATTTGAAAAACTGGCAAAATTTGAATGAGGTCAGTGGACTAGACAGTGATATTAATGTCATTTCCTGATTTTGGTGGTTGTACTGTGGTTAGACAGAAGGATGTTCTTAGAAAAACCAAAAACCAAACTCAGTGATGTTGAGTCGATTGTGACTCATAGTGACCTTATAGTTAATGTTAACAACAGGGAATCTTATTATTAAGAGATTTTCACACGTGCAACTTACTCTTCTTTCATACAGAAAAACACACACATATATATATATATACACACATGACTATATAGTTTTATGTAACTGTTAATATACCATACAATATATACATATAGTATATATGTATATAACTATTATATATATTAGAAAGAGAGAGGAAAAAAGATAAAGCAAATGTATTAAAATAATGTTAAAAAAAAAACCTGTTGCGCTCAAGTCGATTCTGACTCACTCACAGCAACCCTACAGTTAATATTAACAACAAGTAATCTGAGACAAAAGTATGGGGTCTCTTTCTACAATATTGTAAATTTTCCATAAGTTTCTAATTATTTCAACATAAAAAGTAAACAAAAACTACAATGTGGAAAGGGGGGAGGAAAGAGTAACTTTACAGTGGAGAAACCTGCAAGCACTATCTCTGACAGGTGATCAAGGTTAAACATCGATATCAACGTCATGCTGTTAGTATGTAACCCATGAGAGGATATATCAAACAGCAAGCAATAAAAATCCCCACTTTTCACTTCTCCACTACTTCCATTCCGGCACAAGCTGCACATACAGCACTTCTTCCTCTGACCCTAACCACTTGGAACTAGGTCGGATCTCACAAGCTGAAGGGCACAATTTTCCAGACTGCCAAGTCAGCCCAAGACCTAAGATGCCAACTACAATCTTGGGAGTCCTCAGGGCTTCCCTCGCTTCTGATCTGCTGGTTACAAGTTCAGGGCTTTCCTACTGCCCCTTCAGGATGCGAGCTGCAAATGCAGAAATCCTTAGCCCCCTCACTTCTGATCTACTGACTCTGACTAGTCCCCTGGGTCTGATAATTTGCCGGAATGACTCACAGAAAGCTGTAAACTTGCAATTACATCTTATTATAAAGGCCAAAAAATCAGGATCAGCACAAAGAAGAGACCTATAGGGTGAGGTCTGGGAGGATTCCCAACAGGAAGCTTCCATGTCTTGAAGAGGGCATGTCACCCTCCCAAGAGCAGATGTCTTTCACCAACCAGGAAGCTAACGGAGTTTCCGTGTCCAGAGTCTTTACTGGGGCCTCATTATGTAGCATGATAGTTTGAATCAACCCACCTTCCCTGAAGTCAGCTGGTATCACAAGGTGATCTTTCTAGCCTAGCCAGCATCCACCAGAATAACTTCATTAAAACAAGCTCTCAGGTATGGTCAGGAGGCCTACAGTAGTACTGTGGTGGCTTGGGTATTGCTATGATGCTGGAAGGTATGCTACCAGTATTTCAAATATCAGCAGGGTCACCAATGGTGGATAGGTTTCAGCTGAGCTTCCAGAATAAGCCAGACTAAGAAGAAAGGCCTGGAGATCTACTCCTGAAAATTAGCCAATGAAAACCTTATGGACCAAAACAGAACATTGTTCAATATAGTACTGAAAGGGGATCCCCTAGGTTGAAAGATACTTTGCAACAGCTGCAACAATGGACTCAAACATACCAACGATCATGAAGATGCTCTGGGGCCTGGCAAGTCTTCGTTCTGTTATGCATAATGTTGGCATTAGTTGGAGAAGACTTGATGGCAACTAACAACAACAACTCAGGAATCAAAGACAAAGACTAAATTATTTTAGGTAAAGTTAATGGAGACCGCATAGTATCCCTGATATGATGTGATTAGAATGACACTTTACCTCTGTGTTCTTCCTTCTAAAAACCCATAACCTAAGTCTAATCATTAGAAAACATCAGACAGATCCAAATTGAAGGACATTGTGTAAAATATATTTCCAGTACTCTCAAAATTATCAAGTCATTAAAAACAAGAAAAGTCTAAAAAACTGTTACAGTCTAGAGAAGCCTACAGGGGCACGATGACAAAAATGCAATGCAGTAACCTTGACAGGGTCCTGAAATAGAAAAAGGACATTATGTAAAAACTAAGGAAACTGAATACAAATGATAGGTTTTTGTTAATAATAATGCATCAATGTTGGTTCATTAGGTGCAACAAATGTACCATACTAATGTAAAATGTTAACAATAGAGGAAACTAGGTGCGGGGTATATTGGAACTCTGTATATAATCTTTGCAATTTTTTCTGTAAATCTAAAACTATATTAAAATAAAAAAATTATTTAAAAAACATCATGCAACTAAATACAAAATAATGGTATTCAGAAGATATTTTTATTAAAATATTATTCTGGTATAAATATTTTGATACTGTGTAAATAAATAATAGATAATTCAATCATGAACACCCCCCATTTACATGATGATTTTCAATATGAAAATGTCCAAGAATTGAACATATATTTACTATAAGGAAAATTCTATTTTTAAGGAAAATTGCGCTTTGTTACTTTATAATACCTTCACTTTTTTCTAAATATGATATGCACTTGAACCAACCCTTAACCAAATAATTGAATAAGGGAGACTTGAAGAGAAAGAGAGAGCAAAAGAATGCGAGCACAAGAAAGAAATCCTCAAGTTCTCCTATGGTTTAATTTGGCTGAAGAACTTTGGTTTCTGCTAACTGATGTGATCATTACAATGTTTTTAATCATTCTCTTAAACCTTCACAAAATCTAAAATATTTTAGACTCTTTTTTTTTTTTTTTAATTAATGAGGACATTAACTATCTTAGTAGGTTTTGTTGAAGGGCATGATCATGCCATGTCAGAAGACATAAGCGTAACAGCATTTAAAGTAAAATAAAAAACTTAACTAAACCAACATAATGAAGCTTATGAATATGAAATACTATCAATGTTATGCCGACTACTACATATATAGTTCACTAAGATATATTTCATCATATTTTAGAATTTTTCTTGAAATTCTGAAGAACAGGGACATTCAATAGAAAGAGTAAAACCTGTAAAAAACCAAACCCTTTGTGGTGGAGTCAATTCTGAGTCATAGTGACCCTATAGGACAGAGCAAAACTGCCCCATAGGGTTTCCAAGGCTGTAATCTTTATGGAAGCAGACTGCCCCATCTTTCTTCCATATAACAGCTGGTGGGTTCAAACCACCAACCTTTCAGTCAGCAGGCAAGTGTTTTAACCACTGTGCCATCAGGGCTCCTTATAGAAAGAGTTGCTCATATAAATTATCATGATCTGCTTTTTTACCATCTAATTCTGATGTACATCATTGTAATATAATCTACTTTATATTTTATAATTATTATATCATAAATAAGGTATTGTAACGTGCCATTTCATAATGCATTAAAGACAGTTTTCAAGGCTATTAACCTCATAAACCCCCATGTGTATGTCAGTTTGTCATACTGTGGGGGCCTGCATGTTGCTGTGATGCTGGAAGCTATGCCACTGGTATTCAGATACCAGCAGGGTCAACCTGTGGCACAAGTTTCAGCTGAGCTTCCAGACTAAGACAGACTAGGAAGAAGGACCCAGCAGTCTACTTCTGAAAAGAATTAGCCAGTGAAAACCTTATGAAACATTGTCTGATATAGTGCCAGAAGATGAGCCCCTTGGTTGGAAGGCACTCAAAATATATAATTGGGAAAGGGGCTGTCTCCACAAATTAGAGTCGACATTAATGACATGGATGGAGCCAAGCTTTCAGGACCTTCATTTGCTGATGTGGCACGACTCAAAATGAGAAGAAACAGATACAAACATACATTAATAATTGGAACGTGGAATGTATGAAGTATGAATCTAGGAAAACTGGAAATCATCAAAAATGATATACAACACATAAACATTGCTATCCTAGGCATTAGCGAGTTGAAATGGACTGATATTGGCTATTTTGAACTGGACAATCCTATGGTCTACTATGCTGGGAATGATAACTTGAAGAGCAATGGTGTTGCATTCATAGTCAAAAATAACATTTTGAGATCTATCCTAAAGTATAGTATTATCAGTGATAGGATAATATCCATATGCCTACAAGGAAGGCCAGTTAATATGACTATTATTCAAATTTACACACCACTAAGGCCACAGATGAAGACATTGAAGATTTTTACCAGCTTCTGCAGTCTGAAATTGACAAACATGCAATCAGGACGCACTGATAATTACTGGTGATTTGGAATGCGAAAGCTGGAAACAAACAAGAAGAATTGGTAGTTGGAAAATATGGTCTTGGTGACAGAAACAATGCCGGAGATCGCATTATAGAATTTTGCAGGACCAACGACTTCTTCATTGCAAATACCTTCTTTCAACAATATAAACTGTGACTATACACATGGACCTCACCAGATGGAATACACAGCAATCAAATCAACTACATCTGTTGAAAGAGACGATGGAAAAGCTCAATATCATCAGTCTGAACAAGGCCAGGGGCCAACTGCAGAAAAGACCATCAATTGCTCGTATGCAAGTTTAAGTTGAAACTGAAGAAAATTGAAACAAGTCCACGAGAGCCAAAGTGCGACCTTGAGTATATCCCACCTGAATTTACAGACCATCTCAAGAATAGATTTGACATGCTGAACACTAATGACTGAAGACCAGACGAGTTGTGGAATGACACCAAGGACATGAAGAAAGCAAGAGGTCATTAAAAAAACAGGAAAGAAAGAAAAGACCTAAATGGAAGTCAGAAGAGACTCTGAAACTTGTTCTTTAACATATAGTAGAAAAAGAGAAAGGAAGAAATGATGAAGTAAAAGAACTGAACAGAAGATTTCAAAGGGCAGCTCGAGAAGACAAAGTAAAGTATTATAATGACGTGCAGAGAGCTGGAGATAGAAAGTCAAAAGGGCAGAACATGCTCAGCATTTCTCAAGCTGAAAGAACTGAAGAAAAAAATTCAAGCCTCGAGTTGCAATACTGAAGGATTCTATGGGGAAAATATTAAATGATGTAGGAAGTATCAAAATAAGATGGAAGGAATATACAGAGTCATTATACCAAAAAGAATTCGTCGACATTCAGCCATTTCGAGGGGTAGTATACGATCAGGAACCGGTGGTACTGAAGGAAGAAGTCCAAGCTACACTGAAGGCACAGGCCAAAAGCAAGGCTCCAGGAATTGACGGAATATTAATTGAGATGTTTCAACAAATGGATGCAGTGCTGTAAGTGCTCATCGTTTATGCCAAGAAATTTGGAAGACAGCTACCTGGCCAACTGACTGGAAGAGATCCATATTTATGCCTATTCCGAAGAAAGGTGATCCAATCGAATGTGGAAATTGTTGAACAATATCATTAATACCACACTGAAGTAAAATTTTGCTAAAGATCATTCAAAAGTGGCTGTATTTTGACAGGGAACCGCCAGAAATTCAGGCCGGTTTCAGAAGTGGACATGGAACCAGGGATATCATTGCTGATGTCAGATGGATCCTGGCTGAAAGCAGAGAATACCAGAAAGATGTTTACCTGTGCTTTATTGACTATGACAAGGCATTTGACTGTGTGGATCATAACAAATTATGGATAACGTTACTAAGAATGGGAATTCCAGAACACTTAATTGTGCTCATGAGGAACCTGTACGTAGATCAAGAGGCCGCTGTGCTGACAAGGGGATACTTTGTGGTTTAAAGTCTGGAAAGTTGTGCATCATGGTTGTATCCTTTCACCATACCTATTCAGTCTGTATGCTGAACAAATAATCCAAGAAGCTGGCCTATATGAAGAAGAACGGGGCATCAGGATTGGAGGAAGACTCATTAACAACCTGCATTATGCAGATGACACAACCTTGCTTGCTGAAAGCGAAGAGGACTTGAAGCACTTACTAATGACGATCAAAGACCATAGCCTTCAGTATGGATTTCACCTCCACATAAAGACAACAAAAATCCTCACAACTGGACCAATAAGCAACATCATGATAAATGGAGAAAAGATTGAAGTTGTCAAGGATTTCATTTTACTGGGATCCACAATCAACACTCATGAAAGCAGCAGTCAAGAAATCAAAAGACGTATTGCTTTGGGCAAATCTGCTGCAAAAGACCTCTTTGAAGTGTTGAAAAGCTAAGATGTCACCTCGAGGACTAAGGTGCACCTGAACCAAGCCATGGTGTTTTCAATCGCCTCATGTGCATGTGAAAGCTGGACTATGAATAAGGAAGACCGAAGAAGAATTAACCCCTTTGAACTGCAGTGTTGGCGAAGAATATTTAATATACCATGGACTGCCAAAAGAACGAACAGGTCTGTCTTGGAAGACGTACAACCAGAATGCTCCTTAGAAGCAAGAATGGCGAGACTACATATTACATACTTTGGACTTGTTACCTGGAGGAGTCAGTCCCTGGAGAAGGACATCACGCTTGGTAAAGTAAAGGGTGAGCAAAAAAGGGGAAGATCCTCAAGGAGATGGATTGACACAGTGGCTGCAACAATGGGCTCAAGCATAACAACGATTGTGAGGATGGCGCAAGACTGGGCAGTATTTCATTCTGTTGTTCATAGGGTCATTATAAGTGGGAACCAACTCGAGGGCACCTAACAACAACAGCAACCTCACAGAAGTTTGAAAAGAATCATTATTGACTGGAAGTTGAAAAGCAACTGCCCATCTGTGAATATAATGAAGTTTGAAACTATATTGATTAGCCTCAATGTTACAATGGATTCAGTTTTTTTCATATTACTTGATTATTCAAATACACTAACCAGTTTTACTTTTGTTTAAAAACTATGAGTACCAGCAATATAATCAGAATTGATATATGGCATGCTATTATCACCATAAAAAAGAACATGGTAAAATAATAAATAAAATAATAAAACATTGCAGCAAAAAGAAATGCTTCGTGGTGAAAATATTTAACACCCTGGATTAAGAATGATGGGGCGGGTCCCCCTCCCCGCCCCCCCGCCCCTGCTGTGTCAAATGTTTGTAAACACTTTGAGAGTTATTACTCTGGAAAGAATGATTTGATGAAAGTGGAGGCTGCTGAGTATAATTAAGACTTGCATTGTTATCACCATTCCTACCTTTCATTGAGCGTCTAGATTGTGTCCATCATCATAGGTTGCATTTTACATTCCCTGTATCCTTTAATCTCTACTAACTACTCTGAAGTTAGTATTGTTATTTCTTTTATTCCTTGACGAAACTAAGGCTAGTCGAGATTAATCAAATTACCTGTGATTACACAGATAGAAAGCGGTCATCCCGAAATCAGAACCTAGGCCATTATAGTTCCAAGGCTATACTCTTTTTTCATAACACTCTACCTAACACGCCATTATTACACTAAACTGTAAACCAAGCTGGTAATTTAGACCAAATGAGAAAGTGAAACTCTTTTGAAATTAACATTGACATTTTTCATAACAATGATCTTACTTATTAACTCCTTATTCTTTCAGAAAACCTGATTTTAAGGTATGTGGAAGATACATTAATTTTCAAAATTTCACAAACTTTTATTTAAATGCCCATGTTCTCTCATCTTCTTGCTTGACGCATTTTGTACAATACAGTAATCAATCACTCACTTTTGAGTGAAGCTGACTTGGTATCTGGCTTAGATGTGCTACTTACTAGCAGTTAGATCTTGTACTAACTGACTAATGCTTCTCAACTTCTACATCCTCTCATTTATAAAATGAAAATACTAAATATATGTAATTTGAATGTGTGTGTAGGTATATATGTGTGAGTTTTAAATAAGATATTTTATGGAAAATACTTAGCATTTGTGTGGCACACAATGCACTCAATAAACGCCATTATTAGGATTAAAATTATTATCATTGCAATCCAGCTCTTTTCTATTCAACTTCAGGAATTGTGATGAAACCAAACTGGCAAGGAGATCTATGCAGAAATCTTACTATAAACAGTTTTTAGATAAGAACAAACTTAAAATTGGTTGGTTATGAAATTAGTTTCCTCATTAATCATCATATTTTTGAGGCCCTGGTGGCGCCGTGGTTAAGCATATGGCTGCTAACCAAAAGGTTGGCAGTTTGAATCCACCAGCAGCTCCTTGGAAACCACATGGCACTACGTGTTGGAATTGACTCAATGGCAACAGGTTTTTATGAGTTTAATGATTATATTTAATAATAAAGGAACAAAGGAAAAAAACGGTAAAATGATTGCAGGTCTAAAGTTTACAGATTTTAAGCTGTTAGGACATAATTTGTGATATATTTGTATTGTCAATATTTATGAAACCACTTGATGGTTAGTGAAGCCCAAGGTTATTTCAACTAAAAACTGTCAAAGAGAAAAAATTAATAATAGACATCTTACTTTGATTTTAAGTTTTATCTCGCCCATGATGCCAAAGATTAACCATAAAAAAAAAAAAAAAAAAAAAAATTCCTGACCCAAAATTAATCCCTCCAGAGGCTTTTTTTCACTCAAAATTGCTAATCTTTTCTTTCCTGTTTGAAGCCAGGATTACTTAATTTAAATTTCAAAAGTAATCATGGTTGCAGGTGGGTGGAGGGCCAGAGAACACCTCATGACCTGATGTCAGTTCATAGCTTTAAAAGGGGAAGAGCAGGATTCAGTCAATCCTGTTAAGATTAACCGGTGGTTGAACTTCTATTTTCCTACCTCTTTTCTTTACAAGCTTCATTGTAACTAACCTATGTCCAACCATTTCTTTTATTTTGTTTGGAATCAGAATAGTCTCCCTATAAGCATATAAAATAACTGCTCAGAATAAACCTTATGTTTCAATTTCTTTGAGTTTTTATTATTTGTAACAAAGTTTTCACCTTCCTAAATCGTAAATGGCATTGTAAATTTACATTTATGATGTAACCCTTAAAGTTTCATGTTATTAAGAACTGAAAGAAACAGAACTTGATCAAACATAGATTCATTAAACTCACTGTTAAGCTCTTCGGATTCTTTGCACTAAGTCAAATAAAATTGAGGATATCAGAAATTCTTGAAGAGTAAAAGGTACATTTGGTCACAAGGGAACAGTATTAATGTTTCTCAATCAATATAGCTTTAGTTTTTCTGGAACATAAAAAGTAGGGTAAAGATTCTCATGTAGTATATTAGGCATGTCAAGAAGAAATACATAACTTTCTTCTAGAGTTATAGAAAACAAACATTATTAATATTAACCAAGTTTAAGCAAAAAAAGTTTGTTTTCTCATCATTGTTTTGTTTTAAACTATGTAAATTATCACAATCACCAGAAAAGTTTTACTTGTTTCTTTAAAATAAAAAACAAGTTTAATGTATGATTTTTTCAGTTTAGCTCAAATATCTGATTAGTCCAAGGTCCCAGTATAAATATTGCTATACTAAGGTAGCATGAAATTTTAATTAACATACTTTTTATACATTGAACCCTAGTGATTTGCCATTTTTATAGGTCAAAACAGCTGAACATTGTCAATTTCCTTGGGTTCAACCTATTAATTACTTCTATCATTTTGTCTCTAAAGTAAGTGTTAAGACTGATATGCGTTCTCTATAGCAGGCGATATCTTCTTAAGGTATCTCAAATACACTTATCATAGAAATCAGCAAACTTCCTGTAAAGGTCCAGATAGTAAATATCTTCAACTTTGTGGGCCATACTAGCCCCTGCGGCAATTAAACATCTGTGCTACTGTAGCCCAAATGCAGCCATAGACAATACGTAAAATTATGGGCATTGCTTTGCTGCAAGAAAATTTTATTGATAGACATTGAAATTTGAATAGTATACAATTTTATATGTTACAAAATGTTATTTTTATTTCGGTTATTTTTTAAACATTTAAAAATATAAAATCATTTTAGCTCATGGGCTATACAAAAACAGGTGGATGGCCAGATTTGGCCTGTGAGTCATAATTTCCCTAATAAATCTGAATCTCAAAAGGCTGTCCTGAAGTCCTAAAGCTTATTTCTATTAGGAGCAAAAGAGTAGATTTCTAAATTCTAATTTAAAGCCTCCATTGTAATAAGATATTTTATATTAAAACATCATCCTTAGAAATTTGTATACTCTACAGGCAAAATATGACTTCATTATGAAAATTCAGGAAATCATAGAAGTTTTAAAAATCACTCATAGTCCTACAACCCTAGCTTGACTGCTGTCCTCCTAATATATATTTTTTCATATGTAACAACTTTATCACATATACAACTTTTTTAATTTTGATTTCTGAAACAAAGATTTTATCAATTTTTAAATTCATTAAAAGTGAGGTGCTCATTCCCATGGTACTTATTGGAATAGAAAAACAGCAATTCTAGATGTTTATTGTAATTGTTTAAACAAATTATTTGAGAAACCATGTCTTAGTCATCTAGTGCTGCTCCAACAGAAACACCACAAAGTGAATGGATTTAGCAAAGAGAAGTTTATTCTCTCACAGTCCAGTTGGCTACAAGCCCAAATTCAGGGTGTCAGCTCCAAGGGAACACTTTCTTTGTTGGCTCTGGAGGAAGGTCCATGTCATCAATCTTCCCTTGGTCTGGGAGCTTCTTTGTGTGGTAACCTCAGGTCCAAAGGACACGCTCTGCTCCTGGCACTGCTTTCTTGGTTGTATGAGGTTCCCATGTTTCTCTGCTCGCTTCTCTCTTTTATATCTCAGAAGAGATTGCATTAAGACACTATCTAATCTTGTCAACCTCATCAGTATAACCTCATCACAGTGATAGAATTTACAACATATAAGGAGATCACATATAATCTCATCATAGTGATAGAATTCACAACACATAAGGAAATCACATCAGATTACACAATCATACAATACTGGGAATCATGACCTAGCCAAGTCACTACACACGTTCTTTGGGGGACACAATTCAATCCATGACACCATATAAGGACTAAATAATAAAAAAAATTTTAAGGAATGAATATAGTGATTGAAGCATTAAAATATAGATTATTCTCATTCTATTGCATTAAATATTTTAAGAAAATAATAATGTATGAAAATACACTTTATTGTGATATGATTTTTTTTAAAAACTGAATATTTTTCTTTGTTATTGATATTTGAGCCTCAGTAAATAACCTCTTTAACAAATAAAATAGAATATAGAATATTAAAACATAATTAATATAAGCAACATATGGAATTTAAGTATTTTTCGTAGTAAGTATGAAGAATGGCAAATTTTCTAGAAAATACTGACTTTCTCTGAACTGAGTCCTTTCTTTTCTGAAGCTGTAAGAAAGAAATAACTAAGTAGATTCTAATTAGTCTCAATTGGAGGAGGAAAGGAGAGAAAAACATCACTCCAATAAAGCATAGTTTACATAATACAATCAAAATGTGTACTACTTTTGATCTATTAAGGATTATAACAGTGTAGGTGTTATGGATTGAAGTGTGTCCCACAAGAATATGTGCTGTAAATCCTAACCTCTATGCCTGTGGTTATAACCCCATTTGGCAATGGGTTATCTTTGCTATGTTAAACAGGATTAGTGTAGAGTGTGGCTTGAGTCAATCTCTTTTGAGATATAAATAGATTAAACAAACAAGTGAAAGGCCAGAGATGCAGGAAAAGAGATGCCAAGCCACGTGAAGATTGCCCAGAAGCAGAAGGTCAGAAGAAACATGGACCTTCCTCCAGAGCCCACAGAGAGAGAAAGCCTTCCCCTAGAGCCAGCATCCTGAATTCGGGCTTCTAGCATCCTAAACTGCGAAAATAAATTTCTGTTTGTTAAAGCCACCCACTTGTGGTATTTCTGTTACAGCAGCACTAGATAATTAAGACATGCAGTATACACATTCTGAAAGCAAAATCAAAGAAAATGTAAAGCATATCTAAATTGTAATTATAGGTTTAAAATAATTCAAAATTTGAAGGAAAAAAAAACATTGGTTGAAGGTCTATCAAAGCAAAATAATTTCCCAAAATAAAAACAGGAAAATCTGAAGCATACAAAGCAAAGCATATTTCATTAAAAAATATTAAAATATGCTGTGGTGAATACTCAGCACTATCCTCAAGAGTTGAGGCTGATTACGATTAGATATAATAGGTGTTGTTGTTAGTTGCTGTCAAGTCGGTTTCGACTCATAGCGACCCTCTGAACAACAGAATGAAACACTGCCCGGTCCTGCACCATCCTCACAATTGTTGCTACGTTTGAGCCCATTGTTGTAGCCACTCTGTCAACCCATCTTGTTGAGGGTCTTCCTCTTCTTCACTGACCCTCCACTTTACCAAGCATGATGTCCCTCTCCAGGGACTGGTCCCTCCTGATAACATGTCCAAAGTATATAAGACGATGTCTCACCATCCTTGCTTCCAAGAGTCACTATGGCTGTACTTTTTCCATGACAGACTACATAACAGGTAGATGGAACTCAAATCTATTAAGAATGCACATGTTTCAAAGGAAGCTATTAGTGGTCACAGCATTATAAATGCTGCACTAAGTAAGAGCTTCCCTTTAGATATTTGTTTTGTCCTTCAATTGAGATACATACAACATGGTGGTTACCAGCACATTTTCTCCAGGTAGACAAACTTTGGTTAAAGTCCTAGTTCTACTACCAAATGGACGTCCTTGGGCAAGTTATGTGGCCTCCCAAGTCTCAATTTTCTTATATTTTTAACAAGAATGGCACTATCCAGTAAGGTTACTATGAAGAGTAAATGAGATAATATACAAAACAAAAATCTTTGCACAGTGCCCACTAGCTGCATATTTATAGCTCAATAAATGTGTATATGCATGTTTTACTTATTTTAATAGCTAAAACATGCTATTAGAGGTTTTTATCCTCTCTCTATTTCTAAGAAAAGACTGACATTGTCAGCCTGTCAAGAGAAACACAAGGAAACCTTCTTCTGGAAAGTAGTAGCCAATTATCTTCAATAAATAACATCATGTCACAGCAGCAAACTACATTTAAAGTGATATTCAAGGTACTAAAAACAACAAATTAATATTCCCATCTGTGAAGAGAGCATGAAAGACTGCGACAAATATAACCTCTATATTAACCTGAGATAAATTATTTGCAGCCCCCCCAAAATATTATTTCTGCCTTTACTTGCCCTTGTTTTTTTTTTTTTTTATATTATGTCAAAATGAATTTTGGGGGATGGAATGCATGTGTTATTAAAGATAGCACTGTCCAGAAGATTTATCTTCCAAAAATTGCTTAAGAATCATTAGCAAAAATTGTACTGTGCAATTTGGTCTTCAAGCCAGCTAGACTAATTATTTAGTGATACAATTGTCCAAAGTTAATTGAGACTCTTCAGTTAGCAAGAGATAAAAATACTTGTATACCTTGAGTCTTGTTCACACACACACACACACACACACAAAAAAATAGGAATTATAATCCTTATCATAATCCTTGCTATCATTTAGACACAGGCTTTTATAATGTTTTGGTGAATTTTCAACACACTAATAGAAGAACGTGCATACAAAGTATAAGAGGCTAACATTTAACATATTTATTATAGGGATTATATGATTATAATATTAAGATATAATAACATAAATACAAACCCTGAAGTTTATTTTTAAAATCAGTTACAACGAAGCATAGTATAATGCAGCATACTATATTTTCTATTCATAAGTAATGAAGGGATGATTGAAAAGAAGGACTTAGGTCTTATTTCCAACTTTGGGACTAGTTTACTATGTACCATAGGCAATTCATGCCACTGTTTTAGGTTTTAGTTATTTTATCAATGTATGATGAGGGTGACTAATCAGGAACTTAAGTTTGGAAGCTTCTTTAATAACTTGGTGATAGTAACTTTATATCTGTCTTTTAGATTTTAATGAAGTGTGAAATATTTTGACAAAAATTTATTGAACCATGAATAATTCGTTTTAACATTTAGATCTTTCTAGCCTTAACTGTTTTATACCAAATGGAGAGTGTTATGAAAACTCTCAATGTGTCATAGATTAAAACCTATTTCATTCAGTTTTATTTTACAGGTAATATTGTAGATGGAGGAGGCAGGCATGTATATATATATGTATGTAATTATATATAATGTATTTGCTCCATTGTTTTATAGTGGCGTCTTGAACAGTCCATAATACAGGACAATTAAATTAAGAACTACTATGGAACAGCCACTCAAATAAGTGAAGGATGAAAAGTAACTAAATTTTACTTTGTGTTCTGATGCAGTTTTGTTGCTGATTTTGTTTTTGTTGCTTTCTGACTTAGGAGACCTTATGTGTTACAGACTAGAAGTGTTCCATAGGGTTTTCTTGGCTATAATCTTTATGGAAGCAGATCAGCTCTAGGTGGGTTCAGATGGTAAATCTTTTGATGACCAGGTGCAGACCACTTGTACCACCCAGGGAGTTTCTTATTCTGATGTTGTTTTGAGGTTTAAATAAGCCTTTGGGTATTTTTTGTTTGTTTGTTTTGGTTTTAAAGAAATAGATGTGAGAGAGTATAGGCAAAATGTTCAGCATTCCTTTAAATGGGGAAAATCAAGTACACATGTTCTGGATAAATAAACCACAGATGATATGACCACAGCATCAGTAGGATGAGATTGCCTCAGCTTGCTACAGGAAAATGCATTAAGAGAAAGGTATCATTTCCAATCATTTATGGGCAGCTTTGAAAAGAAATCTTGGACTCTCGAATCAATGTTCAAAATAAAATATTTAACTTTTATATAAATTACATCAATTTAGTTGACATTTGTCCAAATGCTGTAGGAGTTTGGTGTTTGAAGAAATTAAAGACTAGTTCATGTGAATAGTCAGGAAAGACTCCATGGAAATCGATTTTCAACTAAACTTAAACAATAAGTAGAATGTGAATACATGCAAGGTAGGGAGAATCAAAGTAAGATGAATGGTAAGAGCAAAGGCCAAGAAATGGAAATATTTGTGAAATGTGATGAAACTTATGTGAACAGCATCAGGCATTAACAGAAAGAATTTAAGTAAAGAGTACATTAACAAATGATCATATTATGGAAGACCTTGAAAGTAAGTCAAAGGAGTTGACCTATTTCCTGACAATAATGAAAAATTATACAATTTTTGGACAGGAAAGTGACACAATTAAAATAATATTAGAGAAAGATTTATTTTCAATAAGGTACTGAAAAAATTGGAGGGGGGAGTGGGGGTAGTCAAATCATATAGGATGTTTTGAAATACTAATTGCACACTATTAAATTCATTTAAGAAAAATGAACGAAAGACAAGTATCTAAGAGCAGTTAAATATGGTACAAGAAGAGATTTTACAATTAGCTCTGTTGTCTAAGATAGTTGACTCTCACTTTATACTCAATGAAGTTAGCATGCAAAGAAAATCTAATTCAAAGGGTACAGTTCAGATCCTAAAATAAGACCATCTATATATATTTGAAATTAATTAAATGGGGAATAATTAAGTTCTATCTGTTCTAGCAGAAACCTATTACACAAAAGCAGCTCAAAGTTTTTAATTCGCTATGAGTCAGAATCGACTTGATGGCAACAGGTTTGTTTTTTGTTTTTTTTTGAACTTGTACTACTAAACTTAAATCCACCACTGCCCCCCCCCCAAAAAAAAAAAAAACAACTGTTGCTGTGGAGTTGATTCTAACTCATAGTGACTAAATTTAAAAGAGAATTTTATGTTTTCTTTCTATTAAATATAAGCTTAAGGCTCAGATTATGTAAAATGCCATTTCATTTCCTTTTTGTGTTTACTAATAGAAGTTGAGATAAATATACATTTAAATAATTTGAGAAAAAAGCATGTTGAGAAAAAAAGTCCAATGCTCTGTTTAATACCCAAAATATGTTGATTCCCCTTATTAAGTAACATACATATTTTTAAAGGTTAAAAGTTCATTTTGGAGGTAAAGATGATCTGCTAAAATATGAACTACCATGTTAATATCATTCATTTTTATTTATTATCTAAAGTACACATACCCACCCATTGCCCTGGAGACGATTTTGACTCATAGCAACCCTACAGGACAGGGTATAACTGCCCCACAGGTTTACAAGGAGAAGCTGGTGAATTCAAACTGACGATCTTTTGGTTAGCAGCAAAGTTCTTAACAAGAGGTACCCAATATTTTCTAACTTAATGTACTAACAAAAAAATAATAGAATAACCATGGTTTAAAGAAACAAAAAAGGGGTTCTTAGCTCATGATTTTGATTCACAAAGGGAAATCAAAACAAAGCAAAGCATTAGTCCAACGTCTTACAATAAGAATAAATAACTTCTATTAAGTCTCAGTAAGCATGGATGTGGAATAACAGTTTATTTGGTCATTATTATAAATAAACAGACTTGTTTCCTTTAGCAAAGCAAATTTCTGAAATCACATCACATGTCATCCTAGACTTTATTTCTTTTAAAGTACTATTTGTTTAAAATGTTTTCTTAGTATTTGTAGTAAGTTAAAAGCCTGTAATTATATAGCAATCATTTTAAATCAGCTATAGTATACAGCTAACTAAACAGATCAACAAAAAGAGCATAAGAGAGAGTAGATAGAAACTGACCTCATTCACAGTGGCATAGTAGCTCTCATGCTTGAACGTGGGTGAGTTGTCATTCCTGTCTCTCACCACAATTCGCACTTCGTGGTAGATAACAGTGCCAACTTTTTTGTTGATGCACTGGACTTGTACCACGAGAGAGTGGATGTTCATTGGTGGCTGCAATGTAGAAATTGCATCTTTTTAAAAACAGTTGAAACTGAACCTTCTCATCGCTGTCAAAGCATTAATTATTCATTCAATAAACATACTTGTTTATTTATAAATTGTTGAAAATTTGATCCTTTTTTGCACAATTTAATGATAAGAGAAAACAGAATTATTTCATTGTTCAATTCCATTATCTCAATGTATAGGGCCTCAGGTATCACTGTGCTCATGGTTACAGGATTGATAATGAATACACTAACAAACTATGAGTAGAAATTGACTCTACAGCACCTAAACACAACAACAATAACAAAACCAAGCTGAGATTTGATAGGATGAAACAAACTTTGTCTCTTTGAAGGCTAAAGAAGCAATAGTATGAACTGCTAATTTATAAAAAACATTGTGTTAATTATAAAAATCTGGTGTAAGACAGACTGTATAATTCTGTGTTTATATTTTTACTAAAATGTGATATGTCCATAACTGAAAAAAAATTTCTTTACCGTTTTGGTGTATACTCCTATGTAGCTATGTTATACATATGTTTTAACAGTATTCTATTATAAATCTATAGGATAATTGATCTAAGTAATAATTTATAATGGGATATTTTAAGTTTAGGTTTATTCATCTTATTTCCTCTCCCTTCACTAGACTGGAAGCCCCATAAAATCTGGGTGTTATTTTGGTCACAATTATGTCTTCCACCCAGTAACTAGCACTGTGTTTAGAACAGGTATGTGAATACTAACTGGAGACATAATGCTTGGTTTCCAGTCCTAGTCCCACAACCTACTAACTGTATGAGCAAGAGAAAGTTACAAAATTTCTTTTTGGTTTCTTCATCCCTAAAATTGGGGATAATACTTTTACTAATGTGGTAGAATTGCTGTATTACATGGGATAATCTGGTGCCTGGCATATGTGAAGCACATCATGGATATAAATGATTTTTATTATAAAAGGTTAATTTTTTTAAAAGGTGAAAAACATGGAATCTATAAAATATGGACCAACAGACTTACGTTATAAGTTAAATTATTAAATATTTGGTTTAAATCAATCAAAATACAGCAATGATCACTGAGAGCAAAAGGCGGTTCAGTAAAATTTCCACACGCCACATTTGTAAGTGAGAATACTGTAGATTCTAGAACTAAATTGAAGCAAAACATTCTTTAGTCTCAAGATATTTGTATGATTAATAAACACAAAGGTACTTGAATTGATTTATACCTGGCTGAATAATAGCACCTAGAAAGAATAAACTGAAGCATCATTAACATATACTAAAGTGCCACATGGCTTTATGTTCTAATAGTTATCCAATTTTGCTATCAATTACTGACATGAATGAAGGCATTAAAGGCATGTGTATGAAATTGTGAATGTCACAAAGTTCAGAAAGGCATATAATGCATTTTATGATAAAAAACAAGGTTCAAAAAAATCTTAATGTCTGAATAATAAGTTACGAATAGAGTGATGTATTTTTGCATTAATAAAGTTTAATCCCTCCGTTTATAGTACAAAAAAAACCTAAATCACTTAAATGTAATAAAGAGCTACAAATATTAATATGAAAATAAAATCATGAAAGTGTTATGACTAAAAGCTGACTGTACATGTCAACACTGTAGTCAGTCTGCTGGAACCCTAAGACAAGCTTTATACTCATTAATAAAAGGATCAGATGCAGAAATAGGTTAAAATAGGGACCATTTTAAGGGTGATAGGATGGAAAATATGAACACC
Source organism: Dugong dugon (assembly GCA_030035585.1). Lineage (NCBI taxonomy): Eukaryota > Metazoa > Chordata > Mammalia > Sirenia > Dugongidae > Dugong > Dugong dugon. Next base: position 36,185,168 of record CM057475.1, on the reverse strand, counting down.
TTGAGAAAGTATCATAAAATTTGAGGATGTTTTAAGTTAAAGAAGACAAGATTTGCCAGACATCTCAATAGTTCTTATGAAGAGATATATTAGTTGATTCCTTGAAGTTCCGGAAAGCAGAAATAAGGACAAGAAAAAACAAATGTAATGAAAAATCACAAAGCACGTATTTTTAATATAAGCAGGGTTTCCTGTTAATCCAAGATGTCACAGAATAGAATGAGCTATTTTATGAGTTCCATCCGGAAAATATACAAGCTTGTGGCTAAATGATCATTTAAAAAGACCCTTTAGAGGTTTTCTGGAGAGAGTTCGAATTAGATGACTTCGATATTTACCACTTCTAAGGTGTTTGCTTTATTAGACTTTTTAGAAAAGTCCTGCATATTTCAATGGCAAAGTAAAACAGAATAAACATATGCACTATTAGCCCTTGGCACACCTTTAGGGAGATAATCAGGTATATCATGTTCTTCTAATCTTAGTTATCTTCTTAATATTGCAGATGGAACCTATAAAACCATTCCACCTCAACTTCGAATTGTACCTTGGCATTGGGACAGACAGGTCACAACTGTTGCAAATAGTGGATAAAATGCAATATGCACTAAGCCCCCACTTAGTCTTCTAAGTACCCATAAATTAGATACAGTCAGGTCATGTGGAACCTTTGTCACCTGCAACTTCAGCTCCCTGTGTAACTAAAAGTAGCATGGATAGAACCTAGCTGGCAATAAATTCCAACTATAATGGATCACACTGAAGGCAAGAATTCCCCATGGCTAATATATAACACATTGTAATCTTGTATTGGCATAGATTCTATTCTGCTGTATAAGAAGGCCATAAATATATCAAATACAGTTCCACTAAGTCGATTAGTGAGAGTTTAGGGACTCCAAACTCCTTAGAAATGTGTTAGGGAAATTTTGGTTTATTTTTCATAATTAGTGCAAAAATAAGTCATGGTAACTTTACCTTCTCTAATTCTCTTTAATTCTTTCACTCATGAAACAAAGAAGAAAGAAAGCTGCATTTAAACTGTGTGGGGAAAATCAATTAAAACAATTAACATTCATATATACCTAGACATGCAAACTATTCAGTATTCTCTTGATTTAAAAAAAAAAAAGCAACACTTAGCATGATACTCTGAATGTGTGTCTATATACTTGTATATTACTGTGTATGTGTGTGTGTATAGATTTTTATATGTATAAGTACAGTTCAGGAATGATATACACCAGCAGTTAATTAAAGTTACTTTTGAAAGTGGGGCTGGGAGTGGGAAGTAAAGGAAGAACATTTTTCAATAAACACTGAGGTAACTAAAAAAGTATTGCTACTAGGTTTCCAGTTCATACATGCATGAGTTTATTCCAAACAAAATCTGTTTGAACATGTCTCTGCGATCAGTGATGGCTATAGATAAGTTCTCTCAGTAATATACTTGTCTTAGTTCTTTAGGGTCCCTTAAAAAAAAAAAAGATACTTTTTGTGCCATGGAAATAAACAATTTTGAGGTCGGGGCTAAGATTACATTTTTAACAAAACTCAAGTGGACATCTTCCCAAATCCTTGAAGCTCTGCAACAAGGTTATGGGAACGCTGCTGCACATAAAACAACAATCTTGAGATGGATCAAGCATTTTAAGGAAGGTCAGGAAGACCTCAAAGATGAGCCAGGAGAGGGAAGACCACTCAGAAGTTTATGGTGACTCTTTCTATAAAATTTCAAAACGGGGTAATCTTTTTTTTAATTGCTATGCTTTAAGTGAAAGTTTACAATTCAAGTTAGTCTCTCATACAAAAATTTATACATACATTGTTATGTGACCCTAGTTGCTCTCCCTATACTGTGACAACACACTCCTCCGTTCCACCCCTGATTTTCTGTGTCCACTCAACCAGCTCCTGACCCTCTCTGCCTTCTCAGCTCACCTCCGGACAGGAGCTGCCCATTTAGTCTCATGTATCTACTTGAGCTATCATTTTATGTCCCACAGTCCAGTCGAATCTTTGAAGAGTTGGCCTCGGGAATAGTTTTAATTTTGGGCTAACAGAAGAGTCTGGGGGCCATGTCTTCTGTGTCCAAAGGGGTAATCTTGATAGATTTTCTCGAAGTTCACAGGATGATCATGGGGGTTTATCACGAAGAAATTTTAAGAAAATTGAAAAGTCCATTGGTGAAAAAAAGGCCAGGAAAGCTGCACTGAGAATTTTTTTTTTTTTTTTAACATGACAATGCACCCACAGCAGGGGCTGTCCTATGAGAATTTCATCAGGATATCTTACCCCATCTGCCCTACAGCCCTGATTTTGCCCCTTCAGACTTCTTTTTGTTCCCAAAACTCAAAGAAAATACAAAAGAACACAATTTGAGTCTCTCAAGGGTGCCAAAACTGCCTTTTTGACATGATGTAAATCGTAAATCAAAGAGAGCAGAAGAGATGGAAACACCGCCTTCAGAAGTGTATAGACATAGATAGAGGACATGTCGAGAAACAATAGTTTCACATTTTGCAATTTTTGTTTAATAAATGTTTCTATGATTTTGTAGAAATACTTTTTGAATTGCCTTCGTGTGTATGAATTTTATAATTTAAAGAAAGATAAAATTAAAAAAATAGGAAGTTTTGTTATGAGTTTTGCAGGCAGTCACTTAGGATTCAAAATGTAAATTAAACTTTTATAAGGAGATTACTGATGTAAACAGTGTAGCTTATAGCACGTATTTTCAACCTAAGGAGAATTGGGTTTTTCTAAAAACCATATCACTTGAAGAGCTTAATGATTTGGGGAGAAAATAAATTTACAACAAACTTGTATAGGGATGTACTTTATCTTTCATAAAGTGTAAGCAAAGTTTATCCAATCCTCATAGGCATGAATGTTTCTTGTCCTGATTTTTCCTCCTCTGCATTTACCGCCTTTAAAAATTGAAAAATGTTCATTGTTTAACAAATAAACTGGGAGACAGTGACAGGAAATAATATGCGTTCTATAAAACAATTTAAAACAAAGAAACAAACTTAAAGGAAATGACCAGTCAGAGTGATGACTGTCCTTCACATATTAAGCTTTACATAATGAATGATATTTGCAGAAAAACTTGCCTGAAGAAGAAGCACATATCTGAAAATACAATTAGGTATATACGATATTTAGACTAATTAGTAGATATTTCAAAATGATTTATTAAGGAAATCTCAGCCCAATGATCATATTACAGAGCTTGGAATCATTAGTAGAGTCAAACCCTGATCATTGGCTCTGCTTTGCTATTCAGGGCATTTACATTTTTATCACAATTTTTTAGTCTCAAGCTTGCAGATTTTCAGGGCTGGGATCCACTTTTTAAAATAGTCCAATGTGTTCTATGTCACCTTGGATTAATAAAAATCTCTGCTTATATTGAAACCATACTGGTATAACATATCTGGAGGACAGTTTAGTAAAATTCATATAATTCATTGATCTAATAATTGAATGAAGATAAATGAGTTTATCTTCACAAAATAATAGGACAGGTGTACAAAGATGTATTTACAACATTTTTCATGTAGCATTTTTGTAAACATCAAGAACTGCAAATAAACTATGTCCAAAATAGGTGATTATTTTTAAAAATATTCCTGTTTTTTTAAATCCAATAAAAGATTATGTGGCCATTAAAAATGATTATATTCATTCATTCACAGAGAAGTATTTGTATTACAAATTATGTATAAAAAGCTGGCTGGAAGCATAATGTATAATATATGATAATGTATAATCTGATAACGTATGATCCAATTTTAATTAAAAACTTGTATAAATATATATGTAACTACATAAATATATGCATGAAATAATATATGGCAGGATAAATATTAAAAGTCATTTTCTCCAGATAGCAAAATTAATTTATGTGTACTGTCATTTTCTCCTATGTTTACTATAAACTTATATTATCTTATAATTAAATAAAACTATAATTTCCAGTTTTGATTAGATTTGGATTTAAAGAACAATTTACCACATGACTTGTCTAGCAGCAATGGTTTATGCTTTACACAAAACAGATATGCACTGGGTTAAGAATTTCCAGCACAAAAACATTTATACTGTGATGAACAAAGCCCTAAAGCACTGTGGCTGCATAAAAAGTGATTCATAAGAAATTTTGAAATTCAAAGCTTATGTAAGAAATAGTGAACTACAGTAAAATAAGTTGAATTGAGACCTTTTTTCTATGATGGAAAATGTGACAGGTATCTAATATCTAAAGAAAACTCATTCAGATTAGAATAGGTTACTCCAGTGGGATTGTCTCTTAAAGCATATATGTGGTAAATAAACATTCTTTTTCTTATTTGTATAACCAGGCCTCCATTTGCATTTAGAGTTTCTAATTTTGAAATGCAAGATTCTTTAGCAACTTGAGATTGAGAAAAATTGAAAGATTATTTACCCAAGGCAAGACCTGTAGCCTGAAGGCCATGTAACCTGGTATCCACGCAACATTGGCAGTCAGGAAAAAAGATAAAGGCATAACTTCTTTCTGTTTATCTCTGACTCCTTAATTATGACCACAAATTCCATTTGAAAACAAAGCAAGACAAAAAAAGCTAAAAATCCCTCTACTTCCATAAGGCTCAAGCCCTGTATCTATTTTAATTCACATTTTGTAACCCTCACTACCAGGTGAGGCTACTTGTACAAGATAGTAATATTAGATCTTTAACATGACATTCCTTAACTATATAGGCTTAAATTCATATATCGCTAAGGCTTAGAGGATGTTTTATTTAATATCTTGTCATATTTCAACAAATAAGTTTGCCAAATTACCAAATGGCAAATACATTGCAAGTGAGCTTTACTTTTTTTTTTCTTTCAGAGAATTTCCCCTGCAATATCCATTTAATATTTAAAAATTGTAGATGTCCTAGTCTGCAGCTTCTTTAATTTCCATTAGGTTGATGCCATCTGAAAAATTCTTGCATACAAACTATCTTTGTAAGTTTAACGTGACTATAGCATCCCTAATAGGAAAGAAAATTTTGAATAGAAAGCAAATCAGTTTTGATTACTGCAGTAATTATTTCAAGAATCAGCCTGGATGCTTCTTAAAATTATACTTGTGCATATTTTTGCAATTATTAGTTTAGGGTCAAATCAATTTTAAAGGTGCTCCTATCACTCTATTGGAGCCCTGGTGGTGCTGTGGTTAAAAGCTAGGGCTACTAACCAAAAGGCTGACAGTTCAAAACCACTGGCATGTCCTTGGAAACCCTATGGGGCAGTTCTACTCGAGTCAGAATTGACTCGATGGCAACTTTTTTTTTTTTTAATCACACTATCGCACTTTAGCAAATGTAAAAAAATACTGCCCTTACCATAAATAAAAAAATAGTACTAATAAAACAGATACTGTTTCTGAAAAGTGAAGCTAATGTTTGACAAGTAATTAAAATTAAGACAATTTATAGGCTGGGAGATGAAACACAGTTTATTGATAATGATACGTATCCTTTCTCTCTACTCATAGCTATGACCTAGAAGTTGTGTTTTCAATATTAAAATAAAGAAAAAAAATGGTTTCAAAAAGAAAGTAATTTACTAGTAAACCAGTAAATAAATATAAGTCAGCTTTTAGGTGATTTTAACAGAAAAGAAACAAACAAAAAACCTAAAGAAAAAAGTATAATATATCAGTGGTCTAAAATAGACGACTACTTTACAGTTTTCCTAACATATTATAAAACTTCTATGATCTGGATAATCCTAATGAAGGCCCAGTAAAAGATGCCATGTGAATAATGCAGGTGGGTGGATGCTTGTACCTAGACAGTTTATACCATTACTTTCATAAAAGCCAAGCCTTCTCTTCTAAAATATCTTCAGTCCATTTTACACCATTTAGACACCCAGACTAAGGTGTAAATTGTGGTACATGAAGAATGTTGTCCCAATGAAAAGAAGGAGTGAGGAGTCATTGGTGGGATGGGAGAAGCATCAATAGTAGTTTATTTCTGTGAGGAAGAGCCTATTCTGAGCTCAACCCTACCATATCTATTCTCCATTGCTACTCACATTTAACATCTATCACTACTGCTCAGCTGAATTAGGGGCCTCCCCAAGTAATCCAAGACCACATCCTGGTGAGGCAGTTCTATGTACTGTCCTCCTCACTACACAGTTCTTAAAGACTGGAATATAGAAATGAAACTGTTTAAGACATCATCTACTCCACACTCTATTTTAAAGAGAACATTAACACTCAGTGATGAAGTGATGAACCAGTGTTTACTGTCTGTAAGAGTAGCCACCTGTTACTTCGCCCACAAACTTTTTGTCCTGAACGCAACACCTAAGTAGCACTCTCACACTTTGCCACTATTGGAAAGAAATGGATTATGGCTATGATTATGCTTTTTTCAACGGTCACCACCCTTTTTTTTTAAGTACTGTATTTTCTCCTTGTTGGGAAATCTAACAGCTTCCAGGATTCTAGAAGGGCTATATAATGTTTCTCTCAGCCACAGATGTTCTGTTCCTTTCTCATTCTTTTTTCTAAGGAGTTAACAAAAAGTTGTTTTTACCCTTTTGTTGATGTAGCCAGAAATAAACTTAAATTATATAAAGACAATTTTACGCCCCATCAACAAACCCATGCAGATAATTAAATTATAATAAAGTTGTAACAAAGAGGCAAGGAAAAAAGAAAGAAAAATCACTAACATCTCTATCCAGAACTCTGCCTGTGCTGTTCAGGAAAAGCATTTGCTTAACAGGATCCAACAACACCCAGTAATCCACGTTGTCCTTTAAAGAGAGTTCTATGGTGGGATTTGGTCCTCCGGCTGTCCCTTTGATCATCATATTGTCCACTATAATCGTACCTGCAAACCAAAGACAGTTATTTGAAAACATTTTTTTCTCAAAGGTCATGTGCTCAAATACCAAGTTTCTAATAAATTTGTTTTAAAGCAGAAAATATTCAATTTTACATCTAGCGTGAGATAGAAAATGTTCTTCGTCAAAAAGCCAACAATAGTTTCATTGTACTATTTAGAAATTATATTTTTGGGAAAGGAAGGTGGGAGGCAGAAATTTAAACCCTTGGTGAGCTTCATCATCTATTTCCTGTTTTCCTTTAACAACATGAATCTGTTCCCCTCCCTGTCCATCACTTCTCACAGGACTTATCATTGAATTTTATCATGAACAAAAGGAAATGTCTGCAATAATAGAGCCTGGTACTTAAATTCACTCAGTAAGACTTCTGATATAAAAAGAGTTATCCTGGAAATAGAGAGGAAGAAAAAGGAAGAGATAAAGAAGTAGTAGAGTATCCCATGGTGAAAGCTGCTTTTCTTTTTTCTGTTTTATCTGAAAGCAGATCCATAAAACATATATCTTAATGTGAAAGAAAAAACTAGTGTGCAGACACACAATAGAAGCCATTCTTTAAGACATGTCTCGATTACTTGACTAGAACAACACCCATCTGAATGTAACATTTTGATGCCTCTTTTTGTATTATTCTTCCAGCAAGCTGAATTGCAGACATTTGTTGAAAAAGAGTTGCAAAGAGAGTATGTCTGTAATCTTTCCTACCGTGTTAAAGATCCTATGCATATTACAAGTTCATGCAAACAGCACCGATGCTACTCAAATCGCCTTCCCCCACCGTAACAATGATCCCTTTGTCAAACAATAATGCACTATACTTACAGGAATAATTTTCAACTGATCTATTTTATTAAACTTACGGCATACAGAAGAGATGTGCCCATGCCAATAAAAATGTGCCCTACTGAAAACACTAGAATAAATGGCAACTATCTAGGGAACTCATTGCCTCAGTTTACAATACAGGAATACATACATAACCCATAAGTGGAAATCTGGTTTGAAGAATGTGATGCAAAATTTATCAGCTGTATTTCCTTAAGGCATAAAATTAGCCTAAAAGTCATACCATTGCATAACAAATAAGGGGAGGGCTTTTATGGAAGATTTTTTTAAATCAAATAATAATAATGGTCTATAAGATTTTCTTATCATATTGTTATTGACGAGTTATATCTGCCTAAGAAATGTTGAAAAGAACCATGTTTTTGTAATAAGAAACCTAAATGTTTAAACACACACACACTTATCTAACTGGTGGGATTTTTCTTCTATTTTTTCATATACTAAACCAAAAAAAAACCAAACCTGTTGCCCTCGAGTCCATTCAACTCATAGTGACTCTATAGGACAGAGTAGGACTGCCCCATAGGGTTTCCACGGAGCTGCTGGTGGATTTGAACTGCTGAGCTTTTGTTAGCAGCCGTAGCTCTTAACCACTGTGCCACCAGGGCTCCTTTTCATACAGTAAAACCCATTTCCATCACGTTGATTCCGACTCGTAGCAACCCTATAGGACAGAGCAGAACTGTCCCATAGAGTTTCCAAGGAGCGCCTGGTGGATTCGAACTGCCGACCTTTTGCTTAGCAGCAGTAGCTCTTAACTACTATGCCATCAGGGTTTCCTTTCATACACTAGCAACATATAAATGTTTATATTAAGGGAAACTGATGCTTCTATCTTTTGACTGAAATGGTAAACAGATAACTTAGACAGAACACACCTGTAAGTTAACGATGTTTTCTGAACCACCCTAAGAATATTTCCAAGGACCGAGTATGTACTTCTCTGCAAATACTTCACACATTTGAACTTTGGAAAATTGTTTGGTCTGTATTTCAAGATGTAAGTAAGAAATTAAACATAATTCTATTTTCTGATTGAGAAAAAATTAAGAAACAGACAACAGGTAGGTCAACTAACATTAGCGTTTATTCCTTGACTCAATAGTGCATCACAGCAGCAACAACAAATATTCTTACAATATTCATACACACCAAGCAGGCACATTGAGGGAAGGAGGCATTTGACTCTCGTTTACAATGCAACTCATTTATAACAATACAACTCCTTTATAACCTGAGCAAGTCCTAATAGTTGTAGTAACCACTAAGTCATGAAATAAAAACATTGTATCTGGAATTATCTTTCATTTAATGTTTGATTTTTTTTTTTTTTTTAATTTCATGGAGAGGACTAAATATTTTCTTGCTCTCAGATTGTTGTGTTCTTCAACGGTTGAAACACAGCAATAAGTGTTCCTAGTACTAGTGTGCTGAAGAAAAAAAAAAAAGAATTTCGCTATTCTTTCATCAGAATACTCCATTTACATTGCTAAAATGTCTCCAGAGTATGATATGCTATATTACTTTAGATCAAAAGTTTGGAGGACAGAGGGACGAGAGCACAACTAGGGCTGACAGGATGCAAGGAGCAATATAAAGAAAAATAACCTAGGTTTTCACTCTGGCACGCCTAGATGATGTTCCCCACCTGTTCGCTCCAAATCTAGCTGAAGAGTGGACACCCAAGCTGAGATCAGCACTGAGTTAGGAGCTGTTCTGCTACTTCACCACAGCAATGGGGACTACATCGTCTATAGGTCCTAAGATTTCCGGACGTGGGCACCTGGTGTTCTGCAACAGCGCTGGCAAGCAGTTCACCAGCAGCATACCCTGGTCATATTTGGAGAATGTGGTTCCATGCCTCTTCTCTTGCTTTGAAAACTGTCCCTCCCTCTAGTAAAAACCTTTTGCTTAACCTGTTTCATTCCTGACTTCACTTTAAATATAAAAACAGACAGGCTAAAAATAAAAAGGACAAGATAAAATGTACTATTAAACATTAATGAGAAAGCTGAATAGCTCTATAATTATCAGAGAAAGCAGACAAGAACAAGAAATATTATTAGGAGTAAAGAGATATATTTCATGATGATAAAGGAGTTAATTCTTCAACAGGTGTTGACCCTGAAGTCACTTGTCTTACAGAATCTGTGGTACCCAAAGACGGGATTCTCTGTATATGAAAATTTCCTTTCATCATAATACAGAATGGTGGCAATCAGAAAAACGTAAACTTAGTTTGATACTGTTATAGAAGAGAACAGGTCCTGGACTTGCCAAATCTAGAATCCAGTCCTGGATCCACCATTTACCATTTATGTGAAAAATGAATAGATGACTTAACCTCACTGACCTTCAATTTTCTTCTTCTATAAAATCAATGCTACAATAAAACAGGCACTTCTGCTATAACACTTCATGTTTGCTCCTGAATTTAACAACAACAAAAAACACTCATGTTCTTGTACATAAAAAACAATACATATGCCCTGAAACAGTGGTTAAGCACTCAGCTGCTAACTGAAAAGTCGGCAGTTCGAATCCACCTGCCACTCTGCAGGAGAAAGATGTGGCAGTCTGCTTTGGTTAAGATTTCAGTCTTGGAAACCATATGGGGCAGCTTTACTCTGTTCTATAGGGTCACTATAAGTCAGAATCCACTGGACGGCCATGGGTTTTATAAATAAATAAACATATATATATATATTTATTACATATAATAAATAATACTTGGACATTTAATGTGTTTCTCTGAAAAAGGTAGTTGCTTGTTTAAATAGGGAGTTATAACACAAATAGATCACTCTTTAAAAATACTGTGGAGGTGGTAGTTTGGGGGGGGGGGTCACTTCCACTGGAAAAGCACTTCCATTGCCTTTCTAATTAACCTAATACAATGAAGCTGAGAGAGTAAATTCTGCAGGGATAGGTTGAGTAATTGACTATTTGGGTTTAGTCCAAACATTAAAAAAACAAAACAAAACAAAAAACACTCTATGCTTATAACCTACCACTTGTTGCTATAAAGTAGTTAATAATTCAAAGTTGTGTAACCAATATGTATTGCATAAAAACTCTCCAATATTTTTTTCTCCAGTTTAAGCCAACTAGAAGAATGTTTAGCTACATCATATAGTGAGAAGCACCCATGGCTTTCCCCTTCTTTTCTCTCCCAACTATAAAAATAAAAACAGAGCTTCTAAATATATATTATTTTATTAAAATAAATTCTGAAAAAGTCAAAATGGAGCTAACACATAACTTTTCAGTTGAACAGTTAGCATGGCTATAGTTGTTGTTATAGATTGAATTATGTCCCCCAAAAATAAATGTCACAAATCCTAATCTCTATGTCTGTGGTTATAATCCCATTTGGGAATGGGTTATCTTTGCTATGTTAAGGAGACAAGATTAGTGTAGGATGTGTCATGCATGAGTCAATTTCTTTTGAGAAAGAAAAGAGATTAAACAAGTAAGTGAAAGAGCAGAGATGGGGGAAAAGAAATGCCAATCTACATGAAGATGCCTCCAGAGCTGACAGAGAAAGCCTTCCTCTAGAGACAGCACCCTGAATTCGGAGCCTCTGAAACTGTGAAAATAAATTTCTGTTTGTTAAAGCCACCCACTTGTGGTATTTCTGTTATAGCAGCACTAGATAACTAAGACACTGTTATTGAGTGAAATTTTGATTACAAGTTTATTGCACTAAAGTAAGACACTTTGTATGTTCAAATCCCCCTTCTTTGTTTTCTCACTTCTTGGCTTTCAATTTTATAAACTGTGCATTTCAGCTACACATAATGTACATACTGCATCTAGGCAACTACTTGTCAAACTCTTATAGAGCAAAAAACATGTTATGTATGTGTTTTTTTGCCCACAGTGTCTAGCTACTTGATAAAGAGACTATGGGTTGGCCTGTGTTTGAATGTTGGGGATATATTAATTGTATGTTACGCTTGCTAAAGATAAAAAATGATACCCTCTAAGTCAACAATAGTCAACAAAACTTACAAGTGTTAAAAACACATTGCTTTGCAAAACTATTGTTGGTCCTTACAATTTGTACTTTGTTTATCTAAAGGGAACAGACCATTGCAAAACAGGAGGAAAATCAAGTAATAAAAGTGGACTTTGCTAAAGTGTAAAAACCAAAACTAAATCAAACCCTTTGCTGTCGAGTTGATTCTGACTCACAGCGACCCTACAGTACAGAGTAGAACTGCCCTACATGGTTTTTCAGGAGCTGCTGGTGGATTCATAGTGCTGATCCTTTGTTTGCCAGCTGAGTTCTTAACCACTGTGCCACCAGAGCTTTATATATATATATATATATATATATGTATATATACATATATATATATATATATATATATACACACACACATAAAGAAAATTAAGCTACTGCTCTTGTATCTCCCCACAACCCTATCCCAAGAGTCAAACTGACATGGCTAGGGTTTGAAGCTAGTAAAAGCAGATCTAAGACAAAATCCCAGGCCTACAACTTCAGAGTTTAGAACCCCTTTGCCTATATCTTGCTACAGCCTGGGAAATATACAATCATTATTTAATAAGAAAAGAAGAAAACCAAATTCATGGGAAACTTATACAAAAAGCCAGTAGATGTATAAATTCATTATGTGCCAGTCTAGCTTCTATAATTTTCTGGAAAAATAAAGGCTTTAAAGGGTAGGTAAAATAGTTCAATGTAATAATCAATGACCTGGCCCTATAACCAATTCTCCCAAATCATTACATACATCTATATTATAGCTTGCCACTCCTAGAAAACAAAAATCCTAGCAACTGGACCAATAAGAAACATCATGATAAATGGAGAAAAGATTAAAGTTGTCAAGATTTCATTTTACTTGGATCCACAATCAACACCAATGGAAGCAGCAGTCAAGAAATCAAAGGATGTATTGCATTGGGCAAATCTGCTTCAAAAGACCTCTTTCAAGTATTAAAAAGCAAAGATGTCACCTTGAAGACTAAGGTTCGCCTGACACAAGCCATGGTGTTTTCAATAGACTCGTATGCATGTGAAAGCTGGATGATGAATAATAAAGACCGAAGAAGAACTGATGCCTTGGAATTGTGATGTTGGCGAAGAATATTGAATATACCATGGATTGCCCAAAGAACAAACAAATCTGTCTTGGAGGAAGTACAACCAGAATGCTCCTTAGAAGCAAGGATGGCAAGTCTCAGATACTTTGGACATGTAATCAGGATGGATCAGCCCCTGGAGAGGACATCATGCTTGGTAAAGTAGGAGGTCAGAGAAAAAGGGTAAGACCCTCAATGAAATAGATTGACACAGTGGCTGCAACAATAGGCTCAAGCATAACAACGATTGTGAGGGTAGCTCAGGACTGGGCAGTGTTTCGTTGCATTGTACATAGGGTGGCTATGAGTCAGAACCAACAATAACAACAACTCAAAGAGAGATAATAAATAGAATTGACACTAAGTAAACCAAACCAAACTCATTGCTGTTGAGTTGATTTTGACTCATAGCACCTGTGCAGGACAGAGTAGAATTGCCCCATAGGGTTTCCAAGGAGTGACTGGTAGATTCGAGCTGCTGACATTCTGGTTAGCAGCCAGTCTCTTAACAGCTGTATCACCAGGGCTCCTGGCATTAAGTATGACCGAATAAAACTGCAGTTCAGACTGGAAAGTTCAAGTTAAGAAGTGAACACACTGACCTAGAGTCCTTTAGGACAAGGATGGTACCTCTTATCCTCTAAGGCAGAAGAACGCCGAATACAAAAGTTGGATTCAGAATAGAGAAGATGCAAAGGCTCTGTGGTAAATAGACTCTTAAGGGTCTACGCAACCCACCCCTCCTCACCCCTACCCCATGATCCTTGCCTCCTGGTGTTTATGGCTTGTGTGATCCCTTTCTCTTGATTGTGGGTGAGGCTTGTGACTTGCTTCTAACCAAAAGAATATGGCAAAGGTGATGGGATGTCAATGATTACATGCATGAGATCATCTGTATAAATTATGTGAGATTCTAGTGACTGTCTTGAGTTTCCCTCTCTCTTCCCTTCCCTTGCTAGCTTTGACAAAGGTTCACATGGCAAGGAACTTTATGAGGCCTCTAGGAGCTGAGGGTTGCCTCCAGTTAATAGCCAGAAAGACACTGAAGACTTCAGTCCCACCATCACAAGGAACAGATTTTTGCCAACACCCTGAGTAAGCTTAGAAACAGATTCCTCCCTAGTCAAGTCTCATATGAGATTGTAGCCCCTACCAATACTTTGACTGCAGCCTTGCGAGACTCTAAACAGAAGACCCAGTTATGCTGTGCCTGTACGCCTGACCCACAGAAACTGTGAACTAATACGTGCATGCTGTTTTAAGCTGCTAAATTTTTGTTAATATTGTTATGCAGCAATAGATAAATAATACAGAGTCTAAAGCCAAAAGATCTATATTCAAAATCCTGACCGCATACTAACTAACTCTGTTATCTTATGCAAGTTACACAGATTCTTGAACTTAGAAATATGGATTATTATGAAGAATAAATGAGATTCTGTATATAATAAACCCCAAAACCAAACCCGTTGCTGTCAAGTCGATTCTGACTCATAGCAAGCCTATAGGATATGGCAGAATTGCCTCATAGGGTTTCCAAGGCTGTAAATCTTTATGGAACCAGACTGCCACATCTTTCTATCACAGAGTCAGTGATGGGTTCGAAAAGCCAACCTTTCAGGTAGCAGCCAAGCGCTTAACGACTGCACTACCAGGGCTCTCATTTTGGATTAGGCCTTGTATTTCTATTTGGGCTGGGAGCTAACTTTTCTTAGCCTAAAAGCAATGAGAGATGGTAGAGGTAGGTACTGAGATGAATTCTCATTAGCTCCTGAGGAAACAATCCAGGTGCAGTCCTTGTCGGGCTATTATAAAGAGGAGGGCTGATTTCCTTAGAATTAGAGGAAGAAGGTCTACCTTCACTGGGCATTGTGATTTATGAATTTAGAGATTTATCATTCTCAGTCGCATCCATTTTCCCATCTCATTGACTAATGGTCTCTTTTTTTCCCATTCCACATCATTTTTTTGGTTTAAGAGACCTGGAAGAGTTGAGAATTCAAGTGGCTTTATATCTCTGCAACTGTTACATTATACGCTGAACTATTTCTCTGTAACACATGCCCTGCATCTAAAAAGATGTGGGACTCCTTCAAAGCTGCCACAGAGAACTTCTCACTTTCCATGTGTATTCTTATTGTATTTCATAGCTCTTAATTGAATTCTTTCCCTATGTATATTTTCAAGGGTTGTTTGAAACAAACAGATGTAATCCTACTTATTACTGTTGCCATAGTGACTAAATGCTTCAGCCACTTGATCTCCCAATACCCTACACCTCCATTTCATCCGAAGCTACCACAGGTACTAATCTGAGAAACTGTGATTCCACTGCTTGCAGTGGATTAGCCATATTCCATTTTCATCCCCCCATCCCCATAAAATTAAATTATCCTTGACTCCCCAAATATATAAGCAATCTAATCCCAGAAGCTCATTTTGAGTTGTTGGCTCTTGAGGCCACTTCATTTACCAATACTATATTACTTGGTAAGGAGCCCTGGTGGCACAGTGGTTCCGTGCTCTGCTGCTAACTGAAAAGTCAGCAGTTGAAACCTACCAGCCGCTCTGTGGGACAAAGAAGTGGCAGTCTGCTTCCGTAAAGATTACAGCCGGAAACCCTGTGGCCAGTTCTACTCTGTCCTATAAGGTCACAATAAGTTGGAGTTGACTACATGGCAATGGGTATGGTTTGGATATTAACTGGTGTACCAGCAGGAAGATGCTGGCACCCATAAATTAGGCTAATTTGATGAAGGTTTAATAAAGCAACAATTAACAAAGGTTTGGGCAGGGAGCAGGAAGATTCCAAGGGATAATGTTGTATACTAAAAAAAAAAAAAGAAGAAGCAGCAAAAAAACAAGGAGGGAGAAAACAAAACAAAACAAAAAACCCAAACCCGTTGTTGTCAATTTGATTCTGACTCATGGTGTCCCTATAGGACAGAGTAGAACTGCCCCATCAGGTTTCCAAAGAGCAGCTGGTGGATTCTAACTGCCAACTTTTTGGTTAGCAGCCAAACACTTAACCACTGTGCCGCCAGGGCCCCAAGCAGGGAGAAGTTACCATAATCTGAAAGAAGAATTCACATAACAAAAGGCACATTTACAGCAGAAGGCAGCCAGTTTGAGGAAAACCTACAGGGAAAAGCCAAGACAATACCTACTCAAGATTCACTCTCTTCTTTTCCTCCACCTTCTCTTGACTCTGGCCATTGGTGGAAGCCAATATCAAGCCAGAGGACTCAAGAGTTTTCTAATGTAATACGTTCAGCACTAGACAGGTGGAGACTGGATGTGAAGGGCAAACAGACTATGTTTGCACATTGATATACCTCCTATCAGGTAGTTTTCCGAATAGGCCTTGTTGAGAGAATCTAAGGGCAGTGAATTAGGAAACATAAGGCCAGGTGGAAATGAAGAGAAAATTATGAAATAAAACCTGAGTGATTGGTTTAGGACAGCAAGGGCCATATAGATTAGGCATGATAAAGGTTAGGCATTTGGTATAATTTAATTATAGTTTCCTCTGGAAGCAGACAGTTACTCTTGAAGATGAGCATGTCTGTATAAAATTATTTCTCAGTTATCAAATTTGCATTGTATTATAGGTATTTTGTTTTCATCTATCTCTATTTCTACTGTCAGAATTGCAAACATGTTTTTAAACTTAGCTTAAGAAAACAGATTTATTAGTTTTTATAAGGAGCAAGATTCTATCAGGAGCAAGAAAAAGTTATAAGCTTTGATTCTATTGACAGCACTACTAACATTATTAAATCCTACATTTTCTTCTAACATGCCATAAATATAAAACACCTCCCTGATTTTTTTTTTTTTTTTAATATGGGTATACACTATTCCACCTGACTGTACTGCTATCTTGTTTTAAATAATTAGGAGAGAATTTATAGGCTACCACTGAAACAGTCTGGTGGTTAAGTGATATGGCTGCTCACCAGAGGGCTGGCAATTCAAATCCACCAGGTGCTCCTTGGAAACCCTATAGAGCAGTCCTAACCTGTCCTCTAGGGTCACTATGGGTTGGAATTGATGCAACGACAATGGGTTTTGTTTTGGTTTTGCTAAAACAATCTTCTTATTCTCCTGTGAATGTCATTGAGGATCTTCCTGTGGCTGACTGTTAGTTAGAAATCTAGACTAGGGCAATGGGCTCGTAAGTCTGTAGTCTCATCTTCCTGAGGAATACATTAAGTATGGTCTGCTTCGGATGACCACATATGGGATATACTCCACCTCAGAAGATTCCTTCTCTCAGCTCTAAAATACTTATACAACTTTCTGTGAGATTTGGCAAAGGTCATTTCCTTCCAAAGCTGATGAAAAAATAGCAGTAATCTAATGAAAGCATACTCAAAGCAGAATAAGTCATCATATGTCTATATTGTACTAGTCATTGTAGGATTTTATACTGACTATCCAATGTTATTTCATCAGTTTTTATAAGAAATAAACTAGGGAGATAGGATATTATGCTGCAAAAATTTTATTCATTTCATCATGTTGGGTCCCCGTCCTTCTTCCTTTTTTATCACCAACTTTCTCTCTTTTCTGAATTATATCTATCAGTTTACAAAGTTGTTGCTATATCATCCGTCTTAAAAGAATCATCTTTTAATACCAATTTTTCTTTAAGTTCTACCTTATTTCTCTCCTTCCTTTCATAGAATTAAAAAAAATTGCTCGTATTTTCTCCTTCATTACTGTCTCAGTTATCTAGTGCTGCTGTAACAGAAAAACCACAGGTGGATGGCTTCAACAAACAGAAGCTTATTCTCTCACAGGCTAGTAGGCTAGAGGTCGAAATTCAGGGTATCAGTTCCAAGGAACGGCCTTCTCTCTGTGTCAGCTCTGGAGGAAGGTCCTTGTCCCCAATCCTCCCCTTGACTAGGAGCTTCTCGGCAAAGGAACCTTGGCTCCAAAGGACACACTCTGCTCCTAGTGCTGCTTCCTTGGTGGTATGAGGTCCTCAAGTCTCTCTGCTCACTTTTCTCTTTTACATATCAAAAGAGACTGTTTTAAGACACCACCTAATCTTGTAGATTGAGTCCTGCCTCATTAACATAACTGCCTCTAATCCTGCATCATTAACATCATACAGGTAAAATTTACAACACGTAGGAAAATCGCATCAGATGACAAAACGGTGGATAATCACACAATACTGGGAAGCATGGCCTACGCAAGTTGTCATATAATTTGGGGGGATGCAATTCAATCTATGACAATTACCTCTCCTCACATTCTTTTGAACATATCCAGTCAGGTTTTCATCTGACTGGATATGTTTCACCAAAACATGTAATGACTTCCATGTTGTTAAATTCAGTAGTGAGTTTTCAGTCGTCAGTTTTCTTGACCTATAAGCAATATTTCACACAGTTAATCACTCTGTCATTTATAGACTTTTCTTCAGTTATCTCTCACTTATCTTTTGGCTTTTCGTCTACTTGTTTGCTCCTTCTTGGTCTCCCTTGCTTATTTATCTTTGCTTCTGTGATTTTTTTAATCTTCCTCCTTTTCAGAATCCCTGAGTAGTGCAAACAGTTAATGAGCTTGGCTGCAAACCAAAATGTCAGAGGTTTGACCCCACCCAGAGGTGCCTTGGAATAACGGCCTAGTGATCTATGTCCAAAAAAATCAGCCATTAAAACCCTTGTGGAGCACAACTCTACTCTAACACACATGTATCTCCATCAGTCGGAACTGACTCAATGGCAAGTGGTCTTCCTTTCCAATTGTCTCATTCATATTTCTATTCTGACTTATGACTCCCAGACTTAGATCTCCAGACCAGATCTCTTTCTTAGACTGAAAAAACATATCCTAACTGCCTCTTTCCCATCTCCCACTTATATAACTAATAAGCAAATAAAATTGAGATCTAATAAAAATGAGCTATGGATCTTTTCATATACTCCCAAACCTGTGCACTGTTTTTTCTCATCTTAATCAAGAAAACTTCATTTTTCCAATGGTTCAGAAAAAATTGTGTTGAGTCATTGTTGATTCACTTTTGCTCATACAAATCCTAGTATATATAGAATGTACTCAGAATTTGATTTTTTTTTTAAACTATCTTCACTGTTAGCATCTTCGTCCATGTAAATTTCATCTTTTGCCTGGATTATTGCAAGAAACTCTTAAATTATCTCCCTGTTTTTGACCCTGCCCAACACTTCAGTACATTTTCAACAAAACAGCCAGAGTTAACTTTCTAAAATATACGTCAGCTAGAATTCTCTACTTACTGGCTTACAGTTTCCCTCAGAATAAAAGCCAAATTCTTAATTGTTCTAAAATACCCAGTATGATCTGGTTCTTCTTGACCACTATCCTACATACTATTCCTCTAACACACCAAGTACACTTCCAACTTAGCACCCTTGCATTTTGTCCTCTGCCTGTAGTCTCCTTTATCCCCAAAATGAAAAGCTTGCTCCTTTCCCACCGTCTGTTTTGTACTCCAGTATCATTTTCTCAAAGAAACTTTCTCTATTTAATAATCTAACATGTCATATGTAATCTACTTATATTGTTCTTCCCCATCCAGCAATAAATTGTGCTTTTTTTTTTTTTTGTCCTCCTTGGGAAAACTCCTGGAGAAATTCCTGTATGATTCATGAATAATTGCACATTTCATGAGCAATGGATTTGTTTTAAACTTACAAACATTCTGAACTTTGTAGATGAAAATGTATCTCTTTGTTTTCTGTCTGTGAGAAAGCTTAGATTTAGAAACATATATGATCACTAATGGAAAAATACGTTATTGTACATGCATTTTAGCTTCAGGTCTTAGTTTATAGTACCCTCATCTCTATTTTTACCTTTTCCCTCAGTTTTCATTTATGTTATTGTATAATGCTTTACACATTTAAAAATTATGCAGAAGAACAAATATGATATAAATATATGAATATTACAAAACAAACAAACAAACAAATCCATTGCCTTTGAGTCGATTCCAACTCACAGCGACCCTGTAGGGTTTCCAAACAGACTGCCATATCTTTCTTCCACGGAGCCAAGGTGGTTTAGAACCACCGACCTTTCGGTTATCAGTCAATTGCTTTAACCAATGCACCACCAGGGATCCTTACATGAATATTAGGCATATGTAATGTTTCCTCTTGTTTTGTTGCTGTTGTTCTCATGACTGTGACATTAGTTATATAATTAGCCTTTTCAAAAAGTAATATCATACTAAGTAGAAAACAATGAAAAGGACTTCTCAAATGCTGTTATGTGTCAAAATTATCTTAGTACTTCACTTTCACTAAGAATCAATACCTAGTATAACAAGATGTATCTTTTACCTGTCCAGTGGTCACTGTTTGAGATATCCTCCCACTTTGAGCTCTATTTGCACCAAAGAACAGTTCCTAAAACTCAAAATCTTTCTGTGATCCAACAATCTCACTTTTATGTTAAGAATAAAGAGAAATTCTTGTGCATTTATACCAGCAGGTATGTGTCTGTGTATGTGTTTAATAAAGACAGCCAAGTATGAGAAGGAAAACTTAATATCTCTAAGTCTGAGAAAAATGAACACGAACACATATCCACTCATTATGTATTATTGGAGACACATTCACATATACAAAAAGATCTTTTTCTGTTTGGAATGTAGAGTTTAACAATGCGATAAATTCAGCAATGAGTAACTTTTCTTCCTCATGTCTCTGTAGTTGCCCAGGAACAACTACTGTTTTATGCTGAATGATACAATATCCATAGACTCATCTGGGCATCTGGCAGTTTAGCAATCAGACAGCTTTGTCCTAGAACTGTAAACTAAAATCCCAGAGAGAAGGATTACTTTCTTTTTGTGTGGCTGCAGCTTAATTATAAACTCGGGTTTCCTCCTTTTTAGGAAACTTGTTCTAGAGTAAAAGAAACAAAAGCTAATACACTCAGCAGTATGTAGTAGTAGAGATACACTAGTATCAAGTACTAGAGATGAGAACTGGAGAGAGGAAGTTCTCAGAGTGTGTGAGACTATAATTCCTTTTGTTTCTGGGGCTGGAATGTTCACTGTGATACTTCTGTACCCTTTTACCAGAATCCCACTTGAATGTAAGCATACTGGTATTTATATGCTCCCAAGGAAACATTTTGAAATATTTATGAATTACAAAATACTACATTTTGTCATCTACGTTAAGCAAGGAGCTGACTATTTTTAAGTATGTTCAAATAAATTTATTTGAAGTTTCATTAATATAATGCTGTATGTCCATTAACAATTAGATAGGAGAAAAAAATCAAGATGAATAAGAGGAGTGCATACTAAGCTATATTGCCATTTCTTTATTAGCTTTATATTAGGAGAAACAGAAGGGATTCAAAGTATTGAGTAAAAAAATATGCAACTCAAGATTGTTCACATTATACACAATTCATATTCCTTATGCTTAGACCAAGCATATCATGCCTGAGCAATAATTCCAATATAAACATGGACTAGAGGACCATGTAACAGAGGCTGGGAATTAATTGTACACGGTAAGTGTTTCTCTGTCATTACTTTATGGATATTCAGTGAAAATTTATTACCCTTAAATTCTACATATTTTTCATACCTCTGTCTTCTCTGGATTTTCTTAATATTTGAGATATTGATGAACACATTACCTCC
Source organism: Dugong dugon (assembly GCA_030035585.1). Lineage (NCBI taxonomy): Eukaryota > Metazoa > Chordata > Mammalia > Sirenia > Dugongidae > Dugong > Dugong dugon. Next base: position 36,163,645 of record CM057475.1, on the reverse strand, counting down.
AATGCAATCTCAGAGCTCATCAATAGATATCTGGAACCTGTGGCCTTTTTTATATCCCATTCCATTCTCACACATCCTATTCTTTATCTTCAAGCTAAGAAACTCATCCAATAATGTAAAACTTAATGTCAACGGTATTAAATTCCTCAGTATTAACCAAACCTTAAACCTATATCTGAATATAGAGATATGCTTTAAACATAACACATTATCTGAATACACATGTCACAGCTAACATACAGATACATGCACGTATTCACACACACAAACACACACAGACATACATACATATGGAGAGAGAAAGCGAGAGACAGAGAATATATGAATGTTCTTGGCAAATGAAGAAAACTAAACTTCTTCCAAACAAAGAAGTATCGTGAGATGTGACTTGTTAACAAGAGCAGCAATGTGACTGAAAAGGACATGGAAAGACATGAATAGAGTTCTCACTTCCTCAAAATAACAGTGAATATTCATGGATATGTTGATAATCCCATTGTTACCTTAAATGTTTTGCCTAGGCAGAAATTTTATCTTATTGTGCAAAGGAGAAAACATCAGCAGGATGAAATGAAGATGGCTTTTTTCCTGTGTGAACTTAATGGCTTTACAAAAATGCTACTCTTCTCCAGTTCTGTAGTCTCAGATATTTCAGAATTGACTTTTTCAATATGAAAAATGATGACCCATAACACATAAGACATTTCTCTTGTTCCTGTGTCAATATAAAATATAATGAGATGCTTATCAAAGTTTTTGCTTTGTGCAAAATGAAAAAGCTTCTAATCCAGCCAGAGTACAGCTAAGCAAAGTGCATCGTAACTTTTTATCATCAATATGTGATTCAAATTCTTAATACAATTTTAAAATTCTCAGACCACTTTAATTAATCATTTATGTTTTGGGCTCATTTCTATTTGAATTTTGATTCAAGCACTCTGCAACTTGTTTCAGTCTCTAAAATCTGTGTAAAATCCGACTCACTACATGTAAGCTGTCGGCTAACCCTGTTGTCATCACACTGGAACTACGGAGCCAAGATAATTCTAGGTAAAGGTAGTCAATGTATGACATTGTTGCATGGGGCAAAACAAACATCTACCCAATTGTCACTTTATACAAGATATGGGAACTAGATGGAATATAACTCTGGAACAGGCCATGGCAGCAGCCCATAATAATGTCACATGGAGAGATGATAAAGAATCTTAAATATATATATGTATATGCATATACACATATATACGATGATTTTGCTTTAATTTTTAACCTGTGTAGAAACCTTTACATCAGGTGTTGAGACAGAGTATTAATGTTGTAAATTACATGAGTTACATCCATTTTTATTATCTTATTACTATACAACATAGGGCAGACTTCTTAAAAGGTCCACATAAATGAATCTGTTTTTAAACTTTTTGGTGAATATCCTTCTTCCTTGTGTGTGTGCATACATAAATATATATGTACATATTTATACATATGAAAAATGTGGTTGTACAAAACATTGTTTTACAATTTTTTACTAATATATGAATACTGTACTTCCAATTAATTTATACTGTATCTTAGCATCTGTTGATCAAGTCCCGTAAGCATATAGAATATATAATGCCTTGAAAAGTATAAGTGCTCAACACATGATTGTAGGCAAATTATCTAAAACTTTAGTAGAGGAAAGTCATTTAAAAAAAAGTTCTTAGTGAACCAATACCTATTAAGTATTTTCCTGCTGAGAGAGCAACAGTATTGACTCTGGGGTCACATTTCACTCTATTTTCAACACTAATCCTTTTTGACACACTTTAATTATAATTCTGAAAGTCATCTTCCCTTTTACAAGTTGACATGAAATACAGAAAGAAAGAAAAAAATAAAAGACACGTTTTAAATTCTGAAAGTTAACGTAGTAATATAAAGCAGGAAAAAGCAAGGAAATGTCTTGAAATTTTTTTCATGTCAAACGTAGATATAGCCTAATAAAATATAAGCATCAAGGAATACTTAGACTTGTATATTGATACTGTATGGAAGTTCAAAATAAGATCTTAAATAAAAGGGGATTTAAAAATCCAAAGCACTATTCCAATATGTTATTATCAAATATATTCCCATAGTGTAAAATGTCTAGACAAATAAAAGTGGCAGGTAGCGAACATATGCATTATTTACTTTTGCTTCATTATTTTCCTTGTGTACTTTAAAATAATTTTATTCTACAATATTATGTGTATCTTTGCATTCTTCAATAATTGCTTCTGAATCACAATGAAAAGTTGAATCTAGAAGGGTCCTTAGTCAAAATTGGTTTGGAATTGGGATTCTATTTTGGGACCTATTTCTATAAAAATAGCAAAATGATCACAAAAATAAAATAAGATGCAAACATACATCTCTACAAAATTATACATGTTAAGCCAGGAACTTACAAAAGGTATAAAAGATATCACAGCAACTTTTGTGCTGGTAGTGATTTTTTAGATACTCTAGATATGCTGATATTCTTTAAATTAAAATTCTTTGAAGGTTGGCCCAAAGATCCTTCTGTAATGTAAGGAAAAGGTTTTTTTCATTATTGCAAGGATCTTCTTTCAAAATTAAGGTAATCTCTTTGAATCAATGCACAAATTCCCCTTAGTCTTCAAAAGATAGGGGCAGTCTCCATGGTGATCAGCTCAGTATTCCCTTGCTCCTTGTATTTAAAATACTCAGCTGATGGCATAACTGGATATCCATCTGCACAAAACTCGAAACAAGACAATACCTCACACCACACACAAAAACAAACTCAAAATGGATCAAAGATCTAAATACAAAATTGAAAACAATAAAGATCATCGAAGAAAAAATAGGGACAACACTAGGAGCCCTAATACATGTCATAAACAGAATACGAACCGTAAGTAACGATGCACAAACACCAGAAGAGAAACTAGATAACTGGTGACTCCTAAAAATGAAACATTTATGTTCACCAAAAGACTTCACCAAAGGAGTAAAAAGACAACCTCCAGATTGGGAAAATTTTTTTGGCCACGATGAATCCAATTAGCATCTAATCTCTAAAATCTACAAGATACTGCAAACCCCAGCAGAAAAAGACAAATAACCCAATTAAAAAATGGGCAAAGGATATGAAGCCACTTCACCAAAGAAGACATTCAGGTGGTTAACAGACACGTGAAGAAATGCTCACGATCATTAGCCATTAGAGAAATGCAAATCAAAACTACAATGAGATACCATCTCACCCCAACAAGGCTAGCATTAATCCAACAAACACAAAATAATAAATGCTAGAGAGGTTGTAGAGAGACTGGAACACTTATACACTGTTGGTGGGAATGTAAAATGGTACAACCATTCTGGAAATAGATTTGGCGCTTCCTTAAAAAGCTGGAAATAGAAGTGCCATACAATCTAGCAGTCCTGCTCCTTGGAATATATCCTAGAGAAATAAGAGCCATCACATGAATAGATATATGCACACCTATGTTCATTGCAACACTGTTCATGATAGCAAAAAGATGGAAACAACCTAGGTGTCCATCAATGGATGAATGGATAAACATATTATGGTATATTCACCCAGTGGAATACTACGCAATGATAAATAACAACGATGAAGCTGTGAAACATAACATGGAGGAATCTGGAAAGCATTATGCTGAATGAATTTAGTCAGTCACAAAAGGACAAATATTGTATAAGACCACTATTATAAGAACTCAAGAAAAGGTTTAAACACAGAAGAAAACATTCTTTGATGGTTATGAGGGTGAGAAGGGAGGGAGAGGGTTATTCACTAACTAGATAGTAGACAAGAATTATCTTAGGTGAAGGGAAGGACAGCACACACTACAGGGGAAGTTAGCACAACTGGACTAAACCAAAGCTAAGAAGTTTCCTGAATACAACCAAACACTTCAAGGGACAAAGTAGCAGGGGCAAGCGTCTGGGGACCATGCTTTCAGGGGACATCTAGGTCAACTGCCATAACAAAGATTATTAAGAAAATGTTCTGCATCCTACTTTGATGAGTGGCATGTGGGGTCTTAAAAGCTAGCAAGCAGCCATCTAAGATGCATCAATTGGTCCCGATCCACCTGGAGTAAAGGAGAATGAAGAACACCAAAGACACAAGGAAACTATTAGCCTAAGAGACAGAAAGGGGCACATTAAACCAGATACTTCATCAGCCTGAGACCAGAAGAACTAGATGGTGCCCGGCTACCACTAATGACTGCCCTGACAGGGAACACAACAGAGAGTCCCTGATGGAGCAGGAGAAAGGTAGCATGCAGAACTCAAATTCTAGTAAAAAGACCAGACTTAATGGTCTGAGGTTGGAGCAACCCTGGAAAGCATGGCCCCTGGACTCTCCGTCAACCCAGAACTAAAACCATTCCCAAGGCCAACTCTTCAGACAAATATTAGACTGGACTATGGGACATAAGATGATACTCGTGAAGAGTGTGCTTCTTAGCTCAAGTAGATACAAGACACTAAATGGGCAGCTTCTGTCTGGAGGTGAGATGAGAAGGCAGAGAGGGTCAGGAGTTGATTGAATGGACATGGGAAAAATCAGGGCTGGAAAAGAAGAGTGTGCTATCACAGTATATGGAGAGCAATAGCACATAACAATGTATAAAAATTTTTGTCTGAGAGACTAACTTGAACTGTAAACTTTTACTTAAAGTACAACAATAAAATAAAAAGCAAAAAATAAAAAGAAAAGAAAATACTCAGCTGAGTCAGGTTTTATCATATCAATTTTGTTTTATATTCCAGTTGGCCACAAATATGAGATTTTTGTTATGAATGAAAAATGTTATTCATTTTCTACTAGAAATCATTTTTAAATCTTAATTTGGGCAGAAGTTAAATGGTGATGTTTTTAAAGTAATTATTTGAATGTTGGACTTGTTCTCATGTAACAACAATTCTTACTGGCATTCAGTTTGACCCCTAATGAACCTGATTTCACATATAGAAAGTAATCAAACCTAATTTTTTAAATGCCTTTCTAAAAAAAAAGAAAAAATGCTTACAATATACATATATTTTTAATTTTTAATGAGACCTCAACAAAGAAACACTATTAAAGAAAATAAGTCTTTAAATGATTCATATTATCTGCATGAAGTTATAATATATAAACCAAAATTTGTATAACATATGAAAACATGGTTCCATAATTCTAAATCTCAATATAGACATGCAGAAAATCAGGGACAGTGTTGTATTATTAGCTAAGCATAAGCATAGAACAGAATTACAATAGTTATCAACAAACTAAATGGACAACCTTTACTTTTATGTTTATAAAGCTTAAAATTAAAAATTATTTCAATTGATTATGGTGTGTTCAATAAATATTGTGTTCAAACTCTTCTCTGTCATAGTAAAAAGCCTCAGTTGCTCCAAAAAATAAAAAAAAATTAAAAAAAACCTAATGATTTATTTTAGGCTGATAATTATATTGCCATGCTCATTTTTTTTTCCTTTCTGATTGTCTCAGAATTTCTCTTTTAGAAGGAAAGCATTGTCTTTAAAATAAAGTTATACACACATAACTTACAAACATCTTCCCAAACACATATGTAAAACAACATTAAAAAGACACTACTTAAGGCTTAATTTTAGGTGAGTGAGTCCCAAAACAAAAGGTATCATCTATTCTCATAGTCTGAAGTCAGACTATTTTTATAGGACTTGAAAAAGAAGTAACTGAAAATTAGTGTCTGATATTAAGCCCCTCATTTACATAAAGGTTAAGCTTGGAAACTTGAGGATTTGAGAAAAGAGGGATGATAATGCGTAGTGGGGTGATTCACCTTGGGAGAGGGATGAGCATGCTTTCTCTTCTCCATTACCTTGATGAGAAGGTCTGTCAGAGAAGACGTGAGTTTTTGGAAGTTTAGACTAGTGTCTGTCTGGCTCATGTTTGACAATTTTAAAGGGTGACAAACTAGATGAAGGGCCTTTTGCAAGAGGGTAAAGGGCTGCAGTAAGTTAGGAAGTAACTGTGCTCCATTTAGAAATCAGTAAGTATTTTCTGGCACTAGATGTGGGCCGTGCAGAAGAGTACTCAAGAAAGGTCCTGCAGAAAGGATGAGACGGCATGAGGGGACAGCAAAGCTGGACAAATGGAAATGGGGAACCCAAGGTCAAGAAGGGGAGAATGTTGTCACAGCGTTGAGTTCGCAACCAGTATCACAAAACAGTATGTGTATTAATTGTTTAATGAGAAACTAATTTGTTTTGTAAACCTTCATCCAAAGTACAATTAAAAAAAAAAAATTAGACAGGCCTATAAAACAAACAATAAAACATGAGAATGTGCTTCCAATGTCACAAAACAATATGAGTATAAACTTTTGAATGGGAAACGAAATTGACTTGTAAACTTTCACCTAAAGCACAATAAAATTAAAAAAGGAAAAAGAAAGTTCCTGCCCAAGAGAGACACCAGGAGGGGCTTAGGAGGAGTGCAGAGTGCTCAGGAGGAGTTGAGGAGATCGCAGCAGTAAAATGGTGAAGATGGTGGGCTGTATATCTATATACACAGCACTTGTAAAATGGCGCTACCAGACAGAGAGCGCACCACCTAAATCAAGACATTGCCGTGATCTTAGGGGTCGCCAATACCAGCCCAGGACAGCAAGACACTAACAACGTTTCTTGCTTTTTACCTTTCCTACATCTCCCAGGGTCAAACTGGAGGAGTAAAAACAGTAGTTACTAAGTTAGAGGAACAGGCAGAAAAGAATAAGAACAAAGCTGTCAAATCCCAGAATTCAAGGCAAAAAACCCCAAAAAATCCAAACCCGTTGCCTGAGAGAATCCAAGGCAGCAGGGAAGAACTAGGCCCCCAGGAGCAAAAGTCACTTGAGAAATCATAAAGTTGTTTTTCATCAAATCTTAAACTTCTACACGTTTAATGAATTTCAAAATAGAAGACAAAGTATTTGATTAAAGAAAAGTATCAGCAAGAAAATCTAGAAGATGAAATATGTGTATGATTACCGTAAAGTTAGTGATTATCTGATCCAACAGATTAAATGGACTTTCATTTGACAATGATTTTTTCCTCTTAACCAAGTAGCTTTAACATAAAAATTATGAAGGTTAACGATACACTCTTGTTCCACAAATAAACAAACGAAAGAAGCCCCCTCCACTCTCGTTTTGTTTGTTTTTCAGTGTGTTAGTCCCAATTGTCCTAATCAACCATCAATTGTTCTGTTATAAATTAACCATCAATAGTTATAGGGTGCATATATTTCCATCATGTGAGTATGCCATATGCAACACAAAAGATGGTTCTATAAATCATTCTCAGTTATTAAATCAATTTTTTGGTCAATATATAATTGTTAGGCAATGAATATGCATCAGAAATCAATTTTCTAAATAATATGTATTCTTCCAGTTCCCTGAATAAGGCTAAAGTAGGAGCCTGATATAATTTGATATTCTTGCAAAGAGAAAATTAATCAAAAATCATTTATTCATCATTGAAGTATCATTTCCATGACAAAGATTAGAGAAAAACAAAAACAAACAAACAAACAAAAAATGACTTTGGGTCCAGATTCCTTCCAGGTATTTATCAGCAAGAATTCATGAAAACAAAACAAAGGGAAACCATGTTCCACACAAATAAGGGTGAGTTGAATCAATTCATTTTATAGACACGGTACATTGTTCATTCAGTTTGTGTTGAAGGGAACACGGCTATACACAGGGAACTGTCATTAACAAGAATTTGGTGCTGAAAAGTAATCGGTGATTTTCACTGCAGAGCATGTATCTCTGGAACAATTGATAATTAAGAGGTTAAACATACTTTAGTCACATTTACAGAAAACGGAAGGTATAAAATACTAAAGTGCCATTAGTTCACAGAGGGATTGCTTGCCTTTTGTAGATTTCTCCATCTCTTTGCTATGCTACAGTCTTGCTTTATCTAAGAGAAACTTTAGCTCTGGATGGTTATTTCTTCTGATTTTTTTTTCTGTGTTGGTGGCATAGCAATAAAGGCATTAAAGAATAATGACAACTTCAACATCCCCTACAAAGAGACATATGAACTTTTAGGGAAAATGAGGGATTTGTGGCAAGCAAAATAAGGGAGTCCATGTAGATTCAGAAAAAAAGGCATTTTAGGTTAAGCATGTTTTTTCAGTGTTTCAACAAAAATTGTAAAACCATAAAAAAAGGTAGGTGTAGCCTCATCACAAATAACATTTTATTTTAGCAACAAAGAGAAAACTAAAATATTAAAACTAGAACTGTTGAAAATGGCATAAAAAAAATCAAATACCAAGTTAGAAATCCAAAGATGTTTAGAAACTTTAAACCAAAAAACAAACATTAAATAAAACATTAATGGGAGAATTAAAGAAATCTAAACCTAAATTTAAAGAAATCTAAAAAGTGGATTTAATGGATTGGAAAATTATTTTAAACATATGAATTCTCTCAAATTGATCTGTACCTTCAATGTAATCTTATTCAAAATCCCAGCAATTTTGTAGAAACTGAAAATGTACATAGATTCTAAATTATATGATTTTAATATTTAAATTAAAATTCAAAGTGCCAAGCACATCTACTATAATCTTGAAGAAACAGAACAATATTGGAGAACTGAAGTACTAGATATCAATATGTATTCTAAGCCACAGTAATTAAGACAGTGCATTGGAGCAATGATTTACAAATAGTCAAATGGAACATAATAGAGAGTCTAGAAAGCCACTCATAAATATACACTCGACTCATCATGTGGAATCCGTTGAATACGGATATTTAAAATAAATTAAAATTGACTGCTACCTCACAAAGGCACAAAACACAGCCAGTTATATGGTAAAATAAATGTGAAAGATAAAAAAAACAATAATTCTACATGAAAATTTAGTAGGTTATTTTCAAAACCCTGGGAGAAGTAAGATTTACCTAAGTTTTATAAAAAAAACTAAAAGCATTAAAACGAAGGGAAAGTTAAATAAATTGCCCAGCAATAAAATTAAGAACTTCTCGAAAGTGGATAAGGCTATCAAAAGATAGCATTACAAAGGTAAAAAATAAAATGAAACAAAAAAATAGGTTATGAGAAGACACATATAACTAACAACATCCTTATGACCAGACTACGTAAAGAACTAAAATTGAAAAAGGTAAAGACAAACAAAAAAAAATGCAATTACAAAATGAACAAAAGACCTGAACAGAAATGTCACAAAAGAAGACATTCACATGGTCGATAAATATATGAAAAAAATGCTCTGCCCCTTATGTGATCACAGAAATACAAATTAAACTATAAGGAGATGCCACTAAACATCCTTCAGAATGTCTAAGATTAAAAAGACTCATAATAGCAAGTATTAGCAAGAAATTAGAACAAGTGGTCTGTTTCTACCATGCTAATGGGACTGTGACTTGGTATAACCATTCTTAAAAACAGTCTGGCATTATGTACTAAAGTTGAATATAGGGAAAACCAACTGCACTCGCATTTTATTTCCAGGTATAAATCCAACTGAAATGGATGCATACATACACCAAAAGTCATGTATGTATAAGAATGCTCAGTGCAGGATTATTATATTGTCCTAAACTGAAGACAAATATGCATCGGTAGTAAAAGGAGTAAATTTATTTTTCTAAGCCTCCAGTGAAATGTTATGCAGCAAAGAAAATTAATCTAAAGTTACATACAACAATATAGATAAATTTCAGAAACATAATTTTAAGCAAAAGAAGCCAGGCAGAGAAAACACACAGTAAAGAGAACACACATCTTGTGTAAAGGTCAAAATAAGCAAACTAACCTATCAGGGTAGAAATCAGGACAGTGGCTACTTTTGTGGAAGCAGAAAAGGTCAATAGTTTGGAAAGGACATGAGCAGGGTGTTTATCTATTCCTGACCTGGGTGGTAGTTACAAACATATGTACACTTCATGAAAATTCACTGAGCTGTATACTTGTGTTTTCTTCATGTGTATATACGTAAGCTATAATTCACAAAGATGTTTTAAAAGTTTTTTTTAAAAAAGAATATAACATCTTGTGTCTGCTGTCGCCGTGTTAAAACAGATTATGGGTGACTTAGTTTTAAAAAAATCATGATATGGTGATGTTTGAAAAAAACACTTCCATGAACAATAAAGTCGTGTATTTTATACCACAATTATAGGACCAAAAAAAGAAAAAAAAACAGATTATAAAGTTACAGCGGTTACAAAGTTAAGAGTGAATTTATACATACAATGAAAATAAAATATGGGAGAAAGGGGCTAAATACATAGGATAACACATTTATTTCATAACCCATCACTCAAATGTTAGGTGACAGATACGTTGATACTCACGTGACTAGTCATTAATGTGTTTCCTAAAAATGTACCCTCAAATACGCTTGCACAGAGTAGGTATTCAGTAAATATTTGTTGACCAAATCTTGCAAACAACATGCTTCAATTCAACCTGAGCCCCACCTACCAGTAACAACTGGTAGAATACATGATGATTCCAGCTAGATCACTAATCCCCTTTTGACTAGAAATCTGGGCGTCATAGCGGGCAGTCGAGACTGTGGTAAATGTGTGACGTCTGTTAAGTAAAAATTGACATTTATGAGTTCTGTCTGACGTATGTAACCTTAGTGAAGTTCCTGTTTCCTATAGTATTCATAGGAGCAAGCCTGGAATATTCTACTATAGTAATTAACTTTGAGGCCGAGCTAATCACTTCTTCATATTCTATTCAGTGGAAGTATCTCACATCAAATTAACCCATTGCTGTGGAGTCAGAGAGTAGAACTGCCCTGTAGGGTTTCCAATGAGTGGCTGGTGGATTCGAACTGCTGACCTTTTGGTTAGCAACCATAGCTCTTAACAACTGCACCACCAGGGCTCTCATATCAAAATAGTCAAGTACATTTAGGAGTCAGCTTTTTTTAATTCCTGTTCTCAGATTTTAGGACATTCTGGGCTCCAAGATCACATTTAGAGAGCAAAAGGTGACGTAGGCATCTGATAAAGAGCATCTTGAAAAAAAGACATAAAAACACTACAGCTGACATCTAGAAGAAGGGAAGAATGTTCAGTCTTACCACTTCTATTCAGTATTACTGGAAATCCTAGCCAGTGCAGTAATGCAAGGAAGAAAAGGCATACAGATTAAAAAGGAAGAAGTAAACCTGTTCCTATTTAAAGACAACATGATTGCTTATACACAAAATCATAAGGGATCACCCAAATAGCTACCAGAACTAATAAGTTTACCATGGTCTAAAACATAATGTAAATATTAAAAAATATATATATATATGATGAGAAAATAGTTACAAGTAGGAAAAAAATGAAGACTATAAAAACTTACAATGGCACCAAAACCATATAATACTTAGAAATACATTTAACAAAAGGCCAGAAAAACTTTCAAGATGTTGCTGAGAGAAATTAAAAAGACCTAGACAGTTGGGGAGATGTGCCATGTTTATAAATTAGAAAATTCAATATTGTTATGATGTCAATTTTCTCCAAGTTTATTTATAGATTCAATGAACATTCAATAGTAATCTCAGCAATATTTTCAAAGAAATTAGTAAACAGATTCAAAAAGTATGTAAATATACAAATGACCTAGAATAGCAAAAACAAATTTGAAAAGGAAGCTCAAACATGGAATACTTAAGCAATCTTACTTTAAAAATTACCATAAAGCCACAGAAATCAACATAGATTGGCATAAGAATAAACAAATAAATTAATAGAACAGAAAAGAAGAGAGGTCAGTAAATTTTTTCTGTAAAGGTGCGGATGTATGAACGGCTAATAAATGCATGAAGAAGTGCTTAATGTTCATTGCTATGAAACTCTTAAACAGGCAAAATTAATCCAGAGTGAAAGAAAGCAAATCAGTGGTTACCTGGAGAAGGGAGTGGAGGATCAACTGCAAAGGAGTACTTTGGGAATCTCTGGAGCAATTTAAATGTTCTATATCTTGATTGGAGCCCTGATGGTAAAGGGATTAAGAGCTTGGCTGCTAACCAAAAGGCTGGCAGTTCAAATCCATCAGCTGCTCCTTGGAAACCCTATGGGGCAGTTCTACTCTGTCCTATAGGGTCGCCATAAGTAGGAATCGACTTGATGGCAACAGGTTTGTTTTTTCATATCTTGATTGGGGTAGAAATTAAATGTGTATATACATTTGTCAAAATTATAGAGTTAATATTTGGGCATTTCAATGTATGTACATTTTACTTCAAATATCTATAAAAGTAATCGTGTGGGACATGGGGAATGTGTGGAGGTATAGATGAAAAAAATAACAAAATGTTAATAATTGTTGAAGCCGGGTAATAGGTAGATGAAAGTTTATTTTGCATTTAGATTATATAGTATAGCTTGAAATTTTAACACTCTTCAAATAGATATTTCTAGATTTTGACTAATTAGAGAAGATTTCTGAAGATAATTTGTCTTTCTCCAAGAAAAATCTGACTACAGTTCTTCATTTGTATCACTAAGGGAAACAAGTGATCCAGGAGAATTGGCTTCATGACTTTTTTCTTTTTCTTACCTTAAACTAGCATCCAATTTCTTTTTCTAAAAGAGAAGAAGGGAGAAAAAAGCAAAAACAAAAAAGAGGGAGAGACATAGAAAAGAGAAACTTTCTGAAGGGTAACTCTATCAATAAATACATAATAATATAATAATATTATTAAATAATATAATAAAGTTTCCTTTATTTAGGAACATAATTGTTGTTAGGTGCCCTCATGTGGGTTCCAACTCATAGCGACTCTAGGTACAACTTAATGAAACATTGCCAAGTCCTGTGTCATCCTCACAATCTTTATCCTGGAGGCCATTGTTGCAACCACTGTGTCAATCCATCTCATTGAGGGACTTCCTCTTTTTCGCTGACCCTCTACTTTACCAAGCATGATATCTTTCTCTGGGAACTGATCCCTCCTGATAACATGTCCAAAATATGTGAAACGTAGTCTTGCCATTTTTGCTTCTAAGGAGCATTCTGGTTGTACTTCTTGACGGCAGATTGGTTCGTTTTTTGGCAGTCCATGGTATATTCGATATTCTTTGCCAACACCACAATTCAAAGGTGTCAATTCTTTGGTCTTCCTTATTCATCATCCAGCTTTCACACGCATACGAGGTGACTGAAAACACCATGGCTTGGGTCAGGCACACCTTAGTCCTCAAGGTGATATCTTCACTTTTCAACGTTTTAAAGAGGTCTTTTGCAGCAGATTTGCCCAATGCAATGTGTGTTTTGATTTCTTGACTGCTACTTCCATGGGTGTTGATTGTGGACTCACATAAAATTAAATCCTTGACAACTTCAATCTTTTCTCCATTTATCATGATGTGGCTTTTTGGTCTAGTTATGAGGATTTTTGTTTTCTTTATGTTCAGATGTAATCCATACTGATGGCTGTGGTCTTTGATCTTCATCAGTAATTGCTTCAAGTACTGTTCACTTTCAGCAAGCAAGGTTGTGTCATCTGCATAGCACAGGTTGTTAATGAGTCTTTCTTCAGTCCTGATGCCCTGTTCTTCTTCATATAGTCCAGCTCCTCAGATTATTTGCTCTGCATACAGATAGATATGGTGAAAAGATACAACCCTGATGCACACTTTCCTGACTTTAAACCGCACAGTATCCCCTTGTTCTGTTCAAACAATTGCCTCTTGGTCTATGTACAGGTTCCCCATAAGCACAATTAAGTGTTCTGGACTTCCCATTCTTCTCAATGTTATCTATAATTTGTTATAATCCACACAGTCAAATGCCTTTGCATAGTCGATAAAACGCAGGTAAACATCTTTCTGGTATTCACTGCTTTCAGCCAGGATCCATCTGACATCAGCAATGATATACCTTGTTCCACATCCTCTTCTGAATCCGGCCTGAATTTCTGTCAGTTCCCTGTCAATATACTGCTGCAGCCGCTTTTGAATGATCTTCAGCAGAATTTTGCTTGTGTGTGATATTAATGATATTGTTCAATAATTTCTGCATTCAGTTGGATCGTCTTTCTCTGGAATAGGCATAAATTTGGATCTCTTCCAGTCTGTTGACCAGGAAGCTGTCTTCCAAATTTCTTGGCATAGATAAGTGAGCACTTCCAGCGTTGCATCTGTTTGTTGAAACATCTCAATTAGTATTCCATCAGTTCCTGGAGCCTTGTTTTTCACCAATGCCTTCCGTGCAGCATGGACTTCTTCCTTCAGTACTATAGGTTCCTGATCATATGCTACCTCATGAAATGGTTGAACATCTACCAGTTCTTCTTAGTACAGTGACTTTGTGTATTCCTTCCATCTTCTTTTGATGCTTCTTTCGTCGTTTAATATTTTTCCCATAGAACCTTTCAATATTGTAACTTGAGGCTCGAATTTTTCTTCAGTTCTCTCAGCTTCAGAAATGCTGAGCGTGTTCTTCCCTTTTGGTTTTCTATCTCCTGCTCTTTGCACATGTCATTATAATACTTTACTTTGTCTTCTCAAGCCACCTTTGAAATCTTCTGTTCAGCTCTTTTACTACGTCTTTTTTTCCTTTTGGTTTAGCTACTCGACGTACAACAGCAACTTTCAGAGTCTCTTCTGACATTTATTTTGGTCTTTTCTTTCTTTCCTGTCTTTTTAATGACCTTTTGCTTTCTTCATGTATGATGTCCTTGATGTCATTCCACAACTCATCTGGTCTTCAGTCATTAGTGTTCAATGCATCAAATCTGTTCTTGAGATGGTCTCTAAACTCAGGTGGGGTATACTCAAGGTTGTACTTTGGCTCTCATGGACTTGTTCTAATTTTCTTCAGTTTCAATATGAACTTGCAGAGGAGAAATTGATGGTCTGTTCTGCAGTCAGCCTCTGGCCTTGTTCTGACTGATGATAGTGAGCTTTTCCATCGTCTCTTTCCACAGATGTAGTTGATTTGATTCCTGTGTATTCCATCTGGTAAGGTCCACGTGTATAGTCACCATTTATGTTGGTGAAAAATGGTACTTTCAATGAAGGAGTCATTGGTCTTGCAAAATTTTATCATGCAGTCTCTGGCATCGTTTCTATCACCAAGACCATATTTTCCAACTCCCGATCCTTCTTCTTTGTTTCCAACTTTTGCATTCCAATCACCAGTAATTATCAACGCATCCTGATTGCATGTTTGATCAATTTCAGACTGCATAAGCTGGTAAAAATCTTCATTTTCTTCATCTTTGGCCCTAGTGGTTGGTGCATAAATTTGAATAATAGTCGTATTAACTGGTCTTCCTTGTAGGTGTATGGATATTATGCTATCACTGACAATGTTGTTCTTTAGGATAGATCTTGAAATGTTCTTTTTGATGATGAATGCAACACCACTTCACTTCAAGCTGTCATTCCTACCTTGTAGACCATATGATTGTCCCATTCAAAATGGCCAATACCAGTCCATTTCAGCTCACCAATGCCTACGATATCAATGTTTATGCATTCCATTTCATTTTTGATGATTGCCAATTTTCCTCGATTCATACTTCCTACATTCCCCATTTCAATTATTAATGGATGTTTGTAGCTGTTTCTTCTCATTTTGAGTCATACCACATTAGCAAATGAAGGCCCTGAAAGCCAGACTCCATGCGCGTCTTTAAGGTTGACTCTACTTACAAGTGCCTTCCAACCTGAGGGGCTCATCTTCTGGCAGTATATCAGACAATGTTCCGCTGCTATTCGTAAGGTTTTCATTGGCTAATTCTTTTCAGAAGTAGACCTCCGGGTCCTTCTTCCTAGTCTGTCTTTGTCTGGAAGTTCTGCTGAAACCTGTCCGCGATAGGTGACCCTGCTGGTATCTGAATACCTGTGGCATATCTTCCAGCACCACAGCAACACGCAAGCCCCCACAATATGACAAACTGACAGATGTGTGGGAGGGGAACATAATTAGCTATGTCTGAAATAAACTCATGCTTATTTTCTGTACATATGAAGATATAGCATGTAAAGGTTTTAATGACGTTTACAAAATGAGGATTTTTTCCATAATAGTACAATTTGCTTAATGACATTTACAAATGAGGATGTTTTTCCATAATAGTACAATTTGCTCCCTTAAAAGTACTGTCAGAGATGGGCATCACATTAATCTCTAAACGTATGGTGATAAACACATAATCTCATTATAAACCATAAAATTGATAGTCACATTTTCCTAAAATAGGCAGGAGTATAATTTCCTATACACACAAAGTTTGGAAAATTCAGTGTTATGATTGTGCCTATAATGTTTCATAGTCCAAAGTGATTTAATAAAATATGTTTATTTCCATGAGTTTTAACACACTACTGTATGTTACTTGGGTATGTTTGCCTCAGCATATATGGGAGACAGAGCACAACATGTCAGCATATGACAGGTGTGGATGAGGCTATAAATCAGCCCACACGGTATTTATTCCAACCACCTTCTTGTACATGTTCCTGAACTACAGAAGCTGGAAAGCTAAAAACAATACTTAAAATATTCATTTGCAGCCAGGTTTTGTGTATGATTTTGGTTACTTCAACATGATATTTTTTGCTTAAGATGTTGTTTAGAATGCGTTATACAGGAGAGGGGGTTTTGGACATCCATTTTGCAAGTATGGATATTGGCAGAAGTGGTATGGTTTTGGAGCTGGCAGCTGTGGCAGCTGCTTCCTGGCTATCTCTTCTGGATCATGGCAAAGGAATTGTTTCCTATGGCAGTCCAGATATGTTGTGGTTTTGCAACTTGTTCATCAAAGGTCAAAATAGAGTCTATCCTTTCAGACTTTTCAATAATACATGGGCTATTTACATGGCTTAATGAAGTCTTTCACTTAAGGAAGTCAGAATGGATTCTGTTTTTTATAACCCATATTCCTGACTGATACCCTAGGCTTCATAGAAAACATTTCTGTTGAAGATAAGAAAGAGATGACAATATTGCCCCTCCCAACTAGACGTAGAAGAGTCTTCCCTCAGGAACATATGATATGAAACAGCGTCATCAATACTGACAAAACACTTGTGTCCCAGCTGTAGCTGGTCTCTACTGTATACATTAACCTGTTGCCATAGAGTTGATTCCAACTCAGAATGACACGATAGGACGATAGGACAGGACAGAACTGCCCCATAGGGTTTCCAAGTCTGCAATCTTTACTAAAGCATATTGCCACATCTTTTTCCCATGGAGAGGCTTGTGGGTTCGAACTGCTGACCTTTCAGTTAGCAGGAGCCTTGTTGGCACAGTAATTAACAGCTTGGCTGCTAATCAAAAGGTCAGCAATTCAAATCCACCAGCCGTTCCTTGGAAACCCTATGGGGCAGTTCTACTCTGTCCTATCGGGTCACTATGAGTCAGAATCCACTCGACGGCAAGGGGTTTTGGTTCGGATAGCAGCCCAGCACGTAACAACTGTGCCACGAGGGCTCCTTACTGCGTACATTATCAACCTGCTATTCAAAGTACTATAATAGTAGTTAGTGCTACAACAACTTAAAATATGTTCAACTGTTTTCTTATAGTTTTAGTGAAACTTTCTAGCCATCTCACACCTTGTTTTGTATATACCTTAGTGAGACTCTCATAACTGTAATCCTTCAGCATGACTCTCTATTAAATTAGAGTCTGGAAAAAATTTCAGCCTTTAAATAGCAGAGTACGGCTGGGTTAATAAGGCCATAAACCGTGTTGCCTCTGAGAATCTCTGAAGGAATGTGTTTGAAGACAGTTTTTATGCCTGCATATTGAGTTCTTGCTTGCATGCACACAAACCTGAGGGGAAAAAATGGGCTATCTTTCCCTTTGGATTGCTTGAAAGCATATCACAGTTTTCTGACATACCTTTCTTAACAAAACAAGTCAGGCTGTAGAATGATCATGGCTTTGAATTTGGCCATGACTTTTCATTTATTTCTTTTAGCCTTTGCTTGGCTGTGAAGCTTTGGGAGCTAGAGTTCAAAGGCAATCATGTGCTCAAAGAAAATACTTAGCTAGGAATATTCTAAAAGAAACTCATGGGTTTAACAATTCTTGTAGATATTAGAAAAGCTTTTGAAATGCTAGCATTTATGTAAATAATTGTACAAAAACACCCTTCTTTTGTAATAAATAACTCAGAGTCCTGTTTTCATCTATTTTCAAATAGTCTCCTTCACTTCCTGATGAAATTCACAATGTACACAATTTCTGAGGGAAATGAAAATTGGAGGCCTCCCGAAGATACAATAATATGATTACCTTTACTTTCAAACCCTGAAAGTAGGTTCCTACAAGCTAGGCTAAAATGTAAATTTTAGTAAGGGCCCTATTAGCAACGTAAAGGCAACAGTCACTTTCAAAAATGACAGAACCACTGAGAGCAAAAGAGAGAAGATAATGAGTCAGGCTGAGCTGACATTGTCAAAACAGGGCTCTGATTTGCTGCTCAACAGTTGACTCTGCAGGCTTCAGTTATAGAAAAAGCTGGAGTAGTACTGCTCTACAATACAAACTGGTAGAACATGCAGAGAAATGATATACCGAATCTAAGTGCATATGAGTGTCTGTGTTTGTGTGTCCATTATGGAAAGGGAGCTATTCAAAGGAAAAGTGCCTGTCCTTATCATAAAGTGCCTGAGCTACGTTGAGCCATGCTGTTTGTGGGGGTCAAAAACCAAGATCAAACCAGTTGCTACTGAGTTGATTCTGACTCATGGTGACCCCATGTATGCAGAGTAGAACTGCAGTCCACAGGGTTTTCAAGGCTGTGAACTTTTGTAAGCAGATCACTAAAGCTTTCTTTCAAGGCATGTCTGGGTTGGTTTGAACTGCCAACTTTTCAGTTAATAGTTGAATGCTTAACAGATCGCACTACCCAGGGACTTCATTTGTCAACATAGTGGGGCATTAATAATAGACTATTTAACCACAGACATGCTTGCATTCCAGTCGTATACAGGGCCCACTACACTTCTGAAGTGATGTATTAGACTCTTGGCACTAAGTATACACACAGTATAGTTTTAGTCAAATCATTAACAATTGAAAGAATTATAAATGACAACTATAGACTCATTGATTTTTTCTTAAATAAAGTAAAACAACCAATATAACTGTAAGCATAAGTTAGAAATTATTGGTTAAATAGTCCTTATTTGGGGCAAATGGGATTGATGCCTGATCTGTCTTAACCAGAGACACTGCTTTTCTTAGTCAAACTCTGTTTACTTTGTTCAACTCAACCTTGAGGGAATCAAGAATTTAAACGTCAGTTCCTGTTCCATATCATGAAAGTATTTTTTTGCAAATAACTTAATTGAATTCCTGACTCAATATGTATTGTTATTATGCATTTCTTTCTTCGGTACAATATATTCACTTTCTGATAAATACTGCCCAACACTGTGCAGTTATTTTTCCCCAACCATCAATTCCTCTTCAACAGAGTTTTACTAAAAACAGCTTTATCTTGCTGGGAAGAATCAGTAAAAGTGGGAACTGGGAGATCAGTAAAAAAAAAGAATAATAAAAGCAGATGGCATAGCAGGAGTACAGATTTTTATTACCAAGTCTTAGGAGAGATAAAGGAATTTAAGGTAAATGAAGAAAGGAGTCCCTGAGGGGTGCAAACAGTTAATGTGCTAGGCTACACAAAGAGAGGTTAGAGGTTCAAGTAGATCCAGAAGCACCTTGGAAGAAAGGCCTGGTGATCTACTTCCAAAAAAATAACCCATTTAAAACCCTATGGAGCACAGTTCTATTCTGACATGTATGGGACCACCATGAGTTGGAATCGATTGGAGAGCAACTGTGAAACATGAAAAAATATAGAAGAGCCTTCCCGTCACTGTTAGGAGTGAGAGTAGAGGTCTGTTAGGAGCGTTAAGACTTTGACGCCTTGCAGCTATTTCTCTAGGACCTAAGGAAACAGGAAGTGCAAGTCAACCACTCTGAACTGTAAAATGAGAAAGGTATTGAATATTTGGTTGAAAAATCTGGCACAAAAAAAAAGACACTTCTCTTAATATGCATGTTGTTTATTAAGAGAATCCTGAGAATTTTCTAACAATTAACAGGAAGTGGGTGGTCAGAAATGATTCAACGGCAACAGAGGTGGTGGTGCAGTGGTTAGGTGTTCTTGGTTGCTAACCAAAAGGTTGACAGTTCAAATCCACCAGCTGTTCCATGGGAGAAAGATGTAGCTATCTCCTTCCATAAAGACTACATCCTTGGAAATCTTATGGGGGAAGTTCTGCTCTGTCCTATAGCATCACTAAGAGTCGGAACAAACTTAACGGCAACGGGTTTGGTTTGGTTCAGGTACACACAAACAGTTTGCATTGGACTACTAACCTAAGGGTTGGTGGTTCAAACCTACCCAGCAATGCCATGGAAGAAAGGCCTAGCGATTCACTTCTGTAGATTACAGCCAAGAAAACCCTATGTAGCAATTATACTGTGTACATATGGGATCTCTATGGGTCAGAATCAACTTGACTGGCAATGGGTTGTCTTTGTTTTGTTTTTGTTTTTGATATTAGGTTCATAGAAGATAATTGCAGTAGGTGTGAAATTAAGATGTGTGTAGTGTTCCCTTAATATTTTATTTACTTTATGTGTTGCTTATAATGCATTTTTTTTTCCTTTTAGAGAATGCCAAATTAAATAATAGGTTCTTCATAGGTTTCTCTGCTGCCTGCTCTCATGGAGTTTATATTCTACTTCATGAGACAGAATATAAACATGGCAATAAGTAAATCAAAAAGTAATTGGGCTACAAATGCTGGCAACGATGATAATGAACAAAATATAACCATGTGCCTGGGGAGCTGCTCTAGATTTGATGTACAGGAAATGTTTCGCCAAGGATATGTCATTTAAAGGAGTTATGTTGGTACAGATGTTAAGAACTCAGCTGTTCACCTCAAGGTCAGCGGTTTAAATTCACCCGCCACTCCATGGGAGAAAGATGTGACAGTCTGGTTCTGTAAAGATTATACCCTTGGAAATCCTGTAGGGCAGTTCTCCTGTGTCCTGTAGGGTAGCTATGAGTCGGAATTGACTCAACAGCAATGGGTATAGGTATGTCATTTAAGCCCAAACCTCAAAATTATAAATACAATTTTAAAAAATGAATAAGGTTCATAAAGCACCAGTGGGACATAAGCACACCTCAGGAAACCTGCTACAGCAGAACTACATAAATGTGATCACTGGTAGACATGAGTTCTAATAGGCAGTTAAGTATCTCTCCTCTGGACTTGGAATACCACAAAAAAGGTAAAGCATTTTGCATCTCAATTTTTATTATTACTGTGCCTGTAGTTTTCTGCCATTTCCAGGTACTTAGTTTATGTTTTGCCTCACTAGATTAGTGCTGTCTATTGTTAAATATCATATCTGTAGCAATGATTACTGAAGCTTTGAACACCAATATCACATGTAAAGGAAAACAAAATTCTTGCTTGTCTTTTCCAGTTAAAAAATGAGATCATTGTTACAAAAAAAGCTTAAAATATTATAGAAGGATTTAAATTGGATGAAAGTCTAAGCAAAAATTTTAGAAATAATCTCTACCATTTTAGTTTTTTATTACTAAAACACAAAATCAATATTTATACTATTGCTGAGGTCTAAATTTAAAATTATAAAACAAGATAAAGAGTATAATATAATCATTGACATTAATGTACATTAATAACACTGGGTTACACAAAATAAACTTTCTTACATTCAGTATTTAATTTTTATGTATGGATATTGTAAAATGAATAGAGTAAGCAAATATTTCAATAAAATATAAAAGGTGTAAAATTTAGATTACTAGTATAAACTATCTACAAGTATGCCTGTCTAAATTTTTGACCTGTAAAATTTAAACTTTAAACTAATTATTTAATTTAGGGATTATATTTTCTTTTTGATCTTATTCTTCACAAGTCTGAGTTAATCCAGGTACCCGTTGCCGTCAAGTTGATTCTAACTGATAGTGACCCTACAGAACTGCTCCGTAGGGTTCCAAGGAGTGGCTGGTGGAATCAAACTGCCTGCCTTTGGTTAAAGCTGACCTTTTAACCACTGTACCACCAGGACTCCAATCCAGGTAGCCATACTAAATTTAATTATGCATCAGTTATGCTTTAATTTTAATCCTGCAAGCAGTACAACATTAAGTTGGCAAGAAATAAGTACAAAGTAAATCTATTGGATATAGGTTGTATAACGATGTTAATAGAGACTCACCAACAGAAATGGGGGAGGGAGGAGCATATCAGGAATAAATTTATTATGTTAAGGTTGTATGTTATCTGTTGTTCATATATTAAATGCTATTGCAATTGTAAGTCATACAATGGGTGTGGTAACCACTAAAAAATCACTGAGAAAAATTACTCAGAAGAAAAGAAGGAAGAAGTAAAAAAGGCCACAAGAAAACAGCCAAACACAAACAAAAACAGAAAAATGAGTTTAAAAAGACAAAAAAAAATGAAACACTCAAAAATCAAATAGCAAAATGAATGAGGTAGACACTTCATTTTTAGTAATAACCTTAACTGTAAATTGCCTAAATTCCTCACGCAAAAGGCAGAGAGTGGCAGAATGGATTTTCAAAAAAATGATATGTCCTTTTGCTGTCTATAAGAAACACCTTAGATACAAACAGACCAAAAATAAAAGATGGAAAAAAATATTCCACGCAACCAGTAAACTGAAAAGAGCAGGGGTGGCCATACTGATATCAGATAAAATAGACTTTAATTTAAAATCTATTACAAGAGATAAAGAACATTACATAATATTAAAAGGGTCAATTCATCAAAAAGACATAACAATTATAAATATATATGCATCAAACAATGCTCCAAAATACATGAAACAAGTACAGACTAATATGAAAGGAGAAATATACAACTCCACAATAACAGTAGGGGACTTCAACACACCACTTTTAATTCTAGACCAAACTTCTAAAAAGAAGATCACTAAAGATGTTGAGAACTTAAATAAAACCACACACCAGTTTTACTTAATGGACATATATAGAACACTCCACCCACCATCAGAACAATACACACTCTTCTCCAGTGCCATGGATCATTTTTTAGAATGGACCATATGATAGAACACAAAACAAGTCTCAACAAATTTAAAAAGATTGAAATCAAACAATACACATTCTCTGACCATCTGGTGTTTCATTTTGGACGTCTACTGGAACCATCCTGTCCTTTTTTTAAATATGTTTTGATATTGCCTGTTGTCTTCAGGACATTCAGTAGTTATTTTTTTGTTTTATTGATTGTAAGTTTGTTTTGTCCTGCTTTTTTGTTTTATTTGGTTATGTCTGAGCAGACAGGCTGTGTGTTCTTTGTTGTCTGCTCATCTGTAGACATGAAATTTTTCACATCCTTGTCCAATGTGCAGGGACAGTCACTCAGCTATGGTGCAGCAGGGCAGGTTCAGCTGAAGGGGAGGGGCTGGGATGGGTTGTTTGTGGCTTGTACTGGGGCCAATAAGTGCAGGACAGGTTCTGGTAGGCTGTACCTGTGCTATTTGGGAGTGCAATGTTCAGCATATGGTGCAGATAGGCAGGAGGGATGGGGAGAGGAGGTTGTGATGTGTGGGGTTAGGTTGGGTATGGGAAAGAAGAGAGAGAGGAGAGAGAAACAGGAGCCAAAAAAAAAAAAAAAAGTGTTGAGGAAGTCTGCCACTGGAGTGGAGAGATGAGAAACTGAGAAATGAAGAAAAGCCAAAAGGAAAAAAATTATATATATATAAATAAATATATATTTTTTTTTTATAAAGCTCCCAGGGATCCCACTGATGTGGCTGTGCAGACTGGGGAGCGACTCCCAAGCTGCTCAGTACAGCTGGGCTAGAAGTGGTGGACATGATACACCACACCAGGTATTCAGGAGACAGGAAAAGAAGATAGGTTGATAGAGATGAGAAACCAAGAAATGAAGAAGAATAAAAAAGAAAAATAGAAAGAGAAAAAAAAATAGAAGAAGAAGAAGGAAAAAAAAAAACAAAAAAACCCAGGGATCCTACCAGTGTAGCGGCGTGGACAGGGGAAACCGTTCCCCAGTCGAGAGGCACTTCACAGCCTGTCAAGAAGAAGCAAAGATGGCACACGGAGTCAGGCGTTCAAGAGAAAGGAGTGGGAGGAGGTGAGAGACAGGGAAGAAACCAAAAGAGGCTGAAAAAAGCAAAACCAGTGACAAAGAAATGGCAGTGAAGAAGCCAGCTGGTGTGGGTGGGGTCAATCTGCATGGCACTGAACCGGCACCTCCTGTGCCACGGTCTCGGCCTGCTAGGAGGCAGTGGATCCACCTGCGATGGAGCAGCGAATCGGCCCACCGAGAAGCTGGGAATCAGCCTGCTGGGAATCCGAGACTTGGCCCGCTGGGAAGACATGGTTCAGTCATCTGGGAAGCCATGGTTCGGTCATCCAGGAATTGGCAAAGGACAAGCAGGGGGAGGCAGAGTGGGGGTGGGAAAGCATGTCTTACTGGTTACCGGGTGCTCTGTCTTCTGCTGGAATCTCCATAAATCTGCTTTCCCATAATCCCTGTCTGCCGATCTCCAATAGGAGTCCAAGATGGTGGATCTATGCTGCATTAGCTTATAGGGGACTGCCGCTCGTAACTCTCCTTGCTCTCTTCAGTTTCTTATTCCAGATGGTGCTTGGTTGAGTTCTTTATCTCTCCATTTGATGCTTCGGGTTCCAGGATTGAGTTTGTCTCTGTTTTTACTTAGTTTTTTGGGTCTTTGTTGTTGAGGGATGGCATGGTGCTTCTGCCTCTCTCTCTTGACCCTACTCTGTCCTCTCTATTAAGGTTCAGTCACCTACTGCAAGTTTATTTCTTCAATTAATCTGCTCCTTCCACTATATCTCTGGGTTTCCTTGTCTCTAAACTACTGTTGCTTACTGTTTGTTATGACTATAACACCAAATGTCTACAGTGATGTTTCCTCACTAAAACATATCCTGGGTCTCTCAATAAATACACGTTGAGTAGACAAGGAATCTCAAATTTGTAAAAATATGGAATTCAACAGTTAACGTTTGTTGCATCTAGAAAACATTTATTGGTACCAAGTCCTTTTTACTTAGCTTGTCTCACTGAATTTTGTGCTGTAGGTCGGAAGTCCCATTTTATGGGTAAGAAGATTGAGATGTAGTTAAAGTTAATAACTAGTTGAAGGCATTACATTACAGCTAGTAAATTGTGACTCTCAATGCCAGGACATAAATCGTGTTCCAATGGTTTAACCTACAGCTGTTTTTCACATATCAGTCTGAACTCAATTAGAAGGTTGGGGATCAGTGACTTTAGAAGACTGGCCAGAGGATAAGAAGATATGACCCATGGACATTCTCATTATAAATAAAGGATACACTGAGTTTAAAAGTAATCCTTAAGTCCTTAGTTTCTCAAAAATAGCAGCGCTGGCATTCTCATGATAAGGTGGATTTATCATTAATTGGGTGTAACTGAAGAAGTATTACAATTAAAATACCACACCTTCAGGGTCTTCGCTTTGCTGAAATGATTCATGAATGAGAAAATCTGAATTACTACACACTAACATCCTTTGCCAACCTCCATGCCTACGAGAGTCTTGGCGAAGACAGGTAAATTAAAGGAAATTGAGAGCGCAGCACTGCCTGATTATGATTAGACGTGTGTATTTTAAAGTGTTTAAGTTATATTTCAAAATGTTTCTAACAATATTTAAACACATTCCCTGAATTGTGTGTTTAATTTCAGAGTCATAGCTATTGGCCAGAAAGCTTCTTAGTAGCAAGTTCTTTTTACAGGTAATAAAAGAAAGATTAAAAGAATGGAATAAGATACCTAATGCCACATGGAGAGTGATGTTACAACTGGAACTATGGTAATAGTCCCGTGACTCTTGCCTGTGTGAGTGTGTGTGTGTGTGTTTTCACAATATAGATTTTCATAATTTTTTTTCTAGCCTAGCACAGTGTTCTGACTAGATTTGTATTTTTATTGTTTATTGACTAGTTTGTTAAAAAAAAAAAAAGTATGGGCCAAAATCATGAGTGGTGGTCACAAAACATTTATAAAAATGGGAGGAGGTGTTCTTTAATTTAATGGAATATATATATATAGGAGCACTGGTGGAAAGTGGTTAAGAGCTCGGCTGCTAACCAAAAGGTCAGCAGTTGGAAACCACCAGTTGCTTCTTGGAAACCCTATGGGGGAAGTTCTACTCTGTCCTATCAGGTCGCTATAAGTCGGAATTGACTCAACTGCAATAGATTTGAGTTTTTTCTTTTTTATAAATGGCATTTAGAAGAAAAAATCATGGGTGAAGAGAAGAGGGTAATTTAAATGTTCAATTCCATTTTAAGAATTTAATTATCTTAACTAAAGAATGTTGAAATTTGATACCATATTAGAGAAATAGGTGCTAAAAATATGTATAGAATCATCTAAATTTCCTAAATTATTTATGAAGTCATAAAGGAAGCAATTTTCATGTGTAGTGGAACTAATAAATGATAAGTGACTTGATATTCAATTTATTTCCAAAGAAGCATAATACATTTTAAAGAGGTTTTGCTATAGCTACAAATTTTTAAGCATAGAAAACTTGACACAGTTTTTTAATGATATTTTACCTCCTATCCAAAAGCCACCTGCAAATAGCTTATTTGCATGGGGATAAAAGGCAAGGGCCTTCATCTTCCTTTTACTTATTAGTGAGATAACAAACCTCCATTCATGAAGTACAGCATCGTTTTTGTTATAAATGAATAATCAGCCAACTTTCTGCCACATCTGGCTGCAGATCTATAAGCTTTGAATAAACAGTAGGCATCCAATTGCCAGGATCCATTCTTTAAGCAATGGGAGGGTTTTTTTCCCCAGTCAAATTGCTCTTTACTATAATTGCATTTCAGCTTTCAGAACAGCCGAGACTTCAAAAAGAGTTCAGTTTTTATGGTGCAAGGTGGCAAACATTTATTAGATAATCTAAGAACAAATCTATTTGTAGTTCATATACTAAATATTTCCCCAAGGTCCACTTACCCAACAAAGTTAAAATGGTCACTATAGGCAGAATGTTTTCACAGTATCACAAGTTAGCATTTGCAATGAAAGTAATTTCTGCTTCTTTTTGAGAAACTTATAGCAAAGTGACTAATTTGGTGAGGACTCTACGAACAACCTAAGTGAAATCTTAATGGCTTTCCACTGGGCAAAGAGGATGAGGGCAGTTTAAACACAACAGCTAAAAAGCATGGAATTCAGAAAGTATGTTTAACTGAAAAATATTTTTCAACTACAGCATCCATATAAGTGAAAGCCCAGCGTTAGCATTTTTTCCCACTGCTTCCAAATGAAGCTTATCCTTCTTACGTTAAACCTTTCATAACAGTTGCTTATAAATACAATCATTAGTCACAGTTGGAAATCTCTTTCTGTGCAGCTCTATGAAAACTTTACTAGAGAGATCATCAATCTTTTTTTTTTTTTTTGGTAAAGGACTAGATAGTAAATATATTTGGCTTAACAGGTCATACGGCCTCTGTCCTGTTGCAACTACTCAACTCTGCTGTTGCAACACGACATAAACAATACATGGACAAAAGAGTCTGTACTTTATTCTGTGATTCTTTATTTACAAAAGCAGGAAATAGGCTAGGTTTGGCGCTGGGGCTTTAGCTGGCCAGACCCTGCATCAGAGCTATACATTTTCACTGAAGCCTGGTTTTGAGGTTGTAATGGGATTCTGCATTGAGTATGAAGTTATTCTATGATCAATTCTCTCCACTGCTTGTCAGCTTGCCAGCTGTGATTTGTGAGGAAGCCTTCTCCTATGTTGAAATTAAATTTGTTTCCTTATAACTCTTACCCATACACTTAGTTTTTCTGAATAAACAAAAATGAGCCTATTCCTTTTATACATGGGAATTTTTCCAATTTTTAACAATGCTATGTTGTTTCTCCTCAGTTTTCACTTTGTTAATGAAATGATCTGTGCTCTTTAAAACATTTTAAGTATGAGCATGACACCCTTCACCACTGTGTTCTCTTTGCTCTTGCCTTCCTCTAATTTGTCAACGTCTTTTTAAAATACTTCAGTAGATGGAGTGTGACCATAGAATATAACCACAGTGTTTGTTCTCATGATTTGATTGTTTTTATTTATAAAACCTCATGAGAATCATTTTTTTTAGCAGGCACTTTAAACTGTTAATACCCGTTGTACGTGTAACTAAATAAAAAATACATATTTTTGTCTGCAGACTTCAGCTTATTTGGGTTCTTCCCTTATCATTCTTAAATTTTTTCAAGTTTCTATCAGCCTCCTGTTTCACACTGAGATAATGCTGAATCTGTATAAATAGTTAAGTTATTGTCTGTCACTCCCAGCTTACTGTCAATTGAAAATTGACACGAGCTCATAAGTCATCTAATTTTCACAGAAAGTTTCTTTTTTGTCTCTCAATTTTTGCTTAATTCCAAATAAATTATGGATACCACTAAATTGTAAATGTTGTTGTTAGGTGCCATTGAGTCGGTTCCGACTCATAGGGACCTTATATACAACAGAACAAAATACTGCCTGGTCCTGCGCCATCCTCACAATCGTTGTTATGCTTGAGCCCACTGTTGCGGCCACTATGTCGATCCATCTCATTGAGAGTCTTCCTCTTTTTTGCTGAACCTTTACTTTACCAAGCATGACGTCCTTCTCCATAGACTGGTCCCTCCTGATAACATGTCCAAAGTATGTGAGACGAAGTCTTGCATCCTTGCTTCTAACGCGTATTCCAGCTGTACTTCTTCCAAGACAGATTTGTTTCTTCTTCTGGCAGTCCGTGGTATATTCAATAGTCTTCACCAACTCTGTAATTCAAAGGTATCAATTCTTCTTTGGTCTTCTTTATTCATTGTCCAGCTTTTACATGCATTTGATGCGACTGAAAATACCATGGCTTGGTTCAGGTGCACCTTAGTCTTCAAGGTGATATCTTTGCTTTTTAACACTTTGAAGAGGTCTTTTGCAGCAGATTTGCTCAATGCAATGTGTCGTTTGATTTCTTGACTGCTGCTTCCATAGGCACTGATTATGGCTTTAAGTAAAATGAAATCTTTCACAATGTCAATCTTTTCTCCATTTATCGTGATGTTGCTTTTTGGTCTAGATGTGATGATTTTTGTTTTCTTTATGTTGAGGTATAATCCATACGGAAGGCTGTAGTCTTTGATCTTCACGAGTAAGTGCTTCAAGTCCTCATCACTTACAGCAAGCAAGGTTGTGTCATCTGCGTATTCCAGGTTGTTAACGAGTGTTGCTCCAATCCTGATACAGAATTTATCTAGCCTTCAGATAATACTGTTTTGTCAGCTACTCATGCTGATTGGCTGCTTGGAAAGCACACATAATTAAAACATAGCATTTATTACTTCCTCTTATAAGAGTGGCATCTGCCTCATCAACCTAACCTCAAACTATGGATAGAAACAAAAAATTAAATGTTTTGAAACATCATTGAGGGTTAATGGTGTCAACTACCATCTACATTAATTTTGAACTGTGACATGCCCAAGTGAAGGTAATCAGAAGAGCAAAGAGGGGAAGTCTGGTTCTGGAATGTCCATTAACCATGTTTTGGATGGTTGATTATTACTTTCTCAAGCAAGTTGCAGGATTGCCAACATCAATAGATTAATTTACATACCATTATTCAAACATTCACTTTTTTATATTTGAAAGAGGTATATTTTAGAGTACATTAATGCAAAAAACACTTCCAGCCCCTGCTAATGACCAGTAATTAAGAAGATCCAAATGGAAAGCACAAGGTTCCCATGGTAACAATAAACAGAATCTTACGAACCATTATAAAAAATATTAAAAAATGGAAATTTTAGCAATAGCATCTATTGGTAAAACTATAAATTACAACAATATTATCTCCATATGCCAACTGTAATCCTCTCTAATCTCCAAAGGCAAGTACCAATCAATCTTTTTATGCACGCTAATCTCTTTTCTCTGAAAAGCTAGGAAATTGTGCACATGTGCTGCTCATACTGTCTTTTAACCAAACTCATTTTCTATTGTTCTTTAACTGCTCAGTGAATGGATGTTTAGTCTCTCTGGCAAAATGTAAATTCTTAAGTGGCTAAAGACAACATCTCCTGTGTTTCACCTCTCAGATTTTTTTTTCACACTGTTGTTGTTGATTTCTGACAGTTTTCAAACCCCAGACTTTGCCCTTCCCCTTTTTGCCACATAGAGACAAGCTGATAAGAAAGTCCTGGAAACTCCTCCCTTAGCTATGGTTTGTTGTTGTTGTTAGATACCTTCGAGTGGATTTTGATTCATCTGCGACCCACTGTGGCTGAATAGAACTGCATCATAGGGTTTTCTCGGCTCTAATCCTTATGGAAGCAGATCGCCAGGCGGTTATCAGCCAAGTGCTTAACCTTTTGTGACACAAGGACTCCTAACCCAGCAATGGACCAGGGTTTGCATGGTTTGAAACCTGAAGCAGTGAGAGTTATGTATCGTCTTTTGTTTCACTTATGATTGAATCTAAGCTCTTCTCCTGGGATAATTCTTTTGCTGTTTACTATATGAGTAATAAACTTTATCCATATCCATTTGTCCTATGTGTCATTTATCTTGACATCCATAAATTTATAAGTAGAATGGGCGTGAGAGCTGCCCAGCACCCAGCAAGTAAAACAGATAATACATACAAACAATGAAAACTAAATGAATATTCCTTTATTATCATACAAGTTTTTCCTGCTTTCTCTTGGTGGATATAAGATTCACCATCAGTGTGTTATTTATTTGATCTACTGTTGACTTGCAGAAGGTTCCAAGCTACACTCTTGACGTTAAGAATCTTAAAAAGCCTAGACAGACCCAAGTTGTTGAATAGATCCTAAAGATAGCAAGATGAAAAAATTCAAATAGAGAAAAAAGAAAACACTTAGGGACAAACATTCCCTTTATATGAGCAAGTTTGAAGTACTAGATGACTATTCCTGTCTCTACTGAAAACATCTCCTCAACTATCTATTATGTAATATGAGTTACAGGGAGACACTGGACATTGAACCAACTTGTGAAATGGTACAATTAAATGTTAGTTAGATGCTGTCAAGTTGGCTATGACTCATAGAGACCTCATGTACAAAAGAATGAAACACTGCCCTGTCCTACACCACCTCACAATCGTTGCCATGTTTGAGCCCATGTTGAAGGCACTGTGTCTTCCTCTTTTTCGCTGATCCTCTATTTTACCAAGCATGATGTCCTTCTCCAGGGACTGGTCCCTCCTGATGACATGTCCAAATTACGTGAGATGAAGTCTCGCCATCCTTGATTCTAAGAAGCATTCTGGTTGTACTTCTTCCAAGATAGATTTGTTCATTCTTCTGGCAGTCCATGGTATACTCGATATTCTTCGCCAACACCATAATTCAAAGGCATCAATTCTTCTTCGGTCTTCCTTATTCATTGCCCAGCTTTTGCATGCATAGGAGTCGAATGAAAATACCCTGGCTTGGGTCAGGTGCACCTTAGTCTTCAAGGTGACATCTTTGCTTTTTAACCCTTTAAAGAGGTCTTTTGCAGCAGATTTCCCCAATGCAAATCCTTTGATTTCTTGACTTCTGCTTCCATAGGCATTGATAGTGGATCCGAGTAAAATGAAATCCTTTACAACTTCAATCTTTTCTTCATATATCATGATGTTGCTTATTGGTCCAGTTGTGAGGACTTTTGTTTTCTTTATGTTGAGGTGTAATCCATACTGTAGTCTTTGATCGTCATCAGTAAGTGCTTCAAATCCTCTTCACTTTCAGCAAGCAAGGTTGTGTTATCTGCATAGCACCGGCTGTTCATGAGTTTTCCTCCAATCCTGATGCCCATCCTTCTTCACATGGTCCAGATTCTAGGATTATTTGCTCAGCATACAGATTGAATCAATACAGTGAAAGGATACAACCATGATGCACACCTTTCCTGATTTTAAACCACACAGCATCCCCTTGTTCTGTTTTCACGACTGCCTTTTGGTCTATGTACAGGTTCCTCATGTGCACAACCAAGTGTTCTGGAATTCCCATTCTTCGCAATGCTATCCATAATTTGTTATGATCCACACAGTCAAATGCCTTTGCATAGTTAGTAAAACACAGGTAAACATCTTTCTGGTATTCTTTGCTTTTATCCAAGATCCATCTGATATAAGCAATGACAGCCTTCCTTTCAAGTCTTCTGAATCCCGCTTGAATTTCTGGCAGTTCCCTGTCCACGTACTATTGCAACGGTTTTCGAATTATCTTTAGCAAAATCTTACCTGCATGTGATATTAATGATATTGTTTGATAATTGCTGCATTCTGTTGGATCACCTTTTTTTGGAACAGATACAAATAGAGATTTCTTCCAGTCAGTTGGCCAGGTAGCTGTCTTCTAACTTTCTTAGCATAGACAAGTGAGCGCTTCCAGTGTTGCATCAGTTTGTTGAAACATCTCAATTACTATTTTGTCAATTCCTGGAGCCTTGTTTTTCACCAAGTGAAGCTTGGACTTCTTCCTTCAATACCATTGGTTCTTGAGACATATTCTACCTCCTGAAATTATTGAACATCGACCAATTCTTTTTGGTACAGTGACTCTGTGTATTCCTTCCATCTTCCTGAGTCATTCAATATTTTGTCCATAGAATCCTTCAAAATTCCAACTTGAGGCTTAATTTTTTTCTTCAGTTCTTTCAGCTTGCAAAATGTTAAGCGTCTTCTTCTGTTTTGGTTTTCTAATTCCAGGTCTCTGCACATGTCATTATATTTTACTTTGTCTTCTCGAGCCACCCTTTGGAATCTTCTCTTTTACTTCATCATTTCTTGTTTGCTTTAGCTACTCCACATTCAAGAGCAAGTTTCAGAGTCTCTTCTGACATCCATTTTGATCTTTCCTTTTAATGACCTCTTGCTTTCTTCATGTATGACATCCTTAATTTCATTATACAACTCGTCTGGTCTTCGGTCATTAGTGTTCAGTATGTCAAATCTGTTCTTCAGACGGTCTCTAAATTCAGGTGGGATATACTCAAGGTCAGACTTTTGCTCCGGTGGACTTGTTTGAATTTCTTCAGCTTGAACTTGCACATGAGTAATTGATGGTTTGTTCCACAATCAGCCCCTGTCCTTGTCCTAACTGATGATACTGAACTTCTCCATTGTCTCTTTCCTCAGATATAGTTGATTTAATTCCTGTGTATTCTATCTGGTGAGGTCCATGTGTATAGCTGTTGATGTTGTTGAAAAAAAGTATTTGCAATGAATAGATCATTTGTCTTGCAAAATTCCATTATGCGTACTTGAGCTTTGTTTCAAAGGCCATAGTTTCCACCTACCGATCCTCCTTTTTTTCCAACATTCACATTCCAATCAGCAGTACTTATCAGTGCAGCTTGATTGCATGTTTGATCAATTCCAGATTGCAGAAGTTGGTAAAAATCTTCAATTTCTTCATCTTTTGCATTAGTAATTGATGCTTAAATTTGAATAATATTCGTATTAGCTGGTCTTTCTTGTAGGCATATGGATATTATCCTATTACTGACAGTATTGTAGTTTAGGATAGATCTTGAAATGCTCTTTATGATGATGAATGAGACACCATTCCTCTTCAATTTGTCATTTTGGCAAAGTAGACCATATGATTTTCTGATTCAAAATGGCCAATACCAGTCCATTTCAGCCCACTCATGCCTCAGATATTGATCTTTATGCATTCCATTTCAGTTTTAATGACTTCTAATTTTACAATGAAATAAGTATTATTTTTCATTTATTTTTGTTTTGTTTGTTCCATTTTTTAATTTTATAGTTTATATTTTATTTTTGTTCTTGCTGTTGAGAATAAAAACAAATTCCAAACTATAAAATTTTTATTGTGACTCAGTGGTTAAGAGATTGGCTGCTAACCAATAGATCAGCAGTTCAAATCCACCAGCCACTCCTTGGAAACTCTAGGGGGCAGTTCTACTCTGTCCTTTAGAGTCCCTGTGAGTTGACATTGGCTTGACAGCAATGGGTTTGGTTTGGTTTGGTTGGTTGTTGAGAATATACACAGCAGAACATACACCAATTCAAAAATTTCTATATGTATAATTCAGTGACATTGATTACATTCCTTGAGTTGTGCAACCCTTCTCATCCTCCTTATTTGAATTGTTCCTCCTCCATTAATATAAACTCACTGCACTCTAATGTTCCTACTGAATCTTTCAAGTCGTTGTCAGTTTGATCCCATATACATAGATCTTAAAAGAGCAAAATGCTCAAGGCAGACATTCTTTACTAGTTAAGCTAAACTATTGTTTAGTTTTAAAATAGCTTCAGGGGATATTCTTGGTTTAAGGTTTAAAGATTATCTCAGGGCAACAGTTTCAGGGGTTCATCCAGCCTCCATAACTCCAGAAAGTTTGGTTTACATGAGAATTTGAAATTTTGTTCTGCATTTTCACCCTTTTCAACAGGATTGTTCTATAGAATCTTTGATCAAAATGTTCAATAGTGGTAGTTGGGTACCATGCAGTTCTGGTCTCATGGCAAACGGGGCAGTTGTTCACAAAGGCAATTAGCACACATTCCGTTTCCTCTTTGTATTCCTGATTCTCCTTCTTCATTTGTTTTTCCAGACAAATACAGACAAATTGTTGTACCTTGGATAGCAGCTTGCAAGCTCTTAAGACCCCAGGCAGTACACAACAAACTAGGAGGTAGAACAAAAGCAGTCAGCACAATATTAGGCCAATTGACTGAGATGTCCCATGAAACCATGATTCTGAACCTCCAAAGCAAGGAATCAAATCCCATGAGATGTTTGACTGTATATAAGACCCCTCAGCTTCTACTTTTTTGTTGTCATAGTTGTAAATATATCTATCACACAACTTTTTTCAATTGAACTTTTTATAGGTATATAACTTATTGACAGCAATTACATTAATCAGCTATGTAACCCTACCCTTAATTGATGCAAGTTTTCCATCACTGTAAACTGAAACAAACTCAGCAATGATCTCCTCCCTTTCTTCCTCCCTCCCGCCACCAGTAACCACTAATAAACTCTAGTCTTTATACATTTGTCTGTTCTTGTCTTTTTATATAAGTGAAGTCATACAATATTTGTCCTTTTGTGACTGACTTATTTCACTTAGCATAATGTCTTCCAGTTCCATCCTTATTTTAGCATGTATCAAGACTTTATTTGTCTTACTGGCTGAGTAGTATTACATTGTATGTGTGTACCACATTTTGTTTATCCATTATTTCACTGATGGGCATTTAGGTTGTTTCCACATTCTGGCTATTGTGAATAGTGCTGCAATAAACATTTGTGTACAAATATCTTAGTTTCTGCTTTCAAGTCTTTTGGATATATTCACAGGAGTAGAATTGCTGGATTATATGGTAGTTCTATTTTTAGTTTTTTGAGGAACCACAACACCGTTTTAGACAACAGCTGTATCATCTTACATTCTCACCAGCAATGGACAAGGATTCCAATTTCCCCACATCCACGCCAGTATTTGTTATCTTCTGGGTTTTTTTTTTTTTTTTTTTTTGCCATCACAGTAGGAGTTAAATGTTATCTCATTGTGGTTTTGATTTGCATCTTTCTGATGGCTAATAACATTGAGCATCTTTTCCTGTGTTTGTAGGGCATTTGAATATCCTGTTTGGTGAAGTTTTATATATATTTTGGTTATTAGATTCTTACTGGATATACAGTTTCTGAAGATATTCTTCCAGTCAGTAGCTTGTCTTTTCATTTTTTTGGTAAAGTCTTTTGATGAAGAAAGTTTTTTAATTTTTATGAAGTCCCCTTTAGTTGTCTTTTGCTGTTTGTGCTCTTGTAATTATATTGGGTAATCCATTGTTAACAGCTAAGCCTGATAGTATTGCCCCTGCAATTTCTTTCAAGAATTTTATGGTTTTAATTCTCACATTTCAGTCTTTAATCCATTTTGAATTTGTTTTTGTGTATGCTGTGAGGCATGTATCCTGTTTCATTTTTCTGCATGTGAAAATCCAATTTTCCCAACACCATTTCTTGAAAAGTATCTACTTTCCTTATCGAATGGACTTAATACCCTTGTCAAAAATCACTTGACAACAGATGTGTGGGTTTATTTGCGGACTCGTGATTTTATTCCATTGGCCTACATGTCTATTGTTACGCAAGTACAGGCTGTTTTGATTACTGTAGTTGCATATGTTTTAAATTCAGGAAGCATGAGTCCTGATACTTTGTTCTTCTCTTTCAACATTGCTTTAGCTATTTGAGGCCTCTTGCCATTCCATATAAAGTTGAGGATTGATTTTTCTATTTCCATAAAGAAGGCTGTTGGAATTTTGATCAGAATTGTGTTGAATCTATAGATTGCTTTTGGTAGTAGTGACATCTTAACAATATTAAGTATTCCAATTTAACAAGGGACAATGTTCCATTTATTTAAGTCTTTGTTAACCTCTTTCAGCAGTGTTTTATAATTTTAATTCTATAAGTCTTTCACATTGCTAGTTAAATTTTTTTCCTAGATATTTTATTCTCTTAGACGCTATTGTAAATGGAATTATTTCTCTAATTTCCCTTTCAGTTTTCTCATTGCTGGTGTATAGAAACTCAATTAATTTTTGTTTCTTGACCTTGTGCTCTGCCACTTTGCTAAATTTCACTATTAGCTCTAGAAGCTTTTTTGCAGACTCTATGGAATTTTCTATATATAGGATCATGTCATCTGTGAATAGGGATAATTTTACTTTCTCTTTTTCAATTTGGATTTTTTTACTCCTTTTTCTTGTCTAATTGCCTTGACTGGGACTTCTAATGTAATATTGAGTAGATGTGGTGAGAGTGGGAACACTTGCCCCTTTCCCAATTTCAAGGTGTAAAGTTGTCCATCTTTCTCCATTACTTACTATGTTGGCTGTTGGCTTTTCATGTACGCCCTGAATTATATTGAGGAAATTCCCTTCTATCTAATCTTCTTGACGGTTTTCATCAAGAAAGGGTGTTGAATTTTACCAAATATTGTTTCTGCATCCATAGAGATTATCATGTGGTTCTTTTCCTTTGTTCTACTGATGTGATGTACTGCACTGACTGATTTTCTAATGTTGAACTATCCTTGCATTGTGGAATGAATCTAACTTGTTCATTGTGTATGAATCTATTAATAGGCTGTTAGATTCCAATCGATACTATTTTGTTGAAGTTTTTACAACTATATTCATAAAGGATATTGGCCTCTAGTTTTCTTTTTTTGTAGTGTCTTTGTGTTGCTTTGGTGTCAGGGTTATGTCTGCTTAATAGAATAAATTAGGGAGTATTCTTTCCTTCTTTATCTTTGGTGTCAAGGATTGGTGTCAATTCTTCTCTGAATATTTGGTAGAATTCCTCTGTGAAACCATCTGGTCCAAGATTTTTTTTTTTTTTTTTTGGAGAGGTTTTTGGTCACTGATTCAATATTTTCACTTGTTATGTTCTGTTGACATTTTTTTATTTCCTTTTGAATTAGTTTGGGTGGTTGTGTCCTTCTAAAAATTTGTCCATTTCATCTAGATTATCCAGTTTGTTGCCATACTGTTGTTCATAATATTCTGTCATGATTCTCTTTATTTCCATTGAGTCAGTTGAAATGTCTTCTCTTTCATTTCATATTTTGATTATTTGCATCTTTTCTCTTGCTTTCTTTGTCAGTCTAGCTAATGGTTTGTCAATTTTATTGAGTTGATTCCAAGTCACAGTGACCCTATAGGACAGAGTAGATCTGCCCTATTGGGTTTCCAATGCTGTAATCTTTATGAAAGTAGACTGCCACCCCTTCCTCCTGTGAGGCAGCTTGTGGGTTTCAACTGCCAAGCTTTATGGTAAGCAGCTGATTGCTTACCCACCGTGCCACCAGGGTCACTTACTTCTATTTGTCTTGGGATGTTTTAATTTCACCCTCATTCTTGAAGGATAGTTTCACCATCATGTACAGTATTCTTGGTTGATAGTTTTTGTGTTATTTTGTTGTTTTCTTTCAGCACTTTAAATATACCATTGCATTGTCTTCTCACCTCCAATGTTTTTGAGGACAAATCAGCACTTGATCTTTTTGAGGAATCTTTGTATGTGACTGCTTGCTTCTTTCTCACTACTGTTAGAATTCTCTCTTTATCCTTACTTTTTGAGAGCATGACTATGACATGTCTCATCATAGATCTCTTTGGGTTTATCTTGCTTGAAGTTCTATGAACTTCTTGGATTTGTAGGTTCATATGCTTCATTAGACTGGGGAAATTTTCTGTCATTATTTCTTCAAATATTCTTTCTGTCCCTTTATACCATCTCCTTCTGGAATTCCCATGATGTGTATATTAGATCTCTTGATGTTGTCTCATAATTCCATTAAACTGTACTCAGCCATCTTGCACCTCCATTATTGTTGCTCTTCAGCCTCTGTAATTTCTACTATTTTATCCTCTAATTTGCTAATTCTTTATTCTGTCTGTTTAAATCTGTTATTAAATCCTTCCATTGTGTTTCTTGATTCAGTTATTATCCCTTTTAGTCGAATTATTTGTTTGGTTTCTTTTCATCTCTTTTTTTGATCCTCATGTTGTTCATGCATTGTTTTCCTTATTTCTTTTAGACATTTGTCTACGCTTTCCCTTAACTCTTTAATTATATTTAAGGTTGTTTTATTATATCTTTGAGTCTTTTCATTATTTGATCTTCCATAAATGGTGCTTACATTCTCTTTGTTGTATTCATTTGAATGGATAATGATTTCTCTTTACTTTGTGTGTCTTGTGATTTTTCTTTTTTATTGGGGTATTGGGATTTTTGAGGGTGTTAACTTTCTCAGTTCTTTCCAGTATTTGCTATTTTTGTCCTCACTATTTTCTGCAAAAAACTCTTAAGTGGGCACAGCCTTCAGCCTTTGCTTACTGTTTCCTCTCCCTTTCTGTGATAGTTCCTTCTACTGTCCTGGTTTAATTGGGATTCAGAAGTTCCAGATCTCAGTTTTCAACTTTTAATGTTTCCCAAACACACTAGAGAACATACTGTGGTAAATCTAGCAACACCACTCAGGTGAGATATCACTTACTAACCAATCTGTCCATCAGGTGGCGCAGTCCTCTCTGTCTGGTTATTGCTCCCTTCCCATCTCTGTTTCTGCAACCAGGTTTTCAGTCAGAAAACTCACACCCAGTGAGCCCCCTTTGGGGCTGGATGTTGCCTGAGTCTTCCTTCCCTACTCTGTAGGGGCTGCTTATATCTGAGCTGGCATTCATGGGAAGCACAGACTGACTTTCCTCTGTTTCAGGAGGCAGAGGGCTGGCACTCCTCAAAAGGACCTCTGAGAGATCTGTCTTACTGGTTTCAGAGCCCTAGTGGCCCTGCGGTGGTTGGGGGAGCAGTCTTCTCTAAGGTGACCCACCTTCTGGCTCCACTATAGAAAACCTTCTGTAGGAGATCCTATCAGTCCAGTAGCCAACAGTTACTAGGTGGGAGAGGGGCTGTCACACTCCAAACAGACTGCCAGAGAGGTCTTCCTTGTTACTATTGGAGCCCCCCTGCTGCACTGTATGTCGATGGTGGGAGTAGGCTCTGCTCAAGACATTTGTTTCCCAGCACACAGCAGCCTCAGTTAGCAGTCATTAGTGCTGATGGTAAAGGGGAGCAGACAGACCCAAACTGACTCCCAGGGAGGTCTGTTCTGTTGGTTTCAAAGGCCTGAGATATGGGGTATTCAGGGAGGCAGGTAGCGTGCTGAATATGGGAGCAGACTACACTTCAGGGTGCCTTCTGTAGCAGTTGTCACAGTCTGGTAGCCACCCATGACTGGGAAGGGAAGGGGCTGTCATGCTCTGATTGGATCTCTAGGGAGGTCTGCCTATTGCTATCAGATTCCCCACAGTATATTGTTGACTGTGAGTGCAGCCTCCACTTGAGACATCTACTTGATAGCACACACTCACCTCTGTCAGTAGTCC
This sequence comes from Dugong dugon, assembly GCA_030035585.1. Classification (NCBI taxonomy): domain Eukaryota; kingdom Metazoa; phylum Chordata; class Mammalia; order Sirenia; family Dugongidae; genus Dugong; species Dugong dugon. The sequence continues at coordinate 36,123,539 of CM057475.1, read as the reverse complement.
TCAGTGTGGGCTGGTATAGGGGATAGACAGACCTGAACTAACCCCCAGGAAGGTCTGCCCTGTTGGTTACAGATGTTTGAGCTATGGGATGCCCAGGGATACAGGTAGATCATTGACTATGGGAGCAGATTCCACTGAAGAGGGCTTCTATAGCAATTCACAGCAGGCTTGCTGCTGACAGTGTCCAAGTGAGGGAGGTGCTGGCACACTCTGAACTCCCCGGTTGGCTTTGTTGATTTTAGATTTGATTTGATTTTTGGGGTCTTGTCTCTTTGTATAGGCAGAGGTTTACTGATTAGGGAAGCAGGCTCTTTTGCAAGGGTCATTTACCCAGTTCACAGCAGCCAGCAGCCCGCTAGGCTGAGGAGGGGGCAGGGACAGTGGGAGATTCATTGATTCTTGCCTGTCTGCAGTTCTCCACTCCTGTCTTCTGTTCCCCAATACAGAGTCCCTCAAGACCAAGCACTGTTTCCTTGTTCTATTTGTGGGGGAGAGTTAAAACAATGGTCTATTTATACTGCCATCTTCCCAGAATCTGTTCTATTTTTTTTTTTAACCCATAGGAGTTTTATTCTACAGTAAGTTTAAACAGTTAGAAATGACAAAGAAAATTTGTCATTTAGACAAACTTAGTGTGTTTCATTCCATATCGTTCCAATGACTGGATTTAAGAAGCTAATCTCCCAAGCAAACAGGTTTTGTCTTGTCTGTTGCCATCAAGTTGATTCCGACTCAGATGCTGCCTCTTCACATATCATGGCTACTGAAGGCACAGATAGGTTACCATAACTAACTTATGGAGTTATGACTAAGGTTAAAAAACAATAACTTTTCTAAGATGTATAGAAACATTCAAAATTCAAGGGATCTCAGTAGCTTCAATAAAAAAATGAATCCTATGGAGTCTATGATACTTAATTCCATCTTCCCCAAAGGAAGATAAGGAAAACAAAATCATACCAAATCCTCCAAATATTTAATGACATCTTTTATTTTACTAACCTGCTGTAGACAAAATGCCTCCTGGACTTTTTCAACACACTACAATTTAACAATAACAAGGCAAGTTCCCAAAAGGTGCATTACAAAGTTATCACTTGTATTTACTACAGAAGAAAGATGAGCAATCTCATGTGTAGTTTTCTTTGAGTGTATATACACAATCTTGTCAATAAACTTAAATTTTTCAAAAGAAGCCTAAATTCATCAAATACCTTAAACACCTAGAATTCTGTACTTATTATCAGCGTAATCAACATATGCAAATATAACTGAAATGTTATTTCTAACAATTCAAAATTTATTCTTATTTATCTTTTTCATTGTCAAGATCCTGCTGGCTTCGTGAAGTATAAAAGAACAACAGCACTAAATCATGTGTGATAAAATCATCCTTTTCTATTTATCTCCAGTATTGGCATTTACTGGCACTTGGAAACTATTTATAACCTCATACTCTTACTGCTAACATCAATTATTATGTAAATAGTTGAAAGTTTTACTGACTGTTTATAAATAATGCATGAAAGTCTATAGACTTCAACAGCTAGTGAGCATTTTCTTTTGTGGCTCGTAAACATAACACAGAACAAGGTATAGCTTGGATGAGTCTGAACAACAGAAGTTTTCCTTTTACAGATTTTGGTCAAATTATTTGGAAAGGGTTTTATGTATGCAATTACCATCTGCGTTTTGGGAAATTAAACCAGAAGTTGTTGTGTCATTTTACTCAATAGGATAAGATCTAGGCAACTCTATTAAAATGACCTTAAATAGAACTGATGGGGGTACAAGAGATGTTCAAAATAAGTTTGAATAACTCTTCCACATATAGATCTTCAACCCATCCTCATCAATGTCTAATACTTAAGAAAAAATAACGGAAAATATAAAGTCCTTCCTACTCTGAAGTTTTATGATATAAACACAAATATATCATTTAGAAGTTACCTCTGCATTTACTCTGTTTAAAAATCTTCAGTAGGCTTTGAAAATGATTTCAATTAAGTATGCTCCCCATCATATAGTATCAAATTGAAAACGAACTCTTCAAGTTGTCCAGAGCAAGTCTAATCCCTGTAACTCATGAGAGTCATTCAGATATTTAAAAATTAATATCAAGTACTTCTTTAAGAACTTTCCTGCCCATGCTAGAAATCTTCCTTTCCTTCAAATAGTGCTCCTGCTTGGTGTTACAATCTCCAAACTATGTAAATTGCATTTTCCTAATGTCTGTCTGTCTATCCACCTACATATCCATATGTTCATCTATCTACCTATCTATCCTGTCTTTTTTCTCACAACTTCACAATTCAATTTGTGGCAACCAGTTCTGAGGTATCTTCTGAGTTGGCAGAGAGAAAAAAATAAATTACACACTACCATTTCATTAAAATAGCTTAAATTCACATTTCTGGGGAGAGGGTACATGGTAATATACTGTTGACCCTTGTTTATCTTCCAGTCAAAGAAAACACCTAAGTAATTTTTACATGTACCCCTACCTTTAAAAACAGATCTCCTTCACCCTATACTTACATCATCAATTTGGGATTATATTAACAATTTTACATTTACCTTTTTCTTACTAGATTCAGCAAAATGTATCACCCAGACAACAGCTTTTTCTGTTTCTTTTTTTCACAACTGATAGAATTTGATTCATATTTTATCCTAATAAATGAATTAACCAGCTGTATTTTAAAGAAACAATATATACTCCTAAGCAACAAGATCAAGAAAATCCTAGGGATAAAGTCGGTTGCCAGAAATGCCCTTAGCCCAATCCGCTCCTTCACTTTTTATCTTCCATTTTACAGTTGATATATAGGAATCTTTCTAACATTCAGATAGATCTTCCTTAAGTGCATCAGAGAGCTCTTGTTTACAGAGGAGCTGAAGATATGAAAGGGCAAGAATTTTTCAAGGGTCACATTCTTCTCTTGGAACCCTAGGTAGAACTAAGGAAAGGGAGAACAGCACTGGGGACTATACATTTTTTTTGAGTCTTGATTAAATATTGACTTGTACCACTTGCACACATTTAGATGACATTTTTCTCTCTAACTATGGGCCTTAAGGAACTCAAGTATACATATTTATTTATTTTGTAAAAAATATATGTCCTTGTGTATAAATATACATATATGTACATGTATACATATGCTTTTGTATATGTATATGTGTACATATACATATACACATACTTGGGTATGTATGTATCTATCTCACTAAGTTTTCAATTATTAGAATTATTCAACTAAAATCCCAATTAATAAGGCCAAACAAAATGGCCAAACAGGATAATTTTTTTAATTATTGCAAAACGACACTTCTTTTCATTTATAGGTTTTATTATAAACAGTCTCTGAATGCAATTTAAAAAAAAAAAAACTTCCAAAAATAGTATCTTTTGTTGTTAGGTGACATTGAGTGTCATAGCAACCCTATGTACAACAGAACAAAACACTGCTGGGTCCTGCACCATCCTCATGATCACTGTTATGCTTGAGCCCATTGTTGCAGACATTGTGTCAGTTCGTCTTGTTGAGGGTCTTCCTCTTTTTCACAGACTCTTTACTTTACCAAGCATGATGTCCTTCTCTAGGGACTGATACCTCTTGATAACATGTCCCAAGTACGTGAGCCAAAGTCTCGCCATTCTCCCTTCTAAGGTGCATTCTGGCTGTACTTCTTCCAAGACAGATTTGTTTGTTCTTTTGACAGTCCATGGAATGTTCAATATTCTTCACCAACACCATAATTCAAATGTGTCAGTTCTTCTTCAGTCTTCTTTGTTCTTTGTTCAGCTTTCACATGCATATGAAGCTATTGAAAAGACCATGGCTTGGGTCAGGTGCACTTTAGTCCTTAAAGTGACATCTTTGCTTTTTAACACTTTGAAGAAGTCTTTTATAGCAGATGTGCCCAGTGCAATATGTCATCTGATTTCTGGACTGCTGCTTCCATGGGTGTTGACTGTGGATCCAAGTAAAATGAAATCCTTGACAACTTCAATCTTTTCTCCACTTATCATGATGTTGCTTGGTCTACTTGTGAGGATTTTGTTTACTTATGTTGAGGTGTAATCCATACTGAAGGCTGTAGTCTTTCATCTTCATCAGTGTTTTAAGTCTTCTTCATTTTCAGCAAGCATGGTTGTGTCATCTGCATACTGCGGGTTATTAATGTGTCCTCCTCCAATCCTGATGCCATGTTCTTCTTCATATAGTCCAGCTTCTAGGAATATTTGCTCAGCATACGGATTGAATAAGTATGGAGAAAGGTTACAACCCGGACACACACTTTTCCTAACTTTAAACCTTGCAGTACCCCCTAGTTCTGTTTGAATGACTGCCTCTTGATCTATGTACAGTTCCTGGTAAGCATTCTTTGCAATGGCTATCCATGATTTGTTATGATCCTCACAGTTGAATGCATTTGCATAGTCAATAAAACACAGGTAAACATCTTTCTGGTATTCTCTGCTTTCAGCCAGGTTTGTTCTGACATTAGCAATGATAACTCTCATTCTGAGTCCTCTTCTGAATCAGGCTTGAATTTCTGGCAGTACGCTGTCTATGTACTGCTGCAACCACTTTTGAATGATCTTCAGCAAATTTTACTTTCGTGTGATACTGTTTGATAATTTCTCTATTCTGTTGGATCACCTTTCTTTGGAATAGGCATAAATACAGATCTCTTCCAGTCTGTTGGCCAGGTAGCTGTCTTCCAAATTTCTTGGCATAAATGAGTGAGCACTTCCAGCACTGCATCTGCTTGCTGAAATATCTCAATTGGTATTTCATCAATTCCTGGACGCTGTTTTTCGCCAATGCCTTCAGTGCAGCTTGGACTTCTTCCTTCAGTCTCATCTGTTCTTGATCATATACTACTTCCTGAAATGACTGAACGTCAACCAATTCTTTTTGGTAGAGTGACTCTGTGTATTCCTTCCATCTACTTTCGAAGCTCCCTGAGTCCTTCAGTATTTTGTCCATTGAATCCTTCACTATTGCAACTTGAGGCTTGAACTTTTTTTTTTTTTTTTTTCCGGTTCTTTCAGCTTAAGAAATGCTGAGCTTGTTCTTCCCTCTTGGTTTTCTAACTCCAGGCATTTGCACTTGTCTTTATAATCCTTTATTTTGTCTTCTCAACTGCCCTTTGAAATCTTCTGTTCAGCTCTTTTACTTCATCATTTCTTCCAATCTCTTTATCCACTCAACTTTCAAGAGCAAATATGAGAGTCTCTTCTGACATCCGTTTCGGTCTTTTCTTTCTTTCCTGTCTTTTTAATGACCCTTGCTTTCTTCATGTATTGATGTTCTTGATGTTATTCCACAATTCTTCTGTTCTTCTGTCATTAGTGTTCAATGCATCAAATCTATTCTTGAAATGGTCTCTAAACTCAGGCGGGATATACTTAAGGTTATATTTTGGCTCTTGTGGAGTTGTCCTAATTTTCTTCTGCTTCAACTTGAACTTGCATATAAGCAATTGATGATCTGTTCCACAGCTGGCCCCAGCCTTGTTCTGATATAGAGCTTTTTCATTGTCTCTTTCCACAGATGTAGTCTATCTGGATAAATCCCGTGTAGTCCATTCGAGAAGGTCTACATGTATATTCACCATTTATGTTGTTGAAAAAAGGTATTTGCAGTGAAGAAGTCGTTGGTCTTTCAAATTCTACCATGTGATCTGGCATTGTTTCTATCACCAAGGCGATACTTTCCAGCTGCCAATCTTTTTTCTTCATTTCCAACTTTTGCATTCCAATCACCAGTAATTATCAATACATCCTGATGCATGTTTGATCAATTTCAGACTGCAGAAGTTGGTAAAAATCTTCAGTTTTCTCATCTTTGGCCTTAGTAGTTGATGCATAAATTTGAATAATAGTCATATTAACTGATTTTCCTTGCAGGTGTATGGATATTATTCTATCATTGACAGCATTGTACTTCAGGATAGATCTTGAAATGTTCTTTTTGATGATGAATGCTATGCCACTCCTCTTTAATGTGTCACTCCCAGCATAGTAGACCATATGATTATCTGACTCAAAATGGCCAATACCAGTTCATTTCAGCTCACTAATGCCTAGGATATCAATATTTATGCATTCCATTTCATTTTTGACTATTTCCAATTTTCCTAGATTCATACTTCATACATTCCATGTTATTAATTTGCAGCTGTTTCTTCTCATTTTGAGTGGTACCACGTCAGCAAATGAAGGTCCCAAAAGCTTGACTCCATCCACTTCATTAAGGTTGACTCTACATGGAGGAGGCAGCACTTCCCTAGTTGTATTTTAAGTGCCTTCCAACCTGAGAGGCTCATCTTCGGGCACTATATCAGACAATGTTTTCCTGCTATTCAGAAGGGTTTCACTGGCTAATTTTTTTTTTTTTTTTTTTTTCAGGAGTAGACTACCAGGTCCTTCTTCCTACTCTGTCTTAGTCTGGAAGCTTGGCTGAAACCCATCCACCATGGGTAACGCTGCTGGTATTTGAATACTGGTGGCATAGCTTCCAGCATCACAGCAACACACCAGCTCCCACAGTATGACAAACTGACACAAGTGAGGATAAAATAGTATAGTACTAAGTATAGAGCATACAAATATTCTTACGGTGTATTTGTTGTTTGAATGTATTCATTCTAATTTGTGTAAAATATTTGATTTTATAGTCACACTTTAATATGCTCATCATTCACCTCTTTACTCAACATTATTGAATACTAAGTTTTTAATTGATTTTTTAATCTATATGTGATCAATTTAAATTCATATTTAGAATTCTTAAATTCTAAAGATGAAAATTGAAAAAAAAAGACAGCATATGGTAAATGTTAAAAGTGCTTAAAAGGAAATTTATCCTATTTAACATAATATAATCAGAGTGTGGAAACCCTGGTGGCATAGTGGTTAAGAGCTTCAGTTGCTAACGAAAAAGATCAGCAGTTTGATTCTTCCAGCAGCTCCTTGGAAACCCTATGGGGCAGTTCTAGTCTGTTCTATAGGGTCACCATTAGTCAGAATTGACCCGACGGCAATGGGTTTGGTTTTTTGTTTTAATCATAACGTACTTCAAGCACCGTTTGAGAAAATGTTTTGTATATTACTCCTTTGAGGTAAAAATATAATAATAAAAAGTATGTACATACACAAACATACATGTACATATATGGTCCAATGAATTTTCTATATTGTGTTTTATTCTTAGCCTATTATTTCACAGGTAAAAGAGTATATTTTCACATTGGGAAAAAAAAGAAAAGCCCTCCTCTTTTCCATAAAGATAACAATTCTATGTGCAAAGAGAACTATTGTAATATTTATTGTATTTTGTCTTATGACCTTTTCAAGCAACACCTTGCAAGGATATCTAGACTACATTTTATTAGTTTTAAAATATTTTAGAGCATTTTGACAATTTTTGATTATATCTTTTTCAGTTTTGTATTTTAAGGATGCAATTCAAGTTAAGAATAATAAAGTACAAATCAGCCATTCTAAGAGTTACATAAATCATGAATTTAGCAGCTAATACAGTCTACAGTATTATGTATGATACAAAACGATCGAGTGCAGATGACTGATTTCAGCTCCAACTGTCAAAGTGACAAGAAAATAAGCTATCAAAACTAGTCTTCTTCACAAATGTATGCACTGTTTCACTGACAAAACAGTGACAACTAAACAATGACTAATTGTAGGAAGATTCAAACCCTAATGTTATGTAATGGGTGGCAGCCAAAGACTTTAAACATTCTGTTTTTCCATTACCTCTGTATACTTTATTCTACAGCTAAATTTTGTGTCATATTTTCAAAAGGAGATGAACTTCAGTGTTGAACCCCACAGCTCTCCTTATTCTTTGAGCCTCATTTCTATTTTGCACCATTTCAGAATTTTCTGTCTCACAGTTAGAGGTTATCAGATATTCCCCCAGAGTATGGACCACCTGCTATTGCATTCAGCTCATGTTTAGAGAAAATTGGTTTATCTAAAATTCTATTTTTTCTTTTGGTAAAAGAAAGCTAATTTGCAATGTGTTTCCATGGAAAAAGTATAGACATAAAAATTATACAACCATATCTAAAATTGCTAATTTTTTTAAAAGCAGACTTAAAATTTAATGATAAATCATAGTTGTAAGCACGTAAAATGAAATAGTATCAAAATGATAATTATGAACACAAAAGTGTCTGCTACGGGGAAAAATGTAATACAAAAGTTCTCAAACACTCTACAAAGTCTATAAAACTTACACATGGAATTTCTACTATGTATTCAGCACTGTTTTATACACGAGGATAATACTATATACCTGACTTAATGCTAGTTGTTTGGGCTGCATACGAGATAGAGTTATCATTGTATCAATGGGCACTGAATAATGATGAAACTCATATTCTATTTTCATAAGGGCATATCTGTAATGACTACTGCCAATTAAGACTTCAGTGTGATAACGGTATACATGCTTATATGTGTTTTATGTACCTATAAATGAAGGACTTATCTTGTCATATGTTTGTCTTTTATTAGAGATGCAGATTCTGTTCTCCCTTACCTTTAAACAACTGAATTTTATTGTTTACTCTGTAGACTTTCTCTATCTGTTTCTTACCAATCAGTGTTGGAAGCCCCATCCAACAGCAGCCCTTAGTCCATGGAGAATTACATTCTTCCACATCATTGTAAGAGTTATCATCTTTAAAAATTCCAAATGTGAAAACTTTAGTAGTTCCACACTGAGTTAAGTATTGAGATTAAATATATGGGCACGTTATATAAAGCTTTTCATAATATGGCCTAACACCAGTTTTTGTTTTCATTTTCCCATACTTTAAAATCCAACACTTTATACCCATTCTTTGCTCCTTGCCTTCACTCGTGACTTTTCCTCCCCCTGGAAGGTCCTCTATAACATGTATTTAGCATTTAATAGATACTACAAATATCCTTGTTTTGATAATGTCCTCTGTGATGTTTGCAGAGCATATCTCCTCTCCTTGTAATCTAATACTTTATATAAACATCTTTTATCATAGGTCATCTCATGTTTTTAATTATTTATTTGCATGTCAGACTTGCTCTTTGGTGACAATCATACACCATACATGCTTCCCTTTGACTTACATTAAGGCATACTTCAGTACCTGAACTCAACTAGCAATGTAAACTAGTGGTTAAGACAACACATTCTGGAGCCCAGATTCCTATCTTTATATCCCAGGGCCGCATACTAGCTGTATTGACATTGGGCAAGGTCCTTAGCCTTTTAGTGTTTTAGTTTCCTCAATGACATACTCATGGCAGTACTTACTCCATTAGGATGTTGTGAGGAATAAATGACTTAATATATGCAAAGATTTTAGAACTGAGACTGACATGTAGTTGACATTTTGAAAGGATTATTACTTGAAAAAACAAGCCAAGGAATAGAATAGAAATAAGGGGAAAAATATAACAAACACTTTCCACAAGAGAAAGAATAATTACTTTTCTTAATACATAGTCACAGAATTTTTGTATTGGAGGAAAGCTCATAAAAAATCCACTCCAATCCTTAGATGAAGAAACTGAAATCCTAAAATGTTACAAAAGAATTTTATAAACAGATTTAGGATTAAATTCCTATTTCAGTGGTCTCCTTGCCCAGAGACTTTTGTATTATCTTTGCTAGAATCTGTGATGTATTTTATTTGTGGCAAATCTTACTGTTCATATTTTTAGACATTTTATGACCTTTTAATGACCACTTGGTTTGGCTATCTGTATTTTTATCTTGCATCTATATCATAATCCTACATCAAAATCCTTTCAAATACAATCATTCAAATGGTATTTATTTTCCACAGATGGTTTGAGGAAAAACAAAGGAGTAATAATACAGTCTGATCTCAATATTGAGGGAGACATCAGCTGAACTGAAACAGAGAGAAAAAATAAGGTATGGGCAGCCTAAGAAGACATTCATGATTCCATATTCAGCTTTTTTGGAATTGTGATTTCCTGACTAGATCCATCCATTCATTTATTTAATTATTTTTTACTGAGCACCTGCTATATGCCTGATTCTGCTATGGTCAGCAAGAAAGACACAGCTCCCACTCTCATGGAGCTTACATTCTGGCATAAAATTCACAAGAAAAAGAAAATCTGCAAATATAATTTACTCCAAAAGAGAAATACAGGGTAATAATGTTCAATTCCATAACAATGGAGACCTAACTCATTCCAGATGATCTGAAAATACTTTGAAAAAGTGTGGTCTAGAGAAAGAATGGCAATCTGCTTCTGTAAACATTACAGCCAAGAAAACCCAATGGGGCAGTACTACTCCATCACATGGGGTCACTACGAGTTGGAAGTGACTCAATGGCCTCCAACAACAACAACAAAAGTTAAAGAATGACTAAAGGATAGCCATGTGAAGATGAGGGAGCAGAAGCATGAAGCAGGCAGAGGAAATATTAGCAAAGGTCCAGATAATTGTAGACCCCCCCCCAAAAAAAGCCAGAAAGGCTGACACCATTCAGAGTTAAGAGTGGGGAGATTCTGAATAGGTAGACTGAGCCCAGATCTTAGAGAGACTTTACAAAACTGGCACAATGGAGAGCCACTGAAGAACTTTCTAAAAGGGAGTAAGGAGCCCTGATGATATAATGCTTAATCACTCGGCTGCTAACCCAAAGGTTAGTGGTTTGAACCCACCAGTAGCTCTGTGGGAGAAAAGACCTGGTAATCCACTCCCATAAAGATTACAGCCTAGGAAACCCTGTGGGGCAGTTCTACTTTGTCCTATAGGGTTACTATGAGACGGAATTGACTCGACAGCACACAACAACAAAAATATATAATCAGATTTCCAGTTTTAAAGCATCATTCAAGACAACTGTTTTGAGAGAGTTAGGAGGAAGGTAGAATAATATATACAGGAAAACAAATGAAGGTGCTAATGCAGCAGTGCAGGAAATATCCAGAAAGAAGCAGACAAATCATGGTGCTTGAATGCCATTGTAGCAGAAGAGGAGAAACACTGAGAGACGTATAGCAGGTCTAACCGACAAATGCATTTAATGCAGGGTGTGAGGGAATAGGAAGCATAAAAAAATAACATCCATTTCTCCGGATTGAGGAATGAGTGGTGGCATTTAAAGAGATAGGGAAATTGGAGGAAAGTCTTTATTTTAGGGGGAGGGTAAGAAGGATAAAGTGAACTCTGTACAAATGATTTTGAAGTGCACCTGAGAAATCCAAAGAGAGGGTTCAATAGATTTTATACACACTTTAGTCAAATTTAATTAGCAACATGCACTGAAATACATATTTTTATATTTTGTGATCTGTCATTCAGATATATCTGCACCTTTAATAGAAATGGTCATTTCCAATATCTGTCTTTAAAAAAAATTTTTTTACTTTTTGTTGTTGTTTTTGAGAATATACACAACAGAACATATGCCAATTTAACAATTTCTACATGTACAATTCAGTGATATTAATTACACTTTTCAAGTTGTGCAAACCATTCTCATCCTCCTTTTCCAAACTGTTCCTCCCCCATTAACATAAACTTACTGCCCCTAAGTTTCCTATCTAATCTTTGAGTTGTTGTCAGTTTGATTCAATATAGATCTTAGAAGGCACAATGCTCAAGGCAGACATTCTTTACTGGTTAAGTTAAACTACTGCTTGGTTTTAAGAAGGCTTCGGAGGATATTTCGGTTTAAGGTTTAAAGATTTTCTCAAGCAAGTTGTTTTGGGGGTTAATCCAGCCTCCATGGCTCCAGAATGTCTAGATTCCATGAGAATGTGAAATTCTGTTCTACATTTACCCCCCACTCCCGCCTTTTTCATTAGGATTCTTCCATAGAATCTTTGATCAAAAGGTTCAGTAATGGTAGCTGGGCAGCATCTAGTTCTGGTATCATGGCAAAGGAGCCAGTTGTTTACGGAGGCAATTAGACACACATTTCATTTCCTCTTCTTTTTCCTGATTCTCTTTCTTCCTCTGTTGCTCCAGGCAAATAGAAACCCAAAATCTGCCTCTTTATATTCACTACTGTGATGACTGAGTCGGAATCGACTTGACAGCAACGGGTTTGGTTTTTTTATTGGGATGACTATATTAAAATGCCCAATATTTTTGTTTGATTCTAGTTTTGTTATACATTAGGAATAATATAGTGTACCAACTGAAAAGAGTGAAGTTAAGTTATAAATTTGTTGTGGTGGTTGTTAGGTGCCATCAGATTGATCCCAACTCATAGCAACTCTATGTAAAGCAAAATGAAGCATTGCCCAGTCCTGCACCAACCTCACAATCATTGCTATGTTTGAACCCATTGTTGTTGCAGCCATTGTGTCAGTTCATCTCATTGAGGGTCTTCCTCTTTTTCACTGACCCTCTGCTTTACCAAGCATGATGTTCTTCTCCAATTACTGGCCCCTCTTGATAACATGTCCAAAGTACATGAGATGAAGTCTCATCATCCTTGCTCCTAAGGAGCTTTCTGGCTTTACTTCTTCTGAGACAGATTTGTTCGTTCCTCTGGCAGTCCATGGTATAGTCAATATTCTTCTCCAACATCATAATTCAAATGCATCAATTCTTCTTTGGTCTTTTTTAATTAATTGTCCAGTTTCAAATGCATATAAGGTGATTGAAAATACCATGGCTTGAGTCAGGAGCACCTTAGTCCTCAAAGTGACATCTTTGTTTTTTAGCAGTTTCAAGAGGTATTTTGCAGAAGATTTGCCAAATGAAATACCTCATTTGATTTCCTTGACTGCTGCTTCCATGGGTATTGATTGTGGATCCAAGTAAAACGAAATCCTTGACAACTTCAATCTTTTCTCTGTTTATCATGATGTTGTTTATTGTTCCAGTTGTAAGGATTTTTGTTTTCTTTATGTTAATGTGCAATCTATGCTGAAGACTGTAGTCTTTGATATTCATCAGTAAGTACTTAAAATCCTCCTCAATTTCAACAAGCAAGGTTGTATCACCTGCCTATCGCAGGTTGTTGATGAGCCTTCCTCCAATCCTGATGCCACGTTCTTTATATAGCTCAGCTTCTCGGACTATTTGATCAGCATACAAATTCAATAAGTATGATGAAAGGATACAACTCCGATGCACATCTTTTCCTGATTTTAAACCATGCAATATCCCTTTGTTCTGTTCAGACAAGTGCCTCTTTGTCTGTGGACAGCTTCTGCATGACACAATTAAGTGTTCTGGAATTCCTATTCTTCCCAATGTTATCCATAATTTGTTAGGATCCACACAGTTATAGATATATACATAAAATGTAATGCCCAGCAGCATCTCTTAGAAATTATTCTTCTACAAAGAATGAGTATACATTTGGGATCATTTCACGCTACAAGCAACATAATTAAACTCAGAAAAAATATTATGCTGAATAGTTTATGTTCCATTTATAGGAGACCATATCTATTTTGTTTAACTTTTGCAGGTTGTTTTCACAGATTAGGATAAAAAGGGGAGGGGGAGTGTTCTTACCATTGTTGCTTATGACCTCCATGTGAGTTTCAGCCTGTGGGGTTTATTGCCCAAATCGTGATCCCTTGAGTTTAGATCACCATTGGAGTTTATGAGCCTATACCTAGGGAATTCAAGTTGTCTGAAGTCTTTGCAAGCATATACAGAAACATGTTCACAAAACAACCCCTTATATGGAGCATAGTGGCTAAACATTGAGAGCTTCTGTAGTCAGACTAACCCATTGTCATCAAGTTGATTCTGACACATAGTGACCCTATAGGACAGAGTAAAACTGCCCCATAGGGTTTCCAAGGTTGTACTCTTTATGTACCTCTTTCTCCTACACAGTGGCTGGTGGGTTCAAACCATGAGGCTTTTGGTTGGCAGCCACACTCTTAACCACTGTGCCATCAAGGCTCCTTTCAGGCTATTGGTGCTCAAACCTTAAATACAGTTGGCCTTCTGTATCCATGCTTCCACATCAATGGATTTAACCAAACATGGATTGAAAATATTCAAAAATAAAAAAAAAAAAAAATGTTCCAAAAACCAAAACTTGAATTTGCTGAGTGCCAAGCACTATGCTGAATCCACATGAATGAAATGATATGTAGGCATATCCTGCTGTAGCCTCTCACCATTTCACAGATCTCCAGTCTCTCACCAGTGCTCCTTGTCTGAGCTTGCAAAGACTGAGAAAGTGTTATGTGTAAGCATTAACAACTATTTAGATAGCATTTACATTACATTAGGTATTATAAGTAACCTAGAGATGATTTAAAGTATATGAGAGGACTGTGTAGGTTATATGCAAATACTATGCCACTTTATATAAGGAACTTGGGCATTCCCAGATTTTGGTATTCATGGCAGTCCTAGAACCAATCACTTATGGATACTGAGGGAAGACTGTATTGATTGAGACCTTGAGCAAATTTCTTCAACTCTCTGTGCACCTACTCCTTATCTGTGAAATGGAACAAAGGCTATTGTGAGATTTAAATAAATTAGCACATGTAAAGCTCTTAGAACACTGAATGGCATGTGGTAAACCCTTAGTAAAGGTTAACTATTATTATGGAGTAGTCTGCCTAATACAATTCAACTTAAGATCCTTAATAACCAAAAAAAAAAAAAAAAAATTTAAAAGGGGTCTTTTTTCTTATTTAGCTCTCAATGTCTTACAGAAGTTTCTCAAAGCAAACATAGCTAGTAGTTAACTTTCAGAATGTAGAAGTCTTTTCAAAATATGTGTTACATTTCCTAGCAATGTTGGCAAGCTTTAGGTCTTTCTGTGAATTTGATTTCTAATGAGCTATAGTACTGTGTTTAACATTTATATTCCAATTTCTGGAAGAAAACATATTATATATATATATATATATATATATATATATATATATATATGGAAACCTTGGTGGCACAGTGGTTAAGAGTTTGACTGCTAACCAACAGGTCAGCAGTTTGAATCCACCAGGCACTCCTTGGAACCACTACAGGGCAGTTCTACTCTGTCCTATAGGGTCACTATGGGTCAGAATCCACTTGATGACAATGGGTTTGGTTTTACATACAAATATACTGCCTGCCTGTTACCCGTTGAGTTGATTCCGACTTAAAATGCGGACCTAGCTTATCCAAACTGAAATTACACATTGAAAACAGATTTAGTGTGTTTATTTTGCCTTGGCAAGGTCAGTTCTCTTCCATCTGAACACAAGTCTTTTATGGGACAATTTAAATCCAGTTCTTCAGCTTCTACTTGTAAACCTTGATGCTGTTGCATCTCAGTTGTTTAGGATGAAACATGTTTTTCACATTCTCATCCCTCAATTTGTGTTGTGTGGAATTTTTTTATAAAGCACTAAAACTTTTTAGAGCATCTGTATACATACATTGAACATCAGTTTCCTTCACATGCACTGGCTATTAATAGAAAATCAAGTCAACTTGTTAAAAGATCAGTCTGTCTACATTAGAAACTCTAGGAAAGGAGTAACATGCACATGCCCGAATCTGCCCACACATTAGACAACCTTATACAAAATACAACCCCTAAAAAGAAAGTTTTAATAGATGAAAAGATAACAAGTTGAATACAAACAGATCAATAAATATTAATGTAGAAATGTCTCACATGTTATCTTGATTTTATCAATCTTCATTTTAAAAATTGTAATGACTTCCATTTGCTTACTGGGTAAATTTTAAACTATATAACATTAAATGTCATTTACAATCTAAATTCAACAGTTAAAAATAATTATTGAGTGCCAATAAGAAGAAGAAGAAGAAGAAGGAAAAGAGTTAATATTTATCAATGAGAAAATGGAAACCTAATAAGGATAAGCAACTTATCCAAGGTCACACAGTTAGCTGGAAGGGCTCACTCACTATCTTCTAGTGGATAGCCAAATAAACATACAGTTGTAATAAAACTGTTTACGTGTCGTAAAAGAGAAATAAATACTCCCACCTGGATGTAAGCTTTTCACTGTACCATAAAATCCTCTAGGGCTGTTATTTTTTATTTGATTTTTTATTCCCAGAGTCTCCCACAACGCCTACAACATAGAGGACCTCATTAAATGTTTGTAGTTGTTTTATAGCGAAGTGCTGACAAACCACTAGCAGAGTTAGAGAAAGCTTTATATATTAAGTGACATTTGAACTCTGTCTTAAAGAAATAAATACAGGTATTCAAGAAACAGATTCAGGGGCCAAGGACATTTGGGACAGAGAAGATAAGTGAATAGAGGTCTGAAGGTGGAAAAACCAAAACCGGAAACCAAACCCATTGCCGTCGAGTTGATTCCAACTCATAGCGACTCTATAGAACAGAGTGGAACTACCCTATAGGGTTTCCAAGGAGCGGCTGGTGGATTTGAACTGCCTACCTTTCTGGTTAGCAGCTGAACACTTAACTACTGTTTGAAATACCTGGGGAGTTGGTGTTTGAGATGTAGGGGAAACTGGAGAGTAGTGAGGGAGAAGATTCTGAACAGGGAGTCAGGGTGGTCTAAGAAGAGAGCCTGTTAGGCCCTCTGTCTGAGAATCTCTGTGCAGACCACCACCTGGAGAGCCATGTGTAGCCCAGCTGCACTGGAATCAGATGAGAGAATAGGTGTCATTTCAGGAAGCTCTCTGTGAACTGGGCACAACCTGAAGTCTATTGTGTTTGTGCCCAATTTGATTGACATTTAGTCCCACCACACAAAAACACTGCAAATTAGAATAAAATTCCATAGAAGTGAAGTTGGAGGGAGATTGCGAATGATTTCTACAAAAGGGAGGATTTTAATCTTTAAGACAGCCAAACTTAAATTTTCAAAATATTCAAAACAGGGGTTGCATATAAACATAAATACGTGTCAAATTATTAATTTCTTGATTTATTAAGGAAGAAACATGTGATATGATAAATCTGGCTTCAAGAGCATTTAGAAGAACTGGGTACATATATGCATTCTGAGTAAAAAATATTGGAATAAAATTGCTGTGTTAAATACAAAACTGATTAGCAGCCTACGTACGCTTTGGGGAACTTGTCTGTATTGGACAGAAACCTACAAGTAAATATGTATCTTTACGGTGTCTGGGCTCTAATCAAACAGCATATGCTAAAGGCAAACACAGGTACACTCTTCCACATAATTAAATAATCCTTAGACATGTCTCTTAAACAATGCCCAATATCACAATTAAAGAACATTATTATTTCCCCTCTCCACTTCATCTTAAGTGTAAAGTTAAAAAAAATATATACACACACACTACACACTCACAAACACAAGTGACCTAATTTCTTTTTTTTTTAAGAAAAGTTAATGTTTGTCACAGAATATGGAGAGAGAGCCTGGTGGCAGGGAAAACAGTTAAGAAAGACATTTCTTTAAGCTAAGCGAGAGAAGGAAAAAAAAAAACCCCAAACCCATTGCCACTGAGTCGATTTCGACTCACAGCCACACTATAGGACAGAGTAGAACTGCCCCATAAAGTTTCCAAGGAGTGCCTGGTAGATTCAAACTGCCAACCTTTTGGTTAGCATCCATAGCACTTAACCTTGCCACCAGGCTTCCAATGAGAGAAGAAGAGGGTCTAAATTTAGGTGTTGGGGATTGAGAGTACCATACAAGGTCTGTAGACTAATATGCCCTGACTTAAACTATGAGTTCTAGTTTCCTTTTCCTGTCTCTGTACCCTCACATCCCAATTATGCTGCTCCATTTCTCTCAATGCCTTTCCCCCTCCTATTACTCGCTTTTATAAAGTCCGTTTCTTCTAAAGATGCTTTTCAGGCTATCCACATTTGAATTAATCTTTTTTTCTCTTAACTATTATAGCAATTATTGTTCATAAAATTATTTAGCCTATGATGCCTTATATTATTTTCTTGTTCATGTGAGAAGTCGTTCAAATTTACATTTATCTGATTTTCTGAAATTATTCGATGGCAAATAGTAGGTATTTAATAAATGCTGGATTTATTGAAACAAGAGTAAAAGCTGGTGTTTTAGGATTTATTCATCATTTTAGGAATTGCTTTGTTTGCTATAGAGTATGGTTTCCTTCAAATTAATGATAAAAAAACATTAAGTATAATGAAAGAGTAGAGGGCTATGTTTGTAATTAATCCTTGAAGCAATGAATCAAGGGCAATTCGATATTTATTTTAATAATAAATTTAATAGGTGTATTTTTATAAATACTACAAATTATTATTTTTAAATTAGTGTTATATGTTTTTAAACATCTCTTTTTTTTTTCAAAATAATAATTATGTTTTTGCTTGTGTAATAATGTTCAACCATGGCACAGATAATAAAAATAATTTTTGCAAGACAATTTGATTTCTGACAGCACAGTTGATTTTTCAGCTTTAAACCAGTGAAATTATGCTGGTCACTTTCCTAATTTAAAGAGACAGAGGAAAAGAAGGCTAGGCAACCTAACAGGATATAAATAATGTCTAAAGAAAGTATGATTTTATTTTTATTTCATAAGGATAATATTAAAAGTGAACTGGTTTTACAAATCTGAAATGTATTTTAAGACAGATTCTACATATTACCTTGTCGGGAAAAGATGCTACTAATATTCTAATGTGCTCAATTCTAGAATATATTAATATACTTCCCCTACGCTGCCTAATCTAGGACTGATAAAGAAAATGTGACTTGGTTGCTGTTATACCAACACAATGCAACAAATAAATTTGATTGAAAAGGTAGTTAAATCAGTCATTTGGTGTTAGGCTTTGAACTTTTCACCCCATTTTTGTTACCATCATGGTTGCAGTTTTAGTAAGTGTAAAGAATCGTTGCCAAGATGTCATAAACCACATGTTCTTTTTCAATTTATAAACCTCAGGAACTAGCCGAAAAGTTACTGTTCTAATAAAAAAGAAAGAGAGAGAGAGAAGCCAGTGTATCAGGCAAAAGAAATTCCTTTAATAAATTATCACTGTTCACCTATTACGTACCAGCCAGTATAGTGGCACTGGAATCCACAAGAACTTCACAATCTAGAGAGATGACTATGATAGAAACAAAAGCAGAAAAACAAAAATTAAAAAAAAAATGTGCATGCCAGTGACAGTGATAGGCACAGTGGACTGTAGCCAGGAAGGACACTAGGTGAGTAGGAACTTCCAGGTAATGACTGGCTGTAATTTTAAAGGACAAGTAGGAAGGTAAAAGGAGACAGGCATTGCTGCAGATGAGCACGTAGGCAGAAGAATACGGAGAGAGGGATGATCCGATAGTGAAACAACCATATACACAGAATAGCACACAAAATATCTGCACAGTTTAAAAGAGTAATTTGAAAAAAAAAATAAATTCCCATATAACCACGCCTCACCATTCTCAGAGGGAAGAAAATTGTTGATAAAAAGGTATGGGGAAATACAGACCACTGCATCATGGTGTACTGTTTCACTAAATGCAGAGAATAGGTAGACCTGGTGAGAGGGTTTCCCTTTTGTTTGCAGAATTTTTATAAACCAGCTTTAAACGATGGCCAGAAAATGTTAAGAAGGTAAAATACTATTTAAAAATGAAAGGAAAAGAAAACGTATGTAGATATTAATTGAGATTTGGCCAGATAGATGTCAAAGACATTTATTTTAAGGATTCTAAGGAATTAATGAACAAAAATTTATTTTAAGGTGATGTTTGGAACTATCTCTGTAAGAAATTGCCAAATAAAACACACCCAAAGATATGGCCTTGAGAATAAAGCTGTTCTAGAAACTTCCTTTAGGGCTGATAAAATTGGGATAAGCAGTGAAGAAAGAGCTGGAGAGAAAAATTGCAATGGTCATCCCATCTGAGATGGGAATGGATTCTCTTTCTCTTTCTCTCTCTCTCTTTTTTTAAGCACAATATAACTTGTATGCATGTTTTTGTTATTGAACTTTAAAGTTTTACTTATATTTCATTGTTAACACTTCAGTTCTCACGAATGTGCTTGGTAAAATAAGTGCTTTAATTACTTGCCCGCACGTTCAGTATTCAAATACCATGCTGTTCTTCAGTTTATTAGAAGATTTTTAGACTCTCAAAATACCATAAAAAATAGAAATTAAAAAAAAATCTTTAAATATTTTGTCATTAGTTTATTATCATCCCCAAATGAAGAATATATATACAAACCTTGGAGCATATAGAAATGTGCCTATAAATTTAAAAAAATTTATAAACATTGGAATGCTAATTAATCATTTTTATGTATGTATAGCTACGATTATCTCAAATTACATTAGATTTTCGAAGGAGATACACATACACACACTTATATACATTTATACATAAGGAAGCCCTGGTGGAGTGGTTAAGCGCTCAGCTGCTGATCAAAAGGTCAGCTGCTCCTTAAGGTCATTCTGCTTCCTTAAAGATTACAGCCCTGGAAACCCTATGGGGCAGGTCAACTGTGTCCTATAGGGTCACTATGAGTCAGAATCCACTCAGTGTCAATAGGTGTGGTGTGTATGTATATTCCAAAGAGAAATACAATTTTCATTTCTATATTCAAATTGCAAGGAATGGAATTTGGTAATAATGAATATGCTATTTGCATTCTTATAAAACATGCACAAAAGACATCTGCTGAACCTATCACTGATAATGATCTCATTTTTCAAATACTGAGAAAACCTTAGGGATAAAAAAATGAAAGTTAAGAGAGAGAGAAAAACTTAAATTCTTAGAATTTGAAGAAAAAGTAGATTCTCAAACAATTCCTGTTTCACAGATGAATAAAAACGGAATACAAAAAGGTTAAATGATTTGCCCAAGGTCAGCCAGGTAGTTACTTTCCAAGTCGGAATAACAATGATGGTTTCCTGTGTCAAATCCTATGCTAAAGCTGCTAAAGTAAACTCCTTCCAGGTCACTGAGTCATCTAGATAAAAGTATTTAACTCAGTTGTTTACGTGATTACCAAGCTCCTGTGCCTTTTAAATCAACCAACTACCATAACATTTGCCAAGGTCAGGGCTGAGCACATAGCAGGTCCTCAGCACATGCTGCTGAGTGATGGACAAAGACCTAACTGAGAGCAAGAAAGGAGACTCCAAGATTGAGATTTCTTATGAAGCAAATATCTATTTCTCTCATTCCCTGGAAATATAGCATTTATTAACAAAGAACAAAACAAAAATACCTCTCAAGCTACAAATGACAAATGACTGAAACCCTGGCATACTTTATGAAATGGATTGCAGAATAGTCAGCCTAACACTGATTTTGATAATGGTTTTGTCTCACTTCTCTGCTAAGGAAATTCTTTCAAAAGCAAAAAAAAAAAAAAAAAGTAGTTTAATTTCTTTTCAGATTATATAAGTATGCCCAAATCCTTTTTACATGGAAAACATTATGAAATAAAATTTATACTGGTGTATTTTCACAATTTTAAATAATCTAGGAATTATTTTTCCAGGCTTTTTGAAAAATTATTAGCTACATGTTGAATTGGGGTGCTAATAACAAGGAACATAATATTTTAGCATACATTTGTTTCATACATTTAGTGTAAGTGTAATTAAGTTTCATCATGCAGATTCCAGCTATACTGTAACAAATTAAGTCTACTCTGAACTATTGATTCAACTTAGTTAATATTTTAATAACAATTAAAGTCAATGATTATTGCACTGCAAGGAAGCTGTAAAAATTAAATCCAGTAATATTCATCATTTCATTTAACTGGAGCCTACACTTCATCATGGCCTGCCACCTCAATTTACATCCTAATCCCATCATTGCTTTCACTGTATACTTTAGGGCAATGCATTTAATGTCATTAAGTCCCATTTTCTTTGTCTATAAACGCTTGATAAGTAACAAGGTGTTTGGCATATAGTAGGTATTCAAAAAATCTTAATTCATTTGCATTTCATTGTGCTGGATGTATAGAGATAGTTAACATCATAGCAATTATAATTATACAGTATGATTTTACCTGAAATTTACCTTACTTATACACACTTACATTTTTGTCTAATTATAAATGTTATATATAGCATTTAGCACAAGTTGTAGAAATGTACTAATTTTTGTTTATAAAATGTAAGTCAATTAGCAAAAACAAAAATCAGTGTAATTTGTGTCCATTTCTGCATTGCCCCAAAGGAGAAGAGACTTCTAATAAACAACTGGTTTCTGTGATATTTGTGTACATATCTGCAGGTAAAGATGAGGATTATCATTGTTATGGAAAGTTATGGGAATTATTTTAACAGTGGTGATAAATTTTCACTGGTCCATTTGTATGTAAACTGTTGACGAATTCCCTGAAGGCCAGGTTTTAATGCAAGATATATATATATATATATAAACATTTAAAGTACACTTCCAGGACCTGTGCTAAACATTTTAACCCTTCTACTTATAGTGTGTTATGTGTTCTTTCCATAACACTATGAGGAAGTTATTATTTTTACTTAATAAATGAAGTATTTAAGGACCTCATCCAAGATAATAAGTAGCAGAACCAGATTTCAAATGGAGGCAGTCTGACTCCATGACTCATATTCTTGACGGCCCCTCATTTGGCCTCAATTTGCTGCCAAGCAAAGTACACAGGCAAATCGAAACTGCCATATTTGACTGTGTCTCTGGTTCTTCTTTTGTCTGTGTTCTGAAATCGACAGATGCCTACTGGAATGAGAGGGCATATATATCTTTGGTGTAGATTCAAGTTTTTCTACATTGCAGGTTCTTTTTGTGGTCATTGGTAGTTGTCTATTTGTGTGTATCCATGGATGAATGAAAGCCTACAGGCCAGTAATGGTGCAATCTTGGCTCCATAATCTCTCTTCTTTCCCATATTCAACCTATCATACATTCCTAAATATATATTGAAATTATATCTTCTTTCCATCCCCAAACTGTCATTAATTTATTTTAGATGCTGTTTCTCTTGCTCTGGTTTCTACAGTAGGCTTTAACTTGTTTCCTTGCTTCCAGCCTGTCCATGGAGTCCTAGTGTCACAGTGGTTAAGAGCTCAGCTGTTAACCAAATGGTTGGTGGTTCGAATCCACCAGCCACTCCTTGGAAACCCTACAGGGCAGTTCTACTCTGTCCTATAGGGTCACTATGAGTCAGAATCGACTTAGTAGTAATGGGTGTGATTTGTTTTTTTTACCCTGTCCTGGTGGTGTACTGGTTAAGAGTTTGGTTGCTAACCCGAAAGTTGGCAGTTTGAATCCACCAGGTGCTCATTGGAAACTCCACGGGGCAGTTTTACTCTGTCCTCTAGGGTCACTATGAGTCGGTATTGACTCGATGGCAATGGGTATTGTTTTTGGTTTGGTATTTAATTTGTTCTCCTTAGTGTTATGTGAATGAGCTTTCTAATCCACAAATAGGATCATGCCACACCCCTGCGAAACCCTTTCCGTGAGCTTCATTGCTTTTGCAATAACGGGAGATCCTGCATGGTTTAATTCCAAGTTATCTCTCTATCCTATTCTCTCAGAGCTCACGCATTTAAATGTTATAATGAAGTATGTTGAACAGTCTGCATTATTCCCTAAGTGCTTTCTGTTCCATTTTTCTGAAAACTTTCTCCTTGCTCTCCTACCTCACACATACTACTCCTGTTCAGTCAACTCCTACCTGCCCATCAGTTCTCAGCTGAGAAATCACTTCCCTCCGACAGCCCCCTTTCATCCCTCAGATTTGGGTTGGTTATCCTTCTTTAGTGTTCCTTTTATTATTTTTTCATTATTCTTCCTGAAATAGCACTCATCACATTATATTATATTTGCTTCTCTATATATGTTACTCTTACTAAACTTACTAAACTGTTATGAGTCTGTAAGATTACTGAGAACAGTGACTATGTGTTTTGCTCACAGAATGTATCCTACATTCAATGCTATGATGATGCATAGTAGATGCATAGTAAATGATTATAACGTGGTGAATGAAAGAACAAATAAAGCAAGGGAAAAAATGAAATGTTTACTTTGCAGATACCACTTACTATTAGGCAGCCATTACAACTTCCTTAAAAGCTGAGACTAATTTTGGATATTGAAGTTCATTTTCATAGACTTCTGTATTTTTATTCCCATTTCTTATCACATTCTCTGTCCATCATTCCATCTCTTTCTATCTAAGAGCAAGTCCAAGAAGCAATTTTAAAAGAAGTTTGAGAATTAAATCCTCATTGATGGCATATTTTTTCTTTTATGTCTAAGATTTCCACAGACTTATTATAGTGGTTCCATTTTTTAAAAAAAGGCTGTGCAAATGGCATATTATAAAATTAAATGGTAACATATTGTGTTGATTAGGATCACAGTCAAGTCTAGAGGCAAAATAGAAATAACAGATGCAATATAAATGCAGAGTTATGTGTGTCATCGTTGAATCCTGTCTCACAAAATTAACACAATATGCTCCACCTGAGCAAAGACGGGGCGGGGGGGTGGGCAGGGAGAAAAGGGAATGAAAACTGTGCCAACCTTATAAATGGAAAGACATTAACATTTTAATCTTGATTTGGTAATAAATTTTGAAAAGAAATTGAGCATTAATTGGATTTCTCATTAAATTTTCAGTCAAAGAGAAAAATTTTCTGTATATTAATATGGGCCTCCAAAATGGTTTTTAGATCATGAGATTTCTAATTCTTCTTTAACTTACTGAATTTACTACTTTGAAAGGGTCTAATTAAATTCTACCTTAAAGCTATTCATAGAGGTGCTTCCTTATTTTATTAGTCTTTTTGTGGTGGTGCAGATTGAATATAAGGAGCAACATAAGGCAAATACATTATATTTGTGGTGTAAAACTTAAATTTGAATACATACTTTATTGAAGAAAAATACGACAAGATCCTTCTATTGTTACACTTTATCAGTCACTTAATTTGTATATGATACATCATATAATCCACTAAGTGACTGAGTTTGATTTGACCTGTAATCTAGAAAAAATGCTCTCTGTAATATTAACTTTTATTTTTTACATGAAAAAGAAAAAAGATCCTCATCTACTCCTCAGCAGAAAGCAACATGAAAGTAAAAATAAATTAAGTTTAAATCATGGATTTTGTAGTAAAATTATTGGCTCATTTTTTTTTATTTTCCCACTTCTCATGTAACTTTGCAATTCCTTCCTCTAAAATTTCCCTGTACTTCTCTTCCTGAACAAAGAAAAACGACATCACCCCCTCCTTACAGAAAGAAACATTTGAACAGTAAAAAAACTGTTAAATTATTTAAACATATAGTAAGAATGTCCCTCCAACTTTGGGTATAAATGATGTCATATTACACATATTAGCTAAAATTTCCCTCACATGTCTGTCGGTTTGTCGTACTGTGGGGGCTGGTGTGTTGCACAGTCATCCATGGTGGACAGGTTTCAGCTGAGCTTCCAGACAAAGATAGACTAGGAAGAAGGACATGGCAGTCTACTTTTGAAGAAAACTAGCCAGTGAAAACTTTATAAATAGCAGTAGAACATTGTCTGATATAGTGCCAGAAGATGAGCGCCTCAGGTTGGAAGGCACTCAAAATACAACTGGGGAAGAGCTGCCTCCTCAAAGTAGAGTTGACTTTAATGACATGGATGAAGTCAAGCTTTCGGGACCTTCATTTGCTGATGTGGCACAACTCAAAAAGAGAAGAAACAGCTGCAAAAGTCCATTAATAATTTGGGAACCTGGAATGTACAAAGTATGAACCTAGGAAAATTGGAAATCTTCAGAAGTGAAATGGAATGCATAAAGATTGATATCCTAAGCATTAGTGAGCTGAAATGGACTGGTACTGGCCATTTTTAATAGGACAGTCATATGGTCTACTATGCCAGGAAAAACTACTTGAACAGAAATGGCGTTGCATTCATCGTCAAAAAGAACATTTCAAGATTTATCCTGAAGTACAACACTGTCAGTCATAGGATAATATCCACACACCTACAAAGAAGACCAGTTAATATGACTATTATTCAAATTTATGCAGCAACCACTAAGACCAAAGATGAAGAAATTGAAGATTTTTACCAACTTCTGCAGTCTGAAATTGATCAAACATGCAATCAGGATGCACTGATATTTACCGGTGACTGGAATGCCAAAGTTGGAAATAAAAAAGAAGAAGGATTGGTACTTGGAAAATATGGCCTTGGTGATAGAAACAATGTTGGAGATTCCATGAAAGAGTTTTGCAAGATCAATGACTTCTTCATTGCAAATAACTTTTTTCACCAACATAAATAGCAACTATACACATGGACCTCGCCAGATGGAATACACAGGAATGAAATCTACTACATCTGTCGAAAAAGATGATGGAAAAGCTCAGTATCATCAGTCAGAACAAGGCCAGGAGCCAGCTGTGGAACAGACCATCAATTGCTCATATGCAAATTCAAGTTGAAACTGAAGAAAATTAGAACAAGTCCACGAGAGTCAAAGAATGACCTTGAGTATATACCACCTGAATTTAGAGACCATCTTGAGAATAGATTTGATGCATTGAACACTAATGACCAAAGACCAGACAAATTGTGGAATGACATCAAGGACATCATACATGAAGAAGGCAAGAGGTCTTTAAAAAGACAGGAGAGAAAGTAAAGACCTAAATGGATGTCAGAAGAACCTCTGAAACTTGCTCTTGAACATCGGGTAGCTAAAGAAAAAATAAAAAGTGATGAAGTAAAAGAGTTGAACAGAAGATTTCAAAGGGCAGCTGGAGAAGACAAAGCAAAGTATTATGATGACATGTGCAAAGACCTGGGGATAGAAAATCAAAAGGGAAGAATACGCTCAGCATTTCTCAAGATGAAAGAACTGCAGAAAAAATTCAAGCCTCGAGTCGCAATAGTGAAGGATTCTATGGGGAAAATATTAAACGACACTGGAAACATCAAAAGAAGATGGAAGGAACAAACAGAGTCACTATATCAAAAAGAATTGGTCAATGGTCAACCATTTCAGGAGGTAACATATGATCAGGAACCGATGGTACTGAAGGAAGAAGTCCAAGCTGCACTAAAAGCATTGTTGATAAACAAATCTCCAACAATTGACGGAATACCAATTGAGATGTTTCAACAAACGGATGCAGCGCTGGAAGTGCTCACTCATCTATGCCAAGAAATTTGGAAGACAGCTACCTGGCCAACTGACTGGAAGAGATCCATATTTATGCCTATTCCAAGAAAGGTGATGCAGCTGAATGCAGAAATTATCAAACAATATCATTAATATCACATGCAAACAACATTTTGCTGAAGATCATTCAAAAGTGGCTGCAGCAGTATATCGACACGGAAGGGCCAGAAATTCAGGCCAGATTCAGAAGATGATGTGGAACCAGGGGTATCATTGCTGATGTCAGATGCATCCTGGCTGAAAGCAGAGAATACCAGAAAGATGATTAACGTGTGTTTTATTGACTATGTTAAGGCATTCGACTGTGTGGATTATAACAAATTATGGATGACATTGAGGAGAATGGGAATTCCAGAATACTTAATTGTGCTCATGAGGAACCTGTACATGGATCAAGAGGCAGTCGTTCAAATAGAACAAGGGGATGATGATGGTTTAAATTTAGGAAAGGTACGTGTCAGGGTTGTGTCCTTTCACCATACCTATTCAATCTGTATGCTGAGCAAATAATCTGAGAAGCTGGACTATATGAAGAAGAACAGGACATCAGGATTGCAGGAAGACTCAGTAGCAACCTGCATTATGCAGATGACACAACCTTGCTTGATGAAAGTGAAGAGGACTTGAAGCACTTACCGATGAAGATCATAGACCACAGCCTTAAGTATGGATTACACCTCAACATAAAGAAAACAAAAATCCTCACAACTGGGCCGATAAGGAACATCATGACAAATGGAGAAAAAATTCAGGTTGTCAAGGATTTCATTTTACCTGGATCCACAATCAACATCCACGGAAACAGTAGTCAAGAAATCAAAAGATGCATTGAGCAAATTGGCTGCAAAAGACTTCTTTAAAGTGTTAAAAAGCAAAGATGTCACCTTAAGGACTAAGGTGTGTCTGACCCAGGCCATGGTGTTTTCAATCGCCTCATATGTATGCGAAAGTTGGACAATGAGTAAGAAAGACCGAACAGGAACTGACGTTATTGAATTGTGGTGTTGGTGAAGAATATTGAATATACCATGGACTGCCAAAAGAACGAACAAATCTATTTTTGAAGAAGTACAACCAGAACGTTCCTTAGAAGCAAGGATGGCGAAACAACATCTCACATACTTTGGATAGGTTATTAGGAGGGATCAGTTCCTGGAGAAGGACATCATGTTTGGTACAATAGAGGGTCAACGAAAAAGAGGAAGACCCTCAATGAGATGGATTGACACATTGGCTGCAACAATGGGCTCAAGCATAGGAACCCTTGTGAAGATGACGCAGCACCGGGCATTGTTTCGTTCTGTTGTGCATAGAGTCGCTGTGAGTCAGAACTGACTGGACAGGACCTAACAACAACAAAGCTAAAATTTAATACTCAGTCACATCTTGTAGAATCACAAGTTCTCACTACTGTCTACACAAAAGCTTTCTTGATTCTCTCTTTTTAGTGACTTGGTTAAGGTGGGTGTTAAATTCTTTGGCTCAAAATATATCTGTAAAATATATTCTGTCACTAGTAGTCAGAATGGAAGTCACTATTAAAATCAACCCTAAGAGCAAGACTAACACGTCCACATACTGTTGTAAAGCACAGTAGCTAGCTGATAGACTAGTGACCAGGTAACAGGGTGTCATCCTGACCAGCCATCAACAAACTGTAATAGCACATGTTGATAATGATGCATAAGAGCAAATTTTAAAAATTACATAATTAATTCCTCATTAGTGTTATGGGTATTTTTGGAATCTATTCTAAATTATCAGTTAAGAAGAAATGATTAGGCTGCTAGGATACAATAGTCAAGAGACTTACTTTGTACACCTAAAAACCTACTGGGGTATAAAAGCATATCAGCACCAAAGAGGTTTGATAGCAATAGCTGATTTGAACAAAATTAAAAGTGGCCTTCAAATATTCTGGGGCTTTGGTACATCGGTGTACTAGAGAACTCATTATCTTGCCTAAATAAAAGACCCTGAACCTAAATAAAAAGCTATTTACCACTACCACTTGAAATCCAGATAATCCTCTCAGAAATATACAGAGAAGAGAGAGCTCTCATTCCAAGATAAAATGTGTCCCATCTGCCATGTGTCACCATTAGCAGAGTCTAAAAGTTATATGAGTGCGTCCTGAGAGTGAACATTCTTGGTTGTATTCCATCCCCATTATCAAATCAGAATTTACTTTCTTTTAAGAATATTCAAAATGCACCACTCTGACTATGAATCGTCCAGATGCTTGTGTATGTGCGTGTGTAACTATGCATGTGGCTGTTGTTGTTGTGTGCCATCGTGTTGATTCCGACTCATAGCAACCCTACAGGACAGGGTAGAACTGTTCCATAGGGTTTCCAAAGAGCAGCTGGTGGATTTGAACGGCTGACCTTTTGGTTAAGAGCCTGAGCTCTTAATCACTTTGCCACCAGGGCTCTCCTAACTAAGCGTAACATTTCAAAACAAACAAATTCTGAAATATGGAATTCCAAGAATACTACCTTGGAGTTTTAAATTGTAGAAATAATTCTTCTCTTTGTATTTAGAGCATTTCAGAGCTTCTTGCATGAATATTTTCTTAAATCAGCACATAACACTTACACAATTAGAAAAATATTTTCAGATGGGAAAACAGAAGCAATTAAAGCTAAGAACTAGAATTTTGAATTGTTATTTGGTAAAGTGGTCTTTCATTAAGTTTTCTGGAACATGTAATTGTTATGCCCCTTAATAGTGTAAAAAAAAAAAAAATCAGAATTCAGTAATTGAGATTATACTGAAGACAGGCATTCTTATTCAGAGAAACATTAAACCATATGAGAAAATGTGTATTTCTAGTAAACGTTAACAAGCACCACGCAGTTCTTTTACATTTCTTTTATTGATAATGTAAAAATTGAAATGGAGGTATGCACGCTCTGTAGTTTTACTTTTGGAGAAAGTCCTTGCAAAGAAATCCGTTCTTTCCATCTCTATTAATCTATGTTTCTATAATTTGCTTATTAAATTTACATTTTGGTATCATAAAATTTCTGGATTTCAAGGAACTTTGAAGATTCTCATCCACTCAATACTTGCTTTCCTTATATACCAATAGAATCAACAGTCATGTAGCTCACATTTTAACCAAGTTTACATTAACCTAAATACTTTTTGAAGAAAACTTTTTGTTTCACAAATAATCTTATATTGTATATTTTCTTTTAATACATACTCATTGCATTTTAAATTTGTCTGACTCTACTAAGAATGGCTTAATTTTAAATCATAATCAAATTAACTATCAATAATAGGAAATTGGCTCAGTTAATAAAATTTTTGCTTAAAGAAATTCTGTTCATATATAAAATATATTATAAAAAGTCAATTAAAAATATAGAAAATACATTGAGAAAATACAACTAATACAACTACTTAAAAACATTCACAATATTATGTTTTATATATATTTTTTGTAACAAAAAGTGGCAAATTGCAATAATAGCTACTTTTTTGGGTGGTCACTAATCTAGCAATTACTGTAATAACTACCCTTTACAAATGCTTGTTTTGTGTGGAAAGATATACATGTACATGTCAACATTGATCATTTCTGTGTACTGGAATTACCTGTGATTTTATTTTGTATTTCCTGATTTTTCTACAATGAGTAAGGGTAATAAATGTGGTTTTAAGACAAGTTTTAAAAAATAAATGATCTTTTTTTTGTTCAATTAATTTTTGTAAAAGCATTAGAAAGTGAGTAATAGCATTTCCACAGTTTTCTTAGATTTTGATGCCCCCAAGCAAGCTAATCTCTTAAAGACTGTATATCCCATCAATTAGAACCTTAATGTTAATACAGAGGAAAAACAAAACTTACTACTTATGATATGACTCTGAATCCCATATAGTAAGAGAAGGATCACCACTACACTGCCGAAACAAAGCCTTCTTATGCAAAATAGCTGTTTTTGAGAAGACAATTCACTAGGAATAAATTAATTTTGGGCAATATAATTGTTCATATTTGAATTTTTAAAAAGTGGGGGTCATTTAAATTTCTAATACTTACTTTTAAAATATTATTTAAAATATTTTTTGTGGTTGGAAATCTATCTTTGTGCATTTTTTTAAGTTTTAGGAAATCATTCCCAGAAGAGTTCCATTCAATGTTGAAATACTCTCTTCAGTAATAAAATAATGTCAAAAAGAGGAGTGTCAAGTTAAATAGCTTTTATAACCTTGAGAAAGTATATAAACAGGTTCAAGAGATAGAGATGGATACCTCAATTAAATTACAGGACTGTCCTGAATATTAGCATGATGTCCAATAAAATTTGCAAATGGCCCTAAGCTTATTATGAGTAAATAAGCAGAGAGTGTATTTACTCAGATGCACCCCACTGGCTTTCCTGTGGAAATGCATGCCATTTAATATTCACTATATCTCAAAATTATAGTAAGAATGCAAAACACACATTAGGGTAAAAAAATCAACATTACACAATTCTAATAGCCAGTGTTGAGACTCTGTATAGAAAACTGGAGCACATTAGAAATTTTAGTTTGATAGAAATGTACAGTGTACTCTATCCCTACCAATCATCTTTAATTTTTGTTTGCTTATATAAGAAAAATATGTAAAACAAATTGTAACATAATTCTTTTCTGAAAATAAAGTAAAAATACTCAGTAAAAACCATTTCAAAATACAAACTGAAGTAAAGCACTCTATATTGAATTCCCAAAGTAATAGCACATTTTCATTAAGTATGTACTATATGACATAATTAATATATAATAAGTTAAATGTAGATAAGATTATATATACACAGAAATCAAAGTGTACCTATATTAAAATCACAGAATGTAATCATATCAGATGTCTAAGTCTTAAAGGCTTAAAGAAATATTTAGAGACTATCTCCTTGATATGAGATATTGATTTTCTTATATACTGTAACCAAAAACAAACTGGTTGCAGTCGAGTCGATTCCGACTCATAGCGATCCTATAGGACAGAACAGAAACGCTGCATAATGTTTCCAAGGAGCAGCTGGTGGATTCAAACTGATGACCTTTTGGTTAGCAGCTGAGCTCTTAACCACTGAGCCGCCAAAAACCAAAACCAAACCTGTTGCCGTTGAGTTAATTCCAACTCATAGCGACCCTATAGGACAGGGTAGAATTGCCCCATAGTGTTTCCAAGGAGTGGCTGGTGGATTGGAACTGCTAACCTTTTGGTTAGCAGCCTAATGCTTAATCACTGTGCCACCAGGGTTAGGGCTCTCTTATATACTACACACATTAACACCATGATGAATAAGTGGGACATAAAGTTTGTTTTATTAAAAAAAAATCATATCTGAAATATGCATAATGTTGTTATTTGATATGATCAACTTAGAATAGTATCTCTCTCTTCTAAAGTCAAATTATTTTCAGTTGTGTAAGATGTCTTTAAGAGGCCATAAAAAAGATGTCTAACTATGGATTCCACTGATGTGAGCTCCTCAAGACGTTTAATTTCCCAAAGCCATGTCTTTACGGAATTTTTACAACACTTCTACAATCCAAATAACAGTGCATTCTTTTTAAATTTTTAGTTTGTGGTATGTTTACACCTAATATGTATTCATGATTTTAAGTAGTGTCTCATCTTTTATTATTTTTATTCTTGCTAGTATAGCTCATTTTCCATTTCAGTACTGGACTAGTTATAACAACTATTTTCAGCCACTTACAAAATTCTTTGCTTTTTTTTCCTCTTTATAACCTAACATTGTTTTATTTTTCTTTTTGAAAATGCAAGGGTTCTAAATATATTTGCAGAGTTCTCATGCAGAAATATCATTTACGTAACAATATGTCGGGGTCTTACTGCACATTTGTACTTTAAATTCATGATTGTTCTGCTTGGAACTGTTTTAAAAAACAAATACACCACAGACCTTTGGGTGAAAATTTCTTGAAATAACAGAAATCTCAATTTCTTTATGTATAATTGGGATATATGATGAGAAAATGCTTGGATTTGGTCATCGGAAGTCAGAAGTCTGAAGAATTGTGATGAAGTGCTAGATATGAAATTTCTAATAAAACAGCAACAACATTAACTACCACTTCAAAATATGTGAAGAAATAGAGGATTTCATCATTGAAATTTATAAAATTGATACTAATTTAATAATTTTAATGGCCTCTCATCATTGGTTAAAACTCAGAATCTTAGCTCTCATGGAAATGTTTAGGTAGATACCCTACACCATTACCTCGTTTTTTGAGGCTAGGGTTCAATTATGCTGAGAAACAAAAAAAAATTACTTCTGTCCTCCCATCACTAAAAAAAAAAAAGCTATTTACAAAGCAGCCACAATTTACAAAGCATTTTACTAAGCACTATATCATCATGAAGTATTTATTGGGCATCTAATTTCTTCTCAAGAATTAGGAAGCTATAGTATTACTGTAAGAGAGACATTTTATGTTCTCAAGTTGCTTTGGGAGAATATAACTAGGAGGGTGGCAAGCCAAGTGCCCCCCCCCCCCGGTATAAATAAAAAAACAAATCTGTTACCGTCGAGTCAATTCTGACTTACAGCAATCCTACAGAACCGAGTAAAACTGCCCCATAGAGTTTCCAATGAGCAACTGGTAGATTTGAACTGCTGACTTTTTGGTTAGCAGCTGTAGCTCTTAACCACTGTGCCATGTTAGAGAACTGAAGGAAACAGAATTTGAAGAAATGAAAGATGCTAAGAGAAAAAATAGGATAAGGCAGATTCCTCATGTGTTGAGAAGAGGAGTGATTTTAAATCCAGGAAAAGGGATTAATTTTATAGACAATTTATTCTAGAGATTAGAAAAAATAAAAGTATATATGGTGATGGCGAGAAGAGATACAAGGTAGTGAGGTAATGAGGATCAATTAAATCCAAAATCCCTACTATTCACCTCTGTTCAATTCTGACCAGATACTCATGCAGCACTTGTTTCTCTGTCCCTCACCACCAGAGCTAGGTCAGAACTGACAAGTTAAAGGACACAGTCCTTCAGACTTCCAAGAAGGCCCAAGACTTCAGATGCCAGGGCAAGTTTATGAGTCCCCAAGACACCCTCATTTCTGACCTGCTAGCTACAAATTCAGAGTTTTCCCACTACCCCTTCAGGATGCCAGACACAAGTTGGGGGTGGGGGTGAAGACTCTCTCAATTCTGACCTGGTGGCTACAAATTCAGGGGGTTCTCTTTACCTCCTCAAGATACCAGCTGCAGGCGTAGGAGTCCCTAGATACCCTCACTTCTGACCCACCAATCGCCGGAGTCAGTAATTCACTGGAAAGGCTCACAGAACTCAAGGAAATTGCTATGCTTATGATTACTGTTTTACTGTAAGATAAAGTATACAAATGAGGAGACACGTAGCTTAAGGTCTGGGAGGGTTCCCATTGGGGAGCTCCCATGTTCCCAAAAGGGACATGTTATCCTCTCACATGATCAATTTCTTTCACCAACCAGGAAATCCATGGAGCATCCGTGTCCAGAGCCTTTATTGGTTTTATTTTATAGTCATGATTGAAGCCTCACTGTATAGCATGATAGATTGAATCACCTCCCGCCCCCACCAGGTCAGCTGACATCAGGCCACTCGGTCTTTCTGTCTTGGCCAGCTCCCACTCATTAGCACAAATCCTCAGGTATAGTTTAGATGACAAACACATCTCAATTACTCATGAAATTACAAAAGTTTTAGAATTATCTCAGGAAACAAGGGCAAAGATCAAATTATTTTGGGTAAAGTTAAATTGCTTACCCCACAGATAATGAGGTGAAGATAGACTTGAGACACAGAAATTTTTCCAACATTCACTCTGTGTAATGAGTTTATAACAAGAATGCTGTAAGGCACTATGGCTACCCATGACTCAGATGAGAAAATGAAGTCTCTGGGAGGTTCAATAACTCTCCTGAGAATACTTAGCTAGTATACAGCAGTTTTCAAATCTTTGCTTCTTTTGAAAAATCATATTATTTTATGACATACCTCCCATGCACAGGCCTTATACACAGCTCTATATTTCCTGGTAAACCAGGAACAAAACACTGAGTTCATCAGGGCATTTAAAATAAATGAACACTATGATTATCTGGAAGCAGAAGATCTGGGTTTACGTGGTGCAGCATGAAGTCGTGACGGATCAACTCCACAAGGATTTACTTGGCTCTCCAAACGTTTGTGGCCCAGAATTGAAAATACAGGGAGTGAATCAGAGAATAACATTTGGGCACTGGCTGGAATGAGGATTGCAAAAAGTTGTAAAGTGTGAATTGTGAGGCAGGTGCCAGGTTCAAAACAATGTTAAGCAGATATATAATTACCTGATATCAGAAGTATGCATGGCAGAGATTCAGGGTGGAAAGGCAGGGAAATCAATTAGTGGCATCAGCAATAAAATAATATCATAAGGTGAACCATAATAAGAAATGGCCCTGTTTTTGCCAGAGTCATTTTCTAGACTCCTATATGTGACAGAAAGTCTTAATGTAAAGAAAATAATATTGGAATTGTTATTAAAGATGATTTTTTATTCTGAAAAATAACCAATTGAAACACAAATATATGGGCAAGTACTGTACTAAAGGGCAATATTCACAGTCTGTCTAGGGTTAAAGGAATTTGGAACTTGAACATTGGAAGGGGCAAATGTCTAGAGATCATGTTATGAACAAAAAATAAATTACTTTAATGTGAGGTTTTGCAGTTTTTCTGAAAGGAAAGAACTGAATTTGAAAACTTCGTTTCAATCTTTGGCTTCCCATTTGCAGGAATTTATGGATTTTTCTGTTTCGGAAGCTTCCATCAGCATATGTCAGTTCCTACCACTTTCCATCTTTTGTGACTTTGTTTCTTAATTATGTTCCAAGATGGCGCTGCAATTGAGAATCCCTCTAGGATCACACTACAGTGGTGGAGGAACAGTCCCCCAAGGGAAACTGTGATACCTTTACCAGAAGATGACAGAACTACAGGGAAGGTGACATAAATATATAAAACAAACAGAAAACAAAGAGAAATGAATGCTATACTTGGGTTCTGTCCAATTTTTCCTTTCTCTCACTTTTTCTTTGGAAAGCTACTCTTTTAATTCCAGAAATGTGGGGAAGAAGATAAAACCTATTATCTCCGTTTTTTTTTTTTTCTTTTATACCTTACACTTCAAAAATATTTTCCAATTTAATTCTAACATCAATGCTACCAGATAAATATTATGAATCTGTTTTGACAGATAAGGAAATTGGCATTCAAACAAGTTAAATGATATAGCTAGTGAGTAGCAGAGCTGGTACCTAAGCTTGAGCTTGACTGATTACTAAAACATATGTTTTTTCCAAAATATCATGTTAGGGCATGGATGATTTACCCTATTGTGCAAACCCTGTTTTCTTTTATGTCCTCCAAAGTCTTCAGAAATGATTTCTTGCTCTTTCAAGGAGAAAGAAATATCCTACAGCATCCAAAACTCAACAAGTGTTTCTAGCCCTTTGAACTGGACAGTCAGTGGTGAATTTTTTTAAAGCAGCGAGAGAGAAACACCTCTACCATCTGAACAGAGTATGAGTGGAATTTTTGTAAACTGGATGCTTGATAGTACCCTTGTGGAGAAGCACTGAAGTAGCCTTTTCTGAGCATGAAGCAAAGAGATTGCTTTTCCTTCTCACATTCTCAAGGGACTCACTCAAAGACCTAATAGTGCGTTTCAACCTTTAATACCTCCGTAATGGAATTCCCCAGTTAGCGTGCTTCAACTTGCCAAGGCAGAGGTTCTAGCTGCACCCTCTCCAAATACATTTTTTTCTACCAATGCTGTTCACATGAATTTGAAGAACCTTCAAAGGGAAGCTGGAATGCCTCAAATGGGGAACTTGCAAGTGGCAGCAGTCCGGAAGGCTTAGAGCAAGAGTGAGAGGTAGCCATAAGTCAGATACAAGTCATTGAGATAAGAACTGTGAAATAAAATCAACCCCTGCTCCTTAGAGGAGGAACAAAGGGTTTCATTAATCTTGGAAGGAATTTAAAATCAATAAAAGGTCTAATAGACTCATAACCAGAAATTACATGACAATACAGGGGATTAGAATAAATTAAAAACAAAGGTAAAAAGTATACCTCTTTATTTCAACACTTGTTAAATTTCAAGAACCTTTATTTGATAGTATTAATTGCATCCATAATGAACGTGTCCATAAAGCTTTTTAAAACATCCTATGAAGC
Organism: Dugong dugon; assembly: GCA_030035585.1. Lineage (NCBI taxonomy): Eukaryota > Metazoa > Chordata > Mammalia > Sirenia > Dugongidae > Dugong > Dugong dugon. Next base: position 36,086,120 of record CM057475.1, on the reverse strand, counting down.
ACTAAAAAGTTGCATGTGGTCACTCAAATAGTAGGTGATGATAAAAACCAAACCTGTTGCCATCGAGTCGATTCCGACTCATAGCAATCCTACAGGACAGAGTAGAATTGCCCCACAGTGTTTCCAAGGAGCGGCTGGTGGACTTGAATTGACAACATTTTGGTTAGCAGTCGAGCTCTTAACCACTGAGCCACCAGGACTGTGTTTTCTATGTGAGTAAAGAAAAATGTGAGTAAATAATAATCTCTCAGGATAAATATCTTACATATAAAAGTCAAGACCACAAGGAGCATGAGAATCCTTTCTGAAAAAAGACTCCTAATTGTAATAGTAACCAGATGAGGCTGGAACTGGGAAGGGATTGTGAGGCTCTACAATTGGAGAAGAGTTCTTTTTTCTCTTACATAAAATGTTGTCCAGAATATTCGTTTTTGGAATCAAGCAAAAGTAATTCCTGCCAATAGCATTCAAGATACTCAGAATTTTTGATTAATAAAATTCTTCTAAGTTTCTCTACACCAAAATCTTAAATTTTCTTTGTTACCCTAGGAAATCAAAGTGCCCAATTAGCTGAAAATGGGTTCCTAGAAAGGATTTCCAAAGTGTATTATGTGAGGGTCTAGGTCCTCAGCTGAGCAATTGAACTTCTTTTCCTTTAAGCGTTGCATTGAAGTAAGGCCAGATTTGGCTATTGAGGAAGAAGTCGGTGAAGTCATTGTATCTCATGTTTAATAAATAGAAAAAAGTAAAATTACATACAGCTTGCTACATTTTATACAGATCTTTTCCTAGAAAGACCTTCTTGTCTTCCCCTTGAAAAATAAAAACAACAGGTCACTTGTTTCTGTTTTTCATGAGGCTAGATATTAGCCAGTTGCTAGACTTCAGCTGTGATATATTCATGAGATGAATCAAGCTGGAGGATTTTAGCCTAAAGTAAACAGAACAGATGCAGTTGTCTTTTGCCTTTTTATAGGCCATGAGTTTTTTAGCCATTTACGTTTCAAAAGTCCAGACCTCAGCAGGAAGCATACATATGAGTGTGTAAAATTCAAGTTATTCTGAAACAAGATGGGCTGTTTGTCCATAAATTTGGCAAAAAAAAAAAAAGAAGTACTTTGCGTCATGCCTTGGCAACCAGGAGATTGGAAAAAATATATATATTTTACTTCTTCTTGTAATAGAATGACATTAGAAGTTGGGACAAAGACAACACCGTGTGAGGTATAGAAGTTTTTTAATGGTTATATAGGATCGTGCTGTTAATGCACTTGGCTGTTAAATGAAAGGTTAGGGTTCAAGTTCACCTAGAGGTGTTTCCAAAAGAAGTCTGGTGACTACTTCCAAAAAATCAGCCATTGAAAACTCTATGGAGCATGTTTTTACTTTGATACATCTGTGGTTGCAATGAGTCGGAATCGACTCTGGTTTGTGGTATGTAGGAAGAAGACTTTCAATTGCAAGGTTTTTTTGTCTGTTTGTTTAGGAAGAAATTAAACTATCTTATCAGTCTTATCAGTTGTAAAATCCAGTCAAGTGATGTAGCATTGTGGGTGGAGTTTGCTGACTTTTGGCTTCCACGAGTGGTTTGCTATTTGAATCTAGGCAATACAGACTGTGAAGCCATAGTGCTACAGTAATGATGAATAGGACTCAGTGAGCCCTACCAGTATAACAGAGAACAATCCAGTCAGCATAGGAGACTTGCTGGTCACTAAGATCTCCATCAAGCCATGAAGGCAACTACAAACATTGCCTAGGGAGGAATTGAAGCCCTTAGCATGATATAAAAAGGTTTCCTGAATGAGTATGGAGCCCTGGTGGCACAGTGGTTAAGAGTTTGGCTGCTAACCAAATAACTGGCAGTTCAAATCCACCAGCCACTCCTTGGAAACCCTATGGGGCAGTTCTTCCTTGTCCTATAGGGTCACTACGAGTTGGTATTGACTCGACAGCAATGGATTTGGTTTAATAAGTATGCATCTTTTTTTTAACCTGGAAAGATCTAGAATTATGTACATAAATATTTAAGAGAACCGTATCAGAGTATTAATATTTAGAATCAATGAACATGTGCTATTCTGTGTTCTTAAAACATTTCAAGAGAATTTGGCCTTTTGGAGAAGTAGTCCTACTTTGTGATGCACATTTAACATGTACAAATAAGCAATTGATTTATATTTGTGGTGTTAAGCTTAGATCCACTAAATTCATATGATATAGTTTACTAGTTGTCACTAAATATACATTCTTTCCCTTTTTTTTTAGCAATAAAAAGTTTGATTTGTAGCATTGCTGCCATCCTAAAAGACTATAAAATCCCCACTCAGTTCAAGTTAGTTGTGACCTTGTGAGTACGTTTTCACTAGAGCAGTGGTTAAGAGCTACAGCTGTTAACCCAAAGGTCGGCAGTTCAAATCCACCAGCCGCTCCCTGGAAACCCTGTGGGGCAGTTCTGTTCTGTCCTTCAGGGTCACTATGAGTCGGAACTGACTTGACAGCAACTGGAGGAGAGACAGAACTTGGCTTTAGTGACTCCAGCTAAAGCAGCCTTTGGAGACAAGGAAAATAAGGGTCCGACCTTACAGACGTACAAATGATGAGCTTGAAGGAGCTGAGTTCCTGAGGACTTCAGAGAAATGCAGTATTAGCTGTTTGCTTCCTATCGCCAGACATCCCTTGTGGAAAGGAAACTGCCATTCTTACTGATGTCATTATTATTTGGGGGATTTCTCTTCCACGAAGCTACGTCTAATGCTAAGTTAGATAGTTTATATTACATGTTGGAGTATTTAAAAGGTCTCAAAAATCACCACCATAACAACATTTAATTTATTGGCTTTATAGGCATTATTTAAGTATTCATGAGGTGGTGTTTTTCAGTTAAAATAATTACAAAGGAAATTATATATAATATTTTTATGTAACTAGTCAAGTCTGTGAAAACGCACACGTTAATCAAAGTACACCCTCCCTCCCTTAAAGTAATGGTCAAAAGTTGCTGGAGAGTGTTTTACGTATAAATAACTCAGACAATAACTTCTGATACTTTAAATGTGCTAGCTTTTTTCCCCCCAGAAAACAACAACAAATATGCATGCACACACACAAAATTTTCGTACAGAATGCTAACTAAGAAGTATTTTTCTAAAATAAACTGAAGTCACACATAATGAAAGTTAATATTTGGATAAATCAGCCTAGTTTGATAATCTAGGTTTTAACACAGGTAGCTATATGTTTCTTTCTTGATTTTATAAGAGTGCAGCATAGGAGAATCATATATTTTATTTTTAAAATGTTTTTCCTCATTAAGAGACTAAAATCCTAAACTTCTTATACTATTTAGCTAATGAATTAAGCTAACGTTACTCCCACGTAGAATTATTTTAAAATTATAAAATTAAGTGTTCAATCACATTTAATTATAATTGACAAACATTTTTATATTAATATGTGTTACTATTTTCTGTGTTTATTTAAAATATTGCATTGTCTCTTGATCAACATGTCGTCAAGCGATAACCTTTCATTGTTCTCAGATATCGATACTCCTCTCTTAATCAAGTGAATAAACCTCCAATAAGCCTTCTGATTTTGTCTTCCCAAGATCAAGCTAAATTTAGAAAAATATAATTTTGGGGGTATCTTCTATATCTAATATTATCCTTGAGATATCTCAGATGGCCATATGGAATGACAAATGTGTCTTATTTTACCCTATAAAAAAGTAATGCTAACTATAATTACGTCTGTTTGATATATTCCACATTTTATAAATAGCTCCTCTTTCTTGAGACCTATATGAGAAGAGTTGTCAAATAAAAGGAGCTCAGTCTTCTCTAAAACACTTTTGATCAGATTAAATGTGCATTTATATAACTCCAGAGAGTATAAAATCTGTAAAATACCTTCTGAATATAAATATGCACAAGCATACATTTGAGAGATATATACTTACACAGAATTATACACATTCCAGAGATTGTACATTCTGTGTGTTTATAAATACTCTCACTGTGTATTTGTAATTTTAGTGTTACATTATTTAAAATCCTTATGAATATTTATATATTATACCCTAATAGAGGCTTTTACTATTCTCCATTCTGATATTGTTAGTCCTTTAATGAATGTACCACAGTAATTCAATCCTGTCCCCACATGTAAGTTGTGCTTTTTTTACATGCTTGTCGATAAGTTCTGCTATAAGCAATAGGCTAGAATTTGCACCTTCAACAAAGAATTCTCAGATTTCCAGTGGAAAGAACTGGAAATACTGGAAGAAGAACACTAGAAATTAAATAGAAAGAACCTAGATCAAAAAGTCAAATATATATGTACATCTTACTCTTCACTTACCGACTATCTTGTTATCTGACATTTAGCATTTACAACAATAACAACAATCTACTATCCGACTATTTTGCAATTAATGACGTATGTCTGGCAGTAAGGAATGCCGAGGTGTGAGGCAAGAGAAATACTGGCTATGATGGTTAAGGTTATGTGTCAGCTTGGCTGAACCATGTTTCTCAGTGGTTTGACAGTTATGAAATGATGTAATTTGGTAGTTGTGTAATGATATAATCTGACAGTAATGTAATGATGTAATCATCCTTCATTTTGTGATCTTATGTGGTCATCCTCCATTTTTGCATAATACCAATTTTTGCATAACGACTGGTCTTTGAAACCTAACCATGTTGACAAGTGAGGAGTGGGTGTGTATATATATATATATATATATATATACCAAAACCAAACCCACTGCAGTTGAGTGGATTCTTACTCATAGCAACCCTGTAGGACAGAGTAGAACTGTCCCACAGGGTTTCCAAGTCTGTAATCTTTACAGAAGCAGACTGCCACATCTTTCTCCCGTGAAGCGGCTGGTGGGTTCGAACCAACGACCTTTTGGTTAGCAGCTGAACGACTAACCACTGCACAACCTGGGCTCCTCAAGTGTTAAATTCTTAAAAGATTAATAAAAGAAATTTACCGCATTTCTTTGATACTACTAGGGGGAAAATGGCAGTAATAATTTGTTGCAACTTGAACTAGGTATAACAGTCTCAAGAGCAACACAGAAGATTTGACAATCGATATTCCAGTAGTAATTGCTTTTTACCACTTTAGAACCCATTTTGCTGGAAGAAAGCCCTTTCTTGAAGACTTCAAGTATCCAAATGTTCATTACAAAGAAACCTCAAAATCCAGTTCATAGAATGTGATAAAGTTCTTCTATAAAAGACTAAGTGACAACTGCTTAGTTTTTATGATATTTCTGCAAAGTCAAAACTCTGGCTTTTGCTATCACTTTTAAGAATATATTTTTAAAGTTTCCCCAGTTTCTCATTACCAACTTTTTTCTGCAGAATGAAGAATGAAAAACTTATTGAGAAATCCCTTACAACAAATTGAGACTCTAATTTTACACATTTGAAAAATGTTGCTCATAAAAGCATATAAGCAAAACTTATACATTCCCTGATTATCAAATTTAGTGTAATATGTCATTTATTATTCACCAGTATCTAGTGTTACAACTCTTTAATAACAACTATTTCTGTTTCCCATTAGGAGCAGGATAGCTGTAATAATAACAAAAATGTATGTCATAACCATAATATAAGACCTCAAGTTGAACCCCCTTCCAATGAGTAGCTTGATATGTCAGTAATCACAGACAGCCCCTTTGAATAATGAAGAGGCAAGCTGTGTCAACATAAACAGACATTCATCTCTATGCACTAAAATGAGAGACATAAAGACCTCTACCACTCCCAGTAGAGAGATATGATGAAATGCCAAGGATATTTAGCAGTTTGAGGCAAATAATTATGAGTCTTCAGGTCTCAATAAATCATTCCCCAAGTATATATGATACAAAGGAAAATGTATGGAATAATCATAAAGGAATATGGTGTGGTAGATTACAGTACCTTTGGCTTTGGCTTCTCAGTATATTTTATTATCTGCCTAGTTCTGGTAAGTGCATTTTCTTTCCTTTGGGGAAAGGAGTCTTGGAAGGGCTGAATTGTGGTGCCTCCCCACTCCTACCCAGTCACTTGGAGACAGCATTTTACATCATATTATTTTATTTTCATTGAACACAGATATTGGCATATGACATCTTGAAATCTCTACCTAGAATTTTCTAAATAAGAAGAGGAGGGGTAGACTTCTTTGGCTCTTTATCTGCTACCTTTAAAAATGTAAGTCTAGGAGAGCCATTACAAAGAGAAAACTTTTATAGAATAGTAGAGAATGAGGGCAACAGTTGAGGGCAAGCAAAGGCAAGGAGGGATAAGAAGTAAAAGGAAAGGAAGTCTTGGTGGCTCTGAATTCAGAGTTGAATTTCTGAAGCAGTAGTTCCTGAAGCCTTATCTTAAATTTTGTAGGCCACAGCTTTTTGACTTTAGCAGAGTTCATATTCCAAGAGCTTTCACCTTTACCAGCCACTCTCTCTTCTTCGCACTCTCTGCTCTCTCTAGTGGTACTGACAATATTCTGTATTTTAATAATGAAACATTCCAGAATTCTCATGTCATGGGTTGAGACTCCTTTTGTTCTCCCCTAGAAAGACTGAGAGTCAGGGGGAAATGGTAATATTAGTCAAGGACCACCAGAAAGGCACTTCTCTTTCAATGTAGTTTGCACATCCATATTAAAATAGAGAGATGCTTTTGTGATTAAAAACTCATCTACAAAAATGCAAATATATGTGAATATGAATGATAATGTATGTAAGGCAGTATAATAGAGTAATAGAGTAAGAAAGACATGTCCTTTGTAGCAATGCAAATTTGAGTTTAAATCCCAGCTGTGTCTTTTCTAAAATAATCTCTGCATTTGTGAAAAGGAAATATATTTCTATCCTTATTAAACTGTTATGATTATTAAATAAGATAATGTTGAAATGTTTTGCATGGAACTTGGCCTGTAATAAGCACTGAATAAATAATAGTTGTGATTATCATAAACATTCTTTGTAAATTGAAGAGCAGCATTCAAAAGTAAGAGAGTTTTGGGGTTTTTTTATCCCCCCTTGAGAAAAATGCACATTAAAATCAGATTCCTTTTTTCATTCCATGGAGAGAACAGAAGTTATGGAGAAGATAACAGGATATTTCCCTATTCTATTCATCACACATTTAAACCTTGACATCACCCTTTATTTCTCTCTTGCATTGCTACCTCTGTCCAATTTCCTGCCATCCATTCAATATTTTCTTAAATCCTTTAAAATTCTGGTTCAGTCTCACATTACCTGTCACATCTGGATTTTTTCAATAGCCTGTTACTTGGTCCTTTTGAAAACAGGTTTTTCTTCCACATACTCCACTGAATGTGCTCCTTTCTTCCTAAAAAACCTGCAATCATTCCTCTATTTTCTTAACAACATATCACAGAATTCTTAACAAAAGGATATTGCTTCAGATAAGGGCAAAATTCGGGTCTTTAAAAGTTAGATAGGTACTAGATTAGATTTCAGGGTCTTGTCACTCACAAAGAAGGTGGAAGGGGAGGATTAAGCTCCATGTTTGGAAAGAAGGTTGCATATGAATGTTATACCAAAGAAGGGGTAAACTCCAGCAGAGATTGTTACCTGCCTAACTATTATACCTTCTCCTTGTCTTCCTCACTAAGGTTATTTTGATTTGGTTGTGGGGGTTAGCAATGTTCTCAGTTTAAAAATTTATTTCTGAGACTCCCTTCCTGCTAAGAATTTCCAAATGGAACAATTCTGGACAATGAACCTAGACAGGAAGTCTGCTAGATGAGTTTTGTTTTCTATCTGGAAGCCCTACTCTTTCCTACTTGGTGCTTTCTTCATTTTCTTAATGCCTGAGATATGGCTGTGGTGCTTGATGATACAAGAACTATTTTGTGACCATAAGACAAAAGCCACATATGAAGCTTGGCAGAGCAGAAATAGGAGACTAGGACATTGGGTGTATCATGGGGGCACTGCATCAGCTCTGAGTTGATCACCCCCAGACTTTTTTTATCTATGAAAACTAAACCTTTATTTGGTTAAGCTATTGGTTTTGGAGGTTTCCTGGGCGTGCGTTTTAACACAATACTAAGGAATGGTCCTAATAATTCTTTTCAATGTTTTCTCCCACTTCTCTACTAAATTCAGCCCTGAATATCATGATGACTGAAATTAAAATGCGAAAGGGTTTATCTAAGTCTTTCAATCTTTCATTCTCTTTCTTTTTAACTTATTTTTTAATGAAAAATTTCAAATATATGCAAAAGTCTCAAATACTATTATATTCCCCCATTTTCTCCTTTCTCAGCTTTAAGATTATCAATACGTGGTCACTCTTGTTTTATCCAGATCTTCACCCACTCTGTTCCCCACCCTCACCAGTGGATTTTTTTTAAATCAAATCAGAAATGGTTTATGTTGAAAGTGTTTTTCAAATTGGACTAAAGTATTACTTTACTTAGGGAGGAATACACACATATATATAATATGTATGTGTTTGCGTATATAAATATATATACATATATATATATATATACATATATACACACACATACATTCATACATAAATGCATTAGCAAGGGAGTCATAAAACAACTAAGCCATTCCCTATCACATAACAGAAAACAGAAATCTAGGGTAAGATGACCCAGTCAGGGAATCTTCCGTATTGTACAGTCAAAAATCACAGAAAGTGTCGTTACAATGGGAGAATTGTGAATTCAGTTCCATTCTGCAACACACGGGGCCTCCATGAGTTGGAATCTACTGGATGATAACTTTTTTTTTTTTCTTTTCTTTTTTTTTGTTTATCTGAGGGTTTAGGGATGAAAAAGATTTGATTAAAGTCGGAAATTGAAAAAGCAATGATGTTCAAAACAGACAATATATTTCCCTAATTTGCTTATGTTGCTGTTGTTGTCAGGTGCTGTCAAGTCGGTTTCTACTCATAGTGACAGTACATACAACACAACGAAACACCGCCTGGTCCTGCGCCATCCTCACAATCGTTCTTATGCTTGAGCCCAGCGTTGCAACCACTATGTCAGTCCATCTTGTTGAGGGTCTTCCTCTTTTTCGCTGACCTTCTACTTTACCAAGCATGATGACCTTCTTCAGGGACCGATTCTTCCTAGGAACACACCCAAAGTATGTGAGACGAAATCTCGCTGTCTTTGCTTCTAAGGAAGACAGATTTTTTCATTTTCTGGCAGTCCATGGTATATAGAATATTCTTCACCAGCACCATAATTCAAAGGCACCAATTCTTTTTTGGTCTTCCTTATTCAATGTCCAGCTTTCACGTGCATATGAGGCGACTGAAAACACCATGGCTTGGGTCAGGCGTACCTTAGTCTTCAAGGTGTCATCTTTGCTTTTTAACACTTTAAAGAGGTCTTTTGCAGCAGATTTGCCCAATGCAATGTGTTCTTTGATTTCTTGCCTGCTGTTTCCATGGCTGTTGACTGTGGACCCGAGCAAAATGAAATCCTTTACAACTTCAATCTTTTCTCCGTTTATCATGATGTTGTTAATTGGTCCTATAGCAGTCTGAAAACCCAGTGTGTTACCATTTCACAACTAATCAGGTAAATACTACATTATTCCATCTAAAGTGATAATTAATTTTCATATTTTTTAACCCACACACTGAAAAGTGTCTCGTAGTCCAGTCTAATGCCAAAATATTTATACTTCAATCTACTGTTTGATTCAGCATATATTTTATAAACATACCCAGTGACAGAAGTGAGCAAAGGTCACTGTGTCTTACATTCTTCCCTCCACTCTTCTATTTTTTTATTTTTAATTCTTTCTTAATTTGACATTTTCAACTCTTTCTTTAGAGATCCAGTGCTCATATTCTGACTCTATTAGACAGAATAGAACTGCCCCATAGGATTCCAAGGCTGCAAATCTTGACGAATTGCGACATCTTTCTCCTGCAGAGCTGCCGGTGGGTTCCAACTGCCAACCTTGGCAGCTGAGCACTTAACCACTGTGACATCAGGACACCTCTAGTATAAACTAGGGGGCTTAAATGGGATATTGCAGCCCAAGACAAATGGAGATAGAAACAGAGTAGAGATAATTAAAACAAACAGACAAAATTTTAGAAAATTGGTGCTTGAAATAAGCTTGACTCAGAGAGCTGTAACGAAGTGAACCTGAGAGATTACTGAAACTTTTCACTGCAGGTCCATGAGAATGGGCTTTATGTGATGAGTTATACGCAATCTGTCCCCTTTTAAATCAGGCTGGCAAATCTATGGTTTATGTATACTTGTGATTGAAAATTAACACCTTCTTATATTCAGAGCTAGAGAGAAATGAAGAACTGTATAGAATGTGAGGCAACAAAAGGTGAAACATCCTCTTATTATTTACCTTAACACTTAACGACTTGTCATTTCTGTCCTTATTGCCGTTTCTCCCATAATGAACGCAGTCTAAGTCTTCATCGTTTATCACCTGGATCCAAACAGCATCCCACTAACTGGTTACTCTGATTCCAGAGACAATCCACACTCCCTGGAATCATCCTGTTTAGTGTGAACTGCATTAGCACTCCACTGCTAAAACCTCTCTATAGCATTATGATGAACAACAGTCAGTCCTTGATTCTCATCCTGCTTATCTTGGGCCACTCACGCACCTGTAGTTGTCTTCTAACGTTAAAATATGTAAGGTCACTTAGGAAGCTTGTAAAAATGCACGCCTTTGGGCCCCAGATTCAAAGATCCTAATTCATATTTCTGGAGTGGGACCTGGCAATTTAATTTTTAACACACACCCTAGGAGGTGAGAAAAAAGACCATAAAGACATGCAGAACTATGCTAGTGCCCTAAATGCCATGCTATTTTATGACTGTTTGCCTAGAACAATTTTCCTCCCCACTCTATCTTGTTGTCTTGAAAAAATTGCTATAAATGCTTCACATCCCTGCTCAAGTATTGCTCAGGTATTGCTCCCTTCACCAAGACTTCCTTTACTCCTCTTTCTCTCCAACCAAAACCAAACCTGTTGCCATCCAGTCTATTCCAACTCATGACAACTTCATGCGTTACACAATCTCATGTGCTCTATAGGGTTTTCTTGGCTGTAACCGTTCTTCTGTAGCACCGCTGGGTGGATTTAAACTGCCAACCTTTTGGTTAACAGTTGAGCCAAACCACTTGTGCCACCTAAAGACCTTTCCTTCTCTCCACCAACTGCTTAATCGATTCCTCTTCTTTATTAACTCTGTGCCTCGTAAATACTTATATTAATACCTATATCTTATTGCCTTTTTATTATTATCCTCACAACTAAAGTGTAAACTCTTAAAGGGTGGATAAGTAGGCCTGGTGGCACAACAGTTAAGCACTTGGCTGCTAAAAGAAAGTTTTGTGGTTCGAACCCATCCAGAGGCTCTGGAGGAGAAAGACCAGGCCATCTGCTTCCTTAAAAACTACATGGGGTGGCTCTAAGTCAGAATTGACTCCCGGGCACCCAACAAGAAAGTGTGGATAGGATCCCACAATCACCTTTTGTATTCCCAGTGGTTAGCACAGTATGTGGTACATGTTAAATGAATAATAAACAATTATTGAACTAAATCGAACCTTAGTATTTCTTAACAATTCTTGGTTCTACTATTTTTTTTTTTTTGCATCTCCAGCATATGTATCAATTTCTATAAAGAGGTCTCCTAATCAAAGCCTTAATAGTAGGGGAGAGGAAGAGTTCAGATGGTTGGAAACATAGAGTTGCCACTATTCTCTCTGCACTCTCTACAAGGTTTTTTAATCTATAAATAAATACATTTAGAACCTCAAAAGATGAATTATCAATATATAAATCAGGCTGAGCAAAATCATTTATGATAGACTCATTTATAATATAAAGTAAGTTATCAGCTTTTGCTGTGAACTCTTTCACACAGAGAGTTTATTTGGGAATTAAAAAAACAAAAGCTGCTTGGTGAGTTGTGGGATCACAGAAATAAAGATGCTAAAAAACAAATACATTTACTTTTATCCCTTGCTGTTTTTCCTAAATCTTCCTTCCTTTTAGCAGTGTCCTAAAGACCTGGGTTTATAAATGACAGCCCAGTACTTTCAAACTGAGAAATTATTTAAAAAAAAAAAAGTTGCGGTCAAGTCGATTCCAACTCATAGCGACCCTATAGGACAGAGTAGATCTGACCCATAGGGTTTCCAAGAAGAAGCTGTTGGATGCTAACTGCTCACCTTTTTGGTTGGCAACTGAAGCTCCTAATCACTGTGCCACCAGGGCTCCTGAGAAACTATAGGCATATAAAAAAAAAGGTTACTTTAATAAATCCTTCTTATCTTTCTCAAAGTTCATATGCCTTTTGTTAAGGGAACTACACATATATCCCAAAGTTGCCTTCAGTTCCTCTTATGCATTTCATATATAGGCAACTCCCCATGTACAGCTAAAAACATATTTAGCAGAAAGTGAAAGAAAGAGGATATTTCCTTGGTCCTAAGTCAAAATCCCATTTTGCCTGTGTATAACATGCAATCTTTACATACCACCAGGACAGATTTTCATCATATGCAAATACTTTTTCCCTTCTAAATTCTATTTGGTTTTGTCATGTAAATATAATTGAAATAATCTGCAACAAGTTTATGCATGCTAAGGAGAGGAAATACATTTTGTGGGTTTAAATTATTTTGTGGAGATACAAAATTAAATTGTGAAAGCTGACTTAACTAAGCTATAACAAAGATCCAATTATTAGTGATGTGGGTTCTCCCATCCTCTACGTTCCCAATAGTTGCTGTTGTTGTTGTTAGTTCCTGTCCAGTTGATTCCAACTCATGATGACCTCATGTAAAACATGCAGTGTTTTATTACTTAATATAATCTTTGTTTAGTGATAATAGCAATTGCTCATAAAGCAAGTTTCAACCGTCATTTGGCAGAATTTTTCTGACACTAAATAAGGTCAGCAGTTCGAATCCACCAGGCACTCCTTGGAAACTCTAGGGGACAGTTCTGCTCTGTCCTATCTGGCTGCTATGAGTCAGAATCAACTCGACGGCAACAGGTTTTGGGTTTTTTTTGGAAATACCATTGTGTAGCTCATATTGTTAGACATTTTCTGTTTTACACTGCGCATCACACTATTTGTTGTGTTGAACGCACAGTTCATGGCTCAAGTCAGCAATTTTAAACATGCAATAGATCATTATTTACTAAACATGCAACTTTGCATGGGAGAATCACATCTTAGCCACTTAAGGACTTCCAGGAAGGGGAGGGTTCAACACATTGATTTTTTACTCAATTCAAAAAATTCCTGTTAGTAATATGCACACTGGCTTAAAAATCATTTCTATAAAGTCAGTGTTTTGGTGGGAAATCAAAGGGACTGCAACTTATATAATGTGAACATCAAAGTCTAAGGAAGGAAGAAAAGATGATTAAATTATCTAAGTTTGAAATTGTTGAGATGAGCTGTCCTTTGAGATATTAAATGGAAATAAAAACATTTACACGTTTTTCAAGAAAATTTTTGTGAGAATTTAAAAAAAAAATAAAATTGTAATAGGCTTTAAAAAAATTTGGAACAATGTGTCCGAAAATCTAAAGAATAGTTGACATTACACCTACCTAGTGTGTAATCTCTGACAGATAAAATCCTGCAATATCTGGCCATTACTGTACCTAAATTTTACAGGTTGAAGCCTGACATCTTTGGGTCTAATAGACAATGAAGTAAAAACACTCCTGAGATATTTTTCAACTGATTAAACAGTGGACTGAAATTGAATTGCCCACAAACGCTGAACTAAAAAAAAAAAAAAAAAAATTTCATGTGAAGAAAACAAATGTAAGAAATATATCCAATTATTAACCCATCAGCATTATACCGTATTACCTTCCAACATTGGGAGAAAAGAAAGAAATGAATAGAGAAAGTACATAGAAGTTCCTGTTTTTATTCGAATGTTTTCCCGGGACAGAACAACATTTGGAAGCAAATAAATGTATAGAATTAAATTCAATAAACACATTTTTTAAAATCCAAAACATGTTCTTTATTAACTGATCTAAAATAAATAAAGCAAAGCAACAGTTATTTTGGAACACCGATAGGTTTTTTTCTTAACAAAGACATAATTCTAATAAGCTATGCCTTTAGGATCCCTTTAATAAGTACATGGCTAATAAACTACTGTTTTCCCTCATGCATATGTAAAGAAAAGTACCAAGTTGTTCCTTATGAGAACATTTCAAGGTATTATTGGAAGCACTTGTTTTGCACATTACATTACTTGCAAAGTACTTTAATGATCTTGCACTGTTTGGGAAGCCCAATATGCTTTTGAGGCAAATCTCTAGCTTTTTCATTTTACAAGACTTTGATTTAAATAAGAATAATAAAATATTTTTATTTCTTTACAGAAAATAAAATGTATATATGTACACATATATACTATGCATGTAATTTAATACTTTTACATTTTTCATAGTAAAATTTTATTTTATTACCACTATTTTGTCAAGGGATGCTTTTAGTTTGAAAGCTAATGCTTCCATTAGTTACCAGGAATATACTATGGTACATGTAGTGAAAAATGGAAAAGCTTAATAGTCAATATTTATTAGGTGCTTTCCACGTGTCACAAAATATCTAAACATTTTACATTCATTCATTAGTTCACATCAGTCCCTTAAAGTGTGTATATTATTGTCCCCATTTTACAAGTGAAGAAACTGAGGCACAAAAAGGCAAGTAAATTTTCCAAGGTTTCAGTGGCAAGTGAAACAGCCAAAATTTGAACCATGAGAATGCACCTGTACAATCTGGCTGTTAAGCACTGTGCTAATCCCCCTCCAATGCTATCAAAGTCACTTCCTCTCTTTGAGCCTCAGATTCCTCATATGAAAACTTAGGTAGGAGTGTTACAACTCTTAGGATATTCACAAAACAAACATTCTGTTTAGAGGAGTAGCAGAGGTGTTTAATAACAATAGTCTCCATTTACTAAGCATGCACTGTATACTGGGGCATTATGGGCATTAAAAAAAGAACAAAAATCCCCATTGCTGTCTAGTAGATTCTGACTTATAGCGACATTATAGGACAGAGTAGAACTGTCCCACAGAGTTTCCAAGGAATGGCTGGTGGATTTGAACTGCTGTCCCTTTAGTTAGCAGCCATAGCACTTAACTACTATGCCACCAGGGTTTCCATATTATGGGCATTAGCTCATCTAATCCTTGTAACACTTATAACACTTCTCCAAGATAAAGACTGCATTTCTCATTATGTAATTGGGAAAATTGAGGACCAGAGAGATTAAATAATTTTCCAAACGTCATGCAGCTAAGAATGGAACACCTGGGATTAAAATCCTATTATATCTGTCCTGACTTAAATAAAGGTTTTTTGTTGTTGTTGTTTTTATTTTTGCTCATTGGCTTTCTCAAGATACTTCTAAATCATCAGAAACATGGGAATGAATATCATATTCCTCACTAAGGCTGTCAGCAAAAAATTTATAAAATCTAGTTATAAATGCCTGAAAATTCTATCTCAAATATAATATTTAAATATTGTCAAATATCCTGGTTTTCCCAGGACGGTCCCAGTTTATGTCTCAATTCCTGGCATAATTATTAATGGCTCTCCCTTTAAGCCCTTAAAGTGCCCCCATGTAGGAGTTTTATACCAGCAGATTCAAGTGTTATCCCTGGCAGATAGCCCTTTGGCAGGCCCCAGTAGGTGAACTGAGCACCAAACCAAAATACCCATTGCCATCAAGACAATTCCAATTCACAGTGGCCCTACAGGTCAGAGTAGAACTTCTCCAGAGGGTTTCCAAGGCTGTAATCCTTACAGAAGGAGAATGCCATACCCTTCTCCCTCAGAGTGGAGCAGCTCACGGGTTCAAACCACCAATGTTTTCGTTAGCAGCCGTGCATTTAACCACTGTGCAACCAGGGCTTCTGAACCACAGCACAGACCCTTAGAATACAGAGAAAAGCTCTATCATCCTCTGCAGATAACTATTCTCCTGTTGAGAAAATAGTTTTTGACTTGTCTCAGTCCTAGTAGAAGGTGAACCCTTGACCATGGGTTATCAAGTTACTGTGGGATCTGAGCTGCCCATCATGATCTAGGTGTTGTCTGATCCACCAACTATGAAGTTGGGTGTTCACAGAAGGTCTCTAATACCACATGGAAGTGAGGGTACTGAAACGGCTTCTGAAGGCAGAAGTTGAGTAAGTGGCTCAGATTAACCATGTTCCCTACATTTTCTACTTTCCCTACTTTGTCTCAATCTGCATCGATGGACTTATAGGGAGTCCTATGGTGACCAACTGACAGAGGAAGAAAAAATCTGGATCTAGTTTAGAGGTGGTTATCCATGATATGTTGGCACTAACAGAGTGGGCACTTATAACACTATAAACTCACTTAGAATGACCCTTAAGAACAGTGGTTAAGTAAAACCCTTAAAGTCAGCAGAACTCTGAGCGGGATACCTGGTTCTTAATTTCTTCTGAAAGCAGAGACGATCAAAAGGTACATATTCACACTGGGAATAGCTAACGATTTAATTGGATAGTCAGAAGGGACAAATTGGAACGTTTGTGACAAGGATGTCTGAATTATATGTGGTTAGATCTATACAAATGGGCATGGAGTTTGAAGATATTTGTGCTTAACGTAGTTGATAACCAAAGAGTAATCTCAGCAGATGGACAAGGTGACTCATTTTGTATTTGTATGTCAGCATAGTTCCCCAGTCACTCTTTGCCTGAATTATAGGAGGTCCCTTGAAGTTCTCTTAGTACGCTATTGCCCTATAATCAAAATTAATTGGTTCTACAACTAATACAGGCAGGACTGTTAATGGCCCAGAATCTTCATGAATAAAATTTTGGGTCACTCTACCATGTAAGGAGCCATGACCTGCTGAGGTGCTTGTTGAAGATAAAGGGAATATGAAATGGGTAGTGCAAGAAGGAAGCTATAAACCAGCTACGGTCATACGACTGATAGCAGAAATGAGTATTTTGATAGTCATGAATATTTCTTCCTTATTTTGATACGAATATATTTGTAAAACATTAATCAATTTTCCCCTTTTCCCATCTGTCTGCCATCTAACATACGATGTATTAATAGTAGTTAACTTTATATTTTAGTATAAGAGGTCAAATGAGTTACGTGAAAATAAAGGGGCTTTGTGACTCAGATGAGGAAGAATTATCTCCCAAAGATGAATAAAGTGACTTATGTAAATTTGTATCCTCTTTTAGAGAAATGGTTCATGCACTTTTAATTGTACAGATGTGTCATGTTAGGCAGAAGTATAATTTCATTACTGTCTTTATTTGGTATGTAAACATGATTTTAAAAGGGATATACTGGTGTCAGTTTGAGGGCTTGAACTGTTGTGGAAGTACATTTCCTGTTAAGGTTGGCCAAAGAAATATTTGTGCAAGATTTGGAAGCTGGAAACGAACTCATCTCATTAACATCAGGTAGTTATCAGGCCTGCACCTCCTCCAGACCCCACTGCATCTTTTCTTTTGGCTTTTTCAAGTCTTGAGTCAGATGCATGTAGCGCTCTGTGGTAAATGGCATTAGCTTCTTCTACAGGTAACTTGTGTCATCACGGGTAGAGGTGGTGACAGATACAGAATCCAATTTTTGGCCTCAGGGATTCCAGTTTGACCTCTTCAGTACCAGTTTGTCCTTGGTCTCCCCTGCTTCACCCTAGATGTTCTTTCCAACGCCAGACTGGATGGCCTGCAAATTCTTCATTCTATCACCAGATCCAAAAGTAACAGCCTTCCATAGATTTCTTCCTCAGCTTCCACAGTTTTGTAAGGTCTATTCCCTATAAGGAGCCCTATTAGCACAGTGGTTAAGAGCTCAGCTGTTAACCAAAAGGTCGGCAGTTCAAATCCACCAGCTGCTCCTTAGAAACCCTACAGGGCAGTTCTACTCTATCCTATAGGGTCTCTGTGAGTTGGAATCCACTTGACAGCAACAGGTTTGGGTTAGATTCCCTATAAGAAACCTCTTACTCTATATTAGTTATTGTGGCTTGCTTCCCTGTTCAAACCCTAACTGATGCATTGAGTTTGGATGATAAATAGTCATTCTGTGTACAATCCATACCAAGTGATCACATTAAATTTAAAAGGGACTTTAAAATACTTGGACCATTAACTCTCAGACTCAAACCAAGTAAGTATTTGGCTTCACTGTCTAAGATATGACTGAATTGTATTTATAGTGTTATTATATGCTCAGGTCTACATTCTCTCTCTCTCTCTCTCTTTTCTTAATAAGAATGCTTAACCCAAGGCTCTGGATATGTTTACTATGGTCCCCAAATGTCAAGAAATGATAGATAAGATAAAGAGTGGGAGTGCTTAAATGTATTTTTTCCTGAGTGTTTTTAAATGAATTTTAAACTCAAGAACGGCTACTAGTCACTTGTTTAAGAAGATACATCATGATAAATATAACCTTGGCTTTAGAAAGGAACTAACATCTGATCATCAAGTTCAATAGATGAAAGTCCAGAGATCTGTGTCCTCTTTCTAGTCCCAGCTATGGCTGTACTAACCTTATGCTACTCCTTGCTTTCTTTTTCTCAGTCAAGGCAATTGTGATCTACTGAAATCAACTAAAATATATCATTGAGTTTGAGGAGACTAAAATATCAGCAATTTGAAATTGAATATGAGATAATTATTGTTTTTCCAGATAATCATAATTAAGCTGCTAACCCTATGTATAGCGTAAGGTTAGTAAAAAAGAATGAAAATGTATGAAGAAGTATATTTTATGAGATTTAGCTGGTATTTTGAAACAGGTTGAAATTAAACTAAAATAATGGCTTTTCTTCTAAGATTCATAATAGGTTTCACAAAACAAATGGTATTAACTGATGAGAACTCATTCACTGTGGAGTATCCTTTGAAAGATGTCAAGATTCAAGGTGCCAAAGAATGTTCAAATAATACAAATGAAACAATCACTTTCAAACCTGCTACTCATTACAGGCTAGAAATTCTAGGAGAGCTATTAACTGGTCATCAGAAATACAAAAACAGAAAGAAAACCTTGGCTTATAACAGTTTTCTGTAAAGCTTATTCACTACAAAGAAAGCTTAAGCTGACAGTTTGTAGGATTTGGGATAAAATCTCAAGGGTAGCGTTTAAATGAATCACTTCTTCTTTTTAACTCATTTATAATCCTTAGTCTGACTGTTGTCAATAAGAGTACTCACATCCGTAAATAAACACTTTTAAGAATGGTAAATGAACCCTGTACAGATTACTGATGGGATGCTGCTTCCTTACTAATAATGCCGACACCTTGCCTGTCCTAAAGTATAAAGATAAATCCATGCACACTAATCAACATTTCCACCAAAACAGGCTTTTACAAAGATGAGCATTTTATCCAGCAAAATAAATACGTTTATAAGGATTTCTCTGAAATGTGAACCCACTAGTATTGAATCTTCTCTTTTTATTACTGATGTTTTGAGAACACTGTAACAAAAAGATCACTGATTAATTTTGATGGAACCACACCATTAAATTTTCATACACTCAGTATTAATTAGCTATTCAAAACTATCATGTTCACATTGACCTTTGAGGTTACTGCAATAATCTTTTATTATGTGCTAAATGAGGCAGTGATACCATCAAGCCAAATTGAATGAGTTAATGTGTTCCCCCCCCCCCATAGCTTTGTTTGTTTGTTTGTTTATTAGTGGAAAATATTTTTTTTCAAGAGGCACAATTATCTGAGGTTAAACCACACAGACATATACACATAAGTGTGCATTCAAATGTTAAATTATGCAAAGCTAGGACATTGAGTGGGTGATGAGAAAGAGAATTATCTTTTGCAAACTACAGGTTGCTAGGTGAGACTGCCATCAACCAACTCGTTGGAAAATCCAAAACATTTTTCACTAATCTACATGTATTCAATCAGTATCTATCTTCTGTTCTTCAACTGTACTTGCTATCACTCATCTTCTCCAGCCAAATGGCTTTCTTGCCATTTCTAAAATCTACGAGTCACATTCAAGCTGGAAAACTTTGAATCTGTTATTTCCTCCGACTGTAATGTAAGCTCCCCGGCTAATTGCATGGTTCATGTCTTCAGTATTAATTTTAGACAGAGCTCTGCTCAAATGTTTCCTCTTCGGAGAAATAGGCACTCTACACGAAATAGCCCCCCTGCCTCTCCCCTTATCCATCACTCTCCCTTATTTTGCTCTATTTTAGTTCTTCTTCCCAGAGGCATCTGCCTCTGACTCCATGAGCAGAGTGATTTTGCCTGTTTTCCTCCCTGATGCTAGAATAGGGCTTCACAGAATGTAGGGTGTCAGTAAACACATCATGAAGTAATCACTAACTAAATGACTGATGAAATAATGACTGAATAAAGGAGTGACTGATCCAACTAACAACAACAATCGTAATCCTATAGTGGGCATACGTATATTTGTAACAGGGGAAGAGAGAATTGCAAGCAGTGGTTTCCTTCACTTATGTTCTATTGCAGCCACTTTGGTGTAAAATAGAAGATAGAAAAAACCTGGGAGGCTAATTCTCCTAGAGCACGTTGATTACCAGCTATCCCCTTCTTACTCGAAACCAACTGGAGAAGCAGCCCTCTCAACCAAGCACAAGTCTGACTATTCAAATCACAGTTCTGTAGATTTATAAACATTCAAACTCAAACAAACAAGAAGAAAAATACCAACAAAAGCAATAATAGGAAAAACAAGATCGTTTAAATGTTCTTGGCAAAGGAAAACCTCTTATTTCTAAGGTGTACTGAGTTAAACAAAAATGAGTTTGGTGCTAACAGCCCAGCACTTGTGATGTGAGCACTAACAAGTACAGTATGTCAAAATGCAGAATCTAGAAAACAAAAACCAGTGGCAAGTAGTTTTGGTAGATTAAAAATAAAGCAATGTTAATATATTAACCTATCTCCACATTCTGTTTGATAAACCCATTTGTATTTTACCTAAGCTGAGTGTACTTTGATGTGCATAGCCTATGACCATTCCCAAAATCTTTTATTATGGAGTTAAGAGATTCATTTTTATTTGTTCTAAGGAATAAGTATGTACTCTGTGCTTAAACTATACAACCTGATATGACTATAAATTAAGGGCTAGCTTTAGTGCTTACTTCCCAGTAGCTATAGAAGGACAGTAACTTCTTTCGTATTGATTAATTCACACAGAATACCAGTAAACATGTATAACTGAAAAACATTAGCAATTCCACTTAGGAAAATTTGGCACGTGCAATTTGGTTTGAAAACTGATGTAGCAGGCATTTTAAGTCCAAGAAATGTTTCAAATAATTTTGAGATTATTATTTTCACATAGTGACTGCTAAGAACATTTACGCTGTTGATACCACACCCTATTAAAAAGCAAGGGTAATGACTCGTTCCAGATTTCCAATGTCCTCGCAGAGAAGCCAACTCAGAGACCGACAGCCTGGGCTACACAAATCAATAATTTAGTAGCCCATATTTGATCACGTGGAGCAAATGATCATGCTTAAAGGGTATTTGGGAAAGAAAGTTCTTGTTGGATAGGGGATGGTATAGTCTAATGCCTCAAGAGTGTTCATGTGGAGGGCAGATGGATGAGCATTGCTTAGGAAGGTTCTGGGCAGAGAAAAGCCCCAGGAGTTTTATTACAAAACAAGTAATTGATCTTTGGTGCTTCATTCACCCTTAAATTTCTAAATAATTTTCATCAGAGACTCCCTTCCCCAAATCAACCTCATAAAAGGGAAATGTATGTATAAACAGTGCGCTAGGTATGCAAAGGAAGCTCAAAGTCAAGTCCCCCCACTCCCTTCTAACAAAATAGTCACCGTCTGGATATCCCCTCCCCCGTGTCAAAGAATCTGTGTCTCTTGCATCATTCTAATTCAATTCTTTCATCCTGGTTGTCTTAATTGGAAGTCAAAAACCTTGTGGCCTGTAGACCATTTGAGGTACAAAGATGTGTTTTGTTTGGCTCATAAAAGAAATCGAGATTTAAATTGGAATGACTTTTATTTTTTTAATATACGGATTTCCTATTTTTCTGGAGAAAAAAGGAGGATCTATTTTTCTACATGGTTATAAGTGGGTGGATTCTAATAGGCCTTCCCTCCTTACACTAGATAGGCCCATTCTTATCGTCCACCCTGGTTACGTTCAACCAGTCTATGCTAATAAAATCAATACTAGCTTTCGTGATTTGCCTTAATAATGTATGATATAAACATTCTGTTATTTATAGAAAAATGGTTCCTTATCACATCATTTAGGATTAAGAGTGTGTGTGTGTATGCATGTGTGTGACACAATTTAATCCTATGTAATTCAAACGTATTCCTGTTAGACATGAGATTAAAATAATTAAACAAAAAGAAAAAAATGCATTTAGAAGAGAATTTTTTCCTCCCTAAATGTGTTGTTCATTTCTTCAGAAACCAAGCATTATTTGTACAATTTAATCTTTTCATCATCATTGATACCATTAATATTCTGAAATTTCAACAGCAGTTGAGGGACCACTAAGTTTTATAGGGAGTCCCTGGGTGGCAGAGATGATAAAGCACTCAATTACTAGGTGAAACGTTGGTGGTTTGAATCCACCCAGAGGTGCCTTGGAAGGCAGGCCTGGAAATCTGCTTCCAAAAGGTCACAGCCTTGAAAATCCTATGGAGCACAGTTCTACTCTTGTTACTCATGGGCTCCCTATGAGTCAGAATAGACTCGACATCAACTGACCACAACAAGCTTTATAGAGTTGCTTTCCCTTGTACCCACTGCCCTATCCTGCTCGTCTTTTCCACTTCTGTCTGCATTGGGTACTTCTCTTGTCCCTTGCCTTCACGCCATTCCATTCACTTCAGCAATGCCATTACATGCTGGGTGCTACTTAGTCAACAAATAAGAAAAGGAAAATTGTAAATGAATAGAGAATATATGATTCAATATCAATAAAATCTAGATAACTTGAGGAGATGAGTAACAACCTATTTTCCTAATGGAAATAGAAACCTTTCTATTTACTTATTACTTCACAGTTATATATTCAGAAGGTTTACAGCTGCTGACCTTTTAGAAAATGATTCTTTGGCAGAAATGAAAAGAAGCAGAATGTATCATTACAGATGTAGCTTCACCAGTAATGAACAGAGCCAAACTGTTCTCTATTATAACAACAGTTGTCTTACAGTCACAATAATAAGAGAATTAAAATACATGAGGAATTTGACATCCTTGATTTTTACATTGGCTTCAGTTCACTACTGACAAATGCATTTTAGTTTCATTCAACTCCTTCATAATTTGTGGGAAAACCCTAATTCCTCATCAGTGCATACACTTTTCACTGGAAATAACTCAGAACGACTTGATGATGCCTGGGAAAAGTAAACTATGGAGTAAAAAGAAATGAGTAATTACTATTTTGCTGCTATGCAACATCCACAACCAATTTAGCCAGAAGACCACTGTCTCAGTTATCTATGCTGCTATCACAGAAATACCACAAGTGGATGGCTTTAACAAACAGAAATTCATTTTCTCGTTGTTAAGGAGGCTAGATGTCAGAATTCAGGGTGCCAGCTCCAGGAGAAGGCTTTTTCTCTCTGGTGGCTCTGGAGGAAGGTCTGAAAAATTAGTCTGAACCAGTGATTCGGAAGCCTTTTTGAATGTCATTACATAGTTGCTGTAAAGAAGCCAGGGACTCTCACTTGGCTGGCACTCAGAGGCAGGCCTTTAAACAATACCAGTGTAACTGCCCCTGGACTTTCTCTTTCCAGTAAGGCTCAATGCCATGAACCACTCAGCCCAAAGAAACTAGAAAACATATTTCCAGAAAGACTTTTTTTTTAGACATTCTCATTTTATTAAGCATAGGTAACATGTTCTGTTTCTCTGTATGTAGCCCTCCCCATTACTGTGTGTGTAATAACACACATAACACACACTACACACTGGCTCTGAGCTTTCTGGTGTTGTCAAGAAGCATCATTACTATTTACGTATCCACTTTGTCTCCTTACAGCTTGGTTTTCTGGCGGTTGTAAGGAAAATGTACTCCTGGTTCAGACTAGAGTGATGTTATGAATCTGTTGTAAGTGTGCTGGTGAGGATAAACGCAAGGGTGGGGAAGAATCTAACAGGGCTCAAGGCTTCGGTTTTCTGCCTGTTACCTTTTTAATATGTTTATACTTATATATATATGTATGTGTGTGTATATATATATACATGTTATGGAAACCCTGATGGTGCAGTGGTTAAGACCTATGGCTGCTAACCAAAAGGTCGGCAGTTGGAATCCACCAGGGACTCCTTGGAAACCTTATGGAGCAGTTCTACTCTGTCCTGTGGAGTTGCTATGAGTCAGAATCGACTCGACGGCAATGGGTTTGTTTGTTTGTTTTTATACATTTTATATATACACATATATTTGTATATGTATGTGTGTATATATCTGTATCTATATGTATATAGATATATACACTAAGGTGTAATTGCACATGTACAAATGTACTTATCATACATATACAAAGAAAGAAAATACTGCCATCCCACCAGGTATAAAAATTAAGAAAGATACACATTCATGTGACTAACATGCATAGTATACAAAGGTAGCTCAGTGTCTTACGTAAGAAAATTAAATATATATTTTAAAAAACTGAGCTTCTTTTTGGAAACTATGCCTTAGTGAGAGAGATCTTTTGTAATATTGCTTAGCAGTAGAGATCAATAAAGTGAGCCAAAGGCAAACTGACTCATACTAAACATACCTATTTGACTTAATAATGGATTTGCTATGCCTTTCTTTTAAGGAACCCCAACATCTTTAAAAATGAGTGCTTATTATAAAATACACATTATACTACCAATTAAAGAATTTAGGAAGTGAGAAATTAAGAGAGTTTAAACTCAAGGCTAGAAATAACTGTTATGTTGGAAAGTTCCTGGTTGATTATGAAAAACATTTTTACGGATTGATTCACTCAGACTTTTAAGACAAGGATGATTACACACGACATTATAATATCTGTCAGAGTTTCATTTGATCACCATATTTTCAGATATTTAATGTAAAAGGAAAACGCAAACATTCTGTGTGTAGGTTTGTATTTATACTCCTGGTGATGACACTCAAATAACTTTGGCAGCATTTTGAATACCTGTCAGTTTCTATAAAATATGCCAAGTAAAGAGCACAACATTACTGCACTATAGCACGTCACATTCCTCTAAAACACAAATATTGACTTTTCACCACATGTCACTGTACAGCACTGCTCTGGCAACATCTTCGTAGAGTGCCTGAGCTCCTTTGAAAAGTGGGATCTAATCAGCACAAAGGGGTATAAACTATCATTTTTATTGTGGCCGTAATTACCTGGTTGGCAAAAGAGGCTCTGAACAAAATCACATGTTAAATTTAAATTATTTAGTGAAAACAAATGTGTTATTTCATAGCAGTTTGTATGCTCAAGGGGATTGGCAAATAATAAGAACGTAATATACTGACTGAACTTCTATCATGTCTTTACTTTTTATTAGAAAGGTAAACTGTTCATTGTAAAACTTTTGAAAAATACGGATTTCTTCAGAGGATAAAGGTTAACTCTGAGTTAACTTACTCTACACATTAGACAGAACTTTTTATGGTATAGCATTTTGACTGTTTTTTTTTTTTTTCTTTTTTTCTATAGACATTTTTAGGACTTATTTCCAGTGTATTTAAGTGCATCACACTTCTCATTAATCATATACTTTTATGATGAATAGAGACTGTTTAAAAAAATAACAAAAATACTGAAATTTCTGCGGCTTTTTAATGTTGTGAAAATCTAGTGGAGACAAATTTGTTTAAACAGAGGCCAGTGACACTGTAGACATTTTCGGATGAAAGGATATGCAAGAAAAAAAGAAAAAGATTGTCCCAATTCCTCAAAAGTGTTAAATGAATGACTCTAATGCAGCAGAGTAAATCCATGATGAAGTGAACCAATGCAGATAGTGCATATTTTATAAAAGTTTTCATAATATATGAAATACCTGCATTAGAAAAGAATGTCATTCTCTAATAAACCACTTGACATAATTCTCCTTTTTTTTAATGATGTTTAGAATGAAAAATAAGTACAAATCAAACAAACCCAGTGGAAGGTCCATCACAGAAGTAGGAGACAAAATGAGCCACAGAACACATTCACACACTTAGAACAGTTTAAATACAAACAGACCCCCCCAGAGATAACCACTTACCTGCTACTAAAAGAGGAGGAGACTTTTTAATATTCATACATTAATGTTTAGAGAGGCTAGGAGAACGTTGCATGACTACGTTTGCTTTCAATAAGGAAAAATTATTTTTCTGAAGAAGAACTTTGTATGAATTAGGTATTGGTTGTTAATTACAGCAGAAAGCCTGAGTGATAATTTAGAGTCTTCCTCTGCTCTAGACTTGTTGGGCTGTCTTTATCCAAGCATTTACAGTTTTCTCATTATCCATTCAAATACCTCCATGTCTAATAGGCTATGCATCTCAGTCCTTACCTGATTCTAGCCAATTTCTTGTGGTCCACTTCTTTTGGAGGAATACAATGTGTTTCTGTTAGAAGACTATACGTACAATAGTCAACGCTACTAACTGACCAAAGGAAAAAAAAAAAATTTCAACCTGGTATCTGATTGCATTATTGGGCTGACCTTGAATCAGAATGACTCCCTCTCAATCAAAACCAAACATTTCTATTCATTTGCGAGATTTTCTCATAATGTAATCCAAGCAAAGAATTTTCAGGGAAAGGTGTAACTTAAACCCATACAGGGAAAAGAATTAGAGGGAAACTGATTGTGGATTTGAGTTAAACCACTCATTTAGTACCTCCACAGATAATGTATCAAGCATCGAAATTATAAGAAAGCCCTCTCAGATAAGTCATTCAAAAAATTCAAAGCTCACTCACCATTCCGACTCTCTTCATCGATAGCAACTATAGTAGCTGGTGGTCCTCCCCTAGCTAGTTTGCAATCTTAAGGAAAAACAAAAAACAAGAAAAAAACAAGCAAAGGTATGAATCAACAACTGCAAGGGCAATCACTCTATGATCAAATTCATTGAGATGAGCATATAGATAATTTTTAATCTTACAATGAAATTAATATGCATTGTTACTTTTAACAATACATTACTTTTAAAATGTTCATAATAACCACATAGATTCCTTACCACAACATAGCACAAATCACTTTGTATATCACAAAACTATTCAAATTGTACTAAGAAAACACCAGCAGAGAACACTGGAGAGCAGAAATCCTTCAGGCAGTGATAATGGAATGGTAATTTAACCCAAAGAAATAACATAAAGGAATGATTAACAAGGATAAATTGTAATTAAAGCTTCAGAACAGAAACAAACATAATTGGACTTTAATTGGGATAAAGGGTCTAATTAAAGTGATTGAATAGAATTTTAATAATGTTCTAAAGAGAATAAAACAAAGACAGACAAGCAATGCTCATGAGGTTGGTTAAGATTTTTGTTTTTGACATCTTACCCTCATATTGCCAGTCTGGAGTCAAAAGTATAGAGTCATCAATGGAAGCAGATCAGACAAATGGAAGAAAGAAAAGGAAGGAAGAATACACGTATATATTTAGCAAGAGATTTAAAGATATAAAAAGAATTACACAATAACTGATACATTACCTAATGATTTGTGGAAATGGAATACAGAAAAATCTTTATATCAGACTTTGTAATTCTAATATAATATTAACACATTAACTTGATAATATATGTCATTAGCATCTTAAAAGTTATTATAAACAGACTTGCAAATAACATGAAGGGCCTTTATATGTTTATCAACAGATAAATACAAATTACTTATTAACTGTTTATTATCCCTACTTTGAACAAACCATAAGAATAGTCCCTTGTCAATCAGTAGTGATGATTAGTTCATTATTGCAAACCTTGCTAGTACTATGCCACATATCACATGGTAACAGACGTAAAAATAGTATCATGAGCTATAATAACATTGATAAATAAAATGTGAAGGCTTTGCCTATAAGAAGTCAAAAGAACACTTCTGAGACATAAAGCACTACCCCGGGAGGCACTCGGTGAACCTGGCTGGGTTTTGTTATGCAGTTACATATACATAACCAAAAACCAAAAACCCAAACCCATTGCTGTCAAGTCGATTCTGACTCATAGCAACCCCAAAGAACAGGGTAGAACTGTCCCATAGGGTTTCCAAGGCTGTAAATCTTTACAAAAGCAGACTGCCACATCTGTCTCTCGCAGGGCAGTTGGTGGGATCGAACTGACAACCTATCGGTTAGCAGCCAAGTGTTTAACCACTGTGCCACCAGACTCCTGCATATACATGACACAGTCCTGTAATTGCATCTTAGACCAACTTTGCTTAAAGCCATCCAAATATGTGTCTTATTTGGAAGATGATTTCAAGATTTTTTTGTTCTGACTGTTTTTTAAACTCCGCTATTTATTATGAACATGGGCATGAATAATAAGGCCTTTTGCAAGCACTGTTATATAATTAAGGTACGTATTCTCTCATACGAAGCTTGAGACCTCAGACACAAAACAATTTTTTTTTTCTCCTTTCTTGTCAATGTTTGAGTTGTAAGTCACAATGTTTAAAGGTCTAAAGTATCTCATATTTATTACACACATTCCTTTCCTTCTTATACCCTCTGGCCTAACTTGTCATCTCTACTCTTGTAATGGTCTCCTCGCTGGTCTCCTAGAAGCCTTTCTTACACTGTACTCACCATTCATTCTACAAGAATTATCTTCATACATGATGGTGAAATAATGGCGCACCTCTCTACAAAATCTCTCTAAATTTTCTTCAAAATAAAGCAAAACTTCTTAGGGCAACATTTTCAGTTTTCCCGTCGTGATCTCAAGACCCTTTTCTTACAATTAAATACTCCGTCCTTCAGTTACATCAGATGACTTACTTACTCCTGCCTGAGCATTCTCTGTATTTGGGGGGAAGTCCTGTTACCTAGATGCGTCTCTGCCTCTACTTTTCCATGGCAAATCTCTGCCTGTCTTGTTGGAACTAGATATTTCACCTACTTATTGAAACCTTGCCTATACCTGCCAATAAGAATTTATGTTTCATTCTCATCTGCACATAATACTTTCTTCACCTTGTTTTCCCTTTCCTTATGCATTGAAACATTATTCACTCAGTCATTCAAATATATACATTAATTACAATGTAGGAAATATGAGAATAAAAAAAATTAACAACTCTTTTCTTTGAGGATCTTGAGTTCAGAGGGGTAGGAACCAGATAGGACAAAGACATGCAAACAGTCATACAAGCATAGTAGAATGTGGGATATGTGAAGTAAATCCTTTAATAAACTTGCTAACAACACAAAAGATCAAAAGAAGAAAACGGACAATACATGTGGGGAGTGGAAATAGGGTAATGAGAAAGCAGATGCGATCCATGAAGGAGAGAACAAAGGAAACATCTCTTCTATTTGTATTTTAGAGAGTAATTATTTTTCAAGATCATTCTTTCCTCTCTCTATATATATAGTAACTGTTTTATGATGGAAGGTAAGCAAAATGTGTTGTGTATTTGAATGTGAAAGTTGGTAGATGAATAAATTGTTTAGTCAATAAATTTATGGGCAGATGGGGTGAAGAAAGAGGAAACGGGGCAGTTGGGCATAAATATTTTAAATTTTTTCATGGTTTGGGAATCATATAGTTGAGAAGGGTTTAATGTCTAGAATACATAAAGAACTATAAACTCAACAACGAAAAGATAAACAACCCAATTTTAAAAAGGAGGAAAGACTTGAGTAGATATTTCTACAAAGAACATATACAAATGGCCAATAAAAACATGAAAAGATGTTCAATATTAGTCACTAGAGAAATGCAAATCATAACCACTCTGAGATACCACTTAACACCCATTACCAAAAAAACAAACCCATTGCCATTGAGTTGATTTCAACTCAGAGCCACCCTATAGGACAGAGTAGAGCTGACCCATAGGGTTTCCAAGAGGTGGCTGGTGGATTTAAATTTCTGACCTTTTGGTTAGCAGTCAAGCTCTTAACCACTGGGCCACCAGGGCTTCTAACAACCATTAGGGTGGCTATTATCAGAAAAATGGAAAATAGTAAGTGTCATCAAGAATGTAGAGTAATTAGAACCCTCATCCATTGCTGGTGGGAATGTAAATTGGTGCAACCACTGTAGAAAACAGTTTGGAAATTCCTCAAAAAGTTAAATATAGAATTACCATATGATCCAGCAACCTTACTACTAGCTATATACCCCAAAGATATGGAAGCAGGGACTCAAACATATGTACACCAGTGTTCATGATAGCATTATTCACAATAGTCAAAAGGTGGAAACCACTCAAGTGACCATCAACAGATGATTGGATAAACAAAATGTGGTATATACATACAATGGAATATTACTCAATCATATAGAGAAATGAATTTCTGATACATGCTATGACATAGATGAATCTTGAAAACATGTTTTAAGCATAGTGCAATAAGTCAAATATAGAAAGAAAAATTTCCAGAATAATTTCCAGAATAAAATTTCCAGAATAGGCAAATTAATAGAGATAAATGTTTATTAGTGTTTACCAGGGACTCGGAGGAGGGTGAGATAAAGGGTTATTACTTAAGGGTTACTGAGTTTCTGTTTAAGGATATGACAATCATTTGGAATTTACATGGTAAATGTAATTAACATTACTGAATTGTATACTTGAAAATGGTTAAAATGGCAAATGTTTTGTTATATAAATTTTATCACAATAAAATTAAAAGAAGAATAAAACAGTCTGCCAAATTATTCCCTCTGCTGGAAAATCTTCCCTTTTGCCAGGCTAGAATAAATGCTTCTTTCCTGAATTTCTGTGGTACACACTGCATTCCTTATAGTAATTACACTGTTGGAAAAATAATAATGCTTCTGGAGACAAAGCCTGTGCCGTATTCATTTTGGTAACCTCAGTACCTGGCATGGTGCCTGGCAAGAGTTAGCCCTGAATGAATGTTTGTTGAATTTTCCTGAAATACTGTCTACTCAGCTATGATCTCGCATTGGACATTCCTCCATGAGAGCTGCTCAGAAGTCTCTGACCTTACTACCCCCTCAATGGGAAGAAATAGCCCAGGAATAGAGGCTCCACTACATCTTCTCCAAGTCAGGCCCCTTTATATGACGTCCACTAGGCTTTGTTCTTCTGGCAGATTCCAATTCCCCAAAATAAATTATCTTCACATACAACAGATGCTTTATTTCTTTGAGATCAAGTAAAAAATAATTTATTTATTTATATTTTAAACTCACAGTACTAATGAAGAGAGGTTAGTAAGAGACAAAAATAATCCATTAATAACACTGTTAACAACAGCCAAAGTGTTTCTTTGGGAATGATACATTCATGAAAGTATAATTAATTAGTTTTGAAATGCACAGAAATATTTTAATGAGAACGAGTATACTCAGAATTGTCTTGGGAAGAATGTAATTTTGTATGGAATAGCCAGGGAGTCATTATGCATGCAAAATGTTCAAATGGAGATCAAAGTGAAGACTAGAAAGCAATTTGGTAGGCTGGGATCCTGTCCTCTATGGTCTACAGATAATCTGTCTGCCATGGGAAAGACAGGTTAGTGGATGAAGCCTGTACCTTGAAATGGACCTCCTTAATCTATTTAATTTCACCCTTGACTGTCCCAGTTAAATCACAAATTCATTGTTTTTCATGCCTAAGATCAAAACCTCTCAGGCCCATATGCCTTTCCTATATCCAATTTGGTGTAAAGTGCAGGATATGAATACAAATACCTGAACACTCTGTGTGGTTTATTTCTTTAAATATGCTATTAAGCTAAAAACAAACCATGTATTTTTAAATAATCTCATACATTTAACTCCCCCACAAAGTATTAGAAGGATGTATAATAATTGTTTTCAAAGGTACTAAGCCTGTGATTCTTTGTTTTTATTGTAGTCTGTGGTTTAAAATCATGTTACAGACAGGCCAGAACAATGGCAATGATCCAGAATCATCCAAGTATGCTCATTCCTTTACCAAGAAGAAGAGAAACAACCAAAAGTCACAACCCTATTTCCACTTTAGCCTATTCTCAAAACTTCCATTTATGACCAATGTGTTTTCAATAAAATCTCAAAAGTATAAATTTTCGTTTGTTGTTTCCCATATATTAACACATCAGTTGCTGTCTATATGCCAATAACTTGCATGTGATACCTCCTGCCCAGACCTCTCCCCTGAGTCTAGGTCCTGCTGCACAGGCAACATCTACAGTTTCAATTTCAAAGATGCCTCCAATGCAGCGCTTCAGATTCAAATTTCAGTTCCTAACCCCAGCTCCTGACGTATTCCAATATGTCACTGTCTGAACGAATGGCACAGTTTTGGACCAAGTTTAATAAACCAGAAACCATAGAGTCACCTTTGACCATGCCCATCTCCCTGTCTCCTATGTTGAATCTATTAAAATCTTGAATTTACTTCCTAAAGAAAAACCTCTCACATTCATCTCCTGCCTTGGATCTCTAGAAGCACGACTCTAATCCAATCCCTTATCTACTAAAGTTTTCTTAACTGTTCTCCCTACAGGCAATTTTGCCTGCCCACACATCGGTCTTTCTTTTTCCTTATACTTCGACCAGAGTGATCTTTTAAAATAAAAACCTGTTTAACTTTTAATAATTTCTCTTTGATTTTAGCTCTAAAACAAATTCTTTTCGTGGACTGTACCCCCTTGAAAAATTTTAGGATAAAAGTCTAAATATTTTATAGTGGCCTACATGATTTTACACAACGTGCCCTCCCTCCTCTTTCCTTTCCAGTCTTAACAATTTCTATGCTTCCTCTTACTCTCCGAATTCCACAGTCATTTTTTCTTTTCCTAATTATGCTATGCTCTAGCCTGAGCTAACACAAGACCCGTCCATCTTGCATTATTTCTGTAAACAGAAAGTTTCAAACTGGAGGCACTTGTGTCAGACGTTAAGGATGACAGGACCAAGATACACTCCCAGGAAGCAAAAGGTCGGGATATAAACCATTTGTTCATGGGAAGAATGTGTCAAGATGTAAACTATTTGTTCCTGGTAAAAATGTGCTCATGACTGCAATCACATATAACCAAACAGGCTGGCACCATTCACCTAGGTGGTCACTCACTCCCTCCTAGCCATTGGCCAACCTAATACATTTCAAAGGACTTCAAACTGAAGCTGATTTTATCTATAATCAATCATTAACCCCCTATTCTTCCTTTGTTCTCTATGTATATAGCCCCTCTCTCTGCTTGAACGGTGGATTGCTTTGTATTTTTACTTAGTGCTGCCCAGCTCCAGCTGTATTATTCGTCAGTAAAATTCCTTTCCTTTCATTCCTGACAGAGTACACAATTTTCTTCTCTGACAGAGTAAAATCAGAGCCCAGTCAGAGTAGTTATCTGATCTGACATGTCTTGGTCAGAGAGAAAACTTTTGTTGAGAAATCTGGCAGAAGGCACTATGGCCCCAGCGTTATAGGCACAAAGTAATTCCTTCAAGAAAAATAGTGTACTAGCAGAACAATTTTGACAGTGATCATGAGAATAAACATGTATTATTGATAAACTTATTATGAGTATTTTTTTGGCTTAGAAGTTTCCTTAGCGTGCTCAAAAACTGGAAATAATAAAGTATGGAAGACAAGTATTTTACCGCCCTTTGCATTTAGAGATGGTATCTGTGACAGTTTGCTACCCACATGCACAACATGTGATGAAAAATGAGTTTACATCCTGCAGAGTTGACCACTAGTGGGTTCATTTTTAGAGAATCCGTTATATGGATGTCTGTGGTTTTGAAGATCTGCTGCTATTTAAGAGACGTTCTGAAAGGCAGGACTCCACAATTTATTTCTGCTCATATCACACATTTGCCAACAGTAAGCCCAAGGAACACGTGATAATTGACAACTGCTTTCCTCATTGCTTTCCAAGCTACATGGCTTCTTATTTTACAATCAGCCTCCTATTCTCTCAGTATTGTATGTCTAATGGTGTACACACAGCAGTTTTCTATATGATTTTCAAAAAGAGGGCAGCACTACAAATAGTAAAAATGAATCTTTTCAGAATTTTTTTTACACTTACAGCATTTTATTATATCTTTCCTCAAATTAATTTACTTGAAAATGGTGGTGGACTCATTATTCTGTTTTTAGATTTTTTTTTTTTTAAATTTAAACTACTTTATTAACAATCCTATCAT
This sequence comes from Dugong dugon, assembly GCA_030035585.1. Classification (NCBI taxonomy): domain Eukaryota; kingdom Metazoa; phylum Chordata; class Mammalia; order Sirenia; family Dugongidae; genus Dugong; species Dugong dugon. The sequence continues at coordinate 36,051,701 of CM057475.1, read as the reverse complement.
CACGAGTTCGTTTTTTTTAGAAAAATTTCGATAGTCTTAATCAGAGAAAGAACCAAAAATGACACAAATATTTTCCCCAAGCTCTTAAAGGTCTATACAATAAAGCTTATGAACTTGACATGTAGAGAAACCCCTAAATCCTTCACTCAGAATCAAATTTACTCTTCTTTTCCATACTGTTTTGACAAAATGTATTTTTTTTTGTTTTGTTTTCTAATCCAAGATAAATTAGAAGATAATATAAAAAGTAGAGGACATGTAAAATAAAGAGAAATGACTAGAGGAAGGTACATTTTCAATATGTCAACAAGGGTAGAGAGAGTAAAAGTCATTAAAAGTAGCTATAATAACTCACAAAGCATAGTCGTCTGGAGAAAATAGCACCCTTTTCTACTAAAACAGCTTCAGTACTGCTTTATGGCACATCGTACCAATTAATGATTATGTTAACGACCTTAACTCATCAAGACACTATTTAATTTCTGCAAACTCTCTTTAAGTAACAAAATACAATACAACATATTTTATAAAGATTTACATCCACAGGACTTACACTAATAACAAATGCTGATTAAAATGAAATGATATTTTTGTTCTGCCAAATTGTCAAAAGGATGATAGCTAGAGAATAAGAAAATAAAAATTAATAGGCAATGGATTTTAGGACTATCATTTGGCTTTAAAAAAAAAAAAAAGAAAAAATGTTGAAAGGTAATTTGGCAAGAACTTGGAAGAAAAGTGCCCTTTGACACAGAAATGTTACTTTGGGGAATATGCCAATAGAGGAATAATAAGACAAGTAAATACCAATGCTAAAAGTACTTGTGATGGATTGAATTGTGTACCTCAAAATTATGTGTTGTAAATTCTAACCTCTATGCCTGTGCTTATAATTCCATTTGGAAATGGTTGTCTTTGTTATGTTATTGAGACAGGATTAGTATAAGGTGTGTCTTAAGTCAATGTCTTTTGATATAGAAGAGATTAAACAAACAAGTCAGTGAGCAGAGATAAGGGAAAAGAGATGCCAAGCCACATGAAGATGGCCCAGGTGCAGAAGATCAGAAGAGACAAGGACCTTACTCCAGAGCCAACACAGAAAGTTTTCTCCTAGAGTTGGCACCCTGATTTTGGACTTCTAGCCTCCTAAACTGTAAGAAAATGAATTTCTGTTTGTTCAAGTCATCTTCTTGTGGTATTTCTGTTATAGCAGCACTAGATAACTAAGACAGAATTTGGCACTGGAAGAGTGGGGTGCCGCTCTAACAGATACCTAAAATGCAGAAGCAGTTTTGGAATTGGGTAATGGGTAGAGGCTGGAAGAGTTTTATGACGCCTAGCAGTAAAAGCCTAGATTGCCTTGAAGAGACTGTTCATAGAATTAGGGATGTCAAAGGCAATTCCAGTGAGGGCTCAGAAGGAAGTGATGAGAGCACTAGAGAAAGTTTCTATCGTCTTAGAGAATACATTTGGCACCAGCAACAGATTGTTGCTAGAAATGTGGACATTAAATGTGCTTCTGGTGATGTGAATAGACAATGGAGGAAGGGTGATGCTTTTTATGCAGTGGCAAAGAACCTGTCTGACTTATGTCCAAATGCTTGGTGGAAGGTAGAACTTGTAAGCGATAAACTTAGATATTTGCCTGATGAGATTTCTAAGCAAGGTCTTCAAGAGGTGACGTGGTTTCTCCTTGTCACTTATCATAAAATGTGAGAGGAAAGAGATGAACTTATAAATAAGCTATGCAAAATGAAAACAGAACTTAAAGATTTGGAAAATTCTGTTACAAACTAAGGACATATGTCCTAGAATGTTGACCAAGGATTTGGCTACACAATCTTTGGTTAAAGAGATTAAGCCTGTGACTGATCAATCTACCCAACTACCACAGTAGAAAACCCATCAGTCTAGAGTGAAGGGGACAGAGAAAGAATAAAAGAAAAGAACTCTGTCTGCCTCTTGGAACTGTACAGGCTGGAAACAGGTCAAAGGAGCTACATCTCTTGTCCTTTAAGAAAAGAAAAGGACCATCCCTGGAGCAGCTCAGAGATCAGCAGAGGTACTGGAAGGAACAGGGTAAGCAGGGCCTTCTTGGTTTCAAAGTGTGGGGCCATGGTTTCCTGAATCTTAAAGGGTGGGGCCACAGCCTCCTAGGTTTCAAAGAGCTGGGATCTTGACCAACTTAGTCTCAGAGTGTGTTTCAGGGGTATTGCACCACTGCTCAAAGCTGAGGACGTGGGGCTGCCATGCCCAAACAGACAGAAGAATGGGTCTTGCTGGGGCCGAAAGGGTGGGGTCACCAGTCAGATGGACTAGGAGAATGGGGCCACCTAAAGCTGAGGGAGCAGAGTTGCCATCCCAGAGGGCCTGGAAGGCAGAGTTGAAGCCCAGGGCCAAGCGGCCTCCGCTCAGAATCCAGAGGGTGTGGCCAATACCCAGAGACTGGAGGGCAGGGCCATTGCCCAGATGGTCTCAGAGAAGAGAGGATTTTTTTAAGCCTTGCGAGTTAATGTAATTTGTTCTGCTGGGTTTTGGACTTGGAGTTGATTTAAGACTTTTAGGATGATGTGATGGGGTGAATGTGTTTTGCATAGGACAAGGACATAAATTTTGAAGGGCCAAAGGGTGGAATATTATGGATTGACTTTTGTCCCCCTAAAATATGTATTACAAATTCTAACCTCTATGTCTTTGGTTATAATTTCATTTGGAAATGATTTGTCTTTGTTATGTTAATGAGACAGGATTAGTGTAGGGTGTGTCTTGAGTCAATCTCTTCTGAGATATAAAAGTGATTAAACAAACCAAGTCAGTGAACTGAGATGGGAGAAGAGAGATGCCAAGCCACATGAAGACTGCCCAGGAGAAGCTCAGAAGAGACAAGCACCTTCTTCCAGAGCCAACAAAGAGAGAAGGCTTCCCCTAGACCCAGCATCCTGAATGTGGACTTCTAGCTTCCTAAACTGTGAGAAAACAAATTTCTGTTTGTGAAAGTCATCCACTTGTGGTATTTCTGTTATAGAAGCACTAGATAACTAAGACAGTACTTATAGTAAGAAAATATTATACAATTTTGTTAGATCTTTATTATTCAAACATATTTTGCAGATGTGGCAGATACTGTAGATTGGTCCACCCACTTCATTTTTTTCTAGCATGTTTTTTGTACTATAGATGTTGGGAAGCTTAAAACTATGTTCCCTATTACTAGCTTTCCTGTCCCCTCCTGCCTTCTGGTCCTTGCTCCTAGGCTGGTGGGCCCCTTTAGTCTCATTTTGTTTTATGGGCCTGTCTGGTCTTGGGCCGAAGGGTGAACCTCAGGAAAAAAAAAAAATTTTTTTTTTCCTCAGACTCATTTGACATAGGGTTTGCCTTGTAAACTGTCAAGCTGAACACACTCTCATGACACTTGGAAAAAAGAACACATGAACCAAAGTGAGTTCCGGTCTTCTGACATACATAGTCTAGAAAGCATTTGGTTCTTTGGGGGCTGCTGTGGTAGAGAAATTAGTATCAGGTCCAGGGTATTTTAGGTGCTACAGTGGGTGGTACACTATTAGGGTTTCCACTAGTAAGTTCAGAGTTGTGGTTGGGAGTTTCTCTCACTCTCTTGATCTTGCTATTACAGCATCCAAGGCTAGTTTTCTAACCCTTCTAAGTCACCTGACACACAATACTAAATTCATTCCATATGAAAGGGTCTACTTGGATTGTATAATGTGTATGATAAAATCTGTGTAATGTAACACAGCGAACATAAAAATATATGTATATATAAATTTTTTAAAGAAATTTTTATGCCATGAGCAATGGTTAAAAAAACAAAATGCAGGTTTTAAAGCTGTATGTAAATTGTGATCTTATTTTTAAGTGTGCATATATAAAGACTTTCAATATTAAAGGCCAAGTAAATGATATTATTCTCATTTGTACTTTCCTATTGCTTAAAATTCCTAAATTGTTAATGCATTGCCTTTATAATCAGACAACAAATGATAAATACAATTTGGAAGATAAAGTAAGGAACTTTATCTTAAAAATACAGGGAATATCACAAGTATTTGATATAGAATAAATAACCCTATAACATTATAAAATAAAGAATGCTATAAATAATATAAAGCTTTTTATTTCTGTGAAATCTGTAATATTAGAATACATTTAGATTTAAAATTCATCAAGGTCATAGCAGGTGCATTCTTGTCACCCTGCCACACTGAAGACTTCCAGAAGCTGCCAGTTCACGTGCTATATGAAGAGTAACAGAGGTTCCTAAGTCCTTCCTTCAACTTTGTATGATTCTCATTAATTCAGATTCTGAATTTGGACACATGGCACTCATGGCAGCATACTATATAAGATCTCAAAAAGGCAACAACTTTGTGTTTATTTGGGCATCTGAGCTGGAGTCCCCTGCTCAGTCAAGGCTGTCATGATGAGGCAGGAAAGCTATAAGCAGGAGATTCACAATTAGATCAAAGGTGACCACACACCAGGGAAGAGCCATTGGCCAGTCAATATTTGTTGGAGCATACTGTGTTCAAAACACTTCAACTCTGCTTCTCCTTCTACTTTATTTTCCTTCCATTTATTGTATAGTTAAATATGTTTCACTATTAAAAAAAAAAAAGTAAGCTAATCACTTTTTGAAAGAAAAAATGGGTGAGCATGCAGAAGTTTGACATGGCATTTAACATTATTTAAAGTTTCCCAAACAAAATGCTTTATTTTCACATCAACCCATTTTGCCAGCCATCTTCTCTAACTATTCTTGTTTTCTGTTATTTTGGTTTTTCCTTTTTAACATGTCAAATATATACAGAAAAGAGTATCTGATATAGTTGTAGAATTTAAAAGTCATTAAAAATTAAAATCTATGACCCCACCACTCGTGATAAGAAATAGAACATGGTCAAAAAAAAAAAAAAAAACAAAAACCCTATTGTTGTTGAGTTGATTCCAACTCATAGTGACCCTATAGGACAGAGAAGTACTGCCCTATAGGGTTTCTAATGCTCTTTTATTTCATCATTTCTTCCTTTTGCTTTAGCTACTCAACATTCAAGCACAAGTTTCAGAGTCTCTTCTGACATCCATTTTGGTCTTTTCTTTCTTTCCTGTCTTTTTAATGCCCTCTTGCTTTCTTCATGTATGACGTCCTTAATGTCATTCCATGACTTGTCTCGTCTTCGGTCATCAGTATTCAACGCATCAAATCCATTCTTGAGATGGTATCTAAATTCAGGTGAGATATACTCAAGGTTGTACTTTGGTTCTTGTGGACTTGTTCTAATTTACTTCAGTTTCAACTTGAACTTGCCTATGAGCAGTTGATGGTCTGTTCTGCAGTAGGCCCCTCGCCTAGTTCTGACTGATGATATTGAGCTTTTCCATTGTCTCTTTCCACAGATGTAGTCGATTTGATTCCTGTGCATTCCATCTGGCAAGGTCCATGTGTATAGTTGCCATTTATGTTGTTGACAAAAGGTATTTGCAGTGGAGAAGTCATTGGCCTTGCAAATTCTATCATGTGACCCGTGGCATACTTTCTATTACCAAAGCCATATTTTTCAATAACCGATCCTTCTTTGTTTCCAACTTTTGCATTCCAGTCACCAGTAATTATCAATGCATCCTGATTGTCTTATTCAACCAGTTTCAGACTACATAAGTTGGTAAATATATTCAATTTCTTTACTTTTGCCTTAGTGGTTGGTAAGTAAATTTGAATAATAGTTGTACTAACTTGTCTTCCTTGTAGGTGTATGGATATTATCCTATGAGACAGCATTTTACTTCAGGATAGATCTTGAAATGTTCTTTTCGACAATGAATGCAACGCCATTCCTCTTCAAATTTTCATTCGTGGCAGAGTAGACCATATGATCGTCCTATTCAAAATGGCCAATACCAGTCCATTTCAGCTCACTAATGCCTAGGATATTGATGTTTATGCGTTCCATTTCATTTTTGACGATTTCCAATCTTCCTAGATTCATACTTCGTACATTCCTCGTTCCAATTATTAATGGATGTTTGCAGCTGTTTCTTCTCATTTTGAGCCGGGCCACATCAGAAGATGAAGATCCCAAAAGCTTAACTCCATCCAGGTCATTAAGGTTGATTCACTTTGAGGAGGCAGCTCTTCCACAGTCATCTTTTGAATGCCTTCCAACCTAAGGGGAAACCTTGGTGGCGTAGTGTTTAAGAGCTATGGCTGCTAACCAAAAGGTGGCAGTTTGATTCCACCAGGCACTCCTTGGAAACCCTATGGGGCAGCTCTACTCTGTCCTATAGGGTTGCTATGAGTCGGAATTGACTACACTGCAACGGGTTTGGTTTTTTGGTTTTCCAAACTGAGGGGCTCATCTTCTGGCACTATATCAGACAATGTCCTGTTACTATTCATAAGGTTTTCATTGGCTAATTCTTTTCAGATGTAGACTGCCAGATTTTCCTTCTTAGTCTGTATTACTCTGGAGGCTCAGCTGAAACTTGTCTGCCATGGGTGACCCTGCTGGTATTTGAACACCGGTGAGACAGCTTCCAGCATCACAGCAACACACAACAACCTGCCCCATTGTGACAAACTGACAGACTCGAGGGGGATATATATACGTACGTATACATATACATATATATATATATAATGATTTTCTGCCTTTCATGTTTTCAAATATAAGTATTTAATTCTACAAATTGCCATCTAAATGCTTTTTGAGCTACATCTTCAAAATTTTGAAAATCTATTTTTTGTTCTAATTTATTTAAAATTATCTTCTAATTGCATATTTGTTTACCCATGGGTTATTTAAGAAGATAGTTTTAAAGCTTTGTAAATATATTTATTTTACATATCTTTGTCACTGAATAATTCATTAATTTATGTTAACGTCAGAGAATATCGCTGTCCTAATAGATTTTCTAAATTTAGTGAGATTTACTTTAATGCCTAGCATAAGGTCAATTTTTAAAGTATCAGTGTGATTGAAAATATATGTTCTACAGTTGTTTGGCTGCAGCCTTTTACATCCATTATAAAGTTTAAATATGTTGAAATATTCTGCATGCTATTGATATATTGTCTGTTTGTCTATCAGTTATTGAGAGAAATACGTGTAAAGGTCCAAATGTGATGATGGATTTGTTAATTTCCTCTTGTAGTTCCATGGATTTGCTTTATTATCTTTTTAAGCTATACAGTTAGGTACATACCTGTTTTTTCATAATTTTCATGATCTAATTAGGCACAAGATTTTATCTCCTGTCTCCTTTTAAACACTTAAAATTCTTAAAATCTTAAAACACAGAATTCAGATGACAGGAGATCTACAGATGTTCCAAAAATAAATGTGGACTCTAGAGTCCATTTACATCAATAGAATCATGATTTGTTTCTTTCTCTGCTTTGTCAACATATTTTTAAAACCTTTTTTTTTTTTTCCTAGCAGCAGTTTTAGGGAGTAGTTTTCTGAAATCCCAGTTAGCCAAAATCCTGGGAACAGAAATCCCACTGTTATTTCTTTTACAACTTTCACTACACAGCCTCTCTATACATAGAAAAAGAGTTTTGTGGAGATCAAAAAATAATTCTTTTTTTCTCTTAAATCAGCTGTGTGCAAACCAGGGCTCCAAACATAACTTACCCATTAACTAACCCGTTGCTGTTGAGTTGATTCGACTCTCCGTACTGCTCTCCACTTGCATGAGGGAACTTTTTTTCTTTTTCCTCCTGTGTCTTTGTTTTGTTTTTTGCTTAAGTGAGACTGAACTTGGAATTTAAAGTTGGCCTTATGTGAAAGGTACTTAATGATGCAATGCAAAGACAGCTTGCTTGCCACATCAATTTTCTGTGACAGTAACTAAAAATATTGGATAGCTGAGTTATCTTAGAATTTTTTCTTAGGGGAAAAAATCAATATTTTTCTCATATATGCATTTTTAATAAGCTAAATTGCTACTTATGGTCTTTTCATACAATGTGAATATACATGAAGCATCTAATTTGTGATGAATGGTATAATTAAATTCACATTGTAGAGAAAATTCAAAATTTCTTTCTATTTAGAAAAAGTTAACATTAGTTTTCCAAAAATTGTTTTTAATCCCATAAATGTACTAAATATCAGAATAACTCATACCTTGAGGCTTTAAACTTAACTTCTCAAGGGGACTTCTGGGTAATTTTCTTCTGTTTTCCAACCATGGTATGGTTCAGAGATTTCCAGTAGATTATAGAATTCATCACTTGAGAAGGTCATAATATTGGGCAAGTGGTGCCTCAGACAGCAGCCACAGAGATTAAATAATCCTCTCAAGATGGTATAAGAAGATTTATAGGGGAAGGAAGTTCTACTCATACCTCAGTAGATCATTCTGGAATATTTAATGTTACTAAAAAGATATGAAAAATAAAAGAATGAATCATAGCATTAAGTAATTTAGCTAATATCTACACATTTGATTCTTTAAGCTTTTTGGTTTGGAGATGGGTTCTGTTTTATTTTTTTGATTTGGTTTAGTCACTCTTGGCTCCAGGTGTAGAAGTATAAAACAAACAAAGAAACAAACAAAAACCTCTGATCATTATCCTGTTAGTATTTTATGTGGTTTACTTTTCAAACATGTGATCTCTATAGTTTGAATGTTGCTGCATAGCCACTGTCCCACAAATCATTCAATAAATGATCAGTCAGCAAGAGAGGAGAGCTTGTTGTATATGGTGATTGAAATGACCACCACCCAAAACCTGATATGCAATTATGATCCTTCAGATAGTGGTGTGGGTCTTGACTGAGCATTTATCTGGATTATAATTATCTTCCAGTGTAGACTGAAGAAGGACCACAAGGGATTTTACCAGAGGAGCCTGGGTCTTTCATGACTTAACCTCTAAGTTGCTGGGAGACCTTGGAAAAGACACTGAAAGACCTCTGATTCTCAGTTTTCTCTTCTGTAAACTGTGGATAATATCTACCAAACAGAGTGCATGTGAAAATTAAAATATGTAACAAGAATAGGCTTAGGATGAGACCTGACATAGCCTAAGTACTCATTTATGGTCCTATTACTTGGTAATGCTCCTGTGAGGCAAAAAGATAATGTATTTAAAACTCCTAGTAGGTACCCTCTCAACAGTAGCTATTAATCTTGTGATTGGTATTAATCCACTATAGAGCACAGATGAAGCAACAACCTCTGTATAAATGAAACTACCTGCAGAAGTCAGGTTTCCAAAATATCCAACAAAAATTCAATGATGCAGCTTTAGAAAGAGCAGATCTTGGCTCTTAAAATGCCTAGTACAAGGCATTGAGTATGTGTTTACATGTTCTGATTATTGCTTTGAAGATAAATTACCCAGACCATGCATTCTGTATCTCCTTAAGGAAATGAAAGGTAAGATTGAATAGCCTTTTTTTTTTTTTCCCACCAACAGCCCACAGTGAGTGATCTAACAAATGTGGATTTGGTCCCATAATGAATGTCCTCCAAGATCACGAATGAAAAATACTATTTTAGATGTACATATTTTGATGATAACCTCTTCTTGAAAAAATATATAAGTATGCTTTGGACAGAGTCAATTTCCAACTTTAGAGATGATCAGTTTAAATGAGAATTATGCCCTTGCTGCAATAAGTTTATTCCACACCCTAATTTAGCCTACAATGAAAAATACTCTTTACTCCCTCATCCCACGGCAATGTAAATTTATTCCACAAGTAAACTTTTGTCAAACACTCTAAAATTCTGCATTTATGCCCTTTCTATGTTAAAATGTCTATCAGGAAAAAATAAATCCACTTTTGTGACTCAATTTATTGCCTAAAACTAGTGTATTACAGTGCATTCCAGTTGGAAACTGGTCGCCTTGGGGCTTGTAAAATGTGGGCTGATTCATCACATGACCATGTTGTAGACACCATCTTGTCTTGGCCTCTGGTTTAATTTCTCTAAGAATAGTCATAATGTCTGCTCAAGAAGCATATTTTTGTACATGAAGGAGGATTAATCTACATGAGAAAAGACTTAAATTATCATATTAATATCCTCTCCAAATTCTAAAGTATGATTAATGTTTCTGTTTCTTGGCTTAGATGGGGATTTCTAAAAGTGAGCCTTCTTGGCTTTGGATGAAACTATGCAAAGTGCATACACATGAAGCTAATTGTTCAAAATCAGTGCACAGAACTGCATAATATTGAACAATTCTCCTATAATATTTAGGTTGTTTCCAATTATTCAATAAAACAATGTTGCAAGGAATATCTTTTATGTAGAATACTTTGTGACCATATATAAGCATCTATGTAACAAAGATGCTTAGAAATAGACTCTTTATATCAACAAATATATAGATATAAAATTTTGCTAAAAACTTTCAAACTGACCTCCATAAAAACAGTGTAGCGGCTGTGTCTGACCTCCTCCAACTCCACAAAGGGGAAGGAGAACCAAGATTAACAGTGCAAGGCTGACATCCATGAGGTGGAGGCCAAACAAGCCTCTTCTCTCCACCATCTTTACTAATTCTGACACCAACCATCCGTCGCACAACACTCTCTACTTCTCTGCTGGGTTCGATAAATCATTGCAATGGCCACACAGAACTCACAGACCATACTCACAATTACGGGGTTTATTAGGGAAACAACAGTTACAATTCAGGCTCAGGAACACTCCAGACACAGTTCTTCCATCAGGACAGCCTCTTCCCAACCATGCTTGCCGGCACACCTCTCCCTGGCCCTAGGCCTCTCCCCAAAAGCATTCATCTTCTCTCTCAGTGGGCTGGGAAACCCACTGAGCCATCTCCTGCTGTCAGGTCTCTGGTGCCGGGTCTTTCCTGCCACTGCTTCTCAAAGTCTTCAGGGTTACAGCTTGTGCTCTCTCTGTCTCTGTCTCTTTGTCTCTCTGTCTCTCTCTCAGTCTCCTGCTTCCAGGAGCTTCTCAGTGCAGGGATCTCAAGTCCAGAGGACATGCTCTCCACTACTGGCTGTTCTTCCTTGGTGGTGGTAGGATTCTCCTCTCTGCTCTGAAATTGGCTCTTTTTTAAGGCAAAACTGACCAATTCCCTTGGTGGGCCACAGTTACCCTATCACACAGTCCTGCCCAATCACCTGGGTGGGAGTTACAAGACCAGAGCTAGAAAGGCAACACGAAAGTAATTAATGACACCGCACCTCCAAAAGGCTGTACATATTTAATTTTCACCAATCATGTGTGAAGGTGTCACAATTAAATAGCAATTTAAATAGAAACAACTGCTTGCTTTATAGTCTTCACTCTTTTATGCTGTGGAAGAAAGTTGTAACTGATTGCTATGAAGAATAGAGCCCACATACTTAATAAAAAAATTTAACATGTTATGATACTCATAAAAATCACTACTCTGCTCTTTTAATTTCCCAAGTAAGCAAGGGTATTGTATTTTTTAAGTGATTTATATGAGCATTTTTTAAATCCATTAGATGTGTTACCTATGTTCTTGCCAACTAGTAATGGTATTGGAAAATCTCTAAATTCATTACCTTCTGTACAATGATTTTGAATAAGCAACTGTAGGAATCTCTTTCTCCCTCACTGGTTTAGAAATCTTGATAACATGAGCACAGTAAATGAACTTAAAGCAACAGTCAAAGTAAGAAGATAAAAGAAAATAGCCCGTGAAAATAAATTGCCAAGTCAAATTTTATGAAAAAATAAAAGATGCTTAGAATCTTAACTAAAATTCCAACGTGCCTATTTTAGCTGTTCACCATGTTTCATTATGGAAATCATCCAGAGAATAGTCAGTAAGAACATTCATAACAAATCAAGTCACCAGGAAGTTTATTTTCATAATATCTAAAGCAATTTTAACAACATCATTTTTTAAAAAGTCCATGATAGGGATTTTCCAAGTTAGGGCTTGCAACTTGAAAACATTTTTATATAAAAGTTAATTGCAGAAGGCAAGCTAATAATGATGAAGGGTCAAAAGCAAGTAAGGCTGGTACAAGTCAAAAAGGAACTATAATTTTATCAATAAAAATAAGACATCTGGTAAGAAAGACTACTTTAGCTAAGCAGAGACATTTGGCTTAAATAAAGAAGGAAATTATTCAGGTAAAATCAAGTTGACGTCAATCTAACTATTTTGTTTCGTGTCTCAGATATGTGAACCAATCAGCAGATACTTGCATCCAATCGCCAGTTATGGTGACAACTTCAGTAAAAGGAATGGATGGGAGAAAAAAGTCTATTCAAAACATACTATTTCACTCTTTTGAGGTTTTGTCATGTCTCTAAAAACACCCCTAATTTAAGTTGGAAAAAAAAAGCCAATGTTTATTCATTTTATGCAAGGAATTATATACAACAGTATATAATGAAATCATTTGATGTCTGTTACCAAAATGTTTGTCAGGCCTTGGTCAGTGATCCCTCTTCCTGGAAGAAACATTAACTCTTTGCTTCTTGAGAAATCTTCTTGATAGTAATTTCTTATTGTACCATGCAAAGATTATATCATCCTACTGAATCTTGTAAGGATTGTAAGGGTTTCAGGAGATTAGTTAGAATGGAGTTCAGCAATTCAATATTGGGTGGCAAGAAATTAGAAAGGAAAATAAAATATCATGCATAACAGAGCCAATGATTACTTTTACAAAAAGGCTCTCATAGTATGTAAGGTCATGTGATATAGACCAACCTAACTCTTGCACAAAAAAGACCTAGGAAAGTTCACCAGTATTTATTTTTTAAACCATGTATGAGGATCTCGGCTTCACAACACACTTGACTTATATATATATATATATATATATATATATATATATATATATATATATATATATATATATAGAAAAACTGTAGTAGCTAAATGATTCCAGGTACAAACATTGAAAAATGCAAAATAAGGCCTTTTTGTTCAGTAGTTTTAGTCCAGATGGTCCAATATTATATTCAATCTCTCTCTGTAACTATATGTATGCCAAAAAGTGATACTTAGAAGCCTGAAGTTTACAAACCCAGGCTTTTAAGAAACTACACAGCAAATTATTATTTATTTGTTTACTTCTGTATCAGAGAGAAAAGTCTAATGAATCAAGCATCCATTGGCTTAGAAACTAACTTTTGTGCTTGAGGGTATTTGGCTGACTTTCAAAATTGATAAAATATATAAAACAAAAATGCTACCACAAATAGGATTTTAGAACAATTTGCATTTTTGATACTATTCTGACCACTTCTCATGGCTGGTACATTTTTTTAAAACTAAACTTTTAAGTTCATTTTATTTCCTAGACTTAGAAGTAGTCTCAGTAACCACTAATGCCACTAATCTAAGGCTGGGCCTATCATGAACATTAGACAAGAGACCTGAGATCCAAGACCACTGGCCTGGGGGGTACTCTGCTTTTGTAGCACTTTAACTCGGGTGGGTTTGTACTGTAAACAGAACAAAGCCATGGATTTGCACGTGTAATTTCAACAGCATCTGGTTTGCCAGGTACCATGGACAACTTATCCAAATGCAAATCTACTAAAAGCACAGTGCTCCTTTTTTCAGCCGAAGAAACTGCTTAAACCAGTGAGATAGGGAGCCAGCTGGTAAAGAGGAGTCCAAGTTATCTGCTCAGTGGGCAAACGAGTAAGAGGTTAAATATACACTATATAGTACAAAGTCTTAAACTCTGATTTTCTACAAATAATTGTGGCAAGGCCATTGCATCAGTGGAATGCAGCTCTGTTAGCAATACTGTTGACAAGGCAGCATCAGCTTGCCCCAGCAAGGGAGAGTATCTGCCAAACTGGGGCTCCACTTGGAGGCTTCCTCTCCTGTTTTTGTTGTGTGTTTTGCAGTAATAGGGAAAGCAACAACCTGATCAGAGCAAAAATGCTTTTTAAAAAACAACATCACCCTGAGAAATTAAATGTGCAACAGATCTTGTTTCTGTGGTCAATTCTGAGGGGAAAACAAATGTTCAGCTGCTTACTTCACTGGAAAAAAACAAAAGCAAAACAAAACACACAAAACAATCCCCAGATACCAATTGGCTTGTTCTCAAAAAAGCAGAGAATAAATGACTGAGGGACCACAAAGCCCTGTTACCTAATACTAGTTAGTTACTGCTGATTCACTGACAATAAAAAAACTCCGAGCAATATCTACATATTCATGACTTTTCTTCCCCACAAATTATTGAATACATCAAAAATATCATCAAAATCTTAAGGCTTGTTAAATGGTTTTATCTATCCATTCCAAATGGTTATATATTAGAAAAGAGCCCTAAACAGATGCTAAACTGAGTTACATGTTTAAATCTGAAAGAACTAGGATATCCAATTTAAGGTAAAAGTGGAGTTTTGCATTACTTCTTTGAGAGAATTCAGAGCTATGACTAACTAGGGATTAGAGTAAAATTGGCATAATCTTTATCAGGGCGGGATTACTCAATAAGCAAGGTACACTAGGGCTTCCTTGTGCTTACTTACTAATCCGTAGTGCACAATTTCACCTGTTTTTCACCACATCTTTGATGAAACCCATGTGAAATTTTGCACTACAGATTAGTAAGTAAATACAAGTAAGCCTGTTCACACCTTGCTTAATGTAAGCCCTTGTGTGCCTCCCTTACTGGTTAATCTGCCCCTGTTTACATTAACAGAATGGTATTAAATGTTGCCATGTTGAAAATACCAGAAGATAGTCTTCTTAAATGGTGTCATAGGTTAAATTATGTCCCTCAAAAATATGTGTTATAAATCTTAACATCTATGCTTGTGGTAATAATCCCATTTGGGAATGGGTTTTATTTGTTATGTTAATGAGGTAGGATTAGCACATGGTGTATCTTGAGTCAATCTCTTTTAAAATATAAAAAAGATTAAACAAGGGAGCAGAGCAGAGATGGGAGAAGAGATGGTAAGCCATGTGAAGACTGCCAGGAGCAGAAGCTCAAAGAGATGAGGATCTTCCTCCAGAGCCCACAGAGACAGGAAGCCTTCCTCTAGAGCCAGCACCCTGAATGCCAACTCCTAGTCTCCCAAACAGAACCCTGGTGGCGTAGTTGTTAAGAACTTGGCTGCTAAACAAAAGGTCTGTAGTTCAAATCTACCAGCCGCTCCTTGGAAACCCCGTGCAGCAGTTCCACTCTGTCCTAATGGGTTGCTATGAGTCATAATTGACTTGAGGGCACGTAACAACAAGAAGTCTCCCAAACTGTGAGAAAATAAATTTCTGTTTGTTAAAGCCACCCATTTTTTATGTTTTTGTTATAGCAGCACTAGATAACTAGGACAAATGGCAAGGCTAAAAAACTCCTATAATCAAGTAGCATAACTTTTTAATCTATTTTAATAGTCAAGGATTCTGCGTTCTATAATCAAGCATTATAATGTTGAAACTGCTGTTGTGTTGTCTGCATAATTTTATGATGATTCCAGAAAGATTTTCCTACGCTACCTATAAATATATTTCTCGAGGTAGCAGTAAGAAAGTCAAAATGGATCAAGATATCTAAGTAATTTCATTAAGATGTCAAGAGGCAACCAGTGAAAGGTGAAGAACTTACAGAGTCACATCATGGAAGGAATGCCTGCTGTGTTGTTTCCTTCACAGAAAGAGAAACCTTCATTCTGTAACGCTTCTAGCATCTGCTGAAACAACTTGGAGTGATTCTATGTTGTTAAAATTATCCGTTGCGTACACTTAAGTACACTTACAAGAAACAGAGCCTCTTACCATTTAGAAAGCTAAATTATATTTAATACAGAAATAACTAATTTCTCACACTTTGGTTCATAAGATAGTGTATTACATTTAAAAAATATATATTCAAAACTTAGCTCTTTTTTTTTCTTTTCTCTCACTTACTTTGTTTTAGTCGTTTTCCTGTAATATAAATCGGTAAGCATTTTCTCATCTTAATCTGGTCTTTGTATTTGCCTCTGCCTAAAATGCTCTTCTCCCAGACACCTGCCCAGCTCAAGGCCTCATTTGTTCTGTCTCTACTCAGGTGCCGCTTTCTCAAAGAAGCCTTCCTTATCATGCTATTTCAGATAGCCCACCTCCATTCTTCAGTTCTTAGCCTTTGTTTTTAACAGTACATATCACTACTTAACATATTATATGTTTATTCTTTAATTAAAATAAAAATTACTTTTGTAAACCTAAAAAATTCAGTAAAACATAATCTTCAAATAAGACTGTTTTTCTAATTATTCTTTACTGCGATATAATTTACATACAGAGAAATACATAGATCATAAACATTGCAGTTCGACAGATTTGACAAAATTGTGTATACTTATGTAACACACTACTCAGGGAAGACACAAAGCACCACCATCATCTTGGAAAATTCTCTTGTGCTTCTCCCCAGTCAGTATCTCCACCTACCCACAGAGGCTGACTGCTAGTCTGATGTATTTCACCATAGACTCTATCTGCCTGTTTTAGAACTTGGTACAAATGGATCAGAGAGCATGTTAAGTGTGTTATGTTTATGTTACATGTATATCATCTATTGATACTATTTTCTATTTTAATTAAAGAGATTAGGAAGACAAAATATGAAGAGTGTTATAAAGTACGATTATTCCACTAAACTACAGAACTCAACTATCAGTAAATTTAAGATCTTAGTAAACTTCATGAAACTTTTTTATTTTTAATTTCCATATTGTACTTTTATATTCCATTGTATTTATTTATTTCTTCTTCATGTAGGCCTCAGACAGATTTGAAATCTGGCTTCGAAGAATAATCTGTAAAAATTGATTACTCTAATGTAATTTTAAAATGATTCTTATATTGGAGAAGTGGTGTTTGCAGAAAGCATGGGATTTTTGGCACAATATACTAAAATTAAAAGATATATGCTGAGGTAGAGTCAATATATAGCTAGATAATGTGGCATAAGTGCAAAAATGTTTTCAAAAATATATATATATATACACACATGTATATGTATGTATGTATGTATATTCAAGGAGCCCTGGTGGCACAGTGGTTAAGAGTTCTGCTGCTAACCAAAAGGTCGACAGCTGGAATCCACCAGCTGCTCCTTAGAAACGCTAGGGGGCAGTTCTACTCTGTCCTATAGGGTTGCTATGAGTCGGAATTGACTCGACGGCAACAGGTTTGGTTTAGTTTTACATATATAATATATATGTGTGTGTGTAAATATATATATATATATATAGTGGCTTAGTGGTTAAGAACTTAAGAACTATGGCTGGGTAACCAAGAGGTCAGCAGTTCAAATCCACCAGGGGCTCCTAGGAGACTCTATGGGGGCAGTTCTACTCTGTCCTATAGGGTCGCTGTGAGTCGGAATCCACTCGACGGCAACGGGTTTGTAAGTTTCATATACATATACTTATATACCCACCTTGGACGTGAACTTCTTACTTGAGTATTGTAAAGACTAACTAGTTTGAAAATGGAAAATCAAGAACCAATGGATTCTTCTCAAACAACCAGTCTATTATTTCAGAGCAGTTAATTTAAGAAGGAAAATGGGTCAAGCTTGAAAAAAAAAATTTACATGGATCCTACTTCTAAAATTAGAACTTGGGATACTGTGAAACATACAACCAGGAAAAGATGGTCGGCTGATGGTGTGGCAATTATCCCAGTGCTGCAAAGAACTCTTCATTATGAATGTATTGTTCTGGTGAAACAGTCTAGACTACCAAGGGGTGGCTCCTGCATAAAATTCCCCACAGGTCTCATAGATGATAATGAGAGCCCAGAAGCAGCTACTCTTCCGGAGCTTAAGGAAGAAACTGGTTATAAAGGTGACATTGCTGAATGTTCTCCACTTGTATGTATGGATCTAAGTTTGTCAAATTGTACTGTGCACATTGTGACAGTACCATTAATGGAAATGACACCGAAAATTAAGACCTAAGCCAAAGCCTGGGGATGAAGAATTTGTGGAAGTAATTTCCTTAGCAAAAAAATGGCCTGCTGAAGAGGCTTGATGCTCTGATAGCTGAAAAACTTCTTACAGTGAATGTCAGTCTATTCCTATGCTCTGGTGTTGAAACATGCAAACACCAAGCCATGTGAAGTGCCCTTCCTGAAATTTTAAGGCCAAAAACGACACCAGTCATTATGTTTTTGTAAACAAGCCCACCAAGCCTTCTTGACTTAGAATTAGTATTCAACATTGTTTAGTGCAGATTTAAAATTAGCTTTTTCATAAAAGAAAAGCAACATAGAATGTAAATACATGTATATATATACATATATATTATATTGGAATATAAATATAAGTATAAATATAAATGTAAAAAACTAAACCAAACCTGTTACCCTCAAGTTGATTCCAACTCATAGTCACTGTATAGGACAGAGCAGAACTGCCCCATAGGGTTTCCAAGGAGCAGCTGGTGGATTTGAACTGACAACATTTTGGTTAGCAGGTAAGCTCTTAACCACTGTGCCATCAGGGCTCCATATATGTGTGTGTGTGTGTATACATACATATATATATACATATACATATATGTATACACACACATATATATATACATATACATATACGTACATATATATATATATATACTGGAAAATATACTAAAATTTTTATTGTGAATAATAATGGAATAGCAATATTCAAGCACAATAAGCCATTCAGTCATCTGCTATTTTTAATCTTATTTTTATTTGCTTTTGCTTGATGGTCATAAAAATGTTTATTTATGAATTTTCATGGGAAAATTCTGCAATATAAAAATTCCCTAGAATCAAAATATCTTGCATATTTGTAAAAGAATAGATATATCAATTTTTTTCAAAATATTAATATCAATAGAGCATAAAAAAAATGTTGCCATGGAGTTTGATTCCGACTCACAACAACCCTATAGGACAGGGTAGAATTCCCCAGAGGCTTTTTAAGGAGTAGCTGGTGGATTTGAACCGCTGGTTAGCAGCCAAATGATTAACCATTGAGGCAATAGCACATAGGGTGATTGATTTATTTTAAAGTGTTTCATTCCAGTAAGCAGATGTCAGGGAAATTGAGATTGGGGTAGCTGATTATGTCACAATGAATTATTAGTGAGGTTTTTTTTACAAAAAGAACTATAGTGATTGTTCCTGTGCAGGGTTGAGTTTTGGGGATTCCCAGACCAAGTTTGAAGTCAAACTGGGATTTCTACTCCAAAGGAGCCCCTAAAATGCTGGAAATACTAAACAAACAAACCTTAAAGAAAGAATGAAAAGATTGTGTCATTAAATAATCTATCAGATAAACCAAGAATCTTTCCGTTTCTTGCTCAGGACTTAAAGACACACAAAAGCCTTGGAAGTAGATTTCTTGTAGTTGGCAATCTTAATGCACACTGGGAGTCAGAGATTATTTTGTGTTCTAACACTCTCCAGCTTTTAGATAAAATCTACAGTTCAAGGGTAGTAACCCGTATTACTAGATGGGGAGGAGGTCTCAATCAGGCTTAACTTCCATAAATAATAGAATCTCAGTGCCAGTCTAACAAGGTTGTCTTTGTGTTCATATGTGTATCTCCCTGTTCCAGGAACAGACAATGGTGTGATAAATGGGAACACACAGACACTCGCATGATGAAGCAATTACAAATGGTGTTGGATATTATCATGGGGAACCTTTTGGAGCTTAAGGCAAAAGAAATATGTGGGATGCTCTATACATATTTTTATGTGATTTTTAATGGTTATATTTTTCACATTATTAAAGTAGTTGAGAAAATAATGAAAAATTGAAAAGTGGCTGTTATGGATTGAATTTTTCCCCCCAAAATACGTGTTGTAAATGCTTACCCTTATAGCTGTGGTTATAAACCCACTTGGGATCGAGTTTTCTTTGTCATGTGAATGAGGTAGTATTAGTGCAGGGAGTACCTTAAGCCAATCTCTTCTGAGACATAAAAGAGATCACACAAGCAAGCAAGGAAGCAGTGGTGGGAGAAGACAGATGCCAAGCTACATGAAGATCTCCTAAGGGCAGAAGCTCAAAAGAGACAAGGACCTTCCTCCAGAGCTGACAGACAGAAAGCCTTTCTCTAAAGCCAGCACCCTGAATTTGGACTTCTCGCCTCCTAAGGAGCCCTGGTGGCACAGTGGTTAAAGCACTTAACTGCTACCCGAAAGGTCGGAGGTTTGAACCCACCAATTCTCCGCGAGAGAATGATGTGGCAGTCGGCTTCCATAGAGATTTAGAGCCTTGGAAACCCTATGGGGCAGTTCTACTTTGTCCTACAGGGTTGCAATGCCTCAGAATCTACTTGACAGCAGTGGGTAGTGGGTAGCCTCTTAACTTGTGAGGAAATAAATTTCTGTTTGTTAAAGCTACCCGTTTGTGTTATTTCTGTTATGGCAGCACTATATGACTAAGACAGCAGGGTTTGACACTGAAACTCACCTTCTTTTTAAGCATTTTATTTATACCAAACCCGGGATTTATTAAATTTTACTTTCCTGGCTTTAATGGAAGCAAACTCACCAACAATATTTTTAAAATCTACTTTTTTGCTCACCTCATTTTCATTTGGAAGAACTGCTATGTTTGACAATTTCTCTAGACTAAGTGACAATCTTAAATAATTTTTTACTTCAACTTATTGATCTTGTCTTTATTAAAATAATTAGTTTACTGTTTATTATGGGGTCTTTGTAGCAATTTTTACATTTTTAAAAAATATTGCATTAAAATATCATTTATCCTAAGTACTGAGATTTTCAGCAGCCTCTTAAACTATGTACAAAAAGCAAGTGCCTCAGTTGCCTCATCCTAATTCCAGTTCTGTTGAGTTCTAAGGTTTGACACTGGGCTGTGAGCACTCAAAGTAGGTTGAAGAAAGTCATCAAAAATGAGAAGATCAAGGAACTGAGAGGCCATTGTGTCAAACATATTGTCCTGGTGCAGACAGTAAAGGCACGAGGATGATAGAAGGACTTGAGGTAGAGAGGAAGAACTCTGAGCCCAACTTTTTAACAAGGATGGATCTCTGAGAAGATGGACTGGGGGAAGGGGAAACATGAGTCTCAAAAGAGCAGAGCTTTTAGCATATGGATAGAGGAAGAAGACACTATTTCCATCTCCTGGTGGTGAAGTGTACAAAGCGTGAGAAAATAGCCAGAATTTGAAAAGGTGCAGAGAAATGGTTTTCTGGAGGAAAGCTTGAGTGGGTTTTCTGTTAAATGTTTCAGTGTATGAAAAACCCCATCATTAGAGGCAATGCAGAGGATTAATATATTAATTTCACAATGTTCTCATTAAAATGCAATTATAACACCTGGAAAGGCAACATACTAACCCATTAGTACTCACTTATTGCATCAGTATGGGTTAGTAAGCTAGACTGAGCTAAAAAAAATGCTGAAGTGGGAAACTGTGGAAGCTGAAAAAACAAGATTTTCAGAGATTGGGAAATAAAGTAGGATTCATGAATAGTTGGGTGCAAGGAGACGGGGTAAGCTTGGTGCTAAAAGATGAGGTAATGCTAAATACACACTTCACCTATTTTACATTCTGCTAGATCTGTCTTCAAAAGGACCTGTTATATTACCTCAGACAGAAATATTTAGGATCTGTACTTGAGAACAGACTCTAAGAATGAAAAGAAATGAAAGGTCTGAAAATTGCCAGAATGAATGATGCCAGGACTTCTCAGTGGATAGGAAAGCAGAAGGGTGTGAACTGAAGAACAGAGGCTAAGCACAATGGCTTTGGAGTAAGTAAGACGTATTTGGTTTCAAATAGTTTCTTGAACTGATTATTTTGGGGAATTTGGCAAGTTACTTATACTCCCCAAACTTCGGTTTGTTCATCTATAGCTGTGTTTTAATAATGTTATCCAGGTTTATTATGAGAATTACATCAGAAAATGCCATATCTCTTATGTAAGAGGCTGCAGTAAATTTATTCATTAATCACCAAATGTGGATTGAGTACATACTATGTGTTAGGCATTGTGCTAGGAATTAGCAGTTCAAAAACCAGACCAAATCTCATGCTCTTTTTGGCACCTACATTCTAACAGATATTAGTTATTAGTAGTAATATTATTAATGACATCAAACATGAAGAGAATCACAGAGTTGAGCCTATCACACAGTTCACCATTTAGTAAACAGAAGAGCTGCACTATTCCTAATCTCTACAGTGTAAAGGAAGGAACTGAACATTATTTTTAGAACTTTCAAGACAAATTAACAATTTGAAAGAGAAGCAAAAAGAGGAGAACTTAAAGAGAGTTTATTCCCTGTGTAAATGCTTACTCTTACCAAGTTCTCACTTTAGATTTCAGTGGCAGCAGACTCCTGGAGGTCAAGCACTCTGCAGATTTACTGCCTATGCAAACTTACTAAATGTGTTTTGATGATAATGACAATGTTCATACTAGCCACTTCCAAATGGAATCCATTATGTAGCAGGCTGCTGATTCAAGTGTTCTTACAGTGAGCTTTAGTTCCTTTACTATTTAATAAACTAAGAAGTTTTACTCTCTGGACTATGGAAAACAAGAAAATTCTCAAAAAGAAATGTTGAGTTCAAGCAGAAAATGAGTGAAGAATACGAGAGAAAGAAAGGCTCACTTCTCAATTATATTTTCTGTACACTTCTCAATTATATTTTCTGTACATGGGATTACACCCAGCAGAGCTAGAACAGGCAGGTAAAAACTCAGACTTAGTGCTATTTTTGAATCCATGAGGAAATCATATACCTTTTAAAGTTTCAGTTCTTCATCTGTAAATCAAAGACTATAATTACAATCTCATGCTCTATTTGGCTATATTTATATATTGATGCTTTATTACTTTACTTTTTATTCAAATTACACCATGTTAAGGAGCCCCGGTGGCACAGTGGTTAAAGAGCTTGGCTGCTAACCAAAAGGTTGGCAGTTCAAATCCACCAGCTGCTCTTTGGAAATCCTAAGGGGCAGTTCTACTCTATCCTATAGGGTTGCTATGAGTTGGAATTGACTTGACGGCAAAGGGTTTGTCTTTTTTTTTTCTTTTAATGCATCTTCTGGTATATATTATATAGTAAAATTTTACATAAAAATATATTATAATATATATTATATATATACTATACTATACTATACTATATACATATATATTCCAATTTTAGTAGTGGATAAATGAGGACCCTAAACGATATTCTTGCTAAATCTCCTCTCAACAGAAGTACTGCCTCATATACTCAAATTTAAAATATCATAGTATCTCTTTATCAAAAAAAAAAAAAAAGAATATGCTGTATCTCTTTTACTTTTCTTGATTTTTAATAGAAAATGTTTAGTATGAGTGCTGAAGCTGACTCTGCAGTAAGCTATTTTTCTTCTATCTCTTCTTTACCATTACACATGAATAAATTTAAACAAAAAAAATTAAGGGTGAGTTACACCAGTTTGGTACACACAAAATACGAAACTCAGTATCAATGTATTCCAAATCTAATGAAGCACTGTATTTTGAATAATTCCCTTTGACTCATTTTCCCTGAAGGTGAATTATGACCCAGTTGCCCCAAAATAGTTTCTAACTCTCAGCCTTGTAGTGAATTTTCCCAAATCAAAAAGACATTTAGGAGTCTTAGAAGTTTGCAAGTGGCCATCTAAAGATTAAACTAACATCTCATGTTATCCAAAGCAAAATAGAAAGAAAGAAACCAAAGACTCAGAAAAGAAACTAGTCTTCAGGACTAACAGACTAAGCAAACCACACCCTTATCTACACTGAGACCAAGACAACTAGATGGTGCCCAGCTATCACTAAAGACTGTTCTTATCAGGGCCACAACAGATGGATCCTGATAGACCTGGAGAAAAATGCAGAACAGAACTCAAACTCTTAAAAAAAGTCCAGACTTACTGGACCGTTAGGGACTAGACGACTCCTCTAGACATTTGCCCTGAGATATCCCATAAACCCTGGTGGCATAGTGGTTAAAGAGATACTGCTGCTAACTAAAAGGTTGGCAGTTTGAATCCACCAGGCGCTCCTTGAAAACTCTATGAGGCAGTTCTACTCTGTCCTATAGGGTCACTATGAGTCAGAATCGACTCAAAAACAATGGTTTTTTGTTTTTTGTTTATTTTACTCCATAAACCTTTAATGGAAAGTGCTTCCTGAGGGTACCTTTTAGCTAAATAACAGATTGGCTCATAAAATAAAGAGTATTTACAGTGATTACTGTGAACCTTTAAAAAAATCATCTAAATGAGACCAAATGGTCAACAACTACTCTAAAGCAAAGATGAAAGGGTAAGGAGACAGGGAAACAAGATTACTGGAAGGGAAACATCCAGAAGGGGATTAATGACAACGTTAAAACAATGTGAAAAATGTAACCAATGTCTCTGAACAACACCTGTAGTAATTGTTAAATGAGAACCTGCAGTGCAATGAATTACTTAATATGGTCCTTCCAGCCATAGTCTTTGTGACTCACACAGAATGACTGAGTGGGGCTATGCAAATAAGGTATATAGAGCCTGTGATGGTTGGGGTTCTGTGTCAGCTTGGCTGGGCCATGATTCCCGGTATCGTGTGGTTGTCCTCCATTTTACATGTTGCGGACTCTGACCTCTACATGTTGATGAGGCAGGATTGGTGTAAGGTGTATCTTGAGTTCCAGCCTTGCAGGAGGGTGTGACTTAAGCCCCACACTTAACTAAAGTCATGCCCTTCCCTGGGGTGTGGCCTGCATCTAAGATATATGTGTGTGTCCTGGCAAGGCTCTCTCTCTCTGCATCTGGATCCCAAGTCTGGTTCGTGATCAGCTGACCTCCCCAGAGGCCTGCCATCTGCCCTGCCGATTCTGGGATTTGCCGGCCTTCACAGCCCCTTGAACCGGCGGCCTTTCCTGTGACCTGATTCGCCGGCTTCTGCAGCCTTGTGAGCCAGCAGCGTGTGGTCTGAACTGCCAGTTTAGGTTCCTCAAACCCTGCAGCCACGTGAGTTGGGAGAAGCCTATGCCTGACCCACGAATTTGGGACTTGCTGGCCTCTACAACTGTGTGATCCATTTCCTTTATACGGTTCATGAGTTCTGTGAGACGCTGCAGTGAATTAGGGAACCCAAAGACAGGAGGGAGATTACTGAGGGGAGAGAAAGTAGTTGATGTTAGAGATGATAGAGTGGTACAGCAGCTTGGAAAAGTTGGACATCTGGGACATCTTTAACCTCTGCCTGATAGAAACCAGCTTTGTACTGATCCTTATAAAAGAAATTATTCATTTAGAAACTAACTTGCTGTGTAAAGTTTCACTGAAAACACAACTAAAAAAAAAAAGACATTTAAAAGATGCTATAAATAATTAGGGTTACTATGAGTCAGACATTGCTGGAGGGTATATAAAAACAACGTAAACAATTGTACAGTCTTCATTATGTATACGCCAATGCATAGGACTTCAGGTTCTGGTAACCATATCCTACCCATCCCTTTCTGGATTGCAGTACTGGAATACAGCATGGAAAAAAAGTCCTGATAATGCTGGCCTCAGGTACTGAAGGCATGATCCTTAGTTGTGGTCCGTAAACCCTCCCCATACCTAGTAAATAATCACTTTATCAAAATATCTTCAATTGCCCTGTTTTATTCTTGTCAGGCCTTTTTCTGATATACTAGCTTGGATCAAATCTCATTATATGTACTTCCTAAATATCAATCAAATCAGTTTATTGAAATATAATGTTATAGTCAAAACTATTTGCACATCATTTTATAATAGGGATTATAATGATATTGCATTGTATTCATGATATGGTAATGGGATTTAACAATATATCTACCATACTGAAGTGAATCCTTTTCAATCTACTTCTGTACAATATCTAGATGCTTTTATTTCCCCTAATTCTCTTAAAGGTTCACCTTGAAAGAGAAGAGAACATAAGAACAGATCGTATATGTAGTAAAAAAAAACAAGTCAGCTACTTGCTTACAACTAGAGTTCTAAAGTGGTTCTCAGATACTTCCACATGAGACTTGCTAATTTTAACAGAAGGCTGGCCCTGAAGCAATGACACATGTTTTTGTGCCACATTTAACTCTATACAACATCGATTTTAATGGGAACAGCTAGTGAGTAACTACACAGTTTTACTCACGGTCATCAAAGTCACAAAAACATTTCTTTTGCAGGAACCAATTCTTCGTCCCGGCCAATGGCCATTTACCAGATTGGATAAATATCTTCTACCTCACTGTATTAAAATAATAATAATAAAACTATCAAACAAGCAAAAAAAAAAAAAAGCGCTATAATTCTGAGTTTACTAAATTGAGAAGGGAGGATTTATTGATTGATTAATTAATTGTACTTATCCTCTTTTGCTGATGCACAACTGCTTTTCTATTTATACCCAAGGGAAGTTGCATATCAATTCAATGATCCCTTTTGAGCAGTTACTAGGGATGAAATATGCTATACAATGTAAAATACTAAATTAGCTCTACACGTTATCGATTTAAAATATATTACATAAGCAGTACCCCGACTATGACTACACTAATGATAGGCTGTTTTGCTTGTAGTTCTTTGATGCCTAATAATTTTTGAAAGAGAAGTATTTCTTTCCATTGCTTCTGTTAATGAATTAACCAAAATCAAACCATACCCATCACCCTCGAGTTGATTCCGATTCATTGCAACCCTACAGGGCAGAGTAGAACTGCTTCATAGGGTTTCCAAGGCTGTAAATCTTTACAGAAGCAGAATTTCACATTTTTCTCATGCGGAGCAGGTGGTGGGTTTGAACTTCTGACCTTTCAGTTAGCAGGTGAGCACTTAACCACTGCGCCACCAGGTCTCCTTGTTAACAAATTAGATGCACTAAAAACATTTCTCTGTGGTTTAGGTGAAAAATATCCCTCTCCTACAAAAATTAGCATTGGAGATTTAGAATAGTCCTTTGGTTAAGGATTAGATTTGGGACCAGAACATGGAAAGACAAATATTGAGGTAGGATAAAAATCACACTGGGCAACTGACATCTTCCTCCACATGTGAGACTGAGTTCTACAGAATGCTCACTGATTATTTATGTGTAACTTGTTGGAAATGAAAGTGGAAGATAGAATAAAGGTCCACAGTGCCATACTTCATGGTTGGACCGCAAAGTGGCATGACAAGTCTTCTTTGGCTATAGATTATCTTTTATTTGTTTTGGGAAAATTCTGTCTATTAATGTCATGAATAGTTATCAAAGAGAAGAATGATAACGATATCTCTGAGTTATAATAGGGCTTTTTGTATGATTTTTCAAGGGTAGCGGATTAAATCAGACTTATTCAGTCTTACAGGACTTCAAACCTTGGGAGGTTGCATTGAGATCCAGAGAAAACTTTGATTGATACCTTATGGTCCACATCGTTGACTGTCAAAATTAGAATATGGTGACATATGAGGAAGTTTGCCAGATGCTTTCTGTGGTTTTAGTTCTGTTACTCATTGAAGTGATCACCACCTCTTGGGGCTCTCTCCTTCCCCACTTATCTTAGCAATAGGCAAACTTGATATTTATTCCTCTGACCTAAAATGTTGTACATGCATTATCTCTAGCATACTCAAGAATTTACACTGATTCAAGTAATATTACTGAATATCAACTCCATTTCAGGCAAATGGCAAAAATCACATTAGTAGTTCTGCCCTTAAGGGATATGTAATTTGATGGAGTTAATCAAGTTATTTTCTTACAGGAAATTTTGATACAAAAATGAAAAAAAAAAAAAAAAAAAGAATTTCTAAGTCACTGGCTGAAAACTTGGAAGACTGAGACGCAGCCAAGATAGAAGGGGGCACAGAAAGCAGACCTGGAAGATCTGAAGGGAACTTTTATTTTCTTGGCCACTGTTCCTGGATTCAGCCCGCTCCAAGCATTTCAATGTTTTCAAGATTAATATGGAGGTCGAGACCAGTTAAGATGCAATATCTGACAATTCTCTTGTTAAGAACTTAAGACTCAAAAAAGTTGCTGGAAGTATCGTCTGATCCTAAAATGCTATGTTTTCAGAGAATACAGAAAAAAAATGTCAAGATTCATATGACTATCAAGGACTCTCAAATTATAGAGATGAAGCTCAAGGCCAGCCATTCTTATAACAGTTTGCTCATCATGTTCATGTTACTGGTCATGTCTCTTACGCTGTTGTTACTGTTAGTTGCTGAGTCAGCCCAACTCATGGTGACCCCATGTACAATGGAACAAAACACTGCCTGGTCCTGCACCACCCCCATGAACTTTTGTGGACTGGACCACTGTGATACATAGAGTTTTAACTGGTTAATTCTTAAAGGTAGATCGCCAGTCCATTTTTCCTAGTCCCTCTCAGTCTGCTGAAACCTGTTCAGCATTACAGCAACATGCAAGCCTCTCCTGACAGACTTAGGGTGCCTTTCCAGAAACTGAACCTAGGTATCCTGATTGGAAGGCAAGAATTCTACCACTGAACCACTACTACCCCCTACATGCCGCTTTTAAAATCCGACCAAACTGGCTGCCACCGAGTCTATTCCAACTTGCAGCAACCATGTAGGACAGAACAGAACTGCCCCATAGGGTTCCGAGGAGTGGCTGGTGGATTTGAACCACCAGCCTTTTTGTTAGCAGCTGAGCTTTTAACCACTGTGCCACCAGAGCTCCCTGTCCCTTAAAGGAGACAATAAACAGATAAGGTTCCTCAGCCAGTGTGCTTCCTTATGCAGTTCATGCATATGGTCCTCTTCTCCAGGCACCAGTCATCACTCAGAAGAGCTCTATTGGGCGAGGGGATGTTTTTGGCTTCTGGACTCAAAAACAGTCTTCTTTCAAGGGTCTTCTAGCAGTTTATTCATAACCCTGAAGTGTCCTTCTGAAGTGCATACCACAATTAAATTAAATTCAGCCAAATTAAATAACACAAGGCAAAATAAAATGACATAACATTGATTCATGTATTGCTTGGTCTGATTTATAGACACTTTGGAAAGTTTTATATTTGATCACAATGGTCCTCAACCTTTAGTGCACATTAGAATTATCTGTAAAATATTTTTAAATATTGATTCATACACCCCTTGTACTTTCTGAAATAAAATCCCTGGAGCATGTGTTTCTTAAAATATCTCCACAGATTTTATGCCCCCAAAAGATTAAGAACCACTGGTCTTGGGCATACAAATCAGCCTTTACTCTGATTAACTGTGGTGCTTTTAATCATTTCTATAAATGTTAGTATCAAGCCCTTGATTGTTAAACTGCTCACTATAACAATCTGACATTTGGAATATTGAATTTAACATTCTGTATTTTAATTTAAAGGGACTCTTCCAGAAACATTAACCTTACAGAACAATGCTAGAAGGAATGAGTTTAGTGGTTCTTTTTAATGAATAACCCATTGAGATTTAAGAAATAGCCTGCATACTTAAAAATAAAAATAATAATAATAAACATAGCTAGTTCAAACAAACAACAAAATAAGTATTTTATTCTTCTAAATCAGGTAGTTGGTGTAACTTTCCTAGTCAGAAATATAAAAATGTATAATCGGATTGTAAAACACCTTTAGTTGCTGAAGGTGAACAGTTAAACTATCCCATAAGAACTTAATCAAAACCATTTTTTTTTGCATCCTATATGCTCTTCCCTCTCCTTCACAAGATTAGAATGACACTGAAAATTTAAAAATACTTAAATAAAAACTTCTATTGTCATCAAAATTTGAGTAAGCATAATAAATTAATTTGTGTAGTAAATTTTGTTTCTATTTTTGACAATATCATTGACAAAACATGATTTACCTTCTGTTAACAAAAGATCCTAATCAGGGATGAAGCAAGTATTTATAATTATTTATAAAGCATTTAACAATTTTTAGTGCTGCTTTTGAACTATGTAAGTAGAATATTTCTAAATAAGTAGCCACCAAACTTAATCCCAAGATGTAAGCAAATCTAGATAAAATCAATCCCCAGCATTTCAATCGCAAAGGGCTACGTTGCATAATTTGAAGTAGTACTTGTGAAGGAACTAATGATCAAAATTATGAGGCTGCGGTATACCTGGCCCTGAGCCAGCTCTTGTGTTGCAAGTAGTAAGGAATACCTTCCCTTGAGCTCTTTCCTGTGGCATAGTGCCCTGCCATATAATAGTTACCTATGTTTATGCCATCTCTGTCACTGAAAGCAGCATCTTTAAAGCAGATACCCTATCACTCATCTTATATCAAGTATTCGTTCATTTACTTAATCAATCAACAAACATTTACCCAGTGTATACTAGGTGTCAGGCACTGTACTTGTTGGGCATTAGATATATCTGGTTGGACACTAGCACAGTACTTAAAGAGCTTGAATTCTAGTGAGGGAGAAAGAAAAGTAACCAAAAGTGTAATGCGTTGTAAATAGTGGGAAAACGTCAATATAAACTTACAATGCATAGTTTAGGAAATAATTATTTGAGGGGAACTGGGATTGGAAAGGAGCCTTGGTGGCATAGTGGTTAAGAGCTTGGCTGCTAACCATAAAGGTCAGCAGTTCAAATCCACCAGTGACTCCTTGAAAATACTATGCGGCAGTTCTACTTTACCCTGTAGGGTTGCTATAAGTCAGAATCTACTTGAGAGCAGCTGGTTTGGTTTTGGTTGGTTTGAGATTGGAAAGTCATAGCTATGGAAAGCTTACTGGTTAGTTGGCTGAGCTGCATCTCAATATACAGAACAAATTCCTCTCACCCACTCCTGCCCAACACCTCTCAAAAATAAGAATGGATGGATGGATGGATGGATGAATGACAAAGAAATCTCAATTAAAAAATTCAGTTACAAGGTTTATGAAAATTTGCACTTTATCATATAACCCTGAGTAAACAAGGAACCCTTGAGAAATTAAATATTAATGATTGAGCAATGGCCAACATAGGTCAAAGGGAAAAGTATGAGAAGCTAAGAGGCTGCCCATGTGCTCACTCATTTCATCATATTGCCTCTGTTTACTCCTAAGGCTAATATCGCTGCTGAGACACTGGATTTTACGAAGTAGACTGGTATTCTGCAGTTTAAAAAATTGTTGACTGCTCTTACTACATAACAAAGAAAAACATAACTATAAGATTGCTGATCTACTTGAAAAATATAGACACACACACAAAAAGTCCCTAAGCACCTACTCTAAGCCATTTCCACATAGATGCCCAGGGACCTCTGGCTTGTAAAACTATCATATATTTCCACAAACTTGTTTTGGTTTATATACAAATACTAAGCAATATTTATAGGGTTTTAGTCTATAAATATTGCTTAGTATTTGTATATAAACCAAAACAAGTTACTGGAAAAGTGTGACTGTTTTACAATGAACTTTTAAATGTTTTAAAATGAACTTCCACCATTCATCTGTCAGGTTGTCCTACTGTGGTGGTTTGCATGTTGCTGGGACGAAGGAAGCTATGCCACTTGTATTTCAAACACCAGCAGGGACACCCATGTGGACAGGTCTCAGTGGAGCTTCCAGACTAAGACAAATTGGGAAGAAGGACCTTCTGAAAATACTTGCAGTGAAAACCTTATGGATAGCAGTGGAACATTGTCTGATATAGTGCTGAAGATGAGCCCCTCAGGTTGGAAGGCACTCAAAATACAATAGGGAAGAGCAGCCTCCTCAAATTAGAGTTGACCTTAATGATGTGGATGGAGTCATGCTTTTGGGACCTTCATTTGCTGATGTGGCACAACTCAAAATTAGAAGAAACAGCTGCAAACTGTTTAATAATAATAGTCAGAACATGGAATGTACAAAGTATGTATCAAGGAAAATTGGAAGTTGTTTAAAATGAAAGTAATGCTTGAAGATTGATATCCTAGGCATTAGCAAGCTGAAATGGACTGGTATTGGCCATTTTGAATCAGACAATCATATGGTCTACTATGCCAGAAATGATAAATTGAAAAGGAACGATGTTGCATTCATTGTCAAAAAGAATATTTCAAGATCTATCCTGAAATACAATGCTGCCAGTGATAGGATAATATCCATACATGTACAAGGAAAATCAGAAATTGAAGATTTTTACTAACTTCTGCAGTCTGAAATTGACTAAACATGCAATCAAGATGCCTTGATAATTACTGGTGATTGGAATGAGAAAGTTGGAAACAAACAAGAAGCATCAGCATTTGTAAAATACAGTCTTGGCTACAGATATGATGCCTGAGGTCGCATGATAGAATTTTGCAAGATCAGTGACTTTTTCATTGGAAATAACTTTCTTTAAAAACATCAGTGGCAACTGTACACATGAACCCTGGTGAATGGAATACACTAGAATCCAATAGACTACATTTGTGGAAAGAGACCATGGAGAAGCAAAGTATCATCAGTCAGAACAAGACCAGGGGTCAACTGAAGAACAGACCATCAATGACTCATATGCAAGTTCAAGCTGAAGCTGAAAAAAAATTTAAACAACCCACGAGAACCAAAGTATGAATTTGAGTACATCCCACCTGAATTTAGAGACCATCTCAAGAATAGATTTGACATATTACTAATGACCAAAGACCAGACAAGTTGTGGGATGACATCAAGAACATCATAGATGAAAAAAGCAAAAGGTCATTAAAAAGACAGAAAAGGAAAAAGAAAAAAAAAAAAAAGACCAAAATGGATGTCAGAAGAGACTCTGAAACTTGCTCTCGCAAGTAGAATAGCTTAAGCAAAACACAGAAATGATGGAGTAAAAGAGCTGAACAGATTTCAAACAGCAGCTTGAGAAAACAGAGGAAAGTATTATAATGAAATGTGCAAAGACCTAGAGTTAGAAAAACAAAAGGAGAACACACTCAGAATTTCTCAAGTATAAAGAAGTGAAGGAAAAATTCAAGCCTCGAGTTGCAATATTGAAAGATTCTATGGGCAAAATACTGAATGACACAGAAAGCATCAAAAGATGATGGAAGGAAACACAAAGTCACTATACTGAAAAGAACTAGTTGACATTCAATCATTTCAGGAGGTAGTATATGTTCAAGAACCAATGGCATTGAAGGAAGAAGTCCTAGCTGTATTGAAGGCATTGGTGAAACACAAAGTTCCAGGAACTGACGGAATACCAATTGAGATGTTTCAAGAAACAGATGAAATGCTAGAAGTGCTAACTCATCTATGCCAAAAAATTTGAAAGACAGCTATTTGGCCAGCTGACTGGAAGAAATCCATATTTGTGCCCATTCCAAAGAAAAGTGATCCAAGGGAATGCATAAATTAACAAACAATATCATTAATATCACATGCAATAAAATTATGCTGAAGATAATTAAAAAATGGTTGCAGGAGTACATAGACAGGGAACTTCCAGTAACTCAACCAGATTCAGAAGAGAACTTAGAAAGAGGGATATCATTCCTGGTGTGTGATGTGTGATAGATCTTGGCTGAAAGCAGAGAATACCAGAAAGATACTTACCTGTGTTTTATTGATTACGCAAAGACATAGTGTCTTCAACTGTGTGGATTACGACAAATTATGAATAACATTGCAAAGCATGGGAATTCCAGAACACTCAACTGTGCTCCTGTGGCTCCTAGAGGCAGTTGTTCGAAGAGGTTTAAAATCAGGAAAGGTGTGTGTCAGGGTTGTATCCTCTTATCGTACTTATTCAATCTGTATGGTGAGCAAATACTCTTGGGAAACTGGACTATATGAAGAAGAACAGGGCAACAGGATTGGAGGAAGACTCATTAACAATCTACAACATGCAGACAATACAAACTTGCTTGCTAACACTAAAGAAGACTTGAGGCACTTACTGATGAAGATCAGACCACAGCCTTCAGTATAGATTACACCTCAACATAAAGAAAACAAAAATTCGCACAAGTAGACCTACAAGTAATATTATAACAAACAGAGAAAATATGGAAGTTGTCAAGGATTTCATTTTACTTGGATCCACAATCAACACCCATGGAAGCAGCAGTCAAGAAATCAAACAGTGCATTGCATTGGGCAAATCTGCTGCAAAAGACCTTTTTAAAGTGTTAAAATACAAAGATGTCAGTCTACGGACTGAGGTGCACCTGACCCAAGCCATGGTATTTTCAATTGCCTCATATGCATGTGAACGCTTGACAATGAATAAGGAAGACTGAAGAATTTATGCCTTTGAATTATGGCGTTGGCAAAGAATATTGAATACACCATGGACTGCCAGAAGAACAAACAAATTTGTCTTGGAAGAAGTACAGCCAGAATGCTGCTTAGAAGTGAGGATGGTGAAACTTTGTCTCACATACTTTGGACTTGTTATTAGGAGGGACAGGTCCCTGGAGAAGGACGTCATGCTTGGTAAAGTGGCGGGACAATAAAAAAGAGGAAGATTCTCAACTAGATAGAGTGACACAGTGGCTGCAACAACAGGCTCAAACACAGCAACAATTGTGAGGATGGTGCACCACCAGAGAGTCTTTCATTCTGTTGTACCTTGAGTAGCTATGACTCAGAACAACAACAACAAAATTAACTTAGAGCTTAATTAGCTGTTCTATACTTTTTTTTTTTTTTTTTGGTAATGCCAAAATACAAGCACCCAAGATCTATTAGCATTGATTTATTTGCATATGATATGAATATATATCTGTAAAAACAGTGTGGGGGCAGTGTCTAACCTCCTCCAAACCCAAAAGGGGGAAAGAGAATCAAGATCAACAGCCCAGGGCTGATTCCTATGAGACAGGGGTCAG
This sequence comes from Dugong dugon, assembly GCA_030035585.1. Lineage (NCBI taxonomy): Eukaryota > Metazoa > Chordata > Mammalia > Sirenia > Dugongidae > Dugong > Dugong dugon. The sequence continues at coordinate 36,016,971 of CM057475.1, read as the reverse complement.
GCATGCCTTCTCTCTCTGCCATTTTTACCAACTCTGACCAACCATCCCTCCCACAGCACTCTCTACTGGGTTTGACAATTCATTGCAACGGCCACACAGAATTCACAGACAATACTCATGATTATGAGGCTTATTATGTAAATAACAGTTACAATTCAGGCTCAGGAACACTCAGGATTCAGTTCTTCCATTAGGACAGCCTCTTCCCAGCCATGCTCACAGGCCCTGGCCCTAGGCCTCTCCCCAGAGGCACTCAGCTTTCTCTCTATGTGGGCCAGGAAGCCCACTACAATGTCTCCTGGTGCCAGGCCTCTGCCACTGCTTCTTGCCACCTTCAGGGTTACAGCTTGCTCTCTGTGTGCTGGGTCCGGTAGCTTCTCAGTGCAGGGATCTCAGGTCCAAAGGAATTGTTGGCTCCTGGCTGTTCTTCCTTGGTGGTAGTGGGATTCTCTCTTTCCCGCCTCTAGAGTCACTCATTTCAAGCCCAGCAGGATGGCAAAACTGACCAGTTCCTTTGGTTGCATATCCTATCTGCACTATCCTCCTCCCACCCCACCCCGTTCCATCACCTGGATGGGATTTACAAGACCATGGCTAGACAGGCCACACATAAGTGATCCATCACACCACAATATCTTACTATTTTTTCTCTAGGTAAATCATGAAAGACTAAAATAGGAAAGAGTAGGAGAAAACAGTATTTATAGAGCATTGATTATGATACAGAAAACAACATATTTGAAAAACAGATGCAAAATTATTTTATTTTTAGCTACCCCCTCTTCACAAAGCACATTGTTAAACAGTACTTTTTTTGAACTATTTAAACAAAATTGATTAGATATTTTCATTTTTATCTGGGGCTCAGAAGAAAAAAAAGTTCTAGTTACTGAAGAACTATTTTAAAATGTGAGAGGTGCAGTGGTCTCTTTCAACTCCCAAGTTCTTTTTCTGAGCTGGCTTCATCTCTGTACACAACTGTAATGCACACTTAATTTCTGACTCAGGAGAGCGAGTACAACAAATCACTTGGGGATGAATCTTACATGAAATATCTTTATAAAATCTTTAAACTTTATGGAATCATGGAAGCCTTGAGTTAAATACATCTTTAGAAGTAATTTAATCTAGTTTATACATTCGTTCATTCAACACATACTTATTGAGCAATTATTATTCTAGTTCCTATGGATAGAAGTTCCCTGTCATTATGGGGCTTATATTCTAGCCTAACCTGGAGCCTTAAACAGTTTGGGAGTGCTCTACATTGCCATTATTTGATCCTTTTTTTTTTTTTCCCCCATTCTTTCTATTCTTTTGAAAATGAGAATTAATAAAATAAACTAAAGCAAACTCTAAGTAGACAACAGCAACCTTAAGTTGTGCACACAAGTCATCTTAGAAGGGAATAAGCGAATATTTGAAAGATGATGCCAAAAGACCCATAGTTCAATATTAAAAGCTTTCTGTCTAGAGTTGTCAGATTAAAACAATCAGCAATGAAACTACATCAAAAGTGTCTCCAACAGACATAACAAGGTCTATGTACATCCATCAAGGTTTTCAACATGAGTTTTTTAAGGAAAAATGCATTCCCTATAATAAACTGGATTCCAGGACAGTATTGTGAAATTTAGTGTGTTGGGATAGGGCTGAAGGTGAGGTTAGATGGATGGGATTTAAAAGTTAGCAGATGAAAACGTTATGCAAATTAAAACGGTATTTTTATATTATTTTAAAGTATGGAGACTTCCTTTTAGATTTAAGAATGAGTCTAGTAAACACAGATTCTGTTATTCAAAGAGCCAAAGATCACTTTGCAATTATAGCTTTATCATTTTTTGCTAAAGACAATCGTATTAGAAGTCAGGATACTAGTGTTTATATTGAAGCTTTGTCATTTACTGGCAGTGTAATACAGGGCATTCACTCACCTCAGTTTTTTCATTTGTCCAGTGGGGATTAAACAATTAATCTACACAATAGAAGTTATACCATACTGATCTAGGATTAATAATACATACATAAATCCACATATAGACTATTTATACAGCACTAAAACACAAAATAATATTAATAAACTTTATCATCTATGGTATTTTCCAATCCCTATACTTTTCTTCAAGTAGCCCTGATGGCACAAAGGTTAAGCACTTGGCTGATAACTGAACGTTTGGAAGTTAGAACCCACCCAAGAGCTCCTTGGGAGAAAGACCTGGCAATCTGCTCCCATAAAGTTTACAGCCTAAAAAAACCCTACGGTTGCTCTGAGTCGAAATCGAATCACTAGCAACTAACAACAGTATACTTTTCATCATATATTGCTAACTAATTATATTGCTTATTAATGTTATTTTTAAAAATAAAGATTTTCTTTTCACAAATTTAAGTATGTGTTTTTGACCTTTGTTAAGAAAAGATTAATTATCATATGGGTTTATCTTTCATATCTATAATCATATAAAACAGTTTACTTCCATACAGACTGTTAAATTCATTTGATTATCTGATTATTTCACTGAAATCTGTTATTGGTAAGAGGCATAGCCTCAATGACATCAGACGTGAAATAATAATTAAGTAGTAAAATGAATCTAACATGGGATCTGAACACATTTCAGGTCGCATTCAGAGCATTAATTTTCTTGTCATAGTTACATACACTTTTTAATCATGCTTTTTCTTGTGGGAAAATATATATACACAAAAAATATATATACACGCAAAAATCATATATTTCTACTTACTATTTAAACACAAAAAATCAAATAAAAAATGTGTATCTGATACCAGCCTGCTTAAGAAATAGAACATTACCACTAACTTAGAATCTCTCGAAAACCCTTTACTATTTTCCAGATATAAAGAGTATCTTAAATTTTGTTTTAATTATTACTTGCTTTAACTGACAGACTCATGGTAACCCCATGTGAGTCAGAGTGGATCTGCACTCTGTAGGGTTTTCAAGGTTGTGACCTTTCAAAGGCAGATTGCCAGGCCTTTCTTCTGAGCCACCTCTAGATGGGTTCAAACCGCAAACCTTTGGGTTAGTAGTTGAGAGCTTAACCCTTTGCACTACCCAAGGTCTCCATGAGTTGAATCAACTCTACAGCAACTGGTTTTTGGTTAATTTATAGATATACTACAATGTATGCATCCTTAAAATATGTATTAGTTAGTTTTCTCATTTTTTGTATTTACATAAATGAAATCATACCTTTGATAAATCAAGAAGACCAAATGTATGATTGAGAATACTTTATCCATGCAATTAACAAATTTGATCAAATGAGCGTAAGATGTAGAATATTGTAAAAAAACAATTGGAGAATACAAAGATTTTCTAGAGTTTCTTTTTACTTGAGCTACTTAGATGATTTTTTTCTTCCTTGATCTTCTTCCTATTTTACTTTACTAAATGGAAGATTGGTTTACATTACTTTTTCACAGTCAAATGAAAAGCAAAGACATCTCACAGCTAAAGTGTGGGTGTAGGCATGTAGATAATACTAAAATAACACAGGGTGAGGGTTTTTTTTTTTTTTTATTCTAACAAGAAATATTATAATTGACAAATGCTATTCTTTGACCAACAGATGTGAAAGGCCCATGAAGAACTGTAAGCGTAACAGTATCCCAATATATGGAAATGGGTAGGCGAGCTTATCACCTCTCAAATTGTACCATAAATAAACAAATAAAAGTCCATATGCTAATCAAACACAGCAGTTACTTCAATTACAAACCTCACTTACAAACCTGGAAGGAAAAGAAATCAATTTTGTTTCCTGCTATCATATTAGTAAAGTGTGAAAATAGACACTCCCTAAAGTACATTCAGGAGCCCTGGTGGTGCAATGGTTAAAAGCTCGGCTACTAACCAAAAGGCTTGAATCCAGAAGCTTCTCCTTGAAAATTCTACAGGGCAGTTGCTATAGAGTTGCTATGAGTCAACCTATAGAGTTGCTATGAGTCAGAACTGACTTGACGGCAGCATTTTTTTTTTTTTTTAAGTATATTCAACACCCGCACAACGTCCCTTCAACGGTAGAAGTACTTAACTACAACGATTTCTTAGAAGTTAAAATAGTAGACAAAAAACAAACAAAACTACTGCCCAAATGTAAATATCTATGTTATCATTCTAAATTAAGACTAAAATAAAAGATCAATAGAAAGATGATTGATCTGAAGATAGAAACATGCCACATGTGCTTCTATTTAGGATACAAAGATATACAAATAAATAACAATAAGTATTAACAATAAATATACCTGAATTTCAGGAACAGAAAAAAGCCTTCTACTTTTAACTGTAGACTATGGCAATCATCTATTATTATGTAAGAAATAGTTTAAAAATAATTGCTTCTATTTAAAAGATTGCAAATACCCTCAAAAGTATGTTCTGAAAGTTGAGATACATAGAAACATGTTAAAAATTCTACAGTATTAACAGAATGATCCCCTAAATCTATCATCATGATGGTTTTCCATTATGATTTTGGTACTCCTAAAATAGTAGGGTTGTATCCTTTCACCATTCTTATTCAATCTGTATGCTGAGCAAATAATCTGAGAAACTGGACTATATGAAGAAGAACACAGCAACAGGACTGGAGGAAGACACATTAACAACCTGTTACGCAGATGACACAACTTTGCTTGCTGAAAGTGTAGAGGACTTGAAGCACTTACTGATGAAGATCAAACACCACAGCCTTCAATATGGATTACACTTCAACATAAAGAAAAAAAATCCTCACAACTGGACCAATAAGCCACATCACGATAAATGGAGAAAAGACTGAAGTTGTCAAGTATTTCATTTTACTTGGATCCACAATCAACACCCATGAAAGCAGCAGTCAAGAAGAAATCAAAAGACGCATTGCAGTGGGCAAATGTGCTGCAAAAGACCTCTTTAAAGTGTTGAAAAGCAAAGATGTCACCTTGAAAAATAAGGTGTGCTTGGCCCAAGCCATGGTGTTTTCAACTGCCTCATATGCATGCGAAACCTGGACAATGAATAAGGAAGACCAAAGAAGAACTGACACCTTTAGACTTCTGGCAAAATGGCATTCTAGGCAGAAGCACCACGCCGTCCCTCCACAGCAAAGATCCAAAAAACTAAGCCAAACAGAGAATACAACAATCCTGAAACCCTAAAACATCAAATGAAGAGATAAAGAACTCAGCCAAGCACCAATGGAGTGTGAAAACTGACAGAGAATGGAGAGCGAGGAGAGATTCATACAGAGGTCCCTATCAGCTAACACAGCGAAGATCCACCATCTTGGACTCCTATCAGAGATCAGCAAATAGAGGGTATGAGAAAGCAGCTTCAGGGAACTTCCAACGGGAGATAGAACAATTGGTAATTTGCGATATACACTTTCCCACCCCCCGCTCTTCTTCACCCCCACTCAGCCTCCTCTACTTCCCGCGGCCATAGTCTCTTGACCGGGAAGCACCGGCTGCTTGGATTCCACCTGCCCACACTGGCTGGCTCTCTGAGTGCCATTTGTTGTTGCTTTTTTTCTGCTTCTTTTGAATTCTTCCTTACCTCTCACCACCTCCCCCTCCTTTTACTCAAATACCTGGCTCCGTGTGCCATCTTTGCTTCTTCCTGAGGGGCTGCGGAGCTACATTTGAGTGTGGAACTGCTTCCTGATCTGGGCTGCCACGCTGCTGGGACCCTGGGGCTTTTGTTTGTTTGTTTTCTTTTCCTTTTCTTGAGTTTGGAGCCCATTCCAGCCGGGTGGTGCTGTGCTTCTTGGAGCCTACCCCCTTGGCTTATGCAGAAGTGCAGAGGGATCCCTGAAAGCATTTATTTTTTCGTGTTTTTTTTTTTCTCTGTTTTTTCTGGGGGCTTTTCTTGTTATTTTTATTGTTTTGTTTTTAAATTTGCTTTGTTTTCTTTTCCCTCTTTTTCCCTTTTTGTCTTTCTTCGCTACTCAGTTTCTTGTCTCTCTATACCTTCCTTCTCTTTCTGTTCCCTCAACATCTGGTGCTGAATACCTCTATGCCTTCTAGCCAGGCTGTACTGCAACACCTGAGAAAAACTTCCCCAGACCTCATAGCTGCACCAGTGGGATCCTTGGGAGCTTTGCTATTCTTTTTCCTTTCTGATTTTTATTTATTCATTCTTTTCCTTTTTTTTCTTCTTCTTCCCTTTTTTGTTTTTCTCCATTTCATAGTCTCTCGTCTCTCCACTCCAAAAGCAAGCTCCCCTAGTACTCTTTTTTGTTTGTTTGTATGTTTTTGGCTCCTGTTCCCCTCTCCTCTCTCCCATATCTATCTTCACACTGCACATAACAATCCCCCCCCTACATCCTGCCTACCTGCACCATGCCGTTAACATTACTCCACCAAGCAGCACAGGCACGGCCTACTGGAACCTGCCCTGCACTGATTACTGATGCGCCCTGGTGGCTGTAGTAAGTGCCACAAACAACCCATCCCAGTAACTCCTCTTCAGCTAGGCCTGCCCTGCTGCACGACTGACCCTGCCAACTGGAGAAGGAGGCAAAAAGCATTGTGCCCACAGATGAGCAAACAACAAAGAACACACAGTCTGCCTGCTCAGACATAGTCAATTTTTTTTTTAAAAAAAGGGATGAAACAAATAAATCTACAATCAATAAATGAGAAAAATAACTACTGAATGCTCCGAAGACAGCAGACAATATCAAAAGATTTATAAAAACATGACAGGATGGTTCCAATAGGCGTCCAAAATAAAACATCAGATGACTTTCCAGTGGAAGAAAATGCACTAGAACTACCTGATAGGGAATTCAAATCTCTAATACTCAGAATTATCCAAGATTTGAAGCAAAAAGCAGACAAAAATGAGGAAAAAATACACAAATTCATGGAAAATACAGGCAAAAAATTGGAAGAATTCAGGAAAATAATGCAGGAACAAAAACAAAATTCCAAAATAAATTCACAACTAGAAATTATACAAAGACAAGAATTAGAAATCCAAAAGATAAACAACAAGATTTCAGAAATGGATGGTGTCATAGAAGGGCTGAGGAGCAGATTTGAAACGGTGGAAGACAGGATCAGTGGAATGGAAGACAAACACTTGGGTACAATTCTATTTGAGGAAAACTCAGAAAAAAGAACAAAGAAAAATGAAGAGACCCTGAGAGTTATGTGGGATACAATCAAAAGCAAAAATTTTCGAGTGATTGGAGTTCCAGAACAGGGGGAGAAAACAGAAAACACAGAGAAGATCATTGAAAAACCGCTGACAGAAAACTTCCCCTGTATCATGAAGGATGAATAGCTGGCCAGCCAAGAAGATCAACGAACCCCATATAGAAGAGACCCCAAAAGAAAATCACCAAGGCATATCATAATCACACTCACCAAAACCAATGACAAACAAAGAATCCTGAGAGCAGCTTGAGAAAAACAAGAAGTCACATACAGAGGAGAAACAATAAGAGTAAGCTCAGATTATTCAGCAGAAACCATGCAGGCAAAAAGGCAATGGGATGACATATATAAAACCCTGAAAGAAAAAGATTGCCAGCCAGGAATAATATCTCCTGCAAAACTCTTGTTCAAATATGATGGCGAAATTAGGATATTTCCAGATAAACAGAAATTAAGGGAATATGCAAAAACCAAACCAAATTTACAAGAATTATTAAAGGGAGTTCTTCCATCTGAGAACAAACAACTTCAGCTCACAGGCAGAATCTAGGACACAGGATCATACCAGCCAAATACCAATCTAGGAAATGAACTCTCAAGGACTATCCAAAACCAAAAGAAATACAACTGGCAATCAGAGCAGTTAATCAGTAAATGACAATAACATCAGAACAATGAAAGAAGGAGTAAACGGTGTAGGTATATAACCTTCTAATGGAGAGGAAGGCAAGGTGATACCAAGTAATAATAGAGTGCTTCAAACTTAGAAAGATAAGGGGAAATTTCATGGTAACCAAAAAGAAAGTTAACAAACATACTCATAAAAAACAGAGGAAAAACATAAAGTCTCAGCAAAAACACAACCTACAAAAACAAAAGACATGAAAAAAAAAATCCACAAACAAAAGTAACTCAGTACAAGAGAGTAAGAAGAACAAAGAAAACATCAGCACCACAAAAAAAAAAGCACTACAGAATGACAGCAACAAACTCCCATCTATCAATATTTACACATAATATGGACTCATACCCATAAAGAGACGGAGACTGACAGAATGGATAAGAAAACAGGATCCATCAATATGCTGTCTACATGAGACACAACTTAGAGACAAAGATGTGAATTAAATAAGAGTCATCACTAGAATAGACATATGCACACCTATGTTCATGGCAGCATTGTTCACAATAGCAAAAAGATGGAAACAACCTAGATGCCTATCAACAGACGAATGGATAAACAAACTATGGTACATACTCATAATGGAGTACTATGCAACGAGAAAGAACAATGATGAATCTGTGAAGCATCTCATAACATGGATGAAAAGGGAGGACATTATGCTGAGTAAAATAAGTCAATCACAAAAGGACAAATATTGTATGAGACCTCTATTGTAAAAACCCATTAAAAGTTCACACATTAAAAGTAACAATCTTTGTTGGTTACCAGGGATGGGGTGGGGGGGGGGAATACTAAATAGGCAATAGATAAGTGGTATCTTGGGTGAAGGGTGAGACAGTACATAATACTGGGAAAGCCAGCACAACTTGTACAAGGAAAGGTCATGGAAGCTCCACAGACACTTCCAAACTCCCTGAGGGACTGAACTGCTAGGCAGAGGGCTTTGGGGACCATGGTCTCGAGGAACTTCTAGCTCAACTGGCATAACACAGTTTATAAAGAGAATGTTCTACGTTCTACCTTGGTGAGTAGTGTCTGGGGTCTTACAAGCCTGTGAGCGGCCATCTAAGATACTCCACTGGTCTCATCCCTTCAGGAGCAAGGGAGAATGAAGTGAACAGGATACAAGAAAAAGATTAGTCCGAGGGACTAATTGTCCACAGCTACCAAGGCCTCCACCAGACTGAGTCCAGTATCGCTACATGGTGCCCGGCTACCACCACTGACTGCTCTGACCAGGATCACAACAGAGGGTTCTGGACAGAGCTGGAGAAGGATGTAGAACAAAATTCTAGCTCACAAAAAAAAGACCAGATTTACTGGCCTAAAGGATACTGGAGAAACCTCAAGAGTATGGCCCCCAAACACCCTTTTAGCTCAGTGGTAAAGTCACTTCCAAGGTTCACCGTTCAGCCACATAAAACCAAATGGGACTAATGAGGCACAGCAGTCCAGGGACAAGGACTAAAAGGCAGGAGGGGACAGGAAAGATGGTGATAGGGAACCCAAGGTTGAGTAAGGATAGTGTTGATGTGTTGTAAGGTTGTTAACCATTGTCGTAGGGCAACACGTGTACTGACTGTTTAATGAGAAACTATTTTGCTCTGTATGCCTTCATCTAAAGTGAGAATAGCAGCACAACTGGAAGAATGTAATTGATGTCACTGAACTGTGCATGTAGAAATTTTTGGAATGGTGTATCTTTTGCTATGTATATTTTCACCAAAAAAAACAAAAGGTCGAGAAGGGAGAGGGTTGACATGTCATGGGGTTGTTAACCAACGTCATAAAACAATATGTGTACTACTGTTTCATGAGAATCTACTTGTTCTGTAAACCTTCACCTGAAGTACAATTAAAAAATTAAAATAAAAAAAAGAATTGACGCATCTGGATTGTGGTGTTGGCCAACAATATTGAATATACCATGGATTGCCAAAAGAACCAACAAATCTGTCTTGGAAAACGTACAACCAGAATGCTCCTTAGAGACAAGGATAGCAAGACTACATCTCACATACGTTGGATATTTTATCAGGAGGGCTCAGTCCCTGGAGAAGGACATCATGCTGGTAAAGTACAGGGCTAGGGAAAAAGAGGAAGACCCTCAATAACATGGACTGACACAGTGGCTGCAACAATGGTCTGAAGCATAATAAGAAATGTGAGTATCGTGCAGGACTGGGGGGTGTTCTGTTCTGTTCTACACAGAGTCGCTATGAGTCAGAATCGACTCAACGGCACCTAACAACAACAACAACAAAATAGCAATTTCCTATGAATTAACATTTCCCAACCAAGGGATGCAAATATTCCCAGTTTCTTTAGGGAGCCAAACATTTGAAAAAGTTGTTCTTCATTCAAGTTTGAACAAAAGTTCTAATGAATCTACGTAAATCTACACTTCATTAAGTGGTTTACCTCCTACCTTAGAATCAGGAGAACTTTCATACAGTGACTAAAGCTAACCCTCATAGCAGTTGTTAACAACTAGATAAAGAAATGAACCCGTCTTCTTTTTTACTGGACTTCTTCAGTAGCAATCTGACAGTTGTAGGTCAACCAATAGTTTCACTCTCTTTTTATCAGTACCATTAGTCCTCCTAGCAATATGTATTTTTAAAAAGGAATTTGAAAATGTGGGTTACCAATGCTGTACAATAACTAGTCTGTGTTTTCTCACCCATAGGTACTATTAGCTTAACAGGTAACACCACGGATAAGAGCTGCAATCAACTTCAGTAGGTTCCCAGAGGCAAGCTCTTGCTTTTTGCTGATTAGCTTCATTCAATTATGTCTTGTTAATTGTTCATGTGCTAAAGCTCATTAAATGAAAAATAATATTGCCTTCCTGCGGGTGCGGCACTTGAGATTTGAAAAATAGCCACTTCATCTCAAAGGCACAAGTGAGTTAATATGATGGTATCCGGAAAAGCCCAATAGGTTTGTGGAGACAATCATTAATAAAATTGATTGTTAAATCAAGTCAGAAACGAAATTACTCCCAGTTTTTCCTTTAAGGCTAATTTTCTGGAAAATTAGATTCAGTCTGGTAGTATTTGAGTATGTTCACACATGTCATATAATTTTCATTTAAAAAGATAGTTATTGCTATTTCATTATAGATTGGATGAGCTATGGTTGCTAACCAAAAGGTCGGCAGTTTGAATCCATCAGCCACTCTTTGGAAACCCTATGGGGCAGTCCTCTCTGTCCTATATATAGGGTTGCTATGAGTCGGAATTGACTAGACAGCAATGGTTTTTTTTTTTTTTTTTTTTTTTTTTTGGATGAGGGGAGAAAGAGGAATAAATCTTGAAATTCACCTGAAAATAAATTTTGACATTTTAAGAAAAATCATAGAGTTCTATTTCCTCATAGTGCTGTTCTAAGGGTGGAGAAACTAAGATTCATTTATGTAAAATAGATTGAGTACCTACTATGTTCCAGGCCTTGTGATATGTAATGGGGATACGGCAGTCCCTAGCTTCAAGGGTCTTGCAGTGCAGTGGAATAGAAATAATAATCCAAATGACAAACATTTATTGGCTATTTACTATGCATGTATCAAGGGCTTGCTCTACATGTGTCACCTTACTCAATCTTTTTAACAACCTTATAACATAATACCATATGTAGAAACTAAGGCTTAGAACATCACTACGGAATGTCACATAACTAAAGCAAAAAATAAACCTGTTGCTATTGAGTAAATTCTGACTCATGGTGACTCCATGTGTTATGTAATGGAACTGCTCCATAGGGTTTTCCTGGCTGTAATATTTACGGAAGCAGATCACCAGGTCTTTCTTTCCAGTGCTGCTGGGTGTCAAACCGCTTGTACCACCCAGAGGTCTTGTCACATAACTAGTAAATGCTAAAGTTTTGATTTCAACAGGACCTGACTCCATAGCATGAGCTCCTAACCACAGGCAGTCCTCACTTTGCATAAATCTTATATGCACACATTGTAGTGAACTAAAATTTAGTTAAATAACACCAGCCCCCAAACAACACAGTTCAAATTTCAGCTACCACAGTATATTAACTATGAGTAGTTGCGTAATGCACGAACTTTGCTCCTTAGCCCAAAAGCTCTATGTAAATACTAAACGTGTCTCACAATCAGTGGTCAGTCATGTAACTTCTTTCAAAGTCTATTGAGCATTGATGATAGCACATTTGTTATTCAGTTCATGCAGAAAGTAAAGTGTGTAGCTGTGTTATCTCCTTGTTTTCCAGTAATAGCCCCAAATGGCATTTTTCAAAAATGGTTTATCAAAAGAGGGATTTGGCCAGGGAAGATGAAAGTGCAGCATAGAAATGAAAAATAATTTCGTCAACTGTGGAAGTAAAACTTGGATCAAACATAAATGGAGTTATAGAAAAAACAGCCAAAATCAAGTCTTCAATTCTCAGTGTAAATTACAATGTGCTAAATGAGTATTAGTTTCAGCATTTTTAAATTTTCCTATAAATTTATAGCTGAGAGTAAGAAAGTTTTTAATATTTACACAAAAAAACTAAAAGTCACAATCATAATTATTCTCATCATTAAGATCACTTTGCACAGTTTCAGTTTGCACAATCGTTTCTGTGTTCCCACACTACCTTGCAAACTGAGAACTGTCAGTACAAACTTATTATCGGTTTGTTTAGAGTGAGGGAAACACAGGTTAGTATCAGCAGGTGAATATTATTTAAGAGGTAATAACACTAAATCAATTTTAAGAGGGGGTTTTTATCATATATTTTTATCTGTCACATTACTTAAAATACTCATGGAAGCGGCATCACAGTTGATGATATAATCATAATCAATACAAGTAATGGATTAATATATTGTTAGTCAATTTAAAAACTATTATAATGTGTTTGGTAGGTAGGGCTACATTGCTCACTTACATGATTAAACCATCTTGCCAGTTTACTGTAATCATATCTTAAGACAGATATTGCCGTATTATTTGGTGCAAATAATGTAAGAATTTTCCATAACATAGAAGTTTGAAAATTGTATGGGAATTCATAAAGCAACAAATAGTTATGTCTTTAAGAATCAGCAGTGTGTCACACTTTGGAGAAAGACTGAAAATGGCTGCTTGCCAGTGGGAGAAAATGGTGATATTTATAAGCCTGGGGATATTTTCAAATACATTCCTAGAGTTCGAGCCAGTAAGATAATCTTTGTTCATGAATATATACCAAGCACAGGCACTCAATAAATATTTTTTGAATGGAGCATTTGAAGGAAACTGGGATTTGATATTGTCCCACTGTTCTGCCTTCCATTCCTCTCTGATCTCATCTAGCAGTCTACACTGTACTCAGTCTCATCGAGTCACGCTTACTTCTTCATTCTTCATCAAGTAAGCGCACCAAACATTCTAAGATCTTCGCATTGCTGTTCCCTCTCACTGGAACACCCTTTTCCAAGTAATCACATTAAATCACTCCTTCACCTCCTTCAAGTCTAGACTTAAATATCTCCTTCTCAATGAGGGATAACTGACAACTATTAATACTCCAATCCCCGTTACTATTCTTTTGTTTGTTTGTTTTATCCATAAGACCTATCACCTGTTGACATACAAGCTCTTTTGTTTATTATCTATGTCATTTATTATCTTCACTGTTTATTATCTATGTCCCCATTAGAATGTAGACCCTAAAATGGCAGATTCTTTTTTTCCTGTTATTTACTGAGAATAATTAAAATATTTTTGGACAGCACTCACATGCTGCCTAGTAATGCCTACTTTCCTCTTGCTGTGAGGAAGACAGAAGGAGGCCGAAAAACAGAAAACAAAAGTTTCAGACCTATATGCTGCCTTCAACCTGAAAGCAATGGGTTAGGATCAAGACTATGGGGAGAGGCCAAAGTTTAGACCTGGGCCAGGAAAATCAGGAATGCCCTCAGATAGAATCAGCAATCAAGAGCCTAAGAGAAGGTCAGAAATCTCATAAGCAAAGATCTTAGTCAGGTTAAACTTGTCCAGAAAGCATGTAGAAGGGAACACAGACAGACTGATGAAAGGGTGGTCAAAACTCAAGGCAACATCACAATAAAAGCCGTCAGAATCCAGGAGTGCAGTGGAATTTCTAAGGAAAAGATGAGAGACGAACAAGGATATATGAGAACAATCTTTATTTTTTTTTTGCAGGTTTTTTTTTTTTTTAATTTTAATCGTACTTCAGGTGAAGGCTTACAGAACAAATAGTTTCTCATGAAACAGTAGTACACATGTTGTTTTATGACATTGGTTAACAACCCCACAACATGTCAACCCTCTAACTTCTCAACGTCTTATTTTTTTTTTTGGTGAAAGTACGCATAGCCAAAGATACACCATTTCAAAAATTTCTACATGCACAGTTCAGTGACATTGACTACACTCTTCCAATTGTGCTGTTATTCTCACTTAAGATGAAGGCTTACAGAACAAAACAGTTTCTCATTTAACAGTTACTACAAATGTTGCCCTATGACAATGGTTAACAATCTCACAACACGTCAACAATATCCTTACTCAACCTTGGGTTCCCTATCACCAGCTTCCTTGTCCCCTTCTGCTTTCTGGCTCTTGTCACTGGACTTCTGTACCTCGTTAGTCTCATTTGGTTTTACGGGGCTGTCCACTCCCCAGCTGAACGGTGAACCTCGGAGGTATCTTCACCACCGAGCTAAAAGGGTGTCTGTGGGCCATACTCTCCAGGTTTCTCCAGTCTCCTTTAGGCCAGTAAATCTGGTCTTTTTTTTGTGAGTTAGAATTATGCTCTACATCCTTCTCCAGCTCTGTCCAAAAACCTCTGTTGTGATCCTGGTCAGAGCAGTCAGTGGTGGTAGCCGGGCACCATCTAGCTGTACTGGACTCAGGCTGGTGGAGGCCTTGGTAGCTGTGGACAATTAGTCCTTTGGACTAATCTTTTCCTTGTATCCTGTTCACTTCATTCTCCCTTGCTCCTGAAGGGATGAGACCAGTGGAGTATCTTAGATGGCCGCTCACAGGCTTTTAAGACCCCAGACACTACTCACCAAGGTAGAATGTAGAGCATTGTCTTTATAAGCTGTGTCATGCCAACTGAGCTAGATGTTCCCCAAGACCATGGTCCCCAGAGCCCTATGAGAGCAATCTTTAAAAGCTCTATCTTGTGTTGTTCAGAGACTGACTAGTCTAACACTTTTAAAACACAATTCCAAGGTGTTGTTATCATAAGGCCAGCAGGTTGATGGTTGCAAATACCAGTGTATTAAAAAAAAAAAAAGACATACTCTGCCAATGTGAGTTAGCTAGGAATATTTATTAAAATCAGTAATAAAGTCTTTTAACTGTTGAGGTTATTTATAGTTATTGAAATTTAGTATGTTTTCTAAAAGTAAAAATGGTAAATATATTTGTCAAATTAGTGGGATGTTTTCAATGTTTACATTTAATAAATTAAATTTTTTTATGTACAGTAAATCACACGATATGGCATGATGTAATTGAACTAGTCACAAGACAATTACAGGATTTTAGAAATGAATTTCAGTGTACTACATGTGGTATAGATTGATAATGGGATATATGCCTATATAAAATTTGTCTACATTTAATGATTTTCTTGACTGAGGTACCTAGTGTGAATTTCCTGATCCTTTCCCTCCACTCGCCCCTCACCCAATATATGATATTCAATAAACTTTATAAAATGCGGAAAGCTTATGGGAGGATGGCATAAGTGATATGGGGAGAAGAGAGTTGGAAAGTATACTTGACATACAGCTCCCTGCCCTCAGAGGCTTCTCAGTTCCTGGCATATGTTTACTGTTCGCACATTATACCAATTTGTCTGCTTTCCAAATTTAATGTAGTTTTGGGTTCAAAGTAGGAAGTAATATCTGGCTTTCAGCATTAGAACTGCCTTAGCATTATTTAAAAAAAAAAAAAATCAGTAATGTAATGAATTAGAACGGAGATCTTCTTAAAACTTGGATAATTTTGATATTTTTATTAGAATTAATATTAGATAATCTGAAAAATCAATAGAAACTTTTAAAGGTTTTTATTGTCTAGGACAAAACATACTTACAGATATTTTGTATTGTTGTTCTTCAGTGTCATCTAGTCAGTTCCGACTCATAGTGACCCTATGCACAACAGAATGAAACACTGACGAGTCCTGCACCATCCTCACAATTGTTGCTATGCTTGAGCCCGCTGTTGCAGCCACTGTGTCAATCCATCTTGTTGAGGGTTTTCCTCTTTTTCGATGACTCTCTACTTTACCAAGCATTATGTCCTTCTCCAGGGACTAATCTCTCCTGATAACACGTCCAAAGTATGTGAGACATAGTCTCATTGTCCTTGTTTCTAAGAAGCATTATGATTGTACTTCCCCCAAGACAGATTTGTTCATTCTTTTGGCAGTCCATGGTATATTCATTATTCTTTGCCAACACCACAATTCAAAGGCGTCACTTATTCTTCAGTCTTCCTTATTCATTGTCTGTCCAGCTTTCACATGCATAGGAAGCGACTGAAAACATCATGGTTTGGGTCAGGCGCCCCTTAGTCCTCAAGGTGACATCTTTGCTTTTCAACACTTTAAAGATGTATTTTGCAGCCAATTTGCCCAATCCAATGCATCTTTTGATTTCTTGACTGTTGCTTCCACGGGTGTTGACTGTGGATCCAAGTAAAATGAAATCTTTGACAACCTCAATCTTTTCTGTTTATCATGATGTTCCTTATTGGTTAAGTTGTGAGGATTTTTGTTTTCTTTATGTTGAGGTGTAATCCAGACTGAAGGCTGTGGTCTTTGATCTTCATCAGTAAGTGCTTCAAGTCCTCTTCACTTTCAGCAAGCAAGCTTGTGTCATCTGTATAACGCAGGTTGTTAATGAGACTTTCTCCAATCCTGATGCCCCATTCTTCTTCATATTTTAGAATAGTGGTGGGGAAAAGTGTGTTGCCATGAAGTCTACTGATTATGTGAGGCCAGACACTTTTATTCATGCTACCTCTGCACTCCACATGCCTCTTTGAGAAATCACTGCCTATATAATTTTTATTTATGTGAGAAGACATGCAAAACTATTGAGTTTTTTTAAATAAAATTTTAAACTTGAAATATTTTTCTTAGACAAATGCTGCAAGTAACAGAGCTAAAAAAGAGGAATAAGCATAGCTCTGCCCACTGTGGGGTTCTCTATGTAATAACTTCATTCAAAAAATAAACAGAAAGTCATAAAATAAAATGTCAGTCATAAAGTCTTTTTTTTTTTTTTTAATAAAAACTTCCTCTTTAATCAGAGTTTTAACATGGAACAGACTGCTTGAATAAAATGCAAAGTTTCCAATACATTGAAACATAAATCCACAATCATACATACAATACCTGGCAGGAAAAAACAAAACAAGCTTACACAGTCTCTGTAACTGAACCCCATGGTCTTATTCTCATCATTTACTATTTGTCCAAATATTAAATGATGATGTTCTTTAGAAAGCCATACATTTAAGTCCTTTTGAAAATCCAACTTACACACTAAATTAAATTAAGAGATGTCTTTAGTGTAGTTGAGCCAAACACAACCATTTGCTTTCTACAGCTATTGCTTTCAGTAAAAAGAAAAGAAATATATATGTGTATGTATATATATATATATATATATATATATATATATATAGAATAAAAATATATTTAAAATCTCTAGGTAGAGATTTTAAAAGTCAAAATTTGGAGAATTGGGAAATGAAAATGTATTCTTAAGTAATAAAATCATACTGAAACTTTTATACTTTGTCCTCAATCCACAAGACTATGTGAGCAAACTATTATTAGAACCAAGGTGAATGATACTCATGTATTACAAGCTAGTGAATAATGTTACCCTGAAAGGCACAATAAACAATTATTCTCTGTGAAACAAAACATTGACGGTGACCATTATAAAAACTCCTACCAATGAACTCTCAGTATATTCACTATTATTAAAACGTGGAAAATATAAATGAGTGCTTCTGTTACTGTACTTTTTTTTTACGTTTTATTTATTTTTTTATTTTATTGTACTTCAGGTGGAGGCTTACAGAACAAATAGCTTCTCATGAAACAGTAGTACACATGTTGTTTTATGACATTGGTTAACAAACCCACAACATGTCAACCCTCTAACTTCTCAACTTCTTATTTTTCTTTTTGGCGAAAATACGCATAGCCAAAGATACACCATTTCAAAAATTTCTACATGCACAGTTCAGTGACATTGACTACACTCTTCCAATTGTGCTGTTATTCTCACTTAAGATGAAGGCTTACAGAACAAAACAGTTTCTCATTTAACAGTTACTACAAATGTTGCCCTATGACGACGGTTAACAATCTCACAACACATCAACAATATCCTTACTCAACCTTGTTTCCCTATCACCAGCTTCCTTGTCCCCTTCTGCTTTCTGGCTCTTGTCACTGGACTTCTGTACCTCGTTAGTCTCATTTGGTTTTACGGGGCTGTCCACTCCCAGGCTGAACAGTAAACCTCAGAGGTAACTTCACCACTGAGCTAAAAGGGTGTCTGGGGGCCATACTCTCCAGGTTTCTCCAGTCTCCTTTAGGCCAGTAAATCTGGTCTTTTTTTTGTGAGTTAGAATTATGCTCTACATCCTTCTCCAGCTCTGTCCAGAACCCTCTGTTGTGATCCTGGTCAGAGCAGTCAGTGGTGGTAGCCGGGCACCATCTAGCTGTACTGGACTCAGTCCAGTGGAGGCCTTGGTAGCTGTGGACAAGTAGTCCTTCGGACTAATCTTTTCCTTGTATCCTGTTCACTTCATTCTCCCTTGCTCCTGAAGGGATGAGACCAGTGGAGTATCTTAGATGGCCGCTCACAGGCTTTTAAGACCCCATACACTACTCACCAAGGCAGAATGTAGACCATTGTCTTTGTAAGCTGTGTCATGCCAATTGAGCTAGATGTTTCCCGAGACCATGGTCCCCACAGCCCTCCGCCCAGCAATTCAGTCCCTCAGGGAGTTTGGATGTGTCTATAGGGCTTCCATGACCTTTCCTTCTACAAGTTGTGCTAGTTTCTCCTGAACTGTGTATTGTCTCACCCTTCACCCAAGATACCACTTATCTATTGCCTATTTAGTATTTCCCCTCCACCCTTCCCATCCCTGGTAACCAACAAAGATTGTTACTTTTTGTGTGTGAACTTTTACATGGGTTTTTACAGTAGAGGTCTCATAAAATATTTGTCCTTTTGTGATTGACTTATTTCACTCAGCATAATGTCCTCCAGTGTCATCCATGTTATGAGATGCTTCACAGATTCATTGTACTCCATAGTACTCCATTGTGTGTATGTACCATAGTTTGTTTATCCATTCATCTGTTGATGGGCATCTAGGTTGTTTCCATTGTTTTGCTATTGTGAACAATGCTGCCATGAACATAGGTGTGCATATGTCTATTCGAGTGATGACTCAGTTCTCTAGGATACATTCCTAGGAGTGGGATTGCTGGATTGAATGGTACGTCTATTTCTATTTTTCTGAGGAAGCGCCATATCATTTTCCAAAATGGTTGTATCATTTTGCATTCCCACCAGCAGTGCATAAGTGTTCCGATCTCCCCGCAGCCCCTCCAACATTTATTATTTCCAGTGTTTTTGATTCGTGCCAGTAATGCTGGGGTGAGATGGTATCTCATTGTGGTTTTAATTTTCATTTCTCTAATGGCTAGTGGTCGCCAGCATTTCCTCATGTGACTGTTGGCCATTTGAATGTCTTCTTTGGTGAAGTGTCTGTTCATTTCCTTTGCCCATTTTTTAATAGGATTATTTCTCTTTTTGTTGTAGAGGTGCTGGATTTTCTTGTAGATTATGAAGATTAGACCTTAGTCTGACTTGCACTGTCCAAAAATTTTTTCCCAGTCTGTAGGTTCTCTTTTCACTCTTTTGGTGAAGTCTTTTGAAGAGCATAGGTGTTTGATTTTTAGAAGATCCCAGTTATCTAGCTTATCTGTTGGGGTTTGTGCGTTGATGGTTATGGTTTGTATCCTGTTAATACCATGTGTTAAGGCCTGAAGTGTTGATCCTATTTTTTCTTCTCTGAACTTTATAGTTTTAGGCTTTATATTCAGGTCTTTGTTCCATTTTGAAGTAGTTTTTGTATACGGTGTGAGGTATGGGTCCTGTTTCATTTTTTTGCAAATGGATATCCAGTTTTGCCAGCACCATTTGTTAAAAAGACTGTCTTTTCCCCATACGATGGACTTTGGGTCCTTGTCGAAGATCAGGTGACCATAGGTGGATGAATTTACATCTGGGTTCTCAATTCTGTTCCATGGGTCAATGTATCTGTCGTGTACCAGTACCAGGCTGTTTTGACTACTGTAGCTGTATAGTAGGTTCTGAAGTTAGGTAGTGTGAGTCCTCCAACTTTTTCTTCTTCAGGAGTGCTTTAATTATTCGGGGCTTCTTCCCTTTCCATATAAAGTTAATGATTAGTTTTTGCATCTCTTTGAAGAATGTTGTTGGTATTTGGATCGGGATTGCGTTGTATTTGTAAATTGCTTTGGGTAGAATTGCCATTTTCACAATGTTCAGCCTGCCTATCCATGAGCATGGTATGTTTTTCCATTTATGTAGATCCCTTTAGGTTTCATGCAGTAGTGTTTTGTAGTTTTCTTTGTATAGGTCTTTTACATCCCTGGTCAGATTTATTCCTGAGTATTTTATCTTTTTAGGGGCTATTGAAAATGGTATATTTTTCCTGATGTCCTTTTCATTGTTCTCCTTACTGGTGTATAGGAATCCAACTGATTTTTGAATGTTTATCTTGTATTCTGCTACTCTGCTGAATCTTTCTATTAATTCCAGTAGATTTCTCGTGGAGTCTTTAGAGTTTTCTATGTACAGTATCATATCATTTTCAAACAGGGAGAGTTTAACTTTTTCATTACCAATTTGGATGCCCTTTATTTCTTTTTCTTGCTTTATTGCTCTAGCTAGAACTTCCAGCACAATGTTAAATAGGAGTGGTGATAAAGGGCATCCTTCTCTTGTTCCAGTTTTTAAGCAGAATGTTTTCAGCCTCTCTCCATTAAGAATGATGTTGGCCATTGGTTTTGCATAGACACCCTTTATTATGTTGAGAAATTTCCCTTCTATACCTATTTTATCGAGAGTTTTTATCAGGAATGGGTGTCGGACTTTGTCAAATGCCTTTTCTCTGTCAATTGAGATGATCATGTGATTCTTTTCTTTCCTCTTATTTATGTGGTGGATTACGTTGATTGATTTTCTAATGTTGAACCGTCCTTGCATACCTGGTATGAATCCCACTTGGTCGTGGTGTATTATTTTTTTGATATGATGCTGAATTCTATTGGCTAGAATTTTGTTCAGAAGTTTTGCATCTATATTCAGGAGAGATATTGGTCTGTAATTTTCTTTTTTTGTGACATCTCTGCCTGGTTTTGGTATGCTGGCTTCATAGAATGAATTTGGAAGTGTTGCTTCCTCTTCTATGCTCTGAAATAGCTTGAGTAGAACTGGTACAAGCTCTTTTGTAAATGTGTTGTAGAATTCTCCAGTGAAGCCATCTGGGCCAGGGATTTTTTTGGTGGGGAGTTTTTTTTATTACCTTTTCAATCTCTTCTCTTGTTACGGGTCTGTTCAGATTTTCAACATCACTTTGTTGTAGTTTGGGTAGGCCGTGTTTTTCTAGAAATTTATCCATTTCCTCTAGGTTTTCAAATTTGTTGGAGTATAGTTTTTCATAATATTCTGTTATAATCCTTTTTATTTCAGTTTGGTCTGTTGTAATGTCCCCCATTTCATTTCTTATTTGGGTTATTTGTGTCCTCTCCTGTTTTTCTTTTGTCAGTCTGGACAGTAGTTTGTCGATTTTGTTGATTCTTTCAAAGAACCAACTTTTGGTTTTGTTAATTCTTTCTATTGTTTTTCTGTTCTCTATTTCATTTATTTCTGCTCTGATCTTTACTATTTCCTTTCTTCTGGTGGTTGCTGGCTTTTTTTGCTGTTCTCTTCTATTTGTCTGAGTTCTGTAGTTAATGTTTTGATTTTGTCCCTTTCTTCTTTTTTGATATGTGCATCTATTGCTATAAATTGTCCTCTGAGGACTGCCTTTGCTGTATCCCAAAGGTTTTGGTATGATGTGTTTTCATTCTCATTTGACTCTAGGAATTTTTTGATTCCGTCTCTGATTTCTTCTATTACCCACTGATGTGTAAGCAGGGTATTATTCAGTTTCCATGTCATTGATTTTTTTCCTTGCTCTTTCTATTGTTAATTTCTACCTTGATGGCACTGTGGTCAGAGAAGATACTTTGAATTATCTCAATGTTTTTGGATCTTGTTGAGGATTGCTCTGTGACCTAAGATGTGGTCTATTCTGGAGAACGTTCCCTGTGCATTGGAAAAGAATGTGTACTTTGCAGCGGTTGGATGGAGTGTTCTATATGTGTCTATGAGGTCAAATTGGCTGATTGTGCCCTTTAGGTCTTCTGTATCTTTGCTGAGTTTCTTCTTAGTTGTTCTGTCCTTTACTGAGTGGTGTGTTGAAGTCTCCTACTGTAATTGTGGAACTGTCAATTTCTCTTTTCAGTGTTGTTAGAGTTTGTTTTATGTATTTTGGAGCCCTGTCATTGGGTGCGTAGATGTTTATTATGGTTATGTCTTCATGATGGATCGTCCCCTTAATCATTATATAGTGTCCTTCTTTGTCTTTTATGGTAGATTTTGTTTTAAAGTCTATTTTATCTGAGATTAGAATTGTCACTCCTGCTCTTTTTTGGTAGTTGTTAGCATGATATATTTTTTTCCAACGTTTGACTTTTAATAAATTCACATCTTTGTTTCTAAGGTGTGTCTCTTGTAGACAGCATATTGATGGATCCTGTTTTCTTATCCATTCTGTGACTCTCCGTCTCTTTATGGGTGCATTGAGTCCATTTACATTCAGTGTAATTATTGATAGATGTGAGTTTGTTGCTGTCATTTTGGAGTGTTTTTTTTTTGTGGTGCTGAAGTTTTCTTTGTTCTTCTTACTCTCTTCTGCTGAGTTACTTTTGTTTGTGATACTGTACATTTTTAAAAATGGAAAATCATTGGTAATATCTAACCTGAAGGAAGATATTC
This sequence comes from Dugong dugon, assembly GCA_030035585.1. Taxonomy (NCBI): domain Eukaryota; kingdom Metazoa; phylum Chordata; class Mammalia; order Sirenia; family Dugongidae; genus Dugong; species Dugong dugon. The sequence continues at coordinate 35,993,965 of CM057475.1, read as the reverse complement.
ATTATAATAGTCAAACATCATAAAGTAAATTCTAAATGTTATGTATTCTACATAAATTACTCAGAAGTAACAAGTAGGCTCCTAAACTTGATACAAGCAGAGAAATATTTCTTAGGGAAAAATTGTATGTTTAAGATATTCCAAACTAATGTCTCAGGAAAAGGCATTTTTAGCATGTTACTCTACTACCTACGCTTCATAAAGAATTCAGCTATCTAATTTAATTTAGCAGTGAACAGATTTTTCAGCAGCACTATTTGTACTTTGAGAACATCTCTTAAGAATCATAGATGGCTGTGTATGGCAGTTCAGTGAAGAATAACCTGTAAACAAAATCTCCATCTATCAACAAAGTCATTAAAGACCATAAAATAATAATAATAATCCTTGACGGATTAATGGTGCCACTGCAAAAAATTTCAGGCTATTAACATCCAGAAAATATACTGCCACTGTGGTGGCATTTATTACATAAATCACATAGTTATATGTGGTATAAAGCAGTGTGTTTTCTTAACCAATCCCCCAATTAACTTAACAATTTTATAAGAAAGATAATTTGAAAAACAGTGAATGTCTATAGAAAGCAAATAACTTCATTTGCTCCCCAGAGAAAAATGTGTGTTAAAGCAGGGCTATTTATAATATATCAGATAGATAAATATTGATTTTATCCTTCTTACACAGTTTGATTATTTTCATATACGTATGTTATTAAAATAATTTTCCTAAATGCTGTAGAAATAAATTATTTCCATTTGTATTTCTTGATTGTTCCATCATGGAGATTGAAGATGTTTTATGGGTGAAAACTGTCACCTGAAATTGTGAGTTACTATCTTCATGCTTATGCTATTTCATCAAATTTGTTATCACCATATGAACTATCACTGTCACTTTTCCTCATGATTAAACCAAAACCAGTTGCTGTCAAGTCTGTTCCAACTCACAGCTACCCCATGTGTGTCAAAGTAGAGGCTGAGGTGCCTCTAGGTGGACTCAGATCTCCATCCTTTAGGTTAGCAGCCAATTGCTTTACCAGGACTCCACACTGCATGCTAGGGGATGTAAATATACCCTGGTCAGATAGGAGCTTCAGAATCTGAAAGGACTCTGTCCATTGGGGTAAATCTGGAATCTTTCAAAGACTCTCTTCAAAAATTTTGTTTGTTAGCTCTTACGTCTTCAAAACACTCCTGGTGGTGCAATGGTTTAAAGCTCTTGGCTACTATCTGAAAGGTTGGCAGTTGAAACTCACCAGCCGTTCTGCAGGAGAAAGATGTGGCAGTCGGCTTCAGTAAAGATTACAGCCTTGGAAAACCTATGGGGCAGTTCTACTCTGTTCTATAGGGTCAGTATGAGTCAAAATTGACTCAACGGCAAACAACAACATGTCTTAAAACTGCTGACTTTGTATTTGCCTTCTGGCTTTAACTCCTTCATTTGTTTTTAACAGTTTTTAACTTGATATCTCAAAAATATTTTCTTGTATTGAGTGTTTAGTACAAGGCAATGTCTAAGGATTTTCTCACATTATCTCAATGCATCTTCATACCAATTTCATGACAGAGATATGTTTTAAACATTTTAAAACAGAAAAATAATATTGGGTTGAATAGGTTAAATAACTTTTTCAAGGTCCCATAACTTACATGTTGCAGAGGTAGGATTCAAACACAGGTCAGTGTTGATTCCAATATCTGTGTACATTGAAACCTGCAAGAGCCAGAACTAGACAGGACTGCCTTGTTTTTCCAGGTCTCACAAGTTTTCTGCCTTTGACAGGTTGCAGTCTTACCACTTTTCTATCGCTTGTTTTACTGGAAAATATTTGAGTTTTCCTTCTCTCATACATTTCTGCCTTATACAGATTCTGGTTTTTGCAGGTTTTACTGGATACTTGCCCTACCCTCATGTTTGAGCCTTTTTGGCCAAGAGCACTCCCAGGCTTTCTTCTCCCTTTCTCTGTTACATATTCTGGCTTAGCCTGTTTAATCATTCCTCTCTCTTGTCCTCTGAGGAGGATTCTTTTAAGAGAATAGAAGAGGAATGAAAGGCTATCAGGCTTTGGAGGTAGGGAGAAACCTTTCTGAAGAGGAGTTGGTTTGAGGAGAATGCGTTAAGGGAGCAGATTCTGAGACCAGTGAATGACAGGTGAGATGTGAAAAATGTTTCAAAGAGGAATTTCAGGGAAAATTACTCTGCTGGTAGTGACTGAGAAATACTTTTAAAAGACTTGGAATTTTTGTTTTGTTTTGTTTCTTGTTACTATTGTTTGATTCTTTTAATGGCAACATACTCCAGGATGGAACAACATGAGTTTATGGCTTCCATGGATCCTTATAAGTACCAACTTATTATAGCATCTCAATGGCTTAAATAACCATTGGTATCAGACATGGGTAACTTCATTAAAAGTGCAAGAGAATTCAAGAGAAACCAAATGCTTGCAATATAGTATTATCTCTTAAATGTAAGGGTCAAAACTTGATACTGAATACTTGTAATTCTTTATGCTAACTTCTATTTTCTCTCCAAGTCATATGTATTTACATTGATCCCTATGGGCTCTTCTTGAAAACGTTAGCAAGGAAGTGATGGTCTATACCAGGAATACTGATTTTTAATTACTTTTTTAAAAAATTTCTAGATAGTTTTAATATATGGAATGAGGGTGAATAAAATAATACCAAAAGATACAGAAGCTCTACTCCTCAGTTATCTTCTCTGATGCCTCTAGAATTCTGTTAGCATGCGCTTTAAAAATTTAATATCAAAATTCCCACCAGAAGTTTAAGTTTATTCATACATAAAGAGAACTATTTTGCCCAGATAATTAGAACAACCACTGACTCTGAAAGCTGAGATGAGGCACACTAACCAATAAGGAACACATATGTTGATGAGAATAGTATTTGAAAGGTCTCGGCCCTTTTGCCAATGAGAAAACACAAGAGGGAGCTAGATTATCTAGAGAGACAATGAGATAAATGTAGGTGAGCAAGCAATTCAAGCTTTAATTATTCTGCATTTCATCCAAGTGCCCTATAGGCAGTCCAGAATATATCCAAAGCAGGAGATGTGTGAACAGCCCAGCAAGCCAGTATCATAGCTTCCTGTGTTTCTCATCACTCTCCCTAAGTCACTCTCCCTTGTTTAGCCATGTTGCCACTTCTGTTGTTTCCTAAACTTTCTTCAACTTGGAAGAGAAAAGAAAGGAAAATGACAAAAGAAGCAACTGTATGATTGATTAATATCTACTCTTCCTAGTTTTCCCTCTTCTCTGGTATTCTATTCTTCAAAAAATATGGAATAAACAAACACAAAAACTAAGATCAATAAAAACGAATTCCATCTTTTTTAATTAAATTGCTTTTCTTAAGGTTAAGCATGATGATTCCTAGACCATTCTGGCTGTTTCTATGCAATGGCTCTAGTGGCTTTGGCAAAATAAGATCATAAAAAATCAGTTTTTAAACAGAGTTGAAAAATCACATACTCCCAAAGTAGAAGAGGCAAAAAATGAAATGAACAAATGAAATATAATCAGAAGTCCTCAGCAGAACAAAAAAACACCTACCTTTTTGAAGGCTTTTGGAGAATAACAAAATAATATTGTTCTATACAAATATACTCATGAATAGAAATTGAATTAACAATTGATATTACAAAGCATGTCATGGAAAGGTGAAGCACAGGCAGTCCTCAGGATACGAAGGAGATCCGTTCCTAAGCGTGTCTTAAAGAATTTGTAGGTCACGAAGGACATCCATTCTTAAGTGTGCCTTTAAGAATTTGTAGGTAAGTCAGAACAGGTGCATATGGTTCTTACTTAGCCTTACTTTAGTGCAAGAAAAGGCTTGAAGTCTTTTCAATGTTTTAAAAGCTGTAAGAGCAGCAAGTGAAGGTGATTGTGATGAAGAATTGTTGTGAGTAGGCGTTGGTTCAATTGTTTCAAACGGAGGGCAAATTTACATAACATTAAAGGGCAAGTACAAGTTTTCTGTAAGTGGGACATTCATAACCTGGGACTGCCTGTAATTAAACTCAGCTATTCACTAACAAAACTCTATTACCAACAGAAAAACTTTCCTTCTCTTTGCATTGTTAAGCTTCTAATAATTGTTCTTCAAATAAAATGACCAATTTTGAATTACTTAATTATGGATCAAGGTTGAGTGGAAGAATAAAAAATATTTTCTCATAGATACAATAGAAAAGAAAAAGATGATAATCTTTAGAGAAAATTATAATTCCAAAATTTGAAAACCAAACAGCAAAATATATTGTTTGTGGTTCTTTTCATGTCCAAAACTACGAAATAACAATTCTCCCTTTGTCTTCTTTGTATGACGTAAATAAAAACAGCTGTGGAAATACACTTTAATATTATGTAACATTAAAGGGCAAGTACGAGTTGTCCATAAACGGGACATTCATAACCTGAGACTGCCAGTACTTACACTCAGCTATTCACCAACAAATACTGTTACCAACAGAAAAAAACTTCCTTTCTCTTTGTATTGTCAAGTTTCTAATAAATTTTCTTCCTTCAAATAAAATGACCAATTCTGAATTATCTAAAGTAATTATGGAGCCCTAGTGGCACAGTGGTTAAAAGTTTGGCTGCTAACCAAAAGGCCGGCAGTCCGAATCCACCAGTCACTCCTGGGAAACCCTATGGGGCAGTTAAACTCTTTCCTACAGGGTCGCTATAAGTCGGAATCAACTCAATGGCAGTTTGGTTTTTTTGGTTTAAAGTAATTCTAGATAAAGTTTGGGTGGAAGAACAAAAGATATTTTCTGATCTGATACAACAGAAAAGAAGATGACGATAATTTTTAGAGAAAATTATAATTCCAAAGTTTGAAAACAAACAGCAAATTATATTGTTTGTGGTTCTTTTCATGTTCAAAATTATGAGATAAAAATTCTGCCTTTGACTTAGTTACAGGAGGGAGATAAAAATTGTTGTGGAAACACACTTTAATATTATGTCTGTGTTACCTAACATTTGGACAAAAGTTGTACTGAGATGGGACATAAAGCATTAATTGACACAGTGTAAAAACGTATTTGAATAATTCCATTATAATAGTTCCAAACAAGTTTCTTACTACCATTAAGTACATTTACTTTGCAATGTTCATCTCAATATTTATTGCTGGTATGTATTTTAACTTCAGTTTTCTTGAAGAAAAGGGCAAATCATATAAATGGAGGAGCACATTGTGCAACAATAAATGACACACTAGGTCTTTGTAAGCTAAAAGAAGACTAGCGGTTTTTGTATGTTCGATTTGCTGCTATATCCCTAGTACCTAGAATAATGCTGGTCATAAATATGAAGTAAACAAATAAATAAGAAAGATATATTTATTTCTTCTTGAACTAAAGATATTTATCCTATGCAAAATTATCAGATTTCTTTTTATGTTAAGACTTTAATTGCACTTAGGTATTTACAAAAGTCATCTGGAGATAGTATTTATTTACTTACTCTTAGTGTCTGTCTTTAAAATGGCAGCAGGTACTTAATTCAAAGATCAAATGAATCTATTTAGATCTGCTTTTTTAGTTTTCTATAGATTTGTCAGTTGTGTAAAATAAATCCAACCATTAGACAAAAAAATGTTTATTTTCACTTAGTTACTCATTAAGCATATGAGGCAACATGTAATTTTATATTTTAATTTAAGGAAGTGACAATATATGGGAAAAGTTGGGAAATATGAAGTATTAGACAAAAACTACCGATTTAGGACCAAAAAATTATATTTATGTTGCTTGTTTTAGGAAAAGTGGCATTGCTATGTCCCTAGAGTACACTCAGTTCAAGAAGGGGAAAAAACATTATCACTCGCAAAAGGCAAAGTTTAAAATATGTGGATAGTGTGAATAAGAGGGGAAAAAAAACCTACTAATCTGAGGAATCTATCTTGGTGAGAGAACTCAAATGATTTCACCACAAATGTGATAATGTGATTCATACTGTGGCAGAATTAACAAGGAAGCATGTGATATCACAATTTCAAGATGAAATTTAAAGCTCCAGGATCTCTCTCTCTCTCACACACACACACACAATCACATACACACACACACACACACACACACACACACACACACGAGGTAATTGAGACCAGGAGAAGACACCCAATGAAGCAAAGTAGTCACAATTTTACTATTTCAGCAGACAAATAGAGATTAATTGGGATTAAAAGAGGTGAAGACAAGCAGGAGTTTTATTCTAATCATGAGTCCCAAATACCAGAAGAAGCAAATGGCTTGATTAATTATTGGCAACAACCTTGCGGAAATAATTAACAGTCCAGCATTACAAGTGAATCTGTGAGGTCCACAACTTTGGGTGAATTTCTGTGATTATTTTATAGATCAGTCTTGCAATGGGGAAGACAAGGAACTCCAAAACCACTTCCAACTTTAAGGTCACATGATTTTTCACAAGATGAGTTATCAGTTTATTTACTTTCTTAATTAAAGTTAGTACTTTAATCATACATAAACATAAAGGTAGATAAAAAAATAGCAAAATATTAGCAAGCAATATATAGTAACACACACATTTATACACATACGTATATATACATATAAGAATATGTATATATATAAGTATGTATATTATCATAACTACATATTGGAATAACAGGAAAAATTATTGAAATATCTGAAATGTGATAATAAAAATCTCATACTATCTCTAGCCTAGAGAGGCTGTGGGGTCAGAAGAGATACTGAGTTTTACTTCTGCTGAATCATTCAAGCACTTTATAACTTTCTGCCAGCAGCAAATCTATGCTATTTTGCTTTTCCAAGAATTTTTAAAATGGATAATAAGTATGACAGCAGTTGGGAATGGTAGTAAGTTTTATTCGTTTTAAGGGTTATTATAAAGGCAATATTGGTCTTTAAAAGAAATTTTAATGGCTTAAATTTTAAGGCTTTTAAAGTCAAGAACTTTATCCTTTTGGAAGTTTTAAGCAATTTGAACTTGAATAATTTTCATGATCAAAATTAACTACAAAGCAATGAGTTTTACATGACAATTTTATTTGCACTACCTTACCTAAATACTAAACCTTTAAAAATAATAAGCACTGATGAAGTGTTCTGTCACCACAGATAAACGCTTTGTCAGGGAGCTCTTGTCATCAGACAGCCTTCTCCTGACTTGCTCCATGCCTGTCCACAGAAATTCCCCACCAGGAGGCCCAGTCCTCCTGTAGAAGGCTATGAATAGAACAAGGTTTGGGGATCAAAGAATCTGCTATTTCACCCGGGCTCTGATAGTTACTTCTTCCTTGAACCTGTATTTTCTCCTTGGTGAAGTAGGAAGGATAATGCCTGTCTAAGAGCTGTGGTTAGGATTAAATGAAATAAGGTCTGGCATATGGTAAGTACTCAGTAATTGAAGATGGTCTTTGTTATTGCTCACTAAGCTTGGATTTTAGTTAGTTTTGTTGTTTTTTTTAATTAGGTGATGGCATGTATTTATCCATTAACACAATGGTTTCTAAATATCTACCATACTTTCTAAAGTTATGGATAAAAGCACACAGGAAGGTAGCTATTACCCAAAATAATAAATAAAAATTAGGTGAGTGATCAGACAATATGTATTAAGTGAGAATAAATATGCACTAGGCAAGTGATAAAGTACTATGAATTGAGCACGAAAAGTAGAGAATGCATGTGTACATTTGGGTGCTTTATATTGGTAGCCTTAAGGCAAGAGTATGCAGGGAAGTAAGATAATTCTTCTGCACTTGATACAGTGTTCCATGTGTAAGTATTCTTAATAGATTTTTTATTCTGTGCTTCTCTAACGAGATATCCACGGAAATTTTGGAATGCAGCTAGGAATAGAAGAAAGAGAAAATTCAAAAGACAATCTAAAAGGTGTACAAATGATTGGGAAAATAATGAAAAAAATGGAAATCATGTAATCTATAATGTTGACAAAATTAAAATGAAGCAACAATATTAATCAATGGAGCATGTATATTGTGTATCCATATTAAGCCAGGCACTTCACAGTGAGAGTTTGGTGCTGGAGGCACAGGGATAAATAAGAAATAGACTGAATCTGCAAAAAACGTCAAAGAATTTAATTCTAGTGAGAGAGAAAAGCACATAAACCAAGAATTGCAAACACAGATTCCTACAGATAACAAAATGTGTGAAATATTTCAGGTTTATAAACTAAACCTATAAAATATACTTACTTTCAAAATTAGGTCAGTAATAAAGATAATATTACTAGATAGGTGAGAAAATTTTCAATCAGTCAAGTCATAGAATTTCCTTCTAGGAGAAGTTTTAAATTTTGATCTCTCTGGGATTTTGTAATGAAGTCTTTCCAAGAGTATCCTGTTTGATAACGCCTGTTTCTCAGATTATAATTAAGGATTCCCACTATTGGAATGACCTGGTGTGTTTGTTAAAACAAATATTCATGGGCACAACTCCAGATTCACAGAATCAGCTTTTTTTGGTTGCACACAGAAATCTGGATTTTTAAATAAATACCTGTGATTAATTTCTATACAAATTTTGAGAACTATACCACTGAATTCACAGCTTCTCAAACTCATTTGTAAACTGGCTCCCTGGAAGCCATTAAGAACATTTGTTAAATTAGAGGTTCTGAACTTGCTGGATTCTCTAGGGACTGGAACCCAAGACATCTGTATTTATAACAGGTTCTACTAGGTGATAATATGTGTTCCTATGCATGAAGACTATAATATTTTATCATAGACTTCAGTCTTATTTCTAACATTTCTTGGCTGCCCGTATTTACTAATAAAATTGTTTATTGAAAGTCTATGCCTTCTCTGTAAATTGTCACTTCTATCCCTACAGATTTGTTTAAATTAAACATAAAAAAGAAATTCTATTTCATCAGCAATATGTAATTACAGAACATGAATGTTTATATTTAAATTCCATCACATCTTTAAAAACATGAATATTTGATAAAATCATGAATGATGTTAGAATATTTCCAAGATCATTTCCAGTGGGAGAGTAGTCACCGAGTAATTCAGGAATATAATTTAAGATTTTGAAAAATAACTGGCAATTTCTTAATTACCTATCTCCAAATCTGTCTTTAGATAGTAATAAAATTTTGCTTTAAATACAATCATACTCAGAAATAAATCATATTAATAGTAGACAAAGAGAATACTCTTTTTCACTATTAAAAAAAAAAAAAACATTGCCATCGAGTCTATTCCTACTCATAGTGACCTTACAGGACAGTAGAAATGCTCTATAGGGTTTCCAAGGAGTGCTGACAGATTGCAACTGATGACCTTTTGGTTAGTGGCTGAGCTCTTAACCACTCTGCCACACATGAAAAATGACAACATGATAGTATTTTCCCACATAGCTAAGATACCGTGACCTGGATACACGGATTTCATTTGAGTGAGGCAGTGATAAATTGGACACCTACAGGACTGATAAACATGCAGTATACAATTTAACTTCCTATTATTGTATATTATAAAAAGGAATTAGAAGAAAAAGTAGAGAAGGAGAAAGAAGGGGAAGATCACAATAAAGGACCATACATAGATCTTTCAAATAAATACCCAAAATGAGAGTTTTCAGCCAAAATCTAACTTTTAGTTGTCTGGAGGTATTGCAAGTTAGTTACTATGATTATGATGATGATGGTTATTATCAATATTATTCCATTAGTCATCCTTGTACATAAATAAGCATACATAGTCTAATAACATATATTTGTATTAGCCACTGTGTGAGTGTTTGTGTGTGTGTTTGTGTACATACATATGCATGTAGACTGGGTGATATGGTGAGGTGTTACTTGCTATCTATTTATACCATTAGAATAAATGATTATGCTGAAATGTCATTATGACAGTATATGCCTTGATAAAATAAAAAAGACTTAGCTCTGGTGTCAAAACACTGTTACTATAAAGCAATTGTATATAAGACTCACAAAGGTAGCTATATATTGAGTCATCATTGGCATATTTATTTATATCATAAAAAAAATCTTTAGAAGATAGGGAATGCCAAGAGGATATCAAAGTATGAAATGAATATTTTCATTTAAAACAAATATGGAATTTTGTTACTTATTGGTTTTTCAACCAATGTCATTAATTATTAATGTTATTTTTAATGAAATATTCCCTTTTGCATAGAAAGAAGAAAATCAAGCACTTACCTTCAATACTAATAGTTAAGAACCTGGAAACATTTCATATTACAGATTTATTCTAATTAAAAACAATAAAATGTTTTCAGTAATGACAATTAAAAATGAAGCCCCCTCCTGGGAAAACTAGTGAGGATACTCTGATGTGTACTTAGTAAGTAGCCTCCTTAGTATCTACAGACTTAAAGATACTTAAAATAAGAAGTCATCAACTCTACTACATAGTAGGATGTGATAAACTCTATTAATAAGAACCAAAAACTTTTATTTTATTTTTATTGTGGTTTAAGAGAAAGTTTACAATTCAAGTCAGTTTCTCATACAAAAATTTATACACACATTGTTATGTGACCCTAGTTGCTCTCCCTATACTGTGACAGCACACTCCTCCTTTCCATACCAGATTTCCTGTGTCCATTTGACCAGCTCTTGACCCTTTCTGCCTTCTCATCTCACTTCTGGACAGGAGCTGCCCATTTAGTCTCATGTATTTACTTGAGCCAAGAAGCAGAGTAAAATTTTATGTCCCATAGTCCAGTCTAATCTTTGTCTAAAGAGTTGACCTCATGAATGGTTTTAGTTTTGGGCTAACAGAGAGTCCAGGAGCCATGTCTTCCAGGGTCCCTCCAATCTCAGTCAAACCATTAAGTCTGGTCTTTTTAGTAGAATTTGAGTTCAGCACCCCACCTTTCTCCTGCTCCATCAGGGACTCTCTGTTGTGTTCCCTGTCAGGGCAGTCATTAGTGGTAGCCGGGCACCACCTAGTTCTTCTAGGATCAAAAACTTTTAAGTAATTTAAAGGAAGAAGAGTGATAATCTGCTGATTGGGGCAAAAGAGGCAATTATTTCATAGTGGCATAACAATGACTCTTGAAGGCTGAGGTAAGAATTTAACACAATTATTTTAAGTAGTGAAATTGGTAGGAAACATGTAGTTTTCCCCTTAGTTTTTCTTTCTTGTGAACAATTGTAAGAGATTGTTCATTTTCTACGTAAGTAATGGGGATAGGGAATAGTGGGGGTCAGGGCTGGTATGCAGAGATTGACTCCTACCTAAAAAACCATAAACAGACATATAAAACAAGTAAATAAGGTGTGCTTGCTTTGCAAAAATGGCTTCATGACAATACCTAGCTGCCACCATTACTGCCATATTCCACTTCTAACTGGATTAACACTGTTAATTTTGTAGACTACCACACTTAAAGCTCTCCTTTATGGAAATGCTAGAGCCATTGCTGTATGGATCAAGTTTACAATATTCTTTTATTTCCTGGGTGTATCTTTCTAAAGTGCTGTGATGGGCTTCTAAGAGCAGCTTTGCTATTTGTGTCATCTAGGACGGGGGTTGGCAGACTATGCCCACAGGCCAAATCTGGTCCACCAACTCTTTTTTGTTTTCATTTTTTTTTTCACAGTAAACAGAATAAGAATGGTGTTTACATTTTTAAGTAGCTGGGAAAAAAACCAAAATAAGAATAACATTCCATGACACGTGAAAATTATATAAAATTTAAATCTCCAAATCCACAGTCAAGCCTTTTCCTTTTCAAATTGCTAACGTTTTTCATGTTACAATGTCATAGATGAGTAGTTGCAAAAGAGATCATTTGACCCACAAAGCCTAAAACGTTTATTCTCTGATCTTGACAAAAAGTATTCGCCCCTGCTCTAGGACACTATTTTGTATCTATACAGATTTGGATATACTGTGGGGGAAAATCATACTGTGACGAGTAACGAAGAAGCTACTTAGGAAGGTTTGGGAAAAAAAAAATCATCTTATTACTTTACAATCATACCTCATATAGGGAAAATCTGATAAAATGGATTTAATATAATAGGTAGAGATCAGAGCGATAAAAGGATTCTATGATGTTTCTAAACTTATAAATGAAACTGAGACTAAATAAAGCTTTTAGGGAAAAATAATAATTTAAAGCAAATTACATGGGTTGGGTTATAAAATTGATTCTTTTTTACTCTTCGCTGAAAGCCGAGGATACTGAATATGGCAGGACACACTCAGAAAGAAGCCTGCCTCAGCACATTTAAGCTTTTGAATGTCACCATTGCTTGCTTTCTTGTGAAAGTTGAAAACCACATTTTATGACAGCTGCAACTCAGAAAGTGAGGTCGAAATTGTTCTTATTGGTATATAATTACAGTAATCATAACAGAATAGCTTTGATTATAAAATTCTATTATCTATATGTCTCCTACATACCCTGTAAGAATGTCTGTATTTTGCGATAGAATTCTGTTTGCGAGAGAAACAGAGGCAGTCGGCACTAATGGAATTGCCATTCTAAGGAAAATATCATCCATATTATGCCCATATTGTTCCTATTCTACTGAAAATGTTTGCATAAAACCCTATACCATGTTTTCCTCAAAAAAAAAATCTAGTCCTAATGTTATTCAACAAATAATAATAAAAACATGCAATCTCCAAATATTCGTTGGAGAGAAAAATACTTCCTTTTCTTTGGACGACACCAAAAGAGCAAGTTTAAATACAGTCTGTTCCATAAGGTTTACTGTGTAGGTAGAGGAAAATAATTTTTATTTTCAATTATACAGTTCTATTTAACTTTAAGTAAACCCAGAGGACAAAAACCTGGCTCATTCATAAAAGCTCAATTTGGTTATATTCACTTAACAAAAGCAACATTTATATTAATGCTGAGATTCTTTTATTTAAAATAAAAGAACATGTATTGATTAGCGACCTTCCAGTCTCTGTGCTAGCAGGAATAGTTACTATTGTTAATAAAATATATCCCCATGCATATTAAATGATTTAATTTGCTAAATATGCTGATCTCTGCACACCTCTCCAAGATCATTTTGTAAGGAAAGTTTCCTTCTCATGGGACTATCAGGATGATGTATGAAAGTGTACTTGTACTACACAAAATATGAGGTTCCTAGGGGGCCCTCAGCAATTCGTTAATGAAATAATATTTTCACTTCCCACATTTTCTTGTTCACTTAAAGTCAGACATTTTAAGCAGATTATCCTACCAGTTTATTCAGAGAACAAAAAATATCCAGTATCTTTCCTTCTCTCTACTTCTGAATATTGTCTCTAGGTATTTTCTCATTTTTTTTTTTTTAACTCTAAAAAAACAATCTTTTTTTGTTCTTTGTAAAGGTACGTTCCTTCAGCATTGCTTTTACTTCCAAACTCCTTCTATTTTCTCCTTGAATCCCAGTCGTCTCTGTATACTCTATGACATAGTTCTGTTTTAATATCCTTTCTCCCATCAAATGTTTTACTCCCCTTCTTCCCCTTTTCCTCTCCTTATCTCCAAAGAGGTTCTGGTTGTCATTGCTCTATTTCAGCACCAAAATTCTTCAAGTTACGGTTCTTAGAATCACCTTCTCTTCTTTGCTAAACTTCCTAAACTTTGTGTCTATAAATTCTACTTCGATGTTCTTAATGCCCCTTCCCACAGAATCTCACCTCTTCTGGGCTAAAATTACCTAACTTATAAAAAGGACTAGGAAGGACTGGCAACTCAATAACCCTTTCAGTAATAAATTTTTATTTAAAAAAAAATTTGATGCTACATGTTTTCACTAATTATGGCAATCTAATTCAAAGACCAATTCAGAATTTCTCATATGAGTTATGGATTTTGAGATATATGATCTGTTAATACAAGTCACCAATAAGGTGAGTAGCACCATGGCACCACTGATCTGTCGTATGACAATATACCAATAAGAACTAAATAGTTTATTGTGAGTGCCTTTCCATTAGGTTACATGGGGAACCTCTGGTTTTTCATATATGACACAGAAAAACCAACAAAAACCCATTAGGGTTCCCTAACTATCACATAGGAAAGCCATAATCATGCTTGCAAGCCTTATTTCACAGAAATAAAGGGGAAAAAAAGGCAAAAGTTTGTAAAACGAGCACACTCAAGAAGCATCACCTAATAGAATGCTCAACCTACACAACAATGAGGTTCCAACTCCGGTCTGCTGAGCATTATACATTTCAAAAGCTTGATGCTAAGTGCTTTAGAACCAGAATAATGTACCACCTATGAGGTCCAGAGGCATAAATAATGGTTATGCCACTGTAACAATAGTAACAAAAAGTACAAACAAAGAATCACATTAAAAAAAAAAAAAAAAGCAACAACAACTTAGAATGCTAAAATACTGGAGGAAAGAAAGAGAAGCCAAGGAATATTCCTCAAGAATGGAAAGAAAACAGGGCGTTTTACATGTGTGCAGTGAAGCGAAAGAGAAACCAGAGAAATGACAATGCTAAATGCTACAGAAATGAGGAAACTAGGAGTATTTTTCAACAAGCAAAAGGGGAATCATTCTTTTTTTTTTTTTAACTGTTTTCACCACCCAGGGATGCCAAGTGAGCCCTAGTGGATGAAAAAATGAAAACAAGAATCCTGCACAACATGATTAATTGGTGTCACTGAACTGTATATGCGAACAATGTTGAAATAGCAAATGTTGTGTTATCTATATTTTTATAACTTTTATTGTACTTTAGATGAAGGTTTACAGAGCAAATTAGTTTCTCATTAAACAATTAATACACATTGTTTTGTGACACTGGTTGCCAATCCCATGACATGTCAACACTCTCCCCTTCTCTACCTTGGATTCCCCATTACGAGCTGTCCTGTCTCCGCCTGTCTTCTCATCCATGTCCCTGAGCTGGTGTTCCCATTTATTGTCATTTTGTTTTATGGGCCTGTCTAATCCTTGGCTGAAGGGTGAATCTTAGGAGTGACTTAATTACTGAACTATAGGAGTTTCCGGGGGCCATACTCTTGGGGTTTCTCCAGTCTCTGTCAGACCAGTTAAGTCTGGTCTTTTTTTTTTTTTTTTTTTTGTGAGTTAGAATTTTGTTCCACATTTTTATCCAGCTCTGTCCGGGGCCCTCTATTGTGATCCCTCTCAGAGTAGTTGGTGGTGGTAGCCGGGCACCATCTTGTTGTGCTGGGCTCAGTCTGGTAGAGGATGTGGTAGTTGTGGTCCATTAGTTCTTTGGACTAAGCCTCCCCTTGTGTCTTTGGTTTTCTTCATTCTCCCTTGCTCCAGACTGGGTGAGACCAGTGAGTATGTTAGATGGCCACTCACAAGCTTTTAAGACCTCAGACACTACTCAACAAAGTAGGATGTAGGACATTGTCTTTATAAACTATGTTATGCCCATTGAGCTAGATATCAGGGGAATTGTTCTTTAACTTGGAAAGCTGGGGTCATCATTAGGGAAAGAAGACTTAAATTTTCTACATTGACTCTCTTTTTATTCACATAAGGTAGACACTTTTGGCTAAGTAAGGACGAGATTCTGTAGGGAGGAGTGGGCAAGGTTTTTTTTTTCGTATTTCTAATATTTACTGATGTTATAAAGCTATGTAGGGTTAGAAGGCAACATACTTTGATTTAAAAGGGGATTGTAATAGCATAACCTCCCAAGAGCAAGATTCATAACTGTTGCAGAAAGAGATAGACTTCTTTTTATATTCATGAAGTGGTATGTGGGGGTCAAGGTCAATACTGTCTGCATCTACTGAAGGAAGTTTGTTTGTGTGTCAACAGAGAGCAGGAGTTAGGTACAAAACCTCCTTGACTTTTCCTACTCAGAAGAGAAGTGTCATAACTCCAGGGAACTGAGAGGATCTTGCCCTTCATTTGCTACAGGCTCTGAGTAATGAAATATTTTTTCTGGTTTGGTTCCATTTATCCTAATCTTTTTAACCTACTCTTCAAAACTTCTTTAAACACCTCTGTTAATTTTTCAAATACTTAATGTCAAGTTTCAGTATATGTGTATATATATATATATATATATATATATATATGTATATATATATATATATCTTTTCTTTTCCTATTGTAAATCCATAAGTGAACACAGTGGCTCTTTCCTCTATGATATCTCTCATGTCTGTATGTTTCTTTCTATTTCTATTGCCAATAGTGTATCCAACAACCTCCTCTCTTTTCTTGTGGCTTCTTTGAAAGTAGCTTCTTTAGTTTCAGTCTGCCAAGACCTGATATACCTTGCTCACTACTATCAGATACATTTTCTTCAAACATCATTCCCCCCACCCCTTTTTTTGGAAGTCAGGTCTTCAATTGAATGCCTATATTATTTCCACTAACTCAGAGAAAGTCCAACCTCATTAGCGTAATTCCTCACAGTGTGGCTCAGGTGATTTTACTTTTTCAGCCTAACTTTCTATTAGTCTATTCTAGACAGACTAGTTTCTACTTTTGTGATGATTTCTTGCCCTGAAAGCTATGTTTCCAGTCTTACCCATCTAAGCAAATGACAATATACTAGGGTAAAACTCAAGCCCAGGTTGTCCACTGGCCTCTTCTAACACCTCAGATACCAATAACATCTTCTCTGGAGGTATATAAAGTTGTCTGAATCATGTATTTAGGAATGCCTTTGACTAACTGTTCCATTATTACTAAAAATCTGCTGTTTGGTGGCAAGAGCTTTGCATCTAAGGGAAGAAATTCTGCATCTGTCCATGTTGCTTAGACTGTGTTGTGGAAACTAAGGCGACAAAAAGTCTGTTGAATTATGGTGCCTTCTATATATTTTGTAAGTACTGTTATCATTATTGGAGCCCAGGTGGCACAGTGGTTAAGAGCTTGGCTGCTAACCAAAAGGTCAGCAATTTGAATCCACCAGCCACTGCTTGGAAACCCAATTGGGCAGTTCTACTCTGTCCTATAGGGTGACTATGAGTTGGAATCAATTCAACAACAATGTGTTTGGTTTGGTTTTGGTTTATTATCATTATAACGCCCACCCCCTGGGTAAGGATCCCTGGTGGTGCAATGGTTAAGTGCTTGGCTGCAGTTTGATGCAGGAGAAAAATGTGGCAGTCTGCTTCCTAAAGATTTACAGCCTTGGAAATCCCATCGAGCAGTTCTACACTGTCTTGTAGGGTCACTACAAGTTGAAATCGACTCACTGGCAATGAGATTTTGGATTATCACCATTATTTATTATTAAGATGGAGAAGATACTTCCCTGTTTGGCTCATTTGTTATGTATAATAGCATCTACCTCATAAAGTTTTTGTTTAAGGATTAACTGGCAGCTTTATGGTTCTGTTGCTGGTGTTTTTAGGTGCTGTGGAATCAATTTTCAATTCATAGCGACCTCATGTGACACAGTAGAATTGCCTCATAGGGTTTTCTACGCTGCAATCTTTATGGGAGCAGATTACCAGATATTTCTCTCGTGGAGCCACTGGCTGGGTTCAAACTTCCAATCTTTTGCTTACCAGCCAAGCGCTTAGCTGTTGCATCGCCAGGGCTCCTTGGTTTATGGTTCTAAGAAGACAAAAACTGAAGATGATAACCTACCAAAGTGAGCCTAGGAAATATTCTAGCCTATCAGTTGGGGACCACTAGAGAGATATGCCCTACGAGTGTGGGGAAACCTGAGTTATACCGAGACTTAAAATGACTGCAACACAGTCTTGCATCAGTGGACTTTCTAATTTATTATCTAAATCCCTCTAACTATTAATAACATTGTCTGAAAGAGACAATGTCTATTAGCAAGCTCCTCTACAATATTACATACACAATATCTGGCATTCCATGAATCATTTTCAGACACACCTAGAAAGAAGACCTAGAGAAGAAACAGGCACTATAAACAGACCCAGGTATCAGAGTTGTCATACGTAGACTTTAAAATATGTGTGATTAATAAGTATAATAAAATAAATTATGCAGAATTACAACAAACAAAAAATAAAAAACCCTGGAGTCTATAAAATCTATATCTAGAATTAAGGAGACAAGTCAGAAGAGAGGATTGATATTAATATAGGACATATTCAAATACTAATAAAATTATATTTTCTAAATAACCCCCTTACATATTTTTCAGTAATATATTTTATTAATACACATGCTAGTTACAAAGGTGATCTCATGGATATCTTTATGGAAAAACTTTTATCTTTAATTTTTTCAACTCTTATTTTGAACTGTCTTGGAAAAAAGATAAATTTGGCTTATACTTATTTCTCAATAGGAAAAAAAAAAAATAAAACACCAAAGAAACACAGGGAAAATTGCTGTTGTTGTTTTTGTTGTTAGGTGCAATCAGGTAGATTCCAATTCATAGTGACCTCATGTGACACAGAAGAACTGACCCATAGGATTTTCTAGACTGTAACCCTTTACTGTTGTCTTTTCTTCCACAGAGCGGCCAGGGGGGTTCAAACAGCTAACCTTTCAGATAGCAACAGAGTACTTAACTGTTGCACCACCAGGGCTCTTTACAGGGAAAATAAGCCCCTCTAATTACATAATGTGGAATATATTTATAAATTAAGGAAAGAATCCAAAAATCAGAGAGTTGGTTTGATAAGCAAAAAAAAAAAAAAAAAAAAATTCCTATTTTATCTAAAGGAAATGAGATTCAGAAATTAATAATGAAATTATAAAAACCATTACTCAATATGGAATTTTACTTGTAAAACTCAAATAAATCCCAAGTTGTAATTGAATGACTGCAGGAGATAAGAATTTAGAGTTGAGATAGGATTTAAAAACCATCCAGAAGTTGCTATATTTAATAGATGTGGTAAAAAGCAATATCCATGGAGAAACTAATTACATGATCATGAATCCACTTTTCTTATTGTTTAATGCCAAGAATTATAGAAATAAGGAAACAAAGAAGGAAGGAAGGAGAAAACAAAGGGAGGGAAGAAACGAGAGGAAGGGGAAGGAAGGCAGACAAGTGGGACACATTTTAGGTAACTGAGGAGCTGTGTTTGCCGTGGTACGCAGTGGAATACCATCAGCTTTGGAATAAGATGCAGCTGAATTTGTATCTTGTATAACTTACCTAGTAACCAGGGATAATTTAGTTTCTATAAGCCTCAGGATTTAGTAAATTGGTCATGAGGATTAAAGTTAACAGATGTGAAGAGTCTAATAAAAAGCTTTGAAAATAGAATTTTTTATCAATTAAAACTCTTATTATTATTACACTTGTATCCAGTATAAGCCAGGCAGAATACGGAAGTATATGTCTGTTGAATTAATCAATTAATGATTAATGAATAATTGGTTTACTAGGATACAAACTAAACATCTGGCAATTAAAGTATTAGTAAAATTTAAAGTAAGTGAGAATCCATGATTCGTAAGTGATTTTAGTAATGAAACATTAATTTTGTAGTCAGTAACAATATTATTTTAATTTTCCATTGTTATACTTGTATATATCAGTGTACAATTTAATATATACATACATATATATAATACAGACATGAATATATATGTACTTTTTCTTTTATGGACTAGTCTGGTTTAATATTTCTTAATAACTATTAAATTTTACTTGTTGTGCACATATTAACCTGTTATTTAGCGAGAGCTCTAAATATTTGGGCAACTATTTTAGGGGAACATTAAAAATATTTTTATTGTCTTTTTTTAAGTAAATTAATTCTAAATTATAAATTATTAATTACCACATATATCCATCCTATTTACCAAATTATTTAGCTTTCCTTAGTATAAATGGGAGATTTACATTTTCACAGCTTAATAAAATTGTAGCATACCCTTTGAAGGAAGATGTGAGTTGGAAAAGCAGAGATTAGGTTTTGCCTGAAAATCACCTATTCTTTTAACAAATGGAGAACCTGACATTGTGTGGATTGTGGGTAAATATTCTCCTTTTTTATCTATTTGTTATTTTTTTCTGGCCATTTTTCATACTAAATGTATGCCATTACCCATCTTACTTCAGCTAAGAAATCCCGAAACAAACTAGTTGGCATGTTAAAAAACTCCAAAAGCAACAGATGTGGGGGTTCTTTCAGTGGAGATGAACAGCTTGGAATTGCTTTGCATAAAATTAGGTGTATTTCTTTTCTGACTACAATTAGTAGTAGAGGCAGCTGTTCTTCCTGAGAGGATTTCATGAATTGATGGCCAGTGTATTAGAACAAAGAGAACCTCCCATTGGCAAGGTCAAGATGGCTCATTTTTTTGCCACCTCCACAGCATATTGTTAGGTAAGCACAAATAATTCTCTCTCTTTTAGGAGGCTGGTGTTTTGTAAAAAACTACTGATTATAGAAAACTGAGAAGTTTTGCTTTGCTTCGTTGTGTCTTCGTGAAAGCCAACCTCTGTGTTTGAGACTCCTTTTCTAGGCGAAAAGAGAGGGAACGAAAAGTTGGATGGAAATGTAACGATAAATCCTAGACTTTTACATAATTAACTGTCCTTTGTAGGGAAAAGAAAGTGTCAAATCCTAGCAAAGAAACCAACCAATTTAGAAGTATAAAACAGAAGATATGTGACGAGAAAGTCTTAAATCTTTTTTTTTATATCATATTTCAGTGGCACATAGCAACACATTTTTATGAGAACATTTTTATGCCATTTTCCTCACAGACAGTGCTTCAGGCAATTGAAATCAACTTAGATTAATTATTGTTGTTTGTAATCTGTACTCCAGGTTTGAAAAGCCATAAAGCATGTCTAAAAAATAAAACTGGGGATTGATATTTTTTACAGTGTTCTCACAAAGGAGTGAGAAAAAATGAATCTCTTAGAGTTGAAATGATTTTTGTTTCTTTCCATGTATTGGAATAAGAGGAATTTTACAAATGACAAATATATATATATATATAGTTTCCTGATTTAAAAGAAATATTCAGAGATTAGGATCTTAAAACACTCATTTAAAAAATCTAAATGTACTTACTTAAAAAGTATTTATTGATACACTTGTGGGTATGAAATATCCTCACCCAGATAATGTGATGAGACTTAGACTGAATTTTGTCTAGGTGTGAGAATGGACGTATGTGGCCATGCTGGGAAGGCTGAACACTGGCAGACTCAAGAAAAAGGAATGATGTGAACTGTCATATCCAAGAGGGCACACCAGGAACAAGAACTGTATCCAAGCTGAAGATTCTGCTGTAAAGGACAGGCACAAAAACAAGCAATTTCATGAATCCAACTATGGAGATACTGGCTGAAACTTATGTAAAAAAAAATCTTTAATGGAAGACTGACAGCTAAGCTCACGGGTAAAAGTAGTCAGTCCTTAAACACAAACTGCCAGCATAGAGAGTGAACTCCATATAAAACATCCACTTATAAATATAAATAATACTCAGTTCTTACTTTCAAGGCTCTCTCAGTCTAGTTAGGGAAACAGATGAGTAAAAACATTTCTTTTTATTAAAAAAAAAAAAAAAAGAGTAGCTGCTGAGGCTGCAAATATACAACCAAATACCTCATGGGATTTGGCTCCTTGGTTTGGAGGTTTAGGGTCATGGTTTCATGGGACACCCCAATTAATTGGCATAAAAAAGTGTTTAGTGCCTGTGTTCTACCTCCTAGTCTGTTTTGTAGTGCCTGGGTTCTTAAAAGCTTTCAAGTGGCCATCCAAGGCACAACAAGTGGTCTCTATTCACTTGGAGCAACAGAGGAAGAAAGAGATTCAGGAATAGGAGGAGGATATGGAATGTGTGGCTAATGCCTCCGTGAACAACTGCTCCTTTGCCATGAGACCAGAAGAACTGGATGGTGCCTGGCTACCATTACTGAACATTTTGATCAAAGATTCCATAGAAGAATCCTAATCAAAAAGGGGAAAATGCAGAACAGAATCTCATACGCTCATGGACTCTAGGCTTCCTGGAGCCATGAAGGGTGGATGAACCCTTGAAACTATTGCTCTGAGATAATCTTTAAAATTTAAATGAAAAATACCCCCTGATGTCCTCTTAAAACCGAACAACAGTCTAGCTTAACTAGTAAAAAAGATCTGCCTTGCGCATTATGCTCTTTTAAGAACTATCTACATGGGATCAAATTGACAATAGCAACTCAAAAGATTAGACAGGAACCTTAGGGGGCAGTGAGTTTATGTTAATGAGGGAGGAACAACTCAGAAAAAGACACTGAAAATGGTCGTACAACTCAAAGAAGGTAATCAATGTCACTAAATTGTACATGTAGAAACTGCTGAACTGGTGTATGTTTTGCTGTGTATATTCTCAACAACAACAACAAAATAAATAAAATTTAGAAAAAAAAGAATGAGAAGGATTGTCGATAAAATTTAATAAACCTGTTCTGACATATGTTTTTCATTTATTTTAGATGCATCTTCCCAAATAACTTTTTATATTAAACCTGTTCAAAATAATTTCAAAATCTCAAATCTGAAAGGATAGTCACCAAATACTTCAGAAATACATTTCAGAAATGCTAGCAAGGATATTTTCCAACCCCCTCCCCCACTTTCTTTTAGTTGCATATAATGACCTTTTGCAATAGAATCCAATTGATAAGTATGATTTGCTAATATATTCAAATACATGCATTGTTAAACTCAGCATACATGAGGAGAGTCCATTTTGAGAATCTTTGAGGTTAGAATATCATTTTAACCTTTTGTACATACTTTTAAAATCCACTTGTACTCCTAAAACATCTTAAAATGAAGGAAGTCTGTCATATATTAAAAAAATAAATACATATACTTGGTCTTTGTTAGAGCAATATATCTTCTAATCTGGTATACACCCACAAAAGTTTCTGTTTGAAATTACAACATGCAAATCACAAAAAGACATAATCTTGAATGAGATTCAGTTATTTTCAAAGTTTATTGAATATATTTTTCATATTCTAAGTTATTGATATTTGTAAAAATCCACCCACTTTGTTTACTCTAGGAAAATACATTAGCAATATTTAAATTACAGCATTTCATATCAATACATTTTCCCAAGGCCAATAAGAATTATTCCTAGTTAGCATCTCCCTGTCTTAGAGGACATGGTTGAATGCCTTCTGTTTTAAAAGTATTTCTCACAAGTTTCCAGTTACTGTTATTAGCAATTCCATCACTGGCTGGTTGTTATTTCCACTAATCATCTGCATTGATGGGATAGGGCCAATAAAAGATCTAGAATTACAGATTTCTTTCCCATAACATTTGCATAATGTGTCTTTTAACATTAGCATGGGCATTGTACTAGTCTACTTACAAGGAATTTTCAGTAAATAGAAGCTGCTTTTCTTACCATTTTTACTGTGTAAGTTACCCTATGTCCATATATGTGTATTGCATGTATTATATGTGTATTACTGTGTGTATATATATGTGTATTATTATATAAGCTGGCATGTGCCAGCTCATATCCAGTGCACTGGACAATATTTGTTCTAGGTTTCTTTATCTGAGACTATATCGCACTTTATATTTTCAAATGAACTCCTATAGAATTGATAAACAGTGCAATTTGACAAAGGTACTAGTTTGAGTTTAAATTTTAGAAATTTGGAGGTTAAATTAAAAGCTGTTCAACCTTCACTACCATTGGGAAAGAAACTGGATGGCATTGCCTTTAAAATGTTCCTCATTTGATAATAGAAGGAAGCTCTAGCAGTATTTAAATGTATGTGTGTGTGGCACACATGTGCACATGTGCATATGTTTAAAGATCTACTGTGGGAATTTTTTTCTTTTCCTAAAATGCTATCCCAAATCCTTTCTGTAACAAGTGAAGTTAAAAGTCCAGATCAGATTACCTTTTTATTTTATTTTTTATTGTACTTTAGATGAAGGTTTACAGAACAAACTAGCTTCTCATTAAACAATTAGTACACATATTGTTTTGTGACATTGGCTGCCAGCCCCACAGCATGTCAACACTCTCCCCTTCTCTACCTTGGGTTCCCCATTACCAGCTTTCCTGTCCCCTCCTGCCTTCTCATTCTTGCCCCTCGGCTGGTGTGCCCATTTAGTCTTGTTTTGATTTATGGGCCTGTCTAATTTTTGGATGAAGGGTGAACCTCAGGAGTGACTTCATTACTGAGCTAAAAGAGTGTCCAGGGGCCATACTCTCGGGGTTTATCCAGTCTCTGTCAGACCAGTAATTCTATTTTTTTTTTTCTGTGTGTGTGTGTGTGTGTGTGTGTGTGTGTTAGAATTTTCTTCTACATTTTTCTCCAGCTCTGTCTGAGAATCTCTACTATGATCGTTGTCAGAGCAGTCAGTGCCGGTAGCCAGATCCGATCAGCTGTGCTGGACTCAGTCTGGTGGAGGCTGTGGAACTTGTGGTCCATCAGTCATTTGGACTAATTTTTCCCTTGTGTCTTTCGTTTTCTTCATTCTCCCTTGTTCCAGACAGGATGGGACCAGTGGAGTATCTCAGATGGCCGCTCACAAGCTTTTAAGACCCCAGACACTACTCACCAAAGTAGAATGTAGAACATTTTCTTTAGAAACTATGTTATGCCAGTTGAGCTATTTGTTCCTCAAGACAATGTTCCCCAGAGCCCTCAGCCCAATAATTTGGTCCCTCAGGGAGTTTGGATATGTCTATGGAGCTTTCATGACCTTACCTTGGACAGGTTGTGCTGGCTTTCCCAGTGATCTGTACTGTTTTACCCTTCACCAAAGTTACCACTTATCTATTATCTATTTAGTGTTTTTCCATGCCCACCCCTCCCCTCCCTTGTAACCATCAAAGATTGTTTCTTTTTTTTTCATGTAAACCTTTCCATGAGTTTTTATAGTAGCAGTCTCGTACAATATTTGACCTTCTGTGACTGACTTATTTTACTCAGCATAATGCCCTCCAGATTCTTCCACATTGTGAGACACTTCACAGATTCATGATTGTTCTTTATTGTTGCGTAGTATTCCATTGTGTGTATGTACCGTAGTTTGTCTATTCATCTGTTGATGGGCATCTAGGTTGTTTCCATCTTTTTACTATTGTCAACAATGCTGCAATGAACATGGGTGTGCATACGTCTATTTGTGTTTTGGCTCTTATTTCTCTAGGATATATTCCCAGGAGGGGACTTGCTGGATCATATGGTATTTCTATTTCTAACTTTTTAAGGAAGCACCATATCGTTTTCCAAAATGGTTATACCATTTTGCATTTCCACCAGCAGTGCATTCAGATTACCTTTTTAAAGTATAACCAGAGGTTAGAAATATAAAGTAACTAAAGTAAAAAAAAAAAAAAAAAAAAAAATCCTTACTGAGCTTTCTGGAATCTAGATTAGCTGATGGGAGGCAGAAAGATAACGAGTGTTGAGCAAGGGGAGACAGTGAGAGAAAGAGAGAGGACCAAAAAAAAAAAAAAAAAAAAGAAACAGAAAAATGAATATGGAAGTGAAGGTTGGCAGAAACCTATGGAAAATAAAGAGAGAGAAATATGCACATATGAGTGAAGAAGTAATAAAGAAAGATTTTACAAGAAGTAATTAAATAAAATCAACAAAAAGTTGAAGGATGTAGATAAAAATAAGAGGAAAAAATGATAAAGGTATAAACACCAGTTACTGGTTTCTATTATTCCTGGCATTTTAATAAGTGTAACTGAGAAATTCACAGACTAGATGGCAAGAAATTCATACAAAGAATTATAGATCTTAGGAGTATGTAGAAGATACAGTGACTGTTCAAAGAAAGGAGTGGTCAGTTTAATACATAATGTGTGGGCATGTCTGTGTGCATGTACGTGTTTATATGTGTTAGCACTTTTAGACAAAGCAATCCTAAAGGAATATTGATTAGTGAGAAGGAAGCATTAAATCTACCTTGCTTCAATTTGAAAACAATAATAATTATTATATGCCAGTAGCATGTATTTATCAGTTCCATATACTAGAAAACATGCTAAGTAATTTATATGCATAATGTTAGTTTATCCTAAAAGAAATCTAATCAAAGAGCTATGATTCTCCTTGTTTGACAGATGGGAGAACTGAATCTTAGATTGCATAACTCATCAAAAACTACATAATGATTTTGCCAGGATTTAAAAAAAAATCTAACTGATTCCATTACTTAATGCTCTCAACTACTATGCTATAATTAACTTTTCCTATCTATATACTACTGATATTTTATCATGTATTAATCCTGTCAGCTTTACTTTTTCTTTGTATTTGTAAGTTTATAGTGTGTCAGGTTTGAATCTAATGCCGTTTGTAATTAATTTTCCAAATAATTCAAAATTATTTCTAAAAATCAGTGACTAACTGCAGCTGGCAGGATTATTAACACACTTTCAGGCACACAAAATAAATGTCCTTTTAACTACAACCCACAACAAGCTACAGTATATTGATTTATATTTGCGTTCTCTAACTTTTTTGCTGATAGTTCATATGAGGTGGGCAATAACATTCATGAGGTCAAGAATGTATCTTACTTGTCTGACATTCCTATAACTTAGCATAGAGTTAGCGTATGGTAGGTGTTAATAAAATATATTGAATGAATGAACATATGACATGAATTACTCTCAGATTCCATCAATCTCCTTAAGTTTCATGCAGCAGGGTCCATATTGCTGGATTTATATGGGTACTATAGCACTTTTTACTGAGGCCACCATATACAGTGGTTAAGAGTGCAGGAGCTTGAACCAGGTTGCCTGAGCAAGGATCATGGCTCTTAGATGTAGGATCTATGTGACAGTGAGCAAGATAGCTTGATTTCTTTGAGCTTCATTTCCTCCTATGGAAAATAGAAATAATAATAATTATAGAACGTATCTCGTAAGATTTTGTTGTTAGTTGTCGTCAAATCAATTCAGATTCATGGTGAGCCCATGTGTGCGGAGTAGAACAGCTCCATAGACTTTTCAAGGCCATGACCTTTTGGAAGCAGATCTCCAGGCCTACCTTCCAAGGCACCTCTTGGTAGGTTTGAATTGCCAACCTTTAGGCTAGTGTCAAGCACTTAACTATTTGCATAAAGAGATTAAGTAACATAATATCTGCTTTGCTGATCATTCCTTTCTTCTTTTTGCTCTACCAGAAATCCTGTTCTTCCCAGAAGACATTATTTTCTCTGTAGCCCTCTCAGTCATGGCTGTTTATTTTCTCTTATCTTTAATCACTAAGACCTGAGTTGAGGTAGATATTCTTGCTCCTTACTTCTGCTTACATATTACCACTATTGCCCCACTTAAAAAAAAAAAAAAGCAAAAAAGCTTTGTAATTTACATCTCTAAACGGCCTACATTTCCTCTTCCTCCTAACCTCTCTTAATCCTACTCCAAACATTCACCCTCAGCATTCCATCACAGCTGTTCCTTTCCAGGTCACAAACGAATGCTAATCCACCGTTCAGTTCTCACACCTCATCTCACTTGATCATACTTGACACAGCTGATCACTTTCTCCTTGAGACGTTTTTCATTCGACTTCCAGTCAACTACTATCTCTTGGTTTTCTTCAAATTAACTGTCTTATATGTTAATATTCTTGCTGATTCTTCATCATTTCCCAGGATTCTTAACATCAGTGTCTCATGGCTCAGTTCTATCCATATTTATTCCTTTGATGAGGGTGGTCATTCAGTATTTCCAGATGCTTAGGCTGAAAATCTTGGTATTAAACCTTAATCATGTGTTATACCTTCAAAATATATCAGTAGATCGAACATTTTTAGCACCTCTATCATAGACATCCTGGCCTAAAACACCTTTATTTTCTGTTTGTAATACTGTGATAACCTTCTCACTGGTCTCCCTGATATTCACTGATTCTCAACACAGTGGTGAAAGTGATTGTGTTAAAACTTGACTGAAATAATTTCAGTCTTCTACTTAAAACACCCCAGTAGATTTACTTATTAATCAGAAAATAAAACAAAGTTGTTTCAAGTTCCTGCAAACTCTAGTCTCCCATCTCCTTCCTCCCTGATTGTATCTCCTATCTCCTCTCTGTCACTCAGCTCAGTGCACCGACCACCACAGCTTTCTTGCTATTGTGTTTTTCTGACACAGTAGACATGGTCCCATCACAGCACTCCTTCACTCCTGGTCTCTCTGTCTTCAACGATCTTCTCAAAACAATCTACAGAGCTTATCCTCTCAGTGCCTTCCAGAAACTTTGCAAAAAAAAAAAACAAAAAACAAAACACCTTCTTAGTAAGTTCTTCCTGAACCATCTTATTTAAAATTGTTTCCCCCTAAGCACTCCTTCGGAGCCCTGATGGTGTGGCGGTTAAGAGCTCAGGCTGCTAACCAAGAGGTCAGCAGTTCAAATCCACCAGCGGCTCCTTGGAAACCCTATAGGGCAGTTCTACTCTGTCCCTATAGGGTCGTTATGATTCGGAATCGACTCGATGCCAATGGGGTTTTTAAGCACTCTTCATTTCTTCCTGCTTAATTTTTTACTATAACCTTTTTCACATACTAACACGCCACATAATTTACTCATTGATTTTATTTTCTGTCTTCTTTCAATGTACAGCAAAATCCACAAGGATGGGAATTTTTGTCTGTTTTGTTGTTTGCTCTATCTGTAAAACCCAGTAAAGGGCTTGGTACCTAGTAGCCATTTAAAAATATTTGTATAAAACTATGTAAGATTGTATTTGACATGTAATATTAAATATATTTGGGGCAGTGGTTAAAAGCTCGGCTGCTAACCAAAAGGTCTGCAGTTTGAATCCACCAGCCACTCCTTGGAAACCCTATGGGGCAGTTCTACTCCGTTGAATAGGGTTGCTGTGAGTCAGAATCAACCTGACGGCAACGGGTTTGGTTTTTTGGTTTGGATTAAACATATTAAAGTGCATATACTTTATGTAAATATGCAATGTGAGTAGAGGAGAGTGTATAGTGTTTGTCAGGTGGCTGGCACATAGAAATCTCTCAATAAATGCTAGCTATTATTATTACAAACATGATGTGCACATAAATTGGTGCAATATAAATGTTTGCTATACTTGAAAAAGTGAATGAAAATAATGAGCATAATGCATTGTTGGTTTTCCTTTATAAGGTTATATTTTCTTTCTCTGGGGATATCATCAGAATTACATTCCATGTATTCAGCAGAACAAGAGTGGTCCAACCTTGTTGGATTTTAACTACATAAAATATTGATGTCTGTATTAGTATTGTTCTTTTTACACATTATCTATCTAAGATTGAATAGCTCTCATCAGTATTCCAATTGTTCAGAAAAGTCTCTTAATAAACTCCGACCAGCTGAACAATCTAACCGAGAAGCCCTGAGGGGCGGTATAAAATCCTACAAGAGTAGGGAAGATTAGTAGCATAACGGGGCCACTGATCTCAGAAGCAGTCTCTGTAGTGTGAGCTGCCAGGATTATGAACAAATGCCTAGAGGAGCTGATAATCAGAGAAGAGGGAAGAAGATAGGAAAGACACCTGAAGACAGAATGGATTCAAAGTTTAAGTTTACTACGAACACTTTTCTAAACTATGCACTATTGTATACATATGTTATATATATATTCATATATATAATACATACATAATATGTGTACTATGTACCCTATATAAATATATATACTATATATACATATATTTATATTTATATATATAAAGAGTATTTCCCTAAGCACTGACAGGAAACATATATGTATTGTGTAATATCACCATACCACTGGCATTAATTGATTATTTTGTCTCATTTTCATTGTTGAGCAGTGAACATGCAGTTACGTGAACATACTGTGAAAGGGAAATTAGAGAGAAAAATTTTTGGAGGAGAATATCCTCTTTCCTCAAGGAGAAGATCTCATTTAAAGCTCTTAAAATTTCCAATTTTGTTTATTATTGAATATGGCTCATTATGGAAATATAAACAAGAGTGGAACAAGCTCAAAATTAGGGAACAGAAAGAAGAATATTCACCAGGAAGATGGGGTAAAAATCTGATACACAATCAAAAAAGGTCAGCAGAAAGAACCTCTGAGAAAGAAAGTTGCAGAAAAAGTAGATCAATAATGCTGTTTGCTGAAATACCAGAAAATTATAGGATTTGCCCAAAAAAGTAGTCACTGGAGGCCCTAGTGAATGTAGTTTCACTAGAGTTGTAAGAAAAACCAAATTGCAGAACTTAAGGGAATTGGTGAAGAAGTGGTGGTAACAGGTATACAGATTTGAGAGGAAAAGATCCAAATAAGAAAAGGCACTCTACTGTGAGTTGTATGAGCCACTGATGACTCAGAGCCAAGCAAGATTATTTTTTTCCTCAATTGCAACGTCTATTAAGAACATTTCAAATGAATTCTGCCTTTTTGACTATCAGGATGTAAGCATTTTATTTTTCAGTAGTTTGGAATTTTTTAGGTTGTTAGAATCACAAAGGAAATCATCTACCTTACCAAAGAGTCATCAAGGATTTTATCTGCATTGCTGGAAACTTTAAGTTAAGTAGACCTTTAATTTATTTCCCCCTGCCTTATCAACAGGGCAAAAGAGAATATCTGAAGTATCAACAACTGACAATTCTTAAGTTGGAAATAACTTCTCCGTGTATAAGTGTGTCTCTTTCTGCATGAGTATGTGTGTGTGTGTATGTTAGCAGAGAGAGTATCTGCGAGGTACAATAATTAGTCTTCCACTTAACAGAGCTCTATTTTTTTTTTTTTTTTCATGCTCTTTTGCTCTCTGCATTCCAGGACATTTAGATAGACTTTAAGTGAGCCTATTACTCAGCACATAAAAGCTATTGAACAGATTCCTCTAGGCACATGATCAGAGTTTAGAGAAGTAACAGAGCTTATAGTTTGAACCTTCAGTTGGGAAATTGATGCTGAAAAATGAAAAGACACATGCTTTCAAATCTTTAAATTAAATCCATTTTGAGGATAAAAGGATCCACAAGATTACTCACTTTCAGAAAAGAGGCGACAAGAAATGCAATAGTGGGTACAACCTCCAAGAAAAGAACAAAGTTAAACTTTCATCAGGGGATGAAATACAGATTTTTAGGAAAATTCTATTGAGGTCAGCATTGAAAGTAACAATGCTCTTTCTTGTCATCCCATTCTAAATTTCACATACAGTATGTACTCCAGACAATGTTCAAAAGTTAATAGTTTACAAATCTTCAAAAAAACCAAAAAGGCAAACATTCAGGATTTTAACTCAAACAGGAAAACAGTGACGTTATTGCTGAAAGTGGAGTTTACCCTCCATAATAAAAATAAACCTTACAATGATGGAATAAGTTCAGGAGTATACAAGGGAAGACATCTAAAATGTATTAAGATAAGACTAATTTTCGTATCAATATATGCTATGTATGTTATTATTTTTGTCTAAAATGTGTATCACTTTTGTGTACGTGTCTATCCATCTGTCTACGTCTATCTGCTCTGTTCCTCTTTCTGTATATGCTGCCTTAATACGTCGTATATAATGAGTGGTTAGGAAGTCACGGGACAACCAGTTTCATTGAAATTTATTTAGGTATGCTCCCCAGTAATCATTTTTAATTTTGTAACTGAAACAGACTCAAAAGAATCAATTGTGTTTTATTGGTACAAAGAAAGTTAATGCTAACAGGAGGAGGATAATCATTAAGCTTAGAAATGGGGAACTCCATAAGAAAATCTTAAAAGATGTTCAGCACCATCTAGGAGAGTCAAAGAATGCCCTACAAAGAAGAAATTCTCAGTTCAGGAGGCATAAATAGCCTGGGAGCACCGAAAGGTCAGAGGTTCAAACTCACCAGCAGCTCTGAGGGAGAAAAGACCTGGTGATCTATTCCCGTAAAGATTACAGCCTAGAAAACCATATGGAGCAGTTCTACTCTGTCATATAGGATCACCGTAAGTCAGAACTGATCTGACAGCATAAAAGAATAACAACTATTCTTATAGGGCTATTATTTTTTTTTTTTAACTATCTCTTTAAGACATCTAATGGAGTCTGATGGTGCAGTAGTTAAGAGATATGGCTGCTAACCAAAAGATCGGCAGTTCGAATCCACCAGCCACTCCTTGGAAACCCTATGGGGCAGTTCTACTCTGTCCTATAGGGTCACTATGAGTCTACATCAACTTGACGGCAATGGCTTTGGTTTTTTTTGGTTAAGGCATCTAAGAGGGGGAAATATCCTGCCTGGAAGCAGAAGAATTTCAGCTTACTGGACAGTTCCGTTTTCTTACAACTACATATCAGCATTGCGATTTATATGTCACTGTCTTCTAAGTTTAAATAGTGTAAATCAGTGGCAATCAACCTCATGCCCTCTGGATGCACTGATAAAAGCGAAATTCCCACACCTCTACCATTTAACATCAGACCCCAGAACACAACTCCCCCTTAAATGATTGATATGTCTACCTCAGCATTAAATGAGGCATTGGTTGCATAAAAATATTTAAAAAGCTACAACTTCAAGGTGTGTTTATTAATTTGGAGAGATTGAAACAATATACACACGTGCACACATGAGCACAAAGTACTCTTTTACAAATAGGCATACATCTTTATAAATATAATTACAAATAATAACACCCCTAACCCATTGCTGTCGAGTCATTTCTGACTCATAGTGACCCTATACAACAGAGTAGACCTCTCCATGGGGTTACCAAGGCTGTAAATCTTTACAGAACCAGACTACCACATATTTCTGCTGTACAGTGGTTGGTGGGTTTGCATAGCTGACCTTTCCATTAGCAGCTGAGCACTTAACAACTGCACTACCAGGGCTACTCACAAATAACAACAGTAAAGAAAATTATTTTTTGATCATTGTTCATGTCAAAAGATAACTTTCAGAGAGCTATTATTATGATTTCTTTTATAATGATAAGGAAAGTG
Source organism: Dugong dugon (assembly GCA_030035585.1). NCBI lineage: Eukaryota > Metazoa > Chordata > Mammalia > Sirenia > Dugongidae > Dugong > Dugong dugon. Next base: position 35,961,096 of record CM057475.1, on the reverse strand, counting down.
AGCTTTGGAAAGTATTATGACTTGTCGAGGTTATTCACTGTGTCCCTTCACAGTTGTTCTGGTTGTGTGCTATAAGGACTCCACTGACATTATATATTGGCCTCCAAGCTGAGTTCCTGAGCATCTAAGGACAACTCTTCTTTAATAAACTCATGTTGGTTTTCATGGTGTGCACACAGTTAGGGAACCGCACACACACCACACATATACACCACCACCACTACCACTCACACATACCCTTTAGAAGTTCTTCTAATAACTTTTTGGTAAACTTTTCTCAAAATGTTATGATACATAGACTTTTTTTTTTTACCAAATAATTTTATTATATGACAGTAATATTTATTCAATATGGGGAATTTAGAAAGTTAAAAGGAAATAACAACAACAAAAACTATTAAACCCATGTCTTAGTTATCCAGTGCTGCTATAACAGAAATACCACAAGTGGGTGGCTTTAACAAACAGAAATTTTTTTTCTCACAGTTTCAGAAGCTAAAACTCCAAATTCAGGGTACAGGCTCTAGGGGAAGGCTTTCTCTCTCTGTTGCTCTGGAGGAAGGTCCTTGTCTGAGATTCTGCTCCTGGGCAATCTTCATGTGGCTTGGTATCTCCCTTCCCCCATCTCTGTTGCTTGCCTGTCCTAATCTGCTCTTTCTATATTTTGTAAGAGATTGACTCAAAACACCTTACACTAATCCTGACTCATTAACATGACAAAGACAACCCATTTCCAAATGGGATTACAACCACAGGCATAAATGTTAGAATTTACAACATGTATTTTTGGGGTCACAATTCAATCCATAACATACTAGCCTTTGGCCCCCCAAATTCATGCCCTTGCCACATGCAAAACACATTCACCCTATCACATCATCCCAAAAGTCTTAAATCAACTCCAAGCCCCAAAATTTTATCTTCTGAATCATCTACATCAAATATGGGTGAGACATTAGGCATATTCCATCCTGGGGCAAAATTCCTCTTCATCTGTGAACCTGCAAAATCTAGACTACAAGTTACATGTTTCCAAAGTACAATGGCGGAACAGGCACAAGACAGACATTTCCATTACAAATGGGAGAGACTGGAGGGAAAGAAGGAATAACAAACACAAAACAAGTCCAAAACCCAGCAGAACAATTTACATTAGCTTTCAAGTCTTGAAAATAATCCTCTGTTCTTTGGGATCATCTGGGTAATTGCCTCGTCCTATAGAATCTGGGTGTTGGCCACACCCTATGAATTCTGGGTGGAGGCCCCTTGGCCCTGGGCTTCAGTGCCACCTTCCAGACCCTCTGTGATGACAACTGTCTTCCCCTTGGCTTAGGTAGCCCCATACTCTTAGTCTCTTTGAATAGCGACCCTACCCCCTCAGCCCGGCAGGCGCATTCTTCTGCCCCTTGTGCATGGCAGCCCCATCCCCTCAGCTTTAGTGTGCCCCTGGCACACTTTGACAGCTGCCCTATACTCCGGAACTGAGCTGGCAAAGATTCGACTCTATGAAATCTAGGAGACTGTGGCCCTACCCTTTGAGATCCGGGAGACCGTGGCCCCACCCCTTGAAACCAAGAAAGTCCTGCTTCCTGTGCTCTTTACAATAGTTCTGCTAATATCATAGCTGCTCCAAGGATAGTCCTTTTCTTTTCTTAGAGGAAAACAGATGTAGCTCCTTTGGCCTGTTTACTCCCTATAGAATTCCAAGAGGCAGACATTGTTCTTTCCTTTCATTCTTTCTCTGTCCCCTTTAGTCTAAGCCGATGGGTTTTTTGTTGTGGTAGCTGGTGAGATCCACCAGTCACAGGTTTAATCTCTTTAACAAAAGATTGTGTAGCCACGTCCTTGGTGAACATTCTAGGATACGTTTCCTTAGTTTGCACAACAGAATTTTCCAAATCTTTAAGTTCTGTTTCCATTATGTGCAGTTCATTTTTTAAGTCCATCTCTTTCTTCTTGTATTTTACTATAAGTGACAAGAAGAAACCACGTAGCCCCTTTAAGATCTTGCACAGAAATCTCATCAGCCAGATATCCAAGTTCATCATTTACAAGTTCTACCTTCCACCAAACATTTGAACATAATTCAGACAAATTAATTGCCACTGCATAAAAAACATCACCCTTCTTCCACTGTCCAATAACATGTTCATAATTTTCTTTTAAAGCCTCACCAGAAGCAGAGTTAATGTCCACATTTCTAGCAACATTCCGTTTCTGGTGCCATATGTATTCCCTAAGATGATAGAGACTTTCTCTCTAGCTCTCTTCACTTCCCTCTGAGCCCTCACCAGAAGTGTCTTTCACATCCATAATTCTATCAACAATCTCTTCAAGGCAATCTAAGCTTTTACTATTAGACACCTTAAATCTCTTCCAGCCCATACTCATTACCCAATTCCAAAACCGCTTCCACATTTTAGATATTTGTTGGAGCAGCAGCCTTCCTTCTCGCCACCAAATTCTGTCTTAGTTATCTAGTGCTGCTATAACACAAATACCACAAGTGGGTGGCTTTAACAAACAGAAATTTATTTTCTCACAGTTTAGGAGGCTAGAAGTCCAACTTCTGGTTGCCAGCTCTAGGGGAAGCTTTTCTCTCTCTCTGTAGGTTCTGAAAGAAGGTTCTTGTCTTTCTGAGCTTCTACTCCTATGTGATTTTCATTTGACTCGGCATCTCTTTTCCCATATCTCCGTTTCTTGCTTGTCCTAATCTGCTCTTTTTATATTTTGTAAAAGATTGACTCAAAACACACCCTACACTAATCCTGTCTCATAAACATGACAAAGACAGCCCATTTCCAAATGGGATTATAACCACAGGCATAGAGGTTAGGATTTACAATAATATTTTTGGGGGACATTATTCAATCCATAACCCCCCAACACCCATATATCATCTTCTCTTCTTACTCTCCCTCCTTCCCTTTCATTGTTCTTTCATTTACTCAATATCAAAACAAACCAAAATAACAATACAAACCATTTGCTCAATTTATTTTATTTATGCCACCATGAAAACTATTTGAGAACAGGGGCCATATTTTAAAAATCTTTTATCCCCACAACAAACAACTTAGCACATGGGCCTCCTTTCTCTGCTTCCCAAAGGCACCACCTCCCCAAGTTCCCCACATTCAAATTAGGAGCAAGGTACATGTTCCCATACAAATAAAATCGCCAGGACCAGGAATGGATTAAAAGATAAGCTAAAATATCAGTCTTAATTATCTCTTAGAGGGAAAAAAAAAAAAGGCAGAGACACCATTAGCTACAAATCTGCCTGGTTCTCTGATTATAGTTCTATCAGCTAAAATCTGACTTTTTAAGTTTAATATAATAATATCAACCTCACTTATGATATTAATGCTGATTAGATATATAGTCATCAACCAAATGAAATTTCCACTATGGAAGAGACCATCTAAATTTTTTCTACTCCACCTAAAAACTTATCGCAGCAATCGGAAAGAGAAATTTTAAAAGCATCCAAAATTTTGCCAAAGTTTTCTAATAAAAAATACTGTTACAAAAAACAATAATTATACGATATATTTTCTTAGATGCAATTTCACATAATTGGATAACATGAGCTATTCCATTTTAGAAATAATATTCATTAAAAAGTTTCTTCTTTTTTTCTTCCACCTTCCTGGCCTAACTAAAGAAATGCACAAAGAAGTACATGAAACTGTTCTTAATTAAAAGTCCAGAAGATTCCTTCTGTTTAACATGATGAGAAAAGCCTAGAATTTTATACAAATAATCCTAAAACTATCATTTTCTCCTTTACTCTTCTCTTCCTAAAGCTACTATGTATGTAAATCAGTTATTAGTTATCAAAACAAGCTAATCTAATCAGCGGATTATTTATGACAAAGCATTCCTTTTTTGTTTTTATTTCTATTTATTTATTTTTGCTTTTTCTCACATCTTTCTATCATGTTATGATCATCACCTTTCCCTTCCTTCTATCCAACCAGATACCCAAAGCATTTGGATGTAAAAATTGCTTTAAAAAACTCATATCACATATTTTAGTTAGTCACATTTTGCGTTATCTATATTTTGCCAAGGTCTCACTTTATCCTTGCACAGTATGGGCTAACAATTACATGGGTTAAAACAAACAAAAAATAGTAAACTATGAAAATCATTTTTAGTCACACATAACTGAACAATTGAATAAAAACCAATGTCAAAGAGCTCCCGATTGGGTGAGGTCAGAGATAAGTAAAGACCTGAGAGGAGACCTAAGGGAATAGAAGGTGTTGTTACCTCTGGGGGCTCACTGGATGCTTAAAGTATGAAAAAATTCTGTAATAAATGTAAAATTAAGAAATCTCTATAAAACACTATACAAAAAACCTTAGTTTATCTGTCACACTTCCCATCTCTTCAGTCTTCCTAAGAATTGAGGCACTTTTACAGGAAGAGAGAACTGAGAAGGCTTTCTAACTGTGATTATAGGGGATTCATCCGTGAGTGTAATATTTTAGGGAGCAGCCCTACTGTATATGATCACTTGTCAGGTGTAGAGTTGCACTCTGCTTCGGAAAGCAGACTACATGATGGCCGATAGTAACCTGATAACTGTATTTTTGAAGCTATGTGAGTACATTTATGAAAGACCAAGTGCTGCAATGAGCTCGTTAAGGAAATCAATCTATGGCATTACAGGTTAAACCCGGAGTAATTTCCTTTGATAACTTAAATTACATTGCTATAAAGTGCAGGGTTTGTGAATGTCTATGTAATGTGAGGAATGACAGATAATCTTGCCCTATTCAGTGTGAACACTAAAAAAATCAATGCTTCCTCACATTCCAGGATACGAATAAAAAATAGAATGCCTGGTGACATAAATACCAACCCACCGATTTGTCATCTACTCCTGATTCACAATTTAAAATCTGTTCCTGTAATATAAAGTCATGCTGTTTTTAATTTCATTGATTTTGTTTGTTTTGCTTCACCATAGCAGATGTTTATTTATTTATCATTGCAATTTTATTCATCTTTAGACTGGAGATTCACAATCTTCATAAATGGCAAACACATGAACATTAAATTCAGACACACAAGAAGTAAACACTGTGCTAATTAGCAGAACCATTCAGGGGATGAGGCTGTTGACTTTATGAAAATAGTTATTATTGTCAGTTATTTTGAAAGCCCCAAAAGAGACATATCCTCCTAACTATTGAGAGTGAGAATGTCCTAATGCATGCACAATTTAAACACTGTTTGGGATAAAATCAAATTAACCCATCTATCTTTAGATCAATCAGTTTAGCCAAGCAAAACACAAAAGAAACCCACATTCTCCACTGTAGCTGACAGCAATTAGATAACAAGGCAACAAAGATGAGGAGATGGTTGTTTGCCTATGTCCCCTTGAACATGGAGCAAATTTTGAACAAAATCAAGACACATTAAAAAATAAATAAAAAGAATGAAGCTCGGTTTTCTTGAATAGTAAACTTCTAGAGAGGGACGCTTTGCCCATTTTTTTTTGCTTCTATTAAATTAAAAGTATTATATGTCTTCTACCTCTCATTATGTGGTATTCAAACCACATAACAGACGTCTCCAATAGAAATACCTAAGGGGCACATTTGGGCCACTGTAGACTCAATGTGTTAAACGGTCCTTAAGGAACCTGAAAACTAATACATCTTTCTAACGTGACAGACTTACTATTAGGGAATGACTTAAGAAGTCTAATACCCAGGCTTTTACTTTTTTTTTTCATTCTTTCCAAATGAAATAATGAGGAGTGAAACAATGCAATTTCCAAGTAAAGTGTTAACAATAAAATCACTTCTAGTTTTGAGCCCTTTGAGGAATCTTTTCTCCTGGGAAATTTCTGTGCATTTTGTATTTCCAAGCTTTTTTTTCAGATCTTGTTTGTGTTTTTCAAGGGTTAGTAAATAGAATTTTTTTTTTTTTTTTTGGTCATAGTACTTGAGCATTTGCTTAGTGAGAATCAGTAAGCATTCAAATAGAGGCCACATGTTGGATTTTCTACCATGCTACAATCCTCATTAAGAAACAAAGTGCATCTGATGCCACTTTTTATTTCAATTAAAGTAAATTATTGTATAGAGCTAATGACCTTTTAAAATGAACTACAAGTTAGCATGATTCACTTCTGCATTGTGTTTCGTTTTCTATTTAATAAGAGGAATCTTGGGTAACTCTAAAGGTCAGACTAAATGCAGCCTTACCATCATCATACTGGCCCAAGCAGACTGTGAAGAGAGGGCCAAGGATAATCCCTGAAGCCAAATATTTCCAGAGAGAAAACTGTTGCAACATCTTCTGTCAAATACCAGTCAAGGCTGATCTGCAATAACAGGAGAGAGAAAGGAAGATTTGACATGTGCATTAATCTGTTATAGGTGAAGACAACTGTCACGGCAAAGAAAAGCCTAATGACTTCATAGTTAATTACCTGTGCCATGCAATCCATTAACGAAGTAACACGCTTTTTTAATGCACTGCAACACTTTATCGACATGAATTTGCATAAAAGTAATCTCTTAAAAAAGACATCTTTTCTGTTAGTCAGTTTGCAAGCAAGTAGGTCGAGGAGTTAACAAACTGATGATATCAGAACCACACTCCCTTTAAAATTATGAATCAAATATTAATCAGTGTTAGTTAATAAAATTATGCTGCCTATAGCATAATTCAATTATAAAGTATATGTTGCACTACAACAACTTAAGCTGATAAACTAATTCTTAATATTCTACAAGAGAATTTAAATGGAAATTTTTCTGACACAATTTAGTAGAAAGACTCAAAATTAAAATGCTAATTCTTTTCTAGTAGAGTGATAAGAGACTGATTTAACTATGCCAAGTTAGAGTAATAAGTCATCACTTTTTACCACATCTGTCTTTCAAAAAGAATTTGAATTAATTTAATTTTAATTTCTTTCTTTCTTCTTTTATTTATTTATTTGTAACCTTCCAGTAGGTGAATAAACTGTATGTTAAGAGATCAGTGGCCAGAGAGCACATCAAAGAGTCTTACTGTAAGAATGATGTGCTCAGTTTCCCTGTAAATAGCAGAAATTATTCACACAGAATTGCTCAAAATGCCTTTCATTATAGACTGTAGCAGTACAGAGATCAAAACTCTGTTTCTCTAATTTAGAAGTTTAAAACTCAAATTCCTAAAGGGGGTATGCAGATAAAGAAAAAGAGTTAATTAACTTAAAGGGACCATAAGGATAGCGAAGACCGTGATAAACTATGGAGAGCAGGGTTTGTCTTAGGAAACGAGCTGATGCTCAGCTTCTCTCAATTGCTGTTGTGTAGGAACATAAGCCGTTGCTGCCACTTTTCTAAGTTTCCAGCGGAAGTCAGAAATCCAAATTTTCGCATGAGGTTGCCCAATGTTTAGATGATTGTACAATTTCCTTTATAACACTAGTTTCCTACCCCTGACCAGGATTCTATTTAATAGTCAGGAAAGTAGATAAGGTTCATTAGAGGGTAGAAAGGAAATATTTGAATTTCTGTTTTATCTATATTTTATCCATTCTTCTGTTTTCTTTTTGTGAGGTTTCTAAAATGTTTATTATAAATTTGTATAGTAGCATACATAAATATATATCACTTATTTAAAATAATTTTAAAGGCGCAAGCCAAAAAAGTTTTTTATTCACGGGATTCACAATCCTTGAAGTTCAAAGATCACTGCACTAGAAAACACATATTTTTAAGATGGAAGCTATTTGCTTTTTATTTCCTTATCTAAGAGGGGACAGGTCTTCTTTCTGCCTGTCCCTGCCACATTCGCTTTCCTAACTGGCAGCGTGTTTGGCTCCTGTTTTTATAATTGTAGGCACAGACAGCCAAAAGAGGAGTTCTGTATTAGGTGCCAAGAGAACACTACAATCTGTATTTGCCTGTAGGAAAAATAAAATAAAATTGAGCAACGCTAGTGGTAGCACAGAACAGTGGATAAGACTAGATAGCCTCTTTGGAAACTCAAGCTCTTCAACTTGCTAGCTATATGACTTTGAGAAAAATAGGCAGCATCTCAGTGTCTCACTTTCCTAATCATTAAAATGGAGATAAACTAGCACCTACCTCATGAGATTGTTTTGAGGGTTATACAAATCAATGCAGGAAAAAAAAAAAAGATGCTTAGAACAATGCCTTAAACAGAACAAGCACTCCATAAATGCTTAATACGAGTAGTTAGACTCAGTATCTGGGGTCTTTTCAACGTGCTTAAACATGTATTTCTTCAATCTGCCTTTACCAAAGCCTCCTAGGTGGATACGAACACCCCCATTCTATGGCAGGAGGGTCAGGCTCCCAGAGGAAAAGTCACTGGCTCAAGATTACAAAAATGGTGAGTGGCTGAAGAGGCACTGAAGTTTGTCAGTTTGAAACCTCTGCTCATTTCATTGCAGAAAAGGACTGGGACATTTTTAAGAGAACACATGACTCAGAAGGCTTTAGGGGATATGGGAGTCTAAATGGCCAGCTGTATTGCTCCCTTTAACCTAAAGGGAGAGGTATTCCATTCCCTTCCCCAAAACTGGAGTATAGCCTTGCTAAGATTAATGCAAATAATGGCTTCAATTCTTTTTGTTTCTCTTCTTTTTTTTTTTTTTCCAGAAATCTGACGGCTTTATAAAAACAGAAAATTGGTATTTAAAATTAAAGAGAGAGAGAAAATACTAAAAAAGTATTCATTAGGAGAAAAAAAGGCAAAGCAATATCTTAGCACAGGACAAAAGGACAATGCTGTGTTCCTTCACGGGTCTTTAATCTGCCAACTTGACTTCCTTCTTACTAGCTTAGTTTTTAGTATTATGCTCTCATAAATAACACTATTATCTTTCATTTCTCACTCAAACCAATTTGGTTTCATTTAACAGCCTTCAAGATGAAAAAAAACCTGAACAGTGATCATTTTAAAGTCATTAAAGCTACTGCAATTATTATGCCCCTAGAAATAGAACATCTTGATTTGTGATCCTGCACATTTTTTTTTTATTTTTTATTTTTATATATTTTATTGTACTTCAGGTGAAAGCTTACAGAGCAAATAGTTTCTCATGAAATAGTAGTACACATGTTGTTCTATGGCATTGGTTAACAACCCCACAACGTATTAAGCCTCTAAATTCTCAACCTTTTTTTTTGATGAAAATTACAGATGGCCAAAGATACACCGTTTCAAAAATTTCTACATTCACTGTTCAGTGACATTGACTACGCTCTTCCAACTGTGCTGTTATTCTCACTTAAGATGAAGGCTTACAGAACAAAATAGTTTTTCATTTAACAGTTACTACACATGTTGCCCTATGACAATGGTTAACAATCTCACAGCACATCAAGAATATCCTTACTCCACCTTGTGTTCCCTTTCACCAGGGGGCTTCCTTGTCCCCTTCTGTCTTCTGGACCTTGTCAGTGGACTATTGTACCTCTTTAGTCTCATTTGTTTATTTATTATTTTATTTTATTTTATTTTATTTAAACACCATTTCAAAACTTTTTACTTCCACATTTAAGTGATATTGACTATGCTCTTCCAATTGTGCTGCCATTCTCGCCCAAGATGAAGGCTTACAGGACAAAACAGCCTCCCATTTAATAGTTACTACAAATGTTGCCCTATAGCAGTGGTCTACAATCTCACAATACATCGACAGTGTCCTTATTCAATTTGTGTTCCTTATCATCAGTTTCCTACTCTCCCTCTGCCTTCTGGCCCTTGTCACCGGACTCCTGTACCTCGTTAGTCCCATTTAGTTTTACTGGGCTGTCCATTCCCAGGCTTACCATCGAACCTCGAAGGTAACTTCACCTCTGAGCTGAAAGGGTGTCTGGGGGCCACACTCTCGAGGTTTCTCTAGTATTCTTTAGGCCTGATCCTGCACATTTTTTATCAGAGGATTATATTTATACTTTTGAAAACATCACGATAAGTATCTGCATAAAATAGATATTGTTCTTATCACCTGGAGGATAAGCTAATTTGGAGGAATGTATTATACCTGTTTTGTTTTTTGTTTGTTTGTTTTTGAATAAAGAGGAAAGCAGTAACTTCTTCTCTACCTAAATTTATCTATTGTTTTTACTATTCAATTTACACCTGCATTACTTTCAAAGAAATTTTGATCACTTCAATGGTCTCAATATTTACAGCAACTGGTAAGAAAGCTGTGACATGCAACGTCAACTTGATACACTAAACCATACAGCACATGCTGATTTGAATAGAAAACTCCATTTTCTAAATAAAGATACAATGAAAAGTCACCTACTGTAAAGAGGTTGTGCTTTTCCAATCAACATACTACAGGACCAGCATTTTTAATTCACTGATTGTGTCAACCACCTGACAGTCTATTTTACTATGACATTTCTCCCATTAAATTAGTTGAGATGGATCAATCACTTACACAAGAGAGTCTCTTCACTACCAGTTTTACTCTCTCTAAAATTTCAGGTAAACGTCCTTCGGAGAAACTCTAAATCTCGAAAACATAGGTAAATGAAAGCATTTCAAACATGGTGTCCAATGTGGTGCTATTGTTTTATTTTAAAGCCCACATAGAATTCCTGCCATGTCCCCCAGTACAGACTTTCCCTCCAGTGATGAAATGAGTTCCTTTATGTGGCCTTTTGCCTTGGTTCTTTGGAAAAACAGTTTAAGAGATTTTTTTGCCCCTAAGCCCTAAGGAGTTACCTTTGCCTTAGTTTTCTATCCTAGAGGATTTGTTACTTCTGTCCAAGTTGACTGACATTTCCTAGGCAATCTGTAAACCACTTGGTTTGACACTTTTGTCTGATCCTGGGCTGCAGCCTGCCCTGTGATTGGTATACACCTTGCAGGGATTATTCAATAGAAGATGCAAATGAAGTGTCTGTGACCTACCAAAACAGGATTGGTCAGCTTGTGACTCCTGTTGGGAGAGGCCAGGCCTTGAAACTGATGAAGAGTTTGTGTATATACACAGCCAACCATACAGAGGTTTTAAAGACAGAAAGAAGCAGGAAGAGAAGTAGCAGCAAGAAGCAGAGAGAGAGAGAGAGAGAGAGGAGGCTAGGAAACACCTAAAAGAGCTGTAACACAGGTCAAGGGCTGTAACACTGAAGACAGCAAGGGCCCAGCAGCAGAGCCTGCAGTGATAGATGGCAGGGCCAAGAGAAGCCTGTCCTCAGAAGGCCAAGAGGAGCCTGTCTTCAGGGGGCTAAGAGGAGGCCTGTCCTGAGGGGTCCAAGAAGAGGCCTGCACTGCCCAGAGGAGCTGAGAGAGTTGTCCTGCACTGAGAAGGGAAACTCTGCCTACATGCTTCCTGATCTAGATCCTGTCTGTTCCTTAATAAACCACTTAACTCTAAGTATGGTCTGTGAGTTCTGTGTGGCCATTGCAATGGATTATTGAACCAAGAAAATAAGTAGAGAGTGCCATGGGAGGATGGCTGGTGTCAGAATTGGTTAAAAAGTTGAAGAGTGGAGGTATGTCTGACCTCTACCTCATGGAAATCAGATTTGTGCTGATCCTGGTCATTCTTCTACCATGAAGTTAGACAGGTTCTGACGCTACTACTGGTATTCCCACCACTACTCCTGCTAGTTCCATTTTACACCCCTTGACCTTCTTGGCCAATAATATGATGCTTTAGCAATCTGGAAATGTCTAGTTCAAAAAGAGAATGTAGCTGACCTATAAATAAATTTATTATACTTGCTTCTCAGGATCTGGAGCCCTGGTGGCACAGTGGTTAAAAACTCGGCTGCTAACCAAAAGGTTGGCAGTTCGAATCCACCAGCTGCTCCTTGGAAACCCTATAGGGCAGTTCTACTCCATCCTATAGGGTCGCTATGAGTCGGAATTGACTCGATGGCAACGGATTTGGTTCTCAGAAGCAAATTTAACTGGGATATTCAACTCTCTGCTACAGCTAATAAAGATATGGTTTTCAATAGTGATTTGGAAATAATGTTTGGTTTTCAAGAATATTGAAAAAAGTAGCTTTCCCAGCTATGTTACAGTCTTATATGCAAGTGGTTTGACTTTCATGTAATTTATGATATATTTTTCCTTATGCTTAGAAGTATTTTACTAACATTACTAAAGACATAATCATAATATTCCAAACTGACTTTCACATTATTTGTATTATTTATAAGCTAATGACCAAATTCCATTCCCTGGCATTCAATGTCCTCAGAAATTTATTTATTCAACAGTTACTGAGTGTCTACTATAAATCACTCACTTTTCTAGGCAGCTGGAAAATATTAGTGAACAAAGCTGACACTTATCTCTGCTCTCATGGATCTTACATTTTGGCAGAGGAAAGTTATCAATACCAAGTTGACTCCAACTCACAGAGACCCTATATGTGTCAAAATAGAACTGTGCTCCATAGGGTTTTCAATGGCTGATTTCCATCGACATGCCTCTGGGCAAACTCAAATTTCCAATCTGTTCATTAGTAGCCTACACATTAACTACTTGCACCACCAGGGATAACAGAGGAAAGGGAGACAAACAATAAGCATAAGTAAATTATGTAACATCTTAAAAGTTATTAAGCGACATAAAAACACGAGATATTATTTTCAAAATTTTATACTGTCACTTTACACTTAATTCTAATGCAGAAAATGAAGATCACGGGAAGCAACCAAAATGCTTTCTGATAACATAACTGAAGGAGAATTTTGCAATGAAAGCATAACTATTCCAACAACCGTAGTTTGAAAACACCCTCGATGGTATCTACTGCCCTCAGCACAGATTGATGTTCAACTCCCAGAAGCAGAATAAAGGTCTTTCACTGCCTTTTGTTTTTGAGCATAAATCCAAAGTCTGGCAATACACAAAGCTCTGTCCTTTACATGTTATCCCTGCTCCCTGCCTCCTGGTTGGTTGTGGTCACACATTACAAAAAGCAGCCAAGGCTGACACTACAGCAGTTTTTTCTGTGGTATATATTTGACAATGTTAACTACTTTTTTAGCCTCCATCCCCGACAGCTATGTGAAAACCCACTAATTTTCTTGATATATCAGGGTCTGGAGCACACTGTCATTACTGTGATGAGAAATCCCGTATCAATACAGTGTCAGGAAGCAAGCTGGAGGCTCTCAGTGAAGTGGGAACTGTGCATATGTAGTTTGCCCTTCAACAGTCTATTCAGTCAAACTCCTTGTACTTCTGATCTCTGACAAAATCTAGATATAGCTATAAAAATAAAACATGTCACTGCTTTGTATTCCTTGAGAGAAATATACGCTATCTACTTGCTAAAACAAAGCAAATTCCCTTGCAAAGAAGTCTTAAGTATCAAACTGAATACACGAGGCTTTCAAAAGTCGCCACGTAACACCACAGCAAACATGAATTTTCCTATCTGACTGGCTGAGAACTTTTCTCCTGCCTCACCATGGAGGGAAACATCAATAATGTTTTCTTCACTACAGAGGATAGTTATCACTCCTAAGCATGAGCTGACGAGTCATCTTTTACTTTGTTATTGCTTCTTAATATGAACGTCAAGAAAGTAAAATTTCAGGGATTCTTTCAGATATATCCCCTCTTTCTAGATAATTTTATATTTTTTCTCTCACTATGGATACCTACATACAAATTTATATATTTATCTGTAATACTTATGTATCATATTAAAAACATAACCAAGTAAATTTAAAACTGAGCTTGCAAGCTCAGGTGATAGGATGCATGTTTAAAAAAAAGTTTGAAAGAGTTCTATGTCACGCCACTCTCTGACACAGAGAATGCTGACTAATATCCTTCGCTGGTGGAGGTTATACATCCAAGAAACACAAATAAATTAATGAATGAATGAGTGCTTTCTTAGGGTAAATCCATTAGCAACAATCAAAGTATTAAGTAAGCCAAAGTATGAAGTGTGAATATGTCTGTGACTTTTCTAAGGCATTATAATAAAAGTCTTGGCTTTAGGATAAGAGACTCGTGTGCCATTCCTAGCTGTGCCATCTATCTATCTTATGAATGAAAATTAGAGAAACCTTCTGAGATAGTTTAATACTTGACAATAACATCCATTTTTGTTCTGCTGTAGTTGACAGATGAAAGTTTGAATGACAGAAAAAATAAATAAGAGCACTTGAGAATATTTATTTATTGCATAAGTATTTATTAAGTGCTGATGCTGGGCAGCGAACTTTTTAGGATGTAGAAGTTACTGCAGTTTGAGAAGAAAAGAATGAATTAATCATGACTAAATAGATAAATAATAGTCTATATCGAGTCTTCAGTCTAACAGGGTATGATGGGACAACCTAAGATGAGCCCCCCCAATAAATTATACCCTTGTATAATCCCCTCTCAAAAAGTGGAGGTGGAACTTGTGACTTGCTTTTAACTAACAGAATATGGCAAAGGTAATGAGATGTCATTCCCTTGATTAGGTTACGTTATATAAGAATCACTATCAGTAGATTGGAGAGAGAGATTTTTCTGTTGTGCTTGAAGAAGTAAATATTTATGTTGTAAACTGTCTATAGAGAGGGCCTTGTGACAGGAAACGTGGGCTGTCGCTAGAAACTGAAAGTGGCCTCCAGCCAACAGCGAGTCAGAAAATTAGATCCTCTGTCATACAACCAAAAGATATGAATTAAGCCAATAAACTGAATGAGCTTGGTAATGTATCCTTCCCTAATCAATCCTATAAATGAGAATGCCAAACTGAGGACATCTTGATTATGGCTGTGTAAGACCTGTTCCTGGAGAAAGACATCACCCTTCATAATGTAGAGGGTCAACAAAAAGAGGAAGACTCTCAACAAGATGGATTGACATGGTGGCTGCAACAATGGGCTCAACCACAACGAAGATTGTGAGGATGGCACAGGACAAGGCAGTGTTTCATTCTGTTGTACATACGGTTGTTATGAGTTGGAACCAACTCAACGGCATCTAACAACAATGACAAGACCATGAGCAGTGGACCCAGCTAAGCTGTGGTCAGACTCCTGAGTCATGTAAAGTCTGAGATAATCATTTGTGTTGTTTTAAGCCACTGTTTGTGGGAATTTGTTATGCAGCAATAGAAAATTACTACATGGGGAAATCTGATGAAACAGGGTATGTAAAATGCTAATCAGTTTAATGTTTTCTCTAAATCTTTTATTGATACTGCTTATGGGATTGAGGAAGAAAACTGGAGTATCCAAATGAACTAAAGTTGGAAACATACATTCAAAAAACATAAGAATGGACTTGACAGGACAAATGAGTATGGTTACCACGAGATGACTTCTTCCTAGTCTGTCTTAGTCAGAAACTCAGCTAAAACCTATCCACCATGGTGACCCTGCCAGTATCTGAATACCAGTGGCATAGCTTCCAGCATCACAGCAACACTCAAGCCCCTGCAGTACGACAAACTGACAGACATATGGGGACTAAGACAGACTAAGACCTGGCAGTCTACTTCTGAAAAGAATTAGTCAGTGAAAACCTTATGAATAGCAGCAGAACACTGTCGATATAGTGCCAGAAGATGAGCCCCCTAGGTTGGAAGGCACTCAAAAGACGACTGGGGAAGAGCTGCCTCCTCAAAGTAGAGTTGACTTTAATGACGTGGATGGAGTCAAGCTTTTGGGACCTTCATTTGCTGATGTAGCACACTCAAAGTGAGAAGAAACAGCTGAAAACATCCATTAATAATCAGAACATGGAATGTATGAAGTATGAATCTAGGGAGATTGGAAATCATCAAAAATGAAATGGAACACATAAACATCAATATCCTAGGCATTAGTGAGCTGAAATGGACTGATACTGGCCATTTTGAATCGGACAATCATATGATCTACTATGCAATGATGACATTGGATTCATCATCAACAAGAACATTTGAAGATCTATCCTGAAGTACTACCCTGTCTGTGATAGGATAATATCCATATCCTACAAGGAAGACCAGTTATTTCGACCATTGTTCAAATTTATGCACCAACCACTAAGGCCAAAGATGAAGAAATTAAAGATTTTTACCAGCTTCTGCAGTCTGAAATTGATTGAACATGCAATCAGGATGTATTGAAAGTTACTGGTCATTGGAATGCAAAAGTTGGAAACAAAGAAGGACAGGTAGTTGGAAAATATGGCCTTAGTGATGGAAATGATGCTGGAGATCATATGGTAGAATTTTGCAAGACCAATGACCTCTTCATTGCAAATACCTTTTTTTACCAACATAAATGGTGACTATACACATGGACCTCACCAGATGGAATACACAGGAATCAAATTGACTACATCTGTGGAAAGAGACAATGGAAAAGCTCAATATCATCAGTCAGAACTACGCCGAGGCAGACTGTGGAACAGACCATCAATTGCTCATATGCAAATTCAAGCTGAAACTGAAGAAAATTAGAACAAGTTCACCAGAACCAAAGCACAACCTTGAGTATATCCCACCCGAATTTAGAGACCATCTCAAGAATAGATTTGAACAGTTGAACACTAATGACTGAAGACCAGACGAGTTGTGGAATGACATCAAGGACATCACACATGAAGAAAGCAAGAGGTCATTAAAAAGACAGAAAAGAAAGAACAGACCAAAATGGATGTTAGAAGAGACTCTGAAACTTGCTCTTGAACATCGAGTAGCTAAAGCAAAAGGAAGAAACGAAAAAGTAAAAGAACTGAACAGAAGATTTCAAAGGGCGGCTCGAGAAGACAAAGTATTATAATGACATGTACAAAGAGCTGGAGGTAGAAAACCAAAATGGAAGAACACGCTCGGCATTTCTCAAGCTGAAAGAACTGAAGAAAAAATTCAAGCTTCAAGTCGCGATAGTGACGGTTTCTATGGGGAAAATAATAAATGACGAAGGAAGCATCAAAAGAAGTTGGAAGGAATACACAGAGTTACTATACCAAAAAGAATTGGTCGACGTTCAACCATTTCAAGAGGTAGCATATGATCAGGAACTGATGGTACTGAAGCAAGAAGTCCAAACTGCACTGAAGGCACTGACAACAAAACAAGGCTCCAAGAATTTATGGAATATCAATTGAGATGTTTCAACAAATGGATGCAGCTCTGGAAGTGGTCACTCATCTATGCCAAGAAATTTGGAAGACAGCTACTGGCCAATCTACTGGAAGATATCCATATTTATGCTTAATCCCAAGAAAGGTAATCCAATCAAATGCAGAAATAATCAAACAATATCATTAATATCACATGCAAGTAAAATTTTGCTGAAGATCATTCAAAAGCAACTGCAGCAGTATATCAACAGGGAACTGACAGAAATTCAGGCCAGATTCAGAAGAGTATGTGGAACCAGGGATATCATTGCTGATGTTATATGGATCCTGGCTGAAAGCAGAGAATACCAGAAAGATGTTTACCTGTGTTTTATTGACTATGCAAAGGAATTCAATTATATGGATCATAAAAAATTATGGATAACATTGCAAAGAATGGGAATTCCAGAACCCTTAATTGTGCTCATGAAAAACCTGTATATAGATCAAGAGGCAGTTGTCTGAACAGAACAAGGGGATACCGTGTGGTTTAAATTCAGGAAAGGTGTGTGTCAGGGTTGTATCTTTTCACTATGTTGATTCAATCTGTATGCTGAGTAAATAACCCAAGAAGCTGGACTATATGAAGAACGGCGCATCAGGATTGGAAGAAGATGCATTAACAACCCGCCTTATTCAGATGACACAGCCTTGCTTGCCGAAAGTGAAGAGGACTTGAAGTACTTACTGATGAAGATCGAAGATCACAGCCTTCAGTATGGATTACACCTCAGCATAAAGAAAACAAAAATCCTCACAACTGGACCAATCAGCAACATCATGATAAATGGGGGAAAGACTGAAATTGTCAAGAATTTCATTGCAGTTGGATCCACAATCAACACCCATGGAAGCCACAGTCAGGAATTTAAAGGACACATTGCACTGGGCAAATCTGCTGCAAAAGACCTTTTTAAAGTGTTGAAAAGCAAAGATGTCACCTTGAAGACTAAGGTGTGCCTGACCCAAGCCATGGTATTTTCAATTGGATCATATGCATGTGAAGCTGGACAATGAATAAGGAAGACTGAAGAAGAATTGACGCCTTTGAATTGTGATGTTGGTGAAGAATATTGAATATACTATGGACCACCAAAAGAAAGAACAAATCTGTCTTGGAAGAAGTACAACCAGAATGCTCCTTAGAAGCAAGGATGGCGAGACTACGTCTTGCATACTTTGGACATGTTGTTAAGAGGGCTCAATCCCTGGAGAAGGACATCATGCTTGGTAAAGCAGACGGTCGGTGAAAAAGAGGAAGACCCTCAAAAGATGGATTGACACAGTGGC
Source organism: Dugong dugon (assembly GCA_030035585.1). Lineage (NCBI taxonomy): Eukaryota > Metazoa > Chordata > Mammalia > Sirenia > Dugongidae > Dugong > Dugong dugon. The sequence goes on along the minus strand of CM057475.1, from coordinate 35,942,715 downwards.
TGCAATAATGTGCTCAAGCATAACAATGATTGTAAACATGGCACAGGACCCAGCAGTGTTTTGTTCTGTAGTACACACAGTAGGAACCAACCCAACAGCTCCTAACAACAACAACAACAACCACCATGAAATGAAGTGTATAAAGAAGATAATCTTCAGCACTGTGATATAACTACTAAGCGTGTCTAAAAGTTTTGTCTTTATTCAGGTATCCCTTGAAGTCTCATGTCCAAGCACTGTTTTCCTCAAGTTGTAAGACAAGACACTAAAAAATAAAATGTCAAAAATTGTTGGTTCTTACTAACTTATTCTGTTTCCTTAAGTATTGAATCAAGCTCTTAAAAGAAGTTGGTTTCAGAAAAAAACTAATTAAACCAAAGGTTTTTAACATATTTTTTTACTTTTTAAATTAAAATAAAACTAGATTATTTTCAATAAAAATCTAACTGTCAATTTCTTTAGAGTAAAATATATTCTTAATTTTTTAATTCTATTTATGTTACAAGTAAACGTAATGTCTATTTGGGCAACTTCTGACCGCATATACATCCATGGTCCCATAAGTTTATACAGGTAGTCCCCTGGTTATGAACGTCTGACTTGCATACAACTCATAGTTATGAAACAACCCTTGTAAAGCATTATATTAAAAATTCAAGGTACATAAAATGGTTCATAATAAACAGGTGCTGCTTTGCAACAGAATTCAAAATATTATTATTACTGTATTATTATATTAAAAATGTTTTAGTAGATCTGGAAGTCCTTCTTTAATGTTTTTTTATGAATAGAAGGGTACACTATATACTATAAACTAAGACAAACATTTGATTGACTGACGTTAGATATGAACTGTACCTAATTGTTCCCACATAAAATTTGACTTAAAGACAGATTTAGGAACAGAACTTGTACATAATCTGGGGACTGCTTGTATATAATATGGTGCTTGCACAATGTCCAAATCACATAACATCCTATTTCACAAAAAATATGGTGGACTTTAAGCCACATATGATCATATAAAAACAATAATATTACATAAACTGAAAATAGGAAGCACAAATATGTTTCTTAGTGCTAGAGTTTAGTGCTCAGCAAGGAAGTGCTTTAGGCCATATCTTAAAAGTTAGGCCAAAAATCCACACAGAATTAATATCGTATCTTGGACTATGTAAACTTGAATGAGGAACCAGTTTGCTTAAAAAAAAATAAAAACTATATTTCATTTAGATAAGTAAAATTGAAACTCTGTTTATGAAATATATCTGTTTAAGATAAAGTTGGAAACTATAAAATTAAAAGTAGTTTTTAATATTTAGAAAATTGCATTTTATGTTGTAATTTGCACTTTGAAAATAAGTATAATTTAATCCTTAAAATAATGGTATTTAAATTATTTTAGATAGAATAAATTATAAATATGAAATTCATTTTTTTCTTGTATATCCACTTATTTCTTTCTGTTTCCTTAATCGAGAAAAATTATCCTAGAATTCTGTCAAATTATTTAATTTAATTTTGCCATTGCTATGACTTGGTAGGAAATATGGTTTTACATATTAGTCTTTAAATCTGAGTGACAGATTTAAGATGGAAGATTTATAACCATTTTAATTTTGAGAAATAATTGCAAATATTTAATGACATGTCAAACAGTAGTCTTCAGAATTATTCATTTGTCCTTATAAGCCTGCATACATTAAAACCAAGGAAAAGTAATTAATAAGACATGTAATTTTCATTACCTATTTTTGATGGTAATAGTAGTATACATATAATTTTATAATATTTATTTGAACATTAAGTTGTACATAATGGATACTAGAGTAAACACTGATTGGAAAACAGGCACTCTAATATTTTGCTTACTATACAGCCACAATATACAGTATGTAAAATTAATTTTACCTTTTATTTAGCAAGAGTGGAATAGAAAATGTGTATTTTAAATCATTTGGTAAGTAAAATATAAGTGGAACGAATACAGTTAAATTGATTTTCTATTGCTCCTCTTCTCAGCATAATGGACTGAAAGACTGTACCTTTTAATGGCTTTATTTACAGTTCACATAATATGTAGGATGACCAGGTATTATATCATAAAGCTGTCTACTATATCAACACAGGTACAGAAATTACATACACTTTGTATTGTCTTTTCAGGATTCTTTAGTTCCCCAGCACACTCAATGAAACTACTTCATTTATTGTAATTTTAAAGTTGGAAAATTCTATTAAGAACTAATCTGTGAGGCAGAGCCAATACGGTGCTATAAACAGAAGCACCACACTGTCCCTCCACAGCAAAGACCTGCAAAACTAAGTAAAACAGAGACAGACATCAATCCTGGAAACCTAAGCATCAAATGAGGAGATAAAGAAATCAACCAAGCACCGACTGGAATAACAAACTGACAGAGAACAGAGAGAGAGGAGAGTTACAAGCAGAGGTCCCCTATCTGCTAACACAGCAGGGATCCACCATCTTGGACTCCTGTCAGAGATTGGCAGACAGGGAGTACAGGAAAGCATATTCATGGAGCTCCCAGCAGGAGATAGAGCACCTGGTAACCAGCAAGACACACTGTCCCATCCCCTACCCTGCCTCCCAGTGCTTGGCCTTCCTTACTTCCTGGCAGGCTGATCCTTGGCTTCCTAGAGGGCCAATCTGCCACTTTCCAGTGGGCCGAGACTGTGGCACAGCAGGTGCCAATTCCATGCTGTGTGGATTTGCCCTGCCAACACAGGCTGGCTTCTTCACTGCTATTTCTTTGTTGTTGGTGGTGGTTTTTTTGGCCTCTTTTGGTTTCTTCCCTGCCTCTCACCTTCTTTCCCTCCTTTTTCTCAAACACCTGACTCCGTGTGCCATCTTTACTTCTTCTTGACAGGCTGTGAAGTGCTGCTCAGCTGGGGAATTGCTTCCCAGGTCCAAGCAGCCACGCTGGTGGGATCAATGGGAACTTTTGTTTGTTTGTTTTCTTTCTTTTTCCCTTTTATTTTTCTTCATTTCTTGGTTTCTTGTCTCTGTCTGCTTACCTTCTTTTCCTATCCCCTGAATATCTGGCACTGTGTATCATCTTCACCCCTTCTAGCCAGGAAGTAGTGTGTGGCTTGGGAGCTGCTTCCCTGGTCTGAGGAGCCGTGCCTGTGAGACCACTGGGGGCATTCTTTTTTCTTTTTTGTTTTTCTTCATTTCTCAGTTTATCAACTCTCCACTTCAATGGGAGGCTCCCTCAACATTTTTTTTTTTTTTTGCTCGTTTCTCTCTACTCTCTGTTTTTCCCCATACCCAACCTAGCACCACACATCACAACCTCCTTCTCCCCCTTCCTCCTGCCTATTTCCACCATGTGCTGAACATTGCACTCCTGAGCAGCACAGGCACAGCCTACAAGGACCTACCCTGCAGTGACCCCCGACTCACCTTGTCAGCCCCAGTACGTGCCACAAATGACTCATCCCAGCCCCTGCTGCACCATAGCTGAGTGACTAGCCCCACCCACTGAACAAAGAGGGAAAAATATTGTGTCCACAGATGAGCAAACAACAAAGAACACATAACTCATCTGCTCAGAGATAACCAAATAAAACTAAAAAGAGGAAAAAAATCGAATTTACAATCAATAAATGAAGAAAATAATTACTGAATGTCCCGAAGACAGCAGACAATACCAAAACATATAAAGAAAGGACAGGATGGTAGCAGTTGGTGTCCAAAATAAAACACCAGATGACTTTCTAGTAGAAGAAAAGGCATTAGAACTACCTCAAAGGAAAATCAAACCTCTACTATTCAGAGCTATCCAAGAGTTGAAGCAAAAAGCAGACAAAAATGAGGAAAAATACAGACAAATTCATGGAAAATACAGACAAAAAAATGGAAGAATTCAGAAAAATAATACAGGAACAAAGTTCCAAAATAAATTCACAACTAGAAATCATACAAAAACAACATTTAGAAATCTAAAAAAAAAACCATGATTTCAGAAATAGACAGTGTCATAGAAAGGCTGAGAAGCAGGTTTGAAATGATGGAAGACAGAGTCAGTGAAATTGAAGACAAACACTTGGATACAACCTTGAGGAAAAATCAAAAAAAGAAAAACAAAGAAAAATGAAGAAACTCTGAGAATTATGTGGGATACAATTAAAAGCAAAACTCTGTGAGTGATCAGAATTCCAGAACAGGGGGAGAAAACAGAAAAGACAGAGAGGATTATTGAAGAATTGCTGGCAGAAAACTTCCCTATTATCATGATAGATGAAAACCTGACCATCCAAGAAGCTCAACAAACCCCACATAGGATAGACCCCAAAAGAAAATCACACTTGGTAAAACCAAAGACAAAGAAACAATCCTGAGAGCAGCTCAAGAAAAATGAAAAGTCACATACAGAGGGGAAATAATAAGACAAAGCTCTGATTACTCCACAGAAATCGTGCAGGCAAGAAAGTAATGTGATGACATATATAAAGCCTTGAATGAAAAAACTGTCAACCAAGAATAATATATCCTGCAAAACTCTCATTCAAATATGATGGTGAAATTAGGACATTTCCAGATAAACAGAAATTAAGGGAGTATGTGAAAACCAAACAAAACTTACAAGAATTATTAAAGGGAGTCCTTTGGTATGAGAACAAACAATACCAGACCACAGCCTGAATCTAGGACGTAAGATTACAACAGCAAATTACAACCTGGGAAATGAACTCTCAAGGACTATTCAAAACCAAAAGATTTACAACAGGGAACCATAGAGGTCAATCTGCAAATGACAACAATGTCAGAACAATAAAAAAGGTAATAAATGGTGTAGGTATAGAGCTTTCTAATGGAGACAAAGGCAAGATGATAACAAGTAATAAAAGACAGGTTCAAACCAAGAAAATAAGAATAAATTTCAAGGTAACCACAAACTAAGTTAACAAACCTACTCATCAAAATAAAGAAGAAAGACATAAAGTCTCAGTAAAAACAAATCTACTAAAATACAAGAAATTAAAAAAATCCACAAACTAAAGGAATTCAGTACAAGAGAGTAAGAGGAACAAAGAAATCATCATCGCCACAAAAAAAAGCACTACAAAATGACTGCAATAAAATTGCACATATCAATAATTACACTGAATGTAAATGGCCTAAATGTACCCATAAAGAGACAGAGAGTGACAGAATGGATAAAAAAACAAGATCCATCAATATGCTGTCTCTAAGAGAAACACTTTAGAAACAAAGACATAAATTTATTAAAAAATCAAAGAATGAAAAAAAATACATCAAGCAAACAGCCACCAAAAAAGAGCAGGTGTGGCAATACTAATCTCAGATAAAATAGACTTTAAAACAAAATACATCATAAAAGACAAAGAAGGGCACTATATCATGATTAAAGGGATGATCCATTACGAAGACATAACCATAATAAATATCTATGCACCCAATGACAGGGGTCCAAAATATATAAAACAAACTTTAACAGCACTGAAAAGAGAAATTGACAGTTCCACTATAACAGCAGAAGTCTTCAATGCACCACTCTCAGTAAAGGACAGAACAAATAGAAAGAAACTTAACAAAGCTACAGAAGATCTAAAGGCCACAATCAGCCAACTTGAACTCACAGATATATACAACACTCCACCCTACAGCTGCAAAGTACACATTCTTTTCCAATGCACATGGAACATTCTACAGAATAGACCACATCTCAGACCACAAAGCAACCCTCAATTAAATCCAAAACATTCAGATAATACAAAATATCTTCTGTGATCTCAATGCCATCAAAGTAGAAATTAACAACAGGAAGAGCAAGGAAAAAAATCAATTAAATGGAAACTAAGTAATATCCTGCTTAAAAAAACCACTGGGTAATAAGAAGAAACTAAAGATGGAATAAAAAAATTTCTAGAAAAAGTGAGAGTGAAAACACATCATACCAAAACCTTTGGGACACAGCAAATGCAGTGCTCAGAGGTCAATTTATAGCAATAGATGCGCACATCAAAAAAGAAGGGACAAAATCGAAACGTTAGCTACACAACTAGAATAAATAGAAAGAGAACAGCAAAAGAAGCTTACAGCCACCAGAAGAAAGGAAATAATAAAGAACAGAGCAGAAATAAATGAAATAGAGAATAGAAAAACAATAGAAAGAATAAAAAAAAAAAGTTGATTCTTCAAAAGGATCAACAAAATCAACAAACCACTAGCCAAACTGACAAAAGAAAAGCAGGAGAAGATGCAAATAACCCAAATAAGAAATGAAATGGGGGACGTTAAAACAGACCTAACTGATGTAAAAAGCACCATAACAGACTATTATGAAAAACTGTACTACAACTAATTTGAAAATCTAGAGGAAATGGACAAATTTCTAGAAACACACTACCTACCCAAACTATCACAAATTGATGTTGAATATCTGAACAGATCCATAACAAGAAAAGAGATTGAAAAAGTAATTTTAAAAAACTGCCAACAGAAAAAAGCCCTGACCCAGATGTCTTCACTGGAGAATTCTACCAAACATTCAGAGAAGAGCTTACACCAGTACTAAACTATTTCAGAACATAGAAAAGGAAGGGATACTTCCAAATACATTCTATGAAGCCAGCATAAAACTGATACCAAAACCAGGCAAAGACACCACACACACAAAAAAAATTACAGACCAATATCTCTCATGAATATAGATGAAAAATTCTCAACAAAATCCTAGCCAATAGAATTCAGCATCAAATCAAAAAAATAATACACCATGACCAATTAGGATTCATATCAGGTAGGCAAAGATGGTTCAACATTTTCAACATTAGAAAATCAATCAACATAATCCACCACATAAATGAAAGAATCACATGATAATCTCAATTGACACAGAAAAGGCATTCGACAAAGTCCAACACCTATTTCTGATTAAAAAAACTCTCAATAAAATAGTTACAGAAGGGAAATTCCTCAACATAATAAACGGCACCTATACAAAACCAACAGCCAATATCATTTTTAATGCAGAAAGGCTGAAAACAATCCCCTTAAGAACAGGAAGACGATAAGGATGCCCTTTATCACCACTCCTATTTAACATTGTGTTGGAAGTCCAAGCTAGAGCAATAAGACAAGAAAAAGAAATAAAGGGCATCCAAATTGGTAATGAAGATGTAAAACTGTCCCTATTTGCTGATGATTTGATACTATATATAGAAAACCCAAAAGCCTCCACGAGAAAACTACTGGAACTAATAGAAAGATTGAGCAGAGTAGCAGGATACAAGATAAACATACAAATATCTGCTGGATTCCTATGCACCAATAAAGAGAACGATGAAAAGGAAATCCGGAAAACAATACCATTTATAATAGCCTCTAAAAAAATAAAATACTTAGGAGTAAATCTAACCAGAGATGTAAAATACCTATACAAAGAAAACTACAAAACACTACTACAAGAAAACCCAAAGAGATCTACATAAATGGAAAAACATACCATGCTCCTGGATAGGAAGACTCACTACTGTGAAAATGACAATTCTACCCAAAGCAATATACAAATAGAACCCAATCCGATCCAAATACCAATAACATTCTTTAAAGAGACAGAAAAAACAATCATTAATTTTATATGGGAAGGGAAGAGGCCCCGGATAAGTAAAGCACTATTGAAGAATAAAGTAGGAGGACTAGCACTACCTAACCTCAGAACCTACTATACGGCTACAGTAGTCAAAACAGCCTGGTACCTGTACAATGACAGATACATTAACCAATGGAACAAAATCAAGAACCCAGGTGTAAATCCAACCACCTACGGTCACCTGATCTTCGACAAGGGTCCAAAGTCCATCAAATGGGGTAAAGACGGTCTTTTTAACAAATGGTACTGGCAAAACTGGATGTCCCTCTGCAAAAAAATTAAACAGGACCCATACTTCATACTATACACAAAAACTAATTCAAAATGGATCAAAGACCTAAATATAAAACCAAAAACTATTAAGATCATAGAAGAAAAAATAAGATCAATGCTAGAGGCCCTAAAACATGGCATTAACAGGATACAAACCATAATTAACAACACACAAAATCCAGAAGATAAGCTAGATAAGTCGGATCTTCTAAAAATTAAACTCTTACGGTCATCAAAAGACTTCACCAAAAGAGTAAAAACAGAACCTACAGACTGGGAAAAAAAAATTTGGTTATTACAAATCCAACAAAGGTCTAATTTCTAAAATCTATAGGAAAATCCAATACCTGTACAACAAAAGGGCAAATAATCCAATAAAAAAATGGGCAAAGGAAATGAACAGACAGTTCACCAAAGAAGACATTCCAGTGGCTAACAGACATACGAGGAAATGCTCGAGATCACTAGCCATTAGAGAAATGCGAATCAAACCCACAGTGAGATACCACCTCACCCCGGCATTACTGGCACAAATCAAAAAAACAGAAAATAACAAAGGTTGGAGAGGCTGCGGGGAGATTGGAACTCTTATGCACTGCTAGTGGGAATGCAAAATGATACAGCCATTTTGGAAAATGATATGGTGCTTCTTAGAAAGCTAGAAATAGAAATACCATAAGATCCAGCAATCCCACTCCTAGGAATATATCCTAAAGAAATAAAAGCCGTCACACAAATAGATATATACACACCCATGTTCATTGCAGCATTACTCACAATAGAAAAAAAATAGAAACAACCTAGATGTCTATCAACAAATGAATGGATAAACGAACAATGGTACACACACACAATGGAGAGCTATGCAACAGTAAAGAACAATGATGAATCTGCAAAGCATCTCACAACATGGATGAATCTGTAGGGCATTATGCTGAATGAAATAAGTCAGTCACAAAAGGACAAATATTGTATGAGACCACTATTATAAAAACTCATGAAAAGGTTTACACACAAAAAGAAACAATCTTTGATGGTTACAAGGGTGGGGGTGTTGGGGGGAGAAAAACACTAAATAGACAATAGATTAAGTGGTAACTTTGGTGAAGGGTAAGAAAGTACACAGTACTGGGGAAGCCAGCACAACTTGTTCAGGGAAAGATCATGGAAGCTCCACGGACAAATCCAAACTCCCTGAAGGACAGAATTGCTGGGATGAGGGCTGTGGGGACCATGGTCTCAGGGAACATGTAGCTCAATTGGCATAGTATAGTTTATAAAGAAAATGTTCTGAATTCTACCTTAGTGAGTAGCGTCTGGGTTCTTAAACGCCTGTGAGCGGCCATCTAAGATACTCCACTGGTATCACCCCTTCAAGAGCAAGGGAAAATGAAGAAAACTGAAGACATGAGGGAAAAATTAGTCCAAAGGACTAATAGACTACAACTACCACATCCTCCACCAGACTGAGTCCACTACAACTAGCTGATGCCAGGCTACTACCACTGACTGCTCTGACAGGCATCACAATAGAGAGTACCAGATAGAGTGGGAGAAAATTTAGAACAAAATTCTAATTCCAAAAAAAAACAGACTTACTGGCCTGACAGAGACTGGAGAAACCCCAAAAGCATGGCCCCCGGACACCCTTTTAGCTCAGTAATGAAGTCACTTCGGAGGTTCACGTTTTAGCCAAAGATTAGACAGGCCCGTAGGACAAAAATGAGACTAAAGGGGCACACCAGCCCAGAGGCAAGGACTAGAAGGCAGAAGGGAACAGGAAATCTGGTAATAAGGAACCCAAGGTCGAGAAGGGAGAGTACTTACATGTCATGGGTTGTTAACCAATGTCATAAAAAAAAGTATGTACTGTTTTATGAAAAGCTACTTTGTTCTGTAAAGCTTCATTTAAAATACAATAAAAACAGAACTAATCTATATATTAATGTTGATAAAAAACTGATATTAAAGATATTTTGAGTATGATAGATGTCGCTGTTATTAAAATCATTAGGTATGTCTTACTAATTTTGATAACCTAATGGTAGACTGTTGTGTTTGATTTCATATTTTGCTTTTCTTATTTATACTAACCATTTATGAGTGAAATTTATGCAACAGTAAAGAACAATGATGAATCTGCGAAGCATCTCACAACATGGATGAATCTGGAGGACATTATGCTGAATTAAATAAGTCAACTACAAAAGGATAAATGGTGTATGAGACCACTATTATAAAAACACATGAAAAAGCTTACACACAGAAAGAAACAATCTTTGATAGTTACTAGCGAGGGGAAAGGTGGGGAAGAAAAACACTAACTAGACAACAGATCAGTGGTAACTTTGGTGAAGGGTAAGAAAGGCCACAGTACTGGAGAAGTCAGCACAAATGGACCAAGGCAAAGTCATGGAAGCTTCATAGACGCACTCAAACTCCCTGAGGGACCAAATTACTGGGCTGAGGGTTAGCGACCCTGGTCTGAGAGGACATCTAGCTCAATTGGCATAACATAGTTTATAAAGAAAATGTTCTACATTCTACTTTGGCGAGTAGTGTCTGGAGTCTTAAAAGCTTGTGAGTGACCATCTAAGATACTCCACTGGTCCCATTCCATCTTGAGCAAGGAAGAATGAAGAAAACCAGAGACACAAAGAAAAGATTAGTCCAAAGGACTAACAGACCACAAGTACTATAGCCTCCACCGGCCTGAGTCCAGCACAACCAGACGGTGCCTGGCTACCACTACCCACTGCTTAAACAGGGATCAAAATAGAGGTTCCCAGAACGAGCTGGAGAAAAATGTAGAACAAAATTTTAACTCACAAAAAAGACCAGACCTACTGGTCTGACAGAGACTGGAGAAACCCCAAAAGTATGGCCCCAGACATCCTTTTAACTCAATACTGAAGTCACTCTTGAGGTTCACCCTTCAGCCAAAGATTAGACAGGCCCATAAAACAAAACAAGACTAAATGGCCACACCAGCCCAGGGGTAGAAGGCAGAAAGGGACAGGAAAGCTGGTTATGGGGGGAACTCAAGGTCAAGAAGAGAAGAGTGTTGACATGACACGGGGTTGGCAACCAAATATGTGTATTAATTGTTTAATGAGAAACTGATTTGCTATGTAAGCCTTCATCTAAAGTACAATAATTTTTTTTTTTTTTTTGTAATTACTGGTGAAATTTATAATCTGGGATGTTTGTAGAAACATCATCTCAACAATACTAACTCAAATACGGAAACACATATATAAATAAGGCAGAATTTTTAGAAATATTCCTAAGCTTTGTTTCTATGTAATTATTTTACTATATCTCTACACTTTGACTTATACATCTACATGGTTGAGGATGTAATCATTCTCCTTGATTGGCAAAAGTGTGAAGATAAATTATTTGGCTTAGAAAAATAATCGATTCTATAAGGTCATGTAAGCCTTTCACTTACACTACAAATCTACCAAGGTCACTACAGTCTTTTTAAAAAAACTGGATTTTAATGTAATGTTGAGTTTTATTTGACTATACAGTGGTTATGATCAGTGGCAATTTCTCTACATAGTAAAAAATAATCATAATGAAAAACTATGTACAAAGTAGTTCTATTTTATAAGTGATAAAAAGAACAGAATAAAAAAAGAGTTTAAATCTCTTGAACATTTGGATGTTTGCAAATTACAGCATTGAACTGAGAATGTAAAGTTATGAATATTCATTATGATATTGAAAATAAAATAAATTCAAATTTAACTATGGCTAGAAAAGGCTTTGTAAAGTGGAAATAATATTGTCCCTATTATCAATTGATTTATACATTATAAAGTTTTAATTTAAAAAAATGACAACTATTTGAAAATTAGTAGGTTAGAGAATAAAGTCAAAACATAATGAGCGACATAATGTAGTATATGATAGAAGTAAAGATGACTTTTCTACAGGAGTACATATGGGAGGGTCACTGACAACTGGAGAGGCAAACTTTATTTCATAAAGACACTGCAACTTCTACAGGGCACTGAAGTCTGAGTAAGATCCATATGGGAAAAGGGAAGTGGGCAAAGTAATTTCAGGTAGAAAACAGAGTTAGCAAATTGAAGAAAATGGATAAAAATACAAGGTTACTGAGAGAGAGTTCACATAGTCGACTAGCCAGCAACAATTTGGAAGTATATATTATAATCAAATCATATGGGACCAGAGAACTTAGACTAACAGGTCTTTTTTTTTTTTTTTTTTTTTGCTTGACAGTAATAGTGACCTATAGACATATTTAAACAAAAATCCAAGAAAAGGAGAGAGGCTCCGGCAAGATGTCACTCTAGGCAGAAGCACCACGCCGTCCCTCCACAGCAAAGATCGGAAAAGCTAAGCCAGAGAATGCAACAATCCTGAAACCCTAGAACATCAAATGAATAGATAAAGAACTCAGCCGAGCACCAAATGGAGTGAGAATACTGAAAGAGAATGGAGAGTGAGGAGAGATTCATGCAGAGGTCTCCTACCAGCTAACGCAGTGCGGATCCACCATCTTGGACTCCTATCAGAGACCAGCAAATGGGGGTATGAGAAAGCAGCCACACGGAGTGTCCAGTGGGAGACAAAACAGCCGGTAATTTGCGGTGTGCGCTTTCCCACCCCCACCCCTCTTCGCCCCGGCTCAGACTCCTCTGCTTCCCACGGCCACAGTCTCTTGACTGGGAAGTGCTGGCTGCTTGGATTCCACACACCCAAGCGGGCGGTTCTCTGGGTGCCATTTGTTGACTGCTAGTGTTGCTTTGTTTTTTTTCTTCTTCTTTTGATTTCTCACTTGCCTATTGCCGCTTCCCCATCCTTTTGCTCGAGTGCGTGGCTCTGAGCGCCATCTTTGTTTCTTCCTGAGGGGCTCCAGAGTGCTGGCAATTTGTGATATACGCTTTCCCACTCTCCACCCTTCTCCACCCACACTCGGCCGCCTCTGCTTCCCATGGACACAGTCTCTTGTCCAGAAACACCAGCCTGCACTGGCTGGCTCTCTGAGTGTCATTTGTTGGCTGCTGGTGTTACTTTTTTTTTCCCCTGATTCTTTGGATTTCTTGCTTGCCTCTCGCCACCTCCCCCTCCTTTCGCTCAAGTGCCTGGCTTCGTGCACCATCTTTGCTTTTTCCTGAGGGCCTGCGGAGCTCCATTCGAGTGTGGAGCTGCTTCCCAGTATGGGCTACCATGCTGGTGGGATCCCGGGGCTTTTCTTCATTTTGAATTGTTTGTCTGTTTTCTCTTCCTTTTCTTGAGTTGGGAGCCCTTTCTGGCCAGGCGGAGCTGCGAGCCAGGGAGACTCCCATTTGGCTTCCACAGAATTGCAGAGGGATCCCTGAGGACATTTCTTTTTTCTTTGTTTTTTTTTTTTTCCTGTTTTTTTGGGGGGGCCTTTCTTGTTCTTTTATTTTTTTTTTTTGATTTGATTTCTTTTCTTTTCCCTGTTTTTCCCTTTTGTCTTCCTTCATTGCTCAGTTTCTCATCTCTCTATATGTTACTTCTCTTTCTGATCCCTGAATACCAGGCATTGTATGCCTCTGCGCCTTCTGGTCAGACTGTGCTGCGACACCTGAGAGCGACTTCCCCAGACTTCATAGCTGCATCGGTGGGTCCCCTGGGAACTTTGCGGTTCTTTAACCTTTCTGATTTTTATTTGTTCATTCTTTTCTTTTCTTCCTCTTCCCCTTCTGTTTTTCTCCATTTCATAGTCTCTCATCTCTCCAATCCAACAGCAAGCTCCCCTGGCATTCTTTTTTGTTTGTTTGTATGTTTTTGGCTCCTGTTCCTCTCTCCTCTCTCCCATACCCATCTTAGCTCCACACATAACAATCTCCCCACTGCATCCTGCCTACCTGCACCATGCGCTTGACATCACACCACCGAGCAGTACAGGCACGGCCTACTGGAATCTGCCCAGCACTGATTACCGACCCACCCTGGTAGCTGTAGTAAGTGTCACAAACAACCCATCCCAGTAACTCCTCTTCAGCTAGACCTGCCCTGCTGTACCATATCTGAGTGACTGAACCTGCCAGTTGGAGAAGGAGGCGAAACGTATTGAGTGCACAGATGAGCAAACAACAAAGAGCACGCAGTCCACCTGCTCAGATATATTCAAAATTTTTCTTAAAAAAAAGGGACGAAACAAACAAATCTACAACAAATAAGCGAGAGAAATATCTACTGAATGCCCCCAAAACATAAAATAATATCAAAACATTTACAAAAACAGGACAGGATGGTTCCAGTAGGCATCCAAATTAAAACACCAGAGGACTCTCCTGTGGAAGAAAATGCACTAGAAGTACCGGATAGAGAATTCAAATATCTAATACTCGGAAATTTCCAAGAACTGATGCAAAAAGCTGACAAACATGAGACAAAAGTAGACAAATTCATGGAAAATACAGACAAAAAATTAGAAGAATTCAGGAAGATGATGCAGGAACAAAATGCCAAAATAAATTCACAACTAGAAATTATACAAAGACAACAATTAGAAATCCAAAAGATAAACAATAAGATTTCAGAAATGGATGATGTCATAGAAGGGCTGAGAAGCAGATTTGAAACCATGGAAGACAGGATCAGTGAAACTGAAGACAAACACTTGGATACAACTCTGTTTCAGGAAAACTCAGAAAAAAGAACAAAGAAAAATGAAGAGACCTTGAGAGTTATGTGGGACACAATTAAAAGCAAAAATTCACAAGTGATTGGCATTCCAGAACAGGGGGAGAAAACAGAAAACACAGAGACGATCATTGAAGAACTACTTACCAAAAACTTCCCCAATATCATGAAAGATGAAAAGCTGGCCATCCAAGAAGCTTAACGAACCCCATATAGAAGAGACCCCAAAAGAAAATCAACAAGGCATATCATATTCACACTCGCCAAAACCAAAGAAAAAGGATCCTGAGAGCAGCACGTGAAAAACAAGAAGTCACATACAGAGGAGAAACAATAAGACTAAGCTCAGATTATTCAGCAGAAACCATGCAGGCAAGAAGGCAGTGGGATGACATATAAAATCTTGAAAGAAAAGAATTGTCACCCAAGAATTATTTATCCTGCAAAACTCTCGTTCAAATTTGATGGTGAAATTAGGTCATTTCCAGATAAACAGAAACTAAGGGAATATGTAAAAGTCAAACCAAACTTACAAGCATTATTAAAGGGAGTTCTTCGATCTGAGGACAAACAGCTTCAGCCCTCAGGCAGGACCTAGGATGCAGGATCGTACGAGCCAGATACCAATCTAGGAAATGAACTCTTGAGGACTATCCAAAACCAAAAGGAATACAACAGGGAATCAGAGCAGTCAATTGATGGATGACAACAACATCAAAACAATGAAAGAGGGAATAAACAGCATAGGTATAGAAACTTCTAATGGAGAGGAAGGCAAGGCGATACCAAGTAAGGGTAGACTTCTTCAAACTTAGAAAGATAAGCGCAAAATTCATGGTAACCACAAAGAAAGTTAACAAACCAACTCATAAAAATAAAGACGAAAAACATAAAGTCTCAGCAAAAACAAAACTTACAAAAACAAAAGAAATGAAAAAAAAAAATCTACAAACAAAAGGAACTCAGCACAAGAGAGTAAGAAGAACAAAGAAAACTTCAGCACCACAAAAAAAAGCACTACAAAATGACAGCAACAAACCCACATCTATCAATAATTACACTGAATGTAAATGGACTCAATGCACCTATAAAGAGACGGAGAGTCACAGAATGGATAAGAAAACAGGATCCATCAATATGCTGTCTACAAGAGACACACCTTAGAAACAAAGATGTGAATTTACTAAAAGTCAAAGGTTGGAAAAAAATATATCAAGCTAACAACTACCAAAAAATAGCAGGAGTGGCAATTCTAATCTCAGATAAAATAGACTTTAAAACAAAATCTACCATAAAAGACAAAGAAGGACACTATATAATGATTAAGGGGATGATCCATCATGAAGACATAACCATAATAAACATCTACACGTCCAATGACAGGGCTCCAAAATACATAAAACAAACTCTAACAACACTGAAAAGAGAAATTGAGAGTTCCACAATAATAGTAGGAGACGTCAACACACCACTCTCAGTAAAGGACAGAACAACTAAGAAGAAACTCAGCAAAGATACAGAAGACCTAAAGGGCACAATCAGCCAACTTGACCTCATAGACATATATAGAACACTCCATCCAACCGCTGCAAAGTACACATTCTTCTCCAATGCACATGGAACGTTCTCCAGAATAGACCACATCTTAGGCCACAGAGCAATCCGCAGCAAGATCCAAAACGCTGACATAATTCAAAGTATCTTCTCTGACCACAGTGCCATCAAGGTAGAAATTAACAATAGAAAGAGCAAGAAAAAAAAATCAACTAAATGTAATCTGAATAATACCCTGCTTACACATCACTGGGTAATAGAAGAAATCAGAGATGGAATCAAAAATTCCTAGAATCAAATGAGAATGAAAACACATCATACCAAAACCTTTGGGACACAGCAAAGACAGTCCTCAGAGGACAATTTATAGCAATAGATGCACATATCCTAAAAGAAGAAAGGGACAAAATCAAAACATTAACTACAGAACTCAAACAAATACAAAGAGAACAGCAAAAAAAGCCCACAACCACCGGAAGAAAGGAAATAGTAAAGATCAGAACAGAAATAAATGAAATAGAGAACAGAAAAACAATCAAAAGAATCAACAAAACCAAAAGTCGGTTCTTTGAAAGAATCAACAAATTCGACAAACTACTGGCCAGACTGACAAAAGAAAAACAGCAGAGGACACAAATAACCCAAATAAGAAATGAAATGGGGGACATTACAACAGACCCAACTGAAATAAAAAGGATTATAACAGAATATTATGAAAAACTATACTCCAACAAATTTGAAAACCTAGAGGAAATGGATAAATTTCTAGAAAAACACGGCCTACCCAAACTACAACAAAGTGATGTTGAAAATCTGAACAGACCCGTAACAAGAGAAGAGATTGAAAAGGTAATAAAAAAACTCCCCACCAAAAAAATCCCTGGCCCATATGGCTTCACTGGAGAATTCTACAACACATTTACAGAAGAGCTTGTACCAGTTCTACTCAAGCTATTTCAGAGCATAGAAGAGGAAGCAACACTTCCAAATTCATTCTATGAAGCCAGCATAATGCTGATACCAAACCCAGGCAAAGATGTCACAAAAAAGAAAATTACAGACCAATATCTCTCATGAATATAGGTGCAAAAATTCTCAACAAAATTCTAGCCAATAGAATTCAGCATCATATCAAAAAAATAATACACCACGACCAAGTAGGATTCATACCAGGTATGCAAGGACGGTTCAACATTAGAAAATCAATCAACGTAATCCACCACATAAATAAAAGGAAAGAAAAGAATCACATGATCACCTCAATTGATGCAGAAAAGGCATTTGACAAAGTCCAACACCCATTCCTGATAAAAACTCACAATAAAATAGTGATAGAAGGGAAATTTCTCAATGTAGTAAAGGGCATCTATGCAAAACCAATGGCCCACATCATTCTTAAAGGAAAGAGGCTGAAAACATTCCCCTTGAAAACAGGAACACGACAAGGATGACCTTTATCACCACTCCTATTTAACATTGTGCTGGAAGTTCTAGCTAGAGCAATAAGGCAAGAAAAAGAAATAAAGGGCATCCAAACTGGTAATGAACAAGGTAAACTGTCCCTGTTTGCAGATGATATGATACTCTACATAGAAAACCCTAAAGACTCCACGAGAAATCTGCTGGAACTAATGGAAAGATTCATCAGAGTAGCAGGATACAAGATAAACATTCAAAAATCAGTTGGATTCCTATACACCAGTAAGGAGAATGATGAAAAGGAAATCAGGCAAAGAATACCATTTTCACAGCCCCTAAAAAGATAAAATACTCAGGAATAAATCTGACCATGGATGTAAAAGACCTATACGAAGAAAATACAAAACACTAGTGCATGAAACCCAAAGGGATCTACATAAATGGAAAAACATATCATGCTCATGGATAGGCAGACTCAACATGGTGAAAATGACAATTCTACCCAAAGCAATTTACAAATACAATGCAATACCGATCCAAATACCAACAACATTCTTCAAAGAGATGCAAAAACTAATCATTAACTTTATATGGAAAGGGAAGAAACCCCAAATAAGTAAGGCACTACTGAAGAAGAAGAAGAAAGTTGGAGGACTCACACTACCTGACTTCAGAACCTACTATACAGCTACTGGAGTCAGAGTAGCCTGGTACTGGTACAATTACAGATACATTGACCAATGGAACAGAATTGAGAACCCAGATGTAAATCCATCCACTTACGGTCACCTGATCTTCGACAAGGGCCCAAAGTCCATCAAATGGGGAAAAGACAGTCTTTTTAACAAATGGTGCTGGCAAAACTGGATATCCATCTGCAAAAAAATGAAACAGGACCCATACCTCACACCATATATAAAAACTACTTCAAAATGGATCAAAGACCTGAATATAAAGCCTAAAACTATAAAGTTCATAGAAGAAAAAATAGGACCAACACTTCAGGCCTTAATACACAGCAATAACAGGATACAAACCATAACCATCAATGCACAAAACCCAATAGATAAGCCAGATAACTGGGATCTTGTAAAAATCAAACACCTATGCTCTTCAAAAGAGTTCACCAAAAGAGTAAAAAGAGAACCTACAGACTGGGAAAATTTTTGGACAGTACAAGTCAGACAAAGGTCTAATCTCCAGAATCTACAAGAAAATCCAACACCTCTACAACAAAAAGACAAATAATCCTATTGAAAAATGGGCAAAGGAAATGAACAGACACTTCACCAAAGAAGACATTCAAATGGCCAACAGACACATGAAGAAATGCTCGCGATCACTAGCCATTAGTGAAATGCAAATTAAAACCACAATGAGATACCATCTCACCCTGGCATTACTGGCACGAATCAAAAACACTGGAAATAACAAATGTTGGAGGGGCTGCGGGGAGATGGGAACTCTTATGCACTGCTGGTGGGAATGCAAAATGATACAGCCATTTTGGAAAATGATATGGCGCTTCCTCAGAAAGCTAGAAATAGACATACCATTTGATCCAGCAATCCCACTCCTAGGAATATATCCTAGAGAAATAAGAGTCATCACTCGAATAGACTTATGCACACCTATGTTCATGGCAGCATTGTTCACAATAGCAAAACAATGGAAACAACGTAGGTGCCCATCAACAGATGAATGGATAAACAAACTATGGTACATACACACAATGGAGTACTATGCAATGAGAAAGAACAACAATGAATCTGTGAAGCATCTCATAACATGGATGAAACTGGAGAACATTATGCTGAGTGAAATAAGTCAATCACAAAAGGACAAATATTGTATGAGACCTCTATTGTAAAAACCCATGAAAAAGTTCACACACAAAATGTAACAATCTATGTTGGTTACCAGGGATGGGAGGGGTGGGGGGCGAAGTATTAAATAGACAATAGATAAGTTGTGTCGTGGGTGAAGGGTGAGACAGTACACAATACAGGGGAAACTAGCTCAACCTGTACAAGGAAAGGTCATGGAAGCCCTATAGACACATCCAAACTCCCTGAGGGACTGAATTGGTGGGCTGTGGGGACCATGGTCTCAGGGAACATTTAGCTCAATTGGCATGACACAGCTTATAAAGTCAATGCTCTACATTCCACCTTGGTGAGTAGTGTCTGGGGTCTTAAAAGCCTGTGAGCGGCCATCTATGACACTCCACTCATCTCATCCCTTCAGGAGCAAGGGAGAATGAAGACAACAGGATACAAGGAAAAGATTAGTCCAAAGGACTAACTGTCCACAGCTACCGAGGCCTCCACCGGACTGAGTCCAGTACAGCTAGATGGTGCCCGGCTACCACCACTGACTGCTCTGACCAGGATCACAACAGAGGGTTCTGGACAGAGCTGGAGAAGGATGTAGAGCATAATTCTAACTCACAAAAAAAAAAAGACCAGATTTACTGGCCTAAAGGAGACTGGAGAAACCCCAAGAGTATGGCCCACAGACACCCTTTTAGTTCAGTGGTGAAGTTACCCCCGAGGTTCACTGTTCAGCCTGGGAGTGGACAGCCCCGTAAAACCAAATCAGACTAACGAGGTAGAGAAGTCCAGTGACAGGGGCCAGAAGGCAGAAGGGGACAAGGAAGCTGGTGATAGGGAACCCAAGGTTGAGTAAGGATATTGTTGATGTGTTGTGAGATTGTTAACCATTGTCATAGGGCAACATTTGTAGTAACTGTTAAATGAGAAACTATTTTGTTCTGTAAGCCTTCATCTTAAGTGAGAATAACAGCACAGTTGGAAGAGCGTCGTCAATGTCACTGAACTGTGTATGTAGAAATTTTTGAAACGGTGTGTCTTTGGCTATGTGTATTTTCACCAAAAAAAAAAAAAAAAAGGTTGAAAATTTAGAGGGTTAATATGTTGGGGGTTGTTAACCAATGTCAGAAAACAACATGTGTACTACTGTTTCATGAGAAACTATTTGTTCTGTAAGCCTTCACCTGAAGTACAATAAAAAAAGAAAGAAATCCACGAAAAGGATGATATTCTATGAAGACTAACTTGGTAGAAGTATGTTCAGTGTCATAGTGTAGGGAAGTTTCAGTAGTATCTGTGCTGATACTATAACTATTTCAGTTATAACTTCTGTTTAAATACATCAAGCAGAGGTGACTAGTATTTGCAGGACAGACAACAAACACAAAGTCAGCATAAGTTGATCTTACTGCATTTCTTTTAAAGGCAATCAATCTTATCATGGTAAAGATTTATCCTATATATCAGCAGTAACACACTACAACTATGACTTTCTCTATGTTTGATGGGCAAACCCAGCATAAACAATTTCTTTTACTCGTAGAGCTATGAGTTAGAAAATACAAAAATGTCTTCTTAAAAATATCTAATTTCATATATCCTTGCATTCAATAGCTGGTAATCATTCTCTCTTGTATAGTGTCTGTGTCTGCTATCTAGCATGATAATCATCCAAGAGTCCAGGTTTTTCTAACTTAAAATCTAATTTATAACCTTAAAATATTAGTTTCTACTATTATACAGAATATAAAAACTTCCTTGTAAGATTTTGTATCCTATTAAAATCATATAGATACTAAATGGTATGTCCATAAAAATGGTATGGACATTCTAATGATCATTTTGCATTTTTCTGCACTTTTAATGAGAATAAGTTGCTACAATTCCCTTGGGGTTAGTGATTATTTTAAGGATATTTTCCTACTTAATAATTTTCCAAAAGGTCATTAATGTAAAATATTAAGTTCTCAGTATAGCACAGCAAGATATTTATTGGTACAAGAGGAAATTTCTTTCCAACCTTTCTGATTCCAAAGTCTTTTTACATAGTTTTTCAATCTGGAATAATTTCTGACTGCCTGTATTTACCAGCACCATCCTCTTTTATCCTATCTTACCCTATTTCTATTTCTGTTCTATTCTTAGTTCATTAGTTTGCTGTTTTTTGTGAAGGCGTACCCTCAACCTTTGCATTTTTACTTAAGAATCTCATCCTCATATAGAACTTCTCTTGCAAGGCCTCAAGTCTAGGTCAGATTCATTTGCTATTATCTTATCCACATTTTTCATTTTTTTCAGGGAATTTTTTAGTTTGTAATTATATGTTTGTCAGTGGATTCTTTGACAATGTTTGCTTTTACCCTGTACCCCTGAGAACAGGAATTGTTACTATTCCACCCTCCATGCTGGCTTTTATGCCAGAGCCTGGAACAATGCCTGGAGCCAATTAGCATTTTGTAAGTATGTGTTGAACTGATTAATAATTTACTTTTAACAAATTTAATATTTTTACACAATGCCTTATCCTTTATACTAATCAAATAATTACCAGATATGTATATATATACACATACACACACATAGATATATATATATACACATACATACATATTTATTGATTTATAAATTATTACTGCAACATGTGCTGCATGGGCAGAACAGAAATTGATAAACACTAGAGAAGTCATAATTCCTTTGAAATCTTTATAATCTATTCTTGGATAAAGAGCTATCCACACAAAGAAAATGGAGATGTGTGCATATAAATATACATGTATTATAAAAGAACATTTGAAGTTGTCAAACTTAGATAAATATGTACTTATAAAAGATAAGAATGGAATACTTACACAAACCATAAACAAGCACCAAATTCTAATCTCTAAATAAAAATTTTATGGTTTATATATAACAGAAGCTATTCGCCCATTTTGCTTCAGTGAGCCAATTAAATTCACCTTGTCTCAAATTGTCCCCTATGTTTGAATACACTGTTATTGGGAGAACCCTGCATATAGTTTCAGTAGCATATAAAAATTTCTATTTTTAATATGTGTACTTAGAATAAAAAAAATAAAAGGAAGTACACATAAGCTACAGATTAATATTTTAATATTGTTGAAATGGTGAAAGTAATAGGACATGACAATTAAGTATCTTCTTAAGATGAATTTTTGGAAAATAAAAACGAAGGCTTGAACAAATTATATATGAAAATAAAAATTATAGCTTTTTTCCACTTAATTAGCATTCTTGTCCAAATAAGCAAGAATCGCTTTAAAAAGTAACGCTTTTTCCCCTTAGAATTTCTGCTGAAGTTCAAAGGTTCAAGTTTTAATTACCACTCATAAAGTATGCAGTCTAACTTTCAAAACTATGAAAAGTTGACTATTTTACATGATTCAGCAAGATATTCCTCTTTGAAGAATTATCATTATAGAGTATTAACCTTCCTACAAATTAGTAGCTAGAAAATTATTTTCCCACTTTTCAGTTTCAGAGACTGCTTAATAAATCAGAATCTGGAATCTTGTGTGGATGAAAGGAAATAGTAGTTTTAAGATTAGAAACTTACTAATGTGACGCCCACGGGCAAAGATAAAATTAGATATTGTGGATAAATCTGAAGTTTCAGTTTTAATAATGATAAATGTATAGTGAAGCAGAGAACCAATGAAGAAACAAATTCTACCCCTCTGCCCATGCCCACCATCTTGTCAGCTGAATATGCACTTCAAAAGTGTGTTCAGTGCTTCTGTTCTGCCTCCTAGTTCATTGCATAGTGCCTGGGGTCTTAAAAGCTTGCAAGAAGCCATCCAAGGCACAACAATTGGTCTCTATTCACCTGGAGCAATACAGGAAGGAGAATCAGGAATAGGAGGAGTAAATGGTATGGGTGGCTAATGCCTCCATGAACAACTGCCCCCCTTTGCCATGAGACCAGAAATGGATGATGTCTGGCTACCACTACTGAACATTTTATTCAAAGATTGTATAGAATAATCCTGATCAAAAGGAGAAAATGTAGAACAGAATTTTTAATTCTCAGGAAATCCAGACTTTCTGGAGCCATAGAAGCTCGATGAATCCCTGGAACTACTGCCTAAAATAATCTTTAAACCTTAAACCAAAAAATATCCCCTCAAGTCTTCTTAAAACTAAAGTTTTTTAACTTAACTAGTAAAGACGTTCTGCCTTGAGTATTATACTCTTTTAAGATCTACCTATATGGGATCAAACTGACAAGAGCAACTCGAAAGGTTAGACGGAAGTCTTAGGGGGCAGCGAATTTATGTTAATGAGGGAGGAACAACTACGAAAAGGAGGGTGAGAATGGTTGCATAACTTGAAGAACGTAATCAATGTTACTGAACTGTACTCGTAAAAACTTGAATTGGTGTATGTTTTTGCTGTGTATATTCTCAACAACAAAATAAATTAATTTTCTAAAGTGCAAGTTGTACTGTCTTGTATACAGAGGGGTATATGAAGTAAAAGCAAAATCGGATATAATCGTGGAGGAATGAAAATGAGTGTTAAGATACAGAAAAGAGAAATTGGAGAGAATATGTGAGTGTGTGCATATGGTTTTGTGTTGTGCTTGTGTGTGTGTGTTTGTGTGTGCATTAGGTGGAATGTATTCTCAAGTGTAAGTAACTATAGTTGTTCAATGAAGGGGTCATAAACTCCTAAGACTATAAAGTTCTGGCACATACTGTAAATAAGTGAAACGGGTTGAAAGAAAATGGGGAGTTCTAGCCACTGTGCCAAATTGAAACTGATATTAGCTTCTTTGTGGAAGTTTAAACACATTTTTTATCTTGTCTTTGTGTGTTTTAGATAAAACATAATGCTTAGATTTTAATGTAGAACTATTCAATTTTAATTTTTTTAAATTAAACTATTTTTAAAGCATTGTACTGGTCAAAGAAATATAGCTGCTTGCACTGTTCGGCCCATGGTACTACACTTGGAAATCTTTGGCTGCCAGTGGACTGCCTATTACATAATCAGAACTCTATATATTTAAGGTCACAGTTCTATCGTCACATCCCACAAAAACTCATCATAGTCAAGTTTTTTGGGAATTATAGCAGTTTAAAGTATTTTTCTGACTGGAAAAAAAAATCTATCTCAGTAATAGATGCAATAGGAATAAAAATGATATGCCAGGCTGCCCAAGGTCTACTAGGTGGGAACTGGAGCACTGCTGGCATTTAGGATTTTCTCAAAAGAGGAATTTTCAGAATTATCATGCTGCTACTTTAAAACAAACAGATTAAAAACAGATATCACATACATAAAATAAGCAAACAGATAGAAACCAAAGATTATTAGTGGTTACCAGAGATGGCAGGGAAGAGGAAAGGTGAAGTGCGGCTTAGGGGACATTGAGCTTATGTTAGTGGTGGTGAATAATTTGGAAAAGAACAGTGATAAAAGATTGCAAAATATGAAGAACGTAATCAATGTCACTGAATTGTATGTGTGGATATTGTTGAACTGGTGAAGGTTTTGTTGTTTATATTTTCACCATAATGAAAAATACACACATATATATTCAGAAAGGTTTTTGAGGATACACATTTACCTCTGATGTAAGAATGCATTTGGGGCACAGTCATCAAGATTGCAAACTTTATTCTTGCCCAAGTATTGATTTCTGCTCTAAATTTTGTAATCATGTGAGTGACTTTTAAAATGATACCAAATCCTGGGTTAATCTCATTTTGATGGTATTTATCTATGTTTTTTATATTCATTTTATGGTTTAAGTTTGGTTCTAGACAATCTTGTAAACCACCTTTCAGTAGTTGCTACTTATTTCTTTTTCAAATTTTGTCAGCATCACATAGATTGGCATTTCAACTCATAATGAAAGCCCTTATTTAATTATAAGGTTATGTATATTGCTTTCCAATCAAAAAAAAAAAAAAAAAGGAAAGAAAGAAAAAGGAAGTAAATGATTGCAATCATGAGACTTGTTCCCTGCAGGTATTTCCTAATGTTCAAAATTGGAAAGCAAGTTTTACCAAAACTTTCAAACTGTTATCCTTACCACCTGTGGGCTATCTTGTATGTCACTGTAAATGTGGAAGAAAAAGGCATATATGGTATTATATTTGGAGGAAATACAACTTCCTAAATGTAAAATAATATCTAAATATGCCTGTAAATAATAAAGCCATATCGTTAGGATTTTAGAAATATTTTCATGCCAATTATGTCATTACACGGATTTTAAAACATAGATAATAAAATATGTAAGGCAATGAAATGCCACAACACTTAGTATAACCTGAGAAATTTGCCCTTGAAGATCATTGTATTGAAGAGAAAAAAAATCATTTGTATCTTATGATATTTACAAAAGATGCTTTAAACAAACAAGAGCAGTAGCAAATCATACTGTTTCACGAGACACTGTTAATTAAAGTGGGAAATACTGTGCACACAAATTAGCCTCTAAAAATCACTTTTCTTGAAAACACATGGCAAGCAGACTAATTTCAATACTATGAGCTAGAACTAAAATTGTATCATGCACTATCTTTCACCAGCCAAGTAATACATGCAGGGTGAAAGCTACTCCAACTGTCATATTAAACAACTTTAAATGTGGCTGACGTCTATAATTTTCCTGTAATCTTATTCTGAAGGGAGCTTTCTTAAGCAAAAAATAATTACAGAAAAGGTAAACGTCTGGCAATAGTGATTTGTTTATAGACAAACAAAGAACTAATAGAGAATGAATACATTTAGTCTGATAAGGAAAGTTTTGTTGACATTTTTGTAAAGAAACAAAATAGTGCAGAAAATGGTCCTCTGCTAATTGAGCTAGTGTTATAAAAATATGGACTTTTTCCTAGAAATAAAAAAATTCAAAAGTTGACTATTTAAAATTTTAGCAGTTTTCTTTGGATAATATAGCAAATTTTGATGTAATAAGTTTTATTGTAGATTCTACTTTTTTAAAAGGAAATATTAATAGGGCATACTCTGGTAGTTATTTTTAACTAACTCTTTTAACCAAAGAAGAGGTCTTCGTTAGTATTAAAAAGTGATTAATTTTGGATTTATTTCAGAGATTTCTTGAATTAAAGAAATAAAATTGTCAGCCTAATGAAGACGTAATCTTAAAAATGAAAATAAATGTGGAAAGAATAGAATAATAGAGAGAGTAGAACCTGAAGTTAGGAAACTTGAATTGGAGCGTCAGTGTTACCAGTTATTAGGTGGATCCGAGTAAGTCACTTATCCTTCAAGCCTCAATTTACTCCATTAGAGTTAGGCTAATCATACTAAACAGGATTTCTATGATGATAAAACACAGTCACTAACAAACGGTGGTTCAATTTGACTTTGGCTAAATATATGTTGAACAAAATGTTTAATAAATATTAATCCGTCTCACACAAGTAGAATTATAACATAAACTTTAAAATTCAGAGCCTGAAGTTTGATCCAAATGATAAAGGTAAGCATTGTTTTGTCTGAAGAGTATATTTTTGTGAAAAGTACAAAGATATCCTGGTGGCACAGGGGTTGAAGGTTCGGTTGCTAACCTGAAGTCTGAACCCACCAGCTGCTCTGCGGAAGAAAGATACGGCAGTCTGCTTCCATTAAAATTTACAGCCTTGAAAACCTTACAGGGCAGTTTTACTCTGTCCCATAGGCGCTATGAGTAGGAATCAACTTGGCAACAGTGGTTTTGGATGTTATTGAAAACACCAGAAGGTGCTTAAATAAGCATGTTCATATGTTTTTCTCCTTCCATGTTAGTTTTGAAAATCTAGGGATGTGAAATCAGAGTTGCTAGTTAGTGATGATGCAGAGGTAAGCTCAGCCCTATTAAAATTTCTATTACAGCTCAAGAACTGAACAAAAGTTAAACTCCAAAAGCAGCATCTCTAAATTAACTCTGAAAGGCAATTACTGTTTCAATAATTCATGAGGAAAAGTTGACATAGCAATAGCAAGTTGTCTCTCCACAAATAAAGGCCCAAAGCTTGCATCTATACTTGGCATTGTGTATGAGAGTATGTGGGCCAGTTCAGTTAATACTTGTATTACGAGCATTTATAAAGTCACAATGAAGTTAATGATTTAAAAAAAAAAAAGATGAATTGATGAAGGGACCATAATAGATTACTTGAAATACTCTAGGGCTAAAAGAATAATTTAATATTTTTACATTTGCTAGATCGGGTTCCTGATTTCTCAGTATCAAAACCAAACCAAACCCACTGCCATCCAGTCGATTCCGACTCATAGCAACCTTATAGGACAGAACAGAGTTGCCCCATAGGGTTTCCGAGGAGCACCTGGTGGATTCGAACTGCCAACCTTTTGTTCAGCAGCCGTAGCTCTTAACCACTGTACCACCAGGGTTTCCAATTTCTCAATAACATTTCCAAAATCTCTATTTTCTCTTTAAACAAAATTTATTTTTTAAACTACAAACTATTTAGACAAGCCTACCAAAATCTTGGAGCCCTGGTGGTGTAGTGGTTTAAGAACTCAGCTGCTAACCAAAAGGTCTGCAGATCAACTCCACTAGCTTCTCCTTGGAAACCCTATAGAACAGTTCTACTCTGTAGTATAGAGTTGCTATGAGTTTGAATCAACTCGACGGCAATGAGTTTGATTTTTTTTTTGGTACCAAAAACTTAAAAGAAGAATTCCTGATAATATTAGTAATTTCTATTACTACATCTAGATAGATGGTAGACAGATACATACATACATATGAATGGGTATAAAATAGATCATTTTTTAAGTATGTAAGCTAAATGGTGGTGAATAAACACTTCTGCTATTACAAATGGGAAATACTATATTACTCAGTTAAAACATTCAAATAAAAAGGACTCATTTTTAGATATAATAATAATAAATCTCCCAGCAAAAAAAAATTGAGTATCATGTAAAATGTTTCAAAATTGTTGGTCTCCGAATTACTAATTTATCATGAATTTCTGAGTGTCCATATACACTGGGAGAAAGTTCTAGATCAAAACCCATTTTGCCTCTAGACCATTTCCTTAATAACTTATCAGATACGGAAAGTACTTTACAGAAGTTAGCAATTAGAGGGTGAGGAAAGTACTGAGGATATTAATATATCATATTTAGTGTACCTCTGAAATTTTTATCATCATTCATCATTTATCATGTCATTTTATCCACCAAAACCCCTCGACAAATATCAAATATTATTTGCATGATCGTGCTGGGCACAGAGCAGCTAGCAGTGAAGATACGATCCTTACATTTGAAATGTTCTTCACCTGGTTGGAGAACAGCAAACCAAAAAATTTTAATATGATGGGGTATGTGCTGTAAGATAAATAGACACCAAGTACTTCAAGTACTGGGGAGATTTAAACAATTGTCCTGGGGGTAGGAGGTAGGTAGAGGTATTCACAGAATACCCGTTGCCCAGTCGAGTCCATTCCGACTCATAGCGACCCTACAGGACAGAATAGAACTGCCCAATAGGGTTTCCAAGGAGTGGCTGGTGGATTTGGACTGTCTACCTTTTGGTTAGCAGCTGAGCTCTTAACCACTATACCACCAGGGCTCTGCTTCACGGAATAGGTGGCATTAAAGCATATTCTTGACAGATGAATGAGAGATCATCAGATAGACTAGTACATTCCTGGCACAGACTGTAGGGCATGTAAAGACATGGAGCTACAACAATATGGTGCCATCAGGAATTGGTGTATGTTTCCATGGGCTTTAGGATGTATTAGTGTGAATACTAGCACAGGATTGGAAGAAGCGTTTGAGGGCAGATCACAAAATGTGGAGAAAAGAGTATAGTTATTGCGAAAATTTTAAAACACTGAAGCAATTAAAACAAAACAAAACTCTACTGTAAGTGAGCTGCCATGTCATGCGGCAGCCTTTTAGAAAGCCCCCCATGGCATTGGACTGAGGCCTGTCAACAGCCACTTGAGTTAGCTGGAAGCAGAGCCTCTCTAGTAAAGCACTGAGATAACAGTAGTCACAGCGAACAGCTTGATTGCAATATCATTAGAGACTGAGCCAAAACCAGCCAGATAAGCTGCTCTTGGAAATTTTTACCCATGGAAACTTTGAGACAGTATGTGTTTATTGTTGTAGACTGCTACGTATGTGGTTACTTGTTATTTGTCATGAAACAGATTTGTTCATTTATGGTGCTTAAAAGTATTAAGTGTGTGTTTATGTGTGTTTGTGTGTGTGTGTATATATGTACATATATACACACATATATATATAATTTTTACTGTACTGAAGTAGCATGGAGAAATGACATTGTTGTTGGGTGTCATCGAGTTGGCTCCGATTCATAGTGACCCTACAACAGAATGCAACACTGCCCAGTCCTCCACCGTCCTCACAATTGTTGCTGTGTTTGAGTCCATTGCTGTAGCCACTGTGTCAATCCATCTTGCTGAGGTCTTTCTCTTTTTCACTGATCCTCTATTTTATCAAGCATGACGTCCTTCTCCAGGGACTGGCACCTGCTGGTAGCACGTCCAAAGTATATAAGACTAAGTCTCACCATCCTCCCTTCTAAGGAGCATTCTGGCTGTACTTCTTCCAGAACAGCCCTGTTCATCTTTCTGGCAGTTCATGGTAGATACAATGTTCTTTGCCAACACCATAATTCAAAATGCATTGATTTTTCTTTGGTCTTCCTCATTCATTGTCCAGCTTTCATATGTATATAAGGTGACTGAAAATATCATGACTTGGATCAGGTACACCTTAGTCCTCAAAGTGACATCACTTCTTTTTAACACTTTAAAGAGATCTTTTGCAGCAGATTTGTCCAGTGCAATAATGTCATTTGATTTCTTGACTGCTGCATCTATGGGCATTGATTGTGGTTCCAAGTAAAATAAAATCCTAGACAATTTGAATATTTTCTCCATTTATCATGATGTAATTTATTGGTCCAGTTGTGAGGATTTTTTTTTTTTTTTAATGTTGAGGTGTAATCCATAATGAAGGCTGTGGTCTTTGATCTTCATCAGTAAGCGTTTCAAGTCCTCTTTGCTTTCAGCAAGCAAGGTTGTATCATCTGCATATGGCAGATTGTTAATGAGTCTTCCTCCAATCCTGATGTTCCATTTTTCTTCATATACTCCAGCTTCTCTGACTGTTTTCTCAGCATACAGACTGAATACAATCCTGAGGCACACCTTTCCTGATTTTAAGCCACACAATATCCTCTTGTTCTGTTCGAACAACTGCCTCTTGGTCTATGTACAGGTTCTGCATAAGCACAAGTGTTCTGGAATTTCCATTCTTTGCAATGTTATCCATAATTTGTTATGAGGCACAGAGTTGAATGTCTTCACATAGTCAATAAAACACAGGTAAACATCTTTCTGGTATTTTCTGCTTTCAGCCAAGATCCATCTGACATCATCAATTCTTTCCCTCCTTCCACGTCCTCTTCTGAGTTCAGCTTGAATTTCTGGCAGTTCCCTGTAGATGTACTGCTACAATCATTTTTTGAATTATTTTCAGAGGTTATGGAATTTTAAATTTGCATATTAAGTTACTGATCTCTAAATCACTAATAGTAATTATAATTGATGAAAGAACCACTAAATTTCTTCAGGTCTCTCGGTATTATTCTTTAATTTTTTAAATCATCTATTTGAAGTTTTGCAAAACACTTTAGTTTCCCTAGAGGAGCAAATACCACATTAGGTACATAACATAAGATGCTACCTTTCCTAGTATCTCAGGATAGTTTTAGGGAGTTGAAGGTCAATGAGAAATGTATCAGAATTTTGCCTCAAGTCACTGCCCATGGAAAAATAAGAGCTTTTCAGAGCAGGTTGGGTGGAGTCTATGCTCATGGCTTGCAAATGATCTTAAGAGAGGATAGAACATGTTATAGCAGAAATGAAAGAACAAAATAAATGCCTGCCTGCAGATTCATGACAGTGCACCGCAAAAGAAGAGAGAGAAATCCTTTTTTTAAACCAGTTTTTATAAATACAGTATTCCCAATCTAAATTTCAGGTATTAGAACCCACAAAAAAATTCTACCTTTTTGAAAAAGCAGAAATGTTAGTGCCCAGATTTGTATATACTGAAACCCTACATGCCTTGTATTTACTTCGTATATTGTTTAAATTTAGGAGCAGTTAATACAATCTTGATCACTAAAAAAACCTGTTAATAAGTGGTAGTATACAGTATATTTCCTTTCTGCATGCTTTTTTAGGTCAGGCTGGCATATTCCATAGTCACTATGAGCTTTCAGACCATGACATTCTCTTGATGCCACTTTTCAACTGTAAAACACATCAGCTGGAAACCCATTGGGTTGCTATCACTTTCTACACGTCCACAGCCTCAGGGTAAACTAATATGACCCTCACGACTAATACATTGAAGAGATAAGAATGATTTTCTGCACTGATTCATTCGTTGTGAAAGCTTTCTGCTGCAGAAGGCTAGACAGCACTCCTGCGGGTGTTGCAGTGAGAACACTGAAATGGCAACGAATGGCATTGCTCAGCTTTTCAACCACGCTGTGATCTGAAATTTTGCATTTTACAGGTACCGTAGATGTGAACATCATCCTTCAAGGAAATTGGATTGCTGAATAAGAAACTTCTTTACACCCTGCCTGTTATTCTTACATGATACTTAGAGAAACAGTTTGACAGCTTTGGAGAGAATATCGTATGGCTACTGTAGGCTTTCTACTTACAGAGTTTAAGTGACTCAGGATGTTAGCTTTACTGGCTTTACATTTTTTCTTCAGGGAAAACAGAGACATCACCAGGTTTAACAAATAGAAAATGTATGCTTCCTCCACACAGAAGTGCAGAAGGGGAATTCTTCACACATTTTAGAGGTTTAAGAAATGATATATTTTTTAATTCCTATGAAATTCAAGGTAACCTTGAGTTAGAACATTTTGTTTCAGAGATGATAATTTAAAACTTGTTTCCAATAATTGCTTTCGTTTCCATACTATTTGGAACAATATATAATTTGAATGGTTCATATTGTTTCTTAGCTTTACTTACATTTACCTGCATATATTGAAATGTGATTGTAAAGAATGCTTCCTTCATTTAGATTAAGCAAATAGGGTATGCCACTTGCCACATGCATCCTCTTATAGAGCTAACTATATTCACTAGTTTTCACTTCTTAAACTAGTGTACTATTTCCAGCAGCAATATAATTTGACTAAAAATAGGAGATTCAAACTATCTCCTTCTACTCAAACTCTAAAAATCAATATAAGCTCTTGTACATTTAAAATTTGAATTTCCTCTTATGTCAGATGCTTTGTAGATACAAGTTAATTGGGCTAAACATTATTATTCTCACTGATGTATCCTTCTCTAAATCAGCTGATGCACAGAAACTAGCCCATAAATAAGAATTCATTGAAACCTGTGGTTTCAGCTTATGTAAGTTCTAGAAATATGTTCCATACTTGTAAATTAACTAAGCCACATGTCTAAGCTACTCTTAAACCTAAAACTAAATAATTCCAAACATCTCTGATAAATAATGTAAAATAATAAGCTTGCAAATCTGGCAGGAACTCCAATCTCAGTTACAGTATCAACAAAATGGAAATGGTATAGTGAGGATTAAATGAGAGAATTTATACCACATGCTGAGAATAACAACTGGCACATAGTGACTACTCAACTACACGAGTACCATTCATATTCGGGTATTTCTCTTCACCTCTTTCTTTTTACACTGGAGAGAATTATAGCCTTGGCAACTGAGGTTTTCTTTACGTTTCTTTTCCTATAGTCAGTTAAATTTTATGTAAGTAAATAAGCTCATGGTATAAAGCATGAAATTGAAATGCTGAAGAATGTCCATTATATAACAACACTGTCTGTTAATTAATTAGATTGTAAAAAGCAAATGCTCACATCCTAAACTGAGAATTTTCTGAGATCTGGGTGTTTCAAAATGTTGCATATCTTATCTTTTGAGTAGAAACAAATAAGCCCTTTTTCCCAACTGTATAGGATTAAAAGAGCAGTGGAAACTTCAGAATGATAAGGGGTTCTTGTGTAGGGCTGCTGAGTCTCTAACTTGAGTTCTTGAGACGACAGGAAAAAAGAAAAATCTGTTGCCGTGGAGTCAATTCTGACTCATAGTGACCCTATAGGACAGCGTGGAGCTGTCCTATATAGTTTCCAAGGAGTGGGCGGTGGGTTCAAAATGCCAACGTTTTGGTTAGCAGACAAGTTCTTAACCAATAGGCTCTAAAAATGTAATGCTTTTCCACTAACTTTCAGTGAAAGCTAGGTTATTTATGTCACTCATCTTTCCCTAAAGAAGATGCACTTTTTCAGAAGGATAGACAAGGACTGCGTAAGTATAGGTTTGAGATTCTAGATCGGTCAGATTGGAGAGTCTTGGGTGGAAGAGGGAGGTGTCCATCAACTACAGAAGTTAATGCTAAGATAATTACTGGGGGAAAGTCACACACTTCAATGACTGTCAATCAACCTGCACAATTTACTAGTGAAATACCTATGGTTATCAGAGATTGTAAAAGAGAGAAAAGGGGGGAGAAAAAAAAGCAGTCTAGATCTTTTTCTCAAATAAACATGTTCAACAGCATGAATTTAGATTCAGTTATGCTGGGTGTGAGCCCAGACTTTTCCACTGTGACTAAAATAAGCTCTCTTATCCTCAGGCGTCTTACCTATGAAATTGGGGATAATTATAACAGTGCAAGGATTAAAATGAAATTATGCCAATAAATATTTCATCACTTAAGAAGTTCTCCATAAACATTTACCTTTCTGTCAAATATTATTATTATAATGTGCTATGAGGGTTCAATTAAAGCAAGATTTGAATAGAGTACAAGCAGTAAGAAGAGTGGAAGAGTTTATTCAGTTTAAAAGACATAGGGACAGGGTCTAATACATATTAAAATGCATTTATATAAATAAAGTGTAAAATAATTAAATATGGCCAATGTCAAGAGTGAATGGGAAAAAATAAGATACTGGCTTATTATTCAAGTTCTAAGTAAATTCCCTAAACTTTAGTTATTCTATAAGAAAATCTGGGGAATAAATGAGACAATACTTTAAATGAATCCTCACAGTCAATAAACCTACTATGTATTATGAGCTAAGCATTACGGGACTTATAAAATGTAGAGGATATGATTTCTGCCCAAAAGTAAGGAAAATGGACTGGGAGAAAATATGTTCAAATTTAACTAAAAATAAGAGTCAAATAGTTCAAAATAATAAAATAAGTATTATAAAGGACAACATACTTAATGCCAAATAGATTATATGAACAATAAATTCCATATAGTAAAGCAGTTATCTGAAACATATTTTCTTTATTAATAGCTATGAAACACTGCATAATTTTTTTAAAAAACATTTATTGAATATTTGCTTTTGGTATCTTAAAAAGAAAAAACTAAGATGCACAATATCATTGGCAGATTAAAGTCAAAACATTCCCATTGCTCTCTTCTGATCTAACAGAGGTTATTTCCAATAAAAAATAATAATAACAAACTTCTTTTGTTTGTTTGTTGTTGTAGTTTAAGTGAAAGTTTACATTTCAAGTTAGTCTCTTATACATAAATTGTGTGACCCTAATTGCTCTCCCTAGACTGTGACAGCACACTCCTCCTTTCCACCCCTGATTTCTCATGTCCATTCAACCAGCTCCTAACCCTCTCTGCCTTCTCTTCTCATCTCTGGACAGAAGCTGCCCATTTAGTCTCATGTATGTACTTGAGGTAAGAAGCACACTCTTCACGAGTATCATTTTTATGTCCCACAGTCCAGTCCAATCTTTGTCCAAAGAGTTGGCCTCGGAAATTGTTTTAGTTCTTCACTGATAGAGAGACTGGGGGCCATGCCTTCTGGGGTTCCTCCAGTCTCAGTCAGACCATTAAGTCTGGTCTTTCTACTAGAATTTGAGTTCTGCAACCTACCTTTCTCCTGCTCCATCAGGGACTCTCTATTGTGTTCCCTATCAGGGTGGTCATTGGTGGTAGCCAGACACAGACACCATCTAGTTCTTTTGGTCTCAGGCTGATGAAGTCTTTGGTTTATATGGCCCTTTCTGTTTCTTGGGCTAATATTTTCCTTGTGTCTTTGGTGTTCTTCATTCTCCTTTACTACAGGTGGTTGGGACCAATTGATGCATCTTAGATGGCCGCTTGCAAGCTTTTAAGACTCCAGACTCCTCACCAAAGTAGGATGCAGAACATTTTCTTAATAAGCTTTGTTATGACAATTGACCCAGATGTCCCCTGAAAGCATGGTCCCCAGAACCCTGGCCTTGCTATTCTTACCCTCGAAGTGTTTGATTGTATTCAGGAAACTTCTTAGCTTTGGTTTAGTCCAGTTGTGCTGACTTCCCCCGTAGTGTGTGCTGTCCTTCCCTTCACCTAAGACAATTCTTGTCTACTATCTAGTTAGTGAATAACCCTCACCCTCCCTCCCCACCCTCGTAATCATCAAAGGATGTTTTCCTCTGTGTTTAAACCTTTTCTTGAGTTCTTATAATAGTGGTCTTATACAATATTTGTCCTTCTGTGACTGACTAAATTCACTCAGCATAATGCCCTCCAGGCTCCTCCATGCTATAAGGTGTTTCACGGCTTCATCATTGCTCTTTATCGTTGCATAGTATTTCACTGTGTGAATATACCATAATTTGTTTATCCATTCATCCGTTAATGGGCACCTAGGTCATTTCCATCTTTTTGCTATTGTGAACAGTGCTGCAGTGAACGTGGGTGTGCATATATCTATTCATTTGACGGCTCTTATTTCTCTAGGATATATTCCAAGGAGCAGGATTTCTGGATCATATGGTATTTCTATTTCTAGCTTTTTAAGGAGGTGCCAAATCTATTTCCAAAGTGGTTGTACCATTTTACATTCACACCGACAGTGTACAAGTGTTCCAGTCTCTCCACAACTTCTCCAGCATTTATTTTGTGTTTTTTGGATTAATGCTAGCCTTGTTGGGGTGAGGTGGTATCTCACTGTAGTTGTGGTCTGCATTTCTCTAATGGCTAATGATCGTGACATTCTTCATGTGTCTGTTAGCCGCCTGAATATCTTCTTAGGCGAAGTGCCTGTTCATATCCTTTGCCCATTTTTTAATTGGGTTATTTGTCTTTTTAATAATAATCTATTTTAATGTTTCAATTTCCATCCTAAATATTTGCTTCAGCCTGGCCATTCCTAATGTTTTGTTTTGTTTCTATAGCTATTCCCAAAACTTTTAGCTCTTTTAAGTAAAATAATGTGACTGTAAGTCATCTCCAGATAACTTGTCATACATAGTTGTCTTTTTTTTCTCCAACACCACTCCTTTCCATCAGGCTGTAGTCTTGTAGAATGCAGAGGCATTTTTCTTGTTGTTTAATCTTTCCCTAGATAAATTCATTCATTTTAATGTATGTGTCTTTGTCATGTAAAGAATACATTTTTTGGCAGGTAAGAATTAGTAACTAAGATAAATAGATGAAAAGGGTAAATATCTGAAATTTCAGAGATAACCTCTGTTAATTTTGTATGTATCTTTGAGAGTGTTTCAAATCTATATTACACAAAAAATGGCATAATACCATATAGTCTGCTGTCAAATTGTTTTGTTCACAGAATGTGATCTTATACATTCATGCCATGTTTATATATCTATGAGGTCCCTGGGTGGCACAAAGAGTTTGCACTTGACTACTAACCTAAAGGTGGGCGGATTTATAAAAGAAAAAAAGTTCCTATGAAGACAATCTCAACTCACAGTGACCCCAAAGTGTGTCATAGTTGAATTGTATACTGTAGGTTTTTCTATGGCTGATTTTTTGGAAGTAGATCACCAGGACTTTCTTCCAAGATGCTTTTGGGTAGACCAGAGCCACTAACCTTTCAGCTAGCAGCTGAGTGTTTTAACCATTTTAACCATAACTATATATAAAATTAAATATTAATGGCAAAAGTACGTGATTCTCTTTAAAATACAGTTTAATTTATTTAAGCAATTATATTAGACATTTGTGCCATTTCCAATTTTTCACTATGTGAAATATACATATAAATATACAGATAAACATGTATGCGTGTGTATATATATACTAACATATATATATAATATATAAATATATATATATCTTTGCACACTTGTAATGTTTAATCCTTGCAAATATGTTTATATTTATTTTGGCTCATCCCATTTATAACCTCTATTACAGATATATATATGTAGAAATTAAAAAAATTCTTACTTAAAAATATCCTTTCCCATTTATTGGTTATTTTTTATCCCCCAAGGCACTTAAGATGCCACTTAGGCTACTTGCTAAATTCTCTATACAGTGGCATTCTGCATCTCCCTTTATTATCATCGGCAGAGAGAATCTTAAATCAATACTTATCTAGAGAGAAAGCTTTAGTATGGGATAGGTGATGTTTATAAGTGATGAAGCAGTCAAGAGGAAAAAAAAAATCCATGTTCATCTGCAACAATCAATCTTCATTCAGTATAATCATAATCTCCCAGAAAAAACAAAAGACGTCCAAATAGAGCACGAACAGGGAAAACAAGTTGACATCTATTTGACTGGAAATCAAATCCAGATAAGTTGATTTCACAGGCTAAAGAATATTTAACAAATCTAAAAAGTAAGAAGAGAACACTTGAAGAGTTGGGATAAAGAAATATGTACACAGATTTCTTGAAACAGTTAAAAGGTCACTCAGAGATGCAGTGACAAGGTGCCACTCAGGCAATGGAAAATACCATTTGGTACATTTGGATAGAATGTTGTCTTGAAAGGATGGTACTTAGGTCTTACCATTTGTGTCAAATCCGGTCAGTAGGTAAGTGCTATATAGGTTCTGTGTTTAGAAGGATTCTGAGAAGTTTGTTGCTAAGAAGTATTCAGTTGCTCTCTGAATACTTTAATGTGCAGCCAATAACAAAAGCTATGCATCATTCGCTATATCTGCTAGGGAAAGGAAGTAGGAAGGCATCTTTGCATTCCATGGTGTCGTGGAAAGACTGTCAGCTATGGGGATATTTTCTTCAAAAATAATCAAGCCAATATTTTTTTTGACTTTAGAGAACTCTTTCTTTAACTGTTTCAAGCTATCATTTCTGTAAAGATTTTTTACTAAAGCTATCTTTGATAATGATGGTTTTTCATACCCACAAGAAAGAGTTCTTTGATAACGAACCAAACAGTAAATTTCTTTTCCTTTTTCCCTTATAAAAAGGAAGTCAATATTAATCAAATGTGTTCATAGACATGATATCTTCCTTGGTGGCACAGTGGTTAAAGTGATCGAAACCACCAGAGGCTCCACGGAAGAAAGATGCAGCATCTGCTGCCACAGAGATTCACAGCCTTGGAAACCCTGTGGGGTCTCTATGAATCGGAATCGATTCCACAGCAGTGGGCTTAGTGTTGGTTTAAGAAGAGGGAAACAAGAGTATAAGCTTGCCCCAAATCTGTTTCTCTGCTTAGAGCAAAGATCTAACATCTGAAGTGCTAATAATATTCTGACAAAAGATAAAAAACAAACAAGCAAACAAACAAAAAACCTTAAGACAATGTAATACATTCATATGATGCTTCAAACTCTTTCTTAATGCTATTGCCACCTTTAGACAGTGAGGATTTTGTAACATATTTGACAATTCCAAAATACACATTTCATGTAAAAAAAAAATCAGTCACATATACCCCTTCTTCAAATTATCAGCTCATATGTCACAGCAGAAAACTTTGCCACATTATAGAATAAAAGTCAGGAAGGTGCTATGACCTAAATGCCACGAAAACTTTATTATCGAGGTCCGATGTTAAGTGAGTATCACCAGTAGTAACGAAGTTCTGAAGGGAAGGACATCTGCATGTTTGTTACGCAGTTATTAAATGATTTCTATCGTATTATTATGATAGCGATTTTTCAGTCTCATCTTGCCTTTGAAACTAGAGTTCAGTTGCTCTTGAATACTTTCGTGTGTGGCCAATAACAAACAGGGTGGGGCGGTAGAAAGAAAAGGATGGGAGCATGTTAGCCTGAGACAAAAATAGCTGAATTTAATTTTAACTGTAGTACACTTTTCCCAACATTCTAATACATATATGTTTTCAATACGTACATGTGTTAGTCATTTAGTGCTGCTATAACAGAAATAACGCCAAGTGGATGGCTTTTAACAAAGAGAAATGTATTCTCTCACAGTCTAGTAGGTTACAAATCCAAATTCAAGGCGTCAGCTCCAGGGGAAGGCTTTCTCTCCCTGTAGACTCTGGAGGAAGGTCTTGGTGGTGCATCAGTCTTCCCTTGGTCTGGGGAGCATCTCAGCACAGCCATCTCGGGTCCAAAGGACGTGCTCTGCTCCTGGCACTGCTTTCTTGATGGTACAAGGTTCCCATGTCTCTCTGCTCGTTTCTCTCTTTTATATCTCGGAACAGATTGGCTTAAGATACTACCTAATCTTGTAGACCTCATCAGTATAATTGCCACTAATCCATCTTATTACATCATAGTGACAGAGTTTACTATACATAGGGAAATCACATCAGATAATAAAATGGTAGACAATCATACAGTACTGGGAATCATGACCTAGCCAAGTTGACAGATATTTTTTAGGGACACAATTCAATCCACGACAATAAGTTTCTAATGAATCATAATTGTGCATTTAGAGTATTACACAATTCAACATCTTAGTAGAGAAATATATCTCTTAATTTCTTATACCGTTTAACATTTTGTGATGGGATTTTACTGATTAGTCAGGCAGTATGTAGCTAAAAACAAATGAACATGAATATATGAAAATGAAATATGTCACTAATGTTAATTTTATGATATTTTTAATATTACATGTTACTTGCAAATATATTGTTTCAATGGATATTCCATAAATGGCAATGTTTTAAGAAGTTAAGCTAGATTTTTCATCTTAGTTTAGAGAAGAAAATAAGAACGCAAATCATCTGCATGAAGACATTTTCATCTTCAATATATGTTTTTAATGATGGCAGATACTCCATCTCAGAACGTAAATACATTATGATTGGACATTTAGATTTGTTCTAATACTTAGTATCATCTTTTCTTTGAGGGTTGTGACTCTGAGGAAACATTAGTGAACCAGAAAGGCAATGTCTCTCTTCTCATGGAGCCTATATTCTATTGTGAAGATAGAAAGCAAACCAGAAAATAAAGTCAGATAGTAATCATCTCTATAAGGAAGACAAGGATGTTGTGATTGAGAGCAACTAGAGGGTAATTTTAAATTGGAGACTTCCAGTTTTTTGTTTGTTTTGTTTTGTTTTCCTCAAAGGAATGTACATCTCTTCAAAGATCATTCTGACTGATGGTGGAGAATGGATATGAAGGGGTGTTGAGTGGAAGCAGAGGAAGCTAGAGATAATGAGAGATAATAAAAATTACTAGTGGAGATACGGTAAAACAAACCAGTCCCTCAAATTTTCAACACTAACTGAAGAATATGATTTTATAATTTGAAGTCAGCAAATATTTATTTATTCAAAATCTGTCAGTTTCTTTAAATGATATATAGTAATATCAAACCTAGTCTGTACCCTCAAGGAACTAGTAGTCTAACTGAAAAAAGATAAGATGCATATACATAAAAATTAAGTGCTAGTCTAATGATGAAACATTACCTGGAGTCATTATTAGAGTTTAGATTGCACTGAT
Source organism: Dugong dugon (assembly GCA_030035585.1). Lineage (NCBI taxonomy): Eukaryota > Metazoa > Chordata > Mammalia > Sirenia > Dugongidae > Dugong > Dugong dugon. The sequence goes on along the minus strand of CM057475.1, from coordinate 35,901,597 downwards.
ATTCTGGAAAAATACGGGATATGCATAGCTGATACTGGTAGATGAGATGCCTTAGATGGGTAAGAGATAATAATATAAATAATAGAAATTTTTTGAATCATTTCCATGTTCTCTAATTCTTAAATTTGTACCCACCATCTCTGGTGATGCAGATATTTGAGCTGTGGCCCTTAGGAAATCAGTGGATATATTTTGTTGTTGTTGTGTGCCATCAATTGGGTTCTGGCTCATAGCAACCCCATGTCACGGATTAAAACTGATTCATATAGTTTTCTTGGCTATAATCTTTACAGAAGCAGATCACCAGGTCTTTCTTCTGCAGAGATACTGGATGGGTTCAAACCACCAACCTTTCAGTTAGCAGCTGAGTGCTTAACCATTGTGCCACCAGGGCTCCTTGAATATATTTTAGGCCTTAGAAAATAGGAAGCAGAAAATTCTGCTAAGAACACAGAATAAAACTGCATGATTTATGCAGATTTGCTTCTCTCATGCAATTCTGAAAGTATCTGAACAAGTTTATTTAAAGAAGCATGGAGCACCTTAGCTGCACTGAGTCCACTCCTAGGTGGTGATCTCTACAAGTGATAAAGGGAACTCGGCTCTGAGCTATCTACGTAAACTATTGACCTTAAGGTGGCACACAAGCCTGAGCTTGTTAAGACATGCTTGATGAAATTTATTCCAGAGAGGGGCCAATGAGAGGAACTTCCCCTAGGAGAAGTGATTAGTGCATCAGCCAGTAATACCTTAGTATTAGAGATCTCACTGTTTTGGTTCATGCCCAGTATGGGCTATCCTCAAGGGCAAAAAGGGCATAAATAGATTGTATTTTGGTATATCTCCTATTGAAAATGAGTTGCTGTTATAGAAAATGTTGCAGTTTGAAACAATTATAAATACCAAGAGCCTAGTCTCAGAAGTTACATAAGTGACAGATGAATACTCCCCTCAAAAAATGAATAAGCAAATAAACAGTCTTAAAACAGTAAAAAAAAAAAAAAAAAATCAGAGCAAGTGGGGATTTAAGATCACTGGAAAGATCCAGCACATCCTGCTCTTTTAAACATGCCTTTATTTCCAAATAATACAAAAGTTTCTGTCAGCATCCAAACAGTTTTGAGACAGAACTCTGATTCTGGTTTCATGAAAAACATTGGCAGCTAAGATTAGTACTTCACTTCAAACAAATATGCATTACCACCTATAATCATAATGCTCAGCCTTGAGCTTACAAAGATGAAAAACATGTTGACTACCATTGAAGAATCTGTAATCTACAGGAAAAAATACATAAACGGCCAATTTCCCTAAGAAAAAGAGGTGGCACACAATAACCTCAGAGCAGAAGCACTTAGCCCAGCACACGAGTTGAGGAACGTCTGGATGATATGGTTCTATGGTAAGCCTTAAGTGCAGATAATGAGTTAGGGAAGTAAATAAGTCAGGAATATCATGTTTTAGGAAAACACGGAAATCCATGAGCAAATCTAGGCTATCATAAAAGAACACAGATACACTTGAGGAACTATAAGCAGTTCCGTATCATTGCAATATAAACGTCCTTTTAAGGAGTGCTGATAAATAAGTCAGGCGAAGCAGGTCGGGAGCATGACAGAGAGGGCACATTGTACGTCATATGGATAATCACAGTGGAGCGATACACCCGCTAAATAGAAGAGTGATAAGGCCAGTTTCATACTGTAGATAAATTGCTATGGCAACAATGCAGAGTGGATTTCAAGGGTGCAAGATATAAAGCAAAGAGACATGACTTATAGTTGATATTCAATTTGCATCCAGTAAAATACACAAACCCAGGTTGGAATACGGCAAATCTAGCGAATTTTACAGAGTTGGGTATTTTTCATTGAGATGGTAGAACATGTACCTTACTAAGTTGCACAGATGTCATCCATGTAAATACATATAAGGTACAAAAATGTTTCAGTTTTGATGCTGAAAAATAGCATACTGTCTGTATAAATACATTAAAAAAAAAATTTGAACTCATGGTTATGTTTTAACCTCACTTGTGGTTTTTTTTTCCCCCTTCGCATGTAATTGACTAGAATAAAGTGTGTGTGTGTTTGTGTGTGTGTGTGTGTGTGTGTGTGTGTGTGTGTGTGTGAGATGTGTCACCTTCATTTTTGGAGTGAAGTTTCCTTGGACAGTGGAGTTTCTGGGGCAAGAGGTGTTATAAGCATCAAAGAGAAATATTATTGTGTGCCAACACCTAAAAAACTGTAAAGATTAAGTTTTGTCTGCAAATAAATTAAACTATGTAAAATTGAGGTTATAATTAAGATATGAATTTAGAAATGTCAGTGCTTTGGAATAAAGTATTTTGGGTACTATTTCTAAGAAAGACCTGTCTACCTAATTAATTTAATTAGTGTAATAAAATAACAGTGGCAGTATATCGTTTTCATTTTTTATATTTAACTACAGTCAAGGGTGTGCACATAATAACTATATACATCTAAAATACTTTCGGAGAGGTTTCAGACGTAGAAATAATTCTCCTTCCTACTGTCAGTCACCTTGCTGGTCATTCTTACCACCCTTATTGTTCTGACATTCATCAGCTTTGTGACTTTTGCTATTAGTTTTACTTCCTTTTCTTCTTCTTTTATTCTCCAAAATCAAGCTTTTACTTCAGTGTTCAGAGTAACTCTCAGCTTTTATTTTAAAGATTCTCTTAGCTTTGGCCTCATTTTATTTTCTAAAGTGGGCTTCTTCAAATGTTTTCCTCCTAATCTTACATCCTCAAGGTAGTTAGCGGCTGACCGTGAGGCTAGCATAAGACGTGTGTGTGTGTGTGTGTGTGTGTGTGTGTGTGTGTGTGTGTGTGTGTGTGTGTGTGTAGGGGGTCACCTTCATTCTTGGATTGATCAACTGAAGTTTTGTAACTGTTCCATCAGATAATTAGCTGCAATAATTCTAAAGATTATTGAAAGGCAAACACTTGATTTTACCGTTTCTCAGAGTTTAAAAATTTTTCACCTCTTGAGCTAGGCATCATGTTGTCAAGTAGCCTGATTTAAAGGAGAATAATTCTAGATTGATTATCAATACCCAGCTGTGAATAATTTGCTTTAAATTTTCACAGTTATCAATTTTCTTTTCATCCCCCCACAAATACAGGAGGAAAAAAAAAAGCCAAACAATACATTATATGGAAGTTACTCTTCTATCTAATTGGATAGAAATCAGTTGCTACAACTTGTGAAAAAATCTCAGCAAACACATCTCTCATAGTGTTAATCGCATACTATAGAAAACAACTTTTTTTAGTACCTAAATCATACTATTCTTCTTTCCAATATTCCACAATTATTCTTGGATAGATTGGGAGGAGTGGGAAATAAACCTACTTCAAATATTATTAAATATTAAAAAAAAAAATAACATGTTTCTTTCAAAAAGTAAGTTACTTAATCTCTTTAAGCCTCAGTTTTATGCAAAATGGACATAAGTATAATATCATTAATAATAAGTATGATAATATTATCTACCTTATTCTGTTGTTGTGAAGATTAAATGAGAAACAGCCTTAATAATACGCCTCGCATGAGGAAATACTCAAGAAATCTTAGCAATTCTTAATTCTATATTATACTCTGCATAAAAATAAAAATTTACAAAAATGTTGACATGATTCAACCAAACAAAAGTCTGTTTAATCCTTTGTGCTCTGATTGTACTAATTCAGATCAATGTTGTCAGTCCCCACTCCACAGGAGGATTATGACACGATTCTTTATAAAACTGATAAATGAAACATCAGTTTCCCTAATGACATGGAGCTTAGCTCTCAGGGTTAAAAACACTGAAATCAATAAACAGCACTGGAAAAGTATTGTGATGGATACTGTTAGTTTCAAAATTAATCATGTTTAATATAATGTTATTTAATAATGATGATGATTTGATTATCACTGTTCGTTACATTTCTGAGAGAAACATCCCTCTTTCAAGATTATGTTACCCACCACTCAGAGCTTGGCGATAGCAAAGGATTATGCTATTATTAGTGTTACATATTGAACTGTGCTCCCCCAAAACGTGTTGTAAATCCCAACCTCTATGCCAGCGCTTATAATCCCATTTGGAAATGAGTTGTGTTTGTTATGCTAATGAAACAGGATTTGTGTAGGGTATATCTTGAGTCAATCTGTTTTGAGATATAAAAAGGAATGAATGCAAGCTAGCAAGCACAGATGGGGGAAGAGAGATGCCAAGACACATGAAAATTGTCCAGTAGCAGAAGCTCAGAAGAGACAAGGACTTTCCTCCAGAGTCCGCCGAGAGAGAAGCCTTCCTCTAGAGCTGGCAACCAGAATTTGGACCTCCAGCCTCCAAAATTATGCAAAAATAAATTTCTGTTTGTTAAAGTCAATCATTTCTGATATTTCTGTCATAGCAACACTAGATAACTAAGACAGAATTTGGTACCGGCAGAGTGGGGCACTGCTCTAATACACATATAAAATGTGGAACTGATTTTAGAATTGGGTAATGGGTAGAGGCTGAAAGAATTTTAAGGTGTCTAATAGTAAAAGCCTAGACTGCCTTGAAGAGACTATTAGTAGAATTATGGACGTCAAAGGCAATTCTGGTGAGGGCTCAGAAGGAAGTGGGGAGAGGTATAGAGAAAGATTCTTATCATCTCAGAGAATACATATGGTACCAGCAACAGAACGTTGCTAGAAATGTGGATGTCAAATGTGCTTCTGAAGAGGCTTTAAAAGAAAATGATGAACATGTGATTGGGCAAGGGAAGAAGGGTGATGCTTTTTATGCAGTGGCAAAGAACTTGTCTGAATTATGTTCAAATGCTTGGTGTAAAGTAGAGCTTGTAAGTGATGAACTTGGATATCTGGCTGATAAGATGTCTAAGCAAGATCTTAAAGGGGCCACTTGGTTTCCTTGTCACTTATAGTAAATGCGAGAAGAAAGAGATGGCCTTAAAAATGAACTGCACAAAATGAAAACAGAACTTAAAGATTTGGAAAATTCTGTTGTATAAACTAAGGACACGTGTCCTAGAATCTTCACCAAGATGTGGCTACACAGTCTTTTCTTAAAGAGATTAAGCCTGTGTGTGACGGATCTAGCCAACTACCACAGGAGAAAACCCATCAGCTTAGACTGAAGAGGACAGAGAAAGAATGAAAAGAAAGAACGCTGTCTGCTTCTTGGAGTTCTACAGGCAGGAAACAAGCTAAAGGATCTACATCTGCTGTTCTTCAAGAAAAGAAAAGGACCTTCCCTGGAGCAGCTTGGAGATCAGCAGAAGTGTTGGAAGGAGTACTGGAAGCAGGGCCTTTATGGTTTCAAAGGGTGGGGTCACAGTCTCCTGGATCTCAAGGGGTGGGCCATAGCCTTCTATGTTTCAAAGTCGGATCTTTGCCAACTCAGTTCCAGAGTGTGGGGCTGCCAGTAAGGTATGCCAGGGGAATGGAGCTGAGGGGGTACGGCTGCTATACCTGGAGGGTAGAAGAATGTGGCCTGGGGATGAGGTGGTATGATCACCACTCCGATGGACTAGGAGAATGGGGCCACCTAAAGCCAGTGGAGCAGAGTTGCCACCCCAAAGGGCCTGGAAGGCAGAGCTGAAGCCCAGGGCCAAGGGGCCTTCACCCAGAATCCAGAGGGTGTGGTCAGTACCCAGATTCTGGAGGGTGGGGCCATTGCCCAGATGGTCTTAGAGAACAGAGGATTATTTTCAACAGATGATTAATGTAAATTGTTCTGCTGGGTATTGGACTTGCTTAGTGCCCATTATCACTTATTTCCCTCCAATTTCTCCTATTTGTAATGGAAATGTATACTTTGTGTCTATACCCTCATTGTATTTTGGAAGTAGACAATCTGTATTCACAGGTTTTCAGAAGAAGAGAAATTTTGCCCTAGGATGGAATATGCCTAAAGTCTCACCCGTATTTGATTTAGATGATTAAGAAGATGAGATTTTAGACTCAGAGTTGATTTCAGACTTTCAGGATGATGTGATAGGGTGAATGTGTTTTGCATGTGGCAAGGACATGAATTTTCGGCAGTCAAAGGGTGGAATGTTATGGATTGAACTCTGTCCCCCAAAAATAGGTGTTGTAAATCCTAATCTCTATGCCTGTGGTTATAATCCCATTTGGGAATGGGTTGTCTTTGTTATATTAATGAGGCAGGATCAGTGTAGAGTGTATTTTAAATCAATCTATTTAAGACATAGAAGAGATTAAACTCAATCTAAAAAGCAGAGATGGGGGAAGAGAGAAGCCAAGTCATGTGAAGATTGTCCAGGAGCAGAGGCTCAGAAGAGACAAGCACCTTCCTCGAGGAGCCTACAGGAAAAAAAAAAAAAATCTTTCCCTAGAGTTGGCATCGTGAAATCAGATTTTTAGTCTCCTAAACAGTGAAAAAATAAATTTCTGTTTGTTAAAGCCACCCATTTATGGTATTTCTGTCATAGCAGCACTAAATAACTAAGACAATTAGCCCATTTATTATCTACTGGTTCCTGGGTACATAGAAAACGACTGCCTCTGTAATGGCTACGGACTAGGTTTCAGCCTGTTTGTGTCAAAAGGACATAGAATTATGCTTCCTTTACAGCTGCTGTGCCCACTCTGCCATAACTCGTTGCCACTAAGTGGAAGAGGCAGAAAAGAAGTGTATTTCTAACCTGTGATGCAAGAAATACTTAGTGTAGAACAAAATGGAGCATTGTTTTATGTGAACAGGAAAAAATTAACAATGAAAAATACATAACATGAAAAGTTTTCATCATCTCATTTCTCTTACTTCTTTACTCAGTGACATAGTTTTTCAGGTTCCCTAATCTACCACCTAATTATTTTCGTTTATAATTTTACAATTTACCGTAGGTTAATCATATAGTTTATGCCCAAATCAGAATACTTTTGAGAATGGAAGAGTTAATAACAGCACGACAGGCATAAACTGGGACTGCTTTGGTAAGACAAAGATATATGGTCACCTGTACATAAGGAGGAGTCCCTGGGTGGCACATATAGTTAGTGCTTGGCTGCTAACCTACAGATGGCAGTTTGAGTCTACCCAGATATGCCTCAGAAGAAAGGTCTGGCAATCTACTTTGAAAAAATCAGCCATTGAAAACCTTATGGAGCACAGTTCTACCCTAACACACATGAGGTCTTCATGAGTCAAAATAACTCAACCACAACTTTATATTTATTTATTTATTTTTAGTAAAGAACTACATTTCAGTGCTTGACAGTGTCTGAGTACTGCATTTAGAAATGCCTTATGGTTCTTTGAAATTATACTTCCTTGACTCACCTGATTTTTGTTTCTTCTAAAGGGATAGAACACTTTTTGTTTTAACAGCTTGAGATGTTCACGTACTGGATCTGCACAAATTGTCATGAAGAGATCAGTACCATTGAAATCATCTATTTATCACTCCAAAGAAAGTAAATGCATTTACTTAATACTTTTGGTCATTTTAATTATTATTAAAGCAACATTAAAGAGGCACTGATGCCACATCTTTTCAATACTGATAGTGCAACTAGGTCTAGTGACATCCCCTTCCAAACATTTACTCTACCAACTTGCACCTTCAACATATGGAGACAAGGGATTTCCTTACTGAAACTGAGTAATTATCACTGTGAGTTTCTCAAACTCATATGGCAGTCTTCAAGCCATGGACATCCCTTCTCAGGGACAAACAATAAAGAAAACAAAAAGAATCAAAGCCTACTAGCTATTACATAGATGACAAGTCAAGAACCACAGAACCTTTAGTAGATATAGACCTTAGAGCTCATTATATAGTCCAACATATCATTCAAAAAAAAAAACTAACATGTTAAAAAAACTTGCTTCTACAAACCATGATTTGTGGTAAACTTTTTTCTGCTTATAATCTCCAGAAATAACAGATCATGTCCTCACAAGAAAGCCCGATATAAATATATATGAGTTTATATACATATATAAAATAGTTACACATGTGTATATGTATATATATATAATAGTTTAACCTTGATTTCAAATCCATATCTATGTATCTATGTTATTATTATTGTTGAAACATTAGTTCCAATATCTGTAACTACACAGAATAAGTTTTCTCACTTATTAAAAATTTAAATACCAAGTATTTAAAAAAGCTATCACATTTGAAATAAATTGACTTTTTCATGTGCATTACCCTCTATTTCTATAATTATTCCTCATTTAATTAGATCTTTCATTATTAATGATGTTTAGATTTGCATAATGCATAACTGGTTCTGGCTTATCTGACTTTGATTATGAAACTATGTACTAAACATTGCTGAATTCTGAAATACCTACAGATATTTCCTTTGTGTACTATCAAGGTAATTATATCTTTGAAGTCACTCTTAAATTTGAAAGTTGAGAGAACAGATTAGTTTTTTCTTGAGAGATATTATAAAATCATCTGATATTTTCTCCACTTCAGGTCTCAATCTGATACAAAAGTCTTAGAGAAGGTATAGAAAACACTTTGTGTCTGTATAACCCAGAAATTTCTAGTTGGAAAATGAAAAATAGAGCTAATATTTTTGTTGGGCATTTAGGCAGAAAGAATGATCTGCCTTTCAAGTTCAAACAAAACATTTTGAAACATATTGTTTGAAATACAGATTCAGGATTGCTAAATTTCAAAGATAATTAAAGATTCTAATAACTGCTGAAACACAACCAGCACACAACAAGCAGTGGAAAAGAAATATGAACAAATAAAGGTGGATGGGAATCATGGGGAAAAGATGCATTTTGAGAAGATTTGCAATAACCAGGATGTTTTGAAAAAGGTTAAGTGCTATAGAAAATATCACATATTAGCAATAAAGAAAGGGCTCCCTATGCCAATGTAAATAAAGGAGAACAGAAGGTTGATGGATGGAGCTGGGAGTGGCTTCCTTAAGGGTTTGGGCGTTCAAAACCCAGGGAGCAGTAGTTTAGCATTCACATAGTTATGAAGCATAACATTTTGAATTAGAATTGGGGGCTACACTTATGACTCAGTATGATGGTGAAAGGGAGCCCCGGTGGTGCAGTGGTTAAGCGCTCAGAGCTAACCAAAATGTCGGCAGTTGGAACACATCAGTTGCTCTGCAGGAGAAAGATGTGGCAATCTACCTCTGTAAAGATTACAGCCATGGAAATCCTATGGGGGCAGTTTTACTCTGTTCTATAGGGTTGCTGTGACTTGGAATCTACTCAATGGCAGCAATGTATTTTAAGATGGTGAAGAAGGAGGGTCGAGGATTAAACTGAAAAATTACACAGGCTCAATCACTTTATGAGATATATTGTATCAAGATCCAGACCCTTAATTTTACTTATTAAGATAATTAGAAGTAGATGGATAGTGTAGATGAACTTTGAACTTTACAAGGTGGTAAAACAGATTTTAGTATTCTGTCATGGACTGAACTGTATTCCGAAAAATGTACGTATCAATTTGGCAAAGCCATGATTCCAAGTATTGTTTGACTGTCCACCATTTTGTCATCTGATGTAATTTTCGTATGTGTTATAAATCCTCCTCTATGATGTTAATGAGGTGGGATAGGTGGCAGTTATGTTAATGAGGCAGGACTCAATCTACAAGACTGGATTGTCTTGAGCCAATCTCTTTTGAGATATAAGAGAAGCGAGCAGAGAGACAGGGGGACCTCATACCACCAAGAAAGCAGCGCCAGGAGCGCAGCGCGTCCTTTGGACCTAGGGTTCCTGCCTGTGTAGAGAAGCTCCTAGTCCAGGGGAAGATTGATGACAAGGACCTTCCTCCAGTGCCAACAGAGAAAGCCTTCCCTTGGAGTTGGCACCCTGAATTTGGATTTTGTAGCCTACTACACTATGAAAGAGTAAATTTCTCTTTGTAAAAGCCATCCACTTGTGGTATTTATGCTACAGTAGCACTAGATAACTAAGACATATTCCACGCTTACAATAGTTTTGAAATAGACACATGATAGAAGTTGGCATGGATGAGAATGACAAATATAGCTTTCAGGTACTACTTCAAAATTTAAAGAGATTATCTCTTTTTGACTCTCAGTAGTAGATAATATAAATCACCAGAGGCAAAGGCAGATAAATTTAAATACTTCCTCAACGAACTGGGGTAAATCTAGAACAGTGTTTGTCAAGATTTTACTGGGTAGAGTTCAACTGACTGGGCAAGTACGTAGACATAACCATTTGAAAACAAATTTCCAAGAAAATAACTAAAAAAAAAAAAAAAAGAATGATTTAAAAGTGTTTTTATCTACCAGTTCACACCACGGGGAAAAAAATCTGAACTAGTCATGTCTGCCATTTCACAGTTTAACACTATGTACAGAAGCAGAAGACTAGTATACTTGGTAACTAAGACAGGTATTAGGTGGAAAACTATATTATATTTAGTGTGCCTGTATAGTAAATGTTTCTCAAATTGCTGATATATGCTAATTTTTTCTATCTACCCTGTTGTGGCCTTCTTAGAATTGAAGAAGTGACTGTTTAAATACAGTCTGGATTGATTGACTATTCATTATTCTATAAACAATGGAACATTTTTGAAACCACTATATATTTTAGCTCATGAATATAATAACATAATAATATAATCCATGCCTCTGCAAAGTATCAATATGCCTAAAAATTTTATTATAAAACATTTAATATTTTGTGATAAAGCTCTAAGAACATTTTAATTTACTTGGCCATGTATTTAAGTTGCATTCTATTCTATCAGTATCTAATGAAATGCAGAAATTAACTTTAAAAAATATACAAAATAAATTTATTTCTCTAGCCTCAAGGAAGCAGAACATACTAATATTGTATCTATTAAAAAGGTTAATCTCTTTCCCAGACAACCACGATTTGGCTTTTGACTTCATAAACATTAGAATAATATTCTGTATTTTGGTTTCTCAGAAGAACCAAAAGGTTCAATATAATTTGGTGTCCAATGGTTCTCAATAAAACAAGAGAGTGTGATAAAAGGAATAGAGGCTTTGAAGTAAGAAACATTTTTCACTGAAGTTACTTAAACTCTCAGAGTCACAATTTTCACATCAGAAACACTGACCACTTAGCAGCCCTTCTATTCTTTGGTTATATTTTCTTTCAAAACGTCACAGCTATATACTACATAGAAAGGGCAATGTCAGGCAGCCTAAAGTGGGACACGACACTGTAATCAAAGAAGGAGATCTCTTTTTGAGAAAGGTGTCAGGTATACTGTGAGGTAAACTGTCTATCACAAACATCACCAGTTTCTGTAAATAGCTACACCAGACACAAGCAAAGAGCAGACATTTTCAGCGATGCAGAGGGGAGCAGAAGAAATAATATAACTTGTGGCACATACACAGATTGTGTCTGTGTCCATTGTACTATGAACACATTCAGATGTGCTCACATCAGTTCACATATGTACTGTAAAATACTCTTTATCTTCACTAACACTCAACAAAAATTGTTTTTAAAAAGTCTTAAATACTGAATTTCATACCATTATTACCTAATTTCAGTATATAGGAACTATAATTTTATACAAGATATATACATATATACACATATATATGAGATTGGGTGACTTCTTCTAAAGCACATAACAAAACCATGTTAGAGGCTTCTTAAACATCTTAAGAAATTCTTTAGAGACAGGACTTCATTTCACAGTGACTTGGTTCCATTAACCATAGTGACTTCCTTCCATGGGATTTGCAAAGTTAAATTCTTCAAACCCCTAAGAGGGTTAACATTCATGTGAACGCCATCATTTGATCCTCTTCAAACTTTATAGGTATCTTCCGATTAGTCCCAAAACATAAGGTTTCTAGGTCACACACATAACTTTTATATCTTCATATTTTCTGTTCATTTAATGTAACATTTTTGCAAAACTTCTCTTAATCTTTAAATACATTAAAATTTAAAAAATGTTAACATCATCTTATTTCATGCATCCTTTCATATTCAATCTGGAGGAGAAAGAATTTTAATAAAAAGGTGAAGACTCACTGGTTTCATAATTAAGCTAATAGAAATTACTAAGTACATGTTACCAAAGGGGGAAAAAAAAAAAAACCCGTTGCCGTCAAGTCGATTCCGACTCATAGTGACCCTATAGAACAGAGTAGAACTGCCCCACAGGGTTTCCAAGGAGCTGCTGGTGGATTGAAACTGCTGACCTTTTGGTTAGCAGCCATAGCTTAAGGAATATACTGAGATTGATAATCCTTATCTTTTTTTTTTTTCTAGGTCTGTTCTCAAAATAAAGATACACAGAAAATTATAGTGAGTTTCACAAAGGCAGTAAACGTATCTTTTTTTAGTTCACCACTATATCCCCAATACAATACTTGGTACATAATACAGGCATACCTCGTTTTGTGCGCTTCACATTATTGCACTTCTCAATAATGGGTTTTTTACAAACCGAAGGTTTGTGGCAACCATGCGTCCAGCAAGCCTATCAGCACAATTTTTCCAACTGCACGTGCTCACTTCGCGTTTCTCTGTCACATTTTGGTAATTCTCATAATATTTTAAACTTTTTCATTATTATTATATCTGTCATCAGTGATCTCTGATGTTACTATTGTAATTGTTTTGGAGCATCATGAACTGTGCCCATATAAGATGGCAAACTTAATTGATAAATGTTGTGTGTTCTGACTGCTTCACCAACCCCTGTTCCCTCATCTCTCTCCCTCCCCTTGGCCTCCCTATTACCTGAGACACGACAATATTGAAATTAGGCTAATTAATAACCTTACAATGGCCTCTAAGTGTTCAAGTGAAAGGAAGAGTCACACATCTCTCACTTTAAATCAAAAGCTAAAAATAATTACGCTTAGTGAGGAAGACATGTCAAAAGCCAAGAGAGGCCAAAAGGTAGGCCTCTTGTACCAAACAGTTCGCCAAGTTGTGAATGCAAAGGAAAAATTTTAATATTTAAGTTTTAATTAAAAGCTCTAAGTGTGAAAGAGTGGACTAAGGGGGAGGCACTGCTGGACTCGAGTACAGTGGCCAAATCTGAAGTCCCTTAAAGGTTGTGTTATGCTAATATCTCGTGAGGCTCAGAGCAAAGGAATAATCTTCTCTGAGTTGAATTTTGTCAGACGCCAAAAAGGTGAAGACAAGATGAACTGTTGGAGAGCCTGACCAAATCAGATGAACACCTGCAGCAAACGTGAATGGCTACAGGTTACCTGAATAACCTCACCATGTGAACTCTTTGCCCTATTGAAAGATGAACTGTTAATGACTGTGTTGGACTGGTAAAACGATTGGGAGGGGGAAGTTATCCTCCAAATACGAACGAACCATGGCTAGAATAGCCAGGGGGTGGCCTATGGTGCTATTAATTACTTTTGTGTGTGGCCTTTCTAGCCATGGTCTTGTAATTCCCACCCAGGTGATTGTGTGATAGGGTAATTGTGGTCTACCAAGGGGATTGGTCAGTTTTTCCTTAAAAGAGAGCCATTTCCAGAGCAGAGAGGAGGATCCTACAACCACCAAGGAAGGAGAAAACAGCAGCAGAGACCCAGCAGCAGGAGACAGCGTGGTGGGCTTCCCAGCCCATGGGGAGAGAAAGCTCAGTATCTTTGGGCAGAGACTGAGGGCCAGAATGAGGTGTGCCTGTGAGCACAGCTGGGGAGAGGCTGTTCTGAAGAAAGTATCCTGCGTGTTCATGAGCCTGAACTGTAACTTGTTATTTCTCTTATAATAAACCCCATAATCGCTGAGTATGGTCTTTGAGTCCTGTGTGGCCACTGCAATGAATTATCAAACCCAGCGGAGAAGTAGAGAGTGCTGTGCGAGGCATGGTTGGTGTCAGAATTAGTAAAGATGAGCGAGGGAGAAGGCTTGTCTGGCCTCCGCCTCATGGGAGTCAGCCTTGTGCTATTGATCTTTGTTCTCCCTACCCTTTGTGGGGTTGGAGGAGGTCAGATACTGTTCCCAAGCCATCTTTACACCTGCTAACACAACATCCATTCTGCAGCTCATGGATCAAGGAGTAATTTCAACTTTCAAGTCTTATTATTTAAGAAATACATTTTGTAAAACTATAGCTGCCATAGACAGTGATTCCTCTGATGGATCTGGGCAAAGTACATTGAAAACCTTCTGGAAAGGAGTCACCATTCTAGATGCCATTAAGAATATTCATGATTCATGGGAGGAGGTCAAAATATCAAATTAACAGGCGTTTGGAAAAAGTTGATTCCAACCCTCACGGATGACTTTGAGGGGTTCAGGACTTCAGTGGAGGAAGTAACTGCAGATGTGGTGGAAATAGCAAGACAACTAGAATTAAAAGTAGAGTCTGAAGATACGACTGAATTGTTGCAATCTCATGATAAAACTTTAACAGATGAGGAGTTGTTTCTTATGGATGAGCGAAGAAGGTGGTTTCTTGAGATTTAATCTACTCCTGGTAAAGATGCTGTTGAAATGATAACAAAGTATTTAGAATATTACATAAACTTAGTTGATAAAGCAGTGGCAGGGTTTGAGAAGACTGACTCCAATTTTGAAAGAAGTTCTACTGTGAGTAAAAGGGTATCAAACAGCATCACATGCTACAGAGAAATCTTTTGTGAAAGGAAGAGTCAGTCGATGTGGCAGACTTCATTGTTGTCTTATTTTAAGAAATTGCCACAGTCACCCCAACTTTCAGCCACCACCACCCTGGTCAGTTAGCAACAATTAACATCGAGGTAAGACCCTCCACCAGCAAAAAGACAACAACGTGCCGAAAGCTCAGATGATGTTTAGCATTTTTAAGCAAAAAAGTTATTTTTAATTAAGGTATGCACATTGTCTATTTAGATGTAATGCTATTGCACACTTAATAGACTACAGTCTAGTGTAAGCATAACTTTTATATGCACTGGGAAACCAAAAAATTCATGTGACTCACTTTATTGAGATATTTGCATTATTGCGGTGGTCTGGAACTGAACCTGCAATATCTCCAAGTTATGCCTGTATCTGTTTACTAAATATTTATTCAGAAAAAATGCCTGATTTAGTTTGAATTAACATAATTTTATTTTGGTAAGATAACTGCCTATACAAAGTATTTGAATAAATTTTGCTTTGCTGTCCATTATTAGCTATAGAGATTGATATATCTTCACTGAAAAGTTATTGATAAAAATTTATATGGTTCAACAGAATATATAACTTCCATAAAAAATAGTAACAAAATAGTCGATTCTTAAATGGTTTCTGAAATAAACAATTCAACAGGAGAGTAAAGCAAGATAGAGTGTCAACAAGGGAAAAAAAATTATATATATATATATATATACACACACATATATATATATATACACAAACATCTTTTATGGGTTGAATTATGTCCTCTCAATATATATATGTGCTTACAAACAGCATGTGCCTAGTAGCCACCAACACAAAAATATACTTAATGCAGTTCAAATGCCAAAATGAGACATATCACATTGAGTTATGGAAGATTTCAACTCTTGGAGTTCATGAGGCATTTTGATAAATAGATAACAATAACAGATGCTATTACTTTGACCATTTCTAATAAAAATCCAAATGCATGAAGATTACTTGTTTTCTAAACATGTGTTTAAATTACAGTAGTGCGAGGAGACACACCAAGCTAAAACACATTAAAAAGAATGTACACATTTTTTTCACAATGAATAAAGGTTTAAATTATACTATGAAGAAACAGATGCAATATGAGAAAGCCATGGACTAAAGTTTGATTGATAAGTTACACTTTAGCAATTCTTTTTTTATTATTATTATTTTTTATGTAATTAAGAACAGAATGCAACCAAAGTATTCATGAAGAAATAGGCTACAGCTTGCATTTCACTCCAAGTTAGTTAAAACTTACTTAGGGACTTGGAAATGCTATTCTTTACTGTTTTTTTGTTTTTTAACACTAAAAAAGAACAGTCTCAAGCTAAACCTGAGAAAGAGGAAAAACACCTTCTATGTGAGCGACTGATCTTAATAATAGTTGACAATAAAGGTGAGAACAAAAGGTTTTGTCTAGAATTCAGAGAAACTGCTAGAAGTGAAGGAGTTGCCATGTCAGACTTCACATCTGATGACAAATAGTGCTGATATGCACTGACTTGGTTGTCACAGGTCAGCATTTGAACTAAGGGAGATCTAAACAGAAATCTGTCTGAATTCATGCAGGCAGCACTGACAAAGATAATCATGCAAACCTGAAGGCATAACTGTTTTTTAACAAGGACTTGCCCAAGAGCAAGCTAAAGAATGAGCGCTTTCTACATTTTATCTACATTTTAAGTTTTAAAAGAAATTTCCACATAGTCAAGGATGAGGAGGAGTATTACAAGTCTTCTACATCTCTTTCTAATAAAATACCAACTAATTGTCACTAATATCCAGGAAAATGGACTACAATCTCAGAAATACTTAATAAGAATTAAAATTCCACAGGACAACTCAGGGTGATCTCCCAAGAAAATCATTATTATTATAGGTAAGTAATTACGAAAAAAGAGACAAGCATACTGTTATGGATTGAATTGCATCCCTCCAAAAGATGTGATGATATTTTAACCTCTGTATTTGTGAAGGTGACCCTGTTTGGATATAGGGTCTTTGAAGGTTAATATGAGGTAATACTAGGGTAGGGGAAGTCACAATCTATATGACTAGTGTCTAAGGCTGAGTTCTCTAAAGAAGCAAAACCAGTGAAATATATATATATATATATATATATATATATATATATATATATACATAGAGAGATTTATATCAAGGAAATGGCTCACAGAGTTTTAGAGGCTGGAAAGTCCCAAGTCCACAGGTCAGGCTGGAGGCCTTTCCTGACCACGCAGCTGCAGGGGCTGGTGAACCCAGGATCGACAGGTAAGCTGCTAGCTCAAGTCCCAAGAAATGGAGGTCAGATGAACAAGAGCCAGCTGTAGGATCCAGAGTGAGCAAAAGCCAGCGAGCTTTGCCAGAAAGTCCATATATACTGGATGCAAGCCACGCCCCCAAGGAAACTCCCTTTCAACTGATTAGCTGTTCAGAGCAGATCTCATCATGGAGGTGATTATACCAGATATCATTATGGAGGTCATCACATCATTACATAGCTGCCAAACTACATCATAACTGCCAACCACTGAGGATCATGGCCCAGCCAAGTTGACTCACAACCTTAATCATCACAACTAGTATCCTCATAAAAGAAAAGAAGAGACACAAAGACAGAGAGATTGAGGAAGAACGAGCATGTGACTACAGAGACAGATGCATCTGCAAACCAAGAAATGCCACAAAGTGCCGGGAGCTACCAGAATATAGGAGACAGACATAGAAGAGTTTCTCTCCAAGAGCCCTCAAAAATAATCAACACAGTCAATACTTCTATATGGACTTCTAGCCTCCAGAACTGTGAGACAATAAATTTCTGTTCTTAAAAGTCACCCAATTTATGGTATTTTGTTACAGCAGCCCTAGGAAACTAAGACATACATGATACGTTTAAAAAACAATGAGTTTGATTCTATAGGCCATGCCTCAAAATCAGTCTCATTATTGTAAAAATATTACCATTGATGCAGATATACGTGTACCTACGTATATGTGTGCCTGTTTGTGTGTGCATTTGATGAGTGTGAAGAGAATGATACAAAAGTAGATAAGAGGCAATGTTAGAGAAATAAAATGATCAAAGTTTATGGATCCCAGAATTTATATTAAAACATATTAATGTGAAAATGAAAAGACTAGCCACCCATAGGAAAAACTATTTCCAATGACAGATATGACAAAGTACTTGCATCCATAATATTTAAAGAACTATCACAACTCAGTAAAAACAAAACACACACACTCACACACACACACAAACAAGTTAAAAAACACTCAAGCAATGTGGGCAAAAGACTTGAACAGACAGTTCACTTCACTAAAGAAAGGTCAGTGATGACTAAGCACATTAAAAGATGTTTACATCAGTAGTCACTAGGGAAAGACAAATTAAAGATACAATTACACACCTATTAGAACCACTAAAATAAAACTAAAAAAAACAAACAAACCTGATAACACCAAGTGCTAGTGAGGAAGTGGAGCAAATGGCACTCTGATGCATTGCTGGTGGGAATGCAAAATGATACACTAATCTTGCAAAACAGTTCAAATGACCTAGCATCCCTACTCCTAGGTACTTATCCAAAATAAATGAAAACTTATGTTCACACGAAACTCTGTATGCAAATTTCTATAGCACTCTTATTCATACTAGCGAAAAACTGGAAATAATCCAAATGTCCTTCAACTGGTGAATGGATAAATGAACAATGTTACATCCATAAAATGGAGTACAATTCAACAATAAAAAAAGAACAAACTTTTGATATACACATAGGTATGAATGAATTTCAAATGTATTACTCTAGATGAAAGACATCAGGCTCAAAATGTTGCATATTATATGATTCCATGTATACTACATTCAGGAAAAGGCAAAACCATAGGAAAGAAAGAATAGTGCTACAAAGCAGCTGTATGGAGAAGTTTCTTTGCAGTAGTGGAACTATTTCAGTATTTTAATATTAGTAACAATATTAAAATTGTGGTTAACAATTCTAGGAGCCTGAGTGGCAGAAGCAGTTTGCGATTGGCTGCTAACTAAAGGGCTGGCAGTTCAAACCCACCCAGCGACTCCATGGAAGAAAAGCCTGGATCTGCTTCTGTAAAGATTACAGCCAAGAAAACCCTATGGAACAGTTCTACTTTGTAACCCATGGGGTCACCATGAGTCGGGAGCTGACTTGTTGGCAGCTAACAATTCTACGCATTTGTAAAATTTCATAATACACTACACTCAAAAGTGTGAATTTTCCACTATGAAAAGTAAAAGCAACATTTTTTTAAATCACCGAAATGTACATCTAAAAACAGTAATTTTATTATATATAATTTATACTTCAGTACAACTGATTTTAAAAAAGTGTCTAGTATGTTGTTAACTACTTTGTTATACTATCTCTCCATAAAGCTATGTAAGTTGTGCATATAGAAACATCTAGAAAAAAAATAGTTTCAAAGGCATCTTTATAAATGAGATATTTACTCTTTGGCCAATTAAGTTCATTCTAATATTTTATAATTTGAGTGGTTTTAAAATAAGTTTTATGTTATCAATGTCATATGGATAAATGATTAATGATTCTTTGTAGCCTTCAGTTCCCATATGTTGTTTGGGGGAAAATTCTCTCATCTTATAAATGTCAAAGAGAACTAAATCACATTAAAAAAGAACAGAATATTAAAAGGTAAAATAATAAATAAAAATAATACTATTTATAGTCATACCTGTATTGGTCAATGTTACTTTTAAAACAAGTACATTGTAAAAAGTGATATTTTCTTTCCATACTGCGATTTTCACAGCATTGGAAAGAACTAATACTAGATTCAGATGGAATTAGATTTTAAACTAATTCTATCAATTACTAACTAGTTAGTTCTAAGTTATCCTTGCCTAAGTCATTGGGCCAACCTTTCTAATATTAGATAATACAACCTGTAAAATGGTGATAATATCACATATCGTATAGAATCTGGATGTGATTATATGAGTTAACACAAATAAAGCAACTAACATTAAACCAAACCCATGAAAACCATCCATTGATTACCTATACATTATTAAATATACATGTTATTATCCTCTGATTTTGAAAACACTCTTTTTCTTCCCAAAGGTCCTTCTAATCTACATTACATAAAAATATTTATCTGATTGTATTTAACAGGAGTAGAAGCATCTGTCTAATAAAACATGCCATCAGTACTCTTCCATTCAAAATCATTATAGATAGAATCAGGAGAATAAAAATTATTTAAATATTTGATTTATTTAAATCCTAGGATGTGACATGTATATTTTGGATGGGATGGGAGCAATAGAAAACCAGTAAATATTTAAGAATAGTAAAATAAACTAACAAAACACTACCATTTTTTACTTTGTTTCCAAAACTGTAATGTGAATATAACTGGCACATTATAACATGACAAGAATCTTATATTATCATTTTCTCACCTACCAATGAATTTCCTCACCATAGCATTCTTGATTCACAGGGGCTTTGGAAAAGAGGGGGGTTAAGAAGGGAGTATTGCAGAAACTATAATTTAAAAAATTCCAAATTTGATCAAAGAGAATGCATGCTGTCTTAGGTTGGGTTCTCTAAAGGAAAAAAAACCAGTGAAGCATATATTTATATATATATATATATATATATAGAGAGAGAGAGAGAGAGAGAGAGAGAGAGAGAGAGATTTATCTCAAGGAAATGGCTCATGCAGTTGTAGAGGCTGACAAGTCCCGAATCCATGGGTCAGGCGTCAGGCTGGAGGCTTCTCTTGACTCACACAGCTGTAGGGGCTGACAAATCCAAGATCAGCAGTTAAGGCAGCAGGCTGTTAGCTCTCGGGCTACAGAGTCCGACAAACCCCAAGATCAACAGGCAGTATGGCAGGCTGCTGGCTCAAGTCTCAAGAACCAGGGGTCAGATGATGACAAGCCAGATGCAGAATCCAGAGCAAGCAACAGCCAGCAAGCTTTGCCAGAACATCCATATATGCTGGATGCAGGCCTCACCCCTAAGGAAACTCCCCTTACAACTGGCTGGCTGATTACATCAGATCACATCATGGAGGCTATTATATCACAAAACGGAAGCTGACTATATCACTACATAACCACCAAACTACACCATTGCATAACTGCCAAACCACTGAGAATCATGGCCTAGCCAAGGTGATACATAACCTTAACTATCACACATACATTTTATAATAAATACTAAACGTGGTAAATAGATGTACACACCTACTTCTTGTACTTTTACACCTTTTATTTGGGCAACCATTCTGATTCTTGCCTACTTTCATTCAAATATCTACCTGATTCAGTTTAAACTACATGGATTGAAAGTTCTCTTGAGATATTTATCCATAAATTATTCTTCAAACTTGGATTAAAACTTTGAAATTCCAGACAAAAATAAAAATATCTGTGAGGCAATATTAATTTAAGTGAGAACATAAAAATATTCTCTTTAAATTAACTGATATGGAAATAAGAGATTAAACGAGATAAAACATAAAATTAAAAAAACAAAGGGAAAGTAATGCTGATCCACAAAAACCACGTAAACTACAACTGAAGATCATGACAGTGATTTAGCTATCTCTTAAGAAAATACTAATAGCTTTTCCTAGGATATTTAATTAAGAAAATATACTCACACTTCCAGGTAAGGTGATTCATTCATCAGACCTCAACTTCATTAAAATCAATTCTTGATTTAGGTTTGTCAGCCACTAAAAGATATGAGAGTGGCAATCAGTCAGTTTTGATTGGAGTTCATTACAGGGCCTATCTGACTTAGCGACTGTTAAGTTTGTGAGATTTTCTTTCCTTTTTTAATTTTTTTTTTTTCTTATTTGTTTAAAGTACTGGATATACAATTGAGTATTGTTATAAAAAACAGCTGGGAATTCAGAACCTTGTTTTCTGAATGTCAGAATCTTGACTTTTTTTCTCAAGTCAAACTCCATCATTATCTCTCTTGATCCCTTAGAAATCATACAAATCCTGGACACTGGTAGAAATGGGGATTTCAGCTAGTTCTGTAGCATGTAAACATACACAAAGGTATCACCACATTGCTTCTCTAAAGGAGAGCTACATGTGTTCTTGATAAATGCTGTGGTTTCTATTATATTATAGGATTACAGAGTTAGGCTTATGACTTTGTTTTATCTACCAAATGTTTCCAATTACCAAAAATCCATTATAATTATTCTCAATAAATTAGCTTTTGGAAAATAATTTCAAAAATTTTCTCCAACACACATGCACACACACACATACACACACATACCACTCTATTTAGAAATGTAATTAGCCTTATCTACTGTGTACCCCCTACTCAAATCCTGGACATGCTATGACCATCACCAGCACCACATATTTGGTTTTGCCCATCTCTCTTGCATCATTTAATACCTAACAAAGTCTGTCTTCTTATCAAAAATCCTTCTTCACTTCAGTCAAAAAAGAGCGTTTTTCCCCCTAAACTTGTAGAGTCTTTTCTATCTGTTTAGTAAGACCTATTGAATAGTATTTTGTAGTATTTATGCATGTCTAAATTTCCCTTCTTTTACTATGTTTTAAGATTTGTAAAGACAGGTAGCTTAGCCTTCTCCAGAAAGCAGGGCCTGAGAAAAAGTTTATGTCCCACAATTTTATTAGAGAGTATAACCCCAGAGAAATGGAAATGGGAAAAAAGGGGAGTGACGCAGGGAAGGGGGGAGAGACGATTTCACACTGAGTGACTGAGCTAGTCATGTTTTTCTCCTCAAAGGACTTCCACTGATCATCTTCACAGAGAGTGACGTCCTAGGTCACATATGAGGACTATGGAGACAAACCTTATACCAGGTGAAGTCTAGATGTATCCTTTCCTGAAAGATTTGTGTATAAGGCCTGCATTCTAGATAGAAGAGACATGCCCAAGGACACATTTATAGTGGTTTGGCACACTAGCTCCTATATCTGGGTGGCAATGGGGCCAGGTAAGAAGTCTGTCTCTTTCACAGGTAATGCATTTCTGAGTAAAGGTCCACTATGAAGAGCTATATGCAACAGGCATAGTGAGTTTTAAATGTCTTTGTGCTGTAATTTTCCTCCTATCTTAAAATCTTCATCATAATTTTGTTAAAATTTATAACCTAACCTTTACTATCACTCTGAGGGTTTTAAAAAAGAATGGATAGGCATCCAGGATTTGGTTGAAGCGTTTAAAGGAGAGCCACACAAGCATGAACAAAGTCAGAAGAGGGTCGTCTGCAGAAAAGTGGTTAAAGGTTAAGATCTAGAACCAGATGGTAAATGGAATTGGCAAATGAAAACCAGAAGACACTCTGGAACATATACATGTCCCTGGAAAATTCGGGACATCTTATAAATAATTAAACTCTGTATACATAATTGAGTACGAATGGGGATCAAGCTTTTTAGTCAGGCATTTGTGACTTCAAAGACTAATGAAATCTGGGATATTCATTCTGGGTACACGAGGAGAAGGTACAGTACTTTGGAAGAACTTAAAACACCCTTCATGTCTTGCCTTGTAACCCATCCCCTTTAACTATGACTTCATGACTCCTTCATAGCAGCTTGCCACTATGGATTTGTATTTCATCCAAAAGTTCCTATTCTAAAAGCTACATCTGGTTGATGAAAACATTAATAAAAAATGACCTAATGGGGAAAAAAAAGGAGGTTATGAAGATGCACACAGGACCACTTAGTCATACTTTAATAAGCTTATACAAATACCCTAAAGTACAGTTCTTAATTTGGTTTCTAAATGTACTTTAATCTACTAATTACAAATCACCAACACCTGAGAAGGAAAAGAGGGTGGTAGCTTCATATATCTGTTAACATAATTATGAGCAAAAGTAGCATCCTTAACATAGCATAGGTTAAGCTATGCTCCTACCATAAGATTAAATGTGACATGTTATATACTGAAGTTTGTCTTCATCCTCATATTTTGAGTGCTGAATTATTTGGTACATAAAGAAATTCAAAGAAAGTAAGATCAAATGGCATTAAGATTTTTGTTTTTTTCAGAAAACACACACTGTGGTAAGCAGCTTCTGAAAAGGCTCTCAGTGATCCACTCCTCTTGATATTTACGTTCTTGGGATATCCTATTCCTTTGAGAATGGGCTCAGAAGTAATCCGTTCTGAGATTAGGTTACAAAAGACTATGACTTCTGTCTTGCTCACTCTGTCCTGCCCTTGTACTTGCTCGCTCCACTGAAACCAGCTTCCACATTGTGAGCTGCCCTATGGAGAAGGGCCATGTGGCAATACACTGACTGAGGCCTCCAGCTGACAACCAATGAGGAATTGAGATCCTCAGTCCAATTGCCTGGGAAGAACTAAATCCTGCCAACAATCACTTGAGTGATCTTAGAAGTGGATCCACCCCTGTTGAGTTTTGAGATGATAACTGCCCCAGATGACACCTTGATTGCAGCTTTGTAAGACTTTCAGAGCCAGAGGACTAGCTAAGCCTTACCTGGATTCCTAGCCCACAGAAATGGTGGAACAATAAATGTCTGCTGCTTTAAGCGATTAAGAGTTGAGGTAATTTTTTAGGTAATTTTTTAAACGGTAATTGATAACATACACACATACACAAACACAAAATTGAACGAATGTCTTGAGGAAAAAAATAGATTCAGGGACGGTACACAGTTATCCTAAACTACCAAAGTTCAACATATTATTTGATCAGACCATGTGAGAATCAGTGTCTTTTTGTAATGTGTTAAATACTCACTAAAAACTAGAATGTTGCAGAAATCTATAGCGAGTGATGTTAAAGAAGACAAAAAAACTTAGGGAGGATATGGGAGCTATCTATAAAAATAATAAAAATATTCAAAATCAGAATCTATTTATCATAATTTATATTTTAAGTAAAATTCAAAGCGTTCCAAAAGGTGTGTCTCCTTCTCTTGCAGTATTACCATAATACAATAAATAAAGTTTTGAGTAACAAATTTATAGCAGATTTAAGCACCAATCCAGGTAAGCAGATACTTGTTTTCTAATAAGGAAATAGTAAGTGATAAATTCATACTTCAGTAAAAACATTTTCTTTGCTAACCAGTGTTTCTTCTGTGAATGTTTCTAACTGCAAATCCTGTTTTTTAATGAAGTCTTTTAATTTGATCTTTAACTGATTTTTATAAATAAAATTCCCTTCATGGCATGATATTCTATCAATTTTTGAATACGGTTTTTTTGTTTGTTTGTTTGTCAAGAGGTACTTCATGAAAGGGGGGAAAAATCAAAAGTCTTTCAAAAGCAATCTTACCTCAATGATGTAAATTAACTCACCTTATGACTGTGTTAAAAGAAGAAAAAATTAAATTGTCCTTCCAAAGCTAAATTGATTACTACATTGTATATACCTTGTGTTCGTCTTAAAATTTTATAAATTATGTGTGATTGGAGCTCGGGTGAAAGTTAAGATTGCTGATTGCTGATTGCTTTTAACCATAGGAAACACTATTCGAAGAAAAGATGCAATTAAAACAGAATTCTTTTATATACACACTGTAGAACACATAAAAAGGAAACAAGGTGATCTAATCAGAAGTAACACACAAAATAGACAAAAGGAATCAACAGTTACATGATATTTCTCATAAGGGTAAACAAGTTCTCTCCGCAAGTAATCATATGTCTATTGATGTGTGCTGGATGTGTGTGTTGCTTTCACAACATACCAAATACGGCATTGAACTTGAATTTACTAAGACTGGCAGGGGGTTACTGGCTGAATTCCACATAGCGCTGTTACTTTATGGGATTCCCTGCTCAGGGCCATGACATGTTTAGAAACTTATTTAGTTAGTTTTTAGTTAATACAGTACTGATCATGCTTTAAAAAAAAGAGGGGGGTACTGATTTAGAAACTGGCTAATATGTAAAAGCACAATGTAAACAGTGAACGCCTGAGTGCTTTCAAATATTGGCCAGCATGTTTCTTTAACAGTTTGCAAGTGTCTGGGAAGATTAACCAATAATTCCAGTGTTGTTGAGTGAACCTGGAATTACAGGAAAAAGGAAGATATTTTTAAGTGATATTTTCATGGAGCTGTCGTAGTCTCTTTTATGTAACTGGAATATAACTCACTGGAATAGTAGTCAAAATATCCTCTTTCCTGAACAATGATATAAATACCTATAAGTTCATTGAACTTTTCTCTTTATACTCTTCACTTTTGCCAGTCATATTTACTTTTTATACTTTCAAAACATGTCTGTCTTAGTTGTCAAGTGCTGCTATAACAGAAATACCACAAACGGGTGGCTTTAACAAACAGAAATTTATTTTTTCACTGTTTAGGAGGCTGGAAGTCTGATTTCATGGTGCTAACTCCAGGGGAAGACTTTTTTTTTGTGTAGGCTCTGGAAGAAAGTCCTTGTCTCCTTTGAGCTTCTACTCCTGGACAATCTTCACGTGGCTTGGCATCTCTCTTCTCCCATCTCTTTTTGCTAGCTTGCGTTTAATCTTTTTTATATGTCAAAAGAGATTGATTCAAAATACAGCCTACACTGACCCTGCCTCATTAATGTAACAAATACAACCCACGCTCAAATGGAATTATAACCACAGACACAGAGACTGGGATTTACAACACATATTTTTGGGGGACACTTCAATCCGTAACATTCTACCCTTTGCCTTGCCACATGCAAAACACGTTCACCCCATCATATCATCCCTAAAGTCTTAGATCAACTCCAATTCCAAAATCTCATCTTCTGAATCATCTAAATCAAATATGGGTGAGACTTGAGGCATTTTCCATCCTGGGGCAAAATTCCTCTTCTTTTGAGAACCTGTGAAATCTAGAATACCAGTTATCAGCTTCCAAGATACAAGAGTGTTATAAACACAAAGTAGACATTTCCATTACAGATGGGAGAAATTGAAGGAAATAAGGACCAATGGGCACCAAGCAAGTCCAAAACCCAGCAGAACTTTTACTTTAGCACTCAAGCCTTGGAAATAATCCTCTGTTCTCTTATACCATCTAGGCAATGGCCTCGCCCTCCAGCATCTGTGTATTGGCCATGCCCTCTGGAATCTTGGTAAAGGCCTCTAGGCCCTGGGCTTCACCTCTGCCTTCCAGGTCCTCTGGGATGGAAACTTTGCTCCCTTGGCTTTAGGCGACTCCATTCTCCTAGTCCATCTGAGTGGCAACCCTACCCTCTTGTCCCCTACAGGCCCCATTCTTCTACCCTCTACGCATGATAGCTCTACCCACTCAGTTTTGGGCAGCAGCCCCATTCCCCTGGCACACCTTAACAGCAGCCCCACACTGAGGAACAGAGTTGGTGAAGATCCCAGTCTTTGAAAACCAGGAGGCTGTAGCCCACCCATTCCCAAATGGGATTACAACCACAGGCATAGAGATAGGGATTTACAACACATATTTTAAGGGGACACAGTTCAATTCATAACAATTTCCACCTGCCAAGTTTCAGCGTATTTTACATTATAGACATTAAATTGTCCTTTTAGCACTTTAACCACAATCCATAATTAGCCAATCCATAAACTATCACGTCAGCGAAGGGTTAATCCCTTGTATATATCCTTGAGTCTTTAATTCCTAGCCATGGAGAGGACTATGCTGCTTTTAGTCACTGAAAAGAGTGATTCTGCAAGCAACTGTGACACTTCTTTTTTCCAAGATATCACTTGTCCTAGGTGAGGACCGTTTTCAGGGAGTAGTTGTGGTGGTCACACATCTCTTTCTGTGTCAGCTTCTGTTACCGTTAAGTCATTGCCTCCTATGTGGTTACCTCCACATGTGTCCATTAAGATTAATGATCAAACTCATCTTACTAGGAAGTGGTAAGTATATTCAATTTCTCCCTTCAATCCAGGGTATCTTTGGGGGAGGAAAAAAATAATAATAATACCCACAAGAATTAAGCTCTTATTTTGAGCTCCACATCAAGTTTACATACTTAGGCCTCAAAATCGCACTACAATTTTACAACTGAAAAAGACTGAATCAATTATGAAGATTCAGTAAAATTAAATCATATACCTCAAATCACATAATCAGCAAGTGGGATCATTGGACTTTGACCCCAAATGTGTCTGATTCCGAAATTCATCATAAACAATCACCAGAAAGTCCACATTTTTAAAACACTGATCTCCTATATCTGGGATGTATCCCAAGATTAATTTGGTGTAATTTAATGGCCACAGAATATATATATATATATATATATATATATATATATATATATATATATATATATATATATATACACACACAAGCGCACACACACACACACACATTGAGAATTTTTGATTTACAATCTTGTAGCTGATAACTGAAAGTTCAGCCTAGGAAAACCTATGGGGCAGTTCTACTTTGTCATATAGGGTCACAATGAGTGGGAATCAACTTAATGGTACACAACAACAACAGAATGCCCATATATATTGCATATCAACAAATTTCAACAATTATTTGTGAATAACTATGGCTGGCTCTAGTCATTCTCATTTCCTCATTATTTCCTTAAGATTTGGCTCTCATCTTTCTGTCCAGCTTAACAATGAAGAAGACCTTAGTCTCAGTTCTTATTAAAGTGGAAGTATCTGAAGCCTTATCTCATTTTCTAATACCCCGCAACTAACATTCCAATATGCTAAGAATAGCCTCAGTTTGTGGACATACCTGAAGTTTAAAGGATTCTCATTTTATTTCAGTTTTTTAAGACAAAATCCCTGTCATTATCATTTATATTAATCAACCTAAAAAACAATTCATAAGATTTTTACTAGACAATTTTTTCAGAAGTAGACTGCCAGGTCCTTCTTCCTAGTCTGTCTTATTCTTCAAGCATCACTGAAAACTGTCCACCACGGGTAACCCTGCTGGTATTTGAAATACTGGTGACATAGCTTTCAGCATCACTGCAATACCAAAGCCACCACAGTAGGACAAACTAACAGATGAGTGGTGGAAGGCACTCAAAATATGACTGGGGAAGAGCTGCCTCCTCAAAGTAGAGTCAACCTTAATGATGTGGATGGAGTAAAGCTTTCAAGACCCTCATCTAATGACGTGGCATGACTCAAAATAACTACAAACATCCATTAATAACTGGAATGTGAAATGTGTGAAAGATAAATCTAGGAAAACTGGAAGTCCTCAAAAATGAAATGGGAACACATAAAGATCAATATCTTAGGCATTAACAAAAAAAAAAAAATCCATTGCCATCGAGTCGATTCCTACTCATTGCAACCCTACAGGGCAAAGTAGAATCATCCCATAGGGTTTCCAAGGATCAGCTGGTGGATTCAAACTGCCAACCTTTTGGTTAGCAGCCAAGCTGTTAACCACTGTGCCACCAGAGCGCCATCCTAGGCATTAGTGACATGAAATAAACTGGTATTGGCCATTCTGAATTGGACGATCATATGGTGTACTATGCCAAAATTGACAGCTTGAAGAGGAGTGGCATTGTATTCATCATCAAAAAGAACATTTCAGAGGCAGGGCCAAGATGGCGGAGTATTCAGACACTTCTGGTGGAACCTCTTACAACAAAGACCCAAAAAAACAAGTGATTTGATTACATATGACAATCTGGGAGCCCTGAACATCAAAGGCAGAGTTGAGGAACTGCACTGAGTGGCAGGGGGAGGGAGATACAGTTCAGAAGCAGCAAAGAGTTGCCAGACCTGACCTGGTGGGAGGCTGAGCCCTTCAAGCCTGATCAGATCGGGGGTGAGCGGTGAGGCAGGCAAATGGCAGTCCTCGGGAGGCACGTTTTCCACACTGGGAGAGACCCAGCACCAGGGAGTCTACACAGCCACCCATAAACAGTGAGAAGCAGCACTGGATTAGCAAAAGATAAGTAAATTCATACAACCCACCGCGCAAATCAAAAACACCCTGCTTAGGGAAAAACCTCTCTTCCATTTACCTCCCCACTCCCTGCTCTGCACTGGGTCCTGGACTGGCTTCACCAATTGCCAAATCCCCTGGGCCAGAAGTAGGATCTGTCACATGCCTGGAATCATTCTTCCTGCCTTGGAGGTTGAACAAATAAACAGAGGAAAAAATAAACTGCCAGCTCCCATAAACCAGGAACCCAGGGTAGGCACAGCGGCTTTGCCTACGCACAGCCATAAGGGATCAATGGACTTTGAGTGCCTTTCCCCCTGCACAGACTTGTGTGGGCCCCTCTCAACAGCGTAGGCCCTCATTACTGCAGTACAACAGGGTATATACCAGAAGTCTAACTTCAACTGTTTTCAGCTGTGAAGTGGCAGATTCTTGACATCTGACACTGCTCTGCCCATTAAGCAGGGTCTTCACCTACCCACACCAGGGGTCTGAGGACTGATGGCTCCACCCATGCACCTAGCCACCTGCGATAGGGGCACATGAATAAGAGGTGTCTCCCAGTCCTTACTGCCAACAGCATTAGGTGTTCATAGTCCAGCTGCAAAACCCACCCACCTATGTGCTCTAGGGAACAGGGACAAGACTTTCTCCAGGACTCTCAGAAGTGGTTGTCAGCCACCTGCCTTAATCAGAGTGTGTCCCCCTGATGCAGCCAGATGCCTGTGCCCGCACCAATCACCCATGCCTGTCTAGGACTGTAAGTGAGAGCCTCCATCACACATTTTGAGGCTATCTACCTGGGCACCTGAGCTGAATCCATACAGGAGGAGTGGGTGGACTCCTGAGCTCACATACCTAGAAACAGATCTAACCACCTGGTGACAGGACATTCGAGCTTCAAAGGTGCCAATAATCAAACTAGCTCATACAAGCAGTCTATCTGGGCATATCAAAAAAGAAGTTAGGACACAGTAAACAAACATAAAATAAATAAATAAAATAACTTATCGATGGCTCGGAGACAACAGTCAATATCAAATCACATAAAGAAATAATCCATGATGGCTTCAGGAAGCTCCCAAAATGAAGAATCTAGAAATTTTCCAGAGGAAGAAAATTTCTTGGAATTACCAGAGGGAGAATACAAAAGATTAATACATAGAACACTTCAAGAAATTAGGAAGGAAATTAATCAAAATGCAGAACACACAATAGAGGAAATTAAAAAGATCAGAAAAGAGCATTATGACAAATTTAACAGGCTGCAAGAATCCATAGAGAGACAGCAATCAGAAATTCTGAAGATTAACAATAAAATGTCAGAATTAGACAACTCAATAGAAAGTCATAGGAGCAGAATTGAGGCAAAGGTAGTCAGAATTAGTGAGATTGAAGATAAAGCACTTGACTCCAACTTACCTGAGGAAAAATCAGACAAAGGGATTTAAAAAAAATGAAGAAACGCTAAGAATTATGTGGGACTTTATCAAGAGGAATAACCCACGAGTGACTGGAGTACCAGAATGGTTGGGGGTGGGGGGGAGGATAACAGAAACTACAGAGAGAATTGTTGAAGATTTGCTGACAGAAAACTTCCCTGATATCGTAAAAGATGACAAGATATCTATCCTAGATGCCCATTGAACCCCCACATAAGGATGGAAAAAATGTATCAAGCAAACAACACTCAAAAAAGAGCAGGAGTGGCAATATTAATCTCTGACAAAATAGACTTTAAAGTAAAATCCACCACAAAGGATAAGGAAGGACACTATATTATGATTACAGTGTCAATACACCAGGAGGACATTACTATAATAAATATTTACACATGAAATGACAGGGCTCCAAGATACATAAAACAATTTCTAACAGCACTGAAGAGAGAGATAGACAGCTCCACAATAGTAGTAGGAGACTTCAACACACCACTTTCGGTAAAGGACAAAACATCCAGAAAGAAGCTAAACAAAGACACGGAAGAGCTAAATGCTACAATCAACCAACTTGATCTCAGAGACATACACCAAACACTCCACCCAACAGCAGCCAAGCATACTTTCTTTTCCAATGCACATGGAACATTCTCCAGAATAGACCCCATATTAGGCCATAAAACAAGCCTTAACAAAATCCAAAACATCAAAATATTACAAAGCATCTTTTCTGACCATAAAGCCATAAAACTAGAAATCAACAACAGAAAAAGCAAGGGAAAAAAATCAAACACATGGAAACTGAACAACACCTTGCCCAAAAACTACTGAGTTATAGAAGAAATTAAATGGAATAAAGAAAGTCATAGAATCAAACGAGAATGAAAACACATCCTACCAGAACCTTTCAGACACAGCAAAAGCAGTGCTCAGAGTCAGTTTATAACAATAAATGCACAAATCCAAAAAGAAGAAAGGGCCATAATAAAAACATTAACTCTACAACTGGAACAAGTAGAAAGAGAGCAACAAAAGAAGCCCCCAGGAGCCAGAAAAAAGGAAATCATAAGGATTAGAGCAGAATTAAATGAAATAGAGAATAGAAAAACAACTGAAAGAGTTAACAAGTCCAAAAGCTGGTTCTTGGAAAAGATCAACAAAATTGATTACCCACTGGTCAAAGTGACAAAATAAAAACAGGAGGAAGCAAATAATCCCTATAAGAAATGAGATGGGTGATATCACAATGGACCCAACTGAAATTAAAAAGAATCATAACCGAATACTACAAAAAATTGTACTCTTACAAATTTGAAAACCTGGAGGAAACGGACAAATTTCTAGAAACTCACTACCAATCTAAACTAACACAAACAGAGGTAGAACAACTAAATAAACCCATAACAAAAGAAGAGATTGAAAAGCTAATTTAAAAACCTTCAACAACAACAACAACAAAAAAAAAAAAACCCTGGCCCAGACGGCTTCACTGGAGAATTCTACCAAACTTTCAGAGAAGAGTTAACACCACTACTACTAAAGGTATTTCAGAGCATAGAAAAGGACAGAATACTCCAAACTCATTCCATGAAGCCAGCATAACCCTGATACCAAAACCAGGTAAAGACACCACAAAAAAAGAAAATTACAGACCAATATCCCTCATGAACATTGACGTAAAAATCCTCAACAAGATTTTAGCCAATAGAATTCAGAAACATATCAAAAAAATAATTCACCATGATCAAGTGGGATTTACACCAGGTACGCAGGGATGGTTCAACATTAGAAAACCAATCAATGTAATCCATCACATAAATAAAACAAAAGAAATATATGATCTTATCAATCAATGCAGAAAAGGTATCTGACAAAGTCTAACACCCATTCATGATAAAAACGTCCAACAAATTGGAATAGAAGGGAAATTCCTCAGTATAATTAAGGGCACTTATGCAAAGCCAACAGCCAACATCATCTTAAATGGAGGGACTTTGAAAGCATTCACCTTCAGAACAGGTACCAGATAAGGATGCCCTTTATCACCACTCTTATTCAGCACTGTGCTGGAGGTCCTAGCCAGAGCAATTAGGCTAGAAAAAGAAATAAAGGGCATCTAAATTGGTAGGGAAGAAGTAAAAGTATCTCTATTTGCAGATGATATGATCTTATACACAGAAAACCCCAAAGAATCCACAAGAAAACTACTGAAACTAATAGAAGATTTCAGCAAAGTTCTGGGATACAAGCTCAACATAGAAAAATCAGTTGGATTCAGGAGTTCCAGCAAAATGGCGCTCTAGGCAGAAGCACCATGCCATCCCTCCACTGCAAAGATCTGAAAAACTAAGCCGAACAGAGAATACAACAATCCTGAAACCCTAAAACATCAAATGAAGAGATAAAGAACTCAGCCAAGCACCAAATGGAGTGAGAAAACTGACAGAGAATGGAGAGCAAGGAGAGATTCATGCAGAGGTCCCCTACCAGCTAAGGCAGTGCGGATCCACCATCTTGGACTCCTAGCGGAGACCAGCAAATGGGGGTATGAGAAAGTAGCCTCACGGAGCTTCCAGCAGGAGACAAAACAACCGGTAATTGGCAATATATGCTTTCCCACCCCCCACCCTTCTTCACCCCGACTCGGCCTCCTCTGCTTCCCGCGGCCACAGTCTCTTGAACGGGAAACAATGGCTGCTTGGATTCCACACACCCGAACGGGTGGCTCTCTGAGTGCCATTTGTTAGCTGCTGGTGTTGTTTTTTTTCCGCTTCTTTTTATTTCTTCCTTGCCTCTCCCCGCCTCCCCCTCCTTTCGCTCGAGTACCCTGCTCTGTGCGCCATCTTTGCTTCTTACTGACGGGCTTCAGAGCTCCGTTTGAATGTGGAGCTGCTTCCCGGTTTGGGCTGCCGTGATGGTGGGATCCCGGGGCATTTGTTCGTTTGTTTGTTTTGAATTGTTTGTTTGATTTCTTTTCCTTTCTTGATTTGGGAGCCCTTTCTGGCCAGGCTGAGCTGCGTAGCAGGGAGACTCCCCTTCGGCTTCCACAGACATGCAAAGGGATCCCTGAGGGCATTTCTTTTTACATTGTTTTTTTTTTTTTTCTTCTGTTTCTTTAAGGGCCTTTCTTGTTTGTTTGTTTTTTAAATTTGTTTTGTTTTCTTTTCCCTCTTTTTCCCTTTTTGTCTTTCTTCACTGCTCAGTTTCTCGTCTCTCTACGTCTTCCTTCTCTTTCTGGTCCTTGAACCTGGTGTTGTATACCCCTATGCCTTCTAGCCAGGCTGTACTGCAACACTTAAGAGCAACTTCCCGAGACCTCATACCTGCACCAGTGGGATCCCTGGGAACTTTGTGGTTCTTTAACCTTTCTGATTCTTATTTATTCATTCTTTTCTTTTCTTCCTCCTCCCCTTTCTGATTTTCTCCATTTCATAGTCTCTCATCTCTCCACTCCAACAGCAAGCTACCCTAGCATTCTTTTTTGTTTGTTTGTATGTTTTTGGCTCCTGTTCCTCTCTCCTCTCTCCCATATCCATCTTAGCTCCATACATAACAATCTCCCCACTGCATCCTGCCTACCTGCACCGTGCGCTTGACATCACACCATCAAGCAGCACAGACACGGTCTATTGGAACCTGTCCTGCACTGATTACTGACCCACTCTGGCGGCTGTAGTAAGTGCCACAAATAACCCATACCAGTAACTCCTCTTCAGCTAGACTTGCCCTGCCGTACCATATCTGAGTGACGGACCCTACCAGTTGAAGAAGGAGGTGAAAAGTACTGTGCCCACAGATGAGCAAACAACAAAGAAAACAGTCTGCCTGCTCAGACATAGTCAAATTTTTTTTTAAAAAATGGACGAAACAAACATATCTACAATCAATAAACGAGAAAAATAACTATTGAATTCCCCAAAGACATCAGAAATTAACAAAACATTTACAAAAACAGGACAGGATGTTTCCAGTAGGCGTCCAAAATAAAACACCAGATGAATCTCCTCTGGAAGAAAATGAGCTAGAACTACCTGATAGGGAATTCAAATCTCTAATACTATGAATTCTCCAAGAACTGAGGCAAAAAGCTGACAAACATGAGGAAAAAATAGACAAATTCATGGAAAATATGGACAAAAAATTGGAAGAATTCAGGAAAATAATGCAGGAACAAAATGCCAAAATAAATTCACAACTAGAAATTATACAAAGACAACAATTAGAAATCCAAAAGATAAACAACAAGATTTCAGAAATGGACAAGGTCATAGAAGGGCTGAGAAGCAGATTTGAAATGGTGGAAGACAGGATAAGTGGAATTGAAGACAAACACTTGGATTCAACTCTGTTTGAGGAAAACTCTGAAAAAAGAACAAAGGAAAATGAAGAGACCAGGAGAGTTATGTGGGACACAATCAAAAGCAAAAATCTACGAGTGACTGGAATCCCAGAACAGGGTGAGGAAACAGAAAACACAGAGAGGATCATTGAGGAACGGCTGACAGAAAACTTCCCCAATAACATGAAAGGTGAAAAGCTGGCCATCCAAGAAGTTCAAGGAACCCCATATAGAAGAGACCCCAAAAGGAAATCACCAAGGCATATCATATTCACACTTGCCAAAACCAAAGACAAACAAAGAATCCTGAGAGCAGCTCATGAAAAACAAGAAGTCACCTATAGAGGAGAAACAATAAGACTAAGCTCAGATTATTCGGCAGAAACCATGCAGGCAAGAAGGCAATGGGATGACATATATAAAATCTGGAAAGAAAAAAAATTGCCACCTAAGAATAATATATCCTGCAAAACTCTCATTCAAATTTGATGGTGAAATTAGGTCATTTCCAGATAAACATAAATTAAGGGAATATGTAAAAGTCAAACCAATTAAAGGGATTTCTTAGATCTGAGGACAAACAGCTTCAGCTCACAGGCAGAATCTATTACGCAGGATCGTACCAGCCAGATACCAATCTAGGAAATGAATTCTCAAGGACTATCCAAAACCAAAAGAGATATAACAGGGAATCAGAGCAGTTAATCAGTAAATGACAACAACATCAAAACAATAAAAGAGGGATAAAGGGCATAGGTATAGAACCTTCTAATGGAGAGGAAGGCAAGGCGATACCAAGTAAGGGTAGACTGCTTTAAACTTAGAAAGATAAGGGTAAAATTTATGGTAACCACAAAGAAAGTTAACAAACTTACTCATAAAAAAAAAAAGAGGAAAAACATGAAGTCTCAGCAAAAACAAAACCTACAAACACAAAAGAAATGAAAAAAAAAAAACTCCACAAACAAAAGTAACTCAGCACAAGAGAGTAAGAAGAACAAAGAAAACATCAGCACCACAGAAAAAAGCACTACAAAGTGACAGCAACAAACTCACATCTATCAATAATTACACTGAATGTAAATGGACTTAATGCACCCATGAAGAGACAGAGAGTGACAGAATGGATAAGAAAACAGGATCCATCAATATGCTGTCTACAAGAGACACACCTTAGAAACAAAGATGTGAATTAATTAAAAGTCAAAGGTTGGAAAAAAATATATCAAGCTAACAACTACCAAAAAAGAGCAGGAGTGGCAATTCTAATCTCAGATAAAATAGACTTTAAAACAAAATCTACCATAAAAGACAAAGAAGGACACTATATAATGATTCAGGGGATGATCCATCATGAAGACATAATCATAATAAACATCTACGTGTCCAATGACAGGGCTCCAAAATACATAAAACAAACTCTAACAACACTGAAAAGAGAAATTGACAGTTCCACAATAATAGTAGGAGACTTCAACACACCATTCTCAGTAAAGGACAGAACAACTAAGAAGAAACTCAGCAAAGATACAGAAGACCTAAAGGGCACAATCAGCCAACTTGACCTCATAGACATATATAGAACACTCCATCCAACCGCTGCAAGGTACACATTCTTCTCCAATGCACATGGAACATTCTCCAGAATAGACCACATCTTAGGCCACAGAGCAATCTGCAGCAAGATCCAAAACACTGACATAATTCAAAGTATCTTCTCTGACCACAGTGCCATCAAGGTAGAAATTAACAATAGAAAGAGCAAGAAAAAAAATCAACTACATGTAATCTGAATAATACCCTGCTTACACATCACTGGGTAATAGAAGAAATCAGAGACGGAGATAGTACACAGTACAGGGGAAACTAACACAACCTGCACAAGGAAAGGTCATGGAGGCCCTATAGACACATCCAAACCCCCCAAGGGACTGAGTTGTTAGACGGAGGGCTCTGGGGACCATGATCTCGGGGAACATCTAGCTCAATTGGCATGACACTACTTATAAAGATAATGCTCTACATTCTACCTTGGTGAGTAGTGTCTGGGGTCTTAAAAGCCTATGAGCGGCCATCTAAGATACTCCACTGATCTCATCCCTTCGGGAACAAGGGAGAACGAAGAGAACAGGATACAAGGAAAAGATTAGTCCGAAGGACTAATGGTCCACAGCTACCAAGGCCTCCACGGGACTGAGCCCAGTACAGCTGGATGGTGCCCGGCTACCACCA
This sequence comes from Dugong dugon, assembly GCA_030035585.1. Classification (NCBI taxonomy): domain Eukaryota; kingdom Metazoa; phylum Chordata; class Mammalia; order Sirenia; family Dugongidae; genus Dugong; species Dugong dugon. The sequence goes on along the minus strand of CM057475.1, from coordinate 35,864,019 downwards.
ATGACTCCTCTGACCAGGATCACAACAGAGGGTTCTGGGCAGAGCTGGAGTAGGATGTAGAGCATAATTTTAACTCCCAAAAAAAAAAAAAAAAAAAAAGAAGACCAGATATACTGGCCTAAAGAATACTAGAGAAACCTCGAGAGTGTGGCCCCCAGACACCCTTTCAGCTCAGAGGGGAAGTTACCTTCAAGGTTCGATGTTAAGCCTGGGAATGGACACCCCAGTAAAACTAAATGGGACTAACGATGTACAGGAGTCCGGTGACAAGGGCCAGAAGGCAGAGGGAGAGTAGGAAACTGATGATAAGGAACACAAATTGAATAAGGACACTGTCGATGTATTGTGAGATTGTTGACCACTGCTATAGGGCAACATTTGTAGTAACTATTAAATGGGAGGCTGTTTTGTCCTGTAAGCCTTCATCTTGGGCGAGAATGGCAGCACAATTGGAAGAGCATAGTCAATATCACTTAAATGTGTAAGTAAAAAGTTTTGAAATGGTGTTTAAATAAAATAAAATAATAAAAAAAAAAAAAAAAAACAAATGAGACTAAAGAGGTACAGTAGTCCAGGGACAAGGGCCAGAAGACAGAAGGGGACAAGGAAGTCCCCTGATGATAGGGAACACAAGGTGGAGTAAGGATATTCTTGATGTGCTGTGAGATTGTTAACCATTGTCATAGGGCAACATGTGTAGTAACTGTTAAATGAAAAACTATTTTGTTCTGTAAGCCTTCATCTTAAGTGAGAATAACAGCACAGTTGGAAGAGCGTAGTCAATGTCACTGAACTGTGAATGTAGAAATTTTTGAAACGGTGTATCTTTGGCCATCTGTAATTTTCATCAAAAAAAAAGGTTGAGAATTTAGAGGCTTAATACGTTGTGGGGTTGTTAACCAATGTCAAAAAACAACATGTGTACTACTATTTCATGAGAAACTATTTGCTCTGTAAGCTTTCACCTGAAGTACAATAAAATATATATATATAATAAAAAAAAAAAAAAAAAAATTCCTAGAATCAAATGAGAATGAAAACACATCATACCAAAACCTTTGGGACACAGCAAAGGCAGTCCTCAGAGGAGAGTTTATAGCAATAGATGCACATATCCAAAAAGAAGAAAGGGACAAAATTAAAACATTAACTACAGAACTCAAACAAATAGAGAAGAGCAAAAAAAGCCCACAACCACCAGAAGAAAGGAAATAGTAAAGATCAGAGCAGAAATAAATTAAATAGAGAACAGAAAAAGAATCGAAAGAATCAACAAAACCAAAAGTTGGTTCTTTGAAAGAATTAACAAAATCGACAAACCACTGGCCAGACTGACAAAAGAAAAACAGGAGAGGACACAAATAACCCAAATAAGAAATGAAATGGGGGACATTACAACAGACCCAACTGAAATAAAATGGATTATAACAGAATATTATGAAACACTATACTCCAACAAATTTGAAAACCTAGAGGAAATGGATAAATTTCTAGAAAAACACAGCTTACCCAAATCTGAACAGACCCATAACAAGAGAAGAGATTGAAAAGGTAATAAAAAACTCCCAACCAAAAAAATCCCTGGCCCAGATGGCTTCACTGGAGAAGTCTACAAAACATTTACAGAAGAGCTTGTACCAGTACTACTCAAGCTATTTCAGAGCATAGAAGAGGAAGCAACACTTCCAAATTCATTCTATGAAGCCAGCATAACGCTGATACCAAAACCAGGAAATGATGTCATAAAAAAAGAAAATTACAGATCAATGTTGCTCATGAATACAGATGCAAAAATTCTCAACAAAATTCTAGCCAATAGAATTCAGCATCATATCAAAAAAATAATACACCTCGACCAAGTAAGATTCATACCAGGTATGCAAAGATTGTTCAACATTAGAAAATCAATCAATGTAATCCACCACATAAATGAAAGGAAAGAAAAGAATCACATCATCATCTCATTTGACACAGAAAAGGCATTTGACAAAGTCCAACACCGATTCCTGATTAAAACTCTCAATCAAATAGGTATAGAAGGCAAATTTCTCAACATAATAAACGGCATCTATGCAAAACCAACAGGCAACATCATTCTTAATGGAGCAAGGCTGAAAACATTCCCCCTGAAAACGGGAACAAGACAAGGATGCCCTTTATGACCACTTCTATTTAACATTGTGCTGGAAGTTCTAGCTAGAGCACTAAGGCAAGAAAAAGAAATAAAGGGCATCCAAACTGGTAATGAAGAAGTTAAACTGTCCCTGTTTGCAAATGATATGATACTATACATAGAAAACCCAAAAGATTCCACGAGAAATCTACTGGAACTAATAAAAGATTCATCAGAGTAGCAGCTTACAAGATAAATGTTCAAAAATCAGTTGGATTCCTATACACCAATAAGGAGAATGATGAAAAGGAAATCAGGAAAACAATACCATTTTCAATAGCTTCTAAAAAGATAAAATACTTAGGAATAAATCTGACCAGGGATGTAAAAGACCTATGCAAAGAAAACTACAAAACACTACTGCAAGAAACCCAAAGGGATCTACATAAATGGAAAAACATACCATGCTCATGGATAGGCTGACTCAACATTGTGAAAATGACAATTCTACCCAAAGCAATTTACCAGTACAATGCAATCCCGATCCAAATACCAACCACATTCTTCAGTGAGATGGATAAACTAATCATTAATTTTATATGGAAAGGGAAGAAGCCCCGAATAAGTAAAGCGCTACTGAAGAAGAAGAATAAAGTTGGAGGACTCACACTACCTGACTTCAGAACCTACTATATAGCTACACTGGTCAAAACAGCCTGGTACTGGTACAAAGACTGATACACTGACCAATGGAACAGAATTGAGAACCCAGACCCTACGGTCACCTGATATTTGACAAGGGCCCGAAGTCCATCAAATGCGGAAAAGACAGTCTTTTTAACAAATGGTGCTGGCAAAACTGGATATCCATCTGCAAAAAAAATGAAACACGACCCATACCTCACACCGTATACAAAAACTACTTCAAAATGGATCAAAGACCTGAATATAAAGCCTAAAACTATAAAGTTCATAGAAGAAAAAATAGGACCAACACTTCACGCCTTAATACATGGCATTAACAGGATACAAACCATAACTATCCATGCACAAAACCCAACAGATAAGCCAGATAACTGGGATCTTGTAAAAATCAAACACCTATGCTCTTCAAAAGACTTCACCAAAAGAGTCATAAGAGAACCTACAGACTGGGAAAAAATTTTTGCACAGTACAAGTCAGACAAAGGTCTAATCTCCAGAATCTACAAGAAAATCCAACACCTCTACAACAAAAAGGCAAATAATCCTATTAAAAAATGGGCAAAGGAAATGAACAGACACTTCACCAAAGAAGACATTCAAATGGCCAACAGACACGTGAGGAAATGCTCACGATCACTAGCCATTAGAGAAATGCAAATTAAAACCACAATGAGATACCATCTCACCAGGCATTACTGGCACAAATCCAAAACACTGGAAATAACAAATGTTGGAGGGGCTGCGGGGAGATCGGAACACTTATGCACTGCTGGTGGGATTGCAAAATGATACAACCATTTTGGAAAATGATATGTTGCTTCCTCAGAAAGCTAGAAATAGACACACCATTTGATCCAGCAATCCCATTCCTAGGAATATATCCTAGAGGAATAAGAGTTGTCACTTGAATAGACATACGCACACCTATGTTCATGGCAGCATTGTTCACAATAGCAAAACGATGGAAACAACGTAGGTGCCCATCCACAGATGAATGGATAAACAAACTATGGTACATACACACAATGGAGTACTATGCAACAAGAAAGAACAACAATGAATCTGTGAACCATCTCATAACATGGATGAAACTGGAGGACATTATGCTGAGTGAAATAAGTCAATCACAAAAGGACAAATATTGTATGAGACCTCTATTGTAAAAACCCATGAAAAAGTTCACACACAAAATGTAACAATCTATGTTGGTTACCAGGGATGGGAAGGGTGGGGGGCGAAGTATTAAATAGATGATAGATAAGTTGTGTCTTGGGTGAAGTGTGAGACAGTACACAATACAAGAGAAACTAGCACAACTTGTACAAGGAAAGGTCATGGGAGCCCCATAGACATATCCAAACTCCCTGAGGGACTGAATTGCTGGGCGGAGGGCTCTGGGGACCATGGTCTCGGGGAACATGTAGCTCAACTGGAATGACACAGCTTTCAAAGACAGTGCTCTACAGTCTACCTTGGTGAGTAGTGTCTGGGGTCTTAAAAGCCTGTGAGCGGCCAGCTAAGATACTCCACTGGTCTCATCTCTTCGGGAGTAAAGGAGAATGAAGACAACAGGATACAAGGAAAAGATTAGTCTGAAGGACTAATTGTCCACAGCTACCAAGGCCCCCACTGGACTGAGTCCAGCACAGCTAGATGGTGCCCAGCTACCACCACTGACTGCTTTGACCAGGATCACAACAGAGGGTTCTGGACAGAGCTGAAGAAGGAGGTAGAGCATAATTCTAACCCACAAAAAAAAGACCAGATTTACTGGCCTAAAGGAGACTGTAGAAACCTCGAGAGTATAGCCCCCAGACAGACTTTTAGTTCAGTGGTGAAGTTACCTCCGAGGTTCACTGTTTAGCCTGGGAGTGGACAGCCCTGTAAAACCAAATGAGACTCATGAGGCACAGGAGTCCAGTGACAAGGGCCAGAAAGCAGACCGGGACAGGGAAGCTGGTGATAAGGAACCTAAGTTTGAGTAAGGATATTGTTGATGTGTTGTGAGATTGTTAACCATTGTCATAGGGCAATATGTGTAGTAACTGTTAAATGAGAAACTATTTTGTTCTGTAAGCCTTTATCTCAAGTGAGAATAACAGCACAGTTCGAAGAGCATAGTCGATCTCACTGAACTGTGCATGTAGAAATTTTTGAAATGGTGTATCTTTGGCCATGTGTATTTTCACTAAAAATGAAAAATGTTGAGAAGTTAGAGGATTGATATGTTGTGGGGTTGTTAACCAATGTTATAAAACAACATGCGTACTTCTGTTTCATGAGAAACTGTTTGTTCTGTAAGCCTTCACCTGAAGTACAATAAAAAATAAAAGTTAATAAAAGTAAATATTACAAAAAAAAAAAAAAATCATTTGGATTCCTTTACACCATAAAGAGGACCACAAAGAGAAAATCACCACATCAATACCATGTACAATAGCCCCCAAGAAGATAAAATACTTAGGAATAAATCTAACCTGAGACATAAAAGACATACACAATGAAAATTACATGACACTATTGCAAGAAACCAAGAGACCTGCATGAGTAGAAAAACATACGTTTCTCATGGCTATGTAGACTCAACGTTGTGAAAATGTCAATTCTACCCAAAGAGATCTACATATACAATGCAATCCCGATCCAAATTCCAACGGCAGTTTTTAATGAGATGGAGAAATAAAATCACCAACTTCATATTGAAAGGGAAGAGGCTTTGAATAAGTAAAGCATAACTCAAGAAGAAGAACAAAGTGGGAGGCCTCACGCTACCTGATTTTAGAACCTATTATACCGCCATGGTAGTCAAAACAGCCTGGTACTGGTACAAAAACATACATAGACCAATGGAACAGAATTGAGAATCCAGACATAAATTCATCCACCTATGAACAGCTGATATTTGATAACGGCCCAAATTTCATTAATTGGGGAAAAGACAGTCTCTTTAACAAATGGTGCTGGCCTAACTGGATATTCATCTGCAAAAAACTGAAACAAGACCCATACCTCACACCATGTACGAAAACTAACTCAAAATGGATCAAAGACTTAAATATAAAATTGAAAATGATAAAGATCATGGAAGAAAAAAAAATGGACACCACTAGGAGCCCTAATACATGGCATAAACACAATACAAACCACAGTGTAACAATGCACAAGCACCAGAAGAGAGACTAGATAACTGGGAGCTCCTAAAAATCAAACACTTATGCTCATCAAAAGACTTCACCAAAAGAGTAAAAAGACAACCTACAGACCGGGAAAAAATTTCTGGCTACGACAAACCCAATCAGCTTCTAATCTCTACAATCTAGGAGAAACTGCAAAACCTCAACAACAAAAAGACAAATAACCCTACTAGACAATGGGCATAGGATACGAACAGGCACTTCGCCAAAGAAGACATTCAGGCTGCTAGCAGACACATGAAGAAATGCTCACGATCATTAGCCATTAGAGAAATGCAGATCAAAACTACAATGAGATATCATCTCACCCCAACAAGGCTAGCATTAATCCAAAAAACACAAAATAATGAATGCTGGACAGGCTGTGGAGAGACTGGAATACTTATACACTGTTGGTGGGAATGTAAAATGGTACATCGACTTTGGAAATCAATTTGGTGCTTACTTAAAAAGCTAGAAATAGAAGTACCACACTATCCAGCTATCCTGCTCCTTGGTATATATCCTAGAGAAATAAGAGCCATCACATGAATAGATATATGTACACACATGTTCATTGCAGCACTGTTCACAATAGCAAAAAGATGGAAACAACCTAGGTGCCCATCAACAGAAGAATGGATAAACAAATTATGGTATATCCACACAATGAAATAGTACACAACGATGAAAAACAACGAAGCCATGAGACATCTTGTAACATGGAGGAAGCCGGACGTCATTATGCTAAGTGAATTCAGTCAGTCACAGAAGGACAAATATTGTGTAAGACCACTATTATAAGAACTCAAGAAAAGGTTGAAACACTGAAGGAAACATTCTTTGATGATTACGAGGGTGGGGAGAGAGGGTGAGGGTTATTTACTCATTAGACAGTAGGTAAGAATTATCTTAGGTGAAGGGAAGGACAGCACACACTACAGGGAAGTCAGCACAGCTGGGCTAAACCAAAGCTAAGAAGTTTTCTGAATACAAACACTTTGAGGGACAGAGTAGCAGGGGTAGGGGTCTGGGGACCATGCTTTCAGGGCACATCTAGGTCACCTGGCATAACAAAGCTTATTAAGAAAATGTTCTGCATCCTACTTCAGTGACGTGGCGTCTGGGGCCTTAAAAGCTTGCAAGTGGCCATCTAAGATGCATCAATTGGTCCCAACAACCTGGAGTAAAGGAAAATGAAGAACACCAAAGACACAAGGAAGGTAGTAGCCCAAGAGACAGAAAGGGACACATAAACCAGAGACTTCATCAGCCTGAGACCAGAAGAACTAGATGATGCCCAGCTACCACCAATGACCGCCCTCACAGGGAACACAACAGAGAGTCCCAGATGGATCAGGAGAAAGGTGGGGTGTAGAACTCAAATTCTAGTAAGACGACCAGGCTTAATGGTCTAACTGAGACTGGAGGAACCCCAGAAAGCATGGCCCCTAGATTCTCTATCAGCCCAGAACTAAAACAATTTCCAAGGCCAACTCTTCAGACAGGGATTGGACTGGATTGTGGGACATAAAGTGATACTCATGAGGAGTGTGCCTCTTAGCTCAAGTAGATACAAGAGACTAAATAGGCAGCTTCTGTCCGGAGGTGAAATGGGAAGGCACAGAGGGTTAGGAGCTGGCTGAATGGACACGGGGAATCAGGGGTGGAAAGGAGGAGTGTGCTGTCACAGTATAGGGAGAATAATTAAGGTCATATAACAATGTATGTATACATTTTTGTATGGGAAAAAAAATAAAGAATTAAAAAAAAATAACATTTAAAGATCTATCCTGAAGTACAATGCTGTCAGTGATAGGATAATATCCATATGCCTAGAAAGATGACCAGTTGACATGACTATTATTCAAATTTACACACCAACTATTAATGCCGAAGATGAAGAAATTGAAGATTTTTACCAACTTCTGCAGTCTGAAATCTAACAAACATGCAATCAAGATGCATTAATAATTAATGGCAATTGGAATGCAAAAGTTAGAAACAAAGAAGAAGGATCAGTAGTTGGAAATTATGGCCTTGGTGATAGAAATGATGCTTGAGAGCACACGGTAGAATTTTGCAAGACCAACTGCTTCATTGGAAATAACTTTTTTCAAGGACAACTATACATGTAGACCTTATCAGATGGAATATACAGGAATCAAATCGACTACACCAGTGGAAAGATATAATGGAGAAGCTGAGTATCGTCAGTCAGATAAAGGCCATGGGCTGGCTATGGAACAGACCATGAATTGCTCACATGCAAGTTCAAGCTGAAGCTGAAACAAATTATAACAAGTCCATGAGAGCCAAAATACAAACTTGAGTATATCCCACCTGAATTTAGAGACCATGTCAAGAATAGATTTGACGCATTGTAACACCAGACAACTTGTGGGATGACATTAAAGATATCATACATGAAGGAATCAAAAGGTCATTAAAAAGACAGGAAGGAAAGAAAAGACCAAAATGGATGTCAGAAGAGACTCTGAAATTTGCTTTTGAACATAGAATAGCTAAAGCAAATTGAAAAAATAATGACGAAAAGAGCTGAACAGAACATTTCAAAGGGTAGCTCGAGAAGACAAAGCAAAGTATTATAACGAAATGTACAAAGACCTGGAGTTAGATAACCAGAAGCGATGAACACATTCAGCATTCTCATGCTGAAAGAACTGAACAAAAAATTCAAGCCCTGAGTTGCAATATTGAAGGATTTCTTTGGCAAAATATTGAACAATGCATGAAGTATCAAAATAAGATAGAAGAAATACACAGAGTCACTGTACCAAAAACAATCGGGTGACGTTCAGTCACTTCAGGAGTTAGCATATGATCAAGAACCAATGGTACTAAAGGAAGAAATCCAAGCTGCACTGAAGGCATTGGCGAAAAACAAGGCTCCAAGAATTGACAGAATACCAATTGAGATGTTTCAGCAAATATATGTATTGCTGGAGGTGCTCACTTGTCTACGCCAAGAAATTTAGAAGACAGCTACCTGGCCAACTGATTGAAGAGATCCGTATTTGTGCCCATTCAAAATGTAGAAATTATAAAAAAAATCATTAATATCACACACAAGTAAAATTTTCCTAAGGATCATTCAAAATAGATTGCAGCAGTACATCAACAGGGAACTGCCAGAAATTCAAGCTGGATTCAGAGGAGGACTTGGAACAAAAGGGATATCATTTCTGATGTCAGATGGATCATGGCTGAAAGCAGAGGATATCAGAAAGATGTTTGTCTATGTTTTATTGACTAAGCAAAAGTACTCCACTGTGTGGATCATAACAAATTGTGCATAACATTGCAAAGAATGGAAATGCCAGAACACTTAATTGTGTCCATGAGGAACCTGTACATAGACTAAAACACAGTTGTTTGAACAGAATAAGGGGATACTGCATGGTTTAACGTCAGGAAGGGTGTGTGTCAGTGTTGTATCCTTTCACCATACCTATTCAATCCGTATGCTGAGCAAATACTCTGAGAAGCTGGACTATGTGAAGAAGAACTTGGCATCAGAATTGGAGGAAGACTCATTAATAACCTGTGCTATGTAGATGACAAAACATTGCTTGCTGAAAGTGAAGAAGACTTGAAGCACTTACTGATGAAGATCAAAGACTACAGCTTTCAGTATGGATTACACCTCAACATAAAGAAAACAAAAATCCTCACAACTGGACCAAGAAGTAACATGATAAATGGAGAAACTATTGAAGTTTTCAAGGATTTGATTTTACTTGATCCATAATCAACACCCATGAAGCAGCAATCAAGAAATCAAACAACCTATTGTGTTGGGCAAATCTCCTGTAAAAGACCCCTTTAAAGTGTTGAGAAGCAAAGAAGTAACCTTAAGCACTAAGGTGCTCCTGACCCAAGCCAAGGTATATTCAATCACCTCCTAGGCATGTGAAAGCTGGACAAGGAATAAGGAAGATCAAAAAATCAGTGCCTTTGAATTATGGTGTTAGCGAAGAATACTGAATATACCATGGACTGCCAGAAGAATGAACAAATCTGTCTTGGAAGAAGTACAGCTAGAATGCTACGCAGAAGCAACGATGCCAAGATTTCATCTCATGTACTTCGGACATGTTATAAGAGGGACCAGTTCCTGGAGAAGGACATCATGCTTGGAAAAGTAGAGGGTCAGCAAAGAAGAGGAATGCCCTTAAGGAGATGGATTGACACAGTGGCTGCAACAATGGGCTCAAGCATAACAAATATTGTGAGGATGGTGCAGGATCAGGCAGTGTTTCGTTCTGTTGGACACAGGGTCGCTAAGAGTTGGAACCAACTCAATGGCACCTAACAACAACAGAATGTAAGAACTTTGTTTTTAAAAAGTGAAGAGACATTAAAAGCTAATCCTTTTAAGCTCCATTTCTTGTTAGTAGTAGAGAAGTACATAATTTGAAGAAACATTGCCAGTATTTCAGCAGAGAAAATAGATATTTGCAAATCTGAGTTCCAAATGCATTTCCTGCTAGCAGCGATGGGATCTATGAGTAGTGACACATTATACATGTAAGATATTTAGTAGAGTTGTACACATGCAAGAGAGTAATTCAAGTGCTATTAGTATTGAAAAAGATATTTTGTATTTCCAATCTGTTCATTAAGTATTGGAACTAGGTAGATACAAAAACAATATGAGAGGGATATTTAAGTTTCTAGGTGTATCATAATAAGCTAAGGAGTTTTAGGCTTAGTGGAACCTTCAACTCAGATTAATTTATGTCTTGTGCATTCTACCTCAGTGCTTATTTTCTGTATTCTTTATTTTTATATTTGATTGAATGTTATATTCAATCTAATCTAAGACAAGGTTTGTCAAGCACAACACCAGTGACATTTTGGGCCAGATAATTCTTTGTTGTAGACCTGTCCTATGCATTGTCAGATGCAGTGGATCTGGCCTCTACTAACTCTATGCCTGTAGCACCATTCCCCTCCTCCATATGACAACTAAAAATGTTTCCAACCTTTGAAAAATACCTGTTGGGGGCAAAATTACCCTCAGTTGAGAGTAACTGACCTTGAAGTATCATGTGTCTATGTATGTGAAAATAATATTATAATCTTAGAGGTCTACAGTGTCATAGAGTGCTTTTACATGGCCTTTCTCACCATGGTCTTGTAACTCCCACCAAATGACTAGGTGGGACTATGCAGATGAGGTGCTTATGGCACTCTTGTAGGGGTGGGACCATGCAAATAAGGTGTATAGAACCTTAACAAGGAGATAGGTCAGTTTTGCTACCCTCCTAGGCTTAAAATTAGCCATCCCAGAGGCGGAGAAGGGGGACCTCATTACCACCAAGAAAGAACAGCTCGGAGTGGAGCATGTCCTCTGGACCTGAGGACCTCCTAGATCCAGGAAACAGAAAGAGAGAGAGAGAGGTAACACTGCAGATGGCGAGAGTTGGAAAGAAGCAGAAGTAGAGAAACATTAGCAGCAGAGGCAGAAAAACCAGGATATTGGCAGGAGATGATACAGTGGGCTTCTGGCAGAGCAAGAAAGCTGAATACCTTCAGGCAGGAGGCTTCCTGGCAGAGTGAGGTGTCTCTGGGCACTTGTCGGAGCTAGGGTCACTGACCCATAGAGCACCTTTGGACAGGAGGCTTTGTGGCGGTGTAGGGTGCCTCTGGGTACTTATCAGTACAGCTAATGATCTTTGTAACACTTGCCCCAGCAAGGCCAGAGGCAAGGCAGAGGGGCCAAGGGCCAGAGAGAGGACTGCCTGTGGGCACTGCTGAGAAGACGCTGTCCTGATGGAAGAACTGTATCCTGAGTCATTTCTGATCCTGAATTGTAACTTGTTACTTCCCTAATAAACCCCATAACTGTGAGTATGGTCTGTGAGTTCTGTGATCATTGCAGTCAATTATCAAATCCAGCAGAGTAGTAGAGAGTGCCACAGAAGGGACAGCTGGTGTCACAATTGGTAAAAAGTTGGGAGAGAAGAGTATATCTGACCTCCATCTTATAGGAATCAGCTGTTGACCTTGGTTCCCGTTTCCCCTCGTGAAGTTAGAGAAGGTCAGACACCTCCGCCACACCATTTTTACAAGTCATACCCAGCATATATTTTTAGTCTCCTACTTTGTGAGGTTCCCAGGACCACCCCAGGTCAATGATTTGCAAAGAGGATTCATAGGCCTCAGTATATACTTATATTCATTACAGCAAATGGATAAAATGCACAAAATCAGCCAAGGGAAAATGTGCTTGGGGCAAAGTCTGAAAGAAACCAGGTACAAACTTCCAAGAGTCCTCTCCCAGTGGAGTTACAGAGGGATTCACTTAATTACAACAGCTATAAGGTATAATAATACATATGAAATGTTGTCTATCAGAGAAGCTTATTAGAGACTTAATGCTCAGTGTTTTTATTGGGAGTTGATCATGTAAGTATCCTCTGCCAAAATTCCTGTAACAATTGCCCAAGCCAAAATTCCAGACTCGCAGAAAGAAAGCAAGTGTTCAGCATAAACCACATTGTTTGTACAAACAATTTAGACACAATAGCCACTCTTATCCCTTAAGGAATGATGGGAACACTTCTGAAATCCAAGTTTCCAGATGCATACCAAGAACCAAACTTGCAAGGAGATTTTCCTAAGGAAAGCAGTCTCAGGTCCACTATGTTAACTCTGCACACTTACCTACACAAGGTTTCATGAAGTGCTGGCTACATTCTAGACCCCCAAAGACATGTACAATGAATGAGTGAATGAACTAACTAATCAATCAACCTTATTGTCAGTAAGAATTTATTAACTTCTCTGTTTAGTTTTTTAGTCCTAGTCTTTCCAGGAATTCTTACCCCAAAATATAGGAAAATGTTCCAGGCAATAAAATATGATCATAAATTTTAGAAGTCAATAGAAGATTTTTGATAATTTAAAATCATGCCAACCTTGACGTGCATTTCCAGGAAATATTCAAACAATTTAATATTCCATGTGGATATGCACTGTCAGTGAAAAGGACACAGAATGAGGTAATGTTCTAGTTAATCTAACTTTTAGAAGCAACCACTAAGAGAATGAGGAATTTACATTTGTTGGGTCTACTCCACAAAGAGAAGTTTTCTGCAAAGGTACCCATATTGTTTTCAAAGATGAATCCGCTAAATGGTTACATTTAAGTTTGGGGTATCGGGTTAACCACTGTTCTTCAGTCCAGACAAGCTGTTTTGGATTAAGAAGATAGCTTAAGAGAATGAGCTTCAACTGATTTTGTTGATCTTGATTTTCCTTCATCCTCCTGAAGTTAGAGGAGGTCAGACGTCCCTGCCACACCATTTTTAAAAGGTCATACCTAATACATATTTTTATTATCCTTCTTTGTGGGATAATAACCACCAGGTTAATGATTTGCAAAGAAGATTCATAAGGCTCAGTCTATACTCATATTCATTACAACAAATGGATAAAAATTGCGTAGTTTTGGAATAAGAGGATGGTTTGAGAGAATGAGCGTCATCTGATTTTATATACATACATACATATTGTTGTTGTAGTTGTTAGGAGCCATTTAGTCATTTCTGACTCAAACTGACTGTATGTAAAACAGAACGAAACACTGCCCAGTCCTGCACTATCCTCACAACCATTGCTATGTTTGAGCTCATTGTTGGAGCCACTATGTCAATCCTTCTCCAGGGTTTTCCTCTTCTTCACTGTCCCTCTACTTTACCAAGTACAATGTTTTCTCCAGGGACTGGTCCCTCTTGATAATATGTTTGTCTTAGGCTGGGTTCTCCAGAGAAGCAAAATCAGTGAAGCATGTGTGTGTGTGTGTGCATATGTATACAGGGAGAGAGAGAGAGAGATTTATATCAAGAAATGGCTCATGAAGTTGTAGAGGCTAGAAAGTCCCAAGTCTGTGGGTCAGGCTGGAGGCTTTTCCTGACTCACATAGCTGCAGGGGCTGGTGTCCCCAGGATCAGCAGGTAAAACAACAGGCCACTGGCTCACAGGTTGTGGAGGCTGACGAGTGCCAGGATGGGCAAGTAAGACAGCAGGTAAGCTGCTAGCTCTTATCACATGAACCAGAGGTCAGGCGAGGAGACAGCTGCAGAATCTAGAGTGAGCAAAAGCCAGTAAGCTGTGCCAGAAAGTCCATACCCCCAAGGAAACTCCCTTTCAACTGACGGGGTGCTCAAAGCAGATCTCATTACAGAAGTGATTACATTATAGCAGACCAGAATATGGAGGTAATTACATCATTACATAGCTGTCAAACTACATCATAACTGCCAAAGCACTGAGAATCATGCCGCAGTAAAGGTGACATACAACGTTAACCATCACAATATTCAAAGTACATGAGACAAAGTCTCACCACCCATGCTTCTAAGGAGCATTGTGGCTGTACTTCTTCCAAGACAGATTTGTTTATTCTTATTGCAGTCCATGGTATACTCAATATTCTCTGCCAACACCATAATTCAAAGGTGTCAATTCTTCATCTTCCTTATTCATTGTCCAGCTTTCATATGCATATGAGGCGATTGAAAATACCATGGCTTGAGTCAGGTGCACCTTAGTCCTCAGAGTGACATCTTTGCTTTTCAACACTTTCAAGAGGTCTTTTGCAGCAGATTTGCCCAGTGCAATATGTCATTTGATTTCTTGACTGCTGCTTCCATGGACATTGATTGTGGATCCAAGTAAAATGAAATCTTTGACAACTTCAATATTTTCTCCTTTTATCATGTTGTTGTTTATGGGTCCAGTTGTGAGGATTTTTGTTTTCTTTATGTTGAGGAGTAATCCATACTGAAGGCTGTAGTCTTTGATCTTCATCAGTTAAGTGCTTCAAGTCCTCTTCACTTTCAGCAAGCAAGGTTCTGTTATCCACATGTCGCAACTTGATAACGAGTCTTCCTCCAGTCCTGATGATATATTTTTCTTCATGTAGTCCAGTTTCCTGTATTATTTGCTCAGCATACAGACTGAATAAGTATGATGAAAGAATACCACCCTAACACACCTTTCCTGATTTTAAACCACACAGTATCCCCTTGTTTTGTTCAAGCGACTGCTTGTCTATATGCAAGTTCTTCTTGAGTACAACTAAGGGCTCTGGAATTCCCATTCTTCACAATGTTATCTATAATTTGTTATGATCCACAAAGTCGAATGCCTTTACATAATCAACGAAACACAGGTAAGCATCTTTCTAGTATTCTTTGCTTTCAGCCAAGATCCATCTGACATCAGCCATGATATCCCTCATTCCACGTCCTCTATTGAATCTGGCTTGAATTTCTGCTGTTCCTAGTCTATGTACTGCTACAATGGCTTTTGAATGATCTTCAGCCAAATTTTACCTGCATGATATTAATGATATTATTTGATAATTTCTGCATTCTGTCAGAACACCTTTCTTTGGAATGGCCACAAATATGGCTGTTTTTCAGTTGGTTAGGCTGGTAGCTATCCTCCAAATTTCTCAGCATTTCTCGGTCACAGAATCCTTCAATATTGCAACCTAAGGCTTGAATTTTCTCTTCAGTTCTTTCAGCTTGAGAAATGCCAAGCATGTTCTTCTCTTTGGTTTTCTAACTTCAAGTCTTTGCTCATTTCATTATAATACTTAACCTTGTCTTCTCAAGCCACCTTTTGAAATCTTCTGTACGGCTCTTTTACTTCATCATTTCTTCCATTTGCTTTAGCTACTGTATGTTCAAGAGCAAGTTTCAGTCTCTTCTGACAACCATTTTGATCTGTTCTTTCTTTCCTATCTTTTTAATGATCTTTTTCTTCTTCATGTATGGTATTCTTGATGTCATCCCACAACTCATCTGGTGTTCAGTCATTAGTGTTCAATGCATCAATTTTTTCCTTGAGATGGTCTCTAAATTCAGGTGGAATATACTCAAGGATTACTTTGACTCTCGTGGACTTGTTTTAATTTTCTTCAGCTTCAGCTTGAACTTACATATGAGTAATTGATGGTCTGTTCTGTAGTCAGCCCCTGACTTTGTTCTGACTGATGATATTTATCTTCTCTATCATTTCTTTCCACAGATGTAGTCAATTTGATTTCTGTTCATTCCATCTGGCGAGGTGCACGTGTACGGTTACTGTTTATGTTGTTGAAAAAGGTATTGGCAATGAAAAAGTCATTGGTCTTGCAAAATTCCATCATGCAATCTCCAGCATCGTTTCTATCACCAAGGCCTTATTTTCCAACTACCGATCATTCTTCTTTGTTTCTAACTTTTGAATTCCAATCACCAGTAATTATCAATGCGTTTTGACTGCATGTTTGATCAAGTCCAGACTCTAGAAATTGGTAAAAATCTTCTGTTTCTTTATCTTTGGCCTTTGCGGTTGGTGCATAAATTTGAATAATAGTTGTATTAACTGATCTTCCTTGTAAGCATATGGATAGTCTATCACTGACAGTGTTGTACTTCGGGAAAGATCTTCAAATGTTCTTTTTGACAATGAATGTAACTCCATTCCTCTTCAATTTGTCAATTGCAGTAAAGTAGAAACCTATGATTTTCCAATTCAGAATGGCCAATACCAGTCCATTTCGAATCACTAATTCCTAGGATACTGATTTTTATGCATTCCATTTCATTTCTGACAACTTCCAATTTTCCTCGATTCATACTTTCTGTATGCTACATTCCAATTATTAATGGATGTTTGCAGCTGTTTCTTCTCATTTTAAGTCATGCCATATCAGCAAATGAAGGTCCCAAAAGCTTGACTTCATCCATGTCATTAAGGTCGACTGTACTTTGAGGAAGCAGCTCTTTCTCAGTCATATTTTGAGTTCCTTCTTACCTGAAGAGCTCATCTTCAGCACTATATCAGACAACGTTCTGCTGCTATTCATAAGGTTTTCACTAGCCAATTTTTTTTTTTTTAGAAGTAGATCGCCAGGTCCTTGTTCCTAGTCTGTCTTAATCTGGAAGCTCCGCCAAAACCTGTCTACCATAGGTGACCCTGCTGGTATCTGAAATACCGGTGGCATAGCTTCCAGCATCATAGCAATATGCAAGCCACCACAGTACTACAAACTTATATACGTGTGTGTGTGTCTACAGGTATATACATACATGTATATATATATATAGAATGCACCACTCTTTTCATGATAATATAGTTTGCCATTATTAGCAGAGTATACCCTTTCTTATTCTGGACATTTTTTTTTTTTTTTAATTGAAGGAACTTGAAATATTCACAAGAATCTTCTACCTGGTTCTGCATTTTTTCTGCCCTCTTTCTAGCCAGATTTATCTTTTCAAAAGGCAAACTTAATCTCTTAAGATTCGTTAATAGCTTTCCATTGTTCTTTGGGAGAAAACTGAATTCCTTAACTTGGACTACAAGTACTGTGTGGCTTGCCCCAAACATGTTTCTTCAGTCCCTTCACATCATGTCCTCCCAGCTTTACAAATTCAAACCTTCATTCAAGCCCTGGTCTGCACAACGCCCTCTCACTCAACAGGTCCTCGTACTGCAATGAGTCTTCTTCCCTTAGTTTACCTATTACTCAGCCTTCAGGTCTTAGGGCAGGTACTACTTCCTGCGAAATATTTTTCTGACCTCACTATACCGAGTGTCCCACCTCCCAACACAACATATTCCTCCTTTAAATGTTTGTTATAATGGTTACTTTAGGTTTTATGACTGGATTATTGGTTAGTCATCACTTCTTTAACCACGCAAAATATAATCTTTAATAATAGATGGGCCTTTGCTCTTTGTTTGCTCACCTTTGTTCTCCCCAGCACCTTGTACACTATGTGGTACATAGAAAAACAAAGGAAAGCCATTGTGGTTGAGTCGATTCCGACTCATAGCGCCCCTATAGGACAGAGTAGAACTGCTTTATAGGGTTTCCAAGGAGCAGCTGGTGGATTCTAACTGCTGACCTTTCGGTTAGCAGCCAAGCTTTTAACCACTGTGCCTCTGGGGCTCCATGTGGTACACAGTAGGTATTTAATAAATATGCATTGAAAACAGGAAATAAAAAGATCTGCAGTGCAATGAATCACTTTTACAAGATCTTTCTATCCATGATCTTATAATTCCCACAAAATGATTGGCTGGGACTATACAAATTGAGTGACTTATGGTCTATGGAAGGGATTGGTTAGTTAGTTGCCCTGGTGGGAGGGCTGTACCTTAGAATTGACAATGGGTCTGCTGATATAAGGGTTAACCCCACAGAGGTTCAGGGGGATCTCACCAGCTTTAAAAAGAGGAGTCTGAAGTGGAGTGAGTCTTTTGGATCAAGGACCTGGGATCCCTATGCTGAGAATCTCCTAGACCCAGAAGAAAGAGTGAAAGCTATAGGTGGCGAGAGAGAGCTGCGGTGGGTTTGCCAGCTCTCGGAGTGAGAACTGAGTGCCTTCAGGCAGGAGGCTTGCTGGCAGAGGTAAAAGAGCTGTAGAACTTGCCAGTGTAGGGCAGACGCCTGAACGTGCCCCATGCAGAGGTTGCACTCCTTAACCCCTCCTCCCCAGACAACGGGGGCCTAGATAGTGTGGTGGCAAGAGAGCCCACAGTCCTGGGTAGCATGATGGGATCTGGCAACAAGGTCAATGAAGCTCAATGGCAGAGCAGAAGCCTCAGGAACCATGTAAGCCTCCAAGTAGAGTGGTGTTAGCCAAGGGCAGCGGTGACATGAAGACAGCATCAGACATCTGACCTTAACCATGGTACACCTTCTTAGTGACTAGAAGATGGACATAAGAAATCTGGTGAAGGGTAAGCAGTTCTCCTTTTGAGAATCTGTTGTTATTGTTTACTGTTTGCTTTCTATAAATAATAACAATGGCTTTCACTTTGCCAACACTATGTAAGTGTCTCATGTGTCCGGTTCAATCATATATGAATGTAGCACCTATAGAATGCTTGATGCCAGTGGGTGTATATGTCTCATTCCTAGCAGTCTAACGGCCGCCTGGAAGGTTGAGACACAGCCTGTCTGCATGTGCAACGCAGATACACAGACATGTACGTACAAACTCACAGAGATAATAGTCTACAGTCCATGTATTCACAAGTTATTCTAGGGCCTTAAAGGTATGTGCAATTTTTTTCTTTTTTAATGTAATAAAGAGAAAATAAAATGTCTTAAAGGGCTTATTTCCTTTATTATAAGGTTTACTAAGAATGGATGTCAGGTGTATCTTGATATCATTCAGAAAACCCTAAAGACGGCTTCGTAGAGCCTTGGGTTGAAACTCTGTACCAGTTGTCTCTGACGCAAACAGGCTCAACTGTTTTCCACATATATTATCATGTCCTAGGGAGCCCTGGTAGCACAGTGGTTAAGAGCTCTGCTGCTAACCAAAAGGTCAGCAGTTTGAATTCACCAGGCACTACTTAGAAACTCTATGGGGCAGTTCTACTCTGGCCTGTAGGGTTGCTATGAGTCAGAATCAAATCAACGGCAATGGGTTTTTGGGGGTTTTTTACGCCCTACACATATTATCATATTCTGATGTTGCAATTTTAACACAGGGTTAGAAAGCACTTGTTAGGTGAAGCATTTTGCTTTTAGATGCCATCCTGATTCCACTTAATGTCCCATTATTCCTTGATAGACAGATAAAATGCATTGCCCTGTGCCCCAGCTGTGAGTTTGCTTGTATGTTACTCCTTCTAACTCATTCTCTGTTGAGCTAGTTGTTTTTGTTTCTTTGTGGACAACTGTACCTTAAGGGGACAATTCTGTACCTATTTTTCAAACGGTGAAAATGGTTCAGCAAATGCTAATGTGTGGAAGTGTACCTTGACTGAGATCACAAAGTTAACATAACAAATGTGAGCATGCTCTAGGAAGTAAGTACTAGTTAGCTGTGGGAATAAAACTAGCCTTCTGCTTCCAAAAGTGTTTCGCCATATGTAAAGCAACTTCAGTGACTACTCCTAGCTCTTTATCTAAGGCATTTCAACTAAATGTAACACTTTTACTGCAATATAAGCATATACTTAATGATGACAATTCGAAGAAACTTATTTTCAGTACTAAGAAGAATTAATTACATTATAAAGTATTTGGCTTTAATTAAACTGTTTCCTGGATCCTAAATGATGATAAAAGTTTTCTCCATTAACACTAGGGGATATGAAAAGGATTCAAAACTCTAGCTATTATTTGGCCTTATTACAAGAAGATATTTTATATTTGAAGTATGTTGATATTACACATCTCTAGTTCCTTTTGTAAAATCCAGAGTGCCACTTCTTCATTTTAATGGCTATAATTTTTTGGAAGCTCTTCAAAGTGGTTCCACACATTACTTTTAGACATAAACAAAAATCAACCAGAATGATATAGTTTTACCTCAAATATAGTATTGAAAAAAAAAAAAAAAGAAATAGTTCAGTTATCCCTTCCTGGGACTTTTGCTTATTATTCAATTTTATTGTACCTTTAAGCAGTATCACACACAAAGGTCAATGCAATGGATAAAGCTACATGTGCAGTCACAGAGTTTAAAGTTTAAAAACCTAGGTGTTTTGTTTGTTCAGTGTTTATTGTATTTTTCTTGCTTAAATGATTTCTACCCAGTCTACTCTTTACAGCTAAGAGCATGAAATCTGGAGTAATACAGATCTGGGTTTGAATTCTGTTTTTGCCACTAACTAGATTTTTTAATTTGGAAATTATTTTTAATTTCTCTTTTCTCCATCCATTTCCACTTATGTTAAATAGATTTATGGTGGCTGGGGATAGAGCTCTCTTAGTCATAGATAATTAGCATTATTACCTCATTATCAAGTTTGCTGACTACCCAGATAGATGCAATGGCTACTTCAAGTGCTCCTGTCAGCGTTCATTCATTATCTTCCTTCATTTAAGAATAAGTTAAAATACACTTGGAGAAATTAATTTTAGTGTTCTCCCAAATCTAATAGTATTACCTGCTAATATATTATTCTTACATTTAAAAAACGTGTTTATATTTACACAATCCTTTTATTCTATCGGTATATTTGAGAGGGATGGTTCGTTATGGTTAGTGTGAATTTTCTTAAGACAAAAAAACTTAAACACAGAGTAAATAACTAATGGTCATGGCTATAGTTTTTTTCTCTTTAAACATTCTAGTCAACAGTCTCCTCAATGACTACGGGCCAATTACAGCGAAGATCTGGTAGTGAAGCGTAAAGGATAAGTTTCCACCACGATGAATCAAATCATAAAGCACTTAACTTCACTGTGCTATACAACCCATCCTAAAGTGTTCTTTTTGTTTGTTTGTTTGTTTTAATTTTACTTTGACTTCATCTTTTTTGAAAGCAATCATTTTTGAGGACAACTCAAACACTGTTATAAATTACCCTTCTTCTAATGTTATTTTTTATTGTTTTAGAAATATACATAACAGAACACTTGCCAATTCAACATTTTCCAGGTGTATAATTTAGAGATATCAATTACATTAATCATGTTGTGGAACCATCACCCATTCTAATGTTATTTTAAATAAAAAATGAAATGATTTTTCTCCACTTAGTGAAAACCGTATACCCTTGTATTCATAATACATATAGAAGCTTGTTCAGTAAAAATGTTAAGAACTTATATTTGCTTCACATTCAATAATTTCTAAAATCCTGTCAGTTTACATATCAAAAGACTGTTTGAGAAATCTCATCAGCAAATTCACTGATGTCTAAATTTCAAAATGTTCTACAATTCAAACCTAATCATCAGAAATAAAAGTTTAGTAATTATGTAATTTTACTGATGGTGGGTATATCTAATCTATTTTTGCCTGGAAATATCAGCTCTGCATGCATTGACAACAGCAGTAAACAATTTATATCTTTATAATAAACACATATTACCATATTTTTACACAAATAATGCATGCAACATGTTAAAAATTGGTATAGTGGTGCTTAGGAAAATATCTCAAATGGGGAGGGGGTGGCTGACAAACAAACGTAGAAGGTGCACTTTATTTGCATAAAAATAGGGAAGTTAAAAGGACACTGAAAAAATAAGGAGAGTTAATAACATTTATTGAGCATAAGTCTCTATTAAATACTACACTAATTTTGAAAACTATGAATATTACTAGCTATATTAAAATATCTTAAATTTGTATTGGGAAGATGATTTTCAAAGTATTATTTAGAATTAGTAGGAAGCAGTCCATGCATAAGCACTATACAAGGTAGCTGATTTATTCCTCATAACTGTGCAAGACAAGAATTATTATCCTTACTATGCTGAACAATAAAACCGAAGTTCAGTATGGTTAAAATGTGCCTGACATCATATAACTACATGGTAGGATAGCCAGGATTCAAAATTAGGTTTTTCTAATTCTAATTCCATGATTGTTCCAGTATATCTTGCTGTTGCTCAAACAGGTGTGCTTTTTAAAATTGCTTATAAAATATGCACAAACAGATAGCACCTGCTAAATGTATAACTGATAATAATATCCTGGTATTTTCAAATACTCAAGAATATTTAGCATAAAACAAAGACAGAGCTTGGAAATCTGTATCATAATATATTGTACCTAGAAAGAATCTTAAAAATCTATCTAGTCCAACATTCTACGTTACATACAACCTTGAGAAAGAAAGTTAAATGATTTAGCTAACACTATCTAGAAATTTCAAAGTCCACACTTAATTTTCTCGAATCCCTTTCTATAGTGTTTTTTTTTTTAATATAAAGAAAATAGTTTAGTCATAATATTAAAAACGTGTCTATTTTTAATTTAAAGTGTGAAAGATGCTAATTCTCAATAATAAACAAGAAAAAAGATTTAAAACTATAAAATATCTCTACCACTATCCATCAAATTAGTAGACACTTAAAAAAAGTAGTAACATTTAGTTATTCAACTTTTTAACTAAACTCATTACCAATATTACATGAAGGCTATCATTATATATTTCTAATTAATGCTATTTAGAAAACAATACCTAGTACTACGGAGTCTCATGGTCCTCCTTCAAAATCTTTTAGCATAAAATGCCTACAAAAGGCTTATTTTATTTTGAAACTATTATTCAAAATATTTTACCCGGAGAAATGGAAGTTAAAGAGCATTTCTAGCACATTAAATTTGCTTTGCAAGCTACATGTGTATTACTAGAAATATGGATAAGCACTAACAATTGTCACAATAGTTGTCTAAGGCTTAAACACCATGAAGAATGAAACAATCTTTCCTATGTGTCACACAAATCCCTTTTTTCTTTATAGTCTTATAAAGAATAGAAATCAAATACACTCAACTGGCTGACTCTGTTCCATTCTTTGATGTCTTCTATTTCCTAAAATAAAATGACGCCAAGTGTATCTTTAGAATTTGTAAGCAATGACAGTGTTATGTAGCCAACTGACAGGAAAGTATTGATGTCCTGTAGGTTTATCAGCAGTCATAAGGGATTTGTATTTGTTCAAAGTCTCCCACTCACTATCCATTATAATCAACAGCAGACATAGTTAAAATCATGAAGAACAGTGCCAAGTCTGAACATCTAAAAAAGGATGAACGTCAGTGATGTTAACAGAAATAAACCCCTCATTTGGATTCTAATAAATTAACTGCAGAAACACCTGAATGGAGAAGAAGGAAAAAGAATCTTTGAAAACCTGTTATCAAAAATATATTGATTGAATATGGCTTTATCCAAAATTAATTTTGAATTCAGCAACCATATTCTCACTGCCTAACATTTATCACTTAATAAATGGTGCCTGGTGTTGTAGGGGTTAAGAGCTCAGGCTACTAACCAAAAAGTTGACAGTTCGATGGCAAAGGATCCTATTCTAAGGATAGGTCTCTGGGTGGCACAAGTAATTTGCACTTCACTATCATCTTAATTGTTGGAGTTTTGAACCTATCCACTGCAGAAGAAAGGCCTGGGGATAGGCTTCCATAAAAGATAAATGAAAAAAAACTTGCTGCCGAGTCAATTCTGGCTCACAGCCACCCTATATATAGGTCAGAGTAGAACTGCCCCATAGGGTTTCCAAGGATCGGCTAGTAGATTCAAACTGCCAACCTTTTCGTTAGCAGCCGAGCACTGAACCACAGACAAGAAAATCCTATGGAGTGGTTCTATTCTTTAACACCTGGGGCACCATGTGTCAGAATTGGCTCGACAGCAACAGGTTTTTTTATTTATGTATTTATTTTTGGTATTCTAAGGATGGAATGTCATAATAAATTGAAAATGACTCAGAAAAGCAAGAAGCATTATATTAATACACGTCAGACTAAGCAACTGCTAGAATGGTCTCCATTGGTAGACAACTCACTTCCCTAAAGATGGATTGTACTTGAAGTTTATTAACTGGATCTTTACTGCCAAGGAAAGTGGCAGTTTGAATAATTTCTTGGTAGTTTTGAACAAGACTGTCCAGCAAATTTCTTTTAGATTAGAACCTTTATATCTGATTATTTAGATTAGAATCATTAGAACAATCTTAACTCCTTATAAAACTAGTTTAAGAGTGAATTTGTAGTGGATTAGACTGAAATCAACAAATATTGAGCCAAGGATGAACTGTTGTTGTTCTTCAAAATGAAGTCCTTATTAAGCCTTGGTAGACTTCAAACAATATACTTCATTAATATACTAACACACATCTAATTGTTTCAATTAAGGAGGATTTTATCATTTTTTTCGGTTGTTATTATAGAAATAATTTTTTACAAGAAATAAATTCTGAGTAATAAATCTTGACACTGACATAGAATATATCATTTAACCATTATCATCTTATAAAAATTTAAGAAATTGTATTTAGCAGATTCAGTTAATTTAGATTCCAATTCAAAGACAGCATTCCATATGAGTACTTCAGTTCTTTTCAAAATGCATTACTTAAAACGAAGGGAAAAAAATCAATGAAAATAAACAATTACAGTGTGTTGTTATTCACACAATAATTAGATTATTATAAATATGCCAAGAAAATTATAGAGCCAATTTTGTTTAAGTATGCTCTTCCCAGATTCAAGCTACTCTTTTAAAAGTACATTAAGGTAAAATCACTTAGGTCATGCTAGTTCATGTTTATAGTTTCTCTTTACATGAACAGTAACTTGAAAGCATTGTGAAGATTTATGTAACTTTTTTATGAGGCACCAAGTATCGTGCAGGAACAGATTAATACAATTACCATAAGTCTCAGTAATCACAATGGCAAAGGTATTTTAGACAGCATGAGAGATAGAGGAGAAGTCTAAAACACAGCTTTGAATATTCTGTTTCTGGGCAGGCGTAATTTCAGTTGTAGTTGAGATGACTGTGTTATATTGTTGTTGTAAGGTGCCCTCCAGTAGCTTCCGACCCATAGCAACCCTACATACAACAGAATGAAACACTACTCAGTACTGTGCCATCCTCACAAATCATTGTTATACTTGAGCCCATTGTTACAGACACTGTGTCAATCCATCTCGTTGAGGGTTTTCCTCTTTTTCGCTGACCTGCTATACTTTACCAAGCATGATATCCTTCTCCAGGGACTGCTCCCTCCTGATAGCATGTCCAAAGTATCCTTGCTTCTAAGGAGCATTCTGGCTGTACTTCTTCCAAGACAGACTTATTCATTCTTCTGGCAGTCCATGGTATAGTCAGTATTCTTCACCAACACCATAATTCTAAGGTATCAATTCTTCTTCAGCCTTCCTTATTCATTGTCCAGCTTTCACATGCATATGAAGTGATTGAAAATACCATGGCTTGGGTCAGGTGCACCTTAGTTCTCAAAGTGTCATCTTTGCTTTTCAATAGTTTAAAGAGGTCTTTTGCAGCAGACTTGCCCAACTCAATTTGTTGTTTGATTTCTTAACTGCTGCTTCCATGGACATTGATTGTGGATCCACGTAAAATGAAATCCTTGACTTCATTCTTTTCTCCATTTATCATGATGTTGCTTATTGGTCCAGTTGTGAGGATTTTTGTTTTCTTTATGTTGAGCCATACTGAAGACTGTAGTCTTTCATCTTCATCAGTGAGTGCTTCAAGTCCTTTTCACTTTCAGCAAGCAAGGATGTACCATCTGCATATTGCAGGTTGTTAATGAGTCTTCCTCCAATCCTGATGCCCCGTTCTTCTTCGTATAGTTCAGCTCTCGGATTATAGCGTACAGACTGAATAAGTATGGTGAAAGAATACAACCCTGATGCACACCTTTTCTGACATTAAACCATGCAGTATCCCTCTGTTCTGTTCAAAGGACTGCCTCTTGATCTATGTACAGATCCCTCATGAGCACGATTAAGGTTTCTGGAATTCCCATTCTTCACAATGCTATCCATAATTTGTTATGACCCACAAGGTTGAATGCCTTCACATAGTTAATAAAACACAGGATAATATCTTTCTGGTATTCTCTGCTTTCAGTCAAGATCCATCTGACAGCAGTGATGATATCCCCTGTTCCACATCCTCTTCTGAATCCAGCTTGAATTTTTGGCAGTTCCCTGTCTATGTACTGCTGCAACCACTTTTGAAGGATCTTCAGCAAAATTTTACTTGTGTGTGATATAAATGATACTGTTCAATAATGTTCTTATTCTGTTGGATTACCTTCCTTGGGAATAGGCACAAACATGGATGTCTTCCAGTTGGTTGGCCAGGTAGCTGTCTTCCAAAGTTCTTGGATAGACGAGTGAGCCCTTCCAGTATGGCATCCTTATGCTGAAACATCTCAACTATTATTTCATCAATTCCTGAAGCCTTGTTTTTTGTCAATGTCTTCAGTGCAGCTTGGATTTCTTACTTCAGTACCATCGGTTCTTGATCATATGTTACCTCCTGAAAAGGTTGAACATGGACCTATTCTTTTTGGTACATTCACTCTGTGTATTCCTTCCACCCTCTTTTGATGCTTTCTGTGTTGTTAAATATTTTTCCCATAGAATCCTTCAATATTGCAACTTGAGTCTTGAATTATTTCTTCAGTTCTCTCAGCTTGAGATATGATGAGTGCGTTCTTCCCTTTTGGTTTTCTAACTTCAGATCTTTGCACGTTTCATTATAATACTTCACTTTGTCTTCTCGAGCTGCCCTTTGAAATCTTCTGTTCAGCTCTTTTACTTCATCATTTCTTCCACTTGCTTTAGCTACTCTAGGTTCAAAAGCAAGATTCAGAATATCTTCTGACACTCATGTTGGTCTTTTATTTCTTTCCACTTTTTTTTAATGACCTCTCCCTTTCTTCATGTATGATGTCCTTGCTCTCCTCCCGTAACTCGTCTGGTCTTCGGTCATTAGTGTTCAATGCATCAAATCTATTCCTAAGATTGTCTCTAAATTCAGGTGGGATATAATCAAGGCCGTATTTTGGCTCTCATGGACTTGTTTTAATTTTCTTCAGCTTCAACTTGAACTTGCATATGAGCAATTGATGGTCTGTTCCACAGTTGGCCCCTGGCCTTGTTCTGACTGATGATATTGAGCTTTCCCATCATCTCTTTACACAGATGTAGTCAATTTGATTCCCATGTTTTCCATCTGGTGAGTTCCATGTGTATAGTTGCTATATATATTGTTGAAAAAAGGTAAGAAGGCATTGGTCTTGCAAAATTCTATCATGCGATCTCCAGCTTCGTTTCTATCACCAAGGCCCTGTTTTCCAACTACCTAGCCTTCTTCTTTGTTTCCAACTTTGGCATTCCAATCACCAGTAATTATCAATACATCTTGACTGCATATTTGATCAATTTCAGAGTGCAGGAGTGGGTAAAAATCTTCAGTTTCTTCATCTTTAGCCTTAGTGGCAGGTGTGTAAATTTGAATAATAGTCGTATTAACTTGTCTTTCTTGTCGATGTATGGATATTATCCTATCATGGACAGTGTTGTACTTCAGGACAGACCTTGAAATGTTCTTTTTGGCAATGAATGCAACACCATTCCTCTTCAATTTGTCATTTCTGGCATAGTAGACCATATGATTGTCTGATTCAAAATAGCCAATACCAGTCCATTTTAGCTCACTAGTGCCTAGGATATCCATCTTTATGCATTCCATTTCATTTTTGACGACTTCCAATTTTCCTAGATTCATACTTAGTACATTTCATATTCCAGTTATTAACAGATGTTTGCAGCTATTTCTTCTCATTTTGAGTCATGCCACATCAACAAACGAAGGTCCCAAAATTTGACTCCATCCACATCATTAAGGTCAACTCTACTTTGAGGAGGCAGCTCTTCCCTGTTCGTATTTTGAGTGAGTTCCAAAGTTGTATTTTGAGTGACCTGAAGGGCTCGTCTTCTGGCACTATATCATATAATGTTCCACTGCTATTCATAAGGTTTTCCTGGCTAATTATTTCAGAATTAGACGACCAGGTCCTTCTTCCTAGTCTACATTAGTCTGGAAGCTCAGCTGAAACCTGTCCACCATGGGTGACCCTGCTGGTATTTGAAATACCGGTGGCATAGCTTCTAACATCACGGCAACCCACAAGCCACCACAGTACAGCAAACTGACAGATGCATGGGGTGTGTTATATTAGCAGAAGACAATCTGAAATTACCTCTAGTAGAAATGTTTATGTGTATGCTAGACTGCCATGAAGTGAGATGTAGATATCACCTGTTGCTTTTCACCTGCCCAGCATTCCTTCCTTTTTTTAAAATTTATTTTCCTTAGGGAACGACTTCTTTCACACCCTTTTGGTTGACATAGTGCCATGGTCACTAACAATAACAACTAGGGGCCTAAATAGGACAAATTACGTTATTCTCTGAAGTTTTTTTTTTTCACGCAACGCTGAGAGATATACAGTCTCCTTTCCTTAGGAATTGACAGTCATAAAGTGTAGGCACTGAGTCATCAGCAGCCTCCACATATATCTGCATGTAGAAAGCCTAACTAAGAATAAAACCCCACACCATGGGACACAAACAAAGATCAAGAGAAACAGACTCCTGAGGTGTCTGTTTGAGTCCCTGGGTGCAGCCATACCTGAAGAACTCCCAATAGCATCCTCTATCTTTTAAGCTTATTTGAGCTGGTTTTCTTTTTTATACAACCAAAGGAGCTCTGACAAACACAGGTTGAACAGAATATTAAGAAGGATGTATCTGACAAATAACTGGAATATACTTTATGTATACATGAACATTTGCATTTTTAAACTATAAATTATATACTATATAAACAATTCAATATAATTAATAGTTCCTGAAATTAAAATTTCTTAGTGCATAAATATACCAAATCACTCAAGTTCAAATACTGTCGTATATTAATGTAATCTTTCACTTATTCCTCTGTTGTGGGTGATTCTCTCCTACCTATCAAGGAAGCAGAACAGATCAATGAGAATGCTCTATCGATTGTGATTACAGAGCAGCTTGGATGATAACACTGCAAAAGAAATCCAAACAAAAACCTAATATTGAAACTTTGGCTTGTATTCTGAATTCTTTCTCTTCACTAAAGCAATATATTGCTATAAATCCTTGTGAAAATGTGGTAAATATTAGCTTATCTTCTTTAAATTTTCTGTTCAGCAGAGACTTCCCTAGTTATTTTATTTATCTGTATAATTTTATCCTTCCAAGTTTCTTGACTTGTGCCTGTATTGTCTTTTATCCTCACCTCCTATAGGTCTGGCTTCTTCTGTCCTCTCATTTTCTGGTCTCCCACTGACTCTCCTTTTATCTACACGACATGTGCCGTCAGGCATCTCTTTCAGTGTCCCTCATTCTCTTTTTACTTCTGGTCCTGCCCTCCCTTCCCTCTTCATCCCTCTATCTTGCTTCTTATTAGCACCCTATTATAGGAACTGGGAAATACCACTTGATGCAATAAATTAGATTTCAAGTAGGCAATTGAAAAGTATTACCATCACTTTCTTTACAATGAAGGATACGACGTGATATTCAAAGCAAATCATTTCTAGAAATGTTCAATTCCACTTGAACACAATCAAGCAAATATCTGAATTTTCCTTTATTCAGGTTGCAAAATGTGAGTTTTTTAAATTTGTTTCAAACTCAGCAATAAAGGAGAACATAATTTTCAAAATCTAAATGCAGAGCTTAATATGAATTAGCTTTAAAAAATGATATTTTAAGGAACAGAAATCTGGGTTTATCATAAAATACATAAATCCTATCCAACGTTTCATTTCAGTACTTTGTTTTGAGAGGCCTGTTTTCTCTCACTTAGTATAGAAATAATTTATGTGTGTGCAGTTAAATTAATTAAGCATATATAACACACAGTCTTCATTTAGAAAATATCAAGGATTTGCCTGGGAACAGAATTTGGACATCATATGTCTGTTGGTAGGATATTTGTTTTATTCCCATGAATTGAGAAATTGACATGTTATTAAAATGCACACATACTTTCATGCAACAATGCAAACCACCAAGGCGTAAGTCTTCCCCAATTTTTTTGAGAAATCCTAAATTTTTCTCCAAACTTACGCTTAGTTCTTTTTGTGCCCTTCCCTCATTTCATTCTGGGAGTTGGATTTGTTGAGGTTATGGGTGACTCTGAGTAGTTGCATCACAGGATGACCTTCTCACTACTGTGTCCCAAACCGAGACAGGCTTGGATTACAGGGTTGGTAAAAAGCCTTCTTAGATTCCGATTTTGAGAGAGCTATTCTTCATTCTTCATCCTTATAGGATCGCTATGAGTTGGAATCGACTCAATGGCAATAGGTTTTTTTTTTTTTTTTTTTTTTGGTATTCTTCATCCCATGATCTCCTCACATGTATAAGGCAAGGAAGTTTAGTCAGCTTACACTGAGTTTAGAAGTTGACAAAACAGATACTTGACTTTTAGGGAATAATTTACATTCATTTAAAAAAAAAAAAAAAAGAACTTAAGAAAAATAACCTCAATCTAGTTTGCCTGTACTTACTTTCAGGAGTTTTAATGAGTACATGCCTCTAAAGTGCTGAAAACCTTGATTAAAAGTTGTGAAATGGTGAGCATTAATATACAATTTCTCAAGGAAACAATACTTTAATCTTCCCAGAGTAGTCTTTACAAATTAGCAGACTAGATAACTGACCACATTTCCTTGTTCCTTTACCTTGCTAGTTCTTTAAAATTCTTTTCACCATTGTCTCTTTGAAAAACTGTTGTAGAACAGATGGGATGAACATCTGGAAGATACAACATATATATGATTTTTTCTATCAATAACCTCACTGATGTGAGGAATAGCTCCTCCCACACACACCTCCCAGTGTCTCATCTAATGTGTTAACACTTTGGATAATGAGAACAGCAGAAGTGGCTACTAAATATCTTATTCAAATTAACTGAGATCTGAGTGTAAATGCAAAAGTATCCATGCAATTCATCAACTGCTGTCTGAGCCAGCGTTTTTAATAGCAGTGTTTGATGCTGTTCGCATTCTTGATCATTTTCTTTCTTGAAGTTACTGAATTCAGTGATCCATCCTCCGTGTTTATTTATCAGGACTGTGACCATCATAAACAATTTAGGATGTTTAGAATTAATTGTTGTTTTTAGATGGCAGAAAAATGAAAAATAAGTATAACTGATAAACATAATTCTATGTACCTATTATTTCTTTGTCAACAGAAGTCTCTTTCCCAAACACACAGAAGTAGCAGGGAAATATGGGAGGGGGGTTATCTTATTCCAAACTTATGCATGGTAAGATAATCAGTATGACTGTTTATGTGCAGAAAGCTAATGACAAACTGGCTCATAAAACACAGTGAAGTTACTGACTTCAATAACTGGTAGTTATGTAACCGGGTAGTTCAAAGGAAGCAAAGCTGAATCCAGAGTCTCAAACATCACCAGGGACCTGCCTCTCTCCTTATTTCTATCGCTTCCCTCATGATGCCTTAATTCCTAGGCAGACTTTCCAATAATGGTGGCAAAGACGATCACTATAAGCTCTCACATCATAGTCCCCTACCTTTCTCTCCCTACTCCTCCAACAAAAAGAACTTCTTTCCCATTATTTTCAGCAAAAGTCTTAGAAATGACTGTAATTTGGCTTAGCTTGGGGCATGTTTATGGCATATTTAGTCACAGTTGTTAGGGAACAGAATGGGCATCAGGCCTAGGTAATATGCCCATCTCTACAGGTAGGGAGTCAGGCTTTGAAACTAATGGACTAAGCAGGAAAGAGGTAGTTGCTCAAAGGAAAAACTAGCGGTTTTTTATTTTTTTATTTTTATGAAAATGATGAAGGATTTGAGGCAGTCAAAACCACTGATGTCAGTAATCAGATCGCAAGCATTGCAGAGAAATCCTTAATACAGAACTGAAATATTCTTCATAAGCAATTAGAGCATTCTGGGGACCAGATAATGGTAAAACTTAAAGAAATAGAAGGCCAGGTTGTGATAACAAAAAAATGTATATTCTGACATTAGTCTGAACACAAAGTCCTTGGCCCTGGTTAGGAGATCATTTTCCTTACAAGTAAAGTGAGGACTCAGATAAACACTCCAACTAATTTAACTTTGAATGGTATTTTACTTACTTCTGAGTTACAGCATAGTGTGAATAACATATATAATCATAATCATACAGAAGGAATATTACAGAGTAAAGTTTTCCAGGCTCATTGTGCATAGAATTCTTGGCTTGCTGAAAAGTCACCTAGAGTAAAAATTCAAATAGAAAATGCGTTTACATGCAAATTAACGTCAAGAAAAATAATTGCTTGAGATATTAGCAGAGTATGTTTACTTTCCAAAGGAAAGAAAGCAAGCATTTGGTCTAGGCTGGGTTGACTATGGATATGTGTAGAGCACTCCTTTGAAGGAAAAGTTGAAGTCTCTCTAGTAATCGAGTACTATATGATGATAATAAATACACTAAGATATTCTTACAAAAGCAAAAGTTGATATTTCTAATTATCATGGCATAAGTGATGGGTCATTCAGTCAAAAACAAAAGCAAGACTTTCCTTTACTCTTTAAAATCCAGCACCATACTGTTGTATTGACAGCTTGGCTATAAGTTTTTCTTGTTTAAAAAAAAAAAAAAAAGATAAACTCTATCCTTTCAAAAACCCAACGTTCTTTATACTAAACCACCCTAATAGTCAAAATATTCTCTTCTAGTAAACATGTAAGAAAGGTGGAGGCAGTGTGACTGGCATTAAAAAAAAAAAAAAAAAGGTACAATCATGAAAACCAATGTTTTTATAATGGAACAAGAATATTTTTCAATTGCATTCACACACTGGAGCTGTTTAGACTTGTTGCAATGAAATGAAAAGCAATTGCCAAACACACATTTTATATAGCAGATATTTGCCAAAGTAGTTGTCATCTTGAGATAATCTCTATACTCTATTTGCTCTATGCTTTCAAAGCCTAAGATTGTGTCACAATTTAAGTTGATTCTAGCAACTTGCAGTTAATCCTTGGCTACTTGCCATGATTAGATATTCAACTAAGGTATACACTGCAGACCATCTGTGAGAGGATATTATTTCATCTGTCTACAGGGGATAGGGAACATTCATTTTGAGGATAGACCCATCCTGACTTTTGTGAAAGCAAGAGTGACAGGTGGTTGGTACAGACAAAGACAAAGAATAATACTGGAGGGGAAAAAGAAACAAAACAAAAAACCCCACGGTTTTGCCAGCGAACCTTTGCAATATTGCTGTGCACAACAACAGGTGGCAAACACTGAGATCCCTATGTCATATATGTTTACAAAGCCAGAATAGGATTCACATTTTGTAGCTCAGATTCCATGAGACTCTCAGAGCACAGGTGGTGAGAAGATTCAAAGTTCCATAAGAGTAGAATCTAATACCAATATTGCTGTTGTTGCATGCTGTCCAGTCGATCCTGACTCATAGTGATCCTCCATGACAGTAGAACTGCCTCATAGGGTTTCCTAGACTGTAATCTTTACTGGAGCAGTTGCCAGGTCTTGTCTTCCATGGAGTTGCTTTACATCCCTTCCCCCTCCAAAAGAGCTCTGGGGAGTAATCGTGGTAACGGTGGTATCTAAGTTAAAATGTTAATATAGGGTATCTAGTCTTTTTCTAAATGCATATTTTCTCAGGAAAATTGATGGTTGCCTGTTAGCATGCAAATGTGATCTATGAGGTCCAATTGAAAAAAAAAAAAGTGAAAAGTTGTCCATCAGCTTGCAGAAAATAGAGGACCTTCACCAAGTTTCCTTAGGTCTGGGCTCAAAATATAGTGTTTAAAGCAAACTGGAGAAGAAAATAATGCAAAGGAAAATAAATATATATTCTTTAAGTGGTCTCTAAGCATCTTAAGAAATGTGTTACACACAGTGTCTAGCCTTGTTCCACACAAGACTAAACAAAAAATGTTCACTGAATGAGCTTGCCATACCGGATACAGAATATTTGAGATTTGCTTATGCAGGGTATAAGAACAGAGAAAATAGCAAGAGGAGAGGTGGAACTATGGGCATATTAAATCACCTTGCAAGCTTTTTTCATCTACTTCCCTGTAGATTTTATTACATACCCTAGAGAAGAATGACCCCTATGAGCCGCTGTTCTACATAAGAATGTGTGATAATTCTCATGTGTTTTGAGGCAGAAAGCACAGCATAGAGGGAGAAAATGAAGAGTAAAGGTTCCTAAGATAGGGCTCTTGGGGAATATCAACTAAGTAAATGATGTGTTGCCAAATTTTAATTGGCGCATGAAATGTTTTTCAACAAACCAGCTTATACCAATTTCCGTGAAAACTGAGAGAATATATAGCTGAATAGGTTATGTGGCATAGGTTAGACTTCATGATCGAAATACTGGTCTTATAGGGTAGACCAAGGTAACAACCCGGTGTAAGTAAGAGGCAAACATGTAGGTAACCCATTGTCGTCGAGTCGATTCTGACTTGTAGTGACCCTACAGGACAGAGTAGAACTGCCTCAGAGTTTCCAAGGAGTAAATGGTGGATTCAAACTGCTGACCTTTTGGTTAACAGTGGAGCTCTTAACTATTGTGCCACCAGGGCTCCAAACATGTAGGATCAAATGAAAATGGTACCAAACAAAGACCTCATGTTTACAAGAATATATAAGTGCTTTACCTTTTGAGTGTACAAGCCAGTGAAGTGAGGGCAGTGAACAGTTTTATGCAAAAAAAAAAAAAAAACAAAAAAAACAAAAACAAAAACAAAACAGTGAGAAAAGGCACTGTTTAGGACAAAATAAATGAAATGGTGGATAGGGAACGACTTCTTCCCTCGAGGA
Organism: Dugong dugon; assembly: GCA_030035585.1. Classification (NCBI taxonomy): domain Eukaryota; kingdom Metazoa; phylum Chordata; class Mammalia; order Sirenia; family Dugongidae; genus Dugong; species Dugong dugon. The sequence continues at coordinate 35,828,799 of CM057475.1, read as the reverse complement.
GCTTGGTTAGAAGGAGACTGTTTACATGGGTTTTTTAAATTTTTCTTTTTTGTTATTTTGCTTTTTTTTTTTTAAAGGAATTTCTTCAGAGAAAAGGCTTTCCAACTGGTCATAATAAAAATACCTTTTCCTACACATGATGAATGAGAATAAGCAAAAACTCAAATCATAAGAAAACCCAACAGGCAAAAGTCTACATCATATAACATGTTAGTTGCAGGGTGATGATTTAACAGGAATCATCACCCAGAAGTCACCCAGAAGTCAGGGAGAAAAACAGAGAGAAGTCTGTTTTTCACCACAAGGTTGAGAAGCCTCACTAATTTCAACTGTCTTAGATAAATTTTCACACAGGCCACTTGTGCGATGTGCTCTTATGCTGCCCTTTTTATATTTATGGAGCGCTGGTGGCGGTGGTTAAGAGCTTGGCTGCTAACCAAAAAGTCAGCAGTTTGAATCTACCAACTGCTCCTTTGAAACCCTATGAGGCAGTTCTGCTCTGTCCTATAGGGTCGCTATGGGTCGAAATCAAGTGGACGGTCTGTTGTTTGTTTGTTTTTTATATTTACACCTTGTAAAACCAACTACTCTATTAATGTTTAGTTAACTCTGTCAAAAACTAAATCCATTGCTGCTGAGTCGATTCCAACTCACAGTGACCTTATACGACATAGTAGAACTGCCCCATAAGGTTTCCAAGGCTGAAATCTTTACCGACGCAGACTGCAGCATCTTTCTCCTGTGGAGCAGCTGACCAGTTCGAACTGCCAGCTTTTCGTTAGCAGACGAGTGCTTAACCAATGCGCCATCAGAGTTCCTATATGAATTTCTTACCTAAACAGTAATAATAATGTGTATTTAAATACCCAACTGTAATATTTAATGGGGAAGTGAAATAACTTACATGAGCTACAATTTTCAAACCTATTTAGAAAAAAAGAAGCACAAAAGATGAAAAAATAAGAGGATTGTAAATAAAAATAATCACAAATGTTATAGAAGGACCAATTCAAAATGGCGTAATAAAATAAAAATGGAATATAACCTCCATGAGAGCAGAAACTTTTGTCTATTTTGTTAACTGCCATGTCCCCAGGATTCAGAACTATTATGGCACAGAGCAAGTACCCAACAAAGATTTATTGAATAGCTGAGCAAATTTTGAAAGACTGAAAGTATCACTTGCTAGAGTGAATAAATTAACTTAATTACCTTCTACTATGTGCCATTCTTTGCACAATCTATTTTATACGTATTAGCTTGAGTAATCACTATGCAAACCTTCTAAGAAAGGTAATACCATCTTCATTTTAACAACGAGAAATTGGAGGTTCAGATATATTAAGTAAGTTGTCCAAAACCAAGCTGACTTCAAACCACAGGCTTTTGCTATTATGGCATAGCATAATCTCCTACAGGGTAATGGTTCTGAGAAAACTTTTCTAATGGAAAAAATCTTTTTCATACAAGATAAGGGAAGGCCATGTTCACATTAGCTCATTTTTTCAAATGGCAAGGAAATTCTAATCTTCAAACTTCAGATTCATAACTTTAAGTACACTCTATGTTCTGTTGTCTATATAGAAATAGAAGAATAATTATCTTTTCTCTGTAATGATATTTATCGTGTCTGTGTATAAAATATATTTTGAATACCTTGTATATTTCCTAGTTGAAGGAAAATTATAATGGATATACCTGAGAAAGAAAAACAATGATATCAATAATAAAAAACATTAGGAGAATAAAAATGAGTAATATATTAAACGTTTTATTGCCAGAGAAATTGTGCAAAGGAGAACAGGTAAAAGATAGAGGGATAGAGTGAAGAGGAAGGAAGGAAAAGATAGAGAGAAATAGAGAGAGGCAGAAACAGAAAGAGAAACGGAGAGAGAACATTAGGGTAAACGAAGAGTTTCATTCTGAGAGCACTGCGTTCAGTGAAGTAGTTTACATTAGAGTACACTAAACTGAAGTCTCTTCTGACTTGATTCTGCCTTAAATTAGTTCAAGTCTTCACTATGCTTTAAAACTTATCACTAATTAATTTATAAATCATTGATAGTATTAATATCCTGTCAAGCATAAAGGCTAAGTATAAATTTATATTCCCCAGGTCAATGTAATTAATACAAACCACGACACCGCTAATCAAGGTAAAGCTGTTCCTTTTTACAAACATATCATACAGTGATAAAACTTTGCATATATGCACTGTGCTAGAAGTAGTTTGCTTGTGTTTTCTGAAGAATGAAATCCGAATTGATAGTTTATTAAGAAAAACAAAAAGCTGGATTTACTCAAACTGAAAAGACTAAAGCCAGTCAAAACATTTTCACTGCTAAATGTAAGTGGGCAAAAAATTGTCAAGAAGTGATAAGGGATTTTCTGCTCTTTTGCTATTGTTATATGAAATTACTCTGGATAATTCTATAATCGCCTCTTCTTTCATCTATCCAAGAATATTGCCCCGACAATTATAACTCTCCATCAGCATCATGTCTCCTCTCCATCACACTTATCATACTTTTTACCCTATGAAAACCTCATAAATCAATATTTCCCTCTCTCTACAACTTCTATACAGCATTTTTTCCCCTACGAGCTCTTTCTATATTTCTCTACTCTCATTTAAACTTGCACCCATGCTAATCGGTCTCTTAGCTCCTTCACACTCCTAAAAATGCACTATCAAGGCAAAGATTACTAAATTTAATGACTAATTCTTGGTACTAATCTCACTTCAACTATCAACAGCATTTGTCACATTAACTACTCTTTCATTTTTAAAGAAATGTTTTGTTTTTTCATTTTACGTCCAAGTCTGTATACTCTCCAGGCTTTTTCTTTAATTTCTCAGGCTCCTTTGTTGGTGCTTCCTTCTGTTTATCATCTCTAAATGCTGGAATAAAAAAAGATTTCAGTTCTTACACCTATTCTTTTTGCTGTCTATGTTTTCTCTCTTTATGATCTCATCTAATCCCATGATGTGAAATTTCATTTAAAATATAAAGATTAGCAAAATTGTATTTCCTAACTAAGCCTCTCCCCTGAACTCAGTACTCACATATACAATTTTTATCTATCCCATATTTCCACTTGAATTTTCAGTAAATATTTCAATTATAGCATGTCCAAAACCAAATCCCTTTGCTTCTCCTTCAAACCAGCTCCTTCTTCAGTCTTCTACATTTCACTCAAGGGCAACGCCATCTTTCAAGCTACTAAGACTAAAACCCTTAGAACTATCCTTGAATTCTCTTATTCTTTCATGCAACTCCCTACCCATAACGATATACTGTTAGTTTTCTCTTTAATTTCAATGAATCTTTCTTTAATATCAACGAATTGCTTTTTAATTTTAATTAATCTTACCACATTTATCACTTCCACTTCTACCAGCATAGTCCAAGCCATATAACCTCCTCTCTGGACCAGCCTTTTTTTTTTTTTTTTTAATTGTACTTCAGGTGAAGGCTTACAGAACAAATAGTTTCTCATGAAACAGAAGCACACGTGTTGTTTTATGACATTGGTTAACAACCCCACAACATATCAACCCTCTAACTTCTCAACCTCTTTTTTTTTTTTTTTTTTTTTGGTGAAAATACACATAGCCAAAGATACACCATTTCAAAAATTTCTACATGCACAGTTCAGTGACACTGACTACGCTCTTCCAATTGTGCTGTTATTCTCACTTAAGATGAAGGCTTACAGAACAAAATAGTTTCTCATTTAACAGTTACTACAAATATTGCCCTATGACAATGGTTAACAATCTCACAGCACATCAACAATATCCTTACTCAACCTTGGGTTCCCTATCACCAGCTTCCTTGTCCCCTTCTGCTTTCTGGCCCTTGTCACTGGACTCCTGTACCTCGTTAGTCTCATTTGGTTTTATGGGGCTTGGACCAGCCTTTTTTTGAATCTCCTTATTTTTACCTTTTCCCTCCACTGAGTTTATTTACAACACAGTAAGCCACAGCAATCTTGTAAAACATAAGTCAGATCACCTCTGTCCTTTGTGCAAACTTTCCATCTCACTCTGACTACAAACTAGATCATGATTTGGTGCCCACAAACTCTATGAATGCATATTATACTTCTCTCACTCTCACTCAAATCTAAACCCTCTGGTCTTCTTGGTGTTCCCTCAAACATGCCATGTACATTCCTGCCTCAGGACATTTGCATTTGTTCTTATCTTTTCCTGGAAACTTCTTCCTCCAAATAACCACATGGCTAAATCACTTATCTTCTTTAGATCTCTGTTCAAATGACATCTCACTAGAAAGGTCTTATCTGACTTTAACATTGTAAATCGCACTCCAATTCACCATACTTTACCCCATTTCTCTTCTCCACTTTTCTTTGTACCGCCTATTACCATACGATACACCATATATTTTACTTATTAATTTGTTTGTTTATTCCTCACACAAGACCCACAGTTGAATGTAAACTCCAGTGAGTGGAGGGGATTTTGCATATTTTTTCACTGACATATACTCAGACTTAGACCAATATCTGTCACACAGTAAATGCTCAATAAAGATTCACTGAATAAAAGGATGAAGATTCTTTTAAAAAATGTAGACACAATAAAAAATAATTGACGTTGCACTTTTAATGGAATTATGAAATTAAATGAGAACTATTTAGCATGTATTACTTTGTAGTTAGTGTGAAAGTAAAATATTTGAGTTTACTTTTTTAGTATTTTTAGTACTTAGTAGATTTAAAAAAAAAATAACTAGGGCTTGAGCCCATATTGTCTAATTGGAAAGCATGAAAGAAGAGTGTTTAAAAGCAGGGACTTTATCTTAAATGCTTGTTTACTGTATGAGCTCTTCCACTTACTAGGTGGATTAACTTTGGCAATTTACTTAACTTCACTGGGCCTCATAGTTCTAACTGGCAAAACAGAAAATAATAGTATTTTCTTCATGGTCTTATTAAAAGGCTTAAATATAAAGCACTTAATGAATTGTTTAATGCATGGTAAGTTTAAATAATTAATCAGCTACCATTATTGATTGTAGTGAAAACTTTGTATGAGAAGGCCTACAAATGAACTAGGAAGAAGTGTTCAGCCTTAGAATATGCTTAATTCTTGCTTTTCTCCACGTAAGTCAAGGCATTAATGAAGATCTGCTATGAAATTAAGAGTCTTTCTTTGAAGTTCTTAATTTAAAAGAACATTTTAGTTATATTAGAATTGTACATCTATTGATGTAAAAACAAACAAACAAAAAACTATAATTACCTTAATAAAGTAATTAATCAGTTCCCTAATTTATTTCCATTTTGGTATAAAATTTTTAAAAAGAAGATTAAACGTGACTAGAAATTATCAAAATTTGTATGATCTATACAAGCCTATTACTGAATCACATTTATTAACATGAAAGCAAATGTGTTCATGAAAGATCATTCAACAGGTAATTTTTATTAAGCAATTCTGAATCTGAATTTCTAAAGTACATTTACTTTGCTAGTTACTTATATGTTCTCTTCCCTAACTGTTATTAAAAAATGAAATGGTCAACAGTATTTATTTATTTACTTGGAATTATTCTAATGGAGTTTTAAAAAGAGAAATTTTATCTTAAGTAATTTAATGGTGATAAGCAGATGCTCCATGTTTTAGTTTTTTATTGCTACCATAAAAAATAACCACAAACGTAGTGGCTTAAAAGACATATTTATTATATCACAGTTCTACAGGTCAGACGTTTGGGTTGGATGGCTGGTTTCTCTGCTCTATGTTTCACAAGGCCAAAACTGAAGTATTGGCCAGGTGGACTCTTTGGGAGTTTATGGGAAGAAGCCATATTCAAGCTTATTCAGGCTGTTGGCAGAATCCAGATTCTTGTTTTTTAGGATAGTGGTCTCCATTTCCTTGCAGACTATCACTGGGTATCACCCTTATCTCTTGGAGGTCTCACTCTGATCCTTGCACACGGTCCTCTACATCTCAAAGCCAGCACGTCAAGTCCTTCTGAAGCTTCTAATTTTTCTGACTTCCCCTTCTACCACATCCCTCCTGCTTTCAGCTTGAAAAATTTCCCTACTTTCAAGCGTTCATGTTAGTAGATTGAAAAAACACAGACATAACAGGATAATCTCCCTTTCTTAAGGGGTCTAGTCTGAATTATATCTGCAAAGTCACTTTTGCCATGTAAGGTCACATAGTCACAGGTTTAAGGCTTGAGCATCACTGATGAGGGAACATAATTCTGTCTATCACTGCTATATTTAAGCTTGGGACCATAGATTCCTTCCTAATTGTGACAGGCCTATTAACATTTTCAAAATTATTAAAACAAGATAATAAAGAATGGAAGACTGACTGATTTATACTGTCATTGATCCATTCATCTCCTTTGAGTTCTTTATATGCTTACCAATCAAAAATATATTAGAAATGTTGTTGTTGGTAGGTGCCATCGAGTCATTCAAAGGCATCAATTCTTCTTCAGTCTTCGTTATTGTCCAGCTTTCGCATACATATGAGGCAACTGAAAGTATCATGGCTTGGGTTAGGTGCACCTTAGTCCTCAATGAGACACATTTGTTTTTGAACACTTTAAAGAGGTCTTTGTCAGAAGATTTGCCCAATGCAATATGTCATTTGATTTCTTAACTGCTGCTTTCATGGGCATTGATTGGGGATCCAAGTAAAATGAAATCCTTGACAACTTTAATATTTTCCCCGGTATTAGAAATAACTCTCTCCAAAAGATTTCTAGTTATTGACTTTAGAGACACACACATCTGTGTTGAAAATTTAATTTATCAAAAGTAAATCAAAGCACTAATGACTGATTTCCAACATATTCATTTTTGTGTCACTGATGGAATAGAATACATACCATTTTGAATGACAGAACATAGAGATTTCGCCAATAGAGGTTATTCTTTCTCAATAATTTAATATAATTCTGTATTATTCCTCAAAGACTGTGTAAGGAAAATCATTAAAATATAAGTTTTAAGAGAAGCCAAATACATTAAATATATGGGAAAATTATATGATAAATTTACTATAATCTCAATTACTATACATCATTTTGTGAAGTTAATTTAAAATATAAATTAGCAGTACGTTACTAAAATTAATTTTCTTCAAAGATAAGGCTTATATAATTTATCTGCGTAATAATCTACTGTTGTAGTTTTACTTTTCAGCTTTACTAAATACATGCTAAAATTTGCTGTGATTTATATAAGCAAGCAATGATTGGAAAACCGTTTCCAGCAGAGTGATGGCTTCTCAAGCCTTCAGAAGAGCGTGTATTTTCTAAAACAGCCTAAAAAAAAACAAAAAATTATTCAGCTCCTATTGCGAAAGATCAAATGCCTATACAAAAACAAAGAAAGAGAAATGTTTTTTCTTATAATCTTATAATATTAAACAAAAATCATAATCCTGTTTAAAAGGTATAACCAAAATTCAAATTAATGCTACATTATTCATTGCATGTTAATATAATTTCCTCACATAATAGGGGACCACCTACAAAATACCACGCTCTAAAGAACTGTATTCAATTAGTCTCCCTGGAGTTATTGTCATAAATGAAATTGAAAACTATCTTCTGTATATGCACAGACTTATCTAAACTTCTCTTCCTTTGAGAATTCTTCAAGCACTTAAAGAGTAATTTTATTATTTTTATTTTTATATGTTAAACTTTTCAAAGATTCTGTATATTGCAAAGTATCAAGTACAAATAGGGAAGAATTGGCATTGTTTAGGTCCAGGTCTTGACTTTTCTTGGACATGTCCACATTCACCTTGGCACATAAATAATCTAAATAATCACGAGACTACATTTGGATTTTATTTGAGGACTATTCTGGGACTTTATTTCAAGATTATGCTTGGGCTTTATTTGTTAATGCCTTCAAAAATAAAAAAAATCTAAACACCCACTTACTAAAATAAGGACTAATTAATTTGCTTAGAATTACTTTGTAAGAGCCAGTCTTACTTTAATAAGTTTGGTTTTGTTGCAGTTGAATATGGAGATAATAATTGTAATTCAAATTAAATTAGAACTCATAAGAACTCAAAACTCATCCATGCATATGAGCTTTAAAACCTTCTTTAATACCACCTTTTCTGTATTAAAACTTATAAATACTTTGAGGCAGGCAAAATTGTAAATAATCTAGCATTTCTTTAACTATTTTTAACTACAAACTTTAAATATTATACATGCCTTCTACTAGACCCCATTAATTATACCTCAAAAAATGTAATTTTAGGTCCAACAGGAAATAATTTACAAAATTTAACAGAAAATGGAAAATGCCAACTTGCATATACTACATACTCTCAATGTATGAAATTTTGAATTTAAAAAATCCTCGTTCTAATAGAAACTTGGGAGCTGTCACACTGCCTTAAAAATGTTCAATAGATATACATACTTGCTACATAATACATTGTTAGTACATATTAACTTCTATCATTAAATTGGTTATGGTAGTGTTTATTATTAATAAAATAACAACATTATTTTATCTCCATTATTGGAACTTATACCTCGGACCTGGCATGTCTGGCTGTTTGACCCTAGTTTCAAACCTAAGGTACCCACTCTCAGTTCTAGGCATGTATTCCAGAGCCCATTTTGGCTCTGTACTAGCTGTCAGAGCAGGGATTTGCAACAGTATTTGTGTTAATCAAGAGAACTTCACTTTAACAGGAAAACTGGAAATTCTTTTGGTCTTATGCGAAAAGTTTCAACACTACAAGATAGGTAAGAAAGTGAATAGAAATCAGGTATCCACACATATTACTGGGATTTCAAACCACTTATTTAAACTTCAAACTGAAGTTAATCCCATAATCACACAGGGAAATAATCCATAATGCACATCTTAAAGTAATTAGGATGACGTCACCTTGCTATTTTTGAAGGAGATTTCACAAAGTACATAAGCCTACATGTGATCTGCAGTGGTTCATCAGCAACTAAAAACAGCCAGAGGTACTCCATTTCATCTCTAGAAAAGATGGAATTCTGCTTCAATTTGGCATGATAAAATGTAATATTTTATACATTCTTAAAAATATTATGCACTTTTGTTAAATATAAATGCAAACCAATCTTTATATAACGCTTCTTCTTGTTGCTATTTTGGTTAAAATTAAAAACAAAAAATTTTGAACGTTTAAAACAACATGCATGTTATAAATTAACTTGTTTTATTATCTGAAAGAATCAGCTTTGTGAAACAGGAGCCCCACTCAGCTATTATCAGATCTGTGATATATGAATATATTTAAATTCCTTTACATCCCTTATTCACTTGATTTATCCTGTAAGTTATCATTTATATACATGGTTGTAATTAAAGTTAAAAATTATGACATGGTATGATACTCCTTTGCAATTTTTTTTTTTTAAATTTCAATGAGAATTTCAAAGATTATATCCTCTTGAAGGATTAATGAAGAGTGTTTTAATTAAGTGATCTTGGGGAAATTTTAAAAATAACAAGACTATTGAACCAAGGTAGGTAAGCCAATTAAAACAACTATCAATGAGCACTTAGTGTATTCTTCAGCCAATTGCCTTTAATACCCTGACCTGCTAATTCAAGCTTAAGAGGCCTGGTAGTGCAGTGGTTACGCGTTTGGCTGTTAATCAAAACATTAGCAGTTCGAACCCACCAGCTGCTCCCTGGAAATCCTACGGAGTAGTTTTAGTTTTACTGTGTCCTACAGGGTCACTATGAGTCATACTTGACAACAATGGGTCTGGGTTTATTTTTTCTTTTTGTTTTTAGGCAGAGGAAAGAAACCAGTAAATAACAACCAGAACCAATTTTCTTTGCTTTGATTAAACTCATTATTAAACATTTACAACAGTTCATCTTCTTCATACAGATTCTGTATCTAGTTTGAAGAAGTTTAAAAAATTTCAACAAGGATTTTGAATATTCTTGTGTTATACTATTCATCATATTGTGAAAAAAACATTTATTTATGGGTCTCTATATTTGTGGGCTCTTTAAGGACAAAACCCCATTGCCGTCGACTCATAGCGACCCTATAGGACAGAGTAGAACTGCACCATAGGGTTTCCAAGGGGCGACTGGTGGATTCAAACTGCCATCGTTTTGATTAGCAGCCAAAGTCTTAACCAGTGCACCACCAGGGCCCCATACAGGGACTATAGTGAGTGTTTAATGAATATTTACTGGACAAGTAACATGTATCAGATTGATATAAATTGATTAATTTTAAGGTTATGGAACTATGTTTAAAAATCTCTCCATTATACAATGTTTCCCTCTTAATATAAACTTTTCAGCATGTAAAATCTTTGCTAACTTTTGTAGCCTAAAATTCTCTGTTCTGAATCTTAGATGTTAATAGCATAGTTACTTAAATAGAACACATGATAATCTCTTCATATTCTCTAATCTGCTGATCTCTTTTCAGGCTTTTTAAAAATATGTAATTGCTTGGCTAAAAATCCACTAAAATTTCACTAAACTGCTAATTTTTTTTAGGATAGAAAATTGGAATTTAGAATATTTACTGAGAATTATTTTAAATATTAAATAGGTCTGGAGAAATCTCCTTTAGTTCTAATGACTGGGGAAAAAAAAAAAAGGACCCAGTAATAATGGATTATAACCCAAAGTATAAAAGAAGCATCTATGAGTCTATACTGATATAAAGAAATAACTGTTGCATTAATAAATAGGAGAGAAGAGACATATCTCCTCTGAAGAAGAATTCCAAATAAATTATTTAGACACTCCACCCTAAGCATAACTCCCCACTCAAGTTCAGGCTGTGCATAATGACTTCCTTCAAAACAGCACAGTATGGAAAGATGAAAAAAAGGGAAACTTGACAGTGGAGAAATCTGACAAACACTACTTCCGTCAGGTGATCAAGGTCAAAAACTCAATGCCAGTCTAATCATGAAAAAAAAAAAAAAAAATCAGACAAATTCCAATAGAGTGGCATTCTACATTACACCTGACTCAAGATTCAAAACCATCAACATCATCAAGAACAAGGGAAGGCTGAGAAACTGTCACAGACAAGAGGAGCTTAAGCAGTCTTGACAACTGAATGTAATGTTCTACCTTAGGTAAAATTCTAGAACAGAAAGAAGACATTAAGTAATGGATAAGGAACTCTGAATATTAATATGTTAAGAATAGTTGAAACTGTGTGTGGGGGTTAGGGAGTATATGAGAACTCTCTGTATTATATTTTTCTGTAAATCTGAAACTGTTCTGTAAATCTAAAGTATTATAATGAAATGTTCAAAGACTTGGAGTTAGAAAACCAAAGGGAAAGAACACGCTTGGCATTTCTCAAGCTGAAAGAACTGAATAAAAAATTCAAGCCTAAAGTTGCAATACTTTAGGATTCTATGGACAAAATACTAAATGACCAGGAAGCATCAAAAGATGTTAGAAGCAATACACGGAGTCACTGTACCAAAAAGAATTGATCGATGTTCAACCGTCTCAAGAGGTAGCATATGATCAGGAACCGATGGTATTGAAGGAAGACGTCTAAGCTGCACCAAAACAACTGGAGAAAAACAATGCTTCAGGAATTGATGGTATACAAATTGAGATGTTTCAACAAACAGTTGCAGCCCTGGAGGTGCTCACTTGTCCATGCCAAGAAATTTGGAAAACAGTTACCTGGACAACTGACAGGAAAACATCCATATTTTTCCAGTTCCAAAGAAAGGTGATCTAACAGAATGTGAAAATTATCAAACAATATCAGTCTCTGAAGAAGGACATCATGCTTGGTAAAGTAGAGGGTCAGCAAAAAAGAGAAAGACACTCAAGGAGATGGACTGATACAGTGGTTTCAAAAGTCGGATCAAGCATAACAGAGATAGTGAGGATGGCACAGGAGAGGGCAGTGTTTTATTCTGTTATTACATAGGGTCACTATGAGTCAGAACCCACTAGACAGCACCTAACAACAACAACAACAAAACTGTTCTTAAAAATATAGTCTATTAATAAAAAAGAAAAAAACCTAACAGAAAATTCCACATCAGTGTGGTTGTGTGCAATTATTAGGCATGTAACAACATTGTATGTAGACACTGTACGCTGAGCAAATAATCCAAGAGGCTGAACTATATGAAGAAGAACACAGCATCAGGATTGGAGGAAGAATCATTAACAACTTGCGTTATGCAGAGGACACAATCTTGCTTGCTGAAAGTGAAGAGGACTTGAGGCACTTACTGATGAAGATCAAAGACCACAGCCTTCAATATGGATTACACCTCAACATAAAGAAAACAAAAATCCTCACAACTGGGCCAATAAGCAACATCATGATAAATGGAGAAAAGATTGAAGTTGTCAAGGATTTCATTTTACTGGGACCCACAATCAACACCCATGGAAGCAGCAGTCAAGAAATCAAAAGTCACATTGCATTGGGCAAAAGTGCTGTAAAAGACCTTTTTAAAGTGTTGAAAAGCAAAGATGTTACCTTGAAGACTAAGGTGCACCTGGTATTTTCAATGGCATCATATGCACATGAAAGCTGGACAATGAATAAGGAAGACCGGAGAAGAATTGACACCTTTGAATTGTGGAGTTGGAGAAGAATATTGAATATAACATGGACTGCCAAAAGAATGAACAGATCTGTCTTGGAAGAAATACAACAAGAATGATCCTTAGAGGCAAGGATGGTGAGACTGAGTCTCACGTACTTTAGACATGTTGTCAGGAGGGATCAGCTCCTGGAGAAGGACATCATGTTTGGTAAAGTAGACGGTCATCGAAAAAGACAAAGACCCTCATTGAGATGGACTGACACAATGGGCTTAAGCATAACAACAATTGTGAGGATGGTGCAGGACTGGGCAGTGTTTCATTCTGTTGTACACAGGGCTGCTATGAGTCAGAACCGACTTTATGGCACCTAACAACAACAACAACATGAGGACATGAAGAGAATACAAGAGGCACAATCCAGAAGTCTTAAAGGCAGCCAGAGGATGATTATTCTCTTCTTGGTTAGCCACAAATTGTTTCTGCATGCTTAGACAAGTCATCTCTCCCTTCTGGTCCCCAGTTTGCTGTGAAATTGTATGAACAAGGCTATATGAGTTCTAAGGTCCCTCTTAGCTTTGTTGTTCTATTGGTTTATCTACAAAAAGCTATGACTTTCAGAGAGATTACAACCTACTTGAGAAAACTACACGTGCCAACACTGAAACAAAAAAAAGTAGATTTAGGAACAGAGCTCGAAGCTAAGTTTGTACTCTGTGTTTATATTATGAAGGTCCCAGAGAAGGTATGCAGCTTTATGAAATAATTAAGAAGTGGGTGAGACTGAAGTACCATTTTGAAAAAGTGATGGGTATGGGAAGAAGTGAAGGGTACTCTGCATCCCAAAGAATTAGAATCTGACCCTTAAGTTCTCATTTTTACTTTAGGGTCAAGTTTTGACAGAAGTAAATGATTCCTTCATATTCTTCAGAGCCTTGCCATCACCTACAGCACCAAAACCAGGTGACTTGCATGGCATGTCTACCCTTACTTGACCTTACCCTTTTCCCAACTCTCCAAACCCATGGCATGTCACTCTACAATGATTTACACCTGAGCTGCTTTAAGTTCCCTGCACAAACTCTAAGAGTTGAAGCATTCCCCAATGCTCAGCTCACCTCTCTAGGTTTCTCTCCTACTACATATTTCTGAAAATCCTGCCCCTTTGTCTGAATTCCCTTCCTTGCCTTTGTTCTTTTCCTGGCATACTCAATTTTCAATATTCAGCCCACATATCATTGAATTCAAGAGATTTTTTCTTAGCTCAATTTTCATCATGTGAACTAAATACCTTCATTTAACCTCTCATATTGCTCAGGCAGTGCTCTCAACATTAAAAACACTGGCTTAGTTGTCTCTCCTCATTCAACAGAAGGGACAATGTCATGTTAATTTCTGCATCTAAATCAATGCCCAATAGTTAATGATGATGATGGTGATGGTGGTGGTGATGATTAACAATAAGTTCTTTTTTAGGGTGTTTGCTTTTGTGTCATGCATCTTATTCGGGTCTTGAATTAAAACCAGGTTGCCTGACCTGAACTTTATTTTAATTCTCCATTAAATAACTATATGTGCTCAATAAATATTTGTTATAGTTGAACTGAGCAAGTCCATGCTACAATGTTTCACTTAAATAATTTGAGAAGTCATAGCAGTTTAAGAGGAACAAAGAAGAGTAGATATGGAAAAGACATGCTTATTCAGCAGAACTAATGGATTAATATGCTAAGTAAACATGGAGATCACACCCCATCATGCTGTGATAAATTTATGTTATTTTCTAAAGGTTTGTCTCTTTCAAGTATTCACATTATTCAGCATCTCTGAAACTACACCCTACAGGAATCAGCAAATCCTACAAAGGTTAAATAAATAACTTTTTCTGTTTTCTTCCTTGCCTTTTCCTCTCTCAAGGGTTTTGTTTTCATTGACCTTTTCTTTCCTAACCTGTGCAAGACAGATGCAACTTTATTTGATTTTTATCTTAAATTCTTTTTTTTAATGGTGGTAGTTGAGGAGTTAGGCGAGAGAGATTAGTTGAAAGTAAAAACATGTCCTTAAATCAGCAAAATATTTTTTATATATGGACCAAAGAAAGAAATGCAACTGATAATCTTCCCATATCGATTTCACAGGAATAATACTCCTCAGCTTAATCCAGGGAGAAAACCATATTAGATTATAACATAGAAGGGGATTATGTTAGAGTGATAGTTCCCTACCACTTCTTTTTATTACTATGGCTTTTTTAAAAAATATCTTTCAACTACTCAGATATAAACAAACCACAGGTATATCAACATTATCTTGCAAGCATGGAAAATGTGTGCTTCACATAAATTATATTTTACTCGTGAGAGGAATAATAAACGCGTGTGCCCAGTGATACAGAGAAAATTGTAGTATGCAGAATTCAGACTGCATTCTTTGCAATTTGTATTTTTGCACACCTATGCTGTTTGACGGGGCCCTGGTAGCAGTGGTTAAGTGTTTTACTGCTAACCAAAAGGCTGGCAGTTTGAATACACCAGCCTCTCCTTGGAAGCCCTATGGAGCAGCTCTACTTTGCCCTATAGGGTTGCTATAAGGTTGCTATGAGTTGAAATCCACTTGACAGGACAGCAAAGTGTTTGGTTTGGTTTATACTGTTTAATATTTTAAATGTTTATGACTATGAACTCTCTGTCAACTAAATACAACACGCTATCAACTAAAAATTAATTAGGTGCTGCCTGCAAGCTCTGGTGGCACAGTGTGGTTAAGAGCTAGGCTGCTAACCTAAAGATCGGCAGTTCGAATCTACCAACCACTCCTAGGAAACCTATGCGGCAGTTCTACTCTGTCCTGTAGGGTTGCTATGAGTCGGAATCGATTTGACAGCAATGGGTCTGGTTTTTTTTGATTTTGCAAGTTCAGTTACAATGTAAATTTATCTTGTAAGATAGTTTGACTTTTGTTTCTATTAATGGTGGATTAAATAATTTGCATGAATCTATATTTTGAGAACTTTTAGAAAAGCCAGACAAAATATTTTTAAAATATGCCTGAAGGCACTGTAGAGTTAATAAAACAGCAAAGAATTACCAGAATCCCAGGACCAAGAGGTACAATAAAAACACAGGGAAATGAGCTGAGCATTGGAGGATGCTTCAACTCTTAGGACATTTCCAGATTCCAGACGGGATCACTGACAAGCTGAGAGGATGAGGTGAGATTTTTGCCATTTCTGTGGACCTAGGGAAAAAAGAATTGCAATCCATTGCTCCATTACCTGCAGTTCATAGACTGCCAGGAATTGATAAACACCTTACTTTCAGTGGAGAACCTGAGCCTGTCCACCCACAAAGTAGCATCAATTTGATGTATAAAATCCTGCACAGGGTTTGCAGATCATCTATTCTGTTAATTCCAGAAATTGAATTGGTGTGATTTTGGAATGTAGTGTCCTCATTTCCTGGTAGAAGCAAATACAAAGTCTCTCTGGAGCAGATATCATCTTCCCAAGATTCAAATTATTTTTATAACAGTTTCATGATTAGTATGTCACACACACACACACACACACACACACACACACACTAATGAGCCACATGAGGAGAAAAAGACAACATAATAAATGCCAGCAGAAATAGCAGAAAAATAGATATAGACCAAAACATATTGATCATGGAAAAATTTCCTAACACATGTCCCCCAAGATAAATCTCTAGTTCAGTCTGCTTCACAGAAAACACAAATAACAATTGTTGGTGCCACAAACAGTCTGAAAAAGTAGACACTAAAATGGGATTATAGAGCTGGGGTACATGCTGCCTAGCAGGCAATAGAGAACCCGTCACTGGGGTGTGGTGAATTACAAAGAGCCCTTAGAACAAGGTAGCCTGTGACTGTAAAATTTTGACTGGTAGTACTGAACTGAAGTAGTGAACATGGGGTCACCGTGAGTAGTAATTGACTCCAAGGCAAGTGGTTTCTGGAGTGAACTGGTATAAGAGATCAGTGGCAAGAAATGTCCTAGGATGTGGATATATAGATGTTTGACAAATACATGAGAATAGTAATTAGAAGATCAGTGAAATAGGACAGTTCTTGCTTGGGGCAACTAGTGTTTTGAGAAAGACAGTCAAACTGAGAATGGTGAACCATCCACTAGAGACTACATATGAAAGCCAGAGGGCACACTGGTAGCATTAAAAAATGGTTCATATCCTGCTTCCAGAAAGCAGAGAAAACCAAGGACCAGGATGAGGATTTCATTCTAAAACACCAGAACTACAGAGAAGATTAATTTCCAACCTAGATAGCTCTGCTATTGCAGTTCCAGGATCCTGACTTGGAAAAGACGAAACCTTGAGATTTGGGATGGGAATACTCTTGAGCCTTCAGAAATGAGACACCCATCATTTCTCTCAACCAAACCATTTGAAGACACATCAGAATTCTGGATGTAACAAACCAGAGTTCTATGTGTACTTAGTTCTTGTGTAAGGAGAATATAAAACATGTATCTTTGAACACTGGAATCATAATCAAAGCTGCAAGAGATTTCACTTTGAGAGCTACAGAGAAAACAGCCACACATAAAGATAACAGCAGATTCATATCATCAGTCACTCCAGGGCATACACTCATTGAATAGAATGGCAAGCATATTTGCAAGCAGAATATGTAATGCAATTTTTTTATCCTGCTATTTTTTTTATTGTTTTTTATCAAGCATGTATAATGGATCTTTTGTAAGTTGAAAAATATTTTCAGGATATGATGATTAACGATATGATAATTTTGTTGTTGTTGTTATTCACTGCCTTTGAGTCAGCCCCCAACTCATGAAGACCCCATGCACAATGGAATGAAATGATGCTTGTTTCTGCATCACCATCCCATGACACACTGTGGATCGGACTATTGCAACCCATAGGGACTCCACTGACAGATTTTCAGAAGTAAATCACCATGCCTTGTGAATACTGGTGATTTGGTGGACTCGAGCATCCTTTGCAAATTTTTCTGATCAGTCTGTGTATTCCTAAGACAGAACATAGAAACTCAGTTACCTAGATTTCCTCAACATAATTACTTAGACTTACCTATGTCAAGGATACAAGTTGGAATTCACAGATGTGGCATACTACCCCAAACCAAGAAAACCCCATTGCTGTAGAGTAGATTGCAACTCATAGCAACCCTATAGGACAGAGTGGAACTGCCCCATAGGATAACCAAGGAGGGGCTGGTGGATTGGAACTTCTGACCTTCTGGTTAGTAGCCTAGCTCTTAACCACTGCACCTCCAGGGCTCCGGCATATCCACAGGGGGTGTCAATTCAAAATAGTATGGAGAAAATAGGTTCTGTACAGAATCCAGTCAGGTGAAGGTGACAACAGAAACATTCACATTTGGGAAAAATGATGACAGAATTTCTAGCATTCAGTGACCAAGGGCCAGCAGGCAAGTTGTGGTGTCTAAACACCTCGATAATATTTTTCCTGCATAAACTAAACCATTAAAGAAAACACACACACATCCATTGCCATCAAGTCAATTCTGTCTCATAGCAACGCTGTAGGACAGAGTAGAACTGCCCCACAGGGTTTCTAAGGAATCTTCACAGAAGTAGACTGCCACACCAGAGGGAAACTCCCTTTACATTGGATCAGGATATGACCTTAGTAAGGGTGTTACTATCCTATCCTAATCCTCTTTAACATAAAAGTACAATCACAAAATGGAGGACAACCATACAATACTGGAAATCATGGCTTAACCAAGTTGACACATATTTTGGGGGGACACAATTCAATCTATGACAAGTACCACTGGTCACTAACAATAATCATTAACTTTATGTAGCTATTTTAATTTAAATTAATCACAATTAAGTAAAATTAAAAATTCAACTCTTCAGGCAAACTAGTCACAGTTTAAGAACTTAATAGCCACATGTCAGTAGTGGATATCATATTGAAAAACACAGATACAGAACTATTTCTATCATTTCAGAAAGTTCTATTGGACAGCACTACTCTAAGGCATAGAAAATTTGACAAGGATGTTCTTGAGCACGTTTAGATTAGAAAACCCTTTCTTAATGGATTGACTGATTCTGTTAACAGTTTCAAGTTATAACCTTAATATGATATCCATCCTTCACTGCATTATCGTATTTGATTTTGCTAGTACAATTACAAGTGATCAAATTAGATACAGAGCTCTCTTCATTTTAGAGTAAAAAAATCAAATCTCATTAGCACTCATTACCAAACATTGAAGTCTTCCTCCCAGCTCCCTTCTCATGAACGATATGAAACTCTATTAGGAAAATTCAAAGTAACAGACTCACTCTTTTCAAAAATTACATTTACTTTATGTCAGAGTGCTCATTTTAGTTCAATGATGCCTGAAATGCAGTCTGTTTGTACCTGCCTAACATCCATTTCCCCTCTGTTTGGTAAAGGTACACCAATTTAAAAATCTTCCTGATATATACACTCATGGTAGTTCTGTCTGTGAAGGCATCTTATACATCTTCCCTAGCCTATTGCTTGACTTTAAACACAAGTTAGTCAATCAGATTATGCCACAAGAATTTTGCATAAGGAGAAAATTTAATTGAAGTTAATTCATCACAATAGCAGTAACCCAAAACAAATATTCATTAGTGCCTTGCTCTCTAGGGTCCCAGAGCTGACTTGGTTCTTGTCCATCCTGGAGTGTGGTTGCTCAGCATTTCTTTTGAGTATGCTTCTCTTACAATCTTCTAATTTATTTTATTTTTTAGGTAGCAAACTGGTTCATGATAAGTATATAGTTTATGAAAAAGTATATATTACTTTGGCCATGTTACCAGGAGGGACCAGTCCCTGGAGAAGGATATCATGCTTGGTAAAGTAGAGGGTCACTGAAAAAGAGGAAGATCTTCAACGAGATGGACTGACACTGTGCCTGAAACAAAGGGCTCAAGCGTAGCAACAATTGTGAGGATGGTGCAGGACCAGGCATAAGGTCACTATGAGTTGGAAAGGTCTCAATAGCACCTAACAACAACAATATATAGAGGTGTGGAGAGAATATTGAGGTGTCTGTATCAGAATTTACTTGGGTACTTTTTCAAACTACACCTATTCTTAGATATTCTGAAATGTTGTTCTCACCTTTTGCCTTCTATCATGGTAACTGGATACACTATTAATACATTTGCCTAGGAATGGTTTAACCACCACGGTCCTACCTACTTCTGCCAGAATATTACCTTAATCTCTCCCACGATTGTTAACTCTCTTTGAAGTTACAGGTCCATCTGTTCATGCTATGAGAGATGTTCGCAAAGAGAAGGGAGAAAGAGAAACTACTATTTTAGTTTTAACCTTTTCAAATCTGTTGGAGGCTTTATAGAAACCACACTGTCAAAGTGATCAATTTGCAGAAAACATATATTTAACACTTCTTATTTTCTGTTTTCTGGATGTGACCCAATACCTTTATGTTAGATGTTTGATAATATAATTTCCAAAACTATGTTTTAGGGTTATTATCATAAGACAGATCATTCTAAAACACAATGGTTCAAGCAATTCAGTGCTGAGTGATAAATTTTAAGGCTTAGATTGTACATGTTACCAAAAGACTTGAATTGGTTCAGATATTATGAAAAATTTGGTGTGCTAACAATAATTTCAAAAACTCAAAAGTGTTTAGAGCTTAACAAAATCGCTAAGGTGAAAAATCTCCAAGCAAACAGACATTTACTTTTGATAAATGCAATTTTGGTATAAATACAAACATCTGTTATACTGATACTTGAATTCAACAAACACAAAATAGGTTGAGGTTTGATATAAATTCACACATTCATCCTAAAAGCTTTCAAAATTCACCTTCTATTTATTTGTACAAGTAGACTAGTCAGTATCACTGTTTCAATACAAATTAATAAACTAAAAGTATCTGCACATGTAAATTCAGGCCAAGTTATGTCTAAAAATCTTTTGTATTATACCACGTTATAAAAGAGAGAGGGACTGAATTCTGCATATTAAGTGTTTCATTGAATTAACTCAAGTATTACAACACAAACATATGCTATGAATGTCAGTAGTTAAATGTAAAGCATTTAGCACAAAAAGTCACCCATGAGTCTACTCAGATAATATATTTTCCTTTTTCTCTTTTGTTAAGAAATATTTCAGGAATATAAGAAATGAAATTTTAAGAACTTGAAACGGAATAAACACACAATACGTTATTTTCACAGATATGTAATATTATATAAATTTAAGTAGCTACTCTTAATTTATAGGTCATTCTGCTATATTTCAAAAGTATGTTTTGGAAAAAAACATTAAAGTACATTCTTAAGCACACTTTGGTTTTAGCAATATCCATGTTCAATTGTACTTTTCAATATTTAAGGTTTTACTTCCTGAAATAAAGCCCTTATATTATAACTACCTTCATAGTACGTAACACAGTTATAGTTTAGAAATACTGCTTTAAAATATTATCTTAGGAAGAGAAGCTGGACCTAAGGCGGCAATGAAACACAAATATACACACATGCTTAATTCTCCTAATCTGTATTTTTTCCTAATAAATTAGAACTGTGCTTATCAGTACATGTGGACTGTTCTAAAAGACGTAAAGGAAATATCTTAATCTTCTATCTTCACAAAGTAGGTACAGATAACATCCACCTACCTGACACTAGGTTAATAGCGCTTCACTTGATTTTGTCATTAATCACCCACAGCTGCAGATGCATTTTCCCAGTCACTTTGGGGTATCATTTTAGAGAAGGAGAGATTCACTTTAACCTTTTACCGATAAGTGCTCTTGAGGTTGCAAAGATAATTGTCATATTGTCACACACAGACATATTGCTTCCAGCACTTCTTGATTCTTCTATAAATATGTTAGCTCATTACTAATAGGTCAATAACTTGCTTTTCTCACCCCTGACTAAAAAGACTATTTTTTCTGAGTTCTTTATTGATTTTTTTCTAGCTGATTTTCATTTTGTCACTTTAAACAATACCAACAAAATATCCTACAAACACACACACGCACACACACACAAATCCAGAAGCATCATAAAATAAGAATAAACTGGTTTCTTATGAAGTCAGCTTTACAAGTGTGTAAGAACCACTTCTTACCTCTCGCAATCTGTTGTTCAACACCTGCTGTTTCACACTTAAAAGTTAGTCTAGGTGAACTGACATTCTTCAGACTTTTTCAAATAAACTACTGTCATGCTCATTAACCAAACCCATTACCATCAAGTTGATTCCTACTCATAGCGACACTTAAAAACAGTAAAAACAATCAGGATTTACTACAAACTGCCATTCATATCTACAGTGAATGGGATTATATCCATCTATCATACAATGAAACTAAAAACAAAGTAGAATATAATATCATAAAACTATACATACATAATTCTCCAAGGATAAAGGCACACACACACCCACACTCACACAAATGAATGTTAAATAAAACCTCTGTTTAGCAAATACTATAGTCTTAAAATCATCAGTGGTTAGCTATTCCAGACAGTAATACCTACTAAGCCTCAGAGATCATCATTTTCATTTAAATTCCACTAGTAGGCAAAATCTAAATGTCAAAACTTAGCACAGTGTTTAATGAGTGGATAAATATTAGAAACCACAGCTCTGGAAATCGTAGGTAAATCATTATTAGGGGCTTACTACTTCCAGTCCTTGACATTTACTCCTTATTTTTTTAATGTTAGTTTTATTTCTTATTAAATATACTACTGCTTTTAGGGTAACCTATTCAATATAGAATTTTTTAAAAAGCGCTTTTTTTCTTTTAGGTTTACTTGAACACAGGCATTGTCTTTGAAAGTAAAACATGCACTCTAAGGCAGCTGGATCATAGTTTCTCAATGTATTGTTAAACCCTGACTGCAATTGAGCAAGATGAAAAGTATACTCTAATTATGTGGGAAGTACACAGACGTTGTTACTATTAAAAACAAACAAACAAACACATCATTAACTTGTTGGGAAGCCAAGGGAGAAGACTGACTCAAAAAACAAAAACAAACAAACAAACCAACTTGACAGTAAATATCTGAAAGAAACTCTTGGGCTGAAAAGTCATCCTGGAAATCATGATATGATTTACTATCACTATTTTATTTTTATTCTAATAAGATTAAGGATTTTATATACTAAGGTTTTCATGACAATTTCAGTGTATACAGTCTCAAAACAATGAAAGCATTTGATCAACTGACATTTTAATTAAAGGGGATGATAGGTCAAACTCATAGATGGATTTGACCATTCTCAGCTTAAGTTATCTGGGATCTAGAAGCAGGGTCCATTTTCATACTGCTAGACAAGATTGCAATTGTGCTACCAAAAAAAAAAAAAAAAGATTCAATATGCTAAGTGAAAGAAGACAGTCAGAAAAAGCTATATACTGTATTATTACAGGAGCCCTGGTGGTGCAGTAGTTAAGAGCTTAGCTGCTATCTAAAAAGTCAGCAGTTGGAATCCACCATCTGCTCCTTGGAAACCTTATGGGGCGGTTCTACTCTGTCCTATAGGGTTGCTATGAGTCTGAATTGACTTGACAGCAATGAGTTTTTTGTATGATTACAAATATATGATATTCTGGAAAAGGCAAAGCTATAGAGACACTACAAAAATAAGTGATTTTCAGGGGTTTGGAGTGAGGAGAGGGATAAATAGGTGAATAGGTGAAGCACAGGACATGCTAAGGGCAGTGAAACTATTCTCCAGGACACTGTAATAGTGGATATATGACATTATACATTTGTCAGAACTATAGGATTATACAACACAGTGAGAACTAATGTAAATGATGAATTTCAGCTGGTAATGATGTTACTAATAGGAGAAACTGTGTGCAAGGTGAATGGAGGTATTTGGGAACTCTGTACTTTCTGTCGGAACTGACTCGATGGCAGTGGGTTTGGTTTTTACTTTTTGTGTACTTTCTGTGCAATTTTTCTATAAAGCTAAAGTGCTCTAAAAATGAAATGTATTAAATATTTTTTTTAAAAATTAAGATAGAGGTTGTAAAATCATGAAAAAAATTCAATAGCAGCTCATACCTGCAGACCTCACGCTAGCCTTTAAGTAAATACTAGGGCAATGGTTTTCTACCATCAAACACTCACGGTAGTATGAAAGCAAAGAAAAGAGTATTATCTAGTAGAAATAATTCATGAGACGGTACCTCAAGGAAAACTTCAGTTTTCAGTTCAGGCTAAAGAGAATGTAAAAATAAAGATCCAAAATATTTCTACAAGAAGAATTTTCCCCTAAAAGAAAGTCTGGTGTAGCTGGGTGAATGCTTTCATATATTTCTTGGTCATGGGAGTAGTCAGACCATCAAGGAGCATGGTTTCAGGAGAAAGAAACAGTCACAGTTTAACAAGAGAAGATTAGAGACTGTGGGGTATACAGGTATGCAGACAAAAAATGGTCTACTGGAGAAAGAGCAAGGGAGTGGAGAAAAGTGATATATTTTAAAATAGAATGTTCTTTTTTTAAGTTTATTCTGTGCAGAGTATGATGTAAATTCTTTTTTCAATCTCTTTACTCAAACTTCATTAAGTTATCAATTTTTTTGATGTGTTGGATTTGTTTTGGTAGATATCATGGAGAATAACTCAGGTTGGTTCAGCTAGAAACAGACTTCAAGATGGCTACTTGCATGCAATAATTTCAGAATAAACACCTACGAGTTGTTCCATATCAGTGCAATTACTATAGACCATTATACAATGCCCTCTACCACCTCCACTCCCCACTACCACCAGACCATTGGACAGAGGCGCTCAGCAGGTTGTGGGTATGATCTTGGGCATAACAGAGGCTCTCTTCAGCTGAAGACAGTTCCTGGACAGGGACTTAGTTGAGAGCCATCAACAGTTGACACTCCTTACAGCTTGGAGGAATGAAAGATAAATCTTGGTGGCATCCATGACAAAGAAAGAAGCAAGCAGAATCACAGAAGGCGTTGGAGCAAGAGCCAAGGCTATGTCTACTAGAGGCTCACTTCATCTGGGTTAGAGAAGGTATGCAAGGATATGGGGAGCTCCCCTCACAATAAGACAGGTATTTCCCAAGGGATAATGGAAGCAGAAACACGACGCGTAACGGGGACTTATACAAGCCTTGAACCGCTTTAGTTTAAGCATCTGTTCAATTTAAGTATGCTTAGTCTTCTTTAAGAAGTTTCAAAGTTCTCTTTTTCATTGTTCATTTCCACATGATCATTCCTTCAGTGTTCCTAATTTTAATTTCTGTATCTCTCTTTTGTACTTATTTGAAGAATAATTGAAAAGAAAATTAAATCCAGTTTCTTTTGCCAAAAGAAAGTATAGGCAATTTATAGCATAGCTGGAAGTGAGGGACCCTTAAAGAGTTTTCTAAAGTGTGTCAGCTTGTAGCATGGGATTTTAGATCTTTTCTTTATTGCAATCAATCCTGCTGGAAATAGGATTCAGTTCAGATCAGTAGAGTTGAGCTAGCAAAAGGAAGAACAACTCTGAAAAGAGTTATTAATTATGTGCATACTGAGTGCAAGGAAGATCAGAAGATATTGGCCAAGGTATTTTGAAACAAAGAAGCGTCATTAGAAACATTTAAGTTGCCACATTGCAGGTACAAGCTCCCTTCACCACATTTTGCAAAGATCTTCTGACACTAAAGCAAAGCAAATGAAAATGTTGCTACCACAAACGTGTTTGCGCTGACCGAGAGGGGTGAGTTCAGTGTCTGAATCAACTCTCAGGGTGATTTATTGATGACTTCCTTGCTTTGACCAGCATAAATTTCCAGTGTCAGGAGACAGGTGTTCCCTGAAGAGTCCCTATTTCTAATGTTTGTCTACTATTTTGAGGATATGGAGGTTTCATTAAATGTCAGTCACAAAACCTATTAATAGTTCCATGGAGGTTAAGCAGCTATTGTCTCCCTGAATAAATACCATTAAACATTGTTCTTTGGCTATATAGAAGCCCTATGGATTAATGAAACCTCAGAGTATGTAAGCAGTTTATAGTCTTATGTTCTTTTATAAAGCTTATAATATCAGGTTTTATTTCATTTATGCTTTTGTTTCTGGTTGGGATTTTTACCCTGATTTTGGAATAGTGGTAAATCATCATGAACTTACATCAACTTCTCTTTAAGTTAGCATATCTTTAGGAGTATTAAACGTGGAAAGTTTTATTAAATGTAATTCTAAAAGAAGTTCTCTTTAATGTTTCCCTACTCTTGATTGGTCAGTTTGAGCCTTTTATTATTGAAATAAGTTTAAATAAGTTTGCTTAACAAATACATTGTCACAGTTGTCTCTATTTATAAAGAGGTTCAAAGGTTCAACCGTTTGATTCACATTAAGTTGAGACATCAGAGTGAAAACCTGCATGTAAAGGACATTTTGTTGGTGCTGGGCTGTGAGTCAAAAGTGACTGGCTGGTAGATTTGGGTTTTACCACCCCCAGACCCCACCCCCATCCCACCTGCCACAGTGGTTTTAAGGAATTTAGATACTGCTGGTGTTTGGAGCGATTTCTCTTCTCACTTATATATTTACAACTTCTAATTTAGAAGCCATAAAAAAACAAAAACAAAAACCAAACTCATTGCCATCAAGTCGATTCAGACTCATAGTCATCCTACAGAACACAGCAGAGCTGTCCTATAGGGTTTCTGAGGCTGTAATCTTTACAGAGTCACACTGCCACATCTTTTTCCCTAGAGCAGTTGGTTGGTTCATACCGCTGAACTTTCTGTTACTGGCTGAGCGCTTTAACCACTGCACCACCAGAGCTCCTTTAAAAGGGATAGAGAACTCTAACACCCTTTTAAGTAGCAGGAATAAGAAAACAAAATAGGCCTGAGTACCCTTTCCTAAGGCCAGGTTCTAGGAAGACAATTGTCTTCATTAGCCAAAATTCACCATAGTGAAATAAGGAGCCTGCCTCAGGGATAAAGTGATAAACTCTGCCAGGGTTGGCAGCAACTAGTGCCAGGATTCAATCATAAGCACATTTAGCTGTAGTTAGCATATTGTTTTTGCTATGGAAGCATTTCTTCCCCCTTTCTTTTGGTTACAGCATCCTGACTCTCCCTTCAATCCCAAACCAAACCTGTTGCCATCAAGTTGATTCCAACTCATAGTGATCATATAGGACACAATAGAATGCTCTATAGGCTTTCCAAGGCTGTAAATCTTTATGGAAGCCGACTGTCACATCTTTCTCCCACGAAGCAGCTGGTGGGTTCGAACTGCTGACCACCGCACCACCAGTGCTTCTGACTCTCCCCCACTATGTGATATATATTATTTTCCTAGGGCTGGATGACTTAAAAGAACAGAAATTATTCCTAAATGGTTCTGGAAGTTAGAAGTCTGAATGCAGGGTGGCGGCAGGGCCATGCTCTCTCTGAAGGCACTAGAGGGAGGTCTTTCCTTGCCTCTTCCTATCTTCTGAAGATTCTTGGCAATCCTTGGTTGTGGCACCATAACTTCAATTTCTGTCTCCATCATCACATGGCCGTCTTCCCTCTGTGTCCGTGTCTCTTCTTTTCTTGTGTGATTAGGGCACACCCTACTTCAGTTAGCTAGTTACATATGCAAAGACACTATTTCCAAATAAAGGCATATTCATGAGTATCAGGGGTTAGGGCTTGAACCTGGAATAAACCCATGGATGGATGTCCTGAATGGAATGTAAATTAAGTGACCTGCCATCATCTAGCCAAAATTTGGAAAAAGCAGAGAATTGGCAGAGAGAAAGTGGATCTTAGTCTATTTCTCAGTAATCTGAATTTTGAATGCAATAATATAAGGATGAGAAAAGTGAATAGACTTCGTTCATTTCATTAGTAGTGACTGTCAACCCTATCAATTTGTTTTTGCTACTTAGACTTTTGAGACTTCACTGCAACATTTTCATACATGATCCTCATTCTCAAGCCTTTTCAACAATTCTGTAGGCCAATATCCTTCAGATAAATTCCTTTTATCATTAAACTGGCCAGTGTTGGTTCTGTCAGTGCATCCAAAAAAAAAAAAAAAAAAAAAAAAAACCAAATTAATTGAGCACACAAGGTGTATGAGAAAGATTTGCACTCATTCTTATAAACAGCCGTGAAAAAGTACTGAATTGTTTAGCCCTTTACTGTGCTTTGCCTGGTTTCAAAAACAAGAATAATATGTGTTCCCAAAATGAGTTCTCAAATAATGCTTGCCATCCATGCAAGATAAGTAAGATCTAAATGTGCCACAAACCAGTTCTAGAGAAATCCTTGATCACTTTCGAGCAAGGTCAGCCAGAATGCCCTTACTCCAAAGAAAACTAACTTAAGAGAGAGAGAAATGTGAGTTAAGTGGGTTGCTATAGTTTGTGCTATGGAAAGTTATCAACCTGAGCTATAAGACTGCAGAAATGTAAATGCAGAAATCTCTGAGACATGGTGATATCTCACCATTAGCTGGCTGTGGGTCAATTAGCTACTGAAAAATCTATGAAGATATGAACAAAAATACCCTCCCTCCCCAGGGAATTTCCTCATGGGAATTTTTGTGTATTATTCTTTGTACTCTTAGCTAAGAAATTGTGTAAATTGTCATTGCATAATCAACATAATCCAACAAAAGTGAGTTGTTCTCATAATACTAAGATTTTTTAGAAACATTTTGAGGAAGAAAATCTCTGGCAAAAACTATTGAGCTATTATCCAATGAGAAGGGCTCTGGATGCCAATATTTGAGATGTGAATAACAATGTGACCTCTTCTTCTTTTACTCACCAGCTGAGAAGGCAATTGTAGAAGAAAATAAAATTCTGGAGTGCATATTATCTTTTAACAATGAGACTCTACTATTTTTGAAGATATTTAGTAGCTTATTAATCAGGTAGCACTGAAAGCAATAGACCTTTAACTGGCAACAAAGGTCAAAGCTAGAGCAGAAAAAAAAAAAAAAGCTTCAGTAAAATGGAAACCTCAGAAGAAAAACAGCATTGCCATAAAGCCCCAAATATGGCAACATACAAGGGATAACTTGATGTGCGTTGCCTATTGTAAAGGGCAATGACACTTGCAATATGGAAAAGTTGCCTTAGATCCTACTTTCTCTATCACTTTTCACTAAGCTGCCTTTTAAATAAATGCCACCAGAAGTTTCCAATATAATTCATTTGGGATCTAAGCAATATAGGAAATGTCAAATATATTTTACTTGGCATGCATATCACTCACAAAAATTAACACACATACGTAGATAGCTGTCAACTATAGGGTAAAAACTTAGCATATTTCTTTGAGTATAATGTGCCCTTTTCAAATTCTAATGTCTTTGAAATAATGATGTGTTTATTATTAAAATACATTTACATTTAATGCAAGTTTATTTTTCCCCAAAATGTTATTATTAAATTGAGTCTATGTCTTATAACTAATGCAACTTTAATCATTGAAATAAAGTAATTCTTAAAAAGCAATCACACTAACTTTTTTTTCCAGTAAGTGTACTATAAAATATTGATCCTGTGAGAAAATATATTTTAGAACAAATATTAATTATCAGTTTTTTTCAAATAAACTTTAACACTGTTCTATATTTGAAATATTTGGTATCGGTATTCTAAATCTTTATATTTCCCACTGGATTTAAGTATGTAGCTCACTAAACATCTGTACCATCTGCTTCCTCTAAATACATCCTTTTTTCTAGAAGGAATATGGTGCTTTGAAAGAACATAATCCAAATGATGAAATGTTTCAAACACAAGGTTCTCTCTTAAAATTACCTCAAAAGCTGGTGCTGTGTGTTTATTTTCAGACAGAAGACATCTTACAAAGACATACTATGCAGCTTCAAGTAATTTAGATTTGTCATTGTGCAGGTAAAATACACTGGCAAACAATTCAAATAGGCTTGTAAGTCTCAGAGAGACGGGTTTTTTAGAAAACAAATGCAATCTTTAATCAGTGAGGTTATGGAACAAATCTGTAAAACATAATCTACCAATCTTTGAAAGTAACATCTACAGGACAGATGAGTTAGTCAACTAATGTGAAAAAGAACTATCAATACTTCTCATGGACTGAATTGTGCCCTCTAAAATACGTGTCAGCTTGGCTAGGCCATGATTCCCAGTATTGTATGTTGTCCTCCATTTTGTGATCTGAAGTAATTTTCCTATGTGTTGTAAATGCAGACCTCTGCCTGTGGTTAATGATGCAAGATTAGGTTATGTTAAAGAGGATTAGGGCAGGATGCAACACCCTAACTCAGATCATATCCCTGATCAGATGTAAAGGGAGTTTCCCTGGGATGTGGCCTGCACCACCCTTTATCTTAAAGGAGATGAAAGGAGAGAGAAGCAAGCAGAGAAACAGGGACCTCATGCCACCAAGAAAGAAGCACTGGGAGTGGAACGCATCTTTTGGACCTGTCCACAGAGGTCCCTATGCTAAGAAGCTCCTAGACCCAGGGGAAAATTGATGACAAGGACCTTCCCCCATAGCCAACAGGGAGAGAACACGTTCCCCTAGAGCTGACGCCCTAAATTCAGACTTCTAGCCTCCTAAACTGTGAGAGAATAAATTTCTGTTTATTAAAGCATCCACTTGTGGTATTTCTGTTTTAGCAGCACTGGATAACAAAGACAATATTCATTCAAATAATAATGGTAATGCCATCAATGCAAAGGTAAATTTTAAGTATGCAATATGAATCCAAGTTCTAATAGTGTTACACCATAAAAATAGTATAGACTTTGCAGCCAAGCATACCTGAGTTGTAATCCTGCTGCCTCAATTTACCAGTGATGTGTTTCACTTTCTTAAACTCTATGATTCTCAGTTTCTGTATCTTTAAAACTAAGCCAATAATGCTTACATAATTGTTAAATACTCAAAAATGGAAATCCAAAAGGACACCATTATTTTCCCATCATCCAGCAAAGAATATTAATACACATCAAAAGAAGGAAAATGAAAAAGTCCCAAACCATCAAATCTCTGTTTCTAATTAGGTACAGAAGCATCCACCAATCTTAGTAGCAAAGAAGGCTGGTATACTTCTAAGTCTCCCTTTTCCTGCAGAATTGTCCCCAATCTCTCGGAGGCTCAGGTAATCCAAAAGAAAAACAGCCTTACTCCCACACCTAAACAGAGAGAGAACTATTGTCTGATAAGATAAGATGATGCTTGCCTACTCTCAGCGATACTTCAGTTGTTCAATTATCTGGAAGGATCTCCATGGTTCTCTGAAGGATAAAGAGCCCATTCTCTCAGTTCAAACTTCTCCCAGTGTCCCATGTTGGACCTCACAGCTATAATTTGTAGTGCTCTTTCAGACACACACTCAGCCATCCCTAAAGACACAGGCAGTCTGGAAAAAAAAAAAAAAAAAAAAAAAACCCATTGCCGTCAAGTCGATTCCAACTTACAGCAAGGCTGTAGGACACAGTAGAACGGCCCCATAGGGTTTCCAAGAAGTCGCTGGTGGATTCGAACCACCAACCTTTTGGTTAGCAGTTGAGCTCTTAACCACTATGCCACCAGAGCTCCACAGGCAGTCTTAGGAATCCTGAAATAAGATGAGTTTTGACTTAGAAACTCAGACCTAAGTTTCTCTTAGGGGTTATTCACAGATTAAGTAAAAATTAATGTACACATATAGAATGAGCATATTGAATTTACAATATTAACCTTGGTAGCACTGTGTCTAATCAAAGTTAAACCAGCACTGTCACATGTTTAAGTAAATAATTACGCACAGAGAATGCACTCCTTATTTTTAAGACACAGTGTGTGGAAGTATATGTGTACATACATTTCAGTAGAAACAGAATGACATTCTCCTGAGAATTACAGCAAAATTCTCAGGTTTGATACACACTGGCTTTATTTAGCTTGGATTAGGACATATTTTCTGTGATGACCAATCTCTGTATTTTTTATTCATCATATATGCTTTTTTGTGTGTCCACACATGGAAAAGTAGGGTTTAGATATTACCAAATCGAACTACATGATTGATGATGGGGGAGGAAAGTCTCCCAGGGATCACTGCAGCGCTATTACCTTAAGAAGGGGGACCTGGATGAGGGGCAGAAATAGATTTGTATGCGCATAAAAAGGTTTGAGGATATAGTAGAACACAATATTGATTTTGCTTTGCTTACATCCCTTTACCACAAGCTTGAAAAAGACACTAGTTTTATTCTTGAGTAATTAGAAGTTGAATATAGATGAATTAATTAATTTCGTATGAGTTATTACTTAAAGTTTTCTGTCTATGACTTCACCTAGCTAATTCCCAGCTGAGCCTATTAATGCCCTCCCACCTGTCACCTCGGTCTCTCTCTAAGCCCTGAGACCACGCGGACCGAGGCAAGAGTACACCTGCATGTATTTCAGAACAGAACAAACAGGTCAGCTACCAAAATGTGACCCAAAAGCAGGTCAGAGGAAAATACAGAAAAGAAAGAAAACAGAGGTGAAGGAGGAGGTGGCAGCGGCAGCAGCAAAGTCAACACAAAGCAAGTTCCACTACATAAAAAAATAGTCCTATTTATTCCCCTTGGAAAATAAAAGTCTACTCTCAAAACTTCAGTGTCACGAAAATTAACTGAGTGATCTTTTCTGACCCACAAGCGCCTCTGTCAGTGTCTTCCTCCTTATTGCTCAACTTGGCCCCATACTTCAGAATTAATATTTGAATACAGCATGCTTTGATTTTTATCTCACAAATTCCTCCCCCATTTCTAAGCTTCACAGTCTAGACCTCTAATAAACTCCCATATGAGTACATAAAGGCCTTTTGCACACTTGACCCCTCCTGAGAGATTGTTTAAGAAACAGTTGACAGGTTTATTTCTTGCACACCTGAGTCCTCGTTGGGCCTGAATGAATGTTCCTGACAAATGTTCCAGATTCCCAAATATTCTTCCACTTTCAAGACAGAATCTCACAATTGCCCTGTGCATGCAGCTTGGTTACCAAAATAAATGTAAACGGCTGCTCATCTTACAAGCCCTCTGTTCCACTCCTTTTCCAAACTCAGACTGAGGCAAGAAAAAAAAGAGCATTATTATTCCCTGGAGAAATCTCATATCCTTGCATCCATCCCCAGAGCTATCTCCATCTAGCTCTACAAAGACAAAAATGTTAGAAAAGAAACACCATGCTCAAATCTCTACCCTCATTTATATTTCTCCATATCTATCTAGAGTGAAGAGATCAGACACTGTTCTCCTATGACCGGGGACTAGGGAATGGCTGAACTGGAAACAGTGTGAAGATAAAACACTGAAACAATTCTACATTCCCGATCTATAAATTTCACATCTACTCCCCATTTCATTTTTTGAAGTCAGGAAACGGGTTGTATGTGATCATTATTATTCTGCTAAACTTATATCACCACCAATGTATAAGAAATAGCCTTTGCTTCCTCATCTCCCAGAGTTTAGAAATCAATTTCTCATCCCATTCCAGAATCTGTTGGCAGAGTCACAGCTGATAAGGCACTTCTTTTTCCCCTATTTTCTTTGCTGAAATTGGATCTCAGAGTGCTCTGAGTGGTCTCCGGCACTCCTGATACACTTTTTCATGTTCTGAAATTCCCTGGTGGCTAGTCCGGAGGACTAGAATTCTGCCTTGCTAATCTACTATCCAGTGGCCATGCAGGTTATGTCAGCTCTTCTTCTGGAAACATCCCAAACTGTGTTCCCAGGCCAGTTACTGAAGTTTTTCATTCATGGAGAGATTTCCCAGATATGCCACTCACCTGACTCCCTTGGCAGGTTCTATCATTTGAATCCACTGCTGCTTTGCTCCACTACTGAAAATGACGTATAGAACCCTGAAATAATTTTTTTTTTATTATTCTATTAATAGGAATATTTTTTTGAGGTAATGAGAGCTAAATTTTTGTTATTTTATTAAATAAATTTGCAAAATGGTCCCAATTCTTCCCTCTTCTCATTCTTATATAATTTTGCTGCGTCCTCCCATTCTGACTCTGGGTTCAGCTATCTGACTTGCTTTAAGAGATGGAAAGTTTGAAAAGCACTTGAGTATTTGGGCTTTACCATGATAGCCTAACGATAAGAGACATGTAAAGCTGCACTAAGCAGCCCCAGTATTCTCAGTTAAGGCTAATCTAAATCAGCCAAGAGACATCCAACATTCAGACATGAGTTAACCCAGCCAAGTCAACAGAGCTGTCAATTTATCTATCACAAATGCATGAGCAATCACTGCTTATTGTTTTGTGTCATTGAGGTTTTGTGATTATTTGTTACACCACATTATTAGAGCAATAAGTTATAAATACAAGAGGTATTTTTAAGATCTGATCACCCATCCCACATCAGTATCCACATTCCTTAAAATGATAATTGAGTAGAATGTCAAGTCAAATCTTCAAACATAAGTTGAAAAATAAATAAAGAGCCAACTCTTGGGTGTAGTTATCCATCTAATTACACTAACATGCTTAAATAATAAGACAATAGTATAATGAAAAAATCTATAAAGACAAAAGTAATTGTGAAGCCGTTACTTGTAATGTGTCTAGACATCACTTTATATACCATTCAGAAGAAACAATTCAAATTAGGAGCAAATTTATTGCAAAATTTGTTTACTTTTTCTCTTCAATATGTTCATGTGATAATGTAAATATAATAATCAAAACATCGACAGAAATTGTAAAATGGAATTGGCTATAATAAATGCATCTTCTATGCACATAATACACAGAGGTATGTGTTATTCATAATTATTTTTCGCATACCTACCAAAGAGTCATTAATAGGGTACTTACAGCAATATTATTATTTTTTTTTCTTTGAGAATTTTCACTAGTCAAATCTGATCTGGATTTGGGTGAATTTGCAGTGGGTTAAGGATGATAATAGGGAAAACAGTGTAATGTTATTCTCATCCAAATGCATTGGCCACATCTTTGTGGGTTAAAAAGGATGCAACTTGTTCAATTAGAATTCTTGGGAGAGCAAGGTATATGCATTTTAGACATCACAATAAGTGTTTTTATTGTGGACCCTTTTTAAAAAACCACTTAAAAATTACTTGTAAGAACATCCTACCTTAGGTTGTCACATACGTGTATGTTTGATTCACTAAAACCAAAAAGATGTATTTCTAATATTAAGAGCCACTGAACGTAAATACCAAAATTATATTACATCAAACATTAATTGAGGTGAAAAAAATAAATCATACTAAGATGTATGTAAAACGATACTTTGTTGTTAAAGATTCTGATTTTTGTTCTTAAGTTCCTGAAGTTGAAGACTGAAGTACATTTATTCATTTATTCATGCAATAAATGCATTGAGTGGATGCGCTTATGACATAATACACTCCCTCACTTCCCCAGGTACAGTAATATGAAAAATTTGACTGATTTCCGGGATTATCGGAAGCAAAAGGCTCATCATCACCAACAGTCATCATTCTAAGATTTAAAATGTATGAAACAGAACTGGCAGCTAGATGAGGGCTTGATGCTGTCATCAGTATATCAGTGTTATGAGATACTTTAAGAGGATCACATCATCTGAGGAGTCCACAGTTAAACCCTCTAAAGGAGCTTTTGAATGAATCATATATGACATATATAATCACCAAAAATAGGCACTTGATTATGATATTGCATCACTATATGCCACCAGTTTAAGTAAGAACTTCTAGAAAAATGACTTTCATAATACAGGATCTCTTCCAAAAGACCATATAAAAATATAGACAAAATATTCTCAACAATATTTCCAGAGAAGTTTAGGTATGTTAGATTCCAAACATCTATAACAATGCTCTGTTTATAGAAATCAAACATATGAAATATAGTTAATTCCCAAGAAACAGCTGCCTTGAAAAAATCTGATTATTCATTTAATAAGCATTTACTGGCACCATGCAGGTTGCTGGTTTTGGGAATATAAAGATAAAAAATATAAGTTTTTCTGGTAACAGAATTTTTGATAAGAAAGATGTCTTCTTTAATATGATACACTTAAAGATTTCCTAATCTATCTCAATACAATGAAATGGCAAATGATTGTTTCTTATCGTTTACTCTATATTATATGACTCTGGGTCTGCTAGAAAGATAAAAATTTTTATTTAAAACAAAGAGAATAAAATTATACATAGAATGGCAGGTCCTGGTATTATTTTACACTGCAGTTGTGCTTTTACACCTTCTATCCATTGCGATTCTCTTTGCTAATTCCATCCAAAGTTCAGTATATTAAGATACTTACATTGTTATGTAACATCACTAGATTTGTTTGCTCTAGTTTTTGCTTATCTAGCCAAAACAAATAATATAAAAAACTGGTGTCCCTAAACTATCTATCTTTGAAGATCTCACCTTCAAATACAATCAAAGTTTTTATGTGAATGGTAATACTTGATATCCCCTTTAAAAGCAAATCACATGATAACAAATAATTGCTTCATTAAATTGGTTATTTAAAAAACAAGGAAAGGAGTCTCTAAGGAATGGATGACAAATACATACTGTAAACAGTTTATAAATATAGGACAAAGTTCAAAAGTTTTAGAAAATATACTGTATAAAGATGAAAAGAGAAAACAAATCCACAAGTATCTAAACAATCAAACATGACTAAATTTACAGTATACTCTTAGCGTACACTGTCTATGATTGTTACATGGTACAATCCTTTGTTTAAAAAGCACAAGATTTTGAATCTTAGAGTTTTAATTTTTAGAAAACAATGTCTGAGTTCACATATTATTATATGATAGTCAAAATTACTGTCAAACTAAGTGACCAATTTGATTCAATATAAGAAGCTACTAAAATGTTTACCACTTCATTTACTTTCAAGTATTCTCTAGTGCAAACCAAGTCACACTATGTCTATACTATATAGAATTGATTCTTCTCCAGGAACCAGGGGAGGAGCAAATGACTTAGGATGAGCTAATACATACATATGTATACATACACATACTTTCTTTTTCCCCTCTCTTCAGAGGGAAGATGAGCCAATTCAGGTAAATCAGAGCTAGGTAGAACCAATATAGAGATTTTATTGAATTATTAAGTCACGGACCTTCGTAGTTCCTCTTGATCTTTAAATCCAACTATGCTTATAACAGTCAATTTACATCTCTAAGTGTTCATTTAAATGGAACCATATATTTTCTTTTTCTTCTCTTTTGAATAAACTAGATTAAGTAGACAGAGAAGATCCAAACAAAAGCCTTGATAAATAGAATGAGAAAATATTTAAATATTTTAGGAAGGCATGATGAAGTTGACAGCATTGTAAGAAGAAGAATGGAAGAAGGAACTGAGGGAAGAGTGGGACAGAGAGTTGAGAAAAGAAAGGTGAGCTGCGTATTAGGTGGACATGCTGAAGGCCTTAAGCAAGTGTAGGTGGTGAGTTTTGATTCTAAAACTATCAAGGAGGTATAACTTACAAGAAAAATGTGGTATTTGGTGAAAAACCAGAAAGGGAGAGGGAAAAATCAAAGATTATGCACAGATTTTGAGTTGGGCAATTTGATGCAAGTTGTCATTAGTCTGTGAAATAAGGAAGAAGAAGAAGAGGTTGGGGAAGCAGGGATGGAGAAAGGATCACAAACTTACTTTTACATGTAATGCATTTGAAATATCCATGAGGTATACAAATGGAAATTTCAGGAGGCACTTGGACGTGCAGGTCTGAGGTCTTGGAATGAAACTTGGAGCCGTTGGAGGTATAATTTTAACTGCTATCTACAGGTAGAAATTAGTTAAGAAACTAGATGGAATGAATCAGAAGCAATATGGAAAAAGGAAAGAGAAAAGGAAGGATCTAAAAGCATTAACATGGAAGGCACTCAGAGAGGCAGAAATTCCTGAAAATGAACCTGAACTATGTGTTATGAAGTAAGACTTAACAAAACAACAAAAAAATTAAAAAAAAAAAAAAAAAAGAGGAGACAGTTGTTCCATGAAAAATAATAGAGGAGAGAGATTCCAACATTAGAGAGTGGTCAGCAGGATTAAATAGTGCAGATGGGTAAAGTAAGACAAGATATGAAATCTCCCACTGAAATTACTAAGTAGGAGGTCACTGGTGACATTGGTTTGAAATATTTCAAAGAAGTAGTGGGGAAAGAAGCCAGACTGTAATGGAAACGGTAAAACTGTTTCAATAATTTACTTAATGTGTCAATTGAATTTTGAATTAGAATTTAAACTTTATAGAGTCAAACAGCCCAAGACACCTTGTCATTTTCTATATAAGGTTCTCAAGAAAGCGTATCACTTTGCCCATGAGAAGAACTCTAAATATACAGGACAGAAGGCAACACTGAATGTCTCAGAAATTGTGGCTGATTTTTCCTACATGACAACATAAGCGCCTCTAGCGAAGTTAAGTGGCTCTAAAAACATTCACAATTTAAAATTGATTTGACAGCCAAGATACTCTATAACAACATTTACAAGATATTCTTTGACATAACCGAAAAAATTAAAATACTCTTTGTGTGAAAGCTGTACTTAATCCAAAAATCTTGTTTCTATTTTGTTCCTTGTTAAATTTCCACCCTGTGACTTGCTGAAAAGCTGCAGGAGAGAGAATTTCCTAATGAGCTATGTAACAACTTATTCTTTCCTCCTGCTATGTCCTCAACATCATCCATGTTCAGCAATAAATGGTGCTGTGGCAGAAATGAGTGTGATAGTGAGCTTGGTCTGGTGTGAGTGTGCGTGTGTGTGCGCGCGCGTGTGCTCTAAGCAAAAGATAAGAGGCTTCAGGTGACTTAATAGCTGCGAATATAATTCACTGACAGGGAATCAACACATAATTAACAAGTTCGAAATCAAGATTTTCTATAGAAGAATGATCGTGATCTTTTACAGAGAAAAATTGCCATATTTCTGATGTCTTGTCATCGAGAAAAGACA
The DNA here is from genome assembly GCA_030035585.1 of Dugong dugon. Taxonomy (NCBI): domain Eukaryota; kingdom Metazoa; phylum Chordata; class Mammalia; order Sirenia; family Dugongidae; genus Dugong; species Dugong dugon. The sequence goes on along the minus strand of CM057475.1, from coordinate 35,790,216 downwards.
TTCAAGAAATGTCTTAAGTTTTAAACTGCATGTTTAAAAGCAACTTACAAATCAAACATTCCACAAAACATCTTTTCTTAACTTACTTTTAAATGGAAATGTGTGCAGTTAAAATATTAGATGTACCATATGTACTGATGTTGTTATTCTCTCAAAATTCTGCTTAGTACTGGAATTTAAAAGAAGTGTTAACCCACAAGGACAGAGAGAATGAAGAGGTGGCAAAGGCAGATGTGCAATTTCAACAAATTTGTTTGCCGAGTGCACAGGTGTGCTACACTATAATTGTCCCTCCCCCATACACATCATCTCCATCGCTGCTAATAGACATAACAGCTGCTAATGGTCACAGAGTAGAGTATACGCCTTAGGGGGAGATGTTTGCCCTCTGAGAGAACTGAAATATTTACTGCTTTACCTTAGTAGGGTAACAGAGGAAGGAATGTTTCCTGACACCAGTAAGTCTACAGTAGTCAATCAGGAGGTGTTCACCCACCCTGAGCAGGGGCAATTAATAATACCCATTGATCGTGGTGGGCCTCCCCTTTTATTACTCCTTTCCCCTACTCTCTTTCTGTACATGCTGTTTGGCATGTAATCATTCTAGCTTGCTACTATATTAGCCCTGGGAGAAAGGGTCTTTGGGGTTCAGCTCCCATGATGTGAAGTGAGGCATGCATGGATGTGACTGTAACATCGCTCCCTGAGACAGGAGCTGAACTTCACGGAACCTTGGCTAATAATGATGTTTGCTATTCTACTCATTCCTGTCCTGTTTATTCTGTAAGTGATAAACACCTGTTGACCACGCCATTAAAACAGGGTCTGGTTTGTGCTCTCCAAACAGTCCTTCACACTAAGAACTTGTAAATTCAGTACATTGAATTGTTGAAGTTGGAAAGTGGATGGAAGACCAGTAACTGATTTAGCAAAGTAAAAAAAAAAAAAAAAAAAATTGCATTGCAAATGGCGAAAGTGGGAGATAGCCAAATGACTGCGGGACGTAAGGAAAGCTTATCAAATGCGAGGACCACGAAACACAGAGGAAAGCAGCAGTGTTGAGTGAGACATCTTTAAAAAAGGGTATTGGCTAAATTATCAGGCTATCTCCTCAGGGTATTGGCTAAATTATCAGGCTATCTCCTCAAGTCCTGAGCAATCTTTCTCTAAACCATCCCCTGACCCAAAGTTTAGAGATTGGAGAGTCTCTAAGATATTTTTACAGAGTCCCCAACTTTGAGTCATCAAACACAAGGCCACCTCTCTGCCTAAATATGTCACAGTAAAGCCCATCTGTTGACAAAACCGGTTGCTGTCAAGTCAGTTCAACCCTGTGTGTGTCAGAATAGAACTGTGCCCCACAGAGTTTTCGATGGCTGATTTTTCAGAAATAGGTCACCAGGCCTTTCTTCTGAGGCACCTCTCGGTAGAATCAAACCTGCAACCATTTGGTTAGCAGCTGTGTGCACTAATTATTTGCACCACTCAGGGATTCTACAAGTTGACAAGCCCTACTAATAAATAGGCAAGGAGCTTTTCAGTGCCTCACTATTTGTGAGAAAAACACCTAGCTGTCCATAAAAGTCCACTTCTCTCTTCTGTCTGGATATAGACCAAGATTACATATCTTAACTCTCTTGTAGTTAAAAGCAGCCATGTGACTGAGATTTCTAACCAAAGAAATGTGAGAGAAAGTCACATGTGCCACATCCAGTCCAGTCTTGATCTTAGGCTTCCCTGGAATGTTCTAGTCTTTTCCCTAGAAATGCTGACTGGGGCTCAAACACAGCGAATTTGGAAGCTATGTGCTGATGAACTCACTTTATCCTCCACATTCTTACCACCTATTAGCATTAAAAAAAATAAAATAAAAAAACCTGATTATATTCTGTTAGCAGGAAAATGTAGTTTAGATTCAAATGGAAACTGTTTACTAAAATTGTTTTATATTCCAGAAACACTCTATGCTTTAGCATTTTCTCAGTCACATAGCATCTTCCATTAAAGTTACCATCATTTGAACAAAGTCATTGGAGAATAAATAAAGTGAAACCTTATTATCTGAAATTCTGTTGAATTTTATTCCATTCTTAACCCTGGCTTATAAAAATTCATGTAATGTATGAAATTCAGAAGCCAGGATATCCTGAGTGAAAATTTCCAAATAAATCTTGAAAGATGCCTTACATTTTTGCCATTGTTTTCTGTAAATTAGCTGCATGCCAATGTAACAACAGCTAATGTTTCAAAACAAAGCATTCTACTCCTTGCCCACAGCATCAGAGAGACAGTAAGGTTGTTGAACAAACTGTCAGCACCTCTTAGATGAAGGGAATCATGCAGAGATATTCAGAAATAAAATTAATCAGGGAGGAGAAATTTGTTCTACATCAGCTACCTTGCAGCGGTTAAATGGATGACATATTTAAAAGCACCATGTATAGTTCCTGGCACACAGTAGACACTCAATATTTATTCTTTTCTTCGTTCATTTATCAAACAAATTCAATAATACATCAAAGAAAACAGAAAAGCATTCAAAGTAGAAAGCATTCAAACGAAACTCTGGCATACATTCTTAGGTTGCTTTCTTTCAGATATAGACAACTATAAGGAATAATATATTTAATGAATAGAGCTCAGTATTTAAAAATTGAATTAAAAACTCAAATAAAAGAAAACATGTCATTGAAATTTAAATATTGAGCAGATCAAGTATCTTCTGTCATATTGTCTTATTTTGACATAACCTGCCTTTTAATTAGGAATAGTTTTAGTGTTTTCATAATGTTCATTTTAACTTATAAACCATGTTCATTTTCTTCTATCCTCCTTTCTCTCATACTTCTTGGAATTTTTTCTATGTATATCTCACATTTGCAAAATCTTTCTCTCAATCTTAGGTTTCACGTCTTTTTCCAACGTAATTTTCCACTTTTTGTTGTCCCTACTTCATCTTCATTCTTCTTAATACCATTATCCACTTCCAAGTTCCTACCACCTTTCTCTTCCACAAACAGTCTTAAATACATACATACATGCATACATACATGAATACGAAAGTCTAAATGTCACCACCAGAACAGCACAAGTTAATGGTTACAAGTCTAACTGCAATTGTCTTAAGAGAGTTGGGTGGACAGCAGGGAGACATCTGCTATAGCAAGTCTGCAAACCAAAACCAGCATTCTTTGCAAAGCAGGCAGAAGGAAATTGACTGTTTTATTGCAATGTTTCATATTAAAACAGCAAAAAATATCATTTCAGCTTTCCCTTATTCCATGAAATCTAATATTCAGAGCAAATATTCAGACATGCATTAAATATTTATTGAGTACTTACTAAATTCTGGACACTGAGCTAGTTAATGAAGCTACTAGGATACATAGTGCTAAGTCCCAAATGAAATATGCTCTCTAATTTAATTCCTAAAACAATACTATTAGGTAGAAAATAATTCCCAAGTTTTACAGGTGATGAAACTGTAGGTTATCAACATTAAATGATTTACTACTTTCCCTGCAGAATAAGAGGAGGGGCTAGGATTTGACTTGAGCTCTGACTCCAAAGCCTCTGCTCTCAAGAATTTTACCTAAATAATAATAATAATGTTAATCCCCCTTTACTGAGACATTTCTTGGCTCCACATCCTGTGCTAGGGTGCTTTACATATGTTAACTGCATCCTCATATCAACCCTTTACAAACAGAAACCAGTGCTTTGAGAGGTTAGACAACTTGTTCAAGATCCCTTCCCTAGTAAGGTACTGGAGCAAATCTGAAGCTGAAGTTCATTTGGCTCTACCCTTTGCTTTAGCATCCTGCCCCTATAGCAACAGTTATAAACAACAGTTTAGCTCAACCGTTGTTTTTAGGTGCCATCGAGTCGATTCCGACTCGTAGCAACCCTGTGTACAACAGAACAAAACACTGCCCGATCCTGCATCATCCTCATCCTCATGATTGTTGTTATCTTGAGCCCTTTGTTGCAGCCATTGTGTCAATCCATCTCATTGAGGGTCTTCCTCTTTTCCACTGACCCTCTACTTTACCAAGCATAATGTCCTTCAGGGACTGATCCCTCCTGATAACATGTCCAAAGTATGTGAAAAGAAGTCTCGACACCCTTGCTTCTAAGGAGCATTCTGGTTGTACTTTTCCAAGACAGATTTGTTCATTCTTCTGGCAATCCATGGTGTGTTCAATATTCTTCGTGAACACCATAACTCAAAGGCATCAGTTCTTCAGTCTTCCTTATTCGTTATCCAGCTTTCGCATGTATATGAGGAGCCTGAGAACACCATGGCTTGGGTCCAGTGCGCCTTAGTCCTTAAAGTGACATCTTTGCTTTTTAACACTTAAAGAAGTCTTTTGCAGCAGATTTGCCCAATGCAATGTGTTGTTTTATTTCTTGACTGCTGCTTCCATGGGTATTGATTTTAGATTCAAGTGAAATGAAATCCTTTACAACTTCAGTCTTTTCTCCTTTTATCACGATGTTGCTTATGGGTCCAGTTGTGAGGATTTTTGTGGGTTTTTTTTTTTTATGTTCAGGTGTAATCCATAATGAAGGCTGTAGTCTTTGGTCTTCAGTAAGTGCTTCAAGTCCTCTTCACTTTCAGCAAGCAACCTTGTGTCATCTGCATAACGCAGGTTGTTAATGAGTCTCAATTAGTAGAGAACATATGCCTTGAGTATTGACCTCTTTTAAAAGATTACATATATGAGACCAAACTGACAACAGTAGCTCTAAAGCACAGATGAGAGGTTTAGGAGAGCAATGAGTCTAAGTTAACGGTGGTGAAAAAATCTGAATAGAAATAGTGAGATTGTTGTCACAAACTGGACAATGCAACTAATGTCTCTGAACTGTATGTGTATAAATTGTCGAATAGGTGCATGTTTTGGTCTGTACATTTTCACCAAAAATAAAATAAATATTTAGGAAAAAGAAAGTAAGACCCACTCACTGTCCTCATGCTCTTTCTCTGTCTCACACACTCTGTCTCACTTCTCCATCCCTAGATAACAGGCTCTCCTCTGTCTTTTCTCTACATCTGTCTATCTATCTATCTATCTGTCTATCTGTCTGTCTGTTGTCTGAGTTTTCCTTTCTGTCTTTGTCTCTCAGACTTTGTTTCTATTCTTCTTCCTCTATTTTTCTATCTGTTTTTCTTACCCTTTTCTCTCTGTTGGTCTATCTTTTTTATGTCTCTCTGTCCATCTGTTCATGTATCTGGTGTATCTCTGTCTGGCTGCCTGACTTTCTATCTGTCTCTGTCACACTCTCTCTCTATCCATCTCTTCTTTTCTCACTATGTATTTCAGTGTTTCTTTTTCGGCCCTCTTTCTCTTTTTATCTGTCTTTCACTGTGTGTTTCTCTCTTTATCTCTGTGTGTCTGTTTCTCTTGTACTTTGTGTGATTATCTCTGTGTGTCTCTTTGAGTGTCTCTGTGACTGTCTCTCTGAGACTTCTCGTGTCTCTGTCTGTTTCTTAGAGACTTAGACTTCTAAAGAAATAACCTCTCATCCAGTTTTAATGAACCTTTTCTGGATTCCAATGGTGTGCTTTAAAGTTGAAGAAATCAGTCCTTAAATGATAAAGCAAAAAGGAAAGTCACTGTCCTTGGATAAACAATTTGCATTTCCATAAGGATTCAGTGATGCAGAATTAGAAAAGGCTCATTCTGACACCTCCATGAAAACAACAGAGAGAGCATTCATTAGCTGGGCTCCCATTTGAATGATGCACTTCACTGCACACACTGCTGTCCTCCAAGTTCAGAAAACAGGACTTAATACTGCCTGAAACCCACCCTTTCAGTAGGCATTAAAATGAATGACTTTTCAAAGTAATAGGGACTACACATCTGCCACGGCCTGAGAATGCTTACACTCTAAAAGCTATACAGAAAGTTACACCTCCCATCAATTTCTTATCCATCAAAGAGTGAAATAAACAAGCTTTGAATTTTTCCATTTACCACTCTGAAGAGAACTGTTTTATTTTCTTTAGTTTCTTGAAATAATGATTGCTTTTGCCTTTTATATTTCTAGCCTCAATAGCCATGATCTGATATTTAAGGTTGAGTGCAGACTTTAAACAACTTGTGAGATGAAAGGAAATTTGTCCATTACAATGCTCAGGTAGACACTTTAACTCTTTAGAGTGGAGACTGCTTTGTTGTTATTATTACGTATAATTACACACATACACACACATAATCATCTTAAGAAATAATTGATAGAAGATTAGAATAATTAAACTTTAGATTATTTAACAATTTACAGGTTTCCTCATTATCTTGATCGATCCTTACAAAAACTCTGATAGAGTGACTTTTATAGGTAAGGACGCAGACAAAGAATGTTTAGGGAAAGTGCCTAGGTTTGCAAGGAAAATAACTGTTCTCCTTGGACCAGAATCTGAGGTTTCTATGCTCCTTATATTAATTAATAAGTTGTGTGAGTGTGTGTGTGTGTATTTCATCTTACTCATTAGCGTATGACCTATTTACAGGCTAACACTAGTCACATTCATTGTTACAGTACTCCAAGTCTTGCCCTATGGTTTGCATGACACAGGAGGTGGTTATACTTCATTTATACTAATATTCAAAATTTCCTCCTCACATCCACCCCCCATCCAAATATACAAGGAGGTAATGGTCACATTTGGGATTTCTGTGTATATTTGCTGATCCTGTCACGTTTGAATCTATATTTGAAAGTGACATATTAATTCAGTTTCTGGGTGTTTTGAACCTTTGGAACTTATACAAAGACTCTACCAAGAGAACACAATCTTGCCATAATTACTCATAGTATTTTTGCATTCTCACTCAAAATTCATTATAAGCACTAATGAATTCCCATAGTACCTTTCAATAATTCTGCATGCAGCTAGTGATATTTGAGCATGAAACTAATATACAAGGCCCCAAAAGTCATTTTTAACTGTGAATTCAAAGTCCTTCGTAGCATAAAGTGATAAAAATGAAAATTCAATGATAAAAGAAGGCATATATATCCCAAACAGTGCTTTAGTTAAAGAGTAACAAAAACAGTTTTGGAAAGTCACACTTGTCCATTAAAACTAATTTTTGTACACTATCATTGTATAGCCTAATTCTACAAGTGTAAACCACAGGGACATAGAATGACAAAATGGTTCTAAGACACCAGTGATCCCAATAGTAAGAACAAGTAAAAATAAATGAATGAATGAATCAAAAAGGAAGAAAACAAAATAACTATGAACAAAACCTCATGTTACCATAGAGTCCAAGTAAAATTAAACTTTTACAAAATGAAGACGCTCACTCAGTTTAGAAGCAATGTAGTCATATAAGATTTATTATTTCTGCCAACTTATGTTTATTGATAGGTTGAGATCCTGAGTGAAAGATAAAACCATACATCATTCTCCATTGTTTGGACTACAATAAAATGTAAATGTATACAGGGGTAGGGCTTCTGTGCTAGAAAAAAGTGGAGATAATAGCTGGTTTATGAGAGGAGTTTTGTATTATTTTATACCATGATATCTCTAACATGCAGTTCTTATTGTCTGAAAATATATATTTAGCGTTTACAATAAGGGGGTGTGCACTCTTAGAGAATGTTCAGATTTAGGTACTACTTTATATATTTTTTGGTTTTAATTTTTACTGTTATTGTACAAGCCCTTATGATCAAGTAATAAGAGAAAGGCATAATTAATTACCCAGCATACCTTTACTTGACATGCATTTGTGATCAAAGAAAAATGACTTCTTTTGAAAATAAATAATTACCTTTTGAGTTTAATTTCATACTTAACCCATATACCAGTATAAGAGCATTTTTGCAAATGTCTTCAGCTTGGGTCAGCCTATCTGCTACTAAAGTTGGACGATGAAAAGCTACAATGCACACTATGCAAAATGTAAGTGTAGAAAGACTAACAAAGTTTGTAACAGAAATTCAACTTCAACTCTCAGTTGTTTCTTCTTAGGATTATAATTATTAGTAAAACTACCAATAATTTGTAAACTACTAGCAATTTTGTAAAATGACTTTGATTGCTCAGGCAGTCATTTAATCTCATCAAATAATATCGTTAATGGTTATTTTGTAATTTTAAAAAAATCCTAGAGAATGGATGGTTTAATTTAAACTTCTTAATCAACAGTATTCAAAACTTTACCCCATGATTTTCTAGACAAGAGGCTAACATAAGTTCTGACCTCTTCAGATTCTTTAATGGTTAATGTTTAGGGGTAATTTCAGAGACAAAATGATGTGGATTTGAATTCCCTATTCAGCACATCATTGTAACAGCTGAGAGGTGAGGCTCTCCTGAGTCAGTGGAACTGGGCACCCATTAAATTGCACTTTTATTTCATAGGAGTGTGAGTCCACAGTCAACAGGATCAGCTTGCTGAAATTTGAACACTCACATGTACAGCTAAATACACTGACACACACTTAGTCACAACTAAACCAAACTAAAGAAATTAATAGAAGAGCCTGTTTGCAGTCAAAACCAAGTTGACATAAACATAAAAGTGTAATACTCTGAAAATTATAGAAAACATTCTATCATTAAAGTTTGTCTCTTTTACAAAATTATTTGCTTCTGTTAGGTTAAGCAACACAGTAAGTCCATTCCCTAATGTATCTGGTTACTAGATTTGACAATTAGCTCTACTTGTGAAAGCAAATGAGTACATACTTGGAGTTAACCTTACACAAAGCTGTTATATTATACTCTAGTTAACAATGGCTCTCTGCATACAGCTACAACTCCATCAAATTAATGACCATCTGTGTATACAACAAACATAGTTTAGAGTACCAGCAGGCTAGGCCTGAAACTTGTTACTTAGTTTCCACCTCCCTTATAACTACTAAAGTATGTTTTTAAAGCAAAAGCCACATCACAGAGTAGAACACTGTTAACACTCCCTAGTATTAATTTTGTATTATGAAGATAAAGTTTACCTACATTCAATTTCTAAATGATTAATGCTCCCAGATTCTTTCACAAAAGAAAAGAGACTCTAATGCACTAAGCATCCACAGAGAAAACATCAGGATATTCTATGCTATAACAAAACACTAAATATGATACTGCTAATTGCCATGCAGAGCTAGCAACTTTAGTTTATCTACTATGTCCTCCAGCAACTACCCAGCACAAAACAAAACATCAATGTTTGCATACACAAAAACAAAACATAGCATGTCAATACTGATGAACCTTTGAAAAAAAAAAAATTGTAAGGAAAAGAGAAGCAAAGAAAGTAGGTGAGGATTAGAAATATATAAAAAAAAGACAAACCAAACAGTGTCATAATTCAAAAGTATGTGCCTCTCTAAATTTTACATTGACTTTTCAACAAAATTTCAATTCCATCTATAATCAGGAAGAATGAGAGGATACCGAGTTGTGTTTACTCTTCCCACAAATAATTACTAGCACATCATTACTACTATATTCTCTAAACAAAGATTACAGAAAGAGACACACTTTACTAGAACAATGTCTTAACTTTCTCTGTAGTTCACATTGCCCTACAGTTGAAAGAATTAGAAAAGGGAGGGAAAAAGAAAAGAACTTACTTGCCGTTTTAAAGTTTCAGCTTTAGCCCATGTGAGATTATTCAGCAAGTTTCCTCGCCAGGGCTGCCTCTTGCACATCCTTTTAAAAATAACTAGTGCTCATAATCTAGGTCCAAGGCGATTCATTCACACGTTACACTTCTTGTTTCTGTGAGGCATAATCATCCACTCTCATATCATCAAGAAAATGTTACTAGAAATGAAAGAAAAAACAAAAATACCTCAACGTATTAACCCAGAAGGCATATCATCATTCTCCACGTTCTGAGATGTATGCCAACTGCCTTAGTTATCACAAGCAACTAACTCTAAGCTGCTAGCAGGAATCTGTCTGCCCTCTATCTGTTGCTATTAGCTCAGCACGTTGATTCACTGGCACCGAAGCAACAGCAATTAGCTATCCTGCTTCTCGCAGCATATACAGGAGAGAACTGAGTGTGCTAAACCACACAGTGACTGGTGAGCTCTTCACACCAATTAGTAGCAGGTGCTACAGCCCAAAAGACAAATTGATGCCCCACTGATCATTGGAGCTGGCTGCTTTATTGTACTGTGTCCTGTCAGCCTGTCTGGTGATTCACTGCTCTCTTTTTTGTGGTTGTATTTGCTGTTTTACCTCAGAAGTACTAAGAAGTTTAACAGCTTATGTTCAATGACAATATTATTGACAAGTCAAAAAAAAATCTATTTCCTGTCATCTGTCTCTCCTTCTCTTCTCATTAAATCCACCATCCTATATCAAGTCCTCCACATCTTTTCAGCAAAAGGAAACTTTATACATTCTATTAAAACAAAAACAGCCAAACTCGTTATCGAGTCAATTCTGACTCATAGCAACCCTACAGGACAGAGTAGAACTGCCCTGTAGGGTTTCCAAGGAGTAGCTGATAGATTTGAACTGCTGACCTTTTGGTTAGCAGCTGAGCACTTAACCACTGCACTACCAAGGCTCCATTTATTCTACAGCAGCCCCAGAGAGACTTCTTCAGTTTTTATAAGCACATACGACAAAAATAAAACTCCTAATGGTGTTATGGAGAAACATATTTTAAGAAGAGTAACAAAAATAAAACTCCTATAATGGTTTATGGAGAAACATACTTTAAGAAGAGTTATGGCATGTTTCTTAAACATTTTGTTATATGAGATTCCCACAACAGAGTTTTGAAGTTGGGTGTGTAAACTGGTGGAAAAAACAGAGTTTTTATGTTATCTAAATCAGAGGTACATTGCTTAAGGACTCTGCCTTGCTTAGGATTTATTTAAGGTCATATCGAATTTTGCCCACATGTTCACCTAAGTATCTGAGGACACAGGATCTAGAAACAAAAGCAGCTGCAGAATGTATTATATTATTGGCCATGACTGAGCAAATATCCTGAGGTCAGTTAAAAATGACAAGGTAAAGAGTGTCAGAGGCAAAATTCCCCAGAGCACGTGTTTTCTTCATGGACAGGTGGATTATTTATCATGATGACACACTCATCCTATTTAAGAAAGAAACAAAACACATCATGTCTCTGGTAGTGGTGCCATGTTTACACACATACATTCACAGAGAGCAGCATCTCATTTAACACAAAATTCACTTATCTTGTATGTTTCCATTCTAGAGAAGAAGGAAGATCCTTGAAGAAAGTGGAACTAATCTGGAGTCACCCAAATGTGTCATAAATTTCAAGCAGTAAAACATGTAGATATAAATCATAGATAAGCCCCTGGAGCCCTCAGGCAGAACCTGTTTGATTTTATTTTATATACAACTCAAACAAACCAAATAATTTGCTTCTTTCAAAACACAGAAGATCGGGGATGGGGGTAGGGGGTTCAGGGTAGAGATGAGGAGTTTTAACAGGCAGACACATTTTACAGTTGTAGTGTTTCAAAAGTTTAAAAATTGATGTTTTAATAAGGCTGCCTTTATCCATAAATGTTTTTAAAAAGTTAGGTATATTTTGTTTGACAACACATTTTCCATTTCACTGAAACATCACATATGTGGAACAAGCTACACACTGATAAGGCTGGTTAAATGAAGCAGCTGGTATTATGAAGATTGCTCCAGTAACTATAAGAATTATTAAGTGTAGTTTTTTATTACTGAAAAGTCAGCCTCACTCCCAGTGATGGTGATGTTAAATCATAATTTTTACAACATATAAAAAAGATAACTAGAATACAGAAAATTTCATCTCTCCCTCATTTCCTAGGAGTAATTAAATTATTATCAAACTCTCACAGATGACAATGCTTAATTTCAGTTTTTTAAAAAATAATATCACCATATCTAGATGTTGGGGAAATATATTTCATTGAAATAAAACATGGAATATTTACTACAGTTTGAACATAGGCAAAATTTATAAAACCAATTTAAAAAAAACAATAACTAAAAGGGAAAAGGATCCCTGGTGGTGTAGAGGTTAAGAGCTCGGTTGCTAACCAAAACGTTGGCAGTTCAAATCCACCAGCTACTCCTTGGAAACCCTATGGGACAGCTCTACTCTGTCCTATAGGGTCGCTATGAGTCGGAATGGACTCAATGGCAATGGGTACAGTAAAAGGGAAAAACACACGCACAAAAAGAAAACTACTCAGAGATAATTTCTCTTAAAACTGTGGTGTGTAATATTTTAGATATCTCTCTCTGTCTCATATACACACATTTCTAAAGCCAAATTTAATTCTATATTATACATTGTAACCTCCTTTCCTCTCTTAACAAATATCATGATCATTCATTTTTGTCAATAAATCTACATTTACATCATCATTATTAATTAATGACATTCTATTACATGCGTGTGTATGTAATTGATTTAACAGATATTTAACAAAATACCTATTTTTTAACATTTAGGTAGTTTCCAATTATAATATTGTTATATAAATATATTTTATTCTGTTCTGATCATCATCAGTATCACTTTATAAAAATGGGAGGACTGGCCTAAGGAAGTTGATCATTGACTACTATGCAATAATCTCTTATAAATGACAATCATTGATTTGCATCTATGTGTTACTATCTCTAGTAATATAATTTCCATGAAGGCAAAGCCTTGTTTAATTTACTTAGTCTTAGATACAAAGTAAATGCTCTAAAGTGTACTTTCTATTAAGACAATACACTTAAAATTCCAATCCCTTACTTGCATAATATGTCCTTGAATTAACTGATTTTAAACAATGAAAATATTCCCTTCCCTAGTAAAGAATATGAGACTTCCCCTTTCCTTACCAATTTTAAAGGAGTGGTAGAGTCATAAGGGGTAATGGAGGAGGCAAAATTGGAAGCAGTAATTCAGGACAAGCAAGGGACAACCAGTCAGAGCTCCTTTGTAGAGAATACAAAAGTCTGTTAAAATTAAGACTGAATAAAAGATACATATGGAAACAAGGACTACTATGTATTAGGTACCTAGGCTCATTAGATAGATAGATAAATAGCTGCCATTGAATCGACTCTGACTCAAGGCGATCTTATGTACAATGGAACAAAATGTTGCCAGGCTGTGCTTCATCCTCATAATTGCCAGCATTTTCAAGTCCATTCTAATGGCTATTGTGCCCATCAATCTCCACGGAGTGTTTCCCTCACCCTCACTGACCCGCTACTTCACCAAACATGATGTCCTCCTCTAGCAATTGATGCCTTCTGATGATTTGTCCAAAGCAAGCAAGTTGTACAATGTTCTATTGTGATCCACAAGGTACTCATAGGCTAATTTTTAGAAGTAGATCGCCAGGCCTTGGTTATTGTTGTTGTTAATTGCCATCAAGTCAATTTAAACTCACTGCGACCTCATGTGTGTAGAAGAGAACTGCTCCATAGGGTTTTCACGGCTGTGACCTTTCAGAGGCAGATTGCGAGGGATGTCTTCTGAGACATCTCTGTGTGCTTTTGAATCGTCAATCTTTCAGTTAGTAGTCAAGTACTTAACTCTTTATGCCATCCAGGGTCTCACCAGCCTTTCTTAGAGAAATGTGGATGAATGAATGAATGAAGAAGGAATGACTAAACAAGCAAGCAATCAAGCAAACAAACAAATAAAATGATGTTGCTTTAGATAAATACATTCTCACAGCTTAACTGTAAGATTCAGGATGGGGCTCAGACTTGGAACACAGTAATTAAAATATGTAACTAAGTCAAAAGGGTTCATTTCAGCAAAGTGGACTGAGTGACACCATGTTATGTCAAGAAAACGTATCACAAAGCATCTTCGTTGGTTACAACACCATCAAAGTAGAAATTAATAAAAGGAAAAGCAATGACAAAAATCATATATATGGAAACTGAGTAACACCTTGCTTAAAAACCACTGGATAATAAAATAAATAAAAGATGGAATAAAAAAATTCCCAGAATCAAAGAAGAATGAAAACACATCATACCAAAAGCTTTGGAACACAGCAAAGGCAGTGCTCAGAGGTCAATTTATTTGCAATAGATACACACATTGAAAAAAGAAGAAAGGGACAAAATCAAAACATTAACTACACAACTCAAACAGATAGAAAGAGAACAGCAAAAGAAGCCCATAGCCACCAGAAGAAATGAAATGATAAAGATCAGAGCAGAAATAAATGAAATAGAGAATAGAAAAACAATAGAAAGAATTTACAAAACCAAAAGTTGGTTCTTTGGAAAGATCAACAAAATCTACAAACCATTGGGCAAACTGACAAAAGAAAAACAGGAGAGGATGCATATAACCCAAATAAGAAATGAAATGGGGACATTACAACAGACCCAAATGAAATAAAAAGGATCAGAACAAAGTACTATGAAAAACTATATTCCAACAAATTTGAAAACCTACAAGAAATGGACAAATTTCTAAAAACACACTACCTACCTAAACTAACACAAACTGAGGTCAAAAATCAGAAGAGATCCATAACAAGAGAAGAGACTGAAAAGGTCATTAAAAAAAAAAAACTCCCAACAAAAAAAGGCCTGGCCCAGATGGCTTCACTGGAGAACTGTACAAAACATTCAGAGAAGAGCTTGTACCAGTACTACTCAAACTATTTCAGAACATAGAAAAGGAAGGGATACTACTGAATTCATTCTATAAGCCACCATCACGGTGATACCAAAACGAGGCAAAGATACCACAAAAAAGAAAATTACAGACCAATATTTCTCAAGAATATAGATGTAAAAATTCTCAACAAAATTCTAGCAAATAGAATTCAGCATCATATAAAAAAAAGAAATTACACCTTGACCAAGTGGGATTCATACCAGGCATGCAAGCATGATTCAACACAAAAAAATCAATCAATGTAATTCACCACATAAATAAAAGGAAATAAATGAATCACATGATCATCTCCATCGATGCAGAAAAGGCATTCGACAACGTCCAATACCCATTCCTGATAAAAACTCATAATAAAATAGGTATAGAAGGGAAATTTCTCAATATAATAAAAGGCATCTACACAAAACCAACAGCCAACATCATTTTCAATGGAGAGAGGCTGAAAACATTACCCTTGAGAACCAGAACAAGACAGGATGCCCTTTATTACAACTCCTATTAAACATTGTGTTGAAAGTCCTAGCTAGAGCAATAAGGGAAGAAAAAGAAATAAAGAGCATCCAAATTGGTAAGGAAAAAGTGAAACTGTCCCCATTTGCAGATGATATAATACTATACATTGTTGTGTTGTTCTTGTTCGATGCCATCAAGTCCATTCTGACTTATAGCAACTCTGTGTACAAGAGAACGAAACACTGCCCAGTCCTGTGCCATCCTAACAGTCATTCCTATGCTTGAGCCCATTGTTGCAGCCACTGTGTCAATCCATCTTGTTGAGAGTCTTCCTCTTTTTTTCTGACTCTCTACTTTACCAAGCATGATGTCCTTCTCTAGGGACTGATCCCTCCTGATGACATGTCCAAAGTATGTGAGACATGGTCTTGCCATCCTTGCTTCTAAGGAGCATTCTGGTTGTACTTCTTCCAAGACAGATTTGTTTGCTCTTTTCGCAGTTTGTGGTATACTCAATACTCTTCACCAACACTCCAACTCAAAAGCATCAATTCTTCTTCAGTCTTCCTTATTCATCGTCCAGTTTTCACATGCATAGGAGGCAACTGAAAACACCATGGCTTGGGTCAGGCACACCTCAGTCTTCTAGGTGACATCTTTGTTTTCAATACTTTAAAGAGGTCTTTTGTAGAAGATTTGCTGAATGCAATGCATCTTTTGATCTCTAGACTGCTGCTTCCGTGGTTGTTGATTATGGATCCAAGTAAAATGAAATCTTTGACAACTTCAATCTTTTCTCCATTTATCATGATGTTGCTTATTGGTCCAGTTATGAGGATTTTTGTTTTCTTTATGTTGCGGTGTAATCCATACTGAAGGTTGTGGCCTTTGATCTTCATCAGTTAATGCTTCAAATCCTCTTCACTTTCAGCAAGGAATGTGTCGTTTGCATAACGCAAGTTGTTAATGAGTCTTCTTCCAATCTTGATGTACTGTTCTTCTTCGTAGAATCCAGCTTCTCAGATTATTTGCTCAGCATACAGACTAACTAG
Organism: Dugong dugon; assembly: GCA_030035585.1. Taxonomy (NCBI): domain Eukaryota; kingdom Metazoa; phylum Chordata; class Mammalia; order Sirenia; family Dugongidae; genus Dugong; species Dugong dugon. Next base: position 35,774,051 of record CM057475.1, on the reverse strand, counting down.
GTATGGTGAAAGGATACAACCCTGATGCACATCTTTCTTGATTTAAACCACACAGTATCCCCTTGTTCTGTTTAGACAACTGCCTCTTGATCTATGTAGTTCCTCATGAGCACAATGAAATGTTCTGGAATTCCCATTTTTTGCAATGTTATCCATAATTTGTTATGATTCACACAGTCAAACGCCTTGACATAGTCAATAAAACATTCCACAAGAAAACTACTAGAATAGAAAGATTCAACAGAGTAGCAGCATACAAGATAAACATAGAAAAATCAGTTGGATTCCTATACAACAACAAAGAGAACTACAAAAAGGAAATCAGGAAAGCAATACCATTTATAATAGCCCCTAAAAATAAAATACTTAGGAATAAATCTAACCAGGGATGTAAAAGACCTATACAAATAAAACTACAAAGCAGTACTGCAAAAAACTAAATGAGACCTACACAAATAGAAAAATATACCATGTTCATGAATAGGTAGTCTCAACATTGTGAAAATGTCAATTCTATTCAAAGCAGTCTACAAATACAATGCAATCCTGATCCAAATACCAACAGTGTTCTTTAACAAGATGGAAAAACTAATCATTGACTTTATATGGAAATGGAAGAGGTCCCAGATAAGTAAAGCACTCTTGAAGAAGAAGAATAAAGTAGGAGGACTTGCACTACCTGACCTCAGAGCCTACTATACAGCTAGGGTAGTCAAAACAGCCTGGTACTGGTACAATGACAGACACATTGACCAATGGAACAGAATTGAGAACCCAGATGTAAATCCATCCACCTAGGGTCACCTGATCTTCTACAATGGCCCAAAGTCCATCAAATAGGGAAAAGACAGTCTTTTTAACAAATGGTTCTGGCAAAACTGGATGTCCATCTGCAAAAAAAATGAAACAGGATCCATACCTCACACCATACACAAAAACTAATTCAAAATGGATCAAAGACCTAAATATAAAACCAAAAATATAAAGATCATAGAAGAAAAAATAGAGTCAATGTTAGAGGCCCTAATACACGGCATAAATAGGATACAAACCATAACTAACAATACACAAACACCAGAAGATAAGCCAGATAACTAGGATCTTCTAAAAATTTAAATATTTATGCTCATCAAAAGACTTCACCAAAAGAATAAAAACAGAATCTACAGACTGGGAAAAAAATTTTGGCTATGACAAATCCAACAAAGATTTAAGCTCTAAAACCTACAGGAAAATCCAAAACCTCTACAATAAAAAGACATTAATCCAATAAAAAATGAGCAAAGGATATGAACAGACACTTCACCAAAGAAGACATTTAGGCAGCCGATAGACACATGAGGAAATGCTCGTGATCATTAGCCATTAGAAATGCAAATCAAAACTACAATGAGATATCATCTCACCCAGACATTAGGCACAAATTAAAAAAAAAAAAATAACAAATGCTGGAGAGGCTGCAGGGAGATTGGAACTCTTACTGGTAGAAATGCAAAATGGTACAACCATTTTGAAAAACAATATGGTGCTTAAAAAGCTAGAAATAGATATATCATATGATTCAGCTATCCCACTCCTAGGAATATATCCTAGACAAATAAGAGCCATCACATGAATAGAGATATGCACACCCATGTCCACTGCAGCATTATTCACAATAGCAAAAAGATGGAAACAATCTAAGTGCCCATCAACAAATGAATGGATAAACAAACTATTGTACACGCACACAGTGGAATACTACACAACAATAAACAACAATGATGAATCTGTGAAATATCTCACAACATGGATAAATCTGGAGGGCATTATGCTGAGTGAAGTAAGTCAATCACAAAAGGACAAATATTGTATGAGACCACTATTATAAAAACTCCTGAAAAGGTTTACACAGAGAAAGAAACAATCTTTTATTGTTATGAAGGATGGGAGGTGTGGGGAGGGAAAAACACTAACTAGACAATAGATAAGTGGTAACTGTATTTCAAGGTAAGAGAGTACATAATACTGGGGAAGTCAGCGCAACTTGACCAAAGTAAGGTCATAAAAGCTTCTTAGACACATTTAAACTCCCTCAGAGACCAAATTACTGGGCTGAGGGCTGGGAACCATGGTTTGGGGGGACATCTAGGTCAACTGGCATAACATAGTTCATAAAGAAAATGTTCTACATCCTATTTTGGTAAGCAGTGTCTGGGGTCTTAAAAGCTTGTGAGCGGCCATCTAAGATACTCCACTAGTCCCACCCTGTCTGGAGCAAGGGAGAATGAAGAACACCAAAGACACAGGGAAACATTAATCCAAAGGACTAATGGACCACAACTACCACAGCCTTCACCAGATTGAGTCCAACGCAATTAGATGGTTCCCAGCCACCACCACCAACTGCTCTGACAGGGATCACAATAGAGGGTCTTAGACAGAGCAGGAGAAAAATGCAGAACAAACTTCTAACTCACAAAAAAGGGCCAGACTTATTTGTCTGACAGAGACTGGAGAAAACCCAAAAGTATGTCCCCCAGACACCCTTTAACTCAGTACTGCAGTCACTCCTGAGGTTCACCCTTCTACCAAAGAGTAGACAGGCCCATAAAACAAAACAAGACTAAATGGGCACACCAGCTCAGGGGCAAGGACGAGAAGGCAGGAGGGGACAGGAAAGCTGCTAATGGGGAGCCCAAAGTTGAGAAGGGGAGAGTGTTGACACATTGTGGGGTTGGCAACCAATGTCACAAAACAATATGTGTATTAATTGTTTAATGAGAAACTAATTTGCTCTGTAAACATTCATCTAAGGCACAATAAAAAAAAATAGTGGAAAAAAAAAAAAAAAGATTGCAGCCTAGAAAACCCTGTGTGGCAGTCCTACTCTGGGGTTGCTGTGAGTTGGAATTGACTTGATGACACCCAACAACAACAACAAAATGCATGGAAGAAAAACCTGGAAGAATACACCTGGAACCGTTGTGTTTTCTGCTGTGAAAGGGAGTAGAAAGGGAACAAGGAATACTAACATTTTAACCCCTTTATTCATGTGTCGCTTTAACGTCTAAATGAGTACCTATTCATGGACTTAGTGTATGTATAAAAAAGTATTTACCTAAAGCCCACTTTTCAGACAAAGATTAGACAAGCCTATAAAACAAACAATAACACACGTGAGGAATATGATTCTTAGTTCAATCAAATATACGCAACTAAATGGGAAACTCCTGTCCAAAAGCAAGACGAGAAGGCAGGAAGGGACAGGAACTGGATGAACAGACACAGGGATCCTGGGTGGAAAGGGGGAGAGTGCTGACACATTGCAACCAATGTCACAAAACAGTATGTGTATAAATTTTTGAATGAGAACTTTACTTGAGCTATGAACTTTCACCTAGAGCACAGTAAGTTAAAAAAAAAAAAGTACATGTTTCAGGGTGGTGAAGGGCTATGTGAAGAGTTTGAAACTGGATTTGATCTCTAGCTCCGCTGAAGCCCTTGTGGTATAGTGGTTAAGAGTTCCGCTGCTAACGAAAAGGTCAGTAGTTCGAATCCACCAGCCTCTCCTTGGAAACCCTATGGGGCAGTTCTACCCTTTGTCCTGTAGGGTCACTATGAGTCAGAACTGACTCGACACCAACGGGTTTGGTTTTGGTTTTCTGCCTCTTCTAGATGGTTGGTAACCTGGACAAATAAGCTGACTTTTCTAAGTCTCAGGCTCCTTATTTACCATGAGCAACTCTTATATCCTAATTAATAACAAAATTAACCAAAGACTGCCTATGCAGTTATGGAACTACCTTTATAAATGTGGTAAATCACAGAATAGAATAAGCTGTTTACTTATGTTACTGAAGAACTTACTATTCTCTAACCATGTTACATGTTCTCATACTTCTGTGGATAGTTGTAGAATTTGGGAAATATGTGGACATCACATGCAAGAGTGTTGAGGCTGGCATGCAAGTGCCAATGGTTATATGACCTTGAACTAGCTACTTAACCTCTCTGATACTCTGATTTTTAATCTGGATATTAAGATCCTACCTTCCCCATGTGCTTATTAAGACATTGGAATGTGCTATTTTGTGCAAGTACTTACAAAAGTAAATGAAATATTTTACGTATTTGATAAATTTTAGGTAAGAGTATTGTTGAAAACCCTTTTGAGCACACACTTGGAGATGTCATGAGTCAGAATTGACTTGACTGTAACTTTTTTTTGTTATTTTTATCATTCTAACAGAAAGTTACAAGTGAAGACAGGAGAGAGCCAACATTGTGGGCAAGTTCCAGATAAAGTAAGCCATTGTAATGCAATGCTTTAAATTTTAGTTTGTATCATGAAAGCAGAGAGAAGTTACTGTAGAATTTTAGGCAAGGAGGTTCCAAGATCAGTTATGTCTCTTTTCTCAAATTTTATTTGCCTAAACGTTGTGTGGTAATTCTTAAAATGCAGATTTCAATGGAGACTCTGAATCGAAAGATCTGGAGTGGGCCTAGGAATCTGCAAGGGAAGCTAAGCATGTGTCTACTCGCTGTACACAATAGTGTACATATGAGGAGTGTAGTTATAAGAGGAGACCATATAGAACACAAAGATGAAAATGTTTACTATCTAGCCTTTTACAGAAAAAATTAGCTGAACCCTGATGTTATGGCATTATATATGGCATTTTCTTTTTTTTTTTTTTTTCCCACTAAGGGCTATGTTTTTAAGATTCATCCACCTTGTTAGGTATACACCTAACTTACTGTTTCTTCATGTTGGATCAGTTATTCTAAAATTCATAAACTTAATTGTATTTGCATTTTGTGGAATTATTTTTTCATAAAAAATGCTTTTTATACATTTTTACAGAGCGATGAAATACAAGCTCATAATGTTTTTACTGTATGCCAAAAATCAGCGACATCCTACATACAGCTGTGAAAATTACCATAAACATTTATATTCATGCCAGTTCATCTGTGCTCTAGTATTTAATGAGCACTAAAAAGGAAGTATCTAGTCAAAGTTATAAACGTATTTTCTAACTTAATTTTTTTTTTGAATCTTAATTTAAATAGTAGGTTTATATACAGATTTTGCTTGAATGCAAAGCTACTTCTCTTTTTATCAAGAGACTCAAAATGCTACTTACTCCATTCACTTGCTCTGGAAAATTTATATACAGACTATGTAAAGAGAATTTTTCTTACAGGCTTTTAGACTCCAGTCTTCTGGTAAGGAGCATTTTATAGTATCTGATTAAAATTAAGCAAACCAATACTCATGCATTATTCTCAGATATATCCGAATGAGAAAGCAAGACATAAGAGGATTTTGTCTGCCCTTCAAGACTGAGGACTGAGTCCTTGAGTCAATAAGTATAAAGAGAAGTAGAGGTTTTTTTTTTCCTTTAAACTCAGATTAAAGCTTTAGTGAACAAAAGCTTCACCTGTATTATCAATATAGCCTTGCTCATTATAAGCAGTGTCTCACCAAGCTGTCTGGGATCAAGCCATTCTAGTCTTGTTATAGTCAGTGATCATTTTAGAATTGAGATTCAAAGCTGTTGAGTATAACCACACAATAAAATCTCAACCAGGAACCTGGAAGCTTGGGAGTCATCTGTTTTCACACCAATGTCTTTGCCATGATTTCAGGTTGTACAACTTTTTGATTCTAACACCTTTTTATTGTCAGGATTTAAGCTAGCTATACCTAACTTAGTTTCTTGCCAGTAATACCTTTTTTTTTTTTTTTAACCCAGCACTTGCCTCTTTTACAGTGACAACTCGAGGGACAAGAAACAGTATAAATAAACCACTAAAACCAAACCCGTTGCTGTCGAGTTGATTCCAACTCATAGTAACCCTATAGGACAGAGTAGAAGTGACTCATAGGGTTTCCAAGGTGCAGTTGGTGCATTCAAACTGCTGACCTCTTGGTTAGCAGTCGAGCTCTTAATCACTTGTGCCACCAGAGCTCCAAGGAACAGTGTAATCTTCAATTAATAGTTTGCTCAGCTGAGGTTTCTAATAAGGCAGAATATTATTTTAGATGAGCCGTTTGGGGATACAATACAGTAGTCAGAAGATGTTTCTGAAAGCAATAACTAATTTCATGCACATATAGTTGTGTATGTACCTATACAACATGATCAGTAAAAATACCTGGAGATGATACTGAACTGTTTATATCACCTTTTAAATTTTTTTTAAAGACTATTGAATTTAGAGTGAGAAGTTTATCTCCATGTACATCTGATGGACTTTCAAATGTAGGAACTATTTTTAAGCTTGGATGAGATTAGACAATATTAAGTCAAATTATTAGACCATTTCATATCACTTAAAATCCTTTGACACCAGGAAAATAAAGCAAATATAAGAAAGTGTAGATAAAAATTGCTTCAAAAACAATATTCTTAAAATGCAAGGTTTAGTTTTTAGCTATTTAGTATTTGCCTTTGGATACTTTTCCCCCCGGAGGGAAATCTGGCTGTACAAGTAGGTTAACTGGTTTAAATAGAAGGAAAAAAAAATGTTATACTACCTCTTCTCAATTCCTATTCTTATATACTGGATATAGTAATATTGTATTGCTGTGTAACAAATTACCACAAATTTAGCAGCTTGAAACAACACACATTTACTATCTCTTAGTTTGTGTGCATCAGGGGTCCAGTTCAGGATCCCACAAGGCTGCAATTAAGGTGTCAGCCAGGATGAGCTCTCTTCTGGAGATTCAGTTAGGAATTGTCTGTTTCCAAGTTCATTCAGATAGTTTGGCAGCATTCATTTAGTTGTGACTGTATGACGGAGGGTCCCGCTTGGCTTCTTACTGAATATTGGCTACAGGCTGCCTTCAGGTCCTAGATATCACCTGTGGTCCTCTGTCATGTGGCCCTCTGTCATAAGCAGTTCACAACATGTCTGTTTACTTCTTCAAGACCAGAATAAGAATTTCTCTTAAATGTAATAGCAGAAAAAAAACCTTATATCTATACTGTAGCTTCAGGAGCCCTGGCAACACAAATGTTAGGCACTGAAATGTTAGTGGTTTGAACCCACCCAGCAGCTCTATAGGAGCAAGACCCGCACACTGGTTCCATAAAGATTAAAGCCAAGAAAACTTATGGGGCAGTTCTCTTCTGTCACACAGGGTCACTATGAGTTGAAATTGACTCAGCAGCACTAAAAAACAACAACATATTGTAGCTTAATCATGAGATTGTTATCCCATCACTTTTGCCATATTATATGGGTTATCAGCAAGTTACAGGTGACTCCCACACCCAAGGGGAGAGAACCACACTGGGAATAACACCAGGTGGTGGAGATCATGGGCATTCTGAGAATTCTGCCTACCATACTAGATGAACTACTAATATATTTAAGTACTTATAGCCTGGTGGTGGTTCAAACTCACCAATCCACTTCCAGCAAGATTATAGTCTTGGAAGCTCTATGGGGCAGTTCTACTCTGAACTACAGGATTGTCAAGAGTCGGAACATACTTGACGGCAACAGGTTTTGGTTTTTATATTTAATATATAATTTAAGCCTGACATTATATCTATAACATAGAATTATTTGATAAAGATAAATTAACTGAAGATTCTGATCAATCAAAGCTTACTTTTGTTGTTTTGTTAGGTGCCGTCAAGCCAGTCCCGACTCATAGCGACCCTATGTACAAGAGGACAAAACACTGCCTGGTCCTGTGCTGTCCTCACAATCGTTGCTATGTTTCAGCCCATTGCGGCAGCCACTGTGTCAATCCATCACCTTGAGGGTCTTCGCCTTTTTTGCTGACCCTCAACTTTACCAAGCATAAAGTTCTTCTCCGAGGACTGGTCCCTCCTGACAGCGTGTCCAAAGTACATGAGATGAAGTCTCAACATTCTTGCTTCTAAGTAGCATTCTGGCTGTACTTCTTCCAAAACAGAGTTGTTTATTCCTCTGGCATTCCATGGCACAGTCAGTATTCTTTGCCAACTTCATAATTCAAAGGCATCAATTCCTCTTCTGTCTTCTTTATTTTTGCATGCATATGGCATTGCTTTTAACATGTTTGAAAACCTTATAGGACTTCCTATACGTAAAATGATGCATTATTTTATCAGAAAACAAAGAGAGGCATAACACCCATTAAGCCAAAAGTGCTTTTGGTCAATTAATCAGTTGACATATTTAAAACCAGACTAGTTGAGGAAAATATTTCCAAAAATAAAGAAAATTTAATTTTAAAAAGCTCAGTATAACTTTAACCTAGATCACGTATTGTCAGTTAGTACCTACTATGATTTGTATCTTATATAAAATTTGCTCTGAACTGAGGAAGCTTTTCTTTTATTAGCGTGTAAAACTAAACTTGAAGCCAGCTTTGTGTTGTCTCCCTGCCCTTAATAGAAAATCCCAGAGGAGATTACCAAGATATCTGCTTACCGTTCTTAAGCCTAAAATCTATTACAGAACACATTTTACTTTTATAGTTTTTTATATAAATAAACATATAAACACACACAAACCTATTTAATAGACAATGATGGAAGTATTTTTGTCACATATAGTTTTCATCATCAGACTTAGGGAAAAAATCTCTAAGAATCACCTTCTTTTTTCGCTCATAGGGGACTTACACAGAAATTCTCAGCACAATATCTCACTAATTTTAACATGGCCTCAGTCATCTCTAATTCCAAAATTATAATTTAAATTTTATACAAATTATGTAGTCCCTCTGAGCCCATGCATCAACAAATATTAGTTGACCACTTCCTATATCATTCCTATATCAGGCACAACATTAGATGCATGTATATAAATATTATCTATAGCTACAATAAGCCGTATCACCAATGTTCACCATAACTGAGATTTATATTAATTCATTTTTTTATTTATACTGGTGTTTCTGACTCACTAATCATTATTTTAGCCCATTTCAAAGAGCAAATTTGGGGAGACTAAATTTAGTCTGTCTTTCTGTCCTTCTCGGTCTCTTTCTCTCTCTCCTCCAAAAGCAGTCACAGACAAGTGTGTGGAAGGAAAACAGCCATTCATTCTACAGCTCAGAGCACACCCGACAGGCTTTTCTAAACAAAACCCCACAGACTAAGGGAACACAGCCTGAGTTGCTTTCAAGCCCAATCACACTTCTTCAAATGGCAAAGCAGATTGAAATGAGCTAAGAAATGTAGAAGCGATGCAGTGATTTTATTCACTTGCACTGTATCAAGCAAGCCAATAACCCAGGCAGCTCCTACTGCCACCTTTTAGAACCATCACAGTACCTGCTTCTTAAAATATTATGTATAGTTGATTTATTTCTTGGGAATTACTCAGATCTCTCAAAAATACATATATAAAAATATATTCTCCCTTCGAATTCATGTCTTGCTGGAGGAAAGGTATTTCTAACCTCTTTATAGCTTCATTCAAGAGAGTTTCATAATTTCCATAGCAACAGATTACCACGTCACATATTTTAGAATGAGGTCAAGTTCCACTCCACATTCAAAAGTAATATGGCAGGATAATTCTGTAGTTAATGGAAACATGTAGAAATGTAAAAGCAGGGATACTTTCAAGACACACATACCTTTAACTATTTTCAAGTTCATTTTTATGTTGATTCAGCTCTAAAGAGCATTTAAGTGGTTAGAGTAAAAAAAAGAAAAACATTGCATTAAAAAGCTATACTAACACTGACAGTGGTAGAAACAAATTTCCTTTTCCTGATTTCAATGACAAAAACTAATAGAAATATAGCCATAGTCAGAGAGTATACATTTCACTGGAGAATACTCTCTGCACATTATTAAGGTGTGAATATTTGTGTAAGTTATTTAACCACAGAGTCTCTTGCTTTAGCAAGTTAGGCAAGCTGTTAGATTCTAGAATTGTCAGAGATTGCTATATTCTTAATGCAGTCCTTAGATTTTATCAACACAATCTGTTAGTAATATCTTCCTAGATTTTGGCTTCACTTAAATTCATAGACGAAAACAATGGAAATATAAAATTTAATCTATTAACATTACTGATTCCTTCTGAAATTCCCACACAATCCTGAGAAATTCAATGACTGTTACTTCCAGAGATGTTCAAAAGGGACTTCTTGGAAGGCAATGAAAATATGTAAATGCTGCAATACTTAGTATCATTATGTTAAATGCCAACATAGTCAATAAATAATTATCAGCTCAGCAAACATTTTAACGCAATCATAATGAGAATCTAGGTGTATAAAGATGTTTTTATTACATACTACATTTGCACTGTATTATAGTTTTATTTTCAAAAACCCTCATCTCCTCTGACCCAGAGATGCCCTATCTGAAGAAGTGATGCTGCATATTTATTCATTCAATATTGAGTGACAACAATGTGCCAGGGAAAGTTGTAGGGATTAGCAACAAAATGATAACCAAGGCAGGTATGCACAAGGCATAGAAGAAAGTATATAGTCCTCAAAATGAGTCTGGATCATTGAAAGGAAGGGAGAGTGGTGGACAAGAAAGTTGATATTGTCAGTTTGCTCAAGTCAGAATTCTCCCTCTGTAATCACTTTTAATAGAAAAGGTTTAGATAATTTTTCATTGATTCACTTCTGCTGTTACAGAATATATTAACTCTAACCGTTAGTGATTGTAAGAGTTGAAAATATAGTTTGCGGGAAACAACTTTTACATTCATAGCAGGCACCTCTCAGCTTCAATGTGATGAAACATTTAATATACTCTACTGAAAAGAAATACTTTTGCAATATTTTTCTCAAACAATCTGTGTGCTTTTAAATAGCCCCAAGATGCCCCCAAAAATGAGCACTCAGGAACCTCTAGTCAGTTTTCAAAAAAATCAATGATAAACACAGCACTGGATTCTGTTTATTGTCACCCTTGGGGCCTCTGGTGGCAAGGACGTCTGTGTGCGATGTTCAGGCATAGTGAGTCTAAGATTCTCATTGTTCATCCCAGTAGCATGTTTGTTGTTTTTTTCTTTTCGTATACCAGAGAGAAACCTTGTCTATTAGCATAACTCCAGTACATGATTTAGAATTTTCTTATACCAAGGGTGGAGTACTTATCCTAGACCTCTATGAAGAAGGGAGTCAAGACATCTCATGATGTCTTGGTGGCTTGACTGTTCATCTACCAGACAATGAAAATTATGCATCTTTCCAGATTTATCTTTTTACAGGCTGTTAACAAATTGATGCACTTGTTTTATATATATACAAATATTTGAGTAGCATACTCCATTCTTGGTTGTGGTGTGTGCCATTGAGTTGATTTCAACTCATAGCAAAACTATATGACAGAGCAGAACTGCCCTCACAGGGTTCCCTAAGCTGTAGTCTTTACAGGAGTAGACTGCCTGGTCTTTTTCTCCCGTGGAACGGCTGGTGGGTTTAACCACTGACCTTTCCATTAGCAGCCGAGCGTTTAACTATTGCGCACCCAGGGATCCTTACACCATGCTCAGAAGAGGCAAATTACTACATATTCAACCAATTTCCCCTTATGAAGAAATAAAACACACATTTTTGCTACATGCCACACATTTTTGCCACATGCTTCAGATATTATAACACAGAAAATCATGTAATTTTAATAATTGTGTTGGTGTCCCAAATCTTCTGTATACATCATAACATTTTATACTGTAAATTTCACCTTAAAACAAGTCAATCAACAAAAAGGAAAATAATCAAGGATTAACCCTAGAATGGACAATGAATATGTTACGCTACCCTGTATTAACAAAGAGTAACAATGTGGTAATATGCATGGGAGCTGATTTTTTTTTCTTTTTGCACCAGTAATAGAAGATAGAGTTGTAATACTAAAAATAGAATTTGAATAGAATCCTGAATCACATATTTTTTTCCAAATATAGGCCAATTATTCAGAAAATAAATCCGATTAATATAAGCTGTGAATTATCTTTTATCTTAATAATTCTTAAAACCTAAGGCCAATATAAAAATAGCCTGGCTATTAGTAATACTATTATAACTTTGTAAGACGAAAGCAATAAGGGATAGAAGGGCAAAAATATCTATAGTAAAAAGTGAGTAAAAGTACCCCATTATGTTCCTTTAGATGCAAGTTTAAAGACTATTTGCTTCTGATGGCATTTTTACATAATCTACTAAAATATTTGCTCCTGAGGAACATTTCTGTAGGAGAAGGAAAACAAAACAAAAGCAGACAACTAAGTTTGGCTGAGTTGGTTTCAAGGAAAATTTCAATTCTTAGATCCTTAAATGTCCAGTTCTGTTTTAACATTTGCTAGGTTATTGACTTTTATGAAGCAATGCGTTCAACAAAGACTCAGTGATAGCTAAGCAATTAATATTTAAAAAATCTCTTAGTACTTACAGAGTTACTTTAGTAAAAATAAGTGTAATTGATATACATACAACTTGAAATAGATTCATGCAATTGGCTGTTGTTCTCAAAATGGCAGTTGTAAAAACCAAGCTCTTTAAAAAATACTTTTTTTCATTTTTCTTTTTGTAATAGCACACTGCAAGAGACTCCTAATTGCTAAGGACTTAATTGTAAGTCCTTCTCCAAAGATTAAGCGTGTCTTCATAATTCTTAATTCATCAAGGAAATAAAATAGGTAACAAAGTCACAGAATGATGACAATGTTATGAGAACATTAGTTATAAAAAGTATTCATCCCAAAATCCCGAACATCAAAAGTTTATCCAATCAAGAAAAATAGGTTTATCTCTCAGATATTCAAATTTGCTCTCAATACTTATCCAGAAATAAAAACAAACAAATAAACAAAAAGCTAGCCTGATGAAAATGAAATCATCAGTTTCTTCTGGCCATCATCCTCTCCTTTCCCTTCCATACGGAACTCTTAAATACCAAACTTCTTTCAAGTAGGTTGCCCTTATCTCCCATCCATTGCTCAAACACTTTAATGTGGGCTCTATTTTCTACTAGAATCATTTCACTGAATCTCACAGATACTTCAGTCTTCCCTACCCTTGCCCTTTTGCCAATTACCATAACTTTTGACAATCTCACCTTTTAGATTTTTATCTTAAATTGTGAAAAATCACACTCTCCTGGTTTTCTCTTGTATCTTGAGTTGTTCCTTCTTAATCTCTTTTAGTGGCTCCTCTTTCTCTACCTTTCCTTAAATTCTGAAAACACTAAGATTCTATCCTAGAACCTCTTCTCAGTTTTCCAAACCTCATCTCCCTCCACAGGCTTTCAGCCACACCATCTCAAGAGCAGGACTCCATTCCTACATTCCATCTGTCCATTAGATGTTCTTATTTTGATGAACCAAAACTCAAAACAAATTTGCAATTCCCCCAATGTATGCCATGCTCCTCCTCCAGTATTCCTCTCTCAGCAAAGGATATCCCCCATCTATGAAGATGTCTGAGCCAAAAATTTAGGGGCCAGTCTTCATTCCTAACACTCTCTCACCTCACTTCCAATCTAACAAACACTAATACGGTTTATCATACCTCCTAAATATATCTTAAATCAAGTCATTATTCTCCATTCCATTTTTAACCCAATCATTGCTTTTCAAAACTAAAGTGATATTCTTTTAACTCTTCATTTCTATTTTTGCCTCCTTTCAATCTATTCTGTCAAGGCAGCTACAGACGGATGGTGACTCCATGTGCATTGAAATTAAATGCTGGCCAGTTTTGCGCCATCCCCATGACAGGTTTTAGACTGGACATTGTGCTTCACAGGTTTTCATCAGCTGATTTTTAAAGCTTATTGCCAGGCCTTTCTTCCTAGTCCTTCTTAGTCTAGAAACTCTGCTGAAATTTCTTCAGCATCATAGTAACACACAAGGCTGTATTGACATATGGGTGGTGGCTGTGCACGAGGTGCACTGGCCAGAACTGAAACCGGATCTCCCACATGGAATGGGAGAATTCTACCACCAAACCACCAATGCCTCATATCATAATTATAGTGACACCTTAAAAACATTTCTGATTAACTCACACCCATTTAGAATCCATTTATTTTTCAAAAATCTCTTAAAATAACATCTGCAATCCACCATACTCTTATAGATTGAATTCATGTCACTCCCTTCCTGACTATCCATACTTCAGCCACTCTGAACACTATTTAATTAATAGAGCATGACATGGTCACTCCAAACTCATGTCTTGCTCACATGCCATTGTCTCTACTGAAAACTTATGATTCCTATCACCCATCCCCTACCCACCCTTCTCACACAAGTGAATCTTGTGTATTTCTGAAATCTCACTTAAATATCACTAGCCCTTGACCAATTAAACTAGCTTATATTCTATGCTAGTTATGCTTTCTTAACACACTTTCTCCTTTATTCCTGTATTTATTGTTAAACATTGATCTTCCCTCAGGTCCATATGTATAATGAGATCAACGATCAGTTCTCTTTTGTAGTGGATCCAAGCATCTAGCATAATGACTGGCACAGAGCAGGTGACCAATAAATATCTCTTTAACTGAATTTATTTTAGATGTTTTTGCACCTAGTTGAGAATTACAGGAAAATCAATGCAAAAGAAATTAAACACGTGTATCTCACGTGCCTAACGCATTGTGCAAGAGTATTTACATATGATTTTTATTCTCTCCTTATAATAATGCTTCAAAATAGTTATTACTATTCCTATCATACATAAGAAAAAACTAAGTTAAAAGAAGTTAAATAGTTACTACTGTTCCCATAGTACAGAAGAGAAAACTAAGTTCAGAGAAGTTAAACGTTTACTAGCTGCAATGCCTTACAGCTAAGAAATGGTAAAATCTTTATCGTGTGAAAATGGTTTCTGCTCTGTCCACCATTCTCATCAGTTGAATGAGCTCTGACTGCCATTCCCTTCATATTCTATACATCAGCTATAGTTCATTATTGCAGTTCCCCATCACATATGTTCTTACCTTTGAGTTTTTCTGCTTGCTTCCCCATCTGCCTTGGGTACTCTGTCTCACTTGACCTTCAGCCCAACTTCCAGATTTTGGAAATCTTGTTTATGCCTATTAATCTTCTAGGTTTCAGCAGACAGTTTCCTTATCAAGTCCTTCTAAGTCATATGCCACACCTCTGTGCACCAGCAGTGCTGATGCTTACCTTCATCCTAACATACATCACTGCATAGTAAATGTTTACTTGTCTCCTCCATAAAATATCAGCTTCTGGAGACCAGATACTATGTATTCCTCACCATTATATTCCTGGTGCCTAAGAACCTGCCTGACACATTCTCTCTTTGTTTCTCTCTCTCTCTGTCTCTTTTTGTCTCTCTGTCTCTGTCTCTCTCTATATATATACATACATATGGATACATGGATATATAAATATATATATACTTATGCGTGTGTGTGTGTGTATAATTGAATAAATGGGCACAAGATCTAGTATTTAAACTCAGATCTGCCTCTTTCAAAGCTCATGGCTTTAAAGTATATGCAGAAAAATTGGTAACGGATGTAAATGAAATCTAGTGGATCATTTGAAATTCTACAAGATGCTGAGTGAGAAAAAATAGACACAATTATTAATTTAAAAACACTTCAAAGCACTTTATTCATTGTTAAGGAACAACTACTTCACAGTACCAGAAGGCTTACATAAATCACAGTGTCAAAACATTAGCCATGCTTGAGGACATGAGGTTTTTCCAAAGAGAAGAAAGAAAGTAAGGTATTTTTATGCCCTTTGATTTGTGTGGTGTGAAAATAAGTGTTTTTAACTCAACAATTTACTTTGTCATTCCTTACTGAATAAATAAAAAGCCAGAAGTATTCACTTTTATTAATTCCAAAGTTTATGAAATAAAATAACAATACAAGAAATTAATGGTAAGTGAATTTGAATATTTCCCCACAGGTAAGTAGACTTTAGCCAGGCCTGCCATAAGCCTGATGCTCAAATATAAAACTGAATTAGAAATATGCAACTGTGTTCAAGAAATTCTCCTTATATAGTTATAGAATGGATTCTTAAGTAAAAATGTCACCACCTCCACCAGCTTTGCAACCTAGTGGTCTAAAATTCATCAATTCTACAGTTCTGAGCTACTCTGACCTTATAGGTTCCTCCTCCTATTTCATGGGCTGCAGTGACCACCCAAGGGAAACTCATACACTTACATTTATCTTGACCTTCTGGGTATCCTTTGAATAGCTTGCAGGCTGTTCTGTACTTAATTGACGTGAAAGCAACCATAAACTTAGCTACCATTTGGGCCAATCTTTGAACCTGAACCAAGCTTTGTTGTGGGCTACCTAACTATCATACTATTTAATATAATTTGTCAGTGTATTAAAGTCCTACACAATAAGTATATAAAATATATTAAATGAAATTTTCAGGAAAATCAATCTGAGAATCGAATGTAATACAACCTTTCTGTGGGAAACTGTCCATAAACTGTCCATAAACTACTGAAGAATAGTATTAGAACCCTAGGTGGTGCAAAGAGTTAACATGCTTGACTGCTAAGTGAAAGGTGGGAGGCTCAAGTCCACTCAAGGCACCTCGGAAGAAAGGCCTGACAATCTACTTAGAAAAAAATCAGCAACTGGAAAACCCTATCGAGCACACTTCTATTCTGACACACACAGGTTTTTCATGAATCAGAATCAACTCGATGGCAACCGGTTATTAGAACTTCAACTGGTTATTAGAAGATCTCAGCAGCCAAGAAGAGAAAGAAAATCTTTTCACTTAGAATGTCGCTTCAAAATTCCTGCCCTGGGTCTTTATTCCTGAGAAAATTCTATCAGTAAAACTATAAGTGAAATAAAACTATACTGAGAAACTTGTACTTTCAATTTGGTTATCTGCACTGGAATCATCTTACAATTAATCATATACGGTACTTTTGGGGTTGTTTGAGGTCCACAGATATATGATATATTCTTATAAAACATATTCAGCATCCCATTTTCATACATGCCAATGCTAAACCTACCAAGAAAGTTAAAACACCCACAAAATAAGACCTGCATGGTCATTTCATTTTAGCTAGGCTGATCTGTATCTATCACTAATACTACAATCCTTCTTCTATTCATACATATGCTAAAAACATACCTTTCATTCTACTCTGAATTATAATTAGTTATTTATGTGACTAAATATATTAGGTAAACTATATTAGGGAGGGGACAATGTTTTATTCTTATTTATATTCCTCTAGATTCTAGCATAAAAGTTAACATTTAGTGGTTACTCCAAAGTTTGGTGTATCTAAATCTATAATTCCCATCCCATCATTATTTTCCCTTTCCTTAAATCTTTCAGCCACCCATTTATCTATTCTTTCTACATTATTTTTGTTTAGAGTTAAATCTACCTATTCCTCATAATGCATTGATCAGGACCTAGGTTAAAACATTAATGTGACAAGTGCACATTTTTAACGGAACATTTTTTTAAGGGAAAGATCTTTACTGAGAATATTAAAATAAGTATTTATTTAAGAAGAGAATCAAAATTACTAATTAATGATCAGGACCTGTGCATAAAAATTATTTAGTGATTGCTAACTGTGGCAAACTGTGCTTTACAAAACTGCCACATCAATATCAACCATCCCACACATTCTTTTTACAATGTGTCTTTGAAATTCTTCCTATTAAGAGGTAAAGTGTATAATCCTTCCCATTGAATCTAAATTGGTCTGTTACTCTGACTGCAGTGGCAGTAACACTATGTGACTTCTGGTGCTAGGTGATAACAGATGATACAGCTTCCATCTTGCTCTCTTGAGACACTCGCTTGAAATCCTGAACAGCCATGTAAGCAGTCTGACTACCTCCATGCTGTGAAGAAGCCCAAATTAGAACAGGCAGAGAGACTACATGAAGAGACTCTGAGATTACATGAAGAGAGAGAGGTACCTGGACGTCTTAGTTATTGCATCACCTCAATGTTTTAGCTCCATCTACATCTGATCACCAACCTCTTGAGAGACCCTGCGCCAGAACCACAAACTGAGCACTTGCCAAATTCCTTGATCCACAGAAATTATGAAATAGTAAAATGATCATTGGTGTTTTAAACCACTAAATTTTGGAGGATTGTTACATAGCCAGAATAACTGGAACACTGATCTTTCTTAGACTATAAACTCCTTCAAAAGAGTATCTAGGGAAACAATTAAGTACCTACAGGTATTAAACAAATACTTGCTGATGGCTTGATCAGATAGATCTCATTTAGGACATGCAGCATCCTTAATATTAAATTTAAAAAATTCGTAATAACTATTATAATAAGTAAATAGCAACCCTTTCAAATATTATATGCCAAAATATTCATTTAATGTATCTTCTCTCTCTTCCTCATATTTTAGGCATTAACTAAAATGTTTGTTCATATTCATTCATGTACAATTAGTTTAAATTTAAAACTGATTGTTTTTTCATTTTAACAAATGATACTTTGCTTTCTTTTAACATCATTTATTTTAAAAAAATGAAAGCTTATGTATTTTCCTCTTGTTTTAAAAGACTCCTCGGTATCTCTAATGCATGGTATAAAAGGCACAGATATTAAGAAGACTATGTCCAATATTAAATATAAGAAAAACACAACATATACACTGCTGGTGGGAATGTAAAATGGTACAACCACTTTGGAAATCGATTTAGTACTTTTTTAAAAGCTAGAAATAGAAGTACCATACGATCCAGCAATCCCATTCCTTGAAATATATCCTAGAGAAATAAGAGCCATCGCACACCAGTGTTCACTGCAGCATTGTTCACAATAGCAAAAAGGTGGAAACAACCTAGGTGCCCATCAATCGATGAATGGATAAACAAATTATGGTATAGTCACACAATGGAATACTATGCAACGATAAAAAACAGCAATGAATCCTCGAAACATCTCATAACATGGATGAATCTGGAAGGCACTATGCTGAATGAAATGAGTCAGTTGCAAGAGGACAAATATTGTATGAGACCACTATTGTAAGAACTCAAGGAAAGGTTTAAACACAGAATAAAACATTCTTGGATTGTTACGAGGGTGTGGGGGGGAGGGAGAGGGGAATTCACTAACTAGATAGTAGATAAGGATTATCTTAGGTGAAAGAAAGGAAAACACACAATACAGGGGAAGTCAGCACAACTGGACTAAGAAATTTCCTGAATACAACCAAACACTTAGAGGGACAGAGTAGCAGAGGCAGGGCATCTGGGGACCATGCTTTCAGGGGACACCTAGGTTAATTGGTATAACAAAGTTTATTAAGAAAATGTTCTGCATCTCATTTTGGTGAGTGGCATCTGGGGTCTTAAAAGCTAGCAAGCAGCCATCTAAGATGCATCAGTTGGTCCCAACCACCTGGAGTAAAGGAGAATGAAGAACATCAAAGACACAAGGAAAATATTAGCCCAAGAGACAGAAAGGGCCACATAAACCAGAGACTCCATCAGCATGAGATGAGAAGAACTATATGGTTCCCAGCTATCACCAATGACTGCCCCGACAGGGAATACAACAGAGACTCCCTGATGGAGCAGGAGAAAAGTGGGGTGCAGAACTCAAATTATAGTAAAAATACCCGACTTAATGGTCTGAGACTGGAGGGACCCCAGTAGACACGGTCCCTGGATTCTCTGTTAGCCCGGAACTGAAACCATTCCCAAAGCCAACTCTTCAGACATAGATTAGACTGGACTATGAGACATAAAATGATACTCATGAAGAGACTGCTTCTTAGCTCAGGTGGATAAATGAGATTAAATGGGCCGCTCCTGTCCAGAGGCAAGATGAGAAGGCAAAAAGGGACAGGAACTGTTTGAATGGACACGGGAAATCAGGGTGGAAAGGACGAGTGTGCTGTTACATTACAGGAAGAGCAACCAGGGTCACATAAAAATGTGTGTATAAATTTTTATATGAGAACTAACTTGAACTGTAAACTTTCACTTAAAGCACAATAAAAGAAAGAAGAAAAACATGACAAAACATTACCCTCAAGAAAGGTGAATCATCTCCCTTTAATGTTTTTGGGAAGTGATCAATGCACTCAAATGATACGGACATGTGACTAAGATCAATTACCCTTTTCTCCCCAGAGAAGAAAGTAATATAATTTTTCTAGAATGTTATTTCTATCCTCCTTATTTTATATATTTGTAAATGCATATTCTTTAACCTTCTGAGAAAGAGTACTTCAATTGAAGTAGTATCAACTGCTACCAAAATAAGTTTTCCAGAAAAAATAAAGTGATAGCCAAAAATCATCATCGATGGGTCTATGATTGTGCTAAATGTGTGAGAAGTTTGACTACCTTCCTGCAGCAATCATTAGAACTGTGACAAGGAAACTTATCTTAGCATTGCAAGAGAAACTTAAACATCAGACCCATCTAATGTGGTTAAGAGGTGTGACAAATTAAATACAGCCAGGTTCCTAAACATTCACTCACATTCCAAAACTCATCAGGTTGGCTTCCTGAGTTATTTTGTTCCAATCACCATGTTCTATATAAAATGATTCACTCATCAGGATGAAGAAAAATTTTGTTTCTTAGAGTACACTGACATTCTTTTTGCTGCCAGTCTTATTCCATACTGATGATCTCATTCAGTTTTCATGGATGCAAGAATGTGACATCTTTCATTCTTTTCTTTGACTCCTTCTTGTTTAAATTTTTCTTAAAGTTGACAGAAATCCTGTACATTAAAATTGGCCTGGACTGGTTGAATCATTTTTAAAAGCTTTAAAGATAATACACAGATTTTCAAACAGATTCTAATATTTTGCTTTATTGATTTTCTAATCTACATTTTATTTATAACATAGATTTTAAAATAGTTTTTCTTTTATTTCAAATGTTGTTTTAATACTCTGCTATTCTACTATTATTTTTAGTTCTTGTAAGTCACATAAGGTTATATGTAGTTTAAGAAATTAAAAATTTCCTCAACTTGAGAGGATCAATATGTTACTATGTACAAGTACACACAAATACACAGAAAACTCACGTTTAAAGTTAAAATACATGTCATCAATTCAGTTACATCCCTAGAAGAGGGATATACTTTAATCCCATATATGTAAAATTTGCTAAATAAAAAAATAATAATCCTAAGCTTTTTATGCCCCTAAAATAGCTTTAGTGAACATTTAGTTTAAAATTTCTTAGCTATTTTAAAAGAAATAGTTAAATACTCTCATGGAAAATGCTACACTCAATGTAAAATGCATCTGACAAATATGTCTCTTTCCCATGATGCTACTATCATTTCCCTGTGTTTCTACTTAGCTAATCTTAATTAATTCCAGAAATATTTGATAATTAAATATAATAAAAATAACACGATTTTAATCTGAGGAAACACACATCTTTTTATGGACATGAAACCTGCGGTTGAGAAAGTCCGTATCAATATCTTCAAATTCTATACTTCTGTATATATTTACAGTATAGTTCTAGACTAAGCATCTAGCTAATGTTGAGTTTCTAAATGTGTGAAGTGTGTTGGGCACAACTATGTCAAACACTGACCTAATCATGTACATTACATGCATAGAAACCTTACAAGAACCTCAAAGTGGTAGACACAGTGGTAGCATCAGTTTCGTAGGGCTCATATGAGCTAAAATTTTCTGATCCCCTTTTAAAAACTACAAATATAAATCTAAGAACAAAGGTGAATATTTAATTTTAATGTAAAAATAAATCATGACTATTATGGATTTAATTATGTCCTGCAAAAATATGTGCTGTAAATCTTAACCTCTATGCCTGTGGTTATAATCCCATTTGGGAATAGGTTGCTTTATGTTAATGAGACAGGATTAGTGTAGGGTGTATCTTGAGTCAATCTCTTTTGAGATATAAAAGAGATTAAACAAGTAGGCAGAGGAGAGATGGGGTAAGGTAAATGCCAAGACACATGGAGATCTCCAAGGAATCAGGAAGCAGAAGCTGAAGAGACAAGGAACTTCCCCTCAAGCTGGCACCCTGAATTCAAAGTTCTAGCCTCCTAAACTATGAGAAAATAAATTTTTATTTGTTAAAGCCATCCACTTGTGGCATTTCTGTTCTAGCAGCACTAGATAATGAAGATAATGACAAATTACATTTTTTAAAAATTTGGCAGAAACCATTAGCATCACAATATCCATAAAAATAACTCAAAATAAATGTTCACTTTTTTTAAAACCAAATGAAATGATCACATGACAAGGCTCTATTATATATATTTTTTCCCTTAGTTGTTTTGGGTGCATAATCATCAATTGCTTCCTCACAGGACAATGATTTTGTAATATTAATACCTCTAGTGGGAATTGAAAGATAATTCGGTCTTATAGCTACTATGGTTGATCTTATTGTTGCTGCTGCTTTTATTGATAGCTCAGAAGTTTCCTTAGTTTCACACCTATAAATTTAGCATTGTCATGAACTTTGGTAAAAGTTCTCTTAAGTTTCTATTGTACAGGAATTGGAAGATTTAAGGGCATTTAACACTTTTGTACAGGGAGTAATCTTAAATATTCTTTGAATTATTGGTATTCATAAACCACTTTTCTACAGTCCCTTCCAAGACCTTGGAAGAGTCCATGAGATCAAGGCCATGATTACGTGAGAGAGGTGAGATTCTCGCCTTGAACACAAATTGGAGAGCCTCAAAATACTCACCATTCAAGATAAAGAATTTTAATATAACATTTAAAGAATCCATAAGGAGACACATGCACACATGTATGCACACACACACACACACAGGTGCACATTTTCATTTTGCCTTAGACTCCAATATGGTTTTGCATGGCACAGCATGAGAGTAAGCGGCTCTACAGTTCATCTTGGGTTGTTCCATGTTAAACCTACCTCTGGAGAAGCAGTATCATTACCTTTATTTTACAGCTGAGGAAATAGACTCAGAATGGTTAAGTAATGGTAGTAGCTGATAACAAAAGTAACATTCCATCACCATTTTAAGCAATTCATAGATGTTTCATTCTTACTACCCACAACAACTCTGTGAAATAAGTGCTGTTTATATTGTTTTTTTTTTTTAAATTTTTAATTAAATAAGTCATAAAAGAGGCTGGGTAATCAGACTAGGAAGTATCAGACTAGAATCCAGTGTCCTCTGATCTTATATCCAGAACTATTAATACCATACTGGTGTCTAACAATAATCTTTCTTGTCAGTGAAAACTTAGCCACATGATAACAAATTCTGTATCAAATTAAAATATTCTACCTCATATTATGGCATGCGGAGCTTATTATAACATGTAATCTTAAAATTAGAAAAACCTAACAGAAATTGTTTATGTCAGAAAAAAAATACTAAAATTGTTCCTGAAAATCTTCATACAACCAAAGAAACGATACTTGATTTAGATTTTCATGAAAGTTTCTTTGAACTGTCTATGTAAATTTTCTTGATGCATTCCCAAGGTTATAACAGAAAAGAAAAAATAATTTATTTTCAGTGCTTATAAATCTACTTGTCTAACATACCATCAAACCCTGTCATATTCCTAATATCAAGGTATAGTCATGCTATCCCTTTATTGTTTCTATGTTTCCAAGGAAAATCTTACATCTTCTGTCTGAACGCCAGTGGAAGAGTTTCCACAGGGTGCCATCTTAAAACTCAAGAGGTTTTATTTCCTTTTTTCAGCTCTCACAGTTTCTATGTAATTTATCATTGTTTATGGATTACAAAGTGCTGCCCCAGGATTTAAATGTGTGTATAATGATATATCCATCACCTATCTGTCTGTTTGCCTTACTGTGGTGGTTTATATGTTGCTATAATGCTAAACGCTATGCTACCAGTCATTCAGATTCCAGCAGGGTCACCCATGGTAGACAGGTTTCAGTAGAGACTCCAGACTAAGACAGACTGGGACAAAAGGCCTTGCAATCTACTTCCAAAAATTAGCCAAATGAAATCCTATGGATCACAACAGAATATTGTCTGATATAATGCTGGAAAATGATCTTCCTAGGTAGGAAGACATTCAAAATATACAGTGACCACAACAATAGACCTGAGCATACCAAAGATCATGAAGATGGTGTGGCCAGAAAATATTCGTTCTATTGTACATGAGGTCACCATGAGTTGTAGTTAATTACACAGCAACTAACAACATATGGATATATGTAGTGAAGCCCACAATTGCAGGGACTGTTAAATTTTAACCTATATAATGAGCAAGTAACCCGAAGTAAAAGTCATTGCTTGACCCAGGTTACTGTTGTTTTTCAAAACACATCAGTAAGAACAAAAAAAAAAACAACAACAAAGAGCCAACAGCAAAAACTGTGGAAAAGGTACCAGGCAAGTAAGTGCCTAGTATGTTCAGATTGGAGATTTTTCTCACCTTGAAAAAGAGCGACAATAACCTGACCCCACATTAACATCAGGAGGCACTCTCCAGCCCTCCTTGTGATTTCTGTTCCAGAGAACAGGGCCACAAAGGCCCCCACGATATCCTATCATATATATCTACTGATAGTCCTTGTACTAGGAAGAAATGGGAAAGAGAAGATACAGGAAGCAAGGAAGTACTAGACACGGCTCTGCTTTGCTTCCTAAACCTTGTAGACCTCACAGAATATGCTCTGGCAACGTGGACATGCAATTTTTTGTCTCCAAGCAAGAAAACAATACATCTTCATTTAACCTAAAATTCAAAGTAAACCCTCCAAGAGGGAATATGTAGATAGAAGCAATACCACCACTTTTTTTCTCAAAGCATGAAAATGTTATGTTTTGATATATATGTATTTTCAATTTTAATTAAAGAATATACTCTGCTTATACAATTTCAGTATTCTTCATGTCCGGTAAGATCTTAAACCCAACCATCTTGACTAATCAGCAAAGATCACTTAAGACGTCCTTTTATGTACTGCAATATAGATTTAATCAGTGATATTATGGACATGATCCATACTGTAATGAACATACAAAAATTCAGGGAGGACTATATTCTTCATAATATACGCATGAAGTACAGAGTCTTTAAGATTGACACTATTCTTCTAGCCTCCATGCAAGACTATGCAAGGCTTTTCATGGCATCTGTTTTAAAAGTTTTCAGTGAGTACTCACAATTTTCAGATAAAAATCCTAATTCCGTGGCCAAGTATTCTTCTCCAATGAAGCACTGCTTCATGCCTTCAGATAGAGTCAGTGCTTCTTTCTGCATACTACAAGTTATTATTTTTTTTAATGTATATATCTGTACCCTTTACACTGTAGAGACCTTAAAATTTTTACATTTGTATCTCTGGAACCTAGCAAAGAACCTTCCTTTTAGGTACAAACGAATGTTTGTTGATAGAATAAGCTAATCAATCAACCTAGGGACTTTCAATCGGCCTAGATTGCTTTATGGAAATTATTCCTGACATTAATATAGTTTAACAAAGTATAGTCACATCAAAGTTCATTATGTTCAACATGAACTTAATTTGGTAGATATGTAAGGAGAATATAAGATGGCAAAAATACAACTGAAACAAGAACAATTGAAATGAGATTAGCACAACCAAAAGAAATAATTCGTAGATCTACTGAAGCACCATGCCAAATCATGGGGAATATATATGGAACTCTGGGTACAGGTAGTTGTAAAATCTAATCTGGTTTACAATTAGAAACAAAACTGCTATTTCAGCAAAAACTTCAGGTAAGTAATGAGCCATGATTTTCAATTGTGCGATACAAACAACCTACATGATTTTAAACAAGCCAAAATACATCGTTAAAAAAGATTCCACATTAAAGGCTTCAAAGCTTATATTAGAGCAAGGCATTTAAAAAGCTCCATTTGCTAAATCGTAAAAGATGGGGCATTCTACATCAAGGAAGGCAAATATAAAGCAAAGGTACAACCGCTCTTCCTTTCCTACCAGGTATCACTAATTGATGCTAGCATTCTTTTCCACTGAACTTAAACGCAGACTCAGGATTCTGAACAGAGCACTCTATACAATCAGTAGCAATCACTTGGAGTTGTCTCTTCAGATGAAAGCTACCTGTTTTTCCTATCGAAAACACAATGAGAAGACCCTAGTTGCACTCTGGGCAAGCCAGTCACCTGGTTCCAAGTGCACCTATGGGAATACATGTGTTGCAGGGGATGCAAGCCAATAAATGTCTTATGGTAGCACATGGCCAGACAGCCAGTTCACCTCTGGCTGACAGTGGCTTCTCTAGTAGGAGAGTGATGTCAACACTAGCAATGCCATTGATACGCCTCAAGTGCTCTCTGAAACCATTACTCAGTATGACAGTTCTGCAGTCTCTCTTGAGTCCACTAGCCAGAATATAAATATTTCTAATGGTTTTCAAAGGTTTGCTCAAGAAACACTGGGCTTAAAACTTTATTTTCCATAAACTATCAAACAAACAACAGACAGCAACATTCAGTAGTCCTAAACTGGGCTGTGTTTGAACCAGTGACTAGAAGATGATCAACTGGAAACCTTTTTATTAGCCTCCTGAGTCTTGGTCTTAAAAGTGCCTTCATTCTGCTATATTTGCAATATTGTACTTTTAAAATTTTAATTATTTTTTCCTGAACTCTGCAAGATAGACAGTGAGAAGAAAAGCAATTGTCAGGACATAGTCTTTTAAATCAACTACAGTTCATTCCTTTTTTCTCCATTGGGAGCAGAGTCGCGATTTTCAACACAGAAGACCTGGCAGAAAACAGCTGCATCTTATTAAATTGCCTGCTGGGCTTACTGAAATCACTAAAATTATTATAAAGCTCATTTCATTTACTTTAGCTGACAAAGACAACCGATACTGTATCAACCATGTTCCATGTTTCTGAACATAATACCCAAGAATGTATGAGAGAGCAGATTTTCAATATAGGTGAATTGGGAAAGGGATTCAAACAACTTTTGCTGCAGGTGATGAAAGAAGCTCTCATATGAATCATTATATTTCCCACAAGTTGACACATCAAATTAACCATCACATATAGATTATACCACATGTAGATTACACATACATGTGATGGTTAATTTGATGTGTCAACTTGGATAGACTATGGTGCCCAGTTGTTTGGTCAAACTCTAGTCTAAACTCTGTTACAAAGTAGTTACATGTGATTAAATCAGTTGGCCTTAAGTAAAGCAGATTATCCTCTATAATTCAACTCATTCAATCAGTTGAATTTCTTAAGAGCAAAAAAGGAGCTTTCCCTAGACTGCATTCTGCCTCCAGACTAAAAAAATAGACTTTTTTCTCAGAACTTCCCCATTCATTACTCTGTCACTTTACCTACAGATTTGGGAACACAAGACTGCAGGAATCTCCAGCCTATTGTCTGACCTACAGATTCTGGACTTGCCAAACCAAAAACCCATTGCCATATAGTCAATTCCGACTCATAGCGACCCTACAGGACTTGCCAGCCCTCCTCAATTATGAAAGTCAATTCTTTAAACATTTTCTCATATTTTCTCTCTTTCTCTCTGACTCTCTCTCTCTCTCTGTCTCCGTCTCTCTCTCTCTCTCTGTCTCTGTCTCTCTCTTTCTACACACATACACACACAGTGGTTCTACTTCTTTAGAGACCTCTATGACAATACATTTGTAAAAAATAAATAGCTTATTTAGAAAACTATCTTCTTTTGGCTCTTGGATATTTCACAAATGCCAGGGCTCATGTGATGCACTACCATTGGTAATGATGCCTTGGATTAGATATCAACTAGTTTACAAGGCAGCTGAGATTTCAGATATATCTCTCAGTAAAATGCTCATTATAATTAGAAGCATTAAACACCTTGGCTTAGATCTGTACCACTCATTCATAGAGTGTGAACAAGATCATAAAGTCCAATGATAATAAATATTCCACAGTTAAAAAGACTTAGAGAAATTGGAGGTAATCTTCCCAAGGACACTAAAAACAGGTAGATTTAGAACAATCAGACAATCTATACTGCGAAGTTTTTCATTACTATTCAGCTTACGACTTTGTCTGTTTTACTGCACTTAACCTATATTCTGACATTCTGCCATAGACTTAAACCTTACTTACTTATAATAAAAAATTCTAGTTGAAAACAACAAACAAACTTGAATTTCAAGTTAGAACCTGACTTTCCCTTCAAATCTGCTTGTTGATGTTACAATAAAACGTGTGTTTGTGCATGAATGTATATATGTAACTACATATGTAATTTTCCCTGGCAAATGAATCCAGCTACTAATGAAGCTACTGCTGGTCATCATGTCTGTTCTAGCCTCTCCATGTATTTGTATTTGTTTAAACATGTTTAAACAGTCATTATTTTAAGTAGCTACTATGTGCCAGTCAGGAAACCCTGGTGGTGTTGTGGTTAAGTGCTATGACTGCTAACCAAAAGGTCAGCAGTTCAAAGCCACCAGGCGCTCCTTAAAAACTCTATGGGGCAGTTCTACTCTGTCCAATAGGGTCACTATGAGTTGGAATTGACTCAAGGGCAACGGGTTTGGTTTTTTTTTTTGTATATGCCAGTCATGGTTCCTATGTATTGGGATGTAACATTTAAAAACGTAAGACATATTGAAACTTGCATTTTAATGATAGAAAATAAACAAACATACTATTGAGTGGTGATACGTGCTATGAAAATAAATACATAAATAAAGCAGGGTAAGGGAACAGAGAGTGATAAATAAGAAGTGTTATTTTAGAAAGGAAGGTCAGGGAAGCCCATTCTCAGATGGGGATTTAAACAGAGACCTAAATGTAGTAAAGAGTTTGGGGATATGATGAAGAGAGTCCCTGTCTGAGAGAATCTCAAGTACAGAGGCCCTGACGAGGCAATGAACTTATCACGCATAAAACACAGCAAGGCAGAGTATTTGGTGTAAAGTGGGCAATGGGTAGAGATAAAGTAAATTAGGTTTCCAGAGCCAGTTTTTGTGCACCAAACCCATTGCCGTCAAGTCAATTTGGACTCACAGTGACCCTACAGGACAGAGTAAAACGGCCCCATAGAGTTTCCAAGGAGTGGCTGGTGGATTTGAACGGCTGACTGTTTGATAGGCAGTCAAATTCTTAACCTCTGCGCCACCAGGGCTCCCCAAAACTGTGGTCAACTATAATAATACCACCAAGACAAGTCATACTGGTAAAAGTAAATATTAGCTGATTACATAATTGATGTCTTACATTATTCTAAGTGCTTTATATGTAAAAACCTTACAAAATAACTCCTACAAAACCAGGAGATGGGTAATATCCCTACCTTTATTTTGCAGTGAGGAGACTGAAGTACAAATAAGTTAAGCAGCCTGCCCACAGTTGAACATCTAGTAAGTGTGAGCCAGGACTTAAATTGTCAGCCCATAGGAACATTAATTTTTTTATGCTCAACTCAAAAGTCATGTATTGAATGCTTACTCTGTGATACAAAATGATGACTATGTATTCTGGTCACCAGGATTCCAAGTGTGCATGTATTTCCTACTTGTCTAAACAAAGATGACAAAATGGATGAGTTGAGCAGTCCTGGTTTATCCCTAATGTGCTGCTGCTATTATTAGTAAAGTCTCCCCTCTTCATTCTCAAAGTATACAGCTCAATCATAAATCTTATGACTAATCTACCTAAAGCCAACAAACTGGGCTGTTTGGTTTTTGTTTGTTTTTTTGGCTGTGCATTGTTTCATCTACAGACAGAGTCCACCTATCAATATGTCTCCTGAAGATTGGGAGATCTCCCCCAGTGCATTTGCAAGCATTTGTTTGTTCCTTTGCTCCAGCTGCTGTAGTAGCGTCTCATGGATAGAGACTCATAGGTAGATAGTTTCATTCAGGAAATCTCATTCTGTTATCTCAAACACTGTAACATTGAAATCTAGTTTGCCTCTGAATTATAACAATATTTGTTAGTTTAGAAAACGTGTTCAAAGCACACAGCAAGCTCTGCCATGTGCACCTACAGACAAACGATTCTCTAATAATGAAAAAAAATCACCAGATAGTGCCTGCTTTTCCTCAACTTTTAGTATCTCACAAAAAGAACAGGTAAGAGTCTCATAATTAAGCAGTTACCAACAAAATCAATACAATTTTGCATAAATAAGAAACCTTTCCCACAAATACTCTTTATACTTTAGCAGAGAATGAATGTCCTTACAGAAAATTGACTTATTCTTGGCAGAAGTAAGTTATCACTATGAATATGTACCTGGTGCTTAATTTAATAAATTCTAATAATCACCCACAGCAGAATTCCTGAAAATAGAGATTGGGGATAAAAGTACTGTATTTACTCACCTTTCTGAGAAAATAGGGAATAACTTATATGTACATGTTTTCATATTCTTAAGATTTTTTTTTTTGTGAGATCCACAGGAACATAAAAAAACAATGGTTTGGTAGTGAAAAATAATATTTTCAGCATTTGAAATAATTCATGCAGCTCAGATATCAACTAGGACACACTAACATCTTAACAACATGTTTAGTCATGTATTTTTTTTTTCCTTTTTGCTGGTTTTTAACAAAATGATGTCTGGAAACTTGTGGAAGTACATTAACAACTTGATCTGAATGGCTGTTTGCTCTCCCCATAATTCAAATTTTCAATGCTTGTGTGAAGTACGTCCCATTGCTTTGGGAAACAGAACTGCTGGTTAAGAAAAATACTGACATTCTGTGAACACAGCAACATAACCAAACAGCTAAATCACACAAGAGGGAAATGATCTTGATCTCCACATGTCAATGTACATGTTTTCACTTATGGGCACAAATTACATTCAAAAGAAGGTAGATGTGATTAAATGCTCTGTAGTGTGAAGAGTATAGGGATTCTATCATCACAAAACTTTTATTAAGTGGCCAACCAGGTATAGTACTTCACTAGACTCCATTAAATAAGAAAAGACAAAGTATACGGACTTTCTTAGAGAGTTTCAAATCTAAGACAGATATATTGACCTATATACGCTAGGATTAAAAAGCAAAAACAACAACCCAACACATGGCCTGAAGAGTGGGTACCGGATAGATTATTTAGGTGTATTTTCCTCAGGATGTAAACAACTTCAATTCAGGAAATATGAACTTGCTTACAAGGTTTTTAGTGCTATTAAAGTAATCTACATTTCTAAAGGGTCTTTTATGTTCCAGTTCTCCATCTTGGTGCCAAAGTGGGCTCATGTAAAGCCTAGCTGCACAGCTGATATCCCTGTTGGCTGTTAACATAAAGAGACTGATTGGAACGGGCTGAGGAACCCCAGGAGAAGCTTTGGCAATGATATTCCATTACTGCCCATCTGAATCAGTCACAGTAGACTGGTCAGACCTGAATTAACTCTGACCACAGTTAATCAATGGAATACATAAATTAAGCCCTGGTTCATTTTGTTGGTAACAGTTCTATTTTAAATGCCAATGTTATTTAGATTCATAGATATGGAGAGTTTGTGGGGATATGTTTCAGCCAGCAAACTGAAAACATCAGATGTAGTAAATCATTGCATTTGCGGTACAACCCTGTTCTGAAAGGTTTAGCTAACTTTCTTGATAGTCATGCATTTCCATGCCCAGCTGCACTCTGTCCTGAAGGGCTAAATGTGTCACTCAGTCTTAATACTGGCCAGTACATTCACAGTGAAATAAAAATTGTATTCCCTGGACACTGAACTCATTTCCCACAAATGTCTGACTTAGTCACCAGGGCAACCAGACAAAAAAATGTGGATGATTCAGCTTCAAACGATTACTACAAATAGACTAATGAGGGCCTTCTTTTGCTTGATCTTTAGTGCCATATGATGGCAACATTCTCTTTATCAACAGATAAAAATAGAGATCAGACAGGGATTTAATAAACGATGAGATAAACAAATGTCACTGGCGTGGTGACACCACACGCTCATCAAACATTAGAGCTGGAAGGGACCTCACGGATTTCTAGTCCATATGCTGCACAGGTGAAGAAACTAAAAACCAACGTCTCAGTTACCTAGTGCTGCTGTAACAGATATACCACAAGTGGATGGCTTTAACAAAGAGAAACTTATTTTCTCACAGTCTAGTAGGCCAGAAGTCCAAACTCAGGCAGTCAGCTCCAGGGGAAGGCTTTCTCTCTCTGTCAGCTCTAAAGGAAGGTCCTTCTCATCAATCTTCCCCTGGACTAGGAGATTCTCCATGCAGGAACCCTGTCCAAAGGACGCACTCTGCTCCTGGCACTGCTTTCTTGATGGTATGAGGTCCCCACTCTCTGCTTGCTTCCCTTTTTTTTTTATCTCATGTAAGATAAAAGGTGATGCAGGCCACAACCAAGGAAACTACCTTTACATTGGATCAAGGATGTGACCTGAGCAAGGGTGTTACATCCCACTCTAATCCTTTTTAACCACAGGCAGAGACTATGACTTATAACACATATTTTTGGGGGACAAAATTCAATCCATGACAACCAATAAGGGAGAAATTACTAGGATTGTATAGCTAATGAATGGAAGTTCAATATTAATGCAAGAAAAAGGAACTAGAAAAGAAACAACTGTATATATACAATGCGTGTTATATGCCAGGAAATTCACGTGTTATCTCATTTAATTCTCCCAACAATCCTGTGATGCATGTATCATTAGTCACCTGTTATAGATGCGAAACAGAGTCTCAGGGAATTTTAATAACTGTTTCAAGATTGCATCATTATTAAGGTGCAGATATTACAGGTGTAATATAAAATTATGAACAATCAAAATATTATGGACAGCAATTAACCAGAATGGGTGACAGCCTTAATTCATGGGGCCCCTAAGGCCTGTCTCCATATTGGGCTTTCCTCTTCAGTGTTTGATTGTGGGGAGACTAGGGGCCCTGGGAGTTCTGGGGGATCGACCATTTATTAACTAGTACTGAATTGTGGACTCCTGGTGGCACAGTGGTTAAGCACTCAGCTGCTAACTAAAAGGTTGGCAGTTTGAACCCATCAGCCACTCTGTCGTAGAAAGATGTGGCAGTCTGCTTCTGTAAAGATTTACAGCCTTGGAAATCCTATGGGGCTGTTCTACTCTGTCCTATAGGGTCTCTATGAGTAGGAATCGACTCAGGGCAATGGCTTTCTTTGGTTTACTGAATTTTTAAAATATTTTTACAATCAGATGACCACATGGTTAGAAGCTTTGGCTCTAGAATGAGAAAAACCTGCTTTGATTCCTTGACTTCCACTTATTGGTCAGGTTACTTGGCCCCTCTGAGTCTTCAGTTTCCTCATCTATAAAAATGGAGACTTTAATAATACTAATATATTAAATGGAGCCTTGGTGGTGCAGTGGTTAAGAGTTACAGTTGCTAGACAAAAGATCAGCAGTTCGAATCCACCAGCCATTCCTTGGAAACCTTATAGGGCAGTTCTACTCTGTCCTATAGGGTTGCTATGAGTCAGAATCGACTTTATGGCAGCCTTTTTTAAAAAAAATATATTAAATATTCTAATGATTATTCAGTGCTTAACATAGTGCCTACTATTTATCAAACACTCAATAAAAGATAGTATTATTACTACCAGAAAACAATGTAAATATGCTACTATCATGTCCTGCCTATTTGTGTCAACTTTTTTTTTTTTTTAAGCTGCAATGTTGGTTCTAATAGTGTTTGTCTTTCTTTCCCAGCATTGTTTTGTATTAACCTCTGACCATTTCAGGCTCATGCTGATACAGCACCCATTGTATTTTCAACTTCAAAAAATCTGCTGAGGACTTTCATTTCATGTAGCACATGAAGTGAGAGTTAAATGTCAATTAACTGTATCGTTCATATCCCGTGGTTTCTTATTGAAGAATGCTAAAAGACAAGTAGATGTGAGTAACCATCTTGGTGAAGCTCCATTCTATTACTGTCTAAAGAGCAAAGAAAACGATAATGGCTTGGACTGTTACTAAATTAGAATAGAGACAAAAGCAAAATTAAGAATCTCAAAGAACACTGTCAGTAAACCTAAGCTGGAGAAGGGGACCAAGAATATTCTCATGATACCAATTAATTAATTCTAGAGTTAATACTGGTATTGTTAAAAGTGTTGTCATTCATCTCCTAGCTCAGAAATTTGTCATCTTATGACATGAAATTTGCCTCTTAACTTTCAATTGGTTTTGTCAAACTTAGAAACTTCTATTCATACAAAAATTCTGTCTCTGTCTCTCTGTCCCTCTGTCGCTGACACTTTCTTTTTCTTTCTCTCTCTTTCAAACACATACACACAAATATGCAGCTCTTTGTGCACACAATGTCCACATATGCATATGAACACATAGCTCCCGTACACATACATTTATCTTCCAAAAAACACATAGACATTTCTCATTCTTACACATACCCACCAAGACATACATTCCCACCAACATGCAACCAGGAAGTAAAAACAGGCCTACATATTCAACAACTTGTCACTAAGAAGGGCTGATACACGAAGAAGGCTGATGATATCTCAAGAGCCAGTTCTATCTGACATACACATATAATAAGACTAATTAAGAAAAAAGGTGACAGCAATATGATTTAGATGTCTTAGAAAGCTATAAAAATACTGTCAGAAATCTAAATTTAATGAAGTGTGTGTGTGTGTGTGTGTGTGTGTGTGTGTGTGTGTATTTGTGTTTCTGGATAGAAAGGACATAACTAAGATAAACCACTTACTGAAGTCAAGAGGTTTGACAGATTCTGGAATACAAGAACAATATCTCTTGCTAACTATATAATATTACCCTCCTTACTGTTTTAACGGAAATTCAGACACGTGTCTCCTTACTGCCTACACATCTTCACTTTCCTGAGCCTTGCTCTGGTGGAGGCATCTGTGACTACAAAGGGAGTCCCTTATGCCTTGTTGAGGAATATAATGTCTGTGAAAATACACATCCACAGCCAACAATCACAGACAGCACTATTAACATCAGTTCTAATTATTAAAATACCCAATAAAGATATAAACTTTTGGGGAACTTTTTAATACTTACCCATTATGATTTCTGGAGCCTGATGATTATCATTTTATGCACTCATTATATTCCAGAAAATTATGTTTAATATTTTTTAACTTTGTCTTAAATGTGTCAGAATAATTATTTTTAAAGTTGTAAACTCAAAGAGCAGGAATTGGAGGAGGGTTCAAATTATCACTCTTCTCTTTTACTTTTTTCTGCTTATCTGTATTAATTTTTAAATTTAAAAACATTTTCACGTAACGAGTTCTATTTTTAATTTGAAATCGTATTGAATATGAGTTTCTATAAGGATTCTTTGGTTCAAATCTCTTAGAAAAGGGAAAATACATACATATATATATATATATGTCTATAGATAGTTATAGATACACATACCCATTGCTATTGACTTGGTTCCAACTCACAGCAATCCTACGCACACACACACACACACACATCTACAGATAGACAGATAGATATAGATATATATACCCATTGCTGTCGACTTGGTTCCAACTCATAGCAATCCTATAGACATATAAATATATGTATATATATGTCTGTAGATAGATAGATATATACACCCATTGCTGTTGAGTTGGTTCCGACTCATAGCAATCCTGCATACACACACACACACACACACACACACACACACACACACACAGTGTGCTTCCTCACCTCCTTGAGTGCATGTTTTGTTAATTTTGTAATTTTAAATGATACTACGTCAAGTGTGGAGGAAATGGTACAGAAACAAAATAGTTATTTCAGAATTGCTACATAATACCTGTGAGGGAACGAAGGGCTCTCTGACATGGTGGGGCAGTTTATTCACTACAGAGATAACTGGCTAAGGGAGCAAGTGGCTACTGAAATCCAAATGGAGATCCACTCCATAGTGTTTGCTTTCTAACTCAAGGGCTTCCTGGCTCTTTCAGGGATAGAGCATTTTTTTGATATTTATTTTATTATTATTGTTTTTTTTTTATTTTGGTCCACTCAAAAAGGAGTGCATTTTTGTTGTAATTTATCCAAAAGGGCTAACTGCTGTACTGGTAGGTGTCAAAATTTTGCCTATAAGGAGCTACTGAACAGCCTGGGTCTATAAGAGCATTTTTTTATGGTAATATTGTTGCTGAAGTCCTAAAAGAATTGAAGGCTTACTCTATTGTGACTACAGAAGATGCAGTTGTGAACAGACAGAGAAGGACACTTTCCCTGCTGAAGTTTACATGCCGGTGGAGGTAGCAAAGTGCAAAACAAATGGTAAGAAGGGTATACTGTAAACCATGAGTAAAATGATACAAACAATTCAAGGAAGAAGAGCAACGAGGATATGTTACTATGTTTGATACACAATCTTTATGGAAGTCAAAACAACTGGAAATTAACTCAAAATCCTTCATTTCCTCAATATTCTTTTTTAACCACTTCCAGTGCCCAAGAACTTAGTATACAACTCAAAAAATGGCCATTTTCCTTGACAGCAGAGATTTTATCTGAAATGTATTTGGAAGCTTAGAAAAGACCCTCACATAAACCATAGTCTCCACAAGCCTGAGACCAGAAGAACTAGATGATGCCCAGCTACCATTACCAACCACTGTGACAGGAATCACAACAGAAGGTCCCGGTTAGAGTGGGAGAAAGATAAAGAACAAAATTCAAATTCATAAAAAAAGACCAGACTTACTCGTCTGACAGAGACTAGTGGAACCTCTGAGAATGTGGACAGCCTTCTAACTTGAAACTGCAGCCACTCCCAGACTCTATCTTAGTCGAATTCCATAACATATATTTTAAAACTACAACCTTAGATTTAATCCTTATGGGATTTAATTACACAGTTTTGTCCTAGGGTAGCAAAAATTCAGAGACGCTATAGGACTCATAAAGACCCTATAGGACAAAGGAGAACTGCCCCACAGGGTTTCCAAGGAGCAGCTGGTAGATTTAAACTGCCAATCTTTGGGTTAATAGCTGAGTTCTTAACTACTGCACCATTTGGAAGCTAGTGACTGTGTAATACGTATTTACACTAAAAATTTCATTTTTTAAAAAAAAGTCACATATGATTTGGTACTCATACTAATTATTTACTTTTACTACATATTAAGTTTTAACACCAAAGAAAATCTAGTGCTGGCTGAAAATGTCCCTTTCATCAATTTCATAGTTGATGCTGGTGAAGTTGTTGCCATTAACTACATTACTATTACCACATCTCACCCTGACAAATCATTAAACAAAGCTTCAATGTAACTAAATGAAGAATATCATGAATGCTATTAATATTCCATTTTCATTAATATTGAAAGGATTGGATGATATGTAACTAGAAAATGTTTACAAGGCCAACTAATTAAAGTATACGTGTGTGTCCTGTTCAAGTGCAGGATCCTCAAAGTTTGCAAAATTGTTGCTGAACAAATGAAGGAAGAAAGGAAACTAACTTTCTGTTCTAACCTGGACATAGTTGTGCACCTCACCAATATTAGGACCTCATTCGTCTACATTTGGGAAGGGTTTTTCTGGGGAGAATCATGATGCAGGAGGGGTAAAAGCTATCAAATAATCTCCAGCACTCTGGCATCAGAAAATCATGCCAAATTGAACTTTCTCTTCAAAGTCTGAACAATGCTTTTGCTTATCATTTGGTTTCCAACAGAGTTTTTTTTTTTTTTTTTAAAGCAGGGGTTACAAGAAAAGAAGGGTTGTGCAAGGATACATTGTCACTGCTAATGAATTAACCTTGGCATTCTTTCTCTTCCACCTGTGTCATTATCAAGCCAAAACCCTTCTTGCCAATACACTAATTGCTTTATGTGGCAGGTCTGTGAAGTGATCCCTGTCCCATCTGACTATATCCACAGGAAAAAAAAAGTTATAAAATTATGTTAAGGGATACCAGAATAAATGTGGGTGTTACATAGCATTTAATACTCAAAGTACGAACTACCCATATGTTATGTACTACTTTGTTTGTTATCACCCATATCACTTACCATACTCCATATCAAAGCCTATTGTTGGAACAATCATTTATGTAAAGTTGACTCCTCAGACTTTACAGCCTCAGTTTCAAATTTCTGAATATACATAAACAATTTTGCCATTGATTTACCCTTTCAGGATTTTACTAACTGATCTTACTTCTATCTGGTTCTTCTTGCATCTGTTAAAAATACACAGATCTTACCTGACCTTCATGATTCATAATCCTGAACACTAAATCAATTTGCTTGCCCTCTGCTATACTTTAATCTAAGTAATGTCTGTGCTAAAACACAGGATCTAAAACTGCACTCTCTAAAAGTAGTCTTACAAAAAGTCTTGCAATATTGCATTTAAAACAAAACAAACCCATTGCCATTGATTCAATTCCAACTCATGAGGACCCCATGTGTTACAGAGTAGAATTGCTCCATAGGGTTTTCTTGTCTGTAATCTTTACTGAAGAAGATTGCCAGCCCTTTCTTCCTCAGCACTGCTGGATGAGTTTGAACCACCGATCTTTAGGTTAGTAGTTGAGCACAAACCTTTTGCACCACCCCGGGGCTTTTAAAACAATTGCATGGATGTATTTTAATTATGCACACTATACAGTATTAATATGCATTTTAATTGTCATATATTTTGTTTTAATTTATTTTCATAGAACTATATTGGTTTATTTTATTAACATTTTATCTTCTTTTTCCATTAAGATTAGTCTTCCTTTTTTTTAGGTTCAGTCTTGAACTGTACTCAGAATTACCATGTCCTTCAAGTTCATACCATCCACCTAGACTCTGAGGAATACATTACAATTTATCCAGAATTAAATTGAATACTGAAGTCTTTACAGACAATAGACACCACAAAGTATATTAGAGGGCATTCTTATCTCTATTCCTTAATAACTCCCATGGTCAGAATCAACTTTGACTCATAGTGACCCTATAGGGCAAAGCAGAACTACCCCATAGGGTTTCCAATGCCGTAAATCTTTATGGAAGCAGATTGCCACATCTCTCTCCCATTGAACGGCTGGTGGGTTCGAAATGCCGACCTCTCAGTTAGCAGCTGAGTGCTTTTTAATCACTGTGCCACCAGGGTTCCCATTAATAACTAGCATCCTGAAAATGTATTAAATTTATTCTCCTCCTACAAATTAAATCTGATTTAAGTAAATGGTAAAGAGGACTAGGGTAAAGTGGTCTGTGTGAATAAATATTTATCAAGTACCTATGTATTTGTCTTCCATTTTAAGCCTTACAGAAGTAGATATCATTCCAAACCACCTTACAGATGAGAAAATTGATGTTCAAAAATTTCAATACAATTGCTTAAAAGTGGCAAACTGCTAACCAGTGGCAGGGGCAAGATTCAAACTGATTAATGTCTGCTCCCGAAACCTATATTCTTTACATAGCGCTGATCCTGATAATAATCTACTACTATGTTATTAGTATTTGTTATGTGCGTGCTGTTATTCTAAACATTTGAAATTCATTTATCTCATTTAGTCCTCAGAATTCTGAGGGCTAATTTAGACAGGGAGGTTAGAGAAGCCCTGGCTGTATTGGCAATTTTTAAGCTGAGTCCTAAGAGATTATTAGAATTTATCAAGTAAACACTGAAGAAAACTGAGAGAAATAAATTCCTGAGAGAAAATGCTATATAAAATTATTTAACAATCTATATGACATTGATATGGCCCAAACATTTATATTTTTTAATGTTCTACATATCCTAATTTGCTGTTATCTGCAGAATTAACAAAAATCTATGTCAGGTAATTTCCTTTTGCAAAATTACATGTTTTTTCCTTTATTAATATGTATGTAAAGGATTGCTTCTTTTGTTCATATTTATAAGATGCTCAGTGAAATGTGTAGAAAATCTTAGTACATATCACCTTTTTTTAATGAGAAAAATTGCACTGGGTCAATTTCTGCCCGTCTTGATCTGTGGAAAGTTGTTAAATCCTCACAAAGACCTTTCTATGTCTTTTACTGCTTACTTTTGAGACCTGGGACCTGAACTGTTTGAGTCAAGTCTTTGTAAGAAATGATAGCTTAATTATAATTATCTTATCTGCACCCTGTTTATCTTCCCCAGCCTCTGTCTAAGTCTCTTGGCTGTTACTCTCTGATCCTTTTGTGACTAAATGTGAAGATTTAATTTAGGCCATTCGTAATATCCAATGCACCTACTGCTAAG
The DNA here is from genome assembly GCA_030035585.1 of Dugong dugon. Lineage (NCBI taxonomy): Eukaryota > Metazoa > Chordata > Mammalia > Sirenia > Dugongidae > Dugong > Dugong dugon. The sequence goes on along the minus strand of CM057475.1, from coordinate 35,733,900 downwards.
TCAACACTTGTATTTTCAGATTGTTCTGCCCTTTCTCCAGTTGGCTACTTTCAAAAAAATCTCTGCTGTTTCAACAGGGCCTTTTGATTCATTGCCTATCCATATAATATTAAAGTCAAAATAATTTTCTAATCATTGCTTTGATCCTGGATGCACTGGTTGTTTTTTTTTAATTGTACTTCAGATGAAGCGTTACAGAACAAACAGTTTCTCATGAAACAATAGTACACATATTGTTTTATGACATTGGTTAACAACCCCACAACATGTCAACCCTCTCCCTTCTGACCTTTTTTTTTTTTTTTTTTTTTTGCTGAAAATATACATAGCCAAAGATACACCTTTTCAAAAAATTTCTACATGCACAGTTCAGTGACATGGACTACACTCTTCCAACTGGGCTGCTATTCTCACTTTAGATGAAGGTTTACAGAACAAAATAGTTTCTCATTAAACAGTTAGTTCACATGTTGCCCTATGACGATGGTTAACAACCTCACAACACATCAACACTATCCTTACTCAACCTTGGGTTCCCTATCACCAGATTTCCTATCCCCTCCTGCCTTCTAGTCCTTGTCCCTGGACAGCTATGCCTCATTCGTCCCATTTGGTTTTATGGGGCTGTCCACTCCATGGCTGAATGGCTAAAATGGTGTCTGGGGGCCATACTCTCAGGGTTTCTCGTCTCCTTTAGGCCAGTAAATCTGGTCTTTTTTTGTGTGAGTTAGAAGTTAGTTCTACATCCTTCTCCAGCTCTGTCCAGAACCCTCTGTTGTGATCCTGGTCAGAGCAGTCAGTGGTGGTAGCCGGGCACCTTGTAGCTATACTGGACTCAGTCTGGTGGAGGCCTTGGTAGATGTGGTCCATTAGTCTTTCAGACTAATCTTTTCCTCGTATCCTGTTCTCTTCACTCTTCCTTACTCCTGAACGGATGAGACCAGTGGAGTATCTTAGATAGCTGCTCACAGGCGTTTAAGACTCCAGACACTACTCACCAAGGTAGAACGTAAGAACATGGGCTTTATAAACTGTGTTATGCAAAATGACCTAGATGTTCCCCGAGACCATGGTCCCCACAGCCCTCCGCCCAGCAATGCAGTCCCTCAGGGAGTTTGAATGTGTCTATGGAGCTTCCATGACCTTTCCTTGTAAAAGTTGTGCTAGTTTCCCCAGTATTTTGTACTGTCTCACCCTTCACCCAAGATACCACTTATCTACTGCCTATTCAGTTATTTCCCCCCTACCCTTCCCATCCCTTATAACCAACAAAGATTGTTAATTTTTGTGTGTGAACTTTTTCATGGGTTTTTACAATAGAGGTCTCAAACAATATTTGTCCTTTTGTGATTGACTTATTTCACTCAGCATAATGTCATCCAGTTTCATCCATATTATGAGATGCTTCACAGATTCACTGTTGTTCTTTCTCGTTGCTTAGGACTCCATTGTGTGTATGTACCATAGTTTGTTTATCCATTCATCTGTTGATGGGCGTCTAGGTTGTTTCCATCTTTTTGCTATTGTGAACAATGCTGCCATGAACATAGGTGTGCATATGTCTATTCGAGTGATGACTCAGTTCTCTAGGATACATTCCTAGGAGTGGGATTGCTGGATTGAACGGTACGTCTATTTCTATTTTTCTGAGGAAGAGCCATATCATTTTCCAAAATGGTTGTATCATTTTGCATTCCCACCAGCAGTGCATAAGAGCTCTGATCTCCCTGCAGCCCCTCCAACATTTGCTATTTCCAGTGTTTTTGATTCATGCCAGTAAAGCTGGGGTGAGACGGTATCTCATTGTGGTTTTAATTTGCATTTCTTTAATGGCTGGTGATCGCAAGCACTTCCTCATGTGTCTGTTGGCCATTTGAATGTCTTCTTTGGTGAAGTGTCTGTTCATTTCCTTTGCCCATTTTTTAAATAAGATTATTTGTCTTTTTGTTGTAGAGGTGTTGGATTTTCTTGTAGATTATGGAGATTAGACCTTTGTCTGACTTGTACTGTCCAAAAAAATTTTCCCAGTCTGTAGGTTCTCTTTTCACTCTTTTGATGAAGTCTTTTGAAGAGCATAGGTGTTCGATTTTTAGAAGATCACAGTTATCTAGCTTATCTTCTGGGGTTTGTGTGTTGATGGTTATGGTTTGTATCCTGTTAATGACGTGTATTAAGGCCTGTGGTGGTAGTCCTATATTTTCTTCTATGAAATTTATAATTTTTGGTTTTACATTTAGGTCTTTGATCCATTTTTAATTAATTTTTGTATATGGCCTGAGCTATGGGTCCTGTTTCATTTTTTTATATATATCCAGTTCTGCCAGCACCATTTGTTAAAAAGACTGTCTTTTCCCCATTTGATGGACTTTGGGCCCTTGTCAAAGATCAGGTGATGGTAGGTGGATGGATATACATCTGGGTTCTCAATTCTGTTCTGTTGGTCGATGTATCTGTCGTTGTACCAGTACCAGGCTGTTTTGACTACCGTAGCTGTATAGTAGGTTCTGAGGTCAGGTAGTGTGAGTCCAACAACTTTATTCTTCTTCTTCAGTAGTGCTTTACTTATTCGGGGCTTCTTCCCTTTCCAGATAAAGTTAATGATTAGTTTTTCCATCTCTTTGAAGAATGTTATTGGTATTTGGATTGGGATTGTATTGTATTTGTAAATTGCTTTGGGTAGAACTGTCATTTTCACAATGTTGAGTCTACCTAAGCATGAGCATGGTATGTTTTTCCATTTATGTAGATAGCTTTGGGTTTCATGCAGTAGTATTTTATAGTTCTGTTTGTATAGGTCTTTTACAACCCTGGTCAGATTTATTCCTAAGTATTTTATTTTTTTAGGGGCTATTATAAATGGTATTATTTTCCTGATTTCCTTTTCATCGTTCTCCTTATTGGTGTATAGGAATCCAACTGATCTTTGTATGTTTATCTTGTATTCTGCTACTATGCTGAATCTATTAGTTCTAGTAGGTTTCTCGTGGAGTCTTTAGGGTTTTCTATATATAGCATCATATCATCTGCAAACAGGGACAGTTTAACTTCTTCATTACCAGTTTGGATGCCCTTTATTTCTTTTTCTTGCCTTATTGCTCTAGCTAGAACTTCCAGCACAATGTTAAATAGGAGTGGTGATAAAGGTCATCCTTGTCTTCTTCCTGTACTCAGGGGGAATGTTTTCAGCCTCACTCAATTAAGAATGATGTTGGCCATTGGTTTTGCATAGATGCCCTTTATTATGTTGAGAAATTTCCCTGCTATACCTATTTTATTGAGAGTTTTTATCAGGAATGGGTGTTGGACTTTGTCAAATGCCTTTTCTGTGTCAATTGAGATGATCATGTGATTCTTTACTTTTATTTATGTGGTGGATTACGCTGATTGATTTTCTAATGTTGAAACATCCTTGCATACCAGATATGAATCCTACTTGGTCATGGTGTCTTATTTTTTTGATATGATGCTGAATTCTATTGGCTAGAATTTTGTTCAGAATTTTTGCATCTATATTCATGAGAGATATTGGTCTGTAATTTTCTTTCTTTGTGGCATCTTTGCCTGGTTTTGGTATCAGCATTATGCTAGCTTTGTAGAATGAATTCAGAAGTGTTGCTTCCTTTTCTATGCTCTGAAATAGCTTGAGTACTCCTGGTACAGGCTCTTCTGTGAATGTTTTGTAGAATTCTCCAGTGAGGCCATCTGGGCCAAGGCTTTTTTTTGTTGGGAGTTGTTTTTTTTTTTTTTTTTTTTTTTTTTTTTTTATTACCTTTTTAATCTCTTCTCTTGTTATGGGTCTGTTCAGATTTTCAACATCACTTTGTTGTAGTTTGGGTAGGTAGTGTGTTTCTAGAAATTTATCCATTTCCTCTAGGTTTTCAAATTTGTTGGAGTATAGCTTTTAATAATATTCTGTTATGATCCTTTTTATTTCAGTTGGGTCTGTTTTAATGTCACCCATTTCATTTCTTATTTGGGTTATTTGCATCCTCTCCTGTTTTTCTTTTTTCAGTCTGCCCAGTGGTTTGTCGATTTTGTTGATTCTTTCAAAGAACCAACTTTTGGTTTTGTTGATTCTTTCTATTGTTTTTCTGTTCTCTATTTCATTTATTTCTGCTCTGATCCTTATTATTTCCTTTCTTCCAGTGGCTGTGGGCTTTTTTTGCTGTTCTCTTTGTATTTGATTGAGTTGTGTAGTTAATGTTTTGATTTTGTCCCTTTCTTCTTTTTGGATATGTGCATCTATTGCTATAAATTGTCCTCTGAGGACTGCCTTTGCTGTGTCCCAAAGGTTTTGGTATGATGTGTTTTCATTCTCTTTTGATTCTAGGAATTTTTTGATTCCATCTCTGATTTCTTCTATTACCCAGTGATGTGTAAGCAGGATATTATTCAGTTTCCATGTAATTGATTTTTTTTCCTTGCTCTTTCTAGTGTTAATTTCTACCTTGATGGCATTGTGGTCAGAGAAGATACTTTGAATTATATCAACGTTTTGGATCTTGTTGAGGATTTCTCTGTGGCATAAGATGTAGTCTATTCTAGAGAATGTTCCATGTGCATTGGAAATGAATGTGTACTTTGTAGCTGTTGGATGGAGTGTCCTATATATGTCTATCAGGTCAAGTTGGCTGATTTTGCCTCTTAGGTCTTCTGTATCTTTGCTGAGTTTCTTTTTAGTTGTTCTGTCCTTTACTGTTAGTGGTGTGTTGAAGTCTCCTACTATTATTGTGGAACTGTCAATTTCTCTTTTCAGTGTTGTTAGAGTTTATGTATTTTGGAGCCCTGTCATTGGGTGTGTAGATGGTTAGTATGGTTATGTCTTCATGGTGGATCGTCCCTTTAATCATTATATAGTGTCCTTCTTTGTCTTTCATGGTGGATTTTGTTTTAAAGTCTATTTTGTCTGAGATTAGAATTGCCACTCCTGCTCTTTTTTGGTAGTTGTTAGCTTGATATATTTTTTTACAACCTTTCACTTTTAATAAATTCACATCTTTGTTTTTAATGTGTGTCACCTGTAGACAGCATATTGATGGATCCTGTTTTCTTATCCATTCTGTCACTCTCCGTCTCTTTATAGGTGCATTGAGTCCATTTACAGTCAGTGTAATTACTGATAGATGTGAGTTTGTTGCTGTCATTTTGTAGTGCTTTTTTTTCTTTTTTAACTGTGGTGCTGACGTTTTCTTTGTTCTTTTTACTGTCCTGTGCTTAGTTACTTTTGTTTGTGGATTTTTTTTTTCATTTCTTTTGTTTTTGCTGAGACTGTATGTTTTTCCTCTTGATTTTTATAAGTATGTTTATTAACTTTCTTTTTGGTTACCATGAAATTTCCCCTTATCTTTCTAAGTTGGGAGCAGTCTATTATTACTTGGTATCGCCTTGCCTTCCTCCCCATTAGAAGGCTCTATACCTACACAATTTATTCGCTCTATTATTGTTCTGATGTTGTTGTCATTTACTGATTAACTGCTCTGATTTCCTGTTGTATTTCTTTTGGTTTTGGATATTTCTTGAGAGTTCATTTCCTAGATTGCTATCTGGCTGGTACGATCCTGCATCCTAGATTCTGCCTGTGAGCTGAAGTTGTTTTTTCTCAGATCGAAGAACTCCCTTTAATAATTCATGTAAGTTTGGTTTGGTTTTTACATATTCCCTTAATTTCTGTTTATCTGGAAATGTCCTAATTTCACCATCATATTTGAATGAGAGTTTTGCAGGATATATTTTTCTTGGCTGGAAATTTTTTTCTTTCAAGGTTTTATATATGTCATCCTATTGCCTTCTTGCCTGCATGATTTCTGCTGAATAATCTGAGCTTAGTCTTATTGTTTCTCCTCTGTATGTGACTTCTTGTTTTTCACGAGCTGCTCTCAGGATTCTTTGTTTGTCTTTGGTTTTGGCGAGTGTGATTATGATATGCCTTGGTGATTTTCTTTTGGGGTCTCTCCTATATGGGGTTCGTTGAGCTTCTTGGATGGCCAGCTTTTCATCTTTCATGATATCGGGGAAGTTTTCCATCAGCCGTTCTTCAATATTTTCTGTTTTCTCCCCGTTTTGGAACTCCAATCACTCACAAAGTTTTGCTTTTGACTGTATCCCACATAACTCTCAGGTGTCTTCATTTTTCTTTGTTCTTTTTTCTGAGTTTTCCTCAAAAAGAGTCATATCCAAGTGTTTGTCTTCAATTCCACTGATCATGTCTTTCACTCTTTCAAATCTGCTCCTCAGCCCTTTCATGACACCGTCCATTTCTGAAATCTTTTTGTTTATCTTTTGGATTTCTAATTGTTGTTTTTGTATAATTTCTAGTTGTGAATTTATTTTTGCATGTTATTCCTGCATTATTTCCCTGAATTCTTCCAAATTTCTGTCTGTATTTTCCATGAATTTCTCTATTTTTTCCTCATGTTTGTCTGCTTTTTTGCTTCAACTCATGGATAATTCTGAGTATTAAGAGATTTGAATTCCCTATTGGATAGTTTTAGTGCCTTTTCTTCCACTGGAAAGTCATCTGGTGTTTTATTTTGGACGCCTACTGGAACCATCCTGTTCTGTTTTTGTAAATGTTTTGATATTGTCTGCTGTCTTCGGGGCATTCAGTAGTTATTTTTCTCGTTTATTGATCGTAGATTTGTTTGTTTCTTCCTTTTTTTTTTAATTTGGCTATGTCTGAGCAGGCGGGCTGTGTGCCCTTTGTTGTTTGCTTATCTGTGGGCATGATACTTTTTGCCTCCTTCTCCAAATGGCAGGGTCAGTCTCTCAGATATGGTACAGCAGGGCAGGTCTAGCTGCAGAGGAGTTACTGGGGCGTGTTGTTTGTGGCACTCACTACAGGGACTAGGGCGGATCAGTAATCAGTGCAGGGCAGGTCCCAGTAGGCCGTGCCTGTGTTGCTTGGTGGTGTGATGTTAAGCGCACAGTGCAGGTAGGTAGAATGCAGGGGGGAGTTTGTTATGTGTGGAGCTAATACAGATATGGGAGAGAGGAGAGAGGAACAGGAGCCAAAAACATACAAACATAAAAGAGTGCTAGGGGAACTTGCTGTTGGAGTGGAGATATGAGTGACTATGAAATGGATAAAAACAAAAAGGGGAAGAAGAAGAAAAAAAAAGGAAAATAATGAATAAATAAAAATCAGAAAGGAAAAAGAACTGCAAATCTCCCAGGGATCCCACCAGGGCATGAATGAGGTCTGGGTAAATTGTTGTCAGGTGTTGCAGTACAGCCTGGCTAGAAGGCATAGACGTATTTAGCACCAAGTATTCAGGGAACAGAAAGGGAAGGAAGATATAGATATGAGAAAGTGAGTAATGAAGAAAGACAAAAAGGGAAAAAGAAGGAAAAGAAAACAAAACAAATTAAAAAAAAAAGAATAAGAAAAGCCCCCCAAAAAACTGAAAGAAAACCCACAAAAAAAGGAATGCGCTCAGGGATCCCTCTGTGCATCTGCACAAGCTGAGGGGGTAGGTTCCAAGCCACGCAGCACTGCCCAGCCAGAATGGGCTCCCAACTCAAGAAAATGAAAAGAAAACAAACAATTCAAAGCAAACAAACAAAAGCCCTGGGATCCCACCAGCGTGGCATCCCAGATCGGGAAGCAGTTCCACACTCAGATGGAGCTCCGCAGCCCGTCAGGAAGAAGCAAAGATGGCGCATGGAGCCAGGTATTTGAGTGAAAGGAGGGGGAGGTGGTGAGAGGTAAGAAAGAAATCAAAAGAAGCAGGAAAAAAGCAACAAATGGCACTCAGAGAGCCAGCCATTGCCGGCAGGTGGAATCCAAGTGCCCAGTGCTTCCCAGACAAGACTGTGGCAGCAGGAAGCAGAGAAGTCTGAGTGGGGGTGAAAAATGGTTGGGGTTAGGGAAGCGTATATCAGAAATTACTGGAGCTCCGTAGCCCCTCAGGAAGAAGTAAAGATGGTGCACAGAGCCAGGTATTTGAGTGAAAGGAGGAGGAGGTGGTGAGAGGTAAGGAAGAAATCAAAAGAAGCAGAAAGAAGGCAACACCAGCAGCCAACAAATGGCACTCAGAGAACCGGCCAGTGAGGGCAGGTGGAATCCAAGCAGCCCTTGTTTCCCGGACAAGAGACTGAGGCCCCGGGAAGCAGAGGAGGCTGAGTGGGAGTGAAGAAGGGTGGGGGGTGGGAAAATGTATATCAGAAATACCAGTTGTTCTGTCTCCCACTGGAAGCTCTGTGAAGCTGCTTTCTCATACCCCCTATTTGCTGATCTCTGATAGGAGTCCAAGATGGCAGATCCACGCTGCGTAAGCTGATAGGGGACCTCTGCATGAATCTCTCCTTGCTCTCCATTCTCTGTCAGTTTTCTCACTCCACTGGTGCTTGCTGAGTTCTTTACCTCTTCATTTGATGTGTTAGGGTTTCAGGATTGCTGTTTTCTCTGTTTGGCTTAGTTTTTTGGATCTTTCCTTGGAGGGATGGCATGGTGCTTCTGCCTAGAGCACCATTTTCAACACCGTCCTCTGGATGCACTGGTTTTTATTTAGAGTCATATAGCCCCTAAATCATATTAGACTGGATTAGAAATGTAGTTGACTATAAGTTCCTCAAAACAGGATCCTTGTTTCATGTATCTTTGTATTTCTAACATTTATTAAATATATATAATGTGGTTGAGCTGATGTGTTTTTATTTCAGTTAATACCATATGATACCCATAATTACTGAATGATTCTATGACCACTTTGCTGGGTGCAGCATGACATGGCCTTTGTTAAGAGTCTGGGTTACTTCATTGCTAGATGTACAGAATTAAATCATATATACTACTTGAGGATTTGGCAAATTACAATGTAAGTGATGATATTTCTATTTCTAGATAATGATATTCAAAAACATCTGAAAAAAGAACAAGTATATGAAACAATCCTATATCAAATAAAATACTGAAATGTTTATTTCTAGCAAGGAGCGATTGGAATACATCGATTTGGTGAAGAACTGCAGAAAGTTTTAGTACAAATGGGTAAGATGTTCGAAGTAGTAAAAAAGGAAAAATGAGAAAACCTGGAAAGCATTACATAATAAGCTGTGATTAGTACCTTACGGGAGCCCTGGTGGTGCAGTGGTTAAGAGCTCAGCTTTTAAACAAAAGGTCAGCAGTCTGAATTCACGAGATGCTCCTTGGAAACCCCAAGGGGCAGTTCTACTCTGTCCTATAGGGTAGCTATGTGTCAGAATCGATTCAACAGCAATGGGTTTTGGTTTTGGAGTACCTTATGAAAATATCAACCATAAATATTATCTTATGTCAGTAGGATAAAAAATTAAGTAGGGTAAAAATACTAAAACTAATTAAAAAATAGGCAAATAAAATAAGAAATGCAAGAGGACTATTACGGCAAATTTTGATTGCTAGTTACTATAAGTATTGAATTCAGATCGATATATTATTTGAGAAATTGGCAAAATTTTTTGGGATAACCAAAAAGAACACAAAAATGAGATTACAGAAATTGTCTTTAGGGATTATTTAACAATAATCAGTATAAACTAACATATTTCCTTATAAGATCCTAATTCTTTATTACTTATTACAAAATATATTTTTAAGATTATACATATTTAATAAAAATTGTGGTAAAATGATTACTTTAAAGTAACACAATTTTTGTTAAACTGGCAAATAGGCCATTTTGTGAATTGATCTGCTCTTCTACAGAGCTAATTCCCCTTTTATTGCAGCATATAACCAGAGATTACATGGCATAAACAGTTTGCTGTTAATCAGGGTAGTAATATAGGATTTCCTCTTGTCCAAGGCTCTGTTATATTAGTGGATGTAGACAAACAAGAACTGTATGTCAGCAGTTGTAAGTGACAGTCATAAGTGTCTGAACTGTTTTTGGTTTCTTGTGAGATCACAAAATACTAATGAAAAAAGCAAACACTGATATTAAGTAAATTGTTTCTAATGGTTATGCTCTTGCTGAGTAGTTCTTATAAGGAGATTTCTATCAACAGATTGACATGGTGTTGGCCTAACCCCTCCCTGGTCTTTATCTGACCTCTAGGAGAACACAATCTGGAGACAGAAAAACTTAAAAAGACAATTGCAAAAGAAGATGGATTGTGCTATGACAGAGAACATGGAGGAAGTGAAGTGAGCTGGTGTTGCATGGAAGGCTTTCTAGGGAAACTGATGCCTGAACTTTCTAATAAAAAGTAACTCCTATGAAAAAATATGAACAAAAATTCAGAATAAGCTTTTTGTTTTTTTGTCTGAGAGTTTTAGCTAACTTAGTATTACCAAAACCAAACCAAACCCATTGCCATCAAGTCAATTCTGACTCATAGCAACTCTATAGGACAGAGTAGAACTGGCCCATAGGGTTTACAAGCAGCAGCTAGTGGATTTGAACTGCCGACCTTCTGGTTAGCAGCCATAGCTCTTAACCACTGCACCACCAACTTAGTATAGAAACAGATAAATAAAAATCTTAAGATGCCACTATGAAAATAATATTACAAATAACTGTTCGCAGGATTGAACATGAAATGACATCCTGAGTTTGCGGAAGAAACCTCATAAATCTTAAAGGAGTAATTAGCCCATTATCGTCCTACACTTTTCTTCTCTTATTCAGTACACGTGAAACTACCCAGTAGTTATTGTTTTCAATTAAGGTGTCCTATTCTGAAATTAAAATATGTAGTATAGTGGTATGCCACTCACCACAAAAGGTGTCATTCAAGCATTTTAAAAATTATATATTTAAATTTATATATACATATGATCAAAAAAGGTTTAAAATCTAAAGTAGGTATGATAAAACTGTTATTACTTAAGCATAAAGATGTATATATTTTATAAAAGAATAGGACAGAGTAGATTATAGACACATCTAGCACCTAGTAAATCTCACTGAAATCAATCCTGAAATCAAAAAAGTTCTGAAAAATCAAAAGTTGCCACCCCCAAGATTGGTAGCAAAATGCAGATATTTGCTGAAAATGTATGAACTTGTTCTTGATGGACTGTTCACAAAGAACCCAGCAGGGGTATCATATAATTTACTGGATATGCATCACATTACGTTTATAAAATTAGAAACAATGTCTGAATTTTGAAGGATAACTGCAGCAGATATTGAGGATTAAAGATGGGGAACTTGTACGATGCCACAACATCGGCTTCAAAGTACCCTTCATCATCTTTATCTTCTACCAAAATCTTTTCTCACATGTGCTGAAGTACTATGGACAAATCAAGTTTCCAGTCCACAGATCTTAAACTAAAAATAAACTAAACTGAGACTAATTCAAGTCAAGGGGTCCTGGTGATGCCGTGGTTAAGCACTCAGCTGCTAAATGAAAGGTCAGTGGTTCAAACCCACCAGCCTCTCTGCAGGAGAAAGATGTGGCAATCTGCTTCTATCAAGATTACAGCCTTGGAAATCCTATGGGGCAGTTCTACTCTTCTATTGGGTAGCTGTGAGTTGGAATTGGTTTAATTCAAGCCAAATATCACCAATTTTATTATCCGAGAATCTTTTTATTGAAAAGCATTAGATTCGAGTTGTGATAGTTGTAGTAGAGATTCGGAAGGAATTTAAACTTCATTCTAAAAATAAATCTTCCATTCTGAGAAATATGCTCAACCTGCAAAGGTCCAGAACACTAATATGAATACTTAATCAAGGTTTCTTGGTCATTTTCCCTGTGTTCACTGAATAGCCTGGCGTAGGCTACATTTCTTTATCTATTACTTTATATCAAAATTAATTTGTGACTCTTGAAAACAAAAGATGTGAAACTCTAGATATGCTGAATGTAGATGTATCAGATTTAATTAATGATCTTCTCCTGGGAAAAACTAGTGCTTCCTTGTAAGAGTGATATTCTTTATAGCCAAATAAACTCCTTCAGGAATTCAAAGAGTATCAACTGATACCTTCTCTACCCTTCGGTATACACCATTTGAGATTCACCCACTATGACTTGGGGACTTTGTTATGCTGAGAATTTGGAGCATAGAGGTCTTCTGACCTCAATGTTTTCAGTGGAAAAGGCTCAGCATGATATTACCTCTAACTCAGTGTCTTAGTTATCTAGTGCTGCTGTAACAGAAATGCCACAAGTAGATGGTTTTAACGAAGAGAAGTTTATTTCCTCACAGTCGAAGTAGGCTAAAAGTCCAAATTCAGGGTGTCAGCTCCAGGGGAAGCCTTTTTCTCTCTGTTGGCCTTCTTCTCTTCAGTGTTCCCCCAGACTAGGAGCTTCGCTGTGCAGGGACCACGGTCCAAAGGACGCGCTCTGCTCCCGGCACTGCTTTCTTGATGGTATGAGGTCCCCCTGTCTCACTGCTAACTTCTGTCTTTTATATCTCAAGAGATTGCTTCAGGACACCATCCAGTCTTGTAGATTAGGTCCCGCTTCACTAACACAACTGCCGCCCATCCTCCCTCATTAACATCATAGAGGCAGGTTTTACAACATATAAGAAAATCACACAGTACCAGGAATCATGGCCTAGCCAAATTGATATACACATTTATGGGGGACATAATTCAAACCATGACACTCAGGAAGAAGTCAGGGCAGCCACCTCAAGGGATTAGCACAAAAGATAGTTTTTGTAACACCTAATCAAAGACTTCATCACTGTAGAAATAGTGGAACAATATCCCAAAGATTCAGGCCCAAATGGACTTTACATTACTTCAAACTACATCAGATCAGAAGTGGAAGGTATAAAAATTCTTTCTCTAAGCACCTAGCTTCTTTAATCTTCAACCCTGTAGGAACCAGATCCTTTATCGCAGCACACCTTGTTTTCCTTGGAAAAGTCTAAACAAATGAAAGCAAAAAACAAAAACAAAAAACACTCTGAGCCCACTGAGACCTTACAAAATAACATGTTTTACAGTTTATACCCAATCGTCAGTGATATTTATGCACTGACTTTTGACCTCCCCAACCTAGCTTGTTCTTGACTTCTACACAACAGCTCCATATTATTTTGATTCCAGAATTATGATTCCTAGCTCTAGGCCTGATACCAGCTTCTTCAAGTTCCCACTTGGTGATCCTACACATGCTTTTTACAAACACTGCAGTAGTCTAAAGTGGTGTACCACAACTTTGTGATGTTCCACAATACCTAGACTTCTCCATCACATGAAAATCACCACTGCAAGAAATCCAATGATAAGAACTACTGTGGAAGATCCTGGACTTTATCCTAATGACTTTCAATGACATGTTTTCTTTAAGCGTCTTTTCTTATTTTTGAATGTTCCCTTCTTGTCCTTGAATCTGAAGAAATTTGCTGACATAACTCTCTGAGGATTTTGCCCAGACAGGGATGTTAAAATCAATCTGAAGAACTGAAATGTGTATTTTTGTTCCACGTTTTTCACCCAATCATTGCCTTTGCACTGTGGGGGCAGTGAACAATGAGTTCACTTCTGCACCCCATTACATAAAGTAGCATCTGTCACATAAGTATTCAGATATACATGTCAAATATATAAGGAGTCATAAACTATTTTTTAGAACCAAATACTTCTGAAGTCAAATGAAATTATAGACATAAACTAATTCAAGGCCTGCATTTCACAGAGAATTAAAAAGTTCTCAGAAAGTTTCACATTCAATGCCAGCTGAATCCAAGTTATAATCTAGATTTCCTAAATATGAATCTAGGGATCCCTCAAAAAATGTTGTTTAAGTGTTAAATATATTTTAAAGTTAAATTTTACAATTATTCCACTCTTAAAGTATACTTGCTACTCCATATATATATATATATATATATATATATATAAGCAAAACCATTGCCATCCGCTCGATTCCAACTCAAAATGACCTTATAAAATAGAGCAGAACTACCCCACAGAGTTTCTGAGGAGTGGCTGGTGGATTCAAACTCCTAATGTTTTGGTTAGCAGTCTGAGCTCTTAACCACTGCACCACCTTTAAAGCCATTATTTGCCCCTTGCTTTCTCTAATTTATAGATCTCTGTTTTTGCCCTGGTAATGGAAATGCCCAGCAAATTGCAATAATTTTTCCAAACTCCAGCATATTTTTCCAGCTTACTTTTTGGTGTTCTGTAGAATTCCATTTCCCATGATTGGATGGCAACCGCGCTCTCAAGGTCAGCATGGACAGTGGCATCACTAGGGGGGTGCGGACCTCACTGGGTGATACTCTCAGAGGGAGTAACACCAAAATGACTGTCTATAAAATTTTCGTTCAGTTTCAGCAAAAATTCATCGTTTTTTAATAAAAAAATCCCTGTATTTAGTTACAACTACAAAAACATTTTTTGTAAGCCCAGCTGACATGTATCATCAGTATATCTACAAGGCTAAAACTCTATTCTAATTTACTTTTTGAACCTTCTAATGCACTCCAGTCAGAGCTGTCATTATTAGCCAATTGTGACGACACTTTGAATCATGTGGTATCGTCCGCATATGCTATAAGCACATGCTTTTTCATTACTGCCAGTGTTTTTATAGTCACTGATTTCATCAAATTTTCTGATGTTTTAGCTACAATATTGTAATAAGTAGTATTTGTGAACCTGTATCAATAACGTTTTTGAGAATTAAGTTGTAATTAAAAGAAAAGAAGGAGAAAAATTAAAAAAGGCTTTCGTTCAGTTACTAGTTATATTGTAGTTATATTATAACTGTAGTTATATTATAGTTATATTATATTATAGTTATATTATAACTAATAATGTAATTCAATGTAGAAAGATTTTACAAAATAATTTTGTTGTTAGTATTCATATAATCTAAGAAATATTATATTTAAGCAATTTACAACTATATTTATCACATATTATTCTATGATTAAAATTGATAATAAATATTACTAAGGATTCTGTATGGTCTGGTAAGGGAGGAGGCCCATGGTGGGGGTGACACCATGAGTGACCGCACTGGAGGACACCAACCCTAGTGTCATCACTGATCATGGGACTCTGATAGGAACATTTAGTAGAACTGCCAGATTTATATGTAATCTTTATTGTTATTCTCTTATAAGACATATGCATCTCTATTACTAATAACTTTATCATGCCTTGTGTAGCTTTGTATCCCTTTTTTATACAATTGTTTTCCATATATATAATGTGTATATGTGTGTGTGTGAGTTTGTATACATTTGTTTGTACATATACAATTTACAAAGGATAACAATATCTTTTATTGTGAGTGACATGCATTATTCTATGTATTTTAATTTTAGAATAGAACATCTCACTTTAAAATAATTACTGGATAATTTTACACACACTAAATAAGAAGAGAAAATTATAGAACAATAATGAGCTAATTCCTCCTTTAGAATTTTATTCTTAGTTTTAAAAGAGATATATACATGTAGCTTTACATATTATGTAATATTAATATGGTAGTTAAGTCAGCATGGCCACAGGTTAGGAGTGTATCATTATTCCTAAGGGTAAAGCCCTCTTTTTATTATCTTCTAGCTATGTTTCAACGGAATTCATAGTACCACATTTTCTCTTTATGGCCCTCCCTCAGCTTCTCATTTTTCTTGCATGGAAAGAAATATGAAGTTGCTTCTGTTTGTAAAGACACCTTAATAACTCTCATTTATATATCTTACTTCCCCCAGAATTAATATTCATAAATCCCAAATCTAACTAGTAATAGTTCATTCCCATTAAAGTGAGCATAATCCTTCATATCTGTCCTTCTCAGGCACACTTTTTTTAATATCTTCTTTCTCCTTTCCATTCTTCTGTGTACTTGTCCCTAGAAACAGACTTTAGAGACTTCTATTTCCTCTCTGGAAACTTTTTTCAATTCCTTATTTTGAGATTTATTTTTTTCCTTAAAACTTTTTAGTTAAAATTGATCTCATTTTGTATGTGAACTTAACTGAGAAATTATTTGATGAGTTACATCATATACCTTTCCAGCTCACCTCCCCCACTAACTTTTCTAGTTCAGGCTGTTTTATTTTTCAGTCAAATATGAAGAAACTAACATTATTTGAATATCAACTGTGTCCCTCAAGTGGTTGTGATGTAGACATCTCTTTTGTACAAAGAAAACAAGGCTCACAAAGGCGAAATAATTTGTTCAAGTTCATACACTAACAAATGTCTAAAGCTGAATAGAGTAATGTAAAGCAATAATGTTACCCATATTTTTCTGTTTTTCTGTAAAAGGGCTCTCTCTCTTTTTTTCTTTTTCTGTTTCAACTAATGTGATTTTTAGGCCTCTTTCTAAATTGGTCACACCCTTTAGCACATATCCCCATGAGCCAATGCATTTCATAAACTACAACAACTCATACTTAAAGTAAAACACCGCCAAGGATCTGATCACTGCAGGGCAGGAAGACTTTATTTTTCTCTCTAGTTTTGGACAGTCTATTTTTATTTATATAGTTTATTTATTTTTTTCTTACCTTGCTCCACTAAAGATTTGAAATGGATTTTATCAGCTTAGTCTAATATATTGATTATTTGTGGGCTGACTCAGCATACTATGTATTAGATTAACCTTATACCTAACTGAATTTTCTAGATACTTTTATCAGATGAATAATTATTGAGGCAACTACCCTTCATACTTCCCATATAGAATTGATATATTAAATTCATATATAGGATTTTCTAGTTAATGATATCTATTAATTTAAGTGCTATATTCTGAAGTTTTTAATAGAATTTTTGGTCAACTAAAGTATCTGCTGCAAATGCACGTGTATAATAATATGTCTTATTCATTTATTTTGTAATATTTATTAATAAGTCTCTGGAAGAAGTGCAATGCTAAGGTGATTTATCCTTAAAGAAGAAAAGAGTGATAGTTCCTCAACCCTAATAATTTTTAATGACGTCAAAAATGTAGCCGTTATGCTTGAACACTTGCTTAATTGGACTTAATCAGTTAAATAAGCTATCATATTTAAAGCTCTTTTAAAAATCTTTCAAAACGAGACACCTTTTCCAAGCCATGTGATCATTTATAGGAAAACACTGTCATCATAACATTGAGAGAAGCATCATTATAACTTCAATCATCTATAAAATAAAAACATTGAGAGAAGCATCATTATAACTTCAATCATCTATATTTCATTTCAGGAAATATATGGGTTAAGCATACTTTGGTGAACATTAATGGTGAAAATTTTGGACATTTGAAAATAAAAAATAAGTAAAACTTTAGATGTTTGTATTAAAACGTGTATAATTACTAGAGTTGATAGAGGTTTCTTTCTGACCTTTTCAAATAATAGCTAACAGTTAATAAAAGGGCATAAAAATTACATGCACCACCTCAACTAAAGTAAAAGTTTTCTCCCAAATCCTCCTCTTCTGTCTATTGGTAAGCAATTTGATTGAGCGCAAAATTTGTATTCTATATCTTCTTTTCAGTCTTTTACCAATATTTGCTATAAACTTTTGAATTATTTTAAATCTTGCAATTCTATCTATACAGGAAAATAAAAACCAAACTGAATCAAATATCTTCTGGAAATAGTTATGAATGCTGATCCAAATAGTTGCATTTTCACTGACTTTGCCCATACTTTTTGCTACTTCTTGTTAAAATCATATATCACATAAAAACTAATGCATTATGTTGAGGGATTTTATTAGTATAGAATTTTATACATATTCCATATCTCTGAAAACTCTTTAAAAGTTGTTACAGATTTCTTTCTCTTTGGACAAATTGAATCCCTAAACTACTTGACATTCGTATTATTTAATGTCATTTTAGTTAGTCCTATCAGAGGTGCTCCTAAAATAACTAAAAGTGTATTTAGCTAAAAGTGCAATGCTCCTCATCAAAAGTTCTGCACTAAGATCTCACATCCTAAGAGGAGCAATTAGAAAGAGTATTTAAACCTGGCCTTTGTTTCAAGTCCATATTTCTCTTACTCCAGACCAGGAAATGAAAGTTACAGGGGGAAATGCATTTCTAATTCTTTAAGGATAAATCACCTTAGCATTGCACTTCTTCCAGAGACTTATCAATAAATATTACAAAATAAATGAATAAGACATATTATTTATTATACATGTGCATTTGCAGCAGATACTTTAGTTGACCAAAAATTCTATTAAAAACTTCAGAATATAGCACTTAAATTAATAGATATCATTAACTAGAAAATCCTATATATGAATTTAATATATCAATTCTATATGGGAAGTATGAAGGGTAGTTGCCTCAATAATTATTCATCTGATAAAAGTATCTAGAAAATTCAGTTAGGTATAAGGTTAATCTAATACATAGTATGCTGAGTCAGCCCACAAATAATCAATATATTAGACTAAGCTGATAAAATCCATTTCAAATCTTTAGTGGAGCAAGGTAAGAAAAAAATAAATAAACTATATAAATAAAAATAGACTGTCCAAAACTAGAGAGAAAAATAAAGTCTTCCTGCCCTGCAGTGATCAGATCCTTGGCGGTGTTTTACTTTAAGTATGAGTTGTTGTAGTTTATGAAATGCATTGGCTCATGGGGATATGTGCTAAAGGGTGTGACCAATTTAGAAAGAGGCCTAAAAATCACATTAGTTGAAACAGAAAAAGAAAAAAAGAGAGAGAGCCCTTTTACAGAAAAACAGAAAAATATGGGTAACATTATTGCTTTACATTACTCTATTCAGCTTTAGACATTTGCTAGTGTGTGAACTTGAACAAATTATTTCACCTTTGTGAGCCTTGTTTTTTTTGTACAAAAGAGATGTCTATATCACAACCACTTGAGGGACACAGTTGATATTCAAATAATGTTAGTTTCTTCATATTTGACTGAAAAATAAAACAGCCTGAACTAGAAAAGTTAGTGGGGGAGGTGAGCTGGAAAGGTATATGATGTAACTCATCAAATAATTTCTCAGTTAAGTTCACATACAAAATGAGATCAATTTTAACTAAAAAGTTTTAAGGAAAAAAATAAATCTCAAAATAAGGAATTGAAAAAAGTTTCCAGAGAAGAAATAGAAGTCTCTAAAGTCTGTTTAAAATAAAATACCATATTTGAATGAATGCTGTTATATATGACATGTGAGTGAGCTGTCTGTTTCTCTTAACTGAAGAATATGAGCCAGTAGAGAGAATAGCTTCTGTTTATGTCTAAAGGAGACTGCAGCATCTGGAGTACAAATACTGTGGGAAGAGAAGGGGAGATTTAAAGCCATATTGTCAGGCTTCATTATTTCTGATGGGCTATGTCAGAGTCAGAGTTCAGGTGGGTGCTGAACCTCCAGTGAAAAGGAAAGTGGTTATAAAAAAATCCCTTTAAATATCCATCATGCCGTGTAGATCAATACAAATTCCGCGATGGATTTTTTTCAAAGGAGTTGTCCGCTCCCAGAAAGTCTAAACAATGAAGGTTTTAGAAATTCCTGACTACCTTTGAGGATATTTAGGTAGGGAAGGAAATGGCTGGCCCATGGTATTTTCATACACATGGCATTGTTTGCGTTTAAGGTGATACATCTTATTGGGAAAAAATGATCATCAACAAATCTGTGGTCATGCAAGTGGAAGAAGATACAAGTGAAAGCAAAGCCTGTGATACAGAAATTAGGAAAAAAATAGGTAAGGGACAATAAGGAGAAAAATTCAATTTTTTTTTCTAACAGAAAAAAGACTATTTTCCTAGGAAATATCACATATAAAATTGCTGAGGGAAACTATAATGTGCTACTAAACGATAAGACATACATAAGCAAAAGTGAAAGAAATGGTTTAAAATATAGATACTACAGCAAAATATAGAGCCCTGGTGGCACAGTGGTTAAGAACTCAGCGCTAACCAAAAGGTCAGTAGTTCGCATCCACCAGCTACTCCCTGGAAACTTTATGGGGCAGTTTTACTTTGTCCTGTAGAGTTGCTATGAGTCAGAATCCACTCGACAACAACAGGTTCAGTTTTTGGTTTATGTAAGAAATTACCCTAAAACTTAGTGGCTTAACAGTGGCACATATATTATCTCACAGTTTCTGTGGATCAGGAATCCTTAGCTGGGTGACTGCATCAAAGTCTCTCAGGAGGTTGCAGTCAAGCTGTTGGACGTGGCTGCAGTCTCAAATGAAGGCTTAACTGGTAATGGTGGTAAAGGAATGCTTCCAAACTCACTCGTGTGATTGGTCTCAGTCCCTTGCCATGTGTGGTTTTCCACTCGGCTGCTTCAAAACATGGCAGTGGGATTCCTTCAGAGTGAGCAATTAAAGAAAGAGCAAGAGACAGTGCCCAAGATAGATGCCACAGTTCTTTTACAAACTAATCTCAGAGAAGAAATCCCATCACCTCAGTTGCATTTTATTCATTATAATCAAAGCAATACATCCAGTCCACATACAAAGTGAGGAAATTAAACCCAATCCAAACCCACTGTCATTGGTCCAGTCGAATCTGACTCATAATGACCCTACAGGACAGAGCAGAACTGCCCCATAAGGTTTCCAAGTAGTGACTGGTGGATTCGAACCTCTGACCTTTTGGTTAGCAGCTGCGCTCTTAACCACTGCGCCACCAGAGCTCCAATAGCCATTATTAAATACATTATTTCTGAATTGTGCTCTAAGCAATCTGATGACTTAAACTAAAAGGAAAACAACATCTAGAGGAAGGAAAGTAACAGGTTAGATGTGAGTAGCACAAAAGAGTGCAATGAACATTAAATTAGGAAGATAAACAGAAAATAGTGTACATTCACTCCAAATATGTAACAGTTTGGGTACCTGGAAAAATAAAAGAAAATTTGGACCTATTCTGAAGTAATTGATGAAGGTTAATCTCATATACTTCAGTGAGATAAGGAAAAAGAATTTTGGCAGAGCAATAACCCTTCTGTCTAATGAAACAAGGCTTGCACTTAACTTAGAAGTAGGAAGACAATGAATAAGAAACTACAGTAGTTCAGACTGGATATGATAGAGATGTTTATGAAGAATCTGATAAATAAGAAATTTCTCTCAAAAATGTGAGTCAATAAAACATAGAAATTGGCTGTCAACTGGATATAAGTTTGGGTAATTACAGAATACTTGTAAGAATACCCACCATGCTTTAAGCCCTGATGAAGTTCCAGGCACAGTTTTAAATATTTTAGTTACTCAATTATAACCATAATTCAAAGGAATGTTATTACAGAAAGCATTGTGTCTAACTTCCTAACATCTAATATGCTCCAGGAGATTAATTGAAGTCAATTATAGTAACTCCAGCCTCTTTGCAATCAGTCAGCCCAGGACTGGGAATATGACCCATTTTTGGAGAATGCTTTGTGAGAAGAAGTATACTGGAGGCATCTGCAACAAATGTCCTTCCTATGTGAAAACCAATAGAAAAGACAAAGGTGTCCCTTTTTCCCTGCACTTTGGCATACCTGCATAGCAAGCAACTCGTTACCAGCCCAAGGATGAAGTCAAAACCAAAGATGATAACTATTTTCTAATTATCAACGCTACAGGGATATTTTCAGAATAAACTCATTCTAAGACAAAAACATCTTGTGAATGCTCAATTTTGGCAAAATTCAGAATTTTTATTTAAAAACGTATTTTTCTTTCCTTCTTTTTTTTTTTTTTAACAATTCTAGAATGAAGACTGTTGAATCGAATCCAGACTGTATTAACAGTTTTTCTCTTTCCTTGTAAGGCAGAGAAAATTGTGTTGCATCCCTTTAACCTCTAAATAGAGAAAGAAATTTAGAAATGGAAAGACAGTAGATTGTTGTATAAAACTTAATAACTTGGCATCTGTAGCAGATATCTACTTACTGCCAAACATTTACCCAAAGAAAACTGTTCTTTGCTGTCAAATTTTATTAGAGCTTGCACTGAGCAAGAAAAAGATCTCTTAGGAATATTTCTTGTTTGACAAGAAACGAACACAGTGTCATTTTGCTTTCTGTTTGTAGAAGGACAAAAACAAACACTTATTTCAGTAACTGTGACATCTTCAGGGTTCAGACATTCTGCCTATCAAAAATGAATTGTGGCATATAACACAGCATCAAACAACAACTGTGACCACCCACCACTAATTCCTCAGTGTTACTATCAGAGGCAACACACTGGGCTGGGAGAACACCAGGCAGCCAATTCTGATTGCAATGTGGTTTAGGAATGCAAAGAGACAGGGGTCTTTCTGCAGCACTTCTCAGATCTTTCATGGTACAGAACTGTGTTTTGAAATTCAGCCTGAAGAGAGTTTGAACTCTGATCTTCAAACACTATCACTAGCAGCCCCCATGTTTCTTTACCTATTGTATGTGTGTCTGTCTGTGTATGCGCATGTGTGTGTGCTTATTTACAAAGATATATTGACTCTAAAAAGTATATAGCCTATACTTTTGGTGTTATTACCCGGGATACATAAACTCTAAAATGTGCACTCCTTGTAACTAATAACGATAAATGTAATCACTCATGATTAATATTATGTCAGATACTTTGATAAACTTTAATACTGCAATAAATGTTACCTCCCTACTCCTTCCTGACCAAACATTCTAGACTGGGGAGCACTTAATTACAAAACAAAACAAAGCTGGTTATTTTATAGCTTGAACATTAATAGTTGTATTACTGGCTAGCCCAATACTCTTATTATCTAGCTCAAGTGTATAAGGTACACTACAAATGGCTGTATTCATCCCTGTTCCCCAAACTCATGATTTCCAAATTACAGGTGTAGGTGACTCTGACATTTTCCAACATACTTGTCTACCTAGCATCACAGCACTTCAGCTGCAGTTCTCAGTTATTGTTCATGGACACCCTCTCTATGGCATGTTGACTGTCTTCTCTTGGGTAAATAACATCGTGAGACAGATGGCTTAATTTCATCTTCCGTTCACTCCACCATCTTCCCATGCCCACTGTCCTACAAAAGTCTTTGACCTTCCCACATCTTTCTTTCTCAGGGAGAGAAATCTCTAGGTGCCTCATCAAATCACATTATATATTCCAGGTCAACAATGAACCATTGTGATCCCACTCCTTCCTCCTTTCATCCCGCTGTCTTTCTATTCTTCATCCAAAGCAGCAAATCAGACCCGCATTTCTTTGACCACACAGCAGTGGCAGTCCTCTTCAAATCCCTCACCCGACAATTCTGTTCCCAAAAATCCTATTACCATCAGTACATGACAGAGATAACATGGCTTAGTGGAAAGAATACGCACATGAATTTTGGAAATAGCTATGCCACAATCTATGTTGTTACTGCCTGTAAAGTTAATGAAAATTGCTAGCAAAAATCTGACTTCCAGAACTGCCTTACATTAGTGGATCTGTATGATATGAAGAACTGAGACATATTCTAATATGTAGTGAGTGATCCGCTATCCACCCCCAAAAAAGGTACAGCCGTCACAGGAGGCATGGTATGAAAAAAAGCAATACAAAACTAAGAATTCAAGGGATATGTAAAATTGGAGCACAGGTAAGTAGGAGAAATGCAATTCCTCTCACCATGAGTATTCCAAAACATGTTGTCAGGTAAGTTCAGAGACCCTACAAGTCACAGAAGAGTGTCGTGAGTTGTTCAGTACTGAAAGGTATACAGCACGTCTAAAGGTTAGGAATTCACATTCTGGAATCAAAAATACGGGCTTATATCTCAGCTCTATCACTTAAGACTCCCACACATCTGTAAATTTGTCATACTGTGGGGGTTTCCGTGTTGCTGTGATGCTGGAAGCTATACCACTAGTATTCAAATACCAGCAGGGTCACACATGGTGGACAGGTTTCAGCTGAGCTTCCAGACTAAGAGACTAGGAAGAAGGACCCAGTGGTCTACTTCTGAAAAGAATTAGCCAGTGAAAATCTTATGAATATCAGCAGAACATTATTTGATACAGTGCCAGAAGATGAGCCCCTCAGGTTGGAAGACTCTCAAAATACGACTGGAAAAGAGCTGCCCCCTCAAAGTAGAGTTGGCCTTAATGATGTGGATGAAGTCAAGCTTTTGGGAACTTCATTTGCTGATGTGGTATGACTCAAAATGAGAAGAAATAGCTGCAAACCCCCATTAATAATCAGAACATGGAATGTACGAAGCATGAATCTAGGAGAACTGGAAATTGTCAAAAATGAAATGGAATGCAATGCATAAACATTGATATCCTAGGCATTAGTTAGCTGAAATTGACTGGTATTGGCCATTTTGAATTAGACAATCATATGGCCTCCTACGCCGGGAATGAAAACCTGAAGAGCAATGGCATTGCATTCATTGTCAAAAAGAACATTTTAAGATCTATTCTGAAGTACAATGCTGTCAGTGGTAGGATAATACCCATACGCCTACAAGGAAGATCAGTTAATACAACTATTATTCAAATTTATGCACCAACCACTAAGGCCGAAGACGAAGAAATTGAAGATTTTTATCAACTTCTGCAGTCTGAAATTGATTGAACATGCAATCAGGATGCACCGATAATTACTAGTGACTGGAATGCAAAAGCTGGATATGAAGGAGGAGGATTGGTAGTTGGAATATATGGCCTTGGTGATAGAAACGATGGTGATCGCATGACAGAATTTTGCAAAACCAACAACCTCTTCATTGAAAACAGCTTTTTCCACCAACATAAACGGCAACTATACACATGGACCTTGCCAGAAGGAATCCACAGGAATCATATTGACTATATCTGTGGAAAGAGTTGATGGAGAAGCTCAATATCATCAGTCAGAACAAGGTCAGGTACCGACTGTGGAACAATCAATTGCTCATATGCAAGTTCAAGTTGAAGCTGAAGAAAATTAGAACAAGTCCACAAGAGCCAAAGTATGACCTTGAGTATATCCCACCTGAATTTAGAGACCATCTCAAGAATAGATTTGATGCACTGAACATTAATGACTGAAGTCCAGATGAGTTGTGGAATGACATCAAGGACATCATACATGAAGAAAGCAAGATGTCATTATAAAGACAGGAAAGAAAGAAAACCAAAATGGATGTCAGAAGAGACTTTGAAACTTGCTCTTGAATGTCGAGTAGCTAAAGCGAAAGGAAGGAATGATAAAGTAAAAGAGTTGAACAGAAGACTTCAAAGGGCAGCTCGAGAAGACAAAGTAAAGTCTTATGATGACATGTGCAAAGACCTGGAGATAGAAAACCAAAGGGGAAGAACATGTTCGGCATTTCTCAAGCTGAAAGAACTGAAGAAAAAATTCAAGCCATGAGTTGCAATAGTGAAGGATTCTACAGGGGAAACATTAAACAATGCAGGAAACATCAAAAGAAGATGGAAGGAACACGCAGAGTCACTATACCAAAAAGAATTTGTCAACATTCAAACATTTCAGGGGGTTGCATATGATCAGGAACCAACGGTACTGAAGGAAGAAAGAAGTCTAAGCTATACTGAAGGCATTGGTGAAAAACAAGCCTCCAGGAATTGACGGAATACCAACTGAGATGTTTCAACAAATGGATGCAGCACTGGAACTGCTCACTCATCTGTTCCAAGAAATTTGGAAGACAGCTACCTGGCCAATCAACTGGAATATTTATGCCTATTCCCAAGAAAGCTGATCCAACCAAATGTGGAAATTATCGAACAATATCATTAATGTCACACACAAGTAAAATTTTGCTGAAGAGCGTTCAAAAGTGGCTGCAGCAGTATATCGACAGGGAACTGGCAGAAATTCAAGCTGGACTCAGAAGAGGACGTGGAACCAGGGATATCACTGCTGATATCAGATGGATCCAGGCTGAAAGCAGAGAATACCGGAAAGATGTTTACCTGTGTTTTATTGACTATGCAAAGGCATTTGACTGCGTGGATCATAACAAACTTTCGATAACATTGTGAAGAATGGGAATTCCAGAACACTTAATTGTGCTCATGAGGAACTTGTACATTGATCAAGAGGCAGTTGTTCAAACAGAACAAGGGAATATTGTATGGTTTAAAGTCAGGAAAGCTGTGTGTCAGGGTTGTATCCTTTCACCATACCTATTCAATCTGTATGCTGAGCAAATAATCTGAGAAGCTGGACTATATGAAGAACAACAGGTCATCAGGATTGGAGGAAGACTCATTAACAACCTGTGTTATGCAGATGACACAACCTTGCTTGCTAAAAGTGAAGAGGACTTGCAGCACTTACTGATGAAGATCAAAGAATACAGCCTTCAGTATGGATTACACCTCAACATAAAAAAAAAAAAAATCTTCACAATTGGATCAATAAGCATCACCTTGATAAACAGTGAAAAGATTGAATTTGTCAAGGATTTCAGTTTCTGTGGATCCACAATCAACACCCATGGAAGCGGCAGTCAAGAAATCAAAAGACGAATTGGACTGGGCAAATCTGCTGCAAAAGACCTCTTTAAAGTGTTGAAAAGCAAAGATGTCACCTTGAAGACTAAGGTGCGCCTGACCCAAGCCATGGTGTTTTCAACTGCCTCATATGCATGTGAAAGCTGGACGATGAATAAGGAAGACCAAAGAACTGATACCTTCAAATTGTGGTGCTGGCAAAGAATACTGAATATACCATGGACTGCCAAAAGAATGAACAAATCTGTCTTGGAAAAAATATAACCAGAATGTTCCTTGGAAGCAAGTATGGTGAGAATATGTCTCACATACTTTGGACATGTTGTCAGGAGAGATCAGTCCCTAGAGAAGGAAATCAGACTTGGTCAAGTAGAGGGCCAGCCTAAAAGAGGAATACCCTCAACAAGATGGATTGATACAGTGACTGCAACAATGAGCTCAAGCATAATGATTGTGAGGATGGCACAGGACCGGGCAGTGTTTTATTCTGTTGTACATAGGGTTTGCTATGAGTCAGAACCAACTCGACAGTACCTAACAACAATAACAACAACTGCTTAGAACTGTAGCTTTGGAAAGCTATTTATCTCCCTCAAATCACAATTTCCTCACGTGTAAGATGGGAATAAAAATTGTATTTTCCATAGGATTGGAAGACAAAGAAATAAGGTAATGGATATACAGTATGTGACACAGTACTTGGCAATTATATCTCTATGATTATTTACCGTTGTATCTCTATAATTGTTTACCTATGTAATTATTCAATTAATAATGACCCCATAAATGTAATCTTAAAGGTCAAAGGCACACCCAGGGAACTGACGCTTAGGATTTAAAATTTAACTATTCAATCTCTTTCTTCTCCCTACAGAACAGCTAGCAACTCTCAATATGAGCATGCTGGTCTACACATGGGCACATTTTCACAAGAAATTAACCCAGCAGCCAGTATTTCTGTAGCACCTAGATGGATATACTTCTCTCTAGAAAAACTTCACCTTCTTGAAAATGGGAGTTCTATAATATGATATATGAATGGGCTTACCAAACCAAACCTGTTGCCGACAAGTCTATTCCAATTCATAGCAACCCTACAGGACAAAGAACTGCCCCACAGGGTTTCCAAGGAGCATCTGGAGGATTCGAACAGGGGACCTTTGGATAGCAGCAAAATGCTTAACCACTGTGTCACCAGGGCTCCATGAATAGGCTTAGATGGTAAATAAATAACTTCTTTCACTTTTTAAAAAAAAAAAATCTTTGCAATAACTCACCACCATTGAACACACAATACTTGTGTGTTTTCCTGATCTGTATATCTGCCCGGTGAGCACACTGCTTTGCAAATAGTTGCCTCTCAATAAACTGTCAAATAGGAAAGATGGTATATGTAAAATCAGACAGGATCCAGAGGGTGACATTTCTCAGAGATGTTATTAAAAAAAAGAAGGGTGAGCCCTTCAGTAGTCATCAAAGCTTTGGCTGATATCAGAGAGGTTCTCAAGTTGAGTATCCCCAGTAATTAAATGGAAATGTTGTATAAAATGATGATTCCCTCGCACTCTCCCCAAGAGACTGATTCATAAGTTCTTAGCTGGCATCCAGAAATATGAGATTTTAACATGCTACCTGATGATACATTTGCAGATGGTCAGGGAATCACATTTTAGAAACGCTGGTGTGTGTGAAATAGGGGGCTACTAGAATCTAACAGTTTTGTTTTTAGGGATATTTGAAACATATCTGAAGAAACTAAGGTCTAAAGTCATCCATTTGGTTTCAAGTTCTTAGCTCAAAATTCCACATAAAAATATCTCACACACCATTCTCTCGTTCCTATCCCCTATTAAGATAAACTAGAATGTGTGATAAATAGATCCTTAAACAGTTATCCGCATGGTTGGTTATCTTGCTAAAAGTGGAATTTTAGAAACAGGTTTTGGGTTTAGATTTTTTCTTGTGGTTCTAGGGCAGTCTTAGGACTTGCTCTAGCTTCTGCAGCCTTATTTTAAGGGTGGACCTCAACCACTGTTGCACATCATAATTATTTGTCATGCTTTAAAATATACCCACCTTAGACAAATGAAATCAGAATTGTTGGCTGCAGTACCTCGGTGTAAGGATTCCCAAGCTGAATCTGATGTTCAGCCAGGGTTGAGAACCACTGCTTGAACTAAACAAATTTATCAGCAGCTGTATGATGAAAGTCTCTGCCTGACAGTAAGAGAACAAGTCATTTGGAACTTGTTTAAGGCCACAGGATTCTGCATAGAATGTGTGTACATGCATGAGGTTGTGCACAATGATGTTGGCAATCACTGTGTACTCCAAGATTCAGAAATAAATAGAGGACTTAAAAAATAAAAATAAAAAAAAGAGACCTACTACAGAAGAAGTTTATGAGGAAAAAAGACACTATATCCCACGTATCCCAAGAAGAGAGGGGAAAAATGGAGATGAAGAAAAATTTAAGACTCTAGTCTCCCTTAGACGTTTCCTTGAAAAGAGTTAACAAATGGGAAGATGATTTAAACAAAATAAGTCATACTTAATGTTTAGGTTCAGATACCGAGTATATTTTGCTTAGCAGGTTCTTATTAAATGAAACAATCATTTCTATTAATAAGTGGGACTCAGACTTACAAATAATTTTCAGTGCCTAATTTTACTAAATATTGTCATCCTCATAAAGATTAAACAATTGAGCTTATCATGATTTAAAAGCTATTTCAGTCCCTTCTACTTTAAAATGCATACATGCATGCATATACTTCCCTGAGAGTATCTGAGTAGAAAACAAGTTAATGATTTATAAACTACTCTGAGGGTAACATTTTGAAGAGAAGATGGATGAGAAGAGAATTGATGTTGCTCCTATAAATGGGAGTAAGCAAAATGTGGGCCTGGCTGTGTGTCATTAGAAATCTGAGCTTTGATCTACTCAGTCTCCTGAAATCTAGTCAAAACAACTGGTTATGCTTACGAAGGTGTGAAATGAATTGTCTTTGAGCCCTTTAACTATGTTACAGGTTATTCTCACATAATTTTACTTTTTACCAAGAACGTGAAAATTCTTATTTACTTTTTTTTTTAAATGAATAAGCAGAAACAAGAGTAATGATAAATATTTGTCCTATGTGGTAAGAAAGTGATTGCTTGATGTTTTCATTAGTTTCTTCTAGTTACATGGAAAAGAAACCCACTCAATACAGCTTGAAAAGAATAGACCTGGATGGCTGCATAGAAATATTAAGAAAGCAGAGGTGACAAGTAAAACTTTCTAAGGAAACCTATAACTACTTTAAGCCCCATCTCTGTCTACTCTACCATAAACAGACTGGAGAAAAAAATTATTCTGGGATACACCAGATTTATATATGGAGTATTTTAGCATAATGGGATTTACATATTAATACCTCTCCATACATATGCTTAAGATTATTTCATGTGACTAAACGATGGTGAAGCTGTGGTTCATTATTTGTCAGTTTACAGCATACTACAATGAGCTTCCTGAAGAGGTTGAATGGCCATCTTTTTAGCTTTATAATGAAGACGACACAAACTGAATCCCTCAGTGATACATGTCCTTGTTATGTATAGTTAGATTATGGGTCGTGTTACTGATAGACTGATTCTTGTAGTCTCAAAGTGTCTGCAACTACTAGGATTAGAAAATAACCACAGGAACTAGTCGCCAATCTCTGATGGGTCAGATATACCACAGAAAGGAGTCTACAAAATTTAATCTTTGACATCTCATTTCACAGAACTCTATCAGAAAGAAACAGTTTAGCATTCATTCCTAGCCAGTGAGTTCACTGAGTTGAAGCACCAAACCAAGGTTTCAAAGGACAAACCAGTCATGTTGGAAATATTCTAGGACTACCAGATACAAATTCTGAAAGCTACCAACCACCAAAAAAAAAAAAAAAAAAAAAAGAACCAGTTTTCTAAAGGTGAGGAATTCCATAAGTTGCATGAATTTTCTGGGCAGCTTTGTCTTGAACAAACGGTAAACTTGGCTTTTCAGGTATTATGAATGCTGCAAATGCAGAAATGAATTGGAACACTTCTTTGTTTCTCTTTTAAAGCAGACTGCTTTGTATAAAAACTGTAGACTTTTCATACAATTTTCAGATGTTTTAGTAATTTCCAAAATCATGGTATATTTATATGATTATCACCTAAAAAAGACAGGACTGTTCTAAACTTATTGTGAGGATAATCAATTGATGAAACCTACTTAAACAAAAATTACTCTGTGAAATACATTTTGGTAAATTGTTAAAGGGACTATATTTAATTGTATATTTTTTAATAATACAAAGTGTTTATTTTTAATAATTAAAAAACTTTTTTTCTTATACAAGCTGGCTATGTGGATACAAGTAAAATAATAATTATTAATGCAGTGGCCATTCTACATATTAACCACATTTCAGAGAATAAACAGATTTGGAAACTCTGTTAATGAATAAATTATAATCCTACTGCATTCCATTTTCCTAAATGAAACTATTAAAGGAAAAAATACAACAGGATTATAATGTTACCTGAGACTTTTTCTAAGATTTAGAATGCAAATCAAAGTGTCTTGAATGATTAAAGTCATCATCAAACAGAAATAATAATCATCCTAAATTTCAAATGCAGTTTTCCGTTAACAAATCAATCACAACCTTAGCCACTTACCAATTGATGTTTTACAGTTTAAAATAACTTATTCATACGATTTACATTTCATTCTCCTAATAAAACTACAGCAGTGAGAAATGCCATTGTTCTTAGGAAGAGACTTGTATATTTCTAGTTATATACTCGACTTCATACTATAGTCAGATTTGCAAATAGCTAATTGATAATAAGACTATTTTATAATCTATATACTTTCAAATTCAGTACCTAATGGAAACAGCTACATAAAGATTAAGGTTATGATTACTCAACTGACATAAAACAAATTAAAACATAAGCTCCATGATATCATCCATGGGTAAAATGCATGTCTTTTTATTAATCCAATTCACTTCCTGCTAAAGTACATCTGCCTGATCATAAATCCCAGGGAGTTAAGGACCAGCTATAGAGTCTACAGGCCTTACGGCTTTAAAAAACTGAGTCACAAATATGACTGCATAAAATAATCTCCAGAGATGTTTTTAAAGCAATGCTAATGCCTTCTAATTCCACTTCTATATGCAGATCAAGCCCTGGTGACACATTGGTTAAGAGCTTGGCTGCTAACCAAAAGGTCAGCAGTTCAAATCCACCAGTCACTCCTTGGAAACCCTATGCGGCAGTTCTAGTCTGTATTGTAGAGTTGCTATGAGTTAGAATCGACTCGATGGTAATGGGTTTGGTTTTGGTTATTAAAATACATGTGCCAAAAAATTACAGTAAATGTCATTCCTGATAAAGAAATGTAGACACCGTCTTTTAAAAACTAAGAAAAATATAACTACTCTTTTCAAAACCATGAATTTGGTCCTAGACACAGTAAAAAGCCAAGAAATAGAAAAAAAAAAAAGAACAGTAAGTTTTGGAAAAGAAGACACACACTGTCATCTTCCTTGTGGCTAACAGAGCACTGTTCAAAATCATACTTATTTTTTGGAATAAGACTGGGCTTGTCTTATCGCATACATTAAAATTGGAGAAAACAATAAAAATTTGGCTCTAAATTATAAGAAAAAATGTTAAATTACACATTTCCATATAAGGAATCAGGGAAAAGTACATACTAGATTTTTGAAATGTTTATGCTAAAATGATATATGTGAAGTAAAACTTTCATCGTTTAAATGAGGAAAAAACAAGGCTATGAAAAAACACTTCACGTACATTTGATTGACTTCCTGGTGATGATGAATAAATTAGCTTTTACTGTATGTAATGTAATGGAGATACAGCTAAAGGAAAAAAGAATTATCCTCCAGGTTCTCTCCAAGCATATTTTATATCTGAGATAAACGCTTCACTAAGATTTCAGCTGGAGATACATAGGCAGGGTTGAATTTAAATACAGCATTGACTTCCAGCATCTTTTCTGACTTTTAAAGGGCACTTGAAAAATGAGGAAGGAAGGTCTCTGCGATTTGTGAAGATTTTACATGTCTTTGATACTTTCGGTTTTTCTCCAGGGTAAAACGAGAACATAGTTTGGTTGCCACGTGGGCTCAGCAGCTTCGCAGCAGTGGCCCTTTGAGGAATAACTCAGCAGGTCAGTAGAAATTAAAAAGGAGTGGCAAATATATCTGTACTCCCTTCTGGGAGAATAAATGCAAGGAAGTGGTTTTACCTCTTCCATGCCTTAAGCACATGAATACGGTCTCTACAGAGTTTTTTAGAAGCAATACTTAAGCCATTCAGTTCACAGAGATGGGTATTGAATTATTAAGTTACTAGTTTAAAGTGTATGCTTTGCCATTTGTAATTAATAAAACAATTAGGAAGTTTTAAACATATTAGGGTATAGAAATAGCATAAAGTCCCTCAACACTGCTTAATCTTCTTTTTTTTTTTAAGTTTTCCTTCTTATCCGTTGTCCCCTAAAATTTGATTCCTGATGCAAATACTTAAAACATAATTCACTGAAAAACCAAAAACCTATTGCAGTCAATTCGAACTCATAGTAACCCTTTATGACAGAGTAGAACTGCCCCATAAGGTTTCCAAGGAGTGGCTGGTGGATTCGAACTGCTGACCTTTTGGTTAGAAGCAGATCTCCTCACCACTGCACCACCACAGCTCCATTTCACTTAAAGAGACACTATAATTAACACTGTGAATCAGTTGCAGTTATAGATTACACTTTGCCCCTAAAAAACCATTGTAACTAGAAACCCAGTACCCAGAAACAGGAATGGTTTAGGCTGCACCCACATTTTTTGAAGATCATTTTCAACTAACAGAATAATTTTAAATCATAGTAAATCAACGGATGACACTTTTTCACATACCTGTGTCTAAACGCCAAAGTTTCAAGAAACGGAATATTATTTTACTTTTAAATGTTATCTCAAAAGTGTTTTGAAGTAATGGGCAGGAATGTTTCCAGTTAACTTTTAAAGTTAACATATAATGCTTCAATACTGTATATTAGAAAATCTCAGTTTCCTCTAACTGTTAGTGCCACAAGGACAAGATTGTTCTCTGTTTTGTTCATGGCTATGTCCCAGAGTTTAGAATGATGCCTGATCTCTAGCAGTGCTCAATTTATATTTGTTGAATGACTGAATCCGCCTTATGGAATACCAATGATATCAGATAGTTTTATTTTAATTAAAGAAAAGAGAAAGGGTCTCATATCTTTATTACTAATAGATTTAAGAAATTAACTATAAATAATTTTTACTTAGTATTGTGGATAGATATAAAGAGCAGTTATATTTCTGAGTTAAAGTAATTCAGATTTGCTTGATATGAACTGTCAGTTTCTCATTTTTACCTTTAAGATAACGTTATAGGATCCACATCTTGCATGTTAGATATTCCCAATAGCTACATCTTACATTTAGGAAATGTCTACTTCTCCACATTTATGTTCTTACTGATGTTTTTAACAATTCCAGCAAAGGATTGGAAAAATCTTCCTTGTTAAAAAAAAAAAAAAAAGATTGCTAAACCTAATTAAAATTTCCCTTTAAGACCTGTAGAGGGCAGTGAATAAAAGAAAATCCTATCACCACTGTCCCCGAAAATGACTAGACATTCACATAATCCTCCTAGAAACTAAGAATTTTATTCTTTCTAATGACATATGATCCTTAATTATATTATTATATTTCAAATATTGTTCTCTTAATAATTTTTTTTGAATGAAAAAAACCTGATGCCTGATTGGTTTAAGAATCTGTTATTCAGTGGGTATACTAATTTCTCCATTTTATTGCTTTACAGTCAAAATTTAAAACAAAGTTCTTCAAATAAAATAAGCCTGTTAAGAATAGTGATATGGATCTATAGGGAGGCGTAGTCAACATAGCAGAGTAGTTAGACGCTTCCTATATCCCTCTTACAACAAAGACCTGGAAAAACAAGTGATTTGATTCTATGTGGACATCTGGCAGTCCTGAACAAGGCAAGGTTAAGAAATCTAAGTGATACGGGAGAGAAAGACCGTTTGGAAGAGGTGAGGAGGGCTAGAGCTGCGGCAGCGAAACTGCAGAGCCACAGCCTTGCCAGTCCGTGGTGAAGCAGGCAAACAGCTGTGCTGTGCGCACTCTTGGGAAGCAGTTTCCACATTGAGAGAGAGCCGGCAGCAGAGATTCTGCTCGGACACTCTGAACTAGTGAAGAGCAGCTCCCAAGAGGCTAGGATAAGTACATGCGTAACACCATTTTGTGGGGATTAAAAAAAAAAAAAAGCCCATTTGGGAAAAACCTCTCTCCCTTTTACCTCCTCCCTCCACGCTCTGCACCAGGAGTCCGCTGGGCCAGAAGAAGATCCCAAAAGGTGCCCTGACCCATTCTCCTGGCCTTGGAGAGGGAACAAATAAGCTGCTGGCTCCCCTAGGCCAGGAACACAGGGTCGGCACAGCTCCTTTGCTGGCCACAGCTATCAGGGGTCCACAAACTCTGAGTGCCTTACACCCCTGTATAGACTTGTGGGGACCCATCTCAATAGTATTAGCCCTCATTGCCACAGTACAACAGGGCAAACATCTGAAGTGTAACTTCAACTGCTTCAGCTGTGAACGGGCAGATCTGTGACCCTTGAAACAGCCTGCCCCTTAAGTAGGCACTTTTATGGATCTGCAGCAGGGGCTTGAGGACTGGTGGTAACACCTAAAGTGCTTAGTCACCTGCTACAAGAGTTCAAGAAAAAGTGGTGCCCTCGAGTCTTTACAGCCAACAGAGCGGGTGCTCTTAGTCCAGCTGCAAAACTCACCTACCTACTCACCCTAGAGCATAGGGACATGCTTTCCTTTCAGACTCTTAGGGGCAGCCGTCAGCGCCCTGCCGAGCACAGGGCGTGATCCCCTACCACAGCCAGAGTCCAGTGGCTGCACCAATCACCCATGCCTCTTTAGGAGTAGGGGTGAGAGCCTGCATCATACACTTGGTGACCGACTGCCTGAACACCCGAGTTGAACCCATATAGGAAAATTTAACAGACTCCAGTGTGCACAGACTTAGTTACAGAACTAACTACCTGGTAACAGGACTTTAGAGATCAAAAGGTGTCAAAAATCAAACTAGTGCACACGAGCAGCCTATTTGGGTGTATCAAAACAAGACAAAATAAGAAGCTAGGTCTCACTAAGCAAGCACAAAATAAAATTATAATAAATTATTGATGGCTCGGAGACAACAGTCAATATCAAGTCACATAAAGAGGCAGTCCATGATGGCTTCAGCAAGCTCCCAAAATAAAGAATCAATAAATTCTCTGGAGGAAGAGAACTTCTTGGAATTACCAGAGGCAGAATACAAAAGATTAATATACAGAACTCTTCCAGAAATAAGAAAGGAAATTCTACATAATGCAGAAACTTCCAAGGAACATACAGACACAGTAGTAGCAGAACTTAAAAAAGTTATTCGAGAACATAATGCCAAATTTAATAGGCTGCAAGAATGCACAGAGAGACAGCGATTAGAAATCCAGAAGATTAATGATAAAATTTCAGAATTAGACAACTCAACAGAAAGTCATAGGAGCAGAATTGAGGCAGTAGAAGTTAGAATTAGTGACATTGAAGATAAAGCTCTTGATGCCAACTTATTTGAGGAAAAATCTGATAAAAGAAGTAAAAAGAATGAAGAAACTCTAAGAGTCATGTGAGACTCTACCAAGAGAAATAACCTACGAGTAATTGGAGTACCAGAACAGGGGAGGATAACAGAAAATACAGAGAAAATTGTTGAAGATTTGTTGACAGAAAACTTCCCTGATATCATGAAAGATGAGAAGATATCTATCCAAGATGCTCATCGAACCCCACATAAGGTAGATCCCAAAAGAAAGTCACCGAGACATATTATATTCAAACTTAACAAAACCAAAGCTAAACAGAGAATTTTAAGAGCGGCTAGGGATAAAAGAAAAGTCATCTACAAAGGAGAGTCAATTAGAAGAAGCTCGGACTACTCAGCAGAAACCATGCAGGCTAGAAGGCAATGGGATGACAAATTTAAAGCCTTGAAGGAAAACAACTGTCAGCCAAGAGTTATATATCCAGCAAAACTGTCTCTCAAATATGAAGGCAAAATTAGGGCATTTCCAGATAAGCAGAAGTTCAGGGAATTCGCAAAAACCAAACCAAAATTACAAGAAATACTGAAAGGAGTCCTACGGTCAGATAATCAATAACACCAGCTAACAACGCAAGACTAGAACACAGGACAGAGCAACCAGATATTGACTCAGATATGGAAATCGAAATTACATCAAAGCTAAAACATTGAAAATAGGGAAATATATATCAATATGTAAAAAAAGGGTAATATTAAAAAAAAAAAAAGAGGGACTTAAAAAACAGAGACAGTGATTTTCTATATGGAGGGGAATTTAAGGCGATATAAAGTAATAAAAGACTGGTTTAAACTCAGAAAAATAGGGGTAAATATTAAAGTAACCAGAAAGGAATCTAACAATCCTACAAATCAAAATAAAAAAGTAGAAAAATATAAAGATCCAGCAAACACAAAATCTACAACAAAGAAAAAGATTGAAAAAAAAAATACATAAAGAAAAACGACTAAGCACAGAATATTGAGGAGAACAAAGAAACCGTGAACAACACACAAAAAGAGATATCAGGATGACAGCACTAAACTCATACCTATCAATAATTATGCTGAATGTAAACAGACTTAATGCACCAATAAAGAGACGGAGAGTGGCAGATTGGATAAAAAAGCATGATCCATCTACATGCTGCCTATGAGAGACGCACCTTAGTCTTAAAGACACAAACAGGCTAAAACTCAAAGGATGGAAAAAAATATATCAAGCAAACAACACTCAAAAAAGAGCAGGAGTGGAAATATTAATCTCTGACAAAATAGACTTTAAAGTAAAATCCACCACAAAGGATAAGGAAGGGCACTATATAATGATTAAAGGGGTTAATACACCAGAAGGACATAACTATAATAAATGTTTATGCACCCAACAACAGGGCTCCAATATACATAGAACAATCTCTAACAGTTCTGAAGAGAGAGATAGACAACTCCACAACAGTAGTAGGAGACTTCAGAACATCCAGAAAGAAGCTCAACAAAGACACAGAAGAGCTAAATGCTACAATCAACCTACTTGATCTCGTAGACATATACCGAACTCTGCATCCAACAGCAGCCAAGTATACTTTCTTTTCCAACACACATGGAACATTCTCCAGAATAGACCACATATTAGGCCATAAAGCAAGCCTTAACAAAATCCAAAACATCGAAATACTACAAAGCATCTTTTCTGACCATAAAGCCATAAAAGTGGAAATCAACAACACAAAAAGCAAGGAAAAAAAATCAAACACATGGAAACTGAACAACACCTTGCTCAAAAACTACTGGGTTACAGAAGAAATTAAGGAGGGAATAAAGAAATTCATAGAATCAAACAAGAATGAAAACACATCCTACCAGAACCTTTGGGACACAGCAAAAGCAGTGCTCAGAGGTCAGTTTATAGCAATAAATGCACACATCCAAAAAGAAGAAAGGCTCATAATCAAAGCATTAACCCCAGAACTGGAACAAGTAGAAAGAGAGCAGCAAAAGAAGCCTACAGGTGCCAGAAGGAAGGAAATAATAAGAATTAGAGCAGAATTAAATGAAATAGAAACAGAAAAACAATTGAAAGAGTTAACAAGTCCAAAAGGTGGTTCTTTGAAAAGATCAACAAAATTGATAAACCATTGGCCAAACTGACAAAAGGAAAACTGGAGAGGAAGCAGATAACCCATATAAGAAATGAGATGGGTGACATCACAACAGACCCAACTGAAATTAAAAGAATCATAACAGAATACTATGAAAAACTTTACTCTGACAAATTTGAAAACCTAGAGGAAACGGACAAATTTCTAGAAACTCACTACCAATCTAAACTAACACAAACAGAGGTAGAACAACTAAATAAACCCATAACAAAAGAAGATATTGAAAAGGTTATTAACAAACTGCCAACAAAAAAAAGCCCTGGCCCGGATGGCTTCACTGGAGAATTCTACCAAACTTTCAGAGAAGAGATAACACCACTTCTACTATAGGTATTTCAGAGCATAGAAAAGGATGGAATACTCGCAAACTCATTCTATAAAGCCAGCATAACCCTGATACCAAAACCAGGTAAAGACACCACAAAAATAGAAAATTACAGACTGATATCCCTCATGAACATTGACGCAAAAATCCTCAACAAAATTTTAGCCAATAGAATTCAGCAACATATCAAAAAAAATAATTCACCATGACCAAGTGGGGATTTATAGCAGGTATGCAGGGGTGGTTCAACATTAGAAAAACAATCAACGTAATCCGTCACATAAATAAAACAAAAGACAAGAACCACATGATCTTATCAATCAATGCAGAAAAGGCGTTCGACAAAATCCAACACCCACTCATGAAAAAAACTCCCTAGAAAATAGGAATAGAAGGGAAATTCCTAAGTATAATTAAGGGCGTTTATACAAAACCAATAGCCAACATCATCCTGAATGGAGAGACTTTGAAAGTATTCCCCTTGAGAACAGGAACCAGACAAGGACGCCCTTTATCACCAAAAGAAAACATTCTTTGATGGTTACGGGGATACAGAGGGAGGGTAAGTGTTACTCACTAACTAGACAGGAGATAAGAATAATCTTAGGTGAAGGGAAGGACAGCACACACTACAGGTGAAGCCAGCACAACTGGACTAAACCAAAGCTAAGATGTTTCCTGAATATAATCAAACACTTTGAGAGACAGAGTAGCAGGGACGGGGGGCCTGGGGGCCATACTTTCAGGGGACATCTATGTCAATTGGCATAACAAAGCTTATTAGGAAAATGTTCTGCATCCTACTTTGGTGAGCAGTGTCTGGGGTCTTAAAAGCTTGCAAGCGGCCATCTAAGATAAATCAATTGGTCCCAACCACTTGGAGTAAAGGAGGACAGGGAACACCAAAGACACAAGGAAAGTATTGGCCCAAGAGACAGAATGGGCCACATAAACCAGAGACTTCATCAGCCTGAGACCAGAAGAACTAGATGGTGTCCAGCTACCACCAATGAACGTCCTGACAGGGAACACAACAGAGGGTCCCTGATGGAGCAGCAGAACGATGGGACGCAGAACTCAAATTCTAGTAAGAAGACCAGACTTACTGGTCCGACTAAGACTGGAGGCACCCCGGAAAGCATGGCCCCTGGTCTATCCATCACCCCAGAACTAAAACAATTTCCGAGGCCAACTCTTCAGACAGGGATTGGACTGGACTGTGGGACATAAAGTGATACTTGTGAAGAATGTGCCTCTTAGACAAGTAGATACAAGAGACCAAAGGGGCGGCTTCTGTCCAGAGGTTAGAGGGGAAGGCAGAGAGAGTTAGGAGCTGGTTAAATGTTCATGGGGAATCAGGGGCAGAGGGGGGAGTGTGCTGTCACAGAATGGGGTGAGTGGTTGGGGTCTCATAACAATGTATGTAAAAATAATTCTGTATGGGAGACTAACTTGAAATGCAAACTTCATTACAACAATAATAAAAAAAAAGACATATCTATAGAGAAGTTTAATGATTACATCTTAGATGCAGACATTTTGGCCCCCAATTAAAGAAAAGAAAAGAAAGAGAGAAATGACTGAGTTGTATGACCCATGAGGATAAGATACAGCAAAGCCAGAATAGCTGCTTACTGGGGTTAAATAATCTCCAATAAACATTTGCTAAAATCCTCCAGAGATAATCCATCAAGTAGGGTCATTTTGGCTGCAATATTAAATACTGGTGAAGAAACTTTTCTAGGATAGTAGAGAATATAGCCAGTTAATACATTTCCCAGAATCAACAGAATTCCAGGAAAACAGTAAAGGTGGAATATGAACTGTCCTAAAGAACTATTTGAGCATCTCCAAAAGGGTTTTACAGTTACATTCCCTCAATGGGTTATAAAATGGTATGTTCATTTTCTACACGGATTGAAGCACTCTCCAGTCAGAAAGCCACAGCACTAAGCAAAGATGAGATGACAAAGGGACAGGGAAACCAGAGTACTGGAAATGGAACTATCAGAACACAATTAAAGCAAATGTTGACCCCTTGTGAGAAATGTAACTAATGTCACTGAACAACTTGTGTAGAAATTGTCAAATGGGAACTTAATTTACTATGTAAACTTTCACCAAAAACACAATAAAATGTTACAAAAAATGAAAAAAAAAAAGAATAGTGATATGATCATATATGTAATTAAAAATATAGTTATCCAAATAAAAGGTATCCAAAGTGGAAAAGAAGAAGTAAAATTATCACTATTTGCAGATGACATGATCCTATATATAGAAGACACTAAAGATTCCACAAGAAAACTGCTGGAACTAATAGAAGAATTTAGTAACGTTGCTAAATTGCAGGATACAAGATCAACACAGAAAAATCAGCTAGATTCCTCTGCACTAACAAAGACTACTCCAAAAAAGAAATCAAGAAAATAATACCATTTACAATAGCTCCCAAATCAATAAAATATCTAAGGATTAATCTGACCAGGGACATAAATCCAATGAGAATTATAAAAGAGACTAAAAGAGAAATACAATCATGCAAAGACATCCCATG
This sequence comes from Dugong dugon, assembly GCA_030035585.1. Classification (NCBI taxonomy): domain Eukaryota; kingdom Metazoa; phylum Chordata; class Mammalia; order Sirenia; family Dugongidae; genus Dugong; species Dugong dugon. Next base: position 35,692,811 of record CM057475.1, on the reverse strand, counting down.
CTCATAGACAGGACGGCTTAATATATTGAAAATGTCAATAGTGCCTATAGAGATCTACAGATTCAATGCAATCCCAATACAAATCTCAACAACATTCTTTACTGCAGTGGAAAAACTAATGATCAGCTTCAAATGGAAAGGAAAGAAACTCCAAATAGCCAAATCAATATTGAAGAAAAAGAACAACGCAAAAAGCCTCATACTCCCCGCTATCAAAACATACTATAGTCACTGTAACCAAAACAGACTGGTATTGGTTCAACATTAGATATACAGATCAGTGGAATAAAATTGAGAACTGAGACCTGATTTCAAACATCTATGGACAACTGATTTTTGATAAGGGGTCAAAGTCCATTCAGTAGGGCAGAGACAGTCTCTTTGATAAACAGTGCTAGGAAAACAGGATATCCACATGCAGAAAATTGAAACGGGACCCATATCTCACAGCAAATACAAAAACTAACTCAAAATGGATCAAAGACCTAAACGTTAAACCTAAAACCATAAAATTCCTGGAATAAAACATAAGGAGAAAACTATGGGACCTTATCTTCTAAAAAAATAGGATAACAACCATTATAGCAAATGCACAAATAACAGAAGACAAGATAGATAAGTGGGATCTCATAAAAAATTTTAACTTCTGCTTATCAAAAGACATTATCAAAAGAGTAAAACGAGAATCTACAGACTGAGAAAAAAAAATTTGGAAAAGACATATCAGATAAGGGTCTAATCTCCAAAATTTATAGAAAACTTCAACAACTCAACAACAAAAGACAAGCCAATTATAAAATGTGCAAAGGACATGAACAGAACCTTCACCAAAGAAGACATCCAAGTAGCCAACAAACACATGAAAAGATGCTCACGATCAATGGCCATTAGAGACATACGAATAACAAAAAAAAAAACAATAAGATACCATCTCACTCCTACTAAAATGGCACTAGTCAAAAAACAGAAAACAACAAGTGCTGGCGTGAATGTGGGGAGACTGGAACCCTTATTCATTGTTGGTAGGACTGTAAAATGATACAACCATTATGGAAAACAGTTTGGCACTTTCTCAAAAAACTAAAAATAGAGCTACCTCATGATCCAGCAATCCCACTCCTAAGAATATACCCTAGAGACCTAAAACTACGGACACGATGAGATATACGCACTCTTATGTTCATTGCAGCTTTATTCACAATAGAAAAACGCTGGAAATAACCAAAGTGCCCATCAACAGATAAATGGGTAAGCAAATTGTGGTACACAGACACAATGGAATACTACACAACCATAAAGAACAATGAAAGATATTGTAACGTGTATGGACCTGCAGGACATAATGCTAAGTGAAATAAATCAAGTATATAAGGACAAATATTGTATGATCCCTCTTTTATAAGAAGACAAGAACAGATAAATATAGAGAGACCAATATTCATTGTTGGTTACCAAGGAGAAGGGCAGAAGGGATAACTATGCTTTAGAACTTAGACACTTGTGTTACTTTTGGTGATGGAAAATGTGGTTCCAAGTGTGGAAATAGTGAGCACATCACAACCACAGTAAAGACTAGTGTTTGAGTACAAAGGGTTTAGACAAAATTAAAGAGAACGCTGACAAACTGTGATAAATGTAACTAATGTAACAATTCATATGGAAATTTGTAAAAAAAAAATCATTGGGGGGATATACAATTTAGCAACAACATTAATAACAACCAAAAATACGTGTTTGGTTACACAGGTATATAACTATGCATAAATATGTACAGGAAGGCATATATGAATAACTGTAGGCATATGTATATACACGTTTATGTGTGCTGCATGTATTTTCAAGCATAAAATAAAGCACATGACAGCAGTTATGTATACTTCCTAGACACAACCAAACACCTCATGGGATTGGTCTACTAGGTTTGAGGGCTTAGGACCATAGTCTCCTGGGACAATTCAGTCAGTTGGTATAATATAGTCCATAAAGGCAATGTTCTACATCCTAGTTTGATGAGTAGCATCTGGGGTCTTAAAAGCTTGTGAGTGGCATCTAAGATACAACTATTGGTCTTTACTCATCTGGAGCTAAAAAGAAAGAAGGAAACCAAAGACTCGAAGAAACTAGTCTACAGAACCAATACTCTGCATGAACAACAACATCACCTACCTTGAGACCAAAAGAACTAGATGGTACCCTGCTACCATTATCTACCATTCCAACCAGGGACTCAACAGATGGTCCTGGATAGAATGGGAGAAAAATGGAGAACAAAAGTCAAATTTCTAAAAAAAAACAAAGGCAGATTTACTGGACCAGTTGAGACTAGATGAACCCCAGAGACTACTGCCCTGAGATACTCTTTAAACTTGGAACCCAAACCACTCCCAGAGGTCATCTTTCAGCCAAATGACAGACTGGCCCATAAAATAAATAGTATCACCCATGAGTACTGTGCTCCTCAAAATAATCGTCTAGATGAAACCAAATAGTTAACATTTACCTTACACCAAAGATAGAAGGCAAGGGGGGAAAGGGAAGCTAGACTAATGGAAATAGAACAACCAAAATGGCAATAGGAGAATGCTGATATACTGTAAAGAAGGTAACCAGTATCACTAAGCAATATGTATAGAAATTGTTAAATGAGAACTTAATTTCCTGTGTAAACTTTCACCAAAAACACAAGAAAATATTTAAAAAAATTAAAATATATTTACCCAAAGATTTCATGTCATAATTTTTCAAGTTAATTCAATTAAAAGGATGATAGAAGTCAGAAAGTATAATAGTATAATATAAAAGTATAATATAAAAGTATAATAGTATAATATACTGCCATCATAACCATGACTACCCAATTATATGTTTAACCAGAGTATGATGTTAGGAGTAGTCCGTCCACATAGTGAATGCAGTTCATCCTGAATTGATTTTGTAATCTATCTCAAAGAGGTGCAAGAGAACTGATAGAAGCCCAGCTGCAAATGAGGCTGTCAAGGGATCTTCCTCTGTGATATATTTTATCTTTAAAAGCTGAAGTTTAAGGCCACAGAGGAAGCAGTTTTCTATCTGGACCCAACCCTATCTTCCTATTATATTGCCATTCAGGAAATACTGAAGCTAACAGCTACTCCCTTGTATTTATTCAGGTCTATAATGCTAAACTAACCCATAACTCTTTATAAAAGTATCCAAGCTTCATTTGATAAAAATCTTTAGAGAAAAGATAACTAAGTAAGTTTCACAACATTACTTCCATATAGAAGCAAAACCAATTTCAGAATTTCTATCATAGATACTTCACTACTAGTCTAAAGAAAAGGATATTTAGAACATTTCTACTGGATCTTTTTATTGGATGATTGTTCTAAATGTATATATTTTTAAACTTTAGCAATCTAATTTTCTTAAATTTTAGAGTTTTCTAAAGGCAATAAGTAAGAGATGAATAATGGCTCCAATTCAAGCTTTATACTTGGATGACAGGAGGTATCTTGAAGAAAATATGACTATTTACAAAGCATTCACCTGCATATTTATATAACCCACTAGATACATACTTACAAAAATACCTCTAGGTAAAATAAATGCATAATGTATAATGTCTGGATGCTAGTATTTTTATATATTTTCAAACCTCATTATACTACAGAAATCCATTAATGTTTACAATCTGAAAAGGAAATGATTTTAAAATACAATAAAAACCATTAAGATTAATTTTCCTATTCATAACCTTCTTCAGCAATAATTCAATAAAACTGGTAGCCAGTTTTTCATATTTATGAATTTTAAAAGGAATTACAAACAAAATGAACAAAATAGTTTTGTTTTAAGCTTAATAATTTTATATTAGTGGATAATATATAAAAAGTCATCCTTATTGGTGAAAAAATTATTTTATGTTTAAACTTAACTTATTCTCTGAGAATAGTTTACTTTACTCCTAATTAGCAAGGAAAAAAAAAAAGAGAGAGAGAGAGAATGAGTAAACTGGCCAGTCATTATTTGCATTAAAGCTGAGGTAGCATTATGACATTTATTATCTTGTGTGAATCAAAAAGGCACAAGTGTACACTCAAATCAGTTTTGCTAAGAGGATCTTAACTTGAATTCTGGAGTCCTAAGTATGAGAGTGACAGGAGAGCAATAGAAAAGGATGTCCTAAAAACATTTTTTTTAAGAATTTTTTTTCTTATATTTAAGAAATTTCCTGTTAGAATATTAAGCAACTGAGGTAACAGTTAAATCCACTGTCTGCTGTGAGAGGGTAAACCACAACCTGAAAAGAAAAAGTCATAAACACTAAATGTAAAAGAGATACATTAAAAAAAAAAAAAAGCCTACACTAATACATAGTCTACCTTATAACAGGGTTTGGAGAAAGCAAGCTAGAACTAAAAGAGTACCACTGATTTTTACAACTTTGCTTAAAATAAAAAGCAGAGTGAAGACAAAAACTTAAAGAACCATCACAGGCAGAATACTAAAAAGTGAAGTTGTGCGTGTGCATATTCATGACTTTTATCAAATAGTTCTTAGACATATTTAATCCCTTAAGACCAGAACCTCAAGAGAATAACTCTTTTCCATAGCCCCGAGTCAGCGTTGGACCAAGGTTTAAAAGCTGCATCCTTTCAAATAGTTTGAAGAAAGAAACATACTTTAATGAGAGTTTGTGGAACTGCAAAGACAACACTGAAGTGATTAGTCAAATTATCCGAAATGTCTTGAAAGTAATAGTTTTTCTCAATGTAGTATGAATTTAATATAAATATGATTCTTGTGCTCGGAGAATCAAAGTCAAATCCTATTATTATTAATTGAGTTACTTTACCATTTCATTGTTCTTAAATATACATTGGGAAAAATCTTGATTCAATTATATATTTGGTGTAGAATGAAATATTGATTACCAAAATGTATATAAAAGAGCAATCCCTAGCTCTCCGTTTGCTTTACCGTTTTATGTGCCTTCATAGCTCTAATCATTCGATACATTATATACTACATCTAACACTCTTTTGCTTACTGTCTTCCCTCTATGAATGTTAACCCCCTGAAAGTATAGATTTTATTTGTTTTATTCACAGCTGTATAGCCAGCAGAGTCCCTGGGTGGTGCAGAGGGTTAATATGCTAGGCTGCTGACTGAAATGTTGAAGTTTTGAGTTCACCCAGAGGGGAGAAAAGCCTAACAATCGACTTCCGAAAAATCAACCACTCAAAACCCTATGGAAAACAGTTCTACTCTGACACACGTGGGGTGGCCACCAATAGGAGTTCACTGAAAGTAACTGGTTAGTTATTTCCAGCACATTCATTAAATGAATGGATGTACTAGAAAATTAAATACTTGAGCAGATATGACCACAAAAAAACATGTCATTATTGGGCTAAAGATAGAAGCCTGTAGTAGACCAGCAGCTGTCCTATTCCTAAATTGTGTCTTTGAAAGAAAATTCATACTTACAAGGGCTTTAGGAAGTGGCAGGAAAAACAAACTTGAATTTGAGCACTACCATACAGCCCTGCGATACCTGAAATCTTGCTGGGGACAACTGGAGCTATTTTGAAAAACTTTTAAATTAGAACACAATGTAATACCGCCACAGCAAAATTATGCCATAGGAAGCAATTTTAGGTTAGCAAGAGAAAGGCTTGTTCATTTTATAAGGACTATACTGAGAAGAAAGGGACATTTTAAAATATATGGATTTTTGCTATTTTTTTTCCACAGGAGATTGGAAGAATAAAAACAGAACCTATAAAAAGGAAGAAAGGAGAGAGAAATAACTGCATAGAGAAAACATTAAAATAATAATATATAAATAATAAAAATTTTAAATAATCGCATATTCATCTGGACACCAAAGGAATTCATATTTGGCTGATCTTAAAACAGAGACAGGGTTCTGTCTGGTGGTAAGTTTTGCCTTCTCACCATTACATATTTCTGAAACTTGACAGTAGTAGCCAAACTCAGAGAAAGTAACCCTGATAAGATTAAAGTTCTAGATGTAGGAAGAATAAGATCTCAAGAACATGACAACTTGAATATGAAAGGAAATGTAAAAATATGTTATTCTCCTTGGCATGAGGCTGGGACATCCAGTTAAGCTTAATTTATTAAACAGAAAAAAAGAAATGTCAAGAATTTTCAATAGTTTAGGGTTTTAGGTAGAGACTAGTTCCACCTAAATATAGCATACAAAGGGGCACACAGACATACAAGCAGTTGCTCAATTTACGTTAGCAAGATATTTTCAGGATAAAGAATTTGGTGAGTTACATTCCCTTGTTTTTATACATTTGGCCCTCCATATATACGCGGGTTCCGCGTAGGCGGATTCCCCCAACCTCGGATCCACTGAGCTGGACTAGAGCCAACGCCTCTGCCGCACGTGCATACTAGGCAGTGCCGTGCCCACATTCCTCAGACCTGCACCTCCTAAGTCTTCGTTTTGGGGGGGGGGGGCGTGTAGGAGGGAGCGTGCAGTCCAGGGAGTGGCCAGGCGGTGGGTGGGGAGGAGGGTACGGGGGGATGGGGTTGCCTAGGCGTTGTAAGTAATCTATAAAGGAGAATGTGTGGAGGTTTTATGGAAATTTTACACCATTTTATATAAGGGACTCGCGCACCTGTGGATTTTGGTATGTGTAGAGTACCAGAACCAATTCCCCAGTATTCGAAGGGATGACTGTACTGCAAATATATAGAGGCAGGTTATTACATATGTAAGTTAAGTGAAACTAACATGGATGCAAGTAAATTAAAAGAAATCCACACAAATACAGCAATCCATTTATAGCTAAAAATTGGAAAACATGCCTTTCCTAGTAGGAGACTGATATCTTTTTTCAATCAAAATAGTTCTCATTGCTCATGAAAAACACTCCTTTAAAATGCTTCACTCACACATAGAACTGAAAAACTTTTGGATTTTCTCATTAAATGTCTAGCATCTGACCTAATGTTGTTAGTTGCTGTCCAGCAACCCCAAGTGTGCAGAGTAGAACTTCACCATAGTGTTCTCAAAGTTGTGACCTTTTAGAAGCTGATGGCCAGGCTTGTCTTTCAGAGTGCCTCTGGATGGGTTCAAACCGCCAGCCTTTTTGCTAGTAGTCAAGTGCTTAACGGTTTGCGCAGCCAGGGACTCCTCATCTCACCTAATAGAATCATCAAAATCCTGTCCTTAGAGTTCTGGATATCCAAGAAGATACTATAATTATTAGATATTTTGCATTTTTTTCTTCCACTAACCTATTTGCCTCAGGAATGATCTAGCTATTGTATCTTACGGTTTTGCGCCTGCTGTATTCTATTTTTACCACCTGTCTGTCAGTTTATCATACTGTGGTGGCTTGGGTGTTGCTATGATGCTGGAAGCTACATCACTGGTATTTCAAGTATCAGCAGGGTCATCAATGGTGGGCAGATTTCAGCAGATATTCCAGACTAAAAGTGACTAGGAAGAAAAAGGGCTTGTGATCTACTTCTGTAAATTAGCTAATGAAAAGCCTATGGATCACAACAGAATATTATTCTATATAGTGCTGGAAGATGAGCTCCCTAGGTTGGAAGGCACTCAAAATACACAGTGGCTGCAACAATAGACCCAATTATACCAAGATGGTGCGGGACCAGGCAATGCTTCATTCTGTTGTACATGGGGTCACCATGGGTCTGAGATGAGTTGATGGCAACAAAAAACAACAATATTCTACTTATTCTGGAAAAACAGATTTTCAGGTGCATTGAACACCTTGCTATTTCTATCCACATTTCTAAAATAATTAAGGAAAGTATGCATGAGCTGTGTGTGTGGGTGAGCGTGTATATCTTAAATTATAAAATATGGTGTACACATACACATACGTTAATATACACATTTCAAATTGTAAAATATTAATATATTTATAAAACATTTAGAAAAGGCTATTTTAAATGTCTGCCGTTAAAAACCACAGATGCATTTTGTACTGTACTTACTAGTTTGGAAGGTGCAAGCACTGCCATAATTCTGAGAGGATATACGTAAGGAAGTAAGATGGGGTTGGACTCAACCAAGAGCACTGCCTATCTTTCTGACTAAGAAGAATCGTACAAGAGTTAGGTAGAAAGCCAATTAGGGCACTGCCTCATTTGCACTTCTAGGTGGAATAAAATCCTGCTGAAACATCTAAAGTCAATAAATCAAAGGTCTCCTTATCCATTCTACTTCCCTTGGCATCTTTCTGGAGCACATCTCATAAACAAGTTTTTGAAATTATTAACTAAGTCACATAAAAATTTCTTTGGTGAAGAGATAGATGCCTTTTTCTATGCATACCTATAGTTCTTACTGTATACAGATTTACATAAAATAATTTGAATTAGATGTAATACTTGAGTAAAGTTTATAAGCTGAAATTATACCTTACTACATTCCTATTTCATCCACAATTAATTGCTTAATATGCAAGTCCATTTACAACCAAATCTGATCATTTCCTTGTCAACATTATTTTCACAGAATAAAAATATAAATACATAGACTATAAATACAAAGAATATATAATAACATTAATTATGAAAATTCAAACCCAGTTCAAATAGTAATTAGTGCAATATAACTTTACTTACAGGAGACTACATTATGAAATACTCTATTTAAATATTTAACATAAATGATAAGAAATTCATTTTTGGAAATTAATAGGAATTTAATTTGAATATTCAGGATGCTTATAATGAAACACTATTTAAAATTGGTGGAATTTATATATAAGAAGAGAAGGCTGGCCTTTTGTCACTGGTTTCAAAATCTTGGTTCTTCCTTCAATGATACTGTAAACTACAGAAAAAGAAAATAAAACTGTACATACTCCAAACAAAATGGTAATTAATTTCCAATCAACAATGGGAAATAAATATTCTTAACTGTATCTTATGCATTTTTTAAAGAATTCCATAAAAGAATCCATATTCTGCTTTCCCAAGTTTTGGTACTCAAATATTCCATTTTGGTATTTTTGTCCATGTCACTGATGCTTTACAGACTCTTCACAGTGAATATTTTTAAACCGCTTTGGGTTTTAATTGACATACAATGTACTTTATACATGTAAAGTGTATAGATAGAGAAGTTTTAAACAATCAAAATAATGAACATATTCATTATCTTCAAAAGTTTCCCCATGACCTTGTGTAATCCTTTTCTCCTGCTCCCCTCCATTCTCCCAGGCAACTACTACTGATCTGCTTTCTGTCACTATTTATTTATCTAGAATTATATATCCAGGCGGTCATAGAACATGAATTATTTTTTAACGTGGCTTCTTTCACTTAGTTTATTATTTTGAAATTAATGCATGTTGTTAGGTATATCAGTAGTTCGTTCCTTTTTATTTTGTAGTAATATTCCATTGCATTGATATATCACAAGTTGCTTAAGTATTTATCTGTTGATGGACATTTGGATTGTTTCCAGTTTGATGCTATTAAATAAAACTGCTGGAAACATTCACTTACAAGTCTTTGCATGAATAAATTTTACTTCTTTTGGCTAAATATGTAGAAGTGGAACGACAAGGTCATATGATGTATATTTATGTTTATGTTTAAGTGTATGTTTAACAATTTAAGAAACTGCCAAACTGATTTCTCTAAGAATTGTACCACTTCCTTAATTGTAAACATTCTAATTTATGTTTAGTGGTATCTCACTGTGGTTTTTAATTTGCATTTCCCTGATTATGCTGAGCACTTTGCACTTTTCAAAGTTCTCATCTGTTATTCATATATCTTCTTTGGTGATCTGAACTCTGTTCAAATATGATTTTTTTTATTGATTTGTTTTCTTATTACTGAGTTTTGGAGTTCTTTATATATTTTGAATAAGTATTATTTATTTGTTATAAGATTTGCAAATAATTTATACCAGACTCTGGCTTGATTTGAATTGTAACAACATGATTACTATACGGTCTATCTTACTAAATGTTTCATGTGCAATTGACAAAAGGTGTTGTTAATGATGTTTCCACCGAATAGTATGTATTAATGCATCATAGAGAGAAACCAAGGTTGTATAATCTGCATCAGTGACCAGGCTCATTTAAAACTGATGGCTCTCAAAATCTAAGAACTCTCATATTTTTACTATTTACACAATTAATAGGCAGCAAAGTAAAATAACAGAAAACAGGATCCTTGATGCGAGAGCAATATTTACACAATACAAGCTCTGCTAAACATGCATAACTCTGGGAACTTTGCTCATGTGCACAGAAGGACAGATTATGTTTCTTTAATGTTTCGTTGGGAGGATTAAAGAATGTAATCTGTAAGTACTCAGCTCATACTAAGTGTTTCCTTGTTATTGAGAGGATGTTGATGATGAAATTGAAAATTCAACCCCTTCTTACACATGCACACACAAAGAAAGAAATCACATAAAACAATAACAGTCAGACAGATTTAAATTATAAAATACCGTGAATAGCTAATGGTGGAGATCAGCCATGATCTCAATATAACAAATCATGATAGAATGGAAAGTCTCTATCTCTTTCACTGCATTTGAAAGAGAAGTCTGATAAATCATATGTGGAAGAGTCACCCTGGCCTGTTATACGACTACTTTGGGCCCCTCAGGTCCTCGAAACTCCCAAAGTGATACATTATCTTTCAAAATGTAGGTCACAGAAAAATGATCCTGATTCACTTGATTGGCAGATATGAGAGACTACATAGATAATGGTTTACTGTATTAAATATATTGAAACCGAAATTCTTTATTTTTTTTTAAAGAAAACATGATATGAATGATAAGTTTTATTTCCTGTGAGGAAAAAAGTCCTAAAGTATCAAAACACTTATGGAAGAGTGAAGAACTTCATAATCAAATTTTACAGCATCCATGGTATCTTGAATTAAATTAGAGAAAGATTAACCTTTGAGCAAGTTCACATCATTTTACCCTTTTATTTACTGAACAATTGATTCAAAGAGAAAAAAAATCATTTTAGAAAGTATCGCATTTGGTAATGCTGTTTCGACTGAAAGAATACATACACTTGTAGAAATGTGTCATATACTCAGATAACACACAAACACAATTCAAGGCAGTGTCTGGTCTTTGGATCAGGAGTGTTGCTTTGATCATCTTAAATGATGTGCATTTAAAGTGCTTATGAATCCTTAGTAAGAATTTCAAAATAAAGATAATATTGTTGATCATTAAGTGACTGTGGAAAAAAGATAAAATGGCTTTAAATAAATAGAGCTTAAACAAGGAAAGCTGATATAACTCTAAACATAATTAGTTTAAGAAATATGATTAAGAACATAGAACACCAGAGGTATTTAAAAACTGTGAGATATCTCTGCTGGCTATTATGAGGATGGAAGAAGCCTAAGAGGAAGGTGATAAGGCCCTATGTGTTTACTGCTCGCTGAGAGAACATTCCTCTCAGACTGTGTGGCCAACCTTCATAAATCCTTAGGAAATTAAGGACAGAAGAACTGAACAGCTCAAGAGAACATGAGATGGGTGAGAGGTGGCATGCCACTAGGAATACCTATTGCCTTTATTGATCAAAACTATATTTGTTGTCTGCCTGCATTATGTGAAATGTACAGTGTTTGGCCTGGCACAGGTGATCATATAACTAAGTGTAGTTTTGCCTCTGGTGCTTACAACCACACCAGACAGGTTATCTTGCAGCTCATCTGGATCTAATGTTCTCTTTTTCTGAAAGATTACAGCTACAAGAAATTCAATCATACATTGAACTCACCTCAGCACCTACTTAATTATATATAGATAATACAAAACATTGTCTCTTTCTCAAAAGGATGAGTAAGTCAAGAAAAAAAGGTACGCACATTAGGAAAAATGCTGTCATTCAGAGAAAGGGAACCACATCCCATATGGGAAATATGTAGACTCTCTGACAAAGATTTACTACAGGAAATAAAGAAGGTGATTGAAGAATACGTTATTAATACTCTCAACAAAATTCAAAGGCAACTGAAAATTCTGAGCTTTTCTCTTGTCTCTGGGTACTAGACTGTCACTTCTGGTCCACCCAGGACATTAGTCTGTCTGGGGAATGATTGGTATTTATTACAGAGGGGATGCAGACAAAGGACCAAAATAAATTTTAGTTTCTAACATGAAATCAGTTTGATGGACTGAATCAGAAGCCGTGTGAGCCAGGTCACTGTATTGGGAGAGAATTTTGGGATCCCTGGTGGCACAGTGATTAAGAGCTTGGCTGCCATAAGGTTGGCAGTTCAAATCCACCAGCCACTCCTTGGAAACCCTATTGGGCAGCTCTACTCTGTCCTACAGGGTCACTATGAGTCATAATCGACTCTATGGCAATGGGTTTTTTTTTTTTTTTGGTTCGCACATCCAATTTAGCATAAAAACAACTAAGCCTATAGGATTCGGGTATACAGATCTCCCTTCAAAGTATTACAGCTTTTCTACTGACTGATAGAGAGAGATTAGGAAATAAAAACTTGGCCTTCCCTTTTTCTACAATATTTGTGAAAAGAAAAATCAAAGATACAGAAGAATGACACATGCAAACAATCTCAGAGAGGGAAGGTTTGTTATATAAGTGAGGGTAACGGCAAGGACAGAGTTAGGTCAATTACCCTCACACATTCTCAAAGATCTGGAAGCTGAATCAAAGTAAACTTGGCAGTTCACTGTGGTCAGGGAGAGGGAAACACTGAATTTTAACTTTTTGAGAGGCCATTGGTTCTGATGTGTCATAGACATTATCTTCACTGAGAATCTAGCTAACTAATTGGCCAGAAGCTTCTTTTGTATCAGGGACAAGGTGGTCTTGGAGAGAGAGAGCTGTGGAATGTGCTTCACTCATCATGGCCAATGGCATTCAGAGTCAGATTTCTTCACAGAGCAAGCGATAGATCACTAGTAGGCCTTGACCCAAACCGCAAGCCATTCAGATGAAGAGGCCCAGTGGGACAAAGCGTTATGTAAAAGACCAGTGTAGGCAGAGGGCATAGTGCTAAAGGCTATAAACTCTTTAGGTCATTATGAGGTCTTGTCAGCCACAGTGTACTCCTCTACCCTCAATCCAACAGCCCCCCTCCCTGGCGACACACACAAACTTAGGCACTGATTTAGGGTGAGAAGCAGGAGCAGGGATTGACATCGCTGAAAGTGTGAGCTGTTTTTTTTTTTTTTTTTAACTCAAGAGACATGGAACACTGCACAACTGGACAAATTAAATCATTTGCATTAACTTCTTTCTTTCTCTTCTAGCTAATAAAGATATGGAGGCTTGAGATGTATGTCAGATTAGTTACAGACTAAATAGAAGAAATTTCATTTTCTCTGCAGATCCAAAGCTGAGTTTTGTCAATAAAATTATGAGATCTAGCTATAAGACTAATGTAAGTTCACGAAGAATAGTGTGACAAGGGAAAACAAGATTGCAAAATTAAAAAAAAAAATGAAAGAAGCAGTGAAGAGCAATTGGAAGAAGAAATACAAACATCTGTTATAGTAGAAGACAACACAAAAAAATTTCCCAGAAATCAAAAGAAAAATGGTAGATAACAAATCAAAAAAAAAAAAAAAAAAAAAAGGTGGACTGCGTAGAGGATTGATTTGGAAGATTCCACTATGAATTACAGAAATTGAAAGAAAAGGAAGCAGGACATATTGAGCATGGAAAATACATCAAATAATTACAGAATAAAAACCTCATTTTCTAAGGGATACCACATTTTAAAAGTTGAGTTTCCAGACAAACTTAATGAGAAGTGTTATACTTGATGTATCCTCCTGGAATTTTCAAATGTTAATAACAAAGAAAGATAGAAGCTTAAGATGGAAAAAAAATCCCAAGATATAATAATTAGATTGACCCCTAAACTATCCACATCGTTAAACAGTGGAATCTATTAGACAACCATCTGTAGAACTCTTAAGGAGAAAAAAATCAACTTAAAAATTCCATTTCAATGAATCTGTGTTTATGTGTGTTCGTTCTGAGACATAAAAGGACTCAGGCAATTAAAAAATAGGCTACCTTTTCTAAATAATCCACATAAAAGCCGAGAAAAAAAAAAGAATAATAATTTTTAAATAATTAATAAATGTGTATTACAATGCACTAAAAATGAGAATTTTAACAATTATTACTATTATTGTAATTACTTTTAATTGAGTCTACTATCTATTAAACATTTACTAAGCCCCAGAGGAGTCCCTAGGTGGGGCAAATAGTTAAGTGCTCAACTGCTAACTAAAAGGTTGGTAGTTTGAACCCACCTAGAGGCAACTCAGAAGAAAGACCTGGAGATCTGCTTCCAAAAGTTCATAACCATGAAAACCCTATGGAGTGCAGTTCTGCTTTGCAACACATAGGGTCTTCAAGGGTCAGAATCAAACCCCAAGGCAACAGACATTTTCGCTAAGCTTTTAAATTATAATAATTAATTGTGAATCTGTAAATCCGTCCTGTGAGGGAAGTACTTCTAGCCCTTTTTTTTTTTTTTTTTAATTCAATATTCTCTCTGATGATGTCTTAGTTATCTGGTGCTGCTATAATAGAAATACCATAAGCAGGTGGCTTTAACAATCAGAAATTTATTTTCTCACAGTTTATGAGGTGAGAAGTCTGAATTCAGGGTGCTGGCTCTAGGGGAAGCTATTCGTTCCTAAATGGGAAATGGTATTATAACCTCAGCCATGTTGTTGTTGTTGGGTGCCATAGAGTCGATTCCGACTCATAGTGACCCTATAGGACAGAGCAGAACTGCCCCGTAGGGTTTCCAACGAGTGGCTTGTGGATTTGAACTGCTGACCTTTTTCTTTTTTTTTTTTTCTGCTAGCAGCCCAGTTCTTAACCACTATGCCACCAGGGCTCCTACCACAGGCATAGAGGTGAGGATTTACAAAACATATTGTGGGGGGTCACAATTCAATCCATAACAGATGATTTAGAGATACGACATGACTTTTCTTTGAACTAAGGTCTTGGTTAGTGTGTGTATATACAGTAAAATGTGCATAAGCTGTGTAAGGTGGAACCCCGTCAGGGAAGGAAAACTCAAATATTTTCCACTAAAACGAGTGGTAAAAAAGTAGTAAGAGTGAATCCAGTTAAAGTCGCAAATCTTGCGAGACCCGGAAAAATAAGGCATTCCCATCGAGTTCCGGCTCTCACAGTTTTCACTGTATATTTATGAAAAAGCTTATCAGTATTAGTAAAAATTAAAAAAAAAAAAAAAAAGGAAAACAAAGACGTTTATAACCTTAGTTTAAATTAGCAAATACAAAGTAGATGTGGGGTAGGCAAAAATTCTAGATTCCTCATATGACAGAATGAAGGATGAAACTATTCCTAGATTATTAAAGAAATAATAAAACATATTTACAACAGTAAAAATGTTGTGGAATTACTGATTTTCCATGGATTATTTGGAACTGAAAGATATGGGTCCAGAAAGCAGTCAATTCAAAATTGGTTTTTGACAGAAGTTTAGAATGTAACTGTGGAGAATAAATCAGTTAATAAAAAATGCTGGAAAAGGTATTTTGTTGTGGTATATCAATCATTTTTGCTTTCACTGTAGCGTTGCATATTCTGATCTCTGCAAAAGCAGCATTCACAAGGTCTAGAACCTCAGTGCCTGCTACTCACAAGAAGACATTTCCTTTAATACATTATCCATTAGTTTTTTAACAACCACTTTTTTTAAGCAAATGCATATAGCATGACCATTTTGATTACTTGGTTTCAGAGATATTTTTGTTTCATATTTCTCTCTTGTAAAGTACCACCAGAAACTTGCATTAATAAAGTAATATATAGTTCAGTGCAATTAAAGGACAAGAGATTTATAACATGTAATTATTTACAGAGTATAGATGATAAAACTAAAAAACACTTAAGCTTTAGCAAGGCTATGATGCATAAAATAAATAAATAAATAAAAACTTACAAAGTGTTGCCATCAAGTTGATTCTGACTCATGGCAACCCCATGTGTGTCAGAGTAGAACTGCACACCATAGGGTTTTCAATGGCTGTAATCTTATGAAAGGAGATGGCTAGGCTTTTCTTCCATTGTGCCACTGGGTAGCTTCAACCTGCCAACCTTCTGGTGGATTCAAACTGCCAATCTGTCATTTAGTAGCCAAAACCAAACCATTTGCACAATCTAGACCTCAGATCCATAGGATGGGACTTGGAGGAGTCAGGCTTAAACTAGGCCATAAGTGATGGGCAGTATATCAGAAGGTAGAAAGGAATCTAAAAATAAAAAAGTTTTCATTTTTGTTTTTGTCTTATGAACAACATACACCAATATATGCCAGAGCAAAAGTGGTACGGTCTAGCAAGAGCTGGGAGTGGAGGATGTCACACAAGAAAAAGGTCACATGCAATCGTGAGGTAACTCAGATGGACTTGAAAGGTTAACATCAAAGTCAAAACATTCTGGAGTTCAAATATCTGAAATTTGATTGTCTGTATTGCAACTTTTAACTAGCATGGTAATGAAGAGTATTTTTATTTCTGAGTTAATAATTAAGTCATCCAAAAGGCTAACTAAAATCTAAGGTCCTTAAAGAAATAAAAATAGGATGCCTGAACAAATGAAGGCTGTTTACCACAAACAATCAAAAAAAAAAAAAAAAGGATAGATGAAATTAGCCAAAGAAGCCATCCTCTGCTCAGTTAATTTCCTTTTGGCTTACATATAAGAAGTAGTGAATGTCAAATATTCCAAAAAGCTCTGTAAGCCTGCCTTATGAGCACTAATTAAAAGAACTGAATACCAAATGTAACCAGCAGATTTCTTTTTCATTTATCTGCTACTGAGAATAGTAAGTATTTTCTTATCTTTATCACTCCAGTTCTCTTGCTATTTGCCTATCTATACATACTCATCACTCTGACAGCAGAATCAAGAATATAAATTCAGATAAGAAAACATGATGTGCATTGCTTTATCTTTTAAATATGGGACATATGTAGAATAGAGATATGAAGACATTAGACCGAGCAGTAAAAATAAGCACAGGATATCTTCATCATTTTATCCTGATAAGAGTAAAGCAACAGCACATATTGATCATTTGGGTTGTAGGTATTTTTAATTCCTATTTCTTCTTCTAAAAGTCAATAACAAAGGAGCCCATCTATAAGAAATCTTACATTTATTGCCTTGGTGATTATACTTCTGCAGACTATTCATAGCACAGAGCCCTGCAGGCAGAGGGTAGACTGGTGTAAATGCATAGAGAGAAGACTTTTGAAGTCAGAGCAATTCTTGAGCTGACTGAGTGAACTTCCATTGTACGCTCAAAGACCTCAAAGCCGAGTGACAAGTTCAATTATATGAGTAAATTCTTTCACCACTACTGTACTTTTACAACTACAGTTCTCTGAGTAACATCTTAGAGAAGAGAGTTTATTTCATTTTGCTTTGCTTGCTCTACTTCATTTCTCAGGTGCTAATAAAATTCTGATAAACATCTAATTGTACTATGCTAACTTATGAGATTCCTAAAGTAGGCAAGAAATTTCTTCTACAAAAAATTTATAATGGGGACAGGGGCAAGAAGGCGCTCTAGGCAGAAGCACCACGCCGTCCCTCCACAGCAAAGATCCTAAAAACTAAGCCTAACAGAGAATCAACAATCCTGAAACCCTAGAACACCAAATGAAGAGATAAAGAACTCAGCCAAACAACAAACGGAGTGAGAATACTAAAAGAGAACGGAGAGCGAGGAGAGACTCATGCAGAGATTCCTTACCAGCTAACGCAGCGCGGATCCACCATCTTAGATTCCTATCAGAGACCAGCGAACGGGAGAGCAGCCTTGCAGAGCGTCCAGTGGGAGACAGAACGACTGGTAAATTGCGGTGCGTGCTTTCCCACCCCCCCAACCATCTCCGCCTTGGCTGGGGCTCCCCTGCTTTCCGTGGCCAAGGTCCCTGGGCTGGGGGCGCCGGTGCTTGGATTCCGGGTGCCCGGGCTGGCAGCTTTCTGAGAGCCGATTGCTGGCTGCTGGCGAAGCTTTTTCTGCCACCTCCCCCTCCTTTTGCCTGGGTGCCTGGTTCCAAGTGCCGTCTTTGCTCTCTCCTGCGGGGCTGTGGGGCTGCATTTGGGCATGTGGCTGCTTCCAGGTCTGGGCTGCCGTGCTGGTGAGATCCCAGGGCCTTTATTCGTTGGCCCCTCTGCTTTCCGTGGCCAGGGTCCCTGGGCTGGGGGGCGCCAGTGATTGGATTCCACGTGCCCGGGCTGGCGGCTTTCTGAGAACCGTTTGCTGGCTGCTGGCGAAGCTTTTTCTGCCACCTCCCCCTCCTTTTGCCTGGGTGCCTGGTTCCGAGTGCCGTCTTTGCTCTCTCCTGCAGGGCTGCGGGGCTGCGTTCGGGTGTGTGGCTGCTTCCAGGTCTGGGCTGCCACGCTGGTGAGATTCCGGGGCCTTTGTTCGTTCGCCCCTCTGCTTTCCGTGGCCACGGTCTCTTAACCCCGAGACTGCCGGCTGCTTGGAATTCGCGCCCCTGAGTGGGGGCTCTCTGGGTCCCATTTGTTGGCTGTTGGTGTGGCATTTTCTGCTTCTTCAGGTTTCTCGCTTACCTCTCGCTGCCTCCCCGTCCTTTTACTCGGGTGCCTGCTTCCGAGCGCCGTCTTTGGTCTCTCTTGCGGGGCTGTGGGACTGCGTTCAGGAGTGTGGCTGCTTCCAGGTCTGGGCTGCCATGCAGGCGAGATCCCGGGGCCCTTGTTCGTTCGCCCCTCTGCTTCCCGTGGCCACGGTCACTTAACCCTGAGACTGCGGGCTGCTTGGAATTCGCGCCCCTGAGTGGGGGCTCTCTGGGTCCCATTTGTTGGCACTGACTGCTGGTGTTGCTTTTTTTTTTCTTTTTTTAATTTTATTTTTCTTCTTTTTTGATTAGTTTTGTCATCTTTTCCCTCTTTTTCCCTTTTGTCTTTCTTCATTGCTTAATTTCTCGTCTCTCTAACTCTTCCTTCTCTTTCTGATCCCTGAATATTAGGCGATGTATGCCTCTGTACCTTCAGGACAGGCTGTGCTGTGAAAACTGAGACCGACTCCCCCAGACCTCATAGCTGCATCAGTGGGATCCCTGGGAACTTTGCAGTTCTTTAACTTTTCTGATTCTTATTTGTTCATTCTTTCCTTTTCTTTCTCTTCCCCCTTCTGGTTTCCTCCATCCCATAGTCTCTCATCTGTACATTCCAACGACAAGCTCCCCTAGCATTCTTTTATGTTTGTATGCTTTTTGCTCCTGCTCCTCTCTCCTCTCTCCCATATCCAGCTTAGCTTCACACATAACCATCTTCCCGCTGCACCCTACCTACCTGCACCGTACACTTGACATCACACCACCAAGCTGTGCAGGCACACCCTATTGGAACCTGCCCAGCACTGACTACCGACCATCCTGGTGGCTGCGGTGAGTGCCACAAACAACCAGTCCCAGTGGCTCCTCTTCAGCTAGATATGCCCAGCTGTACCACAAGGACAAAACAAAACAAAAAAATCTACAATCAGTAAACGAGAGAAATATCTACCAAATGCCCCGAAAACAGCAAACAATATCAAAACATTTATAAAAACAAGACAAGATGGCTCCAATAGGCATCCAAATAAAAACACCAGATAACTCTCCAGTGGAAGAAAATGCACTAGAAGTACCTGATACGGAACTCAAATCACTAATACTCGGAATTTTCCAAGAACTGAGGCAAAAAAGCTGACAAACATGAGGAAAAAATAGACAAATTTATGGAAAATACAGACAAAAAATTGGAAGAATTCAGGAAGATGATGCAGGAACAAAATGCCAAAATAAATTCACAACTCGAAATTATACAAAAACAACAATTAGAAATCCAAAAGATAAACAACAAGATTTCAGAAATGGACGGTGTCATAGAAGGGCTGAGAAGTAGATTTGAAACCATGGAAGACAGGATCAGTGGAACTGAAGACAAACACTTGGATACAACTCTGTTTCAGGAAAACTCAGAAAAAAGAACAAAGAAAAATGAAGAGACCCTGAGAGTTACGTGGGACACAATTAAAAGCAAAAACTTACGAGTGATTGGCATCCCAGAACAGGGGGAGAAAACAGAAAACACAGAGAGGATCATTGACGAACAGCTGACAGAAAACTTTCCCAATATCATGAAAAATGCAAAGCTTGCCATCCAAGAAGCTCAACGAGCCCCATTTAGAAGAGACCCCAAAAGAAAATCACCAAGACATATCATATTCACACTCGCTCAAACTAAAGGCAAACAAAGAATCCTGAGAGCAGCTCGTGAAAAACAAGAAGTCACATACAGAGGAGAAACAATAAGACTAAGCTTGGATTATTCGGCAGAAACCATGCAGGCAAGAAGGCAAAGGGATGCCATATATAAAATCTTGAAAGAAAAAAATTGTCAGCCAAAAAATTGTCAGCCAAGAATAATATATCCTGCAAAACTCTCATTCAAATTTGATGGTGAAATTAGGTCATTTCCAGATAAACAGAAACTAAAGGAATATGCAAAAGTCAAACCAAACTTACAAGAATTATTAAAGGGAGTTCTTTGATCTGAGGACAAACACCTTCAGCCCTCAGACAGTACCTAGGACCTAGGACGCAGGTGCATATGAACCAGATACCATTCTAGGAACTGAACTACAGAGGATTTTCCAAAAACAAAAGAAATAAAACAGGGAATAAGAGAAAGCAATCAAAGGATGGCAACAACATCAAAACAATGAAAGAGGGAACAAATGGCATAGGTATAGAACCTTCTAAAGGAGAGGAAGGCAAGGCGGTACCAAGTAAGGGTAGACTGCTTCAAAATTATAAAGATAAGGGAAAAATTCATGGTAACCACAAAGAAAGTTAACAAACCAACTCATAAAAATAAAGACGAAAAACATAAAGTCTCAACAAAAACAAAACCTACAAAAACAAAAGAACACAAAATCCACAAACAAAAGTAACTCAGCACAAGAGAGTAAGAAGAACAAAGAAAACTTCAGCACCACAAAAACAAGCACTACAAAATGACAGCAACAAACTTCCATCTATCAATAATTACACTGAACGTAAATGGACTCAATGCACCCATAAAGAGACGGAGAGTGGCAGAATGGATAAGAAAACAGGATCCATCAATTTGCTGTCTACAAGAGACACACCTTAGAAACAAAGATGTGAATTTATTAAAAATCAAAGGTTGGAAAAAAATATATCAAGCTAACAACTATCAAAAAAGAGCAGGAGTGGCAATTCTAATCTCAGATAAAATAGACTTTAAAACAAAATCTACCATAAAAGACAAAGAAGGACACTATATAATGATTAAGGGGATGATCCATCATGAAGACATAACCATAATAAATATCTATGCACCCAATGACAGGGCTCCAAAATACATAAAAAAACCTCTAACAGCACTGAAAAGAGAAATTCACAGTTCCACAATAATAGTAGGAGACTTCAACACACCCCTCTCAGTAAAGGACAGAACAACCAAAAAGAAACTCAGCAAAGATACAGAAGACCTAAAGAACACAATCAGCCAACTGGACCTCCTAGACATATATAGAACAATCCATCCAACTGCTGCAAAGTACACATTCTTTTCCAATGTACATGGAATGTTCTCCAGAATAGACCACATCTTAGGCCACAGAGCAATCCTCAACAAGATCCAAAATGCTGAGATAATTCACAGTATCTTCTCTGACCACAATGCCATCAAGGTAGAAATTAACACTAGAAAGAGCAAGGAAAAAAATTCAAACACATGGAAACTGAATAATAATCTGCTTACACATCAATGGGTAATAGAAGAAATTAGAAATGGAATTAAAAAATTCCTAGAATCAAATGAAAATGAAAACACATCATACCAAAACCTTTGGGACACAGCAAAGGCAGTCCTCAGAGGACAATTTATAGCAATAGATGCACATATCAAAAAAGAAGAAAGGGACAAAATTAAAGCATTAACTACAGAACTCAAACAAATAGAAAGAGAACAACAAAAAAAGCCTACAACCACCAGAAGAAAGGAAATAGTAAATATCAGAGCAGAAATAAATGAAATAGAGAACAGAAAAACAATAGAAAGAATCAACAAAATCGACAAACCACTGGCCAGACTGACAAAAGAAAAACAGCAGAGGGCACAAATAACCCAAATAAGAAATGAAATGGGGGACATTACAACAGACCCAACCGAAATAAAAAGGATTATAACAGAATATTATGAAAAACTATATTCCAACATATTTGAAAACCTAGAGGAAATGGATAAATTTCTAGAAACGCACAGCCTACCCAAACTACAACAAAGTGATATTGAAAATCTGAACAGACCCATAACAGGAGAAGAGATTGAAAAGGTAATAAAAAAACCTCACAACCAAAAAAAGCCCTGGCCCAGATGGCTTCACTGGAGAATTCTACAAAACATTTACAGAAGAGCTTGTACCAGTTCTACTCAAGCTATTTCAGAGCATAGAAGAGGAAGCAACACTTACAAATTCATTCTATGAAGCCAGCATAACGCTGATACCAAAACCAGGCAAAGACATCACAAAAAAAGAAAATTACAGACCAATATCTCTCATGAATATAGATGCAAAAATTCTGAACAAAATTCTAGCCAATAGAATTCAGTATCATATCAAAAAAATAATACACCACGCCCAAGTAGGATTCATACAAGGTATGCAAGGATGGTTTAACATTAGAAAATCCATCAACGTAATTTACCACATAAATAAAAGGAAAGAAAAAAATCACATGATCATCTCAACTGACGCAGAAAAGGCATTTGACAAAGTCCAACACCCATTCCTGATAAAAGCTCTCAATAAAATAAGTATAGAAGGGAAATTTCTCAACGTAATAAAGGGCGTCTATGCAAAACCAACAGCCAACGTTATTCTTAATGGAGAGAGGCTGAAAACATTCCCCTTGAAAACAGGAACAAGACAAGGATGCCCTTTATCACCACTCCTATTTAACATTGTGCTGGAAGTTCTAGCTAGAGCAATAAGGCAAGAGAAAGAAATAAAGGGCATCCAAATTGGTAATGAAGAAGTTAAACTCTCCCTGTTTGCAGATGATATGATACTATACATAGAAAACCCTAAACACTCCATGAGAAATCTACTGGAACTAATAGAAAGATTCAGCCGAGTAGCAGGATACAAGATAAACATTCAAAAATCAGTTGGATTCCTATACACCAGTAAAGAGAATGATGAAAAGGAGATCAGGAAATCAATACCATTTTCAATAGCCCCTAAAAAGATTAAATACTTAGGAATAAATCTGACCAGGAATGTAAAAGACCTATACAAAGAAAACTACAAAACACTGCTGCATGAAACCCAAAGGGATCTACATAAATGGAAAAACATACCATGCTCATGGATAGGCAGACTCAAAATTGTGAAAATGGCAATACTACCTAAAGCAATTTACAAATACAATGCAATCCCGATACAAATACCGACAACATTCTTCAAAGAGATGGAAAAACTAATTATTAACTTTATATGGAAAGGGAAGAAACCCCGAATAAGTAAAGCACTACTGAAGAAGAAGAATAAAGTTGGAGGACTCACACTACCTGACTTGAGAACCTACTATACAGCTACAGTACTCAAAACAGCCTGGTACTGGTACAACAACAGAGACATTGACCAATGGAACAGAATTGAGAACCCAGATGTAAATCCATCCACCTATGGTCACCTGATCTTCGACAAGGGCCCAAAATCCATCAAATGGGGAAAAGACAGTCTTTTTAACAAATGGTGCTGGCAAAACTGGATATCCATTTGTAGAAAAATGAAACAGGACCCATACATCACACCATATACAAAAACTACTTCAAAATGGATCAAAGACCTGAATATAAAGCCTCAAACTATAAAATTCATAGAAGAAAAAATAGGACCAACACTTCAGGCCTTAATACATGGCATTAACAGGATACAAACCATAAACATCAACATAAAAAACCCAACAGATAAACTAGATAACTGGGATCTTCTAAAAATCAAACATCTCTGCTCTTCAAAAGACTTCACCAAAAGAGTCAAAAGAGAACCTACAGACTGGGAAAAAATTTTTGCACAGTAAAAGTCAGACAAAGGTCTAATCTCCACAATCTACAAGAAAATCCAACACCTCTACAACAAAAAGACAAACAATCCTATCAAAAAATGGGCAAAGGAAATGAACAGACACTTCACCAAGGAAGACATTCAAATGGCCAACAGTCACATGAGGAAATGCTCGCGATCACTAGCCATTAGAGAAATGCAAATTAAAACCACAATGAGATACCATCTCACCCCGACATTACTGGCAAGAATCAAAAATACTGGAAATAACAAATGTTGGAGGGGCTGCGGGGAGATGGGAACTCTTATGCACTGCTGGTGGGAATGCAAAATGATACAACCATTTTGGAAAATGATATGGCATTTCCTCAGAAAGCTAGAAATAGACATACCATTCGATCCAGCAATCCCACTCCTAGGAATATATCGTAGAGAAATAAGAGTCATCACTCGAATAGACATATGCACACCTATGTTCATGGCAGCATTGTTCACAATAGCAAAACAATGGAAACAACCTCGATGTCCACCAACAGATGAATGGCTACACAAACTATGGTACATACACACAATGGAGTACTATGCAACGAGAAAGAACAACAATGAATCTGTGAACCATCTCCTAACATGGATGAAACTGGAGGACATTATGCTGAGTGAAATAAGTCAATCACAAAAGGACAAATATTGTATGAGACCTCTATTGTAAAAACCCATGAAAAAATTCACATGCAAAATGTAACAATCCTTGTTGGTTACCAGGGATGGGAGGGGAGGGGGGGGAACTACTAAATAGGCAATAGATAAGTTGTACCTTGGGTGAGACGTGAGATAGTACACAGTACAGGGGAAACTAACACAACCTGCACAAGGAAAGGTCATGGAGGCCCTATAGACACATCCAAACCCCCCGAGGGACTGAGCTGTTGGACGGAGGGTTCTGGGGACCATGGTCTCGGGGATCATCTAGCTCAATTGGCATGACACTACTTATAAAGATAATGCTCTACATTCTACCTTGGTGAGTAGTGTCTGGGGTCTTAAAAGCCTATGAGCGGCCATCTAAGATACTCCACTGGTCTCATCCCTTCGGGAACAAGGAAGAATGAAGAGAGCAGGATACAACGAAAAGATTAGTCCAAAGGACTAATTGTCCACAGCTACCAAGGCCTCCACCAGATTGAGTCCAGTACAGCTAGATGGTGCCCAGCTACCACCACTGACTGCTCTGACCAGGATCACAACAGAGGGTTCTGGACAGAGCTGGAGAACGATGTAGAGCATAATTTTAACTCCCCCCCCCCCCAAAAAAAAGACCAGATTTAATGGCCTAAAGAATACTGGATAAACCTCAAGAGTGTGGCCCCCAGACACCCTTTCAGCTCAGAGGTGAAGTTACCTTCGAGGTTCGATGTTAAGCCTGGGAGTGGACAGCCCAGTAAAACTAAATGGGACTAACGAGGTACAGGAGTCTGGTGACAAAGGCCAGAAGGCAGAGGGGGAATAGGAAACTGACGATAAGGAACACAAATTGAGTAAGGACACTGTCGATATGTTGTGAGATTGTTGACCACTGTTACAGGGCAACATTTGTAGTAACTATTAAATGGGAGGCTGTTTTGTCCTGTAAGCCTTCATCTTGGGCGAGAATGGCAGCACAATTGGAAGAGCATAGTCAATATCACTTAAATGTGTAAGTAAAAAGTTTTGAAATGGTGTTAAAATAAAATAAAAATTAAAAAAAAACCAAATGAGACTAATGAGGTACAGTAGTCCAGTGACAAGGGCCAGAAGACAGAAGGGGACAAGGAAGTCCCCTGGTGATAGGGAACACAAGGTGGAGTAAGGATATTCTTGATGTGTTGTGAGACTGTTAACCATTGTCATAGGGCAACATGTGTAGTAACTGTTAAATGAGAAACTATTTTGTTCTATAAGCCTTTATCTTAAGTGAGAATAATAGCACAGTTGGAAGAGCATAGTCAATGTCACTGAACTGTGTATGTAGAAATTTTTGAAATGGTGTATGTTTGGCTATCTGTATTTTCATCAAAAAAAAAAAAAAGGTTGAGAATTTAGAGGCTTAATATGTTGTGGGGTTGTTAACCAATGTCATAGAACAACATGTGTACTACTATTTCATGAGACACTATTTGTTCTGTAAGCTTTCACCTGAAGTACAATAAAATATTAAAAAAAATTTATATTGGGTAAAGCGAGATTGTTTTACTGCAAGATGGTTTTCTATTTTGTTCGTAATTATTTCAGGGATTGAAGGAATAATTAGTTTCTTATTATTTGGGAAATATTTTACTAGAAAAGGCAAGATGAATCAGTAAAGGAATTTTTTTTAAATCACACATTACTGTTCTTCTAAAATTTACACTATCATCAGTAAAAAATTAATTGATAAATATCTAAGGATACTGAAGAATATATTTTTCAGAAACAAAACAGTTGAATATAAATGCTACTCAATTATTCTCATTTAACTTTCAAGTATGTTGTACTGCATCCAATTTGAAATATCTGTTTAGAGCTAGAATCATAAAGCATTCACATCTAATATTGTCTCCTTCCAAACCAGAGAAGAAATAGCTGAGAAATACAAAGCTTGAAAAGATTCCAAATTCTCCTACCTAGCTACTGACTTTTTCCGAAAGTTCTGGTGAGAAGCTAAGAATGAAATCGTAACTAAAATAATGAACTGCATGGCTTGATCCTTGATTTACTTTCTAGACTAAGAAGCTACTAGCTTCCCTAGCAAAAAGAAGCTCACCTCCTTTGAACCCCAAGTCACTGCAATAAGAACTTTCAAAAAATGTGTTTCCTGTCATCCATCTTTCCTAAAAGCCAGAAACTTCAGGATTGGCATTTACTTTTCAGATTTCAACATTTCTGCCTTTCCTCGTTTTTTTTTAACAAGCACTCAGGCAGAAGTATATTGACAAGAGTCTCTTTAGAGAGAAAGCATCACAAGTAAGTAAATTTTCATATCAAAATGTTTTTGTTGTTATATACAGAATTTCCTCCCAGAATATATAAAGAAATAAAAATATTTCTACCATTAATTTATAGGTAAGGCCGAAGTTTTATTTTACATTAGTAGCTTTTTCATGATTCAGATAAACAGTTAAATTGCAAATAATGAGCTGTGCATAAAGGCTTCGACTTTTTCTGTCTCATACATTATTTCAAACCCAGATTTTAGATTTTATGTTTTTCCTGACATTGCAAAATGCGTGCTTGCTAATGGTATTGTTCCTATGGTGGTTGAATCAGGACAATATAGTTCTACGTGACGTAGAAATGGATCAATTACTGCATCACAGTTGCCACATGATGTTTGGCAAAGAAAGTCTATTTTGGATGGAAAAGAAACTAAGAAAATCAAACATTTTTATTCTGCTGCAAATAACTGATAGTTGAGACAAGCAGCAAACTGAAGATACCTCTTTAGAAGCGGCTTTTCATTAAAAGAACAATCACAAAGCAATTGCTAACATAAAAATGATGGTTTTAACATGGATCCAAAAATCTACACTTTGCTTATGATTTTCTTTATGAGATACACTCTTACTTATTCAACTGCTCTCATGAGGTTTTAAATTTATACTTAAATATAAAATATACTATACCTTATTTGTAGGTCTTGGACATAGTATTCAGGAGCTTGACAATACAAAACCCTGTAAATAAAAATAACTAATTGAATCAAATGCATTTTCAAATTTGAAGCAGAACAACGGTATGTAATCATGGGAAAAAGATTTGTTATCAATTATTGCCTTATAATTTTGGTGCTAACATATTATAGGGCAATCTATTTTTATAAATTGCCCTCTAGGTCAGACAGCCAGAAGCAAACAGAATATGTGCATGTGCCACTAAAAACGTGTTATTCTGAAAATATTTTGTACTAACAAAACTTTCATATACAAGTGTTTTTAGTTCAAGAATGTGAATCATTCTTAAAATTCTTAAAATTTTACAAGGAGTATGCATATGATGCCTAAGAAATACTGTGGTTAAATGTGATGAACTAAAACTGTGCAATAAGTACATCTGAAGATACGGCAGTTATACCTGGGGAGTAAAATAGTTTATGCAACATATCGTTCTCTTTAATCTATAATCATTTTCTTCATTTATACAAAAACGGAAGTACATTTCACATTGCAATAATTTGGCATTTTGGAAAAGATTGGTGAAGTTATTAATAAAATAACTGATATACTAATAATTTGTTTAGGGTTATTATCCAACTTCTTGGAAAAATTACATTTAATTGTGTTGACTTTGGACAAGATATCTAAGTTAATATTTGGGACAAGATAACTAACTTAATATCTGGGATGATATTTAACATTGAATTATGTTTATATTTGCCAGGATTTTGGGCAACTCTGACTTCTCTCAGTAAATGCAGTAATGGATTTACAATACCTCATTCAGTGCCTACAAGGCCAACTTGTCATAAACGCAAGAGTCCTTTCCTTTGAAGACACAGACCCAAGAAAAAATCATGGAAAATTTTCTATCTTTAAGGAAGCAGTATAAGAGATTCTGTCTCACTCTGAAACTAACCATAGCTCCAGTATAATGTATTCATTCATAGTTCTTTTTTAGTTTGTTTGTTTAAATTAAAAAAAAAATGATAGGGAGAATGGATATAGATATATTTGCAAATACTAAGAGTTTTCACATATGGTGCAGTGAGAAGAGATGCAGATACATAGTCATAGAAGTGGAAGGAAACTCGAAGGTTGTGGAGGCAGAACCTCACGTTTTCCAGGAGTGAGAAAGCTGCCCTGAAAGATAGTGTCCTGTTCAAGGTCAGGCGACACATTTGTATTAGCACTGGAATTAGAAATCATGATAAAAGGAACTACTGTCACTTTTTTAAAATTATTTTTACATGAAAAGAAACTCAACTGTATGAAGTTCCTGTAAATAATTCACTTGATGGACCTAGAATATTTACTTGTGTAAATGAGATGAATATAAAGAGAATCTAAGTCATATCCTAAAATGTTAAACTGATTCAAAAATTTAATGCTAAAATTGCTTTCCCTCATGATATTTTAAAAAATCTTTAATTTCTTTAGTTTAATATTTTCCAGTTTTATTATTCTTCACAGAGAATACATAAACAAATATTTGTCTCTGATCCAGTGGTGCCTTATTGTTCAGTTGCTACTATGATTGAGAAAAATGGATTATAAGTTTAAAAAGCTTTCACAGGTATAGTTTTATTTTAGCTCATGATTGAAGACAATTTAATATCTATTTGCATCCTGTTTATAACATTTAGAAAAGAAGCAACATATTTTTTGAATATTTATTTTGATTGAAAATAAAATCCATATTTGTCCTGAATTTGCTGTGCTGTTGTGTTGTGCTCACTGTTTAAATATTTCATTTACTTATTTAACATATATTTGCTGGGCACTATGTATCTGGTATATCTGGCATTTTCTATACATCTGGAATATATCAGTAAACAAAATTTTAAAAAATATATTGCATTCTGGCACTTACAAAATACGTAGGAGAAACAAATAATCAATAAACAACATAAAATTTTAAAAAATTATGTGATATTAGAAGGTGGTAACTATCAAGAGAGGAGCGCTAGTGGTAAAATGGTTAAGCTCTTTGCTGCTAACCAAAAGGTTGGTGGTTTGAACCAGCAACTCCGCATAAGACAGACCTAGAAATCAGCTCCCATAAAGATTGCAGCCTAGAAAACTCTTCAGGGCAGCTCTACTCTGTCACATGGGGTCGCTATGAGTTGGAATTAACGGTATCAAACAATAACAGCAGCATCTATCAAAGAGAAAAAAGAAAGGTCAGAGTAAGGAAGGGGTTGTGAGTGGGGTTGAGAAAAATTGATATATTAAATATGGCGGTTATGGTGGGCCAAGAGGATATCTGAGCAAAGTCTTAAATAATATTTGTCTACCGGGCAGTGTTTCATTCTGTTGTACATAGGGTCGCTAGGAGTCAGAACCGACTCGCCGGCACCTAACAACAACATAACATTTTATCTAAAGTTAATGATAAAATCCGTTAGCTTTTAGTTAAGGCACTAGCGAAATCAGTGAAACAGTAACAATTTTAAGTTTTTTTGTTTTTTTTTTCTTAATTTCAGACAGTAGAAAGTAATTCCATTTCAATGCTTTTTCACAGAAAATATCTGGGTACTTTGCACTCCCCAGATTTCTTCAGGATTGCCTTTGACATTAAATGCATTGCTGTTACTGTTTTGTTTAACACAAACATACCACCAACATACAACCCAATCTGCTTCAACAAATGATGCACATATATCAATGGATAAAATGGCAACAATAAGTCATTGTAGGTGTTAGGTTCAGTTTTCCACAACAGCATAGTGTGGGGGCTAATCTTAAGTGACTTACTTCCTTTCTCAGTCACATTTTAAGTTCTCACAAATCATTTTGATTTTGGAGTTGCCAGGCTAAGCTCAAAGCACTTTCTTTCGCTTGCAAGGAGGGAAATTAGGACGGCACCTCTCAAGATGTAACAATCTGATTGTTTTCAGGATTAATTATTAAAAGATATGTCTATAGATGTTAAAATCTACTAACATATTATTGGAAACCCTCGTGGCATAGTGGTTAAGTACTATAGCCGCTAACCAAAAGGTTGGCAGTTCAAATCCACCAGGCCCTCCTTGGAAACTCTATAGCGCAGTTCGACTCTGTCCTATAGGGTCACTATAAGTTGGAATTGACTCAACGGCAATGGGTTTTTTAATGTATTATTTGGGT
The DNA here is from genome assembly GCA_030035585.1 of Dugong dugon. Lineage (NCBI taxonomy): Eukaryota > Metazoa > Chordata > Mammalia > Sirenia > Dugongidae > Dugong > Dugong dugon. Next base: position 35,661,861 of record CM057475.1, on the reverse strand, counting down.
TCTAAGCCTTGTGATAACTACCATCAAATAGATATTACACCAGAACAAAACAATTTCATCAAGACTCATGTTTTCTTGTTCTTTTGATAAAATTTTTCATTGAAGAGCCTCATCAACCAACATCATGTCTCTACTAAATACTACTCTAGTACTGCTATCAAATATAGATTTCAGTGTCCATAAGAGAGAGAAGATTCACCTTGTAGTGGTAATATACATGCCAATAATCTGCCGTACTCATGGACGTGGAAGAGCAAGTTTGTCTTTCTTTTTAGCAACTGATGCATGTACATAAACATGTACAGATTTCCCGTATTAGGGGGATTATCCTTGCAACACACTTAACAAAGAGATTAGACAATCAACAAACACTGTTGCCGTGGTTAGGTGCCTTTGAGTTGATTCTGACTCATAGCAACCCTGTGTACAACAGAACAAACACTGCCCGGTCTGCGCCATCCTCTCAATTACTGCCATGCTTGAGCCCATTGTTGTAGCCACTGTGTCAATCCATCTCACTGAGGAACTTCCTCTCTTTTGCTGACCCTCTACTTTACCAGGAGCCCTGGTAGTGCAGTGTTTAAGAGCTACAGTGAGCTACGGCTGCTAACCAAAATGTCAGCAGTTCGAATCTACCAGCCACTCCTTGGAAACCCTATGGGGCAGTTATATGTCCTTCTCCAGGGACTGGTCCCTCCTAATAACATGTCCAAAATACTTGAGACAAAGTCTCACCATCCTTGCTTCTAAGGACCACTATGGCTGTACTTCTTCCAAGACAGATTTGTTCATTCTCTGGCAGTCCATATTATATTCAATGTTCTTCACCAACACTAAAATTCAAAAGCATCAATTCTTCTTCGGTCTTCATTATTCATTGTCCAGCATTCACATGCATATGAAGCAATTGAAAATGTCATGGCTTGGCTCAGGTACACATTAGTCCCCAAAGTGACATCTTTGCTTTTCAACACTGTAAAGAGGTCTTTTGAAGCATATTTGCCAAATGCAATATTTCATTTGCTTTCTTGACTGCTGCTTCCATGGGCATTGATTCTAGATCCAAGTAAAATGAAATCCTTGACAATTTCAGTCTTTTCTCCATTTATCATGATGTTGCTTATTGGTCCAGTTGTAGGAATTTTTGTTTTCTTTACATTGAGATGTAATCCATATTGAAGAATGTAGTTTTTCATCTTCATCAGTAAGTGCTCCACGTCCTTCACATTCAGCTAGCAAGGTTGCATCATCTGCGTATCACCGGTTGTTAATGAGTCTTCCTTCAATCCTGATGCCATGTTCTTCTTCATATCGTCCAGCTTCTCAGATTATTTGCTCAGCACACAAAATGAATAACTATGGGGAAAGGATACAACTCTAACACACACCCTTTCCTGATTTTAAACCATGCAATATACCCTTGTTCTGTCCGAACAACTGCTTCTTGGTCTATGCTCAGGTTCCTCAAGGGCACAATAAAGCGTTCTGGAATTTCCATTCTTTGCAATGTTATCCATAATTTGTTATGACCCACACAGTCGAATACCTATGCATAGTCAAATAAAAACAACACACACACAAAAAAAAAAACACACAGGTAAACATTTTTCTGGTATTCTCTGCTTTCAGCCAAGGTCCATCTGACATTAACAATATCTCTAGTTCCACATTCTCTTCTGAATCAGGCTTGAATTTGTGGCAGCTCCCTGTCAATGTATTGCTGCAAGTGTTTTTGAATTATCTTCAGCAAAATTTTACTTACATGTGATATTAATGATATTGGTTGACAATTTCCGCATTCTATTGGCTCACCTTTCTTGGAATGGGCGCAAATATGGATCTTTTCCAGTTGTTTGGCCAGGTAGCCGTCTTCCAAATTTCTTAGCATAGATGAGTGAGCACCTCCAGCACTGAATCCATTTATTGAAACATCTCAGTTGGTATTCTGTCAATTCCTGGAGCTTTGTTTTGCACCAATGCCTTCAGTGCCTCTTGGACTTCTTTCTTCAGTGCCATTGGTTCTTCATCACATGCTACCTCCTGAAATGTTTGACCATCAACCAATTCCTTTTGGGACAGTGACTCTGTATTGCTTTCATCTTCTTTGGTGCTTCCTGTGTCATTGAATATTTTGTCCAGAAAATCCTTCAAAATTGCAACTCGAGGCTTGAATTTTTTCTTCAGTTCTTTCAGCTTGAGTGTATTCTTTCTTCCTTTTTTGTTTTCTAACTCCAACTCTTTGCCATTTATACTGTTGAAAAAAAAGTAGTTACAATGAATAAATCGTTGGTCTTGCAAAACTCTGGCGTGCGATCTCCAGAGTTGTTTCTATCACCAAGGCCATATTTTCTAACTACTGGAGCCTTCTTCATTGTTTCCAACTTTTTCATTCCAATTACCAGTAATTATCAATGCATCTTGATTGCACGTATAGCAGTGTATATCTCCTGCCCTTCAAATAATTTATTTAGTTCTTTTGTGGGCCAGATTTTACAACCATTTTCATTGTCCTTCCATCAGACGAATGCAGGAAATTATGCTTCCAAGGATGTTGGCAGTTGGCACAAAGGCAGATTGGGGTAAAAGAGTAGTACCATGGCAAAATTAACACTACAGTATATCTTGGGTGAGAAGTAGCTACATTATAAAATATAACTTGATGTGTCATGTTTATGAAAGCTAGAATGGCAAAATTTATAATCTCTCAAGTGTTTAACTTAAAGGTTGCAAAGTAACACACCTTACCTCTAAAGTCAGTTCAACTTAACCTATTCACTGGTTAAGGAAACTATATCAAAATCATGGCAATTTAGGCTTTCAAAGTATGATAGTTAAGAATATAATGATCACTGTTTCTCCCTTAGAATGCTTCTCTGTATAGACTGAATATGATTGTTACTGCAAAAACAAAAATAAAATCCAAAAGATAAAAATAAAAACCAAGAAACAAATTTTGAGCAAAGTCATTTTTGCATAAACACAACATTCTGTACCTCTTCATTTTATGGCAGTGTTTCAGTAGTTATTTAAATGATATAATTCAGTTGTCAGGAGAATATGAAGAGCTTGATCCCTCTCACAATACCAATAAAACAACAGACTGACAAGGCCAAGGTTTATAATTGGCAACACAGGAGCCATTTATTCAGAATGCTTTCTAGCCAATCAGATATTATTACTGCTATGGCACAAATAATGACTGCTTCTTTTGGAGCTTATGTTTCGTCTGGTTTTAATTGTGATGTTGTTCTATTTCTTTTTACAAGATATTGATGCTCTCCGTGCAGTGACTTTATTGAATATGATGTATGTCAAGGAAGTGATTTCATGCTCAGAAATGAAAGAAACACAAAAACAAAACAATAATATTTTGCAGTGTTTTTCTTTTTAACTTCAGCTTTGTAAAATTATTAGATGATCTGCAATGGAAGTGTATTTAATGTTATATTTAAATATAATATTATTTAAAGAAATGCATAAAACATAGCATATACAGCTAATTTAACTGAGAAATTTTGAGATGAATTTGGCTAATGCAATTTCAAAACATAGTGTCAAAGAAATAAAGCCATGCATTCATGTATTGTCACACACACACACCATCACTCACTTCTAATACAACAAGTTAATTAGTTGATCTCTGGGTCACTCATGAAGCTTTGCAATGCCTCAGAGCATGTCAGATTACTTGCAACCAATTTGAGAAATTCCAGTTCCTATGACAGTTACAGAAAGTCTGAGATGGCAAGGCTTTTCGAGGAAACCAGGTCATGAAAGAGAGCTTTGCTAAAATCCTCAGATAGCCAAATAGAGTTGTCTTTTTCAGTATGAACACAGGGGCTCATTTCTCCCCCACAGGAAGAACAGGGGTGAAGTTCTCTGACTCATGCAAACCTGCTCTGTTGAAACCAGATTGCATGTGTGTCATGAATACACAATTTGTTCCCTCTTAACATTTCATTTTGAATATCATAATCATTTTTAGTCCAGCAGGTTAACAGATTTACTTTCTAAATATGCTCAGATTTGCTTATTAAATATATTAAGTTAATTTGGCTAATCTCATTTTGACATCACATGTGGTAACAATGCGTAATCCAAAGGTTTACACGTGAGGCAAGTCTGTAGTAAAGAAAAGGTGTGAGAGGAAAAATCCTTTCCCTCACTCTAAAGTTAGAGTAGGCTTTCTGTCAGCAATAAACTGCCAGAGAACTAAACCTAATATTCTGTGGACAACAGGGGAGAGGAGTCAAAAGCTGGTGACTCAGAAATTCCTCCCTCAGGTAGCAGTGAGAATTCCATGTCCAATTTGTCATTCAAAAAATTGCCAGAATAGTAGGCACATCATGGAAAGTCTGCACCAGGATAATTCAAAGTGGAGGACCTAGGTGTCTATTCTCACTGGATAGGTGCTTTAAAGTACCAAATCAGTTGCTATCAAGTCAATTCAGACTCATGGTGATCCCATGTGTGTAAGAGTGGAAGTGTGCTCCATACTCTTTTCAATGTCTGATTTCTCAGAAGTAGATCACCAGGTCTTTCTTCTGAGGCCCCTCAGGGTAGACTTGAACCTCCAACCTTATGGTTATCAGCTGAGTGTGTTACTGTTTGCACAACCCAAGGACTCCCTTTAAAGTGCAACCATGTTTAAAAGAGGCATAAATGGATTATATTACTTCAGTTTTCTTTCCACTTTAAGTTACAACTATTAAAAAATACTTTCTTTCCAAATCAGCTAATAATTTTACCAAGTTTAAGTTAAACTAAGTGAGTGAACAAACAAAAAATGGAAACAAGGATTTCAAATTTTGTTTTGCTTTTGTCTTTAATTCCAGAATTAAGGATATGTGTGAGATAATCACGAGAGATAGCATATGTAAAATATTTAGCACAGTGCTAGGTCCTACACTAATTATCAAAGATGGCCTTTCTCCATTATGCCATTGTCTGTTTGTTTGGAAAATAATATGGACCAGAGTCAGAGTACAGAACATTTTTGGAAATAGGAAAGATAAGTAGTATTGATTTTAAAGGTAAACCGTAGTATGTAATGTTAGACAGCATTAGTCAAAGACAATGCTGAATTTTATGTTTTCAGGGTTTTTTGTTTGTTTGTTTGTTTGTTTTTTAGACATATTTATAGGAACAAATGTCTTTTTTTTTTTTTTTTCCCTGAGAAATCTGCCAAATCCCACCATTAGTACCTTTATCTCTGGGGCAGCACAGACATTCTCTCACACTGCCAGTAAAGTATGCAGTAAGGTATAGAAATGTCTGTTTCCTCAGAAGGTTAAGAGGTTGTACTAGGCAGAGGGTAGGTGCTGATAATTGCTGTCTCTTCAGAACCTGGCACGCTGTCCGTAAAACAGGAAGTATCCAATAAATGTGAGTACAATTGCAATATACAGGCCACAGACCTAATGGATCTACCGGGGACCTTGTGGCCCTTCATTTTCTGCCTTTTCGTGGTATCCCATCACCTCTGCATTTCCCTTTAAAGGCAAATGTTAAACAGAAAAAGGAAAAGGTGTTTCCTTTCCATAAGAGTACATTGGTATGCCATTGGCTACTCACTTATAATTCAAATGCCTATTTTTCTCTGGGGTAAACAGTATGTAATTACCAAACATGAAAGCCAAAACTGTTTAGAATAATGAATATATAATGTACACTATATATATTCCAGGTATGTTTCCAAATGAGTAACTCATCTCTCTGGAAATCTCTGGCTTTCACTAAGTATAATTATATGTGTCTTTCTTCACCTGGTGTTATTCCCAACATATTTTGAAATGGAAATGAATGAGAAAACAATTCTTTTCTCCACAAAAACTAAATACCTTTGCCAAACAGCTCTCAGCATTTTTATTTATGATAATTTTTATTTTCCCACTGTGTTACTGTGTGATGAAGATTCCATATACTACACTCTGTCTTTATTCAAAGTCTTTACATGTGTCCGTCTTACACTGTGGTCTGTGGTCTCTGCCTGTTGATTCACATAAACTCTCACTATTGTTTTTATGGTTGCTGTTATTATTCTTGGAGTCCTGGTGGCACAGTGGTTAAGCGTTAGGCTGCTAACCAAAACATCGGCTGTTTGAATTCACCAGCTGCTCCTTGGAAACCCTACAGGGCAGTTCTACTCTGTCCTATAGGGTCACGATGAGTCAGAATCAACTTGACCACAATGGATTTGGTTTAATTATTATTCTTAAGATTCTTTGGAAACATTCATGTCTATGAAGTTGGTGCTGTCCTAGAAAATATTATGAAATCACTCTCTTTGGTCCCTCAATTGTCGCTTACATTTGTTTATGCTTGTAAATACAGCAATAATCCAAAAGATGCATATTTGTGATTGCGCAATAGTTTCATTTAGGCATAATTTCTTTTTAGACTGTAAAACATTTCTGATTTATAATGATCTAATTTGGAAGAATCAGTGGGTGACTTGTATACGTATGACATACTCTAGGAGAGCTAGGCATTCTCAGTGAAAGGTGAAATTCCCCTAAATTAGTCCCATGAAATAAAGGCCTTTGAGTCTTCTGTCTGGAGAAGCTTGTTGTTTCAATGCTGGGATTCTCGGGAAAAATTTTCCTTCCCTTACCTGGAAGAGGCATATCCAGGATTTCTCAGGGATCCAAAGGCTACAGAGACACCACCAATACATGCCTGTCGTCAGAATACAGTTCTCCCAGCACCAAGCACAGAGAGTTGTATTCTTCCTGGGCAAGGGACTTGATTTACTTTTCATTTATACTACTTATGGGAGTCAGGGAAAGGTGGCATTACAAATATCATTTATTTTCCTCATATTTGGAGATCTAGGTTCTCTGTTTAATAGCACACTTGATTGGAAAAAGATAAATTATTCTTAGTTTCACCTGTCACTTTTGAGAATCCAACCCTGACTCTAAGTATCGAGATTGGTATTTTCTCTGTGTGCTCCCAGTGCACCATATATTTATCCCATTGGAGCACCTCCAATGGTGAAAATTTACCAACAATTTTACTAAACTACAAAAAATAAGTCTACAGGTGGAGTCAACTTGGTGCTATAGACAGAAGCATCATGACATCCTTCTGCAGCAAAGACACAAAAAATTAAGTTAAACAGATACAAACGTCAATACTGGAAACCTAAGCATCAAATGAAGGGATAAAGAACTAGATCAAGCACCAAATAGCAGAAGAAACTGACAGAGAACAGAGAATGAAGAGAGTTATGGAGCAGAGGTCCCCTGCCAGCTAATGCAGTACAGCTTTGCCATCTTGGAACACAGTCAACAACAACCCTGAAAAGGGAGTATGGGAAGGCAATTTCACAGAGCTTCCAACAGGAGAAAGAGTACTCAGCAAAGAAAGAAATTGCCACCCAAGAATAATATATCCTGCAAAACTCTCACTGAAATATGATGGCAAAATTAGGACATTTCCAGATAATTTCCAAAAAGTAATGGGATATGTAAAAACCAAACCAAATTTACAGGGACCATTAAAGGAAGTCCTTTGGTTAGAGAACCAACAACATCAGACAACAATCTGAATCTAGGACACAAGACAGTATCAGCCAGATACCAACCTACGGAATGAACTCTTAAGGATAAAACAAAACTAAAGATTTACAACAGGGAACCAGAGATGTCAATTTGTAAATGACAACAACATCAGAACAGTAAAAGGGGAATAAATGGTATAGGTATAGAACTTTCAAATAGAGAGGAAGTCAAGGCGCTATCAAGCAATAAAAGACTGCTTCAAACTTAGGAAGATACGGGTAAATTTCAGGGTAACCAAAAAGAAATGTAACAAACATACTCACCAAAATAAAGAAGAAAAATAAAGTCTCAGTAAACACAAAATTTACAAAAATGAAAGAAATGAAAAAAAATCAAGAAACAAAAGGAACTCAGCACAGGACAGTAAGAGGAACAAAGAAAATGTCAGCACCACAAAAAAATAAAAAGCACTACAAAATGACAGCAATAAACTCACACATATCGACAATCACGCTGAATGTAAATGGCTTAAATGCACCTGTAAAGAGACAGAGAATGGTAGATGGATTAAAAAAAAAAGACCCATCAATATGCTGTCCACAAGAGACACACCTTAGAAATAAAGACATAATAAATATATTAAAAATCAAAGACTGGAAAAAATTACATCAAGCAAACAGCAACCAAAAAAGAGCAGAAGCGGCAACACTAATCTCAGATAAAATAGACTTGAAGGCAAAACCCATCATAAAAGAAAAGAAAGGACATTATACAGTAATTAAAGGTACACTCAACCATGATAACATAACCATAATAAGTATCTCTGAAACCAATTACAGGGATCCAAAATACATGAAAAAATCTCTAATGGCACTAAAAAGAGAAATTGACAGTTCCACAATAAAAGTAGGATACTTCAACACACCATTCTCGGTAAAGGATAGGACGTCTAGAAAAAAAACTCAACAAAGATACAGAAAACCTAAATGCCACAATCAACCAACTTGATCTTATAAACATATATAGAATACTCCACCTAACAGCAGCAAAGTATACATTCTTTTCCAATGCACATGGAATGTGCTCCAGAATAGACCACATGTTAGGTCACAAAGCAACCTTCAACAAAATTCAAAACACTGAGATAATACAAAGCATCTTCTCTGATCACAATGCCATAAATGTAGAAATTAATAACAGGAAGAGCAAGGGAAAAAAATTTAAAAAATGGAAACTGAATAACACCTTGCTTAAAAACCACTGGGTAATAGAAGAAATCAAAGACGGAATAAAAAACTTCCTAGAATCAAATGAAAATGAAAATACGTACCAAAACCTTCGGGACACAGCTAAGGCAGTGCTCAGATGTCAATTTATAGCAATTGATGCACACATCAAAAAAGAAGAAAAGGATAAAATCAAAATATTAGCTTTACAACTTGAAAAAATAGAGAACAGCAAAAGAAGCCCACAGTCAGCAAAAGAAAGGAAATAAATTTGAAAACCTAGAGGAAATGGATAAATTTCTAAAAACACACTACCTACCTAAACTAACACAAACTTAGGTAGGAGATTTGAACAGATCCATAACAAGAGAAGAGATTGAAAAGTTATTTTAAAAAAAATGCCCAACAAAAAACAGTCCTGGCCCAGATGGCTTCAGTGGAGAATTCTAACAAACATTCAGAGAAGAGCTCACACCAGGACTACTCAAACTATTTCAGAACATAGAAAAGTAAAGGATACTTCCAAATTCATTCTATGAAGTCAGCATAACCCTGATACCAAAACTAGGTGAAGACACCACAAAAAAAAAAAAGAAAAGAAAGAAGATTACAGACCAATATCTCTGATGAATATAGATGCAAAAGTTCTCAACAAAATTCTAGCAAATAGAATTCAGTATCATATATAAAGTAATAATAATACACCACGACCAAGTGGGATTCATACTACGTACGTAAGGATGATTCAACATTAGAAATCAATCAATGTAATTCACCACATAAATAAATAAAAAAGAAAATAATCACATGATCATCTCAATTGACACAGAAAATGCATTCAATAAAGTCCAACACCCATTCCTGATAAAAACTCAATAACATAAGAATAGAAGGGAAATTCCTCAACATAATAAAGAGCATCTATACAAAACCCTGATGGCATAATGGTTAAGAGCTTGGCTGCCAACCAAAAGGTCAGCCGTTCAAATCCACCAACAGAAGGGAAATGTTAGTCCAAAAGGACTAATGGACCACAACTCCCACAGCCTCCACCAGACTGAGTCCAGAATACCTAGATGGTGACCGGCTACCACCACCTACACTCTGGCAAAGATCACAATAGGGTGTCCCTGATTGAGTGGGCAAAAATGTAGAACAAAATTCTAACTCACAAAAATGATCAGTCTTACTGGTCTAACAGAGACTGGAGAAATCTCAAGAGTATGACCCCTAGATACTCTTTTAACTCATTACTGAAGGCACTACTGAAGTTCACCGTTCAGCCAAAGATTTTCAGCCCTATAAAACAAACAGTAACGCATGTAGTTCAATGATGTATATAAGACTAAATGGGCACACCAGCCCAAAAGCAAAGATGAGAAGGCAAGAACGGACAGGAAAACTGGATGAATGGAAATGGGGAAGATGAGTTCGAGAAGGGGAGAGTATTGACACATCACAGGGTCGGCAACCAATGTCAAAAAACAATATGTGTATTAATTGTTTAATGAGAAACTAATTTTCTCTGTATACTTTCACCCAAGGCACCAAAAAAAAAAAAAAAAAAAAAAGTCTACACAATGGGTACAAAGAGCGTAATTCAAATACCATGAATAAATAATAGAAAATGATAACATGGTAGTAAGAAGGAGACATAATAAAATGTTATCTCTAAAATCTTAACTAAGTATAATATTTTAAAACAATGAGAAAAGTTTAATTAAAACACATTTTCAACTTTCGCTAGATTTTGCTTAGTTAAGCATCCATTTGTTCTTTAGCTACAGCAAGTCATGTTTGTTGTTGTTCTAAAATACTACTTCAGTAGCAATGGATGTGGAAAGTACACATGACGTGTTAACCCTAGGTTTCAATAACATTAATTTATTTTCATTTTTGCCCTGGGACTTTTGATTTCTCATTTTCTCACGGTACAATGAGTACCATTACATAGTAGCAAAATTTTAAGAACTTCCATGATAATGTGTTTAAATTGTGAAACTAAATACGTATTTACCAATAATTGAAAAGTTGAAGGTTTTATATAATTTTATAAAAGGACTTTTCTGTATTATTAAAAAGAGCATTGATGTTTACAAAAGCCAACGTGTGCAATTACAGTAAATTTTGAGAGAGAAAAAAGTATTTGCCCGTGATTATCATAAAAACATTAACCCATTTATGTAGATTAAGAATATTAGATGGTTCTCTAATACATGGAGAATGGAGTGGGGTGAATTGTTATATTTGTAAATGTAAAAACCTAATTTGATCTACCATCTTAATCTGTTTGTCTGCACACTATTTCATTCCCATTATTTGAATAACTGAGTTCTTCCTACGTCTAACTGACATTATGAAATATTTGAAATTGAGTTGCACTCAATGTTGTAAGTTTCATTTTGGTTTGGTTTGGCATGGCATGGTGTATGTGTGTGTGTGTGAGAGAGAGAGAGCATGTGTGCACTCAAACAAGGACTGCTGGTTCCCATCTGGACTGCATGGTTGAGGCATTGCTAAGAGAGGTATATCCTATGTTTGACAAGGTTCTTGATCTACAGAGAGTTTCTCAGTTTGCTTTTATTTTCTTAGTTGGAACCATCACTAGAAAGTTTATTATCTAATTAAGCATTTTGGGGAGAAGAATGCCAGTTAAAGATCCATATAAATTGTCTACAAAGCCAAATCTTGTGCAAAGGATGAGATTTATTATGTGACTATAGACCCTGCCTTAATTCTGTATAATGAATCCTGCTTATAATTACGCTCTGCATTTCATCATCCTTAAATTGACTGTCTCAATAAGACAACTCTATAATCCCATCACTCTGGGGTAGAATCTGGGTGGGAGAACCGCAAATCATTAGCAACAGAAGATGTGTATCCTCAACTTCTGTAATAATTCTATATTCCACTACCAGAAATTAGTGAAGGAAACTGAGTGGGTGGGAGCCCCCATGCTGTTCACAGCAGCACTAAATCAGGCAGTGAGAAAAACATTTATTAAATAGCACATGATCAATGTCAGTTCTCTAAAGCACTTACATCATCTCTTTTCCTCCAGTCACAGTTAAGAGTATATACAGAAATTTTAGAACATTCCACAAATCTAAGAAGCCTTTCAAAATACTGAGCACAGCATTTGATTTACAATAAAAAGTGTACAAATTTGAGCTAGCTCTACAGTCACGGGCCATGGCAATGACACTTTGGGATATCTAAACTTCTTTGAGACTATTTAAACCCATTGCTGTCAAGTCATTCTGACTCACAGCAACCTGAAAGACAGAGTAGAACTGCCCCATAGAGTTTCCGAGGCAGTAAATTTTTTAAAAAAGCAGACTGCCACATCTTTCTCCCATGGAGCAGCTGGTGGGTTTGAACTGCCTACCTTTGGTTAGCGTCTGAGTGCTTAACCACTGCGCCACCAGGGCTCCTTTGAGACTGTCTAGTCATATGTAAGACTAGATAATCTTTGAGGACTTCTGGTTTGCTGACATAATATAGCACTGATGATTTAAGCAGCAGTAATCCTTAGCTTAATGCAGAGAATAATAGGAAGACTCATGACAGATGTTTCCTCATTTATCTGCAATATTATCAAGAGAAAAAGGAATACTTACTTTGCATCACTGTACATGAGAAAATTAAATATTATACAGTAAATTTAATCTAACTATAAGGAAGAAACATTTTAACAAACATATTCAGTAATAGAACTGGCTCCTTTGTAAAGTTGTAAAATATTTAGAACCAAAATTTGTCAAGCAAATACTGGAAAACCATGCATTAGGATTGCAGGAGAAATGGCTCCTGCACTTTTAATGATACTGAATTTGAAAACACTTTCAACTCAATGTACCACTAAATCTGTATTTTCCTTATATAATTATAAAAAAATTTTTAAATGTATTCACTGACATTTTATAGTTTTATTTTAATTCATTTATTTATTCAGCAAGTATTTGTGGACCCAGACTCTGTTTCAGATGCAAATATGCATAAGATAAAATGTTCAAATTCACATGGGGAAAAAAAAAAAAACAACAACCCATGAGATAGAAGAGGGCTTTCACAGATAAGACTCTTATGTGAACCTCAGAGGTTTTTCTTCTGGGAATCATGCATTCATGGATTATTTTCTGTATTACAAATAACATGAGAATTCATTATGTTTAAGGCAGATGACTAGTAGTTCTGCTCAGGAGCTATGGTCCACATAAAGTAAAAACATTGATAGAAAAATTTATACAGAAAATATGTAATTTGAATTTTTTTTAATCATGTATGTTTCGAGGACAAGCTCCATCAAAAACGAACATGAAACTTTCCACTTCAAGCGGAAATTATCTGCATTATCAATATTTCAATCCCATCCTGAAGCACTCTAAATCATTCTTCAAAGTGCTGGAATTTGCATCCATATCTTGAGATTGCCTACTTTCCATTCATTTTCATTTATTTACAAATATTTATTCTCTCCCCCCAAATGCACTTAACCAGTCACTAAATAGCTTTGCTTCTGTAAGTTTCCTCTTTTTAATATATTTTTGGTATACCGATGACTATAGCAAAAATAGGGTTCTAACTCAAATTTGGGGTCCCTGGGTGCTGCAAGTGGTTAATACTCGGCTACTAACCAAGAGGTTGGTGGTTTGAGTCCACCTACAGGGCCTCTAAGAAAGGCCTGGTGATCTGCTTCCAAAAATCACCCACTGAAATTCCTAAGTAGAACATTTCTATTCTGAAACACATGGAGTCACCATGAGTTGGAATTGACTCAACTGCAACTGGAAGATTTAAGCTCAAATTTAGTACATGCATAAGTGTAATATAATTTTCCAGCTGATATCTATGTAAACATGCTAACTACCAAATCTACTTTTTTTGCCAAAATGCATAAATGTCTAATAAATTGATGTATTAAACACACACACACACACCAAGGTGACTTTAAAAACAAAAACACACTATGGCAGTGTATTGTGAAGGAAGAATTAATCATATTTTCTCCCTCTGTTCTTCCATTCTGAGGAGCAGAAGTCATCATCCTATTTCTTAAGGTCTGAGATCATCTTCAAGGATGTAATTGTTTTTTCTGTTTTTTTCCAAAGTGGAAGATGATAAAAATCGGTAATTCGACTTGAAGAAAGAGAATGCCACAACCCATGCATGCCTGGAAATATTTTCTAGGTTTAGTAGTAAACATAGCATAATACACAAGACTTATCCCTGGATAAGGCTATCATGCTTGCTTGGTAAAGTAGAAGGTACCAGAAAGAGAGGAAGACCCAAAGTGAGATGAATTGACCCAGTGGCTGCAATAATGGGTTCAAACGTAACAAGATTGTGAGAATGGTGCAGAACAGTGTTTCGCTGTGTTGTACATAGGGTCGCTGTGGGTCAGAACTGACTTGATGGCACCTAACAACAATATGTTACTTCTTGGTCCTGATCTCTATTTTTGTTTTCTTTTCCTCAGAAGTTGCTAAGACTAGCAAGTATGAGAAAAAAACTGATTTCTTCCTAAGAGATAAATTAGAAAGATTCGAGTTCATCCCCTACAACCTAACATGCACACTGGGACAGAAGAGCAAGAGAGAAGAGAAGGTACCCCCACTGTATATCCTTGAAGAAATGTCTGATATAGGGAATTTATCAGCATCAAGACAATTGCCAGCTTAAGACTTAATGAATCTTCTTGCTTCCCTTACTTAGTACCCTCTTCCCACCAAGCAAATCTTGATAAAATCCCTCACAAAGCTGGCCTCTTTTAAACACATCTACCATAGGTGAGTAATATTAATTGGATATTTTAATTATGGATTCTATGTACAAGCTTCATCAGTGAACGACTGCTATTATATTGTACCACTCTTATTTTTAAATTGACTCTGTAATAACTCTGAAAGCTGTGTAAAGTAAAATTAAATCCTTATCCACAGACAATTGCTTTAGCACTTGTTCCTGTGTTCAGAAGTTACCAAGGTTAGGTTACTATTACACATTGTGAATATAAATGAAAAGATTTTCATTTATTTGCATTCTTACTCCAATGTAATTTGAACACTAAGAATTGAGATGTAGAAATATTATTTAAAACATGACTGTAGCAGCAAAGAAAAGTCATCAACTTCCTAAAATAACATTTTATACATAAATTGCAAATTAAATTTTTAGGTAGGCAATTCTGCCTTTAATAAATAGACTTTTGATTTGATAGCTATAAAAACCCTTTGCCACTGAGCCGATTCCCACTCATAGCAACACTGCAGGACAGAGTAGAACTGTCTCATAGGGTTTCCAAAGCTGTAATCTTTATGGAAGAAGACTGCCACATCTTCCTCCCATGGAGCAGCAGGTGGGTTTGAACCATTGACCTTTCCGTTAGCAACTGAGCACTTAACAACTGCGCCACCAGAGTTCCTTGATATCTATAGTACTTTACGGTTTGCCAGGTATTTTTCAGTATGCTTACTCTTTTCTTGAATGTATGTTACTAGGACACAAGTTTAACCTTCATGTGGTCTTCAATTTATCTTGAACTGGTAGATAGACTAAGAGATTATATTCATTTTAGAACAGAATCTACAAGGTGGCTATAATGTTTAAACTGTAGAAATTATTTATTTTTTTGGAAGTTATGTCTTATGATATGCTAAAAGTGCAGTGTATTTAGGGAAAATCGCAGGAAAAAATCATTTTAGGCAACACATCAAAGATACACGTGTGTGGATAGATGAAAATTTGCATTAATGCACTATGTTCATATTGCACAGTGGATTGAATGATCCTTTGGTTCCAAAGGATAATACATTAATTAGATCAATTGTTATGAACTATCCACTAGATATACTTGCCTGTGCTTCCAGACAATAAGACCACATTGTATAATGAATTTTACAAAAAAAAGAATTCAAATGCATTAATAATTATTAAAAATGAGTTTTATTCCAAAGGACACTATAGTGCCCACCTCTACTACCTGCTAATACCTATGTGCATTTTTTCTCATCAGAAACTTAGCTTACTCCCAATTGCCCACAAAATAAGACATAAAATCTCTTACCTTGTCAGTTTAACCCTCCAAATTATACTCACATATTGATTTCCTGAATTTATAGTTCACTATTTTCTTTCATGTCATCTGCTTTTCTTTAACCAGGATTACATCTAATTTACCACATACTTCTTACCATTATCACCTCCATATTTTTGCTTATATTAGTTAAATTGATGAAATTAACATTATTAAGTTAAATTACTTTAAATTCCATACTTGTGAGAAATTCCTTCAAAGAGATGAGACCATTCCTTATATGCTCTTAAAGAATTTTTAGCAGATTTATTGAGATAAAATTCACATTCAATAAAATCCATTCATTTAAAGTATATGTAAAACTCAATGCTTTTTAATATATTCACGGGGATTTTCAGCCAGCACCACAATCCATTTTATAACATTTTCATCGCTACAAAAAGAAGCCCAGTACCCATTAGCAGTCACTCCGTAAGCGTCCTCCCCACCAACTCCTCCAACCCCAGGCTACCGTGAATCCAGTTTTTGTCTCTATGAATTTGCTTGTATCGGCATTTCATATAAATGGAATCATACAATATGTGGCCTTTTATGGCTTTTTCTTTCACTTAGCATAATGTTTTCAAGATTCATCCACGTAGTGGCATTGTATGGATGTACCATATTGTATTTATCCAAGCATCAGTTGATGGACGTTCGACTTATTTCTACTGTTGGCTATTATGAATGATGATGCTTAAATAGTCATGTACAAGTTGTTATATGGCAGTCATATGTTTTAATTTCTCTAGGGTATATGCCTAGGAGTAGGTCATATGATAACTGTATGCACAAAAAATTGAGGAAAGGTCAAACTGTTTTCTAAAGTGGCTGTACCATTTCACACTACCATCAGTAATTTATGATGGTTTTAAATTCTTCACAACCTCATCAATGCTTGTTTTTAATCTCCTTTTTATTATATCACCCTGGTGAGTGTGAGAAGCCCTGGTGACACAGTGGTTAAAGTGCCTGGCTGCTAAACAAAAGATTAGTAGTTTGAACCCACCAGTCCCTCCACTGGAGAAAGATGTGGCAGTCGGCTTCCATAAAGATTACAGGTTTGGAAACCCTATGGGGCAGTTCTACTGTGTCCTATAGGGTCACTATGAGTTGGAATGAACTCCATGGCAAGAGGTGTGGTGAGTGTGTCAAGTGTCTTATCATGGTTTCAACTGGCCTTTCCCCAATGGCTAATCATGTTGAGCATCTTTTCATGTGATTATTGGTAATTTTTATATTTTCTTTGAAGAAATATCTATTCATAAACTTCCCACATTTTTTAAATTGGATTTTCTTATTTTTTATGCTGTTGTTAATGGGATTTACTTAATTCCCTTTTTTGGATTATTCATTGCTAAGGTATAGAAATACAAATACGGATCTCTTCCAGTTGGTTGAGCAGGTAGTTGTCTTCCAAATTTCTTGGCCTAGATGAGTGAGCACCTCCAGTGCCGCATCTGTTTGTTGAAACATCTCAATTGGTATCTTGAAATACAATATATTAAATACATTAATATTTGTACCCTGCAATCCTGATGAACTCATTTATTAGCTGAAATAATATTTTTAGTAGATTCCTTAGAATATTCTAAAAACATAATCATGTAATTTGCAAATAATGATAGTTTTCCATTTTCCTTTCAATCTAGAGTTTTGCTGTTTTTTAAATTTTTTTTCCTTGACTAATTGTCATGACTAAAACCTCCAGTACAATGTTGAGTAGAAGGACAACCTTGTATCATTGCTGATCACAGTGGGAAAGTATTGTCTTTCTCCAAATAATATGATGTTTGCTACGAGTTTTCAATTGTTGTTCTTATGTACCTTCAAGTCAGTTCTGACTCAGTGACCCTATGTACAACAGAATGAAACACTGTCTGGTCCTGTGCCATCCTCACAATCATTGTTATGTTTAAACCCAGTGTTGCAGCCACTGTGTCATTGCATCTCGTTGAGGGTCTTCCTCTTTTTTACTGACCCTCTAACTTACCAAGCATGATGTTCTTCTCCAGGGACGGGTCCCTCCTGATAACATGTCCCAAGTACTTGAAATTAAGTTTCGCCATCCTCGATTCTAAGAAGCACTCTGGCTGTACTTCCTTCAAAATGGTCTTGTTCATTCATGGTATATTCGACATTCTTCGCAACACTGTAATTCAAAGGCATCAATTATTCTTCGATCTTCCTTATTTATGGTTCACCTTTCATATGCATATGAGATGAAAGTACTATAGCCTGGGTCAGACTTACCTTAGGCCTCGCACTGACATCTTTGCTTTTTAACACTTTTAAGAGGTCTTTTGCAGCAGCTTTGCCTAGTGCAATATGTAGCTTGATTTTTTTGACTGTTGCCTCCACAGGCATTGATAGTGGATCCAAGTAAAACGAAATCCTTGAAAATTTCAATATTTTCTCTGTTTATCTTATAGGTCCAGTTGTGAGGATTTTTGTTGTCTTTATGTTGAGGTGTACTCCATACTGAAAGCTGTAGTCACTGATTTTCATCAGTAAGTGATTCAAGTCCTCTTTGCTTTCAGCAAGCAAGATTATGTCATCAGCGTAGCACAGGCTAATAATGAGTCTTCCTCCAATCCTGATGCCACATTCTTCTTCGTACAGTCCAGCTCCTCAGATTATTTGTTCAGCATACAGAATGAATAAGTATGATGAAAGGATACAACCCTGACACACACCCTTTCCTGATTTTAAACCATGCAGTATCCCCCTGTTCTGTTACAATGACTTTCTCTTTGTCTATGTACAACTTCCTTAAGAGCACAATTAAGTGTTCTAAATCTTCCATTCTTTGGGATGTTATCCATAATTGTTACGGTTCATACAGTCAAATGCCTTTGCATAGTCAATAAAATACAGGTAAATATCTCTGTGGTATTCTCTGCTTTCAGCCAAAATCCACTTGACATCAGCAATGATATCCCTCCTTCCACATCCTCTTCTGAATCCGACTTGACTTTCTGGCAGTTCCCTGTCAATGTACTGCTGCAACCATTTTTAATTATTTTCAGCAAAATTTTACTTGCATGTAACATTAATTACATTGTTTGATAATTTTTGCAACCTGTTAGATCATCTTCCTTTGGAATGGGCACAAATATGGATTTCTTCTAGTCAGTTGACCAGGTAGTTATCTTCCAAATGTCTTGGGCTAGACGAATGAGCACCTCCAGTGCTGTATCCATTTGTTGAAACATCTCAGTTGGTATTCCATCAATTCCTACAGCCTTGTATTTCATCAATACCTCCAGTGCAGCTTGGATTTTTTCCTTCACTACCATCAGTTCTTGATTACACGCTACTTCCTGAATGGTTGAACACTGACCAATTCTTTTTAGTACAATGTCTCTGTATTCTTTTCATCTTCTTTTAATGCTTCCTGTGTTGTTCAATATTTTTCTCAAAGAATCTTCCAAAATTGCAACTTGAATCTTGATTTTTTTTTTTTTTTCATTTCTTTCAGCTTGAGACATGCTAAACACGTTTTTCCCTTTTGGTTCTGTAACTCCAGGTCTTTACGCATTTCATTATAATACTTTACTGTGCCTTCTCAAGCAGCCCTTTGAAAGCTTTTGTTCAGTTCTTTTACTTCATCAGTTTGTTCTTTCACTTTAGCTGCTCTACATTCAAGAGCAAGTTTCAGCGTCTCTAACATCCATTTTGGTCTTTTACTTCTTTCCTGCCTTTTAAATGACCTTTTGTTTTCTTCATGTATGATGTCCTTGATGTCATCCCACAACTTGTCTGGTATTTGGTCGTTAGTGTTCAGTATGACAAATCTATTCTTGAGATGGTCTCCAAATTCAGGTGGGATATACTCAAGGTAGTACTTTGGCTCTCGTGGACTTGTTTTAATTTTCTTCAGTTTAAACTTGAACTTGCATATGAGCAATTGATGGTCTGTCATGTGGTTGGCCCCTGGCCTTGTACTGACTGATGATATTGAATTTTTCCATTGTTTCTTTCCATAGATGTAGTCGATTTGATTCCTGTGTGTTCCAGCTGTGAGGTCCATGGGTGTAGTCATTGTTCATGTTGTTGAAAAAAGGTGTTTGCAATGAATAAGTAGTTGGTCTTGCAAAATTCTATCATGCGATCTCCAGTATCGTTTCTATCACTACGGCCATATTTTTGAACTACACGTCCTTCTACTTTGCTCCCAACTTTTGCATTCCAATCACCAGTAATTATCAATGCATCCTGATTGTATGTTTGATCAATTTCAGACTGCAAAAGTTGGTAAAATTCTTCAGTTTTTCATCTCTGGCCTTAGTGTTTGCTGCATAAATTTGAATAGTCTTATTAACTGTTCTTTTTTGTAGGTTTATGTATATTATCCTATTACTGACAGCACTGTACTTCAGGATAGATCATGAAATGTTCTTTTTGATGATGAATGTGACACCGTTCCTCTTCAATCTGTCATTCCCGGCATAGAAGACCATATGATTATCTGATTCAAAATGGCCAATACCAGTCCATTTCAGCTCCCTAATGCCTAGGATATTGATCTTTATGAGTTCCATTTCATTTTTGATGACCTCCAATTTTCCCAAATTCATATTTTGTACATCCCACATTCTGATTATTAATAGATGTTTGCAGGTGTTTCTTCTCATTTTAAGTCATGCTAATATTTGAAATACTGGTGGCATAGCTTTCAGCATCATAGCAACATGCAAGATACCACAGTAGGAAAAAGTGACAGTGGGAGTTTTCCATAGATGTCATTTTTATGAAAAAAAAAGTTCCTTTCTTTAACTAATATGTTGAATGTTTCAGTCTTGAAAGGTGTTGAATTTTGTCTCATATTTTGTCTATAGCTATTGAGATTATCATGTAGTTTGTGTATTTTATTCTATTGATATGGTGTATTGCATTCTTTTTAAAATGTCAAACCACCTTTACATTCTGAGATTAATCCCACTTGGTCAGAGTCTATAACACTTTTTCTGTGTTGCTTGATCAAATTTGCTAGTATTTCATTAAGCATATTTGCATCTATAGTAATATGGAATATCAGTCTGTAGTTTTCTTATGATTATCTGGTTTGGGTATCAGGGTAGTGCTTGCATCATAGAATGAGCTGAGAAGTGTCCCCTCTTCTTCTATTTTTTGAAAGGGTTTTGAAGAATTCATTTTAATTTCTCTTTAAATATTTGTTATATTTCAACATTGAACCCATCCAGGCCTGGAATTTTCTTTGTGAAACCTTTTTTGTTGTTGTTGTTTGATTGTTTTTTGTTATCAGTGCAGTTTAATATATCTTCAGGAAACACTGAATGTGAGCCAAGTCAAAATGCTGCTGCCACTGTTCTCATCAAATACCCAGTTGGAAACTTGTTTGTGCTGGGTTAGGCGTATTGAACAGTGTTATAGACACTCCATTGCAGTGCAAGATGTGGTGTCTTATTGATTAAATGGAGTTAAAGTTATTCTCCGGCTTGTACAGAGGGTAGAATCTCCTCAGGGAAAAATGTCAACTCATTATGTTTTATGATTGACAGAAGCTAATACAGTATCTGACAATCATAGAACATAATGAGTTGATATTTTTCCCTGAGGAGATTCTACCTTCTGTACAAGCCGGAGAATAACTTTAACTCCTTCTAATCAATAAGGCACCACATCTTGCACTGCAATGGAGTGTCTATAACACTGTTCAATACGCCTAACCCAGCACAAACAAAAGTTTCCAACTGGGTGGTGGCACAGTGGTTAAGAGTTTGGCTGCTAACCAAAAAGTTGGCAGCTCGAAACCACCAGCTGCCCCTTGGAAGCCCTGTGAGGCAGTTCTACTCTGTCCTATTGGGTCGTTATGAGTCAGAATTGACTGTATGGCAACAGGCTCTTTCGGGGGACTTTTTGGTATTAGTTTCTTATTGCTGTCATTAAAAAAAAAAAAAACTGCCACTAATATAATGTCTTAACATACCACAAATTTATTGTTTTACAATTCTGTAGGTTAGAAGTCCAGCATCAGTCTCTCTGTGCTCTAGCTGCCAGCAAAGCTGTACTCTTTTCTGGAAGTTCCAGGGGAGAATCCATTTTCTTATTATTCCCAGCTTATTCAAAGCACCCACGTCCCTTGACTGGTGGCTTTCATCTTCAAAACTAGCAACAGCACATCAGATTATTCTCACATCATTTTGATAATCTCTTTTACATCATTCTTCCACTTATAAGGACCCTTGTGATTATGCTAGGCCTACCTGGATAATCCAGGATAATCTCTCCATTTTAAAGTGAGCTGATTAGAAGCCTTAAATTCATCCACAACCTCAATTCCCTTCACTATGAAAGGTAACATATTCTCAGTTTCCAGAGATTAGAATGTGGACATCTTTGGAGGTGGCCATTATTCTGCTTATTCCAACATTAAATTGGTATTAACTAGCCATGGCTCTATGCCTTGCCATTTTTCCATGGTCTTGTACAAACTAGTATATTCATTTACTTTCTTCTATGGTTTGATTAATCCAGTTTATTGAATGTGATTTTTGTGAAAGTATTTATTTTTTAGTTTCCTGATTAAGTCTCATCATATTAACAAGTTTAACACATCTTCCAGAAAGTGTAAAATGACTCAAGGTTTGTGTTATATTATTATCATCATCCTCACCACCATCAAAGCAGGTCATTTTTACTGTCCAATATGCGCCATGTAATATACTAAACAGTTTGTATAACTCGTATCACTTATTTCTCATAATAATCATAGGAGGTGGGTACTATTTTTATACCCATTTAAACCAGGACAAAACTGTGGTTCCATGATGTTTGATGATTTGCCCCTGGTGCAACACAATTTCAAAACGTAAGCTTTTCAGTCAATGATGAATCAGACATCTAGTGATACTGGGAAAGTTGCCAGCTTACTACCAGGGAGTACATGAAAGAGCACTGCAATGGGTATAACGCAGTTGAGATATTAAGCCAATATATTTTTCATTTCCCATAAATCTTGTTTCTCTGTGGCTCTACATCCTTTATATCAATGGCATCCATCACTTCCTGGGAGAGGGCAAGTGAACTTAGAATAAAGGAGTCATTCTCAAGCTGAGATTTATATCAGAATTTTGAATCTTAGGCACAATCTTGAGAGCTAGGGTTTTCTGAGAGTAAAAGAATATCTCTAAGTTCCAAAGAGTTTTCTTTGGCTAGAAAAGAGGAAAGCGTGACTGTCCGAGTGAAGAACTTTACCATAAGCCCTAGTATAGACAGGATAAAAGCTATGCTATAAATGGAGTTTCTGTCCCACAGCAAGAAGTAAAATCTTTCTGTACAGTGGGAAGCTTGGCTAAGAAGAAAGATCTAGAAAGGATAAGACCCGGGTTAGAGTCTGTGTTCCTGAGGACAGTCTATGCCCCACTCAGCTGGGCCAAGGCCAACGAGTGAGCCAAAAGGATTAAAATCTCACATAAATGAAGAGGTGGCTGGCAACAAAATATTTGAAACTCTGATCTTCTAGAATATCCCATGACAAAATGAAGTGGTTCTGGCAGAATAGCTGTCCGGCATCATGTGTTTAGGCTGAGAACTGCTTGATAAGAGGGTCAGCTCTAGGGCTCCACATTCTGCATATGACATTGACAAAAATCCATATGCTCCTATGTACCCCTGTGGGGATGCAAAAGATTGCTGGGAATTAAATCAGTAGACCTGCTAGGGTATCCCTCGGTGAGAAGCAAATCCATAACATGCCCATAACCAAAAACCAAAAAACAAACCCACTGCCGTCCAGTTGATTCTGACTCATAGTACAAACAAGCCTATACCAAAGAAACCTACTGCCATTGAGTTGAATTCTGACTCACAGCGACCGTACAGGACAAAGTAGAACTGCCCTATAGGGTTTCCATGGCTGGAAGTCTTTACAAAAGCAGACTGCTGCATCTTTCTCCTGCAGAGTGGCTGGGGGGATTGAACCACTAACCCTTCAGTTAGCAGTTGATCACTTAACCATTGTGCCACCAGAGCTCCTTGAACAAGCCCATAGCATCTAAATTAGAAGCAGGGGTCATAGCATGATTGAGAAAAATGGGATCAACAGAAATAGCAAAACGTCAGTCAGAGGGACTTCTAGGTCTCCAGGTAGAGAACATACAGGTTATATCAAATGTTCCTTTTCAGCAGCCAATCCATGAGCACAGAGGCTGTCGACCAAAGATCAGTTCACATTTCTTTCAGGGGTCAGCAGGAGCCAGCAGGAACTACAACAGACAGCCTTATTTCCCCCACCCAGGTTATTATATGAAATTTCCTTGGGCCCCTATGCAATCACATAAGAAAAAAAATATATCTATATTGATATGGAGTAAGTGGGGCTGGGATATGTGGGGGGTGGAGGGTGCTGGGGAGGAGGCTCAGTAAAGAAAACTTAAAATCATTGTCATATATCTAAACAAGACTGACTTTACCTTAAGGAACCAAAAACCAAACCCATTGCCATTACGTCAATTCCAATTCATACCATGTTAAATTAAAAAAAAACTGATTCATCTTGAATGGATAAATTTACTTTTTAAATTTGTTTTGTTTGTTTGTTGTTACACTGTTAAGCAGACCTAGGACACTAGAACTCAGCTATGAAAAACAGGCTACTTTTTCAAAATGTCTATATCATTGTGTATAAAGATTGACCCTCTGTTGCATGTGATGTAAACCTTCTAATATATTGTGCATCAGTGGAATCCTCATTGGTATCGTTTTCCAATTTTACTGGAGAACCAGTTTTACAGTATTATTTTGAAAAGTATATAGAAAAATAAATACTTTCCCACATTTTCCTACTTCCAGAGAAAATATGACAATAACAGTTAAAGGGTTGCAAAAAGAGAAAAAAGACTGAGCAACTGTCCATTCAGGACACCTTTAGATTAGAGCAATGAAGGGATCTGGCTTATCTTTGTTGTTAAAAATTTAACAGGTAGATGATGATGCTGATAGATAGATAAGACGGATGGATGGATGGATGGACACACAGACAGACAGATAGATGATAGATAAGAACAATACAAAGTCAGACAACTGAACACGGGTTTCCCAGCTTATAAAACAATGGAGGGAGACCATCACTATGTGACGTTTTAATGTTGTACTTGAGGTTGTTGTCTGCCTGCAAGATTGCTATGATAAATTTCTATTGACCACTATTTGATAAACATATAACTATATTATCTTTCTGGTAAATATTTACAATTTGAGTTTTAGGATATTAAACAGAACTTTTTTGCTATTTTTATTGCTGATGATGGCTGTTTTGTCGTCTTTCTAACCTAAGCACTTTGCTTTGTAAAAATAGACATTCAAGTAGCCACTGAAGTCTGCAGCCTGGCCAGAAGAATCTTTAGTCATCCATTTTGCTGAGTTCAAATTCACCTCTTCCAGTGGCTGCATTAGGTTTATATGGAAATGACTAAAGATATCAGCAAGAAATGGCACCGAAAATTCATTTTAAAGCAATGATTTAGGTTAGTTTATACCCTCAAAAATGACTGCTTGGATGCAATGCTTGACCACTACCTTTAAAAACATGTACTAGATATGCTTCTATTGCCTCAGTTCATGAATTAGTCTGACATTCTGAATTGTTAGCAGAATGCCAGTTCATTAATTTACCTGGAGAAATATATTTGCCAAGTCTTTTCTGGTTCCTCAATTCTCTTTCAATACAAATTATATACAAATTAAATGTTATAAGTGGAAATTCTCTTGGTGAGGTTAGAATTACAGCAAGAGAAATCTGTTGTATAAATTGAATGATTAGAACTCCTAGACTGTGAAAGGTGGATACATTTCCAAAATTTGTGATGTTAGTGGTACATACTTGTGATACCTCATAGCTCTGGTTCTGAGCTCTGTTCTTCTGAATAACACTGGGTATTTGCTGACAAGTTTTGCTTCTCTTGCTCTTACATGAGTCTTTCAGTAATCTGTTCTGGTTTTCCCTAGTTAAAACAATGATCCAAAAACTGGGAGTCTCCTCACTACTTCATGAGGCTCCTTAGAAAATGAACACAAGGAACAAAGCATGATTGAGCATGACATTTTTACATTTGTAACACAAAAAATTGCCCACTTGATAAACAACTTTGGTCACTAGGACTTTTTCGGAAACACACCTGTGAACTAGCCAGAAGAAAACCTAAGTTTATGAACCACTAAACTTTATTGTTTGCTGGATGATGGCCTCAATACAATTGTTAAATTTGCAAAATGATTCATTTCAGGGTACCTTTAAATAGTGACTTTTCTCTAGTTAATTTAAGAATTTTATAGGTGATTTTACTACTTGATGAGGCAATTGCATTAGAGAAAACCTTAAAGGTGGTGTTAGGAGTCACTGTTAATTGATAATCATATATAATTTCAGATTTCTTGTGTGCTTCTAACAGAATCAGAGAAAGATGTATGATTCAATTCACAAAAAAAAAAAAATGAATAAAACATAATATTTTAGAACTTCATTTGCTATGTATAATGAGGTACATCTGTATTAGTGATGCGGTATTCACAATCACCGGCAAACTCTCTTTTACAACATAAATAAGCAAAATCTTAATGCAATGATTGTATTTCTTTATCCTTGGGGACTGGGGAATTTAAAATGGTTACCATAGCTTTCCTGTTTGTTTATTCACTAAACAACTACTAAGCTGAGCAGCTATTATGTATAAAATACTATGTTGGGCAATAGAGAGAAAAATAGTCCTAAGTGATAATAGATTAACACCAGTTAACATTTCTTGAGTTCTTACTGTATCTCAGCACTGTCCCAAACTCTTTACATGGATTAGCTCATTAATTCTCTCAACAGCCTAGAAAATGTGTGTTAGAAGTACTTACAAATGTGTTAAATGACAGTACAGCGTCTTAAATATAGTGTGAACTCATGTCTTGATTTTCCCAGGACAGTTTTGGTTTACGTCTGTTGTTCCTGTATAATTAATAGCACCTCATTCCCTTGCAAAAATGTCTCTTGGATAATAAATAATATGGTAACTAATGAAATATATTTTAAATCTAATATGTTCAAATTAAATTCATCAGCAACTTCCAAAATTTTATTCTTCTCCCCTTATAACCTATATCTTAGAATGGCATGAATTACTTAAACAAGGAACATGAGAATCATCCTGAAACACACTCTATCTTTATCCCAGAAAATGTCACCAAATTATATCAATTCCTTTCCCTTAAATATTTTTTCAAACTGACCTATCATTCTGCAACAGCAAAACTTCTGAAAGCACTAATATTATCCTACAAATTCCCTGTGTATAACTATTAATTTTGTTCCATCATCTCAAGGGTAAAGTATTGGGATGTCATTGAAGTACCACATTATCAGGCCTCTTCTTAACTTATACAGTTTAGACTCTTGCCATCCTCCCATTTCACTTAAGTAATCAGCTCTTCATTCCATGAATGTGCCTTATTCTCTCTAAGGCCTCTAATAAATTATACATAGAGTCTCATAAAATAGGAAAACACACCCTTTCTTTCTGGTCTCTTCATAATTCCACTGTCACCAACTAAAATTCATATCCTACTACCTTCTTTCAGATCATTCCATCCCACCTCCGTATGTGTACTGAATGCCTCTCAGCATTATCCCACAAGTAACTTGATCTTAGTGTCTGTTAAGAGTTTTTAAAATGTTTTCTTTGCTGACAGCCCTATAAACATTATTTTTCCTACTAACTTCTGCATGGCAGGACAATGTCTTTCCTTCTGCATCCTCAGCACACATCCTTGTGCCCAGCCCTCAGCAGCAGTAAAGCAGTATTTCTTAAAGTTGGGATTGTAATCTGTAGATCAATGCAGTACCCACAGAGTTTTCCATGTTACCACTAAATAGATCTCTTGTTCTACAATTTTCATTTGCTCACTCAGAAATGCTAATAACACTTTTAGGCATGGTAGGATTTTATAATTTACTTAACATATTTGTAAATTGTTTCAAAGGTATTATCATATTTTACTTAGGTTGTTTTGAAATAGAAATGGAAAAGTTGGCTAGAGTTGGTGAGCCCTAAACTAATTTTGTTTCTTAATAGAATCATTACCACAAATTAAACAATTAATAGCTTAGAGAATAATACATTAAATCAGGTATATATGTGTGGTATAAATATTAGACATATATAAACACATAGATCTTCATATTTTAATGACAAACATGGCAGATATTACCAAAAAATTATGTGGATTCTGGCTTTGGAATGGCTTTTAAATTTTATAAACTATTAACATTATTTTCTTTTTCATTATTCAACAATGAATTCTCTGCAATACTTAAGTTTCAGAAACTTTGTTGGCAACGGAAACCAAATCAAACTCTGGCACTGTAACTGTTTGGATCAATGAACATAATACTTAAAAAATTACTATGAAGCTTGAAGTCTGAAACATAGGGGTGCAATTCGATATCAAAGACTCCTACTGCTCCACAATTTACAGAAATGAAACGAAAGAACATCTCTCTTCTTTTCCTTTGTATTGCCTTTCTCCTTCATGCAGAAACTGTACCAACATTGTCAAACAATTATTATCACTATTCATGAAAAAAAAAAAAAACACTGAAATGTATATTGGTTTTTATAATCATTTCTCCAAATGGTGATTGTTTTGTTTAGATACAATTTCAAAATTTTTAAATTGATGTTCACATTTTTCTACTAAAGAAAACAGATAAAATCATAGCAATAGACAAGGTCTGTTAGTCCCATATTCACTTACATAGTCTTACTTTTGAAATGTAGCTATGTTAAGTGGGAAATGGAAAAATTTCATACCATTTATAAAATATGTGCTTGCATCCATAAAATAAATCTAATTTTCTCCTTTTTATGTAGCATGTAATCTTTTAACTAAATAGTAAAAATATAGAATTTTATAGGTCAATTACAAAATAAAATAATTTTGCCTTCTTTAGGCACAAGTCTTGAAATTAACCTGCCAATTTGTAGTACTTACATATATATGAAATTTCATTGAGTCTACTAACATCATCCTCTAACTAAATAGAAACTCAAGCAAATTTCTTAAAAAGGCAGGTTTACCATGATTTCCAAAAACCTCTAGCCATTCACGTATACCTTTATCTTCACTTCATCCCATCGCCAAAACTTTCCATATCTTTCCACTGAGATCAGAAGTCCCTTTAAAATATCTATTTTCTAGGTTCTTCCTGCCATAAGTACCTGTCTACTACCATACGTACCTGTCTACTACCATACATTCAATTCTCTTTAGCCTCACAGTTAAGTTTGACGCATCATCTTTATCAGCTCCCATCCCGTGAGATGTTATCTTCCCTCACTCTCAGGGCTCTGCAAACTATGGCCCACAGAACAAATCCAGCCTGTTTCCTGTTTTTATGAATATTTTATTGGAGTACAGTTATGCTCATTCATTTAAAGTGTTCTGGAATTCCCATTCTTCACAATGTTATTGGTAATTTTTATGATCCACACAATCGAATGACTTTGCATAGTCAATAAAACAGAGGTAAACATCTCTCTGGTATTCTCTCCTTTCAGCCAAGATCCATTAGATACAAGCAATGATCTCCCTCATTCCACGTCTTCTTCTGAATCTGGCTTGAATTTCTGGCAATTCCCTGTTGATATACTGCCACAACCTCTTTAAATGATCTTCAGCAAAATTGTGATTGCATGTCATATTAAAGATATTGTTTGATAATTTCCGCATTCTGTTGGATCACCTTTCTTTGGAATGGGTACAAATATGGATCCCTTCCAGTTAGTAGGCCAAGCACTTCTGGCGCGCATCCATTTGTTGAAACATCTCAACTGGTATTCTGTCAATTCCTGGAGCCTTGTTTTTTGCCATTGCCTTCAGTGCAAGCTGGGCTTCTTCCTTCAGTGTCATCGGTTCTTGAACATATGCTACCTCCTGAAAAGGTTGAATGTCGACTAATTCTTTTTGCTATAGTGACTCTGTGTATTCATTTCATCTTCTTTTGATGCTTCCTGTGTCGTTTAATATTTTCCCTGTAGAATCCTTCAATATTGCAACTTGAGGGTTGAATTTTTTCTTCAGTTCTTTCAGTTTGAGAAAGGTCAAGCATGTTCTTCCCTTTTGGTTTTCTAACTCTAGATCTTTGCACAAATCATAATACTTTGTCTTCTCAAGGTGCCCTTTGAAATCTTCTGTTCAGTCCTTTTACTTCATCATCTCTTCCTTTTGCTTTTGCTATTATATGCTCAAGAGCAAGTTTCAGAGTTTCTTCAGACATCCACTTTGGTCTTTTCTTTCTTTCCTTCCTGTCTTTTTAATGACCTTTTGCTTTCTTTATGTATGATGACACTGAAGTCATCCCACAACTTGTTTGGTCTTTGGTCATTAGTGTTCAATGTGTCAAATCTATTCTTGAGATGGTCTCTAAATTCAGGTGGGATATACTTATGGTAGCACTTTGGCTCTAGTGGACTTGTTTTAATTTTCTTCAGCTTCAATTTCAACTTGCATATGAGCAATTGATGGTCTGTCACACAGTCGGCTCCTGGCCTTGTGACTGACGATATTGAGTTTCTCCATTGTCTCTTTCCACAGATATAGTTGATTTGATTCCTGTGTATTCCATCTGGCCAGGTCCATATGTATAGTCACCATTTACATTGTTGAAAAAAGGTATTTGTAATGAAGGCGTCCTTGATCTTGAAAAATTCTATCATGTGATCTCCAGCATCATTTCTATCATCAAGGCCATATTTTCCAACTACTGTTCCTTCTTCTTTGTTTCCAACTTTCGCATTCCAATCACCAGTAATTATCAATGCATCTTGCTTGCATGTTCGATCAATTTCAGACTGCAGAAGTTGGTAAAAATATTCAGTTTCTTCATCTTTGGCCTTAGTGGTTGGTGTGTAAATTTGAATAATAGTCTCATTAACTGGTCTTCCTTGTAGGCATATGAATATTATCCTATCACTGACAGCTTTGTACATCAGGACAAATCTGTTTTTCTTTAATTGTTGCGTTTTAAGTGAAAGTTTAAAATTCAAGTTAGTCTCTCATACAAAAATCTATACATGCATTGCTATGTGACCCTAGTTGCTCTCCCTATACTGTGATAGCACACTCCTCCTTTCCACCCCAGATTTCCCGTGTCCATTCAACCAGCTCCTGACCCTCTCTGCCTTCTCATCTCGCCTCCAGACAGGAGCTGCCCATTTACTCTCATGTAACTACTTGAGCTAAGAAGCACACTCTTCACAAGTATCACTTTATGTCCCATAGTTCACTCTAATCTTTGTCTGAAGAGTAGGCCTTGGGCATGGTTTTAGTTTTGGGCTAACAGAGAGTCCAGGGGCCATGTCTTCCAGGGTCCCTGCAGTCTCAGTCAAACCATTAAGGCTGTTCTTCTTGCTAGAATTTGAGTTCTGCACCCCACTTTTCTCCTTCTCTATCAAGGACTCTCTGTTGTGTTCCCTGTCAGAGTGGTCATCATCTAGTTCTTCGGACTCAAGCTGATGAAGTCTCTGCTTTATGTGGCCCTTTCTGTCTCTCAGGCTAATACTGTCCTTGTGTCTTTGGTGTTCTTCATTCTCCTTTGCTCCGGGTAGATTGGGACCAACTGATACATCTTAGATGGCTGCTCGCTAGCTTTTAAGACCCCAGATGCCACTCACCAAAGTGGGATACAGAAAATTTTCTTAATGAATTTGTTATGCCTATTGACCTGGATGTTGCCTGAAACCATGGTCCCCAGATCCCTGCCCCTGCTACTCTGTCCCTCTAAGTGTTTGACTGTATTCAGGAAACGTCTTAGCTTTGGTTTAGTGCAGTTGTGCTGACTTCCCCTGTAGTGTGTGCTGTCCTTCCCTTTACCTAAGATTATTCTTGTCTACTATCAAATCAGGATAGATCTTGAAATGTTCTTTTTGATAATGAATGCAGTGCTATTCCTCTTCAATTTGCCATTACCGGCATAGTTGAGCATATGATTGTCTGATTCAGAATGGCCAATACCAGTCCATTTCCACTCACTAATGCCTAGGATATCAATGTTTGTTGTTCCATTTCACTTTTGATGATTTCCATTTTTCCAAGATTCATACTTTGTACATTCCACATTCCTACTATTAATGGATGTTTGCCGTTGTTTCTTCTTATTTTGAGTAGTGCCACATTAGCAAATGAATGGTCCGAAAGTTTGACTCCATCCATGTCATTAACGTCTACCCTACTTTGAGGAGGTAGCTGTTCCCCAGTCCTATTCTGAGTGCCTTCCAACCTGAGAGGCTCATCTTCTGGCATTATATGAGACAATGTTCCACTGCTATTCATAAGGTTTTCACTGGTTAATTTTTGTCAGAAGTAGACTGCCATGTTCTTCTTCTTAGTCTGTCTTACTCTGGAAGCTCAGCTGAAATCTGCCCCAAATGGGTGACCCTGCTGGTATTTGACATACGGGTGGCATAGCTTCCAGCATCATAGCAACATGCAAGCCATCACGTTACGACAAACTGACAGACACGTGGGTACAGAGATTACACAGCCAATAAAGCCTAAAACATTTACTGTTTGATTCTTTTAGAGAAAATTTCCTAACCTGTGATTTCTTCAGGGTTAATTTATATGTGTATATATATTCTCTCAAATAAGATTTCAGTTAGATAATACTATTTTAAAAATTGTATAGATGAAGATACTGAAACTTTACTGAATAGGTGATATACTCAAGGTCAAACAGAGAATGGTGGAGCCAGGAAGAGAACCCACATCTGTCTAATGCTTAACTATTGTACCATACTGTCACTAATTAAATGAAGAATAATAGTATGCCAGGAAAAGTCCCATACTGAGGGCTATAAGTCCTGAATTTTTTGTTACAGGTCTGTTGCTGGCCAAAAGATCATTAATAAGTCATTTAACCTTTATGACTTCCGGTTCCTTCAACAATCACGTGAAAATAATTATACCTGTTTTCTCTACTTCGCAGACATATGAAAATGCACTGAAATCTTCAATGTAATGCACATCTCTCTTGTGCAGACAGAATGAATGAACTAAAATGAAGACAGAATGATTTTGACAGAAGGAGAATCAGTACTAAAGTGAAGGGGGTAACATTTTGAAGTTAGCAGAATCCTTCTTAGAATGCAAACAGAAATTGAAAGAGTGGTATTTATATAACAATCAATTTATTTGAGATCTGGAGAGCACAGGGCTTGAACTCTTCCTTGAGTTCAATATGAAAGAGTGTTTCAAGGAAGTATATTAGGTAGGATTAAAAGTTTTTTCCTCCACTTCAGCAGAGCAGCTTTAGAGCAGTGAAGTAGTGGCTGATAGCATTTCAGGAAGAAATAAACAGAAGTAACCCCTGAAAGTAGCATCCACAGTTGCAATACTGAATTCTCAAGGAGGACATCATTAAAACATAGGAGCAGGAAAGAAAGCAGTCTAGCAGCTGTCACACATAGGTCACGCGGAATGGTAGCAGAGTAGGTCTAGCAAAGGAGGGAAAGGCCAGAAAATAGAGATCAAAATGAGGGAACATACTTAAGTTAGTAAGAACTCCTTGGGATCCAGCTATCAGAAACATCTTAAGCTTGCATAAGTACGAAGTGAAAATTTATTATAAAGTAAGAATGTCTTACGGAATTCCAGGAAAAATCAAACACAAACAAAGGTGACCTGGAAAAACAAATGCATACAAAAGTGCTTTAAGAAGGAAATATAAAATAAAAATTTAAACTTGTAACAGATAAAAACTTCCAAACTAAAGTGACAAAGCAGGAAAACTATACCATGCACCTTTCCCACATGAGTTAATATAATTAAAAAGGCATTTGTAGTTATGAATCAAACATTTAAATATTGAAAATAGAAACTAACAAACACCAGAAGATTACAAATAGAAGCTAAGCAAACTTGGTGAGGAAGTTGAAGAAAAGGATAATAGCATCTCAGAAATTATGACTAAACTACAAAGTTGCCAACTGAATGTACAACTTAATGTACAAAAAAGGACATAGAAGATAAAAGGAATAAAGTCAAGACCACGAAGATGAAGCAAATAAAGAGATAAAATGAATCGAGAAAACAACAGTAAAATTTTTTTAATTAAATAAATAAAAGGAAAACAACACTTAAAACTAAAATTCCAGAAAATGTTCTTGAAATAAAATATGTTCTTAATCTGCATATTAAAAGGATGCATATTTTAAAATGGGAAGGGAGAGGAGAATAGAGGAGAGGACGGCAAGAAGGAAAAAGGAAGAAAACAAATAAATTAAAAAAAACCAGAACACTCAGCTTCCAACATTGAAGTTACTATTCTTCTAATCATTTACCACAAAAATGGGTAATAGAATGAAAAGAAGCATTTAGTATTTGTTTTCAGGAGTAATTTATCACGTTAAAGAGGGAAGTTGCTTCTATTCAGAACAATGCCAATTAAGGAATGAGAAAATTACAAAAATCATCACTTTGCAACCACAATCAAATAATTGATCAAGGAAGGGTCACTAGTGAATGTTAAATCGATTAAGTTGTGCAACACAATTTTAAGGTGACAAAAAAACAGCGCGGGCTACTAGCTACTTTCAACAGAAAAACTTACCTTTAAAATGGATACATTTCATAGTCACCACTTTAAGCAAATAAAATGAACATTACTAATTGTGGGCCAATATGATATTATGTGGCCAATGAAGGATGAATTATAAATTGTATAACATCATCTATGAAATAATCTTTCCAAAAAGGTTTTATCTGAATCTAATCGAGTCTTTAGAACTATCTTCCATTTTACAGGAAATATCGGGAATAAAGGAACAGGGTAAAGGACACCAAGAGGAAATAATCATACAGTGAAATGCATCCTACAAGAAAACTGACCTAGCTGCTTACATAAATGTTAATGTCTAGGGGGAAACAAATAAATAAATAGAACAAAAAAGAGACAGACAAAAAAACTTGCAGAGACTGCTTTACAATAAAAGACTCTAAAGAGAGAACAGTGCAACTTTGTTGATTCTCATTCTGATATATATCAGGTCAGGACAATAACTGTGGCCAGAATGATTGGATACAATGCAAACAAGAAATTGGGGACCATCATGGCAGTGGTGACAGTTTTTTTTTTTTTTTTTTTTTGAAAATTGGTTCTTTACAGGCAATCCCCGGATTACAAACAAGTTCCATTCCTAATTCTGTCTTTGTATTGAATGCATGTGTAAATCAGAACAGTTAGATATGGTTTATATCTAATGTCAGTTAGTCAAATGTTTGTCTTAGTATATAGTATATAGTTACCTTTCTACGTATAAAATACATTAAAGAAACATTTCCAGATACACTAAAATGTCTTTAACATAATACAGTAATAATAATGATTTGATGCATGTCAAAAAGTAGCACCCATTTGTTACTACAAACCATTGTATGTACCTTGAATTTTTAATATACTAGGCTTTACCAGGCTTGGTTCATAACTACAGGACATAAGTCAGACCTTCATAACCCGGGGGCTTATTTTACTTCTTTTGACCCAAATTCCACAGCGCTTAGTAGTCTTGTGTTCTTTGCTCTTCTCTTATTCACTTCCTTTGAAAACTCTCATATCTAATTGACTGCTTAAATATGAATGACTCTCCAATCTGTATTTTTATATCTGACCTCTTCCCTGCACAGAAGGTGACAATAAACAAACTACTCCCATAGAGAACCAATAAGCAAAATTAATACCGTTGAACTTGCTACCCATCTTATTATCTTGAGTTCCAATGCAATTTGCAGTTTGGGTCTAAGCCAGTATGTATATAGTACGAGGATGATAAGTAATACTGAATCCTTTTTCTTTTCATAAGTAATTGAAATTTAAAAATCGGCTTAGACCAACCACAGTGACAATGGCAAATAACTATATGCTTTAAGCTTCTACCTGCAGTAGAAATATATGACTAAATGTTTTTTTTCAAAACCTTTGCTCCTTTATAGTAAATTCAGT
Organism: Dugong dugon; assembly: GCA_030035585.1. NCBI lineage: Eukaryota > Metazoa > Chordata > Mammalia > Sirenia > Dugongidae > Dugong > Dugong dugon. Next base: position 35,626,047 of record CM057475.1, on the reverse strand, counting down.
TATATGAAAATTCTAAAAAATGTACATGGAACCAATTTTCCTGGATAGGAACAGAAAAGATGATGCTATATCTATGAGTCTACCTTGTTGGCTAAGGTACTCCAAAATAATAGATCACAGAACATTTGATAAACAAGGTGTCCACATTCGAGATCTAGTCACCTGGAAATCAAAATCTGCCCTGATTCTGATGACAAATATACTCTGGATTCAAAGATACAAATAAGCAAATAATAACAAAGAATGTAATATAAAAATTTTCAAAGTTACAGGAAAAATTGTATCACCGTCCTTTGTTATGGATTGAATTGTGTCCCCAAAGATATGCGTTGTAAATCCTGCCCTCTATACCTCTGGTTATAATCCCATTTGGGAAAGGGTTGTCTTTGTTATGTTAATAAGACAAGATTAATGTAGGGTGTGTTTTAAATCAATCTCTTTTGAGGTATAAAAGAGATTAAACAATCAAGCTAAAGAAGGCCAGATGGGGGAAGAGAGATGCCAAGCCACATGAAGATTGCCCAGGAGCAGAAGATCAGAAGAGGAGACAAAGACCTTTTTCCAGAGCCCACAGAGAAAGCCTTCCCTTAGAGCTGGCTCTTATACTGTGAGAGGAAAACCTGGTGATGTAGTGGTTAAGAGCTATGGCTGCTAACTGAAAGGTCAGCAGTTTGAACCCACCAGGTGCTCCCTGGAAACTCTATGGTGCAGTTCTACTCTGTCCTACAGGTTCGCTACGAGTCGGAATCGACTTGATGGCAATGAGTTTGGTTTTTGGTTTATACTATGAGAAAATAAATTTGTTTGTTAAAGCCATCACTTGTAGTGTATCTGTTATAGCAGCACTAGATAACTAAAACATCCATGAAAAATGCACACTTGAGAATCTGAGGGGGATGTGGGCTTTGAATATTAGATCGTAGGCCAAGCACTTCTGATTAAGGATTTTAATCTTAGATGATAATTCTTATTTTACGTAACAAATCTTGGGATTGGGGGTTGGAAAATACTGTGGTTTGTTTTGTTTGTTTGTGTTCTACAGTAATAACCATGTGCTTTATAAAACAGGTTCCCTGAATTTTCTACTAAATTGTGACTTCCAGCTGCCAGCAAATCTCAATAGTGATTCTCAGTAGAGACCGTCCCTCATCAGTTTGGAATCAAAAGCATTTCTGGAGATTCCAGAATGTTCAGGGTGTTTTCAGGGATACATTTTTCAGCCTCGATATGTTTGGCATTTTCTTAGCTACCACCATCATAACAGCCTCCACTTCTGGAGACTTGAGGTTATAGATGCAATTTTTCCTGGAAAAATTGAAAATGGAAAAAAGAGTGTAAAATAGCTGCTAACCATCCTGACATTGAGCAGAATGGCACAAGGACTGCCTTTGATGCAAGGTGCTTGTGCTGGCTAAGGAGAAGTAGTTGACAAAGAGTGACTATGCGATGTATTTTGAAGTTTGTTTGTTTTTTATTCTGAGATTTGCTGTTTTGGCACGCCTATATATGGGCACTAAAGTCTGTATCATTTGTGAAATTCATAATACTACTGCAGATATAAATTGGTGTTGTCTCAGCTTTGTGACTTAAATGGACTGGGTTGGGCCCCTTATCCCACATTCTCTGCATAGTCTTCAAAAAATATATTTTAAAGAACACTTCGGTTCTGAATTCCTAGATCTCACTATCATCTCACCTCCCACAAGACTCCCTTTCTTTTATTCTGTGCCAGATCATAGGTGGAAATTAACTACTGCTCACTGCCCTCCCCCAAAACAATTCATGCAAGGCATTTGACTAAAGACTTTAAGGATTTGTTTTACCATGAGGCACAATAAACAAATAAAAGTGAATACCAAGCAACACTTTACTTAAATATCCTTCCCTTACCACACACTAGGAAGTTACCACCAGCCATCTCCCTGGGGAATTCTTCCCTAGTTGTGTTGCTAGAGTTCTCCTCTCCAACTTAATACCTTCAAAGTGCAGACCACTTCATCTCTCCACATTGTATTCTCCTGGATCTAATCCTTCATTAATATGTTTGTTAAATAAAGTGCCAGCAATGCTAGGCCTTAACTTTCAGTAGCACAGAAGAACTGCAAAAGATTTCGGAATTCCAGTGCTTCTCTGCCTCCGCCTCCAAAACACTTAGAAGGTAAGACCACCTTCAACTGTTTTTTGTTTCCTCCATTGTTATTATTAGAACAGTTCATGCCAATTTTGCAGAAGGGAACAATATTGGCCTAAAAAAAAATTGACAGGTTTTTCAATGCTCTCTCTGATTCCACGTTTATTACTAAACAGCATGTTGAAAAAGCTGTGACTGAGGTCAAGAAAATATTGTAGGGCCACTTAAGAATTCAGTCATGCATATTTTGGGAATATAATACTCAAAAAGCTTTAGAAAGGATGTGGCCTCACTGTGTCCACACCAAGATCCAGACAGAAAGAGGGCCAGATCCCTTTCCCATCTATCACAGTGTGAATCTGCGAAAGCCTGTAAGGCTTTAGTTTTAAAACTCTGAGAAGACAACTTCATGGAAATAATGTTGTTCAAAAAGAATTCTGGGAAAAAAGAAGTCATTTCTTCTGGGGCTTAAAATTACATTATTTTTCTGGAGAGGTCAAGTTCTGAAAGGCAATAAAGCCTTTAATTTTGATTCTTCCTAAACATTAGGAGAGAAAAGTTACAACAACCTCAGAGATCACTAGGAATGCACTAATGAATGATAATTTATTCTTAGCAGTCAGAAAGAGCAACCAACTCTGAGAAATTGTGTTATAATTTCTATAACTTTGCAAACACATAGGAAATGTTAATTTGCAGATAACAGTTCAACTATAAAATTGATAAAATCAGTTTGTGTGGGAGGCCTGGCATGAGATAATATTAGTTATACCGCACATTAAACATATATGTATATATATATGTGTGTGCATATATGTGTGTGTATATGTATATATATAGCTTACCCATGATTTTCAGAAGTAGAGTGCCAGGAGATACACACACATGCCCATATTCACTGTAGGTCCCAATCCATTAGTGGGGCAGGGAACCAATTTACTGCATTTTTATATGAAATATAATACAGTAAGATAGAAAATAGCATGTATCTTACATTGTATGCTTTTGTGAAACTTTGTTTCATTTATATATACTTGAGTTTATGTGCGTCTAATTGCTGTGTCTTTTAAAAGGCCATATGAATGTTTTTCCATAATGCAAACACATTTTAATTCAAAAGTTTTCCTCTCTAGGGTATTCATGATAAAAAACAATTTTTTTCTTTAAATTTACAAAGAACTAGCCTCAATTCACATAGCTTAACTGTTTAAGTAGGTTACTCATGGAAAAAATTGCCCAAATTCTTACCTTTGCAACATTGTATGTGTATATATGCAGGAACCCTGGTGGTGCAATGGTTAAGCACTCAGCTGCTAACTGAAAAGTCCAAGGTTTCATCCTACTAGCAGTTCCATGGGAGAATGACCTGGTAGTCTGCCCGTAAAGATTACAGCCTAAGAAACCCTATGGGGCAGTTCTACACTGTCATGTAGGGTTGCTATGGAGCGTTTGTGGCGAAATGGTTACGTGCTTGACTGCTAACTGAAAGGCTGTTGATTCAAATCCACCCAGTGGCTTCATGGGAGAAAAAAACCTGGCAATCTGCTCCTGTGAAGATTACAGCCAAGAAAACCCTATGGGGCATTTCTGCTCTGTCACATAGGTTTGCTATGAGTCAGAATTGACTCGACAGCACACAATAACAACAACATGCCTTGGAATCAACTCCACAGCCCACAACAATAGTATAGTATATACATTATATATTACATAATATATAATCATATTATATATATTTTTATATACATACATAGATGTACATTATATATTATGTAAAATATAATAACATTATGTCAGATTATATAAAAAGCATACAATACAACCAATACCTAACCCACTGCCATCTAGTCAATTCCAACTCATAGTGACCCTACAGGGTTTCCAAGGCTGTGAGTCTCTACGGAAGCAGACTGCTTCTCCCATGGAGCCATTGATGGTTTTGAACCACTGACCTTTCTGTTAGCAGTTCAGCACTTTAACCAAATATACGATACAGTATATACATATTATTTGCACATATTTTATGCATCTGTATATACAGACATGGAGCCCTAGTGGTGCAGTGGTTAAGAGCTATGGCTGCTAACCAAAAAGGTCAGCAGTTCAAATTTACCTTTCGCTCCTTGGAAATCCTATGGGGTGATTCTACTCTGTCCTATAGGGTCTCTGTGAGTCTGAATCAACTCGATGGCAACAGGTTTATATATATGTATACACACACACACACACACACACACATCAGCTACCTGGCCAACCAACTGGAAGAGATCCATATTTGTACTCATTCCAAAGAAAGGTAATCCAACAGAATGCAGAAATTATCGAATAATATCATTAATATCTAAAACCCATTGCCAGTGAGTTGATTATGACTCATAGTGACCCTATAGGACAGAGTAGAACTGCCTTATAGGGTTTCCAAGGAGTGGCTGGTGGATTTGAACTGCCAATCTTTTGGTTAGCAGCCGGAGCTCTTAACTACTATGCCATCAGGGTTTCCTCATTAATACCACACACAAGTAAAATTTGGCTGAAGATTATTCAAAAGTGGCTGCAGCAGTACAACAGGGAGCTGTCAGAAATTCATGTCAGATTCAGAAGAGGACATGGAATAAGCGATATCATTGCTGATGTCAGATGGATCATGGCTGAAAGCAAAGAACACCAGAAAGGTGTTCACCTGTGTTTTATTGACTATACAAAGGCAGTCGACTGTGAAGATGATAACAAATTATGAATAACATTGTGAAGAATGGGAGTTCCAGAACATCTAATCGTGCTCATGAGGAAACTGTATTTAGACCAAGAGGCACTTGTTCCAACAGAACAAGGGAATATTGAGTGGTTTAAAGTGACTAAAGGTGTGTGTCATGTTGTATTGTTTCTCCATACTTATTCAATCTGTGGAGCGCTGGTTGCATAGTGGTTAAGAGCTGCATCTGCTAACCAAAAGGTCAGCAGTTCAAATCTATCAACTGCTCCTTGTTAACCCTATGGGCAGTTCTAATCCATCCTATAGGGTCACTGAGTTGGAATCGACTTGACAGCAACAGGTTTTTTCTTTTTTTTAATTCAGTCTGTATGCTGAGCAAATAATCTGAGAAGTAGGACTATATAAAGAAGAACAGCGCATCAGGATTGAAGGAAGACTCATTAACAACCTGCGATATGCAGATGACACAGCACTGCTGAAAGTAAAGAGGATCAATAAGCATAAACAGAGAAAAGATTGAAATTGTCAAAGATGTCATTTTACTAGTATCCACAATCAATGCCCATGGAAGCAGCTGTCAAGAAATCAAACCACACATTTGCATTTGGCACATCTGCTGCAAAAGACCTCTTCAAAGTGTTGAAAAGCAAAGATGTCGTCTTGAAGACTAAGGTGTGCCTGACCCAAGCCACAGTATTTTCAATCACCTCATATGCATGGGAAAGCAGGACAATGAATAAGGAAGACTGAAGAAGAATTACGTTGTTGGTGAAAAATATTGAATATAACATGGACTGCCAGAAGAACAAACAAATATGTCATGGAAGAAGTACAGCCAGAACGCTCATTAGAAGCAAGGATGGCAAGACTTCATCTCACATACTTTGGACATGTTATCAGGAGACACCAGTCCCTGGAGAAGGACATAATGCTTGGTAATGTAGATGGTCAGTGAAAAAGAGGAAGACCTTCAACGAGATGGGTTGACACAATGGCTGCAACAATGGGCTCAAGATAACAACTATTATGAGGATGGCACAGGACCAGGCAGTGTTTTGTTCTGTTGTACATAGGGTCGCTATGAGTCAGAACAGACTCAACAGCACCTAATGACAACAAGAACAACACACACATATATACATATATATTCAAATATATATGTAAGTGAGAACGAACAATTAGAGATTGAAATCACTAATCATTAAAGGATATTCTAGAGGAAAACTAGATGACCAGCAACACTGAAGTAACTAACCATATTTTTCACAAATAATGTGCTCACTCATGTAAGAACACAAATGATTGAATTAAGTAAAACAGTTCTCACATAGCACGCCCATGCATATACCATGCATGTCTTATGGCACTTCCAGAAGTGAATTTCAGCCTCATTCACCCATCCTCCTATACCAAACCAAATCCATTGTCTCTGAGTTGTTTCAGACTCATAGTGACCCTATAGGACAGGGTAGAACTGCCCCATAGGATTTTCAAGGACTGGCTGGTGGATTTGATGTGCTGACCCTTTTGTTAGCAGCTGAGCTCTAGTCCTCGCATATTACAGGTAAATCATATTGTTCTGTTCATTTTCTTTTGTTCTGTACATTTCTTTTAATCTCCTTCTCATGTGTAATATAAAATCCATACCTACCTTAAGTGAAGTTTCCATGTAATCGGAAACAGAAATTGAAATCAGCAACATGTAAAAAAAATTGGCATTGTGTGCTTATAAAAATATCTATGGGGGGCCGTGGGACAAGTGGCTAAAAACGTACAGTGAATGCATTATTTGCTTAAAGATCTTTTTAACTACTTAAGCTTTTCATTTACCAAGTGGGGAATGGTGGCTGAGAGCAAGAGCTGGATTACTAAGTAAATTTTTTAAAAAATTTGTTCTAGGCTACATGGGGAAAAGAGACTATAGTAAGGTAGGGAAAAAAATAACTGTGGAAAGAAGAACAGAGCTTTTGTTTTTGACTGTTTTAGTTTTTGCAGCTTTATTGAGGCATAACTGATATGCTTTAAGGATACCATTTGCGAAGTGTTAACATATGTATAGGTGGCGTGAACGGTTAAGTGCTTGACTACTACCTTGAAGGCTGGAAATTCAAGCCCATTCAGAGGACCATCAGAAGACAGGCCTATCTGTTTATGAAAGGTCACAGTTTTGAAAACCTTATGGAGCAGTTCTACTCTGCATACATACTGTTGCCAAGAGTCAGGATCGACTCCAGGGATACTAACAACAAAAACAAAAAAAACAATGTATGTATACATCCATAAAATCATCACAACAATCAAGAAAATGACCATAGTCATCACCTCCAAAATTCCTTTGCGCTCTTTTGAAATCCCTTCCTCCCTTTCCCTCCTAACTTGCCCTGTCTTACCCCAACCCCCATTGCCAACAGCCATTTATCTACCTTCTGGCACAGTAAAAAAAATGAGTTTTTTAGAATTGCATATGCAAGACTTCATTCATTTAACATAATTATTTTGAGATTCATCTATGTTGTGTGTATCAGTGGTTTATACTTTTTATTGTAGAGTAGTATTTCATCGTATGATATACTACAGTCTGTTTATTCATTTATTTAGTGGCAGATATTTGCATTTTTATTTTCCCCCATTTTCTGGCTATTATAAATAAATCTACTATAACATCATATGCAAGTTTTTGTGTGGACATATGTTTTATTTCTTAAAATGCTAAACATACACCAATGAATAAAATGGCTGGGTTACACGGTTGCTGTTGTTATGTGCCCAAACCAAAACCAAACCTGTTGCCATCCAGTCAATTCTGACTCATGGTGACCTTACAGGACAGAGTAGAACTGCCCCGTAAGGTTTCTAAGGAGTGGCTGGTGGATTCGAACTTCCAACCTTTTGATTAACAGTCAAGCTCTTAACCATTAAGCCACCAGGGTTACATGGTAGGTGTATGCATAACTTTTTAAGACACTATCAAACTATATTCCGGAGTGGTTTTATCATTTACCATTTCTATCAACATTGCACTGATTACCTGTTTTATCAGTTATTCAGAGAGCAGTGTTGAAAACCCCAATGGTAAATGTCATTTTGTCTCGGTTTTCTTTTAAGTTCTACCAGTTATGGTTTATGTATTTTGAGGTTCTGTATTAGGCTTCTGAGCATTAGGATTGAGGATTGTTATGACCTCTTTAAAATTTATTTTATATTTTTCTCCTGCTGTGTCCAAGATTCTCTATTGTGATCCCTGCCAGAGCAGTAAGTGGTGATAACCGGGCACCATGTGGTTGTTCTGGGCTCAGTCTGGTGAAGGCTGTGGTAGTTGTGGTCCCTTAGTTCTTTAGACTAATCTTTCCCTTGTGTTTTTGGTCTTCTTCATTCTCTCTTACTTTAGCCAGAATGGGACCAGTAGATGTATCTTAGGTGCCCGCTCACAGGCTTTTAAGACCCCAGTTGGTACTCACCACAGTCAGCTGTAGAACATTTTGTTTAAAGACTATATTACGCCAATTGATCTAGATGTCCCCTGAGACCATGGCCCCAGGCCTCAGTCCAGTAGCTTGGTCTCTCAGTTTGGATGTGTCTGTGAAGCTTCTATGACTTTGCCCTGGTCAACTTGTACTGACTTCCCCAGTATTGTATACGGTCTTACCTTCACCCAACTTACACTTATCTACTATCTAGTTAGTGTTCTTTCTCCCCCCCCCCCCCACCCCCGCCAAACCATCAAAGACTGTTTCTTTCTGTATGGAAACATTTGCATGTGTTTTTATAATAGTGGTCTCATACCATATTTGTCCTGTCGTGATTGACATATTTCACTTAGCATAATGTCCTCCAGATTCATCTATGTTGTGAGATGTTTTCCAGATTCATCACTGTTCTTTATCATTGCATAGTATTCCATTGTGTGTATGTACCATAGTTTGTTTATCCATTCATCTATTGATGGGCATTTAGGTTGTTTCCATCTTTTTAATATTGTGAACAACCCTGCAATGAACTTGGGTATGCAAATGTCTATTCATGTGACGGCTCTTATTTCTCTAGGATATATTCCCAGGAGTGGGATTGCTGGACTGTATGTTATTTCTATTTCTAGCTTTTTAAGGAAGTGCCATATTGTTTTCCAAAACAGTTGTACCATTTTGCATTCCCTTGTTATGACCTCTTGATTAACTCTTTATCTTTACGATACTACCTTTATCTTCTAAAGAGATTTTAAAAAATCACATATTTACTACCTCCAGTACTTTTTATTCCTTTATATAATACAGATTTTCATCTTATATCATTTTTCTAAGGGGCCCTGGTGGGACAGTGGTTGGTCAGTCTTTGGCTTGTGTGTTTTCTACAGCTTGAAGAACTTTTTTTTTTCCCCCAATATTTATTTTAGCGTAGGTCTGTTTGTGGTGAAAAAGTCTCTATTCTCCTTAATTTTCAAGACTTTTAAAGACATTTTCTCTGACTCTAGGCTACATATTTACAGATAGATATTGTTTTCTTTTAGTATTTTAAAGGTACTGCTCTACTATCTTCTAGCTTATATTGTTTCAGATGAAATACACAGTAGACAATGTCTGAGATGGAAAGTACACTGGATAAGATTAAAAGAAGATTAGCACTATAGAAGAAAAGACCACTGAATTTGAAAAGATAAGAATAGAAACAATCTGAAACAAGTATTTGAAATATAATCATAATCACTGTTTTAGTGACCTTGCCTAGTTACTAATTCTAATACATCTCTCTCTAATCTTGGAGTCAGTCTCTATTGATATACTTCATTTTTTTTTTTTTTCCTATATTATGGGTCACAATCTTACTTCTTTTAATACCTTGCATTATTTCATTGGATGTCAGACATTTTGAATTTTATCTCGGGTGCTACGTATTTGGTATTCCTATAAATATTCTTGAGCTTTGTTTTGGGACACAGGTACATTATTAAAGTAAATTATTTGGAACCAGTTTGATTCTTTCAGGTTTTGCTTCTACGATTTGCTATATGAATGGACAGATTAACCAGTAAACACAGAATGCACTGCCTTGCACTGTGCAAGGTACATACAGCTTAATTGTATTTACTTGCTAATTTGTGGTAAGCAGTTTCACATGAGTTTGACCACATCTTTGACGTGGTGGGGGACCGGTGAAATTGTGCATTGCAGATTGGTGGGAGGGCACAATTGGGCCCCCGTGTACCTTGCTTATTGGCTAATCTGACCTTGGTTTGTTTGTTTTTGTCAAATCTAGTTAGATGAAACATGAATTGTTCTTGGCCCTGTGTGAACTTGAGATTTATTCCTCTCTATATTTTTTTGATTGTTCTTTCCCTAGACTCAGGTAGTTTCCTCACATGGAGGCTCCAATCAATATATTCAACTGAAGACTTGGGCAAAAGTCTGTGCAAATCTCTGCGCTGTCTCTGTGCAGTTCTTTTCTTTTTAGTATGCTGTTCTATGAACTTTAGCTGCCTTACCCTTCCCAGACTCCTACATCTGTCTACTTTAGGGGCGATTGTAAAGTTTCTCCAGATTGTAAGTAACCCAGGATGTGCTGTAAAAAGCTTCATATCTTCCCATAAAATCTTCAGTGAAATAATTAATAACAAACTGGTTTGAAGTTAAATCTATTTTAGCACCACACCAAAACTCTTAATCCTGCTTCAATAACTAGAATGTGGAATTTAAAGTCCAAATGGGCAAGAACTTTACCTTGCTTATCTGTATTTCCCTAGTATCTACATCTGGGTTTGGCATATAGCAAGTACTTAATAAATACTTGCTGAATAAATATTGCCAAGATGTCTTTTGCTAAGAAGTAAATACACCCATGAAGATACATAAAGTTAAAATATCAGCTTAGTACAGATTCCTAAATATAACTTGTCATTAAGTTATCTAATTTAGAGTAATTAAGAAAATGTTAAAACTCGTCATGCTTCCATTTGGTTTATCTCTAAAGCTAATCATTAACTTCTAACCCAAAACCAAAACAAAAAAAAACAAACCCGTTGCTGTCCAGTCGATTCCAACTCATAGCAACCCTGTAGGTCAGAGTAAAACCACCCCATAGGGTTTCCAAGGAGCAGCTGATGGATTTGAACTGCAGACCTTTTGGTTAGCAGCTGTAGCACGTAGCCACTGTGCTACCAGTATGACTTGCCTAGTCTTACTGACTTTAGGTAAAATCATAATCAAGAGGAAGAATTTTGTTGGCTTTCTTTGGAACTGATCTACTCTCAGTCTGTTAAAACCACTCTCACACCCATAGGGTTTCAGGTATACAAAAATCTACTTATTTTATGGTATATAGGGACAATACTTCAAGATACAGAAAATTACAAAATTGTATGATGTTATGAGATCCTAAGTCACAATACTCCCACTTAAAAAGCACATTATTATGTGTTTGATATGGATTGTAAAAAAATGCTCACACATTTTCACATAGTGAATATATTTCTTGGAATTACCTTAAGAGATATTAGGTGAGATATTATTACACATTTAATGGTTATAAATTTTTACAGATTTAATTTGTATAAATTGAAAATTGCAAAAATTTATGATAGAGCGCTACTCAGTTATTAAAATTATAATTTTTCAGGCTATATAAAAGCATGGAGAAAGGTTATGATTAATAAAGTAAACATGTACAGAACATAAAAGCAAATCTACCATACTATATTAAAATATGTATGCATGTGAATAAGGATTGGAAAGAAATGCAGAATAATGAAAACTGATGTGTTAAGGTGGTAAGATTGTGAGTAAATCTTTATACAGAAATTTGTTTTTAGAAACAGCATTGCTATAAATAGTCTGGTTGTATATATTTTAAAGTTAGGTTTAATTTGGTCCAGATTTGCAGATATAGAAAATCAGTTTCCCCTCCTTGGATCCAATCTCAAATGATTTACTTATACATACCATTAAAAATTAATTTTTTTAAGGCTATATGAAACTATGCACATTTGTAAACCAGAGGTGTTTTATTTGCATCTATGCCTGTGGCAGAAGCAACACTCTGATAATTTGCCACTATTTTGTACAGATATTTCTTGAGGGTTTTGAAATCTTTATTTTATGCTACTATTTCAGCATTCTCTAATCATGTCTACTGGCAGTATTTCAGAATTGGCTCAATGTAAGTGTAGAAAACAAGGGTGGCTAGCCAAGCTTCACCATTACTTACACAAGCAGATTGCTGAAGTGACAGAATTAGGACTAAGTTAAATGAAATGCATGTCTTGTCTCATGTGAAGGGAGTGTAACCTACTGACATCATGACAGTCACAGTTATCTGAAGCAGTGATTAGCTTTAGATCACCAAGACAGATCTTGAAGAAACATGTACAACTCTATCGTGGAATAAATAGCCCAGACAAGTGAACACATATATACACATTTGAACAAGTAAGATAAATACCCCTGATGGCTAAAATAATATGTTTAAAAGTCTAAAATGAAAAGTAGTTCCCAAATGATCAAGTTATGAGGTAAGGATGACCCTTTTGCATTTACTTTCTGAACGAAAAAAATAAAGCAAATAGATCTAACAACAATATACTGGGAACATTTCTAATTTTCACACACACACACCCCAAAAGAATAATGACATAGCTTAGAAGATTAAAAAATCACTCTCCAATAATTATTGTGCATGTTAATTTTAAAATCTTTGGTAAAACTCAGTGAACACAATCCAGCTAAGTAAGTATTAACATGATTTAGCATGGTAGACTCTACTAAGAAAACTCCATTTATGTTGAAGACTTTATAGCTGTAAACATTTTAAATATTTTAATGTTAACATATATGTCTATCTATATTTTGGGGGGTGCCTGGTGGCACAGTGGTTAAGACTTCACCTGCTAACCAAAAGGTTAGCAGTTCGAATCCACCATCTGCTCTTTGGAAACCCTATGGGGCAGTTCTACTCCGTCTTATAGGGTCACTATGAGTCGGAACTCACTTGACGGCAATGAGTTTGGTTTTTGGTTTGGTTTATATACATATTTTAATGTTTATATATACACTGTTTGAAAATAAGAGCTTTTTTCAGGTAACATATATATGATATAGATAGATAGATTTAACTTAAAACCAGTTTGTTATTAATTAATTATTTCACTGAAGACTTTATGGGAAGATATGAAGCTTTTTACAGGGCATCCTGGGTTACTCACAATCTGGAGAGACTTTACAATCACCCTTAAAGTAGATAGATGTAGGAGTCTGGGAAGGCTAAGGCAGCTAAAGTTCATATATATGTTACCTGAAAAAAAGCTCTTATATTCAAACAGTGTATAAATAATATTCCTATGAACGCTTTTCCTTTCATAACATCGAAATCCCCTGGCCTTCTCTTCCTAATGAAATCCTCTTTCTACCTCAGTAATGCAAATATATACATCCATCAAAATTCTTCAGAGTTATAAAGGTTGAATATGTTCAGAATTCTGAACAGCCACGAAGGACATAGCCTTTAAATATAGTTTTAGCCTTCCATATAATGCAATGTCCTAGAAATACTAAAGTTAATGTTGTACTCTTAATGCATATGAAAATTAAATGTGAATTTGAGAGGGCTTTTCAAGCATATTTATATAAAAAATTATTGTGTTTTATAGGAGATATTTTAAGTTTTTGTAAGGTTAAATAAAATACTTAGAAGTATGCCACATCATAGAAATGGCTAAGCAAAATCCTCAGGTCAAACCTCACACAGCAAGTAAAACATGTTTCTCATCCAATGCAAGTTCTTTTGGACATCCCCTAACAATGACTACTAATTCCTTCAATAAATTTTTTGAGCACCCACTGCATGCTTAGAATTTTTCTCCAAGCATACAGCAATGAGCTTTTTGTAAAAATTAGGAACGTCTCCAGCATAGTATCATTTAGTCAATTTCCTTTATAGTTCAGAAAATGAATGCAAAAGAGGCATTCTTATTTTATAACTTGATCATTTCAGAACTGCTTTTTATTTTAGATTTTTAAAGATATTAATTTAGTCATTAGATGCCTGTGTGATCTTGCACAAGTTACATAAACTTCTGTGTTTCAATTACTTAATCTAATATATATATATATTATATATATATATATATAAAGAGAGAGGAGCCCTGGTGGTGCAGTGGTTAAGAGCTATGGCTGCTAACCAAAAGGTTGGCAGTTCAAATCCACCAGCCACTCCTTGGAAACCCTATGGGGCAGTTTTACCCTGCCCTATAAGTTAGGTTCCAAAGACCAGGTCACTGTGTGAAAACTGGCATTATGCAAAATGGAGGATGTTGAGAACTGAAAGCTTTGCAGGCTGGGAGAAACTGTGTGAGGAGAACTAAAGTATCTGGAAAAATAACCGTAGTATTTAGATCATAAATTATTTTGGAAATCATGTAACTTGTACTTTATGTACACTGGGGAGACCTGAACAATTTAAATTGGTTATGTTGTCAGATGTTGGTTTTAGAATCCAAGTTTTCGGGAATGACATTTTCCTTAAATTGAAGTGAGACAGCTACAATAATTCTGCCTCAAAGCTATTTCTTTCATCCCTAGCTGAACCATGCAACTCCAAAGTGTAACAAAACTCTGAATTGAGCAGACTCCCAGTCCAGCCACTATCTTTTCAAAAACCTGAGAAAATCTGGTCATGAATTGACCGAACATCTGATACAGGAATTGGAGTAATAGTGCTAGAAGACTAGAAAATGACAAGCAGTATTACTTTTAAAGAAAGAAGTAAGAATAGCAGAAATAGTCTGTAAATCAATCCCAATATTGGTTCTAGAACTGATTATTCAAAGGATATTATGCCCGTAGGCAGAACAATATTCACGGGAGCTTTCCTGGCTGCATTAAGAATAAGTTATGACAGATCGACCTAATGCATTTCTTAAATAGGGTTAAGAGATTCGAGGATGATGGAAGTACAATGGTGCTTTGTGTTTCTGGTATTCATAATGGTGTATTGGTCACAAAGGTATTTAATAAATTCTTATAGAAATGTGATAACTGTGTAGGCATATAGGGCTATGCAAGGCCTTAGATCAAATAATATTTTTCAGAAGGACAATATTTAAAAGGGGCTAAAATACATTCAACTCCAATCTAAGAGTAATCTCTCATGGCATTTGGTAAATTTATCTCCTTAGCAACATTTTTACCTATGATATGAATAAAAGTATAGAAAGCATATTAATCAAATATGTAAGTGAATATTGGTAGTGAAATACATTAAATGTTGAAGTCATGACTTAAAAAAATTTGCAAGGTTAAAACAATGGGCTGAAACTTATTAGATAAATGTGATATAGAGAAATGCAAGTTTCCACAATTATTTCAATAAAATAAGTGCACAAAGGAATCTAGGCTTAGCAATTGCCCCTGTGGAGTCAGGGTGGTCGTTCAACTTGGGATTTTAGTAACAATAAAACCATATGAATTGACTTTGAATTATAACAGATATGAATCATGTATGCTTACAATGAGGGTGGAGGTAATTTTATAATAATAGTAAGACCTAACACTTGCCTAACAGATGTAGTAAAATTAACTTATTTAATCTTCACAACAACCCTATGAGGTTAAGTACTATTAATACCTCCATTTTACAGATGAAGAAACAGGCACAGAGAGATTAAATAACTGCCCAAGGTCACACAGTGTTACTGCTCTGAGGCAGGATACTACTATTTTTTAAAAAGGCAAAAAGAGCATTGAGGAATGACTGGTTTGTACTGATAACGTTATATGAGGAACTGATACTTGGAATGGAGATAAAAGCTTGCAGAAGAAATTACAGAAGTACTTGATAACTGACTTCAAACTATTTGAATATCTCTCATGGGGAGAGAGAATGTCTTGTTTCTATGGCTCCAAGGGGAAGACTAGGACACACAGGAGTTACATTTAAACTCAGAATAGAAAAGGATTTTATCTTGTTATAGCTGCCCAAGATGGATTTCAGGTAATGATATATAAAACGGCAGAATTACAGAGTTCAAGGGATGAAGGGTAGGTAAATGCATCTTCAATAATAGCAACACTATTTTGTACCACATTTAATGTCTGTGAACATCTGTAATTGCTCTCCTTACCTTCTAAATGGGTAATGATCGGTGGTCATCCATTATGGATTTGAAACCTCAATACCAACAGGCAATCCATTTTAAAAGTGACATTTATGTGCTCAAAAGCCAATTAGCATGCTCTAAGTGTAACATTTGCATATATCTACATCTATTTTACTTGATGTACCTTCATTTCAGCTAATGAAGATAAAGGGTCTACGATCTCTTTTTTTCTTAAAAAAATTACTAGACAAAACATTTCTTACTCCATTTCCTGTCTCATGCTGTTGAGTTAGCATCAAATTGTTTCCCCTGAACAAAGAATATTCTTGGTCATTCCCTGCATCTTCTCTCTTCTTCAGCTCTTCTTCTGTGCATAGTTATCCATTTAGGCTGCCTATTTTGCTCTAGATATCTGGCCAATTAACTTACGCGTCTTTCATTTTTAACTATACTTTTATTATAATATAGACGTTATCAAACTCACAAGTTTGGTCTTTTACATCCTGAGTAATTCTCTCTCTTTTTGTTTCTGTTAGCCTTTTCTATCTAATTTATTTAAATGCACCTTAAAATGATTTTTACTTTAGCAGTGGTATTCTAATATGTAATTTAGATAATTTATGCAAATTAAAATTCCACTATGGCATATCATAAAAATTTTGAGTTTCCTTTCCTAGAGTAGGGAAATAGGATATTCAAATGAGTCAGAATTTATTTGATTGCTCACAGGAACAAAGTGAGCTCTTTTCAAACATGAAGTGCAACATAACTCTCTTTTTATAACCCAAATGCCGTTATGCCATCTTGAAGGAGATTTCTGTCCATCAAAATCTCAGCAACAACAATGACAAAAAAATGAACAAAAACATTTAACACATTTAAATTGGACTTCAAAATCCTTAAAGAAAAATGACGTCTACGTCATGTGTCTCGTCAACAGGAACACAGGGAGATATATACAGTGTACCAAACAAAAGATTTAAACAAATCTTTTTTAGGTAGAATTTTCTCTTCCCAAAGTTTTCCAGTCACAGCAAGAGCTAAAATCTACAAGTCCTCCCCTACTCTCAAGAATGAAGTCTCTTTTTAGACGTGTTGTTCACTAGTTAATGTCCTTTTCTCATTGCCATACCACTCAGCTCCACTATGGGCAACATATATCCCTACTGGCTCTAACCTTCCCTGGTGAATTCTGATAAATTATTTATCTGGTAAGCCTCTATGAAAAGACACTAGCAACTTACTGTTAGTAATTTGGGTAGTTTTATATCCTGAAAATATCTATAATATTGCTACTAGTAGTGATACACAGATTAGTGGGTGTCAAATCAGTATTGGTTAGAATTTCATAGTGGTAGGGATAGTTCTGTAACAAGCTAAAGTGCCAAGAAAGGTGATAACTAACTTAGAGTTTTTTTTTTTTAAAAGCTCTTTTTTGGAAACCTAGTCTAACTGTAAGGATTGTTTTCTGTGCTAATACATTCTCCATTCTTCCCACAGAATCATAAGAAATACTTAATTATTGTGATTTAGAGTGTTTGTTTGCTTGTTTTTTACTTATTTACTTACAGACTCACTTATTTATGTATTTATTTAGCCCAGCCCCTTCGATTCATGGATAATCTTCTCCTTACGTCAAAGCTGTTCATATAAGGCATGTTTCCATAGAGTCACAAAATTAGACTAGTCTTGGACATTATTGAGCTCCTCTTATGTTCAGGATTATTGTTCAAAGCACTAGAGGCAATATAGACACAATGCTAGATTTAGGACACATAAGAAGCAGTGGAAAGAGACAAAAAATATATAGAAAATTATTATTAAACCCAACTTAAAAGCAGCATAATTCCAAAGGGATATAACTTCAAAGAGGCAGTCTGTATCAAGTTTGTGGATCATTTGTCCTTGGATATAAACCTTAAAGAAGGAATATTATTTCTACAGGGAGGAATCACAGAAAAGACTTTTTAGGAATAGAGTAACACAATTTACCAGTTATATTCTGATGGTTATTGAAATTCATGTTTATCACCAGCAAAATTTTATGCAATATGTTAGTGGTTTGGTGAGATCCTAGAAAGGTGATAATAAACACATGTGAGGACCAGAGTCCAAAAATACAGAGGTGAGGTTGAAGAAGAATCAGGGCTTTAATGAAATTGATGAAAAATCTATTTTCCTAAAATTTCTTAGCAATAATCTATAATCTATGATTTATTTATATGAGTTTTCCCTACAGCAAATATTTAATAATCAATAACTATTTGGTCATTCAGTAAAATTACCTGATAAACTCAATTCTGCTATTTATTTTCCCCTCAAAAATTAAACATAATAATGATAATATCTTACAGGTATTAGGAGCCCTGGTGGTGTAGTGGTTAAGAGCTCAGCTGCTAACCAAAAGGTCAGCAGTTCAAATCCATCAGCTGCTCCTTGGAAACCCTATGGGACAGTTCTACCCTGTCCTATAGGGTCACAATGAGTCAGAACCGACTCAGTGGCGCCTCACAACAACAACACAACAGGTATTAAGTAATTATCTGTGGAGCACATAATTAGCTTATCCAGTTCTCATAATACCAGATGAGCTAAGTTTTATTATCCCCATTTTACAGACCTGGAAACAGAGACTCAGCTTGAGTCATGTGGCCACAAATCACCCAGCCACTAAGTTGTACAGTCAAGTCACAATAGCCAGTCTGATTTTACAAATCATATTCTGAACAGTCATATATAAATTAAGCTTTCCTGACTAAGCATAGATCAAGTTCTTTTGGGGAAAAATGTTACTAATAAAAAGAATATTTTAATACATGCTGTCTTTGTCATCTGTTCTGCTATAACAGAAATACCACAAGTGGATAGCTTTAACAAAGAGAAATTTATTTTCTCACAGTCTAGTAGGCTGAAAGTCCAAATTCAGGGCTTTAGCTCCAGAGGAGGGCTTTCTCTTTCTGTCAGCCTTCTCATCAGTGTTCCCCCAGACTAGGAGCTTCTCTGCACAGGAACCCTGGGTCCAAAGGACGCGCTCTGCTCCCAACACTGCTTTCTTGGTGGTATGAGGTCTCCCTGTCTCTCTGCTCACTCTCTCTTTTATATCTCAAGAGATTGCCTCAGGACACAATCCTATCTTGTAGATTGAGTCATGCTTTACTAACACAACTGCCAGCCATCCTCCCTCATTAACATTATAGAGCAGGATTTATAACATATAGGAAAATCACACAATACCTGGAATCATGGCCCAGCCAAATTGATACGCACATTTTTGGGGGGACATAATTCAATCCATGGCATATGCTAAAACAAAAGAAGTATTGCAAATATTAATACTTGTTTTATACACAAAAGCTTTTAAAAATTATAGGCTAATTTTATCACAAGTGTTACTTTAGGGATTTCTCAGCTTTGAATAACTAGAACAAAAGAATAATCAGGCACTTTTTAAACTAATATTGTTCTGAACATGACAGTTCAGTTCTAGGTCAAGGTTAAAATAATATGAAGATTGAATAATAATATGAGAAACTGCTCATAAAGAAGAAATTTATTTTAAAAAATGATCCTGATAGTAAATAGTAATTAAAGAATGAGCATTGTGCATGGTATCTCAGGACATAACAATAAAGAAGTTGAGGAGGAAAGAGAACTCAACAAAGCATTTGCCCTGAAAACAAACCCAGTCTTCTTGGAATTCCTAGGGGTGAGCAGGAAGAGTAACCCAAGATCACTCTTGACGAAATCAGTGTCTATCCCTGAACCCATCTCAGTAAAAGAGTCTGAATTTGTTGTTCTCACAAAATTCTATTATAACATTGGCAGTTCATTTTAATATAATTCTTAGTCATAATGTAATTGGGAGACTTGCTATTAATGATGGCTGATGTTGATCATTTGGGCTGATTCCAGTTGAGAGGATGATACCTATTTTGGTTAGAACAAGTCCCTTTGGGAGACTAGTTTGTTTATAATTGATAAAAAGATTATTTTTGCTTCCCATCTCCACAACTCACTACTACCTCGCCATGCCAAGTATGAAGAAAGTGTTTATCACATTGATAGAGAATTCCCCAAAGTGCTTTACATCAACAAGTAGCAGGAATGCTATATATATATTCACAGGTTCCTGGAAACCCACAGATTGAAGAAGTGAGGAGGAGGTAACTAGAAAATGGGAGAGGAGGAGAAATGTGAGAAGGGCATTAAAAGTGGAGCTACTGGAACATGCCAAGGGGTTGATTCCTATAATGGAACTTTGACCAACAATATAGTACCTAGAGATTAGGTTGAACCATATAAGATTGCAGATATTAGCCTATTTTTGAACCTACAAAACAGACAATTTCATTTGGTTCAACCTAGTATGTTGTTGTTTCATTATTAGATTTGCTAAGTCATACCATGTTTTTAGTAAATTAAGGTATCTATATCCAATTTGTGCATCTTAATGATTTTTTAAGGAACTAAAAAGAGGTAGGAGCTTCCAAACAATTGGGATAGATGCTTGATGCATACACACACACACACAAATACACACACACACACACACACACACAGCATGCACAGTTAATGTGTAATAATACACAAATATAAATCTTATACGTTCAGTTTAAAAATAATAAAATAAACATACTTTTATCATCTTGCAGGTTAAGAAACAGAAAATATCTTATTTAAATATTAATTAAAGGTTGACTCTAGATAGCTTTACAATGATCCCTGGGTGGCACAAATGGTTCAGCACTCAGCTACTAACTGAAAGTCTGGTAGTTTGAATCCACACAGAGGCTCCTTGAAAGAAAGACCTGGCAATCTACTTCTGAAAGGTCACAGCCATTGAAAATCCACACTTCTACTCTGACACACAGGGGGTCGTCATGAGTCAGAATTGACTGGATGACAACTAGTTATTTGTTTGTTTCTTCCTAGTTGGTTTTAGGGATTAGGAACATCTGATCTAAAATAACAATGCAAAATTCAGTCTGTGGCTTGAGGTGAAGACTTATTTTAAAAATCCTCTATGGAATTTCTTTTCTTTGGCAGTTTGACAGGTGGGAAGAAGAGATTTGGAAGAATATCCTTTTGTGTTTATACTCATATGTGATGCTATATATGTTCTTTTTAAAGGAGTGCAACCTTAGAAATAAACTTTAGTCTAACCCCAGCTGAAGGAAGGCATCAAGGGAATACGCAAAGGGAGAGACTTTGCCTTCAGGGGATCCAATGGATGCACTGTTGCTTTTGCCAAGTCAGATAAGTAAACAGGCAAAATTTGAGATATGTAGCTACTGCACATAGCAAAATCCAGCCAAAAATTCATCAGGCACACATTACTGAAAACAGAAAAGAGATAATTCCAGAGGGAGAAATGTGAGTTAATAAAATATTATTTTTATCTTATTTTGTACTTCTCATTCTCCACTGAATTTTCTTAGTAGATAAAGCTCTGAAATTTCAAAATAGACCTGGTTTGAATTGTTCAGCAGGAGTGAAAGAGCCAGTGTTTTGATATCATTGTTGGGATGATGAACTAACAACTATGTTAATAGGAATAGAAATAACTAGTTTTATTGAGCAATTCATTTATACTTGAGGCTTTCTAGCTGCACAAGTGAGTTAATTCATCTTCACAACAACTGTGTGAGAAACGTACCATGATTGATCATCCTGATTATATAGGTGAGGCAACTGAAGCTCAGAAAAACTTAGACAAAGTCACATAGGTGATAAGTGATGAAGATGGGATTCTATTATCAGTAGTTGGACTCCTGATCTTGGGCTTAGTCCACTACTTTACAACACCCCTCTTTTAATTAACATTATCATGTGCCTGCATAATGCATCATATTTTTCTCACATATATAGGTCAAACTCAGATAGCAAGACCACAATTGAACCCTTCATTTGGAACTTTTTCTATATTTTTTTGAGCAGGTTACATTGTTATTTTCCATTCCAAAGAATAGAACCAAAAAAAAAAAAAAAAAAAAACTGATGCTGGATATATTTAGTATGAATTGTCTCCATTTTCACCAAGTTACTTTCTTTTGGCTACTCAAGATACACATCATTGATGACTCATAAGGGAGGAATACTCTCAAACCATTCCTCCATCCTCAGTAAAGTCCTCTTTCCTTACATCTGCTCCCAGAATACCAGCAAGAAATGCTATACCCTCCCTATCTCTAACCTTACTCATTCAGCTCATTTGACCCATACAAGCTTCACATCTGGCCTGACTTTTCCATTCCTAGAGCTAGAAAGCAATCATCTATAATTTTCCTAGAAACACACTTTTCTCAAAGGGGGTATATATGTATGGGCACACACACAAACACACACACATCTTCACATACCTATGAATATGTATAAAAGGGAAACCGCTAATTTTAATAATCTCAAAGATTTTTAAGAAGAAATGAAAGTCTTCTTTTAGATAATGTTTCTTTTGTTATTGTTGAGAATATATGCAGCAAAATACACACCAATTCAACAGTTTCTCCATGAACCATTTAGTGGCACTGATTATATTCTTCAAGATGTGCAACCCTTCTCACCATCTTTTCTGACTCGTTCCTCCCTCATTAACATAAGTTCACTGCTCCCTAAGGTTCCTATCTAATCTTTTGAGTTGCTGTTGTCAATTTGATTCAATATAGTTCTTAAGAGATCATAATGCTCAAGACAGACATATGAAATGTATACTTAATTGCCTTCATGAACAACTGCCTCCTTTGCCATGAGACCAGGAGAAATGGATGATGCCTGGCTACCATTAGTGACCAATTTTTTGTTTTTTTGCTTTGTTTTTTTTGACATTTCTTTTTTTTTCTTGTACCTTAGATGAAGGTTTGCAGAACTAATAGTTTCTCATCTAACAGTTAGTACACATATTGCCCTATGACAATGGTTGACAACCCCATGACATGTCAGCACTGTCCCTTCTCAGCCTTGGGTTCCCCATCACCAGCTTTCCTGTCCCCTCCTGCCTTCTAGTCCTTGTCCCTGGACTGCTGTGCCTCATTAGTCCTGTTTTTTTTTTTTTTATGAGGCTGTCCAATCCCCAGCTGAACAGTGAACTTTGGGAGGGGCTTCACCACTGAGCTAAAAGGGTGTCCAGGGGCCATACTCACTTTTGTGTGTGTGTGTGAGTTAGAATTATGTTCTACATCCTTTTCCAGCTCTGTCCAGGACCCTCTATTGTGATCTCAGTCAGAGCAGTCAGTGGTGGTAGCCGGGCACCATCTAGCTGTACTGGACTCAGTCTGGTGGAGGCCGTGGTAGCTGTGGTCCATTAGTCTTTTGCATTAATCTTTTCCTTGTATCTTGTTCTCTTCATTCTCCCTTGCTCTTGAAGGGGTGAGACCAGTGGCGTATCTTAGACGGCTGCTCACAGGCTTTTAAGACCCCAGACGGTACTCACCAAGGTAGAATATAGAACATTGTCTTTATAAACTGTGTTATGCCAATTGAGCTAGATGTTCCCCGAGACCATGGTCCCCACAGCCCTCCGCCCAGCAATTCAGTCCCTTAGGGAGTTTGGATTTGTCTGTGGGGCTTCCATGACCTTTCCTTGTACAGGTTGTGCTGTCTTCCCCAGTAATGTGTACTGTCTTACCCTTCACCAAAGTTACCACTTAACTATTTAGTTCCCCCCCACCCCTCCCATCCCTCATAACCAACAAAGATTATTTCTTTTTGTGTGTAAACTTTTACATGAGTTATACAGTAGAGGTCTCATATAATACTTGTCCTTTTGTGATTGACTTATTTCACTCAGCATAACGTCCTCCAGTTTCATCCATGTTATGAGATGCTTCACAGATTCATCACTGTTCTTTGCATAATACTCCATTGTGTGTATGCACCATAGTTTGTTTATCCATTCATCTGTTGATGGGCATCTAGGTTGTTTCCATCTTTTTGCTACTGTGAACAGTGCTTCAATGAATATGGCTATTAGTGTGACGGCTCTTATTTCCCTGGGATATATTCCCAGGAGTGGGACTGCACTTTATAGTCCTTTTTTTTTTTTGTGGTGCTGATATTTTCTTTGTTCCACTTACTCTCCTGTGCTGAGTTCCTTTTGTTTGTGGATTTTTTTTTCATTTCTTTTGTTTTTGTAGGTTTTGTTTTTACTGAGACTTCATATTTTTCTTCTTTATTTTGATGAGTAGGTTTGCTAACTTTCTTTGTGGTTACCTTGAAATTTACCCTTATCTTCCTAGATTTGAACCGGTCTATTATTACTTGGTATCGCTTGACTTCCTCTCCATTAGAAGGTTCTATATCTACACCGTTTATTCTCTCTTTTATTGTTCTGATGCTGTTGTCATTTACAGATTAACCTCTCTGGTTCCCTTTTGTAATTCTTTTGGTTTTGCATAGTCCTTAAGAGTTCATTTCCTAGGTTGGTATCTGGCTAGTACAATCCTATGGCCTATATTCAGCCTGTGGTCTGATACTGTTTGTTCTCAGATGGAAGGACTTCCTTTAATAAGTCTTGTAAGTTTGGTTTTGGTTTTTACATACTTCTTAATTTCTGTTTATCTGGAAATGACCTAATTTCACCATCATATTTGAATGAGAGTTTTGCAGGGTATATTATTCTTGGCTGGAAATTTTTTTCTTTCAACGTTTTATATATGTCATCCCATTGCCTTCTTGCCTGCATGGTTTCTGCCAAATAATCTGAGCTTAGTCTTATTGTGTCTCCTCTGTATGTGAGTTTTTGTTTTTCTCAAGCTGCTCTCAGGATTCTTTGTTTCTCTTCGGTTTTAGGGAGTGTGATTATGATATACCTTGGTGATTTTCTTTTGGTGTCTATCCTATATGGGGTCCGTTGAGTTTATTGGATGGTCAGCTTTTCATCTTTCATGATATTGGGGAAGTTTTCTGTCGGCAGTTCTTCAATGATCCTCTCTGTGTTTTCTGTTTTCTCCCCCTGTTCTGGAACTCCGATTACTTGCAGATTTTTGCTTTTGATTGTATCCCACAGAATTCTCAGGGTTTCTTCATTTTTCTTCATTCTTTTCTCTGATTTTCCTCAAACAGGGTTGTATCCAAGTGTTTGTCTTCAATTTAACTGATCCTATCTTCCATCATTTCAAACCTGCTCCTCAGCCCTTCTATGACACTGTCCATTTATGAAATCTTGTTTATCTTTTGGATTTCTAAATGTTGTTTTTGTATGATTTTTAGTTGTGAATTTATTTTAGCATTTTGTTCCTGTATTATTTTCTTGAATTCTTCCATTTTTTTTGTCTGTATTTTCCAGGAATTTGTCTGCTTTTTCCATGAATTTGTCTATTTTTCCTCATTTTTGTCTGTTTTTTGCTTCAACTCTTGGATAATTCTGAATATTAGAGATCTGAATTCCCTATCAGTTAGGTCTAATGCCTTTTCTTCTACTGGAAAGTCATCTGGTGTTTAATTTGGATGCCTACTAAAACCATCCTGTCCTGTTTTTGTAAATGTTTTGATATCGTCTGCTGTCTTCGGGGCACTCAGTGGTTATTTTCCTCATTTATTGATTGTAGACTTGTTTGTTTCATCCTGCTTTTTTGTTTTATTTGGTTATGTCTGAGCAGGCGGGCTGTGTGTTCATTGTTGTTTGCTCATCTGTGGGCATGATACTTTTCACCTCCTTCTCCAATGGGCAGGGTCAGTCACTCAGGTATGGTACAGCAGGGCAGTTCCAGCTGAAGGGGAGTTGCTGGGATAGGTTTTTTGTGGCATGTACCAGGGCTGACAGTGCGGTCTGGGAATCAGTGCAGGGCAGGTTCCAGTAGGCTGTGCGTGTGCTACTTGGGAGTGTGATGTTCAGTGAATGGTACAGGTAGGCAGGAAGCCGGGGGTAGATTGTGATGTGTGGAGCTAAGATGGGTATGGGAAAGATGAGAGAGTGGAGAGAGGAACAGGAGCCAAAAACATACACACAAACAAAAAAGAGTGCTAAGAAAGCTTGCTATTGGAGTGGAGAGATGAGAGACTGAGAAATGGGGAGAAACAAAAGTTAAAAAAAAAGAAAAGGGGTAAAAAAAATGAATAGATCGAGAAACTGGAAATAAAGAAAGACAAAAAGGGAATAAGAGAGAGAAGAATACTAAACAAAGAAATGAAAAAAAACAACCAAAACCAAACAAAATCAAAAAACAAGAAAAAAGAAATGCCCCCAGGGATGTCCCTGTGCTTCTGCTCAGAGTAAGGGACTAGCTTCCAAGCTGCATGGTACTGCCTGGCTAGAAGGGGCACCCCCGCCAAGAAAAGAAAAAGAAAACAAACAAACAAATCAAAACAGAACAAATCAGAGCAAAAAAACAAACAAAAAAGCCCCAGGGGTCCCACCAGCGTGGCGGCACAGGCTGGGAAGCAGTTTCATAGTCAAGCGGTGTTTCCCAGCCTTTCAGGAAGAAGCAAAGATGGCACATGGAACCAGTTATTTGAAAGAAAGGAGGGGGAGGCGGTGAGAGGTAAGGAAGAATCTAAAGAAGCATAAAAAAGCAACACCAGCAGCCAACAAATGCTACTCAGGGAGCCAGCCAGTGCATGTGGGCGGAATCCAAGCAGCACTAGGGGGAAGCTTATGCTTCCCAGCCAATAAATTGTGGCTGCAGGAAGCAGAGGAGGCTAAGTGGGGGTAAAGAAGGTTGGGGGGTCGGAAAGGCTATATCGTGGGTTACTGGTTGTTCTGTCTCCTGCTGGAAGCTGCAGGAAGCTGCTTTCTCGTAACTCCTGTTTGCTGATCTCCGATAGGAGTCCAAGATGGCGTTTCTGTGCTGTGGTAGCTGATAGACGACCTCTGCATGTATCTCTCCTCATGCTCTGTTCTCAGTCAGTTTCTTATTCCATTCGGTGCTTGGCTGAGTTCTTTATCTCTTCATTTGATGGTTAGGGTTTCAGGATTGACGTGTGACTCTGTTTGACTTAGTTTTTCTGATCTTTGCTGCGGAGGGACGGTGTCGTGCTTCTGACTATAGTGCCATGTTGCCCAGAAGTCCTACTGAACATTTTAATCAAAGATTCTATAGAAATATCCTGATCAAAAATGGGAAAATACAGAATTTCAAATTCTCATGAAATCCAGACTTCCCTGAGCCATGAAGATTGGAAGAACCCCTGAACTTATTGCCCTAACATAATCTTTAAACCTTAAACAAATATCCCCTAAAGTATTTAAAATCAAACAATAGTTTAGCTTAACTAGTAATCTCAAGTTTTTACCAACTTTTCAGAAATGGAAAAAAATGCTTTAAAATCTCATATCCTCCAAGACATATGTCTGCCTTGTTAAGATAATGGAGATGTATATTTCATGAACATCAAGTAACTTACCTACTGATTTTCAATAGCCTACCTGACAGCAAGGCAGACTGAATTATAGAAATGTCACATTAATCCATTGGATTTATGATGGATCAAGCATTGGCGCTTGGCAAAGGCAGGTTGCATAAGCTTTTGCAATGTTTTATAAGTAGCCTAAACAATAAATAAATATTATGAAATGCATATAATGTCAATTGAATAATAAAATACCCATTGATTGATCAAGTATATCTACTGTTTTCAGGGCCTTTATGTTTATAAATATTGTCAGAGAAAATTCTGAGGCATTCTGCTTTATAGCACTATTAAAAGAAGAAAAGAAAAGAAACATTTGTTCACAGTTATTTATACTATTTTATGCATTGGGGGAAAAGTTCCATACAATATGGTACAACTGCCCTAAAATCGAATTCTAAATGATTTCTAGCAGTGCACAGCTACATATATTTTTCAAAGCATATAGTGTGTCTTAGTAAATTTGTCTAAGAGTCATTTGCATTTATTTTAGATTTATTATGTTTCTTTGGAGAAAAAATGTTACATCCATGCAAATTCAACAGTAAATACAATTTAAACATTTTATATATATATATATATTTCGCATTTGATGGAATTGTTGAAATATAAACTATATACCCATGGTTCTAAATGTTTACCTTTAAGATGATTTTTAAAAATTAAATGCCGACCCCAAGATTTATAATGATAAAAAATAAAAATCAACTGCCATGGTAACTAAAGTAATAAGAAATGAGTAAAGGGAGAAAGCTAAATTCTACTCCCTCTACCTTTTTGAGGCACCTCTAGAAACTTTAAACATATGAGCAATGGCAAACTATTGATCTGGTACAGTAAAACAGCAAGTATTTGTAGAAAGAGATCCATATGTATGCCTACTCCCAAGAAAGGTGATCCAACCAAATGTGGAAATTATCAAACAATATCATTAATATCACGTGCAAGTAAAATTTTGCTGAATATCATTCAAAAGTGGCTGCAGCAGTACATCTACTGGGAACTGCTAGAAATTCAAGGTGGATTCAGAAGACAACTTGGAACAAGAGCTATCATTGCTGATGTCGGATGAATCCTGGCTAAAAGAAGAGAATACCAGAAAGATATTTACCTGTGTTTTATTGATTATGCAAAAGGATTCGACTGTGTGGATCATAACAAATTATGGATAACATTGCAAAGAAAAGGAATTCCAGAACACCTAATTGTGCTCATGAGGAATCTGTACATACATCAAGAGGCAGTCGTTCAAAGAGAATAAGGGGTTACTGTGTCATTTAAAGTCAGGAAAGGTATGCATCAGGGTTGTGTCCTTTCACCATGCTTATTCAATCTGTATGCTGAGAAAATAACCCGGGAAGTTGGACTATATGAAGAAGAATGGGGCATTAGGATTAGAGGAAGACTCATTAACAACCTGCATTATGCAGATAACACAACCTTGCTTGCTGAAAGTGAAGAGGATTTGAAGCACTTATTGATGAAGATCAAAGACTATAGTATGGATTACACCTCAACATAAAGAAAACAAAAATCCTCACAACTGGACCAATAAGCAACATCATGATAAATGGAGAAAAGATTGAAGTTGTCCATGATTTCATTTTACTTGGATCCACAATCAACACTACGGAAGCAGTGGTCAAGAAATCAAAAGAGGCATTGCATTGGACAAATCTGCTGCAAAAGACCTCTTTAAGGTGTCAAAAAGCAAAGATGTCATCTTGAAGACTAAGGTGCACCTGACCCAAGACATGGTGTTTTCAATCACCTCATATGTATGCAAAAGCTGGACGATGAATAACGAAGACTGAAGAACTGAGGCCTTTGAACTGTGGTGTTGGCAAAGAATACTGAATATACCACGGATGGCCAAAAGAACTAACAAATCTGTCTTGGAAAAAGTACAACCAGAATGCCCCTTAGAAGCAAGGATGGCAAGACTACGTCTCACATAATGGGCTCAAGCATAACAACCATTCTGAGGATGGCACAGGACCAGGCAATGTTTCATTGTGTTGTACATTGGGTCGCTATGAGTCAGAACCAACCGGACAGCACCTAATAACAACAACAGCATTTGTAGAACACTTAAGTACCAACAAGTACATTTCAGCTTTCTTATTCTTTTGATTCTCAAAAAAAAAAAAAAAAAAAAAAACACCATGAACCATCTTTGATACTCCCCAATTAGAACAGAAATTAAGGATTAAGTAACTTGCCATGCATGCAACAAGGCTTATAGAGACTTAGTAACACAGTTGTGAAAAGGACACAGAGAAAATGGTATGTCTTGACTACTACCTAACCTCATTATCAGTTAAATGTGGTTTGGAATGCATGTTGGCACAGTCTCTATAGTCTTTAGTGTTCTATCACTGTTTTCATGGAACCAAAATATTCTTTAAATTTTTACTATCCAATTAATTACTCAACAACCTTGGAATTACCACGTATATTTTAGTGAAAGTAATTACATTTGTATCCCTTTGCCAATTCTGTGCTTAGATCCACCACTATCTTCCTTGTGTTTCTGAGCTCTAAAAAAAAGTTATTTAAGAATAGAAATCGAGACGGGGCAAGATGGCGCTCTAGGCAGACGCACCACGCCATCCCTCCACAGCAAAGATCCGAAAAACTAAGCCTAACAGAGAATCAACAATCCTGAAACCCTAGAACACCAAATGAAGAGATAAAGAACTCAGCCAAACACCAAACGGAGTGAGAATACTAAAAGAGAACTGAGAGCGAGGAGAGACTCATGCAGAGATTCCTTACCAGCTAACACAGCGCGGATCCACCATCTTGGATTCCTATCGGAGACCAGCGAACGGGAGAGCAGCCTCACAGAGCGTCCAGTGGGAGACAGAATGACTGGAAAACTGCGGTGCGCGCTTTCCCACCCCCCACACCTCTCCGCCTCGGCTGGGGCTCCCCTGCTTTCCATGGCCAGGGTCCCTGGGCTGGGGGGCCCTGGTGCTTGGATTCCGTGCGCCCGGGATGGTGGCTTTCTGAGAGCCGTTTGCTGGCTGCTGGCAAAGCTTTTTCTGCCACCTCCCCCTTCTTTTGCCTGGGTGCCTGGTTCCGAGCGCTGTCTTTGCTCTATCCAGCGGGGCTGTGGAGCTGCGTTCGGGCGTGTGGCTGTTTCCAGGTCTGGGCTGCTGCGCTGGTGAGATCCCGGGGCCTTTGTTTGTTCGCCCCTCTGCTTCCCGTGGCCACGGTCTCTTAACCCCGAGACTGCCGGCTGCTTGGAATTCGCACCCCTGAGTGGGGGCTCTCTGGGTCCCATTTGTTGGCTGTTGGTGTGGCATTTTCTGCTTCTTCTGGTTTCTCGCTTGCCTCTCGCTGCCTCCCCCTCCTCTTGCTCGGGTGCCTGGTTCCGAGCGCCGTCTTTGCTCTCTCCGGCGGGGCTGTGGGGCTGCGTTTGGGCGTGTGGCGGATTCCAGGTCTGGGCTGCCGCGCTGGTGAGATCCTGGGGCCTTTGTTCGTTGGCCCCTCTGCTTCCCGTGGCCACGGTCTCTTAACCCCAGGACTGCCGGCAGCTTGGAATTCGCGCCCCTAAGAGGGGGATACCTGGGTCCCATTTGTTGGCACTGACTGCTGGTGTTGCTATTTTTTTTTTTTTTTAAATTTTATTTTTCTTCTTTTTTGATTAGTTTTGTCAACTTTTCCCTCTTTTTCCCTTTTGTCTTTCTTCATTGCTTAATTTCTCGTCTCTCTATCTCTTCCTTCTCTCTCTGATCCCTGAATACCAGGCAATGTATGCCTCTGGACCTTCTGGCCAGGCTGTGCTGTGAAAACTGAGACCGACTCCCCCAGACCTCATAGCTGCATCGGTGGGATCCCTGGGAACTTTGCAGTTCTTTAACTTTTCTGATTCTTATTTGTTCATTCTTTCCTTTTCCTTCTCTTCCCCCTTCTGGTTTCCTCCAACCCATAGTCTCTCATCTGTACATTCCAACGACAAGCTCCCCTAGCATTCTTTTATGTTTGTATGCTTTTTGCTCCTGCTCCTCTCTCCTCTCTCCCATATCCAGCTTAGCTTCACACATAACCATCTTCCCGCTGCACCCTACCTACCTGCACCGTGCACTTGACATCCCACCACCAAGCTATGCAGGCATGCCCTATTGGAACCTGCCCAGCACTGACTACCGACCGTCCAGGTGGCTACGGTGAGTGCCACAAACAACCCGTCCCAGTGGCTCCTCTTCAGCTAGATCTGCCCAGCTGTACCACAAGGACGAAATAAAAAAAAAAATCTACAATCAATAAACGAGAGAAATATCTACTGAATGCCCTGAAAACAGCAAACAATATCAAAACATTTACAAAAACAAGACAAGATGGCTCCAATAGGCGTCCAAATTAAAACACCAGACAACTCTCCTGTGGAAGAAAATGCACTAGAAGAACCTGATAGGGAATTCAAATCACTAATACTTGGAATTTTCCAAGAACTGAGGCAGAAAGCTGACAAACATGAGGAAAAAATAGACAAATTTATGGAAAATACAGACAAAAAATTGGAAGAATTCAGGAAGATGATGCAGGAACAAAATGCCAAAATAAATTCACAACTCGAAATTATACAAAAACAACAATTAGAAATCCAAAAGATAAACAACAAGATTTCAGAAATGGACGGTGTCATAGAAGGGCTGAGAAGTAGATTTGAAACCATGGAAGACAGGATCAGTGGAACTGAAGACAAACACTTGGATACAACTCTGTTTCAGGAAAACTCAGAAAAAAGAACAAAGAAAAATGAAGAGACCCTGAGAGTTATGTGGGACACAATTAAAAGCAAAAACTTACGAGTGATCGGCATACCAGAACAGGGGGAGAAAACAGAAAACACAGAGAGGATCATTGACGAACTGCTGACAGAAAACTTTCCCAATATCATGAAAAATGAAAAGCTTGCCATCCAAGAAGCTCAACGAACCCCATATAGAAGAGACCCCAAAAGAAAATCACCAAGACATATCATATTCACACTCACTAAAACTAAAGACAAAGAATCCTGAGAGCAGCTGGTGAAAAACAAGAAGTCACATGCAGAGAAGAAACAGTAAGACTAAGCTCAGATTATTCAGCAGAAACCATGCAGGCAAGAAGGCAATGGGATGCCATATATAAAATCTTGAAAGAAAAAAATTGTCAGCCAAGAATAATATATCCTGCAAAACTCTCATTCAAATATGATGGTGAAATTAGGTCATTTCCAAATAAACAGAAACTAAAGGAATATGCAAAAGTCAAACCAAACTTATAAGAATTATTAAAGGGAGTTCTTCGATCTGAGGACAAACAGCTTCAGCCCTCAGGCAGGACCTAGGACCTAGGACGCAGGTGCATATGAACCAGATACCATTCTAGGAACTGAACTACAGAGGATTTTCCAAAAACAAAAGAAATAAAACAGGGAATCAGAGAAAGCAATCAAAGGATGGCAACAACATCAAAACAATGAAAGAGGGAACAAACGGCATAGGTATAGAACCTTCTAAAGGAGAGGAAGGCAAAACGATACCAAGTAAGGGTAGACTGATTCAAAATTATAAAGATAAGGGGAAAATTCATGGTAACCACAAAGAAAGTTAATAAACCAACTCATAAAAATAAAGACGAAAAACATAAAGTCTCAACAAAAACAAAACCTACAAAAACAAAAGAAATGAACACAAAATCCACAAACAAAAGTAACTCAGCACAAGAGAGTAAGAAGAACAAAGAAAACTTCAGCACTACAAAAACAAGCACTACAAAATGACAGCAACAAACTTCCATCTATCAATAATTATACTGAACGTAAATGGACTCAATGTACCCATAAAGAGACGGAGAGTGGCAGAATGGATAAGAAAACAGGATCCATCAATTTGCTGTCTACAAGAGACACACCTTAGAAACAAAGATGTGAATTTATTAAAAATCAAAGGTTGGAAAAAAATATATCAAGCTAACAACTATCAAAAAAGAGCAGGAGTGGCAATTCTAATCTCAGATAAAATAGACTTTAAAACAAAATCTACCATAAAAGACAAAGAAGGACACTACATAATGATTAAGGGGATGATCCATCATGAAGACATAACCATAATAAATATCTATGCACCCAATGACAGGGCTCCAAAATACATAAGAAAAACTCTAACAGCACTGAAAAGAGAAATTCACAGTTCCACAATAATAGTAGGAGACTTCAACACAACACTCTCAGTAAAGGACAGAACAACTAAAAAGAAACTCAGCAAAGATACAGAAGACCTAAAGGACACAATCAGCCAACTGGACCTCATAGACATATATAGAACAATCCATCCAACCGCTGCAAAGTACACATTCTTTTCCAATGCACATGGAATGTTCTCCAGAATAGACCACATCTTAGGCCACAGAGCAATCCTCAACAAGATCCAAAATGCTGAGATAATTCACAGTATCTTCTCTGACCACAATGCCATCAAGGTAGAAATTAACACTGGAAAGAGCAAGGAAAAAAAATCAAACACATGGAAACTGAATAATAATCTGCTTACACATCAATGGGTAATAGAAGAAATCAGAGATGGAATTAAAAAATTCCTAGAATCAAATGAAAATGAAAACACATCATACCAAAACCTTTGGGACACAGCAAAGGCAGTCCTCAGAGGACGATTTATAGCAATAGATGCACATATCAAAAAAGAAGAAAGGGACAAAATCAAAACATTAACTACAGAACTCAAACAAATAGAAAGAGAACAACAAAAAAAGCCTACAACCACCGGAAGAAAGGAAATAGTAAAGATCAGAGCAGAAATAAATGAAATAGAGAACAGAAAAACAATAGAAAGAATCAACAAAACCAAAAGTTGGTTCTTTGAAAGAATCAACAAAATCGACAAACCACTGGCCAGACTGACAAAAGAAAAACAGCAGAGGGCACAAATAACCCAAATAAGAAATGAAATGGGGGACATTACAACAGACCCAACCGAAATAAAAAGGATTATAACAGAATATTATGAAAAACTATATTCCAACATATTTGAAAACCTAGAGGAAATGGATAAATTTCTAGAAACATACGGCCTACCCAAACTACAACAAAGTGATATTGAAAATCTGAACAGACCCATAACAGGAGAAGAGATTGAAAAGGTAATAAAAAAAACTCCCAACCAAAAAAAGCCCTGGCCCAGATGGCTTCACTGGAGAATTCTACAAAACATTTACAGAAGAGCTTGTACCAGTTCTACTCAAGCTATTTCAGAGCATAGAAGAGGAAGCAACACTTACAAATTCATTCTATGAAGCCAGCATAACGCTGATACCAAAACCAGGCAAAGACGTCACAAAAAAAGAAAATTACAGACCAATATCTCTCATGAATATAGATGAAAAAATTCTGAACAAAATTCTAGCCAATAGAATTCAGTATCATATCAAAAAAATAATACACCACGACCAAGTAGGATTCATACCAGGTATTCAAGGATGGTTTAACATTAGAAAATCCATCAACGTAATCCACCACATAAATAAAAGGAAAGAAAAAAATCACATGATTATCTCAATTGATGCAGAAAAGGCATTTGACAAAGTCCAACACCCATTCCTGATAAAAGCTCTCAATAAAATAAGTATAGAAGGGAAATTTCTCAACGTAATAAAGGGCGTCTATGCAAAACCAACAGCCAACATCATTCTTAATGGAGAGAGGCTGAAAACATTCCCCTTGAAAACAGGGACAAGACAAGGATGCCCTTTATCACCACTCCTATTTAACATTGTGCTGGAAGTTCTAGCTAGAGCAATAAGGCAAGAGAAAGAAATAAAGGGCATCCAAATTGGTAATGAAGAAGTTAAACTCTCCCTGTTTGCAGATAATATGATACTATACATAGAAAACCCTAAACACTCCACGAGAAATCTACTGGAACTAATAGAAAGATTCAGCCGAGTAGCAGGATACAAGATAAACATTCAAAAATCAGTTGGATTCCTATACACCAGTAAAGAGAATGATGAAAAGGAGATCAGGAAATCAATACCATTTTCAATAGCCCCTAAAAAGATAAAATACTTAGGAATAAATCTGACCAGGAATGTAAAAGACCTATACAAAGAAAACTACAAAACACTGCTGCATGAAACCCAAAGGGATCTACATAAATGGAAAAACATACCATGCTCATGGATAGACAGACTCAACATTGTGAAAATGGCAATTCTACCTAAAGCAATTTACAAATACAATGCAATCCCGATACAAATACCAACAACATTCTTCAAAGAGATGGAAAAACTAATTATTAACTTTATATGGAAAGGGAAGAAACCCCGAATAAGTAAAACACTACTGAAGAAGAAGAATAAAGTTGGAGGACTTACACTACCTGACTTGAGAACCTACTATACAGCTACAGTACTCAAAACAGCCTGGTACTGGTACAACAACAGAGACATTGACCAATGGAACAGAATTGAGAACCCAGATGTAAATCCATCCACCTATGGTCACCTGATCTTCGACAAGGGCCCAAAATCCATCAAATGGGGAAAAGACAGTCTTTTTAACAACTGGTGCTGGCAAAACTGGATATCCATTTGTAGAAAAATGAAACAGGACCCATACCTCACACCATATACAAAAACTACTTCAAAATGGATCAAAGACCTGAATATAAAGCCTCAAACTATAAAATTCATAGAAGAAAAAATAGGACCAACACTTCAGGCCTTAATACATGGTATTAACAGGATACAAACCATAAACATCAACATAAAAAACCCAACAGATAAACTAGATAACTGGGATCTTCTTAAAATCAAACATCTATGCTCTTCAAAAGACTTCACCAAAAGAGTCAAAAGAGAACCTACAGACTGGCAAAAAATTTTTGGACAGTACAAGTGAGACAAAGGTCTAATCTCCATAATCTACAAGAAAATCCAACACCTCTATAACAAAAAGACAAACAATCCTATCAAAAAATGGGCAAAGGAAATGAACAGACACTCACCAAGGAAGCCATTCAAATGGCCAACAGAAACATGAGGAAATGCTCGTGATCACTAGCCATTAGAGAAATGCAAATTAAAACCACAATGAGATACCATCTCACCCCGGCATTACTGGCATGAATCAAAAATACTGGAAATAACAAATGTTGGAGGGGCTGCGGGGAGATGGGAACTCTTATACACTGCTGGTGGGAATGCAAAATGATAACAACCATTTTGGAAAATGATATGGCATTTCCTCAGAAAGCTAGAAATAGACATACCATTCGATCCAGCAATCCCACTTCTAGGAATATATCCTAGAGAATTAAGAGTCATCACTCGAATAGACATATGCACACCTATATTCATGGCAGCATTGTTCACAATAGCAAAACAATGGAAACAACCTCGATGTCCACCAACAGATGAATGGATACACAAACTATGGTACATACACACAATGGAGTACTATGCAACGAGAAAGAACAACAATGAATCGGTGAAGCATCTCATAACATGGATGAAACTGGAGGACATTATGCTGAGTGAAATAAGTCAATCACAAAAGGACAAATATTGTATGAGACCTCTATTGTAAAAACCCATGAAAAAATTCACATGCAAAATGTAACAATCCTTGTTGGTTACCAGGGATGGGAGGGGAGGGGGGGAACTACTAAATAGGCAATAGATAAGTGGTACCTTGGGTGAGAGGTGAGATAGTACACAGTACAGGGGAAACTAACACAACCTGCACAAGGAAAGGTCATGGAGGCCCTATAGACACATCCAAACCCCCCGAGGGACTGAGTTGTTGGACAGAGGGCTCTGGGGACCATGGTCTCGGGGAACATCTAGCTCAATTGGCATGACACTACTTATAAAGATAATGCTCTACATTCTACCTTGGTGAGTAGTGTCTGGTGTCTTAAAAGCCTATGAGAAGCCATCTAAGATACTCCACTGGTCTCATCCCTTCGGGAGCACGGGAGAATGAAGAGAACAGGATACAACGAAAAGGTTAGTCCAAAGGACTAATTGTCCACAGCTACCAAGGCCTCCACCGGACTGAGTCCAGTACAGCTAGATGGTGCCTGGCTACCACCACTGACTGCTCTGACCAGGATCACAACAGAGGGTTCTGGACAGAGCTGGAGAAGGATGTAGAGCATAATTTTAACTCCCAAAAAAAAAAAAAAAAAAAAAAAAAAGACCAGATTTACTGGCCTAAAGAATGCTGGAGAAACCTCAAGAGTGTGGCCCCCAGACACCCTTTCAGCTCAGAGGTGAAGTTATCTTCGAGGTTCGATGTTAAGCCTGGGAGTGGACAGCCCAGTAAAACTAAATGGGACTAACGAGGTACAGGATTCCGGTGACAAAGGCCACAAGGCAGAGGGGAAGTAGGAAACTGATGATAAGGAACACAAATTGAGTAAGGACACTGTCGATATGTTGTGAGATTGTTGACCACTGTTATAGGGCAACATTTGTAGTAACTATTAAATGGGAGGATGTTTTGTCCTGTAAGGCTTCATCTTGGGCGAGAATGGCAGCACAATTGGAAGATTATAGTCAATATCACTTAAATGTGTAAGTAAAAAGTTTTGAAATGGTGTTAAAAAAAAAACAAAAAAAACAAATGAGACTAATGAGGTACAGTAGTCCAGTGACAAGGGCCAGAAGACAGAAGGGTACAAGGAAGTCCCCTGGTGATAGGGAACAAAAGGTGGAGTAAGGATATTCTTGATGTGTTGTGAGATTGTTAACCATTGTCATAGGGCAACATGTGTAGTAACTGTTAAATGAGAAACTATTTTGTTTTGTAAGCCTTCATCTTA
The DNA here is from genome assembly GCA_030035585.1 of Dugong dugon. NCBI lineage: Eukaryota > Metazoa > Chordata > Mammalia > Sirenia > Dugongidae > Dugong > Dugong dugon. The sequence continues at coordinate 35,587,942 of CM057475.1, read as the reverse complement.
AGTGAGAATAACAGCACAGTTGGAAGAGCGCAGTCAATGTCACTGAATTGTGTATTTAGAAATTTTTGAAACGGTGTATCTTTGGCTATCTGTATTTTCATTAAAAAAAAAAAAAAAGGTTGAGAATTTAGAGGCTTAATATGTTGTGGGGTTGTTAACCAGTGTCATAAAACAACATGTGTACTACTGTTTCATGAGAAACTATTTGTTCTGTAAGCCTTCACCTGAAGTACAATAAAATATAAAAAAAAAAGAATAGAAACCACATCTTCTCCGATTTTATGAATTTGGGGTAACTAGAAAACTCAATTTAAAAATCTGGACACCACCACCCACCTAGTAAAGATATACTCAGTTCGGGTCTACGCAATAAATGTGTAATCCAAGCTATTTCTGAAATCACTTTTTTCCCCCTTTGTTTAAGAGAATTGGAGTGGAGATAACAAAGAAGTTGAAACCTTGTACAAAATCATGACTTATTCCAGTTGTTTCTTCCTTCTGGAGACTTCCTCATCCAATACAATTGGCTAAAGTCTAATTATCATTTAAGACCTGTCCCTAGTGTTATCTTCTATAGAAAGAATTTCTTTTCACCCTGATTACCTCTTTCCTCCATGCCCATACACAAAGACAGAATTGACCACTCTCTTCTTTGAGGGAGCTCATTGCTCTGCAATATGAATAGAAGAAGAAACAATTTACCATATGTATTTATTCATGTGTTTGATTTCTTCTACTAAAAATCCTTTTATTTACTTTTATGCCCCATTTTACTGCACTTGGACAGAGTATATATATACTTAATTAATGTCCAATGAATGGATGGATGGATCAATGAATAAAAATATAAGCACTCACGTATTTCCATTGTTGTTGTAGTAACAGTAGCTACTCACATTGCCAAAAAAAAATGTGTTAATCACCTTAAAGTGATTTAACTTGTTTATTTTTCAGTTAGGGTTACCAGTTGTCCCAGTTTGCCCGGGATGTCTTCAGCTAAAACATGCCCTTGTTAAAAAGCTCCAAAAATCCTACATTCCAGAGAACCTTCTCAGTAGGTCTTACTGGGACAGTTAATTGCTACTGTTTTTCTCATTTTATAATTGAATAAAAGATATGTAGAGAGATTAATAATTTGCTCAAGGTCACACAACTAAAGAGTGACAGAGTTAAGTTTCAATTTAACTGAAGTTTACAAACTCTTAGTTCTAAAGCTTTAAACCACTATATTATATTGCTTCATATCTTAAAAAAAATTCTTCTTATACATTTATTTTCATATTATGATAGCAAGGACCTAAGTACAATATTTAAAGGAAGCAATATCTGTGTGCATATTTGTTTTAAAAGGATTTTTTATGACATTAGTATAGTTAAAGCAAATTTTAGTGTTGGCATAAAATATAATTGCCCATTTTCTTGTTTACAATTTGAGCCCTCGGGTTTATGGAATTATTTTGCAAATATCATATAGTGCGCATTTATGATTATTGATAAACTTGTGAATTTAGTTCATTAGACTTTTTTTTGAATTTCATTTAGTCTGCTTTTTAAACTTCTCTCTTTTTCTGCTTTCCTTCAATTTTTTTTTCCTAAAATAGTCTAGTTGGCCCTCATTCTCATTGGCCCTCATTCTCACTTGATATTTAGTTGTGTGTAAAATTCTAAGTTATTATTTTAATTAATATTTTGCCATTTTTTACCACTGCCATTTGAAATCTTCTGAGAATATTGAGAGATCTGCCATTTAGCTTACTATTAAATAGTAGAAAAAAACATATATATTGTGTTTTTTTGAGAACTTCTATGTGTTCTGTTAGTTCGCTAAGACGTGTCTGGGTAGGAATGTATTTCTACTAATTCTGCCTGGGATTTGTTGTGCTTCTTGAATTTGTGTTTTTATTTCTTTCATCAAATTTAGAAAATCTTCATCCATTTTTCTCTTCACATTTTATCTCTCTCCATTTCTATCTCTTCTTTACTTCTAGAATCCCAAATGAACACTAGATCTGCTTAAAGGACATTTTCTTTTTTGTGTATTCACACACAGACCCCTGTGTGAGTATATTCTGTCCAAATGTGAAGACTGTAGTTATTTAAAAAGCACTTATATATAAATTTATAGCGGATGCTAGCATCAAGATAGAGTCAGTTTTGTGCCCATTTTTCTTTTTTTTTAATAATATTTTATTGTGTTTTTGGTGAAGGCTTACACAGCAGTTTAGGTTCCCTTTCAACAATTTCTACACAAGTTGTTCAGTGACATTGGTTACATTCTTCACAATGAGTGAACATTATCATTATTTCTATTCTAGTTGTTTCGTTTCCATTAATCTAGCTTCCCTGCCCCTTAGATTCTTATCTTTGTTTCAAAGTAATTGTTGACCATTTGGTCTTACATAGGTGATTTTTAAAAGGAGCACAGTACTTACAGCTGATATTCATCATTTTTTGTCAATTTGTCATTTAGCTATAAGGTAACTAACCTCAGGTTAGTTTCTGTTCAAGGTTTAAAGAGTATTTCAGGGCAATAGTCTCTGGGAGTCCCCCAGTGTTTGCTCATCTTTTGCCCAGTTTTTGATTGTGTTATTTGTCTTTTTGTTGTTAGGTTGTAGAAGTTTTCTAGCTATTTTAAATATTATACCCTTATCAGTTATATTGTTCCCAAATATTTTTCCCTGTCTGTAGGTTGTCTCTTTAGTCTTTTGATAGAGTCTTTTGATGAACATAAGTATTTAACTTTTATGAGGTCCCAGTTATCTATTTTGTTTTCTGTTATGTGTGCATTTGTTGTTGTGTTTGACAATCTGTTACTGAAAAAAATTAGACTCCAAAGATTTGCTCCTATATTTTTTCCAAGGACTTTATTGTTTTAGGTTTAATGTTTAGATCTTTGATCTATTGTGAATTAGTTTTTGTGTATGGTGTGAGATATGGATCTTGTTTTTTTATATGCATGTGGAAATCCAGTTTTGCCAGCACCATTTATTGAAGAGACTTTTCTTTCCCCACTGAATGCATTTGGCATCCTTGTCAAAATTCAGTTGATCATAGATGTTTGGATCTTAGGGCAGATTTTGATGAAAGTAGTAAAAAATGGATCAAGTAGAAGAAACATGTATTTTCCATGGTGAAGGCTGGTAACTTAAATCGATAGGTGTTGGGAAGTCCTCTGGGAAATGCAGTTATTCCCAGGAATGGGAATAATAAAAATCTATGATTGGTAATTTAAAAACACATACTTGTGATGAAGAGAAGTGTGTCATTAATGGATAGATGTGGTAGAGACACCCTCAATGTAACAAAAAGCCAAGGCTACATAATAAGAGTAATTTAATATGTGCCAAGTTCTGTTCTACTCACATCGCACATATTATTTATTTGAATATTCACTGAAATTTCAAGAGAGATGTTTCTATTGTACCTGTTTTACAAACAAAGAAACTGAGTGAAAGAGATTAACTAAGCTTCCAACAACATATAGCAAAGAATAAGTGATTTGTATTTACTCTCTCAAAGATTTGTTGTGATCTGTTAACGTGACTATACTAGTGCCAAGATGAAGTCATTTATGCTAAGTTCCACATCAGCAAACCAAAACCTAACTAAGTCTATTTCCTGTAAATGCCTGACCTTTCCAGAAGCCAAAACCTAAACTAACCAATTACGATTTGCTTAGTGAACTTAAGCTAGTTCAAATTTCCCCTTAATTCCAAATAAGGAAAGAAAATGCCCGCAACCAATCCAAAATTTCCCAGTATAGCTTCCTTGTTCCTGTGCCTATAAAACCCTTCTGCTATATATGGCTCTTTGGAGCTCTTGTGTGACATCCAGACCAGATACTCCCCAATTCATGAATTGACAATAAAGCTTATGAGTTCATACACAAACTTAATCTTGTGGAAGTTTTATTTTTAACAGGTCATATAGGGCTCATAGTAGTCAATAAACTTGGAATAAAAGGTTTATAAAACATTTAATGTTTTTAAGTAAACTGTCCTGAACAAACTAAATACATCAAAGGTCTATTTGAAAGCATTTGCAAGAAGTAAGTAGCTGTTTAATTTGAAACAAAGGAAAGGCAAATATTTAAATTGTCCTCTTTGTGTGAGAAATTATTGTGAAAATTAACTTATTAAAGGTTCTAACATATTCTGTAGCAAATATATCTGTACAGCCTTATTTATCCCAGTATTTCCTAAACCTGTTTGAGTAGGGAACATTTTTCTTTTTCTCTAATGGCATTTATCACAGTTTAATGGCACTTATCACAGTTCAAAGAACAGTGTTTAAGATAGCTTTAAATAGATTTCTTGATTTAGAGGACAAAAACTAATCATTTTACAGTTCAGCTAGGAAATGGTAAGAAGATTTGACATATAGAAATCAATTTATGAATTAATGTGCTTGTTTAACATTCTCAACTTTAAAAGCATAAAAGAAAAATAAGTAAATTTTATCTGCAATAAGTTCTGACACCAACTACCCAGAGTTAGGAAAAAATTACTAGGTTAAGGGCACAGTTCTTCATAACACTATCCTCACTTTAGACACCAGCCACAAGCTTGGGATTCCCCAGGTAACTCTCACTTTTGACTACCTCCTCAGTTTTGATAATTCACTAAAAACTACTCACAGAACTCAGGAAAGCACCTTTACCATGATTACAGATTTATTACAGTAAAAGAATACAAGTCAGAACCAGCCAAAGAGAGAGGTGCACAGGGTCAAGTCTGGGAGGGTCCCAAATGTGACGCTTCCATTGTCCTCAGGGACATGTCACCCCCCCACCAGCACATCATTTTCTGATAAAATACCATGAGTATTGTCAACCAGGAGAGATCACCTGAGTTTCAGTGTTCAGAGTTTTATCCAGATTTCATTACATAGACATGATTGGTTGAAATATTGGTCAAGTGATTGCACTTAATCTCCAGCCCCTCTCTCCTCCATGGAGATCTGGATGATATCACATAGATCTATTTTATAACCGCATGATTGAGATTTTTGGCATGCCAAATCCCCTTTCTGAGCCATCACGTTGCTATTTAAAAATCCAAAAAACCAAACCCACTGCCATTGGGTCGATTCCAACTCATAGCAACCCTGGAGGACAGAGTAGAACTGCCCCAAAGGGTTTCCAAGGAGTGGCTGGTGGATCCAAACTGTCGACCTTTTGGTTGGCAGCTGAGCTTTTAACCTCTGCACCACCAGGGCTCCAAGTTAGTATCTAAGGACACAAAAAGAGTCACCTCATGAGCATAAACTCTCAGGTGTGGTCTGAGGGGCCCATCATCAATAACAAAGACACTCAGGAAATCCTAAGGGTTTAGTGTCTACCTCCCTGAAATCAGAGAAAGAGGTTAGCTGATTCTTTATTACACACAATCAACATTAGTTACTGATTTTCCAACTTCCTTTTCAACTTCTACACAGTGTTTATGCAAAGATGTTTTAAAAAGTTAGGCAAAATAAGTAGATGTTTACAGAAACTATCACTGATAATTAAAAATTGTGAGATGATCAACAAGATGTTTATGTTCCATTCTGTTACCACTTTAGTTAGTTGTTCAAGGTTCCTGGCAAAATTCAAATCTCTCTTTGTCCTTTTTATGTTACAATGAATAAATCTCCAGTCAGGTGAATGACAAATGATTAACTTTGAATGTTAAATAGAAAGGGAAAAAATTATCTTGGGATTATAGTATTGTTTTCGTTCTCTTTTGGTAATTTGAGATAGTTACAGTTTCCTGCTCCAAACCATTACGGCTATTCAAAGCTTCCTGAATAAAATTTCAGAAGGAAAAAAATCCAATTCCCAGCAATAATCATTTGTGAAATAACAAAGACTCACAATATTCTTTGTAAATTCCTATTTCTTACTTTGAAGTCTCAATTTATTTTTATTTATCTTGCATTTTAAATGCTACTGAAAATGATTTGAGAAGACACTTTATACTGAATGCATGCTCAGCCTGGATAATTATTTGTGAACGTGTTGTTTAACCAATAGTATCAGCCATTTTCTTTCTAAAAGTACTAATCCATTGCACACATGCACACAAAACATTACTATCAACAAAGGAGTGTAATCTATCTTTAACAACATTAATTGAATGTAACAGTGATAACTGGATTCATATAAATTTACTATTTCCCTCATTGAGTAGATAGATGTATTTATTTTAGGAAAAGTTCTTTTCTCAGCATTAGAATCAGAGTTCATTAAAAACAATACATATATGTATATATATATATCTCCAGGCATATTGGCTACTATATACATAAGCAAATATTTTCAGTTTAATATTTCCCATAAAAAAGTAAACTTAGAGGGCAGGGCCAAGATGGCGGAGTAGTCAGATGCTTCCTGAGGTCCCCTCTACAACAAAGACCTGAAAAAACAAGTGAATCGATTATACATGACAATCTAGGAGCCCTAAACATCAAAGACAAAGTTGAGGAATCGGTCTGAGTGGCAGGGGAAGGGAGAGATGGTTCAGAAGCAGTGAGGAGCTGCCAGACCCGACCTGGCCGGCACCTGCACTGTGCAGGCTGGATTGGCTGGCACATGCAGTGAAGCAAGCAGTGGTGCTCGGGATGTGTTTTCCACATCAGGAGAGACTGAGTGGCGGAGAATCCGCTCAACCCTCCAGAACCGGCGAGAAGTGGCACTCAATTGGTGAAAGATAAGTACATGCCTCTAACTTACTGTGTGGAAACCTCCCCTTTTGGGAAGGACCTCTCTCACATTTATCTGCCCTCTTCCCACTCTGCTACGGGTCCCAGTTAGGCTTCAGTGATTGCTGCCCCACCTGGGCTGGAAGTAGGACGCGTTGTGTGCCCTGAGCCATTCTCCTGGCTTTGGAGAGGGAAGGAATTAACAATCAAGAAAAAATAATCTGCCAGCTCCCCTAAGCCAGGAACTCAGGACAGGTACAGCTCCTTTGCCTAGGCACAGGCATAAGGGGTCCATGGTCTTCAAATGCCTTCCACCCCTTGCACAGACCTGTGTAGGGTCATTTCAACAGCATAGGCCCTCATTAGCGCAGTACAGCAGTGTATATACTGAAGCCTACTCTCACCTGTATCAGTTCTAAAGGGGGGTAGCAGATTCATGACATTTGACAGCACCCTGCCCATTAAGCAGGGTCCTCACCTACCAATCTCTAGGGGCCTGAGGACTGGTGGCTCCACCCATACCACCTAGCCACCCACGGCAGGCGTCCAATAATAAATGGTGACTCCCAGTCCCCACAGCCAACAGCTTTGGGTGTTCATTGCCTGGCTGCAAAACCCACCTACCTACATGCTCCAGGGAACAAGGACATGCCTTCCACACAGAAACTCAGGGGCTGCAGTCAGCCCCCTGCCTTGATCAGTGCATGACCCCCTACTGCAGCCAGATATCTGTGCCTACTCCAATCATCCCTGCCCATCTAGGACTGTAGATGAGAGCCTGCACCACACACTCGGTGACTGATGACCTAGACATCAGAGCTGAATCCACACGAGAAAAGTAAATGGATTCCTGGGCTCACGTACCTGGCAACAGCTCTCGCCACCTGGAGGTAGGACGTGAGAGCTTCAAAGATGCCAATAATCAAACTAGCTCACATGACCAGCCTATTTGGGCATATCAAAACAAAACAAGAAGCTAGGACACACTAAGCAAACATAAATAAATATAATAACTTATTGATGGCTTAGAGACAACAGTCAATACCAAATCACATGAAGAGGCAGATCATGATGGCTTCAACAAGCCACCAAAACAAAGACTCAAGAGACCTTCTGGAAGAAGAGAACTTCTTCGAAATACTAGAGGTAGAATTCAAAAGATTAATATAGAGAACTCTTCAAGATATCTGGAAGGAGATCATGCAAAACGCAGAACAAGTCAAGGAACATAAAGACAAAGCAATAGAGGAACTTAAGAAGGTTCTACAAGAGCATAATGACAAGTTTAACAGGCTGCAAGAATCCATAGAGAGACAGCAAACAGAAATCCAAAAGATTAACAATAAAATTTCAGAACTGGATAGACAACTCAATAGAAAGTCATAGCAGCAGAATTGAGGCTACGGAAGTCAGAAATAGTGAGATTGAAGACAAAGCACTTGACACCAACTTATTTGAGGAAAAATCAGATAAAGAATTTTAAAAAATGAAGAAACTCTAAGAATTATATGGGAGTTTATCAAGAGGAATAATCTATGAGTGATCGGAGTACCAGAATGGGGGGGATAACAGAAAATACAGAGAGAATTGTTTGAAGATTTGTTGGCAGAAAAATTTCCTGATATTGTGAAAGATGACAAGATATCTAACCAAGATGCTCATCGAATCCCACACAAAGTCACCAAGATATATTACAATCAAACTTGCCAAAATCAAAGATAAAGAAAGAATTTTAAGCATGGCTAGAGATAAACAAAAACTCATCTACAAAGGAGACTCAATAAGGCTAAGCTCTGGCTACTCAGCAGAAACCATGCAGGGGCAAGAAGGCAATGGGATGACATATATAAAGTCTTGAAGGAAAAAAATTGCCAATCAAGAATTACATATCCAGCAGAACTGTCTCTCAAATATGATGGCAAAATTAGGGCATTTCCAAATAAAAAAAAAACAAATTCAGTAATTAGAGGTAAAAATAAACCATCTACTACCATTCCTCTTTAGTAGAAACTGAGGGAAATTTCTTCCTATAAAAGAATGCCATCTAGTAAAGGCAGAAGAAAGCTTCTAATGATATATTTGATTCAGGCAAGAATCATCAGTGGATATTAAATCCAATTTGCAAAAGATAGGAAGAAAACAAAATATCAGCAAAGGGCCTACTATCCATGAATTGTTTGCTAAATGCAAAAGGGAGGCACCTTTACATGGAGTAATCTTGCTGCTAGCACCTTACTCAAATTCTCAAAAATAACTCATTTTATAATAGGAAAACTTTACTTCCTGAGGTAATGCAATATGAAGTACCCATTGAACTGATAAACCAATCTTGTCAAAATGTTAAAAATGAACTTAATAGTAAAAATGGGGATCAGCAAAGTTTTTATCTAAAGGGTAAAAAAAAAGAAAAGCTCTTGCCATTGAGTCAATTCCAACTCATAGCAACTCTATAGGACAGAGTAGAACTGCCCCATAGGGTTTTCAAGGAGCAGCTGGTGGATTTGAACTGTCGACATTTTGGTTAGCAACTCTACCTCTTAAGATAGTATATATATCAGGACCTGTGGCCACAGTTTGTTTTTTGTTTTATATTTATTTGTTTTAATAACCTGTAAAAATTATTTTTAGCTTGCATACTACACAAAAATAGGCCACAAGTTAGATTTAGCCTGCAGATCATAGTTTACTGATGCCTGGTCTAAAGGAACAAGCTGAAGAATATAAGAAAGTAAGTATACAAATCCAAAATAAGGGATGTTCTAGAAGGCAATTGGGCTTATCTCTTCAAAAAGTAAATGATATAAAATATAAATAAAGGAAAAAGAGGCTTTTCAAAAATAAATGGGACTAAAGAGATAAAACTAAATGTAATACATGAGACTTGATTGGATCCTGTTTAAAAACAATTAGAAAACTATGAAACAACTTTAGTACAATTTTACTAATACCTAAACATGTATCACATTAACCTAAGCATTTAAAGTAATGATGACATTCCAAAATTCCTTAATATTAGCAAGTTACCACATCACTTGAAGGAATATTTTCCATAGATTTAAAAGTCTAAAAGCCTGCTGGTTTATAATTGTCAACTTCAAAAAGACTAAGTTTGCAAATCTGGACTCCTCAGGCTAATGTTCTACTGGAGGTAAGAGATAATTTAGACAGGGACATTCTATTGATAGATTCTAAATCACATTGTCTATATCTCTTAGAAACAACATTCACAGTTTTCCCTTAGGTTTAATTCTACGGCCACAATTCACAAACAGGCTTAGTGCTCCGTACTACCGCAGAGATACGATCTGTAGGGAGGTTCTTTAGATCATCTGGATTATTTCCCAGGGAGAATCATAAGGATTTGTTGGTTCTCACTTCTCTTCAACTTGCATCTTAGTGACTTGATACTGTTTTGGATAAGTTGTATATTTGCCCCAGTGCTATTGAATGCCTGTCTTCTCCCACTGTAAGCTAAAGAAAAATGTACATTAGTCTTCTCAAGACAACATGATTTAATTATTGAGGTTCTGCCCTGCTAACTTCAGAAACTCCAGTGTGACAGAATAACAATCCAAACACAAGACACTGTACAATGTTGTCTCATATCTCAATAATTAGCAGCATGACATCCTCCAATATCAAGCCAGCCAGTGAAGACAAGCACAGATATGCCTCCATGTAACTCTCCCCAGCTACTAAAACGAAGGATCCACCTCTCATCTCACCGTTGTGCCTGTTACTAGCCAAGAAATTTATAAAAGAGTGTACATAGTTATTAGGCTTAATGAATATCAAAATCACTAAATATTATCAGTTACAATATTTACTGATACCTCTTCTTGTATCATGGTAAAAATTCTCTCATGGGTCATACTAATATAAGAAAGAGCATTTCTAAAGAATATCAATCTTAGCTCCTTAACACAAGTCTCTCCCTATAGAAGAAAAACAAAAGAAGGTCTCTCAACCGCAACAGAACTCTAGACAACCTAAACCAAAAAAAATTCTCAAACCCGCTGCCTTCAAGTCGACTGTGACTCATAGCGACCCCGTTGCTGTTGTTAGGTGTTGTCGAGTCAGTTCCTCCTCATAGTGACCCTATGTACAACAGAACAAAACAGTGCCCCTTCCTGCACCATCCTCACAATCATTGTTATGCTTGAGCCCGTTGTTGCAGGCACTGTGTCAAATCATCTCGTTAAGGATCTTCCTCTTTTTCACTGACCGTGTACTTTAACAAGCATGATGTCCTCCAGGCACTGATCCCTCCTGATAATATGTCCAAAGTGAGATGTAGTCTCACCACCCTTGCTTCTACAATGCTATATAAATCCATATATGCCCATATAGTTTCACACACAAACAACACACTCACACAGGGCCACCCATACAAATCTCTCCTTCAATGTAAGACAGAATTTTTCAAAACTGCAGCTTATTCCTTTAACATTCTCAAATATAGAATGGAATTTTTAAAATTATGTCACATATTGTAAACACAAATATTGTTTCTTCAAATTTTGTTTTAATTTTACCCACAAACGTGTTTGTGCGTGTGTATACCTGCACAGGTGCTGAGTGGTGAAGAAAATTTTATTATTATATTAGGTTATAGTCAAAAACTTTGAAGACTAATTTTTGGTGGAACAGCAGAGGGTTAACAAAACTAGATCCATTTCTTTTCTACTGTAAGAAGAAGAGCTTTAATAGAAGCCATATACCCATAAAAGTTGAGAGATTTATGAGCTTTCCTTTTACTCTCAACGATTTTGAAGCTAGAGAAAACTCACAAATGCCACATTCTCTTTCATTCATTGGGACCATAAAGAAAAATAATAGTTATTATTATCAAAGATGATTATTTGTGATGTTTCAGTTTGCCCTATAGTTTATATTCTTTACAATAATACTTCTTATCTATGTATCACATGTTCCAAGACTAAAAGAAATATCTATATTATTACTAAACACGGAAAAAAATTGAGTTTAATTTTGTAATATAAAATTAAAGAGTGAAAGAAAATTCTTGGTTAACAACCAAAGCATCTCATTTTGTTTACAGCAAAATGATTCATTGTCTCCTAATGGGTAAATCAATACTTTGCTTGATTGTATCTGTTTCTCAGAATTACATACTTCTTGTTCATTAACTCTCTTAAACAACATCTCGCCTTGGAAAACTACACAAAACTTGTTGATGTTTCTTTTAAAGTCTTGATAATTTCTTTTTTATTCTCTTTTGTCTTAATCTTTTACCGACTCTCTATTAACAAGAATAATAGTAGAGAGTTTAGTGTTCCGATATATTGTATGTAAATACTATGAGAAAGAATTGAGAAGAACTTCACCTTGGTCAAGACCTTAAAACAGCATTAACTCTAAGAATGGACCATTGAGTACTATGGAAATCCATTATGAACTATAGAGTCTAAAAAGATGGTATAATCTGACATAAAAATCATAGGGAGTGAGATAATAAATGAATATCATCATGGAGTTTGCCAATACTGCAAATATATTAAGAGACTTGTATTCATTCATTTAACAAATATTTATGGAGCCCTAACTATGTGATTTGCTTACATAAGTAGGAGAAATAGGCAAAGTGCCTGTGTTCACTGGAATTATTTTTTAGTGGGTGATATGAAAAACAAAGAAGTGTATCAGTAAATTAACAAAATAATTTTATTTAGAATAAGTGCTATAAAGATAACAAATAGTGTGATAGGTTAAAGAGTGACTCTGGGAAGCATAATATAAATTTGGTTTCAGTGAAGGTATCATTGTGGAAACGGCATGCTGAGACAGACGTGAATAACAAAGAGGCAGTCATGTCTTTCAGACTAAGGGATCAGCAAGTATAAAGGCCTAACTCAGAAATTATCTTGGTGCAAATAGGAACAAAAGGGTAGCATTGCTGTTTCATAACAAATAGAGGAAGAGGACTCACAATTAGCTTGTCAATATTATATTATCAACCCATGTATTACTTCCTTTAAAAATATTGTTTAAGTGTAGTAGTAGATCATCATTTTTCTTCATTAATCCAATAAAGTTAAGTATGACTCCATGTTCTCCATTACACTGGGATGATAGAAAATTCAATCTGTCATTATCAGGGCATAAAACACATTCAGTGAGGTTCCTACAGCTGTGCTTCTCAGCAGTTTCCACTGGGCTTCCCACTGTCCAAGTTGTACATGGCCCTTTGGGATTTACCCACTTGGTTGGTTCTTTGTCATACACAGGGTGAGGAAGTCTCTGTCAAGCCTGGAAACTCAGTTGCTAGTTTATAAGCTCTCTGGACATTTTGCAGTCACTTGTAATCTATGTAGGGCTCAGTAATACAGTGTGGGCTATATCACCATCCATCTCAAAATATCAGATCTTCAGCTTCTCTCTAGGTTTTAAAACTCTTCTTCATTCTCAGTTTGTTCTCAGAAGTGCTTGCTTTGGTCTTCTCTTTCATATGAAAGCATGTAGAAAATACTCAGCTCAAGGAAACAAAAGCCAGGAACATAAGGTCAAGGCCTTCAAACCTAAAGGATATTCCTCCTTTGAAGCTACAGAGTGCAAAAAGCCTACACAATTTTTGAAAGAGGAGGAATTAGGGAGAAGAGATGAGAAACACAGTAGGGCAAAGACAAATAGCTCAATAAATTTTCTTCCTACACGGACAAATACATAGGCACACATGTTTGAGAACTAAGATATGATTCATTCTGGAAACAGAAAACAATGCAAGACTAGACATACTGGAAAATTGTTAAATTTATTAGAAGTGTGTAAAGTAAAGATAATATTAATAGAAAATATGTAATTAAGATATCAGACATGAAGAGCAAGTATACAAGTGATCAATATATGTATTTCTGTACTTGAGATAGGATGGAACCTTACAACAAAACTTGTTAAGAAATTATGTAGTTATTCTAATGACAATTATACTTAAACATGAGATAGAAGTAGAGATATCAAATATTTTTCTTGAAAAATAGAAATCCAAGGACCTTCCTAATTGTAATGATTGAAGTACTTTCAGTCTCTGAAACAAACATTTACATAGAGGCAATTCAAGTTCCTATTTTTAGTATTCTAAATACATAAAATTGAAACTAAAAAATTCTTAAAGGCATAAGTATTAATTACAGAGTATTCTTCCATTTTCTTTGATTTTTTAATTAAAACAAACAAATGAAATATTTGGAAAGTTTTCCAAATCATAATGAGTATGAATTAGAGTTATATTGGCAGAGACCGATCAAGACCTGGAAGGGGGAGCACAGGAAGAAGGAAGAGGATACAATCTGAAAGAAAATGAAAAATGATAGGGATCAAAAAATGATGATGTTTATACTCAGTGTGGAATGGCAAAACATATTACATATTAACTTAAATGAGTGGCATGATGAATGCCTGAGCAAGTGCATATGAAAAATACATTAAAGCAGATGTGCACCTCAAAACTAAGGTGAGAAATCAATGTTGGACATCTCCAGGCCATGTAAACAATACTAAGGCTTTTGGTCCAATACCGACAACAGGAAAATTCAATTACAAATTGCCTCTTGAAAAACCATTTCTCCCTCGGTACAAAGTATATTTCTAAAACTGGTATTCAAACACCTCCATCTTCCCTGTAGGTCTTAGTATTTGTGAAAGTTACTTTGTGATTTGTACTGGTTTCTCTTTAAAAAAAATTACTCAGTTTGACATTTGTTAACTACTCTATTATTTATATGTTTGCATTATTATTCTAGCTATAACCATTATTGGTGCTTATGGTTGAAAAAGCTGTGAGTGAGGTCAAGAAAATATTGTAGGGCCACTTAAGAATTCAGTCATACATATTTTGGGAATATAATATTGCTTTATTTGCAATATATAATGCGCAAATATATATATTTATATATATATTCTACATGTACATAATTAGGGAAATTGGTTATAACTAAATTTTTCAAATTCCATAAATCCTCTTTTTTTAAAGTAAGAATCAATTTTATGTCATATATTGTTGTCAAAATGTAATTTAGCTATTTAAGTATTTGTTGCTATATTTTTTTCCTTGTTAGAACAAAATATTTCAAAAATTGTTTCCACTTAGTAGTCAGTAGCCTACTCCACCCAGTGAAAATACATCTTTGCCAAGGTCACCAATGAACTCTCTGACTCTGAATTCAATGGTGTTTCAAAATATTGTCACCTTGAATTTCATTCAGCATTTTTCAGAGCCAAGGAGTTATTCCTGTCTGAAACACTTTGTTTCCACGAAATCATGTATTTGTATTTATTCCTCCCTCATTTCTGGCTCCTTTGAAGATTCATTCACCTCTATCATCAATTGAATGCTGACATTTCTTAAGACACAGTGCAAAACTCTTTTGTTCTTCCTCTTCAGACTTCCTTCACAGATGATTTCATTCACAACTGCAAATTTACATGAATGACTTTTCAATATATGGCTCTGGTCCAGATTTTTATTTTAAATTAAGCATCTCTTTATATGTCTCAAAATCAAATTCAATTAAGTCCTAAAATAAACACATAATTCATTCCCTTCCAATAATATAATCATCTCCAGTATTCCCTAACATAGTGTATGTAGACACTATGCTTTTATTTCCCCAAGCTAAAAACAGAAATTGCATTTGATGCATTCCTTTTCTTGATCCAATTAATCACTAAGTTCCTTTGATTTTACATCTAAACTATACCTCACAAATCTATTAATAAATTCTCTGTCTACATTTCCTTTTGGGTGAAGCATCTCACGTAGATGACTAAATTACACCCTAACAGGCAAATGTGCATCCTCGATTGGCCCCTCCAAACAGTTCTGCACACAATATTTAGAGAAATCTTGAAAGTACACATTTGGATACGCCTTGCCAATTTTTCTTAAGATAAAAGAACAAAATTATTAACATAATCCTAAGTTTCTGAAAGAACTGGCATTTGGTTATCACAAGGTGTTTGAACCTCTTTTTCTGTCATTCTCTGTGCTCCCACAATCCCGGAACCATGGTTCTTCTCACATCAGGATGTTTGCATAAGTCTTCCCCTTAACTTAAAATATTTCCACACCCTTGCCCCACTTCCTTTCTTTAATCAACACCTACTTGTCCAACAGACCTCAGGCAATGATTCCATAGACAATTTAAACTCTCTTTATAACATGCTTTCTTATATAAACATACTTTATGTTTAATATTTAATGAAATAGGTGTATGATTATCTGATTAACAAAAGTTTCCCTCATTGTATTGCAAGTTCCGTGAGCTCAGGTTAATGATGTTTGCTCAATTCTCTGTCCATGGTAAGTAGCATAGTGCCTGGCTCCAGGTAGGTGCGTAAACATTTTTTAATCCATAAAAACATGATTAAATGACAGGCTGAATGAAGCAACATCAAATTTTAACCCAAGGACAGTTAGATATATTCATTAAGTTCCTAAAATTGTCATCACTTCAATCTCCTTGAATCTTCTATCCTCTGTGAATTTAATCTCAGTACATAATTTTATTTCAGATTCTAGTATTCATTTAGATATTATGATATGGAAATAAACCCAATAGTTTATAATGTAAAATTTCTTTAAGCGAAGTACAAAAGTGAAAAGGAATTGAATACCACCCTTTAAAAAATTGGATACTACTAACCTTCCCAAAACAGGGGAAAGAGCTTAAAGTAACGTTCTCATGATGATACGTAACTGTAATAGAAACAACTTATGCTACAACTTGTAAAGAAAAATAAACACTTGTCTATAATAGGGAAAAAAATAAGTAAATTACAACACAATCTTACTCCATCAGCTTTGACAATTGTGTCCCCACCTTTAAAATATTTATAGTTGTTGTTTATGGGCCTCTCACCTCACCAATCTGGAGGAAAATATGGATCATATTGCAAATCACAAGTTCTACTTTCATTTGCAAAACATATAAAGAAATTTACTTGTAAACCAAACAAGAGATTTGGGGGCTGTCTATCTTTAATAAATTACTCCAGTAGTGAGCAACACTTTTCTGCAGTGACAAAAATTAAAATGTCAGGGAAAGAATGAATTTCATAGAAATACTATTTTATATTCTCTTTGCCACAAACTTTAGTATAAAATTTGTAGTCCTGTCCTTTGTAATTCTGTCAGTAACAAAGGAATCCTCATGTTGACTATAATGGGGAAAAAAAAAAATTCTGCCAAACACTCTGATCAGATGCCTTACCAAAGAGAGACATATTGTGCTTTACTACGTTTAACAACTACACAACTTTAGAAACACTTTTATAATTGAAATTAGACCTCCAAGGAACACACTATATGAAAGTTTCCTATTATAAAAAAAACTTATAACTATTGTGTCTCCATGTCCTCAGTTATAAGCATCAGAGCTGAATTTTCTCAAGTTAAAATTGTGTATCTGTTCTTTCATGGCCAGTGGGCTCCACAGAGATTGCATTCGTTGTCTTTCTCCAACCACAGGTATTCACTCTACCTCAATGCTCCACTAAACACATTTACATTATTTACTCATTATAGAGACACAAATTTTGGCAAATGCAGACATACTTTAATGAAATACAAGCAACACAATTCTCCCAGTAGTATATTTAGCAGGTGGATTTGAGTACCGAATGTTATTCGATATACTTGGGAAATCCAGTCAAAGGTGAGGAAATATAGAGCCACCTGCTGGATATTTGGCAACTTTATGTCTTACAGCCAACCATTACCGACAAAGGGAGAATCTGTCAGGGTCCTGGCAGAAAAAAGACGGTACACTCAAACTGAGCAATTTGAGAAGAGTGTAATAATTATTATAATAATAAAGCTATTTAAAAGATGTGGAGAATAAGGAAACCATGGGGGAGCGTGCTGTGCCTAGAGCTAGTAACAGTGGCCCAGTCATTATCATTCTGCAGCAGCTGTGTCTGGTTCTTCAGCACAACTAAATTGGACAGTTCTCCTTTTGTGTTTCAGGAAATTCTCCGAAGTCACAGGAAGCCTGTGTGGATAGAAACTGCATGGAAGTTCAGGGGAGTTAACACTCCGGGAGCAAACCTCTGCCAATCTGGGCAGCATGAGAATTTATGGATAAGTGTCCAAGCTTTCCAAAGTTCAGAGAGAAAATCCTGAGGAACATTCTATATAGTTCCTTAGGGGATACCAAGCAGGCTTGAATTCCAGTTGCTCAAAGTTTTAACAAGTTCAATAACATGCGTCTTACTGACTTTTTCTCATTTCACCCTGATGTTTCTGGGATAACTCCTGACTGTAACCAAGTCCTTGTCTTAGGCTCTTTGTGAAAGAAACCAAATTAAGATACACCCCAAGGCCCTACAGGATAAGGGAGAAGAGTAGTTACAAGAACCTGAAAAGAAAAAAGAAAAAAAAAAAAAACTGAAGGGAAAAGTTATCAGATAGAAGCACTAACATTTAATCAAAGGATGCATATGTCTGTGTCTACTACCAAGAGGAAAGAGGGAAATAAACACCTCAACTTCATTTTCCTCCTCCAAAGACTGCTGGTATTCCCCATTAGATGAACTAATCAGATTCCAAAAGGCAAGAAGACCCATTTATGTAGTTCCTACAGGTCAGCCAGAGAGCAAAGGGGTGTATGGAAGACATTAACATAAACGAGACAACCATATTTCTGACAAGAATCAAATATGTCTCATTCTAGTCTCTTCCATCTACCATCTGTCAGTTCATGGTACTTTGGTGGCTTGTGTGTTGCTATGATGATAGAAGATATGCCACTGGAATTTCAAATACCAGCAGGGTAACCCATGGTGAACAGGTTTTAGCAGAGCTTGCAGATTAAGACAAACTAAAAATAAGGCCTAGAGATCAACTTTCAAAAATTAGTCAATGAAAATCTTATGGATCATAACAGTATATTGTCCAACTCACTTGCTTTGGATACGTCATCAGAAGGGATCAATTGCTAGAGAAGGACATCATGTTTGGTAAAGTAGAGGGTTTACAAGGGCACAGGAGACCACTGTTGAGGTGGATTGGCACAGTAGCCACAACAATAGACTTGAACATGTCAGCAATCGTAAGGCTGATGCAGATCTGGTAATGTTTGGTTCTGTTGTACATAGGGTCACCAGAAGTCAGAGTTGACTCCACAGCAGCTATCTATCTATGTAGCCAGTTTCTTCCAAAACTGAATTTTCCCTCTTACTCCCCTAAAGATAGTTTAACTTAGATGTTGACACTAATTGGAGTATACCAAACCCCTTGCCGTCAAGTTGATTTTGACTCAAGGCGACCCTATAGGACAGAGTAGAACTGCCCCATAGGGTTTCCAAGGAGTGGCTGGTGGATTTGAACCACTCACCTTTTGATTAGTAGCCGAACACTTAACCACTATGATACCAGGGCTCAGTATGTGTTTAAAATGCAGTTTGGAAAAATAACACCAGCATCCTCTCACCTATGTGTGTGTTGAGCATATTTTTCTTAAGCTTTATAGATTGACTAAACTTCAATATTCTTTGGAAAGTGAAGAAAAGTGATGATTAACATAATAACCAGAAACTTATCTGCTTATAAAAATACACTTCAAAGCTTGATAATATAAGATGTGGGTATTTATATGTGTTTCTTAAAATCATGTGCATTATTGAATAAGCATGTTCAACAGAAGAACATTCTCTATTATGGTCAGCAGAAGACATCTAAAAATATGTCTCTGGAGAATTTACTAATCAACAAATAATTATTTAGTAGCCAAGGAGGTATAAAAAATAACATACAGTAACCTTTAAAAGCAAAGTTATAGTAGAATAGTTTGTTGCAAAGGCCAAATAAAAACTCAGTGGTTAATAGCTCAGTGGTTTGATAGAGGAAGAGGAAAATGTCATAGCAATTACCAAACTTTAATTGTGTATTAGTGGTCAGCTGACACTTTTCACTGTGAATTAGTTTACATTTATTGTTTTTCAGTAGTATAACTCTTAATAGAAAAAGTAATGACTACAAAATAAGAACAAACAAGCCCCAAAGCAAACTTCAATATAACATATATGCTGAGACCACAAAACAGCAATAGACAGTGGAAACTGGGAAACTTGTAACTTACTTAGAAACAAATCCCAGGTAAAAAAAAAAAAAAAATCATTTTTGAATAATAAGGGATAAAATCTTAAATTGTCAGGTTAAGATAGAGTAACAGGAAGTTACTGGCATAGAACAGTTCATAGAAAAACAAACAAACCAAAAACAGTTTTTTGTTTGTTTGGTTTTTTTAATCCATTAAGCTACGGAAGTTTTGGGGACAGTAGTATTTTAAGATTATTTGGCAGTGTGGTTTAGGATGGACAGCTGACTAGAAAAAGCTGATCTGTGATGAACATTTAGAAAACTTTTGCAATAGTCTACGGATAAGAAAATAAATGCAACTAAGCCAGGATGAGGAAGGGGACACTAACAAAATGAAACTATTGTTGACTAGAGATTTTAGACTTGGGTATTAAATATACTTTTTTAATGGCAATGAGAATAAAATGATTATATCATTTGTTTTTCAAGAATACTCAGACTAATTTGTTGACAGTGATGTGTGACTTTGTGGAATTTTCAAATTATTTTATCTCTGTGGTAAATTAATATATCTCATTTTTGGCAGATTACTATGGATTTCTCTAAGTGTATTTTAGAAAAAAAAATAGATGATATAATTTAATATAGTTTCCTTTGCTCAGCAGAAAACATCAGTTACCACGTATCATAATAAAAACAATGTTATCAATTCACAAGATCACAAGATCCTGTAAGTAATTTTATTCTCCTAATTCAAAGTTACTTATAAGTCTTTATAATCTTTAATGAAATGCTCCAAATCTCCCACTTTTTTAAATAAGACTATTTTATCAGACAGTAACACAGAATCATAAAATTTTAAAGTTATATATAAACTAAGGGTCAATTTCTTCTTATTACAAATTAATAACTTAATTTCTCCTTAAGTTAAATTACAAAAAGAAGTTAATACAATAAATCTAACCAAAAAAATTCAAATTGTTCACTCAGAATTTACCTTTGGATATTTAACTTTCACTTCAAACATAACACAAAAATCTGAGCTCATATTTCAGCCAAAGATTATCTTCATCTTTGGGAGACAATTTCCCATGGCGCTCTTACATTTTGACTTTTTTTTTTGTACTCTCTTTTCAAAATTGTTTGCATAGCAACAGCTTGGAAGAGAAAGATAAAGTTTCACTCTGGAGCGAAGGGCAGTCATGCTTTCTTTCCAGGAAAATAAAGCAATGTCTCTTTCTGAAACAAAGGACAGACATGCCCAATACCCACTGTAAAAGATTTGGCATCCCTTAGCTCAGGGTTCCTCTCCTGTAACACAACTCACTGTGCACAAGTGTCATCTGACTCTCTTCATGTCACCCTTTGTAAATTTTTGCTTGGAAAACCCAAACAAAAACGCTGATGCTCTGCCTACTGCTATAGTGAGTAAGAAACTTCCATTTATCTCACATGCAGAAGTCATGAGTCTTTTACCAGCACCCATGAAACTGTGGCAGGCTAACTTGCTAGCATGAAAGTAGTGTGGAATCTCAGACTCTTTACAGTCCTTGGTATAACTCCCCACTTTACAAAAGTAATCTAGTCATATAATCTTAAAATTAAAATTTTATTAATAGCATGTTAAAGTGGAATTATTCCTGTCCCAATATTCAGTACAATGTAGGTATATTAGATGTAAAGAACAAAAAATAGCTATAAGACAGTGAATATGCAATTAAAAGAGAAGTCATAGACCCCCAGATATTTATTTTTATTTGATAAACTAACTAAAATGTGAATGTTTGATATTTTTTCATATTTCAGAAAAAGAAAGACACATTTTTAACAGTAGATGTTTATGGTTTAAAGTACTATTGATTTCGTATAATGGGTATAGTATTAACCAATTAATCAAAGATAACTGAGGTGCATAGCATTAGTTTTGTGAAGGGGATTGATATTCAAATCAAGCAAAAACATTATGGATAAAATTTCAGTGGTGATGTGAGACCATTTTCAATACAAAAATACATTTAAATATTTTTATTTAATATAAAACAATTGTGATTTACTGCATTTTTACATTTAAAGGATAGATAAATTTCAAAATTATGATAAAATAAGAATATATTTTTGAAAGATGTTGTAACCCAAACAACTAGGATACAAATTCTAGATATAATTTCTCAGAAATACATTTAGAATATCAAAAGAGATTACCCCTACCCCCACACTACAAGCAAATCAAGTGTTTAAGATGAAAGATAATACTGCTCCTATTTAGATCTCGTTATTTTAAATGGAAGACCTATTTGCTTCCTGATTTCTAGAAAGCAAATTATTTAACTACTGTTATAAGGAATACAATATTCTTATTTTCTCTGGGGTTAATTGCATCTATGTGTATAGTCTCAAATATACTGTAGATCTAATGGCTTGTATATTGTGTGGATGTATAATCTTTCTGTGATTCAGGTCTAAATTACAGACTCACATATCCAAATTTGTACTCAATATTATCACTCATAAATATCATAGGCACATCAAATTCAACAGCTTTAGAACTGAATCCTATTCCTCTTTCTTCCTCTATGTATCTCTCTCAAGAAATGGCATTACCATCCTTTTGATTGTGATGCCAAAATCTTGGAATTATTCCTATTTACTCTCATTCCTTAAACATCCCATCTAATTGACACCCAATCCCATCAGATCTTCCTTTATAAACTCATGAACACGAGTCCCTCCTTTTATCCTCACACTGGCTCTGCTTTATCCCAGGTCTTCATTACTTCTAGTCTCTACTGCAGGTACAGCTTCTTAACTTGGGTGCCTGACAACAGTCACTGATATTCTTCAATTACTTCTGTAAGGTGAGGTAAACTTATTTATTTATTTATTTTGAAAATCAAACCAAGATTTTGAAATGCCTCCTTGACAGCAGAATAATATATAACTCCCAGTGTCCAAGGAATAAGATCTAAACTTTAGACAACATACAGGCTTCTCTCCCTACATCTCCAGCTTCATTTCTTGATATTCCTCTTTTCATACCATATGCTATAGCCGTACCCAAATTCTGATAGTTCTCTGTGTGTGTGTGTATTCATGCATGGGTGTCTATGTTTACACCTATATTGAGAGAAAGTGACAGCAAAAGAGAAAGGCAAGGAGATGCAGAGAAAGACTGAGAGAGAGAGAGAGAAAAAAAAAAAAGACAGAGAAACCACAGTGTCACTATAGTTTCATCTGGCTCATGGGATTTCTGGTGACATTTATTTTCTTCATGTTTTATCCTATTTTTCAAAATAGCTACAATGATCATGTTTGTTTTTCAATCAGAATTTATATAACTATATACATACACAGTTTAAGTAAATATGTTAAAACTACATTAGTTTTCTTTTTTTAATGTGAAGCTTAACTAATCTATCTAGAGCACCTCTTTAAAACCATAAGATAAATCAATTTTTGTCGTTCTTCAAATTATTATAGGTAGTTATTTGCAGAACTTCCAAGTTCTTATTTTATAATCAAATATAATTCATCAGTAAACAAACATGGACTTTGGAACAAAATGTGTAGATTAATCATAGCTTAGTATGACATTTATAATTTATACATTTTTAGAAGAGTTACAAAATATATGTTTTATCAAATATTATATTATTATAATCAATTAGTGGATTATTTTTACTTATTGATACTTTTATGGTTACATGAATGTAGGTTGTACAATACAATTTGGTTAGAATTTAAAATTTTATTATTTTCACATAATAGAGGCATATATCAAATGTAATGGGAATTCAGTCAGTAGAGATTATATGTAGTTTGTACATTAGTATTATTCTTGTATAGAGAAGGCATTTCAACAGAACTTTGATAAACTGTTAGCATTTATAGATAAAAGGACTATCTGGCCAAAAACATTTGAAAACGAGAAACCATAACACAAATTAGAGAAAAATCACTAATTCAGTTTGGATGAAGTACTGAGATTAAAGAATACAATAAGAGATAAATTTGTAATTGGTTAAGATCAAATGGAGATGAAATTTCAGGCTAATAAGTGCCTACATTATTTTATTGCCCAGTAGGAGACATTTCAATATTTCCAGCAAGGGGAGGACAACATTTGCACTGTATCTCAGGAAGATGAAGCTAGTTGAATTATATGTAAAATAGATTGCTGAATTGTGAGGATGAATGATAATATTTATTCTATGACAATAACATCAGATAATACCATTTACTGAATGGGTAAATGTGTTCTAGGCAGTATACCAAAAGATAGATAGCTTAATATACATATATATACAATTTAGTATTAAAAATTTATATTCTTTAATACAAAATCTTAAGAATTATAGTTTAATAAATTTTGGAGAGGATTTGGAGAGACTGGAATACTTATGCACTGCTGGTGGGAATGTAAAATGGTACAACCACTTTGGAAATTGATTTGGAACTTCCTTAAAAAGCTAGAAATAGAAGTACCATACAATCCAGCAATCCTACTACTTAGAATATATCCTAGAGAAATAAGAGCCATCACTTGAATAGACATATGTACACCCATGTTCATTGCAGCACTGTTCACAATAGCAAAAAGATGGAAACAACCTAGATGTTCGTCAACAGACGATGTATAAATAAATTATGGTACATACACACAATGGAATACTATGCAACAATAAAGAACAATGATGAATCCATGAAATATCTCACAACATGGATGAATCAGGAGGACATTACACTGAGTGAAATTAGTCAGTGGCAACAGGACAAATATTGTATGAGACCACTACTATAAGAACTTAAGAAAAGGTTTAAACACAGAAGAAAGCATTATTTGATGGTTACCATGGTGGGGAGGGAAGGGAGAGGAATTCACTAACTAGACAGTAGATAAGGATCATCTTCAGTGACGTGAAGGACAACACACAATACAGGGGAAGTCAACACAACTGGACCAAAGCAAAAGCTATAAAGTTTCCTGAACACATCCAAACACTTTGAGGGATAGAGTAGCTGGGGCTAGGTCCTGAGGGCCATAGTTTCAGGGATGTCTAGGTCAATTGGCATAACAAAGTTTATTAAAAAAATGTTCTGCATCCCACTTTGGTGAGTGGTATCTAAGGTCTTAAAAGCTTGCAAGTGGCCATTAAGATGCATCAATTGGTCCCAACCCACTTGGAGCAAAGGAGAATGAAGACCATAAGAGGAACTACATGGTGCCCAGCTACCACCAACAACCTCCCTGACAGGGAACACAGCAGAGAGTCCCCAACGGAGCAGGGGAAAAGCGCGGAGCGAAACTCAAACTTATGTAAAAAGACCAGACTTAATGGTCTGACAGAGAATGGAGGAACCTTGAAACTATGGCCCCCGGATGCTCTGTTAATCCAGAACTAAACCACTCCCGAAGCCCACTCTTCAGACAAAGATTAGACAGGAGCTTAAAACAAAAAATAGTACACGTGAGGAGCGTGCTTTTTAGTACAATCAGATACATGACACCAAATGGGTGGCTCCTGTCCAGAGGCAGGACGAGAAGGCAGGAAGCGACAGGAACTGGTTGAATGGACACGGGGAACTTGGGGTGGAAAGGCAGAGTGTGCTATCATGTTGTGGGGATAGCAACTAATGTCACAAAACAATATGTGTATACATTTTTGTATGAGAAATTAACTTGAGCTGTATACTTTCACCTGAAGCACAATTAAAAAAAAAAAAAATTAATGGTTTATCACTGGTTTTCAGATAAGAACATTGACTTAAGTTGGTTAAATTTAAGTTCACAAAACTAGTACTTTGCAACTTGTGTTTGTGACTCTAGTACAAATAGCTGGATATAGAAATAAAGTGGCATATAAGGTAAAGTAATAGCCCAAGCAATGTGGACTTGTGCAGTAAAACTGCTTTGGGAAAGGCTGGGAAAGAATACATGATTGCTAGAAGTGATAAGACTTGGCCATCATAATCGGTGGATTTAAAGAGAAAAGGGAAGGGCAACGAAAATGCTAGAAGCCTGAAGGAAAAGGGGTCAATACCTGGAGAATCATTTTGTGGGAAGACATATGTCATAAACAGTGTTAAATTTCAGATGCCAAAAGAATATCCAGATACAAATTTTGAAAATGTGAAACTTGAACTTGAGGGCATGGGAGAAGATAGGAGTGACAGGGGAAGGAATGGCATCTTACAAATGCACATTTTAATTTAGAAAGTATAGACATTCTGACGATACTTAAAGACATTATAATCTATGAGAGGGACATATCAATGAAAAGGGATGGGAGAAAGACAAATTGTCTTTACCCTCTCTTTAGTGGGTATCTTGTATTATATGATCTTTTAAAGGAGATCACACGTGCTAATGTGCTTCTAGAGATATACGACATTTCCACAGCAACTTCGCATATCTTATATGACTAGAGTATGGCACGTGAATCCAAGCTTTCTTTTGACTGTTTTGTTCTTTTTCATGTGATCATAGTGAAACATAGTGCTTAACAGTTTTTAATTTTTATTCAAACACCTTTTTAAAAAATCTTTGTAACAACTTGGGAAACAATAAAAATGGAAGTATTAATATTGCATTGAACTAATAAGAAAAACTGAAACATAGTGTTTGAGTGATTTTTTCAAAGCCACTTTTTATTTTTTTTTAATTGAGAGCTGCAATTAATGCATTTTTGTACACCAGCATTTCTACTCTCTAGCTGTGCTCCCCAAATAGTTGTCCAACCAGATTTCCTATTCCTGTTCCTATAATAAAGATCCACAGGGATAAAAACCTTTTTCTGGCTGTGTTCTAAGTGATTAGAATAGATAGACTAATGGTCTAGATAATATTATATCATGTAATATATATAATATTTGATGACACAGGATATATATTCAGTATATGCATATAGATGGAGACCTGGTGGCACAGTGGTTAAGAGCTTGGCTGCTAACCAAAAGGTCAACAGTTTGAATCCACCAGTTGCTCCTTGGAAGCCCTATAAGGCAGTTCTAGTCTGTCCTATAGGGTTGCTATGAGACAGAATCGACCAGATGACAACAGGTTTGGGTTTTTAGTGTGTGTGTGTGTGTATATATATATATATATATATATATATATATATATGATATATATATGATATATATATAATATATCATATATATATGATACTGAATTGGAAAGATATAGACTGGGTTGGGATTCAAGTTTTAATAAATGATGCAAATTATTCTAAAGGCATACAGATTTGTATAACCTTTCTGAACATACACTGGACTCAAATAATAATCCTTCTCTGCTTAAGCCTGAAGTATAGTGAATAGATATAAAATCATAGAGGAAAAATGGACGTGATGGGGCAAACTTCGTTAAAGAATATTATGGAAAAATTTAAACTAATAACCAAAAAAATAAAATAGCCCACCTTAATAAAACATCATTCAATCATAAATGCTCATTGCTTTTTACTCCTATTTCTGTTACACATCCTTTTTATGTATTTATAATTTAAGTAAGTGTTGCAGCATCTTTTCCCTCTCTCAAACGTACCCCTCTTGGGGGACAAGGGTGGTTCAACAAATGTAATTGAGGAAAGAGGAGGAATTGGACAAACAGCAAGAACAACTGAAGCAGGGATTATCCTGGGCGTCCAAAATAACTTGGCTCTGGAAAAAAAAAAAATACAGCCAATAATAATCAACAACTTAAATAAAACAGAACTTTTTAAGTCCCAGAACATAAGAGTGATGACCTGGCTACTCCCAAGACTTTAAATATGTAAGTAAAAATTCACATCCAAGAATAATGTTATTCTTTTTTGTTCAATTATTCTGTAAAAAAAATCAAACTATGAGTTAAAATATTTTCTTAAAGAAGTTAGGCTGACACCTGGTTAAAATTTCATGTTTTGGCCACATAGGAATTAGGCCTCCTTCCAAAAAATATAAACATGCATATGTAGGCAGCTGGTGCAAATTGGCAGACTGGGGCCAGTGCGTGCCTCTCATTATTTTGCAGTGTTATACTCAAAGCAAAGGAGAAACCCAGAGAAGCCATTGCCACCATGTACAAGTTGGCAAACGGTACCAGAAGCCTGAGGACTAATGCAGGAGCAGGTCTTTTGAGTTCCTCTAATCACCTGTCTGTTAGACTTTCTCTTTAAGAGGTTTCTACAGTGGTGAAGTTGAGGGATATACTGTGGAATAAACTCAGAATTCAAAACATTTGCGGGATTAAAATGAGCCACAGAGGACACCTGAAGAATAAAGGGTTAGCAAATTGAGTCATGACTTAAGGGAAGCAACTTGGCCTCTGAGCTCAGATAGAAACCAGGAAAGCAAGGGAAATTTTTCATTTGAGTACCACCAAATGCTTAAGGAAGAAAATCAGATCAATCAACTAAGAAAGAAACACATCATAGCTCTCAAATGTATATTTTTAAATAAACCATCATATTAAAAACAATTCTTTTTTTTAAATGTTTATGATAGATCACAAATTGTTACAGGCAGCAATAGAGAAAAGTTCTGCTAATTTTTTCACAGGAGTAGAATAACTCCATTAGAATTAATGGGAGTAAATCTAATGGATGCATCAAATTATAATGTTTACAGAAGTTAGGAGAAGGCAGAATTATTATATGCTTGTGTAAGGACCTTAAATGACAGAACAGGAAGTGAATTGTAAATTTAGACTTCCAATACAATGCAAATAAAATTTAGGATAAGGTCACTAAGAATCAGAGAAAACTTATACCACACCTTTAAAGGAAATACAGATTTTTTTTTTTTAAATCACAGAAAATGACTCAAAATAGGCACACAAGGCCTTGCCGGGTATACGTCTTATATCCTAAAAATTTGAGGAAGTGATAAGAATTGTTTACAATTACCATCTGTAGTTTGGTGGTTAAAGGCAGAGAGATCTGAGTTTCAAGCTCATGTCCACTTCTCTTTTTAACCTAACTCTTAGTGTCTTCACTTGAAAATGTTTGTGTGAATTACACGAAGTAATTCTTATAAAGTACATATAGAAAAGCTGATCAATAAGTATTACCTCTGACTCTTCTTTCACCTCCTATACTTTTTTCTCTCCCTCTTATCCCTTTGGTGCCCAGTGGTACATATGGCAACCCTGAACTTTTGCAGCCCCTAGGGTTTATTGGGTAGCTGCTGTACCACTGACAGGCTTTTATGACTGTTTGAAAGCAAAGAAACAGGCATATGCTGCAAGTTACTGTTTTTACGGGCTATTGTATGAGTTGTCTGAATTTTTGGTAGGAAAAATAGAAATTTTGGAAATTTTTATTTGTTATACACATATGTATCAAAGACCCCAGTGGGGAATCTGGGGTATAACTAGTGGTGCTTTATATGTACCACTAAACACTTAAGGTAGGCTTGTGGGAACGGGCAAGAAGAAAAAATCCATAGCACCTACCAAAAACTCAGACACACTCAGATTCAGCATGCTTCCATTAATGAAAATACATGGTATCAACAGAAAATTCAAACCAGAAAATAATTGAGTCACCAAAGGGTTATTCCTCTTTCTCTTCCACTACTTGCTCTTATTTCCCCTTCTCTTTGTCTTCCACTTTTTCTCCTTACGTGTAAATTTTAGCTCCTGAATACCTTGATTGCATGCGTGTATGTAAACATTAATCTGCAAATACTGTATCTTTTCTCAAAAAATAAAAAGACAAATTAATGAACTAAGGACTCATTTCTAGCTTATACATTGTTTTGTGCAAATTAGTAAAAGCAGGCTGCTCTGGGCACACACAGCCCTGTGACGGGACATTTGGTGTTGGAACAGAGTGAAGTGTGAATTTTATACAACCTCCCCACAGCTCGCCTCCTAAGCCAGGTGACTATGCAGTGTGCAACATGCACAAGTGAACTGCAGTTCTGACATCACTTTCAAAGCCCTTTGTCTAGATTTCTATGGTAAATTTTCATAACTTTGTATGTGTCATCTACACATTGAATAAGGGGTGTCTGAATCACTGCAGGCTCTGTTCAAAGAGCTCACTTGCTCAGTGAAGCTGCAATATCAAGATTATGGATCTTAAAAAATAAGAAAGTGCCTATTCTTGCTAACTTGGATTCACAAAGCAATTTGTCTGGACGTCCAATTTAAATTCCATAAGGGAATATTCTTATTAATATTAGAATCTCAATCAGGTTTCTACTACATGAATAAGTAGAGGTAACATATCTATTAAAATATCTATAAAAATGTAAACTAAGGGGCACTCTAAAATATTCCCTTAGAAACTTTAGGCTCTCTTCTTATATAAAACGATTGTTTCAATTCCTCTGGATTACTTAAGTGTACACCATTAGCAAGAGCATGTTAGGTATATTGTGAAGATCTAATTTCTTTGTAATCTAAGTAGAAAATGCATTATAATTTCAAATATATTTATTACATTAATTCTTAAAATGGATCTTAAATGACGTATTTATATTTAAACTTGAAATGGCCACTTAGCTGAAAATCAAATTCATATTTACATATTAAAATACCTCTGCTTAATTATTAAAACCTATGACAATTTACACAATGGAAAACTAGTCAGGCATGAAGAGAAATAAGTCCTAATGCACGCCACAATGTGAATAAACCTTATGCTGAGACAGACACAAAAGGACAAATACTGTACGATATCACTTACATGAAATTAGCAAATACATAGAAACCGAAAGGAATTACTGGTTACCAGGAGTTGGAGGGAGGGGGACAGAGGGGTTTCTTGTGTAGATTGAATTTTGAAGGTATGTTAATGGTGGTGGGATAGTTTGGAAAAAGACACCAGAAATGGTTGCAAAAGTTGAAGAATGTAATTAGTATCACTGAAGTGTACATGTACAAATTGATGAAATGGTATGTACATATTATAATAATAATAAAACCTATGGTAATTCATAGGTTATTTGGTGGCACAAACAATTTGCACTTTTCTACTACTAACCTAAAGGTTGGCAGCTCAAACCCACCCAGCAGTGCAACAGAAGAAAGGCCTGGCATCTGCTTCCACAAAGATTATATGCAAGGAAACCCTATGGAGCAATTCTACTCTGTAAAACATGGGGTTTATTTCAGATTTGGGAAAACCTGAGGCTTTCATAAAATTAAATAGTAATTCAAATAGCCTCCAAGTTGATAATTTTCCAGTGAGGTCCATTATTTATACCTTTTATTCAGCACTGTTATTAATCTGTGATATATCAACCT
Source organism: Dugong dugon (assembly GCA_030035585.1). NCBI lineage: Eukaryota > Metazoa > Chordata > Mammalia > Sirenia > Dugongidae > Dugong > Dugong dugon. The sequence goes on along the minus strand of CM057475.1, from coordinate 35,556,971 downwards.
GGGTTCTACTCAGTTTGAGCCCTTTGTCTAACTGCCATTTTTGAGTGATAACTTCAAAACACATAAATTATTCAAAACACCTAACATTAATCAAAGTGAAAAATTATAGATAGTATATTACTTAAACATTGAATTCTGAATAGGCATATTTATCATAATCTCTCTCATTAGAAAATAATATTGAGATTTCTCTAGAAATAACCTGGGATACATTTTTATAACTATTAAGCCTAAGGCTTAAGTGCAATCTTGCTTAATAGGCACAGTATTAGCTAGAATACTCCTGGCTGCAAGGAAGAGAATCACTGGCAAAACTGGTTCAAAGTAGGGAAAACTATTGTTTCATATACAGGCATAATTCAGAGATGTTGCAGGTTTGCTTCCAGACCACTGCAATAAAGTGAATATTGAAATAAAGCAAGTCACATGCATTTTTTGGTTTCCCAGTGCATAAAAAAGTTATGTACTATACTGTAGTCTATTAAGTGTGCAATAGCATTATGTCTAAAAAAATGTACATACCTTAATTATAAAATACTTTATTGCTAAAAAATGTTAACCATCATCTGAGCCTTCAGCAAGTCGTAGTTTTTTTGCTGGTGTAGGGTCTTGCCTTGATGTTGATGGCTTGTGACTGATCAGGGTGGTGGTTGCTAAAGGTTAAGGTGGCTGTGGCAATTTCTTAAACTAAGACAACAAAGTTTGCTGCATCGACTGACTCTTCCTTCCAAAAAAGATTTCTCTGTAGCATGCGATGCTGTTTGATAGCATTTTATTCACAGTAGAATGTCTTTCAAAATCCTCTCAAACCCCACCTCTGCTTTACCAACTAAGTTTATTCTAAATCTCTTGCTATTATTTCAACAATGTTCACAGCATCTTCACCAGGAGTAGTTTCCATCTCAAGAAACCACTTTCTTTGCTTATCCATAAGAAGCAACCCCTAGTCCGTTAAAGTTTCATCATCTAATTTATCAGTAACTCAGTCACATCTTCAGGCTGCTCTTCTAATTCTAGTTTTCTTGCTATTTCTACCACATCTGCAGTTACTTCCTCCACTGAAGTCTTGAACCTCTCAAAGTCACTCATGAGGGTGGGAATCAACTTCTTCCAAACTCCTGTTAATATTGATTATTCTGACCTCCTCCCATGAATCACAAATGTTCTTAATGGCATCTAGAATCGTGAATACTTTCCAAAAGGTTTTCAATTTACTTTGTCCAGATCCATCAGAGGAGTCACCATCTATGGCAGCTAGAGCCTTACAAAATGTATTTCTTAAATAATAAGACTTGAAAGTCAAAATTACTCCTTGATCCAATGGCTGCAGAATGGATATTGTGTTAGCAGGCATGAAAAAAATATTAGTCTTTAACATCTCCATCAGAGCTCTTGGGTGACCAGGTGCATTGTCAATGAGCAGTAATACTTTGAAAGGAATCTTTTCTTCTGAGCAGTAGGCCTCAACAGCAGGCTTAAAAATTCAGTTAAACCAGAAAGAGCAAGGAAAAAAAATCAACTACATGAAAAATGAATAATACTCTGCTTACACATCAATGGGTAATAGAAGAAATCAGACATGGAATCAAAAAATTCCCAGAATCAAATAAAAATGAAAACACATCATACCAAAACCTTTGGGACACAGCAAAGGCAGTCCTCAGATGACAATTTATAGCAACAGATGCACATATCAAAAAAGAAGAAAGGGACAAAATCAAAACATTAACTACAGAACTCAAACAAATAGAAAGAGAACAGCAAAAAAAGCCTACAACCACTGGAAGAAAGGAAATAGTAAAGATCAGAGAAGAAATAAATGAAATAGAGAACAGAAAAACAATAGAAAGAATCAACAAAACCTAAAGTTGGTTCTTTGAAAGAATCAACAAAATCGACAAACCACTGGCCAGGCTGACAAAAGAAAAACAGCAGAGGACACAAATAACCCAAATAAGAAATGAAATGGGGGACATTACAACAGACCCAACTGAAATAAAAAGGATTATAACAGAATATTATGAAAAACTATATTCCAACAAATTTGAAAACCTAGAGGAAATGGATAAATTTCTAGAAACGCACAGCCTACCCAAACTACAACAAAGTGATATTGAAAATCTGAACAGACCCATAACAGGAGAAGAGATTGAAAAGGTAATAAAAAAACTCCCAACCAAAAAAAGCCCTGGCCCAGATGGCTTCACTGGACAATTCTACAAAACATTTACAGAAGAGCTTGTACCAGTTCTACTCAAGCTATTTCAGAGCATAGAAGAGGAAGCAACACTTCCAAATTCATTCTATGAAGCCAGCATAACACTGATACCAAAACCAGGCAAAGGCGTCACAAAAAAAGAAAATTACAGACCAATATCTCTCATGGATATAGATGCAAAAATTCTGAACAAAATTCTAGCCAATAGAATTCAGTATCATATCAAAAAAATAATACACCACGCCCAAGTAGGATTCATACCAGGTATGCAAGGATGGTTTAACATTAGAAAATCCATCAACGTAATTTACCACATAAATAAAAGGAAAGAAAAAAATCACATGATCATCTCAACTGATGCAGAAAAGGCATTTGACAAAGTCCAACACCCATTCCTGATAAAAGCTCTCAATAAAATAGGTATAGAAGGGAAATTTCTCAACGTAATAAAGGACATCTATGCAAAACCAGTGACCAACATCATTCTTAATGGAGAGAGGCTGAAAACATTCCCCTTGAAAACAGGAACAAGACAAGGATGCCCTTTATCACCACTCCTATTTAACATTGTGCTGGAAGTTCTAGCTAGAGCAATAAGGCAAGAGAAAGAAATAAAGGGCATCCAAATTAGTAATGAAAAAGTTAAACTCTCCCTGTTTGCAGATGATATGATACTGTACATAGAAAACCCTAAAGACTCCACGAGAAATCTACTGGAACTAATAGAAAGATTCAGCAGAGTAGCAGGATACAAGATAGACATTCAAAAATCAGTTGGATTCCTATACACCAGTAAAGAGAATGATGAAAAGGAAATCAGGAAATCAATACCGTTTTCAATAGCCCCTAAAAAGATAAAATACTTAGGAATAAATCTGACCAGGAATGTAAGAGACCTACACAAAGAAAACTACAAAACACTGCTGCATGAAACCCAAAGGGATCTACATAAATGGGAAAACATACCATGCTCATGGATAGGCAGACTCAACATTGTGAAAATGGCAATTCTACCCAAAGCAATTTACAAATACAATGCAATCCCAATCCAAATATCAACAACATTCTTCAAAGAGATGGAAAAACTAATCATTAACTTTATATGGAAAGGGAAGAAGCCCCGAATAAGTAAAGCGCTACTGAAGAAGAAGAATAAAGTTGGAGGACTCACACTACCTGACTTCAGAACCTACTATACAGCTACAGTAGTCAAAACAGCCTGGTACTGGTACAACGACAGATACACTGACCAATGGAACAGAATTGAGAACCCAGATGTAAATCCATCCACCTACGGTCACCTGATTTTTGACAAGGGCCCAAAGTCCATCAAATGGGGAAAAGACAGTCTTTTTAACAAATGATGCTGGCAAAACTGGATACCAATTTGCAGAAAAATGAAACAGGACCCATACCTCACACCGTATACAAAAACTACTTCAAAATGTATCAAAGACCTGAATATAAAGCCTAACACTATAAAGTTCATAGAAGAAAAAATAGGACCAACACTTCAGGCCTTAATACATGGCATTAACAGGATACAAACTATAACTATCAACACACAAAACCCAACAGATAAACTAGATAACTGGGATCTTCTAAAAATCAAACACCTATGCTCTTCAAAAGACTTCACCAAAAGAGTCAAAAGACAACCTACAGACTGGGAAAAAATTTTTGGACAGTACAAGCCAGACAAAGGTCTAATCTCCATAATCTACAAGAAAATCCATCACCTCTACAACAAAAAGACAAACAGTCCTATCAAAAAATGGGCAAAGGAAATGAACAGACACTTCACCAAAGAAGACATTCAAATTGCCAACAGAAACATGAGGAAATGCTCGCGTTCACTAGCCATTAGAGAAATGCAAATTAAAACCACTATGAGATACCATCTCACCCCGGCATTACTGGCACGAATCAAAAATACTGGAAATAACAAATGTTGGAGGGGCTGCGGGGAGATGGGAACTCTTATACACTGCTGGTGGGAATGCAAAATGATACAACCATTTTGGAAAATGATATGGCGTTTCCTCAGAAAGCTAAAAATAGACATACCATTCCATCCAGCAATCCCACTCCTAGGAATATGTCCTAGAGAAATAAGAGTCGTCACTCGAATAGACATATGCACACCTATGTTCATGGCAGCATTGTTCACAATAGCAAAACGATGGAAACAACGTAGGTGCCCATCAACAGATGAATGGATAAACAAACTATGGTACATACACACAATGGAGTACTATGCAACGAGAAAGAACAACAATAAATCTGTGAAGCATCTCATAACATGGATGAAACTGGAGGACATTATGCTGAGTGAAATAAGTCAATCACCAAAGGACAAATATTGTATGAGACCTCTATTGTAAAAACCCATGAAAAAGTTCACACGCAAAATGTAACAATCCTTGTTGGTTACCAGGGATGGGTTGGGGGGGCGGAATACTAAATAGGCAATAGATAAGTGGTATCTTGGGTAAAAGGTAAGACAGTACACAATACAAGGGAAACGAACACAACCTGCACAAGGAAAGATCATGGAGGCCCCATGGACACATCCAAACTCCCCGAGGGACCGAGTTGCTGGACAGAGGGCTCTGGGGACCATGGTCTCAGGGAACATCTAGCTCAACTGGCATGACACTACTTAAAAAGATAATGTTCTACATTCTACCTTGGTGAGTAGTGTCTGGGGTCTTAAAAGCCTGTCAGCGGCCAGCTAAGATACTACACTGGTCTCATCCCTTCAGGAGCAAGGGAGAATGAAGAGAACAGGATACAGTGAAAAGATTAGTCCAAAGGACTAATTGTCCACAGCTACCAAGACCTCCACCGGACTGAGTCCAGTACAGCTAGATGGTGCCCGGCTACCACCACTGACTGCTCTGACCAGGATCCCAACAGAGGGTTCTGGATAGAGCTGGAGAAGGATGTAGAGCATAATTCTAACTCACAAGAAAAAAAGACCAGATTTACTGGCCTAAAGGAGACTGGAGAAACCTCAAGAGTATGGCCCCCTGACACACTTTTAGCTCAGTGGTGAAATTACCTTCGAGGTTCACTGTTCAGTCTGGGAGTAGACAGCCCAGTAAAACCAAATGAGACTAACGAGGTACAGGAGTCCAGTGACAAGGGCCAGAAGGCAGAAGGGGAGTAGGAAGCTGATGACAGGGAACACAAGGTTGAGTAAGGATACTGTTGATGTGTTGTGAGATTGTTAACCATTGTTATAGGGCAACATTTGTAGTAACTGTTAAATGGGAGGCTATTTTGTCCTGTAAGCCTTCATCTTAAGTGAGAATAACAGCACAATTAGAAGAGCGTAGTCAACGTCACTTAAATGTGTACGTAAAAAGTTTTGAAATGGTGTATCTTTGGCTATGTGTATTTTCACCAAAAAAAAAAAAAAAGCTGAGAATTTAGAGGGTTAAAATGTTGTGGGGCTGTTAACCAAAGTCATAAAACAGCATGTGTACTATTGTTACATGAGAAACTGTTTGTTCTGTAAGCCTTCACCTGAAGTACAATAAAATAGTAAAAAAAAAAAAAATTCAGTTAACCATGTTGTAAACAGATGTGTTGTCATCCAGGCTTTACTGTTCCATTTATAGAGGATAGGCAGAGTAGATTTAGCATAATTCTTAAGGGCCATAGGATTCTCGGGGTGGTAAATGAGCATTGGCTTCAATTTAAAGTCACTAGCTGCATTAGCCCCTAACAAGAGAGTCATCTTGTTCTCTGAAGCTTTAAAGCCAGACATTGACTTCTCTCTAGCTATGAAAGTTCTAGATGGTATCTTCTTTCAACAGAAGACTGTTTCATCTACATTGAAAATTTGTTGTTTAGTGTAGCCACCTTCATCAACTATCTTAGCTAGATCTTCCGGATAACTTGCTGCAGCTTCTACATCAGCACTTGCTGCTTCACCTTGCACTTTCATGTTATGGAGATGGCTTCTTTCCTTAAACCTCACGAGCCAATTTCTGCTAGCTTCACCCTTTTCTTCTGCAGCTTCTTCACCTCTCTCAGCCTTCACAGAATTGAAGAGAGTTAGGGCTTTGGTCTAGATTAGGCTTTGGCTTAAGGGAATGTGGCTGGTTTGATCTTCTACCCAGACCACTGAAACTTTCTCCACATTAGCAACAAGACTGTTTTGCTTTGTTACCATTCATGTGTTTACAGGAGTAGCCTTTTAATTTCCTTCAAGAACTTTTCCTTTGTATTCACAACTTGCCTGTTTGGCACAAGAGGCCTAGGTTTCCGCATATCTTGGCTTTCAACATGCCTTCCTCACTGAGTTAACCATTTCTAGCTTTTTATTCAAAGTGAGGGACATGCGACTCTTATTTTCACTTGAACACTTGGAGGCCATTGTAGGGTTATTAACTGGCCTAATTTCAATATTGTCATGTCTTGGGGAATAGGGAGGCCCAAGGAGAAGGAGAGACACGGGGAATGGCTGGGTGGTGGAGCAATTAGAACACACACATTTATCAATTAATTGTGCCGTCTTATATGAGTGTAGTTCATGCCATCCCATAACAATTACAATAGTAACATCAAAGATCACCAATCACAGATCACTATAATAGACAAAATAATAATGAAAAAGTTTGAAATATTGGTAGAATTACCAAAATGTGACACAGAGACACAAAATGAGCACATGCTGTTGGAAAAATTGCATCAATAGGCTTGCTTGATGAAAGGTTGCCACAAACCTTCAATTTGTAAAAAATGCAGTATCTATGAAGCACAATAAAGTAAAGCAAAATAAAATGAGGTATGTCTGTAACTGGAAGCAGGGTGGGCTTTAGAATTGGCTAGTCAAAAACTGGTTGTTTCAAAAACCTCTTCAAGAGTCAAAGTCTTTGAACTCTGTAGACAAGAGTCTCAGATTGGTGGTCAAAGGGCTACTGCAGTACTTGTCAAATTCTGGAAAGGCAGTGTTCAGGGAAGCAAGATACTCACTCAGAGACCTAACAGGGAAGGGTTATAATGTATAAGAAATGATCTTCCTTGTTCTATGTCATTTATTTTTGCTGAATGAGAAAGCATTTCTAACAGTGAGAGTTGAAGATAGCCTGAGTTGTCTCACGAAGTAGTGAGTCCTAATCATTGATGGTGCTGGATTAAGGATTATCAATTACATATAGTATACAGTAGATTATAAATCTTGAGAAATCTCTTTCCATCCTTAGATTCCTTAGATTATATCATTATTTAATATGTATTTCATACTTAGATTACTTTGCCATTTTTTACCAACAATCTATCCTTTTACCCTTGAAAACCCATCTCATATTATCCTTTAGTAAAGATTTTCCTTGGGACCAAAATAAAAATTACTGCTCCTCCAATATGTTCATAATGATACTATACCAGACATCACATTATAGAGTTTACTTTTCGTAGACATCACATTATAGAGTTTACTTTTCGTGGTCTGTTTTCTCTTCTACATGGTGAGTTTCTTAATGCAAAATTCAGGAGTAAGATTGCATTTATCTTTGCAGTCTTCTTATCTTAAGAATACTTGGAAAATAGTGGGTGCTTAGCAAATGAGGCATGAGCAATTGTGCAACAGTCACAGCCGTACTTAAATGTCTGCTGAAAAGAAAGAAACCACAGGCAAATTTTTAATATAGTATAGGCCATGTGTGTCAATGTAACCAAAATGGAAGAGAAAAAAATCTCTAAGTAAAGGGCATTGGTGGTAGCTAGTGTTTTAATGTTCGTTGTATTTTTTGTTTGTGAGTCAGATGTCTGATTGTCAGAAACATGTGGAAAATAGAAAATTCACCTGTCACCCCTGGAGAGAAATAATTGGTTAGATTTTTCTCCCTTCGTAGAATAACAGGACATAATGTTATTCCCCACAGAGACGGAAGGAGAAATTCAAGCTGATTGAAAATAACTGTCTTCTCTAAGAAGAAGAAAAATCGCACAAGAGATCTGTTCTCACTTCTATGTATGTAGGTCAATCGTTAATAACATTTTACTTAATTCATTTAACAATTTTATCATGAATGTCTTTGAAAACCACAGAAGAATGCCTTTACAAAACTGTATTTGAGGCCATGGATCTGGAATTAAAGACAAATTGCTGAAGGATTAACTCAGAAAGGATTGTTCTGTTTTCGAAGGTTGTAAAATGTCTGGGGAACTTGACGAGGTTTCACCCTTTATTCCCGACTCTTGTGAATAATGGTGTTTGTCTTAACCATCTGTGTTACAGTTACACTATTTTTAGTCCAGTATCTGGTAATTATTTAGCATCAAGCTAATTAATTAACTGTTATCTTAAACTTAAGATCATTATTCTTATTACATTTAGTGGTCATCTTAGAGTAAAAGATATGATATTTATTTACTGAAACATCTAACGAATGTGACTTTCAGAATTTTATACTATTATTTGATCCTATTATTTAAAAAATGCAGAGAAAACACATAAAATGAATATTAAGTACAACACAAAAATGATCTAGAACAAGTATACTGAACATTACCTAAGGTTTATTCTGCAGTTAGTGTCTGATTACCTATGACCCCTTGTGCTGATTATTTACACACACATACACACACGCACACACATATCTACTTTTCCAAAACAGAAAAAAAACTACACATATATACCTGTGTATGTGTTCTTGTTTTTATTCTTATCAATAATTTCAAAGTTAAAAAGATTCCTTTTTTTTTTAACTAAGCTGAAATTTTTGTGTAAATCTTTTGTGAAATAATTCACATTAGATCTGTTTGAAATGTATCATTATGATAAGAGAAGTAAAATCATACTGTTTTGATTTAGAGTGTAATATTTTGAATATATATGGGTCACAGAACACTTCGTGCTGGCCAATGAGGTCTAAACTTACTAACTTGTTTACACTAATGAAATAATTTTATGGGCCACACTCCGTAAGTGAGACTGGGTGAGAAATGCTCAATAAGCATCAATTTTCCCCTTCTGATATAAGAGCCTGCAGATGGGTTATCAAGAAATAGATAACAGATAAGTGGTATCTTGGGTGAAGGGTGAGACAGTACACAATACAGGAGAAACTAGCACAACTTGTACTAGGAAAGGTCATGGAAACCCCACAGACACATCCAAACTCCCTGAGGGACTGAATTGCTGGGCGGAGGGCTGTGGGGACCATGGTCTCGGGGAACATCTAGCTCAATTGGCATGACACAGCTTATAAAGATAATGCTCTACATTCTACCTTGGTGAGTAGTGTCTGGGGTCTTAAAAGCCTGTGAGCAGCCTTCTAAGATACATCACCGGTCTCATCCCTTCGGGAGCAAGGGAGAATGAAGTGAACAGGATACAACAAAAAGATTAGTCCGAAGGACTAATTGTCCACAGCTACCAAGGCCTCCACCGGACTGAGTCCAGTACAGCTAGATGGTGCCCGGCTACCACCACTGACTGCTCTGACCAGGATCCCAACAGAGGGTTCTGGACAGAGCTGGAGAAGGATGTAGAGCATAATTCTAACTCACAAAAAAAAAAAAAAGACCAGATTTACTGGCCTAAAGGAGACTGGGGAAACCCCAAGAGTATGGCCCCCAGACACCCTTTTAGCTCAGTGGTGAAGTTACCTCCGAGGTTCACTGTTCAGCCTGGGAGTGGACAGCCCCGTAAAACCAAATGAGACTAACGAGGTACAGGAGTCCAGTGACAAGGGCCAGAAAGCAGAAGGGGAGAAGGAAGCTGGGGATAGGGAACCCAAGGTTGAGTAAGGATACTGTTGATGTGTTGTGAGATTGTTAACCATTGTCATAGGGCAACGTTTGTAGTAACTGTTAAATGAGAAACTATTTTGTTCTGTAAGCCTTCATCTTCAGTGAGAATAACAGCACAATTTGAAGAGCGTAGTCAATGTCACTGAAGTGTGCAAGTAGTAATTTTTGAAACGGTGTATCTTTGGCTATGTGTATTTTCACCAAAAAACAAAAAAAGCGATTGAGAAGTTAGAGGGTTGATACATTGTGGGGTTGTTAACCAATGTTATAAAACAACATGTGTACTTCTGTTTCATGAGAAACTGTTTGTTCTGTAAGCCTTCACCTGAAGTACAATTTAAAAAAAAAAGAAATTCCTGTTCTGATGGACAGTTGTGTGTGTGGCGGTGAGGGGAGGCGATTCATAGTAATAATGAATCCAACTTCTGGGTGGCACATCCATCTTGTTTCGGTGATTAACTCTTCTACAACTGTTCGAGGTAGAAGTTTTGGAAGGGAGTCAACATAATCATCAAATTCCGAGGTTTAGAGAGGGGGTTATTGAAATCTCATTTGCATGAAACCATATCTGCCTCAAGAAAGTGTGACAATTATCTGATCTTAAATCAAGAATAGAAAGAAATGGAGGAAGAAAAGTAGTCTGTTCCTTGTCCATCTTTGACTACCTTAAACACTACATGGGCTTATTTACTTACTTATTTATTATTTCTATTTTAATTTTTTTTTTGTCATAGACTTAGAGCTAAATTTGATCAGTTCATGTGGCTGTCCTTTTCCATTTGCTCTATATAATTGAGAATTATTCCACATCCAAAAATCCCTTCTCTACCATTCAATCCAGTCTTCTTTCTCTGTCTCTCTCTCTCACATCATCATCATCAAGATATCAGGTCAACTATCATTTTCTAAGGGAAGACTTCTTTGATCATATGTAAAGTAATCTCTACCGCAGCAACTACTTCCTATCTAACACTCTACTTTATTTCAAACATGATAGCATTAGTCAGTTTATTGTCTGTCCTCTTCAGTTAAAATATGAATTAAGTACCTTACAGTACTGGTCACCTAGTAGAAATACGTGTAGTCCATTGAAGAAGCTCAAAAAATATATATTAATAGATTTTTAAAAATAATTCACCAACACTTGTTAATCTCCTATTTAATAGGATAAAAGTTAAGTAATTATTTTACAGTAAGTATAAAAATTAAAGTTTGACATTAAAATGATACTAATTTATAATAATAATACTTTGTTTTCCAGTTTTTTTCATACTTGTGATGATTATTTTATACTTTCAGAGGGTAACCTTTCTTTCTAGGACTAAAATATTTTATTTAAAAATGTTTATCTCTGGGTTTGGTCATTTTCTTTCATCAAATAAAATTGATCCCATATTTAATTTCTTTAAAATTAGATTCAGTAAAAATAACTGGCTGTGACTTTCAGCTAAGATAACAAAATGAGGAGACAAATATTCTCAGAGTCCCATTAACATCAGAAAATGCATATAGGGAAATAGAGGAATGTCTGAAATTGAGAAAAGAACACCGTTTACACACCAAATATTATAAAGACATCATGTGAAACATCATATAGATAGGATGGGGTTAAAAGAAGGCAGAGTAATGTGTGTAAAAATACATTCTGCAATAGAGGAAGCATTGCAGTATCCCAGGATTAATATATGTTCTCCTGAAATGCCACCAGCTAACATTCCATGAGTGATATGGAACTAGGGCTTTTAGAAAGAACAAGCCATGGGACCTTCTTGGAGCACATCATTTAACTCTTCTATGGATTTTTTAAAAAATTTTTTGGTCATGCCATGTTATTTTCACTAATGGAATGGATACTGAATCATTGTAGTTTTTATTATTTGAAAAAAAATGAGGTGCCAATTACAAGCAGGACATATCAGTCCCATGTTTCATGAGGCTCATCACACGTGGGACATATACAGCCCATAGTGCATCACACTTCCTGGTTACACTTGAGCCATAAAATATCTTACTCAAGTTTCAAAAAAATACACAAAAATACACATGAAATACTAAATAAACATAGTACTTGCTGCACATAATTCTTATCAGTTTGACTTAGAGTGGGCCATATCAGTACCATGTTTCATGAAGCACACCATACACAGGACATATTGGTCCCCTTGGCTCAGGAAATGTATGACAAACTGTTTACACCCGAAAAATAAATCATTTACTTGACTACTATCAAATGCCGGTAATCGTACTTTCCCAGTAGCACAAAGGAAATAGCAAACATAAAGCCTTATCTCGCTGTACAGAAGCAAAAAGACAAAAAAGTTTCATACAATTACTCTTCTGGGAAGCATTCCCTCATAAGAATGTCTCTCAACACTCAAATGTGGCACAAACCAGCTTTCTTGTTTTTTAGGCAGTTGCACCAGTATCTGCCACAATGCCAGAACATACTAAAGTGGCTCAAATGTCTGCCAATAAACTTCCAGGAGCAGAAAATACAATATAGGTATATATATCCGATGGTCCATGAAAGAGTTAAATGTCTTCCCCTATTTTGGAGCCCTGGTGGGACAGTAGTTAAGAACTTGGCTGCTAACCAAAAAGTAGGCAGTTTGAATCCACCAGCTGCTCCTTGAAAACCCTGTGGAGCAGTTCTACTCTGTCCTATAGGGTTGGAATCGAGGGCAACTTTTTTTTTTTTTTTTTAATAGCCATCATTGAAAGCAACTCAAAATGGAAATTTGAAATTCATTGCTATTCCAAACCCTGCAAGAGAGCAGGACTTTCCCTAAGCATAACAGACTTCCTTCTTTATGAAGCAGACTGAGTCGCCAGAATGAAGTCCAGAACAATCCTATTCTTGACTCAGTTTAAATGAATCAGTGTTTGCAAATTCGTATCCTTTTTTCCCATCTCCTCTTTGCTTTTCTTCCTCTACCTGTCAACAGTGACGGCAACTACTGGTTCTTACGTTGGCAGCCAGGAGGTAGTTCTCCCGAGGTTGAATTAGAACTGCATGCCCAACTACTGTCTTCCTTTTATTTTTAAAAAAGTAAAGTAAGTTAAGAAGTAAAATTTCTCAATGCAGTGACTTGAGATGGAGTTGGCTAATAAAAATGAAGAAAATTATGAGGAAAGAAAGAATGCTAAGAGGCATTATAAACATGCTATATCTTCCCCTTCTCCCACTCTCCATAAGAAAGATGTCAGACCATACTACGAAGATTTTAAAAGTATACATATGCACTCACATATACATACACATAACTTTAAAGAACAATATTGTTCTTTTAGATAATATCTTGAGACAAGAAAGTTTGTAAAGCACAATATATAGTTTTATTTTAATTTAAAGTTCTAAAAATTTAAAGTAAAATTAAATTTAATTCACTATAGCCCCTTATTTCTATATTTTTTTTTTCTCTCTGTCTATTTCTACTCTATTTGTGGCTTCATAGAGAGAGGAGTGGATGAACATTGTGACGTAATGGCCATGTTCTTTATATCATGTATTTGAAATAAATGAAAAATAATAAAGAACAAAGGGCAGCAAATTCTCTGATAATTTTAGTTAATTAGTCACTGATTACTGAATAAATATTATTTCTATAATATTAAGTTTTTACTAAATATTATTAGTGTTTAATGTTAAAAATGTATATTTAAGAATGTTTTATTATACTAATGTTAAAACCTAACACGATGTGTCTATTATCCTATAGAAGCCAGTCTGAATAAAGACACTTCTATTTAACATACTAATTATTTAAAGCATAACATTTTGTACTCTTACCACATTAAACCTGACAGAGAGGCAGTAGTGTAAGAAGTCCTTTCAATCTATATTGAAAATCTTACTAAATACTTATCAAGAACAGTGTTAAATTCTTTAGTGACTATGATGGTCTTATATATCAGCTTGGCTATGCTATTGTTGTTGTTAGGTGCTGTCAAGTCAGTTTCGACTCATAGCGACCCTGTGTACAACAGAACAAAACACTGCCAGGTCCTGGGCCATCCTCACAATCTTTGTTATGCTTAAGCCCATTGTTGCAGCCACTGTGTCAATCCATCTCATTGAGGATCTTCCTCTTTTTTGCTGACCCTCTACTTTACCAAGGATGACGTACTTCTCCAGGGACTGATCCCTCCCGATAACACATACAAAGTATGTGAGACGTAGTCTCGCCATCCTTGCTTCTATGGAGCATTCTGGTTGTAGTTCTTCCGAGACAGATTTGTTCATTCTTTTGACTGTCCGTGGTATATTCAATATTGTTCTCCAACACCACAATTCAAAGGCGTCAATTCTTCTTCCGTCTTCCTTATTCATCGTCTAGCTTTCACATGCATATGAGGCAACTGAAAACACCATAGCTTGAGCAAGGCACACATTAGTCTTCAAGTTGACATCTTTGCTTTCCGACATTTTCAAGAGACCTTCTGCAGCAGATTTGCCCAATGCAATGTGCCTTTTGATTTCTTGACTGCTGCTTCCATGGGTGTTGACTGTGGATCCTAGTGAAATAAAATCCTTGACAACTTCAATCTTTTCTCCATTTATCACCATGTTGCTTATTGGTCTAGTTGTGAGGATTTTTGTTTTCTTTATGTTGGGGGGTAATCCATACTGAAGGCTGTGATCTTTGACCTTCATCATTAAGTGTTTCAAGTCCTTTTCACTTTCAGCAAGCAAGTTTGTGTCGTCTGCATAATGCAAGTTGCTAATGAGTCTCCCTCCAATCCTGATGCCCCGTTCTTCTTCATGTAGTCCAGCTTCTCAGATTATGGCTATGCTATAGTACCCAGTTGTTTAATCAAACACTAATCTAGGTGTTGCTGTGAAGGTATTTTGCAGATATGGTTAGCATCTGCAATCAACAGACTTCAAGTAAGGAAGATTACCCTCAGTGATGTAGGTCTCAAAATGTAGACCTCATCTATTCAGTTGAAGGTCTCAAGAGAAAAAAAAAAATGAGGTTTCACTGAGAAGAAGAAATCCTGCCTCTGTTTCCAACCAGCTGGCCTGATTATGGTTTTCAAACTCAAGATTGCAACATCTATTCCTGCCTGAGTCTGCAGCCTTCACAACTTCACAATGGCATGAACCATTTCTGATATACATGGGAGATATCAAACCAAAAAGACCAAACCTGTTGCTGTTGAGTCGATTCGACTCATAGTGACCTTACAGGACAGCGTAGAACTGCCCCACAGGGTTTCCAAGGAGGAGCTGGTGGATTCGAACTGCCTACCTTTTAGTTAGCAGCCCAATCTTAACCACTGCACCACCAGGGCTCAGTATAGATGAGATATATACATATATATAAATATGTATGTATGTTTATGTATATATGTATGTATATGTCTGTAATTATACACATATACACACTCACATATTAAGAGCTACGCCTGCTAACCAAAAAGTCGGCAGTGGGATCCACCAGCCACTCCTTGGAAACCCTATATATACATATATTCTCGTGTGTCCTGTAGGGTTGCTATCAGTCCCAATCGATCGTACGGCGATGGCTTTTTTAAATACATATATTAAAAACAAAACAAACAACTAGGACAGAGTAGAATTGCCCCATAAGGTTTCCAGTGAGCAGCTGGTGGATTCAAACTGCCAACATTTTGGTTTGAAGTCATTGTTAACCACCGCACCACCAGGGCTCTATATATAAATATATATACATGAAATCGCTGTAGATATATGTTTAACTGAAGCCTTGGTGGTGCAGTGGTTAAGAGCTTGGCTGCTAACCAAAAAATAAAAAATAAAAAAGGTCAGCACTTCATATCCACCAGCAACTTCTTGGTAACCTTATGGGGCAGTTCTACTCTGTCCTACAGGGTCACTATGAGTCGGAATCCACCTGAAGGCAACAGGTTTTAGATGTGTTCACTTGACTACTTCCAAAATTAATAGAAATCTACAGATACCATTTGATATGAATCCCATTACAATTTTCTGAGATGTCCTGCAATTTTTTTCTTGGAGTGTTCCCAAATCATCAGTGTTTGAGAACAGCAGTAGTTAAATCTATTCTGAATAGGGTAATAACATTGATTTTGGTGACTTTCTCTGATACTGCTGTTTTCATTAAACTCAAAAAGTCTAAACTCTTACCATCTTTTGTCTCAGTATAGAAATAAATTGGTATTAATTTTGTGTTTCCCCAGCATAATTTTGCTTAGATTGGAATGTAGAAGAAGAGAACTCTTTCTGAGAGCCACTTGTTAAACTTTTTTTTCTCTTTTAACCTATAGATAAGTTCTGCACAGGAGTTGAGCAGATAGTGAACACCCATTGCTCAGGTCCTGAATAGAACACAGATATATAAATCCCAGTCATTAAGACTGTCACATCTAATTGAACAAGCTAAACTAACGTACCCAAAATAACAGCCCACAGTGTATGGCTATTCATTATCTAGTTTGGCCTTGGCTCTACATAAGACTTATTCAGATAGAAGAGAGGAATAGATATTGTAGTCAGATTGGTGAGCAAAGACTCTCTTGAGTATCTGAGATGAGATTTGAGGTAGATTTTAGAGGACAGTGAAGATACATAGCCATGAAGGTGAAAATCCAGCAAATTCCAACCAAGGAATTTTGTTTATAACTGCCGTAGGATGGTGGCTACATTGGCTTCATAAAGCAGACGGTGATTATAGTGCAAAAGTAGAGAGTGGTCTGCTTGGGGAGGGCCTTGAAAACAGAATTAATGGCAGTATTAAATAGAAACTGTTGAATAAAAAATTTTGGAGAGACATGGGAACTGTACGTGGAGCTTAAGAAAATTTGTAATGTGGTTGTTTCAGAAAATTTGTAGTGTAGTAGAAGAGAGACTAGAAGTATGGGGCACAGAATAATATTGTTGCCGTCAAATCTGAGGTATTGTGAAACAGAAAAAAAAGTTACTACACACATTTTATTTCAAGGGATGTCTTTTGTAGGTGCAGATTAAAAGCAAGACACTTTATTTATGCATGAATCCAGGCATGTTTTTAGCCATTTGACACTAAGGCCCTCTGTCACATAATAATTCAAAACATATTAGTGTTAATGGTAGTTATTTTGACCCAAACAAGTCAAAGAGTTAATTTTATTACATTAAAAGTCATTCAAAGCCACTTCTCACAGCGAGTTCATGAATAAGCACTAGCTGAATGAGAAAATAAAGTGCTAGCCAAGGCAGTAATAGAGCAGAGGCCAAGTATGTTTTGACATAACTGTACAAACACTAGGTGTAGTCTCCCTCCCAATGTTTCAAGATAAATTTACTGAATGTAATTTGATCCCTGAAGACCATCAGAAGCCACATTTAATTTACATGAAAATTCAGTTTGTGATTGGTCTATATATGTAAGCTAAATATAATGACTATTCCCCCCCCCCCCCCTTGCATGTCAAGTTCTGGCCTTATGTTTGTCTTGTCTATTTTCTTCTTTGAGAGCTCAATCATTTCTCATGATTTTGCTCATCACCTCTTTGCTGGTGACTCTGAAATATTCTTTGTGTTGCTCTAACATAGTGGTTTTCAGAACGTATTTAGAAGCAGAGATTTTTTTTCTAAATAAAATTTTGCATAGAACCCACTGGATTTTCCTCACTGAATCAGATTTCCTCCCAAATTCCTGGTCTTTCTTCATTAATATCTCATTTTTAAATTCCTGTTAAGTTTATATCTTGCAGTCGTCCATACTTTTTTATAGATAAGGTGCAGGATTGTATCTGGAAATATTAATCTATTTGTTTTCTCACAATCTCGCTTCTCTTCTGGTCTCCCACTGATCCCAAGGGTATCCTCTGCCTACACGAAAGCAAATAAATAAATAAACTCAAAGGAACTTCTTCCCTGAGTGCAGGTCAAAAAATAACTGGATACTTGCATGCACAGCCAATTGCTCTGCTTCCAAAGAATCAGTAACATTGCAAAGGGAGGCAGAGATAGGAGATTGTAAAAAAAGGGTATTGAGATGAGTTAAAAAATATATATGGAGAAAAAATATCAAGGAAAAGAAATTTAAGAAGGAGAATCTAATGTGAATATCAAAAAGTACAGTGAAAGAGACTCAGAATATATACCCTCCAAAAGCAAATTGTTTATGAACAACCCACTATCCATCAGCTATGGGATGTTGTTGAAAAATGTATACCTTCTTTCTGTCCAGGTTCATATAGTCTATAATCTTAGATCAAACAACTGCTCTTATGTCCCAAGTCCTGCACTAAAACCGTAACAATACTGGGACAGGGAGAAGCCTTTAATTCTTTCAGGAGAAATCTATCAGATACATAATCTTTTTGCAAGCAGGCAATTATGGCATATCTTTTTGTTTTATATCCCACGTTGAATATTTGACTCATGGCCACATGTAATGTGCTCAAATAATGTTTATTAATTGACTGAAGAGAACTGGTTGTCACCTATTTTAAAGTTGGCCAATATAGTTTGACAAATACTAGCTACCTCATTAAATCCTTGGGAAGACAAAACTGTGCCAACCTTGGCACATACCAATGAATTAATGAAAAAAATTAAGACAATTTTATGAAGAACAGCTGATGACACAGTAGAACCCTTTCAGATCTTAGAAAATGTGACACCAAAGTAACTCCAATTGGAGGTGAAGAGAGATTCTGGGAGACACTGGGTACAATTCCCCTCTATCAGTCAGAAGCACCCTGATTGTCCATAATTTTTGTCTTTTTTCTTGAAAAAAAAAAAAAAGATAGAAATGCCTAAGATGATGTTAAATACCGTGTTCTATGTTATAGTTGCATCAAATTGTACATTTGATATTTGTAAAGTACCTGTGTGAAATCTTTGTGCACATAGTCTACCAACCTCTGCTTAATATTACTAAGCACAGAGAAGGATTTTCTCATTGCATTTGTCTCAAATTAAACAATTGAGTTTTTAGTGTTCACCCCTGGTGGCACAGTGGTTAAAAGCTATAGCTGCTAACCAAAAGGTCGGCAGTTTGAATCCACCAGCCACTACTTGGAAACCCTATGGGGCAGTTTTACTCTGTCCTGTAGGGTCACTATGAGTTGGAATCGACTTGATGGCAATGAGTATAATATAGGTAATCATTTTTATTTTTGCCTTCAGAGGGTTTAAAGGGTGCAGGCTGACCTCCTTTGAAAAAGACATCTGCTTGTGAGCAAAGCCCTGTGTCTAAACCCTGGAGCTTCACATCTTGCTCACACATTGGAAAAACAGAAGACATTTCACAGAAAGCCAAACCCCACGGTACTACTTAAATGGTGTGTACTTTTGGTTTAAATAGAGAAGAAAAGGGTAACAGAAAATCTCTTTTAACTAGCTTCTAAGACTTTGCATAATAAAGACTTCCATCTCATTTTATATATTGTAAGAACCAACATTAAGCCTAATCTGAAGAAGGGAGTCAACCTCAATTCTGGCAAACACTTAATAAAAAATAAGGTTATGAAAAGGAAGAAAATAATTTATGTTAAATGGTCCATATCAGAAAATGTCCAGACTGCTGACTGAGTTGGAGTTGCAGGCTCAGCAACATATTTTAATAAGTAGCTCGCATCGCACACAAACAGGATCACTCTACAAAAGGCAGATGAGGAATTTGAAGGCACTTTGCATTCGACATTTTTGTTGAAATTTAATTGAAAAAGTTACAGAAGTGCAGATAATGTGGCAGTTTTGTGTCACACAGCCTCACCACCTTCCTAAAACACCACGTCACTGTGATTTTCTGAAGACTTACATGACTACGGTAATATAGATCACATTTCACTACATTGTTAATTTAAAGTAACGAAGTTGAAAGCAAAGAGAAATAGCTCATTTAAAATCACACATTCATTTATATTCAATGTTGCTCTTGTTAGTAAAAACATAACAGCTTGCAGTATTGTTTTTCCGCCTTTACCTTCTAAACAGAGTCTCATGCTTCACTTGAACATTTAAGATTAATTAGAAATGGTTTAGTAAACTACATGGAGGGACAGAGTGTTATATGATACATATTCATTATAAGCATCAAGCCCCATTGTCTTTAAACTTTGATAGGCTAATGCCTTGTTAAAAAACTCTTTGCCATCGAGTTAATTCGTACTGATAGCAATCCTATAGGACAGAGTAGAACTGCCCCGTAGGGTTTCCAAGGAGTGGCTGGTGGATCCAAACTGCCGACCTTTTGGTTAGCACACTGAGCTCTTAACCACTGTGCTACCAGGGCTCCAGTGCCTTGTTAGTATAGTTGAAATGCTTTAAAAAAAAACAAAAAACTGTTTTTCTTCCTGTGCACATCAAAGATTCACTCATACATAGTAAAAAAAATAAATAAACATAAGTTCAAATAAACGTGATTATTCAGAATTATTTAACTTACCAATAAGAGTCAAATAACACAAATAAGTAAAAAAAAAGTCATTTCATTAATTTGTAGTAATAGACTTTTGTGAACATTTTATAAATGTTGCCTGTTAATACTTCAAACACCCAAAATTAACTACGTTATATCTTAGACTTACATGGTATGTACTGTGTTTCAGACATTTTTTAAGTGAATGAGAACCATTCCGACATGTGAAGATCTCATAGTTAGTTGAAGGAGAAGGACAAGTAAATAACTAATCATAATTCAGTCAGAAAATTTAATCTTGGTTGCATATACAACGTCCCTTGTAAATCAAGGGGAAAAGTTATTTGCATTAAGGTTTGGAGAGATGCAAGGACAATTTAAGAGAGTTAGGGTAGTATTCGTGGACAACGGGGAAAGCGAACTTTAGGTCACAATTTTTATGATGTAAGGTCCAGCCAAAAATAAAGTTATTATATGCAACTTTGACACTTCGTGACTGTTTGTTATTGCATCACAAACTTAGCCTAAGTTGACTTATGCTTGATATTTCAGAGCTCTATTCGGTAAAGAAAAGACAAACAAACAAACAAGACTTCCATTCTTAAGAAGGAAGCATGTTACAGTGTTTACTTTATAGGGTCTACTGTTACTTAATTCTAATAAAGCAAAACTACTCTTTTCACAGAGAAAACTACAAGAGAAAATGAAGATCTGCTCTTAGAGCGGAGAAAGTACACACACACACCACAACATATATAACATCTTTATTTTAAATAAGTGAACATTGGAAAAGTCTCGAATTGTCTAAAGTAGCATTACATAAAGTAGGGTCTTCAAACTGATGGATTAGCATCACCTGGGAGAGGTGCTCCTTGGAAGTCCTATGGGGCAGTTCTACTCTGTCTTACTGAGTCACTATAAGTCGGAATTGTCTCCATGGCAATGGGTTTGGTTGTTTAATTAGTGGGGGGAGCATGTGAGAAATACAAATTATCACCTCTCCCTATCCCCTCAAGCCTACTGAACTGGAATCTCTGGGAATACAGCCAAGAATCTGCGTTTTAACAAACTCTCCAAGTAATTCTTATGCAAGCTAAGGTTTGAGAAACATTGGTCTAAAACTTACAGTTTTCAAAGTACTCAGCTAAATAAGATGTGTACACCAAGCCGGTTCTAGGTGTCCTCCTTTTTAGTCTTCAACATATCACTATTTATTAGTATAATTTCTAACATTTTATTGATTTAGACTATTCTGTTATGATTTTTCATATAAAAGGTTTAATCCTTATAACTGAGGTATTTGCTTTACCTTCTACCACTTTTATAAAGTCAATATTGACATGGTGTAGTTTTTAAACAGTTCAGCAGTGGAATGTTCTTTTGTAGATAAAGTAAAACACAATAGCTTGGAAGATAATACATGGTAATAATTTTTATTTTTCTGTTTTCTCTTTGCTTTTTTCAACAACAAAAAACAACGTTGAACACATAGTACATATCCAGACATGCTACCGTAAGTGGAGAGAAAACAGAAAACATCCTACCCTTCAATTCCCAAATCGTTTCCTCATTCTTACTCTGAGAGTTACTGTTTAGGGCAAGCCCAGATGATTACAATGGATTTTCAAATGAAAGTTTTAGTCCTGTGGTCCCAAAGTTTTATATTTTTGATTCTGTTTATATCTTCAAAGGACTCGGGCTGTTTTTTATGCTTGTCGCTGAGTCAGAATTGACTCGATGACTATGGGTTTGGTTGGGGTTTTTGTTTGTGAGTTACAAAATAAATTCTAACAGAGCACCAAGAATCATAGCTTTCATATTCAAGATGAGCATTGGGGTATTGAACTCTTTTGTATATTTCATTTCCCTGCTAATATATAAAAAAAGTACACTTCAGTCACATAGATTGTATCTCCAGTCAGTATGAAAGCTTAACTATTTGTATTTCAGCGATACAGCGAGAAAAACTATTGTTGACCTACATTTCTATTTCAGGGGAGAAAAAGAAAATCAGTTACTTTTTGGTTATGAAAATTGTGTTCTTGACAAAAATTAATGCAGACTTTGGTTATTCCTCAGACAATTTAAAAATCTCACAGAGAAAAAAAAATATTGGGAAAGAACATGAATATAGAATTCCTTTATTCATGTAATTTGTTGAACACATAACTATTAATCACTAGTTATGTGACAGGTACATGGCTAGGTAATGAGATAATATCCTGCACCACAGAGACACACATGATGCTTGTACTCCCAAAGTTTACAATCTAGTCAACCTGTGAGAAAATGTTTTCATAATTAAAAAATGCACTTGCAATAAAATAAAAAAAAAAAAGATTACTTCCAAGAATATTGAATAAAGAGAATGTTAGCAACATTTCTGAAACTTTCTTGTCGTTAGCTGCCAGCCAGTCAGCTCTGACTCATGGAGACCTTATGTATAACAGAATAAAATTTGCCTGGTCCTGCTCCATCTTCATGATCATTGGTATGTTTGAGTTCATTGTTGTGGGTATTTTGCCAATCCATCTTATTGAAGATGTTATGTATGCTTTCTGCATGCTCTCAAATCACATCTGATTCTGTAGTGTTCTTAAAACACATTTATGTGTAAGTCACTATTATATATGCTTCTATAATGTTTTTACATTGTTCTGATGTTTTTATAATGCTTTTAAACACCTATGTATGTCATTTATAATGTAAAGTTAGAAAATTTCTGAACTTAGAAATAGAAACATATGTTTATATAATGCTCTTTAACCATTAACTATAAGTCATTAGAAAATTGTTCTAACCTTGACAGTAAGATAATAGAAGTATGGCAAATAGGTCGTAAATAACTTCTTTAAATTGGGCTGTGCACCTGCACTCTGTGATGATGGAATGCAACATTAATCAAATCTCTATAAATTAAAAAAAAACATAAATATGTCACTAAACAATTCCCATAATTTCTAATTAATTAACCTGGCCTTGAAACATCTGTTGTTGTTAGGTGCCCTCAAGTCAGTTCCGACTCATAGTGATCCTGTATACAACAGGACAAAACACTGCGTGGTCCTGCATCATCCTCACAATCGTTGCTATGTTTAAGCCCATTGTTGCAGCCACTGTGTCAGTCTATCTCATTGAAGGTCTTTCTCTTTTTTGCTGACCGTCTACTTTACACCTAGCATGTGAAACATGTAGTAAATAAGAATATAAATATGCCATACAACAATCCCGTAATTGGCAATAAAACAATACAAATTAACAAAATATAAATATGTCATATAATGATTCTTTTTTTAAAAAATTTATTGTACTTTAGGTGAAAGTTTACAGCTCAAGTTAATTTATCATTCAAAATTTTATACACATATTGTTTTGTGACATTGGTTGCAATCCCCACAATGGGACAGCATGCTCCCCCTTTCCACTCCAGGTTCCCCATGTTCATTCATCCAGTTCCTGTCCCTTCCTGCCTTCTTGTCTTGCTTTTGGACAAGAGTTGTCCATTTGGTCTCACACATTTGATTGAACTAAGAAGCACATTCCTCACGTGTGTTATTTTTTTGTTTTATAGACCTTCTAATCTTTGTCTGAAAAGTAGGCTTCGAGAGTGGTTTCAGTTCTGGGTTAGCAGAGGGTCCATGGGCCATAGTCTCGGGGGTTCCTCCAGTCTCTTTCAGACCAGTAAGTCTCGTCTTTTTTCATGAATTTGAATTCTATTCTACATTTTTCTCCCATAGTGTCCAGGACTCTCTGTTGTAATCTCTACGTCAGAGCAGTTGTTAGTGTTAGCCAGGCACCACCTAGTTCTTCTGGTCTTAGGCTGGTGGAGGCTATGGTTCATATGGTCCTTTAGTCCTCTGGGCTATTATTTTCCTTGTGTCTTCGGTTTTCTTCACTCTCCTTTGCTCCAGATGGGATGGGACCAGTAGATGTACCTTAGATTGCCGTTGGCAAGCTTTCAATACCCTAGATGCTACCCACCAAAGTGGACATAGAATATTTTCTTTATGAACTATGTTATGCCAATTGACCTAGATGTTCCCCGAGACTATTGTCCTCAGCCCCCAGCCCCAGTTACTCGGTCCCTCAAAGTGTTTGAATGTGTCTAGGAAACTTCTGTGCTTTTGCTTTGGTCCAGTTGTGCTGACTTCCCCTATATTGTGACAACAATGCTTTAACGAGCAATTAAACATACCAATTATAGTTGAACATAACAGCACACAGTGTATATAAACCCACGAATTTCTGCTCATTTTCAGAGAAGACGACAGAAGCAAAAGGTCTCTCTGACTCTGTATGAAGACTGAGAAGCCTGCTGAGATACTGCTCACCACAACCAACCTTGGACCCTAGCTACGGGGGACCTCCTCTGAGTTACAGTGTTGGTCAAGTCTCCTCCCCAAGACCACTGCTAAAGGTAAAAGCCTGAAGTCTAAAGATTTGGCCTCTACCATTTAAAGTAACATTGTAATCATTAATTCTGATTCTCCAGTGCTACATGAATGTCTTGAGGTCTTGTTTGCATGACTTGCCATGACTACCTTGCAATAAACTAAATGAGTTTATGCATGATACACCTCAACATCTCTTTATTCTTAAGATAAAATCCTCCAGGACATCTCCTTTTAATTTGCCCTCTACTTTACCAAAGACGATATCCTTTTCTAGCCATTAGTCTTTGCTGATGTCATGTCCAAATTAAGCAAGTTGAAATATTGCCATCCTTGCTTCTAATGAAACACTCTAGTTGTATTTCCTCTAAGACTGATTTGTATAAAATATGAATTCTGCAATTGTTTTCCATTGGCCAAAAAATAAGTAGACATGCCCATACCCTGGCATTCTGTACAATGCAAGTGATTTTATTTTGCTTTGAGACATTTATAAGAGTCTCTCTATCTCCCCTTTCAATTTTAAATAGGAACTTTCAATGACTTTCGAATATGTATCTTATAGTTGTTGACCTTACTTCCTAAGAAGTTTTCAGATACGGCTATTAACCTGGAGGTTGGGAAACACAAGCTTTGAGTAGATATCATTTGGCTTATTAAGTTGGGCACAGTTGCAAGAAATGTTTTATGTCCATTCAAAGATATTTCTCAAAATCATTCCACAATCCAGAGGAATATACACTTTAAAACAGATAGAGACAACATTACACTGAAGTAATCAGTGAGATCTCAAAGGCAGATGTCCTGGGTTTGATTCTCAGCTTAGTCACTTACAAAATGTGAGACTTTTGTCAAACTTTCTTAAATTTTCTGGGTTTTAATTACCTTAACCTCTCTGGCTTTTTCTGGAGTGCTGTTTGATTGTTTCTTATACCTGTGCTTGATGATTTTGTTAGCAATAAAGGGACTTATGAATATAAATGCATCTATTAAGATGATTTAATATGCTAACTAATGTAAAGTACATTACAGAGTACTTTGCATATTAAATGCTCAATACATTTTAGTAATTATTAACATTCCTTATGATAACTATATGTAAAAAACAAAAACCCATTGCTATCGACTCCCAGAGACCCTGTAAAGACAGAGTAGAACTGCCCTGTAGGATTTCCAGGGCTGTAATTCCTTAAGGAAGCAGACTGCCACATCTTTCTCCCAAGGAGCGGCTGATGAATTCAAACCACCGACCCTTTTGTTAGCAGCTGAGTGCTTTAACCACTGTGCCACCAGTATGTAAAAATGCATCAAAATAAAGCAAAACAGTGTCCTAGGAGCTTTATTTCCCTGTATTCCTCCCAAAGTGCATTGTTAAATCCTCTCCATTTAGTCTGCGTTCTGCTTTATTTATTTCTCTTTCAAATTCCTAAGTATTAATTCTTTTAAATATCACCAAAAGGAATTACCAATAAACCTTATGTAGACAGCCTGAAAGTCTCATAAATTCGAAAGTAAATCTGAGTTTTCAAGAATTTTTCAAATTGCAAATTCATGATGGATGATGGATTATTCAATTTACTTGGGTGTCCATTAATACTTGTCTTTTCGCAACATCTAAAACATTTATTATCA
Source organism: Dugong dugon (assembly GCA_030035585.1). Classification (NCBI taxonomy): domain Eukaryota; kingdom Metazoa; phylum Chordata; class Mammalia; order Sirenia; family Dugongidae; genus Dugong; species Dugong dugon. The sequence goes on along the minus strand of CM057475.1, from coordinate 35,530,605 downwards.
ACACTGTTTCCCATGATAATATAAAGTATTTTGTTCAGTATTTTCATTCAACAATTTTTAATCCAAGAAGGCCATCAGCCCTAGAATTACATGCTGAGTAAACCCTTAATGCTATTTATATACAATATCCCATATATTTACGCTAAACCTACATCCTAGTTTGCTTGAGACCCTCTTAGTTTGTACCTTTTGTTACTGATACAACCTCATTTCCCTGTCAACAATGTTGTGACTTAGACAGTAAATTTATGGACACTTTAGACATACTAAGTAATGTAATATTTATAATAATAGATTAAATAATGTAAAGAAAACAATTTAAGGAGTAATTATTTTTCTTAAAGTCAGTTTCATTTACATAAAATCTGAGGCAAGTTATTCTAAGTGAAAAATAGTAGCCTATACTATTTTAAAGAAAGCAATAAAACAAGCATATTCTTTAAGGAAGAAGCATTTAGACAGGTCAGGAAATAAGATTCATGAAAAGTTTACTGTGGCAGCATTAAAACTATTGGAATCACCAGAAGAACTATATGGTGCCTGGTGCCACTAATGACCTCTCTGACTGGGATCACAAGAGAGGGTCCCGGACAGAGCAGGAGAAAAATGTGGAACAAAAAAATCAAATTCATGAAAAAATACTAGACTTACTGGTCTGACAGAGACTGGAGGAACCCCTGAGACTATGGCCCTAAATCCCCCTTTTAACCTGGAACTGAAGCCATTCTCAGAGACCACCTTTCAGCCAAACAACAGACAGGGCCATAATAAGATGGAGTAGAAAATCAGGACGAAAAGGAACAGGGAACCCAGGGAGGAAATGGGGAGAGTGCTGACACTCTTGTGGGGAATGTAACTGATGTCATGGAATGCTTCATGTACAAACTATCAAAATGGGAAACTAATTTGCTCTGTAAACTTTCACCTAACACAAAATAAAAAATGAAGAAAAAAACATTATTGGAATTGATTTAACAGCAACTAACAACAACAACAAACAATGGTAATACCATTGTCTTCTTCTATCAATTTGTTTTCAAGCCTTTATTATTTATATAATTTAACTCATTGGTATAAGGTGTAGAGTGATATACTGCAATCAGAAAATTAAAAGTGATTCTCTCCTATCTCTCAATCCCAGTCACAGAGTTTCCCTCTCCAGATGTTACCAATTTTATCACTTTCTATGTCTTTCATTTTCAAAAGTTTAGGGTTGTTGTCTGACTTTCAGTTTAACTGGAAATGAAATCAGAGCATTTTAGAGCATACAGAAACCCTAGCAATCACAGACCCCAGGCCCCTCTACTAACAGAGAAGTATGTGTCATAGAAATGTTAAATGATTTCCCCAAAGTCAGCTGATGACAGAGCTCAGGCTTTTCCTGGAGAGCCATTTGGCTGTTTCTTACTCTTTGGCTTCAGGAATGTGTTAATAAGACGAATTTAAGCATATGAACACACAGAATACTGTGGTGCAGTAGTTAGAAGCTATGGCTGCTAACCAAAAGGTTGGTGGTTCAAATCCACCAGCTGCTCCTTGGAAACCCTATGGGGCAGTTCTACTCTGTCCTTTAGGGTCACTGTGAGTCAGAATTGACTCAACAGCAACAAGTTTTTTGTTTTGTTTCTGGTTAGTACTCATTTGGTCGCTTATTATCTTTCTAGCCTTAGAGAAATAATCTATTGCCTCACTCAGGCTTCTTTAGAGATATTTAAAAAATAGGGAGGATCAAGTAGAAAATTAAATGTGAGATACTGTGTGGAGTATAAAAGAAAAAAAAATCCTCTCTAACAATGAACAGTGACTTTATCAAAATAATCATTTGGGTTTTAGAAATACATTGGAAACAAACATTAAATGACATGTCTAAAGATAAAAGTCCTTAGTGATTCACTGTAAAAGACATTAAGCCTATTTAATTACAGTAATTTCACAATTCCCAGGAAATAACACAGCTCTTTTAATATTGTCAAAACCATGGAGACAATGGGAGCATTCACGTTAATAGAAAGAACACAATGTTTTCAGACTGTAGTAAGGTCTCAAGAAAATAAATTTTGATAGATAGTACCAAAGATTTAAGTTCAGTATTTTAGGGAGGGGACTGTATACAAATTTTGACATTGTTTAAATGTAAGACACAAAGTTAGTGACGGAAACAAGAGCCTCAGCTATAATGGTACATGATGAGATCCTAGCATTCAAACAAGGCTCACCAAAAGGTTTATAATCCTATTATAAATGGCTGACAAACTCACAATCTTTCTGAGCCATATAACCTACCAGGGGAAAAATCTTTCAACATGATTTTTTATTCAAGAGCTCACACCTGACAGTCAGCCTAATTAGATACTATTATAGAAGTTCATCTGATAGGCATCTTAGTACAAAGCAGTGTTCTGAAGGTCTAGAAGGTGTGCAAGTCTGAATTTCATAGCATTTCATTTCCAATTCCTCTTGTATAAAGGCATGCTAACCCCACACTGACAGAAGTAGAGCTACATAAAGACAGTACATGAGTAGGATTCAAATAAATGCTCTGACAGGAGACATCACTGTCTGGTTCCAAGTTTTGTGCGAGGTACTTGACGTTAACATTAACAGGAGGTGAGGGATAAAACTCTTTGTTAAGAGAAATGCTGCAATTAATGCAGGTCAATTAACAGAAGCTGCATTATGTATATTAAAAGTGCTAAGTTCTAACATGATGAGGCAAAAGACTTGATCCATTGGCTTACATGTTTAGATTTTAGTTCTGGTTTTGACTTTTATTAGCTATCAGAACACTTAACAAGTTTAAAATCACCCTGAGCCTCAGTTTCTTTATGAACAAAGTACAGGCGATAACAGGTAGGCACCTCACAGAGCTCATGAGGACTAAGTAAGGAAACACCAGCAAAATGCTTAACAGAGTGAATGGAAATCACATCATATTATTGCCCGACATAAAACCCTCTAGTGGCTTCTAAGGATTGCAATCAGAATGTATATATACATATATGTGTGTGTATATATATGTACATACATATATATGTGTGTGTGTGTATATATATATACATATACATATATACTCATTAATTTTGAGACCCTATTTGGAATCAATTCTTTGCTATTTCTCCAATGTCATCACATACCAGGAGTTCTGGTGGCACAGTGGTTAAGAACCTGGTTGCTAATCAAAAGGCTGGCATTTCGAATCCACCAGCCACTCCTTGGAAACCCTATGGGGCAGTCCTACTCTGTCCTATAGAGTCCCTATGAGTTGGAATAAACTCGATGGCAATGGGTATTTTTTTTTTTAATCACATATCAATCTTCTCTTAGCTCATTATAATGCATTATATTCATTATAATCCAGCCACACAGGCCTTTCTATTTTTAAATCAGCTTCTAGATCTTTGCACTTTTTCTGTCCTCTTCCAATGAAATTCTCCCTCAAATGTTTCCATGAATGATTCATCATCACTTAGAAGTTTAAACGGGTATTCCTAATAGAAACTTTTCCTAATTTCACAGTGTAATTTTTTCTCGCCTTCTCACTAAAAGATTCTGTTTTACATTCTTTGTTGTCTTTATCACTATGATAAATAATCACATTTTTATAGGAGTACTTGTTCACCATCTACTTTCTTTGTATCATTCACCACAATATCCCCAACGTCTGCTTGATCACAATTGCTGAGTAAAGCTCAATTAATATTTGTTCAATGACTGAATGACCAAACGAGTCTGAAGAAAGTACACAAAAGATGAATCAATTTACATTGTTCTCTGCTCTGTGTTATAATTGGACAAGGGCCTACACTGTAGAGAGCTCTGGTTACAACCAAGGTCCCAGATCTTTCTTTTTTTTTTCTATTCCTCTTGTAGGTGATATTTAATCTTTCAGCTATTTATTGTATTTAGTAATTGCAATTCCTTTTCCATAATTTCAGTATTCTGTTATTCCATGAAATTATTAAGTACCTAAAAGACTGATGTTTTTGTTGTTGTAATTCTACCATTTGGGCATGTTTAAAAATAGGAATTTTGAACCATTTATGCCTTCATATACTTGTTAACTGTGTTAAAATTTCAAATTAAGCAAAGGCAAATTTGTTGCATGTTTTCACCATATCCTTTCCAGTTAAAATATCTATACTATTTTGTTATTATTTTCATTTCCATTTTTCAAGTTATTAATAAAGTTAGAAAGTTTTCTTATGTTTATCAGGCATTTGTTTTTACCCAGCAGATAGCTTAAGCCCTGATTTTCTTCCACAGTTCCCTGACGGCATAACTTAAAAGCAGTTGTCCGAAGCTTGACAACAAAAATAGAGTCTGGTAGCATGGTTCTCAGGCCTAATTACCAGTCCTTTCTCTTCCTAATCTCCCGATTTTCTTCCCATCTTCCTTTTCCTCAGGATAAAAGCCATTTACTTATGTCGTTATCGGACCTCTCCAGCTTAATTTACTTTAATCATCCTTTTCTTTCCCAATTCTCCTTAAAAGTCTCAAACTGGAAAAACTAAAATTATAATCACAGGATTCTATTTATCCTCACTCACCTTAGTTTTACTCTTTTAAGATGATATTTTGTTTTAAGATTTATACATTTTTATAAATTATTATTTATAAATTGTCTAACTTGATCTTTTTATAATTATATAATCAAGTTTTAAGTGTTCTGTTTTACGACTTGTGCCTTACTTTATCTTAACTATATCTTTATTTTTACTTTTTTGCTCTATGAATTTATGATAACATTGCATTTATTCAAATGTGCTAATATTTGAAAAAAGCACCTAGAATGATTCCAGATACAGAATAAGAAATATATATGTAATTTGGCACCTCTTACACGTTTTTCAAAAGTGTGTGTGTATGTGTGTACATGAGACTTTCCTTCTTTTAAAAATTCTTTTTCTTTTATCCTATTTCCACTCATCACCTCCCTGTTTTTTCCAATGTATCTTACATGAGATGTTCTAACACACACAAACACACACACACACTCACACATACACACAAATCAAATTAATACACACAGATGAATAATACATACTTGTTTCATCTTGTGTTATGAATGTTTTTACATTTCATACAAATTCTTATTTAAAATAGAGACTGGTGGCACGGTACTTAAGATGCTCGACTGCTAACCGAAAGGTTGTTGGTTAGAAACCACCAGTGGCTCCGTGGGAAAAAGATGTGGCAGTCTGCTTCCATAGAGATTTACAGCCTTGGAAACTCTATGGGGGGTTGTTATGAGTTGGAATCAGCTTGATGGCAGTGGGTTAACATAGAGACAATGCATCCTATATCATATAAGATCACACTGTATTATATCATATCATATTATTATATGTGCTCTAGAAGCATGGAGTCTATTATTCATTTTTGAGAGCATGAGATTAATGCCTTTACACCCCCCCCCATATTGGATGGAGTTAATCTCACGAAACTCTCAGTTCTATACGCTTTTATGATTCTCCATCTATTTAGATATAAGATTAATTTCATGATAAATGCGTGAGTCCTTGAAAGGCCTATCTATGAGAATATTTTAGTTGGGGGTAAGGGAAGGGCACTGAGTCCCATAACGTCACAGAGCAGAGGTTCCCAGTGGGTTACTGACCTCACCCTCGGAAATCATATGCTAGAGCTGGAGTTAGTTATTGCTTCCTTTGCCTCTTGTTACAAAATGGTCACTGGGGTACAGAAATAAAATCAATACTGAATTTACCCAAAGTTGAAATCTTCTAGTCATTTCTAGCTCTGTCTTAAGAGCAGTGTAGAGCGTTCTGAAAGGACTGACTGAACGCCAGATGACCGCATCAACAAAAGGGAGCCAGAGCACTCTGAAAGCCTTCCCACTCAAAGAATTGCAAGGACATCTACTACTATAAATTGTTACTGTCATTTTAATGTACATATTTTATTTCCATCTTAATATTCTAAGTACTCAAAAATAGTATTTATACATGTTTCATTTTTGTTTCTGCCACTAAAGTAACTTAGTGCTGAGAGTGTAATAGGTGCTAAATTATTATCTGAGGAATGAATGAATAATAATGTTTGACTTTTAATCCAGTATATTTGCCTAATTAGCATGTTATTGTAATAAATGAGATATATTCGTTGGGGAAGGAAGAACGTCTCACGCACAACTGATGGACCAGTTAAAATTCTGGCTTCGAAGTTACATGTTGTTGTTATGTGCCATGGAGTCAATTCCTACTGACAGTGACCCTGTAAGACAGAATAGAACTGCCTCATAAGGTTTCCAAGGCTGTAATCTTTACAGGAGCAGACTGCCAGGTCTTTTCTTCTGCAGAGCTGCCCTTTCAGTTAGCACCTGAGCACTTCACTGTTGCACCACCATGGCTCCTGCATACCAAAAACCAAACCAAACCCGTTGCCATTGATTGAGTCTGACTCATTGCAACCCTGCAGAAGAAGGTTATGTCTACAGGATGCTTCTGACCAGCTGTGTGAGAGCCTTGGTAATGCTAGATAACCTGTTAAGGTCTCAGATTTTCTTGCTGATAATTCTAATAAAACTGATACAAATCTATATCTAAGAGGGATGTAAGGATGATTACAAAGATAATGCATGTAAAATGCTTAGCTGGACACACATTTGCACCAAATAAATGTTGCTGAACACGCAATAGACACTTAATAAATGGTATTTAATGTTTTTGTTGATACCATAATAATAAAAATATTCCATATGAATTTCAATTAACTTTCTATTTTAAATGGCATCTATAATAAAAGGAGAGAATAAAGGAACAAACGGATAATATACATCATGAAACTGTTGTTCAAATGTCTTTCTATAAAGCAAATGCTTTTTTAATTTAATAGCATATAATAAAGCGAAAAAGAATTGCATAAATTGGAACAATTTATCCCTTTATGCTTTCTTTCCAGTCTTTAGTTCTATTGCACACTGTATCACTAAGGAGTTTAATGTAATAATAAAAATAACAGAATACCCATAAAGGGAGGCATTAATAGTCTCATCTGATTAGTAGATATTAAACTTTTTGGAAATTTCCTTCTCAACTTTCTCAGCCATTACTGTATTAAATGGTCTCAGTTACTCGATCTGTGCAAGGAGAGGTCAAATTAGAGCAGTGTATCTGAATTGTTTCTCTGTTCAAGGTGCAAGTATGTATTTATTGATATCATTGCTCAAACAGCATTTCTCTATAGTGATCTGGTTATGACATTAAGAAGGACTTGTTTTCGAATGTGATGTCCTGCAGTTACCATTACCCACTTAGTATCTTCCCAAACTAGACAAGGCCTTAGTTTTCACATCTGTAATACTAAGATGCTGAACAAAGCCTATTGTTTAGGTTTATAGTCAAAGTCAAATGAGCTAATGTGGTAAAAGGGCCAAGTGCTCTTTAAGGACTTTAATATATATTTTGGTTCTGAATATAGAAGATACTCTTCTAGAAAATATGGATAATTCATAAACCCGTTGCCACCCAGTTGATTTTGACTCCTGGTGACCTCATCTGTGTCACAGTAAATCTGTGCACCATAGGGTTTTTGAGTGCTGTTTTTTCAGAAGTCCATCACCAGGCCATTCTTTTGAGGCACTTGAGGGTGGAAACTAATTCCCAAATTTTAGTTCCAAGTTAAGAGTGTTAACTGTTCGTAAACTCCAGATAATTCATACTTTCCTGGGTTCCATACATGTTTGCATATAAATACCATAAAAATGGGCTTAATAAATAAATTTGACAGGAATAAAAGGAAACCATGAAGAGTAACATAAAATACTAATAAAATTAGGGGCCAAAATATATTTTCAGAAACAAGCTATTTTTAGCTTCCTCTTGAATAAAAACAATAGCCAGTATTTTGGGGCACTGTGAAAAGAGATTTATGTGCATCACCTCACTTAACCTCAAACAACCCTATGAAATATGTACTATCATAAGCCCCATAATTATGAGTCCCATATAATGGGTTCAGGGTGTCTACTTAAATTTCTCAACAACACACTTGATAAATTGTCAACTCATACCCTGGCTGTCTGCCTCCAAAGTTCATGCTCTTACCCTGTATGATTTACTATGTCTATTTAGTTTTGTGGTTTTTTTATTTTAATTAACTGAAAAGGTATATCATTAGTCTCTACTAATAATTTTTTGAATAATATTTTCTACAGCTCTAAAGATCTGTGTATTTTTAATACAGTTTTTTCTCCTGGTCAGTGAACTTATTATTCTAAGTGATGCCACAGTACCTCTGGACATCCTTAAGCTGTATGTTCTTTCTTCTTACATTTCAGTTCTGAAACAATCTATCTGTCACTACTTATGGTGGTAGTCAGAATATAATTTCATATCAACATTTATACCTTCTTCCTAATAGAATTTTATTGTGCCATTGTTCCCCTTGTATATTTACAAGTATCAAAGAATGAGGATGGGGGGAATTACTTTTTTTTTTTTCCTGTACAAATATGTGTGTATATGTTTCTTTTGAAGATGTCATATTTCTTGTATTACTAAACTTAATTGGTAGGTTTACTGAAAAGCAGAACCAACAGATGTGTGTATGCCTTATTAATCGCATTAAAAGTGCTCAAATCAACCTGTTTATTTCATCGTATAACATTACAAGTCAAGCTCCTCATAAAGCTGTCCAAATTCTTTCTGCAAACACACATACTTCATAACCCAGCACTCAAATAGAAAGATGCATGCTTCTGAGACTTCAAAGATATTAGAAGGTAAAAACTGATTAAAATATGCTATTTTTTACAAAGCACTACTGGCCTGAATATTTCATGTTTTGCTGGAGCCAAGTCAGGGTATTACATATTCTAAGTTTCATGCATTTTAGATGATGCAATCCTGAGTCAAGTGATGTGACATAATGTTCTTGCCACGTACAAGTAATAGCTTCTACTTTACCAAGTTTCTAAAGTTTTATTGTCAGGATCCTAGTAGTAGAGCACTTGATAAAGCACCGGGGAAAATGCTGTTGTTTGGTGCCATCGAGTCAATTTCAGCTCATGGCAACCCTATTTCTGCAGAGTAGAACTGCTCAGTAGGGCTTTCAAGGTTGTGACCTTTTGGAAGTAGATTGTCATGCCTGTTTTCCAAGGCTCTTCTGAGCAGGTTAATCTTCATGGTAACAATTTAAGTAGATTAGGCACTTCAGTGGAATATATCTTTGGAGTGATATAAACAGCAATGGGTACAATTACTAGAACAAATTCAACCTCCTCTCAGATGACAGCTCAAAATGCTGAATTTTTAATTCCCTTAATGCTATGAAATGTAACTATAATTTATAAGCAGTACTTATACTATTTATTCTTTTTGATATGCAGACTGAACTACTCTTTCAGGGATTTGTCAATTACATTTACTATATGTTTCCTAGGGATACTAACCAACATGAAAGTATTCTCAGAATCTTCCATTACTTTCACATTTAATTACCTAATTTGGTTATTATTCCTCTAATTGTGATTCAAATCCTTACAAAGAACAATTGGCTGAGAAGTAATCAAAGAAATGCATAATCGAAAGTCTATTCTACCACTAGGGGTCAGTGTCAGCGCATGTCAAAGACAGCAGGCCAGCATCAAGATTTTAGTTTGCTATGTTGTAATCTGATATTAAAATACAAAATAATTTTATCTCAATCTACCTCACCATGTCTTTCATAACATTCTGCTTTCACATGACTCATCAGAGTACAGATAATCAAATATTTCCATTGTGTATTATCTCTTGAAAAACCCACATCTGTTGAATTTTAATGTGCATTACCAACATTGACTAATTCTGTGTTACTTTTCCTTGAGCAAATATTAACTCAAAGAAAGAATTATGGAGACCAAGAAGTAAGTAAATAAAAATAACGTTACTGCCAGAAAAAATTCACCCTTATCTCATGACACCAATGCCCTAAACAATCAAAAGGAGTACAACTTCAGGAAGTAGTGCAAGCAAACCTATATCTCTTCAGGATCTAGAAGAACCCATTACACTAACACTTCTTTTTCAGAAGAGGTTGTGAGAATTCATTTATCTTTCATAAAAGCTGGAAAATATACTATTATTTGGAAATATATATATATAATAATATCAAGTGTATTTAAAAAAGCAAATCTGAATTCAAAACTAATATTTCATGCAAAATATCTGTGTCATATTTGGGTAGGGAATTTATTATTATTATCATCATTATTATATGTAAGAAAAGTAGATTAAAATTCTGAATAAACTGTTTCATATGAAAGAAAATGGTTTAGCACAGGCTTAACTGACTTTGGAAAAAAAATTTAAAAAGCTAAACAAATCAGTGTTAAAACACAAATTAGAATATGCAAATAAAAGGCTAAAACAAAGATTTGTTTTCAGAAACACAATTATTGAGCATATACTCACACTCTGTTTAAACTGAGAAAATATATTTATGTAATAAAAATGAATAGATAAATGAAGAAGTGTATAAATAAATGATCCAGAGTCGAGGAACATATTCAAAGAAACAAAACCCACATGAGCTAAGAACTATGAAAAAGAACACTGTCTTCTCCACTGCAGACGTTACTTACTGTTTTATATATTTATATATATGATTAATACATACAATTAAAATAATAACACATAACAAAGGTTTCCTTGGATGAAAGAAGCTATGAGTAAATGTTGTATTATGATAACACAAGGAGGATAAACTGTGATATCAGAGAAAATCTTGATGAATAAAACTTTATTTTATATATTATGACAACTCTAAAACTTATGAACTGTTCTACAGTCTTGAAATACAAACAAGCTAGTGTATGGTAAAAGTTACAGTTAAGGTTGTCAGATTTTGCAAATAAAAATCAGGATGCCCAGTAGAATTTGAATTTCAAATAAGCAACAAATCCTTTTTTAGTACAAGCTTGTCCCATGCACTGTTTGGGAAATACTTAAAATCGAAAATAGTTGTTGTGTATCTGATATTTTATTTGCTGAAGGCCATATTAAATGTTAAGTGGCAGAGCCATTATTCAAACTCAGGAAATCTGGTTCTAGTGTCTGTGTTGTTGAGGGTTATGGCATGTTGCCTTTGCCTATACAGAAAATTTACCACAGATGGTTTATTCATTAATTGCTAAGTAAATCTATTTATAGTTTCTTTGTATCCCCAATTTATGGTGTTTGAAACACAAACAATTGAAAAATGTGTGATATGGAATACTGTAGGAATTTAGAGAAACAGAGTCAATGCAGATTGGAGAAATTAGACTATCATGAGCAGTTACTACTAAAACATAATTATTAAAAAACTGAACTAAACAAGCAGGGTCATAGGAAAAAATGAATAATTATAATTGTATAATATGTCTCAGCCCTTGGTGAATTACTATAATGAATTCATCTAATTTAATATTTTTAAATTAAAATAGGCATCAGCTTTGGAAGGATATATTGGGATATTCTTTTCATTACATTATAATAGGTAAAAATTAGAATACTTCCTACTTAGATATTCTGCTAATACTAAATTCTCTGCTAATACTAATTCTGGATGACAGAGCCATTCTAATAATAACCATTAAATTTGTTTTATTATTGTGAAATGTTTTGTCCATAAGAAAAGTTGCTTTTCAGCCAATAAAGTCAAGTGTGAAGTAAAAGAAGAACACAGCAAATAAATCTTATTGCTGAAAGAAATCATTGATCATTATTATTTCTCATTATCAACTCTATTCAGTTATTCACGGCCGCTGACACACAAACATCCCTTCACAGGCAAATTCTACATGAAATGTAAATTAAAGAGCAGAGATAATTAATCCTTTCCTCAAATATTCTGCAGTGACTTGCCAAGTAAAATTCACATTCCTCAATAGACAACTCTTTGAGCAACTACTTAAAAGGGGCAAAGAATACAGATTAAATTCAATACCCTAAAAATTCACTAGGTGTTTAATGAGTATTTATTTAGTAAGAGCATTTATATAGAAAATACAATGGTGAGGAAGTCACTGTACCTGTTAATGAACTTTTAACTTAGTAGAAGATATAATATGCTTTGATTCAGTATATATTTTCAAAAGAATGTTTCATGCAAAAGAATTTAGGCCACTTCCCAGCCATGTGTTTTAGAGTTCCGGGACAAAATTTCTACATCTTTCAAAAAAGTTAATATATTTAAATGCGGGTTTTTCTCTTTGATGTTTTATACATATTTTAGGAATATTTAAATACTAAATGGTACGTTTGTTCCAAGAAATGAATGCTATCTATTTTTTATTTATTTAATTGTTACCATACTCTTGGATTCACAACCTAAAAGGATCTTCCTTCTATAATAGTAGTAGGAAGTCAAGATTTGGAATAAGGGAGGGAAGAGAAGGAAAGAGTAACTCATGAAGACTCCTGGAAAAAAAAAAAATCTACCTCTCTCTGTGTACTGTGTATTTTTTTTCCTAAGGATTGAAAGCCTCTTTTATCTGAGGGTTTTGAAACTTTTACTAACATCGCTTCTGTGTATTTTATCTTTTTAATTTCCCTTGCCAACTTATATTTATGACTCAAACTTTGGGATTAAAAATGTGGTTATAGTCCCTCCATTTATTTGATGAACATCACTTCTCCACAGATACACAGAAAAGTAGAAATTGTAGCATATTCTCAGTATAAGCTTCCAAAAATAATGTAAATTGTAAGATTGTGAACTGGTTTATTTGCCACTACCTAAGATTTAATTCCTATTTCAGTAAGAAAGTTATCCAACTAGATTTTTTTTTTTTACAAGTACCGGTATATTAATTTTAAAAAAAACTGGAAATTACACTCTAGTTCTTATTTATAAAGGTAAAATTTGATTCCCAGAGTTTCTTTTGTTAAAAAAAAAATGCAGTGTACTATAACAGTAATGTATATGTTTAGAAGAAAAAAACAAATCCTAATTTCAACACCCTCACGCATAGGGTCGTTTTGAGTCAGAATCAACTGGACGGCAATTTTTTTTTTTTAATTGCAACACCGTAATACTGCTCTCGATATAGTAAATATCCTTCTTGCCCATGCTTCTATCAATACACATATTTTACATAGCTGTAATATTTACTGATTTGTCTTTGGCTTTTTATTGTACATATTTTTATGTACATTACATTTTCTATTTTCTACACCAAAAAACAAACTCATTGTCTTCGAGTTGATTCTGACTCCTAGCCACCCTGAAGGACAGAGTAGAACTGCCCCATAGGGTTTCCAAGGAGCACCTGGTGGAATCCAACTGCTGACCTTTTGGTTAGCAGCAGTAGCTTTTAACCACTACAACACAAGGGTTTCCATTTTCTACAGTCTTCATAATTACCTATTTAATTAGAATATTAATATGTGAGCATTTTGTTATGAGCTTTGAACAATAAACATACGTCTCTCCTGCTTAAGGCTTTCAATTTTCCAAAATAGCCAGACAGACTGAGGAAGATTCGTTTACATTGTGTACAGAAAACAGTAGTCGAGAACGACCCTCCTCATGTAAGACTGAATAAACAAAAGAAAACAAACAAAAAACAGGGCCTTTAAAATCATTCTGTGACAAAAGCAAATGTGAGCACTGCGCCTATAATACACAATATAATTTTTAAAAGTGTTTGCTATAGGAGAAAATAAATACATCATTGGTGATTTAAAAATTCAAGAAATAATGGACTCTCTAATGGAAAAGAGAAGCCCTGGTGGCGAGGTGGTTAAAGAGTTCGGCTGCTCATCAAAAGGTCGGGCAGTTGGAATCACCAGCCACTCCTTGAAAACCCTATGGGGCCGTTCCACTCTGTCCTGTAGGGTTGCTGTGAGTCAGAATCGACTCAGTGGCAATGGTTATAGGTACAGGTAACGGCAAAGAACAAAACTGAAATAAACTGTCAGTGGCTAAGATACCATAGTAGACACAAACGTAAGGTAAAGTGGGTATCCAACAAAATTTTTAAAAACATCAGTTTCAATGAGAAAAAAAAAAAACTACATTGATAACAAGAGTTTAATTAATAATGCATACTTTCTGACAAGAAAAATCAGAGAACATATTTAGGTTGAAGTATGATTTTAAAATGTTTTATAGCGATAAAAATTCACAATGAACATGCACTTGCATAAATTTTATGCTCTATAAAATATTGAAAATATAAAGTAGAAAAAATAAAATGGAAAGAGAATAGAAAAGACATTGACTAAGAGACTCTTCCTCACAGTAAATTGAATATATGAAAATAAGCATGTAAATAAATATACACCATTTTATATTCTAGTATATACTAAAATATAAATATTGTTCAATATTGATAAATCCAGTAATGTAAATTGTTAAATTGTTCTACGAAAAAAAAGTACTACAAAGAAGGTGAGAATACATTTAATAAAACGTAGCACCCAGTCAAAATAAATTAATCAGGTAAGCTTTGAAAGAAAGATAATATACAGTGCTATCATAACACCTAACATAATAAAGAGTATTTCTCTTAAATCATGTCATTTATGTATTTACATATAGAGTACTAAAGGATATCTGACAATATAACAAGTATTCAACACTGTTCTTTATGTCCTAGTCAATAAAATAAGTGTGAAAAATAAATTAGTACAATTGAGCAAGTGAAAATATTTAGAAACATATGAAAATTGTATCATATATTGCTATATACAAATTACCAACACAAGTAGCTTTAATACCTACTGGCAATATGGGTGAATATACAATAGAGAAAATATATACATGGGAACAAAAACATAGAATATCTATGAATAGCCATGATAGGAAATTCAAGGAACCTTTATTAGGAGAAAAGCACAATGTTACTCAGAGGCATTCAGAGCATGACTAGAGATATAAAAGTATTCTACATACTAAAATAAGTCAAAGTCAAGCATAGTCCCTTCATTACTTAAATGGCTGTGTGGAATAAGAATTTCTTGTTCCTAAGGGCAACATCTGAAATTTTACACAATTCTCTATGTTATAAGAAACAGTACAAAAATACACAGCTATTTTATAAGAAAATATCTGTGCAAATTAAATGTTTTATGTTATTTTAAAATTAGTGTATAAAAAGGCAAATAGCATAGTCAATGAAAATTGCACAGCAATTGCTTTTTCATGTCATTTATAATCATGCCATTTATGTATTTATGTGTAGGGTTCTAAAGGATATCTGACAATGTAACAAGTATTCAACATTGTTCTTTATGTACTAGTTAATAAAGTATGAAAAATAAATAAGTAGTACAACTGAGCAAGTGAAAATATTTAGAAACATATGAAAATGTGGTATCAGTTTTAACTTTTTATTCTAATAGCTATTGTCTTATATGGGGACCACAGGTTAAAATAAAAGTTAAGTTTTTATATTCAAGTAAGACAGCAAGCATTAAAATCACTCACTCTGATCTCAAGGAGAAAGTGCAAAAATAGCAGGCTAACACTCTTGAGTCCCTACTGTTAGAATGAGTATATTTTAAGTCCTTAAATGAGGATATACTGGCAGCAAGTTTAATGCTGAGAGCTATGTATACCAGTCCCTAGAGTCTATTTAAAATATTTTTACAGTTAAAACATTTCCTAAGTTTGCTTTCAGGATTGAACTGAATGTCCATCAATGATGAAGGGAATAAAATAATGAATAAGGCAGATATGGGTTGTGCCTTCTTACAGCTTACAGTCTAATAGAAGTAAAAAACATTAAATAACAGTTGAACATATTATTACCTAAACTACAATTGTGAAATGTGTTACACCATTACAGAATGGTTGGTGATCATAAAACAGGCAAATAAGCCTTTTTGAGAGGAAAAGAAAATTATCCTGAGTCAGTGTCAAAAACCATGAGAAAAAACAGTAAAGACGATCCATGCCACATGCTCTGAGTCCAATTTAATTGTCACTAGGATAAGAAAACTGGGTTTTGGAACTAATTCTGTACAATTGGTTTGTGTTTGTGCCAGGGAAATCTCAGCTTCCCTTCCCTGGTCAGTTCAGACCCCAGCTCTCAGTTCAGCCATTTCTCTCTTATCCCCATTCACCCAGAACTAGGTCAGAGAGTACTGGCTCCTTCTCTCTCTCTCTCTCTTTCATCCCTATTCCCCTGGGGCCAAATCAGCACCAGCTGGTCCCTTCTTTATTTCTTAGGTATGATAATCTGATGAAAGGACTCAGAAACTATAGGAAAAGGACTATCTTTAATCTAGAAGGAAAAAAGATACAAATAAAAAGGGGTCTGGAAGGAGTCTTGGTATAGAGCTTCCATGTCCCCAGGGGACATACTTTCCCTCCAGAGAGCACAATGTTCCCTCTCTCCAACCCGGAAGCTTTAGAGCTTCCATCTTCCAAGACCTTTATTGGTCTAATCACTTGGCTTCCTGAGTCTTAGCATAGACCTGCAATTGATCCTTCTTGCTTGCATTGACCCCCAACTTATTTGCCTCAGGTATGGTTCTGCTCTCTGGAACCAATACAAAAGGCCAAATTGTTTACTGCAAGGGGTTTCCACTCCTTGTAGGGGGCACCCCCTGGCCCATTGGTCATGGTTCTTTCACCTGCTTAACATTTGACCATCAAGATTAATTATCACAATCCCAGTCCGAATTAGTCATCAACAATTAATTCAGTCTATAGCAAAAACTCCTTCCAGGGCGAGGCGACTCAGGTCCACTGCAGGCTGTCATCTGATTTCATCTTATGGCAATAACTCCTCCTAGAGTGAGGCAACCTCAGATCTGCTGCAGATGTCCATCTGGTCTTGTCAGTCATGGTCTTGCCTTTGTCCTTTCAGGCCTATACAGCTACAGCTTTCACAACTACAGTTTCCACAACCACAGCCTTCACAATTACAGTTTTCCACAATTACAGCTTAATCTAACTGAATCATACAGTCACATTTGCTTTCTCCCCCAACCCTCTCTTCCACAGACCCATCAGGAAAAGAGGAATCTAGCCAGTGGGGACCCTCTCTTGTCCCCCTCATGCGGAGGGTGAACACACAAGTGAAAACATATAAGCCAGCCCTTCAGTCCTTCAGTGTTTATATTTATGTTTTATATCATCCCATCTACCAGCTTCAGGTGCTGGCCATCATTTAGAAGCAAGGTGCACAAGTAAATGAATAGGCTTGAGCTTACGTGGCTTATCTCATGTTCCCAACATTACACTTGTCATAAAGGTAATACCCCCAGCTACAAAGGGAAGCCATATATAAATACAAAAAATGAAGATGTGTGCATATCATTTGGTTTATCTATTTTGACAGCTAAAGTTTACTTAGGTATTCAAAGATTAGTGTAGTTCCCTTTCTTTCTTTATTCTTTCCTTGCTCTCTTCCTTCCTTCCTTCCCTCTTTCTCCTGCAAATACAAGAATTAATTTCCTTTAACACAATTTATACAACATAGGATATTTTTACAGATATTACTTTGTACCTCTGTACAATGAGCCTTTGTGGGGAGAGGGGAGAGAAAACTAAGAGAGAGAGAAAGAATTCCAAGATACTAGGAGGACGATAAGGTGGATTAATCATGCAGTTATCACAGTTCCCATTCTACTCTGTCACAATGCCCTAAAAAGTGCTTAACCTTCCCAGTGAATCCATGGAAGCAACTGACTGTGTTGTTTATTTATGGATATTTATAAGGCTTTTCCCCAATTTTACAAGGGCACATACTTATTGTAAAGAATGTAGAAATTTCAACCAAATGAAATAAGCAGGACAAAAATAAGCAAACATTTACAAGTCAATTATCAAGAGATAAGCACTGTAAAAATTTAATGTAGTTAGTGTAGTTCTTTTATGAGTGTAACCTGTGCATTTGTACATATTTATATTTAATAGATGAATTATATGATATTTAGAATTAGTTTTCAATTAACATTATAAGTCTAATGTTATCAAATATTTTAAATCACATTTTCAATGCCTGTTTATTATTGCATTGCTAAAAGTTTCCAAAAATTACTTAATTCTTTAAGAAGATAGTAGAGTGTAAGGGATAAGGGCTTTATGTTTTTTCTGTCTTGGATTCACCACTTCAATATTGAGTTACCATGGACAAGCTATTTACAATTTGTAATAGTACAAAAACCAGAATAATAATAATCACGGGACCACCTCATAGGGTTTTGGGAAGTTTTACTGAGACATTCCATGTATTTTGGTCATTTATTAAATGTTAAGCTATTATCATCAAGAACCTCGAGTCAGAATATAGCTGTCATATTACTGAAAGTGTGCTAGTACAAATAGCTGAGTTGCATTAGTGAAGTTTGTTAGGATAAAGTCCCACACTACCTTATTCTGAGATCATCAAGATCCCTTGATACTCCTAATAACTCCATGATAATTAGAACTATCTCTGGTTCTAGACTTTCAGTAACTAGTTTAATTGGTTTTCTCTAGGGTATAGAATATTTGCATCTATCAATAAACCGATAACTTAAGAGTGTCTGTCTCTTAAAAAAAAAAAAAGCCTAGCCAAAATATAATTCTTACCTAAAAAGAGATTAGTAAAGATTGGATGCCATTCATTCCAAGAAAAGGCATGCCTTTTTGGCTTCAGGAGCCAAGAAGGAATAAATTAGAAAAGGAAATAAACTGCATACAGAGGAATACAAAATATTGTCAGGAATTCAACTTCTTCAATTATGAGAATGTTTCAGCCACTGGCCTCTTTATATCTATTACTTAGTTTAGCCACTCCAAGTCTTCTTTCACCCACACAATATAGTTTTCTTATGGCAATTAGAATATAAATTAAAATGGAATTTTTTTTAAAATCTTAAATGTAGTAATAAAGTCAAAGTCAAACATAGTCTCTTCATTACTAAAAAAGCTGTGTGGAATAAGAATTTCTTGTTTCTAAGGAGCAGCATTTGAAATTTCACATGATCCTCTATTTTATAAGAAATGGAAGAAAAATATACAGTTATTTTATCAGAAAACAGTTGTGCATGTTGGTAATTTTATTCCTTATAATTATGTGTCTTAAGCTTATCTTATGAAAGTGGTGTAGATAAATTAACAAGTTATTTAGCAATTTCTCAGTCTTCTTAAAACAAAAACAATGATTAGGTAATTTACATGCAGTCTAATGGAGCAAGTGCACTTTAAATCTGACCATAAAATTTTAAATGAAGGTAGATTTGTTTGTGTGTGTGAACACAAATGAATAACATAAATTCCTCTCTCAATTTAGCACAGGTAAATAAAATAAATTTATTTTAAGGTGAAATTTGGATTAATAACTAATTGATACTTCATCATTATATGTAATCCTCAATTCATTCTTTCATGTGTTATTTTATAATTAACTTGATTTGGATCCCAGAAATATTATCTAAAACCAGTTGTTTTCAAATTAATGTTCCACTGTTATTTATGATTCACATCGTATGTATGTTCTGCATTTGAAGAGGTATGGAAATAACTGTTTAATACATTATAATAGCCTTTCATTTTTTTTATTAATAATTATTTTTTTAAATTTTAAAACAGCTTTAGATTTACAGAATTAATTCAAAGATAGTACATAGAGTTTCTCTATACCATATACCTAGTCTTCCCTATTAGTAACACTTTACAGTAGTGTGGTGCATCTATCACAATTAATGAACTAATACTCACAATTACTATTAACATTCATTGTTTAGATTCCCTCAATTTTTGTCTCATGCCTTTTTTCTGTTCCAAGATCTCATCCAGGATACCACATTACACTTAGCAGTCATTATTCATTAGGCTCCTCTTGGTTTTGATGCAAAATTATTTTTAAGATTCTGGGTTTTACACCCAAGTTTCATCTTGAAAAAAAATGAAGTATTATTTCTTCTGCACATTATTAAAGACATGGAAGAAGGTAGTCATCAAATCCCTAAGCTGATATACCAGTGCTTATAAAAAGTAAAGAAGAATGATTAGTGTGGCAGAGGTCACTAGCTGTTTCTCATTTTTCATTCTGTCCTTCCATGTAGTAATAGAGCACACTGACTTTCAGGTGAGCACATAGAAACCTCCCTGTAGCTAGGTAAGGCAATTTGACTAAGTCAGGCTAATGCGACGTGAAAGGAAGTATCTCTTTCAAATCCATGCCTGGCGGTGTATCTTTGGCTATCTGTATTTTCATCAAAAAAAAAAAAAAAAAAGAGGTTGAAAATTTAGAGGCTTAATATGTTGTGGGGTTGTTAACCAATGTCATAAAACAACATGTGTACTACTGTTTCATGAGAAACTATTTGTTCTGTAAGCTTTCACCTGAAGTACAATAAAATAAAAAAATAAAATAAAAAAAAAAAACAAATCCATGCCTGGGTGTCTTCTTTCTCCTCTCATGGGCTCAGGAGATCTCTACATTCAATATGGATAGGGACATAAACATGGAGCAGAGCTTATCCATCTGACCTGGACTATTGACCTCTGACCATTTTGAAATAAATAAACTTTTATATTATTTAAACCACTGTAACTGTGGGCCTCTGTTATAAAATTTAGAGTGTATCTTAACGTATAAGTCCATTACAAGGATGTTTATAAATTTAAATTTTAAATGGAAATATAAATTTTAAAGTATTTATCAGTATATTTCCAAGAGCAAAAGAACTGATGTTAAATTATATCAATAACACTCATTTTAGAACACTCATTTGAAGAACTTTGAATCATAAATTTAGAAGTATTTAATTTTTATGTAGATCCTCACAACATATCTGAATTTGTCTAAGTGGTAGATTTTAGAAACAGATTATTTTTTGTTTTTCTATTGTTAATTATAAATAAATAAAACAAAGATTTATTTTAAAATGGATTCCAAAACTACTTTGTTCTTTTGAATGAATCCAGAAGCATCTGCTTCTAAACCAATGTTTGCCTTAAATAAAAGACATTCTTAGGGGAAAAAAAAAAAATCTTAAGGTAAGAGACACTCTTAGAAGAAAAATTCATCAACACTGGAAGCATCTGTGCCTCCTTCTGGAATAAGGGTTCCCCGTTACCTCATTAAATGTTTACTTTTCACAAAATGCAGCAATATTTGAAGCACTCATCTTTGAAACAACAAGCATAGGAACAGAAGGATATATTTTGTATTTAATTATTTGGTAGACTGTGTACTGCAGCTGAGTCACTTGAAAATTCCTTGTTGTTCTCATCTTGACATTAACCTTAAAGTCACTTAATTGGTTGTGTAGCACAGGTGCCAGCTAGGGAGTCCCTGCTCCTTGGAGAGCTAGTTAAACTGAGCTGGAAAACCAAATACACTGTACACAATCTGCTTGTTTCTAGAACTTACATTATTGAGTCTGCTCTGCTTTTAAGGTTTTGTTTTCCATCTGCCATGTCACTTTAACAGAAATTTTAGCTGTTTCTCTAGTTTTCAAAAGAAATTCAATTATAGTAAACATTTTGTGAGTTGTATGACATTTTTTTGAGAGTTACGGGAATTAGAAGAAAATAACCTGTTGAAGACTGAATGGCCTAAACCCAACAGCTCCATCTTCTCTTTAACCCCAAGTATATGCAAAGTAACTTAGCTTTCACCAGTCCCTATAATCAATTTATATTCCTGAATGCATCAAGGTTCTCAGAAAAAAAAAAAAAGTCCTCCAGGTAACAGTATCCATCCACCTTCGAAAGTAGCTGGAACCATAAAGAATACCCCATCCTGTTCTGAAGTAATTAGGTGAAGCTGCAATCTAAAGGGCTTTATTGGTCAAGACCAGGGACTTCGATGTATGGTTGAACAAAAAGAAAATTACAGGTGAATGAAACAGCTGAAGGATTGTCAGTGAGCAAAAATATAACTAGGTTAATAAGATATCTGAGAAACAAATAATGGCTTATATATTATTCATATTATACTTGAAAAAAAAAATCTCTCAGCTATCCTGGATATAATAACTAATGACTATTAAGATTCATAATATAATAAGGAGGGTGTATTATTTATTCGTTTCTCTGTGTTTGCTTATTAGGCTCAACTATATGTAAATGTAATTTTTGTATTTCAAAAATGTTCAAATACCAAGAATTTCATATAGATCAATCTAATATTTAAACAAAATGTCCTTTCTTTTCTAATCTCTAAATTCATTCTTATACTTCTACTAACCTATAAGTATACTGAAAAGTTTCTAAAACACGGGGAGAAGATAGAATGCATACATCAAGAGAAGGTGAAAGCGAAGAAAATGAAAAAGAATTGGCTGTAGACTAAGAGATGTTGAACAGGCAGAATACATACCATAGTAATTCTGCTGCTAGGACATCATATAGACTAAATGCTCTGACTAGTTTCCACAATATAATCATGAAAAAGGGAAATGCAGACTATATTTACTAAAAAAATTATTATTATTACTTTGGTGAATCCTCAGAGAACACAGCCTTCTAGTACATTCAACAGAACCTACACCTAAATCCTACAAATCTTTGACATTATAAGAATTATCTTCTTCAACAAGGAGCTACCAGCCTTTATTTGTCAACAGGTAAGCCTAACAGAGGAAGACCCTCAGTGAGATACACTGACACAGTTGCTGCAACAATGGGCTCAAACATAGCAACGATTGTGAGGCTGGCACAGGACTGAGCCACGTTTAGTTCTGTTGTACATGAGGTCACTGTGAGTCGGAAATGATTTGAAAATACATAACAACAACAAACTTAATGTCTATGCCCCATGTTATTGTTTTTAACGTGCCGTGGAATAGGTTCCGACTCATAACCACCCTATGTACAACAGACCTAAACACTGCCCTGTTCTGCACCATCCTCACAATCCTTGCTGTACTTCAGCCCATCACAGCAGCCACTGTGTCAATCCATCTCATTGAGGGTCTTCCTCTCTTTTACTGACCCTCTACTTTACCAATTATTATGTCCTTCTCCAGGGACTGGTTCCTCCTAATCACATGTCCAAAATACTTGAGACAAATTCTCACCATCCTCACTTCTAAGGAGCATTCTGGCTGAACTTCTTCCAAGACAGATTTGTGTGTTCTTTTGGCAGTCCATGGTATATTCAATATTCTTCGTCAACACCATAATTCAAAGGCATCAATTCTCCTTTGGTCTTCCTTATTCATTGTGCAGCTTTCACATGCATATGAAGTGATTGAAAATACCATGACTTGGGTCAGGCCAAAGGAAAACACTGGAACTTGAAGACCTAGACCAGTTACTGGGGCTTGCAGCTATGGTTTCCCAGCCTCCAAAGAAAGTAACTAAAACCCCATTGCCATTGAGTGGATTAGCACTCATAGCGACCCTATAGGACAGACTAGAAAAACTGTCCCATAGGATTTTCAAGGCTGTAATCTCTACGGAAGCCAACTTCCACATCTTTCTCCCAAGGAGCCGCTGTTGGGCTCAAACGGCCCACCTGGTTAGCAGCCGAGTGCTTAACCACTCACAGCAGGGTTTCTTAAAGAAAGTAAAGTCCTCTCATTTCCTAGTGAGTATGAACAGTCTGTCCAGTTGCATTCTGGTAGTGTTCCTGTTTGAACCTTGATGTCCTGAGGGAAACAAAACAGCCTTTCCCACGATGTAGACTCAAAAATCAGCCTGGAACAAGCATCAGTACCTGAAACCATAAAGAGCTTCCAGGGAGATAAAGCAGCCGATTTTTAAAGGCTTCTTGTAATAGGACCTAACATACAAAGAAAAACAAACTAGAACAGATAGGTTATCAACAGATTAAGAATTCAAAAAACAGTCATAAATGGGCTGCTATGCAGGGGTCAATTTTGATCTTTTCTCTCATTTAACAAATGAGTGTTCAGCTAAATCTAAGTCTAAAAAGGAGTAAAAATTCTGCCTTGCTGTAGATCACCCCAATGCTTCCCAATGCTGACAAACATGTCTTGAAGGATTTCCTTTAGTCATGCAAACATAGGAATGTGAAGTTTATTTCCTGAGACAAGGCTATAACAAAAAGTTCTGATTTTGAATGACTTTCTCTAAAATGAGATGGTTAATAGAAGAAGTGGAGGAGATTTTAACCTTCTTGGAAGGATGGAATTACCCTAGCTCCCGTTTTTGGGGTTTGGAAATTGGAGAATACTGTTAGATCAATTTCTGGATTGTTTTAACCAAGACCCAGAGCACACTGAAACTAGAGCAAGATATTCCATCGGTCTTATTTTGGCATTAAATTATAATGAGGTGTCTTAGTTATCTGGAAACCCTGATGCTGTAGTGGTTAAGAGCTATGGCTGTTAACCAAAAGGTCAGCAGTTCGAATCCACCAGCCACTCATTGGAAACCCTATGCTGCATTTCTACTCTGTCCTATAGTGTTGCTATGAATCAGAACTGACTCAGCGGCAACGGTGTAATGGGGGCTTAGTTATCTAGTGCTGCTATAACAGCAATATCACAAGCAGATGGTTTTAACAAAGAGAAATTTATTCTCTCACAGTCTAGTACGTTGGAAGTCTGAATTCAGGGCATCAGCTCCAGGGGAAGGCTTTCTGTCTCTGGTGGCTCTGGAGGAGGGTCCTTATCATCAATCTTCCCCTGGTCGAGGAGCGTCTCTGCCCAGGAACCGCAGGTCCAAAGGATGCACTTACTCCCTGCACTGCTTTCTTGGTGGTATGAGGTGCCCATGTCTCTCTGCCTGCTTCTCTCTTTTATATCTCAAAAGAGATTGGCTTAAAACACATCCTAATCTTATAGATTGAGCCCTGCCTCATTTACATAACTTCCTCTAATTCTGCCTCATTAACATCATAATGGTAGGATTTACAACACATAGGAAATTCACATCAGATGATAAAACGGTGGACAATCACACAATACTGGGAATCATGGCCAAGCCAAGTTGACAGATTTCTGGGAAACACAATTCAATCTGTGAAATGGGGGAAAAGTCTAAATGAAAAATCTGGGCTCCTTAGGTGATGGATCTACTCCAGATCTCTTTATCCTGGTGTATATCCTGCGAGGTGACTGACTGTAAATTGAAAAGCTGGTCTCTAGGTACGTAATGCTAGGAGCTTAGGTTTTTTGCTGCATCCCGAGACCTTGGTCTCCACTAAGAATAACAATGGGATTCAACTTCCCTTACAGTGGCTCTCAATCTTCTCTGTATACTAAAATAATTCAGGTAGACTTTTTAAAATGCCAACACCCAGAATGTATTGGGATCTGTGGATGTGGGACTCAGCAGTCAGTATTTTCAAAAGATCTCCAAAAGATTTCTGCATAAGACAAGCTTAATAATCATCACCTTAGAGCAGTCCTTCTCAAAATTCAAAGTGCTTACTACTTACCAGGTGTCTTAGTTATCTAGTGCTGCTATCACAGAAATACCACAAGTGGATGGCTTTAACAAACAGAAGTTTATTCTCTCACAGTCTAGTAGGCTAGAAGTCTGAATTCAGGGTGCCAGCTCCAGGGGAAGGCTTTCTCTCTCTCTCGACTATGGAGGAAGGTCCTTGTCATTAATCTTCTCCTAGTCTAGGAGCTTCTCCGCATAGGAACCCTGGGTCCAAAGGACATGCTCTGCTCCCAGCACTGCTTTTTTGGTGGTATGAGGTCCGCTTATCTCTGCTCACTTCTCTTTCCTTTTGTCTCTTGTAAGGTAAAAGGTGATGCAGGCCACACCCCAGGGAAACTTCCTTTACATTGGATCAGGGATGTGACTTGAGTAAGGGTGTTACATCCCGCCTTAATCCTCTTTAACATAATCCAATCTTACCTCATTAACCACAGGCAGAGATTAAGATTTACAACACATAGGAAAATTACATCAATCACAAAATGGAGGACAACCACACAATACTGGGAATCATGGCCTAACCAAGTTGACATGTATTTTTGGGGGACACAAGTCAATCCATAACACCAGAGAATCTTGTTAAAACAGTAGCTCAAGGGTGGGGCCTGAGATTTTGCATTTCTGACAAGCTCCCAGCTGATGCCTTAGTAGCAATTTCTTAAAGGGTCTACTTTGAAACTACGCCTCTTCAGCATCTGTGAGAGGAGCTAGTGTAGGAGCCCTGGACTCTGATGCTGCATTCCCAATCCAGTCATCATGTCATAGCTTTTATAACTGACTTATCAAGAGGGATTTCAACTCTTTGGACATCAAACTATGACTATACTATAGTGAGATACACTTTTCCACCATATGGTGTGTACCTTATTGATGGTTTGGTTAGTTAAAAACCACTCTCCCTCCACCAGATGGACAGCTGGTTCTTTTTTGGCCTTGCCACTGGCCTTTCTTGAGGCTTTACATCCCACCTTTGGTTCATCAGCTGCTTGAGAAATTCTAAATCTCTAATTCCTTTGATGCTGTTCATATCTTTTACATGGAATTATGAAAACACTGGGGTCCTCTTCATTCTCCAAAGGCATTAGAAGACTGTAATTGAATAGGGATTTCCTCCTCCCATTCCTAGGTTTCCTAGATCACAGTCTCTTTAAGCCCTGCTGACTTGGACTATACTAGCAGGCCTCTCATCTTCATGAATCTCTAGATTAGAAGATTTTACTATGTCTGTGTTTCAGTGTGCTCTTAAACTTGTAAGAATACACCCTAAACATCACTCATTTCCTGTATTGGGGGGCAAGAGACTATATAGTTTGGGTACAAATCTCTGAAAAAGTAAGAAAAATTCCACCAAAAATTCGGTACAGTTTTTTTTTTCTTTCTCTTTAGCTCATGTTCTCCAGCAGACATCTCAACCACTGCTACATTCTTTGAGGATATTCTGGATCCATCTTGCCTTGCAGACATTTCTTAACCTCCATTTAATATTCCATAATTGAGATTCAACAGTTCCATACATGACCCTAATCTTCAAAGCGTCAAAAGCATGATCTTCCATCACCTCTTGACCAAAAGATAATATTATATTAATAGATAGTCATTGCAGAGATTTAAGCAACATTGTTTGACTTAATTTTTTGTTTTAAATCCCTTTGACTCTCTTCTGCAAGAGCCTGTGTGCTAAGGCAAAAGTTTAATAGATCAGGTAAAAGAGGGTGGCTTAACTGGAGCTGGCACCAAAGGAAACAGGGAAAAGAAACACTAGCCTATTCTTGGAGCTACTGTCAACCACACTTGTTGATGGATACGATATGGACTACAGAAAGAGAATAAACTGTAATTTGCCTTCACTTTTGGGTGGATGATGGGCCATTTTCTGATATGGGGAAGAGTAAAGAAACAGAAGACATGGGGTGGGGACAGAGTAAATAAAGACTTTTGTTTTAGTTGAGATGCCCATTAAATATGTGGAAATATCAATTAGGCAGTGGGATTTATCCATCAGAAATTTCAAGAAGATGAGAATATCTGAGCTAGATTTAATGCCTTGATACTAGATAAGATGACCTAAGGAGAGTATGCCAACATAGGAAAAGTAAAGGGGGGGACTGAGGGCTGAGCCCTGAATCACTACTAACTTTGGAGAATGAACAGATGGCAACCAGGAAAGGTGATCAAAAAGCAGATAGCAACATATTAGAAAATATAAGAGGTATGGTAATACAGATATCAAAAGAATGTGTTTTTAGGGAGGGAGGAAATATTTGTGTCAAATATGATGAGATCAAATAAAATAAGAGAGAAGTGACCACTACACATTTGGCAATGCACAGGTCATTGGAAACCTTGACAAACAGCCTCAAGAAGAGGTGGCTATTGGAGTGTATGGAGGACATGTCAGGTGAGGAAATAAATAT
Source organism: Dugong dugon (assembly GCA_030035585.1). Classification (NCBI taxonomy): domain Eukaryota; kingdom Metazoa; phylum Chordata; class Mammalia; order Sirenia; family Dugongidae; genus Dugong; species Dugong dugon. The sequence goes on along the minus strand of CM057475.1, from coordinate 35,502,901 downwards.
TGTAGAAGGGAGCAGAAAAGGAAGGCAGGATTTGGGACAGGGATGTGGAATCAGTTCAAATTGTTTTATTAGAAAGAAATTACTAGAGGAAATATGAATACTGATGAAAACAATCCACCCAGTAGGGAAAAGAGTAACTGATGACTCAAGAGGATGTGGGAGAGATGTGTGTTGAAAAAGTAATGGAGATTCATATTTAGAGAACAAACAAAAGCATTGTCCTTTATAATACCAGGGTCAATTTATTGATTTGTTTATAAGTACAGATACCTAAAGGTCATTAATTTTGTTGGCTGAAAATGAGGTAGTCTGATGATTTTCATTCTCTCAATGAGGAATAGAAGAGAGAGAAAGTTATGGAGAATTAGGGGAAAGCATAAGACTTGAAATTTGGAGAATGCTAAAGCATATTAAAAAGATGTAGTACAGTGCTAGGTCCTATTGAATGACCATTTTTTATTTGTGACCTTAAATTTATGTGTGACTAGTCAGTGTAATCTGGGTTTTTTTTCCCCCAAGTATGCCAATGCTCAAGTGCAAGCATATTGTAGGAAGATTAAAGTGAGAAAATTCAGATGTTTACAAAACTGAATAAGGAGAGAAATGAGAACATGATGGGGATTATCCATAGTAAAAATATAATTGGGTAAATTAATTGGACGTCTTCATGAGGTCAAAGACTTGCTAGGTTCCAACATTTAAAAAGGCACAGAATTAAGCATTTGAAGGATACTAGATAGGATTGGTGAACCTGTGGTGCAGTAGTTAAGAATATGGCTGCCAACATTTTGGTGGAATCCACCAGCGCTCCTTGGAAACCCTATAGGGCAGTTCTACCCCGTCTTATAGGGTTCCTGTGAGTTGGAATCAACTTGATGGCAACTGGTTTGGTGTTTTTTTTTTTTTTTGTTCTCTTTAGAGAAGACTTAGTAGGTAAGGTAGGAATGAGAAAAATGATTCTGAATGGATAAGATCAGGATATGGATGGTGAAATCATAAAAGTCAATGATAGGAAAAAGGGTATGGATGTCATGTACTAAAATAATTCATGAATAAGTGAAATCACAGAAGTTTGGTCAATAATAACAGCAAGGGTATTGGTGGGTGAATATTTCTTATGGTATACAAATAGAAACCAGGATTTTTGAAGAAGAGGTGAGGAACGCACATACATACACAAAGACGTTCAGTCACTGACAGAGTAATTAATCTCCCAGAAAATTACCGTAAGGAAATATCCAAAAAGGTTAAAAAAAAGGTTCTGTACATTGATATTCATTGAACAATTTTTTATGATAAAAATTGGAAACTTAAATGTTCTTCAACAGTGAAATAAATAGTGAAGCAAACTTTGATATAACTATGATTAAATGATTTGTTACCTTTAAAAATTACATTTTCCTAGAGTATTCCATAAAAGAAGGAAATAAATGTTCATAGTATGGCATGTGCAAAAAAATAGGATATCTATCTGCACAAACAAACATGATTCTATTTTGTAAGTTATATTTAATTTTAAATATAAAAATAAAAATTTATCTTTAGTTGGTGATATTATAGATAATTTTTCTTGCCTTGTATTCTATATTATCCAAAATATCTAAAAGCATGTATTATATTTACAATAATTAGAACAATAAAGTTTTAAAATAATGGGGTCCAATTAAAATAATACAGTTTTATATATTTTCAACATATATTCATTATCTTCAACATTTCATTTTTTTCTTTCAGGAACAATATCAACTTTCCTGGATTTTAATTTATGGATCTGACAGCTTTACACATTAAGAAACGCCTTTTAGTTAAGATTCAAAATCGTTTTTATGAAAAAATGTTTTTCTATCATCCAAACAAAGTGTTATAAATATGTGTCTGACTCCAACTTGTATCAGTATGATATAATGAAAAGGAGGGACACTATCCATGCATGACTTTAAGAACTCTAGTCTTAAAAACTGACAAAAAGATCTGAACTGCAAGTGTTTTATTTGGGGATGTAGAATTCTGAGAGAAGCAGCCTCCTATGGTAGGGTAGGTATGTCAGCTCTTCACAGGTTATATGAAGGTACAGTTTTAATAATCTCCCAAAGAGGAAGACCCATTCAAATTGCTTTTGAGTTATATGAAAAATATACAAAAATTCCTTCTTATTAAAGTTTGTTCTTTTTTTTTTTTTAATACACTAGAACTAAACCCATGCCAATTACTATCTTTGAGTTATAATAAATTAATTGAAGGCTGTGATCATCTTCTTTCAACTCTGATCCTTGTTCTAACTTACGTGTAGTATTATTCCAAAAATGGCAAACCTGTTGCCATGGAGTTGATTCTGACCCATAGTGATCTTATAGGACAAAGCAGAACTGCCCTATAGAGTTTCCAAGGCTGTAATCTTTACAGAAGCAAACTGCCACATCTTTATCCTGTGTAACAGCTAGTGGGTTCAAACCGCTGATGTTTCAGTTAGCAGCCAAGTGCTTAACTACGGTGCCACCAGGGCTTCTTGCTGTATTATTAAACATAGGTTATTTTCATCAGAACACAATCTGTCTGTCAGTTCCCTCACTCTCATATTTAGTGCTCAAATGTATGAAATATAGCACAACTAAATGTCGACTAAATGGCTAGTCCTTGAAAAAGAATTGAGAAAACATTTTCTGTGTATCTTTTCTAGCTTTGAAATATCTAATGTGGTAAATCACTGATAAAACTGTATATGCCCTTGAATATACAGAGACAGCTGCTTACTTTAAAATGATAGATCTATATGTTCTGTATTCCCTTGCACCCAGTTCACCGTATCTATTGTGTTCACTTGGGAAAACCAGTAATACAAATGGACATTTATGCCCCTACAAGTATCCAGAAATGCCCTCTTAACTTCTTGCAATTGCTTAACCATCCATATGGTTCAAGACACTCAATTCCTTTAGGATTCCACCCTTTCATAATATGTGAATAATCTTCTATTATGCTCTCCAGATTGAGAATTTTGCAGACTTGATTGTCTCCATTTGTTGACAGCATTAGCATACAGGGGATGCAGAGTAGCTAAAAATAAACTTTAACTTTGTCATAGCCAACTGCATTTTCCAGGTCGTGACATTACGGAAAACAGAAAATCTCTTTCCTCTCAAAGATTAGAAGTTATTCATGTCTTTCCTGGGCTAATTACCAAAGGACACCTTAGTGGCCTTCTCAGTTCCATAGGACATCATGGACACTGCATTCCTAACTTCTCTGAACAAGCTGCCACTTTATACGAGCTGAGGAAAGTCCATATACTTGCTACCTTGCCCTTGACAGATCTACTAATGACTGTCTTCTGACTTTTAAAATAGTCCCTTTCAAACTCCCCATAACCTTATATTCTCTAATTACCATACATCTTTTTTTCTATTTGTATATTAAAATTTGGAATTACCTTTGGGTATCTAACTCATCAAAGACCCAATTCTTGTGGCTGTTAGTCTCTTACTTGATCCCATAACAAATGCCTAAAACCAAAGAAAAAAAAAAACCATTGCTGTTGAATGAATTCTGACTCATGGTGACCCCATGCATTAGGTTTTCTTAGTTGTAATGTTTTCCAAAGCAGATTGCCAGGCCTTTCTTCTGTAATGCCACTGGGTGGGTTCAAACTGCCAACCTCAGTCAAGCACAAACCATTTGTGCCACCCAGGGACTTAGCAAAAGCTTACTCTACTTTTTTTTTTCTCTTCTTTTGTTTGAAGTGGCAGCAGCCATAGCAATTACAGAGTTAACAGAGGCCTCTATTAACCTAACTCTTAGGCCCTCCACTTAGCCTCCTAGCTTCTCATGTGGTTTAGAACTAACTGTTCACTGCAAGCATTCATCACTTTCCTGCTTCTAAACTAACCTCCTATGACATCCTTCTCCTTACAAAAACATATTTCTATCCAGAATCACAACACTTTAAACTCCACTATGTTTCTTCTTCTCCCAAAGAAGGTCAAACTTCATGACCATCATGCACTTATTCAGGAATCTTCCTTGCCTCATTCTGACCTCCTTGAAACTATGTTCTCTATAGAATCTCAAATACGCACATGCAGTACTCTCTTGACAATTTAAATTTAACTACAAAGACAAAAGCCTTAGGGAAACATGATGGCTGTTATATCCAGAGTCTGAGATTGCAACCAACATTTTCAAGAACTTTAAAGGGTATGAAATTTCTCCCTACTTGTAAGCTAACAAGTTATCCTGCCACAATTTCATTGATTCTGGCAGAAAACATGAGACTCTTGGGTCAGAAAGAAAGACTAGTATATAACTCTCATCAATATCAGTAGTAAGTATATCAGCATATTTGTGTCAATTCCACTTGTTCCTAAATTCCATGAGGTCAAGGTAAATATACCAGATGGATGCCTGCCCATATAGTTGTTCTATTACAGTAGAGGGACCCTAAATTTAGGAAATTATAATTTTTCTATAAGGAGCCCCAGAGTGGCACAAACTATTAAGTGCTCAGCTATTAACAGAAAGGTTGGTGGTTCTGATCTACTCAGAGGTGCCTTGAAAGAAAAGCCTGGTGATCTATTTCCAAAAGGTCACAGCCACTGAAAGACCTATGGAGTGCAGCTCCACTCTGAAATACACAAGGTCACCATGAGTTGGAATCTACTCCGTGGCAACTGTATAACGCACAGTAAGAATTATAAAATGCCCACCAGAAGGAGACACTCTCTTTGTCTTGCTTAGCTATTACTTATGCACTTACTGATGAAGATCAAAGACCACAGTTTTCAGTATGGATTACACCTCAAAATAAAGAAAACAAAAACCTTCACAACTGAACCAATAAGCAACATCACAATAAGCGGAGAAAATATCGAAGTTGTCATAGATTTTATTCTACTTGGATCCACAGCCAACACCCATGGAAGCAGCAGTCAAGAGTTCAAAAGACACACTGCATTGGGTAAATCTGCTGCAAAAGATCTCTTCAAAGTGTGAAAAAGCAAAGATGTCACCTTGAGGACTAAGGTATGCCTGACCAAAGCCATGGTGACACTCAATGAGATGGACTGATACAGTGGCTGCAACAATGGGCTCAAACATACTTATTATCGTGAGGATGGCAAAGGTTTGTTCTGTTATACATGGGATCACTATGAGTTGGAGCTGATTGATGGCACTTAACAACAACAGAGGTTGCCTACTTTCTTAGCTCATGGCCACATCAGTTTGAACTCTGCTTCCATATGCACAACTTCTTCTCTGACTCTGACACTCCCGCCGCCCTGTTTTAAAGACCTGTGTGATTACACTGGGCCCACAGATAGCCAAGATTATATCTCAGTCTCAAAACCCTTAACTTAACTATGTCTGCAAAGTCCCTTTTGCCAAATAAGGTAACATATTCACAAGTTCTACAGATTACGAGGTGGACATCTTTGGGGGACTGTCATTCTGCCTACCACACCTAGTATTCAAAACCTTTGAAATACATTCTGGTGGTGAAGCTGCAGGTAGATAGGTATGCTCATATGTTGGTGGTGGGAATGCAAACTGGAACAAGCCTTTAAAGATAATTTTGCAAAATATAACAAAATTATATGTGCATTTACAAGTGGATGTGTAATTCCAATTTCTACAGTGGAGAAAAATTCACTAGCAGAAATGCAAATATATCTATACAGACAGATAGATGTACAAGGCTATTCAAAACAGTCTTATTTGTAATAGCAAAAGATTAAAAAAAATTGTCCACCAACAATATAATGGAATAATATCCAAATAAAAAATTAAAGACTACTGCTGTGCTATTACAGAGTGGCCTCCAAAATCCATTGTAGAGCTAAAAATAAAGACATGGAGAAAAGTGTGTAGATTGTAATACCAAGAAACTGAGATGCATAACAGTCACAGAAACAGCTTGAGGAGAGAAAAGTTGACACACAGCCAGAGCAGGAGGTGGAGGAATAGGGGGCTGTCGAGAAATGACTCCAAAATAGATTGAGTTCAAGCTTAGCTGCTCCATTTGCTAACTCGATTCACTTCAAAATCCCAAATATCATTTCTCACCCACGTAGTTGTGAAATTGTTCTTAGTTTATCTTATATCGTACCAAGAGCTTTGCCACTGATGTGGTGATTGCAGAATCCTATTACTCATTAAACCAGGGAAAAGGAAAAGACTTTCCATGACTTCACTCATTTACTCTTCATATACTTATGACATGCAAACAATGGGCAAGAAACATATACACAATTGAGCATACACCAGGGACCCAAAAAGCCACCTTTTCTCCCCACTTCTCTTTCAGTGCTATTTGTATCATGGTTTGAACATACTCATCGCTGGCAACAAATGAGGGGAAAAGAGAATTTCCTAGTAATGTTATATAGGGAGCTGCATCAGGTAATGAGATAATCCACTCTCTCTCACCCCATTTCATAGTAGTATAATATTCCTCCATTCTTTTATTTTTCCTCCTCCTTTTTTTATTATTGTAGTTAAAACATGCACAACAAAACCTTCAATTCAATAGTTTCTACATGTATAATTCATTGTTCATTACATTCTTCAAGTTGTGCAACCTTTGTCATTATCCTTTTTCAAATTATTCTACAGCCTTTAACATAAATTCAGTGCCCCATAGCTAACCCCCTTTTCCCCTCCCTGCCACCCCTTGTAACCAATAATAATCTTTGCTTCCTATATATTTACCTATTTTATTTAAGTGAGATCATACAGCTATTAGTACTTTTGCAACTGATTTATTCGCTCAGCATAATGATTGTAAGATTCATCCATGTTGTGGCATGCATCAGGACTTCATATCTCTTTATGGCTGAGTAGTATTGCATCGGTAGATGTACGTACCATATTGTGTTTATCCATTAATATTACCCCACTCAAAGCCAGCACCACTAGTCCAAGGCAAGGTCATGGAAGCTGCATAGACATATCCAAACTCCCTGAGAAATAAAATGTTCTACATTCTACTTTGGTGAGTAGCATCTGGGGTCTTAAAAGCTTGTGAGTGGCCATCTAAGATACTCCACTGGTCTCACCCTGTTGGGAGCAAGGGAGAATGAAGAAAACCAAAGACACAAGGAAAGATTAGTCCACAGGACTAATGGACCACAACTACCACAGCCACTACCAGACTGAGTCCAGCACAACTAGACGGTGCCCAGCTACCACCACTGGCTGCTGTGACAGGGATCATAATAAAGGGTCCTGGTCAGAGCTGGAGAAATATGTAGAACAAAATTCTAATTCACAAAAAGAGGCCAAACTTACTGGCCTGACAGAGATTGGAGAAACCCCAAGAGTATGGCTCCTGGACACCCTTTTAGCTAAATAATGAAGTCACTCCTGAGGTTTGCCCTTTGGCCAAAGGATAGACAGGCCCATAAAACAAAACAGGACTAAAGGGGCACACCGGCCCAGGGGCAAGGACTAGAAGGCAGGAGGGGACAGGAAAGCTGGTAATAGGGAACTCCAGATCGAGAAGGGAGAGTATTGACATGTCGTGGGGTTAGTAACCAATGTCACAAAACAATGTGTGTACTAATTGTTTAATGAGAAGCTACTTTGTTCTGTAAACCTTCATCTAAAGTACAATAATAAAAAAAGAAAAAGAAACCTCTCTCTCTCTATATATATATATAACCCCATTCTTAAAGCTTTCTATTCAACCCTTTCAATCAGAGGTTATTCCAGTGAAGGCTTCAATAGCATTACTGTCCATTTTATCTTTATTCTTCTACTTATGTGGGACATGTCTTATTTGTTCAATGTTCTCAATATTGTTTTTCTTTGACAAGTAAAGCCACGCACTAAGGAAGGGCTTGATGACGTATGCTTTTGGGGGAAGTTGTGGACACCAAAAGAAAAACAGTTGCCATCAAGTCAATTCCAACTCATGGCAACCCCATGTGTTACAGAGTAGAACTGTGCTCCATATTGTTTTCTTGGCTGTAATCTTTATGAAGCAGATCATCAGACCTTTCTTCCATGTAACTGCTGGGTGGGTTTGAGCCACCAACCTTTCGATTAGCAGTCAAGCACAAAGCGTTTGTGACACCCAGGGACCTCTCAATGTCTAGGGTCTGTCTGAAGATTACCTGTGCAAATCCTAGGTCCATCCATCTTATTTCTAATGTGCCCTGGACTCAGTCACACAGGTGATCAATGTTGATCATGGTATCTTTTATATATTAGTTATCTTCTTTCCTCCTCTTAATTGCTTCCAATTATTCTCTTTTTTTTTTTCCAACTTATTTTTATCCAGTTTTGATCACTTTCCAGATGAGTACAACCAACTTATCCTCTTCCTATTTTTCCTCATTTTTTCTCCTACTGGTCTTCATTCCCCATTGTCTCTGCTTGTTCTTCCTTCTTTCTGACTGTACTTTACTTTCATGTCCTCTCTTGTGTTTCTTATTCTAAGACATAAGAGCCAGTGTAGAGAAGATCACCCAGTTCTTGGGCAAGAAGATAGGCCCTGAAGAACTCAACTCAGTCCTCAAAAACATATCCTTCCAGTTCATTAAAGATAATAAAATAAGCAATTTTTCCCTAGTGCCAGATACCTTTATGGATCACAGCAAAGGATGAATGATGAGAAAATGTAAATTTTCTGATTATAGAACATGAAAAAATGGACAACGGATAACACTGCTTTTTTGGATGCACTAAGACATTGGGCAAGGGAAGTGTTTGAATCTTTGAAATCACATAAGGATCATGTGAACTCTGAAAGTTGAAGGAATGAGTTGTGATATTTATAAACTTCGAAAGAATACTTAAGAAAATGAAGCACTGTTGACGAATAATATATCTCTTGGGGTAATTATCTAGCCTCTAACTATTTAAAGGAGTCCCCAGGTGGCACAAATAGCTAAGCAAGTGACTACTTGCTGAAAATTGGTGGTTCGTGTCTAGTAAGAAGTGGCTTGGAAGGAAGGCCAGGCTATTTGATTCCAAAAGGTCACATCCTTGAAAACCCTATGGAATAATTTTACCCTGTCACATGGGTTCCTATGAGTCAAAATCAACTCAATGACACCTAACAACAGGTGCTTATAAAGGTCTATGGGTGTCGAAGATGGTTGACTACTTGACTACTAAGCTAAAGTTGGGCTGTTAGGGCCCAACCAACAGCACCATGGAAGAAAGACCTGGTGATCTGCTTCCCGAAAGATTAAAGCCAAGAAAACCCAATGGGGCAGTTGTACGCTCTAACACATGTGGTTGCCATGAGGCAAGATCAGCTAGATAGTAACTGGTTGGGTTGGATTTTGTAGGCCCTTATAAGGATCTTGGCTTCTATTCCTCCTAAGGTAGAAGATATTGGGAAATTTGGAGTAGCCCAGGTTGTAATCTGGCTTAAGTTTAAAAGAATTAATCTGTGGCATTGAGAGCACATTGTGAGTATCACAATTCAAAAGCAATAGAATCAGTTAAAAGTTTGTTGCAATAATTCATGTAAAAATGATGGAGTCCTAAGTTTCAATGAAGAAGGAGTTTCAAGAATTAAGGAGTAATCATTTGCATTCAACCTAAACAAAAACCAAAAGTTGACCATTTAATTTAGTATCATGAGGATCCTTTGTTACATTGACAAAAGCAATTTCAATGGTGGGGACAAAGGCTTAAACAGCATGTGCTTAAGGAAGAACTCTAAGCAAAAGAACCACAGACAGAGTATAGACAAATTTTCTTCATATCTTTTCTGAAAAGCAGTATAGAAAAATGGAGCAATTACTTGAAGCATATGCAAGACCCAGAGAAACACTGTTTAAATTTGGAGAAATTCCAGCATTTTTTTATTGCCATAAGAAATTGACAAAACATATTGAATATACCATGGACATGTAAAGGAATGAATATATCATTCTTGGAGGAAGTACAGCCAGAATGGTCATTAGAAGCGAGGGTGGCAAAACTCTCTCTTACCTACTTTGGACATATCATTAGAAGGGACCAATCGCTGGAGAAGGACATCATGCTTGGTAGAGTAGAAGGTTAGTGAAAAAGAAGAAGACCCCCAACAAGATGGACTGATGCAATAGCCACAACAATGGACTCCAACATACCAAGGATCATGAAGATGGCGCAGCATCTGGCAACATTTCCTGTTAAACTTAAGGTTGCTTTGAGTTAGAGCTGACTTGATGGCACTTAACATCAATAAGAATTACTTAATAGAGAAGTAAAATGATACAGATAATGTGTGTAAGTGTTGGAGAAACGTCCTGAGTAAGTAAGAAGAGTAAGATGCAGATCCAAGATGAAGAGTTGGCTTCGATAGGAACACGAACAGTTCATTCACAGTAACTGGAAAGGGTGTAGAGGTACAAGAGTGGTTGTACTGCCAGGAAATTGCATAACCATCACCATTAACCATTGCCAATTTTTTCTATCACCTTTAACAGAAGCACAGTGTCCCCTAAGCATTGTGTCTTATTATTCTATTTTCTATTTTCAAAATTAAATGTGAATGAGGGTTACCAGCTGAGAGGGAAGATAAGTATAAGGTACTGAATGTAAAGCATGAAAATAAGGAATGATTTTTCATGCAGCATGACTTGGTTTAAGCAGTCATAACTTTAAAGGGAAATAGGTTAGCAAGGTTGTCTGTTTTAGCTCCTGTCTTGTTTAGAGTTGGTTTAAAATCTGAAATTAGAGTTGTATCAGATGAATTCTACATCGTGTGAAAGAAGCACGAGAATTTAAAATAAAAAGGAGTGATTACAGTCATTGATTATGTCATTTCAAGATGGGTGATGAATGGTACAAACAATTAAGCACTCAAACACTAGCCAGTACTAGTTCAAACCCACTGGGAGGCACCTTGGAAGACAAACTGGGCAATCTGATTCCAAAGGTCACAACCTTGAAAACACCATGGAGCAGTTCTACTAGGCACACATGGGTTCACCATGAGTCAGAATCAACCCGAGGACAACTAACAACTACAATGAAGTGAATAAATTCATGAGGAGAAAAAAAAAAAAAAACATTGCTGTTGAGTCAGTTCTGAGGAAAGAAGGGGTCAGTGAAAATGGCGTGGGATCAATAGATTGTGAGTGTCAATAAAGGTTAAGTATTGAGAAAACTGAGTTTCTGTAAATATGGACGTTGCCATTCAGAATGTGAAGTGTGTGAAATTGAGATGCTGGAGGACGATCAGAAATTAGTTATTACAATATATAGGACATAGCCTTGAGTTGAAGGTATTATTGTTGTTATTGTTTTTGTTGCTTTTCATTATTTTTTGTTTATTTTCCTTTTTTTAAAATTGTGGTAAGTATATAAGCAACAGAATATTTGCCATTTCTACAATCTTCACATCAGTTACATTCATCATGTTGTTTAACCACCAACAGTAACCATTCTCAAATTTTTCTAACACCATTAACAGATACTCAGCGTCCCCTAAGCATTGTGTCTTCATTTCCGCCCCCCCTCCCATCCACCTTTGGTAATCACTAGTCCAATTTGTACTCTATACACTTCTGTATTCTAGATATCTCATATATAGTTGCATCATATGATACCTTTCATTATTATTCAGTCATCGCAATATTACTAGGAGGCAGGTACTAGGAATAGCCCTAGTTAACAGATGGCAAATAAAAGCCTCGAAGAGATTATGCAACTAGAAGTCTGAGGTTAGAACCAATGGCTATTTGGCTCCAGATTAAATTTTTAATCACTCTGTTATGTTGTTGTTAGTTGCCATCCAGTCAACTCTGACTCATGGCGACCTTATGAATAAAAGAACGAAACATTGCCTGATCCTGTGCGATCTTCATGGTCTTTGCTATGTTTGAGTCCACTGTTGTAGCTATTGTGTCAATATATCTCATGGAAGGTTTCCCCTGTTTTCACTGACCCTCTATTTTACTAAACTTGAAGTCTTTTTCTAGCGATTGGTGTTTCCTGATGACATATTCAAAGTAAGAGAGACATACTGCTTGCAATTTCCAGTTCAGTATTTGTGAAAGGAGGTTGGGAGGGACAGTTACAGAAGAAGTTCAAATAAGGTGTGGAGATGTTATTTTTAAGTCTGATCTGGACTTACTTTTTGTATTTAACAGGAGTCACCAGGGACTGGAAACATAATTCTCAGTGGCTCAGAGTGAAGCCTTTGATAACACATACTAAGAGAAGATGGTGGGGCTTCCTCAAGGGCTTTTCCTGTGGAAATCATAACCTAATATTTCTGAGTCTGACATGAATACTGACTCCCTTCATGCCCTTATATACTGGCATTCCTGGATGTAGCAGAACATTTGTCATTGTATCTTGGGGACTTTAAACAGACAATGCAATTACACAGTTGATAATTGAAAACTACCAGGTACTTTATTAAATTTGTGCCAATACCAGCTTCAAAGGATATATAATATTTCATGTATACAGAAAAAAAGTTCATGTAAGTTTTACCCAGGTTAAGAAATAGAATACTTTGCCACCTTTGTGACTGATTTATTAAAGCATGAAATGTGGCATTCTATATATGGGTACCACTTCTTCTGTAACTGTCTGCAATCATATTTTTGCCTATATTTCCCATATATATGATGATGCTGAATTTAGTGTGTGTATTTCTGTAATGGATGTGCTTGGTACTTGACCCAGATCATCAAACCAGTGCACCTGTACTCCTGCTGAAGTCTCTTAGTGATGCAAATGGCTAAGCACTCAGCTGCTAGAAAAGCTGGTAGTTGGAACCCACCCAGAGACACCTAGGAGGGAAGGCCTGGTGATCTTCTTTGGAAAGGTCACAGTCTTGAAAACCCTATGGAGCATGGTTCTACTCTGAAATACCTGGGGGCATCATGATTCAGAGTCAAATCACAGAAACTGGTTTTGTTTTTGTTTTTTTTAAGGATAAAGATACAAGACGACAGTAAGGAAGCCCCTTGTAATATCCTGAAGGATTCTAAGGAGGAAGGAGTTTGCTGGTGGGTAGTGAGTGCCCCATCTTTGGAAAAATTTAGGCAGAATGTAAATGGCCCCTTGGCAGGGCTATTATAGAAGGAAATTAGAATGTCAAATAAGAGATTATTTTGGACAGCCAGCTTCTCACTGAGAATCTAGCTTTTGGTACAGCACTGTACAGGGAGTGCTGTACGGTGGTTGTACCAAGATGAATGGGCTACATCACAAATTCTGGTGTGCCGCCACCAGCAGTTATGACCGTGACCACCACCGGACACTTTGTCCCTTGTAACTTGGGTAAAGTAACGAGCAGGTTGATGGGGTGACCACGGGTGGTGATCACAGGATCTGACACCTCTCACCCTCTGTTGCTCCCCAACATTGTTGTCATCTTTGAGTCATACCTGGTGACCTCTACAAAGCTCTCTATTAGAGTGAAGGGTTTGGGTAGAGGTGCACAGACTGAAAAGGTTGTGGTTCCCACTCCTGTACTGGGGAGTCCTGTACAGTAGCTGTACCAACATGAATGAGTTGAACCACAAATTCCAGTGGGCACAGCTGCAGAGCAGCTGAGTCAGTAAAAAAGGAGGCCATACTCCTCCATCCTGACTGTTTCCTCCCCACAAAAATCCAGGGCCCCTAAAATAATCTTAAACCTTAAACCAAAAATTTCCCTTGAAGTCTTGTTAAAAACAAAAAATAGATTAGCTTAACTAGTAAAGAATATCTGCCTTAGGCATTGTGAACTTTTAAGATCTATCTACATGGGATCAAATTGACAACAGCAATTCGAAAGTTATATGGGATCGTTAGGGGACAGTGAGTTTCTGTTAATGGGGAAGGAACAACTTAGAAAAGGAGAGAGAGAATGGCTGCCCAACTCTGAGAATGTAATCAATGTCATTGAATTGCACATGTAAAAACGGTTGAACTGGTGTATGTTTTGCTGTGTATATTCTCAACAACTACAAAAAAAAATTTCAAAAATTAAACCAAAAAACTTTGTGGGGCATAGGTCTACTCTGACACACATGGAGTGCCATGAGCTGAAGCTGACTCAACGGCAACTGCTTTTTAATATATACATGTTGTTGTTGTTAGGTGCTGTCAAGTTGGTTCTGGCTCATAGCGACCCCCTGTATAACAGAACAAAACACTGCCCAGTTCTGTGCCATGCTCACAATAGTAGGTACATTTGAGATCATTGTTAAAGCCACTGTGTCAATCCACTTCACTGAGGGTCTTCCTCATTTTTGCTGACCCTCTACTTTACTAAGCATGATGTCCCTCTCCAGAGATTGGTCCCTCCCGATCACGTCCAAAGTCCTTGATAAAACTAAGCTGCTCATTTCTCATTTTAAAAGTAATCTGGATCTCTGTTCTCCTAATGTTAAAAAAAAAAAAAAAAAAAACACCCTTAGGGCATTCTTGGCAGATAGGTTGCCTATGGCAAAAATACGTCTTCTACCTATTGCAGTAGTTCTGAATGGGCTATGAGTTTTCCCTCCAGGGACATTTTGAAATATCTGGAGACATTTTTGTTTGTCTCACTGGGGAGGAGGTTGTGATACATGAATCTAGTGGGCAAAGACCAGGGATGATGCTAAGCAATTTTAATACATAAGACATTTGCCTACAATAAAGAATTATCTGTCCCAAAATATCAATAATGCCAAGTTTGAGAAACCCTGACCTACTGGTACAGTTTGCCAATATTATTTTTACCACTGCCCTAACAGACAGAAAACGACCCCATCTTAAGCACTACAGAACACAGGTCAGGAAATTCCAATATACATAGAGGATACCATAACGTTATTGTGACTTCTTTTTCTTAGGTTCTTGGGTCTTAATTAATGTGTACAACTCCCCATATATTTAAGACATATTTGTGTGTGTGTATACACACACACACACACACACACACACACACACACACACACACTCCTTTTAAGCTGAGTTGTTTATAAAGTACTTGTACTTATGTATTGAAAAGTTGCAAATTATAACTTGTGGCATATTTTATCAGAAATATTTTGAGGAATTTCTAAATAAAATACTATTATCATTGCTATTATATAATGTTATTATTTATCAATTGCTTTATTACCAATTTGAATTTAAGTGAAAATATAATGAATTACAAAGTTAAAAGAAAACTCATTTAACAATATAAATAGAAAATATTATATGATTTTTGTGTCTATACTTTGTGAATAAACTGTGCTAAACTGCGCTTTCTTGGTTTACTATGAGTTGAGGAAAGAATATCCCAATGTCCTATTAAGCCAACAAATAAATATAAAGACCAACACTCCCCACCGCCAGCCAAAAAAAAAAAAAAAAATCCATCGCCATCAAGTTGATTCCGACTCACAGCAGCCCTCTAGGACAGAGTAGAACTGCCCCATAGTGTTTCCAAGGATGTAATTTTTACAAAAGCAGACTGCCACATCTTTCTCCTGTGGAACGGCTGGTGGGTTTAACCCACTGACCTTGCGGTTAGCAGCTGAGCACTTAACCATTGCATCACCAGAGCTCCTGGCAATTTTCATGATAGCTATTGCAGAGAAAAAGTCTGCATATATATGTTTTAATGGTTGTGCAGTAGAGAAACATAGACAAGAAAGTAATAACTGATACAAAAGTTGCCAAGGACACACATGTAAAATGTCTTATTTTCCATCATTTTAAATAGCATTTAATTTCAAAATTAAAAAAAAAAGAACCTGTTTTAGAGTTGAAATTGTTTTTTTGCATGTAGCTAAGAAATATAACATGCTCAGTTATTTATTTTCTAGACTTCAGACAGGGTCCAATAAAGTTGTACTCTTCCTTCTTTTCTTTCTTTCCTCTCTCCTTTTTTTTCCTTCCTTTTTCTAACCCTCCTTTCCACCCCATCTGCCTTCTTTTTCTTCCTGTCTTATTCCCCTTCCTCCTCCTCTCTCTCTTTTTCTCTATTTCATGGGATGATCTACAATTCTGTGGATTAGATTTTCATAATTTATTTGCTTCTCCCTTGCTAACTCAGTATTGGTAAAATCATTACTGCTTTTCTGACATATAGTTTCTCAAAGAAAAGATTTTCTTTCCTAAACGCTACCTATGTTGTTTTTTGATCCATTCAGTTGTACCCTTAAAACATGCATAAAGCTAAAGCAAATCTCTTGATATAAAAAATATTTTGTTTCTTACAGATGATGATGATGCAGTTTGCCATTCCTACTTGCTAAATGTTACTGAAAATTCTACTTGGTACCCTCTTGTTTCTTCTGCTTCAACATTTTCCTAAGCAAAGGTATTTACATAATGCTAGAAAAAGAATGACAAAATACTTAGTTTCAAGTGAAGTATTAATATTTATCAATGAGCAGATTGAGATTATGCAAAATGTAATAAGATAATTGATGAACTGACTCGGAAGATAGTAAGTCACAAACCAAAAACACGAGGGGTATAAATCCAATAAAGATTATAACAGACAGGCAAATGTATTAACATTTTCTGACATGGTGGACTAGGTCCTAGGGGATACATCTATTACTCAAGAGGTATATACCATCATATTAACTCATCGAAATTAATGGAGAACATTTCAATTTACAATCCAGAGAATGGTTGACATTCTTGGCAGGATCAACCACATGATTTCACTGTAACTAGTCAAGATTAGTATTAAAATTTAACCTTTCAGATCTACAATTATAAGTAAATTATGGCCCTTAAATTTGGTAGCCTATACAGTTTCACTATGGAAAATGTGGTTCAGCATTTTATTGGAAAGTCTACTTCAGTAAATTGTCTGGAGGGCAGAGAAATAGTAACCCCTTTTGAGATTTGACTTTAGCCTTTCTTTTCTTTTGTTTCCTTAAATGAATCTTCAAAAGCCACATCATATATACTAAACATGAAATTATCTTTAAAATGAAGTCGATGTCAACAAAATTTTACTAAGATATATAAAATGGGTTCTCAGCAAGAATTCTTAAAATTGAAGCTCAACTGCAGTTAATGACAGAATTTTAAGATAAATTCTATGTTAGAAACTAAATAGAAATAAAATTTAGGGAAACTTGGTTGTTAAAATCACATCAATATAAGCTTTATAAGAGTTAAAATGAACTCTATTCCCAACAGGATTTAACTTTTGACCTTAAATCTCTCAGACTAGAAATAATAGTTATAAAATGTAGTAGTTAAAATATAGATTGCTTATATACATTTCAGTCTATTTATCTAGTTTATAGTAGTTTAAATGACCAGAAATGCACGATTGTTTTCAAAGTATTAGATATGAAGCAATCATTCAAAGAATATTTCTCGATTGACTGAAAATAAATTTAAATAAGTTAGGACATAGTTTTTTTCTTAATTCTAGAACTCATTTAATACTTTTCATGTAAAAAATAAGTTTATGTATGTATGTTGGAATCCTTGAAAATTCTGACTTTCAGTATGGTATAATATAATAAAAAGTGTGTAAGTGCTGCCAAAATCCAGGTGCTTGGCATAAGAGAAGCTTCTCTTCAAGGTGCAGGGCAAATTCCATCTTGTTTTAAAAATTCCACTTTAGGTTGTTTTACCTTTGCTTATTATTAACTCGGATAGAAGTAGCTCATAGCCATGTTTTTTGGATTTTTTTTTTTTTGTAGAGGGGCTTGAGAAGTGGTATAGTTTAAACTAGATAAAGGTCTGTAATAACAAAGACTGCAATAATGATTGTTTAGGAATTTTTGCAGGAAAAGAGTCTTGCAAATGTTTGCAAAAGGTAAAAAGTCCATATTAAAAAATAGATTGCAAGTCCTTTACTCAAGAGGTCAGTTAGTCAGTTAGGGCTGTGAGAGGCTACCCTAAAACTAAGGGGTTTGGCATGATTAAAGATGACTGTCCTGGGTCTAAATCAAAGTTCCATCGTTGAATTAAACTTGTCCAAAGTCCTCTTTTCTGCCTTCCTAAGAATAAAGCCTGCGATTTAGGGCTGCAAACTTTTTTTTAAAATATATTTTCATTGTACTTTATATGAAGGTTTAGAGAACAAATAGTTTCTCATTAAACAGTCAGTAGATATATTGTTTTATGACATTGGTTAACAACCCCACGATATGTCAACACTCTCCCTTCTCAACCTTGGAGGACTCTTTTTTTTTTTTTGTTGGTGAAAATGTACATAGCCAAAGATACACCATTTCAAATTTTCTACATGTACAGTTCAGTTACATCAATTACATTCTTCCAGTTGTGCTGCTATTCTCACTATCCTTTTCCAAATTATTCCATCACTGTTATCTTCAACTCACTGCCCCCTAGGCTTCCTATCAAGTTGCTGTTGTCAATTTGAGCTCACATAGATAATTTTTTGTTGTTGTTGTTCCTTAGATGAAGGTTTGCAGAACAAATAGTTTCTCATTAAACAGTTAGTACACATATTGCCCTATGACAATGGTTAACAACCCCATGACATGTCAACACTGTCCCTTCTCAAACTTGGGTTCCCTATCACCAGCTTTCTTGTCCCCTCCAGCCTACTAGTCCTTCTCCCTGGACTGCTGTGCCCCATTAGTCCTGTTTTGTTTTATGAGGCTGTTCAATCCCCAGCTGAACGGTGAACTTCGGGAGTGACTTCACCACTGAGCTAAAAGGGTGTTCGGGGGCCGTACTCTTGGGGTTTCTCTAGTCTGTCAGGCCAGTAAATCTGGTCTTTTTTTTTATGAGTTAGAATTTTGTTCCACATCTTTTTTCAGATCTATCCAGGGCCCTCTATTGTGATCCTGGTCAGAGCAATCTGTGGTGGTAGCCAGGCACCATCTAGCTGTAAAGGACTCAGTCTGGTGGAGGCCGTGGTAGCTGTGGTCCATTAGTTCTCTGGACTAATCTTTTTCCTTGTATGTTGTTCTCTTCATTCTCCCTGGCTCCCAAACGGGTGAGACCAGTGGAGTATCTTAGATGGCTGCTCACTGGCTTTTAAGACCCCAGACACTACTCACCAAGGTAGAATATAGAACACTGTCTTTATAAACTGTGTTATGCCAATTGGGCTAGATATTCCCCAAGACCATGGTCCACACAGAGGGCTGCAACTTCATGTGAACTTTAACCACCCTCAACAAACAACAGAGGGACAAAAGTATGGCCTGTGAAGAAACATTTGTCAGTAAATGTTTGTCAAGATGGTCTCAAAAGACAGTACACAATACTAGGGAAGTCAGCACAACTTGACCAAAGCAAGGTCATGGAAGCTCCATAGACACATCCAAACTCCCTGAGGGACTGAATTACTGGGCTGAGGGCTGTGGGGACCATGGTGTCTGGGATCATCTAGCTCAATTGGCATAACATAGTTTATAAAGAAAATGTTCTACATTATACTTTGGTGAGCAGCATTTGGGTTCTTAAAAGCTTGGCCATCTGAGATACTCCACTGGTCCCACCCCATCTGGAGCAAGGGAGAATGAAGAAAACCAAAAACACAAGAGAAAGATTAGTCCAAAGGATTAATGGACCACAACTACCACAGCCTCCACTAGACTGAGTCCAGCACAACTAGACGGTGCCCAGCTACCACCATTGACTGTTCTAACAGGGATCACAACAGAGGGTCCTGGACAGAGCTGTAGAAAAACGTAGAACAAAACTCTAACACACAAGAAAAGACCAGACTTACTGGTCTGACAAAGACTGGACAAACCCCAAGACACCCTTTTAACTCAGTACTGAAGTCACTCCTGAGGTTCCCCCTTCAGCCAAAGATTAGACAGGCCCATAAAACAAAATGAGACTAAATAGGCTCACCTGCCTGGGGGCAAGGACAAGAAGGCAGGAGGAGGGGACAGGAAAGCTGTTTAATGGGGAACCCAAGGTCGAGAAGGGGAGAGTGTTGACACACCATGGTGTTGGCAACCAATGTCACAAAACAGTATGTGCATTACTTGTTTAATGAGAGACTAATTTGCTCTGTGAACCTTCATCGAAAGCACAATAATAAACAAAAAAGATGGTCTCTAAATAATACCTGCACAGCAGGCCCCAGAAAAACGTATACATAGCTTACTAAATTAGCTCCAAGAAACCTATGTTAGAAAATAAATCAGCTAACTTCGTAAAATTTCATCTTGCTATTGTCTTGTACCCATGTGTAATCCCAAAGCACTCCCACCCATGATTGTAGACAAGCACTCCTTTCCTCATTTTTCTATATGAAAAGCTCATTTCTCCCTCAGAACGCTGGAGCACCTTGGTGAATTCTCACTAAGTGCTGCCCAATTCGAACCACTCTATTTCTTCATCAAACTCTCGTTTTAGTTTTAACAGAGACTCCAGTCATGCTCTTTGACAAAATTATGACTTACAGATACAATGCCATTCTATTAGGTGATAGAATATAGCTATAAAGTATAATAATCTTATGAATACTCTGATAAGGGCATATTTAACATTAGGCAGCAAAAAACTCTTTCCTCTTTGTAACAGTTAGGAACCTATGCTGAAAGTAACAGAAGAAAAAAAAAAATCAAGCTTTTTTGGAGCGTCAAATAAATTTATCGCTTCATATAACTGAAGGTTTCAGGTTTAAGGTTAATATCAGGTAACTATTTATAAATATAGGTGTGAAGGAGTTTTTGGGTGGTTCAAACAGTTAAACAAGTGGCTACTAACCAAAGGTTGGTGCTTGAAACCTACCCAGAGGCATCTCGGAAAGAAAGCCTTGGCAATCTGTTTCCAAAAGGTCACAGCCTTGAAAATCCTATGGAGCACAGTTCTACTCTGCATTGTAGGTGTTGCGATGAGTCGGAATGGACTCAACAGCAACTGGACCAATGTGTGGTATATTTCTTTTCATTTCTCAGATGAGCTTTCTGGCATAACCTTTTCAAGAACCTCAGCACAGTGATTTCTTGAGCTATTTCAAATTCTATTTTAGCTTATAAAAAAGCCCCAGAATTGAGAACACTTGAACCTGGCTGACTTGAAAGACATTGTTTTCTTATCCCTGAATTGTGGCCAGGGGAATGCTATGCACATATTTAATTACAATTAAGGCTAAACTACTCTGAGCCCAAAAGCTACTTTGGGAGCATTCCACCCAAATCACTTGCTGGGAGAATTGAGTTCAACTTAAGAGAAAAAAGAAAAGAGAGACAAGGGCTTGAATGGATACTGAGGAGGCAATAAATATTTACTACAATCTGCCAATACCAGGGAGTTTACAACAACAAGAAAACCGTTATTTAATGAGAAAACAATTTTAGTCACTGGAACGTAGTATACAGTTTTTACACACGATAAAACAACGTGTTAAAGCAAAATTTCTGAAAGTTCCGGGACACTATTAACCTCGCATCTGATTTGTAAATTGTTCGCTTTTTGGCAACAGCAAAGATGAACGATAGCTGAAAATTTAGTCAGTTAAAGTGCAGAATATAAGACTGCTCCTAAAGAAACACATCACTGTTTTATAGTTACGGTCACATTTGCAACAAAAATATGCCACAGGCAAATGATTCAATTAAATGCACATAATAAAGCTACATTTTTGACATATCACAACTGGAGGGAAAAAAAATTATACAGTCTATTAACCAGCAACCTACACAACCGCATGACATTGAGATAATACTATAAAACATAAAAATGAGAATGCCATGATAGTACACTTATATGAGCAGGACTCCTTGATGATAGAGGAATAGAAATAACACTAAAATACCGTTTAAAAATGTTAACTATCAGTAGTATTTAAATGTTACTAGCAGTTGCTTTGAAAGAAAATATAAGCAGTCAATGAAATATTATTAATGCTTTACACAGCAAGACTGAAAAGCCAAGTGTTCTCAGTTATATTTTAAAGCTGTTGAATATTAAAATGAGAAAATCAAATGCAATCCATCTTTGAATAGTAACTGAGACACTCTGGAATCCCAGTTTCACATTTGCAGTCAATTCAGCTCTTCATCTTTCTGAAGTAGATAAATTGAATATCACAGTTAATAGTAGGATAGTACTTTTGGATAAAGCCAAGCATCTGTCTGTTCAGCAATGGTTCAGACCCCACCGTGCCTTTCATAAGATCCTACCATATCTCCTTTAAGTGGAATAGCTGAGAAGGAGAAACAAATGTCATATTTGCCAAAGATTATTTTCTCTCAGTTGCCTTATACATTACAGAGTAATTTCTATCATATCTAAAATCTAGAAAAATATATTTTGAGACTACTGAAAATGTACATTTAAGTACTTGGGAATGATAGACTATTTTCCTCTGCAAAACAGAAAAATGTAATTGACTGATTTTCAAAATTTTGAGGCTGAAATTATTCAAAAAATTATAAAGATAGGAAGGTAGTGAAATGAGAGCTAAAATTCTATTAGGTGACTTTAATGAAGAAAGTATTTAAAAATGTAGCCTTTTGTCCATACAATCAGTATGACTAATAAATTTTAGTGATGTATAAAAATACAGCAAAGTGTTAGTAATAGTCATCATTTCTTTCCAATTTGCTGGGTTAGGTGGCAGTTACTAAACAGGGAAAATATATTGTTAGGCCTTCTCCAAGACAATACCCTACTGTTTCTGGGATAACAAGATGTAAAAATTTAATAATGATCCACAGAGTCCCCTGTATCACATGACAATGTGGCCGAACATTTTGAAGAAAAATGAATCTTTCATCTTCCCTGGCTAATATTATTCAACTAAAGTTAACTAACATTTATTAAGTCCTTGTGAATGTTAAGAACTGAAGACACAAAGATGAAAGTTCCAAAATTCTAGTACTCAAACATGTAAAAATCTAATAGGAATGCACATGTAAATAGATATGCACAATGTGGTAAGGTTAGAGACTGGATACAGAAAGGGTGTGTTTACTTATCAAAAAAGAGGAGAGGTGAGTCAGGGAAGAATTAATGACTCGGTGGATTTTGAGAGATATATAGGATTTTGATAAGTGAATTGGAAAGGCGGAAGGACATAGTGGTTTAAGGTTGTAACAGAGCTTTTCCAACAACTGATCAGTATGTGGAGGCACGGATATATTAGGTAATATTCCAATTCTAAGTACAGATCACTTTTCTAAAAACCTTGATTATAGATGGGTGCCGAAAATTCAGATTTTTTCCATAAACAGAATATTACAAAACATGTCATTAAAGTGCTCATAGTCAAATGCATTATTATTTCTACAATGAAACATGAATATTTACATTAAGTAGGTAAATAGTTTTTAAAAAGTATTAAAACAGGTCACCCAATGAATTACAAAAAAAAAAAAAAAAACAACTTTCTGTGTCAGAATTTCTTTTCTTTTTTTTTAAATTGTGGACTAGGAACTGTGGACCAATATGTCTTCAATTCATTGTTAATTGGAGTCTAAGTTATAGTGGTGAAGAAGGAGAATAATGGGAGACAAATGGAGAGGATGGTAGAGGCCGAAGGCCACACACACAACTGACTGATGTTAGAGCCGAGTTTGGGAATGGATGACACTAATGCTCAAGTCCTTCCTCCCTGCTAGATGACACTGAACATGTGGAGGATAATCGCAAAGCTAGGAAGACCTTTAAGGGAACTACTGGAGCAAGTTCAGTAAGAGATGGTGAGCACCTGGACTGTGACAAAGAAGACAGGTTCAAGGAAATATAAAAATATGAAGAGTTGAAATCTTAATTAGATTTTTAAAGAACAATGCAAATTTGCCCTAAGAAGGCAGTTAGCACTTACATTAAAAAAAAAAAAAAAAAAAAAGTTAAATAATTGTAATATTTTAACTTAAATTCAGGGAATATATCATAAAATAAGGAAGCGTAGGACTTTGTGGTTTTATATTTGTATATATGTATGTATGCAAGGAACCCTGGTGGCACAGTGGTTAAAGTGCTCATCTGCTAACCAAAATGTTGGTGGTTCAAACCCACCAGCTGCTCTGTGGGAGAAAGATGTGGCAGTCAGCTTCCGTAAAGATTTACAGCCTTGGAAACCCTAAGGGGCAGTTCTATTCTGTCCTATAGGGTTGCTGTGAGTTGGAATTGACTCAACCATGGTGTGTTTTTCTTTTTTGGGGGGGTTGGTTATATGTATGTATGTGCGCATATATATGTGTGTGTGTGGTGTGTGTGTGTATGTATTCTATGACTTGGTTAGAGTTAGTTACACACTTTCCATCCCATCGTTGTGATTTCTTTATTTCAATGGAAATACTCAACTTTATGTTTAGAAAAGCACATACTATAATTAAATTATAAGTGATTTTTATCAAAAAATGAGGCTAAAATCCAAAATATTAAATTATGATCAAAAAAAAGTCACTGTGAAAGTTGTATCATTGTCTTCAAGTTGTATCATTTAACACATCTGCTTTATCCAGTTACCCACACATATGATTTACAATCTGAAATGTCTCCATCAATGAAAAGAAAAGCAGTCTAGATACATAGAGCAGGACTGAGGACCTAAACACAGGATCACTTCTAAGGTAAGGCTGCACAGATTGTGTTCTTCCCAGTGATGTGCCCTATATTTCCCACATGGGAGGGTTAATTCCAGCCTGCTGTTTGACTCACCAAACTGCACACCATGGCATGGGGCTGTGGAGGAAGATAAGGCTACCTCTCCAAATGAGTTAGTCCACAGTGGTTGAATTTTTGTAATCGTTATTTGGAGTGGGGAGTTGTAATTATTCTGTTTAGAGGAGGATTCTTTTATGGTTAGGCAGTGGTGGCCTTGCTCTAACCATCCCTCCACATGCTTATTATCTTAACAGGTTTAACTATATCAATCATCATTCCTTTCTCATTCATCTTCCATAGGACCAATTTCATTCAGTGAAAAGAATATGGGCAGTGGAGTTAGGCATATCTAGATTCAAATTCTGACTCTGTCACTTTATAGCCTAAATGATGCCTCAGCCTTAATGTGCCTATGTTTAAAATAAGGCAACATGTTCTACTCAAACAAGTCAGCCAAGGAATTGCTGTAACTATGGACAAAATCCAGAAATTGTCAAATGCTTATGGTGAGTGAATCACATGTAAACAATTAAAAATTGACTTTCTCATTAAAAACAATTGAGTCCTCAAAGCAACTAAATCTATTGCTCAATTTTACACACAGAGAAATAACATTGTAAGATTTCATCATGTAGGTAATTTCTATATAATTTTCCTACCAAGCAGCCTAATTTCTGAATAATACATTATTTGTATATATGTTAAGAAAACCTTAGAGATGACAAGGAGTTAAACTGAAGCATTAAAGTGAAGGAAATTTTTATAGTACTTAAGTAAATTTATTTTAATGTGAATTTATTTATGAGGGTGTTTGAGGTCATTTAAAAATTAAAATAGTATACTTAAAAGAAATAAAGTCTTTCTAGCTTTTCGTTGATTTAATAGCTATGAATATTTGGACTGAAGAAAAAACTACTAGTTATTTTCAATAATTAACTATGAAAACTTTTCAGACTTCAAAGTCTCAAGTTATCCAGAAATCCTCTGGAGATTATATATATATCTCCATATTATACTGAAAACAAAAGTAGTACCTATTTTTTTCACAATAACACACCTACATAAACAACATGCATACACATATACTGCACAGAAATGACAAAATTATATAAACAAAGTTCTGGCATCGTGCACCTATGCATATACCATTCATGTCTTGTGACATTTCCAGAAGTGAATTTTGGCCTCATTCACCATCATACAATAGTCCAAAAATGTTACTCATGATCGTATTTGTATAATAAAGGTAAAAGCCATGGTCAAGAAGCCATGGTTTGAGTTTGGCAGTACCCCAGTACCAAATGAAAAACAATGGAAACTGTATGTTTGTTCCTGGGCAGTTCACAGCCCAGCCTG
Organism: Dugong dugon; assembly: GCA_030035585.1. Lineage (NCBI taxonomy): Eukaryota > Metazoa > Chordata > Mammalia > Sirenia > Dugongidae > Dugong > Dugong dugon. The sequence goes on along the minus strand of CM057475.1, from coordinate 35,477,107 downwards.
AGAGCAGTGGAGTTCCTTCTAGCCAATCTGCGCCCAGATACATTGTGCTGGAGACTGGCAGAGGGTCGGGCAAAGGGCTTCTTGCAGGGCTGCCACAGCCTGAGGACAGGCTGGTCACGTGGACAGCAGGGGCGTTGCCCCCATGGACCCACGTCCCGCAGTGCCGGCCCCACATGATGCCAGGTGGCAGGCCGGTGTGGATGTGGGCGTGCACTTCTCCGGCCCTGGGGGACCCCCCAGCCGGCCAGTTGGACCCATCTCACCCAAGATAGGGATGCGCGATCCCTTTGCCCGTGTCTGTTTGGGCAGTAGATTCAAATAGCTCTAGCACAGCGGCCAGCCAGCCAGATGGCGGCGAAATGGGGGCAGCTGTAGCGTGCCAGCCACGCCCACCTGAGTGGCCTCTCATGTTTAGGGCGTGCAGACTCACACACCTCCTGGGGTGGGACTGGCTGCCCTGGCAAGAGCTTTTTTCTGGGGCAGTAAAAGTGATTTCTTCCTGCACTGGATAAAGTGGTTTTGTAGAACAGGGAAGGAATCCTGCCCGATGAGAGGCTACTTTAGAAACTTGAGGATAGACTGGTGAGGGTCTGGTGCTGGAAACGAAACCTCCGCATCAACAGGCACCAAGACGAACGCTTAACACTAAATCCATTGTTAAGAAAAACAAATCGAAGTCAGCAACATGTAAAAAAAATACTGGTATAGTACACTTAGGAAAATACCACATGGGGGTTGCAAGGTATGCAAACAATGTATAATGTGCACGTTATTTGTGTAAAAATACGATGTTAGAGACAAAAGATACCAACTTTTAAAAAATGTATTTGCAAAATCCAATGTGGATTTGTATGCATGGACAAAAATCAGTATTTACACACACATATATATATACACACACATATGAATAGAGTAACAATGCAAATAAAGAAGAAAACACACAAACTATTGATACTTTGGAGATAAGCAGAAACAACTAATAAGTGTAGGTTCACATTAAAAAATTCAAATTTTACTTAAAATTAACTAAAAGTCAGTGTTTCACACTGTAAAATTTGGGTTATAGGAACTTAATACTTAGCTCTTAGTCAAAGTAAACCAACTAGTATAAAGGTTATAACATAGGGTGGGGCATGGCAGCTACAAATGTGAAGTCTAGATTACCACATTACTCTTATTTTAGGCATGGAAGTAGGCAGCATTCAGGAATGACTAAGAAAGTGCATCACCCTGAAAAAGGCATCTGATGAGTAATTTGGTGGAGTCAATAGAAAGTAACATAAAAAGTAGAGATTTTTTTTTTGTCCCATAAGAATATATAAGCCCAAGCATGCACATTTAAGAACTTCTAGGGTACTACTGATATCTTCTTTCTACCTCTGGCCAATTCTCCTTTAGTCAATGTAAATAAATCAGTGTGAACTATCAGTGATAGCTGCTTTGTCTTCTCTATCCATTAGTATTATTGAAGGACTGGTTCTCAGGTTGCAAGGTGAGAAAGTTCACTTCCTTGACATGTTCAGGAGTTAAACTAAGACTATTGGGATAGTGATAGCCGGATGCTCTAAGACAATCATTGTTCTTATTTCTTGCAGCCACCAAAGAGAGAAAAGAAGGGAGAGACAGGACCTCAACATGTAGATGTAGATAGGTATAGAAGTATAGGTACCACATAATTGCAAAGAGAATTTTAAGAGATTTACAACAAAACAGTGCAACATGTTGTCATAAATAAGTCTAATTTACAGGATGCATGCCTAAATTTAACAGTGGATAAAGAATATAAGTGTGGTGTTTGATTGTTTTTGTTTTTTTCATAATTTTTTTTCTGTTTTCTATGTTTCACCTTCTTTTTGATTAATAGGAAAAGTGTTATTTTTAACAAAAAAGTTAGGAAATTGGAAGAAGGATGGGTGAAATAAAATAAACACCAAAGATCTTACATACCATTCTAAGAAAATGATCACAAATGTGGCTCTGAGATTTCTGGTAACTAATGCAAAAAAAAAAAGAAAAAGAAAGAAAAAATCTCTTTTAGGCCTCATAAATGGGCAAAGAAAAATATTTATCACCAAAGTTCTCAGAAGTCCTGTTGAATGAACACTTTTAACAACTTTGGTAGACACAGAAACATTATCATTAAGGTTTTTTCCTTAAAGATCTTTTCCACTTGGAGCTACCCCATGGATGCTAGCAATGTCCATGAGTTTCTCTGAGCACATGGGCTTATGCCATAATGCACTTAGTATATCTATAGAAATTAAAAGTCAAAGGCCTTAAATAATAATTTTATAATCATGTTTTGATACGCATTTGGCAGTAAAGATCACATATTATTGCTTCTTGATAAGGGGCTGGAATGTAGATATTTTCACTAACGTGCTATCCATATGATTCAGCAGCTAACCAAGCCAGAGGTAGGGTCACATTACACAGGAAAGTCAGAGAGGACTCACCATAGAGAGCAGGAACAAATGAACATAGCAGGGAACTCATGAAGAGATCTTATGTTATCCCCAGGGGAAAAAAGAAAACAAAACTGGGGCCTGTTTCTTGCATATAATAATGGATAGATCAGGGATCCATTGAGCACAGTTAATCAATGAGAACTGCAAAATAATTTATTTCTGGGAAATATGCTTAAGGATACTTATACTGAAGGCCTGCTTTGAGCAGCAAAGCAATAAAAAAAATTTTAAAAGTCCTAAATTTAAGACCTTTCTTTTTGGCTGAAATTTTTGTTATAAATTAAGAAAATAAATATGCCTAGGAAAATGAATGGGATCCACTGTGCATAGAGTTATTAAATTACTTTAACATTGGAAAATATTATACTTAGTGATGATAGTGATCTTTGTAATAGTCCAAACATTCATGGACAGTTTTCCACTAAGGCTCCTTTTTATTATGTGGAAGCATATGAAATTGCTGAATTTTTACCATTTTGACCCCCCAAATGGTAATTTTATGGGTTCAGCCTAATAGTTCATGACAATAATATCATGCCGTATGCTCATGGGAGAATATCCCTCTTTGTTCTTTACAACAGGGGTTAGAATCCAGACATTAATAATACTCATATGCATAACGAAAATTGATTCTCTTATGAAAGTAGAGTGGAATTTACTGACACCACTCTGGCATTCTTCCCTTCCTTTTTGTGAGTTGCAATCTGTTTGGGGATCTCTTGATTCTCAGGATCCTTGCTGTGAATTCCATACAGAGGTGGAGTGCATAACCTATGCTAAATCCATAGCACTTTCCATTCACCTGACCATAGTCATTGGTTAGTTTAGGGGTGGACACGTAACGAGGATGGGCTAACCAGATCAGAATTCCCAAGTTCCTTGAGAATACTACATACTCAAATTTGGGAGCATATGTGACACTAAGAGTTGATGGTAGTTTGACTGAGATTATGAGCGAAGCCTGACTTAAATGAATCCATCACCAATGAAGTCAAAGCTGAAAGATGATAATATCACTAAGTTTCTGGATCAACCTTCCCTAAAGCCTGAAGAGTAATTCTGGACTTTTAGATTCATAATTCAATAAATATGCTTTATTATGTATGCAATTTGAATTATGTTTTCTCTTACTTTCACTATAAAGGATCTTAAAACATATGTGGAGGAAGTCTTTTTAATTATAGATAGGGATATGTATATAGAAAAATTGTTATAAACATATTGCATAAATTAATGTATATTATTGGTGAATCAATTATTCTACATATTCAAGATAATATATACATATAAGAATAGGTATGTGGTTTTTTTTTTTCCTTCTTATACATTTGGCATTCAGTCAATTTAAAATCATTATATACAAGTAGTGTCAATGAGTGCTGGGTTTGGATTTTTGATCTCACGTGTGAATACTAATTCTTTAGGATGCTACTGACAAGATAGACATTAACAGAATAAGACAGAAATACGGTGGAGGGGAATATAAGATCAGTGACTTACACATCTCAAAGAGTAACAACTCCTGTTTACCTTGTAAAGGGAAACTCTCCTCATTATTAATGACCCAAACATCATTCAAGGTATTGATCATATTCCAAGACAGAGGAAGCTCCACTACCAGTTTCTCTAATTTTAGTATATGAACTTCAATGTTCAGGCAAAATGAATCACAGCTGATTATATCTGACAGGCTTTCAGAGGGACTGGTGTCAGAGATAAAAATTTCAGAAGTGAGAAATAGATGTAATCATTAAAGAAGCAGCACCTAATAACATGATTCAATTTAGTTTAAGTAGGAAAACAAACTGAGTGACAGAAACTGTCAGAGGTATTGGGTATATATCTATACCTGGGCATTTATAATCTCAAAAGACTGAGTTGTGAGACAATAGTATGATGTGTATCTACTTGTGTGTGTGCGTGCCTATACACACACACACACACACACACACAAGTCTGTTTTGGAAGAAGTTCAGCCAGAATGCTCCTTACATGCAAGGATGGAAAGACTTTGTCTTATATTCTCCGGATACTGTCATGGACTGAATTGTGCCCCCAAAAAATATGTGTCAACTTGGTTAGACCAGGATTCCCAGTACTGTGTGGTTGTCCCCCATTTTGTGATTTATATAATTTTCCTATATATTGTAAATTCTAATCTCTGTCTGTGGTTAATGAGGCAAGATTGGATTATGTTGAAGAAGATTAGGGTGGGATGTAACACCATTGTTCAGGTCACATCCCTGATCCAATGTAAAGGCTGTTTCCCTGGGGTGTGGCCTGCACCACCTTTTAACTTACAAGAGATAAAAGGAAAGTGAGTAGAGAGTAGGGGACCTCATACCACGAGGAAAGCAACATCAGAAGCAAAGCGCGTCCTTTGGACCCAGGGTCCCTGTGCAGAGAAGCTCCTAGACAAGGGGAAGACTGATGACAAAGACCTTCCTCCAGAGCCAATAGAGAAAGAAAGACTTTCTCTGGAGCTGACACCCTGAATTCAGAGTTCTAGCCTACTAGACTGTGAGAGAATAAACTTCTGTTTGTTGAAGCCATCCACTTGTGGTATTTCTGTTATAGTAGCACTAGATAGATAGACATGTTATCAGGAGGGACCAGTCCCTTGAGAAGGACATCATGTTTGGTAAAGGAGAGGAAGATCCTCAGTGAGATGGATTGACACAGTGGCTGTAACAATGGGCTCAAATATAACAATGATTGTGAGGATGGTGAAGGACTAGGCAGTGTTTCTTTCTCTTGTACATAGGGGTTGTTATAAACTGGAACCAACTCGATGGCACCTAACAACAGCAAATATGTATATACAGATACACATATATTTATATATGTATAAATACACACACACACACACACACACACACACACACACACATATATGAAAGAGGCCTTTGAGTGTTTTACTGATGATGAAGCAACTTAAAAATATCATTTCATTTGGGCCTTGCAACAAATCTGCACAGTGTGAAGGACAAGTATTAATATTCTCATTTTAGAAAAGATTAAAGGGAGTCTAATACCTGTGTAGCTAAATAACTTTAGTACAACCAAATAGCTAATAAATGGTGGACCTGAAATTCTATTTCAGAACTCTGACTGCACATTTTCAGAATTTTTCTACTGTTTCCATATTACAATACACTTATCATAAACCACAAATAAACATTTAATCTAAAAAGATGGTAATCTAGTTTCAAATGGAAAGGCTGTTGAATGTTTTGTCACATCCCAGTCTGATAGGTCCCAGTTGCATCACTTAGTTATAACTTTCTTTACCTTATTTAAAAAGACAATTTGTTTTCCTTAATTATAGTATTAACATAGAAAATAAATATAAGATGTATATTGTGTAAACCCACCTTCTGTATTTCTCAAACTTTTTATATAACACTTATAATTCTGTTTGGATGTCAATAGGACAAACACTGTTTACTGGGCACTTTTAAACTGCTCTCAGTCCTTTCTACATGAAAGGGAGGAATGCCAGATACTTGTTTTTCCTGCTTGCCTTGCAGCTAAGAGTGCCCATATGATTCTGAGCCAAAAAGTGTAAGGGGAAAAATCTGAGTGTGCTTCTGGGAAAGTTTGGCCTTCCCAGTGAAGAGGGTTACCATCTTTGGTACACATTTTCCTTTCTTCTTGCTTTAAGTGTGGATGTAATTTCTGGAAAGATAGCAGCAACCTTATCACTATAAAGGCAAGGTAAAGGCAATCAGTGGTGGTCTTGACATGTTTGAACTGCTGTAAACAAACTAGCAACTGCTTAACTCTGGATTTGCCTTTTTGGGTGTGGAGGGCTGCTGTAGTTTTTTGTATTTTTTTTTAAATCTTGTTGTTGTTGAGAATATACACAGCAAAACATACACCAATTCAATTGTTTCTACATGTACAATTCAGCGACATTATTACACTCCTCGAGTTGAACAACCATTTTCACCTTCCTTTTCTGAGTTGTTCCTCCCCCATTAACATAAATTTGCTGTCCTGTGAGGTGCCTATCTAATCTTTCAAGTTGCTGTTGTCAATTTGACCCCATATAGATAGTTCTTAAAAGGGCATAATGCTCAAGGGAGACATTTTTTACTGGTTAAGCTATTGTTCGGTTTTAAGAAGACTTGGGGAGATATTTTGGTTTAAGGCTTAAAGATTATCTCAAGGGCAGTCAGTTCAAGGGTTCATCCAGCTTCACTGGCTCCAGAAATTCTGGATTCCATGGAAATTTTAAATTCTGTTCTGCATTTTCTCCCTTTTGATCAGGATTCTGCTATAGAATCTTTGAACAAATGTTCAGTAATGGTATTCAAGTAACATCTGGTTCTGGTCTTATGGCAAAGGAGGCAGTTGTTCATGGAGGCATTAGCCATGCATTTCATTTCCTCCTCTTATTCCTGATTCTCCTTCTTCCACTGTTGCTCCAGGTGAACACAGCAAACCTTGATGGCCACATGCAAGCTTTTAAGACCCCAGGAACTATACAATAAACTAAAAAGTAAAACAGAAGCACTAAACACATTATTAGGCCAGCTAACTGGGGTGTCCCATGAAACTCTGACTGTAACCTCCAAACCAAGGAACCAAATCCCTTGAGGTGTTTGGTTGTACAAAAATAGCCTCAGCAGCTAGTCTTTTTTTTTTTTTTTTTTGTCATTGTTGTAAATATGTCTATCACACAATTTTTGCCAATTAAAGTTTTTACAGATGTACAACTTATTGACAGCACTTATAACCAGCTATGCCACCCTACACTTAATCAGTGCAATTTTTCCATCACCATAAACCAAAACTCAGTACTCCATAAACAATTATCCCTTCTCCCTCCCTCCTGCCCCTGGTAATCACTAATAAATTTTAGTCCCTATATATTTGCCTTTTCTTATTTTGTTGTAGATTTTAATGTTACTTAGATCCATTTAGGAAATCCTGGTGGTGTAGTGGTTAAGTGCTACTGCTGCTAACCAAAAAGTCAGCAGTTTGACTCCACCAGGCACTCCTTGGAAACTCTATGGGGCAGTTCTACTCTGTCCTATAGGGTCACTATTAGTCGGAATCACCTTGATGGCAACGGATTTGGGTTTTCTTTTGTTTATATCTGTTTAAACCTTATATCGCCAGAAAATGCTTTTTTGGTCCCTAAAACTCTCAAAACTACATAATGCATTTTATATGTCCCAGCTTAGAACAAACAATGTAAACAGCGTCATCAGGCAATATAAGCATGTATTATTTTTGCCTGAGGCCAAATGCACATACCTTAAAGAAGAATAAATGATATCCATACAATGCTAACATCCTTCAGGGGCTTGATATTCCGATTTGAATTAGCATATAGTGCCATTTAAGTATTCTGTGGTTGTAGACCTACTTTCCAAATTTATACTATATTCTCCTACCTAATGACTATTTTCTGGATAAGGAATATATTTTTCCCATTCACATCTCCTTGCCCTTATTCACAGTCTTCCTTTAGCAGAATGCCCTCCCATCTTCCTCTTTTCTGTAACAATGTCTGTTGAAATCCAGGTATTATCTTTTCAGGCTTATCTGTAACAATATCTGATACATGAAACTTTGCCTGATCCCTGTAACAAAAGGATTTTTTTCATTTTAATATTCTTGTCAAAATGTTTAAGACTCATGTGGTATTACCATCACACATTTTATCACTTGCTTTTGCGTACAAGTTCCATTCTCCATCCTCTGAAATATTTTCACCTCCACCCCCCCGCCATAGACCATAACCTCATCAAAGGCAGGAAATCTGTGCTATTCATTTTCTTTACCCATGCAGTGGTGTGATAGCCATGATTGCCAGGGTTGATAGAGGGGATTTCTCTGTGAAAAACGATTCCCTTCGGTGTAGTGAAGGATTAATTTTATCTGAAGAGGGTATAGCCTTTGTCCCTTCCAGGGAGGTAAACTGTAAATCCTTGAAATTTCCCTGTTGTTGATTGTCGCTGTTAGGTGTTATCAAGTTGATTCTGACTCAGAGACCCCATGTGACAGAGTAACACTGCCTTATAGGATTTTCTTGGCTGTAATCTTCATGGAAGCAGATCTCCAGGTCTTTCTGCCATGGAGCCACTGGGTACATTGGAACCATCAACCTTTCCTTTAGCAGTCAAGCATTTAACTGTTTTCACCACCAAGGCTGGAAATTTTCCCAGTGATTGGTATATCTTTGTTATTCATGGTAAACCCCTCAGACCACACCTGATAATTTATGCTAACGAGATGAATCAGGACAGGTCTGACCACACCAGAAAGATTAACCATGTGATTAGAGGTTTGGAACTATGAGATATGGAAAATTAGCCAGAACTCCATAGAGGGGAGAGGGGCTAGAGATTGAGTTAAATCATGTGAGCATTGATTTAATCAATCATTCTTAATAATAAAATCTCAATAAAAACTCTGGACATCAAAGTTTGGATGAACTACCCTGTTCTGCATGCTGGTGAGGTGTGCCAGGAAGATAAGGAGTCACTGAGGATAAGAAAAGCTTTGCATTACTATCATACGTAGTGATTTCAGTGAGTTCTGTGAGTTGATCTAGCAAATGACAACATCTGAGACGTAGAGGGAACCCCTGAATCTGTAGCCAGCTGGTCAGGAGTGAGGGTGTTCTGTGGATCCCCAAGCTTGTGGCTGATGTCTTGAAGAGGTAGTGGGAATCCTCAAATTTGTAGCCAGCTTGTAAGAAGTAACAGTGACCTGGGGAATCCCCAAACTTGTGGCTGCTGTCAGAAATGAGGGCAGTCTTGTGCAAGACTCTGCCTTAAACTATGAGTTTGGTCTAACTCTGAGTAGCTGATGCCAGAAGTCATTTGCACCTTTGTCACTGCCTTCTCGACTGCTAAGTATCTGTCACAAATGATAGTAATCAAAGAGGATAGGTTATATTCTTTACACTTAACTTTTAGAAAGTTTGGTATTCATTGCTTAAGAAGGATCCTTTGTCCAGAACAGAAATTTCCAAAAGAGGCTCTGCACATTATTAGCAAGGATTCCTACAGCACATAGGCCAAATTCAGCCCACTTCCTGCTTTGCTAAATAGAGTTTCATTAGAACATATACATGCTCATTTGTTTATGCATGGTCTACGGCTGCTTTAGGATTCCTGGTGGCACAAAGGTTAAGTGCTTGACTGATAACTAAAAGATAAACTGATCCAATTCATCAGCCCCTCTGTGTGAGAAAAGACCTGGTGATACGGTCCTTTACAAATATCAGCCTAGGAAACCCTGTGGAGCAGTTCTACTCTGTCCTATAGTGTCACTATGAGTCAGAACCAATTTGATGGCAGACAACAACATGACTGCTTTAGCGCTACAATGGCAGAGCTGCCTAGTTGCCACAGAGACCATAAGGATCACAAGGCCTAAAACCTTTACTATCCGGCCCTTTATAGACAAAGCTTACCAACCTCAGTTATTACGAAGATTAAAGAAAAAAAAATCAGTACACAAATAAACAACATTTAACAGCTTTGTTTATGGCAGAACTTTTCTAAGCCTTTATTTAATTCCTACTATGTATTACAGATCTCCATGTCACTTCCCCAACTTTTTTGACCATAACATCCTTTTTTAATGGATCATATCTCAGTCATAATGATATTAGGATCATCAGTTTAGCAAATGCTTATTTAAAACAAGTACCAGAAAAATTTGTTGAACGGAATTGCAGTTTTCCTTCAAATGATGGCCGTCACCTGATAATATTTAAGACTCTGTGAGTTCACTTATTATTCTAGTGATTTTCTCTGATAAAATTAAGCCACTTAGAAAACTGGCCTAGCCCGAAATAAAAGGATCACCTAAGCTTTCTTGAGGTAAAAGTTATAGAATACCTTGTGCTATAAACAAGTTAGGAGGTAATTATCTGAGTGATGTGGCTAATTAACATCAAAACAGCAGCAAATGTACTTCAGGGGAGAATCTATGATCTTGGGTTTAAATTATATAATTCAGTTTAAATGGAGCCAGAGATAACAGACTTTAGGTACATTAATGTGATAGATTACACAATTATAAACTACATAAGATGTAGAACTAACTTTCTACATTTTCTTATAGTTCTTAGATTACTGCTTTCTTTAGCCTGAATATTCTCCATTAGAAAATACAGTTTGCTTAATTTACACCCCTTCTAAAGAACTATGTTTCTTCAACTAGAATAAATATATTAGTGACACAAAAGATGCTAAATTAAAATTGTTTTTCCACTGAAGGGTTAGTAGTGTGCATGAATTATTAAGTTATTCCATGCATTTAACCTAACACTAGGTATATAAATGAGTTGCAATTATGTTATGATACAAATAGTCCAAAGTGCCTGTGATGGATTGTCTTATGAAGTGATACTCATTCAATATAAAAATCAACTACTTCAGATTTATAAATCATGAAATTCATTTACTCTAACCCCAGATCAGATGTCTTTTTATTTTCAAAAGAGAGGCAACCTGATGTGGTAGAACCTACTGTAGTTTTGGAGTAAGAATCCAGTTTGAGTTTCAGTTCCTTTCATTGTTATTACACATCTTAGATTTTAAGTAAACAAACATCTTCCAACAAGTAAAGTCTAAGCATTTAAGTATACTCATGAACTTTTATCCCACAATGTGGCAGCTGTATGGCTGGGCTCTACCTATTCCTCATAGAGTCCCTTCATTGATGGTTTTCAAATTATTGTTTTTGGTAAATGTTTTGTTTCTCTAACATATAGTACAATTGAGAATACTGCTGAGAAAATGAAGTCCTTCACAACTGGACCAATAAATAGCATCCTGATAAATGGAGAAAAAATTAAAAGTGTAAATGATTTCATTCTACTTGGATTGACAAACAAAACTCCATGGAAGCACCAATCAATAAATCAAGCAATGCACTGCACTGGGCAAACTTCCTGCAAAAGACCTCTTTAAAGTTTTACAAAGTAAGGATGCTATTTTGATGACTAAAGTGTGCCTGATCTAAGCCATGGTCATTTCAATTGCTCTTATGCATACAGAAGTTGGATAATGAAAAAAGAAGCAGAAAAACCAATGCATTCAAACCGTGGTGCTGGTGAAGAATACTGAATATATCACGGACTACTAAAAAACATACAAATCAGACAAGATGCTCCTTATAAGTGAGGATGGCAAGATTTTGACTCACTTACTTTGGACACAACATCAGGAAAGACAAATTGCTAGAAAAGAACATCATGTTTATTAAAATAGTGGGCCAATGAAAATGAGGGAAATCTTACATGAAATGGGTTGACACAAGAGCCACAACAATAGACTCTAACATACCAGTAATCATAAAGATGGCACAGGACTGGGCATTGTTTACCCTGTTGTATGTGGGGTTCCCGTGAGTCAGAGCCAACTCAAGGGTAACTGCAGTGTAGTGAATTATTATTTAGTGATGTCTTGTGACATCCACAAAATGTTTGGGTGGGACAATGCAAATAAGGTGCTTGTGGCCCACCAATGAGACTGAACATCTTGCTAATAATCAAATAAAGTGTATGAAACCTTTGTGGAGGTGGGACCATGCCAACAAGGTTTATGGAACCCTAAAGAGGGGATTGGTCAGTTTTGACATCCTGTTAGGCTTAAAATGAGCAAATCCCAGAAATTAGAAAAAGGGCAATTCACTACCATCAAGAATAAGACCCAGGAATGGAGTGCATCCTTTGGACCTAGGGAGGGTCTCTGCACTGAGAACCTTCTAGACCCAGGAGACAGAGAGAGCTGTAACAAAGAAGACAGCATGAGATGGCAGCAGCATGAGACCGATAGGCTAGGCTTGTCAACCCATACAGCAAGAGAACTGAGCACCTTCTGGCAGGAGACTTCCTGGCAGAGGGGGGGTGCCTCTGAGCACTTCATTGGTGAAGCTAAAGAGCTTTGTAACTCTTACCAGAGCAGGGCAGAGGCCAGCGTGAGGAAGGAGAGGCAAGGGCACAGATGAAAAGAAGCTGCCCTGATTGAAGAATGGTATCCTGTGTTGTTCATGTTACTTCCAAGATGATCCTGATCCTGAATTTTAACCTATTACTTCCCTAATAAATCCTATAATTGTGAGTAAGGTATGTGAGTTCTGTGTGGCTATTGCAATGAATTATTGAATCCCAGCAGAGAAGAAGAGAGTGCTGTGGGACAGCTGGTGTTAGAACTGGTAAAAAGGGCGGAGGGCAGAAATATGTTTGACCTCTGCCTCATAGGGATCAGCTTTGGGCTGATGATATCAATTCTAATCTCTCCACTTGAAGTTACATGAGGAGGTCTCACGCTATGCCATCTTTACAGCAACTAATCACATCAATCTAAAATGTTGCTTTGAACAATTTATCTGTTAAATATATTCATTTAATGCATATAATTTTAAAAAAGATTTGAATCAGATAAAATATGCAATTTGTAGTAATGTAAAAAATAATAAAATTCAAATAAAGAGAAAGTAAAATCTTAAGAAAGGTTAGGGCACTGAAATATAAATTGAGGAGGTTTCTGCAAGATTACTAAAGTTTTTCTCAATTTGATTGTGTTCTTGCTAATTTGTCCCATGACAGTATACCAATGTCACATAATAGTGGAGGCAGTGTACCAATTTCTCAAGGAGATAAGTACATTTTTTTATAGTAATATCAGGACCAAAAAAAAAGGGTGAGGTGGGGGGAGTTTTCACAAAATTTCAAAAAGGGCAACTAAAAGATGTCTTACATTTTTTTATGGCTACCTTTTTTATGTCTAATGAAATAGATTTCTGATGGCCTCAACTATATTAGTCCACATCTGAACACATTTCTACCGTACAAGTGGCACGGGATATACATTAAGACGCCTTACTGTCTCATCAAGGAATTTTTTAAGAACTGCTGCATATGAGCATGTTTATGCTGGAAACTTTGAGACCACTTCATGATTAAATATATGTCTTTTTATCTGTCTATTTATCCACACAGATAAACACATATGTAAATATATGAACCCATATACCATTAATTCCTCTTAAAATAAGAGATTTACACTATATTTTTAGTTGAATGATCAGAGAAAAAGTTAATTGTGAACAGCAGGAAAATTTAGGATATCAAATAAGTCTGTCTTCAATTATCCTCTTCATGCTTCTGTGCACTCATCAAAAAATGGAATCATGCCTTTTTCCCCCAAATGTTAACATGATCTTTGCATAAAAAATATTACATGAAGTACCTTGTTCCATAGGAATATGCTTATATGAGGAATAAAGTTATTCTCAGAAACATAAAGCCTCATGTTCATTTAAACATACTCACACAGACCCATCTGTGTATACAAATGGGAACCTAGAGCACTTTTAAAACCTGAGTAGATTTTTAAAAATGGAATGCGTAATTACTGAGAAGAAAGTACATCAACTCTTCATTTTCAAAATTCTATAGATGTCCCATCAAAGATTGCTTTTTATGTCATGTGTATATGTAAACTATAAAAACATAACATTCTAAAATATTGCTGATTTTTTAATATTTTAAAGTATTCAGGTAGCAAATACTTTTAGAGTGGTTACCATGTCTCACACATTATGATAAATGCTGTAAAGACACTGTTGGACTAAAGAGACAGGTTCTTTATCTTTCTGGAGTCTACATTCTGTTAGGAGTGATGGGAATTGCAAAGGCAAGCAGGTAGTATATACACACACAATACAAATGCATCTCATAATTACAAATTATAATTATGCATTTCTTCGTTAAACCTATTTGTTTTTTTCTGAAATGTTACATTCTAGTACTGAGTTCTTTAAATATGTTTTACTCACTATCTCGGTTCAGAAGAAATTATTCTTTTCCTGTACCTATTTCCATAAGTTTCTATTTCTGATTCTATTTGATTCTATTGATAATATTTGAAATATTACCCCACTAAAATGCATCTCCCTTTACTTTCATTGAAGCTATTGTTAACCAAATTTTATCTTCTTTTTTGTTACCCCCAAAGTTCTAAAAGTCATTTCTTCTGCAATCAAAGCACAAGCCTCATTTCAGAAACACATAAAAAAAATTGATTTTCATCCTGAAAATGTCAAACTTCTGCCTATAATACTCAGCTACAGTTTTCTGAAACAGCATAGTTCGAAAAGAGCCATCGACCTGTTGGCCCTTTGACACATGATGATGGATGCAATGTGTCTAGTACTTTACTGCCAGAGTGTCCTCCAAGAGAATGAGACAATCAATGAAGAATAACAAATTTAAACTGGGTAGAAGGATTGCTTGTTTTAAATTTATTAGAGGAGAAACAACTGATATTTCACATCTCTGGGGAAAGGCTTTTATAAACTCTGCGATTAACTCTTATAGCTCTTTCTGGCTTAAATGAATCAGACATAACAAAACATCCACTGAGAGAAGCTGAACAATGCCTGAAAGTTAAACTCCATACATAGTTAATGAACTTGACTAGAAATGCAGATACAGTGCATTGTATTTCTTCAAAGGAGAAGGAAAATATATAATGGATTCACTTTAAAGAAAAACATAACCACTACTCACTCTATTGCCGTGTCCCTCTGTCAACCAGTGTTTCTGGCAAATTCAACCGGTTCTAGTGAATGATGTTTCCATTCTCCTACAGGATAGAGTTAATGATCATTAGCACATCAAAGAGTTTACTTCAAGCATAGAACAGAGGCGTAATGCATTTTCTTACAGATTATATTGCTTGAGGTGAATTGTTACAAATTCCGAAAAATAAATAAATAAATAAATAATAAATCTCACAATCATAAATTTAAGTTTTGAAAGTAGCACACTTCAGATTTACAACTAAATCCTCAGGATGCATGCCATCATTTGTGCTCCAGGTTATATTATTGAGTTAGGAACTGGGGAAAATTATTTCTGGTTACAAATGTTCTCATGCCATTAGACCAGAGTCCTAAAACGGAAGCACAACATAAATTCTTCTCGAATAACACTTGAAAAACATGGCGTTTTATAATATGATAAATAGATTCAAGAGTAAGGTGAACTATACAGATTGAAGGTTACTTTTGATTCTACAGTATTTTAATTTTCAGCATATTATATCATTATTAACTTAGTTTCACAAATTGCGCATCTATGTTTTTTTTACCCTCACAGGGAGAAAAAAATAATTTTATGATAACATAATGCAGAATCTTAAAATATTTTGTGTATTACTATTATTCTCACTGGGCTTTGACCATCAAATTTACAGAACATGTCTTAATTATTTGTAGTCCCTACAGTTCCATAGTTAGTGCTGCATTGAATATAAAATTTAATAACATTTTAAATATTTAAAATAACATATTAAAGAATGGAAATAGGTATAGTTTGTTTCAACACCTAAGCATCTTTCTTTAAAGCCAACTGTTATGTATATGACTGACAGATTCATTGAACTTATGAAAAAACAAAACGTAAGATTCATTTCTTACAACAAACTTCACTTTGTGAGTAAGTGGAAAGAATTAAATAGAATAAAACAATTTATGTATTCATTCTAAAATGATACATTTTAAATATCAACAAGTATGTATCACCACAAGAAAGAAGGCAAACATTAGTAGAAATCTGGAATATATAATTGAAATTTTGAAAAATAGTCTTTTTGCATGAATATATAAAGATTTCTACAAAAGGATTAAAATTAAGAAACATGTACACAATAATTTTTGTGGCACTTTGATGATGAAGATAAAAAAAGATGAAGAGGACAGTTTTCAAAATAATAATTTTAAGCTGAATATTCATTTTTTTTCCACATAAAATGTATACCATTAATATATACTAGAAACAAAATGGACTTCCTTCAGCTAAATTGGATGAGGCTTGAGACAAGGTTCAAAATTTGTAACACCACATCCTAATCCCACTGCTGCCCCTTAGTAGTGCCTTTTTTTTTTTTTTTAACGAGACTGTAAACACATGAAAGAGCCCTGGTGGCGCAGTGGTTAAGAGCTAGGCTGCTAACCAAAGGCCAGCAGTTCAAATACACCAGTTGCTCCTTGGAAACCCTACGGGGCATTCTGCTCTGTCCTATGAGTCAGAATCGACTTGACAGCAAAGGTTTGGCTTTTTGGTTAAAATACATGAAAACTCCTGATACAGCCCACTACTTAACATACTTTTTTTTTTTATTGTTGTGATTAAATGAAGTTTACTTTTCAAGTTAGTCTCCCATACAGAATTTTTTTTTTTTTACAGACATTGTTATAAGACCCCAACCGCTCACCCCATTCTGCGACAGCACACTCCTCCCCATGAACATTCAACCAGCTCCTAACTCTCTCTGCCTTCCCATCTCACCTCTGGACAGAAGCCGTCCCTTCGGTCTCTTGTATCTACTTGACTAAGAGTCACATTCTTCACAAGTATCACTTTATGTCCCATCCTTAACATACTTTGATAATAACAGGTATATATAGATTAAAAAAGCGTTTTGCAAGCATTGAATAAAATTGGATTTTCTTAATTGATTTAATAAACAAAGATCACATTTAAAGATAAATTATTAGTGACCTCCTGCCTGGAGATCAGCTCTGAGTGTAGCATCAAAGACTTGGAATAACAAGATTTTCCTTGAGGGTTCTCCACATTTTTTAATAATGCTGAACCCTTATTAATCTCTTTTTAAACAAATCATTTAGCACTGTACTATGGATCTATTTGTTAATACAATGGTTCGCTCACCATAATTTCTGAGTAATGATAACGCATTTGTAAAATATTACAGAAATTGTACAAGATCTGTAATTTAACATTTAGAGCATTTAATGCCTCCAGGGTCCAGGGGATAGAAGATGAATGAGATAAACCTTGTATAATTTTAACATACATAATTTGTGATATGTGAAAAACTTAATTTTATGTGATTGTATATATATTTTGTTGACATAGTTGCAAAGACAAAATAATTACTTAAAATTTTACTTTTATTAGTACATCTATTACCAGGCCAAGGAGCTCTGGTGGCACAATGGTTAAGTAACCAGCTGCTCTCTGAAAGGTCAGCAGTTCCCCCACACCAGCCACTCTGCAGGACATGCTCCCATAAAGATTTTAGTCTAGGAAACCCTATGGGGCAGTTCTACTCTGTCATAGAGGGTTTCTATGAGTTGGAACTGACTTGATGGCACACAACAATAACAACAAAATTACCAGAACTAGTTTTGAAGTGTTATAAATCAGGGCTTAAACCTTGGGTGTAGGAATTTAATAAATGACAGTTTATAACTTTTCAAAAGTTGAGAGGTAGGATATAGGTGATATTTTAGAACTAATATCCACTTTCTGAGGTATTTCATTTATTGTGAATATTAACCTTAAAAACTATTTTTCTACATTGATGATTAAAGAGCACCCCTCTAGAATTTTCTATAGTACCAAGAATGAATACACAATTTTCTTATTGCTCTAGACTTCCCTAACATTAGCTAGAATAAATAACAGAAGCAAAGATTCTATTAATTCAAAGCCTACAGTCTGGCACACACAGGGCTCTGGAAATGCATTACCTGATGAATGCAAACTAGTACTAAAATCATTTGCTAAGAAGAATATCATTTGCTTTATAAAATCTTACTTGTAACCAATTCCTGTGATTTTCTAATACAGTACTTAGCCAACCAGATATACTGTTTAAAAGTGCATTTCACCCTTTCAACAGTGTCACTAAAGGTGCACCCTCAGACAGATTTATGGTGTGATCTAACTGAGCAACCACTCCACTTAGGACAATATCTGAATAATAAAGTGTCTTATGGTTCCATAAGGTAAAAGATTGCATGTTTCATAAGAGGCATTTTCAGTCTCTGAAAACTTTATTTATAATAAGCAATATTTTGCATTTTTAATCCACAATTAAATGCAAGTGAACTGTAAATCAGACTAAAACATGGAATTATGTGGTATTTTGACGCTTGTGTAAATATAAAAGTGAGCATGTGCAGGTATATAAGGGAGTGCCAACTATCAGACATAATTCTTTATTAAAAAAATAATAATAACAACAACATTCACTTAGCTGTGAAGTGAAAATAGTTGAAAGGATCAGTATAATTAACTGAATACTGAAAATGTTAAAGAATAATAGAAAAAATAAGATTTAAATAATACTTTATTACTTATATAATGTTATCCTACCATTAGTAGATATGAAATTGTACAAGAGTCAAATCCCATAAATAATTGGCTTAATTAAAGTTTATTGGAGGGAGGAAGGAAGGGAGGGAAGGACAGAGGGAAGGACAGAGGGAGGAAGGAAGGGAGGGAGGGAGAAGGAGACAAGGGGGGAAGGAGGGAAGGAAAGACAGTGACAGGCAGTGAGGGAAGGGGCAGAAGAAAATTCATTGCTTTACAATGTAACAAGAGGTCTTTAATTTATATCAAATTTGAATATTTTTTAGGAGGTAGAGGTGAGAGCTGGAGAAAAGATAATACCACCCCATTCTATAGAAAGAAGAATCTCTGGGTGGTGTAAACTGTTAATGCCTTCAGCTGCTAACCAAAAAGTTGGCAGTCCTAGTCTACCCAGAAGCGGTTGGAAGAAAGGCCTGGTGATCTATTTCCAAAAAATAAGCAATTGAAAACCCTACGGAGTACAGTTTTACTCTAAGACACATGGGGTCACCATGAGTCTGGTTGATTCAACAACTGATTTTTGGTTTACTGAAAGACAAAAAAAAAAGAAAACAATACATTCTGAGAGTTTAATAAAGCATGAGAGTCCTCTAAGCATCCTGTACAGTGTACACTGGCAGAAAGCATAACTGATTTCTCTTTCTCCCTAGATATATTTTCTTATCTGGATTCTAAGACACCACATTTTCTTCCTACATTTCTGGCTGCTGCTTTGCTGGTTCCTTCTCATTCCCCTACATCTATACAATTGAATGCCCCAGGGCTCAGACCTTAAATCTCTTCTCTTTTCTACATATAACCACAACCTAAGAGTTTTTACCCAGCCTTATGGAATTAAATAACAATGTACATGCTTAGGCCTCCAAAACTGATATCTGCAGCCTGCATCCCCCCAGCCTCTTATTTTCAAATCTAATTGAATATCTATAGTCATTTCAAATTGACATGGCCAACATCATGCTCCAGGTTCTCCCTTCTTTCCGCTTAAGCCTTTCCTTCGCAGCTTTCCCAGTCTCTATAAATGTCAACTCTTATCATTTCACTACCTTGGGCCAAACTAATGATGCAATTTGTACACTATGAAGCCTCAAGTGTAAAATTTATTATTTCTCTATATAATCTTTTTCATCCAACAATTTTAGGTTCAAGGTATATTCCTGAACTCATAATGACTCACGTCTTTTTTTTTTTTTTAAATTTCTGTTGCCATCAGGGCGGAGACAATATGGCTGAGTAGTCAGAAGCTTCCGGTGATCCCTCTTACAACAAAGACCCCCCCCAAAAAAGTGAATCAATTACATATGACAATCTAGGAGACCTGAATACCAAAGGCAAAGTTGAGGAATTGGACAGAGTAGCAGGGGGAGGGAGAGATGGTTCAGAAGTAGCCAAGTGTTGCCAGACATAACCTGGCAGGAACCGGCACCCTGCAGGCCAGAACAGCTGGCATGCATGGTGAGGCAAACGGTGGTGTTTGGGACACGTTTTCCACATCAGGAGAGTCCAAGCAGCAAAGAGTCTACTCAAGCCTCCAGAATCAGTGAAAAGCTGAGCTCAATCAGCAAAAAAAGAAGTACATGCCTCTAACCCACCGCATGGATCAAAAAACACCCCATTTGGTCTAGACGGGCTGTACTGCAACAACTGACAAAAACTCCCCCAGACCTCATACCCACGCCAGTGGGATCCCTGGGAACTTTGCTGTTGTTTAACATTTACAGTTTTTATTTATTCATTCTTTTCTTTTCTTTTCTTTACTTCCTCTTCCCCTTTTTGTTTTTCTCCATTTCATAGTCTCTCATCTCTCCACTCCAATGGCAATCTCCCCTAGCATTCTTTTTTGTTTGTTTGTATGTTTTTGGCTCCTGTTTCTCTCTCCTCTCTCCCATATCCATCTTAGCTCCACCCATAACAATCTCCCCACTACATCCTGCCTACTCGCACCAAGCGCTTAACATCACACCACCAAGCAGTACAGGCATGGCCTACTGGAACCTGCTCTGCGCTGATTACCAACCCACCCTGGTGGATGTAGTAAGTGCCACAAACAACCCGTCCCACTAACTCCTCTTCAGCTAGACATGCCCTGCCATACCATATCTGAGTGACTGCCCCTGCCAATTGGAGAAGGAGGCAAAAAGTATTTTGCCCACAGATGAGCAAACAACAAAGAACACACAGCCCACCTGCTCAGACATAGCCAAATTAAAAAAAAAAAAAAGGGACGAAACAAACAAATCTACAATCAATAAATGAGAAATATAACTAATGAATGCCCCAAGGACAGCAGACAATATCAAAACATTTACAAAAACAGGACAGGATGTTTCCAGTAGAAGTCCAAAATAAAATACCAAATGACTTTCCAGTGGAAGAAAAGGCACTAGAACTACCTGATAGGGAATTCAAATCTCTAATACTCAAAATTCTCCAAGAGCTGAGGCAAAAATCTGACAAACATGAGGAAAAAATAAACAAATTCATGTTCATGGAAAATACAGACAAAAAATTGGAAGAATTCATGAAAATAATGCAGGAACAAAATGGAAAATAAATCCACAACTAGAAATTACAAAAAGACAACAATTAGAAATCCAAAAGATAAACAACAAGATTTCTGAAATGGACGGTATCACAGAAGGGCTGAGAAGCAGATTTGAAATGGTGGAAGACAGGATCAGTGGAATTGAAGACAAACACTTGGATACAACTCTGTATGAGGAAAACTCAGAAAAAAGAACAAAGAAAAATGAAGAGACCCTGAAAGTTATGTGGGATACAATCAAAAGCAAAAATTTTCGAGTGATTGGAGTTCCAGAAGAGGGGGAGAAAACAGGAAACACAGAGAGGATCATTGAAGAACTGCTGACTGACAGAAAACCTCCCCAATATCATGAAAGATGAAAAGCTGGCCATCCAAGAAGCTCATCGAACCCCATATAGGAGAGACTCCAAAAGAAAATCACCAAGGCATATCATAATCACACTCTCCAAAACCAAAGACAAAGAATCCTGAGAGCAGCTCATGAAAAACAAGAAGTCACATACAGAGGAGAAACAATAAGACTAAGCTCAGATTATTCAGCAGAAACCATGCAGGCAAGAAGACAATGGGATGACACATATAAAACCTTGAAAGAAAAAAATTGCCAGCCAAGAATAATACATCCTGCAAAACTCTGCAAAACTCTCATTCAAATATGATGGTGAAATTAGGTCATTTCCAGATAAATAGAAATTAAGGGAATATGTAAAAGCCAAACCAAACTTACAAGAATTATTAAAGGGAGTTCTTTGATCTGAGGACAACCAACTTCAGCTCACAGGCAGAATCTAGGATGCAGGATCGTACCAGCCAGATACCAATCTAGGAAATGAACTCTCAAGGACTATCCAAAACCAAAATAAATACAACAGGGAATCAGAGCAGTTAATCAGTAAATGACAACAACATCAAAACAATAAAAGTGGGAATAAATGGCAAAGGAATAGAACCTTCTAATGGAAAGGAAGGCAAGGTGATACCAAGTAATGGTAGACTGCTTCAAACTTAGAAAGATAAGGGTAAAATTCATGGTAATCACAAAGAAAGTTAACAAACATACTCATAAAAATAAAGAGGAAAAACATAAAGTCTCAGCAAAAACAAAACCTACAAAAACAAAAGAAATGAAAAAAAAAATCCACAAACAAAAGTAACTCAGCACAAGAGAGTAAGAAGAACAAAGAAAACGTCAGCACCACAAAAAAAAAGGACTACAAAATGACAGCAACAAACTCACATCTATCAATAATTACACTGAATGTAAATGGACTCAATGCATCTATAAAGAGACGGAGAGTGACAGAATGGATAAAAAAACAGGATCCATCAATATGCTGTCTACAAGAGACACACCTTAGAAACAAAGATGTGAACTTATTAAAAGTCAAAGGTTGGAAAAAATATATCAAGCTAACAACTACCAAAAAAGAGCAGGAGTGGCAATACTAATCTCAGAAAAAATAGACTTTAAAACAAAATCCACCGTAAAAGACAAAGAAGGACACTATATAATCATTAAGGGGATGATCCATCATGAATACACGGCATTAACAGGATACAAACCATAACCATCAACGCACAAACCCCAAAAGGTAAGCTAGATAACTGGCATCTTCTAAAAATCAAACACCTATGCTCTTCAAAAGACTTCACTAAAGGAGTAAAAAGAGAACCTAGAGACTGGGAAAAAAATTTTGGGCAGTACAAGTCAGACAAAGGTCTAATCTCCATAATCTACAAGAAAATCCAACACCTCTACAACAGACAAATAATCCTATTAAAAAATGGACAAAGGAAATGAACAGACACTTCACCAAAGAAGACATTCAAATGGCCAATAGATACATGAGGAAATGCTCCCAATCACTAGCCATTAGAGAAATGCAAATTAAAACCACAATGAGATACCATCTCACCCTGGCATTACTGGCACAAGTCAAAAACACTGGAAATAACAAATGTTAGAGGGGCTGCGGGGAGATCGGACCTCTTATGCACTGCTGGTGGGAATGCAAAATGATACAACCATTTTGGAAAATGATATGGCGTTTCCTCAGAAAGCTAGAAATAGACATACCATTCGATCCAGCAATCCCACTCCTAGGAATATATCCTAGAGAAATAAGAGTAGTCACTCAAATAGACATATGCACACCTATGTTCATGGCAGCATTGTTCACAGTAGCAAAATAATGGAAACAACCTAGATGCCCATCAACAGATGAATGGATAAACAAACTATGGTACATACACACAATGGAGTACTATGCAATGAGAAAGAACAACAATGAATCTGTGAAGCATCTCATAACATGGATGAAACTGGAGGACATTATGCTGAGTGAAATAAGTCAATCACAAAAGGAGAAATATTGTATGAGACCTCTATTGTAAAAACCCATGAAAAAGTTCACACACAAAATGTAACAATCTTTGTTGGTTACCAGGGATGGGAGGGGTGGGGGGGAAATACTAAATAGGCAATAGATAAGTGGTATCTTTGGTGAAGGGTGAGCGAGTACACAATACAGGGGAAACCAGCACAACTTGTACAAGGAAAGGTCATGGAAGCTCCACAGACACATCCAGACTCCCTGAGGGATTGAATTGCTGGGCGGAGGGCTGTGGGGACCATGGTCTTGGGGAACATCTAGCTCAACTGGCATGACACTACTTAAAAAGATAATGTTCTACATTCTAACTTGGTGAGTAGCGTCTGGGGTCTTAAAAGCCTGTGAGCAGCCATCTAAGATACATCACTGGTCTCATCCCTTTGGGAGCAAGGGAGAATGAAGAGAACAGGATACAAGGAAAAGATTACTCTGAAGGACTAATGGACCACAGCTACCAAGGCCTCCACCAGACTGAGTCCAGTACAGATAGATGGTGCCTGGCTACCACCACTGACTTCTCTGACCAGGATCACAACAGAGAGTTCTGGACAGAGCTGGAGAAGGATGTAGAACAAAATTCTAACTTACAAAAAAAAAGACCAGATTTACTGGCCTAAAGGAGACTGGAGAAACCCTGAGACTACGGCCCCAGACACCCTTTTAGCTCAGTGGTGAAGTCATCTCCGAGGTTCACCGTTCAACCTGGGAGTGGACAGCCCCATAAAACCAAATGGGACTAATGAGGTATAGCAGTCCAGGGACAAGGTCCAGAAGGCAGAAGGGGACAGGGAAGTTGGTGATAGGGAACCCAAGGTTGAGTAAGGATAGTGTTGTTGTGTTGAGAAATTGTTAACCATTGTCATAGGGCAACATTTGTAGTAACTGTTAAATGAAAAACTATTTTGTTTTGTAAGCCTTCATCTAAAGTGAGAATAGCAGCACAATTGGAAGAGCGTAGTCGATGTCACTGAACTGTGCATGTAGAAATTTTTGAAATGGTGTCTCTTTGGCTATGTGTATTTTCACCAAAAAAAAAAAGGTCAAGAAGAGAGAGGGTTGACATGTTGTGGGGTTGTTAACCAATGTCATAAAATAATATGTGTACTACTGTTTCATGAGAAACTATGTGTTCCGTAAGCCTTCACCTGACAAAAAAAAAAAAAAAATACCCCATTTGGGAAGAACCTCTCTTCCATTTACGTGCTCCCTCCCCACACTGCACCAGGTCCTGGGCTGGTTTCAGAGATTGCTGAGTCCCCAGGGCTGTAAGTAGGACCCATCATGCACCCTGAGTCATTCTCCTGGCCTTGGAGAGGGAACAGATTAAAAAAAAGGAAGAAATCCTCTGCCAGCTCCCCTAAGCCAGGAACTCAGAGCAGGCACAGCTCCCTAGGCACAGGCATAAGGGGTTCACGAACTTTAAATGCATTTCACCCCTGCATATACGTGTGTGGGCTCATTTCCATAGCATAGGCCCTCTTTAGCACAGTAGAACAGGGTATATACCTGAACCCTAACTTCAGCTATATTAGCTATATGGTGGAGTGGCAGGTTTGTGAAATTTGACACTGCTCAGCCCATTAAGCAGGGTCCTCACCTATCCACATTAGGGGCCTGAGGACTGGTGGCTCCACCCATGCCACCTAGCTACCTGCAACAGGGATCCAAGAATAAGTCATGCCTCCCACTCCTTACATTCAACAGCACTGGGTGCCCACAGTCCAGCTACAAAACCCACCCACCTATGCACTGTAGGGAACAGGAAAATGCTTTCTTCCCAGACACTCAGGGGCAGCCATCAGCCCCCTGTCTTTCTCAGCGCATGACCCCCTACTGCAACCAGATAACTGTGCCTACTGCAATCACCCCTATCTGTCTAGGAATTTAGGTGAGAGCCTGCACCACACACTTGGTGACCAACTATCTTGACACCTGAGCTGAATTCATACAAGAAAAGTAAACAGATTCCTGGGCTGACATACCTAGTAACAGTTCTAACCACCTGATGACAGGACTTTAGAGCTTGAAAGACATCAACAATCAAACTAACTGACATGAACAGCCTGTTTGGGCATATCAAAACAAAACAACACAAGCCAGGACACAGTAAGCAAACATAAAGTAAATAAATGTTATAACTTATTGATGGCCCAGAGACAAGAGTCAATATTAAATCACATAAAGAAGTAGACCATGATGGCTTCAGCAAGCTCCCAAAACAAAGAATCAAGAAATCTTCCAGAGGAAGTGAAATTCTTGGAATTACTGGACGTAGAGTACAAAACATTAATATACAGAACCCTTTCTCTTAAAGATACCGGGAAGAAGATCATGAAAAATGCAGAACAAGCCAAGAAACACACAGACAAAGAAACTGAAGAATTTAAGATCAGAGAAGAGCACAATGACAAATTTAACAGGCTACAGAATCCATAGAGAGACAGCAAACAGAAATCCAGAAGGTTAACGATAAAATTTCAGAATTAGACAACTCAATAGAAAGTTATAGGAGCAGAATGGAGGAAATGGAAGTCACAATTAGTGAGATTGAAGATAAAGCACTTGACACCAACTTATTTGAGGAAAAATCAGATTAAAAAATTTTTAAAAATGAAGAAACCCTAAGAATTATGTGGGACTCTATCAGGAGGGATAACCTAGGAGTGATTGAAGTATCAGAATGGAGGGATAACAGAAAATACAGAGAGAATTGTTGAAAATTTGTTGGCAGAAAATTCTCCTGATATCGTGAAAGATGAGAAAATCTATCCAAGACGCTCATCAAACTTCACCCAAGGTAGACCTCAAAAGAAAGTTACCAAGACATATTATAAGCAACTTGCCAAAACTAAAGATAAAGAGAGAATTTTAAGAGTGGCTAGGGATAAACAAAAAGTTATCTACAAAGGAGAGTCAATAAGACGAAGCTCGGACTTAGCAGAAACCATGCAAGCAAGAAGGCAATGGGATGATATATATAAAGCCTTGAGGGAAAACAATTGCCAGCCAAGAATTATAGATCCAGCAAAACGATCTCTAGGGCATTTCCAGATAAACAGAAGTTTAGGGAATTTGCAAAAACCAAACCAAAATTCTAAGAAATACACTAAATTTCTGTTGCCATCACCCTAAACACTTTAGCATACATTTGTCTTAATAAAATCTGCCTATATTTCAGGCCATGATTCAGGTAAGTTTTATTAAAAAAGGAAGAAAGGAAGGAAGGGCCAACCCACACTCCTATTTGGCATTTGACAAAGTTCTTTGCCTTACTACACTAGTTTACCCATTTATAAAGTGAGTATGTCCGACCTGATGATTTCTAATAAGTCTTCAGATCTGTGATTCCAGAACATGCAATTTTAGATCAAGAGTACCCTTTGGAGAACAGGATACAACAAAAAGATTAGTCCAAAGGACTAATGGACCACAGCTACCATGCCTCCACCAGACTGAGTCCAGTACAGCTAGATGGTGCCTGGCTACCACCACTGACTGCTCTGACCGGGATCACAACAGAGGGTTCTGGACAGAGCTGGAGAAGGATGTAGAACAAAATTCTTACACACACAAAAAAAGATCAGATTTACTGGCCTGAAAGAGACTGGAGAAACCCTGACAGTATGGCCCCTGGGCACCCTTTTAGCTCAGTGGTGGTCACTTCTGAGGTTCACTGTTCAGGCAGGGATTGGACAGCCCCATAAAACAAAATGGGACTAATGAGGCACAGCAGTCCAGGGACAAGGAGTAGAAGGCAGAAGAGGACAGGAAAGCTAGCGATAGGGAACCCAAGATAGAGTACAGACAGTGTTGACATGTAGTGGGGTTGTTAACCATTGTCATAGGGCAACATGTGTACTAACTGTTTAATGAGAAACTATTTTGTTCTATAAACCTTCATCTAAAGTGAGAATAGCAGCACAACTGGAAGAACGTAATTGATGTTACTGAATTGTGCATGTAGAAATTTTTTGAAATGGCGTATCTTTGGCTATGTATATTTTCACAAAAAAAAAAAAAAAAAGGTCCAGAAGGGAGAGGGTTGACATGTCATGGAGTTGTTAACCAATGCCATAAAACAGTATGTGTACTGACTGTTTAATAAGAAACTATTTGTTCTGTAAACCTTCACCTAAAATACAAAAAAATAAATAAATAAAGTCAGGAAAAAAAAAAACCGTACTCTTTGGCTTAAATTCAGCAATTAAGGCAGAAAATTGGTAGTGGACTTCTCAAGTGGACAGGGTCTTGCTTGCTAATCTGTGAAAGAATGTTGAGTTCAGGATGTGGTAAGTAGTAGTGATCTGTGCCACACAATTACCACGTCTAAGGTAGACTTAAGAAGCCCGGGTGGCACAGTGGTTACAACACTCAGCTGCTAACCAAAAGGTCTGTGGTCCGAACCCACCAGCCGCTCTATGGGAGAAAGATGTCGCAGTCTGCTTCCTGCTTCTGTAAAAGATTTACAGCCTTGGAAATCCTGTGGGAAAGTTCTACTCTGCCCTATAGGGTCGCTATGAGTTGAAATCCACTCCACTGCAATGGGTTTGGTTTGATTTGGGTAAGATAAATTTAACCACAAAGTGGGGGAAAAAAAAAGGGAAAAGCAAGAAACTTTTAGTAATAGGAAAGATTTTCTTGAATCCAAGATATAAAAGCCATTTGAAGTTGAGAAACTTATTTTAGATATTACACTTCAAACATTTTAGAAACAACATAAATTCGGTTGGCTGTTATGGAATGATCTCTTAACCAGTTGCCCTCGAGTCGATTCCAACGCATGACAATCCCATGTGTTTCCAAGTAGAACTGTGCTCCATAGGGTTTTCATGGCTGTGACCTTTAGGAAGCATATTACCAGCCTTTTCTCTGAAGGTGCCAGCCTGTGCATGAGTTTGAAACTCCAACCTTTAGGTTAGTAGCTTAGCTCTTAACCCGTTGTACCACCTAAGGACTCCTTCATATAAATCTAGAGATTCTCCAAAAGATCAAAACATGTAATTTTTTTTTTTCTTGAAAGCACTTAGAAAATTTATCTTTTTTCAGCGACATAAGAAATATAAAATATGTATTGTTAATTAGAAGAATAAACATACTTTTAAAAATCCAATATAATAAGAAACTCAAATAAGCACTACTTTTTGATGAATAGAAACTGTAAGTTACTATAATTAGCAGTATCATTTCCTAAATATAAGAACTCATCTAATAGAAATATCGTCGCTTTTCTTTTATGAGAGGACAAAACATTCAAATGAAATTCATAGTCTTGATTTTTTTTTTTTTACTAGTTATGTTGATATTAAGTGCCGT
Source organism: Dugong dugon (assembly GCA_030035585.1). Taxonomy (NCBI): domain Eukaryota; kingdom Metazoa; phylum Chordata; class Mammalia; order Sirenia; family Dugongidae; genus Dugong; species Dugong dugon. The sequence continues at coordinate 35,448,226 of CM057475.1, read as the reverse complement.
CAAGTCAGTTCCAACTCATAGTGACCCTATGTACGACAGAACGAAACACAGCCTAGTCCTGCGCCATCCCCACAATCGTCGTTATAACGTAGTTTTACTTAGTAAAAGTGCATGAAGTCCTAAAAACTGCTACTGAAAGAATATGGTTTTGTTCATGATCAAAGAGATTAATATATGACTTTGGATAAGGCTTAGTGACTGTTTTGCATAACAAGATGTTCAACGAATGGCCATTTCAGAGTATTTGGATGTTATAAATCATTATAATTCCAGTTCGAAATCTAAAAGACCTTCTAGTACTCAGCATGCTCCGATAACTCCATGAAATTATTTTCAGCATAGTTCAAGAGTACGCATCTCGTCATTACTTTTTCCTGCTGAGAGAGTTCAGACAGTACACCCTGTTCTTTCAATTAGGTTTTACAGAATATTTATAGTATCGCTAGACTGTAACAAAAAATTCAAAGTTGCAAAAAAGAGACAGGAGGGCTAAGTATGCTAAAACAAAAGCTGGATTTAAATGTTTATGTATCTATTAAAAGATGCACTTCTTTTAAGATTTTCTCTGCTTGAGAAAGCTTTCATTAGAAAAAGGCATTGTTTTTTGCAAGTTGGAAAGAGCTTCTCAAGTTCTGAAAGCCTTTTAAATGCAAAGGTCTGCAAAAAAAAAAGATTTGTCATATGCAAATTTAAGCAAAAGTCAGCTGAATCATATTGCAGAGACCAGTGGTTGCTTACTTTCATTCCAGTACATAATTGCACATACATACAGTCATATAACCACATTTGACTAATGCTGAGAAAATGCATTAATTCTGCAGAAAATTTATTTTGCTTTATAATTGGCAACAAAAACACTTTATATAATTCTTGGCTATATTGTAATGCTTTCCTTCACCTCTCTGTGGCCTCCTGAATCTCTACATTTAAAGTAGCAAAGCCCCACTAAAAATTTTGCAAACTATTTTTTGTTATCACGATAATGTGATAAAATAGAAATCGAATTTGCTTCTATGCTAAAAAAGATTATATATATGGGGAAGGGGAGATATATCTGTGTGTATGTAAAGGAACAGGTGTGGGGCAGACTGCACAAATAAATTTCTTTCCTGTAAGATTGTAATAATCTACTTGTTCCTCCATTTTTCTGTAACTTTCCCAGAATTAGTCTCATAGAAAATAATTGTTAATTTCATAGGTGAGAAATCATACGGCACTGCTTAATTTATATTGTTAAATGCATTCATAGTTCAAGGTTTTAATGAGCTTAGTCTTCTTAAAGTTATTTTTCAATTTTGACCATTTATTCATTATTTTTATCTACCTTTTTATGTGCTAAATATATCATATTGTTTATATTGTTGGTGAACTTCTTTTCTCAATTGGTGGCATTCTTTTATAACACTTGATATAGATGTTAGATATTTATACACTAAAAATTTTTCACTTCTCCTTTCCATTTATTTTCTACTTCTAAACTGATTAAAAATTTCTACTTTAGTAAAGATATTTGATATTCTCTTCTATTTACTCTAAAATTTTTTAACTTACAAATTTTTAACCCATGAGAAATTGATTTTGAAGTACTGATTTCTTCAAATAGAAATTATTATATTCAAAGCTTTCTTAATTTCACACTTTGCACTGTTTGGCCAATCCATTATAGAAACCAAAGCAAATATTTTGATATATATTTCAAATGTAGAATTGTATTCTTAAATCCTTGCTAATGGAATATTATTGTGTAACTATTTCTTGAATACCGTGGCATGAAATCTATTTTAAAATTCGGGCTTGCTTATTTTTAATAAAGTACAGTTATACTTGGAATTTAGATGTGAAAAGTGTTACCAATTGAATTTACTACTGCCAGTCAATATCCTTTAGAAATCTAAAACTGAGTTTTGGTCTGTGGAAGATACATAGGATAATAAGCACAAATTCCTGTATTCAGAGTGTTTACCAGTCTAGGGGATCAGCAGGTTCTGGTTCATATACAAATATAATTTAAGGCAGACTGTGATAAATTACCAGGACAGGGCGGAATGCAGAAGAGATTTCAGGGAAAAGGGGTCAGAAAGGAGTAATTCAGGAAATGGCTTCAAAGAGTAAATGCTGAAAGGTTGCATAAGATTTTGGCAGATGATGAGCCTTACAAGAGAGGTACAAAGTAGAGAAAACAAGAATCAGGAAATATCAAAAGCCAAGAAAATATGAGATCTAATGATAATCTACAAATAATGTGGTTTAACTCCAGTTGTAGGCTGTGCAAAGTTTGGGGGGACGGGCTACAAAGGCTTACTTATAATGCCTAAACAGCCTGGATTTTATACCTCTGAGATGGAAGATTTTAATTTGATTGTTTCTAATAATAGATAGATTGGTCAGTATATACTTCAAGAAAATTAATCAATAGGCCGAAGACACAGATTTATTTTAAAAGGGGAGAATAGTTATAAGGCTGTGGCATTCATTCATTTGTTCATCCATCCATTCATTTGTTCATTTATTATTTCATCCAACAGCAATGTATTAAGCGCCAGCTGTGTACCAAGCATGTTCTTTGCTCTGGGCCCAAAGAAACTAACAGTGTGTAGTAACTTAGGTAAGATTAGTCTATCATAAATTGGATGTGAAGATAATATTTCCACTATGACAAAAAAACAGGGATTATAAAATATGAAAAACTGTAAATTTGACTGCACATTTTATAAAATTGCCTTCATATCAAAAACACCATGAAAGGAAATCAAATATCATGCTGAGAAAAACATTCACAACTCACATTTCAATCACAATGTTAATGTCCCTAAAATACAAAGAATCCCTGTGGTAAAATAAGGCTAATTACATCATGACCAAAGGGCTAGATCATACAAGTTTTTCTTACTCTGTCTTACAGCATTAATAAGATACCTCTTTCCACCTCTTCCCCTACTTTTTAAAAAAAAAATCAAATTGCTTTTAGTTAACACTTTTCTGTTCCAGGTTCTGCTAGCCTATGGGAAGCAATAATAACTGTTTTGTCACGGTGCTTATATTCTAGCAGGAGAAAACATACTCCCTCAGAAAAAAAAAAAAATGAAAAAAAGTATTTATAAACTTTGACAGAAATTGGAATTGAAAAGATTACACCAGGTGCTGAGATAAAGATCCAAGGTGGGACTTCAAGTAGTGTATCAAGGCACAGATGTTCTGGAAATGTGATATTTAAACTGAGGCCAAATACATATGAAGACACTAAACGTGTAGGGAAAGACTATTTCAGGCGGGAAGAATGAGACAAGGAAAAGCCTTTCTGAGCAAAAAAGAAAGAAAGAATGTCTGACATTCTAAGATTTATGATATTCCGTGATTCACTGAGTTTTGGCAGGCATATTTAAGCCATTATTTGCCCTTGTTTTTAATTCAGAAAGTTTAAAATCATTTTGAAATAGTAGTTCCAGGAGACTTTTGCATCGTAGTTTGTTCACAGCTATAGTGTTTGAAATAGAGAAACATCTAAAACGTGTTTATGAAAACCATTATACTAATAGGTATTATATTTCAAAAAAGCAATTATTTTCTATTCTAATAACCTGAATTTCAAAGCAATTCTTTACATTAGTTTTTCTTTTTTGTAGTATTTAAAGTTTCAATACTTGATAAAACCAAAACCAAACCTCTTGCCAACGAGTCGATTCTGACTCATTGCAACCTTGATAATATTGGGTTACTCAGACTCTTCAGCTTATGATTGTTAAAAGAAATAGATTTCCAAAGCCAATTTACTAAGTTCCATTTAAACTGTGTGTTTGATTTGCACTCTCTTATTAAAACATACTAATTAATGGTGATTCTTTTCTATTTATGGTGATACCGCTATGTGGGTCTTACTTTTGCATTAGGACAAAATTAGCACACTGAACCATATTATACCAGATTGTGCATCTATCTGCATACAGGTCCATGTTAACTGGAGCTGCACTATTAGCCTTTCCATGTGTTATTTTAAACACTATCATAAATTTATTGACAATAATTACCTACAAGTAACATTTTATAAATTACTGGAACCTAAAGAAGAAAGTTAAAATTTGAGGACTCTAAACCAATGTAAATATTAGTTGGCATATAAATGCATACAGAATATTACAATTTGCCATATTATATTTTATGATAAACTACAAAGAGAGTGCATCAAATTTAGTTTAAAAAGCAACTTTATAATTGTTTGAAGCTGAATATTCCTTTGGAGTTTTCTTGTGAAGTAAAATAATTCTTATTAAATATGTATTTAAGTAGTATTCTATAATTTACCAATTTTATATTAGTTGTATAATAAAAACTTTGGAATTCAGTTTTATTAAGTATATACTTATATCCCACTGTCCTCCACTAGACTTAAATCTATAATGACTTTACTTTCTGTGGCAGTACTATCCCTTCCTTCAATGATTGATGGAAATACCCAAAGTTCATTCGGTTGAATGTGAAAAATCTATTATTGTTATGAATTAAAATAGATAATCAGTAAATGAATTCAATATTTTGTAAAATAATTTGCTTTTGTGGTAATAACATGAATAAAAACGTTTTGATGCACGTGATCATGATAGAGACAATGTTTAAATAAGAAACCAATGAAGTAGAAATACACTTGGAATTTAATAGAAGCTTTTGTCTAAATTTAAAAATTTATCTATGGAAACAAAGCACAAACGTTGAGACAAAACAAATGTCTAAACAGTGTGCCCTCTGTGTCTTTGCCGTCCATCGTTATGAACATTCAACAGAGACTGTATGTGGCCCACAAAGCTGACATTGTTTATTTTGTGGCCATTTACAAGAAAAAAAAAAAAGGCAACTCCACATGGAAAGTCATTGGGATTTGAGAGTTGAAGAGTCTCGTAATATGATTTGTATTTTAGAAGGCTTATTCTAGTAGATACAGGGAAAATACTCTGCAGGTAGACAAGAGTGGAAGCAGAAAGACCTGTCTGGATGCTTGGCAATAGTCCAGGCAATAGGTGGTAATGGCTAAGTCGAGACTGATACCCTCCCAGAAGCCAAGAATGACTGGATTTGAGATATAACTTAAATGTAGGGCCAACAGGAATTGCTAATGTTTTGGGTTATGAAAAAAAGAGTCAAAGATACCTCTGAGAATTGTAGCCTGCATTGCTGAGTGAGGCTTTTTCTGAGAAGGAACAACCCAGAGTGTGCAATTTTAGATACTGTACATGCTACATACGATTTTTTTTTTCTTCCTCTAGAATAAAACTCCTCCCAGAGAGTCTACTATTTTCTCATAATATTTGTTCTAGAAAAAGGAATGTGCTATAGGAAATTATTAACAGAAAATATTAACAGTTTTAAAAGACATCATTTTAGTTATATTTTTAAGTATATTTCCATTTTGATCATCAGGATTTTTTTGACAATCGATTTCAAAATAAAAGCTTAAGATCACAAATTTAGTTTGTTGAAGACATTAAAAAAAAACCACAATCATATTCACTTTAAATATATTCTGTCATTTTACAGACCCGGTTGCATATCTGCTGAAGTTAAGGCACTATTTTTGTTAATGTGCTTAAGTAGCCTATAAACATTTTCCCATTTTGTGCACTTAATCTAAAATGATCATGTTCAGTTATATTAGTCACCATGAGACAATTTCCAAAGTTTTGTAGTGCCTGTTTTTAGCAAAGTTAAGGGCCTTTAATCCTTAAATTTCCACTTTCTTAAAACATTGAATTGTCTTTGCTATTTCATCTGAAAACACACACACATACACACACACAAATTTCTCATTATTTTAATGTATTTATTCCCTTATATTGTTGTACCTTACTGCATTCAACCATTTGTTTACTGCATGACTTTTGTATCGGTCCAAATTCCCAGTATCTTAGAAAGAAATATATGGGATATATGATAGACATTTCACAATAATCAAGAAAAAGAAAAATGAGTATTCATATCTGCAAAACCTTTCATATAATTACTGAGTGTAGGCTATCTTTATTCTGATAAAAGGTTATTTTGATGTAGATACTGATTAGATACCACTAACCAAACAGAGTTGGAAGAACAACTGTTGCTTCCACTATTCATTGCCGTACTATCATTCTGGGCAGGGGGCTCTGCATCTTATTAGCTCTCTTGGTAACTCAGACCATTACTTCTTAATTGCAAAATCAAGATGGCAGTACTTCTAAGAATTGTTTACTGGACTAATAAAGATAATGTTTGTAGACTGAAAATTATGTGCTGATAAGAATGTGGATCAACCGAATTCCTATGTTGTTCAACAGAATCTAGTTACAAAATAATGCATACTGCATGATTCCATTTGTATGAAGTTCAAGACAAAACCGATATTGTATGATAGTGGTCAGAATAGCAGTTATGTGTTGGGATAGGGCATTGGCTTTGAAGTTACAAGGAAAATCTTTGGAATCATAAAAGACACACTATCTTGATCTGAGTGGTGTTTATGGGAGAGTTTACATATGCAAGAATTTATCAAGATGTATATATATATATATATGGAAAATGCCACAATTTATCAAAAGAGACAAGTAGCTTCCTGTATGTGAGTTATGATTCAGTAAATAAATCTGCAAAGCAGTTTGCACAGTACCTGCACGTAGTAAGTGTTCAAGAGAGAACAGTTTTAGATCAAATTAAACATGTGAAACCTTTAGGATTTTATTTCCAATTACATTTAGAAAAAAATGGACTAGTAAAAAATATTTTATATTTTATAATTTTTAATAATGTAATAATTAGCCAAGTGTTTTATAAACTATATATCATATATAGATGTTTAGGGTACCAACAGCACATCAGCAAAATATTCCACAATTTAGTTTAGACGGTAATAATAGCTGCATATTTAAAGTTCAGAAGATTTTAGAGAAAAATAATTTACTATCCAATAAGAAACTTGATAAAAAATTTTAGTGCCTAAAACATAATATTTGATATGCCTAACATAATAGACGTTACTTTTTATAAAACAAGTAACCTACTTATAAAATCAAACTTAATTATCCTATTATTTTTTGCCACAAACAGAATTGAAGAGCAAAGTAGTCTGGTGTATTTATACATCATTTTGATAAATGTATTTTGACTGATGTCTTGGACAATATTTTTCCTTCATCAAAAAATACGCAGTGTTCTTTTAAAATATCAGTATAATACAGTTACACATTTTTAACCAGATTCATAGTAATTAACCAGTGAATATAACAGAGATATTGATATGCTTTTTATTGTTTTGATCTAGTTTTGTATAAAATTCTCAGGTAATAGAGACTGTAATTTTTCATTCACTATTGAACATTATTTCCTTATGATAATTTAAGTCAAGATTTTCATTTTTGTGAAATATCCTGTTAACTTTCGGTAAAGGCATTTCCACATGCTTTGCTGTTTTAGGTGCCTTCAGGTGGGCTCCAACTCATATCGATCTTAGGCATAAAAAGAAAGAAACGTTGACCAGTCCTGTGCCATCCACAGAATCGTTACTATGTTTGAGCCCATTGTTGCAGCCACTGTGTTAATCTGTCTCATTAAGGGTCTTACTCTTTTTCAACGAGCCTCCATTTAACCAAGCATGATGTCCTTCTTCAGGGACTGGTCTCTCCTGATAACATGTCCAGAGTCGTTAAGACAAAGTCTAGCCATCCTCACTTCTAAAGAACATTCTGGCTGTATGTCTTCCAAGACAGATTTGTTCATTCTTCTGGTAGTCCATGGTATATTCAATATCCCTCACCAACACCATAATTCAAATGCATCAAATATTCTTTAGTTTTCCTTTTTTCATTGTCCAGCTTTTGCATCCATATGAGGTGGCCACGGCTTGGGTCATGCGCACCTTAGTCATCAAAGTAACATCTTTGCTCTCCACATGTTAAGTATCACATTTTACCCATGTTTCTAACATCACTTTTCCAGATATGGTTAGAGAAGCTTATTTTATTCACTTTGACATCACTCAGTTTATGAACCTATCATACAGGCAGATTTCCCAATCCACAAGAATTATATAAAGTGTGATAACATACGGGAATACTCCTAGTATATTGCTTGTTACATAATTTAAAAAAAAAGCCAAACCAAACTCATTGCCATCAAGTCAATTCCGACTCATAGTGACCCTAGAGGATAAAGTAGAACTGCCCTACAAGGTCTCCAAGGAGCACCTAGTGGATTAGAACTGCCGACCTTTAGGTTAGCAGCTGTAGCTCTTAACCACTATGCTACCAGTGTTTCCTGGTACATAATAGGTTGTAATAAATGTTTGTTGAATGAAGTTTTACCTCAAATTGTTCCATTTCAATTGTTTTAATCAAGTATAAGTGAGAGGATATATGATGTCTACTAATGCCTTTCATGGAGACTATAATAAGAATGACATAACAATAGCAAACTATGAGTAATTTAATATTAGTTGATTATATTATTTCCAAAAGACATAGAAGAATACAAGATTTCTACAAAGAAAAACAGTTCCTGGTTTCCCATTTCAGGCACTTTTCAGCCTTCTGATTGTCCTCTGCACAAGTTAGTGTACAAGGAAATCTTCCATTCGCCATAGTATTAAAGGACTTTGGCTATAAAAGTACTAAAGTTGGAAAGCCGCCCATATTTGTTAACCAGTCATACCTATGTAGCTGAAACAAAGTTTCACTTACCAACACCACAGGATCTACTCACTTCTTTCTCTACAGGCTCTTCTCAAAATTTCAGTGCAGTAGGTCATTCTCTTTCTTCACATTCTTCCTCCTTAACAATAAATTTTGCAAGAACCCTTCCAGTTCAAGCAGCCCTTCCCCTTTCCTTCATTATGCTAGCTCACTTAGTCTGTGACCCTCTTGTTGACACCCACCACACACCATTCTAATAACTGAGTATTTCAAGATGGCTAGACTAAGCGTGGGATAGGAGGAGCAGAGGCTGTGCTACTCATTTTTCTTTTTACCCTTCCTAGAATTCTTTTGTCATTTCTAGGGGTAATTTTCACCAGATAATCTCAGAAATGTGGTATTAGGAAAATAAATAATGTGACTGAAGGAGCATCAAGTTTGGTATCACAGCTGGGTTCATATACCCACTTTCCTACTTACTAAAAGTATGGCTTAGTGTTAACCAAAAAACCAAAACCAGTTGCCATCAAGTCAATTCCAACTCATGGCGCCCCGATGTGTGTCAGAGTAGAACCGTGCTTCATAGGGCTTTTAATGGTTAATTTTTCTGATGTTGATCACCAGGCCTTTTTTCCAAGGCACCTTGGGGTGGGCTAGAACCACTAACTTGTTTGTTAGCAGCCAACCTGTGTTAATCATTTGCACTGCTTAAACCCTTTTAAAATGAGGATAATAACGTCTTTGTAGCGTGTGTGCAACAATAAAGATGAAACCAAGTGGCTAGTTATTGTTACATAACCACTTGATAAGTGGTGCCTACTTTCTTCCATGCTGCTCACTTCTTACTCTGTCTTGAAACCTTAGCAAAAGTAAGACAAGTATTCTCAAGCTAACGGTAAACATTTCCACCTTTCTCCACAATTTTTCTGAACAGTATTCCTGGGACACATATTGCACTTTTTTTGTTTGTTTGTTTCGTATTCAGCTACTCACAGTTTGATACTGAGTATGAACAAGCCAGCAAGCCGCTGCAAATTCCAAGTGTTTGGGACACTGAGAGAAATAGCTAAGAAAAGAAGAATAGACTTTATTTTAAACAATTTTTTTTTCCTAAGAAACGTTTAGTTATTCACCCGACTTGAGTAAAGAAATAATATCTTAACAAGATAAAGGGACTGTTTTCCTTTCCTTAATTGTCTTGGTTTATAAGTATTCATTTAATATCTGAGAAAGAGATGAGACGGAAATGTAAAGCAAACAACTTAATTCATTAGCTAGTTTTTCTTCCCGCTTAGCATCACAACATAAACCAGCTGGTGAAAGGTACTATACATTAATTCTGCAGTGGTTCTGGTTATTGAAGAAACAAAGGAAGAAGGAGTCAAAGATATACCCCATCTCAGCCTAGGTAAGCTAAGTGGGAAGAACTAGCTAATGAATGGAGTTGTTTTTATAATAGAAAGTGATTGATGTATGGCCACCAGGGCTCCTTTAGATGTATGGTAGGAAAAAAAAAAAAAATTGACCTTACAGTGGCCAAGAAGATAAACTATATCCCACACTTACTATGTACAAAGGAAAGATTCCTCTCTGTGAATAGATATTAAATGCCTAGGAAACCAACTTAGGATGCTTCACAGGGGCATGTGCTATTTTCTGGGTCACTTCTTCCTTTAATACTCTTCCCAACCTTGATAATGATTTCTTTTTAATGTTTCTAATATTAAAATAGTTTCAAAGATGAACCCAAAGGAATCACACTATAGCATATAATTATTTTCATAAATGAGATTTGCTGAACTGCATATTAAGGTATTGCTTGCTTTTTTTCACCAGACATTTTTCTTTGTTAAAATAAAGGAGATCAATTCTGCATTTCATAGAATCTCTTCTCTCTCTATATATATATATACACATACACACATATGTATATGTTTGTATATACATAGAAATATACATGTATACAGCACAAGTTATATATGCATATGTGCACATATATACACATATGTATATATAATATGTTGTTATATATGTATAGATGTATATGCACGCATGCATATATACAGTCATTTTATTATAATGTGAATGAAAATGCAGATAAGAAAATAGATAATAAATATCTACATAGATACATTATATTTTCCATCATCTCAAAATTACTACATTCTTTTGAAAATTGCAAGACAGTTTGAGAAAGGGAAAGTTACTTTTGCCTGGCAGTATACATGATAAATTCTTACATATTTATCTACTATATTGTGTTCAAAGAGCTTCCCTCGACATGGGCATTCTTCACTTTGTACACAGTAGCATGCAACTTAAACGTGTAATACATGGCCTTCTTCCCCTCACAGAGTTATATTAGAAATTCTAAGCTGTCTTACATTAAATTTGGGGATAGTAAGATTTTTGCCTTCCTTGAGGAAAACCCCACTTCAACTCTCAGCCAATGTACCCCACGTACAGCCACCACTCCACTGTTAGAGGAGGTTTGCATGTTGGTATGATGCTGAACAGGTTTCAGAGGAGTTTCCAGACTAAGATGCACAAGAAACAAAGGCCTGGCAATCTACTTCTAAAAATCAGCCAATGATAACCCTACAGATCAAAATAGTTGGATCCACAGCCAATGATGTGAATGGTGCAGGACCAAGCAGTGTTTAGTTCCATTGCGTATGGGGTAGCCATGAGTTGGGGCCTACTCTATAGCAGCTAACAATAACATTCTTCACCTCTAGTAGTCATCAATAAAAGAAGAAAACCAAAATATAGAATTTAGAGAAACAATTTATACACGAAACTATAGACATGATATGTTCACTTACCTTTGTTGTGCTTAGATTTAAAGCCAGCTGCTCTATCTTAAACACTTTTTTAGAACTACTCCCCAAAAATATATATCTAGTAATAGTTATGTAAGAAAATCTATATATAGTTATGTGAAAATTAAAGAAGAAATATGAGACATAATTCTCATTCATCAAAATGTTTTACATTTATTTTAAAAAGTTCGCATAATGCATGCACATAGTGAGAATTACTGTGTCCCCCTATTGAGGCTAATTGTTTCAGCATTCTTTGTCATTTCTTTTTGTCAGAAGTGATAAAAGAAATGTAAATAGTTTAATTTAAATGTAAGTTAATGATTTAATAAATTAAAGTCCCATACGCTAAGCTGTGTATCTCATCTATGAAGGGTCATTGTATTTGTCCACGCCTGTGTTTTTCATAACTTTCTCATGCACTCAATACTTGAGTCATTCATTGCTCTTTCATGCTCATAAAATAAACATTAAATACCTGTGTGGGTACATGGAAATTCAAACAGCTGATTTTCATAGTTTTTCTTTCAGTCTATTGCTTATGTCCTTGAGGCTGATATGAATATTATTAAGAGTAGTGTTGCAGCTTGATAAACAAGTTAGGTAAGCTACTGGGTGCTCTAACTAATATAGCTATGACTCCACAATCCGTGTGATGAAAAAGAATTAACTAAATAACACTGATACTAGCTAATATCTGCTACACACTTATGATATGTCATATACAATCATTTACATATCATAATAAATTTGTAAGTTTGGAGTTTGTTACTGCTATTTTCACCATTTTACATACGAAGAAAATCACATTTAGAGGAGTTAGTCTTGACATCTTGTGCAAGGCTTTGTATCTGTACAGCAGTGATCTTAACTGTGCTATTATACTGCCTACTGTTATAATGTATTGCCCCTCTTCTTTGTTCTTTAGTAAAGCATTACATTATAATTTCTGATCGGTTTTATTAACTGACCATTTCTTTTCTCATCTTTCTATTCTCTCAGACCAAATACAGTAGCCTGTTGCTGTCAAGTCGATCCCAACTCATAGCAACCCTATAGGATAAAGCAGAACTATCCCATAGGGTTTCCAAGGCTGTAATGTTTACGGAAGCAGACTGCCATATCTTTCCTCCGTAGAGCGGATGGTAGGTTCGAACAGCTAACTTTTTGATGGCAGCCAAGCACTTAACCACTGTGCCACCAGGGCTCCTAAGAATACAGTTAAGCATGATAATAATTAATATTTTGGGGGGTTCTTATTATGTACCAAACTGTTCAAAATAGTTTAAATAATTCACTCACTTAATTCTAGTAGTAATGCTATGAGAATAAACTACCATTATCAATTTTTAGAATAAAGAATATCAAATAAAGAAACTTAGGCATTTGTAGAATAAAACTCGACTGAACTGCAAAGATAGAAAGTGATGGAGCATGGCACATGAGCCCAGGCAGTCTTGCTTCAAAGGCTGTGTTCTCAATCATCACTTGTTTGCTTTCAAAGGAAGGATGTATCCAACAGCCCTGGTTGTCAACAGTATTATTACTGTGATGGAGAAATACGACACATACACATAAAAATAGCTATCAGTACATGATGAATGACAAAAAAATATATAGTGCTATCAGAATTTAGAGAAGTGCTATCAGAATTTAGAAGTGAAGAAATTCATCTCTTTCATTTTTGCATTCTCAGAACCTTTGTCTCAAAATCTGTATATATCCACATCCAACTCAACATATGTTAAAAATGTTCCAGCAACTCAAGCTACCTCTGAACTAAATCATTAAACCAAATGGGTTGCAGTCACCCTCTCTGGTCTGTCTAGAAGTAGTTAAGTATCACACACAAGCGCACACACGCACAACAAGGAGGAATTGAAGCTTCTTTTTAGACTATGCTATAAATGTAGAAAAAAGAGAAATACAGGCATGAGGGATTTAAGTAAAATTTATAACTATCGGTAAGTAAATTATCACAAATAAAGATTACCAAACAAATATTTCTGTATCAGACAATGTATTCTAGAAACGTTGAGTGGATAGAAGATATTTACTTTCTTCATATTATTTTGTTAATAGTAAACAATAACAGGTCTCAAGCTTCCGTTTTGAAATAATACTTGGATTAGCATTTTAATCTCAGTTTCCTTTATCAATCAAATGCTCTGAAAATATGAAATGTGCATTATAGCTCAACTCTATATTTCTGAAATATTTTTCAGTAATTAAGAGAAGCATTTCAGCAGGCCATTGAAACAAAAGAAAACTTTTCTTATTTCTTAGATCCTTGGGTTATCTATATAGCCCTGAACACTAGTCTCACCAGTGAATCTCCTTCCTTCTGGGTTTTGATGACTCTGCACCTTTTGTATCTCATTCTGAGGTTTGATGGCCTCTTTTCTTTATCTCTTAATTTTCCACCCCTCTGCTTCCTTTGATCTTCAGTTTGAATATTCAGTGTCTATATGACTTCCAATGCAAGCAGCTCACATTTGTTTTTTTTTCAGCTAAATAATACAGCAAACTTATTCTGGTCATCTGAGTAAACATAGTGCTACTTCAAAATCAGTGTGATAAAATGTAATTAATCTTTTTCTCTAAACTGGGTTTCCTGTGATGATTACACCATTCAACCTCTTTAAATGGCTCTTTAACCTGAACTCACTCTTCCATATCTTGTCTTAAAAATAAGTTTTATTTTCTCTTTCAAAATAGTTCTGATTATTTCTTCCTTCTTTATGTTGGTTTTCTTCTAGTTAGTTCCACCCTCATAAATTCCCTCGCAATTATTACAACAGCCTCCTGCTTATACTCATAGGTGGAATACATAACATTCATAAGGAATCAAAGCCAGGGTACGCTCAGGCTCTAAATGCAACTAAATCACATACTATTAAAAGAATTGAAGCAAAAAAACTCCATTAAAGGTAATCTTGTGGTGCTTCTATAAGCTATGTATGTTTAATCATAAATAAAAATAGTTTTTATAAAAAACAAAAAAAACTTTTGTTTAGGTTTAGCCAATTTTTACCAAAAATCAACTTTGTCAGTATTATTGACTATGCATTTATTAAGTCATGAAGCTGTTTTGCAGAATTATGGTGGAAAGTGGGCAGGGATAGCTCCCTTGACTTTTTAAAGAATATTAACAAAAAATAGGAAACCCAAACAGAAAATAGTGTGTTGTAGTGATCTTTGAGAAGGAAATAAGAAAAATGCCACCTCTATCAAAGTAATTCTATAATCCAATTATCTATACATCTACTTGGAACTCTGATTCTTTTGTCCTCACATCCCTTTTTTAAGTAGTGACTTTAGAATGCTCATGCCTTTGTTTACCAGATGAGTCAAATAGTTTAATAAAAGGAATAATTGATGACTTCTCAGAGTACAGATAAGAAGTTATTTAGCTCTAATTCTCTCCAGCTATCTATTTTCCTCCTTTTAAAATGTTTATTTTTAAGCATATATAAAGATATCTGAACTACCAGTTCATAGCATTTTCTGAAGAAGGAAGTTGACAATATTTTCCCAAAAGTTAAAAAAAAAACTCTACCTGTAAACCAGCCTGTGATAATTCTGAAAATCTCTATTTATACTATAAAGATTTTTTTCTCTAAACCACACTTTTTTAAACACTTGCAGAAGGAAGAGAGAAATGTCAGGAAATCTGGATTCCTATGAAGTTTGCTGCTGACTGCTATAATTCTGAATGAATCAAAAAACCAAAGAAACCAAACCTGTTGCCGTCAAGTCAATTCTGACTCTCAGAGGCCGTATAGGACAGAGTAGAACTGCCCCATAGAGTTTCCAAGTGGCAGCTGGTAGATTTGAACTTCTGATCTTTTGGTTAACAGCTGAGCTCTTAACCACTGTACCACCAGGGATCCAAATGAGTCATACTTCCTCAATAATTGCACTGTTAATTTCAGATTAATCAAAGTTGTCGCAAACGAGTTTGGACTTCAGTACAGTTGTTTTCATAAGTTTATTTTGATCTTTGATTTTTGTAAATGTCATGTCAGTATAACACATTAAGTTTTGATTTCAAGTCTCCAAACAAAATTTCCATAAAGAGTGAACTCTCCATTGTTGTTGTATGCAGAAGAATTGATTCCAACTCATAGCTACCCTATTTGACAGACTAGAATTGTCCTATAGGGTTTCTTAGTGGCTATATAATAAAACGGGGTAGAAAGGGCAAATATTTTTTACTGTCTACTTCTACAAACTGAAGAGCCTAATTGGCAACTGTTTACTCCTGGTCACATCGTTATTTCTTTAAATGTTGTATTTTGTTTTGTAATTGTCATTCCAGTCAGCTAGAAGTTATAAGGTGCCTCGTTTAAGCATTTAACTTTTATCTGAAAGTGACTATTGATTTGATAAAATAACAAACTTGTATATATCAAATGCATCACAGTTCTCTAAAATGGATGACTATTATATGGAGATTGTAAAATATTTTACAGGTTAACAAATTCATTTTGGTTCATTTTTTTTTAAGGCTGAATATAGTAAACTGCAGATCCTGCTAAACAAAATTACATAAAAGATATCTTATTTTAAGATAATGTCTTACTTATTTGTTAGCTACCACAGTAGGAATACACCTGTCGTCTTTCATATATCATCTTGGGTTATTTTGAAAAACAAAGATTTCAAGGTAAGTTAATATGTAGTAACATCTAGAAATGATTAACACTCTCACTTGTTTAAAATGCTTAAGACAAGTAAAAAGTAGGACGATGTTATTTGCAAAAAGTTGAGTGTTTGACAACTCCCTAGCACATTTAAAATATGAATTGTTTTACACTCAACTTTTTTTAGGGGCACAGCTCTAACATATGTCAATGTAATGGCTGAATTTAAGGCAGAGCCTCAGAGAGCTTTGCACCAGAATCCTGTTTCCTTTGCTTGGCTTCCTCCTCCACAGTTTTGAAGTTATGTGTAAACCCCATTGCACCTACACAGTATGATTAAGAATGTTGCCGACATAACTTGTACGAACTCCCTAATAGTAAACCACTTAAAAGTAACTTTTCCCCTGGCCCTAGGGGAACAGTCTTGGTGGCAGCAACTCCAGCTGACTCCTTTCCTTGCACAATGAAATAAAGGTGCTTTTCTGCCTTCCCACCTCGGTCTCTTGTTTATTGGCCAATGCAAGTCATGCTGCGCAAGAATCTGGGGTTTCCACCCAGTAACATTTCTGGCAAGGTATCCAGGAGTCATCTGCTCAGTTCCTGAGGTAGATTGGACAAAAGACTGGCCCTGATGTCTGGTGCCACCAGGAGATTTTTCCTGAAGACCTTGGAGCAGCTATGGAAGCCGATCCACCTTGTACCCAAAAGATGATTCCATGGGAGGCACAAAATGCATCTGGGTTGTTTGGCAAGTCCCTAGGTAAGGCCTTAGAAGAGTCCCAAAAAGCAGGAGGAACTGACCATTGAGGGCATTATGAATCTGAGGTTATTTGGTAAGTAACAGGGTATGTGATGGTTAAGATTGTGTGTCAACTTGGCTCGGCCATGGTTCTCAGTGTGTTAATGTAATCACTTCCATGATTTAATATACTGTGAGTAGCCAATCAGATGAAAGGGAGTCTCCTTTGGGATGTGGCCTGCATTTGACTATAAGCAAATGTTCTGGCTTTTTGCTCTCTCTGGATCCTGTGGCTGCCTCCTGTCACCTCATCTCCAGTTCTTGGGAATTGAGCTGTCAGCTTATCTGCCAAACTTGGGATTCGTTGATCTGCACAGCTTGTAAGCAGGAGCACTGCTCTCAGACCTGCTGATCTTGGGCTTGCCAGCTGCGTGACTTAAGAAAGACCTCTACCCTGATCCACGGACTTGGGACGTTCTAGCCTCTACAATCACGTGAGCTGTTTCCTTGATATAAATCTCTCTCTCTATATATATTTATATACCTTACTGGTTTTGCTTCTCTAGAGAACCCAGACTAAGACAGGGTAATTCCTAGATAAGGCCTTAGAAGATTCCTTAGAAGATTTCCAAGAAGCAGGAGGAATTGACCATTGAGGGCATAAAAGGCTCTAGGTGCCTGTTAGGTTGCTTCACTGGATTAGCTTGTGTGAGTGTGTAAGTGTGTGTATCTGGAGAGTGGGGAATGTTCAAGGCATCCTGGAATGCAGCCCACTAAGACACATCCTTAAGAACAGGGAACAGAGACTTGGATAGACATGGCTCTGGCAGCATGCTTGTCCCTTTCCTACTTTTGCCTCTTTAAATATATGCCACATAAAACCTTTCTTTTTGCCTTACTAAACTTTGTGGTGTTTTAACACAACAGTTAATGGTGTAGTCATTGCAGGGATTCTAAAACCACAAATCCAGGCAACCTCAAGGAGACCTGGACTGTGGAGCAGAAGCCAACAAAGAGAGGTCTTATCTTCTGGACCCAAACATTCACACTCCACATCCCTTGGACACCGAGGGGGTGAGTACTCTCAGAAAATGAGCCTTTGCTTATTATTTTTTTTCTCCTTCTCATGTTTTCTTAAGTTTTGTTTAGCATATTTGTTTGGAAAACCAGTTATTTGATTAAGGAGAATTTTTCTTAGGTTTTCGCTTGATCATTTGCCTAAGAGTGACATTTACTAACTCTTTTGATAAACTGCAGATTAGTGTCCAGATTCAGGTGCCTGAAATATTAGAGATAATTCTATTTCCAAAGAACTCTGGGTCACTTTAAGCTGCAAAATTATGGCACTGGCTGACCAGTAAAAGCCCTTAGGGCAGTAGCCAGCGCTCATCAAGAGCATTTAAGACTCCTGTGACAGGATAAGGTGGTTGCGGGACAGGTTAGAGTGCTAGACACAACCTGGGAAATAGTGCTCTGTTTTACCAAATTCTCAGGGGTAGGTGGTAGCTCCTGACCTCTTTTATGGAATTTGCAGGGAGAAGTGGGAGCTCTATACCTGTTTTATGATATAGTTTCTCAACAAAGAATCACAATGCTAAAATTAAAATCATCAGTAACTATTTTAAAATACTTTCCAACACTACACCCAACAGCTGCAAAGTACATATTCTTTTCCAGTGCACATGGAACGTCCTCCAGAATAGACCACATCTTAGGCCACAGAGCAATCCTCAACAAGATCCAAAAGGTTGAGATAATACAAAGTGTCTTCTCCGACCACAACACCATCAAAGTAGAAGTTAACAACAGGAAGACTAAGGAAAAAAAATCAATTACATGGAAACTGAATAACACCCTGCTTACACAACACTTGGTAATAGAAGAAATCAGAGATGAAATCAAAAAATTCCCAGAATCAAATGAGAATGAAAACACATCATACCAAAACTTTTAGGACGCAACAAAGGCAGTCCTCAGAGGACAATTTATAGTAACAGATGCACACATCAAAGAAGAAGAAAGGGACATAATCAAAACATTAACTACAGAACTAGAACAGATAGAAAGAGAACAGCAAAAAAAGCCTACAGCCACTAGAAGAAAGGAAATAATAAAGATCAGAGCAGAAATAAATGAAATAGAGAATAGAAAAACAACAGAAAGAATCAACAAAACCAGAAGTTGGTTCTTTGAAAGATTCAACAAAATCGACAAACCACTGGCCAGATTAACAAAAGAAAAATGGGAGAGGATGCAAATAACCCAAGTAAGAAATGAAATGGGGGACATTACAACAGACCCAACTGAAATAAAAACAATCATAACAGAGTATTATGAAAAACTATACACCAACAAATTTGAAAGCCTAGAAGACATGGATAAATTTCTAGAAACACACTACTTACCCAAACTGCCACAGAGTGATGCTGAAAATCTGAACAGGCCCATAATAAGAGAAGAGACTGAAAAGGTAATAAAAAAACTCCCAACAAAAAAAAAAGCCCTGGCCCAGATGGCTTCACTGAAGAATACTACAAAACATTCACAGAATAGCTTATACCAGTACTACTCAAACTATTTCAGAAAATAGAAAAGGAAGGGATACTTCCGAACTCATTTTATGAAACCAGAATAACCCTGATACCAAAACCAGGCAAAGACACCACAAAAAAAGAAAATTACAGACCAATATCTCTCATGGATAGAGATGCAAAAATTCTCAAAAAAAATTCTAACCAATAGAATTCAGCATCATATCAAGAAAATAATACACCAGACCAAGTAGGATTCATACCAGGTATGCAAGGATGGTTCAACATTAGAAAATCAATCAGTGTAATCCACCCCATAAATAAAAGGAAAGAGAAGAATCACATGATCATCTCAATTGATGCAGAAAAGGCATTTGACAAAGTCCAACACCCATTCCTGATAAAAACTCTCGATAAAATAGGTATAGAAGGGAAATTTCTCAACATAATAAAGGGCATCTATGCAAAACCAACAGCCAACATCATTCTTAAAAAAGAGAGAGGCTGAAAACATTCCCCTTGAAAACAGGAACAAGACAAGGATGCTTTTTATCACCACTCCTATTTAACATTGTGCTGGAAGTCCTAGCTAGAGCAATAGGGCAAGAAAAGGAAATAAAGGGCATCCAAATTGGTAATGAAGAAGTTAAACTGTCCCTGTTTGTGGATGATATGATACTATACATAGAAAACCCTAAAGACTCCACAAGAAAACTACTGGAACTAATAGAAAGATTCAGCAGAGTAGCAGGATAAAAGATAAACATACAAAAATCGGTTGGATTCCTATACACCAATAAAGAGAACAATGAAAAGGAAATCAAGAAAACAATACCATTTATAATAGCCCTTAAAAAAATAAAATACTTTGGAATAAACCTAACCGGGGATGTAAAAGACCTATACAAAGAAAACTACAAAATATTACTTCAAGAAACCCAAAGGGATCTACATAAATGGAAAAACATACCATGCTCTTGGGTAGGTAGACTCAACACAGTGAAAATGACAATTCTACCCAAAGCTATTTACAAATACAATGCAATACCAATCCAAATACCAACTACATTTTTTAAAGAGATGGAAAAACTAATCATTCACTTTATATGGAAAGGGAAGAAGCCCCAGAAAAGTAAAGCTGTATTGAAGAAGAAGAAGAAAGTAGGACTTGTACTACCTGACCTCAGAACCTGACCTCAGCTACGGTAGTCAAAACAGCCTGGTACTGGTACAACGACAGATACATTGACCAATGGAACAGAATTGAGAACCCAGATGTAAATCCATCCACCTACAGTCATCTGATCTTCGACAAGACTTCAAAGTCCATCAAATGGGGAAAAGACAGTCTTTTTAACCAATGGTGCTAGCAAAACTGGATGTCTCATCTAAAAAAAATGAAACAGGACCCATACTTCACACCATACACAGAAACTAATTAAAAATGGATCAAAGACCTAAATATAAAGCCAAAAACTATAAAGTTCATAGAATAAAAAATAGGATCAATGCTAGAGGCCCTAATACACAGCATTAACAAGATACAAACCATAACCAACAATACACTAACTCCAGAAGATAAGCTAGATAACTGGGATCTTCTAAAAATTAAACACACTGATCAAAAGAGTAAAAAGAGAACCTACAGACTGGGAAGAAATTTTTGGACATTATAAGCCAGACAAAGGTCTAATATCTAAAATCTACAAGAAAATCCAACACCTCTACAACAAAAAGACAAATAATCTAATTAAAAAATGGGCAAAGGAAATGAACAGACACTTCACCAAAGAAGACATTCAAATGGCCAACAGACACATGAGGAAATGCTCGTGATCACTAGCCATTAGAGAAATGCAAATTAAAACCACAATGAGATACCATCTCACCCCGGCATTACTGGCACAACTCAAAAACACTGGAAATAACAAATGTTGGAGAGGCTGCAGGGAGATTGGAAATCTTTGCACTGCCGGTGGGAATGCGAAATGATATAACCATTTTGGAAAATGATATGGCGTTTCCTTAGAAAGCTAGAAACAGAAGTACCATATGATCCAGCAATCCCACTCCTAGGAACATACCCTAGAGAAATAAGAGCCGTCACATGAATAGACATATGCACATCCATGTTCATGGCAGCACTGTTCACAATAGCAAAAAGATGGAAACAACCCAGATGCCATCAACAGATGAATAGACAAACTATAGTACATACACACAATGGAGTATTATGCAACGATAAAGAACAATGATGAATCTGTGAACCATCTTATATCATGGATGAAACCGGAGGACATTATGCTGAGTGAAATAAGTCAATCACAAAAATACAAATATTGTATGAGGCCTCTACTATAAAAACTCTTGTAAAAGTTTGCACACAAAAAGAAACAATCTTTGTTGGTTACAAGGGATGGGGGGGGTGGGGGAAAACTAAACAGATAATAGATAAGTAGTAAATTTGGTGAAGGGTAAGACAGTACACAGTACTGGGGAAGCCAGCACAGCTTGTACAAGGAAAGGTCATGGAAGCTCCATAGACACATCCAAACTCCCTGAGGGACTGAATTGCTGGGTGGAGGGCTGTGGGGACCATGGTCTCAGGGATCTTCTAGCTCAACTGGCATAGCACACCTTATAAAGACAAATTTCTACATTCTACCCTGGTGAGTAGCATCTGAGGTCTTAAAAGCCTGTGAGCAGCCATCTAAGATACTCCACTTGTCTCACTTCTTCAGGAGCAAGGGAGAGGGAGGAGAACAGGATACAAGGAAAAGATTAGTCCAAAAGACTAATGGACCACAGCTACCACGGCCTCCACCAGAGTGAGTCCTTTACAGCTAGATGGTGCCCGGCTACCACCACTGACTGCTCTGAGTGGGATCACAACAGAAGGTCCTGGACACAGCTGGAGAAGGATGTAGAACAAAACTCTAACTAACAAAAAAGACCAGATTTACTGGATTGACAGACTGGAGAAACCTCGAGAGTATGGCCCCTGGACACCCTTTTAGCTCAGTGGTGAAGTCACTCCTGAGGTTCACCATTCAGCTGGGGATTGGACAGCCCCATAAAACAAAGCAGGACTAATGAGGCACAGCAGTCCAGGGACAAGGACTAGAAGGTAGGAAGGGACAGGAAAGCTGGTGATTGGGAACCTAAGGTTGAGAAGGGACAGTACTGACATGTCGTTGGGTTGTTAACCATTGTCATAGGGCAATATGTGTACTGTTTAATGAGAAACTATTTGTTCTGTAAACCTTCATCTAAGGTACAGGAAAAAAAAATTATCTATGTGGGATTAAATTGACAACAGCAACTCAAAAGGTTTGATGTGAAGCCTAGGGGGCAGTGAGTTTAAGGTAACAGTGATGGAATAATTTGGAAAAGGATAGTGAGAATAGCAGCACAACTGAATGAATGCAATCGATGTCACTGAATTGTACATGTTGAAAATTTTGAATTGGTGTAACTTTGGCTGTGTATATTTTCACCAAAAAAAAAAAAAGTTCCTCCAAGGTCAAGAAGCGAGAGTGCTGACATGTCGTGGAGTTGTTAACTAATGTCATAAAACAATATGTGTACTGTTTAATGAGAAACTATTTGTTCTATAAACCTTCATCTAAAGTAAAATTAAAAAAAAAAAAATACTTTCCAATTGAAGGATCTGTATATATAAGGTCTAAAATAAGAGACTAAGTCTCTAACCAGCAGAATGAATTAAGTTCAAAAGAAAGAAAACCAAAAGATTGAACCTTAGTGCTTAACATTCTTGATAAATGCACCTGAATTTCCCCTCCCCACTACTCAGACACTGGTTCAAGTTTCACATTTAAAAACATTATAAATTGAATATACTAGAAATAATTTGACATTTCAGTGGCCACTTTGGGAAAATGAGCTTCCATTTGCATTGTCCTATCTGTTCCTTTTTGGGGAACTTTTGCTTGATGCTAAGATTTTGTCAAAAGGTCTAATATTCCTCCATCTGAGGCTCTGGCAAGTTAATAAGTTTTATGTAGAACCTTTTTTTTTTTTTCTGTAAATTGAGTCAAGAGAGTGAGGGCAGGGCAGGATCAGGCCTCCCCAGCCCCTCAGTCTCACTAGCCAATAACTGATGGATTGATTTACAAAATTGCTACAGAGCTTTGGTATTTACTGTGTAGATAGCCCTTCAAAATGACTAGGTCAACTTAAACAAATGTAAATGAATTGAGATGACCCAACCTTGTCTTCTATGAGTCAAGAGAGTAAGGGTGGGGCAGGATCAGGCCTTCCCAGCTCCCAGTCTCTGAAGTCATATAGATCCAGGGAAGCTTTTGAAAGACCCCTTCCAACTAAGTGAAGACTTTTTAAGACAAAAGGAAATAAGAAAAAAATTGCTGCTTTACTATAGTTACCGAAAATTAGGTAGATCACAATCATAAAAGAACTATAAACAAGTTCTCTCTATCGTAGAGGAACTCTAAGCAGCTAAAAAGCAGGAATCACAATGAGACACACCTGAAATGACCTGGAAAAATATTTCCACTCTTAGCCAGAGACTTAAGGTTATATCCATATCAATGAATTGGTCAGCTGAGCAGAGACTTTGTGATTTCCAAAGCTGGTTGATAAAATCTTCAAGGGCTAAACTTAGATTGAGGAAAATAAGAGAATAGTAAAAGTTGAATAAAAACTTGGAATGTTTAAACAAACTTCATTTCAACATTTTTTATGGTATAGAAGCTTAAAACAGTCTCCAAGACCTTTTAGGTAACTTACCAATATTAAATTGAGTAAATAGATATTTGTCATAATTTAAGTTTATATACTTTTGCTTTTTATGGCTCAAAAAAGGAGATATATATATGTATACGTATATACATGTATATTTGGATCTGCTAATGAGTGTGTTCATTTTTGCCATTGTAAAAGTATGTACTATAAGAGATACGGAACAAAGACAACATTTAACATGTTCATTAAAAAGAAATTTATTTGATATGGTCCAAAGTTTTCTCTGTCTGACTAAAGTTTAATGGTTTAATTTATGGGATTTTTAGGCGCATCAATGTCAAATAATATGTAAAACAAATAATCAGGCTTCACACTGTTAAAATAACAAAAATTTCCTTGATTTCTGAGTGGAAAGGTTAATTTATTCTTCACACAATCCACCTCAAAGACAAAGGTTCAGCCTCTCATTAGAATAAAATGTCTGAGTCAAAAATCAAGCCACATGCTTGAGAAAAAAAAAAAAAGAAAGCTAAGGTTTTTACCTTTAAGATCTTGTTAGGGGACCCAAGAAGCTAAAGACACCTAATTAATTAGACTCCATCGGTTATCAGACCACATCTAGTCACCTCCCCCACCACGTCACTCACTTCCTGTAAGTTGTTTTGCAGACTTTCTGGAGAGCCCCGGACAGGTTCAGATCTAACTGGCTCAGAATGGTCAGACATGTGCAGAACAGACAAAGATGACCAACAGACGACCCTCGGCTACCACTCATGCTCAACAACACAAGAGAACTCATGTCAAGGAACAAAAATCACTGTACATACGTCATCTGCAGTAGCCGACCCCATTTTAAAAACGAAGAGTCCATCAGCCACTTCCGTGTGGAGACTTAGCCCCACCTCATAATCAATAACCAATAGAAACTATGAATAATTAAAACTCCCTGATCCTGCCACCACCTTCCTCCATCCCTATATGAATATGTACAATTATAAAATGTGAATGCTTCCTCAAATCAAGGAACTTGATCTGATGTTGATACCTCTGAGTTCCTGCTTGCTAGCCTGTGAAATAAACTCTTCCTCTCAAAACCAGCCTCTGAGAGTTTGGCTTCTTGCATGCTGGGCATGGACCTATTGGTCTGGTTTCTATCTTTGGTTAAATAACTTAAGTAAACTCCTTACAACTTTGAAAAATTCATGTAAAGCTACAAAAAAAAAAAAAAAAGGAAAAGTGCAAAAAAGATTTATTTAATATGTTATAAATTACATGGAATGTGTTGACAAAATCAAGAGAAGTGTCTGATTCTCTTTGGGTTAAAATTTATATGTTAGCACTTCTTCTTATGTTTTTGCCTAATATTAGACAACAAGCACATAATATTATGTCATAATTTTATTATTAGTTACTAACTTGGTCACAATGTTATTTTTTTTGGTGGAATCTAACATCAAAGCCAATGGTTTGACTGGGGAATTCACATCATTTACCAACGAAGTTTTTTTTTTTTTTTTTTTTACTATTATTCAGGTATTTAGAGACTTGATAATCTTGGTATACTCTGGCTATATGGTATTATGTCTCAAAATTACTACATAAAGTATAATATCTGAAGCTCTTTGAAAATAGGTTAATGACTATCTTTAGTAATATTTTTGTCTAAAGTTTTTTTTTAACTGAATTTATTTGGCTTTAAATTTTTGTAATTGAGAGTTTTATGTTTATAAATTAATCACGGCCATTTAAGATTTGTCACCTGCAGATAATTTTTTACTTTGCTGATTCGCTGAAAATGTTTAACCAAACTGTCTCAACAAAAAGATGGAATTTTTTGGACTTATGAAAAGGACTGTGACTATACCGAATCAAGATTTCCAGAACTCCTATGTAGAAGCTGATGGGTTCACAGACTGTAGCTGATCCAGAATCATGTGGAACAGAAATTAACTACATAAGACTGAGTAAAGGAAAATACGATGGATTTTATGTAGGAATATTGCTGATGTTTTAAGGTCCTACTTTCTGGATATAAGAAATCATTTTCCTTTCTCCTAAGTTATCTAACTAATGGGCTTAGATATTGTAACTCTTGAATTAGAAGTTCTTATCGGTAAACTTAGCAAAGTTGTAAATACCATAACCAGAGAAGTGTCTGAAATTTGTTCTAGCTATGATTTTACAAAATAGAATAGCATTAGATTTCCTATTAGTTCTCTCAAGGAACAGTTTTGTGCCACTTCTGCTTCTGAGAAAGTGACCCATGACTGTAAACTGGTAAACCAAGGAGGGGCATCTTGCCCTTGGGAAGAACTTTTAGTATGTTTGAAACAGATTAACCTAAGACCTCCAACAGTAGAGTTCCACCCTGTATTATCTTACTAATCATGTATTCTCTAATGGAATCTTGGTTGTCACATGTAAATATTTCTATACCTTCTGCTTCCTCTAGACAAACTTTGTGTGCTCCTTATTGATATATGTTTTTGTGTGGTTGGTCCAACTATACCAGTTTAGATGATCCCTTTCCAACTGACAGTGAGTTTAAGTGGGCAATCTCTTGTTTAGATTCCTGGTGAATGCATGGTCAATGCATTTTGAGAATTTTAAAATTACCTTTTCGTATTCATAGTAATGATGCTAGTAAATATTGAAAAGGTAATGTTAAATTTTTACACTTTATAACACAAGTCAAAAAGAAACCCACTGGTCCAATATTCAGGGTGGGGTTGGTAGCTTTAATTCCTATTATGTATAGTTGGATTGGAGAAATCTTTAGGAAATTTATCAACCAATATAGGACAAATAGTACATGAAGTTGCTAATGGGATGGAAGCACAACAGCGATCTCTGACCTCATTAGCCAAGGTGACATGAGATAACAAAATAGCCTTAGATTTTTTTATTAGCCCAAGAAAGTGTAATCTGTACTGCAGGAAATACCTCTTTGTTGTATTCAGATAAATAACACAGGAAAAGTAAAACAGGATATACATAGAATTAAGCAACAAGCTACTTGGTTACACACTGTAATACCCTTACAAACACCAGGTTTATTTGGTTAGTTACCATCAAGAATAAATACATGAGCAAAATCACTATTGTAAGGAATATTAATATTCTTAGTCTGCATTTTGATAGTATTAGGCATAATAAAACTTATCTTCTATTGTCTTACACACTTAAGACAGCCTCAGGCTAAATGTTGATGTACATTTAGTTTGCTCATTTTAGCAATGCGATTGATGGAAGTGTTATTCTTACCTAAGATCCTGGTAAAGAACCAGATGGTATCTGATGGAAAACCAGCACTGTGAGTTTGAAGAGCCTGCATGGCCACCATCTAGGAGCTCGACTAAGTCCAGGTATTAATCAATGTGTTATCTCCAATTTCCGATCAAAAGAAAAGAATGGTGTAGGAGGTAATATTGGAGCCATTATTCCCTGTCCTTGAGCATAAAGAATGTGACCCAGCTGGAGCTAGACTCACAAGGACTCAGAAAGACACATCAACTGGGCACTGAGGTATAAAGACAATAGCTAGGACAGTCTTGGTAAACATCTTTTAGGGAAACAGTCACATAAACAGGGCATAAAAGCCACTCTTACCTTTTTCTTTCAGCATTTAGTGAACAATCTGCTGTAAACCATACTGAATAGACAAGAATTACCTGTAATCACTGCACCTCTTGCATCAAACTTATTGGCTAAAAGAAGAGGGGGCGCAATTCATAGGTCTAATATTTGCCCCCTCCCCGAGAACATGCCAAACAATTCCAAGCCAGGCTATAGATCAAAATGGACGCTAGTCCTGAATGACCAATGTCCAAAAGGAAATGGAGGGAATAAGGCAGAGCCTCAGGCAGCTTTGCATCAGAATCCTGTTTTCTTTGTTTGGCTTCCTCCTCCACAGCTTTGAAGTTATATGTAAACCCCAGTACACCTGTGTAGTATGATCAAGAATGTTGCTGATGTAATTCGTATGAACTCCCTACTTGTAAATCCCTTAAAAGTAACTTTTCCCCACACCTCGGGCAGCAGTCTTGGAGGAGAGCAGTCTTGGCGGTGGCAGCTCCAACTGACTCTTTTCCTTGTGTGACGAAATAAAGGTGCTTTTCTGCCTTCCCACCTCAGTCTCTTATTTATTGGCCAATACAAGTTATGCGGAGCAAGAACCTGGGGCTTCCACCTGGTAGCAAATGGGCAGAACTATCTGGGAAACTAACACACAGGGTTGTGAATTGAATTTTACCAAATTCCCTCTCTCTTTTTTAAATCTTGGACGTGAAAATGACTTATTCTAGCTTTTCAGGGCAGTTTTGATTTTAACGTTTTATTTCTTGTTTCCATTAACACGCCTATACTTATCAGGGGATACTATGCACAGAAAAAATATTCATATGTGATATACGAATGCAATAAAAAAAATGCTAAATTCTTCATTTCAAGATTCTGATAAAACCATAAGATTATTTATAAGGGGGGAAATAAAACACTAAAACAAAGGGTAGTCGATTGTCCTCTGCCCTGCCATAAGAAGTGGAAAAAGAAATAAGATAGTAAGTGACTGGTGAGATATCATGTGGGCCAATAGCATTGGTTTAACAATCAGTAAATACAGTTAGCTGTGAAGTGTGTTACAAGTAGCACACTATTCATCACTATTAAAGCAGTTGACAGTAACTGATTCCAATTATCCTTTGAGAAGCCACTACTTTCCTATTTTCAAATCAAGTGGTTCCAGAGAGTGAAATCTATTCCCCAAGTCCAAAGGTTGACAAATGACCTAGGTGTGGTTGAGAGTAATTTATGTCCCTACCCACAGGGACTGCTTGAGCAATACACACGAATCCGAGCCTGGTCAATGAAATAATTCCCACAAAAGAAATAATATTGCTCTTCCTGCTAGGTTGCTACATCAAGAGAACATAAGCCTAGAACTATCAATATCAACTTTTGCCATACAACATGAAGAGAACCTCCCTAGCTCCTGACGATGAAATTGCCAGAATTATGCAGAGCCTGGATATGGATAGAGAAACCATGTAAGATGACATTATTAGAGTCATTAAGTATAGCCATGCCTGAATCAGCCCTACCCCTAATTGTCTGAGTCATGTGAGCCAACTTCAGTTATGTTTCTGTCACTTGCAATTAGGAAAAAAAAAAAAAATCCTCCAAAAATGGAATAAGCATGGTAAGCATCAGGCAGTGGTCAATTCACAATTTTTGATAGGTTGAAAGAGTTAAAAACTACTAATGATGAGATTAGGGAGAAAATCTTTTGGAACTGGGCAGGCATATAAATAATTTTCAACAAATATTTTTCGAGAGAATTAAGAGTTTACAGAAGAGTTTGTTTATCTGCCATCTTTTTTGAAACAACTTGCATTCACAGAAGAAAATAAAACAACTGTAAGCTGGTAAAAGAAAACAAAGATACACTACCTAAAAAGAAAGTTTATTTCCCAAGATAGTCTATCAGTTAGCAGCTATGCTCATAATGAGTACAGTATAGTGTATTTTCATATTCTATTGAACTCTGCCCAGCTTCCTCCAAACATACAAAAAATGAACAAGAGCAGACCTCCAGGATTTTATTTAATTTAACATTGCATAAATATTAAATGTAAGCAGGGAATTGTAAACGGCAAAAGGAGACTCTGCTGAATCTAAATTTTGATGAAAATTCCATGGGGAAATTGTGGTCCCAATTTGCTACTTAGGAAGATAATTTATGTGAATAACAATGCCAGTGTCTTAGAAACTTCCATCTAATGGTGATCCACCATGTCCTGTTGTTAAAGAGATCTTGTTGTTGAATGTCTTTACTTTTCTTAAAATGGATTATGTAGATGTAGCTCCTGATGTGGGTCCTCATTTTATCCCATAAAGAAAATC
Source organism: Dugong dugon (assembly GCA_030035585.1). Lineage (NCBI taxonomy): Eukaryota > Metazoa > Chordata > Mammalia > Sirenia > Dugongidae > Dugong > Dugong dugon. The sequence continues at coordinate 35,418,220 of CM057475.1, read as the reverse complement.
ACACATTCACTCAGTAGGAACTAGTGCTTTAAAAACCATATTCTGTTCTGTGACTGCACAATGCTGGGGCTCAATAAATGTTAAAATGGATAATTAACTGACAGTGATAATCAACATTCTGGCTTTAAGAGTCTCCTCAAACATAGGCTGTCTGCAGCGAGTTCTGTGTGTCTCATTTATTCTCAAATTCAAAACAGCTTTCACTCAAATCACTGAACATTGGATTTGAAGCACCTTCCTAAATTGATTCCTTTGATCAGAAGAAGTCATCCATACCTGACTGTCTCTCTGAAAGCCAAATGTTAAAGTGACTTCCCACTTAGCTTGTCATGTTAGTCCATGAAATAATTTAAATTCACATTATAAGTGTTGCTTAGAAAACTGTGTGGTCTTGATTATATGTGTGGATCTTAAAAGTACATTCATTATATTTTATTGTCAAAAGATCGTTAGTGGCCATTAAATGTCTTCAAAATAAGAACATTCTGATAACTTGTCCTTAGTTCTCTTTAGAAACTTTTGAACCACATTGCTCTGGACCAAAATGGAATGGGTTGTGGACTATCACAGAGGCATGACAGAAAGGCTACCTTCCATTCCCTGGTCAAATTGTCTCCCGTGTTTCCAACTGCACTAAATTGAGATTCTATTCTTCCCTTTCTTGCTTGTCTTGGAACCCTCTCACTTAAGCTCATTCTTTGATACCTTTTTGGTAGAGTTAATTAATTGCCACGCTTTGTACTATTAAGAAAAATAAACTAGAATATTAACATCTAAAAATAATAGACAATAATAGGAAACAATTCTCACTCCGTAGTGGCCAAAGTTTCTCAAAATGTGTTCAATATACTATTGGGATTAAAAAATAATAATATTAACCCACTCCCACAAAGTAGAATTGCCCCATAGGGTTTCTAGGGCTGTAAATCTTTAAGGGAGCAGACTTTCTCCTGCAGAGCAGCTGGTGGGTTAGAACCACCAACCTGTCAGTTAGCAGCTGAACACTTTAACCATTACACTACACTCCTCACAAACTATTGGGATACTGATTAAAAATTCAGATTTCTATACCCACTTCAGATTTATGAAATCTGCATCCCTTGGAATAGGGCAAGAAAATATGCAATTTTCCACATTTTCTGGGTTATTTTATGTACAATAATTAAAAATAAATAAATTTCACCATCGTCTGTCCCAGTTCTCCATATCCTCACCTCTTGACTATTCTTGAAAGCAACTGAGATCAATGAATTAAAATATAATCTTGATCTTCCAACAGAATTCAATCCCCTGAGAAAACACTAATGTCAGAATAAGGGAACCCAGTAATATCTAATAGGAAAATGATTTTTCAAAATACAAGGTGTGCATAAATGTGGACGTTTCTATAAGCCAGGAAGCCATTTCAATGAAAAGTCTGAAAGAAACGCAATCACTTTAGAAGATATGGTAAATGGAATCCACACCGAAGCCATGTCCTTCCCAAAGGTGATCTCATTGTTTTGCCCCATAATTCTTTCCTTAAATAAATGATTCTAATTTTCTTCATGTCTTCTACTCTGTAGGCTCCTCTTTCTTCGAAGTGTGGCACTGTTTGAAATTTGACCAGTTTTGGCAAGCCACTCATGCACGAGGTGAAAATCGAAGTAGTTTTGCATGAGTTTAAAGCACAAAGCTGGCCTTCAAAAATCAATCACTCCTTAGAGTGTATCATGATGTGTAAAACATAAAAGTCGAAGTTATTATTGCTTCAATTCCATTCTCTAGGAGAAGAAAACAGGAGTTTAAAGGTAAATTCTCTTCACTTATTATATTTTGGAAATAAAGGTCTTTCAAATAATTAATTACAGAACTACCAGTGTAAATTTGCAAGAGTTATGTGCAGCAAGAAAGAAAAAATAAATTAAAAATAACCTCCAATAATCCCCCATACTCTCAAAATATCTCTTAATACTGTGTTACTGTGTCATTAACTACACTGATCTATTCAGTCATGTTTGATAGCTATATGCATAATCTGAAATTTTAATCTCACCCAAAAGTGGAGAAATTTAAAGTTGTTCTCAATCAGATCAAAGTCTAAAATATTAGTCAATTCAGAGTTATCTTGAAAAATCATCTATATTGTGCCTATATTTAGTAACATCGGTTTTAAAAATTCAAACTTTGAGTTTTCCTGAAGGCTCAAAGAGAAAGGAGGACCTTGACTATTACTTTGCAAACTTTGGTGTCCAGAAAAATAGTCCAGTATTTCTGGATAGACACCAGAAAGGATGGCACGCAAATCCATGTGATCAATGCTGTATGATTCAATGCCCAGTACAGTTATAAGACTGTTGTCTGGCACACCATGATAGATAGCATAAGAGGAATCTGTGAAGATTAGTTTCCACTTCTCAAAAACACGTTTTAAATCCGAGTAGACGGCAATTTTCTAGTAGAGCTCAGAAAACTAAACCAGAAAGAGTTCTATGCTGGCAACCATGCTTGGAAGGCTGACCTTGGGCAGATGTGCAGTTGGCAATCAGTGTTCTGAAAAATTTCTCAGTTCTTGGCACTATAATAATGACAATATCTTACACAGAGCAGTATCTGGAAAATCAATAAGGCAATCCAATATTTGCATCAATAGACCAGAAATGAATGTTTTACTAGTATTTTGCTATTTCAGCAAGAAGTTCTCCAATGGTGCCTTTTTCAATTAATGGACAAGAGTCAGGACAAGTGCACATTTTAAAAGTCTCACAGTAATCATATACGAACAAATAAAAAAAATTAAAATTTTATTTGCGTATAATCCCTTTACACATCTGATATCTAGACTCTCTTCTCCAGTACTCCCAATGATATCAGTTGAGACCATACTGAATATTACAACACTGGGAAGGAAAGACAATATTGAAAATAAATATAGGAGTTAGCTGTACTGTGCAAAGCATGTGAGGAAGGAGTCTGAATATTTTCAGACTCACAACTAGAGAAGAGAAGCTCCGATTACAGTAGAAAAATTATTAAAAGAAAGCACTCAAATTCAAATTAAAAGACTCTTAACTATAAGAGTTGTTGGATTTATTACTTAATGGAAAATGTAGTCCAGTTTAGGAAACTGTTCTTTCTAATCTAACTGCTCTCAGTAAGAAAAACCAATATTATTTGTCCAAAGTGGGGAGGTAAGGGAGCCATTACACCTGTTCAGATAAATTTGTTCCTATATATCACACGTGATGATGATTACAGATCATTTTGCAACAATCACTTATTACAGAGGAGCTTACTGGATAGGCAAATACATTTTCAGGATTCTGAAAACCCAGCATTCTTGTTCTGTTTTTTTTTAAATCTATGATTACATTTCAAATTTAGACTAACATTAAATTCTCTTTATAAAATCATTAAAACATAAACAGTAATATAGCACAAAATAAAAAAAAAAAAAACTTCCCCTTTTGCCAAAACTTTCAGTCTCACTTATCCCTCTAAAATAAATTATTATTATTATTTTTTATCAGTTTGATGTATGTCCCTACTGTCCTCCATCTATCCATTTATTAATACACATGGGTCTAGTTCAAGCATAAATATGCATAAACATACCCATGCAAATACATTTTCACCTGGCCATACAAAGTTGCATGTGTTTTAAACAAATGAAATTCTTTTTTTAGTAATTATTGTGGTCTTCCTTCTTTCATTATTTGACACTGTATCTTAGAGTTTGTTCATGTCATTTCAGAAGAGTATATCTTATTCTTTTTAATTGATGCATAACATTTTTAGTATAGATTTTTAATAAGTTATTTGAATACTCTCACATTGGTTGGCCTATAACTAGTTTCTATTTTCATAATAGCAAAATAATATTGGTGCAGAAATCCTGCATGCATATCCTATATATAAGTAAGAATATTTCTTTAAGGTGAATTCAGAGATGAAATTGCCCTAGTCAAAGACAGCATGCTCATATTAAATTTTGTGAAAACACAAATTTCTATGTCAAAAGTCTCTGCCAGCTTCCCCTCTATGAATAGTACATGACTATGCTAACCAGCATTTTACTTAAGGTTATCCTCCACCCCTTTTTTGGTCAAACTGATGACTAAGAGAATAGCAAAATTTTATATGTATATGGGCATTACAATTCTACTTTTTAAAAAATAAGTTTGAGTTTTATTCTTTTCCATTTAAACTGATATCCTGACTTTTTCTAACTGGTTATTAGTACCTCTTTTACATTCAGTGTAAATAAACACAAACATATATCTATATGTATACATAATATTTTCCCTAAATTTTCACTGTATTTATTTTTTTCTCACAGAAAGGAGCCCTGGTGGTGCAACAATTAAGCACTCAGCCACTAACTGAAAGATTAGCGGTTCAAATCCACCCAGCGGACTCCCATCTTATGTTGTCGTTGTGTGCCATGAGTCAATTTCATAAAGTAAAAGAGTAGAACTATCACACAGGTTTTTCTTGGCTGTAATCTTTAGGGGAGCATATCGCCGGGTCTTTCTCCCATGGAGACACTGAGTGAGTTCAAACTGCCAACCTTTCAGTTAGCAGTTAAGTGCTTAACTGTTTGTGCCACCAGGGCTCCTTGAAAGAATATATTGATAGGTGCACATTATAGATACTGCTCTAATTCTTGAGGTGGACAGTGGTTTCATGGGTGTTCCTTACATTCTTTTGCATTATAAAATAAAAAAAGAAATAAAATGAAATAGAAGTAACCCATGTGTGATGGTAAATGTCACGTGTCAACTTTGCTAGGCCATAAGTCTCATTATTATGTAATTATCCTCCATTTTGTAATCAGATGTAAGGAGACTTTCCTTTGGGTGTTGCCTGCATCCAATATATATAGACGTTTTGGCAAAGCTCACTCATTCTGGATCCTGCATCTGACTCATCATCCTCTGGCCCCTGGTTCTTGGGACATGAGCCAGCAGCTTGCCACCTTTTCTGCTGATTTTGGAAATCACCAGCTCCCGCAACCCCATGAGCCAGCAGCCTTGTGCCTGACCTGCCAATTTTGGGATCGTCTGCCCCTGCTACCACATGAGTCATGAAAAGCCTCTAGCCTGATGCCTGACCCACGGATTTGGGACTGGCCAGCTCCACAACTGCATGAGAAATTTCCTTGAAATCTCTCTCTCTCTCTCTCTATATATATATATATATACATATGTGCTTCACTGGTTTTGCTCCTCTAGAGAAACCAACGTAAGACATTAAGTACTGAGAGTGGCTCTACAGGAACAAAATCTTGAGGATGAGTTTTCTGAATTGGTTCTCAAGTCTGGCTAGACCTAAATACACTGATGACTCTATTTTCAGTAGGGAAGAAGGGACTGCTAACCTATGGTGTGAGGTGGCAGTAGAAATATATAAAATATCAACACCATTGCATCAAATATTTGTGATAAACAAGGCTCTGGTGACTGTGTATTTGATGCCTTTCAGCATTTCTGTCAAACTGAGAAGTATAGGGAGGCTGGTTGGTTGGTCCTGCTTTTGCTAGCCAGAGTGGTGAAAGAAAGAGATGAGCCCAGAATTTCAGAGTAACAGCTCAAGTGCCACATAAAAGACCTGATAATTGTGTCCTGAAAGAAAGCCTTATTTCTTATAGTAACAAAGCTGATATTTCTGAAAACCAAACCCAAGCTCTTATTGTAAGAGGGACTGAATTAGAACACCAATTGAATTCCCAGCCTCAAATGATGTCTGAAGTTAAAGTGAGGGCATTGATTGGGAAGAAATGGGATCCTGAAACTTGGGATGGGGACATATGGGCAGATATTCAGGAAGCTGAGAACACTGAGCCCCTAAATTCCATTCAGTCACTCCTGCCAACAGAACCAGCCCTCTTATTCGCATCTGAAGAGATTACTCCATCTTTGTCCATCAGATGAGATTAATCCAGCTGTGTTTGAAGAGCCTTTGTCTGAGATATTGCCTGAGGCGGTATCTTATGCCTTACAAAACATAGCTGAATGTTCCCAGGATCCACTTACACTACCCATTTTTGCTTCTAGACTTATTACTAGACTTAAGTCCCAGTAAGCCCCAAGAGGTGAAGTACAAAGTATGACCTAGGATGACGAATGCTACCCTCCTGAAGAACTGCTTGATTTTTCTATATAAACAGAAACCTGGGGAATATGTGTGGGAATGGCTATTAAGGATGTGGAATAAAGGTATAAGGAACATAAAGTTGGGTCAGTCTGAGTTTATTGATATGAGTCTACTAAGCATGAATTCTTCATTTAATGTTACAGCTCAAAAGTTTAGAAAAGGATGCAATAGTTTATTTGGTTGGTTCACTGAAGCATGGATTAAATGGTAGCCTACACTAAATGAAGTTGTAACGTCAGATCTGTCTAAGTTTATTGTAGAAAGAGGTGTCCAAACGCTTAGGGAAATTGGCACATTATGGTGGGTTTAACAGGTTTGACCCAAAGTTCCACCCATGGAGTGCCCAAACGATATACCTTCCACACAATGGTAAAGAACAAATTTGTGAAGGGAGCTCCAGCATCCCTGAAGACTGCTGTGATTGCTATTTTATGTAAGCCACATTTAACAGTGGGATTTTCCCTAACTGAATTAAGACACCTAACTACAGAAGAAGTACAGCCAGAATGTTTCTTGGATGCAAGGATGGCAAGACTTCGTCTCATATACTTTGGACATGTTATCAGGAGACATCAGTCTCTGGAGAAGGACAGCATGCTTGGTAAAGTAGAGGGTCACTGAAAAAGAGGAAGACCCTCAACGAGATGGACTGACACAGTGGATGCAACAAAGGTTTCAAGCATAGCAATGATTATTAGCATGGCACAGGACTGGGAAGTGTTTCGTTCTGTTGTACATAGGGTTGCTAAGAGTTGGAACCAATTCGATGGCACCTAACAACAACTACAATAGGGGTAACTGGACCCCAGGATGGTAGGGGCACTTCATTTCCAAAGACAATGTGGGTGTGGTTACCATAATGGGCAGCAGAGTTAAAACAGTAATTAGAATAGTCTGACTCATATGGACTTACGACATTGGCTACTTAGTCATGGTGTCCCTGGGAGTGAAATAGATGGGAAATCTACTAAACATTTACTTGATCTGTATAAGTGGAATAATTCTAGGTCAAGTGAATGGCATCTAACTCAAACTGTAAGAAAAGAGAGTCAATCAATCGATTGATTGAATCAATTTCCAGTCTTCAGCCAGTTTACAGGCCCACAACCCCATGAATGAAGGGGAAGCTGGGAACTAGGTCCCCTTGAAGAAGGACCCCATTACATTGCCAAAAATTAATCTTTCTTCTAGTCTTATCCCAAAGGGATCTGTGGCCTTTTATGAGAGTGACTGTTCATTGAGGAAAAGGAAATAATCAGACTTTTTGGACATTACTGGACACTGGCTCTGAACTGACACTAATTCCAGGGGACTCAAAATGTCCCTGTGGCCCACCAGAGTGGGGGTATATGGAGGTCATGTTATTAGTGGTGTCTTAGTCATCTAGTGCTGCCATAATAGAAATATCACAAGTGGATGGTTTCAGCAAAGAGAAATCTAGTCTCACACAATCCAGTAGGCTACAAGCCCAAATTCAGGGTGCCAGCTCCAGGGCAAGGCTCTCTCTGTCAGCTCCAGAGGAATGTCCCTGTCATCAATCTTCCCTTGGTCTGGGAGCATCTCAGCACAGGAAACTCAGGTCCAAAGGGCACACTCTTGCTCCCAGGGCTGCTTTCTTGGTAGTATGAGGTCCCATGTCTCTCTGCTCGCTTCTCTCTTTTATATCTCAAAATAGATTGGCTTAAGACACTATCTCACCTTCTAGATCTCATCAACATAACTGCCACTAATCCATCTTATTACATCATAGTGATAGAATTTACAACACATAGGGAAATTACATCAGATAACAAAATGGTAGACAATCATACAATACTGGGAATCATGACCTAGCCAAGCTGACAGATATTTCTGGGGGACACAATTCAATCCATGGCAAATGGAGTCTTAGCTCAGGGTCATCTTACAGTGGGTTCAGTGGGTCCCTAAACCCACTGTAGTGATTTCCCCAGTTCCAGAATGCATAATTGGAATAGACATACTCAGCAACTGGCAGAACCCCCACACTGGATCCCTGACATGTGGAATAAGGGCTATTATGGTAGGAAAGTCCGGGTGGAAGCCATTAGAACTTCCCTTAGGAAAATAGTAAACCAAAAGACATACTGGATTCTTGGAAGGATTGTGGAGATTACTGCCACCATTAAAGACTTGAAGGATGTAGGGCTGGTGATTCCCACCACATCCCATTCAACTCCCCTATTTGGCTTGTGGGAAAAATAAATGGGTATTGGAAAATGACAGTGTGTTTTCATAAACCTAACCAGGTGATGACTCCGATTGCAGCTGCTGTTCTGGATGTGGTTTCATTGCTTGAGCAAATTCATACACCTCCTGGTACCTGGTATGCACGTATTTACGTGACCAATGCCATTTTCTCAATTCTGGTTTCAAGGGATCATCAGAACCAGTTTGCATTCAGCTGGCAAGGCCAGCAGTACACCAATACTGTCTTACCTCACAGTATATCAATTCCCCAGCTCTATGTCTTAATTTAGTCTGCAGGGACCTTGATTGCCTTCCCTTCCACAAGACATCACATTGATCCATTAAATTGATGACATTATGCTGACTGGACATAATAAGGAAGCCGTATCAATGACTATCGACTTATATCTGCATGCTAGAGAGTGGGAAATTAACCAGACAAAAATTCAGGTTTCTTCTACCTTTTCAGGTGTCCAGTGCAGTGACGCATGTCAAGATAATATTCTAAAGTGAAGGATAAGTTTTTGCATCTGATCCCTTCTACAACTAAAAAGGAAGCACAACACCTGGTGGATCTCTTTGGATTTTGGAGGCAACATATCCCTCATGTGGGTGTGCTATTCTGGCCTATTTATCACGTGATTCTAAAAGCTGTTAGTTTTCAGTGGTTTAGAGATGCTGTTTGGAGTCTTTGGCAGGCCCCTATTGGTGAATCACAGCCCAGACCCTTAGTATTTTGGAGCAAAGCCCTGTCATCTTCTGCTGTCCTTTAGCAAAACAGTTTTTTGGCTTGTTACTGGGCCTTAGTAGAGACTGAATGCTTAACCATGGGCCATCAAGTCACCATGTGGCCTGAGCTGCCCATCATGAACTGGGTGTTGTCTGACCCACATAGTCATAAAGTTGGATGTGCACAGCAGCACTCCATCATTAAAAGGAAGTAGTATATACAAGACCAGGCTTGAGCAAGACCTGAAGGCACAAGCAAGTTACATAAGGAAGTGGCCCAATGGCTATGGTCTCCACCCCTGTCACATTACTTTCCCTCTCCCAGTCTGAGCCTATGGCCTCATGGGGAGTTCCTCATGATAAGCTGAAAGCTTATAAAGCTGATAAGAGAAAACTTGTGCCTGGCTTACAGATGGTTCTGTGCAATACGCAGTCACCACTTGAAAGTGGACAGCAGCAGCACTGCATACCCTTTCTGGGACCTCCCTGAAGGACAGTGGTAAAGGGAAATCCTCCCAACGGGCAGAGCTTTGAGCAGTGCACCTGGTTGTTCACTTTGCTTGGAAGAGAAAATGGCCAGATATGTGATTGTATACTGATTCATGGGCTGTGACCAATGGTTTGGCTGGATGGTCAGGGAACTGGAAGGAACATGATTGGGAAATTGGTGATAAGGAGGTATGGAAAAGAGATAAGTAGATCAACTCTCTGAATAGGCCAAAGAAGGGAAGATATTTGTGATTCACATAAATGCTTACTAAAGCATGACCTAAGCAAAGGAGGATTTTAACAATCAAATGGATAGGATAACATGTTCTGTGGAAACAAGTCATCCTCTTTCCCCTCATTCCTTTCACTGCCCAATGGGCCCATGAAAAAAATGGCTATGGAGGTTATGCATAGGCTCAGCAACATGGACTTCTACTCACCAAGCTGCACTTGGAATACAGGAGATCCCGTAGGGCACCTTTTAGTACTACCATGTCCTGTGATTACAGTCAATGGAAAACTACAGCAACCCAATTCTAACATGACTAATAATGGCCCAGATCCTTCAGGAATGAAGGTTTGGGTCATCCTACCAGGCAAAAAACCATGACCAGCTGAGGTGTTTCCTGTGGGCAAAAGGAATACGGAATGAGTAGTAGAAGGAGGTAGTTCTAAATACCAGCTCTGGTGACCAGTTGCAGAAATGAAGACTATAATTGTTATGAGTATCTCTTCCTTGTTTTGCTATACGTGTATGTGTGCATATATATCTATATGGCAAATATATATATATATTTTTCCCTCTCTTAACCCATTACTTATTACAAAATATAAGCTGTAAATGGGGCTAGTGTGTTTTCAGTTATATGCATGTTAGTTGTATCATGTTAGGCACAAGGATGACTTTATAATAGTGTTTGTTTAGAGATTATGTACGGCTTAAGGAGATGTGTATAGGTGCCAAGTGAAAAAGGGGTGGACTCTGATGGTTAATGTTATGTGTCAACTTGGCTAGGCCATGATTCTCATTATTATGTAATTATCCTCCATTTTGTGATCTGATGTCTGGGGACTTTTCTTGGGGGTGTGGCCTGCATCTGATACATATAGACATTCTGGCAAAGCTCACTCATTCTGGATCCTGCATCTGACTCATCATCTTCTGACTTCTGGTTCTTGGGTGGTGAGCCAGCAGACTGCCACATTACATGCACCTTTTGGGATTTGTTAGCTCCCACAACCCCATGAACCGGCAACCTGCCACCTGACCTGCTGATATTGGGTTCGTCACCCCCTGCAACCATGTGAGTCATGAAAACCCTCTAGCCTGATGCCTGCCACATGAAATTGGGACTTGCCAGCCTCTAAAACGACATTTCTTTGAAATAAATATCTCTCTCTCTCTCTCCCTCTCTCTCTCTGTATATGTACATATACACTTCACTGGTTTTGCTCCTCTAGAGAAAACCAGCCTAAGACACCATGTGTGAATCAATGATAATAGTGTTCCATGAGTTAAACATTATATTGATCTCATTATTTTCTTCTGATATCTAATAAATAAATCTATTTGTGTTGTTCTTTTTCTAAAAGAAATAAAAAAAAAATACAATTGTCAAACCAAATCTGAATATTCCATTTAGCAGCAATGTAGTATTCTCACTGGTGCATTGTTGATGCCCACACACAATTCTCTTTAATATACAGTGTTAATACTCTGTCTAACCTTTTCAGGTGAAACTAAACCTAACTATACTTTATCTTTGGGAAAAAAATTATTGATATATTAATTTATAAGTGTATATATAACATATAAATAAATAACCAGTCAGTAAAAAAATTACAGAGGGATCATGATCTTGATATAGCACTTTTTTTCTAGTATATCTAATCATAATTTAATAGAAAATACTAGTTTTAGGCAAAATAAATTTCTTATTTATATTTGAATCTCTTAAAAATGCTTGAAACATAAGATCCTGCACGTGATCTCAACAAAGACCTTTCTTGCTTTCTTATTGATTTACCCCAAGATTCCACTGGTACCTGGATACGTACATAGTTTGCTATGACATCTCTAGAGTCTAAAAAATATGGAATTTTAAAGAGTAATTTTTCTTTTTCTTTTTTGTTTATTCTGCCTAGGCAAAACCATAATAATAGTTCTAAATAGTTATAAAGAAATAAATAGTAATATCAAAACAGACCTTAAAAATCAAGTGAATTCTTAGTAATACTCCACTACATGATTTGTTTTTTCCTATGCATACAAGAAATACCACAAAATTATTAATGTTCCAAGTAAATAGTGCCAACTAGGCAATATTTAGAATTTATGTTTGAAATGAGGTTACTTATTTTTAATTGAAATTTGTATTGAGATAATTGAAGATTTACATTCAGTTGTAGGACTATAGGGAAATCCTGAATAACCCCAATGATAACAACTTGCATAAAGTATAGTATGATATTACAACCAGGATATTAACACTGACACAATCCATAGATCTTGTTCATCTTTCCCTAGTTTTACGTGTGTGTGTGTGTGTGTGTGTGTGTGTGTGTGTGTGTGTATTTAGCTCTTTATAATTATATTACATGTGTAGGTCATGTATGCACCACTGCAGTCAAGATACTGAACAGTTCAATCACTACAAGGATCCTTGTGTTGCTCTATTATAACCACAGTCATAGCTCTCCCTACTCCTTCTTACCTCACCAAGTACCCCTGCCCCACCCTGCATTCCTAACCCCTGGAAGACAAAAATTTGTTCTGTCTTCAGTTTCTATAGTTTTGTCATTTAAATAATGCTATATAAATAGATTCATTTACTATGTAACCTCTGAGACTAGCTCTTTTCATTCAATATAATTCCCCAGAGATCCACCCAAGTTCCATGTATCAATAGTTTGTTCCTTTTTATTGCATGGTAAGTGTTCCACGGTATGTATGTACCATAGTTTAAGCATTCACCTGCTGAAAGACATCTAATCTGTTTCTAGTTTTTGGCTCTACAATAAAGTTGCTGTAAATATTTGTGTATATGTCTAGATGTGAATATAAGTTTTCATTTCTCAGGGATAAATGCCCTGGAGTGCAATTACTGGATCTTACTTATTGTTAAAATCTAACTCTGTATATACATATACATATGTGTGTGTGTGTATATATATATATCATCTTTTATTAGGATAAACTAGGTCATGATACAGTAAGAAATAATCTTCACATCTTAATGGCTTAACAAAATAAGACTGATTTATCACACGTTATGTCCAATGGCAGTGAGCAGGGGGAACCTGCTCATTGAAATCACTCAAGAACCCATCCTAATGGAGGCCTATCTACCAGACTTGTTTGCCGAAGCAGAGGAACACTTGGTACTGCTTCTTCAAGTTTTCACTCAGAAAGATGATACATTTCTGCTCATATTTATTGAGAAAAGCAACATCAAAAGGGATAAGGAAATGCTCAAAATAATAATATTGAATAGCAATAATAACCAAAATCGATAGATAACTAATTTTTTAAATTAATCATACTTCTTTCTTAGTCATATTTATTTCACTGTATATTTCTAAAACCACCCAAATAATTTGTTTCCACAAAAAAAAGAGCAAATGTTTGGTAGCTTTTTCACTCCTGTGATTGGTGAGCCTTTTACAAAGAGTTATCAATGCAATACCCAGCACTTTCAGGTCCTAACAGAGATGGATTTTGTTGGGCAGCATGTTATACCTTACACTAAAAGGAGTGCACACAAAAACCATTAGCATGTCTGAACATTCTTGAGTTCGGTAACTCAACACCTGCTGTATCTCTTTGGTCTAGATGTAATCTTATCTTAAAAAAAACGGAGGTTAGTAAAAAAAAGAATACTCACCTACTTGTTGCTTTCTTTTAAAATATTTAATTCTTATTTACATATACTTTCCAAAGCTATAAAATACTGAATCTCGTAGCATGATTCACATTGTTTTATAACTTTTTCTCTTTCATTAGAAATCCAACCAAAATATTGTTCCCTATAGCTAAGCAATTTACCAAATATAACACAATAATTAATTCATACAAGTGGGCATTCATTATCTCACAAGAGTAACATTGTGAAGTCTAGAATATCACACTGGGAATAATTATTTGAGCCACACTTTATCAATCTTTCACATCTTATTTCTTAATAAGCATTACTGGTATAATTGCATTATTGGTGAAAATCACAAATGTTATTCACATCCCCAGAGAACTAATTGGAGTGTAAGATATCTGACATACGGCTTTAAATTTTCACTTGTATTACATACTTTTCCTAAGAGTAGATTTTAGTATTTTTTTCAAAATAATATGTAAGCAAATTTTATTTACTAGAAAATATACGCAAATGTCAGGAAAATAAATCTAGAACTACATGCTGCCTACTTTATATAAGGTAAAATATTTTCTAAATGGTTTTTTAAAATCAATGTCAAATATTTTCGTGAACTCCACCATGTAAGTGTAATTTAGAAATAAATGTTTATTATTGAAATCAAATTTAAGAATGAAAGATATTATTTAGTCTAATTCTCACTTTAAAGACAGGACACTGAAGCTTAAAAAAGCCATGTAAGAATAATCCAATAATTATTCAACAAATATTTGAGAGCCCGCTATGAGCCAGGTTCTTTTCCAGACATTGAAGGCATTATATTAATGAATGGACCACTTTCTTGCCTTCTTGGAACTCATAATCTGATAGAACATAAACTCTTACACATAGGATCATAGCTATATAATATATTGATGTTATATAATTGCTTGATAACACAATTGAGAGAATAGACTTCTCCTTCTCCTCTGTCAAATTTTTATTTTTGGTGAAATAGTACACCAAATAAATTTTTATGGTTATATTATCGAAAGTCAATCACATAGTTCTTAGAAAAATAATGCCAAGATAACTATCTGCTGATGACAGAACACAGAATAAAATTTAAAATTATTTATCTCCTACCGCAAAGTGTTAAAGGCTTTGCTGAATGTTTACTTCCATAATATGTATCATATTCATTAACATGTGTAAAATGTTATATTTTATTGTGACTAAAAATGGATCGAGGGAGTCCCTGGGTGGTGCAAATGATTAGTGTGTTCTGCCTCTAAGCAAAAGAGTGGAGTTTTGCGTCCACCCAGAGGCATCTCGGAAGAAAGGCCTAGTGATCTGCTTCTGAAAAAATCAGCCAAGATGGGGAAATGGACTGGGAACATGCTGGTTAATTTGACTGTGAGCAGGAGTAGAAACAGAAACAATTTCCTACTCTTCACCTATGAAATTAACAAATACATAGGTAGGTGGAAAGATATACAATAGAATAACTGTTGTAGGCAGAATTCACCAGCATCACACTGAACTTATCACCAAAATATATTGTTAAGTCTGGCTAAAATGAATCTATTGAGAAATCAGTATTTTTCTCTACAATGAAGTCACAAGACCAACGGACATGATAATAATTGACAATAAATATATACCGTAGTCTCAAAATTCAGTGGAGGAGTAGGGAGAAAGTCACTGAGATACAATGGATATTTGCCAAACCATACCTAGTTAGAAAAGAAGAGGTTGTAGGGGGGTGATGAAATTTTATCTAATAAGGCAAAACAAATATTGGGGACAACGATGGCTGTTTAATTTTCTACCATCATGAAGTTTCAATTATTTATAGACTCAGAGGCTGTACCTAAGTCTAAATGAGTTCAAAACAACAAGTAAACTGAGAAGAGAAACAGAAATAGAAATAGTTGGAGTGAAGAAAAAAGAAAAGGGAGGAAGGGAGAGAAATGTAGTGGAAAGAGGGAGAGAGAGCTACTTTAATTAGAATTCAGCAGCACCAATTATTTGGCAAGAAATTCCTTCCCCCACCCCTCAAATAGCTTGATAGATCAGACAGCATGTAACCCACCTCTTCATTTCACTTAGCTATATAGGTGGACCCTTAGATCTTTTAAATTTCACTGTTTAATTCTTGGAATTCATTCATGCCTACAATTTAATTTGTATTAAATTATTCTTACCATAGCTTAACATCTTTTAAGAAAATATAGAGATTGTTGAGAATTCTTGAGAATGTAATTTACCGTTCAAGCATGAGATAATGAGTCACTGTGCTTTTTGAGTGAACACACAGTAAGGTATTTCTTTTGGCTAGAAAAACTTGCAGCTAAATTCCAGAAATATATAAAAGCTATCATTGTAAAGTATAGGGCTCCTTCAGCAATGCACATAAAGCTGAGCAGCTAAGGTATGCTGTTTGATCAATAAAGTTTGTGGCTCCATTTGTAAAATGTACAGAAATTAAACCATTTTCCTATTTGGTTCACTGAGTTAAGTGCACAATGGTTCAAACAGTAAATTACGCATTTGCAATCAAGGACATTGTGCGTTGTGATGTAGTCAACCATTAAAATATATTACTTCAGTGATTAGTTAAGGATATTAATTTGAAATAAAATTAGTAATGTGGACAGGAAATTATATGCAATGCTAGCTAACCACTGACTTCTTTTATCTCGCTTCATTTGTGAAAAACTTTTAATATTTAAGCATCACTTTTATGCATGGCTTTCCTTCAAAATGAGAAAAAAAAGATATGTTGCATAGCAATGTGCAATGTTGTTGTAACTGAAAGCATACGTGAAAATGCATGTATGCTTTTTTAAAATTTACCTTTGAATGTAATTTACTACAAATCTGATAGTGATGCACGAGTTTGATACATAAGGATGTTTTGTTTAAATAACTGACATCAAGCTGCGAAAACTTGGTCATTTATGTATGAATCCAAGACTAATAGTTATTTCTCTCATCAAGGAATGATAACACAGTGCATGTTATGGATTGAACTGTATCCCACAAAAATGTGTGTAAACTTGGCTAAGTGATGATTCCCAGTACTGTGTGATTGTCCACCACTGTGTCATCTGATGTGATTTTCCTATATGTTGTGAATCCTACCTCCATGATGTTAATGAGGCAGGTTTAAAGGCAATTATGCTAATGAGGCAGGATTAAAGGCAGCTATGTTAATGAGGCAGGACTCAATCTACAAGCTTGTGTCTTAAGTCAATCTCTTTTGAGATATAAAAGAGAGAAGCGAGCAGAGAGACATGGGGACCGCATACCAGCAAGAAACAAACACCAGGAGAATAGTGCGCCCTTTGGACCCGGGGGTCCACACTCTGAGTAGCTCTTTGACCAGGGAAGACTGATGACAATGACCTTTCTCCAAAGCCAATGGAGAGAGAAAGCCTTGTCCTGGAGCTGGCACCCTAAATTTGGACTTCTAGCCTCCTAAACTGTGGGAGAATAAACGTCTCTTTTTTAAAGCCATCCACTTGTGGTATTTCTGTTATAGCGGCACTAGATAACTAAGACAGCGCATTATAGGCTAGATTTTTCCAAGAAGTTTCAACTCTTTTACATGATTTTATATTTTTTATGGTTACTAAATGAATGTCTCTTTTAAGAGAATTTTGGAAGATGCTAATTTGTAGGGACTATGCATCAGAGAGTTCAGGGCTCCAATTACAGCAGCATCTGGAAAACTTAATCCACAGATCCATATGGAAACATTGGTAATAAGGGCAAGATATATTTTCTAATGGAAAGTTGGTTGTCAGTGTAATGGTTAGTAGCAGACTTAAGGAAAAGATGAGTGAGTTCAATTGATCACAGGTTTCTAATCCTCTGCCACTTGGGCATAGAAGTGAAGTTTAAAGTAAGATTCCTTTTCCCAAGGGACTTATCATTGTTTTGGAGAAACTGATTCTTAACAACAGACAATAAAGCAATATAAGACAATATTGTAATATCATATGATAAAGGCAACAAATACTGTGGTTTTTCATAAATGGGGAATGCTTTGTTAATGTTATAGGGCTTGAAATATAGGTAGGATTGTGCAGAAAGAAATGGACCTGGCATCTCATGGGTTTATCCTTGCTGTTCCAAAGAGACAAAGAATAATAATGAGTGTCAAACTCAAGGTGGTTTACAAACAGTTTATCCGACCCCACATCTCATATTTTGGGAGTTGGCTAGAGTCATTCAGCTAGATAGCTTGAATCATCCCAATTCATCATGCTGCCTAAAATATGCTGAAGCAGATTAGCAGTTAAGGTTGGATAGGTAAGATATGCTCAGCTTTTGGAATAACTTGGAGATAGAATAGCTTGGATTTAATCCACTGGCCAATAGAAATTTGCTGTAAGCTTTAAGGAAGAATAAAACCCAAAAACCAAACCCACTGCTGTTGAGTTAATTCTGACTCACAGAGGCTCTATAGGACAGAGCAGAACTGCCTCATAGGGTTTGCAAGGAGCAGCAGATACGAACTGACCTTTTGGTTAATAGCTGTAGTACTTAACCACTGTGCCACGCGGGCTCCCTTAAAGAAGAATAGTGATATGATAATTACAGCATTTTAGGAAAACTTGATTTATTTTCATGTATGACAGGATTTGAGGAAGAAGGGAGATTACTAATAGGAAATTAAATTATTTAGGCATATGGTTATGGAGAACTAGTACTAGGCTAGTATTAATAGAAATTAGATAGCTGAGCTTGAATTTAAAGGGACTGCTAACAAGACCTAATGACAAATAAAGGATGGAAGAGTATAGAGATTCTAAATGTGATTCTCAGAATTCAATTTTGTAATGCTTAATTTTCAGATGTAGATGGGGTTTATATATACAGAGAGAGAGAGAGAGAGACAGAGAGCTTTCTGCTGTCCACCTGGGTGATTACCATCTAAACAGGCAAGTTTATGAAACCTGGGAAGGTGGTAGGTGGTGCTGGTCCTGGCCAGAGGCTACTCTTGATGCAAAGACGTCATCTTGAAGAATACAAATGATGGCACCTCAAACTTCTCCTACAGCCATGCTCTGGTGGCTGGAATCAACCATTATTACCACAAATTGACAGCTGCCATGGGCAAGAAGACAACTGCCAAAAGGTCAAAGATCAAGTCTTTTGTGAAAGTTTATAACAAGGTACTCTGTGGATATCTCCTTGGACAAAACTATCATCAACAAGGATGTCTTCAGAGACCTTGCTCTTAAATGCAAGCCCTGGCAGGAGGCCAAGGTCAAACTTGGGGAGAGGTACAAGACAGGCAAAAAATAAGCGGTTCTTCCAGAAGCTGCGGTTTTAGATATTTTTTGTTTCAATCACTAAAAATATTTTTAAAAATATACTTTTTGAGAAATGCAGGACTGAGGTATTAGGAAATAGACTGAAAGAGATGATAAATATAAGAGGTGAAAAGACGTTAACGCATACAGCTTTGTTAATATATGCAAAAGCAGTAGGTAGGGACTGAGAACTAAAATTCAGGGTAGGACTAGTGAGGGGATTAGGGCAGGCAGAGAACATGATAAAACTTAAAGATGATGATCAGACCAGAAAAGGAGATAAAGGAGGGTGAGATATCATGAAGACCAAGAAAATCCTTTGTAAAAGGATTAATAATTATGAAATTAACCAGTAAGTCAGAAGATAAAAGAAATGGAAAAATGGGGCAATAGGACTTGGCGAGAAAAATCATTGTACCTTATAACTTTGTGTCAGTAGAAGTGCAAATATTTTTATATATTCCTACCCCTATAACTTTTCTTACTTATAAATGTATATATTTGTGTGCGTGTGTATGTAAGAGAATTTACATGGGATGTAAAATAAGGAAAAAGAAACAGCAAATATATCATAATTTTATCAGTAAACAACAACAACAACAAAAAAAAACCCCACTGCTGTCGAGTCGATTCTGACTAATAGTGACCCTATAGGACAGATTAGAACTGCCCCATAGAGTTTCCAAGGAGTGCCTGGTGGATTCAAACTGCTGACCTTTTGGTTAGCAGCTGTAGCTCTTAACCACTATGCCACCAGGCTTTCCAGTAAAGATTACCATAAATAGAAAGAGTGAACAGGGTATATCAATAAGGTCAAAGCCAAGATTGTGTTTAATCACTGGAAACCATGAGAATGTTTGAAAATGTAATGGAAAAAGCTATTAACAAAATTATGTAACATATACTGATCCACTGCAAATGCCTGTTATGTGTCTTAAATAACTATAGCTGAGAAGGGGTCAATGGTGAGAAAATAGGGGTTTTGTCTTTGTGAAGCTTATATTCTAGTATGTACAAATGATAATTAGGCAAATAAGTACGGTAAGTTCATGTCAAAGTAAAAGCATGAAGTAAATATAATACTGGATGTGAATTTTAGACTATATAGTCAGAAAATACCTAAGTAGTTAACATTTAAGCAGAGATGTAAATACTGACAAAAAGTCATTATATTTCAGGTAGAGCAGATAGCAGATGCAAAGGCCATCAGTAGGAAAAGCAACTATGCCAGTGGATTTGGTATATAGTGAATGAGGGAAGAGTGTTCTTAAATGAAGTCGAAGTGGATAGATAGAGTCACTATTATGTAAGATCATGTTGAACTTTGTGAGAAATCTGGTCTATATGTAGTCAACAGTCATTGTTTGGCTTGACACATGATGATGGTATTATCTGTTTCTTTTGTTTTGTTTTTAAAAGCTCACTCTTGCTAATTTTATCGATTATTGACATGTGAGGGAAGTGATGGGAACAGGGAGGCCAGTCAGAAAGTTATTGGAGTATTTTAGGTCAGAGATGCTGATGGCTGGATATTAAGGCTGCTGTGTATAAACTGCACAAGAGTATGCAATATTATGATTAATCTTCCATGGTTTAGAAGAGAAAAAAAAAAAGGAGCCACCTGTAAGAATATATCTGGGAAGTAGATTTAATATAGGACTAGCAGATGAATAGAATGGTGGAAGGGAGGTGAAATGAACACAGTAATGAAAGATGATGTCTATGTCCTCGGTTTTTGGTATGAAAAAATGGATGAATTCTGTGGCCATGTCACTGAGAAAGGGAAGACTCAGCGAGGTTTAGTTTGGGCAGGGAAGTGGCAGCTAGCATAGCTTAGAACATGTTAAGTTGATAAAACTATTGTATACTGAGAGGAAACGTCAATTAGGAAGTTCAACATAGGAGTCTGAACCTAAGAGGATTTGTTGGGCCTTGAGAAATATGAACATGGAAGTTGTAAGGATATAGAAGATATTTAATGTATAGGACAAGAATATATCTCATAGCAAGAGAATATGACTAGAAAAGAGAAAGGCCAAGGACCAGATCCTCTGGCTTGGAAGGAGAAAGAAAAGGAGACTGCAAAGGTGTCTCAGAAGCCAAGTAAATAAAGCATTTCAAAGGAGGAGTGGTCGCCTGTGCTAAATATGGCCAGGCAGTTGTGTAAGATGATGATTGAGAGGCAATCATTTGTTTGGCAAGATGGGGGATTTATGCAACCTTAGTATCAGTCTAGTGGTGGAGGCCTGATTTGTTAGGATTAAGGATAGAAGAAGAATTCAGGACACGGAGACAGCAAATTCTTTTTCTTGTACTTCTTTTGCAAAGTTTTGCTGTGATGAGGAAAGGAGAAGCCCAAGAGCTGGGAGCAAAGGCAAAGGGAATGTGTGTGTAATAAATGGGATTTTTAAAAGATGTCTAATAGTATATATGTTTTTACCACAATTGGAAAAAAAAAAAAAAAAAGGCCCAAAGTACAGCTTGTTTTTAGGCTAATGCAAATAATACAGTAGAGAGTAAAAAATGAATGGTTCCGAAGATCTAGGAAATCTTGGTAGGTAAAAAATACTTGAGTGGGACTCAGTTGGATCCCTGTGCCTGCCTTTATAGACGGGAGCAGGGATGTTTCATCTACTGTATCCAAAGAGAAGCTAGAGGATACTGAGAATACAAATACTAGTATGATCGTTGTTTCCATAGAATTAAGATAAAGGAGTTCTTATCTATTATCTATTTTCTCAATGAGTATGTAAAAGCTATGGAAAAGGGAATAAATAGGGACAAGGGTAGGGTTATGAAGAAGTAGAGATGTTGATAAGCAAATAAGTGATAATTTATTGAATACAGAAATGATTTACACATATTTTGGAAAAGAAGGCAGATGGAACACAATTTCTTGACTAAAATAAAACAGAATGTTAACTCATTAATAAATTGGATGTTGTTGTCTGGTATCAAGTTGATTCTAATTCATAGCAACCCTATAGGGTAGAGTAGAAAATTGCACTTTTAAATTTTTGATATTAATATTTCCAGGTAGTTAAATGCACAAAGCCAGTTTATACAGTTTCCTTTAAAAAAAGAAAGGAAGGAAGAAAAAAAAAAGATGAGTTTTACTTATAGCTGACCTCTTTAAAATATTTTTCAGACGCAATTTGGAAGGCAAACCTCTAGGTAATATTGCAGGATGTTAAAGTCATTTAAATACAAATGACATATGCCATGTTTGCATTTAACAAGTTCACAAAAGTCCATCCTACCTGCAGGGCTTTTAAAATGTGACAGGGAGAAAAGATAAGCAAAATCTTTTTAGGTATTGGGCTTCAATTCTCAAAATGTAATGTGAAATGTGGAAAGACAAATGCTTCTACTTTGATCTCTGTAGGAGTTTTGGACTGAAATTCACATTTGTAGCTGATCTGTGAACTGTGTCTTATTTAATGAACAGATTCACAGTGAAATCCTTTGGGCTTGTTAGCTTTTCTCTTATCAAACAGGGAAGCCTCTGGGGTAACTTGATGGTCCACAAACACTATCACTAAAGATAAAAATCTTTGGATGGTTAAGAAACAAGAAAAAAACAGTGAAATAGTCTACCTGGCTATGCTACTCCTTCAGAATAACTCATTGAATTTCCTCAGGCTTTAATTAAGCAGCATGTGG
The DNA here is from genome assembly GCA_030035585.1 of Dugong dugon. Classification (NCBI taxonomy): domain Eukaryota; kingdom Metazoa; phylum Chordata; class Mammalia; order Sirenia; family Dugongidae; genus Dugong; species Dugong dugon. The sequence continues at coordinate 35,395,821 of CM057475.1, read as the reverse complement.
CAATCCATTAATTCAACAAATGCTCCAAAAAGACCTGGCCAAACTCATATTTCTAATTCATGAATTGCAATGGGTGTGAATAGGAACGTCCCGTCTTATTTTGGTATCTCCTAGTAACTCTTCTGTTTTCGCACTTATCTTTCCCCATAAAGATATCCTCCTGAAGGGTGGATTTGTGGACGTGAGGGGTGAGGAGCATAAAAAATCTGTTGCACAGTCAGCAAGTGTGGCTAGCCTTGTACCGTTGCTTGTGGGATGGTAAAAAGTCTATGTCATGAAAACATTTGCTGTCCCAGCCGGCTAGCTGCTGCTGATACTTCAGAATCAGTATGCTACATCTTTGCTTCAGTATGCATTTGTTCGTTGCATCTCCAGAGAGCCACCATTCACATGTTAGCATGTTTATCAATAACACTATCATAGAAAAGCATGCATAGATAACTAGCTGAGGGGGCTTGGAGAGAATGGGACACTGAAGACCAGTTTTGACCCTAAGAGGTAATGAGTCCCAAGAGATTCCTGAAATGGCTACTCCAGAAGTTTTTTAAAGTTTAGACATCTCAGTTTCTGATAGAAGAAATCTGAGATGTGTTGTAAGTTTTTCAAAGTTGTATTTTTAAAAATAAATTCTAGAGATATCCAGAAAGTATGTGTGCTTGCTAGTTTTCTTTTTTTGCCTTTGTCTGCTTGAAGTCACTGATTAAAGGTCAAGTTTGGTTGCATTGCCAGCAAAGCAAAATCTGATCTTCTGAAAGTCAAAAGCAAATATAGACTGCCTCTGGCTTCTTCATAGCCTCATCTACAAATCCTACAAATTCCATTTCACTGTTGTGAACAACAAACCAACCTTAATGTTATAACCTCTAAAGGTGCATCCTTAGATGTGTCATGGAAACATTTTTAAATAGTCTGAGAGACATGACAGAGACAAACAAGGTTTATATGAAAAGCAAAATTTCCAAAGTAAACAATCCCTTCACATTGCCAGTATAGAAATAAGTCTTCAGGATTGACTAAGATACTAGATAACAATTCTTATTCCCACCCTGACAAACCCAGGCCTGATATATCAAAACTAAACTGGATAATAGAGAAAACATTCATAAAACACTGAATAACTTGTCACTTCAAATTCCATAAGCGCATGATCATGTCTTTTGTTTTTGTTTACAATTACATTCCAGCATGTAAGCGAGTAATTGTTACTTATCATATTTGCTACATAATAAACAGTTCTTGAATTAACTAATGAATAGATGAATCTTTATTTCGTACTTAAGCCTCACAATAATCCCCCCAACCCCAAGAATAGGATGACAATTTTTATAATTATATTACTGTGAAAACTTTGGCTCAGAAAAGTTAAAAGTCATTCCCAAAGTCAAATAATTAGTAACTGACAGAGACTCAATTCTAAGTTCAGTGTTCTTTGTAACATGCCATAGCTGCCTGTGACTCCCAGGTAACTAGGTTCCTAAATTCTTACATTAACTGAGAACTTACTATACTCCTCTAAAGACTTTAAATGTGTTAATCGGTTTTCGAATCCACCAGCTGCTCCTTGGAAACCCTATGGAACAGTTGTTCTCTGTCCTATAGAGTCGCTATAGTTGGAATCAACTCCACAGCAACGGGTTTATTTTTATCTTTTTTAACAACCTATGTGATGGTGCAATTCTTACTTCATTTCACAAATGGTGAAACTGAGTCACAGGAAAAATAAATAATTTGCTGAAAAACAAGTTAGTAAATGGTGTTTCTAGGATTCAAGCCTAGGCAGCATGATGCCAGTTGTTGCCTTTTCGAGCAGTATGTTACAATCCTATGTGTCTAATTTATACATTAATTCATTCAAAAATTCATTGAGTAATGCAGTGGTGATTCAGAAGTGAAATATTCTATGTTTGCTCTCAACATTCTAACCGAGGAGCTCCTTTTAGCTTGGCTAAGCAGGTGGATGGACAATAAAGCATTTAATGAATATGTTTCTATTAATCTGGAGTTCTATCTCCATGACGATCAGGAATTTTGTTTTGTACATTGCCCTAACACTAGCAACTGACTCTGTTCCTAGTTTGTTGTGAATACTCATTTATTAGTGAATTAATCTATTACTCCTAGTTTTTCCATTCAGTTACAGAAAGTCATAGCCAGACGGTTGCTAACTGGAAACAGGTATGGCTGTTGTGATTGTTAGCTGCCATTGAGTGGATTCTGACGCATGGCAAACCCACGTGTGCAGAGCAGAAAGGGAAGCAAAATAACAAACAGTTAAGAACACAGACCTCGGAATTAGAGACTTGGGTTAAAATGTGGCCTCTCAATTCCAAGCTATGTGGACTTGGATCAGTTTTCTCATATGTGAATTGGGGTAACCAATACTTACAAGAAAAGATAAAGTGAGAATCACATGAGATAATTCAAGTAACATTCTCAAACCAAGAACTGGCACCCAACAATTTGATAAATAACTGAATGAATAAATTAAGTGTAGAAGAAATATATCCTAGAATGAAACCTTGTTTTTTTCATACATTCATGTCAGAGCATTACCTATCAGTCAAAATAACTAAATTAATCACAGTAGTGGTCTCTATCACAGGAAGTCCCACAAGATGCATTTTGTGATTTTAATTATTATCTACCCTTGTAGCTAGTACAAGGATTTACCTTAAATAGCAGCACTGCAATTTCAGTTAATTGTATTGTAAGTGTTAATTAGAGTGTTAACCGAATTAAGAGTTTACTTAGTACTGGCATTTAAGAGAAATGCATATTAGTCAAAATAAGAATAGTCACCTTTTTTTTTTGTCTCTACTAAACAAACAAACAAACAAAAAAAACAAATCCCCCTGCCCTCGAGTCAATTCTGACTCATAGTGACCCTATAGGACAGAGCAGACCTGCCCCATAAGGTTTTCAAGGGGCGGCTGGTGGATTCAAACTGCCCAACTTTTGGTCAGGAGCCTTAGCTGTTAACCGCTGCATCAACAGGGCTCTCTACGAGGATATTATAAAAACGAGTATATTCTTTACATCAGCATTATTCTTTTTACACTACATACAACTGTTGTCAGAAAACTTTGTGGAGAGATTTTTCAAATAAAGTGGTGGTTGGGGGTGTTGACTGGGTTGTCCTAAAATAATCTCTACTAATGTTCCTTTGCGTTTTTATTCAAATAAATGTGTTTCTTATTCTAAAAAGTCAAACAAGATGAGTGGCTAAATAATTATATACCTGCCTGCTTTCTTATTTAGGCAAATACAACTGGAACAACACCTAAACCCAGAAATCAGCAGTGCAAAATTTAAGAAGAGTTGGATGATGAATACAGGATTCTTGTTTGCGTTTTAAGAGCTAGAGAAAGAGAGAAAAAAAGAGAAAGAGACACGACAGAGACAGGTTGCCACATGGTTTAACAATTAAAAATAGGTTGGTCTCTAAGACGCAGCTGAATATAGGCTTTCAATTGTTGTTTGTTACAGTCCTATTTTTAGTTTTTTTTTAAAGCAAACTTTAATTCCAATCCTTTATATTGTATTTAAAATTACGAATGAGCTAAATAACTACGTGGCTAGCTCTAATACTGTTGTTATGTATAAAAAGTAAAGTATCAATTAAGTATCACAGAAGTATTATTGCCTTGAAAGCAGAGGGATAGGGAATCAGAACTCTAGTTACTTGTATTAATTGCAATTATTAATAGTGAGTTAAGGACTTGAATCCTCACAAATACACTTTGAGTTATGTACTATTATCATTTATAAGTTTTTGGAGAGACTGTATAATTTGCTTAAGTTCTAACAGATACTAAATGGTGAAGCTTGAATTCAATCTCAATACTCTCTAAAACCAACCTTCTCATGCCCACCAACCCACAAATGCACATACACATACAGATGCATGCATGCATACACACAATCACACCACAAAATAATAGGAAATACACCCACTCCTCACTTATTGATATGCTTAGTTTCCAAAGACCAGGTCATTATGGGAAAACTGACATTATATAAAAATGGAGGATGACCACATCAGATCACAAAACAAAGGATGATTATATCACTACATAACTGCCAAATTACATCATTAAATAACTGCCAAACCATTGAGAATCATGACCCAGCCAAGCTGACACATAACCTCAACCAACACAGGCAGTGTTAATCTTGTCTCGCACTTCTGTATTCATGACTGCCAGACATACATCATTAATGCACGCAATAGCTGGAGAGTAGATTTTTTACTATTGTCATAAATGCAAAATATCAGATAATGAGAGAGTTGATAACTGAGGAGTAGGTGTAGATGAATATAACAATATAAATTCATTTTCATAATTTCCAAAGACTTTTCAATAAATTGTCATCTTAAAAGAATGATTAGAACCACATTTTCATTTAATAGTAATTTTAATCACATTTTACATGCTATTTTACAGTGCTGGTCAGTATGCTTAGATAAAGAAACTCATACACTGGTTGGTGGAAATATACTTTCATTTCATATGCTAGGGAGTGGGCCTTTTTGCTATTTTTTAAAAAAGAATTTGGTACTTTGTATCAAAATAACACATATGGCAAATTCTTCCACTTTGCGACATCTATTTTGAAGTATACATATAGAAGCATAAGGAATTCTGGTGGCACAGTGGTTAAAGCACTCAGCTGCTAACCGAAAGGTCAGTAGTTCAAACCCATTAGTCACTCCGTAGGAGAAAGATGTGGCAGTCTGCTTCTGTAAAGATTCACAGCTTTGGAAACCCTAACAGGCAGATGTACTCTGTCCTACAGGGTCAGTATGAGTTGGAATCAACTCAACACCAATCGATTTGGGATTTTTTTTGAGTATACAAACATACTGTATTTTTATGCAAATAATGCTTTTAACACAAATAATGCACACCTCCTTTGTTTCTTTGCCAACCCCTTTCTTCCCAACCCCCTCAAGGTATTTTCATAAACATCGCTATGCTAAATCTTGTTTACATGTTGTAAAAAATTTAGCATAGTGTGCTTACAAAAATACCTCACAGGGGAAGAGAGCAGTTGGCAAACAAACTAGAAGGTGCACGTTATTTGTGTAAAAATATGGTATTTATTGCAGCATTATTTTAAAAGAAAAAAATTTCAAACAACCAATATTCTTCAATAAATAAATGATAAAGTATACTACAGCAAATCAATTACATGGAATACTACATAGTTGTTAAAGAAAGGGGTTGACTTTTCTGTTCTTACTTGGAAAGTCACCAAGACATACCGTTAATTTAAAAAAAAAAAATCCTGTTAAATTGGCAAATGCTGTGCTATGTGTTTTTTTATAATAATTAAAAAAAGAATGAATAGAAAAAATAAGTCACAGTCACAGAAAAATGCTTACATAATTATTCCATATAAGTAAAAAAAAAAGAGAGAGAGAGAGAAATATTTGGATTATTACACACCAAACTGTTAACAATGGTTAAACTTCCAGGGAAGTGAGCATATGTTGAGTGTATGTGAGAGGATAGTGATGAACTCAAAGGCACACAACAAGAACAACAAGTGATGCAGAGGATCACATTTCACTCAATATCCTTTTACATTTCTTGAGCATTTTACAGTGAAAATATATTTATGCAACACATGAAGCCCTGGTGGCACAGTGGTTAAAGCAATCAACTGCTGACTTAAAGGTCGGCAGTTTGAAACCACCAGTGGCTTCGTGGGTGAAAGATGTGGCAGTTTGCGTCCATAAAGATTTACAGCCTTGGAAACCCTATGGGGTTGCTATGAGTCAGAACTGATTTGACAGCAGTGGGTTTGGTTTTGGTGGTATCTGAAATAAAAATATAAAATAAACAAAAACTAGTAACTGGAAGAAGTTTTGGTCTAGCAATGACCTTGAGATTATCAATTTATATGTTACTGAGATGGAATCTAATACACAGTTGACATACGGTTTGCAGATTCAAACCCAGTAGTCTCTGGAAATAAACCAAAACCCATTACTGCAGAGAAAATTTCTCATAATGACTAGTTATCAGGTTCTTAATATTTTTCTTCCTAGTTTGGAAAGAAAAAAAGTAGAGTAGGTAGCAGAAAAATCAACCTAATGAAATACTTAAAAAATAATTTCCTAATTATGTTTTCAGGTAGTTTCACAAATTACCTCATTGGTTTTTGCAATGACAAAAAGAAAAAGGTTGAAAATGATATATATGCTTAAAAGGTTGACTTTCCTTCATAAAGAGAGGAATGTGTTCTTACACTGAATAGAAGAAAGGACTATGAACAATGAACAAAAATGAACATAAAAATATGTTTGAGAATAATTTTGCCATTCTGCTTTCAGACACTTTCACAATTTAGTAAAAAGAAGAGTAATGGGCTACACAATTTTCATTTGTAGCTCTGAACATTTTCAAACAAATATGGAAACAACAACTGGGAAGGAAATGAGCTGCTCTCAGGAGCAGACAGGTTGAAGCAATGACCACGCCTTGTACTCCATCAGCATGGGCATTTTCCTGATACAGAAATATGTCTCCGTGCTTTGGCTCCTGGCCTCAACCTTCTTCAGTTGTCCAAGGTTTACCTAAAGCTCAAGCCTCCTTGACTGCATGCAGCCTTCCAAGACTAATCTTTCTTATTCCTATAAACATTCGTTTATTCATTGATTTGCAAATACGAGCTACATATTTTCTACGAAAAATTTCTGAGAAGAAACCGATAAAAGCCTATTATTTCCACGAGATGTTTTGACAAGGATGATATGTGGCATGGATTCTACTTTATATAATTCATGACATCTTGTAAGCAGTGCTATTAACAGGATTGTATTTAGCCCCATGTTGGGAAAATGGCATCCACTGTCTGAAAACACCGGAAAAACAAAACAGATGTGTTTGAGGACATAGAGATGCCTACATGCTTCCATCTGTGCCATTCCTTCTACAAGAGTAGCATTCCCTGAAGAAAGCAAATGTTATGGACCCATTAGAATTAGAAAATTAATATTTATCCTGATGTTTATGTCAGGTGGAGGACTAATTACATTTTTTTTTAATCTGTCAGTGAACAAAAGAACATTAAGAGGTGAAAACAAAATCACTCAGGGATAATTTTTTATGAATGTGTTTAAGTTGAAAAATACATCTTAAAAATTCTTCGGCTGTGTTTCATGTTAACTCATCCTGTAGGTCAGAGCCTGAATATTTTTATTGTGCCTTACTCTGAAATAACAATCCAAACTAAGAATCAGACAGAAGGAAGGTTGAGGTTGGGTGGCAAAGACGTTAGGAGAAAAAGGAAGTTTCCTACCTCCCCCATCGCTTTTCTTTACTTGGCTGGACTTTCCTACTCACAATTGCTCCTTCCCAAAACGTGACACTTAACAACATTCTATTAAAATAACCTGCTGTATGACTCTGTCTCCTCTACTAGACTATGAAACTGTGAACGATAAAGGCAAAAACCTTGTTTACTCATCTTTATAGGCCACAGCACATTGCACAGTGCCTGGTGATTCTATTTGCAACAAAGAATGAAAAGTTTTAGAAAAAATTTTCCTAGACATTGTGCACATAACATGTTATACAATCTCGTTTTGACCTAGGGTTAGTTTTTATTACCCTCATTTTACAACTGAGGAAAATGCAAGAAAATTATTTTTATTTATATAACTAGTAAGTAGCTGATTAAAGATTCAAATCCTGGATTACATCATTTCAAAGTAAGTGCTCTTTCTGTGACAATATTGTGCTGCATTTGTTAGGAAACAAAACTAAACTAAATAACAAGTCCTGAATAGACTGAAGTCAGGCAATGCCGTTTATTATTTCTTTTTTGTAATTTATTTTATTTTTCTTTGTTGTTGTTGAGAATATACACAGCAGAACATACCCTGAACCATTTCTGTCTGCACAGTGACGCTGATGACATTCTTTAAGTTGTGCAACCATTCTCACCCTCAGTGTTCGAATTGTTCCTCCCCATTAACATAAACTCACTGTCCCCTAAGGTTCCCATCTCTCGAGTTGCTATTGTCAATTTGATTTTATATAGATAGATCTTAAAACAGCATAATGTTCAGTGCAGACATTCTTTACTATTTTAGCCAAACTACTGTTTGGCTTTAAAGAGACTTCAGGGGGTATTTTTGGTTTAATGTTCAAAAATTAATTCAGGGCAATAGTTTAGAGAGTTCATCCAGCCTCTATGGCTCCAGAAAATATGGATTCCATGATTATCTGAAATTCTGTTCTGCTTTTTCTCCCTTTTGATCAGGATTCTTTCATAGAATCTTTTATCAAAATATTCAGTAATGGTAGCTGGACGCCATCCAGTTCTTCTGGTCTCTTGGCAAAGGAGGCAGTTGTTCATGGAGGCAATTAGCCACACATTCCATTTCTTCTTCCTATTCCTGACTCTCCTTCTTCCTCTGTTGCTCCAGACAAATAGAGACTAATCATTGTACTTAGATAAGAAATGGCCGTTTGCTATTAATATTGGTTGCTTTTGATTTGGAAAATGTTTTAATATAGGAGGTAATTGAGAATTTATAGGTTTGAGGCTTGATGACTGATAGAATTATGATGAAATCTACAAACTAGATTTTATGTGTGTGTGTGTGTGTGTTTGGTAAGTATAGGTTAAAAAATGATTAATTCCTAACAGTTATTTATATAGTCTGAATGTTACTTTGATTCATTAGATATTTTGCTAATATCTTCTCCCATTTATGGCTGATTTTTTACTCTTCTTTTATTGTCTCTTGGCAATTACAAGTTCTTAAGTTTAATGTTGTGGAATTTACCAATTTTTTCCACGTATGATTTGTTTTCTCTGTATTTAAGAAATATTTTCCCATACTTGAGTTACAAGTACATTAATATATTCTCCCATTGTATCTTCTACACAGGCTATAGTCTTGTCTTTTTCATTAACATCTCTAGTATACACGGAAATTACATTTTTTTTTTTTTGTTCATAGTTCTATTTATGAGTTGTTTATCCTTTCCCCTCTGATTTACACTCAAGCTCTGTCATAGAACAATTTCTTATAAAGGTCTGGATAATTTCTGTTCACTCTATACTCTTTTCATTGGCTTTGTATTTATCTATGCAAAAATATCACATAGCTGTAATTACTATATCTTTATAACAAGTCTTGAAATTTAGTAAAATGCGTGCCTCTTCCTATTCTTTTTCAGAAGTATGTTGTTTGTTTTAGGTCTCTGAATTTCTTTAAACATTTTAGAATCAGCTTGTCAAAAATCCATGAAATGTCTCTTGGGATTTAACAGGCCAGATTTCCATTGAATATACTAAAATAAAAGTTGACATCTATGTAATATTTATTCTATATTTCTATCCAAGATAAAATACATAATTATATATACCTTCCTCTTCTTTAATGTTTACACTAATGTTTTATAATTGTCTTCATAAAGGGTATCTATTCCTAGGTACTTAACAGTATTCTTGAAATGTTAAATGGTGTCTTTTTATTTAAGTACAAAATCTGTTACTAGTAATCTATATCTACCTATCTATCTATCTAATTGAAGGTAACCTATCAAAATTCTCAAATTAACTTTAATAACTTGTTTGTGGATTCTTTTGGGCTTTCTACCAGGGCTTCAAATCAGTTCTTCCCAGTTCAATCATGACTGAAATACTAACACTGGAACAGACCCAAATTTTTAAAAATTCGGGTGAACCGGAACCATAACTGGAACAGAAAAAATTATGGGTTGAAGCACTGCTAGAAACTTAAAATCTCCCTCTTAGAAAACAAAGGCAGTGTGTGCTTTGCATAGCAACCTAATCTCTTGCCCGTAAGATTTTGCGCAAAATCAGAAACAGCAGTGCCCGGCTCAAAGGCTCCTGCCAACCACTCTCCTCAGTCTAGGCCATGATTCAGTCCAATGTATCAGGCTCCTGAAAGGGCTCACTATGCTTCTTCGGAGTCCCCCATTCCAGGGCTTTGACCCATAGTTTTTCCCATTCCAGTTATGGTTCCAGATCACCCACATTTTAAAAATTCAGGTCTGTTCTGGTTTCGCTTCATCGGCTGTGACTGAAACAATTTCAGCTGGTTCAAAGTCCTTCTTTCCACATTACCTGCAGATGATGAGAGTGTAATGTTTTACTTTACAAAACTTATATATATATTGTTTTTCTTACAAATTCTTAAGATTCGCTAGTACAGTGTGGAATAGAAGTAGTGGTAGTGGGTATCCTTGAATTGTTCTGGATCATAAAGGAATGTTTTCAGCATTTCACCACTAAGTATGTTTGACAAAAGGACATTTGTGTTTGGATGTAGATTGCCTTTATGAATTTAAGACTTATTCCTTATACATCTAGTTTGCTTTTTTTAAATTATGAATGGGAGTTTAAATTAATCAAAAATATTTATACATTTATTGAGTTGATCATATTTTTTTTCTTCCTTCTTTAAATGACTTGAATTACTTTAATCAATTTTTAAATAAGAAAACAACCTTCCATTCTGGACATAAATCCAGTAAGGACACATTTTATAATTTCTGGATTTAATATATTGATATTTTGGTTTTCTAACATTTTCAATCACATGATTAGCTCACTAATTTTCATATTTTTTAAAATTTCTTATTAAAGCTTTAAAATTATTACATTACCTCTATGTTTAGTTCTACCTTCACTTAACAGAATATTTTATGGGATATATTTTATTTTTACATTCTAAGCATATTCTATTTTTACTTATGGTATTTTTTGACCATGCATTATTTATAAGTCTATTTTTAAATAACCAATTTTTTTTCATATTTTGTAATCTAATTCCATGTAGCAAGAATTTGAACTTAGTATGATATTAATTCCAACCTTACAGTCAATCAAGTGGATGTTGTTAGTTTCTACCAAGTTGCCTCCAATTTATGGAGCCTGGTGGCACAGTGGTTAAGTGGTCAGTTCGGAAAGTTGGCATTTTGAACTCACCAGCTGCTTTGCTGGAGAAAGATAGGATTGGTTTTCGTTCTTATGTATAATAGAAAGAATTGTTGCCTGGTCCTGCACCATCTTTACGATCATTGGTATGTATCTTAGTTAACTAGTGCTTCTATGACAGAAATACCACAAGTGGATGGCTTTAACAAAGAGAAATTTATTCTCTCACAATCTAGGAGGCCAGAAGTCCAAATTCAGGGTGCCAGCTCCAGCGGAAGGCTTTCTCTCTCTGTTGGCTCTGGAAGAAGGTCCTTGTCATTCATCAGTCTTCCTCGTTCGAGAGCTTCTCAGTGCAGGGTTCTGGAGTCCAAAGGACATGCTATTCTCCTGGCTCTTTTTCCTTGTTGGTATGAGGTTCCCTTGTCTCTCTACTTGCCTCTCTCTTTTATATTTCTAAAGAGATTGGCTCAAGGCACAACCTAATCTTGTAGATTGAGTCCTGCCTCATTAAGATAACTGCCTCTAATCCTGCCTCATTAACATAATAGAGGAAGGATTTAAAACACATAGAAAATCACATCAGATGAAAAAATGGTGGTCAATCACGTAATACTGGGAATCATGGCCTAGCCAAGTTGACACACATTTTGGGGGGACACCATTCAATCCATTACAGTATGTTCGAGTCCATTGTTGTGGCTATTGTGTCACATCATCTAATTGAGCCATTCTGTTAGTTTTTCTGACCCTCTACTTTACTAACATAATTTTCTTTTTCTAGTGAATTGATTTTTCTGATGATGTTTCCAGAGAAGGTTTCCTAAATGTCACATGATCACTTGAAAATTTTCGAAAAGAAATATGTGATAAAATACCTCACAATTTCTCCTGGTAGATTGGTACATTTCTGCTTTGTATCTTTTAGGCTATGTTATCAATTTATTAGTTTCATACAAATTCAGAATTGTTACATGAAGTTTATAATTTTGAATTATAAATATGATTTGTATAATTTTGAAGTTATCCTTCCTAATAATGCTTTTTATTTTTTATTTTGATATTAATATATCTATATTGGTTCAATTTTAGTTAATGTTTGTGTTTTTGGTGTTCCCATGGTTTTAATCCAGTCTGACAATCTTTAACTTTATACTGCAGAGTTTAATTCATTTATATTTATTCAGATGACTAACACATTGGACCTGCTATTATTTTGTTATTATGCATTTTAACTATGTTTATTCTTTTTATTTCTTTTCATCTACTTCTCTCTCTCTTTCTTTTAGACATTTCTCTTCATTCAATTTTATTTTCACCTATTTGTTTGAATGTTACATACTAAATATTTATTACTTTAATGGTTATTATAGCTGTTTTAACCTGAAAAACTGAGAAAGCTAAATCTTTACATGACTCTTGAGTAATGCAAAGCTTAGAATGTTTTGGTCTGATACTTTTCTTTCCCAACTTTTAAACAATTATTCTGCTATATTTTTGTTTTATCTTGGTTTTGCCTCACAAAATGTATATTACGATTATTTCTTAAAATTCAGCGCTCGCTTAGTTTTTGCATACTTTTGGCTAATATTGTCTTCCTTTCTTTTCATATCTCAGATCTTCCTCATTCTGGTGGATGTATATACTTCGAAAGTTCTCCACCTGTGAATTTTTGAGATTATAAATGCTGTGTGCAAACAATTATTGTATAATGTCTTTTGTTTTTTTACCAACATCCAATTTTTTTCATATGAAATAGAAGTACATAGCTGTTTGGCCTTCAGAACATTAAAGACACATTGAGAAATACATATTTTGAAGGCGTTTTCCTCTCTGGCTGCTTTAAGTTCTCTCTCTCTCTTATTTTTTGATGTGCTATAGTTTCACCCTGATATGTTTCAAATTTGCCGGGCAGACCTAAGTTTTCTTCTTACCATACTGGGAATATTGTGTGATATGTTTATATTGCCTCTTCCCCCATTTCCTCTGTATCCTAAAGGGATTCTCCTCAGACATATGATTTTCTTATCTCTTTTCTGTATCTATTACATGGAGATGTTTTATAACTTCCATATTTTTGTCTCTCTATACTGCTCTTTATCTCTAGCTTCCATCAACTCTGCCTAACTTACTGTTTAATGAATCCACTCAATTTTGTATTTCCAGTTATTATTTGTAATTTCAAGGATATGTTATTTTTTAAAATCCACTTTGTCATTGTACTTCCATGTTTCCTACTAATATTTGCCAGCTTCTCTTTTATATGTATAAATATCTCATTGTTAACTTATTTTGTATTCTATTGTGTGTAAATATTCTAATATATAAAAGCTTTTGAGGCTTTTTTGAAACTATTATGTCATTCAAGGTGCTGCATTTTCTTCCTAAGTTTCTATTTTTTGACCATCACCTAGTCAGTATTCAAGTTATCACTGGAAATTTTTGAGTCTTGTGTTAAAGTTGAATTTTTCCAGATAAAATTTTGATTCTACCAAACAAAAGAAAGCACCATTGTCTTAGTCATCTAGCATTGCTACAACAGAAATAGCACAAGTGGATGGCTTTAACAAAGAGAAATTTATTTCTTCGCAGTAAAGCAGGCTAAAAGTCCAAATTCAGGGCATTAGCTTCAGGGAAAGGCTTTCTCTGTCAGCCTTCTCATCAGTGTTCCCCTGGACTAGGAGCTTCTCCGCACAGGGACCCTGGGTCCAAAGGACACACTCTGCTCCTGGCACTGCTTTCTTGGTGGTGTGAGGTCCCCCTGTCTCCCTGCTCACTTCTCTCTTTTATATCTCAAGAGATTGCCGCAGGGTTGCCTCAGGACACAATCCAATCTTGTAGATTGAGTCCTGCCTTACTAACACAACTGCCACCCATCCTCCCTCATTAACATCATAGAGGCAGGATTTACAACATACAGGAAAATCACACAATACCAGGAATCATGGCCCAGCCAAACTGATACACACATTTTTTGAGGGGGGCATATTTCAATCCATGACAAACATCAATTGGCAGATATATGAAATTAAATTTATGCCAGGAAGTTTTTTTTTTTTTGGTTTTGTTTTTCAGACGACATGGGTAGTATGACTATGAATCTGTTTGTGGGCTGCCTTGTGGTTATGGTTTCTTAGGTTAAATTTATTTTCCTTCTACCAAGCCCCATATTCAAGGCCACCATGAACTTGTGGTCTATTTCTGTACAGAGGGATTCATTTCTTCTTAATTCTTACACCAAGCTGGTAGCTGTTTTGTGCCCAAAATTTTATATGTGCTCACTATTAGATACCCAGATTGATGAATCTAGGTTCATTTCTTACTTCTAGTGTCTCTAGGACTCTCAAAGCAGAGGTTCAAGATCACCAGGGTTTGGTGGACTGCCTCAAGATGATGCTTGCTTTCAAGTTCTCTTACTTAAGGACTTCTGCTTTCACCTTATTTGGAGGACTTTCAAATATCTTTCTTTTGTTAGTTCATGGATTTATTTAAAAATACATAATTTTAAAATATTTTACCCAGATTTTTTTCCAATTTCAGAGAATCATTCAGAGCATCTCATCTGCCATACTGTCATTCATGTATATTTTTTACTTATTAAAATTAATACTTGATTTTTTAAGTTTAACTCAAAGATACATTTTTTTTTTCCTTTTCGTCTTTCAGGGGGTTTATAATCTGGTAGTATAAAATACAAGCTGCATTAGAGAAGCTCCTATTAAAAGTGTCCTTGTGATATACTTTTTTTGCTGGAAATGAAGGACTCATTCTAAAATGTGAATCTCTACCCACATTTTTCAGTTTGGGCAAGTTAGGAATTTCATACACTGGACACATCTACATTCTAATAAATACTTGCACATGTGTTTCTTATTGGATATCTATTTGATCTGAAATATCTCACAGAAGGGATGTGTCATGGATTGAATTGTGTACGTCAGAAATGTATGTCAACTTGGTTAGGCCATGATTCCCAGTACTGTGTGATTGTCCACCATTTTGTCATCTGATGTGATTTTCCTATGTGTTGTAAATCCTACTTCTATGATATTAATGAGGCAGGATTAGAGGTAGTTATGCACATGAGGCAGGACTCAATCTACAAGATTAGATTGTGTCTTAAACCAGTCTCTTTTGAGATATAAAAGAGAGAAGTGAGCAGAGAGACATGGGGACCTTATACCAGCAAGAAACAAACACCAAGAAAACAGTGCGCCCTTTGGACCCTGGGGTCCATGCTCTGAGTAGCTCCTCGACCAGGGAAGATTGCTGACAAGGACCTTTCTCCAAAGTCGACGGAGAGAGAAAGCCCTGTCCTAGAGCTGGGACCCTAAATTCGGACTTCTAGCCTCCTAGACTGTGAGAGAATAAATTTCTCTTTGTTAAAGCCATCCACTTGTGGTATTTATGTTACAGCAGCACTAGATGACTAAGACAGGTTCCAGGAAGTGAAAGAAGAACTTGCACAATACTGTGGTAACTTGGCCTGCTTTGTTGGAAGCATAAAAAACAGATAATGACATTCTATTTTTGTTTCTTTAGTTGTATGTTTTAAAGATGTACTATAAAGTAGAACTTTTCATAAGAGTAGGTTTGAGATTATTATTATTATTATTATTATTATTTTGCACTCTACTGAAGGACCAGAGTAATTATCTCTTGACTGTGCCTGTGCCTGCAAGCTCTATCCCCATTATGTTGCTGCCATTAAAAAGCGTGATTAGGAAGGCTATCATGGTATCGAAATCTGGTAAGTGATGAGACTCCACCTCATAAAATGTTCATTAGAGGATAAATTACCATATTTTAAATAGAGAAAATGTCTTTTCAAAATATGGCTCCTCTGATCCTCTTCACCAGTATCTCTGTTTGTTCCGTACCGCTCTTCATTATTACAGCCATTAGGACTAGTTAAGCTTGGACATGATTGTGTTCTGAATACGATCTTGTTAGCATTAATTCAACATTTAAGATATTCCTTTGTGTTGTTTGAATAGGCAGGAAAGGAGCTATGTGTCAGTGAAGTGAAAGGGTATGAGTAGCTCAGTTTAGCTGTTGAGATTGCATTGAATGAGCACAGACATCTATTTCTGTGTACAGTTTTATTACTTCACTAGATGGTAGATGTTGACGAAAAGACACTCTTTTGTCTTTTCTTGTTGGAGAGGGGCACATAATCCTTCATGAATGTTAAAAACAAACAAACAAAAATTTAAAAAGCTTAAGTTGTGGCTAGAAAGTTTTTATGGATTACTTTAAAATTACAGATTTTAGCCATGTAAATTAAATAATTAGAACAAGAGTTCTCCTTTCTTTTACTGTCTTTATGATCTGATTTTTAAACATTTTGTAAATGTGAATCAACAACAGGATTAGCTTCAATAAGCAAAGAGTTGAATTTCAATTTTGATAGAATCAAAAAGACTTTGTAATTTGACTGCTTCTCATTTGGAAGATATATTTGTAAACTTCTTAAAGAATGTTTATTTATAAATTCACAAGAAGAATTAAAATGTCTTTGAGTCAGAGGGCTAGGATATCTTGAGGGGTTTTCACTCTCACCTTCTCTCTTTTGCTTTAAAATTTCTCAGACAGGACTCTGCAATTTCTGTCAACCTGTGAAGTACCCAGAGTCTGAGCATTCCTGATAGCTGTACAGAGCCTGAGGCAAGCCCATGCTCTAAAACAGGCTGCTTCAATATTATACTCCATTTAACACTTCATTTTTTTATGTTCAAACTTCATTTTAGTCTGCGGTGTTAAATTTCTAGCATCTACCTGATTTGGGTTTTGGGTTTGGATGAACTACTCATGAAAGATAGTTAGGGCAAAACTAGGCTTCTGTGCATGAGAGGTGAGAGTCCTTCTGTTTATAACTGTGAGAATGTTAATTCATTTTTAAAGCTGATGACACAAAAGAAGCTCCAAATTCGAGCCCCTGAGTGGGGGCTCTCTGGGCCCCATTTGTTGGCTGTTGCTGTGGCATTTTCTGCTTCTTCTGGTTTCTCGCTTGCCTCTCGCTGCCTCCCCCTCCTTTTGCTCGGATGCCTGGTCCCGAGCGCCATATTTGCTCTCTCCGGCGGGGCTGAGGGGCTGCGTTCAGGCGTGTGGCGGATTCCAGGTCTGGGCTGCTGCGCTGGTGATTTCCCGGGGCCTGTGTTCATTGGCCCATCTACTTCCCGTGGCCACGGTCTCTTAACCCCGAGACTGCCGGCTGCTTGGAATTCGCGCCCCTGAGTGGGGGCTCTCTGGGACCCATTTGTTGGCACTGACTGCTGGTGTTGCTTTTTTTTTTTTTTTTTAATTTTATTTTTCTTCTTTTTTGATTAGTTTTGTCATCTTTTCCCTCTTTTTCTCTTTTGTCTTTCTTCATTGCTTAATTTCTCGTCTCTCTATCTCTTCCTTCTCTTTCTGATGCCTGAATACCAGGCGATGTATGCCTCTGTACCTTCTGGCCAGGCTGTGCTGTGAAAACTGAGATGGACTCCCCCAGACCTCATAGCTGCATCGGTGGAATCCCTGGGAATTTTGCAGTTCTTTAAGTTTTCTGATTTTTATTTGTTCATTCTTTCCTTTTCTTTCTCTTCCCCCTTCTGGTTTCCTCCATCCCATAGTCTCTCATCTGTACATTCCAACGACAAGCTCCCCTAGCATTCTTTTATGTTTGTATGCTTTTTGCTCCTGCTCCTCTCTCTTCTCTCCCAGATCCAGCTTATCTTCAAACATAACCATCTTCCCACTGCACCCTACCTACCTACACCGTGCACTTGACATCACACCACCAAGCTGTGCAGGCACGCCCTATTGGAAACTGCCCAGCAATGACTACCGACCGTCCTGGTGGCTGCGGTGAGTGCCACAAACAACCCATCCCAGTGGCTCCTCTCCAGCTAGATCTGCCCAGCTGTACCACAAGGACGAAACAAAAAAAAAAAAAATCTACAATCAATAAACGAGAGAAATATCTACTGAATGCCCTGAAAACAGCAAACAATATCAAAACATTTACAAAAACAAGACAAGATGGCTCCAATAGGCGTCCAAATTAAAACACCAGATAACTCTCCTGTGGAAGAAAATGCACTAGAAGTACCTGATAGGGAACTCAAATCACTAATACTCAGAATTTTCCAAGAACTGAGGCAAAAAGCTGACAAACATGAGGAAAAAATAGACAAATTTATGGAAAATACAGACAAAAAATTGGAAGAATTCAGGAAGATGATGCAGGAACAAAATGCCAAAATAAATTCATAACTCGAAATTATACGAAATTAACAATTAGAAATCCAAAAGATAAACAACAAGATTTCAGAAATGGACGGTGTCATAGAAGGGCTGAGAAGTAGATTTGAAACCATGGAAGACAGGATCAGTGGAACTGAAGATAAACACTTGGATACAACTCTGTTAAGGAAAACTCAGAAAAAAGAACAAAGAAAAATGAAGAGACCCTGAGAGTTATGTGGGACACAATTAAAAGCAAAAACTTACGAGTGATTGGCATACCAGAACAGGGGGAGAAAACAGAAAACACACAGAGGATCATTGACAAACTGCTGACAGAAAACTTTCCCAATATCATGAAAAATGAAAAGCTGGCCATCCAAGAAGCTCAACAAACCCCGTATAGAAGAGACCCCAAAAGAAAATCACCAAGACATATCATATTCACACTCGCTCAAACTAAAGACAAACAAAGAATCCTGAGAGCAGCTTGTGAAAAACAAGAAATCACATACAGAGGAGAAACAATAAGACTAAGCTCAGATTATTCGGCAGAAACCATGCAGACAAGAAGGCAATGGGATGCCATATATAAAATCTTGAAAGAAAAAAATTGTCAGCCAAGAATAATATATTCTGCAAAACTCTCATTCAAATTTGTTGGTGAAATTAGGTCATTTCCATATAAACAGAAACTAAAGGAATATGGAAAAGTCAAATCAAACATACAAGAATTATTAAATGGAGTTCTTCGATCTGAGGACAAACAGCTTCAGCCCTCAGGCAGGACCTAGGACCTAGGACGCAGGTTCACATGAATCAGATACCATTCTAGGAACTGAACTATAGAGGACTTTCCAAAACCAAAAGAAATACAACAGGGAATCAGAGAAATCAATCAAAGGATGACAACAACATCAAAACAATGAAAGAGGGAACAAACGGCATAGGTATAGAACCTTCTAAAGGAGAGGAAGGCAAGGTGATACCAAGTAAGGATAGACGGCTTCAAAATTATAAACATAAGGGTAAAATTCATGGTAACCACAAAGAAAGTTAACAAACCAACTCATAAAAATAAAGACGAAAAACATAAAGTCTCAACAAAAACAAAACCTACAAAAACAAAAGAAATGAACACAAAATCCACAAACAAAAGTAACTCAGCACAAGACAGTAAGAGGAACAAAGGAAACTTCAACACCACAAAAAAAAGCACTACAAAATGACAGCAACAAACTTCCATCTATCAATAATTACACTGAACGTAAATGGACTCAATGCACCCATAAAGAGATGGAGAGTGGCAGAATGGATAAGAAAACACGATCCATCAATTTGCTGTCTACAAGAGACACACCTTAGAAACAAAGATGTGAATTTATTAAAAATCAAAGGTTGGAAAAAAATATATCAAGCTAACAACTATCAAAAAAGAGCAGTAGTGGCAATTCTAATCTCAGATAAAATAGACTTTAGAATAAAATCTACCATAAAAGACAAAGAAGGACACTATAGAATGATTAAGGGGATGATCCATCATGAAGACATAACCATAATAAATATCTATGCACCCAATGACAGGGCTCCAAAATACATAAAAAAAAACTCTAACAGCACTGAAAAGAGAAATTGACAATTCCACAATAATAGTAGGATATTTCAACACACCACTCTCAGTAAAGGACAGAACAACTAAAAAGAAACTCAGGAAAGATACAGAAGACCTAAAGGACACGATCAGCCAACTGGACCTCATAGACATATATAGAACAATCCATCCAACCACTGCAAAGTACACATTCTTTTCCAATGCACATGGAACGTTCTCCAGAATAGATCACATCTTAGGCCACAGAGCAATCCTCAACAAGATCCAAAATGCTGAGATAATTCACAGTATCTTCTCTGACCACAATGCCATCAAGGTAGAAATTAACACTGGAAAGAGCAAGGAAAAAAAAATCAAACACATGGAAACTGAATAATAATCTGCTTACACATCAATGGGTAATAGAAGAAATCAGAGATGGAATTAAAAAATTCCTAGAATCAAATAAAAATGAAAACACATCATACCAAAACCTTTGGGACACAGCAAAGGCAGTCCTCAGAGGACAATTTATAGCAATAGATGCACATATCAAAAAAGAAGAAAGGAACAAAATCAAAACATTAACTACAGAACTCAAACAAATAGAAAGAGAACAACAAAAAAAGCCTACAACGACCGGAAGAAAGGAAATAGTAAAGATCAGAGAAGAAATAAATGAAATAGAGAACAGAAAAACAATAGAAAGAATCAACAAAACCAAAAGTTGGTTCTTTGAAAGAATCAACAAAATCGACAAACCACTGGCCAGACTGGCAAAAGAAAAACAGGCGAGGACACAAATAACCCAAATAAGAAATGAAATGGGGGACATTACAACAGACCCAACTGAAATAAAAAGGATTATAACAGAATATTATGAAAAACTATATTCCAACAAATTTGAAAACCTAGAGGAAATGGATAAATTTCTAGAAACATACGGCCTACCCAAACTACAGCAAAGTGATATTGAAAATCTGAACAGACCCATAACAGGAGAAGAGATTGAAAAGGTAATAAAAAAACTCCCCACCAAAAAAAGCCCTGGCCCAGATAGCTTCACTGGAGAATTCTACAAAACATTTACAGAAGAGCTTGTACCAGTTCTACTCAAGCTATTTCAGAACATAGAAGAGGAAGCAACACTTCCAAATTCATTCTATGAAGCCAGCATAACGCTGATACCAAAACCAGGCAAAGACATAACAAAAAAAGAAAATTACAGACCAATATCTCTCATGGATATAGATGCAAAAATTCTGAACAAAATTCTAGCCAATAGAATTCAGTATCATATCAAAAAAATAATACACCACGACCAAGTACGATTCATACCAGGTATGCAAGGATGGTTTAACATTAGAAAATCCATCAACGTAATCCACCACATAAATAAAAGGAAAGAAAAAAAATCACATGATCATTGCAATTGACGCCAAAAAGGCATTTGACAAAGTCCAACACCCATTCCTGATAAAAGCTCTCAATAAAATAGGTATAGAAGGGAAATTTCTCAACATAATAAAGGGCATCTATGCAAAACCAACAGCCAACATAATTCTTAATGGAGAGAGGCTGAAAACATTCCCCTTGAAAACAGGAACAAGAGAAGGATGCCCTTTATCACCACTCTTATTTAACATTGTGCTGGAAGTTCTAGCTAGAGCAATAAGGCAAGAGAAAGAAATAAAGGGCATCCAAATTTGTAATGAAGAAGTTAAACTCTCCCTGTTTGCAGATGATATGATACTATACATAGAAAACCCTAAACACTCCACGAGAAATCTACTGGAACTAATAGAAAGATTCAGCAGAGTAGCAGGATACAAGATAAACATTCAAAAATCAGTTGGATTCCTATACACCAGTAAATAGAACGATGAAAAGGAGATCAGGAAATCAATACCATTTCAATAGCCCCTAAAAAGATAAAATACTTAGGAATAAATCTGACCAGGAATGTAAAAGACCTATACAAAGAAAACTACAAAATACTGCTGCATGAAACCCAAAGGGATCTACATAAATGGAAAAACATACCATGATCATGGATAGGCAGACTCAACATTGTGAAAATGGCAATTCTACCTAAAGCAATTTACAAATACAATGCAATCCCGATACAAATACCAACAACATTCTTCAAAGAGATGGAAAAACTAATTATTAACTTTATATGGAAAGGGAAGAAACCCCGAATAAGTAAAGCACTGCTGAAAAAGAAGAATAAAGTTGGAGGACTCACACTACCTGACTTGAGAACCTACTATACAGCTACAGTACTCAAAACAGCCTGGTACTGGTACAACAACAGAGACATTGACCAATGGTACAGAACTGAGAACCCAGATGTAAACCCATCCACCTACAGTCACCTGATCTTTGACAAGGGCCCAAAGTCCATCAAATGGGGAAAAGACAGTCTTTTTAACAAACGGTGCTGGCAAAACTGGATATCCATTTGTAGAAAAACGAAACAGGACCCATACCTCACACCATATACAAAAACTACTTCAAAATGGATCAAAGACCTGAATATAAAGCCTCAAACTATAAAATTCATAGAAGAAAAAATAGGACCAACACTTCAGGCCTTAATACATGGCATTAACAGGATACAAACCATAAACATCAACACAAAAAACCCAACAGATAAACTAGATAACTGGGATCTTCTAAAAATCAAACATCTATGCTCTTCAAAAGACTTCACCAAAAGAGTCAAAAGAGAACCTACAGACTGGGAAAAAATTTTTGGACAGTATAAGTCAGACAAAGGTCTAATCTCCATAATCTACAAGAAAATCCAACACCTCTACAACAAAAAGACAAACAATCCTATCAAAAAATGGGCAAAGGAAATGAACAGACACTTCACCAAGGAAGACATTCAAATGGCCAACAGACAAATGAGGAAATGCTCGCAATCACTAGCCATTAGAGAAATGCAAATTAAAACCACAATGAGATACCATCTCACCCCGGCATTACTGGCATGAATCAAAAACACTGGAAATAACAAATGTTGTAGGGGCTGCCGGGAGATGGGAACTCTTATACACTGCTTGTGGGAATGCAAAATGATACAACCATTTTGGAAAATGATATGGCGTTTCCTCAGAAAGCTAGAAATAGACATACCATTCGATCCAGCAATCCCACTCCTAGGAATATATCCTAGAGAAATAAGAGTCATCACTCGAATAGACATATGCACACCTATGTTCATGGCAGCATTGTTCACAATAGCAAAACGATGGAAACAACCTCGATGTCCATCAACAGATGAATGGATACACAAACTATGGTACATACACACAACAGAGTACTATGCAACGAGAAAGAACAACAATGAATCTGTGAAGCATCTCATAACATAGATGAAACTGGAGGACATTATGCTGAGTGAAATAAGTCAATCACAAAAGGACAAATATTGTATGAGACCTCTATTGTAAAAACCCATGAAAACATTCACATGCAAAATGTAACAATCCTTGTTGGTTACCAGGGATGGGAGGGGAGGGGGGGGAATACTAAATATGCAATAGATAAGTGGTACCTTGGGTGAGAGGTGAGATAGTACACAGTACAGGGGAAATTAACACAACCTGCACAAGGAAAGGTCATGGAGGCCCTATAGACACATCCAAACCCCCTGAGGGACTGAGTTGTTGGACAGAGGGCTCTGGGGACCATGGTCTCGGGGAACATCTAGCTCAATTGGCATGACACTACTTATAAAGATAATGCTGTACATTCTACCTTGGTGAGTAGTGTCTGGTGTCTTAAAAGCCTATGAGAAGCCATCTAAGATACTCCACTGGTCTCATCCCTTCGGGAGCAAGGGAGAATGAAGAGAACAGGATACAACGAAAAGGTTAGTCCAAAGGACTAATTGTCCACAGCTACCAAGGCCTCCACCGGACTGAGTCCAGTACAGCTAGATGGTGCCCGGCTACCACCACTGACTGCTCTGACCAGGATCACAACAGAGGGTTCTGGACAGAGCTGGAGAAGGATGTAGAGCATAATTTTAACTCCCCCCCCAAAAAAAAGACCAGATTTACTGGCCTAAAGAATACTGAAGAAACCTCAAGAGTGTGGTCCCAGACACCCTTTCAGTTCAGAGGTGAAGTTACCTTCGAGGTTCGATGTTAAGCCTGGGAGTGGACAGCCCACTAAAACTAAATGGGACTAACGAGGTACAGGAGTCCAGTGACAAAGGCCAGAAGGCAGAGGGGGAGTAGGAAACTGATGATAAGGAACACAAGTTGAGTAAGGACACTGTCGATGTGTTGTGAGATTGTTGACCACTGTTATAGGGCAACATTTGTAGTAACTATTAAATGGGAGGATGTTTTGTCCTGTAAGCCTTCATCTTGGGCGAGAATGGCAGCACAATTGGAAGAGCATAGTCAATATCACTTAAATGTGTAAGTAAAAAGTTTTGAAATGGTGTTAAAAAAAAAAAAAACCAAATGAGACTAAAGAGGTACAGTAGTCCAGTGACAAGGGCCAGAAGACAGAAGGGGACAAGGAAGTCCCCTGGTAATAGGGAACACAAGGTGGAGTAAGGATATTCTTGATGTGTTGTGAGATTGTTAACCATTGTCATAGGGCAACATGTGTAGTAACTGTTAAATGAGAAACTATTTTGTTCTGTAAGCCTTCATCTTAAGTGAGAATAACAGCACAGTTGGAAGAGCGTAGTCAGTGTCACTGAACTGTGTATGTAGAAATTTTTGAAACGGTATATCTTTGGCTATCTGTATTCTCATCAAAAAAAAAAAAGTTGAGAATTTAGAGGCTTAATATGTTTTGGGGTTGTTAACCAATGTCATAAAACAACATGTGTACTACTGTTTCATGAGAAACTATTTGTTCTGTAAGTCTTCACCTGAAGTACAATAAAATAAAATAAAAAAAAAAAAAGCTCCAAAATATACTCTTAAAATAGCGGGAGCTTTACTAACAGATGATCCATAGATCATTTGATTGAAATGCAATGCCAGGAAGAGCTGTTAGAAAAATGCACGGAAATTATACAGATATTTAAATTCAGAAAAGTACGACAAGGATAAGAATGTTCAATTTCTTTTGGAAAGGAGTATGAGTAATTACCTGGGAGATAAATATGGAAGTCTTGTATTAGATTTACTTTGGAGTTGATTTTTTGGTCCTTGCTCAGTTTTCTCAGGATTGTTTAGATGTCTTCTTCCCAGGACTGACTTCATAGGCAACCTGTGCAGTTGTTCAGGGCCCTGCATGGTTTAAAACACTGCTGTTGCTGTATTGCAGTTCTTAATAATCTTTAAAAAAGAGGCTCCACATTCTTATTTTGCACTGGCTCCTGCACATAATGTAGCCGGTCTTGCTTCTTTCCTATAGAACAAATTTTATTCTTCTTTAATTAAGTAATCTGTAAAATTTATCAGTTGAAGCCATCATTTCTCCTAAGTCATAGTTTGACAAGAACTGAGTTGATGAGTAACTATACTTGGGTTGGAGCCCTGGTGGTGCAGTGATTAAAAGCTCAGATGCTAACCAAAAGGTCGTTGCTCAAATCTACCAGTTGCTCCTTGGAAACACTATGGGGCAGTTTTACTCTGTCCTATAGTGTCTCTATGAGTGGGAATTGACTCAAGGCAACAGATTTATACTTGGGTTGTCACAATCTTTTAGCATTGTCCAAACAAAATGGCCTGTAAAAACCATTCTTCCTATTCAAAACCACATTTTTTGAGTTTCTACAATAAATCCACAGTTTACTTGGTGACAGATGGTATTATTTGATGGTATGTAAACGTGGTATTTTTGAATCTCCATTTTCTAAAAATTAAGCACAATAAATACCCAGTAGCAAGAGAGTTTATTACTAGCCATTTATTATTCTAAAGAGGAATACGAACAAACAGAATTTCTTTGCTATAAATGACAAGCAAGATGAATAGGGCTAATATCACTAGCCCCTTTGAAAATGTTGAGCTTTGATGATGTGGGTTGTTGTTGTTAGTTGCCATGAGGTTGGTTCCAACTCATGGAGCGCTTACAGAAGGAAATGTTGCCAGGTCCTGGGCCATCTACATAACCGTTGATACGTTTTAGCCAATTTTTGAGGCTATGGTGTCAATCCATCTCAGTAAGGGTTTTTTTGTTTTGTTTTGTTTTTTTAGTTTTCACTGACCCTGTACCAAATATGATTTCCTTTTCTACTGTTTGGTCTTTCCTTATGATGTGTCCAAAGTAAGCAAAATGGAGTTTTGCTATCCTCACTTCTAAGGAACAATGAGTCTTCTAAGATTCATGTGGATATAACCAGTTCATCTCCGTTAGAAAAAAATGTGGATTCAGCACATATATCAACTTCTTTCAATTGCATCAGTGAGAAAAGACTGGGGGTATGTGCAGAAATGATTTGGATGTTGTTGATTCTCCATGATCTGTGTTCGTTGAATAAGATTCTGCAGGGAGATGTTGATTATTTCTCCATCACAGTAATGAAGATGTTCTACTTTTAATTGAATATTCTAAGTGGGTCAAGAGAGTCCAGTAAGCCACGTTTACCTAGAAGAACTAAATCTAAGATTTATTTTAACTTTCCCTGGTTAAATTCACATTTATAAATTGTCCTTTTCATGACCACCTCAGGGTTTTGCTTCAATTCAATATTAAACCATGTAGCATCAAACATTAATGAGAAAAGTCAGATCCATTTATATTTTATGCTGAGATGTAGCCAGTTCTTCCATAGTGATAATACAATTATGGGACTAATTTGGAAGTGCATAATGGATTTTTAAAAGTCAA
This sequence comes from Dugong dugon, assembly GCA_030035585.1. Classification (NCBI taxonomy): domain Eukaryota; kingdom Metazoa; phylum Chordata; class Mammalia; order Sirenia; family Dugongidae; genus Dugong; species Dugong dugon. The sequence continues at coordinate 35,369,267 of CM057475.1, read as the reverse complement.
CTTACCCAAAATAAGTTGCAGCAAGATGCTAAATAAGATACTGAGGGGGGGGAAAAATACCTCACACTGTAGCATACTAATGATCTAGTACTGGAACACCTGAGTCAGTATAATGCTATGTAACCACTAGTATATTATAAATAATAATTACTTTCTCCAACATCTCTTTTTTTATCCTAAGTAACTAGAAATGACTTAAAAATTTGGGACCCATGTATATTAAGGGACATGGAAGAATGGAATAAGCATCCAAACCAAAACCAAATGTGTTGCCATTGAGTCGATTCTGACTCATACTGACCCCATGTGTTGTAGTGTAGAACTACTCCACAGGATTTTCTTGGATGTAATCTTTACAAAAGCAGATCACCAGTCCTTTCTTTCTGAGAGCCACAGGGTGTGTTCAAACCTCCAACCTTTAGGTTAGCAGCCAATCACAAACTGCTTGTACCACCCGGGGTATGGAATAAGCATCAGATGGGAAAAATTTAATACTGTCTGTCTCTGTTTCCTCATGTCCCACTTGCTCCATTCTATCGTTCCACCCCTCCAACACCAAACCAAACCCACTGCCGTTGAGTCGACTCCGACCCATAGCGACCCCCCCCACCCGGGTATTCCATTAAAATAGTGTTTCCTAAGGTCGCCAATGACCTCCATATTACTAAATTTAATAGTTTTTTTTTTTTTTTAATCTCATCCAACATTAGCATTGCACTGCTGACAACACACTTTTCTCCATGAAACTTTTATCTTGTCAGACACTACGATCTTTTTATTTTTTTCCCTTCCTGTGTCTCCGGTTATTCCTACTCATTTCCCTTGGGAGATTCATCCTCTTCTTTTCATTAAATGAAGTCTTAGCCCTAGTCCTTCTTTTATTTTAACTTTTCCTCAGGAAATCTCATCCATGCCAATACTTCAGTCATCACCTGCATGACCATGACTCACATTTCTATATCTGTAACTACACCAGTCTTCATCTCTGTGGGTCCAATCCCTATATCAAGCTGCTTCCTTGAAATTTAGATGCTTCTAACACAATGAAAACATATATGAAATCAATCTCATGATCAATGATCCACTCTCCACTTCACAAAAAAAAAAAAAGAGTCCAGTTCCAAAATCCCCTTTTCAATACATGCTGTGACTATAAGATAATGGTTATAGGGAAGACTGGAATCTGGGAGTCATTCCTAATACCTTTTTTTTTTTTATTTTGCACTTCCCTTTTCTAATACTTTACTAAGTCCTATAGTTTTATCTGCTAAATATCTATAAAAAATACCTGTTTATCTGCATGTCAGGAACAAAATAGCCTAGTCCAAACAGCCTTCACTTTTTGCCTGTGCTAATAAAATTGCTTCATTAACTATTAAGTCTATATTCGCTTTTGCTGACCACCAGCCTGTTCTCCAGAAAGGAGACTGTTAACCAGTCTTCATAAGAGCAATGTTCTAAAAATCCAAATCCAATCATTTAATGAAACTGTTTAAACTGTCAATAGCTGCCCGTTACTCTTATGGTCAAGACCAAGATACTTAATATAACTACCTGTAAGGCCTTGCACCTCATTGCATGCTCTTCAGCAACATCATGCTGCATGCTTTCAGTGCTACTTACATACCAGCCTCTTTCTACACTCAGAGCCTTTGTATACGCTGCTGCTTCTATCTGTAGTATTTGCTCTGCCTCTCTATCCTTGTTCTTTACCTGGCTGATTACCTCTTAGCCTCCAAATCTCAGCTCAAATATCACTATCTTCCTCAGTGACAACTTTCCCAATACCTCTAGATTAAGTCTGTCTGTTTCACACAGTTTTTATGCTATGTCCTCAATTTTGTAATGGTGTTCACAGCTGGAAATTTGTCCTGATTTTGATAATTTTGTAATTGATACACATCTTTCCTAATAACACAGGTGCCCTGAGGGTAAATTCCCCTCTGAAAACTTTACTCAACAGTTGTTGAATAAATCAATGTTTATTTTCAAAAATAAATTGATAAATACATGAATGCCAATTTACCTAAACTGTTTGGAAACTTTTCAATAAGATAAAGCAAGAGCTTTACAAAGTTTCAATAGTAGATCAGGCTTCTTTCCTTCCTTCTCTGGCTTTCTTTCCTGCCTGCCTGCCTACCAGCATTTTTTTTTTTTTCCAGTCACAGTTAAGTATTTAGCACAGAGTCTGATGAATTTAGATGCTTAACAATCTCTGTTGAATGAATTAATCAATCAGAATAGCCGATTCTCATCATGCCTTTAATAATTTCTAGTTATATAATTTTGACAAGATTATTTACCCTCTATGGTTCTCATCTACCGTTCTTTCCAACAGAAATAAGAATATACTTCATCTTTTCAAAGAGATGGTTTTCAAACTAACTAGAAAAGAACAACTTACAGATGAACCTTGCAAACTTAAAAGTTGACCAAATTTAATCATCATTTTCTGAAAGCCTATCACTATTATATTTATTCTGTAAAATATGCAAATCAAAATTAAACACTGAATAAGAAATGACTTTAAATAACATAATGTTTTAGAATTAAATGAAATCTTGACTTTTATGCTTATTCTGTGGCATTATCTTTTGAAAATCCAAAGAGATCACAGTACATGCTCTGGTCATCATAAAATTTTCCACAAATCCTACACAATACAGAATTCTCTTTATGGTTGTCTAATCAAAACATTTTGTCTTTTTATGAGTCATTTGTACTTTAGAGAGCCGCTCTGGGCAATGCTATTAAGGTTAAAGGTCTTAAAAGAACACTTTAGGCCTTCCTATGGGGCAGTTATAAAGGCAGTTATCCTACTAAAACAGGATGAACTGCAGACTGATAGTGTACTCAATTTCCCTTTGATAGAAACTATTCTGAGAGTAAATTCTCAACAGGAAACAAAGACAAATTTCACGATGAGTTGAGGCCATTCCCCAGTTTTCTCAAAGGGATGCAAAAATGAGGAATATAGCATTTAGAACCTCTATACCCACTGCTGCTGAGTCGATTCTGACTCACAGAGACCCTATAGGACAAAGTATATACCAATAATTAACTCTAAGCAGTACCAAATCTGATTTTACCATAGTAAATATTTTAGGATATCTCTCTTGTGCTATCTTAGCATTTTAAACCCCAACACGTCTTTAGTTTTTAGACTTGGAAACTTCTATTTTACTGTCCATGTCACTTGTAACTAAACTATTATTTGGCCAGGAAAGCAAGGCAGACAATTATTATTAGGCAGTTACAACAACAACAGAGAGGAGTGCCAGAAACCTCAGTGCATTTCTTTAGTGATTCTCTATGATTTATATAAAGTAGTTTTTTGCTTCTTTTGAATATGTATTGGGAGTAAGAGTATATGTAAAGAGAAGAAGCATCCAACATCTGGTGTAAACAGCAGAGGGGTCCTAGGTTTGGAGAAGGGAGGAAGGAAAATGTGATTCCCTCAAATGATAGCACATAGTAAATTAAATATGAACTAGAGTTCAAAAATTCCTTAATCTCTCCAAATAGATGGAGCTTTCAATTGCTATTTTCTATAATCCTCTTATACTCTAAATTTCGATTTACAATGGGCTATGTCCCTATGGGGGCAAGAATCTACTGGATGCAACCAACAACAACAAACATGTACTCTGTAGACCATGCAATAGGTTAAAAAAAATGGATTCTTCCATAACCACACCAAGAGATAAAAACAGTCCATTCTTTGGTGTGTATTTAAAAAAGTACTATTCCATACATATGTGTGTGTGTTATTGCAACTGTTTTCTATAAACTGTTTTTCTGTATGTATTTTTATTTAAAAAGGCATCATGAACATATTTCATATTAATCAATATAATTGAACAAAATCATTTTCAAGGTATGATGATATTTAATGTAAAAATATAATAGTACATTTAATTATTTCTCCTTTGATATAGCTATGGGATGTTCAGTTCCTTCCTTCCTTCCTTTCTCCCTTCCTCCCTCCCTCCTTCCTACCTTCTTTCTATCATTACTATATTCATTCCTCACATTAAGCATTTCTTTCAATCTACGATTGTTTTGCTAGGATAAATTTTTATAGCTAGTATTCCTAGATAAAGTGAGGTAGATTGTGAAGCATATAATAAGCACTCAAAATATGTTGATTGAATGAATAATTTTGAATAAACTAATAAATGATTGTAAGAGGTAGTACTTTCTTGGATATCATCCCCTCCCCAAAGAACAAAAAGGTAATAAGAAGCAGCTGTGACACTGTGATCATTCCAGAATGACAGACTGTCAGTCTACTTTTTATACCACTTACAAAACATTTAGCTGTGCCAAACAACCTCCTTTATTAAAATTGCTTTACCGAAGAAGTATATACTGATATTTAACCCAAAGTTAAGCACAGGTACACTTGGTAGAAAGATGTTCTTGCATTTTTAAATTTTTCATGCATTATTCAAAGATTTAAACAATAACAGCTGTGAAGATAAATTCAGAAATGTTATAAAAATGAAAATTTCATATTAAGATTTACATGGGTATAACCAAAAACTGTCATACAATAGCTACTGATGTTTCTTTTTCCATTAAAGGAATCCAAACTATAAAAGAAAATCTGTCTTTTGAAACCACAGTGTGGATTAATATTGTGTTTCAATGACTTTCTTCATAGAAAATGATTGCATTAAAACAATACTATGCCATAATTACAATTTCCAAAACAGCACACTTGACAGCTTGTTTTGGCTAATCACTGTTTTTGTGAGTCATCTTATTAAATATTTGAATATAAGAAAACTTTTAAAGATATATATAAATACATATATCCACACATTTATACACACACGTACACACATGTACACAATTTTCTCTATAGTGTAGAATTTAAAATGAAAAACTCCCTCAGTTTTTCTGTTTGTAGAAACAGTCTATGGATTTCTGTGCCTATATTTCTTTCCATTAATTCAACAAATATTTGTGATTGTCACCTATATATCCTGCAATACTTTAGGCACTAAGGATTTGATAATGAATAAATCAGACAAACCAGTAAATCTACTGTTTGCAAAGTTGCATTCTAAAACTTGGCCTCGCCTGAGGCCAAAGTGTGCTTCTTATTAGTCCCCTATGAAATGAATTTATCCAATCTGTCACGGTTCCTGTATTTTTTGTAATCATTTATTATAGTGGAAAATCAGACTTACCCTATTCTCAGTACTCTTGATGAAGGATGTTTCTCTTTGCATCCTTACACTTCCTTAAATTTTATTACATATTTCTTTTCATGCATTTGTATGAAGTAAGAACTGATTTAATGGACTTGCTATTTTAGGATCCATTTGTTAAACCTTCGATTTTCTTTTAAAGTCTCAAATCAGTTCCATGATTTGAAACTAGCATATCATTACTCTCTTCTTTTTTGTCTAAAATAGTGCATTGGTTTATTTTATATTTTGATCTCACAAGTGTTATTCTTCATTAATAAATACATAGGCATGGTGCTAATACATAAAAGCTATTGATTAGAATGTGTTAAACATTAAGAATAAGGAAACAGAACAGTAATTTGGAGTTAACACAGCATAAAATATAAGAGAATGTATTGAACTGAGGAGGATACAGTAAAAATTCAGTTCATTTTGCTTAAAAGTCAATCAATTTAAAAATATATGAAATTTTTTTAACAGGACTGTGTTATATCCACCTCCATAGTCCTTGCTCCTGTTATTTACTGAGTATTTTGGTCAAGTTACTTCAATGAATTTTAATACCATCATCCATAACGTTCTCAGAAGTTTGTTGTTGTTGTTAGGTGCCATCGAGTCAGTTATGACTCACGGCAACCCTATGTACAACACAACAAAACACCGCCCGGTCCTATGCCATCCTCACAATCATTGTTATACTTGAGCCCATTGTTGCAACCACTGGGTCAATCCATCTCGTTGAGGGTCTTCCTTTTTTTGCTTACCTTCTGTATTACCCAGCATGATGTCCTTCTCCAGGGACTGGCACCTCCGATAACATGTTCAAACTATGTGAGACGAAGTCTCACCATCCTTGCTTCTAAGGCGCCTTCTGGCTATTCTTCTTCCAACGCAGATTTGTCATTCTTCTGACAGTCCATGGTATAGTCAGTATTCTTCACCAACACGATAATTCAAAGGCATCATTCTTCTCCGGTCTTCCTTATTCATTGTTCAGTTTTCATATGCATATGAGGTGATTGAAAACACCATGGCTTGGTCAGGAGCACCTTAATCCTTAATGTGACATATTTGTTTTTGAAAACTTTAAAGAGATCTTTTGGAATACTGCCTGTAATAGTAAGTGTTATAGATGCACTTACATTTAAAATTGAATGAATGAATGGATATATGCATATCTATGTGTATACGTATATATGTAATGCTTTCCTCTGCTTAGAAATATTCTTCCTCTGATCTCACGGTATTATCTCCAACGGATCAGTACCTTCTTTTATATCCCAGTGTGCAAAGTACCTGGCACATGTAGGCTAATTTGAAAAAAACAAAAAAAGTGTTTTGTAGAGAAAAATAATGCTTGAAAGCATAAATTTATATATTATTACGAGGAAGTGTTCATGCTCTAAATGAACAGTATCATAGAAAGTGAGCCATTTGGTTTTCACAACATGACAATCTCAACTAAACAAGGTGAATAAAACTAAACCCATATCTAAGTCCATCAGGGTAAAACTGAAGGAATAAAAAGGAAAAGTAAAGCAATTACATGGAGAAAACCAAAGAAACAAAACAAAACAAACAAACCAGCCCATGGCTGATGAGTCTATTCCCACTCACAGTGACCCTATAGGACAGAGTAGAACTGCCCCACAGGGTTTCCAAGGAGTGGCTGGTGGCTTTGTACTGCTCTCCTTTTGGTGAGCGGCCAAGCTCTTAACCACTGCACAATCAGGGGTCTAGAGTGGAATATTATTTGGTAATAAAAAGAAATGAAGTACTGGTACATGCTACAACATGGATGAACCTTGAAAAAGTATACTAAATGAAAGCAGGCTGTCAGAAAAAGACCACATATTGCATGATTCTGTTTATATGACATATTCAGAATAGGTAAAGCTATAGATACAGAGGTAGATTATTGGTGGTTGCTTATGGGTAGAGCCCTGGTGGCTCAATGGTTAAGTGCTCAGCTGCTAACTGAAATGTCAGCAGTTCCAACCCATCAGCAGCTCCACAGGAGAAAAGATCTGGTGGGTGATCTGCTTCTGTAAAGACTATAGCCTAGGAAACCCTATGTGGCAGTTCTATTCTGTCATATATGATTACTATGACTTGGGTCTGACTCGATGGCACAGAGCAACACAACACGTATAGGGAGTGAATGGAGAAAATTATGTGAATGCTAATGGGTATGGGGTTTATTCTGGGGGTGACAAAATATTCTAAAAGTAGACTGGATTGTGGTTATGGTTGAACACTCTGAATATACTAAATATTTTTAAATGTATATTCTAAATGGGTAAATCATATGGTATGTCACTTATATCTCAATAAAGCTGTTAAAAAACACACACCATTCAAATTCAATGGCAACAACAACAAAAAACAAAACAAGGAAGAATATTTCTATTCTATCCATCACAGTAATAAAGATTACAGCCAAATACAATACGACGAAAAATAGTAAGAAAAAAAAATATTGGCAGAGAAAAACACTAATGTCATCAATTACAAATTATGTGAATCTCTGAACAGTAAATGCAAGAGACTCTAAATTTTAAAAAATCAGAATTAGTATGAAAATTTAACAAATTTTCTGGTTATTAGATAAAAACCCCCATTGCCATCGAGTAGATTATTGACTAAAAATGACCCTATAAGACAGGGTAGAACTGCCCCATAAAGTTTCCAAGGGGCGCCTTGTAGATTCGAAATGCCAACTTTTTGGTTAGCAGCCGTAGCTTTTAACCACTAAACCACCAGGGTTTCCAGTTATTAGACAAACATCCCAAAATTAACACCGTGCATATAAAAACACATACCAAAAAAAAAAAAAAAGAGGAGAGAGAAAAAAAGACTCATAGTCTTAAAAACACTTTAACAATATCAACAAAACCATAAAGTGCCTAAAATAAATCTCACAAAATATTTGATACACTTTTGTGGCAAGAACATAAAATTTTACTGAAAAGCATAAAAAAAATCTGATTATATGAAGAGATCAACTATTTTGGATACTAATACCCCATATTATAAATATATCAGTTATCCTCAAATTGATCTACAAATGCACAGCAATTCCAAAACTTTTTGTTGAAATCATAAGATCAATTTATGACTTTGTTAGGGATGGCTTTCTTAAATATTGAAAGCACAAACCATAAGGAAAAACAAAATGAATTTGACCTAATTAAAATCAAATCTTCCTTAGACAAAAGATACCATTGACAAGGTTTAAAGATAAGTCACACACAGGAAAAATATTTGCAGCACATATTAAAAAAGGGAGATTTATATTCAGAATATATGAACAACCCCTAGAAATAAATAAGAAAGAGAATATTTAAAAAATAGGCAAAGAATAGACTAATTCATTAGGAGAAAAATGTTGTATTGTTGATATGTTATTTAAAGTGAATAAACTAGATCCACATGTAAAAGCTTGAAAGAATCTTTAAAATATAATAGTGTAGTATGCTGCAAAAATGATACATAGGGAATGCCATTTATACCTCTTTTTTCAAAATATATGTCATATGTTTTTCTTGTTCTGTTGTTAGGTGCCATCCAGTCGGTTCCAACTCATAAGGACCCTATGTACAACATAATGAAACACAGCCCTCTCCTGTGCCATCCTCACAATCGTTGTTATGTCTGAGCCCACTGTTGCAGCCACTGTGTCAATCCATCTCATTATGTTTTTAGTCAGCATTTAATGCATAGTCCTACATATGCATTAAATTATTTAAATGTTTAGTACTTTTAATGTATTAAATGTTTAAAAATATAGTGGGGAAGGATGAGTACCTCTGCTGATGACAGAAGGATATGGTATTAGAGCACAAGTGTCCTAATTTTTTTGTACTTTTTTATATGTTTAAAGTATGTCAAAAGAAATTAAAATAAAAAAAAATTACAGCATTTATATCATGTCATGGAAACTGAAAATCTACTTTTAATTTAGACCCTGAACTACTTAAGAGGAGCCTTTTCCTGGCCAGTTCTTTTCACAGCTCCCAGCTTTCAACATATCCAATTCCCAGTAACATCCCTCAACATTTCACTTCTTAGCATGATGAAAAAGGGTCTATGAACCCTCTGGAGAAACCAAAAGGGCATGAGTTTCAACACAGACTAGAACATTTTGTTAATTTTTCAGCCACCAGTCACTTCCTTTCTCACAGTTTACTCAAGCCAGGCTTACTTGTTATTTTTCCCAATAGGTTATTGTTGCCATATTTGTTGTTGTTGTTGTTAGGCATGGAGTTGCTTTTGACTCATAGCGACACTATGTACAACAGAATGAAATACTGCCTGGTCCTGCAACATCCTCATGATTGTTGTTATGTTTGAGCCCACTGTTGCAGCCACTGTGTCAATCCATATCATTAAGGGTCTTCTTCTTTTTCAATGACCCTCTACTTTATCAAGGATGATGTCCTTCTCCAGGGACTGGTCTCTCCTGATAACATGTCCAAAGTATGTGAGATGAAGTCTCACCATTCTTGTTTCTAAGGAGTATTCTCGCTGTACTTCTTCTAAAACAGATTTGTTTGTTCTTCTGGCAGTCCGCGTCATAGTCAATATTCTTTGCCAACACCATAATTCAAAGGCATCAATTTTTCTTCCGTCTTCCTTATTCATGCCGTATTTAGAAACTTAAATAAGAAACTGTTGATTTCAACTATAGCCTTCTTGAATGTTTTCTTTACAATGCAAACATGTTTAATGGATAATCCAATACACTGAAATACCATATGCTCAGCATTTTATGCTCCATCATATTCAGATAAATCTCTATTTGAAGTTTGCCTTTCAAATTTTTTTACCTTCATTTGGACTTAAAATGCCCTCTAATTGGGACCTGGATGTCTTCCAAATAATGGCAGTTAGCATAATATAGAATCAACCACGGCAGTGAAGAAAATAGAAAAGAGAGAGAATGGAAGGAAAAACAGGAAACAAGAAAAGATACACTCTGAAAGAAAAAAAAAGGGAAGATCAAGGTGAAGATTTATCTGTTTCTGTTTAACGTGTAAATTTTAAGAATAGTAGAGTATTAATGGTAATGAATAGGCCTGAACTAAAAATTTTGAGTGTTATCTTTAATTTCCTAACATAAAATTTTCAGCCATATGAGTGATCTTAAGATATGATAAAACTCAGGGATCAAAATTCAGGTATTTATGAAGACATTCTCATTGCAAGTGAAAAATTTTCTCTCTCTCCTCCTCCCTCCCTTCTTTCCCCTTCCCCCTTTTTCTTCCCTGTTGGAGACATTAAGAAGTCCTAGATCTGAGTTAAGCAGTCCAAGACAACACATATTTATTACTTATGCAATGGCAAGAAAAGTTTGGGTCTTATGGTCCTTAACTTCCATTGTAGAAACACCTGAACATAAGATTAGTGCACAAGATAAGCCATATTTACAACTTAACAGCACCCTAGACATTTTCTGTTTTATTATTTTAAGTTATATACAGTTTTATAGAAATAAATCCTTTATAATGGTTAACAGGATAATAGCACTTGTAGTCTACGGTTTAAGAAATCAGTTGAAATCAGAAAGGGAGGAGATGTTCATTTTAACAAAAGGTTTAATATTGAGTTTTATCTGAACCCTAGGATACTGGAAAATAGCAATGTTTAAATAAATGCTCCCCCACGCCCCCCCTGTATTCAGGAAAATATCAAACCAACCAAAACAAACCCACTGTCCAACTCACAGCGACCCTATAGGACAGAGTAGAACTTCCCTACAGGGTTTCCAAGGTTGTAGTCTTTACAGAAGCAGACTGCCACATCTTCCTCCCGCAGAGCAGCTAATGGGTTCAAACCATCAACCTTTTGGTTAGCAGCCCAGCACTTGATACAAATAACCACCCTTCACAAAAGACTTAGATAAGACTCACTGACGCCTCCTTGTTTGCCTATAACAAGGTCAGATACAGACCTTCCAAATTCCCACTCTTTGCCTCATAAATGAGTAACTGAATTATCTGCACCCAAATGATCAATCAGAAGCAAAGTGTTTGTTAGCCAAACTTTGGTTAAGCTTCTCCAAAGTCCCTGAACTACGGCCCACCCTCGGCCTGAGCCAACATAGTACCCCTCTTGAAACATACTACCCCTGGAGAATAGGATGACCTCAGTGTAAAACATTCTGATTTACTATCTGATGATGTCACCTCCTCATCCTACTTCCCCTCACCTGGGTTTTTTCTAGCTTTGTTGGGGCCCTAGTGGCACAGTATTTGAGAGCTACGGCTGCTAACCAAAAGGTCAGCAGCTCAAATCCACCAGCTACTCCTTGGAAACCCTACGGGGCAGTTCTACTCTGTACTATAGGGTCACGATGAGTTAGAATCGACTGGACAGCAGCGGGCTTGGTTTCATTTTTTTTTTTTTTGGTTTACTCTCGATCTCTATAAAATAAAATGTTTTTTTCCCTAACTCTTCGAGATGCTTGCAGATCTTAAAGATCTTATGGCCGAAGTGGCTCTCCCTTATTGTATTAGTCCTCCCTCCCTCACTACTACAATAGTCCTTTTCTTTCCCCCACTTTTCCTTCCTGAATAAAGATTCTCCCTATCAAAGTCTGGATTTGTTTTTTCTTTGACAAATTAAATGAACTGAAATCTCATCTGCCATACTTGATAACCAAAAACCAAACCAAACTCATTGCCATCAAGCCGATCCCTACTCATAGTGACAGATTAGAACTGCCCCATAGGGATTCCAAAGAGCGTGGCAGATTTGAACTGACAACCTTCTGGTTAGCAGCCCTAGCTCTCAACCACTGCACCACCAGGGCTCCACACTTGATAGCAGATGTTATTTCCAGGTTAAGGATCAAGGCAACTCAATTCAGTAAGGCAAACTGACCAGTCTCTTTGATGAGAATTGCCTTCTTTGGAGTCACAAAATGGCAAAAGACCATAGCTTGTCCTTACTATGGATCACTGTGGTCAGTGCTGGTTATTTACATGTGGAACTGTGAGCTAATAAAGCCAATATTATGGATTAATTTTTATGGCTTGGAGTAGCTACCATCATCAATAACTAGACTGACATACTGATTCTCAGGAGTTTTGAAGGTGAATGTCCTTGGTGAGAAGTGAATATGAATCAGGGAAAATAATTCACCTTACTGGTATTTATGAGTTACTAATATCTCTTTTTATATAATTGTGACAACTTATTATTATATGTTCAGATCATTAAATGCCTTGTTCATATCAGTCTGTTACCAAATCTTTAAGATGTTGCTTTGACTTAGCATACCACTGTGTTTATACTTCACAATAAACTTCTGAACATACTGAAGTCAGTTATGTAAGTACTTGAACTCAGTATATGATGTGTGTATTCTGGGATGTAGATAATGAATCTTATATTAGTCAATTCTATAACTAAAAATTTTCCAAATATAAAAGTAGCTGAGAGATTTAGTAATAGATAAAACACATTGAGATTATTTTTTTCCCCTAAATCACACAGAATGTTATTCTGGTTTTTTCCTTAGACCATCTTCATTAAAATGCCAGTGTGACATGTTTTGTCTCTTCCTAAATGATATAATTTTCTACATCAGTGGTTATTTTAAATACTGAAAACTTTATCCAGCATTATTCTCTGGTAACATTCACACGGAAGATATGAGAATGATTCTGTGTCAACATCAATTAAAAGAAAAAAAATCACATCTACTTTTCCGCTCCATACTCCTTTACACATATATACAAAGCCTAGTCTCAATTGTACTTTTTCATCCCTTTATTTCTACATACTGCTTCTGTTCAAAACTCTAAAATTATTTCAAACTTAAAAATACATCAAAAGCAAAACTGGTTTGAAAATACAGTTTCAGTACTAACCTTCATACAGCACAGCAAGGATTTCTCTTTTTCTTGTTTTTAGCATTGTACACTTGCACAAACCCATGCACATTAAGTCAGATCCGGGCCAAGGATTTCTTCCAATTTGCTGACAGAAACCAGCAATGGGATTAATAAGAATTATTTAAGAAATATAGGAGGTTGAGGCAAGATGGCGCTCTAGGCAGAAACACCACGCCGTCCCTCCACAGCAAAGATCCGAAAAACTAAGCCTAACAGAGAATCAACAATCCTGAAACCCTAGAACACCAAATGAAGAGATAAAGAACTCAGCCAAACACCAAACGGAGTGAGAATACTAAAAGAGAACGGAGAGCGAGGAGAGACTCAGGCAGAGATTCCTTACCAGCTAACGCAGCGCGGATCCACCATCTTGGATTCCTATCGGAGACCAGCAAACGGGAGAGCAGCCTTGCAGAGCATCTGGTCGGAGACAGAACGACCGGTAAACTGCGGTGCGCGCTCTCCCACCACCCACCCCTCTCCGCCTCAGCTGGGGATCCCCTGCTTTCCGTGGCCAGGGTCTCTGGGCTGGGGGGTGCTGGTGCTTGGATTCCGCGCGCCTGGGCTGGCGGCTTTCTGGGAGCCGTTTGCTGGCACCTAGCGGACCTTTCTCTGCTGCCTCCCCCTCCTTTTGCCTGGGTGCCTGGTTCCGAGTGCCGTCTCTGCTCTCTCCTGCGGGGCTGTAGGGCTGCGTGCGGGCGTGTGGCTGCTTCTGGGTCTGGGCTCCCGCGTGGGTGGGATCCCGGGGCCTTTGTTCGTTCGCCCCTCTGCTTTCCGTGGCCGGGGTCCCTGGGCGGGGGGGCGCCGGTGCTTGGGTTCCGCGCGCCCGGGCTGGGGGCTTTCTGGGAGCCGTTTGCTGGCACCTAGCGGACCTTTTTCTGCCGCCTCCCCCTCCTTTTGCCTGGGTGCCTGGGTCCGGGTGCTGTCTCTGCTCTCTCCTGCGGGGCTGTGGAGCTGCGTGCGGGCGTGTGGCTGTTTCTGGGTCTGGGCTCCCGCGGGGGTGGGATCCCAGGGCCTTTGTTCGTTCACCCCTCTGCTTTCCGTGGCCGGGGTCCCTGGGCGGGGGGGCGCCGGTGCTTGGGTTCCGCGCGCCCGGGCTGGGGGCTTTCTGGGAGCCGTTTGCTGGCACCTAGCGGACCTTTTTCTGCCGCCTCCCCCCCCTTTTTTCCTGGGTGCCTGGTTCCGAGGGCCGTCTCTGCTCTCTCCTGCGGGGCTGTAGGGCTGCGTTTGGTCGTGTGGCTGTTTCCAGGTCTGGGCTCCCGCGCGGGTGGGATCCTGGGGCCTTTGTTCGTTGGCCCCTCTGCTTCCCGTGGCCACGGTCACTTAACCCCGAGACTATCGGCTTCTTGGAATTCGCGCCCCTGAGTGGGGGCTCTCTGGGTCCCATTTGTAGGCACTGACTGCTGGTGTTGCCCTTTTTTTTTTTTTTTTTTTTTTCTCAATTTTATTTTTCTTCCTTTTTTGATTAGTTTTGTCATATTTTACCTCTTTTTCTCTTTTGTCTTTCTTCATTGCTTAATTTCTTGTCCCTCTATCTCTTCCTTCTCTTTCTGATCCCTGAATACCAGGCGATGTATGCCTCTGTACCTTCTGGCAAGGCTGAGCTGTGAAAATTGAGACCGACTCCCCCAGACCTCATAGCTGCATCGGTGCAATCCCTGGGAACTTTGCAGTTTTTTAACTTTTCTGATTTTCATTTGGTCATTCTTTCCTTTTCTTTCTCTTCCCCCTTCTGGTTTCCTCCATCCCATAGTCTCTCATCTGTACATTCCAACGACAAACTCCCCTAGCATTCTTTTATGTTTGTACGCTTTTTGCTCCTCCTCCTCTCTCCTCTCTCCCATATCCAGCTTAGCTTCACACATAACCATCTTCCCGCTGCACCCTACCTACCTGCACCGTGCACTAGACATCACATCACCAAGCGGTGCAGGCACGCCCTATTGGAACCTGCCCAGCACTGACTACCGACCGTCCTGGTGGCTGCGGTGAGTGCCACAAGCAACCCATCCCAGTGGCTCCTCTCCAGCTAGATCTGCCCAGCTGTACCACAAGAACGAAAAAAAAAAAAAAATCTACAATCAATAAACGAGAGAAATATCTACTGAATGCCCCGAAAACAGCAAACAATATCAAAACATTTACAAAAACAAGACAAGATGGCTCCAATAGGCGTCCAAATTAAAACACCAGATAACTCTCCTGTGGAAGAAAATGCACTAGAAGTACCTGATACGGAACTCAAATCACTAATACTCGGAATTTTCCAAGAACTGAGGCAAAAAGCTGACAAACATGAGGAAAAAATAGACAAATTTATGGAAAATACAGACAAAAAATTGGAAGAATTCAGGAAGATGATGCAAGAACAAAATGCCAAAATAAATTCACAACTCAAAATTATACAAAAACAACAATTAGAAATCCAAAAGATAAATGACAAGATTTCAGAAATGGACGGTGTCATAGAAGGGCTGAGAAGTAGATTTGAAACCATGGAAGACAGGATCAGTGGAACTGAAGACAAACACTTGGATACAACTCTGTTTCAGGAAAGCTCAGAAAAAAGAACAAAGAAAAATGAAGAGACCCTGAGAGTTATGTGGGACACAATTAAAAGCAAAAACTTACGAGTGATTGGCATACCAGAACAGGGGGAGAAAACAGAAAACACAGAGAGGATCATTGAGGAACTGCTGACAGAAAACTTTCCCAATATCATGAAAGATGAAAAGCTGGTCATCCAAGAAGCTCAACGAACCCCATATAGAATAGACCCCAAAAGAAAATCACCAAGACATATCATATTCACACTCGCTAAAACTAAAGACAAACAAAGAATCCTGAGAGCAGCTCGGGAAAAACAAGAAGTCACATACAGAGGAGAAACAATAAGACTAAGCTCAGATTATTCAGCAGAAACCATGCAGGCAAGAAGGCAATGGGATGACATATATAAAATCTTGAAAGAAAAAAATTGTCAGCCAAGAATAATATATCCTGCAAAACTCTCATTCAGATTTGATGGTGAAATTAGGTCATTTCCAGATAAACAGAAACTAAAGGAATATGCAAAAGTCAAACCAAACTTACAAGAATTATTAAAGGGAGTTCTTCGATCTGAGGACAAACAGCTTAAGCCCTCAGGCAGGACCTAGGACCTAGGATGCAGGTTAACATGAACCAGATACCATTCTAGGAACTGAACTACAGACGACTTTCCAAAAACAAAAGATATACAACAGGGAATCAGAGAAATCAATCAAAGGATGACAACAACATCAAAACAATGAAAGAGGGAACAAACGGCATAGGTATAGAACCTTCTAAAGGAGAAGAAGGCAAGGCGATACCAAGTAACGGTAGACTGCTTCAAAATTATAAAGATAAGGGTAAAATTCATGGTAACCACAAAAAAAGTTAACAAACCAACTCATAAAAATAAAGACGAAAAACATAAAGTCTCAACAAAAACAAAACCTACAAAAACAAAAGAAATGAACACAAAATCCACAAACAAAAGGAACTCAGCACAAGAGAGTAAGAAGAACAAAGAAAACTTCAGCATCACAAAAAAAAGCACTACAAAATGACAGCAACAAACTCACATCTATCAATAATTACACTGAACGTAAATGGACTCAATGCACCCATAAAGCGAAGGAGAGTGGCAGAATGGATAAGAAAACAGGATCCATCTATTTGCTGTCTACAAGAGACACATCTTAGAAACAAAGATGTGAATTTATTAAAAATCAAAGGTTGGAAAAAAATATATCAAGCTAACAACTATCAAAAAAGAGCAGTAGTGGCAATTCTAATCTCAGATAAAATAGACTTTAAAACAAAATCTACCATAAAAGACAAAGAAGGACACTATATAATGATTAAGGGGATGATCCATCATGAAGACATAACCATAATAAATATCTATGCACCCAATGACAGGGCTCCAAAATACATAAAAAAAACTCTAACAGCACTGAAAAGAGAAATTGACAGTTCCACAATAATAGTAGGAGACTTCAACACACCACTCTCAGTAAAGGACAGAACAACTAAAAAGAAACTCAGCAAAGATACAGAAGACCTAAAGGACACAATCAGCCAACTGGACCTCATAGACATATATAGAACACTCCATCCAACCGCTGCAAAGTACACATTCTTTTCCAATGCACATGGAACGTTCTCCAGAATAGACCACATCTTAGGCCACAGAGCAATCCTCAACAAGATCCAAAATGCTGAGATAATTCACAGTATCTTCTCTGACCACAATGCCATCAAGGTAGAAATTAACACTAGAAAGAGCAAGGAAAAAAAATCAAACACATGGAAACTGAATAATAATCTGCTTACACATCAATGGGTAATAGAAGAAATCAGAGATGGAATTAAAAAATTCCTAGAATCAAATGAAAATGAAAACACATCATACCAAAACCTTTGGGACACAGCAAAGGCAGTCCTCAGAGGACAATTTATAGCAATAGATGCACATATCAAAAAAGAAGAAAGGGACAAAATCAAAACATTAACTACAGAACTCAAACAAATAGAAAGAGAACAACAAAAAAAGCCTACAACCACCGGAAGAAAGGAAATAGTAAAGATCAGAGCAGAAATCAATGAAATAGAGAACAGAAAAACAATAGAAAGAATCAACAAAACCAAAAGTTGGTTCTTTGAAAGAATCAACAAAATCGACAAACCACTGGCCAGACTGACAAAAGAAAAACAGCAGAGGGCACAAATAACCCAAATAAGAAATGAAATGGGGGACATTACAACAGACCCAACTGAAATAAAAAGGATTATAACAGAATATTATGAAAAACTATATTCCAACAAATTTGAAAACCTAGAGGAAATGGATAAATTTCTAGAAACATACGGCCTACCCAAACTACAACAAAGTGATATTGAAAATCTGAACAGACCCATAACAAGAGAAGAGATTGAAAAGGTAATAAAAAAACTCCCAACCAAAAAAAGCCCTGGCCCAGATGGCTTCACTGGAGATTTCTACAAAACATTTACAGAAGAGCTCGTACCAGTTCTACTCAAGTTATTTCAGAGCATAGAAGAGGAAGCAACACTTCCAAATTCATTCTATGAAGCCAGCATAACGCTGATACCAAAACCAGGCAAAGACATCACAAAAAAAGAAAATTACAGACCAATATCTCTCATGAATATAGATGCAAAAATTCTGAACAAAATTCTAGCCAATAGAATTCAGTATCATATCAAAAAAATAATACACCACGACCAAGTAGGATTCATACCAGGTATGCAAGGATGGTTTAACATTAGAAAATCCATCAACGTAATACACCACATAAATAAAAGGAAAGAAAAAAATCACATGATTATCTCAATTGATGCAGAAAAGGCATTTGACAAAGTCCAACACCCATTCCTGATAAAAGCTCTCAATAAAATAGGTATAGAAGGGAAATTTCTCAACATCATAAAGGGCATCTATGCAAAACCAACAGCCAACATCATTCTTAATGGAGAAAGGCTGAAAACATTCCCCCTGAAAACAGGAACAAGACAAGGATGCCCTTTATCACCACTCCTATTTAACATTGTGCTGGAAGTTCTCGCTAGAGCAGTAAGGCAAGAGAAAGAAATAAAGGGCATCCAAATTGGTAATGAAGAAGTTAAACTCTCCCTGTTTGCAGATGATATGATACTATACATAGAAAACCCTAAAGACTCCACGAGAAATTTACTGGAACTAATAGAAAGATTCAGCAGAGTAGCAGGATACAAGATAAACATTCAAAAATCAGTTGGATTCCTATACACCAGTAAAGAGAACGATGAAAAGGAGATCAGGAAATCAATACCATTTTCAATAGCCCCTAAAAAGATAAAATATTTGGGAATAAATCTGACCAGGAATATAAAAGACCTATACAAAGAAAACTACAAAACACTGCTGCATGAAACCCAAAGGGATCTACATAAATGGAAAAACATACCATGCTCATGGATAGGCAGACTCAACATTGTGAAAATGGCAATTCTACCTAAAGCAATTTACAAATACAATGCAATTCCGATACAAATACCAACAACATTCTTCAAAGAGATGGAAAAACTAATTATTAACTTTATATGGAAAGGGAAGAAACCCCGAATAAGTAAAGCACTACTGAAGAAGAAGAATAAAGTTGGAGGACTCACACTACCTGACTTGAGAACCTACTATACAGCTACAGTACTCAAAACAGCCTGGTACTGGTACAACAACAGAGACATTGACCAATGGAACAGAATTGAGAACTCAGATGTAAATCCATCCACCTACGGTCACCTGATTTTTGACAAGGGCCCAAAATACATCAAATGGGGAAAAGACAGTCTTTTTAACAAATGGTGCTGGCAAAACTGGATATCCATTTGTAGAAAAATGAAACAGGACCCATACCTCACACCATATACAAAAACTACTTCAAAATGGATCAAAGACCTGAATATAAAGCCTCAAACTATAAAATTCATAGAAGAAAAAATAGGACCAACACTTCAGGCCTTAATACATGGCATTAACAGGATACAAACCATAAACATCAACACAAAAATCCCAACAGATAAACTAGATAATTGGGATCTTCTAAAAATCAAACATCTATGCTCTTCAAAAGATTTCACCAAAAGAGTTAAAAGAGAACCTACAGACTGGGAAAAAATTTTTGGACAGTACAAGTCAGACAAAGGTCTAATCTCCATAATCTACAAGAAAATCCAACACCTCTACAACAAAAAGACAACCAATCCTATCAAAAAATGGGCAAAGGAAATGAACAGACACTTCACCAAGGAAGACATTCAAATGGCCAACAGACACATGAGGAAATGCTCGCGATCACTAGCCATTAGAGAAATGCAAATTAAAACCACAATGAGATACCATCTCACCCCGGCATTACTGGCACGAATCAAAAACACTGGAAACAACAAATGTTGGAGGGGCTGCGGGGAGACGGGAACTCTTATACACTGCTGGTGGGAATGCAAAATGATACAGCCATTTTGGAAAATGATATGGCGTTTCCTCAGAAAGCTAGAAATAGACGTACCATTCGATCCAGCAATCCCACTCCTAGGAATATATCCTAGAGAAATAAGAGTCATCACTCGAATAGACATATGCACACCTATGTTCATGGCAGCATTATTCACAATAGCAAAACGATGGAAACAACCTCGATGTCCATCAACAGACGAATGGATACACAAACTATGGTACATACACACAATGGAGTACTATGCAACGAGAAAGAACAATGAATCGGTGAACCATCTCATAACATGGATGAAACTGGAGGACATCATGCTGAGTGAAATAAGTCAATCACAAAAGGACAAATATTGTATGAGACCTCTATTGTAAAAACCCATGAAAAAATTCACATGCAAAATGTAACAATCCTTGTTGGTTACCAGGGATGGGAGGGGGGGGGGAATACTAAATAGGTAATAGGTAAGTGGTAACTTGGGTGAGAGATGAGATAGTACATAGTACAGGGGAAACTAACACAACCTGCACAAGGAAAGGTCATGGAGGCCCTATAGACACATCCAAACCCCCCGAGGGACTGAGTTGTTGGACGGAGGGCTCTGGGGACCATGATCTCGGGGAACATCTAGCTCAATTGGCATGACACTACTTATAAAGATAATGCTCTACATTCTACCTTGGTGAGTAGTGTCTGGGGTCTTAAAAGCCTATGAGCGGCCATCTAAGATACTCCACTGATCTCATCCCTTCGGGAACAAGGGAGAATGAAGAGAACAGGACTCAATGAAAAGATTAGTCCAAATGACTAATTGTCCACAGCTACCAAGGCCTCCACCGGACTACAGCTGGATGGTGCCCGGCTACCACCAGTG
The DNA here is from genome assembly GCA_030035585.1 of Dugong dugon. Classification (NCBI taxonomy): domain Eukaryota; kingdom Metazoa; phylum Chordata; class Mammalia; order Sirenia; family Dugongidae; genus Dugong; species Dugong dugon. Next base: position 35,348,254 of record CM057475.1, on the reverse strand, counting down.
ACTCCTCTGACCAGGATCACAACAGAGGGTTCTGGGCAGAGCTGGAGTAGGATGTAGAGTATAATTTTAACTCCCCAAAAAAAAAAAAAAAAAAAGAAGACCAGATATACTGGCCTAAAGAATACTAGAGAAACCTCGAGAGTGTGGCCCCCAGACACCCTTTCAGCTCAGAGGGGAAGTTACCTTCAAGGTTTGATGTTAAGCCTGGGAATGGACACCCCAGTAAAACTAAATGGGACTAACGATGTACAGGAGTCCGGTGACAAGGGCCAGAAGGCAGAGGGAGAGTAGGAAACTGATGATAAGGAACACAAATTGAATAAGGACACTGTCGATGTATTGTGAGATTGTTGACCACTGCTATAGGGCAACATTTGTAGTAACTATTAAATGGGAGCCTGTTTTGTCCTGTAAGCCTTCATCTTGGGCGAGAATGGCAGCACAATTGGAAGAGCATAGTCAATATCACTTAAATGTGTAAGTAAAAAGTTTTGAAATGGTGTTTAAATAAAATAAAAATAAATAAATAAATAAATAAATAAACAAATGAGACTAAAGAGGTACAATAGTCCACTGACAAGGTCCAGAAGACAGAAGGGGACAAGGAAGCCCCCTGGTGATAGGGAACACAAGGTGGAGTAAGGATATTCTTGATGTGCTGTGAGATTGTTAACCATTGTCATAGGGCAACATGTGTAGTAACTGTTAAATGAAAAACTATTTTTTCTGTAAGCCTTCATCTTAAGTGAGAATAACAGCACAGTTGGAAGAGCGTAGTCAATGTCACTGAACTGTGAATGTAGAAATTTTTGAAACGGTGTATCTTTGGCCATCTGTAATTTTCATCAAAAAAAAAGGTTGAGAATTTAGAGGCTTAATACGTTGTGGGGTTGTTAACCAATGTCAAAAAACAACATGTGTACTACTATTTCATGAGAAACTATTTGCTCTGTAAGCTTTCACCTGAAGTACAATAAAATATATATTAAAAAAAAAAAAAAAAAAAAAAAAAGAAATATAGCAAGGCAATGTGTCCAAAAATACTGTGTTACAAAACTTCCAATGTTCTCACCTCCTTCACAGAAAAGGGAGAAAGGAAATTTTTGAGCCAGGTGAAGAAAATTGCTTTACCTATGGAAACCCTGGCAGTGTAGTGGTTAAGAGCTACAGCTGCTAACCAAAAAGTTAACAGTTCTAATCCACCAGGAGCTCCTTGGAAACCCCATGGGGCAGTTCTACTCTGTCCTATAGGGTCGTTATGAGCTGGTATTCACTCCACGGCCATGGGTTTGATTTTTTTTTTGTTTAACTGTGGTCTTGGGCTTACAAATTTGATCACTTTGTGGCATTAGCAGTAAAATACTTGGGTCAACTCTTTATTTTACCTCCATAGTATATAATTTCAGGCATTTATACATAGATTTGCAGGCTTTACGTTCCTTTTTGAAGGTAGGTCTACTTTTTTATTCATTTTTTAAGTTTGCACACCATAATATTCATTTTTCCTGTCTCAGTTCCATGAGTTTGACAAACATATACAGTCATTTAATTACCATGACAATCAAGATACAGAGTAATTTCACCTCCAAAAAACATTCCCTCATGCTGTTCTATTATAACTCTTTTAAATATAAAACAAATCTTTTTCAGGTCAATTTCATTGCTTTTGTTATGTAATTGCTTTTTTGTGATGTGTTTTATCTTCCAAAAGAGATTTATAGAAATAACTCATTGATTTGTTCACAAATATTAAGTAACTACTACACAGCAGGCATATCAGGCATTTGGGATGCAACAGTAAACAGAAAAAGCTCTCTGCTTTATATTGTTTAGTTTATATATTTCAGTGGAGAGGAGGATGGGAGGACAGATAATAAACTGTAAGTATAATTAATAAGAAGATTATATAGTATGCTAGAAAAATGATTTATAGAAAAAAAAGAAAAGGATAGAAAAAGATAAATTGGAAGTGATTAAACACAGATGAATGATTACAATTTTAAATAAGGAGATCATTGAATGCCTCGTTTGCTGGGTTATGAAGATTTTCCAAGTTCAAAATCCTTACATGACACAGAATCTGTAATTATTATTCATTTTTAAATTAATTTCCATAAAATGTTAAACTTAATGTATTGAGTTTAAAGAACCAAATCTTTGATTCTCTTTTTCTCTATATTGCATTGATTTTAATTCTATTTAAGTTCATCTCCCCCATGTATTTAAACTGTAAAAGCAGAAAATATCTTATTAAAATGAGTAAAATTAAAGATTTTAAATTTTCCAAAAAAAATCTCCTCAACGTACATGAAAAAAACAGCAAATTAAAGATGTGAAGTTGTGTCCATCTCCCAACACTCAACTGATATGACTTTAAATTATTTTAACCCACATGTATGAGTAATGTCAGCACTTTTCTAGAAGTTGGAAAACTGAACATTAAGGGGAGTGCCCAAATGAGATCAGCCAATCACAGCCCCCAGCCTCTAGATTTAGAGGCACCAGATCCCATAAAAAACAAAAACAAACAAACAAAATAAGCCAGGAAATCTGAAACCAAAAATCTGAAAATCTATATAAGGAGCATGTGCACACACACACACACACACACACACATATACACACTTCTACAGTTCTTTTGCAGCGTGAAGAAATTAAATGAGAGATTTGGGACTCAGGGGCACCAGGCACAGAAGACAATGAATGGGATTGAGATAGTGTGAGATCCTGGACTAAAAAAAAAAAAGAGAGAGACTAAATATAAATCTACAAATGTAATAGCTGGACAAATTAAATTACGAGATTCTCCTCTAACTTTCTCTGATAATCCTCCCTTACCCACTGGCAACCACAGATATCTTATCTCCACGCAAGAGACTGGGGTGTTTCTCCCTGGGAAAACTGACCCCTATGGGAGTCAAAGACCTTCAAAATACTAGCATTTTGGTTGGTTTGCAAAGAAATAAAAGTTTGTTCTTGATCGCTCTAAATGAAGCTTATCGGTCAACAAGGCCTATACACCCCATCAAACTTCCCAATACATTTTAATGCTTTAGTCTTAAATGTGGATTGATGACAAGGAATCACCAGAGTTGACAAAAGCCTCAAATATACAAGAAATAATCCAAAACATACTCATAAAAAGAAGGGGAAAATAGGAAAAGTAGATTTAAGACCTCTCCATTACTTACTAAGGCTCAAAAAAAGTTTAGCACTTTTTCCAATGCATACTATATGTATGCTTAATACATAGTACTTGCTCAATAAACTTTGTAGAGCATTATAACTGAGTGTACACATTAAATGTGTGTGTATATTATGCATTTTCTATAATAGAAATTCAAAGTAGATTAGAACAACATAATACATTTTGGGGAAAATGTACATGTTTGTTCAATAAAAAGTAACAGCTAATGATTATTGAAACTCAAAATATGCTGGATAAAATTCTACATTCTTTACATAAATTAACTGATATAATCATCACAGGATACCATTTTCAAACTAAGGTAGAGAGGGGTTAGTGATTTACTCAGATAGAGACTAGGAAGCATTGGAACCAGCATTTAAAGTCAGGATTTCTCATAAAGCACAAAAACTTAAATTAAAAAAAAAAAAATGCATGATAAGAAAAATTCTAAGCATTGCATGGAATTATTTTTAAATGATTGTAAACTTAGGATACTATAATCACATTTGATACCTAGAATTCTCAAGTTCAGGAACACTCCTTGACCAAAGGGTAGCTATGAGTCAGAATCCACTCGACGGCAACTGGTTTTTTTGTTTGTTTTGGAAAGTGTTTCCTTAGGTAAATAGCAGTGTACCTAGAATTTCACAGATTCTGGACATACAGGGGAATAGATCTGGGTTGGTGACCACCAAGCTCTAAAAATTGAAGAAACAAACCTTTCACTTTGGTGTGCCATTAATACCCATTGCCGTCGAGTTGATTATGACTCACAGTGACTCTACAGGACAGAGGAGAACTGCCCCTTAGGGTTTCCAAGGAGTGCCTGGTGGATTCGAACTGCTGACATAATGGTTAGCAGCCATAACACCGAACCACTATGCTACCAGGGTTTCTGCACCATTAATGCTAGTGAGAAAAACAGCATTTAAGTACCTGATTATAAGGTACTAATTAGACAATGTCAGTTTTTATTTGAAATGCAGGTCCAGTATCCTGAGTAGTTTCTAGATTCATCTCAAAAGTATTAAGTTCTGTAACATGTAACCAGAAGCCCTCTCCCTAAATTTCTTTGTGATACCAATGAGGTGGCCATTTATGGGATAGTACGGGTTAAGCGCTGGTCTACCAGCCAACAGGTTGGCAGTTTGAATCCACCAAGAGGCACTTCGGAAGGCAGTCCTGGTGATTTGCTTCTGAAAAGTCACATCCTCAAAAACTCTATGGAGCAGTTCTACTCGAAACATACAGGGTCACCATGAGTCGCCATGGCAACTAACAACAACATGCTCTCTAGCAGCTGCTTTAAAAGCATTAGTCACTGTACATCTGGATCTAAAATATGACTTTAATAATTAATTTAAATTAATAATGTAGATTCAGCCCTAGATTGGTCCCTTTTTATTATTTATTTCTGACTATTTAAAAGACAGCCCCTCCCTCCCGGTGAGCTGGGACCTATTTTAGTCTGCTCACCTCTCGGAATAATTGAAAAAAGCTATAAACCATCAGTCTCCGTGGTGATCAGCAAAATAACAGTTTGAAGTGTCTCAGGAGAAGACAACTTGCAGTGCAATCAGTGATGCAGAGGAATACTATGCTGACCATGCTGTCTAATTTTAATCGGGATTCTAGACTAACAGCTACATTTTTTCAGAAAAACATGTTTTTCCTTGGTGGTCAAAACCAGGATGTGAAACCAAATGCCCCAAGGGGTCTTAACCAAGTGACCATCTGCACACCGTAAAATACATGTACTCATGTACTGTCTGGGTGTTGTTGCCAACAAGATATTTTTGCAACATAGACAAAGAAAATACATGTAAACATCTTGTGACCATGATCTAAGCATCCTGTGAAACTATCTGGAATCACTAACTATCCTATTAATAATCGGTAGCCAATCAGAGTGTGATTATTATTATATTCATTGATTTTCCTGCAGTTGCCCTCCCTATGATTTGGTTCCTCTTTTTACCCCATAAGAATACTTACGTAATGAAACTGCCCTGGGATTGCCTGGCTCCATTTTCAGCGGGTTATGTAGTTGCCCAGTTGCAATTGCTTTAAACCCTTAACAAACCTCTCTTTTTGGACTTGAAAGAGCATTCAAGTTTTTCTCTAGAACAGAAGCACAGCTAATTCAATGTGTTGTGACTCTTTTAATTAAAGGTGTTGCGTATCAACCCACAGATAAATGGTGCTATGACATCACTCCTTTCCAGATTGAGAGAGAACTCAGGTCCTACTATATGACTCTACTTTCAAAAATTAGAGGTGTCAGAAAAAGATGTTGTTTTTAATGTACAGCAAAATGCTGAACTCCCATCAAGGAGGGCAATTAATAAGCACTTAAATAAAGAAGGAACTATAATTAGAGGAATCTTGTTGCCAAGCTTTGGCAAAAATCTTTATCTGATGATAATTGGGCTTGAATTAGTAAATTCACACTCTCTACAGTTTCAAGTCTTTGAGATATCTTACTCTTATCAGATAAAGGAAGTTCCAGTCATGATGGTGGGCCTTGATCCAAATGCTAAAATGCAGAACTGGACTGAATTCAATTAGGAGATTACAATCAAGTGCCTAGGCTACCTGATGCTGATTTAAGTCTTCGATCTTGATTTAACCAGGTAATACCTTGTGAGGGAAGTTTTAGAGTTCTTCAGAAGGCATAATTCTCTCCAAGAAACCCACTAGTTTCATTTGGAATATATGTGAAATTGCGGTTACCCTGAATGTTTAAAGCAAAAGACGAATTCATGTCACCCGAGAAACACTGAATTACATAATTTATTTACACTTTTTTGAAAGAAAAAACTAAATTCATTTCTGCTCTATCAAATTCATACTAATAAGTATAGCATATCTTGCTAACAATTTTGATTAGACAACTATACAACTCTTGCACTATTTTCTGAAATAGACTTCTTATAGTTTCTATTTTGTAAATCACCTTAGACAGTATATTTTTACAACTTTCACTTACTGGAAGTTTAACCTCCATTAGCTCCTGAAATATTTTATTTTTGTCCACTAAAATTGCAACCCAAATTTAACCTACTTCTCAACACTGATATTTTCCTTTTGAGGCCACTGATCAGTGTAATGTGCTTCTTTGCAGCAGGCACAAAAACAATCTAAACTGCCTTCTAGATAATCTCAGCCTTTACCAGAAAGTGACGTGTTCACATGCATGACAAGCAAAGACACATTATGCAAGATGCGTTCATCAAAGAAATACAGTCTGCAGGCACACTGAAAATCCAAGACACTGGATTTTGAAAATTCTGCATCGTTTTCTGTCAGGCACTATATCTTTCAGTGTCTTATATTGACAGTGTTACTTATAGAAATATATTCCCCTTAAAAAAAATCAGCAAATAAAAATTGGAAATTTATCCATCATTTATATCACGTCTTACATATTTTTAATTTATATAGAGATTTATCTAGTCATTCTTTAAATTGAGTTCAAGTATTAACATTTAAACTTGATTCCATTTAGAAAAACATTGTTTATTGGAAACTTGTGAGGCATTTTCATATCATATAACATGTTGTAACAAAATGACTAGAGCTAATCTAATTTTTTAACCTGTTAGGTATATTTTTTAAATTTAACCATTTATTTTGAGATAATTGCAGGCTCACATGAAGTTTAAAGAAATAATAGGGAAAGATCCCACGTGCCCTTTATCCAGTTTTTACAAAGGATAACATCTTATAAAACTATCCTAGAATATCAGGACCCAGATATTGACATTGATGCAATCAAGATACACAATGTTTCCATCACCACAATGATACCTCATGTGCCCTTTTATAGCCACAATCACTTTCCTTCTACCCCTACCTGCTCCTTTTTCCCTGGTAACCACTAGCCTCTTCTCCATTTTTATAATTCTGTCATTTCAAGAATGTTACATAAATAAAATCATACAGTATATTACCTTCTGAATTTGGCTTTTTTTTTTCACTCAACATAATTCTCTGGAAATTTATTCAGGTTGTTGCATGAATCAGTAGTCCTTTCTTTTTTTATTGCTAGAAGTAGTATTTCTCATGGTATGAATGTCCCAGTTTGTTTAACTTTTCACTCACTGAAGGACATCTGTGAACTTTCCAGTGCGGGGCTATTATGAACAAAGCTCATATGAACGTTTGTGTACAGGTTTCATTTCTCTGAGATAAATGTTCATGAGCGTAATTCCTGGGCCATATGGTAGCTGCATGTTTAATTTTACAAAAACAAAACAAAACCTGTCAATTTTCCAGAGTGGCTGCACAATTTTACATTCCCACCAAGAATGTATGAGTAATCATTTCTCTGCATCTACGCCAGTATTTGATGTTGTCACTGTTACTTTTTTTATCCATTTTGAAAGGTATTCAGTGATACCTCATTATGGTTTTAACTTGGATTTCTCTAACGACTAATGATGTTGAACATCCTTTTATGTGCTTATTTGCCTATACCCTCTCTGATGAAATATCTCTTCACATCTTTGCCTAGTTTCTAATTAGATTGTTATTTTTAATGTTGTTTCTAGGTTTCTGAGGTAGGAGCTTACATTAGTGATTTGAGACTTTTCCTTTTTTCAAACGTAGTCATCTGGTGCTATAAATGTCTCTCTCAGTAATGCTTTATCTGTGTCTTACACAATTTGATATGTTTGGGGCGCCTCTTTAAAGGCTGATGAGAGCGGTACAAGGCTCCCCACTTGGCCTTTGCGCCGTGAGTGGGGGTGAGGCCACAACTTTGTTGTTATTATTAATTTTTTTTTTAATGTTGGCTTTATTAGAGTGGTTATTGTCTAAAAGTTTTCTGTCTTGCTAGGCTGCCGCTTTACTGTTTTGTTTTTTGGCCTAGAGAAAACAAGCATTTAAGGAAACCTTTCTCTTTTCTTTCTGTCTGAGTCCATTAGGCGTTTCCAGGTTTCCAGCTTTTTCAGCACACGGTCTGGGATATATGGGCAAATAGGAAGCCCACAGAAAGCACCTGAGCGTCATTCTTCGGGTCCAAAAGTCCCCAGTAATCATTCTGCCTATTCTTCACCTTTTCACCTTTCAAAATCTCAGAATCTGCTTATGGATACATATATATATATAGTATATATAGTTATACAATTGTACAATTGTATGTATATATATATATAATTAATTATATATATTTAATTATTGGAATATATATTTAAATTATTGAAATCTATGTTTAAATTATTGGTGTGTGTATATATGTATATATATATTTCCATGCTTTAGTTGCAGTTAGATGGAGGAATAGGAAAAGTATGTCTACTCCATCTTCCTTCTATATCTGTTTTTTGACTGACTCCAAACTGCTTCCACAAATTTTCCAGAAAAGAAAAAAAATGCATTATTTTCAACTATACATACATTAAAATGGCATAAGAATTCTGAACTAATTGGCAAAATAGTAGAGGCCTTTTCTGCCCTCAACCACTCAGTGGTTTGAACTAGTTTCAGTCATTTTATGTGTCTGGCTTCAGTTTTTCACTTATAAAATAGGGTTAATTATAGGCTAACTGCTGTAGCACAGAGCACCCACCTACTTGGTGATATAAAAAATTCTTTCTATTTGTACATTATGAGGCTTTCTTTTATCTTACCTGATAATTATAGAACAGGAATATGAAGTTTTAGCATATAATTTAACATACACATTCAATTGAACTATTTCCCTCAAATAGACAATATTTTCATAGTATCTCAAATACAGATTATTTTGATGAAACAAAAAGGATTTGAACCTATGGCATTCCAGAAGACAGTGCTGCTCTCTGTGAAAAAGTAGTAGCTACAAGCCAATGTTTCAATATTCCACTCCCAGAACAAAGAAGTAACTTACTGTTAAACTGGCTTATCTCTCAAACAGCAACTGTGAGCTATCCCTTTGCTCATAAACTGTATGAAAGGTACTGTGTGAGGTGACGCAGGAAATAGAAGAATGAGCCAAAATTTGTGGCTAGATAACTAATTCATGACCTATCACTTGACTTAAGTATACCTGGCTTCATAATGTAACTTTAAATGCAACCTTTTGGCTCCAGAGATGAAATGCTTTAGAATAGATTATTACCAACTAACCTATGCTTGCCAAGTAGGAGCGTCTATCAGGGCAGAGGCTGGGAGGGGCAGTATAGAATTGCCCTGATATCACTGTGAAGACCTACAGCCAACTATGGTCTCCAAACACTACAGTCCCTCATTGCCAGGGTACTCTGTCAGCTGTCCTTGCCAACACAGGAAACAGAAAAAAAGAAGGAAATTTTAAAAGGCTGTTTCTGCAGGACCTAATGCAATGTTTGTTGTAAACAGGGGCTACAAAACTATTAAATGGGAATAAGCTAACCTGAGTTTCAATTTTTTCTTACTGTCTGGCCCTGCCTAAATCACTTTATCTCTTGGGACATGGATTTTTTCCATTCTAAAATAGAGTTGAAAATAATATTTATTAAGTTGTTTCAAGGAGAAAGTTTGACAAGGTTTAAATGTCAATTAAATGCCATTAAAAGTTTAATGAGAATAAAGGTTATCAATTGCATCCATGTTCCTCTTACTACAACATGTCCAGATATTAATATGACCAGTGACAAAAATATCACTTCTATTATTCTATTCAATAAAAGGGTAATTTAAGTTCCGGTAATCCTTACACAGGACATAATGAAGTAATTTTTATTTTAACTTTCAACAATAATTGTAGCTTGTAATTTATTCTTTTTCCTAAACTATCACTGAATTTGGAAAAAAAAAAGAAAATATAATTTAAAATAGTGATTTGTAGACTCACCTAAAGTATCACTAAAACTGCAGAGAATATAGATAATCTATCAATTTCCAAAGTCTAGTAGTTATTTTCCATAATTCAAGCCACTGAAACTAGATAAAAAAATATCCCTGGACTATCACTGCTGTGCTACCAGTAAGCTTGCCTACTTGAAAGTTTAAAGTTCATTAATTATTCAACTTTTTTTGCCTAATTTTTTATATGACAAATATAAATTTTGTACCAACCAAAATATTTTACAGTCCTTCTGGATTTTGAGACAACATGCCTTTTTCTTTCTACATACAGTTCCTAGCGGTATTTTAAATCCTACATTTATTCTGAATTTAAAATGGCCAAGTCATAAGAGGAGCCCTAGGGGCATACTGGTAAAGAGCTCAGCTGCTAATCAAAAGAATCCACCAGCAGCTCCTTGGAAACCCTATGGTGCAGTTCTACTCTGCCCTCTAGGGTCTCTACGAGTCGGAATCAACTTGATGGCAAGGGGTTTGGGGTGGTTTTAAGTAACAAGAAATGAGTTGGTAAGCACATAAATAATGCCATGTTCCTTTTTGGAGATTACAGCCTCAAGAAATATGCTCTATAATATAGAGGCATTGACAGTAAAAGCTATGATAATAGAGCTTTCTAGGAATGGCAGAGGAGCCCTGGTGTTGCAATGGTTAAAGCATTTGGCTGCTAACCGAATGGTCAGCAGTTCGAATCCACTAGCCGCTCTGGAGGAGGAAGATATTGAAGCCTGCTTCCGTAAAGATTTATAGCCTACTCTGTCCTATAGGGTCACTATGAATCAGAATGATCTCGACAGCAGTGTGTTTGGTTTCTTGGTTTAGGAATGGTAGAGTTTGGGATATTCTATGAATTCAGTGTCAAGAGAGCCTGGATGTACAGAGCAGTTACCATTTAAAAGCACCATCACAGATTTAATAAAATCTGCAGAATACTGTGAATTGGAAGTCTTATAAGAGGTGATCTTACTGATTTCCACAGTAGACAGAATGAGGATAAACTTTACACCATGCATGTTGGAAACTTGGGATGGAAGGTTGGAAGCTTCAGATGAATTCTTGTATGAATATATTCATACTCATGTTCACATTGAAAGATGAGTACATGGAAGAACATAAGTGTCAAAAGGGCAATGGCAAAAAATAATACGGCAAATAAAGGGGAAAAAATGTAAAGACAATGTAGATCTTTGAGTACCTGCTAAAGAAACTAAAATAATAGTACAATAAAAAGGTTAGTTTCCAGTGTTAACTACGCTTAGAAATACTTCTATAAATCATGATTTCAAAAATCCCTAAAGGAAAGATTGGAAAGAAGTTATCATTGTGCTTTCTCAATTCAGTATAATGAGAATATTTTACAGTTACAGATTTATATGTATATAATATATAATATGTAATATACATTGAAATATTATCTTTCTAATATATAATATATATTTTATAATAGTTTTTTGCATTCTTTTATTAAAGATAATTTAATTTTTAAATTACATAAGGGGTATTTAATGATATTTGAAATTCTTTGTTCCGTTTGAAATGTTTATAATTTCTTCTAAAAATCAAATTTAATCTTAAACTAATCTATAAAATAATACCCCTTTTACCTTTTCTTTCCCTTCCTTCCTTCCTTCCTACCTTCTTCCTTTTTTTGTTCTTTCCCTCCTTCTCTTTTTCCTTCTGTCCTCTCTCCTTTCTGTCTCTCTTTCCTTTTCTCATTTCTTTCTCTCTCTTTCCTTCTTCCTTTCTTTTCTTCCTTTCTTATCTGTTCCTGCATCTTTATGTAACTTAGAGATTTTCAGTATCTCCTACTTATCATCTTACACTCTTCTTAACTCAAATTGACCCCCAACCATATGAAATCTTTTGTCTATCAATTCTTTTTCAGAGACTATAAAAAACATATTTCTTAGAAATAAATCTAGATGTTTATTTTAGTAATTATTTCTGAATCTGTGATAACAATATAGAGAACTTAAAAAATATTAGCTACATTGTAAATTAAAAGCTATCTTATAAAAATATATATGCAATGAAAATTTTCTTACAATTGGCTCACCCTGGATAAAAGGACAACACATTTCTCTAAAAATTTTTAGAATTTTTTATTTAATAATAATATCACTCTGATGGAGTTAAAGATAAATGAGAGTCGTAATAACATCTATTCATATTTAGTGAGCATTTTGTCATTAAAAATGATATACAAAAAAACTATTTTGATAGGTCGCCATGACTATATATATCAAACATATTTCACTAAATAAGATAAACAGCTGATCAGATTCCACCTCACCACTGTCAAGTCAATTCGGACTCATAGTGACACTATAGGACAGAGCAGAATTGCCCTGCAGAGTTTCCAAGGTTGTAAATCTTTGTGAAAGCAGACTGCCACATCTTTTTCCCGAGGAGCAGCTGGTGATTTTCTACTGCAAACCTTTTGGTTAGCAGCCAAGTACTTTAACTACTGTGCAACCAGGGCTCCTTGATCAGATTACAGAGACCTAAATAATCTAATTGAATTTTAAGAAGAAAAAAGCCAATGAGATTCTCTCCTTTGGCCCTGGATTCTGATGTGAGAATATAAGGATTGACCGATTACTGGACAGGACTTAGGAATGGAAAGAGCAAATTAAATAGTGTGAGATATGTGTGTGCTGTGGTAGTCATCAATCTCCGTTCTCTTTAGATGATACCCTGGAATCATTTCCACCTCTCCACCTTCTGAATGGAGACTGGCAGGGGAATAACACAGCTGCCGGTCATGTAAGATGGTCCAGAAAGAGGTACTGACCACTGTATCTGTTACGATTCCCTCCATGCTGAAAGGGGAAGTGACTTAACTATAAACATCCTATTTGGGGAAAATTCCCAATATAGAGGATCAGAATATTATACTCTGAAGGCAAGGAAAAGAATCTGTTAAGAACATAAAATAAATAGAAAATTGAATACAGGTAGTCCCCAACATACAACATATTCGAGTTATAATGAACTGCACTTACAATTGTCCTTTTTTTTTCCCCCACATCCTATTGTTAGTCATATGTACTACACACAATGTTGCAGCACCTAATTTGTTGATGTTATCATTCTCAGATGTTTACTTGCAGATGTTCCAGTTTATGATTTACTGTTAAAAACACTCCTATAGAGCAGGCTATGGCCTGGTCTACAATGAAGTCGGTGTCGATGTCAGGAGTCATAAGGGATAGAAACTCTAAGGACGTATGACAGTTGAACTGCGCACACATCTGACAAGCATTACGACACTGACTTCACTGCAGACCAGGCCTATAGTGTGATCTTATTTAGCGTTTCAAATCATAAGAAGCATCAGTTGTTAATCTGAAGCCCAGTTGTTAATCTGAAGCCGAGCTGTTCAAGCTTCTCTATCTGTAACGCCTGCACTGTTTATATCCCTAACAATATGTCTAGCAAAAGAAGTCATGCCAATCCTCAAAGACAAATAAAAATACTGATAATGCTGTTGTTGTTGTTAGGTGCCGTTGAGTTGGTTCCAACACATAGCACCCCATGTACAACAGAATGAAACACTGCCCAGTCCTGCACCATCCTCACAATCGTTGCTATGTTTGAGCCCATCATTGCAGCTACTGTGTCAATCAATCTTGTTGAGATCTTCCTCTTTTCCACTGACCCTCTAGTTTACCAAGGATGATGTCCTTCTCCAGGGACTGGTCTCTCCTGACAACATGTCCACCATGTCTCACCATTCTCACTTCTAAGCAGTATTCCGGCTGTACTTCTTCCAAGACAGACTTGTTCGTTCTTTTGGCAGTCCATGGTATATTCAATATTCTTTGCCAACACCATAATTCAAAGGCATCAGTTCTTCTTTGGTTTTCCTTATTTATTTATTGTTTTAGTTTTGATTATTATTGCCTTTTATTATCATTATTGTTTATTTACACTGATAATAAAAGGCAATTATTAATAATGAAAACTAAAAAAAAAAAAATGAGGTATGTGACTTATGTCAGAACTGACTTATAACGAAGTCCTCAGAACAGAACCCCGCGGTAAATAGGGGACTACCTCTGCTTCCAATCTACTTATATTTTAGATGTTGCATTGTCTCTGTTCCCTCCCCACCATGATTAAATTAAAAATCATCTATTTATACTTCCCTTTGAGATAATAAAACCAAAAAAAAAAAAACCAAACCTGTTGCCGTCAAGTTGATTCCGACTCATAAGCAACCCTATAGGACAGAGAGGACGAGTAGAACTGCCCCATTGGGTTTCCAAGGAGCGGCTGGTTGATTCAAACTGCTGAACTTTTGGTCAGCAGTGAGCTCTTAACCACTGCAACACCAGGGCTCCTTTGAGATAATAGGTAACAAGTAACTATGCTACAATTGAATCAATTTTCTATAAAACAGTAATTCTCCTTTTCAGCAAGTTTTAGCAAAGGAAAACCACTTTGTTTAAGATTTTTGTGAATATTTGTATGGAATTATAATACAGTTCAAAGGTAAGCAAAATATTTCAGCTATTTTGAACTTGTAGCCATTCTTAATTTTGAAGTCAGTTTACACGGAAAGCAATATATTTACTCTTTTTTTCCCCTCAAATCTCAGCAACTCGAATGTGAGTCACAAAGCAATACAGATAGGACCATAAACAACAGTCTATAGAGAAAAACTGCTTTGTCTTAAGAAAGAAGCTAAAAGAGCCAATATATTTTCATGTTATGAGAATACTACAACTCAGGCATATTTCAACTTTCTGTTGAAAATCCAGTAGTCATAATTTAAGCATTCTCTTGAAATGGCTGCTCTTTTAGCTATTTCTTTGCAAATATCAACTTTAACATCTTCAGGTTATATAATAGTCTCTATCCATGACAATAAACAAAGTTAAAAGACCCGCCAGTTGACATGGTGCTTTTACTAAACCTCATATTTCTTAGAAGCCAGAAAAATCACTGAAAAAAGATAAAGATATAGAATATGAAACAAGGGACAATTATAACGGGAAGAAAAATCACAGTGTATGATGTGATGTTATTGTTTTTGTTAAGTGCTGTCCAGTTGGTTCTGACTCATAGTGACCTGTGTACAATAGAATAAAACACTGCCTCGTCCTGAGCCATCCTCACAATTGTTGCTATGTTTGAACCTATTGCTGCAGCCATTGTATCTATCATTCCATCTCATTCAGAGTCTTCCTCATTTTCGCTGACTCTCTATGTGACCAAGCATGATGTTCTACTCCAGAGACTGGTCCCTCCTGATAACATGTCCAAAATAAGCAAGACTAAGTCTCACTATCCTTGTTCTAAGGAGCATTCTGGCGGTATTTCTTCTACGACATCTGGATTTTGATTTGATATATAATAGGAAATCTATATTTTATGTCAGTCTCTTGCACTAACACGCACATACTCATAAGCAAGAAACTTATCAGTCTTGTTCACTGCTATGTTCTCAGCCTTTGCCTGGCACAAAATAGGTCCCTAATAAATGTGTAATTATTACATTCATTTAGTAGTATTTCTGAGACAATAAATATTAGAGAACATAGTAAAAGTGACATGGAATTAATTCTATCGACTATAAAAATGGTAACTTTTTTGTTATATAATGCCATTGGTAATTTTTACCTATCTTGTAATCCAACTTAGGCTAGCATCATATTCATCAATTTGATTCTGATCTGGTAGAATCATCAATAAAGAAAAATGCCTTGTGATAGTTCTTTACTATCTTAAAAAGAAAGGAATTAAAATATACCTACACAACCACATAAACACACATACGCTCTCTCACACATTTTATTTTAGTACACGTGATCTTCACAGGATATATTGGGAAGCTGAAAATTAACTAGGTAATATGAAATGGGTACACCATTAGTTTACATAATTCCACTTAAATAAAACACTAGTGGTTTGTGATATGTGCAAATAAAAGGCAATGGAAACTATGGTGTGCATTAAAAGTTGTCTTCCAGTGAAGGTGGCTTTAGGAGATCATTTAGCCCACTCTAAATAAGCATCTGTTCTCTTAGGTTTCATAATATGTTCCTCAGTAATGTAAAATTTGGTAATCTATGTTGAATTTCATTTTGCTTTTAAAATTTTCTGATGGGACAACTTCTCTAAACTTTTACTTCAGAAGAACTGAAGAGTATTAAAATGAGCTGTTCTCTCTGAATCTACCAGCTTGAAATAAGGGATGACATCAAAGCAGTCATATAGCTGTGCATTCACAGAGAAATTCCTATACAGCAGTAACTTAACTGTGAGCATCTTGAGTTCAAGAAATGCATCTTATCTGATTTTCTAACCATCCTGTTCATCACAATGCCTGGCATACAGTAATGCTCGAGGAATGTTTACAGAAGGCATTTAATGAAATGCATCAGCCATACTCTGTCCAGAATTCTTGAAAAGCTACGAAAAGGACAACAATCTCACATTACAGAATGCTTAAGAAAAAGGTATCCCTGAAAAGATGGGGAAATTGAGGAGATTTTTGAAGATTAATTGACAGTTTGATAATTTCTAAGGTCACAAAATAAGGGTCAGGAGATGTGTGTCTGTATTATCACCTGGGATCTTCTCTTAGTCTCTGTAGCTAAAGGAAGCTGGAAAGCACAAATCAAAATGTAGCTTTTAGCTCAGTTGTTGTTAGTAGCCATGGAGATGGCTCTGACTCATGGTGACCCTACATACAACAGATGAAACATTGCCCGGTCCTGCATCATCTTTATGAACATTGATACGCTTGAGTCATTGATGCAGCCACTGCATATTCTGAGTGCCTTCCGATCTAGTGGGCCCATCTTCCAGCAATATATTGGACAATATTCTGTTGTGATTCACAGGGTTTTCATTGATTAATTTTTGGAAGTAGATTGTAAAATATTTCTTCCTAGTTTGTCTCAATCTGGAAGCTCCACTTAAAGCTGTCCACCATGGGTGACCCTGCTGGTATTTGAAATATCCGTGGCATAGCTTCCAGCATCACAGAAACACTCAAGCCACCACAGTATGATAAAATGACTGACCGGTGGTGAATTTATTTCTAACCACAGCTAACCACTGTTAACCCATGAGATGAGGAATGTGGACTAGAGATCTGCTAAAATCATTCTGACAGCAAATAGTTCACAATTCTGAAATTTCTCAGAGCATTATGTGAGAATGGTCTATATTTTCAATATTTACATACTCAATATATTTTTAAAAACCCATTACTATCAATTGATTCCAACTCATAGCAACCCTATAGGACAAAGTAGAACTGCCCCATAGGGTTTCCAAGAAGCAGCTACTGGATTTGAACTGCCGACCTTTTGGTTAGCAGCTGAGCTTTTAACCACTGCACCACCAGGGCTCCACAATATATTAGGTGGCATTTTATGATAAATCAATGAATCACAGAACTCTATAAAACAGGGCACTGTAAAACTGCAAACGGCTTTTGATTTTTGTATGCTGTGAACCAAGGGAGCTACGCTCTACTAAAATAGGTTGTAATTTTAGGATTGTGATCTTCATCTACTATGAGTTACTATGATGGTAAATTTTTTGTATTAATTGTGTTTTCGTGTTGCTCCAGGGCAAGCTATTGAAAGGAGATTATTGTAAATAAGCCATTAGTATAGAAACCTATTTAGGCCATATCATGGAAAAAAAAAAAAAAAATCAAAGGAAGCTATAACTTTGTTTTGCCCGCTAGTGATTTAACTCAGGCATTCTAGTGTTTCTCTTTTGTAGTTTAGGGTAAGAAAGGCCATATGAATCCAATGTTAAAGCGTACCAGTTATAAAAATAACCAAAAACATTGTATTAAAAAAGAAAGAAAACATTTTACAATACCTAAGAGAGCTTAAAACCTTAAGAAATGTGAACAGGCAGGAATATACCTATTCGTATGAAGATAATGACACAATTTATCATTGAGTAGATGGCAAGGCCCACATAATGACATATGCTGTAGAACAGCTATAGCCTACTGTATGCCGCAAAAAAAAAATTTACAGGCAAAATGTGAGTTTCTGATGATGTCATTATTGAATATATAAAAGGAACATGAATATACATTTATTATCACAGAGTGGAGTGGGAATATTTAAAGGTCTTTTTTATGGACTCCCACGCTGCATTTCTACCACTCATCTGTCAGTTTGTCATACTGTGGTGGCTTGCCTATTGCTATGATGCTGGAAGTTATGCCACCAGAATTTAAAATACCAGTAGGGTCACCCATGGTGAACAGGTTTCAGTGGAGCTCGAGACTAAGTAAGACTAGGAAGAAAGACCTCACGATCTACTTCTGAAAATCAGCCAGTGAAAACCCTATGAATCATAAAAGAATATTGTCTGATGTAGTGCTAGAAGATGAGCCCTCTGGGTTGGAAGGCATTCAAAATACACAGTGGCAGCAACAATGGTCTCCAGCATACCAATAATTATGAAGACGGTGCAGGACCAGCAATGTTTGATTCTCCTGTACATGGGGTTGCCATTAGTTGGAGCTGACTCGATGGCAGCTAACAAGTATTTACTACAGAACTGTATTCCAACATCTAAGAAGCAGACTTCTTAAATTCATGATTGTTACTTGTGAAATAAAAAATGATAGTGGAATAACAGAGTGCTGGAAGTATACCTGGTTCCACAAGTAAGCAAAGACTTCAAATTATTCATACAAATAATCACAGAATAATTCAATAGATGTTTATTGAATACCAAGTATGATAGACACTCTTCTAGTGGCAGGGCTGCATTAGAGAACAAAGGAGACAAGTCTTCCTGCCTTCAAAGAACTTAACATTTTTGCATTATACTGCTCTATATTATTTCCCAACTCTCCTAAACATACACAGTATCCATAAATATACCCTCCAGATTTTTCTTTTTTTTAAGAAGAGGTTGAGAAAAATATAATGGTTTGTAACATCTAACCACTAAAAATCATTAATTATGAATACCATGCAAACAGACCCTCTTCTACTACAGTGATTCCTTCCTTACTGGAGCTCTGGGATAAGCCACTTATAAGTAGGGAATTAACAAGAAGGTCCTTTTGTGACTTTTTATTAGATATTCAGAATTTTAATCCAACCCTGCTTTCAAGACTAATTGAAAATGAAACTGTAGAAAACAACACCCTAATAGATGGATTTGTCGAAAGATTTTGGGTGGTAGAATGTAAGGCTTGGAACTGGTTCATTCCTGTTCAAACCCCTGCTGACAATCTGCATTTCTAACAAGTTCCCAGGAAGTTATATATAAGAATCACCTGGGGATCTTGTTAAAAATATAGATTCTGATTCAGTATATCTGGGGTGGAGCTGGTTAAAGCCCTGTAGGATGGATATTTCAAAAGGTAGAAAAGACAGAAAATTCAAGCTTCTATTATGAGTTTAGAAGTTGACCTGTCTAAAGAATGTGCCACAATTAATCTTTAAATTATTTGATAGATTCAAATTTCCATAATGTTTTTTGACTAAGTTGTAAACAGAGTTCTCTTTATATATTTCTTTAAGTTACAGAATTTAAGCTAATTAATTATATTGTACATTCTGTTATAAAATGCTATATATAAGACCATTCGGTTTATATAAAAAAGTAAAATAGAAAAAAAAGCAAAATAGAATAATTTATAATGTCTAATTACAATTCAAGGGACCTGAAAAAAATACTGGACAAAATTTATATATGCATTTAATAGATTATTTATAAATATTTGCATATCATTTATACTTTATAATTTTACATATTATATGTCATCTGTTATTATATAATTATATTAAATATATATTTATAAATAATATTTTGAATTTATAATTATACACATATACTTAAGTTTTAATTAGAGCAACAAAATATTCATAATCATAAAAATAAACTTTTTGTATTAATTAATAGGGAGAAATGACTTCCAGTGTAGCAGGTAGACAGTACAGGGGAGCAGGGAGAAGGGAGATCAGAGTCACTTGCTGGAATATTTTCACAATACTTTATCCAGTTGATGACCTACATCTACCCTGGCCAAAATATCTGGTTTCCAAGCCACAGGAATTAAGTCCTTTGTGTCAGGTAAAGACTTTACATAGTCATCTTGTTGATCCTTGTGACAGTTTCACAAAATGGGAACATTATCTTCCTTTTAGAGTCAAGGAAATTGAGGCTTACTAAATTTAAGTTATAAAGCAAGGTATTGGCTAGTATAGATATAAACGTGGATTTATTCTGTCTCCAAAGTCCAGATTCTTATCCACTTGACTGTATGTAGACCCCCATTGTTTTCTATATCCCAAAATTATCTAAGGAACAGAAAATTGCCAACTACTTGTAATTTTTTTTTTTCATTTCACTTCAGTGTAGACAGTCAATACCAAAAGAGTAAAAACTCATTTTACATTTCTTAAAAATAAAACAAAACTCATCAAATGTGATATAATTACCCTTTCATGAATTTTTCTAATCTTGAATTAGCTCAGTTGTTTTTCCCCACCCAAGGTCACTGAGCTTCCAAAATGTGGTTCTCTCAAACGATTTAGAGAAAATATGACAGATAAATTATGTTAGAATATTCACTTTATATTTTACTCAATGATGGTATTCAGAGTAAAATTACTGTACTATTAAATATTGCCCACAGGGTTTCCAAGGCTGTAGTATTTACAGAAGCAGACTGCCACAGCTTTCTCTCATGGAGAGGCTGGTGGGTTCAAACTGCTGACCTTTTATTAGCAGCCACGCGCTTAACCACTGTGCCACCAGAGCTCCTCCATAAAGATTACAACCTAGTAAACCCTATAGGGAATTTCTACTCTGTCACGTTGGGACACTATGAGTAGGAATCCACTCAGTGGCACACAACAACATACCTGTAGATGTAATCTCATTTGGGAATAGGATTTCTGTTATGTAAATGAGGCCATATCAGTGTACAGTGTGTTTTAAATTAATCACTTTTGAGATATAAAAAGAGCAGATTAGGCACAGAGATGAGGAAGCCTAGATGAGGGAAGATAGATGCCACACCACATGAAGATCCCCAAGAAACAAAGGAACAGAAGCAAAAAGAGACAAGGATCTTCCCCAGAGCCTACATAGAGAGAAAGACTTCACCTAGAGCCTATACCCTGAATTTAGACTTCTAGCCTCCTAAACCTTGAGAAAATAAGTTTCTGTTTTATGAAGCCACTCACTTGAGGTATTTCTGTTATAGCAGCGTGAAATAACTAAGACAAGCGATATATTTCGTTCACTTATAACCAAAGCAGTTACAATTTATTTTATATTTAAACACTAGAAAAAAATTCAAGGCAGTTATCTCTTAAACTAATTATCCACCTTGTTAATACATATATGTACATGTATAAAATTATTTTTCATATGCATATCATAATCTTTTTCTATAACCGTAGACAATAATGTCTAACTAAAACCAAACCCGTTGCTGTCAAGTCGACTCCAACTTATAGCGACCCTATAAGACAGAATAGAACTGCCCCACAGGGTTTCCAAGGAGCACCTGGTGGATTCAAACTGCTGACTGTTTGGTAAGCAGCCAGGCTAATGTCTGGCAACACATAAAGTTGTCCTTAGACTTCTAATGAAACGTCAGCCACAATTAGGAATTGTTCCTTTTCTTAGACTATGTCATAAAAAGAATTCTATTTTTGGAGAAACACAAGAGTACAAAAAAAATTTTGCAAATGCAGAAGTATAAAATAAAACAATCAGAAAATAAGGTGAGAATTTATTACATAGATTTTCAAAGCTACTGATGTTCATTCAAATGTATAGAAGAGAAAGTCTTATTTAAAACTATTCCCAAAGACTTAAGTGACGGGCAAAGCTTACACAATTAGTAGTATAATTTGTACTAGATTCCCTGTCACATGTATCTCAGAGTAGTCCCTCCTATCCCTAATTGTATCATGTTGCTTATGTATTTTGCTTTTATTTTCTACTCAATACTTCATCCCTGCCTCCACATACACGTCTGGTCAGTAATACTGCTTTTGATTATTTGATACCACAATATATTGATTTTTGCAAAAAAAAAAATTCTAGATTGCAAATTTACTATTTCTCAGTAATAATAAACTTTATAATTCTTACACAAATTTCAAATATTTCTAATCAAAAGGAGTCACACAGAAGTTAGATCTAACTATATCCTCTGTAAATGTGTATATGTTCCAATTTTTTTCATTTTCCACGTTTGAAGTTAATAAATAAGAATTAGAGCATATACATAAATTAATACAAAATAATATTTTTAAAATTTAAAAATGAGATAATACATGTGTTAATTTCCTTATCATAGTACCTGTAATTTAGTTAAAGTTCAATAAGTAATCATTAATATTGTTGTGATTGTTATTTAGATTACTGTAATTCTAGCATCAGACTCCCTTCCAGGCACTAGCCTCTAACTAGTAAATATGAGTAGCTTCTAAATATCAATGTTTCTAGACAGAATTCATTATCTTTATCCATACAAATCAACTCTTCCTCCTAATGGGTCTAGTTTTGCTCATGATATTAATACTGTCTTACAGTCAAATGGCATCAAGATCTCAACTAAATACTGGCTCCACTGGAATACTGGCTAGGAAGCTGGGGCAGACGGAAACAAGGGAAAACTGAGCCTTAATTTCATCATCTGTACATTTTATACATTTTAAAGATTTGCCTCATAGAGTTTTGTGATTAAATACATTAACGTGTAAACCACTTAATATTATCAAGCATAAATTAAGGATTTAATAAATATTAGTAGATATTGTTATACTATTACATTATTACTGTCTTTTTGTAATCTTCTTTCTGCTGCTTCCCTTATTCAGTCTTCTTGAAAACCAGTGGGTCCTTTGTCAGGCTAGTACACTGCACAAACTCAGTCCTATATTCATAACCAAATCCCATGGATTTTCTGGGATTCCTTTAGTATTATATAGCCTGATTTTGAAATAAATTTTTGGAATAGATAATTATCATAGTAATTTCACATATTAAATTAGCACATTTTTCCCCTTTAATCACAGATATATTTCCTATAGTAAAGAAACTAATAGACGTTGAGTTTTAAAACACGTTTTTCTCCCTATAGGCAGATTTTTCATTCTTATGTGTATTAAAATATTACCCTCTTAATCCAATTTAAACAGCCCCAGGGTATAAAAGAGACTCAATGGTATTTATTTCTCTACACATTTTAGGATTATTTCTTATCAATGGGGCTATGATCAATAAGGCAATTTTTTTTTCAATAGTATCAGCTTGCAGCTGTACAAAATTTATGAATGGAGTATTCCTACATGAATGCCTGAGGAAACTATGTAGAAAATCATACAGAAATGGTGGCTAAAATATAACAATAAGCTTATATATATATATACATATATATATATATATATATATATATATATATATATATGTATATATATATATATATATATATATGTATATATATATATATACACGCACACAAAATCCAGCTTAGAAAGGAAATAAAAGAAAAAAAAAAATTCCCAGATGTTAAAAGTGAAAAAAAGCCAGTTAAAGAAAGGCAAGGAAACCTTTATGCTTGGATGAATGCCCTAGGGCTTTGTTCTCAGAATCCATGCAGAAATTGGAGACTGGAGAGGTACCTTCTGGTTCATAAAAAGCAAGGTCACAAGAATTAGGCTTGATACTTTTAAAAACCACTCCTTCCATTAAAGAACAAAAACAAAATGAGAGAGAGAGACAACGAGATAGGAATCTGAATCACTAGCTGTGAGAAGTAACAGGACAAATGGCCACTTATATAGAGACATGAGTGAAGAATCAGAAGCACTGACCTGTAGCATGTACAAATATGGGATAGTTACAGGAGATCTAAATTGAGAACATAATATAACAACTGTACCAGGACAATTTAATTACCTTGGCACAAATCAAAGCACAATCAAAACCACTCTGTTGGAATAATTTCAAAACGTATCAATTGGTTTATCATGGAAAAAAATAATCTCCTAAGAAAAGGCAAGTTCACAATTACATCATACATGCAGGTATACACACACAGGCACGTATACCACAAAAGAGAGGGAGTGAGACAGGGAGGGAGAGAAGAAAGAGAACGAATATCAATGGCTTCAAATTGCAGAAGAAATAATATCCTAATAATTGAAAGTAATAAAATGATATGGTAGAGGCAATAAAATAAATATGCTAAAATAAGTAAATAACTAAAAGAAGGCATAAAAGTTTTAATAAAAAATGAGGGCATTTTGAAAACAGAGAAGTTAGATTAGGAAATAAACAAAGGATGTTTAGAAATTAGAAACATACTGATGACAATTGAAAAGCTCAATAGATATGTAAAACAGTAGATTAGGCACTGCTGAAGAGAAAATTAGTTAACTGGAAAATAGAAATGATGAAATTAATCAGGATTCAATTTCTTATATATGGGAAATATGAAAAAAAGGCATGAGAAAGAAATAATATTTATTTTAATTAATATTTATTTTAAATAAGAAAATTAGAAAAATCTATATTATGCTTTATAAAACGTAAAAAAGACAACAGAATGAGGTGAGGAAATATTTGAATGTATAATATCTGACAAAGTTGCGTAAATAAAATACATAAAATCCTAAGAAAAATCAGTAGTTCAGGGTAAATAGTTCAAAGGACATAGGACCTAAGACACTATGAATGAGAAACAGAATAAAAAACAAACAGAAAAATAAGCCCTTAAAAGGCTTAAGATACCAAAATTACAAAAAAACAGAATCTAAAACATGTTGATAGATATATATGCATATATATAAACATACATATATATGTATATAAACATATATACGCATATAGTCACTTGAGAACTTGAAGTGAAACAAAGACTACAAAGGGGTTCCATTTGAATAGTAAATAAAACTTCTAGAAATTTAAAAATACATATATAACAAAAGTGAAGAAAATAAATAGTTTAAATAGCAGCTTATAATTAAATGAATAACTGGTGAACTATGGAATAAATCTGAATAAATTCTTCAGAATGCAACAAAGAGAAAAAAAGAGATGCGAAGTATGACAGACAAGTAAAAAGACATGGACAGCAAAAGGACAAAAATCTAACATGTATCTAATTGAAAGTCCAGAAAGATATACTGTAAAAAATGGGAAAGCAGAATTACAGGAAGAGGTAATGAAAAATAAATTTCAGAATTTTTGAAGACACACATACTCCAATCTAGACAGCCAAACTAATCTCAAACATGAAAAATTTAAAAATATCTACATCTGAATATATCATAAAGAATATCCAGAATATTGTAAAAAGTTTTTTAAAAACCAAAATAGTTTAAAAAAATATTTCATATATAAAGGAATGGCAAACAGTCATAGAGCTGATTTCAACAACAACAAAGGAAGTCAGGAAGAAACTAAGAGATAATATTTTCAGTGTGCTGAAAGGAAATGCCTCTCAAGGAAAAACAACAGTAAATAATTTATGTTCAGACAAAGAAAGGGAGGGAAGGAGGAAGAAAAGGAGAGAAACAGGGAAGGAGGGGTGAGGGAGGGAGGGAGAGAGGGAGAAACAGAAAATGGGAGAGACGAAGAGAGAAGGAGAAAGAGGGACTAAAGGAGGGAGAAAGGAAAATTCTGAGATTTAATATTGACAGAATCATACTAAAGGGAATTGTGAAGGATGTATTTTAAATAGAATATAATTCTATATAAAAGGACTGATGTGCAAGAAGTCATGTTAAATAAAGGTATTAGTAAATATGCAGGGTAATGTAGGCAGACTATATAAAACAGTGTTGATAATGTCAAATTTATGAACTAGAACTAGACTACTGGACAAGAGTAGCAAATGAATTTAGAGACTGATGGGATGTCTAGCTTTCTAAAATCTTTGTTTTGTGCTGTACATTAAGACTTGCATTATTTTGTAAATTTTTTGGATTACTCTGCTAGAAGAGCCATCATGTTGCAGTGGTTAAAGCACTCAAATGCTAACCAAAAGTTCTGCAGTTCGAACCCACCAGTCACTCCCCAGGAAAAAGATGTGGCAGTCTGTTTCCATAAAGATTATACCGTTGGAAACGCTATGGGGCCATTCTACTCTGTCTTATAGTGTGAATATTTTGTGAGTTGGAATCAACTCATTGTAATGGCTTTGGTTTTCTGGTTTATCTATGCTAAAACAGCTAGGAAAATCATGAGAAGAAATGACTGAAAATACAAACTTCTGAACTCATAGATGGAAATAATGAACAATTAAAACAGAAAAATTAAATCCAAAGATATGCAAGAAAAAAGGTTCAGTAGAAACAGAAACTCATAAGATCATATACATCCAAAAAGTTCACTGATTATCGTAACAAATATAATTGGAGGGGGGGACTACACACAGTATCATTAGTGCAAGAAAATTACTTAAATTTCAATACACTTTCCAGATAAAATTCCTCAAAAATAAAAAATAAATGAAGTTAATGTTAACCTGATATAAAAAATTCTAAAAGCATACTTAGTGGTGAAATGTTAAAAGCATTCCCTTAAAGAGTATTTAAAAGTATTAAGAAAGGTATATAGTGAAAATGAAAGAATATATAGAAAGAAAAAAAGTAATAATTGCCAGGGTAGCTGTTAGTTTGTTTCATTACCAATCATCGAGGGAATTTTTTCCAATATTTTCGCACAAAGTGTGATGTTTGCTGTTGGTAATTTTGCAAATATCTTTTATCAGATGAGTGATGCTTCTTTCCCCTCAGAGCTTTCCAAGAATTTTGTTTTAAATTATTAATAGATTTAAAAATTTTATAAAACTCAAATATTTTGAACACTCAATATATAACATTATATGAACTGATATGTGGATTTAATAAAATCTCAAATCCCAACAGAATACTTACGGAAATAGACAAGTTGATACTAAAATTTGTATGAAAAGTTAATCTGATGAGAATAGCTAAGAAACTCTTAATGAGAAAAAAAAAAGAAGAATGCAGGAGGTCTTGCTATATCATATATATATTTATTATGAATGACTATTAATATTTATATAAATATTTATATAAATACTTCAAACGTATACAGATGTAATGTTGGTAAAGACATAGAATGTAATAGGATTCTCGGAATCATAACCACTCACACACTGGCATTTGATTTGTGACAAAGTTTGTAATACAGACAAGTGGAGAAATTAAAATTTTGAAAAATGATGCTAGGTCAATTGGATACCCATATGGAAAAAATGAAATGACCTGACCTTATCTAAAGCCATGCATATAAATCTTTTCCAGGTAGACTGTAGATCTAAATGTGAAATGCCAAGCAACAAAGCTTTTAGAGTTACTCTAAGGGAATATATTTTTGACCTTGGGTCAAGAAAATAAACGGAGTACTAACCATAAAATATCATATTAAACATACAAATCCTCATCTTCCAAAGACACAGTTAAGAGAATTAAAAAGCAGGCCAGAAAGTTCAAGAAGATCTATAATACATGTAACTGGTAAATAGCTTGTTTTAAGAATGTATTTAAAATTCTTAAAATCAGTAAGAAAAAGACAGACAATAGGAAATGAGTAAAATTTACAAGGCAATATCTAAATGTTCAATAAATATACAGAAAGTGGTCTACCTCATTAATAATCAAGGAAATGAAATTCGAACCATAATTAGATATCATAATACTAAGTGTGACAATTATACGTAGTGATATCTCATGAGCTTCTGGGGGTTATTTAAATTATTACTATCACTTTGCAAAATATTCAAGCATATCCAGGAAAGTTGGATATACGCATTGTTCATGATCCAGAAATGTTATTCCTAAGTATATACCCAACAGAAATGTGCACTCAAGAATACCAAGAAACATGCACAAGAAGGGTCATGGTGATAAAATCTATAATAACGTCAAACTGAAAACCCAACTATTCACCAAAACTAGAATGGATACACTAATTGGGGTCTGTTTACATAATTTAAAGATATATAGAAATACAAATTTTTTAAAAAAAACTAGAATTATTCATATTAACAAGGATACATATCACAAATGCTTGGCCATAGAAAAAAGCCAGATACAAAAGATCATATTTTATATGCTTACATTTATGCAAAGTTAAATAAAGGAGGCAAAACCAAACAATAATTTGTAGTGTTTAGGAATGCATTTTTACTTTTTCTAGAAAGAAAAAGAAGAACAAGGAGCCAATGCTCATAGAAGTCAGGAGAGTCATTTCATGTACTGAGAAGAGAGGAAATATTCATTGAGAGGCAGGCATTGGCTCCTGGCCTGCTGGACATATAATTCATGACCTGGGTAGTGATTACAGGGGTGTTCTCTTTGTGATATATCACTGTATTTTGATCATCTTCTTCTATAAATGCTATATATCAAAATTAGAAAAAGATTAAAAAGAGATACTATTATTTTACTATTATTTAATGTAGCAGGCAATGGCATCTTAATTTTAAGTTAAATTTAATTATGTCCACTGAACAAAAATAGGTTTTTTGATGTCAACTTTTCTCATCTCAAAAGTTTTTCAGGTTGCTAAAATAAGTAACAATATAAGTTGCAATGCCAGTTTATCTGAGAATGGATCTTCAAGATTTAAATAAAGTAATGATTTGTAAATATTTCCTAAGAGAAAACTTTCCCACTCTTATTAAATTTATGTCAAATTTATTTTATGCTCAGATATCACAGTGATATAAGACTGCATTGAACATTGTCTAAATCTCACAGATCAAATATTTTTCCTTTGAGTTTTTCAAGATAATGTCTGAGGGTGGTTTACAGTGAAGCATGTACTGAAGAAAATCACAGTTGGAGAGGTAAGAAATGGACAATAAATGCGTGGGGTAAAGCAGAGGAGAAAACAAGTACATTAATAGGGAATTCTGCCATTCTTCAAGCCCATAGAAGAATGCTAGTATTTAGAGGACATGGCTTCAAGACAAGCCAGGAAAGCAGGGCTATAATAACCTGGAATCAAAGCCCCATTTAAAAAAAAAAAAAAAAAAGTTTCCCAAGCATTGCAGGGAACAGTAGCTACGCTGTACTCAAAGGGGCTCTGTGTGTTGAGACAATGGTATCTGAGGAATCACTTGAGCTTCTACAGCATAAGATACGTGTGTGAGTCTGGTTCACTGAGAGTGGTTGTGGAAAATGATTACTGAGACTGAATTTCCCAAGATTTAGTTTGAAATTAAGTTGAAGATAAAAAATTAAATGTATACTTTTTGTGAACTGTGATTGCTGTGTGCCATCAAATCAATCCCGACTCATTGCGACCCTATAGGACGGAGTAGAACTGCTTCATAGGGTTTCCAAACTTTTTCTTTTTTTTTTTTTTTACCCACTAGCTACTCCGTAGGTGAAAGATGTGACAGTCTGCTCCTGTAAAGATTACAACCTTGGAAACCCCACGGGACACTTGTACCCTGTCCTGCAGGGTCGCTACAAGTCAGAATTGACTCGACAGCAATGGGTTTGGTTTTGGTTCCAGTTACTTTAGGCATATGCTTAAGTTTAAGAACCATTGGCCTAGGACCTTCCTATCACCACCCCCACTCCTCTTCTGTCAATAAAACCAAAAAACCTATGGCCATTGAGTTGACTCTGACCCACAGTAACCCCACAGTACAGAGTAGAACCACCTCACAGGACTTCCAAGGCTGTGTCTTTATTTTTTTTTTTAATTGTACTTTAGATGAAGGTTTACAGAACTAGTTTCTCCATGAATAGTACGCATACTGTTTTATGACATTGGTTAACAAACCCAAGACTTGTCAAAACTTCCTTCTCAACACCGGGTTCCCTATTACCAGCTTTCCTGTCTCCTCCTGCCTTCTAGTCCTTGCCTCTGGGCCGGGGTGCTCTTTAGTCTTATTTTGTTCTATGGGCCTGTCTAATCTTTGGCTGAAGGGTGAACCTCGGGAGTAACTTCATTACTGAGCTAAAAGGGTGTCAAGGGGGCCATACTCTCAGGGTTTCTCCAGTCCCTATCAGGCCAGTAAGTCTGGTCTTTTTTTGTGAGTTAGACACTTTGTTCTACATAGTTCTCCAGATCTGTCCAGGCCCCTCTATTGTGATCCCTTTCAGAGCAGTCAGTAGTGGTAGCCGAGCACCATCTAGTTGTACTGGACTCAATCCTGTGGAGGCCTTGGTAGCTGTGGACAATTAGGCCTTTGGACTAATCTTTTCCTTGTATCTCTAGTTTTCTTCATTCTCCCTTGCTCCCGAAGGAGTGAGACTAGTGGAGTATCTTAGATGGCTGCTCACAGGCTTTTAAGACCCCAGATGCTACTAACCAAAGTCAAACGTAGAACATTTTCTTTCTAAACTATGTTATGCAGAACTCAAATTCTAGTAAGAAGACCAGACTTAATGGTCTGACTAAGACTGGATGTGCCCTGGAAAGCATGGCCCCTGGTCTCTCCATCACCTGAGAACTAAAACAATTCCCAAGGCCAACTCTTCAGACAGGGATTGGACTGGACTGTGGGACATAAAGTGATACTTGTGAAGAATGTGCCTCTTAGACAAGTAGATATAAGAGACCAAAGGGGCAGCTTCTGCCCAGAGGTGACAGGGGAAGGCAGAGAGAGTTAGGAGCTGGTTGAATGTTCACGGGGAATCAGGGGCAGAGGGGAGGAGTGTGTTGTCGCAGAATGGGGTGAGCAGTTGGGGTCTCATAACAATGTACATTAAAAAAAAAAAAATTCTGTATGGGAGACTGACTTCAAATGTAAATTTCATTTAATTACAACAACAAAAAAATAAATAAACAAATAAACTATGCTATGCCGATTGAGCTAGATGTTCCCTGACACCATGGTCCTCACAGCCCTCAGCTCAGCAATTCGGTCCCTCAGGGAGTTTGGCTGTATCTATGGAACTTCCATGACCTTGCCTTATACAAGTTGTGCTGGCTTCCCCAGTATTGTGCACTGTCTTACCCTTCACCAAAGTTACCACTTATCTACTGTCTATTTAGTGTTTTTCCATCCCCACCCTTCCCCTCCCTTGTAACCATCAAAGATCCTTTTCGTGTGTAAACCTTTTCATGAATTTTTACAGAAGTGATCTCATACAATATTTGTCCTTCTGTGATTGACTTATTTCACTCAGCATAATGCCCTCCAGATTCATCCATGTTACGAGATGCTTCACAGATTCATCACTGCTCTTTATTGCTGCAAAATACTCCATTGTGTGTACGTACCATAGTTTGTTTATCCATTCATCTGTTGATGGGAATCTGGGTTGTTTCTATCTTTTTGCTCTTGTGAACAATGCTTCAGTGAACATGGGTGTGTATATGTGTATTCCTGTCACGGCTCTTATTTCTCTAGGATATATTTTTAGGAGTCGGACTGCTGGATCATATGGTATTTCTATTTCTAGCTTTCTAAGCAAGTGTTGTATTGTTTTCCAAAATGGTTGTATCATTTTGCATTCCCACTAGCAGTGCATAAGAGTTCCAATCCCCCACAGCCTATCCAACATTTGTTATTTCCTGTTTTTCTCATTCGTGCCAGTAATTCCGGGATGAGATGGTATCTCATTCTGGTTTTGATCTGTTTTTCTCTAATGGCTAGTGATCGCAAGCATTTCCTCATGTGTCTGCTGGCTGCTTGAATGTCTTCTCTGGTGAAGTGTCTGTTCATTTCCTTTGCCCATTTTTTAATTGGATTATTTGTCTTTTTGTTGTAGAGGTGCTGTATTTTCCTATAGTTTATACAGATTAGACCTTTACTGATTTGTAATAGCTAAAATGTTTTTCCCAGTCTGTATGCTCTCTTTTTACTCTTTTGGTGAAGTCTTTGGATGAGCTTAAGTGTTTAATTTTTAGAAGATCCCAGTTATCTAGCTTACCTTCTGTAGTTTGTGTGTTGTTGGATTTGGTTTGTATCCTGTTAATGCTGTGTATTAGCGCCTCTAGCATTGATCCTATTTTTTCTTCTATGAACTTTATACTTTTTGGCTCTATATTTAGGCCTTTGATCCATTCTGAATTAGTTCTTGTGTATGGTGTGAGATATGGGTCCTGTTCATTTTTCTGCAGATGGACATCCAGTTTTGCCAGCACTATTTGCTAATAAGACTGTCTTTTCCCCATTTAATGGACTTTGGGCGCTTGTCGAAGATCAGCTGACCATAAGTGAATGGATTTGCATTTGGGTTCTCAGTTCTGTTCCATTGGTCCATGTATATGTCGTTGTACCAGTGCAAGGCTTTTTTTTTTTTTTTTAATTGTACTTCAGGTTAAGGCTAACAGAACAAATAGTTTCTCATGAAACAGAAGTACACATGTTGTTTTATGACATTGGTTAACAACCCCACAACATATCAACCCTCTAACTTCTCGACCTCTTTTTTTTTTGGTGAAAATACACATAGCCGAAGACACACCATTTCAAAAATTTCTACATGCACAGTTCAGTGACATTGACTATGCTCTTCCAATTGTGATGTTATTCTCACTTAAGACGAAGGCTTACAGAACAAAATAGTTTCTCATTTAACAGTTACTACACATGTTGCCCTATGACAATGGTTAACAATCTCAAAACACATCAACAATATCCTTACTCAACCTTGGGTTCCCTATAACCAGATTCCTTGACCCCTTCTGCCTTCTGGCCCTTGTCACTGGACTCCTGTACCTCGTTAGTCTCATTCGGTTTTATGGGGCTGTCCACTCCCAGCATGAACAGTGAACCTCGGAGGTAACTTCACCCCTGAGGTAAAAGGGTGCCTGGGGGCCATACTCTCGGTGTTTCTCCAGTCTCGTTTAGGCCAGTAAATCTGGTCTTTTTTTCTGTCAGTTAGAATTATGCTCTACATCCTTCTCCAGCTCTGTCCGGAACCCTCTGTTGTGATCCTGGTCAGAGCAGTCAGTGGTAGTAGCCGGGCACCATCTAGCTGTACTGGACTCAGTCCGGTGGAGGCCTTGGTAGCTGTGGACAATTGGTCCTTCGGACTAATCTTTTCCTTGTATCCTGTTCTCTTCATTCTCCCTTGCGCCCGAAGGGATGAGACCAGTGGAGTATCTTAGATGGCCGCTCACAGGCTTTTAAGACCCCAGACACTACTCACCAAAGTAGAATGTAGAGCATTGTCTTTATAAGCTGTGTCATGCCAATTGAGCTAGATGTTCCCCGAGACCATGGTCCCCACAGCCCTCCACCCAGCAATTCAGTCCCTCAGGGAGTTCGGATGTGTCTATGGGGCTTCCATGACCTTTCCTTGTACAAGCTGTGCTAGTTTCTCGTGTATTGGGTACTGTCTCACCCTTCACCCAAGATACCACTTATCTATTGTCTATTTAGTATTCCCCCCCACCCCATCCCTGGTAACCAACAAAGATTGTTACGTTTTATGTGTGAACTTTTTCATGGGTTTTTACAATAGAGGTCTCATACAGTATTTGTCCTTTTGTGATTGACTTATTTCACTCAGCATAATGTCCTCCAGTTTCATCCATGTTATGAGATGCTTCACAGATTCATTGTTGTTCTTTCTCGTTGAATAGTACTCCATTCTGTGTATGTACCATAGTTTTTTATCCATTCATCTGTTGATGGGCATCTAGGTTGTTTCCCTCATTTTGCGATTGTGAACACTGCTGCCATGAACATAGGTGTGCATATGTCTATTCGAGTGACAACTCTCATTTCTCTAGGATACATTCCTAGGAGTGGGATTGCTGGATCTAACGGTATGTCTAGTTCTAGCTTTCTGAGGAAGCGCCATATCATTTTCCAAAATGGTTGTATCATTTTGCATTCCCAACAGCAGTGCATAAGTGTTCTGATCTCCCTGCAGCCCCTCCAAAATTTGTTATTTCCAGTGTTTTTGATTCGTGCCAAAAATGCCCGGGTGAAATGGTATCTCATTGTGGTTTTAATTTGCATTTCTCTAATGGCTAGAGATCGCAAGCATTTCCTCATGTGTCTGTTGGCCATTTGAATGTCTTCTTTGGTGAAGTGTCTGTTCATTTCCTTTGACCATTTTTCAAGAGGATTATTTGTCTTTTTGTTGTAGAAGTGTTGGATTTTCTTGTAGATTATGGAGCTTAGACCTTTGTCTGACTTGTACTGTCCAAAAATATTTTCCCAGTCTGTAGGTTCTCTTCACTCTTTTAGTGAAGCCTTTTGAAGAGCATAGGTGTTTGATTTTTAGAAGATCCCAGTTATCTAGCTTATCTGTTGGGGTTTGTGCATTGATGGTTATGGTTTGTATCCTGTTAATGCCATGTATTAAAGCCTGAAGTGTTGGTCCTATTTTTTCTTCTATGACCTTTATAGTTTTAGGCTTTATATTCAGGTCTTTGATCCATTTTGAAGTAGTTTTTGTATACGGTGTGAGGTATGGGTCCTGTTTCATATTTTTGCAGATGGATATCCAGTTCTGCTAGCACCATTTGTTAAAAAGACTGTCTTTGCCCCATTTGATGGCCTTTGGGCCCTTGTCGAAGATCAGGTGACCGTAGGTGGATGGATTTACATCTGGGTTCTCAATTCTGTTCCATTGGGCAATGTATCTGTTGTTGTACCAGTACCAGGCTGTTTTGACTACTGTAGCTCTATAGTAGGTTCTGAAGTCAGGTAGTGTGAGTCCTCCAACTTTCTTCTTCTTCTTCAGGAGTGCTTTACTTATTCGGGGCTTCTTCCCCTTCCATATAAAGTGAATGATTAGTTTTTCCATCTCTTTGAAGAATGTTGTTGGTATTTGGATCGGATTGCGTTGTATTTGTAAATTGCTTTGGGTAGAATTGTCATTTTCACAATGTTGAGTCTGCCTATCCATGAGCAACGTATTTTTTTCCATTTATGTAGATCCCTTTGGGTTTCATGCAGTAGTGTTTTATAGTTTTCTTTGTATAGGTCTTTTACATCCCTGGTCAGATTTATTCCTGAGTATTTTATCTTTTTAGGGGCTATTGAAAATGGTATTGTTTTCCTGATTTCCTTTTCATCATTCTCCTTATTGGTGTATAGGAATCCAACTGATTTTTGAATGTTTATCTCGTATCATGCTACTCTGCTGAATCTTTCTATTAGTTCCAGTAGGTTTCTCATGGAGTCTATAGGGTTTTCTGTGTATAGTATCAT
Source organism: Dugong dugon (assembly GCA_030035585.1). NCBI lineage: Eukaryota > Metazoa > Chordata > Mammalia > Sirenia > Dugongidae > Dugong > Dugong dugon. The sequence goes on along the minus strand of CM057475.1, from coordinate 35,313,101 downwards.
ATCATCTGCAAACAGGGAGAGTTTAACTTCTTCATTACCAATTTGGATGCCCTTTATTTCTTTTTATTGCCTTATTGCTCTAGCTAGAACTTGCAGCACAATGTTAATAGGAGTGGTGATAAAGGGCATCCTTCTCTTGTTCCTGTTTTCAACGGCAATGTTTTCAGCCTCTCTCCGTTAAGAATGATGTTGGCCATTGGTTTTGCATAGATGCCCTTTATTATATTGAGAAATTTCCCTTCTATACCTATTTTATTGAGAGTTTTTTATCAGGAATGGGTGTTTGACTTTGTGAAATCCCTTTTCTGTATCAATTAAGATGATCATCTGATTTTTTTCTTTCCTTTTATTTATGTGGTGTATTACGTGGATTGATTTTCTAATGTTGAACCATCCTTGCATACCTGGTATGAATCCTACTTGGTTGTGGTGTATTATTTTTTTGATATGATGCTGAATTCTATTGGCTAGAATTTTGTTCAGAATTTTTGCATCTATATTCACGAGAGATACTGGTCTGTAATCTTCTTTTTTTGTGACGTCTTTGCCTGGTTTTGGTATCAGCGTTATGCTGGCTTCATAGAATGAATTTGGAAGTGTTGCTTCCTCTTCTATGCTCTGAAATAGCTTAAGTAGTACTGGTACAAGCTCTTCTGTAAATATTTTGTAGAATTCTCCAGTGAAGCCATCTGGGCCAGGGCTTTTTTTTGGTTGGGAGTTTTTTTGTTACCTTTTCAATCTCTTCTCTTGTTATGGGTCTGTTCAGATTTTCAACATCACTTTGTTGTAGTTTGTGTAGGCCGTGTATTTCTAGAAACTTATCCATTTCCTCTAGGTTTTCAAATTTGTTGGAGTATAGTTTTTCATAACATTGTGTTATAATCCTTTTTATTTTGGTTGGGTGTGTTGTAATGTCCCCCATTTCATTTCTTATTTGGGTTATTTGTGTCCTCGCCTGTTTTTCTTTTGTCAGTCTGGCCAGTGGTTTGTCGATTTTGCTGATTCTTTCAAAGAACCAACTTTTGGTTTTGTTGATTCTTTCTATTGTTTTTCTGTTCTCTATTTCATTTATTTCTGCTCTGATCTTTACTATTTCCTTTCTTCCAGTGGTTGTGGGCTTTCTTTGCTGTTGTCTATCTATTTGTTTGAATTCTGTAGTGAATGTTTCGATTTTGTCCCTTTCTTCTTTTTTGATACGTGCATCTATTGCTATAAAGTGTCCTCTGAGGACTGCCTTTGCTGTGTCCCAAAGGTTTTGGTATGATGTGTTTTCATTCTCATTTGATTCTGGGAATTTTTTTATTCCATCTCTGATTTCTTCTATTAGTCACTGATGTGTAAGCAGGGTATTATTCAGTTTCCATGTAGTTGATTTTTTTTCCTTGCTCTTTCTAGTGTTAATTTCTACCTTGATGGCATTGTGGTCAGAGAAGATACTTTGAATTATCTCAACGTTTTGGATCTTGTTGAGGATTGCTCTATGGCCTAGGATGTGGTCTATTCTAGAGAACGTTCCATGTGCATTGGAAAAGAATGTATAGTTTTCAGCAGTTGGATGGAGTGTTCTATATATGTCTATGAGGTCAAGTTGGCTGATTGTGCCCTTTAGGTCTTCTGTATCTTTGCTGAGTTTCTTCTTAGTTGTTCTGTCCTTTACTGAGAATGGTGTGTTGAAGTCTCCTACTATTATTGTGGAACTGTCAATTTCTCTTTTCAGTGTTGTTAGAGTTTGTTTTATGTATTTTGGAGGCCTGTCATTGGGCGCGTAGATGTTTATTATGGTTATGTCTTCATGATGGATCGCCCCCTTAATCATTTTATAGTGTCATTCTTTGTCTTTTATGGTAGATTTTGTTTTAAAGTCTATTTTATCTGAGATTAGAATTGCCACTCCTGCTCTTTTTTGGTAATTGTTAGCTTGATGTATTTTTTTCCATCCTTTGACTTTTAATAAATTCACATCTTTGTTTCTAAGGTGTGTCTCCTGTAGACAGCATATTGATGGATCCTGTTTTCTTATCCATTCTGTCACTCTCCATCTCCTAATGGGTTTATTGAGTCCATTTACATTCAGTGTAATTATTGATAGATGTGGGTTTGTTGCTGTCGTTTTGTAGTGCTTTTTGTTGTGGTGCTGGTTTTCTTTGTTCTTCTTACTCTCTTGTGCTGAGTTACTTTTGTTTGTGGATTTTTTTTTTCATTTCTTTTGTTTTTGTAGGTTTTGTTTTTGTTGAGACTTTATGTTTTTCCTCTTTTTTTTGAGTATGCTTGTTAACTTTCTTTGTGGTTACCATAAATTTTGCCCTTATCTTTCTACGTTTGAAGCAGTCTACCATTACTTGGTATCGCCTTGCCTTCCTTTCCATTAGAAGGTTCTATACCTATGCCGTTTATTCCCGCTTTTATTGTTTTGATGTTGTTGTCATTTACTGATTAACTGCTCTGATTCCCTGTTGTATTTCTTTTGGTTTTGGATAGTCCACGAGAGTTCATTTGCTAGATTGGTATCTGGCTGAGTACCAGGCTGTTTTGACTACTGTAGCTGTATAGTAGTTTCTGAGGTCTGGTATGGCGAGTCCTCCTACTTTATTATTCTTCTTTAATAGTGCTTTACTTATCCGGGACTTCTTCCCTTGGCATATAAAGTTAATGATTAGTTTTTCCATCTCTTTGAAGAATGTTGTTGGTATTTAGATCAGGATTGCCTTGTGTTTGTAAATTGCAAAGCTGTAATCTTTACAGAAGCAGACTGCCAAATCTTTCTCCAGCAGAGCAGCTGGTAGGTTCAAACCACCTACCTTTTAGTTAGCAGCTGAATGCTTAACCACTGTGCCACCAGGGCTCCTTTTTTGTGAATTAGTATTCACAAATTCAAACTCATTATACAAATACACACATGGATAATAGAGACAAGAAAGAAACTAAAAAGAGATATTCTTTAATTTCAATGTAGTGTTGTATTTCCCCTTTCAGACACTCTTAATATGTAAATATTTAAGTCATGGAATAAATGGTGATTAATTTCATTACACATTATATGTTTATTAGTAGTTTATTTTCAGTACCAAAGTAATGTACTACATTTAACACATACTTGATTAGCCAAAAGTCAATTTAATAAATTTTTCAGGGTAAGAAATCCAGTGTGAGATCAGCCACATTTAAATACCACTTTTCATTTAATAAGTAATCATCAAAAGCATGCCTTCAATTTTCAATGTGTAAAAGTATTGAAATTAACATATACAAGCTATAAGCTTATAACTAGATTTAGTTAGAAGCTAAATTCATGCAGTACATACTGGACTAAAAATAATTAAATTGTCCTTCAGTTATTTTCCTCTCACCTTGGAGCTCCTGTGTAGCAATCTGGCAAGTTACTTAAATGTTTGGTCCATCCTTATTAAGTGCCAACCATTTATACAGAACATAAAATATACTATCACTTTATTTTCCTTATTATTTATGTTTTTACCACATGGAAAGATTCAGTAAAATAAACATACAGAAAATTTTTCCTTACATTGCTCAGAGAAAGAGATTTCTGGTAAAACTAAACTTTTTATATGCTATTAGTCAAACAGATAAATTATATTAATCTTTCCCTTATTGGCTCTAGAAATGTTAATACCAATTCATCTTTGCTGTTGTACAAAACAACAGATGTACAGTATATGGGTAATGTTATGCATACGTATTGAACTGTGTAATGACTCCAAGGCATAATTTATGGAATGATTTTGTGATACACTACTGCATAAAATGTTCTTATTTATTCATCAAATATTGACCAAGTGTTTACCCTGAACCATTAACCAAGCTTTAACCATGAATCTTTTTAGAGAGTTCTGGAGACAAACTGAAATAAGACATGCCCCATGGCAACAAGGATCACTGTTCAGAGAAGAGATGTGTAAAGCAATTATACCACAGAACAGTTCTTAAAGTGTAGTATAGGGACACCAGAGGGTCCCTAAGATGCTTTCAGGGGATATGGGATATCAAAACTATTTTATAATAACACTAATTATCATTTGCAGTTTTCACATGAGTGTCCCATGGAGAGCTACAAAGGCTACATGGTGTTTGATGGCATTGTTGCACTTATGGCTACTGTAATGTGTGCATTCTTGTGTTTAAAAAAAAAAATCACAGTTATAATTTCCAAAAGGGCCATATCAATAGATATTAACAAAGACTCCTTGGGGTCCTTAATGATTTAAGAGTACAAAGAGGTCCTGAAAGAAAAAGGTTTGTGAACCACTGGTAAAGATAAAGCACTAACTCTCAGTGGCGTTTTGAGAGACAATAAGCAACCCTGGTGGTGCAGTGGTTAAGAGCTCGCTCTTAACAAAAAGGTGGACAGTTCGAATCCACCAGCTGCTCCTTGGAAACTCTACAGGGCAGTTCTACTCTGTCCTATAGGGTTGCTATAAGCCGGAATCAACTCGACGGCAATGGGTTTCAGTTTTTAGTGCAAGAGGAGCTGTGGTGGTAGTTAAGCACTCCACTGCTAACCAAAAGGTCTGTGGTTCAAACCCACCAGCTGCTCTGTGGAGGAAAGATGTGCAGCCTGATTTCATAAAGATAACAGCCTTGTAAACCCTATGCAGCAGTTCTGTTCTATCCTATAGCATTGCTATGAGTCAAAATCGACTCAACAGCAATTTTTTTTTTTTTTTGGTTGCTGTTAGTGAAAAATGAATAGGGCTTTAAGGCAGCAAGATGAGGGATTTCTAAACTAGACTGAGGTTATTCCTGAAACTTCATTATGGTTCGTTCAAACTTATCATCTCCCAGTGACATGGAAAGTTAGAGGAAGTGAGGGTTTCAAAAGAAGGGAGGGAATTATGGGATTCCACATAACAGTACATCTTCTAAGAACACAGAATTAACTGGAAATATGAAGAAATCAATTATAGATATATTAAGTTCAGTAAGACTATCGAAGATTTGAGTATATATTTTTTCTCTATAAAAGGCATATGGAGATGTGGGCACCTTACTACCTTCTTCCCAGGACTTATTTATTGTGTCATGTATCTAACCAATTAGGGAGAGACAGACTTCAATGTAGTTACTCCATAATACAGTTGCCAAATTATAAACTGCTATTTCATTGAGTCACACTGCATTCTTTCTATGTAAATGAGATACTCCAAATATTCTTAAATATAAGTCAAAACTCTTGAAAAACAACATAAAACTTGCTTAAAAACTCATATGTTAAATTACTATCTTGTGATAAAACGTCTTTTAATAGCTGAGTTCAAAATAGATAATTTAGTTTGTTTAACATCTAAATATTTGAGTCTTTAGTAGAAGATGTCAGGACTCTAGATTCTTGAGAGCTCCAGAAGGTTATAAGAAAGCTTTTATTTGCCTTAGAAATAGTTATTTGTTTGCCCCTTATTTGATGTTGGTATAAAAGGTGTCACTGTTGAAATTTATACATACATACATACACAGCAGAGTGAAAAGTTAATTTAGCTAATGAAAAGAACATTGTTAATAACAAACTAACATCATAAGGTATATTTTATTAGATATTATAGATTCAATGGCAGAGGTTATTGATTTTTCTTTTAAATTTCCTAAAGAATAGAAGGACCTTTGTAATTACCTTCTATAATTTTTACATCCATTTCTACTAAAGGGTATAAAAACTCAGGGTTGTCAAGTCCTAATACATTATCTGCCAATTATAGCTGCTATTTTTACCAGAAATTAAATAATTTGATGTATTTTACATAACAGGTTTACAATTGTTCACAGAGAATAATCACATGGGCAATTTATAAAAACTGTCTGATTATGTGTGACTCATCATCATATTATTATAATATTCGTTTCAATGAAACACCAGAAAGGCTTAGTTTTTTCAATTGATGTCAAAGGATTCTATATTACTAAGGAGACTAAGTGAGGCTGGTTGTTATTTCTACACATATAATCTGAGTGAATACTCTCAGCTTTTGTCTACAACAAGTGTTAATTTTGAGCTGTCAAAAATGCAGTGTGGACACAAGAAATTTTAAAGGATGAAGGATCTCCACAGGTCTATGCAATGTCATTTAGGGTAATTATGCAATTACACCTGACATTTTCTCCACCATACTTAAGACTTCTGGAGAGGAAAATGCCACTCCTCTAGAGGACAATGATACTAACAACGATTACAACAATAAAAAGTCATTTCTCCTTCATCTCTTAATTTTCCCCGAGATATATATTTTTTAATTATCTTGCCTGAAATAATGAATAAGGAGCCCTGGGACACAGTAGTTAAAGTGCTTGGCTGCCAACCGAAAGGTCGGTGGTTTGAACCCATCAGCCACTCTGTGGGAGAAAGACGTGGCAGTCTGCTTTACAGTAAAAATTTACACTGTTAAGAACACTATGGGGCAGTTGTACTCTGTCCTATAGGGTCTCTGTGAGTTGGAATCAACTCGAAGACAATGGGTTTGGTTTTTGGTTTTGAAACAATGAATGACTGATGTCAACATCTGAAAAATGTGTATTCTGCAAAATACAAGTATACAATTCAGAACTGTTATTTTTGTGATTTCCTATTGACCATTTTAAAAATGAATGGTAGGAGGTGGGGTCAAGAAGGCAAAGTAGTCAGATGCTTCCTGTGGTTTCTTACAACAAAGACCCAAAAAAACAAGTGAATCAGTTCTATATGACAATCTAGGAGTCCTGAACATCAAAGGCAAAGTTGAAGAATCAGACTGAGTGGCAAGGGGAGAGAGAGATGGTTCAGAAGCAGCAAGGAGTTGCCAGACCTGAACTAGTGGGAACTGGCACACTGCAGGCCAGATCAGCTGGTGTGCATGGTAAGGCAAGCAGTGGCATTCGGGATGCATTTTCCGTATCGAGATAGACCAATTGGTGGAGAGTCAACTCAAGCCTCCGGAACCAGTGAAAAGCGACACTCAATTAGAAAAAGATAAGTACATGCATCTAACACACCGTGTGGATCAAAATACACCCCGTTTGGGAAGAATTTCTCTCCCATTCACCTGCCTCCTCCCTGCTCTGCACTGGGTCCCTGGCCACCTTCAGCAACTGCCCTGTCCACTGGGCCAGAAGCAAGATCTGTCATGTGCCCTAAGTCATTCTTCTGGCCATGGAGAAGGAACAAACTAACAAAAAGGAAAAAATAATCTGCCAGCTCCCCTAAAAAGGGAACTCAGGGTGGGCACAACTGCTTTGCCTAGGTGTACGCATATGGGGTCCACAGACTTTGAATGCCATTTATCCCTGCATAGACCTGTGTGGGCCCATTTCAACAGCACTGGACCTCATTAGCACAATACAGCAAGGTATATACCTGAAGCCTAACTTCAACTGTATCAGCTATAAGGTGGACTGGCAGGTTTGTGACATTTTACACAACTCTACCCATTAAGCAGGATCTTCACCTACCCCCATCAGGGGCCTGATGACTGTGGCTCCATCCACACCACCTAGCCACCTGACACAGGGATCCAAGAATAAGTGGTGCCTCCCAGTCCTTACAGCCAACAGCATTGGATGCCCATAGTCCAGCTACAAAACTCACCCACCTACACACTCTAGGGAACAGGGACATACTTTCCTCCCAGACACTCAGGGACAGCCATGAGCCCTCTGCCTTGCTCAGCGCATGACCCCCTACTGCAGCCAGATACCTATGCCTACTCCAATCACCCCTGGATGTCTAGGACTATAGGTGAGAGCCCATATCACACACTTGGTGACCAAATACCTGATCAACTGAGCTGAATCCATACAAGAAAAGTAAACGGACTCCTGGGCTCGCATACTTAGTAACAGATCTAACCACCTGGTGACAGGACATTAGAGCTTCAAAGGCACCAATAATCAAACTAGTTCACACAAGCAGCATATTTGGGTATATCAAAACAAAACAAAACAAGAAGCTAGGGCACAGTAAGCAAACATAAAATAAATAAATATAATAACTTATTGATGGCCCAGAGACAAAAGTCAATAACAAATAACATAAAGAGGCAGACCATGATGGCTTCAGCAAGCTCCCAAAACAAAGAATCAAGAAACCTTCTGGAGGAAGACAACTTCTTGGAATTACTGGAGGTGGAATACAAAAAATTAATATAAAGAACTCTTCAAGAGATCAAGAATGAGATTAGGTACAATGCAGAATAAGCAAAAAACACACAGGCAAAGCAATAGAGGAACTGAAGAAGACTACAGAAGAGCACAATGACAAATTTTACAGGCTGCAAGAATCCATAGAGAGACAGCAAACAGAAATCCAGAAGATTAACAATAAAATTTCAGAATTAGAGAACTCAGGAGAAAATCATAGGAGCAGAAGTGAGGAAATGGAAGTCAGAATTAGGGAGACTGAAGATAAAGCACTTGACACCAACTTATTTGGGGAAAAAATAGATAAAAGAAATTTAAAAAATGAAGAAACTCTTAAGAATTCTGTGGAACTCTATCAAGAGGAATAGCCTATAAGCGATAGGAGTACCAGAACAGGAGAGGATAACAGAAAACACAGAGACAATTGTTGAAGATTTGTTGGCAGAAAACTTCCCTGATATCGTGAAAGATGAGAAGATATCTATCCAAAATGCTCATCAAACCCTACACAAGGTAGATCCCAAAAGAAAGTCACCAAGACATATTATAAACAAACTTGCCAAAACCAAAGATAAAGAGAGAATTTTAAGAGTGGCTAGGGATAAACAAAAAGTTATCTACATAGGAATGTCAATAAGACTAAGCTCAGACTACTCAGCAGAAATCATGCAGGCAAGAAGGCAATGGGATGATATATATATATAAAGCCTTGAAGGAAAAAAAACTACCAGCCAAGAATTATATATCCAGCAAAACTGCCTCTCAAATATGATGGTGAAATTAGGGAATTTCCAGATAAACTGATGTTTGGTGAATTTGTAAAAACCAAACAAAAATTACAAGAAATACTAAATGGGGTCCTCTGGTTAGAAATCAATAACATCAGATAACAAACTAAGACTAGAACACAGGACAGAGCAACAGATATTAACCTAGATAGGGATGTCACAAAAATAAATCAGAGCTAAAACACTGTCAACAGGGAAATAGAGACGTCAATATGTAAAAGATGACAACATTAAAACAAAAAAGAGGGATTAAAAAAATGTAGTCATACATTCAAATGGCCAACAGACACTTGAGGAAATGCTTGCGATCACTAGCCATTACAGAAATGCAAATTAAAACCACAATGAGATACCATCTCACCCCGGCATTACTGGCACAAATCAAAAATACTGGAAATAACAAATGTTGGAGGGGCTGCGGGAAGATCGGAACTTATGCACTGCTGGTGGGAATGCAAAATGATACAACCATTTTGGAAAATGATATGGCACTTCCTCAGAAAGCTAGAAATAGACATACCATTCGATCCAGCAATCCCACTTCTAAGAATATATCCTAGAGAAATAAGAGTCGTCACTCGAATAGACATATGCACACCTATGTTCATAGCAGCATTGTTCACAGTAGCAAAACGATGAAAACAACCTAGATGCCCATCAACAGATGAATAGATAAACAAACTATGGTACATACACACAATGGAGTACTATGCAACGAGAAAGAACAACAATGAATCTGTGAAGCATCTCATAACATGGATGAAACTGGAGGACATTATGCTGAGTGAAATAAGTCAATCACAAAAGGACAAATATTGTATGAGACCTCTATTGTAAAAACCCATGAAAAAGTTCATACACAAAATGTAACAATCTTTGTTGGTTACCAGGGATGGGAGGGGTCGGGGGGGAATACTAAATAGGCAATAGATAAGTGGTATCTTGGGTGAAGGGTGAGACAGTACACAATACAGGAGAAACTAGCACAACTTGCACAAGGAAAGGTCATGGAAGCACCACAGACACATCCAAACTCCCTGAGGGACTGAATTGCTGGGTGGAGGGCTGTGGGGACCATGGTCTTGGGGAACATCTAGCTCAACTGGCATAACACAATTTATAAAGACAATGCTCTACATTCTACCTTGGTGAGTAGTGTCAGGGGTCTTAAAAGCTTGTGAGCTGCCATCTAAGATACCCCACTGGTCTCATCCCTTCAGGGTCAAGGGAGAATGAAGAGAACAGGATACAAGGAAAAGATTAGTCCAAAGGACTAATGGACCACAACTACCAAGGCCTCCACTGGACTGAGTCCAGTACAGCTAGATGGTGCCCAGCTACTACCACTGACTGCTCTGACCAGGATCACAACAGAGGATTATGGACAGAGATGGAGAATGATATAGAACATAATTCTAACTCACACACACACACAAAAAAAGACCAGATTTACTGGCCTAAAGGAGACTGGAGAAACCCTGAGAGTATGGCCCCCAGACACCCTTTTAGCTCAGTGGTGAAGTCATCTCCGAGGTTCACCATTCAGCCCGGGAGTGGACAGCCCCGTAAAACCAAATGGGACTAATGAGGTACAGTAGTCCAGTGACAAGGGCCAGAAGGCAGAAGGGGTCAAGGAAGCTGGTGATAGGGAACCCAAGGTTGAGTAAGGATATTGTTGATGTGTTGTGAGATTGTTAACCATTGTCATAGGGCAACGTGTGTAGTAACTGTTAAATGTGAAACTATTTTGTTCTGTAAGCCTTCATCTTAAGTGAGAATAACAGCACAATTGGAAGAGCGTAATCAATGTCACTGAACTGTGCATGTAGAAATTTTTGAAATGGTGTATCTTTGGCTATGTGTATTTTCACCAAAAAAAAAAAAAAGGTTAAGAAGGTAGACGGTTGACATATTGTGGGGTTGTTAACAATGTCATAAAACAATATGTGTACTACTGTTTCATGAGAAACTATTTGTTCTGTAAGCCTTCACCTGAAGTACAATAAAAAAAAAAAAAATGTAGTCATAGATCTTTCATATAGAGAGGAAGTCAAGGTAATATAAAGAAATAAAAGATTGGTTTAAACTTGTAAAATAGGGGTAAATATTAAGGTAACCACAAAGGAAACTAACAATCCTACACATCAAAATAAAAAACAATAAACACATACAGACTCAGCAAATACAAAATCAACAATAATGAAAAAGATGAAAATAAAACAAATAAAAACAACTCATTACAGAAATTAAGTGGAATAAAGAAACTGTCAACAACACACACACAAAAAATGACATCAAAATGACAGCACTAAACTCATACCTACCAGTAATTACGCTGAATGTAAATGGACTAAATGCATCAATAAAGAGAGAGAGAGTGATGGAATGGATAAAAAAAACGTGATCCGTCTACACACTGCTTAAAAGAGACATACCTTAGACTCAACGACACAAACAAATGGAAACTCAGGATGGAAAAAAATATATGAAGCAAACAACACTCAAAAAAGAGCAGGAGTGGCAATATTAATCTCTGACAAAATAGACTTTAAAGTAAAATCCACCACAAAGTGTAAGGAAGGACACTATATAATGATTAAAGAGTAAATACACCAAGAGGACATAACTATAATAAATATTTACACACCCAATGACAGGGCTCCCAAATACATAAAACAAACTCTAACAGCATTGAAAAGAGAGATAGACAGCTTCACAATAATAGTAGAAGACTTCATCACATCGCTTTTGATGAAGGACACAACATCCAAAAACAAGCTCAGTAACGACACGAAAGATCTAAATGCCACAATCAATAAACACAGACATATACCAAACACTCCACCCAACAGCAGCCAAGTAAACTTTCTTTTCCAATGCAAGGAACATTCTCCAGAATAGACCACATAGTAGGCCACAAAGCAAGACTTAACAGACTCCAAATCATCAAAATATTACAAAACATCTTTTCTGACCATAAAGCCATAAAAGTAGAAATCAATAGCAGAAAAAGCAATGGGAAAATAAAAAATAAAAAACACATGGAAACTGAACAACATCATGCCAAAAACTACTGGATTATAAAAGAAATTAAGGATGGAATAAAGAATTTGCAGAATCAAATGGAATGAAAACATCTTACTAGAACCTTTGGGACACAGCAAAAGCAGTGCTCAGAGGTCAATTTATAGCAATATGTACACACATCCAAAAAGAAGAAAGGGCCAAAATCAAAACATTAACTCTACAACTCGAACAAATAGAAAGAGAGCAGCAGAAGAAGCCCTTGGGCACCAGAAGAAAGTAAATAATAAAAATTAGAGCAGAATTAAATGAAATAGAAAATAGACAAACAATTGAAAGAGTTAACATGACCAAAAACTGGTTCTTTGAAAAGATCCAACAAAATCGATAAACCATTGGCCAAACTGACAAAAGAAAAACAGGAGAGGAAGTAAATAACCCAAGTGAGAAATGAGAAGGGCGATAACTCAACACACCCAACTGACATTAAAAGAATCATAACAGAATACTATGAAAAACTGTACTCTAACAAATTTGAAAACCTAGAGGAAATGGACACATTTCTAGAAATACAGTACCTATCTAAACTAACACAACCAGAGGCAGAACAACTAAATAAACATATAACAAAAGAAGATATTGAAAAGGTAATTAAAAAACTCCTGACAAAAAAAAGCCTGGCCTGGACAGTTTCACTGGAGAATGCTATCAAACTTTGAGAGAAAAGTTAACACCACTGCTACTAAAGGTATTTTAGGGCGTAGAAAAGGATGGAATGCTCCCAAACGCACTCCATGAAGCCAGCATAACCCTGATACCAAAAACCAGGTAAAGACACCACAAAAAAGAAAATTACAGACCAATATACCACATGAACAGAGACACAAAAATACTCAGAAAAATTCTAGCCAATAGAATTCAACAACATGTCAAAAAAGTAATTCACCATGACCAAGTGGGATTCATTCCAGTTATGCAGGGATGGTTCAACATTAGAAAAACAATCAATGTAATCCATCACATAAATAAAACAACGGACAAGAACCACATGATCTTATCAATCAATGCAGAAAAGGCATTTGACAATGTCCAACACCAATTCATGATAAAAACTCTCAGCAAAATAGGAATAGAAGGGAAATTCATCAACATAATGAAGGTCATTTATACAAAGCCAACAGCCAAAATCATCCTAAATGGAGAGAGTCTGAATGCATTCCCCTTGAGAACAGGAATGAGACAAGCATGCATTTATCACCACTCTTATACAACACTGTGCTGGAGGGTCCTAGCCAGAGCCATTAGACTAGAAAAAGAAATAAAATGCATCCAAATTGGTAAGGAAGAAGTAAAAGTATCTCTATTTGCAGATGATATGATCTTTTACACAGAAAACCCCAAAGAATCCACAAGAAAGCTACTAGAACTAATAAAGATTCCAGCAAAGTATCAGGATATAAGATAAAAATACAAAAATTGGTTAGATTCCTCTACACCAACAAAGAGAACTTCAAAGAGGAAATCACTAAATCAATACCATTTAGAATAGCCCCCAAGAAGATAAAATACTTAGGAATAAATCTAACCAGAGATATAAAAGACATATATAAAGAAAACTACAAGACACTACTGCAAGAAACCAAAAGAGATGTATGTAAGTGGAAAAACATACCTGCTCTTGGATAGGAAGACTCAACACTGTGAAAATGTCAATTCCACCCAAAGCACTCTACACGTACAATGTAATCCTGATCCAAATTTCAATGGCGTTTTTTAATGAGATGGAGAAACAAATCACCAACTTCCTGTGGAACGGGAAGAGGCCCTGGATAAGTAAAGCATTACTTAAGAAGAAGAACAAAGTGGGAGGCCTCACACTACCTCATTTTAGAACCTATTATAATGCCATGTTAGTCAAAACAGCCTGGTACTGGTACAACAACAGATACATAGACCAATGGAACAGAATTGAGAATCCAGAAGTAAATTCATTCACCTATGAGCAGCTGGTATTTGACAAGGGCCCAAACTTTGTTAACTGGAGAAAAGACAGTTTCTTTAACAAATGGTGCCAGTATAACTGGATATCCACCTGCAAAAAACTGAAACAAGACCCATACCTCACACTATGTACAAAAACTAACTCAAAATGGATCAAAGATATAAATATAAAATATAAAACAATAAAGATCATGGAAAAAAATAGGGACAACATTAGGAGCCCTAATACATGGCATAAACAGAACACAAAACATTACTAACAATGCACAAACACCAGAAGAGAAACTAGATAACTGGGAGCTCCTAAAAACCAAAACTTATGCTCATCAAAAGATTTCACCAAAAGAGTAAAAAGACAACCTACACTGGGGAAAAAAATTTGGATACAACAAATCCACTCAGCATCTAATCTCTAAAATCTATATGATACTGCAAAACCTCAACAACAAGAAGATAAACAACCCAATTAAAAAATGGGCGAAGGATAAGAACAGGCACTTCGCCAAAGAAGACACTCAGGCATCTAACAGATACATGAGGAAATGCTTATGATCATTAATCATTAGACAAATGCAAATCAAAACTACAATAAGATACCATCTCACCCCAACAAGGCTAGCATTAACCAAAAAAAAAAACACAAAATAGCAAATGTTGGAAAGGTTGTGGAGAGACTGGAACATTTGTACACTGCTGGTGGAAATGTAAAATGGTAAAACCACTTTGGAAATCAATTTGGCACTTCCTTAAAAAGATAGAAATAGAAGTACATATGATCCAGCAATCTCACACCTTGAAATATATCCTAGAGAAATAAGAGCTGTCACATGAACAGATACATGCACACCCATGTTCATTGTAGCATTGTTCATGATAGCAAAAAGATGGAAACAACTTAGTTGCCCGTCAACAGACCAATGGATAAACAAATTATGGTATATTCACACAATGGAATACTACGCAATGATAAAGAACAATAATGAATTCGTGAAACATCTCATAACATAGATGAATCTGGGAGGTGTTTTGTTGAGTGAAATGAGTCAGTCACAAAAGGACAAACATTGTATGAGACTGCTATTATAAGAACTCAAGAAAAGGTTTAAACACAGTAGAAAACATTCTTTCATGGTTATGACGTTGGAGAGGGAGGGAGGAGGGGTATTCACTAATAGATAGTAGATAAGAATTATCTTAGGTGAAGGGAAAGACAACACACACTACAGGGGAAGTAAGCACAACTGGACTAAACCAAAAGCTAAGAAGTTTGCTAAATACAATCAAACACTTTGAGGGACAGAGTAGCAGGGGCAGGGGTCTGGGGACCATGGTTTCAGGGGGCATCTAGGTCAATTGGCACAACAAAGTTTATTAAGAAAATGTTCTGCATCTCATTTTGGTGAGTGGCGTCTGGGGTCTTAAAAGCTAGAAAATGGCCAGCTAAAATGCATCAATTGATCCCAATCCACCTGGAGCAAAGTAGAATGAAGCACATCAAAGACACAAGGAAAATATTAGCCTAAGAGACAGAAAGGGCCACATAAACCAGAGACTCCACCAGCCTGAGACCAGAAGAACTAGATGGTGCCCAGCTACCACCAATGACCACCCTGACAGAGAGCACAATAGAGAGTCCCTGACGGAGCAGGAGAAAAGTAGGGTGCAGAACTCAAATTCTAGTAAAAAGACCAGACATAATGGTCTGACTGAGCCTGGATGGACCCTGGAAGACACGGCCCCGGAGTCTCTGTTAGCCCAAAACTAAAACCATTCCCGAGGCCAACTCTTCAGACAAAGATTAGACTGGACTATGGGGTATAAAATGGTACTCATGAAGAGAGTGCTTCTTAGCTCAAGCAGATACATGAGACTAAATGGGCAGCTCCTGGCAAGAGGCGAGATGAGAAGGCAGAAAGGGACAGGAGCTGGTTGAACGGACGTGGGAACTCTGGGGTGGAAAGGAGGAGTGTGCTGTCACATTATAGGGAGAGCAACTAGGGTCACATAACAATGTGTGTATAAATTTTTGTATGAGAAACTAACTTGAACTGTAAACTTTCACTTAAAGCACAAAAAAGAAAAAAGAATGACTGGTAGTACTTGAGATGACATATGACACATGAAACTATACTTTCTCAATCATAACCTTTATATGCACTGCAGATGAACTTTTATCCTCTAAAAATCATTACTCATATATTTGGGGTTTCAGAAGTTACTACACTTTTTAGTTTTATAATGATAAAATACTATTTAAAGAAAATATATATATATACATCTTTCTTGCTTTAAATATTATACACACACACACACACATATATTTTTTCCTTCCAATACGACAAATACTTCCTACTGAAAGCCTGTTGAAAACCTAAAACGGATAGTGTTGGGAATCCTCCTGAAAGTTTATATGAAGTTTTTGGAGGAGAGAGTTCCACATAGGTGTAGTGGCTGTGCAGAAGGATGCCTTCACATATTAATTATAACCATGCAGCAATCATTATAGAAACAAGCAGCATAGGCTTCTAGAACAAATTTGGGCTATATATCTATGGCTTTTCTGCTACTAGCATAAGATCTGCAAGAGTTGCCCCTGTCAGAATCAAAGTAAACATCTTTGAACTCTTGGTCACAAAAGTTTGAAAGCGATGCTGACAGGTAAAGGGATTTAAGAGACGGTTAAATACCCATTCAGTACAGTCAATAGCACTTACAACAGTATAATTTATATGCTCAACACACAAGTATTCCCTGATAATGGAAGGGAAATGCAAGAAGAAAGCGATGATGACATGCAAAATAAGCAATCATGAGCATTCATGATATAGAAGGCTTACATCAAATCTGTCATTTGCATAAATAAAAGGGGATCTGACTTTTAAAAAACAGACATGCAAAAAAAGGCAAGTGACACTGCATTTCTTTTGCCACATGCTTGTCAATTATTTGCCATACAACAAAAGCTTTATAGATTATTTGTGAGTCTTGATTCTTATATTCTCCAATTACCTAATTTAATCTTGCTCTGACAATAGGAGAGTAAAGAAATGGTGGAGAAATATGTCTCCTTATTTCAAAATTAAATATGACACTTTTGCTGTTCATTAAATGATATTTTCTAGATCACACCCATTATGAAAGATAATGGACAGTTGATAATATTTAAGTTTGAAACTGAAGGTCAGAAATGAAAGAAAACTGTTTTATTCAAAAAAGAAATGGAAGAGGCCTGAATTAGCCAAAATACTGGATAATCTGTGCATCGATAACAGCAACAGTCACAAATGATTGAGGTACATCAAGTCCATTAGTTCAAACGGACACTGAAAATATATCTTAATGATCACATTTAGGGGATGCTAGGCAATCAAGTCATTAATCTTAAAACTAATAAACATAGGGAAAGAATAAATATTTATCCTGTTTTCCTGTATACAATGTGCCTCAGGATAATTAAATAGTTGATAAGGGAAATATTTTCTTTACCAAAATATATGTGTGTGTGTGTGTGTTCTCGGTAATTATTAATGAACGACTATACTAATTAAATAATATCACCAATTGTTAACCTCTAAAGATTTAAACAATGTAAAAATGTGAACCTTCTTAATAGATTATGCTGTCAACACTTGAACTCACAATTTTAACATCACAATAAGAGAGAAAATCAGACATCTGACTCTCTATGCAAGTAACCAACACCACGAATGAAATATTCTTGCAAACAAACAAACCTGAATCAAGTCAATACTTTACCAACTTAAAAGAAAAAACAGAGGGCGGGGGTGCAATTCGCAAACTCAGAATTCAGGAAACTCTACAGGAAAAATAACTTAGTTTTTTTTTCAACAAATAAATCACAAGAATAAAAAGGAGTATATATTAAACAATAAGGAAAAGACAACCAAGTAAAATATGTAGACGTTGTTTAAATGAACAAATAGACAGACACACACACAAATGGAAATTGGGAGGCAATTTGGGGAAGTTGAGCACTGTGTGGTTATTTGGTTGAAATTTGATGTATTAAAAGCATTTTTTAATGTGATGATGTTATCCTTTAAAGAGTTCTTATCTTTTAGATAGTCATAATAAATTACTGGCAGAAGATGTTACATGGTATCTGGAATATGCTTCAAAATAATACAGATGAGTACATATGGATAAGACAAGATTGACCAAGAGCTGATAATTTTTAAATTGTTGAGGTTGGGGACAAGTACACAAGAGTTCTTATACTATATTTTATTTTTTGGTGCATATTAAATAATTTTTCATAATGAAAATTGCATGAAACCAAACTAAAGGAAAGTATAAGAGTAAAGTTGATGGCACTGCTTCTCTAGCTTTTTCCCTGAAGCATTCATTCATAAAGGTAAAGGAATGTAAAACCCTGGGGACCCTGGGAGGAGGAGAGTGGAACAAATTATGAAGCAGTCCCTGAAAGCTGGAAAATTTTACTAATGTCTATTCATTCTGAGAAAAACATGAACTTTTTTTTATTCCTTTCATTTTTCATCCTTGAAAAAATAATAAATTCATTATTTTATTTCTCAAAATTGGTATTTATACTTTGGTTATCATACTTCAAGTGTGCTACTTCAAATTTCTGGGTGTACGTATATTCCAGTGTATGAATATTCAGTAGTTGTGTTACCAATTGAATGACTTTTGAAAAATCAACTTTCCAAGTTCCATGATGCACAGCTTTATTCTACCTGTATTATATTTCACTGTTTCTATTTCTGTAAGGGGTATTGACCCTTAACTTGGGTTTTCTGAACATGTAGGCCTTTTAAGACATTTCAAAAAAACTGACACTTCCTATACCAAAGAAAATGTAAATTATTTATTTACTTTATAGTAATTTTAATTTGGTATAAAGATGTTTTTAAGACATAGTTATATGGAGAAGATAGTAACAATTTTGATGCTCAAAATATAGAGGAAATAGGTTTATGTACAGCATGTTAAATGCTCTAAAATATGAATGTTGATAGAAGATTATACACCATCATATATTGTCACGGTCATAATTGTCAGAATTTGTTATGAATAATATCACTAACAGATGCCTGAAATAGGTGACTGAAATAAAGTTAAATTTTTTTAGGCCAGCTTAACCTTCAAATAGTGGATTGCAATCTGCTACTAGGTCTCAAAATTAGTTACTCTTGCTGCTAAGTATCAGTTACCCCTTTTTTGCTGTTTGTTACGATTCCCAAGGGGCAAAAACTGAAGTACTGCTCTCTCCATTTCATTTTCTTTTCAACTTACAGATATAACACTCATTTGTCTCCCTTTTTTCGTCTCTCCTCTACTGACACAATTAGACTTGCTTCCCTGGTGATGTTTGGGGCTGTTGTCTTACTAAAAGTTGGAGGTACAGAGAAGGAGAAAGATAGGGAGAGAGAATGTGAGAGAAAATATACCTGAGAGCCAAGAAGGAAAGGTTAAAGGAACTCTAAAGGAAACAGAAAATTCTTGTTGGTTAAATATTCACAGATTTTGATGTAACAGGGGATAGAAAAACAAGAAATTCAAGTGGTATCCTAAAATCTTTGAATGATTTTCTCTTTCCTGGGTGGTTCACACATTGATGGCTATCAGAGGTCTGTATTTAAACAGCATAATTGATAGTAATTTGCCTGTGGTAGTCAAGCAATTGAAAAGAGATGTTTCTAGATAAATTAAGAACAGAACACTAACAGTAAGTCTGAAACACGGAAGAGATCAAACAGCAAACACACAGTTTGATATTACACTTATCTGGGCAAATCAACAAAGAAAATTATGAAGCGTAAGTCTTATTTTTTTCTCTAAATCTAAAAAGCAAAGCAAATAATCCAAAAAGCTGGAGTATATGAAGAAGAATGCAGCATCAGGATTGGAAGAAGACTCATTAACCATCTTCGATATGCAGATGACACAACCTTGCTTGCTGAAAGCAGAGTACTTGAAGCACTTTACTATGGATTACACTTCAACATAAAGAAAACAAAAATTCCTCACAATTGGATCAATAGGCAAGATCATAATAAAGGAGAAAATACTGAAGTTGTGAAGGATTTCATTTTACTTGGATCCACAATCAACACCCATGGAAGCAGCAGTCAAGAAATCAAACAACACACTGCACTGGGTAAATCTGCAGTAAAAGATCTCTTTAAAGTGTTAAAAAGCAAAGATGTCACTTTGAGGATTAAGGTGCGCCTGACCCAAGCCATGGTATTTTCAACCACCTCATCCGCTTGCAAAAGCTAGGCAATGAATAAGGAAGACCAAAGAAGAATTGATGCCTTTGAATTATGGTGTTAATGAGGAATACTGAATATACCATGGAATGCCAGAAGAACAAACAAATGTGTCTTGGAAGTACAGCCAGAATGCTCCTTAGAAGTGAGGATGGTGAGACTTTGTCTCACGTACTTTGGACATGTGATCAGGAGGAATCAGTCCCCGGAGAAGGACATCATGCTGGGTAAAGTAGAGGGTCAGCGAAAGAGAGGAAGATGTTTGATGAGATGAACTGACACAGTGGCTGCAACAGTGGGCTCAAGCACAGCAACGACTGTGAGGATGGCGCAGTACCAGGCAGTGTTTTGTTTTGTTGTGCATAGGGTCGTTATGAGTCAGAACTGACTCAATGGCATCTAACAACAACAACAACAATTTTAGAAGACAGGTTTTGCTCCAAATGGAACTTATCTGATAAAGGGATTAGAGAAGCACCACATAACAGCTGTAGCTTTCAAACTTTAGTATGATTAAAAATTATCTGGTAAACTTGTTTAAAACGACAGCTTCTCAGGGCTCAATACACATCACAATTTTATGACTGAGTGGGTATGGAGTGGGCTCATTTTTGTTGATCTGTGCACCACAATTTTAAAACCAATTTTATATTCTCTAAAACAGGATTTCTTACATTTGAGGAAACACTTTAAGGAGGTGAGTGAACAACCACAGATACCAAGTGGGAAAGCATTCCAGGAAGACAAATGATTTCAGGTACAGAGGCATAATGAGGGGCCACTGAGTACAGGGTTTTTTAGACTATTGTGAATATTTTGGCTTTTAATCAGAGTGATATGGGAAGCCACTGGAGGATTTTGATCAGAGGAGTGACATGACCCAAATTTTATTTTAACAGGTTACCACCATAAAATACTGTGTTGTGAATAAATGCAAGTGTTCAGGAGGAAACAGAGGAATGAATTACAAGTAATCTTCCTATCATTTAGGTGAGAGAAGATGTTGACTAGAACCAGGACAATGAGAAGAAGTCGAACATATTTTGAAGGCAGAATCAATAGGATTTGCTGATGAATTGTGCATGATGTGTGGAAGAAAGAAGGTAGCCAAATTTTTCCCCAAGGAGGATTTCAGCTCATGCAACTGCTCTAAACTGAGGTGGGAAACGTTTGAGAGAAGCAAGTTTAGAGGGAAAATAATCAAAAACTCAGTTTTGGGCCAGATTAAGTTTGAGATAGCCAAGATGAGATGTCCAAAAGGCAGTTGAAAACAGACATTAAGGAATAGGGTCCTGTTGATGAAAGAAATTCAGGAATAATTAGTGTATAGATTGGGTTTAAAGTCATGTGACTGAAAGATATATTCAAGAGAAACCATATAGAGCAAAGAGAAGAGATTCAAGAACTGTACCCTGAGGCTGCATAAGCAGGGATGACAAGAATTTAAGTTCTATATAAAGGCAGTAAGGGCAGAGTAAGCATGATAGTATTTCATGGCTTTAAAGTCTATTGACTTACATCCTTTGAATGCTTTTGATGCTTTCTGAATGACCATTTATCTCAAGCAAGGAATCTGGTATTGAGATTCTTTAAGTATTTCCTTAATATATCTATCCAGTGTATTATTCAGCTTATGAAACAGACTGAAATACATATCCTAAAAAACTTTTTCTTATAGAAGACTTTTTTTTTACATGTTTTCAAATTGTCTTATGATTCCATCAAATTCTTTATTTATTTCCATCATAGATTAGCCAAACTATCAATATAAATACACCCTACATGTTTTTTCCAGGAAGCAGAGCACTCCACAATACTGAGATTAACATACATAGTAATTGATTAGCTAATATGCTACAGAACTTTAAACTATGATTTCTTTCACAGGAGTTTTTTTTTTGGTGGGGGGTATATGATCAGTTAAATAACGACGGTATTTTTGAACTACCATTTTCTAAGTTGCGCTTTTGAGATAATAGGTTTGTAAAACATTCTTGAAAATATGGGTAGACATCATGGTCAAAAAATCTTTGAAACACACTTATAATATCTTTGTTTTGGAAAATTAAAATGTCAGTACACATTAGCAATAAAAAGACTTTCAAGTGTTCTGCTTAACGAAACCTATTTAACAGGGTTTAGTCCATATTCCAAGTTTATGTGTCTAAAGAATCCTTTTAAAATAAGTTAATACCCATTGGTATCCTCCGGAGCCTGCAGAACCACCTCTATCATTTACTAGTTAAAGTAAGGTAGTAAATACCTCTGTAAGTTGTAGTTTACTTATTTTATTTTGATCTATTTTAAAGTATGATAGTATTGTGTCTGGTACATACTATTGTATTCAATATAGTTTATTTATTATTATTATAAACAAATAAGTTATTCCCAATAAAACACTTTTTTAAAATAAATAAAATTAGTGACTCACCTAAATGATAAAGAGCCCCAGGTCTGATTTTAATTCTTATCTATTTAATGATGGTTTGACTTTTATATACTGTATTGATAAGGATAACAAGATGTATGCTACTGATTGGTCTTTTTTTAATAAACAAACAAATACTCTAATTGTACACTGAATCATATTTATTATTACAGTTGAGAATCTAATTTTGAATTCAAGAATTCAGATTTAACTGATTTTTACTAGAAAGTATCATGTATGAGTATAAAAAGGAGTCAAAATATTTAATTGACAATTGCCTTAGTACAGATGTTTTAATATGCTGTAAAAATGTATCTTTGTAAATTAAAATTCTTGCCTACATGCATTAGGATGATCCATCCATGCCCCTAAGAAGCTTACAAATGATTAGGAGGGTCAAACATATAACTAGATAACAGTAGTTATCAAGGTATGCAAGAATTTCTTATATGCAAAAAAGATGTATGATCTCCCACACACGAAAAAGGCTGAGGAAGGATGTGAAAGACAAATAAGAATTATTTAGGTGAATAAGGAGATAAAGACATTTCAGACATAGGAAACAGCATGTGCAAAGCCATCCAGGCTTGAAATCGAATGGTACGTTCAGGGAATTAAATTTAATCTCATATGGCTGACATAGAGGGTGACCTCACATCAGCCCTATCTTCAGGGCCCAGGCTGACATTCAAAGACACCGTTAGAGGCCAGCTTGTAAAGGTACATGGGCCATGTTATGGTTTTTACTACGCTGTAGGTGTTGGAGAGCACTGACGGATTTGAGCCAGGTAGTGGCATACAGGTTTGTGTTTTCCGTTTGACAATCTACAATTTCTGTGGTTGTCAGGAGGAGGAGGACACATTAGAAAGTAATATTCGCTTAAATTAAAGCTGTGTATATAAGTACAGAAGAGATAGAATGAATTGTAAATATGAGATAATATAGTTGTTTTTTGACTGAGGTGGTTATGAAAATGATAAGATTAAAGAAGATTTCCAGGTTTCTAGTTTACTTAGGTTGTTAAATGGTGGTTTTTGCTCTTGGCAACAAGGTGGGTGTTGTGCCAAAATGGGAGGGGCATAATATAACTCAGGTATAGACCCTTTGTAGATGGTTTACTATATGTGTGCTGGTGTTTGAATGGAAATTGAATTGGGGCTGGAAAATCTTAAGTGCATACTAAAATTTAAAACAATGGAAGTGAATATAATCACCCACAGACGGAAAAAAAAAAAAAGAAAGTGAAGGGAAGAGAGTCAAGTACAGAAACAGAAAAACAGCATTTAACGGTCAGATAAGAATTTAAAACGAGATCAAGAGAAAAAACAGCAAGGATATTGGCATAGAATCAACAGTGAAGTGATTTTTCATATATTATCCCCTTTGTGTCTAATAATACATAGTGATAAATAATTGACATTTTATAGAAAAGTACATCAGATATCAGACAGGTTATATTTTTTAAAAATTATATGTGGAAAGTAACACAGCTAAACACTTAAAGCAATATAATTCTTTTCACAATGCCTACAATATAATTTCTTCCTATTTCTTTTTATTAAACAATCTCTCCACTACTCTATGCCACAATATAACAAATACTGTAATACAATATTTACAGGTAAGTTTACTTTTGATAAAGAAAATCAGTTAATCATTCTTTTCAGGAAAATTTAATTACCTAACCATGGCATAACTAAAACATACCAAAAGCCAGCGTATTATCTGTGGTGGCCAGTAGTAGATTTCTGTTTAAACACTAGAAGTATAACTTAGTGTTTGGGACTGCCACATATCCCTTCAAGGCTCCCGAAGTGCTACCCATCATAGTGAACCATTTTACTGTGAGAATAACTATATAACACCACTTTAAAGCCCCAAGCCAGAGTTGAACTATGACAACTACTTCACCTTCTTGTCAATCCTGCACTCTGTTAAGTCACACCTATATCATTTAAGACAACATCAAGCCAGAACTTACAGTATATTCAAAACTAGGGTGGAAAATTCAGATTTTTCCAATTTCTGTTTTATTTGTAATGCTAAATTGGGCATGATACTCCTGTTTTCTTGTGTTGAAGTACCTGTGTTTTCTATATTAGCTTACTGTGCTTTTATAAAATGTTTTATTTTGTGTAATTTTCTCATACACGCTAATGTAGACACATCCAAAATTAACAGTATATGTTTTGTTTTCTAATTATTCATAAGCTAAAGTAAAAATAATTATATTTTGTGGTATTAGTTTAATATAATAGTTTATAATTGTGCTCATCCTGTTGACTCTGGATGACATTAACAGGCATCATAAGATATATCAATGATTAACCTGTAAATAAAAGCTGACCAGTAGGCAAGGAATTATAAAATAAGACCTAAGACTGTTTCAAAAAGAATACTTAACGATGTCCATAATAGAGCTTATAGACCTTGACTAAAATAACAAATAACCTCCTGTTTTGTTTTGTCTACACTTAACACAATACTAAGCTCATTTGTCATTTCTATCCCACATCTGACTCAAACCTTTTCTGACTTTAAACCAGAAATCAGAAAAGGTGTGTGTCAGGGTTATATTCTTTCACCACACTTCTTCAATCTGTATGCTAAGCAAATAATCGGAGAAGCTGGACTATATGAAGAAGAATGTGGCATCAGGATTGGTGGAAAACTCATTAACAGCCTGAGTTATGCAGATGATACAACCTTGCTTGCTGAAAGTGAGGAGGACTTAGAGTACTTTCTGATGGAGATCAAAGACTACAGCCTTCATTATGGATTACACCTCAACATAAAGACAACAAAAATCCTAACAACTGGACAAATAAGCAAGATCATGATAAATGGAAAAACACTGAAGTTGTCAAGGATTTCATTTTACTTGGATCCACAATCAATGCCCATGGAAGCAACAGTCAAGAAATTAAATGACATATTGCATTGGGCAAATCTGTTGCAAAAAAAAAAAAAACTTTAAAGTGTTAAAAAGCAAAGATGTCACTTTGAGGACTAAGGTGTGCCTAACTCAAGCAATGATATTTTCAACGGCCTCATAAGCTTTTGAAAACAACATCAAATAAGGGAGACTGAAGAAGAACCGATGCCTTTGAATTATGGTGTTGGTGAAGAATATTGAATATACCACAGACTGACAGAAGAATGAGCAAATCTGTCTTGGACAAAGTACAGCCAGAATGCTCCCTGGAAGTGAGGATGGCCAGACTTCATCTCACATACTTTGGACATGTTATCAGGAGGGACTTGGAGAAGGATATCATGCTTGGTAAAGTAGAGTATCAGTGAAAAAGAGGAAGATACTCAAGGAGACAGAGTGATACAGTGGCTGCAACAATGGGCTCAAACAGAGCAGTGATTGTGAGGATGGTGTAGGACTAGGCAGTGTTTTGTTCTGTTGTAGGTAGGGTCGCTATGAGTCAGAAATGACTCCATGGCACCTAACAATACAACAACCCACAGATATAAAAATATACATACTTATGGGGAAGAGGTAAATTATGGTCCTAATCAAAGAGCTCAACTGTTGTGGACATATAAAAGTATTAAAGACAAATGAGAAACTCAGGTAGCTTTAAATATAGAAATGTTGTGCCTGTATGCATTCCTATGAAGAATAAACACTCATTTTGACACCAGATTGCCTGAATTCATCTCCTTTAGTGGGTGAGTCTTGTGGTCAGTGATATGGAAGGTAGGAGTTGAGGGCTATAGTTGACATTGTTAGTTTTCTGCTTAGGATACACTGTCTCTTCCTCCTTTCTAACAGACTCCAATTTTAATTTGAGGTCTATGTAAATCCAGAAAAATTTAAACCACCCATTACTCCAGTGTTAAGCCATAGACTAAGCCCTCTCCCTGACCCAGTAATCAGTTCAATATTGAGTATGTGAATGAGTCTCTTGGAGTGTTGTAGTGAACGCATAAAGAAAAAAAAAATACACTTCTAAATTATGTTGTAGGTACTATACCATGACCATCTGTGCTCATATTTTGGGTAATTTTAAACTCTGTTAATCAATAAATTCATTTATCAGTTTAATTGACTGTAAAGAGTGATTTAAACTTTTTTTCAGACAAAATCATCTTAACTGATTTAGGTCTAATATGGATGTTTATAGTTCCGGTGATATTAAAATGCAGGTGATAAAGACAGCAGAGACACATGGGAGAGCAAAATTCAACAAGTTAGAGAGGTAGTCCAAACTACTTATCAAAACCTAGGAGAAGGATGAAAGAGAATAATGGAAGTTTTTTAGTAAGGGGGGCACAGGGTCTACCTAAGAAACTGCAAAGATATACCATAATGATCCTTACTTAGAAGTCCAAGAACTAGATGAGCTGTTAGTTTTTACTTCAAAATGAAATAATTGTACATAGTGCAGTTAATGTCATTGTAGTCACCAAAACAATTAATAAAATAAAACTACAATTATTGATGTCTTAAGTGTTGATAAATGACACACACATATACACACAATATTTTGCATTATGTGTTATATATTTTTTAAGACCAAGTTAGTGGTTTAGTTCCACATATTTACTACAGCAATGCAGTACATTTCTAGTGCAGGTAAATCCGCTAGCCATGGACATTGAGAACATTCCCATTTTGTGTTCTTACAAATAATAGCTTCATTAAAAGTTTATGTACACAAAACCTGCTTCTGATTATTTCATTGGCATATTTCTATATATGAAGTGAAATGGACATAGTCTTTAATTTTAAGTCTTTTAAATAAATCCATCTAGACCTTTGCCAACACTTAAAATGACTGTTTAATAAATGTTTTGCTAATTTTAAAATTAAAAAGTTATAACATATTATTTTCATTTGTATTTGATTCACAGCAGTTAAAAAAAGGGAACTTGAGCCCTTTACTTATAGTCTTATATTTTCCAATTTCATATATTAAAATTATAAGCCTAAATCAAATATAATTTTTACAGTTAAAAGTTTTGATAATCTAGTAACACCAAGGCAATCATTTAAAATAATACAAAAATTTCAATGGGCTTTTTTTTGTTTTTTAAATTTAACGCACAAAGAATATTTGGGTCAATATACTAGGAGGCCTCGTTATATTCCTACCACTGTGATTGTTTCCTGCTATGCTGTCTAATATGACAGACATTTGGATATGAAATTTAACTAAAGGAAATTAAAAATGTAATACCTCTGTTTCACTAACCAAATTTCAAGTGCTCAACAGGCACATTTGGCTAGTATTGATTGTTCAGACAACACAAATACACAATGTTTCCACCATTGCAGACGATCACAGAGTGGATGAGTGACGGTGCAGTCATTTGTGCTTAAGAAATACTTTACTCTCCATTCTTTTCTTCTCCCATGCATTATTTCATTCATTCAAAAAAAATATTGACTGAGGCCTTCATGGTTCCTGGGCACTGGAAATTTGGTGATGAACAAAACAAACCCCTGCCCTGTGGGGTTTACATTCTAACAGAAAAGAAAGAAAGAAAGACGGGGAAAAAAATATATATATACATATATATATACACACATATATATAGCTTTTATGTCTGAATTGACTTGATGGCACACAACAATAACATACATTGGTTTATAGTGATATGTGCTTTGAAGAAATTAAAGCTGGACAGTAAGTGACTTAGAAATGTACACTAGATGAGCTGGGTGGTAAAGTTCTCTATAAGCTTATCTTTGGTAGAGATCTGAATGAAGGGAGGGAGACATTTTTTAAAATATCTGGAAACATGGTATTTTCTGTGGAGGGAATAATAACTGCAAAGGTTCTGAGGTAGGATATTCCTTAGTGTGGGTCAAGGAAGAGCAAAAAGCCCAGTGTGACTGAAGGGAAAAAGTGGTACCAAGGGCCAGATTATGCTGATGCCACACCTTTAAATTCTTGTAGGAATTTGGACTAAACATTGAAGTGTGATGGAAAGTCATTGCAGAGTTTTGAGCAAAATTTAGTGATGTGATATGGTTGACTTTTCCACAGTATCACTGTGAGTGCTGTGTGGAAAATAGTATGTGGCGGGCACTGGGAGGAATGAACACAGGGAGGCTAAGAGCTGACAGGGCACCAGTCTAAGGGAGAGACAGTGGTGACTTGAATCAACATGGTTGCAATGGAAGTCAAGATAAATAGCGAATTTGTTGAGAATATTATACTACTTCTGTATTATGTCTCCTATGTGTCTACTCTTATCTTGGACTACCAACCCAGTTTCCAACGATTTACATTATACTAGATTATTATTTCTGTCAAGTCGTGAAGTTCCAGTGTTCTCTAGATTCTGGCTAAAGGCAAATAATAGAAGACCTTGACACCTCTCAATGGCACTAGATTATTAGAAAGTAATTTCAAAGCCTGTGTTCACAGCTTATTAACTATGACACAACAGTTTCAGGAAAAGAGAATTACTTTCATCTCTTTTCTCATGCAAATATTTTCTTGTCAAATTGATATACATCTTTCACACTCTTTATCTTTATCAACATTAGTCCTTTGCCAATTACAAAAGAGACTGTCTGCTTCCTGGCGCTTTTGTTTTTCGCAGACATAATAGTTACCCAGGTTGCATTAGATATTCTATATTCTATTTTGTAATTCTCATCTAATTTCCTCTTTTCAGAGTACATCACTTATTCCTTGGTAACAATAAATCCAATGAGAAATCAAACAATGAGAGCCAAAATAAAGATACTACAAAATATTTCATTAGCAGACATTTGAATGAATATGCAGATTCAAATGACAAAGAATCATAAAAGGAAATAAATATTAGCATTTCATGTTCCCATTATCCTATTAGAAAATAAAGAGGAGCATAGCAGAGAAAAAGAATCTAGCAGAACTTCTTCCTTGGAAATTGTTCTTTTAGGGAGAAAAAGTAAGATCTATAAAAAGTATCTACAAATATTTTAGTATTAAGTTGGATAGTTTAATTTATGACAATGAGATTGCAATAAATACATCTTTAACATCTTTTTTCTAAGTTCAGCATGAAAGTCCATTCTATGATATATCTTATTGGTACCATCCAACTTTCTCTATTATCCTTTCACCCAGCCCTAAGACACTCCCTCTTTATTTTCTACAGAAATAACACTCAACCCATTGCCCATCTCCCCATAGAGAAGCCATTTTCTATTCTGGAGAAACAGTTCCAGAGCTGTTTCAGATAGAAAAATAAATTTAAATAACTTAAGTAAGGAAATGAGTTATCAAAAACACAATATAGTCACAGGCTTATATACAGAGCTTATATTTACACACATACACACAAAAATATTTAAATGATCTGAACATTAGGAAGGACCCTAAGGCACCAGGGAGGCAGGAAAGGACCATTCTGTACTTAGAAACAATTCATTTTCAAAATGTTTCTTTCATAGCTTTCTTTCCTAAAAATTAGGGAAGGTAGAATTCAGAGTACAAGGAAGAGAAACACATAGAGAATGATTATCGTGACTTTAAAAACCTTGGTGGCAAAGTGGTTAAGCGTCTGACTACTAACAAACGACGACATGAGTCAGAATCTGCTCCATGGCTCACAAAAATAATATTTTATAATGGTGGAAGTTGACCTGAATCAAACTTAGTTGGATTTTACCAATTGGCTGTTTATTCATCAAGTATTTAAAAACAGATCAAAACATGCCTGATTTAATCACCTGTTTTCAAGTGTGTGTTCTATATGGTACTTGTTTTTTCCTTATTATTCTAGTGTGCATCAGGTAAATTTAAGTCTCCCTAGATAGAAGCTTAAGAGTCCCTGGCTGGTGCAAATGATTAAGTGCTCAGCTACTAACTGAAAGATTGGAGATTCGAATCTACCCAGAGGCACCTCAGAAGAAAGGCCTGGCCATCTACTTCTGAAAAGGCAGTCATGAAAACCCTATGGAGTGCAGTTCTACTCTGACACACATTGGGTCACTATGAGGCAAAATCAACTTGATGTGGCACCTTGTTTTCTTTTTTTGTTTTTTGTTTTTTTTTGGTATATAGTGACTTTTCTTACTGAATTTCCTCCTTTCTTAGTTCCCTAGTGCTGCCAAAATACCACAAGTGGGTGGTCTTAAAGAACAAAAAATTATTGTCTCAGTATTGGAGGCTAAGTATGAAACCTGGATCTCAGTTGTGCTGATTCTTTTTGTGGGTCTCTCTCCTAGCTCCTGGTGTCTACCAGCAATTCTTGGAGTTCCTGGGTTTGTAGATACATCTGTTTCCATTGTCTATGTCCCCCCTGTGGGTGTGTCTCTGTGTCTATTTTGCTGTGACTAGGTTTAGGATCTCCCCTAACCTGGGATGGTCTCAGTAACATAACAAATGGCAAACTTATTCCAAACAGGATCACATCCACAGGCACAGGGGCTCGGACTTCAATACATATTTTTGGCTGATACAATTCAATCCATAATGCCTCCTAATGGTCTTTCTGTACTCTTCCAGACTGTTCCTGCATTTGAAATATGAAGTTTCTAATTCTATTCCCCTCTCTTTATGTGTGATTTCTCTATGCACCTTTTTCAATGACATTTTTTCTATTTGAAATTGGCTTAAGAGGAAGTAGAAAAACTAAGTCCCCCATGATTTCACACTTCTGAGCGATATTTATTACTAAACTGATGGCCTTTTAATCTATGGGTTTTATTCCTACTAATCTTGTAAGTAGGACACAAACTATGTGTTACACAATGGCTATTTTATTGTTGTTGCTCAGGTAATCCACAACATAAGACAACAATAAATAAACTTTCTCTAGGGATTCACCATTAATCCTCTTTCGTTTTTCATTTTGTTAAAATTTGTTCTCTAAAATCTCCCTTTTGTCTCAAACTCAAACCCAGCCACTTCAAGTCTTTTCATTATGTCTGCTTACTTTCTCCATCAAAAGCAAACTGTTCATCTCTTTGTCTGAGAAAAGTTTATATTCTCTTGCTTTCGATCCAGTTCTTTTTACACCGAACATTCCCTCATGCAGTGCTCTCAGATCTCTGTTACTTATATCTGATTTTCAAGGAATAACATTTTCATGTTCAAAACAATGTTGAGGCTTCTAGCTTATGTAATTTAATCTTTCCCAAAGAAATTTCCACCAATGGAACATCTTTACACATTCCTGAGTGTTGTCTCATTTCTCCTTCTTCATAATTTCCTATTATTTTATAAATATTGCCATTATTAAAGTAAAAGAATAGTTATAAATTTTAGAACATCCTATGTGCTTAAGTATTTTACATAGATTATTCTCCCCTAAAAACTTTGCATAGCTATTCCTCCCCTTAGTATTCAGAAAAGGAAACTGAGCTCAAAATTTTAACTGCTCAAGTTTAGAGAGATAGAAGTGGCAGATTTGGGATTTGAACACAAACATTTGATGCCATTGGAAACAGCATGCGTTGGTTATTCAGTAACAAATACTCTGGTTCAAGACCAGAAGTTTCTAGCCTACAGAAAAATGAAACTAGAACTGATAGTGCTAACTTATAGGGAGGGCACTAAAGAGCAGACTAGTGTATTAGGCATCACGTCAGTAACTTTAGATCGTCTGGGTCCCATCTGTCTTTTGTTCTAGCTGCTGTTATGGCATCCGGTCCTTTGTGGGCTCTGATGAGGAGTCCCTGTCAGGGTACACAGAAAGTTAAGAGCTCAACAGTATTGGAATCCACCCAGAGGCACCGACAGGTCAGTCATTGAAAACGCTATATTGGGCATGTGCAGTTTTACTTGATAGCAACTGTTTTTTTGTTCCTTTGTTTTAAACAATTTTTTACCCTGACACAGTCTTGTTTCATAACTTCATTACTCATCACATACCTTGCACTTTCTGCCTCAAGGGATTCCCTCCTGATCCCAAAGCACAAAACACAACACAACCCACCTTGGTGTTCAAATATGTAGAAATGCAAGAGTTATTGACCTATGGGTTGACTGTTTGACCAGTAGGGTATGGAAGCCAGTGGATAAAGTCTTCCCCTTTTCTCTTTAAAAAGAGAATGTTTTAAAACAGTTATTTGCCTTGTCTTCTTTGAGGACTAGCTGTGAAGTTGAGGTACTGCTGACATTCAATACTTGTCAGCTCAATCCCTGTATTGGATCTCCAACTTTCCCTGTCAACACCCTTTTGTCTCATTCCTGCTGCCTGAAAACTGCAATCCTTGATGCAACTTTTGCCTTAGACTCTGCTTTCTGGGGCAACCAAGAATACAGTTGGAACCATATGGTGACAGTTTATAACAGAAGAACACTGAGTAAGGTAAAACAATGGGAAATATAATGCTAGCTATATTTCACAGTATGTTGGACGTCACATCCAGGTTTTCACCTCACCATTTTTATTTTCAAAGTATATATTTTCTTGCCACTTTGGATATCTGTAATGGGGCTCCTTCTTACATTACTAGTCTGATCCCTAAAAATAACCCTGTAACTAGTGAATGAATGCCAAGTAAAAAGTGTCTAGCTTGTACCAGACATTGAGCTCAACAATTAGGATTCAGAATGAGAAAGGACGGAGTCTCTGAGTTAAAGCAGCTCAAAGTGTGATACAGAACCAGAGACATGAATGAATAAACAACATTACAGCATGATGAGTTTAACACGATTAGTCACTGACCTCCTAATTTCTCAAATCAATGTTTTTTCCAATAGTCATCTACCATGCTACTAGTTGGGCTTCAATGAGATAATTTTCCTTTTATTTCTATAATCCAGAGAGTAGTTCCTGGGGCTATGTATTGCAAATATAAATTTCAAGGTTGTATCCCTGACTCACAGATATAGAACCATCAGGGAAATTGGGACAAATCAAAATGTTGATTTGAAATTCTGCCTGTGCTCCATAACCACCTAGGGATTTTTTTTTGTTGTTTAATTTCATTTTTCAAACTAACAAAATTTATTTGACTTTCTGGAGAATGTACAATTCTATACATTTAAACTCACGTGTAAATTTGTGAATTCACCACTGAAATAAAAATATAGAACAATTCCATCACCCCAAAAAAAGTGTTCATGCTTTCACTTTGTAGTTAAAACTTTCCTCCACCCTTAATCTATGGTAAATTCTGATCTACTTTTCCTCACAATAGTTTTATCACTGTGATAATGTCATATAAATTGAATCATGCAGTATGTAACATTTTAAGAAGGTCTTCTTTCATTTATCATAATGCCTTTGAGGTCATCTAAGTTGTTGTGTCTATTATCAGTCCATTCATTTTTATTACTTGGTTAGTATTCCATTGCATGGGTATATCCTACTTTATTTATCTATTCATCCTCTGAAAGACATTTGAGTTGTTTTCAGTTTCTGATGATTATAAAGAAAGCTGTTACAAATATTTACATATAGTTTTTTTGTGATATATGTTTTCATTTCTCTAGGTAAATTTATACCTAGGATTGGGATTGTTGAGTCATAAACTTAATATAGCAATAATTCTCTCCAAAATCATCTAAAGATTCAATGCAATCTCCATCAAAATCAACAGGATTTTTTTTTGTAGAAATCAACAAATAAATTCTAAAATTTTTATGGAAATGTGAAAGACCTAGAATAAACAAAATGTTATTTTAACTGAAGAAAAATTTTGGAGGGCCTAGATAGCTAATTGTTTTTCATTAACGGTGCTCAGACAAATCCAGGGGAAAGGAAAGTCTTTTCAATAAATGGTACTACAAATATATGGTTTTGTGGGGAAGGTGGCCAGGGGAGTGAATCTTGATGTCTAATTCACACCACATACAAAAATAAATTCAAAATGCCTCGGGGGTAAACATAAAAGCTAATGTACTGAGGTTCTAAAAGAAAACATGGGGGGAATTTTTCCTTTGGTTTGGCAAATAATTCTTAAACAAGACAGATAAAGCACTAAACTAAAACAGAAAAAAATGATAAGTTGGACTCAGGGTAACTAACCATCCTGGTTAGCCCAAGACTCTCCAAGTTTTAACACTGAAAGTCCTACACCCCTGGAAACTCCTCAGTCCTAAGCAAACCCAGAAAGTTAGTCATCCTAGGTTGTCTATCAAAAGACAACATTAAAAATGGAAAAGGCAAATCAAAGTCAGAAATTATATCTAGAATATAAGAACAAATCCCATAAATTAATAATGGATGGACAAACGATTCAATTAAATTGGGCAAAATACTTGGAAAGACATTTCAGAAAAAGATATACAGGGGGCTTGTATGCACATAAATAGTTGCTCAATGGCATTAGCCACCAGGGAAATGCTAATTACATCTACAGTGAGACACCACTAGACACAATTAGAATGGTTTTTCTTTATAATATTAATAACAATAAGTGCTGGTGAGAATGTGAAGCAATGACATAGTCTCAAAATTGCTGGTTGAAATATAAAATGCTATATCCACATTGGAAAACTGTTATTCAATTTCTTATAAAATTAAACACATAACTGCTCTATAACAAAGCAATTCTACTCTTAAATGTTTAACATACATTCGTGTGTGTGCACACACAAAACTTTACAATAATGTTTAAAGAAGCTTTAAATAGGCAAACACTAAACATAATGCAAATGTTCATCAGCTGGAGATTTAGTAAACAAATTGTGGCGTGCTCTTAAAATAAAATACTCTTCAGAATAAGGAATGAATTATTGATACACACAAAAAAAATGTATGGATGAATCACAAAAGCACTATGTCATATAAAATCAGTCACACACAAAGAGTACATTTTATGGTTCCAGTTATATGAATTTCAATAAAGGCTAACAAATGGAATAGATATTAGAACCGTGGTTACTTATGGGGTGGGGGAGGATGACCAGAAAGAGACAGAACACAATTTTCAGAGGTGATGAAAATGTTCTATATTTTGATCACGGTAATAGTAACATGGGTGTATAAATTCATAAAAACTTACTAAATTGTATGCTTAAAATCTGTGCATTTCACTGCATTGAAATTTTACTCAATTCAAAAAATGACTTCTTAGAAGTAAATTGTTGCAGTGAAGACTTATTCTTAAAATAACTAGGATA
Source organism: Dugong dugon (assembly GCA_030035585.1). Classification (NCBI taxonomy): domain Eukaryota; kingdom Metazoa; phylum Chordata; class Mammalia; order Sirenia; family Dugongidae; genus Dugong; species Dugong dugon. Next base: position 35,277,456 of record CM057475.1, on the reverse strand, counting down.
AGTAAGTATAATATTAATGAATATATTTTTTAGTCAGAGAACATTAAAGATTCCCACTTAAAGTTAATTGCAATTCAAGTTGAAGACGGAAGAAGTGAGATTCAAATTCCTTCCTTTGATCTGAGCATTTTTGTGGCACAATTTTGCAATGGGATTTGGCTGATTCGAGTGTGAATTTCCATATGTTCATTTGTTTATCTTTATTTATCAGAAAATAATTCAATCTCTAAAAAGCTGCAGCAACTAAGTTTGAGATTCCAAAAACACTTTGTTATCAATTCACCTTTTGCAACATTGGTGGTTAAATTTGTGCTGGATTTAAGTAAATCCTTTCATTAATGAATACTTCTTCCAAAGCTCTATTCTAATGATAGGAATGTATCCAATTCTCTTTTCAAAATATTCTTCAAGCAGAAGCTTCACTGTAAAAATTAGAGAACAAAATTTAAATAAAATTCTGCCAACGGTGGTATAAAGATAAGCTTAAGACAATTCATATATCTTTACATCAGTTTACCAGATGTAAATATAACCAATAGATTCAGTCAATTGCATTTTTTAGTTTCTTAGAATTAAAAAATATATGCAAGAACATACAAAGAATAATGTTTCAATGTTATGACAAAGTATTTCAGTTTAATTCTTTATTAGATTATTAAAACAATCATATAAAAATTAGCAAAAAATAAAAATAAATAACAGAAATACCCCTATTTGAAATAAAAAAATCAAGTCAAATTCCTATTTTCTTCATCAATATCTTTGATTATGTACATTTCAATTATAGTGGCATTTTCAGTGGATTCTAAAGGCCTATACTATACAAGGAAATTTGAGCTTTGACATTTCTTGTTTTTAAATGAAGACTACATAGTTGAGTGCAATTATTAGTAATCTAATGGCATTTTCTTCTTGATTTATTTATTTGTCTAAAGATACACAAATTCAACTATTCAGATTGTAGCTTCCTAAATAGGTCTACATGTAGCAAATCAAGTAACTTCTTATATAGCTATTCATATCTAACCCTGTTTCTTTGTTTTTATATTTGATGCAAGGCCAGTACCATAGTTGATTAAGGCTAAATCCATGTCCACCAATATTTCTGTTTCCTGTTACTTATCAATTACATGGGATTATGCAAACCAAGATGTGAATAAAGTGTAATTCCGCAGTTAGTAAATCAGATTCTCACTACCTGTCTCTTCAATACCCTTGTCTCTTAACTAAAACATAAATTTTTTAAAAATTACTTCTCCGATATATTCACCACATAAAAAGAAAAAACAAAAAAGCTCAGCGCGCTCACTTTTATAACATATTATATTCAGCAAAACAACACCAAAAATAATACTCCTGTAGCTGTGAAACACAACTTTGGAAAATTCCCATAAAAAGCAGCAAACTATCTGGCACCTCAGAATCAACTATATATAAACGGTCATAATAAAGTAGACTTTGATCTTCAAAGCATAAAGATGTGGACAGAAAGGAAATTTATGCTGGGGAAAAAACAGCACTGTGAAACTAATATCTAGTTTAAAGACAAAACAAAACAAAAAATTCTAAGCCTCCTCAAATTATAATCTTATTGCTTTGGATATTGAACTTCCAGAAATTTTGGGTCCCCCCCCCATTTCTCACTGATAATCTTTAATTCACAATAATTATCAAATTTTTTTGAATTAAGATGGAAAATGTTTGTCTTTTAGCAGTTATATCAGCAATTCCGTTAAAATCCAGAAGGGTCTGGAAGGTAATAACTTTAAAACGCTAGTAGTCGATAAAAATAATTAAATCTATCTAGTTCTTCTTTTTTGTTCTGACAAGCACCCTCAGGCTCTGAAATACACTATTGGTAACCTCTGATTTGAGTGTGCGTATTTTTCAAAGGTTTGGCATTTTTATTTGTATAACCAGTACTATAGCTATCCCTGTTTTATAATATTCCCTACAGTTTTCCTATATTATTACCACAATTCCAAATTTCGTGGGAGTCTGAATAAATACTAAAATGATAATCAGTCTACGTAACCCACACTCATTTGTTAGTCTCACTGGATAAGCAACTGGCTCCTCTTGAATCCTTTCAAGGCTAAACCTCTCCTTATCTGACTTTATTTTGTTGGTTTGCTCAAATGACATTTGAAAATACTCTCTTTAACAATTTCAAGCAATTCAAAGATAAATGTAGTAGAGATTAAAAGTCCCGCCTTTCCACAACCAATGTTAGTAGTTTGGTGTACAACTTTCCATAACTTTTTGTTTTTTCTTTATTTATATAAATATATGTTAATATGAAACTTCTGTTTTAAATTAATGGAAGGTAATTATATGTATCTTTATGGAGTATGATATTATTATTTTAATGGCCATGCAGAATTCCATGAAAGGCTAGAAATTAATTTATTTGAATAATTAGACATTTAGATAATTTTAAGTCTTTGCTTTAGCAGAAAAAGCTGCAATTCTGTATGGGTCTATCTCTGTGCAAATAAAAGCAGTTTTGTAGAGACTCCAAGGAGTGTTGTTGTTCAATAAATGCCTGAATTTATGTCTGAATTATTCCAAATATAGGTGTGCTTTGACTTTTAGTTTAGATTATCACATCATTGCAAATATTACATGAATAATGAAAAGAAACTACCGGTTTAAGCACAAAAAATTTAAATTATTTGCAGTATTTAAAACTATGGCACAATATCAGAAATGCTTGTACACTGTCTCTTTTTCTCTCTTCCCTCTCACCTTCCTTAATAAATATACATTCTCCAACAAGTTGTAGAAATTTAGATGATCATTTTTATGAAAAATATTGATAATTACTATATTATTGAATGACTTAGCAAATATCAGGCCCCCTGATACACTGAAATAGGTGTTCTAAAACTCCATCAGAATTATGTCCATCAAACATTTAAAATTTACTGGAAAACATATCAAAAGTTAAATGTGTCTTTTAAAATATTCCATATCTTCTAGCAATGCCACTTTTGAAAATGAGTGAAGCTGGTTTTTATTCTTGATAACTATTATGCAAACTTCCTTTTAAATTGGCAAATTGTTTGTTATTTAGCACATAATGCACAATGATTTTTGAATAATAAGTGTGGACTAAATGCTGATTATAAAGATTCTAATTTTCTATTACTCTCTACATAATACATGTAGGGCTTTGAACTGGTTCTTCCCCATTCATTCATGGCTGAGGGAGCAAAACTGGAACAGACCCAAATTTTTACAATCTGGGTGACCCAAAATGATAACAAGAATGGGAAAAATTAAGGGTCAAAGCCCTTGAATGGGAGACTCAGAAGAGGCCATAGTGAGACCTTTCAGGAGCCTGAAGTGTGAGACTGGATTATTGGCAGGACCGTGGAAAGCAACGCACATTCAAAGCAGTGTGGTTGGCTGCCATCATTGAGCAGGGCAACACTGTTTTTGACTCTGCTCAAAATCCAACTGGCAAGGGAATTGGTTGCTATGCAATGTGTATGCTGCCTTTGTTTTCTAAGAAGGAGATGAGACTTTTAGCAGGCTTCAACCCATAATTTTTCCCATTTAGGTTTATCATTCCAGTTCACACAAATTTTAAAAATTCAGGTCTGTTCTGATTTCGCTTCCTCGGCCATGACTGAACTGGGAAGAACCAGTTCAAAGCCTTGGGCTAATGAGCCACTGAAAGCCTTATAATAGGTAGTTCAGTGTAGGGATTAAGAGCACGGTCCCTGAAACCAGCATGTCTCAATTTCAGCCCCATCTCCAACACTTCTAACTGTGCAACATTGGGCAAATTACAGTTAAATTTCTGTGACTCAGTTCCACAAATATAAAATAAGGAGAAATTAGCACAATGTATGGGACATAGTGAGAGCTCAATAAATGTATTCATAATAATAGTAAGAAAATTTTCACAGTCTATCAAACCTAACCCATATTGTTTCCACACGCATTGTTACAGAACTCAATAAAATTTATTTTTGTATAAACCAGAATAAAACTAACATGTGGTTTCCTCTTTTACCAAGAATGGATTCAAGAAGGTGATGTATAGTAAATTCTAAAAGGATAAAATGTATTTCAGATATTCATTCCTTTCCCCCTCCATCTATGTTTGCATGTGTCTCCTTGACCAGTGAATATCTCTTTTGTTGGCCTCCCAACAGATTCTTCCCCACTCCCACCAATATACATTGTGGGCTTTTCCTCTAACCTAACAGTGAGATTTGCTTGTCATGCTCTCATATAGTCTACTAATCAGATTGGAAATCTATTAAAATCAGATAAAACTTCAGAAACTTTCTCCATAAAATATAATTACAGGCAGTCCCTGTGTTATGAACGTCTGACTTAAGGACAACTCATACTTAAGAACAGACTGCCATAAAGCCAGTTACATTAAAAATTTGAGTCAAATACAATGGTTCATAATAACGAACACACGCACTACATTGTGATGCTCATGAAAACACTGCACGGTTTGAAAGTGTTTCTTAAGTGTTTTATATGCATAGAAAGGTACAATATATTCTATATACTAAGACAAACATTTGATTAATTGACACTAAATAAGAACCGTATTTAGTGGTTAAAGACCTGTATGTACATACATGCAAATAAAATTATTATGGATCTACATAAGAGCACAGGGACCTAAAATTAAGAATCACTCTTTAAAACTAAGGTATAGATGATGATAGTTAATAAGAGAATGTTGCAGTCTCAGAAACAATGTGAATTCTTTTAATAATATTCCTACTGATCGAATCCATTATTATAGTTGAAACCGCATCATAGAACCTGAAAAGTGAGAATTTGGGCAGGGGTGGGGGAAGGTAGCAGTGATTTAGTGGAAATACTATTGAACAAGAATTACAGTTCTGAAACTTTGGTCTTCACTTACCCATCATGAATTTTAGTTTTCTCATTTGTAAATGAAGTGAATTCCTTAAACAATCTCAAAATTGTATTACAGAAATACTTTTCTATGACACTATTATGATGTTTACAACTCTAATTAAAATTCCAAAAAGGGTATTTCAGGTAATTTGTAACTTGTGTTTCTCTGTGGAAGAGACCTGAACTGGGAATCAGAGGATTAAGATATTTCTACAGTGGCCTCATCAATATATTGTTATACTGTTACTCTCTCTAGGCTTCAGCTTGTGTTGTGGATTCAATTGTGTCCCCAAAAAAGAAACATGGAAGTCTTCACCCTTGTACCTATACATATTGTCCTATTTTAAAATAGAAGTTTCTTTGGTTGTATCAATGAGGTCATACTAGAGTAGGGTGAGTCCTAAATCTAATCACTTCTGGGTAGTGTCTTATAAAGGGGAGTACAGACACAGAAAGACACACACAGAGGAAGACAGACATCATGTGAGGACACATGTATAAGCAAAAGGACACCCAGGTTGCTGGTAGACATCATAAACTAGGAGAGAGGCCCACAAACGTAATCAACACTGTCAAGACCCTGATACGGACATTTGCCCTCCAGAATTGTGAGAAAATAATTTCTGCTATTTAAATAAAGCCACTCAGTTGTGTTTTTTTTTTTTTTTTAATTACAGCAGCACTAAGTAGCTAAGACAGCTTGCCACCTTGAAATGCTGTTAGGACAATTCCCTAAAGTGCTTCAAAGCATACTCTGTAATGGTTAAAAACACTATTTAATAATAATAAAGTCATATTACCAATTACTTCTGTGTATTGTGTTCCATGTACTCAACTCTGTGTTCTGCATACATTTTTCCCATTTGATCTTCAGATACCACCTTCTGAGATAGTGTGGCTATCTCCATTTTATAAAGAAATCTATATATAATGTATCATTTTTTACACTGTATCATTTCTTTTCAGTATTGGCTTGAAGACATTATTGGTACAATTGGATAAAAATAATAAAGAAAGTAAGACTCTATTCTTAAAAGTATAATCAAATACAGTGTTTTTTAAGATTTGGTCTCCACATTACACGAGTAATAATTTTGAGTTCCTCTCACAATTGGGTTAATAGAATGCACTGAGACAAAATATTTCTTATCCACCAATTTGAATATATATTTGAAAACTTTCTTAAAGTTAACAAATTAAAGGTATTTAGACTAAGTGTGATGGTTAAGATTGTGTGTCAACTTGGCTGGGCCATGATTCTCTGTGTTTTAATGTAATCACTCCTGTGATTGAATATACTCTGAGTAGCCAGTCAGATGAAAGGGAGTTTCCTTGGGGGTGTGGCCCGCATCTGTATATAAGCAGACGTTCTGGCTTTTTGCTCTCTCTGGATCCTGAGGCTGCTTTCTGTTGTCTCAGCTCCCGTTCTTGCAACTTGAGCTGTCAGCTTATCTGCTGAACCTGTGATTCATCAATCTGCACAGCCTGTGAGTGGGAGCCCTGCTCTCCGACCTTCTGATCTTGGGCTTGCCAGCATCTGCAGCTGTGTGACTTGGGAGAGGCCTCTACCCTGATCCACGGATTTGGGATGTTCTAGCCTCTACAATCATGTGAGCTGTTTCCTTGATATAATCTCTCTCTATATATATATTTATACACTTTACTGGTTTTGCTTCTCTAGAGAACCCAGCCTAAGACACTAAGTTTTAAACCTTGGTCAAGATTTTTTTTTTTTTTTAAATAGCTCACCAACCAGTTATTTCTAACTTGCTCTCGCCAGTATCTCACAGCAGGTTCATGAAGCACACTATTCAGCTGTGTACTACAATCCTGGCAGGATTTTCATTCATAGCCAATGTGGCAGAAAAAGCTAGCTGTCTACAGACTTATTCAAGTATCCTTTCAGTAAAGAAGACCAGATGCTAGAATAAAGTTCTCTAGCTCGGAACTACATTTCAGGCCCAGAAGACTGTTGAATGAACATTCACAATGAACTTTTATCTGAGTAAAAAGTAACCTTCTGTAACATTAGGCTACTGAAATCTTAGTGTTTGTTATAGTAACTAACAATACTTACCTAATACAGCTATCTAATTCTTAAGTGCATATCCTAATTTCCAATGAACTATGCAAAATATAAGCTTATAAAACTTTATCTGTAAAGTGCACTGCTTTGAATAGCACCATCGCCCACTTTCCAAATTAAAAAATACTCAAAAATAAATATCAGGTATCAACATCTTTTATTAAACTATGGTATTTAAGACAATGCAGGACTGGCAAAAGAACAGACCAAGAAACTAATGAAATAAATAGAAAATAAAGAAATAGACCCACACGTGTACAGTTGTCTGATTTATGACAGAGGTGACAGTATAGTGCAGTTGAGAAGGAATGGTCTTTTCAATACATTGTGTTGGATTATTTGGCTATTTGTATGGGTATTAAAAACAATGTATCTTCACTCTCATGTTACACCATATATATAAAAATCAATTCTAGGTAGATTCCAGATCTAAACTTAAAAAATTATATATACATAAATAATAGAAATTTAAAAAAATTAAAGAAAACATAAGAGAATATCTCCATGACCTCGGGATGAGCAAAATTTCTTAGAAAACAAAAAGTGTTAACTATGAAAAAGGAAAAACGATTAATTGTATGTCACTGTAATTAACACACCATTAAGACAGTGAAAAGACAAGCCACAGAACAGGAGAAGGTATCTGAACTATCCAGAAAATGTACATAATAAGATAAAGAAAGATAACCAATAGAAAAATGGGAAACTCAAACCAGCACTTTTAAAAACAGAATAACCAAATGACCAATAAACATATGTAATGGTTAATTCTGATTAATCATCAGAACAATGTTAATTAAAACCATAATATGATACCTCTGCCTCTATGCACATATCAGAAAGAAGCATGGATATTTGATGACTGAATTTTTTTACCATGCAGGCAGAATTAGATTGGTACAATCACTGTGGATAACGTTTTGGCAGTATTTATCAATGCTGAACATATGCATTTCCTATGACCCAGCAATTCCATTGGTGGTATATGTCATACACAAATGCATTGATACGTTTGTGAAACGAGATGCACAAGAATGTTCATAGGAGCACTCTTCAAAACATCTCAAAGTAAAAACAACTCAAATGTGTTTCAATACTCAATGGATAATGGATAAATAAATTGTGGTATAATAATACAAGAGAATATTATATAATGATGAAAGCGAAGGAACTGCAACGCCAACAAACAACATGAATGAATCCCAAAAACATATTAAGTGAAATAAGTCATTTATAAAAGAGTAAATATTATATGATTTCATTGATACAAAGTTCACAAATCGGCAAAATTATTCTGGGTTGTTATAAGTGAGAATAGTGGTTACCCTTGGTGTGGTAGTGGTGGTATGATGAACTGAGACTAGATAAGACACAAGGATGTACTTGGGTTATATATACATGTGTGTGTATATATATACATGTTTTCAGTCTGGGACTGGTTACAGAGATGTGTTATAACATTTCATTAAAGTGTGCCATTTTGTGTTTTTTTTCCTTAAACAAAATTTATAAATAGTCAAGCAATCCAGAAAAGTTCAGTTAGCCATGATTCTAGTCTGCAGTTAACAGAAATTTGTAACCTACAATATTCATATTCAAAAATTTGATAAGTGCCTTCTCACACTATTTTTCATAATGTATAATCTTACATTGTTTTCTCTTGTATGGTTTGATTTTTAAAAAGTTTCAAAATAGCCTTAAGATAAAGGGATATCTGATAGTTGTTAATCCTAGAAACAATAATAATGTCTCTGGAAATGAAAGGACAAAAAAGATAAAAGAATATAGGAAATATGTACACCTCATCAATATGACTTTATCTGAACTATTAAATATGAGTGATTTTTTTTTTTAATCCTTTGACTCTCAAACGTTAATACCAGGCTAAAGGAAGCAGAAGTCAGTGATGTTCTGTTATAAATGTAGAGTATTATATTGAATACATGGTCCCATTATCTTAAAATAAATATTCAAGATCATGTAATACAGTTCACTGTGTGTACTTCTGAAGTGGGAACAGTCTTTGTAATTCATATGTTTCACTGGCCCCGGATATCCTCTAATCTGGCTCTGGAAGCAAACCTCTCTTGGATGAGAACTTTTGTTGGAAATATACAAACAGACAAGTGTCTGATTCCCTCACTCACCTTAATCAAAATTAAGCACTAACACATGCTGTGGCTATTTAAGACATACCACTGACCACTCCACCCCATTGGGGCATTTCCTTTTATTACAGAGAAATAGACTAAATTTCTTAACATAGTAAGTTATATTCCCTGAGATGCCAGCCCATAAAATTTAGCACTTCTCTTTAAAATAATTTGTTTTCAATAAATCTAAGTCTCTATAGGCCTAAGAAACTTTCCTCAGAGAATATTTTTTATTTAGCTGAATTTTCATTTTTCATGTATTCATTCATTGACAACTCGACTGCGAACTCATGAGAGACTCTCTTTCTTTCGGTCCTGTAGGGGGCCCCCTTCTCAGTCTGGATCAGAAAGAAAGGGCTGCTTTTGGAGCTCTTCCTGTCAGTGTGCAGTTCTGGGATTCATGCTGCCTATCAGTCAAGACCAGGTGATATGGAGGAAAAAAATCACCCAAAACTCACTATCAGATCATTTGCACTTTGAATACTGGTTTTCTTACCCAATATCCCTGCTACCGTTTCATTTACTTTTTAGAGCCTTCAGATAGATATTCCATGTCCAGGAATTTTAGTTGAATTTAGTGAGGAAAGCAGGGTTGAGTCTGCTTTTTCCATTTTTACTGGAAATAGAATGGCTTTTACGTTTTAATATAGGAATAATAGGTTTAATAATAGATTCATAAATAAGACATGCAATTCTACTATTAATGATTTATTTTTATATTTGTAGGAAAATTATGAATATAATAAAAAATTACTTCCAAACCATTGTAAACTGGGATCCTTAATGACACAATTCAGTCCTATGTAGCCCAGATAACAAAGGGTTTTTGTTTTTGTCTCTAGATAATATTACGTGAGACAGCATGCTGTGTGCACGATCATAAGATATCTCATGGGAACCCAAGAGATATTTTTCTTTGCAAATCTTAATAAACTGTAACACTCTTGTAAGCTAAATATAACAGGGTGAAAGCAAATATTTTAAACATCACCAAGTAAGACCATTTCCAAGCTACACCAAAAAAAAAAAAACAACACTTGTTGCCATTGAGTCGATTCTGACTAATGGTGAGCCATGTGTTACAGAGTAGAACTGTCCCATAAGGATTTCTTGTCTGTAATCTTTACAGAAATAGATCGCCAGGACTTTCTTTCATGGTACCACTGGGTGGGTTTGAGCCAACAGCTTTTAGGTTAGTAGTCAAGTGCAAACCATTTGAGCCACCCAAGGACCTTTCATGCTGCCCAGGCACTGTCAACTCAGGATTTTCATTCGTCATAGTCTGATAAATTATCTTTAATAATAACATTGAATTTATAATCTCAATATGGCAGTCTTTGTACATTAATAGCTCACAAATTAGTCTAGTCATCTGGCTGCTGCAGCTACTCAATTAGTCTAGATTTTACCTGGTGGAAACCTGAATAGAGAATCTAACAACTCCAAAATTTTTCCGAAATATATCCACTCTCAAAATGTTTTTTTGTTGTTGGTTTTGGAGTGTGTGTGTGTTTTGTTTGTTTGACTCTACAAAAAATTTTATAGAGCAGTTAGAGGTAGAGTGTTCACTTTTTTAATATTTCACACTTTTTACATTCCTCTCCATTGTCTGGGATTATGGGGCCTTGGGAAGGGAATGTTGTCTGCACTCCCACTGTCAGAAATCACTCAGGATTTTTTTTTTTGTTTTTTCCTTCTCTTGCCAAGATTTTATCTGGAACTTCAATATTCTTATCTTTTAAAAATATGTTTGAATACTTTCCACTTATTTTCTCATTTCTTCCAAATACACGGTTTCACAAAAAGAGGAACTCAGCTGTAAAAGAAATTGTTGCCATTCTGTTACACATACATTTCCTCTTGTCAGATAAACATTAAATCTTTTTAAGCTTTTGGTTTTGTTTATGTACATGTTAGTCATGGCTTATAATTGGATAGTAGAGATAATAATCGTACATATCATAAAGCAGTAAATAAGAGAAAACAAAACTTGTTTCCTCCCTCTCTCCCTCCCACTTATTATTATTGTTGTTTATTTATTTATTTTTGGATGAACAGCCATCTTGTATATCAATGGTTGTATATAATCAACAATGTCAAGGAATAAATTTTAAGGGTTTAAACCATATTATTTATGTAAAGTTTTATTAATTTCCATAGCATTGTTCCAACTTTCTCTCTCTGTCTCTCTCACACACACACATATAACTCCTCAACTAGGTTTATGTGCAAATCAAAAAGTACCAAAGTTAAGGAATATTGCACTGGATTTGCTTGGGAACTGGCTTAAGTCTGTCTAGAAGCTTAAGAAACTCTGACACTTTGGGTGATCTTAAAATATGTATTGATTGATTGCTCTAACTGCAGACCAGATACCTCTTAGAGTTACTCAGAAATATCAATGTCTAATAGAGCATACAGTCTGAGTTCTAAAAGGTATTTGCTATTATTTATAGTTTGTGAAATAGATAGCTAATAGTATCTATAATCTTAGAAGTTCTAAGAATACCATAGTCTACACAGTAAGACTTAATGAGTATTGGCTGAAAGCCCTGTAAGTAGCTATAACATGCCCTTTCCATTGCTATGAATAACTCCCAAGAAAATGCCACTATTTCAGATTTGAATCAGCTGTAGTTCTCACTGAATACTTTGCTGAAATCATATAAATGTATTATTTATATGTGGGCAACTACAAATTGCTTAAGGAGAATATGTCTTGAGATTATTAACTGGGAAAGCAGATAGATGTTTTTATTCATTTGGTCGTTGTAATAACCAAAGTCGTTATATAATAACCATTTATTACTTATGATGCAACTTGGAGAGGTCCTGATCTTATTTCGGAGAGGGAAGAAACATGACAGAAACCGTAGAAATATGCCCATGGTCAGAAGGTCAATCCTTTTTCTTATCCCTGTGTCATTTTCTATTCATATATCTCACAGCACCAGATCTGTTCATATCCACAGTATTGCTAGATAAGGATTATTAATATAACTTTATCAACTGAAGCAAATGTAGGATATCGACACAGAAACTTGTCACTGCTTAGAATACTCCCCAGTAGGAAATCCAGCATTTCAACTAACACATGAAGTTGTTTATAATGCTAGGTAAATAATTCTCTACTCACTTGTGAAGGCAATTTTACCTCTATCAAGCACATAGCTCTCTAAACTGACTGATTCGAATACAATTAGAAGTCATCATGGGTTTCTGTATGTACAAGCCAAATAACACATGGAAATCAACAAAGTGTATATTGAATCGGGGCCCTGGTAGCACAGTAGTTAAGTGTTTGGCCGCTAACCAAAAGGTTGGCAGTTTGAATCCACCAGCTGCTCCTTAGAAACCCTATAGGGCAGTTCCACTCTGTCCTATAGGGTCATTGTAAGTGGGAATTGACTGCACAGCAGTGGGTTTGAGTATCTACAATAGGCAAGACTAGCAGCTATTATTAAGTATAACGGGAGAAAAGTACACTTCACTATGCTGGTCAGAAGAGCCTATCTCTAGAAGTAATGATAGAACAGGTTAAACATAAACACATCCTGCTTTGCACTATATCAAAACTTCAGCGGGGGTGGGGGTGGTGTGTGTCTATGTATATCCCAAAATCTAAAATGCTTCAGATATGGTGTCTTCTCCTATAATTTACCACATTCATTAACTACAGATTAATTTCTAAACCTTCCAATTTTGATTCATACACATTCAAAAATTAGCAGCCACTTTACCAAACTCTAATAACCCCTTCCATAGGGCTATAAAATCGTATTATTCTAATCCTCTTACCTTGCTTATTCAGCAGTTGTGCCCCATATCTAAAGTGACCATACAATTGGTTATCCAAATATGCACAATTTTGAGAGTAAAAGAAGAAATATTAATAATTAGATCAGGACAACAGTTGTAAACAGGGATTGTCCTGGGACTGGAACATATGGCTGGCCAATGACTCAGGTCTGCCTTCGGGTAGAAAGTGAAATGGTCAAGTACTGGCAATAGCTTGACAATACCAAGGACCATCCATCAAACTATACGACCTAAATTTGAAAGATGATAGCAAAAAATTAAGCCAGATTTTATATGTTTAATATTCTTACAGATTTGATACCCACTTGTAATTAGAGTCAGTAAATCACCAATGGACCTCAGAAATCAAGAGTACTCCTTAAATCTTATGCAAATGAACCTTCCCATTGTCCTTTTTAAATAAACAAGGAGGACACAGAGGCCTTCACATAATCACTAAATTACAAAGAACAGATGTGAACCACTTACGGGTAAATGTGCATGCTGGCAAAGAGAAAACACGATAAAACAGCACACACCAAACCAGCCAGATTGGCTTTTAAATGACTCATTCTTGTGTGATTACTAAAGACAGCAACAAAATAAAACTGCTCATTTGACTAGGGCTAATACATTTTAGTTACTTTAAATTAACTGATTAATCGTGCCACTTTCTTGTATTATGCGTTCCTTTTTGACAGCCAAATTGAAAATGTGCCTTTTCTGAATTTATAAGAACAAAAGAAAACTACAGACTCGCCTGTGTAGGTCGTTATTGGTTATGCAACCAACTGTTCTTCTGGATAAAACTATTCTTCTGTAATTCAAAATTTTCTATTCAGCATCACTTCTGAAGTTCAGATTCATAATTAAACTTACTTTTAGTGATCTTTACAAATTACTTCTTATTTTATGTTAGTACCCCTTTTACATTTTGAAATAAAACAAGGACCTTAGTTTGTTAGAAGTACAGCTTTCAGCTAGAGTTGGTGATCAAGCCAACTCTGTTTGCCCTCATTATCTGGCATACACATCCTATTCCAGTTCACACTATCCTTAACATATAATCCACGCAACTGACTCACCTGGAAGTGCTAAACGTGAAAAATGGGCCTTGGTCTCCAATTATGTTATCACTCCCTGAAGTTAAAAGATGTCCTGACAAACAGCATGTAGCTAAAATTTGTGGGTACATCTATATTTGGGTGTATGGCAAAAGAGAGAGGCTAGCAGCTCAATTAGTTGGGGTGAAAGAAAGGCTGTTCTCTTCAGGAGTATCTATCATTTCATTGCATCACGGTTTTAACACTGTTTTAAATTTCACATCCCGATAGGGTAAAACATATCTTTGTGTCAATAATTTTTTGGAGAATAATTTTTTAGAGATAGGACATAGACATGCAGGGCATGGGTTGAAAGGATAGGAAATTAAACTTAGGAAAGTCATTTGTAAATTATAGCATGACTTGGGGAAAGTACTATAGATCAATGGGTCTCCAAATACGGTCCCTGGACAAGCAACATCAGCATCACCTGGCAATTTGTTAGAAATATAAATTCTAAGGACTCACCCCAGACCCACTGAATCAAAAGCTCTTGGGGAGAAACCCTGTCATCTCTTTTAACAAGTCCTCCAGGTGGATGCATGCTAAAGTGTAAGGGCCGCTATAGATATGTAGATTCCAACTCAAATGCATGGAGATTTTTTTTTAAATTGTACTTACTTGTTAATATTTTTAATTTCTTAAGAGGGGATGTAGGTAATGTTTTGCACTACTAAATCAGAAACTCTTGGGGAGGAACCTTGTAATCGTTTAACAAGTCCTCCAGGTGATTCTGATGTATGCTAAAGAGTAAAAAATGACCACTACAGACCTGTGATAAAACATAGATGGATAAAAAAAATTAATTGCACTTACTTGGTAATATTTTTAATTTCTTAAGGGGGGGGTGTAGGTGGTTGTGGAAAAGAAGAAAAGAAATCAGTGCTTGCAGTAAAAATTAAGTAAGCTTAAGGTAATATCCCTAAATAGAAAGCTGCACTGTTGAGATTCAAAAAGATTCAGGCAAGCAGGCAGGAGGAATAGCGAGTTTAGTCCTCCAGAAAAAAGATAATTTCAACAATCCTCACATAGCTGTAGAAATGAAATAAAATCATAATAATTGCCCTTAATATAATCATGCCATTATGCTTCCATTTGATCCTTGTGAAAAACCTGGGAAGCATATAGGGCACATATTTATTAGTTTTTACATTTATAGAGAAACAAATCAGTTTACCCAAGATTACACAGCTCTTAAACGACAGAGCTCTCAAACCACACATTTCTCATATTAATTCAACTGTTCTGGCTTCATTCCAACTCCCACCCTATTGGCAGGCATCATATCAGGAACTTCAGGTTCCTCATATGTGAAAGATCGGGAATGTCTGTCTCACCATTTTGTACAAAGTATTAAATTAGGTAATATATACAAAAATGCTTTATACTCACTTAAGAACCAAACAATGTTCTAATAAAAAAAAAGAAAAACAGATGATGTCTTCAAGATGATGACAATTAAGTTCTCTTGTAATCATCCAGTCTGTATCACAGAGACTAAATACTAGGTAGATTTAGTGGGGGCAGAGTTTTCAAATGCTTCATTCAAATTTCAAATCCCTTACCCTGGGACAAAGCCAAACTTATGCAAATGATAACATGCCATTATACCTGAACTCACTTAACTTTCCTTCCTATATCTTGAACTACTCCTCTCATGTTGGCCAGGACCTCTTACTATGATGCCTCATCCTGACCCATCATCCCAATAGCACATAGTCTTCTCTAAAAACCCTGTGAGTTCTATAAGAAAATAGATTTAAACTAAACTGGCAAGTACTGGATAAGCATATTAATGAGGATTATACACTTCTCTGGGAGTCCTTGGGTGGTACAGTTAAGTGCTGGACTACTAGCAGGAAGGCTGGCAGTTCGAACTCACCCAGAAGCACTTCAGACGACAGACCTGGCAATCTGCTTCCGAAAAATCACAGCCGTGAAAATCCAATGGAGCAGCTGCACTATGCACACATGTGTCAGAGGCAACTTGACAGCAGTTGACAACAGCAACAGCATACACTTCTCTAATTGAGGCCATGGAATTTTTTTTTTTTTTAATGTGAAGCATTTTGCTAGAATAGTGCTCCCTAGAACACAACTTAAAAATACTGCTTTATATTTTCTCCACATTAGAATTTATCTATTACTATACCATTTCCTCAGACTACTAGGGAAAAGAAATTCTGTTAAATAAATGCAAAGAAATCTAATACACAGTGATAAACATTTCTGGAGTACCTTTACTGAGCCTGGTACTGGACTAGATTTTAAAATTCAAAAAGTAATACCAAGTGACTGATCTCAAGAAATTCTTAGTCTAGTCGGTTAGTTCTACCCCTTAAAGGCAGCATATCTATTTATTTTTAAGGAGATCTTTTGAAAGTGATGCCTTTATTCATAAAACGAACTTTCTATGGATGAAATACAATGGGAGTTAGTTTTGAGAAATGATACTTATTTGATGCCTTTTATTTTGCTGATTTTAATGATTTAAGAGCCCTAGTAGTTAGAGTAGAGATAGATCAAAAAGGATTTCTCAAGTTCCCTTGTAATCATCCAGTCCTGCTCATAACTGTATTAAGAAGCATTTATAACGGCAAATTAACCAACTGACTTTTCAATCACGTTAAAAAAAAAAAAAAACTTCACAAGAGCAAACATAAAGGAGCCCTCTTGGCACAGTAGTGAAAGCACTCAGCTGCTAAACCACAGGTTGGAGGTTCAAACGCACCAGCTGCTCCAAAGGAGAAAGATGTGGCAGTCCGCTTCTGTAAAGACTGACAGCCTTGGAAACCCTACGGGGCAGTTCTACTCTGTCCTACAGGGTTGCTATGAGTGGGAATCGACACTACGGCAATGGGTAATGGGTAGAGCAAAACACAGAAAGTTCATGTAGTCTTACTACATTTCTGCTTGCAAGATACATAGATAAATGATAGATCACAAAATACCTATGAAATCTAGTGAAAAACTTTTATAAAACAAGTACAGTCCTTCAGGCTGGACCTCTGTTTCTGAATCCTATTGTCTATGTACAAATACCCAGACTAAAGTCAGGATTCACATATACCTTCATATACTGATAGGCCAAAAGCTCTTTATGCATGGTGCCTATCAAATTGACTTTTGAACATTTAATTTAAATTAAATTTAGTAATCAAGCCAACTTTGAGCATATTCCATGTGCAAAGCATGATGTCAGGCATTGCCAGAAATATAGAGAGAAAAACTCTATGAGGTTCTTTAAAAGAAAAATAGCACAGAAAATATATTAAAAGTACCAGAAACATAAAATCCTAAAATTTTCTATAATAATGATTTTATTAATTGTAATTAACAAAATATTATTTATTTTAAAGACAACATAGTGTAGCTGATGGAAATGAGATTAAATACACAGTCCTGATTTGATAAGAAGCCCTGGTGGCACAGTGGTGAAGAGCTCTGCTGCTAACCAGAAGGTCGGCAGTTCAATTCCACACCAGCCACTCCTTGGAAACCCTATGGGGCAGTTCTACTCTGTCCTATAGGGTCACTATGAGTTAGAATTGACTCCACAGCAACCAGTTTTTGTTTGTGATTTGATATAGGATATTATGGCTTTTGAAGCTTCCTTTTTAATGTCTCTTGACTCATTTTCCTTACTCACAGTAATTGGGGTGACATTCAGCCCACCAGGATCATCTGATTATCTTCCAAAAAATACTTATTCACTACTTGTCAGAAAGATATGTAAGACTCTATTTTTCCATTAATTGCTCCATTCCTTCCACAAATTTTTATTAAGGCTAATATGCAGAGGAAATTATGTATACACATGGGATACAAGGGTGAATAAGACATAGTCTTGCTTTATAGACATTATTGGTAGATGGACAAATAAACAATCGCAATAAAGTATGATGAGTACTATTCAAAATTTTATAATTTTTACAGAGATTGTTTAGCCCAAGCTTCTGTGATTTAAGGGGTTTAATAGTTAACATCGCACCTACCTTGAGACCCAAAAAGAAATTAACCAGGTAGAGAAGAGGCGTAGGAATGGTCTAGGAATCAGAACCTCTGTGGGTCATTACTGGAATACTGGGTAAGGTGATTCTTCTTGCTAGGCACCACTGGCCCCTATCTAAAGTCAATAGTGCCCTCAGTCTTGGTATTAATTTAAGATAATACTATACAAACAAAAAACAAAACAAAACAAACCTTCCCTTCACCTTTCCAAATGTTCCCAAGAGATGTTGAACTCTACCACAGTGACCAACATGGGCAAATGTTCAAAGAAGTGTGGAGATGCCATAACTGGGAAGCAGAAAGGAAGGCTATATGCAGTTTGTACTCCACTAGTAATCACCAAAATATAAACAAAACAAAACAAAACAGAACAATCTATAATACAGCATTATGAGAATGGAGCGATGCACACTGGCCAGTATATGGCATCTAACTGGCCTTTCATAAATATTTATTTAATACAAAATGAATAAATGAAGCAATACTTGATCTAGTCTACAATATATATAGTAAATGAGAGACTTTATAAAGTGAAGTTCTACTTAATCATTTACTATGATGAACCATGGTAAATTTAATAGGAAATCTAAACTGCAATTACCAGATGACAATCTTTTCATCCAGAGCTTGTTAGGTCAACTTTTCCATTTCATCATCAGGTATATGTTGCATTGGTTATGTAGAGGTTATCTGAAACAGACAAATGACCTTTTTTGGTATTGAGTTTGCTGTCAGTGCCAATTCTGACTTTGCCACAGGAAGTACTAAGAACTAGTGCTTTTTATTTTCTCTGTCAAAGAGCATCAACTATGTGGCTGTTTATCCAATGAGTGCTTAAAATGTGCCACATCTCATTAAGAAAGAATAATAAATGGCATGGAAGTAATATTTAGATACACTTTCTTCTTTTTATTTATTGTGATTTAGATGAAGGTTTACAGCACAAATTAGCTTCTCATTAAACAATTCACATATTGATTATGACATTGGTTGCCAACTCCGAAACATGTCAACACTCCCCCCATATTGACCTTGGGTTCCCCATTTATATTTGTCCAGCTTTCCTGTTCCCTCTTGCCTTCTTATCCTTGCCCCTGGGCTGCTGTGCCCATTGAATCTTGTATATATAGTTGAGCTACATGTATTACTGTTTGTTTTATGGGCTTGTCTAATCTTTGGCTGAAGAGTGATCTTCAGGGGTGACTTCAGTATTGAATTAAAAAGGTGTCTGGGAGCCATAATCTCGGGGTTTCTCCAGTCTCTGCCAGACCGTAAGTCTGGACTGTTTATGAGTTTGAATTTTATTCTACATTTTTCTCCAGCTCTGTCTGGGAACCTCTATTGTGATCCCTGTAGATAGATTTTTAAGTGAGATAATATAATAGCCCTTGTGGTATAGTGGTTAAGAGCTCAGGCTGCTAAACAAAAGGTCAGCAGTTTAAATCCAGCAGCTGCTCCTTGGAAACCCTATGAGGCAGTTCTACTCTATCCTGTAGGGTCACTATGAGTCGGAATCGACTCGATGGCAATGGGTTTTTTCTTTTTTTTAGGATACAGGATGTCCAATTAATACTGAGTTGTGATTTCCTAGAAATAGTTAGGTAATGATCCAGTGGTTTGTACTTGCAATCACTCTTTCCTGTAACACCAGTCTATCTCAAGTTTTTCTAAAATTTGAAGCCTTTGTTAAATTTCCTGGTCTACAGCATCATAACTTCAAGATCAGAAACTTTATCTGTCGTCAAAACTTCAAAAGTCTTTGTTCTGTTGCATCTTTAAATGTGAAGTGAGAGTGTCTTCTTCATGTTTGGTTTCTGACAATCCAAATCAAAGATACTGGATTTCTTTCACAAAATTTCCTGCATTTGATGGCTTAGCGTATCTGCATTGTTTTCCATTCCCTCCACAGTAAAAATAAAAAAGAGAAAAGTTCTGTTAGCCAACTCCAGTGCCTTGCTATGTTCACTTGTTTAGTCAGGAAGAGGATTTTCTCCCCCACCTAATTAACATCTGATTTTTAAAATTTGCTCTTGGAAACTACAGCAAATTTAGCAGAATAGAAATTTAACAAACACAAAAAATAAGATTAGAAACCTTTGATTTTTTTGTTTTTGTTTTTGTTGTTCTACAGATCTATATATCAAAGACTTAGAAAAATATGAAGCATTCAAAAATAACACGTAAATACAATATAAAACTAAACTTAGCCCACTGCTGTCAAGTAGATTCTGATTCATAGCGACCCTACAGGATAGAATAGAACTGCCTCGTATGGTTTCCAAGGCTGTGATCTTTACGGAAGCAGATTGCCACATCTTTCTCCTGCAGAGCAGCTGGTGGGTTTGAACTGCCAATGTTTTGGTTAGCAGCCAAGTACTTTAATCACTGTGCTACCAGGGCTCCTATCATTTCTCCATAAACCCAAAACCTGTTGCCTTCGAGTTGATCGACCCTATAAGACAGAGGAGAACTGCCCCATAGGGTTTCCAAGGAGCAGATGGTGGATTCGAACTGCTGACCTTTCAGTTAGCAGCTGAACTCTTAACCACTGTGCCACCAGGGCTCCAGAGGGGGCTATAAAATAAAGAGTCAATATAACTTTTAGATGCATATTTATCAACATCAGATCACAAATTTTGCAGACAAATATCTCTCAGAAGGTTATAAAATCAATAATAGCAGTAATAGTTAGATATGAATAAATTTATCTAATTTTTAGATAATATTATCAATAATGTATCTAATATTAACAATAGCAGTACCAGTTGTTATCAAGTTGATTCCAACTCATGATGACCTCATGTGTGTCAAAGTAGAACTGTGCTCCGTAGGGTTTTCAATGGCTGTGATCTTTAGGAATTAGATCACCAGGCCTTTCTTCCAAGGTACCTCTGGGTGGATTTGAACTGCCAACCTTCTGGTTATTAGTTGAGCTTTTAACCGTTTGTGCCACCCTGGGACTCCTAAGTAGATGATAATTATTTCCTAATATTTTGAACTTTTCATCTTTTCTGCCCTTTCATCTGGATGTTTGGTCCAATAGTAAGTCTGATATTATAGGAAATGAAATAGCATGTACAAAAACTAATCTTTAATTCCCTATTGTTTTATAGGGAATCCAGCTTTTTTATTTAATTTAGATACATTATAGGGATGTTATTCCACCAGATTTGCATTACTTTAAGCCATGGTACTATGAGAAAATTGGACCTCAAAAGAATCCTTGCCCTTGGCTTCTCAGGTTTCATGACAGAGTCGCTATTTAGGGATATGATGATGTTTTTTGGCTTCTATTTAAGCTTATCTCTTTGTACTTGGTTTCTAAAGCAATGATTTCTTTCTGCAAGGGGCAAAAGTGTTTTGTCTGGCTTTTTGACTTACAGTATCTGAATCATGTTCTGCTTTAGTTTTCCAGAGACTCTCCCATTTTTAGCTTTGATTGCTCAGAGAAGGTATGTAATATTCCTGCATGACTTTATAGTACTTATTATTTTTATTTTATTGGCTTATTTCAAGGTCTAAGATCCAATATTACATCAAGGCTTGTATATTTTACTCTTGTCCTTGGAGAGGCAACACATTCATTAGTGGCTTCTTCAAATAAAATTTGAATTCACAGTGAAGAGCATAGGTCCTATTTAAAAATAGGTAAATACTTTGGATATTTTCTTCATCAAAAATAGTTCCATTGGTTTCACTAAGATCAAAATGCAGTATTACTGCAACATTTGAAGGAATGTAAATAGTAGAGAGTTCTAAGTAAGAGTTTTAAATATTTTCTTCTTTATCTAAAATTATTTGCCTACATTAAAAAAAAAACTAACCATTTACTCATATTTTAAAGGAACACACTGTCTCAATGGAAAGCATGGCATTTAAATGGTGATGAAGTATCCCTGATAAGAACATCTAATTCATATACTGGACAATCGTGTCATGGTGTGCTTGGCCAATGCACCTTTAAAGTGCTTTTTGACTATTAACCTTGTGGTAATTCTCTCTTCAATCTCAAAAAACCAAACCCACTGCCATCAAGTCACCAGAGGACCATGTTACGCCAGGCTTAGGCTGTTACATTCCCAAGGCAAATTTAATTAAGTTACAACAAAGAAGGGAAAGCATTAATAATTCTACAATTATTCTGTCTTGCTACATGGCATAAGAATATTGTTTTATATTTGTATTGCCACAAAAAGTATGAGAATAGAAGAGGACTATGTTTCAAATATTATCATACCAAAATAAATTACTAATCAACGTGTCACCTGGTAAGGAAAACAAAGGACCTTGGGTGGTGCTAGCAGTTTACGACTGGCTGCTAACCTAATGGTTAGTTGTTCAAACCAATCTAGCAGCTCCACAGAAGAAAGGAATGGCAGTCTGCTTCTGTAAAGATTACAGCCAAGAAACTTAGGAAGCAGTTCTACTTTGTAACACATGGGGTTGCCATGAGCTGGAATCAACTTGACAGCAACAGACTTTTTCAGGTTAAGGACAACAAATGTCTCCTGATGTTTATCTTTAAGACAGAAATAATTTTGATTCGCAAGAAGTTTTCTATGCAAACTAGTTGCTTTATGTCATGGATTGCATTGTGTCCCCTCAAAATATGTGTCAAATTGGCTAGACCATGATTCCCAGTATTGTGTGGTTGTCCATCATTTTGTGATCTGATGTGATTTTCCTATATTTTGTAAATCCTACCTTTATAATGTTAGTGAGGCAGGATTAGAAACAGTTATGTTAATGGGCAGGACACAATCAACAAGATCAGATTGTGTCTTAAACCAATCTTTTATGAGATATAAAAGAGAGAAGCAAGCAGAGAGACATGGGGACTTCATACCACCAAGAAAGCAGTGCTGGGAGCAGAGTGCATCCTTTAGACCCGGGGTTCCTGCACTGAGAAACTCCTACACCAGAAGAAAATTGATGATAAGGACCTTCCTCCAGAGCCAACAGAGAGAGAAAGCCTTCCCCTGGAGCTGGCACCCTGAATTCGGACTTCTAGCCTCCTAGACTGAGAGAATAAACTTCTGTTTGATAAAGCCATCACTTGTGGTATTTCTGTTATAGCAGCACTAGATACCTAAGACTCTCTATGTTTCAAGTTTTCCATAAAGAGTTGATACAACAAGAAATTGCTTATGATGTTTATATTAAATCTTCAATTAACACTGAGTTCTCCCTGGTCAGTACAACTTCATTTACTTTGTACTGGCCAGATACCTTTGTTAGCCAACTAACCAATTTTCTTATAAATTTTCATTCAACAGGTACTATTTGAGCATCTACTACGTAAGACACTATATTAGATAGAGGTTTCCAAGATGAAGTAGACAACATGCCTTCAAGTAAATTACAGTCCTTAACCATTAATATTAATGATAATGGTCATTAAAAACTATGTCAGAATAAAAGTCAACACACAAAAGAATCTATAAATAACTTTAGAAAAGGAATTAAAGAAAAGGTTTGTTTAAAGAACACATAAACTTACAAATTCATCTTATGGTAACGATTTTGGACAGCATTCTAATGAATATATGGATGCATCAATGAAAGAAGTACAATCTATAAACATGACCAAATGAGGCATGTTGTTGTTAGCTGTCGTTGTTGGCAATCCCACGTGTTACAGAGTAAAACTTCTCCATAGGATTTTCTTGGCTGTAATCTTTACAGAAGAAGTTTTCTAAGCCTTTCTTCCATGGAGCCACATGTGGGTTTGAACTGCCAACCTTTTGGTTAGTAGCCAATCGCAAACCACTTATGCCACCCAGGCCCAAGCTTCTCAAATGAAGCATTGCAACCTATACTTCACCTAACCAGTGCTTGCTTTTTCAACTTAAATAAATTTCTCCCTCTCCCTCTCTGCCTATCATATATCCTATCATATATCCTGAACCATCCCAAAGGGTTTCCAATTAGCAGCTGGTGGATTTGCACTGTCGATCTTGCGGTCAGCAGTAGAGCTCTTAACCACTGCATCACCAGGGCTCCCATTTAGTGCACAGTATCTGGCATTTTATGAATGTCAATTCACTTAATCCTTTTAAAAATACCTCACTTATGAGCAAATTGAGTCATAGAGGAGTTAGGTAATTTTCCCAAGGTGGCTCAGCTACATAAGTTTTAGAGCTGGTATTCAAACCCAGGCAGTCTGACTCCACAGTCCATGCCCTTAAAATTCTACTTATCTACACACTCAGAGCACTTTACTGTTTAAAGTCAAGGTTTGTGTATTAGCTTCCTGAAAGACTAGCTAACATCTGCAAAGGGCATGAGTGCACACCAGCTTTAACTGGAGTTTGCTGTAGGGGGAGAAAAAAGAGGAAAAACATTAGAAAACATGTTCCTAATTTTATCACATTTGGCTGGTAAGCATCATATTTCTCATCCTATTTCTACCAGAGAAGACAGTCGTTTCAGAATTGCTAAGGGTGTTAGATACCAAAGAAAAATAAAGCAATAGTAGCCTCAGAAGGAAGCACTGAAAATGTAGGTCTAGGAACTACTGACCCATTGCTATCAAGTTGATTCCAACTCATAGCAATCCAACAGGACTGAGTAGAACTGCCCCATAGGGTTTCCAAGGAGCACCTGGTGGATTAGCAGCCTTAATGCTTAACCACTGCACCAAAATGTGGAGCCCTGGTGGCGAAGTGGTTAAGAGCTCAGGCTGCTAACCAAAAGGTCTGCTGTTAAATCCACTAGCATCTCCTTGGAAAGCCTATGGGACAGTTCTACCACGTCCTATACGGTCGCTATGCATCAGAATTGACTCAACAGCATACAACAACAAGGAACTAATGAAAGTCAATGACTGACTGTCAAAAGAGAAGGATAAAAAAGCAAGGCAGAGACAGTCAGACTGGTGCAA
Organism: Dugong dugon; assembly: GCA_030035585.1. Classification (NCBI taxonomy): domain Eukaryota; kingdom Metazoa; phylum Chordata; class Mammalia; order Sirenia; family Dugongidae; genus Dugong; species Dugong dugon. The sequence goes on along the minus strand of CM057475.1, from coordinate 35,252,523 downwards.
TCTATTGGAGAAAAATGACTATGATCAGAGCTATCACTCATATGAGGAAAATAAATGCAGGTCTATTACCCTCGATTTATAAACTTCTCATAAAATAGAAGCATTGTATGGAAGCAGGAAGAATTATAGAGGGGGTAATTCGTGTTACGGAATATTCAGTGGCCAATAATAATAGATAAAATATCACTAAGAAGATATAAGGGAAAAAATAAATGTGTAAACAAATTAGTTTATAAGCCCCAGAATGAAGAATTGAAGTACTATCTGATACAATAAGCCAGATGTTTAGTGATGAAGGAGGTACTTGTGGGAAACAATTCTCTATGGATCTTTCTAGTTTCTGTATATTTTATGAAAAGAGGCAATGGCACATTTATTCTGGAATTCTTTCAAGGAGGATAGGGATAGTGTCTCCCTTCAGTGCAGAGGGCAAATTTATTTACTGACCAGTATAATAAAATAATGCCTCCCTCTAGTACAAAGATTGGACACGTTTTCTATCAGCTCCTTTAAAATACTGAGGTTTCCTAAGCTCAGAGTAACTTATCAGTCATGTAATTCCATGTGCAGTATCCACAGAGACTGTGACTTTAAAAGAAAGCTTTTCTATGAAAGGGGTCAGCACTGGGGAAACAGAAGCAAGAGATAGAAAGGGGGAAACTAGATCCTAAATTACATGGTTTGAATCCCATTACCAAGCTGTGCTTGAACTCATTCTGCCCTTGAAATCTTAGAACATGGAAGAGAAAAAAACATGTTTTCTGAAGCCTACCTGAATCAAGTTTTGAATCATTTGTTATACAAAAAAATTCCTAATTGATACTGGCCACAAACCATTCTGATAACTACAGTCACCATTATATGGACCTTATAAAACCCATAAAAACAAACCCGTTGCTTTCTCATTGATTCCAACTCACAGTGACCCTATAGGACAGGGTAGAACTGCCCCATAGGGTTTCCAAGGAGTGATTGGTGGATTCAGACTGCTGACTTGTTGGTTAGCAGCCAAATGCTTAACCACTGCACCTTGTATTTTCTATTATTCTAAACTCTCCCTTTCAGGTAAGCAGAAAAATGCTCCACACCCAAGATACCCCATCCTAATCCCCAGAATCTGTGAATATGTTACATATATGGCAAAGAAGAATTAAGGTTGCTAATCAACTGACCTTAAAATAATGAGATTATCCATATTATCCTGGATTATTCAGGTAGGCCCAATGTAACTCCAAAGGTTCTGAAGAATGGAAGAGGGAGCCAAAAGAGGAGATCAGAACGATGTGATGTGAGAAGGACCCAACCCACCATTTTTGGCTTTGAAGACAGACCATGAGCCAAGGAATCCAGACAGCCTCTAGAAGTTGGAATATGCTCCTCTAGAGCCTCCAGAAAGGAACATAACCCTGCTAACACGTAGATTTTAAGGCCAATGAGATTTGTGTCAGACTGTATCATAAAGGATTGTAAACAATTTGTGCTGTTTAAGCAGCTAAGTTTCTGAAAATTGGTTACATCAGGAGTAGACGACTAACACACTCATCCAAATCCAGGACTTGTGGTCATGAATCTATTTGAAGGGGCCTTGTCTTGGCACTGCTGAGTATACAGATTATGGAATGACAGTTTCCATGTCATGCTGATTTGGATTTTGTTTCAGAGAAGAGAATTAGCTTCCTACAACTTTACATACTTATTCACTGGGCTCTGAATAGTTAATTAAATTTTCAGTCTCTAAATGAGGCCAACAGACTTCTGTATCAACTTCAATGCTCATCTACAGTTGCCCTGTGCTGTTTCATGCCATTCCCTCTAAAATCCTGGTTTAGACTTATGACTCCAGATAACTGCCCTCATAATATCTGGGGGAAAAAAAAAAATTATGTTGGTAGGGAACCATGTAGTGAATATGCCTCAATTCAGAAGCAAATACAAGAATGTGTATATATTAATTAGACACACAATAATTCAGAAGCACATATGAAATGATATAAAATTTAACACTTAATATACAATGATCTGTTATTATGTAAAAAGCATCAAGAGTATAGAATCTGTCTAAAGAGTATAGAATCAGTCATGTACTCAATAACTTGTATATTCAAGACAGTTTTCTCAACAGGTATTAAAGTGTCAAATAATAATTCCTTCATTTGTTCACATACCGCGAAAGTAAGTGTATCTGAAAAGGAATTTTAGGTCAGTCTGAAACTTCAGCCCCACATGTGGATGAAGTGTGCACAACTTAACCAAGGTAAATGATGACAATAAGAAATACATATGATTAAGGGACACTGTTGATAAATACTATAACATACACAATTTGGTGACAACAGCAGTAACAACCAAAAAATACACAACTACATAGGTAGATATGCATGCATATATGTGTATAGCAATGTATATATGTGCATAAATAGGAGCATCTGTAGGCATAGGTATATACATCTTTGTGTGTGCTGCACATATACTTATATATGTAATAAATTACTTGGGGGGGGGCATAGTCATGGATAACTTCAAGACATAACCAAACACCTCTCAGGACTGGTTTACTGGGTTTGAAGGTTTAGGGACCATAATCTCGTGGGACAACTTGGTCAACTGGCACAACACAGTATATAAAGTTTATGTTCTACATCCTTGTTTTGTAAGTAGCATCTGGGGTCTTAAAAGCTTGGTAGCGGTCATCTAAGATACAACTATTGATTTCTACTCATCTGGAACAAAAGAGAAAGAAGAAAACCAGACTCAGAGAAGAAACTAGTCTACAGGACTAACTGCCAACAAAAGCACTAGCCTCATCTATCCCGAAGCCAGTACTAGATGGTGCCCAGCTACCACTACCAACCGTTCTGACCAGGGACACAGTAGATGGTCCCAGATAGAATGGGAGAAAATTGTACAACAAAACTATAATTCTTAAAAAAAAAAAAAGGTGAGTCTTACTGGACTGGTAGTGACTAGAGGAACCCCTAAGACTATCATCCTGAGATACTCTTTAAACATTGAACTGAAACTACTCCTGGAGATCATCTTTCCACTAAATAACAGATTGGCTCATTAAATAAACAATATCAGCCATAAGTACTGTGCTCCTTTAAAAAAAAAAAAAAAACTCATCTATATGAGACCAAATAGTCAACATACCCTAAAGAAAAGATGAGAAGGTCAGGGGAGGGGGTAGGGAAGCTAGATTAATGAAAGTGGAGCAACCAGAACAGAAATAATGTGCATGATGACACAATGTGGAAAATGTAACTAATGTCACTGAATAATATGTATAGAAATTGTTAAATGGGAATGTAATTTGCTGTGTAAACCTTCACCGAAAAACTCAATACAATATTTTTTAAAAAACTACAATCTCCTATTTTCCAAGTGTGAATTTTCTGAAAATTCTTCCTTAATATTCCACTTTGAGAGTTATAGTCAGTCATGAAAAGATTTGACATGCTTTTCAGATTTAAAAAAAATAAGTCTCAAAGATTTAGAATTGAACATTTAAGGTTCATACTATGGAATAAATAGTTTACAATTTGATAAATTAATTTTTAGATTACCCCTTTATTGAATATAATAAATTTAAATATTAAAATTTAATTTCAAAGTGAGGCAATGAAACATTCAAGCTGGTACTATCTCAAATGAAAAAGCTAATAATGTTGTGGTTGATAAGAAGAAATGAAAACTTAAGTATCCACATTCTAATAGATAAATTGAAACATTATTAATAAATAAAATTGACTTGATGTAAGATTTTTTTTCCTAAGAGTTAAAATAAAAGATGCCTTCTTCTCTTTCCTAGGTCCTTTCTGACTTACTCTAGATTCATCCAATTGACCAAGCTGCTAAGAAAATCTCATTCCAAACTTTTAGTATATAGTACTTTGTGATGTTATGCTGAAAGGTAAATAGAATTAAAACGTAGAGCACATGAGATTTGGGAATTTCGTACTCAATGTAGAAATTTGACTACACCTTCAGTGCATAAAAAACATTTGTAAAGGATATGCATGTTTATAGACTAAATAGACAACTACCTAAATCTGGAGTAAAGATTACCTTTAATGTAAGGCATTTTTAATACATGCCATCATGATAAAGCTCAAGCGAGTCAAAGAATGACCTCATACAAAATATAAGTCTAAACACTTAAATAAAGCAAATGTGTGTGTTCAGCCAAATGTATGTCATACATGTAAAATACAGAAAATTGAAAAATGTTATATGTTATAAGCTTAAGAGCTTATAAACATTTGTTTTGCTTAACATAGTATTTTTCTTAAAGTCAAAAGGCCCCATTTAAAAACTATTTTCAATTAAAATATTTAAAGAAACACTGATAATTACTCAGTGATTTAAATTAAAATGATTTATTTAATTGTGTAAGTTCTCTCATTCCCTCCTTATGTCTGCATCCTTAAGGCTTTAAGACCCATCAGATAAATTACCTTCTTGAAATCTCTTAATAAATTTTATCTTATTTCTAATTGAATATGAGGGAATTAATATGTTGAGATTGGAATTAGATTATCAATCTCATTATAATCTGAATGATACATTTAACTACTCAATAGGACGAGGAGAGTAGGTGGAAAAGAAGAATTTCCTATCTTCTTGCCAAAACAAATTATATACCTCAGAAGAAAAGTTATTTCAATTTTATGCTAATTCGATCTACAGCATAAGTACTGAACTAAATGTCCTCAATCTTTTTTTGTCTTGGCTAGAGTTTGAAGTGAATAACTGGAGCTGAGTTGACCACTTATTCATAAACACACTCTATTTCCAATTCTTGCTAGAGTCAGTTTTCAGAAAGATGGTATTATTTATTTTTATTATCTTAGCACACATATACATGACAAAGTTATTTTGGCTTGTGAAGATTGAATATAGCTTCTGCTCTGAAAGAATTTTTAAAAGATGGAAATTAGCATCATCCTTACAGGAAATGATTCCTAATTTTCTCTATTCTGTTTGAAGAACGGTCACAAATCATTTTAAAGTCATTCTCTCCCACTGGTGAATTCTTAGACTGTCCTAGGTGTTTCACTTGATAAGATTTGAAAAATCAATGAGATGATTTAACTCAAATAAGAATGTGAGAACCTTGATCTTGGAAAGAGGCAAATGACACCACAGAATATTGATACTTTCAATTTGGTAGCAGTTATAGCAGTTAAAAAAAATGAGAGAGACAGATCGCATATTTACAGATCCTGGAGATCATATATAGACAGTTTACAAACTATACCATACAGACTTAATTATCTTACCACAGTACATTAATATTTTTAGAAAACTTCTAGAAACCCTACTAGAAATAATGAGTGTCCAGATAACTCAAATGTAGCCCAATAAGTACATAATCGAGTGAGGTTACACATTATAAAGTAAACACCACTTACCATAGATTCAGACAAACTTGAGTTCAATTGTCCACTCTGCCACTTCTTAGCTCTAAGAGCTTAGGGCAATCTATTTACACTTTCTTAACCTGAATCTTGTCATCTGCAAAATGAGGATAATAACAACTGCTTTATAGGGTTGTTGTGAAATAGAATATTATGATTGTTAGGCAGACAGAGGTACGACAATTTTAATCATGACAGAAAACTGGTCTATACTAATCCCTTTACTTTCCAAGGAACCAGCAGATTCTTTAGAAAAGCAAACAACAAACATTAGCATTCTGTTCTTTATTTGTTTGTAATGTTTAATGTTTGTGTTTATTGAGGTTAATTCTCTTCACTTGTTTCAACCAATCATATAAAAGAAGTATTGTTATACTTCTCTTGAAATCTTTAAATGTTCTGTGTTATAAGTCATCTCACCCCTTCTAAAAAAAAGGATTTTGTAACAATGTGATTTCCACTGAGAATGAAATAACTCTTTTAAAGTAATAATCTCACTGCCAAATAATCTTATTTCACTGTGAAGCCTTAAAAGATTGCAAGTCAGCTCTGTCAGACTATAACCCCTATACTCCTTAGTACAGAATTTCTCATTTCCCTGGAAATCTGTTTCTTTAACACACGCACACGCACACAAAATGATAGGAAAGATAAACTATAAATTACTGTCCAGTTCAAAATTTCTATGATTCTGTAAGTACATGATCATTTAGGCACATCTCCTGCTGAGCTCTGTCCTCTAGATAGTCATGCAATCCTTGAATTCTATTGTCGCTAGGTTAAAATCCCAGCTATATCACTCACTCTTAGCAATGCAACTTAAATTTCTTTTTGTCTAGTTCCAAATAAATATAAAAGGACATTATAATAGCCACCTGGTACAGTTGTAAGGAACAGATGAAATAGAGTAATAAAATACTTTTCGTATAGAGACAGAACTAGATGTATACACATAAATACTATGTAGAAGCTCAGATTAACCACCTAGTGAGGGAAAAGACCAATTTCCCTTGCTAGTCCAGCCAACTGCATCTAGGTGCAGTATGTGTGAAAAAAGTTTTCCAGTGACTTTTCCTTTAGCTGTGATCTGACTGCAACTCTATGAGGCACCCTAAATGAGAGCACCGATTTAAACTCTTTGATTTCCCAAAATAATAAGGAAATAATACCAAATTGTTGTTTTAAGCAAGTAAGTTTTATGACAGTGTTTTAATACACACACACATATATACATATATACACGTATTTACACCATATATATAAATAATATTGTTTTCAGATTGCTTACAAAATATAAATCTAAAGTGAAGAGCAGAGTTTTAAAATGGAAGAAGTATACTAATATGACAGCAAATACAAATAGAGGTGTAATTTTCCTAGAAACAAAGGAATATTTTGTTTTAATGGTAAATTTTATGCAAGTAACTGGCCAAAAAATAATAATAATAAATTTTCAACACTAGTAACTCCTACACAATTAGTTTCTAAATAAAGCCCATAAAATAAAATAATATTAAGTGAAATTCATAAATAACTTTTAAAAATAGAGAACCTTGGAAACTTTTTCAAACCATATGACAAAGTGGTAATGTCCTTAATATCTGAAGAGTTCTTACAAATTAATTGGGAAATGGGAAACCAATACAAGCAGGCAGTTTACAGAAAAAGAAACAAAATAGCTAAGAAAATATGCTCAAACCCACTAGTTAGTAGGGGATGCAAATTAAAATTAAACATGATGCATTGTTTTCAAATCTCTGGGAAACACAAAATAGATCTGATGATTTACTGTGTTGTGGAAGGTGTGGAGGAACCTTCTCGTTCATATCACTGTCACTGGAAATACAAAGTGAATCTCCATGGCTCCTTGAAGGGCAATTCTGCAATAACTCTCCCGCAATTCCACTTTTAGGATCCCATATTACAGAAATGCTTACACTCTTTAGCAAATATTTCTACACAAAGATGGTCATTAGCTCATTATTTTTAATAGACATTTTAGTGTAAAAATTTACAGTCTATTAATAGTGATTGGTAAAAAAAAATAATGCCTTTTACAAACATTGAAATTTTATGCAGTGGTTATTATGATACAACTATAATCTCAACTATGGAAAGATCTCTATAGTTTCTAAAGTGAATAAAGCAAAGTGCAAGTAAGTATGATTTTTACTTTATTATTTGTGTAAAAGAGAAACACTGGGTATGTGTGTGCTTCTGCAGATATATGCACAGGCATATACATTTGCATGGAGGATATTTTTGGAAAGATTCAAAAGAAACTAACAATAATGTCTCTGAAAAATACAATAGGAAAACTTGAATGGGAAGCAGACTCATATTCATACAGCTATTACTTTACTGTCTGAATGTCTTTTTTTTTTTTTTTTTTTACCTCACGCCATTATTTTCTCACTAAAATCAGTACAGGGAAAAAGCTAAACGATTATCAAATGGCTTCCAAAAGGACTTGCAAGGAACTAAACTAATGTGGTCCAAGAGTGTAGCATTTTGGTGGCTGAAGTTTATGTGGTTTACAACAGTGGTTTTAAACTACATGTCAGGAAGCCCTAGGATTCCCCAGCATTACCTGGTGCCACGATAGAAGCTGATAGGAAAGCCCGTGGTCAGAATTCTGCTGGACAGCTACCATCTTCATCAGCTTCAATCAAAGTCATTCAACTTTCATCTATTTTATATATTGAGGTTACACAAAATATTTTACTTGAATGGAAAAATTTCACTGCTTGAGAAGTTTGAAAATTCCTGACATATAGGAATATATTATTAATATATACCCTATCAATCGATACACAAAGGTGGTTGGATAGTTCGATTTTAACCTACATCATCCCACAATAGCTGAAAGGCTGGTTACAGTACATGGCACTTGCTTAGATTTGTGAGTAAAGCTTTTACGGCTCTCTTGTTTGAATGCATTTTTGATGTGCGGCAGAACTCAGGAAAGTCACAGGCAATTTAGGAGCCAAATTTCCAAACAGAAAAAACAAAAACATAAGCTACAACAAGCAAAGGCTTACCATTTACTTCTGTAAGTTTTCCTGGGTTTTATATAACAATAAAAAGCCAATTCACATCAGCCTTAAGAACTCTGGCCCACTGACTGAACACCAGTTGTCAGAATCAACCACTAATCAAGCACACATTGGTAGTATCTTTAACAAAGAAAGTGTTCGACTTTCAAGTTTTGGCTTAACTTCTAATGGCTATGCTTAGATCATTAAATTCCTTTTCCAGCTGTAACTAAATATGACTTCTACTTTACTTCTGACTATTATTTAAAATGCATTTGGCTCCAATATTTTATTGCAGAATGAACAACCTGTTTGCTTTTATTTGTCAGAGACTATGTCTCCTATTCCAAACCAGAGTAATAATGCACTGTACATTACAGACAACTGCAACTGAGCCCTGGCGGCACAGTGGTTAAGAGCTGGGCCGCTAACCAAAAAAGGTCGGCAGTTCAAATCCACCAGCCACTCCTTGGAAACCCTACAGGACAATCCTAATCCACCCTAAAGGGTCACTATGAGTCGAAATCCACTGGACAGCAATGGGTTTTTTTTTTTGTTTGTTCTGTTTTGTTTTTACTGACACTTGTAGCTTGAGCAGGAGCATTTCTTACATGATTTTTTTTTTAAAGAACAAGAGAATTTTTTTAAATTTTTCCCATACAATAATTTGTACGTACATTGTCATGTGACCCTAACTGCTCTCCCCATACTGTGACAGCACACTCCTCCTTTCCACCTGATTCCCCATGTCCATTCAACCAGCTCCCAACCCTCTCTGCCTTCCCACCTCACCTCTGACAGAAGCTGTCCCTTTGGTCTCTTGTATCTACTTGTGCTAAGAGGCACACTCCTCCCGAGTATCACTTTACTTCCCACAGTCCAGTCCAATCCCTGTCTGAAGAGTTGGCCTCGGATACTGTTTTAGTTCTGGGCTAATAGAGAATCCAGAGGCCATGCTTTCCAGGGTTCTTCCAGTCTCTGACAGACCATTAAGTCTGGTCTTCTCACTAGAATTTGAGTTCTACACCCCACTTTTCTCCTGCTCCATCCGGGGCTCTCTGTTGTGTTCCCCGTCAGGGTGGTCATTGGCAGTAACCGGGCACCATCTAGTTCTTTTGGTCTCAGTCTGATGAAGTCTCTGGTTTATGCAGCCCTTTCTGTCTCTTGGGCTAATACTTTCTTTGTGTCTTTGGTGGTCTTCGTTCTCCTTTTCTCCAGGTGGCTGGGACCAATTGATGCATCTTAGATGGTCGCTTGCAAGCTTTTAAGACCCTGGATGCCACTCACCAAAGTCGGATGCAGAACATTTTCTTAATAAGCTTTGTTATGCCAATTGACCTAGATGTCCCCTGAAAGCATGGTCCCCAGACCCCTACCCCTGCTACTCTGTCCCTCAAAGTGTTTGATTGTATTCAGGAAACTTCTTAGCTTTGTTTATTCCAGTTGTGCTGACTTCCCCTGTAGTGCGTGCTGTCCTTCCCTTCACCTAAGATAATTCTTATCTATTAGCTAGTTAGTAAATAACCCTCACCCTCCCTCCCCACCCTCGTAACCATCAAAGAATGTTTTCTTCTGTGTTTAAATCTTTTCTTGAGTTCTTATAATAGTGGTCTTATACAATATTTGTCCTTCTGTGACTGACTAAATTCATCTAGCATAATGACCTCCACATTCCTCCATGTTATGTTTCACGGCTTCATCGTTGTTCTTTATTGTTGTGTAGTATTCCATTGTGTGGATATACATACATGATGTTCTTGATTGATACCATTTCTCAGATATCAATCTCTCCTGCCAGGCTTAATTTCTAGAAATCGTTGACCTCTTATCCACGAGGCAGTTCTATGCTGTCCTATAGGGTTGCTATGAGTCCAAATCGACTGGAGGCAACAGGTTTCGTTTTTTGGTTTTATCCATACGTGTAACACTTACTTTTAACCAGGCTCCTCTACTGAATTCTCTGTGGGATTCCACCCAGATCTAAAATAACTCCTGTGAACGGACTCTTTTCTGATAACTTTTCTTCATTCTTGAACCTACTTTTTATCGAAATAACTCCCTCTCTGTCTGACCCATTTCTACTTGCCACCAACCCATGCCTTTCCCATGGACTTTCCTATCCCCAGGCTAACTGCCTGCTCCATTTGTTCTATACTCCATCAAGATCCCAGATGAGACTCAGCCCTTCATTCATCTGGATGGAGATGACTCATAGGATTTTCAAACAAAATCAAAGGGGTTTGGAGATTTTGTAGGACTAACGATGAGAAGAAATGGTTTAAATACTAAATGTTATTTTATATGTACAATCACAGAGACTATTAGAAATTGAATGAAGAACCTAACACTGATCATCCCAAATCATAGCCCCTAGAAACCACTTTCTTACTAAAAAAATAAAAGAAAGAAATGGGAAGGGGATTTCTCCACCATAAACTATAGTACTCTTGTTTTTTAAAGTAATACCACCATACCCCTAGTCTAAACTAAGCCAATACAGTGGGTAGAGCAATGACATGTAGTTCATGGGAACATAGTAAACTTTAATGTCTCCCTCATAATTTGGAACTGAGCCACTGGAGATTTGCAAGCTGCAGTGTTTTGGGGGAAAAATTCAGAGATCATCAGAAATCATTACTTCTCACTGAATGATAATTCTGGGAGATCACTTAACTGGATTAAGAAAAAAGTGACTAAAAATGATTGCATTCCTTCTTATCATTGTGTTAACATAATTTAATATATACATTCTAACAAACAATATAAAGAAGAATGATTTGAAGGAGAAATGAATTTCTAATGATGAACCAATCTTTTTCAGAGTCTAAGCTGACATTGCAGTTTCCCTTAGGGAGAGAGTTTAAAGAAAGTGAATGGGGTGAAGAGAGTCTAAGATAGGTCAGCATGCTGTCTGAGAAGAAGGATGGTAAAGTGAAGAGCTGTCAATTGAGATGGGAAAATAGAAGGATTTAGAAAATATTCTGGAAAATCAACTGTGCTCCTACTATTTTAGATAAGCCAGCAAACATACCCCCATTTTTATTTTAAAACAGAACTCATCCTCAGAATCAAATATTGTTGATTAGTCCTAATCACTGCTGTTATAGTGTGTTTTGCCATCTAATATTTGCTATTCTTAACTTGCAACTCTATCACTCTGTTGAGGCATAAAAACATGGTCAAGACTCTTAAAAACTGAGATCAAATTTTCAGCCACTGCTATTTATATCAGCAAGTCAGCATTTGAAACAGCATTAAAGTCCTAAATGTGAAGTCCTCAATACAACTTTAAATACTAAAGAAAAAGCATCTTTGTGAAAAGTCATTTTTAAAATAAATACCTACAAGGTGCATAAAAAGAAACTTGATAATATCTTACAAAATGCTGAATAAAATTATGTCTTGATTCAGTAGCCAAACTAAAAATTTTAAATTATTTTTAATAAAATTTTTATTTCAGAATATTTTTAGATTTACCCCCCCCCAAAAAAAATGGTGAGAGAGTACAGAGAGTTCCCATATACCCTACAGTTTTCCTTATAATTAACATCTGCCAATATTATGGTACAATTATCACAATTAATGAACCAAAATTGGTATGTTAATTTTAAACAAAGTTCGTTTTTCCTCAGAGGTCCTTGGTTTATACCTAATTTCCTTTTTATCTATTCAATGAACCCATCCACAATGCTAGATTACATTTAGTAGTCATGTCTCCTCCGTCTTCTCTTGGAAGCCACAATTATTCTGACTTTTTTTTGTTTTTGATCACCTTGAGAGTTTTTAGGAGTAATGGTCAGGTATTAATGCAAAATGTCACTCAGCTGGGATTTCTCTAATATTTTTTTGTCATGATTCATTAGGGATTATCAGTTTTGAGGAAGAAGAGCACAGAAGTACTATTTTCATTACATCATATCATACTATTAACATGACTTATCACTGTTGATATTGACTTTGATCACTTGGCTGAGGTAATATTTGTCAGGTTTCTCCACTATGAAGTACTGTTTCTCCCCCTTTTCACACTTTGAGAGGAAGTCATATGGTAATCTTGAATTTATTCCCAAATTCTTTTTTCTTGGTAGAAATACACACACACACACACACACACACACACACACACACACACACACACACACACACACGCTCTAAAGAGACCTCAGAGATGATTTGGCCGATCCATCTGTTTCATATATGATGAAGAAATTGAGTCTTAGAGTAAAAGACTTACTCAAGATCATAAAACTAATTACTAATGGGTTTAGAACAAAAGCTTAGGTATCTTCTCTACTAAAGTTACTGAACATTTTAGATTTTAGATGACTCAACCAAATGCTCATATTATAGATGAAGAAATTTAAAATCCAAGAATGTAAGTCTGTAGAGATGGTTAATGGCAAAACTGGAAGGCCCCATAAAATAAGAATAGACAATAGCCAATATCTAAATTCCAAGTTCAAAAGCTACCAAAAGTTTAAAAATAGGAATAGTTCTTTTTTCCTAAAATATAAGTTTAAATAACCATTTATTGTTGATGTTAGGTGCTGTTGAGTTGATCCCGACTCACAGCGACCTTATGTATACAAGAAGGAAAGACTGCCTAGTCCTGTGCCATCCTCACAATCCTTGCTGTTTGAGCAGATTGTTGCAGCCATTGTGTCAATCCATCTTGTTGAGAGTCTTCCTCTTTGTCACTGACCCTCTCTCTACTTTACCAAGCATGATGTCCTTCTCCAGAGACTGGTCCTCCTGATAACACGTCCAAAGTACATGAGAGGAAGTCTCACCATCACTTCCAAGCAGCATTTCAGCTATACTTCTTCCAAGACTGACTTGTTTGTTCTTCTGGAAGTCCATGGTATATTCAAAATTCTTTGCCAACACCACAATTCAAATGCATCAATTCTTCTTTGGTCTTCCTTATTTATTCACTGTCAAGCTTTCGCATGCATATGAGGTGACTGAAAACACCTTTGGTCAGGTGTACCCTAGTCCTCAAGATGACATCTTTCCTTTTTAACACTTTAATCAGGTCTTTTGCAACAGATCTGCAAAATGCAACATGTTGTTTGATTTCTTGACTGCTGCTTCCATGGGCATTGATTGTGGGTCCAAGTAAAATGAAACCCTTGACAACTTAAATATTTTCTCCATTTATCATGATTATGCTTATTGGCTCAATTTTGAGGATTTTTGTTTTCTTTATGTTGAGGTGTAATCCATACTGAAGTCTGTAGTCTTTGATCTTCATCAGTAAGTGCTTCAACTCTTCTTCACTTTTAGCAAGCAAGGTTGTGTCATCTGCATAACGCAGGTTGTTAATGAGTCTTCCTCATGATGCTACTTTTTTTTTTTTTTCATATAGTCCAGCTTCTTGGATTATTTGCTCAGCAGACAGATTGAGTAAGTATGGTGAAAGGATACAGCTTTCCTGATTTTAAACCGTGCAGTATCCCCTTGCTTTTTTCAAACAACTGCCTCTTGGTCTACGTACAGGTTCAGCATGAACACAGTTAAGTGCTCTGGAATTCTAATTCTTTGCAATGTTATCCAAAATTTGTTATGATCCACAAAGTCAAATGCCCTTGCTTTAAGCCAACATCCATCTAACATCAACAATGATATCCCTCTTTCCACATCCTCTTCTGAATCTGGCTTAAATTTCTGGCAGCTCCCTGTCCATACAATGCTTTTTGAATTATCTTCAGCATATTTTACTTGTATATGACATTAATGATATTGTTGGTTAATTAACATATTCTTTTGGATCACCCTTCTTTGGAATAGGTAGGTATATGGATATCTTCCAGTCAGTTGGCCAGGTAGCTGTTTTCCAAATTTCTGAGTGTAAATGAGTGAGCACTTCCAGCTTTGTATCCATTTGTTGAAATATCTCAGTTGGTATTCCATCAGTTCTTGGATCTTTGTTTTTCATCAATGCCTTCAGTGTAGCTTGGACTTCTTCCTTCAGTAACATCAATTCTTGACCATATGTTACCTCCTGAAATGGTTAAACATGGCCCAATTCTTTTTGGTACTGTGATTCTATATTCCTTCAATTTTCTTTGATGCTTCCTACGTTGTTCAATTTTTTGCCTATAGAATCCATCAATTTTGCAACTTGAGGCTTGATTTTTTTCTTCAGTTATTTCAGCTTGCAAAATGCCAAATATGTTCTTCCCTTTTGGTTTTCTAGCTCCGGTCTTTGCACAGGTCATTAAAATACTTTACTTTGTCTTCTCGAGCCACCCTTTGAAACCCTCTGTTTAGCTCTTTTGCTTCATCATTTCTTCTTTTTGCTTTAGCTACTCTAAGTTCAAGAGCAAGATTCAGAGTCTCATATGACATTGATTTCAGTCTTTTTTTTTTTTTTTGTCTTTTTAATGACCTTTTACTTTCATCATGTATGATGTCCTCCCACAACTCATCTGATTTTCTCTCATTAATGTTCGATGTGTCAAATCTATTCTTGAGATGTTCTCTAAACTTAGGTGGGATATACTCAAGGTCTACATTGGCTCTCATGGACTTGTTTTAATTTTCTTCACCTTCAACTTGAACTTGCATATCAGCAATTGATAGTCTGTTCCGCAGTCAGCCCCTGGCCTTGTTCTGACTGATGATATTGACCCTCTCAATTATCTCTTCCACAGATGTAGTTTACTGGATTCGTGTGTATTCCATTTGGTGAGGTCCACATTTATAGTCATTGTTTATGTTGTTGAAAAAAACTTACCCATAATCTTCTTCAAATTTATTTAAAATATCTCTCACTAATACAAACCATGTAATATGGTTTGTATTAGTGAGACATACTGTAAATAAATTCGAACGAGAATATAGGTAAAATATTTCTGGAATAGTTTTCCATGCATTCAGTACAAGAGGAAATTGGATCTATTTAGTGAATTTCAGCAGTGCTGACTGAGATGGAAAAGCTTGCTTATATTCTGCTCTTGCCAGCCCAGTAGTTAACAATGTTATGTCAGTGGTTTTGATTCTCTTTATAATTAAAGTGTGAAGGATGTTGTTATGGATTGAATTGTGTTCCCCCAAAATGTGTGTCACTATGTCTAGGCCATGATTCCCAGTGTCATGTGATTGCCCACCATTTTGTGATCTGATGTAATTTTCCCATGTGTTGTAAATCCTAACCTCTATGATGTTAATGAAGCAGAGTTAGAGGATGCTATGCTGATGAGGCAGGAATCAATAGATGAGATTAATTTTTATCTTGAGTCAATCTCTCTTGATATAAAAGAGAAGTGAGCAAAGAGGAGAGGGACTTCATACCACCAACAAGAAGTGCTAGGAGCACAGTGCCTCCTTTGGACCCAGGATCCCTGTGATGAGAAGCTCCTAGACCAGGGGAATGTTGATGATAAGGACCTTCCCCCAGAACCAACAGAGAAAGAAAATATTCCCTGGGACCTGACATCTTAAATTTGGACTTCTAGCATCCTAGACTGTGAGAGAATAAATTTCTCTTTATTTTAAAGCCATCCACTTTTGGTATTTTCTGTTTTAGCAGTACTAAAGACAGATGTACATTTTGGTTTATGTCAACCAAAATAACATGATCATAAACATGTTTCTATTTGATTTGAGTAGTTCAACTCAAAATGAGAAAAAACAGCTGCAAACATCTGTTAATAATCGGAATGTGGAATGTACAAAGTATGAATCTAGAAAAACTGTAAGTCTTCAAAAATGATATGCAATGCATAAGCATTGACATCCTAGGCATTAGTGAGCTGAAATGGACTGGTATTGGCCATTTTGAATCAGACAATCATATGGTCTACTATGCCGGGAACAACAACTTAAAGAGCAATGGCATTGCACTCATCATCAAAAAGAACATTTCAAGATCTATCCGGAAGTACAATGCTGTCAGTGATAGTATAATACCCATACACCTACAAGGAAGACATGTTAATATGACTATTATTCAAATTTATACACCAACTACTAAGGCCAAAGATGAAGAACTTGAAGATTTTTACCAACTTCTGCAGTCTGAAATTGATCGAACATGCAATCAGGATGAATTGATAATACTGGAGATTAGAATGTGAAAGTTGGAAGCAAGGAAGAAGGATCTGTAGTTGGAAAACATGGCCTTGGTGACAGAAACGATGCCAGAGATTGCAAGATAGAATTTTGTAAGACCAAAGACTTCTTCATTGCAAATATCTTTTCTCACCAACAGAAATGGTGACATGGACCTCACCAGATGGAATACACAGGAATCAAATCGACTATATCTGTGGGAAGAGACGATGGAAAAACTCAGTATCATCAGTCAAAACAAAGCCAGGAGCTCACTGAGGAACAGACCATCAATTGCTCATATGCAAGTTCAAGCTGAAACTGAAGAAAATTAGAACAAGTCTGTAAGAGCCAAAGTACAACCTTGAGTATATCCCACCTGAATTCAGAGACCATCTCAAGAATAGATTTGATGCATTGAGCACTAATGACCAAAGACCAGGAGAGTTGTGGAATGACATCAAGGACATCATACATGAAGAAATAAAGAGGTCATTAAAAAGACAGGAAAGAAAGAAAAGACCAAAATTGATGTCAGAAAACACTTTGAACCTTGCTCTTGAACATCGAGTAGCTAAAGTGAAAGCAAGAAATGAAGTAAAAGAGTTGAACAGAAGATCTCAAAGGGTGGCTAGAGAAGACAAAGTAAAGTATTATAATGATACATGCAAAGACCTGGAGATGGAAACCAAAAGGTAAGAACACACTCTACATTTCTCAAGCTGAAAGAACTAAAAAAATTCAAGCCTCAAGTTGCAATCTTGAAGGAGTCTATGGGGAAAATATTAAAGGACTCAGGAAGCATCAAAAGAAGATGGAAGAAATACACAGAGTTACTATAACAAAAAGAATTATTTGACATTCAACCATTTCAGGAGGTACCATATGAGCAGGAACCAATGGTACTGAAGGAAGAAGTCCAAGCTGCACTGAAGGCAATGGAGAAAAACAAAGCTCCAGGAATTGATGGAACACCAATTGAGATGTTTCAACAAACAAATGCAGCGCTGGAAGTACTCACTCCTCTATGCCAAGAAATTTGGAAGACAGCTACCTGGCCAACTGACTGGTACAGATCTATATTTATGCCTCTTCCCATGAAAGGTGACCCCACTGAATGCGGAAATTATTGAACAATATCCTTAATATCACATGCATGTAAAATTTTGATGAAGATCATTCAAAAGTGCCTGCAGCCGTATATCGACAGGGAACCACCAGAAATTCAAGCCAGATTCAGAAGAGGATGCGGAACCAGGGATATCATTGCTGATGTCAGACGGATCCTGGCTGAAAGCAGAGAATACCAGAAAGATGTTTACCTGTGTTTTACTGACTATGCAAAAGCTTTCAACTGTGTTGATCATAACAAATTCTGAATAACACTGTGAAGAGTGAGAATTCCAGAACACTTAATTGTGCTCATGAGAAACCTGTACATAGATCAAGAGGCAGTCGTTCAAACAGAACAAGAGGATACTGCGTGGTTTAAAGTCAGGAAAGGTGTGCGTCAGGGTTGTATCTTTAACCATACCTATTCAATGTGTATGCTGAGCAAATAATTTGAGAAGCTGGACTGTATGAAGAAGAATGGGCAACAGGATTGGAGGAAGACTCGCTAACAGCCTGCATTATCCAGATGACACAACCTTGCTTGCTGAAAGTGAAGAGGACTTGAAGCACTTACTGATGAAGATCAAAGACCACAGCCTTCAGTATGGATTACACCTCAACTTAAAGAAAACAAAAATCCTCACAACTGTACCAATAAGCAATATCATGGTAAATGGGGAAAAGTGTGAAATTGTTAAGGATTTAATTTTACTTGGACCCACAATCAACACTCATGGAAGCAGCAGTCAAGAAACCAAAAGACACACTGCATTTGGCAAATCTGCTGCAAAAGATCTCTTTGAAGTGTTGAAGAGCAAAGATGTCACCTTGAAGAGTAAGGTGCGCCTGACCCAAGCCATTGTTTTTTCCATTGCCTACTATGCATGTGAAAGGTGGACAATGAATAAGAAGACCAAAGATGAACTGATGCCTTTTAACTGTGATGTTGGACAAGAATACTGAATATACTACAGACAGCCAAAAGAAGAAACAAATCTGTTCTGGAAGAAGTACAACCAGAATGCTCTTTAGAAGCAAGGATGACAAGACTTTGTCTCACATACTTTGGACATGTTGTCAAGAGGAATCAGTCCCTGGAGAAGGACATTAAGCTGTGTAATGTAGAGGGTCAGCGAAGAATGAGATGGATTGACACAGTGGTTGCAACAATGGGCTTAAGCATAACAATGACTGTGAGGATGGCACAGGACCGGGAAGTGTTTCGTTCTGTTGTACACAGGGTCGGTATGAGTCGGAACTGACTCGGTGGCACCTAACAACAACAACATTTGATTTACACACGAGTTAATATTCATGGAAAATGTCAAGCTCATTTAATCCTCTCAATAAATATATTACTGTCCTTTTTTTTAATTCAAGGTAACTGTAGTATGTAGCAAAATATAAAACTAAGTAATGTTTATGTGTGTGTGTGTTTGTATATATGCTTATATATGTATGTCTGTATTATTCTTTATTTTTTTAAATAAAATTTTTGAGGCCTAGTGGAGCTTAGACATCATCCTGTCTAGTGGTTCTTATCAGTATCTGCATAATAGAATAAGCTGGGATTTAAATACAACACCAATACAAGGCCTCACCCATACTAGAAGTTCTCAAATTTAGCATATATCAGAATCACTTGAAGGGTTTGTGAGAACACTGATTGCCAAGGTTCAGCTCTCAGAATTTCTGATTCAGTAGGTTGAGGTGGATCCCAAGGATCTGCATTTCCAACTAGTGTCCATATGATATAGTGACACTACTCTGGGTACCACACTCTGGAAACAACTGACCCAGATAAGTAAATCAGAATCTCTAGAATTGGTAGAACTAGGACCTTTATTTATGTATTTTTTACTGGAACTTTGCAAACATACGCAAGTGTGGAGAGAAGAGTGAAATGAACACCAATGTATCAATTAATAAACTTTATTTATAAGACCATCTTTTCACTCAAGGCTTCTTTTCTGGCCCCTCCACTTTCATTTCCCCCTTCCTTTTTCTTTTATTTTTGGTCTTTTCTTTGTTTTCTCTCTTTTAATTTTTTAAAAATATTTTTGGAGTCTGTTTGAAAATAAATCTCATTTGTCATTTCCCTCACAAAGACTCTGTATGCATTTCTAGGTGATACTTTTTTTTTTTCCTTAATAATCACCATTTTGTTATCACATCCAAATCCAAAAAACCAATCTCCCTGCCGTCAAGTCGATTTCTGACTCATAGCAACCCTACAGGACAGAGAAGAACTGCCCCATAGGGTTTCCAAGGAGTAGCTGGTGGATCTGAACTGCTAACCTTTTGGTTAGCAGCGGAGCTCTTAACTACTGCTCCACCAGGGCTGTTATCACATAGGTGCTTTTAAAGTGCCCCCCCCCCCCAGGAGATTTCAATGTACAGCCAGGATTGCAAACCATCAATTCTAGTCAAACTCCCTTGTTTTATACAGTACAGGAAAACCTGAAAGAGACAAACTGATTTCCTTGAAGCCATTCAGAATAAAATTTGATTTTTCATCTCCTAGCATCACTATGAGTTTTTTAAGCTTCAATTTTTTAAATTAAACTTTCCAGTGGGGACAGAGACTTTAAAGAGAATGAAAATTACATTGCATAATATGATTAAGTAACGGTAAGCAGAGTGCCTAATGTGTTGTGTTTGGATTGTCTTAAAATATATTTTTAAGTTAACAAATAATTGTCTCCATAGATGTGTTTATTTATAAATATCTTATGGTATAGTTAAAAAGTTGATTTTAAGTCTAAAGAACTCGGTTTAGCTTCCAGATGAACCACATATTTATTGTGAGTTCTAAGTCCTAGAGAAATTACTTATCTTTTTTTAAGTCTCAGTTTCCTCATCTGTGAAATGTAAATAATAATACTTAATGAGAGAGCATATGTAAAAGATTTTTATAAAAGAACAATAACAAGCAAATGAAATGGACAAAGATTTTTTTTAAAAAAAGGTTATCTAAGAGCTTTTTTGTAATTCAATTATTTGGTTATGCCTTTGTTTTAGGAACTATAAGTGACTGAATATTTACATTTCAGTGTATGTGTGTGTGTACCCGCAAGCACGTGTGCATGTATGCCTGATTTTTAAATGTGTAAATTATTATGGGTTGTAAGTTTAAAGTGTTCTAAATCTGCTTTAAAGACTTACTTGTTATAGGTATCACTGAAGCTGTTTTATTAAAATTTCCAGGTACTGATTTAAATCTGATATTCAGACTACGAAGAAATTTCCTAACCTTTTTTTTCTGTCTCATTTAGAGATTATAAAATATTGTGTGAAAATAAGACTCTCTTTTTCATAGTTTACTGAAATATACTGATTGAAATAATACATTTTCACATTAAATATTAAGAAAACAGCTCATATTAATTATTCCTTTGCCAAATGATAAATGAAATAAATTAACATGTTTCATCTTAGTTTTTTTAAACATGCTAGAGTTGAATGATTAATATAAAATAAGTTTATATTTCAAACAAATAGTCTTGGAGTTTTTTTGTAGCTTGTAAGTTTCAGAATAGAGGAGATTTCAAACAGGTAAGCAAGACTGAGAATTGTTTTCAGTTTAAAATTAGCCTCTGCAATCCAGATTTGTTGTATTATTTCACATTGATAAATAAAACCATGAGTGAATCCCTACCAGCACATGATATAAATAAACTATCCTCTCTGGATTTTTCTCTACCTTTCTAAACTAAATTTAGGTTCATCATTTTATTATATCCCAAAAAACTCAACAGTATATCTCAAATTTTTAAATGTAATTGTAAAATTAGAGAAACATTTAAACATTAACTAAATTGTACCATAAGAAAGACGTATGTCTGACAAAACTAATCTCACAAATGCTTCATAAGCCAGAACAATAATGCAATTTTACAAAATAAGTGTATATTTTAGTATTATCTGGATTCTTGATATTACAAATATATAAAGCTCTGAGGAAATAAGTATTAATGTCTTTAGTACTTAATACAATTGGTTTATTGCTTTCTGGAAAGCTGAGCTCTTTCTCAGGTAAAATATGCACTAGCATCAGCAGAATTTGAGGCAATTCTAAGGTCTCCTCATATTATTCATTCCAACACTTTATTGATACTTCCCTATTGCTTCATTATCCTAATAGAGGAGAGAAAACATGCAGATTAGGTTATCTCCCTGGAAATAAAAGAAAAGCCTGTTGACATTGGAAGACAGGCTGCATAAACTAAATTTCCTACCAATATCTCAGAGTCCATATCATCCTAAATATAGCTAGGTGGATTTTCATCGAAGTCGGAAGTTTGACCTCAAGTACAGTTTAAGGCCTGTCTTCATGACTTACATCAAGGTGACATCAGATAGGCTACCATTCTTCATAGCTGCTAAAATTGAGATCTAATCAGAGACCCTAAGACTGCTAAAAGAGAGCCATAACAAAAATGTTAGGATGACAGACAGGCAAAATAAACTTTCGTTTTCAGTGTAATTCTCTATTCAAAAATCACAAGGACATTCACCCTGATTCGCAGATGCTAGTTTTCATGAAGATGCCTGTTATTTGAGCATCTCTACACGCAGGTTGAATATTATCAGAAATTTAGTTGTCTAACCATGGTGAATCAACTTGGAGTACAGTAACAGCCTGCCTGAAGCCTCCAAAACCCCTTGTAAGACCACTTCTGACCAGCAGCCAGAGGACTATGCCTAGTGTAGGGTTAGACGGTGACTGGGGTAGATGTGTTTTTTTTCCTAAGAAGAGAAAAATTGTATTCCTGCAAATAATTGAATCCATACAGAGACAGTCTGACAATACATTACACAGCATGGTATCCTTAGAACTGGAAAGCCCCATGGTGGGGAAAATAAGTCCAGCCCACTTGAGAACATTTCATACTTTGAACCACTATTTTCAAAATAAGAGTGACATATGGGTATCTAAATTACTCAGCAATGATAGGAGGGAAATTAGGCTTAATAACTAAACCCATATTTTGATATAAATGATCAAAGATCAGTTCCTGACATATTTGCTTATTTAGCATTCTTAACATTCATTCTTAAGCTGGAGAAAAAGTTAAGAATTACTGCTAAGATAAATTTGGTAAACAGAATAATCAGTCTTTACATTTGCAAAGGTTTCCCACACTGAGAGTTGTCATCATTTTAGTTAAGGGTTCGGAAGTCATTACATTTGTGCTTAATTGGGCATGTTGAAAAATAGTTTCAGCTCTATAACATGGCATTATTCTCTTTTCAAATATAATTACTTGGTCAATGAAAGTCACTTTTCTGTGAAAAATTTATTTTAGGTCTAAGTGCAAGTTGTTCCTTTTTCATTGTACTGTTTTTTGCTACTTTTGATATCTACCTCCTTTTTCATATAAAGTTCTTTAAGAGTGGAGGGAAAAAAGTATTTGTTTTATTCTTTTCATTTGTCTTTGTGTTTCATTTTTGATGGGTTCTTCTCTATACTGCCTTTTAAATTTGAGACAGCTCAGTAATTCAAGTGAGGGTGAATGCTAATAAGATAACTAATCTTCCAAAAGGATTTATAAGAACTGATTTTATTTCATTTTCTAATGCTCCCAATGGTAAAAATGATCTTTATTTTTACTTGTTGGCACACAATGTAGCAAGTTTATATGCTAGAATAAATATACTTGAAATAGTCCTCTAATTCACACTCTAACCCAACTGATCTCTTTTTTATTATTTTGGATGTCATGAATTTCATCTGTTTTAAACTTAATCTATAACAAAATCTTCCCTAAATGTTTCACTTTTGTCTTGAAGCACTTGAAAAATGAGTGACTAGGGCTCTGCATGGAAACCCTTTAGCCTGCTGGATGAACCCAAGAGAAACAAGAAAATAAACAGAAGTGATAAAAATTTAATGGATTTGATTTTATCCTTTTTCCAGAGGAAGACCCTGCAGATTCTGGGTTAGGTCAACAAAGAAGGGTTTTAGTGCTTTTCTCATCAGTTACACACAATAAATGAGCGATAAAAAGTGTTAAGTTCTACATGGATGAAGCATTTGGCATTTGTTATGTTGCTAGGTGTAAAGTCTCTTTATTGTAAGTTCTCTCCTTTTTTCTCCTCTGCCACCCCAACTTGTTTTAAAAAATAAAATATAATAAGGATAACCAAATGAATTTAAAATTATGTGAGTCTAATTGTTCAATTCAAAGATACAGACCCAGTTACAGTGAGACTCAATTCCCCTTTTCAGCTTTGCTTTCCCTCATTGCATTTTCACCAACTCAAACAAGGAAAGGGTCCCTTTCCTCAAGTAAGAAGGGCACAAGAACTCTTTCGCAGTCATCTTGTACCCCCTGCTAATATTAATGGTGTCTGCAGGAAGTCTGAGGCGCCACCTATGGCAGCTGTGGTGGCTTCAACATCAGTCCAAGGGGAGTGAAAGAGACAGAGGGGTGGTCAGGACTCATAGGAGCTGGAAGAGCCATGGGAGGGGGTGGCTGGGCAAGAAATCTTGTGACAGATTGAATCACACTCAGACTCCCCATGGTTGTTGGTGTCTTTGGAGGGAATGGGTTCTGTGGGCAAAGTATACACCATCTGGCATAGTACTTGTTTTCCTCAGTGTGTCTGTCTCACCACATTAAAAATGTAACCTCACTGAGTGTAGAGTTTTATATGTTTTCTTCACTGCTATATTTCTAAGACTTAAGACAGTGGCTGATACATGGCAGTTACTCAATAAATATCTGTTTAATTAATAAAATAATAGACAAATTGATCAGATAAAAAATAAGCATTATTCCTAGATGATAAGGAATGAAAGAACATTCATGTTTTCTAACATGACACACACATAAATGGAAAACTGCCACATAGAATAGCCATTATATCCAACGGTAATTTAATGAACAAACTACATGGCATAATTACAAATCTTGTCAAAGAAATGAGTCTGTCAGGACAAAATGATGTTAAGTTTTAATGTACTTGGTTGTACAAAGTCCATTTGTCTTTTTTAGAAGCATTTGCTTTGTTCCAAAACACCATTATACATAATAGAAAAAATGCTATTGTTGTTACTAGGTGCTGTTGAGTCAGTTTCGACTCACAGCCACCCTATGCACAACAGAACGAAACACTTCCCAGTCCTGTGCCATCCTCATAATCATTGTTATGCTTGAGCCCATTGTTGCAGCCACTGTGTCAATCCATCTCATTGAGGGTCTTCCTCTTTGTCGCTGATCCTCTACTTTACACAGCTTGATGTCCTTCTCCAGGGACTGGTCCCTTCTGATAACGCATCCAAAGTATGTGAGACAAAGTCTCACCATCCTTGCTTCTAAGGAGCATTTTGGCTAATCGGTATTGTATATATTTTATTTATGAATGAACTTCTGTCTTTACCTACTGTTAAATCCCTAGGATTTTGACTGTCAGTAAATACAAGGAATCAGATTTGAAATGATCTTGAAACAAATATCAAATACTCATTTTCATTTCAGTATGAGAAAAATATTCCCACACTTGAAGCACTATAATATACATTATGGGATATATCAACAACTCAGTACACAGAATCTTTAAATCCTAAAAACATTTTTGTTAGTGTTGCCACCCAGCAAATTTAAGCATTTTATTTTATAATTTTAAAATGCACCTTTTTTTAGAAAGAGGCAAGATATTAAAGCATGTGACTATTAAGGACTAAGCATGTGGCATGATGAATTTTACTTCAAGCCTCAGAAGGTGTATGAATCAGAGAAGAGGAGACTTGAAACCACTGACTATAATAAACCTTATGTCTTTCACTTCACATTGCATGCCTGGTTTAGTGCAATAAAGGGAATATTTTGAAGGTACTTGAAGAAGATCTGATACATGAGAGGGGGCCTCTTGTGCTATTCAAGGACAAAAGCAAAATCACAAAATTGATTCTCCATCATATTGGCAGGAGTAGGAAGGCCTCAAGTAAAATCCTTTAGTGCAAGTAAATTTTTTTCATGAGAAAAGTCCATTGTTTGGTTCTATATAATAAATATGATTCTGTAATGTAGGCGAAAAGTAGTCCATACAAGTACATAAAAAGTCATTCCTCAATTATTATTATTTAGTCATTTGAGTTTTCAATCCTTGCTTAATATCATTCCTCATATCAGAACTTCTCAACATGACATCTTCAAATTGGTATTGGAAATTCTACTTGGGTGTAGTTTGTTAATAATCTATGGGTGTCAGTATTTAAATCTTCAACAAATATTTCTACTTGTCTTCCCATACACACATCTTACCCCACTTTCATTTTCTCTTGTGGTTGGATGAGGATATGTGATTAATTTTGGCCAATGAGTGGAGACACAGGCCATTTTCAGGTCATAGTGTTTAATTGCTGGAATGGAATCCTCCTGAGGTTTCCTTTTCTCTGGCATGATGAATGGAAACTAGTTTGATGTTGGCTGTGCTGGTACCCTGGCTTATTCAGTAATTACTGGAAGCAGAAACTTCTCATCCAAACCCCTTCCACTAAAACATGATGAATATATGAGTGAGAAATAAAACTTCATTATTTTAAGTCATTGAGATTTGTATAACTGTTTTTAAGATACATTTTCCTAACAAGCACACTAAATATTTAATTAGCATTTTACTGCCCAAAGGATATCATGGGAAATTTTGACAAATTCTTGGCTGAAATTAAAATATACTAGATATTCTATCCTGATCCAGTTTCATCATTTGCTAATAAATCATAATCTACTATATGTGGCTGCAATGTGAAATGTTGAATTATGTTCGAATATCTGTTCACTAATACCATCATTTTTGTTACACTGTGTAGGTAAATACAATCTATTTGTGTTAATTTTAATAGACAGATAATTTTTTAGACTTGACCCCTTCCATTTATTAGTATTCTTTAGTAAGATGTAGTAAACCTTGTGTGTTTATAGCAAGAGTAAGGGGATATAAAGCAAAAACATCACATGGGGCTAAGAAAGAATATAAATGCTCATGAGAATAATGGGTTGATAGAAATGGAAGGAGGCAGGCAAGTCCGAGCAGTGAACCAACCAGGGAAACTAGAAAGAACAATGTGAAGAGGGCCTCAATTTCAATATTCAATGATCCATTAGGTATTATTTCAATTCGACAATCCTTGTGCTAATGCTCAAATTTAACATTCTAGTTGTTCACCACCTTCCATACTTAATACCAGTTGCCATCGAGCCAACTCATAGTGATCCTATAGGACAGAGTAGAACTGCCCCATAAGGTTTCCAAGGAGTGGCTGGCAGATTTGAAAATCCAAATATTTGGGAAATTAGAATACGTTCGTGTGTAAATAGAGTGGGCTGTGAGAGATAAAATGGAATTCTGCCTCCTGCTTTTGGTAAAAATATATATATGTTGTAGCTCTAACAAATCAATCATACTTTATACAGCTTGGTTAGGTTCTAGAATTAATGTTTATTACAGATCAAGGAGACATTTTATGGGTTGTCCTGGGAACCTAACCACCATTTATATTGTTTCTATGGGAAAATGCATTCCAAGTTCCAAACAATTGACTCACAAATTAACTTCTGGAACACTACCAGTTTTTAAATTGTGGACTCCTGTATGGCAGAACGATTAAGGCATAGAAACAATAAGATAATGTCCAGGTTTCATATCTTCTGTGTATAAGGATGGTAGCTTAATAATGATAAGACTATCTGCCTCAGCAGCCTGTAAAGTATATATTTACTTAGCACTCACTTGTGAGAACAATTTTTTTCCTGATGATTTCTGCTACATAATTCATAGCCATGTGGGAGGAATCTGGCTCTAGAAATTATAAAGAAAAAGTGGCAGAATATATGGTGTCATGATCCTGTCCATCAGTCTATTTGTAATCCAAAGGTCTGTGCCCTGACAACTATCTCCACTGCATTGTTAACTGTAGCAGAGAACAGATGGGGATCACTAATAGACAGAGCTTACTACCTACTTTAGTGGACCTATTTGTCTCACTGACATTTGATAGACTTATGGTGTAGTGAATGTCCATTACGCTGCACAGACTTGCCCTGATCATGCTATGTGTTAAATGGATAATGCTAATCAGAGGAAGTGAAAAAGACCAAAAACGAGACTGAAATTACCATCAGTATACTGGGTGTACATTTAATATACACTAAACATTTAAGCAAAAGAGTTTGCTGATTGACTATCCATCTTACTTGGTATGAGATTTCTGCCACTGTACAAAGCATCCAGAAATCAGAGGAATTTAGAACCACAGTTCTTAATAAATTATATTTAGTTTTAAACCAGACATATTTAGATAATGGAAGCAACTCTGAAAAACAATTGAGTCTATTACAGGCTATAAAGAAAAGCCAGGGCTCCACTGTCCACTGAACGTGCTAATTGAAACTGACCTTGCAAAAAGATGAAGAAAAGAATGTTTGCTCTAATTGCAAAGGCTCCTTGGCTGGTACATATTCCTATTTATCACTTCACACTTGACTGACCCATGGTGTTTGATACAGATTCTCTTTCTTAGAAAATGTTCTTAACTTGCAAAATAAGCCTATTGCTTCGTTATTGTTGCCTCATAGAGCACTTTGGTATGAATCATAGGAGAAGAACATTCCAATTTATTTCAACCTGTCTCCAGTAACAGAAGTTTAAATGATAAAGTCTTACTCTAAAGATTTAAAAGCTGTAGAACAGTTATGTCACCTTAAGAGATGTATACAATGATCAATGTATACAGCCAAAGCACATTGTAAGTTTTTGATTAGATCAAGAAAAAACATTCCCTAAACTTCCTTCCTAGGATACTGGAATATCTAAGAAGAGCTACAGGAGTTCTGAGTCACTGGGAGAAGCAAAGTCTAAAGTAAACAGCAGTAAGCCCATTTCAGAAGACAGTATTACTGATCAAATCAATGCAGTACTTTATGTGAATAAAGAATAAGAACATTCCACATCAGCAGAGTAACCACAGTTAATTGAACCCGTAAATTGGAGGTGATCTGTTAATCTAATAATGCAAAGTGCTACCTTCCTTGGACAGCAAGTGAGGTTGTACAATGGGCTTTATGGGATTTTCCAAGTCTCAGCATTGTTATAGAAATTTTAGTTACAGCAATCCACTGATTAAAGGCTATGCTGTCAGTTGCCTTTCTTTTTTTTTAACTTATATTTTCATCTAAAACACAGTGACCAGTATACCAGTGGAAAAGTATCGCTCTCAAATAATTTGAATTTCCCAGATATATGGGTGAAGACTTGAGCCAAAAGAATATAATACATTTCCAAGAAGGTAGCTAGGAATTTTGTTTGCATCCTCTTTCTAATGATAAACACCTGGTGAATGTTACAATTAAGTCTGTATTGGAAATGTGTAAAGGATTAATATATTTAAAAATCGAGATTCAAAAAGAAATGGGTGCGTATTTTTGTATGTTTTAGCTTTTATACCAAGGGCATCTATAATACAAAATAAGACTGACCTCCCTAGACTTAAATAAAAGCCTAGAGGTAGTTTACATATTTGTATTCAGGAAATATACCTGTATTCCTATTTAGGTCAATGAAGTTACATATAGGTTGTATAACTTAAATGTAATATATAACTTATACATGAGGAAAAAATATCAAATTTTTTCTGAAGTCAATTACAAGCTACAGCTCTTTTTCCAAGTATAAATAAATTTACTGATGGCCTTTAGAAAGTTGTACTTAATTTAATAAAAAAACTGATACATTCAGAACTTGAACTTACAATATATGAAAAAACCACCAAACCAAAGGCTTTGTATATTATGGCACTATTTAGGGCCCTAGGACCTAAGATGGAAATCATAAGGTTAGGGAAATTACTTTTTGGAAGTACTGAGCAAATTTTGTGAATGAATTCATAGTTTACTATAACCCAAAAACCAAATCCACTACCGTCAAGTAGATTCTGACTTACAGCAACCCTAGTTTCGTACAGACTCATATATGTATCTGAATTATGTATACACATTTAGCTACACACACATGCTGATATATGCATATGTGTGTATGCAATATTAGAGGAGACATATTTATAATTACAAGTGGCATATAATTAAAGATGGTGAGTAGTGCTCTGCAATAGTTTGGATACATCTCTTTTGCCATCATTGTTTACATGCATCATCTTTTGAACCTTTGCATTTTCTAACTTATAATACCTCCAGTATCATGTGCAAACACTATTCTACCCTGTTGGGATACAAACAGACAGAAAACACCTAGCCTTTAAGGGGCTTATGATTCTAGCAGCAGGATACAGACAATACAAAGAGACAAAATAGGTAAATAAATTATTTAATATGTTAGAAGCTTATAAGTGATATGAAAAATGGAAACAGGTAAGTGGAATAGGTAGTACCAGTGGTAGAAGAGTGAAGATATGTTAGTTTGTTTTAATAGAGAGATCAAGGTAAACCTCAATAAGAAAGTGATATTTGAGCTAAGACTTGAAGGAAGTATGATGCTAGCTATGTGGTTACCTGGGTGAAGTGTGTCTCAATACAAAGGCCCACAGCAGGAAAATTTTCAGTGTGCTCAAGTAATGGAAATGAGTCCAGTGTGTCTGCAAGAGTATGGGCTAAAGAGAAAACAGTATGAGATGAGGTCAGTGAGGTAGTAGTTGTTGTTGCTGTCATCAAGTTAGCCCCTGACTCAAGGTGGCCTCATGCACAATGGAATAAAACACTTCCAGGTCCTGTACCATCCTCATGATCAGTTGAGAATCAGACTGTTTTGATCCATAGGGTTTTTAGCAACATAGCAACACACAAGTGCCCACTGACAGATTGTGGCTATGTATGGAATCGAACCCAGGTCTCCTGCATGGAATGTGAGAATTCTAACACTGAACCATCAGTGTTCCCATTTTCAGTGAGGTAGCAGGCCTAAATTGCATAAGACTATTAGGCATGTTAGTAATTTGGCTTTTAACTAAGAGTCAAATGGGGACACAAGTCTGGATGGCGAACAGATGAGTAACATGAGTACCCATTTGTATGATAGATAACTCTGGTTGTTGTTTTGAGATGTCCACTTATAAGCCTATTGCAACAATCTGACTGAAAAATGGTCATCATTTGGACCTTTTGGTTGCAGTGAAAATCGTAAAAATTGGTCATATTCTGGATGCATTTGACAGATTTTATGATAGATTACATGATATAAGAAACAAGGAGAAGATTTATTATGGATGTCAAGTTTCTGGGACTGAGCAACAAAAGGATGGCATTGCCATCAAATAAGACAGAGACATTTGCAGATGGAATAAGTTTGGTGGAAATATGGGGAGTGTGGTTTAGAATATGTTAAGTTTTAGATACTCATTAAATATACACATAGAGATGTTGAGTAGGTAGTTGGATGTTCAAGTGTGGAGATCAGGAAAGAGGTCTGAGCTGGAAATAGAAATTCTGGAGTCACTGACCAGTAGATGGTAATTAAAGCATGAAGTAGGTGAGAACACCAGGAGAGTGAGATGCATAAAATAACTGAGAAGTAACAAGGCCAGAATCTTTAGGTATTTCAACTTAAAAAGTGGTAGAAAACACGAGATATCAGCAAAACAGAATGAAATGAAGTGAAGTAGAATAGAAACATAAATCCAAGTAAAGAAAAAAAAATTTTTTAAGGAGGGAGTGATGCCATTGTCAAATGTTTCTTGTAGGTCAACAAAGCTGAGAGCTGAAAATTGTTCAATGTTTCAAAGTGATCATTCAAGACTTTGAAAAGATGAGCTTTAGTAGACTGCTAGGTATGAAAGCCTGAGTAGAAGGGTTTGAAAAAGAATGAGAGTTGAGGAACTGAGGACAGTTGAGTGGTTTCACAACAAAGGTGAACAGAGATATGGGAAGGCAACAGGCAGGCAAATTGGGTTAAGGGAAAGTTTTACTTTAACATAAGAAAGAAAACAGGAAATTTGTCTATTGTTCTTACTATTCTATAAACAGGGGAAAATGATGATGTACAAGAAAAAAAGAGAAATAACAGAAAATTTTTATGGCATTGACCTATTGGTGGTGAGGGAGGATAAAACCTAGAGCACAGATTGGAAGAACATTGCCCAATGTCCTATGAAGTGGGAGAATTACTATAGACTCTCCTCTCTTTACTACAAGAAACACAATCTCTACAGAGTGAGGGTTGCTTGAGAAGCTCTTTTCCAACTTCTTTCATCTAAAGTGCTTCCTGTCTATCATTCTTAAATTTCTTTAGGGCTCTATTAATGAAGGCTAATGTGAATCTTGGGGGAATATGTTCCAATAGAGCCACAACAATGGCAGAAAGCAGTTAGCAGGATTTGCTGATCAACTTCTGAGTAGTGACTCTTGTTAGTCAATCACCACAGTGCATGCACATATGTATGCACACACACACATCCCCCCAACACACGTGAATATGTACTGATTAAATGAAAGAGATTTCTTTGACATTTTAGAAAAGAGCAGTGCCAGAAGGAGGAAAAGTAGGTTACCTGAGAGTCACAGTTGCTTAGTGGGGAATGTCAAATGTGGAATGATTGAGTTTATATGATACTGACAAGGAGTGCTCTACTCCCTAAACTTTCTCTCACTACCATCAAAAATTAAATAATTATGCAAAATAGAATAAGTGAAGGTCCAGGCTTTGGTTCCTTTTCTCTGATACATCATCAAAGTAGCTTATACCTCTGAGGAAAATGAGCTCACAAGGAAAAAAATAATGAAACCTTTATGCGTCACAATTATTATAAGAGAAAAAATATAATCAATGGGACAGCTTACACAGATAAAGCCAAATTAACAACCAGACAAGATTAAAAAAACATGCAAAATAAATATCATTAATGGAGGAATAAATGGAAGTATATTAGCAGCATGCATAGAAACAACTAGTTGTAAAATAATATGAATTTGAAATAAAGAACTCAGTATATAGGTTTAACAGCACAATGGATGCAGATAAAGGTTAAATAAAAGAACCAGAACTTGACATTGAGAATCTCTTCTCAAAGGTATTAAAGAGTTAAAGCAGTGAAAAATAAAAAACAAAATTAATAAACATGATTGATAGGAAAAAAATGTCAACATCCATATATGGAAGTTCCAAGGGAGGAAAAATTAAAGTGACGAGTGAAGATATATGAACAAATAATTGTCCAGTGTTTCCTTATTAAAAGTAAAACAAGAAACTACAGATCAAAAGTACTTGTAAAGACCCAACACAATAGATAAGTAGAAATTTATAGTTAGACATTAGAATGATCTAAGTACTTACAGAAAATGGAAAATTCTAAAACCTTTCTGACAAAAAAAATAGTTCATCTAAAAAAGTACATCAGATTGACTCTAGAACTCCTCAAAGCAACACTCAGTAAACTCATAGATCAAAAAACATTCTCAAGTTGAATTAAATAATAATTAGTAATGCAGCAGTATGTTGTCTGAAAAGGTCAAGAATAAAGAAAAGGGTACAGAAAGTTTTGAGACCTGGGGAAGGGAGGGTTATGTTTAGACAAAAGTGAATTCAAAGTAGGGGACAAAAGGGCAAAAACTTGATGTTTTAAATAGATGAGGGAAACTTAAGCTCAAGTAGCTTTAGAAATCAGGAACATATTTAAACCTATAAGGAAATAAAATCTGACTATGCACTAGGTAATAAAAAAATACTGTAATACATTTAAAGAAATTAGCATTGTCTAGAATAATATAAAATTAGAAATCAGTATCAAAACTGTACTCAAAATCCTTAAATATGAAAATCATAACATATTCTACTAAAAAAAATCTTGAATAAAGGACGAAATAATAAGGGGAATGATATGATTATTATATAATTAGCACTATAACCTGTGTCAAATAAAATATTTTATACTGAAATATTTATCATGAGTTATTAAAGTGTTCAGAACACAGGAAATGTAGTACTTAGAAAGGAAATCATGTATTTAAATACATTTCCAGAAAATAATAAAGAGCTAAGCAATGGACTTAAGAACTTGGTAAAAAGCAAACAAAATAAATCGATTAAAACACAACCATACGACTGAGAAATTTGAGGAGCTAACTATTCAAATAAAGAAATTTAAAAATTGTGAAGTAGATCCAGTAAAACAAAAAGAAATTAATGCTAAAGATATATGCAAAAAGAAATGCAATAGAGTATGCTAACAACTAAAACAATGAAATTGGATAAACTTCAAAGATAAATTTCAAATGACTGAAATAGAGAATGAACTAGGAAAAAAATCAAATGCAACTGACATTCAAATAAACAAAAAAAGAATATTTTGAAAAGTATATACCAATACTTTAATGGTCAGAAAACAATGAATAAATTTCTGAAAAATAAAAAATCCTAAAATTGATATATCTACAAATAAAGAATCTGATTAGATTGTATTCTCAGATTGGTTTCTTTCAGAAGCAGTCATTGAGTAAAGGATATGAGTTCATGTGATTTATTAAGGAAATCTCTGTGGGATAAACAAGTAAGTTAACTGAAAAATCAGGGTAGGGACAGGAAAGAAGCTCTAAATAAGGGTGAAACTTCAGGTTAAGCCCTAGACTCAGTCTGATCCTGCAGGGAACTCCAGAATATAAAATACAAGGCAAAATTCATCCTACATCTGTCAATCACTAGTATCAGGTCTCTGGGGAGGAGAATGTAAAACATCTAGGCCAAAGAACAATGTCACTTCTTGACTAAGGGTAATCTTCTATAGGTGTTAAGTCCAAGCAGTTAGCAGCAATGCATATAGGAATTACGGGGTTGAATTCAGAGAAGTTGATAAAGGGATGCATGGGGATCTCAGGGAGATATCGAGAATGTTGTTTATAATCAGTAACCATTACAAACAACAAAATGGTAATGAAGAGCTCTTCTTCAGAAAACCAAGGCCCCAGGCCAACATGGCACTATAGACAGAAGCCATCCCTCTGCAGCAGAGATTTGTAAAATAGATACAAATGTCAATCCTGGAACTCTAAGAAGGGATAAAGAACTAGAATAAGCACTGAATGAAAGAAGAAACTGACAGAGAACAGAGAACATGGAGAGCTATGGAGTGGAGGTCCCCTGCCAGCTAACACCATGCAGCTTTGCCATCCTGGAGCACAGCAAGCAATGTCCCCAGACAAGGAGTACAAGAAGGCAACTTCATGCAGCTCACAACAGGAGACAGAACACCTGCCCCACATGCCACCTCCTTCTTCCGACCGGCCCCTGACATGCCACCATGGCTAGCGCACCACCAGTTGCTCAGGCCAGCCACAACACTAGGCCTGCACTGCCACCCCCTCCCCCTCACTATTTGACCAGATGCTGAATGGCTGGAAGCGAGCCCGCACTACCCTTCATCCAGCATCTATCTGGTGAGGGGCTGAGAAAGCTCCCACACTGCTGGGCCAAAATCAGGAGACAGACAACACCCACTCAGCCCACCCTCAGCCACCTTACCAAACCAGTGTACAGTGAAGCAGGCTCACCCTGCCTGTTCCTGCCCTGCCCATCCAGACAAGGAAGTGAGAATTATCATGCCCACAGATGAGCAAGCAGTAAAGCATGCCTGGCCCACC
The DNA here is from genome assembly GCA_030035585.1 of Dugong dugon. Lineage (NCBI taxonomy): Eukaryota > Metazoa > Chordata > Mammalia > Sirenia > Dugongidae > Dugong > Dugong dugon. Next base: position 35,217,318 of record CM057475.1, on the reverse strand, counting down.
CATCCTGACACATCAAAGCAAAACAAAAAAGCAGAATGAAACAAATGAGCATATAATCAATAAATAAATAAAATAATACCTTAATGTCTTGGAGAGAGCAGACAATACCAAAACATACAAAAAAGCAGGAAAAGATGGCTCCAGCAAATGATCAAAATAAAGAATCAGATAATTTCTGGTAGAAGAAAAGGTAATGTAACTACCTGATATGGAATTCAAAAGATTAATATTTAGGGCTGTCCAAGAGATAAGGAAAGAGATTAAGGAAAACACAGACAAAACCAAAGAAAAATAGACAAAAATCATAAAAAACAAAGACAAAAGCAACAAAAACATAGCCAATATCAAGGAAAACACAGACAAAGCAATGGAAGAGTTCAGGAACATAACACAAGAACAAAACATCAAAATAACTAAATGATTAGAAGTCATACAAAAATAGCTACTAGAAATCCAAAAGATAAACAACAAAATTTCGGAAATTGGCAACTCAATAAAAAGTATTAGGAGCAAATTTGAAACAGTGGAAAACAGAATCAGCAAAATTGAAGACAAATCCATGGGCATCACTTTGTTTGAGGAATAATCAGAGAAAAGAATGAAAAAAAACTAAGAATTATGTGGGACACAATCAAGGACAAAAACTGGGACATGACTGGGGTTTCAGAACGAGGAGAAAAAAGAAAACGCAGAGAAGACAGTTGAAGATTTGCTGGAAGAAAACTTCTCAAATATCATGAAAGTTGAAAAGCTGACCATCTAAGAAGCTCAGTGAACCCCATGTAGGACAATCCCTAAAAGAAAGTCACCAAGACACATCATAAACCACACTTGCCAAAATCAAAGATAAAGAAAGAATCCTGAGAGCAGCTCAAGAAAATGTAAATGGACTTGGGTAGACATGGCTGTGACAGCATGCTTGTCCGTTTTCCCACTCTTGTCTATTCTGTAATATTGTCTGGACTTGGGCAGACCCAGCTCCAGCTGGGTCACATGCTTGTCTGTTTTCCCACTCTTGCCTATTCTGCAATATTCTTTGGATTTGGACAGACATGGCTCTAGCAGCATGCTTGTCCATTTCCCCACTTTTGTCTGTTCTGTAATATTTCCTTGGACTTGGGCAGACATGGCTCTGGCAGCATGCTTGTCTACTTCCCACTTTTGCCTTTTTGAATATATGCTGAATAAAACTTTCTTTTTGGTTTACTAAACTTTGTGATGTTTTTTCCCTACAATACAATCTAAGTGTTGGTGGTTGGAACCCACCCAGTGGTGTTGAAGAAGAAAGGCAATCTGCTTCCATGCAGATTACAGACAAGAAAACCCTACAGAGCAGTTCTACTCTGATCCATGAGGTTTCCATGAATTGGAATCCACTCAGTGGTAACAGTGTGGCACTTCTGAACCCAGGCCTGTCTTCCTTGCACTGTGATTGTTTTGGGTCCTCAGCAGAATTTTAAGTTCTTGTAAAGAAGAAACCACATCTTATACCTTGTATCACCTGAAAAATCCAATACAGAGACTGAGTACTGGATTCAGTCACTACCATGTAATTATATGCAGCTTGAAGCTGCAGACTTCATTCATCCATGAAGGAAAGGGCAAGAGAATCGTAGAGCTGCCAGCTCAGCACTCTCATGTTGAACCACTAAGCTGTGGAACCATCTACCCAATGACCACATTCATGCAGTCAACAAACAAACATTAGCAATGATTTAGAGTATAATATTGGAGCCAGCTGGAGGTGGACTCACAAAGATACATCAACTGGGCCCTGAGGGATAAAAACAATAACTAGGACAATCTTGGAAAACATCTTTTAGGGAAACTTTCACACAAACAAATCATAAACAGCACAAAAGACCCACATACGTTCTACTCTTACCTCTTTCCTTTAGCATTTAGTGAATAGTAAGATTTACTGGACCAATGAAGATTCTCTTGATTGTTGTTACTGAAACCTGTACCAACAATTATTAAGAAAGATAACTCAAAATGTAAAATCACGGTGATTTGGCAGTTTTTAGCCAACCTGTGAAATGGTGAAGCTTTCAATGATTTTACCCATTTGTAATGTTAATATATACTGAGGATTCTGTCACATTCCTCAGATTCAGACAAATATGGCTCTGGCAACATGCTTGTCCATTTTCTTACTTTTGATTACTCTGTAATATTCCTTGGGCTTGGACAGACATGGCTCTGGCAACATGCTTGTCTGTTTACTACTTTTGCCTCTTGGAACGTATGCTGAATAAAATATTACTTTTTGCTTTTAAAAAAATAGAAAAACGAAAAGTCACTTACAAAGGGGAAACAATACAACTAAACTCTGATTACTCGGCAGAAACTATGGGAGCAAGAAACTGCTAGGATGACATATACAAAACCTTGACAGAAAAAAACTGCCAACCAAAAATAATATATCCTGCAAAACTCTTCAAATATGATGGCAAAAGTAGGACATTTCCAGATAAACAGAAATTAAGAAATTTGCAAAAACCAAACAAAACTTTAAAGAAATATTAATGGGAGTACTCTGGTTAGAGAACAACATTAGACAACAATCAGAGTCTAAGACACACGAAAATATCAACCAGATACCAACCTAGATAAAGAAATCTCAATAATAAAATAAAGCTAAAAGACTTAAAACAGGGAAACAGAGACGTCGATCTGTAAATGATGACATCAAAACAATAAAAGTGGGAATAAATGATGTAGGTATATAACTTTCAAATGGAGAGGAAGTCAAGGAGATACCAAGTAATAAAACACTGGTTCAAACTTAGAAAAATAAGGGTAAATTTCAAGGTAACCACAAAGAAAGATAACAAACCTACTTTTACTTATCAGAATAAAAAGAAGAAAAACAAAGATTCAGTAAACACAAAATCAACAATAATGAAAAAAAAATCCACAAACAAAAAGAACCCAGCACAGAAGAGTAAGAGGTACAGAGAAATCCTAAGCATCACACACACACACAGAAAAAAGCACAACAATGTGACAATACTAAGCTCATACATAACAATAATCACACTGAATGTAAATGGTTTAAATGTACCCGTAAAAAGAACAGAGAGGGGCAGAATGCATTAAAAAAAAAAGATCCATCAATATGCTGTCTATAAGAGATACACCTTAGACAAAGATGTAAATTTATTAAAAATCAAAGGATGGAAAAATACATCAAAAGCAAATAGTAACCATAAAAGGGCAGGAATGGCAATACTAATCTTAGATAAAATAGATTTTAAAGCAAAATCAACAACAAAAGACAAGGAAAGACATTATATAATGATTAAAGAAATAAACCACCAAGAAGACACAACCTTAATAAGTATTTACTCACCCAACAGTAGGGCCCCAAAATACATAGAACAAACTCTAACAGCACTGAAAAGAAAAATAGACAGTTTTACAATAAGAGTAAGAGATTTCAATACACCACTCTTAGTAAAGGACAGAATGTCTAGAAAAAACTCAACAGAGATATAGATGATCTAAAGGCCAAAATGGACCAACAGGACCTCATAGACATATGTAGAACACTCCACCCAATAGCAGTAAAATATACATGTCTTTCCAACCCACAAAGAACATTCACCAGAATATACCATGTTTTAGGACACCAAGTAACCCTCAATAGCATCCAAAATATCAAAATAATACAAAGCATTCTCTCTGATCACAACATCATAAAAGTAGAAATCAATAACAGGAAGATCAAAGAAAAAAATTATATGGAAACTGAATAACACCTTGTTTAAAAACAATTGGGTAACAGAAGAAATCAGAGAGGGAATAAAAAAAATTTTCTAGAATCAAATAAGAATGAAAATGCATCATACCAAAACCTCTGGGACACAGCAAAGGCTGTGCTCAGAGGTCAATTTATAAGAATAAATGCACACATCAAAAAAGAAGGGCCAAAATCAAAATGTTAGCTCTACAACTCAAACAAATACAAAAAAAACAGCAAAAGAAGTTTATAGCCACCAGAAGAAAGGAAATAATAAAGGTTAGAGTAGAAATAAATGAAATAGAGAACAGAAAAAGAATAGAAAGAATCAACAAAACCAAAAGTTGGCTCTTTGAAACTATGAACAAAAGCAACAAAACCATTGGCCACATTCACAAAAGAAAAACAGTGTAGGAAGCAAATAATGCAAATAAGAAATGAGATGGGTGATATCACAACAGACCCAACTGAAATAAAAAGGATCATAACAGAATACTATCAAAAATTGTACTCCAACAAATTTGAGAACCTAGAAGAAATGGATGAATTTCTAGAAACACACTGCTTATCTAAACTAACACAAACTGAGACAGAAAATCTGGACAGATCCATAATAAGAGAAGAGATTGAAGAGGCAATAAAAAAACTTCAAAAAAAAATAAAAAAGCCTTAGCCTGGAGAGCTTCACTGGAGAACTCTACCAAACATTCAGAGAAGAGCTCACACCAGTACTACTCAAACTATTTCAGAGCATAGAAAAGGAAGGAATATTTCCAAATTCATTCAGCCAGCATAAACCTGATACCAAAGCCAGGCAAAGATACCACAAAAAAAGAAAATTAGAGACCAATATATGTAATGAATATAGACACCAAAATTCTAGCCAATAAATTCAGTATCATATCAAAAAAATCATATGCCATGACCAAGTGGGATTCACACCAGGTATGCAAGGATGGGTCAACATTAGAAAATCAATCAATGTAACTTACCACATAAATAAAACAAAAGAATCACATAATCATCTCAATCGATACAAACAAGGCATTAGATAAAGTTTAACACAGATTTCTGATAAAAACTCTCAGTAAAATAGGAATAGAAGGCAAATTCCTCAACATAACAGATAGCATCTATATAAAACCAACAGTTAACATCATTCTCCACAGAAAGAGGCTGAAAGCATTCCTCCTGAGAGTAAGACAAGAATTTTAAAATTGTGGTGGAAGTCCTAGCTAGAGCAATAAGGCAAGAAAAAGAAATAAAGGGCATCCAAACTGGAAAGGAATAAGTAAAATTATCCTATTTGCAGATTATATGATACTATACGTAGAGAACCCCAAAGATTCCACAAGAAAACTACATGAACTAATAGAAAGATTCAGCACATTAGCAAGGTACAAGATCAAAATACAAAAATCAGTGGATTCATATACACCAACAAAGAGAACTTTTAAAAGGAAATTTTTAAAAATATCATTTATAATCACCCCTAAAAAAACTAAATACATATGAATAAATCTGACCAGGGATGTAAAAGACCTACACAAAGAAAATTACAAAACACTATTGCAACAAAACCAAAGGAGACCTACATAAATAGAAAAACATACCATGCTCTTGGATAGGCAGACTCAGCATTCTGAAAATGTCAATTCAATACTACCCAAAGCAATCTGCAGCAATACAATAAAATCCCAAACCAAATACAATGGCATTCTTTAACAAGATGGAGAAACTAATTACTAACTGAAGAAAAAGAAAGTGGGGGGGCCTTACACTACCTGATCTCAGAACCTACTAGATAGCCACTATAATCAAAACAGCCTGGTGCAGTACAAGGACAGGCACATAAACCAATGGAACAGTATCAAGAACTCAAGTGTAAATCCATTCACCTACAGTTAGCCAATCTTTGACAAAGGCCCAAACTCCATTAAATGGGGAAAAGACAGTCTCTGTAACAAACAGTGCTGGCAAAATGGGATGTCCATCTGTAACAAAATGAAATAGGACTCATATCTCACACCAGACACAAAAACTAATTCAAAATGGATCAAAGACCTAAATATAAAACCTAAAATTATAAAGATCATAGAAAAAAAATAGGGACAATGCTATGGACCCTAATATATGGCATAAATATATTACACAAACCATAATTAATAATGCACAAACACCAGAAGATCAACTAGATAACTAGGAGCAAATTAAACACAAATTAAACACTTATGCTCATCAAAAGACTTCACCAAAAGAGTAAAAGGAGAACCTACGGACTGGGGAAAAAAAATTTGGCTATGACATATTCGACAAGGGTCTAATCTCTAAAATCTGCAAGAAACTGCAACATCTCAACAACAAAAAGACACATAATCCAATTAAAAAATGGCAAAAGATATAAACAGACACTTTGCCAAAAAAACCATTCAGGTGGTAACAGACACATGAGGAAATGCTCATGATCACTAGTCATTAGAGAAATGCAAATCAAAACTGCACTAAGATACAGTTTTACTCAACATTACTGGCACTAATAAAAAAAGAAAATAACAAGGGTTGGAAAGGTTGTGGGGAGACTGGAACTCTTATGAACTGCTGGTGGGAATGCAAAATGGTACAACCACTATGGAAAACAATATGGCACTTCCTTAAAAAGCCAGAAATAGATATACCATACGATCCAGCAATCACACTCCTAGGAATATATTCTAGAGAAATAAGAGCCATCACACGAATAGACATATGAACATCCATGTTCACTGCAGCATTATTCACAATATCAAAAAGATGGAAACAACCTAAGTGCCCACCAAAAGATGAATGGATAAACAAATTATGGTACATACACACAACGGAATACTAAGAAATGATAAAGAACAATGATGAATCGGTGAAACATCTCGCAACATGGATGACTCTGGAGGGCATTACCCTGAGTGAACTAAGTCAATCATAAAAGGACAAATACTGTATGAGTCCACGATTATAAAACCTCAAGAAAAGGCTTACACACAGAAAGAAACAATCTTTGATGGTTATGAGGGAAGGGAAAGTTGGGGAGGGGAAATCATTAACTAGACTGTAGTTAAGTGTTAATTTGGTAAAGGGAAAGACAGTACACAATATAGGGAAAGTCAGCACGACCTGACCAAGGCAAAGTCATACAAGTTTCATAGACACATCCAAACACCCTGAAGGACTGAGTTACTGGGGCTGAGGGCTAGGGACCATTGTCTCGGGGGTCATCTAGGTCAATTGGCATAACATAATTCATAAAGAAAAGGTTCTACATCCAACTTTGGTGAGTAGTGTCTGGGGTCTTAAAAGCTTGCAAGCAACCATCCAAGATACACTACTGGTCCCATCCCATCTGGAACAAAGGAAAATGTATAAAACAAAAGACACAAAGGAAATATTAATCCAAAGGACTAATGGACCACAAGAACCACAGCCTCCACCAGCCTGAGCCCAGAAGAACTAGATGGTGGCCAACTGCCACCAGCAACCATTCTGACAGGGATCACAATAGAGGGTCCCAGACAGAGTGGGAGAAAAATGTAGAACAAAATTCAAATTCACAAAAAAAAAAAAAAAAAAAAACCAGACTTAGACTGGTCTGATAGAGACTGGAAGAACCTCTGAGACTATGGCCCCCAGACACCCTGCTAACTCAGAACTGAAGCCACTGATGAAGTTGTTCACCCTTCAACCAAAGATTAGACAAGTCTATAAAACAAACATTAACACATGTGAGGAACGTGCTTCTTACTTCAATCATGTATACAAGATCAACAGGGCAACACCTGCGCAAAAGCAATGATAAGAAGGCAGGAAGGGACAGGAAAAACAGACGGACAGGAAAAATGGACGAACAGAAACAGGGAACTGGGGTGTGGAAGGGGAGAATACAAACATGGGGACTGCAACCAATGTCACAAAACAATTTGTGTATAAATTGTTGAATGAGAAACTAATTTGCTTTGTGAAGTTTCACCTAAAGCACAATAAAAAAAAGAAGAGGAAAGGGGAAGATAGTCTCTCTGCTCTTTATAAGTAGAGGAAATAATTTTCATTCATTTTGCAGTATTTTGTGTTCCATAGATTAATAAACTATTCCTTATTTTATTTCCAAAAAAAGAAAGAAAAATACAAGGCCCCTAAGGTTTTAAGATCTACCAAATATTCAATTTGTTTCAGAAAATAGAAAGTGGTGAAAAACACTAACTAATGCTATGATTCTAAAATAACCTGGATTCTAAACTGGTAAAGAACAAAATAAAACAAAAGAAAATGTAGCTCCAATTGTGTTATGAACATGGATTTGAAAGTCTAAATAAAGTTTTAACTAATTAATTCAACAGTATATTTAAACATTTAGATTAGATTCATGCCAAAAATGTCAAGACATACCTTCAGCATATTTGTCAAAAATAATACGAGAAAGGTGAAATGTACATTTTTATCAATAGATGCAGAAAAGATAATTTGATAAAATCAACTTTAATCATGTTAAAAATTCCCAGAAATCTAGAGATAAAAAAATCCTTATTTTTTTCAGAATCCACAGCAAACAATTCTTCATGGAAATATTTTACTGGCATTTTCTTTATATTTTAGATCAAGACAGTGATAGTTCTTATTATCACTGGTACTGTACAATGATCCTGGCAAATATAATATCATAAGAAAGATCAGCAGGTTAAAATTTAGGAAGGAAATATGTAATTGGAACTTTTTTGCATATGATATGAATAACTACATAGAAAATGCAACTAAATAAATAACAAGATTAATAAGAAAATCTAGTAAGTTTGCTGAAAAATAACTTTGAAAAACCAAGAGTGCTCCCCTTATTGCTAACAATTGGTGAGCTAAAATATTTTATATATAATAATAAAAAAAAAAACAACAGAAAACAAAAGTTACATCTAGGAAACAGCCTAAAAAACAATGCCAAGAACCATTAATTTTAGTTTCTTTTTTTAAAGACTAATTTAGCCATAGAAAAATCATATGGATGAAACAGGCCCATGTATCTACAGAAAAATGACACACGATAAATGTGGCAATGTAAAATTATCAATATGTAAATGATGGGCCTTGACAGTTCTCTTAGTTTTATCATTCCAGTGAAAGCCACATGGCATCCATGGGCCCGCATCGCCAACTCGGCTTGAGCGCTTTCTGTAATTGCCAGAGACCACTCTATCTGCCTCCAGGGTAAGCCAGAAGTGCCAGAGAATCTAACTCTCCCTCAGTAGGAAATACCTCTGAGGCTTGTGTTTTACACTGGCTTGCATAGTTACACAATGATATTAAGCTCCAGATATTCGCTATAGTAGCTTGCTTGGATCGTTGGCTCTCTTCTCTTCCTTGTGTCGCTTTACCACTGCCCTGCTGTTATTTTCTGGGATAATCTCCCATAAAACTACCTGCACTGTCTGGAATCCTTGTTTTAGAGTCTGTTTCTTGTGGAATGCAAATCAAGGCTCTACTTCATCCTTCAAGGATGAAATTCAGTTGAATTTATAACTCAAAAGCAAAATGTAGAGTTCTGGCAAAATGCCGCTCTAGGCAGAAGCACCACACCGTCCCTCCACAGCAAAGATCCAAAAAACTAAGCCAAATAGAGAATACAACAATCCTGAAACCCCAAAACATCAAATGAAGAGATAAAGAACTCAGCCAAGCACTAAATGGAGTGAGAAAACTGACAAAGAATGGGCGAGGAAAGATTCATGCAGAGGTCCCCTACCAGCTAACGCAGCGCGGATCCACCATATTGGACTCCTATTGGAGACCAGCAAACAGGGGGTACGAGAAAGCAGCCTCACGGAGCTTCCAGCGGGAGACAAAACAAATGGTAATTGGCGATATATGCTTTCCCACCCCCAACACTTCTTCACCCTGACTCGGCCTCCTCTGCTTCCTGCAGCCACAGTCTCTTGACCAGGAAACAGCGGCTGCTTGGATTCCACACACCCGAACGGGTGGCTCTGTGAGTGCCATTTGTTAGATGCTGGTGTTGCTTTTTTTCCACTTCTTTTTATTTCTTCCTTGCCTCTCCCCACCCACCCCGCTTTCGCTCGAGTACCTCTCTCCATGAGCCATCTTTGCTTCTTTCTGAGAGGCTGCAGAGCTCTGGTAATTTGTGATATACGTTTTCCCACTCTCTACCCTTCTTCACCCACACTCAGCCCCCTCTGCTTCCCATGGACACAGTCTCTTGTCCAGAAACACCAGCCCGCATTACCTGGCTCTCTGAGTGCCATTTGTTGGCTGCTAGTGTTGCTTTTTTTTTTTTTTCCTGCTTCTTTGGATTTCTTACTTGCCTCTCACCACCTCCCCCTCCCTTCACTCAAGTACCTGGCTCCGTGCGCCATCTTTGCTTCTTCCTGAGGGGCTGCAGAGCTCCATTTGAGCGTGGAGCTGCCTCCTGGTTTGGGCTGCCATGCTGGTGGGATCCCGGGGCTTTTGTTCATTTGTTTGTTTTGAATTGTTTGTTTGTTTTCTTTTCCTTTTCTTCAGTTGGGAGCCCTTTCTGGCCAGGCTGAGCTGCGTGACAGGGAGACTCCCTTTTGGCTTCCACAGACGTGCCGAGGGATCCCTGAGGACATTTTTTTTACATTGATATTTTTTTTTTCTGTTTCTTTGGGGGCCTTTCTTGTTTGATTGTTTTTTAAGTTGTTTTGTTTTCTTTTTCTTCTTTTTCCCTTTTTGTCTTTCTTCATTGCTCAGTTTCTCCTCTCTATATCTTCCTTCTTTTTCTGTTCCCTGAATACCTGATGGTGTATACCTCTACACCTTCTAGCCAGGCTATACTGCAACACCTGAGAGCAACTTCCCCAGACCTCATAGCTGCACTGGTGGGTTCCCAGGGAACTTTGCGATTCTTTAACCTTTCTGATTCTTATTTATGCATTCTTTTCTTTTCTTCCTCCTCCCCTTTCTGTTTTTCTCCATTTCATAGTCTCTCGTCTCTCCATTCCAAAGACAAGCTCCCCTAGCATTCTTTTTTGTTTGTATGTTTTTGGCTCCTGTTCCTCTATCCTCTCTCCCATATCCATCTTAGCTCCACACATAAAAATCTCCCCGCTTCATCCTGCCTACCTGCACCATGCGCTTGACATCACACCTCCAAGCAGCACAGGCATTGCCTACTGGAAACTGTTCTGCACTGATTACTGACCTGCTCAGGTGGCTGTAGTAAGTGCCACAAACAACCCATCCCAGTAACTCCTCTTCAGCTAGACCTGCACTGCCGTACCATATCTGAGTTACTGACCGTACCAGTTGAAGAAGGAGGTGAAAAGTATTGTGCCCACAGACGAGCAAACAACTAAGAACACACAGTCTGCCTGCTCAAACATAGTCAAATATTCTTTTTAAAAAGGGGACAAAAAAAAAAACAAATCTACAATCAATAAATGAGAAAAATAACTACTGAATGCCCCAAAGACAGCAGACAATAACAAAACATTTACAAAAAAAGGACAGGATGGTTCCAGTAGGTGTGCAAAATAAAACACCAGATGACGCTCCTCTGGAAGAAAATGAGCTAGAACTACCTGATAGGGAATTCAAATCTCTAATACTCAGAATTCTCCAAGAACTGAGGCAAAAAGCTGACAAACATGAGGAAAAACTATAAAATTAATGGAAAATACGGACAAAAAATTGGATGAATTCAGGAAAATAATGCAGGAACAAAATGCCAAAATAAATTCACAACTAGAAATTATACAAAGACAACAATTAGAAATCCAAAAGATAAACAACAAGATTTCAGAAATGGACGATGTCATAGAAGGGGTGAGAAGCAGATTTGAAATGGTGAAAGACAGGATCAGTGGAATTGAAGACAAACACTTGGATACAACGCTATTTCAGGAAAACTGAGAAGAAAGAACAAAGAAAAATGAAGAGACCCTGAGAGTTATGTGGGACACAATTAAAAGCAAAAACTTAAAAGTGATTGGCATTCCAGAACAGGGGGAGAAAACAGAAAACACAGAGAGGATCATTGAGGAACTGCTGACAGAAAACTTCCCCAATATCAGGAAAGATAAAAATGTGGCCATCCAAGAAGCTCAACGAACCCCATATAGAAGAAACCCCAAAAGAAAATCACCAAGACATATCATATCCACACTCACCAAAACCAAAGACAAACAAAGAATCCTGAGAGCAGCTCATGAAAAACAAGAAGTAACATACAGAAGAGAAACAATAAGACAAAGCTCAAATTATTTGGCAGAAACCATGCAGGCAAGAAGGCAATGGGATACATACATAAAATCTTGAAAGAAAAAATTGCCAGCCAAGAATAATACATCCTGCAAAACTCTCGTTCAAATCTGATGGTGAAATTAGGTCATTTCTAGATAAACAGAAATTAAGGGAATACGTAAAAGTCAAACCAAACTTACAAGAATTATTAAAGTGAGTTCTTCGATCTGAAGACAAACAGCTTGAGCTCACAGGAAGAACCTAGGATGCAGGATCCTACGAGCCAGATACCAGACTAGGAAATGAACTCTCGAGGACTATCCAAAACCAAAAGAAATACAACAGGGAATCAGAGAGGTTAATCAGTAAATGACAACAACATGAAAACAATAAAAGAGGGAATAAATGGCATAGGTATAGAAGCTTCCAATGGAGTGGAAGACAAGGTGATACCAAGTAATGGTAGACTGCTTCAAACTTAGAAAGATAAGGGTAAAATCTATGGTAACCAGAAAGAAAGTTAGCAAACATACTCATAAAAAAAGGAGGAAAAACATAAAGTCGCAGCAAAAATAAAACCTATAAAAACAAAAGAAATTAAAAAAAAAACCACAAACAAAAGTAACTCAGCACAAGAGAGTAAGAAGAACAAAGAAAACTTCAGCACCACAAAAAAAAAGCACTACAAAATGACAGCAACAAACCCACATCTATAAATAATTACACTGAATGTAAATGGATTCAATGCACCCATAAAGAGAAAGAGAGTGAAAGAATGGATAAGAACACAGGATCCATCAATATGCTGTCTACTGGAGACACACCTTAGAAACAAAGATGTGAATTCATTAAGTCAAAGCTTGGAAAAAAATATATCAAGCTAACAACTACCAAAAAAGAGCAGGAGTGGCAATTCTGATCTCAGATAAAATAGATTTTAAAACAAAATCTACCATAAAAGACAAAGAAGGATACTATATAATGATTAAGGGGATGATCCATCATGAAGACATAACCATAATTAACATCTACGCACCCAATGACAGGGCTCCAAAATACATAAACTCTAACAACACTGAAAAGAGAAACTGACAGTTCCACAACAATAGTAGGTGACTTCAACACACCACTCTCAGTAAAGGACAGAACAACTAAGAAGAAACTCATCAAAGATACAGAAAACCTAAAGGGCACAATCAGCCAACTTGACCTCATAGACATATATAGAACACTCCATCCAACCACTGCAAAGTACACATTCTTTTCCAATGCACATGGAACGTTCTACAGAAGAGACCACATCTTAGGCCACAGAGCAATCCTCAACAAGATCCAAAACGCTGAGATAATTCAAAGTATCTTCTCTGACCACAATGCCATCAAGGTAGAAATTAACACTAGAAACAGCAAGGAAAAAAAATCAACTACATGGAAACTGAATAATACCCTGCTTACACATCAGTGGGTAATAGAAGAAATCAGAGATGGAATAAAAAAATTCCCAGAATCAAATGAGAATGAAAACACATCATACCAAAACCTTTGGGACACAGCAAAGGCAGTCCTCAGAGGACAATTTATAGCAATAGATGCACATATCAAAAAAGAAAAAAGGGACAAAATCAAAACATTAACTACAGAACTCAAACAAATAGAAAGAGAACAGCAAAAAAAAGCCCACAAACACTGGAAGAAAGGAAATAGTAAAGATCAGAGCAGAAATAAATGAAATAGAGAACAGAAAAACAATAGAAAGAATCAACAAAACCAAAAGTTGGTTCTTTGAAAGAATCCACAAAATTGACAAACCACTGGCCAGACTGACAAAAGAAAAACAGGTGAGGACACAAATAACCCAAATAAGATATGAAACGGGGGACATTACAACAGACCCAACTGAAATAAAAAGGATTATAACAGAATATTATGAAAAACTATATTCCAACAAATTTGAAAACCTAAAGGAAATGGATAAATTTCTAGAAACACACAGCCTACCCAAACTACAACAAAGTGATGTTGAAACTCTGAACAGACCTGTAACAATAGAAGAAATTGAAAAGGTAATATAAAAAACTCCCAACCAAAACCAGCCCTGGCCCAGATGGCTTCACTGGAGAATTCTACAAAACATTTACAGAAGAGCTTGTACCAGTACTACTCAAGCTATTTCAGAGCATAGAAGAGGAAGCAGCACTTCCAAATTCATTCTATGAAGCCAGCATAACGCTTATACCAAAACCAGGGAAAGATGTCACAAAAAAAGAAAATTACAGACCAATATCTCTCATGAATATAGATGCAAAAATTCTCAACAAAATTCTAGCCAATAGAATTCAGCATCATATCAAAAACATAATACACCACAACCAAGTAGGATTCATACCAGGTATGCAAGGATGGTTCAACATTAGAAAATCAATCAATGTAATCCACCACATAAACAAAAGGAAAGAAAAGAATCACATGATCATCTTAATTGATGCAGAAAAGACATTTCACAAAGTCCAACACCCATTCCTGATAAAAACTCTCAATAAAATAGGTATAGAAGGCAAATTTCTCAACATAATAAAGGGCATCTATGCAAAACCAACGGCCAACATCATTCTTAATGGGGAGAGGCTGAAAACATTGCCCTTGAAAACAGGAACAAGAGAAGGATGCCCTTTATCACCACTCCTATTTAACATTGTGCTGGAAGTTCTAGCTAGAGCAATAAGGCAATAAAAAGAAATAAAGGGCATACAAATTGGTAATGAAGAAGTTCAACTCTCCCTGTTTGCAGATGATATGATACTATACACAGATAACCCTAAAGACTCCACGAGAAAACTTCTGGAAGTAATAGAAAGATTCAGCAGTGTAGCAGGATACAAGATAAACATTCAAAAATTAGTTGGATTCCTATACACCAATAAGGAGAACGATGAAAAGAAAATCAGGAAAACAATACCATTTTCAATAGCCCCTAAAAAGATAAAATACTTAGAAATAAATCTGACCAGGGATGTAAAAGACCTATACAAAGAAAACTATAAAACACTACTACATGAAACCCATAGGGATCTACATAAATGGAAAAACATACCATGCTCACGGATAGGCAGACTCAACTTTGTGAAAATGACAATTCTACCCAAAGCAATTTACAAATACAATGCAATCCCGATCCAAATACCAACAACATTCTTCAAAGAGATGAAAAAACTAATCATTAACTTTACATGGAAAGGGAAGAAGCCCCAAATAAGTAAAGCACTACTGAAGAAGAAGAATGAAGTTGGAGGACTCACACTACCTGACATGAGAACCTACTATACAGCTACAGTAGTCAAAACAGCCTGGTACTGGTACAACGACAGATACATTGACCAATGGAACAGAATTGAGAACCCAGATGTAAATCCATCCACCTATGGTCACCTGATCTTCAACAAGGGCTCAAAGTCCATCAAATGGGGAAAAGACAGTCCTTTTAAAAAATGGTGCTGGCAAAACTGGATATCCATCTTCAAAAAAATGAAACAGGACCCATACCTCACACCATATACAAAAACTACTTCAAAATGGATCAAAGACCTGAATATAAAGCCTAAAACTGTAAAGTTCATAGAAGAAAAAAATAGGACCCACACTTCAGGCCTTAATACATGGCATTAACAGGATACAAAGCATAACCATCAATGCACAAAACCCAGTAGATAAGCTAGATAACTGGGATCTTCTAAAAATCAAACACCTATGCTCTTCAAAAGACTTCACCAAAAGAGTCAAATGAGAACCTACAGACTGGGAAAAAATTTTTGGACAGTACAAGTCAGACAAAGGTCTAATCTCCATAATCTACAAGAAAATCCAACACCTCTACAACAAAAACACAAATAATCCTATTAAAAAATGGGCAAAGGAAATGAACAGACACTTCACCAAAGAAGACATTCAAATGGCCAACAGACACATGAGGAAATGGTCGCATTCACTAGCCATTAGAAAAATGCAAATTAAAACCACAATGAGATACCATCTCACCCTGGCATTACCGGCACGAATCAAAAACACTGGAAATAACTAATGTTGGAGGGGCTGCAGGGAGATCGGAACACTTATGCACTGCTGGTGGGAATGCAAAATGATACAACCATTTTGGAAAATGATATGGCACTTCCTCAGAAAGCTAGAAATAGACATACCATTCGATCCAGCAATCCCACGCCTAGGAATATATCCTAAAGAAATAAGAGTCATCACTCGAACAGACATATGCCCTCCTATGTTCATGGCAGCATTGTTCACAATAGCAAAACGATGGAAACAACCTAGATGCCCATCAACAGATGAATGGATAAACAAACTATGGTACATACACACAATGGAGTACTATGCAATGAGAAAGAACAACAATGAATCTGTGAAGCATCTCATAACATGGATGAAACTGGAGGACTTATGCTGAGTGAAATAAGTCAATCACAAAAGGACAAATATTGTATGAGACCTCTATTGTAAAAACCCATGAAAAAGTTCACACACAAAATGTAACTATCTTTGTTGGTTACCAGGGATGGGAGGGGTGGGGGGTAATATTAAATAGACACTAGATAAGTGGTATCTTGGGTGAAGGGTGAGACAGTACACAATACAGGAGAAACTAGCACAACTTGCACAAAGAAAGGTCATGGAAGCCCCATAGACACTTCCAGACTTGCTGAAGGACTGAATTGCTGGGCGGAGGGCTAATGGGGACCATGGTCTCAGGGAACATCTAGCTCAATTGGCATGACACAGCTTATAAAGACAATGCTCTACATTCTACCTTGGTGAGTAGCATCTGGTGTCTTAAAAGCCTGTGAGCGGCCATCTAAGATACTCCACTGGTCTCATCCCTTCAGGAGCAAGGGAGAATGAAGAGAAAAGGATACAAGGAAAAGATTAGTCCAAAGGACTAATTGTCCACAGCTACCAAGGCCTCCACAGGACTGAGTCCAGTATAGCTAGAAGGTGCCCGGCTACCACCACTCACTGCTCTGACCAGGATCACAATAGAGGGTTCTGGACAGAGCTGGAGATGGATGTAGAGCATAATTCTAACCCACAAAAAAAGACCAGATTTACTGGGCTAAAGGAGGCTGGAGAAACCCCGAGAGTATGGCCCCCAGACACACTTTTAGCTCAGTGGTAAAGTTACCGCCGAGGTTCACTGTTCAGCCTGGGAGTGGACAGCCCCGTAAAACCAAATGAGACTAACAAGGTACAAGAGTCCAGTGACAAGGGCCAGAAAGCAAAAGAGGACAAGGAAGCTGGTGATAGGGAACACAAGGTTGAGTAAGGATATTGTTGATGTGTTTTTAGATTGTTAACCATTGTCATAGGGCAACATTTGTAGTAACTATTAAATGTGAAACTATTTTGTTCTGTAAGCCTTCATCTTAAGTGAGAATAACAGCACAATTGGAAGGGCGTAGTCAATGTCACTGAACTATGCATGTAGAAATTTTTGAAATGGTGTATCTTTGGCTATGTGTATTTTTACACACACACAAAAAAAAAGGTTGAGAAGTTAGAGGGTTGATATGTTGTGGGGTTGTTAACTAATGTCATAAAACAACATTTGTACTTCTGTTTCATGAGGAATTATTTGTTATGTAAGCCTTCACCTGAAGTACAATAAAAATAGAAAAAAAAAGAAAAATGTCTACCTTAATATAATAGAAATCTATGAAGGAGAATACCTCTGTAGTCTTGGGCAGGCAAGAATTGTTAAAGGAAACATCAAAAACACAACTGTAGTACATCAAAATTAAAGATTGCTCTCTATATTGGACTCCATATACTAAGTTTTCAGGATGGTGACTGATGGGGAGAAAATATTTTCAATGTTTAAAACTAAAAATTGATTAATATCTAAATGTATTAAGAAACTCTACAAAATCCGAAGAAAAGACAGTTTAGTAGAAAAATGGGCAAAGAGTGTAACTTGGCAGTTCAGAGAATAATGAAACCAAATAGCTAACATTACAGAAATATAGATGCACATCCACACTACTAACTGGAGAAATGGAAACTAAAAGATATTGTCTCTGCATACATTACCATACTGGCAAAAAATTTTAAGTTGCATAATATTAACAGTTGGAAACCCTGGTGGCATAGTGGTTAAGAGCTACGGCTGCTAACCAAAAGGTTTGCAGTTCAAATCCACCAGGCGCTCCTTGGAAACTCTATGGGGCAGTTCTACTCTGTCCTACAGGGTCACTATGAGTCGGAATCAACACAAGGGCGGTGGATTTAGTTTGTTTTTTTGGTAATATTAACTGTTAGAGAGGATGCAATGGAACTGTAGTCCTCAAACCCTAATGATCTGAGAATACAGAGTTACCATCCTTCCGGTGACTAATTTGTAGCTGCTAGCGGAATTAAATTTTGTAAAGCCTATGGTCCATTAATCCAAATCCTGCATACATGGTTCACAGAATGTTTTGCTCAGATCCATAAAAGATGTATCTTAATTTGAATAATACGAACTTGCTAATACTAAACAATGTTTGAACTAAAAATAGGTGTTTTTAAATATGTTCATCCAGGTGCATTTCTGATAGTGTAGAATGAAGTAATGCATATGTCCATCACTAGTAGAATAATTCAGTAAAATACAGTGAACAATACTGTTAAGTGGTTAGAGACTATATAAGCATTCAGTATAATGTATTTAAAAAAAAAAAAAAAAACTTTGGCATTGAGTCAATTCCTACAGCGACCCTGTAGGACAGAGTAGAACTGCCCCATACTGTTTCCAAGCAGCACCTGGTGGATTCGAACTGCCAATCTTTTGAGTTCTTAACCACTGAGCCACTAGCATTATCCAGTATCACGGATAGATATTTTAAAACATAGTGTTGGGGAAAAAATATAAAAGAAAGATCTATAACACAATAGCAGTTACATAAATTAAAAAAGCTCACACAGCTGTCTATATAGCAAAAATATGCAAGTATATTTTTATCCAGGAACATATATTAACACATTAGAGTGAATGCCTGTGAGAGAGGAGAAGAATGGGCTTGGAGATTGGGAATAAAGGAGGAAAATATTTAAAATTTATGCCTAGTAAGAAAGAGGTTGCTGTGGACGTAGGCCAGTCATGATAGCTTGCCACAAACTAAAGAGTATGACCAACCCAAATCTCTGAACTTGTGGTTAGAACAAAAAATGAGATAATATTTCTTACTTCTTAAGGTTGTTGTGAAGATTAATTTAGAAAATGTGTGTAATTGGCTAGTGCAGCCTGGTATATAGTGAGTATTAAATATTAAATAAGTAGCACCACCTACTATGCTGTTATAATTACTGCCATTATTAATATATCTGATTTTTTTTTCACCCTCATTAGTGGGATTTTCCATGAATGCTATTTTTCCTTCCAGTCTCTCTGAAACAAAGTATCACAAAAAGTCATTAATACAAAACTGGGATTCATTTTTAGAAAGATAATACAGCAATGTCTTGATCTTATTTTAATATTTTATTGGCTCTCCTAGGACTGAGAGGAAAGCCAGTTGGAATAAAATCATTGCTTGAAACAAAAAGAATAAATCTTGCAAAACGATGGAAACAACCTCGATGTCCATCAACAGACGAATGGATACACAAACTATGGTACATACACACAATGGAGTACTATGCAACGAGAAAGAACAATGAATCGGTGAACCATCTCATAACATGGATGAAACTGGAGGACATCATGCTGAGTGAAATAAGTCAATCACAAAAGGACAAATATTGTATGAGACCTCTATTGTAAAAACCCATGAAAAAATTCACATGCAAAATGTAACAATCCTTGTTGGTTACCAGGGATGGGAGGGGGGGGGGAATACTAAATAGGTAATAGGTAAGTGGTAACTTGGGTGAGAGATGAGATAGTACATAGTACAGGGGAAACTAACACAACCTGCACAAGGAAAGGTCATGGAGGCCCTATAGACACATCCAAACCCCCCGAGGGACTGAGTTGTTGGACGGAGGGCTCTGGGGACCATGATCTCGGGGAACATCTAGCTCAACTGGCATGACACTACTTATAAAGATAATGCTCTACATTCTACCTTGGTGAGTAGTGTCTGGGGTCTTAAAAGCCTATGAGCGGCCATCTAAGATACTCCACTGATCTCATCCCTTCGGGAACAAGGGAGAACGAAGAGAACAGGATACAAGGAAAAGATTAGTCCGAAGGACTAATGGTCCACAGCTACCAAGGCCTCCACGGGACTGAGCCCAGTACAGCTGGATGGTGCCCGGCTACCACCAATGACTCCTCTGACCAGGATCACAACAGAGGGTTCTGGGCAGAGCTGGAGTAGGATGTAGAGTATAATTTTAACTCCCAAAAAAAAAAAAAAAAAAAGAAGAAGACCAGATATACTGGCCTAAAGAATACTAGAGAAACCTCGAGAGTGTGGCCCCCAGACACCCTTTCAGCTCAGAGGGGAAGTTACCTTCAAGGTTCGATGTTAAGCCTGGGAATGGACACCCCAGTAAAACTAAATGGGACTAACGAGGTACAGAAGTCCGGTGACAAGGGCCAGAAGGCAGAGGGAGAGTAGGAAACTGATGATAAGGAACACAAATTGAATAAGGACACTGTCGATGTATTGTGAGATTGTTGACCACTGCTATAGGGCAACATTTGTAGTAACTATTAAATGGGAGGCTGTTTTGTCCTGTAAGCCTTCATCTTGGGCGAGAATGGCAGCACAATTGGAAGAGCATAGTCAATATCACTTAAATGTGTAAGTAAAAAGTTTTGAAATGGTGTTTAAATAAAATATAAATAAATAAATAAATAAATAAATAAATAAACAAATGAGACTAAAGAGGTACAATAGTCCACTGACAAGGTCCAGAAGACAGAAGGGGACAAGGAAGCCCCCTGGTGATAGGGAACACAAGGTGGAGTAAGGATATTCTTGATGTGCTGTGAGATTGTTAACCATTGTCATAGGGCAACATGTGTAGTAACTGTTAAATGAAAAACTATTTTTTCTGTAAGCCTTCATCTTAAGTGAGAATAACAGCACAGTTGGAAGAGCGTAGTCAATGTCACTGAACTGTGAATGTAGAAATTTTTGAAACGGTGTATCTTTGGCCATCTGTAATTTTCATCAAAAAAAAAAGGTTGAGAATTTAGAGGCTTAATACGTTGTGGGGTTGTTAACCAATGTCAAAAAACAACATGTGTACTACTATTTCATGAGAAACTATTTGCTCTGTAAGCTTTCACCTGAAGTACAATAAAATATGTATTAAAAAAAAAAAAAAAAAAAAAAAAAAAGAATAAATCTTTATCAGTGTTCTTCAAAAATTTCTTCAAAGAGGATTGGAAGCTGGAAACTAGATGATACGGCATAATGTGACACCTTACTGGATTTCACTCTGGAGTTCCTGAGTCCTGGGCATGAGGCACAGAGTAAACAGCTTTGTGATCCAACCCATAATCAAAGCTGATCTGCTGCAGATTGATTTTCATAAAAGCAAAATCTGCAGTCTTACACTAGTCATTCAGAAATAATGTGATGAGGCAATTCTCTCTGACGGGACCCATGTTGGAAGAAATCCCAGATAATACAATGCAACATTTCCCAGAGTAGAAAGCTTGGTTCATCGTACCAAACAATGGCTGGATCAGTAGCTCTCATTTGATGCAGCCCTGCCAGTTTTGCTGCTAGAGTATGTCTATTAAGGACAGAGAAAACAACAGATGCTCAGTAATTAACTCCTCCCAAATGGCAGGCCAAGAAGCAACAACAGTGACCTCTTTTGCCACACCCAGTCTCATTTCCCCATGTTCAAGCCTGTGTTTGCTTTTTCTAGAGCTATTACTAGATATGTGCACATTAATGCTCCTTGTCCCAATGGTCTTTCCAGTAGGCATCTTCTCAGCATTCAGTAATTACTCTGGATGTATCTAACACCTTTACTGAAGAGCACCAAGCATTAAACAGAGTGAATACTTATACTTTATAAACAATTTAACAATTTGGTAGTGAATTGGTGAAGTTGAAAAGAAGGATAAAAATAAGTTTAAAGAAATGAAGAAGAAAGTAAAGAAAAAACGAGGTTTACCATCCTTGTTACAGTGATCCTAGTTGGTTAACCACAACGGATCTGAATTTAAAGTGACACAACCTGGAATCCTGCCTCTCCTTGAATGCTTACAAGAAAGGCAGAGTTCTACCTTGTGTCTCTACATCTTAGTTTGCTCAACTGTAAAACTGTGCCCTGAGCTGTCAGGATAATTAAATAAAAGTATATGAGTTTATATCAGGAGAAAGATGTGGTAGTCTGCTTCCGTAAAGATTACAGCCTTAAAAACCCTATGAGGCATTTCTACTCTGTCCTATATGGTTTCAGTGAGTCAGAATCGACTTGATGACGGTGGGTTTGGTTTTTTGGTTTATGAGTTTATATAGGTAGAGTGATTATCATAAACCTGGCACATGATAAAAAAAAAAAAAAAAAAAAAAAAACCTGTTGCTGTTGATTCCGATTCATAGCAACCCTACAGAACAGAACAGAACTGCCCCATGGAGTTTCCAAGGAGGAGCTGGTGGATTCAAACCATGGATCTTTTGGTTAGCAGTCGAGCTCTTAACCACTGCACCACCAGGACTCTCCTCTCACATGAAGTGACCATTAAATTGCGTTTAATGCTCTTATTGGATATACTTTATATATTTCTATAAGAGATTTAAGTTTCAGTTGGTGAGTTGATATATGTTGAAATTTGTAGACATTTATATAAATATATAAATATTGATTTTCATTTTTCACTTTTTTTCTCAACTCTGGAGTTAATAGGCTTTCCAAGTCTCACACATTTTTGTAGGTCTGGACCAGTCTGTAGACCTTAAGCACGTACCTAGAATGACGGATAGACAAAAGCATCCCTGCATATATGCAATAGTGAGGAGTAGGGAATATGGCTGGATGTCAGGAGGTGGGAAGTATCAACAGAGAAATACAAAAAGCAAGACTGGGTTCAAATATGAATGACACAATAAAGTTTTAAAAATACAGGAGGGCACTGGAGATGATTGTTAGGAGGATCAAATAATATGATGAACATTGTATAAAGAATGACTTTGAGGATAATATACAGTAGTTGATAAAATGAAATTAAGATTGGAGTATGAGAGAACACAACAGTTTAACACAAGAATCTAATAAATATTTAATGACTGCTGAACTACTTCAATACCTATGAGGATAAAAACAACGTAAATTTAGAGCAATATGAGACTTTAGTCAAATTTCACTATTGTTCAGGAAATTTTCAACTGTATTAACTTTGAGAACAAACTCTGCTACACACATGTCTCTAAATATCCTTTCCTTAGGTAAAGCTTGATTTCTGCCAAAATTGTAGTCAATAATAACAATAAAACACACACACATGCACACACACAGCAAACTTAACTGGGATAGTAGCTTGCATAATTAAAATGCAAACAAGTAGTTACCCTTAAACTCAGAAGGATCCATACATTATAGATGATGACCATTGGGTAGCAGATACATCATTAATGGATAAACTGAATCCTTATGAGAAAAAAAAGTTTAGATTGTTAAACACATATAGTCTATATTTTTAATATCACTATAATCTGACCCAGTACAAGTTTAAACATATTTATTAATTATATCTGTACCTTCTACCAATTATTATGCTAATTATTATAAACCTATCTGATAGGAATTGAAATTCATTTACATCATGTATTCATGTATTCCACATATTAGTGTTGGGTACCTATTGTGTTTCTCACATTGTTCTCCATCCTAATAATACAGCCTTGAACAAAACAGTCAAAAGTCCCCACCTTCATGGTCCTGACATTCTAATGGAGAAATACTTATCTAGCATATCTGAAAGGGAAGGAGAGTTCAAGTGAATTTTAAAAGGATGCCTATGTATGACCAATTTCGACTTTTTAAAAAACAGCTGACATTCAAAATTTACAGCACATGAATAGATAAAATTTTCTCCACAGGGAAAGAAGAGAAATTTTAAAATGTTTCTTAGAATGCTGAACTTTTAAGGTACAGTCAAAGCCTTTGTAAGGGTATACTTCCACACGATCTACAAATCCATAAGCTCTGACATCTCTTCATAAGCTTCCGGATATTATAACAGAAAGCCAACAGCTTGAGGAGGTTGACTCTGAGTACCGGTGCTGTCTTTAATAGATTCCTAAAATAACATTATTATTGCACACATTTCTACTTTTGACTGAATTAGGGTAGATAATCAAATAGAAAAAAAGCCCTGGTGACACAATGGTTAAGCCCTCGCCACTCAAAGGTTAGTAGTTCTAACCCCTCAGCGCCTGGCAATTTGCTCCCATAAATATTACAGCAGAGGAAACCCTATGGGGCAGTTCTACTCTGTCAAATAGGGTCACTATGAGTCAGAATCAACTCAATGGCACACAACAACAATGATCAAATAGAAGCTTTTAACTGTACCTGCATCAAATACATCATCACCTACAGGTCATTCCAATGAGGTTGCATAAAAGGCATTGTAGAATCATAAAGATGCCCTGGTATTTTTAATAAAGAGGTGATAATGCAAAGTATCTGTAGTAATGTACAAAGAGAAACTAAAGTAGGAGAGTGGGGAGTTAATTCAAAGTTGTCTCTTTGGATTTAATTGACTCATTAAAACTGTTGTGTTACATTGACAAGACAGATTTTAAAGATATTGCCTATTCTCTGATCTCCTACTTTTACACTTTTTAACAAATGACTAGAAAGAAAAATTGTGTACTATGTAATCAAAAAGTACAAAGTTGTACATATCTATATCCTTATTTGTGGATATACATATACATAGATATATTCATGTTTTATAATGAAGCCAGAATAACCCTGATACCAAATCAAGGCAAAGACACCACAAAAAAAGACAATTAGAGACCAATATCCCTCATGAACACAGATGCAAAAATCCTCAACAAAATTCTAGCCAATAGAATTCAACAGCATATCAAAAAAATAATACACCATGACCAAGTGCAATTCATACCAGGTATGCAAGGACGGTTCAACATAAAAAACCAATCACCATAATCCATCACATAAATAAAACAAAATAAAAGAATCATATGAATTTATCAATCTAATCAGAAAATGCATCTGACAAAGTCCAACACCCATTCCTGATAAAAACTCTCAGCAAAATAGGAATAGAAGGGAAATTCTTCGGCATAATAAAGGACATTTATACAAAGCCAAGAACCAACAACATTCTAAACAGAAAGAGACTTAAAGCATTCCCCTTGAGAACGGGAACCAGGATGCCCTTTATCACCACTCTTATTCAACATTTTGCTAGCTATAACGATAAGAAAAAGAACAAAGAAAAAGAAGTAAGGGCCTCTGAATTGGTAAGGAAGAGGTAAAATTATTCCTTGTCACAGATGATATGATCTTATTCACAGAAAACCCCCAAAAAAATCCACAAGAAAGCTACTGGAACTACTAGAAGAATGCAGCAAAGTAGCAGGATACAAGATTAACATTCTAAAATCAGTAGGATTCCTCTATACCAACAAAGAGAACTTCAAAAAGGAAATCACCAAATCAATACCATTTACATTAGCCCCCAAGAAGATAAAGTACTTAGGAAGAAATCTAATCAGGGATGTAAAAGACCTACACAAAGAAAACTACAAATAACTAGTGCAAAAAACCAAAAGAGACCTACATAAGTGGAAAAACATACCATGCTCATGGATAGGAAGACTCAACATTATGAAAATGTCAATCCTATCCAAAGCAATCTACAGATACAATGCAATCCAGATCCAAATTCCAACAACAATTTTTGACAAGATGGAGGAACAAATCATCAACTTTATATAGAAAGGGAAGAAGCTCCAGATAAGTAAAGCATTACTGAAGAAGAATAAAGTGGGAGGCCTCACACTAACTGATTTTACAACCTATTATACAGCCATGGTACTCAAAACGCCTGGTACTGGCACAACAACAGACACATAGACCAAAGGAACAGAATTAAGAACCCAGATGTAAATCCATCCATCTATGAGCAGATGATATTTTACAAAGTCCCAAGCCTATTAAATGGACAAAAGACAAGTCTCTTTAACAAATGTTGCTGACATAACTGGATATCCACCTGTAAAAAAATGAAACAGGACCCATACCTCACACCATACACAAAAACTGAAACTAACTGAAAATGGATCAAAGACCTAAATATGAAATCTAAATGATAAAGATCATGGAAGAAAAAATAGACACAATGCTAAGGGCCCTAATATATGGCATTAACAATATACAAACCATAATTAACAATGCTCAAACACTATAAGAGGAACTAGATAACTGAGAGCTCCTAAAAATCAAACACTTATGTTCATCAAAAGATTTCACAAAAAGAGTCAAAAGAGAACCTATGGACTGGGAAAAAAAATTTGACGATGACATATCCAATAAGGGTCTAAACTCTAAAATCTACAAGAAAATCCAACACCTCTACAACAAAAAGGCAAATAATCCAATTAAAGAATTGGCAAATGAAATGAACAGACACTTCACCGAAGAAGACCTTCAGGCAGCTAACAGACACATGAGGAAATGCTCTTGATCATTAGAGAAATGCAAATCGAAATCACATTGAGATACCATCTCACCACGACAATACTAGCACTAAGGCAAAAAACACAAAATAGCATATATTGGAGAGGTTGTGGGGAGACTGGAACTCTTATGCACTGCAGGTGGGAATGCAAAATGGTATAACCACTTTGGAAAACAATTTGGTGCCTCCTTAAAAAGCTAGAAATAAAAATACCATAAGATCCAGCAATCCCACTCTTAGGAATATACCCGAGAGAAATAACAGCCGTCACACAAATAGACATATGCACATCCATGTTCACTGCAGCACAGTTCACAATAGCAAAAACATGGAAACAACCTAAATTCCCATCAACAAATGTAAGGATAAACAAATTATGGTACATACACAATGGAAATACTATGTAACAATAAAGAGCAATGATGAATCTGCGAAACATCTCACAACATGGATGAATCTGGAGGGTACTATGCTGAGTGAAATAAGTCAAAAAATGACAAATATTGCATGAGACCACTATTATAAGAACTCAAGAAAAGGTTTATACACAGAAAAAAGCATTCTTTGATGGTTACGAGTTTGGGGAGGGGAAATCACTAACTAGATAGTAGACAAGTGTTAACTTAGGTGAAGGGAAATATAGCACACAACTGGACAAGAGCAAAAGCATAGAAGCTTCTAGACACATACAAACACTTTGAGGCACTGAGTAGCTGGCCCTGGGGCCTAGGGACCATAGTCTAGGGGGACATCTAGGTCAACCGGTATAACACAGTTTATAAAGAAAATGTTCTACATCCCACTTCTGTGTGCAGCGTCTGGGGTCTGAAAAGCCTTCGAGTGGCCATCTAAGATACACCAATTGGTCCCATCCAACCCAGAGCAAAGGAGAATGAAGAAAACCAAAAACACAGGAAAATATTAGCCTCAAAGGCTAAAAGACCACATGAACCAGAGACTCCACCAGCCTGAGATCAGGATAATTAGATGGTGCCTGGCTACCACCACCGACTTCCCTGACAGGGATCACAACCAGGAGTCCCAACAGAGCAGGAGAAAAATGTAGAAAAGAATTCAAAATTAACGCAAAAAGATCGGACTTACGTGTCTGAGGAGACTTGAAGAACGTCGGAAACTCTGGCCCTCTGATGCTCTATTAACCCAGAACTGAACCCATTCTCAAAGTCCACTTTTCAGACAAAGATCAGACAGGGTCGCTATGAGTTGAAATTGACTTGACCCAACAGGTTTATAAAACAAAAAGCTATGGCAAGCTACGGCTGCTAACCAAAAGGTCAGCAGTTTGAATCCACCAGCCACTCTTGGGAAACCCTATGTGTCAGTTCTACTCTGTCCTATAGGGTTGCTGAGTCAGAATCCACTTGATAGCAACAGGTTTGTTTTATTTATTTATTTATTTTTTGTTATAAGACAAAAAATAACACACGTGAGGAACCTGCTTCTTAGTTCCAGTATACGAGACCAAATAGGCATTCCCTGTCCAAAAGCAGGAGAAGGCAAGAAAGGACAGGAATTGGGTAAATGGACAGGGAAGCTGGGGTGAAAAGGCCGAGCATGCCGTCACATTGAGGGGACTGCAACCAATGTCACAAAACAATTTGTGTATAAATCTTTTAATGAGAAATTAACTTTGAGCTGTAAACTTTCACCTAAGGCACAATAAAAATAAATAAATAAAACAAAATAGATCTTCTCATTTGCAGTACTTTGTAAAGAACAAAAGAAAATTAAGTCATAAACACGACTAAAAATATAAAATGATTTACAACCTTGGAAACTCTATGGGGCAGTTCTACTCTGTCCTATAAGGTTGCTGGGAGTCGGAATTCAACTTGACAGCCATGGGTTTTGGTGCCCACACGACCTGGTGTCGCTCTTTCACAAACACCAATAAACTGATAACTCGCATACTGACGCCTCACAACTCACTGGCCTAAAGACCGGTTCTGTCTGGTACAGTCCCAGAGCCTCCAGTGTCGCAACCAACTACCTCTCGCCTTATTTGTTCCTAATCGCAGCCACCCACCCCTGCAGGTCACAAACCTTTTAGTGAACCAGGTCCAAGAAATGAAAAGTGCCAGCACAGCCGATGAAGATTTCCTAGGTTCAGGCCCAACTGCGAGCGTGAGCCTCACAGCCCAACACCGCCCACGTGCCCCAGGCTTCTGAAGATGCATTTGCGCATGTGCACCCCAAGGCCATAGTCTCCCATTGTAAAATTCAGTTTCTGGTAGCTAGAGAGTGTGGCTTAGGTAAGGAGCAGTGGATGTGGAAGTAGAAGGCTAGACCAAAACCAACCAAACCTACTGCCATGGAGTGGATTCAGACTGATAGCAACCCTATAGGACGGAGAACTGCCCCACCGGGTTTCCAAGGCTGTAATCTTTATGAAAGCTGACTGGAGCATCTTTCTCCTGCAGAGCTGTTAGTTGGAGTAGCTGGTGGGTCAGAACAAAAACAAGTTTCGGGAAAAAAAGACATTTTGCCTCAAGATGGCATCATTAACTCCTACCTGACTTTCCAGCCTCTGCTGACCTACCTAAAGATTTCGGACTTGTCAGCCCCCACAATCGCGTGAGTTAATTCCTTAAAATACATATCCTATTGGTTCTTTTTCTCTGAGAACCCTGACTGATACAAGTATGGAGGAAAGTATAGAAGCACGGACTCTTTCAAGACAAAGGAGAGAGCTATGTATAATGCAAACTCCCTTAATGCGAGTTCAAGAAGGTGAGTTCTACCTGGAAATTATGGCCCCCGGACACCCTTTTAACTTAGTACTGAAGCCACTCCTGAGGTTCCCCCTTCAGCCAAAGATTAGACAGGCCTATAAAACAAGATGAGACTAAATGGGCAGATCAGCCCAAGGGCAAGGACGAGAAGGCAGGAGGGGACAGGAAAGCTGGTAACGGGGAACCCGAGAATGAGAAGGGGAGAGTGTTGCCATGCCGTGGCGGTGGCAAACAATGTCACAAAACAATATGTGTATTAATTGTTTAATGAGAAACTAATTTGCTGGGTAAACCTTCATCTCAAGTACAATAAAATAAATAAATAAATGGGGGGGGGGGGAGAAGAAGCTGAGTTCTAGCCTAGTACCACTACGTTTAGTCTGTGTGATTTTGGAGAAGGCGTTTCACAATTGTGGTTTGACAAAAAGCTGTTTTAGGTTAAGGCCACAAGCATGCATGCTTTTATGACCCATTTGGTGCAATTTCGCTCTCCGTGGCGGAGGCGGGTCATTATCCCCATTTATCCCCACCCCTGCAAGAACTATGGTGAAATCCCAGAACGACAGGAATGCAGTATTCCTTTGCAGAGATTAAGCGGCAAATGGAATTGATAAGGTTTTACCATAAAACTACTTGCCTGCAGCTTTTTTCCAGAATCAATATGAAGCACAACTTGAATCGATTTTTTTTTCCTGTGTGCATACAGAATATCACCCAAGGATGCCTAACAATTATTGGACAAGATATTACTAACTGAACTGAGGCATCGCAGTTATGCAGGCAAGGGCTGTAATACAGAGATTTATATACAAATATTTTACTTTATTTCCAAGCTGGACAGGCCTGACAATAATTGTTTAACTTACACTATTCTAATTGTTATTTAAAAAAAAAATAGTCACATTTCCATTTTACCAATGAGGAAACTAAGACTCAGGACCATTAAGTAATTTTTCTTCGAGGTTGCACAGAGAGGAAGGGGTGGAGCCTGAATTTGATCCTATTGGGTAGATAGTCCAGGCTTGGAAATATCAAGGACAGAACCCTTGAGAGTTGAAAATGGTATGTCTGCATCAATTTTGAAATGATTATTTGTTCGTATTCTATGCTTTCTAATTTCAACGAAAAGAATTCCTTAAGTTGGCAGTGCAGACACAGCCATGAGAAAGCAAACATAATTGCCATGTTAATTCTTCACAGGAGAAAGAAGCAACATCTCACGCTTACCAATTTCAAGTTACTTTTTCTGAGGACCTTTATTATTTGCCAGTTTTCATGGGTTTCTTTATTGCTCCACAGCAGTTTTGTTTTACAAATTGCCTCTCAGAAAAATTAACTCTTGAAAAGAATTCAATTTTACAAACTTTTAGTAGAACAAATACTCCAAATAATTTCTTTATGTATGTTATATGTGAGCGATTCTCAGCTAAATTGAAGTTTGCATGTCTGTTTTTTGTTTTGTTTCCATACGGTAGACTCCACGGCAGCAGGTTTGGGGTTTTTTCCTCTCTGAGAGATTTGACAAGCAAGAAACCAAAAAAAAAAAAAAAAAAGGATGTTTGCTAGGCTTTACGTCAATAGGAAATACATGTGATTACCCTTTCTGGGTGTCAAAGTAAACACTACATAACATTTTAGAGGAAAAAACACCTTGAACACACTAGAAAATATGAATATCCAGAGGTTGTTCTGCTGTCCCCAACTGCCAGGAATTAAGCCACCTGACACTGGGGCTAAAATCTTACTTTAACAAGGATGCTCTATAAAAGGAAGAAAGAGAGAAAGTAATTGCTTGAGGGTCCACTGACTTTGGAACAACTACAGTAGGGGATATAGAGGCCACATTATCTCCTGAGATTCTCCCTCTGCCAGAGTTAATTCTCAGATCTCTGTGTCTCTGCAGAAGCAGCTTTAAAGAATTTAAACAAAGTAATTCCGTAGAGCCTCTCTCTTACTCTTCTGGGGGGCAAAAGTTCTGGTATGGAAAGGGAAGTCATTGTGGGGAGTCGACATTACTCAGTTATCCAGGTATAATTTTAAGCAGGATTTTACTCTGTGTCTGTCAGCAGGGCATAAATTATAAAATTAGCTAACATTTATTGAGCATGTACATCTATATTAATTTTAGAGATGAAGTAAATGAGGATAAGCAAGGCCTAGTAACATGACCAGGTAACACATGAAATGTCTGCATTAAGATTCCAACCAGTCTTATACAAATTCACATCAGTCTAATGCAAACACTAGGCCCTAAGAATGATCAATACTGTCTCCTTATCTGTATCTTTCTCTTTGCACTGTCCTCACAAGAATTCAGTTATTTCCTCACTGGAATACTCAGTTACTTATAAAATGTGTCTTTTCTTTCAATAACCACTTACAGTTGAAAAATTGATTCACTTCTGTTTGAAAGTGATTCCCATATCAGCATTAAAAAGATACTTTAAGGCAAGCTACCAAAACTACTCTGTAGTTTCCTAAGCATAACTCCAAGAAACATCCTTAGATTTTCTGAGTGAATCAAAGCAACAAGAAAGATTGAAAATAATCACCACAAATGTATGCTTGCTACGTTGAGCCTCCAAGAGCCTCACAGCATTAGTTCTCTGTCAACAAAATGTATCCTGGGGCATTATATTTCACTTTCTACAGACAGGGTGACTAAAGAACCTTAAAATATCTGTGTTCGTCCCAGAAATACGATCTTCCACTTTAACTATCTTTAATTAAGACCTGTATTTGACAATAAATCCATATAAAAAGTGAGTATATGAACTATTGAACTGTATCAATGCTGACTTTTAAGCAGAAATGAATGAAAACTCACTTTGTGTGTGTAAGCCTAATGACAACCATTAATAAATAATGTAAACAATAGGAATGATATACCCATTCTACTAGGAAATTTCAATGTTCATAGGAACAGGAAAAGGTATTTATAATTGATTAACTCTTTCCAACCTTTTACAGGTAGCAAGTGACTAAGATCATTGTTGTTTTTTTTAATTGTTTGTTGGGTTTTTTTGGTCGTTTTAATTTCCAACATTCTAGCACCATATATTCTTCACATTTCAAAGAAAGAATCCCTCATACTGATGGCTGTCTTGTAAAATATCAGGAAGCTAATAAAATACTCCTTTTTTATTTCTTACTTTTATCATGTAAACCTAAGATAAAATAAGTATCCAAAAATTTTATTTTATTTTGGGATCCATCATAAAAATTATATTCTACATATCAGATACTGGGATTTAAAACTAGAGAAAATACAAGCACATTCTAGAACTGACTTCACTTTTCTCACTTCTACATTAAGATAAACCTATTCCTCATGTTTCCTTTTTCTAAATATAATAAAGTAGGCTCACCAGTTGTGTCTGATAACTAAAGGTATGATTTTCAAGTTGGATCAAGCCAAGGGATAGGAGAGCAAGGTGAACAATAATGTCCCTATCAAAGACAGATATATTTAGTGGCAAATATAATCTTGGAATGGAAATTGTCCAAGATTTTGGAGTTATCACACATACGCTCAAGAAATAGAAATGATTCAAGGTCAGGACTGTGGTTTAACATCTCAATGGGAAGACTGAATGATGCATTCATAAATGTACTATTAATTTAATAAGTTGATTAATAAAGTTCATCAGGGCACTCTGAGATGGCTCTGTAAAGGGTTGGCCTTAACAATATCTATAAAAAGTCATTTTCTTTTATAATTAGCAGAACAGAACTCATGCAAGGACTGAGCAGTGTTTTGTTCTGTTATACAGAAGATTGCCATGAGCTGGAGTCAACTCAAGGGCAACTAACAATAAGTTGTTCTGTTGTTATTTTCTCATAACAATACCAGATCTTAGGTCCCTAAAAGAGGTCCAACATGCCACAATTCCATAGTCTACCAAACATCAAAGATGACAGGATGATGTTAGACCCCAAATTTACAAATTCAAAAAAAAAAAAACACACACACACACACAAAATATTTTTCAAGAGTTTTCTTTTATAATTCGCAAAATAGAACTTGTGCAAGATTTTCTATTCTTACTTTTTCCTTTAGTAACAACCTCCCTACCACCAACAAAACAAACCAACAACATAAAAATACCAGGATACTTGTTGTTATTGGAAGTTTAGCCACTATCATATCTATCTTCAGTTCAGATGAATAACCATAGTAAGTCATAATGACCACTTACAATAACCACTTACAGTTGAAAAATTGTATTTTTACTGGCTTTAAAATATCCTGTTTTTTATTTTCAATGCAGAAAGTAACTTTTAACAATCTTCAAAATTTGAAAGTAAAAGTGTTGTTGACTGTGTGAGGTGGAAGTTGGAGAGGAAGGGCAAGGGACTGTACAGAGTGGAATAGAGATACTAGCTTCTGTGCAGAGTGAAATCAAGATAGTGGTGAAAACAAATGGAAAGTAAATGGAGATATAAGTACGCAATTTAACATGGAGATTGAAAACTCCAATGTCTATAAGAATATGAATGAGTGAAAGCAACAGAAATAAGAAATTATGTTCTGGGCTGTTAATATTGCAACCAGGCATCACACCTGCTATTTATATTGTCTTTTAGCACACCATGTGAGCCACACAAAATATGTAAGCAAGATGAGTTCTGACTCTTGGATGCCATTTTGTAACCTCGTATTTAAGGTTACAAAATATGCAAAAGAAAAAGTTAAAATAACAATACAAGAATTTAATTTAGGAGAAGATGCGGAGAGGTAGTAATTAAGTCAAATAAACATTTGTCTTTCACTGTATGGACTCCAAAAGTTTCCTCTATAGTTAATTAATCAAGGAGTTATTTATTTTTTTATTTATTTTGAATATTGGAGGCAAACCCTAGGCAGAAATGATTAGAAATGATTGTAAAGTTTACCTCTGTGGATGGAAAAAGAAGTGGAATGCTGCTTTTTCTAATGGACTCATATATTCTGACTTTAAAAAAATGTATTATGTTAGTTTTATAAGTTGAAAATTAAAAAATACATTTTCTGACAAAATAGAAAAAAATGTTTTTAACATAGGAAAAGTTTTTACACCTCTATCTTAAAAGAATCTGTGTGTATCTGTGAGTTTGTAAATTAATATACTGCATAATTAACTTCTTGTAATTTTGAGAATGCAGACTTTTGGTGGCAAGGTAGAAAGATAGTAGAAAGTTAGAAAACTGAAATTCAAAGAGCTCACATAATTTAAGTAAATTTTCTCAATTCGTATATGGCAGATCTAGGGCTAAAAATCTATTCTTCTCCCATTGAATCACTGTGATATAATTGGCTACTGCAGTGTGTCACACAATTAGAGGAAGTTCAGATGTTGCTACAGATAGCTGGATAATGATAAGTGTAGTTTAATTAAAAATAATAAAAGGAAAATGACATATCTTTAAAATCAACATATTAAACCTTATTTAATCTTTTTACAAATAGTGACTCAAATAATAAACCAGTAATGTCTATAAATATTGGTAAGGTATTTTGACAGAAGATATTACTAACATTAGTCTCTAGCATATCATAGAGGGCAACCTTCTTTAGAGTCATATACTTATCATAGTAGAAAATGATAAATAGTAATACAATTTCAGCCAGTAGTAGACTTTGGAAAAGTGACAAGATTTTGAATATTTTTACATAAAAGAGAGTTTAGACTTACTTAAAAATTGCTTACGGTACGTTCAATTTAGCTCATATATTGTGATAGAATCATAAGAATATAAAAAGGAAGTAGGTAACATTTTGTTATGACTGATGATTAATGAAGAACATAGAAAATCTCTGGTAAATCTAAAGGCTTTACAAAAATAGAAAGTGTAAAACAATTGAAAAAGATGTTGAAGGTTAACATTGGTGCACAAAAGTAGTTTATAGTTAAAAATGGAAACTAAAATATCTAAGGAATACACTCTAGAGAGAAGATAGTCATTCAGTGAGAAGAACTTTGTGACTAGAATCATTCAAGGGCGCTAAAAAGAATAGTAAACAGAATCTTTGACAAAGGAGAATTCTGTACAATGCCTATTTCAAAAATATGAAAGGGCAGCTTATGTTTCTTCCTGCCTAGAACCAACTCAATGACACTTAACACAACAACAGAAGAAATCCATCAAATGTTATTACTATAAATTCAAATAATTATAAACCATTAATTGATCCATATAGTCATGACTTTAATATATTAGCAGAGAATGACTTAAACTAGACAAGGTAGATTCCTCTTGGCAATAATTTGTGGGTCAAATTAATAACCTCCTCCTAAAGAAGCTTCATAACTAATTTAGGATTAAAAATAATATCCTGCCTCAAGCCGTTATTAGCAACTTCTACCCCAGTGTGAAAAAACTTGACAGACTTTTTCCAATCTGAGGGATTATTGAAATCAGGTTTTTGAGGCATGAAAGAGCAGGACATAATAAAGCAACTCAGTGCTACTTTGTGCTTGAGATGGGACAGGAAGGAACATAAGGAGAGAAGAAAGCAGGGAATTTAGCTCGTAATATGTATCCTAACAACCATGCATTATTTAAAGAAAAATTTTTTTTAAAAAATTTAAAATATTTAAAAAAAACAACCAGGCATTATTTAAAGAAAACAGATGTCACATAGTTTACACTTTTGCCTAAGTCTATCTCCACAAATCAACAAATGCAAAATAATAACATATTAATCTTACAATTCTCAAAAGACTTCTTACTCAGTGTGTAGAAGTGCTACAACAATGTAGCTAAACTATTAAAAAATGAGACCATAGAACTTCTAAGGTATCTCATTTATCGCCATTTGCAGACTGGACCTAGGCATAAATGATTCTTAAAAGACGATTCATTATGTTTACTATGTAGCCCACATTGTAAACCATTCTAATTCTGTAAATTATTTAATAATTTTTTAATCATGGTTTTACTTTTTATGCTTTTCAGGAGCTAAGGCTAGGCAACAAAGAAAAATAAGTCTAAACATTAAGTTCAAATGTCTTTTCTAGCAATGCTGTTGCATTTGATAAAATAATTTTTTATGTTTACTGCATTGTGTGGCTTTTTAAATGCTACAGTTCAAGTTGAGGTTAAGTGCTAAACAAAATATTTGTGTTTTTCTAAAAATGATAAAATAATAATACGTATCCTTAATGCCACTGCATGGATTTGGCAACAGACATGTATACTTTCAATTTTTTGAGGGCATATGGAAAGAAAATCAAAACATTTTTTGTTGTTGTTGAAGAACCATAAGATGTCAGAAATCCTTCCTTCTTTCTCATTTTCCAAGCGCATTCTATGGAGTGTTCCAGGTACATTCCTAAACCAGTTCTGTAAATGAAACAGAACAACATAAGGAAGTAATTGTATCCAACTCTAGTTTTACTTTATATTAAAAAAATTTCACGTGGATCTTCATGTGCTCTCTTTAATAATGACTCGATTTTTCACAGACCCATGTCAAATAACTTCTCCCTGCATTTCCACTCCTGTGTCTTTTGGATTGCTAAATCCTTGTTTGATTACACTGAAATTTGAGACTTTTACTACTTTAAAACAATCTGTTCTAAGTTGTCTATGAAAATCTGTGCTTATTGTTTGTCTAGCCCTATTCTAATAACTTTCTCAACTTAAAATCATATAGAGTTATTTAGAGATTCTCTTACATTTCTAACTTTAAATCTCAATTCTAACAGTAAACTTTGCAGCTTAGTTATCCCTCACGCTTACTCCTTGGGCTTGTCCTTTCTTGCTGGTTTCCAATGTTCAATGTTAGCAATGGGGTGTCTATGAGACTAGCCTAGGGAAAGATTGAAGAAGGAAAAGGGAACACAACTACCAGTGGTAGGATGACAGTGAAGAGATCTAAGAGGGGGTCAGAATAATTGTCTAGACAGAAGGAACTTACAGAATCTTGTCATAGTAATAAAAAAAATACACTAGAATGTCCAACTGTATGGTTGCCTGGTGAGAAATAGAGAGAAAACTAATACATATATATATGTAATTTGGAGCCCTAGTGGCAGTTGTTAGTTTTATATATACAAAATAAGGCTGGAATGGAGTCTCTGGGTGGTGCAGACAGTTAACATGCTCGGCTACTACCAAAAAGGTTGGTGGTTTGACTCCACCCAGAAGCACCTTGGAAGAAAGCCCTACAGATATACCTCCAAAAACTCAGCCATTGAAAATCCTACAGAGCATAGTTCTACTCTAATACACATAGGGTCTCCATAAGTCCGAATCAACTCCATGGCAACTTTTTTTTTCTAAAGGCTGGAATGAAATAAAAAATGGGAAAAAGCTATACAACCTACACATACATGCCCACACTCTTCCACCACAAGGCAAGCACACTATTTCTGAAGCTAACTATTTGACTTCCTAAAGGAACGGGAAAAACTCCTCCTATTAGGGCAAGAAATGTTAACTGTTTTCCCTGTAAGTGCTTTTTAATGGAGAGTCTATCCAAGGCTAGAAGCCTTACCACCTACTGGACTAGAAAGGCTGAAACTTATCTGATCTTATGGAGAACCTAATGTGCAACTTTTATCTTTATGTGTATAAGGAGCAAGCAAAGCTAGATGGATAGTAAGATTTTAATTAAGAGACTTATGCTTAGTTTTTATCTTCAAAAATTTTAAATATTTATTATATATTTTAATGCTAAAACCATCTTTGTTTGAAACAAAGATTATATATGTTTAAATATGTAGGTTTTCAAATAGAAAAGGAATGAATGTTACCAGGTTATGAGTGACAGCATTTTGTACTTTTTTCAAAAGCCCTTATGATCCACAATAACAGTTGTATTGTATGACTACCAGTAACTGAGAAGGATGAATACCTCCAAGTGGAAGGGCTGACAACTTAAGTTTTCTTTGTCCATATCTATTAGTGCACTGTTACAGGCTAATTGAAAGTTGCCGTATATGACAAGATGTAATCACGTACACACACATACACAAAGATATAAGAAGAGGAATCAGTTCCCCAAAGGAGTACAATAAAAGCGATAAATAATTTCCTTTTTTTATAATCTAGATGTGTTTATTATGAGACATAATTGCTATAGAGATTGGAAGGGATAGGATGGATCAGTCTTTGAGCTGGATTTGAGGCACTGCACTGTCTGCTCTGGTGATGTTAGTGGGTATCATGAGATGTAACCTGGGTTGTCTTATACAATCAAGATCTAACTTTTCTATCATGAGTTATTTGGGATTTTTTTGTGATTTAACTATAAATCTTAATTTATTGGTATCAACTTTAATGAAATAAAGATTCACCAACAAGATGTAGGTATATTAATATAGACAGGGTAGGTAGGTAGAGTGTTGTTGTTGGTTACCTTTGAGTTGGCTCCAATGATCCTATGTGCAACATAATGAAACATTGCCCGGTCCTGAACCATCTTCATGGTCATCAGCATATTTGAGTCTCTTGTTGCAGCCATTGTGTAGTTCCTTCTAACCTAAGGGGGTTATCATCCAGTACTATATTGAACAATATTCTGTCATGATCCATAGAGTTTTCATTAGCTAATTTTTGAAAGTAGATAGCTAGACCTTTCTTCCTAGTCTGTCGTAGTCCGGAAGCTCCTCTGCAACATGTCAACCATGGGTGACCCTGCTGGTATTTGAAATACTGATGGAAGTGCATCCAAGACTGTAGCAACACCCAGTATAACCAGAAAGGTGGTGGAGAGAGAAATAAAAAGAAATAGATAAATAGATAACCAGGAAGGGAGGGAGAAAGAAATATCTACATAGATAAATAGTAAAATGAATCTGGCTCACATCATCTCTAAATTAAATAGAGGTTTGATCATTTAACATTGATTTATTTTTGACAAGTACTACCCAGTAGAATTTTGGCTTGAGCTTCTCTGTGGTTTAGCTAAGTGCATTCATCACTGACAGTTGCAACTTTCTAATGATAATTTAATTCACTCAGAAAGTACTATTTTTGACCCAGAGAAAAGTTACTTTTCTGCTTTTACCCCAAGACTAGGAACTTTAAACATTTATTTTAGAGCAGAAAAAGTTCCCAATGAGGCATAAGTTAATTAAATGAAACAGAGAATGGTATGAGAAACAAAGAGCATGAAGATATTTAGCAGACTTACTCCTCTGTTACATTTAGGTCCAAAAGAGAAATGGAATAGCCATATAATTTTCAGTGAATAAGCCATCTGGATGCTGATAATACAAGTGTCCTTAAAAACTCAATTCAGTTTATTATGTTAGGAATTCACTAATATCTAGTCTATGTATAAAGCCCCATTGCCGTCGAGTTGATTCCAACTCATAGCAACCCTACAGGACAGAGTAGAACTGCCCCATTGGGTTTCCAAGGCTGAATCTTTACAGGAGCAGACTGTCACATCCTTCTCCCATTGGATGGCTGGTGGGTTCGAACTGCCTTTTGGTTAAACACCAAAAGCTTTAACCAATGCACTACCAGGGCTCCTTAGTCTATGTATAGAAAGGGTAAAATTCTGGGAAAACACATGGGTCAAAAAGTTTTATTATTTCTAGCTTTGAATATGCAAAACTCCATGCCCAGGTGAATTCAAATTTGTTTCTGAAGATCAGGCATCTCTGGCTAGAACTTATTTTATTGACAGAATTTTAAAAGAAGATTCATTATTGGTTCTATCCTGTCCAGAACAAAGAAAAAGGAAGAAAACTAAAGAAACAAGGAAAATGTTAGTCCAAAAGACTTATGGACCACATGAACCACAGCCTTCCCCAGCCTGAGCCTGGAAGAACTAGATGATGGCTGGCTACCACCACTGACCACTCTGACAGGATCACAATAGAGGGTCCCAGACAGAGCGGGGAAAAAATGTAGAACAAAATTGAAATTCACCAAAAAAATAAAAGGACCAGACTTACTGGTCTGACAGAGACTGGAGGAACCCCTGAGACTATGGCCCCCAGACACCCTGCTAACTCAAAACTGAAACCACTCCTGAAGTTGACCTGTCTTAGTCATCTAGTGGTACTATAACAGAAATACCACAAGTGGATGACTTTAACAAACAGAAGTCTATTCTTACACAGTGTAGTAATCCAGAAGTCCAAATTCAGAGTGCCAGCTCCAGGGAAAAGCTTCCTCTGTCTACTTGTTCTGGAGAAAGCTTCTTGTTATCGATCTTCCCATGGACTAGGAGGTTATCTGTGCAGGGACCCCAGGTCCAAAAGACACACTCTTCTCCTGGCACTGCTTTCCTGGTGGTATGAGGTCTCCCTGTCTCTCTGCTCGCTTCTCTTGTTTATATCTCGAAAGAGATTGACTTAGAACAATCTAATCTTCTAGACTGAGTCCTACCTCATTAACATAACTGCCACTAATCCCATCTCATCAACATCATAGAAATAGGATTTACAACAGACAGGAAAATCACTTCAGATGATTAAATGGTGGACAATCACACAGACTGGGAATCATGGACTATCCAAGTGGACAGATATTTTGGGGGACATAATTCAATTCATAACACCTTTCAGCCAAAGATTAGACAGGCCTGTAGAACAAACAATAACACATGTGAGGAATGTACTTCTTAGTTCAATCAAGTATATGAGACCAAAAGGCCAGCACTTGCTCAAAAGCAAAGATGAGAAGGCAGAAAGAGAACGGAAAAATGGACGAATGAATACAAGGAACCCAGGGTGGAAAGGGAAAGGAGGAGAGTGCTGACACATTGAGGGGATTACAGCCAATGTCACAAAACAACTTGTGTAAAAATTTTTGAATGACAAACTAATTTGCTCTGTATATCTTTACCTAAAGCACAATTAACAAAAAAAAAAAAAAAAGATTGAGTCAGATATAAAACAAGCCATCATCTCCTATTTAAAGAAGGAATAAATAACCAGGTGTAGGCCCCAAAATGTCAATTTTGTGAGAATTTTAGGACTTTAAATAATATTTACATGTGAATCCTCAAGACATTCATTATAAAGAATTGTATATACATAACAACTTTAAGTAAATCAAAAAGTGAAAAGTAATAAAATTTTGATTACCTACGGTGCCCAGAATATTCACTATCTCCTTGAATGAAATCAACAGACTTGACTGTTCTCTTTAGTTTGTTGTTTATCTGTTCATTTTATTTTTCACGTTTAGAACTGCAGTTACAATAAAATGGAAATATCACATAGCATGTCTCCTGCTTACTTAAAATCTTCTTGTCATGACTATGACCTCATGCTGTAGCTTCCAGAAGATTTTGCTTGTACTGTTTGTGAGTGATTCTTGCAAATTGCATCTGTGGATTCTGGGACAAAATCTTTAGATCTTAAAGCTAATAATCAAGGATTATAAGAATTAATAAGCTTAGATAATTAAGGAATTACTATCTTTGGATTGTAAATTAATTTAATACTCTAAAAATGTTATATAGAAATAATTACTTGGGGTTTTCAAAACTGTGACCCATGTAAAATGTGCATGCACAATGCAAGGTCTCTTATGACATACTTTTTCTTGTTACTGCATTGTCCCAGTAACTAAAACATATTTGATTAATGAGTTATTTATGTCTATTTTTCAAAATTGTATGTTAAGTTTTATAGATATTTCATGCATACAAAAAGGAGTAATAATATACTGGACACCCATGTACCCTCACCCAGTTAAAAAATAAATATAATCATTCATAGATTATCAAAGCCTCTTATATAAATTTCCAAAGTCTCATTTCTGTCTTCCTCATTCCAGAGGTAGTTGTTACTTGAATATGAAGATTATCGTTTATATACACGTTGCTCCCAAAAAACACTGTTCTAGGCTCTAGGCAATAACAATGCTATAAACAAACATATTCGTGCATATATAACATGCCAGATTGTGATAAATGCTATAAATAAACATAAAGCAAGGGTAATTGGAATATGTTTTTTTTTTTTTTTCATCAGAAATGGTCTCATTGATCAGTTGATATTTGAGCAGGGACTGGAAGAAAGTGAAGGACAAGCCATGTGGATACTTAACAGCATTACAGGCAAAAGCAAGTTCAAAGACTTCAGCCAAAGAATCCTCATTGTGTTTGAAAAATAAGGAGGCTAGTGTTACTGAGCAGAATGAGTGATAGGTAGACTATAAGATATAAAGCCACAGTTGTATTGGGTGGGGGGGGGGGGAGCAGAAGACTGACATTTTATGCCATTTTAAGAGATTTAGATTTCATTCTGAATGACATGAAAGGCACTGCAGGGTTCTAAGAAGAGGATCGACATCATCCATTTTACATTTTAAGAGATCACTGCGGAAGTTGTTGAAAATAAACCATAGAAGGGAAAATATGGGAGCCTGGAGACATGTTTGAAGACTACTGGAAACATCCAAGCAGAAGAAGATGGTGAGTGGGACCAAGTAATAGGGGATGGAGAGATATGAACTGGATAGATTCTGGGTACAACATGAAGGAATATTTCACAAATTTTCCTGATATATTAGATGTGTGATTTAAATGATAAATCTTCCCCACATTCCATGTGGTCTTTTGATGAGCTTTTTTTTTTTAAATTTCAATATAATCAAATGCTTCAATCTCTTTTTATGATTTTTAACGTTTATATTCTTTTCCAAGAACACAAGGATAATTCCTTAAATATTCTTATATAGGTTTCAAATATTTATTACTTTTAAGACTATAAATTACTTCATATTCATCTTTGTGTCTGGTGTGAAGCAAGGATCTTACTTTATTTTGCTCATATGTACAACCACTTGTCCCTGAACCATTTACTGAGACATTCATTTTTATATTGTTGATGAGAAATTCCCTGTCGGTCATATATCAACTTTGCATACATGTATTGTTTATTTCTGGGCTCCACAATCTGTTCCAATGGTCTTTTTCTATATGTTTATCATATCACACAGCATTATTTACTGTGGCTTGATGAATCTTAATATATGGAGAGCACTCCCGTAACTTTTTTTTTTTTAAATGTTCCTGGTTTTGTTCTTGGCTATTTGTATAACGTTAGAATAAGGTTCACAGGTTACCCATGATACTTGGTGTGATTTTTATTAAAATCCCAATGTACTTACCTGGTGAAATATAGAGATAATTGATATATTAATGTTTGAATTACTCATCCACAAGCACAGTATATATTTCTCTTCATTTAAGTCTTTGTTCATATCTTTCAGTAGCAACTTTTTATATTGTTTCAATAATTACCTTTATAAAGTCA
This sequence comes from Dugong dugon, assembly GCA_030035585.1. NCBI lineage: Eukaryota > Metazoa > Chordata > Mammalia > Sirenia > Dugongidae > Dugong > Dugong dugon. The sequence continues at coordinate 35,173,704 of CM057475.1, read as the reverse complement.
TAAAAGTGAAGGATCCAATTTAAGGTGTACTTATTTGACAGAAAATATAATTATAATTCTTGAAATATACCGTTATGAAAGTTGACACATTATTATGAGAGAAAGATTGGCTGAAGCAGAGTTTTGGTCAGAGCAGGAAGGTAGGAGTACGTTGTATAAGAAATTAAAAATCTGTAAGTGAAAGAATTCAGTTACAAAGCAACATGTCAAATATTATGCTTTTTATGTAGAAAATAAATTAATGCAAGGTTTTTGTGAATATATATATACACACTGTAGAGGTGCCTTCTTGTTTGATATGAGCTTAGAGAGAGGTGTAGAGATATTAATACAAACTATCAACATTGGTTACCTGAAGGGTGTGGCATTAGAAGGGTAATTGGAGAAGTAGTGGAGAACATTAACTTATTATTTTTAAAATACCTTACTATGTTTCACCCTGCATTTTTAGCATGTATTATTCATATTTTAAAAAAACACTAAATAATTTAAAAATCAAATCAGTGGAACATCTATAGCAGTCGGTCATTAACAACTCTGGTGCTTATACTTTGAAATCATCACCATGATTTCATCTACCTGAAAACCCTGTTTTAGTCTCAAATATACAGAACAAAGAGTGGGGATGCTAAGATTTATTGCTTTACTCCCTATACTCTACTACTCTGGGAAATATTGTCTCAGTTAAATTCAAAACATGAAACTAGGAAAGAGGAAAGATGGGCAGAAAGCAGAAAACCATTGAGCTTAAACTTGAGATTTATCTTTGTGCCTGATTATTTAGGCATATGAAAGGAAAATAGCTTAGTAGATCCTAACTACCACCAATGAGAAGTCTAAGTTCAGCTTGCAAAGATACCATGCTACTTAATAATAGTGCAAGTGTATAAAAGAAAGTAAATCTGTAGACACTTCTTCTATGTCTTTGCAAGTTTACATAAAGAGAATGCATTTATCAGAAAGTTCAAAGTATTTAAAGAATTAGCAGTTCTGTTCAGAGAAGTAAATTTTGGGTTTGGTAACTATGAGGATAGGTAATTATAAACAGAGATATCTACCTGTGCTAGAAAAATTCCATCATATCCTTCAGAAAGAAAAAGAATTTGATTGGCCATTGTAGTTAAATGAACACTCAATGAAGGACCTTCTTACTCTATAAAGGTTTTGTTTCTGTTAATTTCCATTGCATCTTAATGTCTGAAATCTGCATATATTTTATACATTATATTTTAGTCCAAAAGTGTCATGTTGTGCAAACTATAATTTTTTTTGTGATGTAGACATGTGATTTTTCTCCAAGTATTGGGTTTACAATAATATAAAAAGGTAATGAGGATACTGTTGGCCCTATAATTTGAATCCATTTATTCCCTTAAAAGCCACACACATCAACAAGGAGATCAAATAACAAAACTCATATACCAAGCTTAGAGTATAACTAGGAGACAAAAGGTCTACAAGCTTTAATATTCCAGTAACTGGTAAAATAAACATATGAGACAAGCTGAATCATCCTGTCAGCAGAGAATCAGACAGTGTGGTGGACCCCTGGCAGTGGTTGAACCCTGAAAATAAACTTAGAGTTTACACCCAGCAGGTTCGTCTCACCCTTCAGTGCCAAATTCTAAGAGCACATTTGAGTTCTGGAAGTCCCGGGTAATAGTTACTTGGGAGCTAAAAGGATGGAGTTCCGAAAGCTTGCAGACTAGAGACTGACAATCCTGGGAAAGAGATACTTTAGAAAGCAATGTCCCTAGTTTGAATGAGGAAGGGAAAAAAAAAAAAAAAAAAAGTCCTCTCCAGATATAAATAAGCATCAACAATTTAGAAGACAGATAGAAGCACCATTTATTAAACAATTGCAATTCTCTTTAACAACAACAACAAAATAATAGTAATAGAACTGAGAAACCAAACTAATTAAGCCCTCTAGAACTTCTTGCTGTTACTGATCCAGTGAAAACCAACACAAGTGCACCTAAGCGGGGAGGAGGGAACAGAATCAAGAATCATTGGAAGTTACCATAAGAGAACAGAAAAGAAATGGACTCTTCTTTTTTAATATTTCTAAGCAATGTTATTTATGCAAACATAAACACAAATACACACATACACACACAATGGAAAACCATTTTACCATGCCAGCTGAGCATATGTCACAACTCCTAAAACTATTCTATATGCGATACAAAATACCTTTTTTCTCTGGATTACCAAGCATTAAAAACCTTTAAGCATATTAAAAATATAGGAGTTTTATGTAAGTAGGAAAGAACATATGGTGGGAGCATCAGCAATCAGTCTGATACCTACGCTTGTTTTCTACCTTTATAAGATAAGAAGCTACTAATTTGTCTGAAGTGTAATTGCTAAACTGATGTGCTTTTGCCCTCATGCCATTGGGCACAATGCCTTAAGATAATTGCTACGGGTTTAGTCTCAGCAAATAGACCAACAGTAGGAAGATATAAGCTATAGGTGAGACAATACAAGAAAAACATTAGAAAAAAAAAAATCACAAAAGGCGTTTGAGCAAAAATAGATGTAACTAAGGCACACAACAACAAACAGTACAGTAAAGTACACTGAATATAGAAATAGGAAGATCTAAGGAATAAACATATCACAGATTTAAAATAATTACAGTAAAAAGAAGACAAAAGATAGATGTAAAAGGCTGGCATTAGAACAATATTAATACTAAAACCAATAATTCAAGAAAACTTCCTGAAAATAATGGGGGGGGGGACTTTAATCTACATAATGAAAGGGCCGACCATGTGCCACGAGGAAAAAAGTACCTAGAACAGTCAACCCTGAAATATATTTTATTAAAACTATTAGACTGGAATAATAAAAGGACCTCAAAGCAAAAAAGACCAGATCACCTGCAAAGGAAAAGAAATGAGGTGTGCATCAAAATTCTGGACAGTAACATGCAAGATGTGATAGCAGTTGAGTGACAATTTCAAGAAATTTAATGAAAGAAATATCAGACAAGTATATATCCACCCAAGCTGACTTTTAAGGATTAAAGCAACAGAAATAGTTTTAAATATGCCACAATTCAAGGAATCTTGTCTCCAAAAATGGTTCCAAGAATCTAGCAGAGGATGGACTTCATCCCACCAAAGATGATTGGGGAAACATAGGCAAAACAGACTGGTTAAGTTTAACTGCAAGTCTAAGATTACAACAGTGGTAGGGATAAAGGTAGACATATACTATGACAACTTAAAAAAATAACTGAAACAGGGATGAAGAAGGGAAAGAGAAAAAGTAAAAACAAGCACATTGATTGCTTTTTACATGATAGGTGAAAGTTAGGTGTATCATTTCAAATTGGTAAACAAGAAAGAATATGAGTTAATGAAAAAGGAGAATAAGTGTATTGTATAATAATTTTGGTATAAAGGCAATCACTAGAAAAAAATAAAAATCTTCCTAAGGTGGAGAAAGAAAGTAAAAGAAAAAAAAAATTCTCCAAAATCTCAAATTGCAATGAAAACAAACAACATAGTGAATAATAAAGTGTATAGAATACATATGCAGACTAACATAAAATATTTTATGGAAGAACTGAGACCAATGGTCAATTGAATTTAAATGCAAATAGACTAGCTTACTTATTAAAAAGAAAATGTTTTCCTATTTGCATATAGAGCAAAGCTCAACTCTACATAAAAGAGACATATTTTATATGAAGAATGGTTAAAAAACCAAGCAGTAAGCAATGAAATATAAAAAGGAATAGGCAAAGGTTAACAGAATAGAAACTGGATATCTGATAAGTTAGAATTTACATTGAAAAATGAAATGAAGTTGGACACCAAAATCCATAGCAAAGGAAATGTTCCTCATAAATCAAAACAAAAAGTTATGATAGATGAAAGGAGAAACAAACAGAAATACACTGATCACAAGCTACATTTATACACCTCTGTCAGTGTAAAACAGATCATGTGGATAAGAATTACGTAATGATATAGAAGACTAAAACAATATAATTAATAGTGTAGTTCTTGTAGATATTTTATTGAATACCTAAGTTTTAGAGAAATGACAGTAACAATAAGAAAAAACAGGATGTGAAGGAAAAAGTAAAGAGCAGAAATAATATGTTACATAAGAGAAAAGCAATAAAGCTAATAAATACTGTTTCTTTGAAAAAAAAATATATATATGTTTTCTTAGAAGAAATAGTGGAATTTATCTAAGATCAATATCCAATGCACACTCCAAAAAGACACAGACTTACATCTTTTCACATGGAAATTCTACCACACCTTCAAAAATCAGATAACCATAATGCTATTTAAATGATCCAAAGCATAGGAAAGGTTAAAAATATTAACGGTAGCAGACTGAATACCAAACCCAAGCCCATTGCCATTGAGTTGATTCTGACTCATGGCAACCCATGTGTTTCAGAGTAGACCTCTGCTCCAAAAGATTTTCAATGTCTGCAATTTTATAAAAGTAAATCACCAGGCCTTTCTTTCACAGCACCACTGGATAGATTTGAACTGCCACCCTTTTGCTTAGTAGCCCAGCTCAAACCATTTGTGACACCCTGGGCCCTAGCAGGCTCAATGGTGGCCCCTAAAATGGTATGTCCATATCCTAATACCTGCAACGTATGAATGTTACTGGAAGAGGCTGTATAGGCCTGGTGCACTATTATTTACTCCCCATTGCTAACCGCCACATTGTCTCATGATTTTTCCCTCCTGTTCTAGTCTCTACAAAAAGGTTTAAGATTAACCAATGTTCCCCCCTGGAGGGTGGAAAACAAGTGATAATGATCTAAGAATGAAAAACCAAACAAAGCACCCATCTAGTGACAAGAAAAAGCAGGATGTTGCCAGATAATCCCCAAAGATGTCACCAGATAACCTCTAAGAATACCAGTAGAAGGTTAACTCATCTAAGACATCATCACCTCAGGGGGAAAGTACCACAAAAGATCCATGATCCTGTCCCTATAAAAGACTTCAGCTGATCTCCAGTAGGGGAGATGGGTTTTTTGGAGGAATCTATTCCCCTCCGTCTCCTATATATCGATATATAATAAACATCTTGCTGCTCACCTCACCCCTGTCTCAGAATTGGCTATTGCAGCAGGCGGCTCCAATCCACGTTATTGCAGTAACATTACCACCTTATTTGGGAAAATGGTATTTATAGATTTAATTAAATTAAGGATTTTGAGATGAGATTATCATGGATTATTCAAGCGGGCCCTAAATGCTACCATGACTGCCCTTATAAGAGAGAAGCAGAGGGAGATTAACCACATAAATATACACAGGCCATGTGAAGCCAGAGCAGAGAGAGATGCCACCACAATTCAAGGAATGTTAACAGCCAACAGAACCTGGAAGAGGTGAGGAATGAATTCTTCTAGACTCTCTAGAGCCTACAGAACTGTGAAATAATAAATTTCTGTTGGTGTAAGCCACAAAGCATGCACAAACTTGTTACAGAAATCACAGGAAACTAGTATGGTACCCAACTTTGATAAAGATAGCAAGAAAAAAATGAAAACTACAGAACAAACTAATTTATGAATATCATTACAAGAATTCTAAACAACATGTTAAAAAGCAAAATGTATCAGCACATTAAAAATCAGCACATCATAATTAAGGAGATTCATCCTAGGATTTATGAATGGCTCAACACTAGGAAATTATGATTTAGAAGAAAAGTCCTATGTAGTCATATGTTGCTGAAAAAGTATTAACATTTATACCTGCTCAAAAAAAAAAAAAAAAAGAATCTCCAGAAAATATAAGTGGATATTGAGTTAACTTGAAAACATACCCTACCCTCCAAATAAGCATTACATTTACAGTTAGGTCAAGGCAAAGATCAGGGAAATCTAGAATTTCCACATTTGTTACTTATTTTTTGGTTATTACTCAAATTCAGTCTAATAAGAGAAAACTATCAGAAACATGAATAGTTGAAATGAAGGGTTAAAACCAAAAGAACCCAAACCTGTTGCAATCAAGTCAGTTCCAACTCAGAGACCCTATGGTACAAAGTAGACATGCCCCACAGGGTTTCCAAGGCTAACATCTTTATGCAAGCTGACTGCCACATCTTTCTCCCTTGGAACAGATGGTGGGTTTGAATCACTGACTTTGGGTTAGCAGCTGAGCACTTTAACCACTGCACCATGAGGGCTCCTAATAAACAAAAAATTAAATAACATTAAACAACAATATCATCAACAAACCTACAAATCTGTATGGTGAAAACAACATGATCAATTTCAGAAAGCAAATAAACTGGGAGTAATATTTTTGAGACTTATTTCATAAACAAAATGCTCACTTCCCTAATACATAAAGTGGCCTCAAAAATCAGAAAGAAATCTAATGTCAATTAAAAAAATGAGTAAAGTCATGGAAGTTCACAAAACAATGGCCCTTAAATGTATAAGAAATTTTTCAATATTTCTCATAATAGGAGAAATGCAATTTGAAACTATATAATTTGTTGATACACACTTTGATGTAATATGAAGTATGTCACTTGTGACTTACTTACCCTTGCCAAGAGTCTTTAACCTGAATCTAATCAAACTTCTAACCTTACTTCCAGTTAGCAAGAAATTTTGGGGAAAGACTAACAGGAGGAAGCTATTATACAAATGCAGACTGCGAAATACATTAAAACTGGCCTTGTCTTCAAATAGAGTTAATGTCATAAAAAATAAATAAAAGAGATTGTGCTTGATTAAGAGACTAAGGAGACTGGGGCTGCCATGAATGGGAACCAACTTGATAGTAACTGGATTTTTTGCTGTTGTTTGTTTTGTTTTGTTTTGATTTTAAGGAAGAGACATAACAAAAAAATGAACCTAGATGGTGAGTGTATTAATGCTCATTGTATTATTCTTTCCACTTTTACATATGCTTAAAAAGTTTTAAATAAAATTTTTAAAAAGAGGTTATACTTTAAGGAGATTAATTTGGTTTTTATTGAAAGTAAGTATAATTATAATCTTAAATCATCCATTCACCCAGATATTTAAAAGCAGAATAATAATGTTAGCATTACTGAGCCAGAGAAGAAAAGGCATTGCTACTGCAGTACAAACCCAAGATAAATATGGAAATTTGAACTTTATAGTTCACTGATTATTTAGATGGACATGATAGAAGAATTGGACTTTTTTTTTTGCTAAAGCTTTTTTTTTTTCCTTTCTAATAAGCCTCTCTATTTTTCTCTCTCTCTTTCTGTTTTTGTCTCTGTCTCTCTCTCCATTCATTCACACACACACACACACACACACACACATGTGTCTATTAATGAATAAAAAGGTACCTGCTTACTAAAAAATACTAATTAATTGAGATGGCCTGTCAAATAAAGATTAGCTATGTTTAGGAATGTGGAAGATAAATTTGGAATCAAACATTCACATACAGATACTCATCATGTTAAAAGAGAAATAAAAACAGTATTAATTGATTTTTAACTCAAGGAAAATAAAAAAAGAAAATAATTCCTTTGGTTATAAAAATAAAATGCAAACATTGCTGAAGTGTTTTGGAAATTAGAAGCTTTTGACAAAACAGCAAAGAAGAGGAAATCTAAAATTCATCTCTGCTGTAGTAAAGAAAATTGAAGTGTTCTTGAGTACTCTTCCCTAATGTTGGTATCTGATTTGACCTTGGCTTTTAGCACTGAATGGGGCAGTCCTCTTCTATCATTTGTTTATAAATAACAAACATTAAACAGAAAGTCATTTGGAGATTTAGTCACAAACACCAAAAAACCTTCATAAATATGCCAAAAGATCTTTAAACACATGTCCATCATACGATTTATAAAGAGGAAAATAGAAGATGTTTAAAATATCAGATAACCTATCTCTTATCTACAGGTAAAATGCATAAAATTTGATGGAAAAAAAAGAGAGCTGAGGGTAAAAAAAATGACATGCAGATTAAATATGAATGAAGCTGTCAAAAAAAGAGAAGGGAAAATTAATATCCCAGCCATGCCTACTGCAGTGTCTAAGCTTGAACATCTATAGAAATGGTGAATGTAGAAATGCCAGCGTCAATGGCTTATTTTCTCTCTACTTATCTTTCCTCAATGTTTGCTAAAAGAGGAAGAAGGTCTGTTTAAGTTTCTAGATAGATGTCTGAACACTTGATTTTCGTGCTTCTTCTTTCCTGCATGCCTGGAGAATTATCTGAATTACAGTGAGTAAAACAGATGAAGATTCCCAGCTAGAGAAAAATATAATTCAACCCCTTTCTATCATCAGAAAATGAAATATTTTCCATAATCAGGAAGAGATTAGCAGCAATTATCTCTGAACATGTAAAAAAGAAAGGGTCTCTGCAGTGTAACAGGCTATGTAATGCTCTAATTATGTGATAAAACAGGTCAAAATTTCATCGTGGTTTGTAAATTTATTTATTGTGAGATAGACGGCAAGTTACTTAATCTTTCTGAGCCTCAATTTGCTTATCTCTAAAATAGAGACATTAATAATACCTAGTCAAAACTGGGAAACCCTGATAGTGATAGTGTAGTGGTTAAGAGCTACAGCTGCTAACCAAAAGGTCGGCAGTTCGAATCCACCGGGCGCTCCTTGGAAACTCTACGATGGTAACTATGAGTCAGAATCAACTCTACCGCAACGGGTTTGGTTTTTTTTAAGTCAGAATTGACTCAGCTTCAACGAGTCATTTGTATATTGAACTTCAATATTGAGTAAAATAATCTGGCAGAAAAATGTATCTGCTACAAAACAGCTGGAGTTGATGGTATTCTTCTCGTGATTTGTTCTTTACAGAAAAAGAGAAATGTTCAGGGCTTCAGGTAAATGTGGTGAAATGAAAACATGCGTTTGTCTCTTACCCCTCCCCCCTAAATTCGACCACTTAAGCTTGTATACCCGTAACTTGATAAAATTAAAAATTATTTTTAAGTAAAGATAATAGTTTAATTTTTTTTTTCTTTAAATAGAGAGTTAAAAAAGGAGACAAAGACCATAATTCCATAGGCAATGTAAGGACCTGGTTAGGCTGGGTTCTGCCTTCAGTTGTCAGGAATCAAACATAGAGCTGTTTTTTCTACAAGACTATGACTTTGTAATAAACTTACAAAGAATTAATATTTTCTTGTACCTTGACATTAATCTCTACAATAAACAGCTCAAGTATGATAGCTGAATCAAGATTTCTGAGTTTTCAAAGTGCAAATTAATTCTTTTAAAATAATTTTTCTTTTACAATCAGAGAGGATTTGTGTTATATGACAAGTTTATACCCAAAAATAATTCACTATTTATAAAAAAAAATCCCATAAATAATTACTAACTATAAAGCAAAATAAAATTAACTATTATTTACCTTTAAGTTGTAAAAAAATGAGAATTGTAGGCTAAGTAAACCTTTCAAAGTTTAAAGCTTATCATTTACTTCTTACTGACAAAATTTGATATGTAAAAGGACAATGATCATTTTGGGAAAGTGTTTCTATCTGTAATCGGGTTCTGTCTGATGCAAATCTGTCAAATCATGCTATCCTTTAAATAATCATTATTCCTAGTGTCCAAAACGTATGTCTAAAGTCCCAAGAGACTTGGAAAAATAAATACATTAAAACACACACACACAACAGTATAGTCAGACTTACTCATTTACTGAAGAGAACAAACCTAGAAACTAGATTTCATCAATTCACTAGTTGATATTCTTCTCAATTAGCATGTATTTCTGTCCTAAATTCATCATTCTAAACATATCGAAAAGCCATCTTATTCAGGGAAAGGTAAGTCAAAATAGTTATGAAATTGAATAATAAAAAAAGAAAACTCGTTGCCGTCGAAACAATTCCGACTAGAATAATCAATTATTTTACCAGATTTGGCTTCATAATCAGACAATCACACTCTAAATCTCACACATTATATTTAACTCCAAAGCATATCAATGGATATGCTTAATATCATATTCATAATCAAATATACATCAAATTATAGGCCCAGCGTAATGATTCACATTGAAAAATGCCTCTAAAATTCAGTAAAAATAATTCTAGGTATTTTTAAATATGAATATTATCTCAAAAGTATCACCTTTAGCTTAACATCACACCACCAAGCAGCACAGGTACAGCCTACCAGAACCTGCCCTGCACTGATTACTGACCCGCCCTGGTGGCTGCAGTCAGTGCCACAAACAACGCATCCCAGAAACTCCTCTTCAGCTAGACCTGCCCTGCTGTACCATATCTGAGCGACTGACCCTGCCAATTGGAGAAGGAGGCGAAAAGTATCATGCCCACAGATGAGCAAACAACAAAGAACACACAGCCCGCCTGCTCAGACATAGCTAAATAAAAAAGAAAAAGGACAAAACAAAACAAATCTACCATCAGTAAATGAGAAAAATAACTACTGAATGCCCCGAAGACAGAGACAACATCAAAACGTTTACAAAAACAGGACAAGATGGTTCCAGTAGGCATCCAAATTAAACACCAGATGACTTACCAGTAGAAGAAAAGGCCCTAGAACTACCTGATAGGGAATTTAAATCTCTAATACTCAGAATTATCCAAGAGTTGAAGCAAAAAGCAGACCAAAATGAGGAATAAGTAGACAAATTCATGGAAAAGGCAGACAAATTCACGGAAAATACAGACAAAAAAATGGAAGAATTCAGGGAAATAATGCAAGAACAAAATGCCAAAATTATTCACAACTAGAAATTATACAAAAAATAATAATTAGAAATCCAAAAGATAAACAACAAGATTTCAGAAATGGACGATGTCATAGAAGGGCTGAGGAGCAGATTTGAAACAGTGGAAGACAGGATCAGCAGAATTGAAGACAAACACCTGGATACAACTCTGTTTGAGGAAAAATCGGAAAAAAAGAACAAAGAAAAATAAAGAGACCCTGAGAATTATGTGGGATACAATCAAAAGCAAAAATCTTTGAGTGATCGGACTTCCAGAACAGGGGGAGGAAACAGAAGACACAGAGAGGCTCATTGGAGAATTGCTGACAAAAACTTCTCCAATATTATGAAAGATGAAAAGCTGACCATCCAAGAAGCTCAACGAACCCCATATAGGATAGACCCCAAAAGAAAATCACCAAGGCATATCATAATTACACTCACTAAAACCAAAGGCAAACAAAGAATCCTGAAAGCAGCTCAAGAAAAACAAAAAGTCGCATACAGCGGAGAAACAACAAGACTAAGCTCAGATTATTCAGCAGAAACCATGCAGGCAAGAAGGCAATGGGATGACTTATATAAAACCTTGAAAGAAAAAAATTGTCAGCCAAGAATAATATATCCTGCAAAACTCTCATTCAAATATGATGGTGAAATTAGATCATTTCAAGATAAACAGAAATTATGGGACTATGTAAAAACCAAACCAAACTTACTAGACTTATTAAAGGAAGTCCTTTGATCTGAGAAAAACAATATCAGACCACAGGGTGAATATAGGACACAGGATTGTACTAGCCAAATACGAACCTAGGAAATGAACTCTTAATGACTATGAAAAACCAAAAAAATTACAAAAGGGAACCAGAGAGGTTAATCTGTAAATGACAACAGCATCAGCACTATAAAAGAGGAAAAAACGGTGTAGATATAGAATCTTATAATGGAGAGGAAGTCAAGCGATACCAAGTAATAACAGACTGGTTCAAATCTAGGAAGATAAGGGTAAATTTCACGGTAACCACAAAGAAAGTTAACAAACCTACTCATCAAAAATAAAGGAGAAAAACATAAAGTCTCAGTAAAAACAAAACCTACAAAAACAAAAGAAATGAAAAAATATCCACAAACAAAAGGAACTCAGCACAGAAGAGTAAGAGGAACAAAACTGGAGGATATTATGCTGAGTGAAATAAGTCAATCACAAAACGACAAATATTGTATGAGACCTCACTGTATAACTCATGTAAAAGTTTACACACAAAAAGAAACAATCTTTGTTGGTTATGAGGGATGGGAGGAGTGGGCGGTGGGGAACTAAACTGATAAGTGGTAACTTTGGTGAAGGGTAAGACAGTACACATTACTGGGGAAGCCAGCACAACTTGTACAAGGAAAGGTCACAGAAGCTCCATAGACACTTCTAAACTCCCTGAGGGACTGAATTGCTGGGTGGAGGGCTGTGGGGACCATGGTCTCAGGGAACATCTAGCTCAATTGGCATAACACAGTTTATAAAGACAATGTTCTACATTGTACCTTGTTGAGTAGCGTCTGGGGTCTTAAAAGCCTGCCAGCAACCATCTAAGATATTCCACTGGTCTCACCCCTTCGGGAGCAAGGGAGAATGAAGAGAACAAGATACAAGGAAAAGATTAGTCGAAAGGACTAATGGACCACAGCTACCAAGGCCTCCACTAGACTGAGTCCAGTACAGCTAGATGGTGCCTGGCTACCACCACTGACTGCTCTGACCGGGATCACAATAGAGGGTCCTGGACAGAGCTGGAAAAGGATGTAGAAGAGAATTATAACCCACAAAAAAGACCAGATTTACTGGCCTGACAGACTGGAGAAACCCCGAGAGTATGGCCCCTGGACACCCTTTTAGCTCAGTGGTGAAGCCCCTCCCAAAGTTCATTGTACAGCTGGGGATTGGACAGCCTCATAAAACAAAACAGGACTAATGAGGCAGAGCAGTCCCGGGACAAGGACTAGAAGGCAGGAGGGGACAGGAAAGCTGGTGATAGGGAACCCAAGGTTGAGAAGGGACAGTGTTGACATGTCATGAGGTTGCTAACCATTGTCATAGGGCAATATGTGTACTGTTTACTGAGAAACTATTTGTTCTGCAAACCTTCATCTAAGGTACAAAAAAAAAAAAAAAGAATTATCTATGTGAGATCAAATTGACAACAGCAACTCAAAAGGTTTGATGGGAAGCCTAGGGGACAGTGAGTTGAAGATAATGGTGATGGAATAATTTGGAAAAGGATAGTGAGAATAGCAGCACACCTGGAAGAATGTAATCGATGTCACTGAATTGTACATGTAGAAACTTTTGAAAAGGTATAACTTTGGCTATGTATATTTTCACCAAAAAAAAGAGGTCCTCAAGCTCGAGAAGGGAGAGTGTTGACATGTTGTGGGGTTGTTAACCAATGTCATAAAACAATATGTGTACTGACTGTTTAATGAGAAACTCTTTGTTCTGTAAACCTTCATCAATAAAAAAAATTAATTTAAAAAAATCACCTTTAGGTAGTAAATCCATGAAAAATGAGTCACATGGACCAGGAGTCATTCTGGGAATGGAGCACTGTGCCCGTATAATATCCCAGGCAGTGCCTGATGGCCGTTAAGCAGAGTAGGTGAAAATACTATCAGATCATTGACGGTGTCTGCACTTAGGAATTTAAGGACACATTCCCAGATTACATGATGATAGTAAATTATCTCAGATGGTTGTAAATCGGAATTGACAAATATAATTACTCCAGTGTACACTGCCTATCTATTAACATCCATTTATGTAAAAATATTTGATTTTAGTAATAATGTACAGCTAATGAAAAACAAAAAATTACTGTTATAGATTGAATTGTGTCCCCCAAAGAGATATGTTGAAGTCCTAACCTCTGGTTCCTGTGAACATGACCTTGTTTAGAAATAGGGTCTTTAAAGATGTTACCAGTTAAGTTTACATGAGGTCATACTGGAGTGGGGTGGGTCCCAACTCGATGTGAATAATATTCTTACAAAAGAGAAGAGTCACAGAGACATAGAGAGAGGGAAGACGGCCATGTGAAGAGGGAGTTATGTTGCAGTTGCAAGTCAAGGAAAGTTGGGGGCTACTAGAAACCAAGAAATCAAGAGTCTTCCCCTAGAGCCTTCAGAAAGAATATGGCCCTACTAATACTCTAAATTCAATTAGCCTGCAGAACAGTGAGGCAATAAATTTCTGTTCTTATAAGCCACCAACTTTGTGCTACTTTCTTACAGCCCCCTAGGAAACTAATACAGTAACCACTTACCTCATTTTAATAACAAAAACCTCATCGTAAATCCAAAGTTGTGTTTACTTCATATTCTTTCATGGTATCTGTACATAGTGGCACCACTACATTTTATTATAGGACTTCAAGATTCTCTTTACTATTTTACACAATGTTGGTTGCTTAGGAATAAATGCTGATTTTCAAGTACCCCAGGAATCAAGGCAGCACAGAGTTTAGCATAATAAATCATATAAGACTCATGACAGTCAACAATAAAATCCAAAGAATATGTCTACAATGTAGAGTCTACCCTTCTGTATTGAAGTCATTATAAAGACTGTCCGTCTAACATGATAGGTAAGAACATACTGGTTAAGAAGATACATGCAAGATAATTGGGAAATGCAATTTTAAAGACATAAAACTAAAACTGGATATAAACCTTGACATGAGGAGAGGATAGAAAGCTTCAGTAAAAATGTTCACATATCTCAGAGTATATAATAGGAATAATAAAATTTTATGGACTTCTATATTAATTTTAAGAACCACAGAAACCTCTTAGGACTATAAGCACACCTTTTAATTATTCTTACCTGATGGCACCATTTTATATGATTCCTAGGCTTCTAATTTTAAGAAAAGTTGAACCCAGCAACCTTTGTTCCACAGATGTTTTTCTCCCATTTTTTTTCCCCTCAGGGGAGCAAGTATTTGTATCGGAAAAATCCTCAGTAGTCTATTTCACCATCCACCTTCAATATAATATTGAGAATTTTACAGTATTATTAAGGAAGGAGCCCTGGTGGTGCAGGGGTTAAGCACCCGCTGTTAACTGAAAGGTTAGCAGTTTGAACTCACCAGCCACTCAGTGGGAGAAAGATGTGGCAGTCTGTGTCCTATAGTGTCACTGTGAGTTGGAATCGACTTGACAGCAATGGGTTTGGGCTTTACAGTATCATTAGATAAGCCAAGTTTTGTAAAGGTAGATATATAGTAAAACCTGTGAAAGCCAGAACCTGTGTAAGGTGGGTACCTGTTAGAGAAGGAAAGCTCAGATATTTTCTACTAATAGAGAGCGATCGAAAAGTGGTAAGATTGCACCCTGTCAAAAGTGGGAAAACTTGAGAGACCTGGAAAAATAAGGCAGTCTTGTCGAGTTCCGGTTCTTACAGGTTTCACTGTATCTGGGGAATCTGGGAAGATACAAACAACCAAACAGAAAAGACAAGTGTGGCCTAGACCTGGCTTAAAACATGTATTTTCCCCCTACTTTAGACTTTACTTATCATTTAGCAATGATATCTAACCCTTTTAGGAAACTAAGGGGAGATTCAACAATCAAACTAAGTGCATAATGTAGGTAATGGCATCTAATGTAATCTGCAAAATCCAGTGAGGCTGTCCGAAGCTAAGGGAAGTTCATCTTCCTACAGGAATGAAACTTAAGACAAACAGGGAATGGATGCACAGCTTAGCTCAATGCCATCATAATATATAATTATTTCCTAGGTTCATTTTTACATGGAAAAAGGTTATCGTATTTTTGAATAGTCTGAAGGAATGAAAAAAAGGTGGGTTATGAGAGACGGTTTCACTTTAGATAACCAGTTACACTCAGTCTCAGGAGATGGTTTAAGACAACAAGAGGAGCAAAGTTAGAAATAGCCTGCAGGCCCCTGCTGAGTGGTGACAGCCCTGAGATCATCAGGGGGCACCTAATGATTGGGCATCAGTGCAGCCCAGCTTTCTGGGGCATCTACCTATAGAAACAAGTAAACACAACTCTATTGGAACTAAACGAAAATAATCTAAAACACCAAATAGTTTGGGGTTATCTTCTTCACCTGATAAACTGTAGAAATTCATTGGAATTTTCAGGAATTAGTTATTATTGCATAAACATGCCTCTTGATATGGTCTGTTAAGAAGCTTATACACTGCTTTAGGGTTTTCAAGTGCAGGCATTTTCCTGGTTGTTTGCTAAGATAAATGTTTTACTGATCTATTTTTGTCTTCTGTGAGCTCTTATCAATATTATTGACACTAAAAATAGATTGGTTCACACTAACTAACCAATGGCTCTCACACAGATGCCCCACACTTTGTGCTGATTTTCGTGGAAAACAGCTGCTATTCCTGGTCTCTCAAACATTAATAAGAATAGATAAAAATAATAATAATTTAAAGAAATATGTGGAGGGAAATAGGGGCATCTTCTAGGAATCTGGAAGGATCCTAAGCGTGATATATACACTTTCTCTAATGTTTACATACAGTACAGCCCTGTAAAGGAGGTATCAGAGAAGTAAAGTGGCATGACAGGCTATTGGGCTAGGAGGAATCAGCACAAATTGGATTCAAACATAGATTTTGTGTCTCCAGAGCCCATGTCCTTGTTATTATCCCACCCTGCCCTGGCTTCAGTGTTCTGCACTTCCCCTCTGTCTCTAAAAGAAAACAGGCCTTGTTTACATTGTGGATACTTTAAGATCTAAATATATGGTCAAAAAAAATAAAAAGTAGCCCCCTCATTCACAAGCACATGAATCATGTGCTGTCCTACCAAAGATCTGAGATTAAATACAAGCAGCTTTATCCAAAATGATTTTGAGAAAGAAAACCTGTATTCTTTCTAGGCTTGTTGTTGAATCAACATATCATCCTATGTGAAAGCTAAACAAAAAGTGTATGTATGCATGTGTGTATCCATCTATTATATCTAATGATTGTCTTTTTTTTTTTCCTCAAACATTTGGTAGTCAACTTGTTAATAGCTCTTGTAATTACATAGCTCTAGGTATATCTCCCCAGATACGTCTCTATTCCCTTTTTTTAATAATGGTAAGATTCCAAGATATCTAAGAATATGAGGTTAAATCTGTAAGCATATATGGGCTGTGATAAAAAGCATTAAGTAATATTAGTGTTATTAATACTCAGTCCCTTAACATCTCAAAAAAATAGCATGTTAAGAAAAAAAAGATTATTCTTTGGCTTTCCATTTTTGCATATTCTAGCATTAAACCTAACACCACTCTGATTTAGACAGATATAGTCAAGGATGTCCTTGAAAGGGGTAAGTTTTGAAAAATGATTACACACCTATTTCAAGTACCTTTGAAATTGCATTTTATGTGTACCTCTTAAAACCCAAAGAATGGAGTGTAAATTGCTGTTGTGCTAGGTTTTCTGTGAAGTAAACCTAATTATCCACATGCTTGGCTTACATGTCACCTTGACTTATAGCCAAGAAATAACTGAAGAAATATATACAGATAACAGGACCCCAGAGGGCAGATGCAGGCCAAGGTTAGAGTGAATTCACTCTAGGGAAGTTTGCTTCAATATCCAGCTATGTTCCTTTTTCTTTTTCTTTTTTTAAGAACCTATATTCCAGTTTATTTTCTTAATCTGAAACTAAGCCTAGGGTTGAAATAGGGAACATTTCATCTTACTTTTCAGAAAAAAAAAAAAGAAATGGATTTTTGCATATTAATATATTTTGCGCATCTGTGGTATATAATGCAGAATCTGTATTTTGGACCACTACTGCATTGAATTTTTTTATTTAACCTTCTTGAGTCTGAGACACAAATATTGAATTAAAAAAACAAATAAAAGAAATAAAATCTAGCACTATGTTAAAAGTACATTTATAGCCACAAGAACTAGCATTTGTGTGTGGTAACTCAGCTATTAAAACAGAGTAGAAGTGAAAATCTTAAGGGTAGAGTAAAGAAGGTGTCAGACCATCAACTGTGATACTCCCAATTGTACCTTCAAAGATTCTGTATTATTTTATAACGTTAAATATATAGTAGGATTCACCAGAGCCTTGGAACACAGAACAGTAAAGGTGGGCAATGGGTAGGAACTCAAAGATATGTAAAACACCATTTCTGCATTTGTTGGATTTATAGTTTGGTTCAACACACAATACAAAAACACATAAATTAAATAACCCTATTTGTATCCATTGGACCCCTGGTGGCACAGTGGTTGAGAGCTCAGCTGCTAACCAAAAGTTTGGCAATTCAAATCCACCAGCTGCTCCTTGGAAACCAAATGGGGTCCTACAGGGTCACTATGAGTCAGAATCAACAGCAATGGGTTTAGGGTTTTTTTGACTGTTTGTTTTTTTTGTTTTTGGTATATGTATCGATTACCACAACTGAAAATAAGAAAGAATCTCTCTCACTGGGTTGTTTGAGGGTTATTAAGAGAGCTAATTTAAAGCATTTTGTGCCAGGCCTTCAGTCGGATTTTCCAACGTCTACATTCTGTAAGAGTGATTGGTGGAACATGACATATGGAAATACGTGATTAGATGCTCTCTCACAACATTAAGATTTTCTGATTCCAAACGTAGACAATAAAATGTCATTTCCTTGGTATAGTGGGTTTGACACAACACCAAAACCTGCATAAAGACGATTTGCCCTAGAGATATAAACAGAAAAGAAGCTGAGTAAACCAGTTGCTGTCCAGTCAATTCTGATTCATGGTGACCCTACTTTCACCCATGAAACATATCCAAAAGCCAACTTCCTTACTGATGCCTCATAGTTCCATTAAGTCATCATGTCTTATCTCTTCAGAATGATTCAATACTTGCTGTCCACATTCTTGAACCCTAAGCATTTCCTCAGCTTCCTTCTTTTCTGAATTCTGCCTCTAAACTTCTCATATAGTGCCCTGTATTTGCTTAAAATTTGGGGGATCAACTAGTCTTTATATTTGATTCTAAGCCTTATTTCCCCAGCTTCAATCACAATTCCTCTATCACAATAATGCTGTATATTGACTCAGGCTGTACGGCATTTGCCACAACAGGTGATGTGCCCTCAAGTTCCAGGTTAGCCTCTGTGTCTTTCTACCTCCATATCACGGGTAGTATGTCCACAATACTCATTTCTATATTACAGTAACTTTCTTTATATCTTGAATATCTATTGTTATAATTCACTGAACTTCTTCTATCATTTCTGGAAAAAGTAAGAGTGCCAGACTGTGGAAGTCTCAAATCACAACAGCAAGGGGAAAAAGTGCTTTCATTAAGCTTGAAATATTTGTATTTAGTTATTTCATTCTGTTACTGTGTAGGTCAATTATTATAAAGGATCAGAGAATAAAAACTTCTGCCTTCTTCTAAATAATAGTATAATAGATTAAAAAGAGAAAGAGAGAGAAGAAATAATGCTGTTTGACCAGAACATAACACAGAAAGATATAATGGATATTTATATTTATGATATTATGGTTTATTAATTCATCATTCAAAACACATCTCCAAGTTATTATTCTGAAAATCTAAAGCTAAGAGGTATATTTATATTTATATGTGTCTCTTAAAGGAAATTTTCAGAATACAAGCAAAATAATTTAGCTCATCAATTAAGAACTAGTGAGCAGTATTTTTTTCTTTTCAGCAGATTAAGAACTGTTGCCTTAATCCTTAAATATAAAGTAAATGAAATAAATATTCCATTTTAAGCAATTTAAATGATTTTGTATTATTGCAACTAAGAATCAAAACAATAATGAAAATCAAATTATAATATCTATATAATCATCTTTTAGTTGTTAGTCATATTTACATCTGTCTTAGAGTTTTTGTTAAATAATCTAATCAGTTATACATATATTGTAATGGCAAATGAAAGACAAAAGATGCTGGAACTCTACTCAAATCTGTAAAATGTTTGCTTCTCCTGAATCTGATTGTAGAATTTATGTAAAATATATAAATCCTGTATATATGTTGTTGTTGTTAGGTGCTGTCAAATTAATTACAACTCATAGAGACCCCACATGACAGAGCAGAATTTTCCCATAAGGTTTACTTGGCTGTAATCTTACAGATTACAGCTGTCTTTCTTCCGTGGAGTTGCTGGGTGGATTTGAACCACCAACTTTTCAGTTAGCAGCCAAGTTCTTAACCATGGCACCCTCAGAGCTCCTTTCTATATATATCTATATATCTTTTATACATCCTACCCTTTACATTTTTTTCCTTTGCCATTGAGTAGATTTCAACTGATAGCGACCCTATAGGACAGAGTAGAACTGCCCCATAGGGTTTCCGAGGAGAGGCTGACGGATTCAAACTGCCGATATTTTGGATAGCAGCCAAGCTCTCAATCACTGCACCACTAGTGCCCTCAAATACTGCTGAGACTGCCTTGTACTCTCAGTCAATGTTGAACATTACATGGTGTGGTACAATTAAATTACAGTGGTCTTTGAGTGAAGAAATACGAATGAGGTTTAGAATCCAGTAGGCCATTCTTTGTCTTTAGTATTATAACAAAACACAAATGCACTTTCCTTTAAATTACTCATCTGTGAAATGAGGATAACAACCCAAACCTAGCAGAGTTGTGGTGAGACTCAGTAACATGTCTAGTAAACTATATAGCCACCATGGATTGTCAAATATTTTTTGATAATTCCCTTATTGTTGTTGTTAGTGCCATTGAGTCAATTCCGACTCATAGTGACCCAATGTGATAGAGGCGAACTATCCCACAGGGTTTTCTAGACTCTAATTTTATAAGAATCACAGGGTGGGTTCAAATTGCTAATCTTTTGGTTAAGCAGCCAAGCGCTTAACCGTTGCACCACCAGGGCTCCTTAATTCACTTATTAGAATGTGAGATACCTATGGAAGGTAAAAGAGCCTTCTGTGTGTTCAGACTGTATTTTTGCCAAGCATAATCCACAGTCTTCAACTCATATTGAGCAAAATATAGCATTCAGAACCCCAGTATGATGATAGAAAACCACCTGGGAGTTAATATATAATGTTAGCATTTGCAATTTACAGAAACCATAGCATAATAACAATATTTTAAAATAATTATCAGACCTGTTATGCAACTTCAGACAAACCAATAATATATTCTCTCCTCTTTGCCATGGTAGGCACCAATTTAAGGAAAAGTGGCAATACAGATACCAAAATAATTGTAACATGCTTTCATGCATTTTTGGTGAGCATAAAAATTAGTACTATCCATTTTGAGGCAATTTGCCTCTATAAAAATATACACAATTATCAATAGATCTGGTAATCACAAATTAATCTTTGGATATGTTCATAGATAAAGTACCCCACAATAAATGATAGGGTATAAATTACCATCTATGGTGGATTTCTTTCCACACATATGGAATATCTATGATAGGAGAAAGGAAGAATACAAAACAATATTATGGTATGATGCTTTTTTTGTGTAAATGAAGTAATTGTAGTGTGTGTGTTCATACTTTTATATGCATATTTACTCTGAAATAAAACACAAAGAAAATGGTAATAGTAGTTACCTCTATGGAGAGAACTGGAGGATGTGGCAAGAAAAAGTTAACTTTTTATTTTTTTATCTGTACATGTTGTTTAAATTTTTAAAATTTCATGATTTCTATTTTAATTATAAGCATTTCTTCCCTTCATGTACAGTATACTGTTTTTAAAGGTTATATAAATAATGAATTTAGATATTCAATATATCAGCTCTGTTTATCCAGTTCGTGTGGCATAAGGTGTCATCCTCACAGAGTGTGGACTAATCAATTTAACTTTGAATGCTTCTATTTAAATATGTGGGAAGAACACTTTCTTGAATATTTTCAAGCCATAACCCCAATCTTACAAAATTTATTTTTTTAAATTGTTTTAGATAAAACATAAAATTACTTGAAATTTTCATTGAACAAGGCCTGAATTATGAGAGATCAGAACACTTAGTTATGACTTAGAAGATTCTAGTGTGGCGGCCTTGTATGATTCTGACCACAATTTGCTCTAATTCATTTCTGGATTTTACAGAAAAAACTTAAACCACTGGTGATAATGCTGTCAAGTCTGGTTCTGTTAACACTTCCTCTTGTGCAAGTCCTTAGTAGTAGGTCGGTAATTAGGATTCGAGACTTTATCATTCTTGCCAAACAACATACCAAAAAGGACGCTAATTTTTCTGAATGGAATTAAAAATTAGTCATGCCACTGCACCTAACTGGATCACGGGTGAAGGTACAAAAGAATTGTGAGAATAAAGTATCTTTTTAATACACCACTGGAGACCAAAAATCCAGAATTGAGTGTGTAATGAATACACACTGCAATAATAAAGAGACATAAATAGCCATATCACAAATCACTGTTCCAAGGGAGTGGGAGAATGGGGTTCACAACTGAATATCCTAAGAAAAACAAAAGTCATAAAAATAATTAAAGAAAATTTAAATAATTTACTTCTTGCCATATAACATTTTAAAATAAATAAGGGAGTAAAAACTGTCCCAAATTCGGTGTCAGTCAAAATAATCCAATTAAAATTCAATAATCTCTGTTGCAGTAACTTGTTCTCTGCATTAATATGCAATTTCATGAAACATAAATATCAGCATTACATAATATTAAAATAAATTTTTGTGTAACCAGTCATGTATTGTGAACTAGTACATCTGTGTGTGATACGTGTGACAACAGAGTTTGTGTTGATACAAATAGACAATACTCTTCAGTAGAAGACTGCTCCAAGAGACAAGGTATGGAGTATTTTGGAAACAGAATCTTCTATTCAATTTTCCCTGCAGTCTGCTCCAAGTATTTAAGAAGGACCAGGGCATTCTTATATTGTAAGGGGAGGATAACAATTAATTTTGCAGTTTTCAGCAGGTATAAAAAGAAAAGCATGGACAGGGTAAATGACCTGGTACCAAGTTACTGTTTTTATAAGCCTAATAAGATTTGTTGTGATTCTTTTTTCTTTTCTTTTAATTGTGTTGAAATTTTACCCAACAAATTAGGTTCCCATTTAACAATTTTTATACAAATTGTTCCATAACATTGGTTACAATTTTCACAATATGTTAGCATTCTCATTATTTCCATTCTGGTTATTCTACTTCCATTGATCTAGCTTCCCTTCCCCTCCTTGCCTTTCATCTTTGCTTTAGTGTAATTATTGACTGTTTGGTCTCATAGAATGGATTGTTTAAGGGAGCACATTACTCGTGGGTGATATTGTTTATTTTATAAGCCAATCTGTTATTTGGCTGAAACGTGACCTCCAGAAGTAGATTCAGTGTCAGGTTTAACGGTTACCTTAGGGCGAGAGTTCCTCTAGTCTCTATTGATCTAGTAGGTCTGGCCTTTTATAGGAATATGAATTTTATTCTACATTTTTCTCCCATTCTATCGGAGACCTTCTATTATGTCCCTGGTCAGAACAGTCGGTAACGGTAGCTAGGCACCATCTAGTTCTTCTGATCTCAGGTTAGAAGTGGCTGTGGTTCATCTTGGGCTATTAGTCTTGTGGACTAGTTTCTTCTTTGAGTCTTTGGTTTCCTTCATCCTCTTTTGCTCCAGATGTAGAGACCAATAGTTGTATCTTAGATGGCTGCTTGCAAGCTTTTAAAACCTCAGATGCCACTGACCAAATGAAGGTGTAGATTATCTTTATGAACTATGTTATACCAGTTGACTAAGTTGTCCCATGAGACTACGGTCTTAGGCTTTTTAACCCAGTAAACCAATCCCAAGTGTTATTTGGATACGTCTAGGAAGTCTCTGTAACTGTGCCCCCATGTGCTTTATTACATGTATGGATATATATGCTGCACACACAAATATGTATATACATATGCCTCAGATACACCTATACATGCACGTGCATGTACTAGCATATGCTTTCCTATATACATATATGCACACATATCTACCTGTGTAACCACATACATATTTTTGGTTGTTATTACTGTTGTTGCAAAATTGTATATGTTATAGAATTTACCGAAATTGTCCTTTTTTGGTGTATACTTCTTAGTGTCTTCATTTACCTTGGTCCGGTTGTGCAGACTACACCTATGTTTGTACTGCCTTTCCCATCACAAAAAATAACAAGTATCTACTATCTATAAAGTGATTCCCCATCCCTCCTCCTTCCACTGCTGGTAACTATCAAAGAATGTTGCTTTCTGTGTGTATCTCTATTATTGAATTTTTATAATAGTGGGACCATACAATATTGTCCTTTGGTGATTGACTTATTTCACTCAGCGTAATGTCCTCCAGATTCATCCATATTATAAGATGCTTCACAGACTCCTCATTATTTGTTACAGTTGTGTAAAATTCCATTGTATGTATGTATCACAATTTGTTTATTCATTCATCTGTTGATGGGCACAAGCTGTTTCCATATTTTTGCTATTGTGAATAATGGGGCAGTGAACATGGGTGTGGATACATCTATTTGTGTCACTGCTCTTATGTCTTTTGGATATATACCTAGGAGTGGGATTGCTGGATAATAATGTGTTTTTATTTCTAGCTTTTTGAGGAAGCGCCATACAATGTTTCATGGTGGTTGTATCATTTTATAATCCTACCAGCAGTGTATAAGAGTTACAATCTCCCCACAACCTCACAGCATTTGTTTTCTGTTTTTTTTTATTATTGTCATTTTTGCAGGGGTGAGGTGATATCTCATTGTAGTTTTGATTTGCATCTCTCTAATGGCTAATGGAAGGAGCCCTGTGGATCAGTGGTTAAAGGGATCAACTGCTCACCAAAAGGTCAGTGGTTTGAAACCACCAGTAGCTCAGAAGGAGAAAGATGTGGCAGTCTGCTCGCATAGAGATTTACAGCCTTGGAAATCCTATGCAGTTGCTCTGAGTCGGAATCAACACAATGGCAGTGGGTTTGGTGGCAATGGCTAATGATTGCGAGCATCTCATTATGATTCTTAGAGAAAGAAACCCAAAAACCAAACCCGTTGCTGTCCAGTCAATTCCGACTCAGAGCAAACCTATAGCACGTAGTAGAAGTGCCCCATAGAGTTTCCAAGGAGCGGCTGGTGGATTTGAACTGTCAACCTTTTGGTTAGCAGCCAAGCTCTTAACCACTGTGCCATCATGGCTCCCCTTTAAACCAGGATATCCAAATGGTAATGATTTGGATTTTTATGTTTGTTTCTTTGTATGGTATTTTGTATTGATTGCTTGATTCTTTGATGGATGGTTTGATATTTTGAATTGATTTGTTAATTTTTTTGCTGATTGTTGAATTTTCTGTTGTTATCTTTCTGCTTGTTTTTTAACCCAAATGTGAGTTTCAAAATTTTTGATAGAATTCACTTTGCTAGATTTCACTAATTTTTTGATAAATGTCCAGATATTGATAAAACTGATTCTATCACTTAAATTCTTAGCTAAAGTTCCTAGAATTTTTTCTCTTCAAAATTAAGCTGTCTCTATTTAATAAGCCAAACTGATAACTTCGTTATAGTCAGACCTTTCCTTTAACATCATTTATTCTGTATTTCTTAATGCTGTGGGAGAGGAAATATTTGGCCTAGGGGTCTTTCTTTCCCAGCTTAAAATACATTTTAGTCAATCATCTGTAGAATTTTATTAAAGATTATGTCTTTTAATTGCGAAAACTGCAGTCATGCCCATACAAAGAGAGCTGATTTACACAGCACCAATATTCATTCCTTTTGGATTAACTTTTGTTCTCCACAGTTTCGGTGATGGACCAGAATTTTAAAGTGTCTGTCCTGGCCCTCTTAGACTCTTAACAGTCTTAAAGCATTACAGGGCAAGATATTTGAACCAAATGATGTGTTCCTTGTCTAATTCATCCACCCAATGTAAACTAGCTGATATTATAGTAAATTTAGATTATAACATTGACTATTTGAATATTCAGTGCTTTATAGACAAAGAAGTCAGCCATTAAGTTACATTCCTCTATAAAATCAAAACAATTTTCTTTCAAGGTATTAAGGGGCAGATACTAAAAAAAGCACAGATTTATTAGTTTTTTAGAGATTGAGAGTAGTGTTAAGACAAGAATTGGTCTTCATTCTTAATTTTGATGTACCATACCTGAACCGAGGGGGGAGTTAGCAGCTGAGTGCCCTGTTAGGGGTTGGGAGAAAGGAAAGAACCTTGCAAAATCCTCACTGTATATGTTCTCAATTTGTATAGCCATTTCATTTCTATAAAGTTCTGAATTCTTAGCTAAATAAACTAGAAACTTATAACAGGTGAGACTGGTTTCCTTCCACCTATCTGAAATCCATTTCCAATGCAGCAAATAAGAGAAAAGAGATGAGGCTGGAGCATAAATAGAGGCCAATCATTACTGACTTTCTAAACATTGTATTTGGTTGAATACTACTGGAAAAAAAATAAGGAACATTTGAATGTTTTAATAAGTAAAGTGCCATAGCCATATCTGTGATTTGTGCAAGCAAGACTGAAGTAAGCATAAGGGACTGGAGCAAAGCATGACTGGAGATGAGTGGGGGCAAACAAAAGTTGTAGCTATGATTCTCATGAGTGGTAGTGGTTACAAGGGTGGATAGAAGTGGAGGAATTGAAGAATATTTAACTGGTTGACTAGAAGGAATTGATAAAGGCTGAAATAGAGGAAAATATTTAAGGTTGGTTTTAACAAATGGGTTAATGTTGATGTCACTGATTTTAAGAAATCTGAACAGCTTGGGGGTCAAAAGGATATGAATTCAAAGGTGGACATGTTTATTTTGTTGTACTAAGTGGCCATACACGCTGACATATCCAGATTTCAATTGGAAATATGAAGAAGAGGAAAGAGGCTTACACTAGATAAAATAATTTGGACATCATGGGCATATATATGGTCATTGCAACCATGAAAATAGATAAAATAGTCTATAGAGAACCTGGGTCATTAGAAGGCTAGAAAGACCGGTAATTGTGTAATATGATGAAAAATAGAAAATATAAAGATAAACAAAAAGAATGCCACAGAGGCAGGAGTAAAATCAGGAGAATGGGAAGGGACTTTTCCCAAAAAGTATATAATTATATTCTTTTAAATATGTTGTAGAAAAAATGATGTATTCTGATGCCTAAAATAAGAAAGGTATTGGTGATAACATGCTATTGTTATTCAGTGCTATCAATTGGGTTCTGACTCACAGTAACCTTATGTACAACAGAATGAAACGCTGCCCAGTCCTGTGCCATCCTCACAATCATTGCTATGTTTGAGTCCATTGTTGCAGCCACTGTGCCAATCCATCGCCTTGAGGGTCTTCCTCTTTTTCGCTGTCTACTTTACGAAGCATGATGTCCTTATCCAGGGACTGGTCCGTCCTGATAACATGTCCAAAGTAAGTGAGACAAAGTCTCACCATCTTCGCTTCTAAGGAGCTTTCTGGCTGTACTTCTTCCAAGACAGATTTGTTTGTTCCTCTGACAGTCCATGGTATATTCAATATTCTTCACCAACATCACAATTCAAAGTCACCAATTCTTTTTTGACCTTCCTTATTCATTGTCCATCTTTTGCATGCATATGAGGCCATTGAAAATACCATGGCTTGGGTCAGGTGTCCTCAAATTGACATCTTTGCTTTTCAACACTTTAAAGAGGTTTTTTGTAGCAGATTTTCCCAATGCACTACATCATTTGATTTCTTGACCACTGTTTCCATAGAATTTGATTGTGGATCCAAGTAAAATGAAATCCTCAACAACGTCAGTCTTTTCTCTGTTTATCATGATGTTGCTTGTTGTTCCAATTGTGAGGATTTCTGTTTTCTTTATGTTCAGGTGTAATCCATACTGAAGGCTGTAGTCTTTGATCTTCATCAGTAGTGCTTTGAGTCCACTTTGCTTTCAACAAGCAAGGTTATGTCACCTGCATATTATAGGTTGTTAATGAGTCCTCCTCCCAACCTGATGTCATGTTCTTCTTCCTGTAGTCTAGCTTCTTGGATTATTTGCTCAGCATACAGACTGAATAAGTATGGTGAAATGATACAACACTGACATATACCTTTCCTGATTTTAAACCATACAATATCCCCCTGTTCTGTTCGAACAACTGCCTCTTCGTCTTTGTACAGTTTTCTCATGAGCATAATTAAGTGTTCTGGAATTCCCAATCTTCACAATGTTATCCATAATTTGTTATGATCCACACAATCGAATGCCTTTGCACAGTCAATAAAACACAGGTAAACATCTTTCTGGTATTCTCTGCTTTCAGCCAAGATCTGTCTGACATCAGCAATGATAGCCTTCGTTCCACATCCTTTTCTGAATCCAGCTTGAATTTCTGGCAGTTCCCTGTGGATATACTGCCGCAACTGTTTTTGAATGATCTTCAGCAAAATTTTACTTGTGTGTGATACTAATGATATTGTTAGATAATTTCCACATTCTGGTGGAAGCCCATTTAATAGAGTGGTAGGGACTAGAAAGGAGTAAATTAAAATGTAATAAGTGGAACATGTGGAAAATGTCACTAAGGCATTTCTTTCAAAAATTGTTTCATTTGTATACTTTCTATTGGTATGACTTCAGTTCCTTAATCTTTTCTTTGGCAATGTCTATTCAGCCCTTAATCCCACCCTGTCTTAGTTATCTAGTGTTGCTATAACAGAAATACCACAAGTGGATGGCTTTAACAAACAGAAGTGTATTCTCTCACAGTCTAGAAGGCTAGAAGTCCCAATTTAGGGTGTCAGCTCCAGAAGAAGGCTTTCTCTGTCGACTCTGGAAGAAGATTCTTGTCATCAATCTTCCCCTGGACTACAAGCTTCTCTGCATGGGAACCCGAGGTCCAAAGGACACATTCTGCTCCCAGCACTGCTTTCTCGTTGGTATGAAGTCCCTCCTCTCTGCTTGCTTCCCTTTCCTTTTATCTCTTGTGAGATAAAAGGTGGTGCAGGCTACACTCCAGGGAAACTCCCTTATATTGAATCAGGGATGTGACCTTAGTAAGGGTGTTACAATCCCACCCTAACTCTCTTTAACACAAAATTATAATCACAAAATGAAGTACAACCACACAATACTGGGAATCATGGCCTAACCAAGCTGACATATATTTTTTGGGGACACATTCAATCCATGACATTCTACCCTTTGGCCCCCCAAAATTCATGTCCTTACTACATGTAAGACACATTCACCCTATCATATTGTAGCCAAAGTATTAAATCAACTCCAAGTCCAAAATCCAAAAATTCCTCTTCATTTGCGAAATCTGGAATACAAGTTATCTGCTTCCAAAGTACAATGGCAAAACAGGCACAAGCTAGACATTTCCAAAGAAGACATAAAACAGGCACCAAGAAAGTCAGCAGAACATACTGCATTAGCTCTCAAGGCTTTGCAAATAATCCTCCATTCTCTGAGACCATTTACACAATGGCTCTGCCCTCCAGACTTTAGGTATTGGCCACACTCTCTAGATTCTGGGTAGAAGCCTCTCTTCTCCGCTCTAAACTTCAGCTCTGTCTTCCAGGCCCACTGGGATGGCAACTCTGCTCCCTTGCTTTAGGCGCACCATTCTCCTAGTCCATCGGAGTAGCAGCAACTCTACCCTTAGAAACACCAGAGGCCATGGCTCCACCCTTTGAAACCTCAGAGGTCGAGGCCATACCTTTTGTGACTGAGGCAGCTTGGCTTCCTGTGTTTCTTGTCTCTTCAGCTTCTGCTTCCTGGTTCCTTGGCCTCTGGGCCCCTAGGGCCTCACGCCCACTTCTGCCCTGTTGGAGCAAGTGTTCCAAGGCTCTGTAGCTCCACTAGTAAGTGCCTAGTGGCACCACACTCCACCAGTAAACTTCAGCCAGAAGGCACTCAGCTCTCTTGCTCCGTGGATCAGCTGCAGCACTGCCTGGTGCTGGTCTCCTGGTTCTGCTGCTGCTGGTTCTCTGCCACTTCTGGTACTCTGCCACTGCTACGTCTCTGCTGCTTCTGGTTCTCTATCCATTCACACTTTCAAAACTGCTTCCACAATTTAACTATCTCTTAGAGCAGCACCCTACTTCCAGTACCAAATTCTGTCTTAGTCATCTAGTGCTACTATAGCAGAAATACCACAAATGGATGGCTTTAACAAACAGAAGTATATTCTCTCACAGTCTAGAAAGCTAGAAGTCCAAATTCAGGGTGTCAGCTCCAGAAGAAGGCTGTCTCTGTCAGCTCTGGAGAAAGGTTCTTGTCATCAATCTTCCCCTGGACTACAAGCTTCTCTGCATGGGAACCCGGGCTCCAAAGGATGTGCTCTGCTCCTGGCACTGCTTTCTTGGTGGTATAAGGTCCCCAATTCTCTGCTTGCTTCCCTTTCCTTTTATCTCTTATAAGATAAAAGGTGGTGCAGGCCACACTCCAGGGAAACTCCCTTAGGTTGGATCAGGGATGTGACCTTAGTAAGGGTGTTACAATTACACCCTAATCCTCTTTAACATAAAATTACAATCACAAAATGGAGTACAACCACACAATACTGGGAATCATGGCCTAACCAAGTTGACACATATTTTGGGGGGACACAATTCAATCCATGACATACCTTGTGTATTTTTAACTTCACACATTTTGGTTTTCATCTCTAGAAGTTTGACTAGGGTTTTTTTTTTTTTTTAATCTCCCATGCCTCAACTTAACTTTTTTAACATATGGAATATAGTTATAGTAACTCTTTTTAATGCCTTTGTCTGCTGATTCTAACATCTGTATCATTCCTGGGTTGGTTTCAGTTGCTTGATTTATTACTTCATAATGGGTAGTTATTTCCCTGCTTCTTTGCATGCCTAGTAGTTTTTTATTGAATGCCAGACATTGTGTTTTGCCTTGCTTAGAAAAAGGTATTTTTGTATTCTTGTAAATATTCTTGACCTTTGTACTGGCACATAGTTCACTTACTTGGAAACAGTTTGATCAAAATAAGTTTTGATTTTGAAACTTATTAGGAAGGATGCAACTAGTGTTCAATCTAGGTCTAATTATGCCCCATCACAGAGGCAAGACCCTTCTATGCATTACACCCAAAGCCACCTGAATCCTGGGGATTCTATTCTGGTTGATGTAAACTGGCAATATGCCATCCCTGCATAAGTACTGGTAGCTATTACTTCTAATCCTTTTGGTTTCTTTGTTTTCAACTTCAGCTGGTTTCCTCAGATATACATGCTGATCTGCATTTAAATACTCAAGGGGGATTCTCTGCAGATCTCTGGAGTTCTCTCTGTGTAGCTCTCTTTTCTCTAGTACACTGCCCTATGAAATATAGCTACTTTGAACTCAGGCTTTCAACCCAATTTGTCACCTCACGTAGTCTCCTGGACTCTGACTGGGTTACCTCTCCCTGTACCACTGTCAGGCAATTCTCTCAAGGAAACTAAGAATATGAAATGTTCAGTATCTTGCCCAAGTTTGAACTAAGACTCTGAATTAGGTTTATCCCTCTCCAGAAACCCACAGTCTTCTTGTTCCCACAAGGAATACATCCAGCCAGCATTCCATCTCAGATGTTGCCACCAAGGACAGATTGGGAAATGATATAGACTCTTTCTGTTATGCCAACAAGATTCTGGCTATCTCATGCACTAGCTTACTACATACTGCAAAGTATTTAAAAAAAAAAAAAAAGCTCAAATTAAAAAGTCTGGGCACTCCATATCCCTTTATTACAGCAGTTTTTCTTGCATGTGCACCCAGTGTGGGTATGTGATGAGTTAGGGCTGTGGGTGTGAGCTGCTGCAAATCTTTTGTGTGTGTGTGTATGTGTGTATGTGTGTGAGGAGAGATAGAGGTTTATTGAAATATAAACATTTGAGAACATGTAAGATAGAAAATAACCACAACATATACAGACACTTGCTGTAAGAAGATGTCTGAGGTATTTACCCACTGCCTAGGCTACCCAAGTGCTGTCACATTTTCCTGGTTAGAATACATATACGATAGGGAGGGGGAAGGACAGAGCTGGCCAGGCTGCCTGCCTACTGTGTGGTCTTCAGGAATGCACCTCAGGGAAAGCACCTCCTAGATCAGGGCCCCACTCCTGGGGTATCTGCTGGTACCCCCACTCTCAGGCCTTCTGAGACTCTGCTGTTGTTCTTGAGGGCTGTGACAGTTTGCTCAGAGAGTGAGGCCGGGCAAGTTGCCTGGAGAAAGGTGAAGGACCCAATGACCAGAGAAACAGTACACTGTCTCTTTGTCCCTTGGATGGGAAGAGTCCACCCTTCGTGACCAAACCCCTGAGAAAGACATACTTGACAAATATCTGAGACATCTTCAAGTGGGCCAAGGCCAGCCAAGCGGGATCCCAGGTGCCCTTCCTCACCCACACCCTGTGCTTGCCTGGTGCATAAGGCTTCTGAGGTCAGAAGAGGGTCCACACCTATGCATGGGGCTGTGACGGTGTGTGTTTGCCTGTGCAGGGTTTGGGGACGGGAGAGAACATGCAGTCCAGCAGAGACTCTGCTTAACAGACTGAGGTATCTGTTTTGTGCTCAAGCTTTTAATTTTCCTTTCCTTTCCTAGACAGGTTTAAATGTGAGTTGTGCCATGGGCTCATACCAGTGTGGTCTACTGTTAGGGTACCCTCGAGGCTGAAGACACCTAATTAATTAGTACTCCATTGGTTATCAGGCCACATCTAGTCACCTCCCCCACGCTTTTACTCACTTTCTCTAAGCTGTTTTGCAGACCCTCTAGAGACCCCAGACGGGTCCAGATCTAACCGGCTCTGAATGGTCAAACATGCGCAGAACAGATAGCCGACAGACGACCCTGGGCTGCCACGCATGCTCAATAACACAAGAGAACTGTCAAGGAATGAAAAGACTCATGTCAAAGAACCAAAATCACCAGATACGTCATCTGCAGTAGCTGAGCCCATTTCAAAAGTGAAGAGTCCGTCGGCCACTTCCGTGCCGAGTCTTAGCCTCACCTAGTAATGAATAACCTATAGAAACGATGAATAGTTAAAATTCCCTGATCCTGCCCACCGCCTTCCTCCACCCCTTTATGAATATGTATAATTATAAAGTGTGAATGCTTCCTCAAATTGAGTGAGTCAATCTGAAGTCAATACCTCTGAGTTCCAGCTTGCTAGCCTGCGAAGAAACTCTTTCTTCCTCTCAAAAACAGCTTCTGAGAGATTGGCTTCTTGCACCCTGGGCGCGGAACTCACTGGTCGGGTTTCAATTTCTGGCATCCCAGGTAGGACCTTAAACAGTTCTATCTACTGTTTGCCCAGTTTCCCTGGAGCCTTGCTGGCTGCGGCCCAACTTAACAGCACCCTCAGTATGCGCCTGGATCTCTTTTGATTCAGAGGAGGCATGTAAGTTTGAGCCCAGTGGGTTGCGTTCCCGGTTACGGTGCAAACCCAACTTTGAGAGGACGAAACAGATCTGGTCTGGTCTGGAGGAGCCGGATGGATAAGTCAGTTCCCCAGATTGGTCGGGAGGAGACTGGGAGGTTGAAAAGGAGACTGCTAAGAAACCCCGGTGTGAGTTCCGCTTCAGGGCTCACGATTTCAAGGATTAAGGCTGCCCGCCAAGACACCTCCGCCATTAAGTCCCATTAACTGATGGATGCTGAGACTCCGTCCTCTGGTCTGGTGTGAACTCACTCTGTACGTGTGTGTGTGCATGTTGTGTAAAGAATAGTAGGCATGCCATCGATCCCCAGTGTTCACCATTGGGTTGTATTTTAAAATATTGACAACAGTTCAGCTATGGGGATATGAAAAAGAAAGTCATGATCAAGTACAGTAAGCAGGACTCAGTACAATATTCCCTGGGGTCAAGTGAGAAATGGTCAACTTCTGGTTTTTTATCTTATGATACCATCCTGAAGTTAATGTTGTAATGCAAAAGGGAGGAGAAATGGGACAAAATCCCTTATGCGCGGGCCTTCATGGCGTAATATCAAAACAAAAATTTATAGAACAATGCAGATTAATGGTTCAGAGGGCCGAAAAGCCACGAGACCAGAAAGACAAAGAGGAAGAGATCTTAGCAGAAAGTAAGCCTTAGGAACCTCTCCCTTTCCCAGTGGCACACCCTCTTATGTGCCGGGGGCAACAGCTGCTGCCTCCTAGGCCACAACTCCAGAATTCAGCAAGGGTCGGAAACTGGAAAGGGAGACTAAGAAAACGGTAGAAAACTTATACCCCGATTAGAAGAAGTGGCCTCTCCTTCTCACACCTGCATTGGTGTTCAATTTGGCCAGGGGCCTCCCTCTTCTGATAAAGGGTAAGGGCAGTTTCCTCTTCACGAGGTTCCAGCGGGAATAGACGATCAACGGGTGCCCCGCCGCTTTGTATGGGTGCACGCCCCTTTCACTTCTACTGATTGACTGAACTGGAAGAGATCAATGACCAATTACCAAAAAGACCCCAGGCCGATGGTAGAGTTCTTTCAGAGTGGCTTTGATACTCAGCAACCAACTTGGGCAGATGTACAAGCCTGTGTACTGACTCAGGAGGAAAGGAGAATGGTTTTAGAGAAGGCAAAGCAAGAGGCAGGAAGACTTCATGAGGAAGGAAACAACCCTGCTAGGCAGCCAGCAGATGTGGCCGTGCCCCTTCAAGGCCCCAAGTGGGATCCAAACCAGGCTAATGATATAGTTTTCTTACAACATTACTGAGAATGTATTCTAGAGGGAGTCTGGCGGGGAGTGCCCAAACCCAAAAACCTTAACAAAATTCAAGAGGTTCACAAAAAGCCAGATGGAAATCCCTCTGCCTTCCTCAAGCAGGTCCTAGAGGCTTACAGAAAACATATTGATGTAAATTGTGATGACTCTATTTTCCAGAAAGTTGTTAACCTGACTTTTATCTCTCAGAGCGCACCTGACATAAGGTGTAAGTTACAGAAACTAGAAAATGGGCTAGATATGACCACCTCACAATTAGTCGAGGCAGCCTTTAAAGTCTCCAGTAACCGAGACCAGAACAGGAGAAGCAGCAGCACCAAGAAATGAAACAAGCTAGCCTGCCGGCTGTTGCCCTGGGTGGGCCAAGGTGTCTCCTGACACATGGAAAGGTAAGTACCCCAGGACCTATGCCTCTAGTCCCACTTCAGAACTCGGGGCACCCAGCAAAGCTGGGGCCCCAGCAGTGTGCTTATTGCAAACAAGAAGGCAACCAGAAACAAGAATGTCCTAACCACCTGACCTGGGGTCAGAAGGAGCACCCTTCTCAAGGGTGGGCATGCCAGATGCTCCAGGGAAGTGGCTCAGGTGAGGATCAAGAGTGACAGGGCTCTACCACTTACCGGCTCAATTCCCATCCCCCACGAAGAGCCCCAGGTACAGCTAAAAGTGGGCAATCAATTTAGGGACTTCCCTGGTGGACACTGGAGCCACCTATTTGGTATTAAATATGCTTGCTAGTCCACTGTCCCCAAAGACACTCACCATCACAGGCATCTTGGGAGAGACAGTTAAAAGAAATTTTCTCCAGCCTATGCACAGTAAAACTGAAGAAAAAATACTGACTCATGGTTTTCTTTACATGCTGGAATGCCTGACCCCCTTCTTAGGGCGGAATTTATAGGCAAAACTGAATGCACAAGTTTCGTTTCATCAAGGACGGTTACAGGTCCAGGTTCTGCCAGACCAGGGATGGGCCCTGCAAGCAGCCCTGCTCCAAGGAGATACCACCCTGGGAGCTGGACCTATTCCAGAGACCATTCTTCACCAGTGTTTTCAGATGGCAGCAGGTTCATGGATCAAGGGACGTGACAGGCTGGATACACTGTAGTGTCCCTTCACGCGACCTTAGAGTCAGAAGCCCTTCCTCCCAGAACTTCAGCCCAGAAGGCTGAATTGATCACACTGACCAGAGCATTAGAATTGGGAAGAGATAAAAGAATTAACGTTTATACGTATTCAAGGTACTGTTTTTCTATCGTTCATGCTCATGGAGCCATGTGGAAGGAGAGGGGATTACCAACATCAGCTAACAAAGGAGTTAAATATGGGACTGAGATTTTAAAGTTCCTACAGGCAGTCCTCCCCCACACCGAGGTAGCTGTTATACATTATCCAGGCCATCAAGCTGGAGATAACACCTTAGCCAAAGGAAATCACTTGGTTGATTAAGCAGCTAAGGAAGCCACAAAAGCCAAAATTCCAACAACAGTTTTGGCCCTTTTGCCTGATATAGACTCACAGGCCTTCACTCCGTGATATTCTCAACAAAACAAAGAAAAAGGAGGACAATGGGGTTTCTCAGAAGATAAAACAAAAAAACAGGTGGATGTATAATGATAATGAACAAATATAGTACCAGCACACCTTATGCATGATATAGTACAAACCACCTACCTCACCACCAGGGATGCCCTGGCCACCTGGCTACAAAAGCTGATTGTAGGGTCTGACTTGTATAAAAATGTCCAACTTGTCACTTAACAGTGTATGCTCTGGGCAAAATTAATCCCAAGACAGGACCGCCCCCACCTATAGTAGGAGTGCAGGCCAGAGGTATGAGACCCAGAGAAGATTGGTAGACAGAGTTCACCTTCATGCCACCGACGACCGGAGGGATTAAATTCTTACTTGTTTTTGTAGATACTTTCATTAACTGGGTAGAGGCATTCCATGTGGCCAAAAGATGAGGTTCCTAGCACTTTTATACAAGTTTAAGATCATCATCCTGGCCATAAGTCAATGGGCTGATAATGCTATGATCAAATGGGGCTCCATCATAGTACATGGTGAAAATGTCACCTCTTGTTAGATATGTCAGCAGAACCCAGGGAGTAACTCTAGCAGGAGTAAACCCTATGCCACCTTTGTGAGCAACTTTACTGGCATACCCCAACCCCTCTACTTCATCAGTCTACCCCCACCCCAGCCCGTTTTTCCTAGCTATGGGCTGTGAACCTTAGCCCAGTCATCTCCTAGTACCCTGGCCTTTTGTTTTCCCCTCACTTCTAGTACTTCCTTAACAATTAATTACACCTTTTACTCCCAGTGCCTTCAAGGGGCCAGTGCCTCTGCCCTCAGACCCGGGCAAGACCTGGGGAGTGTCCTGACTAGTGAGTGTAAACAGGTGATGGACACTTGGAAGAACTTCAGTGTCGGCCCATGTCTTCTCCGTGCTCTCACCTGTTTTATTGAAAATAGGTTAAAGGCTACTAGCATTTTGGTCCTCCGTATTCCTCCCCAGAGGGAAGAGTAAAACGCCCCTCCAGCCTCTGGACCAGAAATCTCAAATCTAGACATATGCCAAGGCCCTTTGTCCAACAGCGCCTCCTTTCAGCAGGAAGCAGCCATGAGTTGTCTTTGTCCCCATTCCCATGATTGGCTATGGTACAAACCACAGGGGGGACTTGTTAGGCAATCCTAGAGGCTGAAGACACCTAATTAATTAGTACTGCACTGGTTATCAGGCCATGACTAATCACCTTCCCCACTATGTCACTCACTTCCTCTAAGTCGTTTTGCAGACCCTCTGGAGAGCCCCAGACAAGTCCAGATCTAAGCAGCTCTGAATGGTCAGACATGTGCAGAACAGAGAAAGATGACCAACAGATGACCCCGGGTCACCATGCATGCTCAGTAACACAAGAGAACTCATGTTAAGGAACGAAAAGACTCATGTCAAGGAACCAAAATCACCGAACATACGTCATCTGCAGTAGCGGAGCCCATTTCAAAAGCGAAGAGTCCCTCGGCCACTTCCATGCCAAGTCTTAGCCCTACCTCATAATGAATAACCAATAGAAACTATGAGTAATTAGAACTTCCTGATCCTGCCCACTGCCTTCCTCCACCCCGATATGAATATGTATAATTATAAAATGTGAATGCTTTCGTAAATCGAGGAACTCAATCTGAGGTTAATACCTCTGAGTTCCTGCTTGCTAGCCTGTGAAATAAACTTTTTCTTTCAGAAACAGCGTCTGAGAGATTGGCTTCTTGCACGCTGGGTATGGACCCGTTGGTCTGGTTTCATGACACCACCACAACGCTACGATGTCACAGTGGATGGTGCTCTACTGAACACGTTGGGGCCTAGATGATTGAGACCTGAGCCTTGTGCAGGAAATCACTTTTTCTTCATAACAAAAGAGCAACCTGCCCCACTTCAGGGTCCAAGAGGACAGACTGAGCTCTAGGCATAGTCTCATTCCCCAGGGCAGCTCGACCTCCATGGCCTGTTCATGTCCTGGGGCAATTACAGTGCTTATCTCATTTGTTTCTCATTTCTCAGAGATCATTATTCTTTGTTGCCTGATGTACAGTATCTTTAAGGCAAGAAAGTAAACTCAGTCCCTATTTGGTTTTGGTCGGAAAGGCTTTCACAAGATGTTTTACATAGTTTCTTTATTCCCCGTGATCCTTTAAATTATGATAATATCGAAGGACTTAATTAAATTCAGTTTTGTGTTTTGAAAGAATAGTTCATAGGTAGTGTCGTGGTTTGAATTATGTCCCCCCAAAAATGTATCAATTTGGCTGGGCCATCATTCCCAGAATTGTGGTTGGCCTCCATTTAGTGATTGTAATTTTATGTTAAATAGGATTAGGGTGGGATTGTAACACCACCTTTACCCAGGTCACATCCCTGATCCAATGTAAAGGGAGTTTCCCTGGGGTGCGGCCTGCACCACCTTTTATCTCTCAAGAGATAAAAGGAAACGGAAGCAAGCAGAGAGTTGGGGACCTCACACCATCAAGAAAGCAGTGCAGGGAGCAGAGCGCATCCTTTGGACAGGGGTCCCTGCGCCGAGAAGCTACTAGTCCGGGGGAATACTGATGAGAAGGCCGAGAGAGAGCGAAAGCCTTCCCCTGGAGCTGACACCCTGAATTTGGACTTTTAGCCTACTTTACTGTAAGGAAATAAATTTCTCTTTGTTAAAGCCATCCACTTGCGGTATTTCTGTTGTAGCAGCACAAGATGACTAAGACAGGTAGTATTATACATTTCCTAATATGTGAATTTAAGAACCACATAATGCTGATGTTATTCTTAACTGTCTTCTGGCATAAACTTTTAAATCATAGATAATTGATAAGGGATAATATCAAAACAGAGGCATCTGAATTATTTGTAAAATGACTGAGCTGTAAGCTAACTCTAAGAGCTCAATGTAACCTTTCCTCCAGACTCTGCCTTTATTGCCTATGAATCAATCCCTATTATTGTTAAGGAAATAAGTTTCTTTGCAGTCAGACTAAAGAATGTAAATGCCTCATAGAACCTTATTTGTTCCCTGATGGAAACTGTTCCCAATCTCTTCCAGAGACTGATGCTCTGAGTAAGGTAACTTTTAACAGCTGACTCCTGAAAATTTCTGTCACATCACTGGTTTGTAACCAACCAATTGGTTTGAAGCCCCCTCCCCTGACCCCATGTCTTTCAATTATGTCTTTTAGCCAATCAATGTACTCACGTAACCAGTAATGACAAAGATTATGATTTACTTTGTCTCACCTTTCACTGACCTCAGTCACTGTGAATCAGTAAGAATATTGTGTTTTGTACTTCCTCCTCCAACCCTATAACCATGTAACCCAATTGCTCCCTCTTGGATTCATGTGTTCCATTTACAAGGATTCCATGTTTCCCCATTGCAAAGTTCTTTTGTGCTACAGCTGTCTCTATTCCCTCAGTAAAACTCTTTACTTTCCATTTTAACCAGGCTTCTTGATTTTGCTCTCTGACATTACTTCGTGTCAGATACATAGGATTTTGAAGACGTACCCACCTTCTACAAGCCTGCAAGAATGTAGGTCCAGCCAGCAGAGCCTTTTGGCCCACTGCCTACCCAGATTCCCAGAGATTGACTAAGGTAAAGTCTCTTAAAACCAAGCTCCACCTTCATTGTATAGAGCTCTGTGACTTTTATTGAGGATCTGTCTTTACTTACATTATCGGTTCACTCTCTGAATGTTCTGACGAGTTTGTTGCCAAATTTAATTTGGTGGGGCTATACCTACGATATCCCCCGGTCTACTCTGGGGAGATCAAGGTTCCAGCCGATTATGTTTGAGCTTGCTTTCTCTTCCCTAGTTACAGCACACATTCAGGTTTCAGGCTTCAGTGCACATTCAGTTTTGTTTTGTTTTGTTTTGTTTCTCCCCTGCTTTCAAATTTGAGTTAAAGTTTGTTTGACCCAGGTCTGGTGAACGTTTGACGTCACTCCTTACAATTTGGCATTGTGGCGGTTACTTTAAGGAATGAGAGACCTAAAGTAATGCTCCTCACAGCTGGGGTGAACAACTTGGCATTGTAGAGTTTACTTTAAGGTATGAGAGAGTGAATGTAATGCTTCTCTCAATGGTTTTTTCTTTTTCGGTGTACATATTTATTCTTTAGTTTTTCAGGTTAGTTAACCTTACAGACGGATAAATTATGTAGTTTTTCTGTTCGTTTTAACTTACTTCTAGTCTAAAAAACTGTGTCTGGGTATCTGGCTTGTATCAAATTAAAAGCCATAGCTAACAACAACTCTTTTATTCATAAAACTTTTTGCCTCCTTTATAATCTAATTTTTCTTTTTTGGCAGCCACTCTAAGAAACTTTAACGTAAGTTAGTCTATTTGAAAAGTGCTCTGACCGCTTCTGTGTTACCAGGCAACTAGGCTGAACTCATGCTACTTGCATTTGAAAAGGTGGAGGTGTAACTCCACAAATGACTGAGGGTTTTGCCAGCTATGCCTAAATCTTCTTTCAGAAATGAAAAAATTATATGTCTTAGGTTTTTAGATACTATTTCATAAATGACTATAATTTTTATAACACCTGACACCAAAAATAAAGAAAACTTTTGAGTCTAAAGTAACCATTATTTAGACCTTTGCACAATGCTGACTGTAGATGTTGTTGGTAGGCATTGTCTGGTAGGTTTGTCTAGTCGATTCCCACTCATAGCAACCCTAAGTACAACAGAAGGAAACACTGCCCAGTTCTTCGCCATTACAATTGTTGTGCTCGAGCCTATTGTTGCAGGCACTGTGTCAATCTATCTTGTTGAGGGTCTTCCTCTTTTTTGCTGAGCTTCTACTTCAAAAACTCAACAAATCCCCTTTATATTTTTATATTAATGAGTAAAATGTTAATGTACCCCTTTGTAAACTTTTGCCTCCAAGACTTCACAAAAATTGCTGCAATTAAGGTCAATTTTTTGTTTTTTTAGAAGCATATAGAAACTATAAGATAGGCTATAGCTAACAGCCTAGCCATTTAATCTGGCCACCAAGGACCCTCAGACTAACATGCAAAGCAACCCCCTATGTGGATAAGATATCCAGATAAAAATTAGTTATTCTCTTGATAAGTTTTTGTTTTTCATGTAGTCATCAAAAATACCCCTTCCAACTAAATAAAAAACTTTTTGAATAAAATAATTAAAATTTAAATAGAGATACAGACTGTTTAGATGAGGTTTATTTCAACAGTGATTATGTTTTGTAATACGTAGATTTAAATGAATTTCCTGATTTTTTTTTTTTAGTAACTTACTGATATTAAATTGTGTTGGTGGCTATTCATTATAATTAAAGTTTATAATCTCTTACTTTTTATGCCACAGGAAAAAAAATATTCATTTTTACAAGTAATTTAAAAGGTTTATTAAAAAGAAAATTTATTTGGTATAAAGTTCTTATTCACTACAGCTAAAATTTAATGAGTTGATTTATAAGAATTTTTAAGAGCTTTAATATTAAATAATATATAAACTAAGAATTAGGATTTTCACTGTTAAAATAACAAAGTTTTCTTTAAAACTAAATAATTAATTTCATTTTTTATGCAATCTGCCTCAAAACCTAAATCAAAAACCAAGCCATATGGCTTTGGAAAAGCTAAGACTTTTACCTTTAAGATCTGTAATTAAATATATCAGATATTGTTTCTCAATGGCCTGTAATATATTCTTGACAACTTTGAAAGTTCATAAAAAGCCACAAAAGATTTATGTTTCATAAAGAAAAAAGTGCTAAATAGATTTATTTAATATGTTATAAATTACATAAAACATGTCAAATCAAGAGAAATGCCAAATTTTCTTTAGGTTGAAATTTTATGTGTTGTTTCTTCTTACGTTTTTTGCCTGATATTAGACAATAAACTCATTCATTTATATCATAATTTTATTATCTTTTCAATTACTAATTTGGTCACATCTTTATTTCTTTTAAAAGCTAGCATCATCAA
Organism: Dugong dugon; assembly: GCA_030035585.1. Lineage (NCBI taxonomy): Eukaryota > Metazoa > Chordata > Mammalia > Sirenia > Dugongidae > Dugong > Dugong dugon. Next base: position 35,131,720 of record CM057475.1, on the reverse strand, counting down.
AGCCAATGATTTCACCTATGGAGTTTTTATTATTCTTGATATATCCTGACTCTTTAAAAATGAGGTTAATCATTATGCTTAGAGATATTTTTATCTAAACTTCTTATTTGACTTTATTTAACTTTGCATTATTTTTGCATTTACTTTCCATCAAGTCTTTTCACATTTAACAATTATTATAAGCTAAGTATAGCCATTTTAAATTTGCCATTCATAGTTATGTTTTACCTTACTGATCCACTGAAAATGCAACAAAAATGGACTGTATCAGACTCATAAAGAGGACTATAATACTTAGAATATAAATGTCATTGGACTGAATCAGGATTTTTAGAACTCTTTTGTAGAAATTGATAGGTTTTTTTTTCAAGTTGCTGCTGATCCAGAGTAACATGAAACCAAAACTGGCTACATAAAATTAAGTAAACTAAAAGATTACTACAAGATTTATGTAAGAATATCACTAATAAATAATGTTCTATTTTCTAGACATAAGTAATCATTTTTTTCTCTCTTCCTTCTTTCCTTTTTTATGTAAGAATCAGCTATTTCAGGAACTAAAAATACTATACTAGTTACAGAATATCCTATGAATTAAAAAAAAAATGTTATGGCTCATGTCAAAGTTTTAACTAAAATATATTCAGAAATGCCACAGACTCCAAGAAATAAATACTTAAATAACTATGGTGACAGACGTAGTTCTTCAAACCCAAATGGCACTCCCTTATATTACTTATACCAACTCTAATATTGTAAAATATTGTCAATCTTTAATCCAATACTCTAAGGAATGTTTTCTCAGGTTAAGAGTCTTTGACGACCGAAAACTAAAATCCCAAAATCTGCCTGTTATTATTCCATGGGGCCATAAATATTAGAAAAAAAAATCAGCTAAAGATTCCCTGGAGCCTTTTTGGAAAGGACGGTATATAGTTCTCCCTGCTAATCCTTCACTGCTAAATTATAGAGTTAAGACTTAGATACACCTCTGTCAATTAAAAAAGACTGCTGCTCCTGTTGAAACTATAGACAACTAAAGGACTCAAACTGAAATTCAGCCACCCCACTAGACAGAACCAAACAACTGAGACAGAAGCGAACAGTATCGCCCATGATCACGAAACAAGACTTCATACAAGTAGCTAAGATTTTTAGACTGTGCTTTATAATCTTTACTTTCCAATTTATCTTAATTATCCTTCACCAAGTTAGTATTCTCCACTAGCAAGATATGCTGTATATAAAACCCGTGGAATAGTTGCCTTTATTTAATATTTATAACTTTTAAAGTGGCATTATTTTATCAGCTGGGATTTACAGATTGGTAATTGCCACCTGTTACTTTCTGATTTACATCCACTTCTTTATTTCCCACATATACACAGGTTCTTAAAGTCCTTGAGCTTCTATTCCTATTGGCATAGGTGATCCTTATAGAATTATATTTAGACTGCTTTATCCTTATATTGGGACATTTCCATCCATGGTGTTAATTCTTTATGTCCCCACTAAATATCATGGGAGCCCTGATGGTGCAGTGGTTAAGAGTTTGGCTGCTAACCACAATGTTGCAGTTGAAATCCACCAGCCACTCCTTGGAAACGGATTTGGTTTTGGTTTAGATGTCATTACCCTTGCCTAACAATTATGGCATTTAAAGTTGCTTTATTATATAAGTTAAGATTCATAGATTAGCATCTTTTAACTAATTGTTTTCATCCTAGAATTATTAGCAGGATATAAAGGAGGGAATAAAGGAAATAAAGAGAATAAAATTAGGGTCTTCTTCCAATTTTTTTTTCACGTTTTTCAAAGTCCAATTTCTTAAGAAAGATAAATCAAGTGAAGTTGAGCTTGGCAAAACTTAGCCCAACCCTTCTTGATCTTTCCCATTTGTTATACAACTATTGGAAGTACTAGGACTCATTCTACTAGTGATGGGTGTACTTTTTTTGTCTAAATATTTATGGAATTACTTGTTATATTTTTATAATGATCCCTTTTGTTTTGTTTATTTCATATGATTGTGCTGGAGCTAAAGAGGTAAATCCCAAAATTAAATACAGAAACCAAGGTTAAATTGGGCAATACTCCTTTGTTAAACAATACCCTGAAAAAGCCCAATTATATTCTAGTTGATATAATAATTACTTTAAGACAGTGAATAGAGCTATTAAACACAATGATATCCCATGTTCACAAAACTGTACCTGGTGGGAATTAAACTTTGAACGGTTGTCAACCTGTAACAATGTCCACGTAGAAGCTTGGCTGGTAAATGCAAATTTATCTATCCCTAGTTCCTCTGATTTTAAACAGGCTCTGTGTGCTCCCCATAGTTACTTATTTCTTTGTGGAAGTTCACTATAGATGATGCCTACCCTAGGATTTTCCTTATGCATAGGCTACACCATGTTTAAATAGTTGGAGAATAAAATGTCAATGTATATTGAGAACCTTGGGAGTTCTTCTAGATATTTACACCCATAATAACAATCTTCATTGAACCAGTGATTTAAAATTTAATTTCTTTAACCCAACATAGCCTAACACTTACTAGCAAGTCTATTGCTGACTACCCTGGATGAGACTTGTTCTTTTTGCCAGCAAGCATTTCTTGGTTTGGCACAATACAATTAAAACTGTCTATTTGTAACCTATCAGCTACCATAGCTCAAATAGCTTACAATATTGCAGATAGAATGGCAGCACAACAATAATCCCTTAATTCACTGGTTAAAGTGGTACTTAATAATCAAATAGCTTTAGATTTTTTGCTAGCTCAGCAAAGAGAGGTTTTTGTCATTGACACACCTCCTATTGCTCTTGGATTAACACCACTGGAAAAGTTAAACATGATAATGCTAAGATTCGTCAGAAAGCTGTTTGGTTACATTCTGTACCCCCTATAACTTTACCATTCTTCTTTAATATCTTCAGCTGGCTTCCTAATAGTGCAGGTTCACGGGTACAGTCTCTGTTGAAAACTGGGTTGATTATATTAATAATAATAATCTTTATAACTGGAATTATAAAATGTGTCATAAGATACACATCTACTGTAAGAACTGGAAACTCCACTTTATGTCATGCTCAGAGAATTATGTATATCAACAATGCACTCAAGAAGCCAAACTAGAGAAGCTTCATGACAGATTAGTCATTTGAATGTAGGTCAGGCTGTTCTTCCAGTTTGACCACACTCTATCCTTTCCCAACACCAAGGTCACTAAAGATGGCAGCTCAGCAGTAGCATGGTGAAGAAGATTGAAGCTGCACCACCTCCAGAAAAACCTTGCAGAAGATGAGTTGTTCCTTTGTGGACAACATGAGACCAGATCGCCTTAAAGACGACAAGTCCCCTATAGCAAGGTGAAAATACTATTGGTGTCCAGCCACTTCTATCTTGTAACATCTAGAGACTTAAATACTTTCTGGCTCCAGCAGCCACTGAGGACAATTTAAAGTCAAGCCCATACAGAAGAGACTATGTCCATAAGTGTGATCAAAGGATGTTCTTCAAAATCCTTGATCAAAAGGAGGGAGGATAAGGGATAAAATCAAAACAGAGGCATCTGAATTATTTGTAAAATGACTGATCCAACTTTAAAAGCTCAATGTAAACTTTCCCCCCAGACTCCACCTTTGTTGCCTACAAACCAATCCCGATTATTATTAAGGAAATAAGTTTCTTTGCACTTAGACTACATAATGTGAATACCTCATGGAAGCTCATTTGTTCCCTGATGGAAACTCTTTTTTGTTCTCAATCTCCTTTGAAGACTGATGTTCTGAGCAAGGCAACTTTTAACAGACCACTCCCGAAAATTTCTGTCATGTTATTGGTTTGTAACCAACAAGAAGCTCCCCCGCCTTGACACTGTCTTTCAATGATGTCTTTTAGCCAATCAATGTATTCGTGTAAACAATAGTGTCAAAGATCATGATTTACTTTGTATTGCCTTTGACACACCTCAGTAACTGTAAACCAATAAGAATATTGTGTTTTGTACTTTCTCCTCCAGCCCTATAACCATGTGCCTTCAGTTGCTCCTGCCTTGGATTCGTGTGTTCCATTTGCAGGGACTTCACATTTCCCCATTGCAAAGTTCTTTTGTGCCGCGGCTGTTGCTATTTCCTCAATAAAACTTTTTACTTTCTATTTTAACCAGGCTTCGTGATTTTGCTTTACAACATAATTAAAAATTGATACACAAGTAAATGCAGGACACAAAATATCCCAAAGATAAGTACAGTTTTCAGTTTTGTATTTCCTTTATAAGTTGCCATTGGAGGTAATGATAATTGAGGCTTCCTAATTTTTAAGATATTACAAAATGAAAATACTAATTTTTAATAATTCCCAGGACTTATTTTTCAGAATGTTTTAGTTTTCACTTATACACATATCAGGAACATACTGAACAAAGCCAAAAGTATGATCAAAATCATATTGTGAATATAATATTATCTCAGATGAAATAACTGCCTCTAATGAAGCATTCACTATATTACCATAAAAACACCATCACTGCCATCTTTTGAAAATTCAATCACACTTGTTAATGGCCAAGACTACCACCATTATAGATTTCAAGAAGACATGTCTCTTTTTTATTGACTCTCTGAGACAAGGGTAAATAGATACTGGCTTACATAGATTCACTTCCACAGGAGAAACTACCTGCTATTTAAACAGGTTATGATGATAATGCATTCTTAAGGTCATACCATATATATTGTACTATATATTTTTATATATTTCCATGTGTAATTAATTTATGTAATATTTTGTGACATGGATATTCATATCTTAGATTATGGCTTTATTCATTTATGTTCCCAAAGAAACACTGGTATAAAGTAGTGAGATTACAGCTCAAAATCTGTTTTCCTTACTTCAAGGGTGCTGATTTTTTAGTCTAATAAACAACAGCTCCTTCTGTATGTTTCCTGTGACACGTCACACACATACAATGGGCCAGTAAAAGGTGAAAATTCCATTCATTGTTTCTAGAAAAGAGACAATTTAATGAGAGGAAGAGTATAAGAATGTGAACTGGCCAGGAATTTTTAGAACCCCTTCCATGTATAGCAAGAAGTGTCAGTTTTTCCATTATTGCTTTAAAGTATTCATAGTTGGTGTCAACAGTAGTATTGTTATGTCAGGTTGCTAACCCATCTATCTCCAAAGAAGGGGAAAATGTCCATAACACTGTGAGGTTAAAACTGCTTGAGAAAGCATACTGCTAAATGTATTGTACCTATCCAGTCTTAATCCTAGCATTATTTTTTTTCATTAGGTCGGGCTCAATTACATCTGCAACCTTCTGTGATCAGTACAAAGTCAGGCTTCACCAGTGTACTTGCTTTTCTCCACCCAGACTTCAACAAATTTAATAAGCCTTGAAGGCTGCTAAGTGTGACAACTGTAGTAAATGCAAAGAGTAAAAACTATTCTAAATTCATACTATTTTAGAACCATAATGTCTTATTTTTTTTCCCAAATATGAACTTGTTTAAATAAAGAGAAATGTATAGATTTGATTCTGCCTTCATTCTGATTAACATCATGGAGGTTTCATGCAATATTTGTGAAAAATCCAGATTGTGCCCATCTGCTACCTTCATCTGCCTGAATGTTGTCAAAGAACAGCAAACAAGTGGGTGAATGCAATTGAAAATAAACTATAGGAAGGGTCAGGACCCACTAGAAAAAACAAGAAGCAAAAAACTGGCAATGACCTGAAGTACAATTCAATAACTTTAGGTAGAATGGGACAGGCACAATCCAGAACAAATGTGAACAAAACCAGTTAATCAGAATTTTTTTTTAAATTTTATTATGGTAAACATAAATGTAAAAAACATTGCCAATTTAACAATTTTTAAGTGTTCAATTCTGTGACATTAATTACATTCACCATATTTTGCTACCATCACCACTATTTCCAAAAGTTTTATATCACTCCGAAGGGAAACTCAGTACCCCTTCAGCAGTAACTCCCATTCCCTCATTTTCCCAGTCCCTGACAAATAAAAATAAACATTTGTCATGTTTATTTGCCTAATCTAGATATTTAATGTAAGTGGGCTCATACAGCATTTGTTCTTTTGTGCCTGCCTTATTTCATTCACCATAATGTTTTCCATGTTTTTGTTTGTTTATAATAGCCATCCTAGTGGGTGTGAAGTGGTATCTCATTGTGATTTTGATTTGCATTTCCTTAATAATTAAGGAAACTGAGCATCTTTTTTGTGATTATTGGCCCTTTATGTATCTTCTTTAGAGAAATGTCTGTTTAAGCCCTTACACAGTTTATGTGTTTTTTTTTTTTTTTAATTGAGTTGTCTTTTTGTTGTTGAAGTTACTAAGACTTTTAACTCCATACACTAGAGTAAGTAGAGTTATACTATATAGGAAACTTTCTGTAAAATTTCAGTTTTATTAAACTGCTTTCAGCAGATATTTCATTTCAAAATATGTACTCTGTCCTAATCTGAGAGAGGAAGAGTAAGAAGACTGAGACATAAACAGAAGACCTTTTCTGTAAGAGCTAGATCAATCAGTGTTGCCCTGTCAAAGCATCATTGTTCAATTGCAGTATTCTAATCGCTAAGTATATTCAGAGGATCATTCAAAAATCCCCAAAAGAAATACACAGAAAAGTGTGAGAGCCATTGCAAATTTTCTTCTTATTTTTTGGTGCACAAATGTTTTCAACTCATTAAAAGATCTAAATAAGTAAAGGGTAGAATATAAATGTTGTGATTCCCATATCTCCCCTTACTTTATCAACTCATTTTTAATGAAGGCAGCATATTTTTTTTATTAAGTTTTTAAGAAAGGAATAAGAAATAAGCCTGCAGTCAATAGCCTCAACCAGGAAACTCTCTTTATAGCTTTGTAATTAATTACAAAGCAAGCAGGCATTGATAAACATATGTCCAAACAATGATGCTGAGAAACCTCGTAAGGACGCATAGAAATTGTGCAATACCGGTATGATTAAGCATTTTTTCCTCTACGGGTTGTTCAGTTTTTCATTGTTATTTTGCAGGTTAATAAAAATGTAAACACCATTCAGAGTGAGAACAATGGTGGAAATAGTGAGAAAAAGAAGGCAGGCAGGATGCCCAGAACACCTGAGTGACAGATGGCAGGAAAGATAGCACAGGTCCACCCGAGGGATTTTAAGGCTGCAGGTACATTCCAGGGGCATGTGAAAGAGGTAATTAACACTTCTACACCATGCAGCAGCTAAATGTAAGGCTGTTTCGTATTGGTTCAAGAGCTGTAAAAATGGCCTAAAGTCACAAGTTGGGGCAAAAAATATACAAGCAAGAGTACATTGAGAGAAATGGTGCTTATAAAAATTCCACTAGTGCCAAGCTAGTCATTTTGTACTTGTGTTTTATTTAATTTTAACCCTTATTATTTCACAGTTTACAAGTTGGGAATGGGAGTAATTATTTTGCTGTTGTCAAAATGAGACCACAGAGTTGCCTTTAAGAGTGATCCATTGATGAGCCTGTCCTTCTAAGCTAGTCACTTGTGTAAACCCAATCTCTGTGAGCAGTAGAGGGCACCCAATCCCAAACCCATTGCCATCGAGTTGATTCCAACTCATAGCGACTCTATAGGACAGAGTAGAAATGCCGCATAGGGTTTCCAAAGAGCAGCTGGTGAATTCGAACTGATGACCTTTTGGTTAGCAGCCGAACGCTTAACTAGTAGCCACCAGGGCTCCAGAGGGCACAGTGCCCTTTATCACACCCTCTGCAGTTCTGGGCACACTGTGTCTATTTAGTTTTAACCTGTACCATCTCGTGTCAAACATAAGGAACCCTTTCAGAGTAAGAAAGACGTAGGTTTAAATAACCAGAAGAGGCATTAACTAGCAGTGTAACCTTGGACATGCTCCTTAATCCTTCCAGGCTTTAGTTTTCTCATCTGTAAATTGGGGTCTGAGGTTTAAGAATAACACCTTAAATTGCATCAAAATAATATGCTCAAGAAATGGTGGGCGGTATTATGATTTAGTATTACATTAAATTTGACAGACCAAAATTTTTTTCTTAGTCCTGATTTCCTATATTTTATTCTCTTCACAACCTTCATGAAAGTAATAACTTTCTGAAAGAATTTCTTAGTCATCTGACTGAGTTTATTCACAGAAAGATGAAATGTTTTGCCACGCAGCTCAGTCAAGCCGCAGTTTTGGATTTCTCACATGAACTGAAATGCTACAAAATTGAATTATACTGCTGCCTATAAAAACTTACTCAGCCATGTCCATTGGTGGACTTAGATGCAGTGAGCTTGTGAAACCAATTATTTCTGGTTAAAAAAACTCAAAATACATAGATACACATGATTAACTGAGTATTCACTTTAGCTTATTGAATAATTGACTGCCTGATTTTTTTAAAAGCATATGGTAAACCCTATATTAATTTCAATGAGTTTGTTTACTATGGAAGCTATTTAACATTTGAATTCAGCTCCCAGGACAATTGTTAAAACTGCATGAGATAGTGAAAGCATGCATAGCATGTATTATATATAGGGGTTTAGGAGGAGAGGGTACTGGTGTGTAGTGCAGTGGTTCTCAGACATGGCTGCAATTAAGATCACCAGCAGAGCTTTTAAAACTTACTAATGCCAGTGCCTCTCTCCAATTATGATTTAATATGAAAACTCCCCAGGTGATTCTAACATGCACCCAGCATTAGAAACCACTTTTGTAGGAAAAAGAGATGAGCAGTGAGGCTAGCTGGACTATGTGAAGAACTCAACATCAAGATTGTAGGAAGAGTTATTAACAACCTGTAGTTAACATGTAGATGACACAACCTTGCTTCCTGAAAGTAAAGAGGACTTGAAGTACTTACTGATGAAGATCAAAGACTTCGGCTTTCAATATGGATTACATCTCAACATAAAGAAAACAAAAATCCTCATAACTTGACCAATAAGCAGCATCATGATAAATGGAGAAAAGATTGAAGTTGTTAAGGATTTCATTTTACTTAGATCCACAATCAATACCCATGGAAGCAGCAGTCAAGAAATCAAATGACACACATTGCATTGTGCAAATCTGATGCAAAAGACCACTTTAAAGTATTAAAAAGCAAAGATGCAATTTGAAGACAAAGGTGTGCCTGACCCAAGCCATGCTATTTTCAATCACCTCATATGCATGCAAAAGCTGGACAATGAATAAGGAAGACTGAAGAAGAATTGATGCCTTTGAATTATGATATTGGGGAAGAATATTGAATATGCCATGGATTTCCAGAAGAAAGAACAAACCTGTCTTGGAAGAAATACAGCCAGAAGGCTCCTTAGAAGCCAGAATAGTGAGACTTCGTCTCATGTACTTTGAACATGCTATCAGGAAGGACCAGTCCCTGGAGAAGGACATCATGCTTGGTAAATTAGAAGGTCAGTGAAAAAGAGAAGACCCTCAACAAGATGGATTGATACAGTGGTTCCAACAATGGGCTCAAACATAGCAACGATTGTTAGGATGGCTCAGGACCAGGCAGTGTTTCAGTCTGTTGTAGGTAGGGTCACTATGACTTGGAACCCACTCAACAGTGGCACCCAACAACAACATCAGTGAGTCTAGGAATAGTTAGGAGGGTAATGTCTTTTCCGTATGTTAAAATATAAACTCAAGCACTACTGAAACTGACAGATTTACTACATAGTGTCATATTACCTTGAGTGTTGTCTCAGGGCATTCCTAGAAATAGGTGGTAAATCACCAAAAAATAATTCTTTCTGACTTTGATTTGTTACCTTACACACATAGTAATCTGTGAAGCTCCTTTTATTAAGTATAAATAAAATTAAAATAAAAACAAAATCAATGACATTCAATAGCATCTCATATTTGGAATAAAGTAGTGCAAGGAAATCTTAATATCTATATATCATCTAGCTTTTATTCTCTAGAAAAAAATAAACTTGTCATTTCTTTTGTAATATAATTTTTGTCATTTAATTCAATTTCTTACTGAATAAGCTTAATTATGTAAATTTATTACATACCTATTTTGAGTTCTGCATTTCTCTAGTGAGGAAGGATATAACGGTGGCAAATAAAATCTGTGCTCTCTGTAATTCACCATTTACTGGGGAGCTAGATAGTATTAAAAACTTATAGAGATAATTATTTCATATACTTAATTATTTTCATATATTTAGGTAGGCTGTAAACATAGATAAAATCATTAAAATTAACTTGAAAAATATGCCACATATCAAAAATGAAAATAAAACTATACTAGAGTCAGGTAGGAGCCCTGGTGGCTCAGTGCTTAAGAGCTTGGCTGCTAACCAAAAGGTCAGTAGTTTGAATCCACCAGCCCCTCCTTGGAAACCCCATGGGGCAGTTCTATTCTGTCTTATAGGGTTGCTAGGAGTCAGAATCAACTTGATGGCAATAGATTTTTTGGGTTTAGAGTCAGGTTAACTAATATAAAAAATTTACTGGTCATTTATCAAATCTCTATTTTTACCTAATTTCTATGTTAAAATCAGGGCTTTGATCCAGTTCATTCTGGTTTGACCCCCTGCTGAGAATTTGGATTTCCACTCCAGATATACTGAATCAGAATCTACATTTTAACAAGATCCCCAAGTGATTCTTATGTATACATAAAAATTTTAACAAGATCCCCAGGTGTTTCTTATGTATAGGTAGAGTTAGTGAGAATGGTAACACAGTGTGAACTATGGAACTAATGTTTCTGAATTGTTCATGTACCGATAGTGAATAGATTTACTTTTGGTTGTGTATATTGCCACCAAAAATAAATAAAGTATTAAAAATATAAATAAATATTCTTTCACAAATCCAGAGCTTTATGAAATATAGAATCTGAAAATATACTTGAAATCCAAAATTTATTTTAAAGCTGTGAGAAAACATTTACTTGCTTTCAATAAATTTTAAGTACAAAAGAGAAAGGTGTAATTTCAAAGATCACTATTGATATTTCATTATATTTACATGTTTCTATAGAGCTAATAATAACAGATGAGGATACAATTATTACAGACGTTCTCTAAACTTCAATATAACTCTCAACTGGTTTAAAGATTTTAATGCTATGAATTTAAATTTTAGTCATATTCTATCACTGTTAGGTAAGTCATATGTAAATTCCTATAAAAGAATCTCAGAAATAGACAGAAAATTCTAACTCTAATTGTTTTTAAATGTAAACAAAGTAACCACAAAAAGAGCAACAGATTTCACTAAGTATTAAAAATGCTTTTGACAGACTTTCTTTCCATCCATCTAATGGTGATTTTTAACTGAGAAAATTATTTCCTCAAACCATAAATGTGAATACATACTGTCAGAAATCGAGTGTTAAAAAAGCAGTTTCTCAAGCATAAAAAATCAGTAGTAGGATATAATTTTCCTTAATAATAAGCTGTGTAATGTTTGATTCATAAGAAAACATTGAAATCAATCCTAGAAGGCTTCCAAACGTAGACTCCAAAGAAGTTTTCCTAGTCACTTATTTTTTTAATACATTATACCACAAGAAACAAAGAGGGAAATGAAATTTAGAATAGGTTGATTTTCTTTCAAGTATAATCTAAACTTTTAGCAGAATTTTATGCTAAAAGGTAATAACCTGAGTAGTGCCTAAACTTCCACCTCTTTTCATGGAAAGGTCACTATGTGATTAGGTAAACTTCACCTCATTTACTAGAAATTGAAAAGTGAAAAATACTTTGAGACTGTTCCCTGGTGTGAAACGTAAGTTGTGGAATTCAATCTTAATTTTCAAACCAAAATATATTTTATTTACCTATTAGAATATAATTAAGGCAAATATTTGTATAAACATTATAAATTTAGACATCTTTCATACAATTGTTAATTGGTATCTTCTGCTACGGAGTTTATCTAGGGTTTAGTATTTAGTGACACAATTATAAAATGCCTGCTTTTACAAATATTTGGATTTCATTCAAGTTTTATAGATGGGACTCAAACCAACGACTGGATTGCCAAATTAAATTTTTCTACTGAAATTTAAGCAAAAATGTCTAACTTGAACTCTCTCCAACTTTTAAGCAAGAGAAAAATCATAATTTTCTCCGATTTTCACACACTGTCACCTAATTATTCTTCAAGAGCTTGGGGAATTGTGCTTTGATCTTCTTCCTAAGTTATCAAACTTAGCTTATACCTGTTAACTTAAGGTGCTAAAATATCAACTGCCGTAGTGAATCATAGAAAACAGTTATGAAGTAAAAATAAATAAATAAATTAGACTCTGATTAATTTTTTGACCATCATCTTAGGAACAAAAGAAAAAAGAACAAAAAGAAAAATAATAAAAAATAAAATGGAGCTACAGATTTATAAGGATTAAAATCCAAAGACAGAGTGTGGTTTATGAATGATAGCATTAGAGGAAAGAAAACACAATTTAAAGACCACAGATGACTTGCAAGAAAAGAAATTCCATGAAAATATCTGTATTTAATATTTATATATTCTAGTTTTGTGGTTAGTTATATATATGTATATTTATATATAGATAGATATAGATATATGTATACAGATATATACATATACAAAACAAAACATTTGCTATATCAATATTTTTTACATGTACACTTTATTGATATTGATTACATTCATCATGTTGTGCAAATATCACCACTATCCCTTTCCATTCATCTGAGCACCAACAATGAAAGAGGGCATCGAAAACCTCTAGAATAGAGACTGTCATGTGGCAGATTCTCAGTAACTATTTATTGAATTAATTGAGCAAATGAATGTATATTTACCTGACATATGTTATATCTCAAGCCAATATCTGTACCCAAAACAAACAAATCATGATTAAAGTCAAGAGAAAAAAAAGATGCCTTCTATCTTTACTTTACATCACGTTACTTTCTAGTTAAAAGTTATACTAGTAGCAAAGATGAAGAAATACTTTTAAAAGGATGAGAAATTAACATCCTTTTTACAGGATATATAAATATATGATTAAATAGTTAAAAATGTAGTAATGAACTAACTTTTAAAAAATAATAAGTTGAATGTTTATTGGTATATAAAATAAATAATATGTATATTATGTTTATGTATAATCAGTTAAAACATAATGGGAAAAAAAACCTTTAAGGATAGTAATATGAACAGGGACTATCTCTGAATAAAATTCAACAGTCATTAAAACAACTACACTGAGTAAGTACTTAATAGATGAGAATACCTAGACCCAGAGAGTTTGAAAGTATTCCCTAAAGTCTCACAACTAAGACTAGTTGAGTCAGGGTTGACATAGAAGCATGACTATCGTAGCCCACACTTTCCTCCCTGCTAACTAAACCATAATCCTCTAGTTGAAAAGAACCCTGATAAGAGAGGAACCTGAAAATAGATTGCTCATTATGCAGCTAAAATTCTGCTTAATAATTTTGTGTCCATTATTCTGTTTACTTCGCTTCCATAGGGGTAAATTTGCTCTTCTTTTCATAAATAAATTATCAAGGAGTTATTTATTCATCACTCTTTCCAAGTAAAACAGTGGTATCTAACATTTAATAAGCATTCATTGCATACCAACTCTGATTCTTATTTATACATCATCTTACTTATTTCTCATAACTCTTGTAAGTTAGATGTAATTTTGAAACAAGCGTAACTAATGACAAAAATTGAGGCTTGGGAATGTTAAGTTCCTAAACAAGTCATTGTAATGGTCCGAAAGTGTAAAACCAAGACGTGCACCTCAGTCTAGCTGATATGAAAGAGCATGCTATTTTTCACCTGACAGTAACGCTTTCACCTTCATTCACAAAGCTCAAGATAAGATGTGTATATTAACTATGATATCAATTACACATAATTAAACATTATAAGAGATACACAAAGAGTGAGGAGCATCCAGAAGAAAGAGGAATGGATAATGTTTCAGAAGATCGAGGATTATATTACATTAATCTATACTGCACTGAATGGAATAGTACTGCCATACAGAGTAGAAAGTAGCAATGTATTAATAACTACCTTCATAAACTTGAATCCATGTTTTTGAAACACTAAGCCCTAAAATTAGCCCAATGAGTGGGAGAAAAAAAGGATAAAACACTTAAAGCAATTTTCTAAAATACGTATATTTGGAAGGATGTCAGCATTTTACATTTAGATGGGCATTTCCAAGTCCGGCAAAAAGGATATACAAAAGTAGGAACCTATCCCTATCTCTGATTTTTTTTATACTCTAGCATAGCCTCTGTTAGCATGAAACTCTCAAAATTTAATTTGTTATAATTCACTTTAATTTAAATAATAATATTTCTTTGTATCATTTAAAGAGATTTTAAGTATCAAAAGCCAAGTAATGATCAAGTGTTGCTCTTTGAAATATGCTGGGAAGTGTTGCTTTCTGCCAATTTGTTGTCTCTGAAACTTGAGTTGTTACGCTCAATTGTGAGTTAAAATCCCTAAGCCAAAATAGCATTTTTGGAAAACAAAAATTTCTTTTTCATTTTATGTGTATTAATCACACAGTTTAAAATTGAAAATCATATGATTGGTTACCACTGCTAAATACTTGAAACTCTCCTTCTAACAAAAGGTGAACAATGTGCAGTAACTTAGTCAAAAACCTTAGAATTATTCCTAACTACTTTCTCCCTCTCATACGAGACCTAAAGTTATTAGCAAATCCTTTTGATTCTATCTTCAAAATACTCTTTCCCCACATAGCCATGTGGCTTGTTTCCTGGGCTTTTTTTTTTTTTTAATTTTTTTAAACTTTTTTTTTTATTGTACTTCAGGTGAAGGTTTACAGAACCAATTGTTTCTCATTAAACAGTAGTACACATAATGTTTTCTGACGTTAGTTAACACCCCCATGGCATGTCAACCCTCTCCCTTCTCAACTTTTCTTTTTTTTTTGGTGAAAATATACATACCCAACGATACACCATTTCAAAAATTTCTCCATGCACAGTTCAGTGACATTGACTACGCTCTTCCAGTTGTGCTGCTATTCTCACTTTAGATGAAGGTTTACAGAACAAAATAGTTTCTCATTAAACAGTACACATGCTGCCCTATGATAATGGTTAACAACCCTACTACGTATCAAAACTATGCTTACTCAACCTTGGGTTCCCTATCACCAGCTTTTCTGTCCCCTCCTGCCTTCTAGTCTTTGTCCCTGGACTGCTGTGCCTCATTAGTCCTGTTTTGTTTTATGGGGCTGTCCAATCCCCGGCTGAACAGTGAAACTGAGAAGTGACTTCACCACTGAGCTAAAAGGGTGCCTGGGGGCCATACTCTTGGGGTTTCTCCAGTCTCTTTTAAGCCAGTAAATTTGGTCTTTTTTGTACGTGTTAGAATTTTGTTCTACATCCTTCTCCAGCTCTGTCCAGAACCCTCTGTTGTGATCTTGGTCAGAGCAGTCAGTGGTGGTAGCCGGGCACCATCTAGCTGTACTGGACTCAGTCTGGTGGAGGCCTTGGTAGCTGTGGTCCATTAGTCCTTCGGACTAATCTTTTCCTTGTATCCTGTTCTCTTCATTCTCCCTTGCTCCCAAAGGGGTAAGACCAGTGGAGTATCTTAGATGGCTGCTCACAGGCTTTTAAGACCCTAGACGCTACTCACCAAGGTAGAATGTAGAACATTGTCCTTATAAACTGTGTTATGCCAATTGAGCTAGATGTTCCCCAAGACCATGGTCCCCACAGCCCTCCACCCAGCAATTCAGTCCCTCAGGAAGTTTGGATGTGTCTATGGAGCTTCCATGACCTTTCCTTGTATAAGTTGTGCTGGTTTCTCCACTACTGTGTACTGTCTCATCCTTCACCAATGATACCACTTATCTATTGCCTATTTAGTATTTCCCCCCACCCCACCCATCCCTGGTAACCAACAAAGTGTTGTTACATTTTGTGTGTAAACTTTTTCATGGGTTTTTACAACAGATGTCTCATACAATATTTGTCCTTTTGTGATTGACTTATTTCACTCAGCATAATGTTCTCCAGTTTCATCCATGTTATGAGATGCTTCACAAAATTCATCATTGTTCTTTATCATTGCATAGTACTTCATTGTGTGTAAGTACCATAGTTTGTTTATCCATTCATATAGATGTGAGTTAATTGCTGTCATTTTGTAGTGCTTTTTGTGTGGTGCTGATGTTTTCTTTGTTCTTCATACTCTCCTGTGCTGAATTATTTTTGTTTGTGGATTTTTTTTTTTCATTTCTTTTGTTTTTGTAGGTTTTGTTTTTACTGAGACTTTATGTTTTTCCTCTATTTTTATGAGTATGTCTGTTAACTTTGTGGTTACCATGAAATTTACCCTTATCTTTCTAAGTTTGAAGTAGTCTATTATTACTTGGTATTGTTTTGCCTTCCTCTCTATTAGAAGTTTCTATACCTACAACATTTATTCCCTCTTTTATTGTTCTGATATTGTTGTCATTTACTGATTAACTGCTCTGATTCCCTGTTGTATTTCTTTTGGTTTTGGATAGTCCTTGAGAGTTCATTTCTTAGATTGGTATCTGGCTGGTACGATCCTGCGTCCTAGATTCAGCCTGTGAGCTTAAGTTGTTTGTTCTCAGATCGAAGGACTCCCTTTAATAATACTTGTAAGTTTGGTTTTGTTTTTACATATTGCCTCAACTTCTGTTTATCTGGAAATGTCCTAATTTCACCATCATATTTGAATGAGATTTTTGTAGGATATATTATTCTTGGCTGACAATTTTTGTCTTTCAAAGTTTCATATATGTCATCCCATTGCCTTCTTGTCTGCGAGGTTTCTGCTGAATAATCTGAGCTTAGTCTTATTGTTTCTCCTCTGTATGCGACTTCTTGTTTTTCATGAGCTGCTCTCAGGATTCTTTGTTTGTCTTTGGTTTTGGCGAGTGTGATTATGACATGACTTGGTGATTTTCTTTTGGAGTCTATCCTATATGGGGTTCGTTGAGCTTCTTGGATGGCCATCTTTTCATCTTTCATGATATTTGGGAAGTTTTCTGTCAGCAGTTCTTCAATGGTCCTCTCTGTGTTTTCTGTTTTCTCCTCCTGTTCTGGAAGTCCGATCACTCACAGATTTTTGCTTTTGATTGTATCCCACATAATTCTCAGGGTTTCTTCATTTTTCTTTGTTCCTTTTTCTGAGTTTTCCTCAAACAGAGTTGTAACCAAGTGTTTGTCGTCAATTCTAAGGATCCTGTCTTCCACCGTTTCAAATCTGCTCCTTATCCCTTCTGTGACACTGTCCATTTATGAAACCTTGTTGTTTATCTTTTGATTTCTAATTGTTGTTTTTGTGTAATTTCTAGTTGCAAATTTACTTTAATATTTTGTTCCTGCATTATTTTCCTGAATTATTCCATGAATTTGTCTGCCTTTGCCATTAATTTGTCTATTTTTTTCTCATGTTTGTCTGCTTTTTGCTTTAACTCTTGGATAATTCTGAATATTAGAGATTTTAATTCCTTATCAGGTAGTTCTAGTGCCTTTTCCTCCACTGGAAAGTCATCTGGTGTTTTATTTTGGACACCTACTGGAACCATCTTGTCCTATTTTTGTAAATGTTTTGATATTGTCTGCTGTCTTCGGGGCATTCAGTAGTTATTTTTTTTGTTTATTGATTGTAGATTTGTTTGTTTCATCCTTTTTTTTTAAAATTTGTCTATGTCTGAGCAGGTGGGCTGTGTGTTCTTTGTTGTTTGCTCATCTGTGGGCATGATACTTTTCACCTCCTCCAATTTAGGGTCAGTCCTCAGATATGGTACAGCAGGGCAGGTCTAGCTGAAGTGGAGTTGCTGGGATGGGTTGTTTGTGGCACTTACTGCAGCCACCAGGGTGGGTCGGTAATCGGTGCAGGGCAGGTTCCGGTAGGCAGTGCCTGTGCTGCTTGGTGGTGTGATGTTAAGTGCACAGTGCAGGTAGGCAGGATGGAGGGGAGAGATTGTGATGTGTGGAGCTAAGACGGTTATGGGAGAGAAGAGAGAGGAACAGGAGCCAAAAACATACAAGCAAAAAAAGAGTGCTAGGGGAGCCTACCATTGGAGTGGAGAGATGAGAGACTATGAAATGGAGAAAATCAAAAAGGGGAAGAAGAAGGAAAAAAAAAAAGAATGAATAAATAAAAATTAGAATGAAAAAGGAACAGCAAAGCTTCCAGGGATCCCACTGGTCCAGCTACGAGGTCTGGGGAAGTTGTTCCCAGGTGTTGCAGTACAGCTTGGCTAGAAGTCGTAGAGGTATTCAGTTCCAGGTATTCAGGGGACAGGAATAGAAAGAAGGTATAGGAGATGAGAAACTGAGTAATGAAGAAAGACAAAAAGGGAAAAAGAGGGAAAAGAAGACAAATTAAAAAAAAAGAACAACAAAAGCCCCCCAAAAAAACACACAAAAAGGAAATGCCTTCAGGGATCCCTCTGCCCATCTGCACAAGCTGAGGGGTTAGGTCCCAAGCTGCATAGCACTGCCTGGCCAGAATGGGCTCCCAACTTGAGAAAAGGAAAAGAAAACAAACAAACAATTAGAAGTCCTGGGATCCCAACAGTGTGGCAGCACAGACTGGGAAGCATTTCCACACTCAAACAGAGCTCCGCAGTGCCTTAGGAAGAAGCAAAGATGGTGCACGGAGGCCAGTATTTGAGCAAAACAAAGGGGGAGGTGGGGAGAGGTAAGAAAGAAATCAAAAGAAGTGGGAAAAAGCAACACCAGCAGCCAACAAATGGCACTCAGGGAGTTGGCCATTGCAAGTGGGTGGAATCCAAGCAGCCAGTGCTTCCTGGCCAAGAGACTGTGGCTGCAGGAAGCAGAGGAGGCCAAGTGGGGGTGAAGAAGGGTGGGGGAGTGGGAAAGCACATATCTCCAATTATCGGTTGTTCTGTCTCCTGCTAGAAGGTCCGTGAAGCTGCTTTCTTGTACCCCCTATTTGCTGGTCTCTAATAGGAGTCCCAGATGGTGGATCCACACTGCATTAACTGATAGGGGACATCTGCATGAGCCTCTCCTCGCTCTCTGTTCTCTATCAGTTTTCTCACTCCATTTGGTGCTTGGCTGAGTTCTTTATCTCTTCATTTGATGTTTTAGGGTTTCAGGATTGCTGTTTTCTCTGTCTGGCATAGTTTTTCAGATCTTTGCTGTGGAGGGACGGCATGGTGCTTCTGCCTAGAGCACCATGTTGCCAGAAGTCTTCCTTGGCTTTCTAAGTGTGTCCGCAAAAGTCACCTTTTCAGTGGTGTCTTTCCTGGCTATCCTATTGCAATTAGTAGTTCCCTCCCACTATTACTTTTTAACCCATTACCTACTTGTTTATTGAAAGTATCTCTGGCTGACCTTATTTAGTAAAACCTTGCAGTAATAATGAGTTAAAAAATCAGTAAGGGATAACATCATTGTCAAGTAACTAAACCAAACAAACAAACATTTAGATGTGGTCTGTACTGTCAAAAATTGTATTTAAGAAAGCCCCAAGCAATCACAAGGGACTTTGTAACTTGCCCCCTACCCTACCCTCTAGAATATCAGCATTTTAGCCAGCCCATATTAGAAAACAGGAGTTTTTGGCAGATGGGGAATCAACTGCCAGTCATATTATATCTGAATGTAAGTTATTTCAGGTGCAATTATTGCATGGTTTTCCTTCATTACAGTTATATATTGATTTGTTTGTTGATTTACTGCCCCCATTAAAATGTACGCTCCATGAGGACAAGGACTTGCTTAGTTCACTCCTTATTACCCAGTGCAATAATAGTAGGTATTCAACAAATACATGTTGAAACAATTATTGAATGAATTTGATAGCTATAGAACATGCTTTGGTGTGAATTATATTTCTAAGAAGACTTCAGAGGGATCTATTTTCCAGTGTTTTAAAACTTCCACTACCAAATACTTGCAGATTTTAGTGGCTATATTGGAGAATAGAATGAGAGAGTTCATTCCATTCATGGGCATAGCTTAAAAGAGAAGCATCTGAAGCATGTAGCAAAGCAGCATTCAGATGAGTCATTTGCAGTTTTCATTCTAGCATTTCATGATCACACAGCCAACTACCAACATTAG
Source organism: Dugong dugon (assembly GCA_030035585.1). Lineage (NCBI taxonomy): Eukaryota > Metazoa > Chordata > Mammalia > Sirenia > Dugongidae > Dugong > Dugong dugon. Next base: position 35,111,607 of record CM057475.1, on the reverse strand, counting down.
ACTTCAAGATCTTCTGAAAATGTGGTCTTTTAATTAATAAGAGTTGGATACTTTGTAAGAAAATCATCTCATACCTCAACCTGCTGTTGGCCAGTGGATTCCGACTCATAGTGACCCTATAGGACAGAGTACAATTGCCCCCATAGGGTTTCTAAGGCTGTAAATTTTTAGAGTGTCACGTCTTTCTCCCACAGAGTAGCTGGTTGGTTTGAACCATTGACCATTCCATTAGCAGTGGAGAGCTTAAGCACTGGCCACCAAAAAGTGAAATGGGAGAATGCTCCAACTTGCCCTTCAAATAAAATGTAAATCAGCCATGGAAAGAATAATAGACTTTTCATTAGTTCATATTTGGAAAATCCAGCACCACCAGAGATAATAAGGAGACATATAGAAAAGGAAGTTTCAGAATTCCTGATGTATTATTTGGCTCTGCAAACAGTTAAACATGAAGAAGAACAATCCTACCTAATTTGATCTGCTTAATGCTTACTTATGACAATTTTAAATTCTGTATGATTTTCCTTCTAAGCTATCTTGTATTCAGAATATAATTAAAGAGTATTGTACTTAGGACAATAAACCATTCTATAGATTGTCCCTGATTATGTTATTTCCTCACTTATTGAGCTGCCTAAGACTCCTTGCCTTTATAAACTAAGAAAAAAAATTTTGTTTTGTTTTATGCTCCTGACTTTTATCATGTTGTTGGTCCTACAATGCACCTTTCTTCAGTGAAAAACCAGGTAAAGTGTAAAGCTGATGTTATATTTCAATAGAGTCAGATGTGAAGTAATAATAAATCAAGTATTTATGTGTACCAGCATATCCTTGACTGTTTAAACAAGAAGAAAGATTTAGCTAGAATAAACATGCCTTCCTCTCTGCCACAGATAACAAACATTAGATTATAACTAGCATTCATTGTGGGACATGAATATCTTTTTTCCTCCTAAACAGGAGGAAATAATTTGTTTCAGATAGAGAAATGAAGGACAGAAGTGGAACTTTAAATGTACTGTGTGGCTTCCATTCATTTGGCTCCCTTGACTAAGTTTGAGTAAATAAGGTTGAAAGGATGAGGGCCAGAACTCAAGCACACTGTATGCATTGGAGACAGTATGAGATTAAGGAGAAAGGTTTGAGACTCAAAAATCAAAAGACTGTTCAAAAGAGAATCATTACACCCTGATCATTAGTAGGACTCCTTTAGTGCCTAGAGATCAAAGTCTGGCAGACCCGAGAAAGGGCCACTCTATATGTCAATATAGAACTCATCAATGCTCTAGGACTCTGAGGATTGTAAATTTGGGAAGCATGAAGAAAACCAAATGCTTGACACAAACATTTATGATTTCACAATAGATAACAATAGCATGCCACCTGTTACTAAAACCCATTGCCGCCAAGTTGACTCCGACTTATAATCATAGTAGCCCTACAGGACAGAGTAGAATTGCCCCACTGGATTTCCAAGGTTGTAAATCTTTAAGGATGCAGACTGCTGCATTTTTCTCCAATGGAGCAGCTGGTAGGTTTGAACGGCCAAACTTTTACTTAGCAACTGAGCACTTAACGACTGCACCACCCGGGCTCCTACCACCAGTTAGTGTTCTTTAAATGGATTCTCAATATGCAAGTGTTGATTAGAATGCAAGGCCTATGAGGGCAAGGGCTATTGTGCCTATGCGTTCAGTGCTCAAGTGCCTAGAACCATGCTTGGTACAGAGTAGATACCTAATAAATACAAGCTGAATGGATGAGTGTGGTAGGCAGCTTAACAGAAGAAGGCAACTGTTGGACATCTATATGAGGACTCCTCCTAGTCAGATTAATACTATGTACTGTAAATAATTAATAAGGAAGACTGACGAAGAATTGACGCCTTTGAATTATGGTGTTGGTGAAGAATATTGAATATACCATGGACTGCCAAAAGAATGAACAAATCTGCCTTGGAAAAAGTACACCCAGAATGCTCCTTAGAAGCGAGGATGGCGAGACTGCTTTGTCACATGTCACATACTTTGGACATGTTATCAGGAGGGATCAGTCCCTGGAGAAGGACATCATGCTTGGTAAATCAGAGGGTCAGTGAAAAAGAAGAAAACCCTCAATGAGATGGATTGTCACAGTGGCTGCAACAAAGAGCTCAGGCATAACAACGATTGTGAGGATGACGCAGGACCGGGCAGTGTTTTGTTCTGTTGTACACAGGGTTGCTATGAGTCGGAACCAACTCGACGGCACCTAACAACAACACTGCAATAGATACAAGGAAGAATCTCTTTGCTGATTCCCAGAAATAGCCAGGAGAAAGGGAATCACACTGAGGCTTAAATTTCTTACCTTGAGTTAAAATTGAGGTCTTGGAGTCCATGTACTTTTTGCATGAATATAAATATTGTATCATAGTTTATACATAAACTGTTGAGATCAGGTGTCATTTGGATTGCACATATGAGAGAAATAAGGCACAAAGTCTGAGAGTAATGGTAAAGAACATGGTAAACGATGCCTGACCATAAGTTAGGATGACTTCCCATTGGCGTATAATTTGTATTTACCCAAATATGCAGTAAAGATAGTTATGAAAGACATTTTACAGGTAAGGCTTTTCTTTAAAAAACAAAAAACAATTGATCCATATATATGAGATTCTATATGTTGTAGTTCCTTCAGGGATTGTCTAAACAGAACAGTTGTAAAATACATTAGCAGAACTTATCTTAGTATTAGTCAATGCATGGCAAGTTAGGCAGTAATGTCAGATTCCCTTGGGCAGAAGAACTGAAGTGGACATTTTCATTAGAGGTGGAAAGAAAGCTTATTGATTTTGATTTTAGACATTTCAGATAAATATCTGACAGTCCATTTCTCTGTCTCTATTTTTCAGACCATTATTATGACTTACAAACTGAATTTCATATGTAGACAAGTTTGTATTATTTTCTTAGAACTTTCACACTCAATTAAGAAAAAAAGACTGAAAAGGGATTAGTTTAATCCATAATTAGAACAATTTTTAAATAATGAGGAACAATAACAATTAAATCATCATCACCATATTAAAATACCATGAGAAGTATAATACAATTCAATTATAGATATTCTAAATTATCAATCAAGAAAAAACATACTTAATTTTTTTTGCATGTGATCTTGAAGAATACTCATAGTTTAAAAAGTTTTTTTCTTTGTTTTGTTTTTAAGGTAAAGAATCTTTCAGTAATTAGTTCAGAAATAGTCCTCCAGAAAAAAAAAAATATATAGAAAATCAAGCAACAAAAGATGCTGTAATTCTTAAAAAAAAAAAAAAAAAAAAACCTAAGCAGTGTGTCCAATAGTTTAAAAATTATGGAAGTGGCAATGCTTGTGTATGACATTAAACCAAAAAGAAAAATCCAAACCCTTTATCATCGAGTTGATTCCAACTAATAGAGCCCGTATAGGACAAAGTAGAACTGCCCCATAGGATTTCCAAGGAGCACCTGGTGGATTCAAACTGCAACCTTTTGGTTAGCAGCCAAACTCTTAACCACTACGCCACCAGGGTTTCCTGTATGACATTAGCACTGATGTATTCAAATCGAGGTGAGTACAATTAATTAATTATAGAACAATACATTTGGTCCATATAATCAAGTCACTAACTTGATATTAATCATTTCAATGGAAATGCAGCGATATGTAGTAAGGGAAAAAATGGATAAGAAATAAATATAGCACTTGTAATGTTTAAACCATCATCACTTTGGTTTCATTAAATGAAAAATAATTACATTTTGAAACAATTGTCTAGATACACTTCCAAGATAAAAAGTCAATGTATTACTTATCTTTCAACATCCTTTAAAAACTGTCATCTAAATAGTGATTGCAGAATTTTATTTCTGCCAGTGATAAATGTGGCAGAAAGAGAACACGTTAGCTTTACTGTACAAACAGTTAGAAAACTATCTCTGTCTTAATATACCATAAAATTTTATCTAAAAGCCATTGAGAAGGAATAAATATGGAATCCCATAATGTCATTTTTACATTCACTTTTCAGAGAATATCTTCACTTTAAAACATGTGTTATATTTATAGGCAGTGCTAAATTTCTCAGTGTAAAATCCGCTTTCCACTGCTACCTTGTGAATGATTTTTTTTTTTTAATTGTACTGCAGGTGAAGGCTTACAGAACAAATAGTTTCTCATGAAACAGTAGTACACATATTGTTTTAGACATTGGTTAACAACCCCACAACATGTCAACCCTCTAACTTCTCAACCTTTTTTTTTTTTTTTTTTTTTGGTGAAAATACACATAGCTGAAGATACACCATTTCAAAAATTTTTACATGCACAGTTCAGTGACATTGACTACACCCTTCCAATTGTGCTGTTATTCTCACTTAAGATGAAGGCTTACAGAACAAAATAGTTTCTCATTTAACAGTTACTACAAATGTTGCCCTATGACAATGGTTAACAATCTCACAACACATCAACAAGATCCTTACTCAACCTTGGGTTCCCTATCACCAGCTTCCTTGTCCCCCTCTGCCTTCTGGCCCTTGTCACTGGACTACTGTACTTCGTTAGTCTCATTTGGTTTTACGGGGCTGTCCACTCCTAGGCTGAACGGTGAACCTCGGAGATAACTTCACCACTGAGCTAAAAGGGTGTCTGGGGGCCATACTCTCAGGGTTTCTCCTTTAGGCCAGTAAACCTGGTCTTTTTTTTATGAGTTAGAATTATGCTCTACATCCTTCTCCAGCTCTCTCCAGAACCCTCTGTTGTGATCCTGGTCAGAGCAGTCAGTGGTGGTAGCTGGGCACCATCTAGCTGTACTAAACTCCGTCCGGTGGAGGCCTTGGTAGCTGTGGTCCGTTAGTCCTTCGGACTAATCTTTTCCTTGTATCCTGTTCTCTTCATTCTCCCTTGCTCCCAAAGGGGTAAGACCAGTGGAGTATCTTAGATGGCTGCTCACAGGCTTTTAAGACCCCAGACACTACTCACCAAGGTAGAATGTAGAGCATTGTCTTTATAAGCTGTGTTATGCCAACTGAGCTAGATGTTCCCAGACATGGTCCCCACAGCCCTCTGCCCAGCAATTCAGTCCCTCAGGGAGTTTGGATGTGTCTATGGGGCTTCCATGACCTTTCCTTGTACAAGTTGTGCTAGTTTCCCCTGTATTGTGTACTGTCTTGTGAATGATTTTAATGTTGAGAATTGCCTCAGTAAATTGCTCACACATTGCACATAAGTATCTTTTCCATTTGTATCTGCTTATCAAAGACAGATGAGTAGTTAAAGTCAAGTATTGCTTTCAAAATCCCTAGAACTCAAATGTAATCATAAAATTGAGCAAAATGTGGTCTTCCAATTTTTTGGCCACATCTAAGCATCAAAATTCTTTAATGTCTTTAAAAAAAACCTGTCATTATCAAGTCGATTCTGACTCACAGTGACCCTATGGGACAGAGTAGAACTACCCCATAGGATTTCCAAGGATCAGCTAGTGGATTTGAACTGCCGATCTTTTGGTTAGCAGCCAAACTCTTAACCACTGTGCTACCAGGGCTCTTTTAGTGGCTTAGGTAGCAAATATTATCCAATGCATAAGTTTATTCTGGTATCAGTTTAAAGCTATAAAAACAAGAACTGAGATAACTAACGTTTGTCTTTAACTTCATATGAAACGTAAGAAAGTAATGACTCAGGTATGAAAGAAATGATAGCAAAGAACTTAAGAAGCACCTAAAATTGAAGACAAAAGAAATTAAAAGTTTTCTATCAACTATTTTTCTGCCCCAAACACGTTTCCACCCACACATATTTTACTGCTATAAAAGTTGCCTTCTCAAAATAAACAGAAAAAAGTTGGAAAAAAAATATAAAATTGCTCTTTTCAGACATTGGGCAAGGGGCAGCAGAGTACTATGATCCGCCAGAAAAGAGAAACGAAGTTTATCCAAGAAGCTCCTCAGCTTTCTTCCTGCAGGCAATTTGCCAACAGCAATACTAAAAGGAAACAGAAACACAATACAGAGGTCTTGCCAGTTGAGGAGGCAAAGATCAGCCTTCAAGGAATTTTACCCCACCAAACCCCACTGTCAATCAAGTGGGTTCCGACTGATAGTGACCTCATAGGGTTTCCAAGGCTGTAAATCTCTACAAAAGCCAACTGCCACATCTTTGTCCCGTGGAGCCACTGGTGGTTTCCAACTGCCGACCTTTCCACCTTTCGGTTAGCAGTCAATGGCTCTAACCACTGGGAAACCAGAGCTACTTCAGGGACTCTTAGTTATCTGGAATTTTTAAGACAGAAAGCTGATGGGGAGGCAGCTAGAAAGAGTTCCAGAGGCGCTTTGGACACATCGGGTTACTCATGAGTCTAGTTGAGTAACAATTTCCATGTGAATCTTCAGGAGACTGGGCAAAGAACAAATGTTAGGAAAAGAAAAATTGCAATGGCATTATAAGCGAAATAATTTCAAGATCTTACAAAGGACTAGAAATCTTTTGAGATTCCACTAGCAGAATGGAGATACATCACTGAACACACGGGAATTTTCCTAGAGGTGGCAGAAAAGCCACTCATTAGTGGTGGAGCAAAGTAGCTCTAGAGTAAAGGCTGCTCTAGATTTGCCCAAATAAAACTTAAAAAACACACCTCAAAAAATCAAGTTGATCTGCAAGTAACTGAACTCTGCCTACCTGAACAAGTCCAATATTCCATAAAGAAATACAAGAGAATCTGACATTAAATATCTTTCATCCCATCAAAAATTACTAGACAGGTGAGAAAGTAGGACAAAACAACACATACCACAAAGAAATCAATCAAAAGAAGAAGAGTCGGAAATAATAAGGATGATGGAATTAGCAAGCAAGACTTACACACATACACACACGCTCTCTCTTTTTTCTCTCTCACACACATACACAGATATACAAATATACAGAGAAATATATAAATATACATTTATATATTACATAAATGGAAGATATTAAAAAAACCAATGGAATTTATGGTAGTTTGTGGCGTGAAAAATGCAATATATTAAATGAAAAGTACATTGAATATGATCATTAGCAGATTAGGCACTGTAAAATAATTGATAAGTGAATGAGTAACATATCAATAGAAACTATATAAAATGAAGCACAGAGAGAAAAATCACCAAAAAAAAAAAAAATGAGCAGACCCTTAGTGAACTGTCTGACATTATTAATAGCCAAGAAAGGGACAAAATATGCAGTTTACCTGGATACTTGACCACAGAATAATTCTTTTGAGAAATTTTTTCATAGGAAAAATACTATGCAGAAAATAACAGGCTAGAAGAAATTAATCCATATAAATGGGGAAATAAAAATTCTAATGGAAGTAAGACCGCACCATACTTTTATTTATATAAGCAATAATTGATTTTTAAAAGCTATATTTTTCAATTAGGCCACCTCTTATTTTTGTAAGTAATATTAATACACCTTTGATGGATTGATCATCCATAAGATGATTCCATAAAATGTCATCCAATGAAATGTTTGTTTCTTAGACAAATATTCATAATTAAAAATAAAATATTTTTAAACTAAAATTAAAACAAGATTTAAACTAAAAAAAGGAAATCAAAATAAAAACAGTATTTCTGAATGTCTAACTGAAATAGTTTCTGAAAAAAGACTTACTTTAAGATTTCTTAGAGCCATTAAACAAGAATCTTGCTCTCTGTATGCCTCTTCATCTCCCACACTACCTGAGTTCATTTTCACATAAACCAACATCAAATATCTGGCAGGATGATTCTATCTATATGTAGACAAATGTAAGCAGAGAAATGTGAAATGAACAGAGTGAACTCTTCCAAAACTCTATCAAGTTCAAAATGTACAAGATTAGCTATAAATTTCTGGAGTCTTTTGATTGAAATTCTCTTTTATCTATGGGTAAGTATAAATCTGTTGTGTTTAGCCTATCTCTACTCTTAAGTACAGCCTAATTAACATTTATACTTTTGAAGAAGAAAATGTGTTTAAAATATTCCATGTTCCTTATTCAAATATAAAGTGACTGAGCAAGTACAGAATGCAATTATCTCCACCAAAATGTTTCTAAACAGATTTAGTTAGGTGGTATGATTATATTTTAAAGCAAAGATTACACTTGGGCTTTCATCTGGCTCTCCTTGCCTCGTTGAAGATTTGCAGCTGAGGAAAATTTCCAAAAGGCACGGGCTATTTAATTTCCATAGTGGTCCCTGAGCCTAGGTGTCTTCTGATAAACTGAAGAGACGTGTGTGGAACTGACAGTGTGTTGTTAAAATGGCATAAAGTTCTACAGCATAGATGTTTCCAACACAATCATATCATGGCACCAAATTTTTCTGACGGATGTCTATTTATCTCAAAATCCAAAAGGCAAATAACAACAACAAATACAAAGTTAAAATGACTTACTCCATGTAAGAGTCCTTTAAAATGAGAATTGAAACATACAATCATGATACCAAGTATCTGACATCCTGAAGTGACAAATGAGTTTTGGTTATCCATAGTGTGACTGTTGAATACTACATTGTATCCTAGTGCAATGAAAACTGAGTTATACTAAATATGAAATAGGCTGGTTGCCATATTGTTGCTATTGTATATGATAACTATCCTTGGAATGAACCTGAGCCTTATTCTATGAATCTTAAGGCAGAAACTGACAATAACCTTTGTGGCAGGCATAATTCTAAGGCGGCTCTCACTGATGTGCAGGCCCTTAAAATCAGATGAACACCATTAAAAGACAGTCTAGAGGTCAGAGACATAGAAGTCAAAGAGAATCAAAGCTGCAAAAGATGCTGTCCTGTTGGTCTTGAAGGAGCAAACTGCCATGTTGTAGAGAGAGGCATATGGCAGGGAATAGTGAGCATCTCTAGGAGGTGAAAACAGTGCTGCATGGACAGCCAGCACGAAAATCAGGGCTTCAGTCCTACAACCACAAGGAACGAACTGAGTTCTGCCAATAACCTGTGAGCTTGGCACAGGATCTGCCCCTCAGACAAAACTGCAGCGAAGACTGACATCTTGATTTCCTCTTGGTGAGACTCTGAGCAGTGGATCCAGCTAATTGTACATGGACTTCTGATCAGTGCAAACTGTGGGGTAATAAATGGATGATGTTTTAATCTACTAACTTTGTGGCAATTTGTTAAGCAGAAAAATTCTATAAACTTTCCTGAAAAAAATTCTATCAAATTTCCTGACAAGAAATTTAAATTCTTCTTTGTTTAGTCTCCCTTCACATACATAAATAATGTCACGCCTTTTATCATGTGTTATTTTTCCATGTTCATCATTCTCCACTTTCAAAAAATAAATATCTCCAATCATTTTGCTTAAAATTTATAATTATTTCAGTTTAATTCCTCAAATGAAACCTTAACTCAGCTGAATAGATGAAAGAACAGTCTCCAATTAAAAATGCATTCCCTAGGATATCTAGGCAAGTAACCCAAAAAACATTCCATGTAAAACTATAGTTCAATAATTTTATTTTTGTTTAATTCATAATGTTTTAAAAAGGCAAATTAAACTAAAACTCTTCTAAACATTAAATCCTCACCCCATATTAAAATACATAGCTCAAATTAATAACATTGTATTTATTTATTTATTATTTATTATTTTGTAATGTATTTATTATTTTATAATACTTTATTTTTGAATGAAATATATCAAATGTCATGTAATATAGCTTAGATAAAATAAATATGAAAGGTTTACAAAATCTATGTAATACATTGAAATACTTGTGTGATTATTATTACAGAGAATATAAAAAGTCACACATTCCTTGAAAATTATAAGATATTTGTGTTCCATCAGAAGAGAAACTATATTGGGAAATACAATACCTATGATAGTGTGTTACCCACTATGAGTCATAGTGTAACTGTGACTACTATAATAGTAATAAAAGCAATTGTCAATGATGAGAATGGAAACAGTATCTTAAAATTAAATATAGCTTAATAAATCAAATAAGAACAGCGGAATTCTGGTAAATGAGAAAAAAATTGAAATAATGTATTACAATGTATGATTTTTTTTATATCCCCTGTGATTGCAAACAATTACTTTAGGATAAATTTGGCAGAAGTAGGTTCAAGAGTAGATTGATATATGCAGGATGATTAAGCTTGTTGAAGCAATTATAAGAAATAATATATTAGCTTAATTAGTTTTTTTTTCTTTTTTTTAATATTTTATTGTACTTCAGGTGAAGGCTTACAGAACAAATAGTTTCTCATGAAACAGTAGTACACATGTTGTTTTATGACATTAGTTAACAACCCTACAACATATTAACCCTCTAACTTCTCAAACTTTTTTTGGGGGGGGGTAAAATACGCATAGCCGAAGATACACCATTTCAAAAATTTCTACATACACAGTTCAGTGACATTGACTACGCTCTTCAAAGTGTGCTGTTATTCTCACTTAAGATGAAGGCTTACAGAACAAAATAGTTTCTCATTTAACAGTTACTACAAACGTTGCCCTATGACAATGGTTAACAATCTCACAACACATCAACAATATCCTTATTCAACCTTGGGTTCCCTGTCACCAGCTTCCTTGTCCCCTTCTGCCTTCTGGCGTTAATTAGTTTTTGATATCTAAACTGATTATCAGGAGGCAAGGTCTTTTCACGACCTTCTTTTAGAGTGTTGAAAAAATTAATAAAATTCTCTTAGGCAGCACTTCCCAATCTTTAATGTGAATATGGATCGCCCTAGGAGTTTTGTTAAAATGAAGATTTTGATTCAGTAGGCCTGGATTACATACCTAGAATCTTCATTTCTAACAAGCTCCTAGGTGATGCCAATGTTGCTGATCTGTTGACCCCAGTTTGAACAGGGAGGCTCTGATCATTTCTGTGGAATCATGGTCGGGGATGCTGTGTCTGCACTATCCCATTACTCTGAGTTCTTTAGGCAACCCTTGTGGATTATGAATCACTTTTAAAGTAGGTGAAATCTTTGAATATATATATATATATTCAAAATTCTGTCTCTGTTCATTATTGCTTCTAAGACTTCATCCAACACAGAAAATATTTTATTTATATTTAACAAATATATATTGAGTAGTTAACTGTTTATATGAGAGAACCCATGCATTATGAAGTGTGCTTGCTCTTATGATGAAAATTAATGACAGTTGATCGTCAATGAAATTTAGAAGTATTTTAAAACCCACCTAAATAATTAATATTGAATGAAGATTAGTTATATTTTCCAAATTCCTTCTGTTATTTAATTTGTTTATTCCTTTCATCTATAAGAGAAACCTTTAGTTAGCTAGTGAAAAACACAAGCAGAGAAATGTGACAATACCACCTGATGGTTATATAGAGCTTTTGAAATTAAATTGCATCCTAGTAATTCCTTCTGAAATCTGACAACTGCCAAGTTAGATACGCAAGGCAGAAAATAATGTTATACTTATTATAAATTACATACTTGGAGTTAAGTGACTTGTGCAAATACTCAAAAAAATAAATGTGACAATAGACTATCAGATTCTCAGTTTTGGGACATTTATTTAAACTTCCTGTGGGTTGTTTGGTGAAATGGACTCAACAAAGTTCCAAATAAAAAATGGTCCTCAATAAGTTTTCCTCAAGGTTAACTTTGTGCCAGACATTGAGCTAACTATTGTGGGCATATGAGTGAAGAAACAGTCTTTTAGCAAGGGAGCTTTCAACTTAGCCAAAATAAATAATATTTTTAAAATGTATTTACCCTTTAGCATTCTCTTTGCCTCCTCCCAATTTGTATTTCTTTGTAAGCGTGCATGACACCTAAACAAAAAACTCTTTCAAGATAAATTCCTTTACATGTGAAAAAGCCCTCTTCTAAGTAAAGGTGATTTTTAGAAATGAATACACCTACCCTAAAACATCAATGCTTTACTATTGCTCCCGTTTCAACTGTCTTTCCAGCTTCATGTTGCACTTCATTCCCCCGTCTCACTCTGTCCCATTCACATAGGCTTTTATTCTGTCCCTTGTATGTACCATACTCCCAGAAGCCACGGGGTCATTAGCACATGTTGTTTCATCTGTCATGGACACCTTTCCCATCTTCTTTGCCTAGATAGCACTTTTTCAAGATTTATACCCCAACGAAATCATATTTTCTTGAGAAAGAATCCCATGAATTTTCTGAATAGAACAAACACCCCTGCTATGCACCACCACGATCACATGTATGTCTCCATCTTAGCCTTGATGGCACTTTGGAATTACATAGCAGTTATTATCATTTCAGTGTCTCATGGTGTGGTGATAAAGTATGTTTTCATACACTCTTTTAGCCTTAAGACCTAAAAAAGTGCTTGGCTCTTAATAGGCAGTCAACAGAAGATTTCTAAGTCAAGGAGTATAGGCCCATGATTGTATATTTCACAGGAAGGCAATATAGAGTATCGGTAGCCTAGAGAATGAGCCCCAGAGGCATAAGCCTGGATTCCAAACTACTTCCCCAACACTATTCAGGCTCGTTGTTAGGGTAGGAAAATGATTTTACCTTTCTGAGTCCTTATGTCCTCATCTATTAAATGGGGATACATATAGTACCTATATTATAGTGTTGTTGTAGTGATTAAATGAGGGAATTGATGTAAATAGTGTTTGACTAAAACATAGTACACACTCAGTAAATTTATGCATATTATTTATCATTATTTGTTCTTATTTATTTTGAAGAACAATTTCAATATTAAGAAACCAATACTCAGTAACTTAATTTTCACTAATTCCTTCTCTAAATGTATCTTAATTGGGTCATAGAATTTCCTAAAGGAGCATATTTGCAATAAATTGATCATTAACATCAGAATGGTATGTATGTATTTGAATTAACAGATATTGAATAACCAATTAACTTTTACAGGAAAGCCTTGAATCAACTATGAAATAAATCATATAAAAATAAAACACTGTGAAGAGGTGTGAATTGATTTATTTGAACACTTGTTAAATGTCTATTGTAAGAAAAGTGCCAAGCTTGGTGGTAGAGACATAATAAGAAATCCCTTGATTGTGACGAATTTCACATAATTTCCTCAATAAAATTATAGTTTTACAGTTATAAACATAACAAGTTTTCATAAATTTATAAAACCTTTGTGCACAATTTAAATTAAATTACCAGTTAAATAAAATTTCCCTACAATACAATCTTTACTAATTTTTTTGCTAACAATAAAATGTCCATTTATCAAATAGTATTTTTAGTTTTTCACATAATCTATTACATTCAGCATAGGAAGGCAAAGTACAAAACCAAAGATGGACTTTTTCTTTTAAGGATTGATAATGGTATGACAATGAAATATCACAGATATCCATGTTAGAAAATGTATAACCACTAAATGCACCTAAACATTATAAATAAAGTTTTAAATAGAACAAATGGAAGTATTAGATTAAAAAAAAATTAAGCATTTAAGATTGCAAACTAGGGCTTCAAACCAGTTTCTTTCGGTTCAAATCTCTGTTGAGAATTTGCATTTCTAACACGTTCATAAGCAATGCTAATGATGCTAGTTGGGAACCAATTCTGAGAACCTCTAGTAGAGCAGTGGGGAGAGCATAAGAATCACCTAGGGATCCTGTGAAAATGTAGATTCTGATTCAGTATATATGAGTGGAAATGAAAATTCTCAGTAGGGGCTCAAACCAGAATGAACTGGTTTGAAGCCTTGTTGTAAACTAAAGTTAGAACACCTGGGTTTAATTTCCAGGCCTTCCATGACTAACTCTATGATTTGAGGATGTTAGCTTCTCTAGGTTTGTTTTTACCTCATATAAACAGTAAAGGAGTAGAATCTGCCTTGCTACCCTGTGAGAACAGGAAAATTCATATAAACACTGAGCAAATAATATGGACCTGATTAGCATTCAATAATTGCAGCTATTATCACTAAGTCTCATTATCCAATAACATTCAAATTTTATGCAATAGAATTGACAATTTTTCTCTCTTTTATCATCAAAAAAATACAAAGATTTAAGTTAGTTCCTCTTGGTAACAAAAAATATTGTCTGGAAAATATTTATTGGGAAAATCCAGGTCAGAATACATGCTGTTTCTCAATCAGCAAAAAATATTTTAAATTCAAGATAAACTTTCATAACCCATTCATAGAGAAGGGATTGCCACAGCAGCTAGCTTCAGGCTGCTACCATGTTCTTCTTTGCACTGGAGATTTTCCTTGTAGCAAGATTTTTCTTTCTAGAAATATTTGATATATATTAATGATAAAACATAGGAAATATTTGAATAATACAAAAAAATAGTACTCTAGTAGAAGGTTTACCTAAAAAACTGAGTCTGAAGGTCAATCTGGGGCTATATTATGAAAATTAATCTCAGAACTTTGAATTAATTCTTTAGGCAATTGAGGTCTATTAAAGATGGGTAAAAGTAATCAAGACCCTATGGTCCCGATACTATTATTTATATTTACCAGAACTAAAGTTTACAGTAGTTAGAAAATGATGATATTGACAGAGTAGTGTGGGGTGTAATTATCTGGATTTTCAAAGTGAATAAAATTTTTAAGAAGACTAATATGAAAGACATTACGGAGAATGAGTAGACAAGGATCTCGTGCTTTTGTATACAAAAAGCAGAGAGGATGAATGCACAGATGAGTTAAAAGTATTGAGCTGGAGAGAAAGTACAATGACGGTATCATGGATGGAATAGGGAATATGGGAAGGATATTGTTCAGAGAAAAAGGCAATACCTTGAGTTTAGACCTGAGGGGTTAGAGATGGCAGCAGGATGTTAAATTTATTCATACACTTTTCTTCATTTATTCAAGAAATATTTACCTGGTGTTATGTTGTATCAGATGCTGAGGCTATTGCCTCAACAAGATTGACACAATTTATTCCTTCATGAAGCTTCCATCCTAATTAGAAAGGTAGCTTTGGAACAAATAGTTATGTATTTGGTTATTCAATTATATATGAATAACCTAATTTAGAGAATGATATGGCCTAGAAAGACTTCTTTGAAGAAGTGGCATTTTAGCTAAACTCAAGTGGCGTTTAATAATTAAAGGTTAGGTTGCATAATAAAAATAACGTGTAAATCAAGGAGAGGAGAGGCATTAGGTAAGTATTAAAACGTAAATAGAGTCATATCATGCAGGGTCCGCAGACCAGGCTTAGATTTTGATCTTTAGCCTACGAATATCATGAATCCATTGAATGGTTTTAAGTAGACAGTATGATGTTGGCGACGCACTTTTTTTTAGATTAAAAAATCAGATAGAGGTAGACAACAATTGGTGTGGTGATACCAATTAGTAGTCTATCTTATTCTTCCAGGTGAAAGACAATGGTATCTTAAGATAGAAATCTAGGTAAATAGTGGTATTGATAGGACAGACCTGGAGGAAGACAGTTTGGGAGGAAAGCTGCTTGTGGTAATTGTTGAACATGTTGACTATTAGGTTCCTATAAAATACCCCAGAAAGTTACTGAATAGGTAGTTGAGTATGTGGCACAAGACATATATGATAGGTTTCATATGTGTACAAATATTAGTAACTGCAGTTTGCTTTGTTAATAACTGTAGTTTTCCTAGAAGCTATACATGAAGATATCTGACAGAACTCCAAAGAATCATAGGATTCACTATTGAACCATGAAGAATATCCGTTCTAAGGGGCTAAAAGAAGCCTTCATGGTTCAGTGGTTAAGTACTTGGATGCTAATCTAAAGGTTGACAGAACCCACCAGCTGCTCCATGGGAGAAAGATGTGGCAGTTTGCTTCCGTAAAGATTACAGCCTCGGAAACCCTATGGGACAGTACTACTCTATCCTATAGGGTCGTTATGAGTTGAAATTGACTCGATGGCAATGGTTTTTTTTCTTTTTTTCATTTTAAGGAAATAAAAAAGGTAAGTCAGATGATAAAGGAGACGCAGTGACTAGAAGAGACATTGAGAGAAACAAATAATTCGATATTTTAAAAACCCAATATTTCTTTAAGGTGCTAATAATTTCTATTCCTGACGGCTTGTACAATTAGTAGGACTGCGTGGTGAGCTTCTCCATCATTCTGCATGTATGCATACAGAATATAACATCTCACATGTATTTTAATGTTGTTGTAGTGCAACTTCTTAGTGGTGTCCAGTTTTCAATATCATCATGCAAATTTTTTAAGCCCAAATCAAGTAGTTTTTATTTATTTTATTTTCCATAGTAATAAGTACCATTTTGGAAATTTTAACAATAGCTACAATTTCCTGAAAACTGACTGACTAGATGTTTAGTGACTTTAAACGTCACCATATGAAATAGTCATATAGCACATAATAGACATGGGATATTTGTTCAATTAAGGTATATATCTTAATATATGTACATTCTACTTTTAAAAGCATGCAGTTTTTTAATTGTTAAACACAGCATCTGTGTATTTTAGCATATTATAATAAAAATATTATCTTAAAATTGCATAGACTCAAAGCTATGCAATTTTCTACAAAAAACAATTGCCATTGAGTCGATTCTGACTCAAAGCGACCCCATGTGTGTCAGAGTAGAACTGTGCTCCATTTGGTTTTTAATGGCTGATTTTTCAGAAGTAAATTGCCAGGCCTTTCTTTCAAGGTACCTCTGGGTGGACTCAAACCTCCAACTCTTCAGTTAGTAGCTGAGGACATTTGCAAAACCCAGGGACTCCTAAATATTATAGAAGAAATTAAATTAAAAAAAAAAAAAAGTGCATGTAGAGCATTCAACATATGCCAAGCAACAAATAGCCACCCAACAAATCTTAGTTCTCATTCATCATAATCAGAAAATATGTGACAACATATCTGATGGTGTAATACATAATATTCCTTGAGAGATAAACAGTATCATACATCTCTACATTCCTACCCCCGTCTCCACATGGGAGCTAAATGTCCAAATATATTTGAAAACCACTATTATAACCATACTTGAAATATGACCATATGAATTAGAAAATTAAAGTTACAAAAAAAGAATAAAGAAACCCAAGTGATTTGACTTCTTTTCATTTGAACATAAAAACTGTAATATAGCACCGTTGGGAAAAAATTATCCGGAATACAACGTTGGGTTTTTAAGGAGTCAACTGATTCATACAGTAATTATCCATATTAACGACTCACAGTGAACAAATGACCAAATACAAAATATTAGTCATAGAAAGGATTATGATTGGTCATACAGACTACTTCAGATCTAGACATGAGCAATAACTTAGTTGTCTTTCATAATCATGATCAAGCTAGGATATCCAAATTAAAACTCTTCAAGTTACTTATAAAATAGTGTGGCCATTGTGCAATTTTTAAACTTAAAAATGTGCTAAGTGACATGCACAAATATATAAACTCAGGCATATTACCAGAGACTTGTAATTTGAGAGATTTAGATAAACATTAAATCAAATGAGACCCTACTCTGTTTATCAGATCATCAAGAATGTCTTATTCTTTAAGATTTTATTTTTACAAAACATTCTTTAGATCAAATTTTATTATGACTTACTGGGCAAGGGATAGTTGAAGTGGGATGAATATTTACATGTTAGGTCTCCATCATAAATTGTAAAACTAACTGTAGAAAATGGGGTAGTAGTATACTTCCATTCTGGAAGGGCTGTGAATTGTTTGATTCAATGAAATTTGCAGAGCATATTATTAGTGTAATAGTTTTTTTAAAAAAAAAAATTTCACATATTCTACTATTAGTTATTTCTTTCAAACTCAGAAACTAAGACATGGATTCTGTGTGACTATCAAATGAAATTACAGCAGATTGCAATTCTGCTAGCTGAGGATGCATTGCCTCACTTTTAGATAAGCAGTAAAATTCAAACCAGACACTGCTGAGATATTTCTAAGTGAATTCAGATCGTGTGAATGTGCTTAACTCAAAGTTTTATCTGGGATTCAATTAGACCTAGAATTTACAAACTTCTAGATGACAGGAATTACATTAATAACTTTTAACTGCTTTCCTATGTCATTTCTCTGTACATAGCTTCTGATTTTATGAATCGACACGAACATTTTCAAGGCCATGGCTTTCTAAAATGGTTGATGGAAATTGGCTTATTTGATTTTCATTTAAAATTTCTCTCTTTTTTTCATTCTTTACTTTCTTCCAAAAGGATTTTAGACACCACATTATATTATATATTAAAAACAAAATAAAATTGCCATCGAGTCAATTCTGACTCATAGAAACCCTACAGGACAGAGTAGAACTGCTCCATAGGGTTTCCAATGAGCGGCTGGTGGATTTGAACTGCTGACCTTTTGGCTAGCAGCCAAGCTCTTAACCACTATACCACCGGGGCTCCATATTATATATAGTGTAGTAAAATAAAGTTAATAATCATAATAAAGTAAACAGGTAAACAGGAAAGTAAAATTGTAAAGTGAGGTCAGAATAAAAGCTGATCAAGAAAACTGCATGTCAAAATATCCTACATAATGATAATTGAATGCTACAAATTCATGTCTGAGGTGAAATTAATCAAAGTAAAACAAAACATAAATGCACACACCCAAAAATTTGCCATATATTTACACAAATAACACGCGTGTTCTACTTTTTTTTGCCAACCATGCCCTCCCTCCCCGACCAGATATTTTCCTAAGTGTGCTATGCCAATTTTTTTTTCATGTTGCTGTAAAAAAAAGCATAGTACATTATTGGCTTAAAATACTGTATCTAGTCCATAAAAGTCTTAAAATTCATAAAACACGAAGTACATTTAATATACTATGTATGTTAGCTGTAACAGATGATATAGGCAGTACAAGTCAGAGAAAGCAACTATTTTTTAAGAATCAAGTAAGGTAAGGAGAGGGAACTCAAAACAATGTCATCCAGGTATGCACACATAGAAAAGTCTGGCTTAATTCAGAAATAAATTAAGGGTCAAGAGCAATGTTCTGAAACTCAAGAGTTTTCAGGATTGAAGCAAATAGTAAATTTGAAATTCCCTGAAGTTACACAATTATTGAAAGTTAAAGACTATGATGAACTGGAGAGCACATACTCTCACATTAAAAATAGACACTGTGTGGCCAACATCAGAACTCAACACTAACACCAACGCATAACAAAAAACAACCAACAGTTCTGGAAGCCAGATGAAGCTCTTAGACTGCCAGTGTCTCCTACTTTAGAGAAATATTTCAGGGGTAACTCAAAAAAAAGGAATTCAAACTTATTTTTACTAATAACTCTTAGTTTAACTATATTTTGCTCTTCAATTTGGGGAGAGTCCACTGTTTAGAAAAATGCATGTAATTTATATGGAAATTACATCAAAAATTACATTAGACAAGGAAAAGTTATACAGTTTTTTCTTTATAAAATCGTTATTGACATTAATACGGTAGGATATGTTACCTTTTATTTGACATTATGATTTTTAAATTTTCCCACGTTCAATTTGATAAGGAATTTGGCAGCAATTTACATTTAATTTTAAACTTGAAGAAAATTGGTTTCTAAATTTGTAAGCCATAAGGCAGAAACAAAGCATAATTTATGATTCTGGGGAAACAATTGTGCCTGTGAGTCACAAATCATAGAACTATTGAAACTCTCAGCTGGAAGAAACCTTGGAGATAATCTAATAATTTTATAGCTGAGGAAATAGCAACCTAGAGAGATCAGGAAAATGACGGATGGCCTCACAGCTTAACAATAAAGGCAAGATTAGAACTTGAGTCTCTTGAATGAAAACTTTGCCACTATCTTTCAGTATGACTTATTGCTTCCTATGATATGTAGGGTAGGTTAACACCAGGGGA
Source organism: Dugong dugon (assembly GCA_030035585.1). Taxonomy (NCBI): domain Eukaryota; kingdom Metazoa; phylum Chordata; class Mammalia; order Sirenia; family Dugongidae; genus Dugong; species Dugong dugon. Next base: position 35,091,719 of record CM057475.1, on the reverse strand, counting down.
TTTATTGTATCATGTTCTGCTGAATGTGTATGAAAAGGTTTCTCTAAATTGAATCTCTTCATTCTAAGAAAAGCAGTTTTTAAGAGCAAGTTAAAATATGCCTTTAAATAAGATAATGTATTTGATTTTCACTGATACAATATTAAAGCAATGTCATTTGTGTTTACAGACTGTATTTCCAAAAGTATGATACGTTTTTGAAAGCAAATCAAATATTTAGTTAATTTGTTAGAAACTTACATTGATTTGGCATAACATACTCCTAAAACTACAACTAAATCATTGAGTTGTTTTGTTTATTCAAATTCAGCTTCATTGAGTTGCAATGTTTATATTTGTATTTCAGGTAAATTTGCAAAGGGATTGTGGAAGTATGGAATACGGGAGTATGGAATTTCTAGAGAAAAACATCATAAAAGCAAAGGTTTAAAATCACTAGCTAAAAATGCATTCATTCCCCTTTATTCTTCTAAAATGTTTTCACATTGTAACCATTTTAATAACCATCACTTTAACGTCAAGCTTCTGACTAGCAGACTAGTCAAGATTTGGGTGGTTAATTGTTCTGGTTACTTAGCTTTTAAAACGTATTTATGCTTGTAGCTAAATTTCTTCAAAGTTCAAAAGCCAAAAAGAATATAGAATAGTAGAAAATAAATTTTCCTTCTATTCTGATCCTTGACTATGTAATACTTCTCCTCTGAGTCAAGCATGATTCTAGTTTCTTGATAGCTCTTAAAGAAGTATGTTATGGATTTATAAGCAAATACAGTAAAACCTGAGAAAGCCAGAACCTGTGTAAGGCGGAAACTTGTCAGAGAAGAAAAACTCAAATATTTGCCAGTAATAGAGAGTGCTAGAAATGTGGTAAGATTGCACCTTGTCAAAGGCGGAATACTTGTGAGATTTGGAAAAACAAGGCAATCCTGCTGAGTTCCGGCTCTCATAGGTTTCAGCGTATAGTCATCTATTTTAAATGTTAAATTGCAGTATATATTATTCTTTTTATCTTAATATTTCTTATCTTAAAAATTATTATTTTTTTAATAATATTTTATTGTGTTTTTGGTGAAAGTTTACACAGCAAAGTAGGTTCCCATTTGACAATTTCTATACAAATTGTTCATTGCCATTAGCTACATTTTTTGCAATGCATTAACATTCTCTTTAATTGTGTTCTGGTTGTTCCATTTCCAGTGCTCTAGTTTCCCTGCCCGCTTATCTTCTCATCTTTGCTTTAGAGTAGTTGTTGACCTTTTGCGCTCATAAAATTTTTTTTTTTTTTTAATGGAACCCCATCCTCATGGGTAATATCCTTTATTTTGTGTGCCGATCTGGTATTTCACTAAAAGGTGACTTCAGGAGATAGTTTCAGTTCAAGGTTTAAAGAGTATCTTAGGTTGATAGTCTTAGGAGTCCTCTAGTCTCCACTGGTTCAGTAGGTCTGGGATTTTTAAGAATTTTGAGTTCTGTTCTGCATTTTTCTCCCATTCTGTCAGGATCCATCTATCGTGGCCCTGATCAGAACGGTCAGTAGTGGTATCTGGTCTCTTTGTATATGAGGCTGTGGCTTGTGTAGGCTATTAGCCCTGTAAACTAGTTTCTTCTCTCAGACTTTGTTTCCTTCTTTCTCTTTTGCTCATGATGAGTAGAGACCAATAGTTTTACCTTACATGGCTGCTCACAAGCTTTTAAAATCCCGGATGCTGCTCACCTCATCAGGATGCAGAATATAAACTATGGTGAACTATATTATGCCAATTTGCTGAGTTGTCCCATGAGATTAAGGTGCTCAGCCTTCAAACCCAGAAAACCATTCTCTCAAGATGTTTGGCTATGTCTGAGAAGTATCTGTCAAAAATTATTTTTAAGAGAAAAAAAACTTAGTATTTCTTTTATTGGCAAGAGAAACTAAATTTATTTTTAGTCTTATCAAGTCAACAGGAGCTGTTCAAGTGTCCTGTATATGCAAGGTAATCTAAGCTGTATCTGTACAAATGAGATACAATGCACACCATCTAAGAACACTAATATAATGCCATGTCTAGCTTTCTTCCTCTTTATTAAAAAAAAGAAATCTGGTTTGATACTAGAAGACTCTGCCTCCTCTCATACGTTTTCATTTATCAAAAAAAAATGTTATTTGGACAGAATTCATTACATGTTTGGAGATTTAGAAATAGATATTCAATCAAACAACATATTGCATTGGGCAAATCTGCTGCAAAAGACCTCTTTAAAGTGTTAAAAAGCAAAGATGTCACTTTGAGGACCAAGCCATGGTATTTTCAATTGTTTCACATGCACATGAAAGCTGGACAATGAATAAGAAAGACTGAAGAAGAATTGATGCCTTTGAATTATGATGTTGGCAAAGGATACTGAACATACCATGGACTGCAAGAAAAACAAACAAATCTGTCTTGGAAGAAGTATAACCATAACATTCCTTAGAAGCAAGGATGCTGAAATTTCATCTTACATACTTTGGACATGTTTCAGGAGGGACCAGTCCCTGGGGAAGGACATCATGCTTGGCAAAGTAGAGGGTAGCGAAAAAGAGGAAGACCTTCAATGAGATGGATTGACACAGTGGCTGCAACAATGGGCTCAAACGTGTCACTGCTTGTGAGGATGGTGCAGGACCAGGCAGTTTCATTCTGTTGTATATAAGATCCCTGTGAGTCGGAACCGTCTCGATGGTACCTAACAAGAACAATAACAATGGTCTGGAGAGGACTTACAAACCAATTTTGATTATTCCTTTCATGCTCATGAGTACCTCCAGGGACCAAGTACTTGTTCTGCCTCTGAAGGTTTACTGGGAAGCTGCTGCATCACTGACAGTGCATACTGCTGCAAGGCAGGGGCTTTTATGACTGTTTCAAATATAAACAAGCATGTGCCACAAATTACTATTATTACAGGGTATTGTATGAGGTGTCTGAATTTTTGGTAGGAAAAATAGAAATTTTGAAAATTTTTATTTGCTACACATATGTACCAATCAATAGACCCTGGTGTGGACTTTGGGGTATAATTAGTGGTACTTCATATGTGCCACAAAAAACTTAGTGTAGGCTTGTGGAAGGAGACAAGAAAAAAAAAAAAAAAAACATACTAGCTACCAAAAATTCAGACACATTCAATGATTCAGCATGCTTCCATTAATGTAAACACATGGTATCAACAAAAAATTCGAAGTAGAAAATAACTGGTTCACAAAAGAGTTATCTTTATATGGCACTTAAACTGATTTGGCATCTCTGTCCACCTTAGTACAAACCTCTTCTCATGAATCTACCTTTCTTAGTAGGCTCTAATCCAAAACTTTACATGCTTCTGAGTTCTTTATTTGATTCCTGCACATTCATGAAGATAATACTGAACTTTCAGAATGCTATTATTAGAATCCATAGGAGACCAACTATAAATCATGAATTCAGTTACTCAAAGAAAAAACACAAGCCAATAAATATCACGCACATCTTTCCATTGGTCACTGAAATCTCTGTAACACTGGCCATTCTTATGGCTATTTTGAAATAGGAATTATACACTCACACATAGATAGTCTATGTTATTAATACCTAATCTCAGAACCCTCTCTGAGAGGGAAAACAGTTTGATAAGGAATGAAAAAATTTATCATTAGGGTACCGAGGAATCTTCAAGAAGATGCAGTTAAAAAGAGATGATGGAAATAAGGGAGATTCATTTTACCTAGGACTGGTCCATTTTCTTATATGAAAATGTTGAGATTTTCTCCAGTGGTGGTAATGAGAATACTGGCCAGTGGAACTTAAAAATAATACTTTATTTTTTGAAGTTTGAGAATTACTAGTAAAATAATGTTAAACTAGCTTCTTTATTTCAATATTCCTCAGATAATTTAATAAGGTACTGCACATTATAGTCTCCATACTAGCACTTAGTATTTTCCAAAATCATTTGCCAAAAGAATACCTTTGGCATTCCATGGCGTCTCATAGGATTAATGCTTCTAGAATGCACTTCATGAGATAAGGCTCTAGGCTACTCAGGGTTTAGAATCTGGGTTGTACCTATAGGATCTTCCTACAGGCTATAGAGGCATCTGACTCTAAGTGCTTCCACTTCATTTTCAGTGGACTGTCTACTTCTCCATAGGTCAATGTGCTAACAGATATTTGAAAATTCTTCCAATGAATTCAAGAAAATAAAACTTGCTAGTTTATCCTTGCTCGGGTACCACAGAAAGCCTTTTATTTCAAGAAACTTCGCACATTTTGTAAATACAATTGGCAGTTGGAAAATGAAGCATATTAAGATTAGTTTTCTAACCACAGTGTCTAGGACAAGCCACTGGAAGCATGTGTGGATTCTAGTTCTTCAGACTTCTTGTTCAGTGTTTCATCCAGGACTTCAAACCAGTTCGTTCCAGTTCGAATCCCTGCTGAGAATTTGCATTTCCACCCCAGAAATACTGAAACAGAATCTACATTTTAACAAGATCTCCAGGTGATTCTTATGTATAATAAATTTTGAGGCTCACTGCTCAACTAGTGTTTCTCAGAATTTATCCCTAACCAGCAACATTAGCATCCCCTGGGAACTTGTTGGAAATGCAAATTCTCAGCAGGGATTTGAATCAGAATGAGTGGTTCAAAGCCCTGGTTTTATCATCCTCAATATCTTACTTTCCCAAAGCAGAAAGAACAGAGGGAGAAGTAATTAAACATAATTTAGTCCTCTTCTGGAGGAAATCAAGATGACAATTGTAATTTGTTAACTTCTGGGAATAGGGGGCAATTAAGGGAGAAATAAATCTTTGAAGGATTTCCTAAATCTTTAACTCACTTTATAGCAGCCTATTACCAAATGTCAGTGTATATACTGGCTTCATTTAGAACAATGTCTTGTACATATTTGACTCCTAAGAAATCTGGTAATTGATTCATTGATTGACTAACTGTTGGCAAAAGTGTAATAAAGGGTAGAAGTTAATAGTTGAGCACATTTCAAGGCAACAGGATTGATATTGTTCTTTGTAAAAACTTAGACAACCCAACATGCCACCTTCATAAAAATGAGTAATGAATAAAAATACTGAGTAAGACTTTTATCAAAAAAATGAGTAAGAAATAAATGAGTATATAAAAAAGGGTTTATGTTTGCTGTAGTTATGATCTAATACAGATACCCAGGTATATTGTTTGTCTGTTTTACTAATGACATAAAAACCCCATTCTTGTCATCAGGTCTGGTATCAGAAACCCTATTTGTTGTCTTCCACCTGAAACTTGATCAGTGTTCTCTCGTATTGATAGTGTATTTTTTTTTAATACATCTTTGTTTTAGTTAAAGTTCACGGTTACAATATTATATTAAATTAAAGATATTAAAAAATAGAAGAAACGAATACCAGAAATATTTTAGAAAACACATACACACACACACACACAATTACATCCCAATCTATAAAATAAATAGATAATGTTGGCTAAAAGCAAATTAATTATTTAATATTTTAATTTTTTTTGTATTTGTATGTGATGGGATTTAATGGTGAATAAGCATTCTATTATTACTACATACTTTCATTAGAATAAGATTTTTTAATTAATATAGAAAGAATAAAAAAACCTGTCACCTTTGAGTCGATTCTAACTTACAGCAACCCTGTGGGACAGAGTTGAACTGCCCCATAGAGTTTCCAAGGAGTGGCTGGTGGATTTGAACTGCTGACCTTTTGGTTAGCAGCCTGAGCTCTTAACCACTATGCCACCAGGGCTCCACATACAGAATAGTAGCTGTAAGTATTGCTATTTCTTGACATTTTCTCTATCTATAACTTTATACAAGTGGAAAAGACATCTAGACTTTAATGATTGCTAACTAGATCTTGACTCCAAGAATTCATAATTTTTGAAAATTTTTTGTAAGGAGAGAATTCCAGTGAAAATCTGTCTTTTTCAGCCTCATTCCCTTTCTCTATTCCAGTCCCACTTAAAAAAACAAATAAGTGCACCAAAATGGTTAAATATTTATAGTTCTCATCTCAGGCTCAGAGTTGTATCTTATTTACTTTAAAACCAGGGGTTTGCAAATGGTAGTCTAGGTTGAATTGTCCTTATAAAAGGAGAAGACACAGACACACACAGAGATTTTTTTCTGCATCTGTTGATACTATCATGATTTTTCTTAGGAAGTGATGGGTTGTATTAACCAATTTTTTAATTTAAGCCAGTCTTACTGAAGTGACCTTACTAATTAATCTTACTATTTGGAATAAATCCCAATTGGTCGTGGTTTATAATTTTTTTATACATAGATATATTTGATTTACTAATATTTTGTTGGCGATGTTTCTGTTTGCTCATGAGAGATTAAAAAAACAAACAAACGGTTGCCGTGGAGTCAATTCCGACTCCTAGCGACCCTATAGGACAGAGTAGAACTGCCCCATGGGGTTTCCAAGGAGCGGATAGTGGATTCAAACTGTTGACCAAGAGACTGTAGAGAATTGGTATCACTTATTTCATCATTATATATTTGATAGAATTCACCAGTGAAAATGTCTGGGACTGGCTCTCTGTATTTTGGAAGGTCATTAATTGTTGATTCAGTTTATTTAATAGATACAGGCCTGCAAAAAATATCTATTTCTCCTTGTGTGAGTTTTGTAGACTGTGTCTTTCAAGAAATTGGTCCATTTCACCCAAGTTATCAAATTTGGGGGCATAGAGTTGTTCATAATATTGCTTTATTATCTTTTAATATTCATAGGATCAATACTGATGGCTGCTCTATTATTTCTGATATTAATAAAGTTTGTCTTTTTTTCTTAATTATCTAGGCTAGAGGTTTAATAATTTTATTAATCACAATAAATCACAATTTTTACAATGAGAACCTTGTGGTGCCCCTGAAACTAAAACTCACTAGTATGTGGGACTTCCCTAAGACTGGGCTCCCTGGATGGAGTTTTTAACTCTCAAGCTAGTGTACACTGAATCTCTAGCAAATTCATCGATTACGAGTTAAGTGCACTTATCAGGACTGGCTCTAGTGGAATGTGTCTGCTTCAGGTAAGTTGTGATTCTCTGTACCTCCTCTCTCTAGTTTTGGGGGCAGCAACATGCCCTGTAACCTTAATTCTCTAATGGACCTAAAAAGAATTTTTACTTTACAGTTTGTCCAGCTTTGTTCTTGTTAGAATGATAGTGATAATTCCCATGCTCTTTGTATGTCAGAGTGGATACCTGGAGTGCCACTGCCTTTTTGAATACCAACATTTCCCTGATTTTCCTTTGGTTACTCCACAAGAAACTTAATAGCAGGTTGTGTCTTTTTTTTTTTTCTACTAGCTTTATAGCATCTGCAAGTCATAACAGCTGCTACTTTTTACCACTCAACCCTCCTCTATAAATTTTAGAATCTATTAGAGAGAAGAAATATCAGAGATAATAATTTCTTTTATAGGCATATTTGACTGGATGTCTTGGGATTCATGATATTTGATATTTAGTACATTGTGGCTGTAAATTTAGCCAAAATTGATCATAATCAGACACTCATCAGTTCTGAGGAATAATGACCATATATATATATATATATATATATATATACAGTGGATTCGTTACATAGGCTGTATATGTCAATAACTATTCCCCTGTAATTTTGTATCAACCAATCAATACTTTGTATAAATTGCTACCAACCATAAATACTCAAATTTAAAGCGATACTAAAAGGTCAATGATTGTCTGCTCAATGAGTACAGAGTAGAAGGACAAATCTTCTGAAGGCAAATAAAATTTATAAAGAAAGATTTTAGGAGCTAAAGTTAAATTAACTAGCTAAAGAACTACTAAGGGTATTTGAAGAATACAAAGGATATAAATAAAGAGGTTGAGGAAGAAGTAGTTTAACATGATTTTAAAGGTAAGAAAGTGGTAAAAATTCATGGAAATTAGAAAGTCAAACTTAATAGTCAAGTACTAACAAGCTCCTTCAAATATCTTTATACTTGCAAATTGGTCAACATGATTATTTTTTGTTATTGATTTTGCTTGTTTCTTTTATCTCCATAAAAGGCATAAATTTTAAAAAATATCAAATATTTTGAGCATTTGAGCCCTAATAATTTTCGTCATCTGGGAATCAAAATTCTTAACATATACAAAAGCTAAGTTACAGAATTCTCTTTTAGATAGCTAATGAACTTGAGACCAGTAAACTCCAAAGTCAAGATTCAGACCTCCAGTTTTCACTTGCAGCCTTGGTTCATTCATCTACATATTTCTAAAATGATATTCACACAGATAAAATTTTAGTAAATGAGAGATTGGTAGAGGACATGAATGGAAATAAACGGCCAGTTAAACCAAACAAATTATCATTATCTAATAAAGATTGTGATACACTTTACTAAATTTTTTATGGTTCTGGTAATAGGTATCAAATTGAAAAAGCAAGATTTATTTTCAGAAGCAATTTGACACCTAACCTGTGCTTTACTATTATTATTTTAAACAATATATTAATAAATCTTAGAAGATTTCCTAAGATAATCTATTGTATAAACATGTTATATCTAAAATATTTTAAAAAACTCAGAATGCATTGGTAAAAAACAATCTAATTAGAAAATAGGGCAAAGTCATGAACAGACATTTCACCATAGAGGATTTACAGATGACAAATAAGTACATAAAAATATATCAACATCATCAGCCAGTAGGGAAATGTAAATTAAACCTACAATGAGATATCATTACACACTTATCAAAATGGTTAAAATAAAAGAAAAAAAAAAGATGACAACATCAAATGGTGGTAGAGTGAGAAAAACTGAATTACTCATACGTTATTGATGGGAATAGAAAATGGTACAGCCACTCTGGGAAACAATCTGGCAGTTTCTTACAAGTCGGAGTCTACTCAACAGAAACAGGTTTGGTTTTTTTTTTTTGTTTGTTTATTTAGTTGTTCATGGTATGTATGCTCCAAGGTTTAACTACTCACCTTTGGAAGGGCACCTGGGTTGTTTTCAGTATCGGCCATTACAAATGGACAACTACTCAGCAATAAAAAAGAATGAACTATTGATATGTGCAACAATCTGAATGAATTTCCAGAGAATTATACTGAGTGAAAAAAGAAAACTCCAAAATGTAATATTGTTATTGTTAGTTGCCCTCGAGTCGATTCCAACTGATGGTGACCCCATGTGTGCAGAGTAGAACTGCTCCATAAGGCTTTTAAGAATGTGACCTTTGAGAAGCAGGTCACAGGGCCTGTCTTCTGAGGCACATCTGGGTGGGTTGTAATTGCCAACCTTTTGGCTAAGAGTCGAGCACTTAACGTTTGTGTCACCCAGGAACTCCCAAAATGTAATATACTGTATTATTCCATTTATATACTATTCTTTAAATGACTAAATTATAGAAATGGAGAAGAGGTTAGTGGTTTCCAAGGATTAAAGATGGAGTGAGGACAGGCTATGCGAGGGAAGTGGGCGTGGTTATAAGACCACAACATTTGGAATCCTTGTGGTGATGGAACTGTCCTGTATCTTGACAGTATCAATGTCTGTGATATTGTACATGAGTTTTGGAATATGTTATCATTGGGGGATTTTGGGTCAAGAGTACGTCAGCTTTTTCTGTATTATTTCTTACAACTGCATGTAAATTTACAATAATATCAAAATAGAAGTTTTAATTTTAAAAGTTACATTATGATAACTAGAAATCTTTTTCGGCCATGTGTTTAAAAATTGCAAATAGAACTTTTCTAAGAAGTTACAGTATCCTTGACATTTAAGGGTAGTTAAACAAAATCCAAATAGATGATTCGATTATATGTACTATTTTACGATTTCAATTTCTCAGATGTGAAGTTTAAAATAGTAGTTATACTCGAAAGCTTTTACTGTAATGCCAAGCAGTTTTGTTTTTGTTGCTTAAGACCTAAGAATATGATGTATATTATCCCCTCTTGAAAAAACAATACAGCATGAAAATGTTTAAAAGATGTATCATCTTGAGTGAGTTACTTAAATCCTCTGAACCTCTTAATCAAATAACTAAAATGTAGGATAAATATACCTAATTATACGGTTGTTTTTGAGGATAAAATGACATGTTTTTAAGGCTCAAAGACTGCAGATAGTAAATCTCAATAAATGGGAGTTACTGATACTATTTATGAATAAATTCTATTTCACTGAAAATGGAAATTAATTAACCTTATTATATCAAAAATTCATCAGCTAGAAAGTGAGAAATCATTCTTATTCTTGGAAGAGATCATAGCATTTCCCATCTATTGAAAGAATTCTTATAGCATGATAGTAGTAACTGGCTTATCACTGGCATTTCAAATGACTGAGAATGATATTTTGATCTACAACCTATTACAATCAACTGCAATCTAAAAGGGATCTATTGTTAAACGTCTATAACGGAGTGAAGAATCTGCCTCTAACTGTTCTTTTTTCTTAATTCTACTCACTAAAGGAACTCAGAGCATGTCTACTCCTTTGAAGATTGCAAGGGTGACATACTTAAGTGTCAGTCACAGTCACAACTTTCAATTCTTCTTAAATAAAATTAAAGCTTTATTAGTAATGCTTTTAGAATGCAAATGCAGTTAACAAATGAATGACCTTACACATGTAAATTTGAATAGGCAAAATTTCATAGTTTTGAGAAAGGACTCTTCTAGAAAGATAGGTTCTAAAATTATAATGCTCCAGTAATGTTGTATTTGAAGCTTCTTAAAGATACATTAAGTCTCTAGATGAAAGAAATTATCTAGTATGAGATTATCAATATTATGTGTCAATTTTAACTAATTAGAGACACATAAATGTGTCTTATCTTTAATTTTACACTAATACATAGCCATGAAAAATCATCAAATCTCCATTTTCTTTAGACAAATGACTGCCTTGCTTGGTCCCAAAAGGTTTTATCAAGTTGTCTTTCGCCCTACATGCATTTATTCATGCCAACAATAATTGTTGAGCTTATTGTGTTTCATATATTTTATCTGATCTTTGATAGGAATAATTAATACTTAGCTTCAGACCTTAAACAATCTATAAATATGTACCCAGTTCTCAATAGGTGCTACAGGTAACAATGATGATTTGGAAAGAAAAGTTGACTCTGGAATGTAAAAAATTCAAATCCATTATAAAAAGATCAAAATAATGGATATAAACCTTCTGATCCAAGAATTCATGTAAATCATAAAATGTTTGCTATTCTCATTATTTCAAAAATCTTCACTTAGCAGCATAATATTTTTAACAATTTCATTATGAAACAATTATAATTTAAAATTGAAACTATAAAAATGCTTTTAAAAGTATTATTACATAGAAACAGTCATTGTTACCTTGCTTTTCATCTGTCAGTTCTTCAAATTTTCAGCATAGGAACACTAAATTCCTAGTCAAAAGCATGCTAGTTAAAATTCAACATGTAAAATATTTATTATACTTTGGGTGGCAAATTATCTGTCATTTATCTATCTATTGTGTTGGCCAAGAATAGTTAGATCTATGTATCTTTATCCATATATATATTATATATAATATATATGTTTATATTTATATATATAGTAAATAAATTGCATGGCAAGAAGCTGCTGAATTTTTTAAATTTAACTTAAAATTATTACTCTTTTCTTAGAAATAATAGAGTTAATTTTGTCCTGGATTAAAATTACCTAATATAATCCATTCAAGACATTCTTGACTTTGGCAAGCTTAATTTTATATATTATAAAGTAAGAATAAACATTTAAATAATAAAAGTTAAAACCTAGTCAGCTGTATCATAAACTTAAGGGTTTTTTTTTCCCCAAACTCAATTAGGAAATAGCAGTTTAAATTAAATGTTTTGTTGTTCTCAATATGTTATTGGTTGTCAAAATTATTTACCAGTAGAATATGGCATGCCAGCCTTTGCTTAGAAAATAATGATGACAACACTAATCAAGGTAGGAGGACAGGAACATTAGTGACATTTATTAAGGCCAGTATCAGTGGACCAGCCCGAGTTCTACTAGCACGCACTCAGTTTCATTCCATTCTTAAAATAATTTTCTGAGGGAAGTAGTAGTATGGCTGAAAGCAGAAAGTACCACAAAGATGTTCATCTGTGTTATACTGATTATGCAAAGGCATTCAACTGTGTGGGACATAACAAATTACATTGCAAAGTATGGGAGTTTCAGAACCCCTAATTGTGCTCATGAGGAACCTGTACACAGACCAAGAAGCAGTCGTTCCAACAGAACAAGGGGATTCTAAGTAGTTTAAAATCAGGAAAGGTGTGCATCAGGGTTGTATCCTCTCACCATGCTATTCAATCTGTGTGCAGATCAAATAACCCAAGAAGCATAAAATACGCATATAGAATTTGAAGGCTTAATATGAAAAAAAAGAATTTAAAGTATCTCATTAATAATGGTTAAGTAATTGCATAGTAAAATGATAATATTTTAGATTTATTGGATTAAATAAAATATATTATTAGCATTTATTTTACCTGTTTATTTTAACTGTTTTTTTTTGATGAGGCCATTAGAAAATTTAAAATTACATACATAGTTTGCAACATATTTCTATTAGGCATTGCTACCATAGAGCAATGAAGAACATGGCATCAGGATTGGAGGAAGACTCATTAACAACATGCAACATGCAGATAACATCTCAACATAAAGAAAACAAAATCCTCACAACTGGACCAATAAGCAAAATCATGATAAATGGAGAAAATATTGAAGTTGTCAAGAATTTCATTTCACTTGCATCCACAATCAATGTCCATAGAAGTTGCAGTCAAGAAATCAAATGGTGAATTGCAGTGGGCAAATCCACTGCAAAAGACCACTTTAAAGTGTTAAGAAGCAAAGATGTCATTTTTAGGACTAAGGTGTACCTGAACCAAGCCATTGAGTTTTCAATTGCCTCATATGCACACGAAAGCTGGATGTCATGGTTTGAATTATGTACCCCCAAAAACGTGTATATCAGTTTGTCTGGGCCACGATTCCTGGTACTGTGTGATTTTTCCGTATGTTGTAAGCCTGCCTCTGTGATGTTAATGAGGGAGGTTGGGTGGCAGTTGTGTTAGTAAGGCAGGACGTGATCTAGGAGACTGGATTGTGTCCTGAGGCAATCTCTTGAGATACAAAAAAGAGAGAAGTGAGCAGTGAGACGGGGGACCTCATACCATCAAGAAAGCAGTGCCAGGAGCAGAGCGCGTCATTTGGACCGGAGTCCCTGCGCCGAGAAGCTCCTAGTCCGGGGGAACACTGATGAGAAGACCAAGAAAGAGAGAGAAAGCTTTCCCCTGGAGCTGACACCCTGAATTTGGACTTTTAGCCTACTTTACTGTAAGGAAATAAATTTCTCTTTGTTAAAGCCATCCACTTGTGGTATTTCTGTTGTAGCAGCACTAGATGACTAAGACACTGGACAATGAATAAGGAAGACTGAAGAAGAATTGATTCCTTTGAATTAAGGTGTTGGCAAAGAATACTGAATATACCATGGATTTCCAGAAGAAAGAACAAATCTGTCTTGGAAGAAGTATGCCAGAATGCTCCTTAGAAGCAAGGATGGCGAGACTTTGTCTCACATACTTTGAAAATGTTATCAGAAGGAATTAGTCCCTGGAGAAGGACATCATGCTTGGTAAAGTAGAGGGTCAGCAAAAAAGAGGAAGACTCTCAACAAGATGGACTGGCACAGTGGCTGCAATGATGGACTTAAACATAATAATAATTGTGAGGATGGCGCAGGACCAGACAGTGTTTTGTTCTGTTGTATATAGGGTCGCTATGGTCGGTACTGACTCGATGGTACCTAACAACAACAGTAGTATCTCCCTCTACTGGAAAAGAATAATTAACTTGGATCTAGACTCAAAGCCCATGCTCTTTTCACTAAAGCATGAGGTCTATAACATTGTCCAGGTCCTACAATCTCAGACCAACATTCTCTTAATGCTCCTTCTATACTGCTACCCACCCAATATCGCTGCTACAATTCAGCATCCATTTCAAAACCTTCTTTCAGACTTGCCAGACGAAAATGTCTTGCAAATCAAGGCTACTTTTCTATTTTTTTTGATTAAGGGTTCTGACCTGACTAAAGAACATCACGACTAAATACTCACTGTTGAAGAAAACTGGCATAAAACTATTGACCTGGAAGTACTGGTTTACCTGAAAACTTGTATAAAGCTATTGATTTGGAAGTACTGATTTACTTGTTGGTACTATTCTCTTGAGGAGCCTTGGTGGCACAACGGTTTAGCACTGGGCCACTAACACAAATGTGAACTCTCCAAACTCACTCAGTGGCTTCACAGAAGAAACAGCCTGGCAATCTGCTCTGGTAAAGATTACAGCCTAGGAAACCCTATGGGACAGTTCTACTCTGTCCTATAGGGTTGCTATGAGTTGGAATCAGCTTGAAGTCACACAACAACACATTGTCCAATATGATATCTGTGTTGTTTCCTGTGTAGGCTATTACAAATGAAACCTCTGTGAACATTTGTGTACATGTCGCTAGTGAGCACTTGAAATGTGGCTATAAGCATAAAATACATACACAGAATTTAAAGGCTTAGTATGAAAAAAGAATATAAAATATCTCATTAATAATGGTTATATGAATTTCATGGTAAAATGATTATATTTTGGCTATATTAGGTTAAATAAAATATATTATTAGCTTTTATTTCACCTGTTTATTGTAACTTTTTTTAATGAGGCCATTAGAAAATTTAAAATCACATGCATAGTTTGCAACATATTTCTATTAGGCAGCGCTACCACAGTGCTTTATTCATATCACTTGTAAATACTCACAGCATTGTAGGATGGCAAGTTACAAATATATCTTCTAATATCTCATCCACCATGAACTCTTCAGAGGTATTGACCATGAATTATTTATTATTCCTAAAGTACAGTCCTATGCTTGGCATGCAATGGATATTCAATAAATATTGTTGAAGTACTTTATGAATAACTTCATTTTTAAAATAACAAAATCAATGTAGGTATGAACTCATTAAAACAATGAGTTAAGTTCTATGAGAATGATTTTTAACAAACCTTTAAAGCTATATATTTAAAAAATTATGGCCAGATTAGTATTTTTAATTACAAACTTCAATTCAGTGATTATTTCATGTTAAATGTCTTTACTTTTTTAAATTATGCAGATTAATTCCCACAACCACCTATAATACAGGGCATAGTTTTAATGCTTACTAAAATTTGGCCTGAATTTGGAAGAGTTTTTCATAAAATTAAATAGAAAAGTATAAAAATTCATTGCTGTCAAGTTGATTCTGACTCAGCGACCATATAGTACAGAGTAGAACTGCCCCAAAGGGTTTCCAAGGAGCAGTTGGTGGATTTCAACTGCCAACCTTTTGATTATTAGCCATAGCTCTTAACCACTGCATCACCAGGGCAGTGAAGCACATTTGGATTTAGGCATTGTGAGTTTATACAAGGGAAATATAATTATAATTTAGGTGGAATACTGTAAATATCTTAGAATTCTGGATAGACACAAGGCTCGTACAAAAAGATTTTTTTTTAGAATTGTACAACAGACTATCCTAGTAATGAACTATATACAAATACATGTTTCCACTTTTTAGATTATTCTGATCGTAACTCTCATATTAGAAAAACATCACTGTATAAATTTTCTGAGTATAAGAATTTATTTAAGGTGAGGCTTATGTATATTGAATACTTTAAATTATTTGCATCGTATATTAAAATCATACTTTACCAGCATATGCATTGTAATATTCCTCTATTTAAGTAACATTTTGGCTCTTTAGTAAGTCTACGTTTAGGTCCAATGTATCTTTTGTAAATTTAAAGACTTTTATTTATGGAATATTGAGCAATGTCAAAACTCTGTCTAGACTCCCACACCTGAAGAAATACAAACTTTATGACTTGGCAGACTGTATAATTTTTCTTGAAATAAAATACATTCATGAATATATCATGTTCTTTTAAAGTGCTTTCATATTATAGAATCAAAGTAACTCCTAAATCTGTCTTCATAATTTCAACTATTCATCACTGCAGAATTAAGGTGAAATCAATATTGTGGTGGCAGCAAGCAGCTCAGGAAATCAGACAGAAGCAAACTGGAGCTGAGACCTCCAGCATCTGGGTGATTGACAGCATTCTACAAAACAGCTAATCATCTTGACAAGACTCTATTTCATGAAAATGAGTCGTTAGATTGAGAGCTGTCAGGATCAATAAACGTGCATTTTAAATTTATAGTCAACCTAATTCCATGTGCTATTGGTTTAAAATTATTTCCTTCTCATATATTCAGTGTCCTTCATTTAACAGCATTTATGGGTTATAGTAAATGGTTCTGGACTGGAATATGTTTGTGCTGCTAATAGACAAGACTCTGGTTGTGTGGGCGCTCATCAACTAGCTATTAAACCTTCTAAACATTGACTTATAATGAAATAATCAATACGATTCTACTTTATTCATGCAGTGTTTATCATAATCAGAATTATTGTGAAATTTAAGACACATTCATCTCTGGCTGTCCAATGTCTATTTAAGCAGGATATGCCCCTTAAATATTTGTGGATTTAATGAATGTCAAATCTCAAAGTAGTTATTAGCATAGTAACCAAATAATTAAAGAGTAATTTGTTATCTGTTATTTAAGGTACTACTGGCCCTGGAATATGATAATGAGTATTTACCCCTGCTTTCTCAGTATCTGGCAAGATCCTCTTTTAATATTTTCTCTTTAGTACAATATCTTATTGTGCAACTCTCCTTAAAATACAAACTCACTATTATACCTGAGTGATTTCCATCTGACAGTGTTTTTTTTCATCTTCTACTCTAATACAGTTCTCCACAAACTTTGTTATTATTGATTTAGGATCTTTCATAGACTAACACATTTAAAAGAAAATCAAGTTTACAATTTATATGTGTGACTGTCACTAAATATCTTCAAACTTACAAGTCTCTAATTAAGAATCACAGAGGAACACTTGTGAAATTCAAAGGAAAGAACTTTTAAATTCTCAAATTAGATGTTAGGCTACAGAAGCCATATAATTCAAATAAATTATGCATTGTTAAATTTTCTTCTATGATGTTTATTTCTAAGCAGCTTCGTGAAGTGGCAGGATAAAATTGTAACAGTTGCCTATACAAAGTCTACCTAGTTTTGTAATTCATAAAGAAGAAATATTGTCACTAGCAAGCCTCACTTAAATTAGTTTCAATTACATATATTTTAACCTTTGTTTTGATTTTAACCCCAATTGAGACAAAGGAGCTAGATAGCAATTAAAAAAAAAAAAAAGTCAAAACTTGCAGCAACAAGCAATTAAAAATAAAATAGGTTAATGTTAAATGTGGCATTGTCCCTGGTGCCTATGGAAGTTTGGAAATAATTTGGTCTGGTTTATTTATTTAAATTAAATTTATTAAGAGAAAGAAGAGAAAAAAAAAAAAATCAAAGCAAAACCCAAACCTGGCCTTACTGTATGATTTGAATTCAATGTTTGTTGACATATCGTCCTGTCTTCAACTATTGTGAGTAAATAAAAAAGAGCATCCTTCATGGAGAAAAATATAAAAACAAAAGTGTTTGCCATTTTTTTTTTTTTTCTGCAGACAATGAGATAGCCAGTTTTTCTCTTTGTATGAGCGAGACAATTTTGCCAAGAGAAGGTAATAACATTTTTTTTAAAGGATAGAGAAGAAAAAAAACTCCACTGATATTGGTCTCAATAGTGATGTGTGTCTACTAGCTGTTAATTGGAATGCTTTAGCTATTTTTAAAACTATTAAATTACAATGTACTCACAAATCCAAGTAAGAGATATAGAAACAATTTTTTCTTGCAATGGATTCATTTTAATAGACTTTATTTTTTACAGCAGTTGTAGTTTTACAGAAAAATCGTACAGAAAGTAGAGTTATCATATACCCCCTCTTCCCTGAACATCATTTCTCCTATCAACACCTTGCATTCCTATGGTATGTTTGTTATAATCGATGAACCTATGTTGATATATTATTAACTGAAGTCCATAGTTTACATTAAGGTTCACTTTTTGTCTTGTGCAGTCCTATGGATTTTGACAAGGGCTTTGAACTGGTTGCTTCCTGTTCAAACTCCTACAGAGAATTTACATTTCTAACAAGTTCTCGTTGAGAATTTGCACTTCCACTCCAGATATACTGAGTCAGAATTTACATTTTAAAAAGATCCCCAGATGATTCTTATGTATAACTTCCTGGAAACTTGTTAGAAATGCAAATTCTCATCAGGCATTCAAACCTGACTGGTTAGAGGCTTTGGTTTTGATGCAGGCTTAGTATCATATGTCCACCATTATCGTATCACAGAGAATAGTTCCACTGCCCTGAAAATGCCCTGCCCTCTTCCTACTCATCCTTCCTTCCCTTGGTCTCCTGCAACCACTGATCTTTTCACTGTCTCTATAATTTTGCTTTCTCCAGAATGTCATACAGTTGGAATCATACAGCATATATCTTCTTTGGACTGCCTTCTTTCACTTCCAAACCCAATGCTGTCAACTCGATTCGGACCCATAGAGACCCTATAAGACAGAGTAGATCTGCCCCATTGGGTTTCGAAGCTGTAATCTTTATGGAAGCAAACTGCCACATCTTTCTCCCTGTAGAAGTTGGTGGGTCTGAACCTTTTGGTTAGCAGCTGAGCATGTTAACTACTGTGCAACCAGGGCTCCTTTTTTTTACTTAACAATATACGTTTAAGGTTCCTCGATCTTTTTGTGTACATAACATAACTATGATATATTTTTGTATTTATTTCTTCTTTTAATGAAGAGTATGATTCAATTTTTTTAATGTTGGCTGCTGACAGCTTTTAACCCTTACCTGTCCCTCTTCCCTTTCTGTCTTACATCTGGGAAAGCTGAAAAGAAAGCCTGAGTACTTCCTCTTTTTGCTCTGCTAAGAAGTTCAAACCATGTGCAGGAACCCTCATGCTGCCGCCATGCCCTAAATACCATAAAAACCCAAGCGAGTCTTCTTTCCTTCTTTCTGAAGTCATTTTTGGACCAGGTTTGGAGGCCTACACTGCTCTCTCAAGAAAGCCTTTGAATGTGAGTTAATAAACCTTTTCATACCCTGGTGTTTGTTCGGCATCCCTGTTCCTAACATCTAAACTAATCTTTGAGTGGTAATTTATCCTTCTTCTGTGGGGTTACTACAATAATTTTACTTTGTATGACTATGTTCTTTGAAGTATTAGACATCTGCAGGGCAGTAACTACACATTTTTGACTTTACATTGAAGCATGATGCTCTAACCCGCAAACAGTATTTGATATAGGGCCCTGAATTATTAGAGCAAAGTATAGGGAAGAAACAGATATTCCTCTATGGTGAGTATAAACATCATATGTTTTCTTTGGTCTATTTTCAGCTCTTTTCAGGGCTGAATCTCATCTAAATTCCCTTTTTAACTAATCTCTAGAAAATTAATTATTGTAAGCTAGCCAAATATATTTAATTCAATTCTAAGGAAGGAAGAAAGAAATATTTTGTTTTTCTGCACAAATTGTTTTACATAAAGCTGGTGTAGCTGGAGCTGGCTTCTACCAGTTTCAAACAGTTTGTGTACATCTCTTCCCAACTACACATTCAGTGACATCACACTTATAGCTTGGTATCAGCTGCGGTGGATATAGTTGCACTATGAAAATTACCAAATTCTACATATCACAGCTCTTTTATTTTTCCACAGCACACAGTAAGATTAAAAGAAGGAAAAAAAAAAAAAACCCACAGGAAAATCCAGGTGAATGAAAATAGGTATGTGCTTGTCACTTCTTAATCCTAAAATTAAACCTCACTGATGTGGAAACCCTGGTGGCGTAGTGGTTAAGAGCTACAGCTGCTAACCAACAGATAGGCAGTTTGAATTCACCAGGAGTTCCTTGGAAACCCTATGGGGCAGTTCTGCTCTGTGCTATAGGGGTGGCTATGAGTTGGAATCAACTCGACGGCAATGGGTTTGATGGGCAAGGAATCTCTGGGTGGTGCAAATGGTTAAGTGCTGGACTACTAACCCAAAGGTTGGTGGTTCAAACCCACACAGAGGTGCCTTGGAAGACAGCTATGGTGATATGCTTCTCAAAGGTCACAGCTTGAAAGCCCTATGGATCAGTTCTACTGTGCACACATGGGGTCACCATGAGTAGGAATCAACTCAAAGGCAACTAACAGCAATAATAACATTGTGCAAGTAGAGAAAAGGGGGAAACTGAGGACATATTAAACTCAAGTATTATCTTCCTTATACTAAATCAGTTTGCATATTTTTAGCCTGAGAATAGTTTTCTTCAAATGTGTCTTCTCTTTAAAAAAGGACATCTAGAGTGTTAAGTAAGTGATTCTTACTATGACTATGCATTAAAATAACTTAAAGATCTATTTACCTAGGTCTGGGACCCATTTTAGAAAAACTATAATCCCTGGGAGCAGAGCCCCAGGAGCTTCTAATAAAAACCAGCTCTGAAAACCACAGCTTCACCTACTGACATTATGACTACCCAGTATTTCTTAAAACTCAAACTTGACCTGGATTTTCCTCATTAAGAAGATATTCTTCGGATAAGAAAGGTCAGCTATTGAATACACCTGTGTCAGTAACTGATGACACAGATCTGCAAAATCATTTCTGGCTAGTAATTCAGAAACAGATGTTCTAACCAGATTGCCAAATCATTCTCACATTCATGTAAATGAGAAACTACTCAACGCAAAACATTATTTTGCACAATGACATCACTAGATTAATCTTATGTGTGTTAATTGACAGAATAAGCAATAGCACTTCATAAAGTGTTGATATCAAGATCCACATAAGAGAATCCTTAAAACAATTAGCGTCTTGGAAGAAAAACAATTGTAACTAGAAAGACAAAGTAAAAGAAACATTATTGAAGACTTTCAGAGAATGTCAAGAAGTGGGTAAACTGATATTTTTTAACCAAATTAAAGATCTATGTTGTTACACTTCTGTTTTAGAAATGTAACTAATAAGAATATATAATAAAATGTAATGAAGAATAGAAATCTAGAAAAGATTATGAATAATAGTTGTGGATGGCTGTTTATAATTTATAAATTTATTATTGATCATAAAGTGTTTTCAAGAAGGGGGCTTTTATTAAGCATCTACTACATGAACTCAAGGACTACCTAATACAATATATCTTAATGGTACCATTAACTCTTTCAATAGCCAAGATTAGAAAAGAGTCTCAGAACAACTAAGGCGGCTGTGCATGTTGACCCAGCAAGTAAGGGGCATAACTAGATTTGAATTTAAATCTATCCAATTGCAAAGTGTATGGCTTTTCCTCTGGACCTAATGCTTGATAAAACTAGAGCAGGTAGACTCAATGGTCTCATTAATTCTAACTTTACACAGAACTTTCATCCATCTACTTATTCAGCAAATATTTTCTGAGTGGTTTCTATGTACTATGACAGATGCTGTAGATTCAAAGTTGAATAAAACAAAATAATTTCTGTTCTCTTTGAAGTGGGAGACATTTATTGAAGTTCTTGTAGTATTTTAGAGCTCCCTGAAGTCAAATGTAATTAATAGGAAGAGAATAAACCCAGATAAGTTTGATAATGTGGCTTCATCTTCTGGCCATTCCCCTTCCCTGCAGCCAGTGGACAGTTTTTGTGGAGGAAGAGGGCATGGCTGGAAGCTGTAACACTTGATAGGTTAGTGCCAGGATGACAGGTATTTGGCTGGAGAATCCCTGCACATCATGTTCTCCCCAACTCTGCCAGCAGAGTAAAATATCCTTGTTCATAACTCCCTCCAGAACACCCAACACCACAGTGTCCCCTTCAGCAGAATTCCAGTTCCTATTCTTCCTGACATTATTTGACTTGCTCTCTCAGAGTTGATCATGAGGCTTCAGAAATTACAACTACACATTTCAAAACCTTGTCATTCCTTTATGGCATCTCAGGACATTAAGATTATAAATTCCTACGTATCTTCCTCTTTCTCAGTAAAGAACCAAACTACTCCTGTCAAAATAGATTTCCAAAAAATAGAATAATGATTCTTATAGACTTATAGAATGCACACATGTGAAATATTTATAAGATCGTTCATGAGGGGAACAGTAAGTTGGTAAAGATACCTCCAAGAGCATATGAGGAATGCTACAATAAGCTTACTAAATTGAATTCAGAGGTGTACAATGCCCTACAGGGTAACATACCCATTACCCTTGAGATACATTTGCTACTGCATGGAAGTCTACAAGTTAACGTGTAACTTCACAGCATCTGAGAAATAATCAATTAGAAAAAAGCAAACCCAGAGCACATAAATTATCCTGGGGAATTAAGTACCATATTTTTACACAAATAAGATATGCGATCTTCGGCTGGAAAATCACACCCTCCCTCTGAGAAGTATTTTCATAAGGGCCACTAAGCTAGTCCTCAAGTACGTCTGTTACATACGCCCAGTGTGGCAATAAAAAAAATGCTGTACTCTCTTTTGTTTTATTTCCAATTTTGGGATAATCTTTTTCTTAACACTTCACACCAAATTAGTATCTGTTCCTACCGTACTCAGAAATACATCCAAATAACACTGTCATCTTTTAAAAAGGTTATGTTAAAATTCACCAGACCATGCATTGCGTATGTTGCATCATATTTAAAGCTTAAAATATAATGCAGTGAAATATCTCAAATCACATGCTTGTGTTTGGTACCATTTGCAATACTCCTGTCATCCCATGTAGTCAGATAAATCAAAAACAACTTAAAGGTCATCTATATGTTATAGATATACAGAATCTAAAATAAATATGCCTATACCAAATAAACCAAACCCCTTGCCGTCGAGTTGATTCCAACTCATAGCAACCCTATATAGGACAGAGTAGAACTGCCCCATAGGGTTTTCAAGGAGCGGCTGGTGGATTCAAACTGCCGACTTTTTGGTTAGCAGCTACGCTCTTAATCACTACACCACCAGGGCTCCTATATCACGTTTCAATTAACTTCTATTCATCACCAGTATTTCCTGATGCTTTTAAGATGTCATATATGTCAATAAATACCTTAAGATCTTTAAGACATTGATATACGAAACTGAGGTATGTCTTTTCTAATTTTCTAACACTCAGTTGTATTCTTATGTCATACAAATAATATTTTGCACATGTTACTTTTAAATGTTTGTACTATGTTTCTGAAGAGCAAATAATAAGTTTCATATTTTGTCAGTTCCTGGATCCCACTGAACAGCTTTAATATGCTCAATATGTACTTCCGTAGCTCAAAGGATTCTTTCAATACAAATTTGAAAAGGTTATTGCCATTAAATTTGGAGAAAGTCTGAATTTCCTGTATTTGAAAATTAGGAAAGAAAATATGCAGATATCAGCAGCATTTGCACACTTTACTCTGCATTCTTCCTAACCAAGGATAATCTGCTTCAGCTTACAAGTGCTATAGGCACACAAATATTGGGAAAAAGCACTCCTTTTTCCCTTCCTTTCTCTCTTGCTTAGGGAGAGGAAATGGTGAAGAAATCTGAAATTAGCAACTCCAGATATTTATATTTTTACAGATCGCTCTTATTTAAGCTTCAGGTTTAAATCTCTAACTTTCTAATAAAAATGCCATTTAAATGTATCACTAACTTGCCCAACACAAAATGCATTCTCCATATTTGTTTTTCTTTTACTGAAACTGCAAGGAGCCCTGGTGGTGCAGTGGTTAAGCGCTTGGCAGCTAACCGAAAGCTTGGCTTTTCGAACCCACCATTCACTCCACGCGAGAAAGATGTGGCAGTCCGCTTCCATAAAGGTTACACCCTTGGAAACCCTATGGGGCAGTTTTACTCTGTCCTATAGGGTCACTATGAGTGGGAATAGATTTCAATGGCAATGGGTTTACTGAAACTGCAATTTTTTTTAACATAACTCCAACTTCTCTCCCCAAATACATTTTCCCACAGAATCCAAATCAACTTTTTCTTTATAGTCATAAGTCACTGTTGACCTTATCTTCCCTCATTGTCATGGACTGATTATTCTAAAGTCACAGCTATTTTGACTTTAATATATATGGCCTTTTTTATGCCCCGTCCCTTTCTGTGAGCCCCTTAAGAACATTGTCATCTGACCCCAAACATTCAGATGCTTTCCTCAGGACTGTACAGCAATCTCCATAATTGTTAATAATAGGTTTTATGGATACTTTTTATATAAAATAGTATTGTTAATAAAGACTAGAAATTATTGGTAAAATAAATATCATTTTGGCTCTGCAATGCAACCAGACTGAAAGGTGAAATTAGAAAAAAGAAAGATAACATTATATTTCTTTGAAAATTCAATGGAAATAGAAATCTTTATTATATGTTTCACATGCAAAAGAAATACAGTTTTAAAAAACCAAGGAGGAGCCAACATGGTACTATAAACAGAAGCACCACGCCGTCCCTCCACAGCAAAGACCATAAAAACTAAGTGAAACAGAGACAAACGTCAGTCCTGGAACCCTAAGTGTCAAAAGAAGAGATAAAGAACTCAACCAAGCACCAAGTGGAATAAGAAGCTGACAGAGAACAGACAGCGAGGAGACTTATGAGTGGCGGTTCCTTATCAGCTAATGTAGCACGGATCCACTATCTTGGACTCCTGTTGGAGAGCAAAAGACAATGAGTATGGCAAAGCAGATTCACGGAGCTCCCAGCAGGAGACAGAACATCCAGTAACCAGCGATACACGCTTTCCCATCCAGGCATGCTGATCCTTGGCTTCCTGGCTGGCCAATCTGCTGCATCCCAGTGAGCTGATTTGTTGCTTCCCGGTGATCTGATCCAAGGCTTCCTGGCAGGCTGTGACTGCAGCATGAGAGGTGAAGGCTCCGTGCGATGTGGATTTGTCCCGACCACACCAGCCGGCTTCTTCAGTGCCATTTCTTTGTTGCTGGTGTTGCTTTTCTCAGCCTCTTTTTGTTTCTTCCCTGCCTCTCACCTCCTCCCCCTCCTTTGCTTTGAACACCTGACTCCATACGGCATCTTCGCTTCTTCTTGACAGGCTGTGAAATATCACTCGGCTGGATAACTGCTTCCCCAGTCTGCACCACCATACTGGTGGGATCTGTGGGGGCATTTTTTTCTTTTTCTGTTTATTTGTTTTCTTGTTCTTTGTTCCTTTTTATTTTTCTTCATTTATCATTTACTCGTGTCTTTCTACTTACCTTCTTTTCCTGTTTCCTGAATACCTGGCTCTGTGTATCATCTACACTCCTTCCAGCTGGGATATACTGCACAGCTTGGGAGCTGCTTCCCCTGTCTATGCAGCTGCACTGGTGGGATCCCTGGGGGCATTATTTTTTAAATTTTTATTTATTTATTTTATTTTTTCTTATTTTCCTTTTTGTTTTTCTTCATTTCTTGTCTCTCCACTCCAATGGTGGGCACCTTTTTTTTTTTTTGGCTCCTGTTTCTCTCTCCTCTCTCTCTTTCTTCTTTCCTATACCCAACCTAGCTGCACACTTCACAACCACCACCTCCTTCTTGCCTATCTGCACCATGTGCTGAACAGTGCACTAGCAAGCAGCACAGGCATAGCCTACTGGAACCTGCCCTGCACTGACCCCTGGCTCACCTTGATGGCCCCAGTACATGACACAAACAAGCCATCCTAGCCCCTCCCCTTCAGCTGGACCTGTCCTGCTGCACCATAGCTGAGTGACTGGCCTTGTTCATTGGACAAAGAGGTGAAAATTATCTTGCCCACAGATGAGCAAATAACAAAGAACCCACAGGCTGCCTGCTCAGACATAACCAAATAAAACAAAAAAGCAGGATGAAATAAACAAATCTACAATAATAAACAAAGAAAATAACTACTTAATATCCCAAAGACAGCAGAAAATATCAAAAATATAAAAAAACAGGAGAGGACGGTTCCAGTAGGTGTCCAAAATAAAACACCAGATGACTTTGCAGTAGAGGAAAAGGCACTAGAACTACCTGATAGGGAATTCAAATCTCTAACATTCAGAGCTATCCAGAGTTGAAGCAAAGAGCAGACAAAAATGAGGAAAAAAATAGACAAATTCAGGGAAAATACAGACAAAGAAATGGAAGAATTCAGGAAAATAATACAGAAACAAAATGCCAAAATAAACTCACAACTAGAAATCATACAAAAACAACAATTAGAAATCCAAAAGATAAACTAGATTTCAGAAACGAACAGTGTTATAGAAGCGCTGAGGAGCAGGTTTGAAACAATGGAAGACAGAATCATTGAAATTGAAGACAAACATTTGGATACAATTTTTTTTGAGGAAAAATCAGAAATAGAACAAAGAAAAATGAAGAAACTCTGAGAATTAAGTGGGACAGAATCAAAAGCAAAAATTTTCAAGTACTCAGAGTTCCAGAATGGGGGCAGAAAATGGAAAACACAGAGAACATTGAAGAATGGCTGACAGAAAACTTCCCTAATATCATGAAAGATGAAAAGATGACCATACAAGAAGCTCAATGAACCCCATATAGGAAGACCCTAAAATAATATCACCAAGGCATATCATAAGCACACTCGCTAAATAAAGACAAAGAAATAATCCTGAGAGCAGCTCAAGAAAAACAAAAAGTCACATACAGAAGGGAAACAATAAGACTAAGTTCTGATATTCGGCAGAAACCATACAGACAAGAAGGCAATGGAATGAAATATATAAAACCTTGAAAGAAAAAAATTGCCAACCAAGAATAATATATCCTGCAAAATTCTCATTCAAATATGATGGTGAAATTAGGACATTTCCAGATATACAGAAATTAAAGGAATATGTAAAAACCACACCAAACTTACAAGAATTATTAAAGGGAGTCCTTTGATTTGAGAACAAACAACATCAGATGACAACCTGAATCTAAGATGCAAGATCGCACCAGCCAGATACCAACCTAGGAAATGAACTCTCAAGGACCGCTCAAAACCAAAAGATTTACGATAGGGAACCAGAGAGGTTAATCTGCAAATGACAACAGTGTCAGAACAATAAAAGAGGGAATAAATGGTGTAGGTGTAGAACATTTTAATGGAGAGGAAGGCAAGGCGATACCAAGTAATAAGAGATTGCTTCAAACCTAGGAAGACAAGGGTAAATTTCAAGGTGAACACAAAGAAAGTTAACAAACCTACTCATCAAAATAAAGAAGAAAAACATAAAATCTCAGTAAAAACAGAATCTACAAAAACAAAAGAAATGGAAAAAAAATCCACAAACAAAAGGAATTCAGCACAGGAGAGTAAAAGGAACAAGGAAATTGTCAGCTCCACAAAAAAATGACTACAAAATTACAACAATAAACTCATGCCTATCAATAATTACACTGAACATAAATAGACTAACTGCACCCATAAAGAGACAGAGAGTGACAGAATTGTTAAAAAAAAAAAACAAAAAAGGATCCATCAATATGATGTCTACAAGAGGCACAATTTAGACACAAAGACATAAATTTATTAAAAATCAAAGGATAGAAGAAAATATACCAAGTAACTAGCCACCAAAAAAGAGCAGGAGAAGCAATACTAATCTCAGATAAAATAGACTAAAACAAAATCCACCATGAAAGACAAAGAAGGAACCCTGAGAGTATGGCCCCCAGACACCCTTTTAGCTCAGTGATGAAGTCACTTCCAAGGTTCATCATTCAGCAGGGGATTGGACAGCCCCATTAAAAAAAAAAAAAAAACAGGACTAATGAGGCACAGCAGTCCAAGGATTAGGACTAGAAGGCAGAAGGGGACAGGAAAGCTAGTGATAGGGAACCCAAGGTTGAGTAAGGACAGTGTTAACCATTGTCATAGGGCAACATGTGTACTAACGGTTTAAAGAAAAACTATTTTGTTCTGTTAACTTTCATCTACAGTAAGAATAGCAGCACAACTGGAAGAATATAATCTATATCACTGAACTGTGCATGTAGAAATTTCTGAAATGGTGTATCTTTGGCTATGTATATTTTCACCAAAAAAAAAAAAATCAAGAAGGGAGAGGGTTGACATATCATGGGGTCGTTAACCAATGTCATAAAACAATATGTGTACTGACTGTTTAATGAGAAACTATATCATGATTAAAGGGACAATCCATCATGAAGATATAATCATAATAAATATCTACATACCCAACGATAGGCCTACAAAATACATTCATCAAACTTTAACAGCACTGAAAAGAGAAATTGACAATTCCACTACAATAGTAGGAGACTTCAACACACCACTCTCAGTAAAGGACAGAACATATAGAAAGAAACTCGACGAAGATACAGAAGATCTAAAGGCCACAATCAGCCAACTTGAACTCAGAGACATATATAGAACACTCTACCCAACAGCAGCAAAGTACACATTCTTTTCTAATACACATGGAATGTTCTCTAGGATAGACTGCATCTTAGGCCACAAAGCAACCCTCAACAAAATCCAAAACACTGAGATAATACAAAGTATCTTCTCTGATCACAGTACCATCAAAGTAGAAATTAACAACAGCAAGAGCAAGGAAAAAATCAATTACATGGAAACTAAAAACACTCTGCTTAGAAACCACTGGATAACAGAAAAAATCAGAGCTGGAATCATAAAATTCCTAGAATTGAATGAGAATGAAAACATATTATACGAAAACCTTAGGGACGCAGTAAAGGCAGTGCTTAGAGGTCAATTTATAGCAATAGATGCACTCATCAAAAAAGAAGAAATGGACAAAACCAAAACATTAACTGCAGAACTTGAACAAATAGAAAGAGAACAGCAAAAAAAGCCCACAACCACTAGAAGAAAGGAAATAATAAAGATCAGAGCAGAAATAAATGAAATACAGAATAGAAAAACAATAGCATCAACAAAATCAAAAGTTGGTTCTCTGAAAGGATAAACAAAATCAACAATCCACTAGCCACATTACAAAAGAAAAACAGGAGAGGGTGCAAATAACCCAAATAAGAGCTGAAATGGGGGACATTACAACAGACCCAAATGAAATAAAAAATGATCATAATAGATATTATGAAAAACTATATTCCAACCAAGTTGAAAATTTAGAGGAAATGGACAAATTTCTAGAAACATACTACCTACCCAAACTATCACAAATTGATGTTGAAAATCTGAACAGACCCATAATAAGAGAAGAGATTGAAAAGGTAATTAAAAAAAAAAAAAAAAAAAAAACTCCCAATAAAAGAAAAAAGCCCTGGCCTAGATGGCTTCACTACAGAATTCTACAAAACATTCACAGAAGAGCTTACACCAGTACTACTAAAACTATTTCAAAATGTAGAAAAGGAAGGGATGCTTCCAAATTCATTCTGTGAAGCCAGCATAACCCTGATGCCACAACCAGGCAAAGACACCACCAAAAAAGAAAATTGCAACCCAAAATCTCTCATGAATATAGATGCAAAAACTCTCAATGAAATTCTAGCCAATAGAATTCAGCATCATATCAAAAAAATAATACACCATGACCAAGTAGGATTCATACCAGGTATGCAAGGATGGTTCAACATAGAAAATCAATTAACATAATCCACCACATAAATAAAAGAATCACATGATCATCTCAATCAATGCAGAAAAGGCATTTACAAAGTTCAACATCCATTCTTGATAAAAACTCTCAATAAAATAGGTATAGAATGGAAATTCCTCAACATAATAAAGGGCATCTATACAAATCCAACAGCCAATATCATTCTTAATGGAGAGAGGCTGAAAACATTCCCCTTGAGAACAGGAACAAGGCAAAGATGTCCTTTATCACCACTCCTATTTGACATTGTGCTGGAAGTCCTACCTAGAACAACAGGGCAAGAAGAAGAAATAAAGGGCATCCAAACTGGTAATAAAGAAGTAAAACTGTTCCTATTGGCAGACGATTTGATACTATACATAGAAAACCCAAAAGACTCCACAAGAAAACTCTGGAACTAATAGAAACATTCAACAGAGTAGCAGGATACAAGATAAGCATACAAAAATCAGTTGGATTCCTATACACCAATAAAGAGAATGATGAAAAGGAAATCAGGAAAACAATACCATTTATAATAGCCTCTAAAAAAATAAAATACTTAGGAATAAATCTAACCAGGATGTAAAAGACCTATACAAAGAAAACTACAAAACACTACCTTGAGGAACCAAAAGAGACCTACATAAATGGAAAAAAATACCATGCTCATGGATAGGTAGACTCAATATTGTGAAAAAGACAATTCCACCCAAAGAAATCTACAAATACAATGCAATCCTGATCCAAATACCAACAATATTTCTTAAAGAGGTGGAAAAAACAATTATTAACTTTATATGGAAAGGGAAGAGGCCCCAGATAAGTAAAGTACTATTGAAGAAGAAGAATAAAGCAGAAGTACTTGCACTACCTGACCTCAGAACCTACTATACAGCTACTGTAGTCAAAACAGCCTGGTACGGGTACAATGACAGATAAATTAACTAATGGAACAGAATCAAGAATCCAGATGTAAATCTTTCCACGTACAGTCACCTGATCCTCAAAAAAGGCCCAAAGTCCATCAAAGGGGGAACAGACATTCTTTTTAACAAATGGTGCTGGCAAAACTGGATGTCCATCTGCAAAAAAATGAAACAGGACCCATACCTCACACCATACACAAAAACTAATTCAAAATGGATCAAAGACATAAATATAAAACCAAGAACTATAAAGATCATGCAAGAAAAAATAAGGTCAATCCTAGAGACTCTAATACATGGCATTTACAGGATACAAGTCATAACTAGCAACATACAAACTCCAGAAGATATGCTAGATAACTGGGATCTTCTAAAAATTAAATACTTAAACTCATCAAAAGACTTCACCAAAAGAGTAAAAAGAGAACCTGCAGACTGGGGAAAAATTTTTGGCTATTACAATTCAGACAAAGGTCTAATCTCTAAATCTACAAGAAAATCCAACACCTCTATAACAAAAAGACAAATAATCCAATTAAAAAATGGGCAAAGGAAATGAACAGACACTTCACCAAAGAAGACACTCAAGCACTAAGAGACACATGAGGAAATGCTCGCGATCACTAGCCATCAGAGAAATGCAAATCAAAACTACAATGAGATACCATCTCACTCCAGCATTCCTGGCACGAATCAAAAAAACTGGAAATAACAAATGTTGGAGAGGCTGCTGGGAGATTGGAACTCTTATGCATTGCTGGTGGGAATGCAAAATGGTACAACTCTTTTGGAAAAAGATATGGTACTTCCTTAGAAAGCTAGAAATAGAAATACCATATGATCCAGCAATCCCGCTCCTAGGAATATATCCTAGAGAAATAAGAGTCGTCACTCGAATAGACATATGCACACCCATGTTCTTTGCAGCATTATTCACAAGAGCAAAAAGATGGAAACAACCTAGATGCCCATCAACAGTGAAATGCATAAACAAACTATGGTACATACACACGATGGAGTACTACACAAAGATAAAGAACAATGATGAATCTGTGAAGCATCTCATAACATGGACCAAACCGGAGGACATTATGCTGAGTGAAATAAGTCAACCACAAAAAGACAAATATTGTTTGAGACCACTACTATAAAAACTTATTAATAGGTTTACACACAAAAAGAAACGATCTTTGATGGTTATGAGGGAGGGGAGGGTGGGGTGGAAAAACACTAAATAGAAAATAGATAAGTGTAAATATGGGGAAGGGTAAGACAGTACACGATACTTGGGAAGCCAGCACAACTTGTTCAGGGTAAGGTCATGGAAGCTTCAATGACAAATCCAAACTCCCTTAGCAACCGAATTACTGGGTTGAGGGCTGTGAGGACCATGGTCTCAGGGAACATCTAACTCAATTGGCATAACAGTTTATAAAGAAAATGTTCTACATTCTACTTTGGTGAGTAGCGTCTGAGGTCTTAAAAGCCTGTGAGTCGCCATCTAAGACACTCTAGTGGTCTCACCCCTTCAGGAGCAAGTGAAAATGAAGAAAACTAAAGACGCAAGGGAAAGATTAGTACAAAAGACTAATAGACCACAACTACCACGGCCTCCACCAGACTGATTCCAGTACAACTATATGGTGCCCAGCTACCACCACTGACTGCTCTAACAGGGATCACAATAGAGGGTCCAGGACAGAGCCAGAAAACATGTAGAACAAAATTCTAACTCAAAAAAGACTGGACTTACTGGCATAACAGAGACTGGAGAAACCCCAAGAGTATGGCCTCCGGACACCATTTTAGCTCAGTAATGAGGTCACTCCTGAGATTCACCTTTTAGCCAAAGACTGGACAGGCCCATAGGACAAAACCAGACTAAAGGGAGCTCCAGCCCAAGTACAAGGACTAGAAGGCAGGAAGGGACAGAAAAGCTGGTAATAGGGAACTCAAGGTCAAGAAGGGAGAGTATTGACATGTTATGGGGTTGTTAACAAAAGTCATTTAAAAAATGTTTAGTGACTGTTTAATGAGAAGCTAGCTTGTTCCATAAACCTTCATCTAAAGTACAATCAAAAAAAAAAAAAAGAAAGAAAGAAAGAAATTCAGTTTTTCTGGATAATTCTATGACTAACTTAACTTTGTATCTTTTTTTGGGGGGGGCTCTAGCTTAAATTCTATTCATAGGTGTCTCTTTACTGCATTTCATCCCACAAGGGCACACATTAGTAGTGAATATCTGTCATTTATAATCAATATTTATTTTCCTTATTATTGGAGTCTCTCCTGACCCTACAATAAATTGATGTTTATTAAAATACATCCTTCAGCGATCCTATGGCTATGCTATCAGCAGACCTGAGAATATCACATGGTTGTATTCAACTTTTCTGTTTATTCTACCAACAAAACTATGGTTCTAGTTTTATCTACAAGCTAAAGCTGTGCTGTTTTTGAGAGTACCAGAGGCCTCAAGCTGTTACAACAATAAAATCACATTTGAATGAACTGTGGTACTTGAATTAAAACATAGAAACAATTGCATAAAGTGATAAAGTGAAAAATGACTGATATCTAAGTTTAGATACTTCCCCGCTGCTCCCATCAAGAGTTCATGGTTCAAACCCTAAGACATCATTTCTCTGGATCACAGATGACCTTCCCATTGTACCTTGTACCCCAGGATTCAACTCCATAGTCAAAACAACATACATTAAGTCGCAATAAATTTCTCAGTTTCAATTGGATACTTAGTGATAAAAATACTGTCTTTATTAAATATTCACTATACATATATAAAAATTTCATGAATCCAACCCATTCAAAGTAAAGTTTTCTTAAGGAGAACTCTCATATTATGGTTAGAAAAACTATTTCTTTTCTTCCTCTCCCCTCCATCCCTCCATCCCTCCATCCTTTCCTTTCTTTCTGTGTACACTTATTTCACTTTCCCTTTTTTTTATATCTTATTTCTTTCAAAAACTGTTGTTACGAGGTGCTATGGAGTCAGTTCCAACTCTTAGAAACCTTATGTATAACAGAACAAAATGTTGCCTAGTCCTGCGCCATCCTCACAATTGTTGCTGCATTTGAGCACACTGTTGTAGCCAGTATGTGAATCCATCTTGTTGAGGTCTTCCTTTTTTTCACTGACCCTCTACCTTACCCAGCATGATGTCCCTCCCCAGGAGCTGGTCCCTCCTGATAACATATACCAAGTAGTGAGATGAAGTCTCACTGTCCTCACTTCTAAAGAGCATTCCGGCTGTACTTCTTCCAAGATTTGTTCCTTCTTCTGGTAGTTCAGGGCATGTTCAACATTCTTTGCCAACACCATAATTTAAATGCATTAATTCTTCTTCAGGCTTCCTTATTCATTGCCCAGCTTTCACATGCAAATGAGGTGATTAAAAATACCATGGCTTGTGTCAGGTGCACCTTAGTTTAAAAAACTAACCCTTGATAAATACTAAGCCATTGTTTCTAGTTAATACAAAATTTCAATGCTGTCTATAAGAAAACCACTCCAAAAAAAAAAAAAAAAAAAAGGAAACAGTGAAACTAAAGGGATGGAGAAATATACATTATTATAACACTAATCAAAATTAATACAGCTAGTATACTAATTTCAGAGAAATAAAACTTCAGAACAAGGAAAATCATCATGAATAAAGAGGCCCATTCTATACGATGAAGGGTCAGTTCTTCAGGAAGACATAAAAACCCTTACTATATATGTGCCCAACACAGAACATCATGCTTTTCTTTCTTTCTTTTTTTGTTTTATATTTATGTCTATCTAGCGTTTGGATATGACCTCACACACAATCGGTGCCTGATTAATATTTGTTGATTGTTAAGTAATGAAACATTTAGAAATAGGCAATTTTTCAACTAAAGGCTAAGAATAATACATATTCATTATTTTTTTTGAAAGTGATCTAAATCTAGAATATAATTTACACCAATAAAATTTGAAACATTCTTCATGGGAACTCCTGCTGTTCTAATCAAGAAAGCTAGCATTAAGAAAGAAAAATCAAAGATCTAGGTATATTGACTCTGGTGTAAACTGTATCCCGGAGGATTTCTTCCATCATTTAGTCTAATTACACCCAGTAGTCTTATGATCATATTAAAAGTTTCTCTAATGCAGAGAAGGAACTAATCTGCATCTTCTTACTATTTTTCCAAAAAAAAAAAAAAAACAAAAAACCCCACACACAGCTATCACTAAGATAACTTATTAACTTACTACATTGTTTTCTTTTCTAATCATTCTGTACATTTCCTATATGTGCTGTTCGTTAGATTTTCATTTCATTTACTTTTTTCTACATAAGAATATTTTTATATCAAGAAAATTATCAATCATAGCTTTACTTCAAATCAATGTATTCTATATTATCCCAAACTACTAAAAACCTAGCAATGCTTTTCTCTATAAAGCAAAGCTGAATAATATGCTCAAAAAAAAAGGAGCCCTGGTGGTACAGTGGTTAAGCATTCGGCTGCTAACCAAAGGTCGGCAGTTCAAATCCACCAGCCACTCCTTGGAAACCCTATGGTGTGGTTCTACTCTGTCCTATAGGGTCGCTATGAGTCGGAATTGACTTGATGGCAAGAGAAGGGATGGGTAAAGTAAAAAATTGACTTCATTCTCCCTTTCAAATCTATTCATTCACTCATTCATGTTTTCCTTTATGCCAGAAGATGTTCAGAAAGTATTTCAAGTGGCTCAAGTTAAGAAGGTGATTTGTGCAACCACAGATAAAGGATAGTTTCCATCGTGAAGTGATGATCTCAAATATACAAATCAGACTAATTTATGTCTACTAAGCTACAGTAATTAAGTTATGGGAAAATAATTTAAAAACTTGAGATGAACCAATGGAACAAGGTTGGCAAATATCCTCTAAAACATCTTTCTTGTAAATCTAACAGCTTTCAGAGATATTCCTGTACTTGAAAACAAACACACAATTATGATCAGAAAATGAGTCATGGGAATTCATGTGAAATGGACAGCAGAAGAAATTGTGGCACCTATAATCAGAAATCAATCATCAGTGTACATAGGTAAAAATCATACTTCTCCATAAAGGAAGATGAAAAGAAATAGTATTTAATGAGCGAATCTACAAGCTAGGCAATGAATAAGGAAGACCAAAGAATTGATGCCTTTGTATTACGGTGTTGGTGGAGAATACTGAATATACCATGGACTGCCAAAAGAATGAACAAATCTGTTTTGGAAGAAGTACAGCCAGAATGCTCCTTAGAAGCAAGGATGGCGAGACTTCATCTCACATACTTTGGACATGTTATCAGGAGGGATCAGTCCCTAGAGAAGGACATCATGCTTGGTAAATTAGAGGGTCAGTGAAAAAGAGGAAGACCCTCAATGAGATGGACTGACCCAGTGGCTCCAACAATGGGCTCAAGTATAACAACAATCCTGAGAATGGAGCAGGACCGGGCAGAGTTTTCACTCTGTTGTACATAGGGTCACTATGAGTTGGAATCGACTTGACAGCACCTAACAACAACAACAATCTACTTAACATGCCAGGGCCTCTACAAGTATTTTCTTGTTTAATTGTTAACAAGTCTGGAAAAAATTACTAAGGGTATTTTATAGATAATGAAAACAAAATTAAAAGATGCCAAACAATCCAGTTAATAATGGGAAAAGTGTGCATAAAACAAGTTTATTTGACAAAACTTGTTCTTTGTCTTTTCAGCCAATAGATACCATGATGCTAATATTTCACAGACAATTATAGTCCAGCATCCTTTCCCAAAAGGATGGCAGTGGTTAAGAGTTGGCTGTTAACAGACGGGTCAGGGGTTCAAACCCACCAACTGCTCTGTGGGAGAAAGATGTGGCAATCTGCTTCTGTGAAGATTACAAAAAAAAAAAAAAACATTGCTATTAAGTCGATTCCAACTTGTAGTGACCCTATAAGACAGAGTAGAACTGCCCCATAAAGTTTCCAAGGAGTGGCTGCTGGACTCAAACCAATGACTTTTTGGTTAACAGCTGAGCTCTTAACCTCTTAACCGTTGTGCCACCAGGGCTCCTTGCAAACCCTATGGGGCAGTTCTACTCTATTGTATAGAGTCGTTTTGAGTCTGAATTGACAGCAATGAGTTTTAAAGGATCCTTTACAAAAGGACAAGATAGGGTTTGATCTTTTTATTTTTTAAAAAAAGGGAGAAATTAGTGATAATAAATATGTAAGCAACAATCAAATATCACCGTATTTTCACAAGGTCTGTTGTAAGCTTTTTCCTCTTCTCAAACTAAAATTAATGTGTTTCATCCTCTCTTTGCTCTTCCATTCTTTTTATAATATGCTGTTAATAAATAAAGATTTGGAAAGTCCTCCTTTAACATATTTGTGTATTTGGAAATTTAGTCAAACAGGAAATTCATACACTACTTACTGTTAAAAGTAGTTGTAATTGATACAAAAAACTTATTGAACCATTCGTTCATAGAATGGTGTATGATTCAGAAAAGCTGCAACTTAAAATATTAAACCTTGCATTCCTAATTCTACTATTACAATTTTCATTTTCAGTTTTCTTTTCTTCTCCTTATTTTGTTTCTGCAATTTTATTTTTCCTTTGCTTTCACTATTTCAGGCTTTATCGTTTTCAGAATATTTAAAATTAGTTGTGCCCTGAGCTTTTGCTTAGCAGGATTCTCAAACCTGTTTTAAAGTAGCTCAAACTTTGTCCAATTACTTTATTTTTTCTCAAAGTTAATTTTAATTCACACTAAGTTAAAACAAATAAAACTTGGCACAGAGGGTTGGTGTGGTAGAGCTAAAAAAAAATGGACAGGGGGCAAAAGGGGTGCATAGAATCGAATGAATGGTTTAAGAAAGACTATAATTTTATAAATAACAGAAAAACAAAGTAAATTTAATCAATGCATTCAGTCTAAATTTAGGCCACTCTAAGTCACTACAGTTGATTTTAAGTCACTACAGTTGATTAAGGTTGAAAATGGATGGTGAATAATGATAAAAATTTCCACTGATTTGGAAAAATAAAGAAGACGTCCAGTTCTTAATATCTCATTTCAGCTATCAGGAGAAGTAGGTTAAATATAAAAGTGAAGTCTTTGGAAAAGGTAGAATTTGTGAAGTAGGTCTTGAAGAATGGGTAGGATAATTAGAAGAGGCTGCATAGGTCGGGCTCACTATTATTACTCCCCATTGCTAACCCCCACATTGTCTCACGATCTTGTTTTTCCCTCTGGTTCCAGTCTCTACAAAAGGTTTAAGATTAACCGATGTTCCTCCGTGGAGGATGGAAAACAAGTGATAATGACCTAGGAATGACAAACCGAACAAAGCACCCATCTCGGGACAAGAAAACCAGGATGTCACCAGATAACCCCCAAGAAAAGATTAACTCATCTGGGACGTGACCACCTCAAGGAGGAACTAACACAAACTTCTAAGACCCAAAATCCTGTCCCTATAAAAGCCTTTGGCTGATCTCCAGGTGGGAGACGGGTTTTTGGAGGAATCTATTCCCCTCTGTTTCCTATATATAGATATGTAATAAAACTCTTGCTGCTCACCTCACCCTGTCTCAGAATTGGCTATTGTGGCAGGCGGCTCCAATCTGCGTTATTGCCGTAACATAATGACAGCTAGAATTAAAGAAGCAGTGAAAATAGAAGGAAGATTTGAGTAAAAGGAGGCATAAAGTGTTGAAACAAAGAGTCTTAAAAGAATAAGGTATAGAATAAAAAATACATTACTTTAAGTAAATTTAACCTGTTTAAACATATTAATTAGAAATGAATTGTGACCAGAGAAGTTAAAATATGAAATAATAGTCATATTATATGACAGTAACATTGGATAACACACTTTTCAATAATGTCATTTTAATTTTAGAATTCCTAAACACATATACTGAAGTTGTAAAGGATTTCATTTTAGTTGGATCTACAATCAACACCCATGGCGGCAGCCGTCAAGAAATCAAATGATGCATTACATTAGGCAACTCTGCTGCAAAAGACCTCTATAAAGTGTTCAAAAGCCAAGATGTTACTTTAAGGACTAAGGGGCGCCTGGCCCAAGCCATGGTGTTTTCAATCGCGTCATATGCACGTGAAAGCTGGGCAATAAATAAGGAAGACTGAGGAAGAATTGCTGCCTTTGAATTACGGTATTGACGAAGAATATTGAATATACCATAGACTAGCAGAAGAACAAATAAATCTGTTTTGCAAGAAGTACAACCAGAATGCTCCTTAGAAGCAAGGATGGCGAGACTACATCTTACTTTGGACATGTTGTCAGAAGGGACCAGTCCTTGGAGAAGGACATCACGCTCGGTAAACTAGACGGTCAGCGAAAAAGAGGAAGACCCACAACGAGATGGATTAACACAGTGGCTGCAACAATGGGCTGAAGCATAATAGTGATTGTGAGGATGGCGCAGGACCAGGCAGTGTTGTTTCTGTTGTACATAGGGTCACAATGAGTCAGAATTGACTTGACAGCACCTAACAACAAACAAATAAATATACAACTTAGTTTGCTGAGGGAGAATTGACATACCTAATCAGGACAGAGCAGTTTTGAGATTTTTTTTAATCACATATTTGAATTATATATATATCCATGATTTTCTGTGCTTGAATTACTGAAACATATTGTTTAATAAGATTGACAAGAAATAGCATCCTGATCCATTCTCAGGTGGCAGATGATTTAAGTCAAATTTAATTGTTTATATTTCCTTAATCACACTTGAAATTATATGAAACAAAATAGTGTGATTTTTGGCTAAAAGAAAATTAATACAGCAAAATTAAATATCCATGTATTTTTTAGATGGGAGCGCATCAAATAAGCATCACAGTATGTTTTCTTTGTAACCACTCTAGTTCAGGCTTTTTGAAAGATTTATGCACTTGAGGGGTGGCAGTTTCAGATGAAGAGTTGAAGTTCAAGTTTGACACCATAAACAGCAGGGTGAAAGAAGGCAGGATGGAGGGGAAAACGCAGAGAGAGAGACCCACATAGTAGAAGTTCCTTTACGTTTATCTATTTTTCTTTGCCCTTTTAATCAGGCAGAATATTCGTTTGTCTTGAGCTGGGAATGCACTGCCTTGATGCTGTTTCCACAGGACTTGAAATTATCCTGAGAAAACAGTTCCTGCCTTCCTGTATCTCTGAGTAGGTTAATTAGAAGACATAGGTGCAAAATAATCATCTCATTGGGTAGTAATGCTGTTGGTAAAGAAAAGGAGAATACTTTGTTTAGAAAGGCCAGCTGTTGGGTTCTCCATCATTGCTAGCTCATACAGTAAGTTGAGGAGAATAGAGAATAGATAACAGGGAAATTCTATGTATCATTATGCACGTGTCTCTGTGTGTGTGTATGTATGTGTGTGTGTATACATATGCTTTAGGGGGCTATGTGTTTTTTCCTTTCTTACATTCTCAATGAGCTTGTACTTCCTCCCATCTTCTTTGAGGTCTGACCCATTATATCACTACATAAAAATTCTTATTTTCCTTTTTCTTGTTTTATAAATAGATCACAATATTTTCTTAATCTTAGTGTCTAGCACAATCTTTGGCATGTATTAGGTGTATAGACAGGAGAGACACACACACAGAGACTGAATTAACAAATGTATTAATAAATGTATGCCTTCTTATCTAATATCTTCCCCCAACTATAGTTTCGTATTTCTATCTTCTATCTGAATTTAGGGTTGTAAAAATGTATAGCACAACTGACTTGTTATCTCTAATTCAGAGAAATGGTAGTGATATGTTGTTAAAAAGCCAGAAAGGATCTTTTCTAATCATAAAATCACTCACCTTTATGATTTGTCCCTGGGGACAAAAAAGGATTTGTGATTTCATTGAAATGGCTACAGACTTCCCACCCTGGGAGTGGCCATCAGTACAGTTTCTCAGTAAGGTCACAGAATATGAACTCAGAACTGGAGC
This sequence comes from Dugong dugon, assembly GCA_030035585.1. Classification (NCBI taxonomy): domain Eukaryota; kingdom Metazoa; phylum Chordata; class Mammalia; order Sirenia; family Dugongidae; genus Dugong; species Dugong dugon. The sequence continues at coordinate 35,051,080 of CM057475.1, read as the reverse complement.
ATCACCCTGAGCACAAAGGGCTGAGCGCACACCTTGGAACACTGGGTGCAAGTGTTGATTGGATCGCAAAGTGTCTAAATTTAAACTGATTTACTATGAAATAGTATTAAAGGTAAGTAAAATTAAATTACTGGTCCTATCTGTGAATTCAATTGGAGAACATAAATCTTTAATTAATGATCTTACTACATCTGTTCAAAATAAAAGGACTATATATCTACTGCATACTAAAAAAAATAAAAGCTATCCATAACTCTGTGTAGATATTTACCATCTTTATAAATTATTTTCTTTTGTTTCACGTTTCAATAATGACTGTCTCCATTAAAATCCATACCTTGATGCTCAACTTAGTAAATATATTTTTTAAAAGTGATGGATGATCTTGCTTCCAATAATTGAGACAGAAGGTTTGTAATGAATTCTGTGTTCTCTAGAGGAGTATGTTAAATTATAACATCTTGGCACATTTTGAGGCAAGAAAAATCCTGACACAAATCTCTTATAGGTAGGAGAGATATACAAAATAATAAATATTGATTAATATTTGAAACACAGCTGTACACAACCCACCACTGATTATTGTTACTATGTGACAGTATTATCTATTACACTAACAGTGCCATTGTAATTTCAGAAGATCAAAATTCCTCTTTTTGTCTTATTTCTACTTTTATAGCCAGTATGAAAATAGAAGCTATCTGGAGCAGATTTTTATTACAGTAGTTTTAACCATGGGAACTTCCATTCATAAGAATGAATCACATTGCTAAATTAAATTTAGCTGGTCATTCCTTAGTCTTTCAGTTATTGTTGACAACAGCAATTTTATAGTTACCTAATGTAGCTTATAATTGTATGCATTCTTTGGAAGAGATGCTTTTAAGAAAGGCTCTATAAAATCCACTGTAATATTTTCTAATAGCAAAAAAGTATAAATAATCTTTAAGTCTGATAATGAAAGATTTATTTTTTCTATAAATTCTAATTCTACCATTTGAGGGAAAATTATATAGCCTTTAAAATGAGCTTCTAAAAGAGGATTTAGTGATATGCTCCCTAATCAAGTCAACAATATTGAGAAGTGAGAAAAGCAGATTGCAAAACAGTATATTCTCATTTTGGAGATGTCATGGTTTGAATTATGTCCTCCCAAAAATGTGTGTATCAGTTTGACTGGGCCATGACTCTTGGTATTGTGTGATTTTCCTATATGTTGTAAATCCTGCCTCTATGATGTTAATGAGGGAGGATGGGCGGCAGTTGTGGTAGTGAGGCAGGACTCAGTCTACAAGATTGGATTGTATCCTGAGGCAATGTCTCGAGATATAAAAGACAAAAGTGAGCAGAGAACTGGGCTGGGGGATGGGGGAACACCTCATACCATCAAGAAAGCAGTGCCTGGAGTGCATCCTTTGGACTGGGGACCCTGCGCCGAGAAGTTCCTAGTCCGGGGGAACATGGATGAGAAGGCCGAGAGAGAGAAAGCCTTCCCCTGGAGCTGAAACCCTGAATTTGTACTTTTAGCCTACTTTACTGTAAGGGAATAAACTTCTCTGTGTTAAAATCATCCACTTGTGGTATTTCTGTTATAGCAGCACTAGATGACTAAGACGGGATATAATAGAAGTATACATAAATAGAGGAAAGACTAGAAAAATAAACACTACCAACATAACTGTAATAGTTTCTGAGAGCTACTATTGTGGGTGATTTTAGCTATTTTTAAATATTTTCAATGTTTTCTAATGTTCCAAAATGAGCAGTTATGCATTTTGAGATCAAAGAAGAAAAACGCTATTTTAAATGTTTATAAATGTTGAATCTGAGTTAAAGCTGCCCTTTAAATTCAAAAATTCTTAACAGTAATAAAGTGTTCATTTTTCCTTGCCTTGCCTAAATGTTTAATTTAGCATTATTTTGTCCTGGATTTCATCTTCCAATATCTTCGTGGTATTACACATATAATAACTTTACATCTAAAACTCTCATGCAAAAACAAGTAAAACCAGAACAAAACAAAATTGTTACCCATATGCTCAACCACCAGATTCTACAGCTAATTTATTTGTTACTTTTGTATATATATATATATATACTTACTTTGCATAGTTTATAGCCAGACTATTCGAATAGCAAACAGACTATTGCCCTCTGGAGGTGCTCAAGTTAATTTCAAACTTCTTTTAATATACTGATAATAAAATAACAGTATAACCCTAATTTCTTGTTGGACCCTTTAGTAGAGAAGACTTGGTAAATTTCAGCCCTAAGATTTATGTAAATCTGTTTTGAAATGGACATTCACCGTCATTTATCATGTTGTCTTCCAATTTTCTCCCCTGGGTAAGTATATAACACAGTGGTTAATTAACTAGGCTCTGAAAATATTTCTATTCTTTATTTTTGCAAAACTATTTTTAGATTTATCTGTTTGTAAAAATAGAATCTTACTTATTTAAAGATCTAAAAGGTACTGCCAACATTTATGCAACAATAAAATCTTTTATGCTTTTATGGGGTAAAAATAAAGCCATGTCATTACTTGAAGCTGTGCTATGTGGGGTAGAAGTAAAGCTGTATTATAAGTATGAATATTTTACTGGAATTGTGAGCTTAATGTTTATCTTTGCGTTCCTGACCAAAGGCTACAAAACCTTTCAAATATAAGCAGTTAATTGGTACTTCATAAATCAGCAGTTTTAAAAAAGTATTTAATATGATTGTTGCAATAAACTTTCTATTGGTGGAGAAAAGGGTTATGAGTTTTTTAATGCATTTTTTGAGAATTAGTCAGTGAATTCCAATTCAGATATGCCTTAAAAATATTAATTAATGCATGACATAAATAAGCTATAAAAAGCAATTTTTAAATTTTAAACTATTATAAATGCATAAAAATGAACTAAAGGAAGGAAAGCAACTGATTCTTGTTTTTACTCATAAATAAGTTTTTTTTTCTTAAAAATCTAGGGAACAATGAACAAGCTTTATGTCCTTAGGAATCACTTAGGCTTACATTTGTCTATCAACGTAATCTTTTGAAGTAGAATTACACCAATCACTTTGGTTATTTAATTAAAATAAAAGCCCATTAAGGAGAGAAACTTTTTTTAAAGGATAAATAGCAAAGAGAGGTATTTTTATTGAATTATAAATAGTGCAAATAAAATTACAAGTATAAAATTATATGAATATGTCCTTAAAAGTTCTTTAAATTGTTCCTTTTCTAATAAATGCAGAGATAATCCTTGAGCATCAAAAAAGTTATGCATTAATCCCTTCAGGCTGCTTAGCTTCATTTACTGGTCTGAATATATCCAAATCTGTGGTATTAAATTTTGGATTTTGCCCAGTTTATATGAGGCATTTTATAAATAGTTGAATAATTGAATAAATGTAAACTCCTAAATTTTTGTTAAACTTTATATTGTTGTTGTTGTGTGCCGTTGAGTAGATTCTGACTCACAGTGTCCCAGTGTGACAGAGTAGAACTGCCCCACAGGGTTTCCTAGGCTGTACCCTTTACGGGCCTTTTCTGCCACGGAGCCCCTGGTGGATTCCAATCGCTGATCTTTTGGTTAACAGTCAAGTGCTTAACCATTGTACCACCGGGGGTCCTAAAACTTTATATGTAATCCAGTGATTTAAATTATCATGACTCTCTGTGTGGTGGAAGTAATTTGCTAATACTGTACAATGTTTTTCTATTCTTTAAAAAATAATTTATTTTATAATAAAACTATTAGACCCTGTTCCTTCAATGTGGATTCACTGTCATTGAGCATGTTTCCTTCCAACTTTCTCCCCTGGGTAAGTATATAACACAGTGGTTAAAACTAGGCTCTGATTCTGACTTCCTAGGTTTGAATTTTTGTTCTGTCCTTTATTAGCGATGAGAAAAACGGTAACATAAATCTCTTTATCACTGGTGTTTTCATCTCTAACATGGAGATGAAAATTTTATCTGCATCATAGAACTATTACGGGATTAAATGAGTTAATACATGTAACCAGTGAGTAGTTGAAACTCTCTTACATACTAAGTGATCAATATATATTATCCATAATGATGATGATGGTGATGATTATTTTGATATCTATCTCTCATTAAAGAAACTGACCCCACAAGGCATTGTAAAAGAAATTTAATTTGGGAAAGTCAACTATGTGTTTTCTACTTGCCTATGAAGAGTCAGACCAAGAGTTAATATGTAGTTCATCCAAAGCAGTGTCTTAAACCTTCTGGGGGTTGATTATTTTAAGAATACCTATGGACTGTGTGTGCAGCAAAATGCATACTCTGTATTTATGAAAATACAAAATGACATGTAAAACTTGAACTAGTTTATACCACCTTAGTCTCATCTATAGAACTTTCTCAACTCTATTTTTGGAACATGTGATCTAATAAATTGAAGCAATTTTCAGGAAGACTGGGGTATACTCTCTAATCTCAACACTTCATTAACAATCTTTCAATTTCTCTAGGCCCCAATTTCCCAATAGGTTAATTGGACATAACTATATTTTTCTCAGTTTTGCAAGGATAGAAGAATACATAATAGGAAATGAAAGAATATTCTAGAATTATTTATTATTAACAGACCTTATTTTTGGAACAGATTAAGATTTACAAAGAAATGGAGGATATAGCACAGAGAGTTCCCATTTCCTTCACTGCACTCCATTATTCCTACTATTAACATCTTACAATAGTATGCTACATTTGTTTAATGATCTAATATGGACATATTAGTATTAATTAAGTCCATAGTTTATTCAGATTCCCTTAGTTTTGACCTAACGTACTTTTTCTGTTTCAGAATATGATTCAGGATACCACATTACATTTATTCATCACAGGTCCTTAGGCTTCTCTTGGCCATATTTTCTAAAACTTTCCTTGTTTTTGATAATCTTTACAGTTGTGAGGTGTATGGACCAGTTATATTGTAGGATGTCCTTCCATTTAGATTTGTTTGGTGCATTTCTCATGATTAGACTGGGGCTGTAAATGTTTAAATCTAGAAAGGTTTTTATGAATTAACTCCTCAATACCAGATATCAATTACTATTTTCTGAGAATAAGTATTTCTATGGTTTATAAGGTAATTTTCTACTGAAGTTTTAAGATAATATTTTAAAATGTTCTGTTAAAAACTATCTTTTGGGGCATGCTATATATTTCTAAATTTAACTGAAATTCCCTGGAGGCCTAGTGGTTAAGAGCTATGGCTGCTAACTAAAAGGTTGGCAGTTTGAATCCACAAAGGGCTCCTTGGAAACCCTGTGGGGCAGTTCTACTCTGTCCTGTAGGGTCGCTATGAGTTGGAATTGACTCACCTGCAATGGGATAACTACAGTTTTTAATTTTTAAGTCCTTTCTGTATGGCAGACACTGTACTAAGTCTTTCAAATACATATAGTCCTCACAATGACCAAAAATGTTAGAGCAGTTCATCCCCATTTTCAATAAGATGTGAAAATGGGGTCTTTAATTAAGTAATTTGCCCTTGGTCACACAGCTTACAATCAACATAACTGAGACATAAATTTGCTTTGCTTCTGTTTTCATTACACAGCACTTTTAATATAAGCAAATCTTTCTAAAAATTACTTTTGCTTCTCCAATATTTAAAGCTCACTTAATCCTGAATTTATAAAAGTATATCTTGCAAACCATAGGCAATAGTTTTGTGGTATAGTTGTCCCCATATGTAAGTGTTTTATTACTCCCTTACAGAGGACTCTTTCCCAATTTTTGCCTAAAAAGAAGAAGAGTAAGTGAATGAAGGCCACTGATTTGAAATGGACTAGATTTGAAATTAAATATTAAAAGGATATAAAAATATTGAAATAGAAAACATCCTGCCTTCAAGCTTTTGCTGTTTTTGAATGACAGGTTGGAGTAATAAGATGTGATGGATTTTTTTTTCAATATGGATAACTTTAAAGAATGTAGTATAAAATATTACAGATGTATAGAAAAGTTATAAAAATAAAGAATACAAGTGTATCCATCATACAACTGAAGAAATAAACTGTGAAGATATATACTTCAAAAATTGCATGATTCTTTTGCCCCACTATGTAGAGAATCTGAAATAATCACCTCCAGTATCTGTTAGTTATCATTCAGATACCTTATTAATAATTCTGCTATATATTTATGTATTTTTAAACATAGAGTTTTTGCATGTTTTGATCTTTATAGAACTTCTTTAAATAGTCTTCTAATCTTGCTTTATATATCAGTATTATATTTTGGACTTTCCTTAACACCAATTCATGTAGATCTGGTTCACTGATTTTTATTTGTGACTTATGATTATATAATTTTTTTTATTATTATCCTAGTGGTAGATGTTTAGACTTTACCAAATTTTTGCTTTATTGAAGAAAAATTATTTATTTATCTTGATTTTTATTAAAGAAAGTTCCTCTAGGCCCTAGGGTATACACTGGAGAATGATATAAATCAGCACAAATTTGCATATTTCAACTCTACCAAAGATTGTAAACCTGGTCTCCAATATGCTTATGCCAATTCATATTACCAATGGCAATATGAATTATTATTGGCTTCTGATGCTCTACATTCCTCTGAAAACTAAGAAATACGAGATACTTTTGAATGTTTTTTATAAACTGTGTTTAAAAAATCTTCACATTGCATATCCCTGATAACTAGTGAATCTGAGTATTTGTTCATATTTTTAATTACGTGTTTCCTCTTCATCAAACCGTCTTTTCACACTGTTTGACCGTTTGCAGGGAAAGGGGGTCCTATACCTTATTGATATGTAGGAATTAAGTCTCTGTATATTCTGGACAGTAAATCTCTGCTACTTACATTCTGTGTAAATAATGTCTTTGACATCCCTTTTCACAATTTTATGGTATGAGGTTTACTTTATCTCTAATATTTTAAGTAAAATTTTATAGATTTTGATATTTTACATATAGATATTTAAATAGAATTGATAATTTGTTTATGATATGGTATCTGGATCCAATTTTATGTATTTCTGTATGAGTAACCAATTGTCCCAGCACCATTTACTGAATTAACTTTCTACAATGATGGTTAATGCCACTATATTCTTATATTAGGTTTCCACATATGTGTAAATAGCCTTCTGAATACCCTACTATGTTTCATTTGTCTATCCTTACACCTACACCACATTGTTTTAATTACAATACTTTGCAACATGTTTTGGTATCTGACTAGGCAAATCTCTCGATCTTCTTCCATATTATATTATTCCTAGCAAGTTTCTGCTTTTCTACGTTTTGAAATTAGCTTTTCATTTTCATGAAAACCTTCGTTAGCAATTTGATTGAAATTTCCAAAATTAATTAGGGGAAATTGATATTTTTATGCTGTTTTTATTTTATTCTTAAACTAGGTCTATTTCTCTATTTAGTTGTTTTAAACAAAGATTTCAAAGAGTTTCATACTGTTTTTATGATATTTTTCCTCAAATCTTTTGTTCGGTGAATTACTGGCTACATCATATTATTTGTGGCTATAGTAAATATCTTTGCTTCAATCACCACTCTGTTTACAGTGGTTCTATAAGAATGCAATCAAATTATTTATATTGCTTTTATATCCAAAGACCTTATGGAACTTTCTTTAGTTCTATTAATTTGTTTGCAAATTCTATTGTATTATCCATATAGGTAATCACATCACCTAAGAATAATGAACCTTGATTTCTTCCTTTCCAATTTATATATAGATATAGATATATATGGTAATCACATCACCTAAGAATAATGAAGCTTGATGTTTTCCTTTCCAATTTATACATACATACATACATACATACATACATATATATATCAGTTGCCTTCAGTGGATTCCAACTCATGGTGACACTTTGTGCTTCAGAGTAGATCTATTCTCCATTGGTGTTTTAGTGGCTGATTTTTCATAAGTAGATCTCCAGGTCTTTCTTCCAAGGTGCCTCTGGATGGGCTTGAACTGCAAATTTTTTGGTTAGCAGCCTAGTGCTTAATCATTAGAGCTACCCAGGCACAATCTCCATCTCAATCTCTCTATCTCTTATCTACATACCTACCTACCTATTTATCACCATCATCATCATCGGTGTTTCTTAATCCAGTGTTTTATATAAATCTCTTTTTGGTTCTATCAATATCTGGATTCTCACTTCAAATCTCATCCTTGCTCAGGCCTCGCCCTCCACATGACAATTTAACACAACCTTCTCAGACACAAAGGCTCACCAATATTCCCCACACATTCCCCACACATTCCCCACAATTTCACTTCAGCTTGCTTCTAGCTCTCTCCTGTTTCTGACCTCTAGTGTCAAAGGGTCCTTCATTTGTTGTAGGCTCAGCCGTGGGCTAAAACAGAGTCGTTGATATGTTTTATTTAGCCTTTGCAGTGGTTTTGTTTCAAAGTTTTTCTTTCTCTTTTTCCAAAATATTTAATAAAACAAGACTGGATGTTGAATCTTTAAGTAAAACAATCTGTAGGGAATATTTTTAAAACAATTGCAAAATATTTTATTTGTCAAAAATGAAGTATAATGCTTACTCAGACATTTAATTTATATTATAAAAGTGGTCTTTTATTAGTATTTTTACAATTTAGTAACCAAAGTACCTCTTAAAACACCATATTTAACATTATTTAGAATAAGATTGTAAGTTTCTTTTATACTTGTAAAGATTATATAGAATATAGTTCAACTGACCTAATAATAAGTCATGCATTTCCAGTCTCAGAATCTCCTCTCCTCATATTCTTAGAAACATTCCTCTTTCCATTTTATCTAATTTGGATAGAAATGAACTTTTAGTGTTTCTTGTAATATATGTTGTCGTTGTTCAACATTTTAATTCATTTATACTACACATGCACAAAAAAATGAAAACTCTTAAGTATGGAATGAAACAAATTATCACAATGTGAATAAACTCATGTAACTCACATGTCATGAATTACAATTTTAACTGTTCCCCAGAAGTCTGCCTCATGCCACTTCCCAATGAACACTTCCTAACCAAAGATTTTCTGTAAACTTTCTACAAAGTGTATGTTATTCTTCATTATGACCCTCCACCTCCATCCCATAGCTGACAAAGCATGTTGTAAGGCACATTACAGATCTTCAAGGAAACCAAATGCTATAATCCTGAAGAGAACTGAAATTATACCATTAAGCTTATGGGCCTATTATTATTTAGAACTAACACTAAACCTTTTCCTATCTTTATTCAAACATCACATAGAATAATGTAGTTTTAGATTTTGAAAAGAAGTGTGATATAAATGTTTTATTACAATAATATATTAATAGTGTAAATTAGCAAATTTTGATCTAAAAAAAAGTAAGAACTTAGGTAAATCATTTTCAACAGGAAAAGTGTACATGGCCATTATGAATGGCAAGGACAGTAAGAATCGACACAGAATACTATTGTTTCAAATATGAGAAGTGAATAAAATTATGTTTATTTGAAAAAAACCAGAGCATTACTTGTTTTACAGCAACAAGTAAAGGTAGTGTGTAGGCTGAACATTTTGAATAGTTTTAAAGTAGACTACCAATATTAAAATTTGAAAACTGTATTCCACTTAATGTAAATAAATAGTTTTCAGTATAATTAAGAATATTTTTCATGGGAAAGGTTAACCAAGCCCAAATATCCACCAATAGAATTCAGTCATACATATGAGGGTGTGCAAGTGTACACATCCCTTGCCCTCCTGCCCTTCTTCAGCAACAGTACAGTTTTCTTTAACAAAGAAAAAATATTTTCCAATATTATGCATAGTTCTCTTTATATAATATTGGTATGTACCAATTAATCTTAACATCACAAACACTATAGTTCCCAATGACCACTAAAAGTGTGTGCAAGTGTTACCACAAATAAACTATAAAATGAGAGTATTACATTCCCAGACTCATATGGCATTGCACACCATTGAGGACAAACCATTCTACAATGCATTGAAGAGCTAAATTAAAAGACATTCCAGTGAATTTTCTACTTTCCTCTTTCAAATAATTACATATACTGCCACTTTAAAAATGTACCAAGTCTTTTTGAAATCTAATTAAATCTCTTTAATAATGTTTTGAAAATTCTTACATTAGGGAAAATTTTTACAGTGCTCCCCAGCCCCATCCAGTAGAGGAAGTGATAAAGGTTTACAGGAAGAAAGTAGCCAGAGTACAAAACAACATCTAATACAAAACACCTGATTACAATCCAGTAGTTCTCAGATGAGTAATGACTGATGTTTTTCCCATCATCAGCAATCAATTTATCATACACAAGAACAACAACTATGACTTTGACAGTAACTTTCACAAGGGTGCCTATCAATGGATTTGGTCTTCTATCTTGGTTATCTAACAGGGCTTGTTTTTACTGGTAGTAAAGCGAATTATCTGTGGAGATTTAAAAGTATATTTCTGAGAGATGCACTCAAAAATTAAGATCCATAGTTCTTCATTGATGCTTGGGAAATCCTAGGTGATTGTGATACAGTACATTAAGGGACAGGCATTTTGGAAGCACTAAACTTGAAGTTGCTTATCGAAGCAATGAATTGGCAACTATAAATCAACATCGTAACGAAAAAGAATGATGTCACCATATGCATCAATAATCCACAAACTCTCCTTTTGTTGATGTTGTATTTACTATTCACCTTCCTACTTTCAAGTCCTGTGATGCTTCTCCCAGCTATACCCTAACGTCATCAGTGTATCTTTTCTAACCAATGATAATACATGTTTTGTGCTAGCAAACATAAGTCCAGTGAGTCACAAAATTCTTGCAACTCACTACAAGGCTATATATAAGCATGTAGGAAGATAAATGTAATTAACAGTAAGTATTCATTTTTGCCACAATAATTTCAAAAGAACAAGTTCAACTCACTTTTGTTTTGAATAAGAATATATTTTTATTTTTTAATTCTTTCTATTTTTCAATCTGCTCAATTTTCACTTATGATGCTCTGAAAATTTATTTAAAAATGCTTTAGAAACAACAGACAATATTTATTTAAGAAACAGCTCAGATATTACTTACAGAGTAACCTGGAGAGTGGAGTAAAATACTTTCACAGAACAAAGACTGAGAAATTAATCTTTAAGAAGAAAGCAAGATGAAAGTACAAGTCTGAAATGACCTTTGAAAACCAGGAAGTTAACAACTTTCCACAACATTAAACATTTTAGACAAAATTATTTTATCATAACCAGTTCAAATATTCTATACTTTTCAAAACTGAATTAAAATGAACCACTTTTATTTTTTTAAGCAAACCAGTCTTATTTTTTTCTTAACTTTTATACCAACCAAGCTTCATCATTATACTAACTTGAGAATTATCTAGAATAACAAGAATGCATTTCTCCACTAATGGCTCTGTATTTGAACGGGACCGAACAATAACGAGCTTAATGAATGATAATCACGTTCTTTTTCCCAGGTGGTTTAAGCTCACAGTTCTGAAATGATATGATCTGAGGGCTACCAATAAGGTTCTCCTGGTCCCAGCTATACTCCTTAATCCACTCATTATATGAAGGAATTCCATCAACAGAACATCATTTTATTTTTGCCTTAAGATGTTGTCTTACAAAGTATATTTTAAATGTGCATTATCCCATGAAAACACCAGAGTAAACTTGTGGAAAGAGGTGACAGTAGCTGCCACTTTTCAAACTTCTTGAATTTAGGATCATTTTTGGAAGAAGAAGGAAAGAAAAGTGAGTGGCATGGTTAATAAAATATGAAATTAACCCTCATATTATTACAATTATAACATTTGCTTGTAATAGACTGCCCTAGTTTAAAATTAATTTTTTAATTAAGATATTAAATGCTATTTTGTGATTCTCTTTTAGCCTGGTTGGCATTTCAGAAGACATAGAATTAACCTTTTATTAATAGTCATTAATTGACAAGGCTCCTACTGACATTTGTACTTTTTATTTTGACATCATAACACATTCCTCACAGACGCTGTTTGATTTTCTGTCGTATTTTCAGTGCTCTGATTCTACACATTAACAGTCTCAAGGCTGGTAACATTTGTAATCTTATTTTAACACGCAATCATTGCTTCAGCATTTTAAGGGTTTATTCTTCAAAGGAGGCATTATAATAACATATGTAAGAACACAGGACCTCAGTCGAGCTGGAAATTTATATCTGAATGCGATAAGTAAAATTGAAAGAACGTTCACTATGTCATAGTGTTGCAAGGATTAAAGCAAATAATGTTTTAAATATTACATGTTATTGTTGTTGTGCCATTGAGTCATTTCCGACTCATAGTGACAAACAAAACAGCGCCCAGTCATGTGTCATCCTCACAACTGTTGCTATGTTTGAGCCCGTTGTTGCAGCCACTGTGTTAATCCATCTCATCGAGTGTCTTCCTCTTTTTCACTGACTCTCTACCTTACCAAGCATGGTGACCTTCTCCAGGGACTGGTCCCTCCTGATAACATGTCCAAAGTACATGAGACGAAGTCTTACCATCCCCGCTTCCAAGGTATACTCCAGCTGTATTTCTTCCAAGACATCCTTGTTCATTCTTCTGGCAGTCCATGGTATCTTCAATATTCTTCACCAACACCATAATTCAAAGGCATCAATTCTTCTTTAGTATTCCTTATTCATTGTCCAGCTTTCACATGCATATGAGGCAATTGAAAATATTGTGACTTGGGTCAGGCACACCTTAGTCGTCAACGTGACATATTTAATTTTCAACACTTTAAAGAGGTCTTTTGTGGAAGATTTGCCCAACACAATACATTGTCTCATTTCTTGATGCTGCTTCCATGGGCATTGATTGTGGATCCAAGTCAAATGAAATCCTTGACAACTTCAATACTTTCTCCATTCATCATGATGTTGCTTATTGGTCTAGTTGTGAGGGTTTTTTGTTTTGTGTTGTTTTGTTTTCTTTATGTTAAAGTGTAATACATACTGAAGGCTGCAGTCTTTGATCTTCATCAGTAAGTGCTTCAAGTTTTCTTCTCTTTCAGGAAGCAAGGTTGTGTTATCTGCATATTGCAAGTTGTTAATGAGTCTTCCACTGATCCTGATGCCACATTCTTACATTCAATCTGTATGCTGAGCAAATAATCTGAGAAGCTGGACTATATGAAGAAGAACTGGGCATCAGGGTTGGAGGAAGACATTAACAACCTGTGTTACGCAGATGACACAACCTTGCTTGCTGAAAGTGAAGAGGACTTGAAGCATTTACTGATGAAAATCAAGGATTATAGCCTTCAGCATGGATTATATCTCAACATAAAGAAAACAAAAATCCTCATAACTGGACCAATAAGTGACATCATGATGAATGGAGAAAAGATTGAAGTTGTCAAAGATTTCATTTTACTTGGATCCACAATCAACACCCATGGAAGCAGCAGTCAAGAAATCAAAAGATGTAATGCACTGGGAAAATATGCTGTGAAAAATCTCTTTCAAGTGTTAAAAAGCAAAGATGACACTTTGAGGACTAAGGTGTGCCTGACCCGTGCCATGGTGTTTTCAATCGCCTCATATACATGTGAAAGCTGGGCAATGAATTAGGAAGATCGAAGAAGAATTGATGCCTTTGAATTATGGTGTTGGCGAATAATATTGAATATACCAATATATGGACTGTCAAAAGAACGAACAAATCTGTCTTGGAAGAATTTCAGCCAGAATGCTCCTTAGAGGCAAGGATGGCAAGACTTTGTCTCATATATTTTGGACATGTTATCAGGAGAGACCAGCCCTTGGAGGACATCATGCTTGGTAAAGTGGGGGGTCAGGGAAAGAGAGCAAGATCTTCAATGAGATGGATGGACACAGTGGCAGCAACAATGAGCTCAAGCATAACAGCAATTGTAAGGATGGCACGGGACCAGGTAGTATTTTGTTCTGTTGTGCATAGGGTCGCTATAAGTCTAAACTGACTCGACAGCACCTAACAACAACAACAACAACAATAACATGTATATGTGTGTGTATATATATATATATATATATATATATATATATATATGTATAACCCACTGACTTGTTGCTGTTGAGTCAATTCTAACTCATAACGACCCTATAGGACAGTGCAGAACTGCCCCATAGGGTTTCCAAGGAGTGGCTGGTGGATTCGAACTGCCAACCTTCTGGTTAGCTGCCAACCTTCTGGTTAGCTTCCAGCCTTCTGGTTAGCAGCCAACCTCTTTAACCACTGCACCACCAGGGCTCATGTATGTATATACATATATAAATTTAAATTCTTTCTTTCCAGATATAGATTCATTTCAATTTTTAAACTTTAGGCTAGAAATCTAAAATTCATTTTTAAGAAAATAAATGTCAGGCATCATTGACTGAATAATGAAATCACTTTAGAGTCAAATAGCACTATATTCAAAACCCAGTTTTGCCACCTAGTTGAGCAATATGTCATACCTTTATAAACTCCAGTTTACACATGAGTGTATCTGGGTATACTAGATTGCTATGATATTTAATAAGATATTATACAAGAAAGCATTGTACAGCAATGTGTATGCCCCCAAATGATAGAAAATAAAAATATTTCAATGATATTTAACAGGTAAAATTCAAAGAACTTTGTTAGGGATAATATGTGTGGGGTAAAATAGAAAGATTCATGGATTTCGATGGTGTGTAACTGGTCAGACAGTGATATCATTCATGGAAACATTGAAAAGAGCCTCCTCTGAAAGGGTGAGATCATGAATTTTGGTTTGAACAAGTTGATTTGGTGATGTCATTGAGACAGCTAAAAAGAGATGCCAAATAACTAATGGGACACAATTATTTAATGTATTTAAAATAAGACCTGGAATATGGTAACAATACTAATGCCATCTGTTATTATTATCAACATTTACTTATTCCAACTCAGGAGACAGGCTGAACTGGAAATGTGATTTTTTGAATAATCTGTACACTGTCTCAATCACAAGGGCAATTCTGGAGCTAAATGTCCTCAAATTTTCCAGCACTGGGCAAGATGGAAGGTTTTTAAACCACGTTTTTAAAGTCCCTCTATTAGTCACCACTGGTGGGCTGCCCGGGGAAGTGTGTGACTTTGGCTAGTCTCTGCTGATACGGGAACTCACTGGAAGAAGGATGGAGACACCTGGCTAAAGAATATATGCAGAAAGCACTTCCGGATGCTAGGGCAACAAGCCCTTTATTGAAGAGGAATTAGGTCAATGAATTATCATGTCCACTACTCTCCTAGTTATACATATACCATATTCCTAGGTCATATTTCTTAACCGGGTCCTCTCAAAGCCACTAATGCCCTCTATCTATGGGATGTACTTTAGAAAGCACTCCCATAAATGTTCCTTTTGAAGACTGTATGTGGATTTACGGGTCATGAAAACAGTAAAATTATCTAAGAAATAAGATGTTTCAATGCCTCCAAAATTACCGAACATGGTGTGATAGATTTTTTTAATTGCAGCAAGGTAAACTTTTAGCTTCCCTGGTCAGATATAACCACCATCCATAAGTTACCAACATTTAGTGTTACAGTCACCCAAACTCTATCAACATTCAGGCAAACCAACACAGAAAAGTGCTTGTTGATTCACTTGTGGACATTTCAATTTTTCAATTCTTAATATACATATATAAACAAACAAAAACATATAAACTTTTTCAAATTGCATCAAAGACTCAGGTAAATCACTAATTTTGTATTTTCTCAAAATTTTGTTAAAAAGAAATAACAGAAACAACCCCTTCAAATGAACCATTGCCTTGAGGACATCTTCATATTATTGTAGTCTCTTTCTGAGGATTATGAGCAAATTGTTCTGTTCTACATTTATGAAAGCAATTCTATCTCCCTCAAATGATCTATTTTCAAAAATAAGACAAAGCAAACCTCAAAAAAAAAGTAATAAAAGATATGATATTTAAAGTAAAAGCACTCAAGGGAATCTGGTAGACATGTCCCCATTTCTGACTATGTCTATGAATAATCACCCTAATATTAGTAAATGCTTTTTAAACCAAAGATTACTCTCCTGATGCAGGAAAGCTTAAGACAATAGTTATTTAGGAAATATTTACAGGTTAACAGTATAATTGTTTATAATTAAAATTTCTAAAAAATGTGCCTAAAACCCATTGCTGCATTCTGACATGACATTTTATGAGGCCCAGGAGCCAGTTTTTCTCTTTGGGAGCACATCTGTGAAATTACATTGTTAGTCAATGGTAAAATATGGTTTGATATACAAAGAGCATAAACTTTGACTTATATATGAGTTGTAAGAATATTTCTTTTGTATAAAGAAATATATACTCACTTATTCTGGGAATGAACATATATCTATATATAGATATGAAATTGCCAATAAATATATTGGCAAAGAAGAAATTGTCTTCAAATGCTATTAAAAGTAATTCTTGATTTCCACCCAGACTTAGCACAAAGCCTGACTTTCTAAAAATGTACTTAATTTTTCTGATCGCTTTCTTATTATCTGATCTAAATTATTTCTTCTTTCAAAATGTCATAGTCAGTTTATCCTGGCATTAGTGGAGGCTATAATCATTACTTTTAGCTGTTCCCCAAATGTTAAAAAAAAACTGCAAAGGGCACTATTACAAAAGCAATGCCAAAACAAAGCCCTTTAAATATTTTTTTCATAAAAATAAACGTGAACAGATTTAAAAATACATTAGTTTTCATATAAATACCAAAGACATATCAAAAATGAAAAACAGATAATAAGCAAACATCATCGTATTAATAGCTTATACTTTAAGAACTCCAGATTAAAGAACTCTATCTGCATACACATAGAAGCCACTCATGAAATACCCACTAGAACAAATCTCTTTAAATTAAGTTTTTTACTATCAGTTATTAGGTAAATATATACATATATGTATATATATATATATATATATATATATATGTATGTATATATAATATATATATATAATTATTCATGAGTAGTGAAATGCCTGTTATATATTGAAATCATTTCACATATGCAGCAGCTGCATAGCCTCAAACATAAATGTAGGAAGGATGAGTTATAAATACATAAACACTAAACTTGTACACTTGGAAATATCTTAATGTGAGGTAGAAATTTTCAGTTTATTCCACATGTTTGACATCATTAATGCAAGCTCACAAAGACAGTCTGAAACTGGATGTAGATATGCCAATTGACAGAAGCCTGAGCTTAATTGTTCAACTTTCTCTACATTCTGAAAATCCATATCATCTTAAGCTTTATATTTTGCAAGGCAATAATCATGTATCTAGGTAAGCAAGAATGATGTATATCCACTGGTATATTCTTTGTCTAACTTATTCTTTCCTTTTTTTTTTTTTTTTTTGCTATAAACCTCCTCCCAAATATTCTGATTTAATTTTAAAATATCTTTTTAATTTTTTCAGTGTTATGTGAAGTTGTACAGTATTTTCAAGGAATGGTTTTATGAGACAATGTTTACTCTATTTAGAATAGGTAACTGATTTTGAGATCAGCAAAATAAAACTACTGATACATTTATGGTCACTGAGTAATATTTAGAGAATTTTGCTAATTTCTTTTAGGGCACAAGTGCTCTGGAATTATTTAAAATTGTATATATATAAAAGAATTCCCTCATAATATTTGATGTGAAATCAAAATAATTTACATTAGACTATATCAATGTGTAGGGGATACTGAGGAGCCCCGGTGGTGCAGTGGTTAAGCACTTGGCTGCTCACCAAAAGGTCAGAAGTTCTAACCCACCAGCTGTTCCATTTGAGTAAGATGTGGCAGTCCGCTTCTTTAAAGATTCCCCAAAAACCCAAACCCACTGCCTTGGAGTTGATTCCAACTCATCACGACCACATAGGGTTTCCAAGGCTGTAAATCTTTACGGAAGCAGACTGCCACAACTTTCTCCCACGGAGCCACTGGTGGTTTTGAACCACCGACCTTTCGGTTAAAAGTCAATAGCTTTAACCACTGTGCCACCAGGGCTCCTTTCCATGAAAATTACAGTCTTGGAAGCCCTATGGGGAAGTTCTACTCTGTCCTATACGGTCACTCTGAGTCAGAATCAACTGGATGGCAAAGGGTTAGGGGATACTGGGAAGATACAATTTATTCCATCACATTTATACTAGTTTTTATCTCTGAGATATTAATTTAAGGAATTAGAAAATAGGAGTTCCTTTATGCAATACAAACAATACGAAAGCTAGTATATTAAGATATACAACAGTTTAAACATTAATTTATTTAACAAATAATTATCAAGTGCCTTAAATATGTCAGACATTGTCCTAGGTGCTGTGAACAAAGTTATGAACAAAACAGATAAAGTTTGGTTCTCATGCAGTTTACAGTCCACATAGAGTGGGAGATTGACAATAAACAAATAAACAAACAGAAAATATAGAGTAAGTCAGGTATGATGAGAAATAAAGGATGTAAGGAGCCCTGGTGGCACAACAGTTAAGCACTCAGCTGCTAAGTAAAACGTTGGCAGTTCGAACCCACCCAGCAGCTCCGCAAGAGAAATACCTGGCAATTTGCTTCTGTAAAGATTATAGCCAAGAAAACTCTATGGGGGCAGTTCTACTCTGTTACATGGAGTTGCTATGTGTCAAAATTGACTTGACAGCACCAACAACAAGGGAAGAGAAAGTGATACAGGTGATGAGGGTAATATTCAGACACAGTGAGCAGTGAAGTTTGCATTTTAGCAGAGACTTGAATGAAGTGAGGAAGCATGGCATAGTTATATTAGGGAAAAGAGTGTTCAGGGCAAAGGACACAGGAAATTTAATAATCTCAAAATGGTGTGTGCTTGGGAAAACTGAAGAACAGCAAGAAGACCAGTGTGGCTGAAGTAAGCAAGCATTGCCTGGTAGAAAATGAGGTCAGAGAGGTCACTAAGGCTGATACGTTGATTTTCTGCGTGCAATAAATACATTTTTAAATTTAGTAGTCAATAGATTGCGTGTGATTTACAGTACAACATAATCAGAAGAATGTATCATTAATAAAGGCATAAAATAAAAAAACACCTGTTTCTGAATAGGTAGAGCTATCATTGAGCACCAAGGGACTACATTTTGAAAGCATTTGTCTTCAGCTGTGGAGCTTATAATAAGTTTCTCTGTTATTGCTTCTTTGTACCTGAAAAACAGCTGAGTAAATAATAGATGATAAAAATTCCAATTTTTTTTTTTAAAACAACAGAAGTAATAGTAGTGCCAGAGGATTCAGCGAGCACTGGCAGAATAGCCGTATTTGAAAGGAATTGATAGATCATCTATTGTTCTGTTCCCTTATTTTCCAGCAGCAACTGCCTGTAAAAAGTGTTCAGAGGAGAATAATGTGAGGCACCTGGATCGGGCTTTCCAGATGAAACATCCTGTCCCTCTGCTCTCAACACTCCTAGCTTAAGCAGAAGTTGCTCGGATTATGTAAACTTGGACTATGTAAACTGTATCTGTCTTCTCATTTTCATATCTCCAGCTCCCTTTATAGTATCATATTAGGTTTTTGTACCATATTAGGTTTAGTATAAATATTAGGTTTTTGGTAATATCTATTGAATGGATGGTTGTGCCTACAAAATGGACTATTAAACCTAACTTTTTCTATATGTAGTCCCAAGTGAAAGATATTTAATGATAAAAGGTATACATCTCCCAAATTATAATCAACCCAGAGTGCTTACTCAAGAAATCAGAGCTCTTCTTTACCCTCTTTTTTCACCTCTGGTTGTAAGGATTTCAGTGGGAGCACTAAACCACCATTTATTTGTAATACATGATCTGAATTAGGTTAGAATTTTAATAGATTCCAGTAACAACACAACTCATTGGTATATGAAACAGTTGCATCCATATCACCCCAAATTTGATGTATCTCCCAAAGTAAACAATTTAAAATAATTTTATTAATCTATTGGACTTATAAAAAGATTTATAATATTTTCATAGAAAAATATGCAGATCTTGTCAGAAACTGTCAAATATAGATTTGTTTGCTATCAAAAACAAGCTGACATGAGAAAAGAGCTGATTCTCTAACGTTTGAGGTGGAGGTGGTGACCAAGTGGTGCCTTTAATTCGCCCCAATACTGGAAAGCAAACATAAAATAAATAATTTCCAGCGAACAATTACATTCATAGTTTGAAGTAAAGCCCCTAAAAAAGGGTATAAGTAGTTCCTTCCTAACTAAAGAGCTGAAAGATCAATAATTGTTAACACTTTCAAAGCTAGAATTGCCATTTCTTGCTCAGTTGTCAAGTACGTGGAACCACAGTACATTTCTCTTCAAGATTGTTGTTTTCCTTTCCAGAAAGTATCAAAAAAACATATTACACTTTAAAATTGTTAAACACTAGAAGAAGAACATGCAACTTATTCCCTTTGGACTAGCAATCAAACATGATAGTTGAATATTAACCCTACTTCTCCAAGGTATTTAGAAAAGGTCATTCATTCAGAAACAATAAAATTAGATGCTCTTTGATAGGAGACTTGATTTGCAAGTTGTATTATATCTTCAACATTTAACAAGCTTGGGGACTTGAGGACAGGACCTTCATAGGTAGTTTGAGTTACAGCGAATAGTCCACATTTTTTCTACTCACCACTTCATTGAAAGCTCTTTGTTTATCTGAGTTGAATGTTATACTTTATGATAATGATGAAGTGTATTTGCATGTTTGGTGCAGTACTGCATGTAACACAATATTTTTTAAATGTGCTTAATATTTAAACTCAGTAATGGTTAAATTCTCTGCAAGATTTGTAATTAGATGAACATATTCCATTCATCCACAAGTTTTCAATTCTCAAATCAATAAGGAGAATTAGGAAAAAGTAGATATACCTGATAATAATATGAATTTTGTCATAATCTATCACTCTTATACCACAACAAAATAACAGAAGCAAAAAAAAAAAAAAAGAAGAACTTTTAAGAAAGAAAACAAAAAAATTTGAACAAAATAACAAAAGTAATATTATTTGTTACCTATTTTACTATTTTACTAGAACTTCTGAGAAGGTGGAGAGGGTCAGGAGGTGGTTGAATGGACACGGGAAACCAGGGGTGGAAAGGAGGAGAGTGCTGTCATAGTATAGCGAGAGCAATTAGGCTCACATTACAATGTATGCATAAGTTTTTGTATTAGAGAATAACTTGTAATTGTAAACTTTCACTTAAAATACAACTAAATTAAATATATATATATATATATACATATATATATACCCTGTTCCTATCTCATTTCAAAAGGAATTACAGAATTTGTCTAGTTCTTCAAAATGTGAAACTAATACTGTATATAGGGGTGTGTGTCCTTTAGGGTCGCTATGAGTTGGAATCAACTAGACAGCAGTGCGTTTTGTGTATGTTTACATATTTCTAAGTGTAATATATTGCACCATAAAAATACTGCCTGAAAATATTTTGGATGGCATATTTAATTGTTGTACAAGTCTATTCTTCAGATCTGATTTTCAAGTATGTCAAATATGAAGGTCTAGAAATATTTTAGATCTTTAAATTTGTGCAGTATATATATGCTTACCATCAGTATGAACATTATATTATACTAAACGCTGTGTGGATACCTAAAAAAAATAGGAAGAATAATGATATTACATCAATCATTACACATTCACCCTACAATCATTTACTCTAGCCTACTCTCAAGAATTTGTTAGTCTACTTAAAATCATATAAATTATTAATGTCTATGTAGTAACCATCTTGAAGAATTTTATAGCATTAAGATTTATATAAATAGAAACACTTTCTTATGGGTAACTAGGATACTCATAATGAAAGGCAAAATAGAATGAAATGCATTCAAATTAGCAAAGAGTTAGTTATCAGTGGTTTGATTGAAAAATTCATCGTACAGATAAAGTCTAATGTAAAATTCACCTGGAAGATCAATCTGCACAACCTATATCTAGCGACATTCATAAATTGAATTAGAATGTAGATCTGCTAATATGTTGCACACAAAAATAAAAATAATGGAAGATCTTTTCTCAGTAATCAATTCAGTAACTGTTGAATGTCTGCAATCCCGGAAAGAGGGAGGTCTACCCTACTTTTTCCGCAAATTGTGCGCCACATAAATAACGTGGGCACACACGTATAATGGTTAGAAATGACAAAATTAAAGAGTTCTGGCATTGCGCACCCATGCATACACCGCTCATGTCTTGTGACATTTCCAGAAGTGAATTTCGGTCTCATTCACCCTAATCCAATATTATGAAAATGTTACTATTGATCATATTTGTGTAATAAAGGTATAAGCCGTTGTTCAAGTTTGGTACTACCCGGGTAATCGGAAAATAAACAATTGAAACTGTGCGTTTGCTCTGGGGCAGTTTGCGGCTGGGCCTGAGAGTGGTGGAACTCCTTGTGGCCTATCTGCGCCCAGGTACATCGCGCCCAAAACAGGTGGAGAGTCTGGTGGCGGGCTGCGCGCCGGGCTGCTACAGCCAGAGCAAAGACTCCTCCCAGTGCCCAGGTCTTGTGGTGTCAGCGCCACTTGATGCCTGGCGGCAGGAGGGTGGGGATATGGGCATGCACTGACCCAGCCCTGCAGGGCCCCCAGGTGGCCAGTCAGACCTGTATTATCTGAGCAAGGAACGCGCCGACCCCTCTGTGCCTGTAGCTCTCAAACCCACTCCGAGGCATCCGCGTGGGCAGGAGATTCACAGGGCCCGGGAGCAGTGGCAGGCCAGCAGGACTGTGGGGCGGGGGGTTAG
The DNA here is from genome assembly GCA_030035585.1 of Dugong dugon. NCBI lineage: Eukaryota > Metazoa > Chordata > Mammalia > Sirenia > Dugongidae > Dugong > Dugong dugon. The sequence goes on along the minus strand of CM057475.1, from coordinate 35,028,233 downwards.
TAATGAGCTCGGCTGCACAACACCAGTCTCACCCACCCGACTGTCCTCTCCAGTTCAGAGTGAGCAGACCTGCGCACTTCCTGGACTGGGGCCCGACACCCTGGTGATGATTGTTTCGGGGGTGGAAAAAATTGTTTCTTCCTGTATAGGAAAAAAGCAGTTTGCAGAGCAGGGAGGGAATCCTGCCTGGAGAGGGAACGTTTTAGAAACTTGAGGGTAGGGTGGTGAGGGTCTGCTGCTTGGAACCAAACCTCCTCATCAACAGGTACCAAGATGAAGATTTAATATTAAATCCGTTGGACAGAAATTAACAAAAAAAAATTGAAATCAGCAACATGTAAAAAAATATTGGTACAGCGTGCTTACAAAAATAACCTCCGGGGGTTGGGCAGTAGGCAAAACCGTATATTGTGTGTGTTATTTGTGTAAAATATGATAATTTTTTTAAAACTCAATCTTTTAGTCAAAGTATGGTAAGGGTAAAAAAGGGTTAGTGCATGAGATATTTTCTGGTGCTGGGAGGAAAACGATAATGAGCTGCAAGAAAAAAGACAGCAAAATATGCTTCTTAACCTTGTTGAACCTTAGGAACCCAAGCAGGTAAGATTTAAGTAACCCATAATTTCATGAACAGAACAATTTAATCTTCTAAATTGCTTAACTTTATAAAATAAAACTGGATTGAAAGATCAGATGACCTGGAGCACAATATTGTTAAGTATCATTTATTATATTTAGTTGAATTATACCAATGGTGCTTTCACTGCTTTGATTTTTAGTTTTATTCTATGTGAAAATAAAATCTAATCTTAAAAAGCTGTTCATGTTCTTCTAATTTTAAGATATATTATTTTTCCAAACTGTGTTTTGTGAACAAAAGCAATATTTTTTTAATTAATAGATTTTTTAAAATATGGCAGATATGAATTATGGAGACGTTTGTTTATTTTTATACCCAGTTATCAAATTTATAACTTAAATAGGAAAAGAGAATTCAACAAAGTCATCAGATTGTATTAGTATCATAAATGTGCAAATTCAAATTCACTTTTAAGACGGGAAACAATAACCAGAAAAAGAAGTATAAATGGACTTTAGATTTATCAGTAGATAATGATATGCTCACCTTAAGAATAACTGAATTTTCAAACCACCAGTAGTCCCATTCAGATGACTTCTTTGTAAGTCATTTCTGACATTAGTTGAAAAACTTCTTTATTTATTTTTAATTATTATTGCATTTTATTATCAGTATCTTTATAAATCTGATTTTTATTTGTCTTTAGGGGTTGGAAACATTACATATAAACTTACAGACATATTTTGATACATACATTAAAAAAAGACAAACCATTAAAAAAAAAAAAAAAAAAAAAAGATGGTCGTAAGTGTGGTTGCTTTTAACTAGAATATGTCGTAAATCAGGGACCATCCGCAAACGGTTATGATGGAGACACCTCAGCCATCATCTCCAACAGGAAGTTAACCTTGATTTCTCCATACTTCCTTAGAATCCCCCAGCCTCCATCCTAGCTGCCTTTGTTCTGATGATCCCTATAATTGTACTTGGTCTCCATTTTGATATGACCTCTTTAAGTGACTTTCTCTCAAGGTTCTAAGCAGAAGCTCCGTTTTGTGCTTTTCTTTTTGCATCTCAGCGCCTAGTAAAATCACTGTTGTTATTGTAGGACCTGGCAAAAAGTAGCACTCAATGACTGCTTCTGGATGGAGATATTAGTGAATGATAAACATGTCAAAAAATATTTGCAATCAGGGCAGCAAACACTCAACTAAGAATCTGTAATTAACACTTTTTAAAATCAATGTCCTTTTGTCCTCATCCACCTTTTCATTCTCAGACCCACCAAAACCAAACCCATTGCCACTGAGTTGATTCTAGCTCATAGTGACCCTGACGGACAGAGTAAAACTGCCCCATAGGGTCTCCAAGGCTGTAAATCTTTAAGGAAGCAGACTGCCGTATCTTTCTTCCATGGAGCAGCTGGTGGGTTCAAACCACTGACCGTTCAGTTAGCAGCCAAGCACTTGAACCACTTTGCCACCAGGACTGCTTATTCTCAGACCACCATTCTTAAACATCCAATTCGTGTCTTTTTGTTCATAGATATACCTGCCAGACATGTATTGTTTCATAGGCATACATTTTAATTTATATAAATTAGATTTTGTTCTATACTTCACTTTGTTAATGTTTTCTCACTCAGTACTATGTTTTTAAGGTCCCTACACTTTTTTTTTCTTTTATTTTTTTTTAAATTTTTTAATTTTTTTTTAATATTTTATTGTACTTCAGGTGAAGGTTTACATAACAAATAGTTTCTCATGAAACAGTAGTATACATGTTGTTTTATGACATTGGTTAACAACCCCACAACATATTAACCCTCTAAATTCTCAACCTTTTTTTCTTGGTGAAAATACACATAGCCAAAGATAGACCGTTTCAAAAATTTCAACATACACAGTTCAGTGACATTGACTATGCTCTTCCAACTGTGCTGTTATTCTCACCTAAGATGAAGGCTCACAGAACAAAATAGTTTCTCATTTAACAGTTACTACAAATGTTGCAATATGACAATGGTTAATAATCTCACAACACATCAACAATATCCTTACTCAACCTTGGGTTCCCTATCACCAGCTTCCTTCTCCCCTTCTGCCTTCTGGCCCTTGTCACTGGACTCCGGTACCTCGTTAGTCTCTTTTGGTTTTACGGGGCTGTCCACTCCCAGGCTGAACAGTGAACCTAGAAGATAACTTCACCACTGAGCTAAAAGGGTGTCTGGGGGCCATATTCTTGGGGTTTCTCCAGTCTCCTTTAGGCCAGTAAATATGGTCTTCTATTTTGTGGGTTAGAATTATGCGCTACATCCTTCTCCAGCTCTGTCCAGAACCCTCTGTTGTGATCCTGCAGTCAGTGGTGGTAGCCGGGCACCACCTAGCTGTACTGGACTCAGTCCGGTGGAGGCCTTGGTAGCTGTGGACAATTAGTCCTTTGGACTAATCTTTTCCTTGTATCCTGTTCTTAAGGTCCCTACATCTTGTTATGTATGTATGTATGGGTGTATTTTTTAACTGTTACATAGTTTCCTCTGGTATATATTCACCACATGTGCTCTATTTGCTCTGCCACTGATGGACATCCAAATTGCTTCCAAATTCTTGTCATCACAAACAACATTGTAGTAAACATGCCCATAAACGTCTATTCATGGAACCATGTGAGAATATTATTGGGTTATCAATACATTTCCCTTTTAACCAATATGCAATGGGTTAACCATTAAGATCTTCCCTGGAAGCTCATCAACTGGGCATGAACATCTATGGATCAAAAGCTATATTAATTGTAGTAGGCAAATCTGCAGATTTTCCACCACCTTCCACTGCCTGTAGAAAATGTGTTTCTCTTCCTGTACCAGGGGTTTTCATTGAGTACATGCTCCAGAAAGTTTGCACACGATACTTATGGATGGTTTAGTGTAGACCATACATTGCTGAGGTTCATGAGCTCTAATAGATGAGAAACCTAAGTTCCATCAAGAAAGGGGAAATATTCCCCTCCCCCCTTTTTTTGTTTTTTAGGTGATAATAATAGTGAGGTAGTTTGCTTACCTAATTCTTTGGAGCTAGGGTCCTTAACCTGAGAGTCATCAATTCCTCTGAGGTCCAGAAATGAGCATAATATTGTGCATATGTATAATGTACATTCTGTCCTCATGATTTTCACTGCATTCTATGAAGCTAAATAGAAATTAAAAAGAATGACTCTAGAAATGGCTAAGTAGACAATCAGCTGTATTTTTAGAAAAGTAAACCATCTAAGATAATTTCTGAAGTGTTTTATTGTTTATGACTTGACCCTGTATGAAATAATCATGAGAAAAATCATTTTCAAAGCTACACTAGTTTTTGAAATAAGTAATAGCAAAAGTAGAGAATGAATAAAACTCTTTACAGAAAAAAGATAATTTTCAGAGAAATATACATTAATAGGTTATGTATCTATCCAGATTCAAATTAACCCTATCAATCTCATTTTCAACTCTTGACTACATCAGTGTTATGGGAGAGTTGTTTGCTTTTAAAAAAATATTAAACTTTACTATTATCTTAAAATATTGCTTTTGTTCTATGGACATAAGTGCAAATATTAGATGCTACAATTTCTTTGAAAAGTGGACAATAAGTTATTTTGTTACTTGAATTGGTTAAGGTGTTAATAAAAGATTAATTAAAGCTAATTTAATTTAGCAGGCATCCGTCCAAATGGCTCAGTGTATGGGCTTCTGCATAACAAGACTAAAGCCCTAGAAACTAAAGGAAAAATTACACTAAAATCTACCACAAAACACACAAGGGACCAAAAGATAACATGAGACATGAGAAGAACTCAAACATTTATAAACAAGATGTTCCAAGCCTTTGTGATCTTGGGTATCGAACAGTGGATCTCAATTTGGACAGATTTTGCCTTTAGGAGACATTTAGCAAAGTCTGGAGGCATTTTTTGTCACAACTGGTTAGGGGTACTATCGGTATCTTGTAGGTAGTGGCCAGGGATGCTTAAAAAATCCTATATAAGATACTCCACTGGTCTCACCCTATCGGGAGCAAAGGAGAGTGAAAAAAACTAAAGACACAAGGGAAAGATCAGCCCAAAGGACTAATGGACCACAACTACCCACAGCCTCCACCAGACTGAGTCTAGTACTGCTGGATGGTGCCCGGCTACCACCACCAACTGCTCTGACAGGGATAATAAGATGCACCCAGACAGAGTTGGAGAAAAATGTAGAACAAAACTGTAACTCACAAAAAAAGACCAGACTTACTGGCCTGACAGAGACTGGAGAAACGCCGAGGGTATGGCTCCTAGACGCCGTTTTAGCTCAGTAATGAAGTCACAACTCAGGTTCACCCTTCAGCCAGGGATTAGACAGGCCCATAAAACAAAATGAGACTAAAGGGGCACACCAGCCCAGGGCAAGGACTAGAAGGCAGGAGGGGTAAGAAAGCTGGTAATAGGGAACCCAAGGTCGAGAAGGGACAGTGTTGACATGTCGTGGGGTTGTTAACCAATGTCATAAAATAGTATGTGTACTAACTGTTTAATGAGAATCTAGTGTTTTCTGTAAACCTTCATCTAAAGTACAAAAAAAAAAAACAAAAAAAAAAACTGTCTAGCACAGAAAACCCCCCTAAAACAAAGAATTATCCAGCTCAAAAAGTCGATGGTACTAAGGTTGATAAACCCTGGTATAAAATATGGCTTATTTATTTTCAGTGACTCAAATGTGTATCTCAGACCTAAATGACCTAAATTTTGCCATCCAATAGAAGTTAATTACTCATTCAGCTTCATATGGGGCCGCAATCCGGTCTTTCTTCTTTTATTATTATCATTATCATTTGTTATTATTAAGTTTCTGCTTACCCTTGTCCTTTGCCTAAAGAAGCCACTGAGGAGTGCGGACCACTGCCTCTAAAAACCAGTGTCTGTGCTGTGACCATAGTAATGGTGCTGTGGCAGAGAAGCCCATGGCTTCTCATTCCAGTGGTGCTTGAGAGGGTTCCTAGGTCTCATGCAGAGGCAATGAGAAAGGTTTCTTCTCTAATGCAGCACTACACCATAAAACTAGCACAGAGTCTCACGAGTCTCATCCCATTTACAATGAATACCAGTTCTAGAAATTTTGGTGTTCACTTTCAATAATCCCAAGAGGGTTGGGAAAAGAGGATTTGTCTCCTACTCTATCCTTCTGGTCCCTGTGGTGGTATAATGGTTAAGAGCTAGGGCTGCTAACCAAAAGGTCAGCAGTTCAAATCCACCAGCTGCTTCTTGGAAACCCTATGGGGGCAGTTCTATTCTGTCCTACAGGGTCACTATGAGTCAGAATTGACTCGACGGCAACGGGTTTTGTTTTGTTTTTTTTCTATCCTCCTGAGCACTCTTATAATTCCCTTGCTCAACACGACTCTTCTCTTTTAGTTATAAAACTAAGGTCATCATGCACATTAATTGATACAGAAGATACAGCTTTTAGTCTGGAAGGATAAAGAGGAATTGGAAGTATTACGGGCCATAACTAGGGCTGCCAGTTAAAATAAAGGAACATGTTTAAAATAAAAAATATTTGTGGTTTATCTGAAATTCAAATTTAATTGGGCATCCTGTATTTTTACTTGCTAAAACTAATAAACTTAGTCTTAACAGTATCTGGGGCACAGGTCAGCCAGCCAAAAATACACTTATTAAATTTAAGAATGAGGTCTGAGGCTTAGAGAGTTAATATAGTAGGAAATACATAGGCAGCAACTATCCAAGAATAGTGACTTCAATGTGATATGATGAAAAAGAGTCACTGGTAGATATTCGCACTAATGATCTAAAAGTCATATTTAAAATTGTATGCAGATATTAGATTTTGATAGTTTAAATATACAATTGCATTAATGTATCTATAAAACATCATTAGTCATTCAGAATCCTTTTAGCAAGTTATCATGAAGCACCTGCCATAAATCAATAGATTACCACTTCTCTCTCCATGATTTCAATATTTATTTACATTTTCCTATACAGAATCAATATCTACTTTATAATTAAAGGGGATGCACTTCTAATTAGAAATTGTGGATCTCTGTGAGTGATTAAAATGGGATGATAAAATTATCAATCACTCTATTTTGTACATTAATCAAAGCGCAAACATGAGTATAAAGAACATTAAAACCAATCATATGTCTATAATAAAATAGAAAGAAATATTGAGGCCAGGGATATAAGTTTTCATAGGATAAATCATGCAAATGTAAAAAGTTTGCATTTTTTCACATTGATCCATTAATTTAAATGGTTTTCAATAGAAAACAACCTGACCAGTAATGCTTCTCATCAGCTGCCAGTTCTTGCAGTTTTTTACAAGTGAATGGTCTATTTAATGATGACTCTATGGCTTAGGCAATTCCATGCAGACAATTTCATAGACTAATCTCCTTACCCCCTCAGAAAAATAGACATTCTGAAATCATTTAATCAGTATTTTTTTTAAAGCAATATTACATATTCCTCTACATTAACTTAATGGCAGCCAGTTTGTTTGTTTTTTTTTTTTTTTTTTGGTTTAGACAACTTGAAGGATAGGCCTCATTAGATGAATGGGGAAAATCATCTTAAGCCAATAATGGCAAATGTTGTAAAAAAATAAATAAATAAATAACACTAGAATGGGAATTTTAACTCTGGCTTTTCCCTTAGGAACACCAATTAAAATTCTAGTACTTCCATTTTCTCATCTGTAAAACAGGGATAGACATAGACATCGAATATAGATATAAAGGCTCCATACTTATAATTAGGATTTTGTTGAAGATCAAAGGTGAGTTTATACAATATTTTATAAACTGCTAGGCTATCATAATATAAGTTACTATTATATTAGCATATCAATTATATGTAAATAAATGCTTTTCAGGCAGTTGAAAGTGATATTTTTACTCATAAGTAGTTTTATCTTTATCTCCAGTGATTTTTGACATCCTTATTGTTAAGTAATCATTTTTAAGTAAATCCTTACTGATTGGCAAATATAAATTTTATAACAGTATCAACTCAGCAACTAACAACCTGTTACAACGAGATACTCAGATGATAGATAATTATACATTACTTCACATTGTTAAGACAATGATCTATTACTCTTTCATCTATTTTTATGAATTTTGTAGCCATTTTCCTTACTTTAAACCATTATACCCTGTAATGGATATAAAGCTTCCTGAGTCTTTGATGATTTATGTCTTATTGGCTACCCTGTTTGTTGTTTGCGAGAGCAAAGGAACACACTGAAGAACACTATTTTTGCCTCCTTCTGCCTGCTTTCAATAAAAGGCAGCTGAGGCTACTGTATATGTTTCAGGTCTCTTGCATACATATGCTGCTACATGGAGCAAATGGAACAAATTTATAATGAGAAAAATGTAAAATACTAGGACTTGAACATTCTTGAACTTCAGGTATTAACCATCTTTCTTCTTCAAAGCTATCCAGACTGACCATTGTAAATTGGATCCATTGTAAATTGAATGCCACTGTAAGTATAGAAAATATATACCAAGCTATATAATGATTTGGTCTGATACAGAAAAATGACTATTAGTCATAACATCAGAGCATTCCTGAAATGTATTTTTACTGTCCATTTTTCTCTCATATCACACAACTAGGAAAACAAACTGCACAAAAATAGTTCAAATTCTTAGCATGCTTAGTTTGTAATTAATTCAGAACTGTTTTCATCTTTTTAAAGTTATTTTACAGCATCAGATAACTATTTCTTTCCTAATGTTTTAACTTTATCACCTACTACTGCCAAAGCGATAATGATCCTCCTACGACTATCCAATCAGTAATATGACTAGCTCTTTGGGCACAACTGAGAAATGGTGATCCCACAGCCTTAGTGGATTATTTGGAATGGCTTTGTTGACTCTCCCTGAGGTAAATAATCATCCAGAGAACAGAGACAGAATGTCATTATTGAAAACTTATGCTTACATGGACTCTCAGAAACCAGATTCTCAGCTACACCTTCCTTTACAGACACAAAACGTTCTAAACATCCTTTCTCAGGTACTAAACTTCCGTCACCATGTTTCACTCTTCTAAGAATAATTTTGCTAATGAAAAAGACTGGTGCTTAACTGCTGTCCTGACAGTCAACTGCTGATCTTAGTCCACTATTTCTCATCTTTTGGGATCTCTAAACAATACAGTTCTCCACATTTTGATCTGAACAAAAAAGAGTTCTATTGAGGTTTCACTTACCAGCTCGAATCCAGTCTAGTCTGTCTGATAATCATCGTTACTGTCATCAGATTAACACTACCCAAATTTATCAAATGTTTGCTATGTTCTCAGTTTTGTGCAAAGTACCATTTCATTTAATCTACACAAAAATCCCATGACATAGGTACTATGATTATCCCCACGTCATAGATTTGGAAACTAAAACTCAAAAGGCACTCTGATGGCTAATTTTATATGTCATTTCGGCTAGGCTATGGTGTCCAGTTGTTTGGTCAAACACTAGCCTAGATATCACTGTGAAGGTATTTTGTAGATGTGGTTAACATTTACAGTAGGTTTGTTCAAAGTAAGGCAGACTACCCTCAACGGTGTGGATAGACCTTATCCAATCTGTCAAAGGCATTAAAAGCAAAAGACGAAGGTTTCACAAAGAAAAAATTCTGCCTCAGGACTGTAATGTAGAAATCCTGCCTGACTTTACACCCTGGCCTATTAAGTTCAGACTTGCTAGTCCCCACAGCTGTGTGAGCCAATCCCTTAAAATGTATCAGTAGATAGACAGATAGATTGATAGATAAATAGATAGATAACATCTTAGTTACCTAGTGCTTCTGTAACAGAAATACCACAGGTGGTACGCTTTAAAGAACACAAATTTATTTTTTCACAGCTCTAAAGGCTAAACAACCAAATCAGGGTTTCAGCAATGTTGATTCCTTTTGTGAGACTCTCTCCTAGTTTCTGTTGGCTGCCAGGGATTCTTGGAATTTCATTGCTTGTAGATGATCTTCACATGTGTGTGTCTCCGGGTTTATTCTGTTCTTTTATCACTCAGAAGTGATTAGGTTTAGGATCCACCCTACATTGGCATGGCATCTACTAATTAATTACATTAGATTTCAGTATGGAAGGTCATTACATTGCATTATAGAAGATAATCTGCTCTACTCAAAGTCAATTTATTTAAGCACATGTTACTAATCTATGACAGCAACTAGACAAGTGTTTGATCAAATCACTGAGAACCATAGCCTAGTCCAGCTGACACACAGAATTAACCATGCTAGATAGAAGTATATAGGTATATAAGAGAGAGAGAGAGAATAGCGTTCTCCAAAGAAAGAGAACCAAAAGAAGCCATATCCGATTGGAATATGAACAAAAACAAATCCTATTACTTCTGTTCCTATGGAGAGCCCTAATACAGTAACTTGTTAAAGGTTATATAACCAGTAAAGCTGGTTTTTGAGCACTCATCTGTCTAACCACAAACTTCAAGACTAAACTATTACTCTATACTGCAATTTAAATGATTTGGTTAGAGGACAAACTTCTTTCCTTCTTTTTCTAGGGTGAATGCAGTTCACCATTTCCTGGCACTGCCCTGGGCAAGTCTTCTAACTGAAGCCCTGTGGGTTCAAAATCCCTTCCAAGCATTAACTTTCTTCTGCAATTTCCCTCATCTATAAAATTGAGGATGACGATAATTGCAGAGATGCCAGGGAAATTTATAATCATTAATGAGCTAAGCCCTTTGAAAACATAAAGCAGAATTAAATGTTAATATTTCTAATCCTCTTAATTAGACAAAGTGGCAAATGTGTCCAAAAATTCTGTAACTAACTGCATTACTCTATCATTCATGTAGCTAAGTTTAAGTTCTTTGAAATATGTTTTAAGTTGATTAAACATATGGATGGCTGCATTTATAAACATGCATTACTAATATGCTATATGACAATAAATGTAGTTTTTACTGTTATAACTAGAGAGTGATATATTCTGGTCAAAAACTACATCCCAGTAATTACATGCTGTCTATTAATTTTTATTTTATTTATAAGAAACATGTATTTATTCATGTCTTTATTGAATAAAGCATTTGAAGTGACTTCTGTGAAAATCTAGACATCAGTTTTGAAAAAAGAAATCAGAAACTAACCTACAGAACCAGGTGAAGGCAGGCCAGAGGTACGATGATGATCAATGTTTTTGCCAGTGTTTAAATTAAAATTTAAGCTTTCTGGCTGTTAACTTAAAGACATAATCAGATACATAAATATCTCTTTGTTATGTTGTTAAGAGGAAGAAAGCATACTATTATGAAAGCATGTCATCATACATTATACATTTCATATATAAGAGAAAGATTGCATATCAGCAATAGTAAAACTTTTTTATAATTACAATTGCTCAATAAAAATATGCTCATACAGTAAAGATGTGGGTCATATCATTTATCAAACTCTCCTCAGATACTTATACTGTTATGTTTTATTTAAAATCAACGTTAACAATAAAAATATTCCTATTATACCTTCTTAATTATTATTTAAGTAATCTCAATTCACTGGATTCAGTATTAATGACAATGAATAACATATTTTTAAAATATAAATTTGTTTTTAACACTTAATCTGGATTACTTTTCAAAATTAGTTAATTTTAATTTTAAATGCTAAATTCCTAATTATAATTTACATACAAATTATAATTCTAGTTATATACATAAGACTTTCTCTTTTTGGATTCCAGATGCACAGAATTAGTTTAATTTTATCATAGCTGTGGTTCATGACACACTGTCATCATGGGGGTATAAAACGGCCTCTTTTGTTTTTTCATTTATTGTATTCACATAATATTAATAATTCAATAAACACCTGTAAACTCCCCACCCAAGATGAGAACAAAAACATCGACAGTAAATTACTCCTACCTGTGTGTTCTTCCCTCCTTCTGTCCCTGCATTTCTAAACAATATGAATTTTTTTTTTAAATTACAGATTAGCTCAATGTATTACAGTTATTACAGTGAAATATCTAAATATGTGAACTGTAGACATTGATTCTCTCATACTTTGCCGTTTACAACTCTAGATAAACCTATCCACTAATCAGGGAAGATAACAGCTAAACAAAGATGGAAATTGAATGAATACAAAACTAAACAATTAAGCATACAGTCGTTCTAACACAGCAATATTTAAGATCTAATGAACATGTAGTTAAATAACCTAAAAGAAATATTCCTTTACCCAAAGTCTAGGTAGTATATTTTCTATAAATGCTCTAGATTTCATCACATAACTAGTCTTCTCTTGTTTCTCTTGAAATAGAACAAAGAACAAATAAATTATGCACCCCAATTCTCCATAACTGCTGGATAAGGAAATAACGTGTGAAAATACCTAACATGGAAAACATTTTTGAATGCCTTGTCACTCTGTGTTAGACTGTAGTATGAGACACTGATCAAGATTATGATATCTAGAACCTGATTATGTAGGTTCATAGTCTAGCTCTACTGTCTGTGTAATCTGGGCCAAGTTATTTTAAGTCTGATCTTCAATTTACTCAGCTCTAAAATGAGGATAACTATGAGGATAAGCTTCTTGTGTGAATTGAATGAGTTACTACAAGTAAAGTATATTGAAGAGTGCTTGAAATATTAAATATTATATAAATGTATGGTAGTAGTAGTAGGTGGTAGTGGCCTTGGTACTGAGAAGATGTTATTTAGCTTCCTTCATCAGTACTTGCATTAAATGCTGTGATCTCGTGGACCTAGATGCCACTCATCACCCTCTACCCTTTAGAGTCCATGATATATCACGGATTTGATATTTCAGATATTTAGTAGCCCTAGTAGCACAGTGGTTAAGAGCTACGGTGTGCATGGCTGCTAACCAAAAGTTTGGCAGTTCAAATCTACCAGCCGTTCCTCGGAAACCCTATGGAGTAGTTCTACTCTGTCCTATAGGTTTGCTATGAATCAGAATTGACTTGACGGCAGTGGGTTTGGTTTATATTATTTCTTTATAAATATTAAAAGAAAAAAAGAGACTTTTCAGTTTTAAGGACTTTAAAGAATAAATTCCACAGTGTTGGTTTTGATAAAAAGATAATTCAGCACCTTTTATTTTGAAAAGACCCTTATTGAGATTTGAAGATTTTTATCCTATTTTAAGTGTTTTCCTCAAGACTTTCTTGTTAAGGGGTCACTTGGTAGCTTTCAAGTTCCTTGAGGGCTGGATCCGGCAGAGTACCCGAACAGTAGGTGTTTAGCGCATATTTGTTGAACTGAGATAATGCCAGTCACATCAAAATGTATAAGAAAAAGGAAAAAAAAAATAAAGCAGAGCAAAAGAACAATACCAATTCTGACACTTTCACAAGTGTTGAATCCATAGTATATGGCCAAGGTATAAGCTATTATGTGAATGGAAAGGATAGATTAATCTAGGCTGACCTTTTCTAACAGGCGGAGCAACTTCCATCCTCAATTTTAAAGCACTTAATACTTTTGATATAGGAGGTGTTAGGTTATTTGGTCTCACTTTGTCATAGGCCTCTGGCACCTTATTAACAAATTCAAAACTGGGGCTATTTTTTTTCTTTCTGATAGATATTTATGCCAAAAATAGAAATAAAGTAAGGATTCTAGAACACAGCTGATGATAGCTAGGACTGTTTTACTTATCTTAGTAGATAAAACTCCACAAACTCCCAGATCTGCAAATTGTCTGCTCCTGAACATTTCTAGGGTAGAAAGCCCGTATTACTTTAGAATCTCTAAAGTATTACAGATGGCCCACCAAAATACTCAGTGGGTGATGGTTTGTATGGGAAAAACAAATGATACACAGAAGAAATACAGAACAAATGCAGGAAGCCCAGGAGAGTGTGTGTTTTAGTTTTAGTATGATTATAACAGTTTAATTTAATTTCACTTACAGCTTCATTAAAATGAGAATCATAATGATCCTGTGTTACATGAAAGCACTTGAGAAGGATCAAAGAAGGACAAGATAAGGCTCCTACCATTACCAAAACTTTCTCATTTTAGATTGTAATTTCATTTATTTGATAAATAATAAACTTATAATAACATATTAACGTAGGGTGCTTAGGTTAAAGTTACAAAAATTGCCATAAAACTGAGCTGTATGTATGGCAAATAGTGACAAAATACATCAGAAAAGAGAAATAGCAATAGAACATGGTGCTGTAGACAGAAGCACCATGCTGACCCTCCACAGCAAAGATCTGAAAAACTAAGTCAAACAGTCACACATCAATCCTGAAACCTCAAGCATCAAATGAAGAGATAAAGAACTCAGCCATGCACTGAATGGAATAAGAAACTGACCAAGAACAGAGAGCACGGAGAGATACATGTAGAAGTCCCCTATCAGCTACCACAGCATGGATCTGGCATCTTGGACTCCTATCAGAGATCAGTGAACAGGGGGTATGAGAAAGTAGCTTCACGGAGCTTCCAGCAGGGGACAGAACAACAGGTAACCAGCAATATACACTTTCCCACCCCCCACCCTTCTTCACCCTCACTCGGCCTCCTCAGCTTCCTGCGGCCAAAGACTCTTGGCCGGGAAGCACCAGCTTCACCCCAGTGTTACTCGGATTACATCCACCCACACTGGCCGGCTCCCTGAGTGCCATTTGTTGGCTGCTGGTATTGCTTTTTTCTGCTTCATTAGATTTCTTCCTTACCTCTCACCACCTCCCCCTCCTTTCTTTCAAACACCTGACTCCGTGTGCCATCTTTGCTTCTTCCTGAAAGGCTGTGCAACACCACTCTACTGTGAATGTGCTTCCTGGCCAGTGCCACCACGCTGGTGGGACACCCGGGGCTTTTTGTTTGTTTGATCTGATTTGTTCTGTTTTGATTTGTTTGTTTGTTTTCTTTTTCTTTTCTTGGCTTGGGAGCCCCTTCTAGCCAGGCAGTATTGTGCTGCTTGGGAGCTACTCCCTTACTCTGTGTGGACGCACAGTGACATCCCTGAGAGCATTTCTTTTTTTTTTTTTTTTTGTTTGTTTGTTTTTGTTTTCTTCTCTCTCTTTTCCCCTTTTTGTCTTCTTCATTTCCAGTTTCTTGTCTCTGTATACTTACCTTCTCTTCCTATCTCCTGAATACCTGGTGTTGTGTGACACCTCTATGCCTTCTAGCCAGGCTGTATTTCACAGCCTGGAAGCAACTTTCCCAGTCCTAGCAGGTGCACCAGTGGGGTCCTTGGGGACTTTTCTTTCTTTTTTTCCTCTAATTTTTATTTATTCATTTTTTTCTTTTATCCTTTTTTTCATTTTTCTCCATTTCTCAGTCCCTCATCTCTCCACTCCAATAGCAAGTTCCCTTAGCACTCTTATTTGTTTGTGTGTATGTTTTTGGCTCCTGTTCCTCTCTCCTTGCTCTCATCTTTCCCATACCCATCTTAGCTCCACACATCACAATCTCCCCCCTCCTTCCTGCATACCTGAACCATGCGCTGAACATCACACTCCCAAGCAGCACAGGCACGGCCTACCGGAACCTGCCTTACACTAATTACTAGTCCACCCTGTCGGCCCTAGTACGTGCCACAAACAACCCATCCCAGCAAATCCCCTTCAGCTGGACCTGTCCTGCTGTAACATACCTGAGGGACTGACCCTGCCCATTGGAGAATGAGGTGAAAAGTGTCATGCCCACAGATGAACAAACAACAAAGAACGCACAGCCCGCCTGTTCAGACATAACCAAATAAAACAAAAAGCAGAAAGAAACAAACAAATCTACAATCAATAAGTAAGGAAAATAACTACTGAATGCCCCGAAGACGGCAGAAAATATCAAAACATACACAAAAACAAGACAGGATGTTTCCAGTAGGCATCCAAAATAAAACACCAGATGACTTTCCAGTAGACAAAAAGGCACTAGAACTACGTGATACGGAATTCAAATCTCTAATATTCAGAATTATCCAAGAGTTGAAGCAAAAAGCAGACAAAAATGAGGAAAAATAGACAAATTAAAGGAACTTACAGACAAAAACATGGAAGAATTCAAGAAAATAATACAGGAACAAAATTCTAAAATAAATTCACAACTAGAAATCATACAGAAACAACAATTAGAAATCCAAAAGATAAACAACAAGGTTTCAGAAATGGACAGTGTTATAGAAGGGCTGAGGAGCTGTTTTGAAACTATGGAAGACAGGATTAGCGAAATAAAGGACAAACACTTGACTACAACTCTGAGGAAAAATCAGAAAAAAGAACAAAGAAAAATGAAGAAACCCTGAGAATTATGTGGGATACAATCAAAAGCAAAAATCTGCAAGGGATTGGAGTTCCAGAACAGGGGGAGAAAACAGAAAACACAGAGAGGATCATTGAAGAATTGCTAACAGAAAACTTCCCAAATATTATGAAAGATGAAAAGGTGGCCATCCAAGAAGCTCAACGAACCCAATATAGGATAGACCCCAAAAGCAAATCACCAAGGCATGTCATAATCACACTTGCTAAAACCAAAGACAAACAAATCATCCTGAGAGCAGCTCGAGAAAAAAAGCCACATACAGAGGAGAAACAATAAGAACAAGCTCGGATTATTCAGCAGAAACCATGTAGACAAGAAGGCAATGGGATGGCATATATAAAACCTTGAAAGAAAAAAATTGCCAGCCAAGAATAATACAACCTGCAAAACTCTCATTCAAATATGATGGTGAAATTAGGACATTTCCAGATAAACAGAAATTAAGGGACTATGTACAAACCAAACCAAACTTACGAGACTTATTAAAGGGAGTCCTTTGATCTGAGAACAAACAACATCAGACCACAGGCTGAATCTAGGACACAGGATTTTACTAGCTAGATACCAACCTAGGAAATAAACTCTTAAGGACTATCCAAAATCAAAAGAATTACAATAGGGAACCAGAGAGATTAATCTGTAAATGACAACAGCATCGGAACACTAAAAGAGGGAATAAATGGTATACGTATAGAACCTTCTAATGGAGAAGAAGGCAAGGCAATACCAAGTAATAATAGACTGGTTCAAACCTAGGAAGATAAGGGTAAACAAGGATGGGAGGGGTGGGGGTGGGGGGAAACTAAATAGACACAAGTGGTAACTTTGGTGAAGGGTAAGACAGTACAAAATACTGGGGAAGCCATCAAAACTTGTACAAGGAAAGGTCATGGAATCTCCAGAGACACATCCAAACTCCCTGAGGGACTGAATTGCTGAGTGGAGGGCTATGGGGACCATGGTCTCTGGGAATGTCTGGCTCAACTGGTATAACACGGTTTATAAAGACAATGTTCTACATTCTACCTTGGTGAGTAGCTTCTGGGGTCTTAAAAGCCTGTGAGCAGCCATCTAGGATACTCCACTGGTCTCACCCCTTCAGGAGCAAGGGAGAATGAAGAGAACAGGATACAAGGAAAAGATTAGTCCAAAGGACTATTGGACCACAGCTAACACGACCTCCATCAGACTGAGTCCTTTACAGCTAGTTAGTGCCCGGCTACCACCACTGACTGCTCTGACGGGGATCACAACTGAGGGTCCTGGACAGAGTTGGAGAAGGATGTAGAACAAAATTCTAACTCACACACACAAAAAAGACCAGATTTACTGGCCTGACAGACTGGAGAAACCCTGAGAGTATGGCCCCCAGACACCCTTTTAGCTCAGTGGTGAAGTCACTCCTGAGGTTCACCTTCAGCCAGGGATTGGACAGCCCCATAAAACAAAATGGGACTAATGAGGCACAGGGACAAGGACTAGTAGGCAGGAGGGCTGGTGATAGGGAACCCAGGGTTGAGAAGGGACAATGTTGACATGTTGTGGGGTTGTTAACCATTGTCATAAGGCAATATATGTACTAACTGTTTAATGAGAAACTATTTGTTCTGTAGACATTTATCTAAGGTACAAAAAAAAAAAAAGAATTATTTATGTGAGATCAAATTGACAACAGCAACTCAAAAGGTTTCATGGGAAGCCTAGGGTGTAGTGAGTTGCAGATAATGGTGATGGAATAATCTGGAAAAGGATAGTGAGAATAGCAGCCCAACTGGAAGAATGTAATCGATGTCACTGAATTGTACATGTAAAAACTTTTGAAATGGTGTAACTTTGGCTATGTATATTTTCACCAAAAAAAAAAAAAAAAAAGTCCTCCAAGGTCGAGAAGGGAGAGTGTTGACATGTTGTGGGGTTGTTAACCAATGTCATGAAACAGTATGTGTACTGACTGTTTAATGAGAAACTATTTGTTCTGTCAACCTTCATCCAAAGTACAATAAAAAAATTTTTTAAAAAAAGACATGAGAAATAAATAGCAATAGGCATATATGTATATTCTTAGTTTATATATTGATTGATAATAATAGTTTTGTTTTCTGCCATAGAATCATATCTAAAATATTTAGATTATATGACATTGTTAGGTATATACATTTATATACACACATACATATATATGTGATAAATATATATGCACACATACATATATATGTTAAATTTGGTTTTATAGACATTGAATTCTATCCATGTAATTAAAATGATTAGGATTTTCAAGATCTCACTGCAAATATTAACTATGAAAGTGAAAATCATACCAAACATACACAAAGTATTTCAAGTCCAAAAGGGGTCTCATGTCAGTGTGAAAGCAGTCATGAGGAAAAAAATAGTAAAAAAGAGGAAAATACCTACTGAGATTTCTTGTTGCACTGCATATCTTTCATATCCACCACCAAATCCAATTTCTAGTCTTCTGAAACCCACTTTTTGCTCCTACAGGCCGACTATATAGTGGACTATTTCCCAGGCTCCCTTGCCATCTGGCTTCTGTTGGATTCAGGCAAAGAGGGAGACACTGGCAGGAGACTGGAGGGAGGGAGAAGAGTGCAGCTGGGTGGTCATGTTTCTGACTCCCTCGTCTTTCAGGGATTGCTAGCATCAACTATGCCCCTTAACCAAAAGTTACCAATCTTGTCAGGCAGTCCTTTGTTTACAACCTTCTCTGTCTATCGGTTGTGATAACTAGTCCTTTTGGAGCAACGTTTAAGCACTAGACTGCTAGCCCAAAGGTTGGCAGTTCCAACTCACTCAGCCACTCTTGGGAGGAAGACCTGGCAACCTGCTCCCGTAAAGATTACAGCCAAGAAAACCCTATGGGGCAGTTTTCCTCTGTTACGTGGGGCTACTATGGGTCAGACTTGAGGGCACTCAACAACAAACAACAAATCTCTTCCCTGCAGTACTAGGGATGCTAATGGTACCCACTACTACCTAGCCCAGGGCTGCTAGACTATCCCTGTATGGTTTCCCTACGGACTGACTCTACATCTTTATTACATTTCTCAAACTACTAAATTTGATTATACCATCAGTTTTCTGCTAGTAACCTGGGTGTACACTTACAGTATGTGGAAACATGAATATTTTGTTCTCTGGATCTTTTTCAAAGACTACTTTAGTTCCTGACTTGAGAGGGATTTGTTATTGTTGTCAGCTGTTGTGGAGCTGGCCCCAAATCATGGTGACCCCCTGAATAACAGAATGGAACAAAACACTACCGGATCCTGGGCCATCCCCATGGTAGACGTTTACCATAATATTTGTTTAAAATACTCTTACAGCCATGTCAACCTGCTATTTAATTAGATATTAGATATGTTGCTCTATTTAATTACATATGCATTTCTTGTGTATGATATGCATATCAAAGACATAGCTGAGGTAACTTAAAACAAAAAGTATCCATAAAATGTGTCCAGTGAAAGAACAGAATATTTTCTAAAGATAATTTTGAAGCATAAATCAAATTCCTTAAACTTTTCTATACACTTTGAAGAAATATCTCCACTTCTGGAAATGCATTCTAGAGAAATAATCTTGAATGTATGGTTAGATTTAACTACAAAGATATTCATTGGAACTGTTCTTTATAAGTGAGTAATTAAAAACAATCTAAATGTCCAACTTCATAAATGCTACTTATGGAATACTATGGAATTAAAACTATGCTTTTAAAATGACACTTTGTGACTCAAATATGTGCTTAAAATACATGAAAAGAAAAAAGGTATATTTTTAAAAGAGATGGACTAGAATTTCTTTGTGAAACTGTATGTTAATAGAAGAGTTATAATGTTTAGGAAAGAAAACTAAAATGTTGTTAGGTAATATTTTCGCTAAAATACTGTTAATGATGACTAGCTCTGTTTTCTGAAATTATAAGTGGTATATATTGCCCCTGTTGATTATTTCTACTTTCTGTACTGAACACATATAAAGAAAAAATCAATAAAGTCCATTTATTAAATCCAAAAGAAAAGTCACATAATAGAAGAAAGGAGATAAAGATAAGTTACCCTTTTATCCTTATCTGATAAAAGAGAGTACATGGTTTAAAGAGAGAGACAATATTTCTTCTGGTTTTAACTCTAAGCTGTAAAAAGGAATTTATTCTGTAGATCTGGAAATAAGGGGCACTGAACAGCTCATATATATTAAGTCAAATTGCTGTTTTAGGTTTTTTTTTTTTTTTTTGACAAAATAGAAGTATTACATGATAAGTGATTTTACCTACCATTGGGAAAGCAAATTTGCAAAAGATTGCTTAAGATTGAAAAATTCCTGAAGATTTTTCACAAACACATTGAAAACTAATATCTAAGATTAAGCAGATAGTTCTCTTGGGATCTACTTTATGTGATCCCTGGTGGCATAGTGCTTAAGAGCTTGGCTGCTAACTCTAAGGTCTGTAGTTCAAATCCACCAGCCGCTCCTTGGAAACCCTATGGGGTAGTTCTGCTGTGTCCTATAGGAACCCACTTGATGGCACCTAACAACAACAACAACTTCATGTAATGGAATTAGGACAATCTAAAGAGCTGATGGTTGGCATGTCCTTTGGGGACTACCAACATCATACAGCTCAGTTTTATGGCAATCACATTTTTCTGACTGTATTTAGTGTTTACTGAAAGAAATACACATTAGATGCCAGACTTAAGGAAGACAAAAATATCTGTAGAGTGCTTGTGTCATAGCCTGAAAAACATGTTGTTGTTGTTAGGTGCCGTCGAGCTGGTTCTGACCCATAGCAACCCTATAAGACAGAGCAGAACTGCCCCATAGGGTTTCCAAAGAGCGGCTGGTGGATTTGAACTGCTGACCTTTTGGTTAGCAGCTCAGCTCTTAACCAGTACACCACCAGGGCTCCAAAAAACAGGAATCTAGAATGTGAAACTGTCTCTTCTTTTTTCTTGTCAAGTCCATGACATTCCAGCTACTGCCTCAATTTTCACAATATGAGTACATGTAATAATGAGAAAATGTATTTGAAAATATGCTTCTAGCTTATAAATAGTATTAAGTACCCTTTTACAAAAGAAGTGTGTGTATGTATGTGCATATGAGTATGTGTACCTCCCAATTGTTGAAATGACTGTAAGTAGATTCAAAGATTTATCAACATATTTTTTCAGATGGATAGAGAGCTAATAGTGTAGGTTTTGTTTAGAAGTCTGTGAAGGGAAATAAATAAGAACAAATTCAATTTTTTTAATTGAAGGTAAATCCCCAAAAGGATGAAAAGAACAATAAAACCAGGAAGTAAAATATAAACATTTCAACTGAGGAAAAGTTAAAGTCTCTCAGACAATGTTAGAGAGTGGAGTTGGCTAACTGAAATAGAAAAACTGCCACTTACCACAAATAATAATTTGGAGACATAAATATTATACAGGTGTGGCTGCAAGAAGTTGAGATTAATCAATGCATACGGCATTTTCAATGTTGCAAAAATTACAACTGTAAACACTTTTCTATTCAGTCAAATGTTTTGTGAATAATAAATAAGTCTGAATATATTCTACTGTATCAAAACAGAATTTTGACTATGGATCATGATTGTTAACTTGTTTTATACTCAAGGTTGATACATAAATCAATTTGATCTAATATTTGTTTTGGGAGTTTAAAAGGACTGTTTAGGCTTCCCTTGAGGTGCACTCAATATTAGACTTGATACTGTGACAAAAAAGGTCACATTCAGTCTGAAGGAATGAACTACAACAGTAGGGAGTAAAAAACCATTATATATATTTAGAAATATTGGCTTTAGGAGTCTTCTTCAGAATGCAACACTGAGGTCCTGATCTGTTGAGAACTGGTTGTTCCAATGAATGAAGCAGTCCTGGTAATGGAATTATCATATATATCATCACAGATTATCACTCTTTAATCATTAAAATTCAATGAAATATGTTGAACATGAAAATTATACAAATATAATTTTCTATGCTGGGAAATCTTTCAGATTCTTCAGACTTTTGTTCTAACCATCAATCATGATTATACAATACAGGGAAGAAAAAGGTACAAAATATAATTATAGATTCAATATTCTAAAGGGTTTCTTTTTCTTTTCTTTTTAATTATCTTGGAATTATTTTGTTTCCTATAAAGTCTGATTTTTTAAAGTGTTACTATCTCTGATAAATGAGAGCCTGTTTTCTTTATTAACTAGCTATATGTGACCAAAATGTCCCCCAAATTGAAAGCTCTGCTTGAAAGTCTCACTTTCTTTTTCAATAGTTTTATGGAATACTTAACAATTTTCCAATAATGCCACCTTACTCACTATCACTCTTCCGTTTTTAAAAGGTTTTATTTACATGAAGGCCTTATTTTCACTCCTGCCCCATATTTACACCTGAAGCAGTTAATTCTCAAATCTAGCTGCATTTTAGAATAACCTGGGAAACTTCTAAAACTCTCGATGTCCAGGACAAGACTCAGACTAATCTGAGGTGAACCTTTGGGTCTGGGACAGAGGCATCAGTATTTTTAAAACTGCCAAGGTACAGACAAGGCTGAGAAATACTACATTAAATAATAAATACAGCTTTTAATTGCTATGTAAAAACCAAAAACCCACTGCCATCAAATTGAGTCCAACGCACAGCGACCCTGCAGGAAGAGTAGAACTGCCCCATAGGATTTCCAAGGCTGTATAATCTTTACCGAAGCAGACTGCCACATCTTTCTCCTGTGGAGCCGCTGGTGGGTTGGAACCACTGACCTTATGGTTAACAGATGAGTACTTAACCACTCAGTCATCAGGGATCTAATTACTATGCAAGGGAGTGGGGCGGGGGGAGACCATTGAATATGATACCGATCTTTTTTGTTAGCGGCAAGTTAAGAAAATACATTCAGAATATCATTCTAGAGTCAAGACTAAAACAAAAAACAAAAAAACCCGTTGCCATGGAGTCAATTCCGATTCACAGCGACCCTATAGGACAGAGTAGAACTGCCCCATGGGTTTCCATGGAGCGGAGGGTGGATTCAAACTGCCGACCTCTTGGTTAGCAGCCAAATGTTTAACCACTGCACCACCAGGGCCCCAAGAGTATAAAAGGACCTGGAAATTGAGGTGTTTGTATTTTTCTGTAAATGTTAGACTTCGTTGCTACTCTTTTGTTTTTGCATCTTTGGAAAATAAAAATTTGAGACTTAATCTCAAAAAATGGCAAAATTTTAAAATACATGTAATTCTTCTTTTTCTTTCTTTCTTTTTAAACTCTTAACCATCAAGTTTTCCATTTTGATATTAGCAACTTCAATTAAGTGTTATATCCTAGTGCCCCACTTGGAAATTCTAATAATAACACAACACAACTTAATGACTAAATTGGGGAAAAAAAGATTACTGCTAATTCTAGCTGCATAATCAAGAGAAGCCTAGCAGTGGAGCCATAAGTAAAAATACATCAATTGAATAGTTTTAAGAACTGTTGATATTTGAACTCCTGGTCAAGGCTTTATCTAAAATTATGTTGAATGATTGTTTAGAACATGTCTGACTAGATTACTGTCTCATGTTCTTATTGATTAAGCCCCCATGTAGACATACTGAAACTAATAAATTAAAAAATTATGCCAGAAAAATAACAAAAATATATAGAAGCCTCAGGGAAATTTTTGAGATCCTAAACCTATCAAAATATTGCAGTTTACCTAATCTAATCCTACCTTTTTTTTAAACAAAAATATGAAACAATATTCTGAGAAACATCTCAAGAAGGTTGAGTATGACGCTCAGTCCCTAGGCCTCACTAAGTTTCAGAAAAATTGTGGAATTCTCCATATAATCAATCAAATTTCAGTTCCATGTTATTGTGGCCCTGTAACCCAGAGAATGTCATTTAACATATCTCTCATTTTCTGCACATGTAAAATGAGAAGAAAAAAAAAACCTACTCTACCTATCCCACAAGATTATTGTAAAACATAATAACGGATAGAAAATCACTTCATAAAGTCCATAGTGTTATAAAAAAAGTAAGGTATGATTACATTTGAGATCAATAGCAATTTCATCACTCACCAATTAATAGACTTTATATTCTAGTAATCAATAGGAGTTTATGTTCTTTCTGTAATTCATGCTTGGAAGAAAACTACCATTAACTTTAGGAGCTTGAAAAACCACTGTTAAAATATCCAAGACATAACCATGAAGCGATGCTCCACATAAGATAATACAAACTTGCTTTGTTTAACATTTACTATTTTTTTCTAAATACATTTGATAACTTTAAATTCAACCCTAGTGCCTTAGTCATCTAGTGCTGCTATAACAGAAATACCACAAGTGGATGGCTTTAACAAAGAGAAATTTATTCTTTCACAGTCCAGTAGGCTACAAGTCCAAATTCAGAGTGACAGCTCCAGGGGAAAGCTTTCTCTTCTCTGTTGGTTCTGGAGGAAGGTCCTTGTCATAAGTCTTCCCTTGGTCTGAGAGCATCTCAATGCAGGAACCTCAGGTCCAAAGGACGTGCTCTGCTCCTGGCACTGCTTTCTTGGTGGTATAAAGTCCCCAGTTCTCTGCTTGCTTCCCTTTCCTTTTATCTCTTGTAAGATAAAAGGTGGTGCAGGCCACACCCCTGGGAAATTCCCTTTACATTGGATCAGGGCTGTGACCTTAGTAAGGGTATTACCATCCCACTCTAATCCTCTTTAACATAAAATTACAATCACAAAATGGAGGACAACCATACAATACTGGAAATCATGGCCCAGACAAATTGCTAACACACATTTTTGGGGCGACATAATTCAATCTATGACACCTTGTAACAACCCTCAAATGTCATCAAGAAAATATTCAACATCTGCTTTTTTTATTTATAAGTAGATAATTAATAAAGACCATGACTAAATCATTTAGCTATTGAGAGGTATTGTGAGATCAGAGCCTAGGTTTTCTGAATTCCAGGTTACTATGCTTTTCAGTAAGTCACACCACCCATCTCCTTTGTTCTTGGTCCTTCCTACTGACTCATCCTGGGAGTTGTGGTATAAAGGAGGTCAAAATATTTTCAGCCATATTTATGGTAGTTTCCCACCCCACCCGAGGTCGGTGAATAATAAAAGAGAAAAGTTAACTTCTTTTGCTTTGTCAGTGCCCTCACATTGCTTCATTACACTATACTGAGGAAGCTATTTAGGAGCATTTACCATATGCCTTACATTGTGTCATGTGCAGAAACTTCAAGAGGGATTATACACAGAGATGATAAGGCACCTCAGAGAGCTCTAAGTGTTATATGGGGACCAGATGAGAAAAAAGAATTTCAATAAAATGCAGTAGTACTACAAGAAACTTGTGAATAGAATGATGTGGGAACACAAAAGCTGATATACTGAATTCTGTCTAGAGAGGCAAAGATAGGTTTCCCATAAGAGACAGCAGCAGAGTTGGATCTTTTTGTTAAGAATTGCACCCACTGTTCAGACCTTCATGTCTCCCTGTAAATTAATCATTGGAATCATACGTCAAAATGAAGAATCTTCTCTTGTGTATAAATATGTTGAACATTATCATCAAAGATTTCATCCAGAAATGCACTGTTTATCATATCATATACCTAAGATTAATAATTTTCAATAATTTCCTAAAATTTAATCATGTTATCCCTTCATTTAACAGTATGCTTATACCCAAGCATATGTATGAAATAATAAATAATTGACGAAACAAACGGACATTTGAGTTTACACTGTAAGCCATCTTGCTGTTATATGCAGAGGTCTCGTGTAGAATTGCTTTGAAAAAGCACTGCTCTGTAAGAATACGAAGATTTGGTAAATACCCAATAACACATTACTAACTACAACATGGAAGCAAGTAGAAGTGGCTCGGTAAACAATGTTTAAGCTGTCATTAAAAGGAGCAAGATATTCAAACTATGCAGAAATAATCAGCAAAATAGAATGTGCTTTTCAATCATTGTGCACTTTATACTGAAAACTTTTATAGACATCTCTAGGATTCACGGAATTATAAGATTAATAAACAGAAAGAAAGAGAAGAGAGGGAGGGAAGGAAGGAAGGAATAAATATAAATGAAATTCCTAACTTGAATTTAGCACTTGGATACCAATTTCATGGCTAACTCTACATCAAGGAGAAGTTGCAAGTGCTAAAAGTTGGATGGTCAATGTCAGGGACTCCCCAGAAGGAGAGGAAAAAGCAGTTCAAATGTATTTAACAAAACCATGTTTTCAAACTAACTTTATGCGTAAGAGGACCATTACACTTGTTCTTTTTAAAAGGAAATTCTTAATTGGAACTAAATCATTCATTATTCACTGTGATACAGGTTTTATACCCTTAGGTTCCATGTGATTATTCATATGCTCAGCTGGAGGAAAGGGGAAAAAAAGCTATTCTAATGACTTAGCTTGGCTTTGACTCACTGGTTTTTATCTCGCTTTAACTTCCAATCTCAGTTACAGACGGTGTTAAAGCTGAGGGAAATAACATTTTGGTAGTTGGTAAAGGATAAGTACAAGTCATTTCAAGTTGCTGAGGCTTTCATTAAATACGACAAGCTATTTCAAATCCTAAAGTTATTTAAATAAAGGACTAAGAGTTTTCCACTGTATTTATTTAAGAGCTTAAAAGGTAATGTTCAGAATCCAGCAGTCAACCTACTGAATGGTGTGATTAGACATTTATTTTGACAGTGTTCACTGAAGACTCGATTATGCCCCCAGAGCTGAACTCGCACATCATCAAAATGTCTAATGATCTGAGTGTTTACGGGGTAACAACAACCCACATACTAAACAGTTTTGCCAGGATTCTGTCACTGCGACATCTAAATGAAACATTTTGGTGGTTGTCTAATGCACCTAAACTCAATATAGAATTTTAACTAAAAGGAGTGAAATTATACCTGAGCACTTCAAGCAAGTTACCGAAAGTGAAGACATTCTTTAATAATAGAATGCATATTTGAAGAATCAAAGAATGCTGGAGTTGGAAGGAATTTCTGAGATCATTTAATCCAGGTCCTGCATTTCACTGATTTGGAAACATGATTCAGGAATTTCAAAAGGCTTATATCCAAGATTAAACAGCTAATAAATGAAGAAGCTAAGCCCAGAATCCAACACTCTGAATTCAGAGTTTTGGTTTTCTTTCTATCATGCCAAGGTGTTTCCTAGAAATTAAAATTAACCATAATATGCCCAATAAAAAAAGGAGCCCTGGTGGTGCAGTGGTTAAAGTGCTTGACTGCTAAAGGTCCTAAAGGTCTGTGGTTCAAACCTACCAGCTGAAAAAAGATACGACAGTCAGCTTCCCTAAAGATTTATAGCCTTTGAAACCCTATGGGACAGTTCTACTCTGTCCTATAGGAGCTCTGTGAGTTGGAATCAACAAGATGGAAACAGGTTTGTGTTTTGATTTGGTCCCATAAAATATATCATAAAGGAATTTAGGGGACTGCTTACGTATATACCATGGACTACCAGAAGAGTGAAGAAATCTGTGTTGGAAGAAGTACAGACAGAACACTCATTAGAAGCCAGAATGGAGAGACTACATCTCATATGCTTTAGACATGTTATCAGGAGGGACCAGTCCCTGGAGAAGGACATCATGGTTGGTAGAGGGTCAGTGAAAAAGAGGAAGACCCTCAACTGCAACAATGGGCTCAAGCATAACAACAATTGTGAGGATGGTGTACATATAATCTTACATATATTTTTAATCAGTCATGTAAGATCTTAGTAAAAGAAGAAAAACAGACATTTTAAGAAGGTTCTTATAACTCCTATAATACTGAACTTCCATGACTAACCTAAAACCTGCCAAAGACAGGGTTTGATTTAAAGTGATGAGATATATAAAAAAGGTCTTTGCTGAATTTCTGAAACCAACATCTGTCAAATTAGCAAAACATAGACATATGCTTTAGATTCTAGTATGAAGAATGGCAGAATGTTATCAGTGGAAAAATATTAAAGTAGAAGTCAGAAGTCCTGAGATCTCATCCAACTCTGCTAATTCATGTCCTTGTAGCTTAGTATAATTCATTGAAACTCTTTAAGCATTGTTTTTAATATATCTTCATGGCTTCCATAAGATTTCACAAAAATCATATGTTTACACACTATATATCAAACCAGCCACCTGAATTTCATTATTAAACTAGCTAATGTATGATGCTCTCAAGCTATCACATTATGGTAATGCTTGCCATTGCCTTCCTGATGTGAAATAATGACTCTCTGTAATAGATATTTACCCCCTAGGCCTCAGCCACAGTCCTCTTGTTACCCCAAGATTGGGCCCTGAGAGTAACCTTGACTTATGTTACCTCAGGGACCTAATCTCCTTTCCTTTTCTCTCTATCGTAAGCCCCAAGTAAAGATGACTACTGCCTCAACTATCCAAATCTCTTTCAGAGAGATGGTGAAAATGTTGCCTTTCTCTAGCTGCTAATTTGGGATCCAGGGTTCCTAGGCATCTGTGAATATCCTCACCAGGTTAGCTGGGCCCAATGGAGGCAGCACCAACAAGAATAATAATTGGGACACATATTACTTTTATACTATGGAATATATTCCCAGTCCATAACATGTGACTCTATTATCTTTCCCAGACATTCAACGTTCAAATAGATGTGGTTTCTATTAAATAACAATACCTATTTGTCCCCATCCCTTCAACCCAAAGGATTTGTAGAAAACCAAAATATATTGCACAAGAAACATGGAAGATAATTTTTTGTGATAATTGTGGCAATGATACTTTATTTCTCCTTTTATTTTCTGAACTTGCAGGTGCTCTACAAACTAAGTATCTTGAATGAGTCCATGAAAGTTCCTCTACGAGGTCCCTAGCACTGTTCTTCCATAACTCTAGAAACTTCTATCCAGGCTTCCCAAAGCAGAATAGAAAATACACTCATTATTCAGAGGACAAATTGTGATGCAAGCTTCAATTAATGAATAGATTCCCAGTTCCTTATTGGTATAAATCTTTTATGGTATTAAGCAATGTAGGCTACATATTTCTATTTAAACAAACAAAAGAATAAAGAAAAAAGTAATAAAACAAACATTTTTATTATTTGAAGTTTTATTCTAATTTTGAAATATCTGGTGTATATCATTTAACAGTTAGGACATGTGTGGTCAACACAGTCTCTGAGCAGACATTACCAAAAATAGGGATGTTCATTTTCCTAAACTCATCTCTGAAGGAGAGACCAGCAGAGAGAGAGAACCATTCTTTTTAGGGACTGTAATGAATTCCAACATATTCATTAATTTTATAGCAGATCTTGCAGTTTCACAGTGAAACATAAAAAGGTCTATCTTATAGCAAAGAACACCAAGTAGCTATCCAGATGCTTGATGAGAAGGAATTTGTTCTACTGTTTTAAATGCATGGGCGATAAAGCAAGACTTAGAAATATTTTTGTTAGACAGTTTCATTCTAACAGTATCTTCTATAACAGAAATGACCTACAGTAAAATAATTCAAAATTTCCTCTCTTCTGAAGGTGATTTCCATGTAAAATCTGAACACCAATTCAAACAGCACTATGATCTGACTTCGAATGACCTTTGAAGGAGTAATAATTTTCTACTAATGTGAAAAGTTTGAAAATAAGCATTTTTGTGGTTTGATCACTGTTCTTGTGTCATCAGCTCAAACCATACATGTATAAATTAACCAAAGAGCTTGATTTATGTGTAAGAATCCACCTACAGGATTTCTGTAGATTTTTGTTAAAATTAACTTAAGAACAAGTACTATGTTAGTCATGCAAATAAGCTAGTTATTTGTATAAGTTAGAAGGCTGGCATTCTGCCTTCCATACAACCTGGTTAAAATATATAAGATGCCCTATGCAAATAACAGAGCCCTGGTGGTGCAATGGTTAAGAGCTATGGCTGTTAACCAGAAGGTCAGCAGTTCAAATCCACCAGCTGCTCCTTTTTCAGTCTTCCTTACCAAAAGAGAATGGACACCTTTGAATTGTGGTGTTGGTGAAGAATACTGAATATAGTATGGACTGCCAAAAAAATGAACAAATCTGTCTTGGAAGAAGTACAGCAAGAATGCTTCTTAGAAGCAAGGATGGTGAGACTACGTCTCACATACTTTGGACATGTTATCAGGAGGGAACAGTACCTGGAGAAGGACATCATGCTTGGTAGAGTAGAGGCTCAGCAAAAAAGAGGAAGACCCTCAGTGAGATGGATTGACACAGTGACTGCAACAATGGGCTCCAGCATAACAATGATTGTGAGGATGGCACAGGACTGGGCAGTGTTTCGTTCTGTTGTACATAGGGTCGCTACGAGTCGGAACTGACTCAATGGCACCTAACAACAACAACAGCTGCTCCTTGGAAATACTATAAGGTAGTTCTACTCTGTCCTCTAGGGTCACTATGAGTTGGAATAGACTTGATGGCAATGGGTTTGGTTTGGTTTTATAACAAATAATAGGAGCCCTGGTGAGAAATTGACTTGATGGCACCTAACAGCAACAACAAATACAAGTAAATAGTAAATAATAGTAAATAAAAAGTAATACGAAATAA
The DNA here is from genome assembly GCA_030035585.1 of Dugong dugon. Lineage (NCBI taxonomy): Eukaryota > Metazoa > Chordata > Mammalia > Sirenia > Dugongidae > Dugong > Dugong dugon. The sequence goes on along the minus strand of CM057475.1, from coordinate 34,997,656 downwards.
TTTTCTTTTTACAGAAAGCCCAAAACATTAACTTGGAACTGTATTCTCATATAATTTAAACTGTTAAAGAAATGGACATTAGATAACTGGTTAACTGTTTGGAAAACTATTTTTAAAATATCAGATCCCCGTTGATGCCTTTAATATAATGATCTCGGTTTGAATAAATAAATAAATGTAAAAATATATAACAAATAGAAAAAAATATGAATAAATATGCAATTGATTGTACAGTTAGAAAGCTTCTTATGCAAAAAATTAAACGAAGAAACTATAATGGGAAGGATTAATAGATTTGACATAAAAATTAAAAAATAAAACTTTTATATATCAAAGAATTGTCAGAAGTTGAATAAAAAATGTCAAATTGTTAAAAAAAAAGTAAATAAGAATCACCCATTTGAAAAAATGAAAAATGAGATAAATCATTCCAAAAATTATTTCCAAAAAAGACTCATAAAAGAAGATGATCATATTTTTAAAGCAAATCTCACCATTTTTTAAAAACAATGCAAAACAATAATAACATGGGGAAATACATTACTTAGTGGAAGGATAAATTGTTACTCCTGTGTACTTTGTACTTCTCACCCCCAAATTTTCTACCTCTAAAAATTTATTATAAGAAAATAATTGAGGATATGAAGGAAGATACACAAAGATGTTTCTGGAAGTAACATGTATAACTGTTAAAAATTGAGGCAGGGTAGCAAGAACAAAGGAGTCACAAACGGTTAAGGGCTTGACTACTATCTGAAAAGTTGGAGGTTCAAAGCCACCCATGGAAGCACTATGGAGTGCACTTCTACTCTGGAACACGGGTCATCATGAGTCAGAATCGACCTGATGGCAAGTGGTTAGTCGTTTTACCAAGAACAAGGTAAAGTGGTGACAGTTGTAATCAAGAGTTGGCATGCCTTTTCTAAAGGAGCCAGCAGCACCTCTGCTACAGTCCATCACTGTCATGCTGCAGTTGCCCTATTTTCCAAATCTTCTAGTTTTTAAAAAAAAACAGAGAATCCAGTTTTTAAGGTAAAATATTGCAAATTCCAAAGACTGGTAGCTAAATCTTCTTTTAAAACATTATAAACAGTAACAACAAAGTACATTAGTGGACCTGAGTCAGCCTGATGCTAGGTTGCAACATTAAACACAAAGCAACTGCATAATACTGGCACAGCCATTATGTGGTAAACAAATGCTCATAGTGAGTTTCTAAATGATGTTCATAGTGAGTTTCTAAATTATAAAAGTATTCTATGATGAAGTATAACAATTTTTTTTTTAATGAGATAGAAGAATTACATACAATTATGAGTCAGAATCAACTTGACAGCCACGAGTTTGGTTTAGTTTTTTCTTTTTGTGTTTTAGAAACTAACAGGGATCTCTTTCAATGGTAGAATTAAGGATGTATTTTTTTTCTTTCTATATTTTCCAACTTCTCATTATTGGGACGTATTATTCTGAAAGTAGAAAAAAAAAAAAGTCACATCCTGAATGATATAGAAATTAGCACTGTGAAGTAAGGTGCGTTGCAACAAAATCCCACCTACCACTCAGCTGTTGGGCAGCAAGGGATTTGTTATCAAAGGCTGGGAAAATGATGACCATGCTATGCAGCTCAGTCGTAATACTGCGGTCTGAGGTACATGGGGAACAGAGGCATATTTAAGGCATGGCAGGTATGACACGTGCCCTGGGTGCCCCTTGTAGGAGGGTGCCTCTCAGTAGTGTCTATTAACCCAGGAAACCTAACGTCCTTCCTCAAGCACAGGAGACACAGAGGCATAGCAGGGGAGCAGATTCCCCTGAGCGCAAGTTCAAGGGGGCACCAGATGATAGGAAGAATGACATTCTGAGGCGTCACAAATAAGAAAGGTGCCTGCCTAAGGCAGGCAGCAAGAGGGGGGTAAGACCTTTCTCTGAAGTGTCTCCATTATCAACGTCTATTCATCTTGAAATTCGGGGGAGCGGGGAGACACAACTTAGAGATTGCCCCTGGGCACTCGTTACCTTCCCTACACCCCTGCTTGGGAAGTAGAGTTGTAGCTAATGAATTTCCAGCGTTAGGAAAAATAAGTCTGAATATAGAATATTAGTATTATATGATGGTTTTTGCCGGCATTAGCAAAGTATTACAAGGAAAAAACAAGTTTGGAAATAAATTATCAGTTTAAAACAGGAATTAAATGGAGTATATTCTACAAGAGCACTGCCTGAGATGTATCTCCATTCTTTCTCTTTTAAATGGGAGTTTTAATAGTTATCCAATCAGGAAGGATCAGTCCCTGGAGAAGGACGTCATGCTTGGTAAAGTAGAGGGTCAGTGAAAATGAGGAAGACCCTCAGTGAGATGAATTGACACAGTGGCTGCAACAATGGGCTAAAGCATAAAAAATGATTGTGAGGATGGTGTAGAACCAGGCGGTGTTTGGTCCTGTTGTACACAGGACCACTATGACTCGGAACCGACTAGCTGGCACCTGACAGCAACAACAATCTTATCCTTGCTCCACATTGTATACCAAGTGCATGATACAATAAATAGATTTTATTTATAGGTTTTAGATCGAGGATGGAGCCCTGGTAGTGCAACGGTTAAGCTCTGAGCTACTAACTGAAAGGTCGACAGTTCGAACCCACCTAGGGGCTCCACAAGAGAAAAGATCTGGTGAACTGCTCCTGTAAAGATGCAGCCTGGGAAACTGTATGGGGGCAGTTCTACACTGTCATATAGAGTCACTATGAGTGGGAACTGATTCCACAACAAAAACAAGATCAAGAGGAGCATACCCAGATCCCACACAGAGACTTAACACTACAAAATACTTACATTAGTAATAAACCAAACCTGTTGCCAGTGAGTCAATTCCAACTCATAGTGACCCTATAGGACTGAGTAGAACTGCCCTATAGGGTTTCCAAGGAGCGCCTGATGGATTCGAACTGCCAACCTTTGGGTTAGCAGCCAAAGTCTTAACAAAGTAAAACTGCCTCACAGGGTTTCCAAGGAACAGCTGGTGGATTCCAGCTGTGGGCCTTTTGGTTAGCAGCGGAGCTCTTAACCACTGTGCCACCAGGGCTCCATATTAGTAGTAATTCTTGTATAAGAAGCTATAATCACTACAATTACTGAGGCAATAAGAGTCTCTAAATTATTATGTTGTGTGTTCACAAAAGCCCAAAAATATGCTCATATTTTTACTGTTGAGAAATTACACAAAAGCAAATGATCAGTTCAGTCGATCAAGGAGTGCAAGCAGAATTATATCATCAAACATTCCACTGGACCCAAACTTAATATATGACATAACCAGATAGTATCACTGCAGGACAATCCATTGCACTTGCATTCTTTTTGTAGCAATTAGCGCTCAGAGAAATGGCATTGATTGCATATTGTTTTAGAGTGAAATTGTCTGATCACTTCTCTGATGCTCTTTCTTTTAATTCTTATCTTCCTAATTATCAATCTGATAATTATCATTTAAATTGGGAAAACTCTGATTACATTACATTCTTCCCAGTTCAGGTGGCAGTTGGGTAAGACACATTGGCTGCAGTTCTGAAGCTGAGGACTTAACCTAAGAGACACGTCTCTCTTTCATAGTAACCAACTTTTAGAACTGAACACAATTATAAGACTGTTTTCTATCTAAACATTTAAGTTAATTTTACTTTAACTTTTAATCGATGCTTGTGAGTAGTCCAGGAGCCTGAAGGATACTGTTTTGCTCTGAAAAACAAATGAAGAAAGATGACATGCAACTTCTATAATTTTAAATGCAATTCTAATGAAATCTGGATAGAATATGCAGTCCTAATAAAAAGAAATATAATTTTTCTAATAACTGTGCTTTCATTTTAGATAATTTTTGAACAAGTATAATGATTTAGAATAAATACAATTCCAGAAGGAAGCTAGGTTTTTTGTTTGTCTGTTTGTGAGTTTTTTTTGGTAGCTACTCAAAGCAGCAGAAATGCTAAACACCAGAAAACCCACCCTCCTTTTGTCACTCTGTTCCAATGTGTGTTTTGTTGTTTCTTTTTTTAATTGAACAAGCTACTCACCAGGAAATTCACTTAGCTAAAACTTTTTCAGGTGTCCTCTCATGGGATTTAAGGCAGACGTTATTTGTATGTAGGTTTTTGGTTTGTGAATCTGTTTTCCAAATACTGGAGAACTTAAATCCCCAAGGGTGTGCTCTAATAGCAAACATAAATGAACAATTCTAACTGTACTTTTTATTTAAATATATTTTAAAAAAGTATTTCCTTTCAGATCTTGACAAGCATTTTGATTATATAAGACTGTCTTTGTATACACATAAAACTACCAAATAGTCATTTTTTTATATTTTTTCTACTGCTCTACTCCAAAAATACCGGTTCAAAATATTTACCTTTAAAGAGTCTGAACTGTGTATCAAGGGCTACCATAAGTACGTTACTTGAATTATTTCATTAAATAATTGCAATATTCATAGAATAGTGGCTGTGAGGAAACTGAGGCACAGAAGCTTCCTGGAAGCCCAACTACTGTCTTAAACACCTTGAATTTATTAAAAATAATTATTTGCTATAAATATCCTTACTTGCTTAAATTATTTAGGTCCTTGTTATGGACTGAATTGTGTCTCCTTCAAAACCTATGTTGGAATCCTAACCTCTATACCTGTGGATGTAATCTCAGTTGGGAATAGGGTTTTCTTTGTTATGTTAATAAGGCCATAGCAGTATAGGGTGTGTCCTCAACCTAATCACTCCTCCGTTATAAAAAGAGCAGATTAGATACAGAAGCAAGGACAAATAGGGGAAGGCTGATGTCTGGTGAAGATCACCAAGGAAGCGAGGAACAGTGGAAGCTGAAAGAGGTAAAGGCTCTTCTGAGAGAAACAGAGAGAATTCCCCTATAGCAAATGTCCTGGATTCAGACTTCTAGCTTCCTAAACTGTGAGAAAATAAACTTCTGTTTTTCAAAGCCACCCACTTGTGGTATTTCTGTTAAAACAGTACTAAGAAGTTAAGACACTTAAACCAAAAATGCAAACCTACTGCCATCAAATCAATTCCGACTCATAGCAACACTATAAGACAGAGTAGACCTGTCCCATAGGGTTTCCAAGGAGCAGCTGGCAGATTTGAACTGCCGACCTTTTGGTTAGCAGCTGAACGCTTAAACACTGAGCCACCAGGGCTCCAAAAGACACTTTGTAAATGAAAAATAGTATATAGTGTTATTGTTGTTGTTGTCAGTTTACACTGAGTTGCTTCTGACTCATGCTGACCTTATAAATAACAGAACTAAACACTGCTAGGTCCTGAACCATTTCCATCATCTTTGATATGTTTTGAGCCCATTTTTTAGGGTATTGGGTCCGTTCATCTCATTGAGAGTTTTCTTTGTTTTCGCTGATCCTCTACCAAACATGATGTCCTTCTCTAGCAACCGGTCTTTCCTGATGACATGTCCAAAGTAAGAAAGAGAACTCTCAACATCCTCGCTTCTAAGGAGCATTCTATTTGTATTTCTTCTAAGACTGATTCGTTCGTTCTTCTGGTGGTCTATAGTATAGTCAATATTCTTTGTCAACACTACAATTGAAATGCAGCAATTCTTCTGTCCTCTTTTTTCATTGTCCAGGTTTCACATGTGAGGCGATTAGAAGTCATATTTAATATTTATTTTATAAATATTGGAATGTGCATCATTTTTAATTGGCTTAATGCTCATTACAGTGTCTTCATTGCCCATCTTTTTCTTTATTAATTATTTGTTTAGAACAGTTAGTCTCCTCTCCTGAGACTTCACTCCTAAGCCTATATTCTTTCTTTTACTTTTTGGAAGATGGGTAGGGGTTCTCCTAACTGGAGAAGTACTTCTGCTCTCTTGTCCCCCCCTCCCATTTTGTTAATCACCAAACACTTCCTTACCTAAGAGTATGTCCATAATATGTACTATTTCAACAGATTTAACCTGTTATTTGAGGAAATATAATATTTACATATGTGTTCGCAGTTCCTTAATACATAAATGCTTTTAGTATGACATGGCCTAGATGTATTCTAAATAACAATAAAAAAATTCCTGGAGCTAAATATACAAAAATTCAAACCAATGGGAATACAAAAGTATTGCCATTGTGGATTATATTATAAAAATATAAAAAATATAAAAAATTATATTATAAAAATATAATCCACAATGGGAATAACTGCAGGAAGCTTGGGAGTTGCAGGCATTCTTACAAAATTATTATGTGTATGTGTATGTATATATCTGCATAGGATTATAACTTGTACAGTTCTGGTTACAAATATGTACAATCAGTTCATATTCATTTACATGCTTACAAAATGGTCAGCAAGAGTACACATCCATAGAGGTTTTAAACTAGTTACTCTTCTCTGTCTAGTTCTTAAATATTTCAGAATCATAGAAAAGGAAAATCAAGAATACACAGTAATTGTAATTTCACATTTAGTTATTATGATTTTAGGAATTTTAGAACAGGAAAAATCAATAATTCTTAGTGTCACATTTGGATATTTGCATCCTAAACATTACATTTTCAGTAAGTCACTACAATATATAGTCAGTAAGCATAACATGGTTTAAGAACGATCTCCCCTAATATAGTGGTGCTTATATAAAAATCATTTATAAAATCATGGTGTAGATTTATGAACACAAGTAAATTATGTATTTTAGAATTACTGTCTTACAACAATTATCATTCTAAGTCATAAGGCAATCTATTAAATTTTATTTTTTAAGTAGGTATTGTAATCTTAATTTAACAATAAATAATATAATAACTTTTTCTTACTATTTCCATTTCTGAATAAATAAAATTTGACTACCCATAAAAAAAAGTATAAATTGCTCAGAGAAAATTATATCATACCTCACAACATTAAGAATTAGGCTTCCAGGTCTACTGCAAAGTTGCAGCTAATATGTAATTTAGTAGTCATGTATTCATTTATGTCATATTATTTTTTCAATTGTATTAAATTTTCAGGACTCTATACCTATATTTTAAAATTTAACTATGAATATAATGTAAATATTGATATGTTCAACTTTATATATATACCTTTGCAATTAAAGGATATTCTAGTAATTTTAAATTTTTGTTTAACGTTATAAACTCATTTAAAAGAACCTAAATGTTATGCAGATGTTACTCTGTTACATAATGAATTGCCTAAAATTTTCTCTAAATAATATGTACTGTGTCAGCGCTTCGAAATTATTTTTAAAAAATAGATTCCATTTAATCAAATGAATCAATCACAACTTTGATGAACTCAATTATTTCTACTCTTCTAAACATTGAAATTTATGAGAATGTACAGTATAAATAGTAATCTGACCATCATTTGGTTTAATTGTTTTAGCAGAGAAAAAAAAATAACCAAGATATGATGTGATTTTAACTTATACAAATTTGATTTTTAGTTTGTTTTAATGGTCTTATTCAATAATTTTGAAATGATACCATAGAACTAGACTGTTTAATAATTAATGACTCATTCAATAAACTTTGTCCTTGGTGGCAACAGGGAAGGGAATTTTGAGTGAAACTGGAAGACATGTGGCAGTTAGAATAAGAAGTTCAATAAATGTAGGATAAAATTCTAAAAATATATATATGTAGTGGCACAGTGGTTAAGAGCTTGGCTGTTAACCAAAAGGTAAGTAGTTCAAATCTACCAGCTACTCCTTGGAAACCCCATGGGGTAGTTCTACTCTGTCCTACAGGGTCACTATGAGTTGGAATTGACTTGATGGCAATGGGTTTGGTTCTTTTTTTTAATATATATATAAATGTATATATGTGTGTGTGTTATATATATACACAGTTTGATTCTTATTTGATGTTTGTATGAAAAACAATTGTGGCTCTTTAGAAATAATAATTTGACAGCCCCGGTTCATATCATTCATAGTTAAATATTTTGATTGAAAAGTGAAAGTTATACTTTTTTCTTCTTCCTTGCTTCACCCCAGAAAGGATGTCAACAATGAAAAAGGAGGTGGGGAGTTAGATAAGTAGTTCACTAATAAGATTTGTAGGAAAGTAAGAAAATACCTTAAGTCACACAAATCACTTCCAAGGCTTTGTTCATCTTTAAAATATAAGCCAATATATCTGTTTCACTCTGTTTTATGCAGCTGTAGGATGCAGTCCAGAAACGTCTCAGTGTAAGAGTGTTTTTACATAATTTGTAAGACATTTTATTTAAATTATTGGTTGGCTCACCACAGCCATTTGGTCTATAAGTAACCAAGGAGATATAATTCTTAGAAGACAATTATGTTCTAAAGTTTTAAGAATTTAAGGGGAAAAATGATCACTTTTCACCAGAAATTGAACTTTTAAATGGCATCTCCTAAAATAGTGTCTCAAATTCTCTGGCAAAAAAGGAACTACAAGAAACAGACAGGAAGATGTCCTCCCTTTACTCCCAAAGACAATGTGGACTGGACCTAGGCACCATGAATTGTCCTGCCTCTTGGATTTGTTCTCTGTATCACAGTTCTGTCTTTGAATGTGATCCTACTTGCTTGAAAACTGGCAAACCAAGAAAAACAGAGGACCTAATATGTTGTCTGCCTTTCTGACTTATCTCTTATACCTAGTGTCCATCTCTTATTCTCTAGATTTATTTATGTTAATTCCCTAATTCCCTTTACCCAAATCTGAGTTAAGTATTCAAGTTCTTCTTTCTTGCTTGTACCTGAAGTCTTTGGATAGGCTCTGACACTCCAGACAAGAGATTTCAAACAGCAGAGACAGGCAGACCTCAATCAAGTTGTTGAACTGGCCTTACATACAAATTGCTGTGATGTGTGTGACTTTCAATTGTATCATTTTTATCAAAGAGCCTGAAAACCCTGCACTGGTGACATGTGTTAAGCTTTGTCTTCTTGCATTCTAAAATACAAACAATCCTGTAAAAAAATCTAGGAAATCACTAACTGCTAGTGGGAATGTAATTTTTCAGGTAGCATGGGTAAATTCAATATAAATACAAATGGTGTGCATTAAAGAGAAACCATTCTGATTTTATACTATTAAACGAACATAAAATGGTCATGAGAATATACATAGCCTTATAGTTGGTGAAAAAATATATATCTCTGGTGTATACAAAATCCTTTTAGGAAATGATATCTTCTATAGATATGTGTGATTTATTTCAGAGCCCAGATGAAGTGGAGAAGGGAGAAAAGATAGGAGTCATGGCTTCTAAGTTCTCGTACAGAGAGACTGGGGAATCATTTTTTAAAAGGCCATGCTTGGCAATAATGGGCATCAGACCTTCTAATTGGCTACTGATTTGTGAGAATTGATCATTATAGAAAAGTCAAATATCTCCATTGGTTCAAGTGTTAAAAAACAAAAACAACAACAACAAAAAAACCCATTGCCTTGGAGAGGATACTGACTCATGGCAGTGAGACCTTGGCTCAAGAGTAAAATTATTCAAAATACAGTTGTATTCATCACAATAGCACCACCATGTGGTTTACTCTCTCAGCCCTTGGGGAAGGGGGCGATGACACAAAATGGAGTTTCTAGAGCTCCAGAACAAAATTCTGCATGTTTTCATACACAGAAATGGATTGTCTTTGCTCTTGGTGATATATTTATTTTACAAAAATGCTCCTTGAAGTATGTCAGGAATCCTAAGGCTGTAGAACTACAATTCATTGTCAATATATCAATCAAAACATCTGTGATTTGGGGTTAATATGAAACAGAATATTTACCTCTTTTAAGTTAAAGTTTCTTTGCTAAGATTAAACTAGGTTTACAGTTTACTTCCCGGGTTTCCAACTACTCAGTATGTCACTAACCAAATATCTGAAGAGATTGTTACTGAATTCTCAAAAAAAAAGGATGAAAGAAAGAAAACTCTCAAAATTCAAAAATGAGCTTAATCTACAGTAATCTGTGTTATGTGTTACTTGAGAGAACATGTATCACTAAAGCATGCAAGTTGCACTTAAAAAATAATTCAACATGAACCTGTTTTAAAATAGTAGTCAGCCAACACTTAAATACAGCATAAGACATCCTGGTAAAAGACAGTTGACTAAAGCATATGTCTTTTTTTGTTTTCCTAAGAAAATAAGCAAATAAAATATCCTCTTCCTCTAACTGTATATGATGCTATTCTGCTACTGTATAAACTTTATAAGTAACTGAAAAGCCCATTTCCTATTGCGAAAATATGGTCTCTACAAGTAAAATAATATTAGATAATACTATAAAACAAAGAATTTAGAACATAAGTACTAGAGTATCACCGAATACTACAGAGATTGAAGGCTAAGTTAATGAAATGGCCAACATCCTTTGGCTGGAAAGAGTACGGTAAACTAAGAACTTCATGTAAATGTCACTTACAAAAAAATTTTTTAAACCCAAAGGAAACAACCAATTTCACCATTGGGTTCAGAATTTCATCAATCATTCTCTTTGCTCTTATGTTACCTTTGTGAAGTTTAACAGGAGCAAAGATATTTAAGAGAAAAAAATTAATTGTAGGAATTTTTAAGTTTACTTTCTCTTTGTATAACTGCACGTAAACTATCTGAATTACTTTCGTTATTTGAAAAACATAAATATGTAAATATACAAAATTAAAAAGTGAGCATTTTTTAAAAAGTCCCCTTCCAGTAAAGAAGTGATAATCTTAATGTTTAGTTAAAACTATAATCAAACATACGATTACATAGGTTTTTTTTAACTTATGATTTCACTAATCTTGAAGCACTCCCATCACCTCAGTAGCATTGCCTCCTGTTTTTAATCTTCAAATCACCACAATCCAGCACTGCAAATATACAAATGACAGAAGTTTGGGGTTTGAGAATAGCCATCTCCTAACAGGACAGGCATGATGATGACAATGGCATTGGTAATGGAAAACAAGGAATTTCTAGGAGATAACAAATGTTAGTTAATTTTTCAGATTAATATGCTTGTGTGATCCACTTCCTCAAACTCCCTCAAAAAAAGAAGATTCACTAACACTAGGCCTGTTTTTCACAGGATAATTATGAGAATTGGAATCACCTGTGGTGTTAAACACATAGCTAATTGGACCCTCCTGAACCCCTTTGTCAGTTGTTTGGGGTCACGAATTTAAATTTTGATGTATCCTCAGGCACCGCTTCACACACTCTAAAATCTGAGAAAAACTCTTCTAGACTCTAACACTGAAGAGATTACTTGAAAGTCAATAACTATAAATGAAAGCTGTTTATTCTCTCAGGATTCTCAATTCTTTTTAAAGCATTTAGCAAGCAAAGAGCCTACCCTTTAAGATAAACCTGCTCATACAGATTTAAGATTGATTTCTGCTGAAGGTAATCCATCCTCTACACACACACACATCGTTCAGATTTCAGCTTTATTTCCTTCTCTTCGACAGTGTCCCAGTACTCCTTAAGCCCAGTCCATGTTCCTGGCTTAATATAACCGTCTCATTACTTCCATTGTACTCTAGCCATACTCACAACCCACATGGCTCAGCAGGAAGCCTGGGCACACTCGGTGTCTACCCAGCAACTGCATAAACTATATACTGTTGGGGCATTAACTTATTTCAATTTAGGGCAACCACAGCTCAGAGCTGCCTTGTAAGAAAGAACACATGACTGACAGGACCTACTGCTCAGATGGAAATTTAAGTCCAGACTGTAAGCCACAAGTGTGTAGAAAAAAAAAAACCCTCCAGATTCCACTAGTTGCAGCAGCTTATGTGAAGTTATCTTGTAGTGAAGAGACGGAAATGTTTAAAGAGACTAGATCTTAGAATTTGTCCTCCCGTTTTACAGGACATCCTGGAATCTATAGCTCACATGTGTGAGGAAGTGGATAAATACTTCCAACATTATTATTTCTCCACAAATGAGATCGGAAATGAAATGTAACAGCCGTCTGTCTACAGAGCCCAGTATTGCAAGCTCTGAATACTAACTGACTCATTTATTTCGCTGATTACCATATGTAGATATGAAATCCCAAGCAATGATTTTCAATAAACCACCCTCTTAAAGTTAACTTGCCTTACTGTTTTGATCTATACATCCATATTCTTGCCAAGTAAGTTTTAATACTGTTTATTTTTTTTTATTTCCCCACAGTTCACAAATATCATTTGCTGAGAAAATCAAAGACCATTTCTATCATCTCATGCAATTCCTGTTATTAGCTAACCTGCAACAGTAGGGATCAATCACACACACTACATACAAGACCTTAACATGCTGATTTGCACCCCAGATATTAGTTTAGACTTACACCAAATTACCTCTTTTTACTGAAACCAGGTATTTAAGTAAGAACTTCAGGCAAGACTGGAAACAACAAAGTCTTTCATCATCTCTGCGGCTTGTGAAAGTGTTCTATTCTCTTTACACTTACGCTGCTTTGTTACCTCGGCAGCATGGGGTACTACAATACCCTTGATATCCAGCACTTTAAAATTTAAGAGGGAGAGACATCCCCAAGTTTACACATAATGAAACAAGGCAAGACCCTGTACACTACACCTAGACATAAAAAAAAGAAAAAAAAAAACTTGCATGGGGAAAACTTTTAGGGAAAAATGAAGGTGATTTCTGAGCTGCTATTGCCGTAGTGTATGACACTGACATTTATTTCCCATAATTCTTGCCCACAGGAAACACATCCTTTAAGAAACTAAATAAAATCAAGTTGGAGCTTTTCAAAATCTGCCAGCTGTCAATTTCCCTGGGAAGCTCATATACCCTCAACACGACCAAATGTATGAAGGCATTCAGGCGATGAGCCGCGGTAAGGCAGTCCACCTCTCCTATGTTTGGAGTTTGGTTATTCCTGAGTCTGAATCTGAAAAGGGGGGTGCGATGAGAAATGATGGGGAGAAGAATGCCTCGGCTCTATGGAACCAGACACCGTCTTTGAATCTGGGCTGAGCAGTAGATTCAGCCTCCCACCCCCTTGCCTACCTCCAGACTCTAGTAAGCATCCGCCGGCATCCTCCCCTTTGCTCCTTCCGCAGCAGCAGACGCAGGGATCCCGAGCAGCCGAGGAGCCTGGGTCCCGCAGAGCGCTCGTGCCAAGCGCTTCTCTGGACTAGTTACCAAATAAGAGAAAGGGACAGAGACGCACAACCACGATGGTGATTAAGATCCAGTTCTTAGGCACCAGCGTCCCGGGAGGTTCTAGCTCCTCTTCTGCGCCCTTACCCAGCTCCTTTGTCTAGCAAAGGGTTACCCGGGGAGCCCCCAGCAGCAGCTCCTTCCCTTCTGCTCCTCCTGATCGCGCCAGTCTCCGCCGCCGTTGCCACGCTGCACGCCCGGTTATCCACTCACTGCACAGCGAGAAGGACTGTCGGAGACAGCGCGGTGGGGAGGAGGATGAATTGAAAGGATATATTTTTCGGTTAAGGAAGAAAAACTTTGATGTTGGAACCGCACAGACAGGACTGCGAAGAAACAAAAACAAGTTGCAGGTCCGGGGGCGGGGAGGACGCTTTCACCAGCCGTGAGAAAAATCACCACCTATCAAAATCTGGGAGAGGAAGCTCTCTGCTCCTTGAGCGAGCTCCGAGCGCACCCTGCAATCTCTGGGCTCCGAGTCCCCCGGAAAAGCACAGGGCATGGAGAACTCTGTTGGTTCATGCCCGGGGTGGAAGTACCAAACGCGCCTTACCGTTGGAAAGGCTGGCGAGGGCGCGGTGGAAACAGGATAGAGACAAACGCAGCGCCAGGAAAAGTGAGCGGAGCTGGAGCTACCGTCTGCAAGAGCAGAGACGCTTCTCCTTTCGGGCAAAGTGACTGCTACAAAGACTGTTCCCTCTTGCACAGGGCCAGACACATTTAAGGGCTTGAGCGGAAGTCAGCACCAACAGAGCTCGCGGTTTGAACGCCAGGGCTCCCTGCCCAGGGAGCTGCAGCTCGCATAGGGTGAGTTGCTGCTCGCGTGGTTGAAGGTGGCTGACTTCGGGGAGAAAACAGCGCTGATGGCGCTGGGGATCATCAAAAATGAGAGTCCATCACCGGCGACGGTGTAACAGTGGCACTTCTACCGTGTGTGCGCTGCCAGATTGAACAGAGCCAGAGCTGCGTGGAGAGGGATCTGGCCACGCTGCGCGCGCGCACCTAGTATTGGGTCATCAAGGCGCTCAACATCTGGTTTTCAGGGAAATCACTTAACGTTTTTCATTCTGGCTTGAGTCATCATTCTGATTCATTTCGCAAAGTTATTTTAAATCTACCGAGAGCCTTTTACATGAAAGGTATTAGACTTTACAATCTTGCAACTCCCATCAAGATAATACCCAATCTTCTCCTAACCTTCACATGCCTACCTCCTAAATCAGAGTCACAATAAACGGAACTATTCACGTGTTCAAATGAGCGCTACTCTTTGTCTTTCATGATTTTCTTACTTAGATTAGTAATTTAAGAGCCTTTATACGGTGAAGTACTTTAAATTAATACATTATTATTAGTGATATTTTCTAAGGCTTTTGTAACTATTTTCAGGTGGATGGTGAATGAAATTCTCAAATTCACATTTATAAAGAAAGAGATTTTGTGTCTTTTCCCTGTGTAAAAATGACTAATTCTGTCTCCAACTCATCCTTACACTTTTACCAGTACAATAAAAAATCAGTTATATTTTTAAATGTACAGAATCAGAGAGCTATAAAAACAATCCAGAAAAAAAGTTCTACATTTCCGTGCCCCTTTCCCAGACTTTCCCTTCAGAGAAAGGAAATTACTATCTGAGCGCATTTATTAGGTGTCTTGGCTCTGTGTTGGCACCTTGGAATTTTCCGTGTCCAGAAAATTAAACAAGGGGTAATAGAAAGAAGAGTCCCAATACCAAAGGAACCTGTGGTTGTGAAAGGCAGATACCACACATATGTATATATATGTATATATATACATATATATGTGTGTGTGTGTGTGTATATATATATATATATATATATATATATCCCTTTGTGCAGTTAGTTGCAACCTAACCAAGGTAAGGTCCCCTTGATCACAGGCACGCCAAGCCTTTTAAAAGTAACATGAACACAAATTCCGCCAGAGAGCAAACTCCGTATTTGTTCCTTCTTGTTCAAGCATCCAGCTTTACCTCGCCCCTCCCTCTAGTGGCGGTCCAGTGGTAACACCCCGGTGTATGTGCGCGCATGAGCGCGCAAGTTTGGGAAGGATGGTTGATCACTGACAGAACTTACAAATCTCCGCCGGCTTTCCTGAGTAATCTCCTCCCCCTCCTAGCTAAGGCCATTAACCTGGAGGCTTTATCTTAAGTGCTATTTCTAGACCTTCATACTCCCTCTTAGACGTGGGCCCTGAGCTGGGAGGGTTGGACCAAACTTTATGGGGAGGGATTACTGTAAAGGCGTTGTAAACTTTATACACTGGCAACAACGATAGCATTTTTGCTCTTTGTGGTGAATATACTCAACTTTGTGCCAAAGAAATATCAAAGAGAAATTGGGAGTTGGGAAAGGAGTAGTAGGTTTTAGCAAAGCATCAACAACATAGATTAATTTTTCTTCCAACAAGCAAGTTTCCTTTGAAGCGTCCTAAGAAATCAGGGGACGGAGTTAATTTGTTTTGTTGACGCCTACACCTCCTCCCCTGCTTGTTCCACGTTTTCCAAGTCCAGCGCTTTCTCAAAATGCTTTTAGGTTGGGGTGGGAGGCTACCCCCCCTTCCTCCCCCCACCCCGACCCGCAGCAAGAAGAGCAGGGAAGGTCGATGCCTGGGGACGACTTCCCTGGAGCCGCCCCCAGTGCCCACCCACGACTTCAGGGAATATCATTTGGGGCCGGCGCTGGCAAGCGTAGCCTAAGACTCTCCTGGTTTTACTGGTCACTCACAGTTCGAGTGCGGGGCGAGAGCGGCAAAGACTGAGGTGGAGACGCTGACTAGCCCACGCCTCCGCCGAAGGGACGCAGCGAGAACTCGCTTCCTGCCTGGAGCCTCAGGGCGGGAAAGGAACTCAGCCCTGAGCTTGGTGTCTTCCAGCTTGGGGAGGAAGGCAGCTCTCCAATCCCATGGAACCGGATCTGCGCAGGCCCCACGGCCGGACACGCGTGGCCTGTTTTGCATGGTGGGCAGAGAAGGGCTCCCTTGGCCGGCTTGATATTGCCCTGCCGCGCAGGGTCAGCCCTACGCCCATCCCCAAATCCGGCCGTAGGAAAGGAAGCCGCAGTACGCGCCAAACCCCTCACCCCACTTCAAGAAGGAACGACGTTTGGGAAAGCCAAATCGCTCGTGGGATATTTTCTAGCCTGAAATGTGGCCCCCAGGATGATTCTGACTCTAAACGCCGCAGAAAGTGCCTTGCCCTCTGCCTCCCCTTCAGGCAAGCACCGGACGCGACGAATGCTCGCAGTTGTCCAGGTTGGGAACCTGGGAGCCTACAGCAACTCTTGCCACAGACTCCTGGGCCGAGACCCGCGAGGGGGCGGCTCCAGCGTCCTGCAGAGACAGTGGCGGAGGCTGTCGCCTTGGCATCGAGAAGCAAATGTCCCCACTCGGTCACGGGTAGCTCCCCGGGTCGGAAAGAGCCAGCCGGTACCGGTATACCTGGGTCTTTCTGGAGAAAGCGAGCCTTGCGCAGGGGCGGCCAAACATAAGACGAGGGCGCCTCTTGGCGCTGCCGGGCGCGAGGGAAACTGCAGCCCCGGCGTCCCCTCCCACCCTGCGGACCGCCCTCGCGGCCTGTGCCGCCGGCTCGGGGAAGGTCAAAGAGTGGGGACACAAGGGCAGCTGGAGGTTCCTCCGTTCCCACTCCCTCCCAGGAAGCCGAGTCGCTGCAGCCAAACCGACTCCACGGTTTCTTCTTTCCATGACTCTGACCCGGATTCACCTCTGACCCTGCTCTGGATAACAGGCGATCATAGATAATGTGACACAGGCTGGCCGGCACTAGAATGAGTTGAGCACGGGCTCAGTATCCCCTGGGCAGGTAGGATCACGTTTACAAAAAAGTAAGGGAACAAACTTCCCCTGGAATATACGTCCGGGGATCAACTTACTCTGTGCTGATACCAATCAGGGCAAAGCTTCCTTCTTTATCCCAAGCATCCTGTACACACACGCCTGTCCCTCCGCCCCCCCACCCCCCCACCCCCCGTGCCTTGACAAGTCCAAGGAATAGGATTTGTAGTGTTGGGAAGACTAAAGATTATTCTGCTTCTATCCGTTCCTTCTCTGTTTCTATTTTACAACTCCTTTTCCTAAAACCGGTGTCCAAGCATCTGTTACACGCACCATGAATTTTAAAGTATTTTATTACATCATCAACAATCTTTCAGAGATGAGGCGTGTATATTCCAAATTACACTGGCTATTAAGGATTTGTATAAAGTTCAGAAGTGCCCTGTGCAATGTGGACACCGCTAGCCACGCTGAGCACACGAAATGTGAGATATGCTCTAATTGGTAAGGTATACAGTAGATTTCAACGACTTAGTATGAAAAAAAGAATGTAAAATATCTCATTAATAATTTTATGTTGATTACATGTTGTCATGGATTGAACTGTGTCCCCGAGAAAATATCTGTCAACTTAGCTAAGTCATGATTCCCAGTATTGTATGATTGTGTACCATTTTGTAATCTGATGTTATTTCCTTATGTGTTGTAAACTCTATCACTATTATGTAATAAGACAGATTAGCGCAGTTATATTGATGAGGTCTACAAGATTAGGTAGTGTCTTAAACCAATGTCTTCTGAGATATAAAAGGAGAAGTGAGCAGAGAGACACGGGAACCTCATACCACCAAGAAAGCAGTGCTGGGAGCAGAACGTGTCCTTTGGACTTGAGGTTCCTGTGCTGAAATGCTCCCAGTCCAAGGGAAGACTAATGCATCACAAGGACCTTCCATCCAACAGAGAGAGAAAGCCTTCTCCTGGAACTGATGCCCTGAATTTGGACTTGTAGCCTACTAGATTGTGAGAGAATAAATTTCTCTTTATTAAAGCCATCCATTTGTGGTATTTCTGTTATAGCAGCACTAGATGACTAAGATACGTGTTAAAATAACATTTGGATATTTTCGTTTAAATTATATTATTACTTTAAGTGGCTTCTAGGGCAAACTTTTGAAAAATTATAAGTGAATAAAACATATAAATCAACAAGCTAATTAATACATTTTACCTTCTGTACCAAGATAGTAAAAATACTTCTGTGTAATGTATATAGTAAGAGACAAATATTAAGATTTATTAATATTAATTAAACTGTCATGCTAGTATGTATTACTGAATTTCCATTTATTATAGCCTGCTTTTGTTATAGAAGATAATCTTAAGACAAATAATTTTCTTATTTCTATAAAAAATATATGAGAATATTACTATCCAATAAAATAGTTTAATAATCTCATGCATTTTTAATTTCTGGAAGTTTAACATGTTTGACATATAAGGGACAAGTAAGAAGTTGATATAATGGGACATATGGTATTTTTAAAATATTATATAAAGCTACTGTAAATATTCTACATATAAACAGAAATATTTGTATTTAATTATTTTAACTATAATGATAGAACTTCAATCCAATTTCAAAAAAAAGAAGAAGTAATGGTTATTTTGTAAAGAAAAAGACATGAAATTTATGTGTTTTACATTACAGGCCTAATTACACTTCCAATAGGGCATTCTTTTGCATTCTTATTTGTGATGTATCCATATATAAAGTTCATAACTTAACACGCTTATATCCAAGTAGAATTAAGATGTTCTTGACATGACAACCTTGCCCACTCTCTAAAGCAGCTGTTTAATCACTAGATTTTTTTCTTTCAATTCTATGAGATAATCTCAGAATATGAATCATTAGATAAGACTTTAGGGCCCAAATTAATAAATAAGTATATTTTAATATATCCAAGTATCTTTTATAATAATGTTCAGTTGTATCAAATATATGTATATAATTCTGTGGGAGAGAAGAAGTGGAAGAATATATTAATTTACATTAAACATGGGATAGTTTATTTAGTTTACCATTTTCCATTTAAGAGATCCAGGTAGATTTTGATTCAGGTACTAAACTGTATTATGAGTTCATATCTTGAAAATAAGTAAGTTGGCATTATATATGAATTTAGTTTAAGAAGACACTGCATTCCACATTAAAAAAATCAAAAAAGTAGACAGCTATGCCTATATGTTATCATACATGTTTAATCTTCTAATTAAAGACAACTTTTTAACATTCTTAAACTGTGCCTAGTGTATTCTGACTATTCTGATGAAGAGAAGTTAAACAAGATCTGTAAGGTGGTTGATGGAGAGAGCACTTTTTAAAGTTTTATGTAGAAATTTGCATATTATCTTTCTCTCTTTTCTGCCTGGATATGTAATAATTTTCTGTTTAGATAGCAATCAAAGACCTACAATCTCCACCAAAATTCAGTATATTTTGCTTAGAGAGACTAAAATGTCTTACGTCCATGCAAACTGATACAGATGACATTGCTAGAACTAAATATAATTGAGAGGAATTATTACAACGAATCATATTGATGGCGGCAGCCATTTTAGAAAAAGCTAATTGAAAGAATACTGAATAGAACACTCGATATAGAGATTAATCATATTCTGCAAATATAATGTGCAAATGGAATGTTACAACAAAGTTACATTCTGGTACACATTTGCATAGGTAGGAGATCAGGTACACTAGGAATAATTTCTATCAAATTTAAAGAAAAATAATTTTCTATGTATCAAGAAATGTCTTAGTTACATCAGAAAATTATACTTAAATCAGTTTATCAGTCTTGCTACATATGTACTGCCTTCTTATTTGTTATTGTCATAACGTTCCAACATTAAAGACCCCCATCAGTTATTTTTATGTAGAATATCTGGATTTGGTAAACATTTAAAATTTACTATTACAGTAAATCTTCTTCTGCTCAGGACTGGCACATTAAGAAGGACCTTTTGGAAAATTAGTTATACCTTGGGTTTTCTCAGCCTCCCTGGGTTGTGCAAACAGTTAAGCGCACAACTGCTAGTCAAAAGGTTGGTGGTTCAAACCCACCCAGAGGCTCCTCAAAACACAGGCTCGGCGAAATGGCTTCTGAAAGGTCACAGCCTTGAAAACCCTATGGAGCAGTTCTACTCTGCACTCATGGGGTCATCATGAGGCTGAATCAACTGGACAGCAATTAACACCACCACCAAGGACAGAGTTGGGCTTATTACCCTCACATACCCTAAACAACAGCAATTGTTTTCTTTGTGGGCTTGAGAAGCAATCATGTCATTGAATCTACTTAAAAATACCTAACCTATGGGCTGGAAGCTAAGTTAACAAAGTTGTTAGGGAAAAAAAAAAAAACACTTTTTTAACTTGAATGAAATAGATTAATATATGTACATTTATCTTACAGAAACTATAGGTTTCAAGTATACAACATACAGTGAATTTGGTCAATGTATCTAGTATAAGATTTAAAGCAAAGAAACAGTTATTTCCTTTCTCCTTTTCTCTTAAAACTGCTGTCAGTCAGACTTCAGTGAGAACCAGTGATTAGAAAACATGCTCAATATATTTATTCTCAGGTAAATTCAGAAAAAAAAGCCTCTTGGTTTCTCACTAATTTATATTTCCAATAAATCTCATCATCTTTTTAAATCATTTTTTTAAATAAAAGTCTTGACAAGCCAAATATGTTCTTGAATATCTGAGCAGCTTGTGTTAAAATGTAGATTTTTTTTTTCCTGCCATCTTCAGTGACTGTCAGGGAAAACAGATGCAAATAGCATCTGCTTCCATGGCAGATGCCAGAGTGGTGCTGGCATCCTTGAAATGTCCACGGGGGTCTGTCTGGACAGTGATTAGCATTCTGCGGCCTATCTAGGCTGTATTAAGCTCTGGGGTAGTTGAAATATTGTTAAACAGTCTAATATTTTTATGATTATCAATTTTGTCAATAACACTACATGCAAAAATGATCTTAATGACATCCTTCTCCAAATTATGTTTAAGCATTTGCCAAGTACATTTACTCTATTGACAGTCAATCAGAAAGTTGTAAAAATTCAGGAGGAAAAGATAAAAATATGTATACTCTAAATATTTTTTCCTGTGCCCTCATCCTCTAGCTGCAATTATTATCAGTAATAGTATAGCTAACATTTATTGGCTGTTCCTTGCTTGTCAAGTTCTCCACTAAACACTTTGAATACATTACCACATTTGATCCTGACAACAAATCATCAGAGCTGGGGAGATTATCCCTACTTTACAAATAAAGAAATTGAGACTTTTAAATAGGTAACACTGTAGACAAATTCCAAGAGCTGGAGCTAGTTGGCTGATTCAGGTCTGGAGGCAGAACGCTGATTGTGGGTGGCAGAATAATATTCCAAATAGCTACCTCTTAATCCCTGGCACCTGTGATTATGTTAGGTTACCTGATAAATAATATAGTAATTAAGGTTGCAGGTGGAATTAAGGGTGCTTATTTGCTGGCCTTGAAGTGTAGTGGTTATCCTGGATTATGTGGGTGAGCCCAATGTAATTGAAAGGGTCCAGAAAAGTAAAAGTGGGAGGCCGATGAGGCCAGAGTCATGTGATTTGAGAAGGACTCAGCCCACCATTGCTGGCTTTAAAAATGGAGGAAGGGGACCATGAGGGAAGAAATGCAGAGGGCCTCTTTGTTTTTGTATGTCATCTAGTTGATACCGACTCATAACAACCCCATAGAACAAGTGCATAGCAACCGTCGGGTTTTCTAGGCTATAATCTTTTCTCTTGGGGAGAAGCTGGGTATGTTCAATCCCTGATCTTACAATTAGCAACCGAGCTCTTAACCATTGTGCCACCAGGGCTTCTTAGGTGGCCTTTAGTACCTGGAATAGACAAAGGAATAGATTCTTCCCTAGAACCTCCAGAAAGGAATGCACCCTTCCTACACATTGAGATCCCTGTGGGCTTCTGATCTACAGAACTGTAAGAAAAGAAAAAAAAAAACAAATTTTTGTGTGTTGTTAAACCACTGAGGCTTAATTGAATCCCTTTCTTTACTGTGGTTTAATTTTATGATCTAATAAATACTACACATATATTTTTGACCCAAACCAGTTCAAGTTGAGTTTCTGCCACTTTCAACTGAAAGAGACCTGCTTAACAGGAGAATTATAACCACTAATTCCATCCTTCTAAATTATTATGTGGCAGAGAAAAGGGATAAAAAATATTTGTAAGCAGGGCTGGTATATTGCTGGAATGCACTCTCAGCGAGATGGTCTGGCATCCATTCTGATTTGTTGGAACCTATACCTTGTTGGAAACTCTAGCGGCCTAGTGGCTAAGTGCTATGGCAACTAACCAAAAGGTTGGCAGTTCGAATCCACCAGGTGCTCCTTGGAAACTCTACAGGACAGTTCTACTCTGTCCTATAGGGTCACTATGAGTCAGAATCGACTCAGTTTGGTTTTTGGGTTTTTTTTTTAATGCCTGTTGGATTGATAATATTTTAAATGCAACCCTTGGAACTAACATATATCTTCAAAGTTATTTAATAATAGTAATTTCCAAGAAAGAAAGAAACATTAACTAATAATTTTTTATTTATTTTTGCTTTGATTTTACAAAAATCCAAATTATGATGCATTTTTAAAATTGAAGATAATTTTTAAAGGGATAAATCATGAAAATTAGCTTAGCAAATACAAATTAATTTAGCCACAAGGAACAAAAGGGACATAACTACAGCACCTTCTTTGAAATCCAGACCATGTGAATGTGGAAGAGATGAAAAGTTTTAAAAGAATATTCTTTAAAAACCAGGAGACCAATACAATATGTGATTAATCTGAACTTCAATTTTGTTTATTTCTCACTTTTTTTCTGTATTTGAACTCAACTGGCTTAGTAAATTATGTATCAATAAGAAAACTATTAAAGAATAAACATATTAACTTGACATAAACAGGAACAAAATTTTAAATCCATAATTCATTAGTTGAAGACCCTAATATCCAACTCATTATGTTACTGAATGTTTTCTTTTCAGTGACTATCGTGGTCCCGAAAAATGCCATCCCTTCCAAAATACAGTAAAATGAAAAAAATCATAATAGAAATGTATAGTAATAAATTTGATCATATTAATTAATCAATTAATTAATTAGTCAATTAATCCTATTGGAACTGAACCTAAATACCTTCATTACTTACCACATTGATATTTTTAGATCCGTCTATCTATCTGATCCTGAAAAATCATATGATGTAACCAGATATATAGATTTGTTCCATACTATCCCAGAAACTCTAATTTAACTGAAGTGGATCCTAGGCCTAGATATTTTTAAAGTTCAAAAATAACAATTAACAATGTTGTAGCTTTATACATCCTTCGCTCTCCTCTCTCTCTGTCTCAATTCTTTTCTATCCCCTATCACTGAGACTGGAGAACCATTTTACATTTATAGCTCTACTAAGAACTCTGTGTGGAACATAACAGATTATGGATAACATTGTGAAGAATGAGGACTCCAGAACACTTTACTTTGTTTGTGTGGAACCTGTACATAGACCAAGAGGCAGTCATTCGAACAGAACAAGGGGATACTGGGTGGTTTAAAATCAGGAAAAGATGTGTGTCAGGGTTCTACATCCTTTCACCATACTTATTCAATCTATATGCTAAGCAAATAATCCAAGAAACTGGACTAAATGAAGAAGAAAGTGGCATCAGGATTGGTGAAATACTCATTACCCACCTGGGATGTGCAGATGACACAACCTAGCTTGTTGAAAGCAAAGAGGACTTGAAGCACTTACTGATGAAGATCAAAGACTACAGCCTTCAGTATGGATTATTCTGGATTGCCAGAAGAACGAACAAGTCTGTCTTGGGAGAGGTATAGCCAAAGTGCTCCTTGGAAGTGAGGATGGCAGACTTTGTCTCACGTACTTTGGACGTGTTATCAGGGGGCACCAGTCCCTGAAGAAAGTTGTCCTTCTTGGTAAAGTAGAGGCTAAGAGAAAAAGTGAAGACTCTTGACTAGATGGATTGACACAGTGGCTGCAACAATGGGCTCAAGCATTGCAATGATTGTGATGATGGCACAGGACAGGGCAGTGTTTCGTTCTGTTGTACAATGGGTCACTCACCATGAGTTGGAACTGACTTGACAGCACCTAACAATAGCAACAACAACATATATTACAAAACTGATCTTTATTTTTAAACATATAGATATGTACATAGAAAAATATTCTAAGTCATCCACAATCTATCTCATCAGCTGGATATAGTCATTGTTAAGATTTTGGTTTATATTTATGTCTAGTTTTTTAAAAAAGCAAGAGGTTCAAATTAAGCTATTCTGATTCCACCTTTTTTTTTTTTTTTTGGTTTTGTTTTGTTTGTATGAATTACTGAGACGCTTCTCTAAGTTAATTTGATGATAGCTGCATAGTTAAATATTACACCTACTCTTCATTTTTATCACTTATCAACTATCTCATTATCCAAAATTTTGCATTTACAGCAATATTAAAAAATCTACTATCCAGCTACTTTGCTTACTAAAAACATGTATCTGGCAGTAACAAATGCTGAGGTACAAGACGAGAGTAACACTGGCTGTGATGGTTAAGGCTAAGAGTCAACTTGGCTGAGCCATGATTCTCAGTGGTTTGGCAGTTATGTAATGATGTTGTCATCCTCCATTTCATGATCTGATACAATAATCCTCCATTCTCGCATAACACCGATTTTCACAAAATGACTTGGTCTTTGAAATCTAATGTGATGGTTAAGACTGTGTGTCAACTTGGCTGGGCCATGATTCTTAGTGTTTATATGTGATCATTCTCATGATTGATTATGTTGTGAGTAGTCAATCAGTTGAGAGAGTTTCCTTGGGGGTGTGGACTGCATCTGAATATAAGCAGACGCTATGGCTTTTTGCTTGCTCTGGATCCTGAGGCTGCCAACTGTTCATCTGACCTCCAGTTCTTGTGACTTGAGCTAGCAGCTTATCTGCTGATTCTTGTACGTGTCGATCTTCACAGCCTGTATGTGGAGTCCTGCTTTACCACCTGCCCCTGTGGCTATGTGAATCGGGAGAAGAATCTATCCTAATCCATGGCCTTGGGACGTTCCAGCTTCTACAATCGTGTGAGCTGTTCCTTTGATATAAATCTCTCTCTATATATATTTATACGCTTTACTGGTTTTGCTTCTCTAGAGAACCCAACCTAAGACATCTAACCATGTTAATAAGCGAGGAGTGAGTGTATATGGATTTATCACAGTATTTAAAACAATTCTCTAAAGAACATTAACAATTTTTTCACAAGTTTGCTATTTCATTCTACACCTGTCCATTTTTCTAGGTACTTATATCATTATATAACATACAGAATGATTCCTAGAAGTTGAATTGACAGGTCATCGGGAACAGGTCATTTATATTTTAATACAGTTTACTCCAACTACCCTCTAGATATTCTGTACCAATTCTTTTTAATTTTTTCATCTTGACAAGAAAAAAAATGTATATATATGTTACAACATACTTTGGACATGTTATCAGGAAGGATCATTTCCTAGAGAAGGATATCATGCTTGGTAAGGTAGAGGGTCAGCGAAAAAGAGGAAGAATCCCAATAAGATTGATTGACACTCTGGCTGCAACAATGGGCTCAAGCATAACAACGATCATGAGGATGGTGCAGGACTGGGCAGTGTTTCGTTCTGTTATACACAGAGTCACTATGGGTTGGAAACAACTCAAGGGCACCTAACAACAGCAACAACATATATTACAATGGTTTGCATTTTGCTTTATTTGACTGGCAGTAAATTTGAACCTCTTCTCATGTCTGCTACTCATTTTTATTTTCTGTGCATGTGTAAAAATTGAATGTTCGTGCCCTTAGGTTATTTTTAAAAAATATGTTGATATTTGCATTTTTCACTTTCACTTGTAATAGCCACTTGGATTCAGAAACAATATTTCCCATTTGTGAAAATATGTCTTTCTGTTTACACTTTGGTTTTGGTGTTACTACCTTTCAAATTTTTTATTGTTTTGGTTTGGTTTTCTTTTTTTCATTTTTTTTTTTTTTTTTTTTTTGTCACTACTGCTGTTTAATGTAGTTTTTAGGCTTTTTGGCTTATGCTTAGAAATAGAAAGTTTTCAACACTGAAAATTTTCACAGATATTTACCTACATTTACATATTAAATTTTTAAATTTAGAAGTAGTTTTACCCTTAGGAACGAGTTAGTGATATAATTTCACTATTTTCCAAATAGTTGTCCATTTTTTTAAACAGTTTTTTTTAAATTAAATAACTCCATTCCCCCCTCCCCACTGCTTGAAATCCCCATGTGAACTGATTCTCTTGCTCGACTGTATACAATGTCATTTAAATTAATATAACTTTTTAATATATATGTACAAAATCCTTTGCCTGATAATAGTCTTTTGTTTTATTTTTAGGCTTTTCTTCCATATTTTACAAACAATTTCCGTCACTGTTTCAGATGTGTTTTAAGTTATTTTCTAAGTTATGAGGAAAAAATGACTTTTGAGAAATTGTTTCATTTACTGTCTAATGTAAGACACATTATTGCATTAATATTGATATTTTATATTTTATGTAACTATTTTGAATATTTTTGCTCATAAAATTTCTAACTGGTTGTGTTAAGTTTTTCTTAAAATTTGTTTTGTAAATTTAACATACTGAACATTCTAATGCTTGTAATAACTTTTAAATTATGTTCACTTTTATTTTATAATTATAAAATAATATAATAACCAAATTCTAATATTGCCTATGTCCTTCCAATATATAATGTAAAGATACATCAGTATATCTGGGATATATACTGTTTGTGTGTGTGTGTATGTGTACTGTATACATAGGACATAGACCACATTACATATATATATATATAAAATTTGCTTTATATATGTCTGTTTATATATATGTATGTCTTTTATTGCATTTCTGGTCAAATTGCATTAGGTAGAAATTTCCAATTTAAAACAATGGTAATGTTGTCAGCTGCCGGCATCACTGTCTTCTCCCTGACTTCATGGTTATGCTTCTCCTATTTTGTCTTTATGGAAATACCGTTTTTGCTCAAATACATATTGGAAAGTTACTTATATCTTGAGATGTTAATAGCTTTACAATAGTTTTAAAACTACTTTCTAGGTAATTTTTAATTTAAAATAATATTTTAATTTAATGGGACATATTTTATCTAAAAGATAATATTAGAGTGAAACAGATCACCATTCAGTATTAAAATATGCACTAATTTTCAACAGAATAATTAAAAAATTGTATTGCAAAGATAAAAATAAGGATTTTTGTAAATAATAAGGAAATTATTTCTTTTTGAGTAGAAGAGAGGACAGTTATAGTGATGTTTTATATGTGGCTTATGACCTAGTCCTAGTTTAATGGGTATTTTAAGTCTCAAGAGATAGAAAGCATTAGATACAAAGACAAAAATGATAAATGAAGCAATGAAAGCAGTGACAGAGTAGAGAATGCAATATTTTGATTGAGTTTGTGATAACTACTTGATCAATTGGATTTAGGCTGAGTTGTAAACAAATGTTATCAATCCATGGTATGTGAAATGATATGGGAAATAGACTTTATTTTTGAATTTTGTTATGCATTACAAATATTCCTACTGAAATGTGTGGAAGATTACTGAATGTATTTCAACTTGGATGCAACTTGGAGTCTAGGAAGCTGACCAGGGCTTTTGGCAGACACATATGGCTGGGGGCGTGGGGGGCAAAAATTGGATACCAGGGCCTGTCAGGGAATGAAGCCATGTAAACCCCACAGGCTTTGGTTTGCAACCCAGTGGAGTACACCCTATGAATATGACTGAAACAGAAATATATCAGCTCTCACAGAGTCTGAGGTCCAGGTAAAAATCATCTGAATCTCTGACAATATACCTGCCGGTAGCAAATAAATTTTTCTCTGTATGGAGATAATTCCACCCACAGACTCCAATGATTTCTATAGTATTTATATAAAATGTATACAACTCACTAAAAAGCTAATATAGCCTATAATGAGAAAAAAAGCAATTTCATTAAAAAAAAACAAAACAAAAACTAAGAGAACAAACAAAAACAGTCAGTAAAAGCAGATAGACGTTTTCCAGAGATTGGAGTTATCAAACATGGATCTAAAAATGATAATCTTTAATATGGAAAAGGAAATTAAAATAAGAATGTAAGTATTTCTTATTTTGAATGGAAAAAAATAGGAAATCTAGTATTAAAAATAAAATTGATCTTAAGAACTAGTGGATGAGTTTAGGGATGGATTAGACATAGATAAAGAATCAGTGAACTTTACATTAATACATTACATTAAATATAAACAAATTAATATTATAATTAAAAGATAAAAAGATTTTAAAAATTACAGATTTAAAAGGGTTGGGTGGCTCCTCTATGCTCTTTACAAGAATCACACCTAGTGTATAGACACTCAAAACATTAAAAATAAAAGAAAGAAATGGTGCTTCTTGTCAGGATATAGAAAGTCTCGAGAGACAATTGCACTATATCTAAAAAAAGGAAAAACGAGAGATTAGCTGAAAATTCACAGTTTTAAATATCCCACCAGAAATGTAAGAATGGAAATAAATTTAAAATAACTAAATTCTAGAAATGAATTAGTCCTTTCTGGGACAGATAATTTCCATGGGTGATTTCATAGCTGGCAGTGCTGAGAGGAGGGAAAGGCAAATACAACATAGATGGTGATAAGAACAGAGTTTAAATTTATCAAAGTTTTAATGGTGACATGTGAGTGGTCCTGGTTGATTAGAATCCAGAGGAGCCCCACAGATCTGATTTGAATAAACCTGATAATTCTTTCTCTCAGGGGCTTTACTGAAGGCATAGAAACAGTGTGGCAAAGGCTGGGAGAGGGCAGGAGGACATAGAAAGATCGCTTCATGGGGCACCGGGTGTTTAAATAGTGATTACAATGGCATCCTACAGGTAGTGTCCAGGACAGTAGTGTAAGAGAGATACTAAGAGCTCAGGACCTTCACTGAATGCATAGCGGGCCTGCCAAAGGCTAATGAAGTTCACCAAGTTCACAGCAGCGGCACACAGAAGTCTGGTTTCAGGGCATCAAAGTGGAGAGAGAATTTTTCCTTAGTACAGAAAGAATGGACTCAGCTAGAGAAAAAAAGAGAATCCCCATTAAGGCCTAAATATCTGAGCTGAAAATCAGAGACCTAACTCAGGCATCATACCGATAATCAGACCTCAAGCATTGCTGAAGAAGGAGTCATAATTACCCTCAACACATTTGAAAGCAGTGGTGAATGAAAGCTGCAGCAAAGCATTGTTGTTGTTAGACCCAGCTAAACTATATATTAGATTGACTCAGCTCTAATCCTAGTGGCCTGACAGGGGTAAATACATGTCCCATTCAGTGTGTTAATATTATTTTTACACTTTCTACTGTTCTATGTGGTATAGTGGTTAAGAGTTCGGCTGCTAACCAAAAGGTCAGCAGTTCAAATCCACCAGGCACTCTTTGGAAACCCTATGGGGCAGCTCTACTCTGTGCTCTAGGGTCACTATGAGTCAGAATTGACTTGACAGCGGTGAGTTTTTTTTTTAATAGGGTCAGTATGAGTCAGAATCACCTCTATAGCAAAGGGTTTACTGTTCTTTTACACATATCCTGGATACAAATACAAAATGTAACATACTTGGAAAAATTAGGAAAAATGTAACATATAATTGAGAGGAAAAAAGTATTAAATAGTAGCAGTTCCACAAAGGATCCAACTATTGGAATTACTAAACATGGAATTTAAAAGAAATGATAAATATATAGAAGTAATTAGTGGAATAGGTGACAAAATGTGTGAACATCTGAGGACTTTTCAAGAACATTGGAAACTCTAAAAAACAACTAAATAGACATTCTAGAATGGTAAGCAGAGGTCATTCAATGGATTTAACAATGGGCTGATCTTAGCTGTAGAAATCATCAGTGACATTGAATATAGGTCCATAGAAATTAATAATACAGAAGCATATGAGAAAAAAGAAAAGGGTGTATGAGACATATTGGACAATATCAGAAATTTTAACATAACTTTAATTCGATTTCAGGAGGAAGTGGAGACAGTGAATAGGTATAGATGGTTTACATGAGATAATATCTCAGAATTTCCCAGAGATCGAAGAAGCTCAGCAAAACCCTAAAAGGGTTCTCACTAGCACTCCACTAACACGGTGAAAGTATACCCTGAACTAGTACCCTGAAAAATTTTTTAAAGAATCAAAAACAAGAAGTCTTGCCAGCAGTTGTTAACCCTGCAGCCTTCACTTTCTTTGTTAGGTCCTTACGTCTCTGGCTGGGAGTTAGTGCAAATGAAGTCATGATTCAAAATTTATCTCAAACTATGGCAGTAGTAACTGACTCCACAGCTGAAACTATACAAGATTAACAAGAGTCTCTCAACTCTGTAGCTAGGGAGCTAGATAGTATAATTGCTTTAAATTTCCTTCTGGCCCAAAAGGGAGGTGTCTGTGAGATAGTTAACACTTCCTGTTGCACATGAATAAATTCCATGGGTTAAGTTGAACAAGGTGTAACCAAACCCAACAACAAGCACACTAATTACACCAAGTAGAATCTCATCCCAGCTGAGGATTTGATCTGTTTAGCTGGCTTTCTACTAATGTGGATCTTGAATGCTTTCTTTAATCCAAACAGGAAATATAATTTTCATTATGATTATTGTTTTCTGTGGAAAGATCAAGTGTATTACAAATTGTTTTCAGGGTATTTGTAACCAATCTACCAACATTCATTTCCTTCACAGAATAATGCTTCTAGAAGAAACTTTTTGTCTCTGACAGTAAACTGTAATTTTTATTGTTCTGATGAATGCAATGCGTCCTTTGAAACTTTCTCTGGGTATTTTTACGTCGCTGTTGCTTTCTGGTTTTGGCTGTCAGAAATTTGACTATGATGTATCTAGATGTGGTTTCTTTACATTTCTTTGTTGGTTTTGCTGAACTTTTGACTCTGGGAAATTCTCAGATATTATCTCATATAAACTCTCTTGCAATACCCAGAAATTACAAAGAAGTCCTGTTGAATTCCAGCTCTCACAGGTTTCAAAGTATATATTGTTATCTGCCATCTAGTAGATTTTAATTTATTGGTGAACTCATGTGTGCAGAGTATAACTGCTTCATAGGGTTTTCAAGGTGTGACGCTTTAGAAGTAGATCACTAGGCCTATCTTCCAAGATGCCTCTGGGTGGCTTCAAACTGCCAACCTTTGGCTACTAGTTGACCACTTAACCATTTGCACCACCCAGGGACTCCTGAAGAAGATGAAGAAAAAGAAAATTCACTCATTCATTTACTCTTTCAAAAATATTTACTAATATATTCTATATCCCTGCCTTCATAGATCTCTTAGTCCTTTTGCAATAGAGCAGAACATATTATGAAACAAGGACTAGGAAACCTTTAACAACATGTGCAGGTGCAAAGGATTTGAAGAGGAACAGACTTAGAATGTACACTAATCTTAGTGTGGTAAGCTGTTCTGCAATATCATAACATATTCAATATTTAAGAAGCAGCAAATCAACCTGTATAAGACAAATTGAAGTGTTGTGATTTAAATGCAAATTAAACTCTCAAAAACAGTTAAAATATAGATTTTGCATGTAATTAGTGAAGCAAAGGTAGAGTGTAAATATTATGTGGTAATTAGATTGGTCTAAGGTAATGCTAGGGTAGCCAATAATTTATTTTGCTAAGTCAGGAACAAATTTAAAAACAAATGTAATAAACAGCAATTACTGTTTTATGATATATAAGTAAAATAATATATTTAAGACTTGAAACCTCACTTACCACTCTTCAAAAGCCATTTCAAACCTTGAATCTCTAGGGAGTGCTTTAGTATGAGTTATTAGGACTCAGCAGTTTGAGAACATTTTCCATTTATTCAGTGTTAAGTATACAGTACCATATTTTCAGAAGCAATTAATTATATTTGTATGTAAAATTAATGTGGAAAAATTAATAAATTGGTAAATTTATAAAATCATATTATTTAAAAACAGGTATTTATAAGATTATCTCTCAAGAAAAAGATAAATACAGATTAAAAATTGTAACTCAAATATTTCAATATCAAAATGTATAAAAAGTAGAGTTGTGTACTTTTCAATTTGTCCAGGCATGGACCAGTAATGCAAAATTTGCCCTGAAAAGGGAAGGTGCCAAGATACTGAAGAAAGAGGCAGGCAACTCTAGTGTGGCAGCAAAGGAGTGTATTAAGGAGACTTACATATGGGGTAGTGGTCCCTGGCACCCAAAGGACCAAAGCAGATCTCTGTACCCCAGAGTGGAAGGGCAGAGGTTTTATAGTGGTGGTGGACAGTAGTGACTCCATACCAGAGACTTACATAAGAATGCAAACCGTAGTGAACTAGCTGACCACATAGGGGCACCCATGATTGTCCTTGCAAAGCCTGTTTCCCCTTCACAATTGAATGAGCTGTTCCTAATTAAGAGGAATAAAACATTAAATTTCAATCTAGGCATTTCCAGCCTTTCTCCTGATTCCATCGGGAACACATACAACTAAATTTAAACTCATAAACACGTCAGACCCTTCATAATGTGGTTTCCACCTACTAATTCCATGTTACTTCTTATGTCTCCCACCATGCACACTGTGCTCAAAACATACTAAGTCTTTTGGCTCTGAGTTTCCGATACACTATCATCTTTGCAATTTCCATTTTCTCTACTAAAACAACCCCTTCTTCTACTTTGTGCCTTATGTTCCTGTCGTCTTCTTGAACCATCTAAGATTTTGCTTCATTGTGGAACTTTGCTTTAGCTGCCCTTCCTAGGTGTTGCCATCAAAATTTTAAGGCTTCTATTACACCACTTCTTACACTATACTGTATTGGCACACTTCCTAATGTGTCTAAGCTATTAGAGAGTAAGATTAAAAGAAAAAAGAGTAAGCATAATAGTTTAGAGTTTGAGTTAGAGTTAGAATATCAGTTGTATCACAGTTATCTAGCACAGTGTATATATTAGGCAACAAATATTTACCTATTGAATACATGAATAAACAAATCAATAATAACATTCAATAAATGGACTTTGGTT
Organism: Dugong dugon; assembly: GCA_030035585.1. Taxonomy (NCBI): domain Eukaryota; kingdom Metazoa; phylum Chordata; class Mammalia; order Sirenia; family Dugongidae; genus Dugong; species Dugong dugon. The sequence continues at coordinate 34,964,386 of CM057475.1, read as the reverse complement.
TGTATCTTATAAATAAGCCTCTCTATTTTGTATCATAGTTCTCATATACTTGCTCTGATTTCTTAGCTTTCTTATGTTTAGGATCCTTAATATTAGACAGAATCTGAAAGAATCCATGAATTCTCTTCTCAGAAAGTGCATATATCCCAAATGTGCATATACTTTCATAAAATGTACGAAAATCCTGAGGTTCTGGATTTAGTCATTATTTGTGGGTAACAGCAGAGTCTTTGTATTACCCATCATTCTTCTTTAAAAAGTCACCCCCAGGGAGGCAGAGCCAACATGGCGCTATAGACAAAGCACCTCGCAGTCCCTCCAGAGCAAAAATGCAAAAAAACTAAGCAAAACAGAGACAAACGTCATTCCTAGAACCCTAAGCATCAAATGAAGAGATAAATAACTCAACCAAGCACCGAATGGAATAAGAAACTAACAGAGAACAGAGAACGAGGAGAGATACGAGCGGAGGTCCCTTATTAGCTAACACAGCATGGATTCGCCATCTTGGACTCCTGTTGGAGATCGGTAGACAGGGAGTACAGGAAAGCAGCTTCACGGAGCTCCCAGCAGGAGACAGAGCACCTGGTAACCAGTGATATACACTTTCCCACCCCCCACTCTTCTTCCCCCTGCTTAGCCTCCCCCACCTCCAAGCAGGCCAAGTGACAGCAGCCTGAGAGGTGCCAGCTCTGTTCTGCTTGGATTTACCGCACCCACATTGGCTGGCTCCTTCAGTGCCATTTCTTGTTGCTGGTGTTGTTCTTCTCGGCTTCTTTTGGTTTCTTCCCTGCCTTCACCACCTCCCCACCTTTTCTATTAAACACCTGGCTCCATGTGCCGTCTTTGCTTCTTCTTAACAGGCTGTGAGGGGTTACTTTGCTGAGGAACTGCTCCCCCTGTCCACACCTCAATGCTTGTGGGATCCCCAGGGCCTTTTGTTTTTCTTTTCGTGGCATAGGAACCGCTTCTAGCCAGGCTGTACTGCATGGCTTGGGAGCCAATTCCACAGTCTGTGCAGCCACACTGGTGGGATCCCTGGGAGAATTCCTTTTTTTTTCTTTTTTCCTTTTTGTCTTTCTTCATTTCTCAGTTTCTCATCTCTCTCTACTTACCTTCTTTTCCTGTCTCCTGAATACCTGGTACTGTGTGTCATTTCTGCCCCTTCTAACCAGGCTGTACTGTGCAGCTTGGGAGTCTCTTCCTCAGTCTGTGCAGCTGCATGAGTGGGATCACTGGGGGCCTTTCTTCTTCCTTTTTTTTTAAATTTATTTTTACTTTTTCTCTTTTCCTTTTTGTTTTTCTTCATTTCTCAGTTTCTCATCTCTCTCTGCTTTCCTTCTTTTCCTGTCTCCTGAATACCCGGCATTGTGTGCCATCTCCACCTCTTCTAGATGGGTTGTGCCCTAAGGACTGGGAGCCACTTCCCCTGTTGTCGGTGGGATTCCTGGGGACATTTCTTTTCTTTTTTAGTTTTATTTATTTATTTATCTTTTTATTTTTTCCTTTTTGTTTTTCTTCATTTCTTGGTTTTTCATCTCTCCAACAGCAAGCTCCCTCAGCACTTTTTGTTTGTTTGCTTGCTTTTATTGGCTCCTGTTTCTCTCTATTCTTTCCCATATCCATCTTAGCTCCACACATCACAACCTCCTCTCTCTCCCTGCCTACCTGAACCCTATGCTGAGCATCACACCTCTGAGCAGCACAGGCATGGCCTACTGGAACCTGCCCTGCACTGACCCCCGGCTAGCCCTGTTGGCCCCAGTACTTGCCACAAACAACTCATCCCAGCCCCTCCCCTTCAGCTGGACCTGCCCTGCTGTAGCATAGCTGAACAACTGGCCCTGCCCTTGGACAAGAGGTGAAAAGTATCATGCCCACAGACGAGCAAATAACAAAGAATACGTAGCTCGCCTGCTCAGACATAAATAAAGAAAACAAAAAAGCAGGATGAAACAAACAAATCTACAGTCAATAAATGAAGAAAATAACTACAGAATGTCCCAAAGACAGCAGACAATATCAAAACATAAAAAAAGGACAGGATGGTTCCAGTAGACATCCAAAATAAAACACCAGATGATTTTCCAGTAGAAAAAACGGCACTAGAACTACCTGATAGGGAATTCAAATCTCTAATACTCTGAGCTATCCAAGAGTTGAAGCAAAAAACAGACAAAAATGAAGAAAAATAGACAAATACATGGAAAAGGCAGACGAACTCATGGAAAATCAGACAAAAATATGGAAGAGTTCAGGAAAATAATACAGACAAACAATGCTAAAATAAATTCACAACTAGAAATCATACAAAAACAACAATTAGAAATCCAAAAGATAAACAACAAGATTTCAGATATGGACACTATCATAGAAGGTCTAAGGAACAGGTTTGAAACAGTGGAAGACAGGATCAGCGAAACTGAAGACAAACACTTGGGTACAATTCTGAAGAAAAATCAGAAAAAAGAATGAAGAAAAATGAAGAAACCCTGAGAATTATGTGGAATACAAGCAAAAGCAAAAATCTGCAAGTGATTGGAGTTCCAGAACAGGTGAAAAAGTCAGAAAACACAGAGAGGATCATTGAAGAATTACTGACAGAAAACTTCCCTAATATCATGAAAGATGAAAAAACTGACCATACAAGAAGCTCAGCAAACACCATGTAGAATTCACCCCAAAAGAAAATCACCAAGGCATATCATAACCACACTCACTAAAACCAAAGACAAAGAAAGAATCCTGAAAGCAGCTCAAGAAAATGAAAAGTCACATACAGAGGGGAAGCAATAAGACTAAGCTCTGATTACTTGGCAGAAATCATGCAGGCAAGAAGGCAATGGGATGACATATAGAAAACCCTGAAGAAAAAAATTGCCAACCAAGAATAATACATCCTGCAAAATTCTCATTCAAATACAATGGTGAAATTGGGACATTTCCAGATAAAAAGAAATTAAAGGAATATGTAAAAACCAAACCAAACTTACAAGAATTATTAAAGGGAGTCCTTTGATTTGAGAACAAATGACATCAGATGACAACCTGAATCTAGGATGCAAGATCGCACCAACCAGATACCAGCCTAGCAAATGAACTCTCAAAGACCACTCAAAACCAAAAGATTTACAACAGAGAGATTTATCTGCAAATGACAACAACATCAGAACAAAAATAAAAAGAGGGAATAAACTGGGTAAGTATAGAACTTTCTAATGGAGAGGAAGGCAAGGCGATACCAAGTAATAATACACTGGTTCAAACCTAGGAAGATAAGGCTAAATTTCAAGGTAACCACAAAGAAAGTTAACAAACCTACTCATCAAAATGAATAAAAACATAAAGTCTCAGTAAAAACAAAATCTACAAAAACAAAAGAAATGAAAAAAAAAATCCAGAAACAAAAGAAATTCAGCACAGTAGAGTAAAAGGAACAAAGAAAATGTCTGCACCATAAAAAAAAAAAGCACTATGAAATGACAGCAATAAACTCACATCTATCAATAATTACACTGAACATAAATGGCCTAAATGCACCCATAAAGAGACAGAGAGTGACAGAATAGGTTAAAAAAAAACAAGATCCATCAATATGCTGTCTATAAGAGACTTATCTTAGAAACAAAGACATAAATTTATTACAAAGCAAAGGATGGAAAAAAATATATCAAGCAAACAGCCACCAAAAAAGAGCAGGGCTGGCAATATTAATCTCAGACAAAATAGACTTTAAAAAAATCCATCATAAAAGACAAAGAAGGGCACTATATAATAATTAAACAAATGATCCATCATGAAGATATAACAATAATAAATATCTATGCACCCAATGACAGGGCTGCAAAATGCATAAAATAAACTGTAACAGCACTGAAAAGAGAAATTGATAGTCCCACAATAACAGTAGGAGACTTCACATCATTCTCAGTAAAGGACAGAACACCTAGAAAGAAAGTCAACAAAGATGCAGAAGAGCTAAAAGCCACAATCAGACAACTTAACTTCATAGACATATTTAGGACACTCCACCCAACAGCTTCAAAGTACCTATTCTTTTCCAATGCACATGAAACGTTCTCCAGGATAGACCACATCTTAGGCCACAGAGCAACCCTCAACAAAATCCAAAACATTGAGATAATACCAAGTATCTTCTCTGATCACAACACCATCAAAGTAGAAATTAAGAACAGGAAGAGCAAGGAAAAAAAATCAATTATATGGAAGCTGAATAACACCCAGCTTACAAACCACTGGGTAATAGAAGAAATAAGGGATGGAATAAAAAAATTCCTAGAATCAAATGAGAATGAAAACACATCATACCAAAACCTTTGGGACACAGCAAAGGCAGTCCTCAAAGGTCAATTTATAGCAATAGATGCACACATCAAAAAAGAATAAAGGGAGAAATCAAAACATTAGCTACACAACTTGAACAAATAGAAAGAGAACAACAAAAGAATCCCTCAGCCACCAGAAGAAAGGAAGTGATAAAGATCAGAGTAGAAATAAATGAAATAGAGAATAGAGAAATGACAGAAATAATCAACAAAACCAAAAGTCAGTTCTTTGAAAGGGTCAACAAAATCGAGAAACCAATGGCCAAACTGCCAAAAGAAAAACAGAAGATGCAAATAACCCAAATAAGAAATGAAATGGGAGACATTACAACAGACCCAACTGAAATAAAAAGGATCATAACAGAGTATTATGAAAAACTACACTCCAAGAAATTTGAAAACCTAGAGGAAATGGACAAATTTCTAGAAACACACTACCTACCCAAACCAATAAAAAATGATATTGAAAATCTGAACAGACCCGTAACAAGAGAAGAGATTGAAAAGGTAATTAAAAAAAAAAAAAAATCCCAACAAATAAAAGCACTGGCCCAGATGGCTTCACTGGAGAGTTCTACCAAACATTCAGAGAAGTGCTTACACCAGTACTACTCAAACTATTTCAGAACATAGAAAAGGCAGTGATACTTCCGAATTCATTCTAGGAAGCCAGAATAACCCTGATACCAAAACCAGGCAAAGACACCACAAAAAAGGAAAATTACAGACCAATGTCTCTCATGAATATAGATGCAAAAATTCTCAACAAAATTCTAGCCAATAGAATTCAGCATCATATCAAAAAAATAATACACCACAACCAAGTAGGATTCATACCAGGTATGCAAGGATGGTTCAACATTAGAAAATCAAAGTAATCCACCCCATAAATAAAAGAATCATCTCAGTGAATGCAGAATACGCATTTGACAAAGTCAAACACCCATTCTTGATAAAAACTCTCAATAAAATAGGTATAGAAGGGAAATTCCTCAACATAATAAAGGACATCTATACAAAACCAACAGTCGACATCATTCTTAATGGAGAGAGGCTGAAAACATTCCCCTTGAGAACAAGAACAAGACAAGGATGCCGTTTATCACCACTCCTATTTAACATTGTGCTGGAAGTCCTAGCTAAAGCAATAAGGCAAGAAAAAGAAGTAAAGGGCATCCAAATTGGTAATGAAGAAGTTAAACTGTCCCTATTTGCGGATGATATGATAGTATACATACAAAATCCTGAAGACTCCACTAGAAAACTACTGGAACTAATAGAATGATTCAACACAGTTGCAAGATACAATATAAACATACAAAAATCTGTTGCATCCCTATATACTAATAAACAGAACAATGAATAGGAAATCAGGAAAACAATACCATTATAATAGCCCCTGAAAAATAAAACACTTAGGAATAAATCTAACCAGGGATGTAAAAGACCTATACAAAGAAAACTACAAAACACTACTGAAAGAAACCAAAAAAGATTTACATAAACGGAAAAACATACTATGCTCATGGATAGATAGACTTGACATTTTGAAAATTACAACTCTACCCAAAGCAATTTACAAATACAGTGCAGTTCCAATCCAAATACCAACAGCATTCTTTAAGAGATGGAAAAACTAATCATTAACTTTATATGGAACGGAAGAAGTCCTGGATAAGTAAAGCACCACTGAAGAAGAATAAAGTAGGAAGACTGGCACTACCTGACCTCAGAACCTACTGTACAGCTGCAGTAGTCGAAACAGCCTGGTACTGTTACAATGGCAGATACATTGACCAAAGGAACAGAATTGAGAACCCAGATGTGAATCCATCTGCATTTGGTCACCTAATCTTTGACAATGGCCCAAAGTCCATCAAATGGGGAAAAGACAGTCTTTTTAACAAGTGGTGCTGGCAAAACTGGATGTCCATCTGCAAAAAAATGAAACAGGACCCATATCTCACACTATACACAAAAACTAATTCAAATTGGATCGAAGACCTAAATATAAAGCCAAAAACTGTAATGTTCATAGAAGGAAAAATAGGATCAATGCTAGAGGTCCTAATACATGACATTAACAGGATACATACCATAGCTAACAACACACAAACTCTGTAAGATAACTGGAGTCTTCTAAAAATTAAACGCTTATGCTCATCAAAAGACTTCACCAAAAGAGTAAAAAGAGAACCTACAGACTGGGAAAAAATTTTTGGCTATTACAAATGAGACCAAGGTCTAATCTCTAAAATCTACAGGAAAATCCAACACCTCTACAACAAAAAGACAAATAATCCAATTAAAAAATGGACAGAGGAAATGAACAAACACTTCACCAAAGAAGACATTCAAGTGGCTAACAGACACATGAGGAATGCTCAAGATCACTAGCCATTAGAGAAATGCAAATCAAAACCACAATGAGATACCATCTTACCCCAGCATTACTGGCATGAAACAGAAAAACAGAAATGCTGGAGAGGTTGTGGGGAGATTGGAACTCTTATGCGCTGCTGGTGGGAATGCAAAATGATACAACCATTTAGGAAAACGATATGGCGCTTCCTTAGAAAGCTGGAAATAGAAATACCATATGATCCAGCAACCCCACTCCTAGGAACATATCCTAGAGAAATAAGTGTCTTCACACAAATAGACATATGCACACCCATGTTCATTGCAGCATTGTTCACAATAGCAAAAAGATGGAAACAACCTAGATGCCCATCAACAGTTAAATGCATAAACAAACTATGGTACATACATACAATGGAGTACTAAGCAATGGTAAAGAACAATGATGAATCTGGGAAACATCTTACAACATGGATGAATCTGGAAGGCATCATGCTGAGTGAAATACGTCAATCACAAAAGGACAAATATTGTGTGAGACCACTACTGTAAAAACTCATGAAAAAGTTTACACACAAAAATAAATTATCTTTGATAGTTTCGAGGGAGGGGAGTGGTGGGGGTGGAAAAACACTAAATAGAAACTAGATAAGTGGTAACTTTGGTGAAGGGTAAAACAGTACAAAATACTGGGGAAGCCAGCACAACTTGTACAAGACAAGGTCATGGAAGCGCCATAGGTAATCTGAACTCCCTGAAGGACTGAATTACTGGGCTGAAGGCTGTGGGGTCCATGGTCTCAGGAAATATCTAGCTCAATTGGCATAACATAGTTTATAAAGAAAATGTTCTACATTCTACCTTGGTGAGTAGTGTCTGGGGTCTTAAAAGCCTGTGAGCAGCCATCTAAGATATTCTGCTGGTCTCAGCCCTTCAGGAGCAAGGGAGAATGAAGAAAACTAAAGATACAAGGGAAAGATAAGTCCAAAGGACTAATGGACCACAACTAACACGACCTCCAACAGACTGAATCTATTACAACTAGATGGTGCTCAGCTACTACCACTGACTTCTCTGACAAGGGATCACAATACACAGTCCCAGACAGAGCTGGAGAAAAATGTGGAACAAAATTTTAACTCACAAAAGAAGATCAGACTTACTGGTCTAACAGAGACTGGAGAAACCCTGAGAGTATGGACCCGGACACTCTTTTAGCTCAGTAAAGAAGTAACTCCTGAGGTTCACCCTTCATCCAAAGATTAGACATGCCCATAAAACAAAACGAGACTAAAGGGGCATACCAGCCCAGGGCAAGGACTAGAAGGCAGGCGGAGACTGGAAAGCTGGTAATAGGGAACCCAAGGTCAAGAAGGGAAAGTGTTGACATGTTGTAGTGTTGTTAACCAGTGTCATAAAACAATATGTGTACTAACTATTTAAGGAGAAACTAGTGTGTTCTGTAAACCTTCATCTAAAGTACAAAAAAAAAAAAAGAAAAGTCATTCCAGAAAATTGGAAGAAATATAATTGACAACTTGAAATAAGAACATAATTACAGGGATGAATTGGCAGTGAACATTGAAAGACATTATAAGCATTTGGTAAAACAATTTAATAATAGTCTGAAATGAGATTATAAAATTATAATAGTCAAAAGACAATCTGTTAGTCAAGTTATAAGCAGAGGTTCTGGTCATGCTGGTCAAAACTGAGCGATTATTTCTTCCCCAATTTTTGTTAAGTGTTCATTAAAATACAAAATGAATATGTACTAACTGTTTAATGAGAAGCTAGTTTGTTCTGTAAACCTTCATCTAAATTTCAATTAAAAAAAATACAAAATGAAATGCAAAGTTTCAAAAGTAGTTGCATTAGTTATCTATTGCTGCATAAAAAATTACCTCCAAAACTTAGTGGCTTAAAATAACGACCATTATTATCTCACAGTTTCTGTAACTCAGAAATCTGGGGATTCTTTAGCTGGATCTTTTGCTCAGGGTCTTTCATTGGCTACAATCTAAGTGTTACCTTGGTCTCTAGTTTTCTCAAGGCTCCAGTGGAGAAGTATCTGCTGCTAAGCTCGATTGTTCTCTGGATTCAGCTCTTTGCGAGCTGTTGGCTGGAGGCTCCCAAAAATTCCTTGTCACATGCGTTTCTCCAACATGGCAGCTTGCTGCATTGAAGTGTGCAAGCCAAAAAGACAATAGAAAGAAAATCCAGCAAAAGGGAAGTCATATTCTTTTGTAACCTAATCATGGAAGTGACATCCCATCATGTTGACTGTACTCTACTCAATAGAAGTAAGTCATTAGGTCCAGTGTACACTTACTGGGTAAAGGAGGTAGGGAGGGTAGCGGGTTTCATATAGGCTGGAATCTCAAAAGATGCAAATGATTGAGAGCCATGTCATGAGCTGCCTACTAAGGCAGAACAAATAATGACTATTTGTCAAAGAACTCTAACGGAATGAAAAGCTCTCTCATGAGGCACTGAGGGAGAACAACACGGAAGCACAAAGAAAATATTGAACATTGACTTCTATAACTCATTCTTACTGTGTCCCTCTATCTTAGAATATGGAGGTTTATGTTTAGAGAGGTTTAGGTGAAGAAATGATATGAACAAAGAAAATTTGCACTTCCCAACTTTACCACTTGGTGACACATTATATTTATCAAGGTAGCATAGTAAGTCTCCATTTCAAGTTGGAGTTCTATATTTTAGATAGCAAAGAAAGGTCAAGGTGGCAAATTTTATATTTAAATGACAAGAGGTTGTAGAGAAAGTCCTGGATGGTACCAAAAGGGAAGAATGGGCCATCCAGGTGAGACAACAAGTGGTAATTATCTCTTGAAATGTGGAAATAAATAATATCTATGGCTAAGTTTAAATCCCAAAACAAGAAGCAGGGAAGTAAAAAGATCTGAAATATATTGTTGAACTGTCTAGGATGTATCTGCTTGATTATATGAAATAAATTTCATAGGCTGGTTCTCAATACTTACCAGTAATTGAAGTTTTGCCAAGTAGTAGTGAAGAAGCTTGGCAAAGTATCTGCAAAATAACTTAGACCGTAAACTCGAGAGGAGAGAAGGCTTGCCATGAGAAAAGAATGACCTTTTTATCCTCTGCTATCATGTGCTCATAAAACTATTAGCAGTTCCATTCCAATGCTTTATGCCAGTGTTTTTTCAACGTTGTCAAACAAGCCAAATGATACCCCAATTTTGCATGAATTTTTTCTCCCTTCAGTTAAAAAAGAAAATAATCTAATTACATCTAGACAGTGTATGTTAGGCTTTTAAAGTTTCGAAGAAGGTATGCATTCAGGCAGGGTGTTATTCCTGTGTGTGTGTGCGCCAGCACTTTGCCAGCAGTCATGCCAAAAGTTTGAAACTTTTATTACTTTTTTCTTTCAGGGTAGATGATAACAAGAATAGCTTTCATCTCTCAGCCTCCATGGTTATAGCTACTGGGACAACATCGCACTCTGCTGGGGGTACTTTTGTCTGCTGCATACAGACAGCTGCAGTTTCACAGGGAAAAACTAAAATATTGTGTACCTCTTCTGTATAAGAGTATGTTGATTTTTATTCAGAGCATTCTAAGATATTGATTATATTTGATCGTGTCAAAGTCTTCTGTGTATAGTCTGGCTGTGAGTGTCACCTCTAAGATAGATACTGCTCTGTGAATGAGGACCAATTTGAGGGGAGTGTTCATAGTAGAGTCTGTACCTGACCCTCTTCATTATACTATTCTCTTTCATCTCTCCTTTTTCTCTTCTAAGTCAAAAAAGTTCCTCTGTTACATTTAGGGCCCATAATGACTGCCCTGGTTATTTTCTCTAAAGTTTCTATTACGATGATTATTGTGTTCTTTGTTAAATTAATAAGATTTTGTAAATGGAAATGAGAGCAAGAGGTATTGAATCCTGAAAGTTAATTTGGAGACAATTTCTGAAACTTGATGAATTGGCAGATACACGACATGTAGCTTAACTAACTTTAAGCAATAAATACAAAGGGTACAAATAACAAGTTAGGAAAAAAATGTGTTTGTTTCACGGTTAATTGGTGCATTGATTTCTTCCGCAAAATGGCCTCTTGTAAACAGCTTTGTTTCTTCCACAATGGGTGTGCTATGCCTTCCATCCTGAATTTATATACAGCTAATTATTTAGGAGAGAGATGAGGAATGCTATTCCTGTTCCAAATATTAAAATAAAAAGGAAAGGAAAATATAAGCCTTTTATTAATAATAAAAGATAAATCGTTAAGTATATGTGAAATGCAGATGGCAACATTATAGGGAAATTATATATATCATAAATTTTTTATGTATTTCCTTAAATAAATAATGCATAGAGGATAAACTATTTCTGGACTATCTCTGTCTAAAATAGAAAATCAAGGAATCTTCTTAAAAATGTTACAATTATTATTTTTATCACAACTCTTTGATTATCAAATACTCGCATACTTGAAATTCATTGCTTTAAAAATATTTTCAATAAATAATTTGTTTTCAAATTTATATATATATTTCTTGATGTTTTTCATTTCACAAAATGTTGTTTGTTAGCATTCTATAAACTGAACTTATTAGTGGCTGACTTTAATGCTCTAATATTTTAGCAAAACTGGACTTGACTCTCCTATGAGAACATTTGATCCTTATAAGTGGGCCCTTGTCTAGATATAACTAATTTATTATTATTTCAATATTAGTTCAAGAGCTGTGATTAGGAAACTGTAGAAGAAACTATCACAGAATAGTTAATTGATTTCTGGAGTCATTTAAAGAATATTAAAGAAAGATAACTATCGAATTTCTACCAACCTGTTTCTATAGCTTTGAATGCCTTCCAAGAAAAAGCACTAAGAACAATTGCAAAACCAGAAAAAGAAGATTCGCTTCACTCCTGCATGGTTAGACATTGATTAAAGTCAAGGATTTTTGTGCATGCTGCCTCTTTCCCCCATTCCATCTTTGGCTTTCATAGTGCACTTGTGCCAGGGTCATGTAATGAATAAAGCCCTACAGCTCTTTGACAGATAGGGATTGTCACGGATTGAATTGTGTCCCCCCAAAATATCTTGTCAACTTGGCTGGGTCATGATTCACAGTATTGTATGATTGTGTAATCTGATGTGATTTCCTTATGTGTTGTAAACTCTATCAGTATGATGAGGTTATATGTGATCTCCTTATGTGTTGTAAATTCTATCACCATGATAAGGTTATACTATGAGGTTTACAAGATTAGATAATGTCTTAATCCAATCTCTTTTGAGATATAAAAGAGAGAAGCGAGCAGAGACACATGGGAACCTCATACCACCTAGAAAGCAGTGCCTGGAGCAGAGCACGTCCTTTGGATCTGAGGTTCCTGCGTTGAGATGCTCCCAGACCAAGGGAAGACTGATGCATCACAAGGACCTTCCAGACCAAGGGAGGATTGATGACACAGACCTTCCCCCAGAGCCAACAGAGAAAGCATTCCCTTGGAGCTGATGCCCTGAATTTGGAGTTGTAGCCTACTGGACTTAGAGAATAAACTTCTCTTTGTTAAAGCCATCCACTTGTGGTATTTCTGTTAGAGCAGCACTAGATGACTAAGACAGGGATGTAGCCCAAATTTTTCTATTTTCAAGTAATTAATTTTTCACCACCCTATTCAATACTTCCTAGAAATTTTACCCAATCGTTTCTGCACACACTTATTAAAAGACACACAAATTCCTTTAAATTTCTTAAACCCTTGTTTGAAGTCACACATTGAGTATTTAGAGCTGAAAGAACTGCACTGCTTTCATGTATTCATGTAAACAACTTACATTTATTGAATACTAAACTACATTTTTACAAATAAGGGTTTTTATATTGTAAATAATTAGTAAGTGGATCATTCAGTAAAAGGAAGAATTAATTCATGAATTTTAAAGCCAGGGTATGCTTTGCAACATAATTTGATAGCTCTGATTAGACATGAACTTGTAGAGGAAAGTGACAATTCTCACACTACATATCTAATACTGTGTTTAATGATGAGGCTGATAGACAATTTAATTAGTTAATAATAAATAATCACTTTGTGAAGATTCACAAGATTCTTGTTAGGGAAATGAAATAAAAATATATGAAATAACTTAAAAATTATATAGGATAGAACCATATACTACATGGCTAGGGGAGTTTGGAAGAGGAAAATTAATGCAAATACACTTTCCTCGTGTGCCATAAACTTTGAGCCCGTAACAGGGAAATAAAGACATAGATATCTATTTATAAAACTAAATACAGTCATGCATCGCTTAACGTCGCCATCTGGATGGCAAGAGCTCTGGAGCGCGAATGTTAAGGCAAAGCCGCTGGCTCTTGGGAAGCGATTTTGCAGGCGTGGCCTATAGGATGGACTTCCAGGGCCCTGCTTGGAGCTGCTCGCGGAGGTCATGGAGCGACAGATGCCTTCCCAAGCCGGGTGAGGTGGCTATGTCCGCACAGACTGTGACCTGTGGTTCAGGGGTTCGCCTTTCATAGACAAAGGTCGGGAGCTGTACCGAAGGCCTGCTCCCCCAGCCGGTCACGAACCATCAGCGTCCTGGTGGCCATGGAGGGGTTTAACCAGAGCGAATGACGCAATGACTGAGGCTGGAGCAGTTGGCCTGGACGGCCTTAGCGAGCACTGTGTCTGCTCCCACAGCTTGTGGGGTCAGCACGGGCCTTGTCGAGGGCCGAAGCCCCGCTGGGAATTGGGACCCACGGGGTGTGGGTCCAGACAGGCGGTGGGCAGGGATCCAGGCTGTAGAGGGAAGCTGGAGGTGCGATGCCGTCCAAGACGCGCTCAGCCCAGAGGCCTGACCTAGAGATTCGAACACCAAGACGAGCCACGCACTCGGCCTCTAGGCCCCATCCTGGCGTAGAGAAGTGTGGGCCATCAGGGAACACCTGCTTGGGTCCCTGCGGTTCCAGCCCCAGCCCCGCCCAATCCCGCCCTCCCTGTCTGAATGTCAGTGGGCTCCAATTCCAGTGAGGAGTCATCAGAGCTTGGCCGATGTGCGTGGCCGCTCCGGGGGCTAGGCTGCAGCTTACTCTTCTCCGGAGGCAGAAGTTTCTTTGCCTTTAGGATGAGCTCCAGCAGGCTGCTAAATATTCAGTAGCGGAACTGCCTCCAGCTTGGGGCGCAATTGAGGCAGCGGAGCGAGAAATGAGAGGAGGGAGCGGCGCGCGCGCGGTTCCGCCCGCCTGAGGGGCAGGGGCAGCCTGGCCCGCAGCCCCTGCGGGCGGCCGGCCTACCCACCAGACAAAGGCCGAGAGCCCGCGCCCAGAGTGAGGTCGTCTGCCTCAACTGTCTGTATCTCACCTGTGCCCAGTGTTGCAAGAGTGTGAATTTGGGGTCTTTAAAACTCTTCGGGGGAAATAATAAACAAAAGGAGAGCTGATTTCCCTAAAAAAAAAAAAAGAAAACAAATCTATGGGACCACGGCCATATATATATGTGGTTAGCAGCTGCCTGGACATTATGCGGCACATGACTGTATATAGATATTTATAAACAAACAAACAAATAAATCAGTCAATCAATCAATCATTCCCACTAGTAATCTTTATTTATGACGCTCATTCAGTTAAACCTACTCTTGTTTTTTCATGGTACCTGTTCTCAGGCACAGCCGCAATATCGCACTGCTATTTACAATTGTTCTTAGTTGAATATTTTCCAAATTGAAATCTTTCATGGGGACCAAATATAATGTTTCATGTTGATACATTTGAAAAAGTTTGCCCTAAAGCCTCTAGGCATACAAGTCTAATCATATTATAAAAATAAATGCCTTAAATGCACAAAACCTGCATGTAAGTGTATACACACGAGGGAAAATGCTGTGTGATTACTCTATTAAATTATTACGTATTTCAGATTTCTGTAACGTTTAAATGATGGAAAATAATAAACAGAAAAAAGTAATGATTACAATTACATTACCATACAGCCACATGAAAAATTTGTGATTAAAATGGAAATAATCAATGTTGCAAATTCAGGTTCAAACTTAGTATTTTCGCAGCCTGTTAGCTCTTGATAATCTACTACGAATAAATTAAAAACGAACAGAAAAACTGGAGGTCAACAAACCTAACATCCCTTAATAGTTGTCCAAAAACCATTTTCCGAGTTTATGCAGTCCCTAAATATCTTCTCGAAATTCCTGTTAGTCACACTAAAGAACTTTTTCTGACAACCATTGATCTCAAGATCTTTTGTCTTCTGATTTAAGCTACTATAAAAGGTGGGACTAAGTAAAATGAGATTTCCTTTTATTTTTTAATTGTATCCAGGGTCATAGTATGGTATCAAATATAAATTAATTTTATATGGTTTGTTGCTCCTTTTTTAGGAATATATAAAATACATAAACATATACACAAAAATGCAAGTTAAAATATAATCTTTGAGAATATACTACTAAATTATTGAGTAAATAATGGTTTTGTGTGCATTCTTATTTAAAAAAAAAAAAAGAGAGAGGGAAAGGCAAATTAAAACCATACTGTGATATTTCGACATACCTTCCAGAATGCCTAAAATGAAACAGAAGGAAAATATTAATGCTGGTGCCCATGTAGAGCAAGCAGAACTCTCTTAAAGGGATGGTAAGAATGTTAACTGGAATGATCACTTTGGAAAACTATTAAGTAGTATCTGCGGCACCTGAATGTACATACTCTATGAATCAGATATTCAATCCACCCTTAAGTATATATTCAACAGATATTAAGTAAGTATGTTTACCAAAAACAAAACAAAAGAACAGAATATTGGCAACAGACTTATTTGTAATATTCTAAAACTAGAAACTACCTAAATACCCATCAGGAACATAAATAGTATTGTATTCATACTGTGGAACACTATCCAGCAATGGAGATTAACAAATCATAAGCAGACACAAAATATGAATAAATATTGAGTCTGATCAAAAAGATGACATTGAAGAAAATAATTCAGGCAGCATGATTCCATTTGTATAAACTTTAAAAAGAGACACAATTTTTTTTTCATCAATGGTCATATGTATATATATACAATTATTACCATTCTATCTACTGTCTATCTATCTATCTATCTGAATGGCTTGCAAGAAAAAGCACCAAGAATAATCAGTAAACCAGAAACAGATGAATATTGAATAGTGGGAGAAAGTGATCTCTGTCTTTCCTATGAAATTATTATTCTCAAAGGTGTTATTAATGTATGTAATAACTTATTTATTGGACAGATAGTTACTGAATGCCTATTATGGTCCAGGCATTGTGCTAGTCATTGATGATCTATCAATGCACAGGTTCTAAAGAAGCTTACGTATAAGGGGGAGGAAGGTATAGGCAAACTGGTAGTTGCAATGATATGTGCTAAGTACTATTATATTGCAAATACAAAGAACAAGTAACACAGCTTTACGGTATTAAAGTTTCCAAGGGAAGGAGAATTCAAAGCGGTAATATAGATTCCCATGAAATAAATAATTAAAGGAATTATCCAGATTAGGGGTATATGGAGAATTTACTTAGCAGAAGGAATAGAAAGGCCTTGAGGAAATAAAGGAGATGCTACTACCTTTCTGAAAATGAGTGTCTGGCATGTAGATTTCACTTTGGATAGGGTATAGGAAAGAGGAAGCTGGAGTGATCAGTAGCTTCCATATGCTGAATAACTCAGTCAGATATATACAGTATTTTGAACTTAATCATGAGAGCAGTGATGGGCCAATAAATAGTTTAAATGGAGGGGGTTTAAATAATCTAATCTGAATTTTAAAAGGTCTGTCTTTCTGAAATGTGAAGAATGGCTTATAGTGGGACAAGAATGCAGACAGGGAAACAAGGTAGGAGGTGGTTGTGATAATCCAAGTGAGAGATAATGAGAAACTGAGTCAGATATCTTGCATAATGGAGGATATAAATGGAGACAGCTTTCAGAGATATCAGTATTTGGGCATTAGAAATATGATTATTTAGAGTGAATGAATAGGTGTGTGATAAAAATTAATTTGAAGCTTCTGGCTTGAGCAACTTGAAGTGGGAAGAATGAGTTGGTAAGAAAGAGAAGCTGGCTCTGAAAGAAGGCTCTGAGCTCAATCTCGAATATGGCAGTTTGAGGGGAGTACTAAATTATATACATAACTAGAGCTGTCTGGAAGGCTGCTGGAGAAACAGGTCTGAGGCTCAGGAGAGAGGTCTATATTGAACTGTGAATTGGCCAATAAACAGGAAAGGTCAAGGTCAACTAAGAAATGTCACTAGGATGAGAAAAAAAGACTGAGGAAAAGCTCAGAGTTGTGGAAAAATAAACTAGCTAATGAAGAACTATGCAAGTAGCACTATTTTTGATGTGTACAGGGCTGGAAAAAAAATTCTGGAAAACAAAAGTTGCCCTTGGAAACAAAAATTATAGAAAAATGGAAGACAGATGTCTAAAAAAAAAAAAAGGTCAAATATAAATATAATCTAGATTTTGAGTAAAAATAATTTAAATGCCTAATTATAACAGTATGATTCTATACTTTCAAAAATAAAGAAATAAAGTTAATTGTTATCATTTATATTATGTTGTAAATTCCTTCTAAAGATGGGGAATCATCTCAAGAGAGCTCTTACACAAATGGCCCTTGCGCATTCTCTGTGTATTATCTATGGGTATTATGATTTATCATTTAATCTTTTGACTGGCAGCTTTCTCTAGGTAAGAGCATCAAAGAGTACAGTTCAACTTACACATGTTGGCTGACCATTTTTCTTACATAAATAAAATTTTTATTACAGATGTAAATTGTTGTATTTTCAATATCAGTACTTCAGGAATACAGAAGTTCTCTATTATGAATGTTAGCCAAAAAACCTCATTCTTTTTACAGCAAATATCATCTGATGATTCAAAAATTGTTCATATGTCAACTATTAAAACTTAGACATACTTAATTTAGGGCTATATTACAGATTTTCTTTAAAAGTGATTTATGATGAAATATTTCATATTGCAGAGAATTCTGAACACGTATCCATCATATATCTCTGTTACATTATTGCATTTTTCTATATTTGCTTTGGATTATTTATGTATACTTTACCTCATATTTTGGAACAAACCATCTTGTTTTTGTCGCCTAGTGCTGCTGTAACAGAAGTACCACAAATGGATGGCTTTTACAAACAGAAGTTTATTCTCTCACAGTCTAGTAGGCTAGAAATCCAAATTCAGGGCATCAGCTTTAGGGGAAGGCTTTCTCTGTTGGCTCTGGGGAAGGTCTCTGTCATCAGTCTTCCCCTGGATTAGGAGCTTCCCCATGCAGGAAGCCCGGGTCCAAAGGACACGCTCTGCTCCCAGCCTTGCTTTCTTGGTGGTATGAGGTCCCCCTATCTCTTTGCTCACTTCTCTCTTTTATATCTCAAAAGAGATTGGCTCAAGACACAATCCAATCTTATAGATTGAGTCCTGTCTCATTAAACTACCACGTATCCCATCTCATTGACATCATAGAGGCAGGATTTACAACACATAGGAAAATCACATCAGATGACAAAACAGTGGACAATCACACAATACTGGGAATCATGGCCTAGTCAAATTGATACACATATTTTGGGAGGACACAATTCAATCCATGACACATCTGAACCCTTAGTGATTTTCTATTATATATGAGTTGACTAGGCTCACTGAATGGTTCTTCTGTTTCTGGAGGTGTAGCTTAAGTAATTAATGTGGCCATATTCATTTGAGAGGGCAGAGGGGGTGAAACAAAGGATTACCTCTTTTCTTCCAGGTTGTCTCTCCATGCAACCTCTCATAATTCAGTAATCTAACCTGCATTTGTTTACAAGATGGTGTCTGGTTTCTAAGAGGGAAAAAGCAGAAACTACCATTGTTCTCAATGATTGGACTAAGAAGTCTTACCATTACAATTCTCCCACATTCTGTTAGTCAAATCAAGTTGCAATGCTAAACCAGAATGAAGGGATGGAGAAATTTACTCCATGTGCTGATGTGGGGAATAGCATGAGCATACAAGTTTGGGTACCTTACTGGCTATTTCCTCTGGGATCCTGACTCCGCCCTCTGAGTCATCTCTTTTCCTTAAGAGACTGCTTATATTTGCGAAAAGTAGATTTCTAAATGGCACAATCAACCAACTTGTCATAAAAAGTTGGGATCTCAGAGGTCTCTTTCATTTTGAACTGTTTATTTCCTTTTTAGATAATTTTAAAATGATTTAGTGTATTTTAGTACAAGTAGATACAATATCTTTAAAATCTTTTTGGGCTTCCTACTATGAATCAAAATATCACCCACTCTAACTGAACAAAAAATCTATACCCACATTTCTCTTTGATAAAATCCCGTCTCTACCAGGGGCTGAGAGAATACTGTGGAACATTTCCTTTATACTTCTCAAAAGCCCTTTTGCCTAACTGAAAGAGTACATGAGGCATTATTTTAAATCATTCTGAAATCTTAAGAAAGTTTCCTATAGCTTCACGTAGCTGATCTTGACTCTAAGGCCCAATTTTCCTGAAAGTGTAATCCAAAGTACCCTTATGACAAACACAAGTAAATCCAAACTAGACACTACACAGTAGAATAGAAGAATGTCATAGAGAATTAAAAATTTAAAACATACCAAAAACAAAATGATAGATACAAATTGGTAACTAGATTGTCAGCCAATTTCTTACAATAGATAACAGAAGACAATGGAGATATATTCTTAATGTGCTATTTTTTCTATTTCTTTCTACTCTGTATTACACGTAATACCTTATTATACATTATATGCTATCTTTTAAAGTATAAAATATAACATAAAACCTCTTTGTCTTATTCCTGATCTCAGATTTCTCCACAGTTATGATAATGTTTATAGCTTATGGTTGATAGAAACCATTTATTAATTAAGAAAGTTTCTTTCTATCCTAGCATTCTGATATCTTGTCCCTAAAATTGTGTATTTTTGCTTTCTGAATTTACTCTCTTGTTGATGAAAATGTCCACTAAATGTCTGCACAATGTTTAACTCATCTTCTAATAATTTGTTTTATATTTGATTTTTAATACATTTGAACCTAAATATTGCATACTTTGTGACATATATATTTAGTCAATTATGCCAATATGTTATGTTACAAAGAATATTCTTTCTCCACTGAAGTAAAATAACATTTTTCTCAAACACTAAATGTCCACATGAACTTGCATTTATTTCTAAAACTACTACTTACTCCATTGTTCAATTTTTTACATCTATGTGAATATCACATTTTTTACAGTGGCATTGATGTAAATTTTAATATATAAAAAATAATTTAAGTTTGAGCAGTTATGAAGTCATTTTCCACATAACAATGATTTTTGAAATAAATAAGACTGACAGTTTGAAGCTTTTATCAGACAGAAATAATAGTATTTGATGGCCATTTGACATTATGATTAAAAGAAAATAATTCTGAATTTTAATTTTTTTGCTACAAAATACATTTTAATATTTTCACCAAAACACTATAATTGAGATAACCACAAAGAAAATTAACAAACCTACTCACCAAAATAAAAAAGAAGAAAAACATAAAGACAGTAAACAGAAAACCTATAATAAGGAAAGAAAAGTAAAGAAAATCTATAAACAAAAGGAACTCAGCACAGGAAAGTAAGAGCAACAAAGAAAATGTCAGCAACACACACACACACACACACACACACAAAAGCACAGCAATATGACAGCAAAAAACTCATACCTACTGATAATCACACTGGATGTAAATGGCTTAAATGCACCCATAAAGAGACAGAGAGTGGCAGAATGGATAAATAAATAAAAAATTATTCATCTATATCCTGTCTGCAAGAGACATACCTTAGACACAAAGACATAAACAAACTAAAACTCAAAGGATGAAAAATATATATATATGAAGAAAACAACAACCAAAAAAGACCAGGAGTGCTCTTTTTAATCTCCAATAAAATAAGCTTTAAAGCAAAATTCACCATAAAAGATAAAGAAGGACATTATATAATGATTAAAGGGTCAATACACCAGGAGGACATAACCATAACAAATATATACGCACTCAATGACGGGGCTCCAAAATACATTAAACAAATTCTAACAGCATTGAAAAGAGAAAAAGACAGCTCCATAATAATAGAAGGAGACTTAACCACACCACTTTCAGTGAAGGACGGAACATCTAGAAAGAAACACAGTAAAGATATGAAAGATCTAAATGTGACAATCAACCAACTTGACATCATAGACATATACAGAACACTCCGCCCAACAGCAGCAAAGTATACATTCTTTTCTAATGCATATAAAACATTCTTCAGAATAGACCACATTTTAGGCCACAAAGCAACCCTCAATAAAATCCAAAACATCAAAACAATATAAAGCATCTTCTCTGATCACAATGCCATAAAAAGTAGAAGTCAATAACACGAAGATCAAGGAAAAAAATCAAATACATGGAAACTGAATAACAACCTTGCTCAAAAACAAATGGGTAATGGAAGAAATCAAAGAGGGAATAAAAAAATTCCTGGAATCAAATGAGAATGAAAACACATCATACCATATGATCCAGCAATCCCAGTCCTACGAATATATCCTAGAGAAATAAGAGCCATGACATGAATGACATATGCGCACCCATGCTCACTGCAGCATTATTCACAATAGCAAAAAGATGGAAACAACCTGAATGCCCATCAACAGATGAATGGATAAACAAACTATGGCACATAAACACAATGGAATACTACTCAACGATAAAGAACAATGATGAATCCAGGAAACATCTCACAACATGGAAGAATCTGGAGGGCATTATGCTGACTGAAATAAGTTAATCACAAAAGGACAAATATCGGATGAGACCACTGTTATAAAAACCAAAGAAAAGGTTTACACACAGGAAAAAACAACCTTTGATGGTTACGAGGAAAGGGAGGGGTGGGCAGGGGAAATCACCAACTGGAGAGCAGACAAGTGTTTAACTTTGGTGAAGGGAAAGACAATACACAATATAGGGGAAGTCAGCACAACTTGACCAACGCAAAGACATAGAAGCTTCCTAGACACACCCAAACAACTTGAGGGACAATGTTACGGACAGAGGGCTTGGGACCATGGTCTCAGGGACATCTAGGTCAATTGGCATAACAGTTAATAAAGCAAATGTTTTACATTCTACTTTGGTGAGTAGTGTCTGGGGTCTTAAAAGCTTGTGAGCGGCCATCTAAAATACATCTATTGATGCCATCATATTTGGAGAAACGGAGAATGAAGAATGTGTCCAAAGACACAAGGCAAATATTAGTCAAAAGGGCTAATGGACCACATGAATCACAGCCTCCATTAGCCTGAGCCCAGAAGAACTAGATGGTGCCTGGCTACCACCAATGATTGCTCTGATAAGGGTCACAATAGAAGGTTCCTCCGAACAGAGTTGGAGAAAAATGTAGAACAAAACTCAAATTTATAACAGCTGCCCAAAAGCAAATACGAGAAGGCAGGCAGGAAAATTGGACAAATGGACTTGGAGAAACTGGGGTGGAAATGAAAAGGGGGAGAGTGCTGACACATTGTGGGGATTGCAACCAATGTCACCAAACAATTTGTGTATGAATTTTTGAATGAGAATCTAATTTGCAGTGTAAACTTTCACCTAAAACACAATACAATTAAAAAATGAATAATAATTTACACTTTTAAATTACAAAAAAAAAAATACTATAATTGAAATAGATGTTTTTATGTGGAATGGTGACAGAGAGGCCAAACAATTAATGCTGGGCAAGATGAGTTTTTGGGAATGTATTATTCAGATGGATTCAGATATAGAAATATAACATGGATATTAACTACATAGATATATAGGTTAAGGTCGTGGGTACAGAAAAAAATATGCAGAGAGATGGCGTAAAAATGGTGTGGCAGAGGCGTCTGACCTCCTCTAATTTCACAAGAGGAGAGAAGAGTCAAGATCAACAGCCCAAGGCTGATTCCCATGAGGAGAGGCCAGACATACCTCTTCTTTCTGAATTTTTTTAACCAATTCTGACATCAGCCATCCCCTCTACGGCACTCTCAACTTCTCTGCTGTGTTTGATAAATCGTTGCAATGGCCACACAGAACTCACAGATTTCTGGATTTATTAGAATTTATTAGGATTTCTGTTCATTATTACTGGGAGCCCTACTTTGGTGAGCTGTGTTGATTATACCCACTAATCTTGGGAAGCAAAATGAAAGCTGTTTATCACAAAATTCAAGTATCTAGTTGAGTATGTAATGTGAGTCAAGGAATTTCCTGGAGATTCCTGATGGTGGGGCATCAGCAAGCGAAGGTCCATGGTCAGAGTGGAACTATCAGATGGTGTAACTAGGAACAGTATCATTGCTTTTAGACAAGGAGACAACAAAACAAAAAGGAAAATGTGCCTTAGACTGCAGCAAATGAACTACAGGAGAGAGGAATTAGATGTACAACTGATGGGGCAATGGAAAACCAGAATGGATTTGTGTAACACGTAGGCTGTCTCCATGATTTCCAAATACAGCAGGAATGGAAAAACTAGTGCAAGTTTTAACTTCCTGCAATTATATAGAATGGGCAACTTTAGTGCTATTATCTTAAATTAATAGGAAGAAAGGCCTGGTGATCTACTTCTGAAAATTAGCCAATGAAAACCTTGTGGATCACTAGAGGACATGGTCTAACTTGCTTGCTTTGGACATCTCATCAGGAGGGAATAACTATTAGAGGAGGACTTCACGTTTGGTGAAGGAAGGAGGAGAGGGCCAATGAGGGTGTGGGAAACCCCCAGAGAAATGGATTGGCACAGTAGCCGCAACAATGGTGTCAAACATGCTGGCCATTGTGAGGATGACTCAAGACTGGGCAACATTTAATTCTGTTGTACCTAACGTAGCCATGAGTCGGAGTTGACGTGAAGGCAGCTAACAACAACAAGAACATTTTACAGTAAAAATGAAAGAAAGAAAAACCATGTTTTAAATATTACGGCTGATAAAACATCAGGTTACATTTGATTATTTTCAAATATCAGAATTTCAGTTTTTGCCTACATATGTTATTTAGGTATATTTCTATATTTAGCATGTTAGATGTAAAAATTCATTGGATTTTAAATCTGTCATAAATGTTAAACATCATAATTCGTTTTTCGCCTGAAGCTAAGATTGCTTCCAAAAAACCCCCAAGGCTTTGAATCTAGAGCCGCTTACAAACGAAAAACCAAACCCACTGCCATCAAGTTGATTCCCACTCATAGCGACACTGTAGGACAGAGCAGAACTGCCCCACAGGGTTTCTAAGATTGTAATCTTTGCGGAGGCAGACTTCCACAGCTTTCTCCCACAGAGCGACTGGTGGGTTCTAATGGACAACCTATCAGTCAGAAGCAGAGTGCTTTAACCACTGCATCACCAGGGATCCTTAAGATTGAGTAGGGCGAGGATAAATATTCAATAAAAAGGGATATTTTAGTCAAATGGCTAATTATTTACTAAATTCATACTTCCTTTTCTCTAAATTAACTGATATTACCTTGGTTTTTGTTCTTATTTTTCAAGCTTGCTTTTCTACGTAGAGAAAATATGACCCTTGGTCTTGTATTATCCACTTTTATTTAATCTTCTTTTTGTTTCCAAAACATGTTTTGAAGAAGCTGAGATAATTCGATACATTGGTCTTTTATAATTTTAAAAGGAAGCTCCATATAAATGTGTTTTGAGGATGTAGTCCTTTGGCCTCAAAAGAAGTTAACAGGATATGCTATTTAAAAGTTAGTGTAATTGCATAGCAAAACAAGGTAATAAAATGTTTGCAAGGGAAAGTACTACAAAAAAATTATAAAATTTCACTAGAGTGGGATTAATTTATAGGAAAGAGAACCCTTTCAGATCTCTATGTTAATCAGATAGCTAAGCAAATGTCCACTGTATCAGACACATTAAATATGTAATAAGCTTATTAAGTGCATGCTTTTGGAGCAAAAGATTCCTTTATCTAAAAACCTGAAGAGAAATTCTGAGTGACTTGCAGAATTAATCGTGACCTTGTAAAAAAGCTGATTTCAATATCAAACTCTATGTCTGATTTCCAAAATGCACTCTTCAATAGATCCTGATGGAGCATCATCAAGATGTAGCAGTCAGGATGTGATTGCTCAAAAAGGTCTTTACCACGAGATTCCCCAGAATAAGGAAAGCAGAAATTGATGTTGTATGGGGAAAGAGACCTTAAGCTTTATTATGGTTATTATTATATTGAAAAGTAGAGAAATTATAAGGAGGCAAATGACACGAGTGGATTTTAAAATAATAAATTGTGAGGGGAGGGTATGACAGGTACAAATGAAATAAACTTGTTTTATTCCTTTAGGAAATATAAAATTTTAATTTTTCAAATGGTCTGAAATGGCATTACATTATACATTTAAATGCATTTTTCCCCTAGACTTTCATTAGTCAATAAAGTTCAATCTAGGGATTTTTCTTTTAAATTATGCAAGTCTTGATAAGAAATTGTTATAAATGTTGTATAGTCTTGTGCGACACTGTTGAAATATACACTAAGTATAAATCAATTAGTAAGAATCTCATAACAGATTGATTTTGCCAAAACAGGTAAATAATACAACATTTACCATAATGTAAAGAGTATTGATAATGTGGCTGTTGGTAAACGCTTTGGGCATCCTTCCATTTATTTCAAGAGCAATGAAGAACCTCCAAGAGTGAATGAATAATTCATTTATTAACTCTGCACACAATTTTTAAGTACCTAACGTGTTCCAGTTAATGTCCATGCTGTAGCCATTACAAAGATAAATAAGACACTGTTGCTTCCATTTAGTGAAAGGGCAGACAGGCAAATAGTTACAACAATATGTTAAATACCATGGTAAAGCTATGTTCTATAGACAGTCAGGAGGAAAGAGAATGACTTTTTGGCTAATAAGCAAAGATTTCAAAGAAGCAGTCATATTTAAGTTTAGCCTTCAGAGGAAGGCAGAAATATAGATTCAGAATAAATTACGGATGACTTTTTGCCATGTTATAAAATATTGGGAGTCAGATAAGTTTCTTAAACAAGTGAGTGACTTAAGTAGATGTGCATGCATAATGACCCCTCTGGTGTCAGACTTGGATGATAGATTTGCATAAGAAGAAACTGGGAAGAAGGAACACTAGTCATGAGACTATTGTAAGTCCAGATGTTAGAAGATGGGGAGTTGAACAAATCAGTGGGGCTGAAATGTAGAGGGGAGGAAGATTCAAATGCAGTAAGTACTGTTAGGGGCAGATCTTGGAAACAGTAAAAAAAATACAGATAATTCATATGACAGAGAAATAAAAATGACAAATACAGTATGAATATTTTAATTTTTATTTCTTTAGGTTTTTAAAAAAGTTTTTTTTAAATTTTGTTGTTGTTAAGAATATGCACAACAAAACATACACCAATTCAACAATTTCTACATGTCATATTAACATTATTAAATGAATACCTTATTTCTCACAAATAACACATCCACATATGTAACGTGCATAGTGTGCCTAGGAAAATAATACGCAAAGGGGTTATGCGTTTGGCAAAATATATATATATATAACCCATACATTATTTGTGTAAAAATGTGATGTAAATTCAGTTTTGGATGTATTAGATTTTGGGACTCTCATCTACAATTGTTCAGAACCGTTTAATTGTCCAAATAAACCCCAAAAAGTGTTTTGGGATTTATTTGTTACAGCATGCAATTTAGTAACATTTAAAGTTGGAATGAAGGTTCTCATTATCCAATGTTTAAGGTATATTAGCCAGTGTCTTAACATACTAAATATTTATCTCACAGTTACTCAAAATTTGATGTAGGTTGTGCAGCCCTAATCCATCTTGTAACTTTTCCATCTGGAACATAGGGCCTCCAAGGTAACTACTGGAAGTTTGAATCAGAAGTGTTTAAAGGATCAGTACAAAAAATTAAAACAAAATTTATTTTACTAGCTTACTAAATGTTACCGAAATATTTACTCTAATTTGCTATGTACTGTATTTTACTATTATCTATGCTCTTGGCGTATTTGTGTTTATTGTATCTGCCTGGTGGAAATACTATATAATAGAGTGCTACTGTGCATTTTTTCCTAAGTCCACATTCGGTGATATCAATGTCTGTTTGGTAGTTTTGAATCAGCTAATGTTTAAGTATTTACATCACAGATATCAGCCGTAGGAATACCAATTTGTATTTGCTATACAAATCAAAGGTTTCTTTCTTCTTTCCTTCCTTCCTTCTCTCCCTCCCTTCCTTCCTCCCTCTTTACGTTCTTTTCTTGTTCTTATTCTTCTCCTCTCTCTCTTTCTCTATTTCTGTTGATGCAGTGATTAAGTGCTCAGCTGCTAACTCAAAGGCCTGCGTTTGGAACCCACTAGTTGCCCCATGTGTGAAAGATGTGGCAGTCGGAACCCATAAGGGTTACAGCCTTGGAAGCCCTATGGGGCAGTTCTACTCTGTCCTATACAGTCGCTATGAGTCGGAATCAACTGGATGGTAATGGGTTTAGTAAAATAAATTATAGTAAAATTTAGAAAATAATATTATTAGGAAGTACTAAATTTTGAATTTTATTGCCTTTATTTTTAACATAATTTCTTTAATTATAAATTTATTTAACTTAATTTTTAATAACGGTGTGTGTAATAAACAGCTTGCAAAATTTTGAAAATTTTTCTTTGATTCTTATGAGTTGCTATGAGCTGGTCTCAGTCATCCTGCGGCGATCCTGCTATGAGGGAGTCAGGGAGTTTATACCATCACGTTACTCTCCTTGAGATTCAGATATCTTGTTACACGTCCCCATCGGCACAATCCAGCAGGAATGCAGAGGGTGAGGATGGCCATTGATTAATCCATCTGCATCAGCCTCTGGGTTAAAGAGGAGAATGCCGAAGGACAGGCAAACAGAAAATTTCCAGTTCACTCATAAGTCTGTTCAAAGAAACAATTATCACTCAAAAAGGAAAAAAAAAAAAAAAGATAGTGTCTAGATTATAGTGATGCTCAGTGTGGAGATAAAGCTTCTTTTGTAGATTTTGTTGTACCACGACCTCATGTGTTGCAGAGTAAAACTGCTCTATAAGCAGTTTGCCAGGTCTTTCTTCCATGGAGCGGCTGGGTAGGTTTGAACTGCCAACCTTTGAGTTAGCAACTGATTGCAAACCACTTACACCACCCAGGCTCCTTGTACAAATAACATCTGAAAAAATCAGCTGAAGAGGAAATTCTTGAATCTTGCCTGGCAGATAAATAAGGACAAGTTGAGCAATTTTTCATTTCATTCTCTTATACAGTGTTAAAAATTAATTTAATGAGAATGAATCTTAGTCCGCAGATTCAGATGTGCATGAACAGTAACCTTAAAAACATTTTCTATAACTCTATACATGTTACAGTCTAGCATTCATTTTTCACATCTCTGTCCCCCCGCCCCCTCCACTGCCCCAAGATAATTCAGCAAGTTATTAATGAGAAGCTACATGTGAGCCTTAGTCACGAGGCAACAAAAGTTATGGCTCAACTGTCCATAATCTTCACTCTCACAACCCCTTCGGGTCTGGAAAGAAGCTGATATTGCTGTGCTGTAACTGGAGCACAAGAGTCCTCTTCGAAGCCCTCCTTGCCCAACTGTGCCACACAGGCTTTTCTGTGCTAGGATTTCTTCAGTCCTTCACCATGATCTCAAGCACTTGAACATATGTTACCTCTGTATTCAGGACCTTTACAACACTTTCTCTTATATTGGTCCCCTTATCCAAGCAGGGGAAATCTACCTTCAGTTTCACGATAATGATTTTTCTCTCTTGGTGGATTTTTTTAATGTTCTTATATCCCCTTCATTATGCCTTCTCTGCAGACTTGCTAAGTTACTTTTGAGCTTAGAGTTTTTGGTAGAAAAAGTAGGCAAGCTATGCAGGCTACTTCTTTTTCACCTCACTCGTATGCACATTATTCCTCTGAAATAATGAATTGGAGAACAGTCTACATGCTTTAATGGGGAGAAGAAAAAGGGGATTGAGAATCAAAAAGTAGGACCTTAAGATATCGTAAATAAACATACATATTTTGAATCTTAATTTTTTTCTATCATTAGCACCCTAAATCTGATGGAAGCTGCAGAAATAGAATAAAGATAAAAATTACTTGAAGACAAAAAAATTAAAAAAACGAACAAAAAAGAAAAAAAAACAACATCCTAAAAGCTTTAAATCCAGTACTTCAGATAATCTTTTGGTACCTTCTGGTAAACTTCCTAAGGATTAGAATTTCATGAGGAGCCCTGGTGGTGCAGTGATTAAGAGCTTGGCTGCTAACCAGAGGGTTGGCAGTTTAAATCCATCAGCCTCTCCTTGGAAGCCCTGTGGGACAGTTCTACTCTGTCCTATAGGGTCACTATGAGTCGGAATCGACTTGATGGCAATGGGTTTGGTTTTAGGTTTTGGAACAATTGAAGTAGACAGATGTGAAGATACTTTTTTACTCTAATTTTCTATCATTCTAAAAATACGAAATCATTATTTCTTCTGAATTACTAAAGCTCTCAAAATTCAAAGCATTCTGGTAGATCCAAATACTTTACTCCTTTTGAGAGTATACATGTTAATTTTGTGAATGTCAGTAAAAGGAGAATTAGAGATTATTTAAAATAACCTCATTTTATGAAGGAAAACTCTGTGAACCAGAAAGGATAAACGACAAAGCCAGCCCTAAAATATGGGCTCAATATTATGCTTTTTCAAACATTTATTCCTGAATCGAAGAAGTTTATTAGAACTATGTTAATTACATGCAAATTAACTTTACAAAAATGAATTTTGAATGCATTTTTAAAGTCATATTTTATAATCAGAAGATGAAAACATGTTTCTCTCAAATGTTTTTAACCTTACTTCTCACAGAGTAGAAATCTCTTCCTTTTCACTAATAAGTAATACAATGGTAAAGAAGTGGACTATTAAATACTATATATTATCTCAGTTTAATATTATATTCTCCTAAAATTTTACAAGATTTTGGGAAACAAGAAGATTATCAATATCTTGCTATCTCAGCAACCAAATGTCTTAGGCAACTACATTATAAATATGCATTTTCATAACTAGCTTCCCTTAAGATACATATGCAAATGATACAGTTGCTAATCAAATCAGACTCCATTCTTTATTTCTTGTTGCATCACAATTTAAACTGAAGCATAATTTTATTTTATATACCAACAAAATTGTCATTCTAAGAAATAGCTTTCATAACATATACTAAGACCACATAAAGTGAATTATTATTGCAACTAAGTGTGCACCATGAAATGGCTTAGCAAAACATTAGCTTGTATGCCATATTCTTGTCCTGCTTAACAATTGCAATAAAATAGAAATGATAGGGCTCTAAAGAACAGTGTAGAATTAGAAACAGAAATTACTGTACATTACATTGCCGTTTGATATCATGCACTGTCACTTGCTGATAGTAATCTCAATGAGGATTATTCTAGAGATATTTAAAATATATGTTGCTATCTGATAACAATCAGCTACTCAAAGGTATTTATCTTCTTTCTCCATTTGCAAACTACTTTTAAAGGCTCTTGTTTTAATTAACCTCATTTGATAAGAAATTTGAATGCTAAATCAAATCATCAATAAAACTCAGCAGAGACAACATACAGAGGAAATGCAGAAAATTTTAATCATTTTGAAATTTTGACTGTTAAGGACAAATTAAATCCAACTGGGAAGATGTATAATCTGGCACTGACATTCAAAAATTATACAAGACTTGATCATTGGCTCACCAGGTAGATGACATGCTCTTTTGTGCATCTATTCCCACAAGATGAACAGAGTGTGTAGTTGTATTTAAATCCTCAAGCAATCATATAATTAATGCTCTATTTTCACTGCATTGTCATTGAAGAATTCTTTATCCTTTAATTATTTAGGAATCTTTTAGCTAAACATGCCAGAGATCCTAATCTAAATAATGTCTGGCTATGTTGGGGGAGTGTCACATGTGTGGTGTTCATTTACTTAAAAAAACAAAAAAAAAACTCAAAGACATTGAACAAATCAACAAAAAGGCATGAATGAAGCTAACCAAAAGTACATTTGAATCTCAAACACTGATTCATCTCATGTTTTCTCTATTTGGGTAGGTTGTATTATTTTCTCACTTTTCTATGTAATGGAAAACCTGGCAAACACCAGCTCTAAAATTTCTACCTTCTACCTTAAACTTTCCCTGACTCTAAATTTTAAAGTCCTAGGTGAAGTTTCTAGTTAGCTCAGCTTGAGCTGTGTTCCCCCACACAACCAGTTTGGATGGATAATGAAAGGATGAAGAAGTTCTCTTAAGTGCAAAACTGTTTGGAGTGGGGCAAGTGTTGTAGCAGGGGCTTTGTTTTCTGAAGAAGAACAGTTAATGAGCAGATCAAATAAGTGTTGCCTAACAAACACTGTTGTTATTACATATGGAGTTTATAAAAACTATCCTTAAGTCTCAGTTTGAGTTAATTAATTTATCCAAAAAATATGTATCAAGTAATTAGAATGTGCTAGAGGTTTTTTAAGCACCTAGGAGTCTACAGTGAATCCAGGGTATAGTTGGGTAGATCACAAATTGTTCCAGTTCTCTTTTTGTTATGGATTGAATTGTGTCCCCCAAAAATGTGTGTCAACTTGGCTAGGCTATGAATCCTAGTATTGCATGATTGGACAATGTTGTCACCTGATGTGATTTTCCTATGTATTGTAAATCCTACCTCTGTGATGTTAATGAGGCACAAATAGAGGTAGTTATGTTAACGGGGCAGGACACAATCTAGAGGATAAGGTTATATCTTTAGTCAATCTCTTTTGAGATATAAGAGAGAGAAGTGAGCAGAGAGTAGAAGAACCTCATACCACCAAGAAAGTAGTGCCAGGGACAAAGTTAGTCCTTTGAACCTGGGGTCCCTATGCAGAGAAGTTCCTAGAGCAGGGCAAGATTGATGACAAGGACCTTCCCCCAGAACTGACAGAGAAAGCCTTCCTCTGAAGCTGGTGCCCTGAATTCACACTTGTAACCTCCTAAACTGTGAGAGAATAAATCTGTCTTTGTTAAAGCCATCCGCTGTAGTATTTCTGTCATAGCAGCACTAGATAATTAAGACGCTTTCTTTGTCTGTCTCTGTCTTTCACTCTCCCTCCCTTCCTCCATCCCTTTCTTCTATTTTATAGACTGCCATAAAAGACCATTTGTGTGCATTTCACTGTGTGTCTGTTCAAGAGTTTCTATAAATTATGCTAGTAACTTAGAAGTAAATTTTCTGGTTCATAGGGCATGCCTAACAAAAGAATGCCAACGTATTTTCTAAAGTGGTGGTATCTGTTTACGCTCTGCCTGACAGTTTATAAGAGTCAGTATGATGGGTATAAAATGGTATCCCGATTTAGAAATATGTACACTTCACTGACTACTAATAATATTGAGCTTTCTTTTCTCCCTGTTTCTCAGTCACATGTGTGGAAATAAGTGAAGACCACCTGAATCAGAACAAGTAAAGGCATTTTATTCAGAGCTTGCTATAGCAAGAAAGTCAGTCACCATCACTGTGTTGAGCAGAGACTCTAAGGCAGGCAGAGGAGTGGGTAAGTTCTATAGTGGAAAAAAGGGGGAGATTTCAGGCATGCCCTGATTAGAGTCTGTTGGCATAAGGAAACTTGAAGCAGTCTAACTAACTAGAAGCAAAGCATCCTATGTGATTGGTTATGGGAGTGTATTTGATTTTCCCTAGTTGATCTGAAGTTGGTAGTGGGAACAAAATTTAGGGAAGCTGTAAGTTATCAATCAGTTCCTAGTGGTCGAGCATTTAGTTGCTAACCAAAAGATTGGCAGTTCGAATCCACCAGTTACTCCTTGGAAACCCTATGGGGCAGTTTTACTCTGTCCTGTAGGGTTGCTATAAGTTGGAATCAACTTGATGACAATGGGTTTGGTTTGGATATTTTTGTCAGTTATCAATCAGTTCCTAGTGATTTTGGACCAATTGCTCTAGGTTGTTTGGCTTGTTGTTTGGCTTCCTGAACCGGTTGCTTCAGGTTATGAGCCAGAGTTCTATTTTTACATATGGTCTGGACATTGTCCATATTTACATGCCATCTCTCACATATGAAATCATATATTATGTCCATATTTAAATTTGGTTGCTTGTCACTTTCCTATTGATATGTTGTTGTCATTGTTATTTGTCATCAAGCGGGTTGAACTCATAATGGTCTGATGTGTAACAGAACATAACATTGCCTGGTCTTGCACTACTTCTTTGCTTATGGTCACTCTAAGCATGGAAATATAAGATTCTGTATTTCTTTTTATTTCATTTTGTTTCTGAATCCCCGGTCACATACATAACTTTGTGCTGAGACCCTAGCTTCCCATTTACCTATGGACATCAATCCTCAAAATCTGAATTATTAATATTAGCTTTTTACTCAATGACATCAATAACTTCAAAATTTGAACTTGCCTAACTCATCTCCATTCCACTCCCTACCCCAAAGGGTTTTCTTATACTTCATTAGAGTTTCTACTCTCAGTTGAGTTCAGTTGTGTGTGTGTGTGTTATCAATCTGGGTTTGTTGAAGTGGTTAAGGCTTTTGAGAATATTCTGCTATACATGTGGAAGAGTAATAGTAATATATTTTGTTTTTCGCCTAGGCAAAGCCCAGCTTTGATTATGCATTCCCCTTGTTACCCTATTTTTGTTAAATATTCCACATAGAAATCTAGATTTGGCTTATGTTTGCTGCGTCCTTTAACAATGTCTCTCCCCAGTCCTAACTGCTTTCAGCACAGCATTTGCTGCACTTGACTCTAAACATGTTAACCTTTGCTGCAGCTGAGCTATCACTGACTCACACTGCTCTTGAACAATGTGTTTGTACCCAGGTCTGATTCTTCCATTGCAGTTATTTTGCCTTAGTCTCTGACTTCCCACTCTTTTGGCAGGCACTAGCCTTGGGTTACGATAGGGAAAAATTAAAGGTGGCAAGAAGAGATAACCTTTCACTTAAGTGATAACTTCCCCCAAATCCCACGCCTGGGCCTATGGCAGCCATCATTTATCTTTCTCTAGGATAAGACTTCAGATCGAAGTGTTTCTGCATTGTTCTGCAGTTCAGGGCACCATACCTCCTGATACAGGAACTTCTATATGCAGCAAGCAGTTTTTTTTTTCCCCCTCCTTTTTTAAATAAGTTTCATCTTATTGGGTAGATTTTATTACTGCCTCTAGTCAGATTTCACACACACGCAAACTCAGTGTTGGCCATTCCCACTAGCCTTGGCTTCAACTGTGAAGCTTTGCAATGTAAGGTATTATTATTATTAGAAAATATTTTCCTATTCAAGTTAATCCTTTATTGAATAAGAAAAAAAAATTGACTTCGAAAAGC
This sequence comes from Dugong dugon, assembly GCA_030035585.1. Lineage (NCBI taxonomy): Eukaryota > Metazoa > Chordata > Mammalia > Sirenia > Dugongidae > Dugong > Dugong dugon. Next base: position 34,930,091 of record CM057475.1, on the reverse strand, counting down.
TTTTGATAGTGTATGCTTCCACGACATATGAACTCTTATTGTGCTGTTTATGTAGATTGGAGTTTGAGAAAAGAGTAACATTCTCTCTCCTCCAGGGCTGTGGTTCAGCATTTTAAGCTTTATTTTTAACAAATATAATTAAAAGATGCAGCTTAGCCTTATAGCTAAGGAGACTTCCTAAGACTTCTTCCCAAGTTGAACTTACTGTCTAGTTGCTTGCAATATGAACTGCAGACCAGTAGAATAGGAGATAAGAGCACTGTGGATTCTGAGGAAAGAGCACTTCAAAATAAGAGAAAAGGAGGCCGAGACACACATTCTCCTTCTTTCTCCCCACCTCTCTAATCAGATATATCAGTGAGTGAAGGGTGGAGAGTTCAGAAGTGTTCCTTACATACTCTAGGAAGTAGAAGGACGTTTCCTTCTTTCATGTAAATTTGAAGTACATTTTATCCCTTAATAATACAGTGTCTACCAGCTATTAGTATCAGCTATGCTGTTACACTGTCAACTTCCGTCTTCATGCTGAAGGGTAGTATATGAAGTACTTGAAGTCTCTGTGCTATGCAATAGTAATGAGTCTGTAGCCTCCAGTTAAATTTGGAGGGCAGCTAATATTATTAGAGTGTTCCTGACATTACTAGGGACTCCATTAACTTTTGAAAATGTGCATGGTTCACTTTTTCGTGCTGGTGATTTTGGGGGAGCAAAGAAAGTACTTTCTCTTCTTGAATGTTCTGGGAAAAATTTAAATACTGCAAAAATAATTTACACTGTCCACTGGGCAAAAAATAAAATAGTAGACAGTAGAAAGTGCCTTTTTATTTTAATATAATAGGTTTTGTTAAATGAGACCTGTCATTCTAAAAGATTCAATAAAACAGCGAGATTACCTTGAGTCAATTATAACCATGTTTTCAATGAATATTTAATGCCATAGGGAAATTCTCATGATGTAATGTTGAACAGAGAAAATATTGAAGTTGTCAAGGATTTCATTTTACTTGGATCCACAATCAACACTCATGGGAGCAGCAGTCAAGAAATCAAACGACATATTGCATTGGGTAAAGCTGCTGCAAAAGACCTCTTTAATGTGTTAAAAAGCAAATATGTCACTTTGAGGACTAATATGCACCTGACCTAAGGCATAGTATTTTCAATCGCCTTATATGAATGCTAAAGCTGCACAATTAATAAGGAAGACTGAAGAATTGATGCATTTGAATTATGGTGTTTGCAAAGAATATTGAATGCACCACAGACTGCCAGAAGAACCAACAAGTCTAACTTGGAAGAAGCACAGCTAGAATGCTCCTTAGAAGCAAGAATGGCGAGACTATGTCTCGCATACTTTGGGCATATTATCAGGAGGGATCAGTCCCTGGAGAATGACATCACGTTTGGTAAGGTGGAGCATCAGCAAAAAGAGGGAGACTATCAACAAGATGGACTGATACAGGGGCTGCAAAAAATGGCTCAAACATAGCAACAATTGTGAGGATAGCGCAGGACTGGGCAGTGTTTCCTTCTGTTGTATATAGGGTTGCTATGAGTTGGAACCAACTCAACGGCACCTAACAACAACGTTTAATTTAAAACAACAACAACAACAAAAATAACTATTTTGTTGGTGTCTTAGGCTGGGTTCTCTAGAGAGGCAAAACCACTAAAGCATGTAAATATATATATATAGATTTATATCAAGGAAATGGCTCACGCAGTTGTAGAGGCTGGAACTTCCCAAGTCCATGGGTCAGGATAGAGGCTTCTCCTGACCTACGTAGTTGCAGGAGCTGGCAAACCGAAGACCAGCAGGTCAGACAGCAGGGTTCTTGCTCACAGGCTGTGAAGATAAATGAATCCCAAGACTGGCAGGTAAGACAGCAGGTGAGCTGCTAGATCAAGTTCCAAGAACTGGAGGTCAGACTTATAGGATCCAGCTGCAGGATTTAGAGCAAGAAAAAGCCTGCAAGCCTTGCCAGAAAGTCCACTTATATTTGATGCAGGCCACACCCCCAAGGAAATTCCCTTTCAACTGATTGGCTACTCACTGCAAATCCCATCATGGAAGTGATTAAGTCATATCAAATCTCATCATGAAAGTGATCATATCATCATATGACTGCCAAATTACATTATAATTGCCAAACCATTGGAAATCATGCCCCAGCCAAGTTGACGTACAACCTTAATGATCACAGATGGTACTAAGCCAAAACACAGGTATGCAAACACACACAAGCAGGCTCGTTATTTTTTTTAAGGCGAAGAAAATATATTTACATGCTAAAAATAATTCTCTGTATGGTAAAATGCAGGTGAATTTCAGTTTTTTGCCACGTGTCATCCGAGTCTCCAATTTTACTCTATGTATTGATAAGCTAAACCAAAGGAGTCAGTTTCTTAATGGTAACAACAGCTATTTTTTTTAACTTTTTAAATTTTCTTTAATTGTTGTAGTCTAAATGAAATTTACATTTCAAGTTAGTCTCCCATAAAAAATTTTATACATACATTGTTATGTGACCCTAATTGCTCACCCCATACTGTGACAGCACACTCCTTCTTCCCATCCCTGATTCCCGTGTCCAATCAACCAGCTCCTAACCCTCTCTGCCTTCCCATCTCACCTCTGGACAGAAGCTGCCCCTTTGGTCTCTTGTAGCTACTTGAGTTAAGAGGCACACTCCTCACGAGTATCACTTTATGCCCACAGTCCAGTCCAATCCCTGTCTGAAGAGTTAGCCTCAGAAATTGTTTTAGTTCTGGGCTGATAGAGAATCTGGGGGCCATGCTTTCTGGGGTTCTTTTTTTTAACTTTTAAAATTTCTGTTGCATGCAAGCAGGTGTAGAACAAAACTTTAGTTATTCTGGGGATGATTTTAATTTTGTTTTAATCTGTTTTTCTCAAGGAAAAAAATATGCTCCCTTTAAATACAGTATAAATGCACCAAGCATAGCTGGAGGTTCGCTTCAAACTTTCAGCTTAATTGTTAACTCATTTGTCCTGGCAAAGGCAGCATAAGGAGAGCTTAAGCATGCTGATGTGGAATAAGAAAGATCCAGGTCGGAATCCTGGTATTCTAGATTCCGGTTATGTGGCTTTGGGTAAATGACTTATCCTACATAGAGGTCTGATGCACATTAACTAAGTCAATATATTCATGCCAAATTGTTTTTATTAATGTTATTAGAATCTTCTATAATAAAATCAAGATTAACTGAAATATACTTCAGAATTTCTTTAGTAATATTGCTGTTATTATTTAACATTTTATTTAAATAAGAACAAATATTTATTCCCTAAATGAGTGTACCTTTTACAATATTTTTGTTTTATTGTGATATTTTAAAATATCTATTTTCCAATTTTAGAGATTTTATAGTAAATACTGGAGCCCTGGTGGAGCAGTGGTTAAGAGTTTGGCTGCTATTAAAAAGGTTAGCAGTTCGAATCCACCAACTGTTCCTTGGAAACCCTGTGGGACAGTTCTGCTCTGTCTTATAGGGTTGCTATGAGTCAGAATAGACTCAAAGGCAATGAGTTTCTTTTTATAGTAAATACTTAAAGAGAAGATTATTTGATTTCAGTATCTGGGCCTGACATAGTTTTAAATATTACTTCCACAAGGACTTTATTTCTCTATATGTCATTGTAAAATGTTGTAATTAACTATCAAATACTGAGCTCTCATGGAATAGTGGTTAAGAAGCTTGGCTGCTATCCAAAATGTTGGCAGTTCAACTTCGCCAGCCACTCCTTGGAAACTCTTGGTGCAGTTCTACTGTGTCCTACAGGGTCGCTATGAGTTGGAATCGACTCCACAGCAATGGATTTGGTTTGGTTTATTTAGGTTATATGTATCAACGAAGAGTACTAAAAGCTAAATGAGAACTTCTTTATTTTAATATAAATAATGTCTGTAAATGTTTTGCTGTGTTATACATAAGGTCACCATGAGTCAGAGCCAACTCAATGGCAACTAACAACAACAATAACAAATATTATACTACAGCATTTTGGGAATGTCTTTGCAAAATAACATCGAGAAAAAAGTTTATGCTGCTGCAAATGTTTACTTTTTCATGCATCTGTTTTATTTATACACCTTGATAAACTAAATATATAATTGATTTAGGAGTGTGAAATTATCTATCTAATGGCAGGGAAGAAAACGTATTTTAGCTACATTATTTAGAAAATATGTAAGAAATATGCACTATTTTGCAGGACCAGAAGTAGGAAAAAGGCCACAGTTTAAAAATTATGTATGTAGTGAAATTGTGCTGTATTTAATACATGTGCATGCTAATTTAATATATATTTATGTATATTTATTTGGTGTATATATATATATATATATGTAGCTTTAACTATTCTAGAAACATGTAGAAGAAAAAAATAAATCTATGCATTTGCATGTTTTAGATTAGTATTGAAAGCCAATAATATGTGAGTGTAGATGAAACACTTGTAAAAAGTTAAATTTATTTCATAACATCTTAATTGTACCAGAAAGAAAGACATAGTACTGTTGGGCTCAAGTATTTTGTTAATGTAGCATCTCTATATTTGCTAAACATTTAAAAGAATATGTGATTATTGTTTTTGTTTCTTTTTGAGTCACTATGCCAAACAATTAATTTTGATTTTTGCCAGAATTTTCTGATTTTCCCACCAAAGAATTGATCTGTGTCTGATCTTTTTTCCCCTTTGAATTGACTTCAGTGACTATCGTGTATATTGTCACATACAACTAATGCCTTCTTAAAGAAATAAGGCATAGGCTTACCATTTAAATGACTTCCAGGTCACTTCCAGTACTAGAAATTTACTCTAAGGATGTACTCCCCAAAATCACACAGAGATATATACAAGGAAATTCACTGGAGATTTATAGAAATATCAGTACAATTCAGAAGAGCACGACTGGTTGCCAGTAGGAAATAATGGTACGTCCATAGAGTACATTACTTGTGGACTGCACACGAGAAATATACTCTAGTGGATAAAGGTGTTTCCCACAAAGGTATATGACAGTAATTCTAATACTACTCTACGTATGTACTGGAATTGTGTAGTTAAGTAATCGGATGGTGGATTTTAGGAACCAGGTCTCTCACTGTTGAAGTTGTAACCTATAGACAAACAAGGCCAGGAGGCTAGAACAACCCATATGGTAGATTAGAGTTGGAGACATCATCAGTATTAACTCATGTTTAGCTTAATATAGATACCAAAAATAAACTCCAAACCAAACCTGTTGCTGTTGAGTCAATTCAGACTCATGGCAACCCCTTGTGTTACAGAGTAGAACTGCTCCATAGGGTTTTCTTGGCTATGATCTTTATGGAAGCAATTTGCCAGGCCTTTTCTTCCGTGGTCCTGCTGGGTGGGTTCAAACCACCAACCTTTAAATTAGCAGCCAATCGCAAACTGGTTGTGCCACCAGGGACCTATAATATAGAATCAGAGAGTTATATGTAGAAATATTTTTATATGCGTGTATATGCACTGGTTAGAGCCTTGGTGGAACAGCGGTTAAGTGCTTGGCTGCTAACAAAAAAGTTGGCAGTTTGAACCCACCAGCTACTCTGTGAGAGAAAGATGTGGCAGTCTGCTTCCAGAAAGATTACAGCCTTGGAAACCCTGTAAGGTAGTTCTCCTCTATTCTACAGGGTCACTATGACTTGGAACTGATGACTGCAATGGGTTTTATGTGCTCTGGTTAGTAGACAATTTGTATTTTCTTATTCTGTGAGGTAAGAGGATCTAGCAACAAAAGCATCTAGCAGCCAGATCTTAATTCCAACAATAGAAAGCAGGAGCACTTGCAGAAACAGCTGATTCTAGGGCTGGGGAAGGAAAGATGTAAGATGAAACAGAAGCACCTGGTCACTCCAGAGTAAGAAAGTGAGAAGGGAATGAAAGAAGGAAGGGTAAAATCAATGATGGGGGTATGTCAGAGGGACATAGGTGTTAAATGAAAGAGCTACCAGTGGCCAAATTTGGAACAATTTGAGAAGCAGTATAAATAAAATAGTGTTGGATTATATTAAAAAGTATAACATAAATACCCATGAGTTCAAACCTTTATAAATAATTGACTAAATAAATGAGAAGAGATGATTCTTCAATGCAGAAGAATTCCTAATAATTTATGTAGATATGCTGCCCTCCAGGAGGTGGAGATGACTCCCCACTAAGTAAGTGTATTTGGGACATTATGCTGTGCCAAAAAAAAAAAAAAACAAAAACAAAACCTTACCTGTTGCTGTCAAGGCAATTCTGACTCAGCAACCCTATAGGACAGAGTAGAATTGCTCCATAAGGTGTCTAAGGCTTTAAATCTTTACTGAAGCAGACTGTCACATCTCTCTCCCACAGTGCAGCTGGTGGGTTCAAGCTGCCAACCTTTCACTTAGCAGCCGAGCACTTAATCACTGTGCTCCAGGACTCCAACAAATATATATATAAATATATATATATAAATGTATATATATATATATACACACACACACAAGTATATACACATACATGTATATATAAACCAAACCTATTGCCGCTGAGTCGATTCTGACTCAGAGTAGAGCTGCCTCATAAGGTTTCCAAGCTATTTAAAATGTCTTGGTGGATTCATGAGGACTTGCGCCACCAGGGCTCCTCATAAGGACTTAGCATTGTGTAAACGGGACTTTCTCTCCGACACTATACTAATTCTAATCCTTTTGGTAGTTTTTTCAGCTTTGAACTTAAGATTCACAAGCAAATTTTCTTAGAGAAAATGTACTGCTAGAACGAACGTATTAAATATTTTCATTCCAGGATGAACTTGCTTCAAATGAAGTGACTAAAATAATACTTGCTAAAATGATAAGTTGATATACATGCATCTATAAAATGACTTTTAGTAGGACTATGCCCTTGACTTTAACTTTTAATATTTGCATGAGATCACTAGTTAAATATTCTTACACCAGTACATTAATAAAAACTGAAGCTAGGTCAAAGTCTTTTGGATCTATTTTAAGAGCTCATTCTTACCATTTTTTATTGTCTAGAAATAAATTCAAGTTCTTGTGGTATTAATGATCTGTATCTGTAGTGAATTGTGAGCTTTCATTATTATTTGTCTTATGAATTCAGATCTGAACTTTACACTTGTTGCCTATAGATTGTTTCCTATAATTAACAGTTCAATTAACCTCCCACGGCTCCCTTTTAAAGACTATAAATACAACTGCTACAGCTCTCTTTTTATCAACAGAAGATCTTCTTAAATAGTCAAAAAGAACACAATCTTCCAAGAAATAGATGAACGTTATTTCAAAGATTAGGAGCTTATCATGTTGCCAAGATAAGGTACCATAATTAGGTGGAAAAGAATGAAAAATGTAAAAGTACTGCTGGAATTTTCGAGTTTCGTATGTCTTTAGAAAACTAAAATTGCTAAAGAATTCTAAAGGCATTGTCTAAGCAATACTTCTAAGGAATTATGATTGCTCGCATCACTGAGTTTGCCCAATGAATAATACAAGTGTAGAAGACTATAGGATAAATGGGTTTATCTAGTCCCAAGGCTTGCATTTTGGTTCACCATAAACATTTATAAATCCATATTCTAGACAGGTATCAGATGAGTTAACTTTAATACTAACCTCGATAAAGTTATTGTGTCCAGTTGAAAATCTTATATTTTTGAGTTAAAGACTGACATTTGTCATTGATGTGTTTGTTTTTGTATATGTTTGTGGGTACATGGTGACTTAGCAGCCTATTTATTTTGGTTAAGATACACACACACACACACACACACACACACACACCAGCTATACCAATTAAGTATCTTCTTCCACACAATCTTAAGCAGAATTTACAATGAACCAACAGGAACTTCATTATAATCAAAACCCATTATCCACACAAGATAAATGACCATTTTCAACTTAGAAAAAATTTAGGGTAATCTCTCAAATAAAATGTCACCTTCAGCTGAATTTTGCCCTCTCTTAGCTCTTTGTAGTGCCTAAACAAAACAAAGCAAAACAAAACAAAACAAAAAAACCCTATGAGCTTCAGTTTGTTACAATGCTTTGTTTAATATGAACTTACTTAAACCATGAGAGAAAATAAATCAGGGTTTCTAAGACTTGTAGATCTTAATAAAGATATAGAGTTCCAGAAATAAAACTGCTTTATGAGCTGAAGTTTTAGATTGAACACTTTCCTTAGATGAATCTCAACAAGTTAAACACAATATTGACACACCAAAAACACACCAGAAATTAAAAACAAAACATTTTTAAAGTAAATACATTATTTAACTTAAATTGTAATTTTTGCCTACTGACAGTATTTACAAATCCACCACAAATTCAATAATTAAGCAAATAAAACCCCGCTTGGTCAAAATTAAATTTACTAGAAAGTTCTCAGTGTTGTAGGTTCCACTGCTATGTTTTCTTCTCAGTAATTAAGGACAAGAAAAACTACCAAAGGTCAAATATATAAATAAATAGATACTATATGTACATGGTTATCTCCAGCAGTTCTATTTTATAGATGGAAAAAAATACAGATTTTACCTGAATAATATTTGCTAAAAAAAAATAGAGAAAAAGTAGTATCTTTTTTAGACAAAAACAAAACAAAGGGAATACTTCTTTATTTTGGTTTGTCATTTAGAGGAAAGGAGGCCAAGGATTACAACATTCTGTGATTACATGTTTACTACCCAGGGACCAGAATTCATCCTGTCATAATGATTATGACCCAAATTGATCCTGACTTGCTATAAAAATTGTTCCTATAGTATCAGTATTCCTCTGTGAGAACAAATTACAAAACCTAGATTCAATAATGTGGTATTTGTTTTCAGAGTATAAACAGCAAGGGACGTTTATCTATTTTATCTATACTTGGTTTCAGAGAGGCCAAATTTCTTCTGTGGTAATATACACAAGGAAATTTTAGATCACGTGTCTTGATCTGATTGTGAATCTAATCCTTGGCCCCCACTGGTAAAATTTGTATTACATTTTAATAGTCTTCTATGTCACCAATCCTCACTGCAAATCAGTATGCAACTAACAGGAAGAATTGACTCACCCTTCAAGAAGTTACTATGTATTCTCTCTTCATTTATGAGATGAAATATAGCATTGATTTGAAAACTGCTTTATATGTATTTTTCTATTAATGGAATTTTCCCTTGTTTATTTTTAATATATCTATCTTTATACATAGGAGTCCACATCTGCTAGTCATTATTTTTGAATTTTGAAGCAATATTTTGAATTTTAAGGAAAAGGGAGGCAATTATGATTATACATGCTATACTCTGGTTACTTTGTTCAGAAAATTATATTGATAAGTATAACATTTCATACTCAAAATATAAAAGGAGAAAAATTTATATTTATTCTTCTGGGAATTTCCTCTGGCTTTTCTAACTCATTAGTAAAAAAAAAAAAAAAAAAAAAAATGTCCTGGACATACAGAACTGCTTGTGAAAAAAAAGAATCGCTGGCAATAGTCAAAGTCCATTTTATGTTGTTCTTATGTTCTTATTTATTACTGAAAAAGGAGGTACCTTGAGAAAAAGATCAGCTAGAAAGTATTCAAATTTTAAATTTATGGTGTTGTATTAGAATTCCTATCTCCTTTCCTGACCAGAGGAAATTTCAAAATGACAGTGATTTTATAATTTTTATGTTTCTTGGCTTAACTAACCAATAGTAATTTCTAATATGCAAACATTTAGCTGAAAAAGGAAATATTAGTTCCTAAGAGCTATCAAGTGGGAGTAGGTCTAACTTTAAAAGGTAGGCCATGGTTTTCCTCTGTTGAACTTAAAAACAATTTCAGAAATCACCACTATTAAATAAGCCACTCATGATTGAGGGAGACAAAAACAAGACCATTCTAATTATATCTGCACATAGAAAAAAATAAGATCTCTGTCTAAACGACAAAATGACCAAATCTTCTTTCTTTGACTAACGTGAGTCACTAATGTTTCTTTACCAATTATAATTGTACACCTTCTTTGTTTCTCCCACGATTACATAAAGCACATTAAGCTAACAATCATAGACTTATTCTTGCTTTCTGGCAATACCCAACTGAGAGCAAAACACTGCCTTCTTGAGCTTTCCCCAAAATCCCCTAACAGAATCTCAAATCTTATATTAAGCTGCTCCTAATACCCTCTCACTGAAATCCCTCTCGTTTCCCTATTGAGGGCTGTTTTCTTGTTGCAACCAGGCAGTAAACTCAGCTTTGACTCCAGATGTTATTCCTGGTGATCTTTGGCTAAAGGGCTGTGACATGACTTTGGACACCACTGTTTTTGCCCTAGTGGAGAAAGTCATGTGGAGTAGAAAAAGAAAGCATTTGGTAGGATAATTGAGTGTTAAAACAATTTTCTGGTTTTTAGAGGTTTGTGCCCCTTCCCTCTCTTTATCCCGTTTAATCTTGTTTTGAAATCCAGCATATTTCTGCCTGAGCTCCTTTCCTTGGTGTAGCACCGTTTGAAAAGCAATCAGTAATATCCAGAACACACTGTGTTAGTCATCTAGTGCTGCTATAACAGAAATACCACAAGTGGATGGCTCTAACAAAGAGAAATTTATTTATTCACAGTAAAATAGACTAAAAGTCCAAATTCAGGACGTCAGCTCCAGGAGCAGGCTTTCTCTCTCCGTCGGCCTTCTCATTAATCTCCCCCCGGACTAGGAGCTTCTCCACACAGGGACCCCGGGTCCAAAGGACTTGCTCTGCTCCTGGCACTGCTTTCTTGGTGGTATGAGTTTCCCCCTCTCTGCTCACTTCGCCTTCCTTTATATCTCTTGAGAGATAAAAGGTGGTGCAGGCCATCACCGCCCCCCTGACCCCAAAACTCCTTTTACATAAGATCAGGGATGTGACCTGAGTAAGGGTATTTTAATCCCACACTAGTCTTCTTTAACATAAAATTACAGTCACAAAATGGAGGACAACCACATTATACTGGGAATCATGGCCCAACCAAATTGATACACACATTTTTTGGGGAACATAATTCAATCCATGACACACACTAACCCTCTGAATCTTTCCTGCTAACCCTCTGAATCTTTCCTACAACTTTCCTGGAGCCACATGCTTCACAGGCATGTATTCTGCCTTTCAGATGATTGTAAAGTATTTCGCATTTTGTAATATGGATCTCTAGTTCTCGAGCCTACTGCCTTATCTTTCAAAGCCCAATTGCTAAACCGACATCAAATATTTTTATGTCTTTTTTTTTAATGGCAGCATCCCACTCTAAAAACTAATTTTATCATTAGTTTAGTTATCATTCACTGCTTTAAATAAATCTTTTATTATTAATAGTTAAAAACAATAAGAGCTTATGACTCACTCAAGTCACAGTCCACTGCAGGTGTTCTAGTTGAATAATCTTACATCTGACTCTTTAGGGACCCAAGATTCCTTCTGTCTTGTGATGACACCATTTTCTAAGTCCTCAGCGTCTCATCCATTCAGGCAGACGATAAAGACAAAAACTGTGGGAAAAACATGCTCATATCTTGACCACACGGCCTGAAATTGACATACATAGCTATCCTTACATTATATTATTCTGAACCCAGTCACATGGCCTCATTTAAGTGCAAGGGGATTTGTAAAATATGCCCTAGTAGGGAATGTGGTAGGAAAATAAAAGGGACTTGGGGGAACACATTACAGTCTCTGCTACAGGAACTCCAAATGTTTGATTTTTTTCAAACTAATATTGTTGTGACTCCTTGCTTCCCAAATCCATTGTAGGAAATGAAAGAAACAGACCAAGGGGAATGTGCAAGCTCTTCTTAATAGGCTTCATCTTAGATTCATCAGTGAGAAAAGGATATAAAAAGTGGTACTTGATGGTGGCTCATGCTATATTGAATATCTAGATTTGTTTTCACAATTGTCATATAACATTGATGTTTCAGGGAGACATTTGCTAAACACTTCTCTCACCACAGAAGAAACAGAATGCCCTTGAAAAAAATCTGTTGTTTTCTTAATCAAGTTGAAGGATACCTAAAACAATACATATTAAAAAAATTAGAGGGTCGTCAATAAGGAGCTTACTCTAACAATTTTCTTTATGATCTTATTAATGCATTCATATTTTAATGTTACCATCTTTTAGTTTTTTTTCTTTGCTTAGACTAAATGAAAACCAAACCAGACTCATTGTCATCTAGTCAATTCAGACCTATAGCTACCCTAGAGGACAGAGTAGAACAAATGGTATCAAATAGCCTAATCTTTGGTTTTCAGGAAGACAGTTGAGGAAATTGGAGGATAGAGAATCTGGATGAAAAATAAATTGATTTCATTGGTACGTGCTTTTTTTCAGTGAATCAGGAGTCCCTAGGTTGTGTAAATGGTTAAAATGTTAGACTGCTAACCAAAAGTTTGGAGGTTTAAGTCCACCCAGAGGTGCCTTAGAAGAAAGGCCTGTGATCTAAGTCTGAAAAATCAGCCATTGAAAGCTCTATGGAGCACAGTTCTACTCTGGAACACATGGGGTGGTCATAAGTTAAAATGTGTTCAACAGCAATTGTTTTTGCATGAATTAACAAGGAGCAGTATTTCATCTCTATCATTGACACTGTGAGAATTACCGGTCACACACAAAAAAAAGCCTGCAGCAGGTAATTCTCACCCAGGCGTGCCCTTTGTTGGGTTTTTCAATATTCTAGCAACACTTAAGAATTGTGAGGTATCGTATGTGAAATTACATTTAATAATTAAATAAGCTTTTTCCTCCTGGAAGTATTCTAGCTCTGGTATTTTAGCTCTGGCTCCTATTAGATGTTAGATTAGAAGCACAGAGTGAGTGGCTGTCTTCCAGAAAGCCCTATTTCAGAAACGAGGTGAAAAATAGTATTGAGTGAAGAATTAGTGAGTGATTTCTGCAAAGTTAAAATGATATGAGTCCATTTAGTGTAATCTAAAAACTCCAGATTACCCACGAGGATATCCTTGTATCTTTTGCCTGAAAAATCATATACAATTTAAAGGTAATTTGGAGATACCAAAAAAGATGAAACTCAGATCAATATCAAGTTTAATAAGGAATGGCGCTCTTGTCATCCAAAATAATTGCAGATTTTAAGATCTTACCACACAGGGAAAGATAACTATTCATAGAACCTGATTGTTCAGTGACACTCTTTTCCAGAGAGGTATTGTTTCATCATTGCAGTAACAGGTTTTTCTTTAATTTAATTGCTATTGAAACATTAGAAAACATAAAATTCAAATAATCTGCTTTTTTTTCTGTTAAATCGTATTTGCTATAATGAAATTTAGCAGTTTTTTACAGACTTATAGAATCGCTCGTAAGCGAGATCATATTCGGAATTAATTTTTTAGATATTCATAAAATGTCTATAACCTCATGGTTATTTTATTGTTGTTTTCTAAATTCACATTGCTCTCTAATCCTTCCAAGAGGCAAGCTATTTTTTTTAGAATGTGGTATTAACTTTGTAAGTTGCGTTCATTTGCTAATAGAAATATTTTAAATATCAGTTTGTATTGGAGAAACATACCAGAATCTCTGATTTATCATGTAGACATGATCTCGCTTTTTGGATCTATTTTCTTATTTTCACGTTTTTCAGGGTGTGTTCAGGTATCCATTTTTCTACTCCGGTGGTAATATAGCTAGATCGCACTTCTTTAATACATTTTCCCCACAGGACTTTTGGAACTGTGTTGTTAAGATAGTTTATAAGAATAAACTCAGGCTTTTCCTGTAGCTTGTGCACCATTTGATATATTTGTTGATTTTCCCCTCCAAGTTTCCTTTCCCTTCCTCTCTATTTGCTACAGATTGCTTCTGTTTCAGTTCACCCATTATATTTTGTCTTTCTCCCTTTGCTTTAATTCTTTCTTTGATATTTACCTTATTGTTTTACATCATTCTGTATTCACCAGGAAAAGCTGTATAAATTTGTTCATGAGGAAAATCACATTTGGAAATATGTTTCTGAAACTCCTCGGATAATTTTAACAATTACTCTCTTTCAATACTAGTGGCATTTGGCCTCGTCAAAAAACCAAAGCAATGGTCTTATGCCATAAGATACATAATCTTTTTTGCTCTGATATTTTTAGCCATTTTATTGAGATATAATTTACACATCATAAAATGTGCTCATTTCATGTGTACTATTCAATGACTTCTTTTTTTAATTACAGAATTGTGCAAGCATCACCACAATCACATTTTAGAACATTTAGGTCTCCTGAGAAGGAAATTTCTTGATCATTTGCAGTCACTCCCATTTCCTATACCCAGCCGAAGGCAATCATTAATTTATCTTCTGCCTCTATAAATCTGTTTTTTCTGGATATTTCATGTAAATGGAAGCAAACAGTGATCTTTTGTCTCTGGCCTCTTTCACTTAGCTTGATACTGTTGAAATTCATTCATGATGTAGCATACATCGATTTTTTAAAATTTTTTTTTCTCAAAATAGTATTCTCTTATTTGGATACTGCATTTTGTTTATCTCTTTACCAGTTGATGGACATTTGTGTTAATGATGGCATAAACATTTATGTACAAATCCTTGTATGTACATACTTAGAGTAGAATTGTTGACCATATGGTAAATTTATGTTTAAAATTTTAAGAAATTGACAAACTATTTTGACACACAATTAGAGCTTGGCACATAATTAACATTTATAATGTTAAATATTAAATCAATGATATTTATTGCTTCTATGTGCTTATTACATGCAGCAAAGCAAGCTATTTTATTTCAGGGAATATTCTAGGTATTTATCCAGCTCTTAAATAAGTGTTCACTTCAATAAGTTTCGTATGAAAGCAGAATACCCTGCTTTTATTTTTAATGTGCTCATAAACAAATAAATATCCAGCTATCTATACTGCAACAATGGGCTCAAGTGTAACAATGATTGTGAGGGTGGTGCAAGACAGCCCATTGTTTTGCTGTGTTGTACATGGGGTCACTATGAGTCGGAACTGACTTGATGGCACCTAACAACAACAACATCTATGATTTTGAATGTTCTTCAGAGTGATGTCTGGTGAAAAACTTAATCTCTAATTATGATAAAATTATATACATTGGAAATAATATTTAATTGTTATATTTTTGGGGGGTAGGAGAGGTGTATGACATATTTGTAACTACGTTGAAGTTATTTGATGGAATAAGTGATGTTACATACTTCTTTGTACTCACCTTGGTGTCTGCAGTAACACTTGTTATTCATTCATTAGAGACCAGTTCCTAACAACACATCCAAAAGCAGGATGCTTGTATTTGATCTGTTATTCAGGGAAGAAATTATTCTTGTATATATATATACATATATATATATTCTTGTATATATATCTCACATATCCCACAAATTAAATATAATATCTCTACCTGATAGGCACTAGTGAATTTAAGTTACTACTGACAAAGGGATATAGTGCAGTGTACAAGAATAATTTCTTCCCTGAATAACAGATCAAATACAAGCATCCTTCTTTTGGATGTGTCGTTAGGAACTGGTCTCTAATGAATGAATAACAAGTATTACTGCAGACACCAAGGTGAGTACAAAGAAGTATGTAACATCACTTATTCCATCAAATAACTTCAACGTAGTTACAAATATGTCATACACCTCTCCTACCCCCCAAAAAGGTTAAATACGGTATTCTTTGAGCCAAATTAATCAAATGGGTAGTTCAAAGGATGGGGATTTATAGTGGGTTGAGACTAGTCAAGGAGGTATATATATATATATATATGTGTGTATATATATATGTATGTATGTATGAGTATATATGTGACATATATATATATATATGTGAGTAGGAATTGACTTGATGGCAATCTTGATGGCAATGGGGAGATATATATATATATATATATATATATATATATATATATATATATATATATGTATACTTACATATAACAGCTGCTCCTTTGAAACCCTATGGGGTAGTTCTACTTTGTCCTATAGGGTCGCTGTGAGTAGGAATTGACTCAACAGCAACAGATCGGGTTTTATATACCTGTGTATATGTGTGTGTGTATATATATACATACTGAGTTTTGAAGTGTGACTAGTGATTGGTTTTATAGAGTAAATGGATTGCTTAACATAACTAAGAATTTTAAACTGCTACTTAATCCAGGGACTCAAATACATAGTCAGAGCCCTGTCTATATTTCCATTTCTGGGCTCTGATTCTTTCTATATGCCAATTTCGTTCTCAGATAAAGCCTATCTAAAAGCAGGAGAGGTGGATGTTGTCACTTTCAGTTCTAGATTTCTTTTGCAAACCCACTCCAAGTTTCCATATATAAAACTTTTACAAAACATCAATACCATATTTTTATCAAAATAATGCACACTTTCTATGTTTGTTTAACCACACTCTTCCCCCACGAAATATTTTTGTAAGCTTGCTATGCTAAGTTTTTTACAGCAACATGTAAAAAATTTGGCATAGAGGCACTTATGAAAATAGCCTCCAGGAGGAGGGAGTGGTTGGTAAACAAATGTAGACAGCAAATGTCATTTGCATAAAAATGTGGTAACTTCTCTTGAAACTACATGTATTAATTATCTATTGCTGTATAACAAATTACTGAAAAATTTAGTGGCATCAAACAACAACATTATTTTTTTCAGTTTCTGTGGATCAGGAATTTGGGTGTGCCTTAACTAGGCACTTCTGGTTCAGGTCTTTCACTAGGCTGTAATCAAGTTGTCAAAAGGGGCTGTAGTCATCTCAGTGCTGAACTTGGGGAAGATCTACTTCTAAGTTCACTCACAGGACTTTTGGTCCTCACTTACTGTTGGCAAGAGACAGTAGAGAAAGACAGTGTGATAAAGATAGATAGATAGACAGACAGATAGACCAAGAGAGAAGCTACAATTTTTCTGTAACCTAATCTCAGAAGTGACATCCCATCACTTCTGTTATATTCTGTTCACTAGAAGCCAGTCAATAAATCTAGCCTACACTCAAGCACATAGGATGGATGACACAAGGATGTGAATACCAGTGGGTAGGGATCATTGGGGGCCATCTTAGAGGCTTACTTCAGTTAATGAAATAATCATTGTGATGTAAGGGCTATAACATAAGATCTGAAAGATTTTAAACCGTTAACTAGGCAAAGATAGTTGAGCCATGAGGCAACAGGGATCGCCCAGGCAAAGTGTCTATGGCTGAAGAACATGGATGGCATGGAAGAGCAAATAAAAATGACCAGCATAGTCAAAGTACAAAAAGCAAATAAGCGTATGATACAAGATTAGTCTGAAGAAGTAGGTAAAGGAAAAATTATGGCCGGGCTTTGTAGTCTGTGTTAAGGATTTTGGTATTTAACCCGTAATGTATTGAGAAGCATTGAAGTGTTTCAGGGTGTGATACCCTGAAAATAGTTACTGGCTAAAAGATGAAGAATGGAGAAGAGGAAGGCAATTGCAGCTTGAGGACCGTATTTCTCAGACGTGGAGGAACAGAAAAACACGAAAGCTTCAGTGCAATATATTTTTGGATAGAATATAATGATGACAAAAAAAAAAACAAAAAAAAAAAAACCAAAAACCCAACATAGAGCACATCTGCATTTGCCTAACAAAGGGTAATCCTAAAATGCCATTAATGAAATAGACCCTTAATTAACACCTCCAGAAAACACACCGTTCTGGTGGTTAGAATGGTGGTATTTTGTCGCTTCCAGACAAAGTAAAGAGCTTGCTTCCATAAAGACTCATTGCCTTGGAAACCGTATGGGGTCGCTATGAGTTGGAATCAACTCAACTCGACAGCGGTGAGTTATATGAATAAACCTGCTGGAAAAAGAGAGGAAGACTTCTCAGTGTGTTATGTAGGAATTGGCCCCTGTTACAGCCAGGATTATCAGTATAAAATGTTTCTTTACCCATTCACAGTGAAAAGGAAATTAGGAAATAACACAGGATGCAATCTACTCTAAGCAAGTTACTCTGTTCTAAGCTTTTCAAAAGTTAGTTCATGGCACCTGCCCCATTGGAACTACAGCAGAGAGCATTGATGTCTTCACTGATGTTGTTGATTCTTCCCGCTGCCAATGCAAATGAGAAAATGCTTCTGATATCCTCTGATCTTAACATTTCATGGAAATTTTTAATAAATTAATATTGTGCGATTGTTCATCGTACTTCTCTTTCCCAAGGACTTGGGCATATTTTCATAGGCTCTGACTCACAGGAAAATCTATGGGATAAATGCAATACTATGGTTGTAAATATGCTACCCCACTGATCCTGGTCCATTGTCCTTGATGTAAACTTGGCACCTTTTCTCTTTTTCCTTCAAAAACATCTTTCCCAGGAGACTCTTTGATCCTTAAGTTAAATAGATTCCTAGTGGGCATGCCTTACCGGTGCACCAGATACATCCTGACACACCGAAACTTTGGTGTAGAAACAGACTCAGAATGGGTGCTTGCTGCAAAACAATTATACTCACACTTCGTACCATTTGGAGTTATTATACAGTTCAAATGGATACAATGTATGAAAGCATTTTCAAGACTACAAAACATATATAACTATGAGGGATTATTGTTTAATTCATCCACCTTATTTCGGCACTTCAAAGCTAATCCAACTTCCTGATAATAGATGCTTGGATACTGGTAGGGGCAGGAAGCTGCTTGACTCATAAACCAGTGGCCAAGATTGAAAGAGAAGTTTAAGACTTCAAACTTCCATTACTTACCATAATCATTAGCAAATAGATGGCAGGCTCTCCTTTCAACCCAGGGTAAATATGTCCAAGAAATCTCATTGTGACTTAGCTATCCACTCAAAGATCAGGAATAAAATGGATGCAGGCATTTTGACAGGCATCCATTTAGGGTACAAGGGTACCAAAAACTACCAAGCAATTCTGTACAAAATACTTGCAGTTGAGGAATTTAAGGCTATCTATAGTTCAGACGTTTGTTTCTGTTAGGGATTTGTTGACACTTTGCATAGACTTTGGTGGTATTCACTGCTTCCTTTTACTATACAGTGATTTGAACAGTAATGGACAGACTGGTTTGAGCCCCCTACATTTTTAGTAGTGCAATATGCATGAGTGCTTCCTTGAGTGGCAATCACAAATTGCTCAAAAAGGGCAATACAAAACCAGCTTTCAGATTTTAGTAACTGAAGTCAGTTTGACATTTAGAGACACTGGGCTTGTTGATGGTGTGTCTGCATACTTTTGCATGATTTTAAATGCTAAATAAGTCACTAAGCAAACAGAAAATAAAAGTCAAGAAACATAAAATTTTCTGCTTGACTGAAGAGGATGATGATGGCTTATACTTTTATTATTCTAGAGATTATTTAAATATTTGTTTTAATTAAAGTGAGGTAAAAGGGAAATGGATAAAATAATAGATTTTTAAAATATCTCAGTGCTATGAAATTATAGGAGACTTGAAGTCATTCTGTGTCCCATTCTCAATGAATCTCCTCAGTTCAGAAAACGATCTCTATATAATTGTAATATCAAGTACGGGGGCTTAAAGGTAAACATTTAAACAACACCTGTCTGCTTCAGCCATCTCCCCACTTCCCCTACATGCTGCGCCTCTCTAGTTACCCTTATTTACTACTCAGGCATTAAATGTTTACTTGCATTGTGTGCACCACTCCATGGACCTATTTCCTCAGTACAAATACTTTTAATTGTTCCAATCCTCTTCCCCTCCCATGTGTTCAGTGCCCCGCTAGACTGGTTGCTAGACAGCAAAGTGGTATTAGCACTCTTTGGTGTCTTTTTCTATCTGGAAAATATATCCAAGAAACTGAGCTTGAAAATTTAATTATGTAAAATACAAGGTCACAGTAAGGCAAGATTAACAACATAAAACACAATATTTTAAATCAGTTTGTAGTGTCACAAAAAAGAGTGAAATTAATTTAAGATAATGGAACAATTAAGTCTGCACTGATCTGTCAATGTCCCATTTAATCATAATCAATTACTTCCTAATCATTCCTCTCCTTTCTACCCCTGCTACCAAAATCAGAGGTCTTTGCAGAGGAAAAGGAGGCCAGGTGGTGCAGAGGTTAAGTGCTCCGCTGTTAACCAAAAAGGTCAGTGGTTTAAACCCACCAGCCACTCTGAGGGAGAAAGACGTGGCAATCTGTTTCCATAAAGATTAAAGCCTTGGAAACCCTATGTGGCAGGTCTACTCTGTCCTATAGGGTCGCTGTGAGTCGAAATTGACTTGACGGCAACAGATTTACCTCTGGGTTGCAGAGAAAGGGAGTCAATTAACATCTGTTATATCTGAAATTCTGCTATGTAATTTATTGTATTTGTTGTTGTTGTTGTTTCTTTGTTTGCCTTTAATCAACTGAGATAAAAACTAAAACCAAAACAGTTGCTGTCCAGTCGATTCTGACTCATAGCGATCCTATAGGACAGAGTAGAACTGCCCCATATAGTTTCCAAGGAGTTCCTGGTGGATTCAAACTGCCGACCTTTTGGTTAGCAGCCGTGGCACTTTACTACACCACCAGGGTACTGAGAACTGAAAAGCCTATGCAAAAAGTAAGGAAGGGTTGATTCAGTTTTAGGGAGACAGCAATTTATTCTTACAAACTGAGCTGACCTATTGACTTGCGTCACAAAGCAGCTGTATTAAACCACACTTCTCCAATGTTTGCGCTGAATTGCGAGTACAAATATTTGAGTCCCAGTTATACCTGTTATTAATTAGCTTTCAGTAAGTCACTTGATCATTGTAGCAATTGGCACAAGATATACATTTAGTCTGTAAACAGGTTGGAGTGAATGAGTTCTAAATTTCTTTATAGCTCAGCAAAATAATTTTCTAGGGTTTTTTAAATTTAAGCAAATATTCTCAAAAAGATGACTGGTATTAAAACCAGGCTCTCTCCAGTTTTGGAGTCTTTTTACTTTAAAAAGGTCACACACCATAATATAACCTCTTTGATACACATTCATAGATAGTATGATTGGAATTGGCTTCCAGCCAACTTTAGTTCTTCATCAGCAAAATTTTTACCTTTCACCGTAGGTTTTGTGACCATAAAATAGAGTAACTTGTGTGTGGAGGGTAAAGGAGGTATGTGTGAATGTAGTACTTTCTGCTCAATTTTTCTGTAAACTTAAAACATTTTAAAAATATGTCTACTCATTTAAAAATATATACGAAGTAAACATGGCAAATGTTAAAAAAATGTTAAACCTTGATGGTGGGTATGTTTATATTCCCAACAATACTCTATTTTAAT
Organism: Dugong dugon; assembly: GCA_030035585.1. NCBI lineage: Eukaryota > Metazoa > Chordata > Mammalia > Sirenia > Dugongidae > Dugong > Dugong dugon. Next base: position 34,908,745 of record CM057475.1, on the reverse strand, counting down.
GTAATTATGTATCTGAAATTTTCACAATAAAATGTATTTTATAAAACACAACTTTAAAACATCTTCAGTTATTTCTTAGTTGTTAGATTTGAACAACTTTGACCTCTCAATGGCTACCTAAATTTAAATTAAGCAATTAGGACATCATCCAGGTTTCATGCATTGGTCTTCACTCTTAGGGGTCACTGAGTCAACCAGTTTTAACTCCCTATTATACTCTGTTTTCTGTAATTGACAACTAATTACTAGTACCAACCAAAATTCCACAAGCTTGACTTTCTGGATTCCAATGATTAAGAGGAAACTTGAGATATTTAATAGTTGTTGTTTGTTGGATTGATTGTTTTTGCTGTTTTTTTAATCTAAAATTTTGACTTATGTCTTACCATAAATTCCTTTGATTAGATATATCACATAGCTTATCACAAACCAGGTGAACTTGGAAGGGAAATGCAGCACTAAAATACTTACTGTTTTGAAATATCTATATAATTCCAAACACATTGTTTACTACATTTATGAAATAAACAAAATTATATTCAAAAACTTATTTTAAAAAATCTAAATAACAGATTTGTGTACTTTACGGAAAAATACAAGCACTTTATGTTGGTTATCTGAACCTTGAAAATAAACAAAATTGTTATTCTTCTTCCATACTCACATATTTTGATCAGTTTTTCATTACTATAAGTCAATAATATTGTGCCATTAGTATTTTTATGACTAATTTTGTAATACGTTCCTTTTATTTTTAATTTGTTCACAAAATTTTCTTCAAATTTCTTTAAATTTGTTTCATGGTTAATTTATTTGAAATTGTGAACACTTCAGTTCACTCTTTGTCTTAGTTGTCTAGTGCTGCTATAATACATATACTACAGGTGGATGGCTTTAACAAACAAAAGTTTACTCTTTCAATCTTCCCCTGGACTAGGAGCTTCTCTGTGCAGGAACCCTAGGTCCAAAGGATGCATTCTACTCCTGGTGCTGCTTTCTTGGTGGTATGAGGTCCCCCTGTCTCTTTGCTTGCTTCTCTCTTTTATATCCCAAAAGAAACTGGCTCAAGACACAATCCATTTCCCTAGATTGAGTCTTGACGCATCAGCACAACTGCCACCCATCCCCCCTCATTAACATCATACTGGCCGGATTTACAACACATAGGAAAATTACATCAGATGACCAAATGGTGGACAATCACACAATACTGGGGATCTTGACCCAGCCAAATTGATACACGCATTTTTGGGCGACACAGTTCAATCCATGACACTCTTCTTAGTAAATTATAATATATTTAATTGAGAAAATTCTCTACAAAAGCTCAGATAACTGGAATAACCATATCAAGTTCTGCTAAATGGCAGGCATTATCCATTCTATTTTATATACGTAATGCATAGATAGTTCATCCATCTGTATAAACAAGCACTATCTCTTAGCCTAAATTAAGAGTACTTCTCTTTGGTGGGAGCCCTGGTGGCACAGTGGTTAAGAGCTTGGCTGCTAACTGAAAGGTCAGCAGTTCAAATCCACCAGCTGCTCTTTGTAAACCCTATGGGGCAGTTCTACTCTGTCCTATAGAATCACTATGAATATGAGTCAGAATCAACTCATTGGCAATGGGTTTTGGTTTTCTTTGATAAATATGTTTAAAAGACAAAACTCATGAGTTCTCTTTCTCATTCTTTTGAATGTGTAACCACATTTCAATGCCGTAAAACTGATAGTATTCTTTTTTCTATTACAAAACAGAATATAATTTATTTAATTAAAAATTGGAGTTCTGAATCTGTCTCAATTCTGGAATGACAATGTGAGAAGCTCCTTGGACACGCTTCCCCAGCAAAACAGGTATCACACACACACACACACACACACACACGTATATATATATATATATATTTTTTTTTAAGAAAATTAAAGTCTCTGGAAATGGTCCTAAAGGCATACAGCATATTCACAGAAATCTCCTAATATTAATTCAGTAAAACCACTAAGAGTCTGTGGCATTTGAAACAAAACCTACTCTCTTTCTCCTCCATTGGAGCCCAGTGTGATGGAAACTCAGCTCCAAGTGGGTGCAATCAAGAACACAGGGCTTCCCGCTAGCTCCCAGTCATGGATCACAGTATACAGTAGTCTCCCCTTATCCTTGGGGCGTACATTCCAAGACCCCCAGTGGATGCCTGAAACCATGGATAATACCGAACCCTATATATACTACTTTTTTTTCCTGTACTTACATACCTATGATAAAGTTTAATTTATAAATAAGGCATAGTAAGAGATTAACAACACCTAATAATAAAATAAAACAATTGTAACCGTATACTTTAATAAAAGTTATGCGTATGTGGTCTCTCTCAAAATATCTTATTGTACTGTACTCCACCTTCTTCTTGTGATGATGTAAGATGATAAAATTTTTGTCTTTCCTCATTAAGTCAAGATTTTTCACTTAAAAACCATAAAAAAAAAAATGCCATTGAGTAGATTTGGACTTTTAGCGACCTCATAGGACACAAAAGAACTGCCCCACAGGGTTTCCAAGGAGCAACTGGCAGATTTAAACTGCCGACCTTTTGATGAGCAGCTGTAGCTCTTAACCACTATGCCACAGGCTACACGTAAAGGAAGCACTTACAGCTTCTCTTTGAGGTATCAGAATTGCCAGCATCACTACTCTTGTGCTTTGGGGCCATTGGCCATTATTAAGTAAAATAAGGGTTACTTGAACACCAGCACTGCAATACCGCGGCAGTCACTGTCATAACCCAGATGGCTACTAAGTGACTAACGGATGGGGCAAAGGAATGATTCACATCCCTGGCAGGACAAAACGAGGCAGCGAGAGAGTTCAACACACTACTCAGAATGGCGTGCAATTTAAAGTTTATGAATAGTTTATTTCTGGAATTTTCCATTAAATACTTTCAGACCATGTTGACCACAGAAAGTGAAACTGTGGTTAAGAGGGGACTACTACATTCCTAGGAGGGGCAGGGCATCAACAATTCTCACCCTTACTCCAGCTACCTGTTAGAGGCTAAATTAAACGTGAGTTTGGCCAAGTGGTTGGAAGCTTCTTTCTTTCACCCAGTCCCTGGTGGAGCGCTGGTGGCACAGTAGTTAAGAGCTCAGCTGATAATCAAAAGGTCGGCAGTTTGAATCCACCAGCTACTCTTTGGAAACCTAGTGGGGCAGTTCTACTCTGTCCTATAGGGTCACTATGAGTGGGAACCAACTTGATGGCAACGGGTTTGGATTAGTTTGTTTTCTAGTCTCATGTTGGAGGTTCTGTCTTAGGCTCAGCATGCTCAGAATACTGGGGCTCAATTGCCCCTGCATGAGCTCATTTGTAAAACAGAGTCCATGCTGGAAGAGGGAAGCCAAGAAGACCAGAGGTTGCCGGTCCCACCCAGAGCTCTACTCCTAAAGCAGAGGTGTCCCTCAAAGAAATAGGCCACTGTTCCTACTAACAGCTCCAGATCCAAGGCTCAGTGATGCTACCCAAGGAAAGAGGCATGCCATAAAATAGAGAGCTCTTGAGCTCTTCCCAATTTGAAAGAGTTTCAGTGAAAATTCAGGCCTAAGTTCTCTCTTAAAAACAATGGAGATTTTCATGAAAATCAATTAAGAGGAGGCTAGTGGCTTCCTTAGAGATACTTATGAAAATATAGACCAGCTAGTTTACTAGAGAGAACCAAGGAAAGAGCTAAGAAAAAACCTCCTGGGTCAGAACAAATCTCAAACATTAATCTCAAAAACTGCTCCTGCAAAGGAGATAGAATATATTTAGACCAGTTTGTGGAGCAAATTATACCCCAGGGCATTGAAAACAGTAAAGCCATCACCTGTCAATTGGTAGAATTTAACAGCTGGCTGTGCTTAGAAAAAGAAACATTCTGAGAGTGCTATATGGCATCCTGTAATGGTTAGTCTTATGTGTTAACTTTTCTAGGATATTTTTCTTTCTTTATGGTGCTGTTGAGTTGATTCCAATCCATGGCAACTCCATGTGTGTCAGAGCAGAACTGTGCTCCATAGGGTTTTCAATGGCTGATTTTTTGGAAGTAGATCTTCAGGCCTTTCTTCTAAGATGCCTCTGGGTGGAATTGAACTTCCAACCATTTGCTTAGTAGCCTAGAGTTTTAATCATTTGCACCATCCAGAGACTCCTTGTCTAGGCTATGTTCTTGTGTGCCAGGAGTCAATTCTAACTCACCTGATAGAGTAGAAATGCTCCACAGAGTTTCTTAGTCCAAAATCTTTACATGGGCAGATCGTCAGGCTTTTTCTCCTTGGGAGCCACTGGTGGGTTTGAACTGCTGAACTTCCCATTACCAGTTGAGTGCTTTTGCACCACCAGGGCTCCTTATTGTCTAGGCTATAAACCCATTGCTGTCAAGTCGATTTCGACTCATAGAAAGCCTATAAACCAAAAACCCATTGCTTTTGAGATGATTCTGACTCATAGGGAACTTATAGGAAGAGTAAAACTACCCCATAGGGTTTCCAACGCTGCAATCTTTACACACATTTTTCTCCTGCTGAGTAACTGGTAGGTTCAAACCGCCCACCTTTCAGTTAGCAGCCAAGCACTTTAACTACTATGCCACCAGGGCTCCAGTGACCTTATACTGCCTAGTTATTTAACCAAACACGATTCTAGGTGTGTTGTGAGGCTATTTTATAGATGTTGTTAATATCTACAATCAGTTCACTTTAAGCAAAAGAGGTTATCCTCAATAATATGCTTAGATTTCATCCAATAAGTTAAAACACTTGAAAGAAAAAACTGAGATTTCTCATAGAAGAAGGAATCCTACCTCAAGACTGTAACATAGAAATCTTGCCTGAGTTTCATACCCCAAAAAAAAAGTTCAGACTCAAGACTGCAATGTCAAATCCTGCCTGAGCTCCCTAGCTGCCAGCCTGCCTGTCCCACAAATTTCAAAGTTACTAGCTCCCACAGTAACATAAGCCAAGTCCTTAAAAACCTCTCCCTCTCTCTCTTTCTACCTACCTACCTACCTACTTATCTCTTTGTCTGTGCTATTGGTTCTGTTTCTCTGGAGAACCTTGACTGATGCACACCAAAGATGATGGTGCACATTCCCAAGTTTGGACCCTCTTAGGAGTAACATTGAAAGCTTCACATTCCTGGTGAAATAGACTTCAGTAAAATAGTCTAGTAAGTCACTAATAAATACACAAGAAAACAACACTAACACTCCCTGAGGAGGGAGGGAAAGAGCAACCAGAGTAGCTACAGCATGTTATTTAAAATGTCCTGTTTTCAACAACAACAAAAAATACGAGACATGCAAAGACAGGAAAGTGTATCCCACACACAGGGGAAAAAAACAGACAACAGAAACTCTGTGAGACAGATTAGATGTCAGATTTAACAAAGGCTTCAAGAAACCATTATAAATATGTTCCAAGAACTAAAGGTAACAATGCTTCAGAAAACAAAGACAGATGATCATAGTGTATCATCAGAAACAGAATATCAATGAAGACATAGAAATTATAAAAAAATAATCAAATGGAAATTCTGGAGCTGAAAAGTACACTAACCGAAATAAAAAATTCACTATAGGGGTTTAAAATTGGATTTGATCTGGAAAAAAGAATTGGTGTACAAAGATAGAAATTAGAAAACACATTTCTAAATAACCAATGAATGGAAGAAGAAATCACAAGAGAAATTACAAAATACTTTGAGATGAATGAAAATAAAGTTAAAACTTACCAAAGCTTGTAGGATGGAGCTAAAATAGTGCTCAGAGAGAAATGTATAGCTTTATACATCTATATTAAAAGAAGAAGAAGAATGATTTCAAATCATTAGCTGCATCTTTTACCATAAGACACGGGAAAAAGAAAAGCAAACTAAATCTAAACCAAGCAGAATGAAATAAATAATAAGGATTAGAGTGGAAACAATAAAATAGAAAAATGATAAGGAAAATCAAAAGTTAGTTCTTGGAAAAGATTGACAAAACTGACAAGGTCGAGAATAAGACAAACATGTCAGCTCACACCACTTCTGCCCAACGTTGTACTGGAGGTTCTATTTTGGGCAATTAGGGAAGATAATAAAAGGAGTCAGACTGGGAAAAAAAGAACTGAAATTATTTCTTTTCTCAGATAACATGACCTTGTATATAGAAAATCCTAAGGACTCCACTGAAAAAAACTATTACAACTAATAGATGAGTTTTCAAGGTTGGAGGATACAAGATTAATATATAAAAACCCAAGTGCATTTCTATACACTTGCAATAAATAATCTGAAAATGGAATTAAGAAGGAAGTTACATTTACAATAGCACCCAAACAAATAAAATGCTTAGTAATATTTTTTTAAAGTGCAAAATTTATATTCTGACAGCTACAAAACATTGTAAAAAGAAATAGAAGATCTAAATAAATGGAAATGCTACTGCAATAAAGTGGATTGGAGCCACCTGCTACAACAGCCAATTCTGAGACAGGGCTGAGGTGAGAAGCAAGAGTTTTATGATATATTGATATATAGGAGATAGAGGGGAATAGATTCCTCCAAAAACCCGTCTCCTCCACTGGCGATCAGCCGAAGGCTTTTATAGGGACAGGATTATGGGTCTTAGAAATTAGTGTTAGTTCCTCCTTGAGGTGGTCACATCCCAGATGAGTTAATCTTTTCTTGGGAGTTAATCTTTTCTTGTCCCAAGTTGGGTGCTTTGTTCAGTTTGTCATTCCTAGGTCATTATCACTTGTTTTCCAGAATGTAGATAAATCTTAAACTTTTTATGGAGACTGGAAAGGGAGGGAAAAACAAGATCATGAGAGAATGCGGGGGTTAGCAATGGGGAGTAATAATAGTGAGCCAGACCTATGCAGCCTCTTCCAGAAAGACATCACATGTTTATGCATCAGGAGACTTAATATTGTTAAGATGACAATACTCCAAGTACTACAGTGAATGGTGCCTCCCCCGCCCCCCATAAAGATATGTATAATCCTAATTTCTGGAACTTGTTAGTGTGACCTAATTTGGAAGAAAAAAAAAAAGGTCTATCCAGATGTAATTAAGTAATTAAGATCTAGAGATTAAATCATCCTGTATTATCTGAGTGGGCTATAAAACCAATGACAAACATTCTTATAAGAGAAACAAAATAGACACACATACAGTAGGAGTTCATGTTAAGATGGAGACAGACATTGGAACACCAAGACCAAACCAAATCCATTGCATCGAGTTGATTCTGACTCATAGTAACCCTATAGGACAGAGTAGAAGTGCCCCATAGTGTTTCCAAGGAGCAACTGGTGGATTTCAACTGCCAACCTTTTCGTTAGCAGCTGAGCTCTTAACCACCATACCACCAGGGCTCCAGAAATTGACTATCTGATCTTAAAATTCATACAGAAATTTAAGGAACCCAAAATAACCAAAACAAACTTGATTAAGAACAACAGAGCTGGAATACTCACACTTTTTCATTTCATAATTTATTATAAATCAAGAATAATTAAGAGAGTGTGGTGCTAGAATAAGAGTAGACATCTAGATCAACAGAACAGAATTGAGAATCTAGAAATAGACCTCCACATTTATGATCAATTGATTTTAGACAAAGGTCTAATTTAATGGGAGAAAGAATAATCTTTTCAACAAAATGGTGTTGATACAACTGGATATCCATATGTAAAAGAATAAAGCTGGACTACTACTTCATACCATATACAAAAATGCATCAAAGACCTAAATAAAAAACTAAAACTAGAGCAATCTTAAAAGAAAACATTGAGATAACTCTTCATGACATGGGAATTCATGACACTGGTTTCTTTGGGTATCAAAAGTACAATCAACAAAAGAAAATATAGAAAAACTGGACTTCATCAAAATTAAAAATATATGTGCTTCAAAGGACACTATTAAGAAAATAAAAAGGCAACCTACTGAGTGGGAGAGACTATCTTCAAATCACATATCTGGTAGGGACTTGTATCGAGAATATATAAAGAACAATTACAACTCAGTAATAAAAAGACAACTAACCCAATTAAAAAATGGGAGAAGTATCTGAACAGGCATTTTTCCAAAGAAGATATTTAAATGGCCCATAAATACCTGAAAAGTTGATAAACTTCAATAGTCATCAGGAAAATACAAGTCAAAACCACAAAGACATACTACTTTATACCCACTAGGATAAGTATAATCAAAAAGACAAAAAACAAGAAGTGTTGGTGAGGATGTGGAGAAATCAGAACCTTCATTCACTGCTAGTGGGAATGGAAAATAGTGAGCCACCTTGGAAAACAGTCTGGTAGTTCCTCAAAATAGTAAACATAGAGGTTCCATTTGACCCAGCAATTCCGTTCATAGCTACACACTCAAGAGAAACAAACACACAAAATATCATATTTTACGCAAACAGCATGCACGTTGTAAGTTTTTGCTAACCGCGTAACCCCTTAGGCATGGTGTGAGCATTATATGTGTGTGGGTGTTATTTATGTGGGCACATGTTTCAAAAAATATGACAGCGTTTATGAATGTCCATAGAAGCATAATTCATGATAGCCATAAAGTGAAAACAACCCAAATGCCCATCAGCTGATAAACGGGTAAAGGAAATGTGGAATATTATTCAGCTATAAAAAGGAATGAAGTAGTGATACATAGTGAAATATAGACGAACCTTCAAACATTACGATAAGTGAAAGAAATCTGTTACAAAAGACCACACATTATATAATTCCATTTATATGAAATGTCCAGAATAGGCAAATTTATAGAAATGGAAAGTAGTTTAGTGATTACCAATGGCAGAGATGGGTAAGATAATCAGAAGATGAGAGCTAAAGGTTATGTGGTTTCATTTTGGGCTGATTGTTGTTGCTGTTAGGTGCCATCAAGTTGGTTCTGACTCATAGCGACCATATATACGACAGAATGGTCCTGTGCCATCCCATCCTCACACCATTGCTACACATTGTTGCAGCCGCTGTGTAGAAATGTTTAAAAATTGATTGTGGTGATGGTTGCACTACTCTGTGACTTTCCTAAAAATCATTGAATTGTACACTTTTAATTGATGAACTATCTGATATGTACCTTAGCTGTTATAAAAAAAATAGTAGTTCGAGCAAAAGCAATTACCCACAAGTCAATCAATGTATTCAAATATAAATTATGGACTATCAAAATTATGTTCTTGCAGAGTCTGCATTTTAATTGTTTAATTTTACTCTTTGCTTTTGTAGGGATTAATGTCAATAGCATCATGTCTGAAACTTTGTTTTAAAAAAATATTCATTAATAACTTCAAAAGCTTAAATGTGGCTCTGGATTTATTGAATAATTAATTTAAATTTTTTCAAACATTATTTTGAACAAAAGGCATTAAATTATATTATTTGTTTATAAAATAGTGCAATATAATTTTAGGTCATTTAGGTTGATTTACAAAGTAGCTATTTAAAGGATCAAATAATTATAATATTCAGATGATCGTGGGGGGTCAGTAAAGAGTGAAAGTGCACCTCCATGATATATATTTTTGTTTTAACCTAAGCGTGGTCATCATATGTTGTGGTTCAATTACGCTTTATGCATTGAAAACATTTGTAATTTAGATAGACTATAACTTCTATTTTGATTTCTACAATATCATAACTTATTTAATATGATTATGAATTATGTGGTTCTATAGGCAATTTCAAATAAGTTTCTATTAATTGGTTTCTTAATTTAGTGAGAACATTTTAAACCACACTATTAAGTTCTAACCAATTTTTTTTTTTTTGTCACAAAAGTGTTTTTTCTTAATTTGGAAAATTTTAAATTAATCCACCACAGCATTCATAATTACATTAGGTATTTAACCTTTGTTGGAATGAACTTCCAAAAGCTTTATTTGTTCCCATAATTTATATGAAAGAACAAAACCCTTCAGTGGCGATAACTTGATTCTCTATTTGAAACATCTGTTAACAATGATACACATCAAGTATAATTTAAATGTTTGAACGGTTCTTCTGCTAGTGGTACTAACATATTAAAAATTATCAGTTCACTTATACTTGATCACAAAAGAACTATCATTTTTTCTAAATGAAAAGTCAAGCTTCTCAGAGTGATAGGTAAACCCAGCTTTTGCAATTGAAAGTGTTTTCATTTTTTTCAAGTGTAGGCTTCTAAATTATTACTAACTTTTGGACTGATTTATGTTTTTCTAATTATCATGTCATCTGTGATGTTATAACCCCAATGGTAGATGTTAAATATCAATGACTATCAAGTGCAAACTATACTCATCACCATTTTGAATAATTAAAATTCAGTACCTTAAATATTATTTTTAGCTTATTACATCAACAAAGATTTATTGCAGAATAAAAAAAAAATGTGTTCCTAAAAATAAAAATAAAACCCCTTTAAGGCAGAACTGGCAAAGTGGTTAACAGCTCAGGCTGCTAACCAAAAGGTCCACAGTTCAAATCCACCAGCCGCTCCTTGGACATCCTAAGGCGCAGATCTACTCTGTCCTACACGGTTGCTATGAGTTGGACTTGACTCGACGGCACACAAAACAACAATAACAGGGCAGAACTGTTTAACCTATTTTCTGAACATATTAAGTGTACAACTCAAATACAATTTCTCACATTTCTCAGTGGCTCTGCTTACTGGAGACCTGTAATGTTAGGGTATTTTGAAAGCTTCAGGACTGCTGCTACATCAAATGCCCAGCAAGTGCAGCAGCACTGAATGCTTCTCCAGCTGTTCTACTGAGTTCACCCTCCATGATGTCCTTTGGAAAGAAAGAGTTAGTTATGCTGCATCTAGAACAGTTAGGGAAAAAGAGAGCTGTTGCTATTAGCCATTTTTCAAATTTAAGCATGTATGGCAATGATCTTACTGAACATGCTTGTTCAGAAAATCACAGAAGCTGGAAATGCAAAGCAGAGGCCTACAAAACCCGTCTCACGCTACTTTCAAACAATTGTTAACAGTAATACTTTGTATAAAAATGCAAATCCAGGAAATGCTAAACTGAATAGAGTTCTAGGGCTGTAGTTATGATTAGGACTCTACCACACAAACATCTTGTATAGTCACACTAACATTGGTGAGAAAAAAAATGTAAACTCACTCAAGATATTTAACAAAAAAGGGCATTTGATTATAAGGATACAGAATGATCTAACAAAATTGAAGAGCACTCAGGAAATGGAGTTGTGCCTCAAGAGAGGACAAAACTAAGAAGTACTGTCTCTGGGTCTCTCTCTCCCTCTCCTTCTGCCTCATAACTCCCTACTACTGGATCTTATGTAAAAGAAGAGGAAACAAGTGAAGAAATATAACTCAAAAGAAAAGCATTGGCCAGATAACATAGGACTTTATGAACCAGGCTAAGGTGTTGTCTTAGGCTGAGTTCTCCAGAGAAGCAAAACCAGTAAGGAGTATAAATATAGATAGAGATTTATATCAAGGAAATAGCTCACATGGTTTCAGAGGCTGGAACATCCCAAGTTCTGGCTGAAGGCTTCCCCTGATTCATGTAGCCAAAGGGACTGGCAAACTCAAGATTGGCAAGTCAGACAGCTGAGCTCTGGCTCACAGATTGCGATGACCGACGAATTCCAAGATCAACAGCAAGACGGCAGGCAAGGTACTAGCTCAAATCCCAAGAATCAGAGATCAGATGAAAAAGAGTCAGCTGCAGAATCCAGAGTAAGCAAAAGCCCAGGAGCCTTGCCAGAAAGTCCACCTATACTGGACACAGGCCACACCCTCAAGGAAACTCTCTTTCAACTAATTGGCTACTCACAGCACATCCCATCATGGAGGTGACCACATTATATCAAATTTCATCACGGAGGTGATCACATCGTTATACAACTGCCAAACAACATCTTAACTGCCAAACCACTGAGAATTATGTCCCAGCCATGTTGACACACAACCTTAATGAACATAGGTGTTTATAATGTATTCTGAGAGCAAAAGGAGTTTAAAGGGCTTATAGAAGAAAATATGATCAGTTTACATGTTTGAAAGATAACTGTGACTGTACAAAGTAATGTCTTCAAACTATTTCTAATCCCATCTGAAATTCTAACAGATAAAACTTAAAATCTCCTTTTGGAAACTTTCTCGTGCCTCACCAGCAGCAGGTTCCAAAAAAGTGATTTGCTTGCTGATAGGATGCATCCCAAGTGTACAAATCAAGCATTCCTTCTGAATCAATCTTGTGGGCACTAAAAAGAATCCTTTAAATTGTACTTATATTTCTCATTACACCCCAGGTGCTCAAATTAGTGTGAAACAACGTTCTCTGCAAATAGCATTTTGGATACTATGCCAGGGGAAATACACCACAGGGTAATAAATGCAGATGGTTTTTGAGTAGAGTGTTCCCCCAAAGTAAGATCATATTATGATTTTGAACATGCTTTTTTTTCATTACTTTGCATATAGGCAATATCAGAATACACAGTAGAATGGCTGAATATATCCAAATGTTAAATTTTGAAGGCCTAGATATTAAATATAAAAGTTAAGAATTTATTTCCATAGTGCATTTTATTTATATTTTGTCTTCTTAATTTTTATTTTAGAATTTGTACTTCAATGTAATATTTACTGAATATATATTTTTTTAACCTTCAAGAAACTCTGATAGGTGATATAGGGCCGTGTTCCAAAGTCTTATCTGTAGATCAGTTGCAGTTTAGCTATTTATGATTCTTCTCTGGAGATTTTTCAAGATACAGTTCTTAATCCTTCTCCCCAAGAGTCTAATTCAATGAGTCTGGGAACAATTTCTGCAAGTATTTTAAGGATGAGTATGAGCTATTCACTACCTGCAAGTATTTACTAGTCAGAAATATTTTATACAAGTCTCATGTGTTCTCTTCTCCCTTCACCACCCTAATATATATTTACTTTTATTCTTTCCTGTACTATCAGATGAGTTCCCTAGACAGGAGTTTTACTGTCTATAGTTTCATCCTATCCCATCTATTCCTATATATGATAACTTTCATAGCACTTTGATTTTACCAATTCCTATCAACGCCAACACTCCCTCTCCATTTTCACCACTGTTAGAGTCCCTGCATGGTGCAAATGGTTACTGAACTCAGCTGCTAACCAAGAGATTGGTGGTTCTAGTCCACCCAAAGATGCCTTAGAAGAAAGATCTGGCAATTTACTTCCAAAAAATTGGCCATTGAAAACCCTAAGGAGCACAGTTCTCTGACACACATGGGGTCACCATGAGTCGGAATTGACTGGACAGCTACCGAAAAAAAAAAACAAAACTCTTGTCTAAGTTACACTAATCTTTTTAATAAACTACAGCTGTAGCTTTCTAATTTGGTTTCCTTATCCATGCTGACCTCCTCAAATCTATTCCTCTTAATGCATATATAGTTAACTTTTAAAAATGCAAATTAACTCATATCATTATCCACCCTCCCCCCAACACACACACACATTTCCCACTTAAATATTTCCCCTCAATCGCTTTTTGTTGCATTTAGGGAAAAGTAAGAATTCCTTAAATGAACTTCAAAGTGTATATATCCTAGTCCTGCCTACCTCTCCAACATCATTTCACACCATGTTTTTCTTTTCATTCTCTGTTCCAACAATTTTGCCATTCTTTTAGTCTTTCTGGACTGTGGTATATACAATAACGCCCTAGCCTCCAAAGATGTCTACTTCTTAATTCTGGGAACTGTAAACATGTTACATTACATTACAAAAAAGAATTAGAGTCAAAGATGGAATCAAGGTGGCTAATCAGCTGATTTTAAAACAGGGAGATTATTCTGGATTATTTGGGTGGGTATAACTAATCACATGTGTCCTTATAGTTGAAAGAAAATGAGATAGAAGTGTGAGTCAGAGAGATGCTGTATGCCATGAAAGCCAAGGAATACAGTTACCTGTAGAAGCTGGGAAAGGCTCTCAGCTTATAACCAGCAAGAAAAGTGGGACCTCAGATCTACAAATTCAAGGGACTGAACTATGCCAATAACTCAGAGGAGCAAAAAAAAAAAAAAAAAAAAAATCTCTCTTTTAGCTGCTGGAAAGGAATGCAGACTACTAACCTGTTGATTTTAGGATGGTGACATCTGTGTTAGCGTCTGACCTACAGAACTCTAAGATGATGAGTCTGTGTGGGTATGTTTTTATTGTTGTTTTTTGGAGAAAATATGCACAACATATCACCCACCCATTCAATAATTTTCACAAGTACAGTTCAATGGTTACATACATCACATTGTGTCACCATTTTCACTATCTCTGCCCATATGGTTTCACTACCATTAATTTAGACCCTCAGCCCCTTAGGGTTCTTATCTGTGCTTTAGAGTTAAGATTATAAATTTGATCTTCTATAGACAATTCTTTAAAAGAGCACAGTGCTCAAGATAAACATCCTTTATGAATTGATCTAATTTGTTGTTTAGTTTAAAGATGATTTCATGGGATAGTTTCAGTTCAAGTTTTAAAAGTTGTCTCCAGGCAATAGAGTCAGGTGTTCCTCCAGTCTCAACATATCTAGTAAGTCTGGTTTTCATAAGAATTTGAAATTCTGTTCCATATTTTTCCTCCTTTTGATCAAGATACATCTGTTTGTTCCTTGATCACAATGTTCTGTAATGGTAGCTTGGCACCATCTATTTCTTGTGGTCTTGTGGCAAAGAAGATAGTTGTTCATGGAGGCAATTAGGCCTACAGTGCATTTTCTTCTCCAATTTCTGGGTCTCCTTCCTCTGTTGCTCCTGGTGAATAGGGACAAATTGCTGTATCTTGGACAGCTGCTGGCAAGCTTTTAAGACTCAGGGCACTACTCCCTAAAATAAGAGGTAGAGGAGAAACTCTAAAAATAGTATTAGGCCAATTGAGTTAACAGATCCATGAAAGCATGACCCTAAACCACTTCTTTGTCAATGTGTCATACGGTAGTGGCTTGTGTGTTGCTGTGATGCTGAAAGATATGCCACTGGTATTTTAAATACAAGCAGGGTTACACATGGTGGACAGGTTTCAGCTGAGCTGCCAGACTAAGACCGACTAGAAAGAAGGATCTGACATTGCACTTCTGAAAAAATTAGCCTGTGAAAACCTTATGAATAGCAGCAGAACGATATCTGATATAGTTATGAAGATGAGGCCCTCAGGTTGGAAGGGACTGAGCATACTACTGGTGAGGAGCTGCCTCATGAAAGTAAAATCAGCCTTAATGACATGGATGGGGTATAGCTTTCAGGACCTTCATTTTTGATGTGACACTACTCAAAATGAGAAGAAACAGCTGCAAACATGCATTAATAGTTGGAATGTGGACCGTATGACGTATGGATCTAGGAAAATTGGAAGTTGTCAGAAATGAAATGGAGTGAATAAAGATCAATATCCTAGGCATTAGTGATCTGAAATAGATTGGTATTGGCCATTTTGAATCAAATTTATCATATGGTCTACTATGCCAGGAATGACAAATTGAAGAGGAATGGCATCATGTTCATGTCAGAAAGAACATTTCAGGATCTATTTTGAAGAACAACACTGTCAGTGACAGGATAATATCCATACACCTCCAAGGAAGGCCAGTTACTATGACTACTGTTCAAATTTACGCACCAGCCACCAAGGTCAAAGATGAAGAAATTGAAGATTTTTATCAATTTCTGCTGTCTGAAATTGCTGTAACTTGCATTCAAGATGCATTGATGATTACTGGTGATTGGAATGTGAAAGTTAGACACAAAGAAGGATTGGTAACTGGAAAACATGGCCTTGGTGACAGAAATGACACCAGAGATAGCATGATAAAATTTTGCAAGATCAATGACTTATTCTTTGCAAGTACCTTTTCTTCAACAACGTAAACGGCAGCTGTACACGTGGACCTCACTGGAAGTAACACACAGAAATCAAATTGACAATATCTGTGGAAAGAGACGATGGAGAAGCTCAATATCATCAGTCAGAATAAGGCTAGGGTCCAACTGTGGAACAGACCATCAAGTGCTCATATCCAAGTGCAAGCTGAAGTTGAAGAAAATTAAAACAAGTCCATGAGAGCAAAAGTAGCCCTTGAATATATCCCACCTGCATTTAGAGACCATCTTAAGAATGGATCTGATGCATTGAACACTAATGACTGAAGACCAGGCAAGTTGTGGAATGACATCATATGTAAAGAAAGCAAGAGGTCATTAGAAAGAAAGAAAATACCAAAATGAAGATCAGAAGAGACTCTGAAAATTGCTCTTGAACGTAGAGTAGCTAAGTCATACAGAAGAAATGACGAAGTACAAGAGCCGAACAGAATATTTCAAAGGATGGCTTGAAAAGGCAAAGCAACATATTATACTGAAATGTGCAATGACTTGGAGTTAGAAAACCAAAAGTGAAGAACACTCTCAGCATTTTTCAAGCTGAAGAACTGTAGGAAAAATTCAAGCCTTAAGTTGCAGTATGGAGGGATTCGATGGGCAAAATATTGAATCATGCAAAAAGCTTCAAAAGATGAAAGGAATACAAAGAGTCATTGTGCCAAATAATTGGTCAATGTCAACCATTTTAGGAGGTAGCATATGATCAATAACCAATCGTATTTAAGAAAGAAGTTCAAGCTGCACTGGCTGCATTGGCAAAAAAACAAGTCTCCAGGAA
Source organism: Dugong dugon (assembly GCA_030035585.1). Taxonomy (NCBI): domain Eukaryota; kingdom Metazoa; phylum Chordata; class Mammalia; order Sirenia; family Dugongidae; genus Dugong; species Dugong dugon. Next base: position 34,892,031 of record CM057475.1, on the reverse strand, counting down.
TTGTTGGAATACCTATTGAGATGTTTTAACAAACTGATGCAAACTTGGAAGTGCTCACTCATCTATGCCAAAAATTTTGGAAGATAGCTACTTGGCCAAATGACTGGAGGAGGTCCATATTTGTGCTTATTCCAAAGAGAGGTGATTCAACAGAATGCAGAAATTATCAAGCAATATAATTAATATCACACACAAATAAAATCTGTTGAAGATAATTAAAAAATGGTTGCGGCGGTACAGCTACAGGGAACTGCCAGAAACTCAAGCTGGATGCAGAAGCTGATGTGGAATGAGTGATATCATTGCTGATTCAGATGGATCTTGACTGGAAGCTGAGAATACCAGAAAGATGTTTACCTGAGTTTTATTGACTATGCAAAGGCATTCGACTGTGTGGATCAGAACAAGTTATGGATAACGTTATGAAGACTGGTTATTCCAGAACACTTAATTGTGCTCATGAGGAACCTGTACACAGACCAAGAGGCAGTGGTTTGAACAGAACAAGGAGATGCTGCGTGGTTTAAAATCAGGAAAGGTGTGCGTCAGTGTTATATCCTTTCACCATACTTATTCAATCTGTATGCTGAGTAAATAATCTAAGGAACTGGACTATATGAAGAACGTGGCATCAGGATTGGAGGAAGACTCAGATGACACAACCTTGCTCACTGAAAGTGAAGAGGACTTGAAGTGCTTACTGATGAAGACCAAAGACCACAGCCTTCTGTATAGATTAAACCTCAATCTAAAGAAAACAAAAATCATCACAACTGGACCAATAAGCAACATCATGATAAACAGAGAAAAGTTTGAAGTTGTCAAGGATTTCATTTTACTTGCATCCACAATGAACATCTATGGAAGCAGCAATCAAGATATCAAACTATATATTGCATTGGACAAATCTGCTGTAAAGGACATCTTTAAAGTGTTAAAAAGCAAAGAAGACATTTCGAGGACTGAGGTGTGCCTGATTCAAGCCATGGCATTTTCAGTAGCCTCATATGCATTCAGAAGTTGGACCATGAATAAGGAAGATCGAAGAATTGACGCCTTTGAATTATGGTGTTGGCCAAGAATATTGACTATTCCATGGACTGCCAGAAGAACACACAAATCTGTCTTGGAAGAAGTACAGTGAGAATGCTCCTTTAAAGAGAGTATGGGGAGACTTCCTCTCATGTACGTTGAACATGTTATCAGGAGGAATCAGTCCCTGGAGAAGGACGTCGTGCTTGGTAAAGTATAGGGTCACTGAAAAAGAGGAAGACCCTCAGTGAAAGGATTGACACTTGATTGATGCTGAAGCATAGCAACGATCATGAGGATGGTGCAGGACGAGACAGTGTTTCGTTCTGTTTTACGTAGTGTCACTGTGAGTCAGAGCCGACTCCTGGGCACCTAACAGCGGCAAAACCTTTGAACCAAGGAAACTAATTCCATGAGGTGTTTATTTATACCTAAGTAGTATCCCTGGTGGGGCAGTGGTTAAAAGCTCACATGCTTAACCAAAAGGTCAGCAGTTTGAATCCACCAGCTGCTCCTTGAAAACCCTGTGGGGCAGTTCTACTCTGTCCTATAGGTTCGATAGGAGTTGGAATCGAATGGACCGTGACCGGTTTTGTTTTGTTTTGTTTTTCTTGGGTGGGGGGATTATTATCAATAACTGCAACCTTTTTTTTTTTTTTTCCTTCTGTTTTTGTTGTAAAAATATGTATAACATTATATATACCATTTTACCCTTTCTTTTCTCTGGTGTACAACTTAGTGATATCAGTTGCAATAGTCAAGTTGTATAACCATTACCTTAAATTGATGCCAGCTTTTGAATCTGTGTTGTGTTAACACACTGTTTGGTGATTATTTGTTACAGCAACAATAGAAAATTAATACCTGTACTCAAGACTGTAGCACATGAAGTTCTCTGTCAGGAATAGTGTTTACTCTCATCTTCACTTACATAACTCTCATTCATCAAATTCATCTCAAATTGTATTGCCTCAGGATGTATTTGCTGAACTCTCAGACTGAGCCAAATATGCTTCTATTCTATTATTCACTCTTATAGGATCATAGCACTTGTCTCATTTGAGACCTCTTACCTGATTTTATGAGTATTTGATTAATGTCTATTTCCCTAACTAGAGTGCAAAATTCATGACAAGGTCTGAATCTTTTTTGTTCACTGTTTTATCCCAGAATATTGAATATACCATACTGCCAGAAGAACAAACATGTCTGTCTTGGAAGGAGTACAGCCAGAGTGCTCCTTAGAAGTGATCAGGGCGAGACTTTGTCTCACGTACTTTAAACATGTTACCAGAAGAGACCAGTTCCTGGAGAAGGACATCATGCTTGATAAAGTAGAGGGTCAGGAAAAGGAGGAAGATCTTCTAGGAGATGAATTGATACAGTGGCTGCAACAATGGGCTTAAACATAGCAGTGATTGTGAGAATGGTACAGGTCCAGGTAACATTTCGTTCTGTTATACCTAAGGTTGCTGTGAGTGGAGTTTACTTGATGGCACCTAACAACAACAACAACAATTTTATCTTAACTTTTAGCACAGTGTCTGGATCATAGTAAAGGTGCAATAACTATATATGGACAGAAATAATCCCTATATGCAAAAGGATTCAAAGATACATCATAACCTGGAATAAGAAGTTAAATCTAAACCAGCCACAAAAGGAACCCATATAATCAGATGTTATTCTTTCCTTCTAACATCATTTTCTAGTGTTCCTTGACACTCTTTTCTACAGGGGGAAAAAAAAAAATCCGTCTACGTATTCCTGAAACATATCCTGAACATTTTACTTCTGAATCTTACTTTTTATGGTTCCCCTGACACCAGTAAGTTCCTAGGACAATCCTGTTAAAATGCTGGTGAGTCTTCAAAAATTCTATCCTGCTTCCATTTTTTCTATGAAAACTTCTCTCTCAGCTGAATAAAAGCCTTCCTACTTCTGAATAATTCAGGTAGCACTACCTATTTTTATTCTTGCATGGATGTAAATATCCTAGGGCTATTTTGCAAAGTAGATTGCAAACTCTGGGAGAGCAACATCCAGATCTATAACTTACGTTTTCTTTTATTTCTCCTCCGTATCAGTGGATTTTAATTCTATTTGTTCGTTCTTAATCCCTGGGGCCCTTTCTTCAAATGGAACCAGGTAAAAGGAGAGCTGGTTACCGGGCATCTCTTGGGACACTTGGAATTCATAGTGGTCCCTGGCAGAGTCTCTATTCCTGCCTCCATGATTACTCTGTTCAAAAGCCCATTGTGAAAACACGGGTGGCCAAGAACAGGGATCCAATTACCTTGCTTGGACAAATCGTCTTATCTGCCTGGTTGTTTAGTGTCTCCTCACTGATGGACTCTCTCTGAACAGTGACCTGAGACATTAAAACCCACACACTTTTTCCCCACTCTCTTAAAGTCATCCAAATAATTCTTCTCTACACTTCTTTGTATCCCATTTTCTATACTTGCTCCTTCAAGATTCCAGTCAACCAGCCAAGTCATTTGCCACTTTCCAGTTTCCTCCCTCCGTTTGCTTTGTCTAACTTACTTGTATTCTATAGAAAAAAATAACAGTTGAAGAGTCACAAAAGACAAATGCACGTGCAAACTTAAAAGTATAATTTGCCATTAGTCTTCGTTTAATGTAAGCTCCCTGGTATGCCTGATTCATATTTCTTGGCTTCCAACTGCGTCAGGGATTGTTTTACACAAAATTACTCAGATTTAGTTCTGGGAAATTTTGATCAACACTATGGATAGATCTGGTGGGCTTCTGATCCTCTTTGGTTTCCACTTCATATATTTCCCTCCAGGTAGAACTCCAATATTTTTGCTTAGGCCTTGAGCTATGCTCATCTACGTAACTTACTCTTTTCTATTATGCTTGTTGCCCTCACACTCATACCCACGAATTGCATCTACAGAGCACGTCAGTGTATGTAGGATGTGTCCCAAGAAAATCAGACTTGAAAGAAGACTGCACTGTCATATTTCTTTTGTGACATTGTTAAAGGCAGATGTTTCTATCTAATGCATAAGAGTAAGGTGCTATGCCTCCAGGAATCCCTCCACCAGAACAGGAATCAGACATGAAGCTTTTGTTTTAGTTGCTTTTCCCAAATGGATATGAATATTTAAAAAAATCTATGTCTTTCCATATCCCAATCACTTTTTGTCTCAGATTAACATATCTTCTAATTAACCTAGTTTGTCTCGGTGTCTTCTTATCCCTTAGTGGTCTAAAGATGAATGACTTTCTAGAATTTTACCACTGCAGATATTCTACCTAGAAAAGCAACAGACAATGTCTGCTACCACTAAAAGGAAAGATGTTCCCTCATTAGAAGTATCACATCACTCTCTGCTAATAATTCATGAGAACAATAATTAGATTCATAATTTAATTTGACTACCAATATGACCTTACTTATGAAAATGTATATAATGTATTGATTAAGGCAAAATAATGTTTATTAACCTTTATATAGGATCAGAAATGTATTCCATTTGACCATCAGTTTTTATACCCATGCTATGTAGTGAGAATAAGCTGTTCATTTTACAACCCAAGCCTTTTCTTATTTATTAAGTAGTAGCAGTTACTGCCCTTCAAAGAGAATGCATAAATATTTTTTGAGTGAGGTATTGAAATATAGCTCAGAAGGAAGAAAGGCCAAGTTAAATGAATACTTAATTTCATTATAGCTAGCTACGTTTTTCACGGTAGTTGCTCTTCCAGAATTCTTTTCTGGTTATTAAATGGTTTCTCATCCTACCTTTACAGTAATCAGTTACCATGAGAACAGCTTCATCAAAAGTATGTAAAACAAGTTGTGACACAGATATTGCATTGTGTATATATGTGTGACTCACAGCTAATTCCCCAACCTTCATCCGTCTAACATTTCATTTTATTGTAGTCAACATCATAGCCAACATATTGAAATACCACTCTGAGTAATTTGATGTTGCTGAGTAGTTGCCTAATCTGTCTGTCCATGGAGGGTATGTAGTCCAGAAGAAAGAAGATTTGCAGTTCAGCAGAGCCAAATTTGAATTTTCCTTGACCACTTGCCAGTTGGATTGGATGTAGGAAAATCACATAATCACTTTTTAGTCTAAAAATTTTAATCTATAGAATTGGGATAATACCTGACTTTATTTGATTGATGTGATGATTAAATGTAAAAAAAAAGAAAAAGTCCACTTGAATAACTAGCTTATATAAAGTATTTAATTAATGGTAATTTTACTAGTTATGTATTGATGTGTAAAAAATCACTGCAAACTTAGGCACTTTGAAGAGTACACATTTATTCACAATTACTGTGGGCCAGGAGTCAGCACAAGGCTTAACTGGGTGCTCTGCTTAGGGCCTCACAAGGCTGCAATCAAGTTATTAGCCAGGTTGTGTTCTTACCTGGATTGATCTGGGAAGAATCTGCCTCCGAGTTCACTCAGGTTGCTGGCAGAATTTATTTCCTTGGGATTGCAAGATTGCAGGCTCCAACTTCTTGCTGTCTGTTGGCATAAGACTACCCTGACTCAGATCTTAGAGGCTGTACTCATTTCTGAGAGAACATGTGCACTTTCTCTGTCAAGGCCATCTACTTCATGGAGCCCTCACAGAGAGTCTCTAGAGTGAGCCTGCTAGCAAGGTGGAATATTGTGTAATGTAGTCTAATGTAATCTCAGGAGTGACAGCCCATCACCTTTGTCATATTTTCTTGGTTGAAAGTCAAATGTACTGTCCACACTTCAGGGGAAGGGATTATGGAAAGGTATTAAAAATATAAGGCAAGGATCATGGGGTCACCTTAGAGTTGGTTTGCCACTGTAATTCAAGTAATATTTCTCCAAGTCCTAGATTTCTTTAGCTTTTAAAGCCTTTTTTGGCAGTGATTACATAGGACGAGGGTCTTAGATCCTTGCTCGAGAAATTTCTTTCAATGTATATTTATGAATGAATAAGTTTGTTTTGTTTTGTTTTCAAGTGTTCTTATATATAAGTACCGTCTCCAATAGTTTATAAAGAATGACTTCAGTGTTTTTTTTAGGACTTCAATGCTAGCAAAAAATCAAATTACCCAACTCACAAATTTGACTACATGTTCCCTCTAGTTGCATATATGTCTGTCATTTCATTCAAGATACTATTTTACATTTTATTATAAAAAATTTCAAACATGCCAAAAGTAGAGAAAATAGAATAGTAAAGCTCCATGTACTCATCACCTATTTTAAAAAACTATCAACAATTTTTTTTAGTCTTTACCAATCCCCACTCACACTTTACTCCACTGGGTCATTTTTTTTAAAAATCCAAGACATTAAATAACTTTATCCATAAGTATTTAATGGTGTAACAGTAAAAGACACTTACATAAGGTCTTAATCATAACCACAATGCCATTATCACTGTAAAATAACAATAATTAACATTTCTTATTATAATCTAATAACAAGTCAGTGTTCAAATTTGCCCTGTTGTCTCACAAATCCTATTTTACAGATGAGTTTGTATGAATCAGGAGCCAAATAAGTTCCACTCATTGTATTTGGTTGATATATTTAGTGTACTCTTTTATATTTCATGTGAACTTTTCATTGAAATATAATATAAAATCCAGAAAAGTACAAAAATTAAAAATGTACAGTTTGATGAATTTGAACCCACTAACCACTGTCACCCTGTTCAAGAATAACCAAAATCTTGATTTCTGAAACCATAAAATAGTTGTGCGTGCTTTTGAACTTCATGCAAATGTAATCATAGAGTTATTGGATACCATCTTAAGAAAAAAAAACACATACACAAAAAATTGGAACTGTGACTATTACAACATGCCATACAGAAACATTTATTTAAGACGGATTATGATGTAAATATGAAAGAAGAGGCCTTAAAGCTTTTATTAAAGAAAATCATAGAAGAATATCTTTATGACCTTAAGGTGATTAAAATTTCTTAATCAGAACACAAAGCATAATCCATAAAAAGACAACAAATTGGACACCATTAAAATTAAGATAGTCTATTAATCAAAAGACATCCTAAGAGAAAATATTTTTTACATATGTTGAACTAACCGAATGTGAAAAATAAAAATATTTACTCAATGAAAAAAAGGGCAAAGTTGAATTATGTACACACACACACACACACACACACACACACACATATATATGTAGGTATGTAGCCCTGATGGCACAGTAGTTAAGAACTCAGGCTGCTTACCAAAAGGCTGGCAGTTTGAATCCACCAGCCTCTCCTTGGAAACCCTATAGGGCAGTTCTACTCTGTCCTGTAAGGTCTTATGAGTCAGAATCAACTAGAGGGCAATGGGTTTGGCTTTTGGTTTGGTATATGTGTGTGTGTGTCTGCGTGTGTGTGCATGTGCGGAGAATAAATGTATGAAATTTTAAATAAGAGTGATAATGCCAAGACTTAGAAAAAAATAGGGAATTATTGAAACTGTTACATTGCTGATGAGAATGTAAATGTGTAAAACTACACTGAAACAATTTGGATGATATCAACTTAGGCTAAATGTATGCTAACTTTATTTTCAGAAATCTTGCTCTTAGAAGTAGTGTCAAGAAAAAAAGAATATACATGTCAACTAAAAAACAAGTAGACAATGCTTTTAAAAATTTTATTAGTAATAGCCCAAACTGGAAATAAAAACTTATAGTCACACAAAAGCTGTAAGTGAATTTGAACGTTTATAGCAACTTAATTCATAATTGCAAAATTTGGATACAACTGAAATATTCCTCAACTGAGGATGGATAAAAATAGTATGGATAAACATCCATGTCATGGAACACTACTTAGGAATAAAGAACAGCGAATTATTGACTCATGCGATAATGTGACTGAATCTCAAATGCTTTATGCTAAGTAAAAGAAAACTCAAAACCCTGCATACTATATGAATCCCCTTATATGTCATTAGGAAATATGCAGAATTATAGGGTCAGAGAAGACATTAATGGTAGTTGAGGACTAGTTTGGGTGGGTGGTTGATTGTGCTGGTGGTTACATTGGTGTATGCATATATAAATAATCACAGAACAGTACACTAAAAGGGTGAATTTTACTTTTGTAAATTATATTCTAATTAATAAGTAAAATGATAATAAAATCAAATGATTAAAATAATGCCTTGATCATCATAAACATTCAATAAGGATGAACATGTATTATTACTTATTAGCATATATTTATATACATAGGTCAGGTTTAATTTAGTCAAATTTTTTAACATCTCACCAAATAGACAAGTGTGTTAAGAAGAATAAAGAAACTGCCTATTTATCTGTTTTATTTATCTTTGTCTTCTACAATCTCTATCATTTCAAAGACTGCTATTATATCCTGGAGAACAACTTTGGCTCATCTAAGAATTTATCGAGAAGCAGATATAAGGTGGCTCAGAATGTTCTGAATCCTATTTTAGCTTTTTCTCTACTTTTTATTCACCAGTTGACATTATGAATTAAAAAAATGGTGAAGTAAGTCACCTATTTGTCATGTTCAAAGTAATGAGTGAGGTAGTGGAAGTGTTAAAGTCTTTGGATTTGTTAATGTTTATACCTTAGTTTTATTAGTTCATTCTTCTTCTGTTCCAGGCATTTACTGAGAAGTATTTTCATAATTAGTTTGCCTAAGGTACTGTTCAAGGAACTGATGATTTAAGGTGAGTAAGATGTAGAGCTTGCCTTCACATATCTTATAGAATAAAGGAAGAAATAGGAAAATAGATCATATTATATTATTATAAAATATTTTATCTTATCATATTATAATATAGTATGCTATACTATACTACATTCCATCACATTAGATTCTTCTATATCATACACAAAATTATGTTAGTGTATGTTATGGATTGAATCGTGTTCTGCAAAAATGTGTGTCAGCTTCGCTAGGCCATGATTCTCAGTATTGTAGGGTTACCTCCATTTTGGTATTTGATGTAATTATCCTATGTGTTGAAAATCCTAACCTCTTGATGTTAATGAGCAGGATTAGAGGCAGTTATTTTAATGAGGCATTACATAATCTCAGGATTAGGCTATATTTTAGTAAATCTCTTTTGAGATATAAAAGAGTAAAGCAAGCTGAGAGAGAGGGACCTCTTTACCAAGCAAGAAGAGCCAGGAGTAGAGTGTGTCCTTTGGACCTGGGGTCACTGCACTGAGAAGCTCCTAGACCAAGGGAAGATTGATGACAAGGACCTTCCCCTAGAGCCAACAGAGATAGAGAACCTTACCCTGGAGCTGGCACCCTGCATTTGGACTTCTAGCCTCCTAAATTGTGAGAGAGTAAATTTCTGTTTGTTAAAGTCATCCACTTGTGGTATTTCTGTTATAGCAGTGCTAGTTAAGTAGGAGAGTATATAAATGTCCTCTTATGGAAGTAAGCAAAAGAAACTGAGAGCACTGTATAGATACCTTGATGCATTTGTTTGATGAACTAAACTGATTTTTATTAATTGCACAGCTTCTTGCTTAAGTATAATAATAAAAATAATGGACTATAGACATTATGATGTAATTGTACATTTTATTGATAAAATAAGATAAAGCTTTAAGGTCATGTAGGGAAAAAACATCTAAATCACATCAGTTCACTAGTCATTTATATAAAATTATTGTAATATATAAAAACCCTTGATGGATCGATCCTAGTTCCATTATCAACTTAATTAGCTAGCATTTAAATCTGTAGGGAAGCTGTCTTTAACTTTTCATGCCATAATAAATAATTCTGAATGCATTCAATAGAACTTTCTTGAGAGGTAAATAGTGGGTAGAATGATGATGAAATATTAAGGTTTTATTTTGTTATGACACTATTAAATTAAGAGGGTAATGAGATTATAGTCTATCATTGAAAGTGTTTTGGAAAAAAAATCAATAGTTATTTCAAAAAGATGCCATTGTGGTAGTAAGGAAGTACAATTATGCCAGATTTTTGTTGTTGAAGAGAGCTGACAACTCACTGTGTGTGGATGATGTTTATCACTTCAGGAAAATCTCCAACCTGCCTCCATGGGGTCCAATCCTGGGAGAGAGCCAAAGCTGAAGGAAAATAGAACTATAATAAGCAGCTCCAAATTAAATTATGCTCTTATAAATAACTTTAGTTGGTATAGATGATTTTTGTTGCAATAATGTAGAGAGATATATGGGCTACATTGGTGTTTGATGAAACAATCACATCTGATAAGCTGGCCTGTCTAGAGAAAAGTTGATATCATGTGCAGCAAACAAGACTTTAGTCTGAAAAAAATATAACATTTGTTTCTTGATGAATGTCTTAAACATAACCAATGTATCTACAAAAACATAATGAAAATTCTGTTAATTAAAAAAATAATATGCTTATTCTTTCTTCCAGACCACTGTACCAATTTCTGCCTCATCCACACCAAATAATTCTGCAGAAAATGACCAATTTAGTCTGTTTAAAATAAAAATCGTATTGATTGACTTCTCTCCCTAAAAACTTTGAGGTTCTTGGATAAGTAACAACTTCCTGAGCATATTGTATAAGGGTTTTTCACAAGTGAATGCAGCACTGGGAGCATGCACTTGTCTCTGTAAAGAAATTTGGAAGAAAGCTACCTGGCCAAATGAATGGAAAAGATCCATATTCATGCACATTCCAAAGAGAGGTGATACTACAGAATGCAGAAATTATCGAACAATGTCAAAAAGATCATTCAAAAGCGATTGTAGCAGTACATTGACAGGGAGCTGCCAGAAGTTTGAGCCGGATTCAAGCTGGAACAAGGGATATCACGGCTGATGGCAGATGGATCTTGGCTGAAAGCAGATGTTTACCTGTGTTTTATTGCCTGTGCAAAGGCATTTGGCTGTGTGGATCAGAACAAATTATGTATAACATTGGGAAAAATGGGAATTCCAGAACGCTTAATTGTGCTCATGAGGAACCTGTATATAGATCAAGAAGCAGTCGTTCAAAAACAACAAGGGGATACTGCGTGGTTTAAGATTAGGAACGGTGTGTGTCAGGGTTATATGCTTTCACCATACTTATTCAATCTGTATGCTGAGCAAATAATCCAAGAGGCTGGACTATATGAAGAAGAACACGACATCAGGTTTGGAGGAAGACTCATGAACAACCTGCGTTATGCAGAGGACACAGACTTGCTTGCTGAAAGTGAAGAGGACTTGAAGCACTTCCTGGTGGAGATCAAAGACTTCAGTATGGATTACACCTCAACATAAAGTGTACAAAAAATCCTCACAACGGGACTAATAAGCAACATTATGATAAACCCAGAAAAGGTTGAGGTTGTCAAGGGTATTATTTTACTTGGATCCACAATCAACACCCATGGAAGCAGCTGCCAAGAAATTAAATGACATATTGCATTGGGCAAATCTGCTGCAAAAGACCTCTTTCAAGTGTTAAAAAGCAAAGACTTCACTTTGAGGACTAAGGTGTGCCTGACCCAAAGTAGGGTTTTTTCAACTGCTTCATATGCATGTTGAAATGAATAAGGAAGACTGAGGAAGAATTGATGCCTTTGAATTATGGTATTGGTAAAGAGTATTGAGTATACCATGGACTGCCAGAAAAAAGAACAAATCTGTCTTGTAAGCAGTACAGCCAGAATGCTCCTTAGAAGCAAGGACGGCAAGACTTCATCTCATATACTTTGGACATGTCATCAGGAGGGACCTCTCCCTGGAGAAGGAGATCATGCCTGGTAAAGTAGAGGGTCAGCGAAAAACAGGAATACTCTCAACGAGATTGATTGACACACTGGCTGCAACAATGGAATCAAGCATAACAACAATTGTGAGGATGGTGCAAGGCTGAGGAGAGTTTCCTTCTGTTGTACGTAGGGTTGCTATGAGTCAGAACTGACTCGATGGCACCTAACAACAACATCAACAGTTTCAATCTACTTTTATGTAAATGTTTATAATCTTTTTTAACACTGTAAAACTTTTTTCCATTCCCCAAACCTGCCTTGCTCTTCGTATTTTCCTGGTTCCTAGCTTTTGCAGATGTTAAACAGTCTCCTTAGAGTGTCCTTTGTCTCCTTTTCTGCCTTGAGATTTCTTGATCCTGCTCTAAGTCCTAAAGATACTCTTTTCTCAACTCGTATTTAACTACTTGCAGTCAGACATGCCTTTACTGTACGCTTGTAGAATTGTGTACTTATTCATTCATTTTCAACTGTTTATCAAATACTAAATAAATGCCAAGCATTATACTAGGTAAGGGGATACAACAATAAACTGTATGAAGCTTCATGAAGCTTACATTTTATTGGGAAGATAGATATTTTATATATATATATATATACATATATATATATATACACACACACACACACACACACAGTTACAATAATATTACCATATCTTTTTTACTCATATATTCTCTTCTCTAGGTTGTACATATTTAAAATATAAGATTTTTGTTATATTGGATATCTAGAAATGTCTCCGGCACACAGTTATTTGTGGAAGATACTGGACTAGATATTTAAGAACATAGAGAAAAAAAAAATAATCACAGTTGTTGCCTTCAAACTGAGCTGAGTCTCCAGAAGTAAATATGACAAGTATGAATAAATAAAATCCCCGAGAATAAATGCTAAGTCGAAATACCTGTTGTAGGAAATGATTCAGGCCATAGGAGCTTGGAGGAGGGACAGTCATATTGGTGACAACAGCAAGAGTAGGACACAGAGGAGGTGGTTTGAGAGTTAGACTTTATACAACAGAACTGAGGGGGAAAGTATTCCAGAAAGGAGGGACAATTAGACTCAGGGTTTTTGAGCAAATGACTAGTATGATAATAGCTGAATGGTCATATTAATCTAACAATAACTGCATAGAACAAATTGAAAAGGGAAAACTGAAGGCAGAGGACTAGTATAACAACCCTGGCGTTAGGTGACAAGAGTATAATAACCCTCGTGCTATGTGGTGAAGTATATTTACTTTTGTAAATGATGATTTACCAAGAGATTATTAACTACCCATGTGTTGTTAGATTCTGACTTTTTGTTTAACACAGAAGTATCTAGGAGTCCATCACTTTCACTTCTGAGTAGATGGGTATTCAAGGGATAAGTATTAAATAAGCAAAGAAGATTGTATGATTATGAAACCTGAGTAATTTTGAAGTTTTCAATATTATTCTCCAAGTTGTAAGCTAACAGCAACCAATGTGTACTGAATTGAAATTGCTGTCTTATTCCATGGCAGTCTCTGGGCTTATCCTGGTTGGAGATCATGTGTTGTTCATATGCGTATTCCCTTTGCCTAGCACAGTGCCAGACATTAAATAAAAATAATATTAAAGACAATATAGAACTGAGAAGAAATCAGATGCAACTAGGTGAAGAAAAGTACAATGAATCAGACCATGTATTAAGTCCTTTGGGAACCTAACAGTCAGACAAAAAATTGTGTGGGAGATTTGGGGACTGCCTCACAGAAGGGGTGAATTTTCAGCTGAGTCTCTAAAAACGAGTAAGATAGAGAACAAGGAGGGTATGGGGTAGGCATTCTAGGCCTGAGCAATAGGAAAGATAATCTTTACAAATGTGGACCATTAATATGAATGCAAAAAAAATAGATTAAAACTATTCATAACTTGGCAAACACAATGATGGAAAATAGAATGCAACTTGATGCTGTTATTTTGCTTGGATGGCAAGATTATTCCTGTATGTTTTCTGGTTGTGAGATGCAAATGGAAAATATCACTAAACTAAAAGTTAGTGAAACCTACAAAAGGAATGAGGAAAACAATTAGCTATCAATTGGATATGGCTGAGACATATCTAGTATACAACAATAATCATTCAAAATTATTTATTGAGCATCTACTGTTTGTCTAGTGCTCTGATAAGTGCTGGGCATATGTCCATGAATCAGATAAATATAGAAGCATGATACAGAACTGACCATATCCTACGGGTGCTTAAATTGCTTTGTTAATGAATTTATTTTTTCCATAAACAGCATCTCCCTCTAGCCACCCACTTTCATTTTTTTTCCCCTATTATTTTACCCTTTGGGAAATTGTTTTTTTTTCATATCCCAGGTGGTCCACATAGGTATCTTCTCAAGCTTGACTGTGTTTTGGCAGTTTTTGATCTGAAAACAAGTTCCATAGAGTTAAAAGAATTTGACATTCAGTTATCAGACTGCAGAAGCCTAGGGACAAGCCTTTCATTTCTGCAGTTGAGATTCTGGAATAGTGATGAAGATCCTAGTTGTCTGAGGAAAGACTATCCTCAGGGAGAGAGAATGAGCTTTGGGAAAGTAAGAGATGGAGAAATGAAGAGCTGGAGAAATGGTGTGTTTGTGTGTGGGTGTATGAGTTTCTTTGAACGTTAGAGCACCAAGATATAACCGTTCAGGTGAGCATTTTCATAGACTTGACAGTGATATGAATAGTAAAGTCCCTCTCTTTTTAAGTCTTGAATTGTGTCTCTGATTTTAAACAACCAAAAATCTCTGATTAATACATAAATAAGCAATTGATTATCATTATGGTACATGCCATACAGAAAAATTAGATCTTATAAACCAATATATTACTAAGAGAGATGTATTGGGAGAAGCAAGAAAGACTTAAATAAAGATGTGAATTTACTCTTAAACCCAAATTATGCTATACAGTTATTAGCTTTGTATAACAGAGACTATACTATATCCCAGATAGCCTACATGAAAATCAAAAAGGGAAATAAACTTGTAAATACCATTCTAAGTAAATAAAACTGAACAAATGATCAGAGATATTGCATAGCTAATTTCTATTAGAAGAAGGGCAATGCCTGGATATAGAAAGTGAAGTGGATAATGATATAACTAATCAAAATGTTTAGGCCAATAGAGCATCAGGGGCAATTTTTGCTACCAAAAGGATTGATTAGTTAGATGGTAATAACTGCTTGGAAATCTAACTTTCCAGAATATCTAGTCTGTATAGAAACAGCCTAAACTGGAGGAACTAGAGAATAAAATTAACATCCCAACAAAAAAGAAAACAGACGCTGAAATAGCAATGATATATCTCAATATTGAGACAAAAGGAACCCTAGGGCATCTTCACTGTAATTTAGCATCACAGAGTAGAGGTCTGAATATTAAATGTTACCTTTTCTCTCTGGAAACCCTGGTGGTGCTGTGGTTAAGAGCTATGGCTGCTAGCCAAACGGCCGGCAGTTTGAATCCACCAGGCGCTCCCTGGAAATTCTGTGGGGGCAGTCCTACTCTATCCTATAGGGTCTCTATGAGTCAGAATCGACTCAATGCAGGGGGTTTAGTTTTTTGTTTTTTTTCCTCGCTGCATCTCCAGCAACTTCTCACTCCACATATTGTCCTTTTTTCTTCCTCAATGTCCCTGTTACCACTGTCAATCATGCCAAAGAGACTTGGTATGGATTTTGTTTTCAGATGGAGTGTTTTTGGAAATTATTCAAGCCTTAGTAACTACTAACTTAAGGGTAAGATAAATTGCTTATATTTAATTCATCAAGTGGCAGAATTTGCCTTTCTTTCGTCCCTTGTGTACCATTTTTTCACATCACAAATTTGTATTCTCAGAATTAAGTAGTTTATAAAATTGAAAGTGGCTCATAACTATAACACTCTATATTTTTGACAGTTCTTAGTGAGAAATATTACTTTCACAGGTCAATGTCAAATGAAATAAACTCGTAAGTGTTGTTTCCTAGAGCTTAAAAAAAAAAAAAATCAATGCTTATATCCCTCTGTAATTTTTTAGTACAGCCATTGACAGCTGAGGTAGTGTAAAGCAGGTGGTTATAAATTACAAGTAGGCACTTACAGCCTTCAAGATCTCACTATAAATAACTCCCCTTTGCCAACAATTTAGAGACCACTTATGGATACCAGGAGTGAAGCAACTGGCCCATCTACCAGTCAAACAATTAAAAAAATAAAATCAGAGTGCCAAACTGACATCTTCACATGAAATAGCATTATTTTACATAAAAAACAGATACTTTCTCAAGTCTGTATGTATGTATCCCACACCCTGATTCACACAAGAAATGTCAAAACTTCTGTATATTAAGTCTAAAGGTCTACATTATAAAGGTTGCATGATTTCTAAATTTCGCACCTACCTTCTACCAGGACATCTTTTTTCATTGGTAAAGCTATGTTCTTATGCACACTGTTTCCTCCAAACAGATACATGCCTCCAAGCACACGGAGATATTAAAGAAAAATAAGTTGAACAAGTTATGTGTGTCTATTAAAAGCACAGATCATGTTGATTTGAAGTGTCTACCTACTTAACCGTAATTGTAGCAGAAAACATGAGGAAGAACTGAAATGAGACATCATGTGTCAGAGAAAAACATTTGCTTTACTAATAGGAAAGTTAGCTATTGAACTCTGTATACTCAGGATATTAAATCTCACCATACATTAATTTTAATGAAAACCTGAACGCTATATCAGTGGTCACTAGGCTTACTGCTGCTAGAAAACATCTTGAACGCAAATGATGTAGTAAACTAGAAGGACACGCTTTATATCAGCGTTCAAAAACTCTAGTAACTTCTGGCTTGGAACTCACAGGCACTGTGTTGCTTTTGTCTCTGTGTTCTGGCGTTTAATACAAATGCCCCCTTAACCCAGTGAACTTTACTTACCATATAAAAGAGATCTGGGGAAATTAAAAAAAAAAAAAAAAAAACTTTACCAGTCTTCATGACCAAGTGCCATTTTTTAATTATAGTTTCCTTGCCTACGGAACTTAAAAATTGAACATAAGTTTTAGGTTTTCTCCTCAATGGGGCATTCTACATAATTACATTGCGAATTCTAAGGACATTTTAATAAAATGATGTAGTCCCTGTGGTGGTTTAATCTTATCAAATTGGATCCTTTTGTCTAAGTTGTACTGAACAGTTTGTCTTAATTGGGTATTCATTGCTTCCCAGCTTACCTATGCTCTACAGGATAAAGCAGTTGGAAGACAAGAATGAAATCAAGTATATCTTCACAGCTTTAGTTTTTACTTTTCTTTGACCTTGAACTAGATAATACTGTTTTAAAAATAAGGATAATAATTCTTACCTGTCAGCACCCATAGTTAATATAAAATATCATATTAATAAAATACCCAGGGTGATACCAAAGATATGCTGAGATTAAATCCTTCATATATTTTTAGCTCAATGTCTACACCTTTGGGGTCTCAGAGAGCTAAATAGTAACCAATGCTCTGTGGGAGGGAGAATTTTTTGTTTTTCCCATAGGTTGCCTGTAACTACCAAGAACATCTCATGATTTGTCTTGTTTAAATGGAAATGATCCTCAAAGATGATCTGAAATATAGTTCCATATTTGACATATGGATTTAAAGTGTTCTTCTTCTGTATATGTGATTAAAAATAAGGTTACATTTCAAGGGGGTTTTCTAAATATTTCTTAACTTCCCTGAACACTGATACCTTACGTCAGTGGTGCGTCTATCTCACCTGGCAGAGAATAAGCAATAGGTTATCTATTCTTATGTTTTTCTTCTGTTCATATAATGAAACAGAAATGTGTGGGCATTGGCAGGTCTAGAATTATCCTGTATTGTTTAAAGACATAGACTTTGACCCTGACTGAAGGTGCAGAGATCCTGGGTCCACTTCTTGACAAACCCTTTGAGCTTCATATGCTTGTTTATGAAAGGGGAACAATAATGTTGTTATTGGGTGCTGGCGAGTCTATTTTTTATTCATAGCAACCCTATGTGACAGAGGGTAGAAGTATCCTATAGGCTGTAATCTTTATGGAGGCAAATCACCAGGTCTTTCCCCTATAGAGCCTCTGGGTGGGTTCGAATCACCAATCTTTCAGTTAGCAGCCAATTGCTAGATAACTGCACCATCAGGGCTCAGAGCAATAATAGTGCCTTTCACATGTGGTGTGTTTTTATACTTGAATGCTTTAATATAGGAAAAACTTAAAACAGTATAAAATACAAAACAACTTCTAACAGCTATCAATATATTGCAATGCAATGAAAGTTTGTAATGTTTAAAGTAACTTCAAGGAAGTCATATATTCAGTCACATATTTAAACAAAGAAGACCATTTACTTAAAATACCAAGTGACAAACCATGACAATAGAAATATAAACTACTCTTTTATAAATTTGTTAATTTTCTCTCTTCTATTGGGAAGTGGCCAATGGGTCAGGCTGTTCTGAATGACCCCAAGTTAACATTCAGAGTTGAATGTCTCATGATTTTGTGACACAGTGTTTTTGTCATTGAGGAGGAAAGAGGCTGGAAGATTTTTACTCTCATTAAAATTTTTTAAATTAATTTTTACCTGAAAAACTGATGGTTATGTGGCAAACTAAATTAGCTACTAGACTCCGTGGGCTGTTTTGTTTTGTTTTTACTTCAGAGGAGAGAAGGAGCTGATATCTTATAAGACTTCATAGAATTCAAGGCACAAGGAACACTCCAGTGTGTAGGTGACAGTATACAAAATGTAATTGGGAAAGGGCCATTCCTGCACAGCCCTGGCAACCTCATAAGGACTGGGGACAGTGGGGGCATCAGGAAGAAGAACCACTGGTAAGGACATTAGCATCATTTCTAATAATGGATACTATGAGATGCTGTCAAGCAGTTTCGTCCATAGAGAGATGTGACAAGGATGAGTTGAAGAAGGAAAGGGAATAAAAAGACAGGGGAATATTAGGTAATAACTACCACAAGCACACATACTAATGGTTTGTGAGCAATTTAGATGTGCCTTGAGAAATACCAAAATAATTGGAGGCTTTGGATTGAGCACACCTTGTAGAAGGACTGCCCTATTCATAGAATCTCGTTTGAATTCACTGGCCTAGGACATTTACCTACGTCTCTGTTTAGTAGCCATTAACTTTATGAAGGGTGATGAAAACATGAAAGAAAAATTGTATACTATTTGGCAGAGACTACAAATTCTCTTGCTGATGCTGTAACTTAACAATCATTTTCATTGGCAAGTGAATCTTCAGGCAGTAGTAGGGAATATTTCTTTTTATCCATTAGTGATTTTAAGACATGAGTTAGCAATTTTGTCGATAAATTCCCAGCACTTACAACATGATAATTATTCTTTACTAATATACATTATTAATAGAAAAATTTTAATTAGAAATAAAATGTATTTACAAACACTCAAATTTTTATTAAAATGTTCACATTAATATTGCTATACATTGAGGGGTTGGCAACCAATGTCACAAAACAATTTGTGTATTAACTGTTTAATGAGAAATTAATTGGCTAGGTAAATTTTCACCTAACTCAAAAAAAAAAAAGGTAAGATCTCTGTACAATGTATTCTCTAACTAGAAGATTAAAGACTCTCTCTGTGACAAGAGATATGAATTAAATATTCATTTATAGCAATAACATAGTATTTCGTAGTATTAAAGGTATTAAGCATTTCCTTACTTGTGGATATTTTTGCCCTTCTCGGTTTTTTTTTTTTTTTTTGGAAGGGGGAGCATAACAAACAAGGCTAAAATAAGTATCTTAGAACTTATATTTTATACATTGTAGCTTCTCCACTAGAAGCTTCCCAGGAAAGGAATTACTGAATCAAAGAATAGATTAATTTTAAATATTTGTAAATATTCCCAGGGTTTTTTTCCTACTGAGATGTTTGTCTCTTATAAATTTGTAAGAGTTCTTTGTTTATTTTGGCTAATTTATCTTTTAGGGTTCTTAGTTACAAGAATCACAGCTTGTTGTTGTTGTTTGGTGCCGTCAAATCGGTTACGACACATAGTGACCCCATACACAACAAAATGAAACACTTCCCGGTCCTGGGCCATCCTTACAATTGTTGCTATGTTTGAGCTCATTGTTGTAGCCACTGGGTCAATCCATCTTGTTGAAGGTCTTCCTCTTTTTCACTGACTCTTTACTTTATCAAGCATTATGTCTGTCTAGATATCTAGTGCTGCTATAACAGAAATACCTCAAGTGAATGGTTTTAACAAACAGAAATTTATTCTCTCACGGTGTAGGAGGCTGTAAGTCTGAGTTCAGGGTGTCATCTCCAGGGGAAGGCTATCTCTCTCTGTTGGCTCTGGGGGAAGGTCACTGTCATCAATCTTCCCCTAGTCTAGGAGCCTCTCAGTGCAGGGACCCAGATCCAGAGTACACGCTTTGCTCCTGGCTCTTCCTTCTTGCTGATAGGAGGTCCTTCCCCTCTCTATTCATTTCTCTCTTTTATATCTTAAAAGAGACTAACTCAAGATACAGTCTAATTCTGTAGATTGTGTCCTACCTCATTAACATAACTGTCTCTACTCCTGCCTCATTATCATTATAAACCAAAAAAAAAACCCAAACCCATTGTCGTCCAGTTGATTCCGACTCATAACGACCCTGTAGGACAGAGTAGAACTTCCCCATAGAGTTTCCGAGGAGTGCCTGGTGGATTCAAACTGCTGACCTTTTGGTTAGCAGCCATAGCTCTTAACCACTACACCACCAGGGTTTCCATTAACATAATAGAGCTTAGGATTTACAACACACAGGTAATTACATCAGATCACAAAATGGAGGACAACTACACAATACTGAAAATCATGGCCTAGCCAAGTCGGCACACATTTTTGGGGGACACAATTTGATCTGTAACAATGTCCTTCTCCAGGGACTGGTCTCTCCTGATAACATCTCCAAAGTATGTGATACAAATCTTGCTATCCTTGCTTCTAAGGAGTATTCTGGTTATACTTCTTCCAAGACAGATTTGCTTGTTCTTGGTATATTCAATATTCTTCACCAATACCATAATTCAAAGGCATCAATTCTTCTTTTTCCTGTCTTATTCATTGTCCAGCTTTCACATGCATACGAGGTGACTGAAGATACCATGGCTTGGGTCAGGCACACCTTAGTCTTCAAGATAATATCCTTACTTTTCAACACTTTAGAGAGGTCTTTTCCGTCAGGTTTCCCCAAATCATCTGATTTCTTAACTGCTGCTTCCCTGGGTGTTGATTGGGGATTCAGGTAAAATGAAATCCTTGACAACTTCAATCTTTTGTCTGTCTATCATATGTTGCTTATTGGTGCAGTTGTGAGGATTTTTGTTTTCCTTATGCCGAGGTGCGATCTCTACTGAAGGCTGTAGTATTTGATCTTCATCACAAAGTGCTTCAAGTCCTCTTCACTTTCAGCAAGCAAGTTGGTGTCATCTGCATATCACAGGTTGTTAATGAGTCTTCCTCCAATACTGATGCCTCATTCTTCTTCCTATAGTCCAGCTTCCTGGATTGTTCGCTCAGCATACACATTAAGTATGGTGAAAGGATAAAACGTGCCACACACCCCTCCTGAATTTTAAATCATGCAATATCCCCTTTGTTCTGTTTGAACAACTACCTGTTGGTCTACATACAGGTTCCTCATAAGCACAATCAAGTGTTCCAGAATTCCCATTCTTTGCAATATTATCCATAATTTATTATGTTCCACACGGTTGAATGCCTTTGCACAGTCAATAAAACACAGGTAAACACCTTTCTGGTGTTCTCTGCTTTCAGCCAATATCCATCAGATATCAGCAATGAGATTCCTCATTCCATCTCCTCTTCTGAACACATCTTGAATTTCTGGCAGTTCGCTGTTGATGTACTGCTGCAGCTGTTTCTGAATGATTTTCAGCAAGCTTTTACTCGCATGCAATATCACTGATAATATTCGATAATTTCTGCATTCCATTGGATCACCGTTTTTTTTTAGAATCAGCACGTGTATGGATCTATTCGAGTCAGTTGGCCAGGTGGCTGTCTTCCAAATTTCTTTACATAGGGGAGTGAGTTACATATGTTTGTTGACACTTCTCTGTTGGTATTCCTTCAATTCCTGGAACCTTGTTTTTCACAAATGCCTTCAGTGCTGCTTGGACTTCATTCTTCAGTAACATCTTGATCATATGCTACCTTCAGAAATGGTTGAACCTCAACCAATTATTTTTGGCACAGTGAATCTGTGTATTCCTTCCATCTTCTATTGATGCTTCCTTTGTCATTCAATTTTTTTGCCCTTTGAATCTTTTAGTATTGCAGCGTGAGGCTTGAATTTTTTTCTTCAGTTCTTTCAGCTTGAGAAATGTTGAGCATGTTCCTCTCTTTTGGTTTTGTAATTCCAAGTCTTTGCACATTTCATTATAATACTTTAATTCATCTTCTTGAGCTGCCCTTTGAAATCTTCTGATCAGCTCTTTTACTTCATCATTTCTTCCTTTTGCTTTAGCTACTCTACACACAAGAGCAATTCAGAGGCTCTTCTGACATCCATTTTGGTCTTTTTTACATTTCTATCTTTTTAATGAACTTTTGCTTTCTTCATGTGTGATGTCTTTGATGTCATCCCACAACTCATCTGGTCTTCACTCATTAGTGTTCAGTGCATCCAATATATTCTTGAAATGGTCTCTAAATTCAGGAGGGGTATACATACACAAGGTCGTACTTTGGTTCTCGTGTACTTGTTTTAATTTTCTTCAGCTTCATCTTGAACTTGCATGAGTATTTGATAGTCGGTTTCAGAGTCAGCCCTGGGCCTTGTTCTGACTGATGATGTTGAGATTCTCCCATGGTCTCTTTCAACAGATGTAGTTGATTTGATTCCTGTGTATTCCATCTGGTGAGGTCCACTGTTTATGTTTTTGAAAAATGCGTTTTCAATGAATAAGTCATTGGTCTTGCAAAATTCTATTATGTGATCTCAGGTGACATTTCTATCACCAAGTCCATATTTTCCAACTACTGATCTTTCTTTTTTGTTTCCAACTTTTGCATTCCAATCACCAGTAATTATCAATGCATATTGATTGCATGTTTGATCAATCAGACTACTGAAGTTGGTATATTCTTCAGTTGCTTCATCATTGGCATTGGTGGTTAGTACATAAATCAGAATAATAGCCTTTTTAACTGGTATTCATTGTAGGCATATGGATATTATCCTATCACCGATAGCATTGTATTTTGGGACAGATCTTTAAATGTTCTTTTTGACTATGAATGCGTTGCCATTCCTCTTCAGTTTGTCATTCCCAGCACAAGCTTACTCAGGCTAAATTAAGCAGAGAAAGAATTTACTAAAGAACACAGAATAGCTCAGTAAGTCATAGGAAGGCCTAAAAAGTGAGTAAAAATATCCCAAATAGTGTCATGGAATTATAAATGCTCTGGAAACTACTGCTTGGAAAAAAGAAAAAAAAATGGATAAAAAAGCATGATTAGCTTCATCATTAAAATTTATGAGTTAGTTACAGTAAATCTCATTTGAGGATTTAAAGTCACATGCTTGTGCCATAGTTGCCAGTGAAGCTGAAAAGCAAGTATAGAGCATGTTCACATTTTCCAGCTCCTAAAATGTGAGTTAGCTTTGTAGATAGATATTTGGGGGGGGGAAAAAATCTTTGCTGGCAGGGTGAACCACCAGGGCAATGAGGAAACAGCATACCTGGCATGTTTGTGATAGAGTAAACTAGGATGAGTAATGGGGAGAGTAAGTAAACCATCAGGAACTGAAAGCTTTCAGATCACATAGACCTTAGCAGAACACTGCACTTACTTTGGATGTTCTCAAGTGATGTGTAGACCCTCTGGAGAGTTTTGAGCAGAGGACTGACATTAGCTAACTCACATTTTAAAATGTTCATTCTGACTCCTGTATTGAACATAGAGCTGACAAGAGGGAAAACAGGAAAGCAAGCAGATGAGTCAGAAGGTTCTTTCTCATTATTAAAGAGACCCACAATGATTAAATCACCACCGTTTTGAACTGAGTGGATGGCAATATATCCACGTGATAAAATAATCACTGGTATTTGTAATCTGGGGCCCTTGTGGTGCAGTGGTTAAGCATTTGGCTGCTGACAAAAATGTGGGCAGTTTGAATCCATCAGCCGCTCCTTGGAAACCCTATGGGGAAGTTCTGTCCTGTCCTATAGAGTTGCTATGAGTCGGAATCGACTTGACAGCAAGGGGTTTGTAATACAGATGTAGAGGAAGTGTCATTTGCTTCTACAGCTGCCGAACTTCACTGCAAATCTTAGACTCAGGCCAGCTGTCTGTCTTTCTCACAGTCCTTTTACTGATCAAGGCACTCAAAGTACAAAGCAGCTACCACTGCCCTGTTCTATCTCTTTGATATTTTTCCCTGCTCCAGTCTTAGCTGTGAGAGATAACTTTTCTTATTTCCAACCAGTTTTTACATTGCCATCTACCTCTGCATTATATTTTAAGATTAATATGGAGGGTATAAATACATATATTATAAAACTCAGTATCTCTTAAACCATTGGATGCAAGTCTGTACAAAACTTCTTGCCTCCATTGTTGACACAATGACTGAAATTTCAATTGAATTTCTGTTTTTAGCTTTTATCTTTAAATGTGAGACTTTCCCGCTGGGAACACTATCACTTTAAAAAAGTCAGTCACAATAAATAAGTAAGGATCAATAATGGCAATTTTCCTGTCCCAGTGTGGGCATTTTGTATTTTCAAGTCTCCAAAATGATAATTGTTCCCGCTAACTTGTTGTCCATAATCAGCTTTTTAATTTCCCTTCAGTTTTAAAATTGAGCCAATACATTATCAAAATTAAACCAATATGACTAATGTTTGCCAGCTTTTGGCACATTATCAGCATGAGCTATGTATGTACATATGTACATATTGTTTACTTCATCATCCGTGTTCCTGCCACCATTTGATGCTATCTAATTTTTAAATTCCTGCCAATTCAGTGCATATGAATTGATATCTTGTTTCACTTGGATTTTTTTCTGGCTATTACTTAGTTTGAGCTCTTTTCTTATCCTTATTTCTCCTCATATTCTGTAGGGTTGTCTGAACTTTTTATTGATAATTTTCAAGAGTTCTATAGACATTCTTACATGATAATCCTTTTTTGGGATATTGATTGAAAATATCTTCTCACAGTTTTTGTTTTGTTTTGTTTTTAACCTAACCGTTATCCTTTTCATTTGGTATCCTTTATTGATGAGAAATCTTTGTTTTATGTAGTCAAATTCACCTGCTTTTTTTCTTTTTATCTTTTACATAGGGGAACTTATTTAAGAAAACCTTCTACATCTAAATTCTATAAAATAATCCTTTAACACGATTGTTTACAAATACTATAATCCTACTTTTTCATTTATGTCTTAAATCCAGACAGAATTTATTTTTATATCACTTCAGAGGGAACATATTATTTAATTTTTATTAATATATAGAGTCAATTTTTCCTAAGACTAATTTTAAATAATTTAAACCTTTCTTTTTGAAGTGCTATATACCACCTCTATTATATATAATGATTATGCATATGTGTGAGTCTATTTCCTTTGTTCACATTTCTTTTCTTGTGCTGGTACCATGAGTTTCAATCATTGAGGCTTTTTAATATGTCCTAATATTTTCCAAAATTGCTCAAATTTTCCTCTTCCTTTTCAGTACTCCTTTGCTCTATGAAAATATTTATTCTTTCACGTACATTATAAAATTACTTTTCCTCCAAAGGTATCATCACTATTTAATTGTAATTGATTATAAATTTATTATTATCTCTTAAACTATGAATAAGTCATGTCTCTCCATTTAATCAGGTTATCTTTCACAATTTAGTAGTATTTAAAATTGATTTTATAAATATGTATCCATTTAAAGTAAAAAGATTTATATATTTTTTATAGTTTTGTTTCCATAAAAAATGTTGCCTTTTTAATTATAATTTATGATTATGTATTGAAAGTGGAGACAAAGATCAATGATTTTAATATGTTGATTTTGTATTTAGCTACCTTGCCTTAAGTTTTCATATTAGTTCCAATAACTTTAAGTTTTTCTAGATTTTTTTAATGTAAATTAAATTCCTAGGTACAAGAAACAACACCATTGTATTGTCTCTTCCAAACAAACAACTACCACAAAAACAACAACAAAAATTTTTTTTTTGTTTTCTTCCTTTCTCATTATGTTGGTCAAATTACTGAGTAGTCTAATGAACAGTAGTATTAGGAGTATTTGTCTTGTTTCTTACCATTGTTATACACTTTTGTTAGGGGTGACAGGTTAAGAAAGCCACCTGAACTCTTAGTTTTCTAAGAGTTTTTATCAAAACTAAGTATTGAACTTTATAGGCTGTGCTTTTTCTTTATCTATTAGATTGGCCATATGTTTTTTCTTCTTAAATCAATTAATTTGGTGTATTAGATTAATAGATTTTATAAAGTATAGCCATATTATATTACTGGGATAAACTGGTAATAATTTTATTAATTTACTCTAGAATTTGGCTAACCACATATTTATTTAATGGTTTATAAGTAAAACTAAGCTGTGACATTATTTTTCTACTCTGCTTGTTCAATAATGTTTTATACCAACCTCATACAACATGTGATAGAAATTTCAGTACTCTTAAACTGTTGGAGAATTTTAGTTTTCTATTTCTTTTTAGTTGTGGTTTTCAGTATGTCTGGATTCTTTGTAAGGCTTTCTAAGAACACAGCATTTACAAAATAAAATTCTAGCTCCTTGTTTAGGCCATAACTGTATGTATGGCAGAGGATGGCAATCTCTTCAAAAGACGAAACATAGAAATTGTGATATAGATACCTTTGTACAAAACTGTAGTGGAAATTTTGGGCTACCAAAGAAAATACCTGTGATCACTATGGTTGTGTGTCAACCTGGCTGGGCCATGATTCTCAGTTGTTTGGGGGTTATGATGTAGTTTGGCAGTTGTATAATGATGTGATCATGTCCATGATGAGATTTGATATAATGTGATCACCTCCATGAAGGGATTTGCTGTGAGTAGTCAGTCAGTTGAAAGGGAGTTTTCTTGGGGAAGTGGCCTGCATTGAATATAAGTGAACTCTCTGGCAAGTCTTGTGGGTTTTGGCTCTCTCTGGATCCTGCAGCTGCCTCCAGTTCATCAGTCCTCTAGTTCTTGGGACTTGAGCTAGCAGCTCACCTGCCATCTCGTGGGCCGAACTTGAGATCTGTAGATCTTCACAGCCTACGAGCAAAAGCCCTGCTGTCTGACCTGCTGATCTTGAGTTCCTCAGCCCCCGCGGCTACGTGAGTAAGGAGAGGCCTCTATCTTGACCCACAGAGGTGGGATGTTCCAGCCTCTACAATTGCGTGGGCCATTTCCTTAATATAAATCTCTCTCTATATATGTATTTATACACTTTACTAGTTTTGCTTCTTTAGAGAACGCAGCCTAAGACAGTATCTTATATGGAAAACATTAAAATCTGAATTAAATTAATTTTCAGTATCTATATTAGCTGCTTTTTATTTATTATTTATTTATTATAGATGCTTGGAGCCCTGGGGTTGCAGTGGTTAAGAGTCATGGCTGCTAATCGAAAGGTCAGCAGTTCTAATCTATCAGCTACTCCTTGGAAACCTTATAAGGCAGTTCTACTCTGTCCTATAGGGTCTCTATGAGTCGGAATCCACTCAACAGCAATGATATAATAGATGCTTATTCTGGTCTATGAGTAAGTATAAGAAAATAGCTTAAGAAAACATGGCACTAGTCCTTTTAGTTTGTATTTGAATTGGAGTTAGAAATTGTTTGAGAAGGAAGATCAAGTTAACAACAAAACTGGCAATTGTTATAATAAAGAGATGTAAGGGAGAATAATCATAATCCTCAATTGATAATATAATTGATAAAACATTTAGCCTGGTAAAATTTGGGCAGTAGCAACGTCTGAAATGGCAACCAAGTTATTTAGAGTAATAGAACAGAGAGTCAGGATAGGAATAATACTGGAAATATGAAAGTGAAGAAACTAAAGGATAAATATGATGTCCTCTTTGGGACATCTCAGGAAGAATTAGTGCAAGGGCATTTGCTGCAATAAGTTTTAAGTGATATACAATTAATATTAATACAGAAAGCAAAGATAATTGAAATGCAAACTACAAGGTGAAGGGGGTCATTCACTTGAATCATAATATTAAATGTTTGAGGCCAAGAGACCAAAAAGCTGGTTTTACAAAATGATAGACATATAAGACAGTGAGATACGTGAGAATCATTTCAATATGTGAGAGCCATTAAAAAGGCATTTCAAAAGACGCTCAATGAATTTTTGCCAAATAAAATAATATTTAAAATTGTTTAGGACAGTAGTTAAGAACTTGAGATTTGAACTCAGAATTTTCTATGAATGAATATATATATGTGAAAAAACAAACAAACAAATCTATTGGCATCTAGTTGATTCTGTTTCACAGCAACCCCATGTGTTGCCAAGTAGAAATGTGCTCCATAGGATTTTCATGGCTGTGACCATTTGGAAGCTGATCTCCAGAGTTTTTTCCCAAGGCTCCTTTAGGTGGGTTTGCACCACCAACTTTTTGACTTGTAACGAAGTACTTGACAGTCTGCACCACCCAGTGGCTCCAGCGATATACCTGTAAACCAAACTCGTTGCCGTCGAGTAGATTCCAACTCATAGCGACCCTCTAGGACAGGTAGAACTGTCCCATAGGGTTTCCACAGGGCGGCTGGTGGATTAGAACTGCTGACCTTTTGATTAGCAGCTGTAGCTCTTAACCACTGTAGGTGCTTAATAAATATTTGTGAACTAAAAATAAATAAGTAACTTCTAGGTATTTGTTAGGGTCTGTTCCATTGTAAGCAGAGATTTTAGCTTCACCCTCACCTTGCAAAGAGTTTCTGTTGCAGGTTCATGTGAGAAAATATGCATCAATGTGAAGTCTTACAATACAGAATGTCCCTATTAGGTAATTGCAAAGATGATACTACAAGAAGTGAATCTGGTGGTCGGTCAGTGGGTATATGTAAGAGAAGGGATGGATTGTTTTTCTGGTAAAATCAATGGTTGGTCACTGAAGAGGGGCATATGAGGCTGTATTTCAGCTTATAGAACCAGGGAAATGTCAGGGTTCTGCTTCAAATTATGTAAATTCTTCTCATCTGAGAAACATGTGAAACTAACTTTATCACAAAATTCTGTCCAGTAATTTCTAAGGACTATTTAAAAAAAAAAAAAAAAACAGGAAATTTGCTAGATAGGTAGCATGAGCAAAGGAAGGGCACAGAGATGCAGATATCAAACGACAAACCTTGCTCTAAATTGTGATTTTAACCATTCATTTTGCTGTTTAAATATACTGAGACTCCTCTTTTCTCATATAATATATTTAATTCAGCATTCATAGAAATAATTGTTCTTTAGCCTCAAGGTTAAGTATTAAAGTCCTCATTGGAAACTGGTGAAGGAAGGAGGAAAAAAAAGATAGCTGGAAGTTTTCTGCTTTAATGACTTTATGAATCAAAAAATTTCAAATGCAATGGTTTCTAGACTGTTATAATGGATTGTGATTATGTCTGATGATCTTCTGGAAAACTTTGACAATCCTAAAGGACTCCATGAGTTTACAAAATGTCAATGTAAAAAGAGCGTAAGTAAATGGCCCAGTTATTTTCAATTTAATTATACAACAGTTATGATTGTAAGACTATAAGCTGCAAACTGACCACATAACTTTATGAATTATGGAGGATGGAAGATAAAATAATATATAAGAGCATAAAACTGATTATTTTTTATCCCTCCTTAGCATAAACAGACAGTATATGCTAGTTATAACATTTAATGATAACGCTTAGCTGTCATAATCCCAGCTTCTGTCTTTTCATAAAGCTGTTTATCCTATTATAAACCTAGATTCTAGTTGATCAGCCGTGAGAATCAGGGTGAGGGAATCAGTCTAGTGTGTAGTAATTGAAGTTTATGGTGTGATATGTAGCCTGCAGATTAACCAATGTTACAAGAAAATCCATTGTAAGTAAAATAGACTTTAACACATCTGTATAACACATTAGCACATCTTGAGTGTGGACATGATTTAGGAGACAATGCTATTACTTCTTTCAAGTATTTTAATATGTATTATTGAAGGTTAGGGGATAATTTTCCCTTACAAAGAAAATCTAAACATGTCAAAAAAGCCTGACATAAAACAAACAGTTTACATTTTAAAGTCAGATGTGTCTGATTCTTGTTGTTTCTCTCTTTTTCTCTCTCTGTTACACATTAAAAATTATTGAGCATCCACTGTGTGCCATATGTAGTATGCCAGTCCAAGCACTGGTACTTTTTCCTTGTAACTGGGTGACTATAAATATATTACAAAACATCTTTGAGCCTCAGACCCCTCATATTTTAGTTGGGATAATATGACCCTAAAACTCCTCAGCATATTGTCTCTTTTTCAAAATGGGCTACTGAGAGCTTGACATCACTAACGCCATTATGAACCTGTAAGTTTTTTTTTTTTTTCCTTTTTTCTTTGCCTTCTCCTTTTCTCATAACTCTGTTAATGACTTGCTTTGGCTCTGTCCAGCCACTTGTGGCTTACTACTCCCCACAGGAAGATTAGAGCCCAGATGTCAGATATGGAAACATCTGGCAGGTATCTCTTTCTTATGATGAACAGTCTCTTGTAATTACCTTACAATGTATAACAACACTTCTAATCTTTGTAAAAATCATATATAAACTCTAATGTAAAAATGCCTTTTGGGACTCCATACAGACAGCCTGCATTGCTGTCAGATCCCCAGTGGTGTATATCTCCTAAAATAAAACTTTCTCACTCTTTCTGACTTGGAGTATGTTTCATTGGCTTGACTGCTCCAGGGCACAGACCCTGTTCGGGTAACAGATAATAAGTTTGTTTTAGAAAATTTTGAAGAAGAAAGATTAAGATGGATGTCAAACAGGGAGGGTAAGCTTTACTATTTTGACTTTATCATTTAAACCTTAAAACTTTTTCTCTATTGAATTTATATATTGATATCAGTTAAAATGTATGCATTAATATGAAGTGGAAATCATATATATTGTTTTATCAGTTTAAATATTGAGTAAAAGATCAACCATGCTGATGTACAAGTGACTCTTAAAAAAGAACAAAACAAGCAAAAAAAAAAAAATTCTTCTTCCATGCTTTTTGCTTTTAGCAACTTTATTGTTTGATATTCTCTCTTCATAGACAAACTTTTTTAAAGTAGTTTTGACTCCTAGTTTCCAATTCCTCATTTAATATTTACTTAAATCACAATCCATGACTTCATTTAAAGCCTTTCTATTCTATTACAGTAATCTTAATTGCAAGTTCTATCTCTTTGTAGTCCTAATAGTATATGCCCAGGCATTTGACATTCAGCCACACATTCAGTTATTAAACAAATATTCACCCAATGCATATGCTCTGCCTCTTATTGGTTTACATCCTGGGAACACAATAGTGAACACTTCTATTGTTTTTTGCACCTCCATCAATATTTCTGTTTCAGTCAGTCCCCAGGGTCTCACTGCTCATTTTCCAATGTTGGTTTTACAAGAATTATTGTGAAATTCAAATGCCAGCTCTGTAAGCCGTCTCTTTCACCAAAAAACCAGAACTTATGGTCTATAGGGGTAAAATGTTTCAGTTCAGAGGCAATAATTGGTTAGCTGAGTATTTTTAAAAAATGTAATGGCAATGTGTGTATATTGTAACATTGAGAAACTTGTAAAGGAGACTGGTTGATGCTCAGGTGCTAAGTCATACTGTTGTAAAGAAGTTGCCAAAAATTACACCATGAGTGTTTTGCAAATCATTGAGAGCCTTAGCAGAAATAATTGAAAATGTTAAAAACTTGGAAAAAATAAGGCTTTTCTGTTCTATTGATTGCCCATCTACTTACAGAGGTAAAATGGCTTATTCCGTAGGTATACATGTTCAGCACAGCATCTGTAAAACCTCAGACATCCCTTAGTAGTACCTAACCATGTCAGATGGAAATATGTACAATGTCTACTGTTACAGTTCTGTGGTAGCTTTCCAGAATGTTTTCAACCAATCAACAGAATCATTCAGTATTACCCTTGTCTCAGGGCCAATTAATTGTAAGAATCCCCACATATTTAACAATGCCAGAAGTTCCGGGGAATGTTGAGGAAGGAACCCAAAAGTTTAGAGAGATAGTAATGTTTTTCTGGAATTTCATGTGGTACCTGTACCCTCACTACCCAACTATGTTCCATGAGAAGGTCCAGAAGACACTCCTTTAATAAGACATAGAAAAATACACTGGTAAAGGAAGTTCCTGAATTCTTGAAAAGTTCTGTGTTTATTCAACTCTGAGCCCACATATGACGTATAGAGGATACCACTATTGAGACATACTCCTAGATTTCAATTGGAACAATAGGATTCCAGAGTATGAGAAGCCAAGTGCGAGCCTTTAACAACCAAAGACAAGGTGGGCACATCTACCATCAAGGGTAGCAGGGTTGTATAGGTAATCAAGAATGCCTTGGAGGAGTCCGGCAAGATGGTGCTCTAGGCAGAAGCACCACGCTGTCCCTCCACAGCAAAGATCCAAAAAACTAAGCCAAACAGAGACTCAACAATCCTGAAACCCTAGAACATCAAATGAAGAGATAAAGAACTCAGCCAAACACCAAACGGAGTGAGAATACTGAAAGAGAACGGAGAACGAGGAGAGATTCATGCAGAGGTCCCCTACCAGCTAAAGCAGTGTGGATCCACCATCTTGGACTCCTATCGGAGACCAGCAAATGGGAGAACGGGAGAGCAGCCTTGCAGAGCATCCAGTGGGAGACAAAACAGCCACTTAGCTTCACACATAACCATCTCCCCACTGCATCCTGCCTACCCGCACCATGCACTTGACATCACACCACCAAGCTGTGCAGGCACGCCCTATTGGAACCTGCCCAGCACTGACTACCGACCGTCCTGGTAGCTGCAGTGAGTGCCACAAACAACCTGTCCCAGTGGCTCCTTTTCAGCTAGACCTGCCCAGCTGTACCACAAGGATGAAACAAAAAAATCTACAATCAATAAATGAGAGAAATATCTACTGAATGCCCCCAAAACAGCAAACAATGTCAAAATATTTACAAAAACAAGACAAGATGGCTCCAATAGGCGTCCAAATTAAAACACCAGATAACTCTCCCGTGGAAGAAAATGCACTAGAAGTACCTGATAGGGAACTCAAATCACTAATACTCCGAATTTTCCAAGAACTGAGGCAAAAAGCTGACAAACATGAGGAAAAAATAGACAAATTTATGGAAAATACAGACAAAAAACTGGAATAATTCAGGAAGATAATGCAGGAACAAAATGCCAAAATAAATTCACAACTAGAAATTATACAAAAACAACAATTAGAAATCCAAAAGATAAACAACAAGATTTCAGAAATGGATGATGTCATAGAAGGGCTGAGAAGTAGATTTGAAACCGTGGAAGACAGGATCAGTGGAACTGAAGACAAACACTTGGATACAACTCTGTTTCAGGAAAACTCAGAAAAAAGAACAAAGAAAAATGAAGAGACCCTGAGAATTATGTGGGACACAATTTAAAAGCAAAAACTTACAAGTGGTTGGCATCCCAGAACAGGGAGAGAAAAAAGAAAACACAGAGAGGATCATTGAGGAACTGCTGACAGAAAACTTTCCCAATATCATGAAAGATGAAAAGCTGGCCATCCAAGAAGCTCAACGAACCCCGTATAGAAGAGACCCCAAAAGAAAATCACCAAGACATATCATATTCACACTCGCCAAAACTAAAGACAAACAAAGAATCCTGAGAGCAGCTCATGAAAAACAAGAAGTCGCATACAGAGGAGAAACAATAAGACTAAGCTCAGATTATTCGGAAGAAACCGTGCAGGCAAGAAGGCAGTGGGATGACATATATAAAATCTTGAAAGAAAAAATTGTCAGCCAAAAATAATATATCCTGCAAAACTCTCGTTCAAATTTGATGATGAAATTAGGTCATTTCCAGATAAACAGAAACTAAGGGAATATGCAAAAGTCAAACCAAACTTACAAGAATTATTAAAGGGAGTTCTTCGATCTGAGGACAAACAGCTTCAGCCCTCAGGCAGGACCTAGGACGCAGGATCATACGAACCAGATACCATTCTAGGAAATGAACTCTCCAGGACTATCCAAAACCTAAAGAAATACAACAGGGAATCAGAGCAATCAATCAAAGGATGACAACAACATCAAAACAATGAAAGAGGGAATAAACGGCATAGGTATAGAACCTTCTAACAGAGAGGAAGGCAAGTAAGGGTAGACTGCTTCAAACTTAGAAAGATAAGGGTAAAATTCATGGTAACCACGAAGAAAGTTAACAAACCAACTCATAAAAATAAAGACGAAAAACATAAAGTCTCAGCAAAGCAAAACCTACAAAAACAAAAGAAATGAACACTAAATCCACAAACAAAAGTAACTCAGCACAAGAGAGTAAGAAGAACAAAGAAAACTTCAGCACCACAAAAAAAAGCACTACAAAATGACAGCAACAAACTTCCATCATTCAATACTTACACTGAATGTAAATGGACTCAATGCACCCATAAAGAGATGGAGAGTGGCAGAATGGATAAGAAAACAGGATCCATAATATGCTGTCTACAAGAGACACACCTTAGAAACACAGATGTGAATTTATTAAAAATCAAAGGTTGGAAAAAAATATATCAAGCTAACTACTACCAAAAAAGAGCAGGAGTGGCAATTCTAATCTCAGATAAAATAGACTTTAAAACAAAATCTACCATAAAAGACAAAGAAGGACACTATATAATGATTAAGGGGACAATCCATCATGAAGGCATAACCATAAAAAACATCTATGCACACAATGACAGGGCTCCAAAATACATAAACTCTAACAACACTGAACAGAGAAACTGACAGTTCCACAATAATAGTAGGAGACTTCAATACACCACTCTCAGTAAAGGACAGAACAGCTAAGAAGAAACATAGCAAAGATGCAGAAGACCTAAAGGGCACAATCAGCCAACTTGACCTCATAGA
Organism: Dugong dugon; assembly: GCA_030035585.1. Taxonomy (NCBI): domain Eukaryota; kingdom Metazoa; phylum Chordata; class Mammalia; order Sirenia; family Dugongidae; genus Dugong; species Dugong dugon. The sequence continues at coordinate 34,856,986 of CM057475.1, read as the reverse complement.
CATATATAGAACACTCCATCCAACCACTGCAAAGAACACATTCTTTTCCAAAGCACATGGGACATTCTCCAGAATAAACCACATCTTAGGCCACAGAGCAATCGTCAACATGATCCAAAACATTGAGATAATTCAAAGTATCTCATCTGACCACAATGCCATCAAGGTAGAAATTAACAATAGAAAGATCAAGGAAAAAAAATCAACTACATGGAAACTGAATAATACCCTGCTTACACATCAGTGGGTAATAGAAGAAATCAGAGATGGAATCAAAAAATTCCTAGAATCAAATGAGAATGAAAACACATCATAGCAAAACCTTTGGGACACAGCAAAGGCAGTCCTCAGAGGACAATTTATAGCAATAGATGCACATATCAAAAAAGAAGAAAGGGACAAAATAGAAACATTAACTACAGAACTCAAACAAATAGAAAGAGAACAGCAAAAAAAGCCTACAACCACCGGAAGAAAGGAAATAGTAAAGATCAGAGCAGAAATCAATGAAATAGAGAACAGAAAAACAATAGAAAGAATCAAAAAAACCAAAAGTTGGTTCTTTGAAAGAATCAACAAAATTGACAAACCACTGGCCAGACTGACAAAAGAAAAACAGCAGAGAACACAAATAACCAAATAAGAAATGAAATGGGGGACATTACAACAGACCCAACTGAAATAAAAAGGATTATAACAGAATATTATGAAAAACCATATTCCAACAAATTTGAAAACCTGGAGGAAATGGATAAATTTCTAGAAACACACGGCCTACCCAAACTACAACAAAGTGATATTGAAAATCTGAATAGACCCATAACAGGAGAAGAGATTGAAAAGGTAATAAAAAAACTGCCAACTAAAAAAAGCCCTGGCCCAGATGGCTTCACTGGAGAATTCTACAAAACATTTACAGAAGAGCTTGTACCAGTTCTACTCGAGCTATATCAGAGCCTAGAAGAGGAAGCAACACTTCCAAATTCATTCTATGAAGCCAGCATAACGCTGATACCAAAACCAGGCAAAGACATCACAAAAAAAGAAAATTACAGACCAATATCTCTCATGAATATAGATGCAAAAATTCTGAACAAAATTCTAGCCAATAGAATTCAGTATCATATCAAAAAAATAATACACCACGACCAAGTAGGATTCATACCAGGTATGCAAGGATGGTTCAACATTAGAAAATCCATCAACGTAATTCACGACATAAATAAAAGGAAAGAAAAAAATCACATGATCATCTCAATTGACACAGAAAAGGCATTTGACAAAGTCCAACACCCATTCCTGATATAAGCTCTCAATAAAATAGGTATAGAAGGGAAATTTCTCAACATAATAAAGGGCATCTATGCAAAACCAACGACCAACTTCATTCTTAATGGAGAGAGGATGAAAACATTCCCCTTGAAAACAGGAACAAGACAAGGATGCCCTTTATCACCACTCCTATTTAACATTGTGCTGGAAGTTCTAGCTAGAGCAATAATGCAAGAGAAAGAAATAAAGAGCATCCAAATTGGTAATGAAGAAGTTAAACTCTCCCTGTTTGCAGATGATATGATACTATACATAGAAAACCCTAAAGACTCCATGAGAAATCTACTGGAACTAATAGAAAGATTCAGCCGAGTAGCAGGATACAAGATAAACATTCAAAAATCAGTTGGATTCCTATATACCAGTAAGGAGAACGATTAAAAGGAAATCAGAAAACAATACCATTTTCAATAGCCCATAAAAAGATAAAATACTTAGGAATAAATCTAAACAGGGATGTAGAAGACCTATACAAAAAAAACTACAAAACACTGCTGCATAAAACCCAAAGGGATCTACATAAATGGAAAAACATACCATGCTCATAGATAGGCAGACTCAACATTGTGAAAACGGAAATTCTACCCAAAGCAATTTACAAATACAATGCAGTCCCGATCCAAATACCAGCAACATTCTTCAAAGAGATGGAAAAACTAATTATTAACTTTATATGGAAAGGAAAGAAGCCCCGAATAAGTAAAGCACTACTGAAGAAGAAGAATGAAGTTGGAGGATTCACACTACCTGACTTGAGAACCTAGTATACAGCTACAGTAGTCAAAACAGCCTGGTACTGGTACAACAGATACATTGACCAATGGAACAGAATTGAGCACCCGGATGTAAATCCATCCACCTACGGTCACCTGATTTTCGACAAGGGCCCAAAGTCCATCAAATGGGGAAAAGACAGTCTTTTTAACAAATGGTGCTGGCAAAACTGGATATCCATCTGCAAAAAAATGAAACAGGACCCATACCTCACACCATATACAAAAACTACTTCAAAATGGATCAAAGACCTGAATATAAAGCCTAAAACTATAAAGTTCATAGAAGAAACATAGGACCATCACTTTAGGCCTTAATACATGGCATTAACAGGATACAAACCATAACCATCAACACACAAAACCCAACAGATAAACTAGATAACTGGGATCTTCTAAAAATCAAACACCTATGCTCTTCAAAAGACTCACCAAAAGAGTCAAAAGAGAACCTACAGACTGGGAAAATATTTTTGGACAGTACAAGTCAGACAAAGGTCTAATCTCCATAATCTACAAGAAAATCCAACACCTCTACAACAAAAAGACAAACAATCCTATCAAAAAATGGGCAAAGGAAATGAACAGACCCGTCACCAAAGAAGACATTCAAATGGCCAACAGACACATGAGGAAATGCTCATGTTCACTAGCCATTAGAGAAATGCAAATTAAAACCACAATGAGATACCATCTCACCCCAGCATTACTGGCACGAATCAAAAACACTGCAAATAACAAATGTTGGAGGGGCTGTGGGGAGATGGGAACCCTTATACACTGCTGGTGGGAATGCCAAATGATACAACCATTTTGGAAAATGATATGGTGCTTCCTCAGAAAGCTAGAAATAGACATACCATTCGATCCAGTAATCCCACTCCTAGGAATATGTCCTAGAGAAATAAGAGTCGTCACTCGAATAGACATATGCACACCTATGTTCATGGCAGCATTGTTCTCAATAGCAAAACGATGGAAACAACGTAGGTGCCCATCAACAGATGAATGGATAAACAAACTATGGTACATACACACAATGGAGTACTATGCAACGAGAAAGAACAACAATGAATCTGTGAACCATCTCATAACTTGGATGAAACTGGAGGACATTATGCTGAGTGAAATAAGTCAATCACAAAAGGACAAATATTGTATGAGACCTCTGTTGTAAAAACCCATGAAAAAGTTCACATGCAAAATGTAACAATCCTTGTTGGTTACCAGGGATGTGAGGGGAGGGGGGGAAATATTAAATAGGCAATAGATAAGTGGTATCTTGGGTGAAAGGTGAGACAGTACACAATACAAGGGAAACTAACACAACCTGCACAAGGGAAGGTCATGGAGGCCCCATGGACACATCCAAACTCCCCGAGGGACTGAGTTGCTGGATGGAGGACTCTGTGGACCATGGTCTCGGGGAACATCTAGCTCAATTGGTATGACACTACTTATAAAGATAATGCTCTACATTCTACCTTGGTGAGTAGTGTCTGGGGTCTTAAAAGCCTGTGAGCGGCCATCTAAGATACTACACTGGTCTCACCCCTTCGGGAGCAAGGGAGAATGAAGAGAACAGGATACAATGAAAAGATTTGTCCAAAGGACTAATTGTCCACAGCTACCAAGACCTCCACTGTACTGAGTCCAGTACAGGTAGATGGTACCCGGCTACCACCGCTGACTGCTCTGACCAGGATCACAACAGAGGGTTCTGGACAGAGCTGGAGAAGGATGTAGAGCATAATTCTAACTCACAAAAAAAAAAAGACCAGATTTACTGGCCTAAAGGAGACTGGAGAAACCTCAAGAGTATGGCCCCCAGACACCCTTTTAGCTCAGTGGTGAAGTTACCCTCGAGGTTCACTGTTCAGCCTGGGAGTGGACAGCCCAGTTAAAACAAATGAGACTAACGAGGTACAGGATTCCAGTGACAAGGGCCAGAAGGCAGAAGGGGAGTAAGAAGCTGATGATAGGGAACCCAAGGTTGAGTAAGGATACTGCTGATGTGTTGTGAGATTGTTAACCATTGTTATAGGGCAACATTTGTAGTAACTGTTAAATGGGAGGCTATTTTGTCTTGTATGCCTTCATCTTAAGTGAGAATAACAGCACAATTAGAAGAGCGTAGTCAATGTCACTTAAATGTGTACGTAAAAAGTTTTGAAATGGTGTATCTTTGGCTATGTGTATTTTCACCAAAAAAAAAAAGCTGAGAATTTAGAGGGTTAAAATGTTGTGGGGTTGTTAACCAAAGTCATAAAACAGCATGTGTGCTACTGTTACATGAGAAACTGTTTGTTCTGTAAGCCTTCACCTGAAGTACAATAAAATATTTAAAAAAAAAAAAAGAATGCCGTGGCCCACAGGTGTCTTTGACAGTGACTAATCAATCATGACATCACTGGCAAAAGAATAGATAAGTATCCTATCAGAGTATTGTTTAATCTGCATAACAAGAAATACCCCAGATCTGGTTGCCAAACATCTCACTTGTGACATGTCATGACAGTGGAGAGTCACAGCCTCCCATCCATTTTCCAGACCTATACTAATGCTAATTCACAGACTTAGAGCCCTTTGTTTGAAGGGGAGGTTAGAAGAACCCTGCAGCATTGCCACAAGCAGCACAAGTAAATTTTTCCCTAAGCCTTCTCCATGGCACCTGTAGCCACTTATTAATCAGACAGGGCACTGGAGGACAGATTACTACATGGTTCTTGGCTTTCTCTAATACCTGTACCAGATCCTTCTGCATTGCAGCTTCTTCATTTCCTAGGTTATCCAGTGTATGGTGGTCAACGTCACCCAGCAGCTAGCCTCTCCCTTCTCATCCCTACAGACTCTCTCTCTTTTTTTTAAATTGTACTTTAGGTGAAGGCTTACAGAACAAATAGTTTCTCATTAAACAGTACACATATTGTTTTATGACAATGGTTAACAACCCCACGACATGTCAACACTGTCCCTTTTTAAACTTGGGTTTCCTATTACCAGCTTTCCTGACCCCTCCGGCCTTCTAGTCCTTGTCCCTGGACTGTTGTGCCCCATTAGTCTTGTTTTGTTTTATGGGGCCGTCTAATCTTTGGCTGATGGGTGAACCTTGAGAGTGACTTCATTACTGAGCTAAAAGTGTGTCTGGGAGCCATACTCTCGGGGTTTTTTCCAGGCTCTGTCAGGCCAGTAAGTCTGGTCTTTTTTTTGCCTACACTCTCCCTTGTGTGGTATGGAAGCATAGTGCCTCCAGTGAGACACTTCCCAGTGAACAGCTTTTCCTGGCATCCTAGAGGGATACCTAGACTTCTACCAATCTTCACAGATTTCATAGGCTGACACTAGTGGTCACACTTTTCCTCTCAGAACACTTTTCTCCTTGACTTCATGGCACATTCTCTCTTGCTTAAACTTATACCTTTTTAGCGTCTTCTTTTTTACTTTTATTTAATATACTTTTTTATTGGCGCATAATATACATAGAGAAAGAGGCATAAATCATGAATCCAGCTGAAATAATTTCTTAAACAGAACACCATCATATAACCACAGCATAGATCAATAAATAGAACATTATGGGCCCCTCTCCCAGTCACTGCCCCCAAGAGAAGTCAGTACTCTGACATCTAACACCATCAACTGGTTTTGCCTATTTTTGAACTTAACATCAGTGTATAATACAGTATGTATTCTTTTGTGTTTGGTTTCTTTTGTTCAGCATAATAAACAAATGTTTTGGGGATTGATTCATATTGTTGTGTATAGCTTTATTCCATTCATTCTCCTACTTCCATGGTATGAATATACATAAATTATTTATCCATTTTACTCTTGACGGGCATTTGAGTTGTTTGCCAAATATTTCTCTCTTATGAAGAAAATTGCTTTGAATGTTATTGCACAAGTCTTTTGGAGAACATATGTATACATTTCTCTTGTTTGATTCACCTATTAAATATTGTTTCCAGTGTTCTGCATTTGGACTTCAGTTCTCACTCCCACTGATCCTCTATAGTTCTTAAACACATGGATTACTCCTGATAATACCAGTTTCTTAAAGATTTGAGAAGCCTTATTTGCCTACTGAGAACTTCTTCTGAACTTTTAATTATCTTTCCTCTTGAACTAATTTTTACTTCTGTATCACCTGCTCAGATAAATGCACGGAGGCTACATTGTAGAGTTACTTAGAATCCTTTGTCTACTGTCTTCACCACTGGGCTATCAAATACATCAGTACTACTACATTGAGAAGTCTTGTATCTAGCCATTAGTTTTTACGTCTTCCGCCACTCTTAATTTCCACCTTTCGTCTTCATTGAGCATGTTTGTTTGAAAAACTAATTCACCACAGCAGTGCTGCTGTCTTGTGATTAAGAGTAGAAACCAACCAACCAAACAAACAAACAAAAACCCTAATTTGTTTCCATCGAGTCATTCCAGTGCATAGAAACACTATAGGACAGAGTAGAACTGGCCCAGAGGGTTTCCAAGGCTGTAACTCTTTGTGGAAGTAGACTGTTACATTTTCCTCCCACGTAGCCGCTGGTGGATTCGAACCCATCAACATTTTCGTTAGCAGCCAAGCTCTTCCACTACATTAGCAGGGCTCCTTTAAGAGTAGAAGGGCTGTTAAAAATCAAGTACTATGTTACAAGATAAAAAATTTTCTATTCTTGTCTTAAACTCTGAGCAATGCCTATTGTACTAGTATATACTTTGTATGCTTAGTTGAGGAGAAACCACCTGAAGAATTAATGCCCTGGTAGTTGTACCCTCACACAGATCAAACTGAGATCAAAAGAGATCTCAATTTTAGCGAGAACATGCTGGTCCAGCTAAACGATGTCTGATAAAATGCATCTTCACTTCAAGTTCAAAACCATCTTGACCTAAAAAAACACAAATTCAGAAGAGAATAAAGTCTGCAGAGAGAATGAGTGAGTTTCTTTGACTTTCTATAAAAGAGGACTGGAAATTAAATGTCAGCGTACTGAGGAGTAAAGCTTCATGATAATTACAAAATGACATAATGGAAGATTGTATATACCTGAGGATAAAGTTTTGCCATTAAAATGTATTGAAAAATCAAAATGTCATGTTACTGTTAAGTTGTTCTAAGCCTCTATCTCTACAAGCAGGCATGCATTTTTTTTTTTAAATTTTACAATTGTTTTAGGATTAAAGTCATTTACTCATTTCTCATCACTTATATGATTGCATCTAATCTTATTTTGAGAGAAATCTGGCATCACCTTCATCTCTAAACATCTCCTATAAGCACCCAGATTCCAGCTATGTGAAAGTTAGGATTGTCTTTCAATACCACATATGACTTTAATACTCTGGGCCTTGGTTCACATGTTTAATTTACCTAGAATGATCATCCCTTACTTGACCATCTGGAAAACTCCTACTCATTTTTTATGAGATCAAATTCCAGGATCACCATATTTTTGCAAGCTCCCCGGACCTTCTCAAGCATACCTGTATGTAATTTTTTTTCATAGTATATAGCCTTGGTTATTCAACGTTAGAGTTTTTAAGAAACTCTATTGTTATTATTAAAAATTGAACATTCCCTAACCCTAATGTCAGGTTTGTTCTCAGGAATCTTCATTCTGTTTTCCTTTTAAATTGTTGTATCTCATCTTATTTACCTTCTTCTTCTTCTTTTTTTTTTTTTTTTTTTGTTTTTTAGGAATCTTTATTCGTAAAGAACATACTCAGAAGATTCTGATGCAAAATAGTTTGAAGACCATACCTCGGGAAGGTTGCTCTGTAGCTGTTATTAGTTTTCACATTCCTCTTTCCTAAAAGACTGTGTTTTTCTTAAGGGCAGGTAGTGTATCTTTCTCACCTGGGGCCTATCTCATGTATTGACAAGTAGTTTGCATTAAACAAACAAACAAATAAATAAAGCAAACCTGTTTCCATCTGTCAATTTCAAGTCATAGCTACTCTATAGGACAGAGTAGAACTTGCTCCATGGGGTTTCCAAGGAGCAGATGGTAGATTTGAACTGCCACCCTTATGGTTAGCAGCTGAGCTCTTATCCAGTTGATAATTACTTATTTATCATACACGTAGACGACACTTAATGCAGACAATGTACAATTGTAACACATTTATAAATATTAAAATCAATTAAGTCTTATTATATACCTAGGAAGGTGATGCTATTAGTAATCTTATTTTTGGATGAGAAAACTCAAGAACAGAAAACTAAGTGACTTGATCAATTTCTGACAAGTAGAAGAAGATGGAGCTCTAATTAGAATACTAAGTATGTTTTCAGAAAAAAAATGACCTTAAACACTATGCAGGACTCCCTTAACATTACTATTTTTAAGTGAGACTGTATTTTTTTAGAGCAGTTTTAGATTTACAGAAAAATTGGGTAGAAAGTACAGAATTCCCAAATACTCTCTATCTACTCCAGTTTCCCCTATTAATGTCTTGTATTGATGTAGTTCATTTGTTACAATTGATGAACCAATTCTGAGACATTATAACTAACTGAAGTTCATAGTTTTGCACTAAGGTTCTTTTTCTTTTCTACCTTTTTTTCTGTATCATTTCGTTTTTTCTAATTTTTTGGATTCAATATGCAAATTTTTAAAACCCTTTGGTATAATTGCTTAGATTATTAACTTTCAGGGTTGCATTTTCTTTTTCTTTTCTTTTTTTTACATATGCGTTTAAACTTATAAACATCCATCCAAGCACAGATTTGACTGAATCTCACAGATTTAATATATTTGCTACCCAAATAGGGTCCGTGCCCTGGAGCAGTCGAGACAATGAAGCATGCTCCAAGTCAGAAAGAGTGAGAAAGTTTTATATAGGAAGTGTACACCACCGGGAACCCAGCAGCAACTCAGGCTGTCCTTAGGGAGTCCCAAAAAGTATTTTTACATCAGAGCTTACATATGATTTTCACAAAAGTTAGAAGAGTTGTTATTCACTCCAAGATAATTATAAGAGACTCTTTATCATACTAAAGAGACAGGGAACCAGACATTCCAAGATAATTATAAGAGACTCTTTATCATACTAAAGAGATAGGGAACCAGACGTTTCCTTATCAGGCCAAAGATGATATATGTCTCTGACATCTGGGCTGTAATCTTCCTGTGGGAACCCTAAGTCATAAAACAGAGTCATTAACAAAGGTATGTGCAAAACAAAGTGATTAACAAAGGTATGTGAAAAGGGAGAAGGCAAAGAAAAAAGAACTTACAGGTTCATTATGGTGTTAGTTATGCCAAGACCTCAGTTGCCCACTCTGAAAAGGAGAAAATATGCTGGGGAGTATTAGGGTCACATACGGTATATTCATTTTCATTAAACTCAAAATATATTATAATGTTCATTGTAATTTCTACTTTGAGCAATGAATTATTTAGAAGCACGATAACTGTCTGAATACTTGATAATTTACAATCTTTTGATTTTGATTTCTAGCTTAACACCATTGTCGCAGAAAAACATACCTTAGTGATGTCAACCCTTAGAAATTTGTTAATGCTTGCTGTTTGACATAATATATAGTTGCTTTTGGAAAATGTTCCAAATGCACTAGAATAAGCTATTTATTTTGCCATTGTTGGTTGCATTCTTAAAGGTCAAGTTAATCATACTGCTCTAGATTTGTACGTCATTATGGGATGTCTATATCCTTTCCTATCAATTATCAAAAAATTATATTAAAATCTCACCGTGTGATGGCATATGTGTCTGTGGCTCCTTTTAGTTTTATCAGTTGCGCATGTATTTGTGTGTGAATATAAATATAGAATTTTAGTGACTTCCTGAAGATTTGATTCTTTTATCTTCATAGTATCTTTTTAACTCTAGTAATAATTCTTACCTTAATACCTTCTTTATCTGATATTAATAGAGCTATGCAACTTTCATTTGGTTGCTGGACTGACTACCTTTTCCTTCCTTTTTCTTTCAAAATTTATTTTTTCTCATGTTTCTGTGTGTTTCCATGAAGCGTCTTATCTTTGCTTTTAAACTGTTACGGATTACCCATTTACCTTTAAAGTAATTACACATAGAATGGGGTTTTCATCTACTATCTTAAAATTTGATTTTATTTCTTGCACTTGTTATATATTCCCATTTCATATCAAATTATATAGATGAAAGTACTTATAGAAAACAATTATATGATTGAATTTCCAACTTAAAGTACCAGAAAACATCTGTAGTGAGCATTCTAGTTTTCTCCCTTAAAGATCTTATGGAAAACATATTTCATGAACTAGGTAGAGATGAGAATCTGTTATTAGACAATCATTATCCAAAAGGAACTCCTCCTCTAATATAGAATTTTTCCATTCTCATCCAAAATTCTCCATCCATTCTCAATCTATTATCTAAAAAAGGTAGCATATCAAAGAGAGGAGTAGTTTCTATCTTGTAATATTTTCTGCCTTGGGAAATGTTTTTGGAATGATGAAGATTCTGTGACAGGCTGCCATGCCACAAGTAAACAGGATTAAATCAGGTATCTACTTTGAAGGTAAGAGTGATAAATAGTAATTATTCCAATAGTAGAGAGTGATCTTTTCAATCTTTCAATAAGCAGAATACTGGTTTACACTATCAAGACTTTACTATCCTTTTCATGGATATGAAAAACATAAGCAATTTTAATTTCCATGTTAAATTTAAAAAAATAAAGTTTTGCAGAAAGGAATGCAGTTTATGAAAAGGTACTTTTGGTACTTCCCTTTTATCCTCCAATAAAAATGATTGTTTTAATAAATTTATTTCCATGTCCTGCAGTTTTGTATAGAAAAATGGGCATGAACTTTGAGGAAAATTAACCCTGTTTTGAGCCCAGATCTTCCCTGGATTTTTTTTTTTTTTTTTGGTCTAATTTATGTTGTGTTATATAAGTTTTGAAAAAAATGTGTAACATTTGATATACATAGTTGGAAGAGAATTGAATCAATGCATGTAAAGTTTGTAGTACTTACTAGGTGTAGAGAAATGTGATTTAAAAAGAAATGTCCTCCTACTAAATAAAAAAAAACATTGAAAAAATAAATTTCTACAGCTTTTATGATAGCCCATTTCACTTAAATTAAATGAGCATTATGTGCAAACAGATTGTGTAAAACATTTGGCAAGTAATGATGCAACTGAGTCCAGTAAAATATGCTGTTGGAATTTTAATTCCATTGTCTTCTGATCATGAATTGTAAAACAAAATGTGAAAACCACAACTCATGTAATGCTTTTTTATGTTCTGTAACTTTTTTAAATATAAAGATATGAAGAACACATTATGTGTTCTTAATAACATCTCAAGTTTATCAATATATTTTATATGTGAGTTTAGTGTTAGAATATGTCTATTTTAAATGCTTCACAATAAGTATACTTTCAGAAAGTGTCATAAATTATTTGATTATATGGTGCTTATTTTATTTTAATTTTTAGACACAAGTTTATATCCTGAAAAATAGTAGATAAAAGGTATTTCACGAAGGCTATTATAAGTTTTCAATATGTAAAATATCTCAACACATGCTAATCTTTTTGTTTTGTAACTGTCCCTCCTTCTGTTACTTCTTGAGTCTATCATATGAATATCCGAAAGAAAATTTAGAGGCCTTTTTACATTTCCATTAAAAAACGGGAGCACATTATAAATAAAGGCCATTCTATTTCTAAATAATTGTGGTTCAAAAGCAAACTTATTAATGACTGCAAAATATTGATCTTTCAATATTTACAAGAGTATAAAATAATTCCCTCAAAGATCGTGCTCTCTCTAAAGCTTTCTCCAGATCATCTGTGTTGTGCTAGATCCATAGATCATTTTCAGTTATATTGTACAGTATAATAATTTGATTATATATCTTTCTCAGTAGGTTCTAATTTTCATGAATCCCTAGTGAAAGTCACCCAATTTTACATATCATTACTAAAAATAAATGTTGACTAAAATATATTATTGCTGTAAAGACTAGAGAAATTGTACAATGTGGCATATTTGCTGATTAAAAACATAGGACTTTAGGAATATGATTGAAAGAAAAGAAAAGCATAACATTTAAATTTTAGCAAATGCTGAGAATATGCTTGAATAATGTATCATTTTACACACAAATACAGGCAGTTCCCCGATTACAAATGAGTTCCATTCCTAAATCTGTCTTTAAGTTGAATTTGTACATAAATCAGAATCGTTGCATGGTTTGTATCTAAGATCAGTTACTCAAATGTTTTTCTTAGTATATAGTATAGAGTGTAACTTTCTATGCATAAAAAATTAAAGAAACACTTTCAGACATACTAAAACATCTTTTATGTAATATTACAGTAATAAAATTTAGATGCACATCACAAAGTAGTGCCTGCTTGTTATTATGAACCATTGTATGTACCTCAAATTTTTCATGTAATAAGCTTTACAGAGGTTGGTTCGTAACCACGGGTTGTAAGTTGGACGTTCATAACCTATGGGCAGCCTGTATATGTGTTTATTTCTGAAAAATTGTAAAATAGAGAAAAGTATAAAGACTTTTAAAATATCCGTAATTCCACAACCTAGAAACAGGCAAATTTAAGATTGTCATGGTTTGAATTATGTCCCCCCAAAAATGTGTGTATCAATTTGCTTGGGCCATGATTCCCAGAACTGTGTGGTTGGCCTCCATTCTGTGATTGTACTTTTATATTAAAGAGGGTTAGGATGGAATTGTAACACCATCCTTACCCAGGTCACATCCCTGAACCAATGTAAAGGGAGTTTCCCTGGGGTGTGGCCTGCACCACCTTTTATCTCTCAAGAGATAAAAGGAAAAGGAAGCAAGCAGAGAGTTGGGGGTCTCATACCACCAAGAAAGAACCACTAGGAGCAGAGTGTGTCCTTTGGACCCGAGGTTCCTGCGCAGAGAAGCTCCTAGTCCAAGGGAAGACTGATGATGACAAGGACCTTCCTCCAGAGCCAACAGAGAGAAAGCCTTCCCCTGGAGCTGACACCCTGAATTTGGACTTCTAGCCTACTAGACTGTGAGAGAATAAATTTCTTTTTATGAAAGCCATCCACTTGTGGTATTTCTGTTGGAGTAGCACTAGATGACTAGGACAGAATTTGATACCGAGACAGTTGGGTGCTGCTCTAACAGCTACCTAAAGTGTGGAAGCGGTTTTAAAACTGTGAATGCATAGAGGTACGGCAGTGACACAGGACCAGCAGCAGCAGAGAAAGAGCAGTGGCAGAGAACCAACAGCAGCAGAACCAGGAGACCAGTGCAAGACGGTGCTGGAGCCGACCCACCGAGCAAGAGTGCTTGAGTGTCTGTGCGCAGGAGGCTTCCTGGCAGAGTGGGGTGCCTCTGGGCACTTATCGGTGGAGCTAGGCTTGCTGACCTACGGAGCGGAGAGAGAGAGCTGAATGCCTGTGTGCACGAGGCTTTCTGGCGGAGGCTGGTGCCTCCGGGCACTTATCCTTGGAACTACCGAGCTTTGGAACACTTGCCTCAGCAGGGCAGATGTGGGCTTGAGGCCCGAGGGCCAAGAGGCCATAGGAAACGGAAGCAGAAGCTGGAGACAAGGAACGCAAGAAGCCGAGCTGCCTCAGTCTCAAAAGGTATAGCCATGACCTCAGGGGTTCAAAGGGTGGAGCCATGGCCTCTGGTGTTTCTAAGGGGGTGGAGTTGTCACTCAGATGGACTAGGAGAAAGATGTGCCTAAAGCCGAGGGAACAGACAGAGTTGCTGTTCCAGTGGGCCTGGAAGGCGGAGCTGAAGCCCAGGACTGAGGGGCCTCCGTTCAGAATCTGGAGAGTGAGGCCAATACCTGGAGTCTGGAGGGCAGGGCCATTGTGTAAATTGTCTCAGAGAACAGAGGTTTATTTTCAAAGCCTTGAGGGCTAATGTAATGTGTTCTGCTGACTTGTTTAGTGCCTATTATCCCTTCTTCCCCTCCAGTTTCTCCCATTTGTAATGGAAATGTCTAGCTTGTGCCTGTTCTGCCATTGTACTTTTGGAAGCAGATAACTTGTATTCTAGATTTCACAGATGAAGAGGAATTTTTGGATTTTGGACTTGTAGTTAAGACTTTTGCTATGATATTATGGGGTGAATATGTTTTCCACGTTACAAGGAAGTGATTTTTTGGGAGATATTTTGATATAAACAATTAATTACATTAATGATAATACAATGTATGTTCAATTATGTATTTTCCTAAAGTAACATTGGAACGTAAATAGTTTCTCATGTTGTTTAATTTTTTCAAATGTACTATTTACAATGACTGAATAATAATAATCTATCATGTGTATTACTGTGTGTATTTCTGAAACAAATTAGCAGACATTCAAGTTGTTTCCAAGATTTGATTTTAATAGTGAGTCATCTGACTCTTGGATAAACCTTATGTGTGATCTTTCAGGCCTGACCAAAGGCAACTGTAAAGGTTTTACCCGGCAGGCCTCACAGAGCAAGCTGCCCTCCCCAACCAGTCTTGGTGCACAGTCAGTGAATTAGTCTCTGAACCCCTACCTCTTCTAGATCCAGGATCCATAAAGCTGTAGAAGCCTTTTGTTTGGGGTTCTCTGGGCAGTGAGACAGTCCTCAGTTCTGCTCTGATCCACCTGACCCTCACCCCAGTGACTTTCCTGGGCTTGCGCTTTCTCCAGATTTAAACTTTTATGTCCACTATTGCAATATTTGTTTAAAGGCTTCAGTCTTACTTTCATTTTGGCTTATTGTCTTAATTGGCCATTCTGACACCTGACAGCTCGGTTCATCTCTCTCCAGCTCAGCTCAGCTCTGTGACAAGTAATAATTCTGAGATGACAGTTTTGGGGTATAAAACCTCATCCATTTATTTTTATTGCTTTATGGTAGATTTTCTTAAATAGAATTTTTGGTTTCAGAGTTTGGTTTATTGGTAAGTTATTTTGCATAAAGTATTTAAGAAATCCTCTCCGTAATTATGATTTTTCCATCCTGATATATGCTTTAAAGGACATTTCTATTAAAATATTACCTAAAATAATAGAGAAAAAATATTGTCTGGGGGTTGCTCTCATCCAAACAGCCAAAGATGGCTTTCCACCAAATCCATATTCTAAGCAGTAAGATGAAGAACGGGAAGGAAAATCATGCTCTCTTCTTTTAAATGCATAATGAAGAATTTGTCCACATCATCCTTCTGACATCCTAGTGGACAGAATTTATTCACATAGATAGACTTAGATGCAATCAGTCAGGATAAATGTGGTCTTTGCACTGAATAATTATGTAGTCCATTTAAGATTTAATTATTTAAAAAAATAGAAAATGGATATTGAAGAGCAACCACCAGTATCTGCCATTTTCCACCACTTTGAAAACCCAAATATCTATGTATACCCTTCTTCTTAAAGAGAGAGCATACATAATCCATCGCTCAAAGCAAGAATCCCCAAATCCTATCTATTGAAAAATTTATGTATTTAGTATTTAAAAAGAAACCCCTATATGTTCCATATTAATTAATTATTATTTTTGACAACTCCTTTTTGATGACTTTTATGTATATAGCATCCTGCTGATTTTGATAGAAAAAGAATAAACATCATATTATGTCTATAGTACGTATATCATTTTTGTCCCCAGGTAGTTTTCTGTCATTGTCCAACTATTTCATCATCTTTAATAATCCTGGAAAATGGGGAAAGAATATAGAAATGTTCCTTAGGTTAACTCGGTTTATGTTCTTATCTACTTTCTCTATTCTTTCTTGCCTCAATTCTTCCTGATGACTTACCTAAAATTGGTCTTCATATCGTCTTTCATTAAAATTTCGTGTGCTCTTATTACCTTTAAAAAAAAAATTTATTTCCCTTTAAGTATATTTTGTACTTTCTGTTATAAAGGATGGAAATAAAATTATGGGCTGTGGAAATAATACATTTTTTTCCTTTTCTTTAATAGAAAGTAGTTGAATATACACATTGCTGCATTCAGCTAAAATTCTATATATTTTTAACAATAAAAATGAAATAAGACAATGTTGTGTCAACCATCTATAATAGGAAATATATTTGTCTCCCTGGGCAAACCACAATGGAAGGACTTTTGAATTCAGTAACCCTGAGAAATTAAGGCTTTACTTATAACCCTCATGTCAGAGAATTCTATTTAATAAATTAAATCTTTTTTTCAAGTGTTTGTTAATCTATCAGAAAAATACAAAGGATTTCATTTCACGTAAAGACTCAAGTTAAACTAAAGTATTTTTTAATATCACATTTATTTAGAGCAGAGAATTTTAAGGTTTTTTTGTTTTTTACCAAACATAACTCTTTTGTGAAATAAATAAAATTCTCTATACCAGACAGAGGAAAGTAGAGGGCAACTGGCTGATATGAAGTTGAGTGGCCCAGAGCTCATCTTGTTTACAACACTTGATAATCCATGTTTCCCCCTGAGTTACCTTCACGGTTCTCCTAAAGCTCCAAGGAGCAGTTTGAACACCAGTATTTTAGAAAATTATGCCCTTTAAGTGAACTTGCCTTCTCATGGACTTCTCTGTGATGTAATCTATACATGCTATTTGGAAGTTTGCTTGTATGTGTGATTTAAGCCCACCTAGTCTAGTGAACTGGAGCCCCGGTGGCGCAGTGGTTAAGAGCTTGGCTGCTAATTGAAAGGTACGCTGTTCGAATCCACCAGCCACTCCTTGGCAACACATGGGGCAGTTCTACTCTGTCCTACAGGGTTGCTATGAGTCAGAATCGACTTGAGGGCAACAGGTTTCGGTTTTGGTTTAGCCTAGTGAATTGGACCATGAATGAAAGTGCAATGGAAGCTATCCATCTACTGGTCAGGAATCTAAATAAACTTCTTTCACTTGAAAATTCTAATTGAGATGGAGAACATAATGATGATGCTTACTGGATCAGCAAAGCTATATAGCCTCAGGCAGGGTAACATTATTGGGCATCAAGCAGAAGGTACTGGCTGAAAAAACTGGAGATACAGAGAAGCCAAGAGGAGAGGAGAAATGTTGCCCTAAATAAAAAACAAAACCAGAAAACATTGCTGTTGAGTGGATTCCAACTCGTAATGACCCTATAGGACAGAGTAGAACTGCACCATTGGGTTTCCAAGGAGCGGCTGGTGGATTTGAACTGCTGACCTTTTGGTTAGCAGCTATCTCTTAATAACTGTGCCACCAGGGCTCCCTGAAAGCATCTCAGCTTCATTTCCTGACCTTGGATTCCTTATGATCCATTTCCAAACAAGAAACAACCTATTTAGATGATTAACTTTAGTAAGATTTATTAACCAAAGAACTTTAACTAGAGCAAAATCAAAGGGAATATGCTATTGACCAGGACCATAAATCTAGGTGAATTGCAAAGGTAGGAGTAAAAAGTCTCTATGTATTTTACATTTTGGATTTTCTTACATATCTACAGAAGTCAAATATAAGGAAATGTCTACGTTGCTGGGATCAAACTCAGTGTAAAAGAGAGGAAAATTAAAATCGAAGGCAGCACTATAGCATAATTCAGAAATGGCCTTTAGATATACTGTAAAGCTGGAGGCAGAGATATTTTTGAGCATAATTTTTACATTCTTTCTCTTAGGTAAAGTTAAGTCTTGCTAGTACTGAGTATGTTTTTAGAACCAGGAAAGACTGATGTGTGTAAATATTTCCATTAAATTTCAGAATATAGTTTCTTTGTAGTATAAGACCTCCCTGTATGATAATGGAAGTCCTATGAAAAAGAACAGCAATGTAGCAATGCTTGTTTCAACATTTTGCAAGACGTGTCACCTCAGTATGGATGCTAGTGGCCTAGGAAAACTACGATATGATATGGTGCCCTTGCTTCTCCCCTCTGTTAATACCATTTTTTTCTGAACAAATTTTGATACCTTGGTAAATAAATTGGTAATCATCCAGCTGTAGCGCATTGCTTTATGACTGACAAACTGAATGTAGAATTGACACATTTATTGGAGAAAGACATTGTGCTTGGTGAAGTAGAGGATCAGCGAAAAAGAAGAAGACCCTCAACCAGATGGATTGACACAGTGGCTACCACAATGGGTTCAAACATAGCAACAATTGTAAGGATGGTGCAGATGGTGTAGGACTGGGCAGTGTTTCATTCTGTTGTTTGTGGGGTCCTTATGAGTCAGAACTGACTCTATGGCACCTAACAACAACAACTCGCATTTGATGCCCTGTCAGCCCTTATTCCCAACTTTGCTTCTAGTAACAGTTGAAGTGGAAAGAAAAAGTAAAAAGCAAAGCAAAAATCTTTAATCAAGGAAATATTTGTGTTCTGCTTGAAATCTCTTATCTGTTTTCCAATTTTATTGCCCAATTGAGTTGATAAATCTCTATATAAATATATGCTTTTCTTTATTTAGAGGTTAAATTTTAAGATAAAAGGGACGATTCTGGCAGCCATCAAGTGATATTTTAGGGTAGACAAAAGTTGTCCCTGGTACGTTCTCCACCATCATCTCTGTAATTCCCTCCAGTGTCTTGGCACCCAGCCTCCTTGCCTTTCTCTGTCAGTGTACCATGCTGCCTCCGCAAGGTTTTTGAGAATGATACAAGGCTTGTCTATTGAGTCTGTCCTTTCATGAGTTTCATCCAATTACAGCCAGGTGCTCTGTGACTTTCCTGTTAACAATTAGCAAATTTTATAAACAAAATAAACATAATTAATTCCTGGCAAAAATCTAAATTACTATTAGGGCCTTATATCTCCTTCCAGGTAACATGTGGCATTTTGTAGATGATACTACCAGATTTTAGATTCAACAATTTTACAGTATCAGAACTTATAATTTTCATAATTCTCATGAAATGCTCATGGTGAGCATTTAAGGGCAGTTAGCAACAGAAAATGATGCTGAGAATGACAGTGTTGATCTTTAGAGAAAAGGCTACCAGATCTGTTACCACTAAAGACTCATAAATTTCAACTTTTGTAGAATCTTAGATTTCATTGCTTCCATGAGGTAATAGAATGATGGACAAATATCAGTGAAAGCATAAGAAATTCATCTTGATTAAAAATGGTAGAAGTATGAGGAATAGTGACTGCCAATAGGGAACTAATAAGACATATATCCCAATTATTATTCAATTTTGATTGTATTACAAAGGTAATATATAATCAGAAAAAAAACTTGATTAAGTAGAAAAATATATAAATTTCATGTTAAAGTTGATTGTGGTTAATGTGTTATGACATATTTTAGAATATATGTTGCATAAAAATATATACTTACGTAACTGCTGTATCTCCACACTCATTTTTCTTGTTTTTTTATTTATTCAACAATGTAATGTGAGCACATTTAGTACCTATTGGTTACACCCTTGACCATTTTTTATGGTAAATAAGAAGGGTCCATCTAAATGTTCATCATCTTAGCTTTATTCTCAAAGTCTACTTCTTAAGGGATTTCACCTGTGACAGTATATCAATGTATCTATTTGCCTATTTATCTATCTGTAAGTTTATCACTATATTACAAAATGTAAAGTAGTTGACATTATGTCTACTACTAGACTGATTAAAAATTATAAATTAGACCAAGTTTAATAATTACCTCGTACATTTAAAGAACTCAAAATTGATATTTGAGAATAAAGAAATTGCAGTAAGACACTTCTTGAGAATACTGTATTGTATAAAAAAAGCATACTAGTCAAAATCAAAGAGGAACTTATGGCATCGATGCATTCTTTAGCAAGATGAATCATTCTGCATATTTTTCCAGGGACATTGCTGAAATAGTCTATTTTCCTGATTGAATGGCCTCGGAGCGACGGAGTTGCCATCCTTATTGGTTTCAATATCTTTCCTATTCTATAAAGGTCACTGTAGAAAATCATCTTAAATGCAGTGCATACAAATTTTGCAACATTTTTCTAGTTTTTTATTCCTATCATGATATATTACTCAACAAAATAGTAGGCAAATGGATATGAATAAGAATAACAATATTAGTCCTCTTTTTTCGTAGTGTATCTAGATAAACTTGGAATGTTATTTTAAAAAAAATTGAATTTGTAAGCTTTCCTTGACCATACCACTCAATCTCCAGTAACTGTCCAAACCCCCCAAAAATAAACCTGTTGCCACTGAGTTGATTCCCACTGATGGTGACCTGATGTACCCCCACCGAAAAAACCCGTGCTCCTCCTCCAATTTCTTTATCTCAGTAAATGATTAATGCTTTTCTCTAATTTTGCTCAATCAAAAACTCAGACATTATTTTACAATAATATCTCTGCGTGTTTCTATGAATGATGTCACTCCCTTTTTCAGAATTCTACAGTGACTTTCTCACTTAAAGTATAATTCAGACTTTTTATCCTGGTCTCAGGACTCTACCTGACCTGAGTCTTGTTATCTCTTTTCTTTGCCTGTTACCACTCTCTATGTCATTCACCCCACTTTAGCCACTCTGAACTACTGACCTCCTGCTTATTTCTCCAACACACCAAGCATCCTTCCATCTCAGGACTTTTAAGTTTGCTTCTCTCTGCTTGGAACTCTATTTCTCCACTTAATAGGCTGTTATATTCTATAGCTATGTGTGTGTGCTCATTTGATTGTCATCTGTCTCTTTCCAATAAGATGTAAACTTCATGTGGACAGGTATTTAGTTTTCTTCATAACTGTATTCCCTTTGACTCATCTAGTGTCTAGTATACAAGATTGTTCCAGACAAATATTTGAAGAATGAAGAAAAGTCGTCAAAATGACTTTATTTCTACTTCCTTTTACTTTGTCTACATTTCTTCATTTACTACCACTGTCTTAGCTTGAGCTGCCCTCATTTGTCCATGATGTTATTGAAATAACCTCCTATCTGGTGACTTCATATTCATCCTTACCTCAGGGAGATCTATACTTCACAGTGGATCCGTACCACGTTCTGAAAACAAAATTATGGTTTTTTTTTTTTCTCATGACTCTTTTTTAAAGTTTTTCAGTGACATTCTATTGATCCTAATCCTGATTTAATAAAGCCCTACAAGCTTTGATTTCTTTTCAAGCCTCTTCCCATCTCTTATATTTCTGTTTCCCTCTATATTCTTTCCTCCTAAAGACACTTTCGTAGTTTGTCCTTTCCTCCTCCTTCTTCTTTTATTTAGCCTATGCGTCTTTCTGTCTACAACTTAAATGTTACTTCCCCAAGGATGTCTTTTCTGACTCCACCTCCTCCAGGTCAGATAAGGTTTCCTTGCTATAAGGTCCAAGATCATACTGTATTTGTCTCCTTAGCATTTATCAAAGTTGTTATTCAAAGTGTTTATGACTTTCCACCTGCAGGGGAGGAGAGCCCTTCAGAAAAACAGAAGAGCCTGCAGGTTCTCTTTCTGGCTAGAAGATGTACAGGGCTTACTCTATCCATAGTTAACACTGCCTTTCCCAGCCTCCAGGTATTTTGAAACAAGGACCATCTCCCCACTTAAATGCTGCTGGAAAAGGAAGGGTTGAGTTGCCACTTCTTCACAGAGAGCCAAAGATCCTCTAAGGTCTCCTGTGAAATGTGGCAGAATGCTGTAAAAGTCTCCTAGTGGTTAACAATGCTAGATAAGGTTGTCTTGAGATAAGGGATGTGGAAGTTGGATCTGGGATGACATGGTTATAAAACTGTTAGAAAGAAAACAAAACAAGAAGGTACTTTTCTGTGACTTTTTTCTAAGGCTACTAGATAATATTCTCCGAAGAGTCTAGGGCATGACCCTGGCCAGCAAAATGCAAGGCTTGTCAGGTATTGTGTGCAAATAGAAATCACCAGTCTTTGGAGGATGTATTGCAAATTTGTCATATTGGATAGTGTCTTTTTCCTTTTAAACTTGTTGCTGTAGAAATTCTTTTCAGATTGCTCAAGTTAGATTTCCTATAAAGTTCACTGTTCAGTTGTTTCATTTATTTATTGCAAATAATATCAGTGAAGACCCTATAAATACATATTTGATGATGTGTGAAGCACCTAATGAAAATTGTAAGGAGTAACTCCTGAGGGTCATTGCTTACAAGCACTACCAAAACTATATTTAAAGTGGTTAAGGATAAAATCCCAGGATCCTACACTACTTTTCAATTTTCAGGAAAGGGATGGTTTACTAAAGATAAAAGTTAAGAAGACACTAACATGATCAGATGTGTTTAAACAAATGTCATAAAATAGCTATAGGGGAGAGTGTGAGAAGGCAGAGAACATTACTAAATTCAGGGTTCATCAATGATATTACGCAATCATAAGATTTTAATATTATAGACAACACAAAAAAAATTTATGTTTTAATACAAGTCCTTAGATTAAGAAAATTCCATCAAACTGCGTCATGAATTCAGTGCACAAACAACTGCTTTTCTGAGGCATCTGGAAAGAATAATTTTCAAAGTTACCCGAATAAACTCAAATTTTACATATTTGGATTATTATAATACTGGTTAATGAGAAGCTGTAAACATGGTTTATGCATCTGGTCTATGCTGCAGAGACAATGATTACTTTTGAAATTATTTCTTCTAACATCTCTTCTAATTAGAAAATTTTAGAGTAGTTATACTTCACCCCACATAGATTAATTTCTAAATTAAAGAGCCACAGGAAGGCACAATATTTACCCATGGATTTTTCATTGCAGAGTAAAATTAGTTACACTCTCTTTACTATTCCAGATCAGATTGCGAAATCTGAAGGTCTTTCATTTTGCTTAGGACATCTTGTTTGGCACTAAGGAAGATTCTGTCCTTCAAGTAGAAAATATATATGTATTTTTCAGAAGCAGATTGCCAGGCCTGTCTTCTGAGGCACTTCTGAGTGGGTTTGAACTGCCAAGCTTTCTGCTAGTAATCAAGTGCTTAATTGTTTACACCACCAAGAGACTTCTTATGGGCAGCACACAGGATATTTAAAAAACCTCTAAGAACTTCCAAGTTGCAGCTGACTTTGAGAACTACTGCTCTACAGTGCTTCTATGAAAGAACCAGCTAGTTTCTGTCAATCTACACTTAAATGCCTTTGCTCAAGAATCAATTTTCAGGAAGAGAAAATGTGACTCACTTATTTTGGATCATGCATCCACCCTTAGGGTGGTGGAGGAATGCCACCAGAACCACAAAGATTTAGGTAAGGCAATTTCGTGCAGGACAGGGAACAGCAGGAAAAGAGAGAGAAGATGGTGACTTAAGCTAAGGGAGAACTTGTGCAGAGTTTCAGTACAAGGTAGATGATTAATAAAAAGGACTGTGCACAAACAACTGCTTTTCTGAGGCATCTGGACAGCATAATTTTCTAAGTTAGCCAAATAAATTAAAATTTTACATATTTGGATTATTATAATAAGGAGATCAGATTGGAAATCTGTGTTTAAATGTTTCCTTAAATACTAACATCTTGAATTATTGAATTGAAATGCAGTCATAGGAAATTGCTTGGCAGTCAGAAAAATATATAATGAATTTCCTGTTCAAATATGCATTTTTATTTTCTTCTATACATTGGGTATAGAATATATATATATTTAATTTTATTGTGCTTTAGGTGGAAGTTTACAGCTCAAGTTAATTTCTCATTCAAAAGTCTATACACATATTATTTTGTGACATTGATTGCAATCCCCACAATGTGCCAGCACGGTCTCCCTTTTCATCCCAAGTTCCCTGTGTCCATTCGTCGAGTTCCTATCCCTTCCTGACTTCTCATCTTGCTTTTGTACTGGCGTTGCCCATTTGGTCTTGTATATTTGATTGAACTAAGAAGCATGTTCCTCAAGTGTGTTATGTTTTGTTTTACAGGCCTGTCTATAAAATCTTTGTCTGAAAAGTAGGCTTCGGGAATGGGTTTAGTTCTGGATTAGCAGAGTGTCAGGGGGCCATAGTTTCCGGGATTCCTCCAGTCTCTGTTAGACCAGTAAGTCTGTGATCTTTTTTTCAAGAATTTTGAATTCTGTTCTACATTTTTCTCCCATTCTGTGCAGGACTCTGTGCTGTGATCCCTGTCAGAGCTGTCATTGGTGGTAGCCGGGAACTATCTAGTTCTTCTGGTCTGAGGCTGGTGGAGTCTTTTGTTCATGTGGTCCTTTAGTCCTTTTGTCTAACATTTTTCTTGTGTCTTTACTTTTCTTCATTCTCCTTTACTCTGGACTGGATGGGACCAATAGATGTATCTTAGATTCACTGGATATATTTGAGAGCGCTTGCTCTCTATTGAATAGAACGAAGAGCTTTTGAAGAGTATTGACTAGTTCAAAAACTTTATTGTAATGAACCCACGAATGAATTGATTCCTACTAATTTTCTATGGAAACCCTGGTGGTGTAGTGGTTAAGTGCTACGGCTGCTGACCAAAAGGTTGGCAGTTTGAATCCACCAGGTGTTCCTTGGAAACTCTATGGGACAGTTCTACTCTGTCCTATAGGGTCGCTATGAGTTGGAATCAACTTGACGGCAATGGGTTTGGTTTTTTGGTAATTTTCTATACCCTTAACAATAAAGTTATGCAAGAAAAAATACATGTATTCAAATAAAGATAGAATGTGTTACAGGGTCAAAATCGTTTTTACAAGCTACAAAAGCATTTTTGGCCATGTAAAAATAAGAAATATAGCTATCAGTATCTTATTATGTCATTGGGAAAGGACAGACTTCCTTTTTTATGACCTTATGCTTAAACGTTAAGGGAAATACACAGTTGCTATGCATGGAACATGGAATGCAAACTCAGATGCACACAGGGGCCTGGAAATTAACATAAATCACTGAATTTAGCTGGGTCTAAGACAACTGAGAGAAGCAGAATTTGGACAATAGATTCTCAGCCTAAAAAACTAATCTTAAATCACACAGGGTGAGACTAAGATGAGGCAGTGAGGCACTTGTCTTGTGCACCAAAATTTGAGTGCCAAGAAAATCAATAATCAAGTTAAATATTTTTGTAAGATTATTTAAAAATTAAAATTAATGCAAAAAATCCATTTTGAATAAAATATCAAAGTTTTAGATAAAAACAGGCTCACTTTAATCTGCCACAAAATATTATCTCACCTGAACCAGTGGAGTAAACTTCTAACTGGTTTTCCACAACTTTTTTTTTCTCTCAGAAGATTACACACTGCAAAAATCAAGACCATAAAAACACAGATCTTATCATGTCAGGCTGCTTCTTAAATCCCTTCAATAGAGTTTTCATTTTTCTTACTAAGTATTCCAAATTTCTGGTGTGAATGAGAAGGTCACTTCTGCCACCCTCTCCTCCTGCTCCCTATAGTACAGCTATGCATATCTTTCCTTGTCCCTGACAATGCACTCTCCTCTTTCCCAACCCTGACGCATACTGTGTTCCTCCTGCTCAGAAGATACCTTATCACCTCAATTACCTAGTTACCTCTTCCTTGTACTTCAGGTCACTAAGTATTGCAAATGTCTTGCTCTTGGCTATTCTAACCTCTAGGTTGGTGTTTCGAACTCACCCAGCAGTGCCTTGGGAGAAAGGCATGGTGATCTTCTTCCATAAAAATTACTTCCAAAAAAAAACCCTATGGAGTAGTTCTACTCTGTAACACATAGAGTTGCCATGAGTCAGAATCAACATGACAGCAATAGGTTTTGGGTTTTTGTTTTTGTTTTTTGATGTTTCAGATTGCAGCCCAAATCAAATACCACCTCTGGAAGAAGATTTCCCTGAGAATACCCCACATAGAATCAAGCAAACCTTCTTCTTATATTCCTCTAATAACTGAATTATCTTTCCTTTGCAGCACTTAGTATGTATGTTTAAATTATGCATCTATTTAACTATTTGATCAATGTCAATCCCACCCACCAGACTGTAAACTCTCAGAAGACAAAGAGAACCTGAATTTGCTTACCATTATATCTCACCCCATGACTGGCATATAATAGATTCTCAATATATATTTGTTGACTGAATTAATAAAACTAAGTAAAATAATACATGTTTTAAAAATTGCCCAAGAGTCTTTTAGAAGTCAGTTAAATATAGTTAAACTTCAGTTAAAAATAAACTGCAAACAAAAATCAGTTTAATATCCACACTGATGCTATTAGTTAGAAAAACTAAACAAAATGGCTTGCAAGTTCCTTTCAATAATTCAATTGACGCTTATGAGATCTGAATGAAGAAAAATATATCACAGCATTCTGTGAACTCTTTGTTGTAAGTAAAAGGTAATATTAGGAAATGAGTTAACATTTACAGTGTCTATTTAGAGAAAGATTAAAAGTGATTGTTTTGTTAGATGGAAGGGGGTTATTATTAGCTAGCATAGGAAATCAAAAAGTAGTTTGATGCTTTTCACATGGAAGCGTCAAATACTATTGGCATTGATATGAAAAACAAACAAGAATTTCTGCAAATGCTCTCCCAAACCTGACATAAGTTTTTCAAGCCATCCTAGAGTATAACTAGTTATTAATAATTTAAAGACAGGAAGGGTCAAATCATCATTTTGTCTTACTATGCCAACCCCTCCTATAGCTGCCTTGACAGAGTGTGATTTATGATGCATAAATTGTGCTATGGGGCTTGACAAGGTGAGTGAGATTTCATTTAATGCATTCTCGAAATCAGCTTGGATCTCCTCTTCGACATGTATTTCATCTGCAAGTGTCCTCAGAACATAAAATGGGTAATTTAATGACAGTAGAAGATGCATCCTAAGATACATTTGCATTTGCTACATATTTGCAATGGCATATTATCGTTTGTAAGAATTTAAATACACATATTTCCAACGGAACCTAACAGATTTCTGTCTTAATTTCTCTAGACACTGAAATTTTATAGTTCTTTTAGATAATATTTACCTCTCTGGTCACAGCCCAAGTATGGAAAGAAGATTTTGCCAGAGTTTAGAATGGTCTAAATGGTCCTAGCTACAATATTATAAGTTTTGTTTTAATATTTTGTTTAATCAATCAGTAAATCAGTAAAATAAGCTTGTAAATCAAGCCTTTCTCTTTGGCTGCTAGTGATCTATATTCATTCCTTTGAGTTCTCCATGGCTCAAAATAATACAATCTATAAAGAAGTAGAACATCTGTTTTCTGCACATCAGATTTTAATTTAAATTTAAATTATGTTAAGGATAAATGTGGCATTTTGGGTCACTATGGTTCCTACAACTATAGCTTTCAAGGCTTTTAGACTAAGAGATAATTAGTACATGAATGTCTATGCTTTATGTATTGGAGATTCAACAATTTTCTTCATTTCTTAATGCTTTATTTCTTCCCTTTTATAATTTGGGGGTAATTTGTTCAATGTATTAAGATGGCCACGGTTTTATTTAATTCTTGAGTAGGGCAGAGGATCTACTTTCTAAAAAGATCCACCTCAATGAACACAACCTCTAAATATTGGCAGCCTCATAACATACAGTGTTGATCACAAAAGAGACAAAGAATATGAAGAAAATAACCCAACCAAACCAAAACAATAATAATGAAGAACTCTTAGAAGTCAACAATAAAAAGAAACAAAGAGCCCAGTTACAAGATTGGCAAAGATGTTTCTGCGAAGATAATATACAAATGGCCAATAAGCACATGAAAAAATGCCCAACATCATTAGACATTAAGAAAACGCAAATCAAATCCACAATGGGAAACAACTTCACACTTACTACGATGGTTATCATCAAAAAAAAAAAAACAGAAAATAATAAGTGTCAGTGAGGATGTGGAGAAATTGAAACTCTTGTGAATTGCTGGTAGGAATGTAAAATGGTGCTACAGCTGTGGAAAACAGTTGGGTTGTTTCTCAAAAAGTTAAAAATAGAATTACCTTATAATCCACAAATTCCAGATATAAACCCAAAAGACTTGAAAGCAGAGACTCACACAGACACCTGTACATCCGTGTTCACAGCAGCATTATTCACGATAGCCAGAAGGTGGAAACAGCCCAAGTGTCCATCAACGGATGGATAAACAAAATGCGGTATATACATGCAATGGAATATTATACGGCCACAAAGATAAATTAAGTTCTGATATTTGCTATAACATGGATGAACCTCGAAGACATACGGTAAGTGAAACAAGCCAGCCACAAAAGGGCAAACATTATATGATTCCACTTATATGAGGTATCTAGAATAGGCAAATTCATAGAGATAGAAAGTAGAACACAAGTTCCAAGCAGTTGAAGAGAGGGGTTTATGGAGGATTATTGTTTAATATATAAAGAGTTTCTGTTTGGGATGAAAAAAGAAAAGATCTAGATATAGATAGTAGTGATCTTTACACAACATTGTAAATATACTTAATGCATTGAATTATGCACTCAAAAAAAGATTAAATAGGGTAATTTTATGATATCTATATTTTAACACAACTAAAAAAGACAAAATATGATAAAAAACGGTACAACTAATTCAAATCTTATTTCATGATTAGGTCAATAATGTTATATTTATATTCATGGATCTATAGTTTAGCTAATATTTATCCATCAATAAATTTAACACATTTATTATTTGAGATCCACTGTTGCAAGTACCTTGGATATAGTGAGACTAGGGTTTGTCTTTTAAAGATACATTCACTTTACCCCATCTTATTCTAAAAAGATTTAGTGAGATGTATAAAACTTATACAATGCAAGATGCCATTAAACCTGAGGGTTAACTAAGAACAAATGAAGAGATACACAATAAAGCAAGAAATACCAAAATTTCAGCATTGTGGTAGACATTATATTTACAAGACTCACTTCTCTGCTGCTGCTGTACCCATGAGAGAATGGCCCTGGTCTGCCATGGAAAACATAGGTTAGGCCAAGTGATTGGCTTTGGCCAGTGTTACATGAGTACACAGGATGTGTGTACCTTATAGGTGGAAGCATTTAGAATCTGGTTCTTGATTCTGCATCTGCTCTCTTACCTTTCTGGAGTGACCAGGGAACATTGGTTAATTAAAGGTGTCACAAAACTAAAGCCACCTATAATTTTGGAACTGAGATTTCTTCCCTAGTAGGTTTTCTACAGTAGACTTTGTGGGAGTAATAATAAACTTTTTTTTTTTTAATCTATGTTAAACTACTGAAATTTGGAGGTTGTTTATCATTGCAATATAACCTAGCCTGGTGGTTTAGTAGTAGAGTTCTTGTCTTCTATGTGGGACACCCAGTTTGAATCCCAGTGAATGCTCCTCACGCGCACCCTCCACCCATTTGTCAGTGGAGGCTTGCGTGTTGCTATGATGCTGAACTGGTTTCAGCAGAGCTCCCAGACTAAAATGGACTAAGAAGAAAAGCCTGGTGATCTACTTCTGAAAGTCAACCTGTTACTGAATGCAATGGGTTTGTCACTTGTACTCTCGTTAAGAATAACTAAGATTTAAAGCAAGGCATAGTTTATTACTCGCAGCAAGTAAGGAGACAGGGGGATCAGTCCCAAAGCACTCTCTCACAGAACAAACTTCCTGGGGACGTTTTGTACCATGTGAGAAAGGAGAAGTCATACATATTCATTAACTTTATACATATTTCAAAAAGGGTCTGGGTAGGATTTGGCACGCAAGTGGCTGATGGACTTCTTGCTTCTGAAATAGGCTTGGTTACTGCTTGACGACATATGTCCGGTGATTTTGGTTCCTTGGCATGGGACTTTTTGTTCTTAGGCAATACTTATTATGGGATAGGGCCATCTGGCCATCAACCTGGTCTCTTACTGCGCGTGCCCAGGATTCTAGTTCTAATTGGCTGATATGAAAGACAGCTGCAAGTGGGAAGATTAGGAGGAAGCAGCTTAAATTTTAACCCAGAGTGAGGTAAACAGTGTTTTGTGGTTGGCACCATTCTTCTTCTAGAAAAATTTTTAACTGACATAACTTGTTGTTTAAGGCCTTTTCTGTCCTTAGCTGGTCTCAAACCAATGAAAACCCTATGGACCACAATGGTCTGATCTGCAGCTGATCATGGGGATGGCACAGGACCAGGCAGCTTTTCTTTTCGCTGTGCATGGGGTCATCATGAGTCAGAGTGCCGACTCCAGGGCAGCTAACAACCACAACAACAATCCTGAATAATGCAAATGTGTTTATGAGAAGATACTAGGCCTGGTTCTAAGATTTCAAGCAGCCAGGAAAGTCTGCTCATTTATACAATCCACAAGCCTCAAGATAAAAGCGACATTTTTCTTTGAAGAAAAAATATTTATATATGGTTCTAAGATCAGCAGAAAATCTCCAGAAGATCATAAGAAAAAGAACATTATGTGATGTAGTAAATAAAAATAATAATAGTTACTACTATTTGCTGCTTATTATATCCTGGAAACCTCGCTAAGCATTTTCTTTTTAGGATTATTTTATTTAATCTACATAACAACCTCTTGAGGAATATATCACAATTCTTATCTTCAATTCATAGTTATTGAAAACGAGACACAGAAAGTTTAAAAATCTTGCCCAAGTTCAGGCAGCTAGCAAGGGCTGGGGAATTAACAAAATTATCTCTTTCTCTTCATCTTAATGGAAGTTTAGAAGAACAAATACCTAGGCTCCCTTTTTAATCAAATCCAAAATGTGAGTCTCTCTTAAAGCAGGGAATTGATTTTAATTAAAGAGAAACAATATACTAAATCACTTGGGCCTAAAATCATTTTCTTGTTCAGACTTTAGATTATGAATCGTTTCTCTCTGATGACAGCAAAAGTAAGCATGGATAATATTTATGACCTAGTGGTAAATAATGAATTTACCTATTAAG
Organism: Dugong dugon; assembly: GCA_030035585.1. Taxonomy (NCBI): domain Eukaryota; kingdom Metazoa; phylum Chordata; class Mammalia; order Sirenia; family Dugongidae; genus Dugong; species Dugong dugon. Next base: position 34,826,127 of record CM057475.1, on the reverse strand, counting down.
TAATTAGGATAGACAAAGAAGTGGAACTAAGATGCAATCCTACTCGATCACATATAACGAATGTAGAATATGGGTAATTTATTATTGTTATAATTTTACAATTATAAATTTTATAATTTTTGTTATGTTTACAACTATAATTTTACACTTATAGAATTATTGTAACATTTAAAATTAAAGTGTAAGAGAATTACTTGTCATGAACATGTTTTCATAGGATGTAGTGTTAGTTCATAAGTTCATATTATTTTCATTAAGTTCTAAATGATATCACAATGTATTTGTTCTTTATTTTGTTTTCCTCCAAAAACTAACAAAGGAAGATGTTTTAACTTTTCTTCCTATGATAGTTATTACTTATTTGACTTATTACTCATCTCTTTTGGCCAAGTTTTTTTTTTTTTTTTAGATATGTAATATCAAAACATGAAATTAAAGTATTTCTGAAAATTTCTAAAATGAAAGATAACAAATTAGTTGTTTATATGTTAACAATAGATAATAGGAATGTGAATAAATAATGATCTTTTTGACTCTTGAGCACACTTCTTAGCAAATATTACCTGTATGTTGCCATATTACTTAGAGTTCCTTGAGGAACAACATGTAAGAATATCAAAATTTATCAAGACATTAAGTTATATACTATTTGTCCTGGGAATCATGTTAAACTCTAATAGGTTAAATAGAACATCTCCAAATGTTTTGCTAAACAAATGTTTCTCCATTATAGTTCGGGCTAACTGACTCACACTCTGTGCCTCCTTGAGCTGCTGTAGGTTAAGGACCAAGTTGTATCAGTCCCAGGACCTCAGTTAATCTACAGGAGACACATTCACTAGTAGCGTAGGAATTTATCAGTTTCTCTTGTCTTTATTATTCAACTACTACAACCACATCAGTTTTCAATGAGCCTGAACATTCTCATTCAGTGCTTACCATTTAATGATTAAAAAACACATACGTTATCTTATTGCTGATCAAATTAAGACACTATTTTTATATAACAAAATCCTTTACTGAACACTAGCTACAAGTCATGTGAAATTGCTTTGCTACAGGATAATCATACCCCTCTGCACCCCCACAACTTCATCCCTCCCTCTCTCCCTGCCGTGATAAGAATACTTGCTGCAAGTTACCTTCTTTTATAAGAAGATTTAATTCCAAGCAATAGAAAAGGAAAGGGAGATAAGACATCAACTCCTGTCAAAACCTAAATAACAATACCAGCAAAAAAAGAAAAATCCTGAAAGTATCAAGTTTTAGAGGGCCATTTGGCAGAGCACCCTTTGTTATCTGTTTTAAGCTGCTTTTATACATTACTTATTTTTCAGCTTCTACACTGCAGTAATTCAACTGCAAATATCGTTTGCTGTATTGTACACTCCAGCACCTCAAACAGTAGCCCTTAATTATAATTTACGGGGATTAATTATTCATAAAAGAAATGACTTTTTTTTTTTTCTACTTTGGTTGTCTACTTTGGATGGAAATACTGCTTAGCAAAGAATAAACTAAAAAAAGAAGAGAATGAATACATTAAAACTGCATCTTACATTTTTAAAACAAACTCTAAAATAAACAGTTAAAACAGATTTTAAGCATTTGAATGAATTTTTATTATTAAAATAAGTAACCAAAGGTGGGACCAAGATGGCAGAGTAGTCAGACGGCTTCCTATGTCCCTCTTACAACAAAGACCTGAGAAAACAAGTGAATTGATTGTATATGAGTATCTAGGAGTGCTGAACATCAAAGGCAAAGTTGAGGAATTAGACTGAGTGACGGGGGGTGGGGGAGAGAAAGTCTGTTCGGAAGCAGCAGCTAGGAATTGCCAGACCTCACCCAGCAGGAGCTGCAGGCCTTCAGCCTGGATCAGCTCAGGGTGCACAAAAAGCTGTGCTCTTTCGAGAGTCACTTTTCACATTGAGAGAGACCCAGGAGCAAAGACTCTACTCAGACATCCTGAACAAGTGAAAAGCAGCACTCAGGCAGCTTAAGGTAAGTACTTGTGTGTGGCCTACTGCGGGGATTTAAAAAAAAAAAAAAACCACTTGAGAAAAACCTCTCTCCCATTTACCTCCTCCCTCCCTGCTCTGCACAGGGGTCCGGCCAGCTTCAGCGACTGGAGTCCCCTGGGCTGGAAGTAGATCCCATAAGGTGCCCTGACCCATTCTCCTGGACTTGGAAAGGGAAAAAATTAACAAACAGAGAAAAAATAAGCTACCAGCTCCCCTAAGCCAGGACCTCAGGGTTGACACAGTTCCTTTGCCTAGGCACAGGCATAAGGCATCTGCAGACTGAGTGGCTTTCAACCCTGCATGGACTTGTGTGGGCCCATCTCAACAGCATAAACCCTCACTACCACAGTACAACAGGGTAAATACTGAAGTTTAACTTCAACTGTTTCATCTGTGAAGTGGCAGGTTTGTGATGTTTGATACTGCTCTGCCCTTTAAGCAGGCTCCATACCTGTCCACATCATGGGCTTGAGGACTGGTGGCTCCACCCACGCCACCTAGCCACTTGTGACAGGGGTCCAAGAATAAGTGGTGCCCCACCAGTCCTTACAGCCAACAGAGTAGGGTGCTCATAGTCTGGCTGCAAAACTCAACTACCTGCTTGCTCTAGGGAACAGGGACACACTTTCCTTTCAGACATTAAGGGGCATCTGTCAGCCCCCTGCCTTGCTCAGCGTGTGACCCCCTAATGCAGCCAGATAGCTATGCCTACACCAATCACCCATGCCTCTCTAAGACTGTAGGTGAGAGCCTGCATCACACACTTGTTGACCGATGGCCTGGACACCAGAGCTGAATTCATACAGGAAAATTTAATGGACTCCTGGGCTCACATACTTAGTAAGAGATCTAACCACTGGGTGACAGGACGTTAGAGCTTCAAAGGTGCCAATAATCAAACTAGTGCACACAAGCAGCCTATTTGACTATATCAAAACAAACCAAAACAAGAAGCTAGGACACACTAAACAAATATAAAATAAAAAAATTATAATAACCTATTGATGGCTCGGAGACAACAGTCAATATCAAATCACAGAAAGAGGCAGTCCATGATGGCTTCAGCAAGCTCCCAAAATAAAGAATCAATAAATTTTCAGGAGGAAGAGAATTACTTGGAATTACCAGAGACAGAATACAAAAGATTAATATACAGAATTCTCCAAGAAATTAGGAAGGAAATTCGGCAAGAAATTTGGCAAAATGCAGAGAAAGCCAAATAACACATAGACAAAGCAGTAGCAGAACTTAAAAGGGTTATTCAAGAGCATAATGACAAATTCAACAGGCTGCGAGAATCCATAGAGAGACAGCGATCAGAAATCCAGAAGATTAACAATAAAATTTCAGAATTAGACAACTCAATAGAAAGTCATAGGAGCAGAATTGAGGCAGTAGAAGTCAGAATTGGTGAGATTGAAGATAAAACATTTGACACCAACTTATTTTAGGAAAAACAGATAAAAGAATTAAAAAGAATGAAGAAACTCTAAGAGTTATGCGGGACTCTATCAAGAAAAACAACCTATGAATGATTGGAGTACCAGAATGGGGGGGAATAACAGAAAATACAGAGAAAATTGTTGAAGATTTGTTGACAGAAAACTTCCCTGATATCATGAAAGATGACAAGATATCTATCCAAGACGCTCATCAAACCCCACATAAGGTAGATCCCCAAAAGAAAGTCACCAAGATATAATCAAACTTGCCAAAACCAAAAATAAAGAGAGAATTTTAGAAGTGGATAGGGATAAATGCAAAGTCATCTACAAAGGAGAGTCAGTAAGAGTAAGCTCAGACTACTCAGCAGAAACCATGCAGGCGAGAAGGCAATGGGATGACATGTATAAAGCCTTGAAGGAAAAAAATTGCCAGCCAAGAATTATATATCCAGCAAAACTCTCTCTCAAATATGATGGCAATATTTGAGCATTTCCAGATAAACAGAAGTTTAGAGGATTTGCAAAAACCAAACAAAAATTACAAGAAATACTAAAGGGAGTCCTACGGTTAGATAATCAATAACACCAGCTAACAACGCAAGACTAGAACACAGGACAGAGCAACCACATATCAACCCAGATAGGGAAGTCACAAAAATAAATCAAAACTAAAACACTGAAAATAGGGAAACAGAGATATCAATATGTAAAAGATGACAACATTAAAACAAACAAGGACTAAATATTGTAGACATATATTTTTCATATGAAGAGGAAGTCAAGATGATATAAAGAAATAAAAGACTGGTTTAATCTTAGAAAAATAGGGGTAGATATTAAGGTAACCACAAAGGAAACTAACAATCCTACACATCAAAATAAAAAATAAGAAAAATATAAAGGCTCAGCAAATACAAAATCAACAACAATGAAAAAGATGAAAAGAAAATACAGAAAGAATAACGACTTGGCACAGAAAATTAAATGGAACAAAGAACACACAAAAAAAGACATCAAAATGACAGCATTAAACTCATACCTATCAATAATTACACTGAATGTAAATGGACTAAATGCACCAGTAAAGAGACAGAGAATGGCAGGTAGGATATAAAAACACAATCCATCTATGTGCTGTCTACAAGAGACACACTTTAGACTTAAAGACTCAAACAAACTAAAACTCAGAGGGTGAAAAAAATATATCAAGCAAACAACATTCAAAAAAGAGCAGGAATGGCAACATTAATCTCTGACAAAATAGACTTTAAAGTAAAATCCACTGCAAAGGATAAGAAAGGACACTATATGATGATTAAAAGATCAGTACACCCCAAGGACATAACTATAATAAATATTACACACCCAACGACAAGGCTCCAAAATACATAAAACAAATTCCAACAGCACTGGAAAGAGAGACAGACAGCTCCACAATAATTGTAGGAGACTTCAACTTACCACTATTGGTGAAGGACAGAACATCCAGAAAGAAGCTCAAAAAAGACAGGGAAGATATAAATGCTACAATCAACCAACTTGATCTCATGGACATATACTGAACACTACACCCAACAGCAGCTAAGTATACTTTCTTTTCCAATGCACATGGAACATTCTCCAGAACAGACCACATACTAGGTCATAAAGCAAGCCTTAAGAGAATCCAAAGTATCAAAATATTACAAAACATCTTTTCTGACAATAAAGCCATAAGAGTATAAATCAATAACAGAAGAAGACTCTTGCAGTATCTTTACTGCAAAACCTCAACAACAAAAGGACAAACAACCCAATTAAAAATGGGCAAAGGATATGAACAGACAGTTCACCAAAGAAGACATTCAGGCGGCTGGCTAACAGACACACGAGAAAATGCCCACGATCATTGGCCATTAGAGAAATGCAAATCAAAACTACAATGAGATACCATCTCACCCCAACAAGGCTAGCATTAATCTAACAAACACAAAATAATAAATGTTGGAGAGGTTGTGGAGAGACTGGAACAATTACACACTGTTGGTGGGAATGTAAAATGTTACAACCACTATGGAAATCGATTTGGCACTTCCTTAAAAAGCTAGAAATAGAAGTACCATACGATCCAGCAATTCCGCTCCTTGGAATATATCCTAGAGAATTAAGAGTCATCACACAAATAGATATATGCACACCCATGTTCACTGCAGCATTGTTCACGATAGCTAAGAGATGGAAACAACCTAGGTACCCATCAATGGACAAATGGATAAACAAATTATGGTATATTCACACAATGGAATACTGCACAATGATGAAGCCATGAAACATCTTGTAACATGGAGGAATCTGGAAGGTTTATGCTGAGTGAACTTAGTCACAAAAGGACAAGTATTGTACAAGACCACAATTATAAAAACCCAAGAAAAAGTTTAAACACAGAAGACAATATTCTTTGATGGTTACAAGCATGGGGAGGGAGGGAGATGGGTATTCACTAATTAGAAAGTAGACAAGAATTATCTTAGGTGAAGGAAAGGATAGCACACACTACAGGGGAAGTCAGCTTAACTGGACTAAACCAAAGCTAAGAAACTTCCTGAATACATCCAAACACGTTAAGAGACAGAGTAGCAGGGGTGGGGTCCTGGGGGCCATGGTTTCAGGGGACATCTAGGTCAATTGGCATAACAAAGTTTTTTAAGAAAATGTTCTGCATCCCACTTTGGTGAATGGTGTCTGGGTTATTAAAAGCTCGCAAGTGGCCATCTAAGATGCATCCATTAGTCCCAACCCACCTGGGGTAAAGGAGAATGAAGAGCACCATGGACACAAGGAAAGTATTACCCCAAGAGACAGAAAGGGCCACACAAACCAGAGACTTCATCAGCCTGAGACCAGAAGAACTAGATGGTGCTCAGCCACCACAATTACTGCCCTGACAAGGAACACAGCAAAGAGTCCCTGATGGAGCAGGAGAAAGGTGGGATGCAGAACTCAAATTCTAGTAAAAAGACCAGACTTAATGGTTTAAGTGAAACTGGAGGGACCCTGGGAGACATGGCCCCTGGGCTCTCTGTTGGCCCAAAACTAAAACCATTCCCGAGGCCAACTCTTCAAAGATTAGACTGGACTATGGGACATAAAAGGATACTCCTGAAGAGTTTGCTTCTTAGCTCAAGTAGATACATGAGATTAAATGAGCAGCTCTCATCCAGAGGTGATATGAGAAGGCAGAGATGGCCAGAACCTGGTTGAATGGACATGGGAAATCTGGGGTGGAAAGAAAGAGTGTGCTGTCACAGCATAGGGAGAACAAGTAGGGTCACAAAACAATGTATGTATAAATTTTTGTATGAGAGACTAACTTGAATTGTAAACTTTCACTTAAAGCACAATAAAAAAAAAATAAGTAGGGGATCTCATACCATCAAGAAAGCAGTGCTGGGAGCAGAGCGCATCCTTTGGACTGGGGTGCCTGTGCAAAGAAGCTCCTAGTCCAGGGGAACACCGAAGAGAAGAAGGCCAACAGAAAGAAAAAGCCTTCCCCTGGATCTGACGCCCTGAATTTGGACTTTAGCCTACTTTGACTATGAGGAAATAAACTTCTCTTAATTAAAACCATTCATTTGTGGTATTTCTGTTATAGCAGCACTAGATGACTAAGATAGAATTTGGTACCTACCTAAAATGTGGAAGCAGTTTTGAAACTGTGAATGGATAGAGCAGTGGCAGCAACAAAGGACCATCAGCAGCAGAGAACCTGCAACAGTAGAGAAGCGGCAGTGGCAGAGAACAAACAGCAGCAGAACCAGGAGACCAGTGTGAGACTGTGCTGGAGTCAACCCACGGAGCAAGAGAGCTGAGTGCCTGTGAGCACGAGGCTTTCTGGTGGAGTGGGGTGCCTCCGGGTACTTACTGGTGGAGCTACCGAGCTTTGGAACACTTGCCCCAGCAGGGCAGAAGTGGGTGTGAGGCCCGAGGGCTGAGAGGCCACAGGAAGCAGAAGCTGAAGAGACAAGGAACACAAGAAGCTCAGCCACCTGAGTCTCAAAAGGTATGGCCATGACCTCAGGGGTTTCAAAGGGTGGAGCCATGGCCTCTGGTGTTTCTAAGGGTGGAGTTGTCACTCCAATGGACTAGGAGAATGGTGTGCCTAAAGCCAAGGGAGCAGAGTTGCTGTCCCAGGGGGCCTGGAAGGCAGAGCTGAAGCTCAGGGTCCATGGGCCTCCGCTCAGAATCCAGAGACTGTGGCCAATACCTAGAGTCTAGAGGGCAGGGCCGTTGTGTAAATTGTCTCGGAGAACAGAAGATTATTTTCAAAGCCTTGAGGGCTAATGTAATGTGTTCTGCTGACTTGCTTGGTGCCTGTTATCCCTTCTTTGCCTCCAGTTTCTCCCATTTGTAATGGAAATGTCTAGCTTGTGCCTGTTCTGCCATTGTACCTTTGGAAGCAGATAACTTGTATTCTAGATTTCACAGATTTTTGGATTTTGGACTTGGAGTTAAGACTTTTGCTATGATATAATGGGGTGAATATGTTTTCCATGTTGAAAGGATGTGATTTTTGGGGGGCCTAAGGGTGGAATGTCATGGATTGAATTATGTCCCCCCCACCAAAATGTGTGTATCAATTTGGCTGGGCCATGATTCCTGGTATTGTGTGATTTTCCCACGTGTGGTAAATCCTGCCTCTATGATGTTAATGAGGAAGGATGGGCAACAGTTGTGTTAGTGAGGCAGGACTCAATTTACAAGACTGGATTGTGTCCTGAGGCAATCTCTTGAGATATAAAAGAGAGAAGTGAGCAGAGAGAGAGGTGGACTTCATACCATTGAGAAAGCAGTGCTGGGAGCAGAGCGAGTCCTTTGGACCAGGGTCCCTGAGCAAAGAAGCTCCTAGTCCAGGGGAACACTGAAGAGAAGGCCAACAGAGAGAAAAAGGCTTCCCCTGGAGCTGACGCCCTGAATTTGGACTTTTAGCCTACTTTGACTGAGGAAATAAACTTCTCTTCATTAGAACCAAAATAAATAAATAAATAAATAAGTAACCAGTTTAAAACAGATGAGTTGATTCAGTTTTACTGTTTCTTGAAAATATTGGAATATCTGTTCTGGATAATGCAAATATTTCTGTTACTGACATCTGAACATTTGATAGTCAACTGAATTAATATATTCTTTTGTGAATAATGAATACTATTTTAAACTTATTTAGGAATTTATTTTTTAAATATGATATTGTTAGTTCTTCAACTCTTTTGAAGTAAGTATTTATGGCATATATAACCCATTGCAAAATTTGTTAAGTGCTCAGAGTGACCTCTGTAATATTTCATAGTGTTCACTTTTGCATTTAATTGCAGATTTGCTACAATTTAACTACACCCACAATATATTTTCAAAGAGAGCACTACTAAGAGATTATACACTGGGAAAAAATACATATAGGAAATTGTACTGGCAGAATTTCTCCATCCAGAGATGGATAATTTTACATTTTATCTAATTTTTTCTTTTCCAATTTTATATTTTAACATCCATGGGTGGAAAAAATTACTAGAAGCCTGAATAGTGCCATTATAAGGTGCATAAACTGGTATCAGCATTTTCACCTAAATCTCAGACTCCACATTTTTTGTGAACTTGAGATGCCTGTTTCTTAAGGGAGATGGGTACTGATACTCTACATCTATACTTCTCTGAATACCTTCCCTGTACTGATGCTAAGAAGAACTGAGTCGAGAACTAATTTTTTTTCTTGGACAGAAACATGAATATATCCCAAACTAGAGTGAGCTCTAGCTTTCCAAAACCCCATGATAATTATTTTGTGCATGTAGCATTTGGTTAAGCAACAATACTATTTCACAATTTTAAACAATGCATATTACCATTAATTATGATAAGCATACAGTTTATTTTCAGTTATTTCTTGATATTTATTAAAACAATGAATAAAATATTCATAATGTTGTTGTTAACGTCCTTCAAGTCATCCCCCACCTGCACTCATGGATAAATGCTGCCCAGTTCTGTGTCATCCCCATGACCAGTTGCAGATTGAAACTTTGTGATCCATAGGATTTTCATTGGCTAGTTTTCAAAAGTAGATTTCCAGGCCTTTCTTTCTAATCTGCCTTAATCTGAAAGCTTTGCTGAAACCTGTCCAGCATCATAGCAACACTGAACCACCAGTGTCCCCCAGAATATTTCTATAAATGACTGTAAATATTCATAATAATACAATAAAATTCATATTATTATAATTTCTTTGGTTATGTTTTATTCAGTACAAGTCTTGTTGAATATGTAGCTATTGAATACATCTCTTCCCCTCTAGCCCTTTTTAATTCTATGTGGTTTGAACACAATGGAGGGATTGGAACAAAATCTGCCTCTAGGAAACTATTTTAAGTTGTCCAAATCTGATACTAAAACCTTTTAAATATTACTATTTTATTTACATTACCAGTATAAGAAAATTTGTGTTTTAATCAAGTCTTTTAAAATGAGCATAAGTAATTAATAACTCATAAATGTTAATTCTGTTTGCCAGGTTAGTTTTCATTCACTGTTACATTACGGGAAAGGTTTTAAATTGAAGAATTGTCTTCCATCTGAAGTGTCACTTATAGAACTAAGGCAGATGTGAATAAGAATGAGAAACTAAAAGAAAACTTCATAGACTTCTGAAAATTGAGACTCTTCTGTGTACTCTATGTTTTTATAGAATCATTTCACATTGTTAATATCGTTGAAACCTTACTATAACCTTGAGAGTGGGAGATACTGCCATTCCCTTTTTACCAACAAGAAGCTGAGTGGCCAAGATCAGATAAATATTAGAAGGCAGAATTATGACTTCAACCTATCTGTTGCTACAAGATCCCCATTGTTTTCAATATATTAAGAGATAATGTAAATTATTTAATTAAATCATGAATTAAAATGAATAAAACTTATTTCAGAAGACATTTTAAATTTATCAAGTTGAAGAATGAACATACTACTTACAAACAGTTCTAAGTTAGAGTCCCAATTACACCACTTCATAATTGTGTGGCTTTAGGCAAGCCATGTAAAATCATTGTGCTAATTCAATTTAGAATGAAGACAATACTACCTAAATTTTAGAATTGTGATGGTGATTTACCTGTAATACTATTACTCAGTTATGAATAATGTACTCAATTATAAATGTATGATAAATGTTAGATGGAATACTTAATCTTAAACCACACCCCTATCATCAATTTCTCTTAGAAAGTATGCAAATTTAAAATAATCGACCATATAATTTAATAAATATAAAATATAGCTTTAGTGAAAAAATTTTGGAAGTACATTACTGTGTGAATGTATGCACTTGTTTCTTTTCTGCATATACCTAGAAATTGATTTGCTGGGTCATCAGGCTGGTATGCAATTTAACTTTATAAGAAACTGCCAAACATTTTATAATGTACAATTTTCCACTCTCACCACAAACGTTTATGAGGGTTTAAGTGGTTCCACATCTTCTTCAACACTTGATATTTTCAGCCATTTTAATTTTTCCTGGATGTGTAGTGAGGTTTTAATTTGCACTTTCCTAACGAACAACTATGTTGAGTATCCATTCTTACCATAAGTAGCCCCTTCTCTGTCTTCTTTTCTGAACTGACTGCTCAGGTTTTTTGCCCACTTTTTGATGAGGTGATTTATCTTTTCCATATATGTGTGTAGGACTTCGTAATTCTGGATTGATATTTTGTTAGATACACATAATGCAAATCTTTTTTTTTCCATTCTGTGGCATGCCCGTTATTTTTTAATTGAGTCTTTGATAAATAAATAAATATAATTTTAGTATAGTCCAATATATCAATACATTTTTCTTCTATATTTAATGCATTTTGTGCCCCACAAAATTTTTGCCAACAACATCATGATGAGATTCTCAGTGTTTTCTTCTATCACCTTTATAATTTTAGCATTTATATTTAGGTCTATAACCAATCTCAAATTAAATATTGTGCATACCTTAAGTTAGGGGTTAAGGCTGACTGAAGTGCTCATTATAATGCAGATTTCGAAGTCCTTAGGCCAAAATTGTTATATTGGAATCTTTTGAGGTCCTTTTTTTTTTTTTTCCCCTTTTAATCTATCATAGCAATCTGCATTCATCTCAGAATTAAAAAGGGGAATTACTGTATTTATCAGGGCTAAAATTGCTATTTTGTTCTTATCTCCTGTTGCTTTCTTGAGACTTTATACATTTTGCTCATACTTTTATTTTTTCTTTGGTTCCATGTGTGTTTGCAATTGCTCATCAAAGCATTTTTAGGATGAATGCTTTAAAGTATTTGTCAGACGATTTTAGCAACCGTGTCATCTCAGTGTTGGCATCCGTGGATGGTCTTTTGTCATTAAGTTTGAGATCTTCCAAATTCTCAGTATGATGACTGATTTTCTACTGAAACCTGGATATTTTTGGTATTATTGTATGAGACTCTGGATCCCGCTTAAACTTTGTTTTAGCTGGCTTCCTCTTGCACCACTCCAGCAATGTAAAGATGAGTGGGTGGCATGACCTCTTTAATGCTGGGTGGGGGGTAGCAATCCATGTTCCCCACTCAGCCTCTTTTGATACACAGAAATGGAAATACTTCTTGAATTTTTTTAAAATAAAATAATGGAAGCAAAGAAACACATATTATTTAGCAACGCTCATAAAACAAAAAAACCCATTGCGGTCAAATCGATTCCGACTCATAGCAACCCTACAGGAACTAAATCATAAAAATTATCTAGGTCAAGTTACTCATAACTGTGCCACCAGGGCTCCAATATCTAAATATAACTGAAAAAAGAATGAAAGAAAGAAATCCATTGCCATCAAGTCGATTCCAACTCATAGCAACCCTATAGGACCGAGTAGGACTGCCCCACAGGGTTTCTAAGGAGCAGTGGATTGGAACTGACCTTTTGGTTAGCAACCACAGCTCTTCACCACTGAACCACCACGGCTCCAAATATCTATATAGGCACTGAAAAAAAAACAAAACAAAACAAATAAATACGCACCACTTTAGACCCAGGCGGTGGGGATTAAATAAAATGTAATTATACCATTTTAAAGTCTCTTTGCGATTTATATTCATAGAAGGAAAATTATGAATAAATGAACCGTGTAAATAATATACTTACTCCTTTGAAATAATTTACCCACTTGCCTAATAGAGATGGTGTTGGTGGGAATTAAGTTACTTTGCTACCTAATGGAGTTCCTTAAGAATGTGATTTCACAAATTATAAATTTTTAATAGGTCATCTTTTTAGGGCACAAAAAAGAAAAATCAAAAGATTCCCATTCTAAAATGAATTCACCCTTTGAACCTCTTGCTCTTCTTCTTGTGTGTATTTGATAGGCTTTCTCCTACAAACTTACCTTTTTGCAGCCTGCATTTCATTTCCACTGTCCAGATTCATTGTACATAGGTTTGTATCATTGAATGATGTTTCTTAGGGGGAGTTTACAGCTGGCACAGGTTTCCCACGTTTTTTCTTATTTTGACTTGAGCCATGAGGGTTCTGTGCATGAGTGAATGGCTTTTCCTCCACTATGCTAATAGGCAGCTACAATATATTGGTGGTGATGGTGTCTCATTGGGCTAAAGAAGATATTTTTATTTTTTCTTTTGTCTCAGGATGAACCTCCATTAAAATGATTTATTTTAGCTTTCAGCTAAATTGATTGCAATAAGATTTGCCCATTCCTTTTCAAAATTATAATGTTAACAATAACTGTCTTCAGAAAGCATATGAAACAGTGGTTATGAGCATAGCCCTAGAATCTGACTGTCTGGGTTTGAATCCCTACAATTACACAATATAACATTAGGGTAGCTATTAAAATGCTCTCTGGATCAGTTTTCTCTTCTATAAAATAAAAACAATAATATTTTTTCTCATATGTTTGTTGCCAGAGTTAAATTAGCTAATAAATGCTCAGAATAATAAGCATAAAATAAATGTTAGTGATCATTATTATTGCTTGGAAAAGTTCCTTCTTCATTTCACTCACCTGCCCATGAACCTATAGTGCCATTTCTGTAGTTACACACAGTTTTTTCCAGTCATCCTTAACAGCTACATTCCATTTGTTTAATTTTACCTGATTTCTTCCAGTGCCTGTTGGATTCCTCCCAAACTAGTGACCCTCTAAGATCCAGACTAAACTGTCTTATTGTAACTTCTCTGCCTTTGTAATGCCCTTGACTTTATTCTCAGTTTTCTTTCTCTCTGTCCCAATCCATGCTTCCATTTTTTCTAGATTCTTTAAAACATACTTTCCTCAAAAATGCCTTTCCTTAGTTTATCCCTATCTGACTCAGATCTGTTTTAACTGCAGGTTTTCTCAGCATTATTTTATCTGCGTTTATTTATAATGAATTGTATATTTTAATTAATTTTTTTTATTTCTCCAATTAAATGTTAGTGTCTTTCAGAAAAGACATTTATTCATTTCATATAATCCTATCCTCTGAATAGCCCATTAAAAGGTTAAATACGTTAAAAAAAAAAACTCAAAACATTTTGATGACTAACTGATTTCTCATTGAAAAATAGCTTAGCACAGAGATTTGATCTGCACAATGGTTTTGTTCTCTTTAATTATATTACAATTGCCTTTAGAAAACTGTCATATTATTCACTTACATCCCTAAATGCTTTCCAATAATAACTAAGGAAACAGGTCATTGAACTTTGAGAATTTCATGTTTATCTAATTTGAAGTGAGATAAGAAGTTACACAGGAGCCCTGCTGGTGGAGTGATTAAGAGCTTGGCTGCTAACCAAAAGGTTGGCAGTTCGAATCCAAGAGCCGCTCCTTGGAAACCCTGTGGGCCAGTCCTGCTCTGTCCTACAGGGTCGCTAGGAGTCAGAATCGACTCGTTGGCAACAGGTCAAGAAGCTACGCAGAAAACTTCCTTCATTTATCACGGCAATCTGTATCCATCTCAGAATGAAAAAAAAAGGGCAATTTTGTTTTTCTAGGTCTTAGGCCTATTGTTCTTTATTAATTCACAGTTTACAAATAACTGGTCCTTTTGTCAGAAATCACAATGGATAAAATGTGCTGCAGTGGCTTATATTGTGCTCAATGCCTCTTGCAGGTTGCTGGAAAACATGATTTTTATTTCAGGTAACTGTGGCGTGTAATTTCTCTTCTTGGTGCTTCATTCTTATGGTTTGCCAACTGACAACTAATTATCCTACTGTTTCACCTCCATTGATAACACAGTCTCGTTCCTTGTCTTAGACTTAACTCTAAAATAGTCATTGCCACATCAAAATTATTTACTGAAGCAGTGTATGATAAAGTGACTACACTTACAAAGTGGAAATCATCTCTTTTTTAAAATATCAGTTTAGCATTAGAGAATATTTAATCATTACTTTTAAATGATGTCCTACCTTATGGATTTAATGTATGTAAAGTAGAGCTGTGTAGAAGGTCTTGAAATTGACTGACTCTCTCTACGTAAAGGCGTGAGGTGATTAAGAATGATATATTTGAAGAACCAGGAAGTTTTGAAATTCTCTCAGCAATCTATAATTGGGTAGTGTTTGTATGTTTGCATCCATATGTATTTTTCTCAAATACACACTTTCGTTGACTGCATACAGTCAAGAACTGTGGAACATCTGAGATTTCCCCTTCTTGAAAGCTATCAATTTAGCCTGCCACAGTTCTGCCAATGTTGGGGAAAGACACAAGTTTCCTGGTTCATGAACAAAAGACTTTATTACTCAAGCACAGCAAGCACCATGTGTTTTATGTTCTTATCAGTTCCCCTTGCCATAAGAGTTCCACAGGGGCAAAGCAGAGTGACCTAGGTGGATGGTACAAACAGTGGATTTGCACCAGAGCTAAGTTACTCCAAGTTTAGCCAACCCAATTCTTTTATAATATGTTGCAAACAAGGCTGTCTTTTACGTGCCCTGGAGGGGGACATTATCTTTATTACCAGAAAATAAGAAAAACAGCCCTTTCTCTGGAGAGTAATGCTATCTTTATCTTCCAAAGCTATTTTCTAGATAAACATCCTTGAAAGATTGGTCTAGAACGAAAGCCATCAGTGCCCCTTCTCCTAAGACATAAAGAAACACAAGAAATCCTTGAAGGTTGTCTTCCAACACATACCAAGTGCAAAGTACTACACCAGTTATTAGGAACAAAAAGAGGAAATAATTTAGGCTTAGTTGGAAAGATGAGAGGAAGACATTTAATGTAGAGATATCAGTGTCATCGTAATGTTTAAAACAGGAAGACATTTCGCCCAGGCTGGGAAGTTGGGAATACTTTTCACAGTGAATACCTGATAAGAGTTTTTCAGGAAATTTCCTCAAAACATATTCATGTACATATCTCTCCCTCACTTTCTTAGGGGCTCTAGATTGTCCAAAGTCAAGGCTATTAAGACTTTGCACTGAATAAGTACTTAACAAGTATTTACCTAACACACATTGGCTATCAGTACTTTCATTTAGCCACATTTCCTAAGGTTCCAAGATAATATAGAAATAACGAAAATTAATCCAACTCAGAATCTCAAATAATTTTATTGAAAATGTGATGCTAAACTAGCAGAATCTTGGAAAAATCTTGGTTCACAAAGGAAATTTTCACGATGATGTTAATAAATTCTTGCCCTTATAACAATGGATTTTCCATCTTCCAATTACACCTCTTTCCACTTTAATAGATAATGAACAACTAAATTTAGTTGTAAAAGGGGCAGGATAACAAGAATGAGATGTCTGGCTTTTGGGGAATCTTATTTTCTATCTTACTGTCCACGGCCTTCAGAGGAGGCTTTGTGCACCTATTTCCCTGAAGGATGATTCATTAGAGTGTGTTAGAACTTGTATATATTTTTATTTTATCTCATTCTTTCAAGTTTCGATGCTTGTATATTTTGAAGTGTAAAATATGTCAGCATAGGTACGTTGTTATTCACAACTGTCACCACTCCACTTTCAGTTTGTTGTACTGTGGTGGCTTGCATGTTGCTGGCAGCTGGACTGTATGAAGAAGAACACGGCATCAGGATTAGAGGAAGACTCATTATTAACCTGAGATATGCAGATGACACAATGTAGCTTGCTGAAAGTGAAGAGGACTTGAAGCACTTACTGATAAAGATCAAAGACCACAGCCTTCGGTACGCATTACACCTCAACATAAAAAAACAAAAATCCTCACAACTGGACCAATAAGCAAAATCATGATAAATGGAGGAAATATTGAAGTTGCCAAGGATTTCGTTTTACTTGCATCCACAATCAACGCCCACAGAAGCTGCAGTCAAGAAATCAAATGATGAATTGCATTGGGCAAATCTGCTGCAAAAGACCTCTTTAAAGGGTTGAAAAGCAAAGAAGTCACCTTGAAGATTAAGGTGGGCCTGACCCAGGCTACGGTGTTTTCAATCACCTCATATGAATGCAAAAGCTGGACAATAAATAAGGAAGACTGAAGAAGAATTGACATCTTTGAATTGTGGTGTTAGCGAACAATATTGAATATACCAAGGACTGCCAAAAGAATGAACAAATATGTCTTGGAAGAAGTACAACCAGAATGCTGCTTAGAAGCAAAGATGGTGAGACTGCATCTCACGTATTTGGACATGTTATCAGGAGGAATCAGTCCCTTGAGAAGGACACCATGCTTGGTAAAGTAGAGGGTCAGTGAAAAAGAGGAAGACCCTCAGCAAGGTGGATTGACACAGTGGCTGCAGCAATGGGCTCAAGCATACCAACGACTGTGAGGATGGCACAGGATCGGACAGTGTTTCATTGTGTTGTGGATTGGGTCACTATGAGTTGGAAACGACTTGATGGCACCTAACAACAAGTTTAATCATAATAATGTAAGTGCCCTTTAGTAGTCCAGCACAAATCTTAAATAATAATAGGAAAGATGACCGATAATACCAATTGAGTTCTCACAAACTCTGGTCCAGATATTTTGCCATTAGCTTTATTACAAACTCAGTCCATCATTACAAGTCAATGAGATATGTAGTATTATTAGCCAGTGCTGGAGATGAAAAAAACACTTGGAAATGATGTGGGACTTGCCCAAAGTGACTGGGATAAGCCCAAACCAAAGTATTTTACTCTTTTGAGCTAAAACTCTAAAACACTTGGGTGTATAGCCTCTTATTCAAAAATCATAAACTGAATCCAATTTAAATAACACAAGATTCACTAAACCTTTACCTTTTATTTTTCCCTTATAAAAGCTATTAAGAATCCCAAAGAAAAAGGTGAAAATTTTTTCTACTTGAGATAATAAAAATATAGCGTGTAAGAGAAGGTATTCTAGCAACATAAAAACATTTAACTAGAAAAACTGAGAACGGTGATTATGTAAATAAGGCTGTTAACCTTTGGGGAAAATGTACAACTTCACAGAGTTTCCTGATACAGGCAGGAAGAAATAGACAAGTTTTTGATTGAAAAGTCTCCTCCCTTTTGCAGAATACATTCTGGTTCCACTTTAATATTAAGCTTCTATGTGGTTATAATTAACCCCATGTGGTTTTAGAAGTCTGAAACATCAATACATATAAATAATCGTCTGGATAATGAATGAATGAACAAATAAATCATACTCTTGTCATCTTCAATATTGTATTATAATGCTTACTTCCTTTAATTTATTACATAATTCCCAAAACACATAGCCCACGTAACACATAAAAAGAAATCCCTGACTCCCTATAGTTCCTGCGGCTCTAGTCCTAAAATGCTTAACTTAGTTCATTGTGTATCATTTGTTATCACCTGTTTGTGTTCTTCACTGATTCTGGCCTCATATGTCATCTTTCTAATTTTAGACTCAACTCTTAAGACCAGCACTGATGCTCTGGATTTTAGTCATTTAATTTCTCTTGGGCCATGTATTGAACTCTCCCATCGATTTTGCTGCCAATACAAATGATTTCTCTTACTAGAAAGTCCTCATTTCTGGTACATTTGTAATACATTCCCTAGTTTTGTGTGCGTGTGTCTTTTTAGTTGTCAGTTGGAGAAGCAATATTTAATAAGACTGTGTTTATATGAATAGCAATTTTTGTTAATTAGAACACATTTTGACTTTACCTAAATAAATAGTTAAAATACAAATTTTGGCATACACAGGTTCAAATTTATTTCAGTTTTTTTCAGATGGATATCCAGTTATGCCAGCACCATTTTTTAAAGACACCGTCTTTTCCCCAGTTAATGGACTTTGTGCCTTTGTCAAGTATCAGCTGCTCATAGGTGGATGAATTTATGTCTGGATTCTCAGTTCTGTTCCATTGGTCTATGTATCCATTGTTGTACCAGTACCAGGCTGTTTTGATTATCTTGGCTGTATAATAAGTTCTAAAATCAGGTAGTGTGAGGCCTCCCACTTTGTTCGTCTCCTTGAGTAATGTTTACTTATTTGGGGCCTCTTCCCTGTCCATATGAAGTTGGTGATTTGTTTCTCCATCTCATTAAAAAATGCCAGTGGAATTTGGATCGGGATTGCATTGTATCTGTAGATCACTTTGGGTAGAATTGACATTTTCACAAGGTGGAGTCTTCCTATCCATGAGCAAGGTGTGTTTTCCCACTTATGCAGGTCTTTTTTGGTTTCCAGCAGTAGGGCATTGTAATTTTCATCATATAGTTCTTTTACGTCTCTGGTTAGATTTATTCCTAAGTATTTTATCTTCCTGGGGGCTATTCTAAATGGTATTGATTTGGTGATTTCCTCTTTGAAGATCTCTTTGTTGGTGTAGAGGAATACAACTGATTTTTGTATGTTTATCTTGTATCCTGATACTTTGCTGAAATCTTCTATTAGTTTCAGTAGTTTTCTTGTGGATTCTTTGGGGTTTTCTGTGTATAAGATTATACAGTCTGCAAATAGAGATATTTTGAATTCTTCCTTACCTGTTTGGATGTTCTTTATTTCTTTTCCTAGCCTAATTGCTCTGGCTAGGACCTCCAGCTCAATGTTGAATAAGAGTGGTGATAAAGGGCATCCTTGTCTGGTTCTTGTTCTCAGGAGGAAAGCTTTCAGACTCTCTCCTTTTAGAATGATGTTGGCTGTCGGCTTTGTATAAATGCCCTTAATTATGTTGAGGAATTTCCTTTCTATTCCTATTTTTCTGAGAGCTTTTATCATGAATGGGTGTTGGACTTTGTCAAATGCCTTTTCTGCATCGATTGATAAGATAATGTGGTTCTTGTCTTTTGTTTTATTTATGTGATGGATTACATTGATTGTTTTTCTAATGTTGAAACATCCTTCATACCTAGTATAAATCCCACTTGATCATGGTGAATTATTTTTTTGATATGTTGCTGAATTCTGTTGGCTAGGATTTTGTTGAGGATTTTTGCGTCAATGTTCATGAGGGATATTGGTTTGTAATTTTCTTTTTTTGTGGTGTCTTTACCTGGTTTTGGTATCAAGGTTAGGCTGGCTTCATAGAATGAGTTTGGGAGTATTCCACCCTTTTCTATGTTCTGAAATACTTTTAGTAGCAGTGGGGTTAACTCTTCTCTGAAAGTTTGGTAGAATTCTCCAGTGAAACTGTCTGGGCCAGGGCTTTTTTTGTTGGGAGTTTTTTAATTACGTTTTCAATCTTTTCTTTTGTTATGGGTTAATTTAGTTGTTTTACCTCTGTTTGTGTTAGTTTAGGTATGTGGTGAGTTTCTAGAAATTTGTCCATTTCCTCTAGGCTTTCAAATTTTTAGAGTACAAATTTTTCATACTATTCTGTTATGATTATATTAATTTCATTTGGGTCTGTTGTGATATTATCCATCTCATTTCTTATATGGGTTATTTGCTTCCTCTCCTGTTTTTCTTTTGTCAGTTTGGCCAATGATTTATCAATTTTGTTGATCTTTTCACAGAACCAGCTTTTGGTCTTGTTAACTCTTTCAATTTTTTTTCTATTAATTCTGCTCTAATTCTTATTAATTCCTTTCTTCTAGCGCCCAAGGGCTTCTTTTGCTGCTCTCTTTCTACTTGTTCCAGTTGTAGGGTTAATGTTTTGATTATGGCCCTTTCTTCTTTATGGATATGTGCATTTATTGCTATAAACTGACCTCTAAGCACTGCTTTTGCTATGTCCCAACGGTTCTCGTAGGATGTATTTTCATTCTCATTTGATTCTATGAATTTCTTTATTCCATTCTTAATTTCTTCTACAACCCAGTAGTTTTTGATCAAGGTGTTGTTCAGTTTCCATGTGTTTGATTTTCTGTTCCTTGCTTTTTCTGTTATTGATTTCTACTTTTATGGCTTTATGGTCAGAAAAGATACTTTGTAATATTTTGATGCTTTGGATTCTGTTAAGGCTTGTTTATGGCCTAATATGTGGTCTATTCTGGAGAATGTTCCATGTGCATTGGAAAAGAAACTATACTTGGCTGCTGTTGGGTGGAGTGTTCGGTATATGTCCATGAGATCAAGTTGGTTGATTGTAGCGTTTTGATCTTCTGTGTCTTTTTGAGCTTCTTTCTGGATGTTCTGTCCTTCACCGAAAGTGGAGTGTTGAAGTCTCCTACTATTACTGTGGAGCTGTTTATCTCTCTTTTCAATGCTGTTAGAGTTTGTTTTATGTATTTTGGAGCCTTGTCATTGGGTGCATAAGTATTTATTATAGTTTTGTCCTCCTGGTGTATTGACTCTTTAATTATTATATAGTATCCTTCCTTATCCTTTGTGGTGGATTTTACTTTAAAGTCTATTTTGTCAGAGATTAATATTGCCACTCCTGCTCTTTTTTGAGTGTTGTTTGCTTGCTATATTTTTTACATCCTTTGAATTTTGTTTTTTTTGTATCTTTAAGTCTAAGGTGTGTCTTTTGTAAGCAGCATATAGACAGATCGTGTTTTTTAATCCATTCTGCCACTCTCTGTCTCTTTATTGGTGCATTTAGTCCTTTACATTTGGTGTAATTATTGATAGCTATGAGTTTAGTGCTGTCATTTTGATGTCTTTTTGTGTATGTTGTTCACAGTTTCTTTGTTCCACTTAATTTTCTGTGCTGAGTCATTTTTCTTTATGTATTTTCTTTCCATATTTTTGATTATTGATTTTGTATTTACTGAGTCTTTATATTTTTCTTGTTTTTTATTTTGATGTGTAGGATTGTTAATTTCCTTTGTGGTTACCTTAATATTTGCAACTATTCTTCTAAGTTTAAATCAGTCTTTTATTTCTTCATATTGCCTTGACTTCCTCTCCATATGAAAAATCAATGTCTATATTTTTTAGTGCCTCTTTTTTGTTTTAATGTCATCTTTTACATATCGTCATCTATTTCCCTATTTTCAGTGTTTTAGCTTTGATTTATTTTTGTGACTTCCCTATCTGAGTTGATATCTGGTTGCTCTGTCCTGTGTTCTGGTCTTGGGTTGCTATCTGATGTTATTGGTTTTCTAATCAGAGGACTCCCTTTAGTATTTCTTGTAATTTTGGTTTGGTTTTTGCAAATTCCCTAAACTTCTGTTTATCTGGAAGTGCCCTAATTTTGCCATCATATTTGAGAGGAAGTTTTGCTGGATATATAATTCTTCTCTGGCAATGTTTTTCCTTCAAGGCCTTATATATGTCATCCCATTGCCTTCTTGTCTGCATGGTTGCTGCTGAGTAGTCTGAGCTTATTCTTATCAACTCTCCTTTGTAGATGACTTTTTGTTTATCCCTAGCCACTCTTAAAATTCTCTCTTTATCTTTGGTTTTGGCAAGTTTGTTTATAATATGTCTTGGTGACTTTCTTTTGGGATCTACCTTGTGTGGTGTTTGATTAGCATCTTGGATAGATATCTTCTCATCTTTCACGATATCAGGAAAGTTCTGCCAATGAATCTTCAACATTTCTCTCTGTGTTCTCTGTTATCTCCCCCATTCTGGTATTCCAATCAATCGTAGGTTATTCTTCTTGACAGAATCCCACATAATTCTTAGGGTTTCTTCATTTTTTTAAATCCTTTTATCTGATTTTTCCTCAAATAAGTTGGTGTCAAGTGCTTTATCTTCAATCTCACTAATTCTGACTTCCATTGCTGCAATTCTTCTCATATGACTTTCTGTTGAGTTGTCTAATTCTGAAATTCTATTGTTAATCTTCTGGATTTCTGATTGCTGCCTCTCTGTGGATTCTTGCTGATGGTTAAATTTGTCATTAAGCTCTTCTGTAATCTTCTCAAGTTCCTCTATTGCTTGGTCTGTGTTTTCTCGGATCCCCTTCCTGATATCTTGGAGAGTTCTGTATATTAATCTTTTGTATTCTGCCTCCAGTAATTCCAAGAAATTCTCTTCCTCTGGAAAATTTCTAGATTCTTTATTTTGGGAGTTTGCTGAAGCCATCATGGTCTGCTCTTTATATGATTTGATATTGATTCTTGTCTCCTCTGAGCCAACAATAAGTTATTATATTTATTCATTTTATGTTTGCTTACTGTGTCCTAGCTTCTTGTTTTGTTTTGTTTTGATATGCCCAAATAGGCTGCTCGTGTGAACTAGCCCAATCTCTGGTGCCCCTGACAGTCCAACATCCTGCCACCAGGTGACAAGACCTACCACTAATTATGTGATCCTGGGAGCCTGCCTGCTCTTCCTGTATGGATTCCGCTCAGATTTCCAGGTAGTCAGCCACCAAGTGTGTGGTGCAGGCTCTCACCTACAGTCTTAGACAAGCATGGGAGATTTGTGTAGGCACAGGCATCTGGCTGAAGCAGGGGGTCACATACTGAGCAAGGCAGGAGTGTAGGTTTAATTTCAAATGTCAGATTCTATCAAGACCTAAACCACAAAAATTTGCTTTTTGATCATTTCAGTATTATTCTGAAATTTACCTTTCCTAGATTTCTGGGACCTAGGATATAGGAACTATGTGTGGGTAAATGTAATAAGTGCTAAATTTGGGATTCAGTGATAAACTATACTTCCACAAAAAGCAAAGCCTGGTATGAAGGGCAATGTAGAAAGGTAATAGTGAAAACAACAATGATAGCAAGGGTCAAATTATATAGAATGTTTATTATATGCCAGACGCTACCCTTTAGTACATTATTTCTCTTAATCTTCATAGCAATACTGTAAGACAGATGGTTTTATTATCACTATTTCACAGAAGAGGAAAGCTAACTTAGGTTAAAAAACTTGTTTAAGTTAGCTTGGACTATGACCCAAATAGCTGTGCCCTTAGAACAGAAGCTCTTAGCACTGCCCACCTCTCTTCACTCAGGTTTCTGTTGTTAGACCCTATAAGAGGCCTTCCCTCACTATTATGTTTACAATAATCTCTCTTCTCCATTGATGTCTATCCATTTGCTGTTGTTAATGTTGTTAGTTGCCATCCAATTGATTCCGACTCATGGCAACCCTGTGTGTGCAGATTAAACTGCTCCATAGGATTTCCTTTTGGAAGCAGATCACTAGGCCTGTTTTCTGAGGTGTTTCTTGATGGGTTCGATACATCAGCCTTTTGGCTAGTAGTCAAGTGCTGAACCATTTGCATCTATCCCATTACTCTGCTTTAATTTCTTCATAGCACTTATCATTGATTGTTAGTAAATAATTATTATTTTATCTGCTTAGAAATTCCCTTCCAATCTAAAGTATAAACTCCATAATGGTACCGTATTAGTCTAACTTTTATTCATAGAATGTATACCAGTTCCTTGCACGTACTAGGCTCTCGATATATATTTGTGAAATTAATGGATCTATGACAACTATATGTTTAAAGTAGCTGAGTTCTTTGCTCCATTGGTAAAGTGTACATTATGTCTTTATAATAGTCTACAAAGTAATGTGACAATAAAATGGGAATAGTATCTTTGATAAAGTATATAGTGAATCCCTACATTATTTAACATATATAGATTTATTTGTGTGCTTTAAACATTAGGTACTTAAGACATAGATGGAATTTGTTTCATTTAAATAGCACTTACATGTCTACTTCCTGCCTGACACAATGCAAGGTGCTGACGTTATGAATCCAAATAATATACAAATTCTGTTCTTATCCAACTTAAAAATGATCCAGGAGACAAAATATGTATAATTTAATATACTATAGTAGGAGCTCTATTATTGATATAAACCGAGTCCTAGCAGAGGGGTGATTTATTCAAACTAAGCATGGACAAGAAGGCAGAGCTGGGATAGAGATGAGGCAAGTGAAGTATCTGTCTTGGGTGTAGCATTTCAATCTCAGCATTCAAGACAAACAATATTTTAATGCATTGTTTTAAAATGAAAATGAATGCTAATACTGTATAATGAACAAAATATCAACATGTTAAAAGAATGCAGGCTGTTGTTGATTGTTTTGCAATCCTGCATCATTGTACAATGGGAACAGTTGTTTCCAATCAGCCTGCAGTTCCCACGTGGTCATGTCACCTTTGCAGGTGTTGCCTGGTAGATTTATGGGAGTTGACAGTGGTATATGAAGAGATTGGCCTCACCAGTTGATATATACCAAACCAAACCCATTGCCATTGAGTTGATTCTGACTCATAGCAACCCTATAGGACAGAGTAGAACTGCCCCATAGGGTTTCCAAGGAGTGCCTGGTGGATTTGAACTGTCAACCTTTTGGTTAGTAGCAGTAGTTTTTAATCATACAGTCGTGTATTTATTGTAGAGCTTTTATGTACTTTTTTCACTTGGTTCAAAATATGGAAGGATATTTTGATAAACGTATGTAAGTACACACATTTTTCCTTTTGCCTCAGACTTCAGTATGGCTTAGCATGGCACTGCTAGAGGGTTTTACAGAGCAGGCAAGGTAAGGTGTAACAGGATTTTGAAGGGTATATATTCAAAAATTAGAAGACTATCATATTCAGAGTAAGGAGAATAGACAATGTCATGAAGGCACACAGATGTGCAGGAAGCGAATATACTAGCTGTGAACACAAGATTCACAGGTGATAAAGCTGGAATGGTAAGTTTCGGACAGAGCATACTTCATGTATCATATGATGTTGTTTTAATTTCATCTTATTTGTAAGAAGGAATTGACGAAGGTGTTAAACAAGAAAAAGTTGTGGATCGATTATAATTCAAAAAGAATGTTTTTTGTCTTAATATCTGGGGACTCCAATATTGAGACAAAAAAAAAAAAAAAAAAAAAAAAAAAACCTGGATACAGACAGACCAATTATAAGGCAATTGCAATAAGGTTGACAAGAGAGTATTGGGAGGCATCTACATACAAGTAATGGCTGAAGACGTATGACTGGATGAGTTTAGGCAAGAAGGCAGGTAGAGTAATACAGACGAAAGCTGGGGATGGTAACTAGCAGAATGTCAAGTGTATAGCACAGGCCAAAGAAAGGTGTCAATAGATGTCAACAATTATAATAACGTCAACCAGGATTTCCACTTTTGCAAGTGACCAGCTAAATTATTAATGTTGTTAGATCTGTGTTGAGAAATAATCTGAATTGGAACCTTAAAAATCTGTTTGAACTTTCATTTCTGGGAAGATGGAAAAGACATAGTTTTTTCTTTCCTGTCCTTCTTGCCAAGGACAGACAGTCCCCGGGTTACAAATGAGATCTGTTCCTAACTGTGTCTTCAGGTAGAATTTGTAGGTAAATGGGAACAGTTGCATACGGTTCTTATTAAGCCTCATGTGTGCTTTGGTGCTAGAAAAGTCTTGAAGCCTTTTCAATGATTTAAAAGCTGCATGCGCAGCAAGTGAAGGTGATTGTGATGAAGAATTTATTGTGAGTAGAAGTTGGTGCAGTCATTTCAAAGTGAGGGCAAATTTATATAACATTAAAGGGCAAGTACAAGTTGTCTATAACTTGGACTTTTGTAACCAGGGACTGCCTGTACAACTCAAATCCCAGGACATTATATACAAAACAAGCATAAGAAGACTCTAAAATATGGATAGAAGGCAGGCTTTCTAGGGTCCTCAGTTCACCAGAAACAGCACAGGGGTAAATTCCCTGAGTTTTGTTTCTGCCTCATATAACCAGGGACAGATTACCCAATAACCAAGGTAAAAACAAACAAACAAAAAAAAAACCGTTGCCATCAAGTCGATTCATAGTGACGCTATAAGACAGAGTAGAACTGCCCCATAGGGTTTCCAAGGAGCACCTGGTAGATTCAAACTGGCAACCTGTTGGTTAGCAACCATAGCTCTTAACCACTACACCACCAGGGCTTCCGTAAGCAAGGTAAGCATGGGCCTACTTGTACTTACTTACTGCTCTTTAGTGTACAATTTCACATGGGTTTCACCATGTGGGTAAGCGCAGGCTTACCTTTTGTTTACTTACTGATCTGCAGTGAACAATTTCACCTGTCCCTCTCAGGGACTGTAAATTTGAAAAGAGGCTTTGATTCTGTAGGAAGGTGCTGTGGTGTTGCAAAAGAGACAGATGCAAAGCTTACCTAGAAGCAAACTTTTTAATGTGGTGAAGAAATGTGAAATTGTTCACTACTGATGATCTGGTAAACAAGGTAAGCACCATGCTTACCTTATTTCGTGGATAATCTGCCCCTGGATATACCCAGACTTGGAGCTGAAGAAGTCCATAACACAGAAGCACCAATGGTCAAAGTAAAACTTTGAAATGCCCAAGTTTACACTCATATTAAGGCTTCCATATTGGACTTACTGATGGTTAGAAATTTCTTCATCAATAATATTTTCCACCTTTTCTAGATATAGATACAATTCACAGATATAAGCAGTCTGAATTAGAAAACTATCTTCCAAAACAGATGTAGGCTTTATTTTTTAAATAATTGTGTTTACATGACAAAATGCCTATTTTAAAAAAATTTGAAAAGCTTCTCCTCTATGCCAAATTTTACTTTGTTAATTGATGGATTTTATTTTTATCTATTTTTCCTATTTATCTATCTACCTACCTATCTTACCATCTCTCCCTCTGTATCATCTATCTCTCTCTGTCCATCCATCCTTCCAGACTTTTTCTTTTTAATGTATGATTTTGGCTTGTTGGTATGACTTGTATTAGTATGGACTGATAGGAAATGTAAGTACGTACAGAGTTTTGTTTGCATGGAATCTTCTGAGACCAGCAAAGAATTCACAGTGGACTTCATCTACTCAGATTTATAACTATGCAAAAATCTTGTTATCTGAAAAACACAGACTCTGGAGCCATATAAAATTTAATCCTTTAATCCTGGACTCTGCCATTGACTGGCGGGGTGATTTTGGCTACTTAAATGCTCTAGTTTCTTTATTGACAAAATGGTAATAATAACAGCCTTAAGTTCATCATATATTAATATACGTAAATTGCTAGGTACTCAGAGAAGAGAATTGACTGTTGCTGGATTAGGTAACTCAAACAAAAACTTGAGTTCTCAGAGGTGAAATAAATTCAGCAACATGCCAGTCTGCTTAATGTCTACATTATCTACACGTGGCAGCTCAAACGATGAGATACAAGCTAGGGAGGGAAACCCTTTGCACATACATCTGTTCTCCTGTCCCCCAAACAGCAGGATGCCTCTGAATGTGTAATGAATCTCATCAATAATCTGGGCTGAGGAATGAGCCCCAACCACTCACAGTTTGACATTACATATACTACACTTGTCAGGCTCACCAGCTGTGGCTTAATCAAGGAAGCCATCAGGAATCCACAATATCCATCACACACAAATCTAAAAAATGCATTCATTTGTTTTATTTTAAATCAATATTTCATCTTACAAAATACTATTTCAATAGATATTTTGAAATCCAGTTATACTGGTTCTTACTATTTTCTTCCACAGTTGTGTAAAAGAAAAAGAACTCCTCTAGGTCTGTCAATTATTTTGTTATTTTAGATTTGTGTTAGTTATTTCTAGAAATCCTAAGATGTGATTATGAAACACACTTCCATAGATGTGGTTATGAAACACACTTAATTTATAACATTTTATATTTCAGTTTTCCATACCTTAGCTCTCTTATTCAAGAAGAGAAATAGTAAGTGTTTGATGCTACCTTTCCCTCAGAATTGTCAGGACTTAAGCCTTGATTTTTTGTAGTAACTATACTTCTTGTTTGTTTGCTTTATTTTCAAAACGTATTTAAAATATCATCTCTAAGGGACAACAGCTCTTTTCTGGCATCTATCTCTGTACATGGACTGGAAAATAACGTTTATATTTGTTTTGTCTCTTCCTTCAGAAAGTTGTGTATCTAAATGGGAGTGTTGTTAATGAAACAGCTGCATTGTAAAAGTTGCTTTGTAAAAAAGGAACATTTGTTTATATTTTATTTTTGTTTATATACAGATAATACACTCTCACTGCTGTTTAAACACACATTCAGTGATGGATCTAGTACAAACTGAGTGTGCATTTGACCTGGAAACTTTTTATGCCTATATGCACTGCCTCATAAGGATTACAAAGAAGAAAATCTAGCGAACAGAATGCACAAACTGTAGGTGTCAAGAGTAATATTATTTTTGCTATTGTTACTTGAAATTGCTTATATGGTTTGATTTATAGTTTTTTTTTTTTTCTTTGGAAAGCAGGGCTTGGAAGAAGTGTTACAGTAATCATATATCCGCAGTGTAGAAGAACAAAACAAACACCATTTGTTCATGCCCAGAAAGAAAAAAATAATAAAGTGTGGTAACTTTACTGCCACTATAAACATTTTCCCATTTGTCAGGGAAATCTGTGCAGCCCCACCCTAAATGTATAAAACTAGGTAGACTAACTACCTCTGCAGAAGCCTTGGTCGCTCAGTGGTTAAACGCTTGGCTGCTAACCAAAAGTGAGTGGTTGGAACCCACCAGCCACTCATCGGGAGAAAAATGTGGAAGTCTGTTTCAGTAAAGATTTACAGCCTTTGGAGACTTTATGGGACAGTTCTTCTCTGTCCTATAGGGTAGCTATAATTTAGAACCCACTGGACAGCAAAGGATTTTAACTACGTCTGCAGTATTTATTAGATTTAGCCTTAGAGAGAAAAGAGAAAATGAGCATGAAGGGTTTGTTTGCAAATAGAAAGAATTGAACAGAGGCAAAGAGAATTGCTGAAATAGAAATGCATGTGATACATTCCAGGTCTCTGGGTGGTAACAAACCCTTTGCCTTGGACTAATAACATAAAGGTTGGTAGATTGAACCCACCTAGCACTACCCTTGGAAAAAAGGACTGATGATCTGCTTCTGTAAAGATTTGTTGTTGTTAGGTGACATCATTTTGGTTCCGATTCACAGCAACCTTATGTACAACAGAATAAACCTAGCCTGGTCCTGCAACATTCTCACAAAGCTTGCTATGTTTGAACCCATTGTTGCAGCTACTGTGTGAATCTGTCTTGTTCGGGCTCTTCCTCTTTTTCACTGCCCCTCTACTTTACCAAGCCTGATGTCCTTCTCCAAGGACTGGTCCCTCCTGATAACATGTCCAAAGTACATGAGATGAAGAATCACGATCCTGTCTTCCAAGGAGCACTCTGACTGTATTTTTTCCAAGAAAGACATGTTCATTCTTCTGGCAGTCCATGTTATATTCAATATTCTTCGCCAAACACCATAATTCAAGCATCAGTTCTTCTTCAGTCTTCCTTATTTATTGTCCAGCTTTTGCATTCATATGAGGCAAATGAAAATACCATGGCTTGGGATGGGCTGCTTAGTCCTCAAAGAATCATCTTTGCTTTTCAACACATTAAAGTGGTCTCTGGCAGCAGATTTGCCCAGTGAAATATGTCATTTGATTTCCTGAGTGCTTCTTCCATGGGTGTTGATTGCAGACACAAGTAAAATGAAATCCTTGAAGACTTCAATCTTTTCTCTGTTTGTCAGGATATTGCTTCATGGTTCACTTGTGAGGATTTTTGTTTTCTTTAAGTTGAGATGTAATTCATATTGAAGGCTGAAGTCTTTGATCTTCATCAGTAAGTACTTCAAGTCCTCTTCACTTTCAGTAAGCAAGGTTGTGTCATCTGCATTTTGTAGGTTGTTAATGAGTCTTCCACCAATCCTGAATCCATGTTCTTCTTCATATAGTCCAGAGTCTCAGGTTATTTGCTCAGCATGCAGACTGAATAAGTATGGTGAAAGGATGAAACCCTGATGCACACATTTCCTGATTTTAAACTATGCAGTATTCCCAGTTTGAACAACTGCCTCTTTGTTTATGTACAGGTTCCTCATGAGCACAATTAAGTGTTCTGGAATTCCCATTCTTTGCAATGTTATCCATAATTTGTCATGATCCACATAGTCAAATGCTTTTGCATAGTCAATAAAACACAGGTAAAACATCTTTCTGATATTCTCTGCTTTCAGTATTTTGAGTGCCTTCCAAACTGGGGGGCTCATCTTCCAGCACTATATCATAAAATGTTCTGCTGCTCTTCGTAAGGTTTTGACTGGCCAATTTTTTCAGAAGTAGACTGCCAGTTCCTTCTTTTAGTCTGGCTTAGACTAGAAGCTGTGCTGAACCTGTCTACCACAGGTGATCATACTGATATTTGAAATACCGGTGGAATACCTTCCAGCATCATAGCAACACGCAAGGCATCACAGTATGACAAACTGACAGACAAGTGGTGGTCTGTGAAGATTGTTGTTGTTTTAGTTATGTGCTATCAAGTCTGTTGCGACTCATAGAGACCCTGTGTACAACAGAATGAACCACTGCCTGGTCCTGGGCCATCCTCACAATTGTTATGCTTGAGCCCATTGCTGCAGCCACTGTGTCAGTTCATCTTGTTGAGGGTCTTCCTTTTCTTTTCTGACCCTTTACTCTACCAAGCATGGTGTCCTTCTCCAGGGACTGGTTCCTTCTGATAATATGTCCAAAGTATGTGAGACGAAGTCTCCCCATCCTTCCTTCTAAGGAGCATTCTGGCTGTACTTCTTCCAAGACGGATTTGTTCATTCTTTTGGCAGTCCATGGTATATTCAGTATTCGTCACCAACACCACAATTTAAAGGCATCATTCTTCTTCGGTCTTCCTTATTCATAATCTAATGAGGTAATTGAAAACACCATGGCTTGGGTCAGGTGCACCTTAGTTTTCAAGGTGACATCTTTGCCTTTTAACACTTTAAAGAGGTCCTTTGCAGCAGATTTGCCCACTGCAATTCACCATTTGATTTCTTGACTGCAACTTCTGTGGACATTGTTGGTGGATGCAAGTAAAATGAAATCCTTGACAACTTCAATATTTCCTCCATTTATCATGATTTTGCTTATTGGTCCAGTTGTGAGGATTTTTGTTTTCTTTATGTTGAGGTGCAATCCATACTGAAGACTGTGGTCTTTGGTCTTCATCAGTAAGTGCTTCTAGTTCTCTTCACTTTCAGCAAGCAAGATTGTCTCATCTACATAATGCAGGTTTTTAATG
This sequence comes from Dugong dugon, assembly GCA_030035585.1. Taxonomy (NCBI): domain Eukaryota; kingdom Metazoa; phylum Chordata; class Mammalia; order Sirenia; family Dugongidae; genus Dugong; species Dugong dugon. The sequence goes on along the minus strand of CM057475.1, from coordinate 34,794,245 downwards.
AGTCTTCCGCCAATCCAGCATACTGGTTGAATAAGTATTGTGAATGGATACAACCCTGATGCATATCTTTCCTGACTTTAAACCATGCAGTATCCCCTTGTTCTGTTTAAAGAACTTCCTCTTGATCCATGCACAAATAAGCATTCTGGAATTCCCATTCTTTACGAAGTTATCCATAATTTGTTATGATCCATATAGTCAAATTCTTTTGCATAGTCAATAAAACACAGGTAAACATCTTTCTGGTATTCTCTGCTGTGAAGATTACAGCCTAAAAAAACCCTATGCAACACTTCTACTCCGTAGCAGATGGGGTCATCATGGGTCCAAATTGACTTGATGGACAATGAGTTCATACTGGAGTACAGTGGGTCTTAATCTAATAAAAGTGGTGTCATATAAAAAGAGGAGCAAGTACACAGAGAGAAGACTGCAGTGTAAAGATGGAGACAGAGATTGTGTTTATGTTGCCAGAAGCAAGAAATGCCTGGGGCTGCCAAAAGTTGGGAGAGACCAGAAAGGATTTGTCCCATAGAGCCTTCAGAGAGAGCATAGCTCTGTTGACATTGAATTTAGACTTCTAGACTGCAGCCCTCATGGTTCAGTGGTTAAATATTCAGCTGTCAACTGAAAGGTCAGTGGTTCCAACCCTCCATCTTCTCCATGGGAGAAAGATGTGGCAATCTGTGTCCATAAGGATTATAGCTTTGGAAACCCAGTGGGTCAGTTCTACTCTGTCCTATAGGGTCTCTGTGGGTCAGAATCAACTCCATGACAATGGGAAAAAGACTACAGAACTGTGAAACAAAAATTTTCTGTGGTTTCAAGCTACCCACTTCGTGGTAGTTTTTCTGGCAGGCCTAGGAAGTGACACACTGGGAGAAAATGGTTACAAGCAATGTGAAATTACACCTAAGAAGACACTGAGCTGAGAAAAATCTTGAAACATTTGAGTAATTGAAAGAAGGTCCATATAGGTAGAGCAAAAAGATGAAGAACAAAAAGTTATGGAAAGTCAATTGAATAGTTAGGCATGGGCTAAATTATGAGGGAATGAAAACCATGGTAAAGGGTATAGGCTTCTGTTTAAGATCAATGGAATGACATTTTAAAAGAGACAGACATAAGCTGATTAACATTTTAAATATTTTAAAACACATAAACACACACTCAGCTGCACACACAATGTAACCAAAAATGCAGCTGAAATCAATGATTAATGTATATAGTTCCTGCTACATAAAAAATGCTCCTTATTTATTAGCTGTTTCAGTTGTTAGTGCTATCAGAATACAGAACTGAGCATTTATATCATTTTTTAGAAAAAGGAGTTAATAGGGCAGAGAACTGAATGTTTTTGCTGAATATAAATCTCATTTCAACACATTGAAAATCTCCAAAATTAGGTACCTTTAAAATATCTTTGAATAAAAGTCTAAAACAAGATTATGCCAGATAGAAGCCGCTGTGAATAGCAATCTTGTTTTGACAGAGTCACTGAGGTTGCTTATGGTTCTTCTGAAAAATATTTTGACTATTATAACCAAGTGCTGAAAATTTTGAGAAAATGCAGGACTGTGAAGTCCACAGGGACAGTTGTCAGGATGCAACCATGTTTTCCCTGTAATATATATGTGTCGTGATTTCTAGAAGAAGTATTTGGAGCCAATATAGACAAATCCAAGGCAGAAATTAAAAATGGACATTTCCCAAGGAAATGGATTGGAGAAGGAACATCACTCAGGAATTGTGTTATTTTAGGAAGAAATGAACCATATGAGCAGCAGGTGTGTCTGCTGATAGAATGACTCTGTGTTTTAATTAAGCGGCATTTCCCTACAGAATAATTCCATAGGTAGTTTACTCAACTATTTTTTTTAAAGGGCATTAACACTTGTGTGATGTACTTTCTTCCCAGGCTATAAGTTAAAAAAAAAACTTGAAGAAATTTTAAATTCATTATGAAAGGAATACATAATAGGTACTCTGTTTATTGCAAAATATTTGTTCCCTATGACATAGTCTATCCAGGAATTCAAACAAATGTATTTACAGCCTTACTCTCACAGTTCACTTTCACTCTATAAACATTGCTGTAGCTTTACTGTAAAGAATTAGCCTTGGAATCAGTAAAGGAGTAAAATGTTTTGAGCTGTCCTAAAATGGCTATTGCTCAACCGATGGACACTTCTGCGGCTCTGACAAGTGCGGCATGGAAGAGTGAGGGCGACGTGCCATACCGTGTACAGCCAAAACTGCATGTTATGATGTCTTTTGAACTAAATAGTTGTCAACTAGTTTCAAACTTTCCACATAAGAACACACGAAATCCTGTAAATTTTGAAGGCTTATGAACGACTTCTCAACCTACCCATTGCCATCGAGTCGATTCCAACTCATAGCAACACTATAGGCAGAGTAGAACTGCCCCATAAGGCTTCCAAAGCTGTAAATCTTTGCAGAAGCAGACTGCCAAATCTTTCTCCCGTGAAGCGACTGGTGGGTTCAAACTGCCAAACTTTCAGTTTGGCACTTTAACCAGCGTACCACCAGGGCTCCTTGACTTAACAACAGGGAGAGTATATTCAAATTCCTTACTTGGCCTATCATAAATCCAGAGTTTTGTCAAAAAGAGTCAATGGAGTTGTGTTCCTCATCAGAGAAAATCAGCTAATTGAACTTTTTGACGGGCAGGCTTATAAAAAAGCCCCATAGAAGAAGTCTGTGATATTATCTTTCACATTGTTGATCTTGGCTTTTGAGGATCCCGTATTTCAGAGCTCTTGATTTTGATGTTCTCTGATAAGGTAGTGAAATCACCGAAGTGGGCTCCATATACTCATCGTTAGCACAAGGATTTTAAGGAACGAGAAGAAGTACTTGATTAGACTTAATTAGGAGAATGAAAAGAGAGGTCTCCTGCTCTTTTCTCTTTTTTTACAAATCTGTACCTACCGATTTCATCAATCATTGTCAGAAATGCTCAGTAGCCATGACTGGAAAAAAATGCTTTGCAGCAAGCTTGATAACCAGCATTTGTGACAGAAATAATTCTGAAAAACTCACGCCAATTTGTCTGGCAAGGAACTAAGTGTGACTGACTGTTGGATGGAAAATTCATAGATCGATAAATTCTAACATCTTTCAAAAAGTTGGCCCCTGAAGCTATTAATGTCAGATGTCCAAAGACACAGCTTCACACCATATAAATAGATATTAATTCCAAATATATTTTAAATTTATTGCCAACTGTGCAATAAGCATTGTATACTTTTTTTTTTTACACTGAAGTTGTTCTAAAGAAGGTATGCCTGGCTTCTCAAGAAGTGAGTTAAAAGTATAGTTTAAAAGAAAATGTCTCCAGCATAGGCAATATATGAGGGTGAATTTTACAATAACACCAAAAAATGTTGAATGTTTTCCTCAAGTAACTTTTTGATATGGTAGAGTCAGACTTTTCCTTAATTGTCAAGTATAAGATCAATTCTTAGGATTTTATTAAGTTTCCTTTTAAAGAAGCCATGGTATAAAACTAAACTTTTCTGTGCTTTGACAGTTCTTAGCTTATAATTACATGAAAGGGATGACAAGAAAATTAGATTGAAAAAAAAAAGGTTTTTCAGTTAGATAAACAATTAAAACAATATTTGACGCACCAGAGATGTGTCTAACTTTTTCAGAGTGAAGATGGTATTATAACATCTATGCTGCATGTTTGTATTGATGTTGTCTTTTCAGCAGAATCATAAAGGTAGTAAAAAGAGGCCAAAATTAATCTCCATGTAAGTGAGGCTTTCATGTTATAAAAAGTTACTGGATGCATACTTTTTTCTATTTTATTTTTAAAAGAAAGAAATAATGATGTTTAGGAACTCCAATGTCATATACACTAGATTCAATTTCCTAGGAATAGCTTTATAATAAGGGCACCCTTGATTAATTCAGGTATTTAATAGCAAAGTGATACAATGTTTTTAAACAGAGCTCTGAAGGTGGATCTGGGGAATTGGAATTCCATGACTAAGTTGGTAGACCTCTTATTTTAATGAGTTACGAAAAGAGAGAGAGAGAAGAAGCAACAGCAGTTGTCTGTGCTTTTAATTCTCATTTTTTAAAGATCTTTCCAACCATGAAAATTTTATGATTTTGAAGTCTTATCAACCCAAAATCAAGTACAGGTATACCTTGTATTACTGCACTTCGCAGATACTGTTTTTTTTTTTTTTTTTTACAAATTGAAGGTTTGTTGCAACCCTGAGTCAAGCAAGTCAAGTATTGACCCTGAGTCAGGTATTGGCACAATTTTTTCAACATCATGTGCTCACTTCATGTCTCTGAGCCACATTTTGGTAATTCTCACATTGTTTCAAAATTTTTCATTATTATTATGTCTGTTATGGTGACCCGTGATCAGTGATCTTTGATGTTACTATTGCAATTGTTTTGGGGCTCCAGGAACCACACTCACATAAGACTCAATCAATGTTGTGTGTGTTCTGCTGCTCCACCGACCAGCCGTTCTCCTGTCTCTCTCTCTCTCCTAAGTCCTCCCTATTCCCTGAGACATGAAAATATTGAAATTAGGCCAATTAATAACCATACAATAGCCTCTAAGTGTTCAAGTGAAAGAAAGAGTCACAAGTCTCTCACTATAAGTCAAAAGCTAGAAATGATTAAGCTTAGTGAGGAAGGTATGTCGAAAGCCAAGACAGGCCAAAAACTAGGCCTCTTGTGCCAAGCAGTTAGCTGAGTTGTGAATGCAAAGGAGCAGTTCTTGAAGGAAATTAAAAGTGGTACCCCAGTAAACACAGGAATGATAAGAAATCAAAACAACTTTATTGCTGATACAGAGAAAGTTTTAGTGGTCTGAATAGAAGATCAAACCAGCCAAAACATTTCCTTAAACCAAAGCCTAATCCAGACCAAGGCCCTAACTCTCTTCAATTCTATGAAGGCTGAGGGAGGTAAGGAAGCTGCAGAAGAAAAGTTTGAAGCTAGCAGAGATTGGTTCACGAGGTTTAAGGAAAGAAGCCATCTGCATAACATAAAAGTGCAAGGTGAAGCAGCAAGTGCTGATGTAGAAGCTGCAGCAAGTTATCCTGAAGATCTAGCTAAGATAATTGATGAAGATGGCTACACTAAACGACAGATTTTCAAAGTGGATGAAATAGCCTTATATTGGAAGAAGATGCCATCTAGGACTTTCATAGCTAAAGAGAAGAAGTCAGTGCCTTTCTTCAAAGCTTCAAAGTTCAGGCTGACTCTCTTGTTAGGGGCTAATGCAACTGGTAACTTTAAGTTGAAGCTCATGTACCATTCCAAAAATTCTAGGCCCCTTAAGAATTATGCTAAATCGACTCTGCCTATGCTCTATAATGGAACAACAAAGCCTGGATGACAGCACATCTGTTTACAACATAGTTTACTGAATATTTTAAGCCCATTGTTGAGACCTACTGTTTAGAATAAAAGATTCCTTTCAAAATATTACCGCTCATTGACAGTGCACCTGGTCACTCAAGAAGCTCTATCATGGATTGAACTGTGTCCCCCAAAAGTCTCTGTCAACTTGCCTAGGTCATGATTCCCAGTATTGTATGATTGTTTACCATTTTGTAATCTGAGGTGATTTCTCTACGTGTTGTAAATCCTGTCACTGTGATGTAATAAGATGGATTAACAGCAGTTATATTGATGAAATCTACAAGATTAGATAGTGTCTTAAGCCAATCTCTTTTTTTTAAAGCCAATCTCTTTCAAGATATAAAAGAGAGAAGCAAGCAGAGAGACATGGGAACACTATACCCCCAAGAAAACAGTGCCAGGAGCAGAGTGCATCCTTTGGACCTGAGGTTCCTGCATGGAGATACTCCCAGACCAAGGAAAGACTGATGCATCACAAGGACCTTCCTTCCGATAGAGAGAGATAGGCTTCTCCTGGAGCTGATACCCTGAACTGGACTTGTAGCTTACTAGACTGTGAGAAGATAAATTTCTCTTTGTTAAAGCCATCCGCTTGTGGTATTTATGTTACAGCAGCACTAGATGACTCAGACAAGCTCTGATGGAGATGCACAAAGATATTAATATTGTTTTCATGCCTGCTAACACAACATCCATTTTGTAGCCAATGGATCAATGAGTAATTTTGATTTTCAAGTCTAATTATTTAAGAAATATATTTTGTAAAGCTATATATAGCTGCCATAGACAGTGATTCCTCTGGTGGATTTGGACAAAGTAAATTGAAAACCTTCTGGAAAGGATTCACCATTCTAGATGCCATTAAGAATATTTGTGATTCATGGGAGGAGGTCAAAATATCAACATTGACAGGAGTTTTGAAGAAGTTGATTCCAACCCTCGTGGATGACTTTGAGGGGTTCAAGAGTTGGGTGCAGGAAGTAACTGCAGATTAGTGGAAATAGCAAGAGAACTAGAATTCAAAGTAGAGCCTGAAGATATGAATGAATTACTGTAATCTCATGATGAAACTTTAATGGATGATGAGTTGCTTCTTGTGGATGAGCAAAGAAAGTGGTTTCTTGAGATGGAACCTATTCCTGGTGAAGATTCTGTGAACATTGTTGAAGAATAAACTCAGTAAATAAGCAGTGGCAGTGTTTCAGAGGATTGACTGCAATTCTGAAAGAAGTTCTACTGTGGGTAAAAAGCTATCAAACAGCATAGCACGCTACAGAGAAATCTTTCATGAAAGGAAGAGTCAATCAATGTAGCAAACTTCTTTGTTGTCTTATTTTAAGAAATTGCCACAGCCACTGCAACCTTTAGCAAACACCACCCTGATCAGTCAGCAGCTATCAGCATTGAGGCAAGACCCACCACCAGCAAAACAATTACGACTTGCTGAAGGCTCACATGATGGTTAGCATTTTTTAGCAATAAAGTATTTTTTAATTAAGGTATGTACTTTTTTTTAGACATAATGCTACTGCACACTTAACTGACTACAGTATAGTGTAAATGTAACTTTTAAATGCTCTGGGAAACCAAAAAATTCTTGTGACTCACTTTACTGTGGTGATCTGGAACTGAACCTGAAATATCTCTGAGGTATGCCCGTATAATGAAAATATATAGTAAGTACTTCTCCTCACATTTTAGATGTGCACATGCTTGTAATTATGATCTTTATTTAATTTTTGTTAACTTTGCATAAAAGGAAGAAAATTCAGTTATCCAAAGTCCTATCACCTCTATTGTTAAAATATCTTCCCCCTGGAAATGTAAGGGTGGTTTTTGGCTACCATTTGACTATAGAACCTGACTTTGTTTCTCCAACAACTGACTAGTTGGAAGATAGTAATGAATGAAAGACTGATTTTTTTCTGTTGTGAAGCTGATGTAGTTGGTGCTTCTAAAGCCATGGAGGCTGGATGAACCCTTGAAACTATTGCCCTGAGGTAATCTTTAAACCTTAAGCCAAAAATATCCCCTGAAGTCTTCTTAAAAACAGTTTATCTTAACTAGTAAAAAACGTCTACCTTGAGCATTATGTTATTTTAAGAAGTATCTATATGGGATCAAATTGACAATAGCAACTCTACGGAGCAGTTCTGTTCTATAAGGTCACAATTAGTTGGAATAGACTTGATGGCAGTGGGTTGGAGTTTTTGGAGCTTATGTTAATGGTGGAGGAACAACTCAGAAAAGGAGAATGAGAAATGCAAAACTCAAAGAATGTAATCAATGTCACTGAACTGTACATGTAGAAACTGTTGAATTGGTGTTGTTTTGCTGTGTATATTCTCAACAACAACAAAATCAATTAAATTTTAAAAAAATGTATTGAATGAATATAAAGGTCACAACTAATTCTAAGCAACAGCAGTAAAGATAAATATATTTTAAATGGAAACTAAAATTTCATGAGACAGTCTGCTTTAATTTTTACTGACATAGATAAAAAATAGATACATGCATGGTGTTAAATGCAATGAATCACATTAAGATTCTACAATGCGCAAAGACGAGTGAGTTCTCACAGAAAGGATAAACTGAGAATAGAACAATGACTTAGTAAATAAATTCTGTAGAGAGTCAGTCTTGATAATTAAAGAACTTTTATGCTTGATATTTACCTTGGCCTTCATGACCACTTTCTCTATACTTATACCTTGTAACATGTCAACAAATGGTGCGTTATCTTATCTATAACGAAAAGCCAAAATTAGTGTTTCCTTTTACATACTACACATTTAACACAGTTTTTTACATGCACTAAAATCTTAGCATTGAAACAGGTTGTGCTAATGCTTCCAGTAATACATATATAACCCAGTAGGAGTACTGCTATTTAGCCTAATCAGGTATATGCCTGCTGTTGTGTACTCTCATTAGAAATCATGAGAAAAATGATGTAGTTAAGGTATGGTCATATAATCTCTGTCTTTATGCTTAATTTTCCCATAGTATTTCTATTGTCATTTCAACTGTATGAACTAAGTTGGATTTCCTTGAGTAGAGCAGTTAATTGATTGGTTTGAGGCTTCCTATAGGGTCGCTATGAGTCGGAATCATCTTGAGGGCAATGGGCTTGGTTTGGGCTTTTTTTTCTTTTCTTTTTTTTTTTGTCAGTATATAGACTTTAGCTTCAAAATTTTATTTAAACATTTTCTTAAGAAAATAAAAGAAGAAAAATATCTGACTATCAAGACAACTATCATTAAAATGTGGTAACAGAAAAAGTAACTTAGCAAATTTGTAACCAGAATATTAGTACTCTGATCTAAATAAAGATATTACCAAATAGATGCGCAAGAAGCCCAGTTAGCACAGTGATTAACCACCCAGCTGCTAACCAAAAGATCAGCAATTCAAACTTACCAGCTGCTCCACAGGAGGAAAATGAGCCAGTTTGCTTCTGTAAAGATTTACAGCCTTGGAAACCCCAAGGGGGCAGTTCTACTCTGATTTACAGGCTCCCTATGAGTTGGAATTGACTCAACAGAAATGAGTAATAGCGGCTCAATGGGATATTTCAAGAAATTTCTTGAAAAAGTAGCAAGCTGCTGTACATGTTAAATTTTTTGGCTCTATTGGTTTTAATACTGCCCTAGTGTCTATAGACGTGCTGTCAAATATGTGGCTATTGGGCATTTTATACCCTCTGAGAGATAGATTGGCACAATAGCTGCAACAATGAACTCAAACACGCCAATGATCATGTAGATAGAACATAGACCTGGCGACTTTAGGTTCTGTTACACGTAAAGTCGCCAGGAATTGAAGCCGCCTCTGTAGCAACTAACAATAACACCAAGCTGGAATCAGGACCTGAATTTTTAATTTTATATATTTTTTGATAAAATTGAATTTCAATTAAAAACTGAAGCAGGATAAAAAGCTTTTTGGCTAAACACATCTTTATTGTTTTTGTAAGACTATATTTCACCATAATCACTGAAAACAAAGCATTCATATTGAGATATGCTCTGATTGTAAAACACACAAGGGTTTTAAAGACTGAGGACCAAAAAAAAAAAAAAAAAAGTAAACTATCTCATTAATAGTTTATTACAGGTTTAAATGATAACATTTTGTATATTTATACTTTTTATGTAACTATTAAAAATAATATCCAACTCACTTTATACTTTTATTGTACAGAGCCGTCCCAGTGTAACAGAAAATAGGAGATGTTTCACAGTTTGGAAGGTTTGCAAACCATTCCATTCAGTTTTAGAGTGAGGTAAGATAGTATAGTTTCTAAAAAAAAGTAAAAATTAGGTTTCAAACTCAAATCTGCCAATAAAAATTAGGCATTGGTTGTACTATTTTACAACAAATAATAGTTACTTGAGTACGCATATGGCAAGTATGAGAGATACAATTTCTTCTTTTTCTAATCATAGTTGGAACCACACACAAATAACACACACACACACACACACACACACGCAGACACTCACATATTTTGAAATATGTTTCAAGTATTTTTCTGCCTTTTTTTCTGGAACTTGTGATAATAGTGTAAAGTGGGAAGATTTATTTTAAGAATTATACATCCAAAAGTATTTGGTTCTGTGTCATTGTTTTGGAGGAGATGCATATATCAAAGTATTGGTTTTATTTGTTTATTTTATTTAATCTCTCATTTGGTGATCATTTTACTGTAAAGAAAGGTGAAAAAGAAGTGAAAAATGAAATTTTATTGAGCATATAGAGTATAAGAACAATATATAATACGTATATATCTATTCTGTTCATATGAATTATTTCACTTTATCCTAATAATAACTTGATTATGGACTGGGATTGGAACATATAATATTGATTTAATTTTATTATTAATAAAGCAGAGTGCTTCTGTGCTTTGCTTAAAATTATCCTGCAGGACCCCGAATGCTCTTCAGGTCATCCTTCATCCCAGCATACAGCAGAGATAAAGGCAGTTTGAAGAAAAACAAAGCTACTGTTTAAAGCAGGCAATGGGACAATAAGTTAAATAACTATGCATTTGCAATTTTTCAGCCATTCTTAATTAGTAATAGAGAGGAAAGAACTTACATACAGTCACTGTTACAGAATTTAATTTCAAGTTGAAGCACTTGGGGAAACCCACACAATACCAAATTTTTCTTCCATGTTTGATATTTTATTGTAGTCAAGTTAATTTCATGTGAGAATTATTTATTTACCAACTGTTAGAAATTAGATCCAGGGTTATTTACAAAGATTTATGGAAAAAAGTGTGTGCTGTCAAGAAGCTCTTCTTCAGTTGAACAAAATCTAATCTAAGGCATACTATATACAAGTCCTAAATTAGAATATATTCTTTTTTCTCATAGTCTCTATTCCAAAAAATAAAAAAAAGAAAAAAGAAAAAAATTAGCTTACTTTTTAAAATTTGTTTGTTTTTGCTATTATTTTTTGAAGACCTAAAAGTAGTCATTCCTGAGTCATTACTGCTGTTGTCTGCTTACAAAAAGTATTATGTATGTGAGTTACATAAAGATAAATAAGGTATGATAATTTGAACAAATATCATTAGCATACACACTACTCAGAGCAAGAATTATTATTATTTTTGTGGCTTGCTTTCTTTTTTTTCCTATACTTACACTACTGAGGTCATATCGTATATGCATTTCTTCATTTTTATTTTCATTTAACAAAATGTCATGAATATTTTCTGCATTACTAAATATTTTAATATTTGTTGCAAATATCATTTTAACTATTGTAAACTATTCCTTTGATTAAATGCAAAATACATTATTTAACTGCATATAGGTTGGTGTACCTGTTAAAGCACTCGGCTCCTAACTGAAAGGTTGGAAGTTCGAACTCACCAACCGCTCTGCAAGAGATGTTGCAGTCTGTGTCCATTAAGATTTACAGCGCTGGAAACCTATGGGGCAGTTCTACTTTGTTCTATAGGGTCGCTATGAGTCAGCATCAACTCGGCAATGGGTTTGGATTTTTTTTTAGGTTGGTTCCAATCTTTCTCTATTATAAATAACACTTTAGTGTTCCATTTTGAAAATAAATATTTTTATGTCTTTGTGAGCATATTAAGATAACTTTCTAAAACTAGAATTACAGAACAAAAGAAGCAACGATTTGAAAATCTTATGATATACTGCAAAAATAAATTATTTAGAAGACTATACTGAATTATAATTTTACCTTCACAAACTTTCACAAATACTAAACATTTTATGCCTTTACCTTTTTTGCAGTTAGTATCACATCTCTTCTAAAGTTCTAGGTCATACTTTCTATTAGCAAATGCAGTCAATCTTTACATTTTGTTTACCATATTTTTTTTGCCCTTAATCACTTTTCTTTCATGAATTTATAAACGATAAGTTTCTTAAGGAGCCCTGGTGATGCAGTAAGTAAGAGTTCAGCTGCTAACCAAGAGGCTGGTAGTTTGAATCCATCGACTGCTCCGTGGAAACCCTATGGGGCAGTTCTACTCTGTCCTACAAGGTTGCTATGAGTGGTAATCTAATCAACGGCAAAGGGTTGGATTTATTTTTAAGTTGCTTAAAGATGGAAGTCTGTTCCTGATGTGATATAGCAAGGACAAATAAAAGAAAGACAGCAAAAAGGAAAAAGTAAAATCAATTATTTGTATAACTTCTTGTTCTTTAGGATATATGGATTTGGTGGGAGCACAGAACATTCTCCCCATCTATACTTCTCTATATCCTTCAACATCACAAGTAGAAGGGCATTTTGAGTAGACAAGCTTAATTTGATGTGAGAAAAGTAAACCCTCCATAAAGTACAATTTTCTAAACTGATTAAAATATTTAATATTTGTACTATCAATACACAAATTATGAAAAATCTGGGGTTTGGGTCTACGTATATATATACATATATAGAGAGAGTGTTTTATATAAAATTATATAAACATATAAACATATATATTTTTAATATACATAAATATTACATATATTATATGTATATACCTGTTGCCATTGAGCTGATTCTGACTCATGGTGACCCTACAGGACAGAGTAGAACTGCCCCATAGGGTTTCCAAGGAGCAGCTGGTAGATTCTAACTGCCGACCTTTTGGTTAGCAGCCGAGCTCTTCACCACTGCACCACCAGGGCTCCATTAATGTATTTAAAAAATAAAACAAAAAACCTGTTGCCACTGAGTTGATTCCAACTCATAGCAACCCTGTAGGACAGAGTAGAACTGCCCCATAGGGTTTCCAAGGGGCGCCTGGTGGATTCAAACTGCCGACCTTTTGGTTAGCGGGTGTAGCTCTTAACCACTACGCCACTAGGATTTCCATGATACATATATGCAATATATGTTATATAAAAAACATATATATATACACACATAAGCGAAACTAGAATTGAAGAAAATGCTGACAAAACAATTTTTTTTAATATTGCCAAAAGAAGATACTTTATTGAAGATATTTCATTATCGTCTTTCGAATGTATGTGTCTTATATGCCTTGAAATGGATTAAAGCTTTTAACAAAAGTTTGTCTATGTATTTCTACTACATTGAGTTTCTTCTCAGACTATTGTTTCTCGTATGAAGGCATGATATAAATTAATCAACTGTTTTGAGAATCAGGGTACTGAATGGAAGGAGTAGCTGGGAGGACTACAGTGTTCTTGGAGTGCAATGTTGGATTAGATCTGTAATTTAGTTCAGCTAGCTTCAAAATCCAGTTCCACAGCAGGAAACCAATCCTCCATGGAAACCTTCTGGACATAAATGTAACTGAACTTCAGTTGTAACACCTTGAATTTGGGAGTCAATCTTCCAGGAAATAACAAATTAAATGGAAAATTACTCTGGTTTACCTTGGAGATAACGTCACATTTTAGAAAACTGTCTTGAAGAAGCAGCTTTTTCCTAAGCTGATAAAGCTTTCAGTGTGTTCTTAATACTATAGAAGTGTCATTATACCCCCAAGTGAAAATATAAAAATATAGTTGGTGTGGTATAATTATAAAAAAAAGACAGAGAAATAAACAAAAGACTAAATTAAGTAAACTCTACTGCGTATCTCCTACAATATTAAAATATGGAAATATGAGTCTTTTTATCTTGGAATGACCAGAAATAACACTATAGCTTTCTGTTTATTTGCTTGTTTTGTTTTTTATTTAAAGTCTCTTTGGATCTCCAAGCATGAACCCATACATAAATGGGAGATGAAGCCATGACTATACATCACTTAGGAGTCCTTCGGTGGCACAAATAGTTAAATGCTAGTCAAAAGTTTGGCAATTCGAACCCACCAAGTGGTACCTTGGAAGACAGGCCTGGCAATATTTCCAAACAGTTATAGCTTTAAAAACTATAATGCAGCAGTTCTACTTTGCACATGTGGGGTCACCATAAGTAGGAATTGACTCAATGGCAATTAACAACCACAACATGTAGCTCTCAATGTATTATGCACATTCAAGTTGGAAAAATGATATTGGATTTACTGTCTGTGTAATGAGGAAATTCTGTTTTCTTCACGAGAAAGAGCAATCTAAGTGTCTGTGATTGCCTATTTGCTATTCACCAAGTCTTGATACTATCACCCCCTCTCTGAATTTTCCATTGGTCCTATCAGAATCCTACTCCTTTTATACCCAATATCTCTATCATGACTAACTGTGGTCTTTTATTGCAAACAGTTTTATATATGCTATCCAGTGGTGTAACAAGGTGGGCTGTGGGCTGTTCGCCTTGGGTGCAGGTGAAAAACAAATGCATTTTCTGTAGAGAATTAGCTGTAATAAAACAGACTAAAATTCAGTCTGCTTTTTATTATACGCATAAGCCAGCTAATCTAAGTAATGTCAGTTATAAAATACTCCCTTCCTTGGGAGAGGACCGCTCCCACTGCACAACACCCTCCACTTTCCCCCTCTGTGCCATTTGGAACACCGCTAGTTCTATACCTCCTTCAGCTATCATATTTACTGGTATAATATATTTTTTATAATTTGTATATCTGTGGCAACATAGCACATACTTAAGAAATGCTGATAGAGCGTGTCTAAAAATAATGAATAGCACAGATAGGAGATCTCAAATAAAAGGGATAATGAGAAAGTTGGATTGCTTCCTAAATAAACATGAGAAATTATTCTCTGTATTAAATAAGAGAAACAAGCACTTTAGAACAAATAAATTAAGGAAATATTCTAAAAATATATTTTTTCCTAAGGTTTGGTGAATGAAACAAATTATACAGCAAAGAATATATATTATTTGAATATATATATATATTATTTGAATTATACAGCAAAGAACGAAATAAGCAAGATCTCAAGAACTTAACAAGGCTTGAATTTCACATCAGCCTATGTGTCTGATGGTGAACACCTGGGACAAATATTGAAATAATGACATCTCCTTCTCTTTAGATTTACAAATTTTGTAAGAGTGGCTGTAATTGACAAAAATCAAACCTGAAACATATGAGGAAATGGATTTGGGGAAGTGTAGATCTTGGCTTCTTATTATGATGTAGAGGAAAACTCATACAGGAGGTTGTGTATAGATACTTAAATTCTGAAGCAGCCAATATACAAGAGGTGGTATACAGATAAATAAATTTTTTCTGAAGCAGTAAAAATCTCACTAACATGGAATATAAAATAGTATAAACACATGCAATACACATATCAAGATGAACCAAATATCTAATGGTGAAAAACCTGTGGTTTTGACATTAAATAATTTGGATATCCTTTTATCCCAGAAACAAGACTGAATATCTAGATATGAATTATTTGACAATGATGGAATTGAATTTTGAGAATTTCATGCAGAAAGGAATATGGAGGAGAGAGGTTTGTCTTTCATACAAAGTAGAAAAGTATTTGGTGTGACTATAAATGTAGTTTGAATGGAGACAATATTTTTTATTTTGATGTGCATTCCTCAAAATCAAATCAAAGTGGAAATGATACTTAAAGATAAAATCTTCCCTGCATAGAACATAGGCAGGGCCTGAAATAGTTTCAGCTTACAACTATTAAGATTATATATTATATAGATGTCATAGATATAATATTATAAGGAGGCCTGGTGGCGCAGTTGTTAAACTCTCAACTGCTAACCAAAAAGTCAGCAGTTCGAACCCGACAGCTGCTCTGTGAGAAAAAGATGTGACAGTCTGATTCCATAAAGATTACAGCCTTGGAAACCCTACAGGACAGTTCTACCCTGTCCTGAAAGGTTGTTATGAGTCGGCATCGACTCAACTGCAACTGGTTTTTGTTTAAATAATATTATAATGTACTTTAAAACGTATTATTTTATAATTTGAAATATCATTAAATTACAATTTTTATTCTATGTAAATTATATATTACTTAAATTATTATCAGTGTATAATTTGTAACTTTTTTCCTGAATTCACGTATTAACTGACTAGAATATACTTAAACGTTGTATATCTGAATTGAGAAGCTTCATGTGAAATAAGAACCAGTTAATGGCATAGTAGTCAAAGTAAACATTGTTATTTTTTAACCTATAGTCTCCATGGGGACAGAGAACTTTATCCTCTTTTCACTGCCTTATCCTGAGCCCCTAATGATTGGAAAAACCCACTGCCGTCGAGTCTATTCCAACGCATAGCGACCCTACAGGACAGCGTAGAGCTGCCCCATAGGGTTTCCAGGAAGTGCCTGGTGGATTCGAGCTGTAGAACTTTTTGTTAGCAGCCGTAGCTCTTAATCACTAGGCCACTAAGGTTTCCAAATGATTGAAATGATACATTAAAAAGAAAAAACACCAACAGACATCCTGCAATGTGCAAGAAAAAGAATAATATGGTGTCAGGAAAGAGATGAATTATTATGGTTTGATAGAAGCCATTACTGTTGGGCCACTAATCAGTAGGTGAGTAGATAATATATTTATTTGGTTGTTGACACTAAAAAAAACGCAGAGCATGGCAAAAATCCACAGAAAGACACTACTCTGGAAGCTGACAGTCTTGCTGCTGAGTACACTGAGATGTTGACGCTTGAGATATCTGTTGACTGGGGAGAAAATGAACAGAATACCAAGAAGAGCATCTTAAATGGAAAAAAAAAAAAACAGTGCCATACAGCAGCATGGGCGTTCTAGCACACAGGACTCACTGGGGATTCCTTCTTCTTTCTAAGGCTTATTTTTAGTTACCTCTTTTCATTTTTAGCACAGACTCTAAGAATTGTGCTCTCTGTGTTCTAATGCTGGTAAGACTTTTTTGTCTGTCTTGACTTCTCTTTAGCCAGATATTTATGTTGAGGTTACCAATTTAGATTCTTTAATTTGCTGCTCCCACATAAATCACACGGTCTTTTCCAAGTGTCTTCTTAGTAACTATAGGAAAATATTTGGATTTAATAAAAATCAAACCAATTGAAAAGGTAGTCACATTATCTAAAAAGTACTAGTATTTTCTATAAATTGTATCTCTCTCTTGCTTGCTCGCTTGCTTTCTCACTCTCTCTATCTCCTGTCTAGTCGCTGTCATGTCAGTTCTGACTCATGGTGACTCCATGTGTTGCAGAGTAGAACTGCCCTCCATAGGATTTTCATGACTGTGACCTTTTGGAAGCAGACTGCCAGGTCTTTTTTTCTGACGTGCCTCTGGGTAGGTTTGAACTGCCAACCTTTAAGTTAGTGCTTAATCATCGGTGCCATCCAGAGGCTCTTTTCTTTCTTTCTTCTTCTTCTTCTTTTTTTTTTAGTTCCCTTCTTTCACTCCCAGCTTCTTAGTATTCTCAGTGTCCACTTGGACTCTTCTGTTTAGCATTTAACCCTACCAAATCCTATCTGGTTTGAAAATGGATAGTTATCAATTTTTACCTCAATGTGCTTTTAGTTACGGACCATCCTAAAGTTTAATTTGATTCTCATTTCTTTCCCAAGCTGGTATTTCATTTTCTATCTACTACAAGCTCATAATGACCAACATTTTTTCACCCTGGTATGTATTAGACTTTTACCGTACAGTATTGCTCTAAAAATTTTGTCTCCTACTATGGTCTACTGGAGCCCTGGTGGTGCAGTGGTTAAGAGCTCTTCTGCTAACCAAAAGTCAGCAGTTCAAATCCGCCAGCTGCTCGTTGGAAACCCTATGGGGCAGTTCTACTCTGTCCTATAGAGTTGCTATGAGTCAGAAAGGACTTGACGGCAACAGGCAACAGTTATGGTCTTCTAGAAGAGGAAGGCATTTCTATATTTGATTGTCCTAACATAGACAATGTCTCTATTCTTGTTTGCGAAGGCTCTGGATTAATGTTGGCATGATTTCTGTAGCTCTTCATTAATATTTATGACTCAGATCTCCAGGAATTTTATAACTTTTGAGTATTGTGTAGCTAACGAGATATAGGAAACACTTTCTTGTATTTCCTTGAAGACTGCTCATCAAACCAGTACTCACTCTATCTCCATCAAGAGTGATGCTGTTTCATTCTTACTATGTAGATAACTCTCTTCACATCTCCTGTAATACTGCAGAGTTCCAACTACGTGTATTCTTCTTTCTCCATTGGCCTGATTTTCTCTGTATTCTTTGATATTTCTTATATATTTCATCAGCCAATTTTAGGTTTATTATATGTTTAAGTGAAAATCTTTTAACTTGTTATTATTGCTGAATCTCACTAACGGCTATATGGCCTCCAAAACAAATAGTAACTACTTGAGCTTGGTTGCTATATATATATTTATATAAATGTTGGAGAAAATAAAGCTCTATCAGTGTTTTGAAATTGTTTTTCTTTAACAAACCTCTGAATTTCAGTACGCTTCCAGCTTGAATGGGAAGTTGGTTTCACACTTCAGAAAAGATGTTCAATGGTTCTTATAATGTGAATCTTGTTCAAATGGACACTTTGTGCAGATTTTAGATACAGGCAGGTAGGAGAACAGCAAAGATGGAGATGTATGTGAACAAATAATGTTTCTAATTAAATTCTAATTAAAATTCGTATGGGGTGATGAAAAGATAAATTTACTAATGGATAATTTCAATAGCCTGATAAAGCTAAAATTAAACACAGCAGGTTGAGAGGGTTTATAGTGATTAACAAAGATATTATGAACCATCAGTTTATATTGGGTAACACTGAATAATTTAATTTTGTACTTTAATCAAGATAGTGTTTTTATGAAAAACAAAATAGAAATATCTTAAAAAGCAAGGTGTCATCATAGTTCTGATAAATTTATTTTATGGCATATGTCTAGAGGAATTCTGGAACAATGTTGTTATTATTCTGTATTTATATTAACTGTTAACATTGTAGGTCCACGTATTACATCAATGTTAATTTTGCCGTTATTGAGTAGCTTTAAAAATGTTGTTAAGTGCCCTCAAGTTGATTCCAACTCATAGTGACCCCATGAGATAGAGTAAAACTGCCCCATAGGGTTTTCTAGACTATAATCTTTTTTTGTGTGTGTGCTTTAGATGAAGTTTTACAGGGCAAGTTGGTTTCTAATTAAACAATTATCACACATGTTGTTTTATAACATTGATTGCCAACACCATGATGTGTCAACCCCCTCCGCTTCTAGACCGTTACCAGCTTTCCTGCCCCTCCTGGACTGGCAAGCACATTTAGTCTCTTTTTGTGTGTGTGCATGTGTGAGTGTGTGGGCCTGTCTAATCTTTGGCTGAAGGGAGAACCTCAGGAGTGACTTCAGTACTAAGTTAGAAGGGAGTCCAAGGGCCATACTTTCAGGATTTCTCCAGTCTCTGTCAGACTGGTAAGTCTGGTCTTTTTTTGTGGGTTAGAATTTTGTTCTACATTTTTCTCCACCTCTGTCTGGGACCCTCTATTGTGACCCCCGTTAGAGCAGTCGCTGGTGGTAGTTGTCCTGGACTCAGTCTGGTGGAGGCAGTGATAGTTGTGGTCCATGAGTCCTTTGGACTAATCTTTCCCTCATGTCTGGTTTTCTTCCTTTTCTCCCTTGCGGTAGATGGGGTGGGACCAGTGGAATATCTTAGCTGGCCGCTCACAAGCTTTTAAGACCTCAGACACCACTCACCAAAGTAGGATATAGAACAATTTCTTTATAAACTATGTTATGCCAGTTGAGCTAGATGTCCCCCAAGACCATGGAATTACTGGGCTGAGGGCTAGACTATAATCTTTATGGAAACAGATGGCCAAGTTTTTCTCCCTTGATGAGTTTGAATTGCTTACCTTTTGGTTAGCAGCTAAGCACTTAGCCATTGCGCCATCAGGGCTCCTTTTGCTTAGCTTTGAAAATAGAAGGTACTAAAAAGGATAGCGGGATGTTTTTATTTTTAACATACCAACAACCTATCAACATACCCATTCATTCTGTCATGAATTATTGAAAATCTACTATATTCAAAGACCTATACCAATAACCTGAATATCAAAAGATCTTACAAGTTGTTTCTATTAACTAATTTATACTGGGACCCTACATATTGTGTTCACATACCAAAAAACAACGACATTCTACATTCTAGTTTAACATTCACTGCACACCTATTTTGTGTTATACATTCTTCCAGGTTCCACCTAGAGGCCACATTTTACAAGTTAGAAAGCTGAAGTTGTGAGGTAAAAGTAACTGGCCCAAGGCCACATTGGAGGAGCTGGGATATGAATCCAAGTTTTTTTCTGAGTCTATAATTATTGATCTTTTACCACACTACAAATGGTCTCTCATATAACGGCTAATATATAAATGGTGTTTTAAGTTTTTCCTAATATCCTGTATGTAGCGTATCTTTAAAGAGCCCCGGTGCTGCAATTGTTAAGCTGCTAACTTAACTGCTAACTGCAAGATTAGCTCTTCAAAACCCACTGGCTGCGCCATGGGATAAAGATGTGGCAGTCTGCTTCCATAAATGTTTACAGCCTTGGAAACCCTATGGGGAGGTTCTTCTTTGTCCTATGGGTTCACTAAGAGTCAAAATCGACTCCACTGCAATAGGGTTTGGTTTTTTTTTGGTTTGTATATCTTTGGTTTTTCATAAAACTTTCTTTCATATGCATGGGGGTGATAATATCTTTAATTTCTATATGAAGAAACTAAGAAACAGCAGCTGTGATTCTCATTTTCTTCAATTTGCAGTTTTTGTTTTTATTTGTAAGGGTTTTTAAAATAAAACTTTGATTTTAGAACAGCTTTATATTTACAGAAAAGTTGTGAAGACAGTATAAATAGCTCCCATGTACCAACATCTCCCATTGTTAATATCTTCTACTTCTGCTGCAATTAGTGGACCAATATCAATACATTATTGTTAACTAAAACTGATATTTTATTTATATTTCCCTAATTTTTACCTAATGTTCCTTTCTGTTCCAGAGTCTGATTCTGAATACTTCATTACATTTAGTCAACATGTCTCCTTAGGCTCCTCTCAGCTGTGACAGTTTCTCATACTTTCCTTGTTTTTAGTGACCTTGACAATTTTGAGGAGTAGTGATAGGTATTTTGTAGAATGTCCCTCACTTAAGATTTGGATTTGTCAGATTTTCTTCTTTTATGATTAAACTGGGGTTATGGGTTTGAGGGGGAAGAGCAGAGATGGAAAGTATAATTCTCATCCAATTATATGAAAAGCATATGCAATTAACACATTTATAACTGATGGTGTTAATCTCGAAATTGGCTGAAGCAATGTGTTTTCAGGTTTCTTCATTGTCAAGTTACTCTTTCTTTCCTCCTTTACATACTATACTGTTTGGAATGAAGTCACTGTGTGAGGCCCACATCTAAGGAATGGGAGTTGTGCTCCAATCTCTTTGAGGGAGGAGTATGTCTAGTTATTTTTCCTGATTATAAAATAACAAATCATTAAATAACACTAAACAATGTACAATAAAAGGTATAAAAATTATAAAAACAGAAGTTATCTATAATCCCATATGCATAAATTACTTAATGTCAGTGAGCTCAAATTCTGACAGTTATACTGTAGATGACATTTATTAACATTGAATCACACTGTGAGAAACTTACTCTTTTTATTCTCTTTCAGACCTACACAAAAATCAAAGACAATGTCAGTCTTATGCCAGTTTGTTCTCTGCAATTGTCTGACATCATCTCTTTATGAAACCCACTGGAGCAGTCTTAGGCTCAGCCAAATTGATACATACATTTCTTTGGGCACTAAATTCAATCTATGGCATCTGTCGTGGAAGAAGTACTGTTAGAGTGCTCCTTAGAAACTAGGATGGCAAGAATTCCTCTCATGTACTTTGGACATGTTATCAGGAGGGACTGGTGCCTGGGGGAGGACATCATGCTTGGTAAAGTAGAGGGTCAGTGAAAAAGGGGAAGACCCTCAGTGAGATGAATTGACACATCGGCTGCAACAATGGATTCAAACATAGCAATGATTGTGAGGATGGTGCAGGACCAGGCAGTGTTTCGTTCTGTTGTGCGTGGTGTCACTATGAGTTGTAACCAACTAGATGGCACATAACAAGTACAGTCCTCAGAAAAAGACAATAGCATTACTAATTACATTGCTCTTCAATATGGCTGTTTATATTGAAACCATATAGATTTTCTTGTTTGCAGTTCCCAAGACCATTTATTTAATGCTGATGACATAATTACTCATGATGCTACATCATCCACCATGTCACACATTAATGCTGACTTCCAATGAGTTTCTCAAAGTTTGTTACTCTGCTTTGTTGATAATGACCACAAAGACAAATCTTACACTGAGCGTATGCAGAAAAATATTAGAGATCATTTTAGTCCAGGTCATGTTAAATATACCCTTTGAAATTTTATTGCATAAACAGAATATACCTTCCAACCACAGCTTCTCTTTGACTCTTTAGTCTTTAATTACTGCATTCCTAGAATGTGATCTCTTTGAATGCTAACTGCACCTTTGCCATCCATATACCCACCACCAGAAGACAGGATAGGTGAGAAACTCATCATCAGAGTAAGAAGAGTACACTCTTCTGTATTCCTCTTCCAAAATGCCTTACCTGTGAAGATGCAGTATCACCAACACATTTATCAGAACGAAGAGAGAGTATTGATCAAAGGGCTCATGGGTTTGGAAAGCCCTTTGAGAAGACAGGTGACACCATCCCAGGATGGCTGCCCTGGAAGACTGTCTGACCACCGTTCCCAGCCTAAGGGGAGGTAGGGGTGTGACTAACCTGGGTTCCAGCTGGGGGCAGCACACAGGTCAATGAAACCTGTAGGCATAATTATCCCTCTTCTACCCCTCACCCTTCCTAGAACATCTGCTTAACCACAAGTGAGGGGATAGTGGATCAGATTTCCCTGAAGTAAGAAATGTGGACTGAGGTCCAGGCTGGAGATACCCTGCCCAGATGCACTTTTGGGATATCCCATTCTACCTGACAGAAGCGCTTGAGCAAATTTTGAGGAAAGCACTCCAAAGCTTGTGGCCCCTATGGGTGGGGCTGGGAGGAGGGGCTCCCACTTGCCTGGGCCAAAGAGCAGTGCTGATTTTGTTATACCTTCAACATTCTCTTCAGGATTATAGCATGAATCTTTCTCATTTTTAAAAATCCTTTAGTACATAATGCTTGAAAAAAAAATCCATCTTACGGATATTTAACAATTTTGAGAAAGTTTGGTGATTTGACATATTAAAAGTAGCTTTTTGATTAATGACTTGAACATTTATACATAGCCTATTTATATCTTTTTCCTGAGGATTTTTAATATATGTAAGTAATTTATATTTTTTTCTAAGTTTGGAGTGTTAATATGTTCCTTATTTAAATTTTAGAGTGCTTCACACATTTAGCATATATATATTGATATTTGCTTTGCTTTTGTCCATTTGAGTTTATATTTGCATAAGTTATCAAGAAGGAGCCCTGGTGGAATGATGGTTAAGGACTTGGCTGCTTACTGAAAGGTCTAGAGGTTCCAATTCACCAGCTGCTCTGCAGGAGAAAAGACCTGGCAATCTACTCTCATAAAAATTACAGCCTAGGAAACTCTATTGGGCAGTCCTACTCTGTCCTATAAGGTCGCTATAAGTCAGAATTGACTTGACAGCACACAACAACAATAACAAAGTTGAATTTTTATTTTTATACAAAAACAACCTTCTCTAAAATCATTTGTAGAATTTATACCTCCATGCTCACTGATTTATGATTTTTATTATATATTAAATTTGCATAGATATATAAGATACTACTGTATTTGTTTAATTTATTTCTCTTCCATATTCTGATATATGTGTATATATACAATTAAATATATTGGTATTTATTAATTATTAATATTAATAGTGACTTAATGTTTATCTCCAAGGATACTATCAAAGTGTCTATGTAATTCTTAATTCTTTTTATAGCATATTTTTATTTCAAGTATCAAAGTTAGAGATGAAATAGTACCTTTGTTATACTTCTATATAAAATGCATACATTTAAATTATTAAAATAATCTGGAAGTTTGGACAGAGAATATTTATATCTAAGTGACAAAAGTAAAATTTATCTGAGATGAAGTATTTAGCAATGCTCCCCTCTCTCTCCTCATCTGAATCTTCATGACTAGGCTCTTGAGACTTTGGTGGTGATAATCTGGGTTTATGAATAGAGCAGCAGAATTGATGGAGAGATTAAATTTATGTAAGAAAAGGCATAGAGTAATGACTTGAAGAAAATAATAATCTTATTGTTAGGGGAAGGGTATAAGAGTAAGCAGGGCAAGGCTATATAGAAGAATCAAAGAGAATTTGAGGGGCAAATATAGGAATGAGTTGTCAAAAAAAATTTTAGATAATTTTTCAGTGTGTTGTTTCTCGCAATTCATCCTCTGCTGCCTCTTCAGAAGATGTTTGCAGATACATATGAGACTTTTCAAAGGTTTGGATTTGAATGTGAAATTAATTTTGATGCCACATCATGCTGGATTTGTTCTATGGTCAGAATATGAGGGCACAACCATACTAGGGTTATTTTTAAGCTATGTTTTTATATTTTTATTTTTGACATATGTATTCTATTTTGCCTCAATAAAATGTTTATAAAAATTTGGTAAGTCTCAATGTTCAACACATGAGCTTGATATTCCATGACTTAACAATTTTCCTAATTTAAACTTTATTAATCTCTTGATTGGCAAGGAATTAGTCTCAGAGCACAAGTCTCCTTGTCTAATTGTCACTTCTCACTATTCTTGGGCACTAGTCTTTTCTAGTGAGGAATAATTTGGCATATAAACGATTTATTGTGCATTTTTTTGCAATTGCTTCTATATTCAATTTCTAATGCTGGATATTACCAGTGTTTGCCTTTTAAAATTTTACCCTAATACAATGCTATTATTTAGATTTTCTTAGGCAGGTTCTGCAACATGTTGCGTAGTGATTCTCTTCTCACTGTACTGAAGAGCCTTGAATTCTCCTTCTATATATTTTAATTACCAAATGCACATAAAAATAGCTCAAAAGTAAATACTTTTCTAATAACCTAGCAAACAGCTATTAAAGGAACAATTGTTAGAAGATAAAAATGGACTCGTAATTTGACTAATTCAGATTGCTATTAAAATGATATAGAAAGTCATCTGCTTTCATTATCACACCTGTGAATTTTTCTTAACCTAATCACTCCTTATAACTAAACACAATTTATTTTCTTGCAGTTTTAACATATGCCATACCAATATATTGCTATCATTAGACGTAATGAAATAAAGGGGAAAATGTTTTACATTGTTGATTAGCAACAAATAAATGTGAATTTGTAAAATAAAGAATGGTGCTGCCAAGGAAAGTGAGTAAATATCGGATCAAAAGTCTGGAAGATGGCTATATGTGTCTATGTATCTAAATACTTCTACAGTTGTATATATATACGCATATATATATGTACATATATATTTATACCCCATATACATTCATTTCATTATATCTTAATTTAGGGCCATTGTTATACAATACAAGAAAAGCCTGAGTTTCACATTCACCACATACTGCATTTTTACATAAATAACGCACACCTTCTATGTTTGTTTGCCACTCATGCATTCGCCCTATGAGGCATTTTCATAAGTGCTACTATGACATTTTTTTTTTTTTTTACATGTTGCTGTAAAAAAATGAGCCTAGCATGCTTATGAAAATACCTCGTGGGAGGAGAGTGCAGTTGGCAAACAAATGTAGAAGGTGTGCATTATTTGCATAAAAATACAGTACTCTGTGGGTAAGGTATTTAACCTTACTGGGTCTTATTTTTTACTCTGGAATTTTTTTATATGCTTATAAGACATTTAAGACTTGAGGGGAAATATTTTTTCACGGATGGATTCTATAAAAATGCTATTTCTCTTTCTCTTCCAGTAACCCTCACTTTTGAAGTCTATTGGTCACTGTGATGGCAAAGTTGTGTGTCAACTTGGCTGGACCATGATTCTCAGTAGTTTGGCAGTTATGTAATGATGTAATTTGGCAGTTATGGAATGCCAAAACTCCATGATGAGATCTGCTATAACCAGCCAATCGGTTGAAATGGAGTTTCCCTGGGAGTATGAGCTGCCTCAAGTATATAAATGGATGTTCCAGCTAGGCTCTCGCTCTGGATCCTGCATCCAGCTCTTCATCATCTGCTTCCAGTTCTTGGGACTTGAGCCAGCAGCTTACCTACTAAATATGGGATTCATCAGCCTCCATAGCCTGTGAGCCAGCAGCCTGCCTCTTACCTGCTGATCTTGGGTTCATCAGCCCTGAGCTAAGTGAGTCAGGACGCCTCCAGCCTGATGCCTGACCCAGCCTCCATAACCATGTGAGCCACTTCCTTGAGATAAATCTCTCTCTCTTTCTGTGCATATATACATGCTTCACTGGTTTTGCTTCTCTAGAGAACCCAGCCAGATATTTGTAGCAAGAGTGGTTCTAGAAAAACAAAATTGTGAGAATGAGTTTTCTAAATTGGTTCTCAAGTCTGGTTAGTATTAAAGATGTTGATGACTCTGCTTCCAGTAGTAAAGAGGGTGCTGCTAATCCATGGTGTGAGGTGGCAATAAAAATATGCAAAATATCACCACCAAATAGATCAAGAATTGGTGAGAGGTGAGGCTCTGAGTGATCACATGCTTGATACTTTCTACTATTTGGTCAGAATGAGAATTATAAGGAAGCAGGTAGGTTGGTCCTACTTTGGTAGCCAAAGTGGTGAAAGAAGAAATGAGTTCAGGGCTTCAGAGTCACAGCTCAGGCACCACATAAATGACCTCAAAGTTGCCACTTGTGCCCTGAAAAAAAGCCTTATTTATTGTAGTAATAGAGCTGATATTGCCGAAAACCAAACCTAGAGTCTTATCATAATAGTGGCTGAATTACAATGCCAATTGATTTCCCAAACTCAAATGGTGTCTGAAGTTAAAGTGAGGGCATTGATTGGGAAGAAACAGGATCCTGAAACTTGGGATGGGGACATAAGGGCAGATAATCAGGAAGCTGGAGACACTGAGCCCCTAAATTCTGTTGAATCACTCCTGTCATCAGAACCAGCCTTCTCATTAGGGTTCAGTGCATCAAATCTGTTCTTGAGATGGATGGCCATTAAATTCAGATGGAATATACTCAAGTTCCTACTTCGGCTCTTGTGGACTTATCTTAATTTTCTTCAGCTTCAACTTGAACTTTCATAGAGCAATTGACGATCTGTTCCGCAGTCAGTCCCTGGCCTTGTTCTGACTGATGATATTGAGTTTTCCATCATCTCTTCACACGGATGTAGTCAATTTGATTCATGTGCTTTCCAGTGAGGTCAATATGTATAGTTGCAGTTTATGTTGTTGAAAAAAGATATTTGCAACGAATAAGTCATTGGTCTTGCAAAATTCTATCATGCCATCTCCAGCGTGGTTTCTATCACCAAGGCTGTATTGTCCAACTACAGATCCGTCTTTGTTTCCAGCTTTCACATTCCAATCACCAGTAATTATCAATTCACTTTGATTGCAAGTTTGATCAATTTCAGACTGCAGAAGTTGGTAAAAACTCTTAATTTCTTCATTATTGGCATTAGTGGTTGGTGGGTAAATATGAATAATAGTCGTATTAACTGGTCTTCCTTGCAGACATATGGATATTATCCTGTCACTCACTGTGTTATACTTCAGGATAGATCTTGATATGTTCTTTATAACAATGAATACAATGCCATTCCTCTTCAGCTTGTCGTTCCCTGCATAGTACTCTGTATGACTGTCTGATTCAAAATGGTCTATACCAGTCCATTTCAGTTACTTATGCCTAGGATATTGATCTTCATGTGCTGCACTTCCTTTTTGATGACTTTCAATTTTCCTAGATTGATACTTCATATATTCCACATTCCAATTATTAATGTATGTTTGCAGCTGTTTCTGGTAGTCAGGAGCTTAACGGGAAGAAAAGTTTGATCTCAGACAGAATGTGGTTGTTCCAGCATTCGCTGACCAAATTACCATTTTGAAGTGCCATTTATATGTATAACCATATCAGAACCACATTTCAGCATTCCATCTAACTCATATCTGTTTGATTTCTAACCCTATCTTCTTTTGTATATAACTTGTTATATTTTTACCTTCTAAGCTACTAGCAGTCTTTTTAGTTCCTTACATTGACAGTTCTCCCCTATCTTTTCATGATATTCATTTAAGGCTCTCATGTTCTCATTACCATTTTCTAATCAAAACATGTTCCAGGATAAGGGCACATGGTATTTATGTAACTGAATATTCCTCAAAATTTTGTAAAATATGCTTGTGTGTTTTAAATTATTTTGGAATATAATTCATAGGTTTTATAACATTATTAATATTACCATGATCCTTCTCAAATATTTTAGGTACCAATGTTTTATAAAGATGATAGTAGTGAAGAGAATAATGATAATGAAACTGAAATAGAACAGCCTTGGTAGCACAGCTTATTTATTGGTTTATTTTTATTGTGCTTTAGGTGAAAGTTTACAGCTCAGTAAGTTTCTCATACAAAAATTTATATACACATTGTTATGTGACCCCAGTTACTATACCTATAAAGTGACTACACATTTCTCCTTTCCACCCCAGATTTCCTGTGTCCATTCAACCAGCTCCTATCTCTTTCTACCTTCTCATCTTGCCTCTGGACAGGAGCTTCCCATTTAGTCTCACGTATCTACTTAAATAAGCATACTCTTCACAAGTATCGTTTATTGTCTCATAGTCCAGTCTACTCTTTGTCTGAAGGGTCGGCTTTGGGAATGGCTTTAGTTCTAGGTTAACAGAGAGTCTGGGGGCCATGTCTTCTGGGGTCCCTCCAGTCTCAGTCAGACCATTAGGTCTGATCTTTTTACTAGAATTGGAGTTCTGCGTCCTACTTTTCTCTTGCTCCATTAGGGACTCTCTATAGTGTTCCCCATCAGGGTGGTCATTGGTGATAGCTGGGTACCATCTAGTTCTTCTGGTCTTAGGCTGAAGGAGTCTCTGATTTATGTGGCCCCTTTTGTCTCTTGGGCTAATATTTTCCTTGTGTCTTTGGTGTTATTCATTCTTGTTTGGTGGCATAGTTTTTAAGAGCTCAGCTGCTAACTAAAAGTTCAGCAGTTCAAATCCACCAAGCTGCTTCTTGGAAACCCTATAAAAGAAAAACAATAATAATCTCTGTTATTTATTGAGTGCTTACCATATTTTAAGTAGTATGTAGGGTTTTATATACATAAATGAAGAAGAAACTGATTCTTAGATCAAGTATCCTCCTTAAATTTTCACTCTGATTAATGGCAGTGACTGGATTATGAGAAATCCTACCTGCCACCAGTGCCCATATCCTCCACGTACCATATTCATAAACTTATTCAGTCAAGGACTAAATTACTTGCAGAACTTAATATATTCTCTCTCTCCTAGGACAAGTAACAGTAGTAAGCAAAGCACTAGTGTATATTAAGCTAAGAAAAAAGTTTCATTTAGCTCATCAGTGAAAGTGTACTGTCTTCCTCAATTTTATCAGTCTCCTTTAAAGCTGACTCAGACTAAAGAGCAAAAATATAACAAACAAATGTCAACATGAGTCCAGGCTAAATTACTGTAATCTCTTTATGATTGAAAAAAAATAAATTTTTTAAAGAGTTTTTTTTTTTTTTTAAGAAAGTGAAATGAAATTTCATCCAACATTTAGGATTTTTAAGTTCATACAAGGAATGGTCTTGACAATCTTCTCCACACTGTATGTTTGAAGGATTACTGGACAAATTGAGAAGAATTTTTAAGTGCCAAAGTTTTACTGAGAAAAATAATAATAATGAAACTTTAATAAAGTAAAAACAATGGTAATCTCTACCGTTTATTACTGTTTTTATTAAGTGCTGCTCTCGTCTAGGGTCTGCCACTTGCTGCATTAGTCTGGGGATAACACTAAAGCTTTTTAAGACTCATCTTTCTCAACCAAAAGAAATAACATTTTTAGACCAGGTGATCACTTTTTTACTTTTTCCCTTTTACTTTCTAATACAAGATGATTAGTCTCTACTTTTGCTATCAATTCATCTTCTTCTTGAAGCCAAATTCTGGTAAAATATATCCACAAGACATTGCTGGTTTGTTTTATCATATTCTCTCTCTCTCTGTCTGTGCAGTAATGACATTATAAAAATTAGCTTTCAATCATTCATTAGCTGAAGAGAAGCTTACATTAAGTGTGTACCATCTTCTTCTAAAACTATGTAAACATATATGCCTACTAAAACAATATGCATGGAGAACCTCTTTGCATATTTAGCTTGATAAATGACCTCCAAAGTAGTGCTTTCTTCTCCTTACCGTTTTTTCTTCTAAGATAAGCTTTATGACATAGACTAGGAAAAAAGGCCTGGTGATCTACTTTTGAAAATTAGCTAATGAAAGCTCTAGGGATCTCAACAGAACATTATTGGAAAATGAGCCCCATAGGTTTGAAGGCACTCAAAATACACAGTGGCTGCAACAATGGACTGGAACATACCAACAATTGTGAAGATGGTACAAGACGAGACAACATTTCATTCTGTTGTACACGATGTCTCAATGAGTACAGCCAACTCAACAGCAATTAACAACAACCATCATTAATATGATTGAGAAGTAGGAAAAATTAATAGCAAAAAGTTCATTAGTTGTTAAGAAAATAAAACAAGCACACAAACAAACAGCAGCAATGATGTTCTTTAGTGAGCATTTTTAAAGGACCTCCTGTCAGACCTTGTGCAGGCAAAAATCATTTGACTATGGTGACAACAGCTAAAGCACTAATCACTGGCAGCAGAGGTAGAAAAATGTCAATTTACGAAATGATTCTGGAAAATCCCAAAGCAGTTTGTTCTATCTGCCTAAGCTAAGACGTAATTTATTACAACCATTATATGTAATACTTTGCATCAGCAATACAGAGTGAGAATACTCAGTCAGGGCTGTAAATACCGAAGACATGACATGAAGTGCACTGGGGAATAATAGGGTTTGTCCTTGAAGGTGGGGGTCAGGAGAGGATCTGGGCAAGGGTAAATAGATTAGAAAACGCAGCATGATCATCAAGATAAATGAAGTGCCTTTTACAAGAGAGTCGTATCTACTACAGATTCCACTGTTAATGCATCATTTACATCAAACACAAAGAAGAGAAAATCAGTTGTGGAAAAGGATATTGTAATATTTATAGTCAAGTTCTCAGTAACTCTTTATCACTCATTTATTGTAGGTGAGAGTTAATTTTATATACAGCTTTATTTATAAAATTGGCTTGTGGATATTTAGAAATATAAAACTGTATCTCACAGTTACAATAATTTATTTCTCTGATATTTAGGTAAATTAATTTATGTTTTATTAATATATATATGCCCCTACACAGAAGCATAGGCTCTAGACTTAATCTGAAATCTTCATGTTCAAATTTAAACAAAGTATATAACACCTTAATCTGACTTTTTCAAAGAAAGGGAGTAAAGCTTTGTCAGCGCTTTAGGGAAATCTCCATCATTCCTGTAAATGAATGTAGGCATAAGTCAATTAACTTTATTTTGTAAACATTTTTGCATATTTTGTTGTATAAATACACATCATATGCAAAGTTTATAAATATAATTGTAAAGAATAAATTGGCCATTCAAGTTTATGTTTTCAGAGGTAATAAATTCCACAAACATATTATGTTTTATATTGCCTAGTTTTGCAAAGAGTTTGCTGAATGTTGCATGGCTCTAGATATTCTGATGAACCACTGAAATAACCGCTTTGTTTCTAAAAAACAGAATAGTGTAAAAAAAAAAACAGTTGACATCGAGTCGATTCCAACTCATTGAGATCCCAAGTGTGTCAGAGAAGAACTATGCTCCATAAGGTTTTCAATGGTTGATTTTTTCTGAAGTAGATCTCTAGGCCTTTCTTCCAAAGTGCCTCTGGGTTGAACTGAACCAGCTAACATTTCAGTTAGAGTCCAAGCTCGCTAACCATTTGCACTACCCAGGGACTCGTCTGCCTCAAATCCTCCGGTATTTTTTAATTGAAACATTGTCAAATAATGAAAACATTCTATTAAGCCCTTGTTATAGATTGAATAATATTCCTCAAAAATATGTGTTGTAAATTCTAACCACTATACCTATGGATATAATCTCATTTGAGAATAGTGTTTTTTATGTTAATGAGGCCGCTTTAGTGTAGGGTATATTTTAAACCAATCATTTTTAGATATAAAAGAGCAGATTAAGCATAGACACAAGAAAGCAGTAACAGGGGAAAGACAGATGCCACGTAGAGATCTCTAAGGAACACCTAGAAGAACACTAGAGATGCTGAGCCAAGGATTTTCCCCCAGAGCAAACAGACAGAGCCTTCCCCTAGAGCCTGCCCCCTGAATTCAGGCTTCTAGCCTCCTAAACTGTGAGAAAATAAACTTCTGTTTATTAAAGCCACCTGCTTGTGGTACTTCTGTTATAGCAGCACTAAGAAACTAAGATAGCCCTTATGTCTTGCATGTTACTGATTACGTCTTGTGATAAGAGTATGAGCAGATTCTATCTCCCATGTATGTCATGGTGGAAAACAAATTAATTTTTCACATTATAGAAAGACACAAATAAGGGTGGGAACTTAGGTTGTCTTGGTGCTTGCTAATTGTCAAGTGTGTTGGCGTTGTCAGTTCCAAACTCTCTAAATTTCAAATGACCATTAAGCCTTAGAGCTCAGACACCATTCCTGAGGCTCACATGCACTGATAGAAGCTTGAACGAACAGTAACACTGTCCTGGAGTATAGATATGTGACTCACAACTCAGTGTACTCTGTTGGGTTGTAACTACTTGGTGGGTAAAATCTAACATAAGTATTTGATTATTTTCACATTTGGAACAAACTGGTTTGAACATGAAGATCATGTCTTGTGTCATTGTAGGATGACATGTCCTGCTCCACTGTAAGACAACACTGCAAATCTGTGTGGTGCTCACAGGTTGTACTCGATTTCTAGAGGCCATTAGAAAAAGGGCACTGAAAACTAATATACATTGCTCCATAAACATCATGTCCTTCTAATCATAGCCTGAACGCATGTTAGCACATGGAAAGTAGCTTTTATCATGTAAAAGAATCAGATAGCATACTGCAGAAAAACTTCCATCATAAGCAGCCCCCCACTTGAAAGCTTTCTGGGAAGAGATGACAGCTCTTCTTTGCACACCCCTCTTTGTGTCATGGGTGGGGGCCTTAAATGAAACCCTACTTACTGCCAGTCTCATCCTGGCAAGGTAGGTTCACATTGGTGGACTGTAAACTTACTTTATTTGTGCCCTTCCTGCACCATAGCTGAAGAAACTAAAAGAACTTCCTCTCCTAACTATTTTATACCCTCCGCCTAAGTGACTAATTGTATGTTTTTAACCCTAGTGGCGTAGTGGGTTAAGAGCTATGGCTGCTAACCAAAAGGTTGGCAGTTCAAATCCACCAGGTGCAACTTGGAAACCCTACGGGTCAGTTCTACTCGTCCTATAGGATGGCTGTGAGTCAGAATCAACTCGACGGCAACAGGTTCAAGGGGTTAAACTTTCTAACAAACATCCTACTGCATCATGTTCCCCTGACTTCCTTAGGAGGGAAGGTGATTAGCTCAGAATTGTACCATTTAATCTTGCTAATAAACATCAGGCCTCAGTGATTTGTTCTGAGGCCTAAAGATGCCAGGAGGGAGAAGAACAGAGAAAACCATGGCTGCCTGGCTTGTGCAAAGGATTTGCTCCTTACAGTCATAATCCTTATTATTTGGGAGAAAAAAAAAAATTTCAAACTTTGTTAAATCCAGCAATAAAATTCATTTGAATTTCACAAGGCAATAAAACTTCATAAAAATAAAATGTAGTTTGTGTATATATATATTTATATATATGTTAAAAATAACTGTGCAGCTCTTACAACACAACATAAAATGTAGCAGGAAGTGTACTTCTGCCGTTAAGAGTGCAAGATCTATAGTTAAGAACACAGGATCTAGGGCCTGAGTGCCTGGAGTCAAATCCTGGTGTAACCAATCCACAAGACATCTGAACTTGGTAAGTATGTATAAATTCTCTCTATGCTTGCTTATCTGTTTAGAAAAAAAGTCCAAACAATTCTATTTTGGGATTTGTTACTCTTCATTCTGATACTCTTTTGCCTAAGGTAAATACCAATGTTTTGCCAAAATCCTATTATTTCATCTATAAAATATTTCATCTACATTTTACTGTTATGATTAGATAAAGTAAGTTACTGTAAATTAAAGCACTTTGAAATGTGTACGACATTTTGTAGATTATTTTTTCCCCCTTTCTAACCAGTAGAAGGAAACCCAAACTGACTTGGCCACAGGGGCACAATTAGTGGTCTTGGGTCAAGAACAAGTTAATTGGCCCAACTGGAAAATTAAACCCATTTTCTGGATTCATTAACACAATTCTCTAGACAGCTCTGTAAACCAGTCACAAGCCTAGCAGCCGAAAACAGAGCTCCACATGAACAGTATCAATACATTGACACATATGGGAAACTATGTCTGCCAAGAAACAGTTTGAAGTATTGTACTCCCCTGTTACCTGCCTCGTAAGACTAAATTTGTAGTGATTATTGCCAAAGTCAGCTAGTGAACAACATGATCTTGTAGCTTTGACTAGTTAAGTATATAGTTTAAATAGTTATTAATGATACATTTTTAGAAAACATGAGCACAACCATAAAAGTAGATGCCTAGTCAAGGGAAGAGTAGGAAAAAAAAAAGAAAAAATTTTCACATCGAAAAAGGAATTTCATTATTCTCTGAAAATTCTGTTAAATGAACAGAAATTAATATACTTTTTTGACAGTTCACTTCAGTTATGGAGTACTGTCACATGGAATTTTAGCCTTAAGCTGTTACTTAACATCCTAGAAACATTGTATACAAGAAAATAATTAAATTTCCTAAATTATCACCACAAAATTTAACTGGTGATTAAAACAATGTTCTTAAAAACAACTAGAAGCAAGTTTTATTTTCATGATGATGATGATGATTTTGGTGTCATATATTTACTTTCCTGAGGAGCCCTGGTGTCACATTGGTTAAAGTGATCAGCTGCTAACCAAAAGGTCAGCGGTTCAAAACCACCAGAGGCTCCATGGAAGAAAGACGTGGCAGTCTGCTTCCTAGAGATTTATAGCCCTGGAAACCATACAGGGTTGCTATAAGTTGGAATCAACTCAAAGGCAGTGGGTTTGGTTTTGGGTTTTTGGTATATTTACTTTTCTAATTATCCAGATTTTCCTTAAAAATTAGTATTGAGGAGGACAGTTAATCTTACTTTCATTTCTTATAACAATAATTACAACTGGAACAAAGGATGGTGAAACAAAACAGAAGAGATGTAATCTTATCAACCTTAAACAGTATTTGCTCACTCTCATCATAGGAAACATACATATTCTATTTACTAAACTATTTCCAGAATATTTGAATTTCTAATCTAGAGTTTCTTTCTGATTCTGGCAATATGACCGACTGGGTGTCCAGAGAAATTAGCTGGAAGGAATTATTTGGGAGTTACATGGAAGAAAACAATTAAAATTCTGACTATGTCTATATATGTGTATATACCCAAAACCCCACTGCCGTCCAGTATGTACATACATACATTGAAACAAAACTCATTGAGTTGAGTTGATTAAGACCCTATAAGACAGAGTAGAGTATATGTTTTATATATAGTTGTGTTAGTGAAAAAGTAAGGAAAATCTTAGAATGTTATAAATTTAAAAACATTGGGAATCCCGAGAGAAAAAGTAAGCCCCAAAGCAGTGCTTGTTCTAGGGACAACTGTCAGCTGCCGTTAGCACAGAGATTAGGATTTAATAAGCCTTGAGTGAGAGATAATCTAAGCAATTTACTGTGGAAGGATGAAACAGAGACTTCCCAAATGTGCCTGGATCTCTTCACAGACACGTTTAACGGATAAACAAAACTTCCCTCCAAAAAAAAAAGAAAAAAGAAAAGAATATTCCACTGAGGCACATGAAGGGATATTTCCTAGTCTTGGAATTGGCTCTCAGCCAATTAAAAAAGATGAAGAAGAAGAGGAAGAGAAAGAAGTAGTTCTTGCCATAACAATTCCTAACCATGAGCTGTGTGTCACACAATATTGCAACTGACAGTCACGAAAAAATTAAAAGTCAAAAATATATTGTGAAAGTTGGCCTAGTTTTGTAAGGACTTTAGTGGCTTGTCAGAAGCAAGTATAAATTCTTTCTGGAGAAATGCAGATTAAACACAACTTTTAGCAAATTCCCACAGATAAAGCATAAATATCATGGGCTGCCCTTTAAAGAGCACAAAAATATATGAAGAAATAATTTTGTGTGAATGAGAAACATAAGGAACAACAGGATGCAGAATCATACTACAGATACTAGAAATATCAGTTCACTTATACCATTAGGATAAGTTCTAAAAGTGCAATTGAAAAATTTGTTCATATTAATGTGTCATGTCAAAAGGCCCTTCATAAGTATTGAACCAAGTTACATTTTCACAACAATTTATGAGGACTTCTTTCCATAAACACCTGCAAACTCTAAGTATTATCATCCTTTCCATCTTTTTGTCTTACTTTTCTAATTTCTTTGATTATGTTCCATTGATAAATTTGAGTTTGACTTGTCCAAGTGTGCTAGAACCTATCAGATACATATATTTGATACCAAAAATATTAAAATCACTATATATAGTGATTACTTAGGGGTTTTAATATTTTTGGTGCAGCCACAAAAGTGTAAATTTTGAAAGTAAACTTAGGAAAGAATTGTTCACTCCTTCAGAAATGAATCATTTAATTAGACAAATACGTCTGAATAGTTTCTATGTTTGCCAAGCACTCTGTAAGCACTGGAGATAAATTGGTGAAGGTAGATGAAAACATCATTTTTCACAAACATTAACTTTAAGAGGAGGCATATATAACAAACTAACAAAGAATTATAATAAGAAAATATCAAATATTTAATTAACATTCAACAAACATTTAGTAAGCACTTACTTTGCTTAGGCTATCCCATTGCACAAAGCAGACACAATGTCCATTGCTGTGGAGCTCATATTACAAAAATAATTACCTAACAAATAAGTGTGTGTTATTATATACTAGATGATGGATAAAGCCATAAAACAATGGATTAGGGTAAGAGGAATTAAAGGACAATAATGTTACATGGAGATTTACAACAGAGTGTTGTGGTAGAACGATAAGCAATTACTGTTTTTTTACGCAAATAACACGTGCCCTCTTATGTTTGGTTGCCAACCATGCCCTCCCCCTACAAGGTATTTTTATTAGTGCGCTATGCTAATTTTTTTCAGCAACATGTAAAAAATATATTGGCATAGTGGTACTTATGAAAATACATCGCAGGATGAGAACGCAGTTGGCAAACAAACGTAGAAGGCACATGTTACATTCGTAAAAATACGGTACTGAGGAAGTAACATAAACTGATATCTGAGTGACAAAAAGGGAAACATTCAAGTTTTGCTGGCAGGGAGAATATGTAGTGCAAAGGCTCTATAGCAGGAAAAAACCTCACGTATTTGAGACGGGGGGAAAAAAAAAAAAGGAGCCTGATATGCCTGGAGCTTAGAGGCAGTAAAAGGATCACAAGAGCTGGGGTGTGAGAGGTACTATGGGCCATAAACCTTGGTACAGAAGGCGTGTATAGAATGGTTTATTCTTTTTAATCATAAAATGTATCAACTTGAATATGTGTACCGTTATATTTATTTGTGAGTATGTGTCTTTGAGTGTGTGTGTTACTGACTTCACGCTGTCATTTGATTCCACTGACTTTTTAATAGGATTGGCTGAAATTTATGAACCATTGTTCTAAATGAAATACCAGGAACGTGTCTAATTAATTTGTTACATCCAGGGGTGGCCAAAAAGATAAAGAAATATGTCAGGAAGTTGTAATGTTAAATAAGACAAAAAAAAATCACAATGTGTCTTAGAAGGGGGAAATGGCAGCAGGAGCATGACATGTTATTGAAGTGCCAAAAGCAATGCCATGGCAAAACAACAGGTAACAATCTCAATTCAAATATATGCATGTACATAAACATAAGTCCTTTATATTTATTTAATTCAGTGTAACTTCTGCTATGTCTCAAAAGAAGAAACTTAATTCAGGTTGTGATTTTCTTCTATCTTCCCTAGTTCTATCTAAATTCCATAGAATGGGAGAAGATTATTTATCTTCATTGTAATCTTTCTGTGTAGTCAACTACCATGCCCATTAGCTAGTTTTCGCCACAAACGTTAGTCTACAGACGTTGCCAGTGAGTTCCTGACTTTTTTAGACTTGTTTTCTCGCTCACACACATCCTTATTAGTAATAGGGGCACTGTATTCATTCTACTGCTTGGTTAAGCTACTCTGTTATTTTCTATGGTCCAGTTTTTTACTTTCTCTTTGGTCTCTTTCCTAGTCCTTGCTGCTCTATTGAGGAAACATGACATAACATCCCTCTGCTCTTAAATGTCTTAAAGCACATGGATTTTTCTTACATGATGTTGCTATTCTTCCTCCTTAGCATTTAGGACTAGGCTTTTTCTTTCTTTATGTTGCTGTTGTTCTTCTTTAGGGTTTAGTATTAGGAGCAGGCAAAAAATAAAGTCCCTGTTCCCAGCGATCCATTAGTGCCTATTCACGCACTTTAATTTTTCCAGTCCAAGCCACCCTCAAGCCCTGAAAAATAATTTTGCTTTTTCTTGTCTCAAGAATAAGAAGCATCACTTATCTATCCATCTGATTTTTCCAAAGTTCATTTTCACTATTATGATTTTTATAGTCCCTGAGGTCCTAGATTTGGAAAATCAAAAGCCAAAGAGATATGAAAATGTGTTTGGGTTATTCTACTTTCTGTTTTCATATTCATTCTGTGAGGGAGTGAGCACAGCAGAGCAGGCTCATCATTTGGTGACAGTGGTGGTGTGTGTGTACGTGTGTTGAGTGGGAGGTGGGGGGGTGGTTGTTAAGGCTCTGAAAAGATTGAAGGGCCAATATATAGAATGCATGGTGAGAAATCCATTAATATTTTAAAATTGTTATGCTGTTACCAATCAATAATGTGGCAGGACAAGAGCCCAGACTAGAGCACAAGGTGGAAAAGTTTTGTCTTGAAGGCGAGTTGACTTTGTACAGTATTTAGGTGCTCATGTATATATGCCATTCAAATACTTGGCGCACCTCGCCCAATGTCTCATTCTGGGTTCTCTAAAGGATCAAAACCAGTGACGCATATATATAAATATATAGAGATTTATTTCAAGGAAATGGTTCATGCAGTTTTGGAGGCTGGCAATTTTCAAATCTGTGGGTCAGGTTGTGGGCTGGAGACTTCTCCTAACTCACATGGTTGCAGGGGTTGACAAATCCAAAATCTACAGGTCAGGTAGCAGGCTAGTGGCTCATGCGGTTGCAGGAGCCGAGCCGGCAAATCCAAAAACTGCAGGTCAGACGGCAGGCTGAAGTCTTCTCATGTATCAAGAACCGGAGATCAGAGGATGAGGGGGTGAATGCAGGATTGAGAGAGAGCAAGCTTTGCCAGAACATTTGTTTATATTATGAATGAAGGCCATATCCCCAAAGAAACCCCTCTTTCACTGATTGGCTGCTCACATCAGACCACAAAATAGAAGGTGAAACATAGTGTCTGCCAAACCACTGAGAATTAGAGCCTAGCCAAGTTGATACATACAATTAACCATCATCACACCGGTAAAATGCAATGAGCTTAAAAATCTTGCTGACGTGTAAAGGCATTCATTAGAGAAGTCCTTGTAGTCAGAATAAAAAACAAGGAAAAAAGATAAATCCAAGAGCATAACTAAATTTTGAAAAATGAAATGAGTTTTATTTATTTTGAAATAAAGCACACAATTCCCTCTTTTTCTGCTTACCCCTTGTGTAATACATTATAATAATTTTAAGACATATTATCATGAATAAGTATAATTTTATGAACTCATAAAAGCAGCAGTATATTGAAAGAAAGCTCATGGAAGAGGGATTTTGCTTTTATGCATAAGGCTTTGCTTTTACATTTTTATGTCTTTATAGATCTGGCTATAAACACCTTTTCACAACAATGAATTCAAGTATGGGGAGAATCCCCATCTTTATCCTTTAACTAGCTCTCATTGAGCAAATCATTACTGAAAAGTCTTTGGCTACCATCTAGCCAGAAATACATTTTTAATGTTACAAAAACACTAAAATCAGTAATGGAGCTAATTAAAGAAATATTAAAGGGAAGGATAAAAATTTCCTTGTTAAGAATAATTGATAGTACAAATCTAATTTAAAAGGTTAACAAGCACTTTAAATCTACTGAATCAAGTAAAGAGTGATACACTTAATATGATTATATGTCATTTGAAGGTATATTCATTTTTAGATTTTAAAATTCCTATTTAATTATGCCAAATAAAATCTGAATTAAAGATATGGCACATTATATTATATAACATCTGAATTGAGGTACGTAGTTGATTCACATTTCAAATCCACGTCTGTAATCAAAGAGTATTATATGAAATATATTTTGAAATATTTTATGAAATGTTGTTTTTGAAACATTGTTATTAAAAGTATTCATTTTACATACCCAATAGATATTAACTGGATATTTGACATGTGTCAGGTAACAATGAACAAGGCACTGACCCTATTCTCAACAGTTAGTGTGACCCACACAATTGTAATGATAAAAAAATAAAGAAGGGTAATAATGTAGAGAAATTTAGAATGTATCAATGAAGTGTATTAATAGAGTGCATAAGAAAGGCACCTAACTCAGTTCGAAATGGGGAAGGGAAGATCAGGAAATGTTTCCAAGTGGAGTAGACTAAATGATGAAGGGTTATCTCGGCAGGGAAGGAGGGGAAAAGGACTCTCTAAGCAGAGAAAAATCAGCAGGGGATAAAGCTAAAAGGCAAGGGGAAAAATCAGCGTATTTGTGCAGTCCTAGGTAGTTAGAATATCCACAACCTAAAATGGATATTAGGTCATAATGAGAAACAAGGCCTACAACACAGGCAGAAGCTAATGCCTTAATGTCTTTGTATACCAAACTAAAGGTTTCAAACTTCATTCTGAAAGTCCTCAATGGGATTCTAAGCATGAAGCTGACATGATCAGAGTTGCATATTTAACCTATTTCCAAACAGTATCTTCTTTTAGAGATATTTGGCAATAAACCTGCAATTCAGTACTTGAAAGCAGTAAAAAATGACAGAACCACAGAGGTGCAAGCAAAATGATATGATGCAAAACACCTCAGTGTAATTATTTTTCTCTCTTTTTAAAATTTTTATCTCAAATCTCTCACTAGGTAAAACATTCTATTCCCTTCCTTGGGAACCATCGGAGCAGAAGGGTTGTAAAGATTTTGATGAAATGTAATAAGATAGAGCCCCATCATAGTATTTTCAGATTGAGTCAAAACCTAACAGGAATTATGTTTCTCTGACTTTTAAGCACATATTTTTTAATACCTTAAAGATCAGCATCATCAGAATCATTATATTTCAAGGCATAAAATAGTACATTTAATGCCTCAAGTGACTCCAGGGTCATATTTAATTTATAAAACTAGCTCTGAGGTGAACTTTATCCAAGTCAAGCATTTAATAGTGCTGCATTATTTGGATTCTAACAGTCCCCTGCATTGACCTTCCATTTCCTGAAAGAGGAAATGCCCTTCTTCACTGATTGAGAAATGTGTTTCTGTGCCTAAGGTATTTCGGTAATTCGCATATACGTGTATATTTCTAGAAAGCCTTTGCACTCATTGTAGTGATACAAGAAAAAATCAGGAGTAAAGCCTTGCTGGAACTCAATTCCAGTAAAGACTTGGCTATTTATTTGGCCCATTCCAATCTGTTGAATAATTCTGCAAATAAGAAATGGGTGCATCAACTGGACTGAAAATTGAAACATAATGTTTTGTAAAAGGGGAAATTAGACATCTATTGAATTTGGTCAACAAGAGCAGGTTACTTGTGAAGTTACCCATTTGTTATGTTTCGAACAATAGGTCAGGAACGAATTAATGTGGTGTAGACAAAATTATTAAGGTAAAGAAAAATGAGATACTGAAAGGAGGGCTTCCAGAGAGAGCTTTAGTGCGCTTGTGGAGGGTTAAAAGAACCACTTCCAGGACTTTAAATGTATACCTGCTGTCCAGAGTAAAAGGTGTAGCTCATGCACCGTGCTCAAGGCAAAAACTAAGCTATAGATTCTGGAAGATAATGAAAAAAGTCCCAGGAATCTTCCAAAATTTTCCCTGGACTAAAGTCTTAGCGGTTTCCTTAAACCACTCAGAGGAAGTTTCAGTGTAAGAAAAGGAATCATGAGCAGGGTCAGTCAAGTCAATATATAGTAGACTAAGTTACATCTGTGCCCATTAAAACCCATCCTGAATTAAGATTATGAAATATTTAAAAAATGAATGTATTCCCAGAGAACAAAGAATCTAAATGAGAAAGGGGGGTGAATTCTAGATATTAGGCCGAATTCCTTTTAAATTCCAATAAAAATTTGGTACAAGACTTTCAGTACTTTTTTTTTTTATTGTGCTTTAAGTGAAAGTTAAAATTGAAATTAGTTTCTTATACAAAAATTTATACACACGCTGTTATGTGACCTTAGTTGCTCTGCCTATACTGTGACATCACACTCCTTTCCACCCCGGATTTCCAGTGTCCATTCAACCAGCTCCTGACCCTTTCTGCCTTCTCATCTCTTCTCCGAACAGGAACTGCCTATTTAGTCTCATGTATCTATTGGAGTTAAGAAGCACACTGTTTATAAGTATCATTTTATGTCCCATAGTCCAGTCTAATCTTTGTCTGGAGAGTTGGCCTCGGGAATGGTTTCAGTTTTGGGCTAAGAGAGAGTCCAGGGGCCATGTCTTCTGAGGTTCCTCCAGTCTCAGTCAAACCGTTAAGTCTGGTCTTTTTAATAGGATTTGAGTTCTGCACCCTTCTTTTCTCCTTCTCTGTCAGGGACTGCTTTCAGGACTTTTAAAAAGTTTCTAATACTCTTCTAATTCTTTTTTTTTTTTTTTTTTTACAAATTCTCTCTCCTCCGGTAGCTACTAGTACGACATTCATTTTCAGAAATCCTGCGGGATTTTTCACATATAACAGAACATTAAGAAATATGGATATTGCGTTGCTTAAAGCTGGCTTGAAATTAAAGGAGAAAATATTGGATGGCAGCTACACAAAAGAAATAATGAATCAAATGTCTATATCCTCCTGGAAGCATAACAATGCAGAA
Source organism: Dugong dugon (assembly GCA_030035585.1). Lineage (NCBI taxonomy): Eukaryota > Metazoa > Chordata > Mammalia > Sirenia > Dugongidae > Dugong > Dugong dugon. The sequence continues at coordinate 34,750,920 of CM057475.1, read as the reverse complement.
TTTAAGCGAAGACAGGGAGAAAGAACTGACTACAAATTTTAATGATTTGACTAACAGAAGACTCCATGATCCCCGTAAGATGAAACAACATTCATTTTATCTCTTAATGAAATGTAACGGCATTTTGTGTAACATTACCATGCATCCATTCATCGGTTGTATATTTATGAGCCTTTACTAAGGGGTGGAGATTGTGTTAGTCAATGGGCCTAGAGCATAGTTATGGAAACTGCCCTGTAATGTGAGAAACAGAATTGAGCAATTGCAATAAAGTCGGGTGAGTATTTTAGAAGGGATAAAACGACATTCATTTTATCTCTTAATGAAATGTAATGGTATTTTGTGTAACATTACCATGCATCCGTTCACCAGTTGTATATTTATGAGCCTTTACTAAGGGGCGGAGACTGTGTTAGTCGACGGGCCTAGAGTATAGTTATGGAAATTGCCCTGTAATGTGAGAAACAGAATTAACCAATTACAATAAAGTCGGGTGAGTATTTTAACAGGGAAAGCACACTGTTCTCAGTGGTTACATTGGCGCTGAGTAGGACCAGGTAAGGATCTAGCATGGGGTGGGGGAGCTGATCACAAAAGACATAGAGCAAATGAAGTTTAAACTGAGAAGTGAAATGTTTATAGGAAGAATTACCAAATAGAAGGCAAAGTGCATGAAGAAGAATTTTTCAGGCAGTTGGGACAACTGTGCCTCTAGCTTTTTATAACAAGTGAGAGGCTTACTTTAGCAATTAAAAATAAAAGGACAGTATATCACTAACACAGAATTAGGGTCAGAGAGAATAGTAGAGAATAATGGGGAAGAGGTAATTAGATTCAGATTTGCAGAAGAATCCTTCAACTGTAGCATGGAAATGGACTGTGTAGCAGGTAGATAAATTGAAAGTTTTTTGCAGTAATGCCTGCAAGAGATGTCAGCCTAAAATAAAGTAGTGCTGGTGATATGGAGAATAGTGGGCTGATATTAAAAAAAAAAAAAAAATTAGAAAGTAGGCGCTCCCAGACTCACTAGTTAATAAATGAGATTCTTAGGTATCCTTGCAAGAACAGTTTTCCTAGAGTGATTGGGGGAGAAACCAGGTATAACGGGTTGAGTAATGAATGAATGGAAGCATATAAACCTGCAGAAAAATGTGGCTGGAAAGGAAAAAGAAGTGTAATCGTTTGGCAATGACTGGCGGAGAGGGCAGGAGAAAAGAGATTTGAGCATGTTTACAATGCTAATGCCAATAAGCCAAAGAGAGAGAGAAGCTGAAAATACAGCAGACAAGGGGGATTGTAACTGAACTGCTATTCTTAATGAGGCGAATACGGTTAGATTTATCGCAAAGGTACAGGAGTGGAGATCCCTCTCTTATTTTTACAGTAGGGAAAATGAAATAGGTATTTTATTCTTGAAGGATTTGTGGCAAGAATTTGAGGGACAGTTATTATTTTAAAAACTAACAGTTAAATTGACCTGGAATTTATGGAAAGACAATAGACAATAGACTTAGGCTATGTATAAGAGAGTAATGAAGGTGTAGACTATGGAATTTAACCTGGAGAGAAAGCCAGGGGGGAAAATTGATGTCAACCAATATGGAAAAAACCAGAGTGACTAAGGGACTGAAGTCACTTGAGTTTGAAGAACAAATGAAGGGATAGTAAACAAATGAACTACAGGAAAGAGTCTTTTATGGGCTATTTCTATGCTATTTCATCAATAGGTTCATCCCAAGGGAAAACAAAATCAAGGAATTTGCTAGGAAAAGAGATGGCTGAAGTAAACTGAAAGAAAAAGTTACAGAGGATGGGAACATTAGCGAATTGAAGGGCAACATTCTTTTTGATTGGTTATTTGAACACTCAAATCTCACACAAAACAAACAAGCAAAATCAAAACAAAATACAGCCACGAAAATGACCAAAAAAGAAACCTGGTAAAAATAATATCCAGGTGGCAAAGGATTTAATGAGAGAGAAAAATGAGCAGAATGTTTGTAGATGACAGCAATGGGGAGTTGTAGAACAAGAATGTCCAAATGGTCTCTGCCTTGAAATAGCACTATGATTCCCTAAGGATGAAAAAATAACTGTCTGTAATTTGTCTTGGTATAATAGAAAACTGGTCCATTCTCTTACCCAGAGACAATGAACTACTTCAAAATCAGATAGCCACCTAATCTGGAACATCAAAAAGACCCCCTCCAAAATATGATGATTTTCCTTATTGATACATCTTTCCTGTACCCTGCTGCCAGTTGTTCTTTCTCTATTCAAGTAAAGTATAGTATTGATTTAATTTCACATCAGAGAAAATGTGTTCACTTTTATGTTGGTCATGGTGTGTTGTTGTTGTTAGTTGCCGTGGAGTTGACTCTAACTCATGGCAACCTTACATGTAGCAGAATGAAACCTTGCCTGGTCCTGCGCCATACTCACAATTATTCATATGTTTGAGCCCATTGTTGCAGTTTTTGTGACAGTCCATCTCATGGAGGGTTCCCCTAATTTTTCACTGATCCTCTGCTTTACCAAGCATGATGTATTTTTCTAGTGACTAGTCTTTCCTGAAGACGTGTCCAAAGTAAGCTAGACAAAGCTATACCATCTTTGCTTCTAAGCAGCATTCTGGATGTACCTTCTCCAAGACATATTTTGTTTCCTTCTTCTAGCAATCGAGGGTATATTCAATATTCTTAGCCAATGCCACAATATAAATGGGTCTATTCTTCTTTGATTTTTTTCTTTTTTTTGTCCAGCTTTCACATAAGTATGAGGTGATGGAACAGACCATGGGTTGGGGCAAGCACGCCTTTAAAAAGTTCTGTTGCAGTAGATTATCCCACTGCAATACATCATTTGATTTCTTGACTACTGCATCCATGGGCATTGATTATTAATACAAGTAGAATGAAATCATGGTGTTCTATACCAGTTTAATATTACCATCAACCTGGCAGCTAACTCCCTTCTAGATAATTCTTTGGTATGTTTTACATAGCACATTGCTGCATTCTAAGACAGTTGTAAACATATGTGAAAGGCAAGATAATTAACTAAAAATCTGAGGTAACAATTTTAGCACTACTTGAGAATAACATATATTTTGAGTAGAAGTCTTTCAGTCTGAAACTGAACACAAACACTCCTCTAACAAAATTTCTTTGAGCAAACCTAACTTAATTATGAAGCTTATGCCTGACTGTGCCTACTTGAATTGATTTATTGCTTCTCATAATATTTGCTATTGAAAAGACCTATGCCGAATTTGATTAGGAATTGATAATTTTCAAATTGACTGAGAATATCCTTAATATTTTCTCATAACTAGAAAATTTTAATTTTTTGTAATTTAAATATATTAAAACCCAGAGATGCTTTTCAAACTCTAACCAAATCTTAAAAAACAATGAAATATATTAGTTATAAAGCTTGTTTGAGTAAATTCCACCATTAAATTCTGATACAAGTTTCTTCATTTTAAAAGAACTGATGCTCAATTCTGATTACAGAACTGTTAGCCGCAGATCAGATTCTCAACCTTGTAACTAAAACAGATTAAGATGGTACGGTTTGTTCCTGCTACAGACTATGACAGAGGACTGGATTTATTTTTATGCTCTTTCTGTCTTTTTGTTATAGGTTTTGTCACAAGAATTAGACCTTAAAATTTTATGGTTTCATATCTACCCTGAAAGATAATTCTAAACTGTATAGCTTTGACCTTCCCCATGTTCCATAGGTTCACTCTGTGGTCATTCTGATTCTTCCCTTTATATACTCAGGAGCCAATGACAAGAAGCAGAAGCAGAAAATACTATTTGTAATTAATAATTGGCCAAAGACAGTACAAGCTTATCTCTCTCAGGGTACTCTGAACTTTCTCATTTTTATTATTATTATTATTTTCCTTAAATCCTAAATAAGCATCAGAATGAAAACAAAATGTCATAAATAGATTAATAGAGAAATACATATTCACTTTTGAGGCATGATTTTCCCATTTCATGTACAGGACAGTTTGTCACCTCAATGATTATTAATTTAGCACTCGAGAGACAGAGGTAATTCCTTGTCCATTCTCAAGTATGTGTGATAGCACCAGCAATTCTTTTAACAAATAGGATGATGTTGTCACCACTGACAAAGTACTATTGAGTGCTTATTATATCCCAGGACTAATAGTACTAAGAGTTAAAAGATATAATTCCTAGAGTTACAATATCTGTAATATTAAGGATGTGATCTGGAGATTGGAGTACAAACGCAGTAACTGCTATCTACCCAGTCCTGGGATTCCTGATAAAGATGCACAGACTCAAAAAATACTCAAGAGCTTTAGGAACATGCTCTCACATGCTATGCACAGCTACCTGCTTCACTTGCTTTAAGCCTTCACCTGCCCTATGTCATGAGAATAGTCCAGAAGACAGCCTCAGGGCCCTTCCAGTTCTCTGACATTCTGACTCAATGCTGCAGGGGATGCACCACCAACTCTAAGCTACTTACTGTTTTCTCATGTTCAGAACAGTGAGGTGAAGATAATTCAGATCTCTTATTTGCCTCCCAGGTAAATATTAGTGAGAGGCTAACTTGCACTGCACTGTATTTGTTTAAAGCACTTCATTGTTAAAGGTAAGACATAAATCCAGTCATCTGACACACTGCATGTAGTTTACAACATCTGATGACTTTGTCTACAAGACTTTAGGCTGTCAGGGAAAATGGCTTAAAAATGAAATACTTCAGATCCCTCTGCTTTAAAAATGTATTGAGTGGTTGAAGAATTGGTTTAATACTGCAGATTAATGTCTTGACACATTTTTTTGGTGTCTGAATCCCTATAATAGGAGAGTTTGTTTTAATTAATTTGATTTTAATGATTATTCCTGATGAATAGGTTTTAGAGTAGAGGAAACATCATTCTTGGTTTTTTTGTTTGTTTGTTTTTTTAACCAAAACTTCATAGCTGGAAAAAAATATCCCTTTTCCCATTAATCTTTCCATTGAGAGAACATATTTATTTTAACACTCCATGGGTTGCTTTTTCTTGGAACTTAAATGCATAAAATCCTATTTGTTTCAAAGTGTTAGCTTGCTAACTTTTTAAACTTCTTCTTGTTAAAAATTAATAGACAGAGAAAACAAAGAACTTCCCTTGGAAAAAAAGAAAGAAAAGAGAACAACAAATATAAAAAGACATCAGAATAACCTTATATAAACAGAGGATCTCTTTCTCTTTTCTCCCTCAGGCCCATCATCTTTCAGTGTTCCCTGCTCAAAGTTAGTAGAAAATAGAACATCTCACATTTACCTTGACACAAACTCATACCTAAGGGATCTGTTATTTCAGTGTTCTCCAATGTTTCTTATAAAATTGACCTCTTAAAAACTTGACTCAAGTTGGAATCAAGATCCGTGATTTATTGTTCTTGTTAGCTTCTGTTAAATCTGCTCCCAGCCCCCAACATGTGGGGACCCCAAATATAATTGATTCCCCATGATTAGTTGTGGATCGGACCATTGTGATACACATTGGCTGCTTTTCAGAAATAGATCACCAGGCTATTCTTCCTAGTCTGTTTTAGTCTGGAAGCTCTGCTGAAACTTGTTCAGCATCAAAGCAACACGCAAGCCTGCACAGAGAGATGGGTGCTGGCTGCACATGAAGTATATTGGCTGGGAATCAAACCCGGGTCTCCCACATGGAAAGTGAATGTCTTAAGATTTGGATATCTCTGGTTATATTATTATCATTTCTTTCAAATAATCACCTTCCTCTTAACCACACGCTCCATCTCTAATCTCAAAATTAGCTAGAGACATTAAGCATTTGAAAATAATCTTCATAATTTTTATTAAAAGCAAAATAAAAGTGTTAGAGTAAACAGATTTGTCACACAAATAGGGTTATGCTAAAAACATTATAGTTCTCCCTTCTGAAACATTTCTCTCTCTCTCAGCCCCTACACCTTAATTTGACACAGGCCTCGATTAAACAGAATTCTCTTCATGATGCTTCCTCACTCCCCAGTTGTTGGTTGTTAATTATCAGTTGTGTATGCAATGTGCTTCCTGACACCCTTCACTTCTCTCTTGGCACTTATCACACTATGATATCATTGCTTGCTAATCATCACCTCCATTTGGCAAGAATTTGAAAAAGGGAAAAGTTTGTCGGTCTTGCTGATCATTATATGTCCAGGGCACAGTCTTGCCTAAGAAACACTTTCTAAGAAAAAAACGGTATTCATTTACTTCACCAAGTGATACAGTTTTAAAGAACATTTAACAAACATCATCTGGATTATAATTAGAGGTATGGTAACAAAAAAAAGCCAAAGCCATTGCTGTCAAGTTGATTCCAACTCATAAGGACCCTATAGGCTCCAGTGGTATGGTAGGAAATGCTTAACTGGCTCTTGGAAGAAAAGACATGAAGCTATTATATATTTTAAATTTTATTTTAAAATGTTACTGTAAATAGTTTGCTTACCTGGGTAAATGGCTCCCTTATCAAACAATTGTTAACTTTTAAAGCTCCCTGCATTAAAATACCCACCTTAAATCACTTGAGCCCAAACCCCAAATCTTATAAATATTTGTCCTTTTCCTCCCCCTGGTGGTGGAGTGGTTAAGAGCTACGTCTGCTAACCAAAAGGTCAGCAGTTCAAATCCACCAGCCGCTCCTTGGAAACTCTATGGGGCAGTCCTACTCTGTCCTTTAGGGTCGCTATGAGCCGGAATCGACTTGATGGCAGCGGGTTTGGTACTGGTTTTTTGTCCTCCCCTGGCTGTTTGAAACATTACTTAGACTCTGTCAAACTCATGCTCTCCCTTACTAGTTTTAATAAACTTAATTTTGCTTGACCGAGAAAGTAAGTAAATTATTACTCAAATAAATTGTTTTACAGAAAAATCATGAAGAAAAGGGTGAAGTCACATCTTGTTAGGCAGAATTTCCTGGATCAAAGAGTGAAAATCATATTGACACAGGTGGCCTCTATTCTCAATCCTGACAGTTATGTGGATGAAGATGGTCTCAATTCTCATCAGCAAAATCCAGTTAACTGATATCACACAATTTTAATAATTTGATTCAAAAGAAATCCAAACTGAAATCCAATGACTATATTAATAATATTAAAAAAAAATCTATATTTTTATGCATTCTTTCTAACCTTCAAACAAGATTTATTTTTTCTGCATCTCTCAATTCTGCATTTGTGGTTGTAGTTCAGTGTCTTCAAGTGGGTTCCAACTCACAGCAACCACATGTGACAGAGTAGAACTGCCCCATAGAGTTTTCTTGGCTGTAATCTTTATGGGAGAAAGATGTGCCAGTTTGCTTCCATAAAGATTTACAACCTTGGAAACCCTGTGGAGAAGTTCTACTCTGTCCTATAGGATTGCTGTGAGTTGGGATTGACTCAACAGCAGTTAGTTTTTTTTTTTTTTTTTTATTGTTGTTGTTGTTGAATCTTTATGGAAGAAGATCTCTGGTTTTTTCTCCCACAGAGCCTCTGGCTGGGTTTCAATCTCCAACCATTTGGTTAACAGCGGAGCTCTTACTATTGAGTCATCAGGGCTCCTTGGATTCTGCATATGTCTGAGAAAAAAAAAATTAATTTTCCAAGAGGCAAGTAGGCAAGTTAGAAAGCAGTAAAATCCTTAATATTCAGTATTTCATCACGTATTGAATAGTCATGAGTAAGGATGTCAGTAGGACCACTAGGAGAGCTTTACAGTGGAACTTGGATGGCATTGTGAAGGAATGACTCATTTCCATGAAATCAAAAGTATGAAACACTATGACTGATTAGCTGCTGAGAAAGCATAGCAAAGGGATTTCATCGCTTGGGGGAAGGCTGTCATCCGTCATTTGTCAGGGTAAGTGATGTGTGAGTATGTCCACTGTGGCCCAAGGTGAAAAAGAGAGAGAAAGAGGAATGGGACCAGTTCACACTTCTACTCTGGAAGGCCAGTTGGGAACACTGGAATTCAACAGAAAAATGCTGGGAGTGCTACACTGTACGCGTAAGTTCTCAGGGAGGAGTGTCAAGCTTTAGGTGCTGGATATGCTTTCAGCTACATCAGGGTAATGACAGTTTTCAGCTGGGAAATCCTCATCAAGTGGGGTAGGCTCTGCCCAAAGTACACATATGTACTATAGGAGAGAAGGTTTCAGCTTTAAACCACGCCCAGAAAGCAGCAACAGAGATTTCCCCAATTTAAACACTGGAGGCAAGAGAAGAGACTCTAGGCAGGGAAACAGAGAAAAAGCTGGCCATTAACCTCCATCCTCTTTCCCAGTGTGCAGCTAGTGTGAAGTAGGTCCAGCCCAGGCAGAGGAAGAAAGGAAAACTTAAATGATTGGGCATTTAAATTATTTAAATAAAATAGTACAGAGAATCTAAAATAAATAGGGAACTTTTCATTACCTAAGAATGAACGTAAAAGTCAATGAGGATAGATCCAGATTTCAATGAAGATATGAGGCGAAATCAACCCCACAGGATGGTTTACAATGGTTAGAGGGAAGATAACAGTAGAGTTCCTTTCTATTAATACCCAATAATTCCCTCTCGTTCAATATACAGATTATATAATCTTTAAAGTTTACTAATATTTCATATTCCCACTAGTCCACTGTCACATCATTTTGCTAATGAAAACACTAAGATGCAATGTGGTTAAGCACTTTCCCAACGTCATATGGCTTTTGGTGGCAGGGTTGTTTAGAAAACAAGTCTTACACTTCAGGGTCCAGAGTGAAAATAAAGAGGATTTGCCTTACAAAATCTTTATAATATCGCGAGGTTTCAAGGCTCATCTTGATTTCCTCCCATATCACCAATTCCCCACTGCCCAACCCCTGTCAACTGAACTGTCATTGCCACCACTCCCTTTACCTGTATTTTCCTCTGCTCTATGCCATATTATGCTGTAAAAATTTTTTTAAAAATACACACAAATAAAATTTATCCAAAAATAATCTCATATATGCCTGCCCACTAAGCCTTCAATGGCAGTTTACAGTTGTATTCCTGAACTACTTCTAATTAAATAAATACATCCTTAAGAAACAATGCCTTAGTTCAAAGAATGGTTTTGTATTGTTGAGATTAAAGGGTTCACTGTAGACGTTATAGAATACTTAGCACAATCCTATCTATTCATTGAATATTATGTGTTTCATTTAAGACGGTTTGTGATTCTACATAAAAGTATTGAAACTTCATATATAATGAACTATTTTATTTTTGAGGGTAATTACATCATATTAAGATATATCCTCAGCCCACATCGAATATCATTTATATACTGCCATGTGACTTGAGCAGCTACAATTGACTAACTGACAAACTATGCCATGATTTAGTAGACATTTAATCCTATGAAATTACTAATTTTGCATTTAGAGCTTGTCTTCTTGTATTTTCCCAAACTTGAGGCATTAGTAAATTTCTTGGACTTTTAGTGGAGATCTGTAAGATGTAATGATAAACTGGAAATAATTCATCATTTGAGTGCCCCAGACAAGTTCAAATGGAAAATAAATTCACATGATCCCAGATTGTTGTGCCCCAGTTGCCTGCAAGAAATAAACGTAAGACATCTTTAAAGGAAGATACATTCTACAGTTTAAAATAGAGTATCTAGATCACATGTGTGCACACAGACAAACCACACAAACAATAAAACAGATACTTGGCAAGAAAAAAACACATGAATGAGAAACAGAGAAGTAACAGACCCACAGGAATCACTGGAATTGTTATATACTGTAAGTACTTTAAATACATGTTTGATAAGTAAGGAGACAGAAGACAGGCTTGAAACTTCAAGATTTGGAAGAAAAATCACAGATATGCATTTTCAATAAGAAGGACCATGACTACTTTATTATTGCCTGCGCTTCACAAAGAGCTCTTTCTGGAGACAGGCAGAAAGATGCTAATCTAAAACATATATTAAGGAAAGTAAAAAAAAGAGATGTCGGTGTGTCAAAATCCAGAGCATATAAAAATAGTTACTAGAAGATATGTGTAGTAAATACACAGCAAGGGCTTGTTAGCAAGATTACTCTTTTGACCCATCACTGAAACTAGCAGTGTTCTATGGCTTATCAGTGATGTGCTAACATACCACATTTTTCCATTCTCCTAATGAAAGACATGTGTCCATAGAAAAACCTGCACACAAATGTTGGAAGCTTTATTCACAGTTTCCAAAAAATGCAAGTGACCAAGATGTGCTTGAATGCTGTTGCTGTTGTCAGGTACCTTCAAGTTGGTTCCGACTCATAGCAAACCTATGTACAACAGAACGGAACAATGCCCAGTCCTGTGCCATCCTCACAATTGTTGTTGTGCTGGAGCCCATTGTTGCAGCCACTGTGTCAATCCATCTCATTGAGGGTCTTCCTGTTTTTCGCTGACTCTCTACTTTACCAAGCATGATGTCTTTCTTCAGGGACTGATCCCTCTTGATAACATGTCCGAAGCATGTGAGACGAAGTCTTGCCATCCTTGCTTCTAATAAGCATTATGGTTGTACTTCTTCCAAGACAAATTTGTTCATTCTTGTGGCAGTCCCTGGTATGTTCAACATTCTTCGCCAACGCCATATTTCAAAGGCATCAATTCTTCTTCAGTCTTCTTTATTCATTGTCCAGATTTCATATGCATATGAGGCAATCACGGCTAGGTCAGGTGCACCTTAGTCCTTAAAGCCATGTATTTGCTTTCTAACACTTTAATGAGTTTTTTGCAGCAGATTTACCCAATGCAATGTGTCGTTTGATTTCTTGACTGCTGCTTCCATGGGTGTTGATTGTGGATCTAAATAAAATGAAATCCTTTTGATATTTTCTCTATTTATCATGATATTGCTTATTGGTCCTGTTGTGAGGATTTTTGTTTTCTTGAATAAGTGAATGGATAAACAAACTGGCACATCCACACAATGAAGTGCTATTCAGAAAAAAACAAAACAAAAAACAACTATCAAGCCACAAAAATGAAATGGAGGGCCCTTAAATGCATACTGTTAAGTGAAAGAAGCCAATCGGAAAAGGTATATACTCTATAATTCCAACTATATGACACTCTGCAAAAGGCAAAATTATAGAAATAGTAAAAAGATCAGTGGTTGCCAAAGTTTTGGGGAGGGAGGGCAGAGGGGAGAGGAGAAATAGGTGGAGCACAGGAAATGTTTAGGGCAGTGAAACTATTCTGTATGAAACTGTAAAATGATACTGGGTATGTGACATGATACATTTCCCAAAACCTGTAGAGCCATACAAAACAATGAATCAACCCTAATGTCTCAATATTGGTTCATCAATTGTAACAAATGCAAGACATTAATTAAACAGGAGAAACTGTGGGCAAGGGAGACAGAGTATTTGGGAACTCTGTTCTTTATGTTCAGTATTTCTGTAAATCTGATACTGCTCTAACAATAATATTCTTTCATTTAAAAATAATATAAAATATAAAAAGTTTTAAAACTAAGTCTTCTCCTCTTCTTCATTCACTGAATACTGTTTGACATTTTTTAAGAGACACTAACCTGAGCTTTCGCTTTGAATATGGAACCTGCATTCTAACATTTGAGGGTGTGTACATGGCAACTTAACTTGGAGATTCAAATCTGAGCTGTGCTGTCTCTCTCTCTCCTCCTTCCCCTTTCTCTCTCACACATACACACACATACACTCACCAAATATGAAGATCACTTCAAGCTGGTATCTTCTGTAGATTTACCTGCCAAATATAGTTTGTTTATTTCCTATAACTTATGTAAGTGGTAAATTATTTAGACAGTAAGATAAATTTACTTTTAAATAAATAACCTCATCCTATACTTTTAAAAACTGTATTGCTTGAAATGAATGATTTGTAAAAAAACTGATACAGGAAAAATTTTACTGAAAAATTCAAGTTATCTTTTTATGTTAAATATGACTATATTGTTGAAAATTGCTGGTATGAAAATGAACTCTTGAATTAACAATGCAGATTTATGAGTTGATACCAATTACCTCAGGTTATGTGTCTTTATTTGTATTTTTCAAGAAAAAAATAACCATGTTAACTATAAAATGTCCTTAAATATAAATAAATACATATGCAGTATACCAAAGTGAACTGTATTCTGAAATAGAATGAGTCATTGCCTGAAGTCAGGCTAAAAAGTCTCTAATAGTGAACTAAGGGGCATAAAAAGCAGATGATCCTTTAATTACCTCCTTGTGTTTACAAGAAAGAATATCGCAGGCCTGTTGTGTAAACTATGTGTTCCCTTTACTGCAATTTATGGCCAAATAATTATTAAGTGTTTCGCTAAATTGCCCCACTTTACCACATATGGTCTTCAGTTATTCAGTTATGTTCTATCTTGATGGAAATTTACATCAACAAATATGTGCTGAGACACATCCTACCCATATTACCACAGCTATATGACCAAGTTGTCAAATAATCTCTTTGCTAACTGTTGAGTCATATGAGGGAATATGGGTCCCAGAGTTTTATTCTATGAGGCAATGGAATAAGGATCATAAGAAATATCCCAGAGCTTTAGTGTGTGGGTAGTGAGAATAATTGCTCTTAGGTGTGTGTTTTGTACCAATATTCCTGTTAGCACTTCTCAAGTAAGAAAATGATAACAAAAAATCTACCTGCCAAGAACACTGTAGATACTAAGTCATCAGGACGTGTAAGAGGATGTAAGTCCTAGAACTTTACTCAATTAGGTAATGAGAAGGATTGTAAAAATTTAATGGGTAGATTTTGAAAATAATGTTTCTTAGGTATGTGCTTTATACCAACATTCTTGTTAGCATTTCCAAATCGGTAATTTAACCTCCCACAGAATATTCAAAGTATTAAAGTTTATCGTATTTCTCTATCAAATTTAATATCACATTCTGCCGAGAATATGTTCAAACTCAACATTCTGTGATTATTTTCTATCTTCCTCACTGGATATACACTGATACCATTGAATAGTTTAGCTGGAATAACAGATCAAATCAAAGGCTATGGAAGGCCAGAATATTTCATCCATTTTCTATTGAGAGGAATATCTTTATTTAATTTAAATTAAAGCCTGCTATTCTTAATGTCTTTTGGCAAGATAGTCTTTGGAGGAAAGATTGTTCAAATACAAACAAATCTAAGAGTTTAATTTTGACTTAAAAATGGTGATTTGACTATTGTATTTATATTAACTTTGTAAAGTTTTCTAGTTATTTGTACTAACTAACTAACTTGTCACTGGTCTATCAAGATATAAGAATATATTTACCATGTCCGGATGGGTTTAAGGATAAGCCTACTGGTCTGCATTTTCTAGAGAAAAAGTAAATATGATTCAATCTAAAAATGACCAGCAATTTTCTGTATATTATACTCACTGGAGGCAAGATATTTTCTATGTTCCATCACTGTTAGGGTTGTATCAGAAAAAGAAAAACCCCAGAAAGATTCAGTCAGGAAGTAATTTAATAGAAGGAATGAAGTGCTTTCATACCTTATAGAAGCTAAGGTGTCCCTGGATGATTTCCTGCTTCCTGATGTCCACACCTTTGAGTAATCCCCTCTTCTTGAATGTGGGCAGAATCTGTGACTTGATTTTAACCAACAGAATATGGCAAAGGTGATGGTATACCTTTACCTTATAAAAGACTGAAGAGAAAGAAGCCTTTGGTGGTCTGGATGAAGTAAGTGGCCATGGTGGAAAAGGCCATTTACAGCAGGGAACTGCAGGTGGCGTCTAATAACTGTCAGAGGCCTCTGGGACTGGAGGGATGTCTCCAGCAGATAGCCAGCAAGAAACTGGAACCATCAGTCATATAGCTGCAAGAAAATGCATAATGCCAACAGCCTGAGTGAGCTTGAAATTCATTCCGATCAGATTCTTCCCTAGTAGAGCTTCCATGTGAGACTGCGATCTGACAAACATATTACCTGCAGCCACAAGAGAACCTGAACAGAGGAGCTAGCTAGGTGGCAACCGGATTCCTGGCCTCCAAAATCTATGGATCAATCAATGTGTGCTGCTTGAAGCTACTTAATGTGTAGTAATATGTTACATAGTAAAAGAAAACTAATAGACTCTTGGAAAGCCTGGAGGAGCGAGCTCAATAAAGGTCACAGTTAGCTATCTGAGGTTTGCCCGGAGACCTTTCAGTTTAGGAACTACCAATGATGGAAGGTGCTGGTAGCACCAAGAGGAATGATTTACACAAAACAACTGAGGTCAGCACAAAACCTCACATCAATGATGCTTCACCATTTATCCACTAGGGATGGGAGTGGAATATTCTGCTCTTCTTCTGTCTCCCAATCTCTCAGCAGTACCTTCTGTTAGCTAGATGGAAACCGCAACCTGCTGGCGGGGAATTTAGGAAAATGTAGTTTCCTCAAGTTTGTAACATACTTTGGCACATAGAAACAAATGAATCATGACAGAATAGTGGTTAAAAGTACTGACTTTGTCTTACGAATCTGATGAGTCTTAGGTGTGAGATTTTGGGAAATTCATTTAACACTTCTAATCTCAAATGCTTTGCTCTATAAAATGTGAAAACGTATTGGATTGTAGAGAGGAAATGAGTGTAGCACATTTCCTAGTACACAGAAATGCCTCTATAAATGTTTGTAATTATGATTATTACAATTAGTGTTGTTCTCACTATTATTTACCATTAAATCACTCTGCTTCTATCCAATCTCCTCTTTTGAGAAGAAAACTTTGTGTTCTTCCTCTTCTAAAACCAGACATTTCCAGTATGTTCTAATCTCTCCTTGATTAGTTCTTCTTATTTTGTCCTTTGCCTAACATGCTCAGCGTGTACTTGACACCCTTTCTAAATTCTATTTTCTCCCTTCATACTGCCAAAAAATTTAAGGTTGGTTTCTCATCATTGATCACTTTTAAAGCATCTCTCTCTAATCTAGTTTCGGTGACTACTAATCCACTAAAATTCCTTTCTTCAAGGTACAAATGACCTTTTTTTCTTGCCCAATTTAATTATCTTATTCCTCTTTCTTCTTGAACCCTTTTTTAAGATTATTTTTAACTTTAAGCCACTGTCATTTTTGTTACTTCTAATCAGTTTTGAGAAAAAATATCCATTGGAAACCAATAAAGTAGAATTATTAGGAGAGGCTTCCCCTTCAGCTTGAAGTATATGAAATATATAGAGAGAAGGTAGGAGAGAAGGTAGTGAGGCAGCCATGATCCATGGCAGCAGTGATTCATATTTCAGCACTCTTTCCTTTTTCTGCCACAAAACTGTGACTGTTTCAGTCTTATTCATTCTCTCTCTAACTTACTCCCAGGATTTATCAACTCTGTTGATGAGAGCCAAGTCTGGATCACATCTGGATGAAAAATCTAAAAATACACCCTTCACTTTTCTTCTCTTAACTTTGTGTTGAAGGGTTTTGTAAAGAAAAATAAAAAGAGAGAGAGAATTATGCAAAATTGATGCTTGCTTGTATTATAGTTTTCATTAATCTACATGCTCAATGAGAACAATTTTGACCAAGATTTTTTTTTTAATTATTTTTTTTTTCTAAGCTGATAAATACTTTTATTGCAGGTACTATGTCTTAGCCTTTTCTTGTTCTTTTCCCCCACCTCTTCCCTGCCACTATTCAGCACAATGTATACATGATATACGCTCTGCTTAGTATGCCAGCCTAATGGTGCGATCTTTCTACAGAAGGGCAGAGTAATTTAGCCTAAGGCATTTGACAGTTATGATTCATGTTAGGCTGCTTCTAAACACATTGTTGTTGTTAGCTAGCTACCATCAAGTTGGCCCCCACTCATGGCAACCCAAGGCACAACGGAATGAAACGCTGACCAGTCCTGCGTCATCCCCATAATCAGTCGCGTATCGGACCGTTGTTAATCATAAGATTTTCATTAGCTGATTGTTTTCAGAAGTAGATTGCTAGGCTGTCTTTCTAGTCCATCTTAGTGTGGAAGCTCCACTGAAACTTGTTTCAGCATCATAGCAACACACAATCCACCACTGACATGTGGTGGCTGCACGTGAGATGCATTGGCCTGGAATCTAACCGTGGTCTCCTGTATGGAAGGGGAGAATTCTACTACTGAATTACTAATGCCTCTCTAAATACATTGGCAAATGAATAAGTTTTACAATAGTTTCTACAAGTTAAATTTCACTTCACCAATGACTGGATATATCAGAGGGTAATTTCTTGTGTATCTTGAGTTCTAGAGGAAATTGCTTTATTTTTTCCCTTTACTTTATAGAAAGTAATGTCTTACCATAGTCAATTCACAAGTTATTAATGTTAATGTCAATGCATGGCTTTGATAGTACCCAGGTATTCTAGATTACTATAAGGAAAGATTAAGAAGCTAAATATAATTAATTTAAAGGAGAAATAGAAGATTCTCTGGCACATCTTTGTGTCTTCTACCGGCTGATTTTTTTCAGTTACATTTTTTCTAGTATTTTCCAATTTTAGTACAATTAGAATAAATTTTGGAAGAAAAGCCCAGAAGATGCATATAGATTGTGTTATCTATACGACAAGTTGTCTGTTGCAGCTGGGAGAATAGTCTGCAGACTTGCCATCAAGATTCATTGGTATAGCTATTGTTTCACATAAAAAGGAATTTATCCTAAAAAACAAAGCATAACGACTTTAGGAACTGCTACTTAAAATGAGATAAGAGTCTGAATTGTGTTAACATAGATAAAACAGTCTTGACAGGAATATCTTTGGATTGAATGTACTACTCATTGGAATTCTCTGAGAAATAAATGATTGCATTTTAATTACCAAGTCAAAGCAACAAAAATTGGGGTAATTACAAAGTCTATAGCTGAATATAGAACTTAAATTTAACTTACAGGCGAAAAGCAAGCAAGGCAGAGAAAAAATTGCCAGTGAACTTAGAAATTATCTGGTTAATTTTAATTTAGTTATAATCAATATGAGGAATAAATAAGTGCAGTAGAAAACAGTTTTATTGTTTTAATCCATCCTATTTAACAGTATTCTACAAACCTCTTAAAATTTTACTAGTTTGAAAAATGCATGGATATTTACCACTTGCTGGATCTAGTTGTACAGTCGCAGGCCATCCCTTGATAAGGGAATTCCTCTATGTTGTCAAATGACCATTTGTATCAGAATTACATAGTTTGGCATTCATTGTTCAGATTCTTGGCTCCACACTAGGCATAACCAATCAAAATTTCTCACATTTGGCGTGGGCATTTTGAAATTTCCCAAGGTTCCAGGTTATTCCAATGCATAGTAAAGTTTAAGAATCATCATTTCAAAGGCTAGAAGCTTCTACATTCAATTACTCTTTTTAACTATCAAACACATTCGTAAATTAGGAGGATCATGAAGGAAACTTCAAAAGAGAGAGAGAAATCCCAACAAAATCCCCAAATTTCACAATTTTGTATAGCTTGTGTTTAAAAAATGTGTTATGATAAAAGAAGAGAAACAAAACCTGTTTTATAAAATTAATTTATACAACCAACCAAACCAAACCCATTGCTGTAGAGTCGATTCTGACTGATAGCAACCTTATAGGACAGAGTAGAAGAGCCCCAAAGTGTTTCCAAGGCTGTAAATTTTTGCAGAAGCAGACTGCCACATCTTTCTCCTGCAGAGCAGCTCCTGAGTTCAAACCATCAACCTTTTGGTTAGTAGCCAAGCACTTTAATCACTGTGCCACCAGGGCTTCTTAATTTATACAAAAATAGTTTTATTGAGACCTTACCAAGTAGCAATGTTCTGGACCCTAGCATTATAGGAGTGGGAAAAAATCAGATAAAAATATTCTATTCTCAAGGGAGCCTCAAAGACTTCTTATATAGATTGTAGCTGTTGGTGGTGTTGTGTGCAGTCGAGTCGATTCCAACTCATAGAGACCCTATATGACAGGGTAGAGTGCCCCCTAGGGTTCCCAAGGCTGTAAATCTTTGCAAAAGCAAACTGCCACATCTTTCTCCCTCGGAGTGGCTGATGGGTTCGACTGCCCTCCTTATGGTTAGCAGCCGAGTGCTTAAGTATTGCATCACCAGCTATAAAATGTTACTCCAGAGAGGGTTTAATTTCTTTGATCAGAATATAATGTCTGAAGAGACCTACTTAACCCAGCTGAAACAAAACAAAACAAAACAAATAACAACCAAACCACCAAACCCATTGCTGTCGAGTCGATTCCGACTCATAGCAACACTATAGGACAGGGTAGAACTGCCCCATAGGGTTTCCAAGGAGCTGCTGGTGGATTCAAACTGCCAATCTTTTGGTTAGTAGCCATAGCTCTTAGTCACTAGGCTACCAGGGTCTGAACTATTTCCTATATGCCCATACTCCTGGGATATACCTTCTGGAGTCTCAACTGAAATACTGGGTGGTGCCCTTAGCTTCCCCTTCTAGACGGTCCTCGAATTCCAATTTTTTTTTCCTCCAGCACCATAAGACTTAAGGTTTTGGTCTCTTAACAACCATTTTTCTGCTTAGTTTCTCCAACTCTTTGTCCATGCATGCATGGTTTATGTGTTGGCAGAAGCTGTATTAGTTTCCTAGTGCTGTGTAACAAATTACCACAATTTTAGGGGATTAAATCATCTCGTTTAGAGATTGAGGAACAATTCATTTCTAAGATCATTCAGGTTGTTAGAAGAATTCATTTCCTTGCTGCCCTATGGCCGACACACCGTGTTTTTGTTGGATTCATCTGGAGGCTGCCCTCAAGTCCCAAAGGATGCCCACCATTCCTAGAGGCTGCCTGCAGTTCCTTGCCACATCATGGTCTTCTCCAACTTAGCCACTGATTTTATCAAGCCCATAAGAAAAAGCTCTTACCTTAGAGAGGGCTCAATTCCTCTTTTGAAGGTCTTCACCTGCTTAAGTGAGGTCCACCCAGGATAACCTCCCCTTTGATTACCTCTAAATTAACTGATTTGGGACCTTAATTATATCTGCAAAATTCTTTCACTTTTGCCATAGTCTATTGGCTGAAATCAAGTTGCAAGTCTAGCCGACACTCAAGGGGAAGGGATTATACAGGCCATGAATACAAGGAAGCAGTGATCATGGGGACAACCCTAGGGTCTGTGGTCCACAAATTCCTGATAGGAAATTGCTCCTTGTCTCTAGGCACACTCCTTACTGGTTGTCTCTTTTGTCTAAAAGATAAAACCTTCTATTTATGACTGCATGCAAAACCCAAACTCAAAATCTTGCCCACCCCCCACAAATTAGTGAGACTTCAAAGTTCCCTTCTCCTGTTTTCTCTTAGAGATTTCCCCCATAAATTGAGTTAGCAAATACCCCATGAGAAAAGAAAATACATAGCTGATTCCTACTGATGGCGACCCCATGTGTGTCAGAGTAAAATTGTTTTCTACAGTGTTTTCAATGGCTGGTTTTTTTTTTAACTCTTTAGTTTTTATTTTATTTTATTTTTTATTGTACTTCAGGTGAAGGCTTACAGAACAAATAGTTTCTCATGAAAAAGTAGTACACATGTTGTTTTATGACATTGGTTAACAACCCCACAACATGTCAACCCTCTAACTTCTCAACCTTTTTTTTTTTTTTTTGGTGAAAATACACATAGCCAAAGATACACCATTTCAAAAATTTCTACATGCACAGTTTAGTGACATTGACTATGCTCTTCCAATTGTGCCGTTATTCTCACTTAAGATGAAGGCTTACAGAACAAAATAGTTTCTCATTTAACAGTTACTACAAATGTTGCCCTATGACAATAGTTAACAATCTCACAACACATCAACAATATCCTTACTCAACCTTGGGTTCCATATCACCAGCTTCCTTGTCCCCTTCTGTCTTCTGGCCCTTGTCACTAGACTACTGTACCTCATTAGTCCCATTTGGTTTTACAGGGCTGTCCACTCCCAGGCCGAACTGTGAACCTTGGAGATAACTTTACCACTGGGCTAAAAGGGTGTCTGGGGGCCATACTCTCGAGGTTTCTCCAGTCTCCTTTAGGCCAGTAAATCTGGTCTTTTTTTGTGAGTTAGAATTATGTTCTACATCCTTCTCCAGCTCTGTCCAGAACTCTCTATTGTGATCCTGGTCAGAGCAGTCAGTGGTGGTAGCCGGGCACCATCTAGCTGTACTAGACTCAGTCCGGTGGAGGCCTTGGTAGCTGTGGACAATTAGTCCTTCGGACTAAACTTTTCCTTGTATCCTGTTCTCTTCATTCTCTCTTGCTCCCGAATGGATGAGACCAATGGAGTATCTTAGATGGCCACTCACAGGCTTTTAAGACCCCAGACACTACTCACCAAGGTAGAATGTAGAGCGTTGTCTTTATAAGCTGTGTCATGCCAATTGAGCTAGATGTTCGCCGAGACCATGGTCCCCACAGCCCTCCTCAACGGCTGGTTTTTTGAAAGTAGATCACTAGGCCCTTCTTTTAAGGTGCCGCTAGGTGGACTAGAACCTCTAACCTTTTGGTTAGCAGCCAAGTGTGTTAACTGTTTGCACCACCCAAGGACTCCTATTTAAATATGTATGTCTTCTTTTCCCCTCAAGTCCTTTCACTTTGGGTTTTGTTTTGTTTTGTTTTGTTTTGTTTTTTTTGATGCATTCAAAGAGCTCTTTCATAGTTTGTTTGCTTGGTTGTTTGTGCTTTTTCTCCAGTTTATGTAGTTGTTCCCGGGAGGAGGATTGTTTCTTCTGATACCAGCTGCTTCATCAAAGCTTGAAGCAGAAGTTTGATAGTACATAATTATTGTAATCTTTTGAAAAATCCAACTCCTTTTTTCTTTTAAATTACATTTTATTGGCTTTATATAACACACTACATAGACTATAACTTGGAGGAATTATTATTTTCCTCCCAATAAGACTTTTATTTAACTCCATTGGTTCTGAAAAATGGTTCAGGAATTTTGGTGTTTCAGTATTCTAAGGAAAGAAGAGGAGCAGGTTCAAGTTAAAACATCCTTTAACATCAACCACTTCCCCTCAGTTTTTAAAATCATATAGTAACCAGTGTTAGTGAGAAAGAGGAGTTTGAAGAAAATCTTTAGTCACCCTATAATCTCCATCAACTCCAACAATCTTTGAGGTGGAAAATAGTTTCTCAATCACAATAAAGTGAAGCTTCAAAACCCTATTCAAATCAGATTGCTACTTCTAAGCCTTTCCTGTGAAGAGTTTCCACTTGTTGCCATCTATAATCTTTGTTTATGGAACAGTGAAATTTCTGATTCAATTTCCTGAGGAAGCCTGGCATTAAGAGAGAGAAATTTTACTTTCTGAAGGTTGAAATGCACTTAAATTGAGGCGATTTGTCGGTAGGTTCTTATGAAAGCAGGATCACCTGTTTTAGGAATAATTTTAAGACATGTTTGGCACACTGGTTTGTAGAGAGCTCAGCCTTCACTGGGGGAGTCAGAGAAGACAACGGTATTGTAAGATTTTATGCAGCTGAGGGCTTGAGAGGCTAAGTGACTTTGGAAATGTGCGGAAACTGCATCTGAAATATTGAGCTGTAAGAAAATTGAAAGATTATAATTTTCACACACATCATTGTTCCCGGAGATTCTCATTTGCAATAACAATAACGATGAAACTATTAGTATAGTGTATATCATGCGTTAATAAAACTTTAATTGTAGATAGTAATATTTCTCGATTCACAATTAAAGGAATTATAAATGCAGCTACTAAGTGGAATTCAAGCCAAGCTCTGCTTTGAAGAGTTTAAATCACTGCCTCAAACTTGTAGGAACAATATGTGCCAAAGCTGATTTGTGATCCCTAGCACAAAGCCTGGCACATGGTGATTTCTCACTAATGTTTATTTCATTTTTCCTATAGTTATCTTGTTGCTGTTGTTATTAGGTGCCCTGGAGTCTGTTCTGACTTATAGTGACCTTATGTACAACAGAATGAAACACAGCCTGGCCCTGTGCTAGCCTCACAATCATAGTTACGCTTTAGCCCATCCTCACAGCTACTGTGTCATTCCAGCTTGTTGAAGGTCTTCCTCTTTTTCACTGACCCTCTACTTTACCAAGCATAATGTCCTTCTCCAGGGACTGGTTCCTCCAGACAACATGTCCAAAGTACATGAGATAAAGGCTTGTTGCCCTTGCGTCTAAGGAGCATTCTGGCTGTACTTCTTCTAAGACAGATTTGTTCGTTCATCTGACAGCACAAGGTATATTCAGTGTTCATCGCCAACGCCAAAATTCAAAGGTGTCAATTCTTTTTTGGGCTTCCCTATTCATTGCCCAGTTTCACATGCATAAGAAGTGATTGAAAATGTCATGGCTTGGGTCAGGTGCACCCTAGTCTTCAAAGTGACATCTTTGCTTTTCAACATTTTAAAGAGTTCTTTTGCAGCAGGTTTGCCCAATGCAATGCATCATTTGATTTCTTGACTGCTGCTTCTATGGGTGTTGGTTGTAGATCTACGTAAAATGAAATCCTTGACAACTTCAATATTTTTTCCGTTTATCATGATGTTGCTTATTGGTCTGGTTGTGAGTATTTTTGCTTTCTTTGTTGATGTGCAATCCATACTGAAAGCTGTAGTCTTTGATCTTCATCAGTAAGTACTTCAAGTCCTCTTCAGTTTTGGTAAGCAAGGTTGTGTTATCTGCACAGTGCAGGTTGTTAATGAGTCTTCCTCCAATCCTGATGCCGCATTCTTCTTCATACAGTGCAGTTTCTCAGATTATGTGCTCAGCATACAGATTGAAGAAGTATGGTGAAAGGATCCAACCCTCATGCACACCTTTCCTGACTTTAAACCACGCAGTATACCCTTTCTGCTCTAAAGATTGCTACTTGGTCTATGTACAGTTTCTGCATGAGCAAAATTAAGTGTTCTGGAATTCCCATTCTTCGTGATGCTATCCGTAATCTGTTAAGATCCACACAGTCCAATGCCTTTGTATAGTCAATAAAACACAAGTAACATATTTCTAATATTCTCTGCTTTCAGCCAAGAGCCACTTGACATCAGCAATGATATCCCTCATTCCACGTCCTCTTTTGAATCCGGCTTGAACTTCTGGCAGTTCCCTGTAGCTATACAGCTGCAATCACTTTTGAATGACCTTCAGCAAAGTTTTACTTGTGTAAAATTTCACACAAGTAAATAATTATCTTAGAATCATAGATATAAAGAATTATAGGATTCAAAGAAAATTTTTATCCTATCTCCTTTTCCTCCATGTTATAGTTTTTCTGAACAGATGGTAATCTTGGTTCTGCTTGAAAGTTCTAGCGACATGAATTCATTATTTTGCAAAATGTCTTATTGGATTCTACTCATCACAAAGTTCTTATTGTTAGTTTGGAGCTTCTTTTATGTAGAAGAATTCCCTTGGTCCAAGTTCTGTTATGTAGAGTAACACAACGGAGATCTATTCACTCTATTTACATGCTGACCTTTTGCTTAATGAATTACTCTCCTGTTTTCCTTCACATTTTTTAGAAATTTTTTTTTTACTGTACTTTACATGAAGGTTTACAGAACAAATAGTTTCTCATTAAACAGTCAGTACACGTATTGTTTTATGACATTGGTTAACAACCCCACGACGTGTCAACACTCTCCCTTCTCGACCTTGAGGACCTTTTTTTTGGTGAAAATATACATAGCCAAAGTTACACCATTTTGAAAGTTTCTACATGTACAATTCAGTGACATCGATTACATTCTTCCAGTTGTGCTGCTATTCTCACTAATGTTTTCCAAATTATTCCATCACCATTATCTTCAACTCACTGTCCCCTAGGCTTCCCATCAAACTTTGTGAGTTGCTGTTGTCAATTGGATCTCACATAGATAATTCTTTTTTTTTTTTTTTGTACCTTAGATGAAGGTTTGCAGAACAAATAGTTTCTCATTAAACAGTTAGTACACACATTGCCCTATGACAATGGTTAACAACCCCATGACATGTCAACACTGTCCCTTCTCAACCTTGGGTTCCCTATCACCAGCTTTCCTGTCCCCTCCTGCCTTCTAGTCCTTGTCCCTGGACTGCTGTGTCTCATTAGTCCTGTTTTATTTTATGAGGCTCTCCAATCCCTGGCTGAACGGTGAACTTTGGGAGTGGCTTCACCACTGAGCTAAAAGGGTGTCTGGGGGCCATACTTTCAGGGTTTCTCCAGTCTCTCAGGCCAGTAAATCTGGTCTTGTTTTGTGAGTTAGAGTTCTGTTCTACATCCTTTTCCAGCTCTGTGCGGGACCCTCTATTGTGATCCTGGTCAGAGCAGTCCGTGGTGGTAGCCGGGCACCATCTAGCTGTACTGGACATAGTCTGGTGGAGGCCATGGTAGCTGTGGTCCATTAGTCCCTTGGACTAATCTTTTCCTTGTTTCTTGTTCTCTTCATTCTCCCTTGCTCCTGAAAGGGTGAGACCAGTGAAGTATCTTAGATGGCTGCTCACTGGCTTTTAAGACCCCAGATGCTACTCACCAAGGTAGAATGTGGAACACTGTCTTTATAAACTAGATGTTCCCTGAGATCATGGTCCCCACAGCCCTCCACCAGCAATTCAGTCCCTCAGGGAGTTTGGAAGTATCTATGGAGCTTCCATGACCTTTCTTTGTACAAGCTGTGCTGGCTTCCCCAGTAATGTGTACTGTCTTACCCTTCACCAAAGTTATCATCACTTATTTATTTAGTCCCCCACCACCCCTCCCATCCCTCGTAACCAACAAAGATTGTTTCTTTTTGTGTGTAAACTTTTACATGAGTTATACATTAGAGGTCTCATATAATATTTTTGTGATTGACTTATTTCACTCAGCATAAAGTCCTCCATGTTATGAGATGCTTCAAAGATTCATCATTGTTCTTTATCTTTATATAATACTCCCTTGTGTGAATGTACCATAGTTTGTTTATCCATTCATCTGTTGGTGGGCATCTAGGTTGTTTCCATCTTTTTGCTAATGTGACCAGTGCTTCAGTGAATATGGATGTGCATTTGTCTATTTGTGTGACAGCTCTTATTTCTCTAGGATATGTTCCTAGGAGTGAGATTGCATTTTTTAGTGTTTTTTTTGTGGTGCTTATGTTTTCTATGTTCCTCTTACTGTGCTGAGTTCCTTTTGTTTGTGGATTTTTTTTCATTTCTTTTGTTTTTGTAGGTTTTGTTTTTACTGAGACTTTATGTTTTTCTTCTTTATTTTGATGAATAGGTTTGTTAACTTTCTTTGTGGTTACCTTGAAATTTACCCTTATCTTCCTAGATTTGAACCAGTCTATTATTACTTGGTATTGCTTGACTTCCTCTCCATTAGAAAGTTCTATACCTGCACCGTTTATTCCCTCTTATTGTTCTGATGCTGTTGTCATTTATGGATTAACCTCTCTGGTTCCTTTTTGTAATTCTTCTGGTTTTGCATAGTCCTTAAGAGTTCATTTCCTAGGTTGGTATCTGGCTAGTGCAATCCTCTGTCCTGTATTCAGCCTGTGGTCTGATATTGTTTGTTCTCAGAGCGAAGGACTTCCTTTAAAAGTCTTGTAAGTTTGGTTTGGTTTTTACATAGTCCCTTAATTTCTGTTTATCTGGAAATGACCTAATTTCACCATCATATTTGAAGGAGAGTTTTGCAGGATATATTATTCTTGGCTGGAAATTTTTTTCTTTCAAGGTTTTATATATGTCATCCAATTGCCTTCGTGCCTGCATGGTTTCTGCCAAATAATCTGAACTTAGTCTTATTGTTTCTCCTCTGTATGTGGCTTTTTGTTTTTCTTGAGCTGCTCTCAGGATTCTTTGTTTGTCTTTGGTTTTAGCGAGTGTGATTATGACTTGCCTTGGTGATTTTCTTTTGGGGTCTATTCTATATGGGTTCGTTGAGCTTCCTGGATGGTCAGATTTTCATCTTCCATGATAATGGGGAAGTTTGCTGTCAGCAATTCTTCAATGATCCTCTCTGTGTTTTCTGTTTACTCCCCCTGTTCTGGAACTCCGATCACTTGCAGATTTTTGCTTTTGATTGTATCCCACATAATTCTCAGGGTTTCTTCATTTTTCTTCATTCTTTTTTTCTGATTTTTCCTCAGAGTTGTATCCAAGTGTTTGTCTTCAGTTTCACTGATCCTGTCTTCCATCTTTTCAAACCTGCTCCTCAGCCCTTCATGACACTGTCCTTTCCTGAAATCTTGTTGTTTATCTTTTGGATTTCTAACTGTTGTTTTTGTATGATTTCTAGTTGTGAATTTATTTTAGCATTTTGTTATTGTATTATTTTCTTGAATTCTTCCATTTTTTTGTCTATGTTTTCCATGAATTTGTCTGCCTTTTCCATGAATTTGTCCTTTTTTTCCTCATTTTTGTCTGTTTTTTGCTTCATCTCTTGGATAATTCTGAATATTAGAGATTTGAATTCCCTATCAGTTAGGTCTAGTGCCTGTTCTTCTACTAGAAGGTCATCTGATGTTGTATTTTGGACACCTACTGGAACGATCCTGTCCTGTTTTTGTAAATGTTTTGATATTGTCTGCTGTCTTCAGGGCATTCGTTGGTTATTTTCCTCATTTATTGATTGTAGATTTTTGTTTTGTCCTGCTTTTTTATTTGCTTATGTATGAACTGGTGGGCTGTGCGTTCTTTGTTGTTTGCTCCCCTGTGGGTGTGATACTTTTCACTTCCTTCTCCAATGGGCAGGGTCAGTCACTCAGGTATGGTACAGCAGGGCAGGTCCAGCTGAAGGGGAGTTGCTGGGTAGATCTTTTGTGGCACATTCCAGGGCTGACAGTGCTGGCCATGAATCAGTGCAGGGCAGGTTCCAGTAGGCCATGCCTGTGCTGCTTGGGAGTGCGATGTTCAGTGCACGGTGCAAGTAGGCAGGAAGGAGGGGATAGATTGCGATGTGTGGAGCTAAGATGGGTATGGGAAAGATGAGAGAGAGGAGAGAGGAACAGGAGCCAAAAACATACACACAAACAAAAAAGAGTGCTAAGTGAGCTTGCTATTGGAATGAAGAGTTAAGAGACTGAGAAATGGAGAAAAACAAAAATTAAAAATAAAGGGATAAAAGAAAAAAATGAATAAATTGAGAAACTGGAAAAGAAGAAAGACAAAAAGGGAATAAGAGAGAGAAGAAAACTAAACAGAAATGAAAAAACAAACAAACAAGAAAAAAGAAATGCTCCCAGGGATGTCCCCATACATCTGCACAGAGTAAGGGACTAGCTTCAAAGCCACGTGGTACTCCCTGGCTAGAAGGGGCTCCCAAGCAGAGAAAAGAAAAAGAAAACAAATAAATCAAAACAGAACAAATCAGAGCAAACAAACTAACAGAAAAGCCCCAGGGGTCCCACCAGCTTGGTGGCATGGGCCGGTAAGCAGTTTTACAGTTGAGCAGTGTTTCACAGCCTTTCAGGAAGAAGCAAAGATGGTGCACAGAGCCAGGTATTTGAGAGAAAGGAGGCGGAGGTGGTGAGAGGTAAGGAAGAAATCTAAAGAAGCAGAAAAAAGCAACACAGCAGCCAACAAATGGCACTCAGGGAGCCGGCCAGTGCGGCCGGGTGGAATCCAATAGACTGTGGCTGCAGGAAGCAGAGGAGGCTAAGTGGGGATGAAGAAGGGTGGGCGGTGGGAAAGCCTATATCATGGGTTACCGGTGGCTCTGTCTCCTGCTGGAAGCTCTGTGAAGCTACTTTCTTGTACCTCCTGTTTGCTGATCTCAGATAGGAGTCCAAGAAGGTGGATCCACGCTGCGGTAGCTGATAGGGGACCTCTGCATGTATCTCTCCTCGTGCTCGTTCTCAGTCGGTTTTTTATTCCATTCAGTGCTTGGCTAAGTTCTTTATCTCTTCATTTGATGCTTAGGGTTTCAAGATTGACGTGTGACTCTGTTTGACTTAGTTTTTCTGATCTTTGCTGCAGAGGGATGGCGTGGTGTCTCTGACTATAGCGCCATGTCTCTTCCTTCACTTTTAAAAGATATTTTAGAGTTCTTCACTGTTCTAGTCTCCCTACTCTTGATGTTTCTTTATTTGTATCTGTCTTTTACTTATACCAGAACATTTATCCTAGATATCACCAAATTGGCACAAAGAATGATGTAATCCCCAAAATATTAATACTCCCTGGAAGCAGATTTTCCTTTTGAACAATTGAATTATCCTAATTGGCTACAATTAAACATTTGGGAAATTAATGCCTTTAATCAGACACTTTCATATTAAATGCTCTGAGTCTAGGATACCTGTTTCTGTCCCTGTAAAATCTCATAGGTTTTGATATATAAAGTGTAAATAATATTTCACATTGTTCAGCAAACAAGTAGTATCAACTACAATACCTGAAAAAAAAAAAATTGCCATCACAGTTGATTCCAACTCACACTTATTTATTATTTAATTCCCAAATATACCAAAATCAAGCATACTGTTAGTGATAGTATGTATACCTTAAGATAAAGACATATTAAATATCATCATTTTAAAGGGTTTTTTTGCTTTGTTTGTTTTTAACAGCCTTCCAAAAGTTTCATGGAAATGGATAATCTTTAGGGAAAAAGGATACATCGGAAAATATGGTTTAAATTATATAAATACAAAACTGTCTTTTTTGGTTTGACATCTTAAGCATGGGTAGCAGACA
Organism: Dugong dugon; assembly: GCA_030035585.1. Lineage (NCBI taxonomy): Eukaryota > Metazoa > Chordata > Mammalia > Sirenia > Dugongidae > Dugong > Dugong dugon. Next base: position 34,722,263 of record CM057475.1, on the reverse strand, counting down.
TATGCTGGGTATATGCTGTCTTTAATATCATCTCCAGTAGTCATGTTAATCGTACCCAGATGTATGTTTCACTACTGATCGAAAGAGAAATATTAAAAATAGATAACAGGATGAACATAATGTTTCAAGTAAGGTCAGTTGAATAAATAACCCACGACCATTATCCAAGTCTATACAATGATCTCCATCATTTCCTGTTTTTGTGCATAACCTCTTCTTAAGCTTCTTTATATAAAGTAAATCACTTGAAAGCATTACATAATTCTACTTCTGTATCCTCCTCCCCCCCAAAACAAGAGAAAGAAAAAGACCTTTACAATTTTGAATTGAGCAAAGTCTGCACATCAATATTCAGCATTTTGTTTTGTCTTCTAGTTTTTTCCTCCCTTGAACCAATAAGAATGCTTTAAAGGTCCCAGTGATCTAATGCTATCACATTTTGCCAAGCTTCAATATTGGGAAAAGGGCTTTTCAAACACAGTCAGATGTGGTACAAGCTATTGTTGTTATTGTCAGCTGCCAACAATTTGGATCCAGCTCATGGTGACTTGATGTACAATAGAATGAAATATTGCCCGATCCTGAGACATCTTCAGATCATTGGTATACTCAAATCCATTGTTGAGGCCACTGTATCTTTTGAGAACCTTCCAATCTAGGGGGCTCATCTTCTAGAACTATACTATATTGGACAATATTCTTTTGTGATCCATAAGGTTTTCACTGGCTTATTTTTGGAAGTAGATCTCCAGGCCTTTCTTCTTAATCTGTCTTAGTCTGGAAGTTCTGCTGAAACCTATCTATCATGGGTCAGCTTGCTGGTGTTTGAAATACCGGTGATATTGCTTTCAGCATTATAGCAACACACAAGCCGCCATAGTACTACAGACTGACAGACAGGTAGTAGATAAGTTATTAAACCTGTTGACATCAAGGGGATTCCTACTCATAGCAACCACACAGGACACAGTAGAATTGCCCAATTGTGTTTCCAAGGCTGTAAATCTTTACAGAAAGCAGACTACCACATTTTTTTCCCGTGCAGAAGCTACAGGGTTAGACAACCATTCAGTTACCAATCAAGTACTTAACCACTGTGCCACTAGGGCTCCTTAGACAAGTTATTATCAGCCACTAAATACTAAGAATGGTTTCTCTCTAAAATTAGAAACATAACAAAGAGGTCCACTCTCTCTACTGTATTCAACATTGTGCTGGAGGTTCTATGGCATACAAAAAACAAGAAAAGCAAACAAAAGGCATACAAATTGGAAAAAGAAATAAAGCTGCCTTTATTTAAAGATTAAGGAGCTGTGGTGGCACAGTGGTTAAGTGCTTGTCTGTTAACCAAAATGTAGGTGATTTGAATCTATAAGCCACTTTGTGGGAAAAAGATATGGAAGTCTGCTTTTGATTACAGCCTTGGAAACCCTAAGGGGTAGTTCTCCCCTGTCCTATAGGGTCTTGCTATGAGTTGGAATCAACTCAATGGCAATGAGTATTATTCAAAGATTATATGCATATGTACATAAAACACCTAAGAAATCTTTAAAAAAAAATACTGCTAGAGCTCTAAAGGATGGAAAGGAATTTTTCAGGATACAATGTCAATAAACAATCAATTTTTACATATTATCAATAAATAATCTGAATATAATGCTGTAAATAACATTTAAAGTAGCTTCAAAAATATGAAATTCTTCGGGATAAATTTAGCAAAATACATACAAAACATAAATACTGAAATCTCCAAAATACTTCTGAAATAAACTAAAGGTATATTATATAAATTGAGAGATGTAAAATATTTTTGAACTATGAGACTCAATATCGTTAATACATTAATTCTCTAAAAATGGAGTTGTAAATTTAATGGAGTTCTAATTAAAATTTTAGGCAATCAGTTTAAAAAAGAATAAGTTTTCTTGATTTTACAACTTAACATAAAAATACAATACTAAAGGTAAGTAGTATTTGGCAAAGAGAAAGACATACAGATCAATGAAACAGAACATAGAGTTCAGAAATAGATCCAAAAATACATAGTCCATTGAATTTCAATATGAATTTTAATGTAATGTAATGAGGAAAAGATAGTCTCTTCAACATATGGTGCAAGAAAAGCTCTTATTTTAAATTAGGGGGAAAAGTGTACCTAAACTTTACCTTGAACCAGATAAAAAAACTAACTAAAATGGATTACGGACCTAAATGTAAAAATCAAATCTGCAAAACTTTAAGAAGAAAACACAGGAGAGAATTTTCCCTTCCTGGGAATACAGAAAAATTAATTGAATAAGACATAAAAAGAGAGAGACATAAAAAGAAAAACGGATATATTGGATTTAATTGAAATTAAAAACTCTTTAATTTAAAATACACTATTAAGGAAATGAAAGGACAAGGCACAGAGTGGGAAACATTATTCACAGTCATCTATATGACAAAGAACTGTAATCTAGTATGTTCACAGAACACCTAAACCTCAATAATAAGAAGACAGACAACCCAATTTGAAAAATGGGCAACAATGTGAACAGATACTTCCCAAACAAAGATATATGAAAGGGTGATGAGTGCACAAAAAAACGCTCAGCTTCAGCAGACATCAAGGAAATGTAAAGTCACAATTTGATATCACTGCATGAACATTAGAATAGCTAAAATTAAAAAGACTGACGATAAAATGTGTTGGCAAAGGTGTGGAGAAATTGAAATTCTCATATATTGTTGGTGCAACTTTTGCCTGGCTGTCTTGAAACACTTTCTCTGAAGGAGTCCTGTCTCTATAGAAAATCTGAACACCCTGAGATCTCCCTGCACTGAGGAAACCCAACCTAGGGACGCGGAGAGGATATGTGGAGTCAGAGATGCCCTATCACTCTCCAATCGTTAATGCCATTCTATCCCAGGTGCCAACTGTGTGAATGAAGAAGCTTTCAGATGACTACAGCCTCAGCCACCATCTGAATGAAACTATATTAGGGATCCCAGCCAGTCAGCCCCTAGGAATTTGAGAGATGGCATTAAATTGTTATTTTATGTCATTGAATTTTGGAGTAGATTGTTATAACATCTCTTTTACTTTTTTTAATGTTGATCTCATTAGCTTTTTTAACAATATTGTAAACAACTAACTGGGCCTTACGTGTAGGTGGAAAAGGCAACAATGTATGCAGATATTTTTATATATGTTGTTGTTGTTAGGTGCTGTCCAGTCAGTTCTGACTCATAGCAACTCTATGTACAACAATATAAAACACTGCCCGGTCCTGCACCATCCTCATGATCATTGTTGTGTTTGAGCCCATTGCTGTAGCCACTGGGTCAGTCCAGCTTGTTTAGAGTCCTCTTTTTCGATGACGCTCCACCAAGCATAATGTCCTTCCCAAGGGACCAATCTCTCCTGATAACACGTCCAAATTACATGAGACAAAGTCTCTCACCATCCTTACTTTTAAGGAGCATTCTGGCTGTACTTCTTCCAAGACAGATTTGTTTGTACTTTTGGCAGTCCATGATATATTAAATATTCTTCACCAACACCATTATTTAAAGGCATCAGTTCTTCTTCTGTCTTCCTTATTCATTGTCCAGCTTTCACATGCATATGAGATGATTGGAAACACTATGGCTTGGGTCAGGTGCACCTTAGTCCTTAAAGTGACATCTGCTTTTTAACACTTTAAAGAGGTCTTTTGCAGCAGATTTGCCAGATACAACGCGTCTTTTGATTTCTTGACTGTTGATTCCATGGATGTTGATTGTGAATCCAGGAAAAATGAAATCCTTGACTACTTCAATCTTTTCTCTGTTTATCATGATGTTGCTTACTGTTTATTATATGTAAGGTCTGAAAAAGAATGTCCATAGTTAAAACAACAATAAAACATTTTTCTAATTGCTCATTAATAATGTGTTTCAGAATTTAAAATTAAACTTTGTCCAGGGATAAATACTGTAAATAGTTTCAGGAAGAGAATATTTTAAAACTTTTCAATCACACAGCTTCAGAGTAAAGAGGTGATGAAGGTAAATTCAGAGAAAGCAAAGTACCAGATATTAATGGTCAGCTTCATTTCCAAGTTTTGATTTTGTTTAAATTTGACGCAGTAAGTGAATTGAAAGAAAAGGAGTCTGTTTTTCAGCTGTGTTGGTTTCCATTCAGGTTTTGTAAAGGATTATACATATTTGGCATTAAATTTCTACACTCTGAAAAAAACCAAAAAAACCAAACCCATTGCCATCGAGTTGATTCTGACTCATAGCGACCCTATAGGACAGAGTGGAACTGCCCCATAGGGTTTCCAAGGAGCAGCTGGTGGATTCAAACTGCCGACCTTTTGGTTAGCAGCTGAGCTCTTAACCACTGGGCCACTAGGGCTCTGAAGTGGGTACAAAATAATTCAGAAAAATAGTATAACATCGCTTTTCCTTTTTTATGTTGATCTCATTAACTTTTTTTAATTGTATTTTTAGTTAACATTTATTTTTATTTTCTGAAAAAAAACATTTTTACTAATAATTAAATAATTCAAAACTCGTGTACTTTATAGGGGTATTTAAATTTAGACTGTGGCTTTCTTATTAATTTCTGTAATCTTTGTTACCAAAAATGTGTATTTAACATTTTATAATTGCCTCAGAAAAACATGTAGATTTTCAAGAGAATTAACGTAGAAATTATGGATTCAGAATCCTACACCTGTTCTCTGCTGGTAATTAGAATGTCACTTTTGGTTAAAGTTTCCGGAGATGGTGCTTAATTTAGCACATGCTACTTTACTTTCTGCTGCTGTAACTAGAAATATTCCAGATAGTGATCAATCCATTAGGCCAAAACAAAGAAAGCATGAGCGAAGCCTCTAGTAGAGTTACGATGCACAGAGATTTAGATTTAATGCTACAGCATAACATAACCTGTCCAGAATGATATAAATCTCTGGAAATGAGATATTGCCATCATACACACACACACACACACACACACACACACACACACATACACCTCTCATACCAGATGGCTGTTGATGATGATATTGTCCTCAGCGGCTGAAAGGGTGGCAATTGGTGCTGTATATTGTTGACATATTTGGCATACTTGTCATTAAAATAAGGAGGCTAGTGGTGCATGGTCAAGCGTTTGGGTGCTAACCAGAAGGTTGACAGTTCAAACTCACCAGTCTCTCTGTAGGAGAAAAGATGTGGCAGTCTACTTCCATAAAGATTACAGCCTTGGAAACCCTGGGGGGTAGTCTACTCTGTACTACCAGGTTGGTATGAGTCTGAATCGACTGGACAGCAGTGTGTTTCGATTTTTTGGTCATTACCATATTTAGAAGGCAGATGATTTAACTAATGAACTTTTATCTTGCCACATCAGGGGGCCAAGAAAACACAATACCACCTGTTAGTACTATGAGGTGATTGCTGTTGACTGTGTTTGTCATGTTAGTACCAGAAACAGATAAGCTTGGGAATCAATTTTTTGATTTGCAAGTAAAATTGAAGGGCAATAAAGAGACCATAATATCAGGAACATCGGAGGCTGAAAGAGACAACTACTTCTCAACCTCAGAAGATAAAACAGAGAACTTCTTCGTATAACAATGTTATTCAAACTTGTCTTTGAGGAGAGGATGAAATCAAAGGTATGACCATCACACCATTGATTCAGCCTCTGAATGCATTAGTGTGGTGACCCAGAAATTATTTCAACTATAAGGAGACTCATTAAAAAAAAAAAAAAAGACTAAATAGACTAAAAGTTGTGGTATCCCCTTAAAACTTATAGCCTCAGTGATGAGGAAACCAAGATATACAGGAAATTTTAGAAGCATGTCTATATGATAAAAAACTGAGAATGTTGTTATTAGCACATAAAACTAATTGGATTCAAATCGCTAAGAAGAATATTCAATTTAAGACAAACTGCTAAGGAAATTTCTGATCTGGACTTAAAAATTTTTTTGTGTGTGTTTGAAACTTAACATGATTCTTGAACCTACAATTGTCTATAGACCAGAAACAGGCTTAAAAATCTGTCTAGCCTGCAAGGAGGGCATATTCTTCAACGTTCTTTTCAAATAAGGCTAAGGAGGATAATGGAAAAGAAAAAAACAGTAACAACAACCACACTCTTAGAGAAAGTGTCAAGCGTCACACAAAACAAGGTACTAGGAATCCTTTGCCAGCAAAATATTCCTAATCCCCAGAGTAGGGGGCTCTTGCACAATTTGCTTATTAAGATTTCTGAGTTGCTACAGACCAGATATTTTCAAAGGGGAATGTTATGGTCTCCATCATGTACTTGTTGGAATTAATCCCAGGGTCGGATTAATCAGTGAGCATGGTATGCACTGGCTTGCATTGAGCAAGCTACGTACAGACTTAATTATATTTACCTGCTGATCTGTGGTGGGCAGTTTCACATGGGTTTCACCACATCTTTGATGTGGTAGGGGACAGGTAAAACTGTGCACTGCAGATTTGAGGGAAGACACAACTGGGCCTGTGCGTACCTTGCTTATTGGAGAATCCAGCCCTGGTTCCACCATGTATATTGGATGTGTGAGGAGAGACATCTTTTTTAGTTAATAGCTGCAAATCAAGAGGAACCCCTCAGTGACTTGAAGTAGAAATCAAGATTATGTTTCGGAATAGCTAGGTTAGCCCTATTAACAACAGGAAAAATCACATTTTTGAAAGCTTAGTAGAGTATATATCCTGTCTTAGCACACACGTTCCAAAGGGCAGCCTAGTTAGCAAACATTTTATGGTAATGAGTGGAATCATGCACTAGACTTGGGACTGTACTTTATTTTAGACTACGATTGTTCTGTTCTATTCTAACTGCATACCAAACTAGCTTTATTAGGATTTCTAATAATGCTTTTTAGAAATTTTGGTGCACTGAGGTCTATTTGTGCTTAGAAATTTTTTCTCAATGTGAATATTTTCCATAAACTCTTTTCTTAGTTGTGTCTAATTTTGAGTCTCAGTCACACATTGAAAAAGAAAAAGAAGACTTTGTAAAAAATCACCCTGCAACATACTGGAGTTGAGAGAATTGAATTGAGAATGACAGTCTCCACATCTTTGTAAGTTAGCATATTTAGACATGGCAAAGCTATTTTGACCCATATTACTTTCTATTTGGACTTGTCAAACATATTTAAGTATAAGATTTTCACAGGCGTTGAGGTATGTAACTTGCTTTAAATCCTATATTCAGATGCAGAAAAATCCCTTATGGTATGATTCCTCACTAGGACTCTCTTTTCTTGCTTTCTGTTACCCAAAAACACCACCTCCTTGTACCATCCACCATTTATAGAATGTATCCATTTCAAAAGTTATGCCTGCCTGAAATTCATAGCAGAAAGATGTAGACTTTGGTTTTAATCGTTCCAAAGCAAGCAATCTTCAAGCACAAAGGCTAATTATGAAGGCAGATGACCAGATGTTCTCTCTTTATCTTAAGGACAAGTCTACCCGAGATAAGTAGATTTAATTTAACTTAAGGGATTAAAAAAACAAAAAAACAAAAAAACACAACACTTTAGAAAGTAGTCAAGCAGTCAACCTGTCAGAGTTATTTACCAGAAATAGCTAGAGTGGATGTAAACATAAGATAAAGAGAGCATCCAACTATATTTTGATAATTCTCTTTTAAAAGAGGACCTAGGGATGACGTTAAATAAAATAAAAAAGACAGTACGATTCTGAAGCAAAACATACTGTGAACTACCAAATATAGTTTAAAACCCATTGCATTTATTCAGCCTTTGTTAAATCAAGTGTTCTTTGAATTGAAATCTGCTTAAACTCGTGTTAGGAAAATAAATAGGAAGGGCACAGATTTTCTCAAGATTTCCTAAGAGACATTAATGTTTAAATTCAAATCTCAAGTGAAACTCAAAACATGAAGCCTACACAGTTGAAGACAAGGAAAATGGTAGTCCATGAGCCACAAAGTAGAGACTGACTAATCTGACAACCATTTTTTAAAACTTTGGTACTGAAAATAATTCAAATGCTCAAATCAGGAATATAGATATATTTGCATTATGTATTAAACAAAGGGGTATAATCTTTCTATCTATCTGTGTCACATTAAAAAAAAAAAAAGCCCAATTAAAATGTGGTTATAGAACATAAAGTAGGCAATTAACTGAAGAGCAGAATGGCTAATGGATGTAGAAAAATATTTTTTAACTCACTTTGAATAAGAAATTAGAAATAAAAAAAATAAAAACATGAATTGAAAAATGTCAGAGTGAGAAAGTTTAATTTATTAAAGATAAGCAGTATAGGTGAAGATTTAAAAAAATAGTTATTTTCTTATGCTTTCAGTTATGTAGCTGTGTGATCGTTCTACAGTGCAGTTTCTCGGTATTTTTATTTATACTTCCATTTAATTTGGAGTTAAAATTCTACTTACAGACTTTATCTCATGTAAATACCTATAAAAACAGAGATCTTTCTTATGATATTTCATAATGTTTGATTTGCTTAGGAAAGACTAGGTATTTGAAAAAATGTAGTGATTGTATTTTCAGCTGAACATTAAATAATGGAGTGAAAACATATAAAAGGATTTTAGGCTTTTGTTCATAAGAATCAGTTCTACAAAAGTGGCTTCAGTGTATAATGAGAAGTGATAAGGCCATTTCTATTTTCTGAGACGGGCAGGAAGTGGCTTCATGGATTAAGTGAGTGACCTCAACCAAACAGGGCTGTTGTTACTATAAAGAATCTTAAAATAGGTTATGCTGTGTGGGTAAAACCATTAAAAAGAAAAGAAAAGAAGCTTATCTCGTCTTTGTTTTTTTAGTTTCATTGCAACTGAAGCAAAAAAAGCACGCATCTGTCTTGTGTGACTTTACCATTGCTAAGACTCATTAGTTGGTGGCAAAGATGGCTTCATGAAATATATACAAAGGTGACTCAAGCAGCTAAGTTTCTCTATTACACCAGGCTTTGGCTGTGGTTTTAAATGATCTTTTGAGCCCAAACATGATTTAGTTAAATGCTTTGAACAGTACCTTTGTTGAAGATGACCTAGGGAAAGAAGTCATATAAAGAACACTGTTCTGTTAATGCTCCCACGCGATAAAAATATCAAAGTGCTAAAAAACTCAGAAATTCAGCTCATTTTCAATTGCTGTACTATTTTGTATATCCTGCCATCAACAAAAGCATCAAATGAGTCTTTGAAGGTTTGATACTTAGCTAAACTTTACTTTTTTTCCTTTAAATAATGACTTCCTCCTGATAACCCGACTAAATCCATTGCTATCACTTCAATTTCAACTCACAGCAAACCTATAGGACAGAATAGAATTGCCCCATAGGATTTCCAAGGCTATAATCTTTACAAAAGCAGACTGTCACATCTTTCTCCCAGTAAGTGGTTGGTCGGTTCGAACTTCTGATCTTTTGATTAACAGCCAAATACTTAAACACTGCGCAACCAGGGCTCCTTAACCTGACTAAACTAGGCCCAAGAAGGAGTCCCTTGTGCTGAACCTCCCCACCCACCACCAACAAACCAAAACCTAAGTTTCCATTTTATGTAAATGCCTAGTGATCCTAGGAGAGGAAATCCAAATCAATCAAGAGACTCTCACAGAAAAAGAAACCTAATGCAACCAATCAGGACGGCCTACCATCACAAAAGCTTTTTCTCCTGTACCTCACTGCAGAACTCTTGTCTGACTTTCAGACCAGACATTTCCTAGTTCATGAACTGTAAAATAAAGCTTATAAATTCATACGCAAATTTAATATTGTGAAGATTTGATTTTTTTACACTCCTTTGGTACCAGAGAAACGCCTTTGTCTAACTTGACCAAGACCCATAATTTTCTGTTAATTACAAAAGTAATATCAAGTTAAAATCATGGTGCAGTGTTAAAGTGTTCAGCTGCCAACCAAAAAGTTGATGGTTCAAACCCACCAGCCACTTTGCGGACAGAAAGATGTGGTGTCTGCTTCTGTAAAAATTACAGCCTTGGAAACCCTATGAGGGCAGTTCTACTTTGTCCTATAGGGTCATTATGAATTGGAATTCACTTGACGGCAACAGGTACGGGTACATTTAAATATGTTAAAGATACATCTATTGTCCATTTTTTGATAAGTAGCTGAAGACTGCTTTGAGTAGAATTCAGGAATAGAATTTCCAGATAACTTGCATTAACGCATTAACTACAAATCAAAAACAAACTCAAAAACTAAATCCTTTGCCATTAAGTCAAATCCAACTCATGAGGACCCCATGTGCTAGCATAGAACTACTCCATAGTGTTTTCTTGACTGTAATCTTCATGGAAGCAGTTCTCCAGGCCTTTCTTGTGTGGTGCTGCATGGTTGGCTCAAACCACCAACCTTTACGTTAGTAGCCAATGGGCTACAGTCAGTACAATACAGGCAGATTAGAGAGTGTTTGCTCATCTAGCAAGATTGTTAAGTGGAGGCTGTTAATAGAGCATTTATTGTGGCTGGACACAACATATAAACACAAATTCCAACAGAAATAAACATTATAATGACATTTTTATATTTAATTCTTAAATAATGCCACATCAGCAAACATGTTTAAGGTTTTTACTTAGGAATTATCTCCAATTATTTAATTAAAAGAGAAAACTACTTAGATTAGATTATTTCCATTTTGAGTTCTACAAGTTTTTTTTTTTTCTTTTCAATTGCAAGGAAACATACGAAATTAAAACGGTGATCTGCTATCTTTTTCCTTTTCAAATTTAGTAGTTACCCTTGACTTAACAGTGATTGATAATTCCAAAACAGTTGAATGTGTAAAATGATCTGTTTGATTTTACCAACAAAGTCTGCCAGCATGGAGATGGGGTTTGAACAAACTGAAACTTAATTTACTCTGGTTTTAAGGTTATTAATGTAGTTTTTGGAATGTAAGAAGAAAGAGACCTGGTGTCAAGGCCTGATTACCCAATAAGCAAGGTAAGCATGTACTTAGGGCATCAACAAAACAGGGCCCTTGGTTGTCCAAAGCAAAGACCCATAGATGCCAAGCAAACACGACACAAGGAAAAGCCACTGCCACAGTGAAAGGGAACAGGCAGGGCCCTCAATAAAACTGATAATATTTTATAAATGTTGTATATGATAACAATTATATTTTCCTTTTCATTTCAGACTGATTAGGCATAACCTCACATTCCCATCTCTCTCATTGACCATATAAGAACATGCCAGTGGCACTATAATCATGTGACTCGTGATGTATCTGGTCATGTGCAAAGCAAACAAAAATGTGTCTTCAGATCGAGCATACTCTTGTATTTGTATCATGATCTTTGAGATCACTTTCACCCTTGTTGGATATCAGAGTAGGCCAAAGAACTGTGAGGATGCAGTATCAAAGAACAAAAAGTGAGTGCGCAAGTTTTTAAGTGTTATTTCACTATAAAAAACACTCACTAAGCTCTGCGAAGGGCCCGCCAACAAACATCTTACGACAAGCAAATAAAATGATTTCAGAGTGCCTCGTAAGTACTATTTCTTTTGACTATCTCAGACTTGAAGAACAAAATCACAAGTTCCTAATTACGTTTATTTTTCTTACTAATTTGCAAATGGAGCCCTGGTGGTGCAGTAGTTAAGAGCTAGACTGCTGGGCAGTTGGAATCCACCAGCTGCTCCTTGGAAATCATATGGGACAGTTCTACTATGTCCTTTAGGTCTGAAATGAAAAGGAAAGTATAATTGTTGTCATATACAACATAGCACAGTAGCTCAAAAATAGCATCAATTTCATTGAGTGCCCTGCCAGTTCCCTTTCACTGTGGCACTCACTTTTCTTTGTGTCCTGTTGGAATCAACTAGACAGCAATGGGTTAATTTTCAAATATAAATTTTTGTGTTAATGTTCAAATTTGAATGTAAATTTTATTTTATAGATTTTATTTATTCAAATTTATTTGCTACAGTAGAACCAAATTTAAAACATGATAATTTTATATACAGGTAAAATGAAGCAGTAACAACTAGGTGGAATGCAAAAACGAAAGCTCACAGAAGATTAAAAAAAAAAAGAATTTCTGAATCCTTAAAGACAACTCCAAAATTAACTTCCTTTTAAAAACATAATGAATGAGAAGAGACTTCTGTTGAATGCTTGAGTTTAATGAGTGCAAATCGTTGTCCTAGTACTGCTAGTGCTGAAATTGCTAATAGCAACATGAATATAACATAATTTATTCCAAATTCTGCATCCATTTCTTGCTGTAGTAAAATAATAATAATGGTGTAGAAGGTGAAACTCTTAGAATCTAAAATTGCCACATCTGCAGATCCCGCAAATAACAGAAATACAGATGCTGTTTGTGTAATAATTTTTCTTTTAATGATGCATATTATTGGATCAAAAGAGGGTCAAGTGATTGTCAACATAACAGTGGGCCATTTGAAAATTTGTGTCCAAAATTTCTTGAGGCAACCGTGGTAAGTAGCGTCTGGGGTCTTAAAAGCCTGTAAGCGGCCGTCTAAGATACATCTACTCATCCCATCCCAGCTGTAATGAAGGAGAATGAAGAAAACCAAAGACACAAGGGAAAGATTAGTCCAAAGGACTAATGGACCACAACTACCACAACCTCTACCAGACTGAGCCCAGGACAACTAGATAATGCCCGGCTACCACCACTGACTGCTCTGACAGTGATAACAATAGAGGGTTCTGGACAGAGTGGGAGAAAAATGTAGAACAAAATTCAAATCCACACACACACACAAAAGACCAGACTTGCTGGTCTGACAGAGACTGGAGAAACCCCAAGAGTATGGCCCCTGGATGTCCTTTAACTCGGCACTAAAGTCACTCCCGAGGTCCACCTTTCAGCCAAAGTTTAGACAGGTCTACAGGGCAAATGATAACACACGTGATGAATGTGCTTTGTAGTTCAATCATGCATATGAAACTAATTAAGCACACCAGCCTAAAAGCAAAGACGAGAAGGCAGGAAGGTAGAGTAAAACTGGACGAATGGAAACAAGGAAACCAGGGTGGAGAAGGGGAAAATGCTGACACATTGTGGGGTTCACAACCAATGTTACACAAAATAATTTGTGTATTAATTATTTAATGAGAAACTGATTTTCTCTGTAAACTTTTACCTAAAGCACAATTAAAAAAAAAAAAACTGGCTGGTAAACAAACAAGGTTCTGTAGCTGGAATATATTTCTAGGGTGCAAAGCTAATGGTGAAAATTACAAGACAGAGTGGCTACTCTATTCTCCATCACTTCGCTCTGTATATTGTTTTGTTTGCAAACTTTTCAGTCCTAAATCATTTAATTCCCACACTATGGATGGATTTGGGGATTGGCACAACTCGAATATAATTGATAAACATGAAAACAGTTCACTTCTCAGAGACTGTATGTTGTCACACTTAAACCAAAGACATGGTTTTGGCTTAACTCATGAACTGGAAAAACAAATTAATAGAATGTCAGTGTGATGGTTAAGATTGTGTGTCAGCTTGGCTGGGCCATGGTTCTCAGTGTTTATATGTGATCACTCCCATGATTGAATATGCCATGAGTAGCCAATCAGTGGAAAGGGAGTTTCCTTAGGGGTATGGCCTGCATCTGAATATAAGCAGACGTTCTGGCTTTTTGCTCACTCTGGATTCTGTGGCTTACTCCTGTTCATCTGACCTCTGGTTCTTGGGACTTGAGCTATCAGCTTATCTGCTGATCCTGGGATTCCTCAATCTTCACAGCCTGTGAGCAGAGTCCTGCTTTCCAACCTGCCGATCTTGGGTTTGCCAGCTCCTGCGGCTATGTGAATCAGGAGAAGCCACTATCCGAATCCACGAACTTAGGACGTTCTAGCCTCTACAATTGCATGAGCTGTTTCTTTGATATAAATCTCTCTCTCTATATATATTTATATGGTTTACTGGTTTTGCTTCTCTAGAGAACCCAGCCTAAGACTGCTGGTATTGGAAAATCCATTTTGCAAAGCATCGTTGCTGTCATTGTAACAATTGCTGACAGTGGACTACCTTTTGAGGAAGAAATGAGGTGTTTGGGTTCCCAGAAAATGGAAATTTTTTGGGTTTACTTGAATTTGTTGCTCAGTTTGATCCATTTTTAACAGGTCACTTCTCAAAATATGGTTACACAGGAAAGAGTAACCCATTGGATACGTATAAAACAACATGTGAAGAATTAATAAACTTAATAACTGATAAAGTTTGATAAACTATTTTCAGTGAAATAAGCATAGCTTGCTATTTCAGTTTGTCTATAGATTCCACTCCTGATCTTTCTCATATAGATCAGCTAAGTATTGTTTTAAGACCACGTATCTCCAACAGATGGAAAACCTTTTGAGCAATTTATCCCATTCACTAGCTTAAAAAATCATACAGGAGAAGAAATTGCAAATCAAGCACTTCACTATTTATGTGAAGTTTGAAAAATTGATTTCTAAGTGCAGAGGCCAGTCCTATGACAATGCTGCCATTATGTCAGGGCATTATAAAGGCATGCAACAGAAAATTTTAGAACAGAATGCATATACTACCTACTGCATATTCACTTAATCTTGTAGGACATATTATAGCCGATTGTTGTCCGAAAGCAGCTGATTTTTTTTTTTTTTTTTTTTTTTGCTGTTCAGTTACTCTGCACATTTTTTGCCACCTCTACTCACCAATGGGCAGTTCTTAAAAAATATTTAGGCAATGACTGAATATTAAAATGTTTTTCTAAAACACTTTGGGAAGCAGACACTGTAGAAACAACTGCAGTCCTTGAATGATACACTCAGATTCTAGATGCCTTAGAAAATATTGCTGAAAACCAGACAGAAAAAGGAGATACCAAAGGAGAAGCTGACAACATTACCAACAAAATGCAAACACTAGAATATGTATTTGTGTTGGTTATGTGGACTAATATATTGCAGCATTTTCCTCTGACTAGCCAAGCTCTCCAAGAAGTAAATTTAAAGACATGCCGAGATCTCTACCAGTCATTAACAGGGTGTTTACGTAATTTAAGAGATGATTTTGAAAATTTTGAAAACATAACAAAACAAATACTGCCAAATACTGATTATCAAGCAGTCACTCTTCTCAGAAGCATTAGAAAGAAACAAGTAAATGACAGAAGTGCCCCAGAAGTATCTTTGAGTGCCAGAGATGAATGTTTCATAGCCACATGCAACACCATAACTGACACACTTGAATCTTGCATGAAAAGAAGGGCAAAAGTGTGTGAAGTTATTTCAAATAGATTTTTCTTCTTAAAAATATGATATACCTGATGAAGAATTGTCGCAGCGGCGACGGTGATCGAGACGGCGAAGACAGTAACCAACTGCACAACTCTTACAGAGAAGTGGGGCCAGGAGGGTCACTCTGAGGAGTCGACCCCCACTTCAGTCCCAGGAGTTTATTTTATAGTCAATACAGCAATCAATAGGGCAATTAACAAAACAATGGGCTTTGAGTACGGGCAAGGGAGAAGGAATTCAGGTAAACAAGTCAATCAGTAAAGGGACAATAGGTTTGGGAAAACACATCCGGACAGGTCTCCACATGTTGGGGACAAGTCTCAACATGCTGTGCAGCATAGAGGTCTGTGGGGGCTGCAGTTGTCAATAGTGCAGCCATGTTTAAATGGCATATATCCCCACAAAGAATGTATGAAGGCATCCAAGAAATTAGTGCAGGCTTATCCTGATGACTGAAGTACAAGTCTTTACAGAGAAGTGCAACAGTTTCATTCCTACAAGAGAACTAAGTTTACAGATTCAAGAAAGACAAATTTTCCTCATGTAGGCATGTATGATTCCATAACAGAAGATAAAATACAATGCGTATTTCCCAATGTTGAAATTGCTTATGCATATTCCTAACTTTAATGATCAAAAACTGCACAACAGAATGCTCATTTTCATTCCCAAAGAGACTCAGAAAACTTCAGTGTACAACAATGGTTCAAGAAGACTTGATTCATTATCCTTATTATGTATGGAAGTAGATATTATTTGGAAGCTTAATTGTGATGAAATCTTTGATGAGCAGAAAGAAATGTAAGAGCAAAGAATAGAAAGAAATGCTTTTAATTGTAACATGTCAAAGATGAAAGGTTTATCTAAAAATAAAACAGTAATTTGTTGTAATTATTTTTCTGATCATCAACTTTTTTTTTAAACTTTTTTTATTGTACTTTAGATGAAGGTTTACAGAACAAATAGTTTCTCATGAAACAGTCAGTACACATATTGTTTTATGACATTGGTTAACAACCCCACTACATATCAACGCTCTCCCTTCTCAACCTTGGAGGACCTTTTTTTTTTTGGCGAAAATATACATAGCTAAAGTTACACCATTTCAAAAGTTTCTACGTGTACAGTTCAGTGACATTGATTACATTTTTTCCAGTTGTGCTGCTATTTTTACTATCTTTTTCCAAATTATTCCCTCACCATTATCTTCAACTCACTTCCCCCTAGGCTTCCCATCAAACCTTTTGAGTTGCTGTTGTCAATTTGATCTCACATAATTTTTTTTTTTTTTTGTGCCTTAGATGAAGGTTTGCAAAACAAATAGTTTCTCATTAAACAGTTAGTACACATATTGCCCTATGGCAATGGTTAACAACCCCACGACATGTCAACACTGTCTCTTCTCAACCTTGGGTTCCCTACCACCAGCTTTCCTGTCCCCTTTTGCCTTCTAGTCATCAACTTTTCTTCTATGACATCTTTTCATTTGTTCATCTATAATTATAGCATTTATTATGAAACAAGCATTAAAATTGAAATGTGAGCTGTTTAAAGCAAAATTGGTGAAAGTCAATTTTTGTTGCGGGAGATTAACAGAATTTTGCATTGATTGTTGAAATAACTAAGTTCACTGACTCATTTTCTTTGTTGTGTAATACATGAAATAGTCTTTTTGTAAAAAAGTGTTATACATAGTAAACATCTTAGTACCCAATTTCCACAAAAAAATTTATAATTCAGTTCATCTTATTCCATTAAAGTGGCATACGTGACTTTTGCATTCAATCATTAATGTTACAGTAGTATTTAAAAAGAAGTTATATCATGGATAGCTAAGACACACACACGTATATACATGCATATGCATATGTCACATATCCTGTTCAAATGCGTAAGCAGAGGAGGAGACACTACAAATTATCAGTACTTATGGCCTTAGAGTCCTACCTGGTTGTGCAATAGTTGAGTGCTTGGCTGCTAACTGAAAAGTCAGTGGTTCGAACCCACCAGTGACTGCACAGGAGTAAAGACCTGGTGATCACCTCCCATAAAGATTTTAGCCTAGGAAACCCTATGGGGCAGTTCTGCTCTGTCCTGTGGTATTGCTATGAGTCTGATTCAGCTCGACGCCGCCTAACAATAATGTGAGAAGGGTAAATATTTTTTGTTTGTTTGTTTGTTTAATTAAAGTCACAATTGCCAAAGCCTAGCACTCAGGAACGCTTCTAGGATAGAGCCCACACTGAGGAAAAGCAGATCAGAGTTGAAAAAAAATTGAGCAGGATAGGCACAATAGAGGTGAAGATCCAGAGGAACTTGTATGGTAGAAGGGAGAGCTTTGGAGGGGAGAAGAAGGTAGGGCAGTGAGTCAGAGCCAGGGGAAAATAATGGAATAGGAAGCTGTGTGAAGGTAAAAAGCTATCCTGAAGACACTAATACCAGTAACCAGTGAGTTGATTGACTCGCGGTGATCCCAGGTATATCAGAGTAGAACTGTGCTCCACAAGGATTTCAATGGCTGATTTTTCAGAAGTACATCACCAGGTCTTTCTTCCGAGATGCCTCTGGGTGGACTGAAACCTGCAATCTTTTGGTCATTTGAGTACATTAATCATTTGTATCATTTAAGGGGTACATCAACTTTCTTCTAAAAGTTCAGTAAAACTAAACTCACATAAGAACAAGCAACAGAAAACTAATGAATTGCAATTCTATACAAATTCAGTATAAATAAAAGGATAAAAACAGCACAAAGTTAACAAAATGCTATATATACTTGCTCAGCAATTTTATTAAATATAATTATTGATTGTTAACACTAAGAACAACAATATATTTTTGCTCCCCATACTCCTTTGTGTCGCATTGTTGTATTTCTAGACCATTACAGCTTTTCTAAATTGTTTTAAGAGAAATAGAAGAGGGTCAAATTTCTCACCTGTCTTGAGAAAAATCAAGTTTCGACAACATACTTCTACATGACCGCCAGCTTGAGTTGAGATGCTACTCCTTTAGATAGACCACACTCCCCTGGACTCTGTGGTTCCTACTCCTCCCAAATCAAGGCTACCACTTGCCATTTAGTTTTCATTGCCTTAAATCCATGACCTTTAGTCTACATTTTGGATGTGCACATTAATTTCAACCTACCAGTTCTTCTACTTCTCCAACTAAAATAGTAGGCAATGAAAGCTGACATTTTTTAAAAAGAATATTCTCTCATAATCTAGAAAATGTTATATCATCCCTAGTGGGGTTATTTGATGTCTTTTGAATCAAATTTTCATCATTGTTAACAAAAACAAAACAAAACAAAAAAACTCTGCTTAAGTAAATCAGATTATTCAATTAACCTTGATTTTTATTGCGTGAATATTAAAGTTAATAAAATCCTTACTTTTTAGGGATAAACTATGTATTCAATATACATATCAATGGAGGAAGCAATGCTGTAGAAATACATAAATATAATTTTTTAATTTAATATTCAAATCCAATAAAATATTTCATGCTAATCAGTTAATTACAAAATCAAATCAGTCTAATGATATGTAGGCTTATAGTTCATTATTAAAGTTATTAAATTTCTAACATGTATATCTTATGCATTTATACACAGCAATTCTCTAATGTAAACTCCTTGAATGTCCACACAGCTCAGGGTATTAACTTCTTTATGTAACTGTCATTTTAAAACTGCTGATATTGTTTTTTATCAATGGAGGCCATCATTAGGAATTCTTGTTATTAGATTGTGCTGTGATAAAATTATGGCCATACATCCTTTTGATTTGCGTAAATTTCTTGTTTGTATGACTGTGGATCCTGTGATTTGAGGGTTGCTCAGTAAACTTTATACAGAGCTTTCTTTCACTTGCACGTTTAACCCTTGCCAGCATTGTCACTGTGGTCCTTCCATGTGGTTGCTTCTAGTCTTTAATAAATCGATGTCTCCTGGTACCACTCAGACTTTTTTTAATGTGTACATTCAATACTTTTTTTAATTGTACTTCAGGTGAAGTTTTACAGAACAAATAGTTTCTCATTAAACAGTGAGTACACATATCTTTTTATGACATTGGTTAACAACCCCACAACATGTCAGCACTCTCCTTTCTTGACCTTGGAGGACCTTTTTTTTTTTTTTGGTGAAAATATACATAGCCAAAGATACACCATTTCAAAAATTTATACATGTACAATTCTGTGATATTGATTATGTTCTTCAGTTGTTCTGCTATTCTCACTATCCTTTTCCAAACTATTCCATCACCATTATCTTCAACTCACTGTCCCCTAGGCTTCTCATCAAACCTTTTGTGTTACTGTTGTCAATTTGATCTCACATAGATAATTCTTTTTTTTTTTTTTTGCACTTTAGATGAAGGTTTACAGAACAAATTAGTTTCTCATTAAACAGTTAGTACACATATAGCCCTATGACAATGGTTAACAACCCCGTGACATGTCAACACTGTCCTTTCTCAACCTTGGGGTCCCTATCACCAGCTTTCCTGTACCCTCCTGCCCTCTTGTCCTTGTTCCTGGTCTGCAATGCCTCATTAGTCCTGTTTTGTTTTATGAGGCTGTCCAATCCCTGGCTGAACGGTGAACCTCAGGAGTGACTTCACCACTAAGCTAAAAGGGTGTCCGCGGGCCATACTCTTGGTGTTTCTCCAGTCTCTGCCAGGCCAGTAGATCTGGTCTTTTTTTGTGAATTAGAATTTTGTTCTACATTTTTCTTCAGCTCTGTCCAGGACTTTCTGTTGCGATCCCGGTCAGGGCAGTCAGTGGTGGTAGCTGGGCACCACCTAGCTGTACTGAACTCAGTCTGGTGGAGGCCTTGGTAGCTGTGATCCATTAGTCCTTTGGACTAATCTTTTCCTTGTATTCTGTTCTCTTCATTCTCCTTTGCTTCCAAAGGGGTGAGACCAGTGGAGTATCTTAGATGGCTGTTCCTAAGCTTTTAAGACTCCAGACACTACTCACCAAGGTAGAATGTAGAACATTGTCTTTATCAACTGTGTTATGCCAATTGAGCTAGATGTTCCCCTAGACCATGGTCCTCACAGCCCTCCACCCAGCAATTCAGTCCCTCAGGGACTTTGGATGTGTCTATGGAGCTTCCGTTCAATACATTTTTAATGTTGGTATTGTAACATAAATTTTGTTACTCAAAGTTTTTGGCTGTCTATCTAGTACTCTGTTGTAACAGATGAGTTTGCAAAACAAAATAATTCTGGATAGATGATAGGTTGTTGTTGTTAATGGCCATGTAGTAGGCCCCTGACTCATTGACAGCTAGAACGAAACACTGCATGTTCCTGCACTATCATTATTGTGGTTACTGCACCATTTTTTTTCTTTTTAAATTGTGGTTTTCTGGAATAGGATTGAGCAGAGAGTTTTTAGACTTCTAAATTTGGTGTTGTGAATCTTTATGCCTATTCACTTTAAGCTAACAATATTAGGGGTTGAGGGAGTGTACCTTTAATGGAAAGCTATAAAAAGACAGTATATTAGCAAATAAAAATGTAGATATTGAGTGTTTTGATGTATAATTATACCCAAGAAATTGTTCCAAAGATGGTAGAACAATAGAGCAAAAAAGCACACATCCTAAAGTAGGAAGATCTTGCTTTGAATCTCAGATTCATTACTTTCTAACAGGGACCCTAATGAAGATATTTAATACCTATCCTCAACTTACTTGTCTATAAAATGAATAGAAGAAATATCCCAGAAATTTATTGATTATTAAGTGAATTAATTAGAATGAAAATTCTAAACTGTAAATTTTAGATAATTGATTTGTTTATCCATCTTTAAGTAAAAATTTCTAAAAATAATTGTCTTACACATTGTTGAGAAATGTAGGCTTTCTGCATTAAATTCTGATGACTAACACTTTCTGAAATGCACTGCAACCTCTTATTTAGAGTAAGGCTAATGAATTCTGAGCCAAGAAAATCTATTGGTAATACTAGTTTCATCCTCTAATAACTTTAGAAACCCATGTATTATATATTAGTCTTTCAAGTATCATTGATAATCCCTGTCATTGAGGTGTTACAGGGATAAGTGTTTGTAAAATATTTTAAAATCCCTCCTTGAGTATAAAAATCACTACACAAGCATTTTTTTCCAAATCCAAGGTAAAGGATATTCGTGGGCTGTTTATTATAAAGTGAATGCTCTGGATAATCGAGTTTGGAGTGATTGTAACAGCTGACTGGTTAATATAAATTCTGTTCTTGTAATGTGTATTGATTGAGACTTTTATACTGCAAAGTGAACAGAATTGAGAAAATAAAGCTGAGGTTTGAACTACAGAAGTGAAAGTGGTTGTCTGAGAAGTAATCTGAAAAAAGAAAAATCTCCTTGATAAGGTATGCTGCAGGAGTCTCTTTTTCCTGATCCTAACATTTAGAGCTAGAATTATCCCATGCAACAATTTTAACCAGTTTTTGGACTTAGATAAGAACTTATAATGCATCCACATACCTGACTTTCCCCATGTGCATCCTTTTGCCATTCCCAGAAAACTTTGACTCCCTACTTTGTTAAAAAAGTAAAACACAACAAAAAGAGGTTGGTGATTTATCCAAGGCCAATTAAATATTATAGCATAGTCCAGACTATGATCCTAATTTTCTGATTTCAAATATTTGTATTTAAATATTACTTTTCCTATATTTAACTCTTGAGAAAATAAACTATAGCCTATGTCTATTGCACACTATACTGACTGTTTCAAAAATTTCGGTAGAATTTTAAGTGATCCCTTTCTAACTCAGAACTAAAGCCACTACCAAAGTCCACCTTTCAGCCAAAGATCAGACAGGCCTGTAAAACAAACATTAACACATGAGAAATGTGCTTCTTAGTTCAATCAAGTATATGAGACCGAATGAGCAACACCTGCCCAAAAGCAAAGATGAGAAGGTGAGAAAGGACAGGGAAACTGGACTAATGGGCACGGAGAACCTAGGGGGTGGAAAGAGAAAGAGGACGAGTGCTAACACATTGAGGGGATCGCAGCCAACGTCACAAAAGCAATTTGTGTATAAATTTTTCAGTGAAAAACTAATTTGCTCTGTGAACTTTCACCTAAAACACAATAAATTTTTTTTTTAATTTAAGTGGTATTTTCACAAGAATAAACAGAAACTTGATGCATCTTGAATTAACTTTCTCTCGCTAACTCTGACATTAGCTAAATATAGCCTTATGTTACCCAAGAGAGAAGTTCAAAATCAGGCATTAGTATCAGATGGAATTCTCACTAGTTTGGAAAGATCCTACAAACTTAAGAGGCATGGAATGACTGTTGGAGGGGCTGGTGTTTTATTTTTAAAAAGTTTACATCTGAATTCACTAACGTACACCAGTCTTATATTTTTTCCCACACTTTGATTAAGTCTACAAATTCTGTTTTCTAGCTCTCAAAGGGTAAATATCTCCACCATCATCGCAGTTTTTCATTGTTCTTTCTGCTGAGGTACCAGCTTTTATTTTGATTATAAGCTTTGCTCTCAGTAATGATTCATTGTTTTCTCTCATTGCTGGAATCTATACAAAGAGGTGCATGAAAAGAAAAACTCTTCTTTGTATTTCAGTGCCATTGTGGACTGCATTACTTTACCAGATAATGCCAAAGAACCGAAACTGACACCAGCAAAATAATTGACGGGTGATATAAAGACCTAAATGAGCCCTGGGCAAGGTTTAACTTTAGCACCAGAATAAAGACTGCATGATAGAGCATCATCAACCTATCAAAAAAAAAAAAAAACTATCTTAACCCATCTGCATTGCCTTCACTTAGCACAAATCATCCATCAGAAACAAAAGCACTTGCGTTCAATTCAGTTCTTGCTTCTTGTTGAGCAGTATTTTTTTTTTTTTTTTTTTGGTCAGGTTCTATTTTGTTACTTTGCTGGGACAAGCATACATTATTTAAAATAGCATGTTGTTAAAAATAGATCATGACATAATAATCTGAGCTCATAAATCTCATTTTCTATATAGGTCTAAGATTATTTTCATTAAGGTCCGAGATGAAGAAGCGCAAAGCACAAAACTCTGACACATTTCTGAGTCCAAAATTATGTGGGTACCATTCATCATTTTAGGCAGCAATTACAGATCAGAGTTGAATACTTGCAAAGAAACATTTTTTTGTAATACGTATTGAGATAGAAATAGCGGACTGGAAGTGAATTGCCATTTCTCAGAAAGATTTCTGAATAACTTTATTTTGTACTTACTTCCTGGGCACATGGAAGTCTTCTTCACTCTTTTCAACAGTACATGCTCTCTTTGTTCATTAAGGTGAATTTAGGCAAAACTGCAAAATAGGTCATGTGTCTCTGTATGTTTCTATTTTTCCTTCCTGTGTCTTTGGACTGCGTATGGCACCCCTCTATTTCCATCCTTTCACAGGGCATCCCTTTCTCACTCCTTCTTTCTCCCAGATTTATTTATTTCCACTATAAATACAGAGCTAGAACAAGATATATGCACCTTTTATGAGGTGCACAGTGACTTCATAACAATACTGAAGGGTTTTCTTGGGATAAAACAACAGTAGGTCTGTTTCAAACAAGAATCCCAATCTCAGCTGTCTCCAGGGTCCAGTCAGATCGTAACTGAGTAAAGTAGACTTAAATCACTTTTGTTTTTATATTAAAACCTTTACTGAAAAATGTGAAACTACACAATCTGCTCTCACCCACTTTCCTTGAAACTTGAAACCTCTTTTTCCTACTTTTAATATTCAGTTATAGAAAAATATAGAGAAATATTTTTGTATTCTAGGATAAAAATAGCAAAAAAAAAAAAAAAAGGATAACTTCAACTGATACTGGACACTAGTGTTGAGGAGTTAATAAAGGAATATTGGAGAGTGTTGAGTGTTTTGAATTGGAATTTACATGTCCCTTTCTAAAAAGGGCAACATTATTCATATTCTACATCTCTTTGCCATGTAAAAATATAGGCCTAGGGTTGCTTGGGAGCCCTGGTGGCACAGTGGTTAAGTGATATGGCTGTTAACCAAGAGGTCGGTAGTTTGAATCCACCAGCCGCTCTTTGGAAACCCTATTGGGCAATTCTACTCTAGCCTATCTACTTTGGCCTATAGGGTCGCTATGAGTCGGAATTGATGCAACTGGCAACAGGTTAGGGTTGCTTGACAGTCTGGAATTTCTAAAGAAGCCAGAAATACAGATTTTAAAATGGAAAAAACTTTATAAATTTTTCTTTTTAAAATCTAATATTTAAAAGCTACCTCACTCACAACCCAAAACCAAACCAAACCTGTTGCTGTTGAATGGATTTTGACTTATGGCGACCACATGTGTAACAGAGTAGAACTGAGCTCCATAGGGTTTTTCTTGGCTATAATCTTTTCAGAAGCAGATCACTAGGGCTTTCTTCTACGGCATTGCTGGGCGGGTTTGAACCACCAACCTTTTAATTAGTAGCGGAGTGCAGATTGTTTGTACCACCCAGGGACTTCACTCATAGGACCAAATATTTTGTGTGTGTATGTGTGTGTGTGTGCGTGTGTGTGTGTGTGTGTGTAGATTCCTCGGTGGCAAAAATGGTTTTCACTTTGCTACTAACCAAAAGGTTGCAGTTCACATCCCCCTGGCAGTAATGCAGAAGAAAGTCCTGGTGATCTACTTTTGTAATATTATAGCCATTGAAAACCCGTTGGAGTGTAGTTCTACTCTGACACATATGGGGTCACCATGAGTCAGTGTAAAAATGGCATGGGGACAATGTCTGACCACCTTGAATTTCATAAGTGGGAAGGAAAATCAAGATCAACAGCTCAAGGCTGATTCCTATGAGGTGGGAGTCAGACACGCCTCTTCTATCTGTCATCTTTACCAATTCCGACACCAACCATCCCTCCTGCAGCACTCTCTACTGGGTTCAATAATTCATTGCAATGGCCACACAGAACTCACAGACCATATTCATAATTATGAGGTTTATTAGGGAAGTAACAGTTACCATTCAGGCTCAGGAATACTCAGGATACCGTTCTTCCATCAGGATAGCCTCTTCCCAGCTGTGCTCGCAGGCACACATCTTCATGGCCCTTAGTCTCTGTCCAAAGGCACTGAACTTTCTCTCTCCATGGGCCAGGAAGCCTACTACGCTGTCTCTACTGCCAGGTCTCTGCTGCCAGGTCTCTCCTGCTGGTCTCTCCTTCCTTGGTGGTGGTGGGCTCTTCTCTTTCCCACCTTTGGGATGGCTTATTTCAAGCCCAAAGGAGGGCATAACTGACCAATTCCCTCTGGAGGGCCACAATTGCCCTATCATCTAGTCCCACCCCATCACCTGGGTGGAGGTTACAAGACCATTGTGAGAGAGGCCATATTAAGTAATTCATTACACTGCAGTCAGAATTGACTCTACAGTTTGGTTTCATTTATTTGGTGTGTGTTGTGTGAGCATCTGTGATCACATTTAGTCCATGGTCTAAGAAGTGTCAGCCTCTGGTCTTGAAAATGAATTTTTAAAACCTGAATTCAATTCGTGAAACAATAGCCATCACAAGCAATTCAACTTTACCCAATTTCCTACTGTATAATTTACTGAGCACACAGCTGATCAGTACATAAAGTACACAATTCACTCTTCCACAATTTATTTGTAGTCAACCCTCTAGGATTAGTTAGCATAAAATGACTAGTTGGGATAAATAGTAGGCATAGGAAAGCTATGTGAAGTAAGAATTAAAGTACGGCAAGTTATTTGCATCCTGTTTTGCTGTCATAGTAAATACGCACTACCATATTGTAGGGCATTTATTTGCCATATGCACAGATAATGGTAAGCACAAGAACAGCATTTCTCAATTCATTTAATGTTTAATTATAACATTAATGTAGTAAATCTAATTAAAGGACATGATTTAATTCATTGTCTTGTTCATGCTTTTTGTAAAGATATTGATACTGGGAAAATGATTCCTTGCCCCACAGACATAACTGACTTTCCTGATGCCAGATGGCTGCTTGTATTTTTTAACCTTTTATTAACATACAACATATACACATAGAAAATTGAATACATCAAATTGTACAGTTTGATAAATTTACACAAAATGAATGCTGGCTTAACCGGCATCCAGATCAAGTCACAGACGTTTTCTAGCGCTACAGTTGCTGTTGTTGTTGTTAGTTGCTGTGGCATCAGCTCTGACTTATGGCGAACTTGTGCATAACAGAACAAAACATGCCAGGTCCTGTGCCATCTTCATGATTGTTGGCATGTCTGATTCATTAGTGTGGCTGTTGTGTCTGCTGGGTGCACAAGTGTGCGGTATTATAATCGCTCCCACCGTCTCCATAGTTACTAATGGACATAATAGCTACTAACAGACACAAAGTATGTGCCTTAGGGGGAGATGATTGCCCTCCAAGAGACCCAAAATATTTATTGTCTGCTTTAGTGAGGTAAAGGATGAAGGAATGGTCACTGAGCCAGTAAGTCTAGAATAGCTGATAGGAGATAGTCACACACCCTGAACAGGGGAAAATGAGTAATGTCTGTCGCCGCAGCCGGTCTTCCCCTTTTATTACCTCTGTCCCCTACTCTCTTTCTGTACATGCTGTTTGGCACGTTATCATTGTAGCTCGTTATTATATTAATCTCAGGAAAGAGGGTCTTCTTTTTTCCTCACCCATTTAGAGAAGTGGGGCACGCATGTATGTGATTGTAACATTCCACCCTGGGATGGGAACCTAACTTTGGGGAACCTTGGCTAATGATATTTATTGTTCTACTCATCACTGTCCATTTTTTCTGTAGTAATAACCTGTTGATCACATCATTAGAACAGTGTTTCCCATCTCTGCTCTGCTCCAAACAGCCCTTCAACCTAAGAACTTGTGAACTTGGGCTATTGGAGTAACAATCCATTGATGGTTTTCCTCATTTTTTCTGGTGCTCTACTTTATCAAACATGATGTCCTTTTCCAGTGATTGGTCTTTCCTGATGATGTATCCAAAGTAAACGAGCTAAAGTCTAGCTATTTATCCTCTCTTCTAAGGAGCATTCAGCTGTGTCTCTTTTAAGACTGATTTGTTTGTTCTTCTGGAAGTTCACAGTATATTCAATATTCTTCGCAAACACCACAGTTCAAATGCATCAATTCTTTTCCTGTCTTCCTTTTTCACTGCCCAGGTTTCTCATGCAGCTGAGGCAATTAAAAAAACCATGGCTTGGGTCAGGTGCACCTTAGTCATCAACGCACCACATTAGCCCCGGTATGTCCCTTTTTACTTTACTCCCCTACAAGGGTAATCACTACCCTGACTTCTAACACCATAAATTTGTCTTGCTGTCTTTTGAACCTCGTATGGTTATAATAGTATAGTAATAAAATTTGCGACCGAGTTGTTTCATTCAATATCATGTCTTTGAGATTTATCTATATGTAACCTGTAGTTGAAGCCCATTCATTTTTATTGCTGCATGATATCTCCTTCAGTGAATAGATCACCAGTTATTTATGCATTTTTCTCTTGATTGGCCTATGGTTCCCAAGGTTTGGCTGCCATAAACAGTGCTGCTATTAACATCCCTGCATGTGTTTTCGGTGACTACGTATGTACGTTTTCATTACGTAAAGGAAAGAAATTGCTGGATCATGGGACATGCATATATATGGAAAGCTTGCTAGCACTACCAAGTAATTTCCCAAAATCATTGCACTGCTTTAGACTCCTGTGGTACTATATAAGTCCTTGTTTATCAATATTTGTATATGTTACTTGTATTTTTAAATTGCATGTAATTATATCTCTTTGTAATTATATAATAGTTCAGTTTATGACTTAAAAAACAGATTGTATTATTTTTATTAAGTTTATGACTTAAAAAAACAAGTCGTATTATATTAGTCAGGGCAGCCTACTTTAATTTTTTTCAAAGTATTAGAAATCACTTCTAGCTTAATCTTTCTCATGATTGGATTCCTCTGAACCTAGCATAGCTGAGGATCTCAGGAAGTTTGATTTTCAATAGGATCAATTTTCATTTCAGTCTTACATTAATTTAGCAATAATTTTGAGTACTAATCATGCGCCAGGCATTTTTCAAGATACTAGGTACGAGGCGATACACGAATTCTTGCCCTTGGTATAAAGAGAAAGGTCAAAGCAATTCGATTACCATGGCCACTCTTGTTTTTTTTTTTTTTTTTTGTTTGTTTGTTTTTGTCTCCTTTATTAAATCAGACTTCAAAAGAAGGCATCATGAGCTACCCGAAATTGTCTCTTGAGGCCATTATGAAACACAGTTCTGAGCGGAAGAAACTGAGCTTTATCTCAGGTAAAATTTTCTTAAAATTTAACGTGATGTATTCTCCATAATCCCAAATAATTTATTTGATTCCTGGGAGAGATAGAGAGGAGGAGAGGTTAACAATGTATTGGTTTTACCATAATGATTTTCTGTGAGCAAATCATTCCTGATGGTTTGAGAGGATGAATTATGTCCAGCTCAAGAACAAAATGACCCCCTTTGCCTCTACTCTTTTGACTGTTTGACAAGATTGCACCAATTACTAGATGTCATTCAACCAAATGTAACCTGTCTCTGGCTCTAAACTTTATAGAAGGGAAGGAAACACATTCCGCTGAAAGAAAATAAGCAGGAGATGAATTAGTGCAGATTTTTCTCTGACACACCCAGCAACAAACGTAATCATAGATTTTCTGGGTCACTGAAAGGAATTACTCTTGTTACGGCAACTAGCTACTTTGAGACCTACATATTAAAGAGAAGATGTAAAAGGGAAGTGCTGGAATATATTAATGGAAAAGAAGAACCGTTCCTCCTAGGACTTAGAAATTAATTTCTTAATTTTAAATATAGACCTTTTTTTTTTTCCTATCCAAAATAGAGGACCTGATTATTGTGTATGACACTCCCAAAAGTCCCCTTCACCTGGAATCCATGCACACTTTTGTGCTTTTATAGATCCCACCTTACTTTGATTTTGTTGTTTCATTTCTGGCTGTATTTTGGTTGGTTTTCTAACACGAGGAGTGTGCTGGGAAGATGATGTCGGTTCCTAAACAGCTAAGCTAATGAACCTATGTGTAAATTTTTTTTTTTTTAAATATTCTCGCATCTGGGGTCCTAAAAGCTTATGAGCAGCCATCTAAGACACTCAACTGGTCTCACCTCATCTGAAGTAAAATAGAATGAAGAAAACCAAAGACACAAGGGAAAGACTAGTCCAAAGGACTAATGAACCACAAGTACCACAGCCTCCACCAGACTGAGTGCAGCACAATTAGACGGTGCCTGGCTACCACCACAGACTGTTCTGACAGGGATCACAATAGACGGCCTCGGTCAGAGCTGGAGAAAAATGTAGAACAAAATTCTAACCCCCACACGCAAAAAAGACCAGATTTACCGGCCTGACAAATACTGGAGAAACCCCAAGAGTATGGCCCCCGGACACCCTTATAGCTCAGTAATGAAATCACTCCTGAGGTTCACCCTTCAGCCAAAGATTGGATAGGCCCATAAAACAAAATGAGGCTAAATGGACACGCCAGCCCAAGGACAAGGACAAGAAGGCAGGAGGATACAGGAAAGCTGGTAATGGGGAACCCAGGGTCGAGAATGGTAGAGTGTTAACATGTCGTGGGGTTGGCAACTGATGTCACAAAACAATATGTGTATTAATTGTTTAATGAGGAGCTAGTTTGCTCTGTAAACTTTCATCTAAAGGACAACAAACAACAAACAAACAAATAAATAATTCTCCCTCTTACCTATGGCACTTCTCCAGAACAGAGAGCCATAGCATTGAAGGCTAATGCCTTAGTGCCCAGTTATTACTTTGGAAATGTCAGCAAACGACAAGTTGATACACAGTTTTGAAATACAAAATTTCGTTTGGAAGATAAAACCAGGACAGTGATAGTTTTTGGGGGTGGTGTAGGGTTATTTGTGGGTGTTCACTATCACCTCTTAGTCCTGCCACCACATACAAATGTATGTTTACATAAAAACAATGGTGCTTGCTATGAAGAGAAGAATTCCAAGGCAGGAACTACTGTAAACGAATATAATCACAGACTATTTTCCACCCAGCTAGCCACCCACTACCCTCCTGTGTAGAAATTCTATAATTGTCCCCGAAAACAGTCTTTACTTATCATGACTTTTAAGAGTGTGGCTTTTGGTATGTAAAAGTATAAATCAGAAACACTTAAGACGTAAACTTTATACCTGCCAACTCTATGCTCAAGCTAGCTAAAGGAAGGCAGGGGAGAAAAGTCAGAGAGGAGAAAATGTGTCTGGGTCTCTAAGAACACTCCTGCCCATAGACTTTTTGGGCCTATTTCAGAAGTGAATGGAATTTTGAGAAGCGCAAGAGAGGTAAGGAGATGTGAGAGCAGAGAGGACATGTGCCTCATCTCTCCTTTGGAGAATAGGTTAGTGGTGTAATAAAGCAGTAGAGTAGGTTTGGTGGGGAAGTGAGTCTCAGGAAAATGGGCTGAGACAGTCCACGGATTTCCTCATGCTTTTGCCTGTGACTGGAACTAATTTTTAACATGCTACTTTGAAGGGCATAGGAATTTTTTGAAATGGATAAGGTTAATGGGTCATAGAGGTTTATGGTCCTAATGAGGGGAAGGTGCAGCAGATAGCACTGCAGAATGTATGATCAAAATAATATACACATCCAGAAAGTTTTTATCAGTTTTAGTTATTTTTTTGAAAAGTTGACTTTATCTTTAATTATCTGCTATATTGTATCTGTTTTCTGCTTTATTATTGTCTGTTCTTGTCTTTATTACTCTTTATTCTTCTTTTTCTAGTTTCTGCAGTACAGAGCTTACAACATTGATTTTTTTTTTTTACTTTCTTATTGCACATGTAAGTATGTGTGCTTTATTTTTTGCACGTTTTAAATTTTATTTTATTTTTTAGCTTAATAAGGAGACATAATAATAATGTAGCAGGAAAAGCAGTAGTCTTGGAGTCAAACAGACTTGGATTTAGATTCTTGCTTGATGACAGAGCTGCCGTGTAACCTTGGTCAGGTTATTTAACCTCTCTGGGGTCTTGGTGGCAATAGTAACAATAATAGCTAGTCGTTGTGTGCCTTAGAGTCGATTACTACCAATAGTGACCCTATGTGACAGAGTAGAGCTGCCCATAGGGTTTCCTAGGTTATAATCTTTTTAAAAATATTTTGTTGCGTTTTGAATGAAAGTTTACACGACAAATTAGGTTCCCATTTAACAATTTTTATTACACATTGTTCTGTGACGTTGGTTACAATTTTCACAATGTGTCAGCATTCTCTTTATTTCTATCCTGTTCTGTTTCCATTGATCTAGCTTCTCTTCCCTTTCTGCCTTCTCATCTTTGCTTTTGGGTAATGTTGACTGTTTTGTCTCATGTGGTTGATTGTTTAAGGGAGTACATTACTCATAGATGTTATAAGCCAATCTATTATTTGGCTGAAAAGTGACCTCTAAAAATAGCTTCAGTTCCAAGTAATCTTAGGGCCATCTTCTTGGGGGTTCCTTTAGTCTCTATCGGTCCACTAGGTCTGGGCTTTTTTAGGAATTTGAACTTTGCTCTGCATTTTTCTCCCTTTCTATCCAGGACCTTCTACTGTGTCTCTGGTCAGAACAGTTGAAAAGTACGTGTGCTTTCAGTGCATCTTTACGTAGACAGATTTTACTATGTTGTATTTTTAGTATCATTCTATTAAAAATATTTTTAAATTTCTCTTGTCATTTCTTGTTTGATCTTTGATTTCTTTAGAAGTATTTGATTTTTATTTGTTTGTTTTCAATTCTATGTATTTGGGAATTTTTCAGATATCTTTCTCTTTCTAATTTATGCTGTGGTCAGAATACATGGTCGGTATAATTACAGTCCTTTTAAAATTAATAAACACTCATGTTATGATCCAGTATATGTTCTAGCTTAGTATGTATTCCTTGTCACTTAGAATGAATATGAATTTTGCTTTTGTTTGAAGTAGTGTCCTATGAATATTAATTATGTCCAATTGGTTGATAGTATTGTTCAAGTCTTCTGTATGCTTATTTATTTTCTGTCGACTTGTCAGTTACAAGGAAATGACTGTTAAAACAAACAACTCTGTTTGTGGATTTGTCTATTTCTTTTTCTCACCACCCTCTGATTTTTCTTAAAGCAATTTAAAACATTTAGGATTTTATGTCTTTTTTGTAAAGTGCTTTCTTATTATAATGAAATGTCTCCTTTAGCCCTGAACATATTCCTTGCCCTAAAGTCTACTTCTTCTGATATTAATATAGTCACTCCAGCTTTCTTAGGCTTAGCGTTTGCCTGATGTTGCCTTATTCCCCGCCACCACCCCACCCCAACCCTGCTTTTTTTTCTTTTACGTCTAATCTCTCTGTGTCTTCAGAGTCCTCATGGCACAGTGATTAAGAGCTCGGCTACTAATCAAAAGGTCAGCAGTTCAGATATACCAGCCACTCCTTCGATACCCTACGGAGCAGTTCTACTCTGGCCTATAGCGTCGCTATGAGTTTTTCTAGGTCATACTCATGTCTTGAAATTTTACCTGGTCTAAAAATATTTGCTTTTAATTAAAGGGTACAAATCATTTACGATTAATAAAATTAATGATATGTTGGGCTTATGTCTGACACTTTAATGTTTGTTTTGTATTTGTCCTATCTTTGACCCTTTTTTTCTACATTAATTTGGAATAACTATTTTTTTATTATTTCATTTAATGTCTACTCTTCTTTATTAGCTATAAGTCCGTTATTGTCATGTGTTTTACTTCTACATGTCGTAAACACTATAATGCCTTTTTAAAAATAAATTTTAGTCTAAGCAGTCAATATTTAAATAAAAGCTTGGAAAAATTAAACTTTGTAATTATGCAAATATTTATAATTTCTGGGCCTTTGTTCTTTTTAATTAAATAACATTCTCTACTATTTCCTGCAGTGCATCATTGTTAGCAAAAAATTCACTCCGCTTTTGTTTATTTCAAAAAAATGTTTATTTCATTTTTTATCTGATGACTATTTAAAGGAAAATTTGTGGTACAAAAGATCCCCCCCTCTTGCCATATTTAAAGGAAAATTTGTGGTAGAAAAGATCCCCCCCATCTTGCCATACTTAAAGGAAAATTTGTAGTAGAAAAGATCCCCCCCTCTTGCCATAATTTGGGAAAACCCTTAAAAGCCATCTCACTTTCACCTCTTGGGATTATGGATATACCAAGGCCTCTGCTGTGTCTACACCACATTCACCCCCTTCTTCTCCCCATCCTACTTTTTTCACTCCCACACAGTTTTTGATCTCAAGCATACTGTTCAATAAACTACATGCACTCAGGTCGCTCATATTTTGTTCCCTAAACAATTCAGTTTAGAACAGATTAAACGAAACCAACGCATATGAGGATTTTGTTTTCAACCATATATTACTCATAAATATCCATTCAACAAACATAAACAGCCACAAACACACAGAAGTATGTATGTGTGTGTGTGTATAAAATTTGTGTGTATACATATGTATGTCCTTCCACCTGCCAAAGATTCTAAAATTCTCATAAATTCTTGGTTTTCCTCAGGTTTAATCCATATCATCCCTATCAGAGTAAAGTGGTATTAACCTTTGGCTGTAGTTTCCATTAAACGTCTCTGATAAATCTTACTTTTATGGGCATTTAAAATTTTAAAGACATTGCTCCGTCCTCAATTCAAACCTTGTCAACCTATCTGTCAAGTTTTCCTTTAATTTCTACTTTAATTTCAATAATTCAAAAATAGATGTGGTCTTAAGTAATTGATAGCAGATTTTGCTAGAATTTCAGGTGAGGATAATACTGAATTCTTGCGCCTCCAAGATTCTTCTTACAAGAGAGTCAACACCCATCCTTAAGAATCCCTAAAAGGATTTTTCATTGTTATTCAGTTCTGTTAAATTATTTAGATGGACACAAAACTATGCCATTAAGTTGTACCTCATGAACTTTACCAGAAAGTTTAACTTGTACAACCACAAACTATTTAATTTATTTATACCTAATAAACTTTATAGGAATGTTTAATGTTCATAGATGCACATAACTTTCAAAATTTTATATATATTCATTAGATATGCATGTATTAATTTCAAGCTTAATAAAATGAATACAATCAGAATTATAATTAATCATGAATACTTTGCCATTACTGTAATTACCCTCATCATGTTATTACTTTTTGTTCATTCCTATTCTGAAAGTTATACTTATTTATAATTATATTATATTAATTATACATATTATATTTTATAATTATATGAATTATAATAACGACTGGATCATGACTACCATACTAATTATAATAAATTTATGATTATACTGCCCCAAATTTTTCTCTGAAAAAGAATTAAGAAACTGAAGTTATAGGGATTTACATCATAGAAGATTATTAATTATAATGTCAAAGAATTGATCAATTTAAGATATGTATGAGTGTCATATTTTCTAACAAATCAATGTATTTCACAAACTCTCCTTTGATATTCAATCATAATGAATGGACCATTTCATAACTAAACAATAGAAAAATGATATGCTACGTTGATTAAGATTTTGCTAAGCCAGTACTGACCACACAATTCATAGACTGGGGTTTTTATGACGACCCACACAGAATTCTAAGAAAATAATGCTAAAATAATAATATTTGGAGATTTAATGAAAAGGCCAACCAAGCCCTCACAATCCCCCACCTCTATTCAAATGATTTTTTTTCCTTTTTTATGTGCTGAATTACTGTATATTAATTAATTTTCAGACACAATTCTAAAAGTAAAACAAAAATTAATTTTGAAAAACAACCCCCTTTTCTGAGACTCTAAACCTTCAACAGAAACAATGACCCGAGATCACCTTTTAGAGAAAAAGCAGAGTGGCACACAAAATAAAGGATATTAGCCATACGAATGGTGCTCCATTAAAATTCCATCTGTATAAGACCAAAATGTCACCATTTACTCTAAAGCAAAGATGGAGGGCAAAGGAAATTAGAGTACTAGAAATGGAACAACCAGAACACATAGAGAGAACTGACACACTGTGAAATATGTAATGAATGTCACTGAACAATCTGTGTGGAAATTGTAAAATGGGAACCTAACTTACTGTGTACGTTTTTGCAAAAACACAATAAAATATTATTTAAAAAAAGAAAAGCAATCCTCTTTTAAAATGGATCAGCATTAAATACCATCCTCTCCTTGAATGTTGCTGGATTTCCTTTAAGGTTCCCTTTAAATATTCATTTCAAAGAGCAAAATTTTGATCTTTTGACTGTGTTAGATTTATCCAAACATATATATTTAAAGTGACTTAAAAATAAAAATCCATTTGATTTTAAATGAATTTTATTTGTATGCAGTTAATTAAGTCTGATTGTCAAAGAAGCTGGTTATAGAAAATGACTTGGTCTGCCTCCTATTATGGCGTTGTGTATGTGTGTATATGTGTATATACAGTGTTTTAAGTGAGAAAAATTCATTGCATCAAAATGTGATGCCTGTATAAAATTTTCAAAAACTAAAGAAAAGAATGTGTAAGGAACAACTTATTTCTTGTAATCCTAAGGAAAAGCTTTCCCTTACTTTGCACCTCATTCATTTATAGAAATTTATAACCTGACATTTCTCATTTATCTAAGGTCATTCACAGGAGTTCATCACTGGACAGTGGAAATACTACAAATATTTAAGGGTTGGTAACAGGTGAGCATGGACCAATCAGAACAAATGCCTAACTAATCATAAACCAAAACCAAACCAGTCGCTATCAAGTTGATTCTGACTCATAGCGACCCTATAGGACAGAGTAGAACTTCCCCATAGGGTTTCCAAGGAGTAGTTGGTAGATTCAAACTACCAGCCTTTTGGTTAGTAGCAGTATCACTTAACCACTGTGCCACCAGAGTATACGGTTGGGCCTATTCTCACACTGGAGCAAAGATACCAGCGGAGTATCAGCCATGCTGGGGTAACTCCAAGAAGATTCAGGGTGGAATGCTTCACCAAAACTGAGTTGGTAACATTGCAGAATCCATTTCTGAAACAAATCACATTTATTGGGGGATAAAATTACCCAGACATCCCAGTGGGAGTTTCAGTGTTTTTTTTTTTTTTTTTTTGGTTTGTTTGTTTATTTGGGTTGTGTTTCAATTATGTTAGATTTTTTCAAAATTTGGTACATAATGATTAAATCTACCTTAAACTATCACAGCATTTACAACTAAGTGGAAAGGGATGGAAAGTAAAAAAGGCGGGACAGAGAGAAAGAAAATATGGCATAATCGTCAAAAGAGAAAGAGATAGTATGAGATAGAGAGACACAGAAAGACACATCCAAGAAAATCTTAGTGTAGAAAGCTAGAGTTATTAAAAAAAATAACCCTGATGTTTAAAAATGTATATGCCAAAGAACTACATTGAATATACAAATCTAGACTGATATCAAGTTTCTAGTCATTTCACACATCATTAGAAATACTCTTAGATGCATTTTACTTAAATATCTTAGGTATATTGTTAAATAAAATGATGTAAAACATGATCTACAGGTGAGGAGTTTATCTGAAAACATAAAACATCTTCTTGTTTTTATGTCAGTTTTCTCCTGGAATCAGCATTGCTCTAATAGCTCCATTGACCTCCTTTGTCCATTGCCCATTTGTACATTCTGACTTTGCTTGAATTCTCCTCAATCATACTGAAAAAAAGAAAAAGCTGTGGTTATTCAGGCTGATAAAAATGTACCCTTTTGAAGAAAATCACTATGAGGATAAATCCATACATGAATTTTTTTTTTAATGCATTAACCTTTGCACTAGTGGGACAGGCCTTGCCAGAAAATATCATTATTTTTATACATCATATTTTCCCTAGTAGATTCTGGTTAGATAAAAAGCTGAATCACTTTCACCAAAATATGTCTAAGGTCTTGAGCATAGCTTAGCATTGTAGTCGCCTTTGTTGTACTCAGTGTTTTTGACGTCACTTTTTACTTTATAGGTTTGGTTGCTGTTTAAAAACTCAGCTGCTTGGGTTGATGACTCAGTAAAAAAAGATAATAATGGAGAGGTTTACAGGTCGATGCTGATGACTAAGAAAAGTGCAGGGAAAATAAATATTTGATATTCAAGAAAAAAATAGAAGCTGGGAGAAAGTCACTATTCCTGTAGCTTGGAGGATTTAGTTAAATGAGACTTCTAGAGACTAGTGAGTTTATATAGATAAAATGAAGCCAGATTCTTAAATGAGCCAGGTATAACTAGAGAGCAGCTGCTATTATTATTACTAGTAGTAGTATTAGCATTTTTCTAGATAGAATGACTGAGGCTAATTTTTGGATTTTCAGCTTACATTCTCCCAGTTAAATTAAATGTATTCATATATGCATACATAAACGTTTAGAGATACATATTTCAAATGAAAAATTGCGTTTTGATTTATAATCATACTGTTGTGTGCCGTGGAGTCAATTCCGACTCATAATGACCCTACAGGACAGAGGAGAACTGCCCCTTAGGGTTTCCTAGGCTGTGATCTTTATGGGAGCAGACCGCCAAGTCTTTTCTCTTGTGGATCTACTGGGTGGGTTCCAATAGCCAACCTTACAGTTAGCAGCAGAGTGCTTAACTGTTGAGCCACTGGGACTCTTTGATCTAAATATATATGTATATAAGCACATTAATTTTGTTTTATTCCTTTGTTTCTGTTCTCTTAACTCAAATTTCCTTCTTTTTTTTATGCTCATTCTTTGTTATTTATTTGATTTGGGAGTGTATTCAGAGCAAGATGGAAGCTTAAGCATCTCCAGATCCCCATCTCCCCACAGAAACACCAAAACGCAAGCAGAAACTAGCTGAACTAACTTTGTCAGAACTCTGGAAACCAGTCAAAAGTTTACAGAAGCTAAGTGAATGATGAATCAAGAAAAAGACTGCATCAGAATGGTAGGAAAGCTTTGTTTTTAATTTTTATCCTTCCTATTTTTTTTCCTATTTTTGTCAACCATTTTATAAACTCCTCAACACATTGATGCTATTTTTATTTTAGACAGTCAGTTATCTGAAAATTTAAACATAATAAAACTTGTCCATTAGTGCCCAATGTCCATCAAAAGGTGAAAAGACAGTCTTTTTAACAAATGGTGGTGCTGGCAAAACTGGAAGTCCGTTTGCAAAAAAATGAAACCCATACTTCACACCACACACAACAACTAATTGAAAGTGGATCTAAGACCTAAATATAAAATCAAAAACTATAAAGATCATAGAAGAAAAAAATGGGATCAATGCTAGAGGCCCCAGTGCACGACATTAACAGGATACCAGCTGTAACTAACAACACACAAACTCCAGAAGATAAGCTAGATAAAATCTACAAGAAAATCCAACGCCTCTACAACAAAAAGACAAATAATCCAATAAAAAAATGGGCAAAGGAAATGAACAGACACTTCACTGAAGATGACATTCACGCGGCCAACAGACACATGAGGAAATGCTCGCAACCACTAGCCATTAGAGAAATGCAAATTAAAACCACAATGAGATACCATCTCACCCTGGCATTACTGGCACGAATCAAAAAAACAGAAAATAGCAAATATTGGAGAGGCTTGGGGGAGATTGGAACTCTTATGCACTGCTGGTAGGAATGCAAAATGGTGCAACCATTTTGGAAAACAATATGGCACTTCCTTAGAAAGCTAGAAATAGAAATACCATATGATCCAGCAATCCCACTCCTAGGAATATATCCTAGAGAAATAAGAGCCGTCACACGAATAGACATATGCACATGTAGCATAAGATGGAAATAATCTAGATGCCCATCAACAGATGAATGGATAAACAAACTATTGGAACATACACGCAATGGAGTACTACGCAATGATAAAGAACAATGATGAATTTGCGAAGTATCTTACAACATGGATGAATCTGGAGGACATTATGCTGAGTGAATTAAGTCAATCACAAAAGGACAAATATTGTATGAGGTCACTGTTATAAAAACTCATGAAAATATTTACACACAAAAAGAAACAGTCTTTGATGGTTACGAGGGACAGGAGAAGTGGGGATGGAAAAAACACTAAATAGACAATAGATAAGTGATAACTTTGGTGAAGGGTAAGACAGTATGCAATACTGAGAAAGCCAGCACGACTTATCCAATGAAAGGTCATGGAAGCTCCATAGACACATCCAAACTCCCTGAGTGACCAAATTACTGGGCTAAGAGGGCTGTGGGGACCATGGTCTCGGGGAACGCCTAGCTCAATTGGTACAATATAGTTTACAAAGAAATTGTTCTACATTCTACTTTGGTGAGTAGTAGCTGGGGTTTTAAAAGATTCTGAGTGGCCATCTAAGATACTCCACTGGTCTCACCCGGTCTGGAGCAAGGGAGAATGAAGAAAATCAAAGACACAAGGGAAAGATTAGTCCAAATGACTGATGGACCACAATCCTACAGCTTCTACCAGACTGAGCCGAGACTGAGTCCAGCACAACTAGATGGTTCCCAGCTACCACCACTCACTGCTCTGACAGGGATCACAATAGAGGGTGCCAGACAGAGCTAGAAAATAAGGTAGAACAAAATTCTAACCTACAAAAAACAACAAAAGCAAAATAAAAAGGCCAGACTTACTCATCTGATAGAGACTGGAGAAACCCCGAGAGCATGGCCCCCGGATACCCTTTCAG
This sequence comes from Dugong dugon, assembly GCA_030035585.1. Taxonomy (NCBI): domain Eukaryota; kingdom Metazoa; phylum Chordata; class Mammalia; order Sirenia; family Dugongidae; genus Dugong; species Dugong dugon. The sequence goes on along the minus strand of CM057475.1, from coordinate 34,682,155 downwards.
TTTAGTAATGAAATCACTCCTGAGGTTCACCCTAAGCCAAAGATTAGACAGGTCAAAAAACAAAACAAGAGTGAAGAGGCACACCAGCCCAGGGGCAAGGACTAGAAGGCAGGAGGGGACAGGAAACCTGGTAATAGGGAACCCAAGGTTGAGAAGACTAGAGTGTTGACAAGTCTTGGGGTTGGTAACCAATGTCACAAAACAATATGTATACTAATTGTTTAATAAGAAGCTAGTTTGTTCTGTGAACCTTCATCTAAAGTACAATAATAAAAAAATAAAACTTGTCCATTACGTATACCCTTACTTCTACCAACTCCAGTGCTATTCATCTCTTTGTGTGGATGCAAATATACATCTGGAATCATAATCAGGCACCTTCTGATGGAAGAACTTCTTTATTTGTCTGCAGCACCTAATTTGCCTACATTTTGGACATTTTTTTTTTCTCCTTCTTGCTGAGCTAGTCTAAGCTGACAGCCGTTGGTTTTTTTGGATTTTTGTTGTTGTTGTTTTCCCCTACCTATCAGTACTTTAAAGATGTCGTTTTATTTTATTCAGTCTCGTGTTTATAAAAATAAAAACTTTGCTGTAATTCTTATCTATTTTACTCTCACAATAAAGTTTATTTCACCTCCCTCTGGCTCTTTTAAAGATATTCTCTATCTTGTTTTTAGTAGTTTGAATATGACGTATCTAGGAGAGAGAGAGAGAGAGTAAGATTTTGGGTGTGTGTGTGTGTGTGTGTGTGTGTGTGTTTTCTTTATGTTTATACTTCTTGAGGGTTCCCTAGGGCCCTGGTGGAGCAGTGATTAAGTGCTCAGCTGCTAACCGAAAGGTGGGTTGTTGAAACCTACCAGCCACTCTAAGGGAGAAGGATGTGGCAATCTGCTTCTGTTCTACTCTGTCCTATAGGGTCACTATGAATTGGAATTATTTGGACAGTAATGTGTTTGGTTTGGTTTTGTTTTTTTTTAGATGGGGCTTCTCTGAGATTCTTGAATCTAAACATTTGTTGGTTTGGTTATTAATTTTGGTAATTCCTTAGTAATTATATTTTCAAGATTTTTTTTCAGCCCTGTTTTCTCTTTCTTCTTTTTCTGGGACTCAAAATTTATGTTGTTAAGCCATCTGATATTTTCCCTCAGCTCTTGGATGTCAGTTGTGGATTCTTCTTTTCAACTTTTGCTTTGTCTTTCTGTTCCAGTTTGATTATTTTCTACTTACCTATTTTTATGTTAATGTATTATTTCCTCAGCTATGTACAGTCTTCTGATAATGCCACTGAAAAAACCATTGAATGAGTTCTTCATCTCTGACTTTTAAAAAAAAATCAGCGTTCCCATTTTGACACATTTTTTAAATGTCACATAATTCTGCTAAAATTTCCAATCTATTAATAAATGTTCTCTGGCTTTTAAAAATAAAGTTTTTAACATATTAATTTTAGTTGTTTTAATCAACTTGATGGCAACGGGTTTGTTTTGGTTTTATCTTATAGTTTCAATGTCTTAATCATCTATTGGCTGTGTTGACCACTCTATCTCTTGACAACAGGTTGTTTTTCTTGCTTTTTGGGGTCTTCTAATTTTTGATTGAATACTGGTAATTGTGAAGAACAGTAAAGCCTAAAGTAAATGGTATTTATACTTGAAAATGGACAATTTTTTGGAGTGTGATTTTGAGTCAATCTAATCTATAATCATTTTTATTATGCTATATTTAACTTCAGTGCACCACAACTTCAAATTGTTGTCCTAATAAATTGCTTTGTTTTTCTGCTTAGAGTGGTACCATGGGTGCTGAAGGCATTTTCTCTGTGTTTTTACTTGATGCTTAGCTTTCGGCAAGCCTTGTATACCACAGAGAGCGTCTCTCCACATACTCTTGTCCCTCCCTCACCAGTGGACAGCAGTGCTTGTTACGTGGTGTGAGGCTTGTGGAAGGGACAGCGGGGTTCTCAGTTCTCCTGGTTCGTTCTAAGTCATAAGTAGTTCTTGTGCTTTTTGTCTTTGATGGCGCACCTTTCTCTGCATTCCTGCCCCTCCCCACCATTGCAGTCAGATTGACTTGTATATGTGGGAGAGGAAGAGACTTCTGGGTGAGAGAGTTTTCCTGCCCCAGTGGTAGGACACCTCTGCTCTGTGTAACTACAGGCTATTGACCCAACCAGATTTCCTGACCATCCCCACAGGGCTAATGCATTTTCTTCTATTCCTCCTTCAGTAGCAATGTAACCTTTGCAAGGCATACTTGGTAAGAGTATTTCCTGCCTTTTCCCTGTCTCTTATTACTCTTTTTTTTTTTTTTTTTTAATGTGCAGAAGTTATTTATTTTTTCTATTCTTCCATTCTGCTTATTTGGGAAAAAAAAACCCCACCTATTTTAGCATTTTTACATTACAAGCTTAAGATAGGTATAATTATTAGTGTTTCTAAGTATGCGTGCAAAACAACACAGATTGACAACATTTTTCTTTTCTTTTTTAAATTTGTTTTGTTGTTGTTGAGAATTAGATTGACTAATGGTGAAGGCGATGGTAGTTCCTGTCCCTCCCTCAGTTGTGGACAGCTTTTGTTCCTACCTTTCCATTAATAGCAATTTATCTTTCCTTGCAGGTGGGGAGCAGGTTGGGGGGGGGGTCTTTACTCCTCACCCAGTGGTTCATAGTCTTTCTTTGTACCCTTGTTCCAGAGTCAGGAGCCCTGATGGCTCGGTGGTTAAGTACTATAGCTGCTAATCAAAAGGTCAGCATTTCAAATCCACCAACCGCTCTTCAGAAACTCTATGGGGCAGTTCTACTCTGTGCTATAGGGTTAGAATCAACTTGACTGGTGGGTTTAGTTTGGTTTTGTTTTCCAGATCCAGTAGGTATTTGACCTTGGGGAGCAGGGTTTCCTGTCTCTACCCCAGTGGGTTATGACTTTATATACCATAAAAGGGTCTAGGAATTGGGAGGAGTTTGTACCTCTGCACCTCTGAGGAACCATTTTCAGATATTCTGTCCCGCTTTCAGTTTTTTTCATAAGCACCCAGTAGAGAACAATGTAAATGTGCTTACAGATGAAGACATGACTTTCCATATGTTTGAGGCTCTGAGAGAATATAAACTGTCACACCAGTCTGCACTGGGCCATCAAGAATTTGTAGAAAATTAGCTAGTTTTTTCCTCCCTGCTTCTTACTGTGTATGCTTCTTCCTTCTACACTCTTCCAGAGGTGAAAAACTGTTCCCTCAAAGGGATTTTCCACCCTTTGGAATGCAATTTATCTGACTGCCTTATGGTCTTGGCCCTTGGATGGCCTCAGAAAGGTTAATATTATTACTATTTAAATAATCCAGATTTTCTTTGTTGTAGGGTGGAAGCAATGATCTTTTGCTTGACACTAAGTGGAAGGTAATCTTCCATCCCCTTAAGAAACTATATTTTAACCTTTAAGAAGTTTAGAGTCTAGCCTTGCCTTAAGTTTATGAATAAGAATTAGTTTCCAAATTAGAAAAAAAAGAGAAAAAAACAAACTCATGCCATACAAGACCTAATAATAAGACAATGTCTGCGCTAGACAGAAAAGCTGGCAGAGGAATCAGGAAAGACGTGGCTTCTTCCTGAAATCTCAGGAATGGAAGTTATTAGTCAAAATGTGATGATTTATTGCAGCCTTTGTAATGTGGAGTGGAAACTGTTGCCTAGGTCTCTCTGGACTCTCTGAAGCAGAACATTTCCCCTCCACCCCTGGCCCCTACAGCAGCGTTGAGAGATGATAAATTTCATTTTCAAAACTATCATGGAGCATGAATCCTGACTTTGAGCTGTGTCTCCGTTTTCCACTGTTGTCTGTGGAACCAGTATGGCATTTGTTGTTGTTTGTTTCTTACCCTGTATATAGTGGTATTTTTCTGTTCATCAGGTCTTTCGTATTAAATCACATATTGCCAAACAGTGGTAATGACAACTGTGACTACCATGACTCATTTTGTTGTCTATTGATCCCTTGAAAACATATATTTCCACCATGTGATATATATTTTGCAATACTTTGGAGAGCCAATTTCAGAATAATATACTTATTCCTTGTGTTTCCACTCTTTGCTATTTCGAAGGTTTAAGCTGAGATACGGTGCTTAATTAGATGTAGAGTATATTTTCTAATTCATTAACAAGAAGGAGTAAAAAGGCCGTTGAGACCCGTAACTTTATAACATGGTTACTTAAATGCAAAATTTTCAAATGAATGAAACTGCTCTCCATCCCATATGCTTAATGTTTAAATGATAGGTATATTTATCCAACAGCATGTGGCCAAAATTCATCCAAATTGTGTGATTAGTAAATTTTTATATTACAGCCTTTATTAAATGGAAATTTGGTTTCCACATGTGTTTCAATGTCACTTTCATGAAAATGGAGTACACCAAGAGATTTTTAACAAAAGCTAGGCAAACAATTTTCTTTAGCAAAACTGAGATGAACAACTTACTTTAACAAAAACTAGAGAATCAACTTCTAATAAATATATTTCAGTCAGCATGTATTTGCCCCATCTCCTCTATCTCTTATATTATCCGGTACTGTGTCAAACTTTGCAAGTTAATATTTGGGTTGATTCCTAAGAGGAGTATGATCTGTGTACAGGGAAAATAACAATACTGTTTAACTTGTACAACTTCATGTGAAATGACAAGAGGTAAAGAGCTTAAAATTACCACGTGATGGTTCATACCTAAGTATGTGTCTGTGTATATGTTTCAAACAGAGACTTTCATCTAATGTCGCTGTTTAATCAAATTTCAAGCTTCCAGAATGAGACTTTTTGCCTTTATGAAGGAGAAATATAGAGCAAAGTTGCCAACATTCATTCTCAGCAACATAAAGTAAGAGTTTTCTCCAGGAATGTAACAACAAACGAACAAACAAATAAACCTAAAAGAAAAACGGAACGAAAAACAAATAGAGAAAATAGAGATGATAAATTGTTTATTTGCCTCTTTCTGTTTATTTGAAAGGCACGTTAGTTGAAATGACTTACGTATTTTGCCACAATATATCACCACTTGTCTGTCAGTTTGTCATTCTGTGGTGGCTTGCATGTTGCAGTGATGCTGGAAGCTATGCCACAGGTATTTCAAATACCAGCAGGTCACCTATGGTGGACAAGTTTCAGTGGAGCTTCCAGACTAAAACAGACTAGGAAGAAGGACCTTGGCAGTCTACTTATGAAAAAATTGGCCAGTGAAAACTTATGAATAGCAGTGGAACGTTGTCTGATCAGTGGCTGCAACAAAGGGCTCAAACATAGCAATGATTGTGAGGATGGCACAGGACTGGCAGTGTTTCATTCTGTTGTACACAGGGTCATTATGAGTCAGGACCGACTCAGTGACACCTAACAACAACAAACACCACAAAAAGAAGATGAACAGATTTTCAAATATGGACTTGTAATATTTTTTTCCAAAAGAAGGGTTTTCAGTTCCATTTATCTCATATTATTCACATTTTTTAGACTTTATTTAAAACTTTATCCAACTCCCTAATAACTTTTGAAGTTAAAATTCTCTTAGATGTTGGAGTAATACTAATAAGATGAGCAACATTTGATTTTCTTAATATATTGCCTGTTGTATCAGTTAGCTATTTTTGTATGTTAACTAACCACAAAATTTCAGTATCATTCAATGATAACTATTTACTTAGCTCGTGTGTCTCTGGTTTATTTGTAGGTCAGCCACTCTAGGCGTGGCCCCGCTGGGACAGCTCCACTGGGACACCTTGGCTCCACATGTGTTTCAGCCTCCACTTGAGACTAACAAGCTAACATGAATGTGTTCTCCCCATGATGACCGCAACAGTACAACTGCAAGCCCATCTGTCAAACACATTTAAGATTTTGCTTGTGTCAGACCTGCAATATCCCTAACCATCTTTAGCTTTGATACTTTCTGTAATTTGATTCAAAGCTTGCTTCTTTAGTACATTATTTGTTATATAGATTGACTTCTTTTGTCCTAAAATTTATTTTTCTTGCCTTTTATATTTATTTCTATTCTATGGCTTCATGTAAGTCATTTCACATTAAGTTATGCTTGATATTATTTAAAATTTTATGAATTTTCTTTAGAAAGCAACACTATCGTTCAGTTTAGAATCTGACCATCTTCCCTTTAAATTATAACACCTTATTGTAGAATAAGGTTTAGTAGTGGGTCAAGAACGCTTAATCCAGTTTAAGCAAACACTACCTTGGGATTTATTGAGGCATTAGAAGACAATTAAAATCTTCATATTCTTCAGTTAGTCCACTTCAGTGTCCATTAACTCCAATTAAAGGTGCTATCTTGATCTGTCTAACATAAATCCCTCATGTTTTAATAACTGAATAAAATTTACTGGGCAATAGTAAGTGTGGTTAAGGCAACAACGATGTCTAATAATGTCTAAAGAGAAAAATAAAAAGTAATCTAGATCCCTGAGTATACAATGGTATGGCTTATTTTCAGATATTTTCCTCACGTGAGAAAAATTTAAGCCACTGCATTGAGCTCTTTGGAATAAGCAGCTTATGCATTTCTCTGTGGCAAAAGGCACGCACAGAGAGATGCTAACTTTTCCTCTCCCCTCCTCAAAAGAAATCAAGTCTTATGATTTTTTTATTGTTCTGATAATTAGAAAGAAAATGTGTTCTGTTTTCCTTTCAGAATCATTTTAAATTACGTGTTTCTGATCATTACTGAGAAGAAAGTGATTCTTAAGGTTATGCTGGTCATTTATATTGTAGTTTTTAGAAATTTTCTGCTTTGATAATTTTACTATTAAATTGTTCATCTTTGCCTTATTAATTTTAAGAGATCTATTTATTTATTTTGTCCATATGGTTAAGTCAATCCCATTCTTGATCTATTGGCATACTAGCATCATTAGCCCAAGGAAGGCACTTACCTACTTTTATTTTGTTTAATTTTATTTATGTATTTTCCCACTTTATCCCTTAATCATCTTAGGTGGCACAAACGGTTTGTGCTCAACTACTAAGCTAAAGGTCGATGGTTCATACTCACACAACAGTACCTCAGAAGATAGGCCAGGTGATCTGCTTTCATTCAGATTACAGCCAAGGAGACCTTATGGAGCGGTTCTATTCTGCAACACATGGGATTGCCATAAGTCAAAATTGATTTGATGGCAAAAAACAGTAACATTCCTTGATCACTTCACTAATTCCAATAAATTTAATATAGTTTCTAGATATGTATGGTCAATATATTATACAAAAATATATAGTGTTTGAATATATATATTTAATTTGAGAATATTATTGTACAATAAATTTCTTTGTTTCTTACTTAATTGCTTTGGCACTCAATTTTAAAACCAAGGATATATTTTACTCTATGGAAGCCTCAAACCTGGAAATAAAACTGAGTATTTTTTTCATTTATTTTAAGGTTTTACAATATCTTGTTATTAATTACATGTGAGGGAACTTTCATTATGTCAAAATGTTAATGATAATTATCTTTCCCTGCAACTTAAAAATTAATTGCCAGCAAATTGTATTCGTTGCCTCCTTCTAACCCTTGGTAATTGTTTTGCCATCAACAAAATGCAACATAGTTGGCAAACTGACACTGTAGTTTCAGAAACTTACTCAGATTTGTATCTGTGAACTTTACGATTGCCTATCATTTATTCATTCAAAAATACATATTCAGCATCCACTGTACCATCATTACTGTCTTAGGCTTTATAGGAGACAAAATGATTTAAGCCAGGCTCCTGAATTTTACGAGCATTTATTTTAGAAGAGAATATCAAGCTATATTCTTGGAGTACAAGAAAGGACAATTTAAGATGTATATTGTATGACTGATAACAAAAAATTTAGGAATTTTGAGAAGGTTTTGAGGGAAATCTTTTCCATGTCAGAATATTAAAAGAGGCATTCAAAAGATTGACAGGAAAGTTAGTTTTCAAACATACGTATGATATTTTTATGTAGTGGTGAATAGGGAAGGCATTCCAGAATTTTAGGAGAGTGACTGGCATGTGCAATGCCACAAAAGGGTCAGGTATTTTTAAAGGACTGTAACCTATACTCCAAGGAGCCCTGGTAGCACAATCGTTACACACTCAGCTGCTAACCAAAAGGTCAGCAGTTTGAACCTAGCAGCCACACTCTGCAGGAGAAAGATGTGGCAGTATGCTTCCATAGATATTACAGCCTTGGAAACCCTGTGGGGCAGTTCTACTCTATCCTAAAGGGTCTGTATGAGTAGGAATCAACTCAATGGCAACAGGTTTGGTTTTTGGTTTTTTAAGCTGCACACTAGGGCTAAAGAATAGAGCAAGTTTAGAAGAGCAGAGGGAAATGGACTAAAAATACAGATTGGTTTCTTAGGTAGCATTAAGGGAATGCCCAAGAAATGCTTTTGGTCAGGGAAATTATATCCTCATTGACGCTGTCAAGTAAAGTACTTGTCACACACTAGCAAAATAACATAAAGTAGGGATCAATCTTGAGAGTAAAAATGATCATTATTAGGAAAAATATGTTTTATATTTAGCTCTATATTTGTCTGTATTTAATCATTTCTTGAAGAAGAATTGTGACTTAAACCCAAATATAAAGCTTCTATAAGAAAATGTTCTTTTAGTTTTGAAATTGAGGTATGCACATGGCTAAAATAAAAAAAAAAAAAACCCTTATGTTTGTGCCCATAATTGCTGCCACACAGATGATTTTATTTGTATGTGCGTACATCTGATACAATTTTCTTCTTCCCTGCATGCACAAATTAATTACCTTCCAAATATATGCTTTTTTATTACTATGAATTAAAAAGTTACTAAGCAAATTGCCTTATTTAGAATAATTTCATTATATTTCAAATGTATATATCCTCTCTCTGTATCTTATAATTTTAAAAATGGTAAAGCAAAATATAAATATAGATTCCTTGCTCCTTATGCATTTTTTAACTTTTCAACCCCAGATTACTCAAACACTAGTCATATGCTAAGACTGTAGTTTGAAAATTATCAGTTATTCCAGAATAAGACCCAAGGTTAATTATAGGCAAAAATATTGTGATCAAATAGCTCATGTATTTCATCCAGGAAATAGTTGAGAAGAGTATAAAATGTTTAGAATGATGACTCATTCAGTGTTTATAGGTAGTTTAGGGTTAACAAAAAAAAAAAAAGAAAGTTGTCCAGTTGATTCTAACTCACAGAGAAGAAACATTTATTTATACTAATAAACACCCGGACGTTTTCAGTAATTCCAAAGGTGAGAAACACAGTTTAAGGAATAAAAGGACCCAAGGCTTTTAACTGCCTGTAGCTTCCAGATACTAGAAGCATGATGCCCTTCTCCAGGGACTGGTCTCTCCTGATAAATGTCCAAAGTAAGTGAGACAAAGTCTCTCCATCCTTGCTTCTAAGGGGCATTCTGGCTGTAATTCTTCCAGGACAGATTTCTTCATACTTTTGGCCTCCTGTGGTATATTCAATACTCTTTGTCAACACCATAATTTAAAGGCATCGATTCTTCTCAGTCTTCCTTAATATTGTCCAGCTTTCACATGCATATGAAGCAATTGAAAATACCATGGCTTGGGTCAGACCTTAAAGTGACATTTTTAATTTTCAACACTTTAAAGAGGTCTTTTGTGACAGATTTACCCAATGCAATATGTTGTTTGATTTCTTGACTGCTGCTTCCATGGGTGTTGATTGTGGATCCAAGTATAATGAAATCCTTAACAACTTCAATCTTTTCTCCGTTTACCATGATGTTGCTTATTGGTCCAGTTGTGAAGACTTTTGTTTTCTTTCTGTTGAGGTATAATTCATATTGAAGTCTGTAATATTTGATCTTCATCAGTAAGTATATTTCAAGTCCTCTTCACTTTCAGCAAGCAAAGTTGTGTGATCTGCATATCACAGATTGTTAATGAGTCTTCCACCAATCCTGATGCTGCTTTCTTCTTCGTATAAACCAGCTTCTCTGATTATTTGCTCAGCGTACAGATTGAATAAGTATGGGGAAAGGATACAACCTTGATGCACACCTTTCCCGATTTTAAACCATACAGTATCTGTCTTAGTCATCTAGTGCTGCTATAACAGAAATACCACAAGTGGATGGCTTCAACAAAGAGAAACTTTTTCTGTCACTGTCTAGCAGGCTACAAGTCCAAATTCAGGGTGTCAACTCTAGGGGAAGGCTTTCTCTCTCTCTCGGCTCTGGAGGAAGGACCTTGTGATGCATCAGTCTTCCCTTGGTCTGGGAGCTTCTCTGCACAGGAACCTCAGGTCCAAAGGACACCCTCTGCTCCCTGCACTGCTCTCTTGGTGGCATGATGCTCCCATGTGTCTCTGCTCACTTCTCTTTTTTTATATCTCAAAAGAGATTGGCTTAAGACACCATCTAATCTTGTAGACCTCATCAGTATAACTGCCACTAATCCATCTTAGTGATTGAGTTTATAACACATAAGGAAATCACATCAGATTACAGAATGGTACACAGTCGTACAATACTGGGAATCATGACCCAGCCAAGTTAACAGATATTTTTGGGGGACACAATTCAATCCATGACAGTATCCTCTTATTCTGTTCGAACACTTACTCTTGGTCTATGTACAGGTTTCACATGAGCTCAACTAAGTGTTGTGAAATTCCCATTCTTCATAATGTTATCCATAATTTGTTGTGATCCACATAGTTGAATGACTTTGCATAATCAATAAAACACAGATAAACATCTTTCTGGTATTCTCTGTTTTCAGCAAAGATCCATCTAACATCAGCAATGATATACCTTGTTCCACATCCTCTTCTGAATCCAGACAGAATTTCTGGCAATTCGATGTCGATATTCTGATGAAAACTTTTTTTTTAATTATCTTCAACAAAATTGTACTTGCATGTAATATGAATGATATGATAATTTCTGCATTCTTTTGGATCATCTTTCTTTGGAATAGGTAAGTATGTGGATATCGTCAGTCAACTTGCTAGGTAGCTGTCTTCCAAATTTCTTGGCATAAAAAAATGAGAGCCTAGAATATCGATCTTCAAGCATTTCATTTTTGTCAACTTCCAATTTTCCTAGATTCACACTTCGTACATTCCACACTGCAATTACTAATGGATGTTTGCAGCTGTTTCTTTTATTTTGAGTGGTGCCACATCAGCAAATGAAGGCCCCAAAAGCTATACTCCATCTTGTCATGAAAGTCAACTCTACTTTGAGGAGACAGCTCTTCCCCAGTTGTATTTTCAGTGCCTTCCAACCTGAGGAAATCATCCTCTGGCACTATATCAGAAAATGTTCTACTGCTATCCTTAAGGTTTTCACTGGCCAGTTTTCTCAGAAGTAGACCACCAGGTGTTTCTTCCCAGTCTGCCTTCATCTGGAAGCTCTGCTGAAACCTGTCCACCATGGGTGACGCTGCTGGTATTTGAAATATTGGTGGCATAGGTTCCAGTATCATAGTAACATGCTGTGATGTGCCCCACAGATGTTTTAATTTGTCTAAATTGATATCAAAAAGATCATTACTAATAATGCCACTTTCCTTTTTGCAGTAACAAAGATATATTTGATGACTCCATGATTCAGTAATTGAAAATAAAATTTTATATGAAATGTAAATTGTTACCTTTGTATAAACATACATGCATCTGGTTTTGGAACGATTCATATCACTTCAGAGAAGAAAGAAAAAAAAAAGCAAATGAGAAGAAATGGTAATTTTTCAATCAATCAACTAAAACACATTTTTGAAATTTATGAGAATTCCTTTATATTCATGAATTATTTATTAATAATGTATTTTAATATGTGTTTTATAAAGATGTAATATAGTTTCATTGTAGGAAATTTGAAAAACAGAAATAAACTAGCAGAAGAAAATTAAAATAACTTATCATCTTGCTTTTTAGATACACTGTTGCTGTTTTTAGTTGCTGTCAAGTCAGCCCCCAACTCATGACACCCCATGTGTTGTAGAGTAGAACTACTCCATAGGATTTTCTTGGTTGTAAACTTTTATGGAAGCAGTTCACCAGGCTTTTCTTCTGCAGTACCACAGGGTGCATTCAAACTGCCGATCTTCAGGTTAGCAGTAGATTGCAAACTGCTTGCACCACTCAGGCTCCCATTTAGATATACCAAAACCAAAAAAAAAAACAAACTCATTGCCACTGAGTCAATTCCAACTCATAGTGACCCTATATAACAGAGTAGAACTGCTCCATAGGGTTTCCAAGGAGTGGCTGGTGGATTCCAACTGTCAACCTTTTGGTTAGCAGCGGAGCTCTTAACCACTGTACCACCAGATGTCCCCATTTATATATAGCCACTATTAAACACATATTTATATATTTCTCAATTATATATATATATATATTTAAGTACTTATATTCTTTAAGAGAATTTCATTACCTTTATGCCTAATCCGAATTTTTATTAATGAGACAATGTATGTTTTGAAAATAACTCCATAAACCCAGGGAATAGAGAGTAAAATCCAAAGACCTTTGGCACCATGTGGCGGCAAGCAGCAGAGAAGGGGCAGGCTGTGCTGCACAATGGGGATTTTATGTACCACCCTGTGGGGAGGGGTGATGGAAAGAAGAAAGAAAAGTCCTTGGTGATATTTTGATGTTGATATTGTTAAAAATGTAAAGCAGGCTGAAATTCAAAGTAAAATTGACATGACAATGAACAACATCAGTGGACAGGGAAGCCCAGAGTCTGAAGTGACCCTGAGAATAAATGCCTTTTGACATTACTGAAACCTCAGAAGAGTGCTCTGGATTTGTACATGCCCTAAAAGTACTTTCCAAGCTACATGTTTAATTTAGATCTTCAGAAGCAAGGGGTACGTGTCTAATACTTTAAGTTGTCAAATAAAAGCAAATGCAGACCGATAAGGAGAAGCTTTATTCAGAATGAAAAGGGGGAGCGGGGAATGGACTATTGTAGAGATGGTGGTAGTAGTGGAAGGGGCTACTACAGTAGGGAGAACACTCCAGCCACAAGATCTGCGAGGATCTCAGAGTTCTAGGGAAAAAGCTTTTCCTTTTATAGAGAATAAAAGCAAACAGGATAGAAAGGAGAAAACAACAAATGTGAGGAAGTGGGATGAGTAAGTGACACCATGGGATGTAAATCAGGATGTTTTAAGCTGAGTTTAGCCTGTTCTCTGGGAGGGGTCTTTAAAGAACTGTAGTATGCTGGATCTCATTGCTGGTGGGCCGAAGTTCTAGGACTTGGGGGAAGGAGAGAGGCTTAACTAAGATTGGTTAACAAGCACTTTGCTTCTGGTTGATCAAAGGGGACAAGTAATTCATTTACTCATTCATGAGGCAAGGATGGGAATTTATAGGGTCTGTGTCTGGTAAGCAAGGAGCCATCAGTGAATCTTACCTAAGTCATACGGGAAAGGTGGTTAATTTCAGGAAGCTGTTTTCCTGAACACAAACGGTGGGGGGATTTCTTTAACCACCTAAGTTTTCCAGTATCACAGGGTTCAGGTAAAATTCAGCATTAACAAAATACATCCATTACTTATATTTTCCCAGCCTACCAGAGTAAGATTAGAAATATTACAAAATTTTCTTTATTGTACCTATATAATTATGAGGGGCCCTAGTGGCACAGTGGTTAAAAAGCTTGGCTGCTAATCAAAAGGTTGGCCGTTTGAATCCACCACCGGCTCCTTGGAAACCATATGGGGCAGTTCTACCCTGTCCTATAGGGTCACTATGAGTTGGAATTGACTCGACGACAATGGTTTTTTTTTAATATAATTATGGTTTGCTGAAGAGTGTCCCTCTACGTTAGGACACACCCTTCATAAAATGAATGTTCTCCAGTGTACTAGTTCAGTTATGTTCCAGAACAAGTCCACCTTAACCTGTCTTGTGGTTGAGTACTTGCTTCTGTAGAAAATCCTACTACCTCTCAGAATGCTAACTTTGACTTTGTTGCTGTTGTTATGTGCCTCAAGTCACTTCCAACTCATAACAACCCTATGTATAAGAGTATGAAGCACAGCCTGGTCCTTTGCCTTCCTCACAATCATTGCTATGTTTGAACCCATTGTTGCAAACACTGTGTCAGTCCATCTCATGAAGGGTCTTCCTCATTTCCACTGACCCTCTACCTTACCAAGCATGATGTTTCTCTCCAGGGACTGGACCCTCATATAACATGTCTTAAGTAGGTGAGATGAAGTCTTGCCATCCTCTCTTCCAAGGAGCACTCAGGCTGTATTTCTTCCAAGACTGACTTGATCGTTCTTGTGGCCATCCATGGTATATTCAATATTCTTTGCCAACACCATAATTCAAAGACATCAATTCCTCTTTGGTCTTCCTTATTCATTGTCCAGCTTTTGCATGCATATGTGGTGTTTGAAAATACCATAGTTTGGGTCAGGCACACCTTAGTCCTCAAAGTGACATCTTTGCTTTTGAACACTTTAAAGAATTCTTTAGCAGTACATTTGTCCAGAGCAATAGGTCGTTTGATTTCTTGAGTGCTGCTTCCATGAGGACTGATAGTGGATCCAAGTAAAAAGAAATCCTTGAAAACTTCAGTCTTTTCTCCGTTTATCATGATATTGCTTATCATTCCAGTTGGGAGAATTTTTATTTTCTTTCTTTCATTAATTTTCTTCAGTTTCAACTTGAACTTGCATATGAGCAGTTGATGGTCTATTCCATAGTCGGCCTCTGGCCTTGTTCTGACTGATGATAGTAAGTCGTCTCTTTCCACGATACAGTCAGTTTGATTCCTGTGTATTCCAGCCAGTGGGTCCATATGTATAGTCACCATTTACATTGTTGAAAAGGGTATTGACGATGAATAAGTCGCTGGTCTTGCAAAATTCTACCATGCCATCTCTGCCTTGGTTTCTATTACAAGGCCATATTTTCATACTACTAATCCTTCTTCTTCATTTCCAATTTTTGCATTCCAATCACCAGTAATTATCAGTGCATCTTAACTGCATGTTGGATCAATTTCTGACTCCAGAAGTTCATAAAAATCTTTAATTTCCTCATCTTTGGCAATAGTGGTTGGTGTGGAAATTTGAAAAATGGTCGTATTAACTGGTCTTCCTTGTAGGTATATGGATATTATCCTATCACTGACAGCATTATACTTCAGGAGAGATCTTGGCTTTTTTTTTTTTTTTTTTCAATGAACCCAACACCATTCCTCTTCAATTTGTCATTCCCTCATAGTAGACCATATTATTGTCTGATTCAAAACTACCAATATCAGTTAATTTCACCTGACTAATATCTATGGTATCAATATGTGTGCATCCTATTTAATTTTCAACGATTCCAATTTTCCTAGATTCATACTTTGTGCATCCTACGTTCCGTTTGTTAATGGATGTTTGCAGCTATTTTTTCTCATTTCGAGTTGTACTACAATAGCAAATGAAGGTCCCAAAAGCTTTACTCCATCCACATCATTAAGGTCAAATCTAGTTTGAGGAGGCAGCTCTTCTCCAGTTGTATTTTGAGTGCCTTCTAACCTGAAGGGCTCATCTTCTGCCACTATGTCAGACAATGTTCCACTGCTATTCATAAGGTTTTCACTGGCCGGTTTTTTCAGAAGTAGACCGCTAGATCCTTCTTCCTAGTCTGTCTTAGTTTGGAAGCTCAGCTGAAACCTCTCCACCATGGGTGAACATGCTGCTGACATTTGAAATACTGGTGACATAGCTTCAGCATCAGAGCAACAGGCAAGCAAAAAAAAAAAAAAAACTATGACAAACTGACAGATGCCAATTTTGATTTAGCTGTTCTCTAGTAAAGATCCTACTCTCACCACGGAGAGGGACCGCTCCTCTCAGACTTCCTCACAGCACAAGTGAAAACAACTTGTTACTGTTACTAGGATTTATTAAAAGCATAGTACTAAGAGGAATAAAATATTCAGAATAATTTAAAACATTTACCAATATTTAGAGGAGCCCTGGTGGCGCAACAGTTAAACACTCAGCTGCTAACTGAAAGATTGGCAGTTGGAATCCACCGAACAGCTCTGTGAGAGAAAGACTTGTAGATCTGCTCCCATAAAGATTGTTTCTGTTGTTGGGAGCCTTAGAGTCAATTTCAACTCATAGTAACTCCATGTGACAGAGTAGAACTGATTCGTAGGGTTTTCTAGGCTGTAACCATTAAGGGAGCAGCCTAGAAAACCCTATGGGGCAGTTTCATTCACTTGGGGTTGATATGAGTGAAAATAGACATGACAGCACCTAACAACAACAACCCATATTTAGAGGTTTCAAGACTTAATAGGGCTTCAGAATACTTCTGTCATTAGGGCAGATCACCATTTTGGGTGGATGTGTTAACCCTTACCAGTTGGATTCACCTGGGGCCACCATATCTCAAAGTTTAGGCACAATCAAAATATCCCGGAAGGAAATCTGCACACTTACTGTCCCAGGGTAATTTCCAATGTAAATTTTTATTCCCCTCAGGAACAACTCCCAAAGGTGTGGTTTTATCCTCATGGACTATAGGAGACAATTGTGATAGTACAAGAGTAATTTTCCCAAACACTCATTCAGTCATTTTTAATAGCCACACAGGACATCATCAATTCAGTCAGTCCAGGCTACACTGGAAATGTCAGTCCAGCACCTCATGATATTTTCTACAAGACAGGGAGAAGAACACCAGGCCCAGAACCCTCTCCTATTGTAGGACAGCCTCGGTTTTAGATCAGCTGTAAGGAAATACTTTAACAACAATATTAGAACAAACACACACACAAGTTCACAACATGCACACATATACACATACAAATATCTTACAAGAAAAAAAACAAGAATATCTAGGCCAAAGCCTTGGAACAAAAATGGGTAAAGAGGGATAAAACTCTAAATTTGTAGGACACAATTGTGCTTACATATACATTTTATTAAAGAGAAGATACAAAGCTTAGGCACTTGTTTCTTCACACAATTAAAATATTCCCGAAGAAGAGTGAGGGCCATTTGCCTTATATATTCATGGTCATGAAGATCCGTTTTCAAGTTGGTCAGTCTCTAACAAAAAGTGATACAGCTTTACATGTATTATTTAAATTCGGTTTTTTACTACAAACCGCTATGTATAGCAGTTGATACTATTAAATATTTTTTGAAAAATATTTTATCACAATATATTTAATGAAAGCACCACTTATAGGCCCTTTTGTGCAGCATTGGAGCCTCCCTCCACAACTGAGTTCACAATAAACATTATGAACAACTTCTTGATTTGTCACAGTGATGCAAAAATCGATTTTAAGTTAAGTTGCTAGCCTTAAATTTGTTCTTTGTCAAATGATGAAGAAGGAACTAAGTACTTTGGCTGAAATTATTTTCCTGGTAGTGGAAAAGCTTTGCAACACCTGAGCTTCCATTTTTCTCCTGAATTGATAATTCCCTTTAGAAGGTGAGGAGCCCTGGTGGTGCAGAGCTTAAAGTGCTTGGCTGTTAACTGAAGAGTCAGTGGTTTGAATTCAGCAGCTGCTCTGTGGGAGAAAAATGTGGCAGGCTTCCTCCGGAAAGATTTACAGCCTTGGAAACCCTAAGGGGCAGTTCTACCCTTTCCTATAGGGTATCTATGAGTCCAATCGACTCAATGGCAGTTTTAGAAGGTGAGTCAATATTCAAGGTAAATCCAATAGGTGAAATGAATACAAAGGATTCTATGAAGGTTGTCCAAATCTGGATAAGCATATGAACTATTAATCAGAATCTGACTCTTTTGATATTCATGCCCTGAAACAATATACAGATATGAAATATTCGTAGATTGTCAATCACATAGGAATAGGAAAGAATAAACCCTTGCATAATATACTCATTTTTTGTCTTTGACTTTCATCGCATTACTCTGTAAACAATTTAAAAATAAGCCATATAATAACATCTTTAAGAGTTTTACGCTTTTAAGAAATCTCCAGTTTTTATCAAAATTTTAAAATTCAGACCAGCATAGAATATGTAGTAAGCAGAAAGAAAAATAATTTCCACACAAAACAAATGAGAAAAAAAACCCTTTTATTTTGAGACAAATTTTGAACATATATAATTTATATCATGTATCTAAATGAATTTAATGTAAATACTATGCTAAGCTAGCAACTTTTTTAAAAAGCTTTACTGTCAATGATCACTTAGCTCAGATACTTGCGCTGCTAATGATACTGGACCAACCATTCTCTCACATGTCAAAATTAGTTCATAAGTGAATAGATCCTGTGATTCAACTTAAATACTTGACAATATAAAATGTATCATTTGTTATTCACTCACACTTCAGTACCAAATCATTATTCTCTATAAATGTGATTTTCTTCTTCTACCTCTTATACAACTGAATCACAATAATAAGAGATGCATTCCTTGCAGAGGAATCCCAGTTACATTACACTAGCACGTGGGACCTGGCTATGTGAATTAATTTCAAACAATGAATTCATCTAATTATTTCTTAGAGTCTCAATTTTCTTTTTTAAAATTAACAAGATGGTATACTAAACACACACACACACACACACACACACACACACACAAAACTATGTTGTTGTTGTTAGGTGCCTTTGAGTCGGTTCTGTCTCATAGCTACCCTGTGTACAACAGAATAAAACACTGCCCGGTCCTGCACCATCCTCACAGTCATTGTTATGCTTGAGCCCATTGCTGTAGCCACTGTGTCAATCCATCCTGCTGAGGGTCTTCCTTTTTTTCACTGACCTCTACTTTACCAAGCATGATGTCCTTCTCCAGGGACTGATCCCTCTTAACATCATGTCTGAAGTATTGGAGACGAAGTCTCGACATCCTTGCTTCTAAGGAGTATTCTGGCTGTATTTCTTCCAAGACAGATCTGTTTGTTCTTTTGGTAGTCCATGGTATATTCCATATTCTTTGCCAATGCCACAATTCAAAGGCATCAATTCTTCTTCAGTCTTCCTTATTCATCTTCCAGCTTTCACATGCATATGAGGTGACTGAAAACATCATATCTTGGGTCAGGCACACCTTAGTCTTTACATGAAACTATAGCAAAACACAATTCTTGCATTAAAGATGTTATTACCGTCATCTTCTTAGTCCCAGTAAACTGGTTGTTGTGTAGGCAACTTCCAGTTCTGTGGAGAATTTCCAAATGCCTTGAGCAAGGAAGTAAATAAAAAATATACTCTTAGGAGTGGGTGCTTGTCTTATGAGGACTGCACAAATACAACTAAAGAGTGATAAGTAAGAGATTTTCATTTGAGTAGAACCAGTACCCAGTTGCCAATGAGTTGCTTCCGCCTCGTAGCAACCCTATTATAGCTACCTTATTAGAGTAGATGGAAGGGAGAAAAAGTGGAGGTTATTGGCAACTTACAAGCAGAAGAAGAGAGCCGTGAACAGTGATCCTTGCCATCTGTCTTCTTTCAGCAGGAGCTAATGACCTTAAAGGAAGCAGCACAGATTCATAGTTAAGTTGGAAGAGTCAGTTTCCTGCTGTTAAAAATTCGTCTTCTTTTGCTATATGTGTGACCATGAACAAATCCTTTAATTTTTATTGATGTACATCTACACAACCGCCACAGTTTGAAAATGGGAGTAATAAAAGTAATGAATTCTTAGGACTACTAAGTTGATTGCATAAATTAATATGATATATAATAAATTAGCATAGTTGTTACCCAAAGCAGGTCCTGCTTGGTGCGGCTTCTCGTCCATAAAGACACATCTCGGTGAGAAGGGAAGAAGAATGTTTATTGCAAGTGTGCAGGCAAGGAGCAAGGAGGTGTATACCTCCAACCAAGCTCCCCAACAAAGAGAGGTAGGAACTTTTGTACCATCTCTCTCAAGGAAGTACATGCAAACATTATGGACTACATAGGTTATCATGGTGCATAAGCGCAGTAAGACAAATTGCATTTTTTTCTATGGCATGTAGGCTAGTATACTGGATTTGGCTGGCTTGAGCCATAGGCAGTGCTTTGAGAACAATGGAGAGGAGGGGGTAGGTTCCACTTGGTCTCAGCAGCTGCTTATTGAGCCACACCCATCGCTATCACTTAAGGTTTTGTTTGCTAATGGACAGGAGGAGCAGGTCTTGCTTGATAATGGCTAAGTAGCTCCTGGCTGCATTGGTTATCATAGTGACTGGCAGTTAGGAAGCACTTGATAAATGTAGATAGTTGTTACTGCTATTAGTGATATTCTTGTTATTACTACTGATATTAATCGTAATAGATTTTTTGTAGCAAAACTTGCTTTATCTGATTTGTTTCTGTCTTCACACTTTTCAACTACAGGTTTCCTCCATCCTCATATTCCATCAAACAAAATTCTAATTTTTATTGATCCTTCAATATTCAGCTTAACTATCAACTTCTATAGAGACTTTACCAATCTTCTCAAGTAAAAACATAATAATATTAATAACTTAGTGGTATTATTACAATCAGTTGCATCTGTTTGTTGAAATATCTCAATTGGTATTCCATCAATTGCTAGAAACTTGTTTTTTGCCAATGGCTTTGTTACCCAAATAGGGTCCGTGCCCTGGAGCAGCCGAGCCAATGAAACATGCTCTAAGTCAGAATGAGTGAGGCAGTTTTATTTTAGGAGATGTACACCACTGGGGATCTGACAGCAACACAGGCTGTCTCTATGGAGTACCAAAAGGCATCTTTACATTAGAGCTTATATATGATTTTTACAAAGGTTAGAAGTGTTGTTATACATTGTAAGGTAATTACAAGAAACTCTATCATACTAAAGAGATACGTGCTGAGTATTTCCTTATCAGGCTAAAGATATATATATCTGACATCTGGGCTCTAATCTTCCTGTAAGGGGTTGTAGGCCACAGGTGGCTGGACAGAGCGAAACAAAGCCATCAATGAAGGTATGTGAAAAGGAGAAGGCAAAGAACCTTATGGGTTCATCACCGTGTTAGTTATGTCAAGCTCTCAGTCCCCCATTTTGAAAAGAAGAAAACATGCTGGGGAGTTTTAGGGTCACAGCTTCAATGCAGCTTGGATTTCTTCCTTCAATACCATTGGTTTTTGATCATATGCTACCTCCTGAAATGGTTGAACATCAACCAACTCTTTTTGGTACAGTGACTGTGTTTATTGCTTTCATGCTTCTTCCTGCATCGTTCAATATTTTGCCCATAAAAAAACAAACCATGGGGTGCCTTAGTAAGAGAGTGTTAGGAAAGATATAGGATTTTGGCTTATGTTAGGTGATTTAGTGGAGATTTAAGGAAGTAGAGATTTGCTCTGAATTGGGTGTTTTCAGGAAGTCGAATAATTCTGTGATTGAGCTGATTATCTTAATAATATCTTAAGTACTAAAGGGAGGGCCACCTAGAGCAAAACTAATGTTGTAAAGTGTCAAAAAACAGCAGTCACTCACTTTAGCCAAAAGAGGAAGATGTCTGGTATTTTGTGGCTTGGACGATGTTCCTGTTTGTCTCTGATAAGTCACGATTATGGAGAGGTCTTGTTTTTGTCTTGATCTATCATGCTCACAGAATGACTTTGTCTGGTGTTGATGTTCTGTGAAATTATTTATGCTCAAAAGGTGAACACCAAGAGCTGTTGAGTGACAGGCTGCCTCCTGGTAACACAAGACCTGGCTGATAATGCTCTGGATGTCAGGGGCTGCTTGTTGACTTCTCACCTTACATTAGTTTATGCCTCTTTCCAACTAAGATAATATATCTCTTTCTATAGCACCAGACAAGTAATAAGGACACAATAAATAAATAAATAATTGTTGAATTAATATTTTACTTAACCTATATCTCTTTCCATAGCACCAGACAAGTAATAAGGACATTATAAATAAATAAATATTTGTTAAATTAATATTTTACTTAACCAAAAAGAGGACTTGTCTTTTTTTTTTTTTTTTCTAGTAGATATCTAAGTGGAACACTTCTTCATTCAGTTACTGAATGTTTATCTCTTCTATCATCATTAACTAGTTTATAGATATAACCAGTGAATCAAGAGTGCACTCTTTATCAAAAAAACACATGTAGTCTCCTAAGCAATTTTTCTTAAAGGAAGAACCATTATTTAAACTCATAGGTACCCTGACAGGTGTAAAATTAATTACAACGTGTAATTAGAGTTTATAGATAGCAGCTTTGTGAAAGGTCTTTAAATTAAAATCTCTATTTGTTAATTGATATCTTTGGCAATGTGAGCATCCACGTTGCAATTATTACACGTTCTCCTTGAAAGCCTTGCAATGATCCTAAGTTTATTCATCTTGATTCAAGGATACCACTTATGAAAATAAGAGCACAGCATCTCATATCTGGGGTCATGTTCCAGAGCATCAACTGATGACACTGGGTTGATACATTGCACTCATAAATAATTAAAGCGACTTCTCTCCTCTCCCCAGTGCTCCATTGACAGATAAGATGAGGTAGTATATTATCTAAACACCACTGTACTAGTGATGCATTGGAACAGAGTGCCACCAGAGAGTCTTTCCCTTGAGTGACATATTGCTTCATCGCAAGGTCTTAGAGGTCTCAGCATGCATTTCCAAAGCCAGTCCATGGGCCTACTAGAGAAATAAAATCAGAGGTTTTTTTTTTAATCTTAATATATCAAAAAATGCAATACATTTGTATGATAGCTGGGAGCTCAAGCAATTCAAACGCATAAATAATGCATTTTCCTCGTATTGTATGTATGTGAAAAGGTTAGCTTTCCTTCTGAGAAAAAAAGCTTAAGGCAAAGGGCAGACATAATAAACTAAGGCCTACAAGAGGGAGTGTGATTATGAGCTTTGCGATGTATAGAGGCAGTCTATATGAACTTTAAGGAAAATAGTCTCAGAACTACCAGGCAGGGAGAAATGATACAGTAATTTCTTTTTTTTTAAGTTAAAGTAAGTTTTGAAACCTTTCTCCCTAAAGGTTAAAGTCTTTGGTTTCAGTTCCACATACTCATTTTAAGTGACTACAGAGCACAGAGCAAATGAGGGCATGATTGGTCACTATGTGGGTTCAGGAATAACCAGCTGCCATGGAGTGGTTTCCAAGTACTGGTGACCCTAGGGTTTTTAGTGGCTGATTTTGCAGGAATTGATTGCCAGGCTTTTCTTCTGAGAATGCCTCTGGATGGACTCAAACCTCCAAGTTTTCAGTTAGTAGCTGAGCTTGTTAACCATTTGTACTACCCAGGGCCTCCAGGTTCAACAGTAGAAGGAAAATATAAGGGTTGTGAAATGGACTCTGGCTACTCATTGAGACTTGCCATATTGTTCTTTTTTTCCAGAAAGTCTAGATTGGTCTAACCCAAGATGTCCCATCCAGTTTAATCAACTCAGCCAAAGAACTGTCAAACCTATGCGAGTGCATGGCTGCCCTGCCCAGATGTTCCTGAAACTGTTTGGCTAAAGGTACACAAACCAAAAACACCAAACCCATTGCACATGTCATTTTAATACTTTACTTTGTCTTCTCAAGCTGCCCTGTGAAATCTTCTGTTCAACTCTTTTACTTTATCATTTCTTCCTTTTGCTTTAACTACTCGACATTCAAGAGCAAGTTTCAGAGTCTCTTCTGACATCCATTTTTGTCTTTTCTTTCTTTCTTGTCTTTTTAAGGAGCTCTTGCTTTCTTTATGTATAATGTCCTTGATGTCATTCCACGACTTGTCTGGTCTTCGGTCATTAGTGTTCAATGTGTCAAATCTATTCTTGAGATGGTCTCTAAATTCAGGTGGGATATACTCAAGGTCGTACTTTGGCTCTCGTTGACTTGTTCTAATTTTCTGCAGTTTCAACTTGAACTTGCATGAGCAACTGATGGTCTGTTCCACAGTTGGCCCCTGGCCTTGTTCTGACTGATGATATTGAGCTTTTCCATCATCTCTTTCCACAGAAGAGTCGATTTGATTCCTGTGTATTGAATCTGGGGAGGTCCACGTGCATAGTTTCCATTTATGTTGTTGCAAAAAGGTATTTGTGATGAAGAAGGCTTTGGTCTTGTACAGTTCTATCATGTGATCTCTGGCGTCATTTCTATCACCAAGGCCGTGTTTTCCGACTACTGGTCCGTCTTCTTTGTTTCCAACTTTCACATTCTAATCTCCAGTAATTATCAATGCATCCTGATTGCATGTTCAATCAATTTCAGACTGTAGAAGTTGACAAAAATCTTCAATTTCTTCATCTTCAGCCTTGGTAGTTGGTGTGTAAATTTGAATAATAGTATTAACTCATCTTCCTTGTATGCATACGGATATTAGCCTATCACTGACAGCGTTATACTTCAGGAGAGATCTTGAAATATTCTTTTTGACAATGAATGCAACATGATTCCTCTTTTAAGTTGTTGTTCCCAGCATAGTAGACCATATATGATTGTCTGATTCAAGATGGCAAATACCAGTCCATTTCAGCTCACTAATGCCTAGGATATCCATGTTTATGTATTCCATTTCATTTTTGACAACTTCCAATTTTCCTAGATTCATACTTTGTACATTCCACGTTCTGATTCTTAATGGATGTTTGCAGCTGTTTCTTCTCATTTTGAGTCATGTCACATCAGCAAATGAAGGCCCCAAAAGCTTAACTCTGTTCATGTCATTAGGGTCAATTCTATTTTGAGGAGGCAATTCTTCCCCAGTCGTCTTTTGAGTGCCTTCCAACCTGAGAGCCTCATCTTCCAGCACTGTATTAGACAATGTTCCGCTGCTATTCATAAGGTTTTCTCTTGCTGAATCTTTTCAGAAGTAGACTGCAGGGTCCTTCTTCCTAGTTTGTCTTAGTCTGGAAGCTTAGCTGAAACCTGTTCTCCATGGCTGACCCTGCTAGTATTTGAATACCAGTGGCATAGCTTCCAGCATCACAGCAACACACAAGCCCCCACAGTGCTACAAAATGACAGACAGGTGGGTGTCCTATAGCCTTAGGATCTTATTTATTCAAATATGTACTTTATACCTTCAGTCTCTATTATTCATTAATCCTTTACTTTATGCTACAATCAAAATCAAGATGTCTCATCCTAAAATATGCTTTCCTTTAACCTACTTCCCTCTATCTTTTTCTTCATTTAAATATCGAATTTCTTGGAAGTAGAGTCCTTACTTTTCTTCCTCATGATATTTCACCTACAAATCTACTATAACCTGAATTTTGACCTACCAGTCAAATAAATAAGTTCCTGTTAAGGTTATTACTGATCTGTGAGTTTCCAATTTAATGTTTTATTTTCTTTTCTTAACGGACTTGATCTTTTCTATATCAAAATCTGGCTATATGCAACAAAGTTCAGATCCTTCTGCTTATACCTCTTTCCTGTCTTCTGTGACAGAATAGTCTTCTAGATTACTTTTTCTCTCTCTTAGAACATCCTTTCTAAGACTTTTTTGATAACATTTTTCGTTTCTCATTCTGTGTATTTTGGGGTTCCCTCACATTTTCTTTTCTGTATTTTTCTCTTGCCATTTAATATGTCCTTTCTGGTTAAGTCTGTCTATGACATTTCATTGCCTATGTTACTATGACTAGCTAATATTTGTCTCTAACTCTGATCTATTCGTTAAGAATTAAACCCATAGGTTCAGTTACTTGCTAAAGATCCCTGCCAGAGACCTAAAGGCACCACAAACGCAATACCCCTTAAACTAAATTCTTTTTCATTACTCCTCACAGCAAACCTGCTTATTCTCATGTACTCCCAAACTAGTTTAATATGACTTTTATCCACTTGGAATCATATGTCCTCCTCCAGTGTAGCATCCAAACCTTGCAAAATTTATTCTCTCTGCATCAATTTTACTTAATAACATCAATGCTACTTCTTAACATCCCCACTGTTCCTGCAGACCTTGCATTGTGCATTTTTAAAAAATCATCTTAATACTTTCCACCTCTAGAGTTAGTCCCTTTTAACTGATTACACATCATTTTCACTGCAGATTAGATCACATCAATTCCTTCTTTAAATATTTCTATTTAATTATGGAAAAAAGGTTAATATCTATCTTATGGCATGGAGTTATGATATAGGCGTAACCTTAGGATGTCTGTGGCATGAGACAGAACTGAAGAAAAAATTCAAGCCTTGAGTTGCAGTACTGAAGGATTCTACAGGAAAAAAACTGAATGATGCAGAAAGCATCAAAAGAAGATGGAAGGAATACACAGTGTCACTGTACCAAAAAGAATTTATCTGTGAAGATCGATGAATCCCAAGACTGGCAGATAAGCTGATAGCTCAAATCCCAAGAACTGGAGGTCAGACAAACAGAAGGCAGCCAAGGGATCCAGAGAGAGCAAGAAGCCAGAATTTCTGCTTATATCAGGATGCAAGCCACGTCCCCAAGGAACCTCCCTTTCAACTGATTGGCTACTCACAGCAGATTCCATCATGGGAGCGATCACATATAAACATTGAGATGCAAGGCCCAGCCGATTTGACACACAATCTTAACCATCACAATGACTATTATGTAAATTTATGCACCAATCACTAATACCAAAGATGAAAAAATTGAAGACTTTTACCAACTTTGCAGTCTGAAATTGATCAAACATGCAATTAAGTTGCATTGATAATTACTGTTGATTGGAATACGAAAGTTGGAAACAAAGAAGGGTCAGTAGTTTGAAGGCCTTGGTGATAGAAACGAAGCTGGAGATAGCATGAAAGAATTTTGCAACACCAGCAACTTATTTCTTGAAAATACTGTTTTTCAACAATGTAAATGGCAATTATACACATGAACCTTGCCAGATGGGATATACGGGAATCAAATGAAATACAACTGTGGAAAGAAATGACGGAGAAGCTCAACATCGTAAGTCAGAACAAGACCAGAGGCCAACTGTGGAACAGAAAATTAAATGCATATATACAAGTTCAAGTTGAAGTTAAAGAAAATTAGAACAAGTCATGAGACTCAAAATATAACCTTGACTATATCCTACCTGAATTTAGAGACTATCTCAAGAGTAGATTTGATGTACTGAATGCTAATGATTGAAGACCTGACAAGTTATGGAATAACATGAAGGATATTGTACATGAAGAAAGCAAAAGGCTATTAAAAAAGCAGAAAAGAAAGAAAAGACCAAAATGGATGTTAGAAGATGCTCTAAAACATGCTCTTGAACATAAAGTAGTTAAAGCCAGCAGAAGAAACAATGAGGTAAAAGAGCTGAACAGATTTCAAAGAGCGACTTGAGACGACAAAGTGAAGTAGTATAATGAAATGTGCAAAGACTTGGAGTTAGAAACCAAAACGGAAGAACACACATGGCATTTCTCAAGCAGAAAGAACTGAAGAAAAAATTCAAGCCTGGAGTTGCAATATTAAAGGATTCTATAGGAAAAAAAATTGAATGATGCAGAAAGCATCAAAAGAAGATGGAAGGAATACACAGCATCACTGTACCAAAAAGAATTTGTCGATGTTCAATCACATTAGGAGGAGGCATATGATGAAGCACCCATGATACTGAAGGAAAAATATCCAAGCTGTGCTGAAGACATTGGCGAAAAACAAGACTCCAAGAATTGACAGAATACCAGTTGAAACGTTTCAACAAACAGATGCAATGCTGTAAGTGCTAACTCGTCTATGCCAAGAAATTTGGAAGACAGTTAGCTGGTCAACTGACTGGGAGAGATTCGCATTTGCACCTATCCCAAAGAAATGTGACCCAATGGAATACAGAAATTATCGAACAATATCATTAGTAGCACATGTAAGTAAAATTATGCTAAGGATAAGTCAAATATGGTTACTTCAGTACATTGACAAGGAACTACCAGAAATTCAGAAGAGGATGTAGAATGAAGGATATCACTGCTGATGTCAGATGGATCTTGACTGAAAGCAGAGAACACCAGAAAAATCTTTACCTGTGTTTTATTGACTATGCAAACATATTCAACTCTGTGGAATCGTAGCAAATTATGGATAACTTTGTGAAGAATAGGAATTCAAGAACACTTAATTGGAATGTTGTTCTATCATCTTTGCCATATAAAATAATCAAAGAAGTGACATTCCATCATCTTAGCCATACTCCAGAACATTTAATTTTGCTCAGGAGGAACCTGTACATAGATCAAGAGGCAGTTGTTCAAAAAGAACAAGGGAATACAGTGCGGTTTAAAGTCAGGAAAGGTGTGCCAGGGTTGTAGCTTTTCACCATACTTACTTAATTTGTATGCTGAGCAAATAATCCAAGAAGCTGGACTATATGAAGAAGAAGGTAGCATCAGGATTGGAGGAAGACTCATTAACAACCTGGGTTATGCAGATGACACAACCTTGCTAGCTGGAACTGAAGAGGACTTGAAGTACTTACTGATGAAGAGCAAATACTACAGCCATTGGTATGGATTGCATCTGAACATTAAAAAAAAAAACCTCACAACTGGACCAATAAGCAACATCATGATAAACGGAGAAAAGACTGAAGTTGTCAAGGATTTCATTTTACTTGGATCCACAATCAACACCCATGGAAGAAGCAGTCAAGAGATCAAACGATGGTTTGCTTTGGCCAAATCTGCTGCAAAAGAACTCTTTAAAGTGTTAAAAAGCAACAATGTCACCTTGAGGACTATAGTAGCCTGACCCAAGCCATGGTATTCTCATTCGCCTCATATGCATCTGAAAGCTGGACAATGAATAAGGAAGAGCTAAGAAGAACTGATGCCTCTGAATCATGGTATTGGCAAAGAATATTGAATATACCATAGACTTCCAGAAGACTGAACAAATCTGTCTTGGAAGAAGTATAGCCAGAATGCTCCTTAGAAGTGAGAATAGTGAAACTTCGTCTTGCTTACTTTGGACATGTTGTTAGGAGGGACCAGTCCCTGTGGCAGGACATCATGCTTGGTAAAGCAGAGAGTCAGCCAAAAAGAGTTAGACCCTCAACAAGATGTATTGACATAGTGTGTGCAACAATAGGTTCAAACATAGCAAAGACTGTGAGGATGGCACAAGATTGGGCAATGTTTCCTTCTGTTGTGCACAGGCTCTACGGGTCAGATCTGACTCAACAGCACCTAACAACAACAGCCCTTCTGCTCTTCTCTGAAGTGGGCAAACATGCATCAGGGAAATGAAAATTCTAAATTGCTAGGAGGTATTGTTGAAAATATCGAAGTTATTTCCAAAACACAATAATAGAGTAATGACAGCCATATAGCTACTATTTCAGAAAAAGCATATTAAAGGGAAGAGAAAATATAAGAGCTCACATGAGACTTACAAATACCACATGTTAAATTGTTATGCAGAAGGAAATTGACCCAGAGTAAACAGAATTGAACTTACAGGGTTTTTGTGGCTTGAAATTGTATTGCATCGTTTCACAGGAAAATGAGCTGTTAGAAATTCAACACATAATTTATTACCCTCAACTTCTATTTATATTTGGAATCTTCTAGTAGATATTATCTATTTCTGTGAAAGTTAGGGTACGTGTTAGGTTTTTGCGTTCCCTAATGGAGGGAGAAAATACATAGCATTATTCACCTTAGTTTATGTATTAGAAAATTGGCTATGGATACTGGTGATCGTTGCATGACATGATTGATGTCATTAAATTGTACACTTGAAAAATGGTGACATGGCAAATGGTTTGTTAGATACATTTGTACCACAATGAAGGAAAAATGGATATGGAAACTGAGGAAAAGTATCCATGGGACACCATTCACATACGAGAATAAAAAGAGGTATGTGTACTCAAACAACCTACTATGTTTCCTGATGGTTTAAATAGATCAAATATAAAATGTTTCTGATGACTGATTTTTTAACTCCCACTCAGGTGCATTATCAATGATATTGCAAATAAATTTTCCAGATTTCAGCTTTATGCTGCCTTTGATGTCAAATTGGAATGCTAATCAATGGGGTCATATTGTTTCCAAATGATTCTGAGGTTCCTACCAACAGCTGCTTTATACATCCTAATATAATCTTATTTAATTCCCTCATTAAGCTTCATTTCTATATAGGTATGACCTTTGATGTAAAAAATGCCTGATAAAGAAAAAAGATGTATTGGATTGGGCATCTAAAAGAGTAGATCCTGGGTTCAGCCTCATTACTACTAGTTAGTTTTACAGAAGTTAATTGTCTATGCAGGATTCCCAGGAAAAGAGAAAATAAGAATGCTTTACAAATACCTAAAGTCTACTTTTTATTGTTTGCTTTTAATTAGATTTATTTAGCCTATGAGATATATTTTCACTGAAAGTCCAAATAAATTATTAGAATTATCTATCAGTTTTCACCTATGGAATTGACATTTTTATTCATAAAACCAGTTCATAGGGCAGTCTTTACTCCTCCAGTTGCTTTAAATTTAGTTTACCTCGTTATAAAATGATAGGAGTAGAAGAAAGAGGAGAAAGAAAAAGAAGGAGGAGGAAGAGGGAGAGAAGGAAGAGGAAAAATGATAAACTCAAAGGATAAATGAAAAATTGGAAAGAAACATTTGCAACTTAAAGTGTTAACCAAAGACTAATATCCTTAATACATAAAAAAGCCCTTAGAAACACCAGTCCCATAAAAAATGGACACAGATTAAAAAATAAGTGTTCACAAAAAAGGAAATACACATGTGTTGAACATAAGTAGGTGTTCAACCCTGCCTATTAAGAGAAATACAAATTAAAACTGTACTGAAATAGTTTCAACTATCAGAAGGTCAAACAACCCTACAATCTGATGTTATGTTTTTTGGTTGGGGCCAAGGGAAACAGACATTCTCAAATATTATTAGAGGAATACAGTTGATCCCTGTGCAGGAGATTCTAACATTATCAGCTTCACTATCTATCATTGACCCTTTCAGTCAGCAACCTCATTTCTGGATTTTGTCCTACAAACAGCCTTGCCCATCTGTACACTTGTGCAAATGACATTTATACAAACATTAACTTGAACGTTGCTTAGACTGGTAAAAAAAAAAAAAAAAAGAAAGACAAGAAAAGAAAACTGAAAACAATCAAATTGGCCAGCAATAGGGGACTAGCTAAATAAACCACAAGATAGAATACTATGTACTTGAATAAAAGACTGATCAATGTATTTTGATATGCTGATATAGAAAGATCATTAAAAGCTAAGTTTAAGTGAAAAAGAAAAATCAAGGTGTAAAACTACATGTATACATGCACAGTCCCCTTCGTCTAAGAATGGGGTGAGAAAAGAGTATGTATTTAAATTTGTTTTCACTTGCTGTGGTGAAATGAGTTCCTTTATGTGTCCTTTTGCCTTGGTTCTTTGAAAAACAGATTGAGAGATTTTTCTACTAAGCCCTGAAGAATTATCTTTGCCCTACTTTTCTACCCCAGAGGGTTTGTTACTGTAGTCCAGGTTGATTGACATTTCTTGGGCAAGGCATAAACAACTTGACTTTTTGTCTGGCCCTGGGCTGCAGTCTGCCCTGTGATTGGTATGCACCTTCCAGGAACTGGTCAATATACCACACAAATGAAATGACTATAAAAACCAAAAAAAACAAACCCACCGCCACTGAGTCGATTCCAACTCATAATGACCTTATAGGACAGAGTAGAACTTCCCCATAGGGTTTCTAAGGCTGTAATCTTTGAGAGCAGACTGCTACATCTTTCTCCCACAGAGTGGGTGTTAGGATCAAACCTCTGGCTTTCAGTTAGCAGTCAAGCACTTTAACCACTGCACCACCAGGGCTCCTTGGAAAGATTATGCAAATGAAGTGTCTGTAGCCCGCTGAGAGGAGATGGTTCAATTCATGATCCCGGTGGGAGGGCCAAGCCTTGAAATTGATGAGGTATTGGCTTATATATGCAGCTAATCCCACAGAGGTTAGCAGACAGAAAGAAGAAAGAAGAAAGCAGAAAGGAGAAAAAACAAGAAGGGCAAGAACAGAGAAGAAGCAGAGACAGAGGAGGAGAGGAACCTCCTGAAAGAGCTATAATAAGGGCCAAGGGCTGTAACACTGAAGACAGTGAGAGGCCCAGAAGGGGCCCTGCAGCAGAGCCACAGGCCAGAAGGGGTCCTGCAGAAACTGAGAGGAAGCTTGTCCTGAGGGGGCCGAGGGAAAGCCTGTTCTCAGGGGTCAAGAGGAGTCTTGTCCTGAGGGAGCTCAGAAGAAGCCTGTCCTCAGGGGGCCCAGTGGAGGCCTGCAGAACTGAGATGGGCGTGCAAGGCAAAGAGAAGGGCCTGCTTGCTTGCAAGCCTAGAGGACCCTAGAGAGCTGCCTTGCACTGAAGAAGCAAGGGATGTGCTCTCCTCATAGGGGGAACCTTTCAGATTTTGCCTACATGCTTAGTGATCCTGATCCCAAGTTGTAGCCTATTGATCCTGACCCTGAGTTGGACACTGTTACTTCCTTAATAAACCACTTAACTGTAAGTACAGTTTGTGACTTCTATTAGATGTTGCAGTTAATTGCCGAACCCAAACGGGGGAGGATAGAGTGCTGGGGGGTGGGGGTGGTGAGTGGCTGGTGTCAGAAGCTTGGAGAATGTAGAAATGTAGAATGTGAAATCTGATATACTTGACCTCTGCCTCTTAGGAATTGGCTTTGTGCTAATTCTTATATTTGACTTATTTGTACACTTTGCATAGATAAACATTCTAAGTTTAAAAACAGGTCAACAAAAAGGAGTTAAGTATAGAGGAGGAATGATGTGAATGGGGACAGTGGAAGAAGCAAAATATATTGATGCAGACAGTTTAATAGTATAATTTATTTTCTGAAACATGTAAAGTAGTATTATATAAATAATTTTTTAACTGTTTCTGCCACCTTGTTTGACTACTTCCAGGAACGTAAAGGCCAAAATCACTTGCCTTTATTATCTACTGCATGTCATCATGATCTTTATGGCACTCAAATCAAAAGCACTGATACATTATGGTAAGTGTTTTACTATTGCAGATATATAAGTAGGAAAAAGAGGAAATCATTCAAGGAAGAATGAAGAAAACTAAAGATACAAGGGAAAGATTAGTCCAAAGGAGTAATAGACCACATCTACCACGGCCTCCACCAGACTGAGTCCAGTGCAACTAGATGCTCCCTGGCTACCACCACTGACTGCTCTGACAGGGATCACAATAGACGGTCCTGGACAGAGCTTGAGAAAAATGTAGAACAAAATTCTAACTCACACACAAAAAAAAAACCGGACTTACTGGCTTCACAGAGACTGGAGAAACCCCCAGAGTATGGCCCCCAGACACCCTTTTATCTCAGTAAAGAAGTCACTCCCGAGGTTCACCCTTTAGCCAAAAATTAGACAGGACCATAAAACAAAATGAGACTGAAGGGGCACAACAGCCCAGCGACAAGGACTAGAAGGCAGAAGGGGACAGGAAAGCTGGTAATAGGGAATACAAGGTCGAGAAGGGAGAGTGTTAACGTGTTGTGGGGTTGTTAACCAGTGTCGTAAAACAATATGTGTACTAACTGTTTAATGAGAAACTAGTTTATTCTGTAAACCTTCATCTAAAGTACAATTAAAAAAAAAAAACAAAAGAAATGTCTCTGCAGTAGTAATAATTTTATTAAGTCCTTCATAGCTAAAACCATTATCAAAAAGTCATATCAAGTGCAAACTTCACCATAAACATCAACATTTCCTGGGAGAGAAGAGCAACTTGAAATTCAAAACTTTTTCTGCTCACACTCTCAATGTAATGAAATTCTCTATTTGTATTCGTTACATATTACTACAAAAATTCCAGAATGGCAAGAGCAAAGCGTAAGAAATACATTTGTCACTTCAGGGAAGTTGTAATTCTCTCCTGGTTAGGGAGCTGATGTTGACTGTTTAGTAAATTTTTTGAAATAACCAATTATTCTTAGTTTTAGCAAGACTTTTTTTTTTTTTCTCTCTGGTATTCTATCCAGTATTATTTACATTATTAGAGAGTGTATATATTTGTAGAGACAGAAGATATTTCATCTATAAACAATGGAAATACAAAAACCTAACAGTGTTCAATATCTGAGAGACAATATGAGTTTTCATGAATTGCCTTATAAGTGATAAGAGTGGCAGTGAGTTTGATGGTGTATAATGACAGGCAGTCTTGTCTTTAGAAACTTGTCACTGATACACAAGATGTTAAAACCTAGATAAACCTGGAATATGTTACTGTTTGTGAACTGACTCAACATATTCAGGTCCAATTTGCTTGTCATAAAATTGTCCAACTAATTCCAGCATATGTGTATAGAGAGAGATTTTGTCCTCTTTGATGGCAATCCAATAATACCGCTACCCAGTGAAGATAAAAGAATTTGTATAAATAGAGGAATCTTAGCAGTTAATATGGGATAGTTGGTACCCAGAGTAAACTACTTCTTGGTACTCTCATACTCCTGTCTTGTTCTCAGCTTTCTTTACATGATTAGAAATAATAAATATTTCCTTTACCCTGTGAGATCTCCTGTTGTATATTCAATGAGTTCTTTCTCTGGAAATTTTCTGCAGAGACCTTCCCCCTCAACAACATTTCTTACACGTGAATGTAAGATCTGGAAAAAAATGTTACCTCGATCACAGTAAAATTAACATTCTCCCAGTCATATTTAATTTTTATGTGTGTTGTATGAATTAAGGTTTATTTTTAAATTCAAGATTTTCTTCATCAAAATCAAGCACGTTTGTAAAGCTGCTTACATGATAAATAATTGATAATAATAAAGAAAAATGTCCAAACATACAAAACTTAGTGTATAAATACCACCATCTCACTACCAGGGACTGATAACAGAGTTTGACTTACCTGCACAATGTAGCTTGTTTTTGTTTATATTACATGACCTTTCCCTCCATAATTTATTTCAGTGCAACTACTTCATTTCAGACAGGACACGACTTCAGGTAGTGCAAGACGATTGTGATAACCTATCAATATAACCATATAGAAATCTCTGGTCGTATATTTTAATGAGACACTTGAAATACAGCCTTGAGGATTTTAACTGACATAACAATACTGCCCTATAGTCAAATTTGAGACCTCTGGCTTTATAGTCAAGCAGGTATTTCAATTGCCAAGCAATATTTTATAGGAGGAACAGATGGTTAGGACCTTATTTCATGGGAAATAACTGCTACATAAAATAAGGCTGTGAATGTGCAATAAAATAATTATTTTCATTGTTTTAATTGCCATTTTCTCATTCTTTTCAATTGTCTCATTCATTGTAGATTAGAAATGGAGTAGCCTGTTGTCCCTAGCTTCGGTTGCTGAATTCTCTGAATTCTACAATGCAATGCTGATACAAATCCCAACAACATTCTTCACTGAAAGGGAAAAACTAATGACCAACTTCATATGCAAAGAAACCTCCAATAGCCAAATAAATATTGAAGAAAAAGAACAAAACAGGAGGCCTTACACTCCCTGATATAAAAACATATTATACAACCACTGTCATCAAAACAGCCTGGTATTGATTTGATGACAGACACATAGATCAGTGCAATAGAATCAAGAACTGAGAATTAAACCCAGTCATCTATGGGCAACTGATTTTCGACAAGGGTTCATAGTTCATTAAGTGGGGCAGAAACAGTCTCTAATAAATGGTGCTTACAAACTGGATATCCACCTGCAGAAAAATGAAACAGAGCCCATACCTCATATTATACACAAAAACTAATGAAAGACCTAAATGTTAAACCTAAAACCATAAAATTCCTGGAAGACAACATACGGAGAAAACTTTGGACCGAACATTTTGTAAAAATAAGATAAGAAACATAACAACAAATTCACAAATAGAAGAAGACAGAATAGATAAATGGGGCCTCATAAAAATTAAAAACTTAAACACTTATCAAAAGACTTTATTTAAAAAGTAAGTAGACAACCTACAGACTAGGAAAAAAAAAATTTGGAAACGACTTATCCAATAAGGGTCAAATCTCTAAAAATCTACAGAAAACTGTAGCAACTCAACAACAAAAAGATAAACAACCCAATCACAAAATGGGCAAAGGACGTGAACAGAATCTTTACCAAAGAGGACATCCAAGCAGCCAACAAATATATGAGAACATGTTAAAGATTATTAGTCATTACCAAAACAAAACCAAACCCATTGCTGCTGAGTCAATTCTGACTCATAGCAACCCTATAGGACAGAATAGAACTGCCCCATAGGGTTTCCAAGGAGTGCCTGGTGGATTCGAACTGCTGACCTTTTGATTAGCAGTCGGACTTTTAACCTCTACATCACCAGGGTTTCCAGAGATATGTGGATGTAGGCACATATATTCATTGAAGACACAGTTAAGGATATGCCTCAGACATAACAAGACCCTTCCAACACTAGTTTTCTGGGTTTGAAAGTTTAGGATAATAGTCTCATGGAACAACACACTCAATTGGCATAATGTAATAAAACAAAAACCAAACGCACTGCTGTCGAGTCAATTTGTAGCCACACTATAGGAAAGAATAGAACTGCACCATAAGGTTTCCGTGGCTGTAAATCTTTACAGAAGCAGACTGCCACATTTTTCTCCCATGGAGTAGCTGGTGGGTGTGAACTGCTGATCTTTTGTTAACAGCCAAGTGCTTTAACCACTGCATCACCAGGGCATCCCTAGCATAACATGTTATTGTTGTTGTTAGGTGCCATCGAGTTGGTTCTGACTCATAGTAACCCTATGTACAGTAGAATGGAACACAGCCCAGTCCGGCACCATCCTCACAACCACTGTGAAACTGAAGTCCATTGTTGCAGCCACTGTGTCAATCAATCTTGTTGAAGGTCTTCTCTTTTTCACTGACCCTCTACTTTACCAAGCATAAAGTCCTTCTGTAGAGACTCATCTCTCCTGATAACATGTCCAAAGTATGTGAGACGTAGTCTCGCCATCCTTGCTTCTAAGGAACATTCTAGCTATACTTCTTCCAAGACAGACTTGTTCATTCTTTTGGCAGTCCATGGTATATGCAATATTCTTCACCAACACCATAATTCAAAGGAGTAAATTCTTCTTCAGTCTTCCTTATTTATTGCCCAGCTTTCACATACATATGAGGCAATTGGAAACATCATGGCTGGGGTTAGGTGCACCTTAGTCTTCGAGGTGATATCTTTGCTTTTTAACACTTTAAAGAGGTCTTTTGCAGCAGATTTTCCCAATGCAATGCTTCGTTAGATTTCTTGACTGCTGCTTCCATGGGTGTTGATTTTAGATACAAGTAAAATGAAATCCTTGACAAATTCAATCTTTTCTCCATTTATCATGATGTTGGTTATTGGTCCAGTTGTGAGGAATTTTGTTTTCTTTATGTTGAGGTGTAATCCACACTGAAGGCTGTAGTCTTTGATCTTCATCAGTAAGTGCTTCAAGTCTTCTTCACTTTCAACAAGCAAGGTTGTGTCATCTGCATAATGCAGGTTGTTCATCCTGATGCCCTGTTCTTCTTCATGTAGTCCAACTTCTCTGAGTATTTGCTCAGCATACAGATTGTATACGTATGGTGAAAGGATACAACCATGACGCACACCTTTCCTGACTTCAAACCACGCATAATACAGTTCACAAAAATCAAGTTCTGCATCCTAGTGAAGTAAGGAACGTTTGGGGTCTTAAAAGCTTGTGAGCAGCTGTTTAAGACACAACTACAGATCTCTACTCACCAAGAGCAAAACAGTAAAAAGGTAACCAAAAGCTCAGAGGAGAAACAAGTCTACAAGAGCCACAAACTTATCTACCTAGAAGAACTAGGTGGTGCCCGGCTACCACAACTGACCATTCTGACCGGAGCCACACTAGATGGTCGCAGATAGAATAGGAGAAAAATATGGAGCAGAAATCAAATTCTTATTAAAAAAAAAATCCAGACAAACTGAAACAATAGATAACAGAGGATTCCCTGAGACTATCACCCTGACACACTCTTTAGACCTAGAATTGAACCTATCCTCTGAGATTACTTTTAGTGAAATAAAATGGTGCACAAAATAAAGCATATTACCTGTCAGATTGGCGCTCTACCAAAAATCATTAGTGTGAGAACAAAAGGTCAAAAATTACTCAGAAACAAAGATGAGAAGAAAAGGAGGCAAGGAAACTACAGTACCAGAAAGGGAACAAACTGAACATAATTAAAGAGAATGTAGACACATTGTGATAAATGAAATTAACACCATTGAACAATGTGTGTGGAAATTGTAAATGAGAACCTAACTTGCTGTGTAAACTTTCAGCACAAACTCAATAAAATCTTATTTTTTAAAAAGTTCATCTTCACAGGAAATAAAATTCCATAAACTATGAAAATTTACCTCTTTCATCACCAAGAATAAGTTCTGGTTGAATCACCATTGCCTCGCATTAAATACTTGACCTGACTTAATTTCTTCTATTTGTAAATAGTGACCAATATATGAAATTATCTTAAATGCCCTACAGCCTAAAATCTGTAATCATATGAAGTTCTTAATTTTAAACATTTTAAAGTATGATTTTTCTAATTGTCTTATTGCTTGATTTTATATATTATATTCATTTATATTCATTTCTGATTCATATGTAGTTAACACATATGAATCATTTGTATGTGCCAGTTTCTGCGATAAGTAACTTACAGATAATGCTGTTTAATTCCAACAGTTAATTTTATAAAACTAACACAACTCTAAATGTAAAAAAAAAAAAAGAAATAGATGTGCTTATGAGGTTTAGAAAGGAATCAAGTAGTTTGGTCTTTGGTAAATTAAACTAAGTCAATCAGATTCTAGAAAAGACTGTTAATCTATATACCATATACTATCCATTGATGCTACAATAAATAATATGCTCTTGAACATCAAGTAGCTAAAGCAATAGAAGAAAGGATGAAGTTAAAGAGCTGAACAAAAGATTTCAAAGGGTGGCTGGATAAAAAAAAGTGAAGTATTATAATGACATGTATAAAGACCTGAAGTTAGAAAACCAAAAGGGAAGAACACTCTCAGCATTTCTCAAGCTCAAAGAGGTGAAGAAAACTTTCAAGCCTCAAGCTGCAATAGGGAAAGATTCTATGGGCAAAATACTGAATGACACAGGAAGCATCAAAAGAAGATAGATGGAATATACAGAGTCACTGTACCAAAACTGGTCCAGGTTCAATCATTTTAGGAGGTAGCATATAATCGACAACCAATGGTACTGAAAGAAGATGTCCAAACTGCACTGAAGACACTGGCAAAAAACAAGCCTCCAGGAACTGACAGAATACCAACTGAGATGTTTCAACAAACAGATGCAGCACTGGAAATGCTCACTCCTTTATGCTAAGAAATTTGGAAGACAGCTACCTGGCCAAGCGACTGGAAGAGATCCATATTTATGCCTATTCCAAAGAAAGGTGATCCCACCGAATGCAGAAAATTATCAAACAGTATCATTAATATCACACGCAAGTAAAATTTTGCTGAGGTTTATTCAAAAGTGATTGCAGCAGTACATCAACAGGGAACTGCCAGAAATTCAAGCTGGATTCAGAAGAGGACATGGAACCCGGGATATCATTGCTGATGTCAGATGCATCCCGGCTGAAAACAGAAAATACAAGAAAGATGTTTACCTGTGTTTTGTTGATTATGCAAAGGAATTCACCATTGTGGATCATAACAAATTATGGATAACACTGAGAATGGGAATTTCAGAACATTTAATCGTGCTCATGAGGAACCTGTACATAGATTAAGAGGCAGTCGTTCGAGCAGAACAAGAGGATACTGCATGGTTTAAAGTCAGGAAAGGTTGTGTCAGAGTTGACTTGAATAAAATCTGTATGCTGAGCAAATAATCCAAGAAGCTGGACTATATGAAGAAGTACCGGGCATCAAGATTGAAGGAAGACTCATTAACAACCTGCGTTATGCAGATGACACAACATTGTCTGCTGAAAGTGAAGAGGACTTGAAGCACTTACTGATGAAGATCAAAGATTACAGCCTTCAGTGTGGATTACACCTCAACATAAAGAAAACAAAAATCCTCACAACTGGACCAATAAGCAACATCATGATAAACAGAGAAAAGATTGAAATTGTCAAGCATTTCATTTTACTTGGATCCACCCACAATCAAAACCCATGGAAGCAGCAGTCAAGAAATTAAAGGATGCATTGCATTGGGCAAATCTGCTGCAAAAGACCTCTTTAAAGTGTTAAAAAGCAAAGATGTTACTTTGAGGACTTAGATGCACCAGACCTAAACCATGGTGTTTTCAATCGCGTCATATACACCTGAAGGCTGGGCAATCAATAAGGAAGATCAGAGAAGAACTGACTCCTTTGAATTATGGTGTTGGTGAACAATATTGATTATAACATGGACTCCCAAAAGAACCAACAAATCTATCTTGGGAGAAGTACAACCAGAATGTTCCTTAGAAGCAAGGACGGCAAGACTTATGTCTCACGTACTTTGGACATATTATCAGGAGGAATCAGTCCCTGGAGAAGGACATCATGCTTGTAAAGTAGCGGGTCAGCAAAAAAGAGGAGGACCCTTAATGATATGGATTGGTGTAGTGACTGCAACAATGAGCTCAAGCATAACAATTGGGAGGATGGTGCAGGACCAGGCAGTGTTTCATTCTGTTGTACTTGGGTCGCTATGAGGTGGAACTGACTCAACGGCACCTAACAAAAGCAACACAAATTAATATGAACCATTAAATATTTTAGCTATACCTCAGTTGCTATTTCCAGTCTTTACACAATACGTAATAGAGGCATATTTCTATCTGGATAGCCCATCCTACAGAGAAATTACATTAAAACCCCACCATTATCTTACTGCTAAGAGCTTGTGGTGCACCATGATCAAGTCACGGCAGTGTCATGGGGTCTACCATGGCAAACTTGGGGTATTTTTTGGAAACCCTGGTGGCATAGTGGTTAAGAGCTATAGCTGCTAACCAAAAGGCCAGCAGTTCAAATCCACCAGCCGCTCCTTGGAAACCCTATGGGGCAGTTCTACTCTGTCCTATACGGTTCCATGAGTTGGAATTGACTCGACAGCAATGGGCTTTTGGTTTTTTAACACAATTGGCACTTGTTTAGAAGTTACCAACGATCAAATCTGAAACTGTTTTAATATTGACGTACTCTTTCTTCTTTGATTCCTGATGTCAGAATCGCCTTTCATCTCTCAACCAATAACTTGGACCATATTTCTACCTATCGTGTTGTCCTCCTTGTTCCAAGGCCTATCTTCACATTAAGCCAGAATTTTTGTCCAGACGGAATGATTTCCAGGCTAGAGGTGACGTCTTTTCCTCCTCTGTCCTTATTCCAATACCAAAAAAAAATCTAACCATTTATTACTAGAGCAATTATTCTTCTTCTTTGACGTCAAGAGAACATTTTTATTTTGCTTTTAATGTGGATAGGAGTCCCAGCATCTAATGGAAGCCTTGTGAAGCTTCATGCATTTTGAATTATATTCAACTTCATGTGCAAGAATTTCTCTTCTATAGCACAATTAAGAGTGTGATGTAGATACAAAAATCAATGTCAGAAAAAAGAGAAATAATTCATTGCACGTCTGTGACATGTAATTTCTAGGTTTTATATGTCTTGATAAGATACACTTTGAAAATAATGTTACTGCGCATATTCCCAATTAATTGCACTTCATATGACGTTGAAAATTATACACCTTCAAAGACATTTGAAAGCTACCTTTTGAATAACTACATGGAAGCTCATTACAGCTGTCCTTTCATCTGTGACAATGTAGCATTAAGAATATGTAGAAAATCACTACCTATCATCACCAGCATGCTTCTGGTGGCCTTATTGTGGTCGGGGGAAATGAGAACTTAACAATTTCACAGTCAGTTCAATTCAGCAAACATTTATGGAATATCTTTTTTGTAAAAGGAATTTTTCTAGATGTGGAATAAGTAGGTAATAAGATATAGCTTCTGCCCTACAGGAGATCACAGTTTCATATTGGAGGCAAAAGTTCGTGTAATTACCTGTAATAGAAAAAAAGAGAGTACTATGAAGGTGCCAAGACAGAAGCAATTATTTCAGGTTCAGACAATTAGAGAATAATCATGGAAGTGACACTTGAGCTAGGTCTTGAAAGCTGATTAGGGTTTTAACAGGTAGAGATAGAGAATTCAAATCCAGGAAAATAATGAGTAAAGGCTAACAGTGTGAAACTGTGCATTTGGTTGAAGGGGATAATAAATATTCTATGAAGGACTGACTCCAAGGTATAAGGAGAGGGATCAGTAAAGTTAATCTGGGTCAGATCTAGAAAATCTGAAATACCTAACTGGAGAGTTTGCAATTCAATGAAATCATTAGTAAGTAATACATTTTTCTGTTATCTGTTTTTTCTGCTTAAGAGTTCAGCCTCTAACCAAAAGTTTGGCAGTTCCAACCCACCAGCTGCTCATTGGAAACTCTATGGGGTAGTTCTACTCTGTCCTGTAGGGTCTCTATAAGTCAGAATCAACTTGATGGTAACAGGTTTTGTTTGTACATGTCTTCCCCCCACCCCAGTCAAAAGTTAAAAAGCTAAAGAGTGTTTTAGGTAAAGACGAAAATATACATTCTCATACTTTTTTTTCAGTGTTTACTAAACATATCAATAATAAAACTACATTATTTTTTAACCCAGATCTGGGCATGCATTAAGTTTTTTTTTTTTTTAAATATGTTTGACATATATTAATCCTATGTATTGTTCCAAATCTTACTTATTTTTCCAATTAACAATGACTCAGAGATATTTAAAGCAAAACCAAGCCCATTCCACTTGAGTCCGTTCCAACTCTTAGTGACCCTATGACAGAGTACAACTGTCCAGTAGGGTTTCCAAGGCTGTAATCTTTATGGAAGCAGATTGCCACATCTTTCTCCCTCGGAGGAGCTGGTGGCTTTGAACCACTGACCTTTAGGTTAGCAGCCAAGCACTTAAACACTGCACCATCAGGGCTCCTTGTTGTTGTTAGGTGTTATTAAGTTTGTTCCGACTCATAGTGACCCTGTGTATAACAGAATGAAACACTGTCCAGTCCTGCACCATCCTCACAATCATTGTTAAACTCGAGCCCATTGTTCCAGCCACTGTGACAATCCATCTCATTGAGGGTCTTCCTCTTTTTCACTGACCCGCTCTACTTTGCCAAGCATGATGTCCTTCTCCAGGGACTGATCTTTCCTGATAACGTGTCCAAAGTATGTGAGACATAAGTCTTGCCATCCTTGCTTCTAAGGAACATTCTGGTTGTACTACTTCCAAGACAGATTTGTTCGTTCTTTTGGCAGTCCATGGAATATTCAATATTGTTCCCCAACACCACAATTCAAAGGTGTCAATTCTTCTTCGGTCTTCCTTATTCATCATCCAGCTTTCGCATGCATATGAAATGATCGAAACACCATGGCTTGGGTCAGGCGCACCTTAGTCGTCAAGGTGACTTCTTTGCTTTTCAACGCTTTAAAGAGATCTTTTGCAGCAGATTTGCCCAAAATATTGTGTCTTTTGATTTCTTGACTGCTGCTTCCATGGGTGTTGACTGTGGACGCAAGTAAAATGAAATCCTTAACAACTTCAATCTTTTCTCCATTTATCATGATGTTGCTTATTGGCCCAGTTGTGGGGATTTTTGTTTTCTTTATGTTGAGGTGTAATTCACACTGAAGACTGTGGTCTTTGATCTTCATCAGTAAGTGCTTCAAGTCCTCTTCACTTCCAGCAAGCAAGGTTTGTGTCATCTGCATAACTCAGGTTGTTAATGCATTTTCCTCCAATCTTGATGCTCCTTTAGAGGCATTTAAGTCCCCTTTTATTCTATTTCCATAAAGTGCAACAATGAAAATTGTTGCTATTAAAAGATTATTATAAATATTAATTTTGGATCAATTCAAAGTGTGTAATGAACACTGAGAATGGTGTATCTAGTACCGTAATGATGACTAAAGGAGTACAAGTGTGTACACATCAAATCCTACACATATTCATACATTTGCTTCTGTTAATGTTAGCCATTTCCAAATAGGAGATTTAACATGCCTGTTCAAGTAACCAGAGGAAAAGTTATAGCACTTGAGCCAGTGGGCTAGCCCAGATATGTTTTTCTCATGGAGGTGGCAGAGATGC
This sequence comes from Dugong dugon, assembly GCA_030035585.1. Taxonomy (NCBI): domain Eukaryota; kingdom Metazoa; phylum Chordata; class Mammalia; order Sirenia; family Dugongidae; genus Dugong; species Dugong dugon. The sequence goes on along the minus strand of CM057475.1, from coordinate 34,637,946 downwards.
TAGGGAGAAAAAAGAACTCCAAAAGCTTCTTAAGGCCTAGACTCAGAACTGGCATACTGTCACTATGCCTCATTTTATTGGTGACACAAATCACAACCCTAAAACAAAAGGCTTAGTGGGAGAAACTACAAAATCATGTGGCAAAAGGTATGGATGCTCAAATCTATTTGTAGGAAATGAGTTGAAGACTCACTACAATAATGCTGTCTAAAAACTTCTATCTTAGTTCCAATTATTCTTTCTTCAGTCCAGGAATAATATATTAACAGTTTGCATTCTCTGGCATGACTAGAACGTCAGTTGGGAACAATTATTGGTTAATTCTGTCACATTACATCAAAGTCCAGAAGAGAATGTTAGGAAGTCATTATTCATTACTGATCTGGGAAACAAACTGTCATGATTATTTCTGTCTTTGCTTCAAAATAATCAACTTGGTAGTTATCACATAACTCGTGTTACTTTTTGATATCCATTCTAAAACATAAAATGTCATGTCGTAGCTTTGTTTCTTTTGTAATAGAATATACATTTCCTTAAAACATTTTATAGTTATGTGCTGACAAATTTTTGTTGATGTCAAAATTTGTGAACTCTTCACAAATGAGATATCTGTAGCTGGTACACGGTGGAAACATAAAAGTAGTAGATGATGGAAATACATTAAAATGAGGTTGCAACAGCCTACTAATATATTTCTACAACCCCTATGGCAACAGTGGCAAATATGCTGGATGATGACGGCTCGTTTAATGAATAAAACTGTCATATTTTGTTTGATCTTCAATGAAGGATTAAAAAAAAATCAAGTACAATAAAACCTGTGTTAGGCAGAAAACTCTCAGAGAAGGAAGGCTCAAATATTTCCCACTAAAACGAGCAATGTAAAAGTGGAAATACTGCACCCTGTCAAAGGAAGAAAACTTGCTAGACCTGGAAGAACAAAACAGTCCTGTCGAGTCCCGGCTCTCACAGGTTTAATATTAATAATATTGTAGGGTCGCTGTGAGTTGGAAGGGACTGGATGGCAATGGATATTATAGATCAGCTGTCAGAGGCTCAGAGGCATTAAATAGCCTGCTTAAGACGGCATGAACTGTATGAGGACATATAAGTATTCTAAATTCATGTTTGCATGACTATAGAAATTGTTTTATCACACAATGTGTAGTTATGGAAATTTTTAGGTTGGATAAATAAACATTTGTTTTAATCAACAGATTAACTTTCCATTCACAAAGTTAATTATATATTTTCAGTTGTAGGTTTTGACATCTTCCAAAGGAACGTAATTTTAAAAAATGGTTGAACACATGATAATGTTTTTTTTTAAATAATAAATCATATGTAAATATACCTTCCCAGACAAATGAGAACAAAAGCAATGCAGTAAAGTCTAAATACTGAAAACAAATTACCTTCTTTACTCATAAGACAGTGTATAACAATAAATTCAGAAGTAGTAAAGTCACTAGGAGGTATCTCTCCAGTATCTTGTAAAATAGAACCTGAACAAAGTGACTCTTTGGAGTTGCCAGGACATAATGTCAAGTTTCTTGATGATTTCTGTGAATTAGCAATACAGTAATAGAAATATTTTAAAACAAATGTGACTAGCAAAAGGTAGTTTAGATACATGCAACACTGTTTTTACTTAACCCTGCTTCAGGTTATGCAACAAGAAAATAGAGTTGCTACCTCACTGAAGAATACAAAAATAACAAATTCATCATGTTCATTGAAAGATGTTTGTTTTTAGTATACGGTGGACATTCTATGGCAAACACGTTAATAAAGAAAATTTTAGTGCTTAGATATCAGAGTTAATTTTACTCTATAAACTATATTTAAATAAAAATGAATGGTATTGAAAATTGAGCCAGAGGCAATAAAAATATTGCCATTACAGAATTTTAAAATGTTTTAATTTATTATTGCTATGAAAGCAAAATAAGTCATCTACTCATAAATTTATTAAATGAAATGGAGCTAAGTTTTGCTCACTGGACTCCTCATGCCTTGTTAGTTAAATTTTTTCTAACTTAACATAATGATTTTGTTTTCTAGACCTTCTCAGATTTTTGAGTGTAGGTTTTTATTCTGTGGCTTTTTTAATCTATTCAAATCAGATGTTATATCCATCCTCAATTAAACACCTGTGCTACATAACCTTGTGCTGATCCACAGTGAAAAGTTCCAGATTGGCCACACATTCTCATTAAAACTTACGAGAGCTTCATGGTTAATTCCCTATGTGCCAGGATGAATATTGCTCCCTAGTGTTCAATAGTCCTTAAGTTTTTCTCATTTCTTACCTGTTGTGCCAACTGCTAATAATTAGATAATGCCATCTGCTTCTAGAGCATACTTACCCCAGGAGGAAGGAAAAAAAAGGAGTAGTTTCTCATACAGGAAATTCAATCATAGTACGTGCTAGAAATCTATAGAAAGCTGTTTTAATGCTCTTGCCTAGTGCTAATTGTTTACATTATCTTTAATATCGACAGAAGACAATTCCTAAAGAAATGTACTTCTAAGCCACGCTCAGATTGGGCTAGTTTTGTTTGATTGTGTGTGTAGGCTAGGTGCTGCATGCAAACTAGATTGAGAGGAATGGAAGCATGAAGTAAATGTTGATATTCTTAAAAGACAAAGAGAACCAAATTTTGCTTGTAGATCATCAAGATTTTTTATTTTTATCTTCTTATAGGTCTAACTATTGGAGCCCTGGTGGCACAGTGGTTAAGAGCTTGGCTGCTAACCAAAAGGTCGGCAGTTCGAATCCTCCAGGCTCTCCTTGGAAACCCTATGGGGCAGTTCTACTCTGTCCAATAGGGTCACTATAAGTCAGAATCGACTCGATGGCAACGGGAATGGTGTAGGTGTGGTACATCTAACTTTTTTTCTTTGACTTTTGGCAGTTTTAGAGCTAAAATGATTTCTATTGAAGTGTACGGAAAAGAGCTCCTGTGTCACCAAGGGGCTTCCCCTGGAAGAAAGCACAATGTGTTTCAAAGGGTTGAATACGGGCTAATACAAAATAAATTTTACATTTTATTAAAATGTTTTATGAAGAGTAAATGGTAAAAATGTAATGTTTTTTCATTAACTCTTAGCAATATTTTTCACTTTTAGATGGCTGTTAATATTATATTCTCCAAAAATTGGGTAGACAATTCTGCATTCAACTTGTGGTGTGTTTTGCTTTAATATGATTGACTACTACCCCCTAGGGCCATTTGGCTTTTTTTTTTTTCCACCAGCAATATTCCTAGGTCTAGGTCCCTGTCTGCCAGATGAGCAGATGAACACAGAATCCCTGGGAGCTTGATCTGTCTTCCCAGCATTTCTAGTCACTGAGTTTTTTACATTCAGCTACACTATCTCTCAGTAGACTGAAAGAAATCCCACCTCTGATAATTATAAAAACTCACAGAGAGTGATAAACCTGATATTTTAATACCATTCTATCACAATTTAAGAAAATCCTTTGGAGATTAAAATTTTTTATGTCTGAAATTTTCCCTGGGAAGAAGACAAAATGTGTGTGAAAGGATGAGGCGCAACTAGGCTAACAAAATGGGTAAATGTACTCATACTACAGGTAGGAAATCATTTTTCAGGGAAGAATCTTTACTTTTTTTTTATATATAACTTTTGTTTTGTGTTTGCCTTGGTTACATTGTTGTCTTTCATAGTAGGAAAGCTTCAAGAGGGTTGAAATATCATCTCTTAGGGCCATTATCTCACTCCTTTTGCTTAACACGAACTAGGTCAAGTATAGAGTAGGCACTTGAATTTTTTTCAACTTTTCTATGCTATCAGACTAAAAAAAAATGATTTAAAAATAAATAAATATGTACTGTGAAAGAATGGTTTTCTAGATAGCACGTGGAAGATCAGGTATCACGTGGCAGACCAAAGCTTCCTCTAAAACAAACAAACAAAAAACTCACATATTTGAAGGCATCAGGGAGCTTCAGAAACAACAAGGTCTAAGTGGAGCAAAATTCCACAGAGAAGAGAGGCTTTCAGAGGAGAGTTGATAATGTATAGATGATCCTGAAGACATTAACTCATTCTGGTCACTCAATAGAGGATGAGAATCAGGGCAGGTTTGCCCCTCAGGCCATCTAATGAATTGTGAAAATTAAGTCGAGCTGAAAATTAAAGACTGAAGTCAAGGTATGTGAAAAGCAAAGTGCCTTGTCACAAAGCCTAAAGATGTTTAGGATTAGAAAGCATCACTGGGGGTTGGGCATATGAATGTAAGGAAAGATTTTAAACCTAGTTATTGTTAGTTGCCATCAAATGGACTCTGACTCATGATGACCCTATATACAACAGATCAAAAAGTTGCCTGGTCCTGCATCATCCTCAAGATGGTTGGTATGCTGGAGTCAATAGTGGTAGCCACTGTGTATTTTGAGTGCCTTCCAACCTAGAGGATTCCTCTTCCACTCTATTGGACAATATTCTGTTGTGATCCCTAGGGTTTTCACTGGTTAATTTTTGGAAGTAGATAGCCAGACTTTTCTTCCTAGTCTATCTTAGACTGGAAGCTCCATTGAAACCTGTTTACAGTGGGTGACTCTGCAAGTATTTGAAATACCAGTGGCATAGCTTTCAGCATCATAGTAACATGCAAGTCATCACAGTACTAAAAACTGACAGATGGGTAGTAAAGCCCTAAAGGAGGGGTAAATTGAAACAGGATTTCTTACCACATTTCTGTCTGGTCACTTACCAATCTGAGCACAGATATGAAATGCTGTCTTATTGCAGTTTAATTTGTAATTCCCTGAAAAATAATGATGTCCAGTATATTTTCAGGTGCTTATTGTTTATGTACATATTACATTATTTCTTATAAAGTGTTTGAATTTTTACTGACTATTGTAATGGGGCCATTTGTGTTATAATCAATGATTTGTAGGATATATATAGGCAGAGAGAGAGAGATTCAATATTAAAAAAAACACGACAAAGGCATTACATAAGCAGTAAATTAGAGAACAACATTTTTCATGACTAGAAATAAACAATCTTATCCTACAGGAGATATAACAAATTGATTCCACTGACATAATAAAAAGGTAATGATCATGACAAGTGGGTTTTTTTGCATAGGTGGCTTAACATTAGAATATTAATAATGTGACTTATCCTGTTAATAAAAAGGAGAAAACTTAATTGACCATCTTGTTAGATGCCACAGGGTATTTGACAAAAGTCAATACTGATGAACTAGGAATAAGAATACATCATTAATATGAAGAAATTATCTACAAAAACTTATATAAAGCTCATATTAGCTACTGAAATAATAAGGGGATTTCTCATGAGAATAGGATCAAATAAGATAGCTTTTCATCATCATCATCTCAAATAAAAAAACAAGCAATTAAAGGGAATACTATTTATAATAGCATTGTAACTATCAAATACCTAAGTATCAATCTAACAAGGAGATCCTATATCTCTATGCTAAAAATATAAAAAATATACTTTAAAGAAATTTTTGAAAGACCAAAATAAGGTATATACTATGATCACGGATTGAAAGTCAATGTGATAGGGATATGATTCCTCCCCCCGCCCCAAAACAACTATCTATATAAATTGAGGTGTCCCAATAAAAATACAGTGTGAATATGAGTGAAAAATGCTTTTTTAATTTATGTGAAAAAACAAAGGCTCTAGAACAGTATAAGAAAAAAAGAACTAAACAGAAAAGAACAAAATGTAAGAACTCACTCACACTTACAGATTTCAAGCCAAATTTTAAAGCTTTGTTATCAATGGCCAATATGTGATTGAAGTAGGGATACAAAAATAGATCAGTGGAACTAAACAGACAACCCACAATATGATCATATGTATGCAGTCACTTTGTTAATGACAAAAATCTAACTTCAGTGCAGTAGAAATGATTGTCTTTTCACCATCTATATGTAAGTTCTTATTTACCTTTGTTATCAGGCAGATTCAAAGTAAAGCTGCAATACAATACCACTGCATGCCAAACAGATGGCACAATGTCAGTATACTCACAAATTCTTAGTGAAGGACCATTTGCAGCAGAGCACAGACAAGACACTTCTAATGGTGTGATCAACAGGCGTTTATTACTCACAGAATGAACAGGACAGGGACGAGTAGAACAGCACACATCATCATCGGCCTAGGTTCCCCAAAGTTAGTCCCCCATCCACAGGGTTAGACAGCATCCAAGCATGCCCCAGTTCACTGCTTGGGAGGAGAATGCCTAAATGTCTCTCGAGATTAAACAGTAATCAGATGGCCATGTCTACATGCCAAATAGCATGTCCAGAGAATAGGCAGGGGAAGGGGCAATACAAGTGGGGTAATAAAAGGTAAAAGGAGGTAATAAAAGTGGAAAGCCCCCTTAGGCAGTCAATATCAAGTTTTGTCAAGCATGTGAAGCATCCTAGAAAACACCTTTTCTGCAAACAAAAATTTACTTTGATAAAACCCACTCTGGAAAATTGCCAATAACTTCAGAGGTGAACATACGCATATCCAATAACACAGCGATTTCGCTCTGTTAACCAGTTGTGGTTGAATCGATTCTGACTCATGGCAACCACATGTGTTGACTGTAATCTTAATGAAAGTAGACCACCAAGCCTTTTTTTCCAAGGTAGCACTGGGTGGGTTCCAACCACCAAACTTTAGGATAAGTTAGTAGTCAAGCGCAAACCATTTGTGCCACCTAGGAATCAGTGTATGACAAAGCAGGGCAAAATTATTAGTCGACTTGAAGCCTAACTAGTAACCATATTCCTTAAATATCAGTGCCGATCACACAGCAGTTACGTGGAATGTTAATAAAAATTAATAAAAATATTAACTAACATTTACTGAGTATTTAACAGGTATTATATCCTATACGAAGCCTAATTTGCCTAAACTGCATTATTTTCTTATTCAAGTAACCCCTGAGAGAGCTAAATATTATTAATCCTATTTTACATGTTTAAACAGCAATAACAACAAAACAGGGCCCAATAATTTCCTCAACTTTACCCTCAGAACTAGTAAATGTTAAAAATAGAATTTAAAGTAAGCATTCTGCTTTGAAAATATGTTGAATTAATAATAAGAATCTTAGAAACCAATTCATTAGACCATTCAGAGATTTACTTTGTTGGCCAAGAAAACATTGTTGCAGTCATTTCATCTGGCTGAATCTTGTTTTTTGAGGAGATTCTGTGTCTTCCAAAGTCAGTTACTTAAAAAAGCATTTGCCACTCGGTCATAGAACACAGTTGTGTGTGAGATAATTTAGAAAGTAATCATGCAAATGAAATATATATTTTTCATAGTTAAATAAAATCTGACATCCAATAATATGAAGACCAAGTGTTTCAAAGATGAAAGATGAATGCCAAGCAAAATATTTTAAATAAATCCAGGTGTTTTAGCTAAATATATAGTACACTTTTTTCCCACTTGGTAAATTTAAAAGATGACAGTGTGTTTTCGTTCTTTAAAACATATCATACTCCAATGAGTCTGCCACTTGTCTTTTGCAAGTCACATGTCCAAAAAGTCTAAATTGTCTACATTGATGCTGTTACCAAAATATTGTTTCTGATACGGAAATATTTAACAAAATTAAATAGTACATTGATATTCAAGTGTGGCTTTCTGTTATTTAAGTGTATCATCAGTAATCATAAATTAAATGTAAAATGAAAAAAATTGCGTGTACAGTTTAAATCAGCATTTAAATGTTGATGTAATTCATATCTTAATATGTTTTTAAAAAAACTAACATTCCAGTTTTAAAGTTTTTCTTATCAGAGTCTTTGAATACTATTTAAAATTAGGTTTCTCTCATAATTTATGTGTTAGATTGTAGTTTTAAGTTCTACCAAGTTTCAATGATGGTTATATAAAAGTATGAAATGATTTATTAAGTTTCTTATATGTAGATAATACGTAGCTGTTACTTCAGAAAATATGTTAAAAACGTCACTTTTTATTAGTTTCTGAAGCATTACCATGTTCATTTTCAAACAGTTTCAAACATTTACATGATTGATGGTTTTTAAATAAAGTTGACAGAGCAAGGAAACCCTGGTAGCATAGTGGTTAAGAGCGACAGCTGCTAATCAAAAGATCGGCATTTTGAATCCACCAGGTGCTCCTTGGAAACCCTATAGGGCAGTTCTACTCTGTCCTACAGGATCACTATAAGTCAGAGTCCACTCGACAGCAATGGTTTTTTTTTTTTTTTTTTTTTTAAGACAGAGCAAGCACAAAATCACAATGCCCAACCTAAGGCTGCGGTGGCATTAAAATTTACAGTGTTGCAACCTGTTCACCAAATTTAACGACACTGAACAGACCCTCCTTGCTTTTGCATCTAGAGGACTTCTGTCACTGATGAAGCTTGTTGTATTGAGCTCTGGAGAGAAAATCTAATCCTATCACTGTGGCTTCATGTTGGTAAAGTTACACTACTTTCTTGCATACAGCTGAAGTCTCACTCAGCAACATAATGATGCCTCCTACCGGTCTGAAAGCTAAACAGGTAGTTGCCTGCTGAGCAAATTGTGTCTCAAATGCAGAATGAAAAGGAAGCTAGCGTTTCTGAGTTCTAGCTTTGACTGCGGAGGCTTCTTTTGAACTAAAGCAATTATTTAAAAAAAAAAGCACCTGGGAAGGATTATTGAAGCATAAAAATAGTTCGGGCTTGTTAAGATTCTAAGCAGAGGAAGCATATAAAATGTTGAAAATAGCGATATTTTGCTCATGATTTTTCAGCATCCAAGTTTCTCCTGATTTTCTCAACCATTCACTGTTCGTAAACTTGACTACTCAGAGAATTCATTTCTGTTTCATTAAAAATAAAACACAGAGGAAGCATGTCAAGTGTCACTATCCAAAACCTGAAACATATATATATATATATATATATTTAAATTTTATTCTAGCCTAAAGATACTTTTAAAAATAAACTAATTGTTTTACTTATTCATTTATTTTTTAGTGAAAGAAATATGTTTTTTTGAGAAAAACACCAGTGTACTTCTGCATACTTTTGCACATAGACATCTTCCCATCCCTGACAGTAGGAATTTGCTTAGGTAGGAAATAAGAAAAAAAAATTGCATACTATAGCAATAACTGTGTGTTGAGTTGATATAGAAGGGTACTTGTCTGTCAGTGGAGGCTTGAATGTTGCTATGATGCTGAAACAGACTAGGAAGAGAGGCCTGGTGATCTGCTTCAGAAATTCAGCCAGTGAAAACCCTGTGGATCACAACAATCCAGTCTGTAACCAGTCGTAGGGTGATACAGGACCGAGCAGCATTTCTTTCTTTTGCACGTAGGGTTGCCATGAGTCAGGGGCCCACTCAAAGGCAGCTACACAAACAACAAGAAGGAAGAAGAAATGCTCCAGGGCTACACAGTAGAAAAATTTATAGTTTCTACTATGATTATTAATGAGTGAAAATTAAGAATTTAGATAATACCAGCAGTAACAGGACTGAAACAGCTACTCTGCACATACTCTCCAGTGGCTTCACAGAATTTGACTTCACAGAAACCACATTGGTGGCATAGCATATGTTCAGAAGCAAATGCACTTTATTTTCTGAGTTCTTTCCTTTTATCATAATTAACATTTTGAAAAGAAAAATTTCTAGATATAAAGAAAACATGGACTTGCTTAAACAGTAACTAAAATCTGTTGAATATTAAATGCTTGTCACACGTATTTACATTTAATCTTCATAACAGAGCTATAGATACTGGAGTTATCTCTGTTTATTCTTAGTTAACAATAGGATAAACGCTAGCCTAATGGTCCATAGAGAAGAATTAGAACTTGAACCCATGGTATTTTATTCCAGAGCCAGTACTCTTAAATAGACTAAAAAGTACTTTCAATTCTGGGAGGATAGAGTGACATAGTTTTCCCTATTCTTCCTGCTAAATACAAAAACACTTGGCATTTGTTATAATATACATACATATATATATATATGAAGATGGAAGGGTACAGAGAAGACAGACCAGATAGAGACCTCAAGAACCAAGGAATAACACAGAGGTGAATTTTCTGGGTGTTATTTTTACCTTGTATATTCCAGAACTGGAGTTGAAGAAGCCGGTAACCCAGAAATGCTAATGGGTACAGACAAAATAAAGAGAAGGGCAGAATTCAATAAAACTGGGAACAGAAAAACAATACAGAAAACCAAAGAAACAAAGACTTGGTATTTTAAAAGTCCAAAGAAAATTACAAACTTCCAGTAAGACTGAAAGAGAAAAGACACAAATTACCCACAGCAGGACTAAAGCAGAAGACGTCACTGCAGCCAGCGCAGACATCATATGGAAATAAGTGAGTGTACTAACAACCCTACACATGTAGATTTGACAACTCAGATGAAATGCACCAATTCTTCAAAAAACGCAAACTGACGCAACGCACCCATTACGCAATAGGTAATTCAATAATTCTATAACTACTGAAGACATTACATTGGTATTTAAAAAGCTTCCAAAGAAGAAATTTCCAGGCCAAGACTGTTTCCCTGGAGAATTCTACCAAATAATTTAAAAAGAATTAACACCAATTCTACACAATCTCTTCTAGAAAATAGAAGATGAGGGTACAATTTTCAATGATAGTAAATATGTGGAAAGTAATGTGCTTGTTAGAATGTATTAAATAGAGTATATAGTATGTTAATTGTATACAAAGCATTTTTATAAATATTAAAATAGCCATTATTGTCCTATCAATTGACTAATAGACATATAATGTCTGAAAGTTGAAACGATTTGCAAAAATCTCAGGGCAATTACATGGCTGTGCCAGGCCCAGAGCCAAACTGTAACGACTCAGCACTTTGTACATTTACATCTTTTAGTAACTACTGCAAGAAGCCCTAGTAGTGCAATGATTAAAGGGCTTGACTGCTAACTGAAGGTTGGAGATTTGAACCCACCAGCAGCTCCGCAGGTGAAAAGATCTGGCGATCTGCTCCTGTAAAGATTTCAGTCTAGGAAACCTCATGGGGTAGTTCTGCTCTGTCCTATAGGGTCGCTAGGAGCTGGAATTGACTTGAGGGCACACACCACCAACAACAGTAAACATTGTATGTTCCACAGATACACAATGTTGTTAGGTGGCAGTAGATGATTGTCAGATGAAATTTTCAAAGATTGAAGACAACTTTAGGTTACAATTTTGCTACATCTGCTTTTCTTGTCAATTGGTTGCAGTAGATTCTCATTATTCATGGTATTTTTGTTTTATAAATTCACCTCCAACAGTGAATTAGTGACTACTAAGCCATTGCTCTACAGGAAATACAGGGCTAGGCTCCTGCAAGACTCTGGTCAAAACTTTTTCGTCAACAGATCAATACGTAACCTTGTTTTACGTGTGCTTCTGTTTAAAGACTATATATATACATATATACACACACACACACACACACACACACATACAAACACACACATATGTTTGTGCCATAAACAGTTTGCCCTCAGCTGATAACTAAAAGGTTGACATTTTGAACTCACTCAGGGTGCTGCAGAAGAAAAGGCCTGGTGATCTGCTTCTGTAAAGATTACAGCCAAGAAAACACTATGGAACAGTTCTACTCTGTTGACACATGGGGTCACCATGAGTCTGAATTGACTCGACCATTACAAGACAACAACATATATTTGATTCATTAACAACATACAATTGATTTATTAACATTACCCAACAGCAGAATAATTCATACCTGAACGAAGCTTACCTAACATTTGTGTTTTCTTCAAAAGGCGCATCACATTCTTCTTGTGCTCAGGAACACTTGACAACACTTCAGCACTACACCTGACTACCATTTTAAATGGTGAAATCACCAAGGAAGAGCACAAAAATGCAAAAATTTTAGACTAAATAGACCATGAAAAGAACACTTGTTTACAGAATTAGAGTCGAAACAAGGAAGCAAAACTTTGCCTTATTCAACCTAAGCTGGGAACGTGTGTGTCAGGTGACTCAAACCTTTTACCACTTTGCACATTGCTGGGAAGCACCAATAAAACAAAAACCCTTGCCAGCCCACACAAACTCCACAGAAGAAGATAGTGAAAATAGCTTTATTATCAAATAAACATTAAGACAGAATGTGATGGGCATCACAGGCAATCCTCTAAAGGGATTGCAAAGACAGAAAGGGATTTTAACCTTTTTATATAGCCAAGCAGATACAACCGATTTCATACACGTTCTCAAGATAAATAAAAACTTGTACTGAAGTAAGAGGACTTAATAGCACCATCTGTCAAGCATTAGCTGGAGCCAGGGTGGCACAGTGGTTAATTGCTACTGTTCCTAACCAAAAGGTCTGCAGTTCAAATCTACTAGCTCCTTGTTGGAAACCTTGGTCACTAAGTCAGAATCGACTCCACGGCAACGGGTTTCCTTGTTTTATTTTTTTTCTTTGGTTTAGCTGTCCTCAAGTTGGCATTGACTCATGGTGATCTTATGTATAACAGAACAAACGTTGCCCAGTCCTGCTACCTTCATGATTGTCGGTCTGCTCGAGCCCAGTGTTGCCGATATTGTGTAGTGCCTTCCATCATAGGAAGATCATATTCCAGAACTATATTTGACAAAATTTTGTTGTGAGCCATAAAGTTTTTACTGGCTAAGTTTTGGAAGTAGATTATCACACCTTTCTTCCTAGTCTGTCTTGGTCTGGAAGCTCTGCTGAAACCTGCCCACCTTGGATGACCCTGTTGTTTTTATTGGATGCCGTCAATTCCAACTCATAACGACCCTATAAGGACAGAGTAGAGCTGCTAGGGTTCTTAGGCTGAAATCTTTATGGGAACAAATCACCAGGTCTTTTCTCCTGCAGAGCCACTGGTGGATTCGGACCACAGACTTTTTGGTTAGCAACTGTGCCGTTAGGGCCCCCTGCTGGTATGGAAATACTGGTGGCGTAGCTTTCAGCATCATCACAGCATGCATGCCACCACAGTAGGACAAACAGACAGAGAGGTGTCAAGCATAGCTCTTCCTAAATTCACCTAGTAATTGGGATAGCCACCTGTGTGAGTTAAATTGCCTTTCATCCAAAGAAAGATTAAATTTCTCATACCTTTTTGACAGGAGGTAGATTTGCAACTTGGAACCTAGGTTCAGCTGAAGTAAGGCTCCTATTCTCCCTGGAAACTAGGGGATAGAGTTGCTGTCTTCCTGGATTGATTACATTTCAAAGGGATGGCTTCCAGGACCTTGAGAAAACTACTCTGGGTTGTAAAATTGGCAAAAGACTTATTTGGCCTTTAAAAGGCTTACATTCATTTCAAAGAAGTAGAAAAAACCTTACAATTACAGGTTTTCTAAAGTAAATGCTCTAAGAAGAGGTAGGGAAAAGCCTCTTCCCACTTATTCAACATGGAAAGTTAAGACTCTCTCTCTCTGTTTTTTATTTCTTTCTTACTTCTAATTTATATTTGCCCTTACAGCATGCCTGGCAATAATCAATGATGGAAAAAGCATCCATTTACAAATGGTTACAAATAAATATTAGCGAGTAGGTGAATTCACAACTAAGTCATCCACAAATAATGAGGATTGTCTGTATGTGTTATTGCTGACTGTAAGTGGAAAAACCGGTAGCTGTTGAGTCCATTCTAACTCATGGCCCCATGTGTGGCAGAGTAGAACTGTGTGCTTAATAGGGTTTTCATTGACTGCATTTTTTTGGAGTAGATCACCAGGCCCTTCTTCAGAGGTGCCTCTAGATGAACAGGGACCTACAACCATTTGATTAGCAGTCAAGCATGTTAACCCAAATGGCATCAAACAGTTTGACTGTAAATATAGCCCCTTTTAAAGACAGCACTGTGATTCATATCTCTTTGGTGTACTCCCTTTTATGGCTTCATATAGAATCCATGTTTCAGAAACCATGGTGGCGTAGTGGTTAAGAACTATGGCTGCTAACCAAAGGTCGGCAGTTCGAATCCACCAGGAGCTCCTTGGAAACTCTGTGGGGCAGTTGTACTTTACCTGATAGGGTTGCTGTGAGTCAGATTTGACTTGACGGCAACGGGTATGGTTTTCTTTTTTTAAATAGAATAAATAGCGGTATTTACAATATTGCCCTATGGCAATTTCCTCAAAATAAAGAGGACTTAAAGCACTTATTGGTGAAGGTCAAAGACTACAACCTTCAGTATGGATTACACCTTATCATAAGGAAAACAAAAATACTCTCAATGGTACCAATAAGCAACATTACAATAAAGGGGAAAAGTACTGAAGTTGTGGAGGATTTCATTTTACTTGGAACTACAATCAATGCCCACAGAAGCAGGAGTCAAGAAATCAAATGAAGCATTACAGTGGGTGAATCTGCAGCAAAAAAGTCTCTTTAAAGTGTTAAAAAACAAAGATGTCACTTTGAGGACTAAGGTGCACCTGAACCAAACCATAGTATTTTCAATTGCCTCATATTCATGCTAAAGCTAGATAATGAATAAGGAAGACCAAAGAAGAATTGATGCATTTGAATCATGGTGTTGGTGAAGAATATTCAACATATCATGGACTGCCAGAAAAGCAAACAAATCTGTCTTGGAAAAAGTACAGCAAGAATGCTCCTCAGAAGCGAGGATTGCAAGACTTTGTCTTAAGTACTTTGGACATGTTATCAGGAGGGAACAGTCCCTGGAGAAAAACATCATGCTTGGTAAAGCAGATGATCAGCGAAAAGAAGAAGACCCTTAATGAGATGGACTGACAAAATGGCTACAACAATGGGATCAAACAGTGATGGTGAAGATGGCGCAGGACCGTCAGTGTTTTGTTCTGTTGTACATTGGGTCACCATGGGTCAGAACCTACTTTATGCCACCTAACAACAGCAACATTCTCACAGTTTGTCATCTCTCAATAAACATCATTCTTTCTCTTTTACCATTTCTTAAATTAGAAAATTATATTGGACCTTGTGATGGTTAAGATTGTGTGTCCACTTGGTTGGGCCATGATTCTCAGTGTTTATATGTGATCACTGCCATGATGGGATCTGCTGTGAGTAGCCGATCAGTTGAAAGGGAGTTTCCTTAGGCTTATGGCCTGTATCTGAACATAAGCAGACGTTCTGGCATTTTGCTCGCTCTGGATCCTGAAGCTGCCTCCTGTTCATCTGACCTCCAGTTCTTGGGACTTGAGCTATCAACCTACCTGCCAGTCTTGGGTTTGCCAGCCCCTACAGCTTTGCGAATCAGGAGAAACCTTGCAGTCTTGCCTGCCAGTCTTGGGATACATAGATCTTCACAGCCTGTGAGCAAGAGCCCTGCTCTCCAACCTGCTGATCTTGGATTCACCAGCCCCTGCAGCTATGTGAATCAGGAGACGTTTCTATCCTGATCCATGGACTTGGGACGTTCGAGCCTCTATAATCACGTTAGCCATTTTCTTGATATAAATCTCTCTCTGTATATATTTATAGTATTTACTGGTTTTGCTTCTCTAGAGAACCCAGCCTAAGACAGACATAAAAACATATATTCAAAATATGTACATAAGAAGAATGCAGACATTTATTTCTCTTCCATTTTAAAATTTGAGTTTAGCCCTAGCTTTCTTTTCATCTTCCCTTATTTTATGATATTTTTTTGGAATTTGTGTTTCTCTTCTTTCAGGAGTTGTTAAATGATCATATCTTTTTTAATGTTTTGAGCACAAGAAGATTTTTTTTCCCTTGAGGACTATCTCTGTTTCTTTATAGCTATTGCTATCCTTATTTTTATCTAGTTATTTGCTTCTATGTCATTCTTTTCCTCCTCCAAAAATTTATACTCAATTCCCATTCAGCTTTCTTTTTTATTGCTATTTATATTTAGACAAGATCAGCTGTTTACATGGATGTGTATGTAAGTGTGGTATAACTGTGTGTAAGAGAAGTAAAATGATAAAGTTTATAGTTTGTTTTGTTTTTTGCTTCACCTCCCTTCCCACCCCCCACCCCGACACCATCCATCATTTCTTTACCCTGAGTAAACATCCTCACTCTATTTTGTTTTTAAAACTGTGAGGTTAGAATAAGTCACAATTTTTCTGTGTTATAATCTGGTGGTTACTGCTTTCCTTGTCAGTATTTTTATTAATCATTGTATTGGACTATATAGCAATTCCTAATCAATCTCTTGTTAAAATCCTTTCAGTAATGGTGGTTATGAATACTTCGCTTGACAATTTTTGATATAGCAATTGTGTCGTATCCCTGTTCAATTTTACCCCGTATATAAATATGGGAGAGAAAACTGAAACTTTCAATAGTAAATAATATAGCATGTTTGATTATCAGAAGGAGGTCAATAACTCTCTTTTTGTTTATGGTCATAGGACTCTGTGGATATATTCAGAAAGAGAATGATGTAACTTCCAAATATTTATGATGGATTTATGTTAATGTATATGAAAGAGAGATTTCTCCATGGTCATCCTTTTTAAATTCATATCAAGCCATTCAACCAGTAATTAATCATTTCTCTCAGTGTTCTTAATGAAATTGCCTGCTATTATTTTCTGGTGTCGTTGGATAAAACTTAGAGAATTATTGAACAGAACTTCCCTTTCTCAGAGGGAAAAAAATAAACAAGCACATTTTGAAAATAGCATTAATTCTAATGGGTCACTTGTGTAATAGGAGGTTAGTGCCTCAGTTGGCCTGAACATTGCCCTTGTGATTTAAAACAGTTAATGCAATTTCTCTATTCAAAATTTAATGCTGGGATGTAGTGCTCTTGAGGGTATGTGTGGCAAACTTCCAGTTGGCAGTAAGTACACTTGGTTTCACATTTTCACAACTGCTTTAGCGCTTTAGTTAGTCGTGCAATAGCAGTGTATTTGGATGCCGGATATCTGCTGCCTTAATTGCTGACAGTCAGTTTTGACCCTCAGCAAACTGTTCAAGAATAAGTGTTAGAGACCAAAGATTCTGCAGAGATCATGTACCAATGTTGCAAATAAGCTCCAAGCTTTAAGTAAGCCAAGGACAGAATGCCCATTATGCTCACCTATCGCTCTTCCTCAGAAAGTAATTAGCATCATGAATGTCTCTATTTATACCGGTAGTCCCCAACTTACGAGATTCTGACATAAGTTGAATATAGCTTTTTTCTTTAATTTTCATTATTATTGCCTTTTATTATCACTATCTTTATAAATCTGATCTTTGAACATCTGTGAGTGAACATCTATCTGAAAATGACAACATCAGCAAATTATATGCTGCACAATTGTAGGTAGTACATATTTCTAAATATAAGATGTATGAGAAAAAAACAAACAGTTTTAAGTGTGGTTAGTAGTAACTCAAGTAAGTCATAGATCGAGGACTACCTGTGTACACATATATACTATATATACACATACACATATTATTAATATGTATTTTATTAATATTAATAATGATATTATTATATACATGTTGTCAAGAATTTAGACCACCAAAAATTGCTCTTTCAGAAAGAATGTTTTATCACTGATATTTTTCAGACTTGTCTACATATGGTAGTTTTAAAAAAAGCAGAATGAGTTTTTACCCAGTTTCATTAATTTTTAAGATCTTTAGAGCCAATGCACCCCTTATTGCCAACAACAGGACATGCAACTCCTGCCATCCAGCCCTTGGTATGGTCACTCTCATATAGTATATTTGTGTGTGTGTGTGTGTGTGTGTGTGTGTGTGTCTGTATACTTGCATTATCTCCCTGAGTAGAATATAAGATTATTAAATCTAGGCTCAGAAACTGATAATGCTGTGAATGAGAAATGGATAACTTTCAAGAGAATTGAATATATAGTTTGAATCTCTTAAACTACCTTAGCTTTTGTATTAATATTTAGTTAAGATTAAGTGGTAAGTACTAAGGCCACATCGACAACATTGTTCACAGCCTGAATAGTTGATGACTTTTTTTTCTTTATCTTGGGCAACTGAGCCAAGTAGAAACTCCAGTTTAAGGCTGAATAAAACCAAACCAAACCCGTTGCCGTCGAGTCGATTCTGACTCACAGCTACCTTGTAGGATAGATAGAAGTGGCAAAAGTGGGTATCTGATTTTATTCCTGATCATGGGGGGAAGCATTTAGTCTTTCAGCATTAAGCATGATGTTAGCTGTGGGTTTTTATTAGATGTTCTCTATTGCTTGCGTTTTACCGATAAAGAAAGTGAGACTCTCAATTAAAAGAGTCTAAAGATCTAAGTACGATTTTAAAGCAAGATAGAACTCTAGGACACAATTAAATGATTTCCTGTCAGTTTCAGAGACTGGAAATAATAAAAAATAATAATTAGATAGAAACAGTGGCATGACTTTTTATTTTGCCAAACATCAAACAAAATATTACAACAGAATAAATACAATCAAAATCACCATATTTTCATGAAATAGATATTAACTCTAAGAAATTAGAAGGGCACAGTCTTATATAATACAAAATCCATCCTAAGAAAGACAGATAGCAGCCTTCAGAAGATAAGTAAATAAAAACTACATTGCAATTACAATTCCAGTGTGCGTGGGGTCACCATGAATTGATGGCAACTAACAACAACAATATTATTATGAAGACAGTGTTCTTCTTAGATACTTGTCTTTTTTTAAAATTATTGTAGTTTAAGTGAAAGTTTATAATTCAAGTTAGTCGCTCATACAAAAATTTATACATACATTGTTATGTGACCCTAATTGCTTTCCCTATACTGTGACAGCACACTCCTCCTTTCCACCCCTGATTTCCCATGTCCATTCAACCAGCTCCTAACCCTCTTTGCCTTCTCATCTCACCTCTGGACAAAAGCTGCCCATTTAGTCTCATGTATTTACTTGAGCTAAGAAGCACTCTCTTCAAGAGGATCATTTTATGTCCCACAGTCCGGTCCAATCTTTGTCTGAAGAGCGGGCCTCAGGAATTGTTTTAGTTCTGGGTTGACAGAGAGTCTGGGGGCCATGCTTTTTGGGGTTCCTACAGTCTCAGACCATTTAGTCTGGTCTTTTTACTAGAATTTGAGTTCTGCACCCCGCCTTTCTCCTGCTCCATCAGGGACTCTCTGTTGTGTTCCCTGTCAGGGCGGTCATTGGTGGTAGCTAGATACTTGTCTTGATATTGAAAAACTTCACTAAGCCCCTGAGTCTGATGAGAAGTCTGGCATTCCCAGTCATAATCCCTGGGGAAATGGAAGCAGATGATATATTTGATATTTAGAATACATGGCATCCTGACTGCTCAATTACCACAGTAAGAGCTGGGTTCAGTGCCAGAAAACAGAAGCTGTGGTTTGAATATCCCCCCTGCACACAGCATTCAAATACCAACACGACAAGATCGTTTTTTGTTGGCATTGGAAGATTGTTGCCTTTAATTCCATGGAAGTACCAGGAGGGCAGATTATGGTGAAAATCTGATCAAAATGCAAAGTTTGTTTTAGATCATGCTTCAGGGTTTCCATCTGTGAGAAAAGAGATGCAATTTGTTAGCATAGCAAATGGTTTTTATATTTAGACTCCTTATTAGTAGATATTAAAGGGGGCTATTAGAACATTAATAATTCATTGGGCTTTAAAATAAAACCCAGACTGTATTACATTAAATTTGAGTAATTTAGCATAATATTAATGGGCAGCAACTTCTCTGAATACTATGTTTCACAATTTTGAAAATAAAAAATAGCACTATCTATTTTCAGATGCTAAGATCTATTACATTGTCATTTAAATATTTAAAAAAATTAAAGGTTAGAAGCATACTTTTATCTTTATAAAACGTCAGTAGAATAATCATGATAATCTATGACATATTCTAAAAATTTATGAGTAAGAATATCTTGGCTTAGTTTAAAAAGCATTATGGTTAGAATCTGATCATGTGCATTTAATCTAGACCAATTGCTGTACCTTTCTTAATCTTAGTAGACTCAGTGGTAAAATTAAGTTTTTTTCTTGCCCCCTTGTGGTGTCTAAGATTCCTTCAAGTGAAAGGACAGCATTTTACCTTCGAAAGAGGAAAACTACACATTTCTTACGGGAATTAAGTGAAATAATAATTTCTTACCTACAGTTAATCAAACTAAAGTAAGAAACATTGAGATACATGGCAAATTTAGCCAAATTTTCTTCAAGTTTATATTTCAGTATTGATTGAATGATTATTATGTAGGTAGTGGATCCTATGTCCAGAAGACTGGAAGATGAATTAGTGAAGGTCCTGACCCTTGAGAATATCACAATAGTGGTGTCACACGTAAAAGAGTCAACAGAATGAATCTAAATAAATCTATTATAGATAGAGAGATGTATGAATAGATGAATACAGATGGACAGATATATTGAAATTTCCTTTACTTTTATATATGTATATATTACATATACACCAGGATTTTTCTAAGAAGTAAAATTTTTAATCCTTGTTAAAATGTAAAAATTTAAATGTAAAAGCCTTTGGTGGCTCCAACTAATATGTGTAATATCTTTTATCCGGACTTTAAAGTTTTGTCCTTTTGCCTTCAAACTTTTAACAGATAGCTTTCAAATTTAGTGCTTAACTTTCAAAACCTCAACTTTAGAATCTAAATATTTCTCCTTTGACTGAATCTATACCTATCTTTGAAGAAAGTATAATGAGCAATTTGATTATATACTAATGAAAGTTTTACTGTCTTTGAAAATTGTACCTTTACAATTCAATTTATTCTTGTGCTCATCCTATGTTAACAATGTAATTTATTCAGTAACACCTAAGCTATGCCCCCAATAAATGATTCATTCCAAAAAATTCATCATTTTTTCCTTGTCTGCTACATAAGTATTAATGCAAGGTGTAAAGCTTCAATTTGGGAAATACAGAGAAAAAATAGGGTTGAATAAAATACATTGTACCCAAATGAAATGGAGATGATATATTGAAGATACATTTTCATATGTTTTCCGATTCCTTACTTTAATAGCTATCTATTGCTGCAAAACAAATACAAATTACCTTAATACTCAGTGGCTTAAAACAACTGACATTTATCTCACAGTGTCCATGGGTCAGGAATCTGGGCACAGCTTAGCTAGGTACCTCTATCTCAAGGTCTCTGACAAGATTGAAATTAAGATGTTAAGCCGGGGCTGCAGTCTCATCTGCAGTCTCCACTGGGGATCTGCATGCAGTATCACTCACATGGTTGAAGGCAGGATTCAGTTTCTAGTGGGTTGTTGGACTGAAGCCTCATCTCCTCAGAAGCTATGGGCTGAGGCCTCTTTCAGTCTCTTGCCACATGGGCCTCTCTATAGAGCATCTCAAAACATGGTAGCTAGTTTCCTCAGTGCAAGAAAGTGAGAGGGAAAAGGAGAATGCCAGTAAGATTGAAAGGGCATGGTAGCTAATCATGAAAGCGATAGCCCCTCATTTTAAACTATATTCTGTTTGTTAAAAGCAAGTCACTAGATACAGCCCAAACACAAAGTAAGGGGGATTATGGAATGGTGTGAATACCAGGAGGCAGGGATCATAAAAGACCATTTAGAAATTTGCCTACCACACTTACAATGAAAATTTGAACTTTTCTCTAGTTTATTATTTTTATTGTACTATTACTTTCTACTTGTAAGTTATACTTATCTTTGGGAAAAGATTTAAACCAGTTATTTCAACTGGATTTAAAAATATTCAATTTTTTCCTTACTTATGGCATGATCAATATTGGCAAATGAAATTATTTGCTCTGGAAAGTCACATTATTTAGACTAAATAATTTGCAATGTATTCAAAAGATGTCCTTGAGTGCAGGTTTGGGGGCAACAGAGTGAGATTTGAATGCCCACTCCCATTTTCTTTTTACTTCATTTAAAAGATGATTATACTTTAAATAGTTTATTTTATTATTACTAATAGGATAAAAAAAAAAGAGTGGCTTGAAAAGACAAAGTAAAGTATTATAATGAAATGCGCAAAGACCTGGAGATAGAAAACCAAAAGGGAAGAAAATGCTCACATCTCTAGAGGTGAAAGAACTGAAGAAATTTTCAAGCTTCGAGTTACAATACTGAAGGATTCTACGGGGAAAATACTAAATGACACAGGAAACATCAAAAGAAGACAGAAGGAATACACAGAGTCACTATACCAAAAAGAAGTGGTCCATGTTCAACCATTTCAGGATGTAGCATATGATCAAGAGCTGATGGTACTGAAGGAAAAAGTCCAAGCTGCACTGAAGGCATTGGTGAAAAACAAGGCTCCAGGAATTGATGGAATACCAGTTGAGATGTTTCAACAAACAAATGCAACACTGGAAGTGTTCACTCATCTATGCCAAGAAATTTAGAAGACAGCTACCTGGGCAACTAACTAGAAGATATCCACATACATGCACATAATGAAGAAAGGTAATCCAATAGAATGTGGAAATTATTGAACAATATCATTAATATCCCATGCGAGTAAAATTTTGCTAAAGATAATTTAAAAATGGTTGCAGCAGCACATTGACAGGGAACTTTCAGAAATTCAAGCCAGATTCAGAAAAGGATGTGGAGCAAAGAATATCATTGCTGATGTCAGATGGATCATGGCTGAAAACAGAGAATACCAGAAAGATATTTACCTGTGTTTTATTGACTATGCAAAGGCGTTTGACCATGTGGATCATAACAAATTAGGAATAACATTGCAAAGAATGGGTATTCCAGAGCACCTAATTGTGCTCACGAGGAACTTAAACATAGACCAAAAGGCAGCTGTTCAAACAGAACAACGGGGATACTGTGTGGTTTAAAATCTGGAAAGGTGTGCATCAGGGTTGTAACTTCTCACCGTACTTATTCAGTCTGTATGCTGAGCAAATAATATGAGAAGCTGGACTATATGAAGAAGAACAGGGCATCAGGATTGGAAGAACACTCATTAACAACCTGTGATATGCAGATGACACAACCTTGCTTGCTGACAGTGAAGTACTTACTGAAGAAGATCAAAGACTACAACCTTCATCAGGGATTACACCTTAACATAAAGAAAACAAAAATCCTCACAACTGGACCAATAAGCAACATTGTGATAAATGGAGAAAAGACTGAAGTTGTCAAGATTTCATTTTACTTGAGTCCACAATCAATACCCTTGGAAACAACAATAAAAAAATTAAATGATATATTGCATTGTGTAAATCTATTGTAAAAGACCTCTTTAAAGTGTTAAAAAACAAAGATGTCACCTTGAAGACTAAGGTGTGCATGACCTAAACCATGGTATTTTAAATCTTCTCATATGCATATAGAAGCTGGACAATGAATAAGGAAGACAAAAGAATTGACACCTTTGAATTATGGCGTTGGCGAAGAATATGAATATACCATGGACTACCAGAAGAACGAACAAATCTGTCTTGGAAGAAGTGCAGCTAGAATGTTGCTTGGAAAGGAGGATGGTGAGACTTCATCTCACATACATTAGACATTTTATCAGGAGGGACCAGTCTCTGGAGAAGGACAGCTTGGTAAAGTAGAGGGTGGTCGAAAAAGAGGAAGACACTCAACAAGATGGGTTGAAGCATTGGCTGCAGCAATGCGCTCAAGCATAGAAAAGATTGTGAGGATGGCACAGGACTGGGCAGTGTTTTGTTCTGTCGTTGATAGTGTCACTATGATTCGGAATCAACTTGATGGCATCTAACAACAACAACAACAAAAAATAGGATAAAACAATTTCTGGATAGACAAACGTCTTCAAAAATATTTTTTTCTGTTGCGATTTTTCTGTATGCTATCTTGAGTTGTTTTCTCCGCTATATTGAGTAGGAACCATAATTACAACTAAAATAAAGTCAGTATTTTCCCATAAAAATGCAGAGGAAAACCAATTATTCTTGACTTAATGAAGACAATCTGATAAGTCGATAAATGCTGTTTAATTGAACTTGATGTCATGTTAAAAACAGGGAGTGAAAACAGAGGAAATTGATATTTCCAATTCTAGAATACACTTGCACAATATTCTTACTGATCTTTTTTCTGTTACTCTATATTTGCTTAGCGTGTATAGAATTTTATGTAAATTGAATCATGTGTTATTGACATTTTATGATAGCTCAACCTTCTTTCGCTCAGCAAAATCAGAGATTCGTCTATGTTGTGTGTATCAATAGTTTGCTCTTTCCTTATCATTGCTGAAAGTATTTCATTGTCTGAATATACCACAATTGTTTGTTCATTTACCTCTTAACGGACATTTTTTTTCTTCAGGTTTTGACTATTTCAAATAAACCTGGTTTGAAAATTTTATATAAATCTTTTTATGGATATATGCTTTTATTTTTCTTAGGTAAATAATTAGGAATGAAACTATTGGACCACATGGTAGGTGCATATTTAACTTTTTAACAATATATAGAAAATGCCTAATTGTTTTTTCAATGTGGTGGTACAATTTTGTGATTCTATCAGCAGTTGTCTTAGGCTGGGTTCTCTAGGGGAGATTTATTTCAAGGAAATGTCTCAAGCAATTCTGGAGGCTGGCAAGTCCAAATCCATGGGTCAAGCAACAGGCTGGAGGATTCTCCTGATTCATGTGATTGCAGGAGCTGGCAAATCCAAAATATGCTGGTCAGGTAGCAGGTTACTGGCTCGTATCTCAAGAACGGTACATCAGAGGATAATGAGACAGATGCAGGATTGAGAGAGAGAGAGCTTTGCCTGAATATCCATGTATATATTGGATGCAGGCCACATTTCCCAAGAATAATCCCTTTCCAACTGATTGGCTGCTCACATCAGATCACAAAATGGAGGATATTTAAATGAAGTCTGCCAAACCATTGAGAATCATGGCCTAGCCATTTTGACACATAACATTAACCATCACAGTCTACCCCTTGTCAACTTGGCACCAGCACACATCTCCTTAGATACATATAAAGACAATTATAAAGTCATACTTGCCCCTAACATGAGACAAGTAACATGCATACAATGGAAAATGCACTAACCCCATTTACATCTTATATTTTATGATCAGTAATTGGGTAAGGGAGGGAAGAAAACAAAATTATTGACTATTTATGCATATCTATGTACACATGAGTGTAACAAAACAAGGAAGAAATGTTTGTAACAGTTACAGTCATCCTTTCTGCAACTGATCACGTGCTCATAGCTTGTTTTAGAACTAGTCTCTTCTGCCACTCATTCCATATTCCCTATGCCCTAAGCAAGCACTTCAGCTAGTTGTGGTTTTTGCCTGGTAGAATGACCCATACATTCATTCCTGAAGGATCTGGGCCATTAGTACTCATTTCAGAATAGGGTTGCTGTAGTTTTCCATAGACTTAAATCACAGGGCAGGGTAGCACTAAGAGGCATCCTAGAGGATCTCTTGTATTGCAGACATATTCTTCTTTACCTCCATTATGTAATATCAATCAGACTTCCCTTGGTAACCAGGATCAATCCTACCAGTCAGTATGGTAACTCCTTTATTTGCCTGTTGATCCAGAGGCATGAGGAGCCTAAAATGGCCAGGTGGCATTCTTAACTTCCAGTTCAATGGAATCAGTGTTGTGTCTTCTGGTGGGAGCATTCCTCTCTTTGGAACTAAGACCTCTAGACCCACAGAGCTTAGGGTCGTGAAGACAGGAGGCAAAAATTTTGTGAGTGGGTCACTAGGGATAATAGTGAATGCTGCCATTCCCATTTCCACCCCTTGATACCTGGACCCATGAATCTTGGCTATTGGAGAAACAGCACTATATATTGGAGGCTGGTTTAGAGCTTACCAGCCTCCTGGAGAACATTGCCCCAGCCCTGAAAGATATTGACACTTAGCTTGCACCATAATTGTGCCTTTAGAAGGCTATTCCATCGTTTTATCAAGCCATCCACCTCAGGACGACGAGGAACAGTGAATTTCATGAGCATGGGCCCATTGCCACACTTCATTTGTTATGAAGTGACTTCCTTGATTTGAGGCAATGCTGGCTGGGATCCCATGATGGTGGGTAAGGTATTCTGTGAGTCCACAGGTGGTAGTTTGGGCAGAAGCACTGCGTGCAGAGAAGGAAAATTCCTATCCAGAGTAAGTGTTTATCCCAGTAAGAACTGAATGTTCCTTCTCCATGGTGGAAATGATCCAATATAATCAACCTGTCACCAGGTGGCTGGCTGATCACCTTGAGGAATGGAGACATATCAGGGACTCAGTGTTGGTCGCTGCTGCTGGCAGAGTGGGCAGTCAGCATTGGCGGTAGCCAAGTCGGCCTTGGTGAGTGGAAATCCATGTTGCTGAGCCCATGAATAACCTCTATCCCTGCTACCATGGCCACTTTTTCCATGAGCCCATTGAACAATGACAGGAGTGGCTAGGAAAAGAGGATGACTGGTTTCCTCAGAATGTGCCATCCTATCCACTTGATTGTTAAAATCATCCTCTGCTGAGGTCACCCTTTGATGAGCATTGACATGAAACACAAATATCCTCACTTCTTGGGCCCATGTAGAAAGCTCTTTTCACATACTTCTTCCCCATACCTCCTTGGCACTAATTTTTCCAATAATATTCCATCCAAGTCCTTGACCAAGCAGACAATAAAATTGGCCACAGTCTATGAATCAGTATTCAGTCTCACATCTGGCAATTTCTCCTTCCAAGTAAAATGAACAACCAGGTGCATTACTCAAAGTCCTGCCTATTGAAGGGTTTCCTTGTACCACTATTGTTCAGGTAGATTCCATAAAGGAGTTGCAGTGCTACCATGTCCGATTTCAAGTGATGCCTGCATATCATGCAGAACCATCTGTAAATCAGGCAAGAGTTTTCTCTTTCTTAGTCAGTTGGTCATAAGGACCCACAAGGCCATAGGTACAGACTGGGAGAGGGAAGGTAATGTGACAGGAGAGAGGACCATGTGCATTTGGGCTGCTTCCTCATGTAACTTAACTTGTGCCTTCAGGTACTGTTTGAGCCCCATCTCATATATATCGGTTCCATTTAATTACAGAGTGTTGCTGTGCACATCGAACTTTATGACTCTGTGGGTCAGACAACACAGCTCAGGCCACACGGTGACTTGGTGGCCCACGGTTAAGTATACAGTCTCTACTAAGGACCAGTAGCAACCTAAAAGCTGTTTCACAAAAGGAGAGTGGTTATCTGCAGAGGATGGCAGGGCTTTTCTCCAAAATCCTAAGGATCTTCACTGTGATTCAAGGATAGGTGCCTGCCAAAGACTCCAAACAACATCTCTATCTGACACTGACACTTCAAGCACCATTGGATCAGCCAGAGCATGTGGCCCAAGTGGTAGAGCTGCTTGCATGGCAGCCTGAACTTGTTTTAGAGCCTTCTCTTGTTGTGGGCTCCACTCAAAACTAGCAGCTTTTTGAGTCACTTGGTAAATTGGCTGGAGTAGCACACCCAAATGTGCGATACATTGCCCCCCAAATCCAAACAGGCCTACCAGGAATTGTACAACCTTTTTAGTTGTAGGATGGGCCACATGCAAAAATTTATCCTTCACTTTAGAAAGAATATCTCAACATGCCCCACACCACTGGATCCCTAGAAATTTCACTGAGGTAGAAGGTGACTGAAATTTTGTCTGATTAATTTCCCACCGTCTAGCCTGCAAATGTCTTACCAATAAGTCTAGGTTCATTGATACTTCTTCCTTACTATGTCCAATCATCATAATGCCATCAGGGTAATGGACCAGTGTGACATCTTCTGGAAGCTAAAGGTGATCAGGTCCATATTGACTGAATTATGACACAGAGCTAGAGAGCTGATATACTCCTGAAGTAGGACAGTGAAAATGTATTTCTGGGCTTGCCAGCTGAAGGCAAACTGCTTCTGGTGGTCCTTCGAAACAGGGATGAACAAAAAGTCATTGGCCAGATCATGGCTGCATACCAGATACCAGGAAATGTATTGATTTGCTCAAGCAATGAAACCACATCTGAAGCAGCAGCTGAAATTGGAGTCACTATCTGGTTAAGTTTTTGATTATCCACTATAATTCACCAAGATCTATCTTTTTTTTGCCCAGGCCAAATAGGCAAGTTGAATGAGGATGTCATGGGAATCATCACCCCTGCATCCTTCAAGTCCTTGTTGGTGGCACTAATCTCTGAAATACCTCCAGGAATACAGTATAGCCTTTGGTTTACTATTTTCTTATGTGAGAGCAGTTCTAATGGCTTCCATTTGGCTTTTCCTACCATAATAGCCCTTACTCACCCACTTGTCAGGGACCCAATGTGGGGGTTCTGCCAGTTGCTGAGTATATCTATTTCAATTATGCATTATGGAACTGGGGAATCACTATAGGATGGGTTTGGGGATCCACTACACACACTGTGAGACGGACCTAAGCTAAGACCATTAATATTCTGTATGCCCCTACTCTGACTGGTGGGCAATAGTGACATTTTAGGTCTCCTAGAATTAGTGTCATTTCAGAGTCAGGGTCCAGTAATCCCTTATTAATAAATTAATTAATAAATTATAAA
Source organism: Dugong dugon (assembly GCA_030035585.1). Taxonomy (NCBI): domain Eukaryota; kingdom Metazoa; phylum Chordata; class Mammalia; order Sirenia; family Dugongidae; genus Dugong; species Dugong dugon. Next base: position 34,609,385 of record CM057475.1, on the reverse strand, counting down.
TAAATAAATTAATTGATTAAGTCTGATTATTTCCTTTTCTCATTCAACAGTCACTCTTCTAAAAGGCCTTAGATCACTTTGAGGAAGGCAGGGAGAAAGATTAACAGTGTAAATTTTTGGCAGTGTAGTAGGGTCCTTCCTCAAGGGGACCCAGTCTCCCCTTCATTCAAGGGATGTCTGTAAACTGACTCAAGTATGGGAATTGATTAAGGCGCCATGGGAATTGATGAGGGGTTATTCTGGGGATTCAAGTTAGACTGCTGATTACTTGGCCTAGAATTCTTTGCTTGTAAAGATCAAGTAAATATTTAGTAGATTTCCCATCTATTTTACTCCTAGGGACACCATGACTAAGTAACCAATGCCATAAGTCCATAGGAGTCGGACTACTTTGATTACTGCTTTAAATCTGCTCTATCTATGACAGTAACCACAACTACCTTGTCTTTGGTAATTAAGTGCCACTACTTGACCCTTACCACCGTGGGGTCCAATCAGCTCAATCGTAGTTAGGTGTCTTAATTCAGTTAGGGTAGTTCCTATTGTCAAATCTGACTTACATAAACAGCAATCACAGCAGTCTTCAAGGGTGCTGGAGTTCCCTTTACAAATTTGTTCCTCACTCTTGTGGTAAAAGGTGTGTCCTCTGAGCACTCCATGGGTGGGTCTGTGGGCCCAACCTGATAAATCCACAATAACATGCCGATTTCCCTAAGTCTTTAGACACTGTCTTCTACAGTTTACCAAGGCAGTTTTGGCATTTCAACTTGATTTAGGGTAGGCCACCACTTAATCCAAGCTTCAGTGAACTAACCGAATAAACAATTAGATCCTTTTCTAACCTCTCAAGCAGAAACATTGAATGAAGAATCTGTGCTTACTGAGCACATATCAGTAAACTCAGACTGATCCAACGTTATGTTCCTTGCACCACTGTCTCACACCCTTAATAGCTGTTCCCACACATATTCACCAGGTTTCTGTTTGGATATATTAGAAAAAGCAAGAAGTTCTTTTGGAGTGCAGTGTACCTCCTCCTGGGTCACTCTTTGTACTTCACCTTTTTGGGCTCACCGGAACTTAAGTCTATTTATAGGTCTAGAAGAAAAAATGGGTGGTGGGGTGGGTCCTGTGGACATTCAGCAATGTCTTATAAGGCAGCTGCTTCAGGTGATGCCCCAGGCAACACCCCAGGCGCTACCCCAGGTGATGTCTCAGACACAGACTCTTTAGACACAGTTGGGTTAATCTTATCAGATAAGGGTGGAAGGGATAATGGTTTTACTGGGGTAAGGGGGGGGGGTCTTAGCAGACAAAAGTGGAGCAATCTCTTCAGATGGGAGTGATTCGACAGAATTTAGGGGCTCAATGTCCACAGCTTCCTGATTATCTGCCCGTATGTCCCCATCCCAAGTTTCAGGATCCCATTTCTTCCCAGTCAATACCCTCACTTCAGACACCATTCAAGGTTGGGAATTTAATTGGCATTGTAATTCAGCCACTCTTAAGATTGGACTCCGGGTTTGGTTTTAGGCAATATCAGCTCTGCTACTACAAGAAATAAGGCTTTCTTGCAAAGCACATGCTGCAACACTCAGGTCTTGTATGCAATGCTTGAGCTGTGACTGAAGCCTTGAGATCATCCCTTTCTTCCACCACTTTGTGAAGTGAAAGGAGGAACAATCATCCAGCTTCCTGATACTTCTCATTATGATAAATTTGTAAAGAAGTATCAAATACGCAGTCACTCTGAGCTTCTCATAAATATTTGGTCCAATGGTGTGATATTTTCCGTATTTCTATTGCCACCTCACGTCATGGGTTAGCAGTGCCCTCTTTATTACTAGAGAGAGAGTTATTGGTGCCTTTAAGACTAGCTAGACTTGAAAATCAATTCTGAAAACTCGTCCTTAAGATTTTATTCCTCTAGAACCAAATGGCTTAGGCTGGGTTCTCTAGAGGAGCAATACCAGTGAAATATATATATATATATATATGTATATTTATAGAGAAATTTATTTCAAGGAAATGGCTCATGAAAGTGTGAAGGCTAGCAAGTCTCAAAGCTGTGGGTCAGGCAACTCACTGGTGGCTTCTCCTGATTCACATGTCTGCAGAAGCTGATGAACCCAAAATCTGCAGGTCAGGCAGCTGGCTGCTGCCTCACAGGATTGTGAGAGCTTGTGAATCCAAAATCTGTAAGTCATGTGGCAGACTGCTGGCTCATGTCCCAAGAACCAGAGGTCAGAGGATGATGAGATGGATGCTGGATTGAGATAGACAGCAAGCTTTGCCAGAACATCCTTATATATTGGAAGCAGGCCACACACTCAAGGAAACTCCCCTTTCAACTGATTGACTGCTCACATCCACTCACAAAATGGAGGATAATTCTGTAATGGCTTGCGAACCACTGAAAATCATGACCTAGCCAAGTTGATACATAACATTAACCCTCACAGCAGTTTATGAGTGTTCTAGTTGCTTCACATCCTTGACAACACTTGGTATGGTCGGTTTTTTTACCAACTCAAAAAAGATATAGATGTAAAGATATAGATAGATATAGATATAAACATAGACATAGACATAAGCATAGACATAGACACAGACATAGATATAGACATCACACACATACACACAGTTATGCATTAGAGCATGAAGACTGCAAAACAAAAGGGAATTAAAGAGGACCAAGCATTGCTACCCCCATAATGATATAAAGTTTGGTTCAATTACCTTGAATTACATTGAAGAACATTTTGTGTGTGGATGATATAATGTGTAGAATATTAAATAACTTTCAGTTTTTATAAAGCATGTAATGGTAGTCCTGCTTCCAATTAGTTTTATCCCAATAGGAATAACTATAACCATCAGACACAATATAAAAACAATTACATGAAAGCACTGAAGTGATCAAAATCTAGCAGAAACTGAATTGAGTTTAGACTTCTAAGAAGAGAATAGCACTGGATGAGTTTCCTCTTTGTTATGCCTTTTTAGATGAGGATAAGTGCTAGTTTTTGTAATATAGAGTGGCTGTAATTTGGATAAAAACCTGTGGTGTGTGTGTGTTTTGCTTCTAATGACTTGTTTCTAATGATTTGCTCCAAAGTACTTCCCTCTGGCTACTTGAACAACTTCTCCAATAAGTAGAACTCCAGACCTCCATTTCTGCCGCCCATAGACAAAGATCCTTATATGTTTAAATGAGAATTTTGGAGCTCCTTTGCCTCAAGGCAGAATCAAATCTAAAGTATAAATTATGCTCTAAAGCTCACCACAATATCAGGCTGATGTTGGACTTTTCCTGGATCCACACTCTTTCTTGCTTCACTTACCTTCCTTCTTCTGCTTCTCTCCACTCTCCTACTGGTTTCTCACAGAAGAATTTCCTTAACAAATCACTTGTTCTTTAATCTTTATTTCAGGATAGGGTTCTGTTTGCAAGTGTTGCATCAAAATTGTTACATGTTCACAATATGGAATAGAGAAGAGAGAAGGGAAAAGAGAAGCCACGGAGAAAAGCAGGGCCATGGATAAAAAGGGCATGGACCCTTCACTGGAAAAAGCAAAGACTATACGGAAATTTGTTTGGGTCCTCTAGACAAATAATTGAGGAGCCAAGTACCATGATCAGTTAGAAGATGAATACGAAGTTGAGGCAAAGTTAAGAAAAATAAATAAATAAATTAGCTGAGATGGTCTTGTGAGCAAATCAATTTCCTTCTAGATAAAGTTGCATTTAAACTGTGTTTTCTGTGACCCTGAGTAGCTTCCAGTGATCATACTACCTTTAAATTTTAATGGTATTCCTGTGTAAAATAAAAAACACCAGTTGCCCTCCAGTCAGTTCTAACTCATGGAGACCAGGAGTGTGTCAGTAGAACTGTGTTCTGTAGGATTTTCAATGGCTGATTTTTTTTGAGGTTTTTTTTTTTTTTATTGTACTTTAGATGAAGGTTTACAGAACAAATGGTTTCTCATTAAACAGTTAGTACACATATTGTTTTATGACAATGGTTATCAACCCCACAACACATCAACAGTATCCCTTCTCAACATTGGGTTCCCTATTACCAATGGCTGATTTTTTCTGAAGTAGCTCCCTAGGCCTTTCTTCCAAGACTTGATCTTGAACTTCCAACTTTTTAGCTAGCTGATTGTGTTAACTGTTTGTACCACCTAGGGACCCATTCAGCTGCTAACCCAAGGCTACATGGTATTATGAATATGTGATGTTCTTGGGTGGTGCAAGTGGTTAACCAAAAACTTGGAAGTTCAAGTTCCTCAGAGGTTGTGTCCACCCAGAGGTTCAAGCCCATCCAGAGACTCCTTAGAAGAAAGGCCTGGTGATCTACTCCTGAAAAATCATCCACTGAAAACCCACCACACTGTTTTACTCTGACATACATGGGGGTCTTCTTGAATAGAAATCAAATTGAGAGTAACTGGTTTTATGAATATATACTGTTACCTCAATGTAATAAAATTAATTGAGACAATGTTTAAAAAGATGCTGATACAGTTCTTTGTGTTTGCTTGTTCTTTTTCTTAGGATCACTTTCTCCCCTACACATAAAATTTTATTAAATTGCTATATCAGGATGAAAAGATGGCCTCTCTTGATTTAATTTAGAGGTTCCAGTGACATGCACTCCTCTCATTGCTATGACAAATGAACTTTCACCTTAAAAAGCATAATTACAACCTACATAGGCTACATACGTGATTAGTCTGGAAGGGGGCTGCTTGAAGCAAAAGTACCTGGCTAATGATAGTGGATATAATCTGCTAAAAAATGTTGCACATACATAGAAAACAAACAAAAAATAAATAACATCTTATTCTCAAAAATGCCTTTGAAGAAAAGAAATATATGTTAGAAACTATATGTTAGCTGGCATAGAAACTATGAAAAATATCAATTATAGATGGACAGATTAAACCCAATTATACAATCATAACTCCTATTGGAAGTATAAGATGCTATATTTGTTACACTCCAATCACAGGTGCTGTGGTCCACAATTGTGGGTTATTAATAGCAACATCTTCATGACGTTTCCTTCGGTACTTAGATCCTTTTATGGTTTTATAAAATTTCACACTTTGTCTGTTACATTTCAGAATGTGTGGAAGGTTAGATCACCATGTGTGTACACATTTTTTGTTGTTCTTTTTATGTTTGTATTTTTTATAAACCTAGTATTCTATAAAACTACAGAATATATTCCTCCATGTCAAAGACTGCTGTTAGCAAAGGGAAGGCTGTGTAACAGAGTGGTTGAAAACAAATGTCTCAGAGCAATCAATGGTTGCAAGAAAAAATACAGGAAGCCCAGTTAAATTTGAATTTCAGATAAACACTATTTTTTAAATATAAGTATGCCCAAAATATTCCTTGGAACATATATATACTAAAAATATTTTCTATTTTTATGAAATACAAATTTAACTGGCTATCCTGTGTTTTATTCACTAAATGTGGAAACTCTACTTGATTATAAATTCCTGTCATATCACTTAATGCAATGCAATCTTAACAAGTTATTTATTTTCTTTAATTCTCAATTTCCTCATAATATTAAAAGGACTATTTTGAAGGACCACCAGAAGCAATTTGCCTTCAGCTGCAAGGCCAGCAATACATCTTCAGTGTCCTACCTCAGAGCTATATCAACTTTCCAGCCCTATGGCATAATTTAGTCTGCCTATCCCTTCCACAAGACGGCACACTGGTCCATTACACTGATGACATTATGCTGATGGGACTGAAAAGGAAGAAGTGTCAATGATTCTGGACTTATGAGTAAAACACTTGTGTGCTAGAGGGTGGGAAATTAATCCAACAAAAATTTAGAAACCTTCCACCTCAGTGAAATTTCTAGGTGTCCAGTGGTGTGGGGTATGTCAAGCTATTCTTTCTAAAGTGAAGGAAGATTTATTGCATCTGGCCCCTCCCATAACTAAACAGGTGGCACAACACCTAGTGGACCTCTATGGATTTTGGAGGCACCATATACCTCATTTGGGTGTGCTACTCCAGCGTATTGATCAAGTGACTCAAAAAGCTGCTAGTTTTGAGTGGGGCCCAGAATGAAAAAAGGCTCTGCAACAGGTTCAGGCTGCTGTGCAAGCAGTTCTGCCACTTGGGCCATATGATCTGGCTGATCCATTGGTGCTTGAAGTATCAGTGTCAGATAGAGATGCTGTTTGAAGTCTGTGGCAGGCCTCTACTGGGGAGTCACAGCTCAGACCATTAGGATTTTGAAGAAAAGCCTTGCCGTTCTCTGCAGATAACTACACTCCTTTTGTGAAACAGTTTTCAGCTTGTTATTAGTCCTTAGTAGAGATTGAATACTTAACCATGGGCCACTAAGTCACTATGCTGCCTGAGCTGCCCACTATGAACTAGGTATTGTCTGAGCCACAGAGCCATAAAGTTGAGCATGCACAGCAGCACTCCATCATTAAATGGAAGTGGTATATATGAGATCAGGCCTGAGCACAACCTGAACGCACAAGTAAGTTGCATAAGGAAGTGGCCCAAATGCCCATGGTCTCCACTCCTGTCAAATTACCTTCCATCTCCCAGTCTGCACCTATGGCCTCAAGGGAAGTTCCTTATGAACAGTTGACTGAGGAAGAGAAAACTCATGCTTGGTTTACAGATGGTCCTGCATGACATGCAGGCACCAAATGAAAGTGGAGAGCTGCAATGCTACAGGCCCTTTCTGGAAACTCCCTGAAGGACAGTGATGAACGGAAATCCTCCCAATGGACAAAACTTCTAGCAGTAACATGCCTTTTCACTTTGCTTGGAAGGAGAAATAGACAGATGTAAAATTGTATACTGATTCATGGGCTGTGACCAATGGTTTGGAGGTCAGGAAATTGGAAGGAACATGATTGGAAAATTGGAGATGAGGAGGTACGTGGAAGAGGTATATGGAAAGACCTCTCTGAATAAGCTAAAGAAGTGAATATATTTTTGTCTCATGTGAATGCTCACCAAACAGCTACCTCAGCAGATGAAGATTTTAACAATCAGGTGCATAGGGTGATGCATTCTGTGGAAACCAGTCATCCTCTTTTCCTAGCCACTCCTGTCATTGCCCAATGGGCTCATGAACAAAGTGGCCATGGTGTCAGGGATGGAGGTCATGCATGGGCTTAGTAACATGAATTTCCACTCACCAAGGCTGACTTGGTTATAGCTACTGCTGAGTTCCCAATCTACTAGCAGCAGAGACCAACACTGAGTCCCAAATATGTCACCACTTCTTGAGGTGATCAGTCAGTAACCTGGTGACAGATTGATTATATTGGATTGCTTCCATCATGGAGAGAGCAATGTTTTGTTCTTAACTGAAATAGACATTAACTCTGGATATGGATTTCCCTTCCCTGCATGCAATGCTTCTGTGCAAACTACCACCTGTGAGTAACAGAATACTTTATCCACCATCATGGTATTCCACACAGCATTGCCTCAGATCAAGGGACTCACTTCACAGCAAATGAAGTCTGGTAATGGGCCCATGCTCGTGGAATTCACTGGCCTTACCTTGTTCCCCATCATCCTGAAGCAGCTGGCTTGATAGAATGATGGAATGGCATAATTATGGCGCCAGCTAGGTGGCAATAACTTGCAGGGTTGGGACAATGTTCTCTAGGTAGTTGTATATGCTCTAAACAGTCATCCAATATATGGTGCTGTTTCTCCCATACCCAGGATTTATGAGTCCAGGAATTGCAGGTTGGAAATGGGAGTAGCACCATTCACTATTACCCCTTGTGACCTACTCACAAAATATTTGCTTCCTGTCCCTGTGACCCTGTGCTCTTTAGGCCTAGAGGTCTTAGTTTCAAGGGGGAGGTATGCTCCCACCTGGAAACACATTACCAATTCCATTGAATTGGAAGTTATGAATGCCATGTTGCCATTTTGGGCTCCCTATGCCTCTGGATCAACAGGAAAAGAAGGGAGTTACCATATTGGCTGATGTGATTAATCCTGATTAAAAAGAGGAAATCAAATTGGAGGCAAAGAATAGTATGTCTGAAATGCAGGAGATCCCTTAAACCATCTCTTAGTACTACAATGCCCTGTGATTAAAGTCAATGAAAACTACAGCAACTCAATTCTGACATAACTGCTAATGGCCTGGCCCCTTCAGGAATGAAGTTTTGTGTTACCCCACCAGGTAGAGAACCACAATCATCTGAGATTCTTGCTGATGTCAAAGGGAATACAGAATGGGTGATAGAAGGTAGTCCTGCAATGTGACCAGTTTCAGATATGAGGACTGTAATTGTTATGAATATTTCTTCCTTGTATGTTTGCATCAAATATTTTTGTTTTCTTCACTTATAAAATATAAGATGTAAACAGGGATAGTTCATTTTTGGTTATATGTGTGTTAGTTGTATCATGTTAGGCAAGAATGACTTTATAAATATCTTTATTCAGAGATTATGTATGGTTTCAGAAAATGTGTACAGGAGCCCAGTTGACAAGGGGTGGATTGTGATTGTTAAATCGTGTGTCAACTTGACTGGGCCATGATTCTCAATAGTTTGGCTGTTATGATGTAGCTTGGTAGTCATATAATGATGTAATCACTTCCATGAGGAGATCTGATGTAACATGATCACCTCCATCAAGGAATCTGCTTGAGTAGCCAATCAGCTGAAAGAGCATTTCCTTGGGTGTGTGGCCTGCATCCAATATAAGTAGACTTTCTGGCAAGGCTCTTGGGCTTTTGCTTGCTCTGGATCCTGCAGCTGGCTCCTGTTTGTCTGATCTCTGGTTCTTTGGACTTGAGCTAGCAGTTTACCTGCTGTCTTGTCTGCTAATCTTAGGATTCATTGGTCTTCCCAGCCTGTGAGCCAGAGCTCTGCTATCTGACCTGCCAATCTTGGATTCACCAGCCCCTGTAGCTAAGTGAATCAGGAGAAGCCTCCTGCCTGACCTACAGACTTGGGACATTCCAGCCTCTATACCCACATGAGCCATTTCCTTGATATAAATCTTTCTATTGGTGTAGTGGTTAAGAGCTTGGTTGCTAACCAAAAGGTCAGCAGTTCGAATCCACCAGCTGCTCCTTGGAAACTCTCTGGGGCAGTTCTACTCTCTCCTACAGGGTAGCTACAAGTCAGAATCAGCTTGACGGCAGCGTTTTTTTTTTTTTTTTTTTTTTTTTTATATTTACACACTTTACTGGTTTTGCTTCTCTAGAGAACCCCACCTAAGACATAGATAAAAATACATTACATTTATAATTTATTATAAGAATTAAATCATAAAATTCATGTTAAGTCTTATTGCAGATTATGACTCAATAAATGACATTGACTATTGAATTGTAGGCATCGTGATAAGAAGCCCTGGTGGCACAACGGTTAAATGCTTAACTGCTAACTAAAACATTGGAGGTTCAAACCCACTAAGTAGCTCTGCAGGAGAAAGACCTGGCAATCTGCTTCTGTAAAGATTACAGACAAGAAAATCCTATGAACAAGTTCTAGTCTGCCACTTAGGGTCACTATGAGTCAGAATCGACTCAGTACCCAACAACAACAACAAGGCATCATGATATTCTTAAATTATAATTATAACATAATTTTATTTTATTATACAATTAATGTTTATTTTTCTCCAGAAATATTGGGAAATGTAGTGAACCATACATATGAAAATAACAATGTGCAAGGAATCCTGCAGACATGTCCCCTAGTACTATTTCAATGTATTTCCTCCCAGATCTTTATTATGCTTCTATTTTCACAGATGTTGACATTTGTTAGAATCCACTTTAATTTTTTATTGCAGTTATAGCTTATATTGTTCATATTTTGATAACTTCTAATAAATATATTTTTGATAATTGTGGTAGTGGTGGTTAGAGTTCATATTTACTGAATGTTCACTAAGTGCCTTACCATTTCAGTAAGTTGTAAGCTAAGCACTTTAGATTATTTCATTTGACATCATTTCCAATATATTTTCCATAATATTACCTTACTTTTAGAAAGATAGGCTCTTTCTAAATTGTTGTTGTTGTTATTGTTAGGTACCTTCCAGTGTATTCAGACTCATAGCAACCATATGTACAACAGAACAAAACACTGCCCAGTCCTGCACCTTCCTCATAATCATTGCTATTAGAGCCCATTTTTGCAGCCACTGTGTCAATCTACCACATGGATTGTTAATTCATATTTTTTCACTACCCTCTACCATACTAAACATGATATCCTTGTCCAGGAACTATCCCTCCTGATAACATGTCCAAAGTTCATGACACGAAGCCTCACCATTCTTGCTTCCAAGGAACACTCAGGACTCAGGCTGTACATCTTCCAAGATAGGCTTGTTCATTCTTCTGGCAGTCCATGGTGGAGTCAATATTTTTTACCAACACCATAATTCAAAGGCATCAGTTCTTCTTTTGTCTTGCTTATTCATTGTCCAGCTTTAGTATGTATATGAGGTGATTGAAAATATCATGGCTTGGGTCAGGGACACCTTAATCCTCAAAGTGGCATATTTTCTTCTTAACACTTTAAAGAGGTCTTTTGCAGCAGATTTGCCTAATGAAATACGTAGTTTGATATCTTTACTGCTGCATCCATGGGCATTGATCGTGGATCCAAGTAAAATGAAATTCTTGACAATTTCAATCTTTTCTCCATTTATCGTTATGTTGCTTATTGGTCCAGTTGTGAAGATTTTTGTTTTCTTTACGATAAGGTGTAATCCATACTGAAGGCTGTAGTATTTGATCTTCATCAGTCAGTGCTTCAAGGCCTCTTCACTTTCAGCAAGCAAGGTTGTGTCATCTGCAAATTGCAGGTTGTTAATGAGTCTTCCTCCCATCCTGATGCCAAATTCTTCATTTAATCTTGTTTCGGATTATTTGCTTAGCATACAGATTGAACAAGTATGGTAAAATGATACAACCCTGATACACACCTTTCCTGATTTTACTTCACAGAGTAGCCCCTTGTTCTGTTTAAACAGCTGCCTCTTGGTCTATGTATAGGTTTCTCATGAGCATACTTAAGTGTTCTCGAATTCCCATTCACTGCAATGTTATCCATAATTTGTTATGCTCCACATAGTCAAATGCCTTTGCATAGTCAATAAAACATAGGTAAACATCTTTCTGGTATTCTCTGTTTTCAGTCATGATCTATCTGACATCAGCAATGATATCCTTTGTTCCAAGTTGTCTTCTGAATCTGGCTTGAATTTCTGCCAGTTCCCTGTTGATATACTGCTACAACCACTTTTAAGTGACCTTCAGCAAAATTTTACTTTTGTGTAATATTGATATTGTTCCATAATTCCCACATTCTGTTGGTTCAGCTTTCTTTGGAATGGGCACAAATATGGATTTCTTCCAGTCAGTTGGCCAGGTAGCTGTCTTCCATATTTCTTGGCATAGATGAGTGAACGCTTCCAGCATTTCATTCTGTTGCTGAAACATTTCAATTGGTATTGTGTGAATTCCGAGAGCCTTGTTTTCGCCAATGCCTTTAGTGCAGCTTGGACTTCTTCCTTCAATACCATTGGTTCTTGATCATATGCTACTTCTTTAGGTGGTTGAACATCGACCAATTCTTATTGGAACAGTGACTCTGTGTATTCCTTTCATCTCCTTTTGATGCTTCTTGCTTTGTTCAATATTTTACCCATAGAATCCTTCAATATTGAAACTTGAGGCTAAAATTTTTTTTCAGTTCTTTTATCTTGAGAAATGTTGAGCACTTTCTTCCCTTTTGGTTTGCTAACTCCAGGTCTTTGCACATTCCATTACAATACTTTACTTTGTCTTCATGATTTTTGTCTGATAAGTGAGGAATAGGTGTATATTCATATACATAAAACTCCTGCCAATTTAATCATCCCTCTTTAAATAACCCCTAATCCAATTAGTCATAATTTAGATTTTCTAAATAATTTATATATTGTTGCAGTAATGTTAAAGATAACCTCCTTAGAAGTGCAGAGATCATCCAGATTATTCACTGGTTATATGCAGCAATTTTATCCATAATAATGTATTGTTTTAAGTATTTGCAGCCATTTTATCCGTAATAATAGGTTGATGGAGCCAGAGCTCATAACCAATGGTTTCTAACTACTACAAGTAAGATAATCCTCAATATGGTCACTTTAGTGTGTATCAAACATACATCCCAAAATAAAGAAACAAAATGTAACCATGATACATAGCGTGCCTTAATAACTTTTAATATTATTTCAAAGGATAGCATTAAATAAATGTCAACATGCTAAGAAATATGACGTTTTTCCCTCTGCAAATAACTTAAGATTTTTAGATGATCAGAAGTTAGGTATTGGCAATGTTTTATGAGGCTGCTAAAAGCTTACATACATGGGCGATTTATAATAGATCAAGCTTCAGGAGACCAAGGTGAGTGGGATTTGAAGTCTTTCACAGGAATAATCCCTGAAGAAATCAATATTTAGTCTTGAAAGAAATAGAAAGTCTCCTTGGGAGTAAGTTTTAAAGTTTTTATTTAAATATGTTGTCCTTGACAAGTTATTAAACTTTTCATCTGTATAATCAGATATGAGGATATGATTTATAAGCTCCCTGGCAATTCTAAAATTAAACAATAATTATGATACAAGTTTGAAGAACACTCTTTTAGAAATAAAGTGGACTAATTTCTTTCATTTTTAAAAACATTTATTAAACACCAAGGATGTGCAAAGCATAGTTCTGGTAAATGGAAGAAATTGAGAAACTCAAGAAAAGCCATCTGCTCTCGTATAATCTAGAATAAACAGACACACCCACAAACAAGAAATAAAAGACCCAAACCAGTAGCTGCAGAGTCAACTTCGACTTATGACAACTCCATGTGTGTCAGAGTACGACTGTGATCCATAGGGTTTTCAATGGCTGATTTTCTGAAGTAGATTGGCAGACCTTTCTTCTGAATTGCCCCTGGGTGGACTCTAACCTCCAACCTTTTGGTTAGCATCTGAGTGCATTAAACATTTGCACCATCCAGGGAAGAGCAGATAACTAATCTATAGCAGTAAGAGTCCTATGAAGTAAATATGTCATTTAGTTCTAGAAAAGCATATGCCTTATCCCTCATAAAAACTTCCATCTTGATAGTTAAATATTAAAATAGACTTGGGTGCTTAATGTTTGGTATTGGGATGGAAGAGTGGGATGGGACCGGTGATTCCTTCACATAAAATTGTGTTATTTGTTATTCATTTCATGTGGCTTGGTTTTATCCCAAGTAAACTAAATATTCTTTTTATACAAATCCTGTGTTATAATTGTTTCTGATCTATATTTTATAGAGTACTATTAAATTTACATAGTAAACTCCTAATAATGCGCCTGGGTGGTGCAAGCAGTTTGCCGTTGGCTGCTAACCGAAAGGTTGGGGGTTCAAACCCACCCAGCAGCTCCATGGAAGGAAGGTCCTGGAAACTGCTTCCAGAAGTTTACAGCCTTGAAAACTCTATGGAGAAGTTTTTCTCTGCAGTGCATAGGGTCGGCATAGTTGGGGGCCAATTAGACAGCAGCTAACAACAACCACAACAAGCACTTAATAAATACCGGGGATACTTCCAGAAATCACATCCAAGTTAAGAATTAAAAGAAGAATTAATCTACTTCTAATTTCCTATCACTAACATTTGATCATTTTTAACCTATCCCATAAGAAATGCATGTGAGTTGGAGGAAAACTATTAAATTTTTTAAAAGCTATTTTTTTCACTTATATAAAAGTGATCTCCTCAATATTTCATGTGTCTGGGAATTCTCTCTAATGCAACTAGATACTACTATAGATACATACATTGTCGATAGTACCTACACTGTATGTTCTGAAGAAGTAACATTAAGCATTAAATAATCAACAGCAAATAGCTGTGATTTGTCATAAAAATCCAGTGAATTTATAACCGGATGGTTAATGAAATCTAATAGCATTGTTTCTTATGTCTTATTATTAATACTTGTTGATATATAACAATTTTACAAGAAGAAAGGGGTGTGTGTGTGTATGTATGTGTGCACACATGTGTATGTGTCTATGTGGACCTGAGGTTCACCTTGAAGAAGTAAGGAATGCTGGTCAAAAAGGAGAGACAAATTTTTTAGCTACAAGTTGTTTCATTAAGCTTTATAGTAATGAGGTTTAGGTACGTTTAAGTGTGTAGTGAGAACCCAAGGTGGATGGTTAGTGTTATTTCAGATTCCAAGCCACAGTGCCTATCACACAGTTAACATTCAAAATACATTTTTAAATAAAATAAAATACCAACATATATTCTCAAAAAGTTCCCAAAGATCCATAGTCCTCTCATTTTATTTTATTTTTTTACTTTGTTCAGCTATTGTGAAAAACATAGAGACTAAGCTTAAGAAAAACTGTTGTTATCAGGAGCAATAAGTGGATCTTCTTTTACAGAGACAATTATAGTATGGAACAGGCATTCTCTATAGCTTATCATTGTTTCTATGGAAATGATTTATCTTTTCACATGCTTTTATGTAAAATATCTGAGAATCTAGCAATTAGTTCACCTCTTTGTTATACCTTTTCTATAAAGATTTTAGCATGTTTTGAGATGAAATAGAGGCAAAGATATGTTAGACACTCCACAGGCAAATCAAGATGCCCTTTGAGGTCTTTGGCTCCCAAAAATGATCTGATAGTTCTAAGAAAAGACAGCTTTTGTTCTGATTATACATGCAAGCAGTGATAAAATAATGTGTTTTTTTTTCATTTTTCTGAATAATAAAACCTTCAAAGCATGCTTTTATTGTCTTTTGAATAAGAATTATTAGTTTCACTTACAGAAATAAATTATTTTATTTAGCAAGATCATTCTTTCTTTGGAAAGACAGTGATGTTGCCCAGTTTTTGTGTGAAAGCTTTCATATTAGGCATATCATCTGTAAAACCCTCAGAATTCAAGGTTCATATGTTGAAGTAATGCAAAGTTATGCATTGTTAGAGGCAGAGATTCAACAGGCATCGTTTCAATCTAAATCCGTTTAAAAAGTTAAAAAGCCCAAGTCAGGGTGCCTAAGCAACATACCCGTCGTTGTCTATTTGCTGTTTAAAGAGATGCATTTTTTAAAGAAACACCCAATTAGATTTAAAGTAAAAGCCTGAAAGAAGATGAGTGTGCCATGCCAACAGGAAATAAAAGAAATCTAAAGTGACTGTATTGATACCTTACAAAACAGACTTCACTGAAAAGATCATTACTAGAGAGAAAGAGAGATAGCTCTTAACACCATTCTAACAACTTTGCAAGCGCACATCAAATATTCACCAAGATAGATTATATGTTGAGCCATGTAGCCAGTCTAAGTCGGCTTCAAAAGATTGAATTCTTATAGTATTTGTTACTCTGACCAAAAAGGAACTAAATCAAGAATCACTGACATTGAAGCATTAAAAGCATGTAAAACTCGCAGATATCTGCAACGTAAACAATTCCCTTAAAAAAAATGCTTTTGTCAAAGAAGAAATCACAAAGAAAACTAGAAAATATTTGAACTGAATATAATGAAAACAAAATATGCAAATTTGGGGGGATGCAGCTTGTGATGGTTAATTTTAGGCGTCAGCCTCACTAGGCTATGGTGCCCATTTGTTTGATCAAACACTAGTCTGGAAGTAGTTATGAAATATTACATGTGATTGTATCAGTTGACCTTATGTAAAGCAGATTACCCTCCATAATATGGAGGGGACTTACTCAATCAGTTGAAGGCCTTAAGAGAAAAGAGGGGAGTTTCGTGGAGGGAGTATTCTATAAATAGACATCTTGTCCAAATTCTCTCTTGCCTTCATCACCTGAAATGTGGATTTTGGGGCACAAGATTGTCTGAATTTACAGCCTGTCACCTGATCTACCCATTTTGCCAGCCCCTACAATTGTGTAAATTGATTCCTCAAAATAAATCTCTATATACCTATTTCTATGTCTCTCTCTATATCATCTATGCCGAAGTTCAAGCTGATTCTAAAGAGGACTTGGAATAAGGGATATCATTGTTGTCAGATGGATCTTGGACAAAAGGAAAGAATACCAGAAAGATGTTTACCTGTGTTTTATCAACTACACAAAGGACTTTGACTGTGTGAATCATAACAAATTATAATTAATGAAAATTCCAGAAAACTTAATTGTGTTCATGCAGAACCTATACACGGATCAAGAAAGGGGCAATCTTTACAACAGAACAAGGGGATACTGTGTGGTTCAAATTGGAAAAGGCTTTCAGTCTACATGCTGAACAAACAATTTGAGAAGCTGGCTATGTGAAGAAGAGTTGGGCATCGGGACACATCGTCAATAAAGAACAATCTTAGAAAAGGGCATCATGTTTAGTAAAGTAGAGGACCAATGAAAAAGAAGAAAACACTCAATGAATTGGATTATTACAGTAGCTGCCAACAATGGACTCAAATATACCAACAGTCATGAAGCCAGCACATTTTGTTCTGTTAATACATAAGGTCTCCATGAGTTAGAGCAGAATCAATGGTAACTAACAACATCTATATCTATAACCGTATTTCTTTGTCTACTTGTTTACCTACCTACCTTACCTATCTACCTATTTATCTGCCTATCTATCTACCTCTTTCTCTTTGTACCCATCCAACCATCCATCCATCCATCTCTTGCTGGTTTTGTTTTTCTAAAGAACCTTGACTAAGATACAGCTAAAGTAGTGCTTAAAGGGAAATTGATATCTCTAAATATTTATGAGAAAAAAGAGTCAAGTATTTATGTTCTAAGTTCCCAATTTAAAAACTAGAAAAATAATAACAAATTCAATCCAATTAAAATCCCTTTTTTTCTAACATTTATTTACTTGTATTAAGCAATACAGTAAACCATGCATAGGTCTTTAGGATGCTTTACGACTAAAGACATTTGGTAGGATTACTTGTGAAATAATTATTTATCAGTGGAGACTTTTCCAGCTCCTTTCACATCAAATCATTTAGGTGCCTGCCCACTACAATTAAGTAAGCAAAGCCTGATTTTACCTGTAGGTACTAAATGTGCTTAAGAAAGTGATTGTTCTTACTTTAATAATGGTGTATTTATAGGCCAGCCAAATATTTCTACTACAGTTATATATTACTCGTTTTTCTAGAGGTGACAGTTTTCTATCAAAGGGATTGTCTGCTTCCTATGATGTACATTTAATTATTTATCTAAAATGGAAACTGCAAATTGTACCATTCTAGTATATATATGGAGCCCTGGTGGTATAGTAGTTAAGAACTCGGCTCCTAACCAAAAGGTTGGCAGTTCCAATTCACCAGCTGCTCCTTGGAAACCCTACAGGGCAATTTTATCCTGTCCTATAGGGTCACTATGAGCTGGAACCAACTCGACATCAATGGGTTCAATGGGATATGTGTGTGTGTGTGTGTGTGTGTGTGTATAAAGGGGTATGCTGAGGTTTGAGAGGCTAATTGACTTGTCCCAGGATTTTTGTCAGGAAAAACTGCTTCTACTAAATATTATAAAATGTGTGACTCCTATAACAGTAACTAGCGATAAGAATAATATATGGTCATCAAAAGATCTGACTGCAATCTGGGCAAGGCTGATAGAGCAGATTGCATGCTTTAACTCAGGCAAATCTTCTGGAAGACAATTCAGGGGAATTTGGTCTTATTTGATTTCCTATGATTCACTCTATTTAAGTGGTCACTATGATCTTGGTAAATTCACTGAATGGCAATGCTTTGCTAATGGATATTCCAGGCCATCAGATTTTACCTAAATTGCCTGGACATTTTAACCAAAGCATTTGGACATATTATATTACTAGACATAATCATAAACATCTTGAGCCACCTCTTCTTGGAATGAATGATTTTTTAAATAAATAAATAAAAGATGGATTAATAGGATGTTTTAGTAATATTTGGAAGATTTTTATTTTAAAATTTTACTATCAATACAAATATGCTGTAAAATTTTTCTCTGTTATTTTCTGTAGACAATTTTATTTTCAAAATGTAAATGTACTTTCATGACAATAAAAAGATTGTTTTGTTCATTTTTTAATCCTGCTCTTGGTACCTGAATATTAAATATATCTTGTGACTCTTTACTGTAACTAAAAATAGATTGTTTTTCTAAGATAATGCCAGATTTTTAAAAATCTGTTGTCCAAGGAAAAATATAATTAAATAATTATAATTCAAATGGACAACTATGTTGCCACCTGTAGGTACTAAATATGCTTAAGAAAAATTTGCCTTGTTACCACCATGGATAACAGTTTTAAGGTTTAAGATTAGTAGAGGCATATCTATATTTGTTCAGACATGTTTTGGTTGACCATTATTTGTGTTTTGTAAAAGTCAGAACTATCTTTAAAATCATTATGCAAATAATGCACACAATATATGTTTTTTGCCAACCGTGAAATCCACCCGCACATTACTTTCCTATGTGTGCTATGCGCATTATATGTGTGGGTGTATTATTTGCGAAAAATACAGTAGTTCATAAAAAAATCCCACACGGCCACAATCAGAAGAACCTCAGGAAAGTTTTCTTGTTTCAAAAAACATATACATGATGTATTTTTTCCATTCTTTGATTTTTAACATTAGGGTGTGTCTCTTGTAGACAACATATTGATGGACTGTTTTTATCCATTCTTTCGCTGTCTATTTATGCATGCATTTAAGCCATTTACAGCGTGATTATCAATAGGTGTGAGTTCATTGCTGTCATTTTGTAGTGCTTTTTTTTTTTTTTTTTTTTTTTTTTTTTTTTTTTGTGGTGCTAACGTTTTCTTTGTTCCTCTTACTCTTCTGTGCTGAATTCCTTTTGTTTGTGGATTTTCTTTTCCTTCCTTTCATTTTTGCAGATTTTGTGTTTACTGAGAATTTATGCTTTTCTTCTTTATTTTGATGTGTATGTTTGTTAACTTTCTTTATGGGCACTCTTTTAACTCAATACTGAAGTCAACCCTGAGGTTCACCCTTCAGCCAAAGATTAGACAGGCCCATAAAATAAACAATAACGCACCTAGCTCAACCATGTATATGAGACTAAATGGGCACACAAGCCAAGGGGCAAGAACAAGAAGGCAGGAGAAACAGAAAAGCTGGAAGAGTGGAAACGGGGAACTCAAGGTTGGGAAGGGGAGAGTGTTGATATGTCACAGAGTTGGCAACCAATTTCATAAAACAATATGTGTATTAATTGTTTAATGAGAAACTAATTTGCTCTGCTTTTACCTAAAGCACACACACACAAAAAAAAAAAATTAAAAAAAGTACCTGGATGCACACTCAAAGCCCATCGTTCATCCAAAACACATAGATACACAGGCACACAATTTATTTATTATCCACCTGGTCCTTGTAGGCAATGCACCTTACAAATTTTTATATTTTGCATCTTACAGATTCCCAATGAATAGGGATATAAAACTGAAGGGATATTTGCAAAAGGGACATGTAAATGTTCCGAAGAAAAACTTAACCTTCTTTACGATCTTGTAAGTATTACTGTTCATTTGTCAGGAAGCATCAGACATACATTTGATACTTGCAGAGAGCTGACACTATCTCTCTCTAATGTGCTTAGAAACATTTGGTTAACAAGGAGTTAGACTACTACTTAAATCTTTCTTTATTCTTCTCAGTTTTTTTCATTGTACTTTAGATGAAAGTTTACAGAGAAAAGCAATTTCTCATTAAACAATACATATATTATTTTGTGACATTGATTGCCAACCCCATGGCATGTCAACACGCTCCCTTCTTGACCTTGGGTTCCCCATTACCAGCTTTCCTGTCCCTTTCTGCCTTCTCATCCTTGCCCCTGGGCTAGTGTGCCCATTTAGTCTTGTTTTGTTTTATTGACCTGTCTAATTTTCTGCTGAAGAGTGAGCCTCAGGAGTGACTTCAGTACTGAGTTAAAAGGATGTACAGAGGTCATACTGTCAGGGTTTCTCCAGTCTCTTTCAGACCAGTAAGTCTGGTCTTTTTTTGTGAGTTAGAATTGTGTTCTACATTTTTCTCCAGCGCTGTCTGCGACACTCTATTGTGAACCGTGTCAGAGAAGTCAGTGGTGGTAGCTGGGCACCAACTAGTTGTGCTGGACTCTGGTGGAGACTGTGGTAGTTGAGGTCCCCTAGTCTTTTGGACTAATCTTTCACTTGTGTCTTTGGTTTTCTTCATTCTTTCTTGCTCCAGATGGAGTGGGACTGGTGGAATATCTTAGATGGCTGCTCACAAGCTTTTAAGACCCCAGATGCTACCCACCAAAGCAGGGTGTGAAACATTTTCTTTATAAACTATGTTATGCCAGTTGAGCTAGATGTTGCCCGAGACCATGGTCTCCAGCCCTCAGCCCTCAGTCCTTCAGGGAGTTTGGACATGTCAACGAAGCATCCATGACCTTGCCTTGGTCAAGTTGTGCTGATTTCCCCAGTATTGTGCACAGTCTTACCCTTTACCGAAGTTACCTCTTCTCTATTGTCTAGTTTGTGCTTTTCCCTCCCCTCCCTAGTAACCATCAAAGATTGTTTATTTCTGTTTGTAAACCTTTTCATGAGTTTTTATAATAAAAGAACTATACAAAGAAAATGATATAACACTACTGCAAGAAACCAGACAAGACCTACATAAATTAAAAAGATACCATACTCATGAATAGGTAGACTCAACAAAGGGAAAATGTCAGTTCTATCCAAAGCAATCTACAAATACAATGCAATCCATATCCAAATACCAATAGGATTCTTTAATGAGATGGAAAAACTAATCATTAACTTTATAAGGAAAGGAAAGTGGCCCCAGATAGGTAAAGCACTACTGAAGAAGAAGAGTAAAGTAGGAGGACTCCCACTACCTGACCTCAGAACCTACTATATGGCTACAGTAGTCATAACAGCCTGGTATTGGTACAATGACAGACACATTGACCAATGGAACATAATCAAGAACCCAGATGTAAATCCATCCACCTATGATCAGCTGATCTTTGACAAAGGCCCAAAGTCCGTTAAATGGGGAAAAGACAGTCATTTTAATAAACGGTGCTGGCAAAACTGGATGTCCATCTGTAAAAAAATAAAACAGGACCTATACCTCACACTATACACAAAAACTAATTCAAAATGGACCAAAGACCTAAATAGAAAACCAAAAACTACAAAGATCATAGAAGAAAAAATAGGGTCAATGATAGAGGCCTTAATACATGGCATAAATAGGATAGAAACCATAACTAACAACACAAACACCAGAAGATAAGGTAGACAACTGGGATCTTCTAAAAATTAAACGTTTATGTTCATCAAAAGACTTCATTAAAAGAGTAAAAAGAGAGTCTACGGACTGGGAAAAAAAAATTCGCTGTGAAAAATGTGACAAAGTTCTAATCTCTAAAAGCTGTAGGAAAATCCTATACCTCTGCAACAAAAGGCAAATAATCCAATTAAAAAATGGACCAAGGAATGAACAGACACTTCACTAAAGAAGACATTCAGGTGGGTAACAGACACATGAGGAAATGCTCGTGATCACTAGCCATTAGAGAAATGCAAATCAAAACTACAACGAGATACCATCTTACCCTGACATTACTGGCACAAATCAAAAACACAGAAAAGAACAAACGTTGGAGAGGCTGCATGGAGACTGGTACTCTTATGCACTGCTTGAGGTAATATAAAATGGTACAACCACTGTGGAAAACGATGTGGTACCTGCTTAAAAAGCTAGAAATAGAAATACCATATGATCCAACAATTCCACTCCTAGAAATATATTCTAGAGAAATAAGAGCATCACACAAATAGACATATGCACACACACGTTCATTGTAGCATTATTCACAACAGCAAAAAGATGGAAACAACCTAAGTGCCCATCAACAGATGAATGGATAAACAAATTATGGTACATACATACAATGGAATAGGACAAAACGATAAAGAACAATGACGAATCTGCAAGGCATCTCACAACATGGATGAATCTGGAGGGCATTATGCTGGGTGAAATAAGTCAATCACAAAAGGGCAAATATTATTCTTTTTAGTTTGATCAAGAGTTGACATTGTCATCATGCTCTGACCTTTCAGTTCATCAAATAGGCAAGCATAAGGTCAACTTCAGGGACTTACTGAGAATATTTCTCTTAGAGATGGTCATTATTGTTGCAAAACACTAAATCAATAATGCTATGGGTTTTCTCAGTTACATATTTAATCACACACATTTCTAGCAAATGATAGTTAATAATTTACTGACATGAAAGCTATAAAAACACATAGATTTAACAATTCCTTCATAGCAAAGTTCACAAATCTACTCTGTGCAAAATGCAAAATGTGTCAAGTAATTGAAGAAGCAGTTATTTTATAGTAAAGGAAAGAGTGAGCCACTTGACAAAGGTCTCAGAGTTGTGACTGCATCTCTGCAGTGTGAAATTTGCTCTCCCAGCTTTATTAATTGGAACCTAAGTTATACACTTATAGAAAAACACACAATTCACATCACCAAAATTAATAAAACATAGTTTTTTTCACAAGCTAAATGTTTATATTTTTGAAGCAAAATAATGGATCTGACACCTGTATTTTACAGTTTAAAAGCACTTTTATTTATAATCTCCCATTTCATATAATTCTCATAAGAATTTAAGGCAAAATTAGTCAGAAATGGCTAACAGAAGTTATTCAAAATGTAGAAATAGGTGAAATGGAGGCTCCCCCTCCTCCCCACTTGTCAGCCCTTCCTATGATGGCCCCCAAATCTCTAGACTCTGCGAAGCGGCTCCGCGCCGTGGGCAACCGGAGCTTCTGCAGTGGCGAGTACACCAAGGCCTCAGGGTTCTATGGCCGCGGGCTGCGTGTGCTGCAGGCGCAAGTCTCCACCAGGGCAGGTTCTTTGGACCCTGAAGTGTTGTCTACTCCAACCAAGCGGCACGCCACTTGAAGAATGGAAACTGCTAAGACTGCATCAAAGATTGCACTTCAGCACTGGCCATGGTTCCCTTTCAGCCTTAAGCCCCTGCTGAGACGGGCAGCCGCCTGTGAGACTCCGGAGAAGTTCCCGCTGGACTATGTCAATTACATGTCTGTGCTGCAGATTGGTAAGAGTATGACGTCAGCCCTGGAAGGCATCAACAGAATGATCAGAGTTCTCACGGACTCCCTTGGGCCCGATTGCCGTCAGAAGCTGCCTCCTACCCCCTTGGTGCCTGTCTCAGCTCAGAAGAGATGGGATTCCATGCCCTCGGAAGAACACAAAGATTCAGCTAAAAGCAAACCCAAAGAAACCACCACAGCAAAGAACAAAGTGCCTTCTCCTGGGGATGTGGAGAGAGCCAACGCTCCGAAGGAAGACGGCAATGAGTTTGGAAAGAAGGGAAACTGTAAGAAAGCTATTGAGAAGTACAGTGAAAACCTCTCGTTTAGTAACCTGGTATCTGCCACCTGTACCAACAGAGTGCTCTGCTATCTGGCCCTGAAGCAGTGAAGGACTGTGCCCTCAAGCTGGATGGAAAGAACCTGAAGGCACTTTACACACAGGCTCAAGTGTTTACAAGGCACTCAAGGACTGTAAATCCAGTCTTGCACACATTGGCAGCCTCCTGTAAACTGAGCCGAAGAACAGGGCCCCCACCCCCAACCCCGCACAGAAGTTGCAGGAGGAAGTTAACCAGAGCTTAAAATAAAACCCCAAAGGGGCAGCAGGATATCTCTGCCTGACCTTACCCAGAGAATCCAGGGGCCTCTTTCCTCTGTGCCAGCTCCTGAGACCCAGCATGCCCCAGAATGAGCTCTGAACACACTCTTCTCCCCTGGAGAGGCCATGGCCTCCTACTCCTTCTCCCCCTGGAGGCTTTGCTTATTCAAATTAAGCCCAGTGTAGTTTTGCTGGGAAAGGTCCCCATCAGAGCTGACCTGTAAGGTCCATGCCCTGTTGCCCACGCCCTCCTACCTCAGACGGCTAGTGGGCCACACAAACAGGTCTTCATTAGCAAAGCCCCTGGCTTTGTCCTTGCCACAAGCATGCTCCAGACTGAGTGCTGCCTTTGTAGCTTCACCAGACGCACCTCACTATAATTAACCCCTTAATCAGAGCAGCACTGAGCTCCTGGGCAGAAGTGCAGGTTACAGGTAAGGGATATGCTAGAACACCTGGCCCACCACATCCCAAGCAGCCTGTTGAGCTGGTTCTCCGGGGCTGCCCTCCCTCCCCTTTGTAAATCTGTGTTCTGAGCACCAGTGCCTTTTGTTTGGATCCTCATTTGATGGGTATGCAGAGCCCTGACCCTTGATGGTTTTATTTTTGACCCTCTCTGTGCTGCTGCATCTTGTGAGAAGGTGCCCAAGCTGTTTCAAGAGCTGGGTGATGGTTGTGGCTGCTCCCACGGGAGGTGGGAGGGGAAGATGGCCTCCTTGACGTCACTGCCCTCCCGCTCTGGGCAGGGCCTTGCCCGTTCCAGGCCTCTTCATTCTTTGTAATATGTTGATGTTATTTTGAACTGAACTGACTCTGATTTTGTTGAACTGTATTTAAGCTATTGCATTAGAATTCTCTCTTCTACATTAAAAAAAAAAAATGTAGAAATAGGGAAACGAGATTACTAGTTTTCCTTTCAGATAAGGGCTGGGATTGACTCTGTCTTGACTGGGTTATACCACAACTCTCTAGGGGCAGAGATTTGCTTCTACACGTTTGCTCGGTAAAGACATTATTAATTTCTACCCAGTGAAGCAGATAAATTCAATGGCTATGGTTTACAGTCCAGTCAGGTATTAACCACTTTTACATCCAACCAACAATCTCATCCTAGCATTTCTTATAAACACACCTCATTTCTCAAATGCCCTTTGCAATATTTGCACCCTCTTAGGGATTCCCTCAGTAATTAATAAGTTTTATAAAATCTTTGACATGTGTTCATTTTAAATGTGCATGATTTACCTTTTAGAAATTTAAACCTTAAACATTCATATTTGTGTAGGACAAACACCATGCCAGCCTGTCAGGCTAAATTCTTTAGGACAATGGTTATTGATTTTTAGAGACATTTGTGGACTTTGACAAACGCATTCACCTCTCAGGTCTCTTGCATCCTAAATATAAAATGAGGAGACTGATTATATCATCTATATCCCTTCCTTCACTCTAAAATGTTATTATATTGTGATTCTAAGGGCTCAATTTGGCAAAACATGTAAAAGCCTAAATAATCTTACTAATTATGCAAAGGAAAAGTCTACATATCTGATAGTATGTCACTTACTATTAGAATTCTCTGCATATGTAGCCCTTGAAGCTGGCAGTAGACACTGAGAAAAAGATAATAGCTAAATGTGGTCAAATAGCGGGCACTCAAAGTGGCTGAATCTTCATAGCTCTATTATTGGGAAGCCATGGACTACATCCCGTTTTCTCTTGCCCTTTATTCAGCATTTCACCTCCTTAAAATCAGGGTAGTAGTGGAGGATAAAGAAGTAGAGATTGGCTTACATTCTCCAGGTTAACTTTCTATGGTATTCACCAAGTTTGCTTGATAATGATTTTACTTAACAGTTTTCCTGATCTTTAAGATTTAGGTATGACATTCAACACCCAAAGTCATAGGCTGCTATGATTTTCTTTCATTCATGACCACTAAGAAGGTCCATCCTGTAATCTTAAAAATAACTTTGAGACAAAATAAATTCTTAAAGAAATATTTCTGAGAAAACTGCAAAGCAGTTTTCTTTAAAATGACTTAATTTAAAGGTATTTCTTTTGTTCAAGTCTATTTTTTCCCTTCTTACCAAGACTCTGGTAGCCTCAAAATTAAAATTTGTTGATGCTATGGTAATATATTGCCATTAAGGTATTGGCATAGATTATGAAATATGTATTCATGACAGAATAATTTTTAATAAATACAATGCCCCTGGTCTTTAGCCACACTTTATATACAGTGAAATCTCTAAGAGCCAGAACTCGACGAGACTGCCTTGTTTTTCTAGGTCTCTCAAGTTTTCCACCTTTGACAGGTGCAATCTTACCACTTTTCTATTGCACTCTATTAGTGGAAAATATTTGAGTTTTCCTTCTCTGATAGGTTTCTGCCTTATACAGGCTCTGACTTTCACAGGTTTTACCGTATTGAGTCTTTCTTTGACTTTAGAGGTAAGCAATGTGTAATACTAATCTATGAAGAGAAATCCTTTTCAGCTGATGTGTGTACGTGTGTGCTTCAAGAAGATATCGTTAAGTGGTGGTTAAAAAAATAAGCAAGAGAGAAAGAAAGAGAAGGAGATAATTCAAACCAACAATAATAACAAAAGGGATTACATAATCAAATAAATTGTTTAGAAAACACAGGTTGAAATCAAACTAACCAAGTGTCTTTATTACAGGACAATTTACATCTTGTAGCCTTTATTAGGCTATTTCCCGCCATAGGGAAGCTTCGATAGAGGGATACTGTGTGCTATAGGGTTGCTATGAGTCGGAATTGATTCAACGGCAACGGGTTTGTTTATTTTTGGTTTGGCATGAAGCAGTGGAGAAAAATATTTTACTATAGAAATTTTTAACCTGAATTACTTTCCAGGATTTGGTAGCTGATGTCTGTTGTTGTTAGGTGCCATCGAGTCAGTTCCAACTCATAGCGACCCTGTGTACAACAGAACGAAACACTGCCCAGTCCTGCACCATCCTCACAATCGTTGTTATGCTGAAGACCATTGTTGCAGCCACTGTGTCAATCCATCTTGTTGAGGGTCTTCCTCTTTTTCGCTGACCCTCTACTTTACCAAGCATGATGTCCTTCTCCAGGTACTGGGCCCTCCTGACAACACGTCCAAAGTATGTGTAGTCTTAAATATGCTATTTTTTAAAATTCAAATTTTAAATTTCTTGAAAATAAAACTAAATAAACACTTTGAATTTAATAGATATCATTGTATATCTGGACTGACATGCATGAAGCAAACTAATTTTCAAGATACTTAAAATGCACCCATTTTTTCTGGAGATCACTGATCTGGAAACTTCATCTTTCCAGATAAGCTAAGAATCAGTAACTATGTAAGAATTATTTCCTGGGTTAGCCAAAATAAAAAACTATAAATTACATAGATTACAAATTTGCACATGTTCTTAGGTGAGTCCACTCAAGCAAGTCTGATTGGTATAATTTTCTAATTTCTTAACTCACAGCGGGGGAAAATAGAAGTTTTCAGTTAGTAATATCGAGAAAATAAGGAATGCCAAAGACAGGTGTGTAGGAGCTCAGGTGAAATTGTGAGGTGATTGAAGCAGCGATGCAGTAAAAGAGAAGACATAAAAGCTATTAAATACAAAGCAAACAAACAAAAAGCCCTTCAGAAATTAAAGCATCAAAATCTTGAACAATTTAACTTGGAGGTAAACACCCACCACTGGCAGTCAGTATTTTAGATATGTTCAGAATTAAAATGGCTTCATCAATAAAGATTGAGATTTGTTCAAAATAATTAAAGGGAAAACAAGCAGATAATCATGGCCACCAAAGTGGGTTCTGATATTACCAGGAAAAACCGTATCATCAGTTTTTGATACCTTGTAAAGTGACAAATTCTCAAAGCATCAATCTCCTAATCTGTGACCTGCAGATTGTCTTATTATGCAGGAACATTAAACTTTAAAAAAAATTATTAGGATTTTTATAATTTTCCACAAATTCATTTGAAAGTAAGAGGACTGTAAATTTTAAAAATTTGCATATTTTTTTCTTACCGTTGGAAAAAGCATCTATGAAAACCTATTTCCTCAATGTGGAACATGAGACTTTTTAGAGTTTTCGAATCCGTGGTATGTTCCCTACAGGCTTTCTTTGAAATGGGCTCCACTCTTATCTTTGCAGCTGAAGAAACATTCAGACCCTTCTTTTCCATGCCTTAACCAGGTTTTGGAAGAAAGCAGTCATCATTTAAAAACACCTGTTGCTTTCCAGTCCATTCCGACTCATAGTGACCCTATCGGACAGAGTAGAACTGCCCCATAGGGTTTCCAAGGCTGTAATCTTTATGGAAGCAGACTGCCACATCTTTCTCCTGTGGAGCTGCTGGTGGGTTTGAACTCCCAACCTTTTGGTTAGCAGTCAAGCACTTAACCACTTTGCCACTAGGGCTCCAGTCATCATTTAGTCATGCTAAATGAATCTCTAAGAAATAATATTTAGTATTTTAATAAACTTTATTTTGTTGTTGTTGTTAGGTGCTGTTGAGTTGGTTCTGACTCATAGCAACCCCATGCACTACAGAAAGAAACAGTGCCCGGTCCTGCACCATCCTCACAATTGTTTTGCTTGAACCCATTGTTGCAGCCACTGTGTCAATCCATTTTGTCGAGGGTCTTCCTCTTTTTCGCTGACCCTGTACTTTACCAAGCACGATGTCCTTCTCCAGGAACTGATCCCTCCTGATAACATGTCCAAAGTATGTAAGACATAGTCTCACAATCCTTACTTCTAAGAAGCATTCTGGTCGTACTTCTTCCAAGACAGATTTGTTTGTTCTTTTGGCAGTCCTTGGTATATTCAATATTCTTTGCTAACACCATGGTTCAAAGGCATCGATTCTTCGGTCTTCCTTATTCATTGTTCAGCTTTCGCATGCTTATGATGTGATTGAAAATACCATGGCTTGGGTCAGGCACACCTTAGTCTTCAAGGTGACGTCTTCACTTTTCAACACTTTAAAGAGATCTTTTGCTGCAGATTTGCCCAATACAATGCGTCTTTTGATTTCTTGACTGCTGCTTCCATGGGTGTTGATTGTGGATTCAATTAAAATGAAATCCTTGACAACATCAATCTTTTCTTCATTTATTATGATGTTGCTTATTGGTCCAGTTGTGACGATTTTTGTTTTCTTTATGTTGAGGTGTAATTCACACGGAAGACTGTGGTCTTTGATCTTCATCAGTAAGTGCTTCAAGTTCTCTTCACTTTCAGCAAGCAAGGTTGTGTCCTCTGCATAATGCAGGTTGTTAATGACTCTTCCTCCAGTCCTGATGCCCTGTTCTGCTGCATATAGTCCAGCTTCTTGGATTATTTGTTCAGCATACAGATTGAATAGGTATGGTGAAAGGATACAACCCTGATGCACACCTTTCCTGACTTTAAACTACGCAGTATCCCCTGTTCTGTTAGAAAAACTGCCTCTTGGTCTATGTACAGGCTCCTCATGAGCACAATTATGTGTTCTGGAATTCCCATTTTTTGCAATGTTATCCATAATTTGTTATGATCCACACAGTCGAATGCCTTTGCATAGCCAATAAAACACAGGTAGACATGTTTCTGGTATTCTCTTCTTTCAGCCAGGATTCATCTAACATCAGCAATGATATCCCTGGTTCCACATCCTCTTCTGAATCCAGCCTAAATTTCTGGCAATCCCTGTTGATATGCTGCTGCAGCTGCTTTTTAATGATCTTCAGAAAAATTTTACTTGCATGTGATATTAATGATATTGTTAGATAATTTATGCATTCAATTGAATAACCTTTCTTGAAAATAGGGATAAATATGGATCTCTTCCAGTTGGTTGTCCAGGTAGCTGTCTTAGAAATTTCTTGGCGTAGACGAGTGGGCACTTTCAGCACCGCATCTGTTTGTTGAGACATCTCAATTGATATTTCGTCAATTCCTGGAGCCTTGTTTTTCTTCAGTGCCTTCACTGCAGCTTGGACTTCTTCCTTCAGTACCATCGGTTCCTGATCATATGCTACCTCTTGAAATGTTTGAATGTTGACCAATTATTTTTGGTATAATGACTCTGTGTATTCCTTCCATCTTTGCTTTAGAATAGTTCTATATTTGCATATGAGATGCAGAGGTCATGCAGGATGTTCTTGTATATCCTGCACCAGTTTGCACTATTGTTAATATCATACATTAGTATTATACATTTCTGACAACAAATGAACCAATATTGATTTATTATTTTTATTATTACTAACTAAAGTCCTCACTTTATTCAATTTTCTTGGTTTTTACCAATTGTCCTTTTCCTGTTTCAGTATTCCATCCGAACAACCAAACCTATTGCCATCGAGTCTATTCCAACTCTTAGTGACCCTATAGGACAGAGGTAGAACTGTCCCATACGGTTTCCAAGGAGCAGCTGGTGGATTCGAACTGCTGACCTTTTGGTTAGCAGCCGTAGCTCTTAACCAGTGTGCTACCAAGTTACCACATTAT
This sequence comes from Dugong dugon, assembly GCA_030035585.1. NCBI lineage: Eukaryota > Metazoa > Chordata > Mammalia > Sirenia > Dugongidae > Dugong > Dugong dugon. Next base: position 34,579,087 of record CM057475.1, on the reverse strand, counting down.
ATTTACTCAAGAATGTTTAATTTTTAATGCCTGTATGTTTGACTGCTTTTAATTTTACATAATATAATGTCAAAATTATAGTTTTTTACTCTTATCACCATATTAAACACTTTAAACACATATTAAACAATTTAAAAGGTAAAACCTGTCTTGTACAGTGATAATTCCTAAATGGAAGATATTTTAACAGAACAAAAATACATATGCCTTTAATTGTTAATTGAATTGAAAAGTTCACATGTAAATGTGAACATAATTACTAAAGAGTAAATACTAAATTAAAAACACAGATTGTGAAAAATGGGTAGACTTACATTGTAAATGGTTCCTTTTATGGCCAGTGAAGGGCAAACTATGTCATAGAGTATGAAAAGAGTTAAGATTTCTTGTTATTTACAACAGAGGAAAGTAGTGGAAGAACTGAAGATTATTTTAAATTTAGTTTTGTAGGCATGGTGAACTCAATTGTATGCATTCTGCCTTTGTAAGTGGCAACTTAAAGCAGTTGGGTAGTAGTGGTATATGTTGTAATAAATCGTATTCATAAACAGTTGAGACATTCCATTCCTTCAGGTATGAAGACAGTTATTTTCAGTGTATCTTCATTTAAACAAGTGCAACAATACAAATTTACAAATATATATAGTAATTATATTATTATTTAATACATAATAGATAACACTGTTGGCCGAATTTATCATTAAAGAGAGATCCTTGGTATCATGTAACACTATGAAAGTAAGTTGCTGCATTAAGAAAACAGATCATAATTCTTCAGGACTAGTCTAAAGTCTTTATAAATCATCTACAGGAAGAAAAAATTCCTGGTTAAAACAATCTGAAAAAATGTTTAAAATTTGCAACACAGCACATAGCTATATCTTTTGTATAATTAAAACATTTGAAATATTACTTTAATGTCTTCTATTTAGCACTATGCTGCTCTTTTTCTCAGGAAATTCTGTAAAGAAATCAGAAATTATGGTTAATGACTAGCACCAAACCTCCTCTTTGTTGCTTTTCATTCCCACCAGTGGGCTGGTTTGGGAGTCTGATGAAAGGGAACAGGCTGACCTTGAGCTAGGTCCCAATGCTGAGTAAGATTTTTTAGGAGAATAGAGAGGAAAATTTGACAGCCAATAAAGACAAAGAAGAAATAAGCCTCACTAATGTTGTGTGCCACCAACCATCTGTCAGTTTGTCATACTGTGTTGACTTGCATGTTGCTATAATGCTGGAAGCTATGCCACCAGTATTTCAAATACCAGTAGGGTCACCCATGTTGGACAGGTTTCAATGGAGCTTCTAGACTAAGACAGACTAGGAAGTAAGGCCTGGTGATCTACTTCCAAAAATTAGCCATGAAAACCCTATGGATCACAACAGAATTTTGTCCAATATAGTGCTGGAGGATAAGCCCCCTAGGTTGGAAGGCACTAAAAATACACAGTGGGTGCAACAATAAACTAGAGCATGCCTATGATTCTGAAGATGGTGCAGGACCAGGCATGCTTTTGTTCCGTGGCATCAGATGGCCAAGAAGCAAAGCCAACTCATGGCAACTAACAACAACAAGTGTTTTGTAAATAATAGACTGTGTGTAAAAGTTCATAAAGACCTAAAATCTTCCCCCAAGATTATCAATGCCTGGACTAGGAGTCAAAAAACCTGTATTTAGTAGTCATGTAACTTTTAAATGAATAATTCAGCTTCACTACACTTTCACTACACTTAACAATCCTTATCTAGGAAATGTTGCCTTTGCTTAGGTAGAATGTCACTGCCCGCCCACGTGTAACTCTGCCCACATGTCCACTTTATCAAAAAGGCTTCTCTTCCTTCTAGGCATGAGCAAAGAATCCTTCCTCTGTGCTCCCACATATATTCTCTTACCTATTTGTGTCTGAGTCCTGTCTCCCAAATTAACTGATGAGTTCCTTTCAAAAATAATTAGATCACATGGAATGATATGTAAATGTTTATAGAATGAGTAATGGCTTGGTGGACACTGTCTCTGCTTATCTCAGAGGATTGGTGTCAAGAAAAAAAATAAAATAACACCAAAAGCTATTATTTTTAAACCATAAGAATACAATGCAAATATGTTGTTGTTGTTTGGTGCCATTGTCTTGGTTCTAACTCATAGCAACCCTGTGTGCAATAGAACAAAACACTGCCTGGTCCTGCACTATCTCATAATCGTTGTTATGCTTGAGCCCATTGTTGCAGCCACTGTGTCAATCCATCTTGTTGAGGGTCTTCCTCTTTTTCACTGACCCTCTACTTTACCAAGCATGATGTCTTTCTCCAGGGACTGATCCCTCCTGACAACATGTCCAAAGTAAGTGAGATGAAATTTTGCTATCTCTGCTTCTAAGGAGCATTCTGGCTGTACTTATTCCAAGATAGATGTTTTCATTCTTTTGGTAGTCCACGGTACATTTAATATTCTTCACCAATACAATCATTCAAAGGCATCAATTCTTCAGTCAAATATAAGGGACTATAAGGGGAGAATAGAAAATACTTTGTATATGATAAGTATGTTCTGCCAACACTTCACTGCAAAGGTCGATGGATTATAATCCTACTGAGGTGTACAAGTTTATACCCTTTGACATTCTGAATTTTCATAGAGGTTGGCAAGATTTTTACCTATGCTTTCATATAAGGGGGAAAAAAAAGATTTACACTAAATAAAATTGCCTATTTCTCAAGTAAAGTAAAATTTTAAAGTTTGCTAATTACTTGAATTACTTCTATTAGTTGTAAAAATTTTGCTAAATTTTGCCAAAGCAGTTCAATTTTTAATGTAAGAATCAGAATTAAAACTAAGGCTGAACTTTCCTTAGAGGAGACAGTAATTAAGAGTTTAATACAATAGCTAAGAACTTTGCAGTTACATGGATTCCGTTTAGAAAACTGGCTTTGCAATTTATGGACTGTACCATCTGAGGTTCAGTGACCTCATTTGTAAAATTATTAGATAGATTGATAGATAGGTAGATAACTAGCTAGCTAGCTTGACAGGCAGACAGATAGATAGACACATAGACATGCACAAGGCTACTCACATAATATTATCCATACTGTTGGCTCCTGGTAGAAAAGGGCCTGCTGCTTGTTAATATCTACATCATTGCTCTGAACACTGTAGGTATTCTGTGAGTACTTGTAAACACTTTTGAGCCATATGATAATTAGATTCTAAGAGAGTTTTGCTATACCTTTCCCTGATGGAGTTCAGAATACAGAGTAGATACTTACAGAAAGGTCCAATGAATCAATTTTTCTGTGATGTGGAAGCCTTGGAAAATTTTTTCAAGTGATAAAGAATTTATCTTTTCTTTAACTCCTTGTAATGAATAGCTTACAGAAATAATATGATAATCCTCAGAAAAAGACAAAGAAGTCTATATAAAATCTTATGGTGTATGCACAAGGATGCTTAAAATGCCTAGAAATTCCTGGTATTGATGAGACTGAAAAGGCAATGAGAGATTTTGCATGACTCTGCCACAAACCACCTTGTTTATTTTTCTTAAGATAAATCATCCATAAAATATATTTTATGTGTGTCTTTACTTTACATATCAATTCATGTTCTAGCAAATTATTCAACACATTTCTCACCATCTCCAGATATAATTAGTGCCAGAATAGGGCTGACTAAGAAGTAGATTCATGTGTTCTGAAACTTTGAATTAGAGCATAAATATTTTCTCGCCTTCCGGAGAAGTCTTACTTCTATAGAAAAAATATTGTAGTCAACTTGTATTCTGGTGGCACTAGATATCAAGATGACTTTTTAAAATCCCACAGAAAAAATTTTTATTATTTAAAAACCATATACATGTAGATTTCAAACTGATAGGAGAAGGCAACTCCATAGTCCAAATGTAGGAAAGGCAAAGGATGGTGTGCTTTTTTAAGTGTATACCGTACACTGGAGTATATCTAAAGAGCTTTGCACACTTGAAAAGTAGGCATAAATAAAAAAGAATTAGATGCATATGTTAACCTAGAAAAAAATACATGTTATGGAAGTCTAATTACTTATCTTTTGGGGATAAAAAATAAGGTGTTTTCATTTGAGGTAGGAGAATAAAGACCAAAGAAAATTAAAACAGATGAAACAAATAAACAAAAAAACCTTGGCATTGATTACATCATAACCACGTGTTAACCACATATTATTGGTTAATAAATGATGAGGTTTAACTCCCCAGTATACATCTGGGAGGCTTTAATTACCTCAGTGACTATCCATTTTGATTGTTTTATTTTTACAGAGTAAGGTGAAGGAGGAAACCCTGGTGACGTAGTGGTTAAGAGCTACGGGTGCTAACCAAAAGGTCAGCATTGTGAATCCACCAAGCGCTCCTTGGAAACTCTATGGGGTAGTTCTACTCTGTTCTATAGGGTTACTATGAGTCAGAATCGACTTGATGGCAATGGGTTTGTTTTTTTTTAAGGTGAGGGAAAACAGTATAATTGAAGATTTACTATTTCAAGACAAGCTTGAAATGGAGAATACTATCTATTTCATCAAAGAAGCAAGAATCCCACAAGCCAATATCTTTGTCGTAATAATTTTCTTATATACCTAATCCACTCGTGTTGTGAAAAAATATATATAATTTTTAAATCTGATTCTTTTGTACTTTAGGGACTTCATTTCATGTTTAGTATGCTGTCTTAGTCATCTAGTGCTGCTCTAACAGAAATACCACAAGTGGATTGCTTTTAACAAAGAGAAATTTATTCTCTCACAATCTAGTAGGCTAGAAGTCCAAATTCAAGGCATCAGCTCCAGAGGAAGGCTTTCTCTCTCTGTTGGCTCTGCAGAAAGGTCCATATCATCAGTTTTCCCTTGGTCTGGGAGCTTCTCTGTGCAGGAACCTCAGGTCTAAAGGACGCGCTCTTCTCCCAGCACTGCTTTCTTGGTGGTATGAAGTCCCTATGTGTCTCTGCTCGCTTATCTCTTTTATATCTCAAAGGAGATTGGATTAAGACACTATCTAATCTTGTAAACCTCATCAGTATAACCTCACCATAGTGATAGAGTTTACAACACATAAGGAAATCACACCAGATTTTCAAAATGGTACACAATCATACAACACCAGGAATCATGACCTAGCCAAGTTGGCAGATATTTTTGGGGGACACAATTCAATCCATGACATATGCCAAACAGACAAACATTGTTTTCAGGTCTAAATTAATAGTTTCTATTTTATCCTTGTTGACCACTTTGTCTTTAAATGGTAACATTAGGGCATTAATAAAAGTGGACCAAAAAGTATGGGCATAACTTTTTATTATAATGAAACTCCTAAATTAATTTGTTTTCACTGTTTTCACATGGGTAGTCCAACATCCCTTGAATTTATATCAATTCCATAGTTGATAGTTTTTAATAATTGAAACACTGCAGTGAATGAAAAGCTAGGAATGATAACAAATGTTGTAGTGGAAGATATCAGAATACCAAAATAGCCTTATATATAAAAAATACTACCATCATATATGTATCATTATCTTTAGATTCAGAATAACAACAAATCACTAGAACAAAACAGATACCCTTGAGGTGATATCTGAATATGGCTCAAGCATTAGCTCTAGGAAATAATTTGCCTGTCTCATTAATTGAAGTATAAAATATGAGGTGAGAGAGGTATTGATAAGGGTAAATTGAATCATCTTTGAGTGTCCCATTTTTTTAAATAGTAATATAAGCAAATAGGACATAGTCACAGTTAAGGAAATAGGCTGTTGAGGACTTAGGAACTTGTGTCATGAGGACTGGCTATGGAAGCTGTGGATCGTTAGCTATGATGAGAAATCATATAAACATTATCTTCAAATTGTTTTTGAAGAATTGTTCAGTGGAAGAAAGACTAGACCTATCATATACATGTCCATTATAAAAATACTTTTGAGTGCTTGTTTTAGGTCGAGAGAGAAGTGTTTAGCAGTTAAACCTCTTCCAACTTGGGATGAGCAGCATTAAGAACCACACTAACCATGGATATGGTACAGTAGATTGAAATACCAGATGTGTCCTTGGATTTGACATCGAAATTCCCTTCAAATCCCAAAATTCTAAACACTTGCATTTTACCTTATAGGGGAGAATGTTTATTGAGTCCTTTCTATGAGACACATGCTGTGCTGATATAGTCTCATTTAATTCTTATAACAGTCCTGTAATATAATTTTATCAACCCATCCATCTCTTTTTAATATAAGGGAATTTGGGCAAGTATAGGAAAATTTATCAAAGTCACTCATTAGGAGTAAGGAGATGATTTTTTACTATGAACTAAGGTCAGTGTGATACAAAAGCCTATAACTAAGATCAGTAAACTGTACGCCACCACATCACTAATTGTATTATGTCATAAACGTAGAAGTTCAAGTCTAAAGTCAGTGTGCATTGGCATCAACTTTTATAATAAAGCAGGTATTATTTTTTCTGATTTAAAAATAATAAACCAGCATATAGGGAATATCACACTTTGTGTAAAGTTCCATTGTCCTTGGCAAATCCACCGTGTTGTGTAACCGTAACAACCAACAAACAGGTTAGTTTCATCACCCTCCCCCTCAATTTCATTGTGCTGTCCTTTAGAATCAATGCTCTCCACATTCCAAACCCATGGGAATCATTGACTTGCTCTCTGTCATTGAAGACATACCTTTTCAGGAATGTTAGGTAAATGGAATCATACATTGTGCAGCCTTGTCTAGCTTCATGCTTATATCAAAATGCAGCTGAGATCAATATATGTTTTGTGTGTAACAGTAGTTTATTCTTGTTCCTTTTTTTTTTTTTTTTTTGCTGAGTAGTAATCCATTGTATAAACATACCACACATTGTTTCTCCTTAAACAATAGAAGGACATATGTTTGTTTCCTGTTTTTGGTGATTATGAAAAAAGCTGCTGAAAAACTTTGCATACAGCCAACTGTAAGCTTAACACTGATCTGTGTTCTTTCTCTGTGATTTGCCTTTTCTGGGAGTTTCATATAAATGGAATCATACAATACGTGGTCACTTGTATCTGAATTATTTTACTTAGCATAATGTTTTCAAAGTTATTTCATGATGCAGCATGTATCAGTACATAATACTTTTTTATACATGAGTACTATTCCACTGTGTGTGCATACAATATTTTGTTTACCCATTCAACTATTTATTGAAATTTGGGTTGTTTATACCTTTTGGCTATTGTGAATAGTGCTGATATGAACATTCATGTATAAATTCTTGTTTTTAAACCTGATTTAAATTATTTGGGGTATATAACCAGGAGAGGAATTGCTAAGTCATACAGTAGTTCTAGGTTTAACTTAATGAGGAACTGCCAGATTATTTCCACAGTGGTTACATAATTTTACTTCCCCACCGGGTTTTGTAGGAGGGTTCCAGTGTTTCCATTTGATGGCTACTGATTTGGTTTGGGTTTTTGTTGTCGTCGTTGTTTGCGCTTTTGATGACATATCATAGAAACCACTGCCAAACCCAAGGTCCTGAAGATTTATTCCTATGTTTTCTTCTAAGAATTTCACAGGTTTTATTGTTTTAGCTCCTACATTTAAGTCAATTACCCATTTTCAGTTAATTTTTGTATATGGTGTAAGGTAAGGGTCCAAATTCATTCATTTGCATGTAGAAATCCATTGTCCCAGTACCATTGGTTGAAAAGATAATTCCTTCCCTAATACAATGTTTTCAAACCCTTGCTGAAAACCACTTTACCATATATTGTTGTTGTCATGTGCAGTCAAGTCAGTTCCAACCCTATGCGCAACAGAAAGAAACAAAGCCCGGTCTGGTGCCATCCTCACAATCGTTGTTATGTTTGAGCCCACCATTGCAGCCATTGTGCCAATCCATCTCGTTGAGGGTCTTCCTCCTTCTCTCTGACCCTCCACTTCACCAAGCATGATGTCCTTATAACCAGTATCTGCAGATAGCATGTTGTAGCACATAAATAAGAGGTTTTGAAGACAGGAGACAAGAATTTTTATCCCATCTGCTAAATGATCAAAAAAGCCATTTAAAATCCCTGAACTTCAGTTTCTTAACCAATAAAGTGTTTTTACCAAAAAAATTAAAATAAAGATTAAATTATATGCATCATTAAATGCTAATTTAATTTCTGAAATTTTAATAATGTTTGTTAAAAATTAGTTTGATTATTTCACACTTGCTTTTACAAGTTAATTAACTAATTACTCCTCTACGTGGAAATTATTGGTTTGTTTCTGCTTAGTTCTTTACCTCCCTACACCACTGATTTTTACTACTTAAAGTGAAAGTATGCTTTAAGTGAAGAAAGGAGTTGCAGCCATTGAAATAATAGCCTGCATGTGCATTTCATAGATTTAGTTAAACTAATATGCCTCTACCTAATATTTCATTTAATCCTAGGGATGAGAAAACATTCAATTCACCAAAATTGAAAACCAAATTTTGTTGATTTGTAGATTTCTCTTGATGTAACCAGCCTTGTTGAATAATAGTCACCAAAACCTAAGATTGGAAGTGGCAGTGGAATATAGCTTTCTTTTTGTGTTTTTTCTAGTATAGTTCATTCAGGCATGCAGTAACTCTGGACCTTATGACTCAGAAGAAAGAAAAGGAGAAGGAGTAGGAGGAAGAGGAAGAAGAGGGGGAGGAAGGAGGTAGAAAGAGGAGAAGAAGAAATATATGTGTGTGTAAATATTTCATATTAATTAAAACACAGTTTTTTAACACAGTAAGCATATTCTCTGTGAACTTATAACCATGGGACAAATAATAAGATAGATATTCCACCAAACAAGATATATGAATGTTTAGTAACACAAAACTTTGCTCAAAAGTGTTCCTGTTAGGGAAATGCAAATTAAAATTTACAGTGAGATGCCACTATACCCCCACTAGAATGGCTGTAATCAACAAGACAGACAATACCAAGTGTTGTCAAGGATGTGGAAAAAGTAGAACCCTCATATATTTCTGGTGGAATGCAAAATACTGCAACCACTTTGTAAAACAGTTTAATAGATGAAAAAATTTGGAAATGGATAGTGTGGTGGTGGTTGCACAACATGATGAATGTAATTAACGCCACTGAATTAATTGTATGTGTACAAAAACATTGAAATGGCAAATGTTACATATTTGCCACTCACATTAAAAAAGAAGAATGAAACCAAACTATAATCAGGGATTTCGATAATAAACATGAAAGTAAAGTTAGGAGAGTTGATTCATTGGTCTAAATGGATTATTTCAGTACACATAGTAGTCTATGCATTTATTCCACCCTACAGAGAAACTTGCAAGACACAAAAGATATTCCTATTTATAGATCTTTGAAATTTCTTTCATAAACAATGCTAAGTTTAAAAACCCATATCTTCCATGAATGTTTTATATCCTTTACAACTGAATATAAATGAAACCTTTGGTCTCATTTCTTTTTGTCTCAATATTTGCACAATTCTGACATATGAGTGAAAGTTATTTTCATAGCTAATTACCTTCTCTTTATCCAAGACAGAAAGCTTCTTTGGCATGAAGTGTTAGAAAGGCTATCACTAAATTTCACAGGGACCTGCCCAAGAAGATTCCATGCCCAAGGGTAATCAGAATAGCTTATTTAGGTGACCATCAGTCTTTCAGTCTTACTAGTTTTAAAAGTTAAGGCTGATCATAACTCTGGTGAATAAAACACCCTGATTTCTAAACAGACACCTGGCATTATCTTTTTTGTTTCATTTTTCTTTGATTTTTTTCTATAGTTCCTGAAGATTCTGTAATTCAAAATCCTTTTGGAGGCTATATTGATTATTTTTCCTAAGAGATATTTAACAAAGTATTTCTAAAATATTTTTTTGAAATTAAAATGTTTTAAATGTAAAAAAGTCATCTCTTTTGGGGAAAAATGCGCTTGGAGAATTAAAATACAAAGATCTCACTGAAAGTCTTTAAATATCACTTAGGGAAAGATGAAAGGTGTATTTTATGTAATGTATGCTTCAAGACACGTGAGGAATAGTTTACATTGAAAGGTAGAGCAATGGGAGTATCGCATATGGCAATATTTCATTGTATTTTTCTAAGTACACAACATGCTACAAAGAAGACTAAATATATGTTATATGCTTTGATCTGCTTCAAAAGTAATAAAATACTTCTGCCATTGAACCTTTAATTTAAAAATAAATGTTATAACAATTAAAGTGAATCAAAATTATCGGTGCATCTGACTGTCCACTTTAACATGTTTGTATATATGTTAATAAAATATTTAAAAGAATATATATTTTCTTTTGTGTGTGTGTGTGTGTAAATCACGGAGGACCATTCCGAACATAAATGTATGCAAATGAACTTTAGTGTTTCTTGGCGTAAGCTTAAGGGGAATTTCACAACGCCTGTACTTCCTATCCATTTCCTCATTGCGCCTCTTTTAACTTCTCTCTTTCCTCATGTATCCTTTTAATACTTTTGATTCCTTTGTTTTATTCCATATCATCCATCTTAATGGTAACTTCTCAGGGAATTTCTTTAAATATTTTCCAGGAATTCTCATCTACCTTGTACCTTTTATAATATTCTACAGTGATCCATAGGGTTTTCACTGGCTGATTTTTATAAGTAGATCACCAGGCTTTTCTTTCTAGTCTGTCTTAGCCTAGAAGCTCCACTGAAACCTGTCCACCATGGGTAACCCTGATGGTATTTGAAATACTGGTGGCATAGTTACTGGCATCATGAAAAGCCACCATAGTACAACCAAGTGACAGACAATTGGTGGCAAGAACCAATCGTAACAGTAAAATTTAATAGCATAAAGTAATAACCTAAATAGAAACTTTTTTTTTCTGGAAATCACTAGCTTCTTAACACTGTGCTGAATCCTCCCTGCCCCCCCACCCCCCACCCCATTATTTCTTGTCCAGGAAAGTAACCAATGGCCAGGATACAAGTCCCAAGTGATGGTGAATAAAGCTCCATGATTTGGTAATTAGCACCTGAGCTGCATTGGACTGAATAGCATATGAAACCTGTAGCTTAGATTTCAGGATGATGATGAGTCTTGGAAAATCTCAGACCTAAAAAATTTCAGGCCAAAACAATAAGCAGAAATATTTTTCCTCCTCTTTTCTGGAATTAGGGTTGCCAGATTTAACAAATGAAAATGCAGGATGCCTAGTTAAATTAAAATTTCAAATGCACAGTTACATTTTTTTTTTTTTTAGTATAGAAAAGTCCCATGCAATATTTGAGACACACTTCCCCCCAAAAAAAGAGAGAGAGAAAGAAAAAAAATTGTTTTTCTGAAATTCAATTAACTGGCTGTCCTGTCTTTTATCTTTTGGCCCTATTTGATATGCTCCTTTTTCATCCTGGTTGATATGGGGAGATTGTGTCATTCAAGACTTTTTTTTTCTTTGATTTAAATCTTCAGCAGTCCCTTGGTATCTGGAAGAACTGCAGTATATTTAATATTGTCAAGATATTTCTTATTAGGTGGATCAGAAAAAAGACACCAAGCATTATCTTTTTTGTTTCATTTTTCTTTGATTGGGTACAACTATTAATCGATAGAGACATATTTTAAACCTAATATCAAATACTGCAGAAGTATTTGAGACACTGAAATGTAGTCAGTTTTTATTAAGTGCTAACTTTAGGTTAACTTTGGGAGTGAGAGAGCTATTTTTCTCAGTTACGGCAAGTTTTCTGAATTGGTAAGTACTGTTAGAGGGATTTAAACTGCTGGGGCTCCCGCTAATGATCACCAAAGCAAAATCAGCCCACCTTTCTTGAACAAAAAAAATGTTTCTTCATACCTCGAGAAATTATTATTATAATATTCAAATTATCATCATAATATGCAAATAATTACTGATTAAAAACAAAACAAAACTTTCTGTTGCCTGAATTGTGACTGTTCCATGGGGATGTCATTTATAAGATGTCTACTACTGAACTCATGATTTCTTTCTCATGTCCAAGTCCCATGTCCTCCTATAATCATGATTTTGGTAAATTCTAGGCAGTTACCAAAACCAGCAACTGGGGTGACATCCTTTTAAGAGGTAGCTTCTACTCCCCAAACGTACTATATTTTTCCATCATCATAAACTTTGATGCCTCTGTCCCAACTGAGTGTCAGTATCATAATTTACCTCGACCATCAAATAAAGCTTCCTTTGATGCTTGTCTCCTTGCCTCTGTTTTGTGATTTTCCCACCATAGTCCTATCCTTTTCAGTGTTGTAATATATTAATATAAAGTATTTTCTCTTCAGATCTCTTCATATTCTGTACACAAAAATCTTTGCTAATCTTCATTCTCTTCCTTTTCCTGTTTCTTTCCCTTCTGCTCCTTAACAATTTGGTTTTAAAGTTATTATGTGGGACAGAAAAAAGGCTAGCCTTCATGGCTGGAATGAGGGAGTAGTGGTGGCCAAATGTAGAATGTTGGAGCCCAAGGAAAATAAGAAGGGAATACACATGGAGGTGGGCCACCATGGGAAGCTGGATTCTGAGTGGAGAAACGAAGGCATAATATAGGGGTCAGGAAGGCACGGTTCAACAGATCCCAAGGGTTTCCACATGGAGAGATATTCTGGCAAGTGGAGAAAGAGCCTGAAGAGCACAAGGGAAGCAAGCATACATGTACGGGTGGCCCACAGAGGAGAGGATGAGTATGAAGTCTTAGAGCCCAAGCAGGATAAGTAGGACATCCACATGGAGGAAGAGCCTGGTGTGGACAGGCAGAGTGTAATCAATGCTAGGGGAGTATCCACAATTTAAGAGCATATCATCACAGATGTTAGAGACTGAGTGTGGCAGGGAGGACATTTGTTTCATCAAGAGGACAGTGACAATCCTGGAATTTAGATATAGTACGGTTGCCAGATAAAATATAGTGATGCCCAGTTAAGTTAAACGGAAGATAAACAAGGAATAAATTTGGCAACTCTATTACAGCAGAAAGGTTAAAATAAGTAAATGTGTTGATGAAAATGGGAGTAGTGGTAGATGAGTTTCTCACTGGTTGTTGTTGTCAGGTGTCGACAAGTCATTGCTGACTCATAGCAATCCTACGTACAACAAAATGAAATACTGCCTAGTCCTGCTCCATCCTTACAATCATTGCTGTATTTGAGCCCATTGTTTCAGCCACTGTGTCAATCCATCTCGTTGACAGTCTTTCTCTTTTTCACTGACCTTCTCGCTGGTACAGAAGGGAATTACAAATGTGGAAAAAGAGAAAACTGCTATGAACCTAATGTACTGTATCAGATTTGGGAATATTCGTGTAGATCTTGTGGTTTTCAATATCTATAAATGGATGTGCACACACACACACACACACACATTCTTTCACGTACCAACATATATTCCTTAGCTCTGTTCCTTGAGAGGATCTGGGAGCAGTGGCACCCCGATAGTAATGTGAAAAACTAGCTCCAGATTTTGACTTCTAAATACTATCCTCCATTAAAGGGAATCAAGGCTGCTTATAAAAATGGCTGATTCCAGGACTGGGGCAAAGAAATTATAAGACAAACCTGGAAAACCATGTGTTCTAAAAATGATAGGGATGTGTCAAAAAAGACACAGAAGCCAGCTAAAAGGGGCTTTGACTGGACAAATATGGGGAAATTGCATCATTAGAATAATAATGACATTAACAGATTGTTACCCTCTGTATAACATAGGAAACCATCATCAGTTCATGTTGATAGAAATGAATACAGACTAAATTAAAAATTTGATAAGGAATGTAATATTTACATAAAGAGCCCTGGTGGCACAACAGTTAAACACTAAGCTGCTAACCAAGAGGTTGGTGGTTCGAACCCATCCCACTGGCTGCCCAAGAGAAAGACCTGGCTATCTGCTTCTATAAAGATTACAGCCTAGAAAACCCTTTGGGCGGTTCTACTCTGTCACATTTGGTCACTAGGAGTCAGAGTCAACCTGATGGGACACAATAACAACAGCAACATAATGTTTACATAACTTAAAAGCACCGCTTCAAAAAAACCCAAACAATTATTAATTACAAAGCAAAAGTCAACAAATTTTACTTCAGAGAAACCTGGCAGACACCACTTTAAGTAAGTGATGAAAGTGAACATCCTCATTGATGGGACAAATAAAAATCTAGAAAGCAATGCACAGAATGCAGCATCATTTCCTTGATATTCCTTCTAAAGATGCATAATGTGAAACTAATCATGAAGAAACAGCACACAAATTCAAATGGCGGGACAATGTATAGAACTGTCCTATATGGCTGCTAACCAAAAGGTCAGCAGTTCAAATCCACCAGCTGCTCCTTGGAAACCCTATGAGGCAGTTCTACTCTGTCCTATAGGGTCACTATGAGTTGGAATCGACTTGATGGCACTGGGTTTTTTTATAATCTTCAAAGTGTCAAGGTGATTAAAAAAAAAAAAAAAGACCACGTGTGATTCTAAATTTGATCCATTAGCTGTAAAGGATATTATTCTGACACTAGGCAAAATTTCAGTTATGTAGGAGGATTAGAAGATAATCATATGTCAATGGTAGTTCCCCGATTTTGATAGTTATTTAGCAGTTATGTTTAACAATATCTTTGTACGAAATACATACCTGAGTCTTAGAGGGTGATAGGAGATCAGGTTCTCAACATACTCTCAAATGATTCCAAATATATATCTATATCTATATATTCTTTGCACAATACATGTAACTTTTCTATAGGTTTGATATTGACTCAAAATTTTAAAGAATTCACAGAAAATTATACAGGCAAGGGAAATACCAAATATGATTTCAGAATTTTAAAAATCCTACACATGGCATGATTTAAAACGTCACACATACCCTGATCCCTGACAGCATTTCTGATTATGTCTGGGGGAAAGATACTAAATTAGCCAGTAAAACAACGGACACTTAAAAACACTGGAGCCTCACACACAAAAACAAACTGCATTCTAGGCCATGATGAAAAGCACTCTTTTTCTTTTATTTACTTTCTAACTGTCTTCTTCAATGGCAATGCTGGGTCTGCATTGCTATTATTTATCATTGCTATAACTGTGACTCTTGTAAGTTAGGCAGATGTGCAGATTACACTTCGTCATTCAGAGAATATTGTTTGTTAAATCTACCAGTTTAGACATAAGTATGGAAAGCCCCTAAAAAGTTGTTCATTATCATTAACTCATTCACCTTTCAGCCCATGACATTCACATTTAACTATAAGATATGAAATAAAAGCTTGTGACCACACAAGTACAATAAAAGCTATGGCTTGTCAATGGAGAAACATCTTGGAGTGGGGATGGTTCCTGAAGCACCTTGAACCCACAACATCTGGATAATCTATAAAAACGTGGTAGCTCCAGCTACAATGTGAAACAGAGAAGGAGGACTGAGAAGTGGAGGCTTTTGCCCAGAAAAGGAAAATCATCACTTCTAAGATCAAAACATATAAGGTGTTTTGAAGAAATATCAATAAAAATAAATGAAGCAGAGAGTTCCGGCAAAATGGCGCTCTAGGCAGAAGCACCACGCTGTCCCTCCACAGCAAAGATCCAAAAAACTAAGCCAAACAGAGAATACAACAATCCTGAAACCCTAAAACATCAAATGAAGAGATAAAGAACTCAGCCAAGCACCAAATGGAGTGAGAAAACTGACAGAGAACGGAGAGCGAGGAGAGATTCATGCAGAGGTGCTCTACCAGCTAACGCAGTGCGGATCCACTATCGTGGACTCCTATCGGAGACCAGCAAACGGGGGTATGAGAAAGCAGCCTCACGGAGCATCCAGCAGGAGACAAAACAACCGGTAATTTGTGGTGTGCGCTTTCCCACTCCCCACCCCTCCTCTGCTTCCCGCGGCCACAGTCTCTTGACTGGGAAGCCCCAGCTGCTTGGATGCCACACACCCAAGCGGGCGGCCCTCTGGGTGCCATTTGTTGGTAGTTGGTGTTGCTTTTTTCTGCTTCTTTTGATTTCTTCCTTGCCTCTGGCCATCTCCTCCTCCTTTCGCTCCAGTGCCTCGCTCCGTGCACCATCTTTGCTTCTTCCTGAGGGGCTGCAGAGTGCCAGCAATTTGTGATAGACGCTTTCCCACTCTCTAAACTTCTTCACCCATAGCCGGCCCCCTCCGCTTCCCACGGACACAGTCTCTTGTCCAGAAACGCCAGCCTGCACTGGCTGGCTCTCTGAGTGCCATTTGTTGGCTGCAGGTGTTGCTTTTTTTTTTTTCCTGCTTCTTTTGATTTCTTGCTTGCCTCTGCCCATCTCCCCCTCCTTTGTCTCCAGTGCCTGGCTCCGTGTGCCATCTTTGCTTCTTCCTGAGGGGCTGCGGAGCTCCATTCGAGTGTGGAGCGGCTTCCCGGTCTGGGCTACTGCGCTGGTGGGATCCTGGGGCTTTTGCTCGTTTGTTCATTTTGAATTGTTTGTTTGTTTTCTTTTCCTTTTCTTGAGTTGGGAGCCCTTCCTGGCCAGGCTGAACTGCGTGGCAAGGAACTCCCTTTCAGCTGCGACAGACGTGCAGACGGATCCCTGAGCGCATTTCTTTTTTTGTTGGTTTCTTTTTTTTTTCTGTTTTTTTTGGGGGCCTTTCTTGTTCTTTTTTTTAAAATTTGTTTTGTTTTCTTTTCCCTCTTTTTCCCTTTTTGTCTTTCTTAATTGCTCAGTTTCTCGTCCCTCTATATCTTCTTTCTCTTTCTGATCCCTGAATACCAGGCATTGTATACCTCTATGCCTTCTAGTCAGACTGTATTGCAACACTTGAGAGTGACTTCCCCAGGCCTCATAGCTTCACTGGTGGGGTCCCTGGGAACTTTGCGTTTCTTTAACCTTTCTGATTTTTATTTATTCATTCTTTTCTTTTCTTCCTCTTCCCCTTTCTGCTTCTCTCCATTTCATAGTCTCTCATCTCTCCATTCCAATGGAAAGCTCCCCTAGCATTCTTTTTTGTTTCTTTGCATGTTTTTGGCTCCTGTTCCTCTCTCCTCTCTCTCATATCCATCTTAGCTCCACACATAACAATCTCCCGACTGCATCCTACCTACCTGCACCGTGCGCTTGACATCACACCACCAAGTAGCATGGGCACGGCCTACTGGAATCTGCCCTGTATAGCTTACCGACCCACTCTGGTGGCTGTAGTAAGTGCCACAAACTACCTGTCACAGTAACTCCTCTTCAGCTAGACCTGCCCTGCTGTACTATATCTGAGTCACTGACCATGCCAGTTGGAGAAGGAGGTGAAAAGTTTTGAGCACACAGATGAGCAAACAACAAAGAACACACAGTCCACCTGCTCAGACATAGTCAAAATTTTTTGTTTAAAAAGGGATGAAACAAACATATCTACAATCAATAAACGAGAAAAATAAGTACTGAATGTCCTTACAACAGCAGATAATATCTAAATATTTACAAAAACAGGACAGGATGGTTCCAGTAGGCGTCCAAAATAAAACACCAGCTGACTCTCTTGCAGAAGAAAATGCACTAGAACTACCTCACACGGAATTCAAAACTCTAATACTCATAATTCTCCAAGAACTGAGGCAGAAAGCTGACAAACATGAGGAAAAAATAGACAAATTCATGGAAAATACAGACAAAAAATTGGAAGAATTCAGGAAGATGATACAGGAACAAAATGCCAAAATAAATTCACAACTAGAAATTATACAAAGGCAACAATTGGGAACCCAAAAGATAAACAACAAGCTTTCAGAAGTGGATGACGTCATAGAAGGGCCGAGAAGAAGATTTGAAATGGTGGAAGACAGGATCAGTGAATTGAAGACAAACACTTGGATACAACTCTGTTTGAAGAAAACTCAGAAAAAAGAACAAAGAAAAATGAAGAGACACTGAGAGTTATGTGGGACACAATTAAAAGCAAAAATTTGTGAGTGATTGGAATTCCAGAACAGGGGGAGAAAACAGAAAACACAGAGAGGATCATCGAGGAACCGCTGACAGAAAACTTCCCCAGTATCATGATAGATGAGAAGCTCAACGAACCCCATCTAGAAGAGACCCCAAAAGAAAATCACCAAGGCATATCATAATCACACTCACCAAAACCAAAGACAAAGAATCCTGAAAGCAGCTCATGAAAACTAAGAAGTCACATACAGAGGAAAAACAATAAGACTGAGCTCAGATTATTTGGCAGAAACCAGGCAGGCAAGAAGGCAATGGGATGATATAAAATCTTGAAAGAAAAAAATTGTCAGCCAAGAATAATATATCCTGCCAAACTCTAATTCAAATTTGATGGTGAAATTAGGTCATTTCCAGATAAACAGAAATTAAGGGAAATGTAAAAGTCAAACCAAACTTACAAGAATTATTAAAGGGAATTCTTCAATTTGAGGACAAACAGCTTCACAGGCAGAACCTAGTACGCAGGATCATACGAGCCAGATACCAATCTAGGAAATGAACTCTCCAGGACTATCCAAAACCAAAAGAAATACAACAGGGAATCAGAGCTGTTAATCAATAAATGACAACAACATCAAAACAATAAAAGAGGGAATAAATGGAATAGGTATAGAACCTTCTAATGAAAAGGAAAGCAAGGCAATACCAAGTAATCATAGACTGCTTCAAACTTAGAAAGATAAGGGTAAAATTCATGGTAACCACAAAGAAAGTTAACAACAATCCTCATAAAAATAAAGAGGAAAAACATAAGGTCTCAGAAAAAACAAAACCTACATAAACAAAAGAAATAAAAAAAAAAATCCACAAACAAAAGTATTTCAGCACAAGAGAGTAAGAAGAACAATGAAAACTTCAGCACCACAAAAAAAAGCACTACAAAATGACAGCAACAAACTCACATCTATCAATAATTACGCTGACTGTAAATGGACTCAATGCACCCATAAAGAGAAGGACAGTGACCGAATGGATACGAAAACAGGATCCATCAATATGCTATCTACAAGAGACACACCTTAGAAACAAAGATGCGAATTTATTAAAAGTCAAAGGTTGGAAAACAATATATCAAGCTAACAACTACCAAAAAAGAGCAGGAGTGGCAATTCTAATCTCAGATAAAAGAGATTTTAAAACGAAATCTACCATAAAAGACAAAGAAGGAAACTATATAATGATTAAAGGGACGATTGAACATGATGACATAACCATAATAAACATCTACGCACCCAGTGACAGGGCTCCAAAATACATAAAACAAACTCTAACAACACTGAAAAGAGAAATTGACAGTTCCACAATAATAGTAGGAGACTTCAACACACCACTCTCAGTAAAGGACAGAAGAACTAAGAAGAAACTCAGCAAAGATACAGAAGACCTAAGGGCACAATCAGCCAACTGGACCTCATAGACATATATAGAACACTCCATCCAACCGCTGCAAAGTACACGTTCTTTTCTAATGCACGTGGAACGTTCTCCAGAATAGACCACATCTTAGGCCACAGAGCAATCCTCAACAAGATCCAAAACGTTCAGATAATTCAAAGTATCTTCTCTGACCACAATGCCGTCAAGGTAGAAATTAACAATAGAAAGATCAAGGAAAAATATCAACTACATGGAAACTGAATAATACCCTGCTTACCCATCAATGGGTAATAGAAGAAATCAGAGATGGAATCCAAAAATTCCTAGAATCAAATGAGAATAAAAACACTTCATACCAAAACCTTTGGGACACAGCAAAGGCAGTCCTCAGAGGACAATTTATAGCAATAGATGCACATATCAAAAAAGAAAAAAGGGACAAAATCAAAACATTAACTATAGAACTCAAACAAATAGAAAGAGAACATCAAAACAAGCCCACAAACACCGGAAGAAAGGACATAGTAAAGATCAGAGCAGAAATAAATGAAATAGAGAACAGAAAAACAATAGAAAGAATTAACAAAACCAAAAGTTGGTTTTTTGAAAGAATCAACAAAATCGACAAACCACTGGCCAGACTGACAGAAGAAAAACAGGAGAGGACACAAATAACCCAAACAAGAAATGAAATGGGGGATATTACAACAGACCCAACTGAAATAAAAAGGATATAACAGAATATTATCAAAAACTATACTCCAACAAATTTGAAAACCTAGGGGAAATGGGTAAATTTCTAGAAACAGCCTACCAAAACTACAACAAAGTGATGCTGAAAATCTGAACAGACCCATAACAAGAGAAGAGATTGAAAAGGTAATAAAAAAATTCCCAACCAAATAAAGCCCTGGCCCAGATGGCTTCACTGGAGAATTCTACAAAACATTTACAGAAGAGCTTGTACCAGTTCTACTCAAGCTATTTCAGAGCATAGAAGAGGAAGCAACACTTCCAAATTCATTCTATGAGGCCAGAATTACCCTGATACCAAAACCAGGCAAAGATGTCACAAAAAAAGAAAATTACAGACCAATATCTCTCATGAATATAGATGCAAAAATTGTCAACAAAATTCTAGCCAATAGAATTCAGCATCATATCAAAAAAATAATACACCACGACCAAGTAGGATTCATCCCAGGTGTGCAAGGATGGTTCAACATCAGAAAATCTATCAACGTAATCCACCACATAAATAAAAGAAAAGAAAAGAATCACATGATCATCTCAATTGACACAGAAAAGGCATTTGACAAGGTCCAACACCCATTCCTGATAAAAGCTCTCAATCAAATAGGTATAGAAGGGAAATTTCTCAACATAATAAAGAGCATCCATGCAAAACCAATGGCCAAAATCATTCTTTTTTTTTAATTTTTTAATTTTTATTTTTTTAATTTTTTTATATTTTATTGTACTTCAGGTGAAGGCTTACAGAAGAAATAGTTTCTCATGAAACAGTAGTACACATGTTGTTTTATGACATTGGTTAACAACCCCACAACATATTAAGCCTCTAAATTCTCAACCTTTTTTTTTTTTTTTTGATGAAAATAAAGATAGCCAAAGATACACCGTTTCAAAAATTTCTACATACACAGTTCAGTGACATTGACTACGCTCTTCCAACTGGTGCTGTTATTCTCACTTAAGATGAAGGCTTACAGAACAAAATAGTTTCTCATTTAACAGTTACTACACATGTTGCCCTATGACAATGGTTAACAATCTCACAACACATCAAGAATAGCCTTACTCCACCTTGTGTTCCCTATCACCAGGGTACTTCCTTGTCCCCTTCTGTCTTCTTGGCCAAAATCATTCTTAATGGAGAGGGGCTGAAAACATTCCCCTTGAAAACAGGAACAAGACAAGGATTTCCTTTGACACCACTCCTATTTAACATTGTGCTGGAAGTTCTAGCTAGAGCAATAAGGCAAGAAAAAGAAATAAAAGGCATCCAAATGGGTAATGAAGAAGTTAAATTGTCCCTGTTTGCAGATGATATGATACTCTACATAGAAAACCCTAAAGACCCCACGAGAAATCTACTGGAACTAATGGAAAGATTCAGCAGAGTAGTAGGATACAAGATAAACATTCAAAAATCAGTTGGATCCCTATACACCAATAAGGAGAATGATGAAAAGGAAATCAGGAAAACAATACCATTTTCAATAGCCCCTAAAAAGATAGAATAGTTAGGAATAAATCTGACCAGGGATGTAAAAGACCTATACAAAGAAAACTACAAAACACTACTGCAGGAAACCCAAAGGGATCTACATAAATGGAAAAATATACCATGCTCATGGATAGGCAGACTCAACATTGTGAAAATAGCAATTCTACCCAAAGCAATTTACAAATACAATGCAATCACGATCCAAATACCAACAATATTCTTCAAAGAGATGGAAAAACTAATCATTAACTTTATATGGAAAGGGAAGAATCCCCAAATAAATAAAGCACTACTGAAGAAGAAGAAGAAAGTTGGAGGACGCACAATACCGGACTTCAGAAGCTTCTATACAGCTACAATAATCAAAACAGCCTGGTACTGGTACAACGACAGATACATTGTCCAATGGAAGAGAATTGAGAACCCAGATGTAAATCCATCCACCTATGGTCACCTGATCTTCGACAAGGGCCCAAAATCCATCAAATGGGTAAAAGACAGTCTTTTTAACAAATGGTGCTGGCAAAACTGGATATCCATCTGCAAAAAAAAAGAAACAGGACCCATTCCTCACACCGTATACAAAATCTACTTCAAAATGGATGAAAGACCTGAATATAAAGCCTAAAACTATAAAGTTCATAGAAGAAAAAATAGGACCAACACTTCAGGCCTTAATACATGGAATTAACAGGTTACAAACCATAACCATCAACACACAAACCCCAACAGATAAGCTACATAACTGGGATCTTCTAAAAATCAAACACCTATGCTCTTCAAAGACTTCACCAAAAGAGTAAAAAGAGAACCTGCAGACTGGGAAAAAAATGTTTGGACAGTACAAGTCAGACAAAGGTCTAATCTCCATAATCTACAAGAAAATCCAACAGCTCTACAACAAAAAGACAAATAATCCTGTTAAAAAATGGGCAAAGGAAATGAACAGACACTTCATGAAAGAAAACATTCAAATGGCCAACAGACACATGAGGAAATGCTCACGATCACTAGCCATTAGAGAAATGCAAATTAAAACCACAATGAGATACCATCTCACCCCGGCATTACTGGCACGAATCAAAAACACTGGAAATAACAAATGTTGGAGGGGCTGCGGTGAGATCGGAAGACTTATGCACTGGTGGTGGGAATGCAAAATGATACATCCATTTTGGAAAATGATATGGCATTTCCTCAGAAAGCTAGAAATAGACATACCATTCGATCCAGCAATCCCACTCCTAGGAATATATCCTAGAGAAATAAGAGTCGTCACTCGAATAGACATATGCACACCTATGTTCATGGCAGCATTGTTCACAATAGCAAAATGATGGAAACAACCTAGATGCCCATCAACAGATGAATGGATAAACAAACTATAGTACAAACACACAATGGAGTACTATGCAACGAGAAAGAACAACAATGAATCTGTGTAGCATCTCATAACATGGATGAAACTGGAGGACATTATGCTGAGTGAAATAAGTCAATCACAAAAGGACAAATATTGTATGAGACCTCTATTGTAAAAACCCATGAAAAAGTTCACACACAAAATGTAACAATCTTTGTTGGTTACCAGGGATGGGAGGGGTGGGGGGGAAATACTAAATAGGCGATAGATAAGTCGTATCTTGGGTGAAGGGTGAGACAGTACACAATACAGGGGTAACTAGCACAACTGTGCAAGGAAAGGTCATAGAAGCCCCATAGACACATCCAAACTCCCTGAGGGACTGAATGGCTGGGCGGAGGGCTGTGGGGACCATGGTCTTGGGGAACATCTAGCTCAATTGGCATGACACAGCTTATAAAGACAATGTTCTACATTCTACCTTGGTGTACAGTGTCTGGGGTCTTAAAAGCCTGTGAGAGGCCATCTGAGATACTCCACTGGTCTCAACCCTTCGGGAGCAAGGGAGAATGAAGAGAACAGGATACAAGGAAAAGATTAGTCTGACGGACTAATTGTCCACAGCTACCAAGGCCTCCACCAGCCTGAGTCCAGTACAGCTAGATGGTGCCCGGCTACCACCACTCACTGCTCTGACCGGGATCACAACAGAGGGTTCTGACAGAGCTTGAGAAGGATGTAGAGCATAATTCTAACTCACAAAAAAAAAAAAAAAAAGACCAGATTTACTGGCCTAAAGGAGACTGGAGAAACCTCAAGAGTATGGCCCCCAGACACCCTTTAGCTCAGTTGTGAAGCTACCTCGGAGGTTCACTGTTCATCCTGGGAGTGGACAGCCCTGTAAAACCAAATGAGACTAACGAGGTACAGGAGTCCAGTGACAAGGGCCAGAAGGCAGAAGGGGACAAGGAAGCTGGTGATAGGGAACCCAAGGTTGAGTAAGGATATTGTTGATGTGTTGTGAGATTGTTAACCATTGTCATAGGGCAACATTTGTATTAACTGTTAAATGAGAAACTATTTTGTTCTGTAAGCCTTCATCTTAAGTGAGAATAACAGCACAATTGGAAGAGTGTAGTCAATGTCATTGAACTGTGCATGTAGAAATTTTTGAAATGGTATATCTTTGGCTATGCATATTTTCACAAAATAAAAAAGGTTGAGAATTTAGAGGGTTAATATGTTGTGGAGTTGTTAACCAATGTCATAAAACAACATGTGTACTACTGTTTCATGAGAAACTATTTGTTCTGTAAGCCTTCACCTGAAGTACAATAAAATATAAAAAAAAAGAAAAATAAATAAACTGAAGCACTCCAAATTTCTAACTATGTTCCTTTATAATATAATACTTTTAACATTTATTATAAATCCTCCAAATTATTTTAATTCCATACATACTTCCAAGGTAGAAATTCTGTACTAGAGATATAATAAAAATCTGTCAGTGTGAGTGTTGTGTGTATGGGGTGTCTGTGTGTGTGTGTGTTTGTGTGTGTGTGTGTGTGTAAACCTCATCTCTATAAACTTAAAGCTTTTAGGCTTTTCCATCAGTATTAATGAGAACTCCACATGAGTTTTGAAAACACAGACCTCTAGCTATTTTTCAACTTGTTGCAGTCACGAGGAGAAATCGTTTAACTCTTCTACATGTTTGTTCTGAAAGGTCTTTAGGCATGTTAATTAGTCATTTCTTTACACTAATGTTTTAGGAAATAACTAAGCACAAATAACTTCCTTGACAGAAAACTCAACAGATTATGTTAAAGAGCTGAGAGGCTTATAATGCGATTGCATTTCTAGTACGTATTCATGAGCACTTTCCTAATTCTGTTAGGTAAATCTGCTGGCACAGTGTGTCCTTTGCACTTTATCTGCATTTGAATGTGTCACAATAATTTTAACCTCAGTTCTCAGAAAACATTCATACTCCATAACAAAATAGTGTTTTAGGAATGTTAACCCTTTAGCCTTAATAGCACCTTTGAATTAGGCTAGAAAGATTAAAGAAAATCAAGATGGAAAGGGTATTCAGCATTGAGTCAGAGAATGCCAGTCTAGCACTTGCTGGATCAGGATGATCTAGCAAGGTCTAAATGGACAGGTGTCATCAAGCTCCAGCTAGGTTGACGGGGAGCAGTAAGAAATCAGGTAAAGCTGACTCAGAGTCAAGACAGACACGGAAAAGGAAGAAAGAGACTAGCAGGTTCTGAACAGCTACCATGTGTACTAAGTAGTATACTGTCATCACTTTTATAACTGAGGAAACTGAGACATTAAAGATTAATTCAGCCCATATCATGCACTAAGGAAGTGATACACTTAAATTTCAAGACAGATCTGCTTTACTTCAAAGCCCATGTTTTTCCCTTAAAACTGTTCCTCATTATCAGCTGGTATAATATTTGACACTCTGGTTAGACAGACAAAAACCAGAAGATCAAGAGAAGAAAAGAAATTAGTAAAAAAGAGAATTAGAGGTAGCAATTGGCAGGATATTATTGAATTTAAGAGCAAAGTAATTCTTTCCCTTAGTTTATGATCTTTATGTATTTCCTAGTTGTGTTTGAACTAATCATAACTAAATTTTTTTTTCAAAATGAAAAATGGTATCTATTAATACCATAAAATTATCTATCCTTTTTAACTGCAGTCTGTACGGAAAGATATAAATTAAAAAATCAGATTATCTCAAATTACAGGTAACAATCATGAGTACTTTAGTCAGAAATCCTAGGGATTTTCATGGATGTTCTTTCTTTGTATAAGAAAAATACAAACATGTACAAAAATAACATCATAGTAGTTCATGCTGCTTGTAGGCTGGTTTTAAAAAAAAAAAAAAATTCAACCAATACACCCTTGTCATCTTTCAAGGCTGAAACTATAGATGTCATCATTTTCAGTAGCTGTATATTATTTCATAAAATGTTTACCTGATCATTCTTCTATTTTAGGCCATATAGTTGGTTTTTATATATATTTATTTATTAAATAATAGTATTTCTATAAATATACTGAAATATATATTTGTATTTACTTACACAACTGTTTCCTAAATACATATTCTTCATTGTTTGAATTGTTGAGTTAAAGCTATGCACATTTTTGTAAGTAGTTTTCCAGATAACGTTTCTGACACATATACATTATTTATTATTTTTGTAATATAAAAACATGCTTTTACTCTCACATACTTATTGACCCAAAGCATTATTAATCTTTAGAATTTTTGCCAAATAATTAGGAATAAGAAAATATAGTACTGTTTTAAATTGCTTTTTGATTCATTAAAAAAAAAAGCAAAACAAGGACTTCCGGCAAAATGGTGCTCTAGGCAGAAGCACCACGCCGTCCCTCCACAGCAAAGATCTGAAAAACTAACCCAAACAGAGAAAACAGCAGTCCTGAAACTGTAAAACGTCAAAGGAAGAGATAAAGAACTCAGGCAGGCACCAAATGGAGTGAGAGAACTGACAGAGAATGGAGAGTGAGGAGAGATTCATGGAGAGGTCCCCTATCAGCTAATGCAGTGTGGATCCACTACCTTGGACTCCTATTGGAGACCAGCAAATAGGGGATACTAGAAAGCAGCTTCATGGAGAGTCCAGTGGGAGACAAAACAACTGGTAATTTGCGATATACGCTTTCCCACCCCCCACCCTTCTTGACCCCCACTCATCCTCCTCTGCTTCCTGCGGCCACAATCTCTTGTCCGGGAAGCACCGGCTGCTTGGATTACACCTGCCTGCACTGGCCAGCTCTCTGAGTGTCATTTGTTGGCTGCTGGTGTTGCTTTTTTCTGCTTCTTTTGATTTCTTCCTTACCTCTCACCACCTCCCCCTCCTTTCACACAAATACCTGCTTCTTCCTGAGGGGCTGCGGAGCTCCGTTTGAGTGTGGAAGTGGGCTGCCAGGCTGGTAGGATCCTGGGACTTTTGTTTGTTTGTTTTGAATTGTTTGTTTTCTTTTCCTTTTCTTGAACTGGGAGCCCGTTCTGGCCGGGTGGTGCTGCATCGCTTGAAACTTAGCCCCTCGGCTTGCACAGACTCGCAAAGGGATCCCTGAGGGCATTTCTTTTTTTGTGGGGTTTTTTTTTTCTATTTTTTGAGGGGCTTTTCTTGCTTTTTATTTTTTTAAAAATTTGTTTTGTTTTCTTTTCCCTCTTTTTCCCTTTTTGTTTTTCTTCCTTACTCAGTTTCTCGTCTTTCTATACCTTCCTTCTCTTTCTGTTCTCTGAATACCTGGCTCTGAATACCTCTAGGCCTTCTAGGCAGGCTGTACTGCAAAACCTGAGAAGAACTTCCC
Organism: Dugong dugon; assembly: GCA_030035585.1. NCBI lineage: Eukaryota > Metazoa > Chordata > Mammalia > Sirenia > Dugongidae > Dugong > Dugong dugon. Next base: position 34,551,729 of record CM057475.1, on the reverse strand, counting down.
CAGATCTCGTAGCCGCACCAGTACAATCCCTGGGAGCTTTGCTGTTCTTTTTCCTTTCTGATTTTTATTTATTCATTCTTTTCTTTTTTATTTTATTCTTCTCCATTTTGTTTTTCTCCATTTCAGTCTCTCATCTCTCCACTCCAATGGCAAGCTCCCCTAGCATTCTTTTTTGTTTGTTTGTATGTTTTTGGCTCCTGTTCCTCTCTCCTCTCTCCCATATCCATCTTAGCTCCACACATAACAATCTGCCCCCTACATCCTGCCTGCCTGCACCATGCACTTAACATCACACCACCAAGCAGCACAGACATGGCTTACTGGAACCTGCCCTGCACTGATTACCAACCCACCCTGGTGGCCGTAGTAAGTGCCACAAACAACCTGTCCCAGTAACCCTCTTCAGCTAGACCTTCCCTGCTGTACCATATCTGAGTGACAGACCCTACAAATTGGAGGAGGAGGCAAAAAAAGTATTGTGCCCACAGACGAGTAAACAACAAAGAACACGCAGCCCGCTTGCTCAGACATTGCCAAATAAAAAAAAAAAAAAGGATGAAACAAAAAAATCTACAATCCATATATGAGAAAAATAACTACTGAATGCCCCAAAGACAGCAGGCAATATCAAAACATTTACAAAAACAGGACAGGATGGTTCCAGTAGGCATCCAAAATAAAACACCAGATGACCTTCCAGTGGAAGAAAAGACACTAGAACTACCAGATAGGAAATTCAAATCTCTAATACTCAGAATTATCCAAGAGTTGAAGCAAAAAGCAGACAAAAATGAGGGGGGAAAAGACAAATTAATGGAAAAGGCAGACAAATTCATGGAAAATAAAGACAAAAAATTGGAATAATTCAGGAAAATAATGCAGGAACAAAATGCCAAAATAAATTCACAACTAGAAAATACACAAAAACAACAATTAGAAATCCAAAAGATAAACAAGAAGATTTCAGACATGGACGGTGTCATAGAAGGGCTGAGAAGCAGATTTGAAACGGAATTGAAGAAAAACACTTGGATACAACTCTGTTTGAGGAAAACTCAGAAAAAAGAACAAAGAAAAATGAAGAGACCCTGAGAGTTATGTGGGATACAATCAAAAGCAAAAATTTGTGACTGATTGGAGTTCAAAAACAAAGGGAGAAAACAGAAAACACAGAGAGGATCATTGAAGAACTACTGACTGGAAACTTCCCCAATATCATGAAAGATGAAAAGCTGGCCATCCAAGAACCTCAATGAACCCCATATAGGATAGACCCCAAAAGAAAATCACCAAGGTATATCATAATCACATTTGCCAAAACCAAAGACAAACAAAGAATACTGAGAGCAGCTCATGAAAAACAAGAAGTCACATACAGAGGAGAAACAATAAGACTAAATTCAGATTATTCAGCATAAACCATGCAGGCAAGAAGGTAATGGGATGACATATATAAAACCTTGAAAGAAAAAAATTGCCAGCCAAGAATAATATATCCTGCAAAAAAGATGTTGGTGAAATTAGGACATTTCCAGACAAACAGAAATTAAGGGAATACATAAAACCCAAACCAAACTTACAAGAATTATTAAAGGGAGTTCTTTGATCTGAGAACAAAGAACTCAGCTCACAGGCAGAATCTAGGATGCAGGATCATACCAACCAGATACCAACCTAGGAAATGAACTCTCAAGAACTATCCAAAACCAAAAGAAATATGACAGGGAATCAGAGCAGTTAATCAGTAAATGACAACAACATCAAAACAATAAAACAGGGAATAAATGGCGTAGGTATAGAACCTTCTAATGGAGCGGAAGGCAAGGTGACACCAAGTAATAATAGATTGCTTCAAACTTAGAAAGATACGGGTAAATTTCATGGTAACCACAAAGAAAGTTAACAAAAATGCTCATAAAAATAAAGAGGAAAAACATAAAGTCTCAGCAAAAACAAAAGAAATGAAAAAAAAAAATCCACAAACAAAAGTAACTCAGCACAAGAGAGTAAGAAGAACAAAGAAAACTTCAGCACCACAAAAAAAAGGCACTACAAAATGACAGCAACAAACCCACATCTATCAATAAGTACACTGAATGTAAATGGACACAATGCACCCATAAAGAGATGGACAGTGACAGAATGGATAAGAAAACAGGATCCATCAATATGCTGTCTAAAAGAGACACACCTTAGAAACAAAGATGTGAATTTAGTAAAAGTCAAAGGTTGGAAAACAATATATCAAGCTAACAACTACCAAAAAAGAGCAGGAGTGGCAATTCTAATCTCAGATAAAAGAGATTTTAAAACGAAATCTACCATAAAAGACAAAGAAGGAAACTATATAATGATTAAAGGGACGATCGAACATGATGACATAACCATAATAAACATCTACGCACCCAGTGACAGGGCTCCAAAATACATAAAACAAACTCTAACAACACTGAAAAGAGAAATTGACAGTTCCACAATAATAGTAGGAGACTTCAACACACCACTCTCAGTAAAGGACAGAAAAACTAAAAAGAAACTTAGCAAAGATACAGAAGACCTAAAGGGCACAGTCAGCCAACTGACCTCATAGACATATATAGAACACTCCATCCAACCGCTGCGAAGTACACATTCTTTTCCAATGCAGGTGGAATGTTCTCCAGAATAGACCACATCTTAGGCCACAGAGCAATCCTCAACAAGATCCAAAACATTGAGGTAATTCAGAGTAACTTCTCTGACCGCAATGTCAACAAGGTAGAAATTAACAACTGAAAGAGCAATGAAAAAAAAAATCAATGACATGGAAACTGAATAATACCCTGCTTACACATCACTGGGTAATACAAGAAATCAGAGATGGAATCAAAAGATTCCTACAATCAAATGAGATTGAAAACACATCATACCAAGACCTTTGGGACACAGAAAAGGCAGTCCTCAGAGGACAATTTATAGCAATAGATGCACATATCAAAAAAGAAGAAAGGGACAAAATCAATACATTAACTAAAGAACTCCAACAAATAGAAAGAGAACAGCAAAAAAAAGTCCACAATGCCAGAAGAAAGGAAATAGTGAAGATCAGAGCAGAAAGAAATGAAATAGAGGACAGAAAAACAATAGAAAGAATCAAGAAAACCAAAAGTTGGTTCTTTGAAAGAATCAACCGAATCGACAAACCACTGGCCAGACTGACCAAAGAAATACAGAAGAGGACACAAATAACCCAAATAAGAAAAGAAATGGGGGACATTACAACAGACCCAACTGAAATAAAAAGGATTATACCAGAATATTACAAAAAACTGTACTCCAACAGATTTGAACCTAGAGAAAATGGATAAATTTCTAGAAACACACTACCTACACAAACTATAACAAAGTGATGTTGAAATGCTGAACAGACCCATAGCAAGAGAAGAGACTGAAAAGGTAATTTAAAAAAAACTCCCAACCAAAAAAAGCACTGGCCCAGATGGATTCACTGGAGAATTCTACAAAACATTTACATAAGAGCTTGTACCAGTACTACTCAAGCTATTTCAGAGCATAGGAAAGGAAGCAACACTTCTGAATTCATTCTATAAAACCAGTATAATACTGATACCAAAACCAGGCAAAGATGCCACTAAAAAGAAAATTACAGACCAATATCTCTCATGAATATAGATGCAAAAATTCTCAACAAAATTCTAGCCAATAGAATTCAGCATCATATCAAAAAATAATACACGATGACCAAGTAAGATTCATACCAGGTATGCAAAGATGGTTTAACATCAGAAAATAAATCAACATAATCCACCACATTAATAAAAGGAAAGAAAAGTATCATGTGATCGTATCAATTTACGCAGGAAAAGCATTCGACAAAGTACAACACCCATTCCTGATAAAAACTCTCAGTAAAATAGGTATAGAAGGGAAATTTCTCAACATAATAAAGGGTATCTATGCAAAACCAATGGCCAACATCATTCGTAATGGAGAGAAGCTGAAAACATTCCCCTTGAGAACAGGAACAAGATAAGGATGCCCTTTATCACCACTCCTATTTAACATTGTGCTGGAAGTTCTAGCTAGAGCATTAAGGCAATAAAAATGAATAAAGGGCATCCAAATTGGTAATGAAGAAGTTAAACTGTCCCTGTTTGCAGATGATATGATACTATACATAGAAAACCCTAAAGACTCCATGACAAATCTACTGAAACTAATAGAAAGATTCAGCAGACGAGCAAGATACAAGATAAACATACAAAAATCAGTTGGATTCCTATACACCAAAAAGAAGAACAATGAAAAGGAAATCAGGAAAACAATACCATTTATAATAGCTCCTAAAAAAATAAAATACTTAGGAATAAATCTAACCAGGGATGTAAAAGACCTAAACAAAGAAAACTATAAAGCACTACTGCAAGAAACCCAAAAGGATCTACATAAATGGAAAAACATACCATGCTCATGGATAGGCAGACTCAACATTGTGAAAATGACTATTCTACCCAAAGCAATTTAAAAATACAAGGCAATCCTGATCCAAATACCAACAACATTCTTCCAAGAGATGGAAAAGCTAATCATTAACTTTATACGGAAAGGCAAGAAGCCCCTAATAAGCAAAGCACTACTGAAGAAGAATAAAGTTGGAGGACTGACACTACCTGACCTCAGAACGTACTATACAGCTACAGTAGTCAAAACAGCCTGGTACTGGAACAACGACAGATACATTGACCAACGGAACAGAATTGAGAACCCAGATGTAAATCCATACACCTACGGTCACCTGATCTTCGACAAGGGCCCAAAGTCTATCAAATGGGGTAAAGACAGTCTTTTTAACAAATGGTGCTGGCAAAACTGGATATACATCTGCAAAAAATGAAACAGGACCCATACCACACACCATATACAAAAACTAATTCAAAAAGGACCTAAATATAAAGCCAAAAACTGTAAAGTTCATAGAAGAAAAAATAGGACCAATGCTACAGGCCTTAATACACGGCATAACAGGATACAAACCATAACCATCAACACGCAAATCCCAGAAGATAAGCTAGATCACTGGGATTGTCTAAAAATCAAACACCTATGCTCTTCAAAAGTTTTCACCAAAAAAGCAAAAAGAGAACCTACAGACTGGGAAAAAAATTTTGGACAGTACAAGTCAGACAAAGGTCTAACCTACATAATCTACAAGAAACCCAACACCTCTACAACAAAAAGAGAAATAATCCTATTAAAAAATGGGCAAAGGAAATGAACAGACACTTCACCAAAGAAGACATTCAAATGGCCAACAGACATAGGAGGAAATGCTCGTGATCACTAACCATTAGAGAACTGTAAATTAAAACCACAATGCGATACCATCTTATCCTGGCATTACTGGCACGAATGAAAAACACTGGATATAACAAATGTTGGAGGGGCTGCAGGGAGATCATAACTCTTATGCACTGCTGGTGGGAATGCAAAATGATACAACCTTTTGGAAAATGATATGGCGCTTTCTCAGAAAGCTAGAAATAGACATACCATTCGATCCAGCAATCCCACTCCTAAGAATATATCCTAGAGAAATAAGAGTCGTCACTCGAATAGACATATGCATACCTATGTTCATGGCAGCATTGTTCACAATAGCAAAACAATGGAACCAACTTAGATGCCCATCAACAGATGAATGGATAAACAAACTATGGTACATACACACAATGGAGTACTATGCAATGAGAAAGAACAACAGTGAATCTGTGAACTATCTCATAATATGGATGAAACTGGAGGACATTACGCTGAGTGAAATAAGTCAATCACAAAAGGACAAATATTGTATGAGACCTCTATTGTAAAAACCCATGAAAAAGTTCACACACAAAAAGTAACAATCATTGTTGGTTACCAGGGATGGGAGGGGTGGGGGGGAAATACTAAATAGGCAATAGATAAGAGGTATCTTGGGTGAAGGGTGAGACAGTACACAGTACTGGGGAAACCACCACGACTTGTGCAAGAAAAGGTCATGGAAGCTTCATAGATACATCCAAACTCCCTGAGGGACTGAATTGCTGGGCGGAGGGCTGTGGGGACCATGATCTGGGGGAACATCTAGCTCAATTGGCATAACACAGTTTATAAAGACAATGTTCTACATTCTACCTTGGTGAGTAGCGTCTGGGGTCTTAAAAGCCTGTGAGCAGCCATCTAAGATACTCCACTGGTCTCATCCCTTCGGAAGCAAGGGAGAATGAAGAGAACAGGATACAAGGAAAAGATTAGTCTGAAGGACTAACTGTCCACAGCTACCAAGGCCTCCGCCAGACTGAGTCCAGTATAGCTAGATGGTGCCCAGCTACCACCACTCACTGCTCTGACTGGGATCACAACAGAGGGTTCTGGACAGAGCTGGAGAAGGATATAGAGCATAATTCTAACTCACAAAAAAAAAAAAAAAGTCCAGAATTAGTGGCCTGACAGAGACTGGAGAAACCCTGAGAGTATGGCCCCCAGACACCTTTAGCTCAGTGGTGAAGTCACTTCCGAGGTTCACAGTTCAGCCGGGGAGTGGACAGCCCCATAAAACCAAATGGGACTAATGAGGCACAGCAGTCCAGGGACAAGGGCCAGAAGGCAGGAGGGGACAGGAAAGCTGGGGACAGGGAACCCAAGTTGAGTAATGACAGTGTTGATGTGTTGTGAGGTTGTTAACCGTTGTCATAGGGCAACATGTGTACTAACTGTTAAATGAGAAACTTTTGTTCCGTAAACATTCATTTAAAGTGAGAATAGCAGCACAATTGGAAGAGCGTAGTCGATGCCACTGAACTGTGCATGAAGAAATTTTTGAAATGGTGTATCTTTGGCCATGTATACTTTCACCAAAAAAAAAAAAAAAAAGAGTCAAGAAGAGAGAGGGTTAACACGTCGTGGGTTTGTTAACCAATGTCATAAAACACTGTGTGTACTACTGTTTCATGAGAAACTATTTGTTCTGTAAATCTTCACCTGAAGTACAATTAAAATATATATATAGTATTTATATTAACAATAACAACATAAAAAAGCAAAACCTAACTCGTTGCCATGGAGTCGATTCCAACCCATAGCAACCCTATAGGACAGAGTAGAACTGCCCCATATGTTTCCACGGAGCAGCTGGTGGATTTGAACTGCCAACCTTTTGGTTAGCAGCAATATCTCTTAACCACTGCAGCACCAGGGCTCCTTTGATTCATTAGTGATTGAAAAATTTCCAAGTGCCTGTCAGCAATTAATACTTCTAATGTTAATATTAACTTTTCCTTTGCCCATTGCCTATGGAGTTGCTCATTTCTAACTCATTAATGCATATGAGATCTTTATATAGTGAAGATGTTAATCAACCCTTTGCCATCTATGTTTCAATATTTTACCAGATTTGCTATTTTATGTTTAAAAAATGTTAAGGATTGTTTTGTATGTTGCTTAAATGATTTTTGTAGTAAAATTTGTTCATTGTTGTCTCTGTTTTTCTGAATTTAATATATATTTAACTTTTGAAGGACTTGTCTGTAAGTTTTTGGCAAGGAGTGTGGTAGAATCCATATTTGATTTATTTTTGTGTCCTTCTAACTCCTAGCACAATGTTATACACATAGTAGCCAACCAAAAGATACATGGCAAAAGAAGAAACGAAGACAGCAAAGAATGGGAAAATAAAATGAAATTGGCAAAGGTGTTGACAAAGAAAGATTCTCACCTCAGAACTCATTTAACTGAAAGAAAGAAATGCTGGTTATAGTAAATAGTGTATGCTGGACTCTAACTAAAAAGAGTTTCATTATCACACATTTCTGAGCTATAACAATAAAAACAAGTTCCCTTTTACAGCATTTACAGCAACTTCTAGTTTTCTGTGAAAACAAGTTATTTGTTTTTGTTTTGTTATGTTTCTGTGTTGCAGGTGTGGGAGGTGGCGTGTGGGTTACGGGTCAACTATTTGAAGACTTGCAAGCACCATGACACTACCTCTTTAAACTGAACAATAATACTAGTTTTAATCATTTTGCCAAATTCATGGATATATCCTCCAAAACAGAAGAAGATTGTTAAGCAGATAGAATGGATAACTAAGTTTGGTAGTTTGAATCCACCAGCTGCACCTTGAAAACTCTATGGGGCAGTTTGATGGCAACAGGTTTATATAAAACCAACTGTACAAAAGCCCAGTATTCCTAGTCCAAGGCCTGATTTGTATGTGGCTGAAATAAATTACGTTCTTTTAGAAAAACTGCCTTCCACCACACCGCATGTCTCAAAACCTAAAAGACTAGTGTATTTGTTTTACTCTACCTTATGTATTGAGTACTTGATTTCATTTTGTCATGTTTGATCCTGGAGTCATTTAAAATGACAATATTTCCAAGAATGGTCATAATCGAACACAAGTTACCTAATACTTTATGGAATTTTAGTTGATAAGGATGTTAATTCAAGATAGGAGACATTAAAGGCCACTAAATGGTCTTTAATGACTATTAAGTTGAGGATGGAATCCTGGTGGTGCAGTGGTTAAGAGCTAAGACTGCTTACCAAAAGGTTGGCAGTTTGAGTCCACCAGCCGCTCCTTGGAAAACCTATGCGGCAGTTTGACTCTGTCCTATAGGGTCTCTATGAGTTGGAATCGACTGAACAGCAGCACGTCTTTTAAGTTGAGGATTATATGGGCAAAATACAGAACTATGCAAGAATTATCAAAAGAAGATGGAAGGAACACACAGAGTCGCTATACCAAAAAGAATCGGTTGATGTTCAACCATTTCAGTAGGAAGCACATGATCAAGAAAGGATACTACTGAAGGAAGAATTTCAAGTTGCACTGAAGTCACTGGTGAAAAACAAGACTCCAGGAATTGAGGGAATACCAACTACGATGTTTCAACAAATGGATGCAACACTGAAAGTGCTCAGTCATCTATGCCAAGAAATTTGAAAGACAGTTTCCTGGCCACTCAATTGGAAGAGATGCATATTTGTGCCAATTCCAAAGAAAAGTGATCCAAAAGAATGTGAAAATTATCAAACAATACTATTAATATGACATGCAAGTGAAGTTTTGCTGAAGATAGTTCAAAAATGTTTGCAGCAGCACATCCATAGGGAATTGCCAGACGTTCAAGTCTGATTCCAAAGAGGACATGGCAGTAGGGATATCATTGCTGATGTCAGATGGATCTTGGTTGAAAGCAGAGACTATCAGAAAGATGCTTATCTGTGTTTTATTGCCTATGCAAAGACATTTGACTGTGTAGATCATAACAAATTATGGATAGCATTGCAAAGAATGGGAATTCCAGAACACTTAATTGTGCTCATTAGGAACCTGAACATATACCAAAAGGCAGTCGTTCGAACAAGCAAGAGGATACTTCTTGACTTAAAATGAGGAAAGATGTGCCTCAGGGCTGTATCCTTTCACCACACTTGTTCAATCTATATGGTGAGCAAATAATCTGAGAAGCTGGACTATATGAAGAAGAATGGGGCATCAGGATTGGAGGATTTATTTTGTCATTTAAATTCATTAACAACCTGAGATATGCAGATGACACAACCTTCCTAGCTGAAAGTGAAGAGAACTTGAAGTACTTACTGATGAAGACCAAAGACTACAGCCTTCTGTGTGGAGAAAGAAAACATAAAGAAAATGAAAATCCTCACAACTTGACCAGTAAGAAACATCATGATAAATGGAGAATATATTGAAGTTGTCAAGGATTTCATTTTACTTGGATCTACAATCAACACCCATGGAAATCAAATGATGTATAACATTGGGCAAATCTTCTGCAAAAGGCCTTTTTAAAGTGTTAAGAAGCAAAGATGTCACTTTGAGGTATAAGGTGAGCCTAACCCAAGTCATGGTATTTTCAATCTCCTCATATGCTCAGCTGGACAATGAGTAAAGAAGACTGAAGAATAATTGATGTCTTTGAATTGTGGCCTTGGTGAAGAATATTCAATAAATACACCATAAGAATGAACAAATCTGTCTTGGAAGAATTATAGCCAGAAGGCTCCTTAGAAGTGAGGGTGGCAAGACTTTGTCTCGTATACTTTGGACATGTTATCAGGAGGGACCAGCACCTGGGGAAAGACATCATCTTGGCAAAGTAAAGTGTCAGTGAAAAAGAGGAAGGCCCTCAATGAGATGGATTGACACAGTGGCTGCAACAGCGGGCTGAAACATAGCAATGATTGTGAGGATGGTGCAGGACTGGGCAGTGTTTCGTTCTGTTGTAGATAGAGTCACTATGAGTCAGATTCTACTTGACAGCACCTAACAACAACAACAAGAACAAGTCAAATGCTGGGCTGTGATTCCAGGAGATCCAGTGAAATGCTAGACTACAGAACTCCAGGCTCTAGCAAGCCCACTGTAGCTAAATCATGAATTAAACAATCAAACTCATTCTAAGTGATCTCTCTCACCTCTCTATCTCCTCTATTTCCTTCTTTCTTTCTTGCTGAAAGTAAATATTTTGTGAGAATCAGTACAACAATGATGAATTTATATAAACCATTGAATGGTTTTGAAAAATAACTAGAACACTTGGCCTCAGAAAAGAAATTTGAAGTAAAACACTTGGAGATTCCAAATTCTATTTCTAAAGAGATTTCTCAAGGAGGCACAGATTTTTCAAGGTACTTGGAAGAAAACAATTTACTCAGAGGTAATCATTATATATTGTAATAACTGCTCTCTGAGCTATTAAAGTTGATATAAACAGTTGCTATTGATAGTTGTAAGAGCTCATTAATATTCTATCAAAAACAGAATCTAGGGATATAAATAGATTACATTTGCATGTAATGGCTATTTCTCTGTAATTACGACCCCATTTTCATTGTTTGCAGTGTTTTAGAACAGCTTATCAAATGTGTGTAGTTTATATCACAATGGAAAATTTTTTCTTTGTATAACACAAAGAAAATTACCTTCCATATGATTCCAACACTAATGTGCAGTTAAATGCTCTACATAAGTTATTCAGCAAAAAGTACACACACATTGTGGAAGGATGGATTGCTTTTATACGGCCTTTCTTGCCGTGGTCTTGTAAATTACTGGGTGGTATGTGAAAATGGAGTGCTCGTGGCCTACCAAGGGGATTGGATAGCTTACTAATAATGCAAATAAGGTGCATGGCACTCTTGTTGGGGTGAGACCATGCAAATAAGGTGTATGGAGCCCTAAAGAGGAACAGTTTTGCCCTCCCATTAAGCTTAAAATGAGTCAGCCCAGAAGCAGACAGGGGGACCTCACTAACACCAAGAAGAAGAGATGGGTGCAGAGTGCATCCTTGATCCTGGGATCCCTATACTGAGAACCTCATAGACCCAAGAGACAGAGAGCTGTAACACCAGAGACAGCGCAAGACTGTGAGAGGCAGTAGCAAGCATGGCAGAGAACCAGCAGCAGTAGAATCAGGAGACTGGCAGGAGATGGTGCAGTGGACTTTCCAGGCCACAGAGTGAGAAGGCTGAGCTCCTTCAGGCAGGAAGCTTGCTGGCAGAGTAGGGTGCCTCCAGGCATTTGTTGGTGGAGCTAGGTTTATTGACCCATGTAGCTAGATCGCTGAGCACCTTCAGGCTGAGGCTTACTGGCAGAGTAGTGTGGCCATGGGCACTTATTGGTGGAGCTAGAGGTTTGTAACACTTGCCCAAGCAGGGCAGAGGCCAGGAGGACTGGAGACAGCCTGCTTGCTGGAATGCCCAAAGGAGCTGTCCTGATTGAAGAACTGTATCCTGAGTCATTCTTGATTCTGAATTGCAACCTGTTACTTCCCTAATAAACCCCATGTCTTAGTTATCTAGTGCTGCTATAACAGAAATACCACAAGTGGACGGCTTTAACAAAGAAGTTTATTTCCTCACAGTGAAGTAGGCTAAAAGTCCAAATTCAGGGCATCAGCTCCAGCAGAAGGCTTTCTCTCTCTGTTGGCCTTCTTCTCATCAGTGTTCCGCCGACCTAGGAGCTTCTCTGCGCAGAGACCCCAGGTCCAAAGGACGCGCTCTGCTCTTGGCACTGCTTTCTTAGTGGTATGAGGTCCCCATGTCTCTCTGCTCACTTCTGTCTTTTGTATCTCAAGAGATTGCCTCAGGACACAATCCAATCTTGTAGATTTCATCCTGCCTCACTAACACAATGGCCGACTATCCTCCCTCATTAACATCATAGAGGCAGGATTTACAACATACAGGAAAATCACACAATACCAGGAATCAAGGCTCAGCCAAACAGAACAACACATTTTTTTTGGGGGGGGGGGGGCACATTTCAATCCATGACACCCCATAATCATGAGTATGATCTGTGATTTCTGTGTGGCAGATGCAATGAATTACTGAACCCAGCAGAGAAGTAGACAATGTCATGGGAGGGAGAGTTGGAGTCATAACTGGTAAAAAGATCGGAGGGTGGACGTATGTTTGACCTCCAGCTCATAAGGATCAGCCTTGGCCTAATGTTGATGGTGATTCTTTCTGTCTCTCATGAATTAGAGGAGGATTTCTGACAAACCTTCACACCATTTTCACACACATTAAGGTTTTCTAATAGTTTACATACACTGAAAAGATGCACTGGAAGTTCAGCCAAGAGCTAAATTGTCAATCACAGAATTTATTCATTATAGAAGAAGAGAAATAAGAAAAAAGAACATTTTAATAATGGTCTATGGTTTTTCTCTTAAAAAAACTATAAATCATTATATTAATTAAATTACATGATAATAATTAAATTGTTAGAGAGGACCAAATTGAGTAATGCAGTCTTTTCTGGATTTCACACATAAAACTGTCCAATTGATCAGCTTTTGCTTCCAAAAGTGAATCTTTTGCCACAGGTGGATACATACTCTGTGGTTAAATTAATGTTTAGATGATAGTTAATAAGGCAGCATTTCTCCTAGTTGAAAGGAGCCCAATTCCTGCCAACTTCTCTTATTGAACTGCTTGTTTTTTTTTCTTTGAAACCTTAGATATTATTTTAATAAAAACTGATATTTTCCAAGAATATACAAAGTATCATTTATTTATTTTGTCATTTAAATTCATTTGTTAGGAAACTTGTTTATTTAAGATTGAGTGGACTAAGAAGTGTGGAAATATTGACATTGCTAATTTAATATATATTTTCAATATGTGACTTCATGGTTTTTGCTAAGATTGAGTTTTAGGGATTGTCCAAATTTTTTTGCCTTTATCTGTAATTTTACGCAATCAACTAAATATTACCTTTCTGTCCAAAACACGAGAAAGAGGAGCCCAGGGAAGTAGAAAATACTGAAAAGAATACAAACAGAGGAACTAGGAATATCCACCTTTTCAAATTGTTTATGAACTCCTGGTCTCACTCAAAAGTGGCACATATGTGAGTATGACCCTAGACAATATACACAGAGTTTCAGAACTGAACTATGGGATAAACCACAGTCCAAATCCCAGAGAGGCCACTGTGGAAGCATCTGAATGCCACTGCAAAGGTTTGAAAACCGAACTGAACTGAAACCACAACCCACCAAAAGCTGTTCTGAATTTGCAGCCTGATCTCAATCAGGTGCATTGACTCTAAGAAAAACAACATATCAACAGTCCACCATGGATTTAAGAAAACTCTACAGTCTCATTCCAAAATATTAAAAAAATGTCCAGGGCACAATCAAAAATCATTCAGTATACACACACACACACATACACCTCACGTTTTTTTACACAAATAACACATGCTTCTGTGTTTGTCTGCCAAATACTCCCTCTTCCCTTGAGGTATGTTCGTAAGTGCTGTCATGCCAAATTTTTTTTTACTATTGCTATAAAGAAATTAGCATAATGCATTTATGAAAATACTTCATGCAGGGAGGGAGCAGTTGGCAAAGAAACGTAGAATGCACACATTATTTGAGTAAAAATACGGTGCGTGTGTGTGTAAAGGAAAATCTCAAGTTGCATGGAAAAAAACAATAAAACAATGCTAACACTGAGATGTCACAGATGCTGGAATATCTGAGAAATACTTCTGAGTAACTATTTTTTAAAAGTGTCCAAGAAGTAATGATGAACACTCTTGAAATAAATGGAAATATAGCAATTTTCAGTACAAAATGTGAATCGTTATTTCTTATTACTAAACTACAAGACTTTTGCTTTGTTTTGTTTTTTAATTCAGAAAAATCTGTTGAATTTAACTCACACCTAATCAGCTTCTATCAAAGTAATCAAACATTTTTCTTTAATGAGAGTATAATATTTTACATTGAATTTATTCAAAATACTGTTTTGTACTTTTTAATCCATTAATCAATTCATAGCAGACATTAGACAACAGAATTTTTGATGCAAATTTATCACTTTCTCAAATGGCTAATTTCAAAGGAGACAGTAGTATGACAGAGAACATCACATGAATAAACATACTCACCCATTTAGATAGGACTGGAGAAAATTACATTAAAATACAACTATGTTTGCAAAAGTATTGAAAACATAAAATATCTAGGAATAAACTTTAAAAAATCCAAAAGAATTCTACATTTAAAGCTACAAAACATTGATGAAGGAAGACAATTAACTTTACCAACCCATAGTTAAGAACACTCAATATTTTAAAGATACCTATTCTCCCAAAACTGAGTTCTCAGCATATCATTTTTTGAACATCAAAGCCAGTATGAAAATATTTATAAAAACAACCTTGTAAAGTAGATCAAAGTTGAAAAAAATAATGCTACATGCCCTTGAGACTTATTTAAAGCTACAATAGAGAGTGAAGTATCAGCATAAGAGTAGTCAAAAAATTCATATTAACAGAATAAGACCCCAAACTCTATGGTCAAATGATTTTTAACAAAGACAGTAATCAATTAAATGGGAAAAAAATTTCAATAAATAATGCTAGAGCAACTGGAAATTTGTAATAATAAGAAAAACAACAACAAAAAACACCCCATAACCCTACCTTACTACCTTACATCGTACAACAAAAATCAACACAGACAAAACTATACAAATAAAAATTATACAACTCATAAAGAAAATATAGAAAAGTATCTCTGTGAGGGTAGGCAAAAATATTTAGTCAGAATTTAAATAAATAATCATAAAAATATTACTAAATTTAACTTTACAAAAAACAATCTACGTATAAAAACACCCTAATATGAAAATGAAAAAAACAAGTCACAGATTGGGAGAAAATATTCACATATATAAACCCAACATAAACTTATATCCAGAATATGTAAGGATCTCCAGTAAATTACTAATAACGCTAATTTTAAGAAACAGAAAATAATGGGCAAAAATCTTGGACAAATTCTACACAAAAGAAGATATATGAATAGCCAATAAGCATAGAAAAGGACATTCGATACTGTTATTCATGAGAAAACAGTACACCACTGTTATGGTCAAAAATAGAGGAGACTAGAGATGACCCAACAGCAGACATGAGGTGTTAAGTAGCAGGATCTCTGATACATTGCTGGTGGGAGAGTAAATACATATTACTTCTTTGAAAAACTATTTTGTGATGTTTAATAAATTTATAAATACTTCAGTAAGACACAGCAATTCCACTCCTAGGTTATTATTCAAAAGAAATGAAAATATGTATCTCTAAATAAGAACTGATACAAGAATGGTCATTGCAACTTCCTTCACAGAAGCAATATATTTTGGAAATGACTCAAATAGACCTCAACAGGAAAATAAACGAATCAAGATATTTATTGAAGGCAATCATATTCAGAAATTATAAGGAATAAACTACTGATTCAAAAAAACAAAAAATGGATGATTTAAAAATAACAATGGATGAAAGATTTCAAAACAGAAGACTACCTACCTTCTGGTTCCCTTTATATAAAGTTTAAGTAATCTGAAGAAGCGTAAATCAGAATCGTGGTCACCTCTGTGAGGTGAGAGGAGAGGGACAGGGGAGAATTTCTAGGTGAAGACAATGTTCCACATCTTAATTAGTGTGTTGCTAACACAAGTGCATACATTTGGCCAAACTCATTGAATTATGGCCTTAATATATGTGCATTTTATACTATGTAAGAGTATCTCAATTAAAAAAATAAGAGGAAGAGAAGGAAAAAAATGAGTTGACAATATACAGTTTCCTTTATCATTTATTGAACAGTCGCCACCAACTCCAAGTAGCTAGTTAATTCCTGCTCATTTCCTATCCTTACACACTTGATACTTTTACAGTTCAATGTGTGGTCTTTGAAATGTTCCCAATGGCACGTCCTTCTGTGCTTTGGTATCCCTGACACCAATTCTATACCACTGTATACTTCTTAGTAACATGCATCTCATTCCATATTTTATACATGCTCTTATATACTGCTAAGTTCTTTAGAAAGCTCTCTGTGCAGCCTACATTGTTTTCTGAAATTTGTCCTGATACCTCCACAAGGACAAAGAAGAAATTTTCAAAATTATCAGTAAATATTTAAAGGAGGAATCTCCTATTTCTCTCCAGAAATCCATTTCCTTATTTTACAATAATTTAAGTGCATCTTCTGTCAACATATCCTTTTGAAAACAACAGAACAACATTTTCGAACATTTTGTCCCCCTTTCTAGAATATGATAGGCAGTCAAGTTAATTCCCCTTTCAAAGTGTTAATGGTTTGTGAAATTGGACTTAGTGGAACAGGCTGGACAAATCATATAAATGTCTTCCTCCCACCCAGATTTTTCTATATTTATGAGATGCTTGATTTGTATGTCAGAAATCAAAGAGTTCTATAGAGACAGGAAAACAAAACAAAAAAAAAGACCTTGTACTATTCAAATTAAGAAAAATGAAATCAGAAAAAAATAACTAGAATAAGATATTTCATGATAGCTTTTCAATTCTGAAAACAAAAACAATACAAACCAGTTTTTCAGATTTATACCCCCCTTAACCCCATCTCCCCGCCACACACACAGAGTAGCAGAAGCCCTGGTAGTGCAGTGATTAAGAGCCTGGCTTCTAACGAAAAGGTAGGCAGTTCGAATCCACCAGCTGCTCCTTGGAGACCCTATGGGGTAGTTCTACTCTGTCCTATAGTGTTGCTGTGAGTTGGAATTGACTCAACAGCAAAGGGTTTGGGTTTTTTTGTTTTATATAGTAACAAGAACTCTTATGTAGCTCTTTATTATTCATCCATTCAATAGCAGTATAAATAGGGAAGTGATATGTTAAAGCATTTCTCTTATAGGATAAAAACAATGGATGTATAAGGAAATGTCATCAGAGAAAAAATGACTCGCAGCAGCCGCCACCCTCCACATTGGTTAGTATACTGATCTGGAACGAATATTTTTTTTTTCCCCAAAATTTGCAGTCTCATGCAAGTCAAATGAATATAGAGCAGCGTGGCCAAGATTTGCAGATTTTCATATTAATAACTGGAAGATTGAGAAGCTGAGATACAATTTTATCTGAATGAGCGTTTTATATTAAAACCAAATTGCTTTTCAAAAAGTATCTCACAAGCTACCAGCCAAAGAAGGCCTTTCATGAGTGGCCAGTTTCTCTAAAACTGTAATTACCACTAGTTATAAATAGTCCAACTGGGTAACTCTGTCCTTAAGAATGCAAAAATCAACCAAATCCAATTCTTCTGTGAAAAGCTTTTACACAATCTGTCCAAGCGTAAAGAGCAAGGTAGACTGCCCTTACGGTCTATTTAACATGACTATTCTAACTCCATCCAGGTGAAAAACATGGAAAACAAAATAACTGTTATCTTAATTGCTTTTGGTATTATATGGGCTCTCTCTGGCCCTGGAGCTATTTCAGGATAGGCAGAGAAAGTACAGTCAGTTGACGTATTATCCAGTGGTATCAGCTGGAACACTGACACCCTCCTCTTGTATTTCGTCAGCTCTGTGCACTCTACAGGAGGCACAGCGTTCTGCATGGAAATGCTGGCACAGCCTGACTGATGTTGTCAGAGCTCACCAGTGTGAAGTCCATTGCTACTAATGATCATGAATGAGGCCAATTTTCGCATAACCACCTGGTCTTCGGAACCTAACCATGTCGATAAATGAAGAGTGGGCATAGTCATTTTCCATTCTAAGAGGACTTTATTCCACTCTAAGAGGACATTATTTATGACAGCGTCTGAGAACTGCAAATCTCTAGTGTATCAATTAGCAGAAATACAAACTGTCAATTCTAACCTCTAGATTAAACACCTCTAGAATTTAACATGAGGTACATGGCGATTTTCTGGGTATTCTGAGCATTTGGTATAAGTGTTCTTGTTTGTTTTAGATTATTAAAATCAAGCAAAATGACTCAGATTAATCAGTCTCCTCAAATCATTTGGATCCTTTATTGAATTTAAGTACATTGATGAGATGGGATTAGGAATAGTTTGGGAGGGAGATAGACATGGTGGCCATGAAAGATACTTGTAGTGATTTAAATAGAGTATTTAGCTTTCCCTTTTGGGAAAATGACTGCAGATAAGGGTACTTAGAGTTCATGATAAGTTTTCTCAAACTGTCTCTTATGGATTGAATTGTGTCCCCCCAAAAAGATAGGGTGAAGTCCTAACCCTTATATATGTTCATGTGACCCTGTTTGGAAGTAGGGCCTTTGAAGATGTTATCAGTTAGGTTAACTTGAGGGTATATTTGAGTAGGCTGGGTCCTAATCCCATATGATGGGTCCTTCATAAAAAAGGAGAAGACGTACAATGATAGTGATACAGAGGAAGAACAGCTTAGGAAAATGTATCTACAAACCAAGGAAAGGCCAGGACCACTGGGAGCCATCAGAAGCTAGGAGAGAGGCGTGGAGTAGTTTCCCTGTCCTAGCCTTCAGAAGAAATTAGCAAGGCCAGTACCCTAATTTGGACTTCTAGCCTCCAGAACTGTGAGACAATAAATTTTTGTTCTAGAAAGCCACCCACTTTGTGGTATTCATTCACTGAGCACCTTCTGCCTTCTCTATTTCAGGTACAGTCCTCGATTCTATGATAGGAAATAAATAAATAGAGCAAAACACTGCCATTTAGAAGTTTACAGTTGGGTTTCTTACCTTTTCCCACAAGTTAATTAGTTGAAACAATCAGGGTTCAACCATCTCACTGACCACTCCATACCATCATGGGTTTGTTTTTATGGATAGGATTAAATTTTTCAATCCCATCTGAACTCCCATTCTACAACATGTCATGATTGTGAATTGATTAATGACAGTTTCATATTAAATTAATAAGAATAATAGTAGCTACTGTTTATTTAATATTGACAATGTGCAAGGTATTTGATAAGGTGTTTGTGTATATATTCATTCAAAAACATTCCTGAGCACATAACATGTACAAGATACTATGCTGTGCTGAAGATACAAGGCTGAACAGGACAGATATGCTCACATCCTTAACCTGCATATATTCAGGAGGGAGAGATATACTTAAAAAAAATAACAACAGACAAATAAGATAGAAATAAAAACTATAGTACAAATAAAACATGGTGACAAGCTAGGGGAATGCACAAATTTGATGAAAATGCTTCACATTTCCATTCACATAAATTGTGAGGATTCAAAGATTGCAAGGATTCAGTGAGATAATTTATGTAAAGTGCTTACCCAATGTATATCACAGAGTTCACGTCAATAAATATGAGCTTTATTGATGTTTATTTAAGAGTAGCAAAATGTATAAAAGTCCTCTTAGAATGGAAAATGACTATGCCCGCTCTTCATTTATGGACATGGTTAGGTTCCAAAGACCAGGTGGTTATGAGAAAATTGGTCTTATGCAAAAGATGGAGGATGACCACATCAGATCACAAAAGGGAGGATGACAATATCATTACAAACTGCCAAGTTACATCATTAAATAACCGCCAAATTACATCATTACATAACTGCCAAAGCACTGAGAATCATGGCCCAGCCAAGCTGACACATAACCTTAACCATCATAGCCACAGTTACTTTTGCCTCTCACCTCGGCATTCATTACTGCCAGACATATGGTGTTAATGTGCAAGATAGTTGGAGAGTAGATGTTTTTGTATTGTCATAAATGCAAAATGTTGGATAATGAGGTAGTCGATACGTGAGGAGTACATGTATATGAATATAATATATTATAGATGGCATAAGTGGAGTGTAGTAATGTATTTTCCACTCATTCATACATTCATCCATGCACTCAACTGTACCTGATGTCCAGAAATGCAAAGCTACAGAAAGAATTCATTTCAAATTTAGGAAGTCAGAAAAGATCATTCTTCTCACCTTTATAATAATAACTTTTAAAATGCTAGATAAACTACAAAATCATAGTTTTCAAAAACTCACCAGAGATCTAAGGACACAAGGAAACCTAAATAAACTTCAGAAAGGAAGAAGCCTTTCATAGCAGAGAAGAGCTTCTTGGGCTGCTTTCACTCTTGGCAGGATTATGAGGAAGGGGGATCTGCCACAGAGCGGGGTGAGGCAAAATCAGTGAAACCTTTTAAGGAACTTTGAAATCGCACACATGGTCTTCTGTGATAGATTAGAATCTTGAGGATCCCTATTACAAAGGGAGTCTGCAATCCCCTGACATTTCTTAAACACGAGGATGGGCCAAGTTCAGGGAACAGGGTAGTTTGGCCAAAGCTAGGGGTTGGGATGAGACTGCAGAGAATAAGAGATATAAGATATCCTTGTGAAGGAGTCTCCCCCAAATACAATGCCACTTCAGCAGGTAGGAGCAGGGAAGCTGAGGATAATTCACTAGAGGCACTTCTAACTGCTAACTGAAAATAACTGACAATAGGGCTAGGGCATCCTTCACAATTACAATTGTAGGATGAGGCCTTTGAAAGTCTAGCAGAGGAGCAACAGGCTGAAAGAGGTTTCTTTGGGTTAACAAACAAAGAAAGGACTGAAGTGAAATAAAATAAAACCTCCCCAAAAAATCTATTGCCATTGAGTTGATTCTGACTCATAGAGACCCTGTGACCCCAAAACCTGATAGCTGGGCTGTAAAGAAGAAAGTAATATCTATAATTCTGGAAGTGAACATCTCAGCTGTGAGGAATAGGCAGATCTTCACTATTTTACCAGTGCTCACCTTCTTGACCCTATTAAGGGGTTATGACTAGAGTTATGGGGAAAATATTTTAACTTCTATTTATGTTAAATGTATCTCATATAAAAGTCTCTATTTCAAGTAGTCTATAATGTACATAATTTCTACATATAAAGGTATATTTATATACCTTTAAATACATAAATATTAATTATTTGGGAACTTAACAAAAATATTTTTTTATAGCAGCCACAATGAAGAATGGAGAGATTAATGTATATCTGAATGAATTTTCTTCCTTTGTATAAAATAACTCTCCAAGCTCTTGGAATATAACTACACAGGAATAATCTTCTCAAAAAAAAAATAACACTTTTCCCAAGGGATATACACTAACATCCCGTCCAGGTGTTTTACATTTCCATGACTTCTCTTCTGAATGGTTTTCTGCATCTATTAACGTGATGACACAGATTTTGTATTTTTTAAATGTCTAATGAATATTCTCACACAGATTTCAAGATAAAAAATTTCAGCAATATTCTGAGAGGTGTTGGACCACTGTACAGCCATTTCAGCAAATTTCATTGCTGCTTGACAATTTCTAGAGGAATGAAAACCAGACATTTCAGCTGAAGTCATCACTTGCTTTCCAAGCTTATTTCAGTCATCCTTTGGCCAATAAAGCCTAATACATTAAAGTAGCCAAAAAATTATTTCCATCTCACAACACTCATTCAATCTCCAAACCAATGAGGATTCATTTACTCCCATAACAACTGCTGACCATGAAAATAAAAAAGGTTGATTTTTAAGTCAAGAACCATCAGCAGTGGGAGGCGTATCCATTTCACTACATCCCAATAGCATCCTAACAAGTATATACAGAAACATTCTAAAAAACCAGTGATCTGGAAAATATCACAGTATTTTTACCATATGCTCTGTATTTCTTCTTAAATTTTGATCCCTCTTAGCTTTTAATACCCTACAAATACATCACTTTTGGATTTGGATTTGTTTGGATTCTAAGCCATTTTTTTCTAACATGGCTGAGCATCTCTACCATCTGGGAAGCTTTAGAGAAATACAGCTTCATGGGGCTTGCCCCCAGAAGTTATGTTTTAATAGACTTATAATACATAAACTCAAATTTTCAAAGGCTTCCTGTATCATTATGTTTTGTTAAATGGTTTTCTCCTAAAGCTACAAAAACCATTGAACCACTAACTAATAATTATCTTGGCTTACTTTGTTTTTTCTAAAACTGAAGTGTTTTTATGAATTATGGGTTATTGGGCCATTTTCTTCATGGAAATAAGGAAGTGAAACTACAATAGAGGATGGCTTGGTGTGAGTCTATTCTGGCTTCATCTGTTTTGGGACTATGTCTCATAATATCTGGTGCAATAATAAAGAGTTAGCATCGATATTCTCTTTCCTGCCTACAAACTAATACTAAGGATAGTAAGATACAAGGTAAATAAATTTTGCCCTGGTAATGATTACAAGAAATTTTACATATCAAAGAAAATGAGTATTCTTCCATTATTATATTGCTGAAGCTCAATATCCTGCTCTTCAGGATATAGAGTCATCTTTAGCCCTAGTATTGAGAAGCCAAAGATCTGTGAGGGGGGGAAAAAAAAACCCCAAAAAACTAAGGCAACATGTTCTTGGTCTCTGTAACAAGGATCATTATGATTCAGAAATTAGTGTTATGGATTGAATTGTGTCCCTCAAAAAATGTGTGTAGCAACTTGGCCAGGTCATGGTTCCCAGTACTGTATGATTGTGTAATCTGATGTGATTTCCTTAAGTGTTGTAAACTCTATCACTATGATGAGGTTCTATGTGATCTCTTTATGTGTTGTAAATTCTATCACTGTGATGAGGTTATGCTGATGAGGTTTACAAGATTAGATAGTGTCTTAATCCAATCTCTTTCAAAATATAAAAGAGAGAAGTGAGCAGAAACACATGGGAACCTCAAGAAAGCAGTGCCGGGAGCAGAGTGCGTCCTTTGAATCTGAGGTTCCTGTGCAGAGAAGCTCCTAGACCAAGGGAAGATTGATGACATGGACCTTCCTCCAGAGCTGACAGAGAAAGCGTTCCCCTGGAGCTGATGCCCTGAATTTGGACTTGTAGCCTACTGGACTGTGAGAATAAACTTCTCTTTGCTAAAACCATCCACTTGGGGTATTTCTGTTAGAGCAGCACTAGATGACTAAGACAGATTTGAGGATTTCTTGCAAATCTGATTTTGCACCTTCCTGCCTGTGTATGAAAGAGTTGAAAGGAAGAAAATGAAAATATAGTTTTAGAAAGAGGAGTACTGCAGATGAAATGCAAGAGAGAACTGAAACTTCTCCCATTGGACCTAGAAAGAGCCATATATTTCTCCCTAACTCCAGAGAGAGCTATGAATGTCGGCTGAGAAAAAGATTGGAAGTGCCAGTTTCAAATTACTTGTAGCCCAGCAGAGGGAAGGTTTTGAGGGGACACGTTTAGATATCCTTCTGCTGGTAAGGTAGCAGTGCCTTTCACTCAGAAGGAGATTATACGTCTCTGCTAAATCAGAGAGCTATTACGACAAATCAACTATGAGAATACCAGGAGCTATATTGCGTCATTGTAGGACTGTGAAACACACTAGCCTACTTTCTGTTGCCCAGCTGAGGCAGCCTCATTTATTTGCATCAAATCCAAGAAAGAGATAAAGGAAACCTAGAGACAGAATTTGGATTGAATCAAAATTTAGGCAATTAATAACCACAGTAAACTGGAGACACTTGAAGCCAAAATTTTATTTAATATATTAAATTTTATTTAATATGTAAAACTAGAGGTTTACACTCAGTAATTAAATTAATTATAGAAATAAAATTTTCATTTTTACATGTCTGTATCTTGTAAATGTTTTTAATCATTCAATATGATAGAATTATATGGGTTGTTGTTGTTGTCGGGTGCTGATGAGCTGATTCCGACTCATAGCAACCACATGTGTTACAGAGTAGAACAACCCCATAGGGTTTTCTTGGTTGTTATCTTTACGGAAGCAGATTGCCAGGTCTTTCTCCCAAGGAGCTGCTGGGTGAGTTCAAACCACCAACATTTCCATTAGCAGCCAAGTGCTTAACCATTGCACCACCAGAACTCCTATTACATGAGTGGGCCCTTTAAAACAATCTTTTTGTGGCCCAGATCTTCGTGGATTTTGTTTGAATCCTAGATAGAAACAGCTGTATTCATACACAAAAAGACTTTATGTTGAATTTTGGTTATGCGTGCCAGCACTACAGTGTTGCAGTGGATTAATTACTTTTGTGTGTGGTCTTTCTAGCCGTGGTCTTGTAACTGTCACCCAGGGGATTGCGTGGGACTGTGTGATAGGGTAATTGTGGCATACCAAGTGGATTGGTCAGTTTTCCCTTAAAAGAGAGCCAATTCCAGAGCAGAGAGGAGGATTCTACCACCACAAAGAAAGAAGAGCCAGGGGCAGTTTTAAAGTAATTGTTGACCATTTGGTCTCACATAAGTGATTTTTAAAGGAGCACAGTACTTATGAGTGATATTCATAATTTTTTGAGCCAATTTGTTATTAAGCTACAAGGTGACCTCAGGGGTTAGTTTCAGTTCAAATTTGAAGAGTAATCAGGGCAATAGTCTAGGAGAGTCCCCCAGTCTCAGACAGTCCAGTAGGTCTGTTTTGTTTTTTTTTTCCCCCAAGAATTTGAGATTCTGTTCCACGTTTTTCTCCCATTTTATCAGAGTCCATCTATTGTGGCCCTGATTAGGATAGTCAGTAGTGGTAAGCCGGGCACCATTTAGTTTTTCTGGTCTCAGGGTAGATGAGGCCATGGTTCATGTGGATTCTGAAGATTTTTAAAACTGTCATTGGAAATGGCTTCTGTACACCTAGAAGCTGACACAGCAGAACTTCAGTGGGGACTAGTGCGAAATGAAAGTCATGACAGTGAGCAGGAGACGGGGGGAAAATGGTATGTTCTGCATCATCATTGAGAGTTCTGTGTTTATGAGCACAAGGTGAGATGTTCTTGAGAACTCTTAAAAAATAATTTGGGGAAATAGGTTGTAATAGGTCTTGAGAATCTTGGGCTAGAATTTGGAATAAATTAAATAAAGTACTGCACATACTGTGATTTGTCACTCTTTTTCAATACAAAGACTGCATGAACATTGGACATTTAAGTTATTATGCCAAGAAAGAGTGGCATACTCCTTATATTCTCTATGGTAAATACTGATACACATATAGGTCACAGGAAATTTTAGTTTAAGATGGAGTAGAAATCAATTTTTCATAGTGGTTTTATGTAGATAAGGATAACATCAGTTTTCTGGCATATAAAAATACATATATTTGAATATAAAAATGGTAATCTGATTTTATATTAAAAAATTTTTAATTATTTTACTCATTGCTAATTTTTCCTGATCCTAGAACTATATTTATTTATACTTTCCTGGTTAAAACCTAACTAACATATCATTTTGTTTCTTCCTTAAAGCATCCAAAAATGCATAGAAATTAATAGCACAAGGTCTCAGAGTAATTAGAAAATTAATCAAAATAGAAAACAATAATACAAAGACAATAAAAAAAGTCTAAATACATGGAATTTAAACAACACTTTTCTAAATGAACCATCGGTAAAAGAAGAATTTCCAAAGAAAACTTAAAAATACATAGAACTGAATGAAAATAAAAATATATTTCAAAATATGTGGAATGCAGCTAAAACAATTCTGAGAAGGCAAATAATAGCACTAAATGCTCACCATAGAAATGAGGAGAGTTCTCAAATCAATAACCTACATTCCTTCAGGAAGCAGGTGACACAAGTAGTTGACAGACAAAAAGAATTCCCAAAATAATATTGAAGACATATCCCTATATGACCAATCTGCATGAAGCCTAGGAAGAAAATAGTTGAGATTCAATTGGTCAGATGGCTCTGGGGGAAGGTTCTTCAAAGAGATTAAATTAAAATATTTTCTAATCTATCAGTGCATACTATGAAGGAGCTTTACAAAATTTAGAGTTATGAATTGAAATTGTGGTTGCTGTTATTAGGTGCTGTCAAGTTGGTTCCAACTCATAGTGACCCTATGTATAGCAAAACAAAGCACTGCCTGGTCCTGCACCATCCTCATGATTGTTGTTATGCTTAAGCCTATTGTTACAGCCACTGTGTCAATCCATCTTGTTGAGGGTCTTCCTCTTCTTCGCTGACCCTCTGCTTTACCAAGCATGATGTCCTTCTCCAGGGACTGGTCTCTCCTGATAACTTGTTCAAAGTATGTGAGACGTAGTCTCACCATCCTTGCTTCTAAGAAGCATTTTGGCTGTATTTCTTCCAAGACAGATTTGTTAATTCTTTTGACAGTCCATTGTATATTCAATATTTTTCACCAACACTATAATTTAAAGGTATCAATTCTTCCTCAGTCTTTCTTATTCATTGTCCAGCTTTCACACGCACATGAAGCAACTGAAAACACCAGGGCCCCGGATAGGCACAATTTAGTCTTTAAATTGACATCTTTGCTTTTTAACACTTTAAAGAGGTCTTTTGCAGTTGATCTGCCCAATGCAATGGGTCTTGTGATTTCTTGACTGCTGCTTCCATGGGCATTGATTGTGGAAACTGTGATAGGGACATAGAAAACTAATGAAATGGAAACAAAAAAGACTGTTCTTACCCAGAGAAAACAGAGTGTTACAAAAGAAATAAAAAGCAGTTATAGGCTACTACACGGCCATTTCTATCTTTTATCTGGACATATGATAAACCTGCATATTGATCAAAATTATGATATAACCATATTGACAGAATTAATGCTAGAAAGTACAGGTGTAGGGGCTGGGGGAGGCTAAATCAAAATCTTCTGTAATAAGAAAAGATCAATAGATAATGTCAATAAGTTAAAAATCAAGTAAAAAAGTATTAAATATATTGTTTAAATATATGAAAACATATAAAAACAATTAGCTAAAAGAATTGAAAATGATTTTCTGTGGGAAAAGGGAATGGTAGAGAAAGGAAATGTAGGGCATTGTAGCTTTACCAACAAAACTTACACAATCATTTGACATTTGCGATTATATGCATGTTTAACCTTGATTAAAAGAAAAACTAGGTGGAAAAATACTATACTGATAATACTATACTGAATGTGTGTGTGTGTGATGCATTAACAACTAAAAGCATCTACAAATTTCAATGCATTCTGAGAATTTTTAAAATTCATTTCAGATTAAGTTGTCCTACACGAGGATATATTGTTTTTGTATTCTAGCTGTAACTTTTGAACACAGTACTAAAAATATTTACTCTCCTGTAAAAGGAAAAAAAGCTTTTAAAGCTAAAGCATTAGTAAAATATGATGTTTGTTACTATAGAAAATATAACAAAATTCAATGACAGTAACTTTTACTGAGAGAGATGATAACATGGTATAAGGTAACACAATTATATACTAGACCATTTATAAAAGTTGAAAGACATGTGCCTCATGGGAAAATGTTATGAAAAGTTTGTCTTCCCTTTTCACAATTAGCAGGATTATGGCTGACACTGAGAAATGTTACATATTGAAGTTGTGGCCTGCAATGTTTCTTTCATTCTTTTTTTTTTTTTTTAATTTTTTCCGATACAAAAATTTATACATACATTGTTATGTGACTCTAATTGCTCTCCCCATACTGTGACAGCACACTCCTCCTTTCCACTCCTGATTCTCCATGTCCATTCAACCAGCTCCTAACCCTCTCTGCCTTCCCATCTCACCTCTGGACAGAAGCTGCCCCTTTGGTCTCTTGTAGCTACTTGAGTTAAGAGGCACACTCCTCACGAGTATCACTTTATGCCCACAGTCCAGTCCAATCCCTGTCTGAAGAGTTGGCCTTGGAAATTGTTTTAGTTCTGGGCTGATAGAGAATCCAGGGGCCATGCTTTCTGGGGTTCCTCCAGTCTCAGTCAGACCATTAAGTCTGGTCTTTTTACTAGAATTTGTGTTTGGCACCCCACCTTTCTCCTGCTTCATCAGGGACTCTCTGTTGTGTTCCCTGTCAGGGCGGTCATTGGTGGTACCTGGGCACCATCGAGTTCTTCTGATCTCAGGCTGATGAAGTCTCTGGTTTATGTGGCCCTTTCTGTCTCTTGGGCTAATATTTTCCTTGTGTCTTTGGTGTTCTTCACTTTCCTTTACTCCAGGTGGTTGGGACCAACTGATGCATCTTAGATGGCTGCTTGAAAGCTTTCAAGACTCCAGACGCCACTCAACAAAGTAGGATGTAGAACATATTCTTAATAAGCTTTGTTATGCCAGTTGACCTAGATGCCCCCTGAAAGCATGGTCCCCAGACTCCTACCCCTGCTACTCTGTTCCTCAAAGTGTTTGATTGTATTCAGGAAACTTCTTAGCTTTGTTTATTCCAGTTGTGCTGACTTCCCCAGCAGTATGTGCTGTCCTTCCCTTTACCTATTTCTTATCTACTATCTAGTTGGTAAATAACCCTCACCCACCCACCCTACCCTTGTAACCATCAAAGAATGTTTTTTTCTGTGTTTAAACTTTTTCTTGAGTTCTTATAATAATGGTCTTATACAATATTTGTCCTTCTGTGACTGACTAAATTCAGTCAGTGTGATGACCTCCAGCTTCCTCCATATTATAAGATGTTTCACAGCCTCATTATCGTTCTTTACGGTCGCGTAGTATTCCATTGTGCGGATGTACCATAATTTGTTTATCCATTCGTCTGTTGATGGGCACCTAGGTTGTTTCCATCTTTTTGCTATTGCGAACAGTGCTGCAAAGAACATGGGTGTGTGTATATCTGTTTATGTGATGGTTCTTATTTCTCTAAGATACATTCCAAGGAGTGGGATAGCTGGATCGTATGTTACTTCCATTTCTAACCTCTTAAGGAAGTGCCAAATCGATTTCCAAAGTGGTTGTACCATTTTACATACCCATAAACAGTGTATAAGTGTTCCAGTCTCTCCACAACCTATCCAGCATTTATTATTTTGTGTTTTTTGGATTAATGCTAGCCTTGTTGGAGTCAGATGATATCTCATTGTAGTTTTGATCTGCGTTTCTCTAACGGCTAATGATCATGAGCATTTCTTCATGTATCTGTTAGTCACCTGAATATCTTCTTTGGCAAAGTGCCTGTTCACATCCTTTGCCCATTTTTTAGTTGGGTTATTTGTCTTTTTGTTGTTGAGGTTTTGCAGTATCTTGTAGATTTTAGAGATTAGATACTGATCGGATTTGTCTTAAACAAATTTTTTTTCCCAGTCTGTAGGTTGTCTTTTGACTCTTTTGGTGAAGTCTTTTGATGAGCATAAGTGTTTGATTTTTAGGAGCTCCCAGTTATCTAGTCTCTCTTCTGGTGCTTTTGCATTGTTACTTACGGTTCTTACTGTGTTTATGTCATGTATTAGGGCTCTAGCGTTGTCCCTAATTTTTCTTCCATGATCTCTATCATTTTCGATTTTATATTTAAGTATTTGATCCATTGTGAGTTAGTTTTTGTGCATGGTATGAGGTCTGGGTCTTGTTTCAGTTTTTTGCAGATGGATATCCAGTTATGCCAGCACCATTTGTTAAAGAGAAATCTTTTCCCCAATTAATGGGCCTTGGGCCTTTGTCAAATATCAGCTGCTCATAGGTGGATTAATTTGTGTCTGGATTCTCAATTCTGTTCCATTGGTTTATGTATCTGTTATTGTACCAGTACCAGGCTGTTCTGACTACCTTGGCAGCATAAAAGTTTCTACAATAAGGTAGTATGAGTCCTCCCACATTGTTCTTCTTCTTAAGTAATGCTTTTATTATTCGGAGCCTCTTCCCTTTCCATATGAAGTTGGTGATTTGTTTCTCCATCTCATTTTTTAAAATGCCGTTGGAATTTGGATTGGGATTGCATTGCATCTGTAGATCACTTTGGGTAGAATTGACATTTTCACAATGTTGCATCTTCCTATCCATGAGCAAGGTATATTTTTCCACTTATGCAGGTCTCTTTTGGTTTCTTGCAGTAGTGTCTTGTAGTTTTCATTGTACAAGTCTTTTACGTCTCTGGTTAGATTTATTCTTAACTATTTTATCTTCTTGGGGGCTATTGTAAATGGTATTGATTTGGTGATGTCCTCTTCAAGGTTCTCTTTGTTGGTGTAAAGGAATCCAACTGATTTTTGTATGTTTATCTTGTATCCTGAAACTTTGCTGAAATCTTCTATTGGTTCCAGTAGTTTTCTTGTGGATTCTTTGGGGTTTTCTGTGTATAAGATCATATCATCTGCAAAAAGATATAGTTTGACTTCTTCCCTACCAATTTGGATGCCCTTTATTTCTTTTTCTAGCCTAATTGCTCTGGCTAGGACCTCAGCACAATGTTGAATGAGAGTGTTGATAAAGGGCATCCTTGTCTGGTTCTTGTTCTCGAGGGGAATGCTTTCAAAGTCTCTCCATTTAGGATGATATTGTCTGTTGGCTTTGTATAAATGCCCCTAATTACACTGAGGAATTTCCTTTCTATTCCTACTTTGTTGAGAGTTTTTAATCATGAATGGGTATTAGACTTTGCCAAATTCCTTTTCTGCATTGATTGATAAGATCATGTGGTTCTTGTCTTTTGTTTTATTTATGTGATGGATTACATTGATTGTTTTGGTAATGTTGTACCATCCCTGCATACCTGGTATAAATCCCACTTGATCATGGTGAATTATTTTTTTGATACGTTGCTGAATTCTATTGGCTAGAATTTCATTGAGGATTTTTGCATCAATATTCATGAAGGATATTGGTCTGTGATTTTCTATTTTTGTGCTGTCTTTACCTAGTTTTGGTATCAGGGTTATGCTGGATTCATAGAATAAGTTTGGGAGTATTTATCCTTTTCTATGTTCTGAAATACCTTTAGTAGTAGTGGTGTTAACTCTTCTCTGAAAGTCTGGTAGAAATCTTCAGTGAAGCCATCCGGACAGGGCTTTTTTTTGTTGGGAGTTTCTTAATTACCTTTTCAATCTCTTCTTTTGTTATGGGTTTATTTAGTTGTTCTACCTCTGTGTTAGTTTAGGTAGGTAGTGAATTTCTAGAAATTTGTCCATTTCTTCTAGATTTTCAGATTTGTTAGAGTACACTTTTTCATACTTTTCTGTTACGATTCTTTTAATTTCATTTGGGTCTGTTGTGATATCACCCATCTCATTTCTTATATGGGTTATCTGCTTCCTCTCCTGTTTTTCTTTTGTCATTCTGGCCAATGGTTTATCAATTTTGTTGATCTTTTCAAAGAACCAGCTTTTGGACTTGTTAAGTCTTTCAATTGTTTTTCTATTCTCTATTTCATTTAATTCTGCTCTAATTCTTATTCTTTCCTTTCTTCTGGTGCCTGAGGGCTTCTTTTGCTGCTCTATTTCTACTTGTTCCAGTTGTAGGGTTAACGTTTTGATGATGGCCCTTTCTTCTTTTTGGATGTGTGCATTTATTGTTATAAACTGACCTCTGAGCACTGCTTTTGCTGTGTTCCAAAGGTTCTGGCAGATGTTTTTTCATTCTTGTTTGATTCTATGAATTTCTTTATTCCATCCTTAATTTCTTCTATTACTCGGTAGTTTTTGAACAAGGTATTGTTCAGTTTCCATGTTTTTGATTTCTTTTCCTTGCTTTTTCTGTTGTTGATTTCTACTTTAATGGCTTTATGGCCACAAAATATGCTTTGTAACATGCGATGCTTTGGATTTTGTTAAGGCTTGCTTTATGGCCTAATATGTGGTCTATTCTGGAGAATGTTCAATGTGTGTTGGAAAAGAAATATACTTGGCTGCTGTTGGTTGTAGTGTTCGGTGTATGTCTATGAGATCAAGGTGGTTGATTGTAGCATTTAGCTCTTCCGTGTCTTTGTTGAGCTTCTTACTGGATGCTCTGTCCTTCACCAAAAGTGGTGTGTTGAAGTCTTCTACTACTATTGTGGAGCTATCTATCTCTCTTTTCAGTGCTGTTAGAGTTTGTTTTATGTATTTTGGAGCTCTGTCATTGGGTGTGTAAATATTTATTATAGTTATGTCCTCCTGGTGTATTGACCCTTTAATCATTATGTAGTGTCCTTCCTTATCCTTTGCGGTGGATTTTGCTTTAAAGTCTATATTTTCAGAGATTAATATTGCCACTCCTGCTCCTTTTTGAGTGTTGTTGGTTGACATATTTTTTTCCATCCTTTGAGTTTTAGTTTGTTTGTATCTTTAAGTCTAAGATGTGTCTCTTGTAGGCAGCATATAGACAGATTGTGTTTTTTTTATCCAATCTGCCACTCTCTGTCTATTTATTGGTGCATTTAGTCCATATGCATTCAGTGTAATTATTGATAGGTATGAGTTTAGTGCTGTCATTTTGATGTCTTTTTCTTGTATGTTGTTCACAGTTTCTTTGTTCCACTTAATTTTCTGTGCTGAGTCATTTTTCTTTATTTATTTTCTTTTCATCTTTTTCATTGTTGTTGATTTTGTGTTTGCTGAGTCTTTATATTTTTGTAGTTTTTTATTTTGACATGTAGGATTGTTAGTTTCCTTTGTGGTTATCTTAATATTTACCCCTACTTTTCTAAGTTTCTACCAGTCTTTTATTTCTTTATATCGCCTTGACTTCCTCTCCATATGAAAAATCTATGTCTATATTTTTTAAGTCCCTCTTTTTTTGTTTTAATGTTGTTATCTTTTACATATTGACATCTGTTTCCCTATTTTCAGTGTTTTAGCTTTGATTTACTTTTGTGAATTCCCTATCTGGGTTGATACCTGGTTGCTCTTTCCTGTGTTCTAGGCTTGGGTTGTTATCTGATGTTACTGATTTTCTAACCGGAGGACTCCCTTTAGTATTTCTTGTAATTTTGGTTTGGTTTTTGCAAATTCCTGAAACTTCTGTTTATCTGGAAATGCCCTAATTTTGCCATCATATTTGAAAGACAATTTTGCTGGATATATAAATCTTGGCTGGCAGATTTTTTCCTTTGAGACTTTATATATGTCATCCCATTGCCTTCTTGTCTGCATGGTTTCTGCTGAGTAGTCTGAGCTTATTGTTATTGATTCTCCTTTGTAGATGACTTTTCCTTTATCCCTAGCCACTCTTAAAATTCTCTCTTTGTCTCTGGTTTTGGCAAGTTTGATTATAATATGTCTTGGTGACTTTCTTTGGGATGTACCTTATGTGGGATTTGATGAGCATCTTGGATAGGTATCTTGTCATCTTTCACAATATCAGGGAAGTTTTCTGCCAACAAATCTTCCACAATTCTCTCTGTATTTTCTGTTATCCCCCCTGTTCTGGTACTCCAATCATTCTTCTTGATAGAGTTCCACATAATTCTTAGGGTTTCTTCATTTCTTTAAATCCTTTTATCTGAGTTTTCCTCAAATAAGTTGGTGTCAAGTTCTTTATTTTCAATCTCACTAATTCTGACTTCCATTGCCTCAATTCTGCTCCTATGACTTTCTATTGAGTTGTCTAATTCTGAAATTTTATTGTTAACCTTCTGGATTTTTGATTGCTGTCTCTCTATGAATTCTCGCAGCCTGTTAATTTTGTCATTATGCTCTTCTCTGATCTTTTTAATTTTATCTAATGCATGTTCTGCGTTTTGCTTAATTTCCTTCCTAATTTCTTGAAGAGTTCTGTATATTAAACTTCTGTATTTTGCCTCCAGTAATTCCAAGAAATTTTCCTCCTCTGGAAAATTTCTAGATTATTTCGGGAGCTTGCTGAAGCCATCATGGGCTGCCTCTTTATGTGATTTGATATTGACGTTGTCTCCGAGCCATCAATAAGTTATTACATTTATTTTATGTTTGCTTACTGTGTCCTAGCTTCTTGTTTTGTTTTGATATGCCCAAATAGGCTGCTTGTATAAGCTAGTTTGATTATTGGCACATCTGAAGTGCTAATGTCCTGTCACCAGGTGGTTACATCTGTTACTAGGTATGTGAGCTCAGGAGTCCACCCACTCCTCCTGTATGGATTCAACTCTCGTGCCGAGGTAGGTAGCCACCAACTGTGTGGTGTAGGCTCTCACTTAACAGTCCTAGTCAGCATGGGTGATTGGTGTAGTCACAGGCA
The DNA here is from genome assembly GCA_030035585.1 of Dugong dugon. Classification (NCBI taxonomy): domain Eukaryota; kingdom Metazoa; phylum Chordata; class Mammalia; order Sirenia; family Dugongidae; genus Dugong; species Dugong dugon. The sequence goes on along the minus strand of CM057475.1, from coordinate 34,517,467 downwards.
TCTGGCTGCAGCAGGGCAGAGGGCTGACGGCCACCGCCGAGTGCCCAGGAGTAAGGCTTATCCCTGTTCCCTAGAGCACATAGGTGGGTAGGTTTTGCAGCCGGACTACAAGCACCTAGTGCTGTTGGCTGTAAGGACCGGGGAGTACCTTATGGGCCCCTATTTTAGGTGGCTAGGTGGCGTGGGTGGAGACACCAGTCCTCAGGCCCCTGATGTGGGTAGGTGAAGACCATGCTTAATGGGCAGAGCAGTGTCAAATGTCAAGAACCTGCCACTTCACAGCTGAAACAGTTGAAGTTAGATTTCCAGTATCTACCCTGTTGTACTGTGGTAATGAGGGCCTACTCTGTTAAAATGGGCCCACACAAGTCTATGCAGGAGTAAAGGCACTTAAAGCCCGTGGATCCCTTATGCCTGTGCCTAGGCAAAGGAGCTGTGCCTACCTTGGGTTCCTGGCTTAGGGGAGCCAGTGGTTTATTTTTTTCCCCTGTTTATTTGTTCACTCTCCAAGGCAGGGAGAATGGCTCTGGGTGTGTGATGGATCCTACTTCCGACCCAGGGGACTCAGCAATTGCTGAAGATGGTCTGGGACCCAGTGCAGAACAGGGAGTGGCAAGGTAAATGGGAGAGAGGTTTTTCCCTAAGGAGGATGTTTTTGATCTGTGTGGTAGGCCATACACAATTACTTATCGTTTTTGCTGATCCAGGGCTGCCTCTCACTGGTTCTGGGTGGCTGTGTAGACTCTCTAGTGCTGGATCTTTCCTGATGTGGAAAATGTGCCTCCTGAGGACAGTCGCTTGCCTGCCTCACCGCTCACCCCAGAACTGATCAGAGCTGAAGGGCTTCGGCTCTCGCCAGGTCATGTCTGACAACTCCTCTCTGCTTCCGAGCTGTCTCTCCACCCCCACTCAGTCTGGTTCCTCAACTCTGCCTTTGATGTTCAGGGCTCCCAGATTGCCGTATATAATCGAAACACTTGTTTTTCTCAGGTCTTTGTTGTATGAGGGCCCACCAGAAGCGTCTGACTACTCCACCATCTTGGCCCTGCCCCCTCTCTTTCTTTTTTTTTATTCTGCTTTAGCTGAAGGTTTACAGAGCAAATTAGTTTCTAATTAAGCAATTAGTACACATAGTGTCTTGTGACATTGGTTGCCAACCTGTGACGTTTCAACACTCCTCAACCTTGTGTTCCCCATTTCCATTTACCCAGCTTTCCTGTCCCTTCCTGCCTTCTTGTCTTTGCCCTTGGGCTGGTGTGCCCATTTAGTCTTGTAGACATGTTTCAGCTGCGTGTATTGTAGTTTGTTTTATGGGCCTGTCTAATCTTTAGCTAAAGGGTGAACCTCAGGAGTGTCTTCAGTAGTGAGTTAAAGAGTGCCCAGGGGCCAATGCCCTGCAGTGTTTCTTATAAAACAAAGCATTCAAAGCAAAACTAACAGTAGCATTATCATTCATCGTCTAGGAATTTAGAAAGTTTTTCTGAGGTTATTTGAAACATTTTGATTTGATGTCTTTGTTTGGAACTTCATTTGGAAGATTGGTAGAGAAAAGTACATGAGTTATAGCTAAGAATGTGTATTTTAACTTCAGCTTTAAATGTACAAAGGTATCAAATACTCATGAAATAAAAGATGCTTATATTGTTTATGCCACTAAATTGACAATATTTATTCTAAAAAGACACACCCTAATTATGATTTCTAAACATATTATTCTCTCTCCCTGTAAAAAAAAAAAGGACTCTGATATTTTCTTAAATTGGAGGGAAAAAAAAAAAAAAACAAATAAAACCCCTGTACCTAAATTTTATAATTAAAGAATTGGAAAAAGAAAGAAAACAAATCAAAACAAGGACTATAGAGGTTAAATTCTCCTTACATGTCTCATCTCAAAAGTTCTATTTTCTGAATTGCATTATGAATGCTGAGACTATATTCTATAAAACATTTATTAGGCCAAGGTGACTGATGCTACACTCATAAACTGCTCTTCATACAAAGCACTCTGCTCAAGAAAACAGCTAAATAAAATGGATTGTAAACACAGCTTCCATACAGACAAATCAAACAAGAGATTTGAAAAGAAGTGACAAAATAATAGAGAGGAAACATTATGAAAATAAAGAATGAATTAACTAAAGGCCTTTGTCTTTTATTTATACTTGTGAACAGATGAGGCAGGCTTGATATCAAGAGATTAATTATTTTCAAATGATGGATGGTCACAGAAAAACAATAATTAATAACTATTAGGCTTTTAGACGGTTTTTATTTCACACAAGGATGAGCTAAGGAAATCTAAACACATATTAAGGTGACTGAAGGATTTGGTGAAATTGCCAATCCACAAAAGTCTTCTTAAATTTCAACTTGAATATATTATTTACACTCATTCTGAATCATTGAGAGTAATAACACTAAAAAAAAATTGTAAATACTAGATTGCAATGTTATTCCTTTTGGGAATTATCGGGTTAAGAAAGAGCTTAAACCAGATAATAATTGCTTTGCTTTTTGAAATAAGCCCTTTTTTTTTTTCTTTAAATCTCACAAATTGGAACACTCTGTAGAGGATTAATCATACTATGGACAATAATTGACCAAGATGGAGAATAATAAAGAGGAAAAAATGAAACCTAAATTCATTAGTTGACATATTAACATTTGCCCCAAAATACCTTCTTGTACAAAGGCAAAATGACCACATTGGCTTGATGGATGGCTATTTTATCATGATGGCCCTTGTCTTCCAAACAAAGCACATACACACACACTCAAAAGATATTTTGGGAAAAATATTTATTCTTGATTATTGATATTGATGAAATTTAGTGTGGCAGAAATATTGGTAATTGTATATCCCTTTTCCTATTGGTAGAAGATGTTTTAGATTTGTTTCTAAAAATATGGAAGAGTAAGCTTAGAGCTGTGGCTTCAGAATTTAAGAGGCTAAACTCTAAAGCCAGAGTGAGGAACATGATCTAAAATAGATAATTATATTTTTCAAACATCAGCTTCTTAAAGCAAGCCATTTCTTTGGATGCTCCCAGTATTTAGAGACTTGATATTTCCTTTTTTACCAAATTTGGGAAGAATATAGAGAGGTGTCACAGACCGATAAGGAAGGGGTAATTCAGAAAGGCTTTCTGATCTGGAGTAAGACGTAAGAGCTGGACATGTTTATGGCAATAGCTGCTCTGTTATCCTCTAAGGTTACTGCCACTTTGAAAGGAAGAGGCATATTTATTTTACCAATTCGGCCTTACACAGCTAACTTTTCTGAATTTGAAAGGTCTTACTAATTTGCTCCCACTCCCATATGCTGCTACTATCGTTGGCAATGACCCTTTCAGAATTATGGAGTAGCTTGCAAGGGGCTCTGATTAAACTAGGGACTATGACTTGAGCTCTACAGCCGTTCTAATTACCACTAATATCTACCAAAGGCTGACATGCTTTCAGATAAATGAAGTCCAATAGAAAAAGTTTTAGCAAAGGGATTATGAACTTGGTACTTCGTAATAAAACATCTGAGCAAAGTTGAAATTTGAAATCATCTAGGACTAGATAATATCTTGGGAAACTAAAAATTGTGTAGGTTGCAAATGGTCAAGATATTGTGTTTCAAAACATCTGTTCGCTGTGGCACAAAGCAGTCCCAAGACACCTCTGTACTTCAGGATATAGTTCCCAGCATTCCTTGTTGAATAGCTTTTCATCCAAATTCTTCTCCTTGGGAGACTAAAGCTCTAGAGTTTTCAGCAAGCCAAAAAGAAAGAAATGAAGTTCCAACCTTTGCCTCAGGATGGCTTATAACTTTGCTTTCTTTCTTTTGACACACCAACCTCATACTTAGTTTTAGATCTTTTTCTTGTGTGTGTTGGCTTCATTCTCTGTGGTATTCTTATCTGGCACTTAAAACTCCCAGTTGCAGGTCAGTTTTCAGGAGAAAGCTAAACCCTGTGCCTCTGAATGTTCTGTTTCTTTTTTTCCCTTACAGATATGAGATTTGGTGGTGGGGAGGACAGGCAAGGACATTCTTAATAATGTTCATGAAAATGCATTACATGCTAGATGACAATTTAAATAAAATTATTTCATTTACCTGAAGACTTAGTTTAGTTGCTGATATATGAATATGAATAGAAGAATAAATTATCAAAGAAGATGAATGTTCTATAATGCAGAATGGTGAAATAGTGTTGTAAAATTGTCTTACATTTAAAATCTGGGAATAGTAAAAAACCAAAAAAAAAAAAAAAGAAAAAACCAGATTGAATACAGCTAAGCTGCCTAAAGAATAGCTGCCAGTATGCCAGTAGTAGTAATGTAGACACAAGATGTTGGATATCTGAGGAGATTACCTACGAGGTCCATTTTTCTCTTCTAATATAGATGCCAAAACAGCTTTTCTTTAGTGTAATACTTTGCTTTTCCTTGTAAACGAGAATCTGAGCTATTCTTTTATAATTCCAGTCAATTTAAACTGCTTAGTACCTTATGATGATCTTTTACTGATATTTAGCTTTTCATATATTTATATTTTTGGTCTCTGATATGAAACTATCTTGAAGTTAAAGGCATGGGGCCTTTTTCTTCTTTTTCTAATCTCTATCAGCTAGGAAAGTGGCTTTTACATAGTAGGTGCTGAAATATTTGTTTGGATGTTTGAGTATATGCTTTGTGAATTTACAGCAAATCTTTTTCTTCTACTAAATTTTAGTTCTGGATTAAATGCTCCTGAATTCATTCACTTTTCAGCATTATATATTTTATGAAATCCTAGAATTTTATAACAAACTGTTACTTTATTCCTAATACAGTTAAATTAGTTGCCTAGAGTCTAGACTTTCTGTGATTTGCCCACAAATTAAGTAATCATTTGTTGCCCTTTGCTGTGAAGGTATCTACTGGCAGCAATATCAGTTTAAGTTTAAAAGGATTTGTATAGGAGAGCATACTTTCATCTTCTATAATAATACTATAGTACTCATTGACCTTAGTATCTTTTCATTAAATTAATTCCGTATCTGTAAAATATTTTAGATTTTGAGATGATTTTTCTGAATAATATTCACCTATCCTTCAACTTCTGAACATAAAATGTAAGCTCATGTTATCTCTCAATTAAAAGTAACTTGGTAGTCCTAAGCATGTTATTTGCTAATTTTCTATTTACAAAACTCAGGTTGTATGCAGTGTTGTCTCAACTGATGTTTCATCAACTCTCATCAGTTAAAACACAAAATAACACGTGCTATTATAAAACTGTCTAACAGGAATTATCACCATTCTACGCAATATAAAGAGCTCTTGGTTTGGTTCAACACACAGGGTAATGATAACCTGGAAATATATCTTGTAGTAAGATTACCTCAAAATGATACCTGGACAGTGTCAATGAAATAGAGTCTTTAAAATTAGGCTGGATCACAGGGCAGAATAGTATATTGACCCAAAAGCCTACACGTCAATTTATTTTATTTTTCGCTCTTTCATAGTTGAATAATCTATACATGTAGCACAAGATGATTATTCAAAGAGCAAGATTCAAAGAGTAGAAACAAATTATTTCCTAAGAGCTTATTATCTTCCAAGCCACTTATCTTCTGAATAGCAGTTTACTTTCCCATCCTAAGCGTTCATTCCAAGCACTCTCCAGCACTCTTTTTCTTTCATTGCCTTGCATTCCTGTGTTGAATAGAACCAGAAGTGCTTAGGTTTTGTTTTCCTTTTTGAGCTCTATATAAACAAACTACTCATAAGATGCAAGTAACTGACTTGCCAGCTCTATTAGAAATGGGAAAAGAAAATCCTCAGATCCATTCCTAACATTGTCCCCCAGCCCTGATTCATATTGACCACTCGCCTGTAAAATCAGGCAACACCCAGTATGTGTAGCTTTTGAAAGGAGAGGAGATTTCTGTCAGCTGGAAGGTGAGCAAGTGGTTTGCAACATTGAATGGATTATGGAAAATTATTTTTAAAATAACTCATATTTTGAGATACAAGTTAGTACTAATTTTAATATGGACTCTAATACAGAAGCTGTGTATTAAAATGTAATCAGCATAAATCTAGTGAAGGCCAAAACCGTTCAAACCTGGATATGGCATTACATTGGTATAATGGATTCCCTTTATTGAAATTTAGTTAGACATCTCCTATTAAAAAAAAATGTTTTCAGAACAAAAATGTAAAATATCAACTATAAAAAAATCAATAAGTATAAAAGTCAAAGGATGTATGTTTTCTAAATATTAAAGATTGGCCTAAAATTCCAAGTGTTCCAGTAATGAGTGTTCATGAGTGAATCCTGAAGGTCATCAAACAGCAAGAACTCACAAGATGGAGACAGGACCTCTCAGGACTAAGAGTTAAGGTTGGAACAGCAAGCTCTGCCTTTCCTGATAATGTAAATATCAGTCTATCTTATTCCCACTGCCTACCCAACACACATACACAGAAGTCCACACTGTCATTTATAAACAGGAGAAATACAAATGGTGACAGGAACAGTCAGAGTTATTTTCATTTTAGGTCTTGCAAAATCTAGTAAAACATTCTCTAGGTCAGGTATGGTACAGACATTACTTCACCATGGCATGGAGGATACTGTGTGACCAATCAAATATCCTAAAATTTTACTAAAGACATGGTTTTTGTCTTAACTATAGGAACCCAGGAACCAGTGCATTGGTAGCAAGAGATGACATAATAGAAAAGGAACATGGGTTCTGTAGAGCTTTACTGCAATTGCAGGATTTTGACATATGACTTATAGACCATAAGCTTAGAATTTCTTTTACATAGAGAGCAATCTGTTGATGTTTGAGTAAATGAGATAAAATACCAGGTGGATACAATCATGTGTGTAAGAAATGGAGTTGGAAATATAATATTAGTGCATTGAATAAGAGAGAAGGATGTAGAATTGAACGACTAGTATATGGGAGGCAACAAGGTTCAAATAAGCAAAACAGAATATACTTACTAATTTCATGAAGATTGAATTTCAAAATGTTATGGAGTATTCTCTTTATATATAGTATGAATTGTTTCCCTGGGTCAATTCTTAAATGGCCAGAGACAAATTGACTCATGATACAGTAGAAAATCACAGCAACTTTAAGGATCAATGGTCCTTCCTAAGCTTCTCCAGCTGGTCTCTCTCTATATGATACGCAAGCTAAAGGCAGGCATGACATAGTCATGCAGAAAATGGATAAATAAGTTGTTTGCCTTGAACTATATCACAATGACTATGTATTCCAAAATAGCTTATCCATATGCATTCTGGTGAAAGGATAACTTAAACATTCCTATTTTCTATTCCTACCCAAGATTTTGACTTGTGCCTCTGCTGAGGATTCATCCAGTTTCCCACCACCAAAACCAAGGAATTGTCTTCTTTGACTGTACCTCGTGTATTAAACTTTCCCACTTTTGCTCTTCTTCCCTGTGCCATGTAATCCTAGGTTTCATTCCTAAAGGAGTTCTTCATAGAAAAACATATACTTTATTAAATCAAAGGAGAATATACAGGCCTTACCTCACAATGAGTCTTTTCTCTAGAAAATGCAAAATCATGATGTGAGTATTGGACATTTTGATAAACCATTAAAATCCATTGAATAATTATATTAGGCAATAGGGATCTTTGGGGGCCATCAACTCACCACCTAATCAGATCCCTGTATAAGACTCATGTTGCTACCCACCCTGAAATTAGATTAAATTTTTATTACTAAAACCATTCCCTATATCATTAATAAGAGACATTTACGTCTCATGATCTTAATATACACCATGATCTTCTTTTATTCTAAAGGCTCATTTTTTTCTTAATTTTCCATTAAATTTGTGTAACCAGTAATAGTAGACTTTAGAAAACAGCCTGCAAACAGAATATCAAAACTCTGGAGAATAACATAGTATAAATGTAATAATCTTCAGAGAGGAAAGTAAGGAAAAGAGAGGGAAAGTAACTTGTTCCAATTTAACTAAAAAACTAGATATCTAAATTTCTCTCCACACTTATTCAAAAACACTAAGAACTCTATACTTCAGTATTAAAAGAAAGCTTTAAATTGTCATTTCCTACTTTCTTTCCCATCCTTTCTCCACTTCTCTTCTTGTTATCAGTTGACGTTATTGGCCATTTTCAATTTTAAAATACAGAAGCAGTTTGAAAATATAATAATGATAATGAAAGACCCGATGAACGTGGGAAAGTAAACCTATGAAATCAAAATTAAATTGAGTTTTTCTGCACATTGCCACTAAAAAATTTACCATCAGAACTTGAAAAAAATTGCTGATGATGCACAATGGAAAATGGAATCCACACTTTTTGAGAAAACATGTTAGCTCTCTGCAATGGGCAGAAACAGTCCCCAGACTATAGCCTTGACTCTATAAAGGACTGAATGTTTATAGACTGGAAATACATAAGACCAGGAAGAAAGGATACGTTCTTATTTTAGTATTTTTCTACTGCTTCAGTATAGTTTATATATATTTGTCTATTTCACATTTATTAGACTGTACATCACTTCTACCCCTAAACAAGTAAAGGAAAATGTTAAACGTCATTTAATATTGAATGACCAGCACGATATAGGCACACATTCTGCATATGATAAACTATTTACCCATATTTTGCTAATTTGTGTGTTTCTTTACTCAGAATTGAATCAAGAATGTGATTTTATATAGTATGTATTACCAAATTAGTGTTCTTATGTTTTAAAGAATAAGAAAATCTTAAACTCTAATATCAATAATTAAAAGGAGTTTTAATGAAATACAATTGCCCTTGTAATTATTTAATAAGTAATAAATTATAGTGAATTAGGTTAAGGAAAACAATAATGATGTAAATATATACAAGGGAAAAAAATCATTAAAAAATGTGTTTGAAGAGAGGGGAAGATGGGAATGAGATGTCCATTCAGGCCTAGGATCATACTTTTAGCAGGCAAAACCACCAGGTGATCTCTGGTGGTGGGAATTAATCTGTAGTATTTATCTATCGTGTTCAATAGATTTGTGTCTCCAAGAAATTAATTCTTAAAAATATTGTGTAGGCATGTAGAAGTGTTCCAGTGAAAGGGCATAGATCAGACAATAAATGAAAAGATGAACTTCATTTATTATCTGTCCCTTCATCTCTCTGTGCATCTTCCCATCTAACTATCTACCCTCCATATTTCCATCATTCTCAATTGATAAAGCCCTCCCTCCCCTCGTCTTCCTATGAGAGCAGTGGTGATGTACTCCCTGTTATTATTTGTTTGTTTCTCTGACATTTACTGAACAATTGACTGTGAGGCTTTCTATCCCAGTTACCTAGTGCTGCTGTAACAGAAAAAAAACACAAGTAGGTGATTTTAAAGTACAGAAATTTATTATCTCACAGTTCAGGAGACTAGAAGTCTGAATTCAGGTCATCATCTAAAGGCGTAGGCTTCCTGTGTTGGCTTTAGGGAAAGATATTTATCTCAGCTTCTAGAAGCCCAGAATTCTTTGGTTCCTTGGCCATCTCCACTTGGCATCAGTCTTTACCCCATTTGTGCTTGCTTGCCTTTCTCTGTATCTAATCTGCTCTTTTAAGATCTCAAAAACTTTGGTTTAAGACACAATCTACACTGATATGTCTTCATCAATACATCAAAAAAAAACACCCTTTTTCCCAAATGGAATTACATCCACAGCTATTGTTGTTGTGTGTCATCCAGTCGATTCCAACTCATAGAAACCCTATAGCACAGAGTAGAACTGTCCCATAGGGTTTCTTATGGGAACAGATTGACATCTATTTTCTTCCATGGAGCTGATGGTGGGTTCCAACTACTGACCTTTTGGTTAGTAGCCGCGTGCTTAACCATTGCACCAACAGTGCTCCTTTCCACAGGTATAAGGGTTAGGATTCCAACATATATCATATTTTTAGGGGAACACAATTCAATTCCAAATACCTTCATAGTGCTCCAGGCAGGGTTTAAGTCTCAGCAGGTGTAATAAAGAGTCTGACCTCATTTTCGATGTTTGGTCGTTGACTTCTTTTTAAGAATGACCTTCGCTTTCCCCTTTGGCCCCACATCTGGACAGGCTGATAAGAAGTCCCAGGAGTTAGCTTCCTCCTTTGACACCAGTGAGAAATTTAAATCTCCCTTGCTGCTAGGAACTTTTTCCTAGCCACATCCCTTAGCCACTAAAAACCTGTTGCCCTTGAGTGGATTCCAATTCATAGCGACCCTATAGGACACAGTAGAACTGCTCCATAGGGATTCCAAGGAGTGGCTGGTAGATTTGAGCTGCTGACCTTTTGGATAGTATCTGAGTTCTTAACCACTGCCACCAAGGTGCCCCCCTTAGCCACTATAAATGTCCAAATCCACTCTTCTGCTTTACCCAATCAACCCAGACCCATCCTGCTTTTTCTGAGAGGGAGGCTGGGATTATGTAAAAGCAGAGTTTAAACCCAAATAAGATAGATATTGCAACTGTCCCAATGTTAGAATGTCTAACTTAACAAAGAAATAAGATTTTCACCAATTAATTAGCTATTGGACCTATGAAGACATTACTCAACTTCTCTGTCCTTACTTAACTTTTCTATAAGATTGCATTTACAATGCTGTTGTTAGTTGTCATCAAGTTGATTCTGACACATGGTGACCACATGTGTTTATAATAGTAGCTAACTTATAGAAACGTTGTATAGATTAAATGGAATTACACATGTGAAAACTCTAGAAAAGACCTTATGTTTTCAATGTCTATTATATATTATTTTTTATTATTTTAGTACCTAATTTTTTTAGATAATATTTGATAGTAAACTCAATTATATCCTTACCATAAAATGTGTGGAAATTGTGAACAATAACCAGTCTAAATGTGTAGGTAGAAACAACAAACCCAACAGTTAGATAGGTTAGGAGAAAGGACAAAAATGGTTTCTTATATTCAGAAAATGGGACATTCAAACATGAACAATATTTCTATATAAAACACATAGTAATTCTATAGTCCCCTCAAGTCTATGTAGTTAATTTATGTTCCATGTGATCTCAGATAAGTCACAGTTTATGAAACCCATCAGCTTATACACCAGATTTCTGGAAATCTTTTTTTTTTAACCTTTAAAATCTTCGTTAAATAACTTAAACATTGTTTCTCCATGACCTTTAATCGCTGAACAGAATATTTCAAAGGGCAGCTCGAAAAGACAAAGTATTTATAATAGAATGTGCAGAGACATGGAGTCAGAAAACCAAAAGGTAAGAACACACTCAGCAGTTCCGAAGCTGAAAAAACTGAAGGAAAATTTCAAGCCGTAAGTTGCAATATTGAAGGACCCTATGGGCAAGTTATTGAACGATGCAGGAAGCATCCAAGGAAGATGGAAGGAATACACAGAGTCACTGTACCAAAAAGAATTGGCCAATGTTCAACCATTTCAGGAGGTAGCACATGATCAAGAACCAATGGTATTCAGGAATAAGTCCAGGCTGCGCTGAAAGTATTAGTGAAAAACAAGGGTCCAGGAATTGACAGAATGTCAATTAAGATGTTTCAGCAAACAAATGCAACGCTGGAGTTGTTTACTTGTCTATTCCAAGAAATTTGGAAGACAGCTTCCTGGCCAACTGACTGGAAGATATCCATATTTGTGTCCATTCCAAAGGTGATCCAACGAAATACAAAAATTATCAAACAGTATAATTAATATCACATGCAAGTAAAGTTCTGCTGAACATAATTTTAAAAAAGTTGTAGCAGTACATCAATAGGGAACTGCCAGAAATTCAAGCTGGATTCAGAAGAGGATGTGGAACCAGGGATATGATTGTTGATGTCAGATCCTGGCTGAAAATAGAGAATACAGAAAGATGGTTACCTGTGTTTTATTGACTACACAAAGGCATTCAACTGCAGGGATCATAACAAATTATGGATAACACTGCAAATAATGGGAATTCCAGAACACTTAACTGTGCTCACGAGAAACCTGTACATAGACCAGGAAGCAGTTGTTCTAACAGAACAAGGGGATACCGTGTGGTTTAAAGTCAGGAAAGATGTGCGTCAGGGTTGTATCCTTTCACTATACTTATTCAATCTATATGCTAAGCAAATAATCAGAGAAGCTGAACTATATGAATAAGAATGGGGCATCAGGATTGGAGGAAGTCTCATTAACAACCTGCATTATGCAGATGACACAACCTTGCTTGCTGAAAGTGAAGAGGAATTGAAGCACTTACTGATGCAGATCGAAGACTACAGCCTTCAGTATGGATTAAACCTTAACATAAAGAAAACAAAATCCTCACATCTGGACCAATAAACAGCATCATGATAAATGGAGAAAAGATTGCATTTGTCAAGGATTTCTTTTTACTTGGATCTACAATCAACACCCATGGAAGCAGCAGTCAAGGAATCAAACAACACATTGAATTGGGCAAGCCTGCTGCAAAAGACCTCTTGAAAGTGTTAAAAAGCAAAGATGTCATTTTAAGGACTAACGTATGACTGACTCAAGCAATAGTGTTTTCAATTGCCTCATACGTATGCGAAAGCTGGGCAATGAATAAGGAAGACTGTAGAAGAATTGATGTCTTTGAATTATGGTGTTAGTGAAGAATATTGAACATGCTATGGCATGCCAAAAACACGAGCATATCTGTCTTGGAAGAAGTACAGCCAGAATGCTCCTTAGGAGGAAAGATGTCGAGACTTCATCTCACATACTTTGGACATGATGTCAAAAGGGATCAGTCCCTGGAGAAGGACATCATGCTTGGTAAAGTAGAGGGTCAGCAAAAAAGAGGAAGACCTTCAACAAGCTGGATTGACACAGTGGCTGCAACAATGGGCTCAAGCATAACAGTGATTGCGAGGATGGCACAGGACCAGGCAGTGTTTCATTCTGTTGTACATAGGGTTGTTATGAGTTGGAACCAACTCGATGGCACCTAAAAACAACAGCAATTTAATATTATCATTCAGAGGCAGGAGATATTACTTTTTCATAACCCTACATTTTACATGCTTTATAGGATCCTATAGAAAAGCAATTTTAGAATGATTTGTCTTGTTTAAAGTCCAAAATGAACATGTCCTTTTATCAACACATGTTTCAAATAGATCATATTATATTAAAGTTTCTCAAAGTATCTACTAAAAGTCCAAATTATAAGAAAGAAGTAAAAAGCAGTTTTTCTTGGAAGAGAAAAAAACAAAAACAAAAAACTGAGATTCTCATGAAAAACAGTAGCTGCTAACGATGGCCTCAAACCTAATACAAGATAAAAACTCCGACACTGCTCTCTAGATCAGAAGCAAACTATCTGAATAAAATGAGACAAAAACCATATAAATTCATTGGTCTGTGAGACTAGCTCAAAGACCAGGCATCTACAATACCATATAACATCAACAACCCAGTTTTTTGTTTGTTTTGTTTTGTTTTTAATATATGCAACATTCTTTTGTAAGATTGACCCAATTTGACAGAAGAACAGGTTCTAGATAAAACTTATTAACTTGTCAGGGCCTCAGATGGCGGGCTCTCAGACCCTCTGACAAACCTGAATACCAAACAAAAGTTCTCCAAAGAGGCAAGTAAAGACAATACAAAGGGGGATCTCATTTTCTCAAAGTGGACAAAAAAAGACAGAGCAGATGGAAACCGAATGATCACTGAAATTCCAAATTACTTATAGTATATTCAGCTTATAGTGTTTTTAAATATGAACCCCAAATCAGCATCCCAGCGTGGGGGGAATCCAGGCTCATTTATCAAAGATGTTAATCTCTAAGGTTGAAGCCTTTGGTTTCCTTCTTTTTGAACTTAATTTATTCTGCTTGCTAGAGACCTAATCTCTTATTTTAGACCTTAAATATACTAGTTCCTCTAATTGGAAAGTACTTTAAAGTAGCTACTGATGATTTTTTTTTTTTTTAATTATCCTGATGTCTTTTAAAAGGCCTTATTATGCTAATTAAAATAGGTGGAAAAATTGTTCTTGATTAGTAACCTCCACAGTTTTTGTAGTCTAATTAAAAGGATGCAGTTCCTAATGAGACTTAAGGATATAGGAGCAGGCTGGGAGTTAAGAATGGTAGATGAGGCATGAGAAACATAGACATCTAAAAGACTTCCTAACACAATATCAGGTGTAACTTTTACTAATTTGGCAGTGGCAGCCACAGCTCTGAGACAAGGGGTGGGGGGTGGTATTCTCTAGCCACAGACTCTAATTGGATACTACAATACGTGTCCACCATGCTTTTGAGTAAGAACTCCCAAAGCATTTCCTTTTAGTTCATGGACAAAGAATGAAAAATCAATATTATAATTGGGAATTCCTAAAGCTAGAGTGCCTGCGGGAGGTCCTGCCTGATCTTTAGAGTGAGAAATTCCTACTTTTATCTATAATAGTATATACATGTGATTTTTGTTAAAACTTGTTCTAGAGGTTGAAAGGAGCATGAAAAGATCTTTGTGCACTTTAAAAATAAAAGTGATTAGTGTCAGTGGCCACACACTAGTTCTGTAGATTTAGATGCTAGCTTGAAAATTCAGATTCTAGTTCTGAATACTCCCACTTAGCTTGGAAACTCAGATTCTGGTTCTGAATACTTCTACTTCTGAAAATCCAGACTCAAGCTTTGAATACATAAGCTCTAGTCTTGAGAGTCTTTCACGTCTGAAAACCTTCAGACTTTAAAAACCCAGATAGATGTGTAGATAGTGAACTGAAAGTAAAAAGAAAAATAGAAAGAAGTCGTTAATAAATCTCAAGCAACCTCAACGCAAATGTAGAATTCCTGTTAGAAAGGGCTTAACTCAAGGTGACCCCCGCACCCCACCAAAGCTCCAGGGAGGTGGACTGGGCTCAAAGGCCCAAGTAGATGTGCTGATGCTCTGGCTCTGTGGTCTTCCAGGGTTGCTAGAGGCAAGATACCTTCAAATCCCACTTCTGACACCAAAATATGAATGAGCAGAAAATCTCAGATTCTGTTTGAAATTAAAAGCAAAGAGATTTATTAAGGAGAACACAATTCATGAATTTGGAAACACAGAGTTGAGAGGCTGTAAACACAGTGCTCCACCAGTCAGAGGTCACGTAGGGCTTAAATATTAAAATATTAGGAACTAATAGTAAAAAATATTCTGATTGGCTAGATAATGTAAGCTGATCTTATTGGCTATTTTCGGTAAATCATTAAGGACGTGCTCAGGCAAGTTTCTTGTGTAAGCCTTTCTGCATGCTATTTAATCTACTTTCAACTACATTCTTCCTGAAGGCAAGCTACCTATCCCTGTGCTTGCCTGGACTTGTGGAAGCATAGCCACATTGTTTGTTTAATGGTCAGCAAGCATTAGGGAAGTAAATTTTAACTTAAAATGGAGTCTGAACTTATGTCAAGACTCCAAATGGAGTTAGGGCTCTAGCTGTAGACTGCAGCCTTCTACAACCTGAGTGCTTTAGATTTTAGGCTCTCATACAAAATAAAATGTTCGTTCCAGTGGAAGCATTCACAGATTGTAATGGTGTTGTGTGTGCTTTCTGTATGTTCTCAAATCACATTTGATTATGTAATGTCCTTAAAACAAAGTATAAGTCACTACTATATTTCTGAACTTAGAAATAGAAACATATATATTACTATAATGTTCTTTTAACCATTAGCTATAAGTAGTTAGAAAGTTGTTCTAACCTTGAAAATAATATAATAGAAATAAAAAATTTTGAAATTGGAGTGTGCACCTGCACTCTGTCATAATGGAAAATAACATTAATCATATATCTATAAATTAACAAAACATAAACATCACTAAACAATTCCCATAATTTTTAATTAATTAACTTGGTCGTGAAACATGTAGAAACAAGAATATAAATATGTCATACAACAATTCCCTAATTGGCAATAAAACATAAAATAAATGAACAAAATATAAATATACAATTATTTAACTGGCAATAAAACATACTAGCTATAGTTGAACATGACAGCACACAGGGTATATAAACCCTTGAATTTCTGCACATTTTGGGAGAAAAGACAGAAGCAAAAAGTCTCTCTGACTCTGTCTGAGGACTGAGAAGCTGGCTGAGACACTGCTCACCACAGCTGACCTTGGGCCCTAGCTATGGGGGACCTCCTCTGAGTTAAAGTGCTGGTCAAGTCTCCTCCCCAAGATGACTCATTAAAGGCAAAATCCTCAAGTCTAAAGATTTGTACTCTAACATTTAAATTAGCATTGTAATTGTTAATTCTGATTCTTCAATGTTAAAGGAATATCTTGAGGTCTTACCTGCATGCCTTGCAATAAACTAAATAAGTTTATGCATGACAAACCTGAGTATCTTTTTACTTATTCTTAAGATAAAATCCTCCAGGACAAGTCAGTTGAATGGTGACCCCCCCCAAAGATATGTCCCCAAAACCTGTGTATGTGACCTTATTTGAAAAAAGGTTTTTTTCAGATATAATTAAGGAACTCATGATGATATTATCCTAGATTACAGAAGAACCTAAATACATTGAAAATTGTCTTTACAAGAGAAGAGAAGAGAAGGGAAAAGATAAATATAGGAGAAGTCCATGTGCAGACAGAGGCAGAGTTCAGAGTTATGCTGCCGCAAGCCAAAGAATGGAGCCACCAGGAGCTGAAAGAAGTAACTATTCTCTCACAAAGCCTTCAGAGGGAGCACCATCCTGCTAAAACCTTGATTTCAGGATTCTTGTCTTCAGAACTGTGAGAGAATAAATTTCTCTTCTTTTAAACCTCCAAACATGTGGTAATTTTTTCTTTTTTTTGGCAACCCTAGGACTACACAGATGTACTTTTTATAAAGAAAACACAACCAAAATGAACACACGGCACATTGGCAAGTGGGGTCACACCTGTCACGGTGCTTTGATAGCTATTGTGAGGAGGCAGTCATTCAGACAAGCCCAGTGGCCAGGGTTTCCCCTATTCCTCCCCCTGCTGACATCCTTAAGCCTCAGAACCAACACTGCCCCCACTGAGGCCTGATGTTTATTATCAGGGTTAAAAAGATACAATTCAGGGCTAGCAACCTCCCTCCTCAAGAATTCAAGGGGTAGGGGAACAGGTGGAGTATGATGCAATAGGCCTCAGAAAAAACCACCGCCCCCACTGAGAGCTGATATTTGTTTGCAGGGTTAAAAAGATACAACTAGTCACGTAGGCTTTGGTGTCTAAAACCGGGTGGGAGAAGGCCCTCTTTGTCCTCTCAGCTATGGTGCTAAAGGGAAGCACATGTGGCAAAAGCTTTTAGCCCATCTAATGGAGATTAGCTGGCCTGGGGTGGGGGGTGGATGGGTCGGGGCGGGGGGGAGACGGGCAGATGGTAGGCCCTCTTTATTAAGTCCCTCACCTATGGCACAAAGAGAAGTGTGGGCAGAAGAGTTGTCATCTCTCCTGGATAGCCTTCTTATGTTGGGGGGATGCTAAAAAATGGATCCGCATTTTTTCTGGTGTGCTGTCTGCTTATTGTAAGTAATAAAAGCCTCTTTCCACATGCTACTGCTCTGGGAACATCTGGTGTGTTCAGACCCTGATTAGAAGGATGTGATATTCATGAACCAATCAATATTGGTGACCACTGCCCTATTCAATGACTTTATTTCTAATTAGAAATTGGTGACAAACTGGGTCTTGCAGCCGTATCCTGAAAACCATTTTAGATAGTATTTATCCAACCTTTCAGGTGAGGAATAATTGTGGCCTAGTCATAGGCAGTGGAGTGGTAATGGAGAGAAACCTAAGTCTTATTTAGGAGTCAGAAGTAGCAGAATTTGATGATTTTGGGGATGCCAAAGGTTGAGAAAGATGGAGGTATCAAAGTCGACTTCCAGGCATTTACATCCATTAAAATTAGATTTAAATGCAAAATTATAAATCTATTACTCAGTGTACAAGTGATGAATTATTATTAAACCAAAGGCCATACTCCATAAGGAATTAAATGGGGAGAACACTTAAAGATAACAAAAATGGTTGTGCTTTGGGTCATCCGTTTGAAGAGTTAGATTTTTTTTATTATCACCTTGGATTTCCACAGTAATACTTCACTGTGGCTCTGGAGCAATGGTCTGAACATAGGTGTTTCATTTAACATTTTAAAATGCCATTGTATATTATCATTTTTTGTGGCAGCAATTTCAAGAATGCATTACTTCTTTTCATGTTAAAGTAATTCCTCTTCACTGGGGAACATATCAATGCACAAAAGAATGCTACCCAGTAATGCTCGGTGTCTGATCTCTGCTTCAGAAGATTCACCTATGCACACTGCAGAGGTAAATCAAAGTTCTTTGTTGTAGGCACTAAGCACATGAAAAGATGTTCAACATCATTACCCATTAGGAAATGCAAATTAAAATAAAAAAATAAAAATGAGATTATCACTATAAATCTACAGAATGGCTAATATAAAAAAATGTGGCTACATCAAATACTAACATGAGGGGATCTTATAGTGATGAAAATATTCTGTCTTTATTGTATCAAAATTAATATTCTGGTAGTGATATTGTACCATGTTCTCAAGATGCTACTGTTGAAGGGTACGTGGGATCTTAGAGAACATTCTGCTCTTGACCCACTGCATTACTTTAAGAAAGTCATGAAGTTCTTCTGAGCTGTAAAAAAAAGGTGGTTCAAATTGGTGATGCTTCTGGATAGTGTTAGTTTTAAAATTCTGAGATTACTATGAAATTTGTAGTTTAATTACGAATAAATTTGAACCAATTGTTTTATAACTAATTATAACTACTCATGTTTTCCACCAAGGGGGCTAAGAAATAAGAAAAAAACAAAAAACATAAGACGCTTTTTTAAAATCTCTTGAACAGCATATACTTTTTCTGGAAAAATTGAGATGTCTGATTTTTGAGATGTCAGGACCACCACTACCTAGGGTTTAAAAACTTCCTCTGCTGGTAACCATCACTTTATGCAGACAAAAATATAAACAAAAATAAAACTTTAACTGGATGAATCATGTGCTCAATTTTATTGATGTATTGAATAGGCTGATACAACATTTGAGTTTTAAGCAATTAACTGTTGCTCCAAGCCCTAAGTCTTGAGAGAGGTTAAATATTAAATATACATTTGTTTATCTGGTGGATCCCAGCATGGGCTATGGAAGACAAAGTGCTTCAGATGGCTTTTATGAAAAATTTTCATCTCTTTTCCTATCTTATAGTCTGTGTTGTTGTAGGGTAAAAACATCATAAAGTTTATTCAGCGCATACTCCAAAGGGCAAAAGTGGAAAACGGACAAGCATGCTGCCAGAGCCATGTCTGCCTGAGTCCAAAGAATATTACAGAATAGTCAAGAATGGGAAAATGCACAAGCATGCTGCCATAGGCACCTCTGCCTGAGTCCAAAGACCATTACAGAATCATTAGTGTATATTAACATTACAAATGGGTAAAACCATTGAAAGTTTAGCCTTTTCAGATTGGCTAGAAACTGGGATCCTACACTTTGAATTGTCTTTCTTAACAATCATTGGTACAGGTTTCAGTAATGAGAGTCAGGAGGGTCTTCATTGCTCCAACAAATTTCTATTCACTGAATGTTAATAGAAAAAGACAAGAGTGGAAAGTCTTTTGTGTTCTGTTTGATTGGCTTTATGTGAAAGTTTTCCTAAAACATACTTTCCAAGATTATCTCAGCTATTGTCTTTATACCTCAGGGCCCAGTTGATGTGTCCTTGTGAGTCCTTGTGAGCCCAGCTCCAGCTGGGTCACAGTCTCTACGCTCAAGGACAGGGAATATTATTATATTATTTTCTAAATCAGTGTGTATGTCTTGTGGGGTGTGGATATATGGAACAAGAATAGCAAAATGGACGTTTGGAATTTAGTGAAGGTGCATATATCAATAAATAGTGGGAAGTTGTTCCTTACATGAAATTTTAGAATATTTATGTTTAGTTCTGTCATGAAGTGAAAGTGTGTTTTCAAAGATGAAGACAGGAACAGGGTCTCACCATTTTCTGGACAGAGATCAAAACAAACTTTTAATATATTGCCATATTAAAAACCTTGCTTTCTAAGTTATCTTCCACATAAACCAACCAACTTTGTATGGTGTTAAGCTCTGTAATGTTACAACAGCTAATAATAAAGGAATTCCTAAAGTAATCTCCTGTAAAGAGGCTTATAGGCAAAGGTTAAAGTTGAGTGATTCTTTAGCAAGATTTATAAATGGTGAGTAACATGTGCCACTCGTGTCCAGATAGGAACTGGCCTTATTGAACTTAGATGGTAAGAAGATCAAAAGAAAAAAAAAAGCTCTATAGAACCACAAGACAGTATATATCATTAATGTATTATTTGTTCATACAAGAGAATAACACTTCAAGCAAATTCAAGAGATATGGCAGGTATGGATAAATACGCTTATAGATGCATTTGCTTTTGTTACCATATACATCTGTCTTCCCCTGTGTGTGTCTCTATTCTGTATCTGCTCTCTCCTTTTGTAAGAAAGCACTCAGATGGGAATAGGACTAGGACTCAGCCTACTCTGTATAACTTAACTGATAACATCTTCAAAGAATGACAGTACTTTTTCAAACAAGGTCACAGATACAGAGGTTAGGACTTCAACATATACTTCAGGGGATACAATTCAATCCATAACAACCATGTATATATGTTAGCTCTTAACCTGGAAATATCATGCATATGTGTTAGTTTCTGAGATAATTTTGATAATTTCTGTAGATGTTATGGAAATAGTAGTATTAGTTCCTAGAAGAGTCAGATTGGAAAAGACCAGTAAAATTGCAATAACTCAGAAAGGCATGATATAAAAAGGCATAGTTAGCAAAGTCATGAAGGTCATGGATAACAATTGGAACTATATTGCTCCAGAAATAAATCGGTAAAACAATACGAAACTCCTGTACTCCTGACTCCTGAACTGTGATATTGTGTTTGAACAGGTGGTGAGTTTAGGGGTGAGTGCCAAAGATGCATCTAGGGTCAGTTTACCTGGCAAATGAAAAGGAAATTATGATTTGGCCTCATTTGCTATTGCCTTTTTTTCCTGCTCTGTTAGGTGATAGAGATCACACTTCCTTATCTTTAGTAAGTCTCTGTGCTGCTGCAGAATTAATGATTTTAAAATAAACTTTCCCCAGTAATCAGATTTCTGTACATCTATAATTTAATTGTAAATTGTAGCCTCACTATCACTCAATTTCTTAGAAATTATATCCAACTTCTTTATGAAACCCGGCATCATAGCTTGAGGAAGACCACAGACGTCTCCAAGATTTCAATAAATTCTCAGTGGCTTTTCATCCTTCTGGGTGCTTTAAACTCCAAGCACTCATTTCAAAACATACTGCCTTTTTTCTTACCAGTTTGACCAACATCCACGATTCAGCCTTTTCAAAGACCTTATATAAAGGTTTTATGACTTGGGTAAATTTTACTGATATCATTAATTATTATGAATGATGTACCTGTTTTCCAATAATGCCAACAAGTTCAAATGTAACAGGAGGCTTTTCTTAACATCCACTTAAGCCTCCTTGTACCCCATTTAGTGCAAGCTCTTCTCTATCTAAGATCTATCCCCTTGATCTTCTGTGTTCCTTCCAACCCCTGAGTAGAAATAAATCTTAAATATTCCCCTTGTCTCAACACAAAATAAGTTTATTCTTATCTCTTAAATACTGTCATGAATTACCAACCAGTTGTTCAAATCTTACTTTATGCACTTACAAGAAACGCTTTGAAAGAAAGACTCCTTTCTAATCGTAAGATTGTTGATTGTATACAAATATACTGATACTGTGTATATATTTACTTTGCTATACCACCAATCCCACTACCTGTGCATTGTAAGAGATGTCTCCCCCTCCCATAATTTTTCCACAGATGGTGACTTGTTTTCATGAATTTAGAGTCGTGTGGGGCAATCTTTTAGAAATCTCAGCTACGGCAGAAGCTAAGCGGGCAGGTCTTCCAAATCTACGTACATATAAAGCCTCAAACTATTAAGTTCAGAGAGGTATCTTGATAATTAATTTATACTACACTCTTCAAAATGCTTTCAGGAATGGGTGCTTTAGCACTATCAAACAAACATGGGTCCTGTGAAGATATCACGTTCATCTTTTTGATAAAATTCATCAGCATCACTTCAGAACTGTACACTATTTGACTGTCATTTATTTTTTTATTGCCTATATCTATTACTGGGATGTAAGTTCTATGAAGGCAGAGATTTTTACCTTTTCATTTTAATTCATATTCTATTTCTTAGAATAGTGACATGTCTACATTATACAATAAGTATTTGTTGAATAAAGCTTGATTCTGCTTAATATCTGCTCAGCACCATACCTCTCATTTTAAAAGCACATACACAATTGGTGTAAGCTTTTCTTTAATTAAGAGGTTTATTTTTAATTTTTTTCTTGAATATATTAACTCAGTTTTTACCAAAGCTTAACTTTACTACAATCAAACGTCTGTGAAGCCCAGGAGAATTATTTTCATATAATCTTCTCTAAGTAAATTCTAAAACCTGGAAATCTTTTAAACAAAACTACAAGAAGTTCCATAGTTGAATATAGCGTTTCATTTGACTTATAGACCACGAGTGTCATCCAGAGAAAGCATTTATTCTTGGAGATATATAAAATTTAAAAAATAGCCTGTTAACCTAAGTTGTTCTCCTTGGTACAAATTTTCTGTTGACAGTTCTGTTAGTAGCTGCTATCCAAACACTTACAAATTGATTTGATAGGACAAGATTAAAATTGTATGCAAATTTATTACAGTCACTATCCATAAAACCCCCCCAAAACAAAAAACAGTCATTTGAAAAACTGAGAGTCAACAATTGCACCTAGACAGGTAGGAATTGGATTGCAATACCTGAACCCTAACTTAAATCTTATAAAATCACTGAGCTCCTTGCTTTCGTCCTATTATAATAATTTTCTTACCATTTATAAAATAGTCAATATTTTCACTAACGGTTTAAAATATTATTATTTTAAAAGTCAATATATTCCGATGTGAGTATCATACTATTTTAAGTATCTAATGGTCATTCTTTCTTTTGCAATATTTATGTTTTCCACCAAAATATTTCTGTTAAAATTATACATGGAAATCTTTTCCCAAGAATAAGTAATTTTATTATATGCTCTGATTGTAGAAGTTATGTAAACTCACTGTAAAAATTTTACAAAATCATTTAAAAAATTATAAACTTTTCTTTAGCTTTGTATTTTTAATACGGAAGTGCAGATATTTCATTAGGAAGCATTTAATGCAGAAAACTAACTTGTAATATGTGCATTAAAACAAAGCTATGTGGGATTCTTTATTATAGGAGTTCTCAGACCCTTTTTGCATGCTAATGTGCATTGTGAGCCACTAAAAATATCTATAGAGCATATAGTGTTTCCAAAATTATTTGCTTATTGGAAAGTTTTCCATGAAGAATTTTGGGAATTATTCCAGTTACTAATTATTAATGATGAGGTGTAATTTGGCTATTTGTTTGACATGTGATTCATTCATTATATTAATTATATGCTCTTATATTTCGACTTAATTAAGAGTATGATCTTATTATCAAGAAGTAGATGTCTGTGGACAATTGTCCTCTTTTATTACAGTTGTGTATTATTAAGATGTTTTCTGAAATTAAAGCAACCTAGCTTTCCTATGTGTGATGGTTAATGTTATGTGTCAACTTGGCTAGGTTTTGACTCTCAGTGATTTGGCAGACACTGTGTAATCACCTCTCATTTTGTGATCTGATGTGAATAGCCAGTCAGTTGCAAGAGGAGTTTCCTTAGGGATGTTGCCTGCATCCATGACATAAACGGATATTCTGGCAAAGCTCTCGCTCCCTCGATCTTGTATTCCTCTCATGTCATCTGACCTCTGGTTGTCGGGACATGAGTTGCTTTCAGCCAGCCACCTGACTTGTAGATTTTGGGTTTGTCAGTCCCTGTAACCACATGAGTCAGGAAAAGTCTCCAGCCTGATGCACAGATTTGGGACTTGCCAGCCTCTACAGTTGTGTGAGTCATTTTCTTGAAATAAACCTCATTGTGTATATTTATAGGAGCCCTGATGGCACAGTAGTTAAGAGTTCGGCTGTTAACCAAAAGGTTGGCAGTTCAAATTCACCAGTCACTCCTTGGAAATCCTATAGGGCAGTTCTACTCTGTCCTAGAAGGTCGCTTCATTGGTTTTGCTCCTCTAGAGGACTCAGCCTAAGACACTACCTAAAATCATAATTGGAAAGATTTTTTCAAGTATATCAGTGGATAGGAGAGGTCAGTTAAGTCTAAGCTCAGGGCCAGAGCCCCAACAGTGAAATATGAGAATTAGGGCAGGATTGCAGTCTCAGAAAAGAAACAGAAGTGTATGTCCATTTTTCTTATGGGAACGTATAAGTAGTTAAGCATGTATGTGTTCAGAGACTCACAGCATGTTTGTCAGGTGTTGATTTTCAGTAGTAAGGCTCTAGTTGACATCTTCTCTTTATTTTATTCAACATATAAGTCATTGCCCAAAACTATTTTTTCAATATTTTCCTGAATAATCATAAGGGGTGACCATATGTATAATAAGAGAGTCTATGAATATGTGTCTGAGGACACACTTATTTTTAGCTTTTATTATATGTTTATGTTTGGAGACATACTGAAATTCTACCATACTACCTATATTTTAGTTCAATATGAAACACCACCTTTGTTCAATATCAAGCAATGATACCTATGAAAAATAATGTTTTATTTGCAAGAGCACAACTTGATGCCATTACATATTTCCAGGGTCTTTTAAATACGTTTATGTTTTAAGTTTTACTTATTATTCTATATATTTTCTGAACTGAGTCACATATAATCTTTCTAATTCTCTGTGATTAAATAATGTAAACATCAAGATGAATGCTAATACTGAATAACCTTTGATAACACATTCATTTTATTGCTACATATGCATATTCCATTTTAGAATGTTTGAAGAAATAAAAGCAATTTAAATTTTCTTTCAAACTATATCCAGTATAGCAGTACTAATTTATTTAGATGAACTACAATACTCCTAATGTCGTTGTATGTTGTATGATACAATAACTCCAAACTAATTTTATCCCTCCCCACTGCTCTTGTATTGTATTCTTAGTTTTCCCATCTTTCTGATAACCAGTGTTCTGACTACAGTTCCCTAGGAAGTATGTGTGTGTCTATCAAATGCCAGCACATTGAATGACAGGCCTGAGTAAACTCAAGTAAAGAGAAGGCAACACTTGGGTGATTAAGCCTTACCAATATAAACCAGGGCTTCTAATTTGGAGAGGTTTATGTTTCCCAGGCTTAAAACAGAACTATCTCACCAAGTTGCAATATTGAAGGATGCTATGGGCAAAATATTGAATGACGAAGGAAGCATCAAAAGAGATGGAAGGAATACAAAGAGTCACTATACCAAAAAGAATTGGTCGACAATCAACCATTTCAGGAGGCAGCATATGATCAAGACCTGATGGTACTGAAGGAAGAAGTCCAAGCTGCAGTGAAGGCACTGGTAAAAAACAAAGCTCTAGGAATTGACGGAATAACAACTGAGATGTTTTAACAAATGGATGCAACACTGGAAATGCTCATTCATCTATGCTGAGAAATTTGGAAGACAGCTACCTGGTTAACTGACTGGAAGAGATACATATTTGTTCCCATTTCAAAGAAAAGTGAGCCAATGGAATGTGGTTTATCAAACAATATCATTATATCACATGCAAGTAAAATTATGTTGAAGATAATTCAGAAATGGTTGCAGCAGTACATCGACAGGGAATTGCCAAAACTTCAAGCCAGATTCAAAAGAGGACGTGGAACAAGGGATATCATTGCTAATGTCAAATGGATTTTGGCTGAAAGCAGAGATACCAGAAGGAGGTTCACCTGTGTTTTATTGACTATGCAAAGGCATTTGACTGTGTCAGTCATAACAAATTAAGGATAATGTTGCAAAAATGGGAATTCCAGAACACTTAATTGTGCTCATGAGGAAGCTGTATACCCCACCACCTTCCTCCTGAGTGTGGGAGAAGCACAGGTAACCGCAGGGCCCAGCCAGGCCACAGACCCCGCCCAGCAGCCAGCACCTGGAGCAGGCCCGGCCGTGGAGCTCCAGGATGGCAACATGCAGGTCACCCTGAAGACCCTCCTGCAGCAAACTTTCAAGATTGACATCGACCTCGCAGAGACACTGAAAGCACCAAAGGGAAAATTTAATGTGAAAAGCGAAAAGATACCTTTATGGTAGCAAGCCAAAAATTAATTTATGCAGACTAAAACCTCAAGTTGATACTGCTCTCAAAGAATATAAAATTGATGAGAAAAACTTTGTGGTGGTTACGGTGACAAAACCCAAAGCGGTGACAACACCAGCACTAGCTACAACTCAGCAAGCAAACGCTGCCACCCACTGCTGCAGTTAGTTCCTGTACAGCAGCCCCTGTGGCACGGGCCCCAGGCCCTGCCCATGCTTTGGCTCCCGCTTCCATGTCTCCATCCATCACTCCAGCATCAACAGCAGCATCTTCTGAACCTGCATCTTCTAGTGCAACTAAGCAAGAGAAACCCATAGAAAGGCTAGCAGAAACACCAGTGGCTACTAGTCCATCATCAACGGACTGTACATCAGGAGATTCTTCTTGGTCAAACCTTTTTGAAGATGCAACAAGTGCATTTGTGACAAGTTGGTCCTACGGGAATACAGTAACTGCAATTGTGTCCATGGGCTGTGAATGAGAGCAAGTGACTGCAGCCCTAAGAGCCAGTTTCAACCCCAACACAGCAGTGGAGTATCTTTTAATGGGAGTCCCTAGAGATAGAGAAAGTTAGGTTGTGGTTGACCTCTCTCAACCTCAGTCTTCAGTAGTGGCTGCAGCTGCAGCAACTACAACAGCAACAACTACAAGTTCTGGAGGACATCCTTTCGAATTTTTATGGAGTTAACCTCAGTTCCAACAGATGAGACAAATTATTCAACAGAATCCTTCCCTGCTTCCAGCATTTCTACAACAGATGGCAGCTAATAACAACACCATAACTGCACCCACTCTTCACTTATTGGCGTGGTTAAGTTGCAAAGACCAGGTTGTTATGCAAAAATTGGTGTTACGTGAAATGGAGGGTGACCACATCAGGTCATAAAATATAATGTGGGACACATATGTCCATCTGGACCCAAGAGGCGGAAAATGTAGGTGGACACTATATGTTTCACTGATCATGAAAGG
This sequence comes from Dugong dugon, assembly GCA_030035585.1. Classification (NCBI taxonomy): domain Eukaryota; kingdom Metazoa; phylum Chordata; class Mammalia; order Sirenia; family Dugongidae; genus Dugong; species Dugong dugon. Next base: position 34,490,096 of record CM057475.1, on the reverse strand, counting down.
CTTACTGCCAGACGTATGTGGTTAATGTTCAAAATAGTAGTATATTTTTCACTATTGTCGAGAATATGGAATGTCAGATAGAGAGATAGTCAATAAGTGAAGAGTAGGTGTAGCTACATCTTCACAAACTGTGCAGGACTAATGATCCTGAAGCTCCCATTTGTTTATCTGGTGGATATCAATCTACTGTTCTTAAACTTAGAAGCATCTACTCAGATGATATAAACTCTACCGTCATAGCTTTATATTGGTTAAAACGTATGACATAGACCCGATGAGGGAATACATTGTAAAGTTAAGGAATACTTACATTTTTCACACACACACAAAATGTCTTTCAGCTTGTTTATTGTTATTAAAATTCTATTTTTGTTGCAGTAAAAATTTTCAGTGTAAAACGAAAAATAACTTAGAAGTATACAAGGAAAAACCATAATTTAATCATTTGAAATTCAAATGAACGCTCTTGTTTACTGGCTCTGACTGCTGTATGCAGTTGCAATTTTTTTACCAACTGCACAGAACTTTTTAAGTACATTACAGTTCCAGGTTAAACCCATTGTCAATTTGGAGAACACTTTAAAATAAATTATTGACATATGATTGGATAATTATAATTTTAAGAGTTTAAGCTCTAGGTAGTAGAGTAGTAACTTTAATTAATTTTCTGAAATTAGTACGTTTACTGTTATACCCCCAAATATATTTTATTTTAAAAGAAGAAGCAACAATAATATATCAAAAACATTAAAAAATATTTATGCCATTTGACTTATTAACTCCACATGTAAAAATCTATGAAAATAAATGATCGGGAATAATTTGGAATGGATAAAGGTCATGGTCAGACAACATGATGGATATAATTAACTTCACTTAACTGTACATGTGAAGATTGTTGAAATGTCAAATGTTTTGTTACATATTTATTTACCACAATAAAGTAAATAAATAAATATTATTTTTAAAATATAGCCTTTTGGAAATAATCTAAATGTTCAGCAAAAGATGTAAAGTTAAGTAAATTACAGTACATGCACATGATTGCTGGGATAGTATGTGGTCATCAGTAAGTTTATAAAGATATCACAATGACATACTATGATATATTAAATATTTAACTGGTATGCATACAAGCAAATTAATATAATAATAGACATATATACAAACATATCTGTAGATGGCTTTATTTTATATGTCTTCCTTTTTGAATGTTTATACATTGACAGTATATTGCTTCCATAAACAGAAAAAAAACAAAATTTTGTAAGTTTCTGGAAATTTCCTGAAAGGGGCAGGTATGATACACAGAGCTAACTGACAACAAAGATAGATACAAACTTTTTTATTCATACCATTCTTATCTGTTTAGGGACATTGATTTTCTTCCTAAAACAGAATGAACACTGCTAAGAGGAATCTGAGTTCTCAAATAATTGTAAAGTTCCTAGGAGATTTTTTCTGCTATAATGTGTCCAGACCTCATTGTCTGAGCGTAAGATAGATCAGGGATTAAGTCATCCCGATGTGATGAATACAGAGTTGAGGAGAACAGGAAAGGAGTAAGAAATCTAGGGATGGGCAATAATCAGTTTTGCCAAAAGATGAGAGTGGATACTGCAAAATATGTATCAGTAAATGTAAAATAAATCACAACGAAGTTTTTAGAATGCATATTTAGGATGATAGTTTATCAACCCCATGTATAGTTTTCATAGGAATCTGAGTTTTTTTAAAAAATAATTAATAAGTCACATTCCTTATCTTTTTTATACTGTTTGAAATACTTAGAGATCCTGGAAATACAGCAAATATGGTGAAGATGAAATTGAGCAAAATATTGGATACATTTTCCAAGATATTTTTATGAGGGACAGGGGCCTTGTGCTGGTCTGGTTAGATTTTAGTTGATGTTTAAATTAAATTATACTACTTAAACATAATTTAGAATCAATTTGAACTCAAATATTTCCAACCTGATAGCACCTAACAACAACAACATTCTGTATTTAGCCTTATTCAATTTATCAGTACCGTGAGGCTATAAAAGCCTATTTATTATATTTGAGGAAGACACAAAACCAAAAAGTTTGATACATATATTTGATAGCAGACTAAAGATCAAGAGGGATATTGGCAGATCTAAAACCATGGGCTAAAATTCACAACATAAATAAAATAGTGACAACTGCAAGACCCTACACTTAAGTCTTAAATAACATGGTACATTTGGAATGGATAAAAGCTAGCTAGACAATTGTTCATAGGAAAAAAATTAAAACTCTAATTTATTTAACATGTTTCAGAAGTAGGATAAGTCTTTGAACAATAGTTGTTTTCATTTATGTTCCACCAGGGGGAGGGGGTTATTACCCTATTATATCACAAAGATAGGCCATGGACTTAGCATGAGAAAGAAATAAACTTTTATTTTTTTAAGTCATTGAGATTGTTTCTCCTAACTTGAAATTATCTGACAACTAAGATTTAAAGAAATCCTACCATACAAACATTAACTGTCATAGACTAAAGACTGGAAGCCCAAGGACTATATTTAATATGCAAACATATGATGTTTAGAAGACACTATTTAATTTAAAAAACAAAAACAAAAAACAGTGAACGAGAATGCCTGTTGGTTGGGCATTCTCTGTCAAAGTCATACCCACAATCTTGTATCAGTCATTTTTCACACTACTAATTGTTTCATTACTGTATAATTCTTCAAGACATTGGAGATGTGACCTCTTGTTATTGTTTGGAATTATTTATGCACACATATTAAGTATTTCCAAAATGTGTACCCCCAAATTATGGCCTTCATATTTCTTAGCATAAATAGGTGCTTAATAAATGTTCATCGGGTAATGGACATATTTAGAATTTTGTGTAAACTATACTTCACCTAGAGCACATCTTCATTATCTAATTATTGTGGAGATTGATTATAAGTGTTCTGCATAATTCTTGCATAAGTGATACTATACAACTCTTATGGCTATTGCAGAATTGGTTAAGTGCATGGCTGCTAAGTGAAAGGTTGGAGGTTATAACCCATCCAGTGGCTCTGAGGAAGAAAGACCTGGTGATCTGCTTCCATAAAGATGGCAGCCAAGAAAATCCTATGGGGCAGTTCTACTCTGTAACATATGAGGTCACTATGAGTCAGAATCGACTTGATGGCACCCAACATGAACAACAATCAAATATTATACAGCATACTGAGTTAGATATCACTAACAGTTCAGAGGCACTCAATAAGAACAAGATTACGAGGGTACTTTAGTAGACCTTGGTTGAGTTTGTATTCTGATTCTCCAAACTCACTGAACACTGTATCAAAAGGTGAGTTGCATCATATGTTCATGTATGGCTGAATCAAGTCTTACTTTTTACTTGGCAATTACTTTGAGTATTCTAGCCTGCACTGAAGTCTCACATTTCCACACCAATACGAACTTCAAAATGTATATCATATAATATAAAACAGCAATAATAATCAGCGTTGCAAATTTTGTTGTTGTTGTTAATCTTCTACCTTGAACCATAGCCTTACTGGCTAAGACAGTATATCAGTCAAACAGCCTGGTAATGTACTAGTAGTGACCTCAGACAAATACTTAAAATTCTCTAAGCGTTAGCTCTCTCATCTCTAAAATGGGCAAAATAATAGTTTCTATCTAATTTCTTGCTAAAAGGATGAAATCAGATAATATGTATAAAATGATTAGTATCATGACTGGAACATAGTAAATGTTCAGTAAATGTTATTTATAAGTTTTATGATAAGGGACCACCACCTGTCTGTCAGTTTGTCATGCATGTTGCTACAATTGCTCGAAGCTCTGCCACTGGTATTTCCAATACCAGCAGGGTCAACCTTGGTGGACTGGTTTCAGCAGTGCTTCCAGACTAAGACAGACTTGGAAGAAAGGCCTGGTGATCTACTTCTAAAAAATTAGCCAATGAAAACCTTATGGATCACAACAGAATATTGCCCAATATAGTGCTGGAAGATGAATCCCCTAGGTTGGAAGCCTGCAACAAGGGACTCAAATATACCAGTGATGATGAAGATGGTATAGAAACAAGCAATGTTTCATTCAGTTATAAACAAGATCGTCATGAGTTGGAGCCGACTCTATGGCCACTAAAAACATAAGGGAACTGAGGAATAGAGAGGTTAAGGCAATAGTCTTGTGGATAAGAGCAAGTCTCCAAAACAGTATTGTTTTAAAAATACTGGCTCACACCTATGGCTTGTGCAACTTTGGCAAAGTTACTTAACATCACATTGCTTCAGTTTTCTTATCTACTAAGGGGTGTGTGTGTGTGTGCACGTGCACGCGCTCGTGTGTGTGTTTCTGAGAAAGAGAGAGATATTAAGTGAGAGATTGATAGATCTACACATAGGTAGATGGATAGATGGTAGATAGATAGATAGTTCAGAATAGCAGCACCTGACACTTAAAATGGGCAAAATGAATGCCAGCTCTGATTAATATTTACATTTTTTTCTGAAATGTATGGAGCCAGTGTTTGCAACTATGTAACATATGCATTAAGAGCAGAGATTTCATCTCACACATTTTATGACTCCCTCGTCACTCTTAATACTGGTATGTACACAGCATTTTCTAGATAAGTATTTATTGATTTGCATTGATTCACTAATCCTATATAGGAACATCAGTTCTGGAAATACTGATTTTTATTTCTTAACTCTAAGGAAATCACAGGATGGTCTTAAAATCATACCCTGTATATATTTCTCTGGCACTTTGGGCCATAAGATGACTATTCTCTTTTTTCTAAATGCAGCATTAAAAATTTACCTCAGTGCTATTTTACAATTCCTATCATCCGTCAGTCACTATCACAATCTCATTTCCTGAGAACACATTACCTCAGTTCTCTAAAACTAACATATTCTTCCAAAAACTCCTGACTTTAACTGTGGGGAGAGCTTAAGAACAATAAGAATTCTTTTCTTGAAAATATAGAGAAGTAGTTAATTTTAAATACATAAATGTTCCCTCTTACTTTCATTCATGCACACAAGCTTTTGTTAAGAATTGAATTATTGTTATTTTTCCCCAAGAAGTAGCCCTTTTGAGAGCTCTTAATAGTGAAGCTGGCAAAGAGCAAAAGCTAAAAAGTACGTTTCACAACAGAAACTGGCTGTGTTGTCAAAGTCGAGAATGAATTATTTGCTGTTGGAGGCTATTTCTTACAGGTAGAATCAGAGCTCAAAAGTTTAACAAGGAACCTGCCAAAAGTGGTGAACTTGGGCAAGTTCATATACTAGGGCTCCAGAGGAAAACATAGAGAAACATTGAAAGCAATGCCTTAAGCTCTAAAATCACCTTCTGCCAAGGCAGCAATTCCGGCCTTTCATTTCAGATGGAAAAGCAAAACAAACTCATTTCTATTCGCTTTAATAAGGTATTTGCTGGGAGAAAGCAAAGAAAGAACAGGAGTTTAGAGAGTTAGAGAACTAGTCTCATTCACATAACATTTAGGTGGGAAAAATGTAATGATCACAACCTAGGAAAACAGTAACTATCCATTTTACTTAGAGAAAGAGAGGCATATGCCCGTAAAATAGCAGATTGTCGACAACAATTGAAAAAAAAAAAAAAAAGAAAACTTAGGCTGCTACTCCATCACATTCTAAAAAGACAGAAATATAGCTGATTTTTGTTATAACTTCCTAATTATATCTTAATTGTTTTTATATATCCTGTGATGATAACTATACAAAGCAAAATTATCTAAATGAGGAGGGATAGGATAGTCAATAATCTGCAAAGTCAGACCCTAAGGTAAGGTGAACAGTGGGAAGGGGTTTGGGGCAATTACCACAAAAGTTAAGAACTTACTTTCATTTATTTATTTATTTTTCCAGTTAAGTTTCCCAAGACATTTCAGTTCTATGTGATTATACAGGTAAAGCCTTTCTTCAAAAATATCTGAGACAATTGTCCTTCTCACATCGGCCTGACTGGACAAAATATTTTTCTCTTTCTATAAATCTATCCCTGGTGTTATGAACTATTACTTAATCCCTCTGAAACTTGAAATATATAACCCATATATCTCAAAGAAAGGTCAGTGGAATGATAAACATTTTATGTGCTTTGTAAAAATGCCCTGGACCAGCATCTGAAGTTAAAAATGAGGATATCTATAATTTTTCTTCCTTAGAGCACATCATATTTCTACAAAATAAGATAGACTGTACAATAAACTTGAAGTGAAGTTACACTATCCCCACCCCGCCCCTGCCCCCTCCCCCCCGCACCCCGGTTTTCCGGGATCACAAAGCTCTGATATGGGGTTTCTGTGTCATATATCCTTTGCCTATATAGGCAACTCCTTCTTCCTCAATGTAACTACTGTATACCAGCAGTGGGAATTGCGGGATCGTGTCTATTTTAGGTGGCTGTTTGTGTGCTTAACAAGGCTCAAACATATCCTCCTGACTTTTATTTCATATTTTGGAGGAGACTTTCATTCTCAATTTATTTCATTTTCTACATTGCATATTCCCCGAATTTGTTTTTCCTCCAGGATAGGTTTTCTATATCAAAAATAATAATCTTTTCTTCTTCTCCATTTGTATACTTCAGCACTAGCCATGAGGTTTCTCACAATTTTTCCAGTAATCCTCAGCCTGTACTCTGATAGCATGATACCTAATTATGCAGGCTTTCAAACAATTAATATTAATAAGTATTTACCACAGTACAAAGGAGCCCTGGTGGCATAAGTGGTTAAGCACTTGGCGGCTAACTGAAAGGTTAGCAGTTTGAACCTATCCAGCAGCTCCGTGGGACAAAGACCTGACAATCTGCTACCTTAAAGATTATAGCCAAGAAAACACTGTGAGGCAGTTCTACTCTGTCACATGGGGTCACTATGAGTCAAAATCAACTCGAAGGCGTACCACCCCCAGAGTACAGAATGTAGAGCAAGTATCGGTTTAAGAATTATTGAGAGGTATTCATTCAAAGAGAGAAATGTTGCAGTTTTTAAAAAAGGAAATTATGAAGTCCTTATTCTTTGGTCAATTAATTCATTTGATAAATATTTACTGATTGACAAAAATGTTATATATAGTGTGTTAGGAACTTGCAATGTAAATATGAAGAAGGCATGATAAAAGTATGGACTGAGCTCTTTTTTTTTGGACAGACAGAGAGATGGACAAGGATATATTTTCGGGGTAGAGATTTGAGTGTCAACAGGAGTGATGGAAGAAATTACTTGTGATTATTGGATCAGAGAAGAATTTTGGAAGGTAAATAAAATGTCCATGCAGCATTAGTAGTGCAATAAATTTGGGGGGAAAATGTTGGAGAGCATTCAGGTGCCCTAGAACCAGATTAAAAAGATATCCGTCCTAACGTTGTGCACTCTAAATGGATCACTTGTGAAAGACATAATTATTACAGCTACTAGAATTTCAAATAATAGGCATTCCTGTCATAGACATTCAGCTGTCTTGTGAAATTAAAGCAAAAAAAAAAAAAAAAAAAAAACATTGTTATCAAGTCGATTCTGACTCATCGTGGCCCTATAGGACAGAGTAGAACTGCCCCATAGTTTCCAAGAAGAAGCTGGTGGATTCGAACTTTCGACCTGTTGGTTAACAGCCAACCTCTCAACTACTGCAGCCACCAGGGCTCTGAAATTAACACGGTATACAAAACGTACACAAAATTCACTCAATAAATTATTTAATAATTTATATTTAGGTATCTGCGAGATATTTCTATTAAGCTGTCAGTAACTATTGTTTGCTAGGTAATTATTGATACTTGTAATTAATTCTCTGATGGGATGTATTCGTGTCCAGAGAATAGAGCATTTACTATTTCTCCCATTACACAAAGATGTCTTATGGGAGCAACAATTTTCATGTTTTTAAAATTAAATTGTAGCATAATTTTAAATGTATTAGGATTTATGGAATCTAATGCATCATATTTCAAAGACACAACTGAGTTGCAATTAAATGTAAAATCAGAGAAAAAATGAAAGCAATGTGCAAAGAAGGTAGATCATTTCATTTGTAACCAGACCTACATTCATTTGTTAACTTGCAAATGAACTGTCAAAAAAGGAATGAAAAGAATGCGTGCTTCGCTTGGCTGTCATTTCTAGAATTAATGTATCTAAGTATGTGATGTCTCTTGTATAAGGCAGGGCAAGAGGTAGGAATGCAAAGTTATTTATTTTATATGCACAAACACCTCATGATGTGTGTCATATCCCATCAGAAGTAATTTAAATGTCAAGAGTTAAGCACAGTGTGATAGTTAAGATTGTGTGTCAGCTTGGCTGGGCCATGATTTTCAGGGTTTATATGTGATCACTCCCATAACGGGATCTGCTGTGAGTAGCCAATCAGTTGAAAGGGAGTTTCCTTGGGGGTGTGGCCTGCATCCGAATATAAGCAGATGTTCTGGCTTTTTGCTTGCTCTGGATCCTGCAGCTGCCTCCTGTTTGTCTGACCTCTGATTCTTGGGACTTGAGCTATCAGCCTATCTGCTGATCTTGGGATTTATCGATCTTCACTGCCTTTGAGTGGAGCCCTGCTCTCCGAACTGCTGATCTTGGGTTCGCCAGCCCCTGCAGCTACATGAATTAGCAGAAGCCTTGTGATCTTGCCTGCCAGTCTTGGGATTCATGGCTATTCACAGCCTGTGAGCAAAAGCCCTACTTTCCTAACTGCTGGTCTTGGGTTTGCCAGCCCCTGCAGCTACATGAATCTGGAGAAGCCTCTATCCTAATCCATGGACTTGGGACATTCCAGACTCTACAACCAAGTGAGCCATTTCTTTGATATAAATATATATATATATATATTTATGTGCTTTACTGGTTTTGCTTCTCTAGAGAACCCAGCCTAAGACACACAGGTATATTAATTTTTAGTAAAAGAAAGAAAGAAAACAGTAGAGAGGACACTGCAAGTAAGCTAGGACACTTTCTTCTGGATTCCAACATAGTCTTGGTTTACAGGAGTTATAAGATTTAGTGTTTAGTGAAGTTGTTCCATTTTTTCATTAAGCAATATCTATGTTGTTTTTGTGTACCATCAAGATGATTTCAACTCATAGTGACCCAAAAGGCCAGAGTAGCACTGCCCCATAGGATTTCCTTGGCAGTAATCTTTATGGAAGCAGATTGCCAAGTCTTTTCTCCCAAAGAAAGGCTGGGTGGGTTCAAACCACCAACTTTTCTGTTAACAGCAGGGCTCTTAACCATTGTGCCACCAGGGTTCCTAAACAATGTCTACACAGGCATACCTCATTTGATTGTGCTTCACTTTATTGAGCTTCACAGATATTTTGTTTTTTTACAAATTGAAAGTATGTGGTAATCCTGTGCTGAGCAAGTTTATGGGCATCATTTTTCCAATAGCATGTGCTCACTTCATGTCTCTGTGTCACATTTTGGTAATTCTCACAATATTTCACACTTTTTGTTTTATTATATCTGTTATGGTGATCTGTGATAAGTGATCTTTGATGTTACTATTGTAATGTTTTGGCATATTAGGACCCACACCCATATAAGATGGCAAACTAAATCGATGAAATTGTGTGTGTTCTGCCTGCTCCACAGACTGGCCATTCCCCCATCTTTCTCCCTCTCCTCAGGCCTCCCTATCCCCTTAGACAATATAGAAATTGGGCCATTTAATAACCAGACAATGGCCTCTAAGTGTTCAAGTGAAAGGAAGAACTGCACATCTGTCACTTTAACTCAAAAGCTAGAAAGGATCAAGCTTAGTGAGGAAGGCATGTTGAAAGCTTAGACAGGCTGAAAGTTAGGCCTCTTGCACCAAACACTTAGCCAATTTTGTGAACTCAAAGGAAACATTCTTGGATGAAAATAAACATGCTACTCCAGTGAACACACGAACAGTAAGAAAGCAAAACAGCTTTATTGCTGATATGGAGAAAGTCTTAGTGGTCTGTATAGAAGATCAGACTAGCTTCAACATTCCCCTAAGTCAAAGTGTAATCCGAGGCAAGGGTCTAACTCTCTTTAATTCTATGAAGACTAAAAGAGGTGAGGAAGCTGCCGAAGAAATGTTGAAGCTAGCAGAGGTTGGTTCATAAGGTTTAAGGAAAGAAGCTTCTCCATAACATAAAAGTGCAAGGTGAAGCAACCAGTGCTGATGTAGAAGCTGCAGCAAGTTATCCAGAAGATCTAGCTAAGATAATTGATGAAGGTGGCTACACCAAACAATAGATTTTCCATGTAGATGAAACAGCCTTATATTGGAAGAAGATGCCATCTAGGACTTTCATAGCTAGAGAGGAGAAGTCAATGCCTGACTTCAAAGCTTCAAAGGACAGGCTGACTCTCTTGTTAGGTTCTAATGCAGCAGGTGACTTTGAGTTGAAGCCAATGCTCATTTACCATTCCAGAAATCCTATGGCCCTTAAGAATTATGCTAAATCTACTCTGCCTGTGCCGTGTAAATGGAACAACAAAGCCTGGATGACAGCACATCTGTTTACAACGTGGTTTACTGAATATTTTAAGCCCACTGTTGAAACCTACTGCTCAGAAAAAAAGATTCCTTTCAAAATATTACTGTTCATTGACACAGCACCTGGTCACCCAAGAGCTCTGATGGGGATGTACAAGGAGATTAATATTGTTTTCATGCCTACTAATACAACATCCATTCTGCAGCCCGTGAATCAAGGAGTAATTTTGATTTTCAAGTCTTAGAATTCAAGAAATACATTTTGTAAGGCTGTAGCTGCCATAAATAGTGATTCTTCTGATGGATCTGGGCAAAGTAAACTGAAAACCTTCTGGAAAGGATTCACCATTCTATATGTCATTAAGAACATTTGTGACTCATGGAAGGATATCAAAATACCAATATTATCAAGAGTTTGGAAGAAGTTGATTCCAACTCTAATGGATGACTTTGAGGGAGTCAAGACTTCAGTGGAGGAAGTAACTACAAATGTAGTGGAAATAGCAAGAGAACTAGAATTAAAAGTGGAGCCTGAAGATGTGACTGAATTGCTGCAATCTCATGATAAAAGTTTAATGGATGAGGAGTTGCTTCTTATGGATGAACAAAGAAAGTGGTTTCTTGATATGGAAGATGCTGTGAACATTGTTGAAACGACAACAAAGGATTTAGAATATTACATAAGCTTGGCTGATAAAGCAGTGGCAGGGTTTGAGAGGACTGACTCCAATTCTGAAAGAAGTTCTACTGTGGGTGAAATGCTATCAAACAGCTTCACATGCTACAGAGTAATCTTTCTTGAAAGGAAGAGTCAATAGATGTGCAAACTTCATTTTATTTTAAGAAATTGCCACAGCCACCCCAGCTTTCAGCAACCACCTCCTTGACCAGTCAGCAGCCTCAGCATGGAGGCAAGACCCTCCATTAGCAAAAAGGATTATGACTCACTGAAAGCTCAAATGATGGTTAGCATTTTTTAGCAATAAAGTATTTTTTAATTAAGGTAAGTACATTTTTTAGACATAATTCTGTTGCACATTTAATAGACTACATATAGTGTAAGCATAAGTTTTATATGCATTGTGAAACCAGAAATTTCATGTGACTTGTTTTATTGCAGTAGTCTGGAACCAAAACTGCAATATCTCTAAGGTATGCCTGTAGATGTCTGGAAGTGAAGTTATCATATCATTAGAATGGTTTTCCTATATGTACTAATCAGTGTGGATGGGTAGGGAATTTCTGTTCAGAAATTTAAGAGGCAGTAATATAATGGGGTAACGATCATACTGCAGTGGTTAAGAGCTCAGCTACTAAACAAAAAGTGGCAGTTGGAATCCATCAGCACTCCTTGGAAACCTTATGCGGTAGTTCTACTCTATCACACAGGGTAACTATGAGTCAGAATCGATTCAACTGGTTTAGTTTTTTGGTTTTAATATAACGGGAGTAAATGACTAGGGATCAAAATCTCTGCCTCACAATTTTGAGTTACTTTCTGCTGCAAGCAGACAAAATTACATAACTAGGAGATATTTCTCAGCCCCATAATTTAGAGCCCTATACACTTTATAGGATAGACCTATGGAGTGATACAGACAGAAGGGACCATGGACCTAACCTATTCTTCAAAATATTTTATAGAGAAAAAATTAAGATTAAGAGTTTTCTAAATTTATGATGTATCTTCACTCATGGTCTAAGGATTGTAAATTCAGTTCTCCAGCTGTTGATTATTTATAAAGTTTTCCTTCTCTCCCCAAAACATACGGTCCTTATGGCTTTTTAAAAAATGGTCTACAGGTTTGATTTCACTGAAAATAGCAGAGTAGGCAACTCCAAAAACTTCATCCCTCCATTAAAGCAAGGATTAAGCTGCTGAACACTGTCAAATTGAACTTTTTCAGAACTCTGAAATCTAATAAAAATTTTATAACAACCAGGGGGAATAATTAATGAAGAAAGGAGTTGCTAAATTTCAGTAAGAAAACATTTCAGTAAGTGGCATTTTAACTTATCTGCCTGTCATCTCCCAGCCCCCAGCTTGGTGGTGGCCATGACAATGGCATCCTGCATTCCCAGCGCAGCTTGCTGTTAACAAAGGAGGCAATATGGACCTTGTTTCCAAATGATTATGGATGTGTGTTTTGACATGCCTACTGGCTTACTGAGTGATCTTCTCAGGAGCTAGCCTTTGTATGTCCCACCTCAGAAATTTCTTAGGGCTGGAGTTGCCTACTGGGTATTATTAATTGAAAGCATTTAGAGGCAAATATACTAGTGTCAGCCACCCAGATCAAGAAATAACAGATGGCAAAAACAGCAGATAGAACAAAACTCTAGGGAAAAAATAGACCAGGTAAGGCCACAAATGGGGGATTAAGATCTTTGAAGCACTCTTATGCTGGGTATACTGGGTTATCTGGAAGGCCAAACACATACCTAAGGCTGGACACAGTCTACAAAAAGACATGAGAAAATGCTAAAATGTCTCCACTGACTGCCCCTTAGCCTTTGTGCAAGCAGAAAGTGAAGAAGGTAGACTTGTAAATGGCAGGGATAAACACTGAAGGAGTGCCCCAACACAGATCCAATTTGCAAAGTCTGGGAGAGTACTTTTTTTTTTTTTTTTTAGAAGACATTTAAAGAAATCTCTGTCGAATTACAAGCTAGCCACTAAGATAATGGAAAACAAACCTCATTAATGACATGTTACAAGGAGAACAGTCTTTACTAAAATAGTTTGGAAAACCCATTAAACAAATAAATACAACCCATAAAAAGCAACAGCGATGAACACTGGGGAGTGGGGGAATCTTGTTTCCAAAGTAGCCACATTATAATATTCAAAACTTCAGTGTCAAATAAAAAATTAAGAGGCATACAAAGAAATGAGAAAGTATGGGCCATTTACAGGAAAAAATGAAATTAATAGAAACTGTCCCTGAGGAAGCATAGACATGAGACTTACTATACAAAGACTTCAAATTGGTAATTTAAGTATGATCAAAGAGCTAGAAAAACCATGGCTAAAGAATTAAAGAAAACCAGGAGAATAGTGTCTCACCAAATAGAGAATATAAATAAACTAAAAAAAAAAAAAAATTGTCATTGAGTTGATTCCACCCCATGGCCACTCCTTGAAAAGATGCTCAGCATTATCGTTGTTGTTGCTGTGCGCTGACGAGTCGATTCCGACTCATAGTATTAGCAATTGGGAAAATGCAAATCAAACCACAATGAGCTACCACTTCACACTCAGGTAAGCATCTTCCTGGTATTTTCTACTTTTGGCCAAGATTCTTCTGACATCAGCAATGATATTCCTCATTCCATGTCCTTTTGTAAATCTTGCTTGAACTCCTGGTGGTTCCCTGTCTATGTATGTGCAATGACCTAAGGGGAAAATGTTTGAAATTCACTCTGATAGATTTTTACATAACACAGAGAAAAGTAGGACTAATTCATTTCTCAAATCAAATAGCAGTTTTCTGCATTCAACACTGCTTATATAAAAATACTCTTTTTTCAGGATAATAATTTGTATTTTCAGATGTAGATTGTAATTTATTAAAACTATTACACTGAATAAGTACTGTTGGGATTCCAACTTCCATTCATATGTATAAAGGAAAAGTAGATTAAAAGTCTTATTTTATCCTTCATTCTATTTTATGATTTAAATAAATGACACGTGTGCACACCCACCTCCTGCCCACCCAACACACAAACGCACAAACATTATTTCCAAGAAGTTGCCATGTTCCCATGAGTAACGCTGTTAGTGGTTCAGGCAAAAGAGTTCTGTATTTTAAGATACACAAAGCACAGTCAGGATGTGTGGGCACATGTGGTTGCATTTTTCTTAGGAAAATTGAATATGAATCCTTAACTGACTATTACAATCGAGAGTCTTGTTGCTCTTGAAGCTTCCTAGGAACTTAAATTTAGAAGCTTTTGAATGTTAGCATTTAATGAGTCATTTTTCTGATTTACTGTGGTGTTTCCATATTACCAAGTAATAAGAAGGCTTGAAAGTACTTATGCACATATATTTATAAAGTATAAAAAGCATGCAGTTAACCTCCTCATTAATAACACTGTCCAACTACAGAAAGGCATTTTGAATTTTCTCTACAATAAATCATTTACATAAGAAATATTTTATTTGAAAACTGAACAATACTTTATTTGAAAATACCACTAAGACTGTTATTTATTTTTTCTTGAATAATGCATGTTGGTAGAAAGTCCTTTTAATTCCTAAGAATGGAGCAACTCTGGCTGTGGCTCTATTTTATGAAAACATGTCAGGGTTAACAGATTAAAGAATAACAACTATCTAATTGTATATAATTTTTTCCACATGGAATCTTTGAACAGTCATATCATAGTGCTTAAGAACATCGGCAGTGGAAGTTGACTTGATTTTTAAAGAATTATAAAATATGTTACATATTTTCTTTTTTAAAATATAATAAGGGCTAATAAATGTTAACTATTATTATTAATATGATCTGGATATTGTGCTAATTACAGGAAACATAAAATATAACAGGCAATGACTAACCCCCATCAAAAAAATCTTATTTTTATTGTCATCAAACCAAATAACTATCAAGACTGATGTTTTGCTATCATTTAGACTGTTTTTTTTTCCATCCGAAGGTTTCAAAGCAATACTTCGTAGTGAAACAAAACTAGTGGGCTGCTGCCAGCATTTTTAACAACAAACTCACATGCTATTGTTATCAGAGTTTTATTCTACCTAATATCCTTTTACTGCTCTGGCCTTAAATTCTTTCCACGTTTCTATCATCTTGTGATTTCTTTCTTTCTTCCTTTGTTCCTTCCTTTCTTTCTTCATTTTTTTTTTTTTTTTTAGCTCATATATACACTGAACATTAAATGTGTTAGCTCTGATATATAAAGAATTTGGAAGTCATCATTCCCATACTCAAAACAAGAATATCAGTGTTTTTTGTTTGTTTGTTTGCTTTTTCTTTATCCCATCACAGAACTGAGACTATAGGGAGAACCAGCACACCAATATTTAGAGAGATGTTAGATCCAGAGAATCGTAACCAAAGTCTGTTTACCTGGAGCAGAAATCACTAGAGTCACTAACTGATAGGAACACATAAAAGGTAATTTTAGTGAATTGGTGGTAGCTGAGTGTAGACTAGCACAGAACTGAGAAACTCCTAAAGGCTGCTGTATTAGAAGGCCCCCACACGTTTGTGGAATTTTCCTCCAGGAATCCCAAGATGTTCTCACAGTGAAGATCTAAGGAAGATCCCCTGGTAGCTTTGACAGTAAGAGAGGAGGAGTAGTCATTGTGAAATAAACCCAGATTGTTCTTCATAACCTACTCCATAGGCCTGCTCTCCCAGGGAAAACACTTCAACAGAGCATTATCCCAAATGAATCATAACACGTCTTTATATTATTTTTTGTTGTTGTTAGGTGCCATCAAGTCAGTTCCGACTCATAGCGACCCTATGTACAACAGAATGAAACACTGCTCAGTCATGCACCATCCTCACAATGATTGCGATGCTTGAGTCCATTGTTGCAGCCACTGTGTCGCTCCATCTCGTTGAAGATCTTCCTCTTTTTCGCTGACCCTCTGCTTTACCAAGTGTGATGTCCTTCTGCAGGGACTGATCCCTCCTGATTACATGTTAAAAGTATGTGAGACAAAGTCTGGCCATCCTCACTTTTAAGGAGCATTCTGGCTGTACTTCTAGGACAGATTCATTCATTTGTCTGGCATTCCACGGTATAGTCAATATTCTTTACCAACACCATAATTCAAAGGCATCAATTCTTTGGTCTTCCTTATTCATTGTCCAGCTTTCCCATGCATATGAGGCAAGTGACATACAGAATTTTTGGACATACAGAATTCTTTATATTTGAAAAAAAAAAAATCCTTTGAAAAGAGGAAGAAAACATACAGATAAGAGTATTTGAATATATTTTATGTGTTTAGCTAAGTTGCTCAATTTAGCATGATAAAGAAGAAAAAATTGCTTTGATTAGAGGGTGATAAAACCTTATTACATCATATATGTGTGGCCCCAAGACTGAGATAAGTCAAACACAGAATAGGAGCTGAATTGTCCTGGATTGTGTCTCCTGTCCATGTCAATGAAATTATAATAAGTATCTGGACAGTTAATTAAACAATAATGATTGTCTGATCACATGTGTAATAGCCATGTCAACTTTATGACAATTCATGACAGCAGTTTGGGAGGAAATTGTGAGGAGCAAAGGATGAGATCACAAGAGAGTGAACACATGTTGTAAAGAAAACATTTTTCTGAGCCTGTTTGCTTGAGAACTTCTTGGGTGTGGAAAAGGTCTGTTGTTTATTCCACTGATTGAATTTAATCAATGTATAGAAAACAAGCAACTCTGTGGCTCCTTGTTAGCCCAATTATTCTTCCTGTCAACTTTGCTATGTGGAATGGAACATGCACACAAACTGAAATACAACAAAAATTACTCAGTCTTTGGTCTGTGTGGATTTGCTAAGAATCATAGCAAATACTGAAGACTATTGCTTAAGGTACTTTTCCTGTTTCTTACTTTTGCCAAGGATGGTCAAGATCTCTTCACAAGAAGGTTGTAAGTATAGGTTAAAAAGTCAACAACATATAATTCTAAATTTTAGTTTAAAAAGTAAGAAAAGAAATTTTTCATGAGTATAGCAAAATTGTAGCAGCATACTCTAAGCACCTTGGATTTCAAAAGCCTCTCCAAAAAATCAATAACAATATCAGGCAGTACTTACTACAAGAAATTTATAAAGCATTTGCAGAATCCTGTTATCTTTCAATAGAGAGCTTTGATTTTAAGTCCCTGTCCCACTGATATAATGTATTGATTTTTCTTCCTATTGTTCATGAGGTCATTTTATTTATGTAATAACACCACTGCAATGTGTCCATCAATTCAGGAAAAAAAGGTAAGTATACAAATTGTTGCCCACACAATCTTTACTCTGTGAAAAATAAAAACGAATATGTGTTTTCAGACTTTATGGCTACTACTCTGTATATTTGTGAATCATAAAGCACTCTGTGGTTTGTCTAGTTATGAAATCATTACTTTTATCTTTATTCCAGAACCAATAGCAAGTGGGAAACTGTCTTAGTCTGGTTCTTTAGAGGAGCAAAACCAGTGAAGCATATATAGATATGTACAGAGAGAGACATTTACTTCAAGGAAATGGACCATGTAATTGTGAGAAAATGGCTCATGCAATTATGGGGACTGGTAAGTCCCAAATTCATGGTTCAACAGGCTGCAGGTCTCTGCTGGCTCAGGGATTTGCTGGGGTTGACAGATCCGAAACGTACAGGGCAGGTGTCAGGCCAGAGACTTCTGCAGGCCTACATCTCAAGAACTGGAAGTCAGGCTATGAAAAGAGTGCAGGGTCGAGAAAGAGAGCGAGATTTGCCAGAACATCCGTTTATATTCTAGAGGCAGGCTACACTCCCTAGAAAACTCCTCTTTCAACTGATGGGCTGCTCACATCAAATCACAAAATTGAAGGTTATTGCATAATATCTGCCAAACCACTGAAAAACATAGCCTAGCCAAGTTGACACATAATATTAACCATCACAGAAACTTCAGTAAAGGAAAAGAGAGCAGAGAAATTGCAGGCAAATTTGTTGCCCTAAACCTTGCTCTTCTCTTTACAAGTGGCCACAATTGAAGCATTATGCAATTTAATTGCCAGAGGTTTTTTTTTTTTATTTACTGTTTAAAGAGTTAAGATAATTCTGCCACCCTTGTGTAACAAAGATTTGCAAGCCTCTCGTCTAAACCACCTATTTTCTTCGTAAATCCAGGCCCACAGAAGCTATTTCTCTGGGACTTAGTTATTATTAGACCATCAAATCCACCTGCTGCTCCTTGGAAACCCTATGGGGCAGTTCTACTCTGTCCAATAGGGTCACTAGGAGTCAGAATCAACTTGATGGCAACAAGTTGGTTTGGTTTCCAAGAATTCATCTCCTCTGATCTCATAATGATTGCAAGGCTGCAATCTTTATGGAAGCAGACTGCCACATTTTTCTCCCTTGGAGCGGCTGGTGGGTTTGAACCACTGAACTTTAGATTAGGATCCAAGTGCTTACCCACTGCATCACCAGCGTCTCTATGAGTCATAATCAACTCTAGGGCAACAAGTTTTTTGGTTTCCAAGAACTAAGAATTACTGACGTAAGTTTTGCCATACCTCAGATCTCACTGACCTACCATATTGCCACGAGTGGGTAAAGCTTTTCCTTTTCACACTTGTTCTCTGGGAGTCTTTTCCTAGGACCTTCAACAATGTTCTGACATTTGTTATCTCTTGAAAGAGTGTGGACTAAAGATAAATAAGGCGTCAATATCTAATGACCACAGCTTCAAAACATAGTTTCTGCATTTGAAGGTTTTCATTTTGCCTAGAGTTGTCAGCTGAGTATATTTTTCATATTGTGTTATTTGTATTTCTACTTTAACATAGTGGTTGAAGGAGTCAACAATATTTCATGAAATTGAAAGATACAGTTTCTTAAAGTAATGAATGTCTTTGTATTATTTTTTGGACATACAGAATTTGTTATGAATCCTCATTAATTTGAAACTTGAATTTAATTAAATTAAAAGTATATTCTAAGATTTTTTTCATTTTAAATGGTACAATGTTTTAAAATGATAGAAACATATGATGAGGTAAATAAAAATTGTTTGTAACCCAACTAGAAATAATGATTATTTTAAATGATATATTTTCTTCTTTACATATACGGCACAAAGTTGGAAACATTGAATATAAATTTTTGTAAGTGGCTATCTTCATTTAATAATATATTGTGTTACAATGTCATTAAAATAATTTTGAAACTTTATTTTAGTGAATAATATTAAATCTACATGGCTATAACAATTTTTGTAAATCATCTATTTCTAGCATTTAGTTTCTATATTAAAAATAATACTGTGATAAATTTGATTTACATAAAATTTACCAGACTTCTCTGATAGTTTTTTTAGAGTGCACTTCCAGAAGTGGAATCACTGCATCAAAATCTATGAACTTTTAATAACTTTGGGTATACAGTGAAAATTGTCTTTCTAGGAAGAGTATGAAGGTTCCTGTTTTATCATATATCATCAAAAACAGTTGCTCATGTGTTTAAAAGAAAAAGAGGAAGAAAGGCAGGCAGGGAAGGATCCAGACAGGAAGAGAAGAAGGCAGAAAGGGAGGAAAGAAAGGAAAAAAGCAACAGCATTGTTTTAAAAATAATTTCTAAGTATGACCGAAGTCAAACACTGTTAGCAAAGCATTTTATCATTCATCTGCTACATTTGCTCTATTATGGCACAAAGCAGTTTCTTTTCTAATGATAAAGACATGAAGTATCAACTGGTTACTAATGTATAAAATGTAGGGCAAGAGGTTGTGCAGACTCCCATTGCTACTTGTTACAAAATTGCAGACTCTACAGAGGACATCAGAAAAGCAATAAATTGTGTGACCCTTTAATAGGAACTTTGGCAGACTGAGAAGTAAGATTTGCCTGCTTCAGAGGATCCAGTGGTAAGTAAACCCATATAAAAGCATACCCGACCTTATACTGCACTGATCTATGAGTCGTCCTTTCTCAAGGCTATGAGAATTTAAAGAATTTTCACATCTACATTTTTGTGTAAAACCCTATGATTGAGGCAGTGAAGTAGTAGAAAAAGAGTAAAACTAACCAAGAGAGGAATCTTGCTGCTAGGAGAGATTTTGGAGAATATAAACAAACTCAGGATTTTTGCAATATAATCATATGGCTGTATCTCATTTTCCTAATGTGTTCCTCAAATGCCATTGCTTAGTTTTAATAATTTAGAGCTAAACTGAATGTTATATTGGCAATGAAAATGTTGTTGTTAGCTGTCATTGAGTCACTCCCCAACTCGTGGCAACCCCATTTGTTACAGAATAAAACTGCTCCATATGGTTTTCTTGGCCAAAATCTTTACAAAGCATATCATCAGGTGTTATCTTCAATTTTACAACATTAATAATAAAGTAGACATGTTTCAATGGGTCTTTGAATTTCAAGAGGCTTGCTTGGGGGGGGGGGATCTCTTTATAGTTGAAAAAATGATAAAAGCTGTTATCTTAGTTATCCAGTGCTGCTATAACAGAAATACCACAAAGCGGGTGGCTTTAACAAACAGAAATTTATTTTCTCACAGTTTAGGAGGCTGGAAGTCTGAATTCTGGGTGCCGGCTCTAAGGGAAGGCTTTCTTTCTCTGTCGGCTCTGGAGGAAGGTCCTTGTCTTTTCTGAGCTTCTGCTCCAGAGCGATCTTCATGTGGCTTGGCATGTGTCTTCCCCCATCTCTGCTTGCTAGCTTGTTTGTTTGATCTTATAAATTTTATATCTCAAAAGAGACTGACTGAAGATACACCCTACACTAATCCTGCCTCATTGATGTAAAAAAGACAACTCGTTTGCAAATGGGATTATAGCCACAGGCATAGAGGGTAGGATTTACAACACATATTTTTTTTTGGGGGGGGGGGGCACAATTCTATCCATAACAGCTGTTAACATATAATATATGAGGGATGAGTTTGTGTTATGCAATATTGGATCTAGATGAACTAGAAGATGCTACATTATTACCAACATTATAATAGTTCTGAGGCTTATTAATTATAACATTTTGTGTCACTCTGCAGAAGAAATAAGCCAATTAATTTTTATTTTTAAGGTGTCAGCTATACTCAAAAGTGGAAATTTTATATTATTATTGACATTTTCTAAAGTTGAAATAAGGTTTCTATTGATAAAAATTTATTTACTGTGCTGTTGTTTCATGTAACTATATTTGGTTTTAATTCTACATACTTTAATAGAATTGATGCATCAACTGTCTTTTTTTCTCCTTATCACAGAATATATTCATACTAGAACTATATATTACACACTATTTATAGCTATATAGAAAATATATGTGTTTTATCAACATCTAATTGAAATATTTTTACTTGGTAGGTGTTACATGAGAAAGGAACCCATAATCAAACAAACTTGGGACATGTCAAATAAAAACAGTTATCTGGTTTTTCTTTTTCCTTGAAGGAGTTCTCAGAACTATTAATACACTAAAACGCATTGGAAATCCCCAAAGTAAGTTTAGACTTTTCAGTATATACCAAAGGCCAGGCTAGTAATATTAATAATTGTTATCAAATGAGATATTGTTTCTACCTGTATTAATTTTATCATTGTTAAATACCACCAACAATATTGGCAATCTTTGTAAAAATATTTTTCTTCTTGTTTATCTCTAACTCCTTGAACTATTCTTTCATGAAAGCCTTTCAAAACTTTCTCTGCTTTGTTTACATTTAAGTATTAGTAGCTTCCAGAGTCATTCTTACCTTGCCTGGTGAAGTGCACACCATTTCAATAGCTTCAGTTATAAAATATATTCTGATGGCTATCAAATATAGAGCTCCAGAGTGTTTTTCTATCAGTGGCTCTATCTCTATCCATTATTGTACCTCTTTTCCCAATTCCTACCAATATAAATAGATAAATAAAACCAACCAGCCAACAAATAAGCAAATAAACAAACAAACAAACAAACAAAAAACCCTGCATTCCCACAGGAATCACAACCTCGAATTCAAAATCAAACTTACTAGTCCTCCATAGTAATCTGTGAAGATTTCCTTCCTTTTATCTTCGAATATAGTCAATAATAAGAGAATTATCTAGTCATTTAGTCAAAGAAATTCTTTTTGTAGGCCTTCATCCTCTTTATTTTGTACTTTTCACTACCCTCCCCATACACACACACACACACAACACACAAAACACACACACACTTAAAGCCCCATTCTATTGTCACTACCTGGAAAATAGCTCTAAACTCTACCCACTTTGTTTTCATCCCCACTGATAATTATTCCAGTTCCATCCCTCATTATCTTATTGCAGCACTATTACAAAATTTCTGCAAACATTCTCCTCTCACTGAAATCAATCTTCCCTCAAATTTATCTTTCTAAAATCTGACCTAATTAAGTAGGCTTTAAACTTTCCATGAACACTCTTAGTATAGCATTTGATATCCCTGCAATAGGGCTTCTATCATCTTTATGCACAAATTCTGCCCCCCATCAACCCCATACTTTGGTCACTTGTGTCCATTCATGATTCTATAATTACACAATGAACTTTCAAGCCTTGGTACTTTTGTACTAACGCTTTGTTACCTGATTTGACTCCTCACATTTCAAAGGGTAGTTGAAATGTGTTGACTTTGTTTTCATTTTAAATTAATTGATTTTACAATTGTGTTTTTGTAGTATTTATGCTTGTATTTGTCATAGAGATATGAGGGTAAGTCAAGAAGTATTGCCACTAGAGTTTCAGTTCATACATGCACAGGTTTCTTCCAAATGAAACGTGTTCAAACACGTCTCTGCAATCAGTAGATGGCTGCAGACAAGTTCTGTCCATAATACACTTGTCTTGTTAGGCTGCTTAAAAAAAAAAAAAAACAACTTTTGTGCCATGGGAACAAAAATGATTTTCAGTCAGGGCTAATATAAAATTTTTAAGAAAACTCAAGTGGATATCTTCTCAAATCACTGAAGCTTTGCAACAAGTTTATGGGAATTCTGCCCCACATAAAACAACAGTTTTTAGATGGGTGAAGCATTTTAAGGAAGGTCGAGAAGGCCTCAAACTTGAGTCAAGAGAGGGAAGACTGCTCAGAAGGTTAGGGTGACTGTTTTTTTGGATTCCAAAGGGTAATCTTGCTAAGTTTTCTGGAAGGACACAGGACGATCACGAGGGCTTATTATGAAGTTTTAAGAAAATTGAAAACAGCCAGGAAAGTTGTGCTGAGGAATTTTTTCCATCAGAACACTGCACCTGTTCATTCTTCGAGGGTAGCAAGGGCTGTCCTACAAGAACTTCGTTGGGAAATCTTACCCCATCCACTCTACAGCCCTGGCATTGCCCCTTCAGACTTATTTTTGTTCCCAAAACTCAAAGAACATTTAAAAGGAACACAATTTGAATACGTAGAAGATGTCAAAACTGCTGTAGTATTTAATCTTGTATTTGTCATAGAGACAAATGTTGTTCTGACATGTTATAAATCGAACGGTGCAGAATTCTTCAGAGAAGGCTTAGAGAGATGGAAACACTGCCTTTAGAAATGTATAGACCTAGATGGAGGCTATGTCAAGAAACAATAGCTTCATAATTTGATATTTTTATTAATAAAGGCTTCTATGATTTTGTGGCAATACTTTTTGACTTAGTTTCATATTCAGAATTACATGTGTCTCTCTTGGTGCACTGTGAGCATGCCCGCCAGGAGATATGATGTTTTAGGCAAAGGGATGTCTTCAAAAGATATCAAGTTCATGATAACCTTTTTTTTTTTTTTTTTTAGTGAAAATGTACACAACAAAACATACACCTGTTCAACAGTTTTTACACGTGCAGTTCAGTGACAAAGGTTACATACTTCACCTGTTATCACCATTCTCACTATCTCTACCCATGTTGTTTCACCTCAATTAACTTAAACTCTCCACCCCTTAAAGTTCTCATTGTTGCGTTAAGGTTACGTTGTAATTTGATCTCATTTAGATCATTCTGTAAACGAGTACAATGCTCAAGGCAAACATTCTTTATTAATTGAGCTAAATTGTTGTTTAGTTTAAAAATTACTTCATGGGACAGTTCCAGTTCGAGGTTTAAATATGTTTCCGGGCAATAGATTCCAGGGTTCACCTGGTCTCAAATTCCCATGAGAATTTAAAGTTCTGGTCAAAATTTTTCCTCTTTTTGCTCAGCATCCATCATATTGGGTCCTTGATCAAAACATATGTTCATGATGACCTTTTACTAATTATATTCCAAAAGCAAATGCCTAATCGTTAAATTCTATTTTCAGCTACTCTCATCTCCTACACTTTGAAATAAGATTGCTGTCAACAGAAGGCAAGCTCAAACTGAGTAACTGGAATTAGAAGATCTGGGTATTGGAAGTTGGGGATTGAAAAATAAATAAGAGTGCAGTTATAATCAGATTGGTTTGATTATTTATTGGATACTTATTCTGTGCAAGCACAATGCTAATTACTTTATATCTACTCTCACATTTATGAAATACAGAAAGACATGAAAATACCGATATAATCTGAAGTATTTTGACTTCAGCATGTTGCCCAGGCCAGGTCCTACATTCCTTTAATCAAGTGTATTTTTGAGTTTCACTACGTGTCAGGCACTCTGCCGAGAATTAGTGATGCAAAAATGAATAATTCCAACTTTCACAGACGATACAAACTAATGCTATGTAAAGGCCGTTGTATTAGAGGTCCATAAAAAATGCTATGAATAATCACAGAAGTCTGGTTAAGCTCACGTAAGATGATGGGAAATGTTCATATCTGAGCTAGCTTATAAATTAGCACTCAAAGGAGAAGTGTTAGTTGTCCATGAAAAATAGACATTATGTTTAGAAGGAATAATAGGCAGAGAGCAATTTGTAGAGCATATACCTGAATCATTTGGCAAAATTTTGTTTCATTATACTTTATTTCCCAAAGAGAAAGCAATGTTTATGGGCTTCAGTTCAGAAGATAAAAGATCATCTGGCATTGAGCATAAAGAATTTTTGCTGTGCCTCCTGTTGTTTGTTTAGCTATTTTCATGCAATCTAGCATTAACGATGAAATTATCTTACAGTAATTGACTTTATAGATTTTTCTCTCTCATCACAATCTCTTGGTTACAGACATACAATATTTCTTTTAATTGCCTCATTACATATCAACCAAAAATTAATTTGGTCACTAAAGGACATATTTACTACCAAGGACTCACTGCCTTGGATAAGCTCTGCTAATAAATATGAAAGGTTCTAAATATCAAAATGCTAGACAATTGCACAGCATAAGTACTGCTTCAGATATCTTCCCTCTAAATACCTACTTCCACCAGTATGTTTCCAATATCCTTGGATTGCTTAGGTCAGTTCAGATTGCTTTGTCCTCTTTTTTTTTTTTTTTTTGAGGGAGAGTGTTATTACTTGTATTTTCTCTCTCTCAAAAAAGAAAAAAAAAGTGTTTTCTGTGCAGGAATTTTTATTTTTTACCTATAATGGCAAAGCATTTTTAAAGGAAGACTATAGCAAAATAGGATAGAATGAATATGCAAGATGTACATTTTTAAAAGGTAGTTCATGTTGTTGCTTCATGTAACAATCCAGATTGAAGAATTTATCTTATTCATTAAGAGCTTCCAGGGATAAACTGATTTTAGAAAACAATACACTGAATTCCTTTATTATTTTTTAGTTTAATAATCTCTTTAACTTTTGAGAAGGGCCGTTTTCAACATTATTCATTGTTTCTGATTACCTAACTGATATATTTACCAGAGTGTTGCAAATTTTACTCTTTTGCTTATCAAATACTCATACTGATTTGTACCAGCTAGTAATCATTCTATCTTAGTAATCAGAATTCCAATAGTTTATTTTCTTTCCTAGTTTCAGCTAGATTAGCACATTTAGAAATAGCTTTATGAAGTTGAATCTGCAGAAGGTTAACTGCTTTTTGCTTTCTAGACTAAAATGCATGCATTTTATTTACCTTGTCATTAGTCAATGCAGGTACATATGGTGAGTGTGGGCACTTACTGCATGACAGCTTTTATACAATTCTTAGAATCCAATTGACATTTTGTGCTATTTTTCCTTCTTATTTATACTTTACAATAACTTTTTGCTTTTCAGCATTTTTAGGTCTTTTTTGTTGTTGTTGTTGTTTAGAACTTCGCTTACATTACTGGATAACACTAGTATGCTTCATCTGTCAGTTCTTAAACAGTCTAGTAACCATGATGAAATGAGAAGCACATCTTTAAAAACCTATTTGCGTGCATTTTAGAACGAAATTATGCAGCATCTTGTTTAAAATTGATTTTTGTTCTTCCCTCTCTCCCAAAGTGCCACAGGTAAAACTAGAACTTATCATGTTTAGGTAAGGGTATTTTTGATCACATTTGATTTATTTCCACATGTTCATGGCGTAAGGAAAAAGCCTTCCTTGCTTGATTGGAGTATTCCTTTACTTGTAGGTATGAGGTACCTTGCACACTCTGCATATGGTGGGGTAACACACTTTCGTTAAGTTAGCTGATATGCTGCATATAGCAAAGAATCTGGATATTGAATTGTAGCACGGATTTGATGTCAGGGTTTATTCATAGGGGTGATCTCCCTCAACTAGTTACAAAACTCTCAAGTTGTATCTAGAGGGAAAAGTATAGTTCAAAACTTTATGGCCAACTTTTTAAAAACTATAGTTTATGTACAATAAAATTCACTGATTTTAAGTGTACAGTCGAATGAGCTTTGACTAATGTATATACTTGTATGATACAGAACTTTTAAAACTAACCCAAAGAATTCCATCAACTCTTTTTTCAGTAAATCACCTATCCCCTTTCCCTGGCTCCTTCTTCCTATCACTGATTTTGCCATTTCTAGAATTTACAAAAAGAGGAACTAAACTATATTTAGTCATTTTTATCTGGATTTTTTCACCAAATTATTTCTGCATAGTGTTTTTGAGAAACATCTATTTGTTGCATATATCAATACATTATTTTTTTCCAATTATGCAGTCACATCTATTATATAGGTATTCACAAATATAGGTATTCTATAGGTATTATATAGGTATTCACAAATTGTTTATTCATTCACCATTTGATGGATATTTGGGTTATTTCACTTCTGGGGCTATTATAAATAAAGTTGACATGGACAAGCATGTATAAGTTAGGGTTTTTTGGGGGAGGAGGGGGAGGAGTCAGGGCATGTTTAATTTCATAAGAAACTGCGAAGTTGTGTTCCAAATTGATTGTACCATGTTGCATTCCCAAAAGCAATGAAAGTTACAATTACTAATTATCTTTGCCAAGATTTGGCCATTATCAGTCTTTTAAATTTTAACCATTCTAGTGGGTGTGTGGTGCCCTGGTGTCACAGTGGTTAAGAGGTCAGCAGTTCAAATCCACCAGCCACTCCTTGGAAACCCTGTGGGGCAGGTTTACTCTGTCCTGTAGGGTCGCTGTAAGTCAGAATTGACTTGGCAGTGACATTTTTTTTTTTTCTTTTTAATGGGTGTGTGATAGTGTCTCATTGTGGTTTTAATTGCCATTTCTCCAATGACTAAAGATGGTGAGCAGATTTTTATCTACATATTTCCCATATATCGTCTTTGAAGCGTTCATTTACATTTGTTGCCTATTTTTCTACTGCTTGTTTTCTTCTTATTATTGAATTGAAACAATTCCTCATACATCTTTACAAGAACTTTTGCAGATGTATGTTTGACAATCATTTTCTCCCCATATTTGAATAGTCACTTTATTTTCTTAACATGTCTTTTCTAAAAAAATACTTTAATTTTGATGAAATACAATTTATCATCCATGCATTTGTTTTATGGAATATTTGCCTAATTCAAAGACATTAAGATTTTCTATTCTTCTTTTAGATATTTTTATAGTTTGAATCCATTCATTTAGGTCTGTGACCCATTTAGAGTTAGATTTTTAAAATGGCATGAGGTAAAGGTCAAAACACATTTTTAATACGAATATACAATTTTTCAGCCCCATTTGTTGAAAAGGATTAGAGAAGAAATACCTAGATTTCAAAAGTCTTATTGGTAGATGGTTAACCTGATTTCATTCACACAATTTCCTTAATAACAAAAAAGATCACCAAATTATTAATTTGCTTATATCATTAAAATTTATCAAACAGTAAATCACATCCTAGTTTGTCATCTAATGTGAACTGCATATGCTACAAAAACCTCTGTTTCTTTATCCAAATTGCATTGCAGAACCTGGATCTAATGGGTAAATCATCATTTTGCTCATGGAGAATCTGTCTTATAAGTATTGCACTCAATAGGCAAGATTTGCTTGTTCTTTTTATCCCAGTGACATTCTTAAATTTTTAAATAGTACAATTTAATGAAATATATTAGTTCACCATTTTTATTGCTCTTTTCCAAAATCTAATTCAAAAATTTACAGTGATGTAAAACTAATTGAGAAGACATTCTTATTTTAAGATGATGTTCCTTATCCTAATTGTTATTTTTAGATACGAAACCTACTTTCATTGATAGCTGCCAGTAGGATGACCAGAACAATCCTAACAACAATATTTTTTCATTTATTTTAAGCTGCTCAGTGTTCTTGTGTTAATGTTAAAATAATATATTCTATGTATTTATTCACACATTTCACCTGTTATTCAGAAAATAGCTATTATAATTGAATTTTACAAACTTTACATAGCAAAAGTGAGACATAAACTTATAAGACAAAAGGAGAAATGCATCAAATTTTGTTCAAATGGTCATCTCTTCAAGACCTCTTAGAACTTACTACCAAAAAAAAAAAAACTCTATATGATAGTTGTGCACCTTTATTCTTTTTTTTTTTTTCTTTTTTATTGTACTTCAGGTGAAGGCTTACAAAACAAATAGTTTCTCATGAAACACATATTGTTTTATGACATTGGTTAACAACCCCACAACATGTCAACACTCTCCCTTCTAGACCTTTTTTTTTTTTTGATGAAAATATACATAGCCAAAGATACACCATTTCAAAAATTTCTACACACACAGTTCAGTGACATCGACTCCGCTCTTCCAATTGTGCTGCTACTCTCACTTTAGATGAAGGCTTACAGAACAAAATAGTTTCTCATTTAATAGTACACATGTTGCCCTATGACGATGGTTAACAACCTTACAACACATCAACACTATCCTTACTCAAACTTGGGTTCCCTATCACCAGCTTTCCTGTCCTCTTCTGCCTTCTGGCCCTTGTCCCTGGACTACAGTGCCTCATTAATCATTTGGTTTTATGGGGCTGTCCACTGCCCGGCTGAATGGTGAACCTCGGAAAAGACTTCACCACTGAGCTAAAAGGGTGTCTGGGGGCCATACTCTTGGGGTTTCTCCAGTCTCCTTTAGGCCAGTAAATCCGGTCTTTTTTTTTTTTGTGAGTTAGAATTTTGTTCTACATCTTTCTCCAGCTCTGACCAGAACCCTCTGTTGTGATCCTGGTCAGAGCAGTCAGTGGTGGTAGCCAGGCACCATCTAGCTGTACTGGACTCAGTCTGGTGGAGGCCTTGGTAGCTGTGGTCCATTAGTCCTTCGGACTAATCTTTTCCTTGTATCCTGTTCTCTTCATTCTCCCTTACTCCCAAAGGGATGAGACCAGTGGAATATCTTAGATGGCCGCTCACAGACTTTTAAGACCCCAGACGCTACTCACCAAGGTAGAATGTAGAGCATTGTCTTTATAAACTGTGTTATGCCAGTTGAGCTAGATGTTCCCCGAGACCATGGTCCCCACAGCCCTCCACCCAGCAATTCAGTCCCTCGGGGAGTTTTGATGTGTCTATGGAGCTTCCATGACCTTTTCTTGTACAAGTTGTGCTGGTTTCCCCTGTAGTGCACCTTTATTCTTATACTGAAGCAAAAATCATCTAATTATTTTGTTTCTCTATAATTCCCCACAGATGAGTAAACAGCAATCCTCAAATTTTATTTAAATAATAATTTTTCCTTCATAATGTAACAAGCTGTGAGAGGCTGTGCTGATATTAAGAAGGTATACTCTCTAGCTTTGATCTTCTGAAGCTAAGCATTCTTATTTAAAAAATGTGACCAGAAATTCGCCATGCACTTTCACGAGACTGGGAATTCACACTCTAGCTGTACATGTGAGAAAGTGGGAAAAATAATTTTCAATCCATGTATCTCATATCTTTTAACATTGGTTTTTAACAATAGCTCATTATCTAATCTTATGCATTGTAAGCAACCCTATCCAGTATTTTAGAATTTATTTTCTATCCCAAGTGGTGGGATGGTGCTTATTATGAGAGGTATAGAATACTGAAGACTGCTAGCACATAGTCTAACAGGCTGCTTGACTCAGAGTGTTGCCTGGAGGTTACGGCAATTCTAACTGCTAGTTCTACCCCTATTATTTCTTGCTCACTTCTTTGAAGTTCATTTATTCACTGGCTTTGTTCCCCCGATCTGCTGCCTAATACTTTGTCTACCTGTCTGTTTCAATCAACTCCCCCACCCTACTCTATACTGCTCAGTTAGAGAAGTAATTGGAACCATCTTTCATTTCTGTCTTGAACAGAAACTGTTGACTCTGAGAGGAGGGCCTGTCCTGATAAGTTAGGGATGACCTGGACAACTGCCAGGGTGTGATGAATCTGCTAATACTCAAAACTGTCACTTTTTTGAATGCTAATACCTTATCCAAGAATATAAAATTTGAAGCTTGAGATTTTTTTAAGAAATTGAGCACAGCATTTCAATAAAAACATGATGAAGAAGCACAGGATAAGAGGAAAGCCTGATTCCTATGGGTAACAAGGAAGCACAGGATAAGGAGAAAGCCTGATTCCTTATGGGCATTGGAGTTAGGTAATTGAAACCAACAGTATCTGAAATTAATTGAATTTGGGTGATTGGGAGAGGGACAACCTTCACTTTGCACACAGTGGGGCTGAGATGATGGTGGTAGCCTTAGGACTATACGTGATCACAAGAGAAAAAGGATTTGGTGACAAGAGTAATTAGAGTGATTTTTACAAGTATTGACTTTATGAGGATGGTATGGCAAATAGCTAAGCTGGAGATGTTTAGAGAATGTGGGGCTCAAAAAGAGGTTAGGATAAAAATGTAGTTGATACTCAACAGTCATTTCCCCAAATCACCTTACCAGCAGAGATCTGACTGATTTTTCCTTTACCAGGGATCTCATGGGTAAATGCTGATTATTCTGAATCTGTTAGGGTATTCCGATTCTCCTGACAATGAAGTGCCTCAAGAAAAGTGTAGACACAGTGAACTGCTGAATTAAACAGATTCTTACCAAGCGACTACTATGAATTTTAAGACACACTTTTATGAGGAAGTTCTGTTAGACCAGCTGTTATCTACATATCACAGTAATACCAGTGATTCATCTTTGTCCTCAAGACCTGATTCAAAAAAGCTGGCCTCTTCTTCAACAGCTTCCATATTCTCCTCCCCCCACAAGGCTGAATAAGTGTGGTAGACTAAATAGTAGCTCCCAAAGACGTCTACCGCCTAATCCTCAGAATCTGTGAATAAGCTGCCTTACATAGTAAAAGGGACTTTATATTTGTGATTAAGTTGAGGATCTCAAGATGGGGAAATTATTCTGGATTACCTGAGTGGGCCCAATGTAATCTCAAAGAGATGTATAAGAGGAAGATAGAAGATCAAAGGGAGTAGAAGGAGGTGTGACAAGGGAAATGAGAGGTTAAAGGAAGCAGGAGACATGGCCACGATGGCAGAGTAGTCAGACACTTCTGGTAGACCCTCTTAAAACAAAGACCCGAAAAAACAAGTGAGTCGATTATATATGACAATCTAGGGGCCCTGAAAATCAAACGCAAAGCTGAGGAACTGAACTGAGAGGTAAGGGGAGGGAGAGATGGTTCAGAAGCAGCAAGGAGTTGCTGGACCTGACCTGGAAAGATCCTGAGCCCTTCAGGCTTGATAAGCTCATGAGTGAGCGGTGAGGCAAGCAAGCAGTCGTGCTTGGTAGGTGTATTTCACACCAGGAGAGACCCAACAGTGGAGAGTACTTGGTCACCCAGAACCAGTGAGAAGCAGCCCTCGATTAGTGAAAGATGAGTACTTGTGTACGGCCTGCCGTGTGGATCAAAAACACCACCCTTAGGGAAAAACCTCTCTCCCATTTACTTCCCTACTCCCAGCTCTGCACTGGGTCCCGAACCGGCTTCAGCAATTGCTGACTCCCCTGGGCTGGAAGTAGGATCCGTCACAAACCCTGACTCATTCTCTCAGCCTTGGAGAGTTAACAAATTAACAAACAAGAAGAAAAAAATAAACTGTCAGATCCCCTACGCCAGGAACTCAGGGTAGGCACAGCTCCTTTGCCTAGGCACAGGCATAAGGGATCCATGGACTTTGAGTGCCTTTCCCCCTGCATAGACTTGAGTAGGCCAATTTCAATAGCTTAGGCCCTCATTACCACAGTACAACAGGGTATATATCTGAAGTCTAACTTCAACTGTTTCAGCAGTGAAATGGTAGGTTCATGACATTTGACACAGGTCTCCCATTAAGCAGGTTCTTCACCTACCCACATCAGGGGTCTGAGGACTGGTGGCTTCACTCACAACACCTAGCCACATGTGATAGGGGCCCAAGAATAAGAGATGTCCCTAGTCCTTATAGCCAACAACATTGGGTGTTCATAGTCTGGCTGCAAAACCAACCCAACTATATGCTCTAGGGAACAGGGACATGCCTTCCTCCTGGTAACTCAGGGGTGGCCATCAGCCCACTGCCTTGCTCCGAGTGTGTCCCCTGCTGCAGCAAGATGCCTGTGCCTACACCAATCACTCATGCCTGTCTAGGACTGTAGGTGAGAGCCTGCACCACACACTTGGTGGCTATCTACCTGGGCATCTAAGCTGAATCTGTACAGGAGGAATGGGTGGACTCCTGAGCTCACATACTTAGTAACAGATCTGACCACATGGTAACAGGAGATTAGAGCTTCAAAGGTGCCAATAATCAAACTAGCTCACAAGAACAGCCTATTTAGGAATATTAAAAAAAAAAAAAAACAAGAACCAAGGACACAGTAAGCAAACCTAAATGAATAAAATAACTTATTAATGGCTCAGAGACAACAGTCAGTATCAAATCACATAAAGAGGCAGTCCATGATGGCTTCAGCAAGCTTCCAAAATAGAGAATCAAGAAATCTTCCAGAGCAGGAAAATTTCTTGGAATTACTGGAGGCAGAATACAAAAGATTGATATACAGAAATCTTCAAGAGATTAGGAAGAAAATTAAGCAAAATGCAGAACACATAGTAGAGGAAATTAAAAAGATTAGAGAAGAGCACAGTGACAAATTTAACAGGCTGTAAGAGTCCATAGAGAGTAATTGGAAATCCAGAAAATTAACAATAAAATGTCAGAATTAGACAACTCAACAGAAAGTCATAGGAGCAGAATTGAAGCAATGGAAGTCAGAATTAGTGAGATTGAAGATAAAACACTTGAAACCAACTTATCTGAGGAAAAATCAGATAAAAGGATATAAAAAAATTAAAAATCCCTAAGAATTATTTGGGATTCTATCAAGAGGAATAAACTATATGAGTGATTGGAGTATCAGAACAGGGGGAGAAAACAGAAAATACAGAGAGAATTGTTGAAGATTTGTTGGCAGAAAACTTCCCTGATATCCTGAAAGATGACAAGATATCTATCCAAGATGCTCATCAAACCCCACATAAGGTAGATCCCAAAAGAAAGTCACAAAGACATATTATAATCAAACTTGCCAAAACCAAAGATAAAGAGAGAATTTTAAGAGCGGCTAAGGATAAATGAAAAGTCACTACAAAGGAGAGTCAATAAGAATAAGCTCAGACTACTCAGCAGAAACCATGCAGGCAAGAAGGCAATGGGATGACATATATAAAGCCTTGAAGGAAAAAACTGCCAGCCAAGAATTATATATCCAGCAAAACTGTCTCTCAAATATGATGGTTAAATTAGGGCATTTCCAGATAAATAGAAGTTTAGGGAATTTGAAAAAAGCAAACCAAAATTACAACAAATAATAAAGTGAGTCCTCAGGTTAGAAAATCTATAACATCAGATAACAACCCAAAACTAGAACACAGGCCACAGCAACCAGATATCAACCCAGATAAAGAAGTCACAAAACTAAACGAAAGCTAAAACATTGAAAATAGGGAAACGTGTCAATATGTAAAGGAGGAAAACATTAAAACAAACAAGAGGGACTTAAAAAATGTAGAAAGCAATTTTTCATCTGGAGAGGAAGTCAAGGCAGTATAAACAAACAAACAAAAAAAAAGACTTGTATAAACTTAGAAAAATAAGGGTAAATATTAAGGCAACCACAAAGGAAAATAACAATTTTACAAGTCAAAATAAAAAACTAGAAAAATATAAAGGTTCAGCAAATAAACAACAATGAAAAAGATGAAAAGAAAATACATAAAGAAAAATGACTCAGCACAGAAAATTAGGTGGAAAAATGAAACTGTGAACAATACACAAAAAAAAGACATCAAAATGACAGCACTAAACTGATACCTAGCAATAATTACATTGAAAGTAAATGGACTAAATGCACCAGTAAAGAGACAGAGAGTGGCAGATTGGATAAAAAACATGGTCCGTCTACATGCTGCCTACAAAAGACACACCTTAGACTTACAGACACAAACAAACTAAAATTCAAAGAATGGAAAAAATACACCAAGCAAATAACACTCAAAAAAGAGCAGGAGTGGCAATATTAATCTGTGACAAAATAGACTTTAAAGTAAAATCCACCACAAAGAATAAGGAAGGATACTATATAATGATTAAAGGGTCAATACACCAGAAGCACATAACTATAATAAATATTTACACACCAACAACAGGGCTCCAAACTGCATAAAACAAACTCTAACAGCATTGAAAAGAGAGATAGATAGCTCTACGGTAGTAGTAGGACACTTCAACACACCGCTTTTGGTGAAGGACAGAACATCCAGAAAGACGCTCCACAAAGACATGGAAGAACTAAATGCTACAATCTACCAACTTGATCTCATAGACATATATCGAACAATCAACCAAACAGCAGCCAAGTACACTTTCTTTTCCAATGCACATGGAACATTCTCCAGAATAGAACACATATTAGGCCATAAAGCAAGCCTTAACAAAATCCAATGCATCATATATTACAAAGCATCTTTTCTGACCAAAAAGCCATAAAAGTAGAAATCAATAACAGAAAAAGCAAGGAAAAAAAATCAAACACATGGAAACTGAATAACACCTTGGTCAAAAACTACTGGGTTATAGAAGAAATTAAGGATGGAATAAAGAAAATCATAGAATCAAATGAGAATGAAAACGCTTCCTATCAGAAACTTTGGGACACAGCAAAAGCAGTGCTCAGAGGTCAGTTTATAGCAAAAAATGCACACATCCAAAAAGAAGAAAGGGCCATAATCAAAACACTAACCCTAGAACTGAAACACGTAGAAAGAGCGCAGCAAAAGAAGCCCTCAGGCACCAGAAGAAAGGAAAGAATAAGAATTAGAGCAGAGAGGGAACCCGGCAAAATGGCACTCTAGGCAGAAGCACCACGCCGTTCCTCCACAGCAAAGATCCAAAAAACTAAGCCGAACAGAGAAAACAACAATCCTGAAACCCTAAATGAAGAGATAAAGAACTCAGCCAAGCACCAAATGGAGTGAGAGAACTGACAGAGAACGGAGAGCGAGGAGAGATTCAAGCAGAGGTCCCCTACCAGCTAATGCAGTCCGGATCCACCGTCTTGGACTCCTATCGGAGACCAGCAAATGGGGGACGAGAAAGCAGCCTCATGGAGTGTCCAGCGGGAGACAAAACAGCCGGTAATTTGCGGTGTGCGCTTTCCCACCCCCCCAAACCTCTTAGCCCCAGCTTGGCCTCCTCTGTTTCCTGCGGCCACGGTCTCTTGACCAGGAAGCGCCGGCTGCTTGGATTCCACACACCCATGCGGGCAGCTCTCTGGGTGCCATTTGTTGGCTGCTAGTGTTGCTTTTTTTTTTTTTCCTGCTTCTTTGGATTACTTGCTTGCCTCTTGCCGCCTCCCCCTCCTTTTGCTCGAGTGCCTGGCTCCGTGCGCCATCTTTGCTTTTTCCTGAGGGGCTGTGGAGCTCCATTCGAGCGTGGAGCTGCTTCCCGGTCTGGGCTACCGTGCTGGGGGTTCCCGGGGCTTTTGTTCATTTGTTCATTTCGAATTGTTTGTTTCTTTTCTTTTCCTTTTCTTGAGTTGGCAGCCCTTTCTGGCCAGGTGGAGCTGAGTGGCAAGGAACTCCCCTTTGGCTTCCACAGACATGTGGAGGGATCCCTGAGGACATTTGTTTTATCATTGGTTTTTTGTTTTTTCCCTATTTTTTGGGGGGGCCTGTCTTGTACTTTTTTTAAATTTTGTTTTGTTTTCTTTTCCCTCTTCTTCCCTTTTGCCTTTCTTCATTAATCAATTTCTCATCCCTCTCTATCTTCCTTCTCTTTCTGATCCCTGAATACCAGGCATTGTATGCCTCTGTGCCTTCTGGCCAGGCTGTGCTGCAACACCTGAGAGCGACTTCCCCAGATCTCATAGCTGCATCAGTGGGATCCCTGGGAACTTTGTGGTTCTTTAACCTTTCTGATTTTTATTTGTTCATTCTTTTCTTTTCTTCCTCTTCCCCTTTCTGTTTTTGACCATTTCATAGTCTCTCATCTCTCCATTCCAATGGCAAGCTCCCCTAGCATTCTTTTTTGTTTGTTTGTATGTTTTGGCTCCTGTTCTTCTCTCCACTCTCCCATATCCATCTTAGCTCCACACATAACCATCTCCCCACTGCATCCTGCCTATCTGCACTATGCGCTTGACATCACACCACCAAGCAGTGCAGGCACGGCCTACCGGAACCTGCCCAGTACAGATTACAGACCTGACCTGGTGGCTGTAGTGAGTGCCACAAACAACCTGTCCCAGTGGCTCCTCTTCAGCTAGACCTGCTCTGCTGTACCATATCTGAGTAAGTGAACCTGCCAGTTGGAGAAGGAGGCAAAAAGTATTGAGCGCATAGACAAGCAAACAACAAAGAGCACGCAGTCTGCCTGCTCAGACATAGTCAAATGTCTTTTTTTTAAAAGTGATGAAACAAACCAATATACAATCAAAAAATGAGAGAAATAACTACTGAATGTCCCCAAAACAGCAGACAACATCAAAAAATTTACAAACACAGGACAGGATGCATCCAGTAGGCATACAAATTAAAACACCAGATTACTCTCCTGTGGAAGAAAATACACTAGAAGTACCTGATAGGGAATTCAAATCTCTAATACTTGGAATTTTCCAAGAACTGAGGCAAAAAGCTGACAAACATGAGGAAAACATAGACAAATTCATGGAAAATACAGACAAAAAATTGGAAGAATTCAGGAAGATGATGCAGGAACAAAATGCCAAAATAAATTCACAACTAGAAATTATACAAAAACAACAATTAGAAATCCAAAAGATAAACAACAAGCTTTCAGAAATGGATGATGTCATAGAAGGGCTGAGAAACAGATCTGAAACCGTGGAAGACAGGATCAGTGGAACTGAAGACAAACAGTTGGATACAACTCTGTTTGAGGACAACTCAGAAGAAAGAACAAAGAAAAGTGAAGAGACCCTGAGAGTTATGTGAGACACATTAAAAGCAAAAATTATGAGTGATTGGTATTACAGAACAGGGGGAGAAAACAGAAAACACAGAGAGGATCACTGAGGAACTCCTAACAGAAATCTTCCCAAATATTATGAAAGATGAAAAGCTGGCCATCCAAGAAGCTCAACGAACACCATATAGAAGAGACCACATAAGAAAATCACCAAGGCATATCATATTCACACTCGCCAAAACCAAAGACAAACAAAGAATCCTGAGACCACCTCGTGAAAAACAAGAAGTCACATACAGAGAAGAAACAATAAGACTAAGCTCAGATTATTTGGCAGAAACCATGCAGGCAAGAAGGCAATGGGATGACATATATAAAATCTTGAAAGAAAAAAATTGTCAGCCAAGAATAATATATCCTGCCAAACTCTCATTCAAATTTGATGGTGAAATTAGGTCATTTCCAGATAAACAGAAATTAAGGGAATATGTAAAAGTCAAACCAAACTTACAAGAATTATTAAAGGGAGTTCTTCGATCTGAGGACAAACAGCTTCAGCTCACAGGCAGAACTTAGGATGCAGGATCATACGAGCCAGATACCAATCTAAGAAATGAACTCTCGAGTACTATACAAAACCAAAAGAAATACAACAGGGAATCAGAGCAGTCAATCGATGGATGACAACAACATCAAAACAATGAAAGAGGGAATAAACGGCATAGGTATAGAACTTTCTAAAGGAGAGGAAGGCAAGGCGATACCAAGTAATGGTAGACTGCTTCAAACTTAGAAAGATAAGGGTAAAATTCATGGTAACCACAAAGAAAGTTAACAAACCAACTCATAAAAATAAAGATGAAAAACATAAAGTCTCAGCAAAAACAAAACCTACAAAAACAAAAGAAATGAACAGAAAATCCACAAACAAAAGTAACTCAGCACAAGAGAGTAGGAAGAACAAAGAAAACTTCAGCACCACAAAAAAAAAAAGCACTACAAAATGACAGCAACAAACTCACATCTATCAATAATTACACTGAATGTAAATGGACTCAATGCACCCATAAAGAGACAGAGAGTGACAGAATGGATAAGAAAACAGGATCCATCAATACGCTGTCTACAACAGACACACCTTAGAAACAAAGATGTGAATTTATTAAAAGTCAAAGGTTGGAAAAAAATATATCAAGCTAACAACTACCAAAAAACAGCAGGACTGGCAATTCTAATCTCAGATAAAATAGACTTTAAAACAAAATCTACCATAAAAGACAAAGAAGGACACTACAGAATGATTAAGGAGATGATCCATCATGAAGACACAACCATAATAAACATCTACTCATCCAATGACAGGGCTCCAAAATACATAAAACAAACTCTAACAACACTGAAAAGAGAAATTGACAGTTCCACAATAATAGTAGGAGACTCCAACACACCACTCTCAGTAAAGGACAGAACAACTAAGAAGAAACTCATCAAAGATACAGAAGACCTAAAGGGCACAATCAGCCAACTTGACCTCATAGACATATATTGAACACTCCATCCAACCGCTGCAAAGTACACATTCTTTTCCAATGCACATGGAACATTCTCCAGAATAGACCACATCTTAGGCCACAGAGCAATCCTCAACAAGATCCAAAACGTACAGATAATTCAAAGTATCTTCTCTGACCACAATGCCATCAAGGTAGAAATTAACAACACAAAGAGCAAGGAAAAAAAATCAACTACATGGAAACTGAATAATACCCTGCTTACACTTCACTGGGTAATAGAAGAAACCAGAGATGGAATCCAAAAATTCCTAGAATCAAATGAGAATAAAAACACTTCATACCAAAACCTTTGGGACACAGCAAAGGCAGTCCTCAGAGGACAATTTATAGCAATAGATGCACATATCAAAAAAGAAGAAAGGGACAATATCAAAACATTAACTACAGAACTCAAACAAATCGAAAGAGAACAGCAAAAAGTGCCCACAACCACGGGAAGAAAGGAAATAGTAAAGATCAGAGCAGGAATAAATGAAATACAGAACAGAAAAACAATAGAAAGAATCAACAAAAAAAGAAGTTGGTTCTTTGAAAGAATCAACAAAATTGACAAACCACTGGCCAGACTGACAAAAGAAAAACAGGAGAGGACACAAATAACCCAAATAAAAAATGAAATGGGGGACATTACAACAGACCCAACTGAAATAAAACGGATTATAACAGAATATTATGAAAAATTATACTCTAACAAATTTGAAAACCTAGAGGAAATGGATAAATTTCTAGACACACACGGCCTACACAAAGTACAACAAAGAGATGTTGAAAATCTGAACAGACCCATAAAAGAGAAGAGAGTGAAACAGTAATAAAAAAAACTCCCAACCAAAAAAAGCCCTGGCCCAGATGGCTTCACTGGAGAATTCTACAAAACATTTACAGAAGAGCATGTACCAGTTCTACTCAAGCTATTTAAGAGCATAGAAGAGGAAGCAACACTTTCAAATTCATTCTATGAAGCCAGCATAACACTGATACCAAAACCAGGCAAAGACGTCACAATAAAAGAAAATTACAGATCGATATCTCTCATCAATATAGATGCAAAAATTCTCAACAAAATTCTAGCCAATATAATTCAGCATCATATCAAAAAACTAATACACCACGACCAAGTAGGATTCATACCAGGTATGCAAGGATGGTTCAACATTAGAAAATCAATCAGCATAATCCACCACATAAATAAAAGGAAAGAAAAGAATTACATGATCATCTCAATTGACGCAGAAAAGGCATTTGATAAAGTCCAACATCCATTCCTGATAAAAACTCTCAATAAAATCAGAATCAGTATAGAAGTGAAATTTCTCAAGATAATAAAGGGTATCTATACAAAACCAACGGCCAACATCATTCTTAATGGAGACAGGCTGAAAACATTAACCTTGAAAACAGGAACAAGACAAGGATGCCCTTTATCACCACTCCTATTTAACATTGTGTTGGAAGTTCTAGCTATAGCAATAAGGCAAGAAAAAGAAATAAAGGGCATCCAAACGGGTAATGAAGAAGTTAAACTGTCCCTGTTTGCAGATGATATGATACTATACATAGAAAACCCTAAAGACTCCACAAGAAATTTACTGGCACTAATAGAAAGATTAAGCAGAGTAGCGGGTTACAAGATAAACATTCAAAAATCAGTTGGATTCCTATACACCAGTAAGGAGAATGATGAAAAGGAAATCAGGAAAACAATACTATTTTCAATAGCCCCTAAAAAGATAAAATACTTCGGAATAAATCTAACCAGGGATGTAAAAGACCTATACAAAGAAAACTACAAAACACTACTGCATGAAACCCAAAGGGATTTACATAAATGGAAAAACATACCATGCTCATGGATAGGCAGACTCAACATTGTGAAAACGTCAATTCTACCCAAAGCAATTTACAAATACAACGCAATCCCGATCCAAATACAAACAACATTCTTCAAAGAGATGGAAAAACTAATCATTAATTTTACATGGAACGGGAAGAAGCCCCGAATAAGTAAAGCACTACTGAAGAAGAAGAAGAAAGTTGGAGGACTCACACTACCTGACTTCAGAACCTACTATAAAGCTACAGTAGTCAAAACAGCCTGGTTCTGGTACAATGACAGCTACATTGACCAATGGAAAAGAATTGAGAACCCAGATGAAAATCCATCCACCTATGGTCACCTGATCTTCGACAAGTGCCCAAAGTCCATCAAATGGGGAAAAGACAGTCTTTTTAACAAATGGTGCTGGCAAAACTGGATATCCATTTGCAAAACAATGAAATGGGACCCATACCTCACACAGTATACAAAAACTACTTGAAAATGGATCAAAGACCTGAACATAAAGCCTAAAGCTATAAAGTTCATAGAAGAAAAAAAAGGACCAACACTTCAGGCCTTAATACATGGCATTAACAGGATACAAACCATAACCATCAACGCACAAAACCCAACAGATAAGCTAGATAACTAGGATCTTCTAAAAATCAAATACCTATGCTCTTCAAAAGACTTCCCCACAAGAGTAAAAAGAGAACTAGAGACTGGGAAAAAATTTTTGGACAGTACAAGTCAGACAAAGGTCTAATCTCCATAATCTACAAGAAAATCCAACACCCCTACAACAAAAAGACAAATAATCCTATTTAAAAATGGGCAAAGGAAATGAACAGACACTTGACCAAAGAAGACATTCAAATGGCCAACAGACACATGAGGAAATGCTCGTGATCACTAGCCATTAGAGAAACGCAAATTAAAACCACAATGAGATACCTTCTCACCCCAGCATCACTGGCACGAATCAAAAACACTGGAAATAACAAATGTTGGAGGGGCTGCGGGGAGATGGGAACACTTATGCACTGCTGGTGGGAATGCAAAATGATACATCCATTTTGAAAAATGATATGGCGCTTCCTCAGAAAGCTAGAAATAGACATACCATTCAATCCAGCAATCCCACTCCTAGGAATATATCCTAGAGAAATAAGAGTTGTCACTCGAATAGACATACACACACCTATGTTCATGGCAGCATTGTTCACAATAGCAAAACGATGGAAACAACCTAGCTGCCCATCAATAGATGAATGGATAAACAAACTATGGTATATACACACAGTGGAGTACTATGCAACTAGAAAGAACAACAATGAATCTGTGAATCATCTCATAACATGGATGAAACTGGAGGATATTATGCTGAGTGAAATAAGTCAATCACAAAAGGACAAATATTGTATGAGACCTCTATTGTAAAAACCCATGAAAAAGTTCACATGCAAAATGTAACAATCTTTGTTGGTTACCAGGGATGGGAGGGGTGGGGTGGGGAATACTAAATAGGCAATAGATAAGTGGTATCTTGGGTGAAGGGTGAGACAGTACACAATACAGGAGAAACTAGCACAACCTGTACAAGGAAATGTCATGGAAGCCCCATAGACACATCCAAACTCCCTGAGGGACTGAATTGCTGGGCGGAGGGCTCTAGGGACCATGGTCTCGGGGAACATCTAGCTCAATTGGTATGACACATCTTATAAAGACAATGTTCTACGTTCTACCTTGGTGAGTAGTGTCTGGGGTCTTAAAAGCCTGTGAGCAGCCATCTAAGATACTCCACTGGTCTCATCCCTTCGGGAGCAAGGGAGAATGGAGAGAACAGGATACAAGGAAAAGATTAGTCCAAAGACTAATTGTCCACAGCTACCAAGGCCTCCA
The DNA here is from genome assembly GCA_030035585.1 of Dugong dugon. Lineage (NCBI taxonomy): Eukaryota > Metazoa > Chordata > Mammalia > Sirenia > Dugongidae > Dugong > Dugong dugon. The sequence continues at coordinate 34,446,856 of CM057475.1, read as the reverse complement.
CCGGACTGAGTCCAGTACAGCTAGATGGTGCCTGGCTACCACCACTGACTGCTCTGACCACGATCACAACAGAGGGTTCTGGACAGAACTGTAGAAGGAAGTAGAGCGTAATTATAACTCCCCCCAAAAAAAGACCAGATTTACTGATCTAAAGGAGACTGGAGAAACCTCGAGAGTATGGCCCCCAGACACCCTTTTAGGTCAGTGGTGGAGTTACCTCTGAGGTTCACTGTTCAGTCTGGGAGTGGACAGCTCCATAAAACCAAATGAGACTAACGAGGTACAGGAGTCCACTGACAGGGGCCAGAAGCCAGAAGGGGACAAGGAAGCTGGTGATAGGGAACCCAAGGTTGAGTAAGTATATTGTTGATGTGTTGTGAGATTGTTAACCATTGTCGTAGGGCAATATTTGTAGTAACTGTTAAATGAGAAACTATTTTGTTCTGTGAGCCTTCATCTTAAGTGAGAATAACAGCACAGTTGGAAGAGCATAGTCAATGTCACTGAACTGTGTATGTAGAAATTTTTGAAATGGTCTATCTTTGGCTATGTGTATTTTCACCAAAAAAAAAAAAGAAAAGGTTGAGAATTTAGAGGGTTAATATGTTGTGGGGTTGTTAACCAATGTCATAAAACAACATGTGTACTACTGTTTCATGAGAAACTATTTGTTCTGTAAGCCTTCACCTGAAGTACAATAAAATATATATATATAAAAAAAGAATTAGAGCAGAATTAAATGAAATAGAGAATAGAAAAACAATTGAAAGAGTTAACTACACCAAAAGCTGGTTCTTTGAAAAAAACCAACAAAATTGATAAACTATTGGCCAAACTGACAAAAGAAAAACAGGAGAGAAAGCAGATAACCCGTATAAAAAATGAGATGGGTGATATCACAACAGACCCAACTGAAATTAAAAGAATCATAACAGAATACTATGAAAAATTGTACCCTAACAAATCTGAAAATCTAGAGGAAATGGACAAATTTCTAGACACTAACTACCTACCTAAACTAACACAAACAGAGGTAGAATAACTAAATAAACCCACAACAAAAGAAGAGTTTGAAAAGATAATTAAGAAACCCCCAACCAAAAAAAAAAAAAAAAAAATCCCTGGCCCGGATGGCTTTACTGGAGAATTCTACCAAACTTTCAGAGAAGAGTTAACACCACTACTAATAACATTATTTCAGAGAATACAAAAGAATGGAATACTCCCAAACTCATTCTATGAAGCCAGTATAACCCTGATAAGAAAACCAGGTAAAGACACTACAAAAAAAGGAAATTACAGACCAATACCCCTCATGAACATTAATGTAAAAATCCTCAATGAAATTCTAGCCAATAGAATTCAGCAACATATCAAAAAAATAATTCACATGATCAAGTGGGCTTTATACCAGGTATGCAGGTATGGATCGACATTAGAAAACAATCAATGTAATCCATCACATAAATAAAACAAAAGACAAGAACCACATGATCTTATCAATCAATGCAGAAAAGGCATTTGACAAAGTCTAACACCCATTCATGATAAAAACTCTCAACAAAATAGGAATAGAAGGGAAATTCCTCAATATCATTAAGGGCATTTATACAAAGCCAATAGCCAACATCATCCTAAATGGAGAGACTTTGAAAGCATTCCCCTTGAGAACGGGAAGTAGACAAGGATGCCGTCTATCACCACTTTTATTCAACATTGTGCTGGAGGTCCTAGCCAGGGCAATTAGGCTAGAAAAATAAATACAGGGCATCCAAATTGGTAGGGAAGAAGTCAAAGTATCTCTATTTGCAGATGATATTATCTTATACACAAAAAACCCCAAAGAATCCACAAGAAAACTACTGGAACTAATTGAAGATTTCAGCAAAGTTTCAGGATACAAGATAAACATTCAAAAATCAGTTGGATTCCTTTACACCAACAAAGAGAACCTTGAAGAGGAAATTACCAAATCAATACCATTTACAATAGCCCCCCAAAATATAAAATACTTAGAAATAAATCTATCCAGAGATGTAAAAGACCTGTACAATGAAAACTATAAGACACTACTGCAAGAAACCAAAAGAGACCTGCATAAGTGGAAAAACCTACTTACTCATGGATAGGAAGACTCAACATTGTGGAAATGTCAATTTTACCCAAAATGATCTACAGATAAAATGCAATCCCAATCCAAATTCCAATGGCATTTTTTAAGGAGAAGAAGAAAAAAATCACCAACTTCATATTGAAAGGGAAGAGGCCTCAGATAAGTAAAGCATTACTCAAGAAGAAGAACAGAGGGGGAGGCCTCACACTACCTTATTTTAGCACCTATTATACTGCCAAGGTAGTCAAAACAGCCTTGTACTGGTACAACAACAGATACATATACAAATGGAACAGAATTGAGAATCCAGACATAAATTCATTCACCTATGAGCAGCTGATATGTGACACAGGCCGAAAGTCCATTAATTGGGGAAAAGACAGTCTTTTTAAACCAATGGTGCTGGCATAATTTGATATCCATTAGCAAAAAAACTGAAATAAGACCTATACCTCACACCATGTACAAAAACTAACTCCAAATGTATCAAAGACTTAATTATAAAACTGAAAATGATAAAAATCACAGAAGAAAAAATAGGGACAATGCTAGGAGCCCTAATACGTGGCATAAACATATTACAAACCATAAGTATCAATGCACAAGTACCAGAAAAGAGACCAGATAAATGGGAGCTCCTATAAATCGAAGAGTTATGCTCATCAAAAGACTTTACCAAAAGAGTAAAAAGACAACCTACAGACTGGGAAAAATTTTTTGTCTATGACAAATCCTATCAGCATCTAATCTCTAAAATCTACAAGATACTGCAAAACCTCAACAACAAAAAGACAAATAACCCAATTGAAAAATGGGCAAAGGATATGAACAGGCAGTTTGCCAAAGAAGATAATAGACAGCTAATAGACACATGAAGGAATGCTCATGATCATTAGCCATTAGAGAAATGCAGATCAAAACTACCATGAGATATCATCTCACCCCAACAAGGCTAGCATTAATCCAAAAAGCACAAAATAATAAATGCTGGAGAGGTTGTGGAGAGACTGGAACACTTATACACTCTTGGTGGGGATGTAAAATGTTACAACCACTTTGGAAATCGATTTCGCACTTCCTTAAAAAGCTAGAAATACAAGTACCATACAATCTAGCTATCCCGCTCCTTGGAATATATCCTAGAGAAATAAGAGCCGTTGCAAGAATAGATATATGCACATCCATGTTGACTGCAGCACTGTTCACAATAGCAAAAAGATGGAAACAACCTAGGTGCCCATCAATGGACAAATGGATAAACCAATTATGGTACATCCACACAATGGAATACTATGCAATCATAAAGAACAATGATGAAGCCATGAAACATCTTATGATATGGAGGAAGCTGGAGGTCATCATGCTGACTGAATTTAGTCAGTCACAGAAAGACAAATATTGTATAAGACCACTATTATAAGAACTGAAGAAAAGGTTTAAACACAGAAGAAAACATTCTTTGATGGTTACGAGGGTGGTCAGGGAGGGTGAGGGTTATTTACTAACTAGATAGTAGATGAGAATTATCTTAGGTGAAGGGAAGGACAGCACACACTACAGGGGAAGTCAGCACAACTGGACTAAACCAAAGCTAAGAAGTTTCCTGAATACAATCAAACATCTTGAGGGACAGAGTAGCAGGGGTAGGAGTCTGGGGACTATGCTTTCAGGCGACATCTAGGCCAATTGACATAACAAAGCTTATTAAGAAAATGTTCTGCATCCTACTTCGGTGATTGGTGTCTGGGGTCTTAAAAGCTTGCAAGCAGCCATCTAAGATGCATGAATTGATCCCAACCACCTGGATTAAAGGAGAATGAAGAACACCAAAGATACAAAAAAAGTATTCGCCCAAGAGATAGAAAGGGCCACAAAAACTAGAGACTTCATCAGCCTGAGACCAGAAGAACTAGATGGTGCCCAGCTACCACCAATGACCACTCTGACAGGGAATGCAACAGAGAGTCCCTGATGGAGCAGGAGAAATGTGGGGTGCCAAACTCAAATTCTAGTAAGAAGACCAGACTTAATGGTCTGACCGAGAAGGAACCCCAGAAAGCATGGGCCCTGGATTCTCTATCAGCCCAGAACTAAAACAAGTTCTGAGGTCAATTCTTCAGATAGTTATTGGATTGGACTGTGGGACATAAAGTGATACTCGTGAGGAGTGGGTCTCTTAGCTCAACTAGATGCAAGAGACTAAACAGGCAGCTTCTGTCTGGAGGTGAGATGGGAAGGCAGAGAGGATTAGGAGCTGGTTGGACATGGGGAATCAGGGGTGGAAAGGAGGATTGTGCTGTCACAGTATGGGGAGAGCAATTAGGGTCACATAACAATGTATGTATAAATTTTTGTATGGGAGAAAAGAATAAAAATATAATGGAAGTGACCGTGTTAAAAAATAAGTAAATAAATCTAAAGTGGAAAAAAAAAAAAAAGGAGGTTAAAGGAAGCGGTCAGGAGCCAAGGGATGCAGGCAGCCTCTTAAAAAAAAAAAAAAAAAAAAAAAAAAAAAAAAAAAAAAAAAAAAAAAACTTTGTCATTGAGTTGATTTAAACTCATAGTGACCCTATAGGCAACCTCTAGAAGGGAAAAAAGACAAGGAAACAGATTGTCCCTTGAAGCCTCCAGAAGGATTGCAGCCTTGCTGACAACTTGATTTTATAATTCTGACTTCCAGAGCTGTAAGAGAATAAATGTTTTGTTTTAAATTAGTAAGTTTGTGGTTAATTTGTTATAACAGCAATAGGAAACTAATACACCATTGTAAATAATTTTACTCATGCCCAAATCACTACCAGTTCCAGTCTAGTCAATTCTAATTCATGGCCACCCTATGTGTTTCAGAGTAGAACTGCACTACGTAGGTTTTTCAATGGTGTGATCTTTTGAAAGTAAGCCGGCCGGCCTTTCTTCTGAAATGCCACTGGGAGGATTTAAACCTCTGATCTTTTAGTTAGTAGCTGAACACTTAATGGTTTCTACCACCCAAAACACATGTTGCCATTGAGATGATTTAGACTAATAGTGACCTTAAAAGACAGAGTAGAACTACCCCATAGGGTTTCCAAGGAGCAGCTGGTGGAGTCAAACTGCTGACCTGGTGGTTCACAGCTGTAGCTCTTAACCACTGTGCCAACAGGGCTCTATACCTGTATCAGAGGTTACCATAATTACTTGCTTGTGTGTCTGCCACCCGATTCAAACTGAGCTACTACGTCTGGGGATCCTGCCTTATTCACCTTTCTTTCTTTCTTTTTTTTTTTTTCTGTAAGCCAAGCACAGTTTCTAGTACATGATAGTCCCAAAGTTGACTTTTGAATAATTGAAGGAAAGAATTCATGTGTATTTTATTAGATCAGCTAGATACCATTTGAGGACACTGATGGAATAAGCATACCAAAACCAAACTCAACATGTTGCCATGGATTGTGACACATAACTACCCAATAGGACAGAGTAGAACTGCCCCATAGAAAACACTGACGTTGTAAAGGATTTCATTTTACTTGGATCCACAATCAATGCCCATGGAAGCAGCAGTCAAGAAATCAAGTGATGTATTGCATTGGGCAAATCTACTACAAAAGAACTGTTGCATGTTTTTTTGTTTTGTTTTGTTTATTTATTTATAGAACTCTTCCGTGTTAAAAAGCAAAGATGTAACTTTGAGGACTAAGGTGCACCTGACCCATATTTTCAATCACCTGAGCTGGACAATGAATAAGGAAGACCAAAGAATTGATGCTTTTGAATTATGATGTTGGTGAAGAATATTGAATATATCATGGACTGCCAGAAGAACAAACAAGTCTATCTTGGAAGAAGTCGGGACAGAATGCTCCTTAGAAGCAAGAATGGCAAGACTTCTCTCAAGTACTTTGGACATGTTATCACGAGAGACCAGTCCTTGGAGAACCACATCATACTTGGTAAAGTAGAGGGTCAGCGAAGAAGAGGAAGACCCTTCACGAGGTGGACTGACATAGTGGCTGCAACAATGGGATGAAACATAGCAATGATTGTGAGGCTGGCTCAGGAGCAGGCAGCGTTTTGTTCTGTTATACACAGGGTTGTTATGAGTCAGAAATGACTAGATGGCACCTAACAACAAGTTCTGAGTAGTTAGAAACAGCAGTAAAGTCTATTTAGTAATATTCCTGAATTTCTCCACAAAATTTCTCTATTTGCTATTTCTGTGGAGTCCATACTTGGGGATGTTCATCAGAAGGAAAAGAAACATTAAAAGATGTGACAGTGTACAAGAAGAGAAAAAACCCTTTGCCATAGAGTCGATTCTGACTCATAGTGACCCTACAGGACAGAGTAGAACTGCCCCAGAGGATTTCTAAGGAGTGGCTGGTGGGTTCAAACTGCCCACCTTGTGCTTAGCAGCTGAGCTCTTAACCACTTCACCAGGGCTCCAAGAAGAGAAAAGCAGAACTTAAAAAGAAAAGTTTACTCTTTCCTTAATTTTTCCTGAGACAGACCCTCCTTCAAATTTTGTCATTTAATAATTAAACTATAGTACACTTTTGGGGCAATAAGGCAGAAAAAGCAAAAATAACTGAGTAACACATTGTTTTCCTGCTAAAAATACACTTGAATGGTATAAACATTGGAGGGGAAGTTAATTATATTTTTGAAACCATCATTCCCTGTTTTGCTTTTTAGAAATGTAATCTAACAGATCCTCATGTGGTATTTTGGCATTCTGAGTGAAAAGCAACAAGTTACTCTAAAATAATCTTTCTAGATTTATATTCAATTCTATATTAAATTACACAATTAATTCTGACTTTACAGAAAAATTGTGTGCTTAGTTTGTTTTTAAAATGAGTATATAAGTTTTTATTTTAGAAAATATGTTTGAAAAGCTTTTACTAAAACAGAGAGAGAGAGAGAAATAATACAAATTGTGCAGCTCCTTGAAAACTCTATGGGGCAGTTCTGCTCTGTCTTATAAGGTCCCTATGAGTCAGAATTGACTTGACGCAACGGGCTTTTAACACTTTCCCCAGTGGCCACAAATATCATCGGGCAATTTTGGCATGTAGACAGTGTGCTAAAACACAGAATTAAAAAAAAAAAAAAAAGATACGACAATATAATACATATTTTATTCATATAATAGTGAAATAATATACGATTATTTTCCTAACATAGTCCCTCCTCACCAGTAACATTAGATGGGGTAACCTCTTCAAATTTCTATTGAAGTATGACATTCTAGTAGTCATATCTGTCTTCATCGTTAACAGAGAAAACAAGTGGATTTGAGTATGTAAGAGAGCATGAAGCGTGAACAATAAGGCATTTATTAAGTTTATTTTCCTTCTAAATTAAGGGAATTTTCATTCTAATTATCAGGGGTTTTGTTTAGTGTTAAAAGTGTGGCCTCTGCTCTTGAAGTGAATCTTCTTTAGATGTCACCAAAGTTTTATGTTTACCATAGAACATTTACAAATTTGGACAGGACAATTGCTAACCTATCATCCATGCATCCATCCACGCAGAAAATCTTCCTGAAACATTGACTAATAACACCTGGAGCCCTGATGATGCAGTGCTTGCGAGTTATGGCTGCTAACCAAAAGGTCAGCAGTTCGAATCCACCAAGCTCCTTGGAAACTCTATGGGGCGGGGTTGCTATGAATCTTTCTGAAACATTGACTAATACAAATGCATAAAAGAGTAAACTACTTTAAGATACATTTTTCCCCTCAAGGAACAAAGACTAGGCATGTGATGGTGGTGGTGAAGATGGAAAGAGCACTGAGCAGAAGGTCACTTCTGCCTATTTCTCCCTCTCTTTAGGAAATGTTTCAAGTGTCAGGGATTATACATTAGGAATAATGATGGATAAATAGTAGCCACACATTTTAAGATTCACTGGTCAATAAAGAACTTCTAGTAAGAAATCCAGTACTAAGTTTGATATAATTAAGCATTAAAGTAATAATTGTCCAGGAAATTAACATTAAAAGCTTTTAAATTATATAAATTGAACAGATTTTTTTAAATGTCACTTTTTTAAATTAAGGCATAAAAATTTTTATGTTAAAGTTGTATTTTCTCTATTTCTCCCTTGTGTCGAATGCTTAAGTCTGTATGGAAATGCAGCTTTCATACACACTTTACTGTGATAGAAAGGAAAAATGTTTTTCGATTGTGTAATGCCATCACCAACTTGCTAAAAAAGGCACTGTACCTGAATGATTTTCAGTACAATTGGTTGATTTTGATTCAGTTTAGGTCATTTCTACTTAGGCAATGTATTTCATTAAATGTTTTACTGAAGGCTTTAAAAAATGTGACCTGTCATATGCCAGGTTATGGAGGCATGGTCAGTTTCTTAGACAACTAAGCAAGTTATAAAACTCTATTGTCCCACAGGTCATTATAATTGCACAAATTTAAATGTAATCAAGTTGAAATTATTTTTTACAATAATTTGCACTAATTAGCAGTTGCAACTCATTCTTTTGTATGGAAAGACTATTTAAAAGTAACTAAAGTGTATCTTCCTCAAACTTAGAGACATTTGTATCTCACTGTCTTGCATATCACACAAGGACAAAAATATCCGTAAGATGACACTAATACTTCATGCTTGAGCTTGGAACTAGAACCCTGGACACCCTAAGTCTCAATTTCTTTATCTGTAAAATTAAACAATTGAACTAAAGAATTTACAAACTCCTTCCCAACTTTTATGTTTTTTGGGATGGCTAACTCTCAGGTTATATTTACTCAGCTTCATTCACTTATCCAACCAACCAACCATCCCTCCATCCATCCTCTGATCACTCAAATTTTGCCAGGCTGATTTCAGGGGATGGGGATAGAAAGTTGAACAACACAAATGTTGTCCATTGTACCCCGGAAGGTATTTCCATATAAAACAGACTGTCAGTTCTACTACAGACTTTCATCTTTTCACTCCTGGTCCTACGGCGACAGCACCACCTATTCCATCATCAATCTATCAGATCAAATAGAAAAAAATTCATCATTTTTATATTGACATTTATCACTCTAACACCCGTTTCAGCTTGAGAATGAAATTTGAAATGAATTCCTAGGTCAAGGAAAATTTGCTCCCATCTCTTAGTGTTGTTATCTTAACATCGCTCTCTTGGTTTCCTGGGTGCTTTGCTCTCAGCCTGTGTGAACACAAAAAATCCTTTACCTTATCTACATCTGTACTTGATTATCTTGGATACTCCTTCTTGCCTGTTGATGTTTTCTTTTACACTATCTCCCCTTGGTTTGGGAATCTCAAATGCTTTTATCCCTCATTTCCTGACTCTGTGGTGCTGTAATTGGTCCCATTGATTTTGCTCTGAGTGTGCTATAAACAGTCATGATCCCTGACATAAATGCTTAGTCAATTTCCTTCTTGTTAGCCCATCTAAGCAGCTAAGCTGTGCAATGTACAACCAGAGGTATGATTATTAATGATCAAACTTTGAATTTCAATACTTTCTTAAAGTGATATAAAGAAGCCAAAGTGAAAATATTCTGTGAAATTATTTGAATAACCCATTCATTGACTATTAAGTCATTTTTGGCTTAGAGTTCCAGTCATTATTTATGTTGATTAGGTTGGATGGTGTTCAACTCTGCATTACATTTCACAGGAGGATGAAGATGGACCAAATAGACAAAGTGTTCCAGAAGAAAAGAAACCACAAGGCCTTTGAGCTAGTTTGTCATCAACAGTGTTATTTTGAGCTTAGTTGTTAAGAGTCAGAAAAGCCTGGTCTTGAATCTTTCCTCTGTTGGTTATTAACAGACTGATTTTTGGCAACTGACTGTAATTTTCTCAAGACCAGTCTCTTAATCTGTAAAATAAGAGTAGTAGTACTTAGTTCATAAAGTTGCTTGCATGAATATATGGGCCAACATATTAAGAGCTCTCATCACAGGCCTCAAGAAGCTTTTACCAAAACAAAGAGAGAGAGAGAATAGTCATATTAATGTTGCTGATGTTATCATAATCCTTACTATCAGTGAGTAGCCATTTTATGGGCTTACACTCTGAGGATTCACTTTGTCTTTACTTTTTCATAGTTTACAGCAGAGATCCTTGAAACTATGGCCCACCAGCCAAACTCAGCCATCTACCTACTTTAGAAATAAAGCTTTATTGGAACACAGCCACATTCGTTTACATATTGTCTTTGGTTGCTTTGGTCCTGCAAGAGCAGATTTGACTTGTGACAAAGAACTTATAGCCTGCAAAGACAAAATATTTATCTGAGGCTTTCAGAAAAAAGTTTGACAACCCTAGTTTAGAGGATAAAAAGTACAAGGATAGGCTTTTTTTGTAAACCAAATTCCAGAGAAGATGAATAGCAGGGAAGAAAACCCCAGAGTATGTTTCTGAGAATTAGTAACTGTAGGGAACATCCCTTTGGAAAATTGTATTGATAGATATAAATTGAACTTGTCTGCTAATGATACCTTATAAAAACAAATGAGATTTCTTTTCCATGTACATTATTAAATTATCTATTTTTTAAAATAAAGTAAAAATATTAAAAATTATGTATGATAAGGACTTTCACAGAAGTGCCCTTGCTGGATAACGTGAACTAACAGTCGATGAGTTTATAACTATTGAAGAGAAAGTGGTTCTGCCTTCATTCAAAAGGAAAAAAAAATCTTTAAAATTATAACTAAAGTGTTGAAGGGAGATACTGCATTTTGCACATATTTGAGGGTTCCAATTTCTCCATATCTTCACCAACACTTGTTATTATCTGTTTTATATTTACTTTTTGTTTTTGTTTTTATTAGCAGTAGTATAGCCACCCTGGTAGGTGTGAAGAAGTATGTCATTGTGGTTTTGATTTGGATTTCCCTAAGGATTAATGATATTGAGCATCTTTTCATGTGCTTATTACAAAATATCAGGGTCCTCTGCTCATGGTTTCACCAGGCTGAAATTGAGCTACCAACCCGTGGTTTTCTTCTGATGCTTGGGATCCCCTTCTACGTTCTTTCAAGACGTTGACAAAATTCAGGTCATTGAAGTTGTAGTATTTAGACACTCAGCTGCTAGAGACCACCCTTCTTAATAAGTAGTTCACAACTTGTTTACTTTTTCCTGGAGGCCAGAAAATAGTGACTTAAGCTGATTTTTGTCCCAGTTAAGAGCTTACCTCAGTAGGGTAGTTCCACTGAAGATAATGTCTCTTCTGATTAAGTCATAGTCAGCTGAGTAGAGAACTTAACTGCTTCTGCAAAATCTCTCCTTTTTTTCATATAAGATAACATAATCTTGGGAGTGATATCCCATTATATTCTACTCAAGGGGTGAGGTTATTCAGGAAATGTACAACAGAGAGAAGGAATCTTGGGGGACTTCTGAGAATTCTGCCTACTACATTAGATATTGTAGTTTCATCTTTACAAACTGCATTAGGATCTGTTCTCATATATTACATGTCTCTACTTAATTTTTTGAAAGTATGGAATACAGTCATAATGCCTCTTTCAATGTGTTTTTTCTGATAGTTGGGTCATCAGGAGTGGTGCTGGCTAGATCAGTAGTCTGATTCAAGTAAGGCTCATCAGACAATCGGATCATATATGATTATAGAGTATCATTTCCTAAAACACATGCAACTATATTATAATTACCTTTTATAACTCAAGGCAGCATGAATCCACTGGGAAAGCTTAAAAAGTTTGCTCTAGCACATGAATAGAACATCTTGCTAAACCTCAGCTGAGTATCAACAAAAACAAGATAATAGAACACTTTCTACTTTCCTTTCTTCATTAAATTCTAAAGAACAGAGAAAAATCAAATTTCTTCTGATAAAAGGTCACAAAATAACCTTCATACGCTATTTTCCTTTATTGACTCAAAAAAAGAATTAATGCCTGGATTCAAAATAACTTATGAAAAATCCATAAGCTGAAGCTGGATGTAGGCGAATTTGTCTTGGGGTATATACCACCTGAGGTATGTCCTGTTTTAGCACTTCATTAGTACTTCTTTTGGATACCAAGTCCTCTCATGTTATCAAAAATAACTCAATAGACCACTCTGGAGTTGAGAGACATTGTTAAGACATAGGTTTTTAGTCTTATTCTCATTTCCTACCTCAACCATCATTCACTAAGTCACTACACACTAAAAAAAAAAAAAAAAAAATCCGTTACCATAGAGTCAATTCTGACTCATAGTGACCCTATGTACTACTTTATGTCCTTTATGTACTATTCTACCTATATCATTTAAAATAATAATACAAGAATAAATTACTTTCCTATTCCTGTGAAAGCTACTCAATGCATTATTTGACTAGCTTGAGAAGTAAGTAGTAAAAGATAAAATTTAGAAATCATATTAGGAGCTCTTTGTTTGGCTCTGCCACTTATCCACTTTCTATGCTTGGATGAATGTTCAAATAATTCTGAGCCTCAATTTTTTATTTAAAAATGGGGATAATAATTATTACCTTTTAAAATTGTTATGATTATTTATCATAAATATGAAATGGAACAGGATGTGAAAGGTATGGATAAACAGTGAAATGCATATTTTTGTTGTTGTTAGGTGCAATCAAGTTGGTTCTGACTCACAGTGACCCTACACACAGCAGAACAAAATGCTGCACGAACTTGTGCCATCCTCACAATCACTGCTATGTTTCATAGTAAATAGGTAATATTGTCATATTGTACATGATACCATAGGCTGGTAATTATGACCTATATGTAGGTCTCTGGAGAAGGGTTTTTTTTTTTTCTTCTTTTTTTTTTAAATTTGAGAAGGAAGAAGGAAGAAGGTTGGCAAGATCTTCTCAGCCTTGTCCTTACAAGGTAGTGTTTCAAAGACACAAAATATAGTCAGGTTTCAAAATAAATCGCCATTATTGCTGTGTCAAAGTTGATATTTGTAAAAGACTTCTGCCTTAGGTTAGCTTGGACTCTACAGAACAGTCAAATACAAGTAGTCCCTGATTTATGGTGGGGTTCCATTCCAATGATTTGGTTGTGAGTCAGTTCTGACGTAAGTCAAATACCTCTTTTTTTTTGGTTTTCATTATTATTGCCTTTTATTATCAGTAGCTTTGTAAATCAGACCTCATTTGACTTTTGGGGTTGAAACATTATATATAAACTTACAGATCTATTTTAATACATACATACATAAAATATATACAAATCATAAAAATTTACTTTGACAATGAAGAAGAGTTGGATGATGGCATAATAACTACACTTGTGGAAAGTTCTGGATCAATTGGGTTATCCCTGGGAATGAGGATGGCATTTCTAGTCAGAATATTAGTGAGAGTTGTCTGTATGGTCCTTTTCTTTTTTTCTTCATATATTTCACTGTAACATCTCACTGCTTCCTGAATCTGCCTATCGACTTTACCAAACTAATCAGCATTTGGGTCCATGTTTTCAAGCATCTGAAACCCCTGATTTAGTTTAGAAAAAACTTCACCTAATCCTTTCACTATAAAATTTTTTGGCAACTTCTTTCCTTCCTCTTCCTCATTATTTCTTCTTCAGCATTTCTTTCCTCTTCAAAATCCAGTAAGTCCTGATCTGTCAATTCCCCTTCTTCATGATCTATGAGCTGTTCCACACTGGTGATATCAAGTTCTAGATTCAGTGTTCTTGCTGTATGGATGATTCCCTACCTATCTCTACCATCGTATTATCCTGATCAAATGCTTGGACGGTGTTAACGTAGCTCAGCAATTTTTTCCATATCCCTTGCATGCATTTTCCTGTAACTTTTTCCCAGGAAGATGTACTAACAAAAAGATGCACAAAAAACAAAAACAGACAGCCCTAAATGCAGTTTGTTGTAACTTGAATACTTCTTAAGTAAGGGGTTATCTGTCCACAGCTTGCTGACTCCCAGGGTCCATTTAAGTCTGTAACTGATGTGGGTCCATTCTGCCATCACTGTCTCTTTAATTTTGTCCCCAAGATTCCAACAATGTCCACACCAACAGTGACTGATTTATCCTGTGGTATTATCTTCTATTGAGTGGTTGGTGAACGATATAAGAATAATTTTTTTCCTCATGGTAAATTTTATTTTCTTACATAATCATTATTATTAAGATGTCAAGTATGGTACTAAATGATGAGAAGTCACAATTACTTTTGTTCCTTATTGTTTTAATCATATGATATAGTTATGACTGTAATTCATATTTTGCCAATGATAAAACTGAGGCACAGGCAGATTCAATCACTTACATTAGGTCATGTGGCTAATAATGGTGGATCAGGTTATGAAACCAAACATCACACTCAAGATTTTAAGCTCCTAACACTGACATACTTTTCACATTTCCAAGATAATCACTGATGTTTATTAAGTCTAGTCCCAACTCGTGTGTCTATGATAGTCAGGAATAAAGAGTAAAATAAAAATATTCCCCCTAAAAGACATACTCAGCTCACTAATCTTACCTGATTTCTCAAATTTTTCCTCTTTATAAAATCAGTTCCTTAGTAACTTATACTTACCTCTGGTAGAATTAATGTCATGTATTTTAATAGTAACAGTAGATCAAAATCATCAACTATTATATAAAATAATGGGGAAATTTTTAATTAAGTTTAAATTTTAAGTGTCCAGTGCTGTCACAAATGAGAAAGAGAGTTATCTTAATTATGAGGCCTGATAAATGATTCTAAATTGGAAGACGATCTAGCAAGTCATTTCTAAATCAATTGGTCATAAGAGCCCACTTGAGCTGACTCTAAAAGTCAACACTACATTATTGGAATAATTTTCGCTCTGTTTCCATAGTAATAGTTTTGTGTGCAAGATAATGTCATACACATTCAGAAGCTTGTATTTTTGTCACATAGGATAGCAGTGCTGTCTTATGAAAAAATCATTTCTCTAAAGTAGTTGAGCTTTTGAGTAAAGATAAAAGTACCATCATGTTTCATCACACCTATAATTCTGTTCTATGCAGAATCATATGTTACTCCATTTTTTGTGTTTTACTTCATGTTGCTTTTATCTGAAATTTAATAAGCATAAAATTTATTCCATAGAAATGGATATTGAAGACTAGGAGAACTACGTAATTATGATATAGATAACAGCAGCACGCCTAACAAGAAAGATTTGATTGTGGATAAGCTCAATATGAGTCATACTGTAAACTAAAACCTCCACCCTATCCCATCTTGTGTATTCAACTGTAGTATCCTACTCTAAACAAGGGACCAGAGAGTCTTTCTCAATTTGAATATATCAGATCATGGTTGAAGTATGATGTTTGTTTCATTTGGAGGTCTTGGTTACTTCAAATTATGGAAGACTTATTTTTTGTGCCTAATGTTCACAGAAATAGACTTTATTATTTACATAAAGTTATATGGAAGCAATTTTTTTATACCAAAAAAGGAAAAAACAAAACAAAACTCTGATTCTTAATTCCCTCTTCTATAAGCACTTTGTTGTTAGGTACAGTTGATTTGGTTCCGACTCATAGTGACCCCATGTGCAACAGAACAAAATACTTGCTAGTCCTGTGTCATCCTCACTATCTTTGCTATGTTTGAGGCCATTGTTGCAGCCGCTGTGTCAATTCATCTCATTGAGGGTCTTCCTCTTTTTCACTGACCATTTACTTTACCAAGCATGATGTCCTCCTCTAGGGAATGGTCCCTCCTGATAACATATCCAAAGTATGTTACACAAAGTCTCACCATCCTCGCTTCTGTGGAGCATTCTGACTGTACTTCTTCCAAGACAGATTTGTTTGTTCTTCTGGCAGTCCATGGTATATTCAATATTCTTTGCCAACATCATCATTCAAAGGCATCAATTCTTCAATCTTCCTTATTCATTGTCCAGCTTTTGCGTGCATATTAGGCAATTGAAAATACCATGGCTTTATAAGCACTTTAGTAGATCCGATATATAAATTTTGACTTTACGTATTATTAAACATTTTTTATAGATGAGAAAGTTGTGGTTCAGAGAAGCAGAGAGGGTAAGTAACTTTCTAAGGTTACACAACTTCCAAGTGTTGGAGCTGAGTCTGGGCTATGTTTCTTTTCCCGCACCAGACTACTTCCCTAGAGACTCCTTTATACTCTGAGCAATGTTATGTGGTTGATATACTTTGTGTTTTCAGTCTAGAGGAAAAATCCAAAGCCTTCTGGATTGCTTCAGTTTTCAATGAAACTTCTTCTCCATCTCATTGTTGTTTGAAAATATCTCCCAAGGGAGCAGGTCTTAGCCATCCTTAAGCTTCCCTATGATGTATAAGTATTTGATCTTTGGATAAGATGGATTAATAGACTGGATGAAGTTAATCTGCCACTCTTTGCCTCTATGATTGATTCTGTTTATTTCATTCATGCTTATATGATAATTTGACAAAGAGTTTAAGTCACGAAATAATTATTCCTATGTGTGTTTAATATAATAAATTTATGTTTATATCTAGTATCTTTTTTCTTTAAACAAATATCTTATCAATACAATGCATTTCCTTTTCATATTTTCTATATTACAAAAACCTGAGTTTATTCTTTTACCTACTTCAATTTAGTGTCTGCAGTTTAACCATAGGTATTGCTGTACTTTCCCTCAATGGGAAATTCTATAGCCAATATCTGCCTGAACAAACAGAAATCTCATATTCAGTGCAACATGCAGAATATCTGTCCTTCAATGTCCCTGGGCTTTTTCTTAAATTAATTGTTACATATAATGTGTGAGTTTGTGTATGTAAAATAGAGTCAAGAAAGTTAAAAGAAGACTGATCAAAACTGTTTTATTCAAAAAAAGAAGAACGGAACAAGCTTTAGGCAATCATATTGATTTTCCCTATTGCTGTGGTTGATTAATTAATATCATAACTTCAATTGGCTGGTTATTTGTAAAAGGGTGGTCGGGTATACAAAAAAGATTTTGTTTTAAGCACCTTCCTTGTCTAAAAATATTTTCAACTATGTAATTTATAGTAAGCTCAACTTGATAATCCAACAATTCACTTGATTGGGGCAGAGAGTCTACCCATAAAACCTCTCCTACAATTAGAAGTAAAATAATATGACATGGCTACACAAATATATTGATGAAATCATGTGATATGGCATCCCTGCATGGATCTGATCTAAATGTATTGAAACAACTGGAGTAAAAATAACTGATATAATGAGTGCTTGACTTTGGCATCAGAATTTGTATGTCTTCTGAGTTTGCTTCTGAAATGCAAAGCTGCTGAATCAACATTATTGTGCCCTAATAGTATGCTTGTACTAAATAATACTCATTCTGAGCATTTGTATGGTCTTCATAAGGTCTATTCCAAGGTACCAAGGTACTTCAAAATACAAAATATGTTGCATATGCCATGTAAAATAAAGCCACGTACGGCAATTGAGACAGATGCAACAAACAGGTGCAACACTGGAAGCCCTCACTCATCTATGCCAAGAAATTTGAAAGACATCTACCTGGTCTATCAACTGGAAGAAACCCAGACTTGTGTCCATTTCAGAGAAAGGTGATCCAACAGAATGTGGTAATTATCGAACAATTATCATTAATATCACATGCAAGTAAAATTTTGCTGAAGATAATTCAAAAATGGTTGCAGCAGTACATCAAGAGGGAACTTCCAGAAATTGAAGCCGGATTTAGAAGAGGATGTGGATGGAACCAGGGATATCATTGTTAATGTCAGAGGGATCTTGTCTGAAAGCAGAGAATACCAGAAAGATGTTTACCTGTGTTTTATTGACTATACAAAGGCATTTGATTGTGTGGATCATAACAAATTATGGATAACATTGCAAAGAATGGGAATTCCAGAACACTTAATTGTGCTCATGAAGAACTTTTACATAGACCAAGAGGCAGTTGTTTGAAAAGAACAAGGGGATACTGCATGGCTTAAAATCAGGAAAGGTGTGTGTCAGGGTTGTTTCTGTTCACCATACTTATTCGATCTGTACACTGAGCAAATAATCTAAAAAACTGGACTATATGAAGAAGAACTTAGCATCAAAATTGGAGGAAGGCTCATTAACAACCAGCGTTATGCATATGACACAACCTTGCTTGCTGAAAGTGAAGAGGACTTGAAGCACTTACTGATGAAGATCAAAGACTACAGCCTTCAGTATGGATTACACCTTAATATAGGGAAAACACAAATCCTCACAATTGCACCAATAAACGGAGAAAACATTGATGTTGTAAAGGATTTCATTTTACTTGGATCCACAATCAATGCCATGGAAGCAGCAGTTAAGAAATCAAATGGCATATTGCATTGGGTAAATCTGCTGCAAAAAGACCTCTTTAAAGTATTATAAAGTAAAGATGTCACTGAGGACTAAGGTGCCCTGACCCAAGCCATGGTATTTTCAATTGCCTCATATATATACAAAAACTGGACAATGAATAAGGAAGACTGAAGAAGAATCTATGCCTTTGAATTATAGTGCTGGTGAAGAATATTGAATATATCACAGACTGCCAGAAGAACAAACAAATCTGTCTTGGAAGAGGTACAGCCAGAATACTCCTTAGAAACAAGGATGGCAAGACTTTGACTCATGTACCTTGGACATGTTATCAGGATGGCTCAGTCCCTGGAGAAGGACATCATGCTTGGTAAAGCAGATGGTCAGCAAGAAGAGGAAGCCCCTCAATGAGATAGACTGACACAGTAGCTGCAACAATGGGCTCAAACATAACAATGATTGTGAGGATGGTGCAGAACTGGGTGGTGTTTCGTTCTGTTGTACATAGGGTTGCTATGAGTCGGAACCAATTGGAAGGCACCTAATAACAACAACAACAAAAACATGGCAGGCATTCTAACTGTCATATATGAGCCAAGCCACAATTTCTCTTTGAGCAAGTGAATGCATAATACCTATATTTAAAACTTAGAATCCAGTAGGCTGTGTTATGTAAATGAAAATTTATGTACAACTTTCATCTGTCAAAAACTATCAGATCTGATCCTTATATTTGAAAATAAAGTCCATTATTTTACTGCCAAAAATAATTAAAATAAAAATTAGCTATTTCATCCCAAAAGATTTACAACAGTCATCAAGTATAAGTTCATCAAGGCCATTTTAATGTGTTGTATTTAGGTCAGTATGTGCTGTAACTAATGTAGAGTCATAGCTAATAATGAGACAACATGTTATGATTACAATAAAAGTACACCTATGCAATCACAAAATTTAGGAAGACTATTTACTGATATTTTTTGTTATCTTCACATCTAGATTAAATTTTATATGGCAACTATGTGTGACATATTGACTACTATGCCTGTGGAAGGCAGAATTCTAAGACGGCTCCCATGATCTTTACCCACTGGTATTACGCCATTGATTATGTTACATTACATGGTGAAAGGGATTTGGCAGATGTAATTAAGGTTATCAATCAGTTGATCTTAGGATAAGAACATTATCTGGGTATACTTCACCTAATCTCATGTGTCCTTTAAAAGCAGAAAGTTTTCTCAGGCTGGTCAAAGAAGAAAAAGTCAAAGAGATTCAAAGTTTGATAGGAATTTGAAGTGAGGGAGATTATTTGTTATTGAGACAGAAGCTGCAGGGTAAGGACCGGAGAGCAGACACTAGAAGCTGAAAAGAGGTCTGTAGCTGATAGCCAGCAAAAAAATGGAGACTTCAGCCCTATAATTAAAAGGAGCTAAATTCTGCCAATAATCTGAACAAACTAGGGAAAATATTCTACCCCAGAGTCCCCAGGTAAGAGCCCAGCCAAGCCAACTTCTTGATTTTGGCCTTGTGATATCTGGAACAGAGAGCTCAGCCACACCATGCCAGATTTCTCACCTCTACAACTGTAAGCTGGTAAATGAGTATTGCTTTCATCCACTATGTTTGTGATAATTTGTTACATAGCAATAGAAAACTAAAATACTGTCTCATATTTGAGTTTCAATCAATTGCAACAATAGTCTATCTCATAATAGAAAAAAAGTGATTATTTGATTATCTGAAAAGATTTGAAGAGAATTAGAAGAAGAATGTTTTCTGGACTAAATGTAGGTTTTATAATTCATGTATACTGGATTTATACTATAATTTTCACAGACAGAAAATGAAAATGTAGGTTAGATGAAAAAAGTAAGTTTCAGAACTTAGCTCTTAGAATTCCAGGATCCTTATACTTTTCCTTTTTCAAGTTCTTCTTTTTTTCTTAAATTGTGGTAAGTATATATAACACAAAATATTTGCTCTGTCAACATTTTTTACATTATAATCCAGTGACATTGTGTTCATCATGTTGTGCAACCATCATAACTGTTTCCAAATTTTTTTCATCACACTTAACAGAAGCTCCACTGAGCTCGTTATAGTAGTTTATACCTATTCATACATTAATCTATCCATCCATGTACCTATTCTCTCAAAAAATATTTATTGGGAATTACAATCATCTCCTCAGATTTAATGGCAAACAACATAGACATAGTTCTTGCCCTTATTTATCTTATAACCATCTTTACAAACCTGATTCTTCTGCCTTAAGTCTGAACCAAACGTGATCATTGTATATTTAGTAATATAAATTGTATGATATTTCCATAATTTTAAGTGGGCATGTATATTGTAATACCATGATTTTTAAATTTATTAGAGATTTTGAGTTTACTTGTTAGGGATTCTGCAATATCAAGTTCTGCTATTGGGAGTGAAAAAGAATGTGTGGCCCTAGTCAATGAGATGGGTTAGACATAAGTATGCTGGTGAGTTTGATATGTTTGCCATATTATTTGGGCAGTAATGGAATTTATAAATAACTTCAAAGGAATCTTCGAAATATATGAACTAACAATGTTGCTATAACCCCAAACCTTGCAGTAGTGCAAAACAATTAAAAAAGGTGTATGTGTATTCACAGATTTTTCAAAAATGGAGAAGTTACGATTAGTTGCCAACCAAGGATAATATATCCTGCAAAACTCTCGTTCAAATCTGATGGTGAACTAGGTCATTTCCAAATAAACAGAAATTGAGGGACTATGTAAAAACCAAACCAAACTTACAAGACTTATTAAAGGGAGTCCTTCGATCTGAGAACAAACAACATCAGGCCACAGGCTGAATCTAGGACGCAGGATTGTAGTAGCCAGATACCAACCTAGGAAATGAACTCTTAAGGACTATCCAAAACCAAAAGAATTACAACAGGGAACCAGAGAGGTTAATCTGTAAATGACAACAGCATCAGAACAATAAAAGAGGGAATAAATGGTGGGTATAGAACCTTCTAATGGAGAGGAAGGCAAGGAGATACCAAGTAATAATAGACTGGTTCAAACCTAGGAAGATAAGAGTAAATTTCAAGGTAACCATAAAGAAAGTTAACAAACCTGCTCATCAAAATAAAGAAGAAAAACATAAAGTCTCAGCAAAAACAAAACCTACAAAAACAAAAGAAATGAAAAAAATCCACAAACAAAAGGAATTCAGCACAGGAGAGTAAGAGGAACAAAGAAAACGTCAGCATCACAAAAAAAAAGCACTACAAAATGACAGCAATAAACTCACATCCATCAATAATTACACTGAATGTAAATGGCCTAAATACACCCATAAAGAGATGGAGAGTGACAGAATGGATTAAAAAAACAGGATCCATCAATATGTTGTCTACAAGAGACACACCTTAGAAACAAAGATGTGAATTTATTTAAAAATCAAAGGTTGGGAAAGAAATATATCAAGCTAACATCTACCAAAAAAGAGCAGGAGTGGCAATACTAATCTCAGATAAAATAGACTTTAAAACAAAATCCACCATAAAAGACAAAGAAGGACACTATATAATGATTAAGGGGATGATCCATCATGAAGACACAACCATAATAAACATCTATGCACCGAGTGACAGGGCTCCAAAATACATAAAACAAACTCTAACAACACTGAAAAGAGAAATTGACAGTTCCACAATAATAGTAGGAGACTTCAACATACCACTTTCAGTAAAGGACAGAACAACTAAGAAGAAACTCAGTAAAGATACAGAAGACCTAAAGGGCACAATCAGCCAACTTGACCTCATAGACATATATAGAACACTACACCCAACAGCTGCAAAGTACACATTCTTTTTCAATGCACATGGAATGTTCTCAAGAATAGACCACATCCTAGGCCACAGAGCAATCCTCAACAAGATCCAAAACATTGAGATAAAACAAAAATGAGATGTATCAATAGTCAACCATACAATTTTATTTAAAAGTATTTTAAAATATTTCAAATTATTAGTATAAAAATACATATATAAAATAGTTGTTTCTTCATTTATCTTCCTAATAAATTATAAGCAACTTGGAAGAGAAATTTATCTTATTTATCTTTCTTTTTCCCAATCATACAGCACATTGTCTTGTGCAGGTAAGGTAATCAGTGAATACATTCTGCATTAAACACTCCATGGTTTGCTAGTCACCAAAATATTGGCATTCAGCAACATATACTTCACTCAGAAATAAAACTAAATCTAGTTTACTCCTCTGTTTAAATTTCTGAAGGCACTTTGGGTCTCACAGAGATCTGGAAAATCATTATAAAGATCAATCTTCACTCTTCAGAATTTGAAAAAAAAATGCACATATGAGGGTTTTTTTTCTTTTCAATTCTCAATATGTTCAGTGTTAGTAAGAAACCTTTATGCATTGCACAACCCAAAGGGAGACCTATGCTTATTAAACACCTCCATTCATATTTACCTTACTATAATACTATACTTTTGATTCATTTAATATATTTTTTATATTTATGATTCTACTACACCATTCTGAGAGTTTTCTATTGAATGTAGTAGCTTACATTCTGTTTAGAAAATTGTTCCTATATTGCTGCATTCTGTTATCCCTAAAGTTATGTGTTGCAGTTGTTCCCCTTTCATGTATTGGTAGTACTAACTGTTAGCAGGATGGAAGTGTGACAGATTTGTGCATCAAAGCTATACTGGGATCTTGGTATCTCTGTTCTACAGTTAATATAATTCTTAGTATGTTTGGCTGGTTGCACAAAGAATGATGCAAGACTGGAGACACCAACAGAGTCTACAAATGACTAGGCCAAATATAATTATTTGATACTTTCACATGAAGCCTAAATCCAAATCTTTCAAGTAGTTTTTTTCTACAGGAAAATTACTTAATCTTACAAGGATGAAGCATTGCTTCATTAACTTGTTTCATTAACATCATTGCCATTTTCAAGTAATTAAAAAAAATAAAACCAACGATTATTTATTGAGCACATTCTATTGTGCAAAGTACATTTCTAGGACAATGGAATGAGATACGTTCTCAAATATGTAGAAAAGAGAGTCTCTACTCTTCTGTGGTAACCCTGGTGGTGTAGTGATTAAGAGCTATGGCTGCTAACCAAAAGGTCAGCAGTTCAAATCCACCAGGCACTCCTTGGAAACCCTATGAAGTAGTTCTACTCCGTCCTTTAGGGTTGCTATGAGTCAGAATCAACTCGACAATGGATTTCATTGTGGTTTGGTTACTCTTCTATATCTTAAAATCATTTTCAAATGATCATTATTGTGTATTTATATATCTTCTCTTTGTCCTTTTTCACATTTTTATTCTGGAGAAAGCATGAATATTTGAGACAGTGCAGTTTAGCTTGTTGGAGATGTAACACAGCTAAGAAAGTGATAGGTAGAATTTTTGTTTCTGTGCTTCTTTATCCGTTGTATCATTAGCATTTTATTAACAGGCTAACAAGTATGAATGAAGCTCCCAAGAGGACATGCAGAGCTTGATAACTAGTGTTGGGAGAATATAAAGAAAGTACATATAGTTGTCCTTACTCTCAAGGTGTCTACACTTAATTTGGGGTGAATCAGTGCTTGCTTGTTGGAACCAGGTGTCATCCAGTTCAATATCCTTATTGTATCAGATGAGAAGACAAGGACCCCAGATGGAAGTGGTGGCAGAATATCTGAGTGAAATTAATTGCTAAAGGCCAGTCAGCTAGACATTAAGCTTCCAGCTTAAAATCTAGATCCGTGTTGAACCTCCCATATCACACCACCTACTAGGTCTGAACTAAGAGGAAAGCATATTCTGTAAACACTTGGCAGCCCCAAAATGACCACATTGCTCCATCTGCAGTACATATTATGTATATTAAGGTGCACACACACACACACACACACACACACATTCTCTCTCACAGTCCGTTCTTAACTAAAAAATAAAACAATTCAAGGAAAACTGAATCCAAGTATGATCTATATGATATAACTAAGTGCTGTTGTTCTAAGATGAAAATGTTCTTGAGTATTTGGGGAAGAATGCAGGTTGTCTTTCAGAACTAAATTTCACCAGAGTCATCATAATGAACATGTTTTGTAGAAATGATGATGTTGTAGATGAGAGTGGAAATTATTCCACATTCAAAGACAGAGAAAGGTAAAGTAGAAAGAAAAGAAGAATGATGATGAAGATATTAGAATTTTAACTGCATTATTGCAACATTTTTTTTTAAACGTAGGTAGGTAATGATGGCTATTCCATTTGCCTGATAAAGGAATTATGTCTCAGAGAGTATGAGTTTTGTTCAGCATAACTGGCTGAATCTAAAAATGAATTCAACCACCAGCTGCTCCTGCAGAGATCACAATAGAGGGTCCCTGACAAAGTGAGAGAAAAATGTAGAACAAAATTCAAATTCACCAAAAAAAAAAAAAAAAAAAAAAAACAAGATTGCTGGTCTGACAGAGACTGGAAAAACCCCAAGAGTATGGTCCCCGGACACCCTTTGAACTCGGTACTGAAGTCACTCCTGAGGTTCACCCTTCAGCCAAAGATTAGACAGGTCTATAGGGCCAACCATAACACACATGATGGAAGTGCTTCATAGTTCTACCATGTATATGAGGCTAATGGGCACACCAGCCCAAAAGCAAGGAGAAGGCAAGAAAGGAAAGGAAAACTATACGAATGGAAACAGGGAATCTGAGGTGGAGAAGGGGAGAGTGTTGACATACCACACAGGGTTGGCAACCAATGTCACAAAATAATTTGTGTATTAACTGTTTAATGAGAAATGAATTTGCTCTGTAAATTTTCACCTAAATCACAATCAAAAAATAAAATAAAAACAAATTCAGTATTGATTCTAAATAAAGTCTACTGTTCTTTTCATACACTAAAATTTGCTATTATGATGTTGGTTTAAAGAAGAGTTTCTGTGTAACTGCTATAGACCTAAAAGGTGGAGAAATAAAACTGTAAGATTTCCATGCATCTCTATAAACTCCAAGTTTAACAATTTATGTTCTAAAAGGATTGACTAACTATGTCAGGCTGTACTTATTTATTTATCCACTTCTCTAAGTTATTTATTCCTCAAATCAATAGACCAGTCCCCTCCACCAGGAGGTTACAGAGTAGTCCTTACCTTCAATAGCGTTTCACAGCTGATGTCATTGATGACATCTCTTTCAACCATTATGTTAGAACCGGAACATGTTTGGGGACTATGGCTGTCCTTATTCCTCACGGTTATGCTAGTTCCCACAAGTAAAACACCACCACATAATGGAAATTAAATAGTTGTCAAAGCCGGGTAGATCTGAGTCAGAATCCCAGTTAAGACAATTTGTAGGTGAGCATAGTTCTGCACACATAGTACATTCACAATATATGGATAGCATTTTTTAAATTTATTAAGTGGACTCAACTTTTGTGTCTAACACTGTAATTCCCCAGTGGGACATAATCCCTGCTTATGGTCTCATCATAGTTAGTTGAAATCCTCAACTTCCTCACATCCCTTCCCATCTTACTTTCATGGGTAGCTGGATTCTCGTCCATATATGCCCTGAAATCTTGTGGCCTTATGCTATATATGAGCTTTTCACCAAGAATCATGCATGGCTTTGTTTGCCCTATACTGCCTGCATAACTTCTATCATAATATTCAATGTAAAATTCATAGTTATGGCAAGTTATTTGACATATGAACATCTTATTTTACTCATATCCACAATGTAAACAATACAATTTACTCAATAGGTTGTTTTAAACTAAAAATTGATCACATGAACATTTATCACAACGCCTGACACATATTGAATGTCCAAAATGTGTAGCTATAATTTTAATTAGTTTATTATTATATATGAATGAATGGGGGTAGTTGGTGGTTTAGTGGTAGAAGTTTCACCTTCTATGCGGGAGACTAGGTTCAATTTCCAATCAATACACTTCATATGCATCGACCGCTCCTCTGTCAGTGGACGCTTGCATATTGAAATAATGCTGAACTGGTTTCAGCAGAATTTCCAGACTGAGATAGACCAGGAAGAAAGGCCTGGTGATCTACTTCTGAAAATCACCCAATGAAAGCCCTATAAATCACAACCGTCGGATCTACAACATTTTGGGCAACGTTTTGTTCTGTTGTGCATGAGGTCGCCATGAGTTGGGGACCAACAACAACAACATACATGAATCAATACTGTTAAAGTTCTAAGCTACTTTCAGGTCCCACATATCCCTTTTGTGCTTAAGCCTTATCTACCATACAGGCAAATCCCATAATTTCCATAGTGGCAAATCTCACATTTTATAACTTTCCCTAGCTCTCATTCCATTTAGTTTTACGTCTTTCTCCTCTTACTCATACGTATTTGGAGAACTGCCAGAATTTCTTACACTTCAGTTTTTCTGAATAAAACAATGAACTTTACAAATTTGGGACTGCTCTAGAATTCTGATGGCACAACAGAGATGTATTTATATGGTGTCCCAGCACAGTGAGACTTTGGCTACCCTGGGCCCATGTGAATTTTTTTTTTAATAACAACTATAAATGGTAACTTACATCCTCCACTGCAAACCAACTTCTTTTTAAGTTTAAGTTATATAAAGGACTTGGAATATTCCACTCACCCGTGCAGTTCTAATATATTCACCATCATATATTCTTGAATTTTCTGTTCTTTTGTAGCTGACTGAGCTCAATCCCTAGAGTTCTGAGAGAAGACTTATTCTGAGAAAACGTAGAGATGCAGCAACACTCATCTGTACATGCAGTTCTTTGGTTGGGCTTATGGTAAAGCATCTAAATTGTTTTAGTGTTTGTCCCACAGAGGCCTAGATTTTGAGGGAAAGGAGTATATCTTTTAATCCTTTTTCTGTTTCTCTTTGCCAGTATGCTTTATCAAGTGCATTGATAATTTGTTGTTAGGTGTTTTCCCTGATCCATGATGTAGTGACAAAGAAGCATTTGGAACAGTTCTGAAAACAATTCTATTCCTCCTTGAAGGCATATATTTTTACAATTTTATATATTTTTTGTCACTCTAGGTTGTGAGGCTGAGGTTGCAAGTAGAAAATGAAATAAAAATAAGATTTAAATCCAAAGGTGTTTAAAGTGACTAAGCCAATTGACGTACATATTTTTAGGCCTTCTTTTCAGAGCTACGTGAACCAAACTTTATATGTACCAAATTAACATCATGTGAAGAACAAAGAAATGAGTCATATATCACTAGTTAATCAGGACCACGTGAAGTATAACATATCCCACTATTTAGTGGGATTAAATGCCAAGATATACAGGCTTCAAAATCTTGTGACTCGATGGGTATCAAATCCATTTAGTGTGACCCAGCTGCTAAGTGTAATTGTATTTTAAGGTAATTATATTTATTTGATATAGTATAATATTAACTATTAATACAATTTTTTAACCAATAGAAAAATTGTTATATCTTTTGATCTTAGATTCCCCTCCCTGGTCTCAAATTATATATTTTCAAAACAACCTGACAAAGTGAACTGCAGCCTTTGCTTATCTCTTTTGTGGTCCAGGGGACAGGCCAGCCCTGTTCAATTAGAAACTGTTCATAGCCAAATTATTTATTATATACATCCACTTCAGATTGCACTAGCATTCTAAGATGGGACAGTAGCAGCCCAAGAACCTCAAGATGCAAAGAAGGGAAAAGGGACTTATGTTTTCCAGCTATCAGATGGCAGCATGTACAATGAATGGGGCGCTGACAGCCCACAAAACCCCAAAAGCACAAAATTTACTGGGCTTTGTATGTCCCAGTAGTTTCTGAATGGGACATTCATTAAAAAAAATAATTCAGCCATAAAAGGGTTATACTGTTGTTCCATGGTTATACTGTTGTTGCAAAGTAAAGCCTACCTTAATGACGTGGGGTAAAGCTTTTGAAAACTTTATTTGCTGATGTGGAAAGACTCAACATGAGAAGGAAAAGCTGTAACCATCCATTAATAATTGGAACCTGGAATGCATGAAGTATGAATTCAAGAGAATTTGAAGTTGTCAGAAATGAAATGGAATGCATAAAGATCAAAACTCTATGCATTATTGAGCTGAAATGGACTGGTGTTGGCCATTTTGAATCAGATAATCATACGATCTACTATGCCAGGAATGACAATTGAACAGGAATGGCATCACACACATCATCAAAAAGAAGATTTCAAGATCTATCCTGAAGTACAATGCTGTCAGTAATAGGATTATATATATGTGCCTACAAAGAAGAACAGTTAATATGACTATTATTCAAATTACATACCAATTACTAATGCAAAAGTTGAAGAAATTGAAGATTTTTACCAACTTCTGCGGTCTGAAATTCATCAACCATGTAGTCAAGATGCATTGATAACTACTGGTGATAGGAATGCAAAAGTTGGAAACCAAGAAGAAGGATTGGTGGTTGAAAAATATGGTCTTGGTGATAGAAACAACACTGTAGATCTCAAGATAAAATTTTGCAAAACTGATGACCTATTAATTGCAAATATCTTTTTCAATAACATAAAAAGCAACTATACAAGTGGACAGAGCCCTGGTAGCACAGAGGTTAAGAGCTCGGCTGTTAACCAAAAGGTCAGCCACTCAAATCCACCAGCTGTTCCTTGGAAATCCTATGGGGCCATTCTCCTCTGTCCTAAGTGTCACTATGAGTTGGAATTGACTCGACAGCAACGTGTTTATGGTTTACATGTGGATCTTGCCAGATGGAATTAAATCGACTAATCTGTGGAAAGAGGTGATGGAGAAGCTCAATATCATCAGTCACAACAAGGCCAGGGGCTAAATGTGGAACAGACCATCAATGGCTCACATGCAAGATCAAGTGGAAGCTGAGGAAAATAAAACAAGTCCCCGAGAGCCAAAGTATGACCTTGAGTATATCCCATCTGAACTTAAAGACCGTCTCAAGAATAGATTTCATGCATTGAACACTAATGAACCAAGACCAGACGAGTTGTAGAATGACATCAAGGACATCATACATGAAGAAAGCAAGAGGTCAATAAAAAGAGAAGAAAGAAAGAAAAGACCAAAATGAATGTTAGAAGAAACTGAAACTTGCTCTTGAACGTAGAGTAGCTAAAGCTAATGGAAGAGATAATCACATAAAAGAGCTAAACATTAAGATTTCTAAGGGCAGCATGAGAAGACAAAGCAAAGTATTGTAATGAAATGTGCAAAGACTTGGAGTTAGAAAACCAAAAAGGAAGAACACAATTGCATTTCTCAAGCTGAAAGAAGTAAAGAAAAAATTCAAGCCTTGTGTTGCAATAGTGAAGGATTCTATGGGTTAAAAATTGAACAACGCAGGTAGGCAGCATCAAAAGAAGATGGAAGGAACATACAGAGTCACTGTAGCAAAAAGAACTGGTTGACATTCAACCATTTCAGGAGGTACATATGATCAAGAACTGATGGTATTGAAGGAAGAAGTCCAAGCTGCACTGAAAGCATTGGCAAAAAACAAGGCTCCAGGAATTGATGGAATACCAATTGAAATATTTCAGTAAATGGATGCAACGTGGGAAGTGCTCAGTCATCTAAGCCAAGAAATTTGGAAGACAGCTACCTGGTCAGCTGACTGGAAGAATCCATATTTGTGCCCATTCCAAAGAAACGTGATACAATAGAATGTGGAAATTATTGAACAATATCATTAATATCACAGGCAAGTAAAACTTTGCTGAAGATAATTAAACATGATTGCAGCAGTATATTGATAGGGAACTGCCAGAAATTCAAGACAGATTCAGAAGAGGATGTGGAATGAGTATCATTGCTGATGTCAGATAGATCTTGTGTGAAAGGACAGAATACCAGAAAGATGTCTACTTGTGTTTTATTGACTGTCCATTGGCATTCAATTGTGTGGATCCTAACAAATTATGGACACCATTGGGAATAGTAGGAATTTCAGAACACTTAATTGTGCTCACACAGAACCTGAACATGGACCAAGAGGCACTTATTCAAATAAAACAAGGGGATACTGCGTAATTTAAACTCAGAAAAGTTGTCAAGGTTGTATCCTTTCACCATACTTATTCAATCTTATGCTGAGCAAATATTCCCAGAAGTCGGACAATATGAAGAACGCAGCATCAGGATTGGAGGAAGGCTCATTAACAATCTGCCATATGCAGGTGACACTACCTTGCTTGCTGAAAGCAAAGAGGACTGAAGCACTTACTGATGAAGGTCAAAGACTATAGTCTCCAGTATGCATTACACCTCAACATAAAAAAACAAAACAAAATTCCTTGCAACTGGACCAATAAGCAGCATCATGATAGAAGGAGCCAATACTGAAGTTGTCAAAGATTTCATTTTACTTGGATCCACAATGAACACCCATGGAAGCAGCAGTGAAGAAATCAAACACCATATTGCATTGGGCAAATCTACTGTAAAAGTCATCTAGAAAGTGTTAAAAAGCATAGAGAGATGTCAATTTGAGGACTAAGGTGTGCCTGACCAACCTAAACCATGGTATTTTCCATAGCCTAACATGCATGCAAAAGCTGGATAATGAATAAGGAACGTGGAAGAAGAATTGATGTGTTTGAATTATGTTGTTCATGAAAAATATTGAATATACTATGGAGCCAGAAGAACAAACAAATCTGTCTTGGAAGAAGTGCAGCCAGAATGCTCCTAAGAAGTGAGGATGGCAAGACTTCGTCTCATGTACTGTGGACATGTTATCTGGAGGGACTAGTACCTGGAGAAGGACATCACGCTTGGTAGAGGGTAAGTAAAAAAGAGGAAGACCCTCAGTGAGATGGATTGACACAGTAGCTACAACAGTGGGCTCAAACATAGCAACGATTGTGAGGATGGTACAGAACCGGGAAGTGTTTTCTTTTGTTGCATTTCAAGGGGCATGTCATATGGTCTGAAGACCACACACTGACATAAATTGTTAGTGGTTATGAGGTGGAATTTTAAGCCAGGCCGACTTTGTAATTAAGCCCTAACTCCACTATACTTCAGCTGTGTGAGTACAAGCAGAATATGTTACTTAGATTCACTAAGTTACAGTAAAAATGGGTAATCAAACCGATCTCAAAAAATTATCATAAGGATGAAATACAAGTTGTTAAGAACAGAGCATGGCAAATAGTAGTCAGGATTTACTTAAAATAAATAAACTCTTAATATCATTACCGAGCTGTGGACCAAAGCCTGACAACAATTGATAGAGAAATAAATATGATGTGTTCTATACTCACTGATCCAAATAAGGATCGATGTCATCATTTAGTTTTAAAAAATTAGCACATTTCAGAGCATGTTCTAAATAGTGGATCAAGGGGGTTTGGTACACTTGGGTGGGAGAGTAGAGCAAATAGAAAGCTCTTAGACAAATGGTTCTCTTTTTCCTGAGAATGGCACATTAAGAAGGTTGGGTTTATAGCGAAAAATGGGACTATGGAATTGTAACTATTCTAGTAAAAAATAATTGTACAAAAAAGTGGATTCTGAAGAAAAAGATACAAAGAAATCCGAGTATAACTAAAAATTGCCTCATGGAGGAAATAGATAATTTCTACATTTTTTTATATAAATGAAAAAATATGTATTTTTATGTATTTCTTAAAGAGAACGGAGATCAAGCTTAAAACTATCATACATTCACTTATGCCACTAGTAATAGCCAAAGACATAAAGAGAATTGTGAAATTAAATAAGAGAATATGCTATAATTAATTTATTTTGAAAATAAAAATGGAATTGTTATAATGAATATATTTATTAAAACTTTAATACCTAAATAACTTTAACTGCTTTTTATACAGAATCCATGCTAATGATTTTCTGTTATTTTAATCATGTGTCACGGTTATTGACGAAGCAAACATTATATTTTTCAACGGTATATTTCAGAGCCAATAATTTCTTATCTACATTCAAAGTAAAAGGAGTAAGTTTTTTTATGGTATTAAAAAAAAGTTCCACTGAAATTACCATTGAATATGAGAGGTCTTTTCTCCCTCTCTCCTTTGTAACATAAATGCCACTTTAATACTTACTCCAAATCATATGCATTAAAACATTGCTGAATGCTAATGTGGTATTGTGTTACTCTTTCATGTTCCTAAATGCTGCAGAGTACTCAACAAACTCAAACAAAACAGTGGGTTTTGTACAAAAATAATTTAAAAAAATTAAACGCTACTGCTTTATCTGTTTATGCTCATTATTGTAATAAGGACAAAAGATTCAGTTAGTCAAATAAATGACTTACGGTTTTTGAACTGAAAAATGTAATGAATACAAATTTAGGTAAATGGAATCCAGGAACACTCTATTTTTTTCCCCAAATAATAGAAAAATTGGCATATTTATAACGGGCAAATATTGCAATGGTGCATTTAAAAACAAATAAAAACAAAAAATTCCAAGCAACATTAGTGGAGTCAAAATTCATAAATTATATGAATAGATTATAATTCTAGCCCAAACAGTCTTCTGCTGCCTGGAGAATCCACAATAGGAAACTGCTTCTTTGTGGGTATATTTCGATGTTGTTTGTGAGGTCAGAAATCTGAAAAGAAGGACCCATTTTAAAAGTTTCCATTTGGTATAGACCTTGAAATTCTGTTGAAAGTTATGTTTTTCAGTAGGCTGTATTCCATCTGAAGAATCGCACAACTTATGTGTACTTAATTTTGTTAAATGATTATCTCTTTTTTACTTTTCATAACTACTTCTGGCCCTTGAATGGTGACAATGGTTAACGCGCTCACCTGTAACCTAAATGTTGCTTCGTTTGAGTCCACCCAAAGGCCATTAAAAACCCTACGGAGCACAATTCTACTCTAACACACATAAGGTTTTCATGAGTTGGAGTTGACTCCACAGCATCTGGTATAACAAGAGTACACTCACTCACTCTCCCCTGATTTTCAGGGACCCAGGCTTATCGAGCCTGAAACTTCAGGAGAATCCAACCATCTGTGTTTTCCGGGAGACTTTTCCAATTCACCACACACCACCTGACACCATAGGCCTCTTGTGGTGATTCCACTGCCTCCATCTTCCAGGTCCTGGCTGCCATTCTTATCCAGGAAGCAAACATAGCCTCCTGGACAGAAGTAGTCACCACAGCTGTGTTAACTCCCTCAGTGAGAGTAGTTGCTTCAAGAGCAATCACTTCCTTCTCAGAGGGAGGAACCACTTTAGGAGGATTAGTCCCCTCAGAGCACATCTTCCTTTTCTCAGAAGTTTCCAGAAGTGTTTTTCCCTTGTCTACCTTTGATTTTCTTTGTAACCAGGTCTGGATCTTGACCTCTTTTGCTATGAGAGGAATATTCTTTTGATTTGGGTCATCATATTCACGGAGTCACTTAAATGCTTCTAATTTCTGGCTATTGGTTCTCAGCTTTAATTGATGGCACCAGGCCCACACTATGTTTAGATGAAGCAGGTTAACCGGTGGCAGTTGAGAAGGAAATGAAGGAATTGATATCTTCCGAGGTTTTAGGTTGTCATTGCATGTGCGTTCTGTGAATAGAAAGCATTGTCATCTTTCACAGATATTTTTTCTTTTTTTTTAATTGTACTTTAGATGAAGGTTTACAGAGCACATTAGTTTCTCATTGAACAATTAATAGACATATTGTTTTGTGACATTGGTTGCCAACCCCACGACATGTCAACACTCTCCCTTCTTGGTGTTGGGTTCCCCATTACCAGCTTTCCTGTCCCCTCTTGCTTTCTCGTCCTTGTCTCTGAGCTGGTGTGCCCATTAAGTCACATTTTGTTTTATGGACCTGTCTAATCTTTGGCTGAAGGGTGAACCTCAGGAGTGACTTCAGTGCAGAGTTAAATGGGTGTACACAGGCCAAGTGATCTAAGGTGCCAGACTCAATCACAGATCTTTTTTGTTTAGTCACCCTGTCTGAGGTTCTTGCTAAAATGGATGTGCTTGCTTCATTAAAACTCTGCTGTTCATGGCCTCATTTGCCCTGAGACCAGAAGAACTAGATAGCGTTTGACTACACTATCATTTGTTCTAATCAGGGCCACAATAGATGGACCCTGATACAGTGGAAGAAAAATGTGGAGCAGAACCTCAAATTCCTAAAAAAAAAAAAAAAAAAAAAATTATTTTGAGACTGGAGGACTCCCCAAGACTATTGCCCTAAGATACTCTTCAAATCTTGAACCGAAACTAATCCCTGGGGTCACCCTGTTGGTTAAATTTTATATAAATGGAATCATATGGTATGTGCTCTCTTTTGTCTGGATGTTTTCATGAAGCATAATTAGTTTGAGATTCACCATGTTGTTGCCAAATACTTTGTTCATTCAATTTTATTGCTTTATATTTTCATTTCATTATACGAACATACCACAATTCTTTGATCCATTCACTAGTTAGTGGATATTTGGGTTGTTTTTAGTTTTCAGTTATTATGAATAAAGTTACTGTGGTGTTTCTTATATAATTCTTGGTATAGACATATGTTTTCACTTCTAGGAAAATCCCTATAAATGTACAGATTGGATCATATAGGGGTGTCAATTACTTTTCAAAAAATTGTCACACTGCTTTCCAAAGTGTTTGTACCATTTTATACTCTCACAGTAGTGTATGAGACTTCCAGTTGTTCCTTGTCCTCACCAACACTTGGAATAATCAGTTTTGCTAATTTTAGATGTTCTTATAGGTGTGCAATGGGATTTCATTGTGGTTTTAATTTGCATTTCCCTAATGATTAATAGGAGCCCTGGTGGCCAAGTGGTTAAGAGCTTAGGCTGCTAACAGAAGGGTCAGCAGTTCGAATCCACCAGCCACTCTTTAGAAATCCTATGGGGCAGTTCTACTCTGTTCAGTAGGGTTGCTATAGGGTCAGTAGGAGTTGGAATGGACTCAACTGCAATGGGTTAGGTTTTTGGTCTAACGATTAATGTTGAGCATCTTTTTATGTGTGTATTTGTAATTCATATATCATATTTGGTAAAGTGCCTGTCCAGATCTTTTGACCATTTAAAACAATGTTTCTCTTCTTAATTTTGCAAGTCCATCCTGCATTTCCTGAGGTATAATGTCTGATAACAATTGTTACATATATTTTCTAGCTTTTTTTTTTAGTTAATTCAGGTGGGAGGGTAAATCCTATTCCTGTTACTCCATTTTGGCTAGAAGTGGAAGACCCAGTCATATCAATTTGATGTTCACTTAATTTGCTCTTCTTTCATCTTTTTACTTTCCCATTCCTTCTCCTATCATGCATGTTTCTTTGTTGGCATTATTAACATTGATTCTCAGATTTGTTAATGGAATTAATTGAATATATTATTAAATTTTCATAAATCAGCAAAATAGTTTATATCTAATAATCACTCAGGATGAGTTAATTAGCATACCTTTGTTGGGAGACAAATCTCCATATGGTTCTCTCAATGTTTCTGCAGGTATTGAGAGCAGAAGCACTAACTCTGTTTGTTCTGCACTATTTTTTCAATGATGTTTGTATAGAGACCATCCTTTGAAGAAAGAGATAATATTTACCTTTACAGCAAAGGACTAGTTTGCTTACAGTCTTGGAAAACTGAGATAATATATGCTCCCAGAGCAAAGGGTAGGCATCCTTACTGCCCATTATAAAAGATCTAGGTTCTCTAACCTCAGTGCTCAGTGTTCCTCTCTTGTTGCAACCCACTATGTAAGCTGGTGCTATGTCACTTTTTTTTGTTTTTTTATAGCCTTACAGAAATTGTGGCTTAGGGAATGAGCACAAACACACACACACAAAAATAAGTTTATACCCTTGCTACTGCTATTATTGGAGCCCTGGTGGAGTAGTGGTTAAGAGCTAGGTTGCTAACCAAAAGGTTGCAGTTCAAATCCACCAGCTGTTCCTTGGAAACCCTATAGGGCAGTTCTACTCAGTTCTATAGGGTCGCTATGAGTGGGAATTGACTCTACAGCAGCGGGAAACTGCTATTATTATTATTGCTGGAGATAATAAAATTCTTTCCTCTGACCCAGGAGTCTTTATATCTTCTGTCAACATCCATGGAATTGTGGCAGACTAAATTGCTGTTTGCAGGTAGAGTGGAATCAAAGACTCTTTGTAGTTTGGATAACATTTTGTGAATTATTTATTAACTGAGGTGAAATGGAATCATATATTATGCTAGTAGCTCTTGAAAATGAGTAAATTGAATGAATGACACATTTTGGTCATTCATAACTGATTTAAAAATTTAAGACCAATGCATTGACAAAAATGTAATTAACTACCACACAAGTCCTGAGGAAATTTATATTGCTGTTTTACCATTATGTTTAGAGAAATCGAGCCATAGAAAGGGGTCAGAAGATGATTTGGAAATATAGCCTCTTGAATACTGAAGAATGCCTGCCATCTTTCCTTCTTCAGTCCTTTCTAGCAAACAAAACTTTTCCTGAGCAATTGGGCAATGTGCAGTAAAATAAGATGACAGACGTTCCCATCCTTACATAATCAAAGACCATATCTCATGTCAATTTCTCTTCTCTGTCTAGTAGTCTGTTTTCCCCATTCCCTGCTATATTGTTATCCATAGGACTTTCATCATCATATTTTATTTACTAGTTTGTTTCTATGCCTGCTTTCCTGCACTAAAATGTCAGCAGCAGAACACTGCATAAAAAGGAGATGAGAAATGCTGAACAGAAATACCAGTTAGGGTGTTTAGGTTAATGAGCTCCTGGAATGAGGAGATGATATGAGGCAGGAAATAAGGCTGCAGGTCATGGGAAAAAAAAAATCACATTTCTGCCATGGTATTTTGGTTTAATGCTTGTCTACTGGAATTCACTTCTTAAAAATTGTGTATTATAATCAGCATATTTAAAAAAATGAAATGGAGCCTAAAAACCAATAGTGCTTTTGGGTGTCGTTGAGTCGATTTTTGACTCATAGTGACCCCATATGACAGAGTAGAACTTCCCCATAGGGTTTTCTTGGATGTAATCTTTACAGAAGCAGATTGCCAGGTTTTTCTACAAAGGAGATACTGAGTGGGTTAGAACCATCATCCTTTAGGTTAGCAGCCAATCACTTAACCATAGTGCCACCATAACCAAAAGCCAAACCTGTTGCCGTCAAGTCAATTCTGACTCATAGTGACCCTATAGGACAAAGAACTGCCCCATAAGGTTTCCAAGGAGCAACTGGTAGATTGGAATTGCTCACCTTTTGGTTAGTATCCGTAGCTCTTAACCACTACGCCACTAGGACTCCAGACTGTGCCATGAGGGCTCCTTAAAAAACAGTACTATGGTACACTAATACTTACAATTTATTTTTTGAAAGTTACCTCCTTTTTACAGTATATATTTAAGCACATGAAATTGGGAAGAAAGCTTCCTGGCATTGTAAAAAGAATGTGAATTTGGGGAAAAGAAATGCTGACATGTTGTATAATCTAACTTCATTAACAATTCCAGAAGTAGTCTTTCATATGAATTATTTTTATAAATTGCTGCTGGGAAAAAGTATTCGCTATTGTTTGTGTGATTGGCAAGCAAGCACATCCCTAGATACTTTACAAATGAGCAGAGTCAAATATCCAATAGAGTTTGTGTATCAAATGTATCAACAGTTGAACTCAACTGAGGAGGCTCCTGTACAGCAGTGCAGCCTGATCCACCACTTGGCAGGGATACCTCACATTCCTCCACACCTGGCTTTTGCTTATGGTAATAAGTCAGATTATTCTCAGCAGGATGATGGCTTGCTGATCAGCTGGAAATAAAATTGTATAGTAGATAAATTTATCTTTGGGATTTCTAAAAAGTAAATTAATGTGCTTTAAACCCCCTCATCCTTACTTGGCATCACTGCCCTCACACTTACTTCCTGAATAAAATCCAGCTCCTAGCTTGTTCATATTTCTGAAGTATGAAAGAGCAAACTCTACCTAAGTTAGTGCTTGTCTCCTTGTAGGTTTTTAGAAAAAAATTAAATTCTGATACTGAAATTTTAAGCATCAATATACAAGTTGTGGAGCACATGGGATCAGAGTGGAAATAGCATTGTTTGCCCTTAAATGTCACACCCCACAGATTCTCAGAACTTTGGGGGAAACGCTACCAGATATCTGATCTCTTAAAGTGGAATCAGAAAGTTCATACCTCCGGAAGCAACACCAACCTATGACAAATGGAAAATGTTGGATATTTATGCCCGCTTTCTTGCCACTATGTTGGAACAACTCTGGAGCATATTTTAAGCCATCAGCCAGCGGTGACAGTGGGTCAGAGCCTCAATCGCCCATAGCAGTAGCATGTGCCTCAACACACTGGGTATGGGCTTTCGTCTTTTCTCTCACTTAACTTCACCACCACTCAGATCCAAAGCTTCCTGGAATCACCTCCTGTCATGGATTTAATTGTGGTTCCCCAAAATATCTGTCAACTTGGCTGGGTCATGATTACCAGTATTGTATGATTGTGCACCATTTTGTAATCTGATGTGATTTTCTTATGTGTTGTAAACTCTATCACTATGATGTAATAAAATGGGTTAGCGGCAGTTA
Organism: Dugong dugon; assembly: GCA_030035585.1. Lineage (NCBI taxonomy): Eukaryota > Metazoa > Chordata > Mammalia > Sirenia > Dugongidae > Dugong > Dugong dugon. The sequence continues at coordinate 34,407,834 of CM057475.1, read as the reverse complement.
TACCGATAAGGTCTACAAGATTAGGTAGTGTTTTAAGCCAATCTCTTTTGAGATATAAAATACAGAAGTCAGCAGAGAGATGGAGGACCTCACACCACCAAGAAAGCAGTGCTGGAAGTGGAGCACATCCTTTAGACCTGAGGTTCCTGTGCTGAGATGCTCCCAGACCAAGGAAGGACTGATGTATCACAAGGACCTTCCTCCAGAGCTGACAAAGAGAGAAAGCCTTCTCCTAGACCTGATGCCCTGAATTTGGACTTGTAGGCTACTGGACTATGAGAGAATAAACTTCTCTTTGTTAAAGCCATCCACCTGTGGTATTTCTGTTATAGCAGCACTAGATGAGTAAGACACCTCCCAAATAAATAACTTGCACTCAGAGATCATATAGTTCAGCATTTTCCAAATTATAATTTAGACATTACTAAATACTACCTGAAAAGGGAGTTCCTTTGTTAAATTAGATGAGAAACTTATATATACTGCCCTCATCTTAAAGAATCACATACACAGAGGACTATTATAGGTCAGAATTCTGGCAGTAAAAAGGCTGTTTAACTTTGTTTAGCCTATGCTTTTCCATACCAGTGACTTAATTACTAAATATTTCTCCCTAAATCTCACCTACTAGCAGGGTATAAATTTCTGATTTTCAGTGGAACAGTTTGAAAATAGATAATCTAGTCCAAATTTCAAAGTGAACATGTGAAAAAATATAGAAGAAATGAAGGGTGTTTCCCCCAAAAGGTTTAAATTGCCAAAGCAGGCTAAGACAAATCATAAATCTTAAGCAATTCCAAACTTGACTAATGTTTCAAAGTATACAAGCAAGCACCAGGGAGAAGAAACCTTATTTTCTTGGAGGAGCCTGAAACTGTTAGATGCAAGCCCTAAAAAGTATCTCCTCTAGCATTAAGGCGCCGTGGTGTTTCAGAGTAACAGATGAGTTTTCAGCAATGTATGTGGAAACATTGTTCACAAAGGAAGCTGCTTAAGTTTTGGACTTACTCCTATGTGACTATATTTAAGTTTTAGACTTCTGTTATATGACTATCTCAAATCATCCAGCCAACCATGCCCCCTGAGTCCATAAAGTCTAGGATTATTTACAATATGCAATCAAGATAGACCAGGTATATCCTTGTGAGCCCTGGTGGCCTGGTGGTTAAGCACTTGCTGCTAACCAGAAAGGTCAGCAATTTGAATCCACCAGATGCTCCACGGGAGAAAGATGTGGCATTCTGCTTCTGTCAAGATTTACAGCCTTGAGAACCCTATGGGGGCAGTTCTACTTTGTCCTATAAGGTCTCTACATTCTCATTTAAAGCATTTTATTGAGAGGGATTCCCCAGTATCTTTCCACCAGTAAATACTGTTCACATCTTTACAAAGAGAATCAGTTGAGGTGTTTATTTCTCTGGGCATTCCCGGTAAGGAAGGAGTAAATTACTGAAGTTTTTTTAATCCTTTTCTTCCCACAAAGGTTTGATTTACTCCTGGCCAGTTAAAGGTAGAGTCAGAATGATATTGCCACATTCTTTCATACTTGGTTTTTGTATTTTGCCTGCATCTACTTGACATGCAAATGCTTGGACCTTTGAGCACCCTGGCCAAAAATTCCTTGTTTTTATTCACATAACCGAACTTCTCTTTTATGAAATCTTTATGCAAAATTCATATACTTTCACCTGTTTTTAAATTATTTTATTCAGACTTTGAGGGACTTTTCAGCTTTTTTATTATTCTTTTGTTCTCTCTTTTTCTATTATTACTGACATTTGTGAGCAGAAAAAGTGACATAAATTAAGAACACCATATGTGCAAAAATGTGAAATGGAGAAATAATCTGAAGTGATGGTTTTGTGTATTTGAATAGCACATAGAAATATCAAATAAATACGTAGCAATGTACATTAGACATACATAAAGTATAAGAATCTTCATGTGTGTGTAAATTATAAGCAGACAAAAACATTAATTATAAAAATTATAAGCAGACAAAAAGAAACATTTGAGGCTATTACTCAAGAACATTGATATTCCTTTAACATCTAAAGTAAATGGAATGTTTACAGAATTTTGTTTGTTGTTAGAGGCCCCTTCAGGTGTGAATTGATTTGACAGCCAGGTTTCTTTGGTTTCTTCAGGTGTATTTTGTGCTTTATTTTCCATGGCATGATTGCTGAGAGAAGAGAAAAATCTTTTGTGCACACAAATTTTCATCATGACAGTGTCAAACAAACAGGCCTCAAATCCTAAAATAGTCAATGTTCATATTTTAGGCAATGAGCAATATTAAGGCAATGTCTTATACTGTCACATATTTCTGGGAGGTATTTGCCTGTAAATATTATATAGTTTCTTTTACCTTAATGGACTCAGTTTTTTTCTTATTGACATTGAAGCTGCTTGTCAGTGTTCTTTTCCTTCCCATATTTTACTATATTCCAGAAAAGGTGGGCTTTCTCTGTCAGACTCCTATAGTCTCTTTTATTAAATAACTTGAACCATATTCACCTAGCACTGAATCAAAGGAGATTTCAGCTATATCATATACTATTATTCTCCAAAGATTCTCCCTGCCATCAATGAAACTTTACTGCTTGATAATGCCCAGAGATGTGGTATATTTTACCCTCAAGGTAAAGTTCAAAGCAGTATTCTCTGACAGGCTGGGACATGTACACTTTTGTCTGACTCTGATTCTGTTGTCTTAGGTTCCAAGAATTTATCCCAGTGCCTTCTTTGCTATCTCTGTAGGGTATTCCTGGTGACTTAATCCAAAATGTTTCAGGTAGGTATGCTTCTGAGATAAGTATACCTGAAAATATTCTTACTCTCATTTGTATTATGGTACTTAGATTCAAAATTACTATCCTCATTATAGAATCCAAGGGTTAGAAATATAAAACCAAAAAGTCCCTTGCCATCAAGTTGATTCCAACTCAGTGACCATCTAGGACAAGTAGAACTGCCCCATAGGGTTTTATAGGCTGAAATTTTTATGGGAACAGATTGCTAGGTCTTTTTCCCATAGAGTTTGGTTCAAACTGCCAACCTTTTGGTTTAGCAGCTGAGCGCTTTAACTATTGCACCACCAGGGCTCCTCTTGCTCTGAGATGTGTTATTAATACATTGCCTTTTAAAGATTTGTCAAAGTATTAAAAATATATTTGATATTTTTAGATAAAACTTATAAAGTTGTAATAGCTTCACTGTATATAAAACAACTCCTCATTGCCTATAAACATCTACCCCATTAAACTGTTATAAAAACAACTAATGGAAATAATGTTAATAGCCTCTGGAAATGAGAAAGTACCAATTAGGAAGAAATGTAATCAGGACATATGTGAAGTTTTTCCTGCTGTTGTGCATCTAACAAGAACTGCTATAAAAAAATCCATTGCCATCGAGTCGATTCTGACTCATAGTGACCCAATAGGACACAGTAGAACTGCCCTGTAAGGTTTCCAAGGAGTGGCTGGTGGATTTGAACTGCTGACCCCTTGGTTAGAAGCCAAGCTCTTAACCACTGGGCAACTCAATTATCTTGAGTTAGCGAGAGATTACAGTGAAACACTGTGATCCAGAGATTATAGTTGGAAATTAACACTTTTGCTTTATTTATCATGCTTTCAACATCCATTGTTTGAGATTTCTTATTTCATACAATAAAAAAATAAGATTAGAAAATATTGTTCATAAGCAAATAGCATCTTCAAGATCATTTTGTTCTGAAAAAAAGTCAAAATGGGGAAAACAACCATCTCCAAACCTCACCATCCTATGTAGTTCTCATCCCCATGTACACGTGCTTACGTGGGACAGCAGAAGGGCATCGGGGGGAAGTAATTACCAAGTAAATGCTAAAATGTAAAAAACGACAAGTGACTTCTGAAACCTAGAAAGCAAGATAATAAAATCATTGCAACCCCTTCCTTCATCCCCCCAGCTTTTCACTGAAGGATGCAATCTTCCAGGGTAGGATTCAAAATAATAACATTGAATTATGATACTGAAAATATCTTTAAAACTGTTTTTGAGGACCATCTGTGATGGCAGTTCACTCTTCTCATATGGTGGTTTACTCATGTTCAGGAGGCTAACACATGGGTAAGAAAGACGAAATAGTGTAAGTGATGTGAGAAGGAAAAGGGCTGCACAAATGTGAGAGGAATCTGAGTAGTTAAATGACTCATAGCCGAGAAAATCCAGCGATTGCATGAACAAAAGAAATTTCCCAAAGAGCCTAGAAGAATAAAATATTTCATACTCAGAAGTAACATTTAGCAGTTTCTCTAACTTACAGGCTGAAGCAAAACAAACCCTAAACTTAACAAACAAAACTTCTGTTGGGTGTTTAGAGCAGAGGGCAGTTACTTCACAACTCATGTGCTTGTTCTTAGAGAGGGAGGTATTTTAATAGGGTTTATAAATTTTAGACATCCTTCTAAGTGTGAGGCAGTATGATTCAAACTATTCTGTGTTCCTAAGAATGCAGAAATATTTTATTACTAACCATATATTTTTAAGCTATAAATAGCCCAGCAATTGTTTCTTCATACCCAATATGGTTCAGGATTTAAACCCAGGATGAAAGGAAGAGATTGAAGTGAGTTAAGCACTGTGTGGCGACATACTTTTGCATCTCTGGTGTGGGAAACAGAGAATTTAACAGTGCTAGTAGCCCAGCCTTTGACCAAGTTCCATTTGAAATCAACAAAAAATTTTACTTGAGATGCAGATCCTTTGAGAAGTGGCTTTTCTCAGTCCAACAAATGTATAGTTACTACTATCAAAGGTTAAAGGAGATTTTCCTGAATTATTTGCCTGGTGATCCCAGAATTGGGTTCAGAAGGTTTATGCTCTCTGATATAACCACTCCAGTATGTCCGTGTCTTCATATAATACACAACTTTATCCTCACTCACAAAGTGGTCCCACATGTGTGTTCAGACTGTGAACATGGACTCAGGCTCCCTCCCTTCGGGGGCTATACCTTCCTCACTGTCCTCAGTATTCTGTCCATTCAGTCAACAGATGGGGAAAGAGAATGGAGGATGATGAGTGGGAGGGTTTTATGAGGTAAGGTTGGAAGTTGTATACATCATCTTTACAAATATTCTCTTGGGTAGAATCCAGTCACATGGCTATACCTAATTGCAAGGGAGGGTTAGAAATGTAGCCTTCTTGTGGGTCAGTGGGAAAAAGAAGCATTTGGTGAACATCCAATAATTTGGACAATTTCTCTCTCCATAGATACTGATTTATATTTCCTGAGTTTATTTCTTGTGAGAACAAAACAATTATATATTTATCTTACCAAATTCCATTGCTTTCCAGGCCATTGAGAGTATGTGTGTGTGCATGCACACACACGTGCATATGAGTTTAAGTAAAAACGATACTTCGCTGGAATTCTGAAGCAGAAGTTTGCTTTCATGCTCTTACTACTCTAATTTCAGCATCACCTTGGTACCTCAGGCAGCACCTACTCTTTGACTTCAGACTGCGCAAACCAATACCTGTGTAAGGTGGTCAAGCGTTGGACTAATAACCAAAAGTCTGGCAGTTCAAACCCACTAGCTGTTCTGTGGGAGGAAGATGTGGCAGTCTGCTTCTGTAAAGATTACCGTCTTGGAAGCCAAATCAATTTGACTGCAATAGGTTTGGTTTTATTTTGGTTTTACCATTATATCACATCCAACTCTTCCAGTATACCAGCACCCTAAACTCCTTCCTGGATAGAAAACCCTTTTTAAAATATACATGTCAGACATTCCATAGTGTTAAGGACTATCAGTGAGCTGACAAATAAATGTACGTTAAAGTCTTAATGGGAAATAATGGATTAGTGCATTGTTTATACCAAAATGGTACATAAATGCTTTGCAACAGAATCACCTGAGATGTCTGTTTAATTTTTAAAATCTAAACCTGAAAATGTGAATCAGAATTTCCCAGAGGGCTGTCTGCAATCAGCATTAAAAAAAAAAAAAAAAAACTCCATGTGACTCTACTGAACATTAATTTTTAAGAAGTAGAGAGAGTGACAGACAGTGGCACTGTCTTCCCAGAAAACATATAAAGATTTGTATAATTACAGTGACCTTAGAGGGAGGAATATATGTATCTATATATAACTTATATACAGTAAAACCTGGGAAAGCCAAACCTGTGTAAGGCAGAAACTTGTCAGAGAAGGAAAACTCACATATTTTCCACTAATAGAGAGCGATAGAAAAGTGGTTTAAGACTGCACCCTGTCAAAGGTGGAAAACTTGCAAGACCTAGAAAAACAAGGCAGTCCTGAAGCATTCCGGCTCTCACAGGTTCTCTCTGTGTGTGTATATACATACATATATATGGGTGTATATATATATTCATATATATATCGCTTTTTTCTTTTGTTTGCTACTATAACATGTGGAAAGAAACACAGCATAACAATCCTCAATTTGAATATCATGGCTATTCCTGGTGCGTCTTTTTTGTTTGTTTATTTTTTCCCTTTAGGCAAAGCATTTAACACCAGATCCCAAGTTATTTAGTCTATAAATGATAATAATAATACTTAATTAACCAATACCTGAAAGCACAAAGAGGTTCAATACCTATAATATTACTATTAATATTTGTTTAAAAATTGTAGACTGCCAAATACTTTCTATTTTCATTGAAAAGATAAAATTGGTGACAAAATCAAAATGAAGAAAAGAAACAAGGAGACAGTTTTGTGTATAGTGTGAGGAAGGGGTTCAGATTTATTCTTTTTTCCACTTTTACCTAGTTATCCCAGAATCATTTAACAAAAAGACATCATTTCTATCATTCTTCTGGAGTACCTTCTTTGTCATAAATCATGTCAATATAAGCCTGAGTTTGTTTTGGGTTATCTTTATTCTTTTCCACAGTTCTACATATTTATTTTGTATATTTAAAGTTGATTTTAATATATTTTTAGTAGGTAGAGGAAAAACATTTTATCTTGCATACCAAATGTCCATTAGTAGGGGCTAAATAGGATACTGTGTGAGTGAAGTGGTCTAAGGAAAGTCACATTTAGGGTCATTAAGAAAGAGAGTGAGGATTGATTACTAATGTCTGTTATGGGAATGGGAACTGAGAATGGCCATCAATGGTAATTCTTTTATAGACCAATTTGCAGCTGTATGGATCAAAGCCAATCAGAATTTGGCACACTGTAATATTGTAGCAACATTTCATTTATACTCTTAATTCTAAAACCCATTTCCATAGATTTTCAAAGATGTTTGTGATGAAAGGATACTTGAATTGTGTTATAATCATATCACAAGTGGTTAACTTGCTTCTCTCAGGCCTTTGTTCTATTATCTCATAAATTTCAAATGGATTTTTGAAGGATTATTTCATGAAGGAAGGAACGCAATGTTCAAAGAGCCTCTGGTTGACTTCAAAGAACTCATGCCAAATATACGTAGGACGAGATTGATTAAATAAATAAGGAGACTTAGCAAGTTTAGTTTTCATTTACTCTTCCCAGATATGGTCTGTTCAGCAAAAATCGTCATTAAAGAAGCAAGCAAACAGTGCTTGACATAGTGTGATGAATACAAGGACTGTGGTTTCTAATTCAAGAACACAAGAAGATGCGATCATTAACCATTAGGGAAATGCAAATCAAAACTACAATGAGATACCATCTCACCCCGACATTACTGGCATGAATCAAAAAAACAGAAAATAACAAATGTTGGAGAGGTTGTGGGGAGACTGGAACTTTTATGCAGTGCTGCTGTGAATGTAAAATTGTACAAACACTATGGAAAATGATATGGCGCCTCCTTAAACAGCTAGAAATATAAATACCTTATGATCCAGAAATCCCATTCTTAGGAATATATCCTAGAGAATTAAGAGCCATCACAAAAATAGACATATGCACAACCATGTTCATTGCAGCATTAATCACAATAGCCAAAAGATGGAAACAACCTAAGTGCCCATCAACAGATGAATGGATAAACAAATTATGGTACACACAATGGAATACGACTAAACAATAAAGAACAATGATGAATCTGCAAGGCATCTCACAACATGGTTGAATCTGGAGGGCATTACGCTGAGTGAAATCAGTCAATCACAAAAGGACAAATATTGTATTGGACCACTATTCTAAAAAAAAAAAAAAATTTTTTTTTACTTGTAGAAGAAAACAATCTTTGATGGTTACGAGGGAGGGGAGGGGTGGGGAGGGGAAATAACTAACTAGATAGTAGACAAGTGTTAACTTTGGTGATGGGAAAGACAACACACAATATAGGTGAAGTCAGCACAACTTGACCAAGGGAAAGTCATAGAAATTTCCTAGACACATCCAAACACCTTGAGGGATTGAGTTACTGGGGCTGAGGGCTTGGGACCATGGTCTTGGGGAACATCTAGGTCAAGTGGCATAACATAGTTCAAAAAGTAAATGTTCTACATCCTACTTTGGTGAGCAGTGTCTGAGGCCTTAAAAGCTTAAGTGCAGCCATCTAAGATACATTAATTGGTCCCATCCCATCTGGAGCAAAGGATAATGAAGTAAACCAAAGACACAAGGAAAACAAGGACTAATAGACAATATGAATCACAGCCTCCACCAGCCTGAGTCCAGAAGAGCTAGATGGTGCCCGGCTACCACCACTGACCACTCTGACATGGATCACAATAAAGGGTCCCGGACAGAGCAGGAGAAAAATCTAGAACAAAATTCAAATTCACAAAAAAAGACCAGGCTTACTGGTCTAACAGATACTGGAGGAACTCCTGAGGATATGCCAAACACCCTACTTACTCAGAACTGAAACCACTCCAGAAGTGTCCACATTTCAGCCAAAGGTTAGACAGGCCTATAAAACAAACAACAACACAAGTGAGGAATGTGCTTCTTAGTTCAGACAAGTATAAGAGCCAAATGGGCAACACCTACCCAAAAGCAAAGGTGAGAAGGCAGGAAGGGACAGGAAAGCTGGACAAATGGACATGGGAAACCCGGGGTGTAAAGGGAAAGGGGGAGAGTGCTGACACAATGCAAGGATTGAAACCAATGTCAAAATAATTTGTGTATAAATTTTTGAATGAGAAACTAATTGGCACTGTAAACTTTCTCCCAAAGTACCATATAAGTAAAAAAGTACACAATAAGAGTAGTATCTTGGATTGACCAGTCCAAGGAGGACATTATATGTTATAAAACAGTCCAAGGGTTTAGAGAATTTGAAAAGCAAAGGACTGAGGACTAAAGTATGAAACTTTATGGAAAACTTTGGAGTGTTTGTTGTAAGGTCAGAAATTCTTTACCCAGATTTCCTGCCACTTCTGTGAAGAGCGAGTCATGCCTGAAAGAAATTTAATTTGTAATTGTTTGTTATGGATTGAATTGTGTCTCCCCAAAATATCTGTCAACTTGGCTTGATTCCCAGTATTGTATGGTTGTCTCCCATTTTGTGATCTGATGTTATTATACTATGTGTTGTAAATTCTACCCTCTATGGTGTTAATGAGGCAGGACTAGAGGCAGTTACCTTAATGAGGCAGGACTCAATCTACAAGTTTAGGTTGTGTTTTAAGTCTATCTCTTTTGAGATATAAAAGAGAATTGAGCAGAGAGACATGGGGACCTCATACCACCAAGAAAGAAGTTGGTTCTGACTCACAGCGACCCTGTGTACAACAGAACGAAACACTGCCCTGTCCTGCACCATCCTCACAATTATTGCTATGTTTAAGCTCATTGTTGCAGCCACTGTGTCAATTCATCTTGTTAAGGGTCTTCCTCTTTTTTGCTGACCCTCTACCTTATCAAGAATGATGTCCTTCTTCAGGGACTAGTCCCTCCTGATAACATGTCCAAAGTACGTGAGATGAAGTCTTACCATCCTCGCTTCCAAGGAGCACTCTGGCTGTACTTCTTCGAAAACAGATTTGTTCCTTCTCCTGGCAGTCCATGGTATATTCAATATTTTTTGCCAACACCATAATTCAAAGGCATCAGTTTTTCTTTGGTCTTCATTAATCATAGTCCAGCTTTTTCATGCATATGGGGAGATTGAAAATACGATGGCTTGGGTCAGGTGCACCTTAGTCTTCAAGGTTACATCTTCGATTTTCAATGTTTTAAAGAGATATTTTGCAGTAGATTTGCCCAGTGCAATGGATCATTTGATTTCTTGACTGCTGCTTCCATGGGCATTGTTTGTGGATCCAGGTAGTATGAAATTCTTGTTAACTTCAATATTTTTTCCGTTTATTATGTTGTTGCTTATTGCTCCAGTTGTGAGGATTTTTGTTTCCTTTATTTTGACATGTGATCCATACTGAAGGCTGTAGTCTTTGATTTTCATCAGTAAGTGCTTCAAGTCCTCTTCGCTTTCAGCAAGGGTGTCATCTGCATAATGCAGGTGGTTAATGAGTCTTCCACCAATCCTGAAGCCATGTTTTTCTTCTTATAGTCCATATATGTATATACATGTATATATACATTATATATATATCACTATATATGTAAAATTTAATTATATATAAATAACCATGGAAGGCCAGAAGAATGAACAAATCTGTCTTGGAAGACGTACAGCCAGAATGCTCCTTAGAAGCAAAGATGGTGAAACTTCATCTTACATACTTTGGACGTGTTATCAGGAGGGTCTAGACCCTGGAGAAGGACATCAAGCTTGGTAAAATAGACAGTGAAAAAGAGACAGACTCTCAACAAGGTGGAATGACACAGTGGTTGCAACAACGGGCTCAAGCATAACAATGATTGTGAGGATGGCATAGGACTAGGCAGTGTTTCGTTCTGTTGTACTTGGGGTCGCTGTGAGTCAGAACTGACTCAATGGCACCTAACAATTACAACAACTACAACAACCATGTACGAAATATTAGACAGGCTTCAAGAGACTTCAGTTGAGATAAAACAAGCTCACCATCCTCCTCATAAAACTTTAATATTGTCAAACTAAGACAAACATCCTAGAAGAAAACATCTTTTGAATTCTAAGATAGCACTAAATGTGAATACTGCTCCTAATACAACATTTAAAAATGAACCAGGTTGTTAATGACTTCTTTAAAAATAAAGCAGAATATTTAGGTAGAAAATAGCAAACCGTTGATAGCAATCAGTACTGCAAAAAAGTTAGATGAGTTTCCTGTAGCTTCCCGGTGTCATGACTGAAATAAATATCTCTTTAAAAAATAAAGTAAAATAAATTACAAAGAGAACGCCTTATTTCATAGTTTAAATATATTTAAATATAAAATATATATACGCATTAATGCGCATGTAACCCTATGGTTTTCCTTTTTGTCTTATAAAACAGATGTACAATATACGTGATGATTAGAATTTATTTGCCCATCCTTTTTGTTGTAAAATTAACTTTTTTTTTCCTCCACTAACCACTTCTACTCTTTCAGATCACCACCACCATATCAATAGAGTTGAATTTAATTAGTGAATAAGTTTCTGAAAAATCCTGGGATGAGGGAAGAGATGGAGGGTGGATCAGTGAAATAGATGTCTTCTTATAATGCCAGCCGAACATTTTTTAATCAGATAAGATGTTTCTTATTCCTGTATCAAAAGAACTAGAACATCCCGTTGCTAGTGCCGAGGGGGTCCAAAACAATCAAACACGCAAAAAAAACCCCATTGTCCTTCAGTGGATTCTGACTCATAATGACCCTGTAGGACAGAGTAGAACTGCCCATAGGGTTTCCAAGGCTGTAAATCTTTACCAAAGCAGAATGCCACATCTTTCTCCCTTGGAGCCGCTGGTGGGCTCCACCTACCCACCTTTCAGTTATCAGTGGAGTGCTTAACCATTGTGCAATCAGGGCTTCTTAAGGGGAGGACATAGGTACCTAAAATATATCTTCTCTCATCTTTACGTTCCAGTAATCTCTGAATATTATTCATTCCTATTAAAAGCTGGAGGAGGTGGAGAAAGCTGCTGATGAGAGCAAGAGAGGTATGACAGTTATTGAAAACCGAGCCGTAAAAGATGAAGAAACTATGGAACTCCAGGAAATCCAACTCAACGAAGCCAAGCACATTGCACAAGAGGCAGATCGGAAGTACGAGGAAGTGGCTCCCAAACTGGTGATTGTTGAAGGGGAATGCACAGAGGAGCGAGCTGAACTGGCAGAGTCTGGTTGCCGAGAGATGCATGAGCAGATCAGATTGATGAACCAGAATCTGAAGTGTCTGAGTGCTGCTGAAGAAAAGTACTCTCAAAAAGAAGACACATATGAGGAAGAGATAAAGAGTCTTACTGATAAACTCAAGGAGGCAGAGACCCGTGCTGAGTTTGCTGAGAGATCCGTAGCCAAGTTGGAAAAGACAATTGATGATTTGGAAGATAAACTGAAGTGCACCGAAAAGGAGCACCTCTGTACACAAAGGATGCTGGACCAGACTCTGCTCGACCTGAAGGACAAGATGAGCACCTCAGTCCCGCCCTGCCGCTGCTCCTCCCTTTGGTCGGGACTCACTTGACTCTGCCTGAGGCCAGCCTGCTGGAAGCTGACCTTTAAACTGAGGGCTGATCTTTAACTGGAAGTTGCTTTCTCCTCTCTCCGTTCCAATGCACCCACCCCTCCCCAGTCAGGTCTTTTTTGCTTTTTTTCTGCCAAACTGTCTCTGCCTTTCCTCAGAGATTCCGACTTGGCTAGGGGCTGAGTACCTTTGGAACATTTAAGGGAACGTGAGCGCAGTGCAAGTGTCTTTAAAAGCACGTTGTGATGTACACATTTTGTAATTAACTTTTTGGTTGTGATAGCAACCATTTGTAAAACAATCCAAATAACTCCACAGCTCCCAAGCAGCAATCTAATCCCTTTCTTACTTTTGGAAGGTAACTTGTCAGCTTAATACATATTACCCTCTGTACAGAGGAGGGAGAGAAGTGTGGGCCTGCCTTACTGAGAGCGGAACACAGCCAAGGGAAAGACTCCCCTACGGGAACCCTCACTGTGCTGTATAAAGCACCAGCCGAACCAGAAAGGTGATTCCAGGGGGAGTTAGCCAAAACAAATTCTAAAAAGTGCTGTTCAGGTTTTCAGCTTTAAAGTATCTAGAAACAAGGTGATTTTAATTTTATTTTTTTCGCCAGAAGTGACCAAACTAGTATGATGAGGCCTCTGTTTGAGACCAAATCATTGTCCCATCCTTTCTCTACCTCTTCCCAACTATTCACAGAATAGATCACGTGCCCCTATGTTTGAATGACCACTTATTTGCTCTCCTGCCACCTTTTTAAAAAGACAAAAAAGGAAATTACGTTTTACCACTGATGTAGTCATATGAAACTCATCTCGTCACCCTATTCTGGGTCTGAAGCTGCTGTTTCTCAAAGGGCTTTGTATCAGTCAGTGCTGGAGAAAATCTTGAATAGCTTTAGTACAAAACTTGTATGAAATTTTGTATTATTTTGAAACATGGTTTCTTTGGGGCTGGTGTGCACTGACCACCCCATCTGGCTGTGCGTCCTCTCTACAGTCTGTAGACTGGCAGTATGCTGACCTGTTTAACAACTTAATATTAAATTACTTAATATTAAAGCTGTTTCATACTTAATATTAAATTGACAAATTTAATACGGTAAAATAAAGTTATTACAGTAGTCACAAGGTGTTTAAAAACCACACTTGTTTTACTAAGTGATGTGAAATAGGTCACTATTGCTTACTAATATAAATGTTTTACATTATGGATTTTTTTTTTCCTGTTCTGTTTTCAATAATTAGTCCCTGAAACAGTGAGAAGTAAAATGTTAGACAGGGTACTTGATTTTGCATTGCTGAAAATGCTTTCCAGTGTTCTCAGAAAGTTAGCTCATGGGCCCTTAGTGACTAATATGCCAAGAAGCTGGACGAAGCTGGGAAACAGGTGGTTCCAGTCAGTTTCCCGTGGGTGTGTACTTGTGACGGTAACTGTCACCATCTATGAATACTAGAGTCATTATACTACTGTAGTCATTATTTTGGTCGGTATAAAATTCAGCCTTTAGAACTGATGTCGTTAGGTGCTGTCGAGTCAGTTCCCACTCATAGCAACCCTGTCTGTGACAGAACAAAACACTGCTCAGTCCCGCGCCATCCTCACAATCGTTGCTATGTTTGAGCTCGTTGTTGCAGCCACTGTGTCAACCCATAATTACACAATTATGGATCTCACAATTACAATCACTGCATTCAACTTGTTTTTAAGTAGTGACATTCCAAAATAGAGGATCCATTCTGGTGTCACTCCCACGTTGCTTTAATGTGATATCTAATTACTTAAATGTGTTTCAGCTCTTCAGTTACTGTCATTATAGCAAGTCCCAGTAATAAGCAATGATTACTCAGGGAGATGTGTTTACCTCAGGAGGATGAAAGCATTTGTGCTGCTTTCTAAGTGTGTACTCTGCCAGAATGCCTACATGTACTCACCACTGGTGTGTGCAGATAATTCTATTTTAAGGATAAAAATGTACCTGGAGGGTTTTTTTCACCAAAGTGGGGAAAAACAAAAAACGAAACTCTTTAATAGGTTCCCATGGCTCCTTGGGTGAAGGCTTTGACTCCCTGTAGCTATCAGGGTAAAGGTAGAAAGTCCCCCTGAACTCATTACTCCTCTATTTCCTACCTTACACCATACGCTCCAAGCTTGGCTTGGCCACTTGTATTCTCGAAATCGCTGTTTCCTCATACCACCTGAGCTTCACTCAAGATGTTCCTTTTGCCTAGTATATGTGAGTATCCTTGGTGCTATCAAAACATTATGACTCTTAGTCCTTAACAATGACAATAACAAAGATTATTTTTTGTTACAATTAGTTTTTCACAGATTTTTCCTCCATGTCTCCAAATTTAAACTCGAAAAGGGCAGGAATATTGTCTTTATCATCTTTTTTTATTCTCAGAAGTTAGGTTCGGCACATAGTTGACATTCAGGAAATGTTTGATGAAATCTGCAGCTCTTTGGGAAACCTTCACTGACCCTTTCAAATCAGACTGTTTCTATCATAGCACTATCCGTTGTGTGACCCTTATTAATAAATTCCTCAATAGTAGGATCTGAAAATAAATCTCTTTTGACCCTCAGTACTTAGCACCTGATATTCATGCAGAATACTCAATGTTTGTTGGAAAATGACATACCTAATATGTTTTGGGGGTCCCCAGGTG
The DNA here is from genome assembly GCA_030035585.1 of Dugong dugon. Taxonomy (NCBI): domain Eukaryota; kingdom Metazoa; phylum Chordata; class Mammalia; order Sirenia; family Dugongidae; genus Dugong; species Dugong dugon. The sequence goes on along the minus strand of CM057475.1, from coordinate 34,392,624 downwards.
TGTAAATGGTTAATGAGCTAGGCTGCTAAGCAAAAGGTTGGTGGTTCAAGGGTACCCAGAGAACCCTTGAAAGGAAGGCCTGGTGATCTCCTTCAAAAAATCAACCTTTGAAACATCTGTGGAGCACAGCTCTACTCTGACATACACAGGTCACCAGGAGTTGGAATCAACTCCATGGTAAATGTTTTTTGTTGTTTGTTTTTTAATGTTATTACAAAAAAATGTAATTGGTGTTAAGGGCATAGGAATTTTTTTTCTTTCCATCCTTTCTTGTAATTTGACATAGTTAGTATTAAATGGGGAGAGATAGTTTAACAAACTTTGTAGTAGTAAATCACCAGTAATGTCTTTAATAAGGAGCCCTGGTGGTGCAGTGATTAAGCACTCAACTGCTAACCGAAGGGTCAGCAGTTTGAATCCACCAGTGGCTCCTTGGTAGAAAAGACCTGGTGATCTGCTCCTGCAAGGCCTAGAGCCTAGGAGACCCTATGGGGCAGTTCTACTCTCTCCTACAGGGACACTATGAGTCAGAATCGACTCGATGGCACACAATGTCTTTAATTTATGGTCTATCGATATCAAGGAATCAATTCATAATTGTTGTGCCCAGAATAATCTTTAAATTATCTAATATGAGTAAGTAAAGGATTGGATAACTCGCTCAGGACTGTGTTTATATTTTTGAGATGACACTCCCTATGAATTATTAAAATACCAGCAGCTCCAAGAAAAGCCATTAATGTTTGATGACATATGATCCAATGAATATTTACTAAGTAATTTAAAGTAGGAAGGCACTAGTGTAGGTTCATTTGTGGATACAAAGTTATGTATATTCCTTACAGAGCAATTAAGAGAGCAGATAGTTAATGACAGGGTCTGTATCGAAAAAAAGAAAGGGCAGAGGTGGTTCACTGGTAGAATTCTCACCTTCCATGTGGGAGACCTGGGCTCAGTTGGTGGCTAATGCATCTTATTTGCAGCCATCACCTGTCAGAGGAGGCTTGCATGTTCCTATGATGCTGATCAGGTTTCAGAGGTACTTCCAGACTAAGAAACTAGGAAGAAAAGCCTGGCAATGTACTTCCAAAAATCACTCAGTAAAAACCCTGTAGATCACAATGGTCTGATCTAAGGCCACTCATGAGGATGGCACAGGATTGGGGAACATTTCATTCCTTTGTGCACTGAGTTGCAACGAGTCAGGGAGATTCCATGGCAGCTAAGGATCACCACCTTCATGTAGTCATTCTTACTTCCTCTATCCCATCCCCACTATCTCTGCAAATTTTATGTGTGTGTGTGTATATATATGTACACACACATACTTGTATATTGCAGAGCTCCACAAAGATTTTATATATGTGTGTGTGTGTGTGTGTGTGTATGTGTGTATACATATATGGAGGGAGCCCTGGTGGTGTAGTGGTTAAGAGCTCGGCTGATAGCCAAAAAGTTGGCAGTTCGAGTCTACCAGCTGGTACTTGAAAACTCTATGGGGCAGTTCTACTCTGTCCTATTGGGTCACTATGAGTTGGAATTGACTCGATGGCAACGGGTTTGGTTTGAGTTTTGCACATATACGTGTGTGTGTGTGTGTATACATATATATATACACATACACACATATTTATGATTGAATTCCTCTACTCAATTTATTATTTCTTTCCTTTCTCTTATTTCTTCCCCATGGTTGAAAATGACACGCTGGAATAGAGCTAAGCACTGTAATCATAAAGAGTAAGTTTCCAAAGTACAAAGCAGCACATCTTCTAGCAGGTTTCTTTATTATTTTCAGGGAGTAATTGAATGAAACAACCAGAGGTAGAGCCAAACTTCAGTAAATACATCATTCTAAATTACTCTTTTCTTTCTAGAACATCTGGCTGGGGTGATCTAGGACTTACATGTATGGAGACTATGGACTGGTCATTGCCTCTGAGGGGAAACATTACCCTCAAGTATATATATAAAGCATAAATTATTGTCCACTGATTAGCTATGTGAGAAGGTAGAAAATTTAATACATCTACTTTTTTAAGCTAGATTAATATAACTGGCATTCTTGGTATTTGTGATTGGTTCTTAAGATTAGACTCCAAATCACTGTAATACGAATTCATAAACTGAAAAATTTATAGGATCGTATTTTAAAGAAACTCATCTATTCTTCCATAAAATAACTTCCACGTGTTTTTCCTGATTTTTTTTTTAATTGTACTTTAGACAAAGGTTTACAGAACAAATAGCTTCTCATTAAACAGTTTTATGACAATGGTTAACAACCCCACAACATGTCAACATTGTCCCTTCTCAACCTTGGGTTCCCTATTACCAGCTTTCTTGTCCCCTCCTGCCTTCTAGTCCTTGTCCCTGGACTGTTGTGTCCCATTAGTCTCATTTTGTTTTATGGGGCTGTCTAATCTTTGGCTGGATGGTGAACCTCAGGAGTGACTTCATTAGTGAGCTAAAAGGGTGTCCGGGGGCCATACTCTCAGGGTTTCTCCAGTCTCTGTCAGGCCAGGAAGTCTGGTCTTTTTTTGTGAGTTAGAATTTTGTTCTACATTTTTCTCCAGCTCTGTCTGGGACCCTCTGTTGTGATCCCGGTCAGAGCAGTCAGTGGTGGTAGCTGGACACCATCTAGTTGTACTGGACTCAGTCTAGTGGAGGCCGTGGTAGTTGTGATCCATTAGCCCTTTGGACTAATCTTTCCCTTGTATCTTGTTTTCTTCATTCTCCCTTGCTCCCGGAGAGGTGAGACCAGTGGAGTATCTTAGATGGCTGCTCACAGACCCCAGACTCCTATGATTTTTTTATAGTACATATAAACAGAATAAATATGGGAGCAATGGATTACATACAGTTCTATGGCTTATTTCTTTCATAATTTTTACATGCGATAATCTCATATTTTAATAGTCCTGTCATCTCCTGAAAGCAGTCCCTGGATTTTCTTCCCTTCTTTCACCTCAGAACACAACTTTAGATACATAGTACTTTATTCATTTTAAACGATTGCTGACTCTTTCACTAGTGTTTTATGACTAAGAAATGCAGGGTGAAATAAATTCTGTGTGCCTTACATAGGCATGCTTGCCAAAGTCCACCTGACAATATAAAGTTTAGAAATGCACGTTAACATGGCATTTGAAATCTAATCTCTCTATATTGCAGAGCTCTATGAAGACTTACAAGGTTTTTTTTTTTTTTTATTTGTAACTATATCAATGGTTATAAATTCAATCTAATAACACAAATAGGAGAATTTACACTCCCCAAATACAAACAGTTTAACAAGCCTTCAAAACAAACATAAAAGAGGTTGACTCTTGAGACTCCAGTACTCAGAACTAATACCTAGGCTATTTAAGGTTTCGAGAGCGAAGTATGTCAGTAGGTCACATCAATGAATGAATTCCAAATCTAAGTACTAAGTTCCTCAGAGCCCAAAGGTTCAAAGTACCAAAAGGGTCAAAGACTAGGCTGGGAATAATAATGAAACCAGTTTATTTAATTTCATACTTCATTCATATTTCAAAAGTTATACATATCTGGTTCAAAGATGAGACATAAAGGTTTTAATACAAGTTGTAAAAAAAAAGGAATGGGGTGTGTTAATCACAGAAAGGCTCTCAAATGGGAGAAAGCTAACATTGTGTGAACTAGGTAGTTACTCCATTTTCAAAGTTAGCAGAAACTTCTCAGATGTTATTTATGACTAATAATTCTATATATTTCTGTAGATACTTGTTTTATTTCTTTTTAGAAGAACAAGTTTATGAAAATAATCAATACCACCTCAATAAAATATACAATCCCAATTTTAGATGAATATGTACTGGTAGCACAGAGAAGAAGAGATTTATTTTCAGGGACATTCAAGGCCTTCATTGATCATCAGTACTGCAAAAAAGTACACGTTCATCACTATTAGAAATAAACAGTAACAGGAGATAGCCTTTCCTTTTATGGCAGGGTAGAATATTAGAAGTGAACAGAGAAACATGCAACTGAAGACAGCCAGGGTTTTTCATCTACAGGATATACAGTAAGCCCCCACCTGTGTCATGCTCAGAAGTGAGGTTGTGTTGAGGAGTTCACAGTCCATTCTGCAATGAGTGGGGCCAAGGGAAGAGCTGGAGAAGAAGAGAGAGGTTAGCCTAGGGCAGGCTGGGCATGGAGATGAGGGGCTAAACTTCAACTATAACATAAGCTCCTTTCTCCCCATCTCTCCACTATGGGCAGCAGAGCTCAGATGTAGAGAGACAGACCAAAGGCTCTCCTTCCTTCCATAGCAGGAGTCTAGGGTCTGACCTGCTCTGTCATCCTTTCTCATGCTGCTGGCTCCTAGGAGCTGTGGCAAGCTCACATATCCAGCAGTTTGTGGGCCGTTGGCCTTGGGGAGACATGGTACTGGAAGAAGGTGAGGACTAGCTTCCAGTTTGTCCCCTCCTATTTATCTTGTCCCTCATTCACCTGGGGGGGGGGGGGGTCACACCTCTGTCTCCTGCAATGTTGTCCCCAGTGTTCTGGTCCTGGGGCCCAGTCAGTTGTTGGGCCTTATCTTCAAGGAGATCCCGGCGGAGAGGCACCTCCTGCAATGGCTGCGGCTCTGCCTCTGCCCCAGGCAAAAGCGTTTTATTCTGAAGGGTGTATAACAGCTGGAGGAAGGCCTGGTGTCTGGGAAGAGAAGGGGGATGTGAGAGGGGGAACCTTAGCTGGACCACTCTAGCCTACAGCCTATACTCCTAGCCTCACCTCTGCAGCTTGTCCTGCTCCTGCCCTGCCTGATGCTTCAGGCTTCTGAGTTCCTGATATAGCCGATCAACCTCCTGCTGAGTTCCCCTCTGACGATCTCTTACTTCTGCCAGATGCTGCAGACGCTTCTCCTGCCAGGAACAAGGGTGCAGACAAGGCTCATAAGGAGTCAAAATCTTAGAACCATCGCCCCCTCACCCCCCCAACCCCAACACACACACGCACACACACAAACCCTTCATCCTAGACCCAGCTCAGGACTCGGACCTACAGAGGGAAAGAAGGAACTTGATAGCTTTGGGCAAGAGCAAGGGCCTAGAGAAAAGAAAGGGTAAGAGTAAGCTTTCCCAGGGTAAGGTGCTTTGGACGGAAGGGACACAAAGATGATAATACTTATTTAGCTTGCTGTACTCCAGGTACCATTTTAAGCACTTTCTGTAAAGATAATTTACTAAAACCTCCTAACAACTCTATACGGCAGGTGTTATTATTGCCCCCATTTCATAGATGAAGAAACAGATGCACAGAAAGATCGGTGACCTGCCAAAGGTCATGCAGTGGTAAGCGGTGACACCTAGGATTCAAGCCTATGCTGTTAATCCACTATACCAACAAACACAAGAAAATGAGACGCAGCTTTAATAGGCAGAGGACACACTCCACATAATTACATGCTGGTGGAAGGGGATGCTCTCATAGGGAGATGGACCCACCTGTTGCAGCTGCCACTGCTTCTGGGCTTCTCTGAGTTTCTCCATGGCAACTTGCTTCTGTGGGTAAACATGACAGGGGTTGGGCAGAAAGGTAGTATATTTTTCCAGTTGGATTTTGGAAGGTGAGAAGTGGGTCCAACTCAGCTTGCTCACCCTTCCCCTCCCTTTGCCCCATGCAAGGCCCCTGAGTGGACCTTGGCCTGGAGCTGCTCAAGGGCTTCCTGGAGCTGTGCCCGCTTCCTCTGGGCCTCCTCCATGTGGGGCAGGGCCTGCGTCAGGGCACTTGTGATGGCCTCCACGTGCTCCTGGTAGGTGGCCTTCAGCTCCTTCCAGTGTTCCTTGGCTTCAATTGCCTTTTGCCCTGATATAAGACACCAGAAATGAGGGCATGGGTGAAGCTGGCCTGCTTGCCTCCCTGCAATACTGGGGCCATCAGCAAACAGCTGACCTGACACCCCTCTTCCTTCCCCACTCAGGCCAGACCCTACCCCAACCCCGCGCCTACTCACGGCTCGTGTCTTCAGAAGCCAAGGGGTCCAGACCCTGGGCAGTGTCCTCGTGCACCAGGAAGCCCTGCAGGAAGTCCACTACCTGTAGCTGGTTACACAGCAGCTTGTCCTTCTTCCGGGAGTCCTGTTCAGAGGGAGGGTAAAGACAGGGAGCATCCTCTCCTCCTTGCACTATAATCCAACAAAGCTGCTTTCCTGACTGCTCCCCATAAATGCTGCCCAGAATCTCTTCACGAGGACCCAGGGTCAGCCCCCGGCTTCCCTTCTTGTACATACCATCACAAACTCAGCCAGGATCTCTGAGGGCAGCTCTGCCTCCTCCTGCAAGCCTACAGGTTCCAGGATGGTGCTCACCTCAGCCAAGGCCCTGGAAGGGCAAGAAAACAGGGGCAACTGCATTCTCCTAGAGTGCTAGTTCTGAAAAAAGTGTCTGTACATGCAAATATGTGAGTGTTTGTAGCAATGTTGACAGTTTCTCTCTCCCTCAGCCAAGGTGTACACAAGGGCCTGAGGAGCCCACCCTTAGGACCAAGGGTGGTGTGTGTATGGATGTGCCATGAGGGGAAAACTCTATGGGGCAGTTCTATCCTGTAACAACGGGGTGGAACGGGAATCAACTCCATGGCCTCCAACTACAACAAAGGAAACAAGGAGTGTGGGGGGAGGGAATGTAACTTTAAAAACAGGCAGTGTCTCACTTAGGAGGCACCATTTGAATCTAGATCTTAAGGCAGTCAGGGAGATAACGCAGGGAAAGGGAAGAAGAAGGGCAATGTTCTGACAGGCCATGGAGATACCTACTGGCAGGGAGCACTAGTCTTGGGGCAGAATCTCCGGTTACATGAGCAGGGGCTCAGGACAGGGAGCTAGATGCCTCAGTTTGGGCTGTCCAGGTTCTTTCTCCTTAGGGGACTGGGCAGCCCCCTGGGGGTAGGTATGGGGATGAAATAACCCAGGGGGTTTGTGACTGTGTGTGTGCGCACGCGTGTGTGTAGGGAAGGGCTGAGACAAAAATTAAATGGCCCTCCAGGATGTCTCCTTGGGGGGAAACTCTCCTGCCTGGATGGGGCGACCTGCGAAGGGATGCGGAGGGTCGACAGGGACTGAACTGCTTCCTTCTGGGACACACCCCTGACGAGAGTGTATATTGGGGAGCGACCAACAGTCTCTAGGTCGAACTCCTGGGAAGGGCAAGAGTCACCTCAGGAACCTAAGACGGGGGACAAAGGTCAGGACCCCTTTCCCGCGGTGTCGAGTCCCAACTGTCGTGCGGGGGAGGAAAGAACCTCCACAGTACGTGGGAGCATGTACGGTCCTTCCCGTTCATCCCCGGCTACCCCAGGCGGGAGACACTCACTTTAGGGCCGCTGCCTCCACTTCAGTCGCAAACGCCTCCATTCTTCTCGGCGTCTGGCTTCCGCTTACCTTGCCTCCGCCCATTTCTCAGGCTGCTTTGAATTCTCCGCGAACTGCGCGCCGGGGCAGGCGATTGGCTCCCAGGTAAATGGGCGGGAAACAAAGACCACTGTGCTCTCTGACTGGCAGACGCAGATTCACGCGTTGTCCCGCCCCTATGTTTGGCGCAGGCGCAATTGCAGGTGCCCCCCCTCCTCCGTAGCTCGCGCATTCTGCGACTGCGCGGTCGCTGGTAGGCGGTGCCGGCGACTTGAGGGAGTCGAACTCGGCTACGCTTTCCCCGCGTTGTACACACTGAACGCGTAAAAGGCTGGACTGTTACCTTGTCTTGGGGTTTTAGGAGACCTGCCTAGAATTCACTTCATCTAAAAAAATTTACTGTAATAGAGGAGTAGGACTGTCTTCCAAGACGGTGGGCATCCGTTAAACGAAGAACAGTGAACTTGGAGACACAGGGAGCAAATGAGGTGAGCTCAATGATTTTCCAGTTTACTGCCTTTAGATGTTTTCCAGGATGCGGTGCAGGGAGAGGGAATCCAAACAGAGCTCAGCGGACTACCTGAGTGGACAAGATGGACCTGAAATTCCAGGGACACTAAAGGAGCTAATGGTTTCTACAGAGTATACGGGAAGGGAGATAGATAACGGCTCAGAGAGAACTCGGAGATCTGCAGAGGGCTTCCTCCAGGATTCAGCCGAGTACTGATCAGCGTGTGTCTCAGGAAACTACCCGATGCTACCTAGGGAAAGAATCACTGGAAAGGTTTAAAGGTAACAGTGCGTGGAGATCACACTGAGGCAAGAATAGTGACTTTTCCATCAGTCAGGATGGACAACTTCATAATCCCTGGGGCATTGAGTAGAGTACATAGATAGGTCTTGCCTAAGGAGTAGGGGAGTAATTAGCCCTAGACAGATCACTGCTCCAGTGCCACCTACCAAGTGTTAAAGTAAGACCCAAATACGTCAAAGTGTTTACAGGTCACTTAACTACATGACAGACCAAAGTTCAATAATATTTGTAGGAATGCAAAAATATCTAGCAGCCAATAAGTACAATTTACAGTGTCTGGCATTCAATTAAATTACCAGGCTTGAAGAGAAGAAGGAAAATAAAACCCGTAATGAGGAGAAAAATCAGTCACTGGCCAGAACTGAAACATGTTGCAGTCAACAGACAAGGCCATTAAAACAGTTGTAACTTACTCCATATGATCAAAAAGTTAAGCAGAGCTGTAATCAAATAGACCATCAAGAGTGGTATTAAGGATGTGGAGAAAATGGACCTCATTTATTGCTGGTGGGAAGATAAAATAGTGCATCTGTTTTGAAAAGGTTTAGCAGTTTCTCTAAATGTTAAACCTAGAGTTACTCTATGACTTGAAATTCCATCCCTAGGCATATATCCAAGAGAAATGAAAAGATACGTTCATGCAAAAACTTACACACAAATGTTTATAGCAACATTTTTCATAATAGTAAAGTAGAAACAACACAAATACTGATGAACTGGTGAATGAAAAAACAAATATAGTATATCCATTCAATGAAATATTGGGCAATAAAAGGGAATGAGGTACTAATACCAGCTACAACATCGATGAACCTTGAAAACATTTTGCTAAGTGAAAGAAATCAGTCACAGAAGCCCACTTTTTGTATGAGTCTGTTTATATAAAATGTCCGGATTAGGCAGATCTATGGAGACAGAAAGGAAATTAGTGGTTGCCTAGGGTTGGGGGGAAGAGGATGGTGGGAAAGAGTGGGGAGGGACCACTCATGGGTATAGGATTTCTTTGTGGGGGGGATGATGAAAATGTTCTAAAATTTGATTATAATGATGATTGCACAGCTCTGTGAATATGGCAAGTAACTGTGGTGGCCACTAGGACCTGAGGGAGAACTCTAACTGGCAACTGGTAAGAAGGTGGGGCCCTCAGTCATACAGCCAGGAGGAGATGAATTTTGCTAACAGTAAGTTTAGAAGCAGATTCTTCTAACTGAGCCTCCAGAAAAGAACACAGCCTGACCAGTACCTTGATTGCAACCTTGTTAGACCCTGAGCAGAACCTAAAACCCTGACCCTTGGAAACTGTTTGGAATTTTGACCCATGGAAATTGTAAGTTAATAAATGCGTGCTCTTTTAAGTCACTAAATGTGTGGTAATTTGTTTAAGAACCAATAAAAACTATTATCTACAAGCAACTACTAAAATAACAAAATAAAAAGTTACAGCTAATCAACCAATAAAGGAGAGGAAATGAAATCGTAAATGCTATTCAATTAATTCAAAAGGATGCAGAAAAAGAGAAAAAAGGGAACAAAGAAGAAATGAGAGGAATAGAAAACAAATAATCAAAGTAATAGAGTTAGAACTAATCATATAAATAATCATTAAATTTAAATGGCTTAAATACAGAATTAAAAGGCAGAAATCACCAGATTGGATACAAAAGCAAGACTCAACTATATTTGGCAATCAAGAAATACACTAAATGTAAAGACACAAATAGATAAAAATAAAAGGAAGGAAAAATATACTGTGCCAACACTAACCAAAGAATGCTGGAGTCAGTCTCTCTCTTTCCCTCTCTTTCTATATATCTCTATGTCTGTATATATACTTAGAGGAAAGACTGTTACCAGAAATAAAGGAAGTGATTTCATAATAATAAAATTGATAAATGGGTCATTCATCAAATAGAATTAACAATGATAAATGTTCATGTACCTAATAAGAGACCTTCAAAATACAGTAGTCAAAAACTGAACTGCAAGGAGAAATACATAAATCTATTGTTATAGTCAGAGATTTCAGTAATCCTCTGACAATAATTGAGAAAGCATTACACCCAACAACAGCATAATATTCATTCTTTTCCCATGCACACTGAACACGCCACAAGAAAATCCATATTATGGGTAATAAACCTTAACAAATATGTATGAATAGAAATCATATAAAGTATGTTTTCTGTCTGTAATGGAACTAGTGTCCTACATACCTTTGAGCATAACAATACTAGAGTAGTCTTGTTTTCAATCTAATTAAGTCAATATTTCTTCAGGTATCTGCTCAAATTTCCAAACCATGCTCAAACCCTCCTTTACTTCTACGTCTATATCATACCTCCTTATCACAGGCTTCTGAAGTTCTATGATATTTTAATACTTGTCCCAGTTGTATTTTTACATTTGATAATAGAATTATTTGATTGCTGCCTTTTTTCTAATCAGCAAGCTTATTGAGAGCAAGAGGTGGATATATTTTTGGACACTAACACACGACTGATAGTAGACAGTGAATAATAATTAGTTATATGCATGTTGTAGAAGGGGCAGTTTATGCAAGGCCTTATTAAGCCATTTTAAAGGTGCTGTTTTTTTTCTTAAGAGCAATAGAAAGCCATTAGAGGTTTCTTTAGTTATTTGATGGCAAGTAAGATTTCAGTAATGGAAAAGTTGAGCTTGGACTCTGGGTAGAAATAAAGAAGACTGGGAAATGATAGCTATTCTAGTATCCCTAGTGAAAGGTGGTTTTCACTTTTTATTTTTACATTTTTGAATTCTATTATTTTGACAGGTGAAGTGACAGTGGAGATAGAAATAACTGGATGCATTTAGATGGAACAATCAATAAATTTTTATAATTGATTGGATCTGGTTATGTTGGAGTTAATAAACTATGTATCAGATATGATACCTAGATTTCTAACTGCAGATGGATGAATTGCATCACAATTTTTTCAAATACTGATTTCTGAAAGAGCATTCTGTTTGAAGATTGATAGGGAAAGATCATTAATTTGTTTTGTTGACCTACTAATTTGAGGGTTTTTTTTTTTTTTTTTCTATCCTAGTAGATCTTTTAAAAAGACATTTGAGCAAATGAGTTTATTGCTTGGAAGAAGGTCAGAACTGGAAATATACATTTGATAGTCATAAATATATAGACAAAGCCATCGGATTAGATGCCATTTCCTAAGCTGGTAATATAGAGTGAAAAGAAAAGATTGCTGGAACCAGTACTTGAGTAACTGACATGTTATGGATTTGTGGAGAAAGGATAGCCTTCTAGGAAGTGTCTACTGTGGTAACAGAAAAATCAGTCAAGTATGGTATGCTGTATACAAGGGCCAAGAGGCTTTCCAAAAAGAGAGAGGTCATCATGCCCGATCATAATGTGAAGTCAAGTAAGATAGGATGGAAATTATTGATTTGATTGAGCAACATGATGATTATTAGATTCTTTGTGACAGATGTTTCATAAAATAATTAGAGCAGTAAATCCAGATTATATAGAACAAATGTAAAGTAGATTGTATAGAAGCATTATATAGAGCAGCAAAGAAACATATTTACTATAGAAAGTTCTTAGGAGATTTTGGCCAAATATACTAGGATACAGTTATGCTAATTATCAACACTAATCAAAGTATGACTACTCTCAATTGCAATTTTTATTGTATGTATATTTCTAATCTATTGATAAATGCTTTCTCTGTGCTTTCCACTGCCTGTCAGTTTGTCATACCCTGGTAGGTTGAGTATTGCCATGATGCTGGAAGCTATGCCCCTAGTATTTCAAATACCACCAGGGTCACCGGTAGTGGACAGGTTTCAGCAGAGTTTTCAGAATAAGACAGACTAAGAAGAAAGACCTGATGATCTACTTCCAAAAATTTTCCGATAAAAACCTTATGGATCAAAAAGAATATTGTCTGTCTCGCTGGAGGCGAACGCTATGTTTGGTGAAGTAGAGGGCCAGCAAGGGCAAGGGTGACCCTCGGTGAGATGAACTGGCACAATAGCTGCAGTGATGGACTAGGACAGGCCAGCAATCATGACGATGACTCATGATGGGGAACATTGTGTTTTGTACTGCGTAGGTCATCATGAGTTGGAGTCCACCCCATGGCAGCTGTTTATCTGTCTGTGCTTTCCATATAGAATCTTCTTCCTTGATTTTTTAAGAATTATTCCTGCTTGATGTATCTATTTTTTAGCACTTCCTATTCTGTATATGTGATAAACCTGGCAAAGAATATTGAGTATACCGTGGACTGCCAAAAGAACAAACAAATCTGTCTTAGAAGAAGTACAGCTAGAATGTTCCTTAGAAGCAAGGATGGTGAGACTATGTCTCACATACTTTGGACATGTTATCAGGAGGGATCAGTTCCTGGAGAAGAACAACATGCTTAGTAAAGTAGAGGGTCAGCGAAAAAGCGGAAGACCCTCAAGGAGATGGATTGACATAGTGTCTACAGCAATGGGCTCAAGCATAACAACCATTGTGAGTATGGCACAGGCAGTGTTTTGTTCTGTTGTACATGGGGTCACTATGAGTCAGAACCAACTCAAGGGCACCTAACAACAAGAACAACATGATAAACCTGTTGCCTTCGAGTCGATTCTGAGTCATAGCGACGCAGTAGGACAGAGTAGAACTGCCCTATAGGGTTTCCTAGGCTGTAAATCTTTACAAAAGTGGAATGCTACATCTTTCAACCTATGGAGTGGCTGGTGAGTTTAAACCACTGACCTTTCAAATAGCAGATAAGCACTTAACCACTGCACCACCAAGACTCCTATATATATGATACAATGAAGAAAATAAATGAACTTTCTGAAGGGCACATTTCATTAAGGTAGCAAGGATTGGCCTAATCTATTTATGTTTGAGGATTTAGGTCCCTTCCTTTGAACTATTTATCTCAATTTCCCCCAGGAATATTGTCTTTTGTGTAAGCTCTTTTCGAGTAGGTTAAATGATCTCACAGCTGACATCTAAGTTTAAATACTGTTAGGGTGAATTGAAGACCAAAGCATCAAGGTGTCAAACAACAAATAGCAAATCAAAATGACATTCTACAAAGTGCCCTTGAATGCTAGGACTTTAGGTATAACATTGCATAAATTTGCCAAATCTGTTTAACCGGACACTTACCAGTGACTTAGAGATATCTGACCTGGGATTCTAGTGAAAATTATATAAGTCAATAAAAAAATATGATTCTAAGTTTCCTCTTTCTTTGTGCCGTCCAAATGGTAGCCTCTAGCCACATGTGGGTATTTAAATTTTAGTTAAATAAAAATGGAAAAATTTAGGTACTCAGTCACGTTAGCCACATGTCAATACTCAATATTCACATATGGCTAGTGACTACCATACTGCAGAATGCAGATTACACAACATTTCTACCACAAGAAGTTTGATTGGACAGTACTGTTTCCAGTAACCTTTAAGGTACATTAGCCATGCATATCCTGTACTTTATGTACAAAAATTTATATTTACATTCATTTAAACATAACCAAAAGGGTAAAAATATACAAAGGTTAAGAAGTCACATTTGTAATAAAGAAGTTGTAATGTATGAATTGTATATGTTCGTAAATGTAAAGAGTGCTAGTTTGCAGCTCCTCAAACTCTAATGGCCATGAATTGCACATAGAAATTTTGTGTTGCTCAACCTCTTTACCACTGTTACAGAAAATAATAGCACAACCAGCAAGGAAATAAAATTTCTTTAAACATATAATTGATATGGACATTATATTTTCATTATTAAGATGGAAACATCTCCTCAGAGTCACTGAGCAAATGGAAAATCAAAAAAGAAAGCATATGTTCTCGGAAATAGAAAATTTCCCCACTTATTTTGAAGATTTTATTGTGTAGTACATGTGAAATGGCTCTGAAAATAGTACTTACAGTAGCACTCAAACAGAACATAACTGTTTTATTGGGATGCATGAAATGATCATGGAGCAAATTCTTCTGAGATTCACAGAGCACTGAGTAAATATAATCTCTTTTCAATTGTCTAAATAAAAATGGCTTTCTCACTTTATGAAACATTAAAGCTGACATATCATGGCTTTGTGACAAATTTCCAATTACATAGAAACTTCTGTTTGGTATTTCCAGTTATTTTAGCATTATTTTAGGATTTAAAGCTATGTTTTTATATATTCTCTATCCTGTGGCAAGTCTACCAAAATGAGTATGGGAAATCAGATGAATAAGATCTTATATAAAAATATGCATGTGTATTCACATATACATATGTGGGTTTATCATCTTACACCATCAACCTTAACTAAAAAGTATTATTTTAAAATCCAGTTTATTTTTTTTCCAGAATTTGTCATTGTAACAGCAGCTTTTTTCTCTCTAGAATCTCTTTTTTTTTTTGCTTTCCATGTCATAATTACTGTTAGGTTACAAAAATATAATTAACTTATGATCTTTATTAAATTATAGGCTAAAGCAAAAATGATTTAGATAAATAAAGCACATGTGCCAGGACATTTTCAAAGGATGCTTTAAAATGTATTCAATTCTATTTCAGTATATGATACAAATCAAGGAAAGTTGGAAGTTGTCAAAACGAAATTGAACACTAGAAGAGCAATATTCTAGGCATTAGCGAGTTGAAACAGGCTGGTATTGGCCATTTTGAATTGGAAAATCATATAGTCTACTATGCCTGGATAGACAAATTGAAAAGGAACAGCCTTACATTCATTGTTAAAAAGAATATTTCAAGACCTATCCTGAAGTACAATGCTATTGGTGGTAGAATAATATACTCCTACAAGGAAGACCAGTTAATACGAATATATTCAAATTAAAGTATCAACCACTAGTGACAATGATGAAGAATTTGAAGATTTTTACTAACTTCTGCAGTCTGAAATTGATCAAACATGCAATCAAGATGTGTTGATAATTAACTGATGTTTGGACCAAGAAAGTTGGAAACGAAGAAGGATCAATAGTTGGAAAATACGGACTTGGTGATAGAAACGACGCTGGCGATCACAGGATAGAATTTTGGCTGGGGATCGCAGGAAAGAATTTTGCAAGAACAACGACTTATTCATTGGAAATACCTTTTCTTAACAACATAAATAGTGCCTATACAGGTTGCCCTCACCAGATAGAATACACAGGAATCAAATCGAGTACATCTGTGGAAATTATCAAACAATATCATTAATATCACATGCAAGTAAAAGTTTGCTGAAGATAATTAAAAATGGTTGCAGAAGTACATCAACAGGAGACTGTCAGAAATTCAAGCCAGATTCAGAAGAGGACGTGGAACGAGGATATCATTGTCGATGTCAAATGGATCTTGGCTGAAAGCAGAGCATACCAGAAAGATGTTTATCTATGTCTTATTGACTATATAATGGCATTGAACTGCATGGATTATAACAAATTATGGATAACATTGCAAAGAATAGGAATTCCAGAACACTTAATTGTGCTCATGTGGAACCTGTACATAGACCACAAGGAGTTGTTTGAGCAGAACAAGGGTATACTACCAGGTTTAAAATCAGAAAAGGTGTGCATCAGGATTGTATCTTTACACCATACTTATTCAGTCTGTATACTGAACAAATAATCTGAGAAGCTGGACTGTCTGAAGAAGAATGTGGTATCAGTATTGGAGGAAGACTCATTAACAACCTGTGATATGCAGATAACACAACCTTGCTTACTGAAAGTGAAGAGTACTCGAAGCACTTACTGATAAAGATCAAAGACTACAGCCTTCAGTATGGAGTACACCTGAACATAAAGAAAACAAAAATTCTCACAACTGGACCAATAAGTGACATCATGATAAACAGAGAAAATATTGAAATTGTCAAGGATTTCATTTTACTTGAATCCACAATCAATGCCCCTCGAAGCAGCAGTCAAGAAATCAAATGATGTATTGCTTTGGTCAAATCTGCTGCAAAAGACCTCTTTCAAGTGTTGACAAGCAAAGATGTCACATTGAAGAATAAGGTGAGCCTCACCCAAGCCATGATATTTTCAGTTGTCTCATGTATGTGCAAAAGTTGGACAATAAATAAAGAAGACGGCAGAAGAATTGATGAAGTTGAATTATGGTGTTGACAAAGAACATTGAATATACCATGGATTTCCAGAATAAACAAATCTGTCTTAGGAGATGTACAGCCAGAAAGCTCCTTTGATACTAGGGTGATGTCTCATGTCCTTTGGACATGTTATCAGGAGGGACCAGTCCCTGGGGAGGGACATCATGCTTGCTAAAGTAGAGGGTCGGCAAAAAAGATGAAGATGCTTAACAAGATGGATTGACACAGTGGCTGCAACATTGGACTCAAATATAACAATGATTTTAAGGATGGTGCAGGACTGAGCCTGTGTTGTACATAGGCTCACTTTGAGTCAGAACAGACTCTATGGCACTTAACAACAACAATGTGATACTACTATCTGGATGTGGATTACAGAATATTTCTACCACAAAATATCTCCTTCTCTTTTACCTTCCTAAACATAGGGATATTTCTGTTTTTATACAACTTTAGACCATTAGTTGATGGTCTATATATTTCTCAAATGTTCTTGAAAGACACCCTTAGGACTTAAATAGTTTAACCTGCTGAATTTTTTTTTATTTTTTACATTTGGTAATAGCAACTTTTGTTCACATTTTTCAATAGCTAGCATCACAAAATATAAGATGAAAAATTTATAAAAAACAAATTTGATTAATGCTTATTCCTTTGGTGTAGGTGTTTTAATGCATTAAGGAAAATTGTCTGTCCAGTGGGATCATCTATACAGTAACTGAACAAATGGCAGACAATACAAATAATTAATCAGAAAGGGACCCAAACCTTGGACTTGGAAAATATGTTTGCTTTATTTATCAGCAAATGACTCTTTCCTATGGCTTTAGTATGTACATGGATTGAATTATGTCCCCTAAAAATGTGTATATCAATTTAGCTAAGCCATGATTCCCAGTATTGTGTGATTGTCCACCATTTTGTCATCTGATGGGATTGTCCTATCTGTTGTAAATCCTATCTTTATGATGTTAATGAGATGGGATTAGTGGGAGTCATATTAATGAGTCAGGAGTCAATCTACAAGATTAGACTGTGTCTTGAGCCAATCTCTTCTGAGATATAAAAGAGACAAGCAAGCAGAGAAACATGGGGACCTCATACCACCACGAAAGCAGCACCAGGAGCAGAGCGCATCCTTTGGACCCAAGGTTTCCTGTGAAGAGAAGTGCCTAGACCAGGGGAAGATTGATGACAAGGACCTTCACCCAGAGCTGACAGAGAAACAAAGCCTTCACCTAGAGCTGGCACCCTGAATTCAGACCTCTAACCTCCTAGACTGTGAGATAATAAATTTCTCTTTGTTAAAGCCATACACTTGTGGTATTTCAGTTATAGCAGCACTAGATAACTAAGTGTGTGTGTGTGTGTGTGTGTGTGTGTGTATTTGAGTATGTTCAGTTTTTCCCTGGGAAAAAGGCATCCCATTTTTGTATTTACTTGAAAAAAACTAATGGCTTTACTGAAGTATAAATTATATATAATAAAATTTATCAACTATAAATGCATAATTAAAAATCAATGATTTTATTAAAATTGTAAAATTGTGTAATCATCACCACAGTCCAGTTTTAAAACATTTCTGTTACCTCTAAAAGATTTGTTGTACCTATTTGCAGTGAATCTCAGATCTCATCTTGAGGCCCAAGCCAACACTGACCTGTTTTCTGTCTCTATAGACTAGCCTTTTCTGCATATTACAGAAGCCTACAGTATGATTCTAGTTGTTTTGCATCTGCCTGCATTTACTTAGCATCATGTTTTGGAAGATCATGTAGCATGTGTCAACTAACAACGACAGCAATAACAAGCAAGTTTCTTGTGAAAAACCAAATAAAATAATTTTTGAAAAATGTCTTCCTATATTTGTTATATAACAGATGTTTATAACATTTTAGTTTCTGTGTCTAGTAGCCACTTTTGAGAGTCATATTTAAATACAGCCAGAACATGAATAACTGCAGAAATGATTAGCAAAGAATCTGTTATATAAGAACTCAGTAAATGCTTACAAGTATACAACATGGATTAAACTAGTTTACCAGTAACTTAGATCTCTTCTAATTGCATAAATGTTTAGTATGGTTTTCAGTCTTTATCTTTCAGCTTCCTGTGATTCATTTTTTAATGTCACCTTGATCAATAAACTTAAAACTCTAATTTGGAATTTCACTAAAACAACTAAAAATACCATTTCAGAGGCTTAGCGTTTAGCTTAGGAAGGTGTTGTCATTCTTCCATCAACTATGATCCTGAGAGTCAGTATTAGTCTGATGTTAGCTACAGCTGTGCTTTGTTGGAATTTTCAGATCAAAATACTACATCTTGTTTTAAAAGATCTCCATGTTTAGCATCTAAATTGCACATCATAAGGCAATTCTTACCTTGGCTTACTAGTTCCAGATGGATAGATTCTGATTTACACACTATTCTATTCACTGTTTTAGTCTGTCTTTCCTCTAACAATGCTTAGCACCAGTGCAATTTGGACATGGACCATCTGAACTAAATTGCAAGACCGTCATGAGAAAAGATGTCTTGCTAGGAGAAAATGCCCATGAAAGCCTTTTGAATCTTTTCTAATCATGATCTAATCTTCCAACCTCTTATGCTTTGTTTACTGACAGTAAGGAACCAAAATGCCATGATGAAAACATGAAAGCTAATTATTTTTAAGCCTCAAGCTAATTTTTATGTATCTCTTGCACTTTACAGTCATGTTTAGATTGCTTCCGTTGCTTCAATTTCCAAGGGAGACTTATCTGTATAAATCTTTCCTGTTCAGTTTAAGAAGAGTTATCTGTTACCCTTACATAGCTCAGGCTAAGTTCTAAGTTCATTTAGTTTATACCACTCAACAGCCACTGAGATTCACCCAAGGACAGCTAGTGTCTTGTAGGGGCACAAAGTGAGTGGTTTAGGAAAGCAAGGGCAAAAAACAAGGGTATAATCTGGGGATTTATTAAATATCATTCACATCCATCAACACCAGAATATTGATATGTTGTTAGGTGCAGTCGAGTCGGTTTTCAGCCCATAGCAACCCGTGTGACTGACTGGAACTGCACCATAGGATTTTAGTGGCTGTAATCTTTACAGGAGCAGATTGCTAGGTCTTTCTCCCATGGAGTGGCTGCCAGCCTTTCAGTTAGCAGCCAAGTGCTTAACTGTTGTGCCTCCAGGGCTTCTTTAATATTGCTATAACCAAAACCAAACCCATTGCCATTGAGTTAATTCTGACTCATAGTGACCCTACTAATCCATTTGGAATTTTTTCTGTTTAAAAAAAAATAATCATTATGGGAAAAATAAGTCATCAGTCCTCAGGTAACTATATTTCCATTACTACAGTATGTTTAATAAATGAAACTCAAATTAGTTTGTGGCCTTTTCCCCTTTAAACTTCTCTTTATATCACATAGAGATCCTGTGTCCAAAACCAGTTTAATTTGGACAGTTAGTTTATCAGATAATTAAAACTTTCAAAAAGGTGATTATGATACTGGGTTTCACCATTTCTATGTTATAATATACTGTGCTATTTTAAAAGTTGGAGCCCTGGTGACACAGTGGTTAAGTGCTTAGCTGCTAACCAAAAGATCGGCAGTTCAAATCCACCAGCCACTCCTTGGAAACATTATGGTGCAGTTCTGCTCTGTCCTATAGGGTCATTATGAGCTGGAATCAACTGGATGGCAACGAGTGTTTTAAAAGTAATGATATGCGGGAGAGAAAATGGCGCTCTAGGCAGAAGCACCACGCCGTCCCTCCACAGCAAAGATCCAAAAAACTAAGCCGAACAGAGAATACAACAATCCTGAAACCCTAGAACATCAAATGAAGAGATAAAGAACTCAGCCAAGCACCAAATGGAGTGAGAAAACTGACGAGAGAGAACGGAGAGCAAGGAGAGATTCATGCAGAGGTCCCCTACCAGATAACGCAGAGCGGATCTGCCATCTTGGACTCCTATCAGAGACCAGCAAACGTATGAGAAAGCAGCCTCATGGAGCTTCCAGTGGGAGACAAAACAACCGGTAATCGACGATATATGCTTTCCCACCCCCCACCCTTCTTCACCCCGACTTGGCTTCCTCTGCTATCTGCGGCCACAGTCTCTTGACCGGGAAACAGTGACTGCTTGGATTCCACACACTGGAATGGGTGGCTCTCTGA
This sequence comes from Dugong dugon, assembly GCA_030035585.1. Classification (NCBI taxonomy): domain Eukaryota; kingdom Metazoa; phylum Chordata; class Mammalia; order Sirenia; family Dugongidae; genus Dugong; species Dugong dugon. The sequence goes on along the minus strand of CM057475.1, from coordinate 34,372,141 downwards.
GTGCCATTTGTTGGCTGCTGGTGTTGCTTTTTTTCTGCTTCTTTTTATTTCTTCCTTGCCTCTCCCCCTCCTACCCCTCCTTTCGCTCAAGTTCCTTACTCCGTGCACCATCATTGCTTCTTCCTGAGGGGCTGCAGAGCACCGGTAATTTGTAATATACGCTTTCCCACTCTCTACCCTTCTTCACCCACACTCAGCCCCCTCTGCTTCCCACGGACACAGTCTCTTGTCCAGAAACACCAGGCTGTACTAGCTGTCTCTCTGAGGGCCATTTCTTGGCTGCTAGTGTTGCTTTTTTCTTTTTTTCTGCTTCTTGTGATTTCTTACTTGCCTCTCGCCACCTCCCCCTCCCTTCGCTCAAGTACCTGGCTCCGTGTACCGTCTTTGCTTCTTCCTGAGGGGCTGCGGAGCTCCGTTCGAGTGTGGAGCTGTTCCCGGTTTGGGCTGCCAAGCTGGTGGGATCTCGGGGCTTTTCTTTGTTTGTTTGTTTTCTTTTCGTTTTCTTGAGTTGGGAGCCCTTTCTGGTCAGGCTGAGCTGTGTGGCAGGGAGACTCCCCTTCGGCTTCCACAGATGTACAGAGGGATCCCTGAGGGCATTTCTTTTTACGTTGGTTTATTTTATTTTCTCCTGTTTCTTTTGGGGCCTTACTTGTTTTGTTTTGTTTTTTTTTAAATTTGTTTTGTTTTCTTTACCCTCTTCTTCCCTTTTTGTCTTTCTTCATTGCTCAGTTTCTCGTCTCTCTATATCTTCCTTCTCTTTCTGTTCCCTGAATACCTGGCATTGTATACCTCTACGCCTTCAAGCCAGGCTGTACTGCAACACCTGAAAGCAACTTCCCCAGACCTCAAAGCTGCACCAGTGAGATCCCTGGGAACTTTGCAGTTCTTTAATCTTTCTGATTCTTATTTATTCATTCTTTTCTTTCTCCTTCCCTTTCTGTTTTTTTCCATTTCATAGTCTCTCATCTCTCCACTCCAACGGCAGGCTCCCCTAACATTTTTTTTTTTTTTGTTTGTTTGTATGTTTTTGGCTCCTGTTCCACTCTCCTCTCTCCCATATCCACTTTAGCTCCACACATAACAATCTCCCCACTACATCCTGCCTACCTGCACCATGCGCCTGACATCACACCACCAAGCAGCACAGGCACGGCCTACTGGAACCTGCCCTGCACTGATTACCGACTTGCTCTGGTGGCTGTATTAAGAGCCACAAACAACCTGTCCCAGTAACTCCTCCTCAGCTAGACCTGCCCTGCTGTACCATATTTGAGTGAATGACCCTGCCAGTTGAAGAAGGAGGTGAAAAGTATTGTGCCCACAAAAGAGCAGACAACAAAAAACACACGGTCCGCCTGCTCAGACATAGTCAAATTTTTTTTTTTAAAGCGATGAAACAAACAAATCTACAATCAATAAATGAGAAAAATAACTACTGAATGCCCCGAAGACAGCAGACAATAACAAAACATTTACAAAAACAAGACAGGATGGTTCCAGTAGGCATCCAAAATAAAACACCAGATGACTCTCCTCTGGAAGAAAATGCACTAGAACTACCTGATAGGGAATTCAAATCTCTAATACTCAGAATTCTCCAAGAACTGAGGCAAAAAGCTGACAAATATGAGGAAAAACTAGACAAATTCATGGAAAATGCAGACAAAAAATTGGAAGAATTCAGGAAAATAATGCAGGAACAAAATGCCAAAATAAATTCACAACTAGAAATTATACAAAGACAACAATTAGAAAGCCAAAAGATAAACAACAAGATATCAGAAATGAACGATGTCATAGAAGGGCTGAGAAGAAGATTTGAAATGGTGTAAGACAGGATCAGTGGAATTGAAGACAAACACTTGGATACAACTCTGTTTGAGGAAAACTCAGAAAAAAGAACAAAGAAAAATGAAAAGACCCTGAGAGTTAAGTGGGACACAATCGAAAGCAAAAATCTTCGAGTGTTTGGAATTCCAGAACAGGGGGAGAAAACAGAAAACACAGAGAGGATCATTGAAGAACTGCTGACAGAAAACTTCCCAAATATCATGAAAGATGAAAAGCTGGCCATCCAAGAAGCTCAACGAACCCCATATAGAAGAGACCCCAAAAGAAAATCACCAAGGCCTATCATATTCACACTTGCCAAAACCAAAGACAAACAAAGAATCCTGAGAGCAGCCTGTGAAAAACAAGAAGTCACATACAGAGGAGAAACAATAAGAATGAACTCAGATTATTCGGCAGAAACCATGCAGGCAAGAAGGCAATGGGATGACATATATAAAATCTTGAAAGAAAAAAATTGCCAGCCAAGAATAATATAAGCTGCAAAACTCTCGTTCAAATTTGATGGTGAAATTAGGTCATTTCCAGATAAACAGAAATTAAGGGAATATGTAAAAGTCAAACCAAACTTACAAGAATTATTAAAGGGAGTTCTTCGATCTGAGGACAAACAGCTTCAGCTCACAGGCAGAACCTAGGACACAGGATCGTACTAGCCAGATACCAATCTAGGAAATTAACTCTCAAGGACTATCCAAAACCAAAAGAAATACAACAGGGAATCAGAGCAGTTACTCAGTAAATGAAAATAACATCAAAACAATAAAAGAGGGAATAAATGGCATAGGTACAGAAACTTCAAATGGAGGAAAAGTCAAGGCAATACCAAGTAATGGTAGACTGCTTCAAACTTAGAAAGATAAGCGTAAAATTTATGGTAACCACAAAGAAAGTTAACAAACATAAAAAAAAAAGAGGAAAAACATAAAGTCCCAGCAAAAATAAAACCTACAAAAACAAAAGAAATGAAAAAAAAAAATCCACAAACAAAACTAACTCAGCACAAGAGAGTAAGAAGAACAAAGAAAACCTCAGCACCACAAAAAAATAGCACTACAAAATGACAGCAACAAACCCACATCTATCAATAATTCCACTGAATGTAAATGGACTCAGTGCACCCATAAAGAGACGGAGAGTGACAGAATGGATAAGAAAACAGGATCCATCAATATGCTGTCTACAGGAGACACACCTTAGAAACAAAGATGTGAATTTATTAAAAGTCAAAGGTTGGAAAAAAAATGTATCAAGCTAACAACTACCAAAAAAGAGCAGGAGTGGCAAGTCTAATCTCAGATAAAATAGACTTTAAAACAAAATCTACCATAAAATACAAAGAAGGAGACTATATAATGATTAAGGGGATGATCTTTCATGAAGACATAACCATAATAAACATCTACGCACCCAATGACAGCGCTCCAAAATACATAAAACAAACTCTAACAACACTGAAAAGAGAAATTGACAGTTCCATAATAGTAGTAGGAGACTTCAACACACCACTCTCAGTAAAGGACAGAACAACTAAGAAGAAACTCAGCAAAGATACAGAAGACCTAAAGGGCACAATCAGCCAACTTGACCTCATAGGCATATATAGAACACTCCATCCAACCTCTGCAAAGTACACATTCATTTCCAATGCATATGGAAAGTTCTCCAGAATAGACCACATCTTAGGCCACAGAGCAATCCTCAACAAGATACAAAACTATGAGATAATTTAAAGTATCTTCTCTGACCACAATGCCATCAAGGTAGAAATTAACAACACAAAGAGCAAGGAAAAAAAATCAACTACATGGAAACTGAATAATACCCTGCTTACACATCACTGGGTAATAGAAGAAACCAGAGATGGAATCAAAAAATTCCTAGAATCAAATGAGAATGCAAACACATCATACCAAAACCTTTGTGACACAGCAAAGGCAGTCCTCAGAGGACAATTTATAGCAATCGATGCACATATCAAAAAAGAAGAAAGGGACAATATCAAAACATTAACTACAGAACTCAAACAAATAGAAAGAGAATAGCAAAAAAAGCCCACAACCACTGGAAGAAAGGAAATAGTAAAGATCAGAGCAGAAATCAATGAAATAGAGAACAGAAAAACAATAGAAAGAATCAACAAAACCAAAGTTGGTTCTTTGAAAGAATCAACAAAATCGACAAACCACTGGCCAGACTGACAATAGAAAAATGGGAGAGGACAGAAATAACCCAAATAAGAAATGAAATGGGGGACATTACAACAGACCCAACTGAATAACAGAATATTATGAAAAAATATACTCCAACAAATTTGAAAACCTAGAGGAAATGGACAAGTTTCTAGAAACACACGGCCTACCCAAACTATGACAAAGTGATGTTGAAAATCTGAACAGACCCATAACAAGAGAAGAGATTGAAAAGGTAGTAAAAAAACTCCCAACCAAAAAAAGCCCTGGCCCAGATGGCTTCACTGGAGAATTCTGTAAAACATTTACAGAAGAGCTTGTACCAGTACTATTCAAGCTTTTTCAGAGCATAGAAGAGGAAGCAACACTTCCAAATTCATTCTATGAAGCCACCATAACGCTTATACCAAAACCAGGCCAAGATGTCCCAAAAAAAGAAAATTACATCCCAATATCTCTCAGGAATATAGATGCAAAAATTCTCAACAAAATTCTAGCCAATAGAATTCAGCAGCATATCAAAAAAACATATACCACGACCAAGTAGGATTCATACCAGGTATGCAAGGATGGTTCAACATCAATCAACGTAATCCACCACATAAATAAAAGGAAAGAAAAGAATCACATGATCATCTCAGCTGACGCAGAAAATGCATTTGAGAAAGTCCAACACCCATTCCTGATAAAAACTCTCAATCAAATAGGTATAGAAGGGAAATTTCTCAAGATAATAAAGGGCATCTATGCAAAACCAACAGCCAACATCATTCTTAATGGAGAGGCTGAAAACATTCCCCTTGAAAACAGGAACAAGACAAGGATGCCGTTTATCACAACTCCTATTTACCATTGTGCTGGAAGTTCTAGCTAGAGCAATAAGGCAAGAAAAAGAAATAAAGGGCATCCCAATTGGTAATGAAGAATTTAAACTGTCCCTGTTTGCAGGTGATACGATACTATACACAGAAAACCCTAAAGTTTCCACGAGAAACCTACTGGAACTAATAGAAAGACTCAGCAGAGGAGCAAGATACAAGATAAACATTCAAAAATCAGTTGGATTCCTATACACCAGTAAGGAGAACGATGAAAAGGAAATCAGGAAAACAATACCATTTTCAATAGCCCCTAAAAAGATAAAATACTTAGGAATAAATCTAAACAGGGATGTAGAAGACCTATACAAAGAAAACTATAAAACACTACTACATGAAATCCAAAGGGATCTACATAAATGGAAAAACATACCATGCTCATGGATAGGCAGACTCAACATTGTGAAAATGTTAATTCTACCCAAAGCAGTTTACAAATACAATGCAATCCTGATCCAAATACCGGCAACATTCTTCAAAGAGATGGAAAAACTACTCATTAACTTCATATGGAAAGGGAAGAAGCCCCGAATAAGTAAAGCACTACTGAAGAAGAAGAATAAAGTTGGAGGACTCACACTACCTGACTTCAGAACCTACTATACAGCTACAGTAGTCAAAACAGCCTGGTACTGGTACAACAACAGCTACATTGACCAATGGAACAGAATTGACAACCCAGATGTAAATCCATCCACCTACGGTCACCTGATCTTCGACTAGGGCCCAAATTCCTTCAAATGGGGAAAAGACAGTATTTTGAACAAATGGTGCTGGAAAAACTGTATATCCATCTGCAAAAAAATGAAAAAGGACCCACACCTCACACCGTATACAAAACCTACTTCAAAATGGATGAAAGACCTGAACATAAAGCCTAAAGCTATATAGTTCATAGAAGAAAAAATAGGACCAACACTTCAGGCCTTAATACGTGGCATTAACAGGATACAAACCATAACCATCAATGCACAAAACCCAATAGATAAGCTAGATAACTGGGATCTTCTAAAAATCAAACACCTATGCTCTTCCAAAGACTTCACCAAAAAGGTAAAAAGAGAACCTACAGACTGGGAAAAAATTTTTGGACAGTACAAGTCAGACAAAGGTCTAATCTCCATAATCTACAAGAAAATCCAACACCTCGCCAACAAAAAGACAAATAATCGTATTAAAAAATGGGCAAAGGAAATGAATAGACACTTCACCAAAGAAGACATTCAAAGGGCCACAGACACATGAGGAAATGCTCGCGATCACTAGCCATTAGAGAAACGGAAATTAAAACCACAATGAGATACCATCTCACCCCGGCATTACTGGCACAAATCAAAAACACTGGAAATAACAAATATTGGAGGGGCTGCGGGGAGATCGGAACACTTATGCAGTGCTGGTGGGAATGCAAAATGATACAACCATTTTGGAAAATGATATGGCGTTTCCTCAGAAAGCTAGAAATAGACATACCATTCGATCCAGCAATCCCACTCCTAGGAATATATCCTAGAGAAATAAGAGTCGTCACTCAAATAGACATATGCACACCTATGTTCATGGCAGTATTGTTTACAATAGCAAAACGATGGAAACAACCTAGATGCCCATCAACAGATGAATGGATAAACAAACTATGGTACGCATACACAATGGAGTACTATGCAACTAGAAAGAACAACAATGAATCTGTGAACCACTGCATAACGTGGATGAAACTGGAGGACATTATGCTGAGTGAAATAAGTCAATCACAAGAGGACAAATATTGTATGAGACCTCTATTGTAAAAACCTATGAAAAAGTTCACACACAAAATGTAACAATCTTTGTTGGTTACAAGGGATGGGAGGGGTAGGGGGGGGACTACTAAACAGGCAATAGATAAGTGGTATCTTGGGTGAAGGGTGAGACAGTACACAATACAGGAGAAACTAGCACAACTTGTACAAGGAAAGGTCATGGAAGCCCCATAGACACATGCAAACCCCCTGAGGGACTGAATTGCTGGGCGGAGGGCTGAGGGGACCATGGTCTCGGGGAACATCTAGCTCAATTGGCATGACACAGCTTATAAAGACAATGCTCTACATTCTCCCTTGGTGAGTAGTGTCTGGGGTCTTAAAAGCCTGTGAGCGGCCATCTAAGTTACTCCACTGGTCTCATCCCTTCCGGAGCAAGGGAGAATGAAGAGAACAGGATACAATGAAAAGATTAGTCTGAAGGATTAATTGTCCACAGCTACCAAGTCCTCCACCCGACTGAGTCCAGTACAGCTAGATGGTGCCTGGCTACCACCACTGACTCCTCTGACCAGGATCACAACAAAGGGTTCTGGACAGAGCTGGAGAAGGATGTAGCGCATAATTCTAACCCACAAAAGAGAAGACCAGATTTACTGGCCTAAAGGAGACTGGAGAAACCCCGAGAGTATGGCCCCCAGACACCCTTTTAGTTCAGTGGTGAAGTTACCTCTGAGGTTCACTGTTCAGCCTGGGAGTGGACAGCCCCATAAAACCAAATGAGAGTAACGAGGTATAGGAGCCCAGTGACAAGGGCCAGAAGGCAGAAGGGGAGAAGGAAGCTGGTGATAGGGAACACAAGATTGAGTAAGGATATTGTTGATGTGTTGTGAGATTATTAACCATTGTCATAGGGCAACATTTGTAGTAACTGTTAAATGAGAAAGTATTTTGTTCTGTAAGCGTTCATCTTAAGTGAGAAAAGCAGCACAATTCAAAGAGCATAGCCAATGTCACTGAACTGTGCAGGTAGAAATTTTTGAAATGGTCTATCTTTGGCTATGTGTATTTTCACCAAAAAAAAAAAAAAAAAAAGGTTGAGAAGTTAGAGGTTGATATGTTGTGGGGTTGTTAACCAATGTCATAAAATAACATGTGTACTACTGTTTCATGAGAAACTATTTGTTCTGTAAGCCTTCACCTGAAGTACAATAAAAAAATAATTTAATTAATTAAAAAAATAAAAATAAAAATAAAGTAATGATATGCTAGTTTTTTGGGGTTTTTTTTTTTGTTTGTGTTTTTCTTGTCAGTTTTAAATATCCTTGATGGGAATAAATATTTTATTGAGATATGCAAAGACAGTTATCCTCTACTAAAGTTTTAAATCATAAAGGTACATTAGAAAAATCTACTGGTTCAAATTCTTCCAAATTATTGTATTATTTTAATTATCTTTCCCTGGGCTTTCAATGAGATTAAGTATCTTTTCTTAGTTCTACTAATGACAAGTGTTTTCCTAAGTAATAGTTAGGACCTCCATCTAATGCCAGAACTTTCTAAGAGAATAATTTTAGTATGAAAATTTAGGGTATTGAAAATATCTGAAGGAAGATATGAAAGAAAAATTAAGGGTACAAAGGTCAATGACATTTGACAGGCCTAATTCTCAACCCTTTCTCCAGAACAAGACCATGTAGTTCCTTTTCCTCCCTCCTCTTTTATCCTTCTATGTGCCTGGATAGGAAGATGAACTATTGTGTAGACACAAAGCTTGTTGCATGATAACTATTACATTCATAGAATTTAAACGAATATGAAAACTTTGGAAATGTCACAGAATTATTATATCGTTAATCTGGAGGAATTCAGAGAGCAACAACTAAGAAATGTTTCAATAAGAATTGCAATGAGGTAAAAGAACTCAATAGAAGTTGAAATATTATAAAATTAATAATAATAATTAAAATATTATAAGATTAATCTGAAAGGTTCTAGTTTTTTACTATTGTAAATAAAGTCACAAGGATTATTTGTTGATGAGTACATACGTTTTTATTTCTTGGGGGTAAGTAACCAGGTGTAGAATTGCTGGATCATATGACAAGTATATGTTTAATTTTATAAGATACTGCCAAAGTATTTTTTAAAGTAGTTGTACCATCTTTCATTCTTACAAGCAATATATCAAAGTTTCAGTTGCTCTACAACCTCACAAAGTTTGATATTGTCAAGCATTATGTTTGTTTTCTTTTTACTTTTAGTTATTTCAATGGGTATGTAGTTGTATCTCATTCTAATACTAAAATGCATTTTCTAATGACTAATGATGCTAGTATTTTTTCACTCTATTTTTTCTGTGTTGCTCAGATTAAATATATTCTATTGATCTATCATCAAATTCACTGGATCTATTCTTGTCATTGACACTCTATTATTGAGTTCATCCAGTGAGAATTTTTTTTTTTTAATTTCAGTTATTGTAGTTTTCAGTTCAATCTATAATTTCCATTTGTTTCTTTTTCTTATAATTTCTATTTCTTGTGGAAATTTTGTATTTTTTATGTGTTTCAAGAGAAATTGTTATTTATAGGTAAAGTACTTTTATGGCAGCTGCTTTAAAATCCTTGCCAGATAAGTCCAATATCAGATTCATCTTGATGGTAGAATTTATTGTCTTTTCTCATTAAATTGTTATTTTCCTGGGTCTTGGTATGATAAGTGATTTTTTTATTTTATCTTGGACACTTTGGTTATTATGTTAAGAGACTTTTGTTCCTACCTAACACTTCTAATTTAGCAGGCAGCCACCCTTTTTTGGCTTAGTGTGTAAGTTCTAACCTACTTTTGTGAGCTTTAATTTCAATGACAGCTTAGTTTCCAAAACTTGCCGGTTATTCTAGTCTTTTTTGCTTTGCTGGTGCTGTGGGGCTCTTGCTCAATCCAGCGCAATCTTCTGGGATGACACAAAAAATCAATGGGCCTTAGTCTCCTCATGCCTCTGGGTGAGACCAAGAAAGCATAGGACTGCTACTGCTGGAGCTGCAAGCAGATGGGGCCACATGCTGGGCTCTGGTTCTGAACTGAGGATGGAATAGCCAGGGCTATGCTGCTGCAGCAGCTGGCAGATCACACCACAACCTGACCCGGATTGTGGAGCAGGGGCTGGGATATCTGAGCCTTTGCTGCTGCCAGTGCTGCCAGCAAATTGGGTCATTAGCAGAGACCCCATTTGTGGATAAGTACTTGGAACACCCTATTAGGTCTCTGTTGGAATTCCTCCTTTCCAGTCCTTTTGATAGAGAGCAGAGTTTTCCTTTTTTTTTCTTCTTTGATCTATGTCTATTGGTGGTTCCTGGTTGTAGGCTTCTCTATGACCAGTGTGGAGTATGTGGAAGATAAAAAGAAAACCCAAGAAACTCATCACCGTATTATCATTCCTCAAAGTACTGCAGTCTCTAGCCAGTCTGCCTTCTCTTCAGCTTTCAGAGTCTTTTTACCATTGTCTGTTGAATAATTTCCAGGATATTTAATTGAATTTAGAAAGAAAGAACAGGGAAAAGAGTCTGCACTATCTTGTTCCTCAGCCATTAACTATTATTTTCATAGCTATGATTATAACTTTTATTTTTAAATATTTAGCAATTAACAGAGCCCTGGTGGCACAGTTATTAAGAGCTTGGCTGCTAAGCAAAAGGTCTGCAGTTCGAATCCACCAGCCACTCCTTGGAAACACTATGGGGCAGTTCTACGCTGCCCTATCAGGTCAGTATGAGTCAGAATTGACTCAATGGCAACGGGTTTTTTTTTTTTTTTTGTTGTTGTTGTTAAGCAATAAACAGTGTTCCTGGAACATGCTAGGTGCTTGGCAAAAACTTGTAAATGCATGAATTAACAAATGAGTTGTTGCCTACATAAAAGGAAGAAAGGAAGCAAGGATGGAAGAAGGAAAGGAAGGAAGGAAGGAACGAAGGTTGAAAAAAGAAAAGGAAAGAAAAGAAAGAATGCTGCTGTTGATAGACTCTTCTAGTAACACCACATGCTGGAAGGTACACCAGCCTTACTTGTGTAAGATTTTTTGGCAATTCATTTCAATTCTATAAATTTATGCTTTCTCATTTATAAAAATAAAAGGCTTTACTTAAAAGTTTAGGTCCCTTGCACCCATGTATGCTGTGGCTCTCAGTTTCTTTGAAAGTCGCAGCTTATGCTCTACTTAAAAGTGGTCTGCTATTAAGCTTACAACGGTAGCACCGGAGGCAGCTTGCAAGGCCTTTGACACAGCTGTGGAGTAGTGCGTAACAACAGCAAGCAGATTGAATTGGTGTAAAACAATGGGGGATTCTGTGCATCTTCCCACACAATGGTGTATGTGGGGCATGATTCAGAGGTTGAGCTGCCAAAAATGAAAGGCTCAACAGAGCTTTCACCTATGAGCATCTGGTCACACACTCTTAGTTTTCCAAATATGTTCACATATTGAGAGAGACCCACCCCGTGGCTATTATTTTTGAACATCAAGGACAAACATGTCAAGGCTAATGCCCGTCCAGCTGTGAATGCAGTCTGTGTCTTTGTTGGAACTTCTGTTCCCAAACTAATGGATATTTCATTTAACTGATATACTCTGCCTTGTTGATGTACCATTAGCACCTAAAATTTTTATGTAAGAAGTCATTAGGAATATGCTGAGGGTGCATATGTTTACACTCTTAGCCCCAAGTTACTGATGGCCTTATATAAAGAGGGTTAAGCAAACAAATCTTGGAATTGAGAATAAAATTGTCAGCGGAGGAATAATATATAAATGTATCATTAAAATACAATTATTTTGCTAATACACATTTTATACACACGTATCAACACACACATTTAACTATAGCTATTGATATGTGCAATAGCTTTGACAGGTGCATAGGATGCTTCATGAATTTATATGGCATCAAGGTTGCTTTGTTCAGATGCATGTAGGAAGACTGTTCAGCGCTAATATTATGATAGCCTTTTATAATCTATTTTCCCAAATGTGAGTAGAATTTTCTTTCTAAAATGCAAATCAGATCATATATTTCCATTGCTTTGTCAAATCTTTTAATGCACAGTTGTTGAATATCTGATACATGCCACCTACTTTATATAATGTGGAGACTGTGGTACATGGTGTGAGTAAACAAATATGAAAGTTATAGTCTTTTAGGTGAATGCTTGAAAAATAAAACTCTTGAAATGTTTCACTATTCCTACATGATATGGACCCTGTTTCCAACATTATAAAATCATTTTTTTTTTTTCTTATCGTCTCCTCTTTACCTCTCTACTCCCTGTCCCATATTCCCATCTCCACTCTGAAAAAATCACACTTCTGGTTGCCTTTGGCTTTTCTCACATGTTCTTGCTTTTCACGAAAATACTACCTCATCTTCCAAACCTACGACTGCATTCTTCACCCCCAGCTGTGATATCAGTTCTTCTAGAAGGCCTTTCCTGGTGATCCTGATAGCCACTTGGTGTTAGCTAAGTGCTCCTCCTTTATACTTGCAATAATTCTTTACTGTCAAAGAATTGTCACATTGTTTTGAACAATATTGTATGGTATTATTTAATAATCTACAGCCTGGATGAATTTTAAACATCTAGAGCAACATTGCTTTCTTAGTGTCCAGCCTACTGCCTTGTACACAGTTGGTTCTTAACAAGTATCTGTAGAGTCTGAATAAAGAAGTCCAAATTCAGGTTACCCAGTCTGTCGTATTCTGGAAACTCTGCTGAAAACTGTCCACCATGTGTGACCCTTCTGGTATATGAAATACTGGTGGCATAGCTTCCAGCATCACAACAACATGCAAGCCACCACAGTAATGAGAATTTCCCGGTGATCTACTTCTGAAAAACTTGGTCAGTGAAAACCTTATGGATAGCAGTGGAATACTGTCTGATATAGTACTAAGATGAGCCCCTCAGGTTAGAAGACACTCAAAATACAACTGGGGAAGAGCTGCCTCCTCAAAAAAACACATTGTCGTCCAGTTGATTCTGACTCATGGTGAACCTTTAGGACAGAGTAGAACTGCCCCATAGGGTTTCCATGGAGTGTCTGGTGGATTCAAACTGCCGACCTTCTGGTTAGCCAGCAGGACTACTTCTCAAATTAAAGTCGACCTTAATGACGTGGATGGAGTAAAGCTTTCTGGACCTTCATTTTCTGAAGAAACAGCTGCAAACCTCCAGTTAGCCAAGTTGTGAATGCAAAGGAGAGTTCTTGAAGGAAATTAAAAGTGCTCCTCCAGTGAACACATGAATGGTAAGAAAGAAAAGCAGCCTTATTGCTGTTATGGAGAAAGTTTAGTGGTCTAGAAAGAAGATCAAACCAGCCACAGCATTCCCTTAAGCTAAAGCCTAATCCAGAGAAAGGTCCTAACTTTCTTCAATTCTGTGAAGGATGAGAGAGGTGAGGAAGCTGCAGAAGAGAAGTTTGAAACTAGCAGAAGTTGGTTTATGAGGTTTAAGGAAATAAATCATCTCAATAACATGAAAGTGCAAGGTGAAGTAGCACGTGCTGATGTAGAAGCAGCAGCATGTTATCCAGAAGATCTAGCTAATTGATGAAGGTGGCTACACCAGAAAACAGATTTCCAAAGTAGATGAAAGAGCCTTATCTTGGAAAACGATGCCATCTAGGACTTTCATAGCTAGAGAGGAGAAGTCAATGCCTGGCTCCAAAGGACAGGCTGACTCTCTTGTTAGGGGCTAATGCAGCAAGTGACTTTAAGTTGAAGCCAAAGTTCATTTACCATTCCAGAAATCCTACGCCCTTAAGAATTATGCTAAATCTACTCCACCTGTGCTCTATAAATGGAACAACAAAGCCTGGATGACAGTACATCTGTTTACAACATGGTTTAACAAATATTTTAAGCTCACTGTTGAGACCTACTGCCCAGAAAAAATATAAGCCGGAATAGACTTGATGGCAATGGGTTCAGTTTTTTTGGTTCAAAATATTACTGCTCACTGACAATTCACCTGGTCGCTCAAGTGCTTTGCTGGAGATGTATGAGGAGATTTATATTGTTTTCATGCCTGCTAACACAATATCCATTCTGCAGCCCATGGATCAAGGAGAAATTTCAACCTTCAAATCTTATTATTTAAGAAATACATTTCATAAGGCTATAGCTGCCATAGATAGTGATTCCTCTGATGGATCTGGGCAAAGTAAATTGAAAACCTTCTGGAAAGGATTTACCATTCTAGATGCCATTAAGAACATTTGTGATTCATGGGAGGGGGTCAAAATATCGATATTAACAGAAGTTTGGAAGAAGCTGATTCCAATCCTCATGGATGACTTTGAGGGGTTTAAAACTTGAGTGGAGGAAGTAACTGCAAATGTGGTGGAAATAGCAAGAGAACTAGAATTAGAAGTGCAGCCGGAAGACGTGACTGAATTGCTGTAATTTCATGATAAAACTTTAACAGATGCGGAGTTGCCTCTTATGGATGAGCAAAGAAAGTGGTTTCTTGAGATGAAATACACTCCTGGTGAAGAGGCTATGAACTTTGTTGAACTAACAACAAAGGATTTAGAATATTACATAAACGTAGTTGATACAGCAGTGGCAGAGTTTCAGAGGACTGACTCCAATTTTGAAAGAAGTTCTACTGTGGGTAAAATGCTATCAGACAGTACTGCATGAGACAGAGAAATCTTTCATGAAAGGAAGAGTCAATCGATGTGGCAAACTTCAATGTTGTCTTATTTTAGGAAATTGCCACAGCCATCTCAACCTTCAGCAACTACCACCCTAATCAGTCACCAGCCATCAACATTAAGGTAACACCTTCCACCAGCAAAAAGATTATGACCTGATGAAGGCTCAGATGATTTTTAACATTTTTTAGCAATAAAGTATTTTTTAAATGAGGTATGTACATTTTTTTTTGGACATAATGCTATTGTACACTTAATAGGCTACAGTAGTACAGTGTAAACATAACTTTTATATGCACTGGGAAACCAAAAAATTTGTGTGGCTCACTTGATTGCAATATATGCTTTATTATGGTGGTCTGGAACCAAACCCACAATTTCTTGTAGGTAGCCCATGTAGGGATAGTCAAAGATTACTGACCTCAGGTGAGAGTTGTAATCATTGCTCCTGATGCATAGTATACAGTACTTCATAATGATTATTAAGTCCATATGTTATCAATTTGTAGCAGAATGTAATTCCATAGCTTTGAACCAGTCACAATTATCTAATCAGAGCTCTGGAGGTCACATTTCTTTAACTATTTAATATTAATTATATCATTTTTACTCTTTCTACAACCATTTTAGTATCATACTTTATTTCTTCTTGGGGAATGGAATTGCATTTCCTGTTATAGATAATTGGGATGCTTTTATCTGTTTTCTCTGTCTAGAAAAATGAATCATGGAAGGACATTAAAATTACACAATAATCTTAGCAAAGAATATTTTTCATATTAAGGCTGAGGGCCATAAATTGCATTAAAAACTTCCTTCTACTTCATCACTGCTTTTCCTTAAATATAAATATAAACAGATACACTCAATAGAGAAGAAGAGGAAATTGTGTGAGTAGATCTGTGTATGTGTATGTGATGTATTTACTGAATCAGAATAAAAATTATAAAGAAAGCAGAACAGGGTTTAATACAAATATAATGGCACAATTAGTTCTTATGAAACTGTACTATGTTTCTCATGAAAATATATACTTAGGTGTGAAATTGAATGTAATAATCCCAAAATGAATAAAGAAGTAGAAAGAAGTGTGTATGTGAGTATTTCTCTCACCGAAAACTTTTCGAACTGAAGTTGAACTTGTAACTACTCACTGAGAGTTAAATCTTTTCACTAATGAAATTATATGCAAAGTGTGAAACTGATGCTATCACATACACACACACACACACACCTTGAAGTATCTACTTATGTAGATGGATATATACAAATGTGAAAAGATAGATTCTTAAAATATATGCAAATATATGGGTTGTATTTAGACAACAATTGAACATCTATTATGTGGTAATCTCAGCTTTGGTGTCTTAGACTAAAAAGATGAATTAAAAGAAAGTGCTTTTACCCTAGATAATTCATGTTTTGTAAAGCTGCTATATTGTAGAAGTTGTTCCACAAAAATTTGAGGCAGTTTGTATATCAATAGAAAGGTAAACCTGCAAAATCAGATAAAGTTAAAATAAAACTTACAATGTAAGATTAAGAATACGAGTGAGTACAACTGGACCAACAAGCATCATCATGATAAATGGACAAAAGATTGAAATTGTCAAGGATTTCAATTTACTTGGATCCACAATCAATGCCCATGGAAGCAGCAGTCAGGAAATCAAAGAACCTATGGCACTGGGCAGATCTGTTGCAAAAGACCTCTTTAAAGTGTTAAAAAGCAAATATGTCACCTTGAGGACTAAGGGGCACCTGACCCAAGCCATTATATTTTCGATGACTTCACGTGTATGTGAAAGCTGGACAGTGAATAAGGAAGACTGAAGAAGGATTTATGCCCTTGAATTATGGTGTTGGCGAAGAATATTCAATACACCATGTACTACTGAAAGAACGAACAAATCTGTCTTAGAAGAAGTACAGCCAGAATGCTCCTTAGAAGGGAGGATGGCGAGACTTTGTCTTATGTACTTTGGACATATCAGGAAGGAAGCGTCCCTGCAGAAGGAAATCATGCTTGGTAAAGTAGAGAGTCAACGAAAAAGAGGAGGACCCTCAACAAGATGGATTGACACAGTGGCTGCAACAATGGGCTCAAACATAGCAACGATTGTGAGGATGACACAGAACTAGGCAATGTTTTGTTCTGTTGTACATATGGTTGCTATGAGTCAGAACCAACTCATTGGCCCCTAACAACAACAGCAACAGCCCCTTTGACTGGATACCTTTGTGCAGTGTACAACCTACACAACTATACCTGGTAGACCTGCTGAAGAGGCAGCCTAGGAATTTCACTCTTTTCATTCTCCCTGAAAAAAGAAATGTGCCGACACCTTTGTGCCTGGTGTGTAAGAGCATACCACAACCCAAACCTACCGGTTGTCAGAATGTCACTGAACTGCCCTTTCTGTGTATTGTGCTAAGGTTCTTAAGAAACAAAGTTCACTAAAGCACCTCTCAGCCTTCAAAGAAGTGGCCTAGTGGGGAATACAAGCACCATGAGCATTTCAATACATTGTTGCCAATGCTATCTTAAGAGATGAACTGAAGATAGTAAGTAGAACTAGATAGGACAATAGCCCATATTTCATCAAATCTAACACACCATTGATCTGAAGATAACACCATTTTTGTCTGTGTGTGCGGACTGCTAAAATAGAAAAAAAAATGCTACCATTAAACTATGGCACACTGTTTTCTTATCACTTAGATTTTTATTTTGATACTTACTGAAATATATCTTTCAGACTTACTTAGACAGTTTTTAACATATACCACTCTAGCACAAATATAAAAAGAAGTATATGTGTAAAATTAGTTTGATAAAGTATTGCTAAGACTTGTTCACATTCAATATTCAATTCCTCTGAATCAATGTCCATGCAAAGTTGTGGGTCCATGTCCTCCACACTGTGGCCCTCTATGCCATCCTAAGCACTGGGCATATGGCATTTCCAACATGGTGCTCGACTATTGTCTCAGTGATTTTCTTCTAAGTTGCTGACATCCACTGTGCAAGATTGGCAGTGACAACAATATTATAGCTATTGCCTTTAAGAACGCATCTCAACTTCAGAGATGCTAAACTGTGGAGAACTGTGCACCTTAGAACTGATGGAATAAGCTTATCCAGGTTTGGGGTGGGCAGGGAGGCTCTGCAGTTCCACGTCAACACATGTCCTCATTATGCTGAGTGAAATAAGTCAGTCACAAAAGGACAGATATTTTGTGATCCCACTTATGTGAAGTATCTACAATAAACGAATCCATAGAGATCAAAGTTTATTAGGGTTACCACAGGCTGGAGGCAGGGCAGAATGGGAAATTATTGCTTAAGGGGTACTGAGTTTGTGTTTGGAGTGATGAAAAACTTTTGGAAATAGATGGAGGTGATGGGTGCACAACATGGTGAATGTAATTAATGTCACTGAATTATTCACTTAAAAAATGGTTAAAATGGAAAATTTTTTAATATATATTTTAAAAAAACAACCAGCTGCTATCAGGTTGATTCTGACTCATGGCAACCCCATGTCTCTCAGAGTAGAACTGTGTGCTCTCCATGGGGTTTTCAATGGCTGTGATCTTTTGAAAGTAGATCACAAGGCCTTTCTTCTGAGTTGCCTCTGGGTGGACTTGAACCTCCAACCTTTCAGTTAGTAGCTGAAAACTTAGCCATTTGTGCCACACAGGGACTCCTATATATATTTTACCATAATAAAAATTAAAAACAAAACAAAACAAAAAAAGAATAGGGGTGACTAAACAGGGGGAGGGTTAAGGTGGTTACAGAAGAGAGAATGAAACAGAATAGAGATTAGAAGGTTACCCAGGGATCTTAAGGGCTAATAAAGTTGAACTTCATCTTAGACCTTGAGATTCTGGTGACAAAATCAAAAGAGAATGTCCAAATGGGACTATAACGTTCATTGTCTATAATTATCTATCTTGTATTTTCTAGTGGGGTGGAGTGGGGATGGTGGATCACATTTTATCCTGGCATAGTTGTAGTTTCCAAGACCTATGGATTTACGGAACTACAGAAACACAATACAAACAGAAACCAAGTGAAGAAACAGCAAGGGCGAAGACTTCAGGAATTCAAACAACAGAAGACGAGAGTGTCATCTGCTTCTAGACCAATCAATATTTGCTTCTAAGAAACAGAGAGGGAGGCACAGTGCTTCTAATGATGCCCTTGATGATCTTCTGAGTGTTTTCTTAAATAAAGTTTGGCCTTAACTTTCATAACAAGGGGACCCCATGCTATAGAAAGAGTACTGAATGGATAATCAAGAGACTGGTACCTAGTCGTGCATCCGCCTTCATCCAACTGCAAGATTTTGGACGAGCCTCATCACCTCCACAGGCTGAAGCGTCTTCAACTGTAAAATGAAGGATACATGCTCAATGACCTTTAAAGCACTTTAGGCTCTCACAACTGATAACGCTATTACTCTTCATTTTTCTTTTATTCTGATTGTGTTTCTTCTTTAAAATTTCAGAATGATACCTAGTGAGTGCAATGAGATACCCATCCTGACTTTAGTGGAGTTTCTGTAGAACTTGAACCAGACAGTAGAAAATTGTTCACTTATAAATTTACCTTCTAGCAATGCAACCCCAAATACATTTTTTAGTGACTTCATTTTTCAGCTTTGTGCAAAAGCAATTTTATTTGTGCTTAGAAGAAATTATTACCATTATATCAATCCAAAGTCCAGGAAAAATCAGCAATTAGTCCTTCAGTTGACCATGTAATCATCAGTCATCTATAAAAATTAAAGTCATTAGCAAAAATGAACATCGACAATGATTTAACAATGCAAAGAAATTTGTAAGTAAATTTTGGACATTTTCAAAATTAAAAACAGTGATACAAAATATCATTTTACTGTTTCTTTTTTTGCTCCCCATCATATTGTCTCCTACCTTTCCTGAGAGGAGATTAGAAATAAAGACAAAAAGTCTTTTAACTCTAATTTTTTAAACTCTCACCCTACATGCAATTTATGCCAATAGTTACCTCTCTCCTGGATATACAATAAAGATCAATAAGGTGTATTTTTAAAGTTATCTTTTCATTATTATTTTACCACATGCTGGGCAGTTGGACCTGACTCTAGAGCTGTAGTAGTTATAAGCTTTGTCAGATGGAAATAATATTGTATTTGGGGAAAGGAAGGATTTTGTGCATTTGGGAAATTTCTTCGTAATGAATAGCTGACCATGTCCCTCAGATATGGTGAATATTTACCGCCTTTATTTCTTTTCAGAAAGGATGGAGGACACACTTCAAAAATGATACAATTAATGCAACTTGCATAATTGCTCATTCAGTACATGATATTCTCCCAAGCTCCCAATAGGGTTAATTACCTCAACTGAATACCTAATGACATGGGGGGAAAAATAACTCATTGCATAAACAATAGAGTATACAAAGGAACTAGGCGTTCAAACTCCAAGTGATGACCTATTATTAACTATGTTCCCATATCTGAGGCACTGAATATCTTGGGTCTTACCTCTGAAATGGGAATTATAATTCTTTATTTGATTAAATGCATAAGATTGTACCAGATACACTTTTGAGGCCTCTGGTAGTCCTGAGAGCCACGATTCTCATACTGAAGATGACTCAGTGTATCAAGGTGGATTGTCTATTCCTGCTTTTTTTTTTTTTCCCACAGATTTGTGTGAATTTGAGCTGGTCTTACTTTCAGAAGTACTATTGAGAATGTTCCTTGGATTTCTTATCCATTCAGTCCACTAATATTTATTCAGGCCCTAAATTCTGTTGTATCTATTTCAGATCAGACTCCTTTTCATTTCTTGAAGTTCTCTGTCCCTCATGATTTGTATCACAAGATGTATAATTTAAATTTTTTGATGGAGTCACACATGATAGTTCTGATTTCTCAATTATATTTGAGTTCCTCCATAACTGTAAAGAATTTTACTCCTTTGAATTCCCCATCAACCATCTGTGTGGCAGAAGCTACTGAGTTCTCATTAATATCCAATCTCTGTTTCTTACTCAGTCCAAAAAAAAAAAAAAAAAAAAAAACGCTGGGTACATTTCCACCGTGCTGAAGGGATATACTTCACAACATCTCTTTCAGTGCTTAGAACTAAATGCTGGCCATTGAATTGTAAGTAGAAATTCTTTATAATATTAGCAGGAAATTTCCTAAAAAGGAAAAAGAGCCATCCGTTTTACCTACTGGTTGGAATGCTGATGTGATGGCTAGAGCCCTAACAGCCATCCTGGACAATGTGGAGACTTTGCTCAAGGAATAATAAGACAGAAGAAGCCTGTCACCCTGACAACAAACTCTGGACTATCAAGTCCCCAGTTTCTTTTCTCTTATACATTACTTTTATTTTGGCTAAGTCACTATTTTTTCTACTCTTTGCTACTCACAACCAACCCTAACCCTAACCAGTAGAATCTAGTACTGGGTTAGTAGCAACATATTAAGAATATTAATAAATTCTTATTGAATAATTGACCTCATTTTTTTGAGTTATAAATGTATCCAAGTAGTATGGGTGTGTGTGTGTATATTTCTTGTGCATATATAGGAAGTAATTACTATAATAATAAATGTCACAGCTAGCATTTTACAAAGTTTATTTAATTCCAGATTTAAATTAGTACAAACTCGTGGTTATTTGAAAACCTCACAGGGATACGAAGAATGCAATGAAAAAAAAATGTGTGACAAAATAAATACTAAAACTTACCCTACCACAATCATAAAATATTAAACTCTATTACAGTAATTTTAATAAGAGAACAAGAGAGATGCCTCTGTACATCTCATTTTTTCTCCTAAGTTTACAAAGGCCATAATTAGTATTTCTTTGCCGACATGATTCCGTGTCGCAAAATATTCTCTGAAAATAATTTACTTTTTCAAACAACAAATATGTATTCAGTTCCTACTACTTGCCTTGCACTGTGGTTGATGCTGTTTCTACACAGGTAGAAAGACAGATATAATCTCTGCCATCATTGGATTTACGATTTAATAGCAGATTTTAGGTAAGTAAATAAGCAAATACATACAGTGTGTGTAAGGAACCAAGCAGTTGCTATGAACCTGAATGTCAGTGCTACATAATTTAACTTGGGAAGTCAGGGAAGACTTCTCAGATGGCAACATTCAAGGCCAGTCTGAAAGGATGAGAAGTGCTGTCCAGGTGAGTGATGAGTAATTACTATACTTATTATAAGTATATTTGAGGACCCTAGACTAGCATGTGTGAGGACCCTGAGACATGAATGATTTCAGAAATACCAAAGAACAGAAAGAATTCCAATATGGTTAGAATCTGTGAACAGGGGAGAAAATGAACATGGCTGGATCATATAGAGCCTTATAAGGCATGTGAAGGAGTTTGGATTTTTTTCTTCCATAGGGCAACTGGAAGATACTAAAGGGTTTTAGTTAAGGGAGGGATGTATTTCCTTTTAAGTTTTAAAATTAATTCCCTGGTTACTGTGTGGAGAATGAATTGGGTATGGACAAGAGTGGGGACAAAGAAGACTTGTAAGAAGCCACCTAAATAGTATAGGTGAGAGAAATGATGCTGGCTTATGCTAACATGGTAGCAGTGGAGGAGAAAAATGGAGATATTTGAGATGAAATGTAAATTATGTAGTTCTTTATTTTGGTTGGGATAACATCATGATGGGTAAAGTTTAAGTTGATGAAAATAACTTCTATATTTCTGGCCTGAGCAAATGAATGGATGGTAAATGGGAAAGATGAGAAAGGATAAGTTTAGGAAGAAAGATCAAGTTCATTTTTGACTTATTAAAAAAGAGACTCCTCAGAGATTCCTAAATCAAGATATTATTCTACTCAGAAGGTCATGTAGAGGTTTGGGCCAGGAAGAAACATTTGAGAGTTATCACATGTAGATAAGATTTAATACATTTTAAACAAAACATCTTTGCAATTACTCCACAATTTTTCATTAGTAATATTTTCTTGAAAAAAAAAAAACGAGGGAAAAAGAATAGTAATATAATTTTTTTTTTAATCAGAAACATTACAATAGTTTTTACTATGGTATAGTAATTACTACTATGGTATAATAATTTTCGCACTTTTAAAAGATTGTTTATTTTTCATAACTGAAAAATATTATTTCATTGTTATTTGGATTTCCATTTCATTGAGATATATTATTTTAAACCTGTGATTTTGTTGCCCAAATTATTATGAAATGCAAAAGTAGAACAATATTCAAAATCTCAAATATTTTACCTAATGCTCCTTTCATAAGAATCTACTAAAAAATGCACTCCAAAGTAATGAGAAAGCAAATCAAAAGCAGAGAAAAATTGGAGTGTATGAAATAGAGTTGAGTGATAAATCTGAATGGCTAAATAGAAGATTTCCAGTAAAATGTCCAAGAAGTAGCTGTTCCTCCTCTGTCATCACCCTTTCACTCTGAAAGGCTCCTGGAACTTAGAATTTCATCAGGAATGGAAAAACAATGGGGAAGACCTAGAGCTGATTATGTACATCATGACATAAATTGGCTTAATCTGAACTGGCAAGGTTAATTTTTGTAAATTCTACAGAATGGAAAGTTAAGACAGAAAGTGCTTGCAGTTACAGAAATAAAGTAAGTTGCATTTTTCACTTGCAAGTTGCATTTTTCCACTTCTGTGTTTGTTGTCCAGAAAAATAAATATTAGTTCTTTTGCCCAAATAATTGCAAAGAGTGTTTTTATTGCCAAAATATAGGTGATGCTAACACTGATTCTTGAAAAGTAAATATTTATTAGGAAGACAGGATATGAAGGTATACATAAGCACACAGACACACACACACATATACACACACATATGCATAGAGAGAGAGAGAATGGACTGAGTGGCAGAAATTTTCAGGCAGAGAGACAAGCATGGATCCTTCCAATTTCTAGCCCATGCCCCAGCCCATCTCTAGTGGTAAGATAAGATCAAGATTTTTACAAGAACTGCCTTTTAATGGCTGTAACACTTTCCTGTTTAACACTTTCCTGTTCTAAGAGTGGTCAACACAATCTTTGTGGGGCAGAGAAGATGCTAGGCTCTTATTCTGGAATTAGCTAAATCCTTTTTCAGTTATTAGACTCAAGTGTCTGTGCAAACCTGACTGCTCTTCTGCCAGGACTTAGAGGCATTTGTCCCATCTTTTAATACGATGGGATGAATCTCCCCAGGTTTGCCATACTGGGGTTTCAAATCCCAAAATCATTCTGAGTAGTAAGTAAAATACTACTGTGCTCATAATTCTACCAAGTTACATTAGTTGCACTAGAGGTAACATCTACTGAAAGTACATAACCATTTTAGTAAGTTTCTCTTTGCCTTCTTACATATGACATCCTTTCAAATCAAACACCTGTGGAAATGTTGATTATTTGAATAGCATGAGAATAAGGCACTTTTCCTGAGTGGTTCATTTTTCCATTTCTCCCATTTTTGCACAAAATACTTTAATATTTTTTCTCAGAGAAAAACCTGTTATACAGTAAAAGAAATAGGCTTTTAAGCTTCAAAGCACTTACATATATTTTCAGTGATTTTATGAAAAGTCTAACAGTTTTCTTTAATGCGGAATACAGTTTTTAAAGGGGCAAAAAAGAGAAAGCTCAGCCTCCCAGGAAACCCATCACCTTATTGCCATGATGTAAAGAATTTACCAAGGGCTATGTTTCGCAAGTTGCAATTGAGCTCCCATATATAGAGAACCTTACTGATTCTTCACTGTCTCTTCACTGTCCGTGGTTCAGTTCAGTCAAAGCTATGTGCAAGAGCCTGCATACTGGAGTGGAAGTTTCCTGGCGCCAAGATTTCCTGATCATGTACCCAAAGTATTAATCTTGACCACTTTCCTTTCTCCCTTTTAGTCCTTCGCACTTCAGTGTTGTTGTTGTTAGGTGACTAGGAGTTGGTTCTGACTCATAGCAACCCTGTGTACGACAGAACAAAACACTGCCCTGTCCTTCACCATCCTCACAATCATTGCTACATTTGAGCCCATTGTTGCAGTCAGTGTGTCAATCCATCTCATTGAGGATCTCCCTCTTTTTCATTGATCCGCTACTTACCAAGCATGATGTCCTTCTCCAGGGACTGGTCCTCCTGATGACATGTCCAAAGTACATGCGACAAAGTCTCACCATCTTCTTTTCCAAGGAGCACTCTGGTTGTACTTCTTCCAAGACAAACTTGCTTGTTATTCTGCCAATCCATGGTATATTAGATATTCTTTGCCAACACCATAATTTAAAGGCATTAGTTCTTCTTCCGTCTTCCTCATTCACAGTCCAGCTTCTGCATGCATATAAGGCAACTGAAAGTATCACGGCTTGGGTCAGGTGCACCTTAGTCCTCAAAGTGACATCTTTGCTTTTCAACACTTTAAAGAAGTCTTTTGCAGCAGATTTGCCTAATGCAATATGTGGTTTGATTTCTTGACTGCTGCTTCCATGGGTGTTGATCCTACTTTATAGTCTCATGTAAAACTTCATAGTAAACATAACTAGAAGGTCAAGCTCTGAGGAGGTTAGACCTATGATAAAGGGGTGGAAGACTGCCAACATACACCTCTACCCCTTCCCCCCCAACCTATACAAAACACATTGTTGTTGTTAGCTGCTATTGAGTCAGCTCATAAAAAACTTATGTATAACAGAATGAAATAGTGATGACTGATCCTGTACCATCTTCATAATTGTTGGCATATTTGAGTCCATTGTTTCAGCTACTGTGTTAATCCATCTCATTGAGGGTTTCCCTCATTTTTGCTGACCCTCTACTTTTCCAACTACAGTATCTTTTTCTAGAGACTGGTCTTTCCTGGTGACATGTCCAAAGTAAGTGAGCCAAAACCTCGGCATCCTTGCTTTTAAGGAGCATTCTGGTTGTATTTCTTCTAAGATTGATTTGTTTGTTCTGGCAATGTATAAAAACCAAAACCAAACCCACTGACTTCGAGTTAATTCTGACACATAGTGACCCTGTAGGACAGAGTAGAACTATCCCATAGGGTTTCCAGTGCTGCAAATCTTTAGGAAGCAGACTGCCACATCCTTCTCCCACGGAGTGGCTAGTGGGTTGGAACTGCCGACCTGTCATTTAGCAGCTGAGCACTTAACCATATACAATACCTCTCGTAGTGTTGGACTGTCCTAGGAAATAACAGGTGAGATGCCTTCAAACATGATGTTCCTTCTGCCTGGAACACTCTCCTCCATATTCCTCATCCACTTATCTTTCCAGTTTCTACAGAAAGTCTTTAGAAAGCCCTTCATCTTTTATTTTTACAGATTTATTTCTGTCATTCATGATACTTCTTTCAAATTATAATGATATTTACTTTTTACATTTGTTTTGTCCATGTCTCTAGAATGTGAAATGAAATCCATGAAGGATGATGCTGTTATGGATTGAATTGTGTCCCTCAAAAATATGTGTTGTAAATCCTAACCCCTGGTATCTCGGTAGTTAAAGAGCTTGGCTGTTAACCAGAAGGTCGAAAGTTTGAATCCACCAGCTAGCTGTTCCTTGGAAACCGTATGGGGCAGTTCCACTCTGTCCTACAGGGTCAGTCACTCGCTACGAGTCGGTATCGGCCTGATGGCATTGGGTTT
Organism: Dugong dugon; assembly: GCA_030035585.1. Classification (NCBI taxonomy): domain Eukaryota; kingdom Metazoa; phylum Chordata; class Mammalia; order Sirenia; family Dugongidae; genus Dugong; species Dugong dugon. The sequence continues at coordinate 34,346,090 of CM057475.1, read as the reverse complement.
GGTTGGTTTTTATACTAGTGGTTATCATCTCACTTGGAAATAGGGCTTTCTTCGATACATTAATGAGACATTATTATTGTAGGGAGTAAATCAATCTCTTGAAATATAAAAGAGAAGATTAAGCAAACAAGCACAAATGGAGGGAAAGATACATGACACCTGATCACCCAGAAACCTGGGAATAGAAGCTAAAAAGAGACAAGAACCTTCCCCCAGAGCAGACAGAGAGAGCCTTGTGCTAGAGCCAAAGCTCTGAATTTGGACTTCTAGCCTCCTAAACAGGGAGAAAATAAATTTCTGGTCCTCAAAGCCACCCACTTGTGGTATTTCTGTTATAGCAGTGCTAGGTAGCTAAGATACGTGCCTTGTCTTTTTTGTTCATCACTGTATACCTAGCATCTAATCCACTGCCTGAAACATAAAAGGTATTAGATAAATTTGTGCTAATAAAATTAATTAATTAATTAAAAAACGTGAAATATGGTCTTGTCAGTATTGTGCTAATTGCTAACCTTTGAGTTTCAGTCTACCATCTGTAAATTTTTACTCAAATAATGTGCACCTTCTACATTTGTTTGCCAACCACACCCTCTCCCCACAAGGTATTATTTTTGTAAGCACACTGTGCTAATTTTATTTTATTTTTTTTGCAACAACATGTAATAAAAGACACAGTAACGCTTATGAAATACCTGGAGGGGAAAGGGCACAGTTGACAAACAAACGTAGAAGGCATGCATTATTTGTGAAAAAATATGCTCTCTCTCTCTCTCTCTCTCTTTCTATATATATATATATATATATATATATATATATATATTTAACCTGCTTATCTGAGGATCAGCTGTGCAGATGAGTGAGAAAATATTTTAGACTTCTAAACCTCATAGAAATATCAGGGAATTTCAAATCTGGTTACATCTACTGGGCTATTAAATCCAAAAGATACAGTTTCAACGTTTAAGGAACTCTTTCTCTTTATTTTTTGATCTGCCCAGCAATTTTCTCTAATTGATTTAACAAAATTTCGCTCCCTACCAAGACTTTTCCCCTCTAGTTTTCCTAATATTTCGTAATATAGCAGGTGGCCAAGACTCCAGTTGCTTTCTTAGAGGAAACTGTGGCTCAGGGAATTTGCAATCTGCTCTGCATTCCCTTGCTTTAATAAATGACAGGCAGAATCTCATCCCACATCATGACTCTAAGACTTTCTGTTAAATCACAGGTGAAAGACATTGTGAACAGGACAGTTAGTCATATTCCTTGAAGGCAAATAGAATGATTATAACAATTTGATTGAAATGATTCTTTGTTAACCCAGAATCACATATAATTTTGAATTATTAATTACATATGCTAGAGAGTCACAGTTCAAAGAGTTTTTGATGGGAGAGAAGAAAGTCATGGGGCTTAAATCAGACTAAAAGTGACCACACCCAAAGGGATGACATTCAGGACACCTTGTACCCCAAAGGAAGAGCTATTCTGGGCATACATTAGAGTCTGAGAAGGCAGACTGAAGGGGAAGTCTTAACAGGTCAGCCTGAGGTTGCATTGCTTGTCTCAGGGATCAGTGTAGGGAGAAGAAGTGAAGAAAACAGAGAGCAGTGATGCCAGCATACAAAGGTACAGTCATGTAAGCTGTGTTCAACCCTTACCTCTGCTCCCTCGCTGTAGTTCAACCCTAAAGGAACCAAACGCGAGACAGGGAGTGGCAAAAAATAGTAAAAGTGTAAGCAGAAATTTCATGCAGTAAAGTTCCTCCATCTTCATCTTATCCATTTTAGTTTACTGAGCCACGTTCAATCTTGAACATAAAATAGGTAGAGGTATTGAAGCTTTAGAGTCCTTGGATGGTGCAAACAGTTAACGAGCTAGGCTCTAACCAAAAGGTTGGAGGTTATAGTCCACCCAGAGGTCCTCTGTAGAAAGGCCTGGTGTTTTACTTTCAAAAATCAGCCACTGAAAACCCTCTGGAGTGGAGTTTTACTCTGACACACATGGGGTCGCCATGAGTCAGAGTCAACTCAATGGCCAAGTGGTTGCTTGTTTCTTTAATTGAAACTTTTTTAGTATATCAGATTAAGTATATTCGAGCAGGCTTTTTAAAATGCTAGAAAAAATTCTGTGAGTGTAAGTCTCTGAAAGCAGGGCTGCTGTTCATCAGGTTTGCTCTGGTATCAGCTGTACTGGCTGATGAAGAGTGCCCTATCACTCTAGCCATATCAGTAAATTCACTCGTATACTCTGGACACTACCCACCCTCAGCCATCAATTAGCAGCTAATGTTTAATGTATAGCATAGCAGGGGTTCTTCACAGTTACAGTCCCTGTTGGTTCTGATTAGTCAGCGCCCATGACGATCATGTTATTAAATATTTACATATTACCCATGCCAGAAAAATGGCCAGAAAAACTGTGGAATTGTCTGTTACAACAGTGAGAAAGAGTATTGATTTTCTGACTGTACGGCGACAATTCAGCTCATTAAAAAATGGTTTGAGTAGGAAAAAAAAATACATCATCGATTCTACACTGTATCACGTGTGTTCAGACATTAGCTAATATGTTTCTTATGAAAGTTCTCCAAGGTAAGCATTGTCAAACCTATTTTACAGATGAGGAAACTGATGCTTAGAGGAGTAAATTTTTCCAAGTTAACAAATTAGAAAGTGGCAGAGCTTGATTCAAATAACAGTGTGACTTGAAAGCTCATTTTTTTCTTAACTTTATATATATTGCCTCTTATTCAGTCACATATACTTTCCCTTCCATTCTTATCGCTTCTACATAATGAAGTTTTTCTTTGGTTAATTTTGATTTACACTAGCAGGAACTACAAATAGACTGTTTTTGTTCTTTTCTCCCCCTTATCGTTATTTTAGGTGTGCATGTATTGGAACGGAGTCTGGGAAAATTTGATGTGAAGGACAAGAGGTAAAATATTTTCTTTTTTCTTTTTCTGCATTTTCAAAGTGAACCTCTGTAATGATGGCTTTATTTATCTTCATAATAACCTGCTCTTTGCAGAAAATAATGAAGTTCAGAACATTTTCAACAACTATATTGTGAGGCTTAGCAATTCTCTATATAAAGTATGTGGTATAAAGTAGACACCAAATATATGCTAATTATTTTAGTTATGTCTGTTAATGCTCGTTTTTGTTGAGGAAATGGGTTTCAGGTCCACATTTGCCATATTTCCTATTACACAGTATGCTAAAGTATTTTTTTCTCTGTGCATAACCATCTGCTCAGAATAAATCAGTTAAAATTATATTGACTCACAAAGTAAATATATTTAAAAAATAAATGAATAAGCAAATAGGCAATCACTGGCTAAAATGTATGTAACAAAGCTTTTGCTTTTTTCATGCAAGGTCTATGATCCTATCAGCTGAGGGTCTAAAAGCACATTTGGAAGGTCCAAATATCAAGAACAAGGCTGGGTAGTTGAAAATTAAAGCCACATGCAATGCCCAGTATGACATTTTAGATGTTAAATGGAATACTATTCATTTCAGATTGGATGGCTGTTGTCAGTCCAGATCACTGTTTGATCTGCAATTTATATTGAGATGAAGCAGAATGAATTTTTATGCCTCAGCTTCTTGGCTTTTAAGACAATGTTTCGCAGATGTCTGACGTTTGGGTTTTATGTGATAACGCGGCTTCCCCTGAACAAAGACCTAAAAGCTGATTGTCGGAACAGAAGTTGTTTTTCAAAGGAGAATAATTCCAAATTATGTGCAAAAAAGATACCATGTATATATTTTTTTTCCTTAAGAAATGCTTAGACATATCACACACAATCTTTCCCAGGGGTATTTCAGGAATGGTATAAGGAATCCCTGAGTGGTACAAATGGTTAATGCCCTCACCTTCCAAATGAAAGGCAGGTGCTTCAAATCCACCCAGAATAGCCTTGGAGGAAAGTCCTGGCTATCTACTTCTGAAAATTTCAGCCATTAAAAACCGTATGGAGTAAAGTTCTGCTCTGATACACATGGGGTCACCATGAGTCAGAACTGACCGGATAGCAATTGGTTTGGGTAACTATTAAAGGCAGGATATATTAAAGAAGTAATTCATTTTTTTTTAAGTTTACCCTCTTGAGAAAACCGCCTAATTCCTTGGGAGGTACATTCATTCTTCATCATGGTTGTCATTTTTTCCTGAGGTTTTGTTGTCCGTATAATTTTTGGTCACATGGGCTCATGTGTCTTTTATTGTTGTTGTTCTTGTTATTTCTGTTTAGCATGCTTTATCTGCACATTCAGTTGTTACTAGTTATTGTTTTCACTCTCCATCCATAGCCTTTAACCCTCTACCAGATGCTACATGCTCAGCTTCACTGATACCTTTCATAGCCTTTTCATTGTAGATTTTCAAATTGATGACAACAGGAAGATGGGCAACCACAATTTCCTATTATTTTGACAGCTGTTTAGCAACTGAAACTACTGATATACTCATATATCAGTGAGTTTTTTTGAATATCTTGAAAACTTTCAGTGAAATTTTATTGCTGGTAATGATCTATTTGAAACACTTGGTACTGCTTTTTAAGTGTGATTCAATGATCTATTCTTTCCTTTATGTAAGTACTTTCAAAAAAATGTTGTGAGAGTAGGTAGGAGTTGCAAGTTTTCACACTGGTTGTATCAGTGTTTAAACATCATCTGACATAACCCTACCCTGGACTTTTATTGGAGCCCTGGTGGCATAGTGGTTAAGAGCTCAGCTGCTAACCAAAACGTCGGCAGCTTGAATCCGCCAACGACTCCTTGGAAACCCTATGGGGCAGTTTTACTCTGTCCTATAGGGTCACTATGAGTTGGAATCTACTCTATGGCAATGGGTTTGTTTGTTTGTTTGTTTTTTGGTTAGTCTTTTATTACTATTTTCTTTTATATTTTTTAACTGTTGTTGAAAATATACACAACAAAACATACACTAATTCAACAATTTCTATGTGTACAATTCAGTGACACTGATTACATTCTTCAAGTTGTGCAACTGTCCTCACTCTCCTTTTGCAAATTGTTCCTCACCTATTGACATAAACTCACCGTCCCCTCCCCAAGCTTCCTATCTAGCCTTTAGAGTTGTTGTTGTCAATTTGATTCCATATAGATCGTTCTTTAAGAGAGCACAATGCTCAAGGCAGACATTCTTTACTAATTAAACTAAACTGTTGCTTGGTTTAAATGAGACTTCAGGGGATATTTTCGGTTTAAGGTTTAAAGATTATCACAGGGAAATAGTTTTGGGAGTTTATCCAGCCTCCAAGATTCCAGAAATTCTGGACCCCATGAGAATTTGAAATTCTGTTCAACATTTTACCCCTTATTGATCAGGATTCTTCTATAGAATCTTTGATTACAAAGTTCAGTAATGGTAGCCGAGCACTATCCATATCTTCTGGTCTCATGGAAAAGGAGGCAGTATTTCCTGGAGGCAATTAGCCATGTGTAATGGTTAAGGTTGTGTGTCAACTTGGCTGGGCCATGATCCTCACTGATTTGATAGTCATATGATGGTGTGATCACTTCCATGATGAGATTTTATATTATGTGATCACCTCCATGATAGGATCTGCTGTAAGTAGCCATCAGTTGAAAGGGAATTTCCTTGAGTGTGTGGCCTGCATTGAATATAAGTGGATACTCTGGCAAGGCTTAGGGCTTTTTCACTTGTTCTGAATCCTGCAGCTGGCTCCTGTTCATCTTATCTCCAGTTCTTGGTACTTGAGCTAGCAGCTTACCTGTGGTCTTGCCTACTGATCTTTGGGATTCATCAGTCTTCACAGCCTGTGAACAAAAGCCCTGCTCTCTGACCTGCAGATCTTGTGTTCACGAGGCCCTGTGGCTACATGCATCAGGAGAAGCTTGACCCATGGACTTGGGACATTCCAGCTTCTACAACTGCGTGAACCATTTCCTTGATATAAATCTCTCTATCTATATACATTTATACACTTTACTAGTTTTGCTTCTTTGACTCAAGTTGGAAATGGGAAGAGACATCTCAGGGAAGGCAGCCCTAGCCTTGTGTCTCAGTCTTAGTGCTGCTCTAACAGAAATACCACAAGTGGATGACTTTAACAAAGAGAAATTTATTTTCTCACAGTTGAGTAGGCTACAAGTCCAAATTCAGGGCATCAGCTCCAGGAGAAGGCTTTTTCTCTCTGTCTGCTCTGGAGGAAAGTCCTTTTGATGCATCAGTCTTCCCTTGGTCTGGGAGCATCTCAGTGCAGGAACCTCAAGTCCAAAAGATGCACTCTGCTCCTGGCACTTTTTTCTTGGTGGTATGAGGTTCTCATGTGTCTCTGCTCTCTTCCCTCTTCTACATCTCAAAAGAGATTGGCTAGAGATAATATCCAATCTTATAGACCTCATCAGTATAACCTCATGATAGTGCAAAAGTTTACAACACATAAGGAAATGACATCAGATTTACAAAATGGTACACTATCATACAATACTTCGAATCATGACCCAGCCAAGTTGACAGATATTTTGGGGGGACACAATTCAATCCATGACACCTTGTATACAGCGACTACTTTCTATTGAACCTGTGTTCTTTTAAGAACTATCTTTATGGGAGTAAATTGACAACAGCACCTCAAAAGATTAGACAGGAAGCTTGGGAGTGGGGAGGCAGTGACATTATGTTAATGAAGGAGGAACAATTTGGAAAAGGAGGGAGAAGATGGTTGCTCAACTTGAAGAGTGTGATCAATGTCACTGAATTGTACATGTAGAAATTGTTGAATTGGTATATGTTTTGTTGTTGTGTATTTACAAGAACAATTAAAAACAAGGGTCAGATATTTTTCTTGATCTTCTGAATTTTGGACTCTTTATTCCAGAAGGTGATAATTATATAAAACTAAACTTTGATCATATGTAACTCTCTCTAAACCTTTGCTTGTTCCTGTATTACAATATTCAGAAGCTCTTCCTCCAGCTCAATGTCCAATAACTCCCAATCTGTACTAGTAACCATTGCCCTGTGTGATAGTTAAGGTTGTGTGTCAACTTGACTGGGTCGTGACTCAGTGGTTTGGCAATTATGAAGTAGTTTGGTCTCTATGAAATAATGTAATTACCTCCATGATGAGATCTGTTAGGAGCAGTCAATCAGTAGAAATGGAGTTTCCTTGGAGGTGTGGCCCACATCCAATATAGGTGGACTTTCTGACAAAGCTTGGTGGCTCTTGCTTGCTCTGGATCCTGCAGTTGACTTCTGTTCTTCTGACCTGCAGTTCTTGGGACTTGAGCTAGCAGCTCACATGCCATCTTGCCTGAGTGGCTGAATTACAATGCTAATTGAATTCCCCGACAAGAGTGGTTTCTGAAGTTAAAGTGAGGGCATTGATTGGGAAGAAATGGGATCCTGAAACTCGATGTGGGAATATACGGGCAGATAATCATGAAGTTTGGGACACTGAGCCCCTAAATTCCTTTGAATCACTCTTACCAACAGAACTAGCCCTCTCACTCTCATCTGAAGAGATTACCCCATCTTTGTCTGCTAATCCACCCTCTCCAGTAAAATCATTAGCCCCTCCACCCTCATCTGATGAGATTAACCCAGCTGTGTCTGAAGAGCCTTTGTCTGAGTCATTGCCTGGGGCATCGCCTGAGGCTGATGCCTGACAAGACAATGCTGAATGTTCTCAAAACACATTCCAACAACCCATTTTGGCTTCTAGACCTATAACTAGACTTAAATCCCAGAAAGCCCCAAAAGGTGAAGTACAAAGTATGGCTCAGGAGGAAATACACTACACTCCAAAGAACTGCTTGACTTTTCTAATATATACAAACAAAAACCTGGGGAATATATGTGAGAAAGGCTATTAAGGGTGTAGGATAATGGTGCAAGAAATATGAAGTTGAATTAGTCTGAGTTTATTGATATGGGCCTACTAAGCACAGATTCTTCATTCTATGTTTCAGCTTAAGAGTTTAGGAAAGGATCTCATAGTTTATTTGGTTGGGTCTCTGAAACATGAATTACACTAAATAAAGTTAAAGTGCCAGACCTGCCTTGGTATACTGCAGAAGAAGGAATCCAAAAGCTTAGGGAAATTGGCATGCTGAAGCGGATTTATCAGGTTAGACCCACAGACTCATACATGGAATGCCCAGAAGACACAACTTTCACAACAGTGAGGAACAAATTTGTGAAGGGAGCCCCAGCATCCTTGAAGACTGCTGTGATTTCTTTTTTATGTAAGTCATATTTGACAGTAGGAACTACCCTAACTGAATTAAGACACCTAACTACAATGGTGCGGATTGGACCCCATGGTGGTAGGGGCCAAGTGGTGGCACTCAATCAACAAAGACAAGGTGGGCATGGTTATCGTAATGGACAGCTGAGTCAAAGCAATAATCAGAATAGCCTGATTCATATGGACTTATGACATTGGCTACTTAGTCATGATATCCCTAGGAGTAAAATAGATGGGAAATCTACTAAATATTTATTTGATCTCTATAAGTGGAAGAGTTCTAGGTCAAGTGAATGGCAGTTTAACTTGAATTGCCAGAATAGACAGTCATGGCCTCTCAATCAAATCCCAGACTTGAGCCAGTTTATAGACCCACAACCCATTAAATGAAAGGGATGCCAGGTCCTCTTGAGGAGGAACCCCACTACACTGCCAAAAATTTGTACTGTTAATCTTTCTCCCAACCTTCCCCAAAGGGATCTGTGGCCTTTTATGAAAGTGACTGTTCCTTTGGGAAAAGGAAATAATCAGATTTTTTGAGGATTACTGGATACTGGCTCTCAAGTGACACTAATTCCAGGAGACCTAAAACATCACTGTGGCCCATCAGTCAGAGTGAGGGTATATAGATGTCAGTTTATTAGTGGAGTCTTAGATCAAGTTCTGCTCACAGTGGGTCCCAGAACTCATCCTGTAGTGATTTCCCCAGTTCCAGAAAGCATAACTGGAATAGACATACTCAGAAACTGGCAGAACATCCACTTTGGATCCCTGACAAGTGGAGTAAGGGTTATCATGGTAGGAAAAGACAAGTGGAAGCCATTAGAACTGCCTCTGCTGAGGAAAATTGCAATCCAAAAGCAATACCACATTTCTGGAGGGGCTGCAGAGATTAGTGCTACCATCAAGGACTTGAAGGATGCGGGGGTGGTGATTCCCACCACATCCTCATTCAACTTGTCTATTTGGCCTGTGCAAAAAAAAAAAGATAGATCCTGGAGAATGACAGTGGATTATCAAAAACTTAACTGGGTGGTGACTCTAATTGCAGCTGCTGTTCCAGATGTGGTTTCATTGCTTGAACAAATTAATACATCTCCTGGTACCTGGTATGCAGCTATTCATCTGGATAATGCCTTTTTCTCCATAGTTGTTTCTAAGTACCATCAGAAGCAGTTTGCCTTCAGCTGGAAAGGCCAGCAATACACCTTGACTGTCCTACCTGAGGGATATATTAACTATCCAGCCCTATGTTATAATTCAGTCCACAGGGAGCTTGATTGCCTTTCCCTTATGCAAAACATCACACTAGTCCATTACATTGATGGTGTTATGCTGATTGGACATAGTAAGGAAGAAGTGTCAATGGCTCTTGACTTATTGGTAACATATTTGCATGCTAAAGGGTGGCAAATTAATCCTACAAAAATTGGGGCACCTTCCACCTCAGTGAAATTTCTAGGGGTCCAGTAGTGTAAGACATGCTGTGATAGTCCTTCTAAAGTGAAGGATAAGGTATTGCATCTGTCCCCTCTCACAATTAAAAAGGAGGCATAATCCCTGCTGGGCATCTTTGGGTTTTGGAGGCAACATATCCCTCATATGAGTGTTGAACTCCAGCCTATTTATCAAGTAGCTCCACAAGCTGCTTGTTTTGAGTAGGGCCCAGACCGAGAAGATTCTGCAAAGGTTCAGGCTGCCATCTAAGTGGCTCTGCCACACGAGCCATATGATCCAGCTGATCCAATGGTGCTTGAAGTGTCAGTGGCAGATAGAGATGCTTTTTGGAGTCTTTGTCAGGCCGCTATTGGTGAATCACAGGGCAAACTCTTAGAATTTTGGAACAAAGCCTTGACATTCTCTGCAGATAACTACTTTTCTTTTGAGAAACAGCTTTCGGCTTGTTACTGGGCCTTAGTAGAGACTGAACACTTAACTATGGGCCACCAAGTCACCATGCAGCCTGAGCTTCGCATCATGGACTGGGTGTTATCTGACCCACAGAATCATAAAATCAGATGGGCACTGCAGCGCTCAACCATCATATGGTAGTAGTATATACAAAATAGGGCCTGAAGAGGAACTGAAGGCACACATAAGTTGCCTGAGGAAATGCCCTAAATGCCCATGGTCTCCACTTCTGTCCCATTATCTGCCCTTTCCCAGTCTTCACCTATGGCCTCTTGGGGAGTTTCTTATGATCAGTTGACTAAGAGAAAGCTCTTGCCTGATTTACAGATGGTGCTACACAATATGCAGGCACCAGTCAAAAGTGAACGGCCGCAGAACTACAGCCCCTGTTTTGGGACCTCCCTGAAGGAAAAAGGGAAATTCTCCCAGTGAGCAGAAATTCGAGCAGTGAACTTGGATGTTCACTTTGCTTGGAAAGACAAATTACCAGATGCACGATTTTATACTGATTGATGGACTGTGGCCAATGGTTTGGCTGGATGGTCAGGGGCTTGGAAGGACCATGACTGGAAAATCAGTGACCAGGTGGTATGGGGAAGAGGCACGCAGTTTGACCTCTCTGAATGGGCCAAAGAAGTGAAGATATTTGTGTCTCACGTGAATGCTCTCCAAAGGGTGATCTCAGCAGAGGAGGATTTTTAAAAACCAAGAGGATAGGATGACACGTTCTGTAGAAATCAGCCATCCTTTTTCCCCAACCAGTCACATCATTGCCCAATGGGCTCATGAACAAAGTGGTCGTGGTGGCAGGGATGGAGGTTATGAATTGTTCAACAACATGAAGTTCCACTCACCAAGGCTGACTTGGCTACAGACACTGCTGAGTGCCCAATATAGCACCGTTCCTTAAGGTGATCATCCAGCAACCTGGTGACAGGCTGATTACATAGGACTGCGTCTATGATGGAAAGGACGGTGTTTTGTTCTTACTGGAATAGACAATTACTCTGGATACGGATTTGCCTTCCTTGCACACAATGCTTCTGCCAAAACTACCATTGGTGGACATACAGAATGCCTTATCTACCGTTGTGATTTCCCATCCAGCATTGCCTCAGATCAAGGGAATCACTTCACAGTAAATAAAGTGTGGCAATGAAATTCACTGGTCTTACCATGTTCACCATCATCCTGAAGCAGCTGTCTTGATACAACAATGGAATGGCCTTCTAAAGACACAAATGCAGTGCCAACGAGGTGGCAATACCTTGCAGGATTGGGGCAGTGTTTTCCAGGAGGCTGTATATGCTCTAAACCAGCATCCAATATGTGGTGCTATATCTCCCATAGCCAGGATTCATGAGGCCAAGAATCAAGGTGTAGAAATGGGGGTAGCACCACTTGCTATTACCACTGGTGACCCACTCAGAAAATTGTTGCCTCTTGTCCCTGCAATCCCATGCTCTGCGGGCCTAGAGGTCTTAGTTACAAAGGAGGAATGCTCCCTCCAGGAGACACAACAGTGATTCCATTGAACTGAAAGTTAAGAATGGCACCTGGCCACTTTTGGGCTCCTTATACCTCTGGATCAACAGGCAAAGAAGGTAGTTACTGCATTGGCTGGTGTGACTGATCTCTATCACCAAGAAGAAATTAGATTGCTATTACATAATGGAAGTTGTCATGGGTTGAATTGTGTCCCCAAAAAATATGTATAACAATTTGGCTAGGCCATGATTCCCAGTATCGTGTGATTGTCCACCATTTTGTCATCTGATATGATTTTCCTATGTGTTGTAAATCCTATCACTATGATGTTAATGAGATGCTTTAGCATCAGTTATGTTGATGAGAACTACAAGATTAGATTGTGTCTTAAGCCAATTTCTTTTGAGATATAAAAGAGAGAAGTGAGCAGAGAGACAGGGAGACCTCATACCATCAAGAGAGAAGAACTGGGAGTATAGCACGTCATTTGGACCTGGGTCCCTGCACTGAGAAGCTCCTCGACCAGCGGAAGATTGATGACAAGGACCTTCCTCCAGAACTGACAGAGAGAGAAAGAATTCCCCTGGAGCTGACGCCCTGAATTTGGACTTCTAGCCAACTAGACTGTAAGAGAATAAACTTCTGTCTGTTGAAGCCATCCACTTGTGATATTTCTGTTATAAAAGCACTAGATAACTAAGAAATAAAGAAGAATATGTCTACAACATGGGCAATTCCTTAGTACTTCTCTTAGTACTACCATGTCCTGCAATTAAAGTCAGTGGAAAACTACAACAACCCAATTCTGGCATGAATAATAATGGCCCAGACCCTTCAGGAATGAAGATTTGGCTCACCCCACCAGGCAAAGAACCACTACCAGCAGAGGTGCTTGCTGAGAGTAAAGGGAATACAGAATGGGTGATAGAAGAAGGTAGTTCTAAATACCAGCTATGACCATGTAACCAATTGCAGAAATGAGGACTGTAATTGTTATGACTATTTCTTCCTTGTACGTGCGTATCGAATGTTTTTTTCTTCACTTATAAAATATAAGATATAAACAGGACTAGTGCATTTTTGGTTGTATGTGTGTTAGTTGTATCATGTTAAGTGCAAGTATAACTTTATAATTGTTTTTATTTAGAGATATGTACAGGTGCCAAGTTTACAAAGGGTGGACTGTGATGCTTTAGGTTATGTATCAACTTGGCTGGGCCATGATCTCAGTGGTTTGGCAGTTATGATGTAGTTTGGAAGCTATGAAATAATTCAGTTACCTCCATGATGAGATCTGTTATGAGCAGCAAATCAGTTGCAAGGGATTTTCCTTGGGGTTGTGGCTTGCATCCAATATAGGTAGACTTTCTGAAAGTTTGTTGGCTCTTGCTCACTCTGGATCCTGCAGCTGGCTCCTGTTCATCTGATCATCGTTTCTTGGGACTTGAGCTAGCAGCTTACCTGCCTATCTTGGGATTTGTCAGCCTTCACAGCCTGTGAGCAAGATGCCTGCTGTCTTACCTGCTGGTCTTGTACTCACCAGCCCCTGCAGCTACGTGAGTCAGGAAAAGCCTCCAGCCTGACCCATGGACGTGGGACTTTCCAGCCTCTGCAACTGCATGAGCCATTTCCTTGATATAAATCTCCCTCTATGTGTGTATTTATATGCTTCACTGGTTTTGCTTCTCTAGAGAATCCAGCATAAGACACCCTGCATACATTCTACTATGATATTTATGACAATGTGGGGCTTGATGAATTGTTTTTATATTTTCTAATTAAATTGATTCACTTAATCACCTGCCATATCTCTCTGGAAATACACTGGCAGTCTTTAAAAAATTGTATACTATGAGAGTTCCATAAATAACTTGTCAATTATGTTTTCTCTGTTTATCTGTTAATTTTTACAGGCTTAGGAATACAAGTGTAGCTAATGGTCCACTTGAAGTTTGGGATTTTTTTCACTCACTTATACTTTACAATGAAAATTTTATAGTTCCATTAATGAATCAAAATAAAATTTAAACATTATATACACCATGTACAACCACCCATCTTCTTGCCCTTAATTACCCATTCACTTTTTATATTCCTATGTGTGTGCATGTGTGCGTGTGTGTGTGTGTGAGTGCATGCATGCTGAAAGTAGAGAAAGTCAATGCTGACCAAACCAGAAGGAAATATTGGGAGAAGTACTAGGAAAAGATATGAATTTATCCTGTTATTTGACTTGAGATTCCTTGATTTATTGTGCTCTCATTCAAGTAGCAAACAATATCATTTGTGGTTTGAGGCTATATTTGTGGTATGGCATTATGTTATATGTCTGATGGAGGCAATAGAGTATAAAATCTAAGATCAGGAAAGATGTACATATTTAAAGTCTGAACAACAAAAGGTTAGTCTTTTCTTTAGGGAAAGTACTACTAGCGCAGGCACATAAGCACACATTTACAAATCACCACCAAAGAAAATTTGAAATAGTTATTCTACAAATTATCACTGTAATATATTACTCATCCTACTTTCTATTTTTCAAAGTCTTTGCAAATAAAATCTAAAAATTTTGCTGAAAGTGAAGAGGACTTGAAGCACTTAACTGATGAAGATCAAAGACTATAGCCTTCAGTATGGATTACACCTCAACATAAAGAAAACAAGTATCTTCACAACTGACCAATAAGCAACATCATGATAAATGGAGAAAAGATTGAAGTTGTCAAGGATTTCATTTTACTTGGATCCACAATCAATATCCATGGAAGCAGCAGTCAAGAAATCAAATGACTTATTACAGTGGGCAAATCTGCTGCAAAGAACTTCTTTGGAGTGTTAAAAAGCAAAGATGTCACTTTAAGGACTGTGGTACCCCTGACCCAAGCCATGTGCATGAGAAAGCTGGACAATGAATAAGGAAGACTGAAGAAGAATTGATGCCTTTGAACTATGGTGTTGGTGAAGAATGTTGAAAATATCATGGACTGCCAGAAGAAGGAACAAGTCTATCTTGGGAGAAGTACAACCAGAATGCTCCCTAGAAGTGAGGATGGTGAGACTTTGTCTCACATACTTTGGACATGTTATCAGGAGGGTCCAGTCCCCAGAGAAGAACATCATGCTTGGTAAAGTAGAGGGTCAGCAAAAATGAGGAAGTCCCTCAATGAGATGGATTGACACAGTGGCAGCAACAATGGGTTCAAACATAGCAGTGATTGTGAGAATGATGCAGGACTGGGCAGTGTTTCGTTCTGTTGTAGATAGGATCGTTATGGGTGGGAACCAACTCGACAGCACCTAACAACAACAACTATCTAAGCTATAAGTCCCTGGGTGGTGCAAACAGTGTGCAACTGACTATTAACCCAAAGGTTGGCAGTTTAAACTCACCCAGTTTTACCATGGAAGAAAGGCCTGGTGATCTGCTTCTATAAAGATTACAAACAAGACAACCCTATGGAGCAGTTCTACTCTAACACGTACAAGATCACTATGAGTCAGAATAGACTTGATAGCATGGGTTTGTTTTTGTTTTGTCTTTCTTTCTTGTTATCTAAGCCATATCTTACAAGGGAATGGTATCTGATTTTTTTTCCCCTGGCAGAAACGCCAATCTGCTTCCCACTTCTGACTCTATGCATACTGTTTGCTATCTGGAACATCAGTCGTATGACTGACTCCTTTTCATCATTTATGTCTAATACCATTTCCTGAGGCCTTTCCTAATTAATCTGTTTAAGTCAGCACGTCCATTCCTTGACTATCCTAGCTGAAACAGAGAATCAACTGATCAGCTCATTACTATGGTTGAAACTCTCCTTTGATAACCACCCCCTGGCACTCACACACTTGTGTAGTCCCTCTCACAACATACCAGAGTTAGTCTGTGTGACTAATAGCATATTGCAGGACACTAATAGCATATGGCAGTTGCTTCTGAGTTGAAGGTATAGGCCACTGAAATATTGGACTTTTTGGGGAACTTAGGGATTGGGATCTGGAAATTTAGAACCTGAGACAACTTTCACTTTGTTAGCTACATGCTCTCATTTCAGCTTCTCACTATACATGTCCAATGTTTTTTTTTTTTTCTTGATACAGCCTTCTTTTCTATTCTATTTTCAAAAATGTGGACCATCTGTTAGTCTGGCTATATATCTAGTCACACCTATATGTGCGTCTGTTCATAAGATTAATTACAAAGCTTCCATATATGTAATTGAGAGTATTCAAGAGTTAAAGAATTCATTTTTGGACTATTTTCATCCCTCTACCTATTCCTATGAAGAGATCAAAATCTCTTTATGTTATGGATTGAATCCAAAATATATGGTGAAGTCCTAACTCCTCTACCTGTGAATATGATCTTTTTTGGAAATAGAATTTTCTTTTGTTGTGTTAGTGAGGTCATAGCAAAATAGGGTAGGCCCTAAATCTAATTCCTTCTGAATAGTGTCTTATAAAGGGGAGTACAAACACAGAGAGATGGTAAGCAGCAAAAGAACGCCAAGGATTGCTTGCAGCCACCAGAAACGAGGGGAGAGGCTCACAGAAGGAATTGACATGCTGAGGCCCTAATGTTGACATTTAGGCTCTAGAACTGTGAGAAAATAAAGTTCTGTTCTTTAAAGTCACCCTTTTAAAGCCATCTTGCGGTGTCTTATTATGGTTAAGCAAACTAAGGTACTTTATTAAGTCCTGCTCACTCACACTTTCCTGGATAAATCTTAGTAATTCTTGATTTGTGTAGATTTGTTGTTTTGCCTCTGGGTTTTGTGTCTTTAAGGTACTTACATAACAGTAACTTAGTTAATTTAGTCGTGGTCCCCTCTAGAACTCCATATAAATGCAGGGGATTACATCAGCAGATAATAAAGACATATATAAAGCCAATCTTCTCTGTCTTCCGACAGAGTTAGATGCATTTAAGTTCTGCATAATATCTGCTGCCAACAGATATGCCCAATGAAATTTCACATATAGTTCTGATTTTTATTTCACAATTTTATTTCAGTTTTTAAATGGTTCTTCTTTAGTGAAGTTATTACACTGGATTTAGGAGACAATAAAAATTATACTTTGTTCTAGAGAAGATCATTTTTTGATTGTAGTCTACTGGGGTTCTTGGAAGGAGAATTAGCTCCTTGAGAATAGTATCCATATTTTATCAATTTTCTTTCTTATCCACGATGTTTGTATATTCAGTAAGTGTGTAATGAGTTAAGTTAAATCCTTCCATACTCACACAGGAAAGCAACTTTCTTTAACTTCTAAATTCTTCTAAAATAGAAAAGTTTGCCAACAATTGAAAAGCAACAAATTATTTTCTATTACCCATCATGTGACTCACTAGCTCTGATACAACCACCCTTGTCAGTATCCTTGTCATCAGGTCTTCCAGCTCTTTCATCTGTCACATCACGTCTTGTGATTAGAGAAGGTAAGGAGTTGGAGAAAAGAGGCAGTTATTCAAACCAATGCTAAAAGGATATATGAATCTCCCTTAAATAGTTTGTGCCTTCTACATCCTTCTCAATTTCACCAAGATGGATTGGCAGTGCTGCCTTTTAATTTAATGGGTATATCTGTTGGAGTATTGTTTGAAGTCTTCTTTAATCCCATTAAGAGAGTTTTTTTTTTTTTTTTTGTAATAACATAAACATGCTCTCTTGGATTAAAAAAACAAAACAAAACAGGAGAACAGAGAAAGACAATGTGGTCCATCCTACTCATCAACGCTTGCGGTAGTCGAGTCATCTCCCCATAAATAGCATCCTGATTAGAAATGCCTGATCCACAGAGCTTTCCAAAAATTTTCAACTTGCTTCTTTCCTTTCTTTGGAATAACAACCCACTTAGAAAGAACACCATGGAAGAAAAAGTGACAGCGATCAGTTGTAAACCTAGCTTTGGGATTTGCATCCCAGTTCCCTTAAGAGTTTCTACTCCCAGAAGGAACATAATCCTTAAACCTAAAGGACTCAATTACCATTGTCATGGTCATCCAGATAAGGCATACATCAGAACTGTATACTCCTTCCCAGTATCTTTCTTTTCCTTTCTACTGTTTTAAAATAGTCATTGCTGTTGAGATCTTAGGAAGAGTGTGCGATACTCTTACCTCTTATTTAAACCTAAAATTTTGATTGCCACTTGGTAGATATAGCCCAAACTCATGTTTGATCCCAAATTGTTTTTATCCTCACAGCCCAAATAAATAAATAAAAACCTGCTTGCTTGGTCCTATTGTCCCGTTGCTACTAGAGCTAGCAGGAGGCCATTCTATTTCATCTATGAATGGTCAGAGTTGAGGCTAACAGAAAGGAATAAGGGCTTAAAGAAAATAAATAACAAAGCCACTTGGTTTATGTCAAAACCAACACTAAATACTAAGTGTCTTTGTTTGAGATTAATGGATACAAAAAATGTGCTTTCTTTGAAGCAGCACTCTACAAGAGAATATTAAAATCCACCTCTGTTATCCTTCAGCTAAAAGGCATAGAGTTGAGCACTTTGTGTAATTTTAACCTTGTTATAACAGATGCTACATGAACTCAGGTGAAACTCTGCCTGCCTTGAGAGCTGAATGAAATGCATTCTGCCGTCCATTGCTTCTGCAGCAGGGTATTAGAAAGAGTGACAGAAGGAAGAGGCAGGGAAGAGGCAAGAGTTCAGCAGTGAGGGGGAATCAGACACAGTGGGAGGGAGGAAGCAATAAATGCCTCTAACATCTTTGAAAGAACAGCAAATGAAGGCACATGGAGAGCTTGAAGTTGTAATACTCTGGGAATCGATTTATAAGAAATACAGTTTAGACTAGGTGACTTGCAGTACAAAGTATGCCCTTTATTTCCTTTCCTGCTTCAAACTTGGCAAAATCTTTGACTAATTTTCCCATGAACATGAATTACTGCTACAGTGCTTAGTTTAACTACACACATTTCTGAAAGCAGTGATAGAATATTCCAGTATACCCTAAGCATGTTTTAAGTACATGGTTTGCTTACATTCAAGTCATTTTTAAGGGGCCTATATAAACACCATCAGAATGCCAACTTATGATGTATTGATGTATTTCCAAGGCTCAAAAACAGAATGCTGTTAATGCATAATATAAACAGAAAAAGCCATGCATTGTGTGTTCAAGAAGGAGCCCTGGTGGCGAAATGGTTAAGTGCTCAGCTGCTAACTGAAAGGTTAGTGGTTCCAACCCACCATCCACTCTGCTGGAGAAAGATACGGCAGTCTGCTTCTGTAAATATTACAGCCTTGAAAACTCTATGGGGCAGTTCTACTCTGTCCTATAGGGTTGCTATGAGTTGGAATCATTCAATGGCAATGGCTTTAGTTCTCATGGGTGTGTTCAAGAGACTTCTGTTTCTAGAGCTCATTGATGGATGAGGGCGTCCACCTTTAGAAAAGAAAATGTGTAGATTTTAACTAGCTCTATGTTACATCTGTGTTTTATTAAATAAAAATATGTTTCTCCACTAAAATAAAATAACTGTAATCAAACCTTTAAAGAGCTCTGGTGATGCAAAGGTTAAGCGCTCTGCTACTAACCCAAAGGTTGGTGGTTCTAACCCACCCAGTGGCTCCACAGGAGAAAGACATGGTGATCTGTTTCTGTAAAGACTACAGCCTAGAAAACCCCGTGGGACAGTTCTACTCTGTCACACGGGGTCACTAGAGGGCAAACAACAACAACAATAATCATACCTTTAAAATAGCACTTGGAAAAGAAACAGAATCTTCTTATGTTCTCTCCTAAGTGTTTTTTGCTTGTTTGTTTTTAATTTTATAAGAATTCAACCTTCAACCAGGATTCTCAGAACCTTACAACCCAAATGAGAAAGTCAGTGAGTCCATATGCAGAGAGAGTTCTGGCTTAGCTCCCAGTGACATACTGAAGTTAAGACCAAATCCTCGAGGAGTTTGTAAACTGATTGTAGATTTCCAATCTGGTTATTCCTAGGCAGGACTTCATTAATTCATTCTCAAAAGGAGGTATTGGTCTGCACCTCATCATACAGAAGATGGTGGTCAGTTCTCATCTTCTTTGCCACTGAAGTGTATTAAAGTGCTGATCCTTGAGCTCCAGGATAATACTTTCTCTCACTTTGCTCCATTGCCAAGATAGCTATCAAGATCTATCCCACCAAACTTCATTTTCTTTTAATTTTTAAAAACTAGGGTCAGTTTCTTTACTCCTTTAGTAACACATTCGGATATACTACCCAAAGCCAGCTGGGTTAAACTGTTAGATTTCTCATCTAGCTAATGTTCCCTCAGAATCAGGCAAATTAAGCAGATCAAATTATTGAAATTATTTCAAAAGATAAACAGTCATAGAGTGGAAATAAACTACAGAAACTAGAGAACTCGAGTAACTAAATCTCCCAGGAAATATTTATAACAGATGGTACTCAGTCTTGTTATAAATGAATCTCAAAGATATTCAGAGCAGCTGTACAAATTCTTACTACAATAACAAATGTCGGCAACCTCTGCAGTTGAACACAAAGTACTCTACCACTCTTTGTACCTTCTTAAATTAAGCCTGTTTCTGCTTACACTGAAAATCTGTCTGTGGTAAAGCACTGCTTAGAATGTGCAAACACATTAATCTAGAAGCCACAAGTGAAGCTTGCTTCGAAAAACTTCATAATACTTTCCTTGTGAATTATTCTCTTTATGCTTTTCAAGTAATATTGCCAAGTTCTCATAATGTATTTTATTCATTCCCCAAACAAGCTAAGACTTTAGTAGTTGCTGGAACAGATGCATTGTCTAAATACGCCTCTGCACTCTCCTATAGTAACTCTGGAAGCAGTACATACGAATGCGATCACTACTGTCATATGACTGGGATCAAACTCCAACCCCTTCAACTCACTGGCCATGTAAATGGGGAGGTGGTTATTCAAATCCTCTAAGGCTTAACTGCTTCAACTGTTAAATGGATCCCCATTTATCTGCCATGTGAACTATTTGTGTGGATTAATTTTTTTGCTTAGAACATTCCTGACTCATTATTATTATTAAGACAGTATGTATCAGTATGTAATTTTAATGCAGATTATACTAATCTAGGCCATACATTCAATATTTAAACACCACAATTGTTATATAATGAAGTCAACTTTGAACCAAGATTAGCTAAAAAATTAACCCTATAATTATCTTATAGATTTTATTTTTATGTCATTGGATCAATGCAATGACATATTCCTGTATTGAATGTATATATTTAGTTATACAGTTAATAGTAAAGTGCTTAAGATCTTTCACCCAGACTGAGGTTTGAACTGGTGCACCATTTAAAAGCTGGCTGTTCTTGGACAAGTTGTATAATCTCCCAGTACCTCCATTTCCTCATGTGTCAAATATAAAAGTACTTACCTTGTAGCTTTGTGGTTTATGTGAGAGAATGCACAAAAGAAACTTAGTACACTTCCTGGTACATAGTAGGCATTCAGTACATTTTCGATATTTGTATATGATTAATATATTAAACTCCAAATCCGACCATGATCTCTGAAAATGCACGTCATCTGTCTTTGCACTCACTGCACTTGACACAGTGTCATGCATGTATTAGGCCTTCAGTATGTATTTGTTAATTACCGTTTTCCTCCCTGTCAATATCACTGTAAAATTCTGCCACTCCAATTCACATAGCATAGTGTTGAAGAGCAATTAAGTGCTTGTTTTTGTTTTACTGAATTTGTATAGTGTTAATTTGATACTTCTTTGCCTTCCACATGCTTACCCTCTGCCCTCTAGTTCTTCAGGACTCTGTGACCCTGCTGTCTATAGACACCCTGCACACCACCCCTGGCCTTAGCCACACACAACATAAAAAAAAGTTCAAATATGCCTGGGCCATTCTGTGAAAGTTCCCATTCTATCTCAGCTCTGACTTAAGCTAACTCAGTGGAAAAATGTGAGATGATAAACTTATTTATACTAAAGTGATAACAAGCTTGCTTTATATACTTTTCCAACAGAATCGTCTGAAAAGACAAGTCTTTTATCTAGAACAGCAACAAAAATTTAATTGTAGAACTTTCAGCAATGAGACCTTTAACAGATTGTTGATTCATTTCCACAAATACTTATAATTGACTTGGGGATATAGGAAAGGCAACTATTGTATCTATTTTTTTAATTTCTATTAATTCTACCCTAACTGCTAGGATTTTGTATTTTTAATATCATTAACTGGGAGATTTAAGACTATTATATTTTTCTATTTCTAATTTCCTATCCTATTTGCAAATTGCTTAAAGTAAATTGGTAGCACACACTATATCTCTCCATGCATCAAACATTTTTTAATATGTTCGGAATAAAAGCAAAGACATTAGTTACTAATACCACATAAAATATAATCTGCTGCTAGTATTGATCTTAGGTAAATGAGTTGGCTTCAGGAAAGTTTATCCAATTTTCTTTCCCTTTCATTTCATGGTGCTTTTTTGGTTGTTATAGTACGTGTTGAATTAGAAAATTGGAAGACTTTTCTTACAGTTTGTTGTTGCTGTTGTTTTGTGTCTTTGATTTGCTTGTTTGTTTTTAAAGTAAGCTCAAGATATAAAACTGAATAATACTTAAAATTCAAGTTCAAATCCACCCAGATCCAGATTCTAATCTAACGCCAATTCTCTCAGCCTCTCTAAGCCTCAGCCTTCTACCCTGTGAAACTGGAATGAAGTTGGTAATCACTTCTTAGGGTTACCATAGAATTAATGAGATAATGCCGTTATACAGTTTGACAGCCTGAAACTTGCTGGTGTCAGTAAGTTTTAGGGTTATTCTCCTTAATACCTAAACCACTTGCTGACA
The DNA here is from genome assembly GCA_030035585.1 of Dugong dugon. NCBI lineage: Eukaryota > Metazoa > Chordata > Mammalia > Sirenia > Dugongidae > Dugong > Dugong dugon. The sequence continues at coordinate 34,323,595 of CM057475.1, read as the reverse complement.
GTCAAGTTGATCATAATTTCCTTTCAGGAAAAAAAAAAATTAAGGACTTTTTTCTAAATTCAGTTCTCAGACCCAATATAATACAGCTGAGGGGCAAAGGTGGTAGCTGACTAGAGGTAGAGGTAGAAACCATTAATGTTGTAACTTTGAGAAAGTACGAAACATGATAGGCTATGAAGTTACCCATATTGATTGTGAAATATAAGTAAAAAATCTATTTATTATACAATAAAATAAAATTCAACATTGCTTTTGTCAAAGGAAAAATTGAAACTAAAAACTATGAGTGTCTTCTCACAAAGAGAACTGAGAACTTCTGTTACTTCTTATAGTGTCTTACCCCTCAACATAGCTGTTTAACTCTGGGGAATTGTGCAAATTGACATGCCATCACCTTAGGATGAATTCTTTTATCCCATGTACTGCATAAACCTCACCTCTGTGTGGCGAGGATAAAGGAAAGAAGAAGACAAGTTCTTGAACATGCAAGAATGTCTACTAAAAGAAGCAGAGTTTTGAGAACTAGAGAGTAGGATGATGTTGCTAAACAACAGAAGGGCAGAGGAGAACAGGGTTAGAAGAGCACAAGCAGCAATCCAAAATGGTGGCTAAGCCTATAGGCTCTGGGACAACATGGCTGGGATATGAATACTGACTCTACCACAAGAAATATGGTTTCAGGTAAGCTATTTAATTTATCTGTGCCCTAGCATCGTCAACTGAAAAATAGAGGTAACAATCATATCTACAACACAGAATTGTGATAATTTTATGCGTGACAAACATGCAGTGCCAGATTAAGGCATGTGAAGGCCCTGAACACTGATAATCTTTGCTGCCCCCTCCTCCGCTTACTCATACATTCGAATGGGATATGAGTTAAATATATATATGTATATATATATGTGTGTGTGTCTTAGCTATCTATGATATAACTTCTGTTTTAAATAAAACTATAATATTAGTGATTGAATGCAGAAGTGGCGTATGCCATTTTAGCGAAATGAGAGGAATTGGATTACAAAATTTTATGTGGTTGAGGGGTACTGAGATTTTTACTATATACCATATTTTCTACAAAAATAATATTCCACATATTCTATAAGAAAGAAAATGAGTCAGTGAACTTAGTTGTTTCAACAATCAATGTAAAATTCTGTTGATCTTCCACAATGAATAATTGGCTTTCACCAATTTTCTTTAGACGGTATGTAGTTCAGTTTTGATGCTTGTTTCATAATAAATGCTATCATTATAAATGAACAAATGAAAACATGACATAAATGAAGATTTAATGATCAGAAGACAAACATTACAACAAATTACTATACTTTATTTTTAGATATATCTTTCACCTCTAACATGTAATTAAAAACATTTCTATTCTTTGCTTTTACAAATTCTTCAATACTTTTGTCACATTTCAGCTGCTGAATAATATCTACTTCCATACATAATAAGAATAATGAATTGAGCCTTTCTTGAATCGTTGTTGTACACGGAAGATTTTTGTCTCTTTAGGAACAAAAATGAGTGTTCTCTTGTGCAGTTTGTGATCATTAAAGTTAGGAATATGTGTAAAGCAATTTCAACATTGGGCAAAAACACGTTTTATTTTATCTTCTATTTTGGAATCATACATGCCTACATGAGTAAAATTTGTCTTTCCTGTATCTGTAAACTTAATTCTCGCGTTGGAATGAAATTGTCGCACTTCTCCATAAAGGAAAAGCCCACACTAATTTCTTGAATGCCTTCACGCATTCTTCGTCAGGTATATCCACGTTATTTGAGAAGGAAAATCTATTTGAAAGAACTTCATGCACTTTTGCCCTTCTTTTCATGGAAGATTCAAGTGTGTCAATAATGGTGTAATATGCGGTTCTGGGAAATTGATCTCTGGCACTCAATACTTCTGGAGCACTTCCTTCATTTACTTGTTTCTAATGCTTGTGTGATGGTGAACTACTTGATAATCAGTTTTTGTTTTCTTGTGTTTTAAAAACTTTCAAAATCTTCTCTTAAATTATGTAAATACTCTTTTAATGACTTGTAGAGATCTGTGCCTGCCTTTTTATTTACTTCGGAATCTTGAAGAGCTTGACTCATCAGATGAAAACGCTGCAATATAGTATTCCACGTAAGCAACATAAATACATACTGTAGTGTTTGCATTTTGTTGGTGATGTTTTCAGCTTTTTTTTTTGGTATCTCCTTTTTGGGTCCAGTCTTCGGCAGTATCTTCTAAGGAATCTAGAATCCGAGTGTACCATTCCAGGATTGCACTCTTTTATACAGCATGCCCTTTCCAATGTGTGTTAGAAAGACATTTTAATACTGAAACATTAAGAGCTTCCCATCAGTGAGTAGAGGTGGCAAAAAATCTGTAGAATAACTGAGACTAGAGGAAAAAAATTAACTGCTTCTGGACAACTATCTGCTGTGCTAAGTCCTATAAGATTAAGTGAATGCATAGCACATGGTATGAAAATGGAGTATTCATTATGTTCTAAAATTTTCTGTTACTTGCCTTTGTAACGCCCTGACATGTTGGCAGCATTGTCATAGGACAGGCCTCTGACATGCAGGCACATTCTCACGCACTGAAGCTGGTATCAATTTCATTTAATGCCCTGCTGGTTCCGTTTCACTTCCATGCTCACTTTTCCTTGGGTCATCTCAGCTTGGCATCTATGGGTCTTTGCTTTGGACAACTAGCGTCCCTGTTTTGTTGATGCCCTAAGCACATGCTTATTTTGCTTATTGGGCAATCCATCCCTGCAGACGTGTAAAGAATAGTGCTTGGCATTTAATTCAATTAAAAATTAGCTACTTTTGTTACCGAGTGTGTGATAATGTTGCCTGAATCTGACCCTACGAAAAGTTCTTCACCACCAGGAACAGGTCTGGGAGAGATAAAAAGGAATAAAAATATGTGTAACAGAGGGACAGGTACAGAAAACCATTCGAAAGCTCCACTAAGCTCAGACAGATGGCACATGTTCCCTTTATACGTGTGATTCCCTTCCCCATGGGTCATCACACTGTCTTCTCTTTAAAGGCCCCAAGGCAGATACTTTTATAATTATGACTATACTCACAGTCATGTTCAACTTATTGGTATATATTTTTAAAGTGAAGTTGAGTGCATTTCACCTAAGAAATAAAAAGGTTTATTACACTGGCATGGCATAGAGCAAAAAACGCTGAATTGAAACCAGGCAGATCTTGTTTGCATTCTGCCTCCACTACTTACGAATTTTGTGACCTGGGCAATTTATAACCTTTATGAGTCTTTTTCTCATCTCCAATATATGATAATAATTTCTACTTTGCAGGACTGTTATGAGAGTGAAATGTAAATTACTTTCTGGCTTCTAGTATCTGTAAACAGCACTCAAGGAATGATTGTTAACATTATGAATATGATCTTAACAGTGAAACACAGGAAAATAATGTAATACAAATTCTTAGAGTCCATCAAAATAAGTTGTAAAAATGACTTAAAGAAACATTCACCATGATAATGACTAACATTTTTAAAAGCTTTATTCTTCCGGTGAGAACCATAGCCCAACACAGTGTCTCTGCTTCTGTGTTCGTCTTGTCAAGAAGGATAATATCCGTGATGTATTGGCTAACTCTAATGAAATTTTTTTCTTAAGACACAAAATATTTCCCAACACGGCACATAAGGTCTTTGTGCTCATGTCAGCATTGGAGATGAATTTCTGGGAAAGAAGTAGACAACTGCTCGTTCCTACAGATAACACAACACGAAAGTAAAAACGAAAATGAAAGTCCATGGCAGATATTTTTTAAATGCCTTAAGTGCAAAGCGTACCTTGCTGTTAGTATCAGGAAACATCTGACCCATGAATTAGAAGTTTTTAAAAGAGCGTGTGAGTGTGCGCGTGTGTGTGTCTTAGTTATCTAGGCTGCTATAACAGAAATACAACAAATGGGTGGTTTCAATGAACAGAAATTTATTTTCTCACAGTTTAGGGGGCTAAAAGTCCCAATTCAGGGTGCCGGCTCTAGGGGAAGCTTGCTCTCTCTGTCGGCTCTGGAGTAAGATCCTTGTCTCTTCTGAGCTTCTGCTCTGGGCAGTCTTCATGTGGCTTGGCATCTTTCTTCCTCCATCTCTGCTGTACTCGCTTCAGTGGTTAAGCATTCGGCTGCTAACCAAAAGGTCAGCAGTTCAAATCCATCAGCTGCTCCTTGGAAGAGCAACAGGTTTTTTTTTTTGTTTGTTTTTTTGTTTTTTTGTATCTCTAAAGAAATTGACTCAAGATACACCACCCCACACTAATCCTGCCTCATTAACATAACAAAGACAACCCATTCCCAAATAGGATTATAACCACAAGCATGAGGGTTAGGATTTACAACACATAAATTTGGGGGACATAATCCAATCCATAACAGTGTGTTACATAAGAAGAGATTCATGCAGTTTAACTGATGTTCCCCCATGTTTGCTCTGTGAGACTCATTGTCATCCTTAGAGATACAGGCAAGCAAAATATTTCCTCTGCTACACCAAAGACAGGAAAACAAACTAACCATCCCTCACATAAACCGTGAAGGGCTTCCCTCGGTGGGCTTACATCATCAGCAAATCATGTCAAATAAGCCTTCTTGTAATTTTTAACTTAATACTGTTCCTAGCTGTCAATATTCAGTGACTCCCAGGAATCTAGCTTTAGCATAAAGTTAATACACTCTCTTTTATTAAAAGAGTCAAGCTGTTTATCCCCAGCAATTCATTTTTCACATATATGTGGATATAATGGCCTTTTTCTTAGAGCCCCTTAAAATATAGTCTTACTAAAATCTCATCTTTGTATTTTCTATGCACCAAAAGAACTAATGATCCACCATTAACTTGAACCAAATTTAAAAAGAAAAGCTGAAATTAGAAGTTGGAAAGAATATCTGAAATCAGTCTTAAAATAATGAGAGAAAATGGTTATAATTATTTTATCAAAAAATGGAGCATCATCATTTCGGTTGTTTTAAAAATTTCTAGCTGCAAAATATATACATGTAAAATCTAACTAGAAATACTTTTATCTACTTGTAGCCCAAGGCCAAGTTTCTCTCCAATTACTAGGAGTTTTGCATGATATAGTTTATGCTTATTTTAAGCAGAACCACTAAAATCCCAGTCACGTTTGTGGCCATGTGGCCATTATCGTGTTCAGGAATTCCCTGTTTATAACCTGCACAGCTGGTCTATCTTCATGACTCTTTGACGAGAAAGCTGCTCTTTGCAGAGACAGCCCATTCCATTTTTCAGATAGTTCTCAATATTTGAAAGTTCTTGCTGATTTTGAGTAAACTGTGCCTTGCTGTAACATTCATAGTGTTTGGTTTTACATTTGAAATTATACGAGATGAGACTAAACTATCCTTCCACATGACACACTCCCAAAAATTTGATGCAATTTATGTGTCCAAAACATCCTGCCCAACCATTTCACTCCATTCTTTAGAAAAAAAGAACCCCGGTTTTTACAGTCACACTTCACAAAATTGATTTGAATCCCTTCATCGTCCTGGTATCTTGTGTTTGGAATATCTCTAGTTTCTTGATGTTAAAATACACATGAAAACCTAGACTTCAGGAATGATCTATTTAGACAGGAGCAGGGCTTTCACTAACCTTGCTCCACATAACTCTAGTTATAAGAGAAAATCAGAAAATCAGCAGTATAAGAAAATATAAGAATATATTATAAGAAAATTCCTTATAGCCGCATTACTCTGCTAATTTGGTTTTAGGCAGGACTTTGTAAACTTTTACTGTAAACAGCCAGAGATTAAATATTTTAGGCATTGAGGGCCATATAGACTCTGTTGCAACTACTCAGCTCTGCAGTGAGAAATCACCTGCAGACAATACATAAACGTTTTTTCCAATAACACTTCATTTACAATAAAAGGTAGTGACCTGAATTTGGCCCATGGGCCACAGTTTGCCAACCCTTGGTTTAAGGCATAGCTAAAAACCGCTTGCTAGAGTGATGTTCTTTTAAAACGCATCTGTTTCATCCTAGAATTGTAGATATTTTATACACATGAATAAAATTTAAGGGAATTCTCTAATAAATTTTATTTTCTAAAACTTGATCCGCAACCTTAATCCACTGACATCCATTTAGATTTTTATTTTATTATTCAATCTATTAGTTATACTTTACGTTTGCTAGCATGTGTATGGCAGACAAACATGTCTAAGTTACTGATGAAAATGTTACCAGACATGAACAAAAAATGAGTTTTTCATTTTAAAACTATTTTAATCATTATTAATTTATGAGTATAGACTTAATAATTTAATAATTTACCAAATCATTACATTACTTAATCCACGTTGCTTCTTCTTATACAAAAGAATATTATTAGGTACAATGGCAGATACCAAACTGTAATGTTAGTGAACATTTAATGTATTTTAGGAGGATCCTGATCTCAATCTGTCTTAAAGAACTTAAACTGATCCCTAGTGTTGTAGTTTCTTCATCTAACACCATAATTTTAATAACTCATTAAAAAATTATCTCTAATAATTAACACTCCTTTTACAGAGCACTTTTTAGATGATTTTCTAAAATTATCTTAAAAATCTGGCCAGGGTCACTGTGAACATCACATACCTGTGGCTTATGGAAACCAACTTTTTCCCGCTCTGAAAAGGACAAAATTTTTCATTTCCAGTTGTATATTAGAATGTTTTCATCTGAGAGTAACAGAACACCTGACTGAGGGTAGCTTAATTAATAATAGAGTTCTCATTTCAGTTAACAAGAAGACTACAGACAAGGCAATTCTATAGGATTCAGGGGATGTCTTTCTCTCACTTCAGCTGTTATCTTTATATGAATAATTATTTACATATATACACACAATCACAATGTGGTTGCAGCAATCCCAGGGTTTACATGCTGACAAAATGTCCTCTAATTAAAAAAAAAAGAAGAAGAAGAAAAGCAAGCACGAAGAATAAAAAATATTTCATCCTATGTTGTCTCTTTAAATAAATGAGGAAATCTTTTCTCACAGGTCTTATAGTAGGCCTCACCTTACAACTTATTTGACAGTTTGGAATGATTATAACAAAACTAATCGTGTTCAAGGGAAAATGGAATATCATGATTTTTTTTTATACTAGAACTTGGCAAACTACCACCCCAGACCAAATCTGACCTACCACCTGGTGTCTTAGCTTCCTAATGCTGCTGTAACAGAAATACCACAAATGGGTGGCTTTAAAGAACAGAAATTTATTTTTTCAGAGTTCTGGAAGCTAAAGTCCAAATTCAGGTGTCAGCCATATCTATTTCTTCCTTATTGGTAACCCCAGGCTTTCCTTGGTTCTTGGTAATCCTTATATGACATCTGTTTTCCCCAGTATGTGGCCAAATCTGTGTCTAATTTTCTCTTTTTGTAATTCAGAAGTGATTAGGTTTAGGACACACACTACACTACATCATCATAACAAAGAAAACCATATTCCCAAACAGAATTACATCATTAGGTATAGGGGTTAGGATTCCAAAATGTATTTTTGGGGGATACAGTTCAATCTATAACAGCCAGAAAGTTAAGAATATTTTTTACACTTTTGAATTGTTGAAAAATATCAAAAGAATAATAATTTTTCATGTCCTGCAAAAGTTGTATACAATTTAAATGTCAATATCCATAAATACAGTTTTATTAGAACACAGAAACACTCATTAATTTGCATATTATCTATGGCTGCTTTCCGCCATCTGTCAGTTTGTCATACTATGATGACTTGAGTGTTAATATGATACTAGAAGCTATGCCATTAGTATTTCAGATACCAGAAGGGTTGCCCATGGTGGACTAAGAAGAAAGGCATGGTAAATTACTTCTGAAAAATAGCCAGTGAAAACTTTATGGATCACAACAGAATATTGTTCAATACAGTGCTAGAAGATGAGCCCCCTAGGTTGAAAAGATCATGAAGATGGACCAGGCAATGTTTTGTCCTATTATACATAGTTTGCCATGAAATGGAGCCAACAAGATAACAACTAACAACAGCATGAATGCTTTTATGTGACAGTGGCAGGGTTGAGCAACTGAGAAAGAAACTGGCCCACGAAGACCAAAATATTTATGACCTGGCCCTTTACAGTAAAAAGTTTTTAACCTTTGATTTAGACTAATTAACAATCTTATGGGAGAACATTATTGATCTTCATTTACAGTCTACCCAGCAATATTTTTGTGACCAGGATCAATTAAGAACATCTATGACCTTTCTTAAAATTACCTCATCTATTTGGGAGCTTGATTCTCTCATAACTGTATTTTATCTTTACTATCCTTCAAAGCTCATGTTATCTTAGTCCTCCTGTCCATCCCTTAGGGAGTCCCATGCAGGATAGGATGGAGAACTGGGCCTTGCCAATCACTTTTGAAGCCCTGATGATGCAGAGGTTAAGAGCTTGGCTGACAACCAGAAGATTGGCAGTTTGCATCCACCAGCCACTCGTTGGAAACACCATGGGGCAGTTCTACTCTGTTCTATGGGGTCACTATGAGTCAGAGTTGACTCAATGGCAGCCAACAATAACACTTTAAACTTGAGATCTTTCCCTTTAGTAATGAAGAGAGTAGCAAAATAGGAATTGAATGGTTCCATTTTCATTTTGTTATCTGTAAGAGTCTACACCAACCAGTGGAGCCCTGGTGGTGCCGTGGTTAAGCATTTGGCTGCTAACCGAAGAAAGATCAGCAGTTTGAATCCACTAGCCACTCCTTGGAAACCCTATGGATCAGTTCTACTCCGTCCTATGGGGTCGCTATGAGTTGGAATTGACTCGACTGTAATTTTTTTTTTTTAATACCACTCAGTGGTGTGTTATTAAATATTTAACAATCCATGCTCTAAGAAAAAATAGCATATTTTTAGCTTGCTGATTGTAGTGGTTAGGGATCTATGGCCCTTCCTCTTGAATCTGGGCCAGTTTGTGATTGCTGCGTAGAATATGGCAAAAGGGATGGTGAGGCTTAGGTGAACAAAGGAAAGAGGCTGGAGTTATCAAAACCTATAAGCTCAGAGGAATAGCCTTGCTGAGCTAGGTCTCAGATGTCTCAGGAAGGAATACATTCCAGGCTGCTGTTGCTACCTCTGAGGAGGTGCTAAAAGGCTGGTCCTGGGAGTGCTAAAAACAGCAGTAGGCTTGAATCAACTACTGCTCCTAGGGCAAAGCTTTGCTTGTGAGGAAAATCAGCAGGAACAGCAAGCAAACAGAAAAAAACAGTCCCTACTTCTCTTAGTTTCAATATTTTACTAGTGCCTGCCAGTAACAGAACTTAAGAGGACTCCCACTGACAAAGAGGTCTAAGATATAAAGCTTTCTGGGCCTAATCACAGGATCACAGAGAATTTGTTGTAGAAAGACATGGCTAAATAATGGCACACTGTCTTTCAATGATCTTACCTAATTCTTGATCATCCTTGATTCCTTATAACATGGATATCAATTATTATAGAATACCCAGTATGCTTTTCCTTTTCTTCTGAAAACATCCGATTTTCCTTTGGGGAGCTGTTTCTTTCCCCTACTTCTAGTTCACATTATTTGAGAGAGGCTAACTGAGTAGAATCCACAATCAATGCCCATGGAAGCAGCAGTCAAGAAATCAAACAATGTATTGCATTTGTAAAATCTGCTGCAAAAAAACTCTTTCAAGTGTTAAAAAGCAAAGATGTCACTTTGAGGACTAAGGTGTGCCTGACCCAAGCCATGGTATTTTCAGTTGCCTCATATGCATGCAAAAGCTGGACAATGAATAATGAAGACCAAAGAAAAATTGAAGCCTTTGAATTATGGTTTTGGTGAAGAATACTGAGTATACAATGGACTGACAAAAGAACAAACAAATCTGTCTTAGAAGTACAGCCAGAATGATCCTAAGAAGCAAGGATTGCGGGACTTCATCTCAAACATATTTGGACACGTTATCAGGAGGGACACATCCCTGGAGAAGGACATCATGCTTGGCAAAGCAGAGGGTCAGTGAAAAAGAGGAAGACCCTCAATGAGATGGGTTGACACAGTGGCTGCAACAATGGGCTCAAGTATAACAATCGTGAGGATCGTGCAGGATGGGGCAGTGCTTCCTTGTGCTGTACATAGAGTCCCTGTGAGTTGGAACTGACTCAATGGCACTTAACAACAACAACAACAATTGAATTATCACCTTCAGTGGTGAGAATATGTCTCAGGCCTGTCCAAAGAAGGCATTGCATTATCCCTTTAGCCATAGTGGTTGATTTGCTAATGACCACAGGACCTAAGTAAGTACAATGAGAAACACCCTATTCCATTAGGCAAGGTGGTTGACCTGGTAATAAGCACATGGCCTAAGCTAATCTAATTAGAAACTTATCTAGAAATTTTGTTAAAATTATAGAGAAAATTATAGAGAAGTAGCTAAGCTAGTGTAAGCTCACTGCCACTGGTGGCCATCTTGCCACCATTTGGGAGAAGACTACAAGTAATGTACATAATATAAAGAAAAGCAGAACCAAGTTATATTGAGAAACTCCTTTTAACCTATAGTCAGTTGAGCCTGAAATTGTCTTTAATCATAACACTCACACCGCAATTGCTGTATACTAGGGACTTCATATAGACTAATTCATGTAATTCTCAGAAGGGCCCTATGAGGTAGATACAATTATTATCCAAATTTATATAGAAATAAATTGAGGCAAAGAGAAGTTACATCATTTGCTCAAGGTCATAACTAGTAAATAGGCTGCCTGAAGAATATTTGCTGTTTTACTTCTCTATACAATGCCATGCCCTCCAGATATGAAAATACTTTCCATTTAACTTATGACAGTTTGAGCTTTGGTTTTATTTTATTTTTTAATGGCCTACAGCTAAAATGGTCTTCTTCATAATATCTTCTCAGCAAAAGTAGTCTTTCTGTTCTCTGAAAGCCAAATTTTATATGCATTCAATTATTTTAAGTTATTCATTATTTGATTTCTTGAAATGTATTGATATGCGTTTAAATATTTTGCCTACTATTGGAATTTGCAGAAATTTGAAGACAGAGTGTTATGTGCTATCACTCACATCAAATTGTGTCAGGAATTAGTAATCAATCATGTACTCAGGATTATAATCAAATATTAGGAAAATCTCATAGTTTAAATACTAAATTTAGCTCCAAGTGCTTATTTCTGAAGAAAAAATATTTTTTTTTGAAAATTTCAAGGGGAATTTGGTAAATCATAATATTTCATTTTCATCAGTTGAGAAAATGGTAACTTACGCTTTGCTATTCTAGCACATCATTTGTTTTCTCACACCAAGATAAGAAAGGTTGCAGCATGTGGTCATTTTGTTTTTGAGCATAATGGTTAATGGCTTTTTCTGCTCTCAGAGTTTTTTAAGCCATTAATTTTATCTCAGCCCTTTTTGTATTCCACACCTTCCTGCATACTAATTAAGTGCATAAATTTCTCTTACAACCATATCCCCTTACTAAGCCAAATCAATCCATTCCTCCCCTATCACACTTATTCAGGCTCAGAGTCCTCTTCACTACTTCACTGGCAGGTTGAAAAAATGCGATACTTTACCTCTATTACTTATTTATGGTGGTAAAGTAATGATACAATGGATTTAGAGCCTCATTTTAGCCATTATTTAATCATGGACATGTAGGCTCCAAAAGAGTTTAGAAGTTTTTATTGTCTAGTTTCTGTAGCATCCACGGATTCCATTAACAGAATAAATTCACTCTGTACTCAGGTAAGACAAGTCAAAAAAAAAACTTAGTTTCTTTGTATTGTTACATTGCATGTCAAATATAAAAGTTGATTATGATTAGGTCCATACTTTCATATCAAAGCTGCCTCTATAAAGAGATGCAAATTGGTCCAAGGCATGAGACAGGAAGCTATTAGGATGAGGCCACTTTGTACTATTCTCAAAACTTTCTATACCCAGTGCAATATTCCATTACATAAGTCATATACTTTATCTAACCTGTTGTCGAGATTTTATAGAGCAGAGGCTAGAGACTGTCCTCTTCCCATTTTCTTCCAGGGGACCCTGGATTCCTCAGTCAAAAAATACTCTAAAGTTCCTGATATAGATGGAAGACTGAATAATTATGCCTATCTCCTCTCCACAAAGAGTCCACTAAAATGAGAATAAAGATATAAAAATGGTATAAAGCTTTATATAAGAAGAGAATGAAAAAGAAACATCAATAGAGAGAGATTTTAAAAGATTTCTGGTGGACAGAAAGAAATACAATGGTAACCAATAAAGCAGGCCAGAGAACTGCTTAACCTAGAGTATATGAGGAAGATGATATAATCAAGAAGGAGCATGTCAGCATGGCAGAAACCTAAAAATTCTTCTCACTGAGAATATCCAGACACAAATGAGAGTAGGAATGAAACTTGGGACTGAAAATATGTGGATTAATTTAATGATTACATATGGAAGGTATGGAAGAATATATATACTTATTTTACCACTAGAATTTCTGCATACTTGGATGGGGAAATATTGCTGGGCAAGAGAATATGTATATATACTATGTAAGATAATACATACATATTCTTATAGGAGTATATATATATCAGAAGACTTTATAATGTATGTGTATACATACATACACTGCAAAGGCTTCTATTTTCTGGTTTTGGTATATGATCCTCCAACATTAACGAAACTCACTTAGTGAAATGCCCCACAATGAACACAGAATTGCCAAGCAACTTTTTCTCTTCCTGAGACAAACAAAAATGGCAGAAAGAAACCCTAAATTTCATATACAGAGACATCTAAGGATATATTCAACTCATAAAGCAAGAATCAGATGTTATGAACAAAAATAACAGAAAACATAGATGAAATCTTCCTGGACAATTAAAAAAAATGCTGAAAAATATTTCATCAGATTGTATGGAAAATAATGTTGATGATCAGCTGAAAATCATCAAAGAAAAACGTATGAGCAAAAGATCAATCTGGAGGGTCCAAAAACACTAATAAGTATGCCATAAGGAAAGAACAGACAAAATGGAAAATCAAATCAAAACAATGATACATGAGAATTACTAAACCAAAGAACATCAGTCTTCAGAATGAATGTATTCATCAAATGCCCAGGACAAAAAACTCACTCTTAATGAAAGATTCTTGAAATTACAGAAAAATAAGCATAAAGAGAAGTCTGCGTATGCTTCCAGAGAGCAAAACAGAGTCTTTCACCTTGAGTAATGGATGACTGAATTTATATGAACCAAAGTTCTCATAAAAGTAGTCTGGAGATATATATATATATATCTCCTAAATGATTAGTAAGACATTAGATCAAACTTTAACAGAAAGCCAAACAAATCAGTTAAAAAATGGCAGATAACCCACAAAAATTGGTAAGACTTCAATGTTGTCATTAGGTTCTGTCTAGTGTGTTCCGAATCATAACTACCCTATGTACAACAGAATGAAACACTGCCGGGTCCTGCGTGATCCTCACAATCATTGTTATGCTTGAGCATTTCAAAAAAGAGGAAATCTAGATAGCTGTGAATATATGAAAAGGTGTTCCATTGCATTAATTATCAGGAAATTCAATATTATTGGTCTGGTGATTTTAAAATATCCTTGCAAATTATTTGATATTCCTCCCATCAATAGTTATTGATCTATATCCCTTCCATTTGAAACTGGGCCAGTGTGTGACTGTTGCTATAGAGTACGGCAAAAGGGATGCTGTGTCTTTCAAGATTAGGTAATAAAATGCCAGGAAACTTTTACTTTGTTTACTGAAACACTAGCTTTCAGAGCCTTTAGCCTCCAAGTAAGAAGTCACACTACCTGAGATCACCATGTCATGAAGAATCCCAAGCCACATTATATGAGAACCCATGTGTAGATGCTTTAGTTGAGTCTCAACTGAGCCCAGCATTTGAGTGGTCCCAGCGCAGATGCCTTATATGTGAGTAAAAAAGTCCCCATATGACTCCAGCCCCAGCTGTTCAACTCACCATGGACTGGTCTAGTCTTCTCAGATGAGTCCTCAGACATGATGGAGCAGAGACAAGATATCCCAACTGCACTGTGTCTAAATTCCTGACCCACAAAATCTTTGAGCATAATGATACAATACTTACTGATTTATAACACTAAACTCTTAGGTGGTTTGCTTTGCACTAATAGATAAATAGACGAGAAGTTGGTACCTGGAAGTAGCTTGCTACTAAAACAAAACCTATACCAAAACTCTGTATTGGTAGAAGCATAATGGACATTAAGGACGCAGTTGGTAAGAGTTGAAAGCGTGGGAAATTCTGTTGAATTCAGGGGAAAGGGTGATACTTGTTTAGTAATGGAGGGCACTGCTGCTTGTGGTGCTATGGCAAATAAGAAATGTAGCTAATGAAGCTGCTGATTTTGCTAAAGACATTTTCGAGCAGAATGTTGGTGTGTTCTATATCCAATATAAATGTTTTATTATTTTAATATGTATGTATATCCCATTTACGTTAGCTAATATTATAGACATGAGGAGCCCTGGCGGCCCTGTGGTTAGATGTTTAGCTGCTAACCAAAAGATCGATTTTATCTTAGTTCCACCTTAACATAATATTTTATATTATAAAGTATTTTGTTTTAATTGTTACTACATATTATGCATTCCAAGCTTTGTTCTTTTTCTCATAATTATATAAGATTTGCATTTTTGTTTAGTGATCAGTTTAGGACCATAATTTAAAACTTTGAGACTCTTCATGTTGTTATTAGGTGACATCGAGTCTGCTCCAACTCATAGTGACCCTATGCATACCAGAAGGAAACAGAGCCTGGTCCCACACTGTCCTCACAATAGCAGGTATGTTTGAGCCCATTGTTGCAGCCACTGAGTCATTCCATCTCATTGAGGATCTTCCTTTTCTCCACTGATCTTCTGCTTTAACAAGAATGATGTCCTTTTCCAGGGATTGGTTCCCTCCTGATAACATGTCCAAAGTAAGTGAGATGAAATCTTGCCATCCTTGCTGCTAAAAAGAGCATGCTGGCTGTACTTCCTCTAAGACGGATTTGTTTGTCCTTTTGGCAGTCCATGGTATATTCAGTGTTCTTCACCAACACCATAATTTAAGTGCATTAATTAGTTTTGGTCTTCCTTTTTCAATGTCCAGCTTTCTCATGCGTATAAAGGAGACTGAAAATACGATGGCTTAAGTTGGCGCACTTTGCTTTTTAAGATTTTTAAAGAGGTCTTTTGCGGCAGATGAGAACTCAATGTTTTAGAGAGTAGCTCTCTATACGTATTCCTCTATTGTTTGATTTACCCTTTATGAATGAAATCTTTCATTTTTAGTCAATAAAGATGAGAAAATCAGTTTTGCTACACAACCTTCCAACTTTCACCTTCGCCTTCACAACATAGTCAGTATCTTTTCTATATTGAAAGAGTTTATATTTTTACCATAAGCCTCACATTTGTTTTAGTCTTAATTATACCATCAGACATATTCACTGCTCACTTCCAATCCTTCATCTGCAGTCTTTCTAGTTATTTTTTAGTTAAGTGAATCTTCTGCAGTAGATTCTTCAAGAAGGACAGGTGGTAATAGTATTCTCTGGGTTATTGTACGTTTTAAAATGTTACTGAATTTATATTTGAAAATGTTTGAGTGCGTATAAATTTTTTGATCACAATTTCATTCCTTGAGTATTTTATAGGCATTATGCAATGGTTTTCTGATGTTGAATCTTGCTATGGATGAGTCTGTGACCCTATATAAGTAACTTGGTGTTTCTTCATGTGCAGAATGAAGTCTTTAATAGCTTTATGTAGCTTATGTCCTTCTGCTGCAATTATCCCTGAGGTATGATTTGCTTTTTCAACCTGTACATTCAAATGTTCTTTTATTTCAGAAATACATTTCTTTAGGGATATTTTTATTTTAGTTATTTTAGTTTTCCTTGATTATTTTAAGGAAACTGCTTTTTTAAATTGATTTTTACTTGTCTCTTTCATGCCTGTCATTGTCTCAATAGTAACTGTAATCTTTATTAAATGCCATTATTTTTGTTCAATTTTTCTCATTTATGTTATCTTGAAGGTTCCCACCCACCTACCCCCCACCCCCCACCGGTGGTGCCTTTCTCCTTTCTGGTCTTTCCAATTATGTCTTAATTTTTGTGAATTATTTAGCCTACTTTTTTCCCACATGTCATTTATTTTACTTTCTTCTATTTTCTCCTTATCTCTTCTCAGAGCTTCTATATAGCTGATATGTACTTCTTCTTAATGAAGTTAATCATTTTTCGTTTGAAGTGAGAAAAATTTAATTAAAAATTATTTTCGCTAAAGTAATATTGTATCATAAGTGTTCTTTATGTGATAAATGTTTTTATCCAATAATCTGTCATCCTTCTGTATTTATATATATAGATTCTGTGCTGATCCATTTCTGATTTTTTAGATCAAAAAGGGTTGAGTTGCCTTTTTTAGACTAGTTATTTGGAAGAGGTCCATGTTGGAAATAATTCGGGGTTAATTTCCAGATTAATGTGAATTTTCTCTAGGTCCCAAGATTTTATATATAATTTTCTTTTTTAATTCTCCCAGCCAATGAAGATAGCTTTTTGTTGTCCTCAAAAATGCTGTCTTCTTTCTCACTGCTATAAAGACGGAGCATTTCTTGCTAAATGATTTGTTTGTATGAGTCCTTGTTTTACCCTTTCTCTCTGAGTATCAGTTAGATCTTGCCATAATTTTTGGTACCCGATTCCAACCGATAAAAATAAAATATTTAGATTTGACATCTTATGGTATGCTTATCACTATAAGATATATGTATGTGGGCTCTTTCTGAGATTTGCAAATCTGATCTTCTCTCTCCACTTCATCTCCCACATGTCCATGCTTTGTCACTACACTGTTAGCAGTGCTTCGTTTTCAATTAAGACAGAGTTTATGTTTGCTTCTTGTCATCTTTGTTTCTTTTAGGAAGAATGTGAGGAAATGCCTATTTCACATTTTCATGGTAAAACTTGAAGTCTATTCAAAACTATTCAAATGAGTCGTGCATTTTTATTGTAAAAAAAGTCTAAAACCATAACTTCGATGAAATTAAAAAAGTCTTGAATTGCTCCCTTTTAATCCTTTTGTTTAATCATCTTTTATAATCATCTTTTACCATTGCTACAATAACCAACTTTTTACATGACTATCAAAATGTTTGTGTCATTTTCAACCAAGAAAAACATTTTTAATACTTTATCATTTGAGTGTCCCCTTAGGGATTTGTTTTAGAGGATCAATGCGTGATGCATATAATTTCAGGCTTTAGGTGGCAAAGAGTGTCTTTCATTCGCTTACAAGAACAGGATACAAGATGTATACACAATTCTCAATTAATTTTCCCCTAATCATGGTGGGTTCTTCTCCATGTCACTTGATACTTAGTCTGAGCACTCGTTTTTGTTGGTCTGACCTTTTGGTGTTAAGGCCAATTTTATTCTTTCACATCAACATTGCTGCTTGAGTGTGAACTTGTTTAAGTTGCATGAAAAATTGCTAAACAGATGCTATTTAGTTATCCATCATCATAATTTTATATAATGTGTAAATTTCACCGACTCAGCATACTTTCAAGATTGTACCTATTTTTTAAATTTTTTGTTGATTAATTGCTACTTCAAAATACTTGCTACTATAAATAATTTAAGATTTATTTTGCAAATTGTTTCCAAATTAATGATACTAATTTAAAATAGCCATGAGTAATTGGGGTAGCTGTTCTGTCACACCCTTGTCAGCATTATGTATTATTGGTAGTATCTATTTACAATCTAATAAATTGCATTAATTTGCATTCCTGCAGTTATTAATGAGCCACATTTCCTATACTTTGGTGCAGAAGTAGGGTTGAAGCCTGGCTTGGTCATATACAACCTCTGTGACCTTGAACATATCATGCTAGTCTTGAACTGTAGTATTAAATGCCTTGAAAATAACAGCATATCCTTTATAGGTTTATTAGAATTGTGACTTAATTCTGGTAAATAATATACATAGCCAAGCTCATGATATGTATTGTGTGCTGAGAAGTTAGTTGCTATTTTAATTATTTCCATTATTGATACTATTTTAATATTGTTATCTTTATTACTATTATTGTTCATGTCATCCCCTGTTTGTTTTCATTCTTTTGAAATTATTATTTTCCTTATTCTACATAACTATTGGTCTCTTATGTGGAATTCTTTGTATTTATTTACACAATTTATAATCAATAAAACATTTTCATATTTGCTGAGATATTTGTCCTTATTTATTTTTCCCTTTTATTTTATTTGGCTAACTTCCATACACTAAATTTTAAATTTGACATAAGCAATCTGGCTAGTGCTTACTTTTTTCTTCCTTTTATTACTTTAAGCTTATACACAAATTAACAAAATATCACCACCTAAATATCCTATAAGAACCTCACAGTCAATAAGCACATGGAAGATTTTATTATAGCTCCTCCCAAATCTCTTACATCTTGTATTAACATTTTAACTCTTATATAGCTGTATACATTTGTCTATTAGTTAGACTATTGTTTTAGCTTCTGTATTAGAGATGATGCAAAAGAGTGGTTTAAACATGATAAATATTTATTGCTCTTATAAGTAAAATTCAGGGCAAGGCAGCTCCATTATCCTCAGGGACTTGGGCTCCTATTTTGTTACGCTCACATTCTTAGAAAGTAGCTTTTATTTTGTAGTCCAATAAGGCTGTTCCAACCCGTATGCTCAAATCTGCATTCCACCTAAAAAGGAAAAAATGGAAAGGGAGAACAAGCTCCTTTTTTTAGAGGATATAAGCTGGATGATGTACACATAACTTCTTAACATATCCCATTGATTACAACTTAGTCACAGAGTCACTTGACTGCACTTTATTATTTTAGTTTGTAAAAAGAAGAGACAAGTTATCAGCCATCATCTGCCTCTGATCACCAACTATACACATTTTCTCCCACCGTAGGCCAAACATACTTCATCCCTAAAGGAGGTAACCACCCATTGCATCAACTATTATATCTCACTCAAAGTCCAGGATGCTTAGATAATGTACCATCTTCTTCATTAGTTCTGGATTAGTTCATGATTTGATCATCTGGAAACTAAAAGACAAATTACTCTCTCCTCACACTCATACCTAATTAGCAATGATTGAGTCAGAACATGAAAAATGAGAAAAACTCACATTTATTAAAGGAAAGAAGGTAAGTACAGAGCAGTCATTGAGCCACAGAAATTATTAAATCCTCCTGGGCAGGAATTGAGAAGATTTCACGCTCTGGCCATAGTGCTTGGTTGACACATACGGCAATCACTGGTTTGATCTCTTGGACAAACTCTATTCCCATTGTCCTCTGTTGTGGGGTTACCAGACATAACACAAGCCGCCCAGGTAAGTTTGAATTTCAGAGTTAACTGGATGTCCTGTACCCTATTTGCCAAATCTGGCAACCCTAGTCTGTGGATGCTTGCTTTAGTTTTTAGGTAGGTTATTATTATTTTTTATTCTCAATGGTCACATCTGACATTGACACTCAAGAACAGGTCTTTCATGGAGACTACAAAACTTCTTCGGATGATGTTCCACTAGTATCGTTTTGAGGGCCTGTGAGTTGATTCAGGGACTAAGAAATCACAGAATCTGGGAAGTTAGGATTTGTTTTCTTTATAAATACAAGTCCCTCGAATCTTGGTAGGCATTTTTGGTCATTTTCCTTTCAGCCGTTTCCATGTCTAAAGACTCACAGCCAAATATCTCCTTTAGAGAGTAGTGGAGGTTACTAACAAGTTTCCAAATAATGATTCATCTACATAAATAATTTCAAATATAATGTTAGATAAATGATTTTTATTAGTTTTATCATACTGTGCCCCATATAGTACTTCAGTATTTTTTTATCTGTCTTCTGTCTCTCCCTTTCTCAGCCATCTCTCCTCTACTTCCTACCAGGATTTCCTAGGAAATCCAAATTCAACTTCCTCTCTTACTGTAGATATTTAGCTCTACCCACCCTTAATCCAATTTTCATCTATAAGACTATATCTAAATTTATCAAAACATTTAGATAAATTAGTTGTTTTTTATTTCTGTTTACATTAAAAAAATTATTTTTGCTTTTAACCTAAGAAATGTATGTAATAAAGATATCTTAAAATAACATGACTCAAGGAAGATAGGCGTTTATATCTTTATCTCATATGAGTCCAAACAGTCTAGATGGGTCCATTCAGGGATCATGGTTTCGTCTGTCTTTCTGCTTCACTATTTCCTAAGACTGTGGTTCTCAAAATGTGGACCCTGGATCAACATAATAGCATCACTTAAGGACTTGCTGAAAATGCAAATTTAAAAAAAAATTTATTGTGTTTTAGGTGAAAGTTCGCAACACAAATTAGTTTTTCATTCAAAAAAATTGTGTACAAATTGTTTTGTAACATTGGTTGCAACCCTCACAATATGTCAGTACTCTCCCCCTTTCCCTTTCCACCCTGAGTTCTCTATGTCCATTCATCCAGTTTCCCTGTCCCTTTCTGCCTTCTCATCTTTGCCTTTGGACAGGTGTTGTCCATTTGGTCTTGCATACTTGACTGAACTAAGAAACACGTTCCTCATGTGTGTTATTGTTTGCTTTATAGGCCTGTATGATCTTTGGCTGAAAGGCAGACTTCGGGAGAGGCTTCAGTTCTTAGTTAGCAGGGTGTCCACGGGCCATAGTCTTAGGGGTTCCTCCAGTCTCTGTCAGACCAGAAAGTCTGGTCTTTTTTTGTGAATTTGTATTTACAAATTTTTCCTCCTGCTCTGTCTGGAACCCTCTATTGTTATCCCTATTAGAGTGGTTGGTGGTGGTAGCCAGGCACTATCTAGTTCTTCTGGGCTCAGGCTGATGGAGGCTGTGGTTCCCTTGGTCCTTTAGTCCTATGGACTGATATATTACTTGTGTCTTTGTTTTTTTTTTTTTTTTTTTTTTTCATTCTCCTTTGCTTTGAACGTGATGGGACCAATAGATGTTATCTTTAATGACCAATTGCAAACTTTTAAGACCCCCAAATGCTACTCACCAAAGTAGGATGTAGAACATTTTCTTTGTGAACTATGTTATGCCAATTAACCTAAGTGTCCCCTGACACAATGGTCCCCAGCCCTCAAGTACAGTAACTTGGTCCCTCAGGGTGTTTGGATGTGTCTGTGAAGTGTCTATGACTTTGCCTTAGTCAAGTTGTGTTGTCTTCCCTTACATTGTGTGTTGTCTTTCCATTCACTAAAATTAACTTGTCTACTATTTAGTTAGTGACCTACTATTTAGTTAGTCTATCTTTGTACTTCACTGTCAGCTAGGACACTGGTTTTCAAAATGTGGATCCTGGACCAACATAATTAGCATCACTTAGGGACTTGCTGAAAATACAAACTTTCATGCCCTAAACCTGCTGCATCATAAACTGGGGTGGGAGGACTTCCGGCAAAACGGTGCTCTAGGCAGAAGCACCGTGCCGTCCCGCCACAGCAAAGATCTGAAAAACTAAGCCAAACAGAGAAAACAACAATCCTGAAACCCTAAAACATCAAATGAAGAGATAAAGAACTCAGCCAGGAACCAAATAGAGTGAGAAAACTGACAGAGAAAGAGGAGCAAGGAGAGATTCATGCAGAGGTCCCCTACCAGCTAACACAGCACGGATCTGCCATCTTGGACTCCTATCGGAGACCAGCAAACAGGGGGTACAAGAGAGCAGCTTCACAGAGCCTCCAGTGGGAGACAAAACAACAGGTAATTTGAGATATACTCTTTCCCACCCCCCACCCTTCTTCACCCCCACTCGGCCTCCTCTGCTTCCCGTGGCCACAATCTCTTGTCTGGGAAACACTGGCTGCTTGGATTCCACACACCTGAATGGGCTGGCTCTCTGAGTGCCATTTGTTGGCTGCTGGTGTTGCTTTTTTCTCTGCTTCTTTTGATTTATTCCTTACCTCTCACTACCTCCCCCTCCATTGCTCAAATACCTGGCTCCGTGTGCCGTCTTTGCTTCTTCCTGAGGAGCTGTGGAGCTCCGTTCGAGTGTGGAGCTGCTTCCCGGTCTGGGCTGCCATGCTGGTGGGATCCCGGGGCTTTTGTTCATTTGTTTGTTTTGAATTGTTTGTTTGTTTTCTTTTCCTTTTCTTGAGTTGGGAGCCCTTTCTGGCCAGGTGGTGCTGCACGGCAAGGAGACTACCCCCTCGGCTTGCACAGACGTGCAGAGGGATCCCTGAGCACATTTCTTTTCTCGTTGGTTTTTTTTCCTTTCTGTTTTTTTGGGGGCTTTTCTTGTTCTTTCTTTGTAAATTTGTTTTGTTTTCTTTTCCCTCTTTTTCCCTTTTTGTCTTTCTTCATTACTCAGTTTCTCATCTCTCTATATCTTCCTTCTCACTCTGTTCCCTGAATACCTGGCGTTGTATACCTCTAAGCCTTCTAGCCAGGCTGTACTGCAGCACCTGAGAGTGACTTCCCCAGACCTCATAGCTGCACCGGTGGGATCCCTGGGAACTTTGCAGTTCTTTAACCTTTATGAGTTTCATTTATTCATTCTTTTCTTCCTCTTCCCCTTTCTGTTTTTCTCCATTTCATAGTCTCTCATCTCTCCACTCCATTGGGAAGCTCCCCTAGCATTCTTTTTTGTTTGTTTGTATGTTTTTGGCTCCTGTTCCTCTCTCCTCTCTCCCATATCCATCTTAGCTCCACACATAACAATCTTCCTGCTACATCCTGCCTACCTGCACCATGTTCTTAACATTACACCACCAAGCAGCACAAGCACGACCTACTGGAACCTTCCCTGCACTGATTACTGACCCGCTCTGGTGGCTGTAGTAAGTGCCACAAACAACCCATGCCAGTAACTCCTCTTCAGCTAGATCTGCCCTGCTGTACCATATCTGAGTGACTGAACCTGCCAGTTGGAGAAGGAGGCAAAAAGTATTGTGCCCAGAGAGGAGCAAACAACAAAGAACACACAGTCAGCATGCTCAGACATAATCAAATTAAAAAAAAAAAAAAAGGGAGATGAAACAAACAAATATACAATCAACAAATGAGAAAAATAACCACTAAATACCCTGAAGACAGCAGACAATATCAAAACATTTACAAAAACAGGACAGGATGGTTCCAGTAGACGTCCAAAATAAAACACCAGATGAATTTCCAGTGGAAGAAAATGCACTAGAACTACCTGATAGGGAATTCAAATCTCTAATACTCAGACTGCTCCAAGAGCTGAGGCAAAAAGCTGACAAACATGAGGAAAAAAATAGACAAATTCATGGAAAATACAGACAAAAAATTGGAAGAATTCAGGAAAATAATGCAGGAACAAAATGCAAAAATAAATTCGTAACTAGAAATTATACAAAGACAACTATTAGAAATCCAAAAGATAAACAACAAGATTTCAGAAATGGACGGTGTCACAGAAGGGCTGAGAAGCAGATTTGAAATGGTGGAAGACAGGATCAGTGGAATTGAAGACAAACACTTGGCTACAACTCTGTTTCAGGAAAACTCAGAAAAAAGAACAAAGAAAAATGAAGAGACCCTGAGAGTTATGTGGGACACAATCAAAAGCAAAAATTTTCAAGTGATTGGAATTCCAGGACAGGGGGAGAAAACAGAAAACACAGAGAAGATCATTGAAGAACCGCTGACAGAAAACTTCCCCAGTATCATGAAAGATGAAAAGCTAGCCATCCAAGAAGTTCAACAAAACCCATATAGGAGAGACCCCAAAAGAAAATCACCAAGGCATATCATAATCGCACTCACCAAAACCAAAGACAAACAAAGAATCCTGAGAGCAGCTCATGAAAAACAAGAAGTCACATACAGGGGAGAAACAATAAGACTAAGCTCAGATTATTCGGCAGAAACCATGCAGGCAAAAAGGCAATGGGATTCCATATATAAAATCTTGAAAGAAAAAAATTGCCAGCCAAGAATAATATATCCTGCAAAACTCTCATTCATATTTGATGGTGAAATTCGGTCATTTCCAGATAAACAGAAATTAAGGGAATCTGTAAAAGTCAAACCAAACTTACAAGAAGTATTAAAGGGAGTTCTTCGATCTGAGGACAAACAACTTCAGCTCACAGGCAGAATCTAGGATGCAGGATTGTAGCAGCTGGATACCAATCTAGGAAATGACCTCTTGAGGACTATCCGAAACCAAAAGAAATACAACGGGGAATCAGGGTAGTTAATTAGTAAATTATAACAACAATAAAAGAGGGAATAAACGGCATACGTATAGAATCTTGTAATGTGGAGGAAGGCAAGGTGATACCAAGTAATGGTAGACTGCTTCAAACTTAGAAAGATAAGGGTAAAATTCATGGTAACCACAAAGAAAGTTAACAAACATACTCATAAAAAAAAAAGAGGAAAAACATAAAGTCTCAGCAAAAACAAAACCTACAAAAACAAAGAAATGAAAAAAAAACCCACAAACAAAAGGAACCCAGCACAAGAGAGTAAGAAGAACAAAGAAAACTTCAGCACAACAAAAAAAGCACTACAAAGTGACAACAACAAACTCACAACTATCAATAATTACATTGAATGTAAATGGACTCAGTGCACCCATAAAGAGACAGAGAGTCACAGAATGGATAAGAAAACAGGATCCATCAATATACTGTCTACAAGAGACACACCTTAGAAACAAAGATGTGAATTTATTAAAAGTCAAAGGTTGAAAAGAAATATATCAAGCTAACAACTACCAAAAAAGAGCAGGAGTGGCAATTCTCATCTCAGATAAAATAGATTTTAAAATGAAATCTACCATAAAAGACAAAGAAGGACACTATATAATGATTAAGGGGACGATCCATCATGAAGACATAACCATAATAAACATCTACACACCCAATGACAGGGCTCCAAAATACATAAAACAAACTCTAACAACACCGAAAAGAGAAATTGACAGTTCCACAATAATAGTAGGAGACTTCAACATACCACTCTCAGTAAAGGACAGAACAACTAAGAAGAAACTCAACAAAGATATAGAAGTCCTAAAGGGCACAATCAGCCAACTTGACCTCATAGACATATAGAACACTCCATCCAACCACTACAAAGTACACATTCTTTTCTAATGCACATGGAATGTTCTCCAGAATAGACCACATCTTAGGCCACAGAGCAATCCTCAACAAGATCCAAAAAGTTGAGATAATTCAAAGTATCTTCTCTGACCACAATGCCATCAAGGTAGAAATTAACAATAGAAAGAGCAAGGAAAAAAAATCAACTACATGGAAACTGAATAATACCCTGCTTACACATCACTGGGTGATAGAAGAAATCAGAGATGGAATCAAAAAATTCCTAGAATCAAATGAGAATGAACACACATCATAGCAAAACCACTGGGACACAGCAAAGGCAGTCTTCAGAGGACAATTTATAGCAATAGATGCACATATCAAAAAAGAAGAAAGGGACAAAATCAAAGCATTAACTACAGAACTCAAACAAATAGAAAGAGAACAGCAAAAAAAGCCCACAACCCCCAGAAGAAAGGAAATAGTAAAGATCAGAGCAGAAATAAATGAAATAGAGAACAGAAAAACCACAGAAAGAATCAACAAAACCAAAAGTTGGTTCTTTGAAAGAATTGACAAAATCGACAAACCACTGGCCAGACTGACAAAAGAAAAACAGGAGAGGACACAAATAACCAAAATAAGAAATGAAATGGGTGACATTATAACAGACCCAACTGAAATAAAAAGAAACTGGGGTGAGAGTGAGGCCTAGCAATCAGTATTTTAACCAAGCCCTCTAGGAGATTATGATGCTTGCCATTGTTGGGAAACCAGAGAGCCAGAGTATAGTTCTTGTTTGCATGGTTGAAACTGTGTGTTGGATAAATCCATTTTCCAACTCACAGGAAGAGGTAAGGGAAAGAAAGCCCAGATAAACAATTTCCTTTTATGTAAGTGATGTTCAGTTTGCAAATATGACTTCCATTTACATCTTGTCACATGGCCCTACTTAGACTTGAGGGAGAATGAAAAATGAATCTCCAGCTAAACAGCCATTTTCCCAGTGAGAAAGGGAGAAAGATTTTGTAAAAAATCTTGCAAAGCAAGATTTAGTCCCCTGTTTAAAATCTTTTAAGTCTCCTGCAGAAATGTGCATCAGGAAGGTCTGTAGCATGAGCCTGCTAAGGGATACATCCCCCAAAACATTGATCATTAATTCCTCTGAGTCACTCAGCAAATATTCAGGAAAATGCTAGGGTTATTTTGTAGTGATTGCATGCACCTGGTAGGTATATGAATATAAAGTAGAGTCCCTAGTACAGTTGGCTGAGCTGAGACAATTGGGTATTTAAAAACAGAATGAGAGTGGCCAAAGTAAATTTTTTGTGCCAGCAAGAATCCTTGCTCTTGGGATGTGGTATCATTAGCATCTGTATTCTCCTATGGATGATTTTGGGAAATGTGAAAAGGTTGTACATTTAAGTGTTGTTGTAAGTTTCCATCAAGTAGTTTCCAACTCATAGCTACCCTATGTGTGCAGAGTAGAACTATTCCATAGGGTTTTCAAAGCTGTGATCTTTTAGAAGCAGATCTTCATGTCTTATTTCCAAGCTGCCTCTGGGTGGGTTTGAACCACCAACCATTTGCTTAACCATTTGCACCACCCAAGGACTCCTGCACATCTAACAAGGACCAGTGTATTGCTTCCTTCTTTGTGTAAGCACCTTCAGAAGTTTTCATATCCATTACCATTGAAGAAATGCAACATCCTTTTGTTCTTTGTTCTCTAGCACATCAACGTCCCATTATGTTATCCACTCAGCTCCCCATTTCTCACAAAATACAATTAGCCATTTTTGACTGGCATACATTTTTTCCATATAATTACATGGTTTCCTGACAATCATGATAGCTATACTTCCTGCAAGACCTCTCTCTAATTCTGCATTCTAGCCCCTCAAGTATTTATAACTTATAAAACTCATGCTGAAATTTTGCATGTTGTGTATTTGAATCTCCTCTTCTCTTTACCTAGAATTCCTTATGTAGTCTTCCAGATTATCAGTTCATAATAAGCTAAAAATGTCACCTGTTCTGTGAAGACTGACCTGAATATTCTAGAAAGAAAGCATTAGGAGATGAAAA
Organism: Dugong dugon; assembly: GCA_030035585.1. Lineage (NCBI taxonomy): Eukaryota > Metazoa > Chordata > Mammalia > Sirenia > Dugongidae > Dugong > Dugong dugon. Next base: position 34,296,307 of record CM057475.1, on the reverse strand, counting down.
TAAAGCATGTAAGAGTGTGGACTCTAGGGACAAGAGGCCTAGATTTTAATTCCAGCTCTGACACTTATGTGACCAATTTACACTCTCTATGCTTCACTTTTCTCATCTATAAAATGCAGATAATACTAACAGTAATTATTCCGGAGAACTGAGTGGGACGATTTAAGTAAATCGCTTAACATGGTACTATACATCTATAGCTATATCTGTGTATTTCCCTGGATGGTCCAAATGGTTAATGCGCTCAGCTGCTGTCATGGATTGAATTGTGTCCCCCAAAAAACGTGTGTAGCAACTTGGCTGGGTCATGATTCCTAGTGTTGTATGATTGTGTTATCTGATGTGATGTCCTTATGTGTTGTAAACTCTACCACTATGATGAGATTATATGTGATCTCCTCATGTGTTGTAAGTTCTATCACTGTGATGAGGTTATACTTATGAGGTTGACAAGATCAGTGCCTTAATGCAATCTCTTTTGAGAGATAAGAGAGAGAAGCGAGCAGAGACACATGGGAACCTTATACCACCAAGAAAGCGTCCTTTGGACCTGAGGTTCCTGCACAGAGAAGCTCCCAGACCAAAGGAAGACTGATGACATGGACCTTTCTCCAGAGCCAACAGAGAAAGCGCTCCCCTGGAGCTGACACACTGAATTTGGACTTGTAGCCTACTGGACTGTGAAGAAATAAACTTCTCTTTGTTAAAGCCATCCACTTGTGGTATTTCTTTTGGAGCAGCACTAGATGACTGATGACTGCCAGCTAACCAAAATGCTGGCAATTTGAGTCCACCCAGAGGTGCCTCAGAAGAAAAGCATGGTGATGTACTTCAGAAAAATCAGGCAATTAAAATTTTATGCAGCATAGTTCTACTCTGACACACATGAAGTTGCCATGAGTTGGAATCAACTCAAGGACAACTGGATTCTGGGATCTATATATTTATATCAATCTATCTCATGTGCTAAAAAAAGTTGGATATTTTAAATTACTAAGTAGAAACCTATTCTGTGAACCTCCATATAATATTTATATCTATATATCCTAGCACTTCTCAAGCTACGCTACTTATTTGTCTACATATCTTCTTCCCGTACTAGTCTATAGGGCTGTGCATGATGATTGCATGGTAGCACTCAAGCATTATTTGGTTGTTGAAGGAATGAATATAGCATAGATAATTTTCAATGCATGGTGATTCTTTAGTCCTGCAATAAGACTTTATGGTTGCATATGCAGACATATGTCTATTCACTTGTCTTCAAGATTTACTTTTCAGTGGAGTATAGGAAAATAAGGAGAAAAGAATGAAAAACAGGTGGATTTACCTATCCACATTTGAAGCATTCTCACTCTATACATGATCATATCAAATGTGAGAATTTTACTAACTTGGATTTGGTTAACTTCACCTCATTATAACTTGTTTCAGTGTTTGAAGACCACCAGGCTGGAGAAACTGTTGATTTACGTCAGCAGGGAGCAGCTTCTTCATATTGATCCGTTCAATATATGTCAACCAATTTGGATTTTCTTCAGAGGAAATTTTCCAGAGGATGGCAGGAAATGTTTTGCAATCACTTCATTATATAACCAGCAACATGAAGTGGAAAGCATTTGTGAATAAAGACTAAGGAGATTCCTTAGCAGGACGCAAAATGCACTAATCTTAAAAGAAAAAAAATAAAGTTAAATTGGATAACAGAATTAAAACATCCACCCTTCAAAACAACATGACTATGAAAACACACACACATATATATCTGACACACATATGCAACGGCTCAGTTAAAAAAAATCAAATAGACAATAGACACTTCATGTTAGTTTGTATACAAACAACCAATAAGCACATGGAAAGATGTTCAACATCATTGGTCATCAGGGAAACGTAAATTAAAACAATAAGAGATACAGCTACACAACCACTAGAATTGCTGAAACTATAAAATATTGATAATAGTGTTCACAAAAATTGCTGGTGGAATCTGAAATCATTAAGCACTTTGGAAAAGTTTGATAGTTACTTAGAAACGTACATCAACTACTCTGTTCCACTCCTAGTGTTTTCCCAAGATTAATGAACACATATGTCCACCTGAAAGACTTGTCCATGAATGTTGATAGAAGCTTTGTTAAAAAATCTCAAAACTAGATTTAAAAAAGTCCGTCAACATTTGAATAGATGAACAATAGATACGTGCACATACAATGCAATATCTCGCCATCATTTAAAAAAAAACTACAGATACAACCAAAAACAGATTTTTCTCAAAATTTTTATGCGGTATGAAGGGAGCCAGATACACACACACACACATACACAAACACACACAAATACACAAATACATATCATGTGATAGCAATTATATAAAATTCTAGAACACATGAAATGAACTGTATTGACAGCAAGCATATCAATTTTCAAGTGTTACCAACAATCTAGAGAGAACACAGGAAAATTAATAGTGCACATATAATGGTATATAAATATTTTCATCCTTGAGAAGGTACAATTGAAAGTACAAGTGAGATAAAGCAGGAAACTAAAAGGGTGAAAAATGTGGAAGCCAATTTAGGGGCGAAAATCTCTTCATCTTAAATAAAGAGATGTCAAGGCATCAGCTAAATGGCTGGAACAAGAAGCAGAGAGCTAAATACATTACTTATACTTATAAAGATAATCATTCAAATAAAATGTAATACTATATTATCAAAAATAGGGATAGCATGTGAAAGGGAGGTCAAGAGAGCATAAGTGAGCCAAGTCATCATCTCAACAGGTAAACAAAATATGATATCTAACTTCCATAGATTAAAAAAAAGAATAAGCATAAAACTTAGTATTATAATTTTATATATATATATATATATATATATATATATTTCTTCGAAGTGACAAGGCAGGATTTAATAGAATTAATGAAGGCAATACGTAATGTTCACCTTCTTAGACTTTGATATTTTCTTTGGGTGTGCTAAAATTTGTACGTTTCCCAGATCACCATTTGTTAATAGTTCTCTCTCAGAATGGGTTGATTGGAATAATATAATATGCAATGTAAAAGAACATGATCTTTGTAGGTAGCTGATCTGGGCTCTGTCATTAACCAACAGGGTGACCTTGAACAAGTACTTGACCTCTCTTAGACTCAAATTTGGAAAACAATTGCAGTTCCTAAAATGAGGGTCTGTTGAATGAGATAACGTATATAAATGCTCCAATATGCTGACAAAAAAATTTTTCAACTACAACTAAATGGCAAGCAGCCACACCTTAGCTGTCAGTTCCTGATCATGCAATTAATGTATCATTTTTCCCTACACTACTTTGGAATTTGTTAAACTATACATTTTTAGATGATAAAAATCCATTTTTATTGTTAGTTTCAAACACTTGAATTATATTCTCAAGATGAATCACTGAGGGGTTATTTTTAAACATTTTTGAGATTTCAATAAATTATGATGATATTGTAATTAAGAGCCATACTGCAGGGTTCCAATCCTACCACTGAAACTTCCTCTCTATGAGACCTTGGGCATATTTCTTAAGCAATGTGTGCCTCGGATCCTCTGTAAAACCAAAACCAAACTCACTGCCATCGAGTCGATTTCAACTCACAGTGACCCCATAAGGTTTCCAAGGCTGTAAGTCTCGACGGAAGCAGACTGCCACATCATTCTCCAATAGAGCCACTGTGGTTTCAAACCACTGTCCTTTCAGTTAGCAGTCAATCACTTTAACAACAGCACTACCAGGGCTCCTAGACTCTCTGTAACATAAAGATAATTAATGATAGCACTTACCTTACAGAGTTGTTGTGCACTAAATGAGTTAAGGAAAGTTAAAATGTTCAGTCTTATATCTTGCATATTGTTAGAAATTTTTAACTGTTATTATTTATCGGTAATTTCTAACTCTAGAATCTTTTACCAGTTTCAGGTCCCAATGGCTTGACGGATCTTTGAAAAAACATAATGTCTATTTTTTCTTTTACATATAATTCTAATTCAAGTATACTCTGCTTACTGGAAATAGTACTTAGCAGATCAAATTAATTTCTACATAATAACTCCTTTGTGATCATATCTGGCTCATTAGATCTGTGTCATCTTTTTCTTCTCTTGATTCTGTTAGACTTAAGAAGCAATGTTAATGGATGGACCTGGAGGGCATAATGCTAAGTGTAATAAGTCAAGCAAATAAGGACAAATATTATATGATCCCTATTTTATAAGAAGACAAGAATAGATACAGAGAGTCCAGCGTTCATTGGTGGTTACCAGGGAGAGGAGGTGGAGGGGAAAGTATGTTTTAGATCAAAGAGACTTGTAATTTATTTGTTTTTGGTGATGGGAAGAGTGGCACTGAATGTGGATATACTGAGCACAGCACAACCAAAGTAAAAACAAGTGTTTGAGCACATATGGATGGGTATAAGCATATTGGTATATGGGTAGATACAGATGTGTACATACGTGAGAACAGACAGAAGTATCTATAGGTATGTGTAAATACAAATATGTGGGTGCAGGCACATATATTCACTGAAGGCACAAATAACAGATACTTCACAGGTATAATCAAATACGTTCCAAGATTGGTTTTCTGGGTTCAAAGGCTTAGGACCATAGTCTCCATTGGACAACTCAGTCAATTGTCATAACACATTTTATAAAAATCATGATCTCTATTCTAGTGAAGTGAGTAGGTTTGGGATCTTAAAAGCTTACAAGTGACCATCTAAGATACAACTACAGATCTCTACTCAACAGAAGCATAACAGTAAAACAGTAACCAAAATCTCAGAGAAGAAACAAGTCTTCAGGAGCCACAACCTCATCTACCCTGAGACCAGAAGAACTAGATGGTACCTGGCTACCACCACTGACATTTCTGACTGGGGTCAAAATAGATGGTCCTGGATATAATGGGAGAAAAATGTGGAGCAGAATTCAAATTCTTCTTAAAAAAGAAAAAAAAAAAAAAAAAGCCAGACAAACTAGAACAGTTGAGAACAGAGGACTCTCTGAAACTATCACTCTGAGACACTATTTAAACCTAGAAATGAACCTATCTCCTTAGATCACCTTTATCAAAAGAGCAGAGAGGCACACAAAATAAAGGATATTACCCTTAAGATTGGTGTTCTGCTTAAAAATCATCAGTATCAGACCAAAAGGTCAACAATTACTCAAAAGCAGAGATGAGAAGATAAGGGGGCAGGCAAACTAGTATACTGGAAATGGACGAAACAGAACACAATTAAAGAGAATGTTGACACATTGCGATAAAAACAACTAACATCAGTGAAAAATTTGCGTGGAAATTGTCAAATGGGAACCTAACTTGCTGTGGAAACTTTCACCAAAAACTCTTAATAAAATACTATTAAAAAAAAGAAAAGAAAAAGAAAGAAAGAAACAGCAGTGTTAGGTCACACTAAAGATGTGCTCAATTTGGCTTGGTCTCCTTTCGCACAGTGAGAAAACCCCTGTTATTTTTGTTAGGTGCAGTTGAGTCAATTTTTGACTCAGAACGACCCCATGTGACAGAGTAGAACTGCCCCTTCGGGTGTTCTAAGCTGTGAACTTTACCGGAGCAAATCACCAGGTCTTTCTCCTGCAGACCCATTGGGTGGGTTCTAACAGCCAACATTTTGGTTAGCAGCTAAGCACTTCACCATTGCACCACCAGAGCTCCTTGAGAAAACCCTTAACTGTGTGGAAATCAGCATCATATTTACAAGTGTGACTATAGTTAAAGGCCAAGACCTTCAAACTGATCATCGGCAGTGAAAAGTAATCTAATAGGGTTCAGATAAGCCTCAGCTCAAGCCCCAAATTCAAATGTCTATGTAAGACCTCAAAGCCAGTTTGCCTCCTTCAAAGGTTTCTAGAGGGTTTTTTTGTTTTTTTTGCATGTTTTTCCACCGAACCCTAGTATTTCCATATGAATCCATGTCTCCCTTTCTAACAGGTGGGGTTTTAAGGCTTGCTCACTCAGTACTCTTTTCTGTTACCTAGCAAACAATATCGTTGCCTTTCCCCTTCTGGTTTGTGAGAACTCTTTATCTGCATGCTGCTTATTATATGATTATTCAGAAAGATGAGTTCCAAATATTCTTTATGACTATTTGAGTAACCCACCATAAATAAATATGTAAATAATGGTATCTTTTTTTTAAAAAATTACCAAAGAAGGGCTATGCAATTTTTTTTTTTTCAATTTTCACTATTTATAGATGTTTTCTGAAATAAATCTATTTTAGTGTTTTGGTGATCTTGAGAGATAGCATCTTACTAAGATCTAATGGAAAGAGAACAACACTGGAAGCTTTTCGTCTCATAAATGGGCTTCAGAATCCTTCCCACTTCTTCCTGTGCAAACCCTCTTTTAAGCAGTTTCAACAGTGTAATTGCCCTAGTCAAAATGCACAGTGGTTCCACATTCAGGATATTCAATAATGTAATTCCAACCTATATGTTATATGTATAACTGTTTCCCTGCGGTTCTCTAAATTAGATACCTGGGAGAAGTACGAGCCGTCCTGCTCCCTTTCCCCTGCCGATCCTGCTCCCTCTACCTGGAGCACTCTTTCCCCCCCTCACATTCACCGGTGCAACCCACCTGCCTTTGTAAACTTCGTGTCATCATTCTATCAGAGTCCTGCCTTAACCCTCACATTAGAAGTGGCTTAGTCCTCCTTTAGGTCCCTAGGTGGTGCGAACAGTTTGCCCTGGACCTCAAACCCAAAGGTTGGCAGTTTGGCAACTACCCAGCGGTGCCCTGAAGAAAGGCCTGGAAATCTGTTTAAAGATCACAACTAAGAAAACCCTGTGCAGCAGTTCTACTCCGTAATGGGTTTGGCTTCTGTTCTTCTTCTTCTTTTTTTTGTCCTTCTTTGAAACCAAAAAGAGTGTTGTACTTTGTTTGAGAGTCTTTTTTTTTTTTCTTTTCACTCTGCCAGGTTTTACAGATACTAGTGTAATTGCCTTATTCCCCCTATTAGTGAGTAAGCCTTTTATGGATGGGGTAGGTCTGTTATTCACCTTTCCTTTCACTGATTAGCTAACAACCTAGTCACCTGTAACAGTTGCTCAATACCTTTTTATTAAATTAAGTGATCTAAAGATATAGATGTGATATGGGAATACACAGTTACTGCTATCTTTGCTTCATTAGAAGCTGATTTTCTAATTTTGGTAATCAAGTTCAAATGTAGGCACCTACCTGCACTTCAGAAATAGGTCAGGCAGTATGCTTAAATCAGAGAAGACAAACCGGGTATATGAGAGCAGCAAGTGACCGGTTCAGTTCATTCTGTCAGACACCCAATGTCCTGTTTCTTTCTGAACAATCATACTTCCCATCCTGATCAAGTGGAAACAAAAATTAGTGAAACGTCATAGCTGCAGTGAACTCTTCGTATCTATTGCCAATGATGTTCTGTCTTAGTCAGAAAGCATTTTTAAAACAGCAACAAAAAAAACAATATGGTTAAATATACATGATATTTATCAACATTGTTTTAGCTTTAAAAATAATCGTATAAAAAGAGAGTTACTACTACAGCTTCTTTCAAAAAGTTTGAAGCATCTATTAAACTGTAAAGGCACCGGTATTTCAGTCTTGGGATAACATTTTTGTCAACCTTGGCTCCTGACTCACTATAAAATATTGTCTCTGTGTCATGTCAGCACTGTTAAAGCACCAAAAACAAAGTAGACAAAATGTCAATCCAGGTATTTTATATACATCTTACATCCTAACATCTTTGGGTAATTTTCTGCTGAGTACCGTCTCTAGAGACACCCCTTATGATTTCACTCATTGGTATTTTATTTGTAGCACTTATCTATTTTTATATCTCCATAAGACAGCAGGAATTTTCAGGAACCACTTTAAATATTTCATGCAACAAATGAGTGTGGGAAAACTTCCCATTTTACAAATGTTATAGCTGTATATGCAGCCATAAAAATAACGCACAGATTTGATTATTCTGACGTCAACTCTGAAGATGAAAATTATAGACCCATTAAAAATAAAAAATTCATACACATACAACATTTTGCATATAATTTCAGGAGATTTATATGCTGCAGTAACCCATGGAGTCCCAAATTATGATAATTTTAAAATCAATGGTTGTAAGTTTCTTGATACTCCTCTCTTTGAGAGATGGGGGTTGATATCCCCCCTCCTTGAATCTTGGTGGGCTGTGATTCACTTGTAACCAGTGGAATGGAAGAATTGACAACGCATGGCTAGGGCATAAAAGATAATATTTTTTTCCTCGTGTTTTCTGGAACACTCATGCTTGAAGCCTTGAACAGCCATTTAAGAAGACTACCCAAGGCTACCATGCTGTGAAGAAGCCAATCTACATAAAGACTATATGTGTGGATTCTCTGATTGCCATTCCAGTGTTTGAGTCCTCCTCATCCTTATGCTAGACATGGGAGTGAGCAAACCTTTAGAAGATTCCGTTTAAGTGACTCAAGCCATGGTATTTTCAATTGCCTCATATGCATGTGAAAGCTGGACAATATAATTAAGGAAGACCAAAGAAGAATTGATGGCTTTGATTTATGGTGTTGGCAAAGAATATTGAATATACCATGGACTGCCAGAAGAACAAACAAATCTGTCCTGGAAGAAGTACAGCCAGAATGCTCATTGGAAGTAAGGATGGTGAGACTTTGTCTCACATACTTTGGACATGTTATCAGGAGGGGTCAGTCCCTGGAGAAGGATATCATGCTTAGTAAATTAAAAGGTCAGCAAAAAAGAGGGAAACCATCAATGAGATGGATTGACACAGTGGCTGCAACAATGGGCTCAAGCATAACAATGATTGTGAGGATGGCACAGGACCGGGCAGTGTTTCCTTCTGTTTTACATAGGGTCACTGTGACTTGGAACTGACTTGACAGCACCTAACAACAACAAACTTTGGGTGATCTCAAGGCTTTGAGATTTCCTAGCAGAGAAATCCTGGAGCAGAGACAAACTGCCTCTGCTTTGCAGAGAAACAGAATCCATGAACAAATATAATATACTCTTCTAAAATTTTTTCTTTTACACTACTAAGTTTTGGGTGGTTTATTATGCAGAAATGGTAACCAGAACACCAACACATGTTCATAAGTGTCTTAGGCTGGGTTCTCTGGAGAAGCAAAACCAGTGAAGTGTATTATATATATATGGCTTCCTGGTGGTGCAGTGGTTAAAGCACTCAACTGCTAACCATATATATATATATATATATATATATAGAGAGAGAGAGAGAGAGAGAGAGAGAGAGAGACTTATTTCAAAGAATGGCTCACACGGTTGTACAGGCTGGCAAGTCCCAAGTTTGTGGGTCAGCCCATGAGCAGCAGCCTGCCATCTGATCTGCGGGTCATGGGTTTGTCGTGGGCACAGTGGCTAAGAGCTCGGCTGATAACCAAAAGGTAAGCCATTTGAACTCACCAGCTGCTCCTTGGAAACCCTATGGGGCAGTTCTACTCTATCCTGTAGGGTCACTATGAGTTGGAATTGACTCATTGACAACAGGTTTGATTTTTTGGTTTATCCTGGTGATCACATTACCTCAGTCTCTAGGTTTGGCATATGGCCAGCACAATTCCTCTGTACAGACCAGGACAGATCAAACTTTTAGTTTGTGAAAACAAATTAGCCATCGATCTCTGTGGCTTAATATAACAAAGATTTAAGAATCATTCATGATAGATATCCAATGCATGCCTGGTCATTTGGGGAGGCAGTTTGGGATTGCTCCATATGATCATTCCATAAGTAGCCTGCAAGTTTATTCCATCTATCTTATAGCAGACCCATGATCGGGAACATGTTTTTCTAAATTTTGTGAGAAGGGTATAGGAAGAACTGAAGAAACAGGTGGAGGTTTTAAGGACCAAGCTTGAAAGAAACTTAAAAGTCTTCTGTCCATATCTTTTTGGAGAACTCACTCAGCTAAAATCTGAAATTTAACTACAAAAAAGAATATGGAAACATAGTCTTTCTGTATTTTCAGGAAAAGAAGACGTAATGGCATTGGATGAACATCTAGCAATGTTTTGTCAAAACATCTCTGCTGAGAGCTAAATTTTGATATTTTATTTGTTTTATTAATATGTTTTGCACTACATGTCTTCCTTTGTGTGTCTGGCACATCTGACTCTACCAAAGTACTCATTTTGAGATCCTTCATGATATGAATAGGCCTGTTACGTTGAGAATCAGGTGAAAACTAAATGTAGAGAAAGAAAAGAATTTGTTGGAAAATTATGGAAAGGAAGTTAAAAAAAAAAAACCACTAAAATAACATGCTTTGAATCAAATTAAAAATATTACTTCATTTCCTATTTTTTGACCAAGGAAGGACACATTAAGGAAAGAAATGAAGAATACTTTATTGTATAAAAAGTATGATGGATTTTGGCAAACACAAAGAGAAAGAATTAGCAACCAAAGGTAGCTTATTGTCACCTGTAATATATACATTCTGGGCTCTAAGGCAGTATAATTCAAAATGTTTAAGTCATTTTACTTTGGGAATGGAAATTAATATGCAAAGTCCTCTTTTGGTTCCAAATGCATTTCATTATTTCCCCCACTGAATCAAAGTAATTATTGATTGGGCTTGTTGAAATGTCTGAGCAAGCAAACTCTCTGGTTGAATCTATGTGTGTATAATTATCTGCTTTTATATTTGATTTTTATGATGTTCAGTTTTATCTGCAATTAATTTTCTTGCACTTTTAAATGACGATGTAGTTTATGGTAACTTTTCTAAGTTCACAGAGCGGCTTCTTCTGTTTTGGTTTTGTTTTCTTGTAGTGTAAAATCAATGGTCTCTTGTTGAGATTTCCTGGCTCTGTTCTGCATCCCCACTTTCACTTGAACCTTTTCTTTCCATCATCTCTTTTTTCTCTACATACTCAAGTTTGATTGCACTCCTAAAAATTTCTCTACAATATGAGGCCCTGACCTGGAAGAAACCTTTGTAGAGCAGTTTTTAGAGTTCATAGGAGAGAGCTGCTCTAGTCTTCAGTATTCCCATGTACCTTGTTGTAATTACTTTCTGTTTGAGAGGGCAAACACTCCCAATCATCCAGTTTTAGCTGATGTTCTCACATTGGTCCATCCAACTTTATAGTGATCAAGTGAATAAGGGAGACTGAAAAAGAACTGATGTCTTTGAATTATGGTGTTTGAGAAGGATATTGAATATACCATGGACTGCTAGAGGAATGAACAAATCTGTTTTGGAAGCAGTACAGCCAGAATGCTCCCGGGAAGTGAGGATGGTGAGACTTCGTCCCATATACTTTAGACATGTTATCAGGAGGGACCAGTCTCTACAGAAGGACATCATGTTTGGTAGTATAGAAGGTCAATGAAAAAGACAAAGACCCTCAATTAGGTGGGTTGACACAGTGGCTGAAAGAATGGGCTCAAGGATAACAATGATTGTGAGGATGGCCCAGAACCTGACAATGTTTCATTCTCTTGTACATAGGGTCACTATGAGTTGGAACCAAGTTGACAGCACCTAACGAAAACAGCATCTATTGGTCTCAACTTTTCAATATTTCCATCTGCTTGTTAGTTTCCTCTGTGCGGATGCAGATACCATGCTAACTTTGTAGCCAGTGGCATGTGTATTTTGGAATTTGTATTTATATTTTGTCATCTAGGTCTTTTGCAAGTGTTTTCCATTTGTTTTTTGTTCTGATATCTAGATGTTCTATTTGTACATAGGTATTCAGAGAGATGTAAAACCCTTCCCTCTATTAAACCAAACCAAATCCGTTCCTGTCAAGTCTATTCCAACTCATAGTGACCCTATAGGATAGAGTAGAACTGCCCCATGGGGTTTACAGGGAGAGGCTGGTGGATTCGAACTAATGACATTTTGATTAGCAGCCAAGCTCTTCACTACTGTGCCACCAGCGCTCCCTTTAATAAGTATATTATTAATCATTAACAAATACTTAGCATAATGCTTGGCTTATTAAAGTGTAATAAAATATTTATTAAATCCATAATTGAATTGATGCATGAATTCATATACAAATAAGTGTCTAAATACTTGGTTACAGTACAACTTTCACTTCTGTGGTATCTGAATAGACAGTGACTCTGATCTGTTTTCAGGTTGATTTTTTCATTATAACAATGCAGTTTTTCCTCAAAACTAAACACATTGAGATATGAACTGAGACACTTTCAATACTTATATTGGAATAACAGGTGGACATACGCAAGCAAAAACATACAGTCTCCTTATTCGTATGTTACCAAAGTCTTCACAAAATGTTCAAAAACGGTGATGTATAGTCCCAAAAAGCACAAGAGTCACCTCTCTGAATCTGTCACTTTGATACCTTCTCACCTCGCAACTGGAAAGTAATTGTTCAAAATGTATGTTTTAAGTTCAGAAGTACAGGAGACAACTGATTTTCGAGTTTGATCTTAAGATAAGCTAACAGGAATGTTTTATGCTGTTAAGCTGACAGATTACATTAAACTTCAACTTCATGTTTAATTTCAAATTTTGCAAAATTGGAGAGCACAGCGGACTTCTGGCAAAATGGAGCTCTAAGCAGAAGCACCACACTGTCCCTCCACAGCAAAGATCTGAAAAACTAAGCCAAACAGAGAAAAAACAATCCTGAAATCCTAAAACATCAAATGAAGAGATAAAGAACTCAGCCAAGCACCAAATGGAGTGAGAAAACTGACAGAGAATGGAGAACAAGGAGAGATTCATGCAGAGGACCCCTACCAGCTAATGCAGCATGGATCTGCCATCTTGGACTCCTGTCGGAGACCAGCAAACAGGGGGTACGAGAGAGCAGCTTCACAAAGCTTCCAGCGGGAGAGAAAACAACAGGTAATTTGCGATATATGCTTTCCCACCCACCACACTTCTTCACCCCCACTCGGCCTCCTCTGCTTCCTACGGCCACAATCTCTTGTCTGGGAAACACCAGCTGCTTGGATTCCACACACCTGAATGGGCCAGCGCTCTGAGTGCCATTTGTTGGCTGCTGGTGTTGCTTTTTTCCACTTCTTTTGATTTCTTCCTTACCTCTCACCACCTCCCCCTCCTTTGCTCAAATACCTGGCTCCATGTGTCATCTTTGCTTCTTCCTGAGGGGCTGTGGAGCTCTGTTCGAGTGTGGAGCTGCTTCCCGGTCTGGGCTGCCGCGCTGGTGGGATCCCGGGGCTTGTGTTCGTTTGTTTGTTTTGAATTGTTCATTTGTTTTCTTTTCCTTTTCTTGAGTTGGGAGCCCTTCCTGGCCAGGAGGTGCTGCGTGGCAAGGAGACTACCCCCTTGACTTGCACAGACATGCAGAGGGATCCCTGAGGACATTTCTTTTCTCATTGGTTTTTTTTTTTTTTTGTTTGTTTTTTTGGGGGCTTTTCTTGTTCTCTTTTTTTTTTTTTGTAAATTTATTTTGTTTTCTTTTCCCTCTTTTTCCCTTTTTGTCTTTCTTCATTACTCAGTTTCTCATCTCTCTATATCTTCCTTCTCTTTCTGTTCCCTGAATACCTGGCGTTGTATACCTCTATGCCTTCTAGCCAGGCTGTACTGCAAGACCTAAGAACAACTTCCCCAGACCTCATAGCTGCACCAGTGGTATCCCTGGAAACTTTGCTGTTCTTCTCCCTTTCTGATTTTTATTTATTCATTCTTTTCTTTTCACCCTCTTCCCCTATCTGTTTTTCTCCATTTCATAGTCTCTCATCTCTCCACTCCAACGGCAAGCTCCCCTAGAATTCTTTTTTGTTTGTTTGTATGTTTTTGGCTCCTGTTCCTCTCTTCTCTCTCCCATATCCATCTTAGCTCCACACATAACAATCTCCCCCCTACATCCTGCCTACCTGCACCGTGCGCTTAACATTCCCACCACCAAGCAGCACAGGCATGGCCTACTGGAACCTTGCCTGCACTGATTACTGACCCGCTCTGGTGGCTGTAGTAAGTGCCACAAACATCCCATCCAAGCAACTCCTCTTCAGCTAGACCTGCCCTGCTGTACCATATTTGAGTGAATGACCCTGCCAGTTGAAGAAGGAGGTGAAAAGTATTGTGCCCACAGAAGAGCAAACAACAAAGAACACACAGTCCACATGCTCAGACATAGTCAAATTTAAAAAAAAAAAAAACGGATGAAACAAACAAATCTACAATCAATAAATGAGAAAAATAACTACTGAATGCCCTGAAGACAGCAGACAATATCAGAACATTTACAAAAACAGGACAGGATAGTTCCAGTAGGCGCCCAAAACAAAACACCAGATGACTTTCCAGTGGAAGAAAATGCACTAGAACTACCTGATAGGGAATTCAAATCTCTAATACTCAGAATTCTCCAAGAGCCTAGGCAAAAAGCTGACAAACATGAGGAAAAAATAGACAAATTCATGGAAAATACAGACAAAAAATTGGAATAATTTAGGAAAATAATGCAGGAACAAAATGCAAAAATAAATTCACAACTAGAAATTATACAAAGACAACAATCAGAAATCCAAAAGATAAACAACAAGATTTCAGAAATGAACGATGTCATAGAAGGGTTGAGAAGCAGATTTGAAATGGTGGAAGACAGGATCAGTGGAATTGAAGACAAACACTTGGATACAACTCTGTATGAGGAAAACTCAGAAAAAAGAACAAAGAAAAATGAAGAGACCCTGAGAGTTATGTGGGACACAATCAAAAGCAAAAATTTTCGAGTGATTGGAATTCCAGAACAAGGGGAGAAAACAGAAAACACAGAGGATCATTGAAGAACTGCTAACAGAAAACTTCCCCAGTATCATGAAAGATGAAAATCTGGCCATCCAAGAAGCTCAATGAACCCCATATAGAAGAGACCCCAAAAGAAAATCACCAAGGCATATCATATTCACACTCGCAAAAACCAAAGACAAACAAAGAATCCTGAGAGCAGCTCATGAAAAACAAGAAGTCACATACAGAAGAGAAACTATAAGACTAAGCTCAGATTATTCGACAGAAACCATGCAGGCAAGAAGGCAGTGGGATGACATACATAAAATCTTGAAAGAAAAAAATTGCCAGCCAAGAATAATATATCCTGCAAAACTCTTGTTCAAATTTGATGGTGAATTTAGGTCATTTCCAGATAAACAGAAATTAAGGGAATATGTAAAAATCAAACCAAACTTACAAGAATTATTAAAGCGAGTTCTTCAATCTGAGGACAAACAGCTTCAGCTCACAGGCAGAACCTAGGATGCAGGATCGTACAAGCCAGATACCAATCTAGGAAATGACCTCTTGAGGACTATCCAAAACCAAAAGAAATACAACAGGGAATCACAGCAGTTAATCAGTAAATGACAACGACATCAAAACAATAGAAAAGGGAATAAACGGCATAGGTACAGAACCTTCAAATGGAGAAAAAGGCAAGGTGATACCAAATAATGGTAGACTGCTTCAAACTTGGAAAGATAAGGGTAAAATTTATGGTAACCACAAAGAAAGTTAACAAACATACTCATAAAAATAAAGGAAAAACATACAGTCTCAGCAAAAACAAAACCTACAAAAACAAAAGAAATGAAAAAAAAAATCCACAAACAAAAGTAACTCAGCACAAGAGAGTAAGAACAAAGAAAACTTCAGCACCACAAAAAAAAGCACTACAAAAATGACAGCAACAAACCCACATCTATCAATAATTACACTGAATGCAAATGGACTCAATGCACCCATAAAGAGACAGAGAGTGACAGAATGGATAAGAAAACAGGATCCATCAATATGCTGTCTACAAGAGACACATCTTAGAAACAAAGATGTGAATTTATTAAAAGTCAAAGGTTGGAAAAAAATATATCAAGCTAACAACTACCAAAAAAGAGCAGGAGTGGCAATTCTAATCTCAGATAAAATACACTTTAAAACAAAATCTACCATAAAAGACAGAGAAGGACATTATATAATGATTAAGGGGACGATCCATCATGAAGAAATAAGCCTAATAAACATCTACGCACCCAATGACAGAGCTCCAAAATACATAAAACAAACTCTAACAACACTGAAAAGAGAAATTGGCAGTTCCACAATAATAGTAGGAGACTTCAACACACCACTCTCAGTAAAGGACAGAACAACTAAGAAGAAACTCAGCAAAAATACAGAAGACCTAAAGGGCACAATCAGCCAACTTGACCTCATAGACATATATAGAACACTTCATCCAACCGTTGCAAAGTATACATTCATTTCCAATGCACGTGGAATGTTCTCCAGCATAGACCACATCTTAGGCCACAGAGCAATCCTCAACAAGATCCAAAAAGTCGAGATAATTCAAAGTATCTTCTCAGACCACAATGCCATCAAGGTAGAAATTAACAATAGAACTAGCAAGGAAAAAAAATCAACTACATGGAAACTGAATAATACCCTGCATACACATCACTGGGTAATAGAAGAAATCAGAGCTGGAATCAAAAAATTCCTAGAATCAAATGAGAATGAAAACACATCATACCAAAACCTTAGGGACACAGTAAAATTGGAGCGCACAAATGGAAACAATAACTATCAGAAGGAAATGTATCATACTGAAAAATAATAAGAAATAGTTCCTACAAATAGTGTTTTTTGAGCTGTTGCAGTGATACCCTTAGGCAATGTGACTTAAGACATGACTGGCCACGACTGACTGTATGTTTAGAGCTCTGCCAAAGAACTAATTGTACTCCAACATCTCTTTTATTGACAAGAAAATTCATAGTGTAAGTGCAGTACTGATGTTTGTACTCAATTTATGAGGACAAATGTTTTAGAAATTATTGACCCGTGAAAAAATATATAGCCATAAGGTATTGATGCAGTGCCTGGAGGGTCTATAACCTGATACAAACGTTTATGTTCTTCTAACATGTTTCTGTACTTTTCAGAAGGGAAAATAGTTACTGTTATATGTTTAATTTTGAGCTCGAGGGAAATCTTTAATACTTTATAGCAATAATTTTTTTATTAAAAACTCATAAAAAATACTGCTAATATTAGAATTTTAAAAATTAGTTCAGATAACTATAATTGAAGCTTGCCTGAATAGTTTAATGGTGAAAATCATAACTATTCTAAGTACTAGGATCTTGAGGGTTAATTTGTGACAAGACATTAACAATTTACATAGATAATTCCTCCTGAGATGTATAGTCATACCCTTTATATTTATAAAGGACATGCATAGTATTTTTCCTCTCCACATTTAGATTTTCTTGGAGTTATAATCTAGATAAAGATAATAATAGTAGGAATTGCTCCTCACTTAAAATTTATATCTCATATTTCTTTCTGTGTTGTTAGGTGCCCTTGAGTCAGTTCAAACTCACAGCCATCCTACGTACAACAGAAGGAAATGCTGCCTGGTTGTGCGCCATCCTCACAAATGTTGTTACGCTTGAGCCCATTGTTGCAGCTGCTGTGTCAATCCATCTCATTGAGGGTCTTCCTCTTTTTCACTGACCCTTTACTTTACCAAGCACGATGTCCTTCTGCAGGGACTGGTCCCTTCTGATAACATGTCCAAAGTATGTGAGACAAAGTCTTGCCATCCTTGCTTCTAAGGAGCATTCTGGCTGCAGTTCTTCCAGGACAGATTTGTTTGTTCTTCTGGCAGTCCACAGTATATTAAATATTCTTCACCAACTCCATCATTCAAAGGTATCAATTCTTCTTTGATCTTTTTTATTCATAGTCCAGCTTTCGCATACATATGAGGCGATTAAAAACACCATGGCTTGGGTCAGGCTCATCTTAATCCTTAAAGTGATATCTTTGCTTTTTGACACTTTAAAGAGATCTTTTCCAGCAATTTTGACCAATGCAATGTGTTGTTTGATTCCTTGACTGCTGCTTCCACAGACACTGATTGTGAATCCAAGTAAAATGAAATCCTTGACCACTTCAATATTTTCTCTGTTTATCATGATGTTGCTGATTGGTCCAGTTGTGAGGATTTTTGTTTACTTTCTGTTGAGGTGTAATCCATACTGAAGGCTGTAGTCTTTGATCTTCATCAAAAAGTGCTTCAAGTCTTCTTCATTTTCAGCAAGCACGGTCGTGTCATCTGCATATTGCAGGTTGTTGATGAGTCTTCCTCCAATCCTGATGTCCCGTTCTTCACCTTACAGTCCAGATTCTTGGATTATTTGCTCAATATACAGATTAAAGAAGTATGGTGAAAGGATACAACCCTGACCCACATCTTTCCTGATTTTAAACCATGCAGTATCCCCTTGTTCTGTTTGAACGATTGCCTCTTGGTCTATGTACAGGTTCCTCATGAGCACACTTAAGTGTTCTGTAATTCCCATTCTTCACAATGTTATCCATAGTTTGTTATGATCCATACATTTGAATGCCTTTGCCTAGTCAATAAAACACAGGTAAACATCTTTCTGGTATTCTCTGCTTTCAGCCAAGATCCATCTGACATCAGCAGTGATATTCCTTGTTACATGTCCTGTTCTGAATCCAGCTTCAATTTCGGGCAGTTCCCTGTCGATGTACTGCTGCAATTGCTTTTGAGTGATCTTCAGCAAAATTTTACTTGCAAGTGATATTAATGATGTTGTTCCATAATTTCCACATACTGTTGGCTCTCGTTTCTTTGGAAAGGACACAAATATGGATATCTTCCAGTCAGTTGACCAGGCAGCTGTCTTTCAAATTTCTTGGCATAGACAAGGGAGCACTTCAAGAGTTGCATCAATTTGTGGAAACATCTCTACTGACATTCTGTCAATTCCTGAAGCCTTATTTTTCTCCAATGCCTTCAGTGCAGCTTGGACTTCTTCCTTCAATACCATTGGTTCTTGATAATATGCTACCTCCTGAAATGGTTGATAGTAGTTATATGAGTATATTTTATGGACAGTAATTTGGCCATATTATTTTACTTAGAAGGAAAGAAAAATAATATGGTCTACTGGCATAAACTGCATGTCAAAATTACCATGATAACAAGTAATTAGAAAAACATAGATTGGGATTCATGAACCCTAAAATTTTCCCCTTTGTTTTTCTTTTGATAAGTGTAGTTGCACTCAATCTGACCCTCTTACTCAAGAAACCTTGAAGTACTGGTTACTGCCATACCTTAGCTTTGGGCTTTGTAGTATCCTGTACATTAGTAGCCCACAAATCAGTGTTTTGCATTTTATTAATCCTTAATGATGCAGTCAACTGCTCCCAAATGGGCTCCTCAGTCTTAATTAGAAAGATGTAGAGCTCAGCCAGGATCACCAAACATGAAGTCCTCTGGCCAAAGTAGGTTGTGATGACCAGCCATCCTTCTTTTCATTCAGGACTGTGAAATGGAAGGGTTGTCCAAAGACAGAATTTATCATATTTGCATCATTTGAAAGTAATGTATCTCTTTTTTTTTTCAAAAATTTTTTATTGTACTTTAGATGAAGGTTTACAGAACAAATAGTTTCTCATTAAACAGTCATTACACATATTGTTCTATGATATTGATTAACAACCCCACGACATATCAACACTCTCCCTTCTTGACCTTGAGGAACTTTTTTTTTGGTGAAAATATACATAGCCAAAGTTACACCATTTTGAAAGTTTCTGCATGTATAATTCAATGACTTGATTGCATTCTTCCAGTTGTGTTGCTATTCTCACTATCCTTTTCCAAATTATTCCATCACCATTATCTTCAACTCACTGGCCCCTAGCCTTCCCATCAAACCATTTGAGTTGCTGTTGTCAATTTGATGTCACATAGATAATTATTTTTTAAATTTTTGTACCTTAGATGAAGGTTTGCAGAACAAATAGTTTATCATTAAAAAATTAGTACACATATTGCCCTATGACAATGGTTAACAACCCCATGACATGTCAACACTGTCCCTTGTCAACCTTGGGTTCCCTATCACCAGTTTTCCTGTACTCTCCTGCCTTCTAGTCCTTGTCCCTAGACTTCTGTTCCTCATTAGTCCTGTTTTGTTTTATGAGGCTGTTCAATCCCCGGCTAAATGGTGAACTTCAGGAGGGACATCACCACTGAGCTAAAAGGGTGTCCGGGGGCCATACTCTCGGGGTTTCTCCAGTCTGTCAGGTCAGTAAATCTGGCTTTTTTTGTGAGCTAGAATTCTGTTCTATATCCTTTCCAGCTCTGTCCAGGACCCTCTATTGTGATCCTGGTCAGAGCAGTCAGTGGTGGTAGCCGAGCAACATCTAGCTGTAATGGACTCAGTCTGGTGGAGGCTGTGGTAGCTGTGGTCCATTAGTCCTTTAGACTAATCTTTTACTTGTATCTTGTTCTCTTTATTCTCCCTTGCTCCTGAAGGGGTGAGACCAGTGGAGTATCTTAGATGGCTGCTCACAGGCTTTTAAGACCCCAGATGCTACTCACTAAGGTAGAATGTAGAACATTGTCTTTATAAACTGGGTTATGCCAATTGAGCTAGATTTTCCCCAAGACCATGGTCCCCACAGCCCTCCGCCCAGTAATTCAGTCCTCAGGGAGTTTGGAAGTGTCGATGGGAGCCTCCATGACCTTTCCTTGTACAAGTTGTGCTGGCTTCCCAAGTAATGTGTACTGTCCTATGCTTCACCAAAGTTACCACTTATCTATTTAGTTTCCCCCCACCCCCCCCATCCCTCATAACCAACAAAGACTGTTTCGCTTTGTGTAAACTTCTACATGAGTTATACAGTAGAGGTCTCATACAATGTTTGTAGTCTTGTGATTGACTCATTTCACTCAGCATAATGTCCTCCAGCTTCATCCATGTTATGAGATGTTTCACAGATCCACCATTGTTCTTTGTCTTTGTATAATACTCCATTGTGTGTATGTACCATAGTTTGTTTATCCATTCATCTGTTGTTGGGCATCTAGGTTGTTCCCATCTTTTTGCTATTGTAAACAGTACTTCATTGAATATGGGTGTGCATATGTCTATTAGTGTGATGGTTCTTATTTCTCTAGGATATATTCCTAGGAGTGGGATTGCATTTTGTAGTGCTTTTTTTTTGTGGTGCTGACATTTTCTTTGTTCCTCTTACTCTCCTGTGCTGAGTTCCTTTTGTTTATGGATTTTTTTTTTTCATTTCTTTTGTTTTTGTATGTTTTGTTTTTACAGAGACTTTATGTTTTTCTTCTTTATTTTGATGAGTAGGTTTGTTAAAATTCTTTGAGGTTACCTTGAAATTTACCCTTATCTCCCTAGATTTGAACCAGTCTGCTATTACTTGGTATCTCTTGACTTCCTCTTCATTAGAAGGTTCTATGCCTACACTGTTTATTCCCTCTTCTATTGTTCTGATGTTGTTGTCATTTACAGATTAACCTCTCTGGTTCCCTTTTGTAACTTTTTTGTTTTTGCATAGTCCTTAAGAGTTCATTTCCTAGGTTGGTATCTGGCTAGTGCAATCTTCTGTCCTATATTCAGCCTGTGGTCTGATATTGTTTGTTCTCAGAGTGAAGGACTTCCTTTAAAAGTCTTGTAAGTTTGGTTTTGTTTTTACATAGTACCTTAATTTCTGTTTATCTGGAAATGACCTAATTTCACCATCATATTTGAATGAGAGTTTTGCAGGATATATTATTCTTGGCTGGCAATTTTTTTCTTTCAAGGTTTTATATATGTCATCCCATTGCCTTCTAGCCTGCATGGTTTCTTCCGAATAATCTGAGCTCAGTCTTATTGTTTCTCCTCTGTATGTGACTTTTTGTTTTTTTTTTGAGCTGCTCTCAGGATTCTTTATTTGTCGTTTGTTTTAGCAAGCGTGATTATGATATGCCTTGGTGATTTTCTTTTGGGGTCTATCCTATATGGGGTTCGTTGAGCTTATTGGATGGTCAGTTTTTCATCTTTCATGATGTTGGGGAAGTTTTCTGTCAGCAATTCTTCAATGATCCTCTGTGTGTTTTCTGTTTTCTCACCCTGTTCTGGAACTCTGACCGCTCGAAGATTTTTGCTTTTGATTGTATCCCACATAATTCTCAGGGTTTCTTCATTTTTCTGGCTTCTTTTTTCTGAATTTTTCCTCAGATAGAGTAGTATCCAAGCGTATATCTTCAATTTTGCTGATCCTGTCTTCCATTGTTTCAAACCTGCTCCTCAGCCCTTCTATGACACTGTCCATTTCTGAAATCTCGTTCTTTATCTTTTGAATTTCTAATTGTTGTTTTTGTAAGATTTCTAGTTGTGAATTTATTTTAGAATTTTGTTCCTGTATTATTTTCTTGAATTCTTCCATTTTTTCATCTGTATTTGCCATGAATTTGTCTGCCTTTTCCATGAATTTCTCTATTTTTTCCTCATCTTTGTCTTTTTTTTTTTTTTTTTGCTTCAACTCTTGGATAATTCTGAATATTAGAGATTTGAGTTCCCTATCAGTTAGGTCTAGTGCCTTTTCTTCTACTGGAAGGTCATCTGGTGTTTTATTTTGGATGCCTACTGGAACCATCCTGTCCTGATTTTGTAAATGTTTTGATATTGTCTGCTGTCTTCGGGGTATTCAGTGGTTATTTTCCTTGTTTATTGATTGTAGATTTGTTTGTTTTGTCCTGATTTTTTGTTTTATTTGTTTATGTCTGAGCAGGTGGGCTGTGCATTCTTTGTTGTTTGTTCGTCTATGGGCACGATACTTTTCACCTCCTTGTCCAATGGGTAGGGCCAGTCAATCAGGTATGGTACAGCAGGGCAGGTCCAGCTGAAGGGGAGTTGCTGGATTAGGTTTTTATGTAGCACATACCAGGGTTGACAGCGTGGACCAGGAATCAGTGCAGGGCAGGTTTCAGTAGGCCATGCCTGTGCTGCTTGGGAGTGTGATGTTCAGTGCACAGTGCAGGTAGGCAGGAAGGATGGGGTAGATTGTGATGTGTGGAGCTAAGATGGGTATGGGAAAGATGAGAGAGAGGAGAGAGGAACAGGAGCCAAAAACATGCACACAAAAAAAAGAGCGCTAAGGGACCTTGCTGTTGGAGTGGAGAGATAAGAGGCTGAGAAATGGGGAAAAACAAAAATAAAAAAAAGAAAAAAGAAAAAGGGTAAAAAAAATGAATAAATTGAGAAACTGGAAATGAAGAAAGACAAAAAAGAGTAAGAGAGAGAAGAAAATGAAACAAAGAAAAAAAAAAAAAAACAACCCAGAAACAAACAAATTTAAAAAAAAGGAAAAAAAAAACCCAAGAAAAAAGAAATGCCCCTAGGGACGTCCTTGTCTGTCTGGTCAGAGTAAGGGACTAGCTTCCAAGCCACATTGTACTGCCTGGCTAGAAGGGGCTCCGAACCCAAGAAAAGAAAAAAACAAACAAACAAGTCAAAACAGAATAAATTAGAGCAAACAAACAAAAAAGCCCCGGGGGTCCCACCAGCGTGGTGGCATGGGCCGGGAAGCAGTTTCACAGTTGAGTGGTGTTTCCCAGCCTTTCAGGAAGAAGCAAAGATGGCGCACAGAGCCAGGTACTTGAGAGAAAGGAGGGGGAGGTGGTGAGAGGTAAAGAAGAAATCTAAAGAAGCAGAAAAAAACATCAGCAGCCAACAAATGGCATTCAGAGAGCTGGCTAGTGTGGGCGGGTGGAATCCAAGTGGCACTGGGGGTAAGCTTGTGCGTCCTGGTCAATAGACTGTGGCTGCAGGAAGCAGAGGAGGCTAAGAGGGGGTGAAGAATGGTGGGGGGTGGGAAAGCCTATATCGTGGGTTACTGGTTGTTCTGTCTCTTGCTGGAAGTTCCGTGAAGCTGCTTTCTCGTACCTCCTGTTCCCTGATCTCTGATAAGTGTCCAAGATGGCAGATCTGTGCTGCGGTAGCTGATAGGCGACCTCTGCATGTATTTCTCCTTTCACTCTGTTCTCGGTCAGTTTCTTATTCCATTTGGTGCTTGGCTGAGTTCTTTATCTCTTCATTTAGTGCTTAGGGTTTCAGGATTGTCATGTGACTCTGTTTGACTTAGTTTTTCTGATCTTTGCTGCTGATGGACAGCGTGGTGCTTCTGCCTATAGCGCCATGTTGCCCGGAGGTCCTCGAAAGTAACGTATTTCTTGCCAGTGTCAGAGTGTATGTGCAATTCTCCTATTCAGTGTCCTATGAACTATTTTTAGGAAAATATTTGAGTGACACACACTTAACTGTTGGCCAGGTGGCTCAATTTTGTTAAATTATCTTTATTTTTAGAGTTTATTTCCTCATGCTCTTTGTAGGTTACAGTGCCAGTTCTTCCTCTAATCAAAACACATTATGGGTACCTCCTATAAAGCCAACTGGGGACAAGAAAGCATTAGAAATCTTTTTTCACAATGTAGAAATTCACAGCACAGGAAGTTTATATTAGCTCATCAAGCACAATGAGATCCTTGATATGCTAAAATGAGTTTTCCAATTCTCTATGAATTACTTCTGATACTCAAAAGCCAAGAACAGTGACAATAGTGCCACTATCTCTACCACACCAACACACACATACACACAGAGACATACCCAAACATATGTTATTCTTGTTGTTAAGTGCCATTGAGTCAGTTCCGACTCATAGCCACCCTATGTACAACAGAACGAAACACTTCCCAGTCCTGTGCCATCTTCACAATCATTGTTATGCTTGAACCCATTGTTGCAGCCACTGTGTCAATCCATCTTATTGCAGGTCTTCCTCTTTTCGCTGACCCTGTACTTTGCCAAGCATGATGTTCTTCTCCAGGGACTGATCCCTCCTGACAACATGTCCAAAGTGTGTAAGACATAGTCTCGTCATACATGTATATTCAGATACCTATAAACCATCCGTATTCATTAAACATTGATTTTTAACAAATTATCCCAAAACTTAAAGGTGTAAAACAAACATTTATTATCTCACAGCTTTTGTGGACATACTGATTTCAGACATATATTGGATGTGTTCTCTGCCTCAGGGTCACTTATAGGCTGCAATCAGTATGCCACTTGCACTACAATGAACTCAAGATTCAAATGAGGAAGAATTCGCTTGCCAGATTAGATGTTTGGCAGAATTCAATTTCTTACTGGCTGTTAGCTGGAAGCTGCCCAAAGTTCCTTTCCGTCTGAGCTTCAACATGGTAGTTAACGTGCAGGCCAAGAAGGCAATAGAGGGAGTCTGTTAGCATGATCCAATTACAATCTTTTGAAACTGAATCACAAAAGTGATAATCACATCAACTTTGCCGTATTCTAATTGTTAAAGAAAGGCACTATGCCCAGCCCACACTCAAGGGACTCCCTTGGCATCAAGTAAAATTGAGAAGGCCTCAAATGGCCTAACCACAGGTTCTCCTCCCCCTCTGTTCCCATGGATAAGTTCCCCTAGCCAACTTATGGACCATGTGCAATTCCAGTTTATCCTGGAGTATCCAGTTTTAGTTGCTTATCAGCCTGCAGAATTGTTCAAACAAGCTAATCACATCTTCCTGTAGGAACCAGGGGAAACCCCACCATTTTGATTCTACAAAGTCTGCCTCCCACAGCCCTGCTTTTTCACATTGTTCATGAATGTAACTCTAATATGACCCTGCATAGTGTGGTGTTCTCTTTCCCTGAGCTGTGAGTATGTATCATTAACAAACTCCTATCAGTCTCACCTGTCCAGTGTTGGTATCATGCCATTCTCTAGGACAGAAAACTCTCCCTCATCAACAGGGTGAAGAGGAGGTTATCAAAACAGGGAGAAAATTACACAGGGGTGGGAATACCATGAGATGGTATCATGAAGGATGATTTTAGACATATGCTTACCATACAGTCTAAAGAAAAGGTCTGGCTAAGTCAATTCAGCTCTACAGTCCTTAGCTCATTACCCAATATGATGAGTTACGTACTCCAGAAGCAGGTGCTGTGATGGAGTTTGGGATATAAGATGTTTATTAATGAGATCCAACATACTGGAGTTAAAGGGCTGTAAGGAAAGACATTTTTTTTTAATTGCATTCTATTATATCCTGACTTTTCAGACACAATAAAACTTAATGTGGTAACCTGAAATATATAGATATTTAGCAGTTAATTGTGTGTATGTGTGTTTTATGTTTGACAAAATATTCAGAATCTTTAGAAGTTGGTTACATAATAGACCTTAGAGCCATTCACCTGGGAAAGAGGTATACATGGAGTCATATTTAATATTACCAGCTTAAATATCAGAGGGTCTATTTTCTAAATTCAGTTCCATATTTTTCCAGTTATGTGACTTTTGGTGAGATTCTTAACACCTATAAACCTCATTTTTTGTGAATAAAATGAAAATGATAATAATAATAGTTACATCACGGGAATCCTGTGAAGATTAAATGAGAATATCCATGTGGAAGGGTGTAAGAGTGCTTAGGTATGTTATATAAACAAATGTTAGCCATTATTGTTCTTTTCTGCAGACAATTAACAAATATAACAAGAATTCTGAATCTAATAGAGGAAAATGGAAACTATCCAGCATGGTTGACTGAGCTGTGCTGTTTGGTTTTGTTGAGTGGGTTTTTAGCTTAAGTGGAGTTTTGGCAGATGATAAAAGGAAATGCTATATTAAGAGTAGAATATCAGAGCTATTAAAGGTTCAGATACAGTTATATTTAGCTCAATCCTATTTCCTTCCAAATTTGTACCGCAAAATTCACTGTAACTTCTAGAGAAAGAAAATGTTGGAGGATCTCAGAAAAAAAAATTTCTATATAGAAGATTTCAGACTAGTTTACTATAAACACATCAGTGCACACTGCTTTGGACTATCTACTAGATCATCAAAATAGATTTGTTTTAGAGGCAACCGTTTATTGTCATGCATGGCATTTTGTTGCTTTGGCTATTGCATAGGCTTAATAAGTGTTGTATGGTATTGATTTGTGGGAGAACTGCCTAGAGGTTCTATAGACCTTGTTGTTGTTAGTTGCTGTCTGTATGGCCCCAATTCATGGCAGTATAACACAAAAAAATGTTGCCCAGTCGTGCACCATCTTCATGTCATTGATATATTTGACCTTAGAAACTCATTGTCTGTTACTCCTTGTACTCCAGTCATGTTTTGACTCTTGTTAACTCTCATGTTCATGAATACTTTTCAAAAAAGTCTTGACTCAATTGTGGTTGTTTCATGACCTTATTTACCAGTGTCATTCATATGTAATAGACTAGGGCTACCTAATAGGGGAAATTCCACAGAAAGCAACATATGTGTAGTCATTCATGATTCTTTCAAGGAATGCTCAGCATCATTGGGACTGAGCATTTGAAAGTAGATTCCCTAATATTTTTTCTATAAATGGAGATCTATTGTCCAACAAGTAGCCAAATGCTATAATGTCTTTATTTGAGCTTACAGTTTCAGAGAAGTAACTTAACGTAAGAAAATGGATCTGGAAGGCTGTCTTAAAAGACAACTGCAATTCAACCTCCCATCCAATCATTCCCTTCAAAATGTAAACTCTCCAAATGTCAAAAGCAAAGGAATTTATTTAAACTAAATATTCAGAATCTTGGATTTAAAAACCATATTCTTTTTTTTTTTTTGTCATTTCTCTGATCTCTTTTGTGAAAGGAAAATACTGTTCTACCTAATGGGTCATTTTACTAGAAAATCATTGAAGTATAGAAGTACTGAGGTTAATGATGTCATTTTGAGCTGAAAACATCTGAGAAGAAGTTCAGATAAGGTTGGGTTGCCTAGTGGAAATAAATTAAGATTGGCATTTTGAGTTTCAATTCAAGCTCTGCCAATAGCAAGATGTATGACTTTGAGCAATTACCAAACAGTGTGTTTCAGTTCCTCATTTCCAAGACTGGAATTCTAATTCCCCCTAACCTTCTCACACGATGTTTTTAAATATCAAGTGAAATCATAGCATGTCATGGATAAATTCTCAAAATAAAATAAATTAGAATAAAAAGTAGTATATAAAATTATATTTACAAAAATGAATACAATTTTATACAAATAGAAAGTCCTATACATCTGAAGATCTGTATCTGTTTAGGCAAGACATAGCAAATATATGGGTGATTTTCGCTTTCTTATTTTTACATTTCAATACTACTAAGATTATTGTTGAAGTTTAGATCAATTTTTTTTAATTGTGTAACTGATGGGATTGTATTTTGAAAAGCTGAAAGCATTGTGTAAAAAGAAATACATTTTCATAATAGAAGGGTGGAAATAAGCTATAGTGAGAAAACAGAACAAGGTTTAAAGCCATATATGAACATTGGTTTAAATTTTAGGTCTGTTATGTATTAAATATGCGTCCTGGGGCAGGATGTGTGGCTGCTCTAAACTACAGTGTCATCATCTACAAAATGGCAATAACTATGTGTTTTAATTATTATTGTTTATAATAGTAGAGTAATAATGTCCAGTCCATTGATAATACCCAAATCCTATCCTCTCCTAGTTTTGTTTCTTTAATTCCCAGGAAAGTATTCAATTTCAACACAGAATTTCAAGGACCAATTCAAATTTAATATAATTAAGGAGCCCTGGGGGCACAATGGTTAAGCACTCAGCTGCTAACCAGAAGACCAGGAATTAGAACCCCTCAGCCACTTCATGGGAGAGAAGACCTGGTAATCTGCTCCTGTAAAGATTACGGCCTAGGAAACCCTACAGGGCAGTTCCACTCTGTCTTATAGGGTCGCTATGAGTTGGAGTCGACTCGAGGGCACACAACGACAAACAGCAAGGGAGTTCTTAACGTTCCTTCTCTTCTTCATCAGTATCTGTCATAGTAGGTCCCTTGTCTACATGGGCTAATATGCTTTTAGTTTGGATAATTTATATATGCTTCTCAATTTTTTTTTATCTCATATATGTCGCCATAATACTTGCTCATGCCATTATTATGAAAACAAAATGAAATGAGATAGCTTATGCAAAATGTATAGCACAGAGCTGATGCTCTCATTAATAGGGGAGGATAGAGATAGACCTAGCAATTAACTAAAACGGATGTTTTAGTCTGACTCAGATATCACTGATAAGAAGCAGTCGTGTATAGAAAACACTCTGAAAAACTGTCAAGTCTCTGAGTTGGGTAAAGAAAGCACTTCCTAGATTGTTTTTGAATGCTACAATGTGATGCACAGACTAGTTTGTAAACATAAAACAAAACAAAACAAAAACCAAACCCACTGCCATCCAGTCGATTCTAAGTCATAGTGACCATGTAGGACAGAGTAGAAGTGCCCCATAGGGTTTCCAATGAGCAGCTGGTGGATTCAAACTGCCAACCTTTCAGTTAGTAGCTGAGCTCTTAACCACTGCGCTGCCAGGTATCGTTGTAAACATATTATACAATAAATAAGATGTATTTTTATTAGATATGAAAATTATTTTCTCCTTTTCAGATTAAATAGTGGCATAGGCTTCAGATATGTATGCTAAATTGTATTTTATTTCTCCAAAATAATAGCTTTATTAAATTTTTCCAGAAACTGGAGACCAAATTCTGTAAACTTAAAGCAGCATTAAAATAAGGCATTTGCTTAATGTTATCTACTGCTATTGTTTTTCTCTAGAGATAAGTATAAAATGATATTTGATAGTTTAGTTTATGCTTATTCAATTAGAAAAGCATTAAAGTCAGAAAGTGGAAAATGAAGAAGTAATATCTGATCACCTTGCCCTGGCACACCCATCACATTACAGGCTCATTATAACTCAAAAATACTTAAAAGGTTGCTCCTGTTTTTGTTTTTATGCTTTCTTATGATAAATGATAACCTTACAGTTTAACTGAACTTGACTCTTCTTCTAACACAGAAGTCCTAAATAAGGGAAAAAAATTTAGATCTACCAACTGAATAGCCGCACTTCATAATAAGCCGTGGTGAATAAAAAGGAGAGAGTGAATGCCATTATCCGCTCTCCATTGCCTTCAATGAACATTTCTTGTCCTATGTGCATGACATTAAATGACATTTCAACAAAGTTATTCACAATAAAATGTGCTGGTGCCCATTCAAAATTATAACCAAATCCACATTTTTAAAATTAACCTAATGAGCCTCCTACCTGTCCATCTGCTGGAGAAAGGAAATGGGAATGGACAAAAGCTGGGAAATCTAAGTCACCCTGAAAGTCATATCACTGCCTTTCTTTTATTACGCTTTACACACAGGATGCATTAACTAAGTGATTCAACTCAATTTGGCCAAATGTCTTCTGTGTGTCTTATTTTCACTATACACTGTGCTAGGCACTGCAAGCGATTCAAAATAAATGAGTCTCACAACCTCATCTCATTACATTATGAAGACTAGAGAAGAATTGTAAATACTACAATACGAGACGTTGTTGTATGCCATCAAGTTGCTTCTGACTATTAGCCACCCTATGGGACAGAGAAGAACTGCTCCATAGGGTTTCCTAGGCTGAAATCTTTATGGGAGCAGATTGCCAAGTCCTTTCCCCTGTGGAGTCACTGGTAGGCTCCAACCGCCGACCTTCACTTATCAGTCAAGTGCTTTAGCCATTGTGCCACCAAAGCTCCTTGAATATGAGATAGCATAAGATAATTTATAGAAAGAGCCATCAGGATTCAGAAAAAGATACATACACTTTAAGATACTGTACATTGTAAGAAGAAGGAAAGTTTTCTGGAACAGGATGGAATTTTACTGGACTTTCAATAGTGAGAAGTTTCAGTCCTGGGGAAGAGGGGATAAGGCAATTTAGCAGAGACAATGTAATAAGCAAAATAATGGGGCTGTGTGGTATGGTTTGTGTCCTTAGGACCCAGCCTACAATCTATATGTAGTCCCCAACTTACGACATATTCGAGTTATGGCGAACTGCACTTAATGACCATCTGTTTTTTTGGGATGTTTGTACAAATTGTCAACAGTAATATGTATTAAATACAATGTTGCAGCATGTTAAAGGACCATATAGACAACCGTCACTAATTTTCTGGCTAAAAGCATCATCCCCATTTCTAGGGATAATCCAGATGTTTCAGAACCTTCTACAAGTGGAGTTATTACTGAAACTGACAAAATGCCAATGTCATCCATTTTTTATTAATGGATATGTGTTTTTTTTTATGTATGTATATAATAAAATATATCTGTAAGTTTATATGTAATGTTTCCAATCCCCAAAGACAGATAAAGATCAGATTCATAAAAATACTGATAATAAAACCCAATAATTATGAAAACTAAAAAAAAATATGAGTATTTAATTTATGTCAGAACCAGCTTTCAATGGATTTGTCAGAACGGAACTCCATCATAAGTCAGGGACTACCTGTATAGAACCAAGTCGTAGTATAAAAGACCATGTAGGAGTATTTGGGAGGGCAGGGACAGTGGTGTCAAGTACCTTTGTCAGGGTGATGAAAAACCGTAATAAATAACCTTAACTCAGAAAAACAAGAGAGCCTTTTAAAGTTTTGTTAATAGAGGATTGATGATTGGATTGTGGTAACCAGCTTCCAAGATGGCTGGCAGTGATTCCTGCTTACTGATATCATTAGCTTTTGTAGTACCTTCCCATATAGAACCACATTTGGCCTGTGTGACCAACAGATAATGGCAGAAGCAATGGCATGCCACAAGATTAGGTTATAAAATACACTGTGGCTTCCATTTTGTTCTTTCTCTCTTTCAGATCACTCCTTTTGGAGAATCCATAGCATGATCAGCCTTGTGGAGAGGAAAAATTGTTGAAGAACTGAAGCCTTTTGCCAACACTCAAGTGAATAACTTTGGAGGCAGATCCTCCAAGCCCAATCTAATCTTCAGATACCACAGATTCACTCAACAGCTTGACTGAAAGCACAAGAGAGCACCACCCAGTGAAGCCCCTCCTGGATTCCTGGCCATCAGAAACTGTGTAAACAATAAATGTTTGTTGTTTTTAAGCTGATAAATTTTGGGGCTATTTGTTATGCAGCAATAAAGAAATACTACAATGATAGATGGAATTTATGGCATAATATTACTCATATGGCAGTAGAGTTCAATGTAGATTAGCAGAGAAAGCTGTAAGTAATAAGAGGGAAAATTTTAATAGTTTACAATGTACCAAGCCTCCTGCTGTGTGCTTTTCATGTATTTCCTCTTTTAATAATGCTGGTAATCCTTTATGATAGGTACTATATATGTATCCCTATTTTATAGAGACTTAAATCACTAAGCAACTTGCCAAAGATCAAACAGCTAATAAGTGATGAGCCAAAATTCAAACTCTAATCTGTTTATATAATTAAATGTGGATTGCCAAATGAATATATAAATGGGTGTCCATTTCATTAGTTATTATAATGCACAGGTAATATTTTTCTCTTGGCTTGTATACAATTTGGAAAGATTATAAATTAATCCACAGAATATTTTCTTTGTACTTTCCCAATAAATGAAAGCAAAGAAAATTTTCCCAGAAAATGCGTGGTCTGGCATGCTTCATTGGTCCAGACGTAGTTAAAGATTTTATAGTGCAAATCTTTGCAAAAACTATTGAAACTATCCTGCCTGGGCTTTTATGTATGACTGATTTCTGGGAAGTACTTGCTTTTGACTTTTTTTTGAGGTTTCAAGCAATAAAAAACCATAGAAAAAATACTCCAGGAGAGAGTTTTGAACTCCTGAATTGAGATGTCGTTCAACACAGTTAAAAAAAGTCTTAGACATGAGATCCAAGCAAAGTTGGAAAAAACACTCAGGTGGTGAAGGAGGAGGGGAGGAAAAAAGAAGAGAAGAAGAAAGCAAATTATTGTTGCTTAAAAAGATAGCTATAAAACTAAAGGGTAGATATGAGGCAACCTTGGAAGGCATACAAGGAGAAACTTTCTAAAAATGGAGTAGTTATGTGGTAAGAATAAAATTAACTAGATGTTTCCAAACATACCAAGTACTGTGTTAAGAGATTTATTATCTCATTCCAACGGTATTGAGGCCTATAGGGTAGGGATTACTATTATTCTTCTATTACATGGGCGAAAGTTAAGGCTTGGAGAGCATAAAGCGTATGTTTTCAGAAGCTAATTCTTGATGGAGCAACTATTTGAAGATGTGATGGTACCAACACCATTGAAACAATGTACCACTTTGCCTCAAAAAGCTTAGACTTGATGTGCTTGCAAAAGAGGTGGGGTTGGGAAGCCACTGAAAATTCTGAAAACAAGCCTGACGATGAGGAAAGTGGGGCTCTTAAAGATCGGTACGCAGAGACATTGGAAAGAAAGAAGTCTTGGGATCGGGCTTGGAATTATCAAGACTAATGAATGATGGAAGAATGAAGAGATGAATGAAAAAACAGTACAATGCCTATCATATTTTGATTTCTACAACAGTGTTAATAGCCAGTATTAACTGAGAAATTGTGTGCCATTTGGCACCATGCTAAATATCTTACATATGTAATTTCAAGACATCCCAAATTAACCCTGTGGGGTAGGTGCTATTATTGTCCTCACTTTGCAGGTGAAAAAACTAAGGTTTATAAGAGTTTAGGTAAACTCTTGTAAGGCTGTGGTTAGTAAGTTAGGAAGTCCTGGTTCAAAGCCAGGTCTATCTGTTTGTAGGGCCTATGTATTCTACTACCAATTTGTAATATTCATCCCATTATTTTATGTCCATACATTCTCTTGAACCTCACAATAATCTTATGAGGTACATGGTGACTAATGCAAAAACAGACTCAGAAAGGTTAAGGAAAAATCCTAGATCATATACCTAAAATTCAATCCAAGTTTGGTTATATTGATGGTTAAAGTTATGTGAAACATGCACTGGAGATGAAGCACTTTCAAAGAAAATAATTCCCCAAAACATATATCCGATCTTACTTGTTTGCTGAAAGATTGTTCTCAGTTATATACCAAATAAAATGCTCCTTTGGGATGTTTTCAATACTGAGCAGTTGTTTGCTTCCCACTAAGATAATTTTATATTTATCATTGAGAGCCTCCAAATACTGCTTATTGATGAGTTCATTGAGAACAGCATTTCTGAAATGAGGTAATTAATCAGGATTTAGTTGTTTTATTCCAAAAGAAAAACACAATAAAGAAAAAGAAACATTCGTGGCAAACTATGATGTGTTTCTCAGATGGATTTACTATTAATTGCATTAATGATTTCCATCCGAGAGTTTGCAACAGACAGTAGCAGCTTTGTAGGGACTTATGTACCTAATACACACCGAACAAATCACAGTGGTTAAGCGCTCAGCTGCTAACCAAAACATGAGCAGTTGGAATCCACCAGCTCCTCCTTGAAAACCCTGTGGAGCAGTTCTACACTGTCCTATAGGGTAACTATGAGTTGGAATCGACTGGATGGCAACGGTTTTTTTTTTTTTTTTTTTTTTTAAATAGCAGGCTCTAAGGAGCCGTGGTGACACAATGTTTAAGTGTTCAGCTGCTAACCGAAAGGTTGGCAGTTCAAACCCACAAGTCACTCTGCAGGAGAAAAGACCCGGCAATCTGCTCTCATAAAGATTACAGCCTAGGAAACCCAGTGGGGGAGTTCTACCCTGTTGTACAGGGTTGCTAGAAGTCAGAATCTACTCGACAGCATACAACAACAATATAGCAATATATAATAAAAAATGGGTGTGTTCAGGGAGAATGAAAATAGGAAAATAAAAAGATGACCTTCCAAAAGTGTGAAGATTCAGCTGAAATCAGACGCAGCAGATCAACAGTAGGAGAAGGCAACACTCTTGCAGTTGGTGAAGATTTCCCTTGTGCCCATCAAATAGACATGTTTTTATTTTTCTTGACTTGGAAGGACCACAGAAGTTTATACAGCACACTCTGCCTCAGTTCTCAATTGACAGATGAATTAGGAATCAGCCTCCTTTACTAGGGTGATAATTGGCTTTGAAACCCTCTATTAACAGCAGTAACCATTGGCCAGAGACTGATCCAGACGCTTGACCCAAGTTATCCTCGACTTACTTTTTTCCTAGAAGGGTAGGATTTCTTTTTTTGCTTGTTTTTATTGCTGAATTCAAATTTCAAAGGGTGCATTGTAAGACTAGTATATGTAATATATAACTTTAAAGTTCTATTAAGCAATATAAAAGTGGGGCTTAAAACAAAATACTTGGCATATGGACTTCCTTTATGAATTACTATTTTTATATTTCAAATGTCTCCAGAAGCAGAAATGGCAATACATTCAAGTTGTCTTAATCAGGGATCCATGTTGATGGAACTTCACATGCTACCATGTAGAGGAAAAGGAATAAACCATCACATTTCAGTTACACAGACACTTCATTAAAAGAGCAAAGCACAAATCCATGTCTAAGTGCCATGGGGCTCAGAAATTTTATCTTACAAAGTGTCTTGTCTATTAGTGAAAAGCTCTAATTACTACACAATTGAAAGCCAATATAATAGACTAGGAGCTCCATGAATGCATAAAATTTATTCCAGAAATCTTTATAATTACCTCCTCAAACAAAAAATCTTGCTCATAATAGCTTTGCAATAAATGCTTTTGTAATAAGTAAATAAATGATCTCATGCATTTATCATAAAAATGAATTCAAATATTGATTATGCTAGCATAGACTATATGTCAATAGAATTAACAGTTTTAGAAGAGCTCATTTACCTAGAAAGTTGACATATGTATTCATTTTGCTTTTTAAAACTGAAAGGTTTAAAATTCTTCTATTCCAACCTAGAGATTGTTAAGGTATTCTCTGAAGTCTTTTACCATACAGTGTAATATAAAACACTCTTGGGACTTTGCCAAAGCTTGCCATTGAGATCTTCTTTTGAAATTTATTCTAGCTTTTAATTGTTTAACTTACTGTAGGAGAACACTCACATTCAAAGCTCTTAATCAAGTGCGCTGTAGTATTACGAAGGCATTTAATGTTTTTTCCCTGTAGGATATTAGGTGTCATGTTATCACACCATGATCATTACTTTGAGTGTATGTTTTAATTCTCTTCTCTCCCCACAAATGTATACCTCCTTCTAGGCTTGTAACATAACTTCTGTGCACTTGTTTCCATTCCTGGGGAAAATTATTGTTATTGAATTTCTACTGTGGCTTCCTTCCAATTGTTTTCAGACTCAAACCTGATTGAATGAGTCATGAATGGGTGGAAAATTATTGAAAATCCCATGAGTGTATGCTAAAAACAGTTAAGACTATTGATGAAAAATAATTACTGGGCTAAGACAGGAAACTTCTTGATTTAGGAATCCTGAATACTTTTAGGGAATTATGAGAAAATAAGAAATACAATGAAAGAGAATCAAAACACTTTTAAAAATATTGTATATACTAATAAAAACCAGTAGTACAACAGAGAATTAAAAAATGAACACTTTTGTAAATGTAGAGTCTTCTACAATAGCACTATACTCTCTGTTTTATTTTGGTGACTTAAAATAGATAAGCCTGTCACTTAAACAATTTCTCATTCTTTCTTTTAGGTAATCATGTTACCCAGTAAAGCCAGATATAACATGAAGAAGAATACTTTTGATGTGGTCTCTTTTTAAATACTTGGAGGAAAGTGCTTTGTGATGGATCACTTTTATATGGCCTTTCTCGCCATGGTCTTGTAACTCCTGCCAAATGATTGGTACTATGCAAATAAGGTACTGTGGCCCTCCAAGAGGATTGGACACCTTCCTAATAATGCAAATAAGGTGCAAGTCACCACTGTGGGGGTGGGGCCATGCAAATAAAATGTATGGCGCTCTAATGAGGGGATTGGTCAGTTTTACCATCTTGCTAGGATTAAAATGGGCCATCCCAGAGGTAGAAAGGGGGGACTTTATTATCATCAAAAAGAAGAGCTGAGAGTAGAACACGTCCTTTGGACCCAAGCCCCTGTGCTGAGAACCTGCTAGACCCAGGAGACAGAGAAAGAGAGCTGTAACACTGGAGACAGCACGAGAATGAGAGAAGATGCAGCAGAGAAACAGCAGCAGCAAAACCAGGAGACTGGTGCGAGACTGTGTGGTGGACTTCCCAGCCCACAGAGCAAGGAGGCTACAGTGGGCATGCTGACCCATGGAGAGAGAGAGCTAAGCACTTTTGGACAGAAGGCTTCCTGATGGAGTAGGGTGCCTTTGGACACTTGTCAGCAGGGCTAAAGAGCCTTGTAAAACTTGTCTGGCAGGGCAGAGGCCAGGTCGAGGGGCCGAAGTTCCAAGGGGCCAAGGGGTCTAGAGGCTGGAGGCTGGAGAGAGGCCTGCCTGTGGGCATGACTGAGAAGTGGATGTCCTGACTGAAAAACTGTAAGCTGAGTTGTTCCTGATCCTGAATTGTAACCTGTTACTTCCCTAATAAACCCCATAACTGTGAGTATGATCTATGAGTTCTGTGTGGCCATTGCAATGTATTATCGAACCCAGCAGAGAAGTAGGGAGTGCCATGGGAGGGACAGCTGGTAAAAAGTTTGGAGACAGGAGGTATGTCTGGAGGAGGTATGTCTGACGTCCACCTCATAGGAATCAGCCTTGGGCTGCTGATGTTGATCTTGATTCTCCTCTCTCCCCCTGAAGTTAGAGGACCTCTGACACCACCATGCCACTTTTAGAGAAAGGAATAGACAGTTCAGCACACAGCAAAACAGGATAATAAAAATTTTCCTCTTTCCCTATCAGGCCCTCTTCTTCAGTTATCAAACACCAAATCCCTTGTTGTTCTCCATCCCCCTCTTTGGAGAACTGCACTCTGCTCTGCTCTCATGAAAAATGATGCTCTCCTGTCATGGTTTGAATTATGTCCCCGAAAAAATGTGTGTATCAATTTGACTGGGCCATGATTCCCAGAATTGTGTGGTTGGCCTCCATTCTGTGATTGTAATTTTATGTTAAAGAGGATTAGGGTGGGATTGTAATACCACCTTTACCCAGGTCACATCCCTGATCCAAAGTAAAGGAAGTTTCCCTGGGGTGTGGCCTGCACCACCTTTTATCTCTCAAGAGATAAAAGGAAAGGGAAGCAAGCAGAGAACTGGGGACCTCATACCATCAAGAAAGCAGTGCCAGGAGCAGAGCGTGTCGTTTGGACCAGGGTCCCTGCACAGAGAAGCTTCTAGTCCGGAGGAACATTGAGGAGAAGGCCGACAGAGAGAGAAAGCCTTCCCCTGGAGCTGACGCCCTGAATTTGGACTTTTCACCTACTTTGACTGTGAGGAAATAAACTTCTCTTCGTTAAAACCATCCACTTGTGGTATTTCTGTTATAGCAGCACCAGATGACTAAGACATCTCCCCAGTAAAATGTTCAAAACCTGTGTGTTTTTTGTTTGTTTTTGTTTTCCTCCAGCTAGATCCTACTTCCCAAATGTGCCTGATGATTTAATTCACAATGGCATGTTGATGGTTAGTACTGTCTTCAATTGTTACTCTTTCCATACATAAGTTCCACTAGGAAAATTTGGAATTCATTCTAAACATAAAAGAGATAAAATAGATTTTAAAAAATCCAACTGTGAATGTTTTAATCTTCTGATTTCTAAAGAAGAGGCTTTGCTTGTTGGGTAAGCCCCCCAAATTTTAATGATTCTGAAGAATCTGGGAACCAGGGGAAGAAGAATACTGCAGAAGGTAGAATCTACCTGGTTCTGTATAATAAAGAGCTGAGCCAGAGAGGAAACCCACCAGAGACAGCATACTCTAGGAAAGCTTAGGGTAGAGCAGTTGCTGTGAAATATAGAGAGAAAGAGAATAGAAAGAGACATTTCTTCTGTTAAATTTATTTCCAGTTATTTAATATGGAAATAAGTTAATTTCCTGGAAGAGTTAAATTGATACTGAGACATGAAGTATGAGAAAGAGCCAGACTGCTCATGGGGGAAGGAAGGTAGGTCATCTAGGGGAGGGGTTTAAGCACTACCATATTTTTACACAAATAATGCCCGCCTTCTGCATTTGTTTGTCTGCCGCACTTTCTTACTACAAGGTATTTTTGTGAGCATGCTATGCTAATTTTTTTTTACATAGCAACATGTGGAAGAGGACAGGCATGGTGGCGCTTGTAAGGGTGCCTCATGGGGGAAGGGTGCAGCTGGCAAACAAACACAGAGGGGGTATTATTTGCATAAAAATACGGTAAAAGAATTTGAAGAGGAGAGAGAGTGTGACATTCTGAGAAACTGGAAAAACTTTAGTATGAAAGGAAAGTAGTTCAGTATGGGATGCCCTAGGTTGTGCAAACAGTTAATGCTCTCTGCTGCTAGCTGAAAGGTTGACTTAACATATAACATATAAATATATAGCACTTGCAATGATAAAATATTGCTAAAGATAAGGTGGATCCCTGGTGGCGCAGTGGTTAAGAGCTCAGTTGCTAACCAAAAGGTAGACGGTTCGAATCCACCAGTCGCTCCTTAGAAACCCTATGGGGCGGTTCTACTCTGTCTGTAGGGTCGCTGTGAGTTGGAATCGACTCAGTGGCAGTGGGTAAAGATAAGATACTTTAATAGAAATCATAGCACCCTATGATGGTTCGTTTACTTGTCAACTTGGCTGGACTATGGTACACACGTGTTTAATACTGGGTATTTTTGTAGATAGGAGCATGATTATCCAAAAGAGAGAACCAGATACAAGTCCTCAGCAACACCCAGATTACTTCAAGTAAAGGAGACTTCAAATAAAGGAGATTACCCTTGAAAATGTGGTTGGACCTCATCTGATCTGTTGAAGGTCTTAAGAGCCAAAACTGAGGTTTTCTGGAGAAGAAGAAATTCTGTCTTAAATCTGCACCGTCCACTCCTGCCTGAGTTTCCAGATTCTGGCCTGCCCTACAGATTTAGTTTTCACACTTGTTAGCTGCCACAACTGCGTGAGTCAATTTCTTACACATATCACTCCACTGATTCTATTTCTCTGGAGAATGCTGATCGATGCATCCCCTTTGAAGCCTTATATGATAAAATCTTTTTGGAAAAAAAAATTTTTTTAAATGCACAGAATACACTAAGAAACTTGAACTAGATTGATAAAAGTGTTAAACACTTGCTCTGAAGATGTGTCTTAAGTCACATAACTGCTTGGTATTTTCATTTCTTCATTATTTTAAAAAAGAAACAATGGTGGTATTATTCAAAGTAATGGAAAGAAATGAAGAAGCTGGAAGTGGAATTAGAACAATACTCCAAAGGATTTGACATCTACAAAATTTAGAGGAACTCTCTGCCTTCATCTTCTGTGGCACACACAGTTGCAGGAGTCAAAACCACATAAATGTGCTAGGACATGAGGAGCAAACCTCAGGGCTCTTGCTTGGCAATGAAATATACTAACGTGGGGATCTTCCTTCCCCACGTTAGTGTCTTTCATTAGTTGAGATATTTTAGATTAATAATATTTTAAAGGAAACAATAAGTGATTTTAAAAATTGGCCATATGTGTTCTGAACAAAATAGAAAATGTCTTAGTTGTATGATACTTATGGAACGTGGATTGCTGCTAATAGAAAAGCCACTTAAATTTCTTTTGGATAGGATTTGGTATTGCAATATAAGGGTCTATGGCTTTCCATCACCAAAGTCATTGGTTTGAATTTACACAGGTCAGCAGTCATTGAAACACATTCTGGTCACTTGTGAATTGCTGCAACAGCTAACATTCTGCTCTCATCAATTACTCTAAGCAGGTGGCAGTATTGCTTGAGTTAAAGAGACTCTGGTTTCAGTGCCAGCTCTGTCACAAACTAGCTGTTTGGCCTTAGGCAAGTCAAATGGTTCCTGTGGACTTTTCTTAATTGTGGAAGTAGAAAGTTACTTCTAAATCTATAAGACCATAATTCAAACATTCAGTTGCAAATTATATTTATTTATCAATGTAATACAAGTACAATTAGCAAGTCCAACAAATCATTTTAAATCTCAAACCATCTCTTTCCAACACACATTGAGAACCTTCTTTTGTCAAATGGATTGCAGAGGAAGGAAAAATGAGAAAATCACACAATTTGGAATAACAAGGCTACCTCATGGAGTATGATTGAATTTGTCAGCTGTGCTAACTGACAAGTCTTAGTTGAAGACTGATGAAGCCCCTTTGATTTCAAAATCCCCTCTTATTATCAAAAAGCTGATGCTTTCAGTTACATCATTTAAGCCCAGCTCGTACTGGAAATTTTCAAATTTTCATTCAAAAAGGCTACAGATGGATCATCCAGGACACCTTCCTTCTCTGCTAATACAGACCAAGCATATGGGGTGTAGACAATGAAGGGTTCTAGCCCAACTGGAGCCTGAAGCCCTCCCTATGAAATGAAATGGGGCTATCTTCATTCTGCCAGCCTATCTTTCACAATGGACATATGCTGACTAAAAAAAATCTCCACTTTTTTTTTTTTTTTTTTTTTTTACTTCCTACTCATGCTGCTGGTTCTACCCTACAGCTTACCATTCAGAACCAACTGGTAAAATAAATTCTTCCAGATTCACTTCTTTGTTTTTTATTCTCCTGTAGGAAGTGACCAATAATATTGCCAGGGTTATTTGATGTAATGTAATTCCAACTGTAGGTTCATAATAATCAGAAAGAATTTAGAACTATTTGGATTTTGGTTCATTAATCTAATATTTCTCAGTCACTTTTCATCTTCCAAAATGGTAGATACAGGGTGGGGCCAGGCTAGCAGAGTAGTCAGACCCTTCCAGTGAACCCTCTTACAACAAAGATCTGGAAAAACAAGTGAATAGATTATATATGGCAATCTGGGAGCCCTTGAACATCAAAGTCACAGCTGAGGAACCGGACTGAGTGGCAGGGGGAGGGAGGGACAGTTCAGAAGCAGTGAGGAGTTGCTAGACCTGACCTGGCGAGAGCCTGAGCCCTTCAGGCCTTATCAGCTTATGGGTGAGCGGTGAGGCAGGTAAGCAGCAGTGCTTGGGAGGTGCATTTTAAGCACCAGGAGTGTCCCAGTGGCAGAGAGCCTACATGGCCACCCAGAACCAGTGAGAAGCAGCCCTTGAGCAGTGAAAGATAAGTACTTGAGTACGGCCTACTTTGTGGATCAAAACCACCCCCCTAAGGGAAAAACCTCTCTCCCATTTACCTTCCTGCTCTGCACTGGGTCCCGGACTGGCTTCAGCAATTGCTGAGTCCCCTGGGCTGGAAGTAGGATCCATCACATGCCCAGAGCCATTCTCCCTGCCTTGGAGAGTGAACAAATTAACAAACAGGGGGAGAAAATACACTGCCGGTTCCCCTAAGCCAGGAACCCAGGGTAGGCACAGCACCTTTGCCTAGGCACAAGCATAAGGGATCCATGGACTTTGAGTGCCTTTCCCCATGCATAGAGTTGTGTGCACCCATTTCAATAGCATAGGCCCTCATTACTGTACGTAGTACAACAGGGTATATACCAGAACTCTAACTTCAACTGTTTCAGCTGTGAAGTGGCAGGTTCGTGACATTTGACACTGCTCTGCCTATTAAGCAGCATCTTCACCTACCCACATCAGGGGCCTGAAGACTGGTGGCTCCACCCATGCCACCAAGCCACCTGTGATAGGGGCCCATGAATAAGAGGTGCCCCCCAGTCCTTATAGCCACCAGCACTGGGTGCTCATAGTCTGGCTGCAAAACCCACCCACCTACACACTCTAGGGAACAGGGACACGCCTTCCTCCTAGACACTCGGAGGCGGCCGTCAGCCTCCTGCCTTGCTCAGAGTGTGTCCCCCTGCTGCAGCCAGATGCCTGTGCCTACACCAATCACCCATGCCTGTCTAGGACTGTAAGTGAGAGCCTACACCACACACTTGGTGGCTATCTACCTGGGTACCTGAGCTGAATCCATATAGGAGGAGTGAGTGGACTCCTGAGCTCACATACCTAGTAACAGATCTAACCACCTGTTGACAGGACATTAAAGCTTCAAAGGTGCCAATAATCAAACTAACTCATATGAGCAGCCTATTTGGACATATCAAAACAAAACAAGAAGCTAGGACACAGTAAGCAAACATAAATAAATATAATAACTATAATAACTTATTGATGGCTTGGAGCAACAGTCGATATCAAATCACATAAAGAGGCAATCCATGATGGCTTCAGCAAGCTCCCAAAATAAAGAATCTAGCAATTTTCCAGAAGAAGAGAATTTCTTGGAATTACCAGAGGCAGAATACAAAAGATTAATATACAGAACTCTTCAAGAAATTAGGAAGGAAATTAAGCAAAATGCAGAATACACAATAGAGGAAACTAAAAAGATTAGAGAAGAACATAATGACAAATTTAACAGGCTGCAAGAATCCATAGAGAGACAGGCATCAGAAATCCAGAAGATTAACAATAAAATTTCAGAATTAGACTACTCAACAGAAAGTCATAGGAGCAGAATTGAGACAATGGAAGTCAGAATTAGTGAGATTGAAGATAAAGCACTTGACACCAACTTATTTGAGGAAAAATCAGATAAAAGGATTAAAAAAATGAAGAAACCCTAAAAATTATGTGGGACTCTATCAAGAGGAATAACCTACGAGTGACTGGAGTACCAGAAAGTGGGAGGGGTGTGTGTGTGTGTGGTTAACATAAAATACAGAGAGAATTGTTGAAAATTTGTTGGCAGAAAACTTCCTTGATATTGTGAAAGATGCGAAGATATCTATCTAAAAAGGTAGTTACAATGTTTATATGTGTGTATGTGTTAGGAGTCCCTGGTGTTCCCTAAATGGTTAAGTGCTAGACTCTTAGCCAAAATGTTGGCAATTCAAACACACCTAGAGGTGCTTCAGAAGACAGGCCTGGTGATTTGCTTCCAAAAGGTCACAGCTTGAAAACCCTATGGCTCTGTTTTACTCCACACACAAGGGGTCAACCTGAGTCAGAATTGACTCTAAAGCAACTAAAAACAGAACAACAACATATGTGTGTGAGAGAGAGCCTTGGGAAGGGAGTTGTTCTGGAAGATTTTATCTTAAATATAAACAAAGAAATGCCAGTGTTTGTCATGCATAAACTCATTATTTATTGCAAGGTAGTCATGGCAAGGCATGAAAATAAGACCTCAAGACATTCATTTAGACTGGAGAATCAGATTTGACAATTAAAATGTTAGTTTAAATGTTAGAGTCTGAGAGTCGAAATCTTTAGACTTCAGGCATTACCTTTAATGAATGGTCTGGAGAGGAAGACTTGATCTCCCCTTGAACTCAGAGAAGGTCTCCCACAGTAGGGGGTGTGAGGTTGGTTGTGGCGAGAAGTATCTCAGAAGGATCTCAGTCTTCTGAGAGAGCTAGAGTGAAGGAGACATTTTGCTGCAGTATTCTTCAGTAAATGAGCAGAAATCTTTGGCTTATATACAATTTTATCACCTTGACTTTATAAAATAAGGGTTAGGTGCTTTCATGTTTAACTATAATTGGTATGTTTTATTGCTAATTAGGGGAATTGTTGTATGATTTATTTATGTACCAAGAT
Organism: Dugong dugon; assembly: GCA_030035585.1. Taxonomy (NCBI): domain Eukaryota; kingdom Metazoa; phylum Chordata; class Mammalia; order Sirenia; family Dugongidae; genus Dugong; species Dugong dugon. The sequence goes on along the minus strand of CM057475.1, from coordinate 34,251,868 downwards.
AAATTTATAGAGATTTAATTATTTAAAAATTACGGGAATTGTTTAGTGACATACTCATGTTTTAAGGCCAATTTACAGAGATTTCATTTATTAGAAATTAAGGGGGCTGTTGTATGATGTTTTCAAATCCTTCTTAACTACATACTTCACATGCTTCTTGTCATGGATTGAATTGTGTCCCCCAAAAATATCTGTCAACTTGGCTAGGTCAAGTATTCTATGATTGTCTACCATTTTGTCATCTGATGTAATTTCCCTATGTGTTCTAAATCCTATCACTGTGATGTAATAAGATGGATTAGTGGCAGTTTTATTGATGAGATCTACAAGATTAGTGTCTTAAGCCAATCTCTTTTGAGATATCAAAGAGAGAAGCGAGCAGAGAGACATGGGGATATTATACCACCAAGTGCCAGGAGTAAAGTGCATCCTTTGGACCTGAAGTTCCTGCACTGAGATGCTCCCAGACCAAAGGAAGACTGATGACAAGGACCTTCCTCCAGAGTTGACAGAGAGAGAAAGCCTTCCCCTGGAGCTGGCACCCTGAATTTGGACTTGTAGCCTACTGGACTGTGAGACAATAGACTTTGTTAAAGCCATCCACTTGTGGTATTTCTGTTATAGCAGCACTAGATAACTAAGACAACAACACATAGGAAAATTACATCAGATGACAAAATGGTGGACAATCACACGATACTGAAGATCATGGCCTAGCCGAATCGTTACACATATTTTTGGAGGACACAATTCAATCCACGACAACCTCCATTATGTAATATCAATCCAATTTCTTCTTGGTAATCATGATCAATCATACCAGCCAATACAGTAACTCCCTTCTTTCCCTGCTATACTAGTGCTAAGTATACATGTTTTCATTTCTAAGTTCAGAAATTCCCTATTTCTAACTTCACACTATAAGTGACTTATACATAGGTGTTTAAAAATATTGTAAAAAATATCATAACAGTGTAAAAAGCATTATAGAAACATACGTAGTAATGATTTATACACCTATGGTTTAAGAACCTTACAGAATCAGATGTGATTAGAGAGCATATAGAAAGCACACTACATAACAGGAGTGCTGGGGGTAGAATGGTTACTTTTCTCCCACTTCAGAGAGTCACCAATTCAATCATAAATCCTACTTCAGAGCAACACTGAAATGTTTGAGCAGGTCATCAAGAAGTAAACCACTGAGAGATTTAAGTAAATATAAACAATATTAAGAAGAAATAAGAAAAAAAAAAAAAAACCATAGGGAGAACTTTCACATCTTTCCCAGTAGAGGTAAACAGCTGGACTTGGTAGCTTATCTCAGAAGTACTGACTCAAGATTTTTCATAACAGTTTCAAAAATTGTTTTCATTTCTACATAAAATATTTAAATAAATTATTTTCAATTATGCACCTGGATTTATCAAACATACTACCAGTTATTAAAATGATCTATCTCACAAAAACATAATGAGAGGCACTTCAAAATAGCATTTTCCAAACATTGGCCATCCTTGGCATGATTTCAACAGTGTTTCTGAAAATGACTGTAAGGTGCCACAAAGGGCCAGTAAAGGAAAAGGAGCAAGGAAGGCTGAGGTTATATTCACAGTTTCTCTTAATCCAGTCATTTATATACTTCTTTATTTATGCAATACATCCTTGCTGAGGAAGCAGATTTCTACAGCTGTTCTTATAAAGGAGAATCTAAGGCTCTATTAGTTGCAGTTAAACAGCTCCCTATACAACTTTGTCCATTACTTTCTTACCTTTCAAATCCTCATGGAATGTAAATCTCAGCTTGGACTTTGACAATGGTTCATGTAGTTCCTCTGATTTAGAGTAGTTCTTTGACCTTCCACCATGGAAGAACAGATATGAACAAACATTAATAAACAAAAGTATTTATCACTGTCTTTTTTTATAATTATGAAAATTTTAAAACTAGGTAATAAATAGTAGCCACTACATCAATCTCAAACCATGGAAGAAATCATTACTTTTCCTTTTTAAGAAATTTTAATGGCATGAGAAAATTTTAATGATGTATTAAATTTAAAAAATGCATATAATAATATATAAAACAATTTTATTAAAAATATATAATATTCTTTATGGATAGAGCTACACATAGATAACCAGAAATAACAAAATGCAAATATTTAGTAGTATAGTGGTTATTTTATGCTTTGATTTTATGAATGATTTTGAATTTTTTAACTTTTATTTCCCAAGTTTTAAAATAATTTTATATATTAATTTTAGAATTAATTAGAAAAAAAAACAATAAGGGTCTTTGAGGCATTGAATTGGACAGGTGCTTCAAGTCTTTACCCAGTTCACTGAGGTTTTATTGTATCAGTGTCAGCCTCAGGGGAGGCTTTACAAAATACAGATTCCACGGCCCCAACATAGACCCATCTTTAAGGATGGGGATTGGGAACCAATACTTAAACAAAAACATCACAGGGATTTGAGGATCAACTGGATACAGTAAGCCAAGTCTAAGTAACAAAGGCTAACGCTTAATGCCCAAATCATTGAACGGTACTGCTGGAATGGATCTTAGATGTCATTGATTAGAAAGGCTTCATTTTATAAGAGATGGAAAATAAACCCAAAAAGTACACAGCTTTTGACACAGATAGGACATAATCCCACTAGCCTGACTTCTAGCATCTGCTGGATCCCTAAAAGCCTTATGCCAAATCCAAACACTCAGTGTTCATGACCTCTTATAGAACCTTTGTACTTTGACTTTTTTCTTACCAATGATTGCATTTACTCTCCTAAAACTATCAACTCACAGCATTTCAAGCAGTCACCAGCCATCAGACAGTGACAACTCTTAAAAGTAGTCAAATCTACTCACCCAGGAGTGTAAAAACTCTGGGGTCTTTTCTCTTGCTTTAGAGAACTGTATTGCACAGATTTTTGAGACACTATCAAAGGTAGAATGTAATGTGATTGAGCACTCACTTGCTGTTTTTAAAGTTATTTATGTATGAGAATGTATAATTTGAGGGAAAAAAATGGGTGAATTAGAAGCCTGAGTAACTGAAAATGCAAAACTTTGTTTAATTTTTGAAAAATAATATTTTCAAATTTTAAATCATGCTTAATAGAGCTAAATGCACATAATGAACTGACAGGCTCTGAGGGAAAAATAAAAGTTTTGGGAGAGAAGACATCCACAATAACTGTTTAAATTTCTTCATCTAACAACAAATATCTCTGTTTTGTAGTTTCAATTGCTACTTGATTCTCTTGGTCCTAGAAGTAGATAAGATGTACGCTATCTTACTTAAGAAGTGTCTCCGTTTTGGTACAGTCTCTCTCTCTATGATCAGGACGAGAGACACTAGAGCTGAGAAGCTCCACAAGACCTTTAGTAATTGTGTAAGGGAGTGAATGAGTGAGTGTTTCAAGAGGGAGTTAGATGAGAGCATTTCAGCCAGAAAGAATTGTATTGCCTGAAAACCCTACAGCGAGAGTTTGAACCTTTGCAGAAACAATAAAAACAACAAAAGTAAGGCTGGAACATAGCAAGAGGTAAGTGGCAAAACGATGACAATGCAGGCAGTTTCAGTTTATGGAAACTGTTATGAGTTTTTAAATATGTTATCCAGAATGTGATAAGAAGCCCTCACCAGCACTGTCTTCCAAGTTCAGATTACTACTAACAATCAAGGCTTTCTCTATCACGTTCCTCAACATTCTTTCAACTTCTGCCCACTGCCTGATTCCAAAGCTACTCCCACATTTTTAGGTTTTTGATACATTGGCACCCGCTGCATAAACAATTACCACAAACTTAGCAGCATAAAGCAACACACCTTTATTATCTCACAGTTTCTGTGGGACTGCAGTCTAAGTACAGCTTAACTGGGTCCTCTACTTCAGATCTCGCATCTGCAATCAGGCAGTCGGCAGGGACTGCAGTCTCATTTGAGGCTCAGGGTTCTCTCTGAAGCTCATGGGGTTGTTAGCTAAATCCTGTTCCTTTAAGTTGTAAGGTTCTAGAGATACCCTCTATAGCGACCCTATAGGACAGAGTAGAAGTGTCCCATGGGGTCTCCAAGGAGTGGCTGGTGGATTCAAACTGCCAACCTTTTGGTTTGCAGCCAACCTTTAAACCACTGTGCCACCAGGGCTCCACCCACACTAAAGAGGAAGGAATTACCTAAGGGTAGGAACACCCAGAGGCTGGGATCTTGAGGGCCACCTTAAATTCTGTCCACTACACAGCTGTAAGATGTAGGCATTGATATTTCATTTTTAGAGGTAAGGAAATAAGGAAATTTAAGCCATTTAAGTAGTTATAGGCACAGTCATTATTCAGATCTCACTTTGTCTGATTCCACTTACACTTACCTGTTGCCCTTAATCTCATGTATGGTTTTACCTCTTTGAGCATCAAGTTTGGAAAATTTCAAATGATTAAAATATTACCTACTCATAGGGCTATCATGAGGATTAAAAGAGGTCAGTTTTGTGACTGGTCAGAGTAGAGATCATCAAATGCTCATAATTACTATAATTAGCATAATTTTAAAAGTTTCTTTATTTCATCTATGTCAAGAGCTCTTATTTTGGATCAAAGAGCAACCCTGAGTAGCATTATCCTATGATCTTCCCTCAGGGGAAATCTTGACTCTTTACCACATGTGAGAATAAACGGAAGTCTTTTCCTTCACGTCTTAACTCCCAGAACTTCAAGGAGAGGAAGACTCATTTAATAATGTGAGTAAGTAGACTAGGTAGAAAAGCGTGGCCTGCTGAATAATTTACTGAACATTTCTTCAATGGTCCTATCCCCTTAACCGATTTGCTCCAAAAACATTAGATATTTAAACTACCTTGGGAATCAGGTCTAAGAAAGGCCAGAGAGAAAATCTCTTGTCTTCCAAAGCCTCAAAATATATTTTAGTTTCTGATGGAGTCTGAGCTAAGAGTATCAATAAAACTCACTAATGAAAGGTGCTACATAACTCAGATAATAGTGTTTCTTTTAAATCCAAAATCTTTAAGGCTTAAAAAATATCTACCAAAGTCTATTTGCAGTAATTTAGTCAAAATTGATTAATTTTATAGTAAAATCTTCATTTAACAACATTCAATATCTACTATGTGAAAAGTACTTTTTGATGCTGAGACGCTATAAGTTTACAACAGCCCTAAGTCATAGTTCTTGGCTCTCAGAATTTTGAGGTTCAAATAGGGTAGTAAAGGAATGTATATAAATAACTCCAAAATAGATGAGATAAATGCTATAAAAAAACTACAGATAAGATGTTTGTGTTCTGAGAGAGGTGAGGTTACTTCAAGCTAGAGTGTTTCCTTAAGGAGATGGCATTTTAGCTATACCATAAAGAATAAATAAATTAACAATACGTGACATGAAGAAGAGTATTGCGGAGGGAGGGATCTAAAAGCTAACTCTCACGGGTGGGAAAAGAGAGGTTGTGTAGGGAGAACAGCAGTTGCTTCTGTCTGACTAGATCACAGAGTGGGACAATAAGATATAAAAGGGATGGGGTTATTTTTTGAAAGGCCTAAATTGACAGGGTAAGGTGATCAGACTCTAACCCATAGGAGAGAAGGATGCATTTGAACTGTCCCATAGGAGAGAAGGACGCATTTGAACTGTTATTTGTTTTGTTTTTAATATTTCTGATGGAATTAAATGCCCGCATTAGGAAGATAAATCTGGCAATAATTTTCAGAATGTATGGGAGGCTAGCGACAGGAAAACCTATCAACCAAAACTTTTGAAAATCTATATGAGCATTAAAAAGGATCTGAAGTAAGAAGACAACAGTGAGAATGGCAAGATGGGAAGTGATTGTAGCAACATCACCGAGATAAAATAAAGAGCAAAAAACAGGAGATAAAATTCACAGATGGTTTCAATCATTCAAATTGGGAGGGGAAGGGTGATGATTTTTTTTGAAACAGTGAAGTCAGGATGACGAACTAAGTTTTTGTTATTTTCCGAGAGAAACGAGGATGTGTGTTCCATATTGCACTTGTCGAGTTTGACCTGCATATTTCACAGAGCATTGAGGACACACCAAAGATATATTGATGAGGCTAGAATTCTCGGGAGCGGTCTTACTGAGGATGTATTATTCACATGAATGAGACCTCTGAAGTTGTGAGTATATGAGACTGAATGAAATTGAATGTGATTACCACAGGAGCTTTGGTGAATAGAGAAAAAAAAACATATACAAGGAAAAAACTTGGGAAAGCCTTGCATTTAAGAAGTGGGAGCACATAGACAGGCTGGAAATAGAATAAAAAAGAAAAAAATTATATGAGGAAGAAAGAAAGCAGAGTTACAAATGTCCAGGAAGCAGAAGAATTCAACAAGGATTTGAATGCAGTTTTGCATATAAAAGACAAAAAATTATCTTTGTTTGTTGGTTTTTGTTTCACTTTACAATAAATTCTATTGATGTACGAAATGATTACACAATCTAATGAACTGTGAATGCGTTCATGTGTAGATATATTCAAGCTCCCTACTTTGGAGTAGCCTCTAGGAATGTATGATTTTCTTAAATAGTAATACATATTTGATAAAATGGTCTCTTACTGTATATTAATACGTGTATACTATTTTAGGAGCCCTGGTGGCACAGAGGTTAAGAGCTTGGCTGTTACTCAAAAGGTTGGCAGTTCCAGTTCACCAGCCACTTCCAGGAAACTCTACGTGGCAGTTCTACTCAGTCCTACAAGGGTTACTATGAGTTGGAATCAACTTGACAGCAACGGGTTTTTATACTATTTTAAAAAATATCATTATTGTCTTCTTACCAAATTCTTGTGTAGTCTATATACACAAACATATCATCTGCAAGTAAAGATACATTTGATTCTTCTATCCTGCGTATTCTATTTTCTTGCTATTGCATTAACTAGAACCTTCTAAATAATGTTGAATAACAATGATGATACTGACTATCCCTACCTTCTTTCTGCTTTGAGGGGGTATAGTTTTAGTAAGTCATCATTAAATATAAAGTTTCCATAAGTTTTTCTATAAAAAGACTTCGTCATATTTTAGTAAGTTATATTCCAGATTTATTTTATTGAGAGGCATCATTAGGATTCTCTGTTAACCATCTTTATTTTTTTTAATTAATTTATTTTTTATTGTACTTTAGGTGAAGGTTTACAGAACAGTTTCTCATTAAACAGTCAGTACACATATTGTTTTACGACATTGGTTAACAACCTCACAACATGTCAACCCTCTCCCTTCTTGACCTTTTTTTTTTTTTTGGTGAAAATATACATAGCGAAAATTTCTACATGCACAGTTCAGTGACATCGATTATGTTCTTCCAGTTGTGCTACTATTCTCACTTTAGATGAAGGTTTACAGAACAAAATAGTCTCTCATTAAACAGTTAGCACACTTGTTGCCCTATGACAATGGTTAACAACCCCACTACATGTCAACACTGTCCTTGCTCAACCTTGGGTTCCCTATCACCAGCTTTCCTGTCCCCTTCTGCCTTCTAGTCCTTGTCCCTGGACTGCCGTGCCTCGTTAGCCCCTTTTTGTTTTATGGGGCTGTCTAATCCCCGACTGAAGGGTGAACCTCGAAAGTGACTTCACCACTGAGCTAAAAGGGTATCTGGGGGCCATTAACAATTTTTATTTTTGAAATCTCTTAAAATTACAGTATAGTATAGTATGTTGTTGTGTGCGCTGTCAAGTCCATTCCAACTCATAGCAACCCTATAGTATAGAGTAGCACTGCCCTGTAAGGTTTCCAAGGAGTGGCTGGTGGATTCGAACTGCCAATTTTTTGATTACAGCCTGAGCTCTCAGCCACTTCGCCGCCAGGACCCCATAGTATAGTGTAGTATAAAATAATATAGTGAGATCTAAAACTGATGGATTTTGGTATGCATATTATCCCTCTCACCCTTGACATTACTCCATATTTCCCCAGTTTAAGCATGAGGTAGGTTACTCTATGCTTACTGCCTCCAGGAAAGGAGGACACATCAAAGTGTAGAACTCAATAAAGTCAATTCCGTGCTATCGAATTTCAGAAGTCTAAGCCTTGAAGGACCTGAGGCATAAACAAAAGATTTGAAAAATTCAGTGAAGAGGCAGGATACCTCACCTCCACGCTAAATAAAAATCTTCAGGACTGAGGGATGTCATAAAATTGGAAAGGAAGTACAGAATTGTGTCCCTGTACCCTGACTTATACCCATCCTTGGATCAATCTGTATAGAACAGCAGAACATGGGAAATTTGTATTATCTCAGAGCAGAGTCTGTGGCCTTTCCTGAGAACATAACTATAGTCCAGATTTCCCCTTTGCCCAGGCTGTAGGCACAGCACATGGACAGTAAGTTAGTATGGTAGGCAGCCTCAGAGATGCCTCCAAAGATCCCTGTCACTTAGTGTTTTGATCCTTGTGTAAAATTTATCTCAAGTGTGGGTTGACCTAGTAACTTCTTCCTAAAAAGTAGACTATAGTGAATGTGATAGGATATCCCTTCTGACCTTAGGTTACCAAAAGACTTCTGTCTTGCCAGCGTTCATCTTGCCAGCTTTCTCACTTTCCCTTGTCTTAACCAGGGTTGACTTTCCCTGATTTGCTATGTTTTAAAGCCTGTCTGTGCTGTGTGTTAAGTGTCAAATGCTGTGAATGTTTCCTTTTGTTCATGCTAAGCTTATACCATACAAAATTTCTAGGTATTTAGACACAATGGGTAAAACTATTTTCACTTTTTCTATGTGGTATATATGGTGTAGAAACACGTCCATATGTAATAATATGTTTGACAGTCCTTGACTTACAGAAATGTTCTCTAATTTTCTTCAGATGATTTTTGTGTTATTTCTTACTGTAACTATGCCAACCAGTAGCACTCAAACATATATCACCAAAGCCATTTTTTGGAACTAGATCTTACACTGAATCAAATAGAAAAATCAACAATTAAAAATGACAAAAACAAAGCAGGAAAAACAGTCCCATGTAAAGCATGAATGTCTCTAAAATATCTGGACATAAATGTTTTTGCTTTCTTCAAGAAATGGTCTTCTATAAAGCCAAAGTGAATTTAATAGCCTTACATTTGAAATCCTTGTCCCTCAGAATTTAATTCTGTCTTTAAAAAAAAATTACTTCTCTCTCTTTTTCTCTCTCACACACACAAAAAAATCCTTTGTATTTGCATTATGGCACATTATGGCATCACTTAATGTGTTTAATAGCTGCATGATTTCAACTCTTTGTATCGGCTAGGGCCCAACAGTGGAAAATCCAATCAATTTTCAGTGAAGTAATCAAGTTTTATTGCTGTTGTGGTTTCAACACATTCCTAAGTGCACAATTATTCTGATTCCCTCTAATATACTTGATAGAAAAGCTCACATTTTGTACCAATACATTGGTGGTTAATCAAAAGCAGAGGTGACATTTTGCAGGTCTCTTAAAAATCCAGTTTATACTTATTTCCTAGTTAAGCTTCTTACTAAGGCAGATAGCACAATACCGTCAGTTAACTAATGTCACTTTTCCTAATACCAGCCTTCAGAATGACCCTGAAGGATTCTTGGTTACTTTTGATTTTTATTCATTGATATGAGAAATAAAAATGTGCCCTTCCTTTTGTACAATGCATGATCAATTCTCTCTGGGCTACGTATTTTAGAGCCAGATTGTATTTTAAATAGTCCAGCTATCTTCATTCTGAGATTAAAAATTTTCTTCTTACCCTGCTTTATAAATGATTCTTTGCAGATTAAAAGTATTCTAAGTACAAGTTTTAATTATAAAAATTATAATTAATTAAAATTACAACAACAATTTATTACATATATAATACTTATTGCATGCCAGGTGTATATTCTAAGGACTTTACTTAATTAATTCTCACAGCAATCCTGTAACAAAAGTAACTATAGTATTGCAATTTTATAGATGAGTGAGTTGAGGTTCAGAATCAAGGTAAATTTCCCAAAAGCGAAAAGTAACCTATGAAACAGAACCAGGAATGAAATACAGTCAACTAATTATCTTCTGATACAAGATGTACTTCTGTACAATATGTACTCCCTTCACCTAGTAAGAGTTAATTACCATATTCCTTTGCTATTAGAATGCTATCAATTGTAATTTGAATTACTATATTCATAGAATTTTTTTCGAGAATGAAAATAAAAAGATAAATTATCAAATTTCCTTTGATATCAAAAGTGTGAAATTCATATTTTCAGAGACTTTAAAATATTTTTAAGGTGAACAAATATAAAGATGTGAGTCATTTTCATGTGCCATACTCATAATGTAAAACTGTGCTCTACTTGCTATCTGAGAAACAACATCTTTGTACGTATTGAAGAAGAAATATTTCAGTGATGAAGAAAGTGGAAGAGAAGAAGGACGAGACAGATTAGGAGAAGGAAGTTTCACATTACTGTTTCACAAGACCTTTCCATTTTGGTAATAAATTATTGTAATAGAGCTGGGCAGCATGATAAAGACACTGCATCATAATATTCATATAAAAAAATAAACAATGATGACAATAATATCATTTGGGGTTATGTTGGTGATAAATTGAAAATTATAACAAAAACAAACCCCTTGGATATCCTCTTAACATGACTAAAGTATCAAATTTCTATATTTTGTTTCATTGTCTGTGAGTTCTTCTTTTCTAAATAGAATTAAGCCAATATTTCCCTGTGAATTCTAGAAGCTCTCTAAGATACCTGTCAAAGAAAAAAAATCTCATACTCTGTTAGGAATAAAAGAAAATTAATTTTATTGAGGAATAATAGTCTAGCTGGGCAACGCTAGGTAAAAATACAAAGCACTCCACCGCAAGCTAAGAGAGGGGTCTACATACATACAGAACAAAAGAAACTTAGAGGGTTAATGATTTATTGTGGGAAAAATCAGCATTGGTTTGAAATCCTTTGAAAAGTAAAGGTCAGCCACTTGGCTAGGAAGGAGTGAGTTACCACTTAGGTGAGAGGCATCAGTTGGTTTGGTTATTCATGATTGTAATCAGTTATACATGGTTGTAGTCATGAACACTTTTTTCTGAGAACTAGTTGTTTACATCTTGACATATTCTTTCCAAATGGTTTACATCCTGACCTTTTGTTTCCTGGGCATTCATGCTGGTCCCATAATTCTTACGTCTGAAACAAGGGCTTCCAGTTTGAAAATTTCCATTTACATACCACTCCGGAGAACAAAGTTTTTGCTGAGGGGCCCTAACTTCTTCTTCTTTTTTTTTTAAATTATAGTTTAGATGATGGTTTACAGAGCAAATTAGTTTCTCATTAAACAATTAATACACATAATGTTTTGTGATATTAGTTGCCAACAACATGACATGTCAACATTCTCCCCTTCTCCACCTTAGATTCCCCATTCCTGTCCCCTCCTGCCTTCTCAACCTTGTTGCTGGACTAGTGTGCCCATTTAGTCTTGTTTTGTTTTATGGACCTGTCTAATCTTTGGCTGAATGGTGAACCTGAGGAGTGACTGCAGTACTGAGTTAAAAGGGTGTCCAGGGGACATACTCTCTGGGTTTCTCTAGTCTCTATCAGACCAGTAAGTCTGGTTTTTTTTTTCTTGAGTTAGAATGTTGTTCTACATTTTTATCCAGTTCTGTCTGGGACTGTCTAGTGTGACCCTTGTCAGAACAGTTGATGGTGGTAGCTGGGCACCATCTAGTTGTGCTGGACTCAGTCTGGTGGAGGCTGTGGTAGTTGTGGTCCATCAGTCTTTTGGACTAATATTTCCCTTGTGTCTTTGGTTTTCTTCATTCTGTGAAGGACTCTAACTTCTGATGCTAATCTAGCTTAGAGAGCACCTTCTTTTTTGGCTAATTACTATCCAGGGAATGTGCAGTGGACATCTGTTCATTTATTCTACTCCACATTTTCTCCTTCTATTAAGAACAACTCCAATAACAGCATTCTCCTAACACAGACACACACGCAGACACAGACACAGACACAGACACACACACACACCCACTTTTCTCTAGAGAAACCTCTTCTCCTGACTACATTCCATAGCATCCTGGCAGAGCTTCTATTCATGGTATTGTGCTAATTGGCCACAGTGAATGGTCCCAAGGATTGGCCTATGACACAAACCAGGCCAATCATAGTCATGTTATCAAGTTTACATATTAGAATTGTTAGGGAAAAGAAGAGTTTCTCTTCCCTCTTCTCTGAGATTGCTTAACTATAGTAATGTAAACTTGGGAGTTTACTCTAGTCATGTTCTCCCCTCCACACACCATATATAGAGTTAAGGGGCCTACATATAGAAGTATGGAGAGAGAAAGATAACATTACTTGTTTCCCTTAATTCTATGATGTTGACAGCCCACTCCATCCTGGTCATTCTGAGTTACCTGAGTCAATGAATTCTCTTTTTTTCACGATTGGGTTTCTGTCACTTTTAAACAAAAAGGAGACGAAACCAGAAGGTGGAGATTTCAATTCCAATTATAGGTTTTTGTAACTTCCCTGGAAAATAGTCGTGTTTTAATGACTTCACAACTGTTTCCTGCCTAACATACAAACAGCCATAACAATAATGACATTTGGGAAATATATTAGATTTAAGTTTAGAACTTCAGCAAAAACAAACCCCTTGGATTAACTCTCAATGTAGAAAATAGAAGTGTTAACTACCACTTCTCTTTATCTACCCGTTCTTCTGTACTTCATCCCCACAAAACCAGTACTCCATGAATTCTGATGAGTCTCTTATAGCTTCTACCAATCTGTGAACATTTGGAATGAAATTGAATGGAATATTTACTGATGTATCTTAACCTCTGTTTGCATCTTTACTCAGGGAACACTTGTTTGTTTTTTTTTTGTTTCTCTAAAACTCCAAGTAGTAGGATGTAAGGTTAAAAAAGGCTCAAGGAATCTTGAAGCCATTCAACTGGACTGCTTTTGAATAAAATGCCTGGACTTAAGTCCCCGAGAAGAATTTTAAAAGTCTACATTCTTCATTTCCGCTATAAACCTTCTCAATCTTTAGGGACAATACACAGACATGTGTATTTTTGTAAAGTTTACTGTGTCATTCTGATGTTCACCCCTGATTAAGAACATCTGCCATGTATAAATTGGCTTTCTTTGTACATGCACCTCAGTAAACAGTCTATGCTCTTTGTCTAGAGCCCCTCTGCAATTAATGACAGATTAAATAATCTGGTGTTGGCACAAAGGAGACATTCAATACATTTTTGTATAATGAATTAATCAAGGGGATTTGAGTTCTTTATTAATTTCTTTAACAGAAAAGAGAACATCTGAATTTCTGGTGCAGTGAGTTGCTTCTTTAAAATGAAAACATTAACCCTGGTATAATGCATCTTCCTGTCAGTCACTTGTATTATTAAGGAAACTTGCTAGACTCTAAGAATAGATAGGTAATAGAATTGTATAATTTGCCTCCCATGGGTGATGTACTGTACGAGGAACTGGTAGAGTGGGGTATAAGATGAGACAGGTTGAGCGTCAGTCCCAGATCTTAGCAAGCATGCAATGTTGAATTTGCCCGTCATTACCAGGGTCCCACATGACCAGGTCTGGCCTTGTCTAGATATGTCCCATAGGACAAAATACAAAAGGAATATTTCTTAACCATAGTCTCAGTGCTTATAGCCAGAGAGTAATGACTGAATCATGTCAAAAAGCAATGTCAAGTGTGTCCAAAGTTGGAGAGGCATGCAATAGATATGCGAAACAAGTGGAACTGCAAAGCTACAACCATAAATCTGAGGAAGCGTGGGACATCTAATTCTTTTCTAAAATAGCACTACCTATGATGTGGGTTCATTTGTTTCATTTGAGGAAAAACAATACTCTTCTAATTACACACATTCCATCTCGTTTAATGCATGTGTTATTTCTCAACTTGAGCAAAGGAGCAGAATAGCACACATCTGGAGATTTGCTGTGCATCACCCATTTCTACTTTATCATCCTTATTTTACTTTAGGGAAGCACTAATCTTCCACTCTCTATCTTTGTCTTTGGGGTAGAGAGAATATCACTTTATAGCACCAAAGATGAGCACATGATGTTAAGCCTGTCAGATTAGTGTCCTCTACTCCTGACCATAATTATTGACTCAGAAATGAGCATGTGACCCAAATACATTAAACAAGAATCAGACCAAGACCTTCTGCTAGTATTATTGGAAAAGAAGGGGTCCCTGGGTGGTGCAAATGGTTAAGCACTCCACTATTAACCAAAAGGTTGGTCGTTTAACTCCACACAGAAGACCTCAGAAGAAAGCCCTGGTGATCTACTTCTGATGGGGTCTCCATGAGTCAGAATTGACTCAACAGCAACTGGTCATTTTTTTATTGGAAAAAAGAGATCCATTGGTAAAATGTAATCCTGGGACTGCCTATCACCTGTTTGTCACCATAGTGAAGGAGATTTCTTGAAAATGAAGGTCATTCAGAGGAAAGTGTAGGCAAATAATAGAAAGGAGGAGAGAGAGAATAATACTGGAGGTTCTGATCCCAATGGTGTCTATCAGATCACATCCTTCGAACTTCTCAGTGATTAAATTCTTGAGTTGTTTTAACTGAAGTTGAAACAAGTTTTTGTGACTTGCAACAAGAAGACTCTTCTCTAAGACAATTGGACCAGGGGCTTTAAGGTTAAGATCAAAACAACAACAAGCACGTTTGGGAATCCGGCTAGATCTCAGAAGGGGCTGGGGATGTCTCAGTCTTCACTTCCTTGGCTTGAGAGATGATGAAAATATTTACAAATCCTTAAAGAAGGATCCACATACCCTCCCCCAACACCCCCATACACACATTCAGTGGTGTACCTGAATTCCCTTTACAGAAAGAAAAGCATTACACTCCATCAGAGAAGCTTCAGATAAATACTTTAGGAGGAATGGGGGAGGGGAGGTTGGCTTGGCTTGAGCTCTGTTTACCACAGGCACCAAGGAAGGATGGCTTTATCATTAAAACTGAAAAATTTTGAGAGTCAAAGAGTACACTAATAATGACAACTCCAGGAGAACAGGAGTAAATCAGGACTGTTCAGGGAAATCAACACACATACTTTTTCTACACAAAAGTAATGAACTTCGGAGAGTGGAAAGAACACTGCTTTTTGAGTCTGAAAATCTCAAATTCAAACCTCACCCCTGACTCTACACGATATTTGGCAAACCACTTCAGCACCCAGTATTCGATTTTATAATTTAAAAATGGGTTAAATTTTATATCTCAAATGGTGGTTTTGAAACTCATGTGTTATAATGGACATGCATAGAGTTAAAAATACATTTTCTTTCATTTTGTTGACATTCAATTTTCATAAAAGAAAAGAAGAAATGGAAAGATCCTATGGAGTTGAAGTGGTAAGAAAAGAAGGTCAAAGAAAGGATGAAAAGTGATCCAGAGTGACTGTGTACATTAACCATGAAGTTATTATTAATTACCTGGGGGTGGTGGTGGTCAGCTGAGAACTTTCTTGAAGGCAGAGGGCACCACCTGGAGGTGGCATGAATGCATTAGCACATATTGGCACGGTTTCTATAAGTCTTTATAATAAGAGCAATTTTGTAAGCATTTCCATCAAGGGAATTGATCACTGGGGAGATGGCAGTCTTCCCAGCTTATTATCCAGAGTAAACTCTGGCCGTAGTCTGATCTATTTAAATATTATGTCACCTTCTAAAAATGCTTGCACGTAAACCTTCAAATTTTCTTACTTCTTTATGCATTGGAAACAGCCTGGTATACACAAGGATTTAGGGATCATAGACAATAGAGCCAGGTCAATGATCACTGAACTGTGTGATCTTGAACAAAGCACCTTATTTCTGAAAATTGCCTCCTTAAAATGAGGGACCAGAATGGTGTAGGAAAGCTTCTACGAGCAATTAAAAAAATTCATCAGTCAAATATGAATTCAATGTATGGCTCCACCACATACCTCAGAAAAATTTTCTGTCCTCCTGGAAATGAGTTACAGTATCTTATTTATTTTTAATTCAGAATACTAAAATGAGCATATTTCTTTAGTTTTTGCCTATATAGTTTTCTACGTAAATGCTGTATAACCAAAGTGCGCCCATTCCCCCCCCCCCCCAAATGCAGCTGTTGTTTTTATTTGATGGAAGAAATGGGATTTTATTTAAATGGTAAAACAAGCTCATCAAGAGCTTCTTAAAAACATTATCTCTAAAGCATAAATTGACTAGAGGTCATTTTATCTCTAGTATTAACATTGAAAATTATTTGGAATCCAATGTCAATGGAATAGCTTATAATCCAGGAAAGAAAATAAAAGAACGAAGTTCAAGTATTTGGAGCTTTTGTTCTTGTGATTCTCACCCACCAGCTTCATCAATTCGACACCAGCTGTGTTCAAGTTGTTTGCAATATCTTAGAGCTATGCATGTATAATTCCTTCCTGGCATTCAATGGGGAAAATAGTAGTAAAACAAAACAAAAATATTAATAAATAATACTTTTTGTTTGCTGTTAAATTTGCCCTATTGAGCACATCCTATGATCACAAATCAAAATATGTGAACCACTGAAATTTTAAATTGGAGTGTTAAAAGCTAGCGCTTTTGGAATAAACTTTGAAAAAAATCAAAGAAGGACATATCTCTTGGAAGACAAGGAGAAGGGTCTGATATCTGCTATCCTACCCATTTTAAGTCATTTTTAGAAAGTCATATTTTAAAAAGAGAGAGACAAGTTTTAAAATATTACAAACTAAGTCACATCAAGATAGCTTCCGAACCTTCTATCCTCTTTTTTTCTACTTAACCATTTCAAGTATTTTTCATCACCTCTTCTTCCAACAACATATGTATCTAAACATATAACTAGGATAGTTGAAATAATCTTTGCTAATATCTGTCTACTTGTGCATAATTGGATGCCTGATTCAAATTTCATGCAGATCTAGGAAAATGGGACTGTGCTGGTCAGAGTAGAAAAAACCACATGATAAAACGGAGAACTCATCATCTAAGGTGAGTTCATGAAGAGTTAAGGCTCTGGGCAAAAAGAAGAAATGCTGATGAAAAGTGCCATTTCAAGTCTAAGAAATAGCAATGTAAATGAAACTCTATAAATGGTGTGACCCTGTTAGGACTTCAAAAGAGTTGACAGTTGAAGTTATTGTAAATCGCATGTTATTAGAAGGTACACAGCTTAGAAATTAGGAGCCATGTTCCCAGCCCTAATGCTGAGACTAATTAGGAAAGTCATTTAACTTTACTCAGTTTCAGAATTCACGCATCTCACAAGTGCATTGTATTAGTGATTGTTTCCTGTGGTAAAGAAGGGACTGTAGGGGAGATTAGAGCCGCTAATGTTTTATGAATATATAGTATGGTGGGGAAGGAAGTCTATAGCTTGATTAGATTCTCAGGGGTAACTATGACTCCTTAAAGGTTAAGAACCTCTTGGTTAAACAGTTTCAACGATCTCTTTCAGAATGGGCATTGGGTATATCAAACCTATAGGATAAGTTCAGGATACAAATACAAAGAGTAATCTGACTTTTAGCTAAATTGTGCAACTAAATTAATTGATAAACAGTGAATCACAATGAAAAAGCAGAGATGTTAGGATTTATTAGTAGCCCTCTCTAAATGATATAAAAAAGAGGAGATTTACCATTCCACAATCCAAGTCAGGATGTTGTTGTGGTTGTTGTTGTTAGGTGCTGTAGGGTCGGTTCTAACTCATTGCGACCCTGTGTACAACAGAAGGAAACACTGCCCGGTCCTTTGTCATCCTCATAATCATAGTTATGCTTGAGCCCATTGTTGCAGCCACTGTGTCAATCCATCTCATTGAGGATCTACCTCTTTTTCACTCACTCTCTACTTTACAAAGCATGATGTCCTTTTCCAGGGACTGATCCCTCCTGATAACATGTCCAAAGTATGTGAGACAAAGTCTCACCATCTTCACTTCTAAGGAGCATTCTGGCTGCACTTCCTCCAAGACAGATTTGATGGTTCTTTTGGCAGTCCATGTTATACTCAATATTCTTCGTCAACACCATAATTCAAAGGTGCCAATTCTTCTTCAGTCTTCCTTATTCTTTGTCCAGTTTTTGCAAGCATATGAGGTGATTGAAAACACCACAGCTTGAGTCAGGCATACCTTAGTCCTCAAAGTGACATCTTTGCTTTTTAACACTTTAAAGAGGTCTTTTGCAGCAGATTTGCCCAATGCAATGCATCTTTTGATTTCTTGACTGCTGCTTCAAAGGGTGTTAATTGTGGATCCAAGGAAAATGAAATCCTTGACAACTTCAATCTTTTCTCTGTTTTTCATGATGTTGTTTATTGGTCCAGTTGTGAGGATTTTAGTTTTCTTCATGTTGAGGTGTAATCCATACTGAAGGCTGTAGTCTTTGATCTTCATCAGTAAGTGTCTCAAGTCCTCTTCTCAGTACATTATTCCATGAAACTTTTCAGTCTAACCATTTTATGTTCTGATTAAAAAAAAGACAATGTATACTTCCATCATGGATCAGAACAACTTAACACAGGCAAATAATTGACACCCTATAATGATATCACTAGAAGATTCATGAAAATTTTCATCAGGAGGTACACCTATACTTGTAAAGAGATTTAACTAAATTCATGCTTACCAGAATTGTGGGGGTCACTGAGGCACCATTCTCATTTCTAAGCATTTATCCTCGTGTGACTATTGGGATATAGTTCTCTTTTAGAGTCTTCTTGACTATTTAGATAAAGCTCAAACTTCAGTGATGTTGCCAAGCGGTTACCCAGTGACCAATTCTGAATGTTAAAAATTCCTGTAAGATTATTTCTGAGTCATTGACTGATATAAACTACAAATTTTCCAATTTTTATAAAATTTGATATTGCAGTATTTCCACTTTTTTCAGGTGTTATCTGATGCTTTCACATTTTCATAAAGCACTTTAATTTCTTCATATGCCATGCAGGATCTATCAATTACAGAATCACTGGCTGCATGAGGATAATAAGAAGTTACCATTTCAGCTTAAGCTATTCAAATAATAATGGCCACCAAGAGTACTATTGTTTTTCACAGGAGGTAATATTAAATTTATATTCTTCCACTTACAATAAATAGATTTTCTTCTTGCCCAATAATTTATGTTAGAATTTTATTCATGTATTTATGTGAATTTTTACTTGTACATTTTCTGTGTTGCTCAAGTACATTTGAAACAAATATATTAATGAAACCTAAGTGACTGTTATTTTAGTATGTCTAATTTATCACAAAAAAGTACAGTTTCATTTCTCCTGACATTTTCTACATTTCATCCATTTGTGCTTATATTTTTCTTGATCACAGTATGTGAGCTTTACATCTCAGCAAAGGCTCAGAAAGTCCATGGTCACACTTTGGAGACCATCCTCCCCTTAAGTGCATTGTTTCTGGGGCATCCTTATTCATTAGTTATCCTCATCGCACATGCTGTGCCAAGAGCAATTATGAAACATTTTCTCCAGCCAACGACCTTGGTGTAGAAATAACCTCTCAACAATGAATCCCTACATTAGTGGCAGTGAGAAGGTGACTTATCCTATTTCAAGAGTAAAAGGGTCTTTAGACCAGGCCACATTTTCTTTCAGACCTACTGATTAAGGGTGCTGAAAGAAAAAGTTAAGAGATAATAAAGCATGAAATATGTAGCTTTACTAAGGAAGGCAAGCAATAATGTGCCAGTCCACTTCTTTAAAACTCTGTTTTTCAGATGTTATTATTACTACTCCCAAAGCAAGGAAGGAAGCGCCTCACTGTTCAGTTTCTAACTTCATTAATATGACACATCAACCCTCTAGGAACTGGCCTGAGTACGTTCACAGAGCCATATTTTCTTTGACTCCCTACATTTACACACTCTTTCTTAGGATGAGTTCCCTAGAAACAGACTCTGAAACGGATATTTCAGGTAATGGATAATGCAGAAGTTTATTGGGTGTGCCTCTCAAGGTCAAACAAGAGTAAAGGAGTGAGGGAAGCAGGATTGGGCAGAAAAAGAAGTTGAATTACTGTGATTTCATTACAGCAAAGGCATTGCTGAACCCAGGGTGTTTTCTGAACAAGATGGACCTTCAGAGATGCCCTGGGTTAAAGCAAGGATGTTAGGCTTTGTGCTCCCATATTGACAGATCATTGAGTGTGGATTTCCATGGGGGTGGGGGTAACCTTGAGCTGGTAGCTCCTTTCCCCTGAGGATAATTTGGGAGAGGCTCTTATCTGTGAGCCAGTAACCACTAACACTCCTATCAAATGCCCTAGTACTAAAAAGAGGATCTGAGTAACACAGAACAGTATCCACTATAGCCCACTCTTTGTGCAGTTTCAAATGACCTCCTTTATACAGTTAAACTAATTCAAACTGAAAACTGTTCCTCTGGAATTATGGTTGGTCTTTTTTTTTTTTTTTTTTAACAAGTTATTGATTTTATTTTATTATTTTCAGGGGCAATATATTCCTGGCCAAGTTTGAATCAGGTATATACAAATCTGGGTTCACAAAAATAGCAGACCCAACCTACTTCTTCACTTCTGTGAATAGCCCTACCATTCCTCTTCCTATCATTAGACTAATCGTTATTCTTTATTCAGAAAGGAAATAATGGCAATAGCATTCAAAACACTCCAAACCTGTATGACCCTGAGCAAGTTATCTGGGTTTCAGTTTTTTTTTTTTCCTTTTTTTATTGTACTTCAAGTGAAGGCTTACAGAACAAATAGTTTCTCATGAAAAAGTAGTACACATGTTGTTTTATGACATTGGTTAACAACCCCACAACATATCAACCCTCTAACTTCTCAACCTTTTTTTTTGGTGAAAATACACATAGCCAAAGATACACCATTTCAAAAATTTCTACAGGCACAGTTCAGTGACATTGACTATGTGCTTCAGATTGTGCTGTTATTCTCATTTAAGATGAAGGCTTACAGAACAAAATAGTTTCTCATTTAACAGTTACTACACATGTTGCCCTATGACAATGGTTAACAATCTCACAACACATCAACAATATCCTTACTCAACCTTGGGTTCCCTATCACCAGCTTCCTTGTCCCATTCTGCCTTCTGGCCCTTGTCACTGGACTCTTATACCTCGTTACTCTCATTTGGTTTTATGGGGCTGTCCACTCCCAGGCTGAACAGTGAACCTCGGAGGTAACTTCACCACTGAGCTAAAAGGGTGTCTGGGGGCCATACTCTCAGGGTTTCTCCAGTCTCCTTTAGGCCAGTAAATCCAGTCTTTTTTTTGGTGAGTTAGAATTATGCTCTACATCCTTCTCCAGCTTTGTCCAGAACCCTCTGTTGTGATCCTGGTCAGAGCAGTCAGTGGTGGTAGCCGGGCACCATCTAGCTGTACTGGACTCAGTCCGGTGGAGGCCTTAGTAGCTGTGGACGATTCATCCTTTGGACTAATCTTTTCCTTGTATCCTGTTCTCTTCATTCTCCCTTGTTCCTGAAGGGATGAGACCAGTGGAGTATCTTAGATGGCTGCTCACAGGCTTTTAAGACCCCAGACACTACTCACCAAGGTAGAATGTAGAGCATTGTGTTTATAAGCTGTGTCGTGCCAATTGAGCTAGATGTTCCCCCAGACCATGGTTCCCACAGCCCTCCACACAGCAATTCAGTCCCTCAAGGAGTTTGGATGTGTCTATGGGGCTTCCATGATCTTTCCTTGTACATGTTGTGCTAGTTTCCCCTGTATTGTGTACTGTCTCACCCTTCACCCAAGATACCACTTATCTATTGCCTATTTAGTATTACCCTCCCCCACCCCACCCCCATCCCTGGTAACCAACAAAGATTGTTACGTTTTGTTTGTGAACTTTTTCATGGGTTTTTACAATAGAGGACTCATACAATATTTGTCCTTTTGTGGTTGACTTATTTCACTCAGTATAGCGTCCTCCAGTTTCATCCATGTTATGAGATGGTTCACAGATTCATTGTTGTTCTTTCTTGTTGCATAGTACTCCATTGTGTGTATGTACCATAGTTTGTTTATCCATTCATCTGTTGATGGGCATCTAGGTTGTTTCCAAAGTTCTGCTATTGTGAACAATGCCATGAACATAGGTGTGCATATGTCTGTTTGAGTGATGACTCTTATTCCTCTAGGATATATCTCTAGGAGTGGGATTGCTGGATCGAATGGTATGTCTATTTCTAGCTTTCTGAGGAAGCGCCATATCATTTTCCAAAATGGTTGTATCATTTTGCATTCCCACCAGCAGTGCATAAGTGTTCTGGTCTCCCCACAGCCCTTCCAATATTTGTTATTTCCAGTGTTTTTGAATCATGTCAGTAACACTGGGGCGAGATGGTATCTCATTGGTTTTAATTTGCATTTCTCTAATGGCTAGTGATCGTGAGCATTTCCTCACGTGTCTGTTGGCCATTTGAATGTCTTCTTTGGTGAAGTGTCTGTTCATTTCTTTTGCCCATTTTATAATAGGAATATTTGCCTTTTTGTTGTAGAGGTGTTGGATTTTCTTGTAGATTATGGAGATTAGACCTTTGTCTGACTTACTGTCCAAAAAGTCTTCCTAATCTGTAGGTTCTCTTTTTACTCTTTTGGTGAAGTCTTTTGAAGAGCATAGGTGTTTGATTTTTAGAAGATCCCAGTTATCTAGCTTATCTATTGGGGTTTGTGTGTTGATGGTTACGGTTTGTAACCTGTTAATGCCATGTATTAAGGCCTGAAGTGTTGGTCCTATTTTTTCTTCTATGAACTTTATAGTTTTAGGCTTTCTATTCAAGTCTTTGATCCATTTTAAAGTAGTTTCTGTATACAGCATGAGGTATGGGTCCTGTTTCATTTTTTTTGCAGACGGATATCCAGTTTTGCTGGCACCATTTGTTAAAAAGACTGTCTTTTCCTCATTTGATGGACAGTGGGCCCTTGTCAAAGATCAGGTGACCGTAGGAGGTTGGATATACATCTGGGTTCTTAATTCTGTTCCATTGGTCGATGTATCTGTCGTTGTACCAGTACCAGGCTGTTTTGACTACTGTAGCTGTATAGTAGCTTCGGAAATCAGGTAGTGTGCGTCCTCCAACTTTCTTCTTCTTCTTCAGTAGTGCTTTATTTATTCCGGGCTACTTCCCTTTCTATATAGAGTTAATGATTAGTTTTTCCATCTCTTTGAAGAATGTTGTTGGCATTTGGATTGGGATTCCGTTGTATTTGTAAATTGCTTTGGGTAGAATTGTCATTTTCACAATGTTTATCCTGCCTATCCCTGAGCATGGTATCTTTTTCCATTTATGTGGATCCCTTTGGGTTTCATGCAGTAGTGTTTTGTAGTTTTCTTTGTATAGGTCTTTTACATTCCTGGTCAGATTTATTCCTATGTATTTTACCTTTTTAGGGGCTGTTGAAAATGGTATTGTTTTCCTGATTTCCTTTTCATCGTTCTCCTTATTGGTGTATAGGAATCCAACTGATTTTTGAATGTTTATCTTCTATCCTGCTACTCTGCTGAATCTTTCTATTAGTTCCAGTAGACTTCTCGTGGAGTCTTTAGGGTTTTCTATGTATAGTATCATATCATCTGCAAACAGGGACAGTTTAACTTCATCATCACCAATCTGGATGCCCTTTATTTCTTTTTCTTGCCTTATTGCTCTAGCTAGAACTCCCAGCCCAATGTTAAATAGGAGTGGTGATAAATGGCATCCTTGTCTTGTTCCTGTTTTCAAGGGGAATGTTTTCAGCCTCTCTCCATTAAGAATGATGTTGGCCATTGGTTTTGCATAGATGCCCTTTATTATGTTGAGAAATTTCCCTTCACTACCTATTTTACTGAGAGTTTTTATCAGGAATGGGTGTTGGACTTCGTCAAATACCTTTTCTGTGTCAATTGAGATGATCATGTGATTCTTTTCTTTCCTTTTATTTATGTGGTGGATTACATTGATGGATTTTCTAATGTTGAACCATCCTTGCATACCTGGTATGAATCCTATATGGTCGTGGTGTATTATTTTTTTGATATGCTGCTGAATTCTATTGGCTAGAATTTGTTAAGAATTTTTGCATCTATATTCATGAGAGATATTGTTCTGTAATTTTCTTTTTTTGTGATGTCTTTGCCTGGTTTTGCTATCAGCATTATGCTGGCTTTACAGAATAAATTTGGAAGTGTTGCTTCCTCTTCTATGCTATGAAATAGCTTGAGTAGTACTGGTACAAGCTCTTCTGTGAATGTTTTGTAGAATTCTCCAGTGAAGCCATCTGGGCCAGGGCTTTCTTTGGTTGGGAGTTTTTTTTACTACCTTTTCAATCTCTTCTCTTGTTATGGGTCTGTTCAGATTTTCAACATCACTTTGTCGTAGTTTGGGTAGGCCACGTATTTCTAGAAATTTATCCATTTCCTCTAGTTTTCAAATCTGTTGGAGTATAGTTTTTCATAATATTCTGTTATAATCCTTTTTATTTCAGTTGGGTCTGTTGTAATGTCCCCCATTTCATTTCTTATTTGGGTTATTTCTGTCCTCTCCTGTTTTTTTTTTTTTTTTTTGGTCAGTCTGGCCAGTGGTTTGTCGATTTTGTTGATTCTTTCAAAGAACCAACTTTTGGTTTTTTTCATTCTTTCTATTGTTTTTCTGTTCTCTATTTCATTTATTTCTGCTCTGATCTTTACTATTTCCTTTCTTCTGGTGGTTGTGGGCTTTTCTTGCTCTTCTTTATCTAGTAGTTCAAGTTCTGTAGTTAATGTTTTGATTTTGTCCTTTCTTCTTTTTTGATATGTGCATCTCTTGCTATAAATTGTCCTCTGAAGACTGCCTTTGCTGTGTCCCAGTGGTTTTGCTATGATGTGTGTTCATTCTCATTTGATTCTAGGAATTTTTTATTCCATCTCTGATTTCTTCTATTACCCAGTGATTTGTAAACAAGGTATTATTCAGTTTCCATGTAGTTGATTTTTTTTTCCTTGCTCTTTCTATTGTTAATTTCTACCTTGATGACTTTGTGGTCACAGAAGATACTTTGAATTATCTCAGCGTTTTGGATCTTGTTGAGGATTGCTCTGTGGCCTAAGATGTGGTCTATTCTGGAGAACGTTCCATGTGCATTGGAAAAGAATTAGTGCTCTGCGGCAGTTGGATGGAGTGTTCTATATATGTATATGAGGTCAAGTTGGCTGATTGTGCCCTTTAGGTCTTCTGTATCTTTGCTGAGTTTCTTCTTAATTGTTCTGTCCTTTACTGAGAGTGGTGTGTTGAAGTCTCCTACTATTATTGTGGAACTGTCAATTTCTCTTTTCAGTGTTGTTAGAGTTTGTTTTATGTATTTTGGGGCCCTGTCATTGGGTGTGTAGATGTTTATTATGGTTATGTCTTCATGATGGATCATCCCCTTAATCATTATATAGTGTCCTTCTTTGTATTTTATGGTAGATTTCGTTTTAAATTCTATTTTATCTGAGATTAGAATTGCCACTCCTGCTCTTTTTTGGTAGTTGTTAGCTTGATTTTTTTTTTTCCAAACTTTAACGTTTAAGACAGTCACATCTTTGTTTCTAAGGTATGTCAATTGTAAACAGCATATTGATGGATACTGTTTTCTTATCCATTCTGTGACTTTCCATCTCTTTATGGGTGTAGTGAGTCTATTTACATTCAGTGTAATTATTGAGAGATGTGAGTTTGATGCTGTCATTTTGTAGTGCTTTTTTTTTGTGGTGCTGAAGTTTTCTTTGTTCTTCTTCTTCTTTTTTTTTTTTTTTTATATTTTATTGTACTTCAGGTGAAAGGTTACAGAGCAAATAGTTTCTCATGAAATAGTAGTACACATGTTGTTCTATGACATTGGTTATCAACCCCACAACGTATTAAGCCTCTAAATTCTCAACCTTTTTTTTTTTTTGATGAAAATTACAGATGGCCAAAGATACACCGTTTCAAAAATTTCTACATTCACAGTTCAGTGACATTGACTACGCTCTTCCAACTGTGCTGTTATTCTCACTTAAGATGAAGGCTTACAGAACAAAATAGTTTTTCATTTAACAGTTATTACACATGTTGCCCTATGACAATGGTTAACAATTTCACAGCATATCAAGAATATCCTTACTCCACCTTGTGTTCCCTATCACCAGGGGACTTCCTTGTCCCCTTCTGTCTTCTGGACCTTGTCACTGGACTACTGTACCTCTTTAGTCTCATTTGGTTTTTTTCTTTTCTTTTCTTTTAACACCATTTCAAAACTTTTTACTTACACATTTAAGTGATATTGACTATGCTCTTCCAATTGTGCTACCATTCTTGCCCAAGATGAAAGCTTACAGGACAAAACAGCCTCCCATTTAATAGTTACTACAAATGTTGCCCTATAGCAGTGGTCATCAATCTCACAATACATTGACAGTGTCCTTATTCAATTTGTGTTCCTTATCATCAGTTTCCTACTCCCCCTCTGCCTTCTGGCCCTTGTCACCGGACTCCTGTACCTTGTTAGTCCCATTTAGTTTTACTGGGCTGTCCATTCCCAGGCTTAACATCAAACCTCGAAGGTAACTTCACCTCTGAGCTGAAAACGTGTCTGGGGGCCACACTCTTGAGGTTTCTCTAGTATTCTTTAGGCCAGTAAATATGGTCTTTTTTTTTGGGGGGGGGGAGTTAAAATTATGCTCTACATCCTTTTCCAGCTCTGTCCAGAACCCTCTGTTGTGATCCTGGTCAGAGCAGTCAGTGGTGGTAGCCGGGCAACATCTAGCTGTACTGGACTCAGTCCGGTGGAGGCCTTGGTAGCTGTGGACAATTAGTCCTTTGGACTAATCTTTTCGTTGAATCCTGTTCTCTTCATTCTCCCTTGCTCCTGAAGGGATGAGACCAGTGGAGTATCTTAGATGGCCGCTCATAGGCTTTTAAGACCCCAGACACTACTCACCAAGGTAGAATGTAGAGCATTATCTTTATAAGTAGTGTCATGCCAATTGAGCTAGATGTTCCCCGAGACCATGGTCCCCAGAGCCCTCCATCCAACAACTCAGTCCTTCGGGGGGTTTGGATGTGTCTATAGGGCCTCCATGACCTTTCCTTGTGCAGGTTGTGTTAGTTTCCCCTGTACTGTGTACTATCTCACCTCTCACCCAAGTTACCACTTATCTATTACCTATTTAGTATTCCCCCCCCCATCCCTGGTAACCAACAAGGATTGTTACATTTTGCATGTGAATTTTTTCATGAGTTTTTACAATAGAGGTCTCATACAATATTTGTCTTTTTGTGATTGACTTATTTCACTCAGCATAATGTCCTCCAGTTTCATCCATGTTATGAGATGGTTCACAGATTCATTGTTGTTCTTTCTCGTTGCATAGTACTCCATTGTGTGTATGTACCATAGTTTGTGTATCCATTCATCTGCTGATGGACATCGAGGTTGTTTCCATCATTTTGCTATTGTGAACAATGCTGCCATGAACATAGGTGTGCATATGTCTATTCGAGTGATGACTCTTATTTCTCTAGGATATATTCCTAGGAGTGGGATTGCTGGATCGAATGGTATGTCTATTTCTAGCTTTCTGAGGAAGTGCCATATCATTTTCCAAAATGGTTGTATCATTTTGCATTCCCACCAGCAGTGTATAAGAGTTCCCATCTCCCCGCAGCCCCTCCAACATTTGGTATTTCCAGTATTTTTGATTCGTGCCAGTAATGCCGGGGTGAGATGGTATCTCATTGTGGTTTTAATTTGCATTTCTCTAATGGCTAGTGATCGCGAGCATTTCCTCATGTGTCTGTTGGCCATTTGAATGTCTTCCTTGGTGAAGTGTCTGTTCATTTCCTTTGCCCATTTTTTGATAGGATTGGTTGTCTTTTTGTTGTAGAGCTGTTGGATTTTCTTGTAGATTATGGAGATTAGACCTTTGTCTGACTTGTACTGTCCAAAAATTTTTTCCCAGTCTGTAGGTTCTCTTTTGACTCTTTTGGTGAAGTCTTTTGATGAGCATAGATGTTTGATTTTTAGAAGATCCCAGTTATCTAGTTTATCTGTTGGGTTTTTTGTGTTGATTGTTATGGTCTGTATCCTGTTAATGCCATGTATTAAGGCCTGAAGTGTTGGTCCTTTTTTTTCTTCTATGAATTTTATAGTTGGAGGCTTTATATTCAGGTCTTTGATCCATTTTGAAGTAGTTTTTGTGTATGGTGTGAGATATGGGTCCTGTTTCATTTTTCTACAAATGGATATCCAGTTTTGCCAGCACCATTTGTTAAAAAGACTGTCTTTTCCCCATTTGATGTATTTTGGGCCCTTGTCAAATATCAGCTGACCGTAGGTGGATGGATTTACATCTGGGTTCTCAATTCTGTTCCATTGGTCAATGTCTCTGTTGTTGTACCAGTACCAGGCTGTTTTGAGTACTGTAGCTGTATAGTAGGTTTGAAGTCAGGTAGTGTGAGTCCTCCAACTTCGTTCTTCTTCTTCAGTAGTGCTTTACTTATTCGGGGCTTCTTCCCTTTCCATATAAAGTTAATAATTAGTTTTTCCATCTCTTTGAAGAATGTTGTTGGTATTTGTATCGGGATTGCATTGTATTTGTAGATTGCTTTAGGTAGAATTGCCATTTTCACAATGTTGAGTCTGCCTATCCATG
Organism: Dugong dugon; assembly: GCA_030035585.1. Taxonomy (NCBI): domain Eukaryota; kingdom Metazoa; phylum Chordata; class Mammalia; order Sirenia; family Dugongidae; genus Dugong; species Dugong dugon. The sequence continues at coordinate 34,223,162 of CM057475.1, read as the reverse complement.
AGCATGGTATGTTTTTCCATTTATGTAGATCCCTTTGGGTTTCATGCAGCAGTGTTTTGTAGTTTTCTTTGTATAGGTCTTTTACATTCCTGGTCAGATTTATTCCTAAGTATTTTATCTTTTTAGGGGCTATTGAAAATGGTATTGATTTCCTGATCTCCTTTTCATCGTTCTCTTTACTGGTGTATAGGAATCCAACTGAATTTTGAAGGTTTATCTTGTATCCTGCTACTCTGCTGAATCTTTCTATTAGTTCCAATAGATTTCTCATGGAGTCTTTAGGGTTTTCTATGTATAGTATCATATCATCTGCAAACAGGGAGAGTTTAACTTCTTCATTACCAATTTGGATGCCCTTTATTTCTTTCTCTTGCCTTACTGCTCTAGCTAGAACTTCCAGCACAATGTTAAATAGGAGTGGTGATAAAGGGCATCCTTGTCTTGTTCCTGTTTTCAGCCTCTCTCCATTAAGAATGATGTTGGCTGTTGGTTTTGCATAGATGCCCTTTATTATGTTGAGAAATTTCCCTTTTATAAATATTTTATTGAGAGCTTTTATCAGGAATGGGTGTTCGACTTTGACAAATGCCTTTTCTACATCAATTGAGATGATCATGTGATTTTTTTATTTCCTTTTATTTATGTGGTGGATTATGTTGATGGATTTTCTAATGTTAAACCATCCTTGCATACCTGTTATGAATCCTACTTCGTCGTGGTGTATTATTTTTTTGATATGATGCTGAATTCTATTGTCTAGAATTTTGTTAAGAATTTTTGCATCTAAATTCATTAGAGATATTGCCTGGTTTTGGTATTAGCATCATGCTGGCTTCATAGAATGAATTTGGAAGTTTTGCTTCCTTTTCAATGCTCTGAAATAGCTTGAGTGGTACTGGTACAAGCTCTTCTGTGAATGTTTTGTAGAATTCTCCAGTGAAGCCATCTGGGCCAGGGCTTTTTTTGGTTGGGAGATTTTTATTACCTTTTCAATCTCTTCTCTTGTTATGGGTCTTTTCAGATTTTCAATATCACTTTGTTGTAGTTTGGGTAGGCCGTATGTTTCTAGAAATTTATCCATTTCCTCTAGGTTTTCAAATTTGTTGGAATATATTTTTTCATAATATTCTGTTATAATCTTTTTTATTTTGGTTGGGTCTGTTGTAATGTCCCCCATTTCATTTCTTATTTGGGATATTTGTGCCCTCTGCTGTTTTTCTTTTATCAGTCTGGCCAGTGGTTTGTCGATTTTGTTGATTCTTTCAAAGAACCAACTTTTGGTTTTGTTGATTCTTTCGATTGTTTTTCTGTTCTCTATTTCATTTATTTCTGCTCTAATCTTTACTATTTCCTTTCTTCCGGTGGTTGTAGGCTTTTTTTGTTGTTCTCTTTCTATTTGTTTGAGTTCTGTAGTTAATGTTTTGTTTTTGTCCCTTTCTTCTTTTTGGATATGTGTATCTATTGCTATAAATTGTCCTCTGAGGACTGCCTTTGCTGTGTCCCAAAGGTTTTGGTATGATGTATTTTCATTTTCATTTGATTCTAGGAATTTTTTAATTCCATCTCTGATTTCTTCTATTACCCATTGATGGGTAAGCAGATTATTATTCAGTTTCCATGTGTTTTTTTTTTTTTCCTTGCTCTTTCTAGTGTTAATTTCTACCTTGATGGCATTGTGGTCAGAGAAGATACTGTGAATTGTCTCAGCATTTTGGATCTTGTTGAGGATTGCTCTGTGGCCTAAGATGTGGTCCATTCTGGAGAACGTTCCATGTGCATTGGAAAAGAATGTGTACTTTGCAGCGGTTGGATGGATTGTTCTATGTATGTCTATGAGGTCCAGTTGGCTGATTGTGTCCTTTAGGTCTTCTATCTTTGCTGAGTTTCGTTTTAGTTGTTCTGTCCTTTACTGAGAGTGGTGTGTTGAAGTCTCCTACTATTATTGTGGAACTGTCAATTTCTTTTTTCAGTGCTGTTAGAGTTTTTTTTATGTATTTTGGAGCCCTGTCATTGGGTGCATATATATTTATTATGGTTATGTCTTCATGATGGATCATCCCCTTAATCATTATATAGTGTCCTTCTTTGTCTTTTATGGTAGATTTTATTCTAAAGTCTATTTTATCTGAGATTAGAATTGCCACTCCTGCTCTTTTTTGATAGTTGTTAGCTTGATATATTTTTTTCCAACCTTTGATTTTTAATAAATTCACATCTTTGTTTCTAAGGTGTGTCTCTTGTAGACAGCAAATTGATGGAGCCTGTTTTCTTATCCATTCTGCCACTCTCCGTCTCTTTATGGGTGCATTGAGTCCATTTAAGTTCAGTGTAATTATTGATAGATGGAAGTTTGTTGCTGTCATTTTGTAGTGCTTTTTTTTGTGATGCTGAAGTTTTCTTTGTTCTTCTTACTCTCTTGTGCTGAGTTACTTTTGTTTGTGGATTTTGTGTTCATTTCTTTTGTTTTGGTAAGTTTTGTTTTTGTTGAGACTTTATGTTTTTCGTTTTTATTTTTATGAGTTGGTTTGTTAACTTTTTTTGTGGTTACCATGTATTTTCCCCTTATCTTTATAATTTTGAAGCAGTCTACCCTTACTTGGTATCGCCTTGCCTTCCTCTCCTTTAGAAGGTTCTATACTTATGCCGTTTGTTCCCTCTTTCATTGTTTTGATGTTGTTGTCATCCTTTGATTGATTTCTCTAATTCCCTGCTGTATTTCTTTTGTTTTTGGAAAGTCCTCTGTAGTTCAGTTCCTAGAATGGTATCTGGTTCATGTAAACCTGCGTCCTAGGTCCTAGGTCCTGCCTGAGGGCTGAAGCTGTTTGTCCTCAGATCGAAGAACTCCCTTTAATAATTCTTGTAAGTTTGGTTTGACTTTTGCATATTCCTTTAGTTTCTATTTATCTGGAAATGACCTAATTTCACCATCAAATTTGAATGAGAGTTTTGCAGGATATATTATTCTTGGATGACAATTTTTTTCTTTCAAGATTTTATATATGGCATCCCATTGCCTTCTTGCCTGCATGGTTTCTGCTGAATAATCTGAGCTTAGTCTTATTGTTTCTCCCCTGTATGTGACTTCTTGTTTTTCACGAGCTGCTCTCAGGATTCTTTGTTTGTCTTTAGTTTTAGCGAGTGTGAATATGATATGTCTTGGTGATTTTCTTTTGGGGTCTCTTCTATATGGGGTTCGTTGAGCTTCTTGGATGGCCAGCTTTTCATTTTTCATGATATTGGGAAAGTTTTCTGTCAGCAGTTCGTCAATGATCCTCTCTGTGTTTTCTGTTTTCTCCCCCTGTTCTGGGATGCCAATCACTCGTAAGTTTTTGCTTTTAATTGTGTCCCACATAACTCTCAGGGTCTCTTCATTTTTCTTTGTTCTTTTTTCTGAGTTTTCCTGAAACAGAGTTATATCCAAGTGTTTGTCTTCAGTTTCACTGATCCTGTCTTCCATGGTTTCAAAACTACTTCTCAGCCCTTCTATGACACCATCCATTTCTGAAATCTTGTTGTTTATCTTTTGGATTTCTAATTGTTGTTTTTGTATAATTTCGAGTTGTGCATTTATTTTGGCATTTTGTTCCTGCATCATCTTCCTGAATTCTTCCAATTTTTTGTCTGTATTTTCCATAAATTTGTGTATTTTTTCCTCATGTTTGTCAGCTTTTTGCGTCAGTTCTTGGAAAATTCCGAGTATTAGTGATTTGATTTCCGTATCAGGTACTTCTAGTGCATTTTCTTCCACAGGAGAGTTATCTGGTGTTTTAATTTGGACGCCTATTGGAGCCATCTTGTCTTGTTTTTGTAAATGTTTTGATATTGTTTGCTGTTTTCGGGGTATTCAGTAGATATTTCTCTCGTTTATTGATTGTAGATTTTTTTTTTGTTTGTTTCGTCCTAGTGGTACAGCTGGGCAGATGTAGCTGAGGAGGACCCACTGGGACGGTTTGCTTGTGGCACTCACCACAGCCACCAGGACCGTCGGTAGTCAGTGCTGGGCAGGTTCCAATAGGGTGTGCCTGCACAGCTTGGTGGTGTGATGTCTAGTGCACGGTGCAGGTAGGTAGGGTGCAGCGAGAAGATGGTTATGTGTGAAGCTAAGCTGGATATGGGAGAGAGGAGAGAGGAGGAGGAGCAAAAAGCATACAAACATAAAAGAATGCTAGGGGAGCTTGTCATTGGAATGTACAGATGAGAGACTATGGGATGGAGGAAACCAGAAGGGGGAAGAGAAAGAAAAGGAAAGAATGAACAAATAAAAATCAGAAAAGTTAAATAACTGTAAAGTTCCCAGGGATCCCACCGATGCAGCTATGAGGTCTGGGGGAGTCGGTCTCAGTTTTCACAGCACAGCCTGGCCAGAAGGTACAGAGGCATACATCGCCTGGTATTCAGGGATCAGAAAGAGAAGGAAGCGATAGAGAGACGAGAAATTAAGCAATGAAGAAAGACAAAAGGGAAAAAGAGGGAAAAGATGACAAAACTAATCAAAAAAAGAAGAAAAATAAAATTAAAAAAAAGCAACACTAGCAGTCAGTCCCAACAAATGGGACCCAGAGAGCCCCCACTCAGGGGCGCGAATTCCAAGAAGCCGGCAGTCTTGGGGTTAAGAGACCGTGGCCACGGGAAGCAGAGGGGCAAATGAACAAAGGCCCCGGGATCTCACAAGCGCAGTAGCCCAGACCTGGAAGCAGCCACACGCCCGAACGCAGCCCCACAGCCCCGCAGGAGAGAGCAAAGACGGCACCCGGAACCAGGCACCCAGGCAAAAGGAGGGGGAGGCGGCAGAAAAAGGTTTGCCAGCTGCCAGCAAACGGCTCCCAGAAAGCCGCCAGCCCGGGCGTGCGGAATCCAAGCACCGGTGCCCCCCAACCCAGGGACCCCGGCCACGGGAAGCAGACGGGCGAACGAACAAAGGCCCCGGGATCTCACCAGTGCAGCAGCTCAGACCCGGATGCAGCCACACGCCCGAACGCAGCCCCACAGCCCTGCAGGAGAGAGCAAAGGCGGCACTCAGAACCAGGCACCCAGGCAAAAGGAGGGGGAGGCGGCAGAAAAAGCCCCGCCAACGGCCAGCAAACGGCTCTCAGAAAGCCGCCAGCCCGGGTGCGCGGAATCCAAGCACCAGCGCCCAGCCCAGGGACCCCGGCAATGGAAAGCAGTGGGGCGAATGAACAAATGCCCCGGGATCCCACCAGCATGGCAGCCCAGACCTGGAAACAGCCACACGCCCGAACGCAGCCCCACAGCTCCGCAGAAGAGAGCAAAGACGGCACTCGGAACCAGGCACCCAGGCAAAAGGAGGGGGAGGCGGCAGAAAAAGATTCGCCAGCTGCCAGCAAACAGCTCTCAGAAAGCTGCCAGCCCGGGCACGTGGAATCCAAGCACCGGCGGCCCCCAGCCCAGGGACCCCGGCCATGGAAAGCAGAGGGGTGAACGAACAAAGGCCCCGGGATCCCACCAGCGTGGCAGCCCAGACCTGGAAACAGCCACACGCCCGAACGCAGCCCTACAGCCCTGCAGGAGAGAGCAAAGACAGCACTCGGAACCAGGCACCCAGGCAAAAGGAGGGGGAGGTGGCAGAAAAAGCCTCGCCAGTGGCCAGCAAATGGCCCCCAGAAAGCCGCCATCCCGGGCACACGGAACCCAACCACCGGCGCCCCCCAGCCCAGGGACCCCAGCCACAGAAAGCAGAGGGGCGAATGAACAAAGGCCCCGGGATCTCACCAGCACGGCAGCTCAGACCCAGACGCAGCCACACGCCCGAACGCAGCCCCACAGCCCCGCAGGAGAGAGCAAAGACGGCACTCGGAACCAGGCACCTAGGCAAAAGAAGGGGGAGGCTGCAGAAAAAGCCCCGCCAACGGCCAGCAAACGGCTCTCAGAAAGCCGCCAGCCCGGGAGCGCGGAATCCAAGCACTGGTGCCCCCCAGCCCAGGGACCCTGGCCATGGAAAGCAGGGGATCCCCAGATGAGGTGGAGAGGGTTGGGGGTTTGGAGAGCGCGCACCGCAGTTTACCGGTCATTCTGTCTCCCACCGGATGCTCTGCAAGGCTGCTCTCCCGTTCGCTGGTCTCCGATAGGAATCCAAGATGGTGGATCCGTGCTGCGTTAGCTGGTAAGGAATCTCAGCATGAGTCTCTCCTCGCTCTCCGTTCTCTTTTAGTATTCTCACTCCGTTTGGTGTTTGGCTGAGTTCTTTATCTCTTCATTTGGTGTTCTAGGGTTTCAGGATTGTTGATTCTCTGTTAGGCTTAGTTTTTTGGATCTTTGCTGTGGAGGGACGGCATGGTGCTTCTGCCTAGAGCGCCATCTTGCCCCGCCTCTCTTTGTTCTTCTTACTCTCTTGTGCTGAGTTACTTTTGTTTGTGGAGTTTTTTTTTCATTTCTTTTGTTTTTGTAGGTTTTGTTTTTGCTGAGACTTTATGTTTTTCCTCTTTTTGTTATGAGTATGTTTGTTAACTTTCTTTGTGGTTACCGTGAATTTTACCCTTATCTTTCTAAGTTTGAAGCAGTCTACCATTACGTGGTATCGCCTTGCCTTCCTCTCCATTAGAAGTTTCTATACCTATGCCATTTATTTCCTTTTTTATTGTTTTGATGTTGTTGTCATTTCCTGATTAACTTCTCTGATTCCCTGTTGTATTTCTTTTGGTTTTGGATAATCCTCGAGAGTTCATTTCCTAGATTGTTACCTGGCTAGTACGATCCTGTATCCTAGGTTCTGCCTGTGAGCTGAAGTTGTTTGTCCTCAGATGGAAGAACTCCCTTTAATATTTCTTGTATTTTGGTTTGACTTTCACAGATTCCCTTAATTTCTGTTTATCTGGAAATGACCTAATTTCACCATCAAATTTGAATGAGAGTTTTGCAGGATATATTACTCTTGGCTGGCAATTTTTTTCTTTCAAGATTTTATATATGTCATCCCATTGCCTTCTTGCCTGCATGGTTTCTGTTGAATAATCTGAGCTCAGTCGTACTGTTTGCTCTCTGTATGTGACTTCTTGGTTTTCATGAGCTGCTCTCAGGATTCTTTGTTTGTCTTTGGTTTTGGCGAGTGTGAATATGATAGGCCTTGGTGCTTTTCTTTTGGGGTCTCTTCTATATGGGGTTCGTTGAACTTCGTGGATGGCCAGCTTTTCATCTTTCATGATGTTGGGGAAGATTTCAGTCAGCATTTCCTCAATGATCCTCTCTGTGTTTTCTGTTTTCTCCCCCTGTTCTGGAATTCCAATCACTGGCAAATTTTTGCTTTTGATTGTATTCCACATATCTCTCAGGGTCTCTTCATTTTTCTTTGTCCTTTTTTCTGAGTTTTCCTGAAATAGAGTTGTACCCAAGTGTTTGTCTTCAATTCCACTGATCCTGTCTTCCACCATTTCAAATCTGCTTCTCAGCCCTTCTATGACATCGTCCATTTCTGATATCTTGTTGATTATCTTTTGGATTTATAATTGTTGTCTTTGTATAATTTTGTATAAATTGTGAATTTTTTTGGCATTTTGTTCCTGCATTATTTTCCTGAATTATTCCAATTTTTTGTCTGTATTTTCCATGAATTTGTCTATTTTTCTGTCATGTTTGTCAGCTTTTTGCCTCAGCTCTTGGAGAATTGTGAGTATTAGAGTTTTGAATTCCCTGTCAGGTAGTCCTAGTGCATTTTCTTGGACAGGAGAGTCATCTGGTGTTTTATTTGGGACACCTGCTGGAACCATCCTGTCCGGTTTTTGTAAATGTTTTGTTATTGTCTGCTGTCTTCGGGGCATTAAGTAGTTATTTTTCTCATTTATTGATTGTAGATTTGTTTGTTTGGGCCCTTTTTTTAAAAAAAAAACTTGACTATGTCTGAGCAGGCAGACTGTGTGTTCTTTGTTGTTTGCTCGTCTGTGGGCACAATACTTTTCACCTCCTTCTCCAACTGGCAGGTTGAGTCACTCAGATATGGTACAGCAGGGCAGGTCTAGCTGAAGAGGAGCCACTGGGATGGGTTGTCTGTGGCACTTACTACAGCCACCAGAGCGGGTCAGTAAACAGTGCAGGGCAGGTTCTAGTAGGCCGTGCCGGTGCTGCTTGGTGGTGTGATGTCAAGTGCACGGTGCAGGTAGGCAGGATGCAGCGGGGAGATTGTTATTTGTGGAGCTAAGATGGATATGAGAGAGAGGAGAGAGGAACAGGAGCCAAAAACATACGAAACAAACAAAACAGAATGCTAAGGGAGCTTGCTGTTGGAGTGGAGAGAGGAGAGACTATGAAATGGAGAAAAATAGAAAGGGGAAGAGGAAGAAAAGAAAAGAATTAATAAATAAAAATCAGAAAGGTTAAAGAACCACAAAGTTCCCAGGTATCACACCAGTGCAGCTATGCGGTCTGGGGAAGTCACTCTCAGGTGTTGCAGTACAGCCTGGCTAGAAGCCGTAGAGGTATACAATGCCAGGTATTCAGGTAACAGAAAGAGAAGGAAGATATAGAGAGACAAGAAACTGAGCAATGAAGAAAGACAAAAAGGGAAAAAGAGGGAAAGAAAACAAAACAAATTAAAAAAAAAATAAAAGAACAAGAAAGGCCCCCCAAAAAAATAGAAAAAAAAAAACAACAATGAGAAAAGAAATGCGCTTGGGGCTCCCTCTGCTCGTCTGTGGAAGCCGAGGGGGAGTCTCCTTTCCACGCAGCTCTGCCTGGCCAGAAATGGCTCCCAACTCAAGAAAAGGAAAAGAAAAAAACAAACAATTCAAAACAAACAAACGAACAAAAGCCCCGGGATCCCACCAACGTGGCAGCCGAGACCGGGAAGCAGCTCCACACTCGAATGGAGCTCCGCAACCCCTCAGGAAGAAGCAAAGATGGCGCAAGGAGCCAGGCACTCGAGCGAAAGGAGGGGAAGGTGGCAAGAGGCAGGTAAGAAATCAAAAGAAGCAGAAAAAAAAAGCAACTCTAGCAGCCAACAAACAGCACTCAGAGAGCCAGCTAGTGTGGGCTTCTGTTTCTGGACAAGAGACTGTGTCCATGGGAAGCAGAGGGGGCTGAGTGTGGGTGAAGAAGGGTAGAGAGTGGGAAAGTGTATATCAGAAATTACTGGAGGTCTGCAGCCCCTCAGGAGGAAGCAAAGATGGCGCATGGAGTGAGGTACTCAAGCGAAAGGAGGGGGAGGTGGCGAGAGGTAAGGAAGAAATCAAAAGAAGTTGAAAAAAGCAACACCAGCAGCCAATGAATTGCACTCAGAGAGCCACCCATTCGGGTGTGTGGAATCCAAGCAGCTGGTGTTTCCCGGTGAAGAGATTGTGGGTGCGGGAGGCAGAGGAGGCTGAGTCGGGATGAAGAAGGGTGGGGGGTGGGAAAGTGTATATCGCCAATTACCAGTTGTTTTGTCTCTCTCTGGATGCTCCGTGAGGCTGCTTTCTCGTACCCCCTGTTTGCTGGGCTCTGATAGGAGACTGAGATGGTGGATCCGGGCTGTGTTAGCTCATAGGGGATCTCTGCATGAATCTCTCCTCGCTCTCCATCCTCTGTCAGTTTTCTGACTCCATTTGATTCTTGGCTGAGTTCTTTATCTCTTCATTTGATGTTTTAGGGTTTCAGGATTGTTGTATTCCTGTTTGGCTTAGTTTTTCGGATCTTTGCTGTGGAGGGATGGCATGGTGCTTCTGCCTAGAGTGCCATTTTGATCTTTTATCCTGTGGAAACCTAACAGGTGAAAGTTTAGTGGGGCAAAATAAAGCCCCAGTAGCTGCAACTGATGTTCATCATCTCTCTCTTCTACTATCTATTCTAGCTTCTCTTCATCTTAGGCTTGTACCTTTGCTGATATAGTTGGTTTATCCCACCATTCTTAAGGGGTCTAAATCTCTGATCTCCATGTCCTTTTCGTTTACTATTGAAATTAGCAAGGGGTGTACCAAGAGATGACCCACTGGATCATCTGGGTGCCAAAGGCACTCTTTCCTCTTCCCACTCTGTATCAAGAGGTCTACCTCCTCCTAATATTCTTGATGATCTCTTGGCAAAAAAAGTCCAAAATGACTTGTTGGAAACAGTAGCTTTTAGTTTTTGAATACACCTGCTGTGCCCCTGGTATAAGAATTTTCCCTCTGGAAGGAGGACCTTTAGGCTTAAAGTCATGAGAAAAAGAAGCACAATTTTTGTATGGGCAACCCTGGGAGTGATGGTAGGTGTTCCATTCCTACTTCCACCCCTTGGTTACTAGATCAAGTATTGTATCTACTGAGACCATATAATGACCATTTGTCTGAGGTATATATTATGTGCTGGAGAATGGCACTTAACCCTTCCAGGGTATCATCTCCAATTTGGCATAGCAGGTGATCATTTTAAAATTTGTTCATCACTCTGTCAGGTTGGTAGCTTCTGGTTGGTTAAGTACATGATAACACAAGTGGGTAGTATGGCCATGTGCCTTCTGTTCCCAGTCCTTTGCCAGATAATGACTGCTTTGGTCTGAAACAATATTTTCAGAATCTAGTATTGGTGACCACTATCCATCTGTCAGTTTGTTATACTGTGGTCTCATACATGTGGCTATGATGCTGGAAGCTATGCCATAGGTATTTCAAATATCATCAGGGTCACCAATTGTGGACAGGTTTCAGCAGAGCTTTCACACTTAGATAGACTAGGAAAAAAGGATCGATGGTCTACTTCTGAAAATTAAATGAAAACCCAATGGACCATGACACAATATTGTCTGATATGGTGCCTGAAGATAAGCCTCCAAGTTGGAAGGCACTCCAAATGCACAGTGGCCACGACAATAGACTCAAACATACCAAAAATTGTGAAAAGGGGGCAGGAATGTTTCATTCTGTTGTACATGGACTCGAAATGAATCTGAGCTGACTCAGTGGCAAATCACAACAACAACAGTATCCGTGGAGTAAATACTCTGCAAAGCCTCAGATCATGGTACAAACTGAGACCTGTGGGCAGGTAAATCAAATTCATAATCAGAATATGCCAATTTATTGCCTCTTTCACTAAATGGAGAGTTGGTCTCCACAAGGGACAGCGTCATTTCAGAGGCTCAGCCTAAGTGCCTGCTGCTGGCTGTAACATTAGCTGAATAAGCCTTGGCAATGGGGAGCCCATGTTGTTCCAGGACTGGGTATGGGCAGATGTCACCTAGATGAGGCATTCTGCCTACTTGGTTGCTAGTACTTCCTCCATGGATGTTCTCGGTTGAACGTTAACATGTGAAACAAAGATCTTCACACTACATACCTCTTCCCAGATTTCCTTGTCCCTGAGTTACTTTGAATATCTTCTGATGGATGGAGAAACCGCAGATGAGAAACAGCTTTATTTTCCAGTCTAGCAAGTCTGTCTCCTCCTCCTGTCTCCATATGTTTTCAGTATTTTGTTTATAAAGTGGATAATTCTCTCTTTTCATGTGTATTAGAAATACAAAGCTAAAAATCAAAACAAACTAACAGTTTTAAAGTTCTCTGTAGAAATCTTCTTAACCAGATCCACAATTTGTTAAGTACGTTTTCTGTCTACCAACTTAATTGCGGGCGATTTTGTTTCCGATTGTTCCACCCCTACATAAACACACACCACCCTTTCTGCAGTTTCACATAGCAGTCTTCTCACTCCTCTCCCAGCCTCCAAAAACAATTTTTCTAACCCCTCTTCTAACTTCCAGCCACTGCCCTATCACAAAGCTAATGTTACACATTTTATTACAAATTTATATCTATCTATTGTCAAATACCAAACCACTCCAAAATTTAATCGCTTTAAACCAACAATGCTATATTATTTCTCATGGTGCTGTGGGTGCCCTAGGTGGTTCCTTTGCTGCTTTGGCCTGGGTCTACTCATGCAGCTACTTTCAGCTGACAGGAAGTTTGGGGAAGCTGGGAAAGCTAGACCTCTCTCTCTCCACATGATCTTTCAGTCTGAGCTTCTTCACAACATGGTGGTTTCAGGACATTGTTCAAAGGAGGCAATGGCGGAAGCTGCAAGGAATCCTGAAGTGTGGACTCTGAAAGATTCATGCCCCCTGTCTGAAAGCAGGGTCCTCCATCCCTGCTCCAAGATGGCCAAGCTCTGAGCTGGGGAGGAGGAAATGTGCAGACAGTGGGAAATCATAGCTTTCCTACATTTAAAAGCCACCCCTTTCTTGCTTCAGCATTCATTTAATTGCTACAACCATTGACTGCTTTTCAGAGCTCTAACAAAGTTGAGTCTACCAATTCCTGGTTGTTTTCCTTTGTGATCCTGTAGTAGGGATGGGAGCGTGGTACTGCTTATACTGCCATCTTCCAGGAAGTTCAATGTATATTGTTTTAAGCCACTAATTTATTAAGTAAGAGTGAAAAAACTAGTGCACCTGGCTTTAGGATGTATAAGATAAATGTATGCAATTAAATACCGTAATTTCATGACTATGGACAGTATGGTTTCAATGTAGCTATCATTTAAAGGTACTGATAGAACTGCGAAACTTGAATTCATCTAATTCAACCTTCCCTGTTTTTATCTATATCAAAAAATTGATGCCAAGAAATTTTAAGTGAATTATCTATGGACCATTTATTGATAAAACTAGGATTAGAACACATATCCATTAATGATTATTCCAGCTCTGCCTGCAACATCATACTCCCTCTCTATGTGAGAGTACATTTGAATTATCTTTGAAATGATAAGGCCATGAAAAATTGCTATGATCTTTTTTTTTTTTAGAAGCAAAGTTTTCATTACTCTCATATCCATGAAACGATCAACTTGTTTGAGTGCTTACTGAGTGCAAGGCACTGAGTTAACTCCTCTAAAATAACTAAAAATATGCAAGCCATGGACTTTTACCTCAGAGAAACTGGAAGTTAACTGGTGCTGGATGAGAATTCTACCTTAATGTAGTCTATTGTCTTTTTCTGACTTCATCCACTTATTTTGGATGTATTATCAGGATGGACCAGTCCCTGGAGAAGGACATCATGCTGGTAAAGTAGAGGGTCAGCGAAATAAAGGAAGACCCTCAATGAGATGGATTGATATGGTGGCTGGAACAATGGGCTCAAGCATAACAATGATTATGAGGATGACACCAGACTGGGCAGTATTTCATTTTGTTGTACATAGGATTGCTATGAGTCAAAACCAACTCGATGGCACCTAAAAAAACAACAGTTGTCTTTTTCTAGCCACCACTAAAGGATCTGTAAAAGATAATTTGGATATTCCTTCTAATAAAGGAATGAGTCATGTTCATTATATTTGCTTGTGATTAATGTCATGACGTTCACTATCGTATCTTAGGCTATGCTTCTCCATCCTTCATAAAAAAAGAGTAGAAAAATTGTTCCCTTCTTTCAACAAAGAAAGACCTGGCAAAAGAACATCCTTTTATTTTCTGAGTTTTTCTTGGTCTCTTTTATTGTTTTTTGTCCTAATATCTCTCTAGATCCCTACTTTATTTTTTTTTCTTATAGAAGCAATGAGTAAAACTTTCACTATAAAAATCATTAAAATTACTGACATTTTATCCTCTGATTTGGGAAATGTGGTTTATATCTTTTACATAGTTTTATTTATGTTTGTGCTCTGATGAAGTATTTAATTTACATGCATATTTTCTCAAATAATTTTCCTGCCTGTATTTCACTTACAATAGCTTGAATCATCAGATGTTGTGATTAATAATTGCCCTTTTCTAAGTTTCCAAGAAACTTATTCATGCTGCTAAAAGGTCCCGGAGAAATAAATGGTTGACTTCCAAAATCAAGGGGCACAAAGAAAAGAAAGGAGTTGTCAAAGTCATTTAGAAGACCATAGTGAAAGTGAGAAAAGTAGGTGAATATCTGTTGGGTTTACAATTAACTCAGCAAGGTGAATGAGGCTTCTATAAAATTTCTGTCATTTTTATGTGAAATACAAGCATAATTAAGAATGAGACTACAATTCTAAATGATTTCAGTTGAAGTTACAAATATTTATTGCTTACTGACTAAATCCTATCCTTACCATATATAATGAACTAAATAGGCCTCTACTGGAAAAATCAAGGCCTGTGTGACTTTGTCACTGTTTTTAAATAAACTTTATAGTTAGTCATATATTAGGTATCTAAATTATTTCCTCCCAAATTGTATTTTGGAATACTGTTGTTATTGGTGTTAGTTGCTGAGTTGATTCCAGCTCACGGCAGCCCCATGTGTTACAGAGTAGAACTGCTCCATAGGGTTTTCATGGCTATAATCTTAACGGAAGCAGATTGCCAGGCCTTTTCTTCTGTTGTACTTATAGGTGAGTTTGAACCACCAACATTTAGGTTAGCAGTTGCCCTACCTAGGGACCTAGACAAGCTAAATAAATACATTTACAATTACTAGTACAAATAAATTCTAAACAAATCCTAATTGAGGTGCTCATCCCAAAAATTAATTGTGATAAAATGAGATATGTATCATATAATGATACCAGCAGGTGTAGATTTTGAAGTACAGTAGAAAGTTCAGTATTAACGTCGGCTGTAGTGGACAATAGGAGCCATGAAAAGCTTCAGAGGAGAGATGAGAGAAATAGTAAAAATACGAGCAATGAAGAAAGAACGTCAATCTCAGTTTCATGTGCTATGGTCATTAGAAACAGCACCCTGGGCTGTTCTGTATCAGCGGCAGATTTCCCTCCTTTAAGGGGAGGAACTGACGAATACACCAATTTAGTTACCCCAAAAAGTCCAACGATAGAACTATAATGAAATATTTCATGATCAGAGGCCTGATCAAATGGAAATACAACAATCTGAGTGGACACTGCTTTGCCCTTTTGCATGAAACTACTCTCCAGATGAAACGTGATGTAAAAATTAACAAACAAGACTAGATACTTTCCTGATATCAGATTTTGTATAACATATATGGGCTATGCATTTTGTCTTCTAATTTTAAAAACTATTTAGCAAAATCAGATTGACAATGGAAAACGTTGTTCATAAATTAATGAATCGGGTATTTTTGTTATCTAAGATAAAATTAACACTACAAATGAGATGATGTATTAGTATTTTTAACTTGAATCCTTAGTTTCCATTCAATTAAACAATATTTCCTGACTTAGACTGAGTTCTATCCCTCTGTTTCTTCTCTTTTCATAGGCTAATGTTTTCAGATATGTTCGTCTATCTGTTTGAACCAAAAATAGAAGTAGCATGATTCTAATATGTGACGAATAATGTGCAAATACAATTCTCTGAATCCATTCCATTCCATTACTGATAGTGTGAACATTTACATTAGAAATTATTTAGTCATTTTTTTTGCATTAAAATTGTATGAGTCTACTTACATTAGAGTGCTCTGTTGTAATATTTACCAAAATCATACGTTTCACAAAGAGATTATAACCCCAGAATTTCTGGTCAATAGGTTTATTTTTGCTTAGTTTCTTGAGAGCAGAATTTGTATCTTTTTTTAACCGCATAAGCGAAGCCTAGTGACCAGAATTTAATGAGTGACATAGAGACCTGATGGCTCAGTGGTTAAAAGATTGGCTGCTAACCAAAAGGTTGGCAGTTGGAATCCACCAGCTCCTCCTTAGAAACCCTATGCGACCTTTCGACTTTGTCCTATAGGGTCACTATGAGTTGGAATCGACTCAATGGCAACGGGTTTGTTTTCTTTTTTTTTGGTTTTTATGTAAACCCTTATTAAAAATAATATAAAAAAGTAATGATGTCATTACTTGATAAAAGGAAACATTATTAGCTTGAATCTTATTTTAGAATTTTTTTGAGAGAGGGAGAAGCTTCGATTATAGTTTCATAAATTTTTCACTTCACCTTTTTTTATAGGAACACAATCCAAGACCACATGTGATTTTTCTCATCTGACTAATTTTTTAATAAAAATTTTAGTGTCACAGACATACTGACACTTCAAAAATTTTCCTTTTGCTCTAATTTATCTTTACCTTTTTGCTGAACACCTAATTTAAATTTTAAGGACTATAAATTTTGTAAGTAACCTTCTGAGGTGAGAAAAATTCTTAACTCAGTTAATATTTTCCAGTAATAATCTGAGTGATAACTTGATGTAAATGCACAAGGCAACTTGTTTTGTATCTCTCAAACGTCTTTCAGTATCTGTCCTAAAATCATATTAATTAAAGGACAAAATTTAAAATATATCAAGCTTGTCACAGGAAACATATAAAGAGAGAAGGACGTTTGCCTGTGGTGATTTAAAGTGACTCTAGGGTAGCTGTATATATAGGAATAAATATATTGGAATAAATGTTGGTATCATATTTAAATTTTTACTTCTAATGTATTTCCTCAACAGATAATGAGTGGAGTAGAGGTAGGAGAGAAAGCTGAAGATTTGGTACTACTTGTTTATGAGGCTGTGGGAAATCAAATAGGGTAAAGAAAACAAAAATTTAGATTCATACAAATTCCTAACGACCCACAGTTTGCTTTACACCTTTTTTTTTTTTGTTGTTGTTGTTGTTACTTGTCAAAGTCCAGCTCACTGAAAACAAAGAAGCATTTTGCTAAGCTACTTTTCCAGTGACATGAAAACTGCTATTAAAGACAATATGGTGTCACAATTTTCTTTAACAGTCACCCTCGCTTAGGTCATAAGTAAACATGTTTCCAAGTTCCTTACTCCATTACTATAAAAACCCATTGCCATCGAGTCAATTCTAACTCACAGTGATCCTATAGGACAGAGTAGAACTGGCCCATAGGGTTTCCAGGGAGCAGCTGGTGGATTCGAACTGCCAACATTTTGGTTAGTAGACTGAACTCTTAACCAGCGTGCCACCAGGGCTTCCCACCACTATAGTAGAAGATAATTTTCCTAACCACATTTTGTTTAATTGTAATTAAAATAACAGAAGTTGAAGGAAGAATTTGCTCCTTTACTGCTAAATAAAATTATACAGTTTAGATTAGTTTATGTATATGTGCGTGCGTGTCCAGGGTGGGAGGAGCTTGTATCGTGCTTGTATCTTGATAGTAAGTAGTAAAATGTTGTTGATTTGCCTGCTGTCAAGTTGGTGCCCAGCTCTGGGTGACCACATACACAATGGGATCGGACTCAAAGTGTTTTTATTGGCTGATTTTTCAGAAGTTGACCACCAGGCGTAACAAACAACCAAAACTTTCTTCCTAGGCTGTCTTAGTCTGGAAGCTCTGTTGAAAGCTGTTCAGCATCATAGCAACACACAAGCCTCCACTGACAGACAAGTGGTGGCTGCTTTTGAGGTGCATTGGTTGGACTTTACTTACTGAGTGATCACTATACATGATTACCTACTAATTGTGAGAAACATAAATATATGATTGATATAGTTGTTGATTCTAACTCTGATTGAAATTCCTGACCCTCCAACCCTACCTCCTTCTTTTTCTATCCTTTTCTTTCCTTTTTAACTCAATTTTCTGTTTAGTATTAACTCCAACATATGATTTGGAACTTCAATACCCAGATGGGCTGAGGTGACTCAGGATGAATATTATCAAATAAAGAGGAAATTTGTTTTTCAAATCCTTGGAAAGTCATTTTTGAAATTGGTAAAAAAATTTTTTTTCCTCAGAAATTTTCAGACAAATAAACTATAGTGGGTAGTTTGAGGGAAATAAATATTTCAAATAGGAACATAATGTAATGAAAAAAAAAAAAAAAGACTTTGGAGTCAGATATGGTTTGGGGTTCTGGTTTTTCTTCTTAATAATAGTAAATTGACATTATTCTTCTTAACCTCTCATTGCCTCAGCTCTATCTCTGTTTAATGAAAATCCATTCAATCATCCAATAAACCATTTATTGTCCCCATTATGGGATAGGAACTATGATAAGTGATGAAGTAATCCTATAATTTATATCATATAGTTATTATTAAACAAAAAATGTCAAAATATTACAAAATTAACCAATCACTACTTTACCAGATATTAGGCAATGTAATGGATGTCCTACTCACAAATAGTGCTTCAGTCAGTAAGTAATCTCTAGTAAATTCTTGCAATGTCGTTCCCATCAGACAGTCTCAAATGTTCTCAAATCTATTTAGACCAATCGTACTTGTGATTATAATTATAACATTAAAGTAAATATAATTACATCTATTATCCATTGCCCTGATAATGTTGCATAACAAACAACTCAAAACTTTAGTAGCATAAAATAATAAATCTTTATTTGGCTCATCAATCTGTAGGATTTAGCTGTGGGTTTGGGTGGGCTTCCTAGTTCATTCATGTGTCTGCAGTCAGTTACAGGTTGGCGTAGCTCTTGTGCAATCACTAATGTCAGTGCTGTGGCTGATTTTCAGCTGGTCTGGAATAGCCACAGATGGTACAATTCAGGCATCTCAGCTCTACTCCATGTATTTTTCATCCTCTAACTGGCTAGACTGGCTATGGCTTTGGCAGAGGTACAAGGATAAAGGCAGAAATATGGAAGTGCTTTTTCAATTCTGTGCTTGTATCATATATGCTAACATCCCATTGGCCAAAGCAAATCATGTAACCCAGGAGGGAATCAACTAAAATAATAAAATGCTTTATAACAAAGGGAATAGTTAGAGCTATTGGTGAAGAATCAGGACCACTTATGCAACCAACCACAGTCTACTCTCTGATAACAATTATTCACATCCTCCCTACATTCAAAATATTTACACCTAATTCAGGATACCCAAAGTCTCATCTAATCATAGAATCAGGCTCAGAGTACAGAATCATAAGCTCTGCATCAGATCTAGGAATCCCTGTGTAGTGCAAATGGTTAAGTGCTCGATTACTAGCCAAAAAGTTGGCAGTTAGAACCCACTCAGAGGTCCTTGGAAGATAAGTCTGAGCATCTGCTTCCAAATGGTCACAGTCTTAAAACTCTATGGAGCAGTTCTACTCTGCATATATGTGGTCGCCATGAGTCAAAATTGACTCAGTGGCAACCAGCAACAACAACTTCAGGTCTGGACATGATACTTTCTGATTTAGAGACTTACGAACTAAATAGACAAGTTATCTGTCCCCCATACCTCCAAAATACAATTGTTATTTTATTTTGAACAGGATAACTATTGAACAAACTTTTATTCAAAAATGGAATAAATGGAAAGCACTTGGTGGTCATTGGTCTATAGCACTTCTAATATTCTGTGGGGCAAAGGTTGCCAGGTCACCCTACTCCTGGAATGGAAATGATTTTTGTTTAAGCTCTGGCTGTTCTCCAGTCCCCAGGTCATTGTTCTCCAAAGCTCCTGAATCTTCCCCCGAGAAAAGAATTCCTTTAGCATCACCATCCTTGTTTACTGCTGGAGAGGTTATTGGGAAATATGTCCTGTTAGTGACTTTCTCAGTCTGCATTATGCCTACTAAAGAGGACGAGAGGCTAGAAGTTTTTGTAAATTTTAAGCAGTCTTAGTGCCTTTTGGTATAGGTTGATGGTGTTTTTGCCAGTACAACATTCTCAGAAACTCAGTGGGTTTTCAAAACAAATTTTATCTCATTTCATTCCTTGTGCCAAAAGATATATCAACGGTTCTTTTAAAGATTCTCTCTATTCTTCATCATTACTTAGTTTGGCATGGTAGTCTGCTACGGGACAACACCCTTAATATTCCTAGAAGCTATTTTGTACAATTGAAAGGTTCTACCTGGAATCGTCTTAATTCTTTCAGAGGTCTTAACAAAAGGTGTCACATTCATGACCTTGATTGTGTTGTTAGCCTGAGGCCATGTCTTAATTTGAGATTCTTTTATGAGCATGAAAGTCTGGATCGAGAAATAGTATTACTTTTTAGTCTAGCAGATATTTCCTCCAAAGTCGGCTTGCAAACAGGCCTTTACTTTTTTTCATCTTACAGCACCTCTTTCTTAGAGATCTAGTAAAAGCAAGCCAATACTTTAAACATTCTGGCTAGGAATCTTTTTACCCAAGTGAAAAAGTTCATTAGGTACATTTTTTTTTTTTTTAATCTTTTAAGTTTCCACAGGTGAGACTTGTAACAAATATTTCATCACTACAGAATAAGGGCTGCCATTTTTCTAGCCTCCTCAGACAGTTTTCTTTCATTTTGCTCCTGTCTCCTAGAATAGTTGCCTTACCATTTGGTTAACCTATGCCCACTACCTGGTCACAAAGCTATGCCATATGTTTTCATTTTTTGTTTGCCAGCATCCTTCTCTGGCATTAATTTTTGTATAAGGCACCTAGGGCCGCATTAGTGATGTATAGCAAACAACCACATGGTTTTAATTATCTAGTGCAGCTCTAATAGAAATATCATAAGTGGGAGTTTTTAACAAACAGAAGTTTACTTTCTCACACTTTAGCAAACCAGAAGTCCAAATTCAAGGCATTGGCTCTAGGGGAAGGCTTTCTCTCTCTGTCAGATCTGAAGGAAGGTCCTTGTCTCTTTTCAGTTTCTGTTCCTTGGTTCCTTAGTGATCTTCATATGGCATGGCATCTATCTTCTTCCACCTCTACTTGTTTCTCTTTGCCTAATCTGCTGTTTTATATCTCAAAAGAGATTGACTTAAAACACACCCTACACTAATACTGCCTAATTAACATAAAAAAGAAGACTTATTCCCAAATGGGATTATAACCATAGGTATAGGGGTTAAGATTTACAACACATATTTTTGGAGGACACAATTCAATCCATAACACACATAATTTCAGTGGCATTTAACAATGTAGATTTATTTAGTTCATGATTCAGTGCGGTTCAGTTAACTTGGGCTGTGCTTGACTAAACCTGGCTGAGCTAGCTCATGCTTTTGTGGTCAGCTGTGGTTTGGCTAGGTAATCCTGACAAAACAGATGGCTTCCCTCTCATATATAAAGGTAATTTTTTTTTTTTTTTCAGATTAGCTAACGGCCTCAGCTCTCGTGACTGGGACAACTGGTTCATTTCTCTTTCTTTTTCGAGCAGGCTAGCCTGGACATGTTTTCATGGCAACAGCAGAGGTATAGCACTGCGAGAAAAAATGGTAAGCATATTTCTAGACGTCTGTTTGCCGTATCTGCTTATACTCCATATAACAAAACAAGAGAAATGGCTGGACCCAGTATCAGAGTGGAAAGCCCCTAAATGGTTACATGGCAAAAGGCATGGATATAAAGATTTCTGAAAACTGAGAGCATTAATGAAATAAACCCAGCACAATAATACAAACCAAAGACATATGTATGTAAGAAAAAAAAGAGGAGGGGAGAGGAGGAGGGAGGGGAACGTTCCTATGAATGGTATGGAAAGATTTAATAAAGAAAAATCCCAAATAAAAACTACCTATTTCATCAAATAAAGGCAAGACAATTGTCCAATATCAAGAAGACAAATATAATCTTGGAGGAGTCTGTTCTCATAGTAAATCACAAGTGATTTTCCATTCTGAATCTTTTAATAGAAACCGAAAATAGCCATCAAAGAAAATGATTTATGGATGTGTTTTATCTGAGAAAACGTCAAGGGGAAATCTAATTAGAAAACTCATGCTGAATGAAAAGAAATGGTCCTATATCTGAAAATTGGTGAATTAATTATTTAAAATTAACTATAATTTTTAAGACATAGAGTTTTTACATGACAGCTTGTTTAAACTGATTTTTGTTCGACTGCACAAATGCATGTGAGTCATTATTTAATTTGCTAAGAAAGCTCCTGCTGTAAACTATTTAGCATTTGCTAGCATATAATACGTTCTCACCACAAATGCATCTTTAAGCTATCCACTGTCATTCAGTACACTTGAGAGATGACCATAGATTCTGATATAACAGTGTTGTACATGTGTTTACATCAATGGTGGTCCCTGGTCCTTCAGTTTCCTTCAGTATCAAACCTTCCTTCCTTCTGGATTTATCTTAAGTTCTAAATCCAAGCCCAGACCTACATGTTATTTCAGTCTCTGTCTTCAGCCACTAAAGTTTTTTTTTTTCCTCCCAGCTTTCTTAGAGTATTTTATTTCTCCTTATACTGCCAGGTGTCTCTTTATAATTTTGTCTTTGTTTCCCAAAAGTTTTCTTTAAAATAGAACTAGAAGAAAAACATAATAGTTGCATATATGCATATAAGCTTATCGTATTAGATACGTGTAGGCAGTAAGATTTAGGAAACTTTGATTTACTATGTCATTATAAATAGGTATTTACAAAGACAATGAATCATTAATATAAAAGTAGATAATTATTGATTTCACCCTGGAGAGTCAAAATAAAGAAAAAATACAATGTCCAGAATGTAAAGCTTTTCCAGTTATGCTTAAAGATAAAATCGCAGAAAGAAAGCATACAATGCATTTGTTTGGCAACAAGCAAAGAGAATCTTGGAATACTTATTCATGCTGTATAAAGACTAGAGTGCTTTCTTTGAGAATCATGCAACTTTCTCTTGTATTTCACAGGTGTGGCCTTTGCTTTAGGTAAGAATTCCTTCACCTTGACTTTTGTTTTTTAACATATATATGATATGTTTAATTATTATCAAGGGTATACATGAACGTAGCTTAAAGAACTGAATAGTTCTTAAAGTACTGGTTAGGAAAAATACGTCTACAGTTTCTCTTCCCTTAGGTTTTTCCCTACATAATATGTGCATATTGCTACTTTTTGAGTTTTCAATTTTACGTAGTATTTATTGAATTTTCACTATAGACAATGATGATTCATCTTCTTTCACACTCATACACACACCTAGTAACTATGAAGCCATGAAAACACTCATACCCACACACTTTCAACCTCTCCCACAAAATCTTCTCCATAAATATTTTTAATATATTTTTTATTAGATCAGTGTTGAGTATTCACATTATTTTGATTAAGTAAAAACTATTCACAGCTGAGCTATACAATACACTATCATTCTTTTACTTTCCTTCAAAAGTTTTGGGTTTTTCTCAGAATTAATAACTGTCCTCCTTTTGCTAAGTTTTATGTGTATTTATCAAATTACCAATATTTCAAAACACATTAGACATAGTATTGATTTAAACTTCTTGAGAAAATTTTATTTGAAACTTTCTGATAAGCTCTAATCAAGTCTAGTCGTTCAGGACTGAACATTAGCTATTTTGGAGTCTTCCTTAACAATTTTTCAAGCTAGTTCTTTTTTTTTTGGTTTTGTGCTGGATCCCTAGTTTCTTAGATATCACATCTCCATCTTGCTTGACTTACTCTTTGATTTAGTGGAGCATATTCTCTAGTAGTTTCTGGTGAAAGAACACGGAGAATGGGGTAAACAATTTTTGAAACCTTGTTTTTCTAAAAACATATTTGTTCTACCCTGACTCTTCAATGTTAGTTTTGCCAAACGTGTTTTAAAAACAAGAGAAAGTAGGAGGTGTGGTCAACATGGCAGACTAGTTAGACGCATCCTATATCCCTCTTACAACAAAGACCTGGAAAAACAAGTGATTTGATTCTATGTGAACATCTGGCAGCCCTGAGCAAGGCAAGGTTAAGAAATCCATCTGAGTCGTACAGGAGAGGAAGACCGTTTGGAAGAGGTGAGGAGCGCTAGAGCCGTGGCTGCAAAACAGTAGAGACACAGCCATGCCGGTCCACGGTGAAGCAGGCAAACAGCTGTGTGGTGCAAGTGCTCGAGAAGCAGTTTCCACATCGAGAGAGACCCGGCAGCAGAGCTTCTACTTGGACACTCCGAACCAGTGAAGAGAAGCTCCCAAGAGGCTAGGATAAGTACACGTGTGCACCATTTCATGGCGATTTAAAAAAAAAAAAAAAAGCCCATTTGGGAAAAACCTCTCTCCCTTTTATCTCCTCCCTCCACACTCTGCACTGGATTTGGGAAAAACCTCTCTTCCTTTTACCTCCTCCCTCCCCACTCTGCACCAGGAGTCCACTGGGCTGGAACTAGATCCCAAAAGGAGCCTTGACCCATTCTCCTGGCCTTGGAGAGGGAACAAATAAGCTGCTGGCTCCCCTAGGCCAGGAACACAGGTTTGGCACAGCTCCTTTGCTGGCCACAGAAATCAGGGGTCCGCAGACTCTGAGTGCATTAGACCCCTGTATAGACTTGTTGGGACCAATCTCAACAGTGTTAGCCCTCACTGCCACAGTACAACAGGGCAAACATCTGAAGTTTAACTTCAACTGCTTCAGCTATGAACGGGCAGATCTGTGACCCTCGAAAAAGCCCTGCCCCTCAAGTAGGCACTTTTATCAATCTGCAGCAGGGTCTTGAGGACTGGTGGTAGCTCCTAAAGTGCCTAGTCACCTGCTACAGGAGTTCAAGAAAAAGTGGTGCCCTTGAGTCTTTGCAGACAACAGAGTGGGGTGCTCTTAGCCTGGCTGCAAAACTCACCTACCTATTCACCCTAGAAAATAGGGACATGTTTTTTTTTCAGACTCTCAGGGGCAGCCATCAGCCCACTGCCTGGCTCAGCACGTGATTCCCTACCACAGCCAGAGTCCAGTGTCTGTACCAATCACCCATACCTCTCTAGGACTGGGGGGTGAGAGCCTGCATCCCACACTTGGTGACTGACTGCCTGCACACCTGAGCTGATCCCATACAGGAAATTTTAACAGACTCTGGTGTGCACATACTTAGTTACAGAACTAACTACCTGGTGACAGAACATTAGAGATCCAAAGGTGTCAAAAATCAAACTAATGCACATGAGCAGCCTATTTGGGCATATCAAAACAAAACAAAATAAGAAGCTAGGTCTCACTAAGCAAACACAAAATAAAATTATAATACATTATTGATGGCTGGGAGACAACAGTCAATATCAAGTCACATAAAGAGGCAGTCCATGATGGCTTCAGAAAGCTCCCCAAATAAAGAATCAGTAAATTCTCTGGAGGAAGAGAACTTCTTGGAATTACCAGAGGCAGAATACAAAATATTAATATACAGAAGTCTCCTAGAAATAAGAAAGGAAATTTGACAGAATGCAGAAACAGCCAGCCAACATACAGACACAGTAGGAGCAGAACTTAAAAAGTTATTCAAGAACATAATGCCAAATTTAACAGGCTGCAAGAATCCATGGAGAGACAGCAATCAAAAATCCAGAAGATTAACATTAAAATTTCAGAATTAGACAACTCAATAGAAAGTCATAGGAGCAGAATTGAGGCATTGGAAGTTAGAATTAGTGACATTGAAGATGAAGCTCTTGACACCAACTTATTTGAGGAAAAATCAGATAAAAGAATCAAAAAGAATGAAGAAACTCTAAGAGTCATGTGGGACTCTATCAAGAGAAATAACCTACGAGTGATTGGAGTGCCAGAACAGGGGAGGATAACAGAAAATACAGAGAAAATTGTTGAAGATTTGCTGACAGAAAACTTCCCTGATATCATGAAAGATGAGAAGATATCTATCCAAGATGCTAATCAAACCCCACATAAGGTAGATCCCAAAAGAAAGTCACCAAGACAGTTTATAATCAAACTTACCAAAACCAAAGATAAAGAGAGAATTTTAAGAGCAGCTAGGGATAAAAGAAAAGTCATCTACAAAGGAGAGTCAATTAGAATAAGCTCAGACTACTCAGCAGAAACCATGCAGGCTAGAAGGCAATGGGATGACATATTTAAAGCCTTGAAGGAAAATAACTGTCAGCCAAGAGTTATATATCCAGCAAAACTGTCTCTCAAATATGATGGTGAAATTAGGCATTTCCAGATAAATAGAAGTTTAGGGAATTTGCAAAAACCAAACAAAAATTACAAGAAATACTAAAGGGAGTCCTATGGTTAGATAATCAATAACACCAGCTAACAACACAAGACTAGAACACAGGACAGAGCAACCAGATATGGACTGAGATACGGAAATCTAAATTAAATCAAAGCTAAAACACTGAAAATAGGCAAACAGATATCAACATGTCAAAAAAACAAAAAGGATAATATTAAAACAAAAAAAGAGGGACTTAAAAAATGGAGACATTGATTTTCTATATGGAGGGGAAGTTAAGGCAATATAAAGTAATAAAAGACTGGTATAAACTTAGAAAATTCGGGGCTAATATTAAGGTAACCACAAAGGAATCTAACAATCCTACAAATCAGAATAAAAAAGTGGAAAAACAAAGACCCAGCAAACACATAATCTACAACAAAGAAAAAGATGAAAAAAAAAAAAAAACATAAATAAAAACGACTCAGCACAGAAAATTGAGGAGACAAAGAAACTGTGAACAACACACAAAAAGAGATATCAGGATGACAGCATTAAACTCGTACCTACTAATAATTACACTGAATGTAAATGGACTTAATGCACCAATAAAGAGATGGAGAGTGGCAGATTGGATAAAAAAAGCATGATCCATCTATATGCTGCCTACAAGAGATGCACCTTAGACTTAAAGACACAACAGGCTAAAACTCAAAGGGTGGAAAAAAATATATCAAGCAAACAACACTCAAAAAATACCAGGAGTGGCAATATTAATCTCTGACAAAATATACTTTAAAGTAAAATCCACCACAAAAGATAAGGAAGGGCACTATATAATGATTAAAGGGTCAATACATCAGGAGGACATAACTATAATAAATATTTACGCACCCAACAACAGTGCTCCAAAATACATAAACCAAACTCTAAAAGCTCTGAAGAGAGAGATAGACAGCTCTACAATAGTAGTAGGAGACTTCAACACTCCACTTTCAATGAAGGACAGAACATCCAGAAAGAAACTCAACCAAGACACAGAAGAGCTAAATACTACAATCAACCAACTTGATCTCATAGGCATATACCGAACACTCCACCAAACAGCAGCCAAAAATACTTTCTTTTCCAATGCACATGGAACATTCTCCAGAAATGAACCACATATTAGGTCATAAAGCAAGCCTTAACAAAATCCAAAACATCGAAATACTATAAAACATCTTTTCTGACCATAAAGCCATAAAAGTGGAAATCAACAACACAAAAATCAAGGAAAGAAAATCAAACACATGGAAACTGAACAACACCTTGCTCAAAAACTACTGGGTTATAGAAGAAATTAAGGATGGAATAAATTCATAGAATCAAACAAAAATGAAAACATATCCTACCAGAACCTTTGGGACACAGCAAAAGCAGTGCTCAGAGGTCAGTTTATAGCAATAAATGCATACATCCAAAAACAAGAAAGGCTCATAATTAAAGCACTAACCCTACAACTGGAACAAGTAGAAAGAGAGCAGCAAAAGAAGTCTACAAGTGCCAGAAGGAAGGAAATAATAAGAATTAGAGCAGAATTAAATGATATAGAGAACAGAAAAACAATTGAAAGAGTTAACAAGTCCAAAAGTTGGTTATTTGAAAAGATCAACAAAATTGATAAACCACTGGCCAAACTGACAAAAGAAAAACTGGAGAGGAAGCAGATAACCCGTATAAGAAAAATAGATGGGTGATATCACAACAGACCCAACTGAAATTAAAAGAGTCACAACAGAATACTATGAAAAATTGTACTCTGACAAATTTGAAAACCTAGAGGAAACGGACACATTTCCAGAAACTCACTACCTACCTAAATTAACACAAACAGAGGTAGAACAACTAAATAAACCCATAACAAAAGAAGAGATTGAAAAGGTTATTAAAAAACTGCCAACAACAACAAAAAAAGCCCTGGCCTGGATGACTTCACTGGAGAATTCTACCAAACGTTCAGAGAAGAGATAGCACCACTTCTACTAAAGGTATTTCAGAGCATAGAAAATGATGGAATACTCCCAAACTCATTCTATGAAACCAGCATAACCCTGATACCAAAACCAGGTAAAGACACCACAAAAATAGAAAATTATAGACCGATATCCCTCATGAACATTGACACAAAAATCCTCAACAAAATTTTAGCCGATAGAACTCAGTAACATATTAAAAAAATAATTCACCATGACCAAGTGGGATTTATACCAGGTATGCAGGGATGGTTCAACATTAGAAAAACAATCAATGTAATCCATCACATAAATAAAACAAAAGGCAAGAACCACATGAGCTTATCAATCGATGCAGAAAAGGCATTTGACAAAGTCCAACACACATTCATGATAAAAACTCTCAAAAAAATAGGAATAGAAGGGAAATTCCTCAGTATAATTAAGGGCATTTATCCAAAACCAATGGCCAACATCACCCTGAACCTAGAGACTTTGAAAGCGTTCCCCTTGAGAACAGGAACCAGACAAGGATGCCCTTTATCACCACTATCACTCAACATTGTGCTGGAGATCCTACCCAGAGCAGTTAGGCTAGAAGAAGAAATAAAGGGCATCCAAATAGATAGGGAAGAAGTCAAAGTATCTCTGTTCGCAGATAATATGATCTTATACATGGAAAACCCCAAGGAATCCACAAGAAAACTACTGGAACTAATGGAAGATTTCAGCAAAGTTTCAGGATACAAGATAAACATTCAAAAATCAATTGGATTCCTTTACACCAACAAAGGGAAACTTGAAGAGGAAATCACCAAATCAATACCATTTACTATAGCCCCCCAAAAGATAAAATACTTAGGAATAAATCTAACCACAGATGTAAAAGTTCTTTACAGAGAAAACTACAAGACACTACTGCAAGAAACTAAAAGAGACCTGCATAAGTGGAAAAATATACCTTGCTCATGGATAAGTAGACTCAAAATAGTGAAAATGTCAATTCTACCTAAAGCAATCTACAGATACAATGCAACCTCAATCCAAATTCCAGCAGCGTTTTTTAATGAGATGGAGAAACAAATCACCAACTTCTTATGGAAAGGGAAGAGGCCCCGGATAAATAAAGCACTACTCAAGAAGAAGAACAAAGTGGGAGGCCTTACACTACCTGATTTTAAGACCTATTATACTGCCATGGTAATCAAGACAACCTGGTACTGGTACAACAACAGATACATAGACCAATGGAACAGAGTTGAGAATCCAGATATAAGCTCATCCACCTATGAGCAGCTTATATTTGACAAAGGCCCAAAGTCCATTAATTGGGGAAAAGACAGTCTCTTTAACAAACAGTGCTGGCATAATTGGATATCTATATGCAAAAAACTGAAACAAGACCCATATCTCACACCATGTACAAAAACTAACTCAAAATGGATCAAAGACTTAAATATAAAATTGAAAACGATAAAGATCATGGAATAAAAAATAGGGGCAATGTTAGGAGCCCTAATACATGGCATAAACACAATACAAACCATAAGTAACAATGCACAAGCACCAGAAGAGAGACTAGATAAATGGGAGCTCCTAAAAATCAAACACTTATGCTCATCCAAAGACTTCATCAAAAGAGTAAAAAGACAACCTGCAGACTGGGAAAAAATTTTTGGCTATGACAAATCCAATCAGCATTTATTCTCTAAAATCTATAAGATACTCCAAAACCTCAACAGCAAAAAGACAAATAACCCAATTAAAAAATGGGCAAAGGATATGAACAGGCACTTCACCAAAGAAGATATTCCGGCAACTAACAGACGCATGAAGAAATGCTCACGATCATTAGCCATCAGAGAAATGCAGATCAAAACTACAATGAGATATCATCTCACCCCAACAAGGCTAGCATTAATCCAAAAAACACAAAATAACAAATGCTGGAGAGGTTGTGGAGAGACTGGAACACTTATACACTGTTGGTGGGAATGTAAAACAGTACAACCACTTTGGAAATCGATTTGGTGCTTCCTTAAAAAGCTAGAAATAGAAGTACCATACGATCCAGCTATCCCGCTCCTTGGAATATATCCTAGAGAAACAAGAGTGGTCACACGAATAGATATATGCACACCCGTGTTCATCGCAGCACTGTTCACAATAGCTAAATAGTGCCCATCGATGGATGAATGGATAAACAAACTATGGTATATCCGCACAATCGAATATTACGCAACGATAAAGAACAATGATGAAGCTGTGAAACAGCGTATAACTTGGTGGAAGCTAGAACTTATTATGCTGAGTGAATTTAGTCAGTCACAGAATGACAAATACTGTATAAAACCACTATTATAAGAACTCAAGAAAAGGTTTAAACACAGAAGAAAACATTCTTTGATGGTTACGGGGGTGGGGAGGGAGGGTGAGGGTTATTCAATAACTAGATAGTAGATAAGAATCATCTTAGGTGAAGGGAAGGACAGCACACACTACAGGGGAAGCCAGCACAACTGGACTAAACCAAAGCTAAGAAGTTTCCTCAATACAATCAAATACTTTAAGAGACAGAGTAGCAGGGATCCGGGGTCTGGGGACCATGCTTTCAGGGGACATCTATGTCAATTGGCATAACAAACCTTATTAAGAAAATGTTCTGCATCCTACTTTGGTGATTGGTGTCTGGGGTCTTAAAAGCTTGCAAGTGGCCATCTAAGATGCATCAATTGGTCACAACCACTTGGAGTAAAGGAGAACGAAGAACACCAAAGACACAAGGAAAGTATTGGCCCAAGAGACAGAATGCGTCACATAAACCAGAGACTTCATCAGCCTGAGACCAGAAGAACTAGATGGTGCCTAGGTACCACCAATGACCGCCCTGACAGGGAACACAACAGAGGGTCCCTGATGGAGCAGTAAAATGATGGGATGCAGAACTCAAATTCTAGTAAGAAGACCAGACTTAGTGGTCTGACTAAGACTGGAGGTGCCCTGGAAAGCATGGCCCCTGGTCTCTCCATCACCCCAGAACTGAAACAATTTCTGAGGCCAGCTCTTCAGACAGGGAGTGGACTGGACTGTGGGACATAAAATGATACTTGTGAAAAATGTGCGTCTTAGACAAGTAGATACAAGAGACCAAAGGGGCGGCTTCTGTCCAGAGGTGAGAGGGGAAGACAGAGAGAGTTAGGAGCTGGTTGAATGTTCATGGGGAATCAGGGATGGAGGGGAGGAGTGTGTTGTCGCAGAATGGGGTGAGAGGTTGAGGTCTCATAACAATGTATGTTAAAAAAAAAAATTCTGTATGGGAGACTAACTTGAAATGTAAACTTCATTTAATTACAACAATTAAAAAAAAAACAACAACCAAGAGAAAGTAGTAATATAAGATAAACACCAGAGTTGCTAAAGCAGCATTCTTCAGTAAAAATTCAGGGATGCAGCACTAGTATTCGGTGATTACATTCCCCATTATTCATTGCTTTCTAGGGCAGTCAGAGCAATTTGGCTTGCCTGAGCGTTAGATCCCAGATAAGAGACCCAATTCCTTGGACTGTGAGGTTTATAAGCTGCATAATTAGGAAAGTAGTGACCTCGTCCCTAGTGTAATCATGGCTAAGATACAATGACTTTTCAGCATGGCAAAAACATGATGTGATCAGGAGGCTGGGCTCTAAGTCCTGCAGCTGACCAGGACTAGCTGACTAGGCCATAGCAGTTTGTGTGGAGGTTTACAGGAAGTCAACATCTTTTCTGGGAAGCTGGCCTGGAATAGAACAAGTCCCAGAACTTATTAATCTTTACCTTTCTGTTATCATCATTGATCCAGAAGGGTGTCCTCTAAGCAAAATAGCTCTTCTTTTAGCAATTCTGCATAATTTCAAACTGTAATGGCTGGGGTGCCAGTCACTGTGTTTGTTGAAGGCGTAAGTAGTGGATAGTTAGATGTATCTGGTGATCACTCCCAAAGTAAAGATCATGTTCTTCTGAGGCAGATAAGGATGTCCATTTGTAAGAAAAGTCCAGGAAGCACACATTGTCTAGTGTGCAATGCTTTTAGCTAGGCTGGTATTCACAGCTGTAGTGTGGGAGATGAGAAAAGTCTTATCTAAACCTGCAGCATTACTCTCAAGTGTCTCCCAGTGATCTCTGTCACCTTGAGCAAGAAAAGAGTTGTCCTACCTTTCCTCAGCCTTGCATCCTATGATCCACTGTTGAGAATCAGTTTCATTGGCAAGCACCACACAGTATCCAGACATTTGCCAGCAGGTTCCATAAGCAGAACAAGGCTGTTAGAGACCATGCAATTACTAATGGCTCTTCCCTAATAGATGTGGCTTGTTGCCAGCTGCAATAAGACTACCACTTGCGAAAGAGGTATCAAATAATATGAGGTGAACTGGATGTTTATCCTGTGGGAACTCAACTGAAGAGAGTATGTAGTCCACACCCTCTTCCATGATTTCAGGTGTTCTTTTCTTACTAGGTGAGAGATCATCTTCTTTTAGAACAGGGTTTCTTAATCTCAGCAATATTGACACTGGGCCAGAAATTTGTCATGGGAGACAGTTTTAGGATGTTTGGCAGTATTTTTGGACTCTTCCCACTTGATACTAGTGACAACCCCAGTTGTGACAACATATCACAACCTGTGACACATTGTAAAATGTCCTTAGGGGGACAACATTGCCCATAGTTGAGAATCACTCTTCTTGAAACTTCCTTACCATATGCCCCATAGCTAAGATACTAACCTTAAGAATGGACCAAGGAGTTGTTTCACTACCAAACTCTCTCACCCCCATGGTGAAGAACTGTTTAGAATATACTAATTTTCACCCATACCACATTTGGGGAAGATATCACAGTACCTATGAAGAAACAAGGTGATTGGACATAAAAATGAAATATCATAGTACAGGGTTAAGACAATGGATGTGTCCCTGATCTATCGGACCACCAACAACCAATCAGAAGAAAGCAATAACTTCATGTCAGTGTCCACGCAACCCTTGACACAGTGTGCAAGCTAGATTTATGAGTCAAATGAGGGAGTCAGGATAGAAAGATAAAAAAGAAAGGCATAAGTAGGGATGTCTAGCCCTAGATCCCTGCACCGTAATTGTGTTGCTCCAGACATTTCCCCCACTCACAGACCCCTGGACTAACAGACAGCTGAGAACAAATGTACTGTCTTATGGGTAGGAAGAACATATACTTTTTTTCCAAACTAGGACATATCGGGGCAGTGGTGTCTTTAGGATTGGTGTCATCCAGTGTGGTAACTCATGGTGTCACCTCCTCATGCTAACTACCACAATATTGTTGCTAAAACACCAGAAAATTTGACAAAATCAGCAACTATGAAAACACCGGCAACAACAAAACCCAGTGCACGCTTGTAACACGTGCAGATGAAACCACGTGATTTGAAGCATCATTGGATAATAATGACAGCTCTACCTGGAGCACATTAGAAGGCTCAAAAAGTAAATAAGCATAGAGTTATAGCCCTGTAGGTATATTGATACATGTTTGCTGGGCTTAGGAAAAAAAAAAATTTTATAAAAAATAATTTCTGCTGAAACACTGCACAAAAATGTTATAGACAGTCATTTTGGTGTCACCCCCCTCTAAGAGTGTCACCAGATTCAGTGTGCACTCCCTCCACTGCACCTCCCCAGTGACCCCACTGAATCTGAGGGTTCACATGAGTACTATTAATAATTACTTTGGACTAAAAGATGTAAATGATACGTTCCTGGAAATCTGTGGTGGATAGCTCTATTCACGCTGGTAAACCAATCCATCCTTGCCTGTCAGTAATTGGCCTGTGTCAGGCTGTGCTAGATTGGAAGGGTCCTATCATCTACTTCTTCTGAGGGTGGTAAAGGGCAGGGAATAGCTACCTGATCCTATGCAGGATGGCTTAGTGTTGTGTTTCCTGGAGACAAAGGGCACTGTATTTACTGAGTCAATGATGCCTGGATATTTCATGAGTAAAGAGAGCAGTCCTTACGACCTTTGAATGGTATACAGGGACACCTGCAATTGGGAAGTCAACATTCCCAACCTGGCATATGTGAATCATCCCTATCCTTCAGTGTTTGATTTTTTTTTTTTTTTTTTTTACTTAAGTCTTTGATAATTTGTTTCTTCCACTACTCTGTTCTTCCCTCAACTGCTATATTCCATTATCTTGCACTGTTTATTTTATTCCTGTATCATCTTCTCTCATATTTTATGTACTTGCTGCCAGATACAGATGTGTGTGTGTATAGAGAGAGACAGACAGAGAGCTCTAATTCTGAGTGATGTTCTCAACTTTACCATTCAGTCTTTCTACTGAGATTTTCATTTGATTTTAATTTGTAGTCTTGAATTTTTATTCCCAAAACCATATTCTCTGAACATTCTTTTTATATAGCAGCCTGTTCTTACTAAACAGATGATTTTTCTTTCTGATGATACTATTGAAATGTATATTTTAAATTTCTTCCAATTAAAAAAAATTTTGTTTTTGGTCTCTGGCTTTGATATAGTACTTTAATCAAATGTGGGGTAATCCTTGTCTGCCTGCTCTTACTCAAGGGAGGATCAGTTCAAAGCTAATTGTTGACTTTGGGTGGGTTTGTTGACTTTGCATTTGGCTGTGATTTTCTGTCCTTTGAGGAACGTATCTGAGCCTATTTAAGCCATTTCTTTTTGGATGGTGATATTCCACCCCTAGCCTCAATCCACAAAACAATATTCCCCTACTAGAGTAATATAAATCTGGCTGTCATAATTCCAGGAACCAAGTGGGAAAAGAGGATAGGGGACTTAATAGTCACAACATAAATTTCAATCAATACCTCTGTTTTCATTACAGTACTTCTACTTCAACAGTGACTTCTGACCCCCAGTATAGGCACACTCGGCTTTATGCTTTTCAGAAAATAAACCTCAAGTATTCTACCAAGGTGAGAGAAGAATAGCCATCCAGGTTCTCAAAGTAGGGAAGAGATTTGAAGCTTAAATTCTTAAAAAGAACTTAATCATCTAGTTTTTAGCCCCACTTTTCTTTTTCCCAGAACATTTTTCCTGAATACCCCCAATTTCTGAGCTTTGTGGGGATATAAAAAAACAAATCCACTACTGTCCAGTCAATTCTCACTCATAGTAACCCTGTAGGACAGAGTAGAACTGCCCCATAGGGTTCCCAAGGAGCTGCTAGTGGATTTGAACTGCCGACCTTTTGGTTAGCAGCCGAGCTCTTCACCACTGCACCACCAGGGGAGTAAATCAGTTCAGGTTTCTTGAACCTGCTAGGTTAGTCACCACTAGTCATTTGTTTTCTAGTCTCCAAAAAGTTTTTGTCTTTTCTGTCCTCTTTTTCTCTTTGAGAGAATATGTCTATTGAAAACCCATTTCCTGTCG
Organism: Dugong dugon; assembly: GCA_030035585.1. Taxonomy (NCBI): domain Eukaryota; kingdom Metazoa; phylum Chordata; class Mammalia; order Sirenia; family Dugongidae; genus Dugong; species Dugong dugon. The sequence goes on along the minus strand of CM057475.1, from coordinate 34,188,096 downwards.
CTATAGTGGAATTCAGTGGAAATGGAGGTGAAAATGTCTGTTCAATCCAACACATTTTTCCAGAAATCTTACCTCAACTTTCCACAATGACAAGACATACAACATTAAACAAGGTATGCAGGGACTTAAATGCTTCATGGTATAACAATGTGTCTCTGAAAGACAGCAGAACCGTAATTGTACATTTACCACACTGCCAAGTTCTAAAATAAAATGAGGAAATATGATCAATTCAAGATGCTTATGTAAACTCTCCACTGAAACTCTATTAATAGGTCCATCTATTGATCTGAAAGATTTCCCAGAAGTCCTAGTAAAGCAAACAGTCCGTAGGTCTTTTCATATGAGAACAAGTAAGTGCCATAGAGCGGAAAAGCTGCAGTTACAGGAACAGTGCTTAAATCTCATACCATTCGTAGTGCTATCTTGAAAATTGAACTTATGAGGGGTCAGCTGTTGGCTCCTATTTTATTTCTCATAAATGGAAAGGTGTACGTTAATACCCTTGATATATGTAATACTGCAAAATGTATAACAGAACAGTCAGTGAATAAATTTACTTGAGTTTTGAATACTTCTTATTGAGTGTATTCAGACACTTCCTGTGAGCTATGTTTGACACATTTTAAGATAACTTAAAGTTTTGGTCCATATTCATGCTTTGAAAACATGTATTTTAGATCCAAAAATATTGTGTTGATGAGTTTTCTGGTCACAGGAGAGAAAATGTGAAGCTGGCTTTTAGTTGCTCAGCATTTAAACAAAATTTTATTTGAACCGTTTTGTTTTTTCTTTTAAAACTGCTCAGATTTTATTAAAATAGCATAGCTCACTTGCCTAATCCCTAGACTATTGAGTGCCAGATATTTCAAATTACCCTTTTTCTTACTGTCTATCACATTAACCAACAGTATTCCAAGAAAGGATTGTTGTAGGGGAAGAACATCATAAAGTTTAGTAAAGCAAAAGAAAGTTTTATTCAGCATATATTCAAAAGGGCAGAAGTGGGAAATGGACAACCATGCTGCCAGAGCCATGTCTGCCCGAGTCCAAGGAGATATCACAGAACAGACAAAAGTGGGAAAACGGACAAGCATGCTGTCACAGCCATGTCTGCCCGAGTCCAAGGAGATATCACAGGAGAAAACTAGGAAAACGGACAAGCTTGCTGCCACAGCCATGTCTGCCGGAATCCGAAAGAACGGTTACAGAGCCATCAGTATATATTAACATTACAAATGGGCACAACCATTGAAAGCTTAGCCTTTTTAGATTGGCTGGAAACTATGATCCTACATTTTGAATTGTCTTTCTTAACAATCATTGGTACAGGTTTCAGTAACGAGAGTCAGGAGGGTCTTCATTGATCCAACAAATTTCTATTCACTAAATGCTAACAGAAAAAGATAAGAGTAGAAAGTCTTTTGTGTTCTGTTTGATTGGCTCTACGTGGAAGTTTCCTTAAAAGGTATTTCCCAAGATTATCTTAGCTATTGTCTTTACACCTCAGGGCCCAGCTGATGTGTCCTTGTGAGTCCTCATGAGCCCAGCTCCAGCTGGGTCACATTCTCTATGCTCAAGGACAAGTAACAATAACTCCAATATTATTTCCTAAATCAGGATGGCAAAAGATTAGAGGTGAGGTGTTGTTCTTACTCTTTACTCTGTGGTAGGTTCAACACTGATGTAGATGATGATTTGCGAAAATAAAAAACAGGAATAGCAATGTCTCTGAACATAAATGTTTCCACTGCTTTAATAAGTTAGATACAGTTGCAAAAGTGGAAAGTCTCCTTAAACCATGAGCCTGAAGCTTGTCATCGACATTAGTAACACTGACACTGAATTCCATGCAAGTGAAATTGTAATCCAAGAATTCTAAATGTGGCTGCAGAAGCCAGTAATGAAATAGCTTCAGTAGGAGTCTTCTTTCTTTTTCTTGGAACAGACAAATCACAAATGCATTTTATTTCAGTTAATAGGCAAATGAATCAAATAATAACAAGTAATATCAGTGACAATATTAGAAAATATGCTCTTTTAAAGTTATGTGGTTTATTACAACTGCAAAAATAATCAGCCTTTCCAAAAAGTTTTAGAATATCAAACTGCTAAATCTATTCTTAATCAAGATGTAAAATATCAAGTGCTACATTTTTATTTTATTTTATTTTTTTCTTTGCTGTCTCCAAATATTGCTAAACATTATTTCTAATGTTTCTTACCTAAGTACCTACAGCCAGATATCACGCTAACCTTAGAAAACCCTGTGCTGCATATGAGGTACTCATTCTATAGCACCAATGAAATATCATTTTAGTAATAAAAAAAGAAAAACCAAATAAATGTTTTTATAGGAATTCCAGACCACAGGAATGTATGTGAAAAAGGGTGATACTGCTAAAAAATTATTCATAAAATTCCAGCAACTGATTTCCCATACTTAGAGTCGGCTCTTCTTTCTTTTGCATTTCTGTTATATTCCTTCATAGGAATAAAATGATGACATGATTTTTTCTTTATTTTTCCTTATTTCATTAAAATTATTTCTAATTTTAATATAACTCTGACCTTTTGTGAGCCTCTGTCCCCTCTTTCCCTGATTAAGACTTGAAAGTTTATTCTTGCTCTGTGTTACATCACTTCATTTCGTTATCTTTTTTCAAATTTCTACATGTCAAAAAACCGTATTTCCTAAGCCTCATAAAACTGAATTTACATTCAAATACAATTCATTGTGCTAAAAAAAAAAAAAAAAAAACTTTGAATAGAGAGTGGTTTTCTTCTTAGCTGTAAATGTAGAGCTACAGGATTATGTCAACTACATAAACTGAAGCATAATTCTGCAAAATACTATCCATAAAACAAATACTACCCAAGTAACAGCCTACATTAAGCAGATGACACAACCTTGCTTCCTGAAAGTGAAGAGGACTTGAAGTACTTACTGATGAAGATCAAAGACCACAGCCTGCAGTATGGATCACATCTCAACATAAAGAAAACAAAAATCCTCACAACTGGGCCAATAAGCAACATATGACAAATGGAGAAAACATGGAAGCTGTCAAGGATTTCATTTTACTTGGATCCACAATCAAGGTCCATAGAAGCAGCAGTCAAAAAATAAAAGAACACGTTGCATTGGGCAAATCTGCTACAAGAGACCTCTTTCAAGTGTTGAAAAGCAAAGATGCCGCTTTGAGGACGAAGGTGCGCCTGACCCAAGCCATGGTAATTTCGATTGCCTCATTTGAATGCGAAAGCTGGACAATGAATAAGGATGACTGAAGAAGAACTGATGCCTTTGAATTATGATGTTGGTGAAGAATGTTGAATATACGATGGACTGCCAAAAGTACGAACAAGTCTGTCTTGGAAGAAGTAAAGGCAGAGTGCTCCTTGAAAGTGAGGATGGTGAGACTTTTTCTCAGGTACTTTGGACATGTTATCAGGAGGGACTAGTCCCTGGAGAAAGACATCATGCTTGGTAAAGTAGAGGGTCAACAAAAAATGGAAAGACCCTTCATGAGATGGGTTGACACAGTGGCTGCAACAGAGGGCTCAAACACAGCAACATTGTGAGGATGGCACAGGACCAGGCAGTGTTTTGTTCTGTTGTACACAGGTTCTCTATGAGTAGAAACCAACTTGATGGCACCTAATAATGCCATCCATATGCTTACAGAGAGTGATTACCTTTAATATATAATTTACTAAACTAAGCCCGACTGGTGATCTAAAATGACTCAGTGCCAATCATCTGGGGAATAAATGAAAATAACGTAGTCTCCCAGAAGAGATTATATTTCATTGATGACCAGAATATACTAAATTATGGATTTTATATAGAATAATAAACCTTGTGCTATTATTGGTGCAAAGTAATCTATCTAAATTTTAGTTTTGTGTTCAAGTAAAGAAGTTAAAACAAGAATTTCCCGGATACAAGTTTAATCTGCCTTACAAAAAATTTGCCAACTGGAAGTGATAACATTTATTTAATCTGACAAGGAAACCAAACCACAGACAGTTTTATATGCATCCTACATTTATTATGTCAATTTGATCATGATAAAAAAGAAACATTTGTGAACAACTGAAAGTATAAGTCAGCAGAAAAAAAATTAGGAATAATAAATCATCCTGAAATGAGTTGTGGCACAGCTTTGCTGGTTTTCCTTAAATAGTGTTTGGCTTGTAAAAATGAGTTATTTTAGTTTACAAAGAAAGGATACTCATCCATGCACCTCTAAAAATCTCTAGAGATGTAAGTGAGTAGGAAACTATCCCAGAAACCATACAGACAGGTCTTTAGAAAAATAAAAATGCCATTTAAGATACAACAGTATTTCAAGATCTCAAAGACAACTAACAACAAGTATGAACAGCAATTCTGGTTATTCAACAATTCTAGCAGCTGTCCTTTCAGAAGATATCCTCTGCCTGCTATTCTTGTGACCCGTCATTATGGCATTTGGTTATTTTCTGACTGATTTATAAGTGTGTTTGACTGATAAAATTGTGGGATTAACAGTGAGACTTTATCATCTTCTCATTCTCATGGAATCCTTTAAAGTTGTACTGAATCTTGTGGTAAACCCTCCTAAACGCTTTTTTGGTGCTTATTATCCCAGAAGGTACTTAATCTGAGAGTACTGAGGACTGACAATGCTCAGCTGAATCCCCCTCCAGGAACTGTTACCAGTCAGAGAGTCCCTTTAACCAAGGTCACTTCCCTCCCATCCCACTTCCAGTGAATGTTTGCGCAGAGGTATAAAAGCCTAGTTCACTTTCTCAGGCAGGATGCTTCGGAAGGGCCATTCCACATCCAAGCTCTTTGTGGGAGTGGCTAACGTCTTTTGTTGGACTGAATCTCTGTTCAACTCCTCCCTGTGCCCAATTATACTTCCTTCCTACAGGCGTTAATTCAGCAAACAAATCTGCAACTTACTGTCTGTTTCCCAGGGGCGCCAATCTAAGATTTTTGGTACTAAAAGTGGTTCATGGAAGTAGACTCCAAAGTAAGATTTTGAAACTAGGTCACCCACCAGCAGACTGGCAATGAGGACATCATCCCTGTTGGTAGGTGGGACCATGATAGCCCTTATAATTCTGTGGCTACACAATTGTTAAAATTTACTGACGTTGAACTGGGAAAGGACAGTCGAGGCAGGAAATACACTTACAGGTGCCATGTCTTAAGTGTTTGAGTAATATGGAGGAAATGTAAATTATAGGCTTAAGGAATTGGATGGTGTTGCTAAGGCAATCAATGCATTTGAAAAAGGTAGTGAAAAGCTAAAGATAATGAATCACAAATCTAAGATGAAGTGTGGAAGTTAAAGGGATTTCTTAGTAGCATAAAAATATTCTCATTTCTAAATTAAAAAAGGACGATAGGAAAAAAAAAACTGAGGACCAGGCCTAGGATATAATTATAAAAAAAAAAAAAGCAGAACTAAAGAAGACATTTAATTTTCAATACTGGCAATTCTGCTACACCAAATTAAGGCCCTCACTGAGAAAGTGTAAAAGGAACCTTAGTGCAGAATAGGAACATGTGGACCAGATTAAGTGAGAATCTTGAGTCCCCGGAGCTCCCTAAACACTCTGGGCCTGCAGGATGGGCCTTTTCTTCCCAGTGAAATTAATTATCTCCCCTTTCTTGAAAATGATGCAGAAAACTCTGCCTTATAAGACAAAAAACAACCATCAACCCTCTTCGTCAGCAGATTAATAACTAGAGTTAAACCATAGTATAACCTGATCAAGGTCTGCTAGGAGAAAGGTGGGACTATACTACAAAAAAGCTACAGAAGGTAATTAATACGGTAGGAGCCAGGACAATATGTATGGTAATAGGTACTGAGTGTGCTGAACCAAGGGGGAAAGGAACATAAAGTTGGATAAAATCATGGCTTCAATTACTTAGTAACTTGCCATTGAATATGGCAAAGGTGTTATTTTTCATTTTTATGAGGAAGGATACTGCAAGTAAACTCAAAGTCACAAAATAATAAAAGTGCAATGCAATATCTGTGAACAGCACACATGACGATTGACAAGAGTATTGAAATACAATTAAAACCTCATGCCAGTTTAAGTCAGTTTCAGACACAGTCAGCATGCAAATTCAAGAAACGTGATTTCAAAGTCTTGCTCTTAACCACTAGACTGCAATTATTTTTGCCTAGATGACCAAAAAACCAAACCAGTTTCTGTTGAGTTGGTTTTGCCTCATGGAGACTGTATGTGTGTGAGAGTAGAACTGTAGGTACTGCATGGAGTTTTCAGTGACTGTTTTTTTGGAAGTAGATTGCCAGGAGTTTCTTCCAATGTGCCTCTCGGTGGACTCAAACCTCCAACCTTTAGATTTGCATTTGAGTGTTTTAACCATTTACACTACCCAGACAATGTACTAAAAACCATTAAACCTGAACACAAATACACTCAAACATAATAATATGAGGTAACTATAGTTTAGGAGCCAAAAAGACCAAGGTAAGTTTCCAGTTATGGAGACTTTGAGCAAACTCATTTAATTCTATCTCAGGCTCTTGATCAATAAAATGTGAATGTTAACAATGAATTTGAAAAGCTTTTTGAGGTTTAAATGAGATAGTCGGAGCTTAATACACATTAGTCCTTTTATTCTGAAAGAAGTGTTTAAAAAATCCTTTCCCTTTCTCCTTCTTTATTGACAAATTTAACCTTGTAATAACATCCTAACTCTGTTCCTTTGGAAACCTGATAAAAATGGAAGGTCAGCATCATTATTAGGCAGCATAGGCTATGTTAAAGTGACCTCCAATTGGTAAATTGTGTCTGGATTGGAACACTATAAATTAACTATAAATACATATTGAAAAGCCATAGCTTGGGTTTCCTGAGTGACTCTTGTAACAGAGTACGTCATTTGTTCTTTAGAAGCTATGCCTATAAGACTGCTATAAAATTTTGTGGTTCCTATTTGGAACATGGGCTTCTAAATGAAGGTGGCTGAATATTCCACCCAATTGAGTCTCCTTCACTCATTGTTGAACTTTAACTTGAGGTGCCAGAATATTAGCCATAAAAACTGGTGTATGGTTTGTTCTGAGTACTTCCACTAAGGAGAAATTCTGTGGCTGTCCTGCTGTTTCACTGACATTTTTTATTTCATTGCTCTTTTATTATTCTATTTCTTGTCCTATGTTCTTCTAAGTGATTCTGCTGCCAAGTGTAGCCTGTTCAAATCTCGTGAGTCTGAGTGTTTAAATGAGTCAGAAATGTACCCTTATTGAGTGTTACGTTCTTTTTCCAAATCATGACAATGCAACTAAAAATCTGAATACAATTTGTTGCATCACAAGGTGAAACGGCTAGTAGCAGTAAGAACTATATGTCGGGCTCATAACTAAATTTAAGATTAAATCCTTAAAAACCACCCAGTGAATTTGTACAGCAAAGTTGAAGTGTGACGGGCTTCCCATATTCATCAATGAAGATCCAACTCTTCACTTGGTGAAGATTCTTAAAATCAGATTGTAGTAAATTTGTTCAGTGTGGGCTGCTGCATGCCTAAACAACCCAAAACACTGAACCAATGAGTTGCAAACCTTACAACATTTTATTTGAATTGAAGGCCCATATAAAATTAGGAGAAAAATTGCCTCATTTCACAACCAGTACTACTCTAACAGAAGCCAAATGATTTACAGAGTGAAAACAAATAGAGATGAAGTTTTTAGACAGGTTATCTCAAGAGTTCAGGCTCAGGGTTGAGCTGGTACAAAGGAAAATTAGTCATATACTCACTGACCTATCAAGAAATCTTTGCCTTCTGTACTTTGTAAGGGAGTAGAGGTTGCAGGTGAGTCTCATTTCAATCAATTGCACCAGATGGAGAGGAAATATAGAACCATCCAGACCATTTCTTAGAGACCCCAATCTGAAATATACTCTTTAGTCATCCTCCTGAATGTGCACAGTTTCATACCAACATGAGATATGAAGACAAATGTATTCTACTGACTAACCAGTTGGCTTTATCGTGAAGCTATGGTGGCAGAGGAGAAGATGGATATAAAAGAGCAAAAAAGAGCCTAACAAGGTGTTGCTGCTTCACACTTATGAAAGCGTGCTACAACACAGATGCACCTTGAAAACATTGTGTTGAGTGAAATAATCCAGACTTTAAAAAAATATTGTATGAATCTACTTATATAAAATATCTAGAATAAGCAAATGCATAGAGACAAAAGTTTATTATTGCTTACCAGGGACTAGGGGGGCAGGGGAAAATGGAGAGTTATTATTTAAAGGGTACTGAGTTTCTGTTAAGGAGACCTGGTGGAGCAGTGGCTAAAGTGTTCAACTACTAACTGAAGGGTCTGTGATATGAACCCACCAGTCACTCTGTGGGAGAAAGATGTGGCAGTCTGCTTTCATAAAGATGTACAGCCTTGGAAACCCTATGGGGCAGCTCTACTCTGACCGATAGGGTCACTATGAGTTGGAATCGACTCAACAGCAATGGGTTTGTTCAGGTAGAGAAGGAGAGAGTGTTGATACATCACGAGGTTGGCAACTAATGTCACAAAGCAATTTCTTTATTAACTGTTCAGTGAGAAACTAATTTGCTCTATCAAGTTTCACCTAAAGCGCACACACAGATTAAAAAAAAAAAAACCTTTATTTGCCTAAAAAAAAAGACAAATCTTTTGTTATATATATGTATTTACCACAATTAATAAAAAAAGAAAATTATGGTCAACAACAAAAAAAGTATTTTTGCTAGAAGGAAGAAGAAACTAAAATGTTCCAGATGTTTCCTATTTTTCTAAATTCACTTATAGAAGAAGTATATAGAGACAATAGAAAATAAATGCAAGAGCCCAGAAGACTGAGGTCAAAATTGTTGGTAGAAAGAGCATGGGAAGAGTATCATACAGTGCCCTGTCAAACTGACACATCTAGCTGCAGGTAATGCTACTTGCTTCTGTTGGAGACACCTGGTCATCAGCCACTTTCCCTTCTGCCCCTGTCCCTACTGCATGTTCAGCTAGCCTAGTTTCCTAAAAGGGTCCTGACATATTTAATGCCAAAATTTATATTTGCACACCAAAAATACGGTTCCTTTATTTTGTTTCTCTTTTACAGTGCCGTAACTTGTTATATTTAAAATCTTAATAATGTAAAAATAGAGAAAATTAACACAATAATGACTCTCTTGATTTATCTATTAATTTTCCATTATCTATTCATTTTTTCTTTTTGAAACACTCTTTCTTATTTGCCTCATTACTTAGCAGTGTTAACCCTTAGTAAAAGCTGCATAGCTAGTTTTTTTAAAATTATTACTCAATAGCGTGACATCATATTCTCAGTCTATACCAGTTTTCTCAAACTTTTTCACTTTTATATGCCTACCAGTTTGCATAGGGCCTAGCACATTTTTTACTTGTATACATGAATGAATGAATGAGGGTTTTATAGCAGTATCCAAGTTGTATTTTCCAGATTTGGACCCCTATTCACAGGACTATGGGATTCCCACTTGAACATTGTTTCAGAAGTGGCCAGGGGTCTCTCATATCTTAGCCCATATGCTCTGACTTCCTTCCTCTTGTGACCAATGAATTGTGCACATTCCCACAGCTAATCTTTGCTTTTATGCACTAGATCCCAACCCTCTGGGCTCTCTCCTTCACCAGCATGTTTCCTCTATCTACTAATCATTCTTACTAACATACTAATTTGTTATAATTTTCCCATCTTAAAACACAAAACAAAACTCAGAAAACTATCGACCTCAAGTTCCAGTTCAGCTTCTGTCCAATTGCTGTGCTCCCCTTCATAGTAAAATCCCTTGAGTGGCCACTACTAGCTTAATACTGCCATAGACCAGTTAGCATTTCTTTCCTTCCTGACTCTGGAACTGCTCATGGCTTCTTTAGTTCCATGTGGTGGTGAGGCCGTAATCTATCACTCCTAATTTGTGAGATCTTTGATATTCTACCAGCCCTTCTCCACCTATGCTCATGATGTAGAGGCAGATTTTCATACAGCTGTGTGCTTTCCTGCTCCTGATGCTTTCTGAGTGGGTACCCAGGTGCCAGAGCAACTGACCTGTTGTAAGCTAGTCTGTCCTCCTACTTAACACTATCCTTTTCTTCCATTGCTCCTTCTCCTTCTTTGTCAATGGTTCCATAAGTTCCCATCCCTATAATGAAAAAAATCCCTTTCATAATCCAGTCTGCTCCACAGGTCATATGAACTAAGTTTCTTAAGGATTTGAGTTATACAAGTCATCTTAGATTTAAGAATATTCTGAATTTTAAGGATTTTCAAGATTAACTGTGAAATCTCTCTGTATGTTGTGCCTGTTCATAGATATAGTCTCAATCTTTGTACCCTATGGTCAAACGTGCCTATCTCCTGTGAGAGACTTGGAGTAACAAAGTGTTGACCACGCAGCAGATACTTGTAGAATGATAAAGTTTAAGGCATTTAATTCTCAAATTGATAAAACACCAAAGAACATATTTATCAAATCAACAAACCACCAGCATCTAGAACACTCCAATATTTTCTATCTCTTTGGTTCAAATTGAAAAAGAAAACAAAATCTTACAGATTCCATTTGGAGATTAAAAAATATGTGATACTTTTCAAAAGCTGCTTTCCTTCTTTGAGAGCAATACTATGAGAATATAAATCACTTAGGATACTATGACTTTCCATTGGGAGGATATCAAGATAACTTGCTTCCAATGTGTGTATATACATATGTATATATATATATAGCAAGCTGATATTGTTGAGCAAATGCCGAAACATCTGATGGAAAAATAAAAATTAAATTCTTATTGCCCAAAGTCACTAGGTACATCCTTATAGTAGAAAGATCCAAAGGAAAATAAAACAAATGTGTTACAGTTACTGAGCAAAATAAGATGCGGACACATCACTTGTCTTCTCTCTGGTTCCAAGACTCTGCACAAAGAAAGCCTCTCTAGTTTCTCAGAAGTGGGGCAGGATTCCTCAGCCACTTCAAAACCTATTTCTTCTTGCTAGGCATAAAATCTCACCCAGGCTTTCAGTATTATTTAAATCCAAAGTTAACCATACGCTGTGACTTTAAGATAAAATTAATTGAATAGAAATATTATCTTATTCTCAAACACATATGTTCTCCATATACATCATTATATGATTCTACTTAGCAAAATATGACATTCTGAGCCTCTGTAGACTCTCTATATCCAAAAAAATGAGAAAGAGAAGGAGAGAAAAGGAGAAGGAGGAGGAGTAGAAAGTAAAGAAGAAGGAAAAAGGAGGAAATCCAGAGTAGGGAAAACTATGTAAATGAGAAAGTGGCAGGAGGAGAGAGCAAGGAAGCATGGCAGACTCTTCAAATTAGGGGACTGACCAGAGTATAATGTTTCATAGGCACAAAGGAAATAATGCTAAAGAACATACTAGTATGCACAGAATTTTTTTAAAGGATTAAATATAAGGGCATTGCGATATTTCATAGAAGTTTCATGATGACATTGCAATGATAGCCATTAGCATACATCCTTTCTGCTTCTTCAGGAAATTTTAATAGGCACATTAGAGGTATGCAGATGCTGGGAGCCTGCTCCTTCGTAACTCACAGAGTGCTACCCAACTCCTCACAGCTTTAACAGAAATGGCTCTTCACGTCTACTCACTGCGACCTGTTTCTCCTTCCTACGCCAAAGATTCTGCCCCCGAGAAAGCTCTTTTGTAGAAAATGAATTTTATAAAGTGATCTATTCTTGACAGCATGAAATAGATTCAAACAGAGAAATGATTATTCAAACCAAACACTAAAAGATCAATTGAATAAGACATAAACAGAAAAACCAAACCCATTGCCATTGAGTTGATTCTGACTCATAGTGACCCTACAGGACAGAGTAGAACCGCCCGATAGGATTTCCAAGACTGTAAATCTTTACAGAAGCTGAGGCGATCCACACAGATTGTGGCGGTAACCAAAAAAACAAAAACTCATTGCTGTTGAGTCAATTTCGACTCATCGTGACCCTATAAGACACAGTAGAATTGCCCGGTAGGGTTTCCAAGGCTATAATTTTTAAGGAAGCAGACCGCCACATCTTTTTCCCATGGAGATGCTGGTGAGTTGGAACCGCCAACATTTCGGTTAGCAGCCAAGCACTTTAACTACTGTACCACCAGGGCTCCGTGGTGATAACATTAAACGTGAACTCATCATGACTTCCTCAGTTTTTACCCAAACTTCTCACATGTTCAAGCTTCTTTCTTGCTCCTGATCAGTATTTTCTATTGTTGTTGTTGATTTTCATGATGTCTTTCTCATTGTCCAGTCTTTAGACTTGCAAACTGACTGTGGTTTTCTCAGACTGACTCCCAGTTTTCTCTGAACTATTTTACCTCTGGGTCTTTCTAGTCTATTCTGCCTCCCCTTGGTAAATTTCACTCTTCTGAATTCAAGTATTAGAACAGAAACCATATGACAGCCCCCATTGTTAAGCATCCTTCCTCCATAAACAAAGAGAAGGATGGAGGAAACTAAACAACACTTTCCTTTGCCTAGAAGGTCCTTCTCCCTTATATTTACATGTACGAGCCCAACATATTCTTCAAGGGCAGCTAGTACACCCCTAACATCAGTACCGGTGTGATTCTAGTATAAAAAATGCCAGTCCATGCTCTGCCCTGTTTAATATTTCTCCAGAGTTTACATGGTGGCTCAGGCTTCCCAAAAGTGCAAAAGCACTTCTGTGTCTTATGTTTAGAACTGGGACTGTGCTGCTTTTGCCTTATCCGAATGGTACAAACAAGTCAAGTTTAGCTCAGATTTAAGGGGCCATCTTAAATACCAAGAGTTATAATTCACTGGGAGCAAACTGACAAACTGTCTAATCAGTAAAGTTTGCAAATATCTACTACTGAACCCAAAATCTGAACGTATATTTGTTTAACACACCTATTCCAATGCAATTAGCTGGAGATGAAAACAATGCCATTATATATATACGTATCTATTTGATGCCATTCTCCATTAAAGAACTTGAGCAGCGTTCCAGGGGAAGGTAGAAGATTTTAACTTTTCTGCCTGAATTCATTTCTAATTCTATTTTGAAATTAGACCTCTTGATGATTATTAATATTTAGTAACATTCCGAACATAACTGCATGGAGAAGAATGGACACACTCTTCTTAATATAAAGTTACCTGTATTTACAATGATGATCAACTAATAAGACTTATATTCTCAGAACACACATGAAAATTAGGATCATTACTATATAGTAATCTATTCACACAGGTGCCTATGAAACAAAATAAACATAGCAATAGCAGACTAAGACAGGGAGTCCTTTAATTTGTTTCACTAAGGTGGCAAGAGGAATCTTGTTAGAAATCAAATCAATAAATCTTATTTTCTTTTATAAAGGAAAAAAATGAACAGAGGGGCTACTAATATTCCTTTGCTTATAAATAGTAAATCGTAAATTTCTCTTTCAATTGTTGTAAAAATGATTCGGCATCAGACCTTGCCTAACTTCAGGAGGGAGGAAGAAAATTAAGATCAAGATGAGCCCAAAGCTAATTCCTATGAGATGGAGGTCAGACATACCTCCATTTTCCAACATTTTTACCAATTCTGACAGCAGCTGTCCCTCCCACCACACTCTACTTCTCCGTTGGGTTCGATAATTCATTGCAATGACTACACAGAACTCACTAACTGTACTTACAAATATGGAATTTATTAGGGAAGTAACAGGTTACCTCAAGATAAGGATCAATTTGAAAGTAAGAAGAACAACTCAGGACACAGTTCTTTTAACAGGACAGCTTCTTCTTGGCTACTACCACTGGTCCCTTGGTCTTAGCCTGGGCCCTCTTTCCTGGCCTGGACCCTTGCTCTTAGCTCCTGCTTGGGCATGGCCTCTGCCCTGCTTGTGCAAGTGTTACAACTATTTCTTTAGCTCTGCCATTAAGTGTCTAGAGACACCCCGCTCCATCAGCAAGTCTCCTGCCTGAAGGCTCTCAGCTCTCTCTCTCCATGGGCCAGGAAGCCCACCACACCTTCTTGCACCAGTCTCCTTGTTCCCACTGTCTTGTGTCATTTTCAGTGTTACAGCTCTATCTCCTAGGTCCAGAAGGTTCTCAGTGCAAGGACCCCAGGTCCAACGGACATGCACCACTCCTGGCTCTTCTTCTTGATGGTAGTGAGATCCTCCTCCAGTCTCTGGAATTGGCTCCCTGTAAGCCTAATGGGATAGCAAAACTGACCAATCCACTACAAAGGTTCCATGTACCTTATTTGAATAGTCCCACCTCCACAAGGGTTTGTGAACCTTATTTGCATTAGCAGGTTGTCCATTTCCCTTGATGGGCCAAAGAACCTTATTTGCATAATCCCATCCAATCATTTTGTGGGAGTTACAAAACCATGGCTAGAAGGGCCATATAATAGCAATTCGCTGCATTCCAATTTTTAATATCAACTAGCTTAAGATGTAATTAACCCTACATTGAAATACTTGAAACCTTAGTTCACTCAGATACGTTAGTCAGTCAATTCCCTGAGGGAGAAGTATCTGGGCTACAAACCTTCAAGCTTCCATTGCAGATCTTATGATGTTTACCTTTAAGAACAAAGTTCTCAGTAATAAGTACTACTTCCCCTGAAAGTGAAGAGAACTTGAATCACTTACTCAGGAAGATCAAAGACTACAGCCTTCAGTAAGAAGAACACCTCAACATAAAGAAAACAAAAGCCCTCACAACTGGACCAATAAGCAACATCATGATAAATGAAGAAAATATTGAAGTTGTCAAGGATTTCATTTTACTTGGATCCACAATCAATGCCCATGGAAGCAGCAGTCAAGAAATCAAACGACATACTGCACTGGGCAAATCTGCTGCAGAAGACTTCTTTAAAGTGCTAAAAAGAAAGATGTCACTTTGAAGACTAAGGTGTCTGACCCAAGTCATGGTATTTTCAATCGCTTCATATGCATGAGTAAGGAAGACCAAAGAAGAGTTGATGCCTTAGAATTATGGTGTTGGTGAAGAATATTGAATATACCATGGACTGCCAGAGGGATGAACAAATCTGTCTTGGAAGAAGTGCAGCTAGAATGCTCTTTAGAAGCAAGGATGGCAAGACTTTGTCTCACATACTTTGAACATGTTATCAGCAGGGATCAGTCCTTGGAGAAGGACATCATTCTTGGTAAAATGGAGAATCAGCATAAAAGAGGAAGGCCCTCAACGAGAGGGATTGACATAGTGACTACAACAATGGGCTTAAGCATAGCAACAAATGTGAGGATGGTGCACGATGGGGCAACGTTTCATTCTGTTGTAAGAAGGGTTGCTATGAGTTGGAAACAACTCGATGGCACTTAACAAAAACACTTACTTAAAAATAAGAAATACTACCCTTAGTCAGAGGAGTCTTATTTGGGATCCAGAAAGCATGATGGTGGAAGAAAGGGACAGAAGGATAGCAATGCTGTGTGATAACTGTTCTTGGCAATAATTATTCCAACGTCTGCCAAATACCATTTATTTTATTTGGTGGGTTGATTGATATAATACAACTCAACTCACCTATTGCCTGGCCTGTCCCTGCTGGAACAACCTTTCCACATTTAAAACACCCCTACTCTAACCAGGCACGTAAAAGACCTAGTTGGAAACAACTCGATGGCACTTAACAAAAACACTTACTTAAAAATAAGAAATACTACCCTTAGTCAGAGGAGTCTTATTTGGGATCCAGAAAGCATGATGGTGGAAGAAAGGGACAGAAGGATAGCAATGCTGTGTGATAACTGTTCTTGGCAATAATTATTCCAACGTCTGCCAAATACCATTTATTTTATTTGGTGGGTTGATTGATATAATACAACTCAACTCACCTATTGCCTGGCCTGTCCCTGCTGGAACAACCTTTCCACATTTAAAACACCCCTACTCTAACCAGGCACGTAAATGACCTATACAAAGAAAATGACAAAACACTACTGCAAGAAACCAAAAGAGATTTAAATAAATGGAAAAACATACCATGCTCATGGATAGGCAGACTCAACATTGTGAAAATGTCAATTCTACCCAAAGCAATCTATTAACACAATGCAATCCTGATCCAAATACCAACAACATTCTTTAAAGAGATGGAAAAACTAATCATTAACTTTATGTGGCCCCAGATAAGTAAAGCACTATTGAAGAAGAGGAGTCTTGGTGGCCAAATGGTTAAGCATTTGGCTGCTAGCCAAAAGATAGGTAGTTCGAGTCCACCACTGGCTCCTTGGAAACCCTATGGGGCAGTTATACTCTGTCCTATAAGGTCACTATGAGTTGGAATCAACTCAATGGCAGTGGCTTTTGGTTTTACTGAGGAAGAAGAATTAAGTAGGAGGACTTGCACTACTTGACCTCGGAACCTCCTGTATAACCTGGTACTGGTACAATGGAACAGAATTGAGAATCCAAATGTAAATCGATCCACATATGGTCATCTGATCTTCGACAAGGGCCCAAAGTTCATCAAACGGGGAAAAGTCATTCTTCTTAAAAAATGGTTCTGACAAAACCGGATGTCCATTTAAAAAAAAAAAATGAAATGGGACCCATACTTTACACCATACACAAAAAATAATTCAAAATGGATCAAAGACCTAAACATAAAACCAAAATCCATAAAGATCATAGAAGAAAAGGCAGGACTAACTCTAGAGGCCCTAATACATGGAATTAACAGGATATAGACCATAAGTAACAACACAAAAACTCTAGAAGATAAGCTAGATAGCTGGGATCATCTAAAAATTAAACACTTATGCTCATCAAAAGACTTCATCAGAAGAGTGAAAAAAGAACCTACAGACTGGGGAAAAAATTTTGGCTACAACAAATCCGACACAGGTCTAATCTCTAAAATCTACAGGAAAATCCAACACCTCTACAGCAAAAAGACAAATAATCCAGCTAAGAAATGGGCAAAAGGCCAACACACTTTGTACAAGGCAAGGTCATGAAAGCTCCATAGACACATCCAAAATCCCCGAGGGACCAAATTGCTGGGATGGGGGCTGTGGGGACCATGGTCTCGGGGAACATCAAGAACAACTGGCATAACATGGTTTATAAAGAAAATGTTCTACATTCTACTTTGGTGAGTAGCTTCTGGGGCCTTAAAAGCTTGTAAATGGACATCTACGATACTCCACTGGTCTCATTCCTTTGGGAGCAAGGGAGAGTGAAAAAAACTAAAGACACAAGGGAAAGATTAGTCCAAAGGACTAACGGACCACAACTACCAAGGCCTCCACCTGTCTGAGTTCAGTACAACTAGATGGTGCCTGACTACCACCACTGACTGCTCTGACAGGGGTCACAATAGAGAGTCCCGGACAGAGCTGGACAAAAATGTAGAACAAAATTCTAACTCACAAAAAAAGGACCAGACTCATTGGCCTGACAGAGACTGGAGAAATCCCGAGAGTATGGCCCCTGGACACCCTTTAAGCTCAGTAACGAAGTCACTCCTGAGGTTCACCCTTCAGCCAAAGATTAGACAAGCCCACAAAACAAAATGAGACTAAAGCAGCACTCCAGCCCAGGGCCTAGGACTAGAAGGCAGGAGGGGACAGGAAAGCAGGAAACAGGGAACCCAAGATAGAGAAGGGAGAGGGTTGACATGTTGTGGGGTTGTTAACCAATGTCATAAAACAATATGTGTACTATCTGTTTAATGAGAAGCTAGTTTGTCTTGAAAACCCTCATCTAAAGTATTTAAAAAACAAAGGGTTGGGGGTAAAGGAAATGAACGGACACTTCACCAAAGAAGACATTCAAGTGGCTAACAGACACATGAGGAAATGCTCGTGATCACTAGCCATTAGAGAAATGCAAATCAAACCCACAATGAGATAACATCTCACCCTGACATTACTGGCATGAATCAAAAACACAGAAAATAACAAATGCCGGAGAGGCTGTGGGGAGATTGGAACTCTTATGCGCTGCAAGTGGGAAGGCAAAATGATACAACCATTTTGGAAAACAACAAGGTGCTTCCTCAGACAGCTAGAAATACAAACACCATGTGATCCAGCAATTCCACTTCTAGGAATATATCTGAGAGAAATAAGAGACATCACACGAATAGACATATGCACACTCATGTTCATGGCAGCATTGTTCACAATAGCAAAAAGATGGAAACAATCTAGATGCCCATCGACAGATGAATGGATAAATAAACTATGGTACATACACACAGTGGGGTACTACACAACGATAAAGAACAACGATGAATCTGTGAAGCATCTCACATCATGGAGGAATCTGGAGGGCATTATGCTGAGTGAAATAAGGCAATCACAAAAGGAAAAATATTTTATGAGACCACTACTGTATAAACTCATGAAAAGGTTTGCACACAAAAAGAAACAGTCTTTGATGGTTACGAGGGAGGGTGGAGATGGAAAAACGAAAATAAACAGGTAAATAGTCCCTACTGTCCTGTGAGCCTCTCCTTTTTTTAATACTTCTTTTACTTAACACTTACTTTAGGAAAATGCCAGAGCCCAGAAAGGCCACCCAATGCCCTGTGGATGTAAGAGAGAGGGCCCTCACTTTCCCATTTTCATTAGAGTTCTTTAAGAGGAAACAGTGTATTACATAGTCAGACCAGGAAATTCCATTCGCTGAGGGAATGAAGAAACTCTGTTTTTATAAAACCTCCATGGGTCAGTCCTGACTTAAACAATGGCTTCTTCTGGCCTGAGAGAAACTTGATCCTTTACTTTACCTTGCCCTGGAGATGAGTGATGCTTTATTTATTAAACAATAAACAAATAAAAATCTAAACACAAGCAGAAAATGTGAATAGGAGTTGAGTTGTATTTTCAGGACTTGGGATAAAGTTTTATTCTCTGTGTATTTTGTTACCAAGCACCACAATCCCATCGTACTTATAAATGAATCTTATTGATGGATTTACTTCTAGGGAAGACAAAAATAAATAAATGAAAGGAAAGTAACTAAAAGTATATTAGCTAAAGTTTTTGCTCAGAATTGAATCGATAAACTCCAGGCCTTAGAGATAAGTATTTCTAATGAAAATGTACACTTGTTCATCATTATACAGTCAATACAGTAAATAAACTGGTTGACAAACTTGTTTCTGCCTATTTTCTCTTTTCCTACTCTAACTCCAGCAGAGATCACATTTCAGAGAGTTCCATCATTGGTCTCTCTCTCTCTCTCTCCATGTTGTAAATCAGTCATAGTTAAATGTAAATATACCATGCAAAACTTACGATGAAATATCTATTGATCTATCTGTCTGTCTATCTATGTAGAGAGAAAAAAAAAATATGGTTTCCTTAATAGTATATAATTTGATACTTCAAGAAGTGAAGATACAGGTACAGTTGTGGAAATTTTGTCTCTTTCCTCACTGAAAGCTTGAAACCACAAATTTTCTGCCCTCTCTCCTCATGTGGAGAGAGATTTTGCTTCTCTCTACTTTCTCTTTTGAAGTCTTGGGAAAAAAGGGACTAATCTGTTTGGTTGACTCCTTGTGAGCATTGGATCATGGTGTCTTAGTTATCTAGTGCTGCTGTAACAGAAATACTGCATTTGAGCAGCAATCATATTTTATTCACATTTGACCTCCATAGAGACAAGAAAAAGTGGGTTAACATTTGATCCCTAACAATATTGACTTTAGTTAAATTTTGTTATCTTGCATTTAAATAAACATAAAATACCAACAAGAAAAATTAGAAAATATTGGTACAGGGATTACCAGTGGGGTATATAATCTAGGTTACACTACCAGCAAGCATTCCTCCTTCCTCTGCTTCCTATTTCTCGGCATTGCCCAGGTTATGTTAGTTATCCATGTGGTTCCATTTCCAATTCCAAAAGTAGAGGACATAACCAGTCAGGATGGCATTTAACTGTCCTGACCAGATGTGACATTTCAGGGGTGGACATGAGTCTAAACTATCCTGATAGGAGTGAATATTAGGACTTTTGCTGGGAATTCTGGGACAAAGACACTCATATCCTGGAGTTTATGTTAACCGTCTTGCAATTACAAGCACAGCCTCCCTTTGGGTGAAGCTGAAACCGCAGAGTCAGAGCTGTTGTTGTGTGCCCTTATGTCAATTCCGACTCACAGAAACCAAACAGGACAGAGTAGAACTACCTCACAGGGTTTCCTATGCAGTAATCTTTATGAGAGCAGGTTGACAGGTCTTTTCTCCCATGGAGCTGCTGATGCGTTGAAACCACCAACCTTTTGGTTAGCAGCTAAGCGCTTAATCATTGTGCCACTAGGGCTCCTTAGAGTCAGAGCACGGACATAAAGAAACTGAGCTCTTAGTAACATCACTGAATTGTTGGATAAAACCAAATACCTTTGGGCTTCTCATGTATGTTGTATCGCTATCTGTGCATTGTTTAAGCTATTTTGAGCCAACTTTTCTCTTACTGTAACCAACACTGTGTAACTGATATAGGCTTTAAAAAAGAATGCTTAATATATATATATATATATATATATATATTTCAGATGGAATAAAAACAGCCAAGATCTGGTATTATTGACCCTCCCCCCACTCACATCTCGATTGCTGTAGTGGGAGCTGCAGAAGTATTATGGTGGTCTTATCTCTGGCCACAGTTAATTGGTCTTGGGGAAAAGTTAAAGTGGATCCATCAGAACCAGAATTTTCTAACTAGAAATAAGGAAAGACAGTCAATGGTGTTGGAAGCTGTGTGGTGTGAAGCTCAAGGGCTCTTGACGTCTGTATTCCTATGTAGATGGAACTGCTCTGTAGTGCTGTCCGGTGACGCTAACACAAATTA
Organism: Dugong dugon; assembly: GCA_030035585.1. Classification (NCBI taxonomy): domain Eukaryota; kingdom Metazoa; phylum Chordata; class Mammalia; order Sirenia; family Dugongidae; genus Dugong; species Dugong dugon. The sequence continues at coordinate 34,167,182 of CM057475.1, read as the reverse complement.
AAGAGCAAAGTTGAGAGTGGAATGAGATCCTGGCAGCATTAAGCCCATGGTTTCACTGGTCCCTGAGGTCTAATAACATCACCATCCTTCCCAGTAATAGAAGAAAATGATCCTCACTCCTGAATTATTTCCATCATTTAAAACCACAAAAGTTATGACTAATATATTTAAAATTATCTTCATAGTCCTTTTCAAGTCACAGAAATATGATGTCTAGAATTTGCATTAGAAAATCCTTTCTTTTCTTTTCTGACAACTGTTTCAATAATTGATGACAACTTTTATGAATCTTATACAGCATTTTAGTCCTCACATTTGGGAGAACAAATGCATGCATATATACTAAATATTTCAGTGCTGTAAATTTAGACTCAGGATTTTAAAGCAAATAATAAAGCACTCAAAAGATGTTCTTGCTATGTATAAAATCAGCAGAAAACTCTGAAGTGAATCAGCTTTGTAGGCACAATAAGACCATCAAGTACCATTCTGTACATAAAAATCAAATGTTTACCAAGTAGCAGGTAAAAGCTATTTTATGAAGCTGTGTGTATACAGGAGTGCTTTGCTGTTGAGCATTGCACACACAAGCATGGATAGCCTGGTTGAAATCACAGAATGCCAGGTTAAACTTGCACAACAACAGCAAAAAGTTTTGGAGAATGAATATTTGGGGACTTAATTCAGCTCCACTTCCTAGGCCAGAATAAAAATGAACAAACTTTGAAATAACGTCTGATAAGCCTTGGACTATCAAATGGGCAAGTAATTCTTCTTCTTTCTTTGCACGTGCACGTAGTAGTTCATCATATTTTGTAATTTCCTTTTTGTTCTCAAAAAAGGCTGAGTGTATGCTCCTTGACCAAATATCTATACCATGCATGTATTTTCCTTATATCCAGGTTATTTTTTGCTCAGACTGAGTGGATGGTTCTAGAAACTTATTTTTGAATACTTATTTTAGCATTAATATCATTAAACAGTACAATAACAGAAATAAAAATCATCCTAGAATTCAATCAGTGGATGTGATAGCTTGGTCCTCTGACAAAATGCTTAGCCTTAAAAGGATTTAGACAAACAAAAATCTGAGTTTAAAGTCAAAATTTACCCTCATTGACTGTCAATCTGAAAAGCGAAGCCAAAATAATTTCCTGTCTTTTTGTTGTGTTTACTGAGACTGAGCACACTTTCATATCCATATGTTATATGATATTGAGAATCAGTAAAAAACTACTTAGCTGTTTGACTCCAGAAATAGTTGCTCCTGAAATAGAAGACTGTGAACCAACTCAGATAGCTTACTTATTAGGACTAGTTTGTTACTTTAAGACACTTACTCGCTGTGCCAACTAATGCAAAGCTGTAATGTCATAGATTGTACACAGTCTCAACTAATTATTTGTCTGGCAACACCTTCCTTAAAATAACCCAGCCAAGGCTACAGCATTTTCTCAATATCTTCCCCTGATATCCCTTGTCTGGTACACTACTAAGACTGTGTCAAGATGATTTATCTCCTACACTGCGTTGACAAATTTAGCTTCAATGTTTGTTTGTTTTTTGAGGGAGGGGCTTGGACTTTTGAGATTTAGACAGTTGAGAAACCTGGAGATCTTACTCAGATCCAATCTAGACCTCCTCACTGTCATAGCTCAATTCCTTCAACTCAGAAAAGCATGGTCCACTACGGTCACTTGATGTTCTTTTTCAGGACCCTCTCCTCTAATCCTCTTTCTCATGGGTCTCTCCAGAAACAGGAGTGAAGTAATTCCTTATGAAGTCTGAAACTTAGATTTCCTTTTTCTTTACTTTTTACTTTAGTTTGTCTCTTAGGAAAGAGGAGCACGTTAATCAGATTTGAAAACTTCTCTTTTTGGTGGAGAACTGCCCTTTTACTAAATATGCTACTGCCTCATCACTTTCTAGTTTGAATTTCTCAGAGGGGTTCTCTAGCTTTAATTTGTTTCCCCTGCCCAGAACTGGAGGGTTTGTCATGCCCCAGGTTAGAGACAACTGGTCTTTGGCCAGTTCTTGAAGATATAAGGTTTGTACAAGCAAACCTGTTACAGTTACCAACTGCTATATTTCTTACATGCGGTGTTCTCTCTATGCTTGTTCCTCTGGATAAAAGATCTTTTTGACTCTAATTTATGTTTCTCTAACTGACATAATTTTTACCAGGAACCATTGGAAATTGCAGTAGCCAGTTTTGGAATACTTTTGACACGAACAAAATCTTTAATTTCAAAGATACATTACAATAATTATGGAAAAGACGTTCAATATAAGGCTGTCTCTTTTGTCTAAGTGTTCACTTGTGTAATGTGGGTGGTCCCTCTCCTTCCTTTCTATACTTTGGAAATTGGTAAGTAACCCTATCTATTTGTATAGTTTGATGAAATTTTCAAATGCCCAAGATTATATTTATTATCTCTCACTTGTGGATCTCTCTATTTTCCTGTGAGTGTTTGGGGTAGGGGGGCATGTATTAAAATGGAATTGCCTGCATCTAAATCTCCCTTCTTTACAGAGGGGATACTATTATGCATTAAAAGGGACTATTTCATATTCCTCTAACTTTTCTCATCCTCGTTTTTTCCCATCTCGAGAAAATTTAGAGATTAAGTGTTTATAAAGTATTATATTCTTATCATCAGTACACTTTAGGGATTTCTGGTAAGTTAGAATAGTCAATAATTTCTAAAGGAAAGAAAAAAAAGAAATCTGTTTTTTGTTTTTTGGTATATGTTTTCCTTGACGTACATGTAACAGCAAGAAAGATGGTTTAATTTGAAATTTGGGCAGTGGTCTTGGTTCCTAAGATAAGTAGCAAAGTTAGCATTTAGAGGTTTTGGAGAAATACAAAAATCTTATTTTTTTGATGCATGACTACAGAGGTTTATTTATATTAAAAAATTTGTGTTACTATTGTTGTTAGGTGCCATCAAGTCAGTTCCAACTCACTGCAACCTTATGTACAATAGAATGAAACACTGCCCAGTCCTGTGCCATTCTCATAATCTTTGCTATCTTTGAGCCCATTGTTGCAGCCACTGTCTTAATCCATCTCATTGAGGATCTTCCTATTTTTTGATGATTCTCTACTTTTTACCAAGCATGATGTCCTTCTCCACAGATTGGTCCCTCCTTAGAACATGTCCAAAGTGCATGAGATGAAGTCTTGCCATTTCGCTTCTAAGAAGCATTCTGGCTGTACTTCTTTCAAGACAGATGTGTTCATTCTTCTGGCAGTCCATGGTATACTAAATATTCTTCACCGATGCCATAATTCAAAGACATCAATTCTTCTTCAGCCTCCTTATTCGTTGTTCAGCTTTTGCTTGCATGTGAGGTGTTTGAAAATACCATGGCTTGGGTAGTGCAGTGGTTAAGAGCTCAACTGCTAATCAAAAGGTCAACAGCTGGAATCCACCAGCTGCTCCTTGGACACCCTATGGGGCAGTTCTCCTATGTCCTATAGGGTCACTATGAGTCAAAATCAACTTGGCAGCAACGAGTTGTTTTATTTGTTTGTTTGTTTTGGTGTGTGTGGGGAGGGGTCAGGTGCACCTTAGTCCTCAAAGTGACCGTTAAAGAGATCTTCTGAAGCAGATTTGCACAATGCAATATGTTGTTTGATTTGAGTGCTGCTTCCATCTGCATTGATTGTGAATCCAAGTAAAACGAAATTCTTAACAAATTCAATATTTTCTCCATTTGTGCTGATTTTGCTGATTGATCCAGTTGTGAGAATTTTTGTCTTCATTATGCTGAGGTATAATCTATGCTGAAGGCTGTAGTCTTTGATCTTAATCAGTAAGTACTTCAAGTCCTCCACACTGTCAGCAAGTAAGGTTGTGTCATCTGCATAACACAGGTAGTTAATGAGTTTTTCTCCAATCCTGCTGCCTCCTTCTTCTACATACAGTCCAGCTTCTCAGATTATTTGTTCAGTGCACAGACTGAATAAGTATAGTGAACAGTTACAAACCTGACTCACAAGTTTACTGATTTTAAACCACGCAATATTCACTTGTTCTGTTTGAACCACTGCCTCTTGGTCTATGGACAGGTTCCCCCTGAGTAAAATTAAGCATTCTGGAATTTCCATTATTCGCATTGTTATGCATAGTTTTTATGATCCACACAGTTGAAGGTCTCTGCATAGTCAATAACACACAGGTATTCTCTGATTCCAGCCAATATCCATCTGACGTCAGCAATGATATCTGTCATTCCACGTTCTCTTCTGAATCTGGCTTCAGTTTCTGGCAGTTTCCTATCAATGTAGTGCTGCAAACACTTTTTAATGATCTTTAGTAAAACTTTACTTGTGTATGATATTGATGATATTATTTGATAATTACCACATTCTGTTGGATTACTCTTCTTTGGAATAGGCATAAATATGGGTCTCTTCCAGTCGATTTGCCAGGTAGTTGTCTTCCAATTTTCTTGGCAAAGACAAGTGATTGCTTCTAGTGTTGCGTCCGTTTGTTGAAACTCTTCAATTCATATTCCATCAATTCCTAGAGGCTTGTTTTTTGCCAGTGCCTTCATTGCACCTTGGACTTCTTCCTTCAGTACCGTTGGTTCTTGATCATATGCCACCTCCTGAAATGGCTGAATGTCAGCCAATTCTTTTTTGGTGCAGTAACTCTGTGTATTCCTTCCACCTTCTTTTTTTTTAATTTTATTTTATTTTATTGTACTTCAGGTGAAGGCTTACAGAAGAAATAGTTTCTCATGAAACAGTAGTACACATGTTGTTTTATGACATTGGTTAACAACCCCACAACACATTAACCCTCTACATTCTCAACCTTTTTTTTGGCGGGGGGAGAAATACACATAGCCAAAGATACATCATTACAAAAATTTCTACATACACAGTTCAGTGACATTAACTACGCTCTTCCAACTGTGCTGTTATTCTCACTTAAGATGAAGGCTTACAGAACAAAATAGTTTCTCATTTAACAGTTACTGCAAATGTTGCCCTATGACAATGGTTAACAATCTCACAACACATCAACAATATCCTTACTCAACGTTGTGTTCCCTATCACCAGCTTCCTTGTCCCCTTCTGCCTTCTGGCCCTTGTCACTGGGCTCCTGTACCTCGTTAGTCTCATTTGGTTTTACGGAGCTGTCCACTCCCAGGCTGAACAGTGAACCTCGGAGATAACGTTACCACTGAGCTAAAAGGGTGTCTGGGGGCCATACTCTCGAGGTTTCTCCAGTCTTCTTTAGGCCAGTAAATCTGGTCTTTTTTTTTTTTTTTTTTTTTTGGTGAGTTAGAATTACGCTCTACATCCTTCTCCAGCTCTATCCAGAACCCTCTGTTGTGATCCTGGTCAGAGCAGTCACTGGTGGTAGCCAGGCACCATCTAGCTGTACTGGACTCAGTCCAGTGGAGGCCTTGGTAGCTGTGGACAATTAGTCCTTTGGACTAATCTTTTCCTTGTATCCTGTTCTCTTCATTCTCCCTTGCTCCCAAAGGGATGAGACCAGTAGAGTATCTTAGATGGCCACTCACAGGCTTTTAAGACCCCAGACACTACTCAGCAAGGTAGAATGTAGAGCACTGTCTTATAAGATGTGTCATGCCAATTGAGCTAGGTGTTCCCTGAGACCATGGTCCCTAGAGCCCTCTGCCCAGCAACTGAGTCCCTCAAGGAGTTTGGATGTGTCTATGGGGCTTCCATGACCTTTCCTTGTACAGGTTGTGCTAGTTTCCCCTCTATTGTGTACTGTCTCACCCTTCATGCAAGATGACACTTATCTATCGCCTATTTAGTATTTTCCGCCCACCCCTCCCATCCCTGGTAACCAACAAAGATTGTTACATTTTGCATGTGAACTTTTTCATGGGTTTTTACAATAGAGGTCTCATACAATATTTGTCTTTTTGTGATTGACCTATTTCACTCAGCAAAATGTCCTCCAGTTTCATCCATGTTATGAGATGGTTCACAGATTCATTGTTGTTCTTTCTCATTGCATAGTACTTCATTGTGTGTATGTACCATAGTTTGTTTATCCATTCGTCTGTTGATGGGCATCAACGTTGTTTCCATCGTTTTGCTACTGTGAACAATGCTGCCATGAACATAGGTGTGCATATATCTATTCGAGTGACGACTCTTATTTCTCTAGGATATATTCCTAGGAGTGGGATTGCTGGGTCGAATGGTATGTCTATTTCTAGCTTTCTGAGGAAGGGCCATATCATTTTCCAAAATGGTTGTATCATTTTGCATTCCCACCAGCAGTGCATAAGAGTTCCCATCTCCCCGCAGCCCCTCCAACATTTGTTGATTCCAGTGTTTTTGATTCGTGCCAGTAGTGCCGGGGTGAGATGGTATCTCATTGTGGTTTTAATTTGCGTTTCTCTAATGGCTAGTGATTGCGAGCGTTTCCTCATGTTTCTGTTGGCCAGTTGAATGTCTTCTTTGGTGAAGTGTCTGTTCATTTCCTTTGCCCATTTTTTAATAGGATTATTTGTCTTTTTGTTGTAGAGGTGTAGGATTTTCTTATAGATTATGGAGATTAGACCTTTGTCTAACTTGTACTGTCTAAAAATTTTTTCCCAGTCTCTAGATTCTCTTTTTACTCCTTTGATGAAGTCTTTTGAAGAGCATAGGTGTTTGATTTTTAGAAGATCCCAGTTATCTAGCTTATCTGTTAGGTTTTCTGCATTGATGGTTATGGTTTGTATCCTGTTAATGCCATGTATTAAGTCCTGAAGTGTTGGTCCTATTTTTTCTTCCATGAACTTTATAGTTTTAGGCTTTATATTCATGTCTTTGATCCATTTTGAAGTAGTTTTTGTATATGGTGTGAGGTATGGGTCCTGTTTCATTGTTTTGCAAATGGATATCTAGTTTTGCCAGCACCATTTGTTAAAAAGACTGTCTTTTCCTCATTTGATAGACTTTGTGCCATTGTCAAAGATCAGGTGACCGTAGGTGGATGGATTTACATCTGGGTTCTCAATTCTGTTCCATTGGTCGATGTATCTGTCATTGTACCAGTACCAGGCTGTTCTGACTACTGTAGCTGTATAGTAGGTTCTCATGTCAGGTAGTGTGAGTCCTCCAACTTCATTTTTCTTCTTCAGTAGTGCTTTACTTATTCGGGGCTTCTTCCCTTTCCATATAAAGTTAATTATTAGTTTTTCCATCTCTTTGAAGAATGTAGTTGGTATTTGGATCGGGATTGCGTTGTATTTGTAAATTGCTTTGGGTAGAATTGACATTTTCACAATGTTGAGTCTGCCTATCCATGAGCATGGTATGTTTTTCCATTTATGTAGATCCTTTTGGGTTTCATGCAGTAGTGTTTTGTAGTTTTCTTTGTATAGGTCTTTTACATCCCTGGTCAGACTTATTCCTAAGTATTTTATCTTTTTAGTGGCTATTGAAAATGGTATTGTTTTCCTGATTTTCTTTTCATCATTCTCCCTACTGGTGTATAGGAATCCAACTGATTTTTGAATGTTTATCTTCTATCCTGCTACTCTGCTGAATCTTTTTATTAGTTTCAGTAGATTTGTCGTGGAGTCTTTAGGGTTTTCTATGTATATTATCATATCATCTGCAAACAGGGACAGTTTAACTTCTTCATTACCCATTTGGATGCCCTTTATTTCTTTTTCTTGCCTTATTGGTCTAGCTAGAACTTCCAGCACAATGTTAAATAGGAGTGATGATAAAGGGCATCCTTGTCTTGTTCCTGTTTTCAAGGAGAATGTTTTCAGCCTCTCTCCATTAAGAATGATGTTGGCCATTGGTTTTGCATAGATGCCCTTTATTATGTTGAGAAATTTCCCTTCACTACCTATTTTACTGAGAGTTTTTCTCAGGAATGGGTGTTGGACTTTGTTGAACGCCTTTTCTGAGTCATTTGAGATGATCATGTGATTCTTTTCTTTCCTTTTATTTATGTGGTGGATTACGTTGATTGATTTTCTAATGTTGAACCATCCTTGCATACCTGGTATGAATCGTACTTGGTCATGGTGTATTATTTTTTTGATATGATGCTGAAATCTATTGGCTAGAATTTTGTTGAGAATTTTTGCATCTATATTCATGAGAAATATTGGTCTGTAATTTTCTTTTTTTGGGACGTCTTTGCCTGGTTTTGGTATCAGCGTTATGCCGGCTTCATAGAATGAGTTTGGAAGTGTTGCTTCCTCTTCTATGCTCTGAGATAGCTTGAGTAGAACTTGTACAAGCTCTTCTGTAAATGTTTTGTAGAATTCTCCAGTGAAGCCATCTGGGCTGGGGCTTTTTTTGGTTGGGAGTTTTTTTATTACCTTTTCAATCACTTCTCTTTTTATGGGTCTGTTGAGATTTTCAACATCACTTTGTTGTAGTTTGGGTAGGCTGTGTGTTTCCAGAAATTTATCCATTTCCTCTAGTTTTCAAATTTGTTAGAGTATAGTTTTTCATAATATTCTGTTATAATCCTTTTTATTTCAGTTGGGTCTGTTGTAATGTCCCCCATTTCATTTCTTATTTGGGTTATTTGTGTCCTCTAATGTTTTTCTTTTCTCATTCTCGCCAGTGGTGTGTCGATTTTGTTGATTCTTTCAAGGAACCAACTTTTGGTTTTGTTGATTCTTTCTATTGTTTTTCTGTTCTCTATTTCATTTATTTCTGCTCTAATCTTTACTATTTCCTTTCTTCCATTGGTGGTGGGCTTTTTTTGCTGTTCTCTTTCTATTTGTTTGAGTTCTGTACTTAATGTTTGGATTTTTACCCTTTCTTCTTTTTTGATATGTGCATCTATTGCTACAAATTGTCCTCTGAGGACTGCCTTTGCTGTGTCCCAAAGGTTTTGATATGATGTGTTTGCATTCTCATTTGATTCTAGGAATTTTTTTATTCCATCTGATTTCTTCTATTACCCAGTGATGTGTAAGCACGGTATTATTCAGTTTCCATGTAGTTCATATTTTTTCCATGCTCTTTCTATTGCTAATTTCTACCTTGATGGCATTGTGGTCAGAGAAGATACTTTGAATTATCTCAACGTTTTGGATCTTGTTGAGGATTGCTCTGTGGCCTAAGATGTGATCTATTCTGGAGAACATTCCATTTGCATTGGAAAAGAATGTGTACTTTGTAGTGGTTGGATGGAGTGTTCTATATATGTCTATGAGATCAAGTTGGCTGATTGTGCCTTTTAGGTCTTCTGTATCTTTGTTGAGTTTCTTCTTAGTTGTTCTGTCCTTTACTGAGAGCGGTGTGTTGAAGTCTCCTACTATTATTGTGGAACTGTCAATTTCTCTTTTTAGTGTTGTTAGAGTTTGTTTTATGTATTTTGGAGCCCTGTCATTGGGTGTGTAGATGTTTATTATGGTTATGTCTTCATGATGGATAATCCCCTTAATCATTATATGGTGTCCTTCTTTGTCTTTTATGGTAGATTTTGTTTTAAAGTCTATTTTATCTGAGATTAGAATTGCCACTCCTGCTTTTTTTTTGGTAGTTGTTAGCTTGATATATTTTTTTCCAACCTTTGACTTTTAAGAAATTCACATCTTTGTTTCTAAGGTGTGTCTCTTGTAGACAGCATATTGATGGATCCCGTTTGCTTATCCATTCTGTCACTCTCCGTCTCTTTATGGGTGCATCGAGTCCATTTACATTCAGTGTAATTATTGATAGATGTGGGTTTGTTACTGTCATTTTGTAGTGCTTTTTTTTGTGGTGCTGAAGTTTTCTTTGTTCTTCTTACTCTCTTGTGCTGAGTTACTTTTATTTGTGGATTTTTTTTTCATTTCTCTTGTTTTTGTAGGTTTTGTTTTTGCTGAGACTTTATGTTTTTCTTCTTTTTGTTATGAGTATGTTTGTTAACTTTCTTTGTGGTTACCATGAATTTTACCCTTATTTTTCTAAGTTTGAAGCAGTCTACCATTACTTGGTATCGCCTTGCCTTCCTCTCCATTAGAAGGTTCTATACCTATGCCGTTTATTCCCTCTTTCATTGTTTTGATGTTGTTGTCATCCATCGATTGACTGCTCTGATTCCCAGTTGTGTTTATTTTGATTTTGGAAAGTCCTTGAGAGTTCATTTCTTAGATTGGTATCTGGCTCGTATGATCCTGCATCCTAGGTTCTGCCTGTGGGCTGAAGCTGTTTGTCCTCAGATTGAAGAACTCCCTTTAATAATTCTTGTAAGTTTGGTTTGACTTTTACATAGTCCCTTAATTTCTGTTTTTCTGGAAATGACCTAATTTCACTATCAACTTTGAACGAGAGTTTTTCAGGATATAGTATTCTTGGATGACAATTTTTTTCTTTCAAGATTTTAGATATGTCATTCCATTGCCTTCTTGCCTGCATGGTTTCTGCCGAATAATCTGAGCTTAGTCTTATTGTTTCTCCTCTGCATGTGACTTCTTGTTTTTCACGAGCTGCTCTCAGGATTCTTTGTTTGTCTTTGGTTTTGGCAAGTGTGAATATGATATGCCTTGGTGAATTTTTTTGGGGTCTCTTCTATATGGGGTTCGTTGAGCTTCTTGGATGACCAGCTTTTCATCTTTCATGATATTGGGGAAGATTTCTGTCAGCAGTTACTCAATGATCCTCTCTGTGTTTTCTGTTTTCTGCCCCTGTTCTGGAATGCCAATCACTCGAAAATTTTTGCTTTTAATTGTGTCCCACATAACTCTCAGGGTCTCTTCATTTTTCTTTGTTCTTGTTTCTGAGTTTTTCTGAAACAGTGTTGTATCCAAGTGTTTGTCTTCAGTTTCACTGATCCTGTCTTCCACAGTTCCAAATCTGCTTCTCAGCCCTTCTATGACATCATCCATTTCTGAAATCTTGTTGTTTATCTTTTGGATTTTAATTGTTGTTCTTGTATAATTTCTAGTTGTGAATTTATTTTGTAATTTTGTTCCTGCAACAAAGTTCCCAGGGATCCCACCGATGCAGCTATGAGGTCTGGGGAAGTCGTTCTCAGGTTTCACAGCACATCTTGGCCAGAAGTTGCAGATGCATACAAAGCCTGGTATTCAGGGATCAGAAAGAGAAGGAAGATATAGAGAGAAGAGAAACTGAGCAATGAAGAAAGACAAAAAGGGAAGAAAAGGGAAAAAAAAAAAAAAGAACAAGAAAGGCTGCCGAAAAAAACAGAAAAAAAAAAAAATCCAACAAAAAAGGAAATGTCCTCAGGGATCCCTCCGCATGTCTGTGGAAGCCAAAGGGGAGTTCCTTGCCACGCAGCTCCGTCTGGCCAGAAAGGGCTCCCAACTCAAGAAAAGGAAAAGAAAACAAACAAACAATTCAAAATGAACAAATGAACAAAAGCTCCAGGATCCCACCAGCGTGGTAGCCCAGACCAGGAAGCAGCTCCACAGTCAAATGGAGCTTCGCAGACCCTCAGGAAGAAGCAAAGATGGTGCACGGAGCCAGGCACTTGAGCGAAAGGAGGGGGAAGCGGCAAGAGGCAAGCAAGAAATCCAAAGAAGCAGGAAAAAGAAAAAAAAAAGCAACACCAGCAGCCAACAAATGGCACTCAGAGAGCCAGCCAGTGCAGGCTGGTGTTTCTGGACAAGAGACTGTGTCCGCGGGAAGCAGAGGAGGCCAAGTGTGGGTGAAGAAGTGTGGAGAGTGGGAAAGCATATATCACAAATTTCCAGCGCTCTGGAGCCCCTCAGGAAGAAGCAAAGATGGCGCACGGAGCCAGACACTTGAGTGAAAGGAGGAAGAGGTGGTGAGAGGCAAGTGAGAAATCAAAAGAAGCAGAAAAAAAAGCAGCACTAGTAGCCAACAAATGTCACTCAGAGAGCCGCCCGCTTGGGTGTGTGGAATCCAAGCAGCTGGCGTCTTCTGGTCAAGAGACCGTGGCCGTGGGAAGCAGAGGAACAAATGAACAAAAGCCCCAGGATCCCACCAGCGCGGCAGCCCAGACCGGGTAGCAGCTGCACACTCGAATGGAGCCCCACAGCCCCTCAGGAGGAGGCAAAGATGGCACTCGGAGCCAGGCACTCAAGCAAAAGGAGGGGGAGGAAGCGAGAGGCAAGTGAGAAATCAAAAGAAGCAAGAAAAAAAAGCAACACTAGCAGCCAACAAATGGCACCCAGAGAGCCGCCCGCTTCGGTGTGTGTAATCCAAGCAGCTGGCGCTTCCCAGTCAAGAAACTGTGGCCGCGGGAAGCAGGGGAGGCCTAGCCGGGGCGAAGAGCGGTGGGGGGTGGGAAAGCACACACCTCAAATTACTGGCTGTTTTGTCTCCTGCTGGACGCTCCGTGAGGCTGCTTTCTTGTACCCCATTTGCTGGTCTCCGATAGGAGTCCAAGATGATGGATCCACGCTGCGTTAGCTGGTAGGGGACCTCTGCATGAATCTCTCCTCGCTCTCCATTCTCTGTCAGTTTTCTCACTCCTTTTGGTGCTTGACTGAGTTCTTTATCTCTTCATTTGATGTTTTAGGGTTTCAGGATTATTGTATTTTCTGTTTGGCTTAGTTTTTCAGATCTTTGCTGTGGAGGGATGGCATGGTGCTTCTGCCTAGAGTGCCATTTTGCTGGAACTCAGCCCATCTTCTTTTGATGCTTTCTGTATCATTCAGTTTTTTGTTCACAGAAAACTTCAGTATTACAGCTTGAGGCTTGAATTTTTTCCTCAGTTCTTTCAGCTTGAGAAATATTGAGAGTGTTCTTCCCTTTTGGTTTTTTAACTCCAGCTCTTTACATATTTTACAGTAATACTTAACTTTGTCTTCTTGAGTTGCCCTTTGAAATTTTCTGTTCAGCTCTTTCAGTTCATCATTTCTTCCATTTACTTTAGCTACTCTACATTCAAGAGCAAATTTCAGAGTCTCTTCTGACATTCATTTTGGTCTTTTCTTTCTTTCCTGTCTTTTAATGACCTTTTGTTTTCTTCCTGTATGATGTCCTTGATGTCATCCCACAACTCATCTGATTTTTGGTCATTAATGTTCAATGCATCAAATGTATTCTTGAGATTGTCTCTAAATTCAGGTGGGATATACTCAAGATCATAACTGGCTCTTGTGGACATGTAAATTTCTTCAGCTTCAACTTGAACTTGCATGTAAGCAATTGATGCTCTGCTCTGCAGTTGGCCCCTGGCCTTGTTCTCACTGATGATATTGAGCTTCTCAATCAAGGATGGATTACCCAATAAGCAAGTTACTCATGGGTTTACTTGTGCTTACTTACTAATCTGTAGTCACAATTTCACCTGTTTTTCACATCAAAGATATATATATATATGTATGTTTACACAGGTAGATACATATTAATAGCTCTCTGACTTTCCTTACATAAATATCATATATACATATGTACATATATGTTGTTCTTGTGTCCTCTCAAGTCTGTTCTGACTCATAGTGACCCTATAGGACAGAGTAGAACTGCCCCCATAGGGTTTCCTAGGTTGAAATCTTTATGGGAGTAAATTGCCAGGTCTTTTCTCTATGGAGCCACTGAGTGGGTTCGAACCGCTGATCTTTTGGTTATATGAGTATATATATATATGGTGACACCAAGATGTTTATTTGTCACTTAAATTTTTTTCCAAGTAATATAAAATGTGTGCTGATGAAAAAATAAAAGTGCAGCTTGATAGTTCTTTTGCCTCTTGTCTTCTAGTTTTCTCTTATACCCAGAAAAAAAAGTGTTAAGTATTTAAAGTGGTAATTAATACAAATGGTCTTTTCAAAGGGGGAGAGAGAGGGGGGATTTCAAAGTTATTGTTACTTTTATCTTTCCAGATGATTTAGATAAATGGGCCTTTAGACTTGGCATGTAAGGAAGAAAATGTTGGACTTTTCAGATGATGAACTTTGATAATACTTTTGATTTTTCTTTTTTTATGTCCACTAAATAAATAAAATAAAATGAATATATTTAAAGAGCTTCTTCTTCCCATGTCCACTCTATAGATAAACTTAAGTGTTTAGAATCAAAGTTTTGCTGCGTTTTGGAAGAACAGTGCAGCTATTCTCCTTAGCTATAAACCAAACCAAAAAAAACAAACCAAAAAAACCAAACCTGTTGCTGTGGAGTCAATTCCAACTCAAGGTGACCCAAGAAAACCCTATGGCAGTTCTACTCTGTAACATACGCAGTCACCTTAGCTATAAAAAAAACACCAAAAAACAAATCCATTTCTGTTGAGTCTATTCCCACTCATAGAGACCCTATAGGACAGAGTAAAACTGCCCCATAGGAATTCCAAGCAGCTGCTGGGCTAATTATCAGCCTGTGAGTCAATAGATCTTCCAGATATATTTTGTTTGGTATTTGAAATTTTATCTAAAAATTAAATTTATTGGTTCTTTTAAGAAATCTGATGATCTTGCATACCTGGTCTGCATTTCCAAGCAAAATTAGTCAACTGGAACTGAATAATAATATGATTGTTAACACATACTGAGTATTTACTTTGAGTTAGGTACAATTCTGTGTTTGCATAGAATTTAATTTTTATAGAAATTGTATAAAATAAATATTAGTAGGCCCAATTAGCGGCCCCAAAACACATAGAGTATTAACAACTTGCCCTAGGTCTCAGAACTAGCAAATGCCAAAATTTAAAGTAGAAAATCTAACTGCCAAGATCACCTTCTTAACCATCTTACTATATTGTCACCTTTAGTCTGTGCAAATGCACTTAAGTTTGTCACAGTCTCCACCACTGCCTGTGTAAGGTAGCAAGCTCGTTCTACTCATTTATATAATCCTTACGACTGCTGTAGGTGTTTGCCAATCCTGACTGCCTCTGAATCTCGTGTGTAAAATGATGAAAAAATCCATAAAAATAAAGAGAAATATATATTTTCAAAAACATAGAGCCACTCGCTTTAATGGAGAAAGAAAAAAGACTCTGGTTTAAAGAAGTTCCTATTCCTATAGTACTTTTTAAAAAATGTATAGTAAGTTCCTACTCATGATAGAAATTTTCAGCTTCTTGGCCAGCCTACAGTCAGAATTGCTCTGTGTGTGTGTGGACTATTCATCTTATTTAATTTGCCAGAATCAGACTCTGAAGATTTCAGACAATGATTTCTTCATGGCCAGAAAAAAAATTATTCTGATATCTTTGTTGCTTCCAAACTATCTAAAAATTTCTTTAACTAAAATTTTGCTTTACTGTATTGATAACAATTTTTGATATATGCCTGTGATTACACAGAATATAAAAACAGAAATAATAACAAGAAAGCTTTTATTTTTTTCTTAGAGTGAGAACTTACTAAATTATACATTTCTTGTACTGACTCCATTCTATTACCACCCTTTAACAAAATGAGTTAAGGTGCAAACCTGGCCCCTGTCGTTACTTTAACAATAACTTTTTGCTCAAGACAATATTTTAACTATTTTATAAATTATCAACTTTTTTTGTTCAAATAATTATATCAGTGATAAAGATGCTTAAAGCCTTTTCTTTCTGGTAAACTTCACCCACATGCATTAATAATGATCTATTTCATTTATATCACACATTAAAAAAGTGTTGGGAACACTGCCTTTGAGACTGATCTGCTATAGCCCATCCATATTCTTCAAGACTACTCAAGAGCTCCATGAAGTCCTTTCTGATTACACCGTTTCACACTGAACTACTTCTCCCTTCTCTTAAGTTAAGAGAACGTATAACTTTGTGTTTATTCATTGTCTTGTGTTACTCTTAATTTACTTCATTTGATTGAAACTTATCTTCCCACTATTAGCTTCTTAATTTTTTAAAACAATGTTTAATACAATGTTTGGCTGAACTGTTCATTGATCCCTCTGTCTGGCACAGTGTTCCCCCTCTGTAACTATGCTCTTCCAGTTTCCTCTATCTGGAATAACCTCTGTTCCTGTTACTTTCTGTTCCCATCCTCTGCCCGCTCATTTCCACATTTTCAAAATCATATTTATTCTTCAAAGTCCAACTGAAAATCCAAATGAAATGTTGTTTTCAGTGTTCCTGAAGACCACTCTCAGGTTCAATGACTCACCTGGAAGAGCTCACAGAACTCAGAAAAGCTATTATATTCATGGCTATGGTTTATTATAGTGAAATAATACAGATTCAAATCAGCCAAGGGAAAAGGAACCCAGGGCAGAGTCCAAAAGAGATTCGGCATGAGTTTCCAGTTATCCTCACCCAGGAGAGTCATACGAACAGTGCTTGATTTTCCCGGCAATGATACGTGACGACACACATGAAGTATTGTCAACCAAGGAAACTTACACAGTCCTTGGTGTCCAGAGTTTGTTGTGGGGGTTGGTCAGGCAGAAGTGAAGCAATCATGTGTTTGACTTACTGAGGCTCCAGCCTTTCCAGAATTCCAATTAGAGTGTTTGGCACAAGCCCCTACCATAAATCGCAATGTTAGCATAAAGTGTCTGGTGTGGCCCAAGGCTCCAAGGAAACAAATACTTTCACTAGGATATTGCAAGTCATAGAAGTTATCTCTCAGGAGCTGGGTCAGAACTTGCTTTGGAATATACAGAATTTGAACAACCCAAACCTCTTGAGTTCACCCTTTACTGCACAAATATCATTTACCCTATGAATATCACCCCATCATGTCCAGTAAGAAATAAGCTCTCTCACATCTGAAATTTCATTTTTAAAAAAAATTTGCCGATGAGTCCATTCAGACTCATAGAGGCCCTATAGGACAGAGTAGAACTGCTCCGTAGGGTTTCCTAGGCTATAATCTTTATCAGAGAAGATCACCAGGTCTTTTCTCCTGCAGAGTGGCTCGTAGGTTCAAACCTTATGAGCTTTCAGTTAGCATTCAAGTGCTTAACCACTGAGCCACCAAGGCTCCTTCTGAAGTTTCATAGCGTTTTATTATTTCCTTCATTCCGCATCATTTTTTACCTTACTGTGTTTATGGCTGGATGAACCAAATTCTTATGTGGCAAATTTGTGAATCGAGAGACAGCAGCTTTCTAATTGCAGAGATTTTGCATTACTGAGCAAGTCTGCAGCCTGAGAACAAAGACTAAATTGTGCAGCTCTAGACTATAGGGCAGAGTTTGAATGGCTACTCATGACAGCAAGGTAAAGAGACTAAAGACTTGACAGTATATGACTAAGAGAAAATTCTGGGAAAGAAGACAAATAGCTACTTGGGAAGTTTATGTTGTCTTGTCTCTCTGAAAATTTTAATAAAATCACATGAATTACAATACTTTGGAGAGGGAGGAGGAAGACATGCAGCATCATTCTGAGTAAGGTGGGCTTGGGCCAAATTCTAAGAATACCAGTTATGATGATACTACATGTAATTATTCAGGTAAGCCTATCATTCCTCTTTAAACCATAAGTACTGGAGGATATACATCAGGTCTGAAGGAACTTTGGACCTCTCACATACTTAGAATGTTCTTTGGTACATAATTTAATAATTAACTTATTGTATAATTATCACGTGTTAGAAACTATTCTAAATACCACTTTATGTAAATTATCTCATTTAACCCTGTGAAGTAGAATTTTTTTTTAAATAGAAACTGAGGTAATTTAAATGAGCTACTCAAAGTTTAAAAGCAAGTAAGTGACCAAGCAGGTATTTAGGCACATGTGATTTGGCATCTGGGCTCTTAGTCACAACCATTAAGTTATACTGAACTCCATAATGGAATGAATATCATTTTCATATTTGGTGCTTAACAAAAATATGTTGATAGGCTAATATTTGGGTTAATTCTGGACTATTCATAGTAAAACCATAAAGAAAAATTAGGTCTTCTGTCCAGAATAGTCTTACATCAAAGAGAGAATATTGAGCTAGAAAGGGTAACAGGTTTAACCCAGGGTTAAAACACATATTATCCTTATTAAAATGTGAACTTCAGTCTCAACAAATATACCATATTCACCCTCAGGTTGTCATAAATGAGAGGAAAAAATGAGTAGTACAAAGTTACTGTTCAGTCCAAAGAAGATACCTTGAACAAAACCACCATTTTTCTGAATACTGTCAATAATAACCTAGAAGTCAAAGTGAATAATTTGACTGTTTGACAAAGTGGTAGAACTGCTGGTGGTGGACTGTGAGGTACAGAAAATAGGTATAAATTGGCCTCTTCCTTCTATAGTTGTCACCCACTTAACTATTTCTGAGAAATAAAAGATCAGAGAAGAATGTACTCAAGAGACAAAAGAAAACAGTTCAAGAATGTAATGAAGCAAATAGAAAAAAAGTAAAACAGTTGATAGGAACCAGAGAAGATTTAAGTCTTCAAGACCAAAGTTTCAAAAAGATAGCTCAGCTGAAAATAAAGGCCCATTGTTTCCCTTGATTGAATGATCTGGTCATTAATGAAAGTAGAGAAAGCAAGTACAGAGAACAAACATCTTACGTAGTCCTACTTTAGTGAAGTGATATTAAAGTGAAAAATAGAACTTATTGATAAGATAGGATAATATAAAGAAAATGATTAAGTCCTAAAATCATGTAATCTTAGAATATTGGACTCAGAGAAAACTTAGAACTCATCTGATCCATGTTCCTTGAATTATAGCTTTCAGTCTGCTGATCAAATATTTCCCCATGCTTCTATACTCATGAAGAGTCTGTTCCAAATGAATAGTTTTTGTTTTCTGTTCTACTGTCAAGATAGTTGGAATCCCTGGTGGTGTAGTAGTTAAGTGCTACAGCTGCTAACTAAAAGGTCTGCAGTTAGAATCCATCAGGTGCACCTTGGCATCTCTATGGGACAGTTCTACTCTGTCCTATAGGGTTGCTATGAGTTGGAATTGACTCAATGGCAACCGGTTTGGTTTCTTTTTTCTTTTTTGTCAAGATAGTTACAATTTTTGGATAATACTTTTTACAAAAATAAGTTTCATAGGCTCAAAGAGGCTATTTTTAAAGAATTAGAGGCTATTTTTAAAGAATTATATTCTGAGCCATATAAGAAAAGAATTGGTAGGTGATATTATTAACTACTGACTAGCAATATAATCTTACTTCTGCTTCCTAAAAATTAGGTTTGTTGTTGTTAGTTGCTTATCAAGTTGATTTCAACTAATAGTGATACCATGTGTGCAGAGTAGAAATGCTCCATAGAATTTTCAACTCAGTGACCTTTCAGAAGCAGATCATCAGGCCTTACTTTCGAGGTGCCCCTAGTGGATTTGAATTGCCAACCTTTTGGTTAATAGTCCAGTGCAACCATTTGTGCAGCCAAGGGAGGTAAATTCCTGTTAAACATTAACCTGATCAAAATAAATAGCACTACTAAAGGGACAAGAGGAGAAGCAGAGATTTGAGCAGAATGCCAAAAATTAGCTGCCTTAATTCTAAGGAACTGTCAGAGTGTTGCTGGGTGCAAACCCCAGGTTCTGCTTGGCGTGACTCGTTACAGCCAATAAACAAGAAGCCAAGATGGGAGAGTAGAAAAGCGCCTTCATTTCGTTGCACAAGGAAAGGAGACAGTCAGGGTTGCTGCTTCTAATGCTGCTCACCAGCAGCTTGGGGAGGCAGTCTTCCAGAGTGCAAACAAGGAAATGCCGATTTATCATGAATATTCAGGATCGACCTTCACGCAGGCACACAGAGTTTGGGGATGACTAGGTATACAATCAGAATGCTCCTTAGAAGCAAGGTTGGTGAGACTACATCTTATATACTTTGGACATGTTGTCAGGAGGGATCAGTCCCTGGAGAAGGACATTATGCTTGGTAAAGTAGAGAGTCAGTGAAAAAGAGGAAGACCCTCAATGAAATGGATTGACACAGTGGCAGCCAACAATGAGCTCAAGCATAACAATGATTGTGAGCATGGCACAGAACCAGGCAGTGTTTTGTTCTGTGTTACATAGGGTCACTATGAATTGGAACTGACTCGACGGCACCTAACAACGATAACAACAGGTATTTTCTTTAGACAAGTGTTTAATTGTCATGGAGGAAGAGGTCGATTTTCCTTCATTAGCACGTTAAGTCTCCACCCAGTGGTGGGGTGCATATATATATTTTTCACTTAAACAGCTGATAGGTCACTTAAAGAGAGAAGTTGGCGTTGAAAACCTGCTAAAACCAATTGAGGCCAGCTATGCTATGGCCTGTGGTGTGGTTATCTTGTTAAGGACAATTGAAGAAGAATGTGTGACATATTCTGCTCCATGTAGGAGGATAATCTAGAGCAGGTTATTCAAAGAAGGGTTGGGTTCTGAGGCTGCCTGCCTCGGTAGGATATAGACTACCACAGCAATCCTCTTCACTCAGAGACCCCTGCCTTGTTGGGGGGACTAAAGAATGCTGTCAGTCCTTATCCAACTACATACTTATGGCTATTTGAATCTAGGGAAGAAGGCTGGTTGTTTTCACTCTGGGATCAAGAGCTACCTGCTGAAACTAATACTTAGTGAAATCAATTGCTTGCTTCTGGTCTTGTATAATCTCTTTCTCCCATTCAATGTGACCACACAACTCTAATTTCAATTTGTTTAACTAAAACTGTGACTTCCCACATGGCCCTGAACATCTGGACATTAAGACCCACACTGTAACCATAACCACTACTTTATTCGTGTGTTCCTTGTCCACTAAGAATCCATAAGCACAAAACCCAGCTTGGCAGTTGGATTGAAAATTTTTACTTGTTCAAAAGTGGGTTTAATTTCAAAACCAAGTTTTTTTGTGTTATGATTTTTTTTAGAGCATTGTGTTTTCAATAGTGGAATACATGCTTATTAATTGTGTGCAAATTTTTGGTGGCACTCTGGCATTATGATTTTTGGGTCCATATGGCCCATCAGACACAGGTGGCAGGATCTATTGTGGATGCCTTCCGTTTGGTTACATTGGGCACCTCTGGTTTTCCAAATATGACACACACAAAAAATCAAACCCACCAAGGCTCCCTAACTATCACACAAGAAACCGTAAATATACTTACAAGGCTTATCTAGCTGTACAAAAGCAAAAAGAGACAAAAGTTTTACCCAATCGCACTTCCTGGACACACTACCTCATATATAAGCCTTTTATCCCAGCTTTTTTGCACTAATAAATGATTCTTTCACTTTTCACTGTTAAGAAAAATCCCCACTAGAGGGCAGCAAAAATAATCTCCCAAGAAACCTGAGAGACAGACAAGGTTGGTGGGAAACCATATTTCCCAATGGTCAAGAAAGAGTTAAAACCTAGACATTCTTACCTTGAGACTAAAACCAAAAATCAAACCCATTGTTGTCGAGTCAATTCGAACTCACAGCAACTCTATATAACAGAATAAAACTTCCCCAAAATGTTTCTAAGGCTGTAAATCTTTGCAGATGCAGATGAAGCTACCCATAACCTAGTTCTGACATAATTTACAAACTAATGGAAGCAGTAATTCAGATCTGAAGTGTTGTAAACCAGCAGAACCTTTGAGGTACCACAGAATAAGCACAAGTATGCATGATGCTTATTAAAAATGCAGCTTTCTGGGTCCTGGCCTGAATCACTGAATACATTTGCTCACAGGCATCTTTAAGAATTTTCTTCCACATTATCTGTAGGAGATCAAATTAACAACAGTAACTCTAAAGCATTGATGAGAAGTTTAGGCGGCAGTAAGTCTAAGTTAATGGGGGTGAAATAATTTGGGTAGAGACAGTAACAATGATGACACAATGTGAAGATTGTAACCAATGTCACCGACAGGTACAAGTAGAAATTGTTGAATGGGTGTATGTTTTCTGTGTATATATTTTCACCAAAAATTTAAAAAAAAAATTTTTCTTTCAAATGCAACAGTTTCATTTCTTTTGTTTGTTTGTTTGTTTAAATCTCTGCTATAAGCAAGACATGGAGCCCTGGTGGCACAGTAGTTAAGAGCTCAGCTGCTAACTGAAAGATTGGCAGGTCAAATCCACCAGTTTCTCCTTGGAAACTCTCCTTGGGGAAATTTTGCTCTGTCCTATAGAGTTGCTATGAGTCAGAATGGACTGGATGGAAACGAGTTTGTTTGTCTGTTTTTTTAATAAGCAGGACATAGCAGATTGTGAGGTACCTTAATGGGAAACATTGTCTTCTACAAGTTCAACTAATTAAATCAGTAAATAGCTAAAGGTGAAGGAACAGGAACATATGAAACAACTGTACCTCAACTCATGATATTAATTTATCTAAAGAATGAGTGTATGCAATAAAATAGATTGACAGCACAAAAAAATGCAGCAATGATCAGGGACTGAACATTGAATATGGGGAGTATGATCAAATTGGTCACCTGAAATGCAGAGTCATTTCTTCAGGCTTCTCCAAGTCTTGTGTTAAATATCTCTCCAGCTCTCCATTAGTCTCTGTTATCACTCCACTCCCATGAAGTTAACTTTCTGATCCCTAATAGAAGTCACAGTTGTCTTGATTGTGAGATAAGAAGTGCCCTAGGAAAGATTATGATATTCTGCCCATTGAAAGGGTATAACCTCCTCTGTAAATAAGTGAACCAGAATGACTGTAAGCCCACATTATATATCCGGGTAATGTGATTCTGTCACTGAGAGCCTGATTGTCTCTGGATGAGCTGGTTTCTGACATAAAAGGATAAGGATCTGATCCTGGACTATCGGAAATGCCATCCTGTGGTGTCCATGGAAGCGAGTTGGCAGACCTTCCATCTGTCACACTGTGGCCTGCACAATATTCTTCAAAATTATCTCCCAACTGCTAAAATATATGATCATATCGCATAACAGCTAAGAGAATGAAGTGATCATTGGCATGATATTTTCCCTCTCTTTTTCACTTTTCCCCTAAGAAAAAAGAGCATGGTAATAGTATCCGCTTCATAGGATGATTTAAAATTAGATAAGATAGTGGCTATGAAGTTTAGAATAGTGACTGGTATATTAAGTATGTTATCAATGCTAGTTATAATTATTATATTTTTATGAGAATCATTATTATTTCACTACAATATGGGGTCAGATCACATACATTTATAGAGCACTGCTACCCTGGCAAGATACATTTGCTTAATAAATCTTTTAAAAGCCTACTATATAACCAGTGGAGGATATGTCAATGAGTAAAAGAGGTAAGAGATTATAATGGTGGAAAAAATAGAAGATGGAAGAAATGTGCTACAATTTTCCAACTTGAAAGTGATGTTTCCAGGAAAGTGGTAGAAATTCTATATTTTGAAATGTATATATATATACACACATAGGTACGCGAAGCTTAATGTCTGTTCGGGCAACATATATAAGTCCATGGTCCCATAAGGTTTTTTTTTTTCTTTTTTTTAAGGGAAAGCAGCTCTTCTTTTGTTTATTATTTCCCCCTAATGGAGTTAAAGACCCCAAAACCAGACTCTTGCAGCACTGGACCATGGGTGGGATATAGGCAAGTGAGGCAGAGGACATGGCTTTGGGTGTGGGTTCTAGGGTTTCTTCTGGCAGGCAGGTGGGCAGCAGTGGCAGGGGCTGCGGGGCCGAGTTGCTTCTGCTGCTCAGGAGGCAGAACTGCTGGCTTGGCTAAGTGTGCGCTGCTCCCTTCTTGCTCCCTTTCTCTCGCTCCACTCTCTCAGCCTCCACAGCAGTCCCTTCCTCAGACCTTCACCAGCAGTTCCAGCAGCAGCAGCAGTGGCAACAAGGATGACTGGAAATGCACTCCCCTAAGGTTTTAATGTGATGTTGGCACAATGTCCAAATCTCATAACATCCTATTTCATAGAAGGTATCGTGGATGTTAAGCAATGCATACCTGTATATATAAACTCTCAAATCCATTGGCAGAATAGCCTTTCACCCCTGCAACAAAATAACTTAGAGCCAATCCTCAGATGTTAGATGTGTTTATTTTAAATATTCCAAATTATAGAATTTCTGCAACTTTCCTGGAAACATCACTCTTAAGTTGGA
This sequence comes from Dugong dugon, assembly GCA_030035585.1. NCBI lineage: Eukaryota > Metazoa > Chordata > Mammalia > Sirenia > Dugongidae > Dugong > Dugong dugon. The sequence goes on along the minus strand of CM057475.1, from coordinate 34,143,323 downwards.
AAATTGTAGCACATTTCCTCCAGCTTCTACTTCTCCAACCATTATAATCTCTTACCTCTTTTACTCATTGGCATATCCTCCACTAAAACCTAAAAAACCGAAACGATTGTTGTCAAGTTGATTCTGACTCATAGCGACCCTACAGGGCAGAGTAGAACTGCCTCATAGGGTTTCCAAGGAGCGACTAGTAAATTCAAACTGCTGACCTTTTGGTTAGCAGCTGTATCTCTTAACCACTACGCCACCAGGGTTTCCATATCCTCCACTAAATCATATTATATAGTAGGCTTTTAAAAGATTTATTAAGCAAATTAACTTATTTTCCCTTTAATGTAGTCATGTTGATTGTTCACTTACCACCATCCTAAAATCTTCATAGATTTTCTTGAAACACATTAAATTGCTCTGGAGATTCTACTATAAGAGCTTTGGGTAGGAGAAAATGCTGCACTTTTTTTTTTTTTTTTTAATTGTACTTCAGGTGAAGGCTTACAGAGCAAATAGTTTCTCATGAAACAGTAGTACACATACTGTTTTATGACATTGGTTAACAAGCCCACTACATGTCAACCCTCTAACTTCTCAACCTTTTTTTTTTTTTTTTGGTGAAAATACACATAGCCAAAGATACACCATTTCAAAAATTTCTACACGCACAGTTCAGTGACCTTGAGTACGCTCTTCCAATTGTGCTGTTATTCTCACTTAAGATGACTGCTTACAGAACAAAATAGTTTCTCATTTAACAGTTACGAAAATGCTGCACTTTTATGTGCACGTCTTGTGTAATCTCCCTGAGCTACTGGACCATATCCAAGGTGTAAAGGAATGTATCTCCTTGATACATTTGGAAAAATATAGTGATAAAGATTATTGAGCTGTATCCTCCTTCAGAAACTCTCTTTCTCCTATCAGTTTCCTAGGTTATTTCTTTCAATTCTATTAGGCCTCATTTATTCATTCATTGTTAATTTGTTCAACTAATATTTGTAGGGAGTCTGCCAAATATCAAGGACTCTGTTGAGAACTAGGACTATTATACTAAATGATGCAGAATTTCTCTGTATACCTAATTACCTATTGCCGTTGAATGGATTCTGACTCATAGCGACCTTATAGGACAGAGTAGAACTGCGCCATAGGGTTTCCAAAGAACTGCTGTTGGATTCGAACTGCTGACATTTTGGTTAGCAGTGAGCTCTTAACCACTGTGCCACCAGGGCTCCGTATACCTAATTAAAGCAAAAAACAAACAAACAAACAAACAAACAAACTCCTGCTGTCGAGTCCATTCCAACTCATAGTAACCCTACAGGACAGAGTACAACTGCCCCATAGGGTTTCCAAGGAGCCGCTAGTGGATTCAAACTGCCTACCTTTTGGTTAGCAGATGAGTTTTCAACTACGAAGCTACCAGGACTCTATATACCTAATTAGAGCTCCCTTCATACTGTTATTTGCCATCCAGCAACTCCTTTATTTTGTCTATTACTGCTTTATTTTTGAAAATTTATTTTTTAAATTTATAGTCCATAAAAGTCACTTTAATTTTAGAATACAGGTATCTGACTCTTAAGAAGTGCAGCAGCGACAACTGATTTGTTTCCTATCTCTGTAATTTGGCCTAATTTTACTTTAAACCGTTATCTTTTCAAGAATTTAACAAAAATATTTACTTCTGTCTTCATTTACTCCATTTCTAACGCTCATCGTTTTTTGCGTAGATGCAAATTTCTGACCTTTACGTACTCCTTTTGCCGAAGAACTTCCTTTAACATTTCTTGTAGAGTTAATCTGCTGACAATGGATTCCTCTGGTTTTTGTTAGTCTGAGAAATTTTTTTGCTGAATATAGAGTTCTGGGTTGTCAATTTTTTCTCTTCAAGAATTTAAATATGCCTCTCAATTTGTCTACTTGCTTGAACATTTGCTGATAAGAAGTCTGCTGTAATTCCTATCCTTGAGTACCTGTAAATAATGTATCTTTTTCTTGCCAGCTGCCTTTAAGATTTTCTGTTTGTTAGTTTTTAGCAGTTTGATTTTGATATGTCTAAGTGTGTGTTTCTGTGTGTGTGTGTTTTGATATTTATCCTGCTTAGTATTCTGTGAGCTTCTTGGATCTTTGTTTTGGAGTCTGCCACAAATTTTGGAAAATTTTTGGTCATTATTTCTTTTGCTGTGTGTTCTCCTCCATTCTCTTTCTTTTCCCTGAAGATTTCCAATTACTCATGTTCAGATCATGTGATGTTGTCCCAGAGCTTGTGGATTCTTTGATATTTTTATTTACTTATTTTTTTCCTTTGTGTTTCAGTTTGCACAATTGTTATTGACCTATCTGCAAGTTTAATGATTTATTCCTCGTATATGTCAAGTCTAGTGACTTTCTTAAGGGCATTCTTCATTTGTGACACTGATTTTTATTTCTAGTTTTTTTATTTTTATTTTCTAGCATTATCATTTTATTAATTCTTATACTTGCCATATCTGCTGAAATTACCTATCTGGTCTTGCATGTTGGCCAAGTTTTCCATTGGATGCTTTAATGTCCTAATCATAGTTATTTTAAATTCTCTGTCTGAAAAATCTAACATCTGTGCCATACCTTAGTCCAGCTCTGCTTATTGCATTGCCTCTTCTCATTGTTATTTTTTTTTTGATATGTCATATATATATATACATACACATTTGTTGTTGTTGTTGTTAGGTACCATCGAGTCCATCGCAACTCTATAGGACAGAGTAGAACTGCCCCATAGTGTTTCTAAGGAGCGGCTGGTGGATTCGAACTGCTGACTTTTGGTTAATAGCTGTGCTCTTAACTGCTGCACCATTTGGGCTGTAAATGTTGTATAGGGCAGCACATTCTGAGATTATACATATGTTTATATGCTTGGCGATGAATATAATAATTCTTTCTTTCTGCTAGGCTTTTAGTGTAGGGTTTGTGTTAACCTAGTAAGCAGCTGGTCTGGATTTGAAGTCTGTTGTTGCCACGGTTACCCTCAGTGAATTATATCCACTTATAGGTTGTGATGCAAGCTGCAAGCTAATTTGTCAAAGGGATCATTCTACAAGTCTACTCTTCACTTATCTTGGGTCTGCCTCAGGTAAGCAATGACTTGGGCTCTATTTCTCCCTGCAGGTACTGCTCTCTCTCCAGATTTTGGTTTAAATGTTTTTTGCCCTGTGGCCTCAGCTCTTAGATTTTTTTCAAGAAAAGTCATTAAGGTGCAGTTTGCCCAGTGTTTTTCTTGTTGTAAAGGTGGAAGAGAAGCTATTTCTAACTCTTTATATCACCAAATTAAACATTTGAAGTTTTCTCTTACACATTATGTCATGCCTATAATTAGTTAAAAGAGTATAGTATTGGCATATGAACAGACAAGCAAGCCAATGAAACAAAACAAAATTTAGACATAGTCTCAACTGCATTTGGGAATTTAATAGACATTAAAGTTGGTGACTCAAATCTGTAGGGAAAGTTTGGACAGCCAATAATTAGTATAGAATTGACTGAAGAACCATACAAAAATAACATTATTGAATTAATTTCTCTCTAACCATGTACTAGTATAAATTCTAAATAGAGTTAGAGATTTAAATTGGAAGGTGTGGGGAACTACTACAAAAGCACTAGTATAAAATAAAACCCTTACAATTACTAGAAGAACATATGAGAGAAGGCCTATATAAACTAGAAATGCTGAAAACACTCATAATTATGAGTAAAAATAAAGATGTGTTGAGAGATAAAGATTGATTAATTTGATTACTACTTAGGTTGTCAACTCCAAAAGCCAGACAGGAAGTGGGGTCTGATACACAGAGATAAACCTAAGATGAAGAGTTTTAGAAATTAATAATATTGTGGAAATTGGTGGTTCAGTGGTAGAATTCTTGCTTTTCATGTGGAGACTCAAGCTTGATTCCTGACCAACGAACCTCCTGACCAATCCCCACCTATCTAGCAACGGAGGCTTACGTGTTGCTATGATGCTGAGCAAGTTTCAGCAGAGCTTCCAGACTAATATGAACTACGAAGAAAGTCTTGGTGATCTATTTCCAAAAGTCAGCCAATGAATACCCTATAGATCACAAGGGTCCTATTCACAATTGATTACGAGGATGGCTCAGGACCTGGCAGTTTTTCATTCTTGTTGTGCATGGGATCACCATGAGTCAGGGCCTGACTCGACAGCAGCTAATTACATCAACAACAATAATGAGAAATAATAGAAAATATAATTACAAGGAAACCTAATACGGTCTTATAAATATTTAGAAGAAATAAGTCTTATAAAAGTATTGTAGAAAATGGTGGCATATTTTATGCAATTTAGTCCCCATATGTATCTCAATTAGGGAAAGAAGAACAGGATGAGCAAAAACCTGTTCCAATGTACCTTTCAAAAGGCCAAAGATATGTCTCTCCTACAAATATAGGATAAGTATGCGTCCATACGTTGCTGTCGAGTCAATTCCAACTCATAGTGACCCTACAGGACAGAATAGAACTGCCCCATACAGTTTCCAAGGCTGTAATCTTTAAGGAAGCAGACTGCCACATTTTTCTCCTACAGAGCCACTGGCTGGGTTCAAACTACCAACCTTTCAGTTAGCAGTCAAGCACTTAACCACTGTGCCACTAGGGCTCCTTATGAGTGGGCCAGCAACATGAAAAAATTGGTTCAAAGGAGTATAAGAAAAATAATATTATTTTTTGGAACCGAAAGAAAGAATACTGGAATACAATTGTTAAACTAGATTTAACACTGGTAAATGTCCTGCAGGGCAAAACAAACAAACAAAAACAGTAGCCTTTGGGATTATCTCTTCTATGGGCATAAATCATTTGCATCTTTACAAGACAAAATCCATTTAATTTGCTATTGTACAATGATCATGTGTACAACTATTGCTTTTCTAAAAGTTAATATCATCCTTTACGAGTTACTTAGTCCCAACTAGTATGCTTCAGTAAAACACAAAAGAATGCAGTCATTCTTTAGTTAAAGATTTCTGATATTTTTATTTTCTTAACAGTCTAGAACTATGCCAAACACGAATAAATAATAAATAAACATTTATTCACTGCCTAATATAAAACGTATGTTTTCTTATACTCCAAAATTTGAGATATTTTCAAGAATCAGATCTTTTATCTATCTAAATTTGAAGATATTGGATTTTAGTCATTTTGCTTGGGTTTTTAAACTCCTTCAAAAAATTCTCGCTTGACAGGATAATTTTACAATTTGAAGTAGAGAAGTCATTTTAAAAATATGTCTACATCTCCAGAGCATTTATTACCTTCAGTTTTATACTGAGAACATGTACTTTTTAAAAATACGTTCCTCACAAGACCATAAAATATGTAATAGCTTTTAAGAAATGAATTGTAAAGCACACCAAAATCATGGTGAGGATTTATTGCCTTTAATGAAACCATTAACTACACTAACAGAATCATATTATCACTGACTTAATGCATCCCTCATGAGCATCACACCAAAATTCTTTATACTCAGTGGAATGATTAAATACTTTAAGCTCAGGAAAGATATTCAAAATTATAACCGCCCTTTTAAAAGTCACATTTCTAATGGTGAAGTGTGATTGGTTGAATACATGCTATTATTTAGAATTTTCAACCTTCAGTTAAGGACATTATGATAGAGAATACATAGTGACTTTGTAGCAAGTACATGGAAGGTTAATACATGTGAAGATCGACCAAAATGTTCTATAGTCCTAATGAACCAAGAAAAGGGGGAATTAAGATTCAATGTGAAAACACCTTAACTGTTTATGAGTTTAAACCCTAGATAAAAGAATGGATGCATATTAGTGGAGAGTTAAAATCTCTTTCCCAAACAAATTTTAAAATAACAAAAGTGACCAAGTATTATAGCTGTATAATATTTCATCTGGTCTCATCCTTAGCAAATTCTGGAGAGTCAAGTTACAAGACAAAGATAATCGGAAAGTGGATCTGTGATGAGAGGAGAAATGTAAGTACCAGATTTGGAACAAATTGTTTCCTTTTTCCCTAAAGATTTGGTTTTCCAAACATCATCTCACCGTTGGTGTAAACTGCTCTCCTAGTCAAGATTAGGGAATGGACCAATGGAAAAGAGAGCCCTGGCTTTGGTCAGAGAATTAAATGAGAGAGACCAAAGGAGTTTCTCTGCCTCCATGACATCCTCTTCAGATGACTAAGATTAAGGGTTTTCACCCAGAAATTTTGAGCCAAAATCTTATAGTAATAAACATCATTCTTATCTATAATTTTACAATTAGAAGGAATTGGTTCAATTCATCATTAAACAATGCAATTATTAGTTAAACACACATACACATCCACAGTTTAGAAAAACGTGCAAAGCAATCTTTTGCGATAGGTTGATCTGTATTTTCTAGACCACACCAAGTTCACATTGGATTGAGAGTTCTGTACTAGAATCTCTGTACTGTTTATCTCCTGTTCCAGCTCTTCAATTACCAACATGGATTTTCAATCACTCAATTTTAAACAGTTTTATTTAGATATAATTTGCATTCAGTGGTTTGCAAAGATCACCCAAAATCAATTTTAGAACATTTGCATCACCTCAAAACTACTATTCTCCTATCCTACTTGCCCCCAGCCCTAGGCAACTACTAATATATTTTCTGCCTCTGTATTTATGTATTCTGTACTTTAATATGAATGAAATCGTATAATATATGGTCTTTTTAACTGGCTTCTTTCACTTAGCATAAAGTTTTCAAGGTTCAGCCATGGTGAGCATAATCTTCTGGCTATTATAAATAATGCTGCTAGAAACATTTATGTACAAGAAGATTTTGCATGGACATATGTTGTCATTTCTCTTGGATATATAGCTAGGAGCAGAATTTCTGGGTCATATAGTAACCCTATGTTTAATCGTTTGAAGAACTTCCAGAATGTTTTCCAAAATGGCTGCACCATTTTACATTTCAACCAGCAGTTAATGAGGGTTCCAGTTTCTCCACATTATTGTCAACATTTGTTATTATCTTAAGTTTTAATCTGAACTATCTTAGTGGGTGTCAAATGGTATTTAATTGTGATTTTGTCTTGCATTTCCATGATAGCTAATGATGTCAAATATCTTTACATGCGCTCATTGGTCATATAGATATCTTTCCTTGAGAAATGTCTATTCAGATCCCTTGTCCATTTTCTAATTGCTTTATTTGACATTTTATAATCGTAATATAAGAGTTCTTTATATATTCTAGATAAACAACCCATTGCCATCAAGTCGATTCTGACTTATAGTGACCCTATAGGTCAGAGTAGAAGTGCCCCATAGGGTTTCTAAGGAGTGGCTGGTGGATTCGAATTGCAGACCTTTTGGTTAGTGGCCAAGCTGTTAACCACTGTGCCACCAGGGCTCCAGCAGAAGTATATCCGGCTATAATTTTCCTTCTCAACGCTGATTTAGCTACATCCCATACGATTTGGCAAGTTGTGTCTTCATCTTCATTCATCTAAAAGTACTTTCTAGTTTGTCTTTTGATTTATTCTTTGACACATAAGATATTTAGGAAGCTTTTTAATTTTTTTAATTTCCACATATTTTAGTTTCCCAAATTTCCCCTATTAATTTCTGGTGTATTTCATTGTGATGAGAGAATATGTTTTGTATTATTTACATCATTTTAAATTTACTGGGATTTATTTTATGCCTTGCAGATGCTCTATCCTGCAGAAGGTTGCATGTGCTCTCGAGGATAATGTATATTCTGTTGTTAGGGGTTGAGCGTTCTATAGATATCTGTTGCATCTAATTGGTTTAGAGTGTTGTTCAAGTCTTCTATTTCCTTGCTAATCTTCAGTTCTGTTGTTCTACACATTATCAAAAGTGAGATATTGCAATCTCCAAATATTTTTATTGAATTATCTATTTCTTCCATCATTTCTGTCAGTTTTTGCTTTGTGTATTCCTTGTCCCCTTCTGCCTTCTGGCCCTTGTCACGGGACTCCTGTACCTCGTTGGTCTCATTTGGTTTTACGGGGCTGTCCACTCCCAGGCCGAACGGTGAACCTCAGAGATAACTTTACCACTGAGCTAAAAGGGTATCTGGGGGCCATACTCTCAGGGTTTCTCCAGTCTCCTTTAGGCCAGTAAATCTGGTCTTTTTTGTGTGAGTTAGGATTTTGTTCTACATCCTTCTCCAGCTCTGTCCAGGACGCTCTGTTGTGATCCTGGTCAGAGCAGTCAGTGGTGGTGGCCGGGCACCATCTAGCTGTACTGGACTCAGTCTGGTGGAGGCGTTGGTAGCTGTGGTCCATTAGTCCTTCAGACTAATCTTTTCCCCGTATCCTGTTCTCTTCATTCTCCCTTGCTCCCGAAGGGATGAGACTGGTGGAGTATCTTAAATGGCCGCTCACAGGCTTTTAAGACCCCAGACACTACTTATCAAGGTAGAATGTAGAACATTATCTTTATGAACTGTGTTATGCCAATTGAGCTAGATGTTCCCCCAGACCATGGTCCCCTCAGCCCTCAGCCCAGCAATTCAGTCCCTCAGGGAGTTTAGATGTGTCTATGGGGCTTCCATGACCTTTCCTTGTGCAAGTTGTGCTGGTTTCCCCAGTATTCTGTACTGTCTCACCCTTCACCCAAGATACCACTTATCTATCACCTATTTAGTATTCCCCCCCCCCACCCCTCCCATCCCTGGTAACCAACAAAGATTGTTACATTTTGTGTGTGAACTTTTTCATGGGTTTTTACAATAGAGGTCTCATACAATGTTTGTCCTTTTGTGATTGACTTATTTCACTCAGCATAATGTCCTCCAGTTTCATCCATGTTATGAGATGCTTCACAGATTCATTGTTGTTCTTTCTCATTGCATAGTACTCCGTTGTGTGTATGTACCATAGTTTGTTTAACCATTCATCTGTTGATGGGCATCTAGCTTGTTTCCATCGTTTTGCTATTGTGAACAATGCTGCCAAGAACATAGGTGTGCATATGTCTATTCGAGTGACAACTCTTATTTCTCTAGGATATATTCCTAGGAGTGGGATTGCTGGATCGAATGGTATGTCTATTTCTAGCTTTCTGAGGAAGCGCCATATCATTTTCCAAAATGGTTGTATCATTTTGCATTCCCACCAGCAGGGCATAAGAGTTCCGATCTCCCTGCAACCCCTCCAACATTTGTTATTTCCAGTGTTTTTGATTTGTGCCAGTAATGTTAGGGTGAGATGGTATCTCACTGTGGTTTTAATTTGCGTTTCTCTATTGGCTAGTGATCACGAGCATTTCCTCATGTGTCTGTTGGCCATTTGAATGTCTTCTTTGGTGAAGTGTCTGTTCATTTCCTTTGTCCATTTTTTTATTGTACTGTAGATGAAGGTTTACAGAGCAAACTAGTTTCTCCTTAAACAAATAGTACACATGCTGTTTTGTGACATTGGTTGCCAACCCCATGACATGTCAACACTCTCCCCTTCTTGACCTTGGGTTCCCCATTACCAAATTTCCTGTCCCCTCCTGCCTTCTTGTCCTTACCCCTGGGTTGTTGTACCCATTTAGTCTTGTTTTGTTTTAAGGGCTTGTCTAATCTGTGGCTGAAGGGTGAACCTCAGGAGTGACTTTGTTACTGAGGTAAAAGGTATCCAGGGGCCATGTTCTCAGAGTTTTTCCAGTGTCTGTCAGACCAGTAAGTCTGGTCTTTTTTTTTTTTTGTGAGTTAGAATTTTGTTCTACATTTTTCTCCCACTCTGTCCGGGACGGTCTGTTGTGATCCTTGTCAGAGTAGTCAGTGGTGGTAGCTGAGCACTATCTAGTTTTGGTGGACTCAGTCTGGTGGAGGCTGTAGTAGTTATGGTCCATTAGTCCTTTGGACTAATCTTTTCTTTCCGTCTTTGGTTTTCTTCGTTCTCGCTTGTCTTCTGAGCATTTTAAATATGTTATCACACTGCTTTTTGACTTCCAGCTTTTCTGCTGAAATATCTACTGTTAATGTTATCAGGGCTCCCTTGTAATTGACGAATCATTTTTATTTTGTAGTTTTCAAGATTTTCTCCTTGTCTTCAACTTTCAGCATTTTTTAACCATGGTGTGTCTGTTTGTGGTTCTCTTTACATTTCTCTTAGTAGGAGTTCCTTGAGCTTATTCGATGCATAGGCTATTGTTTTCCAATAAATTTGGGATGTTTTCAGCCACCATTTCTTAGAATATGCATATTTTCTCCTTTCTTCTATTAACTGATTTCTTTCTGCTCCTTTCTCTCTCTCTCTCTTTTCTCCTTCTAGTATATGCATATGCTGGTATGCTTAATTGTATCTCATATTTCTCTGAGTCTCTTCATTTCTATTTGTTCTTTTTTCTCTCTTCTTCAGCTTACACGTTCTCTATCAAGCTGCACATTCACAAATTCTTACTTCTGCCACTTTCAATTCTACTGTTCAGTCTCTTTGGTGAATTTTTTTTCAGTTATACTTTTCAACTCCAGAATATCCATTTTGTTCTTTTTTTATATATACTTTCTATTTTATTGATATTCTCTATCTGATGTGACATTGTCATCATACTTTAGTTCTTTAATTATGCTTTACTTTAGGTCTGTAAAAATATTTTTAATGACTACCTTGAAGACTTTTTTTCTGTGAAATCCAACATCTGGTCACTCAGAGGAAGTTTTTGCTGTCTGATTTTTCCTGGTGTATGGGTCATACTTTGCAATTTATTTCCATGCCGCCAATGTTTTTTGTTGGACATTGGACATTTTAAATAATGTATTATAGCATCTTTGGGTCCTGGCCCCCTTCTCTGGGGCTTGTTACTATTATTTTCTTTTTTATTTGTTTAGTGTCTGGCTGGCTAATTTAGTGAAGTCTATATCCCCTCACAGTGTTAAGTTTCTGATGTTGCTCCTCAGGGAGGTGGAGATTTGGGTATGCCCACAGTCATTCCGGGGTGATAGTAGTATGAGTAGGGCTCTTTTTCTATCTTTTTCTAACCACATCCAGCTGTTAATGTTTGCTAATTGCATCTGATTGTTCTTTTGTTTTCAGCAATGCCCTGGGGTATAAATTGCTCTACAAACAAATCTAATCAAACACTTACTCCTTCAAAGGAATAGTTTCTGAGATTAGTGTTTGATATTTGTTCTGACCCCAGGAAGGCTCTTCCTATCTGTTTTATTCCCCAGTTCTCTATGCATATTAGTTACACTACAGTTTAGGTTTTTATCTTCATTAAATCCATGACTCTTTGCCCAACTGACTTGCATCACAACCTCCACTATTCTTGAGAGTGCCCTAAGGCTTAGACTTTTCCATGCTCTGCTGCAAATGAAGTTCATTCCTTAAGAAGAGTTTAGAAACTATTCATTTACAGCCTGCTTCTTCACCCAGACCAAGGTCCTTTGGACTTGCCTCTTCTGATATGGAACTACCACCTCAAAAGCCTCGACAAGGTCCACTGAGACCCAGTATTCTCAGTATGCAATACCCAAAGTACAGCCTCTGTTCAAGGAGTGTAGGCTGGGTGGAGGAAGGTAACCCTCACCACTCTACAACATTCACTTAGACTTAACCTCAGCAATAGGTAGCTGGGGTCAGGATGAGAAATGCTGAAGTCCTGTTCCTTTCAAGAAGAATGCCCTACAGCTGAAAGCTGGGGATGGGGGTGGGGATGGGGAACCCTATGTTCTTGGTTGCAGCAGTCTGAAATAGTGTTCATATTTTGCTAAGCTGTGCAGACTGGGGGAAGAGACTGGGGGAAGAGTATTTTCTTGGTTCACTTATCACAGAATTTTCACCTTTCCTACTGAATTTTTATAGATTTTCTTGAATAAATGTTTCTTCATTGGCTATTTTCTCTTAAGACCATTTCCAGAGGCTTTAATTTTTTTTTTTTAATTTAAAAATTTTCACCAGTTTTATTGGAATGTGGATCAGCATTGCTCCTCATGTGGTCATGCTAGAAGATGATCTTCCTCAGTCATACATTTTTTATTAATTTCCTATCTGTGTGGATTTGCTACGTGTGTGTGTTTGTAATAATGTGTATGGATGATTGCGTGTGTGAGTATGGATGTAGAGATGTATACATGTTTGTATGTGTGGTTGTGTGTGGGCATGGGGGATGGTACTGGAGAATGGGTGTGGGTAAGGTGTGAATGTTCCACTGTATGTTTGCACTTCACTTGAAATTCTCCCTTTGATTCTCTCGGGAATAGTTAATAACCAAACAATCAGACATGTGGATATCACCAAATTTCTCTCTATCAAAATTCACATATTGCTGCCTCTGTGATGGAATATATATTTATATATTACAAAACACCTCAGCTATGATCCCAATGGTTAGGTCTTACCCTTTTATTCCTGTTTAGCAGTCTTTGTAACAGTCACCTTCAACTCTCAAAATCTCCACTTTCTCCAGAATCATTCCCGCTTTTCTCTACCCTCAAATTTTCTTGGTGAATATGTTAGCCAAGTTATTCATTTACCAGTGAGCCTACAGAGTAAACAAAGAACAGTGAATGTAGGATTGACTGATGACTTCTTTGCATGGGATCCAGTTTGAAGATGTTCTAAAACTTATCCAAAAGCACACCCACTGAGTAGACTGATACAGACAAATAGACACAGAATGAGTAGCGCATAGACTTTCCATATGCGCTGGGGAGGAAAGGGGGAGAGGTAAATTGGACATTGATATATACTTTGATTTAAGCTGCCTGATTTTAAAGCAGTATAGAGCTCACATCCTAAAGGTTTGTGAAAAATGAGCAGAGGGCCTGGATTGGAAAAAATATCAAGTTGAAACTGACAAAAGGAGGTAAGAGGCACTCTCTCTCCGTAGTTTTTTTTTTTTTTCTTTCTAGGTAACCTTAACCTATGCTGACCTTATCTTCCTCTGTGTCCCAATTTATGGAGTAAGTCTATCCAATAAACATGTTCGCATTGTTGTTAGGTGCTGTCAAGTAGGTTCCAACTCATAGCAACCCTATACGACAGAGTAGAACTGCCCCATAGGGTTTCCAAGGAGAGGCTAGTGGATTTGAACTATCGACCTTTTGGTTAGCAGCTGAGCTCTTGACCACTACACCACCAGGTTTACATATTAGCATTAATATGTTAGAAACTCCAACACCAAAGAAAATAAACTATGGAGTTTCAGTACCTGCATATATGCAATTTTTTATGTAATTTTTGTGATGTGTGAGATTGGCTATGTATAAGATTCACTCTTGATGGATTAAACTAATACCCCTAGAAGGGCTCAGACTTAGGAAAATAAAATAGTTTTTAAAATGAGCTATTAGCACTTGGGATTTTTTGAACAAAATTTTCTTATTATCTTACTCCCACACTTGACAGGTATAGACTCTAGAGACTGCCTGTCTGGGTTTGGTTCTCTAGTCCTTTACTTCTTAGCCCTGTGGCCTAGGGACAAACTTATTTAACAACAAGTTATTTAATCTCTCTGTTCCTCAGTCTCCGTATGTGTAAAATGTGGATAGTAAGGTCTTACAACATAAGGTTATGAGGATTAAATGAAACATCACATGTAGGGCTTGAAACAATGGCATGCATTTAGTAAATGCTGTCTAAGGGGTTGATACATAAAACTTCAAATGGTTGACTTTGGGCTGGCTAATGCAATTGTCAAAATCAGTAAGCAAATTTTGATGGTAGCAAACATTAACACCTCGATATAAAAACTAAAAGAAATTGTCCCTAGCACCAAATTTAAGGAATTTCCTTCAAACCAAACTACTATTATTAAAATAAGGAATTTTTCCATAATGCTACTAAATGTCAAAATGGCTTTGGAATAGGTATCAAGGGGCTGATGTCCAATATATAGCACTGCAACTGATTTCCTATACTTTATGCCATTTAAGTTTTCTACACTTCAGCTCTCTCATATGTAAAAGAGGGATAGTAATTCTTTTAGGGGGAAAAAATCCAGAAAGCTAAATCATATAGAAATAATAGAAACTTAATTCTAATTACATCTTTAGAAATCACCTCATCCACACCAATCTAATCCACCCCAAATTAGAGAGAAGGAAAATAAAATCCAGAAAAAAAGCAAACAATTTGCCAACATCCCCTATCCCCCACCTCACCTCACCATGGGAGTGGCAGAGTCGTTATTCACAGCCAAGACTTCACTGGTGGGTTTTTGGCCCCATTAGCTCATCCTGGGGCATCTGAGCCTAAGTTCTCCATGCAATGCTGTGCCTGTGGAAGTCCCGCTTTCCTACCATTCATCCAAAGATGAATTCTGGAATATTTGACTAGTGGAGGGTTGACAGGAAGAAAAAATAATGGGTTGCCAAACACATATGCAAATGGAAAAAAGAGTAAAATACTGTGGGAGCCCAGCAGAGGATTAGGTTATTAAGATTTGCATTGAAATGAAGGTTACAGGTTTTTTCTCAATTCTTTCCTCATTTCCTCACCAAATTAAAGGCCTGATACAGATGCAAACTGCTGGATATTAAGCAGTTTCCAGTAGCCCCAAATTAAATCAAAGTAGTTTGCACATAAGCAGATTTCTTTAGAGTTATTAAAACAAATGGAGATTTAAAACACTACATTATGTATAAATAATGCAATAGATGATAATGATCTAGTTTTTTGATGACAATTATTCATACAATAAATAAATTTCAAAAAATATACATTTAAGGGAGAAAGACACAGAGACAGAAAAGAAAAGAGATAGTTCTTTTATGATTAATTGTATCAAATATAAGCTAGATCTTTTAGCTTTTTAATCCCCTAGTCTTTTAACTTTGGATTTCACTGTGGTTAAAAATTACAGATTATAGATTTTTAAAAATTTGTTTTAATCTTTGATGAGTTGATCAAGACGTACTGAACAAGAATCAATCAATGTACTATATAGGGAGGCCACATGCCTACTGGTTAAACAAGAGAGTTGGTGAGTCAGTTTGCCTGGGTTCAGATTCTGGAGTCATGCTTTATTAGTCGTGTACATGTGTCAGAATTGACTTCACAGTAACTGATTTTCTTTTTTTTCTTTTCGGTTTGACCATAAATGAATTGTATCTGTCTTTGTTAACAATTTCTCCCTGTAAAAAATGGAGATATTGTTGCAAGTATTATAAAAGATAATGCACGCACATTGATAAAAGCCAAATTTTACCTGAGCCCTCTGTTAAAGAAATCCCCCACCCTTTTATGTTCTAGAAGGAGCTAACCAACACTTACGTATTTACTTTGTTTGAATAACTTTAGTTTCCCCTTCCTTACCTCCCCCTCTACATTCTTCTGGGCCTCCTATGGTCCAGGTGACCTTATCATGAAAAGGAAAATTATTTTCAACAAACTGGCCTAATTACAATCTCAATATATCACTCACGGGCCCATTTAACTTTCTTTTAAAGAATGCACAGTCCTGTGTCTCAGTTGAGTAGAGTTCAGACACAGTTCTCCTGTCTCTCTACTCCCTCTATTACTGTGCTACTTCCTTTGTTTCCCTAATTCCTTTCCCTCCCTTGCAACTTCCTTTTGAATAAAGTCATCCTTGCTGTCTTAGTTATCTAGTGTTGCTACAACAGAAATACCACAAGTGGATGACTTCAACAAACAGAAGTTTATTCTCTCATAGTCTAGTAGGCTAGAAGTCTGAACTCAGGGTGTCAGCTCCAGTGGATGGCCCTCTCTCTCCGTAGCTCTGGGGGAAGATGCCTGTCATCAATCTTCTCATGGTCTACGAGCTTCTCTGCACAGGAACCCTAGGTCCAAAGGATGTACTCTGCTCTTGGCACTGCTTTCTTGGTGATATGAGGTCCCCTGTCTCTCTGCTCGCTTCTCTCTTTTATGTCTAAGAAGAGATGGCTTAAAACACAACCTAATCTTGCAGATTGACTCCTGCTCCATTAACATAATGGCTGCTAATGCCACCTCATTAACATCACAGAGATAGGATTTACAACACATAGGAAAATCACATTAGATGACAAAATGGTGGACAATCACACAATACTGGGAATCATGGCCTAGTAAAGTCGACAGATATTTTTGGGGGACAGTTGAATCCATAACATTCCACCCTTTGGCCTCCAAAAATTCATGTCCTTGCCACATGTAAAACACAGTCACCCCATAATATCATAGTAAAAATCTTAAATCCACTCCAAGCCAAAATTCAAAAATTCCTCTTCATCTGTGAAATCTAGAATACAAAGTTATCTGCTTCCAAAGTACAACGGTGGAACAGGCATAAGCAAGATATTTACATTACAAATGGGAGAAACTGGAGGGAAAGAAGGGACAACAGGCACCAAGCAAATCAGCAGAACACATTAAGTTAGCCCCCAAGGCTTGAAAATAATCCTCTGTTCTCTGAGACCATTTAGACAACGGCCCTGCCTTCCAGACTCTAGGTATTGGCCACACTGTCCAGATTTTGAGTGGAGGCCCTTCAGCCCTGGGCTTCAGCTCTGCCTTTCAGGCCCACTGGAACAGCAGCTCTGCTCTCTCAGTTTTGGAGGGCCTCATTATCCTAGTCCATCTGGGTGGTGACTCCACTCTTTGAGACCGAGACAGCTCTGCTTTCTGTGTTTCTTGTCTCTTCAGCTTCTGCTTTCTGGTTCCTTGGTCTCTCAGCTCCTTGGGCCCTCGGCTCCTTGGGCTTCACCGCCTACTTCTGCTCTGCTGGGGCAAGTGTTCCAAAGCGCTTTAGCTTCACTGATAAGTGCCTGGAGGTACCCCACTCTGCCAATAAACTTTGGCTGGAAGGCACTCAATTCTTTCACTCTGTGGGTTGGCAAGCCTAGCTTCACTGATAAGTGCCCGAAGGCACGCCACTTCTTCCAGGAAGCATCCTGGGCAAAGGTGCTCAGCTTTCTCACTCCATGGGTCGGCTCCAGCTCTGTCTCATGCTGGTCTCCTGGTTCTGCTGCTACCATTTCTCTGCTCCTGTTTCTCACTGTCTGCCCCATCTCCAGTGTAACAGCTCTCCTCATTTCCTTCTGAGTCCTGACCAGAACTATCTTCAATGTCCATAATCCCTCCAACAGTCTCTTCAAGGCAACCTAGACTTTTACTGTTAGGCACTTTAAAACTCTTCCAGCCTCTATCCATTCACAGTTTCAAAACTGCTTCCACATTGTAGGTATCTGTTAGAGCAGCACCCTACTCCCAGTACCAAATTCTATCTTAGTTATCTAGTGCTGCTACAAAAGAAATACCACAAGTGGATAGCTTAAACAAACAGAAGTTTATTCTCTCACTGTCTAGTAGGCTAGAAGTCTGAACTCAGTGCATCATCTCCAGAGGGAGGCTTTCTCTCTCTGTCGGCTCTGGAGGAAAGTCCCTGTCATCAATATTCTCATGGTCTAGGAGCTTCTCCTCACAGGAACCGTGGGTCCAAAGGATCACTCTGCTCCTCGCACTGCTTTCTTGGTAATATGAGGTTACCCACCCCCCACCCCTGTCTCTCTGCTTGCTTCTCTCTTTTATATCTCAAAAGAGATCAGTTTAAGACATAACCTAATCTTGTAGATTGAGTCCTGCTTCATTAACATAACTGCCGCTAATCTCACCTCATTAACATCATAGAGATAGGATTTATCATACATAGGAAAATCACATCAGATGGCAAAATAGTGGACAATCACACAATACTGAGAATCATGGTCTAGTAAAGTTGACAGATATTTTTGGGGGACATAATTCAATCCATGACACTTTTCATGTTTTGACATTGTCTGATGCTATTTTTCTTTGACAACATGAAACACCTGTAAACAACTGCCAAATGTCTTGAAAACACTCAGTAAATGTTATCCATTTTTATTAAGTCCATTAAAATTTTTTCATAGCAAAATGTTAATACCTATGTGGAGATTAGTACTTAATCACAAATTTAAAATTTGCATAAACTTGCTTTTTTTTTTTTAAGAGGTATAGATATCTATGATTCTGATTCCAACAATAACTAACCTGCTCATTAATACTCATCGTAACAGATGGGAATGGGTATGTGTCTTAATCATCCAGTGCTGCTATAACAGAAATACCACAAGTGGATGGCTTTAACAAAGAGAAATTTATTTCCTTACAGTAAAGTAGGCTAAAAGTCCAAATTCAGGGTGTCAGCTCCAGGGGGAGGCTTTCTCTCTCTCTCAGCCTTCTCATCAGTGTTCCCCCGGGCTAGGAGTCTCTCGGTGCAGGACCCTGGTCCAAAGGAAGCGCTCTGCTCCTGGCACTGCTTTCTTTATGGTATGAGATCCCCAACTCTCTGCTTGCTTCTCTTTCCTTTTATCTTTTGAGAGATAAAAGGTGGTGCAGGCCACACCCCAGAGAAACTCCCTTTACATTGGATCAGGGATGTGACCTGGGTAAAGGTGGTGTTACAATCCCACCCTAATCCTCTTTAACATAAAATTACAATCACAAAATGGAGGCCAACCACACAATTCTGGGAATCATGGCCCAGCCAAATTGGTACTCACATTTTTTGGGGGACATAATTCAAACCATGACACTAAGTATATAATTTACTTTAAAAAAAATTTTGCTATGGAATGAATTCAACATCTGTTGATTGCTTTTTACACATTTACTTTCCTGATTCAAAATAGCTCCGGAACTAGGAGCACCTACTCTTGTCAATGTCAGCTACTACTGGACATGTGGCCCAGAGTGGGCTGGTGGGCAAGGGAGTGAGGGAATGAGGTGAAGTGGTGAGGTCACTAGCTTCATCACAACAGCCAGTGCCTTTTACCCCAGTATCACTGTATAACAAGTATGAATTACATATTTTGTATGATTTCAAAACCATCACACCACTGTAAGCCTGGGCTCTTGTGGGTATGCATATGTGTGTGTGAACACACATACACACAGACACACAACACACACACAAACACACCTGAATGCAGTACTCTGTCATGAAGATGTAAGGAATATTAAGTATTTTATACTTGAACTCACAGTCAAATCAGAAAATACAAACAATTTTAAGATATAATTTAAGTCATTGACAATTTCTTCTTTCCCTTTCTTCCCTTATCTACACTGATAAGATGGTAGTCACATCACTTGATAAGAGCAGCAACAGAGCTAGAACATGACTTTTAAGCAGGGTCAACTTTAAAGGCAAATTAAATAAACAGCCATTTATGTGGTATAATTTGAAAGGCACAATGAAGAATTTCTTCTTCCAGTCTATCTTCAGATTCCATTTGAAATTCCATCTTCAGAGCTTCGTTCTCTGAATTTCCAGAAATATTCAAAATTCATAAAGTTCCTTAATTGGTTGCATGTGATACCATTCGTCACGCTCTTATTGTGAACAAGTATAACAACATACTTTACGTTCATGAGATCTACTTTGGAAGCAAGGATACACAAGCTAATTTTGAGTACCAAATGTACACCAAAATCGAAGTCAGCCACAACTAGATTTTTTATGGACAGTTTCTCAGGCCCCGTATTGAAACTTGCTGGGAATTACAATATGTGGGAAAGGGAATTGTAAGAAGGCAGGAATTTCTTAAAAGTGGGGGAAAAAAGTGGCCATAGTCCAACTTTGCCATTTATGTTATTTTGCCGTTATATATAACCTAATTCAGAATAACATATGGGAGAGATAGATTCTTTATCCTGCCAGCAGCCATATAGTTAGATGTGTGGGCTCCAATAACACTCAAGTACAAGTAGGGAGTCATCTTCACTATAACAATAAAGTATTACTATTTGTTGTTAGGTGCCATTGAGTCAGCACCGACTCATAGCGACCCTATGTATTACAGAACGAAACACTGCCTGGTCCTGCACCATCCTCACAATTGTTGTTATGCTTCAGTATATTGGTGCAACCACTGTGTCAACCCATCAGGTTGAGGGTCTTCTTATTTTCTGCAGACCATCTACTTTACCAAACATGATATCCTTCTCCAGGGACTGGTCCCTTCTGATAACATATCCAAAGTATATGAGATGAAGTCTAGCCATTCTTGCTTCTAATATGCATTCTGGCTGTACTTCTTCCAAGACAGATTTGTATGTTTTTCTGGCAATCGATGGTATATTCAGTGTTCTTTGCCAACACCATAATTCAAAGGCATCAATTCTTCTTCAGTCTTCCTTATTCATCGTCCAGCTTTCCCATGCATATGAGGTGATTGAAAATACCATGGCTTGTGTCAGGCACAGAGCCCTGGTGGCACTGTGGTTAAGAGCTAAGGCGAGCCACAGCTGCTAACCAATAGATCAGTAGTTCAAAGTCACCAGCCACTCCTTTGAAAGGCTATGGGCAGCTCTACTATGAGTTGGAATCCACTCGACCTCAACAGGTTTGGTCTTTCGTTTTGGGGTCAGGTGCACCTTAGCCCTTAAATTGATATCTTTGCTTTTTTAACACTTTAAAGAGATCTTTTGCAGCAGATTTGCCCAATGAACTACTTTGTCTGATTTATCGACTGTTACTTCTATGGGCGTTGATTGTGGACCCAAGTAAAATGAAAACCATTTATCATGGTGTTGCTTATGGGTCTGGTTGTGAGGATTTTTGTTTTCTTTATGTTGAGGTATAATCTATACTTATAAGATGGTGGTCTTTGATCTTCGTCAGTAAGTGCTTCAAGTCCTCTTCACTTTCAGCAAGCAAGATTACATCACCAGCATATCCAAGTTGTTAATGAGTCTTCCTCCAATCTTGATGCTGCATTCTTCTTCGAATAGTCCAGCTTCTTGGATTATTTGGTCATCATATGGATTGAATAAGTATGGTGAAAAGATACAACCCTGACACACACCTTTCTTGACTTTAAACCATGCAGTATCCCCTTGTTCTGTTGGAACGACTGCCTGCCTCTTGGTCTAACTATAGGTTCCTCATGAGCACAATTAAGTGTTCTGAAATTCAAATTATTTGCAATGTTATCCATAATTTGTTATGATTAGCATAGTTGAATGTCTTTGCATAGTTAATAAAACATAGGTAAACATCTTTCTGGTATTCTCTGCTTTCAGCCATGATCCATCTGACATCAGCAATGATATCCCTTGTTCCACATCGTCTTCTGAGTCTGGCTTGAATTTCTGACAGTTCCTTGTCAATTTAGTGCTGCAACTGCTTTTGAATGATCTTCAGCAAAATTTTACTTGCATGTGATATTAAAGACATTGTTTGATAGTTTCCACATTATGTTGTATCACCTTTCTTTGGAATGGGTACAAATATGGATCTCTTCCAGTCAGTTGGACAAGGAGCTGTCTTCCAAATTTCTTGGCAGAGATGAGTGAGCTCTTACAGCACTACATGCATTTGTTGAAACATCTCAATTGATATTCCATCAATTTGTGGAAGCTTATTTTTTGCCAGTGCCTTCAGTGCAACTTGGAACTCTTCCTTCAGTACTATCGATTCTTTATCATATGCTACCTCCTGAAATGGTTGAACGTAAACCAGTGCTTTCTGATTCAGTGACTCTGTGTATTCCTTCCATCTTTTTTGATGCTTCCTGCATCGTTTAATATTTTCGCCATAGAATCCTTCAATATTGCAACTCGAGGCTTGAATTTTTTATTCAGGTCTTTCAGCTTGAGAAATGCTGAGTGTGTTCTTCCCTTTTGGTTTTCTATCTCCAGGTTTTTGCACATGTCATTATAATAATTTACTTTGTCTTCTTGAGTCACCCTTTGAAATTTTCTGTTTGGCTGTTTTACTTCATCATTTCTTCCTTTTGCTTTAGCTACTCAACATTCAAGAGCAAGTTTCAGAGTCTCTTCTGACATCCATTTTGGTCTTTACTTTCTTTCATGTCTTTTTAATGACTTTTGCTTTCTTCATGTATAATGCCTTGATGTTATTCCACAACTCCTGTGGTCTTTGGTCATTAGTGTTCAATGCATCAAATCTATTCTTGGAATGGTCTCTAAATTCAGGTGGGATATACTCAAAGTCGTACTTTGGCTCTCGTGGACTTGTCCTAATTTTCTTCACTTTCAACTTGAAATTGCATATGAGCAATTGATGGTCTGTTCCACAGTTGGCCCCTGGCCTTGTTCTGACTAATAATCTTGAGCTTTTCCATCATCCCTTTCCACAGATGTAGTCATTTTGATTCTTGTGTATTTTAGCTGGTGAGGTCCATGTGTATACCTGCCCTTTATGTTGTTGAAAAAAGGTGTTAGCAATGCAAAAGTCATTGTTCTTGCAAAATTATATCATGCAATCTCCAATGTTGTTTCTATCACCAAGGCCATATTTTCCCACTACTGATCCTTCTCTTTTGTTTCCAACTTTCTCATTCCAATCACCAGTAATTATCAATGCATTGTGATTGCATCTTTGATCAACTTCTGACTGCAGAAGTTGGTAATAATCTTCAATTTCTTCATCTTTGGCCTTAGTGGTTGGTGTGTAAATTTGAATAATAATAGTATTAACTGGTCTTCCTTGTAGACATATGGATATTATTCTATCACTGACAGAGTTGTACTTCTGGATAAATCTTGGAATGTTTTTTATGATGATGAATGGGACACCATTCCTCTTCAATTTTTCATTCCTGGTATAATAGAGCATATGATTATCTGATTCAAAATGGTCAATACCAGCTGAGGTCAATTTCAACTCACTACACCAAAGCCAAACTTGTTACCATCTAGTTGATTCCGACTCATAGCGACCCTATAGGACAGAGTAGAACTGCCTCATAGGGTTTCTAAGGAGCAGCTGGTGGATTCCAACTGCCGACCTTTTGGTTAGCAGCCGAGCTCTTAACCACTGCACCACCGGGGCTCCTTTCAGTTCACTAATGCCTAGGATATCAATCTTTACGCGTTCCATTTCATTTTTGACAATTTCCAGTTTTCCTAGATTCATACTTCCTACATTCCATGTTCCAATTATTAATGGATTGTTGTAGTTGTTTCTTCTCATTTTGAGTCGTGCCACATCAGCAAATGAAGGTCCGGAAAGCTTGACTCCAGCTATGTCATTAAGGTCTACTCTACTTTGAGGAGGCAGCTCTTTCCCAGTCGTCTTTTGAGTGCCTTCCAACCTGAGGGGCTCACATTCCAGCACTATATTAGACAATGTTCAGCTGTTATTCATAAGGTTTTCACTGGCCATTTTTTTCAGAAGTAGACTGCCAGGTCCTTCTTCCTGGTCTGTCTTAGTCTGGAAGCTCTGCTGAAACCTGTCCACCAAAAGTGACCCTGCGGGTTTTTAAAATACTGGTGGCAAAGCTTCCCGCATCACAGCAGCACACAAGTCACCACAGTATGACAAACTGACAGCTTTAACATATCCTATTAGTCTTCCTTAGGGTTATTTCAAATACCTCTTGAAACATTTATGATGTAAACAAAAGTCAATAAATGTTTTTGTTGTGGACTGAGAAGACTCAGCAAGCTTTGTTTTTTTTTTTCTTTTTTTTTTTTAGAAATGTTAACATTATTGAGGATCATTTTAGAAGGGGAGTAATTTTTAATAAGACTGCACATCTCATTGATCTTAACCACATCTCTGAGGCTTTGGAAAACATGAACACATTCACCATTAATGGCTTATGTTAGCTTAATTCATTTCAGTTTCTCCTCATTTTCTTAGTGCCACTCTACTCATACTAGTAATCAAAACTGAGTTCAAGAAGCTTCGTTTCTGAAACTGACTGAGAAGAATCAAATGAGCATGCAACTAATGTCCATTTTTAAGCTATGATTTATATCTAAAATTTGCATTGAACATTGAATTATAAGTCTACATGGGAAGTTTTGATAATACAGAAATTTTCAAATAGGTGAACTTAAACCAATCAAGTAAGCATTGACTGTTTAAGGACTCTACATACATCTCTCATTGCTATAGAAAATTTCCAAACTTTTTAAAATTGATTTAATGCAAAATGAAACCTTCTGAATATTCTTTCCACATTTCAGAATCCTACTGTCCCATCAAACCACAATTCCTCCATGGATCCATCATTGGTTGGGATTTCTTCACCTCTGATTTTCAATTCATACACACACAACACACCCCTGTAGCTCCTCAAAACTGCTTATAATAAAATAAATGGACTCTATAGTGCAATGGTCATCTTGGAGCAAGACTACTTGAATTCAAATTCTAAATCTACTGTGCATTATTTTTGTGACATTTTGCAGGCTACTTTCCTTCTTTGGTCTCAGATTCTTCCTCTATAAATTGGAGATAATAATAGTAGAAATTCCCTAGAAGTTTGTAGTGAAAAAGTAAGGAGTTAACACATTAAAAAAAAAAAAAAAATCACCGAGTAAGGTGTTATTAATAATATTAGAAAAATTTGATAAAAGTTAGCCATTATTATTATTATATTGTTAGGTGTAGTGACATTATTAACATCTCTACTGATATGCATCAGGAAGGATAGAAAGTAATACTGATGGAGTGACAATCATTGACTAGCTAGAAGATACTGTATTTTTTTATGTTTTCCTTCATGTTCTCTTACTAATTAGCCATTATGAAATAAAAATTGCTTATATTATAAATCATAAATCAAGATCACAGATGAGAATTTCTCACGTTATAAATGCTCAAAATAATGAAACAAAGCCACTGTATAATAGAAAGTTTCAAATGTTTAATCCCTTATCCCATAGAGTCTTCAAATGTTTAATCCTCTATTCCATACAGTCCTAATAAGCTACTGATTTTCATTTTATTCTTAGTTTTTCCACATCTCTATATATCCCTCTTGAGGCTATATAAAGAAGTACAACAGGAGAAACAAGAAGTATGATAACAGCAACAAGCTCTTTGTAGTTGGTCAGCACCCTGCTATGTTATTACCAAGCATTTTGGCATTTAGTAATGCTCTGTTAAGCAAGTATCAATAATTTATTCGCATATTAGAGACAAGGAAACTGAGGCCTATAGAGTAAGACATTTATGTAACAGTACATAGTTGGAAAATGCCAAAGCCAGGATTCCAACCTTTTTATGCCAAGGCTCACATTCTTAACCACTGGGCAAAACGACATCTTTACATGAGGAATAGAAGCACAACCCTGGGTGTTTCACCTTTGAATAGTGTGGGATTTAAAAGATGACTCTGGAATCCTAACTCAAAGTTAGATGGAAAAGTTGCCCCGTTTTTTCTTTTTTTTTTTTTTATATTTTATTGTACTTCAGGTGAAGGCTTACAGAACAAATAGTTTCTCATGAAACAGTAGTATACATGATGTTTTATGACATTGGTTAACAACCCCACAACATATTAAGCCTCTAAATTCTCAACCTTTTTTTTTTTTTTGATGAAAATACAGATAGCCAAAGATACACCGTTTCAAAAATTTCTACATACACAGTTCAGTGACATTGACTACACTCTTCCAACTGTGCTGTTATTCTCACTTAAGATGAAGGCTTACAGAACAAAATAGTTTCTCATTTAACAGTTACTACACATGTTGCCCTATGACAATGGTTAACAGTCTCACAACACATCAAGAATATCCTTACTCCACCTTGTGTTCCCTATCACCAGGGGACTTCCTTGTCCCCTTCTGTCTTCTGGCCCTTGTCACTGGACTACTGTACCTCATTAGTCTCATTTGGTTTTTTTTTTTTTAACACCATTTCAAAACTTTTTACTTACACATTTAAGTGATATTGACTATGCTTTTCCAATTGTGCTGCCATTCTCACCCAAGATGAAGGCTTACAGGACAAAACAGCCTCCCATTTAATAGTTACTACAAAAGTTGCCCTATAACAGTGGTCAACAATCTCACAACACATCGACAGTGTCCTTACTCAATTTGTGTTCCTTATCATCAGTTTCCTACTCCCCCTCTGCCTTCTGGCCTTTGTCACCGGACTCCTGTACCTCGTTAGTCCCATTTAGTTTTACTGGGCTGTCCACTCCCAGGCTTAACATCGAACCTCGAAGGTAACTTCACCTCTGAGCTGAAAGGGTGTCTGGGGGCCACACTCTTGAGGTTTCTCCAGTATCCTTTAGGCCAGTAAATCTGGTCTTTTTTTGGGGGGGGGGGGAGTTAAAATTATGCTCTACATCCTTCTCCAGCTCTGTCCAGAACCCTCTGTTGTGATCCTGGTCAGAGCAGTCAGTGGTGGTAGAAAGTTGCCCCATTTTTAAAAGAAAACTTTTCTAAACTATCTTACAAAGGACGAACAATTGTTCAGTTTAGTATACACGTTTTCAGTTCTTATAAAAATTACTACCTTACTTCCTTTGTGGAATTTAGCCGCTCTGCTGTTACACTAAAAAGTACAGGATATAGAGGGTATTCTAAAGTTTATATTGCCCTTAAACAACAAACCGTATTTTTACAGAATGGAACTTGTCATTTGCAGAAGAAATTCCCAGCCCTTTATTTGCTCTTGTGATGATGGCAGCTCTCAATTTTGTTGCAGTATTTCATAAAACTGTCTGTAGCCAAATGAGACAAGGAAAAACAAACTAACAAACACAAAAACTTAGCCAAATTCCATTCCAATGTATTCATTACAATGCGCTCTTAGGTTTAAAGTATAGGTGAAATTATTTAAATATGATCACTGTAATATTCAGACTTATTTGTGACAGGGTCAAATTTATTAAGGAAAGTAATTTTGGTGCAGGAAAAGAGCCATTCTAATGAATATTGGACTCTTGATGTAGAAAGTAGATGACAAATAACACAAATGACTTGAAAATTTCTTGATTAATGTATGCAAGTACTATGTTAATTTTTATGACTTCCGTGGTTTATTCCATCTGACAGGCCAGGGAATGAGAGGACAATTTACTTCCTAGGAAAGGCCTCGCTTCACTCTAGTCTTCACTCCTTCCTTCCAAAATTAGCATTGCTCTTAGCACTGCTGGTAATTCCTTAATGTCAAACATTGTAGCAGGTTGTGAATTGATGCTCTCCTCAAACATTCTTTCCACTCTGCTAAGTCTTTAATTAAATACTAGCTCCTAGAAAATGTAATCTGAAATTCAAGAAAAGTGGGGGATTTCCTAGCATTTGTAGGTTCTTTTTAGGAGTTGCTGAGTGGTACAAATGGTTAATGTGCTTGGCTGCTAACCAAAAAATTGGAGGTTCAAGTCCATCCAGAAGGACCTCAGAAGAAAGGCTTGGTGATCTAGTTCCAAAAAAATCAGCCATTGAAAACGTTATGGAGCACAGTTCTTTGACACACATGGGATCACTATGAATTGGAACCAACTCGATGGCAACTGTTATTTTATTTTTTGCAGATTCTTCTTAATGCAATGACTTTTATACTATAGTCTCTAGTTCTAAACCAAACCCATTACCGTCAAGCTGATTCCAACTCATAGTGACCCTATAGAATAGAGGAGGACTGCCCCATAGGGTTTCCAAGGAGTGGCTGGTGGATTAGAACTGTCAACGTTTTGGTTAGCAGCTGAGCTCTTAACTACTGAGCCACCAGGGCTCCATTCTCATCACCATCTTGTCCATGATCACACAGAACAGGGCAGTAATGATTAAGACAAAGTTTTTCAGGTCCCCTACAAGACTTTTGGTTTACAATGTAGGTTTATTTTGTCTCAAGCACTAGCTCTTTTTTCTCTCCCTCTCCCTCAAGCACTTATTGTTTTCTGAAGGCAGATGATAGAAACCAAAGAATACTATCTTTAGCTGTCGGATCTTCACTTTCCCCCATGACTATCTACTTTGCTAATTTCTCATGGAATAAGATTATGCCATTCAGATTCCACTGGTTGAATTTAGCCTGAGTTGTTTGCCTGCAAGTTTTCAAAGCATGGTTTGGTAGGCTGGACCCCAGAATCAACATCTATTCATAACCTCCTGCCAGTCACTTTTTTCCTGCAGCACAGTGATTGATTTTATAGAATCAAGGGTCTGTAGGAATCATATAGAGTCAAGGATCTGAAAGCTCAGTCAATTTCCAAATCCACTTCATTGCAGTACAGATATGGCTCTGTGTTCCTTTTGCTAATCAAACTTACTAAATACACATAGGCTTTAATCTAATGCTACATTTATTTAGCTTTATAGAAGGATACAAGGTTAAGTGCAACATCTTCATCTCATCAGGAATCTTAACAGTTTCCAAGTACACAATTTAGAGTGTGCATATGTTTCCAAGACAAGAGCCAGTGAGTATGTTGGTCACCTTGCTACATAGAAGCCAGAGGCCTTTTTCTCATCAATCTGACACTGTTTTAGTCATGCAGGCCTACAGCCAGCATGCCAACTCACAACTCACCCAATCCACACACAGTTTCACAGACACTGAGGCAGATGCAACCCAACTAATTCATGTTAACATAGATGTTTTTAAGGAAACAGTATTATGGAGACCAAGTTCATTTTCAGACAAGCCTGGATCAACTAAGGCCTGATGTTAATC
The DNA here is from genome assembly GCA_030035585.1 of Dugong dugon. Lineage (NCBI taxonomy): Eukaryota > Metazoa > Chordata > Mammalia > Sirenia > Dugongidae > Dugong > Dugong dugon. The sequence continues at coordinate 34,114,939 of CM057475.1, read as the reverse complement.
CTTCATTTACCATCCTTCAGCTCTAAATTCCAGCAGAAGACTGCTTGTGAATCAATTCTCATTCATTTTTAGTGATTCTAGAACTCATAATCTCTCCCTGGAATTAAATGTTGCACTACTGCTGTAACTCTTCTGCTGCTAGCACTGAAAGTAGAGTCTAGTTGGTGCTTCTCACTCTCAGCTTCACCACATGTGGCCAGAATCATCATGCTGTTGTTGTGCCAAGCCATCAAGTTGATTCTGACTCATAGCGACCTTGAATGATGGAGTAGACTTGTCCCATAGGGTTTCCTAGCCTATGACATTTACAGGATGAAATATTGAAGAATTCGATGGACAAAATGTTGAATAACACAGGAAGCATCAAAAGAAGATGGAAGGACACAGAGTCACTGTACCAAAAAGAATTGGTCAAGGTTCAACAATTTTAGGAGGTAGCATATGATCAAGAACCAATAGTATTGAAGGAAGAAGCCCAAGCTACACTGAAAGCATTGGCGAAAAAAAATGTTCCAGGAATTGAGAGACTACCAGCTGAGATGTTTCAACAAAAGGATGTAACTCTGGAAGCACTCACTTGTCTATGCCAAGGAATTTGGCAGACAGCTACCTGCCCACCCAACTGGAAGAGATCCATATTTGTGCCCATTCCAAAGAAAAGCGATCCAACAGAATGCAGCAATTATCAAACAATATCATTAATATTACACTCAAGTAAAATTTTGCTGAAGATCATTCAAAAGCAGTTGCAGCAATGCATACAAAGGGAACTGCCAGAAATTTAAGCCTCGTTCAGAAGAAGATGTGGAACGAGGGATACCACTGCCGATGTCATATGGTTCTTGGCTGAAAGCAAAGAATACCAGAAAGATGTTTACTGTGTTTTATTGACTATGAAAAGGCATTCAACTGTGTTGATCATAACAAATTATAGATAACATTGGGAATAATGGGAATTCCAGAACACTTAATTGTGCTTATGGGGAACCTGTATATAGACCAAGAGGCAGTTGTTTGAACAAAACAAGAGGTACTTCATGATTTAAAATCAGGAAAGGTGTGGGTCAGGGTTGTATCCTTTCACCATACTCATTCAATCTGTATGCTGAGCAAATAATCAATAAGCAAATTTGTCAGTAAGTGCCTCAACTCCTCTTCACTTTCAGCAAGCAAGTTTGTGTCATCTGCATAATACAGGTTGTTAATGAGTCTTCCTCCAATCCTGATGCCCCGTTCTTCTTTATATTGTCATCTTCTCAGATTATTTGCTAAGCATACAGATTGAATAAGTATGGTGAAAGAGATAACCCTGCCACACACCTTTCTTGACTTTAAGCCACGCAATATCCCCTTGTTCTCTCCAAACGACTGCCTCTTGATCTATGTACAGGTTCCTGATGAGCACAATTAAGTGTTATGGAATTCCCATTCTTCACAATATTATCCATAATTTGTTATGATCCACACAGTCAAATGCTTTTGCATAGTCAATAAAACACAGGTAAACATCTTTCTGGTATTTTCTGCTTTCAGCCATGATCTATGTGACATCAACAATGATATCCCTTGTTCCACGTCCTCTTCTGAATCTGGCTTGAATTTCTGGCAGTTCTTCATACATGAAGAAAGCAAGATGTCATTAAAAAGATAGGAAAGAAATAAAAGACCAAAACGGATGTCTGAAGAGCCTCTGAAATTTGCTCCTGAAGGTAGAGTAGCTAAAGTGAACAGAAGGAATGATGAAGTAAAAGAGCTGAACAGAAGATTTCAAAGGAAGGCTCAAGAACATGAAGTATTATAATGACATGTGCAGAGACTTGGAGTTATAAAACAAAATGGAAGAACACGCTTAACATTTCTCAAGCTGAAAGAACAGAAAAAAATTCAAGCCTAGAGTTGCAATATTGAAAGAGTCTATGGGCAAAATACTGAATGACACAGGAAGCATCAAAAGAAGATGGAAGCAATACACAGAGTCACTGCTCCAAAAAGAATTGATCGATGTTGAATCATTTGAGGATGTAGCATATGATCAAGAGCTGATGTTACCGAAGGAAGAAGTCCAAGTTGCACTGAAGACATTAGCAAAAAACAAGGCTCCAGGACTTGACGGAATACAAATTGAGATGTTTCAACAAACGCATGTAGTGCTGAAAGAGCTCACTCATCTATGCCAAGAAATCTGGAAGACAGCTACCTGGCCAACTGACTGGAAGAGATCCATATTTATGCCTGTTCCAAAGAAAGGTGATCCAACAGAATGTGGAAATTATCGAACAATATCATTAATATCACATGCAAACAATATCATTAATATCACATGTAATTAAAATATTGCTGAAGATCATTCAAAGGCAGTTGCAGCAGTACATCAACATGGAAATGCCAGAAATTCAAGCTGGATTCAGAAGAGGACATGGAACAAGGATATATCTGCTCTTAGCATCTGGGAATCTATTCTCAAAACTGCAGCTGGAGTTTCATAATACCACTCTATTACTGTGCTTTGTGTTATTAAAGTTGAAACCCTTATTATGACCCATAAGATTCTACATGATCTTGCCCCCTATTACTTCTCTGAAACTAACCTCCAGTGTTCTCCCCCTCATTTACTTCAACCCAGTCAAAGAAGACTCTTTGGTGTTCCTTGTACACATCAGATACACTCCCATTTGTTAAAGTTCCCTAGCATTTAAAGTTTTCTTTGCCTAGAGTGCTTTTCCTACAGATGTTCCACAGATGACTCACAGCTTCATGTCCTTCAGTGCTTTTGTCATATGCCATCTTCTTCCTGTGGTCTTCTGTGGTCCCCTTATCTCTGACTTGCAACAATTCCTATCCCCTACTTTCTTTTGTGCCCATACTATTATTATCATGTAATATATATATATATATTTATATTATTTACTTAATTGTGTTCACCATCTATCTTCCCTCGCTAGAATGTTACCATCATGAAGCCTGAAATGTTGTCTGTTTTGTGTTGTCAGTTTCTAGGTATTATTAGCTCCTAGAATATGGCACATAGCAGACACAAAGTGAAAATTGGATGAAAGACTGACTTTAGGGGACCATTAAATTTCTGACATATATTAATTTAAAAAAAAAAAAAAAACTACCTCAGATATACTTTTCGAACTCAGTTCTGCTGACAACCACAGTAATCTGAACCTTTTTGATCTTGACTTATTTATTAGTTTTCCAAGGGATTTTCTTTGTGGTTTCTTTGAGAATCAACATTCTCAAAGTCATTAATACCAATTTTAAATTATAGTTAAATATCTTTTTAATCATTTACCCAATGTGAAATACCACATATAGTCTGCTAGAATGTGACTGATTTATAGTAGAATTATGAATGGAATAACTATGGTTGTCCTTTTTAATAAGAGAGTGCTCTTAGAAAACCAAAAACAGAAAAAGACTCTAAGGATTCAGTAACATTAGTTTCTGTTCTAGTTCTGCCTTTGACTTTCTGTGTAATCTGAGGTGACTCACTTAACTTCTCTGTGTCCCACATTTTCTTATCATTAAAATGAAGAATAATAAGCCCGACCTACTTCTAGTTATTTTGAAAAGGTGAGGGTTAAAAATTATAAATGATAAAGGTTTATGCAAGATCGTGATTTTCTGTTTATAAAGCAACTTTAATTTAAATTAAATCTGTTTCTTTTCGCATAGTAAGTTAGGCATAATTTAAAAGGGTGAAGTTCCTTCTATTAGATGTATATAAAGCTCCCCAAAATATTTCAATGATAGGTAAAATTGTTTAATTTGTAATTTAGCAATGTCTGTGCTGTAGAGGTTTCACCCCAGTGAAACCCCAAGCTTTGTACATAGCAAAATCAGATATATCTAGTAGTGTTCCTAATAACAGACTTGAATTATCATAAAACTAATTGGAGTGAAGAAAGATAGTGAAATTAGATTTTGCAAAACCATCTTGCTGCTAGTTTATTTTTATGACGAGTCTCATAGAAATAACTGGATTCACTAGGGCTGATGATTAGCCCTTCAAGACAAATACTTCCAACCCACAAATCAGTAAGTGTTACTGTTTACCCTCCTCAAAAGATGTACCTAATAGAGCAGGAGTGCAGTGGGAGAGACGAAAGTGCTGAAGACATGGCACAAAGATTTTGACAAATGTTTAAAGGGGAGGGGTAATTTTGAGTACAGTCCTGAATGAGTTACAAACGTTGTTTTCTGTCCCAGTTTAGAATGATTTGTCAGAGTCCTGGGCAGAAGAAGTTAGAGTAAAGAAGGTATGGAAGGATAGTCTTTGGTTCTCTAAAATATGGGAGAAAAAGCGCACGGAAGCAAATGGAGGGCCACACATGGTAAGGGATGATACTCCCCTCGTTAGTAGCTCTGTGCTTAGAACATTGGCAAAAGAATAGCTTTGCTAATTTCAGAAGTAGTAGGGTCCTGGTGGTGCAGTTAATGTGCTCAGCTGCTAACTGAAAGGTTAGAGGTTCAAGTCCACACAGAAATGCCTCAGAAGAAAGGCCTGGCGATCTACTTAGGAAAAAAAACAGCCGTGATAAACCATACAGAGCACAGTTCTACTCTAACACACATGGGATCATCATGAGTTGAAATTGACTTAACAGTCATTGGTAAAGCCTCATATTGCCCTAATATGGATCTCAACATAGGAGATGTCAAGAGTCAGCTCAGTAAAAATCCCTCACAGACAATTAGCGGGTAATGTTCTAAGTATAAGTAGTAGAGGAAGAAATGGTAAATAACCCGTGCTGAGAAAAAAATAAGAATCAAAGCCTGCAAGCACAAATGAGGTAATTTGGTAACTGTCTTGAATTAGGAAGGAAGAATGTGAGTCTGGTATTTGTAGCTAGTATGAATTGTGAAGCTAAGCAAAAAAGCAAACCAAATCCATTGCCTTCAAGTTGATTCCGACTCATAGAGGCCCTATGACACAGAGTAGAACTGCCCCGTAGGGTTTCCAAGGAGCAGCTGGTGAATTTGAACAGCCGACCTTTTGGTTAACATCCAGAGCTCTTAATCACTGTGCAACCAGGGCTCCAGATTTGAATTATCATAAAACTGATTGGAGTGAAGAAAGATAGTGAAATTAGATTTTGCAGAACTGTCTTGCAGCTAGTTTATTTTCATGAAGAGTCTCATAGAAATAACTGGATTCACCTGGGCTGATGACTAACCCAGGGAGTTAGAATTTTCCAGACTATCAATGTAACCCTGTTGCACACAGCAGCCAGGGGAAAGAAAAAAGGCTTTGAATCTCATAGAAATACGACAAGAATCAGGAAAGCAAACAGAAGAAAATGAAAGCGAACTTCTCTTAGCTTGTTTGCCCAGTCACTTGTTTACCTTCTAGGTGGTATAGCAAATCACAGTGTGATTCTGGGACTCCATGACTTAAGAATGAGTATTTTACGATGATGTTTACATATATATATATATATATATATATATATAGCCAACTTTTTTTTTTAATTTTCTGACTCGACTGATGAATCTGAAAATAAAATCAATTTATCTACCTGTAAGCTCTTGTCACAAGTCTATTCAGTTATACTTTCCAGTTCTCCAAACTAATTATCATGAACCTTAAAATTCAACTTTTATCATGCCTGATGATTTAGCAAGTAATATGATTAATTTTTGTTTTTAGGAGATTATCTCATCCTTTGAGAAAGAACAAGTTAGTGTGAATGACAGAGATTTTTCTCGAGTGGGTGGCTCTTCTATTATCTGTGTCTGAATGACTCTTGCATTTCTTATCAATTCTACTACAGTAGTCACATGTCTGTGTAAATCAGGTTTACTTCATGCATTCAACAGGGATACCAACTAAAAAATAAGTCAATTTGACATATGCATCTTTGTTGGATATTGCAACGTTATCCATAACTATTCAAGAGATACTCTTCAGGAGATGGGTGAAGGAAGCAGAGCATAAATACACAATTAAAATTCAAACTGCTGGATGTTAAGTGAATGTAAAGTCATGAAACAGGATATCAAGAGTTAAAAAATAAGAAAAGTACTGCAGTCAGTTAAAAAAAAAAAAACTGAAAACACTTCAACAAGAATTTGGAAAATTATCAATATGAATGTTTAAGAAGAAAAATTTTCCCAGTGATGCCTGGTTTAAATTAAGCAAATAGGAACAGATTATCTTATATTTTTATCATCAGACTCAAGACTGATGGAGAACAACCTTTAAAGAAATCACAGAGTATATACAGTCAGTATAGCTAAGTATGCAAGCCACCTCAAGGCCCAAGGAAGAAACACCAAAAATAATAGAAATCTCTACAGGGATAGTCAAGGTCCAACACTATCTAAAAGGAAAGAATAAACATATTCTAAGCATAAACTTGCCTAATCCTTGGATTATAGGCAAGAAAGGGAAGACAACAATCCTCAAAATTATCTTGCGCTTTTCTGACGGCATTACTTTTTTTCCATTTATTTTTTTAATATACTTTATTTTTAGAACACTTTTAGGTTTAAGAAGGTACAAAGACTTTCCATATACTTCCTCTTCCCTCTGCATATGTTTTCTCCTATTATTAACATCTTACATTAGTGTAGTACATTTATTACAACTGATGAATATTATCAATACATTATTATTAACTAAAGTTCATAGCTTACATTAAGGTTTATAGTTTGCGTTGTAGTTCTGTGGGTTTTCGACAAACTCTTGCTGTGATGTGTTTACCATTATAGTATCATACAGATTAGTTTCACTGCCCTTAAAATGCCCTGTGCTTCACCTATACATTCTTCCACACCTCTCCTTGAGCCATTGGCAACCACTGATCTTTTTATCACCTCTGTAATTTTGCCTTTTATAGAATGCCATAGAGACGGAATCATAACAGTATGCAGCTTTTCAGACTGGCTTCTTTCACTTATCAATATGCATTTAAGGTTCTTCCAAGTGTTTTTGTGGCTTGGTATCTCATTTCTTTTTATCGTTGAATAATACTCCATTGTATGGATGTACACAGTTTGTTTATCCATTCACTTATTGAGAGTTATCATGGTTGCTTACAATTGTTAGCGATTATAAATAAAGCTGCTATAAACATTTATGTTCAGGTTTTATATGGGCATATGTTTTGGATCATTTGATTCAATACCTAGGAGTGTGGTTGCTGGATGGTATGTTAAGGTTTTGCTTAGCTTTTTAAAAACCTCCCAAACTGCCTTCCAAAGTGGTTATACTATTTTGCATTACCACGAGTAATGAACGAGTTCTTGCTCCACATCCTTGTCAGCGTTTGATGTTGTCAATATTTTGGATTTTAACCATTCTAGTAGATGTGAAACAGTATTTCATTGTTATTTTAACTTGCAATTCCCTAATGACATATGATGTTCAATATCATTTCTTATGCTTGCCACCTGTCTACCTTCTTTGGTGAAGTGCCTATTCAGATCTTTTGCTCATTTTTTAATTAGGTTGTTTGTTTTATTATTATTGAGATTTAAAAGTTCTTTGTATGGCATTAATTTTTAAAAATCTCACCTCAAGTGTTTAATGTGTTAAAACTGCCTGGTTTTTGCCTCAGCTCCCTTAGATGCTTCACTTTGAATTATATTTTTAAGCAACCACTCTGACTTCATTAAGATCATTTGAGACAACACAAAAGTCAGACAACATGAAGAACATGTACTTGAGGCTTGTAAAAATCCTCTACTCATTTGACCTTATTGAACGTTTAAAAATGAATTTGAAAGATAAGTTTTGCAATATATATATGTCTTAGTCTGGGTTTATTTAAACAATTAATATGTCAGCACTCTTTTAATTGCCTCATACACATTCAGTCACATCATATGCATGTGAAAGTTGGACAATGAATAAGGAAGACAGAAGAAGAATTGATGCCTTTGTATTATGGTATTGGCAAAGAATATTGGATATACCATGGACCACCAGGAGAATAAATAAATCTCTTTTGGAAGCAGTGCAGCCAGAATTCTCATTAGAAGCAAGGATGGTGAGATTTTGTCTCACATTCTTTGGACATGTTATCAGGATGGATCAGTCCCTGGAGAAGAACAACATGCTTGGTAAAGTAGAGAGTCAACGAAAAAGAGGAAGGTCCTCAACGAGATGGATTGACACAGTGGCTGCAATAAAGGGCTCAGGCATAACAATGATTGTGAGGATGGTACATAAGGTTGCTATGAGTCAGAACCAACTCGACAGCACCTAACAACATAACAACAACAACAAGGCTGGGTTCTCTAGGGAAACAAAACAAGTAAAGCAAAACCAGACAGAGAGAGAGATTTATCTCAAGAAAATGGCTCACGTGGTTGTAGAGGCTGGCAAGTCCCAAGTCCGTGTATCAGGCATCAGGCTGGAGGGTTCTCCTGAGTTACATAGCTGCAGGGGCTGATGAATCCAAGATCAGCAAGTAAGAAGGCATGCTGCTGGCCTACAGGCCGTGGAGTCTGACAAATCCCAAGGTTGGCAGGCTATATAGCAGCCTGCTGCCTTAAGTCCCAACAACCAGAGGTCAGATGATGATGAGATGGATGCAGGATCCAGAGTGAGAAAAGCCAGGGAGCTTTGTCAGAACGTCCATATATACTGGATGCAGGCCACACCTCTGAGGAAACTCCCGTTACAACTGATTGCCTGCTTATAGCAGATCTCATCGTGGAGGTGATTACATTATATCAGATCTCATCACGAACGTGCTTACCTTGTGGAAAAGCACTCAGTCCAATGTTTGCCAAATTACATAATTACATAACTGTCAAACCACTGAAAATCATGGCCCAGCCAAGATGACACATAATCTTAACCATCACTATATACATATACATGTATATATATTTCTATGTATATATACATACATGAAGATCCACCAGTTTATTTCTGATTCAAGGTTTTATCCAATCTAGAAGAAGACACTAGACAAATCTGATTAATTACTTGAATATTATGGAAAATAAGTGATTTTATGTCTTAGTTTCAACAAAATTGTTTTTTTTAGTCACTTTTAAAGAATAAATATGTCAACAATATTTTAAAAGTATAGTCATCTCTCCTTACATCAGCAACACCGCCATACACTCTAAACTAATTTATATTTGGTTTAATTTTTTAAAACTATTTTACAGTGGGCTAAATATGTGAGTTAGCAAAGACAGTTCTGAATTTCAGAATTATGGACGATTAAGTCATGTGCTGGTAATAGACTTCCGAAAAAGAAGAAAATCGGCTAGTTTTTGACTGCTTCACATTTGAATGCTCTCACTCAAAATACCTAGTGCACCCTTCCAGAAGCAGGATTTCCATTCACAGCTGTCATCACAGTCTGAACTCTGATCAAATTCTGCTTTTAATTTTCTCTTGCTTCGACAAACAGCGGCTGCATTTGACAGTCCCAGTGCTGCTGCATAACTTAGCACTGTCACTTCTCCATCAGGGTTATCTATTGCAAGCTGAAGAGAAACAGGCTTGTAAATAGAAAAGTCAGCTTTTAACTAAGCTCCAAAGCCATCCTGTCCCTGCTGGGATTTACAGGTTTGCTGTCAGAGAACCCTTATTATTCTCCAGCACAATCGTATATCCAAGATTCCCATTACACTGTCTCCTTAAGAACTTGGTTCTATTTCAATTAATTTATCCAGTTCTAGTTCAATTAATTTATCCAGATAATTTCTTCTTGTTAATGCAGTTTTCACAACTGTAAATAAAACTGTGAAGTGTACAATTACCTCTATTGTGTTTAGTTCCTTCATTTAGCACAATTTTATTTGATAATTTTTTAGTAACCTGATATACAGCCATGAAAACACAAAATTTCTCTTTTGTGAAAGTTGGTAGGTGAACTTTTAACTTTAGTGGCTGAAGTTGCAGGAAGTAAACAAATTTACTGAGAGCTAATTTATGAAAATCCAATTTTCTCAATGGCTAGATTATCAGCCAGTTTTCTGAATGGACTCTTCTCTTAGTCTCTCCTTCATATGAGAGGTCTTCCTCTCTCTCCTTCAGTTCCATTAGGTTGAGCTGCAGGGACATGGTGGAAAAACAATTTGAACCATCTTTTTAAGTTATTTATAGGCTAAAATGAAAGTCAGGCAACTAAAACTATACAAATCTCAAAAGCTGTTAAAAACATATAGTGTAATTTGAATGGCTGTAAATTATATAAATGATTAAAGAAATAAGCACATTTGGCTAACTGTTCCTTTGAAAGAATTGTCCAGTCAGTGGATTCTGGTAGAATGGATTTGCCAAATAAAACTAGATAGAGCCCAAGTTGCAAGGAATGACAGGAGAAAGATGAGGAATTGGGGAAGGGAAATAGCAGTGAGCTGACAACAGGGTGGGTTGGAATGTCTCAGCAAACTACAAATGAAACATGGTGAGCCTATGTGTTACACAGTAGAACTGCTCCATAGGGTTTTCTTGGCCATAATCATTGTGGAAAGAGATTGTCAGGACTGTTTTTCTGTGGCACTGCTGGTTTGAAATGCCAACCTTTATGTTAGCGGCCAATTGCAAACCACGAACCAGAGACTGAATTAAAACACAATTTAAATATTACATACTTCTGTCTCTCAGCTTTCCTGGTGCAAAGACCACATGATTTGCTTGGCCCCTGACACAGGGCTCCTCTAAGATCAAGTAGAGTCAGATGGAAGCACCAAATCCTCCTCACTTGGGCAGTGGAAAACCTAAGAGCCAATTGCCCAGCCTTTTTTTATCCCAATTGTCAATCCTGCTCATAACCATGCTTGCCTCTGCTTTCTTTCCATTCCTGGTTTCACACTTGACTTCCCTTCCATTTCTCCTAGTGCCAACATTTTATATAAAACATTTATAGATTAATGAACAATGGGATTTACACAGTCCTCACTGCTACAGATCTTATCCATCTGTTGCCCTTGCTTTCTTGTAACTCAATATAGCTTTCCAGTCTGAACCTTCACATGTCTTCAGTTTTTGGCAACTGAGAGCACATGGAAATTATCCAGATGTTGTGGTTCTAAGAGGCATTTATACAAGGTTATTCAAATTCATATTATGAGTGTAAGCAAGAGTAAGAGAAAAATAAATACTATGACGCATTAGATAGGAGAAGGCGATGATTAAAAAAAATTGATTTTCTCACCAGAGCCTATGAAAACTAAGCCCCACTTCTATAACTTTGAACTATGCAAGGAAGAAAGAGCCAAAGACAGGAAGAGAGGGACAAGAAAGAAGCACTGTGAAAAGCAGTATAATAAGACTGATCCTTAGAGAAAGGCTGAGGCTAGGTTTGAGTGGTACAAATTTTACTTGTGTATATGACACTTTGAAGCTTGACTTGTAGAATCACTATCCCTGCATTTACTACCAGACACATCAGAGAGAGAGGGATGCCCAAATACCAAGGGAGGGGTAGGATGAATGTTTACTACACTCATTAATAGGTGTTAAGAAGACTTAATTTGATTGGTCCAAGATTTTGGATTGGGGAGGACAGAGATAATCTCCTCTCACTTCTGGGAAAAGTATGCCTTCTTGGTAACTAGCCTAGGATGTAAATTCTGACAATACTTCTTAGAAAAGTCAAAGACAGGTGTCTTGAGCTCATCTTAAAGCAGGTAAGGATAGTGGAGCCGTTTGGTTTTAGAATAACTGCGTTACACATAAGATGCAACGTCTAAAGCGAGACTACACTGATGGAGATGCAAAAGAAATATATTTTAGGAGGACTTCTATTTGCTATTTTGACTTAAATATTTTGACTCCTGAGCCAGAAGACCTCTTTACACCATCTCCCTACATTCATTCACCTGGATAACTTGAGAGAAATGTAGGAACAGTTAGGAATAGTCAAAGGAGCTTTACGTGCATTAGCTAACAATTGTCATTACAGTCCTATGACATAGGCATTTTCTCCTTATTTTTCAGGTAAGGAAATTAAAGCATAGAAAAGTTGGGTAACTTGCTCCAGGTCATACAATGAGTAAGGCTTTGAGTCTGTGTTAGAAACAAGGTCTAGCTGGGTACAAAGCCTGCACGTAGTAGGGTCAGGGATTGGTGTGGTCTATCTCTCCCATGGCCCTTAGTGAGAGGCTATTTTAGTTTTTACCTCAGAAGTGAAAACAATAAGTTTAAGATAAATAGTTCCAAAACTTTGTGTCAAATAGAGACATGATTTGTATTTGTTTTATTTGCAGGCATCCACCCACACAGTTAATGTACAGGTCTGTAGTCCAATGCTGTTAGGAGGCACACCTGCAGTTGAAGGATTGTATTCAAGCACATTATTTTCTTAGGGAACATATGTAATCACCTATTGCCTGCAGCTCTGCTCATGATGGAATAGCTATTTTGACACTCAGAAAATGTTCTTTAGCTTATTTGTTTCTACAAAACAATAAAAGGTACTTAGTGACTAATGTTAGTGTACTCAATTGTGGAACACAAAGGCCCAGAGAGAAAAAGCACTTATTTTACTCAAATCTATGTCAAGAAACTGGCAGACTCAGAGATAAGTGCATTTAAAACATATATTATTTTCTGATACTATCAGAGGCACCTCTAAAATGGGCTTCTATTTAAAACTTTCAATATGCTCAAATTGCTAAATGTCTGTATGTTTCAAGATTGCCATATACTTTCCAAGTCAATAATCTGAAATGTCATGGAGGTTCTATATGTTTTGAGCTATTAAAACACATTCAAACCTTAGAGTTTCCGTTTCAAGTTACTAGTGAGTGAATTCTGGTCTTTCAGTAACCTATGCTCTTGAAAAGAAAATTATCTATGACTTGTATTTGTTCTTCTCTTCTCAAAATGGTGATGATGTAAGTTAGAATCAACAGCTATTATTTAACAAGTATCAAAAACTACACAAATATTTTTATACTTACCTTCCCCAACTGGGAACCTGATTATCCTTGTCAGTGCTTCTCTCTTGGTGATCAGTGATGGAGAGCATCAGCATTACCTGGGACTTGCTAGAAACACTAATTCTTGAGTTCCACCCTAGACTAACTGAATCAGAATCTCTGTTCGAACCCAGAAATAAGTGTTTTAACAAGCTTGCAAATGATTTTGATGCATGCTGAAGTTAGAGCACAACTGCCTTAGTTTATTCTTTGAAGTCAAAAACAGAAGATACCTTCTAAGCTACAAGTTTATCTAGGTTAAATATCAGTAACAGCCAATCATGAACTCAGTCATATCAACAACATAACAGCCATTTTCCAAATCCTCATGACAGTCTGTCAGTTTGTCGTACTGAGGTGGCTTGTGTGTTGCTGTGATGCTGAAAGCTAAGCCCCCAGTGTTTCAAATACCAGTAGGGTCACCCATGGTAGACAGGTTTCAGCAGAGCTTCGAGACTAAGACAGACTAGGGAGAAGGACCAGATGACCTACTTCTGAAAAAGTCGACCGGTAAAAATCTTATGAATAGCAGTGGAACATTGTCTGATATTGTGTTGGAAGATGAGCCCAACAGGTTGGAAGGCACTCAAAACACAACTGAGGAAGAGCTGCCTCCTCAAACTAGAGTCAGCCTTAATGACATGAATGTAGTCAAGCTTTTGGGACCTTCATTTGCTGATGTGGCATGACTCAAAATGAGAAAAAATAGCTGCAAACATCCATTAATAATTGGAATGTGGAATGTACAAAGTATGAAACCAGGAAAATTGGAAGTCATCAAAAATGAAATGGAGCACATAAAGAGTGATATCTTAGGCATTAGTGAGCTGAAATGGATTGGTATTGGCCACTTTGAATTATATAATCACATGGTATACTATGCCGAGAATGAAAAAGTCAAGAGGAATGGCATTACATTCATTGTAAAAGGAACTTTTCAAGATCTATCCTGAAGTACCACGCTGTCAGTGATAGGATAATATTCATACACCTACAAGGAAGCTCTGTTAATATGACTGTTATTCAAATTTAACCATCAACCACTAAAGCCAAAGGTGAAGAAACTGAAGACTTTTTAACCAGCTTCTGCACTTTAAAATTGATTGAACATGCAATCAAGATGCATTGATAATTAATAGTGGTTAGAATGAGAAAGTTGGAAACAAAGAAGAAAGATAACTAGTCAGAAAATATGGCCTTGATGATAGATATGATGCCAGAGATCGCATGACAGAATTTTGCAAGACCAACAACTTATTCTTTGCAAATACATTTTTCAACAACATAAATGACAGCTATACAAGTAAGTCTCACCAAGTGGAAAACACAGGAATCAAATGGACTATATCTGTGGAAAGAGACAATGGAAAACTCAATATCATCAGTCAGAACAAGGCCAGGGGCTGACTACAAAACAGACCATCAATTGCTCTTTGAAAGTTCAAGTTGAAGCTGAAGAAAACTAAAATAAGTCCACAAGAACCAAAACATGACCTTGACTGTATCCCACCTGGATATACAGACCATCTAAATAATAGATTTCATGCACTGAACACTAATGACCAAAGACCAAATGAGTTGTGGGATGATATCAAGGACATCATACATGAGGAAAGCAAGAGGTCATTAATAAGACAGGAAAGAAAGAAAAGACCAAAATGAATTTCAGAAGAGACTCTGACACTTACACTTGAACACTAAAGCAAATGGAAGAAATGATGAAGTAAAAGAGCTGGACAAAGTATTATAATGAAATGTGCAAAGATATGGAGTTAGAAAAACAAAGGGGAAGAAGATGTTCTCAGCATTTCTGAAGCTGGTAGAACTAAAGAAAAAATTCAAGCCTCAAGTTGCAATATTGAAGGATTCCATGGGCAAAATATTGAATGATGTAGGAAGCATCAAAAAAAAGATGGAAGGAATACAAAGAGTCACTGTACCAAAAAGAACTGGTCGAAATTCAACCATTTCAGGAGGTACTATACGATCAGAAACCAATGGTACTGCAGGAAGAAGTCCAAGCTGCACTGAAGGCATTGGTGAAAAACAATGTTCCAGGAACTGATGGAATACCAATTGAGATGTTTCAACAAATGGATGCAGTGCTAGAGGTGCTCGCTCATCTATGCCAAGAAATTTGGAAGACAGCTACCTCTCCAACCAACTGGAAGAGATCCGTATTTGTATCCATTCCAAAGAAAGGCAATTCAACAAAATGCGGAAATTATTGAACAATGTCATTAATATCACACCCAAGTGAAATATTGATCAAGATTATTCAAAGCAGTTGCGGCAGTACATTGATAGGGAACTGCCAGAAATTCAGAAGAGGATGTGGAATGAGGTATATCATTGCTGACGTCAGATGGGTCTTGGCTGAAAGCAGAGAATACCAGAAAGATGTTTACCTGTGTTTCATTGACTACGCAAAGTGTTCAACTGAGTGGGCCATAACAAAATATGGATAACACTGTTAAGAATGGAAATTCCATAACACTTAATTGTGCTCATGAGGAACTTAATTGCGCTCAAGAGCCAGTTGTTGAACAGAACAAGGGTATACTGCATGGTTTAAAGTCAGGAAAGGTGTGCACCGAGGTTGTATCATTTCACTATACTTATTCAATTTGTATGCTGAACAAATATTCCAAGAAGCTGGACCATATCAAGAAGAACGGGGCATCAGGATTGGAGGAAGACTCATTAACAACCTGCGATATGCAGATGACCCAGCCTTGACTGCTGAAAGTGAGGAGGACTTGAAGCACTTACTGATGAAGATTAAAGACTACAGCCTTCAGTACGGTTTGCACTTCAACATAAAGAAAACAAATATCC
This sequence comes from Dugong dugon, assembly GCA_030035585.1. Classification (NCBI taxonomy): domain Eukaryota; kingdom Metazoa; phylum Chordata; class Mammalia; order Sirenia; family Dugongidae; genus Dugong; species Dugong dugon. The sequence goes on along the minus strand of CM057475.1, from coordinate 34,099,198 downwards.
TCACAACTGGACCATTAAGGAGCATCGTGATAAAAGGAGAAAATATTCAAGTTGTCAAGGATTTCATTTTACTTGGATCCACAATCAACACCCATGGAAGCAGCAGTCAAGACATCAAACGGCTCATTGCATTGGGCAAATCTGCTGCAGAAGACTTCTTTAAAGTGTTGAAAAGCAAAGATGCCACTTTGAGGACTAAGGTGCACCTTACCCAGGCCATGATATTTTCAATTGCTTCACATGCATGTGAAAGCTGGACAATGAATTAGAAAGAGTGAAGAAGAACGGATGCCTTTGAATTATGGTGTTGACAAAGAATATTGAATATACAATGCACTGCAAGAAGAATGAAGAAGTCTGTCCTGGAAGGAGTACATCCAGAGTACTCCTTGGAAGCGAAGATGGCAAGACTTTGTCTCATGTATTTTGGATATGTTATCAGGAGGGACCAGTCCCTGGAAAAGTACATCATGCTTGGCATGGCAGAGGGTCGGCGAAAAAGAAGAAGATCCTCGACAAGATAGATTGACACAGTATCTGCAACAATGGACTGAAACATAGCAATGATTGTTAGGCTGGCATAGGACAAGGCAGTGTTTCGTTCTGTTGTACACAGGGTCACTATGGGTCAGAACTGACTCGATGGCAGCTAACAACAATAAGAACATGATAGAAAAGGCATAAAACTGGTAGTTTCTTGTTCAGAAATGAGATGAGGAAAGGTTTAGAGAATAAGGAGAAATTTTACTTGACAGGTGCAAAAGATAATCACCTTAGTAGAAGTGAAGAAAGGAAAAAGAGGATGAAAAATGTCTAGATGGGAGAAAGTGAATGATCCTATTTTTGGATTGTTAATATCTGGACTTTTCATATATGAGAGGGAGTCCTGGTGATGCAGTGGTTAAGAGCCATGGCTACTAACCAAAAGGTCAGCAGTTAGAATCCACCAGTCTTGGAAACCCTATAGGGCAGCTCTACTCTGTCCTATAGGGTCGCTATGAGCTGGAATTGACTCGACAGTAATGAGTTTGGTTTTTCAGTTTATATATGGGGGATTAAAATAAATGTGACTGTAGCTTTTTGAGGGCCAAATATTTCCTTTTCCTTACTTTTATCTATAAAGTCTTGTATGTCTGACAAGGCAACAAACGATAAATCATATTAGTGCTGAAGACAAGCCCTATCTTTTGTAAATTCATCCCCTCCACCATTTCACTATTTTAGCTGGCAAACATGCTTAAATACCTTCATTTTAAAAAAGAAAAGCAAATAAACAGCAAAAATATACTTCTCTTCAATTTTGATATCTCTTCTATCTAGCTACTACCCCACTGACATTTCCATAGCTAAACATCCTGGAAAATATGAGTCTACAATCACACTTCCAATCCCTCAACTTCTGCTCCTCCTCAGAGTGCTTCACTCTACTTTTTTATCACTTCCTACTGACGGTGCACTCACCAGGTGACATTATATTTGTCCAATTTAATGGGTACTTTTTACCATTATCTTTTTTATCTTCTCCACAGAGTTTCTTATTTTTGAGTACTTCTTTTTTTAAACTTTCTACTTCTTTGACTTCTCCTTAATTCCATTCTCCTCTCATTATGCAATGACTACTTTTTTTTTTGTTCTCTAAATTTTTTTATTATTTTTTTATATTTTATTGTACTTCAGGTGAAGGCTTACAGAACAAATAGTTTCTCCTGAAACTGTAGTACACATGTTGTTTTACAACATTGGTTAACAACCCCACAACATGTTAACCCTCTAAATTCTCAACCTTTTTATTTTTGGTGAAAATACACATAGCCAAACATACACCATTCCAAAAATTTCTACATACACAGTTCAGTGACATTGACTACGCTCTTCCAATTGTGCTGTTATTCTCACTTAAGATGAAGGCTTACAGAACAAAATAGTTTCTCATTTAACAGTTACTACAAATGCTGCCCTATGACAATGGTTTACAATCTAACAACACATCAACAATACCCTTACTCAACCTTGGGTTCCCTATCACCAGCTTCCTTGTCCCCTTCTGCCTTCTGGCGGTTGTCACTGGACTCCTGTACCTCATTGGTCTCATTTGGTTTTACGGGGCTGTCCAATCCCAGGCTGAACCATGAACCTCGGAGGTAACTTCACCACTGAGCTAAAAGGGTGTCTGGGGGCCGGGTTTCTCCAGTCTCCTTTAGGCCAGTAAATCTGGTCTTTTTTTGTGAGTTAGAATTATTCTCTACATCCTTCTCCAGCTCTGTCCAGAACCCTCTGTTGTGATCCTGGTCAGAGCAGTCAGTGGTGGTAGCCAGGCACCATCTAGCTGTACTGGACTCAGTCCAGTGGAGGTCTTGGTAGCTGTGGACAATTACTCCTTCCAACTAATCTTTTCCTTGTATCCTGTTCTCTTCCTTCTCCCTTGCTCCCGAAGGGATGAGACCAGTGGAGAATCTTAGATGGCCGCTCACAGGCTTTTAAGACCCCAGACACTACTCAGCAAGGTAGAATGTAGAGCACTGTCTTTATAAGCTGTGCGATGCCAATTGAGCTAGATGTTCCCCTAGACCATGGTCCCCAAAGCCCTCCGCCCAGCAGTTCAGTCCGTCAAGGAGTTTCAGTGTGCCTGTGGGGCTTCATTGACCTTTCCTTGTACAGGTTGTGCTAGTTTCCCCTCTAACGTGAACTGTCTCAACCTTCACCCAAGATACCACTTATCTATTGCCTATTTGGTATTTCCCCCCCCCACCCCTCCCATCCCTGGTAACCAACAAAGATTGTTACATTTTGTGTGTGAACTTTTTCATGGGTTTTTACAATAGAGGTCTCATACAATATTTGTCCTTTTGTGATTGACTTATTTCACTCAGCATGAGGTCCTCCAGTTTCATCCATGTTATGAGATGGTTCACAGATTCATTGTTGTTCTTTTTCATTGCATAGTACTCCATTGTGTGTATGTACCATAGTTTGTTTATCTATTCATCTGTTGATGGGCATCTAGGTTGTTTCCATCGTTTTGATATTGTGAACAATGCTGCATGAACATAGGTGTGCATATGTCTATTCGAGTGACGACTCTTATTGCTCTAGGATATATTCCTAGGAGTGGGATTGCCGGAACGAATGGTATGTCTATTTCTAGCTTTCTGAGGAAGCGCCATATCATTTTCCAAAGTGGTTGTATCATTTTGCATTCCCACCAGCAGTGCATAAGAGTTCCAATCTCCCCGCAGCCTCTCCAACATATGTTATTTGCAGTGTTTCTGATCGTGCCGGTAATGCAGCGGTGAGATGGTATCTCATTGTGGTTTTAATTTGCATTTCTCTAATGGCTAGTGATCGCGAGCATTTCCTCATGTGTCTGTTGCCCATTTGAATGTCTTCTTTGGTGAAGTGTCTGTTCATTTCCTTTGCCCATTTTTTAATAGGATTATTGCTCTTTTTGTTGTAGAGGTGTTGGATTTTCTTGTAGCTTATGGAGATTAGACCTTTGTCTGACTTGTACTGTCCAAAAATTTTTTCCCAGTCTCTAGGTTCTCTTTTTACTCCTTTGGTGAAGGAAGAGCATACGTGTTTGATTTTTAGAAGATCCCAGTTATCTAGCTTATCTGTTGGGTTTTGTGCATTGATGGTTATGGTTTGTATCCTGTTAATGCTATGTATTAAGGCCTGAAGTGTTGGTCCTATATTTTCTTCTATGAACTGAATAGTCTTAGGCTTTATATTCAGGTCTTTGATCCATTTTGAAGTAGTTTGTGTATACGGTGTGAGGTATGGGTCCTGTTTCATTTTTTTGCAAATGGATATCCAGTTTTGCCAGCACCATTTGTTAAAAAGACTGTCTTTACCCTATTTGATGGACTTTGGGCCCTTGTCGAAGATCAGGTGACTGTAGGTGGATGGATTTACAACTGGGTTCCCAATTCTGTTCCATTGGTCAATGTATCTGTCGTTGTACCAGTACCAGGCTGTTTTGACTACTGTAGCTGTATAGTAGGTTCTGAAGTCAGGTAGTGTGTGTCCTCTAGCTTTATTCTTCTTCTTCAGTAGTGCTTTACTTATTCGGGGCTTCTTCCCTTTCCATATAAAGTTAATGATTAGTTTCTCCATCTCTTTGAAGAATGTAGTTGGTATTTGGATCGGGATTGCGTTGTATTTGTAAATTGCTTTGGGTAGAATTGACATTTTCACAATGTTGAGTCTGCCTATCCATGAGCATGGTATGTTTTTCCGTTTATGTAGGTCCCTTTGGGTTTCATGCTGTAGTGTTTTGTAGGTTTCTTTGCATAGATCTTTTACATCCCTGGTCAGATTTATTCCTAAGTATTTTATCTTTTTAGGGGCTATTGAAAATGGCATTGTGTTCCTGGTTTCCCTTTTATCGTTCTCCTTACTGGTGTATAGGAATCCAACTGATTTTTGAATGTTTATCTTGTATCCTGCTACTCTGCTGAATCTTTCTATTAGTTCCAGTAGATTTCTCTTGGAGTCTTTAGGATTTTCTATGTAGAGTATCATATCATCTGCAAACAGGGACAGTTAAACTTCTTCATTACCAATTTGGATGCCCTTGATTTCTTTTTCTTGCCTTATTGCTCTAGCTAGAACTTCCAGCACAATGTTAAATAGGAGTGGTGATAAAGGGCATCCTTGTCTTGTTCTTGTTTTCAGCCTCTCTCCATTAAGAAAGATGTTGGCTGTTGGTTTTGCATAGATGCTCTTTATTATGTTGAGAAATTTCCCTTCTATACCTATTTTGTTGAGAGTTTTTATCAGGAACTGGTGGTGGACTTTGTCAAATGCCTTTTCTGTGTCAATTGAGATGATCATGTGATTCTTTTCTTTCCTTTTATTTATGTGGTGGATTACACTGATTGATTTTCTAATGTTGAACCATCCTTGCATACCTGGTATGAATCTTACTTGGTCGTGGTGTGTTATTTTTTTGATATGATGCTGAATTCTATTGGCGAGAATTTTGTTCAGAATTTTTGCATCTATATATTCATGAGAGATATTGGTCTGTAATTTTCTTTGTTTGTAGCATCTTTGCCTGGTTTTGCTATCAGCGTTATGCTGGCTTCATAGAATGAATTTGGAAGTGTTGCTTCCTCTTCTATGCTCTGAAATAGCTTGAGTAGTACTGGTACAAGCTCTTCTGTAAATGTTTTGTAGAATTCTCTAGTGAAGCCATCCGGGCCAGGGCTTTTTTTGGGTGGGAGTTTTTTTTATTACCTTTTGAATTTCTTCTCTTGTTATGGGTCTGTTCAGATTTTCAACATCACTTTGTTGTAGGTTGGGTAGGCTGTGTGTTTCTAGAAATTTATCCATTTCCTCTAGGTTTTCAAATTTGTTGGAGTAAACTTTTTCATAATATTCTGTTATAATCCTTTTTATTTCAGTTGGGTCTGTTGTAATGTCCCCCATTTCATTTCTTATTTGGGTTATTTGAGTCCTCTCCTGTTTTTCTTTTGTCAGTCTGGCCAGTGGTTTGTCGATTTTGTTGATTCTTTCAAAGAACCAACTTTTGGTTTTGTTGATTCTTTCTGTTGTTTTTCTGTTCTCTATGTCATTTATTTCTGCTCTGATCTTTACTATTTCCTTTCTTCTGGTGGTTGTGGGCTTTTCTTGCTCTTCTTTATCTAGTAGTTTGAGTTCTGTACTTAATCTTTGGATTTTCTCCCTATCTTCTTTTTTGATATGTGCATCTATTGCTATAAATTGTCCTCTGAGGACTGCCTTTTCTGTGTCCCAAAGGTCTTGGTATGATGTGTTTTCATTCTTATTTGATTCTAGGAATTTTTGGATTCCATCTCTGATTTCTTTTATTACCCAGTGATGTGTAAGCAGGGTATTATTCAGTTTCCATGTAGTTTATTTTTTTTCCTTGCTCTTTCTATTGTTAATTTCTACCTTGATGGCATTGTGGTCACAGAAGATACTTTGAATTATCTCAACGTTTTGGATCTTGTTGAGGACTGCTCTGTGGCCTAAGATGTGGTCTTTCTGAGATACGTTCCATGTGCATTGGAAAAGAATGTGTACTTTGTAGCGGTTGGATGGAGGGTTCTATATATGTCTATGAGGTCAAGTTGGCTGATTGTGCCCTTTAGGTCTTCTATATCTTTGCTGAGTTTCTTCTTAGTTGTTATGTCCTTTACTGAGAGTGTTGTGTTGAAGTCTCCTACTATTACTGTGGAACTGTGAATTTCTCTTTTCAGTGTTGTTAGAGTTTGTTTTATGTATTTTGGAGCCCTGTCATTGGGTGCGTAGATGTTTATTAAGCTTATGTCTTCATGATGGATCATTGCCTTAATCATTATATAGTGTCCTGCTTTGTCTTTTATGGTAGATTTTGTTTTAAAGTCTATTTTATCTGAGATTTGAACTGCCACCCCTGCACTTTTTTGGTAGTTGTTAGCTTGATATGTATTTTTCCAACCTTTGACTTTTAAGAAATTCACATCTTTGTTTCTAAGGTGTGTCTCTTATAGACAGCATATTGATGGATCCTGTTTTCTTATCCATTCTGTCACTCTCCGTCTCTTTATGGGTGCCTTGAGGCCATTTACATTCAGTGTAATTATTGATAGATGTGAGTTTGTTGCTGTCATTTTGTAGTGCTTTTTTTTGTGGTGCTGAAGTTTTCTTTGTTCTTTTTACTCTCTTGTGTTGAGTTATTTTCTTTGTAGATTTTTTTTTCATTTCTTTTGTTTTTGTAGGTTTTGTTTTTGCCGAGACTTTATGTTTTTTGTCTGTATTTTTATGAGTTGGTTTGTTAACTTTCTTTGTGGTTACCATGAATTTTACCCTTATCTTTGAAGCAGTCTACCATTACTTGGTATCGCCTTGCCTTCCTCTCCATTAGAAGGTTCTATGCGTATGCCATTTATTCCCTCTTTTATTGTTTTGATGTTGTTGTCATTTATTGATTAACTGCTCTGATTCCCTGTTGTATTTCTTTTTGTTTTGGATAGCCCTTGAGAGTTCATTTCCTATGTATCTGGCTGGTACGATCCCACGTCCTAGGTTCTGCCTGTGAGCTGAAGTTGTTTGTCTTCAGATCGAAGAACTCCCTTTAATAATTCTTGTAAGTTTTGTTTGGCTTTTACATATTCCCTTAATTTCTGTTTTTCTGGAAATGACCTAATTTCACCCTCAAATTTGAACGAGAGTTTTGCAGGATGTATTATGTTTGGCTGACAAATTTTTTTTCAAGATTTTATACATGTCATCATCCCATTGCCTTCTTGCCTGCATGGTTTCTGCTGAATAATCTGAGCTTAGTCTTCTTGTTTCTCCTCTGCATGTGACTTCTTGTTTTTCATGAGCTGCTGTCAGCATTCTTTGTTTGTCTTTGGTTTTGGCGAGTGTGATTATGATATGCCTTGGTGATTTTCTTTTGGGGTCTCTTCTATATGGGTTTAATTGAGCTTCTTGGATGGCCAGCTTTTCATCTTTCATGATATTGGGGAAGTTTTCTGTCAGCAGTTCTTCAGTGATCCTCTCTGTTTTTTCTGTTTTCTCCCCCTGTTCTGGAATTCCAATCACTCGAATATTTTTGCTTTTATTGTGTCCCCCATAACTCTCAGGGTCTCTTCATTTTTCTTTGTTCTTTTTTCTGAGTTTTCATGATCAGAGTTGTATCCAAGTGTTTGTCTTTAGTTCCACTGATCCTGTCTTCCACAGTTTCAAATCTGCTTCTCAGCCCTTCTATGACATCATCCATTTCTGAAATCTTGTTGTTTATCTTTTGTATTTCTAATTGTTGTTTTTGTATAGTTTCTAGTTGTGAATTTATTTTGGCATTTTGTTCCTGCATCATCTTCCTGAATTCTTCCAGTTTTTAATCTGTATTTTCCATGGAATTGCCTATTTTTTCTTCATGTTTGTCAGCTTTTTGTCTCAGTTCTTGGAGAGTTACAAGTATTAGAGGTTTGAATTCCCTATCAGGTAGTTCTAGTGCATTTTCTTCCACAGGAGAGTCATCTGGTATTTTATTTTGGACGCCTACTGGAACCATCCTGTCCGGTTTTTGTAAATGTTTCAATATTGTCTGTTGTTTTTGGGGTATTCAGTAGTTATTTTTCTCATTTATTGACTATAGTTTTGTTTGTTTCATCCCTTTTTTTAAAAAAAAAATTGACTATGTCTGAGCAGGTGGACTGTGTTTTCTTTGTTGTTTGATCATCTGTGAGCTCAATAGTTTTTGCCTCCTTCTCCAGTTGGCAGGGTCAGTCACTCAGATATGGTACAGCAGGGCTGGTCTAGCTGAAGAGGAGTTACTCTGATGGGTTGTTAGTGACACTTACTACAGCCACCAGGGCGGGTTGGTAATTAATGCAGGGCAGGTTTCAGTAGGCCGTGCCTGTACTGCTTGGTGGTGTGATGTCAAGCACACGGTGCAGGCAGGAAGGATGCAGTGGGGAGATTGTTATTTGTGGAGCTAAGTTGGATATGGGGGAAAGGAGAGAGGAACAGGAGCCAAAAACATACAAAAAAACAAAAAAGAATGCTAGGGGAGCTTGCCGTTGGAATGGAGAGATGAGAGACTATGAAATGGAGAAAAACAGAAAGGGGAAGAGGAAGAAAAGAAAAGAATGAAGAAATAAAAATCAGAATGTTTAAAGAACCACAAAGTTTCCAGGGATCCCACTGATGCAGCTATGAGATCTGGGGAAGTCACTCTCAGGTGTTGCAGTACAGCCTGGCTAGAAGGCATAGAGGTATATAACACCTGGTATTCAGGGATCAGAAAGAGAAGGAGGATATAGAGAGAAGAGAAAATTAGCAATGAAGAAAGACAAAAAGGGATAAAGAGGGAAGAGAAAACAAAACAAATTTAAAAAAAAACAAATACAAACAAGAAAGGCTTCCCAAAAATACAGAAAAAAAAAAAAATAAACCAATGAAAAAAGAAATGTTCTCAGGGATCCCTCTGCACGTCTGTGGAAGCTGAAGGGGAGTTCCTTGCCACGCAGCTCTGCCTGGCCAGAAAGGGCTCCCAACTCAAGAAAAGGAAAAGAAAACAAACAAACAATTCAAAACAAACAAATGAACAAAAGCCCCGGGATCCCAACAGGGCGGTAGCCCAGACCAGGAAGCAGCTCCACACATGAATGGAGCGCCGCAGCCCCTCAGGAAGAAGCAAAGGTGGTGCATGGAGCCAGGCACTCAAGCGAAAGGAGGGGGAGGCAGCGAGAGGCAAGCAAGAAATCCAAAGAACCAGAAGGGAAAAAAAAAAAAAAAAAAGCAACACCAGCAGCCAATAAATGGCACTCAGAGAGCCAGCTAGTGCGGGCTGGTGTTTCTGGGCAAGAGACTGTGTCTGCGGGAAGCAGAGGAGACTGAGTGTGGGTGAAGAAGGGTAGAGAGTGGGAAAGTGTATATCACAAATTGCCAGTGTTCTGCAGCCCCTCAGGAAGAAGCAAAGGTGGCGCATGGAGCCAGGCACTTGAGTGAAAGGAGGGGGAGGTGGCGAGAGACATGTGAGAAATCAAAAGAAGCAGGAAAAAAAAAGCAACACTAGCAGCCAACAAATGGCACCCAGAGAGTCGCCCGCTTGGCTGTATGGAATCCAAGCAGCCAGAGCTTCCCGGTCAAGAGACCGTGGCCACGGGAAGCAGAGGAGGCCAAGCCGGGGCAAAGAGGGGTGGGGAGTGGGAAAGCGCACACCGCAAATTACTGGTTGTTTTGTCTCCCACTGGATGCTCCATGAGGCTGCTTTCTCGTACCCCCATTTGCTGGTCTCTGATAGGAGTCCAAGATGGTGGATCCGTGCTGCGTTAGCTGGTAGGGAACCTCTGCATGAATCTCTCCTCAGTCTCCGTTCTCTGTCAGCTTTCTCACTCCATTTGGTGCTTGGCTGAGTTATTTATCTCTTCATTTGATGTTTTAGGGTTTCAGGATTGTTGTATTCTCTGTTTGGCTTAGTTTTTTGGATCTTTGCTGTGGAGGGACAATGTGGTGCTTCTGCCTAGAGCGCCATTTTGCCGGAACCTGCAATGACTACTTTGTGGTTAAACATAAATGTGTTTTCCTCTACTCACCTCTTAATTTTTACATTTCTTGATCTATTACATTATTATTATTTGTTGAATGGGCTCAACTATTCTTCAATTACCATTATGTACTCAGAATTTTGCAATCATATCTGGAGGCCAGATCTGCTTACCTAGTTCTAGAAACTTATCTTCAACTCTCTATGTGAGAAACCCAAATTCTCAGGCATCATAAATTCAAAATATCTACAAATTATCTTATTATCTGCCCTCTATGAAACAAATCAACTTTTCCTTCTATATTACTTGTTTTATCCCATCTGCCTACTCATACAATCACAGAATCTGAGACCCTTACTAGAGATGTCTCTTTTCCTCAACACCTACTTTCAATGAGTCATTTCTTCCCATATATTTAGGCTGACTTAAATCTTCCTCCTCAGCCTTGTTTGTCTTTATCCTATAATCTTCCATAATAGATGAGTGATATGATGATTTTAGCACTTAAAAAGATCTCATAACTTATTCCCTGTGAGTAGGTGGGGGGCGGGGGTGGGAGGCAGAGAAGACAACAACCAACTTTGAAAAGGCCCATATAACACTCTTAAAAAGAAGACGTTTAGAAAAAGCTCATGTTATCCATTCGTCAATGAACATCAGTGATTCTCTTATTTTGTGGAATGGGAAGCTAGACTGTTTTATTGTATTGTCTGAACTAAGCCAGAATATAACTTTGAAAGAAGGGATGAAGAGTGGCTTCTGCAAGGCCTCAGTGTTAGTAGAACCTTTATGTACCTTCCTGTGCAAACAACTAAATTTCTTTTTTGAAAAAGCATGTTTGTGATTTTAAGTCTTTACAAATCACCTAATGGGCTTACACGTGATTCCTGCTATAGAGCTATGCCTTTATTGCTGATGCTATTTTGATCTGTATGTTGTCCCTAACAAGAAGATTTGGTTTTTAAGAAGCTCTATATAGAAGAGTAAGGAGCCCAGGTGGTGCTATGGTTAAGCACTCAGGTTGACATTTTTAATCCACCAGTGGCTCCGTGGGTGAAAAGACCTAGCAATCTGCTTCTGTAAAGATTTCAACCTAGGAAACCCTATGGGGAGGTTTTCCTCTGTCTTATTGGGTCACTGTGAGTTGGAATCGACTCCACAAAACAATAGCAATGAACTGAAATAGACCCAGCATCTCACAACAACAACAAAAGTCAGAATTGACTCGAGGGCACACAACAACAACAACAACAAATAGAAGAGTACAAAGGAATTCCAGGGCTTCTATGTGAGGTGGGTAATGAATCATATTCATGGGTTTTAATTACAGGCAGGCCTGCCTGTGAACCATGCATCCTTTCTTTTCAGGTGTGTGACTTGAAAAATTTGCTCAATGTCTTTTGGCTACATTTTCTTCATTGGCAAAATAGAGATGATCAAACATAAGAAGTTGTAGTAAGAATTAATGAGCTAATGCATGTAAAATCCTTTGCACATTACCTGCCACATAGTGAGAAGTCAATAAATCTTTGCTACCATTATTGTTTTCATCATCACTTATTCTGTTTAGAGATTGGAAGGGAATAGAGAAAGAAGAAAAATGAATCATATATAGCTATGGAGGTCAAATTTAAGAAAATGGTGTCATTATCAAAATCAAATTAATCGTGATGCATACTCCTTGTCCCTGGCTCCATGTACACCACACTTCTTCCATCTATGAACAGAAACCATTTATTAACATTCCATTGACATTCCTTTGGGTTCCAGCAACCACATATCTATATGTATATATTCACTTACTTTAAAACTTTCCATCTTCAGAAAATGTCAAATTCACTAAACCAACAGCAGATTTTAAGACTCTCCTTTAACCAGTAATTCCTCCTGTGTCCAAGATATTAAACTCATTGTAAAAGCCTTGATCCCCTTGTAATATTATTAATGAAATTCAAAATTCTACCCTGCAGCCAAATTCTTCTTGCTGAGAGGTTGAAGTTGATAGAGTCAATGGGAGCTGGGTATGAGTAAATGATATCAGCTTTTGGCCTTGGATAAGTTTCTTTCTATTACCTCTACACCCAAGGAGGATTCTTCCTTGCTTTCATCTTACAGAAGAAATGCTGAGTACTGATGAGGAAGTGATTGATTTTTGAATAACTTATTTGGATTTCATACACACAGTACAGTCTGCAATTTCTATTGGGTCAGATAATCTGCCAAAAGAAATAACTGTTTACTTTACACAGACACAACAGGTCAGTGAATTACCCTTACCATTTGCTTTATTGTTGTACAACACATCTATTCTTTGCCACTACTCCAAGGAACAAAATGAATATTATTGAAGAAAGTAGAAAACACAAAAATTGGGGCCTTTTGAAAAATTCTGTAATTTTGATTCCAACTCAGGCTTTTGTTCAAACATCCAAGTCATTGTTTAGAATATAAAAAAGGTCACCTACACAATCTCTTTCTGATTCTGTGTCAAAGACAGTAATTAATCTGTTGATTTCTTTGCCTCCTTATTTAAATAGTTTTACCATTTTCTATATGACCTATTGTGATGCAAAGTGAAACATCATTACACTGCTTTAAATGAGACTCTACTCTTCAAAATAGCCAACAAATAGGACTCATGGATAAGTAGATATACATGTGGTTTTCATAGGTAAGATAGTGGGCTTGCTGCTTTTTCGGAGAGAGGGCAAAAATAGAGAATTCTGTATGTGACTGCATTTGTGAGATCCATAGACTTTTGCTAGCACCAAAACAGGAGTCAAAATATGAAATGTATAAATTCTAACACAAACTATATGAAGTAGGCACTACCTTTGTTTATAAATGGTCATTTTACCTCATAGATAATAGCAACAAAATTCAAAAACTTCATTAATTGAACCAGCTCTGACTTCCATCATCCTACACATTCTGGCACACACACAGATACGCAAAGAAAAACAAACAAAATCTTACATTGCTGATTAAAAAATAAAATCTTGTGCTTCTTTCTCAGCTGGAAAAAATAAAGTCTGCAAAAATTACTAAAAATAAACAAATGAACGAACACCTCAGACACCTTATATCCACCAGCAAAGGCTTTGATAAAGTAGTATCCTGGTGGATAACATCTAAACAAAATGTGTGTGTGATTTAATAAAACCATTCCTCAATACCATGTTTTCCTGTGTACATCTTTACCACCTTCCAAAGCTAAATTCAAATGCTATCTCTCTCAAGAATCATTTTGTGATTTTTCCAGAATTGAATGTGACCTTGCCTTCATCTAAATGCCATACACCCTTTTTTGCCTGGTGGTGCATGAACTTTTTCAGCCTTTGGAGCTTATTGAGAAGCTGCTATACCATTGATAGTGTGTGTTGCTGCAAGGCATTGGCCTTTAAGACTATTTGAAACCAAAAAAATGGGCATGTGCCACAAATTACTGTTTTTATAGAGTATTGTATGAGGTGTCTGAATTTTTGGTAGGAAAAATAGAAATTTTGCTAATTTTTATTTGTTACACATATGTACCAATAGACCCCAGTGGGGACTGTAGGTTAGAATTAATGGTATATCGTATGTGCCAAGAGCCACTAAGGGTAGGCTTGTGGGAGTGGACAAGAAAAAAGAAATCCATACTACTTACCAAAAATTCAGACACATTCAATGATTCAGCATGCTTCCATTAATGAAAATATATGGTATCAACAAAAAATTGAAAGCAGAAAATAATTGGGTCACCAAAGGGTTAAATTTTGCTTATTTTTGAGCACTTACTATATCTTGCAACCACTTATGTTTATATGTGTATTTTCTTCTGCAACTACACCTCCCCACCCCCACTCCCCAATTTATCTTTCAATTCCCTACAGGAACATTAGGGTATTTCCGGTAATAGCTACTCAAAAACTTTTGAAATGAAAGGATGAGGAAATGAACTAAACACAGCTTCCTTAATTCCAATTCTTCTAATGTAACTCTTAGATTAATTGCTATTCCTTCACCTGTCAAAAGCATTTTCTAATTTTTAAATTAACTCTTATTTCAACGTTCTCCCCAAAAGTTCAACCTTGAACAAAATTAATGATTTTATAAGATGATTCTTCCTTTCCCTTTATTAACCTAGGGCTCTCCTGAGTACCCCAGCAAAATGCCATATTGTCTACGGATTACAACAGTATCAGTTTCTCTTGAACACTATCCTACTGCACCGGAGTTTTCTCTATTACTAGCCCATGAGCCCCTGAAGGACAGGAACTGCTTAGATATATTTTTGTCTCCCTATCATTTAGCACATGGTATGATTCACAGCATATAAAGAATTCACGGTTAAATAATACTTTTCCACCACCACCTTCAAACAAACAAGCTCGTCTTCATTCAGTGAGGTTATGTTATCATAGAAGTTGTTTCTGCCACAGTATTAGCAACCTGAGTTAGCATTATTTCTACCCTGGGTTACCTGGAATAAATTGTCTTCCTAGCAATTAAAGCAGAGGGGATTTGCAGGCTAGAAGCACAGGCATGTTAGGATGTTCTCGGGTGGAAATAATAGAAAAATCCATCTCAGACTGCACTAATTAGTAAAAAGATTGAATTGACTTAGAAATTAAGGAAGACATATGTCATTGTTGTTAGGCTGTCAAGTTGATTACGACTCATAGTGACCCCATGTGATAGAGCAGAACTGCCCCATAGAGCTTTCTTGGCTGTAATATTCACCGGAGCAGATCTCCAAGTCTTTCTCCCAAGGAGCCACTGGGTGGGTTTGAACAGCCAACCATTCTGTTAGCAGCTGAGCTCTTAACCATCGCACCACCAGGAACTAAAGGTGATTAATATAATAGCTCAACAGAGTTATTAATGACTTCCATTTCATTTTTTCCTCATCTCTGCCATCCACCTTCATCTTCATCTTGGCCTCCAAGCAATTTAAAATAATCAGTTCAGGTGAGGAGATATAAGGCCAGGACTATAGGGAAGCAAGTGAAGCACTCACATTGGACACAAAATTTAAAACAACACACACAGACACACACAAACTCATCAATCAAGATAAGTAACATATTAAATTAATACTTAAAAAATAAAAATTAATGCAAAAAGTCCAAGATAAAAATTTAAATAAGGACAGATCCATCAGGAAACTCCTACTGGCTCCCAGAATGTCCCTTGCTCAAAGTTTGATAAGACCAACTGCTGCTTCCTTTGGCAGATGAGTCCTTAAAAAGAGGGTCTCGAAGAAAGCAGGGAGGTTTCTCTTTGCTCTCAACTTTGTCTTTGCTAAATCCTTCACCTCCTCACCTCTTTTCTTTTTAACAAAGTTTAGGTTTCTCAACTACACCCTAACAGGCTTGACATTTACAGAAATTTCAAACAGTAGGGAACTCAGATTATAGGCAGACAAACCCCTCTTAGCAAAACTATCTTTTATTTTTTTTCTGCTTTCAAAAAGCCATTTGTAGACTAAACTTGCTTTTTTCTTATCAAACACACACCAATGCCATTATTTTTTCCTGTTGATGTTGTTAGGTACTATTGAGTAGACTTTTACTCAGAGTGACGCCATGTGACTGAGTAGAACTGCCCCAAAGGGTTTTCTTAGCTGTAATCTTTGTGGAAATAAATTGCCAGGTCTTTCTCCCATCGAGGCACTAGGTGGGTTTGAACCACCAAACTTTCGGTTAGAAGCTGAGCGTTTAACCATTGTGCCACCAGGGGTCCTTCAATGATTCTCATCTTCTGCTACTCGTGCATGTGTGACATCCTCTCCCACACTGAGTAGGGATGATCTGTGTGTCTTAGTCATCTAGTGCTGCTATAAAAGAAATACCACAAGCAGATGGCTTTAACAAAGAGAAGTTTATTCTCTCACAGTCCAGTAGGCTACAAGTCCAAATTCAGGGTGTCAGCTCCAGGGTAACGCTTTCTCTGTTGGCTCTGGAGGAAGGTCCCTGTCATCAATCTTCTCTTGGTCTGGGAGCTTCTCTGCACAGGAACCACATGTCCAAAGGATGTGCTCTGCTCCCAGCACTGATTTCTTGGTGGTATGAGGTTCCCATGTGTCTCTGTTCGCTTCTCTCTTTTATATCTCAAAAGAGATTGGCTTAAGACACTATCCACTCTTGTATACCTCATCAGTATAACTGCTGCTAATCCATCTTATTACATCTTGGTGATAGAGTTTATGACACATAAGGAAATCACATCAGATTACAAAATGGTACACAATCCTACAATACTGGGAATCATGACCCAGTCAAGTTGACAGATATTTTTGGGGGACACAATTCAATTCATAATACTGTGTAACCAATAGAATATTGCAGAAATGACAGTGTATGACATCTATGGTTAGGTCATAAAAGACATTGCTTCTGGCTTGCTCTTTCTTGGATCAGAAGAAAGCTACTTGCTGTGTTGTGAGGACACTCAAGCAACCCTGTGGAGACACCATGTAGTGTGAACTTAACAGATTAACTAAGACTCTGTCCCCTCAACACTGTAGCATGATTCAGGAACACTAGAAGGTGTTAATTATAATGAGGATAATAAAAGAGTTGGTGTATCCACCATTTATAATACTTGTAACTATGTGTTATGCACAGGCTCCTAAGGAATATTACCTAGGATCTAAGCAAACAAACAAAAAGGTCTACTCAGTTAAGGAAGATATGACAATAAAGAAGCCTCTCTTCTTTCACTGAATAAGGCTAGAAAAGTTAGAAATCTGGAAGTCATTCTTCATGCGTGATGCCTCTGACTCTCCTTATCTACTGAGTCTACATTCTAGTTACTTCTGCAGCCATCTTCTCTGTATGTCTAGGAACCATCCTATCTGTGCATAAGTATTTTACAGACTCAAAACTGGTTTCTCTGCAAATACTCCTGTTCTCTTGAAAACATTTCCCACACTGCAGCCAGAATGTCTTATTAAATCAATACGTTTCAAGTTATTACTATCCATAAAATAAACCAACAGTTTCCCATCCTAAAATAACGTACAAACTCCTTAGTTTGTCATACAGGACTGTATGTAATCTGACCCCCATTGACCATGCTCTTATGGAATCAATTTTCCTCTTCCTTTCTACTCACTACCCACGTGAGCCTTAATTTTTTTTCCCTCAAAAGTGCCCTCTACTGTAATGCTTGTTTAAATATTCTAGGTTTCACAGGTTCCAAGACCAATTCTATGAAAGAATACAGGGTCAAACAATGTAAACTTCAACCTCATGGCACCCTTCCCTACCCAGCCTCAAAGATTTATTACCTGCAGTGAAGAGCCCACCCTTGTGATGTACAAAGCATAAACACTAGCTTCCCATCTAGACTAAACCACAGGAGGCAAGCTTTTTTTTTTTTTTTTTTTTTTACTGTTACACAAAAAACAAACGTCTTCTTGAAACAAATATTCACTAGCTAAGAGGAAAACGGAGCCCTGGTGGTGCAATGGTTAAGAGCTCAGCTGCTAACCAAAAGCTTGGCAGTTTGACTTCATTAACTACTCCTTGGAAACCTTATGGGCCAGTTATACTCTGTCCTATAGGGTCATATGAGTCAGAACTGACAGCAATGGGTTTGGTTTAGTTTTGGAAGAGGAAAACAATTTGAAAGTAAAATAGAATTAATTTCATGGTCAGAAATATTTTATAACAATGTGTATGAAACTTACTAAATTAGTCAACATCAATGCCTTTGTTGTGCTACTGTTCTTTGCAAGAATTGTTCTTAGGTGCTGTTGAGTCATCTAGTCAAGTAATAACCACTACTTCCTGATCGACAATCAATGCCCACGGAGGCAGCAGTCAAGAAATCAAACAATATATTGCACTGGCAAACTGGCTACAAAATATCTCATTAAAGTTACAGAAAGCAAAGATATCACTTTGACAACTAAGGTTAGCCTTACTCAAGCCATGATCTTTTCAGTCACCTCACATGTATGTGAAAGCTGTACGACAAAAAAGGAGGCAGAAGAAGAATTGATGCATTTGAAATGTGGTATTGGTGAAGAATATTGGCTATACCATAAACTGCCACAAAAACAAATTAGTCTTAGAAGAAATACAACTAGAATTCTCCTTAGAAGCAAGTATGGCAAAATTTTGTCTTGCTTTCTTTGGATATGTCATCAGGAAGACCAGTCCGTAGAAAAGGGCATTATGGTAGAGTGTCAGTGACAATGAAGGAAACTCTCAGTGATATGGATTGACACAATAGCCACAACAGTGGGATCAAAAATATCAAAATCCTGCAGGTGGCCCAGGAGCAGGCAATGCTTTGTTCTGTTATGCATCAGGTCACCATGAGTCAGAGCCAATTTGAAGGCAAGTAACAACAGCAACACAATAAGTTCTTGAGGGCCTATTGTGTACCAGACACTGTGCTCAGTGTTTTATATATGTTGTTCTAATTAATATGCACAATAGCCAAATGGGGCAAGTATTACTAACCCTTTATTACAATTGAGAGGTAAGTAACTTTACCAAATATGTAGTAAATTGTTGTTGTTAGGTACTGTCTCATAGTGGCTTCTGACTCATACTGACCCTATGTACAACAGAATGAAACACTGCCCAGTCCTGCGCCATTCTCACAATAGTTGCTGTGTTTGAGCCCATTGTTGCAACCACTGTGTCAATCCATCTCGTCGAGGGTCTTCCTCTTTTTCACTGAGCCTCTACTTTAAAAAACATAATGTGCTTCTCCAGGACTGATCCCTTCGATAACATGTCCAAAGTACATGAGATAAAGTCCAGCCATCCTTGCTTCTAAGGAGCATTCTGGCTGTACTTCTTGCAAAACAGATTTGTTTGTTCTTCCGGCAGTCCATGGTATATTAAATATTATTCACCAACACCATAACTCAAAGGCATCAGTTCTTCTTCAGTCTTCCTTATTCATTGTCCAGCTTTTGCATGCATATGAGGTGATTGAAGATATCATGGCTTGGGTCAGGCACACCTTAGTCCTCAAAGTGACATCTTTGCTTTTTAACACTTTAAAGAGATCTTTTGCAGCAGATTTGCCCAATGCAATGCATCATTTGATTTCTCAACTGCTGTTTACATGGGGGTTGATTGTGGATCCAAGTAAAATGAAATTCTTGACAACTTCAATATTTTCTCTGTTTATCATGATGTTGCTTATTGGTTCAGTTGCGAGGATTTTTGTTTTCTTTATTTTGAGGTATAATCCAAGCAAAATTTTACTTGCTTGTGATATTAATGATATTGTTCTATAATTTCTGCATTCTGTTGGATCACCTTTCTTTGGAATGAGTGCAAATATGGATTTCTTGTAGTCAGTTGGCCTTGCAGCTGTCTTCCAAATTTCTTGGCATAGACGAGTGAGTGCTTCCAGCACTGCATCTGTTGGTTGAAACATCTCAAATGGTATTCAATTCTTAGAGCCTTGTTTTTTACCAATGCATTCAGTGCACCTTGGACTTCTTCCTTCAATACCATTGGTTCTTGATCATATGTTACCACATGAAATTGTTGAATATTGATCTATTCTTTTTGGTATAGTGACTCTGTGTATTCCTTCCATCTTCTTTTGATGCCTCCTGCATCATTTGATATTTTGCCCATAGACTCCTTCAGTATTGCAACTCGAAGCTTGAATTTTTTCTTCAGTTCTTTCAGCTTCAGAAATGCCGAGGGTGTTCTTCCTCTTTGGTTTTGTAACTCCAGCACTTCTCACATTTCATTATAATACTTTATTTTGTGTTCTGTTTGACATCTTCTGTTCAGCTCTTTTACTTCGCCATTTCTTCCATTTGTTTTAGTTACTCTACATGCACGAGGAAGTTTCAGAGTCTCTTCTGACATCCATTTCGGTCTTTTCTTTCTTTCCTGTCTTTTTAATGACCTATTGTTTTCTTCATGTATGATGTGCTTGATGTCATCCCACAACTTGTCTGGTTTTCAGTCATTAATGATCAATGCATCAAATCTACTCTGGAGGTTATCTAAATTTACACAGTATATACTCAAGGTTATACTTTGGCCCTCATGGGCCTGTTCTAATTTTCTTCAGCTTCAACTTGAACTTGCCTAAGAGCAACTGATGGTCTGTTCTGCAGTCGGCCCCTAGCCTTGTTCTGACTGATGATACTGAGTTTCTCCATCATCTCTTTCCACAGATGTAGTCAATTTGATTCCTATATATTCCATCTGGTGAGGTCCACATGTATAGTAACCATTTATGTTGTGGGAAAAAGTTATCTACAATGAATAAGTCATTGGTTTGTAAACATTCTATCTTGAGATCTCTGGCATTGTTTCTGTCACCAAGGCTGTATTTTCCAACTACTGATACTTCTTTGTTTCCAACTTTCTCATTCCAATCACCAGTAATTATCAATGCATCTTGTTTGCATGTTTGATCAATTTTATTAGATTTATACTTTGTACATTCTGTGTTTTGATAGTTAATGGATGTTTACAGCTGTTTCTTCTCATTTTGTGTCATGCCACATCAGCAAATGAAGGTCCAGAAAGCTTTACTCCATCCACGTCATTTAGGTTGGCTCTATTTGCAGAGGCTGCTCTTCACCAGTTGTATTTTGAGTGCCTTCCAACCTGAGAGGTTCTTCTTCAGGCACTGTATCAGACAATGTTCTGCCTCTGTTAATAAGGTTTTCACTGGCCAATATTTTTAGAAGTAGATAGCCAGGTCCTTCTTGCTAGTCTATCTTAGTCAGGAAGCTGCACTGAAACTTGTCCATCATGGGTGACCCTGCTGATATTTGAAATACTGATGCCATAGCTTCCAGCATCACAGCAACAGGCAAGCCACCACAGGTGGACAAACTGACAGACAAGTCGTGGTGCATAGCAAATACAGAACTCAAATTTTGCTCTTGGGTCTCCTACTCCAAGGTCTTTCCTCTTTCCACTTGACTAAACCCCTTTCCTCTATAGAAAGAATTACATTACCATGAACCTAAATTACTTACAGCTTTTCTCTTAATGTCAGTATCCTTATAGAAGTTGCACACTTTCTCTTAAGTTTCCTATATCATCCAACTCTCATTGTACCTAAAGAAAGACATGTCCACCTCTGTTACTGTTCTGCAGATAGTCAAAAGCTCAGCACCAACTTGTTTCTCTTGAAAGACTCAATTACAGCTCAGTCAGGACAGGTATGTTTGTCTGAGCTTTTCCTTCTCCTTGAAATCAAAAATAGTGAGGCAAAAATATACTTCCATTTTTCTTCTCTGCCCTTTGTCTGCTTTTTGTAAGACCTTCCTACTCAATGTTTAGAAGATTCTGGGATTTGTAACCATTTCATATAGATTTAAAATTCTAAGTATAATTGTCTTATCTGCATTTATTTATTCATGTGATTTGTTCATATTTTTAGAATTCAACTTTCCTGACTTAATACACATATTTTAGTGACCAATTATCAGTATCTGGTCCTCATATTAAAAAAAAAAAAAGAAAGAAAACATGGTCTTACTGATAAGAACATGCACTCAAAGGGTCAGTCTTTGCATTCTCAAGTAATAAACTTTAATAAATGGCTTCTTCCTTGCTCTCTCTTTTTGAACACACAGTTCATAACTTATATTCTTCTGTGATTTTTTAGTCAAAGATCCTAATCTGAATTAGAGTGTTTCATTATTTATAATTTATTAGGGATTTGCCTACATTTAATGATGATTGATTCTGAAACACGTTTTTTTTTTTTGATCTTTTAAAAAATATTGATTAGCACACATATTTTTCACCCCACATATCTGAGATTCACAAGGTACATTAATTCCTTAATGACTTCTAAGAGTAAAAGGATAAATCATTTGAGACTGTCAAAGACACATTGCAAGTACCATCCATATTTTTTCCCCATATTTAATTTAAGATTTCCTGAAATTTCATATTTCCATGCATTTCATTATTGTTGGTATTTCAGATAGTCAGCCAATGAAAATCTTATGGATCATGATAGTCCGATCCAGAACTAATCATGGGAATGGTGTAGGACCTACCAGCATTTTGTTCTGTTGTGCATGGGGTTGCCATGAGTCAAGGGCCAACTTGATGACAGCTAACAACAACAACAACAATTTAGACAGCCGATAAATAGTGATTATCTACTAAATGCTTATAACTATACTAGGAATCATATAGGAGGAAGAAGCTTCTGAATCTATACCTATCAATCTTTATACTAATGTCCCATACACAATTTCTTGCATGTCAATCAATTACAAGTATAGTAGCATAAGAGTTTATATCCCATGATAATTATATATATATATGCATATATGACTTTTCCCTACTTGTTGGTTAGTCATAGAATAATAATAGATATAAGGCATGACACAGGCAAAGGAAAAGTTTATTGATTTATAATTTGAGAGAGAACTGATTTTGGCATTTTCACTCTCCTCAGCAAGCAAATATATCAACTAGGTACTGAGCATCTACTGTGTACTCAACATTCTTCTACTCTCTGTCATAGTGGTATGAACTGTAAAGCTATTGCATGCAGTATAAAGATAATTAATGGCAAGGAAAAAGAAAAGCTTCTTTCAGCCAATAACTGGGTTGTTAGAATAAAAGTCTAGCACAGTTTGGATAGGAAAAGGATAAAAATATGAAGCTGGTGGTCATCCAGAGACACATCAGGGATGAAATCATGGAGGGCAGAAGAAGATTGACATAGTCATTGGAACAGCGGTTCAGGGCCCATAGATGGCCCACTTACAATCCACTTAAGATACAAATTTTTTCGGAGTTCCAGCAAAATGGCGCTCTAGGCAGAAGCACCACACCTTACCTCCACAGCAAAGATCCGAAAAACTAAGCCGAACAGAGAATACAACAATCTGAAACCCTAAAACATCAAATGAAGAGATAAAGAACTCAGCCAAGCACAAAATAGAGTGAAAGAGAACGGAGAACGAGGAGAGATTCATGCAGAGATCCCCTACCAGCTAACGCAGCACCGATCCGCCATCTTGGACTCCTATCAGAGACCAGCAAACCGGGGGTACGAGAAAGCAGCCTCACGGAGCGTCCAGTGGGAAAACAAAACAACCAGTAATTTGTGATATACGCTTTCCCACCCCCCACCCTTCTTCAACCCGACTCAGCCTCCTCTGCTTCCCGCAGCCACAATCTCTTGATGGGGAAAACCGGTTGCTTGGATTTCACACACCAGAACTGGCCGGCTCTCTGAGTGCCAGTGTTGCTTTTTTTTCTGCTTCTCTTGACTTCTTCCTTACCTCTTCCCACGTCCCCCTCCTTTTGCTCAAATACCTGCCTCCATGGGCCATCTTTGCTTCTTCCTGGGGGCTGTGGAGCTCAGTTCCAGTGTGGAGCTGCTTCCTGGTCTGGACTACCGAGCTGGTGAGATCCTGGGGCTTTTGTTCGTTTGATTGTTTTGAATTGTTTGTTTGTTTTCTTTTCCTTTTCTTGAGTTGGGAGCCCTTTTTGGTCGGGCGGTACTGCGTGGCAGGGGACTTCTCCCTCAGCTTGCACAGATGTGCAGAGGGATCCCTGAGAGCATTTCTTTTTTCGTTTTTTTTTTTTTTTTTCTGTTTGGTGGGGGGCCTTTCATGTATTTTTTTTTTAATTTGTTTTTCTTTCCCCTCTTTTTTCCTTTTTGTCTTTCTTCATTGTTCAGTTTCTCGTCTCTCGGTATCTTCTTTTGCTTTCTGTTCCCTGAACACCTGGCTTTGTATACCTCCACGCCTTCTAGCCAGGCTGTACTGCAACACATGAGGGCGACTTCCCCAGACCTCATACCCGCACCGTTGGGATCCCTGGGAACTTTGCAGTTCTTTAATCTTTCCAATTTTTATTTATTTATTCTTTTCTTTTCTTCCTCTTCCCCTTTCTGTTTTTCTCCATTTTATAGTCTGTCATCTCTCCACTCCAACGGCAAGCTCCCATAGCATTCTTTTTTATTTGTTTGTATGTTTTTGGCTCCTGTTCCTCTCTCCTCTCTCCCATATCCAACTTAGCTCCACACATAACAATCTCTCTGCTGCATCCTGCCTACCTGCACCATGCACTTGACATCACACCACCAAGTAGCACAGGCACAGCCTACTGGAACCTGCCCTGCACTGATTACCTACCTGCTCTGGTGGCTGCAGTAAGTGCCACAAACAACCCACCCCAGTAACTCCACTTCAGCTAGACCTGCCCTACCGTATCATGTCTGAGTGACTGACCTTGCAAATTGGAGAAAGAGGTGAAAAGTATTGTGCATACAGACAAGCAAACAACAAGAACATACAGTCCGCCTGCTCAGACATAGTCAAATTTAAAAAAAAAGGGGGGACGAAACAAACAAATCTACAATCAATAAATGAGAAAAATAACTACCGAATGACCTGACAACAGCAGACAATCTCAAAACATTTACAAAAACAGGACAGGATGGTTCCAGTAGGTGTCCAAAATAAAACACCAGATGACTTCCCAGTGGAAGAAAATGCACTAGAACTACCTCATAGGGAATTCGAATCTCTAATACTCAGAATTCTCCAAGAGCTGAGGCAAAAAGCTGATAGACATGAGGAAAAAATAGACAAATTCGTGGAAAATAAAGAAGGAACAAAATGCTAAAATAAATTCACAACTATAAATTATGCAAAGACAAAAATTAGAAATCTAAAAGATAAACAAGATTTCAGAAATGGATGATGTCATAGAAGGGCTGAGAAGCAAATCTGAAACAGTGGAAGACAGGATCAGTGGAATTGAAGACAAACACTTGGATACAACTCTGTTTCAGGAAAACTCAGAAAGAAGAACAAAGAAAAATGAAGAGACCCTAAGAGTTATGTGGGATACAATCAAAAGCAAAAATTTTCAAGTGATTGGAATCTCAGAAAAGGGGGAGAAAACAGAAAACACAGAGAGTATCACTGAAGAACTGCTGACAGAAAACTTCCCCAATATCATGAAAGATGAAAAGCTGGCCATCCAAGAAGCACAACGAACCCCATATAATATAGACACCAAAAGAAAATCACCAAGGCATATCATAATCACACTCACCAAAACCAAAGATAAACAAAGAATCCTGAGAGCAGCTCATGAAAAACAAGAAGTCACATACAGAGGAGAAACAATAAGACTAAGCTCAGATTATTCAGCAGAAACCATGCAGGCAAGAAGGCAGTGGGATGACATATATAAAATCTTGAAAGACAAATATTGCCAGCCAAGAATAATATATCCTGCAAAACTCTTGTTCAAATTTCATGGTGAAATTAGGTCATTTCCAGAAAAACAGAAATTAAGAGAATATTTAAAAGTCAAACCAAACTTACAAGAATTATTAAAGGGAGTTCTTTGATCTGAGGACAAACAGCTTCAGCTCACAGGCAAAATCTAGGATGCAGGATCATACCAGCCAGATACCAATCTAGGCAATGAACTCTCGAGGACTATCCAAAACCAAAAGAAATACAACAGGGAATCAGAGTAGTTAATCAGTAAATGAAAACAACATAAAAACAAAGAAAGAGGGAATAAACAGCATAGGTATAGAACCTTCAAATGGAGAGGAAGGCAAGGCGATACCAAGTAATGGTAGACTGCTTCAAACTTAGAAAGATAAGGGTAAAATTCATGGTAATCACAAAGAAAGTTAACAAACTTACTCATAAAAAAAAAAGGATAAACATAAAGTCTCAGCAAAAACAAAACCTACAAAAACAAAAGAAATGAAAAAAAAAAATCCACAAACAAAAGTGACTCAGAACAAGGGAGTAAGAAGAACAAAGAAAACTTCAGCACCACAGAAAAAAGCACTACAAAATGACAGCAACAAACCCACATCTATCAATAATTACACTGAATGTAAATGGACTCAATGCAGCCATAAAGAGATGGAGAGTGACAGAATGGAAAAGAAAACAGGATCCATCAATATACTGTCTATAAGTGACACACCTTAGAAACAAACATGTGAAATTATTAAAAGTCAAAGGTTGGAAAAAAATATATCAAGCTAATAACTACCAAAAAAGAGCAGGAGTGGCAATTCTAATCTCAGACAAAACAGACTTTAAAACAAAATCTACCATAAAAGACAAAGAAGGACACTATATAATGATTAAGGGGATGATCCATCATGAAGACATAACCATAATAAACATCTACACACCCAATGACAGGGCTCCAAAATACATAAAACAAACTCTAACAACACTGAAACGAGAAATCGACAGTTCCACAATAATAGTAGGAGACTTCAACACACCACTCTCAATAAAGGACAGAACAACTAAGAAGAAACTCAGCAAAGATACAGAAGACCTAAAGGGCACAATCAGCCAACGTGACCTCACAGACATATATAGAACACTCCATCCAACTGCTGGAAAATACACATTCTTTTCCAATGCACATGGAATGTTCTCCAGAATAGACCACATCTTAGGCCACAGAGCAATCCTCAACAAGATCCAAAATGCTGAGATACTTCAAGGTATCTTCTCTGACCACAATGCCATTAAGGTAGAAATTAACAATAGAAAGAACAAGGAAAAAAAATCAACTACATGGAAACTGAATAATACCCTGCTTACACATCACTGGGTAATAGAAGATATCAGAGATGGAATCCAAAAATTCCTAGAATCAAATGAGAATGAAAACACATCATACCAAGATCTTTGGGACACAGAAAAGGCAGTCCTCAGAGGACAATTTATGGCAATAGATGCACATGTCAAAAAAGAAGAAAGGACAAAATCAAAACATTAACTACAGAACTCAAACAAATAGAAAGAGAACAGCCAAAAGAGCCTACAACCACCAGAAGAAAGGAAATAGTAAAGATCAGAGCAGAAATCAATGAAATAGAGAACAGAAAAACAATAGAAAGAATCAACAAAGCCAAAAGTTTGTTCTTTGAAAGAATCGACAAAATCAACAAACCACCGGCCAGACTGACAAAATAAAAACAGGAGAGGACACAAATAACCCAAATAAGAAATGAAATGGGTGACATTACAACAGATCCAACTGAAATAAAAAGGATTATAACAGAATATTAGGAAAAACTATACTCCAACACATTTGAAAACCTAGAGGAAATGGATACATTTCTAGAAACACACAGCCTACCCAAACTACAACAAAGTGATGTTGAAAATCTGAACAGACCCATAACAAGAGAAGAGATTGAAAAGGTAATAAAAAAACTCCCAACCAAAAAAAGCCCTGGCCCAGATGGCTTCACTGGAGAATTCTACAAAACATTTACAGAAGAGCTTTTACCAGTACTACTCAAGCTATTTCAGAGCATAGAAGAGACGGCGACACTTCCAAACTCATTCTATGAAGCCAGCATAATGCTGATACCAAAACCAGGCAAAGATGTCACAAAAAAAGAAAATTACAGACCAATATCTCTCATGAATATAGATGCAAAAATTCACAACAAAATTCTAGCAAATAGAATTCAGCATCATATCAAAAAAATAATACACCGTGACCAAGTAGGATTCATACCAGGTATGCAAGGATGGTTCAACATTAGAAAATCAATCAACATAATCCACCACATAAATAAAAGGAAAGAAAAGAATCACATGATTATCTCAATTGACACAGAAAAGGCATTTGACAAAGTCCAACATCCATTCCTGATAAAAACTCTCAATCAAATAGGTATAGAAGGGAAATTTCTCAACATAGTAAAGAGCATCTATGCTAAACCAACGGCCAACATCATTCTTAATGGAGAGGGACTGAAAACATTCCCCTTGAAAACAGGAAAAAGACAAGGATGCCCTTTATCACCACTCCTATTTAACATTGTGCTGGAAGTTCTAGCTAGAGCAATAAGGCAAGAAAAAGAAATAAAGGGCATCCAAATTGGTAATGAAGAAGTTAAACTGTCCCTGTTTGCAGATGATATGATACTATACGTTGAAAACCCTAAGGACTCCATGAGAAATCTAGTTCAACTAATAGAAAGATTCAGCAGAGTAGCAGGATACAAGATAAACATACAAAAATCAGTTGGATTCCTATACACCAGTAAGGAGAACGATAAAAAGGAAATCAGGAACACAATACCATTTTCAATAGCCCCTAAAAAGATAAAATACTTAGGAATAAATCTGACCAGGGATGTAAAAGACCTATACAAAGAAAACTACAAAACACTACTGCATGAAACCCAAAGGGATCCACATAAATGGAAAAACATACCATTCTCATGGATAGGTAGACTCAACATTATCAAAATGACCTTTGTCCCCAAAGCAGTTTACAAATACAATGCAATCCCGATCCAAATACCAACAACATTCTTAAAAGAGATGGAAAAACTGATCATTAACTTTATATGAAAGGGAAGAAGCCCCGAATAAGTAAAGCACTACTGAAGAAGAAGAATAAAGTTGGAGGACACACACTACCTGACTTCAGAACCTACTATACGGCTGCAGTAGTCAAAACAGCCTGGTAATGGTACCATGACAGATCCATTGACCAATGGAACACAATTGAGAACCAGATATAAATTTATCCACCTACGGTCACCTGATCTTCAACAAGCGCCCAAAGTCCATCACATGGGGAAAAGATAGTCTTTTTAACAAATGGTGCTGGCAAAACTGGATATCCATCTGCAAAAAATTAAACAGGACCCATACCTCACACCGTATACAAAAACTACTTGAAAATGGATCAAAGACTTGAATAGAAAGCCTAAAACTATAAAGTTCATAGAAGAAAAACTAGGACCAACACTTCAGACCTTAATACATGGCATTAACAGGATACAATCCATAACCATCAACACACAAACCCCAATAGATAAGCTAGATAACTAGGATCTTCTAAAAATCAAACACCTATGCTCTTCAAAAGACTTCACCAAAAGAGTAAAAAGAGAACCTACAGATTGGGAAAAAATTTTTGGATAGTACAAGCCAGACAATGGTCTAATCTCCATAATCTACAAGGAAATCCAACATCTCTACAACAAAAAGACAAATAATCCTATTAAAAAATGGGTAAAGGTAATGAACAGACACTTCACCAAAGAAGACATTCAAACTGCCAACAGACACATGAGGAAATGCTCACGATCACTAGCCATTAGAGAAATGCAAATTAAAACCACAATGAGATACCATCTCACCCCAGCATTACTGGCATGAATCAAAAACACTGGAAATAACAAATGTAGGGGGGGTTGCAGGGAGATCGGAACTTTACGCACTGCTGGTGGGAATGCAAAATGATACAACCATTTTGGAAAATGATATGGCGCTTCCTCTGAAAGCTAGAAATAGACATGGCATTTGATCCAGCAATCCCACTTCTAGAAATATATCCTAGAGAAATAAGAGTCATCATTCGAATAGACATACGCACACCTATGTTCATGGCAGCATTGTTCACAATAGTAAAATGATGGAAACAACCTAGATGCCCATCAACAGATGAATGGATAAATAAACTATGGTAGATACACATAATGGAGTACTATGCAACGAGAAAGAACAACGTTGAATCTGTGAAGCACGTCATAACATGGATGAACCTGGAGGACATTATGCTGAGTGAAATAAGTCAATCACAAAAGGACAAATACTGTATGAGACCTCTATTGTAAAAACCCCTGAAAAAGTTCACACACAAAATGTAACAATCTTTGTTGGTTACCAGGGATGGAAGGAATGGGGGGGGGGGATACTAAATAGGCAGTAGATAAGTGGTATCTTGGGTGAAGGTTGAGAGAGTACACAATACAGGGGAAACTAGCACAATTTGTACAAGGAAAGGTCGTGGAAGCCCCATAGACATTTCCAAACTCCCTGAGGGATTGAATTGCTGGGTGGAGGGCTGTGGGGACCATGGTCTCAGGGAACATCTAGCTCAATTGGCATGACACAGCTCATAAAGACAATGCTCTACATTCTACCTTGGTGAGTAGTGTCTGAGGTCTTAAAAGCCTGTAAGTGGCCATCTAAGATACTCCACTGGTCTCATCCCTTCGGGAACAAGGGAGAATGAAGAGAACAGGATACAAGAAAAAGATTAGTCCAAAGTACTAACTGTCCACAGCTACCAAGGCCTCCACCGGACTGAGTCCAGTACAGCTAGATGGTGCCTGGCTACCACCACTGACTGCTCTGACCGGGATCACAACAGAGGGTTCTTGTCAGAGCTGGAGAAGTATGTAGTACAAAATTCTAACACACACCAAAAAAGTCGAGGTTTACTGACCCAAAGGAGACTGGAGAAACCCTGAGAGTATGGCCCCCAGACACCCTTTTAGCTCAGTGGTGAAGTTATCTCCGAGGTTCACCGTTCAGCCTGGGAGTGGACAGCCCGGTAAAACCAAATGAGACTAACGAGGTACAGTAGTCCAGTGACAAGGGCCAGAAGACAGAAGGGGACAAGGAAGCTGGTGATAGGGACTCAAGGTTGAGTAAGGTTATTGTTGATGTGTTGTGAGATTGTTAACCATTGTCATAGGGCAACATGTGTAGTAACTGTTAAATGAGAAACTGTTTTGTTCTGTAAGCCTTCATCTTAAGTGAGAATAACAGCAGAATTGGAAGAGCGTAGTCAATGTCACTGAACTGTGCATGTAGAAATTTTTGAAATGTGTATTTTTGGCTATGTGTATTTTCACCAAAAAAAAAAAAGGTTGAGAATTTAGAGGGTTAATATATTGTGGGGTTGTTCACCAATGTCATAAAAGAATATGTATACTACTGTTTCATGAGAAACTATTTGTTCTCTAGCCTTCACCTGAAGTACAATTAAAAAAAAAAAAAAAGATACAATGTAAAAAAAAAAGAAGATACAAATTTTTGCCACTCTTCAACTCTCTAATCAACAGATTTAATCTCAAAACAGATTCTTTTGCTATTTTACTGTATTTAATTAGGGCTAAGATGCCATTGACTTTAATATAACCATTTTTGTTGATTGAAGAGAAACATAAAAAGAAGCACTCTAATTATGAAACAATGTTTCTCTTAAATCTCATCTATTATAAGAACACACCTAGATTTTTAGAGATGTAAAAGTGTGGAACAAATATTTCTTATATTTAATGAAATACAGAACCTGGTTTTTGTTGTAAAATCATAAAAGTCTTTGGCTTTATAGAGAGAAGAGGCACATAGTTTTGGGAACAATATAGAAAACTTTATGTTTGACATAAATTCAAGTAGGAAATAATCATTTGTTGATGTATAAAACAATATATCTTAGACTAATTGATCTGGAGCATGTGTCAGAATGTATTCTTCAATGAAGGAATTAACATAGATAATTTGCCAGTTTGAAATCTCGTTAGAAGTAGGAGTTTAAATAATTACTCTCCTAACTAGACACAGACTGTTGATTCTCATCATGTGTTCATTAAAAAACTATCATATTCTTATTAGTGCTAAGGTTCAATTTTTGGCAGAGTCTACTGGGAGCCATCTTCAGACATACAATCAAGAAACAAACAAAACTAGCAATACCTCTGAGAAGAAAACAAAAAGTGAATGAATGTGATACAGGAATTGGAGGGATGATTTTCAGTGGATTTAAAGACACTGAGATGCTTTGACGTAAGCTTATCAAATTTAATATTATTGTCATAGCAAATACCTTGTCATTTTCAGCAAATGCAACCTTCGTGATCTCAATATTAACCCATGCCTACTTAGAAAAATCCAGTATCTGTTCAGTACTAGTACCCTGATGTCAACT
Source organism: Dugong dugon (assembly GCA_030035585.1). Taxonomy (NCBI): domain Eukaryota; kingdom Metazoa; phylum Chordata; class Mammalia; order Sirenia; family Dugongidae; genus Dugong; species Dugong dugon. Next base: position 34,067,475 of record CM057475.1, on the reverse strand, counting down.
GTATTTTGACCTTACTTTGGCCAAAATAAGTAAGTAAGGCCAGTTTCTCCCTAGATGTGATTTGTTTTTGCCTGCTTAGCAATATAAGTCAGAAACTAAACCCTCTATTTTCTACATTAGCAACATTTTCCTCACTACTGGATCATTTCTATCAAAAAAAAATTTTTTTTCTCAACAATTAAGAGACATCATTTAGTTTTTTTTAAATTGTACTTTAATTTAGATGAAGGTTTACAGAACAAACAGTTTCTCATTAAACAGTTAGTACACATGTTGCCCTATGACAATGGTTAACTACCCCATTACATGTCAACACTGTCCTTACTCAACCTTGGGTTCCCTATCACAAGTTTCCTATCCCTTCCTGCCTTCTAGTCCTTGTCTCTGGACTCTTGTGCTCCGTTAGTCTTGTTTTGTTTTATGGGGCTGTCTAATCTTCGGCTGAATGATGAACCTCAGGAGTTACTTCATTACTGAGCTAAAAGGGTGTCCGGGGGCCATACTCTCGGGGTTCTATCAAAATTTTAAAGTTGCTTTAGTTTTCCCATCTTAAGAAAAACAAAATCACCACCTGCCAAAAAAAAAAAAAAAAAGTTTTCTTCTATAACTACTGACCCATTTTTCTACTCCAAGATGGGTAATGGAGTAATCTTTTTTTTTTTTTTTGTCCTTTTTGTCATTTCCAAATTCTTTCCTCTTTCTCTCTCAAATCTGTTTCAGTCAGTCATTTGTCCCATTACCTTAGAAAGTTCACATTTTCAAAGTCACTGACCACATCTCCAGAAACCCTAGTGGTGTAGTGGTTAAGAGCTACATCTGCTAACCTAAATGTTGGCGGTTTGAATCCACCAGGCATTCCTTGGAAACTCTATGGGGCAGTTATACTCTGTCCTATAGGGTTGCTATGAGTCGGACTCGAAGGCAACGGGGTTTTTTTTTTTTTTTTGGTAACAATATCTCCATATCAAAATCAGAGTGTCAGTAAGCAGTATTAATCTCATTTGACCCATCAAAAGCATTTGACATTATAGACCACTCTCTCGTGTTTTAATACTTTGTTAACTTGACAGCCAGGCTACGATAATCCCTGATTTCTCTGCTACCTGACTGTTTTTTCTCTGCCTCTTTTTTCAGTTTCTTCTCATCTCCTGAACTCCTAATTTCAGCCTGTCCTAGAGATCCACTTTTGAACATCCTTTACACTTACATTTGCTCCTGGGGTGATTTCATGCAGTCTTATGGTTTTAAATACTGTCTGTATACTGAATATTCTCAAATTTACATGTAAGTTTTGTGACCAGTCTTTGAACTCCAGTCTCATATATTCTGCTGCCTACTAGTAATCTCTGCTTGTCCATCTGTTAAGGGCTAAATTGTGCCCCCCTCCCAAGAATATGTTGAAGTCTTAACCCCCAGTAACTGTTAATATGGCCTTATTTGAAAAATACGGCCTTTGCGTACATAATCAAGTTAAGATGAAGTCATTTGGGTAAGCCCTCATCCAATATGACTGGTGTCCTTATAAAAAGAGGAGAAATGACACACACAGACACACAGGGTGAACACTTTGTGAAGATGGAAGCAGAGATTGGAATGACGCATCTCCAAGCCATGAGTCATCAGAGATTGCCAGCAACACCAGAAGCTAAGAGAAAGATGCTGAACACATTCTCCCCTAGGGCCTTCAGAGACAGCATAGCCCTGCTGATGTCAGTTTCAGACTTCTGGCCTCCATATCTGTGGGAAAATAAATTTCTGTACTTTTAAGCCACCCAGTTTGAAGTAATTTGTTACTGCTACCCTTGGAAATTAATACACTATTTAATAGGCATCTCAAACTTTCCTCTTCCAAAACTGAAACCCTGATCTACCCCTCACTCTTCACTCCTCCTAATATATTCTTTTCCCAATCTTTCCCTTGTCAGACAATGGCTTATCTTCCTTTTTACTCAGGCCAAAATTCTTGAGATCATCCTAGGCCCTTTCTTTAACTTACAATGAAGATGCAAAACATAAGCTCTATCTTCAAACGTGTTCTGAATTATATCACCTCTCAGTCCTTCCAATTTCTACTATGCTAGATTGAGGCACCATTATCTCTCAGTTGAAATACTTCGGTAGCCTCCCAACTAGTCTCAGTACTTCAATCTTTCCTTCCCTATAGTCTATTCTCAACACAGCCGCCAGACTGATCCATTAAAAACATAATTCAGATCAGACCTCACCACTGCTCCAAGCCCCTCAATGGCTTTCTCCAACAGACACACAGAACAAAAGTTTAAGTCAACATGGAAGTCTTTGGGCCCCAAAAGATATGTTCCGCCATAATTTTCAAACATCATCTCCTAATAATCTCCTGTTCACATACTCCATGTTGGCTTTCTCCACTTTTGCTTTTCATTCTTCCGTCTCAAGGCCTTTGCATTAAAACACTGCATATCCTTAGTGAGTAACATCAAATTAATGAATGAGATCACCAGTATAGATTAACATGGAATACAGAAATAGACAACTTTAGTAAGAAATACAGGACAAGAGTGGTTTAAAAAAAACGAGGAAGAAAAATGGCACTATAGGCAGAAGCACCACACTGTCCCCCCACAACAAAGATCCAAAAAACTAAGCCAAACAGAGAAAACAGCAATCCTGAAAACCTAAAACATCAAATGAAGAGATCAAGAACTCTGCCAAGCACCAAACGGAGTGAGAAAACTGACAGAGAATGGAGAGCAAGGAGAGATTTATGCAGAGGTCCCCTATCAGCTAATGCAGCATGGATCCACCATCTTGGACTCCTATCAGAGACCAGCAAATAGGGGGTACGAGAAAGCAGCCTCACGGAGCTTCCAGCAGGAGACAAAACAACTGGTAATTTGTGATATATGCATTCCCAACCCCCACACTTCTTCACCCCCACTTGGCCTCCTCTGCTTCCCGCAGCCACAGTCTCTTCGCAGGGAAGCACCAGCTGTTTGGGTTCTATCCACCCGCACTGGTCAGCTCCCTGAGTGCCATTTGTTGGCCACTTGTGTTGCTTTTTTCTGCTTCTTTTGATTTCTTCCTTACCTCTCACCACCTCGCCCTCCTTTCACTCAAATACCTGGCTCTGTGTGCCATCTTTGCTTCTTCCTAACGGACTGTGGAGCTCCATTCGAGTGTGGTACTGCTACCCAGTCTGGGCAGCCATGCTATTGCGGTCCTGGGGCTTTTGTTTGTTTTGAATTGTTTATTTGTTTTCTTTTCCTTTTCTCAAGTTGGGAGCCCATTCTGGCTGGGCTGTGCTACACGGCTTGGGACCTACCCCCTCAGCTTGCACAGACATACAGAGGGAATAGCTGAGGGCATTTATTTTTTCATGGTTTTTTTTTTTTTCCTGTTTTTTTGGGGGCTTTTCTTGTTCTTTTTTTTTTTTTTAATTTGTTTTGTTTTCTTTTCCCTCTTTTTCCGTTTTTGTCTTTCTTCACTACTCAGTTTCTCGTCTCTCTATACCTTCCTTCTCTGCCTGTTCCCTGAATATCTCTACACCTTGCAGCCAGGCTGTACTGCAACACCTGGGAACAACTTCCCCAGACCTCGCAGCTGCACCAGTGGGATTCCTGGGAGGTTTGCTGTTCTTTTTTCTTCCTAATTTTTATTTATTCATTCTTTTCTTTTTCTTCTTCTTCCCCTTTTTGTTTTCCTTCATTTCATAGTCTCTCATCTCTCCACTCCAACGGCAAGCTCCCCTAGGACTCTTTTTTGTTTGTTTGTATGTTTTTGGCTCCTGTTCCTCTCTCCTCTCTCCCATATCCATCTTAGCTCCACACATCACAATCTTCCCCCTCCATCCTGACCACCTGCACTGTGCACTTGACATCACAACACCAAGTAGCACAGTCATGGCCTACCAGAACCTGCCCTGCACTGATTACTGACCCGCCCTAGTGGCTGTAGTAAGTGCCAAAAACAACCCATCCCAGCAACTCCTCTTCAGCTAGACCTGCCCTGCTGTACCATACCTGAGTGACTGACCCTGCCAATTGGAGAAGGAGGAAAAAAGTATCGTGTCCTCAGATGAGCAAACAACAAAGAACACATCCTGCCTGCTCAGACGTAGCCAAATACAAAAAAGGACGAAACAAACATATCTACAATCAATAATAGAGAAAAATAACCACTGAATGCCCCAAAGACAGCAGACAATATCAAAACATTTACAACAACAGGACAGGATGGTTCTAGTAGGTGCCCAAAATAAAACACCAGATGACTTTCCAGCGGAAAAAAGGCTCTAGAAGTACCTGATAGGGAATTCAAATCTCTAATATTCAGAATTATCAAAGAGTTGAAGCAAAAAGCAGACAAAACGGAGGAAAAAATAAACAAACTTATGAAAAATACAGACAAAAAATGGAAGAATTCAGGAAAATAATGCAGGAACAAAATTCCAAAATAAATCCACAACTACAAATTATACAAAAACAACAATTAGAAATCCAAAAGATAAATAACAAGATTTCAGAAATGGATAGTGTCATAGAAGGGCTGAGGAGGAGATTTGAAATGGTGAAAGACAGGATCAGTGGAATTGAAGACAAACACGTGGATACAACTCTGTTTCAGGAAAACTCAGAAAAAAGAATAAAGAAAAATGAAGACACCCTGAGAGTTATGTGGGATACAAACAAAAGCAAAAATTTTCGAGTGATTGGAATTCCAGAACAGGGGGAGAAAACAGAAAACACAGAGAGGATCATTGAAGAACTACCGACGGAAAACTTCCCCAATAACATAAAGATGAAAAGCTGGCCATCCAAGAAGCTCAACAAACCCCATATAGGATAGACCCCAAAAGAAAATCACCAAGGAATACCATAATCACACTCGCCAAAACCAAAGACAAAGAATCCTGAAAGTAGCCTGCGAGAAACAAGAAGTCACATACAGAAGAGAAACAATAAGACTAAGCTCAGATTATTCGGCAGAAACCATGCAGGCAAGAATGCAATGGGATGACATATATAAAACCTTGAAACAAAAAAAAATTGCCAGCAAAGAATAATATATCCTGCAAAACTCTCATTCCAATATGATGGTGAAATTAGGACATTTCCTGATAAACAAATTAAGGCAATATGTAAAAACCAAACCAAATTTACAAGAATTATTAAAGGAAATTCTTCGATCTGAGAACAAACAACTTCGGCTCACAAGCTGAATCTAGGATGCAGGATCATGCCAACCAGATACCAGTCTAAGAAATGGACTCTCAAGGACTATCCAGAACGAAAAGAAATACAACAGGGAATCAAAGCAGTTAATCTGTAAATGACAACAACAACAGAACAATAAAAGAGGGAATAAATGGTGTAGGTATAGAACGTTCTAATGGAGATGAAGGCAAGGTGATACTGAGTAATAATAGACTGCTTCAAACTTAGAAAGATAAGGGTAAATTTCACGGTAACCACAAAGAAAGTTAACAAACATACTTATAAAAATAAAGAGGAAAAACATAAGTCTCAGCAAAAACAAAACCTATAAAAACAAAAGCAAAGAAAAAAAAATCCACAAACAAATGTAACTCAGCACAGGATAGTAAGAACAAAGAAAATGTCAGCACTACAAAAAAAAAAAGCACTACAAAATGACAGCAACAAACTCACATCCATCAATAATTACACTGAATGTAAATGGACTCAATGCACCCATAAAAAGAAGGAGAGTGACAGAATGGATAAGAAAACAGGATCCATCAATATGCTGTCTACAAGAGACACATCTTAGAAACAAAGATGTGAATTTTATATTAAAAGTCAAAGGTTGGAAAAAAGTATATCAAGCTAACAACTATCAAAAAAGAACAGGAGTGGCAATACTAATCTCACATAAAATAGACTTTAAACAAAATCCACCACAAAAGACAAAGAAGGACACTATATAATGACTAAGGGGATGATCCATCATGAAGACATAACCATAATAAACATCTACGTGCCCAATAACAGGGCTCCCAAATACATAAAACATTCTAATAACACTGAAAAGAGAAACTGACAGTTCCACAATAATAGTAGGAGACTGTAGCACACCACTCTCAGTAAATGGCAGAACAACTAAAAAGAAACTCAGCAAAGATACAGAAGACCAAAAGGGCACAATCAGCCAACTTGACCTCCTAGACATATATAGAACACTCCATCCAACTGCTGCAAAGCACTCGTTCTTTTTCAATGCACATGGAACGTTCTCCAGAAGAGACCACATCTTAGGCCACAGAGCAATCCTCAACAAGATCCAAAATGTTGAGATACTTCAAAGTATCTTCTCTGACTGCAATGCCATCAAGGTAGAAATTAACAATGGAAAGAGAAAGGAAAAAAAAATCAATGACATGGAAACTGAATAGTACCCTGCTTACACATCACTGGGTAATAGAAGAAATCAGAGATGGAATCAAAAAATTCCTAGAATGAAAACACATCATACCAAAACCTTTGGGACACAGCAAAGGCAGTCCTCAGAGGACAATTTATAGCAATAGACGCACACATCAAAAAAGAAGAAAGGATCAAAATCAAAACATTAAGTACAGAACTCAAATAAATAGAAAGAGAACAGCAAAAAAAAAGCACACAACCACTGGAAGAAAGGAAATAGTAAAGATCACAGCAGAAATAAATGAAATACAGAACAGAAAAACAATAGAAAGAATCAACAAAGCCAAAAGTTGGTTCTTTGAAAGAATCAACAAAATCAACAAACCACTGGCCAGAATGACAAAAGAAAAACAGGAGAGGATGCAGATAACCCAAGTAAGAAATGAAGTTGGGGACATTACAACAGATCCAGGTGAAATAAAAAAAGGTCATAACAGAATATTATGAAAAACTATACTCCAACAAATTTGAAAACCTAGAGGAAATGGATAAGTTTCTAGAAACACACTACCTACCCAAACTACAACAAAGTGATGTTGAAAATCTGAACAGACCCATAACAAGAGATGAGATTGAAAAGGTAATAAAAAAACTCCCAACCAAAAAAAGCCCTGGCCCAGATGGCTTCACTGGAGAATTCTACAAAACATTCACAGAAGAGCTTGTACCAGTACCACTCAAGCTATTTCAGAGCATTGAAAAGGAAGCAAAACTTCCAAATTCATTCTATGAAGCCAGCATGATGCTAATACCAAAACCAGGCAATATCTCTAATGAATTTAGATGCAAAAATTCTTAACAAAATTCTAGACAATAGAATTCAGCATCATATCAAAAAAATAATACACCACGACCAAGTAGGATTCATACCAGGTATGCAAGGTTGGTTCAACATTAGAAAATCAATCAACACAATCCACCACATAAATAAAAGGAAAGAAAAGAATCACATGATCATCTCAATTGATACAGAAAAGGCATTCAACAAAGTCCAACACCCATTCCTGATAAAAAATCTCAATAAAATAGGTATAGAAAGGAAATTTCTCAATATAATAAAGGGCATCTATGCAAAACCAATTGCCAACATCATTCTTAATGGAGAGAGGCTGAAAACATTCCCCTTAAGAATAGGAAAAAGACAAGGATGCCCTTTATCACCACTCCTGTTTACCATCATGCTGGAAGTTCTAGCTAGAGCAATAAGGCAAGAAAAAGAAATAAAGGACATACAAACTGGTAATGAAGAAATTAAACTCCCTTTTTGTGGATGATATGATACTATACATAGAAAACCCTAAAGACTCCATGAGAAATCTACTGGAACTAATAGAAAGATCCAGGAGAGTAGCAGGATACAAGATAAACATACAAAAATCAGTTGGATTCCTATACACCAATAAAGAGAACGATGAAAAGGAAATCAGAAAAACAATATAATCTATAATAGCCCCTAAAAAAATAAAATACTGAGGAATAAATCTGATCAGAGATGTAAAAGACCTATACAAAGAAAACTACAAAACACTACTGCAAGAAACCCAAAGGGATCTACATAAATGGAAAAACATACCATGCTCATGGATAGGTAGACTCAACATTGTGAAAATGACAATTCTACCCAAAGCAATTTACAAATACAATGCAATCCCGATCCAAATACCAACAACATTCTTCAAAGAGATGGAAAAACTAATCATTAACTTTATATGGAAAGAGAAGAAGCCCCAAATAAGTAAAGCACTACTGGAGAAGAATAAAGTTGGAGGACTCACACTACCTGACTTCAGAACCGACTATACAGCTACAGTAGTCAAAACAGCCTGGTACTGGTACAATGACAGATACATTGACACATGGAACAGAATTGAGAACCCAGCTGTAAATGCCTCCACCTACGATCACCTGATCTTCGACAAGGGCCCAAAGTCCATCAGATAGGGTAAAGACAGTCTTTTTAACAAATGGTGCTGGCAAAACTGGATATCCATCTGCAAAAAAATGAAACAGGACCCATACCTCACACCGTATACAAAAACTACTTCAAAATGGATCAAAGACCTGAATATAAAGCCTAAAACTATAAAGTTCATAGAAGAAAAAATAGGACTAATACTTCAGGCCTTAATACATGGCATTAACAGGTTACAAACCATAACCATCAACGCACAAACCCCAATAGCTAAGCTAGATAACTGGGATCTTCTAAAAATCAAACACCTATGCTTTTCGAAGGCCTTCAGCAAAAGGGTAAAAAGAGAACCTACAGACTGGGAACGGTCAAATCTCCATAATCTACAAGAAAATCCAACACCTCTACCACAAAAAGACAAATAATCCTATTAAAAAATGGGCAAAGGAAATGAACAGACACTTCACCAAAGAAGACATTCAAGCAGCCAACAGACACATGAGGAAGTGCTTGCGATCACTAGCTGTTAGAGAAATGCAAATTAAAACCACAATGAGATACCATCTTACGCTGGCATTACTGGCATGAATCAAGAACACTGGAAATAACAAATGTTGGCGGGGCTGTGGGGAGATCAGAATTCTTATGCAGTGCTGGTGGGAATGCAAAATGATACAACCATTTTGGAAAATGATATGGCCCTTCCTCAGAAAGCTAGAAATAGACATACCATTCGATCCAGCAATCCCACTCCTAGGAATATATCCTAGAGAAATAAGAGTTGTCACTCGGATAGACACATGCACACCTATGTTCACGGCAGCATTGTTCACAGTAGTAAAGAGATGGAAACAACATAGATGCCCATCACAGATGAATAGATAAACAAACTATGGTACATACACACAATGGAGCACTATGCAACAAGAAAGAACAATGATGAATCTCTGAAGCATCTCGTAACACGGATGAAACTGGAGGACATTATGCTGAGTGAAATAAGTCAATCACAAAAGGACAAATATTGTATGAGACCTCTATTGTAAAAACCCATGAAAAAGTTTACACACAATAAATAACAATCTTTGTTGGTTATCAGGGATGGGAGAGGTGGGGGCGGGGGGACGGGAATACTAAATAGGCAATAGATAAGCGGTATCTTGGGTGAAGGGTGAGACAGTACAGAATACTGGGGAAACCAGCACAACTTGTACAAGGAAAGGTCATGGAAGCTCCGTAGACACATCCAAACTCCGTGAGGGACTAAATTGCTGGGCAGAGGGCTGTGGGGACCATGATCTTGGGGAACATCTAGCTCAACTGTTATAACACAGTTTATAAAGACAATGTTCTACATTCCACTTTGGTGAGTAGCGTCTGGGGTTTTAAAAGCCTGTGAGCAGCCATCTAAGATACTCCACTGGTCTCATCCCTTCGGGAGCAAGGGAGAATGAAAAGAACAAGATACAAGGAAAAGATTAGTCCAAAGGACTAATGGACCACAGCTACCAAGGCCTCCACCAGACTGAGTCCAGTACAGCTAGATGGTGCCCAGCTACCAGCATTGACTTCTCTGACCGGATCACAACAGAGGGTTCTGGACAGAGCTGCAGATGGATATAGAACAAAATTCTAACACACACCAAAAAAGGCCAGGTTTACTGGCCCAAAGGAGACTGGAGAAACCCCGAGAGTATGGCCCCCAGACACCCTTTCAGCTCAGTGGTGAAGTCACTTCCAAGGTTCACCGTTCAGCTGGGGATTGGACAGCCCCATAAAAGAAAACGGGACTAATGAGGCACAGCAGTCCAGAGACAAGGTCTAGAAGGCAGAAGGGGACAGGAAAGCTGGTGATAGGGAACCAAAAGTTGAGTAGGGACAGTGTTGATGTGTAGTGAGGTTGTTAACCATTGTCATAGGACAACGAGTGTACTGTTTAATGAGAAACTGTTTTGTTCTGTAAACTTTCATCTAAAGTGAGAATAGCAGCTCAATTGGAAGAGCATAGTCAATATCACTGAACTGTGCATGTAGACATTTTTGAAATGGTGTATCTTTGGCTATGTATATTTTCCCAAAAAAAAAAAAAGTTGAGTAGGGAGAGGGTTGACATGTCGTGGGATCATTAACAAATATCATAAAACAATATCTGTATTACTGTTTAATGAGAAACTATTTGCTCTGTAAACTTTCACCTGCAGTACAATTAAAAAAAAAAGAGACAGAAAAAAAAATGAGGAGGAGGGGTGTAGTCCAGGATGAGAATCAAAATAGATGCACTCTTTTTAGACTATACAAGCGGGAGCGTGTACTTTATATAAACAGCTGTATTCTCTGTACGATTAATGACACTGCTAGAAAACTGTATGTGGTGCATTCAGAACACATCTCCAACTATTGTCTATGATTTGTTGGGTTAGATTAAACAGGAACTCCTGAAGAAACACTTTCAGGAATGTTTAGGTAGAGTTAATCAGAGTAAGATGTAATATATCATTTCCTGCAGTCATATGCTTGACTAGATAAGCTCTACTCTTAAAAATTAGTGCTGATTACCGTGTTTGGCCCTGGATTCTAAGCACAGGGTGTTACTACGATGCTCAAAATATAACTTCTCTCCCTAAGGGGTTCACATTTTGCAAAAAGAAAAACATATATAAAAATTAAAAATGGGTCTATAACAGGAGAATGGATATGTGTCATTTAGGGGCTACCAATGTTATGGGAGAGAGAGGTGGGGAAAGTTATTTAGAGGGTAGAATATTTACTTGAAGATATAAGCATTAAGAACCCTGGGTCTGACAGTCTTAGGTTCTGCTGCTTAGTTCTTTGTGAACTTGGACAGGTTACTGACATTTCTATGTCTTAGTTTCCTTATGTGTAAGATGACCATAAGAAAAGCATGTATCTATTGCAGTTGTTAAAAGAATTAAATGAAATAAAGAATGTAAAGTATTTGGTATAGTAGTAAGTTCTTAATTAATGATAGCTATTTTGTAGGGGAAGAACTGTGCTGGAACAATAACCACTCTAGTTTAAGTAATGAATACTTACTGATTTTAGAAGAGTAAATGAAGTCACAACTTTTTCCTTCCATTTTGAAAACTTCCATTAATTTACGTATATGAGGATAACTAAGATTCTATTGAAAATATAACTTTTTTAAGATTAAAAAATACGTTTAGATACTCAAATGCTGCTTGAAATAAGAAACAGCATTTGACAATGTATTTTTTCTAAAGCCTTAGAAAGTTTCAGGAAAAAAAAAAAAAACTTAAAATTGATTTCTGAAGGCAGTAAGGTGAGTAACATTTATCCAGTGACAGGAAAAAGAACTTTCTGAACATTTTCAAACCCATTTTCTGAACAATTTTGATGTTCTTCATTATGATTTCTTTTGTTATCTCCAGATAGTGGAAAGTCATAGGGTTCTAACTCCCAGAGATGCATCATCTTTGAAGGCTACAAAATGCTTATGAAAGAATATTGTTTTGAAGACATCTGGTGGTTTTCTGAACCTGAAGAGACAAATCAGCAAAATATTAAACATAAATTCTAATTTTTAAACAAATCTATCTTGGAAATGAAGGGATTATCATGGGTCCACCAGGTCTGATTTATTACAAGGAGTGAACTTCTTCCATAGAAACTCTATAACTTTTGTGTAAACAATAGGAACATTATATGCATTCATATATATATATTTTTTTAATCACAAGAACATTTATTAACTTGGAGGGACAGGCTTCAAGATTAGAGGGATGTTTCCCTTCTGCATCAGAGAATCTGTTGGTAAATTATTCCACGATGTTGGCAAATCATTAACATTTATTGATCATATTCTACTGTGTGGTTGTTAGGTGCTGTCCAGTCAGTTCCAACTCATAGTGACCCTATGTACAAGAGAATGAAACACCACCCTGTCCTGCACCAACGATATTGTTCTGCTTGAGCCCATTGATGCAGCCACTGTGTCAATCCATTTTGCTGAGGGTCTTCCTCTTTTTTTGTTGACCCTCTACTTTACGCAGCATTATGTCTTTCTCCAGGGACTGTCCCTCCTGATAACATATCCAAAGTATAGTAGATGAATCTCTCCATCCTTGCTTCTAAGGAGCATTCTGGCTGTACTTCTTCCAAGACAGATTTGTCTGTTCTTCTGCCAATGTCCATGGTGTAGTCAATATTCTTCGCCAACATCATAATTCAAAGGCATCAATTCTTCTTCAGTCTTCCTTATTTATTCTCCAGCTTTTGCATGCATATGAGGCAATTGAAAACACCATGGCTTGGGTCAGGTGCACCTTAGTCCTTAAAGTGACATCTTTGCTTTTTAACACTTTAAAGAGTTCTTTTGCAGCAGATTTTCCCAATGTAATGTGTCTTTGATTTCTTGACTGCTGCCTCCATGGGCATTGATTGTGGATCCAAGTAAAAAGAAATCTTTGACAACTTCAATATTTTCTCCATTTATCATGATGTTGCTTATTGGTCCAGTTGTGAGGATTTTTGTTTTCTTCTTGTTGAGGCGTAATCCATACTGAAGGCTGTGGTCTTTGATCTTCATTAGTAAGTGTTTCAAGTACTCTTCACTTTCAGCAATCAAGGTTGTATCACCTGTATAACACAGGCTGTTAATGATTCATTAGACATTATACTAATTGGACATAGTAAGGAAGAAGTGTCAATGACTCTGAATTATTGGTAAAACATTTGCATTCTAGAGGGTGGGAAATTAACCATACAAGAAGTCAGGCACCTTCTACCTCAGTGAAATTTCTAGGGGTCCAGTGTTGTAGGGTATGTTGAGATATTCCTTCTAAAGTGAAGGGTCAGTTATTGCATGTGGCCCCTCCCAGAACTAAAAAGGAAGCACAATGCCTTATGGGTCTTTTTGGATTTTGCAGCCATCTTATCCCTAAGTTGACTGTGCTACTCAATCCTATTTATTAAGTGACTCAAAAAGTTGCTAATTTTGAGTGGGATCCAGGACAAGAGAAAGCTCTGCAACACTCCAGGCTGCAGTGCAAGCTGCTCTGCCACTTGGATCATTTGATCTGGCTTTGATCCGATGGTGCTTTAAGTGTCAGAAGAAGAGAGAGATGCTGTTTGGAGTTTTTGGCAGGCCCCTATTGGTGAAGCACAGTGCAGGCCTTTAGGATTTTGGAGCAAAGCTGTGCCATTCTCTGCAGCTTTTGGCTTGTTACTGGGCCTTAGTAGAAACTGAACGCTTAACCATGGCCCACCAAGTCACCATGCATCCTGAGCTGCCCGTCATGAACTGGATGTTGTGTGATCCTCAGAGCAATGCAGTCAGATGTGCACAGCAGCATTTCATCATTAAACAGAAGTGGTATATACAAGATCAGGCCTGAGCAGGACCTGAAGATACAAGTAAGTTGCATGAGGAAGTGGCCCAAATGTCCATAGTCTCCACTCCTGTCACATTATCTGCCCTCTCCTAGTCTGCACCTATGGCTTCATGGGGAGTTCCTTGTGATCAGTTGACTGAGGGAGAGAAAACTTGTGCTTGGTTTACAGGAGGTTCTGTGTTATATGCAGAAACAGTACTCAAAAGTGGACAACCGCACATACAGTCTCTTTCTCGGGCCTCCCTGGAAGGCAGTTTTAAAGGGTAATCCTACCAGTGGGTGGAACTTCAAGCAGTGCACCTGGTTGTTCACTTTGGTGGAAGGAGAAATAGCCAGATGTGTGATTATATACTGACTGATGGGCTGTGGTCAATGGTCTGGCTGGATGGTCAGGGACTTGGAAGGAACATGATTGGAAAATTGGAGACAAGGAGGTATGGGGAAGAGATATGTGGATAGACCTCTCTGAATGGGCCAAAAAAGTGAAGATATTTGTGTCTCATGTGAATACCTACCAAAGGGTGACCTTGGCAGAGGAAGATTTTTGCAATCAAGTGGATAGAATGATACATTGTATGGAAACCAGTCACCCTCTTTCCACAGATACACCCGTCATTGCCCAGTGGGCTCATGAACAAAGTGGCCATGGTGGCAGGAATGGAGGTTATGCATGAGTTCAGCAACAAGGACTTCCACTCACTAAGGCTTACTTGGCTACAGCCACTGCTGATTGCCCAGTCTGCTGATTGCCCAATTCATTGAGGTGATCAGCCAGCAATCTGGTAGCAGTCTGATTACATTGAACCGCTTTCATCATATAAATGGCAGTGTTTTGTTCTTACTGGGATAGACACTTACTCTGGGTACAGATTTGCTTTCATTACAAGTCTGCCAAGATTACCATGCATAGATTTACAAAACATCTTATCCACCTTCACAGTATCCCACATAGCATTTCCTCAGATCAAGGAACTCACCTGACAGCAAATGAAGTGCATCAATGGGCCTATGCTCATGGAATTCACTGGTCTTACCTTGTTCACCATCATCCTGAAGCAGCTGGATTGATAGAACAATGGAATGGCCCTCTGAAGACAAAATTACACCACCAGGTAGGTGGCAATACCTTGCAGGGTTGGGGCAATGTTCTCCAGGAGGCTGTATATGCCCTAAACCAACATCCAATATATGGTGCTGTTTCTCCCATAGCCAAGATTCATGCGTCCAAGAATCAAGGGGTGGAAACGGGAGTGGCACCACTCACTACTGTCCCTAGTGACCCACTCACAAGATTTTTGCTTCCTGTCCCTGCAGTCCTATGTTCTGTGGATATAGAAGTCTTAGTTCTAAAGTGAGGAATGCTCCCACCAGAAGACACATCACTGATTCCGTTGAACTAGAAGTTGAGAATGCCACCTGGCCACTTTGGGCTCCTCATGCCTCTGGATCAACAGGCAAAGAAGGCAGTTACTGGATTGGCTGATGTAATTGGTCCTGATTACCAAGTTAAATCAGATTGATATTACATAATGGAGATAAAGAAGAGTATGTCTGGAATACAGGAGATCCTTTAGGGCATCTCTTAGTATTACCTTGTCCTGTGATTAAAATCAATGTAAAACTACAGTAACCCAGTTCTGACATGACTACTAATGGCCCATACCCTTCAGGAATGAAGCTTTAGGTCACCTCACCAGGCAAAGAACCATGATCACCTGAGATGCTTGCTGAGGCAAAGGGAATATGGAATGGTGATGAAAGTAGGTAGTTCTAAATACCAGTTATGACCACATGACCAGTTGCAGAAACAAAGATGGTAATTGTTATGCATATTCCTTCCTTGTACGTGTACATCAAATACTTTTGTTTTCTTCACTTATAAAATATAACGTGTAAATGGGGCTAGTGTGTTTTCGGTTGTTAGCATGTTAGTTGTATCATGTTAGGTGCAAGTATGACTTCATAGTTGTCTGTATTTAAAGGAGTCCTGGTGGTGTAGTGGTTAAGCACTCAGCTGCTAACCCAAAGGTCAGCGGTTCAAACCTACCAGCCACTCTCTGAGAGAAACATGTGGCAGTCTCCTATAAAGATCTATGGCCTTAGAAACCCTATGAGGCAGTTCTACTCTGTTCTGTGGGGTCACTATGAGTTAGAATTGACTCCACACAGTGAGTTTTTTGTTTGTATGGTTTAAGGAAATGTGTACAGGTGCCAAGTTGACAAGGGGTGGACTGTGATGGTTAAAGTTGTGTTTCAACTTGGCTGGGCCATGATTTTCAGTGGTTTGGCAGTTATAATGACATAGTTAGGCAGTTATGTAATGATGTAATTTGGCAATTATGTAATGATGTAGTTATCCTCCATTTTGTGATATAAAATAATCACCTCCATGATGTGATTAGCCAATCTGTTCTAAGGTGAGTTTCCTCCGGGGTGTGGCCTGCATCCAATATATATGGATGTTCTGGCAAAGCTTGCTTCCTATCTCAATCTAGCATCCATCTCATCATCCTTTCATCATTTCAGTTGCTGCCTCTTCTAATCAATCCTCTTGAAAGTTTCTACTATTAACCACATTTAAGACCGTTAATTTCAAAAGCTTATACGTGCAATGGACGTTTGAGGTATTACCAAAGAGTTTCCTGTGATGATCACTTATATCACTTGGAACCTGAAAATTCTGTAGACTGTAGTGCCTCCTAACTCCAAGTGTTTAAAAGGCTTTCAAAACCTGAACTGAAGCTTTTCTAGTCCTGTGAATTTGACGTTAGCAGTTCCCTCTTAGAACCCCATGTCAACCACTAATTAGTTATGCAAGCAAGCATATCATTTAACCTAAATCATCCTCAGTTTTGTAAGGTGCAGAGAGGTGATAACAATAATCCTTCTGTGTTAGGGTTACTATGAGGAGTGATAATATACTTAAATTCTCAATAGAGTATATGGAACACATGAGACATTTATTAAGAGATGGGCCTCACTGCTACATGAAGGTCTGATCAGCCAGTCTTGTAATATCTCAAACTGAGCTTGGAATAGGGTGAGGGTGTTTCAGTGGTGCAGTGTACCATGTTCACAAATTCTTAAGTGAAGGACCATTTGGAACAGAGCACAGACCAGACACTGTTCTAATGCTGTGATCTACAGGTGTTTATTACTCACAGAATAAACAGGACAGATGAGTAGGACAACAAACATCATCATCAGCTAAGGTTCCTCGAAATTAGGCTCCTGTCCCACGGTGTGATTTTACAATTGCATGCATGCATGCCCTACTTCGCGTCATGGCAGAGGAACCCTGAAGTCCCTCTCTCAGGGTGTTAATATGCTAGCAAGCTACAATGACTATGTGCCAAACATCATGTAAAGGGATAAAGGGGTAATAAAACGGAAAAGGAGAAGGCCCTCTGTGAGCCATGGACTTTACTCATTGCCCCTGTTTAGGGTAGGTGGTCATGTTCTGACCGACTATTCTAAACTTACTGGTGTCAAGGAACAGTCCTTCCTTCTTTACCCAACAAAGATAAAATAATAAATGTTTTGGGTTTCTCAGAGGGCATTCGTCTCCACCTAAGGCACGTGCTTAACTTTTGTCTATTAGCAGCTATTATGTCCACTAGTAGCTATGGAGATGGTGAGGGGGTAATTATAATATAGCACCCCTGTACACCCAGCAAATGAGAAGGATGATTTGGGAATGAGGGTAAAGAAAATGGATGGACAATGTCTATCATCTTTATTGCCCTAATTTTGAATATTTTTCCACCTCATTTAACGTATGCCAAAGATTTGTATTTTTATGGCAGCTTTCTTATTCTTTCCACATTAATTTTTCCATTTTCCTTGATTTTATTTATTTTTTTTTTTTTTTGAGGGTTAACTCTCTAAGGAACTTTAGATAAGAATGGTAGGAGGCTGGGAATATTTTATTCTAAACACTCTACACCAATATTTACAAATTGAGGTCTGCCAACCCTTGGGCAAATGCATATGTTCGTCACAGATTATTTATACATTTAATAATGATTTTTTGCAGGTTCAAACACTGGCCTCAAAAATACTCTTCATATGAAAAATGTGGGACTACTAGCTTTATCTCGCTAAAAACTTCATTCTTTTTCTTGACTCCCCAATTCTACTATGACCTGGATGAACACGGTAACCAAATCTTAGACTTCTTTTTCCCAATATCATTACCGCCATGTTTCCCATAAGCTGTTTTTGAGGATAATGACTTTCAGTAGATTCTGAAACCAATATTTGCAATAGCTTCACCTCTGGCTGTAACTCTGGCACAGATACTTGTGACACGGGGTCTCTCCACACCCTTTTACATCTCCCTATGCTCGGGCTCCAGGAACTTGCAGTTTCAACCTGGATACCTCCCAATAGGTATACCTAATTTAGGAATACCTAAAGTCACAGGTATTTGGAATAGATGCCAGTTGATTGATTTGACTCAGAAGTAAGCTAAGTACAAAAGATTTAAAATCCCCAGGAAAAACAGAAATACTGCTATAGAAAATGCATGAGACTTACAGTCTTAGTCTATGCTACTTTAGAGAATTTGAAAAACTGTTTTATCTCTTTGGATCACCATTTTTTTTTTAATTTATAAAATTTAAAGTTCACAGGTCAATTCAATTCAGCCATTTCAATGACAAGGGCAGCTAACAATTATTGAGAGTCTCCTATAGACCATATGCCATAATAATCATTTAGTTAGATTTCTCATTTAGGCCTCATAAAGAAGGTAGTTCACTTAGCAATTAATAAGATAAAGAGCTCACTTATTCATGAGCTCATGCTTCTTTTCTAGCCCCAAAGAGTTACTCTTCTAAAAATCAATGCATAAATATTTAAAAAATATATCTCAAATTCAATATAATTCAGTGAACCTTTTCCCATTACTTGAATAAAGAGAACTGTGAAAGTTTGGCTAGGCTTCCATAGTCTAGCTAGTATGTCAGCCAAGCTTCAGCTATGACCACAGAAGAAAAAATGCGAATGCATGAACATTCCCAAAATAAAAAATTTTAAATGTTATGTAGAACTCATCATAGTATTTTTTGCTAAAAACAAAATAACTAATACTGCAACAACCACACCAAAAATAAACAAAACAATTAACCTGCAAAAAATGCAAATATACAACACTATAGGAATACTTAAATAATTATTGCACAACATGATGGAAAATTATGAAGCTGTTAAAGTATTTTTTAAATCATTTAAGTTAGCACTGTCCTACAGAACTCCCTTCAATAATGGAAAGCTCTATATATGTGCTGTCCAGTGCCACATAGTGTTGCTCTTGTTGTTGTTAGGTGCCGTCAAGTCGGTTCCAACTCATAGCAACACTATTTACAACAGAATGAACCACTGCTGGATCCTGCACCATGCTCACAATCGTTGTTATGCTTGAGCCCATTGTTGCAGCCACTGTATCAATCCATCTTGTTGAGGGTCTTCCTCTTTTTCACTGACTCCCTACTTTACCAAGCATGATGTCCTTCTCCAGGGACTGATCCCTCTGGACAACATGTACAAAGTATGTAAAATGTAGTCTCACTATCCTTGCTTCTAAGGAGCATTCTGGTTGTACTTATTCCGAGACAGCCACATAGTGAGAACTTGAAATATGACTAGAGCAACTGATAAACTGAATTTTAAATGCTATATAATTTTAATTAATTTAAGTTTAAACTTAAATGTATATATTTCTGTGTATTTGTTTTTTTCTCTAAAGATTTGTTATTATACTTACCAAGGGAAATATTAAAAACAAATTAAATCATGGATCTTGAAGAAAGTGTTGACATTGATGTAGGATATCAAACTACATCTCAACACCTGCAGTGAAACAGGTGTAGAGATGTAGTTTAATATCCTACATCAATGCCAAGATTTGGATATTTCAGCTTACACACACATAAACAAAATTAGGGGCTCTGTTCTGTTTCAACTGAATCACTTGTTTTCTTTAAAATATTGAGCAACCAAATAGAAGCCATCTTATTTTGTACTCTTTCAAGAATGGAAAGTTACCATTTGTAAAGATATTTAAATTACAGTAATTAAAAAAGTGCATGGTTCCTGGTTATAACAAGATTTTGTTCTTTCTTATGTTTCAAATCATAACAAAATTAGCTCCCAGATAGCATTCATATGCACCTCATCTGACTATAGAACAGAGCAGAACTGCCCCATAGGGTTTCCAAGGAGCGTGTGGTGGATTCAAATTGCCAAGCTTTTGGTTAGAGCCGAGCTCTTAAGCACTGCATCACCAGGGCTCCATTACAACAACAAAACAACCACCCGTTGCCATCGAGTTGATTCCAACCCATAGCGACCCTATAGGACAGAGTGGAACTGCCCTGTAGGGGTTTCAAGGAGTGGCTGGTGGATTTGAACTACCGACGTTTTTGATTAGCAGCCACCAGGGCTCTGGGGCTCCATTACAATGTTACATAAATTAATCATGTCACCTAGTGATCACGGCTGTGTATGATGTACTACCTTCAGATATTGTCTGGGTAACATTACTGGGCCTTCTAACAGATCATCTATGACAAGAATTCAAGATTTATTTGTAGAAAACCAAAAGTAATTTTAGTTCCTCTTATGATGGATTTGTTTATTCCATTATACTGTTATTCTAGTTGTTTATATAATTCTCAGTCTGTGACAAAATATTATTTCTTTAGAGAATAACCATTTCTTAGTGTTAACAATGAGCCAACACAATGAAATATCATAAAACAAGCATTCAATTACAAAACAGATGGAGCTTTTCCCTATATTAAAAATCTTTCTAGTGATTGAATAATGTCAGAGACTTGCCACTTTTGATGGTCTATGAATAACTTATAGTCTGCTCTGGATTTTGCAGTAACTTTTTTTTTCTTGTACAAGACATTGTATAAGACTCCACATTTTAATGTTTTCCATCTCTGGGACTGCTGCTTTGAGTATAGGCTTGTAGTAATGCCCATATTTGTAGACTTATGAACAAACTCATTGATAACCAGCTAAACTCTCAAGGGATTTGTGAGTTAGTCTTTACATTTTTTTTTTTAATTGAGAGGCAAAATTTTAGGCTCAAATAATTATTATGTGTTCCTGAACCAATGGATCTGTAAACTAGGATACTTCCAGAGAAATTTAAGATGAAAAAATTCACACAATTTTCACTCCTTTCTTCTACGCTTTCAAGACCACAGAAATCAAAGAGAATATTTTTCTGAGAGAACAAAATATCCTCAAAATTTACCAACACTTATATTTTTAAAATAAGTTAAATTCTATAATTTCATCTACTTTATGGATCATATAAGGCTAAATAATATTCACTATCCAAAAATATCTTACTTTAAATTTGAGGTAAAGGGACTTCATAGTTTCATTTTCGTAAGCCGTGTAGTTCCCAGTGCAAACTGTGTTGAAACTTTAATAAACCTCTTTGTTTCACTTAAAAAAAAAAAAATTAGGTAAAAGAAAATCATTGCAGATTATGTGGCAGGAAAGTAATTTAAGTATTAATTGTGCATTTACATATGCTTACTTTTCATGCATAGAGTCTTCCCCAGGCCCAAGAAGCAGAATCCAACCACCCACCTTCACTGCCCTTAGGTCAAAGTGGCAAAGAAAAATGCAGAAAAAATATATAAGACCCAATTCTTAGCATTTAAGGTTTAAAACAGAAATTTTGTAGCACATGGCAATAGTTTTGTGGAGGGAAATGCATTTCAAAAACCTGAGTATCAAGAGTTAAAGTTCTGTCTTAATACATAAGCAAAGAAGAATGTCTTATCTTGTTCTATTCACCTTCCATGCTTCCAAGCAAATATATCTGAGATTAATTAAATAAAAATCCCACAAGCCTAGGGAGAGAGAGAGAGAAAGGAAAAGGAGAGGTATAGAGAGAGAACGAAGCAAAGTGAGAGTTAGAACCCTGAGATTTTGCCCTATGAAGAACTTCAGAGGGCCTGCCTACCCCTCTGATCACATCCTGCAATACAGGTTACAATACAACCCCTATGTAGGCTAGAAAATCTGATATGAGTAGACCTATGTCCTGTTTCCCAAGCAGCTTCCTGGACATCCACTGGGGAGGTATTTGAAAGTGAGTTGTATCTAAATGGATACTGACTGAGGCAGCCAACAAAGCTTTTCCTGTTTCCAGACTGGCATGGGAGACAGCTGAATTCTTCCATGCCCCCCAAGAATTTTGCAGATGTGAGATGAGACAGAAAGCCAGCAGACCTGAACATATTGTAAAGTGGTAAAACTAGAGAGCTTGGGTTATATAGATCAGGGCTCAGATATTCCAGAGAGTATCAGTGTGGCGGGTGGCAACGGCAAGAAGCAAACTAGAGGATGTGCACACTACTTGCCACTAACAGATGATCAGACTAATGAGCTGGTACTGTGACAATGTAGTTGTCACTCTAGGAACAATGAATGAGGAGGAAGAGCGAATCCTTAAGGAACTGTGTTTAAACTTAACCTTAAGTATTTTACCTAGAATTTTCCTAGATTATATAAGGCAGAACAGTCAAAATATTAGGTTGATTACAGAAAATATTGAAGTTACTTTTTTTTTTGCACACTTTAAAAGAAAGCTAGATAATTTTCTAAATAGATCATTTAAAAACATTTTTCTTACTAGAAGGCATCTTAAAAATCATCTAGTCTAACCTTGTCATTTAACTAATCAAGAGGCTTGCAGAGGCTGTATGACTCATCAACGTACCCATGAAATGAGCAGCAGACCCAGAACCACTATCCATTGTCCTGCTTTCCAGCTCTTTCTGCTACATCTTGGTGCTTCTCTATTACTATTAAAGCATCTTTCATGTATCTACTGTATGTTTGATAGGTGGGCACCGATGACATGTTATTTCATTTTTATATTCAAAAATTATAATAAATATTCAAATATCGCGATGTGTTAGGAGTAACTTTTGCCTCTGGGTTTATTAGAAACAAGTAAAGGTCATTTTTATTATTAACAGAACTCAAAGCAAATCATTCGTTTAGAAATCACCTTTGAAGATTTTATTGCCAACCAGTTTATTAAGTATTAAAATTAGGAGAAGAAAAAAATGACTGCATCAATTCTAATTTATGTGCAGTTCATCTGACTTTTAAGTTTATCTTGTGTAGTATGACATTTTTACTCAAAAACTATATTGCAATTAGAAAAAAAGTACAATACATACATTTCTTCTTCATTTTTAATACCTAATGCTTTATAAAATGTCTGCTTCAAAGCTTGACTTTCAAACTGACTGCTGTAGGCAAAAGGGAATAAACTACATTTTCTTCTGCTGAGTTTTTGTTACAATTTTGTCTCCTTTATTACAAAAACGGAGACATGGAAAAATGCAAAATACCTTTAGAGTTCTACTTTTGTTTTTCTTTGAACTTTATGTCATTCTAATTTTGGTAAAGTTAGTGAGGTTTTTTTTTTTTTTTCCTATGAAACTTCACATATTTGCGGGTTCAGATGCTACTTTTAAGCCATTCTTTCCTAGAATTGTTACTGTGTATTAAAAATAAAATATCAGACCACATAAAAATAATATCATGAACCAACTATATGAGGTTTTTATAGACATATTTTAAATATAAGGACTCAGACTGATTGAAAGTACAAAGATGGACAAAATATTCTCTATAAAAGCAACCAAAATAAAGTTAATATGAATCAATAAATCCAATGGATTACAGAGGCCAGCCGTCTACTCTGTAATGTTTGGGACAAGAAGGCAGCTGATATATAGCAAATTACAAATCAAGGTTTCATCATATAGTGTGAAAGCATGTCAGGACTTCCAGTAATGTTTATGGATATTTTTTGTAGTTGTTAACCAAAATTTTACATGAGTTTGGAAGACGTATAGAGTTCATTTAAATTACTTCTTGATAATTTTGAAATGTCTTTCTACGAGTAATTGGAAGCCCTGGTGGCACAGTGGTTAAGAGCACTGCTGCTAACCAGAAGGGTCAGCAGTTCAAATCCACCAGCTGCTCCTTGGAAACCCTATGGGGCAGTTCTACTCTGTCCTACAGGATCACTGTGAGTCGGAATCGGCTGACGGCAATGTGTTTGGTATTTTACGGGATTTTACAAAAAGAAGGTTGGCATAAATGCAACAATGTAAAAGACAAAGACATGGGGATTGCATTTGCCTGAATTTCTATGGCAACTATCTGACACTGTAATTAATACATATTTTTTAATTCATGGTAAAAAGGATGCTACTAAAGATTATCCCTCAGCAGTGAAACAAACATCTGTAACTTACACGATGTTGGAATGGCTTAAAAGGTTAGTACTTTTTTAAAAACTGTTTTTAAATAAAGTCTGCCAAAACAAAACAAGCCAAATATAATAAAATTGCCACAGAGGAAACTCCAGGGCAAAATGGCTTCACTGGTGAATACCGCCAAATACTTAAAGAAGAAATAATACAGATACTTAACAGAGAATAGAGAAAAAGGAAACACATGTTAATCATTTTATGAGACCAACATTACTTTGATGTTATCACCCAAAAAGTACATTACAAGAAAGGAAAATTACAAGCTAGTACCTCTCATAAACATAAATGCAAATAAGCATCTAAATTAAATTTTAGCAAATCAAACCGTAGTATACACACACACACACACACACACACACACACACACACACAAAATACATCATGACTCTGGTATTTAGGAATGTCAGGTTGGTTTAACATTTGAAAATTCATTTATGTAATTTACCACATTAGCCATATAAGATAAAGATACCATGCTTATCTGTTATATAAATGAGCCAAAGATGGCCCTATGTATTGGCCCCAGTTTACTTCTTTATAGCAAGCCTGCCTGCACCAAACTCAATTTTTTTAGATATCCAGCTGTATTTAAAATAACCCAGATAAACAGATTTTTAGCCACTTCGAGCCTGTCTGCTTTACATATGCTGCAAAACTGTACCTAATCTCTGCTAGCCCTAGATAAGATAAAAGCCTGTCATTATAAGGACTTTCAGCTACATCTGTCCTGCAGAGCTCTCTGACCCAAACACTTTCCATCTTGTTACAGAAGGACGGACAGACATCATGAAGGCATATGCAAGTCCCCCTTCTCTTCTCCTCCTTCCTTGGGGTTTTCATGTCCTCTCCCTGTGCTGGTGGCTCCCTACCACGCTTACCTCTGGAGGACCTCCTGCTGTGAGGGACTGCCCCCTACACGCAGCTGTCAGTTAGCCCCAATTAGTACCTTGTTGTACATGGCTTCTATCTCCTGGTCATACCTTTTTCCCTGAACATCCCTGAATTTTCTGCAACTTCCTACATTATCTAAACAGATAAATTTGCTAAAACTCAGCATCCATTCATGCTAAAAACTCTCAAAAAAAACTTACAATTGAAGGGATCATCCTTAATCTGATAATACATATTGCAATAAAAAAGTACAGCTAAAATCGGTCTTAATGATGAGATATTGAATACTTCCCCCTTAATTTACAGGGCAAGGATGCTCGATAGCTCCACTTTATTTCAACATAGTCGTGGAAGTCTTAGCTAGTGATAGTGTAAAGAGGCAAGATAAAAAAATAAAACATATAAAAACTAGAATGAAAGGATTGAAACTGTCAATATTTGTAGGAACTAATAGTATGAGTAAGAGTCAACTCCAAGGCAATGGATTTGGTTTTGGTTGGTTTGTACGTATTCCATTGCCATCGAGTCCATTCAGACTCATAGCGACCCTATAGGACAGAGCAGAACTGCCCCATAGTACTTCCAAGGCTGCAATCTTTATGGAAGCTGACTGCCACATCTCTCTCCTGTAGAGTGGCTGGTGGGTCTGAACAACTGACCTTACAGTTAACAGCCGAGCACTTAACCACTGCACCACCAGGGCTCTCTTGGTTTATAAATAGAAAACATAAAAGATTTTATAAAAAATCTATTAGAATGTGTAAGCCAATTTAGCAGTATTGTTAACCTAACAGTTATGCAAGGTCAACATAAACAAAATAAGTGTATTTCTCTATATTAGCAACAAGATATTAGAAAAATTAAAGATTAAAAATAACTTTAAAAGCATAGAATACATAGAAATAAATCTAACAAAAGTTGGACAGGATCATCTCCATTACTAACACCCTGTTCTAATCATCAACATGGTCTGGCTAAATTGTAACAATAAGTTCATAAGTGTTTTCTGCTTCTGCTCTTTCCCCTTACAGACTGATCTACAATAATGTCCTGTATCTACACCTGTCTTGTTCTATCTCCTCATGCTGCTTTGTTTTTCTTCATAGAATTCATCAGTATCTGATGTTCCACAGGTCACACCCATTATCTGAAATTCTTACTTTATATATTCTTTATATCTGGGACATGGAATAAGGTTTAGGACAGCAGCCCCAAATCAAACACGTAAACATTTCTGCAGTGACACACAGGAAGAGACACATTTAGTATTACAGATACAGATTATAAAGGGATTCTATCAGTTCAGATTCAGTCTTGCAAGATAATAAATAACAAGAACTTTTACTTTTCAGAGTTTTTTTTTATTTCAGAAATTCAGAAAAAGGATTATAGAAGTATATTATGTATCCATTTGCTTTTTTACACAGTATCTGCCCCCACTAAAAGGTAAAGCACAGCAGGAGTATGTTTGATTACTGTTATATTCCCAGAGTCTGGAACAGTGTCTTGTATAGTAAGCACACAATAAATATGTGTTAAATTCATGAATGAATGAATGAACTGATGAGTGAAAAGTGTGCTGCCGAAGATGGAATTTCTATTATCCCCCCCTCATGTAACTACAAAATAAAACAAAGAAAAAAATCTGAGAACCTTTTTTACATGTTTTCTCAGTTACCTAGTGTGACCATAACAAAAATACCACAAATGGGTTGCTTTAAAGAACAGGAAGTTATTGTCTTACAGTTTTGGAGGTTAGGAGTCAAAGTCAGGGTGTTAGCATTCCTTGGCTTGTCGACGGGTCGTCACATGTTGTCTCTCCCCTGCGTGTGTCTCTGTGTCTGTTCTGTTCTTTTTATAAGTCACCACCAGAATGGATTAGGTTTAGGACCCACCCTGCTCTGGTATGATCTCATTTATATATATGACCTTGGAAGCACTACGGGGCAGTTCTACTCTGTCCTGTAGGGTTGCTATGAGTTTGAATGGACTCGATGGCAATGAAGACATAGAAACCAACCAAAACCAAATCCATTGCCATGGAGTTGATTTTGACTCATATTACTATGTTACCTACAAATATTGTCAGTTTCAATGCTTTCATTCCAATTTTTGTATGTTTTATTTTTTTTCTTGCCTCATTACACTATCACTAGCTAAGACTTCCATGACTATATTGAAATAAAGTGGAGCTATTGAGCATCCTTGCTTGTAAATTAAGGGGAAAGTATTCAATATTTCACCATTAAGACTGATTTTAGCTGATATGTAAAAGAAGAAGTAACCCTATTTCCAAAACAGGGTCACATCCACACGTACAGGAGTTAGGGTTTCAATATATTATTTTGGGGGATCCAATCCAATCCATAACACATGTGTTGGATTTTAAATCGCTAAGCACAGGTAGTCCCTGACTTATAAGATGTATTCAAGTTAGGATGAAGTGCACTTACAACCTCTGGAACATTATATCTTCCTGGGAGGAAGTTATGGGAAAATGAATGTAGGGGATATGGAAAAAATTGCAGAGTTATGTGAACATGCTCTAAGTATTGGACCAGGATAATATAACAGAAGAGATCGGTGGAGCAATTTTCCATATGACAAGAACACTGAATTTAGAACTTGATATCATGGATGTGGATCATGAAGAAGGGGAATTGACTTATCAGGACTTAATGGATTTTGAAGAAGAAAGAAAAGCTGAAGAAGAAACAAATACATGAAAAGGAAGGAGAGAAGTTGTCAAATTTTTACAGTGAAAGGATTAGCTGAAGTTTTTTCTAAACTAAATCAGGGGCTTCGTATTGCTTGTCAGCATGGACCCAAATGCTGATTGCGTTGCTCGTAAATAGGCAGATTTCAGAAGCACTGAGATGTCGCCGTGAAATATATGAAGAAAAAAAGAAAAGGACCATACAGACAACTCTCACTAATTTTCTGACTAGAAACACCATCCCCACTCCCAGGGATAATTCAGATGATCCAGAACCTTCAGCAAATGACGTTATTACCGCACCTGACAAAATGCCAGTGTCATACAACTTTTCTTTATCTTTGGAGTAAATTTTTATGATCTGTGTATATTTTATATATGTATATATTAAAATATAATTGTAAATCTATATGTGCTGTTTCCAACCCCTAAAGACAAATAAAGATCAGATTTATAAAGATAGCGATAATAATAGGCAATAGTAATGAAAACTAAAAAAAAAAAGGTATTATACTTATGTCAAAACCAACTTATGACAGTATTATTTTTATCCATGCTCTGATTTGGTTGTCTCGAACAATCAAAAGCAGTCATATAGATGTAAAATATCAAGAAAAACTAAAAATATCAAAAGTGCATGAATCCTGAAGAAATGCCTCTCTTACATGCTTCACTTGGTAATAAAGAAATAAAATGGTTTTCTTGTGAATATGACTTTCATAAGAAATCTGCGTTTAAAATATACCACCTTTTTATGGGGAATGACGATTTATGAAGAGAAGACCCATTTATGTGTGGAAAAAAAAGAGATTTAGGGAAAGAAGAGCACGACCTCTTTGTGTAAAAAATCCAAGAAACAGAGATCATCCTAACATATTCGTAATACACTAACAGCCTATTTGGTAATAGAAAATAGAAAAGACATAAACATTTGATTACAACTCATTTAAGAGATATTCCTTAAAAAAGAATGTTTCTGTTTTCGAGATATAGTAATCTTCATGCTGAATGAGGACTTGTAAAATTACATAGGTCTTTTTAAGTGAGACACATGGAATCGTAGTGAGTTTAATCAACTTGATGGCAACTGGTTTTCTTTCATACCTAAATTATCCTGCTATATGGAAAACTTTGTGGAAGTCACTTTTTAAAATGGTGGTACAAATTAAACACAGTAAAATTCACCCTTCACAAGTGTACAGTGTGGTGAGTTTTGAGAAATGTTTGCAGTCATAAATCAAGATTGAGAATATTTTCATCACCCCAAAAAGTTCCTATGTGTCTTTTGCAGTCAACCCCTCGCCCCACCCTCAGGTCCTGGAAACAGCTGATCTGTTTCTATCTCCTATATTTTTATTTTCTAGAATGGAAAATACAATATGCAGCCTTCTTTGTCTGGTTTCTTTCATTTAACATGAAGGTTTTGAGACGCGTACAAATTTTTGCATTTAAGTGGTTCCTTCTTTTGTATTGCTGAACAGTATCCCATTGTATGAATATACCACAATTTATTTGTCTACTCGACAGGTGATGGACATTTGTGTTTTTTCTTTCCAAATTTATATTTGAAATATAATATTTCAATAGTAATATAAATTTGAATTATTTTAAATCAATTTCTTTTTCATCAATCTTTCATGATAGGTCTTTGTGTTGACATACGTTTTCATTTCTTTTCATAAATGTTTAGGAGTCCAAGTGCTGAGTCAAATGGCAAAATATATATACATATATATTTATAGAAATACATAGATACAGGTAAAATTTGTAAAGCAATATTTAAGTTAGTATGCTTTATAAAACTACATTCAGTCTGTAAATCTTTGAAAATTATATTATAAGTGTGCAAAGAGCCCTGGTGGCTCTGCAGAGGAAAGATGTGACAGTCTGTGTCTAGAAAGATGACAGCCTTAGAAACTCTATGGGGCAGTTCTACTCTGTCCAGTGGAGTTGCTAGGAATCTGAATCAACTTGACTGCAGTGAGTTTGGTTTATGAGTGCACAAATTGTACTTCTACAGTTTCTGCTTTCTCTTAGGATGTATGAGGATGCATGTGTATGTCATTGACACGTTTACAATGCAAAAAAGCCACAAGATACCCAAAATTTGCAATTTTTTTTTTTTTTTAGCATATTAGAAAGGAGGGATCAAGGCAAGGAAGTCAACTGAATTGCAAAAGGTTACAAAAGGCTTGGAGGAGAGATGGGACATATAAATGGGACTCATGAGCTATTTCACATTTGATGGATCACAGGAGAAAAAGTAACTGTTGCCTTCGAGTTGATTCTGATTCATAGTGACCCTCTAGGACAGACTAGAACTACCCTATAGGGTTTACAAGGCTGTAATCTTTACAGAAGCAGACTGCCATATCTTTTTCCTGCAAAACAGCTGGTGGGTTTGAACCAACAACATTTTGGTTAGCAGCTGAGCACTTAACCACTATGCCACCAGGGCTCTTTGGAGAAAAAATAGGGAGCCATAAAAGTGGGTAAGATGAAATAACTGAAACGTTAATAAATTCTTAAGACCCAGATATGGGCTTGCATGACAGTTTAAAATTCCTGGAAAACAAGATACAAAGAAAGTCCACACCCTGGGTTAACTCTCTTCCATGGGAATCTTCCATGTACTGAGAAGAAATATATAGAGCAGATGCCGAAAAAGACCCCTCATTTGTGTAGACATTCAGAGCTGCACGTCCTTAGGTAGAGCAAAAGAGTTGGCACTTGACTACTACCTAAACGTTGGCAGTTTGAACCCATCCAGTGACGGATGAAAGAAAGGCCTGGGAATATGCTTTCATAAAGATTACAGCCAAGAAAACGCTATGGAGTCATTCTACTCTGTAACGCATGGGATCACTATGAGTCGAAATCAACTCAATGGCAACAGGTTTTTTTTTTTTATTGTTTTTTTATAATGTGTAACCCTTAGCCATTGAGTAGATTCTGACTCATAGTGACCCTATAGGACGGATTACAATTGCCCTATAGTGTTTCCAAGTCTATAATCTTTTCAAAAGCAAACTGCCATATTTTTCTCCTGCAGAGCTGCTTGTGAGTTTGAACTGCTGACCTTTTCCTTTAGCAGCTGAGTCCCTAACCAGTACACTACCAGGGCTCCTTTTAGTAAGTGACTATGGTGTTTTTCATGGTACAAAAATGTGAACCTGGTCACTGGCACCTGAAGCATGATTTTTTTTTGAGGAGAAAAGACAATACAAGAAGATTGCAAAGCATGAAGCATACTCTTAACAGCTTACAAAGGAGAAATCATAATGTGGGCTGAGTGTGAAGAAAACAGTTCTTAAAGAGGTTGGAATTTCATAAGGATCTTGTATATTATGCGGGGTTTGGATGGGTGGTTTCAATATTTTGTAGGGTTTGTATGTTGCTGTTAGATGCCAGCCAGTTGATCCCACTCATAGTGACTCCATGTAACAGAGTAGAACTGCACCATATGGTTTTCTTGGCTGTAATCTTTATGGAAGCAGATAAATAAATTGAACAGTATGAACAAACATATCACAGTGATACTGGGAAGGCCAGAGTGCAGTATTCTAGGATACAAGTAACCATAAATTTTGGTTTCAGATGTGGCCAAATACAGGCAGGAACTTATACTAAACTCTTAGAAGTTGTCATTTTTATCTCTAGATTGTGCACCGTTCTTGATACAATGACTTGTAAATGCTCCATATTCTTACTGGATAAACTCCAGATAATTTACTTTCTATCATATAATTAAATTTGCAAAAGCTAGCATACTTGTAACTATGTTTATTTGGGGAGAATCCAATGGGGAGAAGATTTAGCACAGCCTTAAACTGAGTATTTAAATAAGACAATCTCTTTATGAAAAATATTTGATCTTGACCTCATATAAATTTACCTCAGTGCTTTAAGACATCCCCAATGCATAATATCTTTTTACATACTTTCATGTTTAGAGATATACATAAACCCATGCAATAAGTATGTGATGGAAACAGAGGCCATGTAGTATACTTGTTGAAAGAATGAAGTTTGGAATTAGTCCCAGGGATTTATGTCCCAGATCCAACAATTACTATCCAATTGAATGGCCTAGTGACCATCAAAAAAATCAGAAATAATTGGGGAGAGCTGCAAACCCATCCCCTCTTATTGCATCCAGCTGATATGCACTCACTATTGTCTAAAAGGCAGGTCTTGGAATTTCTCTGTAAATAACAACTTCCATTTTTCTGTGGAATTCAGAAATTGGCTCCAAATTGGTCTTACTGGTAAGAAAGCATACAGTGTACTTCTCATGATTTCCCAATATAAACAAAGTTTTGAACTTGAAGTAATATTACATTTTTTAGATTCATTAGTTTGGCAGCTTAACATGTTTGATGTGTCTCAGCCAATCAGAAGCCAGACTTTATTCTTGATAGACTGCATAAACTAACTCCCAGTGACAGGGTGTGCATCATGCAAGCCCTGTATGCCTCTTATTGCCCAGTAGCTTCTGCAATGAATGTCATATATGCCATATTATCCACATTTTATATAAAACAACCCAAGTAACCACCACCAAACTTGGTAATAATAAACTCAGTAATCTTAATGTGTTGTAATCATAAACAGATAAATAAAAACTAAATTTAATTTATATAGAAAATATATGGAATATCATTGTTCTTTCACTCCATGTTAATCCACATATTGTATCCCTCAAGAAATTTACAAGAGTCTCATCTCATTTTTGTGAGAAGTGAGTGTGAAATGCCCACTCACCTATAGCCTCCAACTATTTCTAAACATTGCAAAAACAAAAGAAATAAAATTAATGTTCATAGATTTTCTCTAATCTGTACCCAATGCAGTTACCTTCTAGGTCTCTTCCTATTGACAAGATTTGCTCTTTTTATCATTGGTCTTTATGGGCATTATACATAATAAAACACAGTAACTGATGACTGGCATTGGTATGTTTTCTATACTCATTATCTCTTTCCAAAAAAGGCACAGTGCCACCTAGCTCATGTACAGTCCTATTCAAATTAAAGGGTACATTTGCATGACTAATAATTGCTCTGTGGATGTGGAGAAGTACTGTTATTATCACCAATTATGCCTGTAAAAAGTGTCTTGAAACAGGTTACTTGGTTGGCTTATTCTAGAAGTTGGATACATTCCTCTCTGGCACACTAGGCCATTTTGCTTTCTTCAAGCAGTCAGTATTGTGGAAGATTTCTAAGGACATTAAAATACATATTTCTCTATGAAATTATGCTTGAATAATTTGGAACATTTTCAGAATTTTAGAAAATTTCTGAGCATACTTCTATGAACTCCTACTCATCAACCGAAACACAATTTAGTTTCAAGTTGCAGGACCATTTCAGGGAAGCAGGCATAAATCGTGCCTACCAAAGAGGCACAACCTCCTCCTGAGCCCCTCAGTGGCCCATCAGACACCAAGCTTGGCTGAAAGTGCCCATAACTCAAACACACCAACAGACTTCTTCAGCCTAGATTTCTGCATCTGATGGAGGTGAGTGAGTTTAGACTATTTTTAGTTCTTTCTGCTGTGATTGCAAGATCATTAAAGACTTAGGCAACTTCAGAACAGCCTGAAAGCCTAATTCTAGTAAAATGGCAAGTGTCATTATAACAGTAACAACCGATGATGAGATCTATTATTTCATTCAAGATCATGAAATTTTTGTATCGTCACTGATATTTAACAGTTCAGCAGAGAGACACAATGGATAGCTGTGTCCTTTAAATCACCATCATCTGGGGCTCAATCATTCTGCAACAATATGAGCTCTACACTCTTTATTAATGATAAGTAGATACACATGGATTTTCAAAATGAGAGATTTTTGGTTAGAGGACATCACGCTTTAACTTGGATAATGAGCCAGCATATAAAATAGGGTGACTGAGCTAGTTTCTGCAAGGTAAACTATAACTGAATACCAATTTATTTAGGAAAATTTTATGACATACATTACATTTTCTCACCTTCTCGAAAATCTCTTGACAATTACAAGATCTGTCCCTGTCAATATAAATTAGGTTTCAAAGACTACTTATAGAAAAAAAAATCTTGCAAAAATTAATCTTATTATATATCATGGATTGAATTGTGTCCCCCCAAAATATCCATCAACTTGGCTAGGTCATCATTCCCAGTACTGTATGACTATCCACCATTTTGTCATCTGATGTGATTTCCCTATGTGTTGTAAATCCCATCGCTACGATGTTAAGGAGATGGATTAGCAGCAGTTATATTGATGAGATCTACAAGATTAGATAGTGTCTTGAGCCAGTCTCTTTTGAGATATAAAAGACAGAAGCGAGCAGAGAGACAGGAGGACCTCATACCATCAAGAAAGCAATGCTGGGAGCAGAGCTTGTTCTTTGGACCTGGGGTTCCTGCGTGAAGAAGCTCCTAGTCCAGGGGAAGCTCCTAGTTAAGGGACCTTCCTCCAGAGTTCACAAAGAAGGAAGGCCTTCCCTGGAGCTGACAACCTGAATTTGGACTTCTGGCCTACTAGACTATGAAAAAATAAATTTATCTTCATTCAAGCCATCCGCTTGTGGTATTTCTGTTATAGCAGCACTAGATAACCAAGACATAATTGAAGATTTGAATACACCATTGCCATAGTTCTTATTGATATAAGAAGTGTGTCAAAAGGATAAAATGTTACTGAACATTGTGAGATTATTTTTAGTAGCCAATCTCAACCCACACCAATTGTCAAGTGACAAGAGAAAATACTGATGCTTTGGACCAACAGCCACACTCCAATTTTCAGGGCAACAACAAGTATGCAATTCAAAGTTAAAGATAGGTTACATTTCTAAACATGAAAAAGTATAACCTGTTAATGTTGACTTTATATCTGATATCATGGGACCAACACATCTGTGCATCTCCATTTCATTTTATTTGCCGAATCTATTATATAAAATAAGACTTCTGACAACTTTGAAGAAATTGACTAATCTTTGAGCAAGAGAAAGTATCGTGGCACTAAAAGGGATCAGGGTTTAAAGTTCCTTTTTTATTTATCATGGAGTATTGCAACAAAACTAGCTAAACCCAGTAGCCTGCCCACTCTGTGCAGTTCATCAAAGGGGGAACTAAGCCAGCAGGGATAGATTAATGCAACCATATCACTGCTGATGAGGTTGGATAAGTAATATAATTCTCATATATGAAAGAGAGTGCATTTATAGACAGACAACTAAATTATTAAGTCTCAATTCCACACATTTCAAAACAGTATTTTAAAAATAATTGCTGTCATTAGAGTAGCAGTCTTTCAGAGAAATGACAAGGCTGTTGATTTATATTCTAGTTTTTAAAATTCCATCACCCATTTCCCTAAGGTAACAAGACTGCAGGGGCTTAAATCTCTCTTAAAGAGAGAAATCACATTTACATTATACATTACTTTAATATTTTTCTGACTCTCTCAATTAATTTTTGAGAAAGAAATTACAAATTTGAGTTCATGTTAATGAAGTCAGTGATTAATTACTCTCTGTCTCATTTGGAGTTTTGTATCTGCAAAAGTGAGTATTAGGTATATGAGCAGTCCCAGTAGTGTAGAATAATTTAATGTATGTCTTCCAGGTATTTTTATTAGAATTTATTATAAAAAGTGAAGTATGTTTTTCTAACATTTTTAGGCAACTAGTATCTCTATGTACATACAAAAAATATTTTCAAGACTAAATTTTAGGTGAACATTCAGTCTTTTGAATTTACAGACTTAAGTTGCTACAAGGTTTTCCATAGCACCAAAAGAATAACTATTAACTGTATTACTTATATGAATATTTTATGTGCACCTTTAGGATTCAACAAAGCTATTATAAACTTGCATTCCAGAAACATTAACTTTTCATTTGAATTTTTCTTTCAAAATCACAATAGTCAGGTCACCATATAAAATGCAAGAGGCTGGGTTAAATTTGAATGGAAAATAAGCAACATATTTTTTAGCGTAAGTATGCCTAAACTATTGTATGAGGCATATTTACGCTTAAAAAAAATATTGTTCATCTAAAATTCATTTCTACTTTGGTTTAAAATACCACAATTTTATTATCTGGAAATTCTGTAGGTTAGAATTTGGACATGATTTAAAATCAAGCTGTAAGGCTGCATTTCTTTCTCGAGGCTCTAGGGAAGAACCTGTTTCATTGTCTTTTCCAGCCTTTGGAAGACATCCTCATTCATTGTCTCATGGCCTCCTTCCTCCATCTTAAAACCAGCAAAATTGCATCTCACCAACATTTCTTCCTTATTCACACCTCCTCTGACCACAGCCAGGAAAAGTTGTTTGGTTTAAGGACTCATGTAATTAGATTGGGCCCATTCATGTAATTCAGGATATTCACTCCATCTCAAAGTTCTTCAATTAATCCATATGCATAGTCCTTTTTGCCAAGTAACATATCGTATTCACAGTTTTCAGGGATTAATATGTGAACATTTGGGGGGGCCGTTGTTCTGCCTACCAAAATGGTTTACAAAAGAACTAGACTAAATCTGAAGCTACAAAACACTGCTCTAGACCAGGAGTTCTTCTCAACCATGGCTGTAGGCCAGAACCACCTAGGGAATACCAAATAAGTACCACCTTAGACTAATTGCATCAGTGTCATAGGGACAGGTCTAGCATCAGCATTTTTTAAAGGCTCCCCAAGTAATCCTGATGTGCAGCCAAAACCAAGAAATTCTGGTGTAGGGCAGAAGTAAACAAACTATGGCTATAGGCCAAATCTGGCTCACTGATTTTTGTTTTAATTATTATTATTATTATTTATTAAGATATAATTCACATGGCATAAAATGCACTCTCTTAAAGTGTCCAAGTCAGTGGTTTTTAATATATTCACCAAGTTGTGCAACATCTCTACTATCTAATTCCAGAACACTTTATCGCCTCCAGAAGAAACCCTGTACCCGTTAACAGTTATTCCCACTTCCTCCCTGCCCCCAGCCCACGGCAATCACTAATACTCTAGTGTAGCGGGTCTGAGCTTTGTTAAAGCAATAATTTTCTAACTATCTGTTTGTCTTATCTCTGCATTATTATCAGTATCCAAGGTAAGCCCAAAGAGGTCTAGCAAAGACTGGAGGGGCTCTTTATTTCACGCTTTATAACACTGTATCAGACACATCTGGTCTTTCTCCTGATATCTGATTCTCCCCTAATTCTTCCTTATGAACTTCTAATTCTTAAACAGTAAAATGACCATACAGAATAAAAACTACATTTCCCAGGCTTCCACACATCAAAGCGTGGCCATATGACTAAGTACTGGCTAAACGGATGTAAGAAGAGATATCGTACTTCACTTAAATGATCTATCTTTAAAGGTACAGGATATGTGCCTTTTCTCCCCTCTGCTTTCATGTTGGGTCAATGTAGTATCACATGTGGGTTTTGAGCAGCTATCTTGGGCCCTGAGGAAAAGACAATTAGAAAAGACAGGAGCATACATTCTTGATGGTCAAGGGGCCTCCCCACAATCCTGGACTACTTACTTCCAGATTTCATTTTAATAAGAAAAAAGAAATTTAAAAAACCATAATTAGCTTTTATTATTTATGTTTATTCACTTATTAAAAAAAAAAAAAACTCATTGCTATTGAATCGATTCCAACTCATAGTGACCCTATAGGACAGAGTAGAACTGCCCCATAGAGTTCCCAAGGAGCGCCTGGTAGATTCAAACTGCCTACCTTTTGGTTAGCAGCCGTAGCTCTTAACCAGGGTTTCCTTAGTCACTTATAGCTGAACACTTATAGCTAAATAACTGTTACAGAAGCTAACTAAACACACACATACACACAGAGGCACACACATAGAAGTTACTTTTAATGACTCAACTCTCGTCTTGGTTACATGCCATGTCTCACTGATTTTCATTTTTGTACACTAATCTATAAATAATATATAGTTTTTTCTTTCTTTTATCTTGTTATTTTGACCAAATTTCAGGCTCATAAAAAAGCAGCCAGAATATTACAAACAATTCTAGAATATCCTTTAACATACCCCAAATACTAACTTATACCACATTGGAGTTTAAGAAAATTTAAGAGTAAGTTTCAGACTTACGTCTCTTTACCTTGTCATCTTAATACTTCCATGTGCATTTCTCAAAAGGAACAACATTATCTGACATAACCACAATATACTTATCAAAATCATAAAATTAACATTAATACAATATTATAATCTATAGATTTTATTTAGATTTCACTAATTGTCCTTTATAGCAAAATAAAATCCTGACAATGCATTGGATTCAGATGCCAAATGTCTTGTCTTTTAATCTAGAACAGTTCCTCAGTCTTTCTTTTAGATTCATGTTATTGGTTTTTTTGAAGTGTATAAACCAGCTATTTTGTAGAAAGTAGTAGATTTGGTCTGTTCTAAACCTGGGACAATTTGGACATCAAAGTAAATAATGATAGTAAAGTACTAAAATCTATGGAATCAAATAAGAATCCAAGAGTCCACAGTGATGTACATAATAGATAATAGCCTAGTTTCAAATTCTAATTTAAACTATGAAGAGACAGGTAAAAACCCAAAATCAGATGTATGAAAGAATGTTTTCTCTGTTCTGTCTGATATAGATGTCTCTTCTTTGTTTGTCTAATGCCTCCTGGTTCCTCTTGTGTATATCAATGTCTTCCTGGCCCACATTCATCATCAGTGAAAAAGAAACTTCTTTATAAAAGGGCTTTACTTATGAATTAGAGTATACTCACTACTCAAAACTCAGGTACTAAGTACATATTATTTTCCAGCCCCTATGTTATTTTTGAGGAGCCCTGGTGGCACAGTGGTTAAGCACATGGCTGCTAACCGAAAAGTCAGCTGTTCAAACCCACCAACTGCTCTGCGGGAGAAGATGTGCTATGAGTTGGAATCGACTTGACAGCAATGGGTTTATCCCCCAGTAGAGTCTCCAAAATGTCACCAAGTGTTATGGATTGAATTATGCCTGTCCAAAATATGAGTTGGAATCCTAGCCCCTGTATCTGTGGATATAATCCCATTTGGGAATAGGGTTTTCTTTGTTAATGATGCCATATCAGTGTAGGGCGTTTCCTAAATCTAATCACTCTGAAATACAAAAAGGGCAGATTAGACAGAGAAGCAAATACAAACAGGAAATATAGATGCAACTTGATAGATGCCATCTGCTGATTGCCAAGGAACTGAGGAACAGAAGCTGAAAGAGAAGATCTTCCCCCAGAGCCAACAGTGAGAGCACCTTCCTCTGTAGCCAGTGCCCTGCATTCAAACTTCTATTCTCTTAAACTGTGAGAAACTAAGTTTTTGTTCTTTAAAACCACCTGTTTGGGTATTTCTGTTACAGCAGCACTTGGAAACTAAGACATCAAGTGTAAATCCAAGAACATCCCTCGCTCTATTTCTTCGGCATTCAGTTTACTGTCCTCTCATGCTCCTTACTACAGATACCGCTGAGGTCTACCTCTTTCTCTGAGATTTACATCTATCTTCTGTTGCATACTATACAAGTAAGACAAAAAAAAATTAAAGAATGAGTAATAGTGACTAACAGATTAAGTCTGAAGTAAATAGATTCCTCCCTGGGTAGAGGCATGGATGTGATGTGGTTTTCTCTATAAGCGGAAAAGTATTCCTCTAACTGCACTGTTTATTCGTTATATGGACACTCTAACGTGAAATGCACAAAGAATTTTTTATTAAGACTGACATGTGGTTTACTCCTAGGACTCCAAATGACTCACCAATTGTATTAGTTTCCTATCGCTGCTATAAAAGTTTACCATAGACTTCATGGCTTCAAACAAAACACATTAATTATATGGAATTCTGGAGTCAGAAGACCAAATGAGTTTAACAGATCTAAAATCAAGATGTTGGCTGGGCTGCATACATTTTGAAGGCTCCAGTGGAGAAATCACTCCTTGCTTTTTCCAGTTTCCAGAACTACCCACATTTCTGGGCTCATGGCCCTCTTCTAGCAATCACATCACTAAGACCTCTACGTCTATCATTAAATATCCTTCTCTAAATCATCTGCTTTGCCCTTTTCATTGTAAGGACCTTTGTGATACATTGGGCCCACCTAGACGATGCAGGATAATCTCCTAATTTTAAGGTCCTTAATTTAATCACATCTAAAGTCCTTTTTGGAGATCTGGTGGTGCAGTCGTTAAGAGCTCATGCTGCTAACTAAAAGGTCGGCAGTTCGAATCCACCAGCTGCTGAATCTATGGGACAGTTCTACTCTGCCCCATAGGGTCGCTATGAATTGGGATTGACTCACCGGCAACAGGGTATGGTGTTTGGTAAAGTCCTTTTTGCCATGTAAAGTAACATATTCACAGGTTCAGGGGATAAAGACATGGGCACTGTTCGAATGCTATTATTTTACCTACCATATTGATCAAACCTAATTTTAAAGATTTTCTCCATATTAAACTGAAAAGGAAAAATAAAAACTTCAATGGAATAGATTCTATGTATGTCACTATATGACAAATTTTCCTAAATTTTACGTTCAGTGCTTTCACTTTAGCAAACGTTGAATTTTGCAATAATAATAATAATAAGGAAGAAGGAAAATGAAAAGAAAGAGAGGAGGAAGAAGAAATAAAATATAAGAGCTGCAGATAAATCAACCATAAATAAACCTTTTACCTTTATTCTGGGATTAATTTAAAATGTACACGTACATGATATTGCACATGTTGTGACGTCAGTGTGTCCATGAAGAATCTCTGGGTGGTACAAACTGTTAACATGATTGGCTGCTAACTGAAAGGTTGACAGTTGGAGTCCACCCAGAGGTACTTCTAATAAATCAGCCATTGAAAATCCTTTGGAGCACAGTTCTACTCTGACACACATGAGGTTTGCCTTGAGTCAGAGTTGACTCAACAGCAATTCTTGTTTCTTTAATGAGGAATCCAAATTGGATTTACTAGCACTATAACCTATTTGATCCAATTAAAATATGTCTCTGTCTAAAGTTCTGAAATCAAACTAGATGAATTTCTGACTTATAGCTTTCCTCTGACCTTTAGCAGAATGTTCTATTCTTAACAATATCACTCTCAGTTGGTAAGAAGAAAACTCATATATTTCACCTTTGGAGAAATTGAAACACATTTACAGGGGAAAATAACTTATTTTGGTTCCTGACAGAGTCAGAAACACACCAGCATGACATTTTATTGAATTTATTGAAGTGAATGTTGCCTACAACATGCAGATCGTAAGTTCAAAACATCCTCATCTAAAGTGACAGGAATAGAATTAAGAAATGCAAAAGTAAACTCTCAAGTCTCAAAATGTATCACTGTATTGAGACAGACAGCCCAGGCAGCCACTTACCTTGATGCTTCCTGTCAAAGATCGGATGATCTGGAACCCAAGAGCTACGTTTGTTAGCTCTCTTATTTCTCAAGTAAATAACTTTAGTATTGTATCATTTTTCTCTCCTTTAACTAAAGTGATTATTTTAGAAAATAAATATGGTAGGATGGGAATGGAGTCCAGGATCTAAGTTGTCACTGACATTTTGACCACAAGGCCACCTGCCTCTCAGCTTTGTGCTCACACCATCCAACATAAAAATAAAGATATACTGTCTATTCATGGCAGAAGATAATTCAGAGTAGTAGACAGACCAATGTAAGAGAGAAGTTATTTTCTCTTTGGTGTGAAGATCAAGAAGCAGTTTTAGTTACCTTGCATAGTGCAGAAGTTTCATCGTTTTTCAAGTGATTTGCTTCGTTTCAACTATTCTGTGTTTTACGTTTCTTTCTTGGCTGTTGCTCCTTATAGTCTAAATAACCCTGATGCCTTATTGCTTTCTAATTACTTAATTTACACCTTCTCTCCTAGTAGTCAATTTTTCAGACACTCCATGATATTTCTCTCCGTAATTTACATTAGATTAAAAACAAGACTTAAATATGTGTTTGCTTTTCTCATGTTAATCCTTCCTAGTTGATAACAATAATACACTGTTAATTCATAATTAAGTTTACCAAATTTATTGCTCCAGAGCACAATTTAAGTAGTCTTCTCATTAAGCAGAGAGACTGTTTTAAACCAATTAAGATTTAACACAATTTTATCTAAAAAATATTGTCTTAAACGCTCCCATGCACAAGACATTACGCCTATAATCTGAGATATTACCATTCGTGCAACTTAATTGAACACCTCCTATCTCCTCTGAAATGTAAAAGGATGGGGAATACAGAAGAATGATAAAATAAAGCTTTTGACTTTGAAAACCTACAACCATTTTAAATGTATAATATATTCATTTGTGAAACTTGAAATCCTTTCCAAGGTGTTGGATATTCAAATATTAAGGAATTTAGGACATTTCAGGCATTTTTGCTTATATCTGAAGGGTTAGGGAGGGCCCTGACTGATGCCTGGGTTATTGTGATAATTACTAATATTTTTAGCATTTATTTTCATCTAGTCTCTGTACTACTCATATTTTGGCCACTAACTCATATATTTCTTAAATGAGTTTCATATTTGGATTGCTTTGTTTCTGCTCTTGGTCACCTTATTTTCCATGCTCATTCCTCCTCCAAAAATAGGAAAGGGATAGCTATAGTCTTGTGTCAGGCCCAACTCCAAATATTGAATATGAAAATGAATAATATTTGATGAAAATTACTAAAATAAAAGTTAAATATGTCCCCATTGATTGTGTACAACATCAGATATTAAATGGAAAAGTAATACAGTTATCAGGGTTATAATGCAAAGACTCAGCTCTCAGTTTCACAACTATGTCTTGTGAATGTTTTTATGTTTGCTGTTGTTTGCCTTTGAGTCAATTCTGACTCCCAGTGACACCATGTGTGCAGAGGGTACCACTCCATAGAGTTTTTAAGGCTGTGACCTTTAGGAAGAGATTGCCAGGCTTTACTTTCTAGGAGCCTCTGGGTGAGTTTGAACCAAAAACGTTTCATTAAGTAGTCCAGTGCTTAACCATTTGCACCAGCCAGAAGCCTGTATATTTCCATTTTCCCAAACTCAATTCTACAATTCAAATCTATATTTATACCCAGCTTAATGGGCAATCAAAAAATTGGTCAAACATGCCATTCCTAAGTGACTCCTATTTCCTTCACCTAAAAGAAACCTTTTCTCAATCATAGACTGCTTCCTTTCAAAAACAGTGTGTTTGTGTGTGTGTGTTTGAAATAAAGTGCAGCATTAACTATGCTGCTCACTTCTGTGCCAAATACAGGGGTCAGAATCTCCCAGATCCAACATGAATTGGGTTTCTCTTCCCCTGACTGAATCCATCAAAACCAGAGTGCATGAGATTTCAAATAATTTACATCTGTGTTTCCTTAAGTTTTGCTGTATGCTGATTTGGGAAACAAAAAGACCTAATAAAAGGCAACTGAGAAGCCCATAAAACTGGCCAATTCAGACAAGACAGAGAAACACTTTACAAGAAAAATTACTTTGAAATGATCTATAATTTACATATTTGT
Organism: Dugong dugon; assembly: GCA_030035585.1. NCBI lineage: Eukaryota > Metazoa > Chordata > Mammalia > Sirenia > Dugongidae > Dugong > Dugong dugon. The sequence continues at coordinate 34,024,281 of CM057475.1, read as the reverse complement.
ATCACTAGAACTGGAAGGAGGTCTTCAGTATATGTATCTTGTTACTCTGTGACATGCCTTGCCCCCTCAGGTGGAATGTACTCAGACAAAGAAGGGACATCATGTTCTTCTTTTCTATAACACTTTGCCTAATAATCTGTGTAATATACTAGTCTAACCTGAATTATTTTTATTAGTAAATCAAACACAGGAAAGGCAAAAGGACCAGCTAAGTTTATGTGTGTGTGTGTGTGTGTGTGTGTGTGTGTGTGTGTGTGTGTGTGTGTGTGTGTGTGTGTGTGTATCAAGCACTTGGCTCACATGCTTGAAACAAAGTAAGTGCTCACATACGTGCTCAATGTTTTTACATGTGTGAGTAACAGAATCAAAGAAGCAAGTGCTGGAGAATTGCAAGCCTACAAATGTAGTCAAAAGAGAGATATCCAAGATATCACACATAATATGTGAACAAAAAATGGAGTTAAAGCATAAAAATATAATGATGATAATAATAACAGGACTTGCTGAGTACTATTAGCTTCCAGCAATAGTGATCAAATTTATTCTTCCCCAATACCCCGAATATCCCATGAACACATACTTTCATGCCCACTATAGAGTTGAGAAAACTGAGTCATAGCACAGTTAGGACTGCCTAACCTCACACAGGTTAGAAGCACACAAATTAAAATCACTATGATACACTGAATCAAAATAGCAATGAAAGCAAAAGCAAATAACAAGGTGGACTAAAAATCACAAAGACCTTACCAACATCTTAGTTAGAGTTGGTGTAGATGAATAAGAAAATAGCCTGAGGCCTATTGTTATAAATTATATAGACTTGGCCAATGTTGTTGTGGATTAGACTATGATCCTAGGATAATAATATATGAAAACAATAAACATATATTTAATATAGTATTTTCTTGACATCGGTTGAAATAGAAATGGAATGACTTCCTTCCTAAGAAATGATCAAAATATCCAAATATGGAGATAACAATATGCAACGGTATTGTTTTAATGAGTATTCAAGGGCATTTCATCACAGAACATAGTATTTTCCTGGGAGAATAACAGTTACTTAGCAAATAATTTTTGCCTGATTTAATGACAAGAAGTACTATAATATCTTTTTCAAGTATTATATGTAGTTACTATGTTGGGGAGAAATGCCTTGATGCATGGTATATTCACAGAGTCAGTGTAGCATGATAGTTAAGGTCATTGGCTACAGAAGGTTTGAATGTGATCTCTACAATTTTCCAGGGTTATGTCCACAAATTCTCTGGCTTCTAGGTTCTATAAAGTAAAAATAATAATAGTACTTACTTCACAGAAGTTGAATTATATGAGTTTCTCCATATACAGTTCTTAGAATAGCACTCAACATATAATAAGCACTATTATCTATTTTGTAGCCCTGACAACATAGTGGTTAAGAGCTCAGCTGCTAACTAAAAGGTTGGCAGTTTGAATTCACTAGCCGCTCCTTGGAAACCCTGTGGGGCAGCTCTACTCTGTCCTATAGAATGGCTATGAGTCAGAATCTACTTGACTGCAACAGCTTTGTGTGGTTTTTTTTTTTTTTTTTGGTTTTATTATCTATTTTATAATTTGTGCCCCAACTCAAGTGCCATGCAATGAATTACTTAATATGGCCCTTCTAGCCATGGTCTTTGTGACTCACACACAATAATTGAGCAGGACTATGCAAATAAGGTACATGGAAACTGTGATGGTTGGGGTTACGTATCAACTTGACTGGGCCATGATTCCAAGTAGAATATGATTATCCTCCATTTTATGTGTTGTAAATCCTAACCTCTACTTACGGCCACTATGAGTTGGCTATATGTTGTTAGATACCATCAAGTTGGTTCCATCATAGCGGCCTATGTACAACAGAATGAAACAATGCTGTGTCCTACGACAACCTCACAATTGTTACGCTTGAGCCAATTGTTGCAGCCACTGTGTCAATCCATTTCATTGAAGGTCTTCCTCTTTTTTGCCGACCCTCTACTTTACCCAGCATAATGTCCTTCTCCAGGGACTAGTCCCTCCTGATAACATGTCCAAAGTATGTGAAATAAAGTCTCACCGTGCTTGCTTCTAATGAGCATTCTGGCTGTACTTCTTCCAAGACAGATTTGTTTGTTCTTCTGGCATTCCATGGTATATTCAATATTCTTCACCAACACCATAATTCAAAGGCATCAGTTCTTCTTCTTTGGTCCTCCTTATTCCTTGTCCAGCTTTCACATGCATATGAGGTGATTGAAAACACCACGGCTTGGGTCAGACACACCTTAGTTCTTAAAGCGACCTCTTTGCTTTTTAATACTTTAAAGAGATCTTTTGCAACAGATTTGCCTAATGCAATGCATAATTTGATTTCCCAACTGCTGCTTCCATGGGTGTTGATGGTGGATCCAAGTAAAATGAAATCCTTGACAACTTCAAAATTTCGTCCATTTGTCATGATTTTGCTTGTTGGCCCAGTTGTGAGGATTTTTGTTTTCTTTATGTTGAGGTGTAATCCATACTGAAGGCTGTAGTCTTTGATCTTCATCAGTAAGTGCTTCCTGTATAGGACCACTATAACTCTGTATTAATAAACTAGTCAACAATTAGTTATGACGTCTGAACCATTACATATGCCATAAACACAGATGAATCCAGAAAAGGCAGCAGAAGTCAGTACTTTACAAGACATGTGGGTACCAGTAGTATTTTCCCGTCCTTATCACAAAGGATTACAGCTTCACATTTCCAACATTTCCATCTATGATTATACATATTTCCTATGCCTCCCTCCCCATTGATAGCCCAACACTGTTCTTATCTAAGGTGCCCTTCTTCCATGTGATGCTATTTCAGACATCTCTAACAAAGGTCATGCTAAAACTGAAATGAAATCTCAAGTGCTTATTTACCACCTCTTTATTTAACGTTTCAGAAATGATAAAAGTCATAGCTCTTGTTTAGACAATTAGCTTTAATTTCATTTTAATTACCTTGTGAGACTTTCATTCTGAGCAAAACATCTTTTGGTTGCTGAATAATTCTTTTTGTTGCTATTTGATCGATAACATGAGTATTTGTTTTACCAAGTGGCCTGTTAACTTTTAAAGCTATTTTTAGTCTTTGCTATTCTGGATTCACTGGAAATCTCCTCAGGGGTTGAGGAAAATGTTTCTATTATATCCTGTGCAGCTTCAGTCATTTCATCTCAAGTCACCTCCATTTCCCTTTAGTTTCTTTTTCTTTCCCCTTCCTCCCATCCCCTTCACACACTTTTTTTCCTTAACAATTTTGTATCAAATAATTATTAGGAAAACCTAACCAAAACCAAACCCGTTGCCATTGAGTCAATTCCAGCTGATAGCGACCTTACAGGACAGAGTAGAACTGCACCATAGGGATTCTGAGAAGCTGCTGGTGGATTTGAACTGCTAACTTTTTGGTCAGCAGCCGAACTCTTAACCACTACACCACTCGGGTGCCCATTTGAATGATTCTGAGTGGGTTTCTGAAAATAACTTGTCTAGGAAATCTTCCATTTTTAAGAAGATAACAGCAACGGACAGCGAATAATAAAGTGCAGTAATAATAACTATCCTTGTAATGTAAATGCAAGCACTGTATCGAAGTCAATAGATAACTAAACCTTCACTCATATCTCTATGTTGTGAAAACACATTTTTTTCCTTTAGATGCTTTTAGCTTTTTTCAAATGTTCCTTGATTTAAGGATATTAATTCTGACTTAAAAATAATGTCACATATTTTTATGTACACCTCTATTTTTCTCTTAGTATCTTAAAAATGTACTGGTGTATGGTTGTGTGTGTTTGTGTGTGTATGTGTGTATTTCACAAGTGAAGTGAACTTGCCTATGGCTTTTAACATCTTCCTATCACATAAGATAAATGTTTAAATACTTTTAACTTATTTTTATGCCCGCTACCCATTTCGCAGTGATTTTCCAACATCCATTTTGCTGTCTACCACTAAGAAACTTCTCAGTAAATGCAACAACCACCAATACCTCTTAGATAGCGCATATTTTGTGACAACCACTATTCCTCGCAGTTAAGTATCACATATGTTATTGGTACTATTATTTTCCTAATTTTACAGAGGAACAGTGAGGCACAGAGATGTTAAGTTACTGTCCCAAAGTCATACACCTAGTAGTTGGCAGAACTGGGATCCAAATCAAGGCAGCCTGGCTCCAGAGCCCCTGATTTTTAACCTCTGTACACGCTTATAACTTAGTTATTCAACTCAGCTACTGAGCCAGCAGGTATCATCATTTTTGTTCATGGTTTTTATTTTTATTATTATTTTTTCTTTACAACGCAAAATCCATTGTTTCTGAAAGGCTTTTCTTAGAGAAAATACATGCATGAAGTACAAACTGAAATTCTATGATGTTTCTGAAATTTTTCCTCCCTGAAATTAATGTATCTGTTCTTTTCTTTCCTTTTCAAATGAAGTTTATTCTGTTATAAATTGGAATAAGTTTCTTCAGAATGATACTGTTCTCAGATGTAATTGTTGTTGTTGTTGTTAAATGCTATTGAGTCTATTCTGACTCATAGTGACTCTGTACAAAAGAATGTAACTAGTCTAAAGGAAATATCGTATTTTATGCCTTGTGTGGTTGTAGCTTTCCTGGTATTTGTCTTTCTGATTAAACAGATAATCAGAAAGACTTTGCTAAAAGGATAATAAAAAATTCATAATCTTTCTGACAAGAAACTGATTACGCGATTAAGATCACAAGGAAACATGGCATATGGCTTTCTTCCATGCCAATGTTGAATATCAGCTTTGAATATTTTCCTGAGGCACAGGCTAAGAAGATATTTAGTATTTTTGTGTTAATTCTCAAGAATAAATGCCTCTAAAAAAAACCCTGAGGAAATCAATTCTTTTATTTTTTTGTGCCTTAGGGCACTGTGATGCCTTAAGAAGTGTAAAGTAGCAAGATAATTCTTCTCTCTATTACCATTAAACACTCACTTTTTACTTATTATGTCATCTCTACTTATGAGTTCTTACTAACAGCAGAGAAAATTCTGTCCATAGTTCTCGCGATATGTTTTAAATTTTTCTTCTTTAATACTTCCTTCAATCACTGTGCCCTTGACCTCCCTCAGTAAGGTTTCCAAGAAACTTTGGTAGCTAATAATATCCACTGTTAACTCATGTTAGGAGTTTCACATCACCCATATTATTACTGAGAAGAATAGGGTACATAAAGCTAATCAGTAAAACTAAACAGACTCATTTATGGCATCTGTTTTGCCTGTAGTTGACCTCCTCAGCAGCAAAGTTGCTACAGAGTGGCAGATTCCTTTGAATCAACTGGCAAACATCCATTGATCATCTATATGAAAAAAATGTAAAACAAAAATTATAAAAAAAAATATAAGACAAATTCTGTCTTTGTAATCTAGTGTTGCTGTTAAAGAAATACCACAAGTGGATGGCTTTAACAAACATAAATTTATTCTCTCACAGTCAAAGAGGCTAGAAGTCCAAATTCAGAGCACCAGCTCTAGGGGAAGGCTTTCTCTTTCTGTTGGCTCTGGGGAAAAGTCCTTGTCTCCTTTCAACATCTGTAGGCTTGGTGTTCCTTGGAGATCTCCATATGTCTTGGCATCAGCCTTCCCCTGGGTCTAGGAGGTTCTCAGCCCAGGGACCCCAGATCCAAAAGACACATTTCACTCTCTTCTTCTTTCTTTGTTGTACTCAGGTCCCTCCTTCCTGCTTGCTTCTCTTTCCTTTTATCTCTGGTGACAAGAAAACATCTGGACCTGCTCCATTGTTCATTCAATCTATGTTTTTAAGAAAGTTTCATGACTTTTCCAATCTTCTACATAAAATTATGCTAATGTTCACCTTACTGGAATGTACACATATTTGTATGTTTACCATCTGCTCTTTAGTGGATGCCCAATAAATGTTTATAAAATGAATAAATATAAATATTTTGCATAATTACTGAGGACTCAATCATCCAGATTCTCTTTGTCATTCTCCAAAGCAAATATTTAGGATAACATCAAAGGGGAGAGAGGTGTAATTGTGAATTCCTTGGGAGATTTTTAATTGTCCTCTGCTTCTAAATGAGTGAAGCTAACTAAAAACAAAAACAACAACATCATCTCCATCAGGCCATTTTCATATTATCTTTCTCTTTACTCATATATTTGTTATTCCTCTATCTCATCTTTTTACTATTTTTTTCCTTTCCTTCAACTAAAATTTCATACAGTGATTTTACTGCAGTGATGATTATAAGATTGAGGGGAAAACTTTCCTTATAATGCTGCTCTTTACAATTAAGAGAAACTAAATTCCAAAGAATTATTTGCAATCAGCTCCAGACTTTACAAGAATCTGACTCCTTTCTAAGTAAGAACAATTTCTAAAAGGTAAAGGTCTCCAGCTCTCTGAATGATCTCAGCTACTGGACACTTACAAGTTATCATGGATTAAGAGGCTGTGAAGACATTTGAAGCCATTATCCAATCTGAAATTCATGGCTTTGCTTTATCTCTCTGATAAATTAAACATCCTCAAGCCATCATGAGGTTAAGAGGAAAACAAATTCCAAATGTGGGTCTCGCTGAAGATCCTGTACTAAAAATCCTAAAATTTGTGCTGAAAATTAAAAAAATAAATCATACTCTGACAGGAAACAATGGAAACAGGCACTTTTAGACTCTGAAAATGAATTGAACTCTTGGAACAATTTGTTCCCCTTTCATCTATAAATTTACCAAAACCATCCTGGAGCTGAATTACCAGAGAAACAGAAATCTGAAATTATTTCTACTTTAATCTCTTTCTTGGCTAGTTCATTGTTTTCTTCAATGTCACAGTCTTAGCTTAGTTAGCTGACCATGTACTTTTAATATCATCAAATATAGATGTCTTATTCTATCCCAGAAGTAAACAAGCCATAGAATTCTTCTAATGTTCTTCAAGACGGTGTTTTAGGAAGCTGCTTTGATCATTTTTGCACCATTTCTTCAGAGAAGTATTTTTGTTCATATGCAAAAAGCATAAATAAGGACTGTGATAGCTATTCACATCAGAGGAAACATTTCCTTGACACTTAGGCAGGATCCCAAATTGATCCTTCTCTTCTTCCCTCCCGTCTTTCCTCCCTGCCTCCAGTTGCTTCCCTCTCCTCTTCTTTATCTCTCTTCAATCCTTCTTTCTTTTCCTCTTTCCTGCTTTACCCTTCTTTCATTCTCTTCTTTTTTACTTCTTTTCCTCATAGGCAGAATAAAATATTAGATGAAAGTTTGGAGTTACCCTTTCAAAGGAAACAGCCAAAGTATAAACATGGACCCAAGAAGGATCAGGCAAATTTCTTATTGATCTCTGTTCTCCCTCTTCTTTCTTGTCATCTTTCTTTTCTGTGAAGTAAAGCCTACTTGAATGCAGAGAAAAACTGCACATTCATTTCCTCCTAACTAAATCCTTTCCTAAATCTAGTGTGGAATTGGTATAATCCAATGCAGAATCAAAAAACCCAGTTAGGAAGTTGTTACACAATCACTGTGAAAAACATGACAGTCTTCGGACCAAAGTAGAGAGAAAACATGAAATCCTAGATATGTTTTGAATACAAAGCTGAAATAATTAACTAATGAATTGGATATAGGATGTCAGAAAAGCAGTAGCTCAAAGTTTTGGTTTGAGCTACTGTAAGATTGAAATTGCCATTTATTGGATGGTGACCATTCCAAGAGTAACAGGTTTGGGAGTGGGAATCAAGAATTTCATTTTGAATATGTTTGGATAGAGAGTATAGATAGATATCCAACTGGAGATGCTAATGAGTTTATGGTATATTTGAATCTAGAATCAGTAGAAAAATCACATCTAGACATATTAATGTGGAAGTAGCCATCCTATAAATGACATTTAAAAACAAGAAACTGAATGATACTACCTAGGGAACGAGTGTAGATTGAATAAAAAAGTCATTTAAGAACTTGAACCCAGAGCTACTATAATATTTACTCCAAAATTTAGATGCAAAGGAGTAGTCAATAAAATAATCTGAAGTGGAACACCTAATGAGGTAGAAAGAACACTAAAAGAGAGAGGTGTTCTGAAAATCAAGTGAAAAAGTTATTTATTAAAGAATGTCCTATACCTAATTAAGCAAAATCAAGATGCCCAAAATATGCATGGTATAAACCAATTTGTGTAAACAACTGGATATTAAATAGACATAAAATTGTACATCAATGAATATTTCTATATATGTTTACATGTACCTTAAAAAATTCTAGAAAATGCATAGGAGTTATTAACCATAGCTACCTCCAGAGAGTAGCAGAGAAGAAGACTGCAGAGCGAAAAAGTACGCTGTTTTGTTTTAATTACCATTTTTACCTCTATCACTTTCATAATAAGCATTGTAAAAAGAAATAATAGCAATAAATAAAACTTTTTTTTTTGCAAAATACACAGTTATAAATGTTCTATATTTATGCAGGTTTCTATTTTTTATGTTATAATCCCCATTTAAAAAAAGGTTAAAAGTTCATGCAACCCTTTATGCACCTTTATTAATAAAAATTGTCTTTAAACAATACAATCAAAAACAAGGAAATTATAAAACTAATTCGTCTGATCTGAATAATAATATGTTAGTATCATTAGATCTAAAAAAAAAAGAGTAGCATAATATAGTAGGAAAAGAGCACAACTAACAGGCAGAGATTTAGGATTCTTACCTCAGGTAAGTCATGTAATACCTGTGCTTTAATTTCTTAGTTTAGGTAACTGAGACGTCATGATAATAATACCAACACAGTCATCTCAGTTATACAAAATTTGGTGACAATTAGATGAGACAATGCAAGTTAAAATTGGTTTGGAAACCAGAAAGCATATTAGATCTGTAAACTGCTGTCAGCATTAGGATCATTGGCTTGCTTTGCTGCAAGGAATCAATTTTATATGGTCTTTCTAGCCATGGTCTTGTAACTCCCACAAAATGATTGACAGGGACTATGCAAATTGAGTGACTTACGGTCTATCAAGAAGATTAGTCAGCTCATGGACCTGCTGGGAGAACCATGCCTTGAAATTGACAAGAAGTCTGCTTATATGAAGGCCAGCTCCACAGAGTTTTGGGGACACCTCATTACCATCAAGAAGAGTCTGGAGTGGAATATGTCCTTTGGACCTGGGGTCCCTGTGTTGAGAACCTCCTAGACCCAGAAGAAAGAGCTGTTATATAAGACTGGACATGGGTAATTTGGGGAAGGGTAAATGATTCCTCTTTGGGAATATGTTATTGGTTATTGTTTGCTCTCTTTAAATAATAATAATGGCTTTCACTTTGCCAACACTGTGTAATTGTCTCATATGTCTGGATTGATCACAGATGAACATAGCACCCATAGAATGGTTGATGCTGGTGGGTGTTATGTGCCTCATTCCTAGCAGTCTTATGGTTGCCTGAAAGTTTGAGGCATGAACTGTCTGCATCTGCAGTGAAGATAGGCAAAGCATATACTTGCCTATAAGTTAAATCTATGACAATTTGCTTTCCTAATTTCTATTACAGAAGGCGTGATCCCAAAGGTACTTTGTAGAACTTAATATTTATAAAGATGTTTCATATCTTTATTTTTTGGAGAGAAAATTTTTATATGTGATTCACTTATCTCTTCAGCACTGAAGAGCCCAAGGCTATTCCTTATACAGTATTCTTTAAAAGGCTCCTTCTCTTTCACTGCCTCAAGTGATAGGATTTTAACCAATTCATTCAAAAATAAAGCCCAACTTCCTTAACAGCCCTCATAGCTCAGACATTATTTTCATCAGCAAGCATACATTTTGTGTTTATCCATTCATCCCATTTGCTTTTAGATTTTTGTTCATGTGCCTATTATCTTTTCGGGATTTATGCTTTCAAGTAAATCATTGTTCTGATAGGAACTTCCTCATACCTACACACATGCACACACATATACACACACAAACAGCCATTCTTTAAAGTCTGGTTACCATCTTCCTCCTGAATTCTATTTTGCTACATTAAGTTTATTGCCAATAAGAAATATTCTGTCATATGCACTGTGAACACTGCACTGCAGGATAACCCATTTTCATCTATCCTAGTCAACTAGTATATTAAGTTTGAGTAACAATTAGAATATAAAATATACATCCCTCATAGCATACACAGTCCTAGTACTCAGTAAAAAGGAGGGAGGAGCTCCCTTCCTTTGACTTTTCAGACCCAGGAGTTTAATAACTCCCCAGTGTTGATACCCCTGGGAGCTTCACCACCTATTGTTGGTTCACTTAATTCTGCTCACACTTCTGAAGAGTTGTTGACTAAATCCTTCTAATCACTCCTTTAAATCATGCATTTCCAGCTGGGAAAAGACTGAAATACCTTGCTTAACAAAAATAAAACAAACAAAAATTAAAAAAAAAAAAATCTTCAATCTTCTGTGCACTTCTGGAACTGCACCTGCTCATAGCACATAAAGTGTAATTTACATCAATGTTCCAATGATCTTAAAGATGTAATTCACAAAAGGATGAGAAACAGATACTAGAAACCAAATCAGTACACTGCTTCCTTCACCAAAAAAGTTCTGCTACCGAAAAATGTAGGTCAAAATCAAATTGTGGTTAATGATGTAATTAATTTACATTCTTGAGATAATTCCTTATCTTACTACTAACCAGCAGCAGATAGGCCATGGATGAGACTTTGAGTAGCACTGATCTACATTAAGTTTATTACTCTATCAGTGTTTGCTGTTTTTTATGGTGTTGCACCAGCTGCACTTAACACTCGTCTGTCAGTTTGTAGTACTATAGTGGCTTCTAAGTTGTTGTGATGCTGGAAGCTGTGCCATTGGTATTTCAAATGCCAGCAGTCACCCATGGTGGACCGATATAAGCAGAGCATCCAGACTAAGACAGGCTAAGAAGAAGAACCTGGCAATCTATTTCTGACAAATATTGGCCAGGGAAAACCTTATGGATAGAAGCAGAAAATTTTCTGACATAGTCTGGAAGATCATTCCCTCAGACTGGAAGGCACTCAAAATACGGCTGGGGAAGAGCTACCTCCCCAAAGTACAGACGACCTTAGACATTAATGACTTAGATGGAGTAAAGCTTAAGGGACCTTCATTTGCTGGTGTGGCATCATTCAAAATGAGAAAAAAAAAAGAGCTGAAAACATCCATTAGTAATTGGAACAGGAATGTAGGAAGAATGAATCAAGGAAAATTGGAAGTTGTCAAAAATGAAAAGAATGCTTGAAGATCAATACACTAGATATTAGTGAGCTGAAATGGACTCGTACTGGCCAATTTGAATTAAACAATCGTATGGTCTGCTATGCTGTGCTTGACAAATAGAAGAGGAACAGAATCACATTCATTGTCAAAAAGCACATTTCAAGATCTACACTGAAGTACAATGCTGTCAGTGACAGGATAGTATCCATACGTCTACAGTGAATACCAGTTAATATGAACATTATTCAAAATTATGTACTAACCCCTAATGCCATAAATGAAATTGAAGAGTTTTATCAACCTCGGCAGTCCGAAATTGATCAAAAATGCAATCAGGATGCATTGATAGTTACTGGTGATTGGAATGCGAAAGTCGGAAACAAAGAAGAAGGATCAGTGGTTGGAAAACATGGCCTCAGTGATAGAAACGATGCCAGAGATCGCATGATAGAATTTTACAAGATCATGACTTATTCATTGGAAATACCTTTTTTCAACAACATAAATGGTGCCTATACACATGGAACACAGCTAATGGAATAATCAGGAATGAAATCCACTACATCTGTGGAAAGAGATGATTGAGAAGCTCAATATCATCCGTCAAAACAAAGCCAGGGGCTGACTGCATAATAGACCATCAATTGCAAGTTCAAGTTGAAACTGAAGAAAATTAAAACAAGTCCACAAGAGCCAAAGTATGACCTTGAGTATATTCCATGTGAATTTAAAGATCATCTCAAGAATAGATTTGATGCATTGAACACTAATGACCAAAGACCTGATGAATTGTGAGACGACATCAAAGATATCATACATGAAGAAAACAAAAGGTCATTAAAAAGACAGGAAAGACAAAAAATTACCAAAATGATCTTAGAAGAGACTCTATAACCTGCGCTTGAACATAGAGTAGCTAAAGCAAAAGGAAGAAATGATGAAGTAAAGAGCTGAACAGATTTCCTAGGGCAGCTCAAGAAGACAAAGTATTTTCATGAAATGTGCAAGGACCTGGAGTAAGAAAAGCAAAAGGGAACAACGTGCTCACCATTTCTAAAGCTGAAAGAACTGAAGAAAGAATTCAAGCATCGAGTTGCAATATTGAAGGATTCTATAGAGTCCCTATGATTCGGAACTGACACCAACAAGTTTTTCACTTTATGGGTAAAAATGACTGCAGCAAGAAGAATTGGTGGACGTACAACCATTTCAAGAGGGAGCATATGACCAAGAACTGATAGTACTGAAGGAAGAGGTCCAAGCTGCACTGAAGGCATTGGCGAAAAATAAGGCTCCAGGAATTGATGGAATACCAACTGAGATGTTTCAACAAATGGATGCCGCACTGGAGGTTCTCACTCTTCAATGCCAAGGAAATTGGAAGACAACTGTGTCACCAACTGACTGAAAGAGATCCATATTTGTACCTATTCCAGAGAAAGGTGCTCCAACAGAATGAGGAAATTATCAAATAATATAATTAATATCATAGAAAAGTAAAATTTTGCTGAAGATCGTTCAAAAGCAGTTGCAGCAGTACATACACAGGGAACTGCCAGAAATTCAAGCTGTTTTCAGAAGAGGACATGGAATGAAGAATATCGTTGCCGATGTTAGACGGATCCTGACTGAAAGCAGAGAATAGCAGAAAGATGTTTACCTGTGTTTTATTGAATATGCAAAGGTATTCAACAGTGTGGATCATAATAAATTATGGACAACATTGTGAAGAATAGGAATTCTAGAACACTTAATTGTGCTCATGAGGAACCTGTACTCAGACCAGGAGGCAGTTGTTCAAACAGAACAAGAGAATACTGCGTGGTTTAAAGTCAAGAAAAGTGTCCGTCAAGGTTGTATCCTTTCACCACACTTATTCAATCTGTATGATGAGCAAATAATCCAAGAAGATGGACTATATGAAGATGAACAGTGCATCAGGATTGGAGGAAGACTCATTAACACCCTGCAATATGCAGATGATACAACCTTGCTTGCTGAAAGTGAAGAGGACTTGAAGCACTTACTGATGAAGATCAAAGTCCACAGCCTTCAGTATGGATTACACCTCAATATAAAGAAAACAAAAATCTTCACAACTGGACCAATAAACAAAATTGTGATAAATGGAGAAAGTATTGACGTTGTAAAGGACTTCATTTTACTTGGATCCACAATCAACACCCATGGAAGCAGCAGTCAAGAAATCAAATGATGCATTGCATTGGGCAAATCTGCTGCAAAAGACCTCTTTAAAGTGTTAAAAAGCAAAGATATCACTTTAAGGACTAAGGTGCACTTGATCCAAGCCATGGTGTTTTCAATTGCCTCATATGCATGTGAAAGTTGGACAACAAATAAGGAAGACCAAAGAAGAACTGATGCCTTTGAATTAAGATGTTGGTGAAGAATACTGAATATACTATGGACTGCTGGAAGAACGAACAAATCTGTCTTGGAAGATGTACAAGTAGAATGCTCCTTAGAAGGGAGAATAGTGGGACTTTCTCTTGCTTACTTTGGACATATTATCAGGATGGACCAATCCTCAGAGAAGGACACCAAACTTGGTAAAATAGAGAGTCAGTGAAAGAGAAGACCCTCAAAGAGGTGGATTGACACAGTGGCTGCAACAATGGGCTCAAACATAGCAATGATTGTGAGGATAGTGCAGGACTGGGCAGTGTTTTGTTCAGTTTTCATGGGGTTGCTATGAGTTGGAACCAACACAAGGGCACCTAACAACAAAAACACCTGCTGTACTTGTCACACATTTGAAGGTTTGCATCACATCCATTTGCATTATAAAGGCCATGATTATAAGAACTTACTTTCTAAAGTGGAAGAAAGTAACACTGATATGAATTAAAAACTAGAGAAGGAAAAATCCTGCAGTCACAAAGGACGGTCTTCTTTTGAATCAGCTCATTACTTAATATTTGAATTTATTCGCTAAGGATTCTTTTATGTTAATTACAAGGACTATCACTTTAAGGTATCATAAAAGTTGTATAACTTAAACAATCAAGGTATATTAATAAAGAATAATTAGAATTCTAGTTTTAACAGTTTGTTTTAGGTAAGGAAGGAAGCTAAGAAAAGAAGAAGGATATGAAAGGAGTAAAGATAAAGAAATCAAGAAATATTTTTCCATAAGATATAATACTGAAGATTTTCTTTCTAAAGTAAAATCAGGTTTGGAATTTGCTGTTCTAACTATCCTGAAGGAAAAATAGAAAAACAAAAGCTATAGTCTTTTAAAAAAATAAAACACAAAGAGATGCAAGTTAATAATGTCTTCAAAACAAGTATAAATTAACTTCATTGTATTATTGTTTATTTTGTAGTTATTATGTATTAAGCTATATGTACAATATGCACTGTCTGTTTTATTTTGTCTTTCAAATGGTTAATGATAAGTTACATTTATGTGTGTTTGATATATGCCACAAGGAGCCCTGGTGGCACAATGGTAAGTACTCAGGTGCTACTTGAAAGGTTGGATGTTCGAACCCACCCAGAGGCTTTGTAGGGGAAAGACCTGGTGATCTGCTTGCATAAAGATTACAGCCAAGAAAACCCTATGGGGGCAGTTCTACTATGTCACATAAGGTCACTTTGAGTCAGAATTGACTCAATGGCACCCAACAACAATATATGCCACAAGCAGTTTGGAATGCTTTATATGCATTAATTCATTTAATATTCACATCAACTCTGAGGTAAGTACCTTTATTATATCCATTTTCAGAAGAAGAAACTGAAACAAAAAGAGGTTAAGCAACTTTCTCATAGATACAACTGATAAGTGCCAGAGTTGGAATATGAACCCAGGATTCACTCTCTTAGGCAATCTATTTTTATCATCCACATTTTACAAAGGAGAAAACAGTTTTAAAATGATTGATTTTTTAAGATGATACACAAATAAATAATGGAGCTGGGGCACAAATATAGATCTATTTTCAGGTTCTAATAATACAGTTAGAAGTAAGAGCCAGTAGATCACCTACTCTCAAAACTCCCAGAACATAGATAATCAGTGACCAGCTAGCCAGTAGCAGTGAGAGTCATAGACCATTGGCCTCCAGACTCCACTGACTGGAGACATCAAGTTCTTTCAGGGACACAGTGCCTTACCGTTTAGGTCTAAGATACTTCAAATGAAGGTAATTGATGAATGAATCAAATGATTTTTTCTCTCCTATTACTTCACAGACCACTCTTTGATGCTAAATCCTTGATCATTTAGAAAGATACTATACTTAATGCTTCCACTCTTGAAATACTTTCTATCTAGTCACAACCTAGAATCAACATAGGAATAGCTAGAAGCTAGGGTCAAAATAATTTCTAATGAGGCAGCTGCAACATGTGTAAAAAAAAAGAGCCTAAATTATACTTCAGCCAATGCTTTGATAGATTAAGTTCCTTTAAATTAACTCAAATTCACATTTAAAAAAAATATTCATGGTGTGAATAAACTTCATGTTCATTCCAATAAGCTAATGCACTTGTAATCTTAATTTTAATTTTAATTTTTTAATAGAATTAAGAGAGAGTGAGAAAGTCTGTGTGGTGTGTGTGTGTTGTTTGAAAACAAGAAACTAAGATCTTAGGGCTATATACATTAAAAAGAAAAAAAAAGCAGATGCTTCTTTTATGAAAGAATACAGATCTATACAGACCTCAAACCAAAAAAAAAAAAAAGAAAAAAGCTCATTACCATCGAGTTGATTCCGACTCATAATGATCCTATAGGACAGAGTAGAACTGCCCCATAGGGTTTTCAAGGCTGTAATCCTTACAGAAGCAGACCACCACATCCTTCTCCCGTGGAGTGGCTGGTGGGATCAAACTACTAACCTTTAGCAACCGAACGCTTTAACCACTATGCCAGCAGGGCTCCTCATAGACCTCAGGGTCTCAATATTCCCCTTAATATGATTTTTCAGTTTTGCTCTGTGTGACATAACTATTTTAAAAAAATATGAACTCAAGATGCTGAGCCAGTATTCTTTGAGCTTCATGTTAGCGAGCTCATTCCATAAGATTAATCTTTGGATTCAGTAAAACGTAAAGCAATTATTTAAATCAGACCCTAAAGCAGGAGATATACTTTGCAAATACAGGTTCAATAGCGCAAAACCAATATATTTGTTCATTAGCAGAGGTGAAAATCAGACCCTGAGTTTTTATTAATAATTTAATAATAATGATCAAATTATCATATCTGAAATCCAAAACTGACTTTTTCAAGTGAATATTTGTAAAAAGAAAGAAAAGACAACCCCCCTTGCCTGATGTCTTTGAATTATGGTGCTGGTGAAAAATATTGAATAGACCATGGACTGCCAGAAGAAGTAACAGGTCTTTGTTGGAAGAAGTACAGCCAGAATGCTCTTCAGAAGGGAGGATGGTGAGATGTTGTGTCACGTACTTTGGACATGTTATCAAAAGGGACCAATCCCTGGAGAAGGACATTATGCTTGATAAAGCAGATGGTGTCAAAAAAGAGCAAGCCTTTCAAGGAGATGGATTGACACAGCTGTTACAATAACTACAAATGTCACATGACTAGGCAGTGTTTCATTATGTTCTACATGGGGTTGCCATGAGTTGGAACCAACTTGAAGTCACCTAACAACAACACTATCTCAAAATTTCCTAAACCTAGACATTTAATTTTAGATTATTACGAGAATGTTTAACTTGTGAGACTGATTTAGGTTCTAGGCTTTTTATTTCTCTCTGCTTTGCTGCTTCCTATTTGAGGACATGAGTGTATAATGAACAGGATAAAGAAGCAGACGTGGGGTGATTATAAAGTGAAATCAGTACATTCTTTAAGTTACTAAAAGATTAGATGGAGAAATGGAGTGATAGTATTATCAATGTAGCTAATTTTTAGAACTGTTTTTGAATTTCAATTATAGTTTTATATTTGTTCCCAATTGTGATTTGAGACTTTTGATCATCAAAATGATTAACTAGCATATATATTTTTATCTTTTTTTTTTTTTAATAATACTTTATTGTGTTTTGGGTGAAAATTTACACAGTAAATTAGGTTCTCATTTAACAAGTTCAATACGAAATGTTCAGTGACATTAGTTACATTTTTCACAATGTGCCAACATTCTCTTTAATTGTGTTCTTGTTGTTCTGTTTCCAGTACTCTAGTTTCCTTGCCCCTTATCTTCTCATCTTTGCTTTAGAGTAATTGTTGCCCTTTTGATCTCATATAGTTGGTGTTTTAGTAGTGCACCATACTTACAGGTAATATTCTTTATTTTGTGGTGTTCTTGTTGATGTTGTTAGGTGCCATCGAGTCAGTTCCAACTCATAACAACCCTATGTACAACAGAACGAAACACTGCCCGATCCTGTGCCATCCTCACGACTGTTGTGCTTGAGTCCGTTGTTGCAGCCATTGTGTCAATCCATCTCATTAAGGGTCTTCCTCTTTTTCGCTGACTCTCCACTTTACCAAGCATGATGTTCTCCTCCAGGGATTTGTCCCTCCTGATAGCATGTCCAAAGTACGTGAGACAAAGTTTCACCCATTCTTGCTTCTAAGGGGAATACTGGCTGTACTTCTTCCAAGACAGATTTGGTTTGTTCTTCTGGGAATCCATAGTATATTCAGTATTCTTCGCCAACACCATAATTCAAAGGCATCCATTCTTCTTTGGTCTTCCTTATTCATTGTCCTGCTTTTGCATGCATATGAGGCGATTGAAAATATCACGGCTTGGGTCAGGCGCACCTTAGTCTTCAAAGTGATATCTTTGCTTTTGAATTCTTTAAAGAGGTCTTTTGCAGCAGAGTTGCCCAATGCAATTAACTAGCGTATATTTTTAAGTGGTTTTAATAGAATCATAGTTTCTGGTTTCAGAAGTACCAGGAGACTCTTTAAGAAATTAAATGATCCGTCTTCTCTGCCTTCATCCATGCAAGATATTTAAGGTAAATCAGATTTACCATTGATTAACTGTAAAACAAATCAGTAAGTCATTTAAATATTTCTGTTCTTCAATTAGAGTAAAAAAAGACATATCTTGAATTAAACATGGCAAGTCAGGCATAAATATGCCAAAAAATTTTACATTTATTTTTGTGCTACAAACAATAAATTTACTGCTAATTAGAGAGATCAGATATTGATAACTTGCTTAAACTAAGTGAAAATTGTTATGGAGCCATAAACTTTGTTTATTTATTGCATGATTAACGGCAAAATTTTCACATGTTTATGAAAGTAACATATTATGGTTGTTATTATGTGCCCTTGAGTCGGTTGATACTCATAGTGAACCTATGTACAACAGAACAAAACACTGCTTGGTCCTGTGCCATCCTCACAATTGTTGTTATGCTTGAGCCCATTTTGCAGCCACTGTGTCAATCCATCTCGTTGAGGGTCTTCCTCTTTTTTGCTGACCCTCTACTTTACCAAGTATGATGTCCTTCTCCAGGGACTGATCCCTCCTGATAATATGTCCAAAGTATGTGAGACATAGTCTTGCCATACTTGCTTCTAGGGAGTGTTCTGATTGTAATTCTTCTGAGACAGATTTGTTCGTTCTTTTGGCAGTCCATGGTATATTCAGTATTCTTTGTCAACACCACAGTTTTAAGGTGTCAAATCTTCAGTCTTCCTTATTCATTGTCCGTCTTTCACATGCATATGAGGAGATTGGAAACACCATGGCTTGGGTCAGACGCACCGTAGTCTTCAAGGTGACATCTTTGCTTTTCAACATTTTAAAGAGGTCTTTTGCAGCAGATTTGCCCAATGCAATGTGTCTTTTGATTTCTTGACCACTGCTTCCATGTGTGTTGATTGTGGATCCAAGTAAAATGAAATCGTTGACAACTTCAATCTTTTTCCGTTTATCATGACGTTGCTTATTGGTTCACTTAAGCAGTGAGGCTTTTTGAGGTGTAATTCATAGTGAAGACTGTGGTCTTTGTTCTTCATCAGTAAGTGCTTCAAGTTCTCTTCACTTTCTGCAAGCAAGATTGTGTCATTTGCATAATGCAGGTTGTTAATAAGTCTTCCTCCAATCCTGATGCCCTGTTCTTCTTCATATAGCCCAACTTCTCGGATTATTTGCTCAGCATACAGATTGAATAGGTATGGTGAAAAGATGTAACTCTGAAGCACACCTTTCCTGACTTTAAACCACGCAGTATTAAAGTAATGAATTGGTGCACTGGAAAGAAGGAAATGTTTTCTTTAATTTTAGTTTTCCTATAATGTTATAGTTAATAATGTAGTAGGAGGAGGAAGACAAAGAGGATAAAATTATATTACCAGAAAGAGATAAAATACGCATCAAAATGATTTTATATTATATGCTTCCCTTTTCATTCATTGACCAAGTCAGTGATCATCCACTGTCTTAGTTGTCATGGAAGCACTTTGTGAGGTGTCAACACGATTCCTTTCAGCAGCCTGTAATCTTACAAAAATAAAAACCCAAACCCATTGCCTTCAAGTAGATTTCGACTCCTAGTCACCCTATAGGACAGAGTAGAACTGCTCTATAGTGTTTCCAAGGCTGTAATCTTTATGGGAGCAGATTGACACATATTTTTCCCTGCAGAGCAACTGGTGGGTTCCAACCTCTGACCTTTTGTTCAGCAGCCAAGTGCTTAATCTCAGTGCCACCAGGGTTCCTTGTAATCTTATAAAAACCAACAAACCCATTGCCATTAAGTCGATTCCAACTCATAGTGACACGTAGGACAGAGTAGAACTGCCCCATAAGGTTTCCAAGGCTGTAATCTTTATGGAAGCAGACTGCCACATCTTTCTCCATAGGAGCAGCTGGTGCGTTCAAACTGCCAGTCTTCCCTGTAGCAGCCGAGCACTTAACCACTGTGCAACCAGGCCTCACTGTAATCTTATAGAGGAGTTAAAAACATACATACAGATCATTCCACTACCAGACTATATATTATGAATACTCCATGTGAGCTGCAAACCAGAAATGGTTTGGAAATCAAAAGTGTGTGACAGAAGGCTTCACACTGAAGGAAGGAATAAATGTTCATGGAAGGGAGAACAGCAAACTATTTCTTCGGTGATGCAGATAACCTCACCAAATAAAGTTGGAAATTTTCCAGTTGACTAAACATAATTTTAGTCCTGATTACCTCATCTTTTCTTGCTAATTATTATCATTAGCAATTAGTTAGGTTTAATAACATTTTTCCTACCAGAAAAACAAATTTACAGTGTAGTTATGAAACTCTGTTCTGGAAAGAACATCATATACAAACGCTGGGAGCTCTGATAACTTGTAGCAGCTTGGTTTGAAGTATGTTCTGTGGAATGTGATCCCTTCTGACATCTCAGCAAACAATTTTGGAAAACTGTACATAAAATGGAAACCCTGGTGGCGTAGTGATTAAGAGCTATGGCTGCTAACCAAAAGATCGGCAGTTTAAACCCACCTGAGGCTCCTTGGAAAGCCTATGGGTCAGTTCTAATGTGTGCTATAGGGTCGCTATGAGTTGGAATTGACTCGATCGCAATGGGTTTGGTTTTCTGGGGTTTTCTACATAAAACAGCTTCCTCCTAGATGAGATATTCACAATGCCTATTGCAAATTAATGGTCCTGAAATCTGCATAATAAAATCAGTTACACTAACTTAAATCAGTATTGCCAAACTTATTTTGCCACAAAATCCTTTCAGTTAATAGGCAACATATATTAACATGTATTAACAAGTCTTGTGTTTGGGCAGCAACATAAAGTAATGGTTAAAATCATTGGCTCTGGGGATGGATTACCTGGACTGTGATTCCAGGCTGTTAGTCTCTCTGTGGATTAGTGTCTTCAAAATGAGGATGGTAATAGGATGGCCAATAGATTTGCGTGTGTGTGTAAGAAATAAACAAGGCTTTGTGTGTGTGTGTGTATGTGTGTGTAACTTTGAACAATGCCTGACACATGGTAAACAATATAAAAAATGCCATAATTATTCGAGCACCTTCCTCTGGATCCATTACGGTAAGCTTCTGAGATACAAGCATATATAAAGTGGAATTGCATTTCACTTGTATAAAAATTCAAGTGGACTTTTTCACTGGTGACTCTAGCACCTGGACAGAAGACTAGGATTTCTCCTGTTGCCATTGGTGTCAGCAGAGGACCCCAGGAAACACAGTGGTGTGACCAGGCGCGTGATACATTGTAAAGTTTGAGATGCCATTAGTACAGTCAAGCTGTCATGTCCACTAGGTTGCAGACTATATTATGATGTTCTTTAGCCTGGAACAAAGGACCGGACTTTAAATAAATGTGTCACTTCCTCTTTTGGGCACACCCCTGGTATTCTAGTAACCCTTAGTACATGGATTTTGCCTCGTCTTTTGTCTTCCTAAAGACTCTGTAATTGTCTTGTTGAAGTATTTCTGTTCATGAACCTTATATTTTATGTGCTTCATCCACATGTTGATATATTCCCAGTGAAGATTCAATAGGGTAATGTGTGTCCCTGATTCTGCACATGCCTTGTCATGACATGCTCCTGTCTATAATAGTGCTTCACCAGGTAAAGATTCCCCCAGACTGGGAACATTATCTTAGAGCATGAGTATATTGGAAAAGATGTCCACAAGAGTCTGATACAGCTCACATGATAGCCCTTGAGAATGTCTATACTGTATAATGTGCTTAGTAACTACTAGGTACTTGTTAAATGTGAGTTTGTAGATAAGTTTTTGTATCATAGCCCTTTTGGGACAATTTTTATTGTATGTATCACCTTGCTGTTCTGTTCAGTTAATGGGATCTGTTGTAGTAGAATTTTTGCTTTATTAGACATCAGTAAGGAGCAGATTGGGATATAGCTTTCAAAAACTTATAGGTTTGGTCCAACTATCATTCCCACTTTTCTTTCACTAGACTTCAGTTTCTTCATCTGCATAATAGGGATAGTTACACCTTGTCTTTGTCACAGGGAGCCCTGGTGGCATAGTGGTTAAGAGCTCAGCTGCTAAACAAAAGGTCTTCAGTTCAAATCCACCAGCTGCTCCTTGAAAACCCGATGGGGCAGTTCTAAGTTCTACCCTGTTCTATAGGGTTGCTATGAGTCAAAATTGACTGGATGGCAACAGGTTTTTTCGTTTTGTTTTTTGTCACACAGTTTTATAAAGAAAATGGGGGAGAAAATGCAAAATAACTGGAAAATGTTCTATATATGTAAAATGGAATTTCCTTTACTATCAGTGTTATCATTATTTTTGTTAACAATAGTGGCATTTTAGTTGTAAAGAATGTTGCTTGGTTAATATCTTTGGTGATGCAAATAAATTGAATTAAATAGACAGCAAAGCAAGGAGTAGCCTGTCTTCCAATTTCTTTATCAACAGTCACTAAATTGATAATGCAAACCATATTCCAAATAATTCATGAAAAATTTATGTTTCTTTTGGCTATGATCATAGACAAGTAAGCAAGCCACCCATTGTGTTTTATTTTCATGATATTTTTCAAATATCACCACTGGATCCTCATGTGATGCACACATCCATCATTACATAGGCCACACAGATATGGCTGGGACTCAGTGATTTAATGTTTTGACAGAACTTTCTTCCCTTGGGCTAGTTCTTCCAATATAGCAGAGAATTTCCAAAACAACTCTTAAAAGAACAAACAGTGTTTCTGCGATTTTTCAGTTGGGTAACTCCTGACAGTCCCTTAAAAGCATGAAGGAAGTCAACTTTTGGAGATCTGCAGTATAAACTGAAGCGTATCATTGCCCCAAGAGATAAGAAACCTTACATGCTAAAATGGAAATCAAGTCACTGGCAATATCAGCAACAAGCACGCTGTCACTTTTTTTGTTGTAATTCTTTTGACAACCTCTAAGGACATTCAGTGTATGTTATATTTCAAGACTACAATTTGTTAACCTTTAATCAAAAAAGTTGAAGAGTGTTCCCTGTACCCAATACCTTATTTCATCAAAAAGAAGAAGTCATTGCTTGAAGCTTTGTTTAGAAATCAGTGATTTATTCTGAAATAACATTGAAATTTATAGCATATTAAGAGTATTCTATAGATTTTTTTTCATCATAATACTGACAAGGGAACATTACTTGTGACACAGTGGAAATAAGTAATTCACTAGCAAGTTACAATATCCTTTTCCTAATTTAGTTGCTGAGCTTCTATCTAAAGAGACAGCTTTTGTACTTTTATGCAAAAGTAACCCTTGTACAAAAGTTAATTTTAATGAAAAAATAGAAATAATAAGCATTTAAACAGAGAGTTAAAATTGACAAGTCATTGACAATGTAGCTAATATAAGATAATATAAACTTCTGTGTGCAATAGTCACTGTTGTTGTTATTGCTAGGTGCCATTGAGTCATTTCAGACTCATAGCAACCCCACATGGCAGAGTAGAACTGCCTCATATGGTTTTCTAGGCTATAATATTTATGGGAGCAGATTGCCAGGTCTTTTCTCCCACAGAGCCAGTGGATGGGTTTGAACCGGTTAACAGCCAAGAGCTTAACCACTACACCACCAGGGCTCCTTGAAATAGTCAACTGCCAGTTGCAGTCTATGGCTTTCTAAAATGGAGGGGAAAAAAAAAACATGTCAAGATACTACCTGACTGCAACATCAGAAACGGATTTTAAATTACTACTGGATTTCCAAATATTCTATAACATGAGCATATATTATCTTTATAATCAGATGAAGACAATAAATTCTATTTTTGAAGATCATGCCTCTTTGCAAACAATCTTTACTATTTTCATACTGTGAGGATTTTCTTCTATTTATAATTTAGTCAGTAAACAGTTTGCATCTCAATACATATGTATTCCCTTCTCTTCCCATAATATTTTCTATATTCTTTACAAGACATTTGCATTGCATCTTTTCTACCATTTTAAATCTAACTTAATCATCTATAGTTATAATTCCATCCCTAATGCTGAAAGAGATTTGGAATGTAGTATCATCACTGCCAAACATATCAAAGATCATAGACATGGCTCAGGACTAGGCAACATTTCATTCAGTTATACATAACATAGGAGGAGCTGGCTCCATGCCAACTAACACCATCATCATCAACCTAGACAAGATATTTAAACTGTAGGGTTGTGTCTTGCTCTGATTTCTTTGCTTCCCCTGCTTAAAAGCTTTTTTTAACCCTCCGATTTTACTTTATATGATGTAGACACAATTTGCATTCATTTTCGTTAAGGGCTTAGTTATAAACTCCTTTTGAACTAAGCTATAACAGTGAGAGATCCATTCTTTACCTCCACTCTATTTAAAATGTAAAATTTATGTAAATAGAGTTCCCAGATATCAAGAGCACCTGAGCATATAGAACAAGTCTAGAACTAACTGGGGTTGAAGGGAAGGAGTACAGTACATGTTAAAACATAAAGAACAACAGACCAAATGACTAGGCAAGATGATAGAATGTGTACACAAAATATTCCAAGTGGAGCAAAATGTCTACAAAGCACATTCTAAGAAATAATAGACTTACTAAGCCAGAGAATTGTAAAAATACACATTTTATTCATTTTTTTCATGAAATCTTTGTAAACTAGCTGGTAAAAGAACTAGCTTGCAGATACAATAGCACTCTAAGGATTTAGAAACTTGAGTTTAAAACTTTCCTAAAAGAGCAAAGCCACACATATATTGTGGTGGTGTTATTGTTTTATTTAATTCTGGGCATCATTAATTTTTGGAGAGAATGTGAATTCAATTCAGGCATAGGTGTGCTTTTCTGAGTCCCCATAACCATGCAGAAGTTTGAGAGGACTGGTAGTTGATATTAAGTGAGGAAGGAATTCTTCTAGACAAGCCATAAGAAAGTAATTCCCATGATAAGTCAGAGTTGACAGTCTAAAATGAATCTTTCTAGGGAATGATTTTTAGAACTTAGTTTGTAATTTTTCACTTGCAAAAGGTGTATATTGAACAAGATCAAGTTGGTCTTGTTAAATCTTTTTTATGGCATTTCCTCCAGATGTTTCTGTCACTTCTTAAACCTACTTCATATTTGATAAATGTACAAGATAGTTTGGAGGTAACCTCAATAACACATTTACATGAATAAATACATAAGGGCAGATTCAGAATTATACACTTTAAATAATCATGGTTCTTGAGCCTTAGAAGACTTAAAAAGTATTTTATTAAAATCAGCACAATTTAAAGCAAAATTTAAAAAACTAACAAATAATCTTCTAAACTATTTCGTTTTTGAATATATGAATAAAAATGTGCTGCTACATTTTTTCCTCTTAACAGTTAGAAACATGAGCCCAAAAAAGCATTGCAAGAAATCTTCTCTGTCGGTTCAAAACTAAAACGCAACTACTTTACATGTCTGTTACGTGTTTTAGATACACAATCAACTATTATTGTCCATAATCAAAGGTGAAAACTACAAGACATGCAATCAAATTCAATCTTTAACTTGAGCTAAGAGAAAATGCCCAGGCCTGAAATTCAACCTCTTTTTTAATTGATCATGGAATTTAGGCAATCATTTGAATTTCTGATTAGTAAGTAGGTCTATTATGCTACTCCTTTCTGCCTGTCTCACATTGAAATTATGAGAAAATAGATTTGAAAACAGAAATGTACTATACAGTTCAGAGGTAATAACTTAGGAGTCCTGCCTGTTGTGGTGACTACCCACCCTCTTGGACCTCACAGCACCCACTCAGCTTTAGCCTCCATGCTCCATCCACAATGACCTTCATCATTCGTGTGGTCTTTCAACTGAGTCACACCGCTCTAGCAACAGGCTTGGGGCACATATTGTTCTACTGAGAACGCTCTTTTGACCTCTATATGTCACACGTACCTCCGGTAACCTTCTTAGTCTTGTTCTATTCATCTTCAGAGCTTAGCTCAGGCACCTATTCCTCAGAGAAGCTTTCCCCAAACTACACCACAACACTGCTGCCTCTCCTCCCCTCCTCCTACTTTGATAAAGAGTTTAATAAAGGTCTCTGTCATAAATCCTCACAGCCTTCATACCTTCCTTTCAAAACACGTCTTGGAGTTTTGATTTTACATTCATTTATGCCTATTTGTTTTTTGAAAGTTCTATGAGAGTAGAAATCAAATTGGTGTTTGTTAATCATGGTATTCCCAGGACTTAATGCAGCAGCAGACACATATTAGATGTTTAATAAATAGTGGCTCAATGTATCTGATATATAAGATACAGATCTAAACATCTCTCTCTCTCTTTTTTTGTTTGTTTTTAGGTATTTGCTTAAATACTAGGTACTTCCTTGACCACCCTATTTAAAACTGCATCACACCAATTCCTAACCTTCCTTATCGTCTTTCTTTGCTTTAATATATAGCATTTATTGTCATTTACTATACGATGTACACCAACACCAGCTACATTGTAGGGACAGATAATAAATGATTAATTAAAACATAATAGAGCTTTGTCTTATTAGGGATCATAATTGTTTGAGAAATGCGATTCCTTCTTAATATTCATTAAAGTCTGACTTGAAATTTGATTTTAAACCTCTTTGACATTGGAATTGTACTTTGGGCTTCAAGAGGATAAGGAGTATGAAGTTGTGTCATTAAATAGTGTTTCTTCAAACTGGACTCTGCCTAGATTCAAATTCTGACTTTAATACTTAAAAGCTATGTGGCCTTAAATAAGTTATTTAATCCTTTTGAGCCCCAATTTCTTCAATCATAAAATTGGGGGAGGATCATAATAATAGTTTCTACTCACTAAGGTTCCTATGAAGATTACACAAGACGAGACATGCAAAGTGCTTACCACCGTGTTTGGTATATAGCAAATGCTCAGTAAAATTCGCTAATGTTGCTGTTACCAAAATAACGATGCCAGTTCAAGAGATTGTTTCTAAAAATATAAGAAAATACAGATATTGACACAGTTGCATCTGCAGATCTTGACAGAATCATATGCTTTCTT
Source organism: Dugong dugon (assembly GCA_030035585.1). Lineage (NCBI taxonomy): Eukaryota > Metazoa > Chordata > Mammalia > Sirenia > Dugongidae > Dugong > Dugong dugon. The sequence goes on along the minus strand of CM057475.1, from coordinate 33,996,995 downwards.
TGATATGCTGTTCCATGTTGCCCACACCCTGATAATTACCACTGATACAATTGCCACCGATATAATTGCACAGTGGTTAAGCATATGTCTGCTAACCTGCTACCCGAAAGGTCAGCAGTTTGAACCCACCTGCGACTCTGCAGGATAAAGATATGGCAATCTGCTTCCTTAAAGATCACAGCCTTGCAAACCCTAAGGGGCAGTAGTCTGTTCTATGCGGTCGCTATGAGTTGGGATTGACTTAACATCAACAAGTTTGGTTTCTATGTATAACAACCCCTGCTGTTACATTGGATGGGGTGAGCATACAAAAACATTTAAGAGTCCCTTCCTCCAAAAACACTTGTGTGAAGAATTATAATCTAAGACAATATATGAGATATGCTTTAACAAATATAACAAAATAATTGCTCTAGAAAAACAGTGGATAAAGGGCTTCTGTGCTGCTGTGTTAATCAGGAAATTTCTGCACGGAGGGTTGAATTTTTACATGGAACTCTAGAGTTGGTCAAGGAAGTCCTACAGAAGGTAACTCCTATCAGTTTATAAAAATAAAGGCTTCCCTTCTTCTCCCTCCCAAACAAATTGGAGATACTCAGTCTTACTGGAAAATATGATAAGAAGCAACAATCACAAGAAATTTTGATTTTACAAAAAATCTGTATGGATATAAGTTCATCATTCTTACGCAAGCTAAAATTCACTTCTCACAATCAGATACTAAAACAGTTTTATTAACTAGAATTACTTGATGAAAAAATTACTTTTAAATAGCAAAATACATGCATTTTACATTTTTAAAAAGATTTTTTTTTTTACTTTCAAGCAACAATATAAACTAGAAAAAAAATGCTAGTGTTTTATCAATGTTTTTGGTATCTGTTTAAAATACATAAGAGTAGGAGTTTTCATTAATACATCAAATATTTGTGCAAAGTATGGTTTTGTAGTGCTTGAAAATTATTTTTTTTGTTAATTATAAATATTCCTTCTACACCCTTTACATTAGTCATATATTCCACCAATTTTTCTTCACAAATAATATGAAGACAAAAAAGTTCAATGCAGCCTCTGCTTGAAATAGAATAAATCCTGAATTGATGTTTGATTCATTATATTTTACGTTAATTACAGTTTATTCAATCAGAATATCCTCATTTTTTATTATTAAAAAAAATAAGGAGGGAAGAGTATTCCAATGGAACGAAATCTGACGGTCATGAGAGTGATATTTTTCACCTAAAATAACTTGCTCTTAGTTCACATTGAAAGATTGCAAAAGCAGCAGCCATGGAGACATGGAGCTTGGGAGATCTTTGTCAGTTGGAATATGTCAGAAATAGAAGCTCATTTTAACAGAGATAAACCAGGCTGTGTTGAGAGAAGCCTGTGCCAGAAACTTGTGAACTCGACCATCCCAGAGATGACTTTGACACTGTACATTTTTAAAAGGTAGCATTGATCAGATTCCAAGGTAGCAGTTATTCTATCTAGTTTCACGAGCACATCCTAATTAACCAACTGGTATCTCCAGGTAGCCATGACCTCAGGTTATGGTTCCCTAAGGATTCATACCAGGCACCTGAATGACCTCATGCATGTAGTTAGTTTTATTTGGGAGGATTTATCTCCTCTTCTCTGAGTCTAAATGATGGTGCTTTTAATCTCAATGTCCCTAGTTTCCAAGCTGCAAAATTTGCGGGTTTATTGTTCTATCCATGTGCTTTTCTTTTAATCTTATTATTTTTACAATTTGTTACTGTAAAAAAGAAGGATAAAATATATCACCTCCTTCATTGAGGATATGAAAAATTAAAAGGTCCATATCAGTACTCTTAAGAAAAGAATGGAGTGTGTATGTACTTATATTCCCATGATAAACAGACAATTCAATCAGTATGTATTGTTAGGGTAAATATCAACTATTATAGCCTTCTTTAAAATTCAGTAAGGTAATTTTTTATCAAAATTTTAAAACATAAATAACCCCTAAAGAACAATACCATTCTAGGGGTATTATCACAAAAAGAAAAAAAATTATTATAAAAATTACATGCAAAGAGATATTAACTGGGACTGTATTTGTAATGAGGGAAAACTGGAAAAAAAGCTTAATGCCCATCACTGTGTGAATGATTCTATACATAGTACATTTCTACCATAAATATTAGGTAACTATTCTTAAAAGTGACAAACTTCCAGTTCCAGCAAAATGACAAACTAGGCTAGTGCTGAAATCCTCTCTCTCTGAACACTTGGAGATGCTGGATCAAGTGTAATTGCCTCCCACCTAAGAAAAAAAAAAAAAAAACTCTGGCTTTATGTACAAAAGAAGAGAGAAATCTCCAGCTGCAAGATAAAAAGAGAAAGCCAAAGCCAACATTAAGCAGGTGAGCAGCCCTGGAGGGTATTAGATCCTTGTAATGGCTAAATGTTCAGGTTAGGTTTAAACACTCCCCAGGGAGAAGAGACGAAGACCTCCAACAAATACAACAAATACCAGTGAAAGGAAGACACAATCACATGACCCACTGATCCAGACAGATGACAAGGAAGGTTTGGTAGATACTGTTGATAAAGCTCCAGTACACACCAGGCTGCTTCCCACTAACACCTGTGACTTTTATCTAAGGACTTTTTTTTCCCCCAGCCCTCGGTCATACACAGTGCAAGCAAGCAGTGCTGGAAGAGTCACCAAGGAGCTCTCACCCAATGATAGATAGTGAGTTGGTAGATAAATACCTCAACATCCTCATTAATTCATGTAAGTGAGTGTTCTACACTAACTCTTCAAATTCCCCAGCAGGATTGAGCTCCTGTTGCCCACAGTACTAATGCATTCTTTACTGGCTTTCTTCTCTTCCCTGTCTTACTTGGCTACTTTCCTACTGATTTTCCCAGTGTCATTTTCCAGATTGAGTACATACTTGCACTTGAGCTCTTATGTCAGGGTTCTAGAGGAATTTAATCTAAGATAGAAGCCTACTTTTATCCTGAACCTGGGTAGAAAAATTTTCTCCCAAAGAAACTTGAAGCTTCATCTCTCATTGATATGGAATCCAAATCTACTCTATTCAGGTGGTACAGAGAAACTACAAACTAAGATAATGTTTTTAAAATATTGATGTATTTAAAAAATTATTACAGGAAAGTGAGGCACAAAGAACATCTACAAGAAGAAAATTCACAATTTATATGGAGAGAAATTTCAATAGTAACCCATGTGAGAATTCCATGGGGTGGAAAAATAATTTACTCTTAAAATGAACTTATAATTAAAAATTATTAAATACACAGAGGAACAAAGAATTGTGAGAGTCAGAAGATGCAATAAACAGAAGAATCAACACCTCCGAGACATACTAAACAACAATAATAAAAAAAGAAGAAAGCTATAAAATAAAGACATTTAAATAATGAAAGAGGAAATTTTGTTAAAGTTGGTGGAAAAAAGGACTTTATGAAGACAAGAATAATGAGGTTTGAAAATGAACCAGAGAGCTATTTTATAAATGAAAAAAATAAAGGATTATTTTTAATAGAGTGAATGGATAAGATTGCAACTAAAGACAAAATGAATGACCCTGAAGAGCTATCTCAGAAAATTATGCAAAATGTAGCACAGAGCAGCAAATGGACTGAATATATATATCTATATAGACATTGGAGACTAGAGATTCCTAAGGAGCAGACCTAATAGACACTTAATTTATGAGTTAAATCTATTAATACTTGCCTTGGAAAGTTTTTCACGATGTATTACTAAGTGAGAAAAATAAGAAGCAAGTTAGTTAATATGATCTAACCTCATTTGTGTGAAACAAAAAACACCAAATACTAAAAGAAAACTGTGTGTGTGTAAGCTTAGATGACCATGGCAGAAGTAATTGAAAACTACACACTAGATTGTTAAAGGCACCAAAGTTATAATAGAGAAAATGGAAGAAGGAAAGAGAGTAGAAGATAAAAAAAATAATCAATCAAGTATATTTTAAAAAATGAAAACTTTTAAAAACTGTGCTATGATCCCATTTATATAAATTATATATGTCTGTCTACTGTGGACATAGTGAAATGCATGAGAGAATGACCATCGAAATAACAATGATAAGTTATTGTCAGGTGTATTCATGTGATTGTTACTTTCTTTTTGAAAAGCCCATATATACTCTGATTAATTTCTTTAAATTAACATGTGTTTTTATGCAATTAGATATAAAATATATATTTCAATGTGGAAAAATTATTTTTCTATCTTCATCTTTCACCTTACTTCTGCCATCGCAAAGGCCATGATATTTGTAATGTGAAGAAGGAGTACAGGAAGTTGGACATATTCCTGTACTGAGGTTTGTTGCTATGATGCAGAAGTAATAACCTTCACCCTAACGTTTCAGTGTCTTCTCAGTTACTTACCAGCTGCTCTCACTAGCACTGAGGCTAAACATTGCCACACATTGTGCTTGCTCTAGTTGGTTTGCATACAGTCTTGGCCATATGAAAAGAAAGAGAGTAAGTAATTACAACCACTACTAAAATGTATAATTATATTTTAAAATTATCTTCAGTTTTGAAAGTCAGTATACTTCTTTCTCTATTTCCAATTGTTAGGAAAGCTAATGTCAATATCTGCAAGATGGTGCTACTTAAAATTATTTTATCCAAATAATATAAACAAGACAGTAAAGAACATTTTGAAATACTGCCATATTCGACTATTGACATCGTCATTTTCTGAAATAACACTGAAATAAACAGCTTTCTGAAAACATACTGAAGTATCTTCAGAGATGAGCATATTTCTGTGCTAAGCGAAATCACATAAATTAGGCAGTCTTTAGGCAATGCTCAATTCTAGGTTAGCTGAAGTGTGCTTTTGCTAACCATACCTCCATAATATTTTATATTGACTTTGACATTATCAAAAAGTTTATGCAATGATAAAATAGCATCTGAATACCTAATAAGATGCACATGACGTCTTAGTCTCCTCTATAAAACCTCCAACCCCAAAACCCACCCAAGCACACACACATATCCATGCACATATGTGCCTGTGTGCACAGGAATACACACACACACACACACACACACACACACACACACACATAAATCATTTCATCCAGACCTAATAAAACGCAGTGGATGCAAAAAGCACTAATTTTTAAATGTATCGGCACATTAAAACTCAAGATCTTGCTAGTGTGTGTGCGTTTTAGGGGGAAAAAAAATTTTTTTAACCAAACTCATACCAAAACAAAAAAAAAAAAAAAAAACATTGTGCCTGAAACTGTCTTGGAGGTCCAAGAGAACATATGCCTCATTCCCTTATGTGATTAGCTCTTTTGCTCCTTCATTGTGACATGATTACTATGACTTTCAGACAGCAGTGGATGTCATTATTTAGATTTTAATGCCAAAGTTAGACCTTCAGTGTCACTGTTAATGAATCCACATTCAATATTTTAATATCATGGAGAAAGATAATTAGTCACAGCTGAATAAAGCAGATACCAGCTGGAGTTCTACTTCATTAACGGGGTGCTAGCAAAACTTGTGAGGCTGTCTGGAATCACACTGCCCTTCTGTTCATATTAACATCGCTTTAATCAATGCCTTTATTTCAGTGTATGAATGTGATTCAGTTCTCTCAGAACCTGAGTCAAATTTATCTTTGCTTCAGACTGAAGAACTAGTTTGATCGAAAGTAACTGTTGCGATTAGAAATTTTCCAAACTTTTTTTTTTTTAACTGATAAACAATTGCCATGTATCAGCAAGTTTACAAAAGTGTAGCTTTAGAAGTTAGGTGGATGAAAGAGATTGAATGCACACTAAACAATATTCAAAAAATTCAGAATCCCTTGCAGTTTTGGATAATTATTTGCTTAGGTCTGTGCTCTTCCATTAATGTTATATTTGTATAGATGCCAACTTTGATTTTCTTCCCCATATTTCAAGTCTTTTAAATAACCCTAGTTCTCAAGAGTGATCTCAATCACTATATCAGTTTCCTGTTATTCCTTGTTCAAATAATTCAGTACCCTATACAACTGAGTGAAATGGAGGTCACCAAATATCTGAGTAAAATATTAATGGATACTGCTATCAGGAGCCCAGCACAAGTAATTTCTTTGATGAGGAAAAGATGACATAATACTAAATGCAGGAAGAAGCCTGAGGTACAATCACTGGAACTTTAAAAGCCAATGGAAGTTTAAAAACAGGGTCTTAACTATGGAACTATTTTAGCGTCTGAAGTTGGAGATACGGCTAACGATTAGAAAGTGAGTATGAGCTCTTTCCTGGAAAGGGATTTAAGGTCTATGCTAAGGGTGGATTGAGATTCTGGGAAAATGTTGGGACTTCTTGCTTAATACATGAGGTTATATATTCAAAACTTCTCTGTTTAATATCACCTTTCTATCCCTAATGCTATGCAGGATTAAACAGGTAACAAACAGTATTAACATCTTGCTTTTTAGTTTTCTTTTTTTTAATCTAGGAACAACTGTTCAATAACTATCCTTAGTAACTTTTACCTTAGAATACTTAGAACTTTTCCCCTACTTGATGTTGGCTGACAGAGGAAGGACATATGTGTGTCTATTAACACATATCTATACTTATTAACACATATCTGCATCTATATGTATTGTAACTATCTAATTCTATTTTAAGTTAAACATGAGTTCATACTGATGTCTTCAACCCTAATCCATAACTGTAAAGATCATTCTAGCCTCCTCCCTTATTAACTATATGATCCCCAAATACAAAATACAAATACAAAAATCCCCAGGTAAAAACCTCAAACTATTTTATTCTCCACCCTTCTGCACTGAATTTGTCTTAGCTAGAGAAAGGAAGTGATTTGTGAAAATGGAGAAATATCTGCCAAAGTGACAACAGCAGAGCAATATACAGCAGAGCTCCTGTACTAAGAAAATAAAAATAGTATACCATTGTTTTCTCCTATTACACTAGAATATATTATGGACAATCTTGTTTGATATTAGTTTCTCCAATTTTTATTTGATTAATTTTCTTTCTCAAAGCCAAAAAACATGAAGTATCACTACCGGTTTAGAAAAGTAACAACGCACAAAGTACTATATTACCACAGCACAATTCACAATAAAGACTAAAAAGTCTCTAAACATTAACTTTTTTTATTTTTTTATGTTTTTGCTGACAGTAATAGATTCAAAATATTAAGAGTAGCAAAAGGAAGATATAAACATCTGATCTTTAGGGAGCAACACAAAGGCATAAAGTGTTATTACTCAGAACATTCATCATCATCATTTGATGCAGTGAACATATAGTTTATTAAATTTTCAACCATTTTCAAAAGAAGAAACAGATGATAAATGCCAAAATCCATTTCATTTGAGCCTTCACATTTCATGTCAATATCAGCTTTATAGAGAATATGCCAGTATCCTTTCTTAATAATTATTTGCATTTAATTCAACTTGGCTTCAGTTGGAAATTTTTGTAGTGTGAATTGTGAATTTGATATGGGCTCTAGGTACCACCCAAATAAATAATTAATTTGAAAGAAGTGAAACTATTAAAATCTTGAAACAAGTTTGTAAATTGCCTTTTGTAGAGTATACCAGTTTACCAAGAAACATAAAAGACGGAATCTAAAAGGAAAATAAAGGGGTTATCTGAGTGGAAAAGCACAATTCACAGCCCAATAGTTACTTGCAGCATGCATCTTTGGGATAAAATTACATGTCAATAAACAGAAAAACAAATCACTGCCCTTAGGCACCAAGATTTTTTTCTTTAATTTCCATTTAGTTTCTAAGGTTCCTAGTTCCAGGTAAAATATCTTTTCAAGCATATAGAATTTTAGACTGCCAATATATCATCTTTTCACTGAAAAGTATTCAGATGGAAGTTTGTGCTATTTGGGAAAGTGTCTTTAACTCAACTTTAAGCAAATATTAATAGTTTATCATTGTTTTCTCCTAATACACTTGAGGTCTCAGATGGGCACTGAAGGAGATATAGTCACAGGCACCATCACTATCAGCAGAAACTTAAAAAAAAAATATGCCCATGTCTCTCAACCAATTACAATAAAAATAGATTTTAAGACCTTCTAATATTTCTATGTGTTTCATGGTAGATATAGCCGGTTACTAGATTAAAGTCTTCCAATATTGAAGTTCATAAATTTTCATTTAGAAGGCTTACTTCTTAATAAAAATAATAATAATGCGTTTTTTACATTACTTCAATGCTTCTTATTTGTTTTCTCTTACATGAAATATGTGTAGCGTAATAATACATAATAAAGAGATTTTACTTCAGTTTACTCCTGTAAAGAGCCCCCACATCATTGATTATCCATGCCAATAGCATATTATATACGCAGTTTTGAGACGTGATTTTACATAAATGACCCTTTAATGTAAAGTGGGCTAAATAGACCATTTTGTCACTTTTTTTTTTTTTTAATCACATTGGCAAATCTAACTTCATATCGGAGCCCTTAAAAATATAGTCTGTAACCCTGATATTCTGGTGAAACAATTTACTCTGCAGGGAGAAACAAGAATTTAAATTTACTGAGCTGTAAAAAGGGCAAGGCTTATAAAAACTTCATACCATATAGATATGTCTGTGTATCATAAAGTCAGTGACAAATTTCCTCTTGATATACAACTATAATATACCCATAGCAGTATATTATAGAAGATATTCTTTTCCAAATATACTTAGGACATATTCTTTCCATCTGGATATATTTCTTTCCAATGGTGCTGACTGTAGTCAGCAAAATAAGACATGCTCTTCCACTGGCTTAGGAGGAATTCATCATTTTCCTTCAAAGAAAAATGACTAAGTAAAATAGCTAAATTCTTTCCACTGTAGTAATTCTTTTGGCCAGATTAACACAGAACAGTTTTTTTCCTCCCATCAAATAGGCTGTTATATAAAAACTTTCAGGGGATAGAAGAGATGATTTAGTAAAAGCGTATTATTCAAGTATGAAACAATAGATAGTGCCATCCTACACATATTCACAATTAATTCTCTTTCTTGGGAAGTATACGATAGGAATTGTATTTGTAGATCTTTCTCTTCTTAAGTATCTTGCATGCATTTTGAACTGGCTTAGGCAAAAATGTTTTAATTATAATGATTCTGTGCTGTTTCAGATAATGCCAGAAGAAAAACAGAGCTGTGCCTCAGCAGGAATCCAACACTCAAAACACAATTATGCTATCCCTCTCTCTTCTGTGTACGCCTCTCTATACATATACTCTTCCTCTCTCCCGTTTCCTCACTTACCTTGAAATCCAGCTATCTCTGCTCCAAAAATGTGATCCTATATCCTGACAAACATTCTTGAATTAATCCCAGTTTTGAACCTGAATTAGACCAGTCAGTCCCTCCTCCAGAATTAGGGAAAGACAGAAAAATTATTTTATGTGTAACTGAATTTGTGACATGCAAAACTGGAGTGAATTATCAAGTGATAATACTCTCGCCCAAAAGACGCTTTTGATTCTCATCTTACATGATGAACCTATTTAAAACATGTAAGACAGTTAACTACTACTTTATTATTAAAAAGTATCCATCCTTTATTAAAATTATTTCAACATAAATTGTATTTTCTTGAGGCACTACACATCTTTTGTTTGTTCCTCCTGTTAAGTACAGCTAAAATCGCTGGACATTGTCTATTAAACAAACATAAGAAGACTCTGAAGGATGGAAAGAAGAAAGCAAACCAGCTAGGGAGCATGGGACGTAAGGAACAACACCCCGGGCTGTGTTTTTGCCTCATATATCCTAAACTGGGTGCTGGAAAAATCTGCAACCCAGGAATGCCAATGGGTACACATCAAAATGGGCCCTCCAAAAGCCTGCTCTCTTTAAGGCCAAAAGACTAGCCTAGTAAAACATAAAACTTTAAAACAATAACCGTTCTACTCCAGCCAAACTCCACAGGAAGAAAAACTGCAGCCCATCCCTACCCATGCCTAGACTAGGGAGAACCAAGATTTCCACCACACCCAGTTCTAACAAGGTATCCTTTCCTTCCTCCCGCCCTCCTTTCCTCTTCAGGATGATGTCAGAGGTGGCCTAGTAAGGAGCCAGGGCTTCCAACCCTGTCCAGTAGTAGCAAGGCATCCTTTGCCATTTCTGCTGAGGTGACATGGGAGGAGGTCAGGTGGAGAGTTAGGACTTCACCACACCCAGCGGTAATGAGGCAATCCTTCCCTGTAGAGTCAGTGGTGGCCAAGTAGGGAGCAGTAACAAGGCACATCAGCCTCTCTTAGTCAGTATGGTAACAGTGAAAACCAAGTAGGGAGCCTGAACTCTCATCCCCACCAGCAGTAACATGGCCAAGTGAGGAACCTAGACTTGCACCCAACTTAACCGTCATAAGACTGTACCTAGCTTCACCCACCACAGAAGCTCGGAATAGCATGGCTATCACTAAAGGTTTAAATAAGATCCAGGGTCACATAACATACTATCAAAAATATCCATGTTTAAAAAAAATAAATAAATAAACTCAACTTCAGTGAGAAAATACGATCAGAGAAATGTTAGAATTATCTGACAAATAACTTTAAATCCCCCATCATTAAAATGTTTCAACAAGCAATTACAAACACATTTGAAACCAATTTAAAAAATGAGAATCTCAGGAAAGGAATACAAGATGTATTGGAACTAGAAATTTTAGAGTTGAAAAATACAATAAACAAAATAGAAACTCAATGCATGGGCACAACAGCATAATGGAGAAAACAGAGGATGTAATCAGGGAACTTGAATCTAAAACAATAAAAATCATGTAATCTGAACAACGGAGAAAAAATCAACTGAAGAAAATGAACAGAGCCTCAGGAACAGGTAGGACAAAAGATCCAATCTTTGTGTCAGAATGAGAGACAAAAGAGAGCAGGGCTGAAAAAAAGATTAGAAAAAAGACATAAGACTACAGATTTAAGATGAGCAAACCTCAAATAGGATAAACCCAAAGAAATACATGTCAACACATATCATTATCAAACGTCCAAAAACTAAAGAATAAGAAAAAAAAAATCTTGAGAGCATCAAGAGAAATATGACACCTTACCTATAGAGGAAAACCAATTTGAATGACAAAAAATTTCTCATCAAAAACCATGGAGGCCAGAAGGAAGTGATGCAATATTCTTCAAGTACTAAAATAAATGAATCGCTAACTCAGAATTGTACATCAGAGCAAAAATATTCTTCATGAATATTGACACTAATCTTTGCCATCACACCTGAATGAGACCTTCTGTAAAATTTATTATCTTGTGTAGGGAGAGCAGTTTAAGGGCCTTCTCCTTGACCATTCTTAACATAGGCCAGTGAATTACTGTGAGTATTCTGCCATCCTCTAATATGTCCATTTGGACTATATATTTAGATCTGTGAAAACTAACACTGATTGAGTCTATGGATCTAATGGATTCACTGTGAGAAGAACCTGGATCAGATCATCTATTATCTGACCCTGATATTCCCCTTCTCTGACTGGAAGTTTCAAGATATTAGTGTCAATTCTGATCCTGTATCCAGTATCCAACAAGCCTCCAAAGATCTTGGCATCCCCCTTAACTCACTGTCTAGTCACTCAAATAAATGACCATAGGTTACTTTGGGTAGACTAGAAGAATAACAACTGTATATGCTTCTATCATGTTACAACATCTTTCATCAAGCGAACCCAGCCTCTCTTTCAATGTTTGCTTTTGTGATCTGAAAAAGAGCTCATACCTAAAAACAGAACAAGGTATTCAGACTTTCCATTGAGGCAACTGACTTTAGACTTCTGTTCATTCATTCTTATATTTTTTTATTATTTATATTATGCAATGCTATTTTGGATGTCTACCTTGTCTGTAGGAATACCATGTTCCGTAAGCCATCTTGGTAGATATCTGAAGGTCACCTCCTTAGGCTTACCTGCTCCCTGCTATTTTTAGATCTTGCTATCCCATTGCTACAAGAGATCACTAGTTTATAACATTATCCCTTATCATCAATACTGGCCTACAAAGGACTCCACTATTAAGCTTTTCACTAATGCAAGTAACCTTATCACAACTTTGTTTTGTTTGTTTCGGTGGGTCTTCCAGTATATTAGATTCATTCTAACATGCCCACTTGTTTGAGTCTTTTGAATCTTTTACAAGCAGTTTTGGTATCTTCCATAGAATTGTGCTGTGATATGACCTTAGTTATTAGTATTTTGGTGAAAAGGAAATATACATCAAGACAGACAAATATTGTACTGTAATGCCACTGCTTCATCGTGCCTTAGTTTTCAGGCATGGGGAGCAGGAACTGATATCCTCTCTCAAGGTCCAATTGGTTACTTTTTCACTTCCACAGGATTTGAAGGAATCTGGAAACTTAAGTTTCTTAATTACGTATACCCAGATATTCCTTAACAAGTCTTAGGGTTCCACCTCTCCCCTATAAGTGCCCTGATTCTAGTGTAGGAGATGTTCCTAGGCTATAAAGACTTCCCTAAAGTTATGTTACTGTAACGATTAAGTCCTTGTTGTGGTCTTGTGAAAATCAACCTTTTGGTTTCAGGAAATATCTCTTTTAATACTGCAAAGCTGCCCTATGACTCTCACACTTGACTTTAAATTGGTGATTAATTGTTCATGACCTATCATTTTCTCTCTGTAATGCATCATTGGTGCTCAGTAATAGTCACTCAGCTCCATAGCCTTTATAATTAGCATTTCCCTCATATCTCTCAAATGCCAGAGATTGTGCACAAGGTAATTCACTAACTTCCACATGTTTTCAGATCACCATAGGAGCACTGCTATAGCATGTCAGGGACTATCGGTACTCTATCTAACAGTGATGAGGTCCTCATTGCCTTCTTGCTGCTGAGTGATCTATCTCCATAATCCTATAATTAAAGAGTTTATTTCAAGGACCTCCTTGGCTCCAACTGTCTAAATCCTGTGTGGTAGACAGAACAATGCCCCCCAAAGATGTCCATATCCTAATCACGAGAACCTATAAACAGGTTATACTGCATGACAAAGAAGAATTAAGGTTGCAAATGGAATTAAAGTTGTTAATCAGATTACCATAAAATAGATTTTCCTGGATTACTCAGTTCAGCCCAGTATAATCACAAGGGTCCAAAAGTTCAAAGAAGGAGGCAGAAGAAGACATCAGAGTGATGCAATATGATAAGAATTTTACTTGCTGTAGATGGTTTTGAAGATGGAGGTCATGAGCTGTGGCTGATCTATAGAAGCTAAGACCAAAAAGGAAACATGTTCTCTCCTAAAGCCTCCACAAAGGAATATAGTCCTACTGAGAATTTAAATTTAGTCCCAAGAGATCATGCGGAACTTCTAGCCGACTCAAAGGTAAGATGATGATTTTGTATTATTTAAGCTTCTAAGACCTCTTTGAAGTGTTAAAAAGCAAAAATGTCACTTTAAGGACTAAGGTGTGCCTGACCCAAGCCAGGGTGTTTTCAGTTGCCTCATATGCACGTTAAAGCTGGGTAATGAATAAGGAAGACTGAAGAAGAATTGACACCTTTGAATTATGGTGTTGGCAAAGAATATTGAACATTCCATGGACTGTCAAAAGAACAAACAAATCTGTCTTGGAAGAAGTACAACCAGAATGCTCCTTAGAAACGAGGATGGTGAGACTTCGTCTCACATACTTTGGACATGTTATCAGGGACTCCTATAGATATAGATACAGATACAGATGCAGACAGATATATAGATATATAGATATACATATACACCTTCTCCTCACGTATCGACTGTCTCGTTTTCTGACATTTCACATTTATGATAATAGATAAAAATCTACTGTCAGACTATTTTGCACATTAACAACATATGTCTGGCAGTAATGAACTCTGAGGTGTAAGGCAAGAGTAACACTGGCTTTGATGGTTGAGGTTGTGTCAAGTTCGCTGGGCCATTTTTCTCAGTAGTTTGGCAGTTATTTAATGATGTAATTTTGTAATTATGTAATGATTCCTCCTTTTTGTGATCCGATGTGGTCATCTTCCATTTTTGTATCACATTGATTTTGCATAATGACCTTGTCTTTGGAACCTAAGCATGTCTATAAATGTCAACTTATATATAGTCATGTGTCACTTAACCTCCACGTTATGTTCTGTGAAATAGGACGTTATGTGATTTGATCATTGTGCAAACACCATATTATATACTTAACAAAGCTATGTGGGATACTGCTGCTATCACCATCACCCTCTACTTTACCAACCATGATGTCCTTCTTCAGGGATTGGTCCTTCCTGATAACATATCCAAAGTACATGAGACAAAGTCTTACCCTCCTTGCCATATATGTATGTATACACACACACTCACACACACACAAACTCACACTCTCTAATCAACTACAAAAGTAACAACTAACTTCTTTGGATAAAAACAAAATGCATACAAAGATTTTTAGAACAGTCTAGTGCTTTATAGAAAAACTGCATTCAGACCTATGACAGTCATCAAAATACATTTAAACTATGAATGGCAGTATCTGATCCTATCCTTGAACTGTCACACATTCCACTTGCAATACAGTTAAGGTCTCTTCCAACAATATTGCTACCAGGAAAATGAGCTAAAGAACCTAGCTAAATGCAGTGCCAAATCTGCCTTGAGGTAAGTTGATTGGCAGTTACTCTTTATCATGTGAGAAAAGATGGGAACAGGCTTTAACTTCTATAATTGGATTAAACCCAAAGAGGAAAAAGCTCTTCATCTTGTCTACCTTGCCTGTTTAAGCTAGTCAAGGTGTCACTATCATCAGCCTTACACAGCCAACAGCTATTTACTGCTTGGCTATATTAGTACCGACTTCTTGCTTACAGATAATTTTTGGGAAACACATAGCAGTGTCAGAGGTTCTGCCCACTCACTGATGACTGTTTTCCAGTCTGCTGTGCATTGTATTCAGTTACAAGCCACTTTGGATCAAACATGGCTCATTTCGCTCCATACATATTTTTTTAAATGCACTCTGCAGGAGATAATGGACCAATCATTCCCAAATCCCTGTCCCAACTCCTTTATCAGCCTCATATTTAAGGGCTTTTAATCTGCACACATCAATATTTAGGTGTGTCTCTCTCTGCATCCATTAGATGATATCCATGTGTAGCAGCTTTGGCAAGTCTGGATTTACTCAAGATTATATCTGACTCTCACATCACCTGCAATTTGAAGAGCAAATGAACATCTACTTCTATATCACCAAGGATCAAGCAACTCAACATGTTTTATCTTTTTTCTTCTAACTGATACAACACAAAGTTAACTCCACATGAGAAACAAACCGAAAAAACTGGGGTTTCTTGAGCAGGCTTTTTTGTATACTGTGTGTTACAGATGAAAGATTGCAAATTGCTGGGCCACAGATTAATATTTGCATTTAGCCATGTTTGATACTGGCCATACATTCTTATCTTGGATAATTTTGCTTTTAATTATGTGTCAACATTCAAATTTTGGGAGATGTCTTATATAAATTGACACACATTTTTTCCTCTGTATTAATAATTAAAATATCTGGCTGCACTGGACCTTGTTCCTATAAGGTAGTCTCCGTATTATCGTGGTCCCCGTTATTCTCTATTTTTTCTCCTACAGTGAGGCCAATATTGATTTTATTGTTACATGCAATTTACAAAAGTTGGTTATGCTGTAATATACTAACTTCATTGTATCTGTATAATAAAAAACTGAAATACATCATTTCCTTCTGTCATTTCTCTAATTGAAATAGTTTTTTTTTTTTTTTTTTTTTTTAATCAGGAGAGCACACATTTCTTTGCTTAAATCCTACCTGTTTGATACAGGAAACTTGTTTAGCTTGTCAGAGAAATTCCCTGGCTGGCTGCACTAGTGCTACTTGTATTTTGTTGTCGTCATGTGCCGTTGAGTCAGTTCTGACTCATAGCGACCCTACAGGACAGAGCAGAACTGCCCCACAGCGTTTTCAAGGAGTAGCTGGTAGATTTGAACTGCCAGCCTATTCGGTTAGCTGCCAAGCTCTTAACCACTGCACCACCAGGGCTCAGCTACTGTAAGTGTTAGCATAACAGCCCCTTTAGGGTAATACACAGGTAAAAGACAGTAACTTCTGTCCTCACAGACCTCATGACAACTAATAAAAACTATAATACATTATCATGTACCAAATTGCACTGGAAATATTTATAAACATGAAAAACATCAGAGAAGAGTTAAAATTGACTAATTATAAAGAACATATATGTTTAACTGTCTTAAAGGCAGTTTTAGGCCAATCTGGTATACTAAATATTGCAAATATGTCCAAAGTCTCTTTGTTGTGTAAGTGCTTGAAAAAAAATCACTCACTGATAATAAAGGGAAAAAATTAAGGATATGGTTGCTTTTATGACACTGGTAACTTCTATGGGCAAAGATAAATTGGTAAAAATAAATAAATAGAACAGAAGCTAGGAAAGTTTTGCCTTCAGTTACTATGCTACATGCATTTTCAATGTAATATTTTCCATTTATTTTTCCCTCTGAGAAATAAAATTATTAATTTTGAACCTGAACACCTGATGACTGAAAATAAGATCATGTCATAAAGTTGTAAATAATCAGCAGATGTGGATAAAATTTCCAAGTAGACACACACATTATAGTCACAACTCAGTTATTTGATATTTATTTTGCTAATTATTCCTGAATGCTATATGAACAAGCAAGAACATTTCATGAAAAAGAAGGATGATATTATTTGGGGAAAAGCATTTACGTATGCAGCCTGCATACATTATATATTTTCTATTAAAATTATGTTCAGTCAATAAAACTAAGGTAGGTAAAAAAAGAGAGTTTTAGTTTTCTGACAATAAAATTGTTATCTAAGAAGAATGGTGGAGAAATTTTTCCTCTTTGCCAATAAAAAATTCAGATCCATTTCTAGAAAAAGTATGCTAATTATAGTTCAGTTTTTAGACTTTACTTGGTTACAGCAAGATAATTTCAAAAATATATATTTATGTCTATTTCCCCAAAAGACCACCAATTCTAAAACTTGGCACTTTATGCTGTTGAAAACACTTTTAAAGGAAGCATAACAGCAGTAATTGTGTTTCTCTGAATCAACTTTATGGTAAATCATGAATGAATCAATACATAATGAAACTTGTTCATCATTTATCTCTTTGCAAGATTCACAATAAATTGAAATACATAATTACATTATCCAAGCCTGTCAAAAGGACAGAATAACTAGAGGTTATTACCTTAGAGATTTATAAGAAAAAATGAAGTAACTACAGCTCAGTATGGCAAGGTGCTGATCTTGAATTGGCGACTGAAATAGAAGAGGTGATCCAAGGGAAAAAAAAGTTTCTCCAGAAAGGACTGATAGATTTATTCTTAAAAAAGGTATTCATATCTTCTGAGGTTTGCAAGTCTTGTGTTAGAATTGCAGTTGGCTTCTTTCAAAAATGTTGTGTTGGAGACACTGTTAGCCTGTCTATGCTTAGGAGGCAGGAGGGGAGCTGAAAAATGCATCTTATCCATTGGTAAAGTAATAAAGTTTTGCTGAAGGAAATGGCATCTATCCTGATACTTGAAGGAAGAGTAGACATTATTTAGGTGAATCCATGGCTGTAAGTTTGCAGAAAAAGAGCAAGACATGTGAATGAAGGACCTTCCCATCCATTTAGTCACCAAGCCAGAAAATGGGCTGTCTCCACATCCCCCAGGAAATTCCTAAATCTCAAATGCATACTCATCCTCTTTTTTTTCACTGGAGCATAAAGACTGGGCTTTAAACCCTTTCTATACCAAGTACAAGGCCTGGAACAGAGTGGGTGGCCAATAAATATTTATTAATTATAGCACTAAATGAATGAATGCCAAGGGCTGCTAAATTTTTGCATATATTCACATCATCCTATGCACTGTTTAATGTCATCAATTCTGAACTATGTTTACTGTCTACAGTCTCATTTATCTCTTCTTGTCATCTAAATAATAAATGAGTGTTATTCTTCTATTACAATCCTTCAATGATTACGATTCAATTACTCTGAAATATGCTTGGACAATGTAACTTTGAAAAGATATTTTGAAAAGCAATTTGGCTTCAAAGAATGAAAATTTTATTTCCAGTAATTTCATGCCTTGAAAGAATGCAATTCAAAATACACACTCACACTCTCTCTCACACACACACACACACATATACACAAAAGGATTTATGCTCAGAAATTGTTAGGTACAATATAGTTTATAATAGCAAAAACTCAATCTATATATATGTATAGTATGCTCTATTTTACTCAGTGAGATTTTAGAATATTCATTAAAAATGATACATATTACAGTTAATAGCTTAGAAATTTTATGTCAGACTAAAGAAAAATACAAGAATTTATAATTTTAAATAAGTTGACAGCTATAGAGTATATTTAAACATCTACATAATTTATAAAAGAACATATACATATATATAGAGAGAGACTGTGTGGGAACATGCAAATAGAAAATGCTTAGCGTATTACAGATCAAACTAGAGCATTTACTTTTGAGAGAAGGAATTTGCGGTAGTGGGTGGGTATTCTATTCTATACCTTATATATTTAGATAAATGTGTAAGATTGGTATTCATAATTAGATAAACCCATTGGAGATGAAGAAAGGACAGTTACAAAAAGTATTTTGCACTATGCCTCACAGCTACAAATGCTGAAAGTTAAAAGTAAATCCACATTCTGACACTATAGTTAGTATTTTTCATAATGTCAAGCTGTTTTTTAATACATTTTAAAAGAAAATCTTTATGATAAAAGGTACTATGGAAGAGTAAGGCAAAAATTACTTTGGCCTTCATGGCCCTGGTGGCGCAGTGGTTAAGAGCTCAGCTGCTAACCTAAAGGTCGACAGTTCAAACTTACTAGCTACTCTTTGGAAACTCTATGGGGCAGTTCTACTCTGTCCCACAGGGTCACTATGAGTCAGAATGGACTCTCTGGCAAAGGGTTTGAGACAGAAACCTGAGTTTCCACTTTTCCATTCTGCAGCCAATGAACATTTTGACCTTGGACAGGCCACAGATCAGTAGTTTTCAAACTATTTTTAGCAGCCAAACACTTTCTTCATAAAGGAAGAAACCAATCAATTATATCCAAAAGTTAGGAAAATCCCATACAGAAACAGCTGGCAGCCTTCTACAGTCTCCTCTACTGTGCCTCTACCATAGGGAATGCAGAGCACTGCTATTTCCTCGTGGTTGGTCTTGGCAGGGTTTTACTTAGCCTGACACACTTTCTTCTTTCCTTTGAACTTTCATTACTAACCCATCTACCTCCAGAAATTCTTCACATGTGGATACATGTCCTTTTTAATCCACTTCCTTTGTTATCTAAATCTTATTTAAATTTGTCAAGAAAATGTATCTCCACCTCTTCATTCTTTGTTCTCCCCCATCTCATCCAGACTTTGCCTGTCCAACTGATTTCTCTTTCTGTTCAGTTAGTAACTCTGCTCGTACTTACTTGAACAGAACTAAAGATACAAGTCTATTGAGGCAAAAAAAAAAAAAACCTACATATTTTGAAGTGACACAAGGGAGAGCCAGTGCTTTCCACTTTCAAGGACTTCTTAAGTCTGCACAAACATCTTCAGAACCTCTATGAAAGCACTTTCCATTATCTTCATTAACATTAAATGTTTTCCTCCTATGCTCTAGCACTCATGAAAATAAAATTATTTAACTTTGTGGTTGTTTTCTGTGTTGTACTACAGAAGCAATTTGAGTAATTTTTTTTTTATTCCTAGTATGAATAATATTTCAAATACGATGAATGATAAGGACGCATTTGTTGGAAGTCAATAAACTAATCATTTTATGTAACATCTATTTGTATATATTCCAGATTCTTTTTTATTCTGTTTATTGTTGTAGTTTAAGTAAAAGTTTACATTTCAAGTTAAAAAATTTATACATATACTGTTATGTGACCCTAATTGCCCTCCCTATACTACGACAGTACACTCCTTTCCACCCCTGATTTCCCATGTCCATTCAACCAGTTCCTAACCCTCTTCTGCATTCTTAACTCACCTCTGGACAGAAGCTTCCCATTTAGACACATGTATCTACTTGAGCTAAGAAGCACACTCTTCACAAGTATCATTTTCTTTCCCACAGTCCAGTCCAATCTTTGTGTGAAGAGTTGGCCTCGGAAATTGTTTTAGTTCTGGGCTGATAGAGAGTCAGGGGGCCATGCTTTCCAGGTTTTCTCCAGTCTCAGTCAGACCATTAAGTCTGGTCTTCTTTCTAGAATTTGAGTTCTACACCCCACTGTTCTCCTTCTCCGTCAGCGAATCTCTGTTGTGTTCCCTGTCAGAGTGGTCATTGGTGGTAGCTGGGCACTATCTAGTGGTTCTGGTCTCAGGCCGATGAAGTCTCTGGTTTATGTGGGCCTTTCTGTCTCCTGGGCTAATAGTTTCCTTGTGTCTTTGGTGTTCTTCATTTCCCCCACTCCAGGTGGTTGGGACGAATTGATGCATCTTAGATGGCCACATGCAAGATTTTAACACCCCAGAAGGGACTCACCAAAGTAGAATGCAGAACATTTTCTTGATAAACTTTGATATGCCAATTGACCCAGATGACCCTGAAAGCTTGACCCCCAGACTCCCATCACTGTTACTCTGTCCCTCAAAGTATTTGATTGTATTCAGGAAACTTCTTAGCTTTGGTTTAGTCCAGTTGTGCTGATTTCCCCTATAGTGTGGGCTGTCCTTCCCTTCACCTAAGATCATTTTTGTCTGCTACTATCTAGTTAGTGAATAACACTCACCTTCCTTCCCCATCCTCGTAACCATCAAAGAATGTTTTCTTCTGTGTTTAAACCTTTTCTTGAGTTCTTATAATAGTGGTCTTATACAATATTTGTCCTTCTGTGACTGACTAAATTCACTGAGCATAATGCCCTACAGCTTCCTCCATGTTATGTTTCACGGCTTCATCGTTCTTTATCATTGCATAGTATTCCATTGTGTGGATATACCATAATTTGTTTATCCATTTGTCCATTGATGGGCACCTAGGTTGTTTCCATCTTTTTGCTATTGTGAACAGTGCTGCAGTGAACATGGGTATGCATATATCTATTTGTGCAACTACTATTATTTCTCTATGATATATTCCAAGGAGCAGGGTTGCTGGATCATATGGTACTCCTATTTCTAGCTTTTTAAGGAAGCGCCAAATCAATTTCCAAAGTGGTTGTACCATTTTACATTCCCACCAACAGTGTATAAGAGTTCCAGTCTCTCCACAACCTCTCTAGCATTTATTATTTTGTGTGTTTTGATTAATGCCAGCCTCGTTGGGGTGAGATGATATCTCATTGTAGTGTTGATCTGCATTTCTCTAATGGTTAATGATCATGAGCATTTCTTGATATGTCTGTTAGTCACCTGAATATCATCTTTGGCAAAGTGCCTGTTCATATCCATTTTTTAATTGGATTATTTGTCCTTTTGTTGTTGAGGTTTTGCAGTATCTTATAGATTTTAGAGATTAGGCACTGAGTGGCTTTATTGTGACCAAAATTTTTTTCCCAGTCTATAGGATGTCTTTTTACTCTTTTGGTGAAGTCTTTTGATGAACATAAGTGTTTGATTTTTAGGAGCTCCCATTTATGTGGTCTCTCTTCTGGTGTTTGTGCATTGTTATTTATGGTTTGTATTCTGTTTATGCTATGTATTAGGAATCCTAGCATTGTCCCTATTTTTTCTTCCATGATCCTTATTGTTTTCGATTTTATATTTAGGTCTCTGATCCATTTTCAGTTAGTTTTTATGCATGGTGTGAGGTATGGGACTTGTTTCAGTTTTTTGCAGGTGGAGATCCAGCTATGCCAGCACCATTTGTTAAAGAGACTGTCTTTTCCCCAATTAACCCACTTTGGGCCTTTGTCAAATATCAGCTGTTCATAGGTAGATGAATTTATGTCTGGATTCTCAATTCTGTTCCATTGGTCTATGTATCTGTTGTACCAGTACCAGGATGTTTTGATTACTGTGGCAGTATAACAGGTTATAAAATCAGGTAGCATGTGACCTCCCACTTTGTTCTTCTTGAGTAATGCTTTACTTATCCGGGCCCTCTTCCCTTTCCATATGAAGTTGGTGATTTGTTTCTCCATCTCATTAAAAAATGCTGTTGGAATCTGGATCGGGATTGCATTGTATCTGTAGATTGCTTTGGGTAGAATTGACATTTTCACAATGTTGAGTCAACTTCTCCATGAGCAAGGTATGTTTTTCCACTTATGCAGGTCTCTTTTGGTTTCTTGCAGTAGTTTCTTGTAGTTTTCATTGTATAGGTCTTTTACATCTCTGGATAAATTGATTCCTAAGTATTTTATCTTCTTGGGAGCTACAGTAAATGGTATTGATTTGGTGATTTTCTCTTCAAAGTTCTCTTTGTTGGTATAAAGGAATCCAACTGATTTTTGTATGTTTATCTTGCATTCTGAAATTTTATTGAAATCTATTATTTCCAGAAGTTTTCTTGCAGATTCTTTGGGGTTTTCTGTGTATAAGATCATATCATCTACAAATAGAGATATTTTGACTTCTTCCCTACCTATTTGGATGCCCTTTATTTCTTATTCTATCCTAATTGCTCCAGCTAGGACCTCCAGCACAATGTTGTATAAGAGTGGTGATAAAGGGCATCCTTGTCTGATTCTCGTTCTCAATGGGAATGCTTTCAAAGTCTCTCCATTTAGGATGATGTTGGCTGTTGGCTTTGTATAAATGCCCTTAATTATACTGAGGAATTACCTTTCTATTAATATTTTGTTAAGAGTTTTCATCATGAATGAGTGTTGGACTTTGTTAAATGCGTTTTCTGCATCAATTGATAAGATCATGTGGTTCTTGTCTTTTGTTTTATTAATGTGATGGATTACATTGATTGTTTTTCTAATGTTGAACCATCTCTGCATACCTAGTATAAATCCCACTTGATCACAGTGAGTTATTTATTTATTCATTTTTTTGATATGTTGCTGAATTCTGTTGGCTAGAATTTTGTTGAGGATTTTTGTGTCAATGTTCATGAGGGATATTGGTTTGTAATTTTCTTTTTTGTGTGTGTGGTGTCTTTACTTGGTTTTGGTATCAGGGTTATGCTGGCTTCATAGAATGAGTTTGGGAGTATTCCATCATTTTGTATGTTCTGAAAATCTTTTTTAGTAGTGGTGTTAACTCTTCTCTGAAAGTTTGGTAGAATTCTCCTGTGAAGCTGTCTGGGCCAGGGCTTTTTTTTTGTTGAGAGTTTTTTAAGTACCTTTTCAATCTCTTCTTTTGTTATGGGCTTATTTAGTTGTTCTATCTCTGTTTGTGTTAGTTTAGGTAGGTAGTGAGTTTCTAGAAATTTGTCCATTTCCTCTAGGTTTTCAAATTTGTCAGAGTACAATTTTTCATAGTATTCTGTTATGATTCTTTTAATTTCAGTTGGGTCTGTTGTGATATCACCCATCTCAATTCTTATATGGGTTATTTGCTTCCTGTCCCATTTTTATTTTGTCAGTTAGGCCAGTGGTTTATTAATTTTTTTGATCTTTTCAAAGAACCAGCTTTTGGTTTTGTTAACTCTTTCAATTGTTTTTCTATTCTCTATTTCATTTAATTCTGCTCTAATTCTTATTATTTCCTTTCTTCTGGTGCCTGAGGGCTTCTTGTGCTGTTCTGCTTCCACTGGTTCCAGTTGTGGGGTTAATGTTTTGATTATGGCCCTTTCTTCTTTTTGGCTGTGTGCATTTATTACTATAAACTGACCTCTGAGCCTGCTTTTGCTGTGTCCCAAAGGTTCTGGTAGAATGTGTTTTTGTTCTCATTTGATTCTATGAATTTCTTTATTCTATCTTTAATTTCTTCTATAACCCAGTAGTTTTTGAACAAAGTGTGATCAGTTTCCATGTGGTTGATTTTTTTTCCTTGCTTTTTCTGTTATTGATTTCTACTTTTATGGCTTTGTGGTCAGAAAAGATGCTTTTTAATATTTTGATGCTTTGAATTCTGTTAAGGCTTGCTTTATGGCCTAATATGTGGTCTATGCTGAAGAATGTTCCATGTGCATTGAAAAAGAAAGTATACTTGGCTGCTGTTGGGTGGAGTGTTCTGTATATATTTATGAGATCAAGTTGGTTGATTGTAGCATTTAGATCTTCCATGTCTTTGCTGAGCTTCTTTCTGGATGTTCTGTCTTTCACTGAAAGTGATGTGTTGAAGTCTCCTACTACCATTGTCGAGCTGTCTATCTCTCTTTTCAATGCCGTTAGAGTTTCTTTTGTGTATTTTGGAGCCCTGTCTTTGGGTGCATAAATAATTATTAGTTATGTCCTCCTGGTGTATTGACACTTGTTTATACTTTGTGGTGGATTTTACTTTAAAGTGTATTTTATCAGAGATTAACATTGCCACTCCTGCTCTTTTTTGAGTGTTGTTTGCTTGGTGTATTTTATCAGAGATTAATATTGCCACTCCTGCTCTTTTTTGAGTGTTGTTTGCTTGATGTATTTTTTTTTCCATCCTTTGAGTTTTAGTTTGTTTGTGTCTTTAAGTCTAAGCTGTGTCTCTTTTAGGCAGCATATAGATGGATCATGTTTTTTTATCCAATCTGCTACTGTCTGTCTGTTTATTGGTGCATTTAGTCCATTTACATTCAGTGTAATTATCCCCCCCGCCCCATTCTGGTACTCCAATCACTCATAGGTTATTCCTCTTGATAGAATCCCACATAATTCTTAGAGTTTCTTCATTTTTTTTATACTTTTATCTGAATTTTCCTCAAATAAGTTGGTGTCAAGTGCTTTATCTTCAGTCTCACTAATTCTTACTTCCATTGCCTCATTTCTGCTCCTATGACTTTCTATTGAATTGTCTAATTCTGAAATTTTATTGTTGATCTTCTGGATTTCTGATTGCTGTCTCTCTATGGATTTTTGCAGCCTGTTAAATTTGTTATTATGCTCTTCTCTAATCTTTTTAATTTCCTCTTTTGCATGTTCTGCATTTTGCTTAATTTCCATCCTAATCTCTTAAAGATTTCTGTATATTAATCTTTTGTATTCTGCCTCTGGTAATTCCAAGAAATTTTCTTCCTCTGGAAAATTTCTAGCTTCTTTATTTTGGGAGGTTGCTGAAGTCATCATGGACTGCCTCTTCATGTCATTTGATACTGACTGTTGTCTCCGAGCCATCAATAAGTTATATGTATTTATTTATGTTTTCTTACTGTGTCTTAGCTCCCTGTTTCTTTTTTTTTTTTTTTTTTTTTGATATGCCCAAATAGGTTGCTCGTGTGGGCTAGCCTAGTCACCAGCACCCTTGAAGTTCCAATATCCTGCCCCCAGGTGGCCATACCTGCCACTAAGTATGTGAGCCCAGGAGTCTGCCCACTCCTCCTGTATAGATTTAGCTTAGGTGTCCTGGTTGTTGGCCACCAAGTGTGTGGTGCAGGCTCTCACCTACAGTTCTAGACAGGCATGGGTGATTGGTGTAGGCACAGGCATCCAGCTACAGCAGGGGGACACAGGCTGAGCAAGGCAGGGGGCTGATGGCCACTCCTGAGTGTGCAGGAGGAAAGTGTGTCCCTGTTCCTTACAGCGTGTAGATGGTTGGGTTTTGCAGCCTGACTGTGAGCACCCAGTGCTGTTGGCTGTAAGGACTGGAGGACACCTCTTATTCTTGGGTCCCTCTAGCAGGTAGCTAGGTAGTGTGGATGGAGCCAACAGACCTCAGGCCTCTGATGTGGGTAGGTGAAGAACTTGCTTAATGGGCATAGCAGTGTCAAATGTCACAAACCTGCCACTTCACAGGTGAAACAGTTGAAGTTAGACTTCAGGTATATACGCTGTTGTACTGTGGTATTGAGGGCCTACTCTGTTGAAATGGGCTATGTGGGGGAAAGGCACTCAAAGTCGGTGAATTCCTTATGCCTGTGCCTAGGCAAAGGAGCTTGCCTACCCTGAGTTCCTGGCTTAGGGGAGCCGGCAGATTATTTTTTCCCCTGTTTGTTAATTTGTTCACTTTCCAAGACTGGGAGAATAGCTCAGTGCATGTGACAGGTCCTACCTCCAGCCCAAGGGACTCAGCAATTGCTGAAGCTGGTCTGGGACCAAGTGCAGAGCAGGAAGTGGGGAGGTAAATGGGAGAGAGGTTTTTGCCTAAGGGGGGTGTTTTTGATTCACGCTGTAAGCCGGACCCAAATACTTACTTTCACCAGTCGAGGGCTGCTTCTCACTGGTCCTGGATGACTGAGTAGACTCTCTGCCACTGGGCCTCTCCTGGTGCAGAAAACTCCTCCCGAGTGCCACTGCTTGTCTGCCTCAGCACTCACCCCCGAGCTGATCTGGGCTGAAGGGATCAGCCTCTCACCAGGTCAGGTCTGGCAACTCCTCGCTGCTTAGGCATGGTGTCTCCCTCCCTTGCCACTCAGTCCGGTTCCTCAATTTTGCCTTTGATGTTCAGGGATCCTAGATAGTCATATATAATCAATTCACTTGTTTTTTTGGGTCTTTGCTGTAAGAGGGAACACTGGAAACATCTGAGTACTCTACTATCTTGGCCATATTCCAGATTCTTAAACAACTATCTGACGAAACAAAATTCAGTAAAGCAGTCAATCTATAAATATTTGAGGAAGTACACAGTGACTTCATCATCACAGCCCCAAGTTCCTCCCTTCTCCTAATACTTGTTTAGGCAATTCATGAAAATTCTCTAGCACTCTGTTTCTTCATTCGCAAATCGAAGTATTTGTACTAGCCTAGAAGATGTTTTGGTCCATTGTATTAAAGTAAATATCACATCTTTACCTTCCTCTTCCACATAAAAATGTTAATTAAAACATCTTACATAATTTTAAATATAACTGATTAAATACATAAGAATCCTACAAATATTTCATCCTGCTCAAAACATAAACTATGAGGACACACATGAATACTCTTTCCATCCAAAATAAAAATTATAGACATTACATGGGATGGCTTTTAAAAGAACAATATGAGTAGATATTTTTCCAGAAATCATAACCCAATGTTGATACTTAATATGCAAACCTCTAGAAAACAATTTCCAGTGTATCTCCATTTTAATTCACATCCCAGCAGTTGAATGCTTCTTCATTAAAGTCATTGAGAAGTAAATTGCATTACCGTGAATCACACAACCACTGTATAACATAGAGATGATGCTGCGCAGATCAGAAATGACAGCCCATTTTCCACCCACTATGATAAAAAAGTACAGGTGATATAAAGTCATTGTGTTTTCCAAGTTAATGTCACATGCTAGAGCCAACCTGTCTCCCTCCTTGTCAGTTTTTACCAACATAAACAAATAAGACTGCCAGTGGCTCATGCAGATAACAGCTTCTATGCTGGTCTATACATTTCATCAATGATGTATTTGTCATCTCACACAACAAAAAATAGATGTTATGACTGTCACTACTTATTAGATTCCCCTTCCATGTTTTCCATGGAAGTTGCCACTGTTGTCTGGCAAGTATTACATGAAGCATTTCTACAAAAGTGCCTTCCAAAATAATAATCTATCTCTACCTCAGATATAGTAGTTGGGAGTTTAAATTAGATAAAACATGTAAGACATTGGTAAGTATTAACTAAATGTTAGCTATAGTTATTATTATTTAAGCTGAGGGACAAGCACAAAGAAGCCACAGCTAAATCACAGGGTAGATGCACCAAAGAATGAGAATTCAGGGTGTTAGGCTTGTTCTGCTGTGAGACTGGTCTCTCAAGGCATTTAAGTAGGTTAAATGAATAAAGAAGAATTGAATTAAAATGTAGGTGCAATTAACCTTATGAAACTCCAGTATCTCTTGCAGAATTTGGAGGCTGGAACACAGTGAAGACTGTTATAAACAAACAAAACCCGTTTCAGACAAACTTTCTTACATTGTGTCATAGAGTGAATTGTGTCCCCCAAAAATATCTGTCAACTTGGCTGGGTCATGATTCCCAGTATTGTATGATTGTGTACCATTTTGTAATCTGATGTGATTTCCTTATGTATTGTAAACTATCACTATGATGTAATACGACGGATTAGCAGCAGTTATACTGATGAGGTATACAAGATTGGATTGTGTCTTAAGCCAATCTCTTTGGAGATATAAAAGAGAGAATTGAGCAGAGACACAGGGGACCCTCACACCACCAAGAGAGCAGTTCCGGGAGCAGAGCACATCCCTTGGACCTGAGGTTCCTGTGCAGAGAAGCTCCCAGACAAAGGGAAGACTGATGACACGGACCTTCCTCCAGAGCAGACAGAGAAAGCATTCCCCTGGAATCGACACCTTGAATTTGGACTTTTAGCCTACTGGACTGTGAGAGAATAAACTTCTCTCTGTTAAAGCCATTCACTTGTGGTATTTCTGTTACAGCAGCACTAGATGACTAAGACACCTTTAAGTAAGTAACCACTAGTTCCTCAACATGGAGAGGTTTTACTATCCCAGATTCATTTCACTGAATCTGCAGTGTCTGTAGGAAGGCAGAAGATCCAAATTGTTTCTTTACAAAGGGATAAGATTCACTCAAGTAGGCTTAGTATAGCAAGGAATAGGAAAAGGTTGGGATTTAATTTTTTTATTCAAGAGAAGACTCTTATATTCATTAAACAAATAATTTTGGGCCTCAGCCATGTGCCTGGTAATTTGCTTGATAATTCTTGCTTAGGAGCCACATTACAGGATCCAGTGGTTTATCTTTCTGGTAGTATCCTGCCACTGAACCAAACTTTCCAAGAAAACACTATAAACATTGTCAGCATTGATAAGTGATTTCTTGAGGGGATGTCCTTAGAAGAAACCTGCATGGATGTAAAGGGAACAGGTTAAGGCAGGGAAAGAAACGTAAGAAAACTGCTGTTTCAGGAGAAGTTTTAACCTCTCATTGAAGCCAAAAAGAGCTCTGGAGCATGAAATGTGTCCCGTCCAGGGGTAATAAGGCTGGACTATTTTACCCAAGCATCATTTAGTAATTGGCTTCATGCCATGGGGAGGAGGGGAAGTGTATAACTTTCTAGGCACTTTTATGAAAGGTGGCTGCCTTCAGTCAAGGTTATACTCTAAGACAGAGTGCGGGTATAAACTGCTGTCAGCTAAAATACACAGAGCTGGGGCATGGGTGCCCTAACCAATAAGGGGATTTGGGTGGGACAACAACACCATTTGCTACAAGTGTAAATAGGCAGACACCCTGAGGAACCCCAAGAGAAGAACCATAAAATATGATAAAAAACATAGCAACTATATTTATGGCTGTTTTACCCTATATTTTATTCAATTTATTTTTTGAGTCAGATTCTGTCAAGAGGCTAAGAGGAGAACAAGGACCAAAAATGTCAAAAATATCAAAAACAACCCACATTGATTAAATGCTTAATATATGAGAAGAAATGTGCTAAGTACTTACATATATTAGCTCACTTAATTGTTTTCATCTGTCCTCTAAGGGTCTTCCTACTTTCACAGATTAGAAAACTAGTGGTTAGCAAGGTTAAGTAACTCACCCAAGTGCAAACAATTGTTATATCAGAAAAAGGATACACCTACCACTCTACAGATACTGATCTCTATGTTTGGCTCAATGACCCTCAATGAGATGGGTTGACACAGTGGCTGCAACAATGGGCTCAGCACAATGATGATTGTGAGGATGGCCCAGGATCGACCAGTGTTTTGTTCTGTTGTACATAGGGTTGCTCTAAGTCAGAACCAACTCAATGGCACCTAACGACAACAACGTGTTTTGCTACCTGCTTCCTGTGCTTTCGTTTCTCTATCTACAACAGGAGAGACAAAATAATTAGTTAGGTTATATGACTGAGACTGTATACCTAGATGAAAAGTATAAAGGTCATCAGAATAGCTAGAGTAACTTTATTAAATGTCAGAGTATAGGATCCTACCTACAACATACACAGAAATCTTTGAGCTAGGTGCCCAGGAAAAGGGTATAAATATCGAGGACAATTTCATTGCTCAACAAATTTGAAAAATGATGAACTAGACTAAATATTTTTTAATACATCAACGGCATTGGCTTTGGAACAAATGGAGAGTACCAAAGAGTCAGCAAACTCATCACGCAGTAAAACCCTAAAATGTTTGTATTCAGGATACTTGTTTCATACTGCAACCTAGCAATTGTCACAGTCTAGGACTTTCAAGCAGTGGTTAGTGGAATATTTCTGAGGTCATATCTACAACCTGGAAACTGCTCTCTTTCCAGTTTAAAAAAAAAAAAAAAGGCAAGAAATATACAGGAAATACAGCGGAAGAAATAGAGGTGATGAAGAGAAATAAAGAGGAGAGTAAACTAAGAAAACAGAAGGTAGCAGCAGGAATTTTGCTGAGTGTATTGAACAAAAGAAAACTTCAAGTTCTGTTCAGTGAACAGAGGTCTGCAAGTCATAGAAATGCTACTGCTTAAGCCTCAGTAGTTAAGTCTGAATTTTTTTTAAATTCATACTGAAAGCCTTGGTACAATGTAAGAGCCACAACATGTAAAGATGAAAAGTGCATAAGAGAAGAAATAGTCTGAATACAAAATTAGGATGATGGAGAGGTCCAGGACCATCAGCCATTCCTCACTGAGGTTTTCAATGGATTTGAAGTTGAAATGGGAACAGACTGCTCATAGTTTTAACTTGATCATTTATCTATTAAAATTAACTGGTTCAGTGAACTGTTAAGGTTCTGTTTATAGATTCTGGGTTAAATCCTTAATAATTAATACTTTCTTATTGTTAAAGACCCAAATTAATGTATCCCTTCAAACATTTTTTTTCTGTTCCTCTTTTTTTTTAAATTGTGCTTCATGTGAAAATTTACTGTTCAAGTTAGTTTCTCATACAAAAATTTACACACACATTGTTATGCGACCCTAGTTTCTCTCCCTATAATGTGACAGCACCATCCATTCCACCCCAGATTTCCCATGTCCATTCAACCAGCTCCTGTCCCTTTCTGCCTTCTCATCTCGCCTCTGAACAGGAGCTGCCCATTTAGACTCACGTTATCTACTTGAGCTAAGAAGCACACTCTTTACAAATATCATTTTATATCTTATACCCCAGTCTAATCTTTGTCTGAAGAGTTGGCTTTGGGAATGGTTTTAGTTTTGGACTAACAGAGAGTCCGTGGCCATGTCCTCCAGGGTTCCTCCAGTCTCAGAGCATTAAGTCTGGTCTTTTTACTAGAATTTGAGTTCTGCAACCCACTTTTCCAGCTCCATCAGGAACTGTCTCTTGTGTTCCCTGTCAGGGTTGTCATTGGTGATAGCTGGACACCATCTAGTTCTTGTGGTCTCAGGCTGATGAAGTCTCTGGTTTATGTGGCCCTTTCTGTCTCTTGGGCTAATATTTTCCTTGTGTCTTTGGTGGTCTTCATTCTCCTTTAATCCAGGTGGGTTGAGACCAATTGATGCATCTTAGATGGCCGCTCGCTAGCTTTTAAGACCCCAGACGCCACTCACCAACGTGGGATGCAGAACATTTTCTTAGATAAACTTTGTTATGCCAATTGGCTTAGATGTCTCCTGAAAACATCGTCCCCAGACCACCGCCCCGCTACTTGGTCCCTCAGAGTGTTTGATTGTATTCAGGTAACTTCTTACCTTTGGTTTAGTCCAATTGTGCTGACTTCCCCTGTAGTGTGTGTTGTCCTTCCCTTTACCTAAGATAATTCTAGTCTATTATCTAGTTAGTAAATAACCCTCACCCTCCCTCCCCACCCTCGTAACCATCAAATAATGTTTTCTTCTGTATTTAAACCTTTTCTTGAGTTCTTATAATAGTGGTCTCATACAATATTTGTCCCTTTGCAACTGACTAATTTCACTCCTCGTAATACCTTTCAGATTCACCCATGTTATGAGATGTTTTATAGAGTCATCGTTGTTCCTTATCATTGGGTAGTATTCCATTGTGTGGATATATCATAGTTCGTTTATCCATTCATCCGCTGTTGGGCACCTAGGTTCTTTCCATCTTTTTGCTATTGTTAATAGTGCTGTAATGAACATGGGTGTGCATATATCTATTCGTGTGACAGCTCTTATTTCTCTAGGATATATTCCAAGGAGTAGGACTGCTGGATCGTATCGTACTTCTATTTCTAGCTTTTTCTGAAGTGCCAAATTGATTTCCAACTGTAACTTTACATTCCCATCAGTAGTGTATAAGTGTTCCAGTCTCTCCACAACTTCTGCAACATTTATTATTTTGTATTTTTTGGATTAATGATAGCCTTGTTAGGGTGAGATGATGTCTTAGTCATTTAGTGCTGCTATAACAGAAATACCAGAAATGACTGGTTTTAACAAAGAGAAGTTTATTCTCTAACAGTCTAGTAGGCTAGAAGTCCGAATTCAGGGTACTGGCTCCAGGGGTAGGCTTTCTCTATCTGTTGGCTCTGGAGGAAGGTCCTTGTGATGCATCAGTCTTCCCTTGGTCTGGCAGCATCTCAGAGCAGGAATCTCAGGTTCAAAGAATATGCTTTGCTCCCAGCGCTGCTTTCTTAGTGGTATGAGGTTCCCCATGACTCTCTGCTGGCTGCTGTCTTTTATATCTCAAAAGAGATTGGCTTAAGACACTACCTAATCTTGTAGATCTCATCAATATAACTTCCACTAATCCATCTAATTACATCATAGTGATAGAATTTACAACACGTAGGGAAATCACATCAGATGACAAAATGGTAGACAATCGTATAATACTGGGAATCATGATCTAGCCAAATTGAGAGACAATTTTGAGGGACAGAATTCAATCCATGATAGATGGTGTCTCATTGTAGTTTTGATTTGCATTTCTCTAATGGCTAATGGTCATGAGCATTTCCTCATATATCTATCAGCCACCTGAATGTCTTCTCTGGTGAAGTGCATGTTCGTATTCTTTGCCCATTTTTTAATTGGATTATTTGTCTTTTTGTTGTTGAAGTTTTGTAGTATCTTGTAGATTTTAGAGATTAGACCCTGATCGGATTTGTCGTAGCCAAAAATGTTTTCCCAGTCTGTAGGTTGTTCGTTTACTCTGAAGTCTTTTGATGAGCTTAATAGTTTGATTTTTAGAAGCTCCCAGTTACCTAGCATCTCTTCTCTTGTTTGTACATTGTTACTTAGGTTTGTATTCTGTTTACACCATGTGTCAGGGATCCTAGTGTTATCCCTATTTTTTCTTCCATTATCTTTATTGTTTTAGATTTTATATTTGGGTCATTGATCCATTTTGAGTTAGTTTTTGTTCATTGTGTAAGGTATGTGTCATTTCATTTTTTGCAGATGGATATCCAATTATGCCAGCACTATTTGTTAAAGAGACTGTCTTTTCCCCATTTAACAGATGTTGGGAATTTGTCAAATATCAGCTGCTCATAGGTGGATGAATTTATTTATGGATTCTCAATTCTGTTCTATTGGTCCATGTATCTAGTGTTGTACCAGTACCAGGCTGTTTTGACTACTGTGGCAGTACAATAGTTTCTTAATTCAGGTAGTGTGAGGCCTCCGACTTTGTTCTTCTTCTTCAGTAATGTTTTACTTATCCAGGGCCCCTTCCCTTTCCATATGAAGATGGTGATTTGTTTCTCCATCTCATTAAAAAATGCCATTGGAATTTGGAGGGGATTGCATTGTATCTATAGATTGCTTTGGGTAGAATTGACATTTTCACAATGTTGAGTCTTCCTATCCATGAGCAAGGTATGTTTTTGCACTTACGCAGGTCTCTTTTGGTTTCTTGCAGTAGTGTCTTTATGTTTCTTTGTATAGGTCTTTTATGTCTCTGGTTAGATTTATTCCTGTTTTATCTTCTTGGGGGCTATTGTAAATGGTATTGATTTGGTGATTTCCTCTTGGAAGTTCTCTTTGTGGGTGTAGAGGAATCCAACTGATTTTTGTACGTTTATCTTGTATCCTGATACTTTGCTAACATCTTCTGTTACTTCTAGTAGTTTTCTTGTAGATTCTTTGTGTAAGATCATATCAGCTGCAAACGGATATACTTTTACTTCTTTCTTGACAATTTGGATGCCCTATATTTCTTTTTCTAGCCTAATTGCTCTGGCTAGGACCTGCAGCACAATATTGAATGAGAGTGGTGATACAGGGCATCCTTGTCTAGTTCCTCTTTTCAAGGGGAATGCTTTCAAACTCCCCTGTTAGGATGATGTGGGCTGTTGGCTTTGTATAAGTGCCCTTATTTTATTGAGGAATTTCCCTTCTATTCCTATTTTCTTGAGAGTTTTTATCATGAATAGGTGTTGGACTTTGTCAAATGCTTTTTCTGCATCAATTGATAAGATCATGTAGTTATTGTCTTTTGTTTTATTTATGTAATGGATTACACTGATTATTTTTCTAGGGTTAAACCATCCCTGTATACTTGGAATGAATTCCTCTTGGTCATGGTGAATTATTTTTTTGATATGTTGTTGAATTCTATTGGCTAGAATTTTGTTGAGGATTTTTGCATCAATATTCATGATGGATATTGATCTGTAAATTTCCTTTTTTGTGGTGCCTTACCTGGTTTTGGTATCAGGGTTATGCTGGCTTCATAGAATGAAGTTGGGAGTATTCCATCCTTTTCCATGCTCTGAAATAACTTTAATAGTAGTAGGGTTAACTCTTTTCTGAAAATTTGGTAGAATTCTCCAGTGAAACCATCCAGGCCAAGGCTCTTTTTTTTTGGGAATTTTTAATTACCTTTTCAATCTCTTTTGTTATACGTTGATTTGGTTGTTCTGCTTCTGTTTGTGTTAGTTTAGGTAGTGTGTTTCTAGAAATTTGTCCATTTCCTCTAGATTTTCAAATTTGTTAGTACAATTTTTCCTAGTATTTTATTATGATTCTTTTAATTTCAGTTGGGTCCATTGTGATATCACTCATATCATTTCTTATTCAAGTTATTTGCTTCCTCTCCTGTTTTTCTTTTTTCAGTTTGGTCAGTGGTTTATCCATTTTGTTGATTTTTTCAAAGAACCACCTTTTGGTCTTGTTAACTGTTTTAATTGTTTTTCTATTCTCTATTTCATTTAATTCTGCTCTAACTTTTATTACTTACTTTCTTCTGGTGCCCGAGGGCTTCTTTTGCTGCTCTCTTTCTACTTGTTCAAGTTGCAGGGTTAATGTTTTGATTTTATCCCTTTCTTCTTTTAAGATGTGTGTATTTTTTGCTATAAATTGACCTCTGAGCATGCTTTTTCTGTGTCCCAAAGGTTCTGGTAGGATGTGCTTTCATTCTCATTTAATTCTGTGAATTTCTTTATTCTGTCCTTAATTTCTTCTATAACCCAGTAGTTTTTGTGCAAGGTGTGTTCAGTTTCCATGCGTTTGATTTTTTTTCCCTTGCTTTTTTTGTTATTGATTTCTACTTTTATGGCTTTGGGCTCAGAAAATATGCTTTGTAATATTTCAGTGCTTTGGATTCTGTTAAGGCTTGTTTTATTGCCTAATATGTGGTCTATTCTGGGGAATGCCCCATGTGCATTGGAAAAGAAAGTATACTTGGCTACTTTTGGGTGAAATGTTCTGAATATGGCTATGAGATCAAGTTGGTAGATTGTGGCAATTAGATCTCCCATATCTTTATTGAGCTTCTTTCTGGATGTTCTGTCCTTCACCAAAAGTGGTGTGTTCAAGTCTCCTATTACTATTGTAGAGCTGTCTCTCTCTCTTTTCTGTGCTACTAGAGTTTGTTTTATGTATTTTGGAGCCCTATCATTGGGTGTGTAAATATTTATTATGGTTATGTCCTCTTGGTGTACTGACCCTTTAATCATTACATAGTGTCCTTCCTTATCCTTTGTGGTTGATTTTGCTTTAAAATCTATTTTGTCAGAGATTAATATGCCACTGCTGCTCTGTTTGGAGTGTTGCTTGCTTGATATATTTTTTTCCATCCTTTGAGTTTTAGTTTGCTTGTGTCTTTAAGTCTAAGGTATGTCTCTTGTAGGCAGCATAGATGGATCATATTTTTGTGTCCATACTGCCACTCCCTTTCTCTTTATTGGAGCATTTAGTCCATTTACATTCAGCATAATTGTCGGTAGGTATGAGTTTAGTGCTGTCATGTTGATGTCTTTTTTTGTTGTTGTTAACAGTTTCTTTGTTTCACTTAATTTTCTGTGGTGAGTCATTATTCTTCGTGTATTTTCTTTTCATTGTTGTTGATTTTGTATTTGCTGAGTCTTTATGTTTTGCTTGTTTTTTATTTTAATGTGTAGGATTGTTAGTTTCCTTTGTCATTACCTTAATGTTTACCCCTATTTTTCTAAGTTTAAATCAATCTTTTATTTCTTTATAGCACCTTGACTTCCTCTCTATATGAAAGATGTACGACTACATTTTTTAGTCCCTCTTTTTTGTTTTAATGTTGTCATCTTTTACGTATTGATGTCTTTGTTTCCCTATTTGCAGTGTTTTACCTTTGATTTATTTTTTTGACTTCCCTGTATGGATTGATATCTGGTTGTTCTGTCCTGTGTTCTAGTTTTGGGTTGTTTCTGATGTTACTGATTTTCTAACCGGAGGACTCCCTTTAGTATTTCTTGTAATTTTGGTTTAGATTTTACATATTCCCTAAACTTCTGTTTATCTGGAAATGCCCTAATTTTGCCATCATATTTGAGAGGCAGTTTTGCTGGATATATAAGTCTTGGCTGGCAATTTTTTTCCTTCAAGGCTTTATATATGTCATCGTATTTCCTCCTCATCTGCGTGGTTTCTGCTGAGTAGTCCAAGCTTAGTCTTATTGACTCTCCTTTGTAGAAGACTTTTTGTTTATCCCTAGCCACTCTTAGAATTCCCTCTTTATCTTTGGTTTTGGCAAGTTTGATTATAATATGTCTTGGTGACTTTCTTTTGGGATTTACCTTATGTGGTGTTCAATGAGCATCTTGGATAGATATCTTGTCATCTTTCATGATATCAGGGAAGTTTTCTGCCAATAAATCTTCAACAATTCTTTCTGTGTTTTCTGTTATTCCTCCCTCTGTTCTGGTGCTACAATCACTTGTAGGTTATTTCTCTTGATCGAGTCCCACATAATTCTTAGTGTTTCTTCATTTTTTTTAAATTCGTTTATCTGATTTTTCCTCAAATAAGTTGCTGTCAAGTTCTTTATCTTCAATCTCACTAATTCTGACTTCCATTGCCTCAGTTCTGCTCCTATGACCTTCTATTGAGTTGTCTAATTCTGAAATTTTATTGTTAATCTTTTAGATTTCTGTTTGCTGTCTCTCTATAGATTCTTTCAGCCTGTTAAGTTTGTCATTATGCTCTTGCATAAACTTCCTGATCTCTTGAAGAGCTCTGTATATTAATTTTTTGAATTCTACCTCTGGTAAGTCTAGGAAGTTCTCTTCCTCTGGCAGATTTTTTGATTCTTTGTTTTGGTTGCTTGCTGAAGCCATCATGGTCTGCCTCTTTACGTGATTTGATATTGACTGTTATTTCCGAGCCATCGATAAGTTATTATATTTATTTATTTTGTTTGCTTACTGTGTCCTAGCTTCTTGTTTTCTTTTGTTTTGATATGCCCATATAGGTTACTCGTGTGAGATAGTTTGATTATTAGCACCTTTGAAGCTCTCACGTCCTGTCACCAGTTGGTTTCAGCTGTTACTAGATATGTAAGCCTAGGAGATCATTTACTTTTCTTGTATGGATTAAGCTCAGGAGTCTAGGTAGTCAGTTACCAAGTGTGTGGTGCAGGCTCTCACCTACAGTCCTAGACGGGCAGGGGTGATTGCAGTAGGCATAGGTATCTGGCTGCAGTAAGGGGTCACGTGCTGAGGAAGGCAGGTGGCTGATGGCTGTGCCTGAATATCTGAGAGGAAAGTGTGTCTGTTCCCTAGAGAACATAGGTGGATGGGTTTTGCAGCTGGACTATGGTCACCCAATGCTGTTGGCTATAAGGACTGGGAAATACTACCTACTCTTGGATCCCTGTCACAGGTGGCTAGGTGGCATGGGTGGAGCCACCAGTCCTCAGGTCCCTGATGTGGGTGAGGACCTTGCTTAGTGGGCTGAGCAGTGTCAAATGTCACAAACCTGCCATTTCATCATATAGCTGATATAGTTGAAATTAGGCTTCAGGTATATACCCTGTTGTACTGTGCTAATGAGGGCCTCCGCTGCTGAAATGTGCCCACAAATGTCTATGCACAGGTGAAAGGCATTCAAAGTCTGTGGCCCCTTATGCCTGTGCCTAGGCAAAGGAGCTGTGCTTGCCCTGAGTTCCTGGCTTAGGGGAGCTTGCAGATTATTTTTTCCACAATAAAACATGAGTTGAAATTTAGCTAGACAATTACGTCTTTCCATTACGTTTAATTCAGCCATTTCAAGGTGAATTTAAAATCATCACTGTTAAACACATACAATATTTTATTACTGAATTCTTCTAGGGAATTTCATTGAATTCCTTGGATCAGGAAGTCAGCAAAAAGTTGTTCAATGCCACTGAGTTCAGGTACTTATCTTAAGAGAGTAGGAATAATTGGGCCAATGCGGTTGAATTATACAACTTTAAATGCTTAGGATTCTGTCAGACAGCTCTGAAGGACATCTGGGCATTCAGAAAAACTCATTTAGTGTTACTGGCATATTAATTCCAAGACAACAGTTAAGAATTCTAAAAGCTTTGTCTGGAAGAATCATTTTTAAAATCCACTTGTCCCAGATTAAACTCCAATGGAATTTTAATAAACACTTGGCTGTTTATTAACAATAAAGATAAAGAATGCTACTGCCCTTCCCTCCATTTTTTGCTTCATTGTTCTTTCATAATTCTTCCATGGTAATTCTTCCATGGTAATACAGTGATATTGACTTAAAAATGCATTGGAAAAGAAACTTCTCTGATACAAAAGTAAGCTTTGTGTCTGATTTGAAACAGGAACTTTTGGTCTTCCTTTCATAACTTTCATAGTATGCAGAAATGCATGTTGCTCGTATCCATGCAATAAACTCTATTGTACTAAAGTCTAGTTTCCTTCAATGTATACCATATGATTTTCAAAAAATTCACCTTTTCTGGGAAAAATCTACTATCTCTTATGTGGGTTAAGTCTTTAAATGGTCATTACAATGGAAATAAAATTTCATATTCCACTTCCACTGACTGGTCTAAGTACAATTTTCAGTAGAATGTCTCAGCATATACAATAGTGAGATTCATAGAATGTCAGGACTCTATACCATCTCAACTATTACTTATCCAAAACATTAATTTTTTGATGTTTGAGGAACTTAAGAAAGGAGAAGAGAAATGAGTAGCCCAAGGTAATGTAAGGAGGGAGAACTGTGTCCCAAAATCCAGTTTCTACACCCCAAACTCAGTAATCATTTCCATTTGTAACATATTTTCCCAATATATATGACTAGTAGCAAAATTTAGACTAGAATAATATAGCAGAATTTCTAATGCTAGTATTATTAGCTCAGTATTATTGTGAACATAGAATGTATTTTAGTCATGTTGACTATTGGGCTATTCAACTACATACAATGCCAGGGCAGGAGGCTATTAACTCATCCCTTAGTCTGCTTCTAACCTTATTTTTTGCTATGATGTCAATAAAGCTAGAAGTGAGCTCACACAAACAGGGAGAAAAACAAATAGAAGGAAGAGCTTTCTGGTGGTCATGGTAACATATAATATGATATCTCTCCTGAGTCTCAGTAGTGGACTCGTAGTTACAGTTATAACCAAATGTTATCAAATAGTGAGCATCAAGTTTGAGCTTATCCAGCATCCATTGTGTCCAGGTATCTCTAGAGCATTTGTCAAATGATCCTCTAAAATTCTATGTCTATGAAGACCAAGGAGTCTTCTAAGAAAGTACTAAGCCTCAGGAAAGAACATATTCTATTTAATTAAATAAGAAGACCTTAGTCTTCAGAAAAGATCAGTTCTGAGTACAGCTTTGTTTTTGTCACTAGCATTTACCTCCCAAAACAGAACAGCCCTTAATTAATTCATATCTTAGTCCTAGAAACTACAGAAAATGTTTGAATAAAAAATGAATAGAGCTCATTTTCTAAAACTGTGAAACTAGGGTAAGTCAGCTATGAGATGATGATGATGATGATGATGACTGATTTATACTGGGTAAAATAACAAGAATGCTAGAATTCATTTTGCAACAGATCACTACTGAGTTTATCATCCTGAGGAACATTTTGCTGTGGCTTTCTGATATGATGTTACACTTTAATGTGCAGTAATCAGTGAATCCTGGACAGAAGATAATAGTATAGTATTATCGTTCAGCATCAGAAGGAGGAGATTTGTTTGTGGGGACATGATACCCCTCACGAGATACTTGAGTATACTTCCTAGAAATGCATGCAGGGGGCCCTATAGTGGACTGATATTTTGCATTAGAAAGTAAGACTGAGAATTTAGTAAATTACATTATTATCAAAGTTGTGTCTCCTTAACATCTATAAGCTGGAGAGATCAGAAGAGGTTTGGATTGTATACGTAAGCATCAAATATACAATATTTTCTATATCTTCTAGAGGTTAATGAAATGACTGTTGATGAATCTGGTATCAGGCATCTCTACCCAAATCATTTCGTGCCCTATTCAAGCAAGTTTTCTTCTTGTTTTGTTTTTTGCTTTTTTCCAGTTACACAGAAGTGTACGTAGATTAAAGAGCAGAAAAGAGGAGATGTAATGAGTGATATTTGGGATAAAAAACAAACTATACAAAAAAAAAAAACCTGTCCCAAATCTTGGGACTGAAAGCTCACTACATTGTCATGTTGGGGACAAGCTATTGCAACAATGTATCCATATGTACGAATTCTGCCATAATGTTAAACTTTCTAATGACAATCACCACAAGCTACACAAAATGAGTGGTGTGTATAATGAGACCCCATGCCCCTAAATAAAAGAATCCTGTAAATTTATGCCTAGTTGATATGTTGGTATTTCCATCCCACACCTTGGTTTGAAGTCATACTACAGTAAACTGGTGAATATAAACATTATATTAATATATCTCTCTAATCTTACAAAGAATGTTGGGCAAAAAAAGTAAGACAGAACAGACGATATCTCATTCAAATATGTTTTCTCTTTATACAAAATTTTTAAAAAGCAAAACTAAAGTATACATTTCAGAACACACACATAACTACTAAAACTATTTGAAAAAAAAAAACAAGCAAATTCAAGATACTGGCTATCTCCTGTGTGGGGGTAAGAGGGCTTACTGTGGGTGGAGGTTTTATGGAATGTTGGGAAATGTTATATTTCTTGACAATTAAAATTATTTGTTAAAATGTAAATGTATTCTATGTACTCCCTTTTATAAGTGCTCTATTTCATTTAAAAAAGTTTATAAAATATTCTCACCTCATGTTTCTCTAACCATAATAAAATATTTATGGGTCTAATAGGGACAGCACCCTACAAATCTGGGACAATCTCACAAGATGCCAACACTGCTGGTGTCCTTGGCAAAATTTTTTCTCTCTCTCTCTTTTTTTTTGGTTCTTGTGTTAGTATAATAATATCAATAATTATTGTTTGTTACAACATAATAGCTGCTCATGCCCACTTTGATTTTTTAAACCACAGTCCCCTGCTCTAATCAGTGCCAAAGGCAGCTGGGCTTGGCTGGGCTGGGATACAAATCTTAGCGATGGGCTCCAAGGCACATTTTCTATGCGTTACCTTCATCTCAGTGGAAACCTCAGTGTTCTTGTTAAATGTATAAATTATTAAAGCATCTTCAGAAATGGGCTAACAGGGTTTCCTGGGTGTCTAAACACCTGGCATCTCACATCAGCCACTATGACATTTATTGGGTCCTGTTCCTTCTTCCTTGGCAGGTTTTGAATCCCTGTCTGTTGGATTCAGGTCCCACTCCCTGGGCAGCCCCATCTGGCATTTAACTCCTCTCTGTGGAGCTCATTTGACCTCTCTGACTCATAGTTTTTGCTCCAGTCACTCTGGAAGCGTCTCTTTTCCTGCAGACAGGAATCCTTCTAAGGGGGCAATGAATCGCAGCTTACCTGGATAATTTGTTACCGTGATAAGGGACATTTATCCAGGATAGTACAACCAATAACTCCTTTCTGTTCTTGAGAAACACTTTCTATGGATATCTAACTTTGTGATGAGGAATGGCTTTCCTAGTCCTAATGCTATATGGCTTCTTTGCTCCAGTGCCACCAACCATTAATTTTAACATGCTCAGATGTCCAAATAAGATCCAAGCTGCTATGGCCAGATAAGCAGAGTCTCATAGTTCAAACGACACCACAGAGGACACCACTATCAGTGTGTGGGGAACATTCTTACATAAAGGGCAGAACAGGATGAGAAAATAGCTCTTGTTCACAGACCTAAGATTCAATTCTAGCCCTACCATTTACTAGAAGATCTATTCAGAGGACTTACCTTATGGGGTAGGTGTTCATTGCATGTGAAGAGTTGAGCACAGGGCCTTGCACACAGTAAATGCTCAACAACTGCAAGCTAGTATGTTACTGTTACTGCTACACTGAGCACTTCAAATCTTACTCAGATTATGAGCAACAATTTTCTTTTTTATAAAATGTTCACAAATAATATCACACGTAAGACTAAAAACCATATGAAATTGTGACTTTAACTAGACAAAGTTTGGCAAAACTCTGAAGGAAATCATCTACCTTTTCAGTGGACCAGAGAGCTTTTATTTTCCCTTTTTAGCATCTCTCTCTTAGTACTTACCAACTTTCCAACAAATCTCAGCTCCATGAAATTCTCTTGCTTCTATAACTACCCTCTAAAAGGACAGAACTCTCTTTGTACCTTGTTTGACCTCTTAATCCAAATTCCTCCCTCCTGTCTAATTCTTTCAGAACTATGCTCAGTTACATTTTATTTAGTTAATTTAGCCAAAAAATTCACACATATGGGGTCTTGGGTGCTAACACAATCTTTCATTAACTTTCCTAAGCAACCTGAACTTTAACAGCAACAGATAAGCAGTACTGCTACATGGCCCAAGAAAACCTTGTGAAAATGTTAAACTATTAACACATATTTAAAATTAGGGCATTACTACACAGAATGAAAATCAAAAACAACAGCAACAAAAAATAGAACCACTATGCCATTAAGAAAAAAAAATAAACAAAAATGAAAGACTATTTTTGCCAGACAATGATATAGTCTGGAGAAAGAAAAAAAAAAAAAGATAATTTCTCAGAATAATTGGCCATTTTACCCTAACTGCTAGCAAATTTCAGTTCAATTATTTTGGAAGACAAAAAAAAAAAAAAAATGTGTAAGATGATAACTCTTTCGCATGCAAAAGAAAAAAATTTTTTTTTCAAAAGACTTTAGGCATATTCTATTCCTAAAAATAATAGAGCAATTGCCAATAAAATAAAATTCAACTAAGCAGAAGGATTGATAGCTCTCATCATCTCTTTGGAAAGACCTGTCAAAGAAATCCTGCCATCTTCTGAGAGACCAGGATTATAGAATCAACGAATCCTTTCTGTTCCCCAAAACCAAG
The DNA here is from genome assembly GCA_030035585.1 of Dugong dugon. NCBI lineage: Eukaryota > Metazoa > Chordata > Mammalia > Sirenia > Dugongidae > Dugong > Dugong dugon. Next base: position 33,953,306 of record CM057475.1, on the reverse strand, counting down.
AAGACTATGTTGGCCTTGGAAGCTTATTTTAGAGTCACACAGCATATTAGCGTTGCTTACCAAATGGTGATTACAAATCAAGGCCCAAGAGATAAAATAGCCAAGAGGATGGTGAAACTCTCAAGGAATAACACCAATATAACCAGTAATTATAATTGTACTTTTATAAAATATGAAAATGCTACCATCGGGTCCTAACAAAGACAGAAATCGAACAGATATAAAGTGGCAAGAGATGACTGGGGATAAAGTCATTTACCTGGTGGGCTCAAAGTCTGAAGCCCAATGGCAGCTTGGTTTTTGTTTCTACCAGGTAACAACAGCTGAGAGTGCTTCTTAGCATGGGGACACTTGCAAGCCTGGTTCATTGGCAAAATTCAGGAAGTGAAATGTAACATTCTTATTCTTGAAAGGATCCTAAAACCAAATCTCTGCTTTTAAATATAACTAAGGGCTCATGGAGATTGAAGACACAGCCTGGTAAACAGAACTAAGTCAAGCTACCAACTAGATTTGTGACTGGATCTATAAAGTTATCAATATCATCTAAGGGCACCATTAAAAAAAAACTACTTTCTAAGATCTGGTTCTGAACTAGGGCTTCCTGAACCTTCCTATTTGTGTAACCTTCTTACACAAACAGGAGAGAGGAAAGAATGGAAGAATAGAGGAAGGGAAGAAAACAATAAAAGTAAAAAAAATACTTGATATGAAGCTTCAAAACTAAAATTAAAAACAACAGCAACAACATGAAGCTATCTAGTGTTAATAAACTGTTTTTATAAGTTAAAACTAAAGTTCCAGTAAAAAATGACAAGGTGGGGGTAGGTATGAAACAGGTTTTTTTCCTGACAGTTAAAGCTGGGTGCTATCTAGATTGCGTTTGAGATGATGACAAAAGTAGTGAATGGTTTTCATGTCGTAATCAAAAATTCTAATTATGTATGTGGGATTTTAAAGTATAACCACTAAAGGAAGCGTCCATATTGTACAGTTTATAATGAGAAAGTTAGAAAATAGAAGGGGAGAGTACACAGAAAATGACATCCAAGAAGTCAGGAAAGAAGAAAACGATAAACAAAAAGTGGTAAATAGAACTCACTAAATAAGAATATGACAAAAACTTTAAAGATATCAGAAATCATAACAAATGTAAACGTTGTATCAATTAGTTAAGACAACATTCTCAGACTGGACAATAATAAAATCTGGTTTCGGTCCTTGTGAAACACAATCAAAGAAAAAGTTGCAAAATAAATAAAATATGCACTGTGGACACACTAACAAATCAATCTATCCATCCATCAATCAATAATAAATTAATAAAATCTGATGTAGTAAAAATATTTTAGGTTAAACATAGAGCTTGAGGCAAGCATATTCAAAACAATGAAGTGTCATATTACATACAAATCAAAAGAGAAATTTTCCAAGAAGATAAAATGATTGAACACTGATATGTCTTGAATGATCTTAAAGTGTCTTTCTACAAATTACAAAATAGTTGCAAGGGGAAAAAACAGTTAACTGCTCAGTGGAGAACTCCAACTGGTGATCAATAATAAACTTATCAATGAAGTGTAGATAGACGTTGCATACTTCCAAAGGTGATATTCTAACAAAGGCAAGACAACTTTCATAAGGTAATCTGTTCAGAAACGTATAACCTGAATTTAATTATGCGAAAAAAGTAGAAAAATCCAAAATAAATTGTATTCTTCAAGTATATCAGTATCATAAAAGCAAAGGAGGCTGTGAATCTTTGCAGATTGAAAGAAACTTAGGAGACAAGACAATTGAATGCAATACCTCACCTACTGGAGGGAAACAAATACTATGAATAACATTATTAAGTCAAATGACAAAATGGAAATTTGGATGGTATATTAGATGAAATTTTTGTATCATTTTAAAATCTGGTGATGTTGATTACTAAACTCTGGTTATATAAACAAGGCCAACTGAACTGTAGACTCGTTAGCAATATTAAATTGTTGTTTTAAGTCATTTAGTTTTGAATGGTTTGTTATGCAGCCATACTTAACTTATGCCCCCCTAATTTTCCTTATATTAATTATTAGGTCACACTACCTGCTCCACCTCTTATGTAAGATTTACCTTGTCGCTAAATTTGCAGGAGTTACAAGCTTGCGGATGATCGGGCACTTCTTTTTTTGTTGTTTTTTTTTAATTTCAACTTTAATTTATACAGGTTTTCAAGAAATGTTTATCAAGAACCTGCCACGTACCAGGCATTTTTCAAAGGTCTTGAGTTGCCTCTGCTCTCCGGGCAATTGGCAAGGCTGTTTATTATTCACATACTGTATATGACTCCACTGGGAGGAAATCTCTACCAAAAATTAGATTCCGCTAAGTACTTAGTGGTTACATGGTTTGCTGGAAGTAACTCTGTCTCTTGGGAGAAAATAAGGAAGTAATTAAATGTTGGATTGATTCTAGTAAGAATGGAAACAATAGTTTCCAATATCTTTTGCCTTTGTTTTCAGAGATGAAACGATAGTATTCAAATGAATTTTTATATTTTAAAAATACTGGATTGATTGTACTCTAAAATTCCTCCTGTATTTTGTTGACTGCAGACTCAAGGTGTTGTTTAACATGTTTCTCTGTCCCCAGAATTTACTATAAACTTGTTTTAGAGGATGGTAAATTTAGAGGCTTAGATTTAAATAATTTCCATTTTCTGGAAACACCTGAAAGTCCCCAGAGGATTTAATTATTTTAATAATAGTCTTACCCATTTCCAAAATCACTATTTATGAAGACCTGAATCTAAACATATACTTATAACTGTTTTTCACACAGTTAGACTCCTAATAACATTTTTATCTTTCTGAGGATTACAATGGCAATCCTATTTTTAATATTATGTTTTTTTCTCAATGGAAAACTTCAAACATAAACAAAAATAGAACAAACAGGATAATTTCCATATGGTCCTTATCCAGTTATTAAAAAAAAAATCTATAGGAAATCTTGTTTTATTCTTCTTCCGCAAACTAGATTATTTTGAACAGAATTCTGCAAATCTTTACATTTTACCTCTGAATATATCTGTTTCTCTTTAAAGGTAAGGACTTTAAAATTTTTTTAAAAATACAGTAACTAAAATAACATTTTAAAATAAAAAATAAAACATAACAATAAATCATAAGATCAGATATGCTGCTAGAGTTCAAATTTCCCCAACTGTATCCAAAAAATATTCACATATTGCATTTGGCTGATATGTCTCATAAAATTCTTTTAACATATATGTTCCTCTCTTTTTTTTTCCTCCTTGTTATAATTTATTTATTAAAGATACTATAGTGTTTCAGCATTCTGGATTTTACCAATTCCTTCCCTGTGGAGAATCATTTTATGATTTTACGTGTTCTCTCATATTCTGTATTTTCTCTATACTCGCAGTTAGATTTGCAAACTCGGTCTGTTTGTGCCAGGTCCCTATCTTTCTTTATTTTCTTTTTTTGGTTAAGACTATGTCATAGCTGGTGCTGTGTATATCAGCTGTGAGGTAAATATCTGGTGGTTTCATTTTTCTGTGATATTAGTACCTACTGATAATCATTATCTAGTTCTATTATTTGATTAGTTGTTTGCAAAAATAGACTCTATCTAAATTGTATTTATATGAATTTTATTCCAATGACAGAGAAAAGCAATGACAAATTGTATATGCATTTTCTACAAAGTATCGCTGGGTCTATGCCAATGTGATGCAGCCAGAAGTCATGTCCCATCATAGTCCCCATCCACCACTCCTGTCAGTACAGATCTCCTCACAGCTTCCCCAAGACCTTCCTTCAGTTTATCCTACATACATTCAGCCAGTCTGTCAATCTGTCATTAATATTCATTAATTACTTAATATGAACCAAGTACTCTTCTAGGACCTGAGGATGCAGCAAGAAGCAAAGAGGTATCGTTCCTGATTTCATGTACCTCACATTCTTTTAGGAAAAAAAAAAAGAAAGTAAACAATTGTTTTATTCTGTTAAACACTCTAAAAGAAGATGATGAGATATTGATCAGCAGGAGGGTGTGTTTTCTAAAAGATGGTTCTGTCCTAATCATGTTTTTGGAGCTTGCACTAATCCCCAAAAGTCCAGCTGAAAGACCATAGGCACAAAATGGAAAATCTAGTCTTGGGATAGAAAGAAACTAAACTCAAAGAAAGTAGTTAGTCTGGGCATGGAATGGAAATAGGAAAGGTGGGTGGATGTGTATTTTACACTCAACTCTACAGTCTCTCTCATTCATCAACCATGCTAATAATTTTTAAAGCAGCAATGGTTGAATAATGTGAGAGATTGTAAAACTGAGTGTAAAATACACATCTACCCAGCTTTTAAAAACTCTTGAATTCTGATAAACATAAGTGAAAGTTAGATAAATAATGTTTTAATCCATACAACTTTACTAGATCTAGTTTTTACAGTGAAATATATAAAATACTTGAGTATGATTTCTAAATCTAAGTACCTGTATGTGTGTGTTTATGTGCAAAACTTGTGAAGTAGAGACAATCCCTCCTCAGAAAAAGGAAGGCAGTTCTTCTTTTCTTTCACTGCTCTTCATTCAGAACCTACCCTACATTCTACAGGAATCCATACTCTGAAAGACAAGAAAGAGGTCAGACGGGAAGGTCAGCAGGGGTCCAAGTGGAGATTTTGTCCTCTACTTGTTCAGAAATAACACGTAATCAGAGTGCTCTGAAAAATAATTGGGCAAAATTCTTCTCACAACTCAATTACTTTAAGTTCCGTAAGTATTTAATCAGAGGATACAGGCTCTTTTTTCCTGCTTGGAAGATAAAATTCTTCAGTTAATATGTGTTTATGACCTACCAAGTCAAATGTCAAGTATCCTGTTTGTATTAATTCGTTTATACAAGGTAGTGAGTAAAGAGCATAGATTTGGTATCATAAAAGTCCTATGTTCAAATCCTTTATGTATGACTTAACTGTTTTATAACTGTAGACAAGTGATTTTGTTTTCATAAGCCACGGTTTCATTGCGCATAAAATAGGCATAATGCTTAAATCTTTGGGTTCTTTGTGAGCATTAAATGTAAAGCAGTTACTAAAATATCCAGTTCATAGGAAACACACAATAAATTATAGTTATTGCTATTATTACCATAAGAACAGTTTCTTTTCCTGTACTTAAAAGACCAGGTCAGCAGTCTATAAAAATGTAGCTAAAGGTGCTTAATCTAGTTATGTTTATCTAAATGACAAGTTAAGTTACATCATATATCAATTTTTAAAAAGTTTCATGAAATGTTAAGGTAATTTTATTGACACAATGGTTAATCACTCGCTGCTAACCAGAAGATCAGCAGTTTGAACCCACCTACCAGTGGCTCTGAGGGAGAAAGACCTGGAGAATTGCTTCTGTAAAGATTACAGTCATGAAAATCCTACTTTGTCACATGCGGTCTCTATGAGTAGGAATTGACTCAATGGCACCCAACAACAACAAAAAAGATTTATACACAAATTGAGAGTTGAAGTCTGAAACTCTATATTCCATTTCTTATAGAAAATGCTAACTAGTTCTCATTTTATTAATAATAAAATTTTTCCTGTAATATGTTGACTTGGCAAAAGTACTTAAGCTTGTTTTTTTTTGTTTTGTCCTTTTTTCTGGAGACTTATAAGAGGATCTGCTCAAGTCACATACAAAATTTGAGTCTCCAAACTAACCCTTAACTTTCACCTTATCAGAAGGAGCCTCAAGTGCTTAAATATGCTAACACTGAAGAGAAAAGAGTTCAGAGATGGAAAGAAAGCATTCGTGTGTTTCAACAAAGGTTATGCCTGCTGGAGAGATGAGATGCGTTTGCTGCTTCAGTGAGTCAGATTAAATTCACCATACTAGACGGGGGAAATGGGCTCTGAAAAATGTTCACTTAAGAAACTGTTTCCTCTTGCATGCTTTCTTGCTTGAACATATCCCTTCCAGGTGCAAAGTTTAACAGCTGGAGCTCCAAACCCTTAATAAACATTCAGTGCAGTTGTCAGGTCTTGGGAAAAGATGTTATACGATTTCCTTACATGAGTGGGAGATTCTTGTTTGCACCACACCAACTTGTCAATGGATAAACAAATCTAGAGCGCAGAGTCTATACCTCTGGATAAAAGACACATTTGCAGAAACTGACTTGGTTCTTTTGGAGAAGCATTGCGTGTATGTATGTAAGAGAAGCATTACTATTCCTAATTGCAGATAGTAACTATGAAATACAGAGATTATACCCTGCCTTGCCCAAGTTTGCGTAAAATAAGATAGTGCTGGAGTATAATTCATTGTCCTAAATCTCTATTCTTCTGATGTCAACTACTTTAATATAAATTTGCAAAGTTTAAACTTGCACTTTCGAGGAACAGTCTTATTTCCTTCTAAAAGGAAATAAGGTAGAAATCAATTAACCAGCTAACCGCTAATCTCTCTTTCTTTCTCTCTCTCTCTTTCTTTCTTCTCCCCAAGATTTAAGAAGAATTATTAAAACTTTGTTTGAACGGTGGAATAAATCAATTAGATTAAATATAGAATAAGAAATATATTTGAAAGTCTTCTTTTGAAATTTCCTTTGAAGAGTCTTTTGTGGATATGATGGCTCCAGTCATAGCAAACAGCTTTCCTTTCATCATGAGTTTTAAGGTGGGGAATAGACAAAATTTACACATAATCAAACATAATGAATAATACAAATGGATTAATACCAGTGCATTTGTACCTGAAAAAATTTTTCCAGATGGCAAATGATATGATCAAGTTCCAAGCTGTGCAAAATATTTACAGAATAATTATAATAAAAATAGCGAATATGTCTTGGATGTGGGCCACATCCTCATCTATATATTTTTCATAAATTAATTCATGTAATTCTCACTGCAATTATATGTAGTAGTAACATTAATAACTCAAACTAAATGCGTGTGAATTGATACACAAAGAGGTTTAAATAACTTGCTGTGTAGCTAGTCTTTCAAGATAGCTTAGGTAAACCACCATTTATTTACATCCTTGTGTAGCTACCTCCCACATTGATTTTGGGTGGAAGCTGTGAGTGCAAGGACTCACTTTAATTAATATAATACAACAATAGGAACACTGAGACCATCCAGCTATGTTATGTTGTTGTTAGGTGCTTTCAAGTTATTTCTGACTCATGGTGACCCTATGTATAACAGAACTAAACACTACCTGGTCCTTCCTCATTCTCACAATCATTGTTATGCTTGAGCCAACTGTTGCAGCTATTGTGTGAATCCATCTCCTTGAGGATCTTCCTTAAGATGCAAGATGGGTGCCAAAATTATTCCCATCCACTGAGTTTTCTCCAGTACTAGATGTTTTCTAATCAGAATTCATAAATGCTAAATACTGTATGCCAAAATTTATATATTGGACAACTCCCTAGAAAGCTAGACATATCTCTAACTATATTTCTATCCTCTCCTAGTTCTCCAAAGAACTAGGGCAAAGGTAACTCCTCAGGGCAAAAAAAAACCTCCCAAGCTGTTTTTCCAAAGAATGTCTAACAGCATTCTTAACACCTTGAATGCTAATTCACTCCAAGCCAACCCTGCAAACGTGGTTTATTTTGAGACTTTATCATCATGCTAATAGCATTTCAAGAATGTCAGTTACTTAGGACAAAAATTTGGAGTCACTCTTGAATTCTCTCTTTAGCAAATATTGATTCTTCCTTAAAATTATATTCTAGAAGTATCTGTACCACCACATCACTGATCTAAGTCACCAAAGTCATTTGCCTGGACTATTCTAATACTCTGGCTTCTAATCTTTCCCTTTTTAATTCTAATCTTAATAAAACAGAGTGATCCTTTTAAAACATACGGGAATTCTACTTCTGATATGGAACTATAAGCCTCATATTGACCCCCATTCTATCCGGTAATAGCTATAAACTCTGGAGAAAATTACCTGAGAATTCTGAAGAATAAACAAAAGCAGGCATATTGAGTAGGGAATCAAAAAGTGGGGAAGTAAATAGGAATGATTTCCCTCTACTCTTTTTTGTTTTGTCTTTTCACAGAACACAGGCTACAGTCATGCAGATTATGACAGAGATAGCTAGAACTCTGATAGAAAGTTTATTTTCTGGCTACAGAAATCAGGGAAAGGAGCCAAAGAAATCTTGACCAATTTCCAGATAGTATAGATAAAGTGAAATGAGTTCCTTTATGTAGCCTTTTGCCTTGCCTCTTTGGAAAAACACCTTAGGAGTTTTTTCCCCTAAGCCCTAAGGAGTTATCTTTGCCCTCCATCTTTGGAGAAGCAACTTGGTGGGGGAAGGGGTGTGGCTTGAGGTTGTTTTATACCCCAGAGAGTTTGTTGCTTTTGCCCAGGGAAGACACTGGTCTCCATCAGCAGAAAATATTACTTTTGTGCATGACCTGAGTTGATTGATACCCCATGGACTTGTGACTGAGTGACAGTCTTGCAAGGGTTTGGTCAATTTAATACTGAAATAGCTATTTGAAAAACTACCTGATAGAACTGAGTGACTCATGGCCCACTGAGGAGATTGGTTGGTTCAATGTCCTGCAGGGTCAAACCTTGAAACTGACCAGAGTTTGCTTATATAAGTGGCCAACCCAATAGAGGTTTTGAGAGAGAGAGAGAGGAGGAGGGAACCTTCTAAAAGAGCTGTAATATGGGTTAAGGGCTGTAACGCTGAAGACAGCAAGGAGTCTGGAAGGGGGCCTGGCAGAAAGCTCCCACTAGAAAACAACAGCCAAGCAAACTGCTACACTGGCTATGAGCTGTCAGCAGAGAGGCTGACAATGTGGAAGCCAAAAGCAAAAAGGCCTGCATGGCCAAGAGGGGGCATGCACAGTCAGAAAGGGCCTACTTACATGTCCGAGAAGGGCTTGCTTACAGCAGAGAGTAGCTGAGAGAGCTTTCCTAGTTGGAAGGTGTCCTGCATTGAAAACTCTGGTGAAATATACAATTTTAAAAGTTGAAGAATCTCAGCAAATACAAAACAGGATAAAATTTAAGAAAACCATACCTAGGCACATGACCAAACTACTAAAAAGAAAAGAGAATCTTGAAAGCAGACAGGGAAAAACGACACATTTCATGCAGAGTCACAAAATTCAAATATCACAAACGTCTCAAGAATCCATGGGAACAGTAAAGCAATAGGCCAGAAAATAGTAGAAAAACCTCTTAAAAAGTGCTGAAAAGAAAAACAAAACATAAACAGTCCATCCAGAAATCAAGAATAAAGGCAAACCATAGACATTTTCAGGTATAGGAAAACTAATAAAATGATTTCAGGTATAGGAAAACTAATAAAATGATTATAGAAAAAATGAAATACAAGAAATGGTAGAGGTACCTTTGAAACTGAAAGGGAAATAATACCAGAGGAAAATATGTATCTTCAAGAACGAAAAATGAGAGCGGCAGAGCCAACATGGCACTACAGACAGAAGCACCACATCGTTCCTTCACAGCAAAGACCTGAAAAACTAAGTAAAACAGAGGCAAACATCAATCCTGGAATCCTAAGCATCAAATGAAAACATAAAGAACTCAACCAAGCACCGAACAGAATAAGAAACTGACAGAGAACAGAGGGTGAGGAGAGTTATGAATTGAGGTCTCCTATCAGCTAATGTAGTAAGGATCTACCATCTTGGACTCCTGTCAGAGATCAGCAGTCAGGAAGTATGGGAAAGCAGATTCATGGAGTTCCCAGCAGGAGACAAAGCACCCAATAACCAGCAATAAAGCTTTTTCCACCTGCCACCCTGCCTCTTCCTGCTTGGCCTTCGCCACTTCTGTGCCATGCAGATTTGCCCTGCCCACACTGCCTAGCTTCTTCACTGCCATTTCTTTGTTGTTGGTGTTCCTTTTTTCAGCATCTTTTGGTTTCCTCCCTTCCTCTCACCTTCTCCTCCTCCTTCCTCTCAAACACCTGACTCTGTGTGCCATCTTTGCTTCTTCTCAATAGGCTGTGAAGCACCGCTTGGCTGGGGAACTGCTCCCCTGGTCTGCACCACCATGCTGGTGGGATCCCTGGGGGCTTTCTTTTTCTTGGTTTGTTTTCTCTTTCTTTTTTCCTTTTTATTTTTCTTCATTTCTTGGTTTCTTGTCTCTTTCTACTTACCACCTTTTCCTGTTGCCTGTATACCTGGTACTGGGTATCATCTCCACCCCTTCTATCCGGGCTGTACTCAGTGGCTTGGGAGCCACTTCCCCAGTCTGCACAGCCATATCAGTGGGATCTCTGGGGGAATTTTTTAAAAATTTTTCTTTATATTTTTTATTTTATTTTTTTTCCTTTTTGTTTTCACTCATTTTTCAGTTTCTTGTCTCTCCACTCCAATGGCAGATCCCTCAGTACTTTTTTTTTTTTGATCCTGTTTCTATCTCTTCTCTCTCTTCTTTCCAATACCCAATTTAGCTCTATTCATCACCATCTCCCCTTCCCCCTCCCCCTGCACTGTGTGCTGAACATTGCACTCCTCAACAGCACAGGTACGACGTACCAGAACCTTCCCTGCATTGAACTCTGGCTTACTTTGTTGGCCCCAGTACATGCCATAAACAACCCATCGCAGCCCCTCCCCTTCAGGTGGAGCTGCCCTGTCCATTGGACAAGGAGGTGAAGAATATCGTGTCCACAGACAAGAAGACAACAAAGAATTCACAGCCCACCTACTCAGACATAACCAAATAAAACAAAAAAGCAGGATGAAACAAACAAATCTACAATCAATAAATGAAGAAAATAGCTACTGAATATCCTGAAGACAGTAGACAATATCAAAAAAAGGACACGATGGATCCATTAGGCATCCAAAATAAAACACTAGGTGACTTTCCAGCAGAAGAAAAGGCATTAGAACTAGGGAATTCAGATCTCTACTTCAAATCTCTAAAATTCAGAGCAATCCAAGAGTTGGAGCAAAAAGCAGACAAAAATGAGGAAAAAATAGACAAAATCATGGAAACGACAGACAAATTCATGGAAAATACAGACAAAAAATGGAAGAATTCAGGAAAATAATACAGGGAAAAAATGCCAAAATAAATTCACAACTGGAAATAATACTACAACAACAATTAGAAACACAAAGGATAAACAATAAGATTTCAGAAATGGACAGTGTCATAGAAGGGCTGAGGAGCTGGTTTGAAACAATGGAAGACAAAATCAGCGAAACTGAAGACAAACACCGGGATACAACTTTGAGGAAAAATCAGAGGAAAAAACTAAGAAAAATGAAGAAACCCTGAGAATTATGTGGGATACAATCAAAAGCAAAAATTTGTGAGTGATCGGAGTTCCAGAACAGGGGACAAAAATGGAAAAAACAGAGAGGATCACTGAAAAATTGCTGACAAAAAAACTTACCTAATATCATGAAAGATAAAAAGCTGACCATCCAAGAAGCTCAACAAACCCCATATAGTATAGACGTCAAAAGAAAATCACCAAGGTATATTATAATCACACCCACTAAAACTAAAGACAAAGAAACAATCCTGGAAGTAGCTCAAGAAAAATGAAAAGTCACATACAGAAGGGAAACAATAAGGCTAAGCTCTGATTACTTGGCAGAAATCATGCAGGCAAGAAGGCAATGGGATGACTTGTATAAAACCTTGAAAGAAAAATATTCTCAACCAAGAATAATACATCCTGCAAAACTCTCATTCAAATATGATGATGAAATTAGGACATGTCCAGATAAATAGAAATTAAAGGTATATGTAAAAACCAAACAAAACTTACAAGAATTATTAAAGAGAGTCCTTTGGTTTGAGAACAAACAACATCAGACGACAGCCTGGATCTAGGACACAAGATTCCACCAGCCAGGTACCAACATAGGAAATGAACTCTCAAGGACTATTCAAAACCTAAAGATTTACAACAGGGAACCAGAGAGGTTAATTTGCAAATGACAACAACATCAGAACTATAAAGGAGAGAATAAATGGTGTAGGTATAGAACCTTCTAATGGAGGGGAAGGCAAGGCAATACCAAGTAATAATAGACTGGTTCAAACCTAGGAAGATAAGGGTAAATTTCAAGGTAACCACAAAGAAAGTTAGCAAGCTTACTCATAAAAATAAAGAAGAAAAACATAAAGACTCAGTAAAAACAAAATCTACAAAAACAAAACAATGTGCTGGTGAGTCATAAATTGTCTTTGTTCACTTGGGTTCGTTGTTCCCTTCTCAATTGAATGTATGAAAGTGTGATGAGTAAACCTAGCAGCTATGCTGCTGTTTAGAGATTGCTTGAACACTTGCCACATTAGATTTACATTCCAGGGACTATGTGGGTAAAAAGAATGCATGAACAAACCTTGCTGATGTACCCACAGGCTAGAGAAAGCTGTTCCCTTTATTGGAGAGAGAAAAGACCAACAAACAGCTGGGTGTACTCTAGTTATACGCTTGCTGAATTTATTGTTTATGGACATATGATCAAAACTTGGCAATTAAAAAAAGAAGCAGAATGTTGATGCTGAATTCAAAGAATTTCTGCTAAAGTCTTTTTATTTTGGTTTAGAAAAGAATAAATACCTAGGTTAATTAAAAGAACAAGGGTAAAAAGTCTATTTATAGCAATAATATGGAAAATACTAAAAATCCTCAACAACAAAATATTTGTTCCTTTGCTTAACTTACTGGTGATCACAGATAAGCAGGAATTCAAGCTCTGGACAAATAAATAATGGGTGACTGAAAAATTTAACCTACTAGTCATTTAGATAAGAAATAAAAGCTTTTCTTTTCAATGCTTCACTCATTTCAGACATTTTGACTGCATGGAACCCTGGTGGCACAGTGGGTAAGAGTTAGGCTGCTAACCAAAAGGACATTTCAAATCCACCAGCTGCTCCTTGGAAACCCTAGGGGCAGTTCTACTCTGTCCTATAGGGTCACTATGAGTTGGAATCAACTCGACGGCAACAGATCGGTTAGTTTGGGAAGCAAGACGTTTATGTTTTTGTATGGGCTTTGTCATAAGACCCTTTATGTGAATGTGTTATAGTATGTATTTACTTTAATAATAACACAGCTCTTAATGTCAGTGAGAGAGCTACATAAGTCACATCTAGTATTTCTATATCTTAAGTTTTGGCAAATTCCTTTAAGATACCATAAGCATGCTTGGATATTTTTGACCATAGAATTTACTAGTCTCAGCTAAAAGGGTAGTTAAAATTAAATGCACTGAAGTTTAACTTCTGTGTGTGTGGTTTTTTTTTTTTTTTAAAACCAGTTTGTCATCCAGTTGATTTCAACTCATGGCGACCCCATATGTTCCAGAGTAGAATTGTGCTCTACAGGGTTTTCAATGGCTGATTTTCCAAAAGTAGATTACCAGGCCTTTCTTCTGAGGTGTATCTGGGTGAACTGGAATTTCCACCCTTTCAGTTAGCAGCCCAGTAGGTTAACTTTTGCACCAGCCATTACTCCTCTGTACAGGACTCTATAACTCTTTCTTCATATAGTTATGTATTGTTATTTAATTACTATGCAAATAGATTCATGTTCATGAGAGACAATTTAGAAAATATAGATATAAAAAAACTTAACTATTATCATACTCCCAACAAAAACCAAAAGTCAATCACTACTAACACATATGCATATCTTTCTAGTTATTATATATATATATAATATGTAAATACAATTACATGTTATATATTACATTATTGACCAATGGCAATGGGTTTGGTATGGGTATATTATATAGAATTACATAATTTATACATAAATACATACTATATAATAAATGTATATTATATTTATATATGGATTATAACTATATAAACTACAATTTTGTATGTAAATTATGTTGTTGTTGTTAGGTGCCTTTGAGTTGGTTCCAACTCATAGTGACCCTATGTTCAACAGAACAATATACTGCCCAGTCCTGCGCCATCCTCACAATCCTTGTTATGTTTGAGCTCATTGTTGCAGCCACTATGTCAATCCATCTCGTCAAGAGTCTTCCTCTTTTTGGCTGACCCTCTACTTTACCAAGCGTGATGTCCTTCTCCAGGGACTGGTCCCTCCTGAAAACATGTCCAAACTAAATCTCACCATCCTTGCTTCCAAGGAGCAGTCTGGCTGTTTTTTATTTTTTTCTTTGTATTTTTTTTTCCCATATAAAAATTTATATATACATTGTTATGTGACTCTAATTGCTCTCCCCATACTGTGACAGCACACTCCTCCTTTCCACCCCTGATTCCTCATGTCCATTCAACCAGCTCCTAACCATTTCTGCCTTCCCATCACAACTCCAGACAGAAGCTGCCCATTTAGTCTCTTGTATGTACTTGAGCAAAGAGGCACACTAATCACGAGTATCACTTTATGTCCCACAGTCCAGTCCAATCCCTGTCTGAAGAGTTGGCCTCAGAAATTGTTGTAGTTCTGGGCTGATAAAGAATCCAGGGGGCCATGCCTTCTGGGGTTCCTCCAGTCTCAGTCAGACCATTAAGTCTGGTCTTCTTGCTAGAATTTGAGTTCTGCACTCCACCTTTCTCCTGCTCCATCTGAGACTCTGTTGTGTTCCTTTTCAGGGCAGTCATTTGTGGTAGCTGGGCACCATCTAGTTCTTCTGGTCTCAGGCTGATGAAGTCTCTGGTTTATATGGCCCTTCTGTGTCTTGGGCTACTGCTTTCCTTGTGTCTTTGGTGTTCTTCATTCTCCTTTACTCCAGGTGGTTGGGACCAATTGATGCATGTTCGATGGCTGCTTGCAAGCTTTTAAGACCCCATAGGCCACTCACCAAAGTAGGATGCAGAACATTTTCTTAATAAACTTTGTTATGCCAATTGACCTAGATGTCCCCTGAAAGCATGGTCCCCAGATCCCTATCCCTGCTACTCTGCCCCTCAAAGTGTTTGGTTGTATTCAGGAAACTTCTTAGCTTTTGTTTAGTCCAGTTGTGCTGACTTCCCCTGTAGTGCGTGCTGTCCTTCTCTTGACCTAAGATAATTCTTATCTACTATCTAGTTAGTAAATAACCCTCACTCTCCCTCCCCACCCCCCTAACCATCAAACAATGTTTTCTTCTGTGTTTAAACTTTTTCTTGAGTCTTATACAGTATTTGTCCTTCTGTGACTGACTAAATTCACTCAGCATAATGACCTCCAGCTTCCTCCATGTTGTGTTTCACGGCTTCATCTCTGTTCTTTATCATTGCATAGTATTCCATTGTATGGATATACCATAATTTGCTTATTTTTTTGTCCACTGACGGGCACCTAGTTTGTCTCCAGTTTTTTGCTTTTGTGAGCAGTGCTGCAATGAACATAGGTGTGCACATATCTATTCGTGTGATGGCTCTTATTTTTCTAGATATATTCCAAGGAACAGGAGAGCTGGATCATATGCCTCACCGTTCATCCCCAAGCTGATCTGGGCTGAAGGGCTCAGGCTCTCGCCAGGTCAGGTCTGGCAACTCATCGCTGCTTCCGAACTGTCTCTCCCTCGCCCTGCCACTCTGTCTGGTTCCTCAACTCTGACTTTGATGTTCAGGGTTCCCATATTGCCATATATAATTGAATCACTTGTTTTTGTGTGTCTTTGTTGTAAAAGGGTCCACCAGATGCATCTGACTACTCCACCATCTTGGCCCCACCTGCTAGCTGTATTTCTTCCAAGACAGACTTGTTTGTTCTTCTAGAAATCCATAGTATATTCAATAATCTTTGCCAATACCACAATTCAAAGGCATCAATTCTTCTTCAATCTTCCTTATTCGTTTTCCAGCTTTCACACTCGTATGACGTGATTAAAAATATCATGGCTTAGGTCAGGCACACCTTAGTCCTCAGTGTGACATCTCTGCTTTTTAACACTTTAAAGAAGTCTTTTCCAGCAGATTTGCCCAGTGTAATACATTGTTTGATTTCTTGACTGCTGATTCCATGGGCATATATGTAAATTATATATATGTTATATTTATATGTAAATATATTGTGATTGTTAGGTACTGCCTAGTCATTTTTTACTAATAGTGACCTCATGTGACAGAATAGAACTGCCTCATAGGGTTCATTGAGGGGTTCAATTCACCAATCTTTCAGTTAGCAGCCAAGTGCTTAATAGTTGCACTACCAGGGTGCCTCATAAATATATTATATATAGAGAAGTTGCTACTCAGTTGTAGAATTTCTTACCAGATTATATAATTATTAACCCAAATTCCATAATCTTTTATAAAATTAATAATTTATTTCTATCACATTTCTATTTCATTATAAATCATTATAATGATTATGTAGGTGTGCTATAATGCATTTAATAGTAAAATTATATATTTGTAACATAATGGATGCATAAAAAAGGGTGTAACAATACTCTAGACAAAGTGCATCCTGAAACTATTTGGTCATTTACTTCCTTGTTACTAAAAGACCTAAAATACTGCTCCTTTAAGTGCTAGAAACTTTAGTTATCCAACAAAATCTGTTCTCCCTTTCTTCCTGAACTCACAGCTGGAGAGTTCAACTCAGAATTGAGTGTAAGAAGCACATGTCACTCCTGCTTATTCGTTCTTTCTCTTCTCAATCTGGAACCCAGATACTGAGCAACCCCGCATTGAATACACAGATGAAAAAAAAAAAAAGTTAGGTAAAGCAATATCTTACAGATGAACTTGGTTTCCTGAATGACTCAGTGGAACAGAACTTCACTCACAAACATATACCATTTATTTCAGTACTCTTATGAAAAAGACATACTCTTCTTTGTTCTTTATTCTATAGTTGATATATTTGTTACAGCAGTCTTACTCTAACTAGTATGCCTATATATGTAATTATACATTTTATACAGCAAAATTGTTAACTTCTGCTTAACCCTGTCCTACGTAATCTTATAACTTTGGTGTACAATACAACCCTGCAAATTTACAGGACACATTTCCTCTTTTTTGCAAAAGCAGAAATGTATTTCCAAGGTAGTCAGATTTGCCCAATATCACACGTGATTATCCCTTAGATGTCCTGATTCCTAGTAATGTATGCTCTCCCGTGACCTAAAATGCAAGAGCAGAACAAAAGAAAAAATTCATTTCCAACCACTGTGACCTGGAGTTCGTAACTGTCTCTAATTTTAACCTTCCACGTGGTTACCTTTTTAAGGAATGTTTTACTACTTTCCAGTACATGAATTATAATCATTCATTTATTCAACACTATTACATTGAATAAAGCTAACACTGTGCTGCTTTCTTAAGATACAGTGGTAAGAGAATGCAGTTCCTGCTCCAGAAAAGGTGAACTTTGATAGACAGGTAATTACAATATAGTGAGATCAGTATAATGTGCTATATTTGATAAAGACACGGCATTGCGGGCTTCCTAATAGCAGACCCCCAGCCCACTATTAAAAGTCATAGAAAACTTCCTGGAGGAAGTGCTATGGACATGGAATGCTAAAGAATAGGAGATATCTAGGTGAAGGATGAAGGAGAACAGGAAAGACTATAGCCATCAGATATAATGGAAATCTGGGCTAGCCCCTAGCATACTACCTCCTAGTGTTCTCACCTCCTTCAGGTCTATGACTTATTTAACCTTTCCCATATTCTTTTCCTCTTAATCCAATTTTTAAAAATCAGTAAGATGGCTCTTGGCAAAACAATGGAAAAGTAAAATTATATTTATTATTAATGACCTCAGTCCAAATTTTCTGGTGGAGGAGACATTCATTTTACACACAGTTTACGTCTCTCAATTTACATTTACAAAAGTGAAATATATAATATTTAAATCTATGTGCCTCTCATGCACGAAGGGGCATGGTTTTAAAAGTGCTTTTGGTGGCTCCTTTAAGATGAATGAGGTATTCAGTCATTTGTCTAAATGTGAGTGTTGAAAGGTAGAGAAAGCAAATGGGTCCTTAGTGTAGTCTCTAGGACATAAAATCATCTCTTCTTGCAGTCTCTAGATGTAAGCAAGGATAGTTCCTGATAGATAGCACAAGAGCAAATTACTTCAGTTACCGCTGGCCTTCCCCTCAAAAAAACTCTTAAATATAGGTGTTGAGGTCTGTTGCATTTTATTAAATATATAAACAGTTCTTACAGTTATTTATGTTCAGAGTTTTGTAATGAAATAACACACTTGCTTGTTTTTTATGCCTTAAAATAGTACCAGTACCTTTAAAATCATTTTCTATGAATAAAGGATCATCAAGTAAAGTGTACTTGATAACACATGTATATATAACATACATAAAGTGACAATATAAACCATATATAGTGTTAGGAAGTCTTCCTTTCAAGGATATATAAATATGATATTGAAATTTCACAAAGGGCATACTCTTTACAATATTCAATTTCTGATACAGTTTAACCTGACATTAAAAAAAATTCAGCCAGTGATTATTAGGTATAAACTATGGAATACATATGTACAATTTCTTCTTGCTATTATATAAAATATGGTTTTTATTAGTTATGGTCAAAAGGAAAAATGCTTCAAAGAAACAAGAAAAAATTAATTTGTTTTTAAAATCTCTCATTAATACAAGGAGGAAATTCCTGTTATGAATAATTTAAAATCAAAGATAAGAGCAAGTGATTTTGTTTAGGTAGCTCAAGTTTTAAATATAAAACTTAAAAACTGCAAGTGTTACATTAAAAGTTTTGTATATGTTAAAATCCAAAGATGTAACTAATATAATGATATAGATGTAGTTCTCATAAACAGAACATTTTCTGTTTTATGAGCAATTATAAGTTTAAAAATCAAAATACTTAAAAGGATTTTTAAAAATTAAAAACTTCTTCTTACAAAATACAAAAAAAGCAAAGATTGTGGCATTTCTATTGCTATTAAAATGGTAAAGATTTGTGTCAGTTTACATTTTTCATTTGGTTGTGTTTTTCTTTCAACTTAGTGCCACTATTTGACTAATGGACATGGTTATTGAGAAATTTAACAGATACACCACTTAAGCATAAAAAGCTAACAAAACAACAATAAATTACTTTATATACTCAGTGTTTCATGTAATGATGTATAAAACCAAGAAAATAATTAAAAAGTGTATTATTTAGTGTCTTCCTATCTGTATTATAATAGACATTTTTATCCAGTCTATTGAAAATTGCTCTCAACTCTTGAAACACTGGCGGCTCAGTCGTTAAGAGTTATGGCTGCTGAACAAAAGGTCAGCAGTTCAAATCCAGCAGCTGCTCCTTGGAAACCATGTGGGGCAGTTCTACTCTGTCCTATAGGGTCTCTTTGAGTAGGAATCTACTCAATGGAAATGTGTTGTTTTTTATTTTAAATATCAAATTCAAGTATTGCAATATAACATTAATAAAATGTCATCTCATTAGATAAATTTATCAATTCAACTTTATCTTCACCCTATTTCATCTGGCATTTACACCTAGTAACTGGAATCAAAACAAATATCATCCTTGAGGCCGCATGCTCAGATTTTGAAGACTCATATTCATCTCCCAATAAAGTTTCCAAAAGGTTTAAACTCTAAAAAAGCTAGGGCAACATTCCAGAATCATATTTCTCAATAGAATTCTAAGTACACATTAAAGGAAACATTTGAAAGTTTCAGTTGCAAAATGTATGCTTCCAGGGACTATGTATTTATTGTAAATGCATGTCTTGTTAGGACTGCCAGATGTAGAAAACAAAAATACCATTTACTGAAATGGCCACTGAAATTTTAATTTCAGATAAAAAGTGAATATGTTTTTAGTGTAAGTACGTCTCATGCAATATTTAGGATATATATATATATAGTAATAAAAAGACATTGGAGGACTTCCAGGCAACATGGCGCTATAGACAGAAGCACCACACCGTCCCTCCATAGCAAAGATCTGAAAAACTAAGAGACACACATCAGTCCTGAAACCCTAAGCATCAAATGAAGAGATAAAGAACTCAGCCAAGCACCAAATGGTCTAAGAAACTGACTGAGACCAGAGAGCGAAGAGAGACATGTGTAGGGGTCTCCTATCAGCTACCTTAGCACGTATCCACCATCTTGGAGTCCTATCAGAAATCTGTGAACAGGGAGTACAAGAAAGCAGCTTTATGGAGTTTCCAGCATGAGACAGAACAACCAGTAACCAGCGACATATACTTTCCCACCCCCCACCATTCTTCACCCCAGCTTGGCCTTCTCTGCTTCCTGCGACTACAGTCTCTTGGCCGGGAAACACCAGCTTCACCCCAGTGTCACTTGGATTCCACTCAGCCGCACTAGCCAGCTTCCTGAGTGCCATTTGTTGGCTGCTGGTGTTGCTTTCTTCCTCCTCTTTAGATTTTTTCCTTACCTCTCAAACCTCCCCCTCCTTTCTCTCAAATATCTGGCTCCATGTGCCATCTTTGCTTCTTCCTGAGAGGTTGCAAAACACTGCTCAACTGTGAAATTGCCTCCCGGACCGTGCTGTCTCATTGGTGGGACCCCCTGGGGCTTTTTTTGTTGGTTTCTTTGTTCAGATTTGTTCTGTTTTCATTTGTTTCTTTGTTTTCTTTTGCTTTTCTCGGCTTGGGAGCCCCATCTAGCCAGGCAGTACTGCATGGCTTGGGAGCTACTCCTTTACTCTGCACAGAAGCACAGTGACATCCCTGGGGGCATTTGTTTTTTCCTGGTTTTATTTGTTTGATTTTGTTTTGGGGGTTTTTTTTTCCTTTATTTGTTTTGTTTTCTTCTCTCTTTTTTTCCCTTTTTCTCTTTCTTCATTTCCAGTTTCTCATCTCTCTATATTTACCTTCTCTTCCTGTCTCTTGTGCTGTGTGACACCTCTCTGCCTTCTAGCCTGGATGTACTTCATGGCCTGGGAATAACTTCCTCACTTCTAGCAGCCACACTGGTGGATTTCTGGGAGCTTTTGGTTTTTCTTTTTTTTTTCCCCTTTAATTTTTATTTATTAATTTTTTTCTTTTATCCTTATTCTTTTTTTCTTTTGTTTTTCTCCATTTCTCAGTCTCCCATCTCTCCACTCCAACAGCAAGCTCCCTTACCACTCTTTTTGTTTGTTTCTGTATACATTTTGGCTCCTGTTCCTCTCTCCTCTCTCTCTTCTTTCCCATACCCATCTTAGTTCCACACATCATGATCTCCCCCCTCTTTTCTGCCTACCTGCACTGTGAGCTGAACATCACACCCCCAAGTAACACAGGCATGGCTTACCAGAATCTGCCCTGCACTGATTCCAGGCACCCCCTGTCTTCACTACTACATGTCACAAACAACACATCCCAGCAACTCCCCTTCAGCTGGACCCACCCTGCTGTACCATACCTGAGTGACTTACCCTGCCCATTGGAGAAGAAGTTGAAAAGTACCATGCTCACAAACAGGCAAACAACAAAGAACACACAGCCCACCTGCTCAGACATAACCAAATAAAACAAAAAACGAGGAAAAAACAAACAAATCTACAATCAGTAAACGAGGAAAATAACTACTGAATGCCCCAAAGACAGAAGACAGTATCAAAACATATACAAAACAGGACAGGATAGTTCCAGTAGGCTTCCAAAATAAAATATCAGATGACTTTCCATAGAAGAAAAGGCACTAGAACTACCTGATAGGGAATTCAAATCACTAATATTTGTAATTATCCAAAAGTTAAAGTAAAAAAGCAGACAAAAATGAAGAAAATATAGACAAATTCATGGAAAATACAGACAGATAAATGGAAGAATTCAAGAAAATAATACAGGAACAAAATGCTAAAATAAATTCACAACTAGAAATCATACAAAAACAACAATTAGAAATCCAAAAGATAAACAATAAGATTTCAGAAATGGACAGTGTCAAAAAGAGTTGAGGATCAGATTTGAAATGATGGAAGACAAGATCAGCAAAATCAAAGACAAACACTTGGATACAACTCTGTTTGAGGAAAACTCAGGAAAAAGAACAAAGAAAAATGAAGAGACCCTGAAAATTATGTGAGATACGATAAAAAGTAAAAATCTGTGAGTGATCAGGGTCCCAGAGCAGGGGAAGGAAACAGAAAACACAGAGAGGATCATTGGAAGAATTGCTGACATAAAACTTCCTCAATATCATGAAATATGAAAAGCTGACCATCCAAGAAGCTCAACGAACCCCATATAGGATAGACCCCAAAAGAAAATCACCAAGATATATCATAATCCTACTCACTAAAACCAAAGACAAAGAAAGAATCCTGAGAGCAGCTCAAAAAAAAAACAAAAAGTCACATACAGAGGAGAAACAATAAGACTGAGCCCAGATTATTCGACAGAAACCATACAGGCAAGAAGACAATGGGATGACATACATAAAACCTTGAAAGAAAAAAATTCTCAGCCAAGAATAATATATCCTGCAAAACTCTCATTCAAATATGGTGGTGAAATTAAGTCATTTCCAGATAAACAGAAATTAAGGGAATATGTAAAAACCAAACCAAACTTACCAGAATTATTAAAGGGAGTCCTTCGATCAGAGAACAAACAAGATCAGACCACAGGCTGAATCTAGGACACAGGATTGTACCAGCTAGATACCAAACTAGGAAATGAACTCTCAAGGACTATCCAAAAACAAGAGAATAACAACAGGGAACCAGAGAGGTTAATCTGCAATGACAATAGCATCAGAACAATATAAAAGGGAATAAGTGGTGTAGGTATAGAACCTTCTAATGGAGGGGAAGGCAAGGCAATACCAAGTAATAATAGACTGGCTCAAACCTAGGAAAATAAGGGTAAATTTCACAGTAACCACAAAGAAAGTTAATAAACTACATATCAAAATAAAGAAGAAAAACATAGTCTCAGTAAAAACAAAAACAAAAGAAATGAAAAAAAATCCACAAACAAAAGGAATTCAGCACAGGAGAGTAAGAGTAACAAAGAAAATGTCAGCATGACACACACACAATAAAAAAGCACTACAAAATGACAGAAGTAAACTCACACCTATCAATAATTACACTGAGTATAAATAGCCTAAATGCTTCAGTAAAGAGGCAGAGAGTGACAGAATGGATAAAAAAACAGGATCCATCAATATGTTGTCTACAAGAGACACACCATAGAAACAAAGACGTAAATTTTATTAAAAATCAAACGATGGGAAAAAAAAAATCAAGCAAACAGCTACCAAAAAAGAGCAGATGTGGCAACACTAATCTCAGATAAAAGAGACTTTAAAACAAAATCTACCATAAAAGACAAAGAAGGACACTATATAATGATTAAAGAGATGATCCATCATGAAGACATAACCATAATAAAAATCTATGCACCCAATGACAGGGCTGCAAAATACATTAAACAAACTCTAACAGCACGGAAAAGAAAAATTAACAGTTCCACAGTAATAGTAGGAGACTTCAACACACCACTCTCGGTAAAGGACAAAACATCTAGAAAGAAATTCAACAAAGATAGAGAAGACCTAAAGGGCACAATCAGCCAACTTGACCTCATAGAAATATATAGAACACTCCAACCAACAGCTGCAAAGTACACATTCCTTTCCAAAGCACATGGAAAGTTTTCCAGAAGAGACCTCATCTTAGGCCACAGAGCAATGCTCAACAAGATCCAAAACGTTGAGATAATACAAAGTATCTTCTCTGACCACAACACCATCAAGGTAAAACTTAACAACAGGAAGAGCAAGGAAAAAAATATCAATTACATGGAAACTGAATAAGACCTTGTTTACACATCACTAGGTAACAGAAGAAATCAGAGACGGAATCAAAAAATTCCTAGAATCAAATGAGAATGAAAACACATCATACCAAAACCTTTGAAACTCAGCAAAAGCAGTCCTCAGAGGACAATTTATAGCAATAGATGCACATATCAAAAAAGAGGAAAGGGACAAAATCAAAACATTCACTACACAACTCAAACAAATAGAAAGAGAACCACAAAAGAAGCCCACAGCCGCTAGAAGAGAGGAAATAATAAAGACCAGAGCAGAAATAAATGAAATATAAAAACAATAGAAAAAATCAACAAAACCAAAAGTTGGTTCTTTGAAAGGATCAACAAAATTGACAAATCATGGCCAGACTGACAAAAGAAAACAGGAGAGGATGCAAATAATCCAAATAAGAAATGAAATGGGGGACATTACAATAGACCCAACTGAAATAAAAAGGATCATAACAGAGTATTATGAACAACTATACTCCAACAAATTTGAAAACCTAGAGGAAATGGATAAATTTCTAGAAACACACTACCTACCCAAACTACCACAATGTGATGTTGAAAATCTGAACAGACCCATAAAAAGAGAAGAGATTAAAAGGTAATTAAAAACCACCACCAACAACAAAAAAAGCCCTGGCCCAGATGGCTTCACTGGAGAATTCCACCAAACATTCAGAGAAGAGCTTATACCAGTGCTACTCAACTACTTCAGAACATAGAAAAGGAAGCGACACTTCTGAATTCATTCTATGAAGCCACCATAACCGTGATACCAAAATCAGGCAAAGATGCCACAAAAGAAGAAAATTACAGACCAATATCTCTCATGAATATAGACGCAAAAATTCTCAAAAAAATTCTAGCCAATAGAATTGAGCATCATATCAAAAAAATAATACACCACGACCAAGTAGGATTCATACCACATTTGCAAGGATGATTCAACATTAAAAAATCAATCAACATAATCCACCACATAAATAAAAGGAAAGAAAAGAATCACACGATCATCTCAATTGATGCAGAAAAGGCATTTGACAAAGTCCATCACTCATTCCTGATAAAAACTCTTAATGAAATAGGTATGGAAGGGAAATTTCTCAACATAATAAAGGGCATCTATGCAAAACCAATGGCCAACATCATTCTTAATGGAGAGTGGCTGAAAACAACCCTTTTGAGAATAGAACAAGACAAGGATGTCCTTTGTCTCCACTCCTATTGAACATTGTGCTGGAAGTCCTAGCTGGAGCACTAAGGCAAGAAAAAGAAATAAACAGAATCCAAATTGGTAATGAAGAAGTTAAACTGTCCCTATTTGCGGAGGATATGATACTCTACATAGAAAACCCTAAAGACTCCACGAGAAAACTACTAGAACTAATAGAAAGATTCAGCAGAGTAGCAGGATACAAGATAAATATACAAAAATCAGTTGGATTCCTATACACCAATAAAGGGAATGATGAAAAGGAAATCAGGAAAACAATACCGTTTATAATAGCTCCTAAAAAAAAAAAAAAATACTTAGGAATAAATCTAACCAGGGATGTAAAAGACCTATACAAAGAAATCTACAAAACACTACTGCAAGAAACCCAGAGGGATCTGCATAAATGGAAAATCATACCGTGTGCATGGATAGCTAGACTCAACATTGTGAAAATGACAATTCTAGCCCAAGACATTTACAAATACAATGCAATCCCAATCCAAATACCAACAACATTCTTTAAAGAGATAGAAAAACTAATCATTGACTTTATATGGAAAGGGAAGAAGCCCTGGATAAGTAAAGCTCTACTGAAGAAGAATAAAGTACGAGGACTCTCACTACTGGACCTCAGAACTTACTATACAGCTACGGTAGTCAAAATAGCCTGATACTTGTACAATGACAGATACACTGAACAATGGAACAGAATTGAGAACACAGATGTAAACCCATCCATCTATGGTCACCTGATCTTCAACAGGGGCCCAAAGTCCATTAATGGGGAATGGACAGTCCTCTTAACAAATGGTGCTGGCAAAACTGAATGTCCATCTGCAAAAAAATGAAACATGACTCATACCTAAACACCATACACAAAAACTAATTCAAAATGGATCAAAGACCTAAATATAAAGTCAAAAACTGTAAAGTTCATAGAAGAAAAAATAGGAGCAACGCTAGAGGCCCTAGTGCATGGCATTAACAAGATATAAACCATAACCAACAACACACCTACTCCAGAAGATAAACTAGATAACTGGGATCTTCTAAAAATTAAACACTTATGTTCATCAAAGAAACCTTACCAAAAGAGTAAAAAGAGAACCTACAGGCTGGGAAAAAATATTTGGACATTACAAGTCAAACGAAGGTCTAATCTCTAAAATGTACAAGAAAATCCAACACCTCTACAACAAAAAGACAAATAATCCTATTAAAAAATGGGTAAAGGAACAGACACTTCACCATAGAAGACATTCAAGTGGCCAACAGACACATGAGGAAATGCTCGTGATCACTAGCCATTAGAGAAATGCAGATTAAAACCACAAAGAGATACCATCTCACCCTGGCATTACTGGCACGAATCAAAAACACTGGAAATAACAAATGTTGGAGAGGCTGCAGGGAGATCGAAACTCTTATGCACTGCTGGTGGGAATGCATAATGATACAACCATTTTGGAAATTGATATGGCACTTCCTTAGAAAGTTAGAAATACCATAGGATCCAGGAATCCCAACCCTAGGAATATACCCTAGAGAAATAAGAGTCATCACACAAATAGACATATGCACACCCATGTTCATTGCAGCATTGCTCATAATAGTAAAAAGATGGAAACAACCCATATGTCCATCAACAGATGCATGGTAAAACAAACTATGGTACATACACACAATGGAGTATTATGCAATGATAAAGAACAGTGATGAATCTGTGAAGCATCTCATAACATGGATGAAACTGGAGGAAATTATGCTGAGTGAAATAAGTCAATCCCAAAAGGGCAAATATTGTATGAGACCTCTACTCTAAAAACCCATGACAAAGTTTACACACAAAAAGAGCCTTTGTTGGTTCCAAGGGATGGGAGGTGAGTGTGTGGGAGGGGATTAAATCGACAATAGATAAGTGGTAACTTTGGTGAAGGGTAAGAGAGTACACAATACTGGGGAAGCCAGCACAGCTTGTACAAGGAAGGGTCATGGGAGCTCCGTAGACACATTCACACTCCCTGAGGGACTGAATTGCTGGACAGAGGGCTGTGGGAACCATGGTTTCGAAGAACATCTCTCTCATTTGGCATAACACAGTTTATAAAGACAGTGTTCCACCTTCTACCTTGGTGAGTAGCATCTGGGGTCTTAAAAGCCTGTGAGCAGCCATTTAAGATACTCCACTGGTCTCACCCCTTCGGGAGCAAGGGAGAATGAAGAGAACAGGACAAGGGAAAGATTAGTCCAAAGGACTGAGAGACCACAGCTACCAAGACCTCTACCAGACTGAGTCTAGTACAGTTAGATGGTGCCCGGCTACCACTACTGACTGCTCTGACCAGGATCACAACAGAGGGTTCTGGACAGAGCTGGAGAAGAATGTAGAAAAAATTCTAACTCACAAAAAAAGACCAGATTTACTGGCCTGACAGAGACTGGAGAAACCCCGAGAGTATGGCCCCCGGACACCGTTTTAGCTCAGTGGTGAAGTCACTCTAGAGATTCACCATTCAGCTGGGGATTGGCCAGCCCCGTAAAACAAAATGAGTTAAAGAGGCCCAGCGGTCCAGGGACAAGAACTAGAAGGCACGAGGGCTCAGGAAAGCTGGTGATAGGGAACCCAAGATTGAGGAGGGACAGTGTTGACATGTCATGGGGTTGTTAACCATTGTCATAGGGCAATATGTGTACTAACTGTTTAAAGAGAAACTATTTGTTCTGTAAACCTTCATCTAAAGCACAATAAAAAAAATTTTTAAAAATCATTGTCTGAAATTTAAATTTAACTTGGCATCCTGAATTTTGTCTGGCAACTCCATATGTGGTGTTATGCTCAACTGTGTCACTCGTTTCTCTCGTCTGTTTTCTTTCTGCCCATTCTACTCATGTCTCTGGCTGCATTTCTACTCTTATCAACTAGATCATATCACTGGCCAGTCTGTTTATTCTGATTACCCAGTGCCAACTCTTCCCTGCCTGATCTGACTCAACTCTCTTAAGTCAAAGCCCCTGGCTCAAATTTGTTTACTAGCCATTTTAGGCACCTCTTCGAATTCACTCAGTTGTCAGAACTAGCTTATATTCAGCTGTGTAATCTTTTCTGGAATAGTCGGGTACATATGGGCCTTCCTGTGATGACCCTGCAACCTCTCTGACATTTAATAAGGAGCTTGATGATGTCACTGTCTCAGGATGACATCTCTAACACAACAGCATCATGAGTTGTTAAAGCACAACAATGAGTTGTTACAATAACAAGTTGTCACAAGACAAAAGTGTATGTTAAAATTAACCCAGACACACTTTTTAGTATTTGGTAAGATCTTCTATCACCCTTGTGAAGTTAGATGCGATCATGTGACTCTTATTTTTGCAAATGAGAGGGGAGAAATGTCAATTGAGGGCAGTAGCATTAGGAGCCATGGAAAAATGATGAGATAATCATTGAAGCATGTGTTAAAATGAAACAGCTGAATGCTTGAAGCAGAAACTCCCTGGTGGCCCATTTTAGACAATAACACAAGCAGGAAATGAACTTATGTTGAGAATTTAGGGTACGACATAACCTACTTCATACTGATCAGTACAGCCACTACAGATAAAACGAATCAGAAAATTCAACAGGCTCATATGTTTGAGAGTAAAGATAACTATTCAGTCACTGGGAACTCCTTCTATCACGAAGAAGTAAACCAAAATTCAAAATCATCATCCATTTAATTTTAAATAAAAATTAAACGGCAATTTTTATTCACATCATCTGAAAACAAAAAAAAAGGTAAGTTTATACTCCAGCTTTTTCATTCATGCAATTCCAAGAGAACATAATTAATTTTAGAAGCATCACTCAATCTATTACCCTCTCCATACATTGTGACATTATTTATTACCAACCTATAAATTAGTTTATCTGGGATGAATTTTCTATATACTAATTTAAAATTAATGATATAAATAATTACCTAAATATATCTTGGAATTGAGTTTCTCTAACTCCATTTCTACTAAAAGTAATATGACATTCCAAATGACCTTGAGAATTATTAATACAATGGCAATGTATTTTATACATTTGCTTATTTTATGAAAAAAATTAACAGCCTCAAGATCAAAGCACACGATTATCAAACTCTTTATAGCGATCTATTTACTTCTGGCCGACAGGATACCTTCCAAAGCAAATTTAGTCTAAATCTATAGGACTTCTTAATGGTTAATGAAAAAACTAATTATAAGAAAGTATTATCTTTTGAATATACAGAACATATTTGACCAGACAGAATGAGTAGTACTCACAGTATGAGAAACACATTCAAATACTTTGTTGTGCTCATAGTTGTAACTCAATTTTCCTGTTGTTACAATCTTGTACTTTGATGGGCATTTTTAATGAATTTGTATCCAATGGCCCCCCCGCACTCAGCAACAACAACAGTGTTTTGCTCCTCTCATTTGTTTTCTACTTCATTTTCCTCTATCTTAGGTGTCAGAGAATTCCATTTGGTTTTAAAATTCTAATATATTGACTAATGTCTCACTATTATTTCTTGTAGTTTTTTCTAGATTCCTGTTCAGCCATTTTTAAAATTGTTAAAATTTCAATGTTTGCATTAAGGAGGTAAATACTAAGAAATGCATAATATCCTTTATGTCTTGTAAGTGAAAAATAAGCGACACATGTTTAACTTTATACATGATAATCGTAACTTTATTCTAAAATGAACAACCACTAAGAAATGCATATAGTTCTTACATACACTCACTATCTACCTCTCAAGATCAACTGTTGTGTTTTTCATGTAGTCAGTTAATGCATACACATATTTTTTAAAGTACCATTTTTTCACACTTGAAAGTACCTGGGTTTATATATATTATCTCAAATAGTTTGTGAGGTATTTAAAGAAAATAAGAATACTGTATTCATTCTTGTATCCCTTGTACCAGGAGCAGGTCAGAAAATGTTGAAGTTTACTAAATGTATGTTGAATGAGTGATGTTTGCTCCAATATCTTTCATTGTACTTCAGTACAATCAAGCACAGCATTTGAATATGAGAGGAGGTATATTTTGACTCTTCTTTTCCTAATAATTCATAAGATGTTTTCTTTTATTAAGAACTGTTTATTTTTGTAGGATCACTTGCATATTGCACAAATTTATTAATCTAGCCCTTTCTAGCCTACTTGGAGGCTAGGCTGGAATATATCATCTTTCAGTTTAGATTGGCTCTATCCACTCAAGAAAAGCATGTACATCATCTTGGATCTGAAAAAAGTGTGCAAAGAAGAGGCAGTGCATCAGCTCAAGTGCCAGTATGTCTACCCCTCATTACAAGAACTATCCAGTTGTTATGTCATTTAAAAAACAGCTCATGAACTATTTGTATAGATTTTTACATATCTAGAATACCCTGCTCTTAATAAAATCAAACATATATAGAGTCACGTATTTATTCATTTAGCTAATCAGTCATCAAGTATGTATTGAATACTTATCATAAACGATTCACCGTGTTCCTCAGAATGAGCAGAGCACAAACTCTGTCAGGAATTAGCTTATAACTTAGGAAGGAAAATAGGATAAGTGAATACATAAACAAAGTAAAATTAAATGTTACTAAAAAGATACCTATAGCACTAAGAGAGAACAACGGACATGGGATCCAGTTGAGGAAGATCAATTAGGCAATGAAAGACATGGCATTTGAACTAGACTCTGAAAGTGGATATAACTTTCACAGGTAGACATGAGGGAAGGATAAGAAAAGTGTGCTTCATTAAAAGAATAATAAACGAAGTCAAAGAGGCAGAAAATTTGGGGATATAATCTAGAACATGAGTGGAAACATAGATGTGAAGCCTGAATATAAGTTTAAAATTTCAGAAACTTATTTACTAAAAACTGAGAAAATACTGAAGGCGTTTGGGAAGGAAAGCAACATAGAGCAGTGTTTTATTATTGTAAATATGACAATGATGAAAGAGAGAGAGAGGAGAACTGGGCAATTTACAGTTGTTTAAATAATCACTGATAAAGAGCTGACATAAGATAGAGATTGCTTTAATACTAAATTTCCAATGGATTTTGTTCTACCAGAATTTCACCCACGATGTTGTTTTATGGTCTAACTTAACTGTCCCTCTGACAAAAAAACGATTCTTGAGTTGCTCATGTAAATAATTGATCAAATAACCGTACACAATAATCTGGGCCCAGGTCATTTCATCTGCCACCATTCCTTCTCCTGAACTTCTTCCCCATTGGATTTAGAATTTCTAACTGTTCACAAGACAATCCAGCCCCTCAGTGTGTGTGTGTGATTCCCTCTTCTGTCTCTACTTCTGTATATCAGTTTGGATTTTTAAGTTTAAAAAAAAAATTTTTTTCAAAATGGCTTATACACCGATGGGAATGTGTTGACTCTTGTAACTGGAAAATGTAGGCTTCATGGTTAAGTTAATTGACTAGCTCTATGTTGTCATTAAGGACTCAGTTTCTTTCTTTTTTTCCTTTTTTTTTGGTCCAGTACAGCAGAGGAAAAACATTAATTGCAAAATTCATCTTAAAATCACTCCTGCCTTCTGAAAGTTTTTTTATTTATTATCTATTAGTGTCCCCGCCGTCTCACAAAGTTATCTCATTTTCAACATGTCACCACTTGAAATATAATAATAATTTAATTATAGATGCTATAGAATAATCTTATGGGCCATGCAAAATACCATATTAATAAGAGGGAAGTTGATTATCTTTGAGAATTTTTGAACCTTGTAAGTTCTCCCTTTTCTGTCAAGTTCCCTGAGAATGAATAGATGTGAATGAATAGTTAAATATTTGAGTAATATTTTTTCCGTTTGTTCGTTTTGTTGCCCAACAAATTGGTTTAGATTCTCCTGATGAATTCTCAGATCTCAAACAGTCCCACTGATAACTTTAAGTACTTCCCTTTTCAAAGCAAAATGCTTTGGTGGAAATATGAATCTTTGAATATTTCAGGATGAGACAAACCTCCAGACAATTTAGGATCTT
Source organism: Dugong dugon (assembly GCA_030035585.1). Classification (NCBI taxonomy): domain Eukaryota; kingdom Metazoa; phylum Chordata; class Mammalia; order Sirenia; family Dugongidae; genus Dugong; species Dugong dugon. The sequence continues at coordinate 33,921,300 of CM057475.1, read as the reverse complement.
TCTCCTCATATCATTAGTTATGTGCACTGTCATAGTAATGGAAAGAGACTGGAAGGAGCCTGAGGGAAATACTGTAATATTCTAACTCTGAAAATCTCTCCCTGAGTCAAATGTGAACTAGAGCACTGCCTAGATCCCCTGGTATGGGTAACACAATTTTCCAATATAACCCCTAAGAGTCTACTGGCCAATAGTTTCTTTCACATTTGAAGCTGACTCAGAAAAGCCCAAGGGCCATGCCTATTAAAAAAGGGGTATCTAGGACATGAGTATTAACAGTAAAATCACTGCTATCATTTGTTGAGAGAATATTTTTTTTTCTTTTGAGGCAGTGGGCTCAGAACTTTATATTCACTTTGTATTTTTCTTCATACAGCCCTATAGATAGACAATGTTATTCTCTTCACTTTTCCAGTAACAACACGGACGTTCAAACACAGAACTGGGACTGTAACCCTGATAACTCTGATGCCACATTTAGTGTTCATAACCAATCTCTTTTCATTCATCCGTTCATTCACTCATTCAATATGTGTGAAACATCTACTATGTGACTTTTCAAGAACTTACTGATTGAGTGATGAACAAGAGAGATAGGAACCTGATTCCCTGGATAGTACCTGGGAAGTAGGTTATAAACAAACAAACAAATACACTTAATAAAAAGCATTATAAAATAATATGTTTTGTGCAGAGAATAAGGTAGGATGATGAGACAACAGACAGTGGGAACTACCTCGGGCAGGTGAGCCAAGGAAGGTCTCTCTAAGGTATGGGCATTTTAAGCTGAGTTGGGAATGACAAGGAGCTGGCCACCTGAAGGGGAGGGGAAAAGAAATCTCTAATGCAAAATATCTAGAGCAGGATTAAGACTGCTCTGAACAAAATGACAGAAGAAGGACACTGTGGCTGCAGCACAGTGGGGCAAGGAGGGACAAAAAGGCAGAGGCCAGAGGAAGAAGTTTAGGGGGGTAGAGCACACACAATGAAATTACAACTGTTCAGGGAAGAGATAATAGCAGGATAAAGGTGTTAGTGGGGGAGATAGAATGAAGTAGACATATTTGAAACATGTTAGTAGGGTCAAGGAGCTCTGGTGGTGCAGTGGTTAAGAGCTCAAGCTGCTAACCAAAAGGTCTGCAGTTTGAATCCACCAGCCGCTCCTTGGAAACACTATGGGGCAATTCTACTCTGTCCTACAGGATAGTTATGAGTCAGATTAGACTCAAAGGTAACAGGTAGTAGGGGCAAGAGTGAGCCCTGGTAGCACAGTTGTTAAAGCACTCAGCTGACAACCAAAAGGTGAGCAGTTCGAACCCACCAGTTACTCTGTGGGAGAAAGATGTGGCAGTCTGCTTCCGTAAAGATTATAGTCTTGGAAACCCTATGAGGCAGTTCTACTGTCCTATAGTGTCGTTATGAGTGGGAATAGACTCAAAGGCTGTGGGTTTAGGTTAGTGGAGTCAAAACGGCTTATTTTACTGGTTCCCTACTAATTGAATACTGTAAAAATCATTAAGATACCAATAAAACACTTGTCATTTATGAAATATTTACACTCTAGTGATTTCATAAAAAGCTGTTGTCCTACAATACTTAGGTTTAAGGTTGTATAAATTCCTTAAGGGAATTACTCCTTAATGTGGCATCATCCCTAGACCATATGCTGATATCATCAATGCTATCTCATAATGGTATAAATAAAATGAAAGAGAAATAAAACACTAAAATCTCTATTATGGCAGGAGGAAAAAATCTTCTTAAAGCTCTCATAAAACAATGATCATCTTATTAAACATAGTTTTTAAATGCCTGCTGGAATTACGTTGTATTCTTTTAATTTCAAGAATAGGATTTTACAAGTCAAGCATTCTTCTTTAAAATTTCATCCAGAAATATATTTTCTAATATATGAGTGTTCTGTAAATCACATTAAGTGATACAAAATCTATTACAGAACACTTGTTCCTTATTCCTGCATTTTTAGAGGTCTCCTTTCTTCTACAGTATTTTAATGAGATTTAAGGGATTTCCAAACAACTGGACAAATACATCATTTAAATTAGGGCATCAAACAGTTTCATAAATCACAGTAAAAATTCACCTTAGTGTCTGCGATAGGATTTTACCCTACTTACAAGATAAGCTAGTCTATTACTGTTTCATGGATGCTATTGTAAGGACATGTACTCCTGGATCAGAGGAAAAAAACTTTATTACTTACAGCACAGCAAACTACACAAGCATGATGTTTGCGTCAGTTCTGTTTGAACCTCAAGACCCATGGGGATGACATGGAGGGGCCAAGTGATGCTACAAATGTGGTGGGTTGCATGTTTATTCCTTTTTATTGCCAAATACTATTCCTTGGTATGAGTGTACCACACCGGAGAAACACTGAGCTTGGGAGACTCATCGCTTTTATGGTTAACATAAGAAAGTCTGATCTTTGTATCAGAAGAAGACATTACCTTATCCCTCAAGGTTGCTTGTTGCAAGCATGGCCCTGAGAAATGACCTGGGAAAAGAATGGTCAGGGCCTTGAATTCTTGACTTGCTCAGCAAAAACATGTCTCAGTGTCTACAAACAGTGCATTTATCATCAAAGCTCTTCAGATTCAGCCTAATCAGAATAGAAATAAACTATTTTAAGATGAACATATTTGAGTTCCATAGAATCACAATTTAAGTTATAACATTCTTAAAGTCTTTTTATCATTGACCAAGGCTGGTGAAATAATGACAATCATTTTCTCATCGTAGCCTAATTCCCCTTGAAGTTTCTTGTTCTTAAATTTACTACATTCACCTTCTCGCTCTTAAATTTACTTTCCCAAAAATGTCCTTCAAATTTTTGCATTTATTCTGCTGACTTTGTGATGCTTATAATAACTAATCTTATAGAATATCTGTGCTGTATTATCCCTGCTTGCATCTATGGATTACAAATGCATGTAAGTATGCTTGACCTTTTTATCCTGGTCTTTGGTTTATAAACATGTACTCAATATAGTTCTGATTTTTATTGATGTTTCTATTCTTCTCTGCTTCTGAAAACCTCTACAGTTTAGAGATACAGCCATAAAATTTGATAAAATTTGAACTGTAAAATACTTTATTTTATTTATTTATTGTTGTTGTTACTTTGTTTTTGTTTGTTTCATATGGCTGTGGGAGATCAAACTGTAAAATTAGCTAAATGGCTTGTAAGAAGTAGAACTCTAATGAAGCGTTTTGTAACTAACCGATTGGGGGAACAGCGAGGTTGCAAGAAGACTGAGAGACAAAACCTTACTTCTTAAATCACAGCTATGACACATGAAGAACAGATGAAGAGAGAGAGAGCTGACTTAAAGCCAGGTGAACTCCATTAGTATGTATTAGCATCAAATCTGCCTTTTATTTCCTCGTGTCCTCCCTCAGCACATTTATAATAAGACATCTGTACAGTCTAGTCGTTTCTAAAAACCCGTTGCCATCGAGTCAGTTCTGACGCATAGCGATCATAGTTATCAGTGCCCCATTATTTATCACCTGGGCTAATATAGTAGCCTCCTAACTAAGTCACTGTAAAATACCTCAAAATTTCTTTTCTAACATTTCATCTATTTCATGCCTCACAATCCTTTCTTTAAATGCATAACACTCAGCCTTTGCTTGTTGTTGTTATTGCTGTTAGGTGCCATCAAGTCGGTTCCAACTTATAGCGACCCTATGAGCAACAGAACAAAACACTGCCCAGTCCTGCGCCGTCCTCACAATCACTGCTGTGCTTGAGCCCGTGGTTGCAGCCACTGTGTCAGTCCATCTCATTGAGGTTCTTCCGCTCTTCCACTGACCCTCTACTTTACCAAGCATGATGTCCTTCTCCATGATGTCCCTCCTGATAACATGTTTAAAGTATATGAGACAAAATCTCACCATCCTTGCTTCTAAGGAGCATTCTGGCTGTACTTCTTCTAAGATAGATTTGCTCGTTCTTTTAGCAGTCCGTGGTATATTCAATATTCTTCACCAACACCATAATTCAAAGGCATCATTTCTTCTTCATTGACCAGCTTTTGCGAGGTGACTGAAAATACCATGACTTGGATCAGGCATACCTTAGTCTTTAAAGTGACATCTTTACTTTTTAAAACTTTAAAAGAGGTCTTTTGCAGCAGATTTGTCCAGTGCAATACATCATTTGATTTTTTTGACTGCTGCTTCCATGGGTGTTGATTCTGGATCCAAGTAAATTGAAATCCTTGACAACTTCAATCTTTTCTCCGTTTATCATGATGCTGCTTATTGGTCCAGTTGTAAGGATTTTTGTTTTCTTTGTGTTCAGGTGTAATCCATACAAAAGGCTGTACTGTTTGATCTTCGTCAGTAAGTGCTTCAAGTCCTCTTCACTTTCAGCAAGCAAGGTTGTGTCATCTGCATAATGCAGGTTGTTAATGAGTCTTCCTCCCATCCTGACGCTGTGTTCTTCTTCATATAGTCCACCTTCTTGGATTATTTGCTCAGCATACAGATTCAATAAGTATGGTGAAAGGATACAATCCTGACACACAACTTTCCTCGCTTTAAACCATGCAGTATCCCCTTGTTCTGTCCAAACAACTGCTTTTTGTTCTATGTACAGGTTCCTCATAAGCATAATTAAGTGTTTTGGAATTCCCATTCTTCTCAATGTTATCCATAATTTGTTACGATTCACACAGTCGAACGCCTTTTCATAGTCAATAAAACATGGGTAAACATCTTTCTGGTATTCTGTTTTCAGCAATGATATTCCTAGTTCTACGTCCTCTTCTAAATCCGGCTTGAATTTCTGGCAGTTCCCTGTAAGATGTACATCTGCAACTGTTTTTGATCTTCAGCACTTCCAATTAAACAGAGATCACAATCAGATATTAGGGCGTTGTTTATTGTTTACACAATTAAATTTGGGTTGAAAACTGAGCCTACTTTAACTCTCTATGATTTTATTTTTATTAAATTAAAACTTTTTATTTTGAAATAATTATATATTCACGTGAATTTGTAAGGAATAGTAGAGAGATTCACCACTGTGTCATTCCTTGGGTCTCTAGGTCTCTGTCAGTTTTATCTTCTTCTCTTCACTTTTCAGTCTTCTTATGTTTAAGTGTAATTTCCAGGGTTTTTCATTGTATTTAGTTGAAGGAATATGAAGTATGTCCACTCCATCATCCAAGAAAGGGAAGTCCCCTCCCTATAGTATTTATCCATTAATTTTAATCCTAAATAATGGTATCATGAAAAAAATATTTCCTGTGACAACCACTTTAACACTCAGAAATATCCACCCCTTCCATGGCAGCCTTCCTACTCCTCACACCAAGTACTTCTAACTTCCTTGAACCATTTCTCAGATTACCTAGGTTTTGTTGCTGTTCATCGTTAGGTGCCATCAATTTGATTCTGACTCATAATGAACCCATCTGTAACAGAACAAAACACTGCCACTAATCTACTCTGACTGAAGGTGGGTTGGGAGGGCCTAAGGGTGTGTCTTTTGTGGGTAACTCATTTGTGGTTACACTCATATTCCTGGGGGAGGTCATGCTTCTTTACCCCACTCTGAGAAACAGCAGCACTGACAAAGCCCAAAGCCAGGGACGCAATCAAGATACAAGATTAAGTGTTTAGTTTGTGAAGCTAATCCATTTAAAGTCTCAAACACGACATGTTTCTTGGAATCTCCCTCCTTGGGCATCCTGCTTCTCTTTGGAGATCGCTTTGGCTGGCTCTTTGGCTCCACATCATAGTCTCAACTTTGAAGACATAAATAATGATACTCTGAATCTTTGTCATAGTTCATTATTTAACTATCTTAACCTTGAAGAAACCACTAAAAATCGTTCAAAAAGCTAAGCCAAAAAGTGACCATGAGACAATTTTGCCTCAGTGCAAGTTCAGGACACATCCTTTACTTGTCATTGAAGCATTCACCCTTTCCTATTTTCTTTCTGTCCAGCCTCCCCAGCCCTATTTCTGGACCTTTACTGACAATTTACTTTGAGCACAGCTGGCAGAATCTGAGGACAAACTTTGGATCATATCTGAGGGCATAGGACTTTTAAGAAGAATCTACTCCTATTCCTGGTGTACATGAGAATAAAGCACCTATTAAAAGGTAAAATTATTTATAGTCATTTAAAAATATTATTGGTACATCTAAGAAATATAGATATTTTTGAAACCTGAGGCTCTTTTAAGAGACAGTATCTACCTGTCTTGTTTTATTATTCAAGAAAAATTTGTAAGTCCCTGCCATGTGTGAGAAACATAACTGTAAAATGCTAAACACTATGCATATATTATTTTTAATGATCACAACAAAACTGCAAAATAGTATATGCCCATTTTAGATATTTTATTTAAACTGAGGGTCAGAAAAGTTAAATGATTTGCCCATTAACATACAGCATAGAAAGCTAAACTGGCATTTGAATCTGAATTGGTGTAGTATACAGCAATTTTTGGCCACTGAGTCCAAAAGCATATATTGTGCATCCTCTTTATGTCAGAAATTGGGATAGGAGCAGTGAAGGAGATGCAGTCTCTGTTTTCAAGGAATGCATTAACCAGGAGAGCAGATAAAATACAAGTATTTAAAATATGTAAATGTCACGTTAAAGGCATAAAGGCAATGCAATGGAACTTAGAGGAGCAAGGACAGAATGGCAATGCTCTGAAATATAGAAATATAGACAAGGTCTACACTTCAGGGTGGTCTACTTTCCCAGGTATCAGGTCACCACGGAGCCCAAAGTGGAGCAAACGTGTGTCATTTATCACACCTCCTGCTCCATTTCTCACTTCTTCCTCCTTGAGGAAAGTACAAACACGGCAGGTGTTCACATCAATCCTAACTGCTCTCCCAGCCACTATAAAACTGCATTCCTCCCTTTGTTAGTCAGCTACTTGTGTTAAAAGAGAAAGGTACTCATTCAAGATGTTAGAAGGTATTTCATAATCATATGAAGAAGTTTCGTATGTTAAAAAACGGTTCTATGAAAAAGCTAATGTATCATAAAAGAGTAAAGCAAATTTAAATGAATGATGACTCCGCACAATAACTTAGTGTGCAGGTGTGTTGATAATGTGGGGAGATAGGTCTACATGAAACACTTTGACAGGAATAAGAATCAGCACACAGTGCACACAGGGTTTGCCTTGGGGATCTTGCTAAAGGATCAATGCATTTTGATGGATGCAGATTTGGTTTATACCAATTTTTGAAAACCGTAGTTGCCAAGAAGCTTTTATTTTCATGCCGTTCATTCCTGTGCTAATCTCAGATGTTACAAAAAAGGACAGAGGCATGAAATCCATCACTTGGCACTTACCTTCAAAACAGATTTGGTGAAAATCACCGCTAATTGTTTTTGGCTGCCACCAAGATGGATAAACTGTTTGCTGAACACTTAAATGAACTGTGAGCCTTAACACAGGTGAGAGAACACAGTGCAGTGTAGCCATGTTGCATTGGACTTGCTCTTATAGGTGATGTATTACAACTCCAAGGGGCGAGGAGACTTTGTCATGTTTTGTTTTAGAATAAAGGAAAATAAAAGGAGACACTTGATATATATGATTCATTTTATGATGACGCTAATAACTTTTATGTCACATAATTTAACTTCCAAAATAAGGACACATAAGACCTACAAAGGTCTTATGACCAGCTTGAGTCTGATTTTGTATGGCTCTCCTACCATCAACTCCACCCTGCCCTCACTTTCCACTCTAGCCAAGTGAATTTGTTCTGGATCCTCACTATGATAAGCTGTATTTTTTGGGCCTGGTAGCCTTATCCACACGATTCTTTATAACTGGAAGTTTTCTTCACACCAACTCTGCCCCTGCCCTCAAACTGACCAACTCCTACTCACTTTTCATTCTCTATTTAGATGCTACTTCCTCTGGTAAACTTTCCCTGACCTCCCCAATCTGGATTCAGTGGCTTCTTACATCTTCCCTTAGCACACAATGTCCCCCTGCCCTACCATTATCAACATTTACAACGTAAGTGGTTGTTCAGCTGATAGTCTCTTCATCTAGAAGGTGAGTGATGGAAGGGCAGGGACAGGGTCTTCTCTCACGTTCTTCACTTTTTTCCAGAGTGTGGCACAGTACCTAATATTTGGTAGGCTCTTCAATAAACATTTGTTGATGAAAATATAATACCCTCTGCCTGGAATGAATTTATATTCAGTTATAGGTTTTCATCTTCACTCAATCATCAGTTTCAGTATTTTGAGCAAATTCTCAGATTATCAATCACATATTTGTTCCTTTTTGTTCGTTTGTTTTTTAATTTGGGTTTCAGGTTGCTTGGCTGATTTTACTCACCTGTAGTACAAAGTGTGTAGTCAGTTATGTGTGGGGGCCTAGTCCATGTCTCTTGAATTAATCTGTTTTTATTTCTCTCTCCAATATACCCTTACAGGAAATATTATTTTTATGGTATAAAAATGATATTTTCAATATACTTTTTTATGCAAATTGTTATAATCACCAGGGAGATAATACCATAAAACCAAATCTGTAGATTCTGACTCATAGCGACCCTATAGGATAGAGTAGAACTGCCCCACAGGGTTTCCAAGGAGCAGCTGGTGGATTTGAACTGCCAACGTTTTGGTTAGCAGCTGAGCTCTTAACCACTGTGTCACCAGGACTCCAAGGTGATAATACCAAAAACAAACCTGTTGCTGTCGAGTCAATTTTGACTCATAATAGTGCATATGAACTGGTTTTTCAAAATCTTTGTTATAGTGTTTGTTAAATTATTAAATCATTTAAAAGTTCACTTCAATCTGAAATTAAAAAGACTGATTGATATCTCAAAGTGTTAATGAAAATTAGGACGCATCTCTTCTCTCTAGATTTTAAGTTCTGATATCAAGAGCTCCATATATTAGAAACATCACCTCTCTACCAGGTAAGCAACATAAGAACATAAGGAAGAAAGCTGTGTGTCATAGGGGAAAGAGGTATAATTTATTTTATGATGACTCTAAGTACTTAATTAAGCATATGGGTTCAAATCCCAGTTGTCATGTAGAAACCAGTTGCTTGAACAATTTCCTCATTTATAAAATAGAAATAACAACACTTATTTTGGAAGGGTAGACATAAATTATAAGTAATGTGTACAAGTCACAGAGAACAATGTTTGGAATCTTCTTAATAACTTGTAAGAGCTAAAAATATTATTGATACATATTTGAGTTATGATTCACATTATATTAATGATATATTCCTGAAAATGCATCCTATATGAAAATGTTCTTTATTGAAAATACTTCATAATTCCAGCCTTTATTGTAATTGGAAACTTTTATCTCTGGGGAAAAATGCCTTAAATATTTAAAAAACCTGAAAACTTTTTAAAATCAAATGTTTTAAAGTGAAAAAATATGGAAGTTTTCAAATACAATAAAAAAAACTTCAAAATCATAATGAATCTGGTGTTACTCTCATTTTTGGTAGAAAGCTTAAAGGTCCAAAGTAAAACCTTATGATTTAGCTTTAGAGAATGCACTGGACTGAAATATCAGTTATCCCATGATCTGAATGGACAATACTGAAAAAAAAAATTATGGTTAGACCTATTCTGCTATTATGGTAAAAGTACTTTAAATGAAACTATGATAACCTCAGCTGATTTTTTAAAATTAACCCTTATGCTGATTCAGAATGCCTTTCTGTGATGTCAAGGCCCTAGTTTCTTCCTTTTTCACATAGTAAAATTTGGTCAAGGTAATTAATGTCAGTGAATCTTTCCAACTGTGATATTCCATGATTCATTCATCTGATACCATACAGTATAACAGAGTTTGTAATAATAAAGTGGCCACCACAATTTACCACAAAACTAAACATTGTGTACAGACTCAAATACAGCTCATATCCTAAAGCAATTATTCTTGGCATTTTGGGAGGCTCCAGAACCCTTTATGAAGCAAATGAAAGCTACAACACCTCTTAACCAAACTCATATAACATCTCAGGAGATTCATGGGCCCCAGTTTAAGAACCTCTGCATTAGAGAGATAACCCCAGTAATGCCTCATGAGTTCCTGGAGCCTACCCATGTTTTTCTGAGATAAGAGACTAGACAGTTTAGCCATACACCTCTGACAATTATCCCCGGTAGCTTACAAAGACAAATATTGCACAAAACTTTGAGATTTACCTAAGGAGAGTGATTTATTTTGTTTCACTCAAACCTTTATCATTTCCATTCTCTAGTTTAAAGTATTTCTTCCTAATTGAGAAGAAACAAGATGTAAGTCTAAAACCTATGCAAATGATTATCTGTGAAGAAAGCAAGTCTTTGGATGTCTTTGACTCTCAATTTCCCCTATCTTTACATTGAGATGATAACAAATGCTATGCCTATCACTCAGTTAGCTGTAAAGATCAAACAAGATAAAGAATATAAATGGTCTATTAAAAGTTATTGTTTATGGACCTCTTTACTATATGCCAAGCCCTATACCAAAGAGCATACATCCATAAATTTATTTACTACTCACACACACACACAAAATAAAGTAGGTACTATTGCTGTTATTCCCTATTTATGTAAGAGGAAATGGAAGTACAGAAAGGTTAAACAACCTGTATAATGTCAAGAGATAGTAAGGTCGACAGCCAGGATTCAAACTAGAGCACTCTGATGATGGAGTAAGCACTACAGTAAACATCTTCCTTTAAGAGCCATACTTGAAAACCCTTGTAAATAGTATATAAGAAGTTACTCTTATGTAGACTCTCATGCAATATCTATGATCCACATGGAAGGATTGAGAAGTAAAACAAAAAACACCCTTACATTGACAAAAGGCTGTCATTTCTATAGCTATGGCACTGGAAAATATGTAATTCTGGCAGGTCTGCTTCACTAGGTTTTAGCCTATCTCAGTACCCATGGTAATGACTGTTGGTCAGTCTCTGAAAATTAAGCTACTGGTTCTCACAGTTATTGGGTATTGATGCTATTCTGTACACCAGAAGCATTGAGTCAAGATGAACCAGGTTGTCAGCATGTTTAAAGTATACATAAAGATTCATAATGTACCTTATTTGGGGTCCATGCCATGGCTGGTCATGTGGCAGGTGTGTAACCAATGCCTTTTAAGAAATTTGGATTCCTAGATGCTAGCAAACTTTCCTGGACAAAAACATCTCCTACAAGACCCTGCTGTTTGCAACCGAAAAGAAAGATGCACCTATGATATTCCACAGATGGAGGATAAGATAGTCTTCATTTGACCTCTCCAGCCCCATCCTGTAGTCCTGTTGTTGCTGCACTCTACCCTTTACTATAATAAATCTTAGACATGAGTATAGCTTTATGTTGAATTGTGTGAATCTTCCCAGTAATTCACTGCACTAGTGGGTGGTCATATAACCACCAACACATATGGTAACAGGGAAACATCAGAAATGATTTTAAACTCCTTTAAGCAATCTGTTGCAGTTCTATACTATGGTAACATGTAAACACCAGAGCCTGTCAAGCTGAACTAATTGATCAGTGACAACTAGCTTCCGTTTCAGAGAACACATCTCAGAAAACCAACCAATCAGAGTTAGTCTCACACTTAGAATGTCAGCCAATGAGCTGTGGCCTCACTTCAGGGATCGTTCTTCTAAGACTGATGTCAACCAACTTCTGCCTCTGCAACCAACACAAACAATGCTTCTACAATTGGTGTCCATGCACTCCTGCCTCTGTAACCCACACAATCCCAAAGCCAACTCTTCCCCAAAATCTTACATAAATTCAACAGCTAGCTTTGCTAAATGAAACTATTCCAACAGCATTAACTCTCCCTTGCTGAAGTAAGCAAAAAAGTCAGCCTTTTAGGTTCAGACATTGAGTAGTTGTCCCATTTTTTGACAAGGTCATATTTTGCTCTACACATGATAAGCTATGTGGTAATATGGAAGTAATATGAGCAAATAGATTTGGGTTTGTGTCCCAGCTCTTCTGCTTACCAACTACATGTCTGTGCTTCAGTTACTTATCCTCTCTGAGCCTCAGCTTCTTGAGTTAAACATTGTAGATAAAAATATATATCTTTCAAGAGTGTATAAGATTATAAAAACCCTCATTAGTTGCCTGGAAATAGGCCTAATCTCTGTAAGGCCTAATCTTTGCTTTATACTACAAAGCCAAGGCTGCATAGGCAATTATTATCTTTTTAATTTTCTTACCTGGGTAAGGGGTAGGAATATACACATATAGCACATGCATAATATGTCAACCAAGAATTTGACACATGAACAAGTTTTTATTTCTGTGAAAGAACAGAACTATTTAATTCAATTTATTTTATTATATTTCATATTGTTAAAGGCAATCTAAAATAGGCAATAAATATCCTGGTTAATGAGCAAATGCTTAATTCTACACATCCTTCAAAACATTTCATTGAAAGAGACCTTAGGAAACTTTGGGTCATATACTTTGCTGTTTGAGTGAGTAAAGCAGGTCTTAGACAGATTGAGTGACTTATCCAAGGTCAAGTTCACAAAGTACTAAGCTCCTGGCACAGCAGAGGCTGCCTCCTACTTTAAGAGATTTTCCCCTGTACCATGTGGCCTTCAGTGGTTTCTCCAGGATTATGGAGACTTAATAGTTTTATGCTATAATTGTTTATTTTAGAAATAACACATTTCATGTTTCGATAGTTTTAAAGTTGTTTGCATAATTGGCTTCTTTTTAAACCTAAGTGGAAATTCAAGCTAGCACTGATTTTCATTTTTAATCAGTGAACTCATTTTACAAAAAAAATTAAAAAAAGAAAGAAAAGAAAAACATGCTCATCAATGCCTAGAAATAAAAATCAAAAGCCTTTAAGATGTTTCAAAGTTAAAACATCTATTAAAATATGCATTTTACCCAGGAAACCAAAATTTGTTTTACTCAATAAGGAAGGAACACATTCACATGCTCTCCACTACTATGTGTCTTTTAAATGTAGCTTAATCAATGAGTAGGTTTTTAATAACTTTCCAAAATGCTTTGTAACTCAGCATTTTTTGCATATTTAACAGCCTTATATAAAAAGCAAAAATAATCTAATTATAATACCTTTGTGATGTCCTTATATATCTTGATCTAAGGAAAATATTTTGAAAGAGTCATGCCCTCTCTTGTCCTTCTATCAGTGTTCTTCAAGGTGGCACTAGTTCATAGCTGATAACATATTTTATGAAGAGTTACTGATAAGATATACTCAGGTATCTTCCCTGAAAGGCAATCAGGTCTTGAAAGGACAATAGAAATGGTAAATTTTTTTATGTAATCTTACTTGGGGGAATAAGTAGCAGCAGAAATAACATAGGCTTTGGAGTTATACAAACCAGGTTTAAAAAGAAGAGATCATCCATTTACTAATGAGTAGCCTTAAGTCAGTTACTTAACTCCTGTGTACCTCAGTGTCCTCATTTGTATAGATACAGTGAGACTTACTAGTTGACTGATTAGAATTAAATGGAATAATGGGTAAAGCCATGTGTCATTACTTAAAATGGAATAGCATTTTTTGAGGTAATCATTGTTTATGAAGATGATGATGATCATAGTTATGAAATGCCGATGATGATATAGATGGTGATGATGGTGATTCACTTTTTTCTAGAGGCACACAACTATTCCATTATTTCCAACAGTGGCCATCATATATGGGTAGACTCAAAATAAAATTTTTTAAAAAAGACATTACTCATAGACTTTTGTGCTAATCCTTATATAGGCACACATTTCATAAATTACAAGAGCCACCTTCTGTGCTAGTGATAATGGTGGATCTTGTTAGCTGCTGTCGAGTTGCTCTGACTCATGGCAGCCCCATATATTACAGAGTAGAACTGCTTCATAGGGTTTTCTTGGCTATAATCTTTACGAAAGCAGATCATCAGGCCTTTGTTCTGCAGAGTCACTGGCAGGGTTTGAAATGTCAACCTTTAGGTTAGCAGCCACCAATTGCAAACCACTTGCACCACCCGGACTCCCGATGGTGGATGTTAGCAGATATATTAATTGAAATTTGTGATAGCCAAAGGGTATTTTATCTCTGAATTTAGGGAAAGAAAAATTTAAGCTTCCACCTCCAGCCCTCAGTATAATCCTTCCTCAAAAATACTACTGCATATAATTCCTTCAGTTTACATTTCAGCTAAGTTCTCACATTTGCATCTGGAACTGGCCAAAGAAGCTTCAGCAAAGACTCAAGTGATTCTCTGGAGGAAGAAAGTGCTTTTCTCAAAGTGTTTACCAAGAAATGTATGAAATAGGAAAGGTAAAAAGAAATCTGCTGACAGAGATGGAGTAGGGAATAGTTCATGATAAGTGGTGAGTAAAACAAACTCTTTTCTCCTCCTTTTTTATCCTTTCTAGGTTACAGATCTTAAAAGAATATATAATTGTATTGCTGATTTGTAATCCCGTTTTCTTCCTTTCCCTCTGGATTTTTGGCTCTTTTCGATCTTATAGACAAAAGCCTCCAGTGTAAGAGTCTACGCCTGATAACACAATGGGACCCTTGGATTTCAGAAGCTCAGTTTTCTCATAAGCAAAAATGAGATATTATGAAAAATACCTAGTTGTATAGTGGCTTGCACACAGTAACCAGAAAACCAGTTGTCATTGGGTTAACTCCAACTCATGGCAATCCCATGTGTGTCAGAGTAGAATTGTGCTCCATAGGGTTTTCAATGGCTGATTTTTTCAGAAATAGATTGCGAGGCCTTTCTTCCCAGGTACCTCTGGGTGGACTCAAACTACTAACTTTTTGGTTAGCAGCTAAGTATGTTAACAGCTTGCACCACCCAGGAGTTCTTTGCACGTAGTAAGTCCTTAATAAATACTGATTATTATTATTAATTTCAACCTACCAAAAGCATTGTTGTGAGGACTAAATAAGGTAATATTTTTTAAAGTATCTAGTAATGCCTGGTTACAGTGGACACAAAGTAACTTAGCTGCTTGCTAAATTAAGACAGAATAAAGAAAATGTCTCTTGGAGTAGTGTCACAACCAATTTGACTGACTAGTATCATTAAGAAACCTCTTATAGAAGAAATAGGAATCAAGTATGTGGTGCCTGAGTGAGGTCTTATAAACTGATTGTAGTTTTGAGCAACCTACTATGGAGTTTATGTGGAATGAGTCAATGTAAAGTTTCCATATAAATAGACACAAAGCTTTTTAATGTGAGAACCAGGTTTCACAAGTATGAATTTCATTGCAGTTGAAACAAATGTTTTTCTTTTGCTCTCTCAGGCATAGAATTTCATAAAGCATAATTTTATCATCCTGGTCAATAGAGAAATAATTGAATACCTCAAAATTTTAATGAAATCATCTGATTTTGAATAAATTTTCCCTTACAACCACTATGGAAGAAAGATTCTTACATGTATCTGAAGGACTTTATTAATATTTTTTATTTCTTTCTAAAAAAGACCAAAAAAAATTAATAGCTGCAGAAAATAAATAATTTATCTTTGTATTCTTTCGGCATCCTAAGCTGCATCTTGCAGGGTTGTAGTTTGGGAAGAGAGATGAAGGATGAGCCCCTGGAAGGAAGAGGTCTGTATCATCACGGTCAAAATCGGTCTCTCTTCTGTAGGTCAGCAGAGTTTTCTTTTCTATTACATTGTCAGGTGGTTTCCTTAACCCTCATGAAAATAGTCTGTGATGATTACTCAAGGAATGAAAAAGTCTATCTTCCTTTGTTTCATTTATAAAGTAAATGGATAGTTTTCAGTTGTTGATCAGGCTGTGAAAATCTGTAGAAAAGTGTTCTGAGAATTTCACAGCAATTAAGAGTGGTAATCGCTGTAGGTTCAGTTTTTCCCACTTCATTTCACACTGTGAGAGACTGGGTGACTGCACTGTCTCAACCTTCCACAAAGTTTCCAAGGGCATAAAGCAGGGACAGCAACAACACTCCAGGGACCCTCCCCATTTCTATAGAGCTGTTCTCGGTTATGATCCTTTGTTGTGGGCTAAATAACCTATCAGATGAATAGCCCCCAAATGATAGTTGCTTACAGAAATCTTACTTAGAGAACCAGAATGAGGTTGTGTGAGCATCAAAAACAGAACAAGAGGATCTCATGCTCTTTTCAGTGCTGATGCAGTCCTGGTTGGGGCCTTAAGCAAGACAGTTACTACTCTGTGTCTCTGTGCTCTTGGCTTATTTTTTCCATATTACTTCTGGTCATATCTTGAAATATACAGAGAATTAATGAGATGTTACCAGTAATGCATGTGATTTTCTTTAATTTACTAAATTATATGAAGAAAAATAAATTGTTGTATACTGATAAGATGAAAAATAGAATGTATTTTGGCTCTAAAACTGCCATTTACAAAGGATTTTTAATGAACAAGTTACTACTCACAATATAACATTAAGTAGTAAAAAGCCATAAACAGCATTTTTGTTTTTTTACTTTGTCCTCTAGAAATCTAGAAGGAAATGCACCAAAGTGACAAAAATCTTTATATCTGGACATTTTTTTTTTCCTTTTTTATACTTTTCTAAATTTTCCAAGTTTCTCACACTGAAAAAAATATTAGAGTGGAAAACGGATTTGGAAAAATCTAGGCATTTCTAGATGAACACATCTTAAGATCCAAGCTTCTCCTATCAATTTCCAAAGCTTCCCTTACATTATTATCCTCCATATTTAGAGATACTGTCATGTTCAAAATATTTATTTCCCAAAAAACAATTTTCTTAAGTATTTTCTATATGGAAGATCTGAACTCAGTCATTTATAGAAGTACTAAAGAAAAAGAAGATATGCTTTCTGCTTCAAAGAAACAGAGAAAATACTTTGACACCACAATGCTTACTTGGGGAAACATTACATCCTCTGGTTGAATATTGAGCTTACTTTAGGCTCTGCAGTCAACCTTGACAATATCACCCCATTGAGAAGATCACATAACTTAAAAAGTTAAAACATGGATGAACCTTGAAAATATTATGCTGAGTGAAAAAAGTTAGTTATAAAATGACTAATATTTTTATGATTCCACTTATTTGAAATATGTAGACTAGGTAAATGTAGGGATACAAAAATCGATTAGTGGTTACCAGAGGTAGGAGGGAGAGGGGAAGAGGGAATCATCACTTGAGGGGCATGGGACTTCTAATAAAAGTGATGGAAAAATTTGGAAATGGATAGTGGTGATGGTTGCATAAGATGAAAGTAATTAATGTCACTGAATTATACGTGTAAAAAATGTAGAAATGACAAAATTTTGTTATAAATATACTCACTAAAATAAAAAATAAATAAATTTTAAAATAAACTGATAGATAGCTAGATAAATGAAAAACTTTTTACTTCATAAAGGATCTTTCTCTCTCTGCTAACTCCTAATCTTGAAAGTTTTATGACTAGTGTGGTAAATTTGTCCCATCAATATTTCCCACCCTATGCCCAGTGAATTGGTTACAAAGTCAAATGTAATTAATGTCACAAAGTTGTACTCCTGCAAAAAGTTGAACTGGCAATTGTTGTGTGATATATATTTTTTACAACAACAACGGAGAAAAAATGAGTGCCTACTGAGGCTGCTTATGTACATCTTAACACTACATGGGATTTGGCTTCTTGGTTTGGAGGGTTAGGGCCATGGTTGCATAGGACATCCCAGTTAACTGGCCAAATATTGTTTTTAGTGTTTCTGTTCTACTTCTTATTTCATGGCATAGTGCCTAGGGTCTTAAAAGGTTGCAAGCAGCCATCAGAGTTACAACAATTGTTCTCTATTCACCTGGAGCAACAGAAGAAGAAGAGTTAGGAATAGGAAGATGAAATGGAATGTATGACTACTTGCCCTCATGAACAACTTCCTCCTTTGTCATGAGGCCAGAAGAAGTGGATGGTGCCTGGTTGCCATTACTGACCTTTTGTTCAAAGATTCTATATCAGAATTCTGATCAAAATGGGGTAAAATGCAGGACAGGATTTCAAATTCTTGTGGAATCCAGACTTTCTGGAGCCATTGAGGCTGAATGAACCCCCAAAACTATTGCCCTGAGATAATCTTTAAACCTTAAACCAAAAATAGGTAATAAAGTCTTCTTTAAAACAAACTGTAGTATAGCTTACTTAGTAAAGAATGTCTACCATAAGTATTCTGCTCTTTTAAAGAAGTATCTATAAGGGATCAAATTGATAAAAGCAACTCTAAAGTTTAGATAGGAAGCTGGGGAAGGGGCAGTGAGTTTATGTTAATGGAGGATCAATGATTCAGAAAAAGAGGGTGAAATAGTTGTACAATTGAATATAATCACTGTTACTGAATTTTACCTGTAGAAATTGTTGAATTGGTGTATGTTTTCAAATATATTTTTTCAACAACAATAAAAAAAAATCTCATCCTAATCAAGGAACATAAATTTACTCTCAAACTGTGTCTATTCTGAATATTAATTGACAACCAAAATAATGGACAATTGATATCCCAACAATATTCTGAAAAAAACTTCTAGGATGTGGTTGCTCAAATGTTCCACTAGATGTTAAGAAGTGATCATCAGAGAAAGGAGGCAAACTTTCAGAAGAGATGGTCACCTGAATTTAGAGACCTTCTCAAGAGAAGATTTGACACATTGAACACTAATGACTGAAGACCAGACAAGCTGTGGAATGACATCAAGAATATCATACATGAAGAAAGTAAAATGTCATTAAAAAGACAGGAAAGAAAGAAAAGATCAAAATGGATGTCAGAAGAGACTCTGAAACATGCTCTTGAATGTAGAGGAGCTAACACAAACTGAAGAAATGATGAAGTAAAAAAGCTGAACAGAAGATTTCAAAGGGCAGCTTGAGAAGATAAAGTATTATAATGAACTGTGCAAAGACCTGGACTTAGAAAACCAAAAGGGAAGAACACGGTTGGCATTTCTCAAGCTGAAAAGACTGAAGAAAAATTTCAAGCCTGATTTGCAATATTGAAGGATTGTAGTGGGAAAATATTGAATGACACAGGAAGCATCAAAAGAAGATGGAAGGAATACACAGAGTCACTCTACCTAAAAGAACTGGTCTACCTTCAACCACTTCAGGAGACAGCATATGATCAAGAACCAATGGTACTGAAGGAAGAAGTCCAAGCTGCACTGAAGGCACTGGCAAAAAACAAGGCTTCAGGAATTGACGGAATACCAACTGAGATGTTTCAATAAACCAGTGCAGTGCTGGAGGTGTTCACTCGTCTATGTCAAGAAATTTGGAAGACAGCTCCCTGGCCAACCAAATGGAAGAGATAGATATTTGTGCCCATTCCAAAGAAAGGTGATTCAACAGAATGTGGAAATTATCAAACAATATCATTAATGTCACACACAAGTAAAATTTTGCTGATGATCATTCAAAAGTAGTTGCAGCAGTACATCGACAGGGAACTGCCAGAAATTGAAGCAGGATTCAGAAGAGGATGTGGAATGAGGGATATCATTGCTGATGTCAGATGGATCTTGGCTGAAAGCAGAGAATACCAGAAAGAGGTTTACCTGTGTTTTATTGACTATGCAAAGGCACTCAACTGTGTGGATCATAATAAATTATGGATAACACTGCAAAGAATAGGAATTCCAGAACACTTAATTGTGCTCGTGAGGAACCTATGCATGGATCAAGAGGCAGTTGCTTGGACAGAACAAGGGGATACTGCGTGGTTTAAAGGCAGGAAAGATGTGTGTTAGGATTGTATTCTTTCACCATACTTACTCAATTTGTATGCTGAGCAAATAATCCAAGAAGCTGAACTATATGAAGAAGGACATGGCATCAGGCTTGGCAGAAGGCTCATTAACCACCTACAATATACAGATGACACAACCTTGCTTGCTGAAAGTGAAGAGGACTTGAAGCACTTATTGATGAAGATCAACTACTACAGCCTTCAGTATGGATTAAGTCTCAACATAAAGAAAACAAAAATCCTCACAACTGGACCAATGGCAATATCTTGATAAACAGAGAAAATACAGAATTTTTCAAGGATTTCATTTTACTTGGATCCACAATCAACACCCATGGAAGCAGCAGTCAAAAAATCAAATGATGTACTGCATCAAGCAAATCAACTGCAAAAGACCTCTTTCAAGTGTTGAAAAGCAAAGATGTCACTTTGAGGACTAAGGTGTACCTGATGCAAACCATGATATTTTCAATCACCTCATATGCATGTGAAAGCTGGACAATGAACAAGGAAGGCCAAAGAAGAATTGATGCCTTTGAATATAGTATTGCGGAATATTGAATATACCATGGACTGCCGAAGAACAAACAAATCTGTCTTAGAAGAAGTACAGCCAGAAATCTCCTAGAAGCAAGGATGGTGAGACTTTGTCTCACGTACTTTGGACGTGTTTTCAGGAGGGACCAGTCAACAATGGGTTTAAGCACAACTACTATTGTGAGGATGGTCCAGCAGTATTTCCTTCTGTTACATTGGGTCGCTATGAGTCAGAACCAACCTGATGGCACCTAACAGCAACAAGGGTTCCATGTTAAATTAGTTGGAAAACAACAAAATTAAATGGAGTCCTTTACTGCAAGGCTCATTAGATCATTAATACACTAATGTGCATTGCTAATCTGAAAAAAGGAAATAAGTATACTATGTAGCATTCCCGTAAATCATTTAATGATGTATTTAACCAAGGAACCTCTCCCACTCCCCATTACTCACTGGTCTCCAGTATTCTGATGAACACAGTTTAGAAAATGTTGTTCTAAGTAACAGAGCTGAATCCTGGGTATGTTTGTGAAGTTTGAGAAAAGAGGATTATGTGGTTCACCTCATGCCATACATTTCAGCATGTTGCTTCATCTCAGAATGAACCAATGCACCTAGCCTGCAGAATTCATGGGTGAATAGTTGTCAGAAGTAAATGACAGGCAGCAAACAATGGGGAAATAAAATATTTCTATCTCTCCCACTGCTTCGTGGGTTCACAGAAATTGGTGTTAGTAGGGGTATCTAACGACCTTCACCTTGCTGGAAGGCCTTAAAGAAACCCTCCCCCACCATACTACCAGACTTTCCATTCTAATGGAAAAAGTACTTTCTAATGTACTTTCACATCTGCCTGGGTTTGCCTGTTCTAAGAGCTTTATAAGTCTGAGATTTAGAGATATGAGGACATCTGGTGATTAGCTTGATCTGGGTTTAAAATCTGGCTCTCACATAGCAGCTAACAGAATAATGGTCCCCCAAAGATGGCCATGTCCTAATCCTCAGAACCTGTGAATAGGCAATGTTACATAACAAAGGCTGCAGATCCTCTTAAAATTGCTGATCAGCTGACTGTAAACAGATTATCTTGGATTATCCAGATAGGCCCCAAAGTAGTCACAATGGTCCATAAAAGTAAAAAAAGAAATAGGAAAAGAGAACCAGAGAGATGGCAGCATGAGAAGGGTTCAACCTCACATTGCTGGCAGTGAACATAGAAGATGGGCCATGAGCCAAGGAATGCAGGTGGTCTATAGAAGCTGGAAAAGGCACAAAAAAAAAAAAACAAACCTAGTTCTCCTCTACAGCCTCTAGAAGATTGCAGCCCTGTTGACGCTTTGATTTAAGGCCAGTGAGACCTATTTTAGAGTTCTGAGCTCCAGAACTGTAAGATAATAATTTTTATTGTTTTAAGCCACTGAGTGTGTGGTGGAGCCCTGGTGGTGCAGTGGTTGAGAGCTACATTGAGCTATGGCTGCTAACCAAAAGGTCAGCAGTTCTAATCCACCAGCCACTCATTGGAAACCCTATGGGGCAGTTCTATTCTGTCCTATAGGGTCGCTATGCGTCAGAATCGACTCGACAGAAATGTTTTTTTTAAGTGTGTGGTAATTTGCTACAGCAGCAGTAGGAAACCAATGCATTCACTTACTAACCATGTGATTTGGGAAGCTTTTTAAAATTTTTTCTCTGAGTTATATTTCTCATCTGTAAGATGGAGAGGGTAATAATACAGTTTATGTCATGGGGTTTTGTGGAGACTAAAATGAAATCATACATGTAAAGTTTAGCACAGAATCTGTCACATAGCCAAAAAATTCTTGCTAAAATTAACTTTATAACTTTGGACATATTTAATCTTTTTAAACCTCATATTAAATGTGGTTACATTAGGATAATTATACTTAGCTCTTGATAATTGTTGTCAGGATTAAGACATAATTTTTGTAAAGTAGCTATCTAGTACCTGAAATGCAATAAGCTCTCCGCAAATATTTGAAGAAGATGTGAATAGCAAAAATTGAAAGTAGACCACACCAAGAGCCAGTGAGGACATGAAGTTGTAGGGACTGATATAAACTGTTGTTGAGAATATAAATCAGTACAAGTACTTTGGTAAACAATTCAGTATTACCTTGTAAAGCTGCGGGTGCACATATACTATTGACTCAGGTACTCAACTTCTATGGATATATTAAGAAACTCTTACATATGCGTTCCAGCAAATATGTGCAAAATGCTTAGAGTAGCTAATTTTGGTATTATAGAGAAATTGGAAAAAATGTCCACTGACAGGAAAATTGATAAACTATGGATGGCAATGGAATTGAACACTATATCACCTTGAAAATTAATAAAATAATGTGTCACTTATGGGCATAATGAATCTTAAAAACCTCATGTTGAGAATAAAAAGAAAGTCATATAAGGTCACATATAGTCTGGTATTATTTACTTAAGTTCACAAACATTCAGAACAATAAATGTTTATTTAGGGATATATAGATATGTAACAAAATATTAAGAAAATCATGAAAATGATTAAGACAAAATCCAAACAGTGATTAACTTTGGTGGCAGGAGGAAGGATAGTATTAGGTAATTTGGAGCAATACGAGGTTCATCAAAAGATTCATAATAATCAATTTCTGGTTTTAGCTAAATTTGCTGGGCAAAATTTTCTTACACAAGA
Source organism: Dugong dugon (assembly GCA_030035585.1). Lineage (NCBI taxonomy): Eukaryota > Metazoa > Chordata > Mammalia > Sirenia > Dugongidae > Dugong > Dugong dugon. The sequence continues at coordinate 33,898,300 of CM057475.1, read as the reverse complement.
CACAGAAAGCACAAACCATAAAAGAAAAATAAGTGATAAGTTAGACTTAATGAAAATTTAAAACCTACTCATCAAAAAAAAAACACCAATAAAAATAAATAGGCAACCACTTCACACTCACTAGGATAGCTATATTAAAAAAAAAAAAATAGCAAATGTTGGTGAGGGCGTGGAGAAATTAGAACCCTGATACACTGCCAGTGGGCATGTGAAATGGTTCAGTCACTATGGAAAACCTTTGTGCAATTCCTCAAAATTTTAACCATAGAATTACTGTAAGACCCAGCAATTCCACCTCTAGGTACATACTCATAAAAATTGAAAACTCAAGTATTCAAACAAATACATGCACACACATGTTCTAAGCAGCACTGTTCACAATATTGGAAACAGCTCAAATGTTCATCAACAGACGAATGGATAATCGAATTGTGATAGATATATATAATAGAATATTATTCAGTCATGAAAAGGAATGAATTACTGATGTATGCTATGTGGTTGAACCTTGAAATCATTATGCTAAGTGAAAGAAGCCAGACACAAGGGATTACATTTTATACACATCCATTTAAATGAAATATACAGAATAAGTAAATCTATAAAGACAGAACTGAGTTTAGTGGTTGCCAGAGGCTAGGAAGGGAAGGAGATGGGAAGCATCTGCTGAATAAGATTTTCTTTTGGGATGGTGAAAGTATTTTGGAACTAGATAGAGATGGTGGTTTCATAGCATTGTAAATCTGCTAAATGCCACTGAATTGTTAATTTAAAATGGCTAATTTTATGTTATGTGAATTTCACCTTAATAAAATATGAATAGGAAATCCACAGAATGGGAGAACGTATTGTATATATATTATATAGAGTGCTGGCAGTGCAGTGGTTAAGTGCTTGGCTGTTGACCAAAAGGTCAGTGGTTTGAACCTACCAGCCGTGCCGCAGGAGAAAGATGTGGCAGTCTGCTTCTGTAAAGATTACAGCCTTGGAAACCCTATGGGGAAGTTCTACTCTGTCCCATGGGGTTGCTATGAGTTGGAATCAACTCAACAGCCCACAACAACAACAATGTATATATATGTATGTTGTATGTATATATGTTGTTGTGTGTTGTTTTGTGCAGTCAAGTCCATTCTAACTCATAGCCACCCTATAGGACGAAGTAGAACTGCTCCATAGGGTTTCCTAGGCTGTAATCTTTACAGAAGCAGATCGCCAGGGCCTTTTTCCCAGGGAGCTGCTGGTGGGCTTCAACCACTACCTTTGGATTAGCAGCTGAACACTTAACCATCATGCCACCAGGGCTTCTTCTATATATGTATGAGTATAGATTTAACTGACTTTTTTATATATATGATATAGATATGACAAAAGACTTGGATCCAGAATATGTAAAGAAATCTTACGACTCAATAATAAAAATACATACGACCCAATTTTTTAAAAAATGGGTAAAAGTTTTCCACATACACCTCAACAAGGAAGATATACAGAAGATAAATAAGCACATGAAAAACTACTCTACATGATTAATCAAGAGGGAAAAGAAAGTTAAAACTACAATGTAATACTGTAAGATAACCATTAGAATGGCAATTATTTAAAAATATCTAACACCAAATGCTGGTCTAGTGGCATAACTGGAACTGTCATGCATTGTTGGTTGTAATGCAAAATAGTATAATTACTCTGAAAGACAGTTTGGCTTTTTCTTAAATTGTTAAGCATTCATTTCCTATAAAACAGAAATACCACTTTTATATGAAATGAAAACATATGTCCATAAAAGACTTGTACTAGAATGTTCAGAGCAGCTCAGTCATAAAAACCTAAGCCTAGAGACATCCGTAAGCAATATGTGGTGTAATTATACAATGTTTTTCTTCTTAGCAATAAAAAGGAATCAGGAAACATTATGCATCATGGTTGTATCCTTTAACCATATTTATTCAGTCTGTGGAACGCTGGTGGCTCAGTAGTTAAGATCTCGGCTGCTAACCAAAAGGTCAGGGTGACAGGGAACTGAAAGTTTAAATTCTGTTTTCTACCCACTTATTAACTATTTATTCTCTGCAGCATTTTGCAGTCTGTGCTTGCTCCTTCTTAACTCTCAACAAGTCTAAAGTGAGACCCTAAGTGTCTGTACATTGCCCCTTCTTTGTTCCCTCAGCTTCTCATTATACAAGGGGAATTTTCAAAATAATGCATACTACAACTGTAGTCAGCTAATTCTGACCTCAACAACAGCTTATTTTACAGATTATTATTTGAGAGAGGCTCAAAGACAAGCTACAATTCTTCCCTTTCTTTGTCTATGCCATGTTAATAGAGGATTTCCTTCATGATATTTAATTAGAATATAAATGCTAGGGTAGAAGCTGAGTGTAGCTTGTTCACTGCTGCATCCTCAGCGCATAGGGCAGTCTCTGGCACTAAGTAGACTCTCAAAAATATTTAAATGTTTAAATGAGTGAAAGAATGAATAACTACACAAAAACTGGAATTGAGCAAATGCTTAGTCAATTTGGTCTATACAATAGGTGACAATTTAAAAAAGTATTTATTCCTAGAAGAGTAAGGAAATTTTCACCTGTTATACTCTCAGTTAGGAACCTCTGTGTGGGCTCAAACCACCAACCTTGCAGCTAGTAGTCAAGTGCTTAACCATTTGTGCCACTCAAGGACCTTCTCATTTATTGAGGGTCCACTGTCTGCTAGGTTCTGTGTTAGTCACTTAAAAGCCATTGTGTCTTCATGCTCATAGTAATATCATAATATCTTAAAGTAGATGCTTTGACCCTCATTTTACAGATGAAGAATTTAAAGTTCAGAAAAGTTATGTAACATACCCCCATTTCAAATAGTTTCTAGCGAGCCAGAATTCTATCCCAAGTCAGCCCAGCTCCAAAGTCCATACTCAGCCTACTATTATCTTTGTACTAAATTTAACCCAATTTCTCTAAGATAAAAATATCTTGGAGCTGGGCGGCATGTTTTCCCTAGCCATATAACCCCTACTGCATTAATTCCCTATCTAATGCTTTCACTCATCTCCTTCCCCATCTTGTTGTTAATTCTGTCTTCCCTCTGTGAGTAACTGCTACCGCAGATCATCCACCCAGTTTATCATCCAAGCAGTAAGCCTAGGAGGCATCATTAACTCATCTTTCTCACTCACACTTCAACTTCTGTTAAATCTTTCTCCCTAATTAATCTTGAAATCAGTCCATCTCTATTGCAGTGTTTCTCATGAGGACCTTAAGCAATTCTGTCTTGAACTCTTTCAAGACACATGGTTGCTCTCCATAAATACGTTCCCTTTTCCCTTCAATTAATTTTCCATTCTGCCACACTAAAATGCAGATATTAACATGAAGGAAGACGCCAAAAAACCTCTGATGGATCCCAATCACCAAAAGGATAATGTTAGACTCCTTAATAAGGAATAAAATGTCCTTCACAAAATACACCCAAACTTTGTAGCCTCATTACAGCCACTCCCAATACTGCATATTCTCCACTCTAGCAACACTGAAATCCTTGGTTAAATGAATGTTCCAAACACTTCTATGCTGTTACTTTTTTCATACCTGGAATGTCCTCTTCCCTATCTCCCACCTCCTTTCCTTGCCTTATTGGTTAAATCCTTCTCAACTTCCAAAGCTGACATCAAATACTGCATCTTCTTTGTAGCTTTCTATGATCTCAACCCTCCAGTCAGAATCATGTGCTCCAACTGGCCAACTGGATTCCCCAAAACCATTCCAAGAATTCCATTACAAATCCTACCATGGGGCAATCCAAACTCCCCAACCATACTATGAAAAACTTGAGTATGGAACCAAGGAACATTTGAATATCTTAGAATCACCAGTGCCTAGAACAATGTCTGGCATAAAGGAGAAACTGGTTGAGGTTAATATAATGAACTGGAGAATCTGAGCTCTGGAATAACAAGAAAGTGGTGTAAAATGTAATTTTCAAAAAAGTTTATAAAAGCTTCCATACAAATACAAAATAAACACATGTCAAAGATTGTGTTTAACTAATAAATGAGTGTTAGGGCAATGGTTTGTCTCTATGCCTCCCATCCAGGCTGCCTAAGTAAAGGCCTTGGGCCCAGAACATTCTCTGTTAAGGAGGCTGGGAATTGGATTTCTTCTCTCTCTCCCAGTTCCTTCTCCTTGTCATAGAAGTCTTCCCCTTGTTCTGGGCACACACTAACTTTCTTTGCTCTTGCACATGCACAGGCACCACTATGGTACTTGGCCAACCTCCTTTCTATATCTATTCGCAGCAGGGAGGAATGGGGTCTCTTGGGTACAGGAAAAGAGGGGAAACATGCCAGATTGTAAGAGCCAGCCTCAAGGGATTTGTAAGGCCAAACATGAGTGCCCTCATGTGGTCCGCTAATTCACTACAGTTTGATGAGTCACCCTAATTTAAATCCCTGGCATGGAGCCAATACTGTCCACCACCACTATAAAACCTCTGCCCTCCCACAGAGGGGTGTGGAGATCCTTTCCAGTCCTGCTGCCATCCAGGACTTTGTGTCATATATAAGTCCTCCTAATAAACTCCTTTGCCACCACACTGGAGTTGCCAGCCTCTTTCTTTGGTCTCTCAGCACCCTCCAATTTTTGGAGGCAAATTTCAAATTACTAGTCCATGGCTGGACAATGAGGGACTACATAAGATGTTAAAATTTATCAAAAGACCATTGAAGAGCTAGGCATTTATAAGTAATTCAAGAAGGAAATGTTAGAATAAGATTGCTGGATTAGATACAAAATGAGTAATCTGTTCCAATGGACAGAATTTATTATCTACCTAATAAAATTCTACAAGTTAACATGTAACTTTTACTAAGTCTAGGACTTTTAATCAATAGAATTAACAGTGAGATGGTTTTCATTTACAATAATTACTGCCTATTTTAGAAGATATTTTTGCACTAGATGAGAAGTTTTGTGTAGAATAGCATATTAAACATTCATAGCAGTGCATTTAAGAACAAACATGGAATGACATTTTTTTGTTGCTAAGAAGACCATCAGATCAGGCCATCTGTGGCTCAGAATGATCCAAAATTTTTCTTTATGGCCCATCAGAACTTTTAGAGTACAGCCAGGTCTCAAGTAATATCCAGTTCAAAAACAAACTGGGAAATAGGGTTGCTTGTAAAACCAAGTGTCAGGTTGATATCCACTATATATCATGTCCAAGAAAGATTAACAGCATCTTCAGCTCAATAAGTTTATTAAATCCCTTGATCATACAACCAAATGACAATACACCTCTAAGCCACCCAGGGAGCAGATGTTTCTTACCTGATCCAAATCAGAGATAGAATTTGGTGAGAAATGAAAGAAAAATTATAAGAAACTAATGATTTCACCCTAAAAACATTTAGCCAACAATATCCAGCAATAAGTTAGTGATAAAAAAAAATCTCTTATTTGAACACATTTAAGTTCAAGCATCTAGGACTTTTACATATCAATGGAGAAACACGTATTCTTTGCAAAATTTCAAGAGCTTGAAATTCTCCTTTACCCCCGAGATTAAAATTGCTTGATGGACTGTGATCATTGACTAAGAAACATCAAATAACTAAGTTCCAAATGAGAAAATTCAAAATTCAGGTACTCCTTGATATAATAAAAACAAATACTTAAATATCTGGCTTAACAGAGCAGATTAATTGTCAAATTACCGAAAGATTTGCATTGTACATACTTTGCCAGAAAAATATCACATGCAGCCTTTTTAATTGTTGTTAGGCAACTTGACTAAATTTACCAGTTTTGATTATACAATTAAATAAACTTTGACAAACGTACTCCATCATGTAATCACTACCACTATCTGATAAAGACAATTCCATCACACCAAAAATTCCTGTTATGAATTGAATTCTGTCCCCCAAAAATGTGTGTCAACTTGGCTAGGCCATGATTCCCAGTATTGTGTGATTGCCAACCATTTGCCATCTGATGTGATTTTCCTATATGTTGTAAACCTACTTCTATGATGTTAATGAGGCAGAATTAGAGGCAGTAATGTTAATGAGGCAGGACACAATATACAAGATTAGGTTGTGTCTTAAATCAATCTCTTTTGAGATATAAAAGAGAAAAGTGAGCAGAGAGAAAAGTGGACCTCTTTACCACCAAGCAAGATGAGCCAGGAGTGTGGGTCCTTTGGACACTGGATCCCTGAACTGAAAAGCTCCTAGACCAAGCGAAGGTTGATGACGAGGACCTTCCCCCAGAGCCAACAGACAGAAAGCCTTCCCATGGAGCTGGCACCTGAATTCGGACTTTTAGCTTCCTAGACTGTGAGAGAATAAATTGTGCTTTGTTAAAGCCATCCTCTTATGGTATTTCTCTTACAGCAGCACTAGATAATTAAGATGATTGCAGTCAATCATCTCTCTCTACTCTTGGTCCCTGGCAACCACTTATCTGCTTTTTATACTCACTGGTTTGTTTTGTTTTTATAATTTAATACAAATTGAGTTATAATGTATGCAACCTTTTGTGTCTAGCTTCTTTCCCTTAACATAATGTGTTCTGGCTTCCACAGTTCCTCACAGAAAATGTGCTATATTTTTATCATTGTTCTGTATGAAACACCGCCCCCCTTTAGTGTTTTTAACATTTTCTCTTTATCACTGATATTCATCAAGTTGATTATGTGACTTGAGATTGTTTTCATTGTGTTCATTTTCCCTATTAGCCTCTTGAGTCTGTGGGTTTTACCAAACCCAAACCCACTGCTGAGGAGTCGATTCTGATTCATAGCAACCCTGTAGGACAGAGTAGAACTGCCCCACAGGGTTTCCAAGACTGTACTCTACGGAAGCAGACTGACTTATCTTTCTCCCATGGAGCAGCTGGTGGGTTCAAACCGCCGACCTTTTGGTTAGCAGCTGAGCCCCTTAACCACTGTGCTGCCAGGACTCCTCTGTGGATTTCCAGTTCTCATTAAATTAAAAAAAAAAAAATTTCAGCTATTATTTTTTCCAGTATTTTCCTGAAATCTCTTCATCTTATCTAGGGCTCCAGTTACAAGAAAATCAGTCTTCTTAATATTGACCCATAGACCACCCATGTCCTCTTTGTTTTTTTCGGTCTTTTTTCTCTCTGTACATAATTTTGGAGAGCTCCTACTACTACAGAGTGCTGGTGGCACAATGGTTAAGAACTCAGCTGCTAACCGAAAGGTCAGCAGTTCAAATCTACTAGCCACTTCTTGGTAATGCTATGCTTGGTAATGCTACTCTGTCCTATAGGGTCACTATGAGTGGGAATTGACTCTACAGCAGTAGGTTTGTTTTTTTGGTCTTTCTATTACTGTGTCTTTTCAGTTCATTGATCTTTTCTTTTCCAGGTCTAGTATTTCTCTTATACAGTTTTTTGGTTTTGTTTTGTTTTTTCTTTTTTTCATTTCATATATATCTAGACATTCTATTTAAATTTTTTTAGTTATCATTTTCTACCTCATCAATTTAAACTTTTTTTTCTTATTAAACATAAGGAGCATATTTATAAAACATGTTTACAATAGATGTTTGTCAATAAAGATGTTGTGACAATTCCTGTTACTTCTAGGTCTGTTTCTACTAATCAGTTATTCTCTTTTTCATGGGTCACATTTATGCTTTTTTGAATTCTTGGAAAATTTTTATTAGATGCCTGACATTGTAAATGTAATAGTTATGTGCTATGTTGATATATTTCTTTAAATAATGTTGGATTTGTTCTGTGATGCTAAATTACTAGAAATTGGTTGGATCCTTGGGAGGTTTGCTTTTAAGCTTTTTTGGACAGGTTCAGGTAGACTTTTAGTAGCTAATATGTCATACTAGTAAGGTAATATATTTCAGACAACTCTACCTGTTGCCATTTGTATTATGGGCTCTTTCCAACTTGGCTGTTAGGAATATAAATTCTTCTCAGCCCTATGAGAACTCCAGGGATTGCTTGGCCTATTGCTTTCTGCTGTTTCTCTCCCCAGCCTAGAATAATATCGTATCATGCTTGTGCAGATGGCTCAAGGGGAGCCCCTGTAGATCTCGAGTGCACTTTCTCTTTCTCCTCTACCCCATAAATGTTAGCCGTTCTGGCCTCCCTGAATTCAATCTCTGTCTCTTCACTTTAGTGATCCTGTTGGGTTCCTCCTCAATATGCTGTGGCCTGGAAATTGTCCTGAGGCCTTAAGTTGGAACGATCATAGATCCCAGCTTACTTTGTCTCCCTTTTCTCACAGATTACAATCTTGCACTTCCCATTAGCCAACATCTAAAAGCCATTGTTTAACATATTTTGTCCAGTTTTTTATCACAAGGTGGGGCAGTAACTCTGGTCTCTGTAGTCCAACATGACCAAAAGCCTTTGAAAATAAAATTTTATATACATAAATTTGAATTACTTACAACCTGTCATCTTTTTTCTAGGTATGTCTCCATACAAATACCATTATCATAGGCAATTTAAATGAAAGCAATCAAGGCCCCCCACTCACTTTCTTTTGAGTTTTCTATGTACTATTCCTTGCATTCTTGCTCTAAAAGATAGATCTTCTTATAACAGGTCATTAGATTCTTAACCTAACATCTGCTCTAAGCTGGTGTTACAACTCACCACTCTTTTCCAGTGACACAGAGGCTTCCCAACAGAAAGAAGTTACTATTAGCAGAAGCCACTAGGTCAGTGACATGCACTCCCAATGCCCTAGAACTAAAACATATTAAGAACCAAACAGTAATTCTATAACATAAAAGAAAAAAGTTTTGGATCTTATATATCTAGGTAATTATTTCTGCTATTCTATTTGGTGTTTTGTGAGAAATCTCATTATTTTTCTACATGTTGCTAGATCCCACTTTGTGAGTGTGAATCACAATGCCTCCTTGACAACTTATAAGACTGAGAATTATTATAATTTTAATTTGAATTTATCCCCCAAGCCCTTTTCTCTTCCATGACACTTATGGTGACGATGTCTCACACACACACACACACACACACACATAATTGTGAAAAGTTATTTCTATTTAGAATAAAATTATCTGTAGTTCGTAACTAGAATTTTATGACACTGTCAGATAATAAATAGAACTCTTTGCCATGATTATTACTGGTAGTTTATTTTAGTAAAAAATAGATCAGAAACTTGATTGTTCAAGCTTTACAATCCTTTAGCATTAAGTTCTATTCAAGAATGTTGACTTTATTCATTACACAGATAAGCAGAAATTTACGTCTTAAAGACCAGACTCTTCCATATGGAAAAAGAAAAACTGGGTTCTGGCATCTGGTGAACAAATTCTCTTTGGTTTTGGTCCTTCAGTGGTCAAATAGATTTAAAGAGATGACAATTACTTTATGAATTTGCATCATGAATAGGTATTATATTTCCCACATACTAATTTATTTCATTTATGTTTATTTTATTTTCTTCTAAACAACTCTGATCACACTGGTGTGAATAGTAAGCATATTATTATTTAAAGCCACTCAGTGAAGATCCTAATGATCAAATAGAGAAGTCAAAGGTTTATGGCCTTCATCCTGTCAATATATGATCTGGTAGGTGTTACGACCAACATTTGTTGAATTTTAAAGGAAAGGGTATAATTGTAGAGAAATAATAGGAGATGACTTGATGCATCAGAAACTCTAAGCTCCTTGAAGACAAAGACTTTTTTATCTAATTCTGTATATTAAGTTCCTGGAACACATTTGGCCATCATTGAAGCAAACTTATTTTTGTTAAATGATGCTCTCAATCAGGGTTTCACAACACTATTATATTTGGGGCCAATTTTTGTTGGGAGTGAGGGCTTCCTGTGAATTGTAGGATGTTCAGCAGCATCCCTGATTTCTACTTGCTAGAAGCCAGTAGCATGACCATCGCAAACTTGACAATCAAAAATGACTCCAGATATTACCAAATGTCTCCTGTGGGGTAAAATTGCCCCCAGTTGAAAACAGTTGTCCTAAATACCTTGATTGACTTATGCACTTGTAATCTATTCACCTCTCAAAGTCCTAGTGTATGGTTTTCAATATTTAAAGTTAGTAAGACCTACACACCAAGTTGATTTGCGATCAGCATGATGGGTTATTTTTACAGATAAAAATTGTCATTAAGTGGTTAAAAAAGAGAGTTGAGAGAAAGAGAGCTTCTTTAGCCTAATTATAATACAGAGAGAAAAAAAAGTAAAAATTCAGAAGAAAACAAAATAATACAGTAAAATTAAAAAGATAAAAATAAAAAATAAACCAGAAACAAAGAAATGTATAAAAAATTATATCTTTGGCTCCAAGAAGTTAACAGATTTGCTAACAGCTACTCAGTATTGTAGCTGTAGAACAAAGATGAGAACCCAGGTCTGCTGATTCACAATCGGGTGCTATTCCCACCACCACGCTGCTTCCTACACTCCCTGTCTTGTATTAATTTATAATAACAACAATAAAAAACCAAAAGCTGATATTTATTATGCTCTTACTACATCCCAATCAATTTCTTACATAATTTATTCACACTTTTTCATTTAGTCTCCACAGCAATGGTATAAAATAGATACAATTGTCATGTACACTTTACAAATTAAAGAAATTAAATAATTTTTCCGAAGTTACACAACCTCAAATGTAAACGTAAATTTAAATTGATGGAAACTTTCTCTCTTAACAGATTTGTTAACGAATCCATTAACTCAGATTTCCAGGCACAGACATTCACTTCAGTGTCACAAAAGGCATTTATGATTTTAGCAAACAGCCATAACCTGTTTCATAAAGCAGGGGTTCACACTTTATTTTACTTGACTCTGAAACGCAAATAAGTCCTGAAAAAGATATAATAATGAATAGAGCCAACAGCCAGTAATGCTGCTTTCATTTTCTTGAGAATGCCATCTCACATTAATTAAAAACTCCAATAAAAGAGGCCCTAGTAGGGTCAGATTAGGGAGGATGCACTAACTCCTCTGTATTTAGTAGGAGGCATGCTGCTGAGTCACTGGTGTGGTGCTGTCGGTAATTCACAAGGAATCACTCTTCTGAATATTAAGAAACATGGCCTAGTGGCCTAGACATAAACATTAGAGAAGATCGTGTTCTGATTCCTGATGTTGGTACTGACTCCCTTCCCTTAATAAAAGCTGATTATCATGTTCTACCTGGAAATCTCATGAATAATTCAATCACAGTTTACCTTTACATATGAAAACATAAATGGTGACTATACACGTGGAATTCACTGATGGAATACACAGAAACCAAATCGACTACATTTGTAGAAAGAGACAATGAAGAAGCTCAAAATCATTACTCAGAATAAGGCCACTGTCTGACTGTAAACAGATCATCAATTGCTCATATACAAGTTCAAGTTGAAGCTGAAGAAAATTAAAACAAGTCCATGAGAACCAAACTACAACACTGAGTATATCCCACCTGAATTTAGACACCATCTCAAGAACAGATTTGAGGCACTGAAATGCCTTAATAACTGAAGACCAGATGAGTTGTGGAATGACATCAAGGACATCATACATGAGAAAAGCAAAAGGTCATTAAAAAGAAAGGAAAGAAAGAAAAGATCAAAATGGATATCAGAAGAGACTCTGAAACTTACTCTTGAATGTAGAGCACCTAAAGTGAATGGAAGGAATGATGAAGTAAAAGAGCCAAACAGAAGATTTCAAAGGGTGGCTCAAGGAGACAAAGTATTATAATGACACGTGCAAAGACCTGGAGTTAGAAAACCAAAAGGGAAGAATACACTCAGCATTTCTCAAGCTGAAAGAACTTAAGAAAAAATTCAAGCCTCGGGTTTCAATATTGAAGGATTCTAATGGCAAAATATTGAAGGATTCAAGAAGCTACCTGGCCAAGCAACTGGAAGAGATCCATATTTGTGCCCACTCCAAAGAAAGGTGATTCAACAGAATGTGGAAATTATCAAACAATATCATTAATATCACACGCAAGTAAAAGTTTTCTGAAGGTCATTCACAAGTGATTGCAGCAGTACATCGAGAGGGAACTTCAGGCACGATTCAAAAGAGGGCATGAAACTAGGGATACTATTGCTGATGTCAGATGGATCTTGGCTTAAAGCAGAGAATACCAGAAAGACATTTACCTGTGTTTTATTGACTATGTAAAGGCATTCGACAGTGGATCATAAAAAATTACGGATAACATTGCTAAGAATGTTAATTCCAGAACACTTAACTGGGCTCATGAGGAACCTGTACATAGACCAAGAGGCAGTCATTCCAACAGAACGATGGGATACTCTGTGGTTTAAAATCAGGAAAGGTATGCATCAGGGTTTTATCCTTTCACCATGGAGCATTGGTGGCGAAGTGGTTAAAAGCACAGCTGCTAACTAAAAGGTCAGCTGTTCAAATCCACCAGCCACTCCTTGGAAAATCTATGAAGTAGTGCTCCTCTCTCCTACAGGGTCACCCTCTCTATGAGGTGAAACCAACTCGATGGCAAAGGGTTATTTATGTTAAGCAAATAATCTGAGAAGCTGGCCTCTATGAAAAAGAATGTGGCATCAGGACTGGAGGAATACTATTAACACCCTACGACATGCAGATGACACAATCTTGCTTGTTGAAAGTGAAGAAGACTTGAGGCACTTACTGATGAACATCAAAGACTACAGTGTTTAGTATAGATTGCATTTCAACATAAAGAAAACAAAATTCTCACAATTGAACCAATAAAAAACATCATGGTAAACAGAAAATATTGAAGTTAGCAAGGATTTCATTTTACTTGGATTCACAATCAACACCCATGGAAGCAGCAGTAAGAAATCAAAGGACTTATTGCATTGGAGAAAACTGCTGCAAAAGACCTCTGATGTCACTCTGAAGACTAAGGTGCACCTAACCCACTCCACAGAATTTTCAGTCACCTCATATGCATGTGAAAGCTGGACAACGAATAGGAAAACCAAAGAAAAATTGATATCTTTGAATGATGGTGTTGGTGAAGAACATTGAATATGCCATGGATCGCCAGAAGAACAAACAAATCTGTCTTGGAAGAAGTACAGGCAGAAAACTCCTTAGCAGAGAAGATGACAAGACTTCTTCTTGCTTACTTTGGACATGTTTTCAGGAAGGACCAGTCCCTGGAAAGCACATTATGTTTGGTAGAGGGTCAGCAAAAGAGAGGAAGACCTTCAATGAGATAGATTGACAAAGTGGCTGCAATGATGGGCTCCAGCATAGCAAGGATTGTGAGGATAGCACAGGATCTAGCAGTATTTAGTTCTGTTCTACATAAGATGGCTATGAGTTGGAATGGAATGGACAATGCCTAACAACAACAACAACAAACATTTCAAAATGCTTTTCTGTCAAGAATATCTGCCCACAATTTAATCTAATTGGGAAGAGGGCTGGAAAAAATTAGAGAAAAGCAAACATACACTTGTAACAAGAATTTGGAGCTTAGAGCTATTCGAGGCCAGGCTCCTTCCCAGTACCAGAATCCCTTTTATATAATCCTTGTTTGAATATTTCCAGCAACCCGAAGGCTGCCAGCTTACTTAACTGCAGTTGTTGTTAGGTGCCATTGAGTTGATTTTTGACTCATAGTAACCCCATGTGACAGGGTACAGCTGCCCAGTAGGGTTTTCTAGGCTGTAATCTTTATGGGAACAGATGGCCAGGTTTTTCTCCCCGGAAGGTACTGGATGGGTTCCAACTGCCAACCCTTTGGTTGGCAGCCTAGCACTTAAGTTTGTGCCATCAGGACTATCCAACAATTAAATTCAAACAACATTTAATTGTTGAATAGTTCTAATTGTTAGAAAAGCTTCCTGTAACATTTTTTCCTTCTCTTTGGAATCAGAACTAGGCCTTTATCTGTTATCTTAAACAAGACACACAAAGCTCCATGTGCCCATTTCCTGAGGATATACTGTGTATCTGCAACTAGGAAGAGCAACAGGCAAGCCTGTGAATCCCCTGCTTGATGTCTCTGTGCTGAAAGATCACATGTGATTTATTTTTATGTACCTATAAAAGGATAGGGAAGAACTTACATTTCCATCTCCAAATGGACTAGATTTTAGAGACAGTTAACCAGTAACCCGTTGCCACTTAGTTGACTCCAACTCTTAGCAAACCAATGTGTGTCAGAGTAGAACTGTGCTCCATAGGTTTTTCAATGTCTGATTTTTTGGAAGTAGATTAGTGGGCCTTCTGAGGTGCCTTCTGGGTGGACTTGAACTTCAAACCTTTCAGTTCACAGCAGAGTGTGTTAACTGCTTGCACCACCCAGGAATTACTAGAGTCTTGTAGCTCATGGATTGTATGAATCTCTGAATTTTTCCACCTATTTTCTTTCTAAGTAGAAAGAAATTTCACAAAAGGAACTGAACCCATGTTCTAAAGATGAAGAAACTACTGAAGCATGAAGATGTTATGTGATATAGCCAGAAAATTATGCAAAGCAATTACGGAATCACTAAGACAACTCCAGATGGGACAAGAAAGAGACCATGCTCAAGGATGATAGGAAGAAACACCTTTTTTTTTTGTCTGGGTGTTTTTTTTTTTTTTTTCCCATTAAGTTCTCTCAAACAATCTAGCTTAAGAAAAAATTCTTGCCTTTTCTGTACAAAATATCATCAGAAACAGTTGGCACATCCCATCCAAATGCAATGACAAGCGTTATAATTATTTCCAACTGCTATAATGTACTAAAAGGAAAAAAGAAAAGAAAACAAGAGCTTTTACCTTCATATTCCTCTTGTTATGACAAGAGATTTCCATATCTGTGCACATTTTGAACAGCAAATAACCGTTGCTGGAAGATTTCAAGGGAAAGAAGTCAATTCCTTTTTTTGTTGTCAATCTCTCAGTGCTAAATAAGGCACAGATTTCTATTCTCCAAGAGTCTCTTTATTTAGAAACAAGGGCAGTATTAAATCAAACATTTACATCCTTGATATTAATGACAACTGCATGAAATTGCTTGTGCAAGAATTAAATTTACTCTCCCCTACTGCCATTGCTGATATAACAAAATAGTTTAACAGAGTAAGGGAGCTCTGTCGGTAACAAACAGAAGGGCATCTCAAAAAACAGAATGTTTTCTGCCTCATAAAGCTACTCTGATACCTAAGAGGCCTCCCATCACTCACCACCATGGAGATGATTAGATACTTGGCACTTTGGTTCTCCCCTGCTACTCAGAGAGGGTAATTGAAAAAACAAGATTTTTTTTCTTTATTGGCAAGCACATCAAACCTAAATTTAATAAAGCACTTTAATATGTCCAAACTATAAAAATCAACTCTGACAAATACATTTCTTAATCTGAATGTTTAACAGTAGGGGAACATCCAAAGAATATTAAATATTACAGCCCAGAAACTATCTGCTTAGGAACTGTCAATATACTTCAAAGATAAAGATGTTCTGGACATAAGGTCTGTTTCAAAATGATAGATTGGACATATATCCATTTCAAGGTAGGCTATTTTGCACTTTGAGGGGGGAAATGGCATTATACCACAAGGATAAAACAACATGACTTTTCTTCTTTGAAAAAATCACGTTCTTTTATTTGTTTTTTTTTAGAGCATTAGTGGAAAAGACCATGTTTGAAATGTAGTTCTTCCTTGATTTGTACAAGAGTTGCCAGTTCTTTTTCCTTAGTATCTCTGAATCCATTTCCTTTTATCCATCCTGACTCAATTTTCCTTAGTTCAGGAGCACATCATTACTCCCATGAATTGCACCAACAACCATCTAAGTCAGTCTGTCTGCCTATCTCTCTCTCTATCCATCCATCCATCCATCCATCCATCCATCTATCCATCTAGTATAAATCTTTCTGGTTTAGACCTACATCCTTCACACTTTTAGTTTCCACACAACTGCAAAGATAATCTTTCTAAAGTGCACAACTGCTTAAAATATCTAGATGCTTCCCAATACTTATATTACTCACCTTGTCCCACTAGGCCCTTTGTGATGGTTAAGATTGTGTGTCAGTTTGGCTGGGCCATGATTCTCCGTGTTTTATTGTAATCACTCCCATGATTGAATATACTCTGAGTAGCCAATCAGATGAAAGGGAGTCTCCTTGGGGGTGTGGCCCGCATCTGTATATAAGCGGACCTTCTGGCTTTTTGCTCTCTCTGGATCCTGCAGCTGCTTCCTGTCGTCTCATCTCCCGTTCTTGGAACTTGAGCTGTCAGCTTATCTGCCAAACCTGTGATTTGTCGATCTGCACAGCCTGTGAGTGGGAGCCCTGCTCTCTGACCTTCTGATCTTGGGCTTGCCAGCTTCTGCAGCTGTGTGACTTGGGAGAGGCCTCTACCCTGATCCACAGACTTGGGCCTCTACAGTCGCGTAGCTGTTTCCTTGATATAATCTCTCACTATATATATATTTATACACTTTACTGGTTTTGCTTCTCTAGAGAACCCAGCCTAAGACACCCTTCGTGAGCTGGCCCCACTTGTCTCCCCACCCTTGTCTTACTACTCTCTTCTGACTTTCTCTCCTCTCAAAAACCAATCAATTTCAGTTCCTCAAAAGCATCATGACATATGTCACTCTGCTTTGCTAGGATATTCTCTATCCCACTTCCTTCCATAATTAATTCCTACTAATCCTTAAAGATTTGCTCAGGTCAACTCATCCAGAATGATCTCTCTCTCTCTCTGTTGTGTGTATTCTTGGTGTTATTTATAATGGATTATGAGATTAATGATTATGAATGAGTATGAACCTTAATATAATCAAATTAGGGATATTAAATGTGAATTAAAAAATAGACATTATGTATGTGCAGTGTCTTTTGCAGCACACCTTAGGTTTTGGTTTCCAGGTTATTGAGAAAAAACAAGAGATCTCAGATGGGGGCCCCTAGTTTGCCCCTTGAATGGAAGTTGTTATAGTTAGGTGTTGTCGAGTCAGTCCCAGCTCATAGTGACCCTATGTACAACAGGATGAAATGCTGCCCAGTCCTACACTAGTCCCACAATTGTTGCTGTGTTTGAACTCATTGTTGTTGAGTCCATTGTTCAAGCCACTGTGTCAATCCATCTCACTGAGAGTTTTCGTCTTTTTTGCTAACCCTCTACTTTACAAAACATGATGTCCTTCTCCAGTGAATGGTCCCTACTGATAACATGTCCAAAGTATCTGAGATGAAGTCTCCCATCTCGCTTCTAGGGAGCATTCTCACTGTACTTCTTCCAAGACAGATTTGTTCATTCTTTAGTTTGCTTTTTATTTTGTTTTGTTTTGTTTTACAGCAGATTTGGCCAATGCCGTGCATCATTCAATTTCTTAATTGCTGCTTCCATAGGCATTGATTGTGGAACCAAGTAAAATAAAATTCTTGACAAATTCAATTTTTTCTCTGTTTATCATGATGTTGCCTGTTGATACTGTTATGAGAATTTTTGTTTATGTGGAGGTGTAATACATACTAAAGCTGTATAGTCTTTGGTCTTCATCAGTAAGTGCTTCAAGTCCTCTTTCCTTTCAACAAACAAAATTGTATCTTTCACATATCACACCCAGGTTGTTAATGAGTCTTCTATCTTTCTGCATTTATGTACACTGATAGAGTTTCATTTTTTTGTAGAGGTTAGTGTCTCCTCATTCTTTTTTTCTCAATCTTTTTTTGTAGTACCTATACACTATATAAAGAAGCCATGGTGGCACAGTGATATAAAGCACTCAGCTGCTAAGAAAGAGTGGTTTGAACCCACCAGCCACTCCATGGGAGAAAAATGTGACAGTTTGCTTCCGTAAAGATTTACAGCCTTGGAAACCCTCTGGGGCAGTTCTACTCTGTCCTATAGGGTCACTATGAGTCGGAATTGACTCGACAGCAGTGGGTTTTATAGACTATGTTGAAGGTCCCTGGGTGGTGCAAATGGTTTGCTCTCAGCTACTAATCTAATGATTGGCAGTTTGAACTCACCCAGCAGTGAAGAAGATGAAAGTCCTGGCATTTCTACTTTGTCTTATAGTGTCACTATGAATCAGAAGGGACTTAACGGCAATGGGTTTGTTTGTTCGTTTGTTTAGTGTCATTTAATTGGGTGCTTTGATGTGCTGATTAAAAACTATTCTTACATGCTTCTAGAACCGAGAATTTATTAAATATGTTGTTAGCAGAACTCTAGCTAATGCTTTAATTTGAAAGTTATAAATCTTCACTTCTTTTAAAATAATCTATAAGTAAATTATTTGATTAATTCAATTTAAGCATTCTCCATCTATCTGAATTAGTGAAATTTTCCTTGTACTGTTGTTCCACTTACTGAGAGAGATGATTATAGGCAGCATGTTACCCAGGACGAAAGTGCAATAATTCTTTTAAAATAGCTATTTACCATTATTGACTACTTATTGTATACCAGACACTGCACTTAGCACTTTACATGTAGTGAACCATTTAATCCTCTTAGCAACCCTATGACTTTGGTTTTATTATATCCTCATTTTACAAAGGCTTAAAAGATGGTAAGGGCAGAGCTAGCATGCAAGGAATGGATATGATAACAACTGCATTCTGCTAATGTGGGGTTTGAATGGAGAGAATTAGGAAAGATTTATAAGTGGATGTCAGTCTTTTCAGACTCAGTCAATGTATGTGTCAGAAAAAGTCTTACATTTAATAGGTGTCTAGTAAACATGGGTAGGAGGAAGGAATTACAAAGTGGCATAAGGAAACTCTTGGAAGTGATAAATATGTTCACTATCTTGATTTCAGTGATGGTTTCATATGTCAAACTAATTATGTGTAGTTTATTGTTTAATTATCCTTCAATAAGGCTGTTTTTAAAATAAAATTATTCTTTCAAATAGGTACTTACCCACATTATAACACCCTTTATGTTAAAATATTCTTAATCTAAAGAATATTTGACACTTTTAATGTTAAACTTTATGTGAGTCCCATGCTTCCAGAAAACAGTGATGACTAAGAAATTCCCTCACACTTTTATTTTCCAAAATCCCCCTACATTTTTTTTGTTCTGTGAAACAGCTAACCTCAAAGGACCACCCTGTTTTTACTTATTCCAAGATAATGCATCCTCACCTTTCTTTCCTCATGACTCCCGTAAGACTCATAGTTGACTGTCTTGTTTGCCTTACCTCTATAAACCTGAGATTCCCTTCCTTTTCTTTGAGACTTCCTTATTAATGAATGTTTTTCCTATTGCAATAGCCTGAATAAAATCACCTCGATTGTCCAGTGCATTTTGTATTCCTCTGTACCCAGAGATGTTCGTGGTGGCTTAAACACACCATGCATACTTCGTATATAACACCATGCCTGAACAGAGGCAGGTACTGACATTGCTTTATGGGAAGTAATATCAGAACTCAGGTCAGTTGTTAATTATTTACGTGTTCCTGTAACTTGCTTCTATCTTTCTGCATTTATGTACACTGATAGAGTTTCATTTTTTTGTAGAGGTTAGTGTCTCCTCATTCTTTTTTTTCTCAATCTTTTTTTGTAGCACCTATACACTATATAAAGAAGCCATGGTGGCACAGTGATATAAAGCACTCGGCTGCTAAGAAAGAGTGGTTTGAACCCACCAGCCACTCCATGGGAGAAAAATGTGACAGTTTGCTTCCGTAAAGATTTACAGCCTTGGAAACCCTCTGGGGCAGTTCTACTCTGTCCTATAGGGTCACTATGAGTCGGAATTGACTCGACAGCAGTGGGTTTTATAGACTATGTTGAAGGTCCCTGGGTGGTGCAAATGGTTTGCTCTCAGCTACTAATCTAATGATTGGCAGTTTGAACTCACCCAGCAGTGAAGAAGATGAAAGTCCTGGCAATCTACTTTCACAACAATTACAGCTACTCTGTAGCACAAGTGGTCACCATGAATTGGAATCACCTCAACAGCAATAGGTTTGGTTTTGTTGAGAGGAGAAATGAAAATAGGTTTAGAAAATTCGGTTTGTCTAGTGTTCTATGTATGTTTTATTTGGAGGGGGGAGTGGAAAAAAAGGCTAAGTGACTGAGCATTAGCCGTACCAGTTTTGTTGCACTCATGCCTGTAGTTCATTTAGTCCAACTACCCAGGTAACAGACTTAGATATATATATATACATAATCATGTTTTTAGATGAAGGTTTACAGAACAAATTAGTTTCTCATTAAATAATTAATACACATTGTTTTGTGACATTGGTTGCCAACCCCACGATGGGTCAACACTCTCCCCTTCTCAACTTTGGGTTCCCCATTTCCATTCATCCAGTTTTCCTATCCCCTCCTGCCTTCTCATCCTTGCCTCTGGGCTGGTGTGCCCATTTAGTTTCCTATATGTGGTTGAGCTACATTAATTATTGTTTGTTTTATGGGCCTGTCTAATCTTTGGCTGAAGGGTAAACCTGAGGAGTGACTTCAGTACTGAGCTAAAAGAGCATCCGAGGGCCATACTCTTGTGGTTTCTCCAGTCTCTGTCAGACCAGTAAGTCTGGTCTTTTTTTGCAGAATCAGATGTTTTTGGTGAAAATAACTTAAAAGGATAAATTGGAGATGGAATCAATAAATGCTTGTTTTGCAGTCCAGCCTATTAAACTGAACTGAGATCCTCTTGTACATGTTGATGTTGTTGTTGTTAGGTGCCATCCAGTTGGTTCTGACTCAGCGATACTACGTACAACAGAATGAAACACTGCCCTGTCCTGTGCCATCCTCACAATCTTTGCTATGCTTAAGCCCATTGTTGCAGCCAGTGTGTTAATCTATCCTCTTGAAGGTCTTCGTCTCTTTCACTTACCTTCTACTTTAACAAGCATGATGCCCTCCAGGGACTGGTCCCTCCTGATAACATGTCCAAAGTACATAAAACGAAGTTTTGCCACCCTCGATTCTAAGGAACATTCTGGCTGAACTTCTTTCAAGACATATTTGTTCATTTTTCTAGAAGTACATGGTATGTTCAATATTCTTCACCAACACCATAATTCAAAGGCATCAATTCTTTTTCGGTCTTCGGTTTTCATTGTCAGCTTTCCCATGCATACGAAGTGATTGAAAATACCGTGGGTTGTATCAGGTGTACCTTAGTCCTCAAAGTGACATCTTCACTTTTTAATACTTGAAAGAGTTCTCTTGTAGCAGATTTGCCCAATGCAATGTGTCGTTTTATTTTTTGACTGCTGCTTCTACGGACATTGATTGTGGATCCAATAAAATGTAATCCTTGACAACTACAATATTTTCTGTGTTTATCATGATGTTGCTTATTGATCCAGTTGTGAAGATTTTTGTTTTATGTTGAGGTGAAATCCATACCAAAGGCTGTAGTCTTTGATCTTCATCAGTAAGTGCTTCAAGTCCTCTTCACTTTCAGCAAGGAAAGTTGTGTCATCTTTGTATCGAGGTTATTAATGAGTCTTCCTCCAATCTTAATGCTGTGTTCTTCTTCACATAGTCCAGCTTCTTAGTCTATTTGCTCAGCATATAGATTGAATAACTACGGTGAAAGGATACAGCCCTGATGCACACCTTTCATGATTTGAAACCACGCAGTATCCCCTTGTTCTGTTAGAACGACTGCCTGTTGTTCTATATACAGGTTCCTCATGAGCACAATTAATTGTTCTGGAATTCCTATTCTTCACAATGCTATCCATAATTTGTTACAATCTACCCAGTTGAATACATTTGCATAGTCAATAAAACCCATGTAAACATCTTTCTGGTATTCTCTGCTTTCAGTCAAGATCTATCTGACATCAGCAATGATATTCCTGAATCCAGCTTGAATTTCTGGCAGTTGCCTGTCCATGTACTGCTGCAACTGCTTTTGAATTATCTTCGGTGCAGCTTGGACCTCTTTCTTCAATACCTTCAGTTCTTGATCATATGGTACCTTGTGAAATAACTGAACATCCACCAGTTCTTTTTGTTACAATGACTCTGCGTATTCCTTACATCTTTTTTTGATACTTCTGGCATTATTCAATATTTTGCACATAGACTATTTCAGTGTTGCAACTGGAGCCTTGAATATTTTCTTCAGTTCTTCCAGCTTGAGAAATGTTGAGCATGTTCTTCCCTTTTGGTTTTTTTATTCAAGGTCATTATACTTTTCATGATAATACTTTACTTTGTCTTCTTGCGACACACTTTGAAATCTTCTGCTTGCTCTTTTATTTCATCATTTTTTCCATTTCCTTTAACTGCTCTACTTTCAAGAGCACATTTTACAGTTCCTTCTGACATCCACTTTGGCCTTTTCTTTCTTTTTAATGACCTTTTGCTTTTTTCATGTATGATGTCTTTGATTCCACAACTTGTCTGGTTTTGATCATTAGTGTTCATCAAATCTATTCTTGAGATGACGTCTAAATTCAGGCGGCATATACTCAAGGTCGTATTTTGGCTCTCATGGACTTGCATTAATTTTCTTCATCTTAAACCTGAACTTACATATGAGCAATTGAGGATCTGTTTTGCAGTCTTCCCTTGGCCTTGTTCTGACTGATGATTTTGAGCTTCTCCCTCGTCTCGTTCCACAGATGTGGTTGATTTGATTCCTGTGTATTCCATCTGGTGATGTTCACATGTATAAGTCACTGTTTATGTTGTTGAAAAAAAGTATTTGCAATGAATAAGTCTTTGGTTTTGCTAAATTCTATCAGGTGATGTCTGACATTGTTTCTATCACCAAGGCCATATTTTCCAACTACCATCCTTCTTCTTTGTTTCCAACTTTCCTATTCCAATCACTAATAATTATTAATGAATCTTGATTGTATGTCTGATCAACTTCAGACTGCAAAACTTGATTAAAAAAATCTTCATTTTCTTCATCTTTTGTATTAGTGGCTGATGCATAAACCACTCATCTGTCAGTTTTTCATACTGTGGTGGCTTGTGTGTTGCTATGATGCTGAAACCCACTCCAATGGTATTTCAAATACTGGCAAGGTCATCCATTGAACAGGTTTCAGCAGAGCTTCCAGACTAAGACAGACTAGGAAGAAGGACCTGGTGGCCTACTTCTGAAAAAACTGGCCAGTGAAAATCTTATGAATAGCAGTGGAACACTGATATAGTGCCAGAAGATGAGCTCCTCAGGTTGGAAGGTTCTCAAAATACAGCTAGCAAAGAGCTGCCGCCTCAAAGTAGAGTCAACCTTAATGATGAGGATAGAGTAAAGTTTTTGGGATCTTCATCTGCTGATGTGCCATGGTTCAATATTAGAAGAAAGAGCTGCAAACATTCATTAATAATTGGAATGTGGAATGTATAAAATATGAATCTAGGAAAATTGTAAGTCATCAAAAATGAAATGGAATGCATAAAGATCATGTCCTAGGCATTAGTGAGCAGAAATGGACTGGCACTGGACATTTTGAATTGGACAATCTTATAGTCTACTATGCCGGGAATGACAAATTGAAGAGAAATCAAAAAGAACATTTCAAGATATATCCTGAAGTACAATGCTGTCAGTGATAGGATAATATCCACACATCTACAAGGAAGACCAGTTAATAAGACTATTACTCAAATTTACGCACCAACAACTAAATATCCTCTTGTACAAGAGGCATCATTTCAGGTCAGAAAGGTCCCCAATGTCCTTTTGGGGAAATAAAAAAATGTACCTTTAAAAAGGAAAAAAAGGAAGTCATCTCTGTTCCTTCCTCTATAGCAACAGTGACCTTCCTAGGAAATCCTATTGCGTAGCCTGTTATTAGTTTGAGTTCAAGCTTCTATTCACATATTTGCCCAAAGATGTTTTATTTCTTGTTCTGAGACAAGAGTATTACTGTTATGAAAACGTTGTCTCTAATCAAATCACGTGTTTCTTCCTGATAATTAATAGCTCTGTATACCACAGAAAACAAACAGTTAACTATTATCGCAACTATCTTAGCTGTAAGCAGCTCTTTCAATTATTTGTTGAGGAGGCAGTACTGGGGGTTGATTCTGAAACCACGTCTAACAAGAAGGATCCAAAATCAGAGACTGTTTCCTTGACCAACTTATTGTAACCAAACAAAGTAAAAAAGTATGGATGATTCATGACTCTAGCAGTAAAGAATGAGCAGTGAAAGATGAAAATTATTGAAGGCTATCTCTTCAAGTAAGTAGTCTTTTTAATATGATTTTGGGATAAACAATTAAAATCAGAATAGCTATATATGTATACTACAACAAGATAATTTGACATGAGCAAATGTCAAACCAAACCCATTGCCGTCGAGTCAATTCTGACCCTTAACGACCCTGTAGAATAGAGTAGAACTCCTCCATAGGGTTTCCAAGGCTGGAATCTTTACAGAAGCAAACTGCCACAGATAACATTCATAGTCACCACCCATGATACAGAATAGGAATGAAGTATATTTGCAAACCATGTAAATTGCTTTATCAAATAACATTCAATTGCATAAATCATTACCAAACTGTAGAGGTATATGACATGCTGGGTGACAGGAATTTAAAAATTAATTTTAGAAATGATATTAAATCTCTCTGCTTCCATATACTTTCTCACTGCAAGGCACTATAGAATCTAATATAAGGAAAAAGTTAATAATTTTCTCTGTTTCCAGTATCACTAAGCATGCCATCTATTAGTACTAAATAAATATACAATATAAATAAATTGAAAGGAAAAGAAGAAAAATCTTTTCACCCTGAGATAAACCAAAAAATAACAACAACAACAAAAAGCAGTAGTGATAATTTCAGCAATAACAACAAAAATCAGGGTCACCCTAACCATTTTTGTTCCAAAGTAACCAAACCTTAAATATTTCCCATAGACATAGACTACCCGAGAAACAATTCCTGATTCCATCTATGCTGATATCTGAAGACATTTGGAATGACCTTTGTGAATGTGATGGTCATGTGGCAGTTACCATTTTGCATCATGAACAGACTAGTATGAACTTTGGTAACCTTGGTAATTTTGCAATTTTTTTTCTTTTAAATATTCATTGTATTTTGAACTTGGCCATCCAGTTTATCTGAATTCTAACTAGTACTTTTTAAACTTTTATTTTCCTTTTCTAAATGTTTCCTTCTCCGAGTCTTTGATAGTCCCATGAGCAGAAGGACCTTCCTCTTTCAACTGAGCCATTCTCCTTCTCCAAACATCCCTTTCATGTCTTATTCAACTATGTAGAATAACACAGTGGTTAAGAGCCCAGGTTGTTGATCAAGACTACCTGAGTTTGAATCCTACCTCCCACACTCAATGGTTACTGACCCAAACTAATAATAGCAGTCATGATAGCTAACATTTACTTAGACTTTATTATACCATGAAATTCTCTAAACTCTCTAAGATGGATACTCTCATTATTCTCTTTCATAAATGAGAATAGAATTCCTATCTACAAATGAGGCCCAGTAGAAGTAAGAAACAGGCCTGAAATCACTCAACTAGTAAGTTGTCTGTTTGTCGTACTACGATGGTTTGCGTGTTCCTACAATGCTGGAAATTTTTCCAGCTTTTATATTGTTATTTCAAATATCACCAGGGTTACCAGTGGTGGACAGGTTTCAGTGGACCTTCCAGACTAAAACACACTAGGAAGAAAGGCCTAGTGATCTGTTCTGAACATTAGTCTATGAAACCCCTATGAGTCACAGCAGAATATTATCCCTTACAGTTCTGGAAGATGAGCCACTAGGTTGGAAGGCACTCAGTCACACAGTGGCCACAACAATGGACTCAAGCATATCAGTGATCATAAAGATGGAGCAGGACGAGATAACATTTCATTCTGTTTACACAGGGTCACTATGAATCAGAGTCAACTCAACAGCAACCAACAACAGTAAGTATCAGACAGGATTTGAATCAGGTTTACTTTAATTCAAACCTATGCCCTTGTCTAGCCTCTCTGTGTGAGTACAGTAGAAGTAAAACTCTAATAAACCTGCTTGAATGACAAGATAACATCTATGTTTTCCCAAGTGCATACAGATAGCAGTACTTACGTACAATCCAATTTTTTTTAGATAAATGGAGTTTTCTATGATAACTTTTTAATATAAAGCAACTTCAAGGGCAAGGTGTTAGCTACTGAATCTAGTTCTTTGATAACACAAGGATAGAATATACTTTTGAAGAAAAACATGTTTCTGCACTTTTTCTGAAATCCTCCTGAGCATTTTATAAAACTTTCCCTAAATATCAGGACAGATGTTAATTTTCTGTAGGTAAAGTAATGTCTTCAAAATGCTGCTCTGTAGAACCTGGCTTATTAACAAGTTTTTTGTTTTTTACTTTAATATACTTTCAGTTTTCTTAGCAATGTGGCAAGGTCAGCAACTGCTGCCTTTCTAGCTCCTCTTGATATTTTCCTTCACTTGAAGGCATACAGTGTTGTAGAAGAGACATTCTGGGAGACTAGTTGATGGATAGTGGCTGAGTATCAGAGACAGGCATACCCATGGGTTTGAAATAAGGAGCCTCTCCAAAGCTCAACATCACTTTATTATTCTTTTATGTAAATTGTTATTCTGACCAGTTTCCCCTCCTCCCTCCCCTCTGTGGAACGAAAGAAAGTCTCACAGTTTCTCCCCAACCTAGTTTTGCCTTTGAACTAACACTCATGCCTCTTTATATTTTATGTTACAAAATAAAAGTAAAAATAAACCAACAACATAAAATGAGGGAAGAAGACTTCTTCTTACATGTCTTTCCACATCCATGCTTTGTTTTTTATATTCTGTACATCATGGCATTGACAGTGAATCTGTGGATTTCCAAAGAGCCAAAACTCAAGTTAAAATGCAAAAATCAAGAAAAACAGATCTTGATACATTGATCTATTTGTCACAAAGTATGAGCCTGGGTCAAAAGTAAAGCACAGAGCTGAGTCTTGCAGAAAGAAGAGGAAAAGGAAATGAAAGTGGGGCTGAGGAGACCTCTGATTGAGAAAGCCAGAGCTGAGGGTGGAGAATCTGCAAGAGTGATAAGGGGAAAGGGGAGAAGTAGCCATCTTTCTTCCTACACATCACACTTCCAAACTGCACTTCGCTGAGAATTAGGAAGAGAAGACAGACAGAGATATGTTTACAGGAACTATTTGGGCCAATGAGGTACTACTGGCCTGACTCTTGCCTTGAGTTCTCAGATTCCTGCGCATAGATAAGAAATATATATACACAGAGGCATCAGTACGAATTCTTTCAGTCCATGTCAATACTGGGTTCAAAAAAATATCTGTTAGGTTCTATAACCACTTCCTGTCCTCCTTCTCCACCCCCAGGTAGTCATAATGATGTACACGAACTTCTTTGAGGACTTGGATTTCATCTTGCTTTTAATTGGAGATATGTATATATAATATATATAATATACATATATATACACACATATATATATATGTATATGTATGTATACGTATATACGTATGTATATGTGTGTGTATATATATATATATATATATATATATATACATATATTCCCCCCATTGGTCTCCTAGGGCTTGAGTTAGTAATTCAAATGTTTCAACCAGAAACATGATAGGAGTTGTCCATTTTCCTTGGATCAGGGGATGGAAGAGTCCAAGTTTGAGCCACGTATACTATCGCTAGAGAGAGCACAGATGAGCCCCACAAGACCAACAGGAAGGTTTTATATATGTTATATCATATAGGATCTTGTCCACCAGTAATTCTGATACTATAATATCATAGGTCTGATACATAAGGATCTTTCTTCATCATTTCTTATTCATAATATGTTTGCCACAAATTCTACTATTTTTAAGTTGATTTTATCCAACTGCAATCACCAAATAAATAATCGCACCCAGCCTTAAGCAAAATGGTTAGAAAACTTGACAGGAAACATAAATTTAAAAAGTAGAAATGCCAATATCCACTGAATGTTTGAGTTTAAAAAAGGTCTAAAAATATTTAGTTTGATTGGTTTATTTTATATGTATTCATGCACACACACAATGAGGACCTTAGATCGCTTGAGTCAGTCTGTCATTTCAATCAGCACTTTAACAATTTCTTCTTTAAATTTTCTATTCTAACATTTTTGAAAACTGCTATGGTAGCATGATTTTCCTGTATACTCAACAATATTCAATCTTACTTTGCAATAAAGATTTGCCCTTGAGGTAGAACATTTATCTTAATACAATAACAAGTAACCATGTGCCTGGTCTACCAATCACTGTGCACAAATTAAATAGAAATATTATTAATAAATAAATTATTCTAATAAATATTTTTCCACACTTTCTGATTCATTAAATTATTTAATTCTTTAACAATATAGAACAATGAGAACAAAAAGTTAAAAAATAATTACAATAGAGTTACTTACTACACACATACAGAAAACTTACAGCCCCCTGAAAAGGTTTTTGCAGATGATTATTTTAGAAGAACAGGTTCTACAACATAGAAAATAATTAAGCAGTATGATAAATATTCTAAGTAGTTTGGAGTAATTCTGCAAGTCATTTATCCCAATGCAATAGTATGGTAAAGGCTTATTCATAGAACATAGAATATTCGTAGAACATAGACGGTAAGTTGTGAATAGAGGAGAGATATGCTATGGCTTGGTGAGCTACCTCACGTCTGGAACCCTACAGAACTCAAATAAATTCAACTGCAGTTTTAAATGACAGGCTTTACTAACATGCTTCCAGTAAATGATTGTTCCTAATAAACCTAATATATTCACTGAAAGGAAAACCTCAAATTCAAAAGGTTTATTTTGACTGTCAATTTATCATTATTTCCACCTTCGTTTGCTTGGCAAAAACATATACGCTGTTGCTTGTTAAATGGGGAAGTCTTTTGAAAAAGACATTTATAAAATAATTACTAGAACAATTACATTAAGTGAATCTTTGGGAACTTTTACAGCAGTATCAGCACAGTCTTCTTTTTGAGAGAATTTTTAAGAAAGTTAATTTTGCATTTATGACAAGATTTAATGAAATAAACAATTTAGATTATAATACAAAATAACACATAATAATAAAAACTTATTTCCAAACGTCTGCCTCCGCAACTTCAGCCTGACATAATAAACTATTGCTTATGGTCATTAAAAGCACAAAAGTACATCAAGCAAAAATTAGGTTATCTTTGTTGATATTTGTCAGTATTGGAAGCATAATTCCTGCTTAGTTAGATATGATTTTCAATTCATAATTCATTCATTTGGAAAGGGGTATGTGGCTAAAAAAGAGCTGATCCAGACTGATGATTTTATAACACACTAAGAATTATGATTTATTGCAATGTATTTGAAGACTTCACTGACAGAAAACATATGTGGTGGAATTTGCTTCTCACAGAATCTCTCAGTCTGACTCTTTTTCTCTCTCTCTCTATCAGAAGTGGAAAAATAAGAAAAGTAGAAAGTTTATTCTTTTGCCATTTTGCCGCTAAGATTATATAATAATGAGAAAGTTAGTTCTGTCAGAGCCCTGGCAGACATTTCTAAAGGCAGGAACCAAGTATTCAAATTTGGCTCCTGGTACAATCTGCATAAACAGGGCTGCCAATCTGATTGCTTTTTCTGTGTGACAAAAACAGAATCAGGTCCTATTGTTCCACTGAGCTATCCACTGATATCTCAGAACAAGTTTGTCATCAGTGAATGAATGAATTAATGAATGAAAGAATATCAAGCCTCTCAAGCATATATATTGCTTACTGGTTGGTGTTCTACTCTAATTCTACTCTAATGAGGAGATTCCCTTTTTTTCGTATTTGTTTACTTATTCTCACTATAAACACAGTGGACTTATGGCTTCTGATTTCATTCAGTGTGTTGTATTGTGGTACATCCATCATTCCTTTTGTTGCTCAAATTGTACCATATTTGGCCAATGTGAACCATTTCAAGGGAGCTTCTCTGTGTTTTTCTAATATGTTCCATGTCCCATCATTTTTTGAGTATGGCCTTAATTTTTAGCACAGGTATTCCAGGTTAATCTTGTACTATCCCTGTCCCATTCCTGGAATCAGCCCTTTCTCCAAGGAGACCCAATTTCATTCAGCAAAGGGTGGTATTTGGAGACTATAACCTGGGAACACAATGTGATTCTTGTTTCTCAACTATAAAAAAAAAATGACCCCATCTGCTCCATCATCTCTCTTCCTGGCCACTGCAACATCCTCAAATTGGTTTTCATGGTGTCTTTCATCCTCGCACCTGACTCCAACCCAATTATTCATATGACAGCCAGAGAGATCTTTTTAAAGGTATATCAGATAACTTCATTCACCTACTTGAAATCTCTAATGAATTTATTTTCCACTTTAAATTAAAAAAGGAAGGAATCTTATGTACAACCAAATACCTCATGGGATTTGTTCCTCGGTTTGGAGGTTTAGGGTCATGATTTCATGAGACATCCCAGTTAATTGTCCTAATAACATGTTTAGTGTTTCTGTTTTACCTTCTACTTCAATGCATAGTGCCTGGGGTCTTAAAAGCTTGCAAGCAGCCATTCAAGGCACGACAATTGGTCTCTATTCACCTGGAATGACAGAGGAAGGACAGTCAGGAATAGGGGGAGGATTTGGAATGTATGGCTAACTGCCTCCGTGAACAACTGCCTCCTTTGCCATGAGACTAGAAGAACTGGATGGTGCCCAGCTACCATTATTGAACATTTTGATCAGAGATTCCACAGAAGACCAGGGCCTCCACCAGACTGAGTCCAGTGCAGCTAGATGGGGCCCAGTTACCACCACTGGCTGCTCTGACGGGGCTAACAACAGAGCGTTCTGGACAGAGATGGAGAAGGTTGTAAAACAAAATTCTAACTCACCAAAACAAGACCAGATTTACTGGCCTAAAGGAGACTGGAGAGGCCCCGAGAGTATGGCCCCCAGACACCCTTTTAGCTCAGTGGTGGGGTCACTTCCGAGGTTCACCGTTCAGCCAGGCAGTGGACAGCCCCATGAAACCAAATGGGACTAATGAGGCACGGCAGTCCAGGGACAGGGACTGGAGGGCAGAGGGGGACAGGAGAGCTGGTGGTGGGGAACCGAGGGTTGAGTAAGGATAGTGTTGATGTGTTGTGGGGTTGTTAACCATTGTCATGGGGCAACCTGTGTACTAAATGTTTAATGAGAGGCTGTTTTGTTCTGTAGACCTTCATCTGAAGTGAGAGTGGCAGCACAATTGGAAGTGCATGATCGATGTCACTGAACTGTGCATGTAGAAATTTTTGGGATGGTGTGTCTTTGGCTATGTGTATTTTCACCAAAAAAAAAAAAAAAAAAAAAAAAAAGGGTCAAGAAGGGAGAGGTTGACATGTCGTGGGGTTGTTAACCAATGTCATAAAACAACATGTGTACTACTGTTTCATGAGAAACTATTTGTTCTGTGAAAAAAAAAAATTAAAAAAAAAGATTCCATAGAAGAATCCTGATCAAAAGGGAGAAAACACAGAACAGAATTTCAAATTGTCATGGACTACAGACTTCCTGGAGCCATGGAGGTTGGATGAACCCTTGAAACTATTGCCCTGAGATAATCTCTAAATCTTAAGCCACAAATATCCTGAGTCTTCTTAAAACCAAATAATTGTTTAGCTTAACTAGTAAAAAAAATGTCTTCCTTGAGCATTATGCTCTTTTAAGAACTATCTACAAGGGATCAAACTGACAACAGCAACTGAAAAGATTAGATAGGAACCATCCGGGGAAGTGAATTTATGTTAATAAGGGAGGAACAACTCAGAAAAGGAGGGTAAGAATGGTTGCATAACTTAAAGAATGTAATCAATGTCACTACACGGTACACGTAGAAACTTGAATTGGCATACATTTTGCTGTGTACATCCCCAACAACAACAAAATAAATAAAATTATGTTAAAAAAAAGGAAGGAAGAAAGAAAGGCAGACAATCTACTGCAAGATCTTACATGAGCTGGCTTATTTCTGCCCTTGAACTTTATCTCACATCATCTTCTCTTAGTCATTATGCTCTAGCCACACTGACTTTCCATCTTTTCCTCAGCATTTCTAAGTTCATTCCTCTCCAGCCTTTTCCCTTGCTGCTGGGTCTGGAATGATCTTCCCCATATTTCCACAAGGTCACCTATTTCTTTTTTTTTATTGTACTTCAGGTGAAGGTTTACAGAACAAATAGTTTCTCATGAAACAGTAGTGCACATATTGTTTTATGATATTGGTTAACAACCCTACAACATGTCATCCCTCTAACTTCTCAACCTTTTTTTTTTTTTTGGTGAAAATACACATAGCCAAAGATACACCATTTCAAAAATTTCTACATGCACAGTTCAGTGACATCGACTACGCTCTTCCAATTGTGCTGTTATTCTCACTTTAGATGAAGTCTTACAGAACAAAATAGTTTCTCATTAAACAGTACACATGTTGCCCTATAACAATGGTTGACAACCTCACAACACATCAACACTATCCTTACTCAACCTTGGGTTCCTTATCACCAGCTTTCCTGTACCCTTCTGCCTTCTAGCCCTTGTCCCTGGACTGCTGTGCCTCATTAGTCCCATTTGGTTTGATGGGGCTGTCCACTCCCCAGCTGAACGGTGAACCTCGGAAGTGACTTCACCACTGAGCTAAAAGGGTGTCTGGGGGCCATATTCGTGGGGTTTCTCCAGTCACCTTTAGGCCAGTAAATCTGGTCACTTTTTTGTGAGTTAGAATTTTGTTCTACATCCTTCTCCAGCTCTGTCCAGAACCCTCTGTTGTGATCCTAGTCAGAGCAGTCAGTGGTGGTAGCTGGGCACCATCTAGCTGCACTGGACTCAGTCTGGTGGAGGCCTTGGTAGCTGTGGTCTATTAGGTCTTCGGACTAATCTTTCCCTTGTATCCTGCTCTCTTCACTCTCCTCAAGGTCACCTATTTCTTATCATTCAGGTTATAACTTGAAAGTCAGATTCTTAGAAAGGCATTTTCCATTTCTCTTATCTAAAGCTGAGAAGCTAATGTAAAACTAAAACACACACACACACACACACACAAACACACACAGAATCCAATATCTCTCATGAACTTGGCCACAAAAATTCTGAACAAAATATCAGGAGATCAAATCCAGTAATGTTTGAAAAGAAT
Organism: Dugong dugon; assembly: GCA_030035585.1. Lineage (NCBI taxonomy): Eukaryota > Metazoa > Chordata > Mammalia > Sirenia > Dugongidae > Dugong > Dugong dugon. Next base: position 33,865,168 of record CM057475.1, on the reverse strand, counting down.
TATACACCATGACTAAATGGGCTTTATTCCTATTATGCAAAGGTGGTTCAACATTTGAAATTCAATCAATATAATTCACCAGTTGACACAGGAAACACATTTGACAAAATCATCATTCATTATAAAATTCTCAGCCAACGAGGGATATAGAGGATCTACCTCTATAGGTAAAGAGCACTTACAAAAAACAAAAAAAGAAACTCCTATAGCTAATATCATATGTATCTGTGAAAGGTTAAATATTTTCCTTGTAAGATAAGGAGGACTTCTGCTCTCACCACTCCTATTCAACATAGTAATGGATGTTCTAGCTGCTATAGTAACGTAAGAAAAAAAGTATACAGATTAAGAAGGAAATTAAACCTCTATTGCATATGACATGGTTTTCTATTTTGAAAATCCCAAGAAATCTACCTCCCAAAAACAAACAAACAAAAATACCTCTTAGAACTAATAGGTGAGTTCAGTAAGGTGGAAGAATACCAGTTCAACACACAAAACCAATCCCATTTCTCCATGATAAAAGAATGTGTGGATACTGAATTACAATCACTATAAAATATACTGACGTATGTAAAATAATGTTTAAATAAATGAACATAAACCTCTTGCTACTGAGTTGATTCCAATTCATAGCAACCCTATAGGGGAGAGTAGAACTCCTTACTTAGGAGGTAAGGACTCACTATTAATGAGGTGACACTTCTTCCCATACCTATCTACAAATGCAATCCACATCAAAATCTTTACAATGTTTCTAACAGAAGAGCATATGTGCAAAAGTAGCCAAGATAATTTTCAAAGCATGATATTACAAATAACAATAATTAAAACAATATGAGTTCTGTATAAAATTAGATAAATTGAACCATGAAACAGACTACAGAGTCTAGATGAACGTGCATACGTACAGCTGCATATACTATTTTAGTATACAATACGATAGCATTTCGATTCAGTGGGGAAAAGGATGAACAGTTCAGGAATGGTGTTGGAAAACTGATTATCCATTCACAAATATAATTTTGAGATGGATTAAAGAACCTAGCGTGTGTGTGTAGTGCGGGGAGGGTGTGATGCACATTTATCCTGAGAAGTGTTTGTACATATGCCCAAGGAGGTGTGTTCAAGGAGATTCATTTTGTGATCATTTATAATAATGAAAACTCAGAAACAAACTAAATGTCCATCAAAGTTAGAATCATGAAACAAATTACTACATATCCAAGTATGGAATGCTGCGCACCTGACAGAAGAATAATGTACACCCGTGTGTGCTAACATGCAAAGATCTCAGGGACATACTGTTGAGAGTACAAAACAAGTTATAGAAAACACTTAATATTAAATCATTTATGCAAACGAATGAAAATAATTTTACATACACACCAACTGACTTTTTTATTTTTCCTTCCTTAAAAAGAGTCAGACATCCACCACACATTTGTAATTAACACAGAATACCCTTCAGGCAGATTCATAGCCTCTTTCTCCTGATGCCTGTGTTTAACTGGGACCTCTCAGATAGTCTTCTCGCTAGGATTTTCCTCCTTAGAAGCATGTGTCAGAACAACATAGAAAGCATCTATCTCTTAGCATCTGAAACACTAGATTTCCAGGGAGCTCTTTGAAGAGGAGGCTGGTTGCACAATGGCTAAGCACTCAGCTGTTAACCGAAAGGTCAGTAGTTTGAACCCACCAGCAGCTCCGTGGGAGAAAAGGCCTGGGGATCTGCTCCCCTAAAGATTACAGCCAAGAAAACTCTATGGAGCAGCTCTACTCTGTCCTATAAGGTGGCTATGAGTCGGAATCGACTCGACAGCACACAAGAAAAACCTTTGAAAGATTTCAAGGTAGACATTAAAATAATCAAGGTCCCTCTTTAATGATGGAAAAGAGGGACTCAGGAGCATGGTTTCTACATAATTTGCAGCTCTTTTGAGTATTATCTAGATAGTCCCCCACCTGTAAGAGAAATAGTAAAATTTCCCTAATATTTAAGAAAAAGAAGTGCATATGTGTGTATATAATACACATATATTCTCTATGTATTCTAGATATATACTTTTTATACACACATGCACATACACACACACACATACACACACAGCCAGTAGCCATGGTCTCAGGATGAGCAGCAAGTCACGCTGAGCAATGAATTAAGATTCTGACTTCCTTTATTGTGTCTACTTTGACCTACTGGGCAAAAGACAAGCAGTAAAATATAACATACTGGATCATCAGTCCTCCTATTTACCAGACTGGGTAAGTAAATCTTTATCTTATTTCAGAGCTTAACATCTGAAGAGAACAGTGACTATTTTTATTTTATGTTGTTTTTGCAAATTAATTTTTAGCTTGGTATTTACTAAATAAGACTTCTGAAAAACTTATTATCTTTCTTGAACTCAAATCAAACCAAAAGTTACAAACAGACAGGTACTGCTATGACATTTTTCAAATGGGAAAAAAAAATCTGAGGCTATTATAAATCACATTGTGGAGGTCATAGAAAAAGTGAGTGGGAAAAAGGATGGTATAATGGGCACTGGTTATCTTACCATGGAATATTCACTACCTGTTCAAAAACTGAACTCTAATTTTGCTAGGGTGAGGGGTCTACCCTTCTCCCATTGCCTGCTGTCTGGAGAAACATCAACCCAGTGTGCTATTTTCCCCCTGACATGATGTGCACAGGATCTAAGTTAGGCTAATATCACACTCTTTGGCTGGACCATGAATCTTGAACAGAGGGACCAAAAAGGCAAAAGAAAATCAATAAAATTCATCTCAGCAGTATCCCACAGTCAAGACTGTCAGCTAGTCTCACTATGGTTCTCTGGGATTATGCTGGCCCTTGCCCCCTTTGACTCTGAACCTGTTTCTTTAATTTTTCCTTAATTTCTGTGAGCCTCCCTTCACTTCTGGTAAATCTCCCTTTTCCCCTTAAGTTAACAAATCAACACCTACTTTTTGCAATAAATACATAGCAACCATTCACAAGTTGGCCTTAAGTAGAACTAGAAAGGGCCATATTTGAGTTCAGCTAAAGCTTCACGTTTCCCACACACACCTATCCTGCTCTAGGTGACAATGGTCTACTGCAGTTTCTTCCCATTCCACCTGAAGTAATACACACACGAACTGTTGTTGGGTGGAAACCCCAGGTTCTGCTCAGTGTGACTTGTTGCAGCCAATAAACAAGAGGCCAAGGTGGGAGATCAGAAAGATGCTTTTATTTCATTGTGCAAGGAAAGGAGCAATCGGGGCTGCTGCCTCCAAAACTGCTCGCAGGCAGCTTGGGGAAGCAGGCTTTTACAGAGAGCAGACAAGGAAATGCAAATTCATTATGAATCTTCAGTATTGACCTTCACACAGGTGCTCAGGGCTTGGGAATGACTATGCATTTTCTCTAGACAAGGATTCAATTCTCCAGGATGGAGGAAAAGGTGGATTTTCCTTTATTAGCATGTTAAGTCTCCACCCAGAGGCAGGTTGAGGCCATCTGTGACCTGTTCTGTGGTTATCTTGTCAAGGACAATTTCAGACGAATGTGCTGCTTATTCTGCTTGGTGTAAGAGGATAAGCCAGAGCAGGTGTTTCTTAGAAGGATTGGACTCTGAGGCTGCCTACCTCAATACTGAAAACTTCTTCAAGTTCTCTTTACATTTCATCAATCAAAATCTGCTTTCTGGATGAAAGCAGATGAAATCATTTACAGAAATTTGTAAAAGAGTAGATTGTTCCTTCTTTTATCCAATATATTTTTGTTTAAATTCTGCTAAATGCATGTGACTACATGCACGTTACTGTGCTAACTGCTGAGGATAATAAATTACCTTGCAGGCTTGTAAATTGTCCTGTATCCTAATGAATCTTTCAAATGCTGCAAACCGCTCTCTAGATCTTGAACTACAGAATTTCAGAGATCCAAAGTGGGAGATGAGTGGGGAGCAAAGAAGGGGCTCCCTTACAACTCTGAAGTCACATGAGATCTGATGTTGGTAGATGTCTGTAAGAATTCCCTACTTAGGAAATAATGACACATTTCGCTCAACAGAGAAAAAAAAAATCAACAGCATATCCATTTTTCCACATAAAGCCAGACAACAAGTTACACTGCATTGCCTTTTTTCCCCTCTGGATTTTTATTAGTTCGTTGATACAGTTAGACCCTCATTATTGAAAACATTACAGTGCTCAAGACAACAGAAAACACTGTCCATATTTAGACCAAACCTTGACTGATGTAACTGCCTTCTCAAACTCTCTACCTAAAAAAATTAAATAAATAGAAATCAGTTTAAAAATATATTATTACTGGAATAATTTTAATAAGTCATTTTAGGAAAAAATGCAGAAATTGAATAAACAAAAATAAGGTAAATAAATGGCATCCATTACCCTATAACACAGAGATTGCCACTATTAACATGTTGGCCTACGTATTTTCAGTCTTTATTTTGTTTTTGTGGATATACATATACATATGTTGCTGGGTGCTGTCGAGTCGATTCCAACTCGTAGTGATAACATGTCCAAGGTACGTGAGACAAAGTCTCTCCATAAGGAGCTTTCTGGCTATACTTCTTCCAAGACAGATTTGTTCATTCTTCTGGCAGTCCATGATACGTTCAATATTCTTCACCAGCACCATAATTCAAAGCCATCAATTCTTCTTTAGTCTTCCTTATTCATTGTCCAGCTTTTACATGCATGTGAGGTGACTGAAAATACTGTGCCTTGGGTTAGGTGCACCTTAGCGCTCAAAAGAGGCACTTTTGCCTTTTAACAATTTAAAGAGGTCTTTTGCAGCAGATTTGCCCAATGCAATAATACATCCTTTGATTTCTTGACTGTTGCTTCAATGGGCATTGATTGTGGATCCAGCTAAAATGAAATCCTTAACAACTTCAATATTTTCTCCATTCATCATGATGTTGCTTATTGGTCCAGTTGTGAGGATTTTTGTTTTCCTTATGTTGAGGAGTAATCCATACCAAAGGCTGTAGTCTTTGATCTTCATCAGTAAGTGCTTCAGGTCATCTTCACCTTCAGCAAGCAAGGTTGTGTCATGTGCATATTGCAGGTTGTTAATGAGCCTTCCTCCAGTCCTGATGCTGTGTTCTCCATATAGTCCAGCTTCTCTGGTTATTTTCTCAGCACACAGGTTGAAAAAGTACGGTAAAAGGATACAACCCTGGCACACAAGTTTCCTAATTTTAAAACCACACAGTATCCTTCTTGTCTATGTACAGGTTCCTCACAAGCACAATTAAGCATTCTTGAATTTCCATTCTTTGCGATGTTCTCCATAACTTGTTATAATCCACACCGTTGACTATCTTTGAATATTCAATAAAACACAGGTAAACATCTGTCTCTGCTTTCAGCCAACATCCATCTGACATCAGCAATGAGATCCTCATTCCAAGTCCTCTTCTGAATCTGGCTTGAATTTCTGGCAGTTCCCTGTTGATGTACGGCTGCAACCACTTTTGTTTTATCTTCAGCGAAATTTTACTTGTGTGTGATATCAATGATATTGTTTGATAATTTCCACAATTTTGTTGGATATCCTTTTGTCTTAGTCATCTAGTGCTGCTCTAACAGAAATACTACAAGTGGATGCCTTTAACAAAGAGAAATTTATTCTCTTACAGTCCAGTAGGCTACAAGTTCAAATTCAGGTGTCAGCTCCAGGGGAAGGCTTTCTCTCTCTGTCAGCTCTGGAGGAAGGTCCTTGTCATCAGTCTTCCTTTGGTCTGGGAAGATCTCAGCGCAGGCACCTCAGATCCAAAGGACGTGCTCTTCTCCCGGTACTGCTTTGTTGGTGGTATGAGGTCCCCCACTCTCTGTTTGCTTCCCTTTCCTTTTATCTCTTGTAAGATAAAAGGTGGTGCAGGCCACACCCTAGGGAAACTCCCTTTACATTGGGTCAGGGATGTGACCTTAGTAAAGTTGTTACAATCCCACCCTAATCCTCTTTAACATAACATTACAATCACAGAATGGAGGACAACCACACAATACTGGGAATCATGGCCCAGCCAAATTGATACACACATTTTTTAAGGGACATAATTCAATCCATGACACCTTTCTTTGAATGGGCACAAATATGGACCTCTTCCAGTCAGTTGGTCAGGTAGCTGTCTTCCAAATTTGTTAGCAGAGACAAGTGAGCACTTCTAGCTTTGCGTCCATCTGTTGAAACATCTCAATTGATATTCCATCAATTCCTGGAGCCTTGTTTTTGCCAATGCCTTCAGTGTAGCTTGGACTTCTTCCTTGAATACCATCAGTTCTTGGTCATATGCTACCTTCTGAAAAGGTTAAACATTTATCAACTCCTTTTGGTACAGTGACTCTGTGTATTCCTTCCATCCTCTTTTGATGCTTCCTGCATCTTTCAATATTTTGCCCATAGAATCCTTCAATATTGCAACTCAAGTCTTAAATTTTTTCATCAATTCTTTCAGTTTGAGCAATGCCAAGCATTGTCCCTTTGGTTTTCTAACTCTTTGCATGTTTCATTATAATACTTTACTTTTTCTTCTCGAGCCGCCTTTGGAATCTTCTGTTCAACTCTTTTACTTCATCATTTCTTCCATTTGCTTTAGTTACTGTATGTTCAAGAGTAAATTTCAGAGTCTCTTCTGCCATCCATTTTGTTCTTTTCTTTCTTTCCTGTCTTTTTAATGACCTTTTGCATTCTTCATGTATGATGTACTTGATGTCATCCCACAATTTGTCTGGCCTTCAGTCATTAGTGTTCATGTGTCAAATCTATTCTTGAGATGGTCTCTAAATTCAAGTGGGATTTACTCAAGATCATAGTTTGGCTCTTATGTACTCGTTTGAATTTTCTTCACCTTCAACTTGAACTTGGATATGAGCAATTGATGGTCTGTTTGCAGTCAGACCTTGGCCTTGTTCTAACTGATGATTTTGAGCTTCTCCATGGTCTCTTTCCACAGATGGAGTAGATTTGATTCCTGTGTATTCTATCCAGCAACGTCCACGTGTATTGTCGCCATTTATGTTGTTGAAATGAATAAGTCGTTGGTCTTACAGAATTCTGTCCTGTGATCTCCAGTGTCATTTCTATCACCAAGGCCATATTTTCCAATTACTGATCCTTCTTCTTTGTTTCCAACTCTTGCATTTCAACCACCAGTAATTATCAATGCATCATGATTGCATTTTTGATCAATTTCAGACTGCAGAAGTCTGTAAAAATCTTCAATTTCTTCATCATTTGCATTAATGGTTGGTGTGTAAATTTGAAAAATAATGGTGTCAGCTGGTCTTCTTTGTTGGCGTATGGATATTAACCTGTTACTGACAGCATTATACTTCAGGATAGATCTTGAAATGTTCTTTTTGACAATGAATGTGATGGCATTCCTCTTCATTACCTAATCTACCCAACTTAAAAGTCCCCATTAAACCTTAAAGATGTCATTTTGCCAGATCCAGACACAGAAAGGAAGTGGTTGTTTTCACGTGCAACTGAGCTCTTCTGGCATGAATTATAGATGGCTGTGGTCCTACTGCCAAGAGAGGGGATGGTGACAGAGGACAGCTCTAGAAGGCTGGGGTCAGTGCCTGCAATAGCTACATTTTCTGAACAGTGTGGCAAGTGGGCTTCCCACCCAAGTCTTGTCTTTTACAGAGGAGGGAGTCAAAGGGCAAAGCCCACATGTTCCACTTTGGCAGAAGTCACCAGAAGGCAGAATGTGACCACGGAACACCACCAGGCAGGAAGACAACAGCTCAGGTAGGAGATTTGGTTCATTGATGTCTGTGTTAAGTGCATTCATGGCCCAGGAACAGTGTCTGACATCCTCAGGGTGGTGGCCAATCTTAGCAAATGATAGAGCAGCTTCTCCTTTTTTACTATGCACCTTATAGTTTTTTCTCAAGAAGTTCTGCAGAGGTAAACACACCTCCAGCAGGAGTGGTACTTACTCCTTGGAGCCTCCTCTATTTCAAGCTCAGCCTGAACCCTGCCTACCACTTTCTATTCTTGCCACCCTAAAGGCTTGAGGGAAGACACTTCACATAATAATAGTAATAACAATAACAATAATAAAAAGCTTAGCTCCATACAACAGCCTCAAGATGACTGAGTCCATTCCTTACAGTTCAGTAATCACCACCTAGTGCCTGAATTAATAATAAATTAGCTCTTTTCTCACCCTCAAAATAAAGAATAAAACACTTTATAAATGTACTGGATGAACTAAGCTTTCAGGACCTTAGCACCTTTCCCAAAATGCTTAAGCTTTTACCAAGACACCCCTCAGCTGTGCACACAGGTCTCCTAAAGGGACTCAGAGCCCTCGGCAGCTTGAGTTCTTCTCATGCTCCATACTCCCAGCCCCTCTCTCACGCCTGAGGAGAAGTCTATATATTTAAAAATAAAGAAAAAAAATGTTCAAAGTTTTGAGTATGTCACAGGCAGGAACATTTTATTTACTGACTGGAGAATTGTGTCTTATTTTCAAGTGACCAGAATTTAATGGAGCAGAGGGAGAAATAGTCCAATGGAAAGAATTTAAAAAGTCTCCAGGAGATAAAAATAAACTGCTTTGTAAGTATATCCCTTGATGTGTCATGCTTGTCCAAAGATGCAGCTAATATAAGCACTAAAAAAGTATATGCTATTTGGTATCACCTCTTTTCCCTTGATAGTACCTTGCATACAGGACGAGATCACTCGTGCACTTGTTCAAATATCTATCGAGCACTCCCATGTGCAAGTCTGTGTCATTTCTGGGGATACAGTGATAACAATAAAATGACTACTGACCTCAATTAATGCAAAAGCCTAATAGATGAACTAACAACAAAAAAAAATTGACAATTATATCCATAAAATGCTTCATAGATTTTGATGTGTACAAAGTGCCACTGGAACACAGAGGAAATTGAGGAATACCTGAGTCAGCTGAGATACTCAACAAATATTCTTCAATCTTATACTGTTAAACTTATTAAATTATTGCTACTTCATGAAAGTATTTGAATTGGAGGGACCAACTATATTGGATAATCTTCACCGTGCAGGTCAGGGAAAGTCCCATGAACAAAACAGAACTGCTCTCCAAACTCTTAAGAGTCTAGTGAAATGCTGGAGAGCAGTTGTTTGCTCCTAACGCGGAAGCAACATTACCACTGGGAGAGTATCTGTTGTCGGTTGCCATATAGTCGTTTCAGACTCTGGGGGCCCCATGTGCAGAGTACAGTTGAGACCAGCTGGGGACAGAAAAGGCCTTAAACAACAAGTTATGTCAGTTAAAAAAAATTTTTCTAGAAGAAGAATGGTGTCAACCACAAAACATTGTTTACCTCACTAGCGGGCTGAAGTTTAAGCTGCTTCCTCCTAATCTTCCCGCTTGCAGCTGTCTTTCAGATCAGCCAATTAGAACTAGAATCCTGGGCATGCGCGGTAAGAGACTAAGTTGACAGCCAGGTGGCCCCCTCCCATAGTAAGTACTGCCTAGGAACCAAAAGACCCATGCCAAGAAACCAAAATCACCAGACATACGTCAACCAGCGGTGACCGAGCCCACTTCAGGAGCAAGACGTCTGTCAGCCAATTCCGTTCCAAATCCTGTCCAGACGCCTTTTTGAATATGTATGAAGTTAATGAATATGTATGATTTCCTCTTTCCAGCATGGTACAGAACTTTCCCCAGCCCTTTGTTCTTCGAGAGAGTGCTTTGGGACTTACGCCCCTGTTTCCTTACTTGCTGTGAGTAACAACCTATACCTTGCTTTAAATCCACTTGACTTTTAGTTATTCTTAATGAGAGTACAAGCTGCGAACCCACTGCGTTCGGTAACACAACTTCTCCATTAGATTTTCAAGGCTGTGGCATTTTGGAAGCGTATCGCCAGGCCTGTCTTCTGCGGTGTGGGTGGGTTTGAACCGCCAGCTTTTCTGCTAGTAGTCCAGCACCTAACCGTTTGCATCACACAGGGACTTCAAAAAAAAACAATACACCTTGAGACTGTCTATGGTATATCATTTCAGGCCTGCCTAGGTCAGGTCTGTTTTCCCAGTCTTAGAATACCTTCCCCACCCAGTTCACTATTGTCTAAAATGCCATATGAAGCAATTTATTCCTTTATCCATTCTAAGGGTCTGCCCCCCAGTGGTGCAGTGGTTAAGAGCTCAGCTGCCAACCAAAATGTCAGCAGTTTGAATCCACCAGCCACTCCTTGGAAATCCTATGGGGAAGTTCTACTGTCTTATAGGGTCACTATGAATTGGAATCAACTTGATGGCAATGAGTAACATGAAAATATTTGAATAGGAATTATATGTTTACTCATTATTACTCCAGTATGGAAGAATTTTACTATTTCCTGAGGACAAAGTTTAATAGAAAAATGGAGGGAAATGTATGACTTTCCTGGGTACCAAAGGGAACTGAATGGGCACCTTTGAGTCTGAAAGGAAACAGTATCTTACCTGCTTTAACTAATTCCCTTCTTTACAACTTTAAACTCTCCTAAATGATAAGCATCTGTCCAACTTTCCTTTCAGTTTCTGAATACTCAAGCCTCCTGTCAAGAAAACAAACAAACAATTCTGTTTAAAATCTAAGAAGCTCCTGTAATAATCTCAGTTTTTCTGCTGAGATCAATCACTGAGAGGTCAAAAACAAAATGTTCATAGATACCACAGATCAAAGTAAACACAGTGTGCATTGGCTCCCTCTGAGCACTGTGCCATGACATACCAGTGAGCATTTGGGGGCTAAAAGAAGATGCTCTGTCTACTGCATGTGTTACACCACCAGCATGCCTTGGAAACAATTATATCTAGTTTTATAGGCCCCTGGGCTTTGTTAAGGGGCCAGAAATTCTCTTTTTACATTGTAGAGTTCTCTAGTACCAGGGAATTTACAGCATCCTCCTAGGCCCTTATCCAAGAAGCTGATATCCATACAACCTTCCTAGGCAAACAATGGATGAACACATTCGTTTACTCAAAAAAAACATTCTCTCAATGCCAAGAAATATGATTGGAAATGAGAATAAGGTGGTGAAGGAGACATAGTTCCAACCTTTGGGGCTCTCAAAACATTCTCATTTAAAAGGGATGAATGGGATGTCTATGTTTTCAAACAGGGTACTATTGACTTGCTGGAAAGCAAAATCGTCACCTGTTCAGGAAATCTATGCTTCCAAAAAATATAAACATTCCTTGCCAAAGCCCCAACAGAAGAAATTATCACCAATGGAACTGCTCTGAAATTGGCCCAGATGCAAAGACCTCTGACAGTGGGAGTTTCTGTGAATCCTAAAATGGGTTCTACAGTGACGGGATTCCACTCTCCAAGCTACAGAATAAATTTTACCTTAAAGCAAGTCCTGGCGTCCAAAGTCAGGCCAGGCTGTTGGACACATTTTAAAGTAGAACACCAGGAGCTGACCAGGTCTGATGAGTAATATAGCCATGGTACACGTTCTGGCTCCCAGGAAAAGTCTAATCAGAATGTGCACCCCCTCATATTCTCAAAGTTTAAAGTAATAGTTAAGCAATAGCCCCAGATAAAATAATATACATGCCAGAAAACTATGCTTTGCACTATTCAAATCACGCAAACTTAAAGTTTGAATTCACTCAGCCCACATCCTAAGGAGCATTGTTCAAATATCTTTTTTATCTGTTTTCTTCTATTGTGAGGTTAAGAAAATTGTTGGGTAACTTTTATTAACTAAACTTAAACAGGCATGTGATGGAAAATAAGATTACTAGTTAAGATGGAGAACAGACAAAGAAAGGCCTGAGGAGTCAGAATAAGTGTTTTGTACTTGTTTCTCTAAGGAATGAGGAGCCAGTGAGGGCTTCTGGATGAATAAGAGACTTGGTAAAGGTGGATTTTTCCAAAGTGTAAACTGTTGACAGTATGCATCGTTTGCTGCAAGATGGGTAAGGAATAGAGATTAGAGTTAGTTCCTCCAAGAAAAGAAGGTGGCATATAAAAGGAATAGATAACAAAGGTAGACTATAAGATGCCTTTCAAAGAAAGAAATACAATGTATTTGGATTCTTACAATCTTTAGAAACTTTCTTACATTTTAAATGCACATTTAATCCCAGTTGAAGGACCTTGAGGAAGTTACTTGGACTCTAGGCCTCACTTTCTTTCTGTAAAATGAGTTTGATAACGGTACTTACCTCGTAGGAATATTGTGATGATTGATATGATGCATGGATATGTATACTCCTAGAATGCCTGCTATGCTAATGTCTATTATATAATAAACTAAAAAAAAAACAAACAAAAACTCATTGCCATCCAGTCGAATCCAACTCATAGCAGCCCTATAGGACAGAGTAGAATCACCCCATAAGGTTTCCAAGGAGCGGCTGGTGGATTCAAGTTGCCAAACTCTGGTTAGCAGCCAAGCTCTTAGCCACTGTGCCACCAAGGCTCCATTATACAATAAGTGCTGTATGAAAGAGCTTTTTTGTTTTTCAGGGTTGCTATGTTATTACTATTACTATTAGAAACAATAAAAAATGAGGTAAAACTATGTTTTCCTTTTGAAAAATATTCTTCCATTTTTATGCACTACTTTCTTTTAAAGTTCCAGATTGAAGCTTAAATAAATATACTTCTGGGCATAAAATATCACTAGATGAAATGATATCTGGGACACTGAGGGCTTAAGAAATATACTTTTTACTATATATCCTTTAGTATTTTTAATTTTTAAATGCACTTGTCCTGACTCCTCAGGCCTTTCTTTGTCTATCTCCATCTTAACTGTTGTTGTTAGGTGCAATCAAGTAGGTTCTGACTCAAAGCGACCCTATGATGGAAATAGACATCTGTCTGGTCCTGTGCCATTCTCACTATCATTGCTATGATTGAGCCCATTGAGCAGCCACTGTGTTAATCCATCTCGTTGAGGGTCTTCTTTTTTGCTGACACTCTACTTTTGCCAAGCATGATGTGCTTCTCCAGGGATTGGTCCCTCCTGATAACGTGCCCAAAGTACTTTAGACAAAGTCTCTCCATCTTTGCTTCTAAGGAGCATTCTGGCTGTACTTTCTTCCGAGACAGATTTGATCATACTTCTGTGGTCCGTGGTGTGTTCTTTGGCAACACTGTAATTCAAAGGCATCCATTGTTCTTCGGTCTTCCTTATTCATTGTCCAGCTTTCACATGCATATGAGGTGATTGCAAACACCCTGGCTTGGGTCAAGTGCACCTTAGTTCTCAAAGTGCTTTTTAACACTTTAAAGAGGTCTTTTGCAGCAGATTTGCCCAATACATCTAAACTAGCAATCATATCCCACCACATGCCTATTTAGACTTAATAAGTTACTCAACAATTTTCTTAACTATGCAACTACATTGTTTGAGGAAAATATATTTAAAATGAAACAGAAGAATCAATGTGGGACGATTTAAAAAAAAACAATAGATTATAGAAATATGCTTATTAAAAAGTAAGAATAATAATTAAAACAATAAGAGTTAATATTCATTAAGTGCTTACTATATACCTGGTGCTGTGTTAAGCTGTTTCATTTATATTAATTTGATTAATTCAATGAGGTCAATATTATTTGTATCCTGAAGTACAATGGTAGTATTATTAGTACCCTCAAGTGATAGATGAAGGACAGAGAAATTTACTGACTTGTCTCCAATGTCACCCAGCTTATTAGTAGCAAAACTGAGAACTGAACCCTGACAACCTAGCTACATATATGTAAATACTCATAAATATATCATTTAAGAAGCAAATCTCTGTATGATCACAGTTGGCTCTGCTAGTCACAATATCTGGACAGACATTTCTGTGAGGAATTTTTCTGTTTCCGTATTTGACTAGTACAACTCTCTGGTCCAGTGGCTGGCCACATAAGTGTAGCCTATTGCTGTTCAAGGCATTTTAAATGACTCCAGAGATGACCCCCCCCCTTTTTTTTTCAAAAGAAAGAAGAATAAAATTTAAATAATAATAACATATGGAGCATAAACATTTTGTAACTAGCAAGTCTCAATATCCAAATTCCATGTCAGGATCCAGAAGCAAATATAGAATCAGTAAGTCTTTTCCTAATTCTTTCAAAATCCTGTGATTTTTTAAACATCTGTCAACTTTGCACCTGCCAGATGAATTATTTGAATTTATGAGGGTTAAACTAAGTCAGAGCTACTGAGCAGTGAAATTGGATGCAACTGGGTGGAAGAGCTGCACTGCTGAGAGATCCAGCAAAAGACAACATCACTCAAAGTGTGGAGGATTCTGCTGTGAAAAGATTATAAAGTGGCCGGCACTTGAATACCTGGCTCATGTGAGAGGTTATTTTAGGAGCCTCATGAAACTTCTGAATGATACTGGTCCCCTGGCTTTAATGAGATTAGCGTTTAGAAGTGTGGCCTGAACTGGCCTTTCTTTGTCAAGATGTTGATCCATCAAAGCCCACTTTATAGAAAACAACCACTTCGTTTTTGAAGGTGCCCTTTGACAACTATTCTATCTCACAATTTTAAATTTATCAGGCATCACAAGCAAAGTATAAGGCAAAGTAAATGTCATCTGTATAAAACTGCCTAACCCTAAAGTGACAAATTACTGTATGACATTCTGCAGGGGTTGGGGAAGCATTGGATGCGTTGAATGTATTCCCAGATGATGGTAGTGTAGCGTGCACTGTGGTAACTGTAAGTTCCTAGGAAGTGTTTCTGATTCATTTTTGCTCACTTTACTTTCAAATCAAGAGAGCTAAAGGCACATATTTTGGTGAAGAGGGTCAGGAGATCTGTGAGTGCACATGCTGCAAAGCATGAGTTTTCATTTATAAGTGGAAATGAAAGCTACCTCTTTGTAACTGCTAAGTGAGTTATGATGGTTACTAAAAGCTGCATCACGTAAGTCCTTACCTACATGTCTTTGTAATATTTAACAGCATAGCAAAGTTCCTGCTAGGCACAGGCACATTGTCGGCATTCCCAAAATTTTTAGAAAGACTTCTTTTCGGTACATTTTGAGAGGTGTCTCAAAGTTTTCATGGTTTCAAGTGCTGCTGTTTTTACTTTTAATTATGAATTAATTTAGTTTACCACCATCATTCTTAATTCACTTTGCAGCATTTGTTTTAATTGATTCTGCATATATAGTGATGTATATTTGCGGCAACCATATTTCTGGTGGATAATTTTCCCACTCAACTTTTATAAGTTATATTTCATAAAGACATATGTAAATCAGCATGTGCCTGGAGCTAAAGCGCAGGTATGTATAATCTCCCAAAGTATTTTTGCTAGTGTGGCCAGTTATTTACCTCTGTGTAATCACCTGGCTAAGACTAGAGAGGGATTATGCCTGGGATGGTGCTGGGAGTGGGGAGTGGGGTGCTGAGTGCTGGGAGAAACTACAGTGTGAATAAATGACAGTGACATATTCCAGTGATATGCATGGAGCATAGATATTGGTAGATATTCCTCTAAAAACAAGCTAGAAGGTGAAATAATTTTGGGAAATCCAATGTGAAATTAAGATCAAAATAAATGTTGTCAGGAATTCTCAGGACATTTAGTATGTTAGAGAAACCCTGGTGGCATAGTTGTTAAGAGCTACAGCTGCTGACCAAAAGGTTGGCAGTTCGAATCCACCAGGCGCTGCTTGGAAACCCTGTAAGGCAGTTCTACTCTGTCCTATAGGGTGGCTATGAGTCAGAATCGACTCACTGACAGCAGGTGGGCAGGTTAGTATGTTACCAGCCCTGGTGGCACAGTGGTTAAGAGCTGGGCTGCTAACTAAAATGTTGGCAGTTCCAATCTACCAGCCACTGCTTGGAAACTCTGTGGGACAGTTCTACTCAGTCCTATAGAGTCACTGTGTGTCAGAATCAACTTGAAGGCAACAGGTTCGGTTTTTGGTTTCGTTTAAGTATGTTAGCATGTATTGAGAATCTCTATGAATGGAATGCATCATGTAGAATTCCTCAAACACACTTAACGGCTAAATAGCTGCTGACTTTTTTAAGAACATTGTGAAATGTTTGCTTAGAGAAGGTCTACTATTACTGTGAACATCACATACAGAAAATTAATGGTTTAAAAGCCCTGATACTTTTCTTATCCTCTGGATGTGATTAATACAAGCTATGGTCACATCAAGCTAAAGCTTTTAAAAGCTGAGACCAAGAATCATCACAAATAAACTGCTGTTTTACTTCGTGGATGTCATCAACCAAAGACCACTAGGAATACACTTTTAGGCAACAAAGTTATGTTTATTACTTTATGTAGTAAGAGAGACCACACTCCATGGAGATCCAAGAGATGGCTCAAAAGGAGGGAGCTGGAGAAGGGCATATACAGGGTTTGGGGGATAGGAGCTAGTCATAGGATGGTCCTGGCAGACAATGACTGGAATTTGTAAACTGGTAATTGGCTAGAAGAATCAGTGATCTTAACTTTAGAACCACATAAGTCCATGTAGAATTGCTGTTAGATCAGTGCTCATTATATTCTTGTCAGTCCTAAGTAACTAAAAATAAGTACTTTCCAAGAGTTTTCTTTTATAGAGTCTACGTACAGCTGGTTTTCAGCAGTGTCATGATTAGAAACTAGAGATTCCTTGAGTGGGCTGAAGTTACGTTGGCTCTGACTAATAACATTGTTAAAGGCTGAGACTCATATAGCATTTACTATGTGTCAGGCACTCTTGCTAGTGATTTACACATATCTGTTCATTTAGTCCTCACAAAACTTTATGAAGTACGATGATTAATTTTTATTTTATTGATGAGAAAACCAATACACAAATACATTAAGAAACTTGCACATCTAGTAAATGGTAGAGCTAGGACTTGAAATCTGGCAGAATCCCAATAGGTAAAATATTTAAAATCAAAGCAAATCAGAGTATTTTGATGTGGAGGTTTAGCCTCTCCATTCAACAACCTGATCCTCCAATCTTTTCCCTGGCCTGTGACCCTCAGTGGAGCTCCAAAGAAGTCTATAAATCACTTATCTAAAGGACTGGTGGTCAAGCATTAAAGGCCTTTTATCATTTCATACAGAGTGCAACAGAGAAACAGTCAGGGATCAGAGTTCTTACATTGATTCTGCCACTATCCACCTCTGTGGTTTGAAGCCATTAATTTAACTCCTCCAGTCTTAAATATTCTCTAAATTTCCTTCTAGCTCAACAATCCTGAGCCAAAAAAATTTAGCATTTCCTTCTTCTATGAGTCTTTTTACTGATCATGGAATTTAGATTATAAAATTCTGATACTGATATAAATAATGACTCAGAATCAGAAGCAATAAATAGATAAGTATTCAACGCCTCTGAAAGCTGAGTTATCTCTTGGACAAGTGTGTTCGATCATGTGGAAACCACTTTAAGATGTAGCTTGTATCCTGGCCATATAATCTGCTCTGTTCCCTTAGTGCTGCTCAGGACTTTTCCTTTTCTACCCAGTCAATCCTGTTTCTCTTAGGAATATTTTCGCCTTTGTAAACTCTTTAAGGCAGATATTGAAATGCAGCCCATCATTATATATTTTGTTGACTAATCTTTTTTAATTGGAATTTTATTATTTCTAGAAGGAGCTGGCACTTCCCTATGGTTTTTTTAGCGCAACTTATATATTTACGTTCCAGTTGAGTCCCTGCGTACATTTGTGTTTATGTCTGCCTATAGAGATTTGCTCTCATTCGTTTATTAATAAATAAACAAACTCACTCACTTCCACGCACTCTGCTGCTAACCATCACAACTCCGATGAATAAAACATAGCTTCTATCCTTGTTGAAGCTCACAGTACATCAGAAGAGGTAAACATGTACATAAGTATAGCATTAGGTTAGATGAGAGCAATTAGAAGTATATAAGATAAAACCTCAGTGGGCATGGGGAAGGGAGATTACAGAAGACTTCCCAGGGGAGGTAATATCCAAGATACAATTTAAAAAATAATAATGTCCAGGCAATCAAAGTAGGAATGAGCCTTCAGGAAGATGGAACATCATATCTAAAGTTACCGGACATGAACCTGCAAAATACTTTGTCAAGTGAAAGAGAATGATGGGAGATGTGATGGGAGTTAGAGCAAGTGCCATATCATAAAGGGCCCTGTGTGACTGTAGTTAGAATTGAGGGTCTACTCTTAGATGTGTACCTCAACGACACATTGCCATGAGTTGGAAACAACTGGTTTGGTTTTTAACCTCTCTGGGCTCAGTTTCCTTGTGTATCAAATGGATATAATGCTTTCTCTTCAATGTTCTAAGGAGGGTTTAATGTGATAACATTTGGTAAAATTCTTAGCAAAGCACATAGGATGAGCATAAGAAGTATCAGTTTGCTCTGAATCATGTGACAATTTCCTCAGCCTCTTTCGTTATTCTTGGACATCCCATCTATGAATCGCCATTATACTTTCTTAAAGTGACCAGCATCCCATATAATAATGCCAATGAAGACATATTATGGTTTTGCAAAGGGGAAGGATAATGTTTTTTCTTTCTTGGCAATCTAGTAACACATTTGCTGATATTTTTGTTTGTTGAAGCAGGTGTCTTATCTACCTAGTGCTGCTGTAACATAAATACCGTAAATGGGTAGCTATAAAAAACAGAAATGTATTTTCTCACAGTTTTGAAGTCTAGAAGTTCTAATCAGGGTATCACGTTTAAGGAAGGGTTCTTCCTTGTTAGTAGCTTCAGGTGTTCCTTAACATTACTTGGAGCTCCTTGATGTCTGCCTTCCCCTGTGTGTGTGTCTCTGTGTTTATTCTACTCTTTTTATAACTCAGCAGTGATTAGGTTTAGGCCACACCCTACTCTAGTATAGACTCTTTAACATAATAAGAGAAAAATCTTATTTCCAAACAGGATCACATCCACAGGTACAGAGGCCAGGAATTCAACAAATATTTTGAAGGAACACAATTCAATCCTTAACAGCAAGACAAATAAAGAACTGGAGAAATAGAAACGTGTACATATGTGTGCTTACATTTATTTGTCTCTTTTGTTTTTCCATCTATACCCACTCCTTAATAGTATGACTGACTGTCCTTTTTTTCCCAGGACTATCCTGGTTTAGGGGCCCTGGTGACGCAGTGGTTAAGAGCTATGGCTGCTAACCAAAAGGTTGGCAGTTCAAATCCACCAGCTACTCCTCGGAAACCCTGTGGAGCAGTTCTGCTCTGTCCTATAGGTTCACAGAGTCAGAACTGACTGAAGCATAGGCTTTGGGTTATTTTGTTCTTGTTTTTATCCTGGTTTTAGCACTGAAAGTACCATCTCTTATGAAATCCCTCAATCTCAGGCAAACAGGGATTGTTGGTGGTTCAGTGGTGGAACCCTTGCCTTCCATGCAGGAGACTCAGCTTCTGTTCCTGGCCAATTCACTACATGCACAGCCACCACTTATCCGTCAGTGGAAGTTTATGTGTTTCTGTGATGCTAAATTGATTTCAGTGGAGCTTCCAGACTACGACACACTAGAAAGGAAGGCCTGGTAATCTACTTCTGAAAATCGGTCAATGAAAACCATATGAATCACAATGTTCCAATACACAAATGATCACGTGATGGCACAGCAAAGGCAGCATTTTGTTCTGTTGTGCATGAGGTCACCATGAGTCAGGAGCTGACTCAATGGCAGCTAACAACAATCACCATGACTTAAATATTCATTAGAAGCCAAGACATTTAGTAGACCTCCAATTGTTTAATTGAACATACAGACACATTAAAATAGCCCCAGCCTCCATTGTAGTTATGTTCTGGGCAACAGGGACTAAGCAGAAATGTCATGTGAATCTTCTTGGTAGTGTTCTTAGGAGAGAGCACTTTCTTCTTTGTTCTTTCCTCCTCTGTGCCAACTAGAATGCATAGATGATGGCTAGACCTCAAGCATCCATATTAGACAATGAGTTAGAAGCCACATATAGGAAAGGGAAAAGCAACAAGTAGAGGAGTCTAATTTCCGAATGTTTGTCAGATCATCATACCAGTCTTGGATTGTGTATCTCAGAACTTTTTTTTACATAAAAGAGCTATCAATTATTTTCTCGCTTAAACAAATGTTATTTTGAGTTTTATGTTATTTACAGCCAAATCTAATCATAAATGAGATAGCATCTATATGCCGACGACTCCCAAATTTGTAACTCCAGTCCCAAACTGCCTTCTTAACTCAGATTCCTGTATCCAAGTGCTTACTCTCCATCTCCACTTGCATGTCTAAAAGGCATCTCAAAATTTGGAGGTGTATAATGGAACTCCAAATTTTACCCACTTCCAACCTGCTTATCTCTACTGCTTTCCCATCTTAGTGAGTAGCAACTTTATTCCGATTATTTGGCTGAGCCAATTTTTCAGGCCAAAAATCTTGAAGACAGCCTTTATTCCTCTCCAATCCATCTGCAAATCCTGACAGTTCTACCTTCAAAACCTGAGGTTTTATCACCACTTCCGCTCCCATCATTCTCTTCCAAGTACCCATTAACCTTCACCTAAATGTTTGCAAAGGAGGCCTGGTTGCACAGTGGTTAAGTGCTCAACTGCTAACCCAAGGGTTGGCAGTTCGAATCCACCAGCTGCTTGCAGGAGAAAAGAGGTGGTAGTCTGTCTCCATAAAAATTAAAGTTTTGGAAACCCTATGTGGCAGTTCTACTCTGTCCTATAGGGTCGCCACAACTTGAAATCAACTCTACAGTACGCAACAACAACAAAATGTTTCCAAGAACCTCCGCTCTGGCTCCTCTACAGACTCTTCTTCTTTCAGCAATGTCCTCCTTTAAAAATACATGTCAGATAACCTCACTCCTCTGTTCAAATACTACAGTGACTTCCCAGTCACTAAGAGTAAATACTGAAGTCTTAACTATGGCCTGGTGTCCCTGGGTGGGGCAAACAGTTAAGCACTTGACAATTAGCCAAAAGGTTGGAATTCAAACCCATCCGGAGGCACCTTAGACGACAGGATTGGCCATCGGCTTCCATGAAGTCACAGTGTTAAAAACCCTACAGAGCAGTTCTACTGTGCACACATGGGGACACCAAAAGTTGTAATCAACTCCACAGCAGCTAGCAGTAACTACTACGGCCTATGAGGTTTGAGTTGAACTCGCCCCTCCAATATTTCACTGCCTCAGCTTCTACCTCTTTTCTTGTCACTATGCTCCACCTGCCCACACATTGATTTTCCTCATCTATATATGGTCTCATGTCCTATAAACAATAGCCACCATACTTCTCAGAAAGGTCTTTTCCTGACAAGTCTATATAAAATGGCCACACCACACTATCATATCTCCTTAAGCTGCTTTATTTTTCTTTTTAGCACTAATCATCATTTGACATACTACATATTTATTGGTTTCTTTTTTATATTACCCCAATAGATTGAAAGCTTCATGAGTGCAGGGACATTGTATGTTTTATTGACCCTTATAGCCCCAAGGCCCAAAACAGTATCTGGGATACAATAAGTGCTTGATCAATATTTATTTAAAGAATGAATAAAAGGGTACCCTTCAGTGTATAGACATCTATGCATAGAGTCTTGAAAAAGAATGAAAGCGGACCTCCAAAAAGTATCTCCAGTAGGTCACTTTCATTGAATTGTTCTTCTTTATGATTTAGAATATGAATTCTTAGGGACTTCAAGGTCAAGATTGTTAGCCTAGGGTTATCCAGGGTGTTAGCCTAGCTGGTGGTTCCACCAGGCCAGGGCAGAAGGGAAGAATTTTTAAGAGGAAGGAAATAAGACTGGCCTAAATCAAAACTAGTGAGACAAAGTGAAAAATTAAAGTCAGCCTCCCTTCCCCCCCGCAACACCCATCCTTCCCCGCCAAAAAAGACAAGGTCCCACTGTTTCCAAACAAAATATAAGATACTGAATTCACAACTTGGAGTCTGAAGTTGGGAAACTAGGGAAATGAATATACTAGTTAGCATGCAGCCAGTAATGGGGTGGTTTGAATCCACAGCCAAAAACGTGCATCTGATGTTTAAAGCTTGTGGTCAGGAGCTAGAGCTAAAGGTACACGCAGCAGCCAATTTCGAAAGGATTAAGGCTAGAGTTCTCCTACCACAAAGCAGCAATGTGTACACACAGCAGCCAATTTCGAAAAGATTAAGGCTAGAGTTCTCCTACCACAAAGCAGCAATGTGTACACACAGCAGCCAATTTCAAAAAGATTAAGGCTAGAGTTCTCCTACCACAAAGCAGCAATGTGTACATAGGAGCTCTCTGATGCTGCTTTCAGGCTTTAAGGGATATAAGCACATTTTGCAGTTGAAAAAAGCAAATTGCATATGTTTTGTGCACTCCCATTTTAAAACTTTCTTTTGAATCAATAACTTTCATTTTACTTATTTGTTACCATTTTTAATATCTAATCCAGTTGTTTTCAGCCTTGGCTGTGAACCAGAATCACCTATGCAGTTTCCTGAAAATACAGATAGGAGGTCAACTACCTGGAAAAGTCTGGGGTGGACTATAGGCATATGTTGATTGTCATTTGTGTTTTAATTTCAGGGATCAATACAATAGTCAGTCAAGTTTGAGAACTGATGATCTAATTTATGAAAAGCACAAAGCTAAGCGACATAAAAAGCCCTATGTATTTTTTAAAAAGTTTAAATAATTGTTAAGAGAATCTCTTATTGAAATCACATATATTTTAGGATATCTGAATCATTGGCACAATTTTTTATTAAATCTGAAACCAAGTGAAAAACAATAAGAAGAAGACCTAGCAAAAATCTTGACTGATTGCTTCATGAAACTCTTACTCCAGGAATATAAGACTGTTAACTAGTTAAAAAATCTTACCTATTCAAAGTAACAGCTTGCTCATTAGAACTGGTCCAATAGAACTTTGGGCATCAATTCAAGATCCTCAACTCATTGTGCCCACCAATCCAAATCATTATGTCATAATTCTGCCCAATCCCCAATAATTCTCCACTTTGCAAGGAAAGCCTGCCTTAAAATCAGCAAAGCCAGCCTATAAATCCCTAGAAATATTTTTCCCAAATTTCCTTATTTGAGATACTGAGACTTTCACAATGGTGTTCCTTGAAATGAATTTAATAAACTTGTTATTGTTAGGTGCTGTCAAGTCAGTTCCAACTCATATTGACCCTATGTACAACAGAATGAAATACTGCCCAGTCCTGTGCCATCCTCACAATCATTGTTATGCTTGAGCCCATCATTGCAGCTACTGTGTCAATCCATCTCATCGAAAGTGTTCCTCTTTTTCGTTGACCCTCTACTTTACCAAGCATGATGTTCTCCAGGGACTGGTCCCTCCTGATAACATGTTCAAACTACGTGAGAGGAAGTCTCGCCATCCTTGTTTCTAATGAATGTTCTAGCTGTATTTCTTCCAAGACAAATTTGTTCATTCTTTTGGCAGTCCATAGTATATTCAATATTATTCGCCAACACTGTAATTCAGAGGCATCAATTCTTCTTCGGTCTTCCTTATTTATTGTCCAGCTTTCACATGCATATGAGGTGATTGAAAACATTATGGCTTGATGGGTCAGGTGCACTGTATTCCTTAAAGTGATATCTTTGCTTTTTAACACTTTAAAGAGATCTTTTGCAGCAGATTTGCTCAATGCAATGGGTTGTTTGATTTCTTGATTGCTGCTTCCATGGGTGTTGATTGTGGAAACAAGTAAAATGAAATCCTTTACAATTTCAAAATTTTCTCTGCTTATAATGATGCTGCTTATTGGTCCAGTTATGAGGATTTTTGTTTTCTTTATGTTGAGGTGTAATTCATACTGAAGGCTATGGTCTTTGATCTTCATCAGTAAGTGATGAATTGGTAATTCTCACAATATTTCAAACTTTTTCAGCAAGCAAGGTTGTGTAGTATGCATATCACAGGTTGTTAATGAGCCTTCCTCTAATCCTGATGCTGTGTTCTTCTTCATATAGTCCAGCTTCTTGGGTTATTTTCTCAGCATACAGATTGAATAAGTATGGTGAAAGGATACAACCCTGACACACACCTTTCCTGACTTTAAACCACGCAGTATTCCCTTGTTCTGTTCAATCAAATGCCTCTTGGTCTCGGTACAGATTCCTCATGAGCACAATTAAGTGCTCTGGAATTCCCATTCTTTGCCATGTTATCTGTAATTATGATCCACACAGTCAGATGCCTTTGCATAGTCAAACTTAGCATTGCTTAATCAATAGATTTGCTCGGTAGTCTTTGTGGAGGCTTCCATCAAGAGTACATAGTTTGGTATACCATAGGGTATAATATCTAGTTATTTTCCTAGAGTTTGGGCAGATGATATGATACTTACAAGGATCCTTTCCTCACATCCTCCACTATAGTCATGACCTCTAGGGTCCTGAGTATCATTAATTAAGGCAGAAATTACCTGAGTAGCAGAAGCATAGGTGATTTCATTGGCCTCAAAATGTATACCACTGATGACAACTCTCCTTGACCAAATCTTTCAAATAAGCAGGTTTTTAAAAACTGTGGAAAAGTCAAAACAATTCAATTCAATTTGTTGTTTCTCTCTGTTCTGTTAACCAGCTTCACATGTGGTATGTCTTCCTCTGACCCTAACCACATAGAGCAAGGTCAGATCTCACAAGTTACAAAGCCCAGTCTTCCAGACTGTCAAGTTTGACCAAGACCTCAGATGCCAGCTGCAAGCTTAGAGTCCCTGTGACACCATCAGTTCTAACCTCCTGACTACAAATTTGGGGTTTTCCCACCGCCTTCTTAGGATGCCAGCCATAAGTTTGGGAGTCCACAGGGTCCCCCTCACTTCTGACCTGCTATAAATTTGGATGTTCCCTCTACCCCCTCAGGATGCCAGCTTTCAGCTCCTGGGTCTCCAGCCCCTCTCACTTCTAACCTAATGGCTCCCACTATTCCCTTGGGTTAGATAATTCACTAGGACAACTCACAGCTGGAATCTCACAGTGGAAAGCACTACACTTAATGATTACAGTTTTATTACAGCAAAAATGATACAAATGAAGAGAGATGGATAAGGTGAGGCTGGGAGGGGGGAGAATTCACAGTGTGTCCCAAAAAGGGACAAATTACCCTGCCACCCGCATGGATGTCTTTTACTAACCAGGAAGCCCATGGAGCTTCTATATCCAGAGTCTTTACTGGGGCTTTATTATGTAGGCATAATGGAATGAATCATGCCCCCATCCCCTGAGGTCTGCTGATATCAGCAGGTGTTCTTTCTGGCCTGGCCAGCCTCTCTCTGAGTCACCTTATTAACATAACCTGTCAGGTCTGGAGTCCTCTTAGAAAACAAAAACTAAACCCATTGCCATCAAGTTGATTCTAAATTACTCTGGGAATTCTAAGGTTTTAGAGGTTACCTCACAGGAACCAAGGACAAAAGACTAAATACTTTGGGTAAAGTTAACCCTACCGCTCAAAAATTAAAACTAAGGCAGTTTTATAGCATGAACAAGTTTCATCCATAGTAAGGAGATAGATGGAACTTAAAAGCAAAAGACAGTTTGAGGCTGTATGATCCTTTATCTTAAAAGGATACTATCTCATGCTTTAAAAATCCAGATATGCTAAGTGGATCCATGTCAAATTACAACAATTCTAATATCCAGGATTTATGTACCAGATAGGGGAAAACAGATGTTCTTAAACTTGACCAATGATAGCCTTTTTCTCTCCCTGGAGAGAGCCAAAACTGTTAAACAGATATGTATTAAAGAAAGGAAAAAAGAAGAATTGGAATTTGAGCATTCAAAAGCCTAGAAAAGGTAACAAATCTGAAGTTTTCTGAGTTAATTTCCAATTATAGGCATACCTTGTTTTATTGTGCTTTGCTTTATTGTACTTTGCAGATACTGCGTTTTCTTATAAATTGAAGGTTCGTGGCAGCCCAGTGTCCAGCAAGTCTATTGACTCATTTTTCCAAAGCATGTGCTTACTTCATGTCTCTGTGTCACATTTTGGTAATTCTCACAATATTTCAAATTTTTCATTATTATTATATCTGTTATGGTGATCTGTGATCTTTGATGTTACTGCTGTAATTGTTTTGGGGTGCCATAAATCACTCCTATATAAAATGGTGAACTCAATCAATAAATATTGTGTGTGTTCTGACTGCCCCACCAACCAGCCGTTCCCCCATTTCTCTCCCTGTCCTCAGGCTTCCCTATTTCTGAGACATGACAATATTGAAATTAGGTCAATTAATAACCCTACAATGGCCTCTAAGTGTTCCAGTGAAAGGAAGAGTCATACATCTCTCAATTTAAATCAAAAGCTAGAAATGATTAAATGTAGTGAGGAAGGCATGCTGTAAGCCAAAACAGGTTGAAAGCTAACCCTCTTGTGCCAAACAATTAGCCAAGTTGTGAATGCAAAGGAAAGTTCTTGAAGGAAATTAAAAGCACTATGTCAGTGAACACACAAATGATAAGAAAGGAAAACAGCCTTATTGCTGATACAGAAAAACTTTTGGTGGTCTAGATAGAAAATCAAACCAGCTATAACATTCCCTTAAGCCAAAGCATGATCCAGAGCATGGTCTTAGCTCTGTTTAATTCTATGAAGGCTGAAAGAAGTGAGGAAGCTGCAAAAGAGAAGTTTGAGGTTTAAGGAAAGACGCTGTCTCCATAACATAAATGTGCAAGGGGAAGCAGCAAGTGCTGATGTAGAAGCTGTAGCAAGTTATCTAGATCTGTTGTGTTGTTGTTGTTAGGTACCATTGAGATAGTTCTGACTCATAGCAACCCTATGTACAACAGAATGAAACAGTGTCCAGTCCTGTGTCATACGCATGATCATTGTTATGCTTGAGCCCACTGTTGCAGCCACTGTGTCAATTCATCTCATTGACCGTCTTCCTCTTTTTCACTGACTCTCTACTTTATCAAGCATGATGATCTTCTCCAGGGACTGATCCCTCCTGATTACATGTCCAAAATATATGAGACGAATTCTTACCATCCTAGCTTCTAAGGAGCATTTTGGCCGTACATCTTCCAAGACAGATTTGTTTGATCTTTTGGCAGTCCATGGCATATTCAATATTCTTCGCCAACACCATAATTCAAAGATGTCAATTCTTTTTTGATCTTCCTTATTCATTGTCCAGCTTTCACATGCATGTGAGGTGATTGAAAACACCATGGCTTGGGTCAGGTGCACCTTAATCTTCCAAAGTGACATCTTTGCTTTTTAACAATTTAAAGAGGTTTTTTGCAGCAGATTTGCCCAGTGCATTGTGTTGTTTAATATCTTGACTGCTGCTTCCATGGGTGTTGATTATGGATCCAAATAAAATGCAATCCTGTACAATTTCAATCTTTTCTCCATTTATCATGATGTTGCTTACTGGTCCAGTTGTGAGGATTTTTGTTTTCTTTATGTTGAGGTGTAATCCATACTTGTCCCAGTTATCTAGTGCTTCTATAACAGAAATATTGCAAGTAGATGGCTTTAACAAAGAGAAATTTATTCTCTCACAGTCCAGAAGGCTAGAAATTCAAACTTAGGGTGCCAGGTCCAGAGGAAGGCCTTCTCTCTGCATCAGCTCTAGGGGAAGGTCCTTGTCATCAATCTTCCCTGGTCTAGGAGCTTCTCAGCACAGGGACCATAGTTCCAAAGGACATGCTATTCTGCTGGCTCTTATTTCTTGGTGGTATGAGGTCTCTACATTTTTTGGCTCACTTCTCTCTTTTATGTCTCAAAAAAAGTTGATTTAAGACACAACCTAATCCTATAGATTGAGTCCTGCCTAATTAACATTATAGAGGTAGGATTCACAGCAATAGAAGATCACATCAGATGACAAAATGTTGGACAGTCACACAATACCGGGAATCATGGCCTAGCCAAGTTGACACACATTTTGGGGGGACACAATTCAATCCATAACAAAAGCAAAGGCTGTAGTCTTTGATATTCATCAGTAAGTGCTTCAAGTCCTCTTCACTTTCAGCAAGCAAGGTCGTGTCATCTGCTTAATGCAGGTTGTTAAGCAGTCTTCCTCCAATCCTGATGCTGTCTTCTTCTTCATATAGTCCAGCTTCTTAGATCATTGGCTCAGCATACAGGTTGAATAAACATAGTGAAAGGATACAACCCTGATGCACACCAGACCTGACTTTAAACCACACAGTATCCCTTTGTTCTGTTTGAATGATTGCCTCTTGATCTATGTACAGGTTCTTCACGAGCACAGTTGTTTGGAATTCCCCTTTTTTTGCAATGTTATCCATAATTTGTTATGATCCACACAGTCTAATGCGTTTGCACAGTCAATAAAACACAGGTAAACATCTTTCTGGTATTCTCCAGCTAAGATAATTGATGAAAGTGGCTACAGTAAACAACAGAGTTTCAATGTAGATGAAACAGTCTTATATTAGAAGAAATGCCATCTAGGACTTTCATAGCTAGAGAGGAGAAGTCAAAGCCTGACTTCAAACCTTCAAAGGACAGGCTGACTCTCTTGTTAGGGGCTACTGCAGCTGGTGACTTTAAATTGAAGCCAATGCTCATTTACCATTCTGAAAATCCTAGTGTCCTTAAGAATTATGCTAAATCTACTCTGCCTGTGCTCTATAAACGGAACAACAAAACCTGGATGGCAGCACATCTGTTTACAACATGGTTTACTGAATATTTTAAGCCCATTATTAAAGCCCACTGCTCAGAAAAAAAGATTCCTTTCAAAATATTACTGCTTATTGACATGCACCTGGTCACCCAGGAGCTCTAATGGAGATGTACAAGAAGATTAATGTTGTTTTCATGTCTGCTAACACAACATCCATTCTGTAGCCCATGGATCAAGGAGTAATTTCGACTTTCAAGCCTTATTACTTAAGAAATACATTTCATAAGGCTATAGCTACCATAGACAATGACTCCGCTGATGAATCTGGGCGAAGTAAACTGAAAACTTTCTGGGGAGAATTCACCATTCTAGATGTCATTAAGAACATGTGTGATACATGGGAGGACATCAAGATGTCAACATTAACAGGAGTTTGGAAGAAGTTGATTCCAGCCCTCATGGATGATTTTTAAGGGTTAAAGACTTCAGTGAAGGAAGTAACTGCAGTTGTGGTAAAAATAACAAGAGAACTAAAATTAGAAGTGGAGCCTAGAGATATGACTGAATTGCTGCAATCTTATGATAAAAATTTAGTGGATGAGGAGTTTGCTTCTTATGGATGAGCAAGGAAAGTGGTTTCTTGAGATGGACTCTAATCCTGGTGAAGATGCTGTGAATATTGTTGAAATGACAACAATGGATTTAGAATATTACATAAATTTAGTTGATAAAGCAGTAGCAGGGTTTGAGAGGATTGTTTCCAATTTTGAAAGAAGTTCTACTGTGGGTAAAATGCTATCAAACAACATCACATGCTACAGAGAAATCCTTCCTGAAAGGAAGAGTTAATTGATGTGGCAAACTTCACTGTTGTCTTATTTTAAGAAACTGCCACAGCTACCCCAACCTTCAGCAACCACCACCCTGATCAGTCAGCAACCATCAACATCAAAGTAAGACCCTCCACCGGCAAAAAGATTACAACTTACTAAGGCTCAGATGATGGTTAGCATTTTTTAGCAGTAAAGTATTTTTTAATTAAGGTATGTACATTGTTTTTTAGACAAAATGACTTAATAGACTACAGTATAGTTAAACATAGCTTTTCTATGAAAGGGAAACCAAAAAAATAAAATTGTGTGGCTTGCTTTATTGTGGTAGTCTGGAATCGAACCCGCAATATATCCAAGGTATGCCTGTATTAGATTTTAAGAATATATTACCTCAAGCCAACAAAGATTTGAAAATCATATCATTGCACCTAATACGATAATTTCTAATTGTTTTTATTTTAAGGTCTAGTTGTTTGTTTTCTATCACATATAAAACCAATTAATTTCTTGTCCAAAAACACTAGCATGTATTGTATTTTGGGAGCCCTGGTGGTGCAGTGGTTAAGAGGTTGGCTGCTAACCGAAAGGTCAGTATGTCACCCACTCCTTGGAAACTCTTTGGGGGCAGTTCTACTCTGTCCTATAGGATCACTATGAGTTGGAATCCACTTAACAGCAACAGTTTTTTTTTTTTTAATGTACTTTTGAGAGCATTTTAAGTTAAAGTAATTAAAAACTATGCAATTTCTCCAAATACCTTAAGTTGCATGAAAATATCATAGAGTATTAGGGAAAACCAAGTCTGGCAATTCTGTACCATGGATCATATGATTTATATTGGTATCTAAAACCTAACCAACTCTTCTCCATCTTCTCTGACTACAGAAAGAAGAAAATTAACACAGGCGATTATTTAGTGTAAAATATCAATATAAAATATTATTTACTGAAAGTGGGGGTTTCCTGCCTAGAGATTTATACGAAAGGATGATGCTGACCTTTTTGAATCATTTGTGTTGCTACCACCCAAACATCTGTATGAGAGCTAGACTTCACAGGGCTCCCAAGTAACCAAGCTTGTGTTCAGTGTAGCTAATGTCTCTAAGCACCCACAAGATTTTACTACATTTCCAAGAGACATCTGTGTCTCCATAAAAGTGGACAGTAATGCAGTTGCTCACATTGGCTGATCTTTTTCAGTTATATATGAACCCCCTATTCAGTAATGGTATTTTTAATGGTACTGTGAATATGATTCATTCTTCACGTGGCTCTGGCCTTTGTGAGAAAAAAACTAAAAAAAGCAAAAATTAAACAAAACCTACCAACTCCCTGTATTCCCTTTCCACTCAGATACAGTGTCAAATCTGACCTGCAATTTTAAGACCTAAATATCTACTTGATTTGCAGTTTCATATGGGCAATTTCTGACATTCTTGTTTAAAAAAGAAAACTGATCTTTAGTTATGTGTCTAAAAGATTTTAAAATTGTGTTTTTACCCAATTCATCAATGGGAAACTCCAAGTCATTAATATCCTTCATTTTGGTATTAGTTGTTAGAACCACTTAGAACTGGAGGCAGTTGTCATGTCCGTATCCTGGTTTGGCCATATTTTTTAAATTCTCGTACATTTTCTATAATATTCTTCAGTTTTATCTAATGAAAATAAATACATTTATAAAGTAGTTAGAGACATAGAAAACAATAATACCCTCTTTGGATTCACCAGCATGACATAAAGAAACCGGGTACTTAAATAATATAACGGTCCTGGGTTTCTGAATGAGACCATGATCATCGATAAATATTTTAAAAACAATCTAAGTCAACCATCTTGTTTTATAAATGAAAGCTCTTATTGCATCAGGGTTAAATAGCCGGTAAGAAAACACCAAGTAAGGGGCTAAAAGGAGTAGCGATTTCTTAATCTGTTATGTTTTTAATTAATTACTTACTTTACTCACTCATGTATCTTTTTATAAAAAGAGATTACTGAATCTCCCTACCTACTCATCCACCCAAGGAAAAGTATAGGATTCAATTATAAATTGATTTTCTTTACAGATTTGCATGCATTTTCAAATTTTCATATGGGGTTAAAACATTCTTTGCTGTTGATGTTTTTCTTTTTAATAGCCCCTTAAATAGAGAATAGATCGGGTTATTGAGAGATAGTAAGACTGTAGATGTCTTAGAAGCTTAGCATTTCAGTACTGGAAAGGATCATCTAGCTCAGCATTTTTACCTTTCCCTGAAGACATATAAGATGGTTACATAACCTGCTTCCAGAGAGAAAAGTATGCAGGGTCACGCATAATTTTTGTCTTTTAACTCTAACCTCCAATTTTTTTTCTCTTTTACTCAAGAGAGCATATCTGAATGCAGCAAATGCAACTCAAGTTATTAAAATGATAGCCTTTAATTCATTCTATTAAAAATACATTTCCCAAACTTCACTATTTTAGCTCTCTTTTGTAATAAAATACTTCAGACACCTCATAACCAACGACACCAGAGTGTTTCTGATGATATCAAACACATTTAGCAAAGTTCTTTGTGCACTGGAAGGAGGTAAAAACCGTAAGATATGTCTCCATTGCCCACATCAAACCAAAATTTTGCCCTGAGAATCTAGTTTAAGTGATTTTATGCATGATAGCTGAAGACTGAAACTTCCTTAAGCTATTCTTCTCATAATTCTGACTTTGAAGGCTGATGAAGTGATTCATTCAGGCTGCTGTACAAATTGAATAACTTCTCAGAGTGCCAGGATTAGGATGTGATACAATATCCTGTGTCAGAGCATAGATTTTATGCAGGAGAGGAAGAGCATCAACACTTTGATATTGCTGTTAAGAGACTCAGATTTATTATTAAACCCTCCTTGGATAGAAAGACCAATGGTGAATTTATCATGAAGATGGCAGCATTTTTGAAGTGAGTAATTTATCTGCATCTCAAACTAGAGTCTTATATAGACCTCAAAGGTAGCCAAGATAAAATGTGAAAAATAGGAACTTAAGGAATTTATAAGTGCAAGTAGCTGATGTCATTAGCCTGAAAAGATGTTCTTCTACTTAAGATGACCTTCCAACCAGATGGTTTTCCTGACCTAGATTTTTCACCTTAATGGTTTAATTTGCTTCTAACCTGTCTAAATGTTGATTTAGTTTTCATTTATATGGGCCAGAAAATAAATCTGCAAACAATATTTTCTACTTTTTAGACACAGTCAATAAATTTATAAGAAACTACTGTTTCTTCCAATAAAAAGCTCCTATTTGCTCTTCTTAAAAAGAATCTGGAGCATCACACAAGACAGCTAAATGTCCAAATCACACCTTGAAAGGGCCAAGACATTTACCAAGTATGTAATTTTGGAGTTTGGGTTGCAGGACTGAGCTAAAGTTAAATACCCTACCTGAGCAGCTAGAAGAGGGGCAGGTGCTTTGAGAGGCTGAGGATCCAGTCAAAGAGACCAAGATCACCCTACTCACCAACTGCAGTGATATCTATATGACAAATTGAAGGGTGAGGAACTAAACAGAAGGTAAAAATAGAATAAGAACAGAGTTCAGACAAAGCAAAGAGGATCCTAGGCAATTGTTTTTAATGAAAATTAAAGGAACTAAATTCAGTGTGTGAGTCAAAATAGCTTAAAGATCTGAGGAAATCAAAAACACTGAAGGTATCAATATTTTTCTTAGGATGCACACTGACTTTGTATATATAAATAATATGTGTGATATAAGGACTGTCAAGACATTTATCTTCTTAAAACCATGTAACGTCTTTGTTAGTCACAAAGAAACACTTCTATGCATCCCTGTGATAATTATTTCTTCTCCACTAGCAGTTTCTAAAAGAGGTAGTGCAACATATCCATAGGGTCTCATACCCTGCACGTGGATGATTGATCCAGTAGTGCACACTTGACCCAAGACCAGGCAATCCATTGTCTAGCAGCAACCAATGAAAGTATTTACTAGGAAAGAAATTAGATATATTTCAATGTATTTGATAAATTACATGAGCTGAAAGGCTATGTAGACTCTAACGAAGATTGCCATTTATCTGGTGCATTCAGATAAAGAAGCAGAAGCAACCAATCTTCACAGATGGAGAATAAACCAGAAGTGAAGAGGATAAGAGATCAGGGTCCCAAAAAGAGAGACATTGGAAAGCCGTGGACTTTGATAACTGATGATTTAACAGTTCTCAACTACATACATGTAGTTTATTAAGTCTCTGTATGCTTACATCAAACCCATTCACCTGTATCTGTGCCAGTTAGAGTGAGCTTCTATCTGTGGCCCCCAAAAAGACTTTGGCTAGAGAATTATTACTAAGTAATTCTTACACAACATCTCTACTTTTTTCAGGCCATGAGTGGGCAGAAACAGCATCTAAAGAAAAGGACAACTCTGAGGAAAGAAGAAAAGGGGTATTAGAATGCCAAGGACAAACTTTGCCGACATTTGAATTAGCATGGGAGATCAGCCTTTATACTCTGAAATGGTACTGCCTGTACACGTGCACATTTGCATATGAACAGTATAAAATATCATAGATGCATCATGTGACTTAAAATTGATGTAGTTTTTGGAAGGCTTATAATTATGTTCATCCATAGCTTATAATTTTTCAAAACATATTTCTTTTATCTTTATTGTTCTCCAAAATAATAATAGCTATTCTCTATTCTACTCAAGAGAAAAGCCAGAATATCTATTTCTTCATGTTACAAGATGAATTCTAGCTGAGTTATGAAAAAAGTTGAGCTGGTAAAGTAAAAAAAGGATAATTTCATTATTTTCATGATGAAAAAGAGAAAATTGAAATAATTTTGCTTCTGATCCTTTAGGGAAAGAAAGGTCCAAAGGGAAAATATGCTGCCTAAAGGAAACTATTTTTCAATGCCTGTTGACTGCAACATGCAGAATCTCAGAGAATAAAATAATAACAAGAAATTCTAGTTTATTAGACAGGCATCACCAAGTCAACACAAAGGCCCAAAGATAAGCACTCTAATGAATTTCATAATTGGAGTTTGAAAACCACGTGGGACTTTTCTTTATTTTTAAAAGAGTCAAACAGTAAAACATAGAGATCTTTTTGGTATTATTTTGTTCCATTTATTTGTCTGTTTAATTATGTGTGTGCATAGTTTATTGCTTTTGTTTTGTTTCAGAGTAACAAGAAGAGCTCTTTGATAACTTTCTAGGTTTCTTCTATGGTTATGGGAATGCTTAGATTTAAAGTTTTATCAATTGTGGGTTTAATTATGATCATTTGTATCTTCTTAAAATCACCTATTTTATCCAGGTTTTCAAAGTTATTCATATATTTGCTTTTAATTACCTTGAAATCTGTTATTTGCTATTTTTTCTCTCAAGTCTTATACTTTATCCTTTTTTGTTCCCTTGAAGAGACTAGTCTGTGATTTGTATTGGTTTATTAAAAAATTATTATATTTAACTCCTATGTAGGTTTTATGGAATCCTAGTGGTGCAGTGGTTAAGAGTTACAGCTGCTAACCAAAAGGTTGGCAGTTCAAATCCACCAGCTTCTCCTTGGAAACCCTATGGGCCAGTTCTACTCTGTCCTGTAGGAACTCTATGAAGCAACTCAGCAGCAGTGGGTATGGGTACAGGTTTTATATTTATGTGTGAAATTTTTTCTGTCCTCTAAATCAATGTGTTTATTACTTTTTTCATCCTTCTTCTTTTTTTTTTTTTTTTTTGTTATTGCTGCAGGAAGTTGAGCCTACTGGAACACTGGAGAGGTGAAGGTAGACTACTATTTATGGACACTTGCCCCCGCCCCATCCCATAAGGAGAAGGCCTTGTTGGTGCTAAGTTTAATGATCTCTATTTCCTGAGTATTCAAATAAATACATAGTAAATAGTACTATTTTAAGAATAAGTTAAATTTTGATCAAGCAGAAATACTTCTACCACAAACACTGGCTTATCTGATACTATTCAAAGTACCAAGCAAAAAATGGACTATTCTTAAAGCCATTCCCACCAAAATAAACTAAATTTCTAAGTCAAAGATGTTTTCTTGAAAGGGAAAGTGTTTTAAAGTTTTTTTATTTATTTTAAAGAAATCTAACAGCCTACTGGAGCCCTGGTGGTGCAGTGGTTAGGAGCTCAGCTGCTAACAAAAAGATCAGCAGTTCAAATCCACCAGCAGCTCCCTGGAAACCCTATGGGGCAGTTCTACTCCGTCCTATAGGGTCTCTATGAGTTGGAATCAACTTTAAGGCAACGGGTTTTACAGCCTACTAGACAATAAATCATTATCTGAGAAAAGGATTACTTATTTGTTCACTATAATAGTCATCAGCTCTGGGTATAACTAGGCTTTCATTTTTATTCATTTATTTTTGTCACTTACAATTTTTGTGATAACACTTTGCTGCTAAACAACTTCAGCAAGTACTAAGGAGGATGATCTACTCTTTCTCATACACCTACTCACTTGTTTGTTTATTTTCTTCCCAGCCTCCAGAAGCTCTACTTATATATGTAGTCCTTTACAATGTGATGAAGTGTATAGGAGGTAAAACAAAAGTTGTCAATTCCAAGAATAAAATCATAGGCTATTAGAGCTGGAAGTGACCTTAGAATCATGTCAGCCACCACCTCATGTATATGAGAACCCTGAAGACAAGACAGGGAAAATACTAGTTTGAATTGAGTGCTAATTAATGTCTTGTTTGCAGCATTGTTATTATGGCTAGTTCATGCCAGGAGAAAAAAATCAATCATTAGGGAATCCACAACATTAGAAAAGTAAGCCAAATACTGAGATCTTCTCAAGATGGTTTTGACAGTTTCACCTTCACATGGTGTCCAATGCAATACAGAAAGCAGAGATGCTACTGCCTCTCAGCAGCTGGATGCTGAAGGACATCGTCCAGCATGCCAGGGGCTTTCACACTGAAAAGGAGATCTGAACATAGTACCACAGGGCAATTGAGTAGCAATTGGGTAGTTGATATGCTTTCAGAACCATTAATTCACTCCTTCATGTTTATTGAGCATCTTCCTCGGGTGAGATGTCACAGGAGGCCCAAAGGCCCTGCCAGAAGATCAACTAGGCAGTCAGGCCCCTGACTGCACGGAGTTTACACTCCGATTGTGGGGACACAGGAACCCTATAAACTAGGAAACAAATGATCAAGGTAATTGAAATACAAAGCAAGTGCTATGAAAAAAATGGGTGAAGGAGGGCCTCTCTGAGGAGAGAACATTTAAGCTGAGGACTTGTGGGGAAAAGTTTGAATAAAGCTAATTTATTTTTCCAATTATGGTTTAAAATAAATGCTCCCCGTTAACGCATTTCAAACCAAAAAGCCCAGAAAATCAAGTTTATTGTTGTGCTCATTTTGCTTTTTATCAAAGAAATGCTTGTTACAATTTTACCAACTAATTTTCAATAGCCCCTGTCACTCAAGTAGCTTTTCCATCTCCAACTGATGCAGAGAGCCAGGGAGCTATCATAGAGATGGAATTGTTTGGTGAAGATTAAGCATGCTTTCTCTTTAAAGCTTTTCCCAAGGAGTTGCATCCAAATAAACAATTATTCCAAGAGTGAATGTGAATATTAACATTCAGAATATGAACAGCTTTCTGCCTCTGTTGTTCTTTGGTACTCAGATAAAACGTCCTCCCCACTCCACTCCACCCCACCCCATCTCCCCCCAACAAAACAAGAATAAGAAGAAAGATAAGGAATATTATTAGGATGCCTAAGAAAGTGACTTCAGCTTCCTCAAGACTATATAGTTTCTCTCTTAAAATATGTAATAACTGAAAATTTCAGAACAGATATTTATAAACCCATCTATAATTTTCAATCTGATGTCTATTTTTGACCATTAACTAAGGTAAATCTCAAGTGGCACTTATCTAATAAATGTCATTTATGAGAGGATGTATAATTGCATTAAATCCTCATCAAAATAAATTGACATAACCCCAGTCTAAAGCAGATACTATTTGCAACTACTCTTTTGTATTTAGCAACCTATAAACGATCATTTTACAGTATGTAAAATTGCTGGTTTCATCCTGAGGCTTATACAATAATAAAGCTGTTATACTAATTAACACACTCTAAAGTGATACCTCCATCACTTTGCATCTGTTTGATACCTGAAATGTTTGCTTTATCTGCTAAGCTGTAAATTCTACCAACAAGTACAATCTCATTTAAATATGTGCCATGCTATCATTATTAATTAGAAGAGCTACAACAAATTCTTTGGGAGTAACTAGCAAGCAGTAGACACACTTCACTCAAAATGTACTGTGGTAATGAAGCCCTTAGGATGCAAGCAATTAGGAAAAGTGTAACTTGCCTGTAAAATGGTAGACTGAATGAAATCTCAATGAAGAGAGTGAATTGTCTGTCTGATTTCACTGGAAAAGCATTGGAATAAAATAGGATACTGTTTGTCTATCTATCTGTCTGTCTGTCTATTTATCTATCTATCTATTTATTTTAACCTAAGGATATATTCGGAGGAGCAAAAAGATAAGACAACAGATGTCCTGGATACTAAGTGGAACTTTTCACTGAGATTTGGATTATGCCTTTGCACCTCACCTTCTTAGAAAATATCAGAGGCTCCTTTAGTGATGTGCAGGTCATTAAATACGCCAGTGCCATGGTCTCCATTAAAATAAGATTACTATCTGATTGATAGAAATGCATAAGATTAGGGGGGTAGGAAGGTGGGAGAGAGGGAGAAGTAATCCTATTTTTACATCTCATCCAAATATGAAGATAATATCAGAAAACCTGCAGAGAGAAGAAGGTATGAAATTGCTTTCACAGTATATGAACATCACGGTCACTGCTAGTCTGTCATAACATTCTTTATAGGATTTTTGATCCTAGTACTTTAGATTTCAACTCTTGGCTAATAACAGTCTACAAAACATCAGGATGAATTGAACATGAAAGGTTCACACAAACTTGAATGCTACAAGGGGAGGTTGATCAAGTTTGGCTTCATAGATGTACAGTTAAAATAAAACACCTTAGAAAATTGTTCTCAGTGACAAAAAAAGTAGGTTTATGGAAGAACAAACAAAAAGGTGATAAAATGAATGGTTGAGGAATGTATGATCTGAAATTGATTTTCTAAATTAGTACAATTAGTACACCAAAAACCCGTTGCCGTCGAGACAATTCTGACTCATAGGGACCCTATAGGACAGAGCAGAACTGCTGCCCATAGAGTTTCCAAGGAGTGGCTGGTGGATTCGAACTGCCAACCTTTTGGTTAGCAGCTGAGCTCTTAACCACTTTGCCACCAATCAACTCCAGAGACAGTAGCTTAATCATTTATTCAGCAAATATGTGGGCACCGACTATACACCTGACAACAAACTAGGTGCATGAGGTAAACATGTTTCCACCTTCATGGGATTTACATTCTAGGCTGGGGTGGAGGGTGGGTACACAGATGATAGGTAAGTAAATAGTAACACAAAAATGAGGTCCGTTTCTTCTAGGGGCTAGCAATCAAGTTTGGGGAAAAGACACCCAACTAAATAGTTAAACCAATAAAAGAAAAAAGCAAAGCAAACACTTTAGATATAGATGGTCAACCTCTGGTATTTATTGTTGTCATTATGTGCTGTCCAGTCAATTCCTACTCATAGTGACCCTACTGGACACAGTAGAACTGTCCCATAGGGTTTCTTAGCCTGTAGTCTTTAACAAAGGAGTCCTGGTGGCACAGTGGTTAAAGGCTCAGCTGCTAACCGAAAGTTTGGAAGTTTGAACTCACCAGCTGCTCCATGGGAGAAAGATGTGGCGGTCTGCTTCTGGAAAGATTTACAGCCTTGGAAACATTATGGGGCAGTTCTACTCTGTCCAATAGGGTCGCTATGAGTCAGAGTTGACTCAACAGCACACAATGATAACAACAATAAATGATATGAAGTGTTTTCTTTGCTTTTTCTTTTACTGGTGTAACTATTTAGTTGCATGTCTTTCTCCCAAACTTGATTGTTTGTCACAGCCCCTCACACGGGGCACCATCTGTTGCAGCGGCGACGGTTGTCGGGATGGTGGAGACAGTTACCAAACACAACTCATACAGAGAAGTGGGGCCAGGAGGGTCACTGAGGAGTCGCCCCGGCTTCAGTCCCAGGAGTTTATTTATAGTCAATACAGCAAGCAGTGAAGCAAATAACAGAACAATGGGCTTTGGGTGCGGGCAAGGGAGAAGGAATTCAGGTAAACAAGCCAATCAGTAAAGGGACAATAGGTTTGGGAAAACAAGTCATGACAAGTCTCAACATGTTGGGGACAAGTCTCAACATGTTGGGGACAAGTCTCAACATGCTGTGCAGCATAGAGGCCTGTGGGGGCTGCAGTTGTCAAAAGTGCAGCCATGTTTAAATGGCATATATCCCCACAATTGTTAGCCCCCAGAAGAAAGGGATCCTGACTTGTAGGGTCACTATGAATTGGCATCAACTCATTGGCAACGGGTTTGGTGTTTTAATCTCTAACAGAAGTAGATCACCAGGTCTTTTCTCCCTCAGAGCACAGGTGGTGGGTTTGAACCACCGACCTTTCACTTAGCAGCCAAGCACGTAACTATTGCACCACCAGGGCTCCATTACCCTGTCCTTGTTTGATAAATGATGGTTTCTACAAGGGTCATCTCAAGCCCCAACATAGTCACATTTTATTAGTGATGTTAGTTATGAATAAGAAAGCAGGAGAAGAAAATAAGTGGAGTGCAGCTGTATCAAACCCTTAGGAAGTTAAGCTTTTCTGAAAATCTTCCTAGCTGAGGGTCAGAAACTATTTTTTACAAGGGCACATATATATGTAGGAAACTCAACAGATTCAACAAAACTCTATTGTCTGTGTTACAGGAAATGGCTCTGTGAAAGTTTTCCCTATCACAGTGACCTTGATTCCTAACCTGGCCAATTGTTGTTCTCCTGTGTTCTTCCCTGGAATTAGTCCCAATAGAAAAGAAGAGCAAATGGCCAGCATCAATTTTCCCATCCCATACTTTCACTGATCTCGTGGATTGAGGAAGTTTCTAACCCCATCACTTTACCCATAAATATTTCCTTAAAGCCTATAAATCCAACTCAGTATCTTCCTTGGGTTTGGAGCTTGAAAATCTTCATTTATATTCAAATATATTATAAGAGACTCATGATCTCTTGAGCCATTAACACAGTGGTTCTCCAACCTGGCTGCTCATTAGCATCACCTGAAGGGCTTTTCAAAGATACTGATGCCTAGAATCCAACTCAGAAATTTTGATGGGATTAGTTGGAGTGATGCCTAGAATAGGTAATTTTAAAATCTTTCCAGGTATTTTATAATATGCAGCCATGGTTGAGGACCACTGCATTATTGCTTTGCTATGAATTAGCTTTTCTTCTTAGGTCATAGAGGTCTGAAAGAATAGGTCCACTTTCAAAAGAAAGGAAAAGATAAACAAGTAGCATGCAGAGCACAGATACATACAATAAGGACAGTGATGGAGGGACTTGGGAAACTAGGGTCACAAGAAAACACAGGGTACAATGGCAGTGATACAAACTTTGTTAACCACCATGCTAGGACATAGTGGGATAAGAGGGTCAGGATATTTGGAGCATAGTCAGAGATTAAAGAGAACTAATCTTAAAGAAAGAGTCCTATGATGCAATGGCTAAGCACTTGACTGCTAACCAAGTGTCATGGATTGAATTGTGTCCCCCAAAAAATGTGTGTAGCAACTTGGCTAGGTCATGATTACCAGTATTGTATGATTGTGTTATCTGATGTGATTTCCTTATGAGTTATAAACTCTATCACTATGATGAGATTATATGTGATCTCCTTATGTGTTGTAAATTCTATCACTGTGATGAAGTTATACTGATGAGGTTGACAAGATTAGATGGTATCTTAATGCAATCTCTTTTAAGACATAAAAGAGAGAAGCGAACAGAGACACACAGGAACCTCATACCACCAAGAAAGCAGTGCCGGGAGCAGAGCGCGTCCTTTGGACCTGAGGTTCCTGCACAGAGAAGCTCCCAGATCAAACAAAGATTGATGACACGGACATTCCTCCAGAGCCAACAGAGAAAGCATTCCCCTGGAGCTGACGCCCTGAATTTCAACTTGTAGCCTACTGGACTGTGCAGAGAATAAACTGCTCTTTGCTAAATCCATCCACTCGTGGTATGGTATTTCTGTTAGATCAGCACTAGATGACTAAAACACCAAGGTTTGGAGGTTTGAACCTACCCAGTGGCTTCGTGGGAAAAAAGATCTGGTGATCTGCTCCCATAAAGGTTACAGCCTAGGAAAGCGTATGGAGTAGTTCTGCTTTGTTGTATGGGGGTTGCTATGAACAGGAATCTAGGGCACAAAACAACAAAAACAATCTTAGAGAGGGCTGCAAATTCTGATGCCCAGAAGAACCAAGCAAGACTAACTGAATTAAACAAAGGAAATTTAAACTGTGGCCAATAGGAAAGCCAGTGCTCTGTTTAAATGAGGCAGCAGAGAACAGCTTCAGCCAATTGTTGCCCAACAGGAATACAGACCCAGTGATACTGACTGACAATGATTTAGTGAGAACAGACAAAAGATAAAAATGTGACATAGTGTACTACCTCTCCATTCAGAGACATAATGTTCTAGAAAATTATTTACTTCAAGTCCACATGCATAAGCTAAAAGTGAATTACATTATCACCATCCATAATTTCCATGATGATGTATCTAAGGGCAGTAGCTTCCCACCATGTTATGGAAAATCAGGGATCTTGAATTGATGAATCAGAGGTCATGCAGGGAGGCTGGAAGGAAGCAGGAACAACTCCTACTTTTATCACATTTACAGCCCAGCCTTCAGTATAAGCCTTCTTGATTTGAAAGAACTTTAAAAGCCACTAATAAACGTGCCAGAAACAATGCATGTGGGAAACACACAACCCAGTGCCAGACCTTCAGTAGACAATTTATGTTAATTTTTTTTTTTCAAAAGCAGTTTTCTGGCTCTGTCCCCTGCCTCAAACTAATGCTGAAGGATGCTTAATGAAAGATACATTTGAAAATCATTGATTTTTACTAGACATTAAGCTTCTTGGACTGAATGTGTTTCCTCTCCAACATTTTGACACTTCCTAGATTGTAATTTTTCCTTTGGAAGTCACATTCTATTGCCCATAACAGCTGATGAAGACGTCAGTTTGGTGCCATGGTCACACTTCTGACCCTCCTACAGTGCCATGCCAGGTAGCAATAATCTTTAGGACTGCAGAGAGAAAGGGTTCATGGGACCAGTTTAGCTTTTACCTAATCATCTGGCCACAGATGAACATTCTTTTGCCTTGCTTTCCCCAGTCCCTGTCCATTTCTTTTGTGTCACCCTCTAATAAATTCTCTACCTGATTTCTTTATTCCTCCTTTCTTGTCCATTCTTCTGCCATTCACTGATGTCCTCTCTCTTTCTTTTCTCTTCTCCATTCGCTTTTTTTCCCCCTACTTTCCATCTCAAAGATCTGGCATGTCCTCAGCTGATTCTCACATCTCCATAGCCACCACAACTCGTAACTGTCAGTGTCAGAATTTGAACCAAGAGCCTTTGCACTTAATCCTAAACTACCTTGCCTATAAGATATTTCTCTCCATTATGTGAATCACACATATAAGCAGTGACATACTTCACTTTACTTTTAGAGAGAAGGGATCGCTTTCTAGAAGATGGAAACGAATATACTCTAAGAGAGGGAAAGTTTTATGACAATGCAACTGCCTGACTAAGCACGGGAGCATGGATCCATGACAGCATGGATCAAGAAGAAGTACTGCATAACAAAGTTTATTGAGAAAATGTTCTGCATCCTACTTTGGTGAGTGATGTCTGGGGTCTTACAAGCTAGCAAGCAGCCATCTAAGTTGCATCAATTGGTCCCAACCACCTGGAGTAAAGGAGAATGAAGAACACCAAAGACACAAGTTAAGTATTAGCCCAAGAGACAGAAAGGGCCGCACAGACCAGAGAGTTCATCAGCCTGAGACCAGAAGAACTAGATGGTGCCCAGCTACCACCAATGACCACTCTGACAGGGAACACAACAGAGAATCCCTGATGGAGAGGGGGAAGAGTGGGGTGCAGAACTCAAATTCTAATAAAAAGACCAGACTTAATTA
Organism: Dugong dugon; assembly: GCA_030035585.1. Classification (NCBI taxonomy): domain Eukaryota; kingdom Metazoa; phylum Chordata; class Mammalia; order Sirenia; family Dugongidae; genus Dugong; species Dugong dugon. Next base: position 33,821,505 of record CM057475.1, on the reverse strand, counting down.
TCTGACTGGAGGAACCCCAGAAAGCACAGCCCCCGGACTCTCTGTCAACCCAGAACTGAAACAATTCCTGAAGCCAACTCTTCAGACAAAGATTGGACTGGACTGTGGGACATAAAATGATACTCATGAAGAGTGTGCTTCTTAGCTGAAGTGGATACATGAGACTAAACGGGCAGCTTCTGTCTGGAGGTGAGATGAGAAGGCAGAGAGGGTCAGGAGCATGTTGAATGGACACAGAAAATCAGGGGTGGAAAGGAAGAGTGTGCTGTGACAGTATAGGGAGAGAAATTAGGGTCACATAACAATGTATGTATAAATTTTTGTATGAGAGACTAACTTGAATTGTAAACTTTCACTTAAACTACAATTAAAAAAAAGAAAAAGAAAAAGCCCTGGACTTGCAGTGATGCATGGGTTCAATGACTGTATTGGTGGAAGAAATAATTAAGACTTAAGCAAGTCTATAAGTCAGCATCAAGAAAGCCTTAAAATCCTATTGGACCATAAAATTTCAGAGATGGCCATGAATTTATTCTGGAGAGGTGCTATCTACAGATGTAGCGCACTCTGCTACATGAAAGAACTAAAGCAGTATCCCTGGACAAGGTTCCTGCATAATTCAGCACTGATGTGTCAGGAATGTTGAAGGACAAAGACAAGACGGAAATAAAGTTTTACATGTACAAAAAGAACATTAAAAGGAAGAATAAGCCCTCAGGAAAGTCTAATGATTAGCAAGGCCACTATAGAAGATTTCCCAATTTGGGATAGAGTACTTTTTAGATGTCTCTTCTACAAAGAAGACAAATTGTATTAGAGATGGATCTCTCATCCCAAAATCTAAGCATCATTTTGTAACAACTAAACTCATGAAGAGAGAGTAAAATCAATTGAGTTTAAGGTCACAGGTCCCAGACTTTGGAAAACTGGCACAGATTGATTCAAACCTTGATAAAGGTGACTTCTTTCCAGCCTTTTGCTCTACTTTATTTTTTTATATATATTTAATTATCTCTCAGCTAAATCTCCATTATGGTCTATCGATCATAGCAATTATGTTGATCAAGATTAAAATACTTGTTTTTGCTAGGAGACAAATACCTTAGCTGAAGAAATACCACTCTGTTAGGAAACTGATACTGAGATTGGAGGTTGCTGAAGCAGGAATAATTGGTGCAGTAAGTCTTATGTATCCTATTTACCCTCTGGGAAAAATAAGATGTATGAGAGACTTGGAATTGGGTGTATCCAATTTGAGAGGTGTTTGATGGTGCTAGGGGAACAACTTCAGCTCCATGTAGCTCAGGCTACAGCTATGAAGAAGAGAATCAGGTATTAAACTGCTGCCTGGGACCATGCCAGCTAAGAACAAGGTGGAGAAAGGAAGTTGGTTTTGTACTTATTTGGAGATTCAATTTTTCTGTACTAACAAATGGATGGAGCCTCTGGGTGGTGCAAACAGTTAACACACTTGGATACTAACCAAAAAGTTGGAGGTTCAAGTCTACCAGAGGACTCTCAGAAGAAAGGCCAGGTGATCTACTTTTGAAAATTCAGCCATTGAAAACACTGTAGAACACACAGTTCTACTCTGACACACATGGGGTTGGGTTACCATGAATCTTAATCAACTTGATGGCAACTGGTTTGGTATTTTGGTTTAACAAAAGGCTAGGATATTCTTTATGTTATGGCTTTACTTTCTCTGAGGACATAGGTACTGCCTTAGTAAGGAGTTTCATATTGTGCAAATTTAGGGTATTTTATATCTAAAGGGTTGCTAGGAGTCAGAATCGACTGGACGGCAACAGGTTATACATAGCATTATAAAATGTTTATTAAGAATGTAGGCTCCAAAGAAAGTTAGGTTGAAATGATAGATTTGCCATTTTTCTATCAGCCTTCTGAATATTGGCCAGTTAAACTTTCTGAGTCTTAGTTTAACCATGTTTAACAATGGAATGATGAAATCGTATGCCCCATAGTGTTACTGTGAAGAGTTAATAAAATAATGCACAAAAAGTGGCTAATACGTAATTAGTGGTTGGTAAATGCTACCTTCCATTTTAGGTGCAATTAATACTTAGACCTTACAGTTGTCTGGTGCAAACAGCATAGTGCTACTGGCAAATGGATTTGGATTGATTTGGAGATGGGGCGGGAGGAGGGAAGAACCTCTAGAACTGACTGAGTACCACATACCACCTACCATGTACCATGCCCTGTGCTGAGCACTTTCACTCAGATTATATCTTTTATTCCTCTCGATAGCCCAATTGCAGGTGCTATTAGTTTACAAGGGGAAAAACTGAGGTCCGGAAAAATTAAGCATCAGATGCAAGATCAACACAATAATGATTAATAAGTCTAGGCTACTAAATCCAGTCAGTCTGACCCCAGGGCCGATGTCCTTATATTTTACAGTATATTGCTTCAAAATAAAACATAGTTGAACAAAATTCAAGTAAAATAAAATTAAAATGGATTAACTTTTTACTGTGTAGACTTGGGGTTAACCTCAAAAAGCTTATGGGACATCAGAGGCTTTTACAAAAGCCATGAGGAACTAAACTGTCCATCTCATGGGTCTCAAGTGCAGAGGCAGGGGTCAAGCCAGTCACCTCAAGACAGTGGGTTCAGGATGTCTCTGATGGTCTCCTGACCTTACTCTCTCACTCCCCCGTCAAGAGGAGGATTTAGTATGGATTTGACCACTATCCTTGGATGTGCATGTGTTCCAAAGAGTTAAGATCATGTCTGCATATACCCTCTTAGGTAAAAATCCCTTCATTTTTGTTTTACATTGGCTACAGGCAAAGAAATGGAAATAATTCTCAATCTCACTATTAAAAACCAACAAATAATTAAACCCATTGCTGTCGAGTCAATTCTGACTCGAGGGGGAGAAAAAAGGAAGCAGAAAAGATTTTTGAAAACTGAAAAAATCATCTCATGTTTAAATCTAGCAGCTGCTACTAAGCTCCAACCAATTGATTTTATGCAGCAAAACAGGGCCAGTCTCTCAAATCTTCCAATTTTTCAAGAGAAGCCAGAAATATGACATTTTACAAGAAATAGCTGAATTTTTAAATATTGGGAATTACTGGTACTTTTTATAAAACAGACTGAGTTAAACAGACTATATCTGTATAGGAGTTTTGATACAAGGACACCAGTTTGCAAATGCTAAATGCATTTAACAAGCTAATTAAAATGATAAGAAACATACACCCTGATTTAACTTAAAAAACTAATCACAAATTAATTCTCAGGACATACTGTTCAATGGATAGTTCAATGGATATTGAAAGCAGAGAGCTCTCTTCTAGTTCCCAGTCAAATGTTAGTGATTTCCTCTTTCCCAAAGCACATGTTGCTCTAATTACTGCAGTTAAAACTGCATAGAACTTATGCAATTACCTGGATAATTCATAATAAGCAGGAGATTCATATAGCATTCAGGAAACTGCAGTGACATTTTTTTTCAAAGTAGGCAAATTAATGTATTGGCAAACCAGATAAAGACTATTCACCCTCATCAGGCAAAACCATAGGGCAATATTCAAATATCTCAACCTTTATTTTTAAATCAAATGTGGCATTTCAGTTTGCTAATCTTTGAAAGCACCATTCATTTAGCAAAGAAGTCTGAATATGAAGGCTCAAAGAAAAGCAAAACTCTTTATCCAAGCAATTATTAGCAGACGGAAAATGCCCATACTATATTATTTATTTATAACTGAATAGTCACTGAAAATCAAAAACAGGGGAGAAATCTTTTTTTACGAGCAAATTAAAGGTTTGATTTTAAATTTTTAAAAGCACAACTCCCTATACGACTTCATAGCCCAGCGACTGCTAAACTGATGATGATTTAAAGTTTTCGTGATTATTTTCTACCAACAAACATAGAGCTTAGTCTTATAAAAGAAGCTAGTCTTTCAAGTCAGCACAATTTGACCCCTTTACCATCCAGTGAGCCTCTGAGTTATGTTCTCTTTCCAATTAGGATAGCAGAAATTCCGAATCTTAGTTCCTGTGAATGTAAGAAAGAAAAGCATTCGATGTATAATTTAAAAAAAAAAAAAAAAAAAGACTACATGTTGCCAGACTGTATTTCTGAGCTAACTCTTCAAGAGAATATTTTTGCCCCAGGAGAATATTTATGATAGCTTTGCTTGCCCTTAGAAACAATAAATAATTGCTATCTCCACAAATGCCTGTACTAAAAAAAATCTAGTTTGGGAAATAATAAGTTGTTTTTATTCTTCCTCTTATTTTTTGTGGATTCCTATAACTTTGAATCATAGAGTATCAGTGATGGAAAAGCCTTTGGGCTTATCTCTCTAAACATGTATCCTGCATAAATGTAACATGGAAATCTTACAGAATCAAGCTACACTGAAAATATGTTTACCTGCCTTGGCGGAAGGCCTTAGCAGTACAGCTTATTCTTATTGTGCTGAAATGTATTCATTCATTAGGAACTAGAAGAAGATCATGGTAAACTCTAGAAAGCTGAGCAATGCTGTTTTCCAAATGATGTATTTTTGAGATTGATTAAGCAGATGGAAAGCTAGAGAATAACAAATGTCACTAGCACAGAAGTGATTTTGGTTAATGCTTTCCTGGTGTGTAATAAAAGATGCATTACTGGAGACTTGAACAGAAAAAGGCTCTGGTGAAATTGAATGAAAAAACCAGAGGGCAGTTGTCTAATTGAGAACTAAAAGGTAGACAGTTTTCAAAAGAAATGGAAAATTTTCCTCTCTCTTGGTATTTTTCAATAGCTAAGCCTAGCAAGGTCTGACTGGCTATGAAATGCCAATAGATGGACCTTAAGTAACATTTAATTGCTGGGGGAGGGCAGGGTTGTACGTCCCATCACCGAATGGCAAGTTCAATTGACTTTTTTCGTTGAACTGGCTAGTTGTTGGACACAATCACCTTAAATTGACTGGTAATTCAATCTGAGCCCACATAATAATAAATCAACAGATCAACCCAGAAAAAACAATAACAATCAAGCAGATTGGGTTCACATAAATTGGCTGATTGATAGAAGTTTTCACCTTTTAACCTGCCATTTCTGTGTCAAAGGGAATAGCCTCAGCTCAGCCACAATTCCTTTATACCTCAAAACCGACACACAAAGAGAACACTGCCTCCATCACTGAATTTCAGCCTCTCTGTTTCTGTCTTTGTGGGAAATAATACTATTACTTGTGCCTCTTCCACACTAAGCATTGAGCTTGACCAGCTCAGGGCAAAACTGTAAAACAAAGGCTACTCTGAGGATTCTCTAAATCCCCTAATCCGAGGCTTTCTGCTTCTTGACAGAACTTCTACCACCCTCATGGCCTCCCAGCATTGTCTAGGTGAACTGTGGCCTTCTGTGCCTGTCCTGTGATACTCAGGCCTGCCCTTAGGCCTGCCCTTCTCAAGAGGACTTAACTTCCCAATCCTTCCTCAGTGATTCTGCCTCACTGCTTTACTGGTTCCTGCTGATAAACTAGTTAACTATTTAGGAATTATGAAGCTAAAGGCTGTTAATGGATTACACTCCACTTAACTGTTGCAATTTCGCTTAGAAGGCTTTGGCACACAATAGTGACTGGTGAGGGGACTCGCAGATGTCCTTTTAAGGTGAATGGGGCAATGGATTGGAAAACTTGGGTTCCTTCAGTGCTCTTGAAACCGGTTTGTAAGCTATTACCACATATAAGGCTGACCCTGAAGACTTTGCTTACTTTATGCTTAAGAAGTTACAGACATCTTTCCAATGACTGGAATTCTGTTGTTTTATACACTTATGAGGCCCATGCCTAATACTCTTCTCCCAGGGATTCTGATCCACTCTATCCGGGCTCGGCCCAAGCCAGTGACATCACTAGGCTGGTGTGGGGGGTGCAGAATGAACCCTCTAACAGTCTCTGAGGGGGTGACATCAAAATGACCCCAGGGTCTGCCGCAGCGGTGGTGGCGGTGGCAGCAGCAGGCACGGCGGTGCCGCCGGGAGAGGGGCCTCCAAGGGAGTGGGGTCACTGAGGTTAGTGTCACCAGTCACCAAGTGGGATAACTCGTCTCTATTCCACCCTCACCTGCCAGCTGGACAGAGGTCTCCACCTTGGCCAGTGGAGGAGGGCAGAATCTGCGGGAGTGGAATGGGGCATGGGGCCAAGAGGGGCTGGGCCACTCCTCCCACCAGGCGGAGGTTTCCCTGGCCAGCCCCACCCACTCCAGGCGCGGAAGAGGTGGGGAAGGTGGGAGGGGGCGGGGGTGAGGCTGGGTGCGGGGGTGAGGCTGGGTGCGGGGGTGGGCTGGGTGCGGGGGTGGGCTGGGAGGCGGAGGGGTGGCGGGGAGGTGGGGGTTGACACCATGAATTACGGCATTGGTTGACACCAACCCTACTGATACCACTGCCCAAGCACCTTTATTTTTTAAAGCAACTCGTGTGTTTCAGGCATAGCCGTGATTGAGTGCCATTTTACTAGACTCCGGTCATTCAGTATTTACCCAAAACCTTGAAAACGTTATGCTATGTAAAAGAAGACAGTCGTAAAAGGCTACAGATTATACGTATATGAAAAGTCCAGAATAAGCACATCTATAGAGACAGACCAAGGAGCCCTTGTGGCACAGTAGTTAAATGCTCAGCTGCTAATGGAAAGCTTGGCAGTTTGAACCTACCAGCTGCTCAGTGGGAGGAAGACCTGGCAATCTGCTTCCCTGAAGATTACAGCTTTGGAAACCCTATGGGGCAGTTCTACTCTGTCCTATAGGGTCACTATGAGTTGGAATCAACTCCACGGCAGTGGTATAGAGACACGGGAAGTAGATTAGTGGTTTCTTAGGGCTGGGGAAATGGAGGGTAGGCGTGCTAGAGATAAAGAGTAAGGGGTTTCTTTTAGAGATTATGAAACTGTTCCAACATTGACTGTAGTGTTGTTTGCACATCTATGAATATAACAAAAAGCAATGAATTGTACACTTTAAATGGGTGAATTGTTTAATATGTGAATTATATCTCAATAAAGCTGTTATAAAAATTATGTCTACATTGTGAGAGAGAAAGTACATTTCCCTGTGTCATTTTTTTAAGGCTGGAAGACTTGTAGGCAAAGAGTGTGAGCAGCAAAAATGCTGGGTTATTAAATCCAGATTTTTTTTTTTTTCCCATACTCACCATTGAAGAATTACTGATTGAAACCCCCTCTTACTCACCACTGATGAATTGCTGGTTGAAACCCTGTGGAGGCTCCACTCCATTATTGAACAAAATGACAATCCTCAAAAAACATCAGGGCCAAGCCATTAATAATATAGAAACAAGTTCCCTGTGGATAGCAAAGTCGATGTCTCTTTCGATGACAATACAAAATATCTGGTTTTTACGTGTATGGGTGATTATTTAATTAAGAGAGCTCGTTATTTCTGTCATAGCAAACTTGTTCTCCTGGCAAGTCATCAAATTTTAACAAGAGCACTCTGTCATCCATGGTTCAAAGCCAGCACAAAAATCTGTCAGTCTTGAGATAGAAGTAGCTCCTTCTGCTCAGGCTGAATTAAGTTTTTACTTTGCATACACTTTGCCCAACCTATTGCTGTCTAGTTGATTCCAATTCAGACCAACCCTATAGGACAGAGTAGAACTGCCCTATAGGGCTTCCAAAGCTGTAATCTTCAGGGAAGCAGATTGCCACATCTTTCTGGGTACTAACTGCTGACCTTTTGGTTAACAGCTGAGCGCTTAACCATGGTCAATTCAGCAATGCTTGGGGCAATAGGGAAAGGTATTGTTTTTCGATGAAGCCTAAAAAAAACACTAACACAAACTCCTCATTCACACAGTATACATGCTGGACTCCAAAAGATTAGCTCAAATTGGTTATGATCCAACTACCTGGCCCTCGTTCTCCTTAAATTTTTCTACGAAATAGGGACCAGAACAACAAATGTCTCCAGAGCCACACTCTTGCTGTAAGCAGTAATATACGGTTTTCACATGCAAGTTCATAAACTTTTTGCTCCTCGATGACTGAAGATAGCATCTCTCCAATTACAATACTTAGTTTTAACTTTTCACAAGAGGGCTAGAGTGAAAATTACTGTATTTTGATACTGATGTACATTTTCTCAAAATTAATTTTGCATCAAAATATCTCCCTATGTGATAATGACAAAGATACCCTCTTACTTTGGTTTCCTCTGCTGGAAATGATAAACCTGAACATGCTCCCAAAGAGGTGATGAAGAAGAACTGTTACACAGAAGAGCAAAATATCTACAAGATGCAGATGTGCTGCATGCTTTGTAAAAATCATTTCTTCAAGCCAGAGTAAGAGCTGTTGGGTAGCTGATGGGAGTAGAGATAAATCCTGAGATAATGGATATCAAGATAGAAAAGAGTCCATGGGGATCACCAGGGACCACATCCACAGTACAATCTATCCTGTTTGCGTTCTCCCAGGTCAGAAATAATATAGCTATTACTCCTGGGAAAAGATTGATGACTAATGACTAATTACCTTTATGTAAATGTACCCAGCCATTACTGTAGAAGTCTAAATGTGACCTTTCCTCTTACTGCCATCCATTGGCAACAAAGATCACTAACTGGTATCATTTGAGAATCCACTGTATCATAAACATTGCGCTTTACCTTCACTGTCTCATTTAATCCTCACAATGCCAAAATGAAAAAGGAAAGTTTACTCCCATTTTACTAATGAAGAAAACAACTTTCAGAGAACCAAAGTAACTGAGCCCTAACAGCACAAACAGAAAACGGCAGAGTCAATTAAAAGCAAGCTCTGCCTGACTCCAAAGCCCATGGTCTTCCCAATATCTTCCAGTCAGACTGGAAGACTACTAAGATTCATGACGCCTTAGAAAGGCACCTATGCCCCAGCTCCTCTCTTTTTTCCCCTAACTCCAGTTATTCATAGTACTATGAGTCTGTTGAATTCTTGGATTTATGCACAAAAATGATCTGTCTTAAGCAATTCCAAGCTAACTGGTATGTCTCCAGGACTGGCTACATAATTTGCAGGGCTCAGTGCAAATGAAAATGAGGGTACCTTTGTTCAAAAATGATTAAGATTTTTAAGATGGCAATACAGCATTAAGCCATGCACAGGGCCCTTTTAAGTTCAGGGCCCTAAGGAATTGCACAGGTCACATCACCATGAAGCCAGTCTTGTATGTCTCCAACATTAGACTTTTTCTACAGCATTTATATAGAAAGGAACGGATGCTTTCATGATTTAAGCACACACATTCATAAGAAAACTCAAGATCATTTTACTTCATGCTAGGATTTTAACTGATATCCTTCGGTTCATTAGTGCTTCCTCCCAATGCTTTCTGTTCTAGACTAACGCTTCTAAAACATTTGATTTGTTATAACACTTCTCAGCTTCAAAGCCTTCAGTATTTCTCCTTCTTAATGAGGCGTTTGAGGCTCTTCTCAAAATGATCTTAGCTACCCCATCAGCTTCTCCTACTACTCCTTTTCAAGAAACTCTTTCCTTATCAGTCTTAATGATCTACTCATGAAAAAAAATTCCCTTGCTTATTGTTTCCTTTATCATTGTTTAGGACATCCCCCGGTGCCTTAAGCCTGAAGCATCCTTGTGTAACCTCTTTTCTTGTCCATATGCTCTCCATATTTTTTCCAGACTCTACTTCAGTCCTACCTTTTTCCTTTTCCTTTTGACCTTCCCTTTCATGTCGACTCTCAATGGTGACTCTGTACATTGAACTTCTATATTCCTTATTGTCTGCATCACTCATTTGTAGAGTATTTGTTTTCATTTTATTTATCTTGTTGTTGTTGAGAATATACACAGCAAAACATACACCAATTCAATAGTTTCTACGTGTACAATTTAGTGACATTGATTACACTCTTCGAGTTGTGCAACTATTCTCACCCTCCTATTCTGAGTTGCTCCTTCCTCATTAACATAAACTCATTGCCCCCTAAGTTTCCTATCTAATCCTTCCAGTTGCTGTTGTCAGTTTGATCCCATCTAGATAGATCTTGAAAGAGTACAGTGTTCAAAGCAGGTAATAGAAAAACTCTATTGATTAAGGGTAAGGTTGCATAGCCAATTTATTGCAGTTGCTGTAGAGCATATTTTTATTATGTGGTTTATTTGTGTCTCCATTACACTATGAATTCCTTTGGAAAAGAGATAATGCTTCCAAATATATAGTTTATCTATGCCAGGTGCTGTGCTTGATACTATTTTATACCTCTTTTAACCCCTTATGACACCTGGCAGACAGCTAGACCTTAAAGAGATATTTTAAAAACATTTGGGGAAGAAAAAAAGAAAGGGAACTTGTGGTTTCGTTAGAGGTCTGTCTATGTGCCAAGCATTGTGGTAGATATTTTTATTTACATATTCTTACTTAGACTAAAAATAACTCTAGAAACTGGGTATTATTTTCCTTTTTTGCAAATAGAAAAACTAATAATATAAGATCTTAAATAGTTTGCCAAACATCACATTAATATGTCATAGAATTTGGGTCAATATTAATGATCCTGGTATGTAAAATTCATGTTTGTGGTTTTTTGGGGTTTTTTTTCCCCATTGTTTTATAAATTGTCTCCAGATGTTTACTCCATATGTTCTTGCTGGCTTCGTCTCATGTTTGTGAACATCAGAACATAAGCATTTATGTTAGTTCTATTGGTGTTTCCATGAAAATCTTTTTTGTGGAATCCTTCATCCTCTGTATATATGCCACATTCTAAAAAGACTGTCTTTATTTGTTGCTAATATCCACTACATTTTTGGAAGCTTATGAGCTCTAAGTTTTCAACAAAATGATACAGTTTTGTTGTAATAGTAGTTTAGATTTAGGCAGAAATACTATGTTTGAATTTTAAGAATGTATTTACATGAAGTGTTTTCACCAAGGATGTTTTTCCTAAATGAAATTAAGCTACTAGATATAATTTCCAGTTTCCAGGAAACTTCAAAACTCGGGAAAAAAACATCCTCAAGGAAGCAATTAGACAAATCCGGAAGGTAGGGCTTTATGTGGGACCAATCTTTGTGTTTCTTTAATAAATCAGTGACAAAGACCCCTCCCCCAAAAATAAATAAAAGAGGGGAGATGCTCATATAATAAAATTTTTTTAAAAAATTAACACACGTATGAATCAAATGTGTGGATCTTGTTTAGATCCTAATTCAAACAAATAACTGTTAAGAGATATTTTGGGGACATTTGAGGAAATCTGAATGTGTACTGTATATTAGATGACCATAAGATATTATTGTTAACTATATTATGTGTGATGATATCTTGGTGTCATATAAAGCTAATAAACAGTGTCCTTTTCAGTTATTACTCTGGTCCATTACATCCATTACATTTTCTTTTACACATACTGGAATCCAGTGACAGAGCAAGTGGCCTTCTCCTGAGCAGAGGAAGCAAATACACATTAATTTATGCTTCCACATGGAGCTCCCTCCCAAGGCCCATCACCTCTCTCTAACTCATTTCTTGGAATATCTTCCCTCAGCTAGAAATTCTTTTCTTACTTTCCAGCTTAGTCCAAGGACAGTACAGGGGTCCACAATAAAGCAAGCTTTTGTTTTTTCATATCTGATGATCCCTTTGTCAGTGAGACCGCTTTCATAAGGAGACATCACCTTTAGAACAGCAGTAATATATCATAATAAATTAGATTAACACCATTAGATGAGGCCACCAGCAGAAAGAATAAACGTGAATTATATTGCTACTGCAGTATTTTACTCACCATAAAGATCATACTCTGCCATTGTTATTTTAAACAAAGGTTTTGGTTTGATTTGTTTACTCTAACTTTGTTCTTTAACCACCACCAAGTTTCAAAATGGAATGCTGTTTAAAATCTAAAATCATTTTGTAGCCCCAAATAACCAACTTCAGAAAGACAATTAAGAAGATTGCAGTCTTCAAAGGGGGATATGGAAAGGAAGTAGCCAGACATAGACTCTTCTAACATTTTGTTTGTTTTCCAAGCACATTTCAAGAGGAATTAAGTAGTCATTAGCAGATAGTCTCATCATTCCCTCAAATCCAGTGTGAAATGATGTGACTAATGAACTAATAAATATATACATGCATACATTCACAGTTCTTAGCTAAAAATCAGTTTAAAAAAGTCAGGACCTCAGCATCTCAAATACAAAAATGTTGTAGAAACAACCTTTGGAAATTAAGGAAGGCTTCTGGAAGAAGTGGAATACCAATTAAACTACCTGGTAATTTTTTTAACTCCTTGAAGGTTGTAATTAAATGCATTCAATACATGATTAATAAATAAGATTCAGAAGGAAGCACATTGAAAGTGGTTCCATAATCAAGGAGATAAATGACTTAATGACACAAAAATTATGTAAAATATATATTGGCACTGGCTATCTTGGCTAAGATGAGCTAAGGTATGAGACATCTTGATGGAGAGCTCAGAGAATCTGATTTTGTTTAATCTCTGTGACTCTCTGACTAGAACAAATGACCCACTTTGGGACATTTGAAAAATGTGGAGACGAAATTCTAAGCATTTGTAGCTGGTAGTTCTTCAAAAAGACGTTTATATACATTACTTTCTGTTACCTATAAGACATCAAGAACATTTGAATAGCAAATTCTCTTCCCTCCCAGTCTTTATGTGCAAAGCATCTGTCACTCTTTCTAAGTATCTCCTGGGAAAAGAGGAAGGTGAAGCTACCAGTCTTCCCCCTCATTTCTTGACTGCACATAAATAAGGAAACAAAAATTAGAAGTGGAACCTAGGGCATGGATAGCCTTGTGATCCCACTTAACAAAGACCAGTGTGAAAATCTGTGATCCCTTAATATGTTTTAAAAGAACATTTTCAACAAATCTTTCTGAATGAATAAATAAGATAAAATAAATAAAAATATTTTATTTTGGCAACTATTACTCATTAAAACTAAGTGAATTAAGTGTTTTTAGGTAATTATAATGACTGCTGATTTAAGTAATGGATTAGTAAGAAATGGATTAGTATTTAATGATAAATAAATACCAATTAACTGTTATGTATATTTATTGACATTTAAGATTGAACCTATACTCAATGGAGTCCTGGTGGCACAGTAGTTAAGAGCTATGGCTGCTAACCGAAAGGTCAGTAGTTCAAATCCACCAGCCGCTCCTTGGAAACCCTATGAGGCAATTCTACTCTGTCCTGTTGTGTTGCTATGAGTTAGGATCGACAGGACAGCAACAGGTTTGGTTTTTTGGTTTTCTATACCCAATAAACCTTTAGATGTTAAATCAGAACATGTTTTAATCTTTTTTTCCAACACTAAGCTTTTCTTTACTAAGATTAAATTTCATACACTTATTTTTTTTGGAAGAAAGCAATCAAATCTTTCATTTTCTAAAAAGGAAAATGAAGGTCAAATAAGTGAAGTGACTTGCCCCATGTGACACAGCCAGGAGGTTGCAATGCTGGGGCCAGAACCAGTGTTCTAGGGTAAAAGTTTTATCCAGAGGTACAGGTCCAATTCAGACCCTGAGGCACCACTCACCTTCTGGTCAGGCTTACAAGTACATCAAACTTGGACATCATGATTCAAGGAAATAAGCAACAATGGCTAGGCTTCCATGTTGTATGGCCATACTGGACTTGATAAATCATGGATAATACTACCCCTTCCACTCATCCTCAAATTTCAATCTTCCACTCATTCAGTAAGTATGTAGTACCTCCTGTGGACCAAGCACTGTGCTAGGCACTAAAGGTACAAAGTGAATAAGGGCACTTCTTATCTTAGCGCTCTTGGCTCAACATCAAATAAATCAAATAAATACATCAATAATTGTAATTCCTTGACCATCAAATTAAGAAAGGTATATAAAACAAACTGTATTCTGAAGGTAGTATGCTAGGCACTCTTCATAAACAGCTGGTAGTTTATAAATTAGCATAACCCAGTCACACTTACTTGGCAATTACTATATAATAAGTCCCTTTTAAACTTTTATCTGACTCATTTAATCTTCATTACAGTATAAGATAGTATCTTCATTTCACAGCTAAGGGAGCAAGACAGAGAAGACTGACGACTTACCTAAGGTCCTACTATGGTCATTGCTGTCTCTCACAACATCATGGACTGCCTCCACTTTGTCTGTTTGCTTATTACCAGCCCAACAGGGACAACACCACCACCACCAACAACAACAAAAGTCTTAAAGTCATAGCATTTAAATGTATAACAAAAATGAACAACTTCTCATGTACCACTGAATAAGCAGACTGTGATTTTCCAATTGGCTGGGTGGAGAAACATCTGCTCCACAGATCCAGTTACTGATCCCAAGATCTACTTAATGCATTCTCCTAGACGACAGTCTAATCTGGCTTTACTCACCACAAAGTGAATTCGTATTTTAATTCCTACTTGGCTCCTAGGATTTGGGGGCTGGTTATCCTAACTCTCATACACGTTGCTTGCTCTCTCTTTCTTCACCATTTCCATCATCTCCTCCTTTAACACATGCGTACGTACAAGCAAACTTTATCCCTTACCCTAACTTTTTGAAAAATAACTTTATGGATGATTATCTCTCCCCTGCAGAGACACATCCTTTACAGATACTATTTTTCCCAGGGTAGCTCAGTGTGCATTTTAGATGGGATTATTGTACAAAAAATCAATACCAACTATTCCAAAATGATTGTTAAAGAACATTCGAACTCTTCCTTCAAGTCAGCCTCCTTTATGCAAACTTCATTTACACTGCAGGTAGAAATAGATAGATTTGTTGTCAGTTTTTAGAATTGCTCAAGTTTTCTCTGTTTAAATCCACTCTTTACAGAACTAGATAGAGTAGTAATGAAGAATCAAATGTACCTTCTTAACCTCTTTCAGCCCAAGTATTTTAATAGTCTCACTACCCACCCCATATTCCTGCCCCATGGGAAGATTCAGAGTTTATTCTTGGAGTAGAAATGAGATGAGATTAAAAAAAAAAAAAAATCAGAGGAAAGAATTTCTCAGAGAGAAACAGCAATACTACCAAAACATAGAACCAATTAAGAGACTTCTTGTGTTTTAAAGAAAATAACTTTTGCCAGCACTTAGCAACATAAAATGAACTACCAGCAAGCTTCACTTTGCCAATTTGGAAATATGTTAATATACAAAGTAGTTTTCTTTTTTCTTGGCTATGGAAAAAAAGTTTATTAAGAAAATCAATAGCATTGTCAAACATGTCTGGGGAAAGTTTTCTTAGAAAATTTTAAAAAAGCATTCAAACATTTTTTAGAGTTTTTTTGTAGAGATTAATTGTTATTTAAGAAACAAACACTGTTGTCTCATTACATATCCTAGTCTTCTACTTAGTAGACGATAAGGATGACACAGACACATCATTATAAAAGCTTCTGCAGCCATGCAGGATGTGTTCCCTTCCATTCCCTATTCTCTTTGACCAACAGGGCTCATCTAAAGAATATATGACCCTGACAGAGTAAAATTAACTACCTGTATATACATGGTCTGGGGCTAGTGAAGACTGTGCCCTGATTTGGTTCGCATACAGTTCTGCAAAGTACTAAAAGCTGTCTGCTTTCACTTCTTAAAATACTCACTTATTCACAAGCAATGTAATACTAATATTATTGAACTTCTGTTTGCATGTACAGGTTAATAACCATTCCTACCTAGTCATTAAAATAAGCTTTGTAGGAAGCACTGAATATAAATAGGCATATGAAAGAATTCAACCAAAATTATTTCTAAATATTCTTTTATTCAAATCATCTACTAATTTTCATTGTACGAGTTAATTAGTGACATGGGATATGTCTGCTAATTTTTGCACGATGTTACCTGCTATCCCACTATGAAATGCTTTGCAATATATGATATATTATG
Organism: Dugong dugon; assembly: GCA_030035585.1. Taxonomy (NCBI): domain Eukaryota; kingdom Metazoa; phylum Chordata; class Mammalia; order Sirenia; family Dugongidae; genus Dugong; species Dugong dugon. The sequence goes on along the minus strand of CM057475.1, from coordinate 33,805,576 downwards.
ACTGGGTTCTTCTGCATTTCCTTTGACTAAAAATGATCATATATTCTTCATCTGCAGCAAATATTTGAAAATAATTTACTCTAAAAGGTAAATGTATATATATATACTGCATATATACACGTATCTATATTCACACATGTACATATCTGAATATGAATGATATCTAATTAAGATCACAAAAAGATTTGATCCTGCACTTTCATTTTTTCACTGTATAACTCACATTAAAAATATTGATATTTCTGGCAAGATGTGTCTCAACCAGGAATGATTTAATCAGTATCTGGATGTATTAATTTCACATACGGATGAGGGGAAGGAAACACATTAACTGGAAAAGCAAGTGCATTGTTCCCTGCAAGGATATTGATTTGACATATGGATGGAACTTCACAACCATACTTTACTGGCAGGAATCTCTGGTGTGGCCCCTTAGGGCCAATTTTCCACTATAATTTCAAACATTTGGAAGCCACATTCTTTCACCAGGTTGCAAAATTATTCCTTTCTTATATCAAAAATTGATTCCTCTGAGTGAGGTTTCCATTTTAGCACAAATAATTGATTGCTATATGCCTTTATGAGACAGTAGGAAATATGCTTACTTCTTCAATATTCTTTTAATAAAAAATAGACTGGAATCCAGCAAGAACACTTAATCACATCAGGAGGGAGGTAAATTTGACTAACTCATTATTTTCTTAAGAAAGTGTTGAGAAAGGGAATTTTCTAAATAAGTTCTGATCTTTGCTAAATCTCTCTTCCTAGAAAGAAAGCCAATATCTGACTAAAGGTGACAAGGCAAACTTAGCCTCTATTTATCTTTCTTTACATTATTTGGGTAGGAAAATATACAAAGTAAAAGATGAAACTCAAAGTATTCTATAAACTCAAGAAGTAGATTGTGATCATTGTAGCAGAGTCATGTGCAGGGGGACTCTCTAGTTTGTTAATTATTAAAGGAAATAAAATCAGCATCTTCACTGTTACTAGATGATCTTCCATTTGATGCTTTATATACAATTTTTTTAAGCAACATGAAAAGAACTGGGGAACCTCTGCTATCTCTAATTACAATAACTTAAAAAAATATATTTAAGGTGAAACTTGAAGATCACCTTTCCAGTTCACCCATCTTTTAATTTCACAAATGAAGAAACAAAATCTAGGAGAGATGTATCAGTTAAAGTTCAACCAGAGAAACAGAACCAGTAGAAGGTATATATGAAGGGATTTACTGCATGGAATAGGCTTACATAATTGTGGGGCTGGCTAGGCAAGTCTGAAATCCATAGGGTAGGTAATTCAGAAGAGCAAGATGGAACTCTTGGACGTAAGCTGAAGCTGCAGTCCACAGGCAGAATTTCTTTTCTTGGGGAAAACCTCAGTTCTTCTCTCAAGGCCTTTCAAGTGATTGAGTCATGACCACTCAAATTAACTAGAATAATCTTTACTTAAAGTCAACTGATTATGAATCTTAATCACACTTACAAAATGCCCCCACAACAACATCTAGACTAGTGCTTGATTGAATAACTGGGGACTATCGCCTAGCCAAGTTGACACATAAAACTGACTATTACAGAGAGTAAGTGACTCCCTCAGAGTCACAAAATTAGTAACAACATTCTGACTTTCAATTCAGTCAAATATTAAAATAGCTCTTACTTCATATAGTTAGCATGGGATAAAAGATTCCATCATTCATTGAATTCTTATATGTACAGGAGACAAAGAAAATGCTAGCATACATGTAGACTCGCACCCAGGTCAACCTTAGAAACAAGGCATCAAGAACAAAAGTTAGCCAAGAATTTTATCTGGAATGAGAAAAGTCCCGTAAGAGGCATGGTGAACACTAATATATGGTGACTGCCTATATAACCAAAAGGGCTTCTAGTGTGCTGAAGGGATTATTCATATGGTGAATGAAACATTAATTGTTCTAGATCACATAGAGGCTTCCGTTGGCCATGAGGGAAAAGGGGAAAAAAATTGGAGCACAAGGTGACAGGACCAAAACAGAGACTGAGATGACAATTTTCATTGTCTGTTGTGTGTGTACCTTGTTGTCTTAGGCTGAGTTCTCTAGAGAAGCAAAACTCATGAAGAATATATACATAGAGAGAGAGAGAGAGAGAGAGATTTATCTCAAAGAAAAGGCTCACCTGATTGTAGAGGCTGGCAAGTCCCAAGCTCATCAGTCAGGAGTCAGGCTGAAGCTTTCTCCTGACTCATGTAGCAGCAGGGGCTGATGAACCCAAGATTAGCAGGTCAGACAGCAGACTGCTGGCTCACACACTAACACATAACTATAAACATCACAGTCCAACCCTTGTCAACTTGGCACCTGAACACATTTTCTTCAACCATACACAATCCCTAAATAAAGACAATTACAAAATCATACTGTGACTAATATGATACAACATGCATACCATTGAAAATGCACTAGCCCTGTTTACATCTTATATTTTATAAGTGAAGAAGACAAAAATATTTAATGCACACATAGAAGGAAGAAATACTCATAACAACTACAGTCCTTGTATCTGCAACTGGTCATGTGGTCATAACTGGTATTTAGAATTACCTTCTTCCATTACCCATTCTGTATTCCCTTTACCCTCAGCAAGCACCTCAGCTGGTCATGGTTATATGCCTGATGGGGTGACCCAAACCTTCATTCCTGAAGGGTCTGGGCTATCAGTAGTCATGTCTGAGTTAGGTTGCTGTAGTTTTCCACTGACTTTAATCACAGGGCATGGTAGTACTAAGAGACACTCTAAGTGATCTCCTGTATTCCAGACATACTCCTTTTTATCCCCATTATGCAACATCGATCCAATAACCCCTTGGTAGACAGGGTCAATCACACTAGCCAGTATGGTAACTTTCTTTTTTGCCTGTTGATCCAAAGGCATGTTGAACCCAAAGTGGCGAAGTGGAATTCTTATCTTCCAGTTCAATGGAATCTGTGTTGTGTTTCCAAGTGGGAGCATTCCTCCATTTAGAATTAAGATCTCTAGACCTGTAGAGCATAGGGTCATAGGAACAGGAAGCAAAAATTTTGCAGTTGGGTCACTAGGGGTAATAGAGAATGGTGTACTCCCATTGATTCCTGGATCTACCCCTTGATTCCTGGACCTGTGAATCCTGGATATGGAAGAAACAGTGCCATATATTGGATGTTGATTTAGAACATATATACCCTCCATTGCTCCAACTCTGTAAAATGTTGCCACCTAGCTGGTGCTGTAATCATATCTTTAGAAGGCCATTCCATCATTCTATTAAGCCAGCTGCTTCATGATGATGGGAAACATGGTAAGAGAAGTGAATTCCATGAAAATTGGCCCATTACTGTACTTCATTTGCTGTGAAGTGATGCTGTGTGGGATACCATGATGATAGCTCACGGTGGATATGAGTCCAAGCAAGGTAGCTTTGGCAGAAGCACTGCATGCAGGAAAGACAAATTTGAATCCAGAGTAAGTGTCTATCCCAGTAAGAACCAAATGCTGCCTTTCCATGTGGCAGCAGTCCAATGTAATCAACCTGTCAGTAGGTTGCTAGCTGATCACCTTGAGGACTCAGTGCTTGACTCTGCTGCTGGCAAATTGAGCATTCAGTAGTGTCTGTAGCCAAGTCAGCTTTGGTGAGTGGAAGTTCATGTTGATGAGCCCGTGCATAGCCTACATCCCTGCCACCATGGCAAGTTTGTTCATGAGCTCATTGTGCAATGAGAGTGGCTGAGGAACAGGATGACTGGTTTCTACAGAATGTGTCATCCTATCCACCTGACTGTTAAAATCCTCCTTTGCCCCCTGAGGTACTGAATTAGTGGGCTGCGGGCTGTGGGGACCATGATCTTAAGGAATATCTAGTTCAATTGGCATAACACAGTTTATAAAGAAAAGTTCTACATTCTACTTCGGTGAGCAGTGTCTGGGATCTTAAAAGCTTGTAAGTGGCATAATATAGTTTATAAGGAAAATGTTCTGCATTCTACTTTGGTGAGTTGCATCTGGGGTCTTAAAAGCTTGTGAGTGGCCATCTGAGATACTCCAGTGGTCTCACCCCTTCGGGAGCAAGGGAGAATGAAGAAAACTAAAGACAAAAGGGAAAGATTAATCTAAAGGACTAATGAACCACGACTACCACAGCCTCCACCAGACTGAGTCCAGTACAACTAGATGGTGCCCAACTACCACCACTGACTGCTCTGATAGGGATCATAATAGAGGGTACTGGACAGAGCTGGAGAAAAGTGTAGAACAAAATCCAACTCACAAAAAAAGACCAGACTTACTGGCCTGACAGAGGTTGAAGAAACCCCATGAGTATGGCCCATGGACACCCTTTTAGCTCAGTAATGAAGTCACTCCTGAGATTCACCCTTCAGCAAAAGATTAGACAGTCCCATAAAACAAAATGAGACTAAAGGGAAACACCAGCCCAGGGACAAGGACTAGAAGGCAGGACAGGACAGGAAAGCTGGTAACAGGAAACCCAAGGTTGAGAAGGGAGAGTGTTGACATGTCATGGTCTTGGTAACCAATGTCACAAAAACAATATGTGTACTAATTGTTTAATGAGAAGCTAGTTTGTTCTGTAAACCTTCATCTAAAGTACAATTGAAAAAAAAAAAATCCCCTTCTGCCAAGCTTATTCTTTGGTGAGCATTCACATGAGACACAAATACCTTCACTTCCTTGGCCCATTCAGAGAGGTTTATCTTCATACATTTTCCCCATATCTCCATGTCACAAATTTTCCAATCATATTCATTCCAATTCCCTGACCATCCAGCCAAACCACTGGCCACACTCCATCAATCAGTACACAATTGCACATCTGGCCATCTCTCTTTCCAAGCAAAGTGAACAATCAGGTTCACTGCTTGAAGTTCTGCCTACTGGAAGGATTTTCTTTCACCACTGTCCTTCAAGGAGGTCCCAGAAAGGGGCTTCAGTGCTGCCACTGACCACTTTTGAGCGGTGTCTGCACATTGCACAGAATCATCTGTAAACTAGGCACGAGTTTTCTCTTCCTCAGTCAACAGATCATAAGAAACCCGCCATGAGGCCATAAGTGCAGACTGGGAAAGGGCAGGTAATATGGCAGGAATGGAAGGCCATAGGCATTTTGGCCACTTTCTCATGCAACCTACTTGTGCCTTTTTTTTGTATATATCGCTTCCATTTAAAGATGGAGTGCTGCTGTGCACATCCAATTTAATGACTCTGTGGGTCAGAAAAAAACAAGTTCATAATGTCAGATGGCAGGCCACAGGTTCACGGGCTGCAGAGGCTGGCGAAGCCAAGATTGGCACATAAGATGGCAGGTTGCTGGCTCACAGGCTGTGGTGGCTGATGAATCCTAAGATAAGCAGGAGATACAGCAGGCCACTGGCACAAGTCCCAAGAATGGGACACCAGATGATGATGAGCCAGATGCAGGATCCAGAGCAAGCAAATAAGTTTTGCCAGAACAACCATATGTATATTGGATGCTAGCCCCACCTCTGTGGAAACTCATATTACAATTTATTGGCTGATCACATCAGATCACATCATGGAGGATGACTACATCATTACATAACTGTCAAATTATTACATAACTGCCAAACTACATCATTATATAACTGCCAAACCACTGAGAATCATGGCCCAGCCAACTTGACACACAACCATAACCCTCACACATGCAAATTATTATCCAAATATCATTAGTAAAATAGTTAGTTCTTATTAACGTGAGAGGAGTTTGGAACTATTTAGGGTCTGCATCAAGCTGAGTCCTACTTTAAGGTTAGCCCAGTGTAAGAACACAGCCTGTCTACAGGAACCCTCTACACTGGGTTTACATAAACCAGAGCTTCCCAGTCATGTGCAAAGGTATGGGAGATGTAAAACATTGGTCAGGGATATGCTGAAACACTAATGCCCACAATGCTCACAACAGCTAGATGAAGTCAATGCACACAAAGCTCCAGGACAGTAACCTCTGGCTACAAGGAGATTCTTCCATTTACCCTATATCCATTTACTTCCATATTGTTCACTATGTGTGCTGTTATGATAAAGAGATGGGGATGAAAAGAAGCACTAAATTCATTATGTAATATACATTTTTAAAATGCCTTCTATGCACAGATATCACATTTAAATGCAAAGGGGTTGTGAGAGAAGCAAGGGAGGAGAAGCAAAACTAAAATGCCAATCAAAGACTTGAAATATAACACTGAATAATAAACATACCAAATAGGACACTTTGAAGAACTAAGAACAAGTCACACAACATTGCAAGCAAAAGATCAAAAGGAACTGTGTAAATTGAATTGATGAGCTGAAAAGGACTTAAGGTAAAGAAAACGTAGTATAATAAGAAGGAAGTGAGGGCAGAAATTAGGAAAGGAGGAAAGTTGAATGAATTGTGGGCTGTGTTATTTGAGGAAAGCTTCATAAAAAATATGACATCTCCAATCCAATCTATCATGGGTTTATCAAAGAAGAAAATCTCGTACTCTGTTAGGAGTGAAAGAAAAGGAGTTTTACTGAGGAATAATAACAGCTATAGTTGAGCAGCACTAAGTAAAACAGCAAAGTGCTCTGCAGTTCAAGCAAAGAAAAGGGTCTATACACATAGAGAACAAAGGAAAGGTAGGGGGTTAGTGACTGATTGTAAATAAGATCAGCTTCATCTTGAGGTCCTTTGAAATGTAAAGGTCGACCACTTAGAGAGAAGTGAGTTACAGCTTAGGTGAGAGGTTCCAGTTGGTTCGGTTATACATGATTTTAGAATTGTAGCTGTTTATTCATTTTTTCCCAGGAGTAAATTGTTTTCTTCTTGACACATTCCTTCCGAATGGTTTACATTCTAACTCATTAGGTTAGTCATGAAACAATTGTTTACATCTTGACACACCCTTCCTAAATGGCTTGGATCCCAACCTTCTGCTTTCTGAAAATGCATGTTGGCCCCATCATTCATGGTCTGACAGGAGTGCCTCTAGTTTGAAAATTTTCTGTTGTTTACCAGGTTAAAAATAAAACAAACCAACAAACTATTATTTGGGCCTGAGGTGCAAGCAGGGCAGGCCCCTGAATGTTTCTGTGGTGATCCAGAAGAGGAATAATGGGAGTCTGTAAAAACAGACCTGATTTGCTTAATAATGGAGACAAGTGTTTCTCCCGTCCACGAACAGTTTGCCTAGCATGCAATGCTTCCTGACTTATTCCTGCGCTAAAATGGTTCCCTAAAATAATTTTTCTCTACTCTGCTCAGTAATATGCAGGCTAAGCTATTCTAAATAGTTCCTGGATCTCAATTTGTGGGAAGTTAGATTAACCCGTATTTCTAACTACTGACCATTTTTATTCATTTTCTGGCATGAAATCTGAAGACTCTGAAGTCATTTTCCAGGTGATAAATAAAATACATCATTTCCCTTCACCCTCTACACACCCATGACAATTCTAGTTCCTTTTCAGACTGAATACCTTCTTCGAATACTTTGTTCTACAATCAAAGCAGTGTTTGAATTTGCTGCCCTCACGAAAAGACCACAGAAACACAGGATCTGAGAGAGCATCTGCACAACCTGCCTTCTTGCAGCCCCTGCCTCCTTCTTGTTCATTCATTTGACAGCTATGGGCATTGAGGCCCAGCTATGAGCCAGGGACAGTACTCAGCACTGGAGACATGATCATGACAACCTCTGCTTTCTTGGAGTTGACTACCAATCCAGAGACCAATTATAAACACAGGTGCTGCAAGGAGAAGCATGGGCTGCTGTGATATAGAGGAAGGAGTCAAACATAGTCTGAAGGATCAGAAAAAGCTTCTCAGGAGAAGTGATGTGTCAGCAGCTGGGGCTTTAAGGATGATCAGGAATTGGCCAGGAGACTATATTATCACCCCCAGGTGTTCAGTCTCTGTTTTTCTCAGGCTCCTAAGTGCACCCCCAAACTGGTGTCTCATGCTAGCTTTCCTTCCCCAGGAGATACTGCATTTCCCCTATTATCAACCCCCTCCCAATGAAAAAGAAAGCCCTGCCTCACATTATCTTAAACAGCACTTACAGTTGCATCATCTGAGGTCAACATTCTGACTCTACTACTTACAAGCTATGTAAGTAATACAAGTCATATTTCTCTTCTAAGCCCCACGTTCCTCACCTGTAAATAGGATAATACATACCCATCTGATGGCTTCATAGGGAAAAGAATGAATAAAATAGTATGGTTACTGTTGTTACATCTTAAAGGAGAATTAAAGAGGAAATGTTATCAATTTCATTTGGGCCAGTTGCCTGCAAAACACCCATCTCCAACTATGTCTGCACTTCCTCATTATCATCATCATCAAACTAACACATATCATTCATTATTATGGTGAATGTGCATAGAGGCACTATAGAAACATTTATTCGTTCATTTAGTTCTCCTCAAAATTCTATAATATTAATATTACATCCCAAATTTACAAATGGAGAAATAAGGCAGGAAGAGATTAAATAACTTGCGGAAAGTCGAAAGCAGTTGTGCCTGTTAGTAAATCGTGGATGACTTCCCTTCATCTCCCAACCATCTGCTTTTAGGTCTTCTCTTCTTATTGTACCCCAACTATTATTTCCTGTGGTTTTCATTAAAAGCTAGAAGTAGCCTGTTCCATCCTTTTCTTTATAGCACAACGCAGAGCTGTCTTTTACATGCTTGTAATACATTTCACAAATGCCATCTTGACCGAGTTTTGATCCTGGCTAGAAGCCAGTCAACTCTTCTTCTTGAGCATCTGATTAAGTTCATTTTCTAACCACTGCCCTTATTGGGTTCTCATACTCCTGGGTCACTATGCACTGCCCTAGTCGCCCTCAGGTCAGGGACAACCCCTATGTCCCAGAGCCTGTAAAATTATTCAAAATACCCAATTCCCAGGAAGCCTGGGAAACCTAGTAACCCCACCAGAACTCGTAACCCCATCCTGCTTGCAATCCAGAAGCCATCGCCTATAACTTCAGCTTGCTTATACCCTATCCTGGGTGCAACCTCCCTAAGTGGCCCTGCGTTATGAACTGCTGTGAACACCAAGGACTGCAAGTATAACAAATCTTTAAACTTTTCCAGCCTCCCACTCTTGATTCGTGTTCTATCTTACCATACTGCAAACATTTGTATTGTAGCAAGCTAAAACATGTAATCATAGAACTTTTCAAGAAGCTTCTTGAATAGGCCAAAGCACAGAGTTGCAGAATGTTACAGTACTCCACTATACAGTCACCGTTGGAAAGGCTGATTCCATTGAGTGGTAGAGCAGAAGCAGTTAAAATGAGGCCTCTTGCCAAAAGTATTAGATGTCCTTTTAAGCAACAAGAATCACCTCTATCCATCGACAGCAGTGTGGGCATCCATCAAGCCTCATGGCTCAGTGACTCTGTTCAGTCTCTGGATTAAGTTCAGAGAAATAAATAGAAAAAAGATGATACTGTCAGAGAACCTTGCTTGTTTTTGTAACTCTGGGATATTTTGGCTATTGATGATCACCATCAATGTCTAAGATAACAATGAGATACTTGCTTATTTTCTCAGCTGAAACTCATGTGAGGCTTTCTTTGAAATAGACGGGAAATCAAGACTTCTAAGTAGTGTATGCCCAAAGTACTTTCACAGAGGTCATTTTCAAAAGAAAGCAGAATCTATTATCATTTGGGGGCAAAACTAAGAATATACTGTATAGAGTGAGGTCAGGTCTTGGTTATCTAGTGCTCCTATAACAAAAATACTACAACTGGATGTTTTTAACAAACATAAATTTATTCTCTCATAGTCTAGAAGGCCAGAAGTATGAATTCAAGGTGCTAGCTCCAGGTGAAGTCTTTCTCTCTTTGTCAGCTCTAGGGGAAGGTCCTTGTCACCAATCTTCCTTGGATCTAGGAGTTTCTCAGTGCAGGGACCCTGGGTCCAAAGGACATGCTCTTCTCCTGGCTCTTCTTTCTTGGTGGTATGGGGTCCCCTCCTCTCTGCTAGCATCTGTCTTTTATACCTCAAAAGAGATTGACTCAAGATACAACCTAATCCTATAGACTGAGTCCTGCCTGATTAACATAACTGCCTCTAATCCTGCCTCATTAACATCATAGAGGTTAGGATTTACAACACATAGGATAATCACATTAGATCACAAAATGGTGGACAACCACGCAATACTGGGAATCATGGTCTAGCAAGTTGACACACATTTTGAGGGGGGGGGGCACAATTCAATCCACTTGTAGGGTAATACATTCAGCTAAATGCTTTCCCTCCTAATGGGGGAAACTTTACTCATCCCTGAAGCATGCTGGGGATGAACTCGGGCTAGGGTACAAGGCCAGGAGTGGCATGACTGGGCTGGTGGCCAAGGCCGAGGAATGCCTTATCAACAGAAAGGAAAATATCTGAACCTGGATATATAGTCTCTGGGAGAGCTAGACACTCAGAGACTTGGAAGAAAAACAATAAACCTTAGCCCCAGCTGGAACTGTATATAAGCTTGTGTCCCTTGCTAGGCAGTAGTGGAGTGCTAACCTGAGTCCAGCCGCTGCCCTGGACTGCCCTATACATAGGTTCCCCAAGTAAACCATATGTCTTGATAGCTGGTTCCAGAGTCTTTCTTTGGTCTCTTAGCTACGTGGCCAACCTTGTGTCCAGATGGCACTGCCTTATCACTCAACACTATAGCAGGTAATAATAGAAGAATTAAGACTATAAGAGAATGAGGAGGCGGGGCCAAGATGACAGAGTAGTCAGACGCTTCTGGTGGACCTTCTTACAACAAAGACCCAGAAAAACAAGTGATTCGATTATATATGGCATTCTGGGAGCCCTGAACATCAAAGGCAGAGTTGATGAACCAGACAGAGTGGCAGGCAGAGGGGGAGGGAGAGACAGTTCAGAAGCAGGGAAGAGTTGCCAGACCTGACCCGGTGAGAGCCTGAGCCCATCAGGACTGAGCAGCTTGTGGGTGAGCGGTGTGGCAGGCAAACACCCATTCTCAGGAGGTAAGTTTTCCAAACCACGAGAGACCCACCTCCAGAGAGTCTACACAGCCAACCAGAACCAGTGAGAAGCAGCCCTTGATCCAGAGAAAGATAAGTAATTGTGTACAGCCTACTGTGGGGATCAAAAACACTCCCCTTAGGGAAAAACCTCTCTCCCACTTACCTCCCCGCTCCCTGCTCTGCGCTGGTTCCCGGACCGGCTTCAACAATTACCAAGTCCCCTGGGCCAGAAGTAGGATCTGTCACACGCCTGGTGCCATTCTTCCTGCCTTGGAGAGTGAACACATTAACAAACAGGGGAAAAAATAAACTACCGGATCCCCTAAGCCAGGAACTTAGGGTGGGCACAGCTCATTTGCCCAGGCAAGGGCATAAGGGATCTACAGACTTTGAGTGCCTTTCTCCCTGCATAGACTTGTGTGGGCCCATCTCAACAGCATTGGCCCTCATTACTGCAGTACAACAGGATATATACCAGAACTCTAACTTCAACTGTTTCAGCTGTGAAGTGGCAGGTTCTTGACATCTGACTCTGCTCTGCCCATTAAGCAGGGTCTTCACCTATACATGTCAGGGGCCTGAGGACTGGTGGCTCCACCCATGCCACCTAGCCACCTGAGATAGGGGCCCATGAATAAGAGGTGCCCCCCAGTCCTTACAGCTAACAGCATTAGGTACTCATAGTCCAGCTGCAAAACCCACCCACCTACTTGCTCTAGAGAACAGGGACACGCCTTCCTCCTGGACACGGGGCAGCCATCAGCCCCCTGCCTTACTCAGAGTGTATCTCCCTGCTGCATCCAGATGGCTGTGCCTACACCAATCATCCATGCCTGTCTAGGACTGTAAGTGAGAGCCTACACAACACACTTGGTGGCTATCTACCTGGGCACCTGAGCTGAATCCATACAGAAGGAGTGTGAGGACTCTTGAGCTCACATAAATAGTAACAGATCTAACCACTTGGTGACAGGACATTAGAGCTTCAAAGTTGCCAATAATCAAACTAGCTCATACAAGCAGCCTATTTGGGCATATCAAAACAAAACAAGAAGCTAGGACACAGTAAGCAAACATAAAATAAATAAATATAATAACTTACTGATGGCTTGGAGACAACAGTTGATCTCAAATCACATAAAGAGGCAATCCATGATGTCTTCAGCAAGCTCCCAAAATAAAGAATCTAGAAACTTTCCAGAGGAGGAAAATTTCTTGAATTACTGGAGGCAGAATACAAAACACTAGCATACAGAACTCTTCAATAAATTAGGAAGGAAATTAAGCAAAATGCAGAACATGCAATAGAGGAAATTAAAAAGATTAGAGAAGAGCATAATGACAAATTTAACAGGCTGAAAGAATCTATAGAGAGACAGCCATCAGAAATCCAGAAGATTAACAATAAAATTTCAGAATTAGACAACTCAATAGAAAGCCATAGGAGCAGAATTGAGGCAATGGAAGTCAGAATTAGTGAGAATGAAGACAAAGCACTTGACACCAAATTATTTGAGGAAAAATCAAATAAAAGGATTAAAAAAATGTAGAAATCCTAAGAATGACGGGGGACTCTATCAAGAGGAATATCCTATGAGTGACTCGAGTACCAGAATGAGGGAAATAACAGAAAATACAGAGAGAATTGTTGAAGATTAGTTGGCAGAAAACTTCCCTGATATCATGAAAGATGACAAGATATCTATCCAAGATGCTCATCGAACCCCACATAAGGTAGATACCAAAAGAAAGTCACCAAGACATATTATAATCAAACTGCCAAAACAAAAGATAAAGAGAGAATTTTAAGAGCAGCTAGGGATAAACAAAAGGTCGTCTACAAAGGAGAGTCAATAAAAATAAAGTCGGACTACTCAGCAGAAACCATGCAGCCAAGAAGGTAATGGGATGACATATTATAAAGCTTTCAAGGAAAAAACAGCCAACCCAGAATTATATATCCAGCAAAACTGTCTCTCAAATATGATGGCAAAACTAGGGTATTTCCAGATAGACAAAAGTTTAGGGAATTTGCAAAAATGAAATCAAAACTACAAGAAATATTAAAGGGAGTCCTCCTGTTAGAAAATCAGTAACATCAGATAACAACCCAAGACTAGAACACAGGACAGAGCAGCCAGATATCAACCCAGATAGAGAAGTCACAAAAATAAATCAAAGCTATAACACTGAAAATAGGGAAACAAAAGTCAATATGTAAAAGATGACAACATTAAAACATAAAAGAGGGACATAAAAAATGTAGATATATATTTTGCATATGGAGAGGAAGCCAAGACAATATAAAGAAATAAAAGACTGGTATAAACTTAGTAAAATAGGGGTAAATATTAAGGTAACCACAAAGGAAACTAACAATCCTACAAGTCAAAATAAAAAACTAAAAAATTTAAGACTCAGCAAACACAAAATCAACAACAATGAAAAAGATGAAAAGAAAATACATAAAGAAAAACAACACAGCACGGAAAATTAAGTGGAACAAAGAAACTGAACAACACACAAAAAAAGACATCAAAATGACAGCACCAAACTCATACGTATCAATAATTATGCTGAATGTAAATGGACTTAATGCACCAATAAAGAGACAGAGTGGCAGATTGGATAAAAAAAACATGATCCATCTATATGCTGCCTACAAGAGACACACCTTAGACTTAAGAACACAAACAAACTAAAACTCAAAGGATAGAAAAAATATATAAAGCAAACAACACTCAAAAAAGAGCAGGAGTGGCAATATTAATCTCTGACAAAAAAAGACTTTAAAGCAAAATTCATCATAAAGGATAGAGAAGGACACTATATAATGATTAAAGGGTCAATACACCAGAAGGGCATAAGTATAATAAACATTTACGCACCCAATGACAGGCTCCAAAATACATAAAACAAACCCTAACAGCACTGAAAAGAGAGATAGATAGCTCCACAATAGTAGTAGGAGACTTCAACACACCTTTTTCGGTGAAAGACAGAACATTCAGAAAGAAGCTCAGCAAAGACACAGAAGGGCTAAATGCTACAATCAACCAACTTGATCTCGTACACATATACCGAACACTCCACCCAACAGCAGCCAAGTATACTTTGTTTTCCAATGCACATGGAACATTCTCCAAAATAGACCACATATTAACCATAAAACAAGCCTTCACAAAATCCAAAGCATTGAAATATTACAGAGCATTTTTTCTGACCATAAAGCCCTAAAAGTAGAAATCAACAACAGAAAAAGCAAGGAAAAAAAATCAAACACATGGAAACTGAACAACACTTTGCTCAAAAACTACTGGATTATAGAAGAAATTAATGATGGAATAAAGAAATTCATAGAATCAAATGAGAATGAAAACACATCCTACCAGAACCTTTGGAACTCAGCAAAAGCAGTGCTCAGAGGTCAGTTTATAGCAATAAATGCACACATCCAAAAAGAAGACAGGGCCATAATCAAAACATTAACCCTACAACTGAAACGAGTAGAAAGAGAGCAGCAAAAGAAGCCCTCAGGCACCAGAAGAAAGGAAAAAATAAGAATTAGAGCAGAATTAAATGAAATAGAGAATAGAAAAACAATTAAAGAGTTAACAACACCAAAAGCTGGTTCTTTGAAAAGATCAACAAAACTGATAAACCAATGGCCAAACTAACAAAAGAAAAACAGGAGAGGAAGCAGATAACCTGTATAAGAAATGAGACAGGTGATATCACAACAGACTCAAATGAAATTAAAAGAATCATAACAGAATACTATGAAAAACTGTACTCTAACAAATTTGAAAACCTAGAGGAAATGGACAAATTTCTAGAAACTCACTGCCTACCTAAACTAACACAAACAGAGGTAGAACAACTAAATAAACCCATAACAAAAGAGATTGAAAAGGTTATTTAAAAACTATCAACAAAAAAAAGCCCTGGCCCAGATGTAGAATTTTACCAAACTTTCAGAGAAGAGTTAACACCGCCACTACTAAAGGTATTTCAGAGCATAGAAAAGGATGGAATACTCCCAAACTCATTCTATGAAGGCAGCATAACCCTGATACCAAAACCAGGTAAAGACACCACAAAAAAAGAAAATTACAGGTCAATATCCCTCATGAACATTGATGCAAAAATCCTCAACCAAATTCTAGCAAATAGAATTCAACAATATATCAAAAAAATAATTGACTATGATCAAGTGAGATTTATACCAGGTATGCAGGGATGGTTCAACATTAGAAAAACAATCACATGAATAAAACAAAAGATAAGAACCACATGATCTTATCACTCGATGGAGAAAAGGCATTTGACAAAGTCCAAAACCCATTCATGATAAAAATTCTCAACAGAATAGGAATAGAAGGGAAATTCCTCAATATAATTAAAAGCACTTATGCAAAGCCAACAACCACCATCATCCTAAATGGAGAGACTTTGAAAGCACTCCCGTTGAGAATGGGAACCAGACAAGGATGCCCTTTATCACCACTCTTATTCAACATTGTGCTGGATGTTCTAGCCAGAGCAATTAGGCTAGAAAAACAAATAAAGAGCATCCAAATTGGTAGAGAAGAAGTCAAAGTATCTCTATTTGCAGATGATATGATCTTAGACACATAAAACCCCACAGAATCCAGAAGAAAACTACTGGAACTAATGGAAGATTTCAGCAAAGTTTCAGGATACAAGATAAACATACAAAAATTAGTTGGATTCCTTTACACCAACAAAGAGAACCTCAAAGAAGAAATCACCAAATCAGTACCATTTACAATAGCCCCCAAGAAGATAAAATACTTAGGAATAAATCTAACCAGAGACGTAAAAGACCTATACAATGAAAACTACAAGACACTACTGCAAGAAACCAAAAGAGAGCTGCATAAGTGGAAAAACATACCTTGCTCATGGATAGGTAGACTGAACATTGTGAAAATGTCTATTCTACCCAAAGCGATCTACAGATACAATGCAATCCCAATCCAAATTCCACCAGTATTTTTTAACGAGATGCAGAAACAAATCACCAGCTTCATATGGAAAGGGAAGTGGTTCCAGATAAGTAAAGCATTACTCAAGAAGAAGAACAAAGTGGGAGGCCTCACACTACCTGATTTTAGAACTTATTATACCACCACAGTAGTCAAAACAGCCTGGTACTGGTACAACAACAGACACATAGACCAAAGGAACAGAACTGAAATCCATACATAAATCATCCACCTATGAGCAGCTGATATTTGACCAAGGCCCGAAGTCCATTAACTGGGTAAAGACAGTCTCTTTAACAAATGGTGCTGCCATAACGGGACATCCATCCACAAAAAAATGAAACACCTCACCTCACACCATGCACAAAAACTAACTCAAAATGGATCAAAGACTTAAATATAAAATCCAAAACAATGAAGATCATGGAAGAAAAAATAGGGACGACGCTAGGAGCCCCAATACATGGCATAAACACAATACAAACCATAAGTAACAATGCACAAGCACCAGAAGAGAGAGTTGAAAACTGGGAGCTCCCAAAAATCAAAGAGTTATGCTCATCAAAAGACTTCATCAAAAGAGTAAAAAGACAACCTACAGACTGGAAAAAAAATTTTGGTTATGACAAATCTGATCAGCATCTAATCTCTAAAATATACAAGATACTGCAAAACCTCAACAACAAAAAGACAAATAACCCAATTAAAAAATGGACAAAGGATACGAACAGACACTTTGCCAAAGAAGATACTCAGGCAGCTAATAGACACATTAAGAAATGCTGATGATCATTAGCCATTAGAGAAATGCAGAACAAAACTACAATGAGATATCATCTCACCCCAACAAGGCTAGCATTAATCCAAAAAACACAAAATAATAAATGCTGGAGAGGTTGTGAAGGACTGGAACACTTATACACTGTTGGTGGGAATGTGAAATGGTACAACCACTTTGGAAATTGATTTGGCTCTTCCTTAAAAAGCTAGAAATAGAAGTACCATATGATCCAGCTATCCCGCTCCTTAGAATATATCCTAGAGAAATAAGAGCCATTACACAAATAGACATATGCACACCCATGTTCATTGCAGCACCGTTCACAATAACAAAAAAGATGGAAACAACCTAGGTGCCCATCAATGGACAAACGGATAAACTAATT
This sequence comes from Dugong dugon, assembly GCA_030035585.1. Taxonomy (NCBI): domain Eukaryota; kingdom Metazoa; phylum Chordata; class Mammalia; order Sirenia; family Dugongidae; genus Dugong; species Dugong dugon. The sequence goes on along the minus strand of CM057475.1, from coordinate 33,788,357 downwards.
GTGGCATATCCACACAATGGAATACTATGCAACAATAAAGAACAACGATGGAGCCATGAAACATAACATGGAGGAAGCTGGAGGTCTTTATGCTGAGTGAATTTAGTCAGTTACAGAAGGACAAACATTGTATAAGACCACTATTATAAGAACTCAAGAAAAGGCTGAAACACAAAAGAAAACATTCTTTGATGGTTTGAGGGTGCGGAGGGAGGGTGAGGGTTATTTTCTAACTAAATATTAGATAAGAATTATCTTAGGTGAAAGGAAGGACAGCACACACTACAGGGGAAGTCAGCACAAATGGACTAAACCAAAGCTAAGAAATTTCCTGAATACAATCAAACACTTTGAGGGAGAGTGTAGCAGGGGTAGGGGTCCTGGGACCATGCTTTCAGGGGACATGCAGGTCAATTGGCATAACAAAGCTTATTAAGAAAATGTTCTGCATCCTACTTTGGTGAGTGGCATCTGGGGTCTTAAAAGCTTGCAAGTGGCCATCTAAGATGCATCAATTGGTCCCAACCACCTGGAGTAAAGGAGAATGAAGAACACCAAAGACACAAGGAAAGTAGTAGCCCAAGAGAAAGAAAGGGCCACATAAACCAGAGACTTCATCAGCCTGAGACCAGAATAACTAGATGATGCCCAGCTACCACCAATGACCACTCTGACAGGGAACACAACAGAGAGTCCCGGATAGAGCTGGAGAAAGGTAGGGTGCAGAACTCAAATTCTAGTAAGAAGAGCAGACTTAATAGTCTGACTGAGACTGGAGGAACCCTGGCAACATGGCCCTTGTATTCTCTGTCAGCGCAGAACTAAAACAATTTCTGAGGCCAACTCTTCAGACAGGGGTTGGACTGGACTGTGGGACATAAAGTGATACTCGTGACGATTGTGCCTCTTAGCTCAAGTAGATACAAGAGACTAAATGGGCAGCTCCTGTCTGGAGGTGAGATGGGAAGGCAGAGGGGGTTAGGAGCTGGTTGAATTGACATGGAGAATCAGGAGTGGAAAGGAGGAGTGTGCTGTCACAGTATGGGAGAGCAATTAGAGTCACATAACTATGTATGTATAAACTTTTGTATTTGAAAAAATAAAAAAAAAAAGACTATGAGAGAATGAGATAAAAATATATAAAGACAGTCACCTTAGGAAGCTACATATATATATATATATATACACATACATATACATATATTTAAAGAAAAACTCAAAACAATTTATCTGCTCAACAGCCCTGGTGACTTCCTGATCCCTACCCATTACATTGTCAAGCAACTAGTTAGCTCAACAGGATGCAGCTGGATGAACTGAAGGGCTATATAGTCACTAGCCCATACGGGTGCTGTTATAGAATTTCCCTACATTATTGACATCTGGGTTTTGAACTACTTCCCATAAAGGCCTTTTCCTGTAAACAGAAACCTTATATTTTCACAGACTTACCCAGATATTTTCTGCTCCTTCCCAACTGTTAATAAATATATCAGATAGTGCAGGAGAGTGGTATCTCTCCAGAAGGACTTTTCATGGTGCATCCATTCTGCTCAAGAACTTCTCTCTATTGGATAGGAAGAGCCTTGGGGGCACTGAGTGCCCCATGGTAGGAATAACACTAGTTTTTGTTCAACAAATGTGGTTGAGGGTAGTAGTAGTTTTGGCAAATCAGTGCATTCTGCTGACTTTTTGTTGAAAGTCTTCTCCAGTAGCCCTTAGACTTGACCCTTATTTAATAAGCCTTATTGATTGTATAACCTCAGGCAATTTATAAATTTATCATATGTAAATTGGTAATAATATTGTCTTTTGTGTAAGTTGCTATGAGGATTAAATAAGGAAATACATGTAAAGCACTTAGCATCACGACTGGGCCAAAACATGTACTCAACTAAAATTAGCATTTATGAATGCAAAGTGCATGTCAAAAGACCGAGTGAATAGTATGCACTTAAAAAAAAAATTATTCTCACTCACTTTCCCATCTCACATCCCATACCCTTTAATCTCTAGCATTATCAGACTCACTTCCAATTATATTTTCACTGTTTGCAGAAATCATATCACGTTTCACAGAATGAAGATTTATCAGTTATGCTGTAGTACTAAAATGACACAGGGTCTGAAGGCAATTTCAAGCAGTATCTCTCAAAATGTACTGAGCACCATTTAATGGAAGATTTTAAAGACAACAGGCGTTTTATTTGCTCTGGCTTGTTTAAATAAAATTAGTGCGATGTCTGATGATCTCATACACATGCACACACATTATACCTGTTACTTTACCTCAATTTCATTCTGCAGACATTGTTTAAGCAACTGTTCTCTTCATAACATAGTGCTGGGCTCTATATTATGCAAAATTTAATAAGATCAATTCTTACCTTCCTGAATTTGGCGGATTATTATAAAAATTAAAATAAAAAATAAATGTTAGCACTTTTGTGATTATATACATAAATAAGGAAAGTATTACAAAGGAATTTTTCAGTTGCAAAAGACAGTCAACTAGCTTAAAAGTAGGGAGAGGGTACGATAAGAATACATAACATTTCAAGAAATTGAAATCAAGGAATATGTAGCTTCAGGCAGGGCTAGATCTGGAGGTAATCTGAACCGTTATATTGATCACATTATTGTGTGCCCATCCATGAACCAATCATTTTGACCCAGGGAATGGAATATCCTGATCGACTAGGCTAGGATCATATACTTATCCTGGGACTTAAGAGCTAGAGACAATCTTACCCAAATCATTCAGACTAAAAATAATGTAATTACAGTAGCATTTTCTACAGACTAGGAAATGAATACTGAGCAATTTAAAAAAAATATTTCAGGATGCATTCGTTAGGATTATGTCAGAAAGTAGGCAACAGAATAACTCAGAATAACAGCATTTTAAACAAGACATGAGATTGTTTCTTAGAGTAAATGATTGAAAGGTAGTGACCTGGCAGATCATAACATACATCATGGAATCAGAATTCTAGTATGACTTACTTCAGTATGGGTTTCATTCCCAAGGCATATCATTGTCCAAGATGGTTTTTGGAGTTCCAGCCATTACATCCATACTCAAGGCAACAGGTAGTAGGAAGTATGAACTTACAGAGAAAGCTCCCATTACCATGAGGATACTTCCCTACCGTTGTACATACAACATCCAACTGCATTCCCTTGGCCAGAACTGAGATAGATACATGGCCACATCTAGCTACAAAGAAAGCTGGGATATGTAGTCTTTATTCTGGGCAGCTTAACCTTGGAGGTTATATTATTGCTGTAGGAATGGGAGAATGAGGTCTTGGAGACAACTGGAAGTATTTGCCAAGTGATTTTCTCTGGGCTACAGTGAAGATTAAAATTAAAACCAAGACAGTAATCTTTAATAATTTCACAAATTCTAGCAATGGATCAGCAAATCTTTTCTCTAAAAGTCCAGAGAGTATATGTTTTAATCTTTGGAGCCCATACACAGACTCTGTTCCAACTACTCAACTCTGCCATTGTAGCACAAAAGCAGCCAGAGACAACATGTAAACAAGTAAGTGTGGCAGTGTTCCAATAAAACTTTATGACACTAAAACTTCATATAATTTTCATTCGTTTCAACCATATAAAAATGTAAATGTTGATACCGAAAATGGGAGTGTAAGAACTCCAAAACATCATCCCTCCAATAACACGATGATTAAGCTGGCTAAAACTGTCAGAATCAACTTTTTCAGAACTCTGAAACCTTATCAAAAACTATAAAAAAGCGAGAGAAGGATTAATAAAGAAAGAAGCTGCTAAGTGTCAGTTGGAGAGCATTGTGGCATTTAACTTACCATCCCTCACTCCTCAGCTCAGCAGCAACAACAGCCTTGAAGACAAGGTCTGAATTCCTGGTGCGGCTTGCTGGTGCCAAAGGGAGCAAAACAACAACAACAAAAAAATCCAAACCGAACGCGTTGCTGGCAAGTCAATTCTGACTCATAGTGCCCTATAGGACAGAGTAGAACCGCCCCATAAGGTTTCCAAGGAGCGGCTGGTGGATTTGAACTGCCAACCTTTTAGTTAGCAGTCAAGTTCTCAAGCGCTTTGCCACAAGGGCCTCCAAACTGCCTATACAACAGTCAAATCAGGAGTTATTCTGGAAAAATTGCAGTCGTGTGTTTTGGCCTGAGAGAATGGCTCAGGAGTTTGCCTTTGTTTTGCAGCCTCAAACTTTCTCTGAGCTGAAGAGGCTTCCCAGATGGGGAGGTATTTTTTTGAGAACTTTTAAAGGCCTTCAACTCCTATGGGCAAGGGATAACAAACAGGGTAGGTAGCAGACAGACCAAAATGCCTAAGAAAGAAAAGGCTGGGGAGAGAGAAACATTGAAGAACAAGGGTCTTGAAAAGCTCCCATGTATATCAGGAAATTTAGTAAACCATGTGCATACATACGGCAAAACACATGGTCAGCAGGGCTTGTATTTTATATATCTGTTTTTCTTCTAATAATGCATTGTTACTGTATTTTTACAAAATCCTAGGAATTTTTTTTTAATTAAAAGGTCCTTCACTATTGATAATTTTAGAAATCCAGTGTAGAACTTCTTATTCTTTTTCTATCATTGACCCTGAGCTGGGGGAGAGTTGGTAAACAGTCTGGTTAACGATCCTCAGTGATTCCTGTCTCCTGGTATTCACACCCTTGTGTCATCTTCTCCTCTTAAGTGTGCGCTAGATTTATTGATTTCCTTCTAACTAAGAGAATAAAGCAAAATAGATGAAATTTAACTTCTGAGATTACGCTACAAAAAGCCTGGCTTCCTTCTTGGGCTCCCTCTTTGGCTCTCTTGCTTGCTAGCTCTGACAGAAGCCAGCTGCCATGTTGTAAGGTGCCTTATGGAAATGCCCTGGCAAGAAACTGAGCTCTCTGGCCAACAGCCAGAGAGAACCTAAAGCCTACCAACAATTGTGTGAGTGAGTTTGGAAGTAGATCTCCCTCAAGACTAGCCTTGAGGTGATTGCAGCTCTGGGGGCACTTTGATCACAGTTTTGTGAGAGCCCCTGAGCAGGAGGCACCCAGCTGATTGGTATTCTGGAATTCTGACATATAGAAACTCTGAGATAATAAAAGTTTGTTGTTTTAAGTAGCTAAGTCATGGACTAATTTGTGCAGCAATAGATAGAACTAATATAGAAAATGTGACCAAACTTTGAGACGCAGTAAAGGTGTTAGAAACTTTCCATCAGGGTATAAAATTTGGCAACAGTAAAAGTCATTTGCTCTTTTATAGCGACTATACCCTGTCTTATTCCCCAAAGAAAGATCCAGAGGAGTTGGGGGAAGAGCGGGGCCCTGAAGGGCTCTGGAAAAGAACGTTAACAATGTATCAAACCAAAACCAAACCCATTGCCATGGAGTCGATTCCGACTCATAGCGACCCTACTGGACAGGGTAGAACTGTCCCTTAGGGTTTCCAAGGCTGTAATCTTTATGGAAGCAGGCTGCCACATCTTTCTCTCCACCAGAGGCTGGCAGGTTCCAACCGCCAACCTGTCTGATAGCAGCCTAGTGCTTAACCACTGCACCACCAGGGCTCCTTATCAACAACATATATCATATTTAGTATATATTTAAATAAGCAGATTTTTTGGAAAGAGTCAAAAGAAGTCAAAAGACAGAGCAGTTGGGTTGTTTTCTGTCTACAATGTGCCATCCTGCTTTGGTCCCGGGATCAGTCATAGTGCCATGTCATATTGGATTCTGAAGCAAATGGAAAAAAATCAGTAAAACTCATCCTGTCTTTATTTGAAATTTTGATAAGTTTTGCATTAATTTTGCCTTTGTAATAATGCATTAAAATATTATTAATCTTGATTATGACTTTTTTGGTGGACACTCTTACCCCCTTAAAATTCACCCAAGTCCTGGCCCTGCACAGCTTGTCCTTAGGTTGTCTGCTGGGAAGCACTCTCCTTGCCTCCCATTCAATTCAACAGGAAGAGCAGTGAAGGCCTCAGTCTGCAGGTCACCGTCCCTGAAGGGCACCCTTGCCTCCTCAAATTATCAAATCAGCACTTCTTTTTCCACATCTGTGCAGTGGGTGCGTTCTAGAAACATCGGCTATTGCCAGCCCAGGCGACAGGAGCCCTGAAATCTCCTGGTTTTGTGGATGACTCAGAGTCCAGGTGCAGGGCAAGTGACTAAAGGGACCGAGGTGGAATAGGAGGAGCCCAACCACACTTCCGCTTGGACTCCTGTGGCTAATGAAACTTTGTGGCTGGAACCTGCTTTCTGCCCAGAGCTTCATGTCGCGAAAGGGGCTCAAGACACGGGTTGGTGGTTGGTTAATCAGGATCCTTCAGGATTCAGAAAGAAGCGGCTCTTCAGCCCAGTGGGGACTACATCCGCCCAGGACCCACGGTCGGCCCTGCGCGGCACATTTGCAAGGTAGGCAGAGAAAGGACCTTTGGCCAAGTTGATGCCCCCCTGCTCCGAAGGATCAGCTCCGCGCCCACCCGCTGTAGTATGAGATTTTCTAGCCCGAAATGTTGCCCCAGGATGACTCTGAATCTAAAAGGCTCTGCCGCTCCCTCGGGTGGGCCTGGGAAAGGGCAAACGCCCCCATTTGCCGGAGAAGGGGCCCCGGCACCCCACCCCACCCCCATTCCTGCGCGCCAGGTGTCCAAGGCGCCCTTTGCCACCGACGCCCAGGTAGAGATGAGCTCCCGTGGGAAAGGAACGTCCAGCAGGGGCGGGGGCTGTCGTCTTGGCATCCAGAAGTAAATGCCACGGTTCAGTCACTGAGCGCCCCCCTGACGGACAGAGCGAGCCGGTGCGGTGCGATTCCAGGTCCTTGAGAGAGCCAACGCGGAGGCCAAACTCCTAAAGAGGGCGCCCCGCGCTGTCTGGCGTGCAGGGAACTGCAGCCCAGGCACCCCGTTCATCCTGGCACGCTGCCCTCCCAGCCTTGGTTCGTAGTTGCCTCCAGGGAGAAGCCCCTGGAGGAGGGACGGGACGTGAGAGGGCTCGCACACAGGCAGCCTGAGGTCTCCCGCTCCCCTCCCAGGAGACCCACTCTTGATATCCGAACGGGTTCACGACTTCTCCTTGTTCCCATGAATCCGACTTGGATTCACCTGTGTTCCGCTCTGGATAACAGGGGACCTTAGAAACGTTGGCATACCTGGGCGGGCACTCAACTGTGGGAGCATGGGCTCTGTCAATACACGGCTCTTTTCCAAAAGCGCCAAGGAAGCAAACTTCCCCTAATATACCCTGAAGGATCAATTTACTGTTGACTGTGCGAATGATCAATCAGGCCAAGCTGCCTTTCAAACCCTCATTCATTTATTCATTCTTACGCGGCAAGCCAAAGTTATTTGTCCTATGTTGACAATCACTGAAGATTGCTTTGCTTCCCTCAGTTTCTGCTCTATTTTTTAGGCGCCTTCTCCAAAACTAAAGAGCCCTGGTGGTGAAGGGTTAAAACCGTCGGTTGCTAAACAACAGGTTGGCAGTTAGCCACCAGCAGCTCTGCAGGAGAGAGACGTGGCAGTCTGCTTCTGTAAAGATGTACAGCCTTGGAAATCCTTTGGGGCGGTTCTACTCTGTCCTATAGGGTCACTATGAGTCGGAGTGGACTCAACAGCAGTGGGTTTTTTCTCCAAAACTGGGAATTTTTATCTGCTGAGAAGTGCCATGTATTTGAAAATATTTAAGTATATCATGCTTAATCTTTCCAAGGATGAGAACATTATAAACATATACATATGTTTATATAATGTATATATAAACATAAATAACGTTTATATATATATTTATGTTTATTTATAATGTTTCCATCCTTGGAAAGATTATGCATGATACACTTAAATACAAAAGAAATATACAGAATTGTGTACTATTAAATACAAATTAAATACAAGAGAAGTACAAATTAAAATCACAATGCAATACCATTACATCCTCATTAGAATGGCTATAATGAAAAAGAAGGAAAGTTGTGGATTAACTGAACTCTCTCACATACTGCTCATAAACCTATAAATGGAATACCTTAATTAAAAATTAATATCTTTAATTAGAAATTAAAATGTGTACATATCTTCACCAAAATTCATGCTGTAGAATGTTTATAGCAGTGCTATTCATAATAGCCCCAAACTGGCAACAATACAAATATGCATCAAGATTAGAACAGATGAATGTAATTAATGTTACTGAATTTTATATGTAAAATGTAAAAATGTTGAAATGGAAAATATTTATATATAAACATATATATTCTTAGCACAATTAAAAAAGGGTAGAACAGATAAATTGTGGGATATTCATGGAATTTATTACTATATTGCAATGAATATGAATAAGCAACTGCAGTCAACAATGTGGATAAATTTCACAAATAAGATTTTGAGCAAAAGATGTCATATACCACAAATTCTTTGTTATCTTACATAATATTATGTTCAAAAACAGCACAAATTTATGGTATGAAAAGCCAGGATAGTAATTATTTTGGGAAGGATAGTAATTGAAAAGGAGCCTAAGAAGGTCACTTGTTGTACTGGTGGTATTCTTTTTCCTGATCTAAGTGTAAGTTACAAGTATTTATACTATTTGTGAGACAATCTAAAGCTGTACATACATTATTTGTTACAATTCTCTCTGATTTTATCCTTCAATTAAAATATGGAAACAAAAGAGAATTAAAAATTTGAAAGAAAATGGATCTTTTGTTACAATTTTTAAGGAAATATCAGATTCCCTTAAATATCATTTCAACTAACAAGAACTTTTACAGACGTTAACCATTGTCAAAGAGCAAAACTGTAGTCTCTGTTACAATTAAAGCAAAGAGTCTCATTGAAGGAATAAACATGATTTGAATAGGGGAGAAGCTCAGTCCACAAAGTGAAAGTAAGTTCTCTGAAAGGCTCAAGATGTATAAATGTATTTAGATAGTGAAATGAAGAACCAATAGTACAATTTTCTTGGTTGGCTACATGCAAATTAGTTCCTGTAGTATAATTTTCTGATTGGCTATATGATAAACAGTTACTGTGAAAACTATGAATATGTTAAGCATATACTGGCGAAACCATAAACATTTTAAAATAAGTTGTTCTTAACTTTTAATTGGTTGAAAAATAGAGCAGGCAGCTGCAAGTTTAACAGATGTTTCCTGGAACAGTATGTATTATATGATTTCCAAAACACCTGCAGCCTGAAGTTAGCAGTACACAACAAAATGGAGTTCGGCCTAGTCTTCTAGGCAGAAGCCTCCTTATGTTAAGCATTTAGATTACCTGGATTTTGGGGCTTGTCTTAGGCTGAGTTCTTTAGAGAAAGAGGCTTCCTGGTGGAGTAGGGTGTCTCTGGGCACTTATTGGTGGAGCTAGGCTTGCCTACCCACAGAGCAAGAGAGCTGAGAGCCTTCCAGCTGAAGTTTACTGGCAGAGTGAGGTGCCTGCAGGCACCTATAGGTAGAGCTACAGAGCTTTGGAACACTTGCCCCAACAGGGCAGATGTGGATGGTGAGGTCCAAGGGGCCGAGAGGCCAAGGAACCAAGAAGCAAAAGCTGAAGAGACAAGGAACACAGTAAGCAGAGCTGCCTCAGTCTTAAAGGGTATGGCAACAACCTCTGGGGTCTCAAAGGGTGGAGCCATGGCCTCTGGAGTTTCTAAAGGTGGAGTCATCACTTAGATGGACTAGCAGAATGGTGCACCTAAAGCCCATGGAGCAGAGTTGCTATCCCAATGGGCCTAGAAGGCTGAGCTGAAGCCCAGGGTCGAGGGGCTTCCACTCAGAATCCGGAGAGTGTGGCCAATACCTAGAGCCTAGAGGGAAGAGCCGTTGTGTAAATAGTCTCAGAGAACAGAGGATTATTTTCAAGCCTTGAGGGCTAATGTAATGTGTTCTGCTGACTTGCTTAGTGCCTGTTATTCCTTTTTTCCCTCCAATTTCTCCCATTTGTAATGGAAATGTCTACCTTGTGTCTATTCCACCATTGTACTTTGGAAGCAGATAACTTGCACTCTAGATTTCACATATGAGGATGAAGTTTTGGATTTGGGGCTTGGAGATGATTTAAGACTTTTGCTATGGTATGATGGGGTGAATGTATTTTACATGTGGCAAGGATGTGAATTTTGGGGGGCCAAAGGGTGGAATGTTATGGATTGAGTTGTGTCCCTCAAATATGTGTATCAGTTTGACTAGGTCATGATTCCCAGTATTGTGTGATTGTCCATTTTTTTATCTGATGTGATTTTCCTATGTGTTGTAACTGCTATCTCTATGATGTTGATGAGATGGGATTAGCGGCAGTTATGTTAATGAGGCAGGACTCAATCTATAAGCATCTAAGGTCTTTCACTTACACTTGACTAACACTAAGTTTCATCGTCATCAAGTATTTCAAGTGGGATTTGCATACAAGGTTTTATATTGATGACACGCATCCTACATCCAGCTCTGAAGCTACCCCTCCAGAAGTCTTAACACCTTATCTAATCTCTGCGGTAGACCATGATTTGTTTCTCTGCTGCCTTCTGAACCCCAAGTCCTTTCCCTTGTCTCCATTTTAAGAGAAAGACATCTACTCCATTCTCCTTGCCTTCCAAAATATCATGTTGTCCATTCTCCTCTGCAAAATGTCTAAAATTGACTTGTCAGAGACAAGAAGAACCATACCTTCAGTCTGCTTTTATTTCCAGTGTAGAAAATCCTTTAGTCAAGGAAATATAAACTGGTCTAATTAAATACTTGAAATGGTATGAAGGAGAGCATATACAGAAAACAAGTTCACATGATTTTTTTAAATTAAATATCCTTCAAAACTATCACATAGAGAGTTTGGGTACCCAATATTACTAATGAGCAAGTTTTCAGAGATAGAATACTGGGAAAACATTAAATTTGTTCAAGTAAATAGAAAATTGATTAGAATACACTGGTATTTTTAATCTCTTTATATGTCTGGAAAACTGTGTTCAATCCCTTTGGCCTTAATCTCTCCATATCTCTGGAAAAGTGTTCTAACACTTTTGTTGTATATATATGTATTATATATAGTCCATTTTGACCACTTAAGTTGCTTAGTCTTTGTTCCACTCACTTATTACAATATGTTGTTGCTGTTACTTGTCATCAAGTCAGTTCTGACTCATAGCAACCTTATATACATCAGAAAGAAACACTACTTGGTCCTCTAAGATCCTCAAAATCATTACCATTTTTGTTCCCAGTCTTGCAGCCACTGTGTCAATCCATCTCACTGAGGTCTTCCTCTTTTTCACTATCTAATTTACCAAGCATGATGTCCTTTTCCAGGGACTGGTCCCTCCTAACAACATGTCCAACGTACGTGCGATGAAGTCTTATCATCCTCACTTCTAAGGAACTTTCTGGCTGTACTACTCCCAAGACAGATCTATTCATTCTTCTGGCAGTTCACGATATATTCAATATTCTTTGCCAACACCGTAATTCAAATGCATCAGTTCTTCCAGTCTTCCTTATTCATTGTCCAGCTTTTGCACTCATATGAGGCGATTGAAAACACCATGGCTTGGGTCAGGAACATCTTAGTCCTCAAGGTGACATCTTTGCTTTTTAACCCTTTAAAGAGTTCTTTTGCAGCAGATTTGCCCAATGCCATGCATCCTTTGATTTATTGACAGCTGCTTCCATGGGTGTTGTTTGTTGACACATGTAAAATGAAATCCTTAACAATGTCAGTCTTTTCTCCATGTATCATGATGTTGCTTATTGGGCCAGTTGTGAAGATTTTTGTTTTCTTTAGGTTGACATATAATCCATACTGAAGGCTGGAGTATTTGATCTTCATCAATAAGTGCTTCAAGTCCTCTTCACTTTCAGCAAGCAAGGTTGTGTCATCTGCATATTGAAGTTTGTTAATGAGTCTTCCTCTAATCCCGATGCCATGTTCTTCTTCATACAGTGCAGCTTCTCGAATTATTTGCTCAGCACACAGATTGAATAAGTACGGTAAAAGAATACAATCCTGACAAACACCTTTCCTGATTTTAAACCATGCAATATCCCTTTGTTCTGTACTTAAACCACTGCCTCTTGGTCTAGGTACAGGATCCACATGGGCACAATTAAGTGTTCTGGAATTTCCATTCTTCACAATGTTATCTATATTTGTTATGATCTACACAGTCAATGCCTTTGCACAGTCAATAAAACACAGATAAATATTTTTCTGGTATTCTCTACTTTTAGCCAAAATCCGTCTGACATCAGCAATGATATCCCTTGTTCCACGGGCTCCTCTGAATCTGGCTTGAATTTCTGGCAGTTCCCTGTCAATGTACTGCTACAGCTGTTTTTTATTATCTTCAGAATTATTTTACTTGCATCTGGTATTAACAGTATTGTTCGATAATTTCTGCGTTCCATCGGATTACCTTTCTCTGGAATGGGCATGTATATAGATCTCTTCCAGGTGGTTGGCCAAGTAGCTATCTTCCAAATTTCTTGACATAAACAAGTGAGTGCTTCCAGAACTGCATACATTTGTTGAAATATCTGAATTGATATTCCATCAGTTTCTGGAGACTTGTTTGTTGTCAATGCCATTATTGTAGTTTGGACTTCTTCCTTCACTACCATTGGTTCTTGATCAAATGCTACCTCCTGAAATGGTTCAATGTTGACCAATTATTTTTGGTATAGTGACCCTGTGTATTTCTTCCATCTTCCCTTGATGCTTCCTATGTTGTTCAATAACTTGCTCTTAGAATCCTTCAATATTGCAATTCGAGGCTTGAATTTTTTCTTCAGATTTTTCATTTTGAGAAATGCCAAATGTGTTCTTCCCTTTTGGTTTTCTATCTCCAGGTTTTTGCATGTTTCATTAAAATTCTTTACTATGTATTCTTGAGCTGCCATTTGAAAACTTCTGTTCAGTTCTTTAACTATATCATATCTCCCATTCAATTTATCTACTCTACTTTCAAGAGCAAGTTTCAGACATCCATTCTGACATCCATTTTAGTCTTTTCTTTCTTTCCTGCCTTAATTACCTTTTAGTTTCTTCATATATGATGTCCTTGGTGTCATCCCACAACTCATCTGGTCTTTGGTCATTAGTGATCAATGTGTCAAATCTATTCCTGAGATGGTCTCTAAATTCAGGTGGGATTTACTTAAGGTTGTACTTTGGCTTTCATGGACTTGTTTTAATTTTCTTTAGCCTCAACTTGAACTTAAATATGAACAATTGATGGTCTGTTCTGTTGTTCACCCCGGTCTTGTTCTGACTGATGATATTGAGCTTCTCCATTATCCCTTTCCACAGATGTAATCTGTTTGATTCCTGTGTATTCCATCCAGAGAGGTCCACGTGTTTAGTCACCATCAGTGTTGTTGAAAAAAAGTATTTCCAGTGATAAACTTGTCGGTCTTGCAAAATTCTATCATGTGATCTCCCACATTGTTTCTATCACCAAGGCCATATTTTCCAACTACTGATCCTTCTTTGTTTCTAACTTTCGCATTCCAGTCACCAGTAATTATCAATTTATTTTGATTACATGTTTGATCAATTTCAGAATGAACAAGTTGGTAAAAATCTTCAATTTCTTCATCTTTGGCATTAGTGGGCGGTGTGTAAATTTGAATAATATTCATACTAGTTGGTCTTCTTTGTAGGCGTATGGATACATACCTACTGGTCTAGGGCAATTCCTACATTTAAGATCAATATTCCTAGACAACATGTCTGGCCTGATTTCTTAGCTATATTTTGGTATCTAGCTTTTTTTTTTATTTTAAATTATTTGACCTCCTGAATAACTAATCTGACCATATCTTGATTTTTGAGACCCAGTTATTTCTTCCTACTTGGTGAAATATTAGTTTATCCATACATGCTTGACCTGGATAGCCATATGTCAAATATTTGGTAAGAACAATCTTTCATTTGGCCAAGTTTTCATTCCTCAAGCTACTGTGCCCTTTAAGTAATTTGTGATCTTTCTTTGCCTGCTTTTGTCAGCAGGTATGGGGTCTAGCATCTGTGCAAGTTAGACTGCTGAAGTCAATTAGCAGTAGGGGATGGGATAGAGATGAAAATACTATAGGGGGCTGTCAGTGATTGAGTTAGCATTCTGGGCCTCTCCTCTTGGTGTTTGTTGTTGTTGTTGGGTGCTGTTCAGTCAATTCCGACTCCTAGCAATCCCACATGACAGAGTAGTACTGCCCTGTAGACTTTTCTTGGCTCTAAGATGCCTAAGTCAGGTTAGGGCAAAGTCAAAGATGAGGGGAATAGAAGTAGTAGTTAGTATATTAATACCGTAAAAAATATAAATTTGTTATTTTTCTACTTTAAAGTCCCAATTTTTTCCTCTGTGTACAAAAGAACTAATATATATACATACGGGTTTATTAAAATATTACCCTTAGTATGATTATTTAATCATTCACATTATGAATAAGTGACTTCACCTTTTAGGTAATTCAAGGAGGTAGTGCATGCAGATAAGGGAGACATATTACTTCTCTAAAACAAATATTAAAAAAAAATCTTTTTCATACTTAGTCTAGAGTTAATAGTAGTAATACATTTGTCAAAACTCTCAAAACTGCATGCTTAAAAATATGTACGTTGTATTCCATGTAAATTATAACTCCATAACTAAATATGAAAGAGTATTGGGGAAGAAGGGGCATGAAACAGCTATACTAAAGAGTGTTAACCTGTGGTCCCTGGATCTCCAACAGCATCTAGGAATACGTTTCAGGTGATCTGTGAACCTCTTTAAATTTACTGCAAATTTTATATCTTCAGGTGAAGAATGTACACTTTACTAGAATATGGACATACCAAAAAAGATCCAAAAATACCCGAACCCACTGCTGTCAAGTACATTCTGACTCATAACAACTCTATAGGACAGAGTAGAACTGCCCCATATGGTTTCCAAGGCTGTAAATCTTTACAGAAGCAGACTGCTACATCTTTCTCCCAAGGAGCAGCTGGTGTGGTGGAACGGCCAGGCTTTCGATTAATAGCCCTGCTCTTTAACCACTGTGCCACCAGGGCTCCAGAATATCGACATAGCTATCATCATTTTATCAAAAAGATCTATAAAACTCCAGTAAATATAAAATTCTTGGTTAACCCCTATATTTATAAATGAGGAAACTTAAGTTGAATTCTTTGCTGCAGGACACATGATTTATTACCATGTTTCCAACAATGATATTCTTCCTATATAGTGTTATTTCCTACAGTATTATCCTAATTAATCTTGTGTAAAACTTTAAAAAACTGTTCCAATGGTGTTTGAATTTTATGTATTAGAAAAATATCTTATGCTTAACAATTAGTTTTAAACACAAACAAAATAGTTGTCTGCATTAAAACTGATGTGGTGAAAAATAATATGGAATGGATATGAAACCAGTTTTGCTAATGGAGTAAAAAAGCCCAAGGGGAGGAAGAAAATAACAACAAAATCATAAAAAGGGAGTCTATAAACCCCAATTCTAAATCAAATGATGACACTGAATTTCATGAAAGACACCTCACAAAATAAATAATAAGCATTAATTAACTTTAATGCAATTAACTTTATAAAACAGCTCTAGACAACTTACAAGAATCATTAATTTAAAATAATCATTATAAATTGATGAAACTTATAAATGGCTAATTAATAAAAACAAGTCATTTTAAAACCTCAACAGACAGAAATGAAGTAAGGGCAGATACCTAAAAATTACAGTAAAATATAAACCTAGGAATTAATAACACTGCACAAATCTACACTAAGATAAGTTGAAGAGAGTGAGTAACTTGGAAAGTTGCACTGAGTAATATATCTAGAATACAGTTCAGTTTGTTTTCTTCTGTAAATTGCTATTTATAACTGTTGTCCATTGTGTGTATGTGTGTGTGTCTGTTTCCCCTCAATATAGGGATACTAATCCTTTTTCTAACAAGCCCTGATGGTGCTATGATTAAGCATTCAGCTGTTAAACAAAGTTTCGCAGTCTGAACCCACCTTTGGTTCCAAAGGAGAAAAGACCTGGCAATCTGCTCCCATAAAGATTACAGCCGAGGAAATCCTATGGGGCAGTTCTACTCTGCCATTATAGGACTGCTATGAGTCAAAATCTACAGCACACAACAACAATCCTTTTTCTATTTCTTAAAAATATTAATCCAAGTCACAGTTTATCTTTTATCTTTGTTTATGTTATATATTCCCCCCTCCCAGTTTTTTTTATAGTCAAATACCCTTTGTTGTTGTTAGGTGGTGGAGTCAAATACTTAAGTATTTATTTTATGGCTTCTGGGTTTACTTTCTTGTTTAGGAAAATGTGCACCAGAATATTATACTGCTCTTCACCTAAATTATCTTCTAATATTTTATATTTAACATTCAAATAATCAATATATGTAAAATTTAATTTTGCATATATTGTGGGTTGTGAGGTAATGATCCAGTTAATTTTGCCAAAAATATTTGTTTAAAAAATTCCTTTCTTTGCTTAAAATATCATCTTTCTGAAATATGTAGTTTCCCTATGCACATAAATCTATTTCTGAGTTTTCTATTAATTCAAGTACACTGTTTTACAAGTTTTTGAAAATGCAGTATCTCTTTTATTACAATAACTCTAAAGTAAATTATAATATCTCAACTTTAATTTAAAATACTAACAAGTATGTTAAATATCATACTGTTGCAGTCAAGTCATTTCCAACTCACGGAGACCCCATAGGACAGAATAGAAGTGTCCTTAGGGTTTCCAAGACTGTTACCTTTATGGAAGCAGATTTCCACATCTTTGTCCTGCAGAGGGGTTGGTGGGTTCCAGCTGCTGACCCTTCAGTTTGCAGCCAAGTGCTTAACCACTGCCCCACCAGGGCTCCCTTGAGATAGCGTAAGTGGCTAAAAAGAACTTTTAATATAAGAGTTTTTAGAACACAGAATTGGCAGATCTATTTCACCATTTTAATATGGTGGGCAAGAGAGTGAAAGGCAAATAGAATGAATCTGAACTGCAAAGCCTTTGAAACAAAATTCATAATATTTTTTTAAAAACCCACATGAATAGATAGTGGAAAAAGAGACAAAGATTTCAGTTAAAGACAGGTTGAATTAGAGATGTCTGAGGGATAAAGGTCTATAAGTCACCTAAAATTTAGAGTGTAGAACTCCAGTGGATATTCAAATACAAAGACATAAATGGTGAAGTTATCCTTACAGGGTTGTAGGGGAAGATGAAGACAATAAGAACATTTCCAAACTGAAAACAAATGAGGATTAATAGGGCACACCTACATTTAAGAAATGATAAGAGAAAAAACAAAAACAAAACAACATAAAAAACTAGTGAACTAGAATGAGAAAGAAAGTTGTTTGAACTGGGAGTAAGAACCAGACCTGTAGTAATTCAACATCATCCCTGAAGAAGTGAGTAATGAGCAGTGTATTAAGCACCCAAATGTCATCATGCTAAGTACTGGGCTACAGTGAGGGGTTATGCAAGACCAGAGCAGAGTCCTCAAAGGTTTATTAATGTACCTATTATTACTGACATAGCAACACTGTTTCAATTAAAGATTAATTCAGATGACATTTGATAAAATTTCTCTCATTTAATTATCCCTTAATTGTCAAGAAAATTTAGTTATGCAGCTCTGTATTTGCTTTTACATAATGATAAAGTGCAATAAAGTGTGAAAGGTTCTGGAGGAATGAAACATCATTTCAAGACTTCAGGTTGTTCTGGGAGGAACCACTTTGATGTATGGTTTTGGAATCGCACACGTAAGGAAAGTTTCAACTTGTTTTCTGGAAAGAACATTGTTTGCAGGAGTCAGAGAGCTATTAGGACCTGGTCCTTGGGGGAAGAAATTCCTTGGGTATTCCTGATGGTAAGAAGTGAGTTGGCCCCTGCCCTCTGGTAGCATGCCTTGAACTTGCTATGAAGGCTGGTAAAGGGCTTTCAAGTTGAGTTTGGACTTGTAGTTTTTAAGAATAAACACATTTGATAGCAGTTATTGGGTCTCTGTTGTGCTGTAAGAATGGTATCAAATACTAATGACTCTGACATGGCACAGTTATTATAACATCCACCAAAGAAGGCTGCAGTGCGGATGATCACTTATTTAAACACAAGCGTTGAGAATTAGAAGTCGATCCCCTGAACATAGAAGGCACTCAGTAAGTGCCTGTTAAAAGGAACTTTTGCCTTTTGTACTTTACCAAAGAGGAAAGCAGCCACGGCTTGCTTCAAAAGTATATCTCCTACTGCCTGTTACAGTTCATCATTTGAGATTAACATATTTGGCTTAAAGCATTAAAATACTCTCTGTGAAGCCTAAAAAAAGAATATCATTGAGGCCCAAAGGGAACCATTAGCTACCATCGCTAGAGGTAGAATCATAGTTCTAAAACAAGGGGAAATTTCGTCAGAAACAGCATAAAATTGAAGGAAGCCAGTTTTGAGTTAGCAACGGATGAGTTCCCGAAGAATACAGATGGCTTATTAAGGAGGGTAATGGGCAAACAGTACAAATTTGTGTATGTATTTGAGAAACCATGAATGCGAATGAAGCTGGTAAAAATCTTGACTTCCTGAAATTGTAGTAGTTTCTGTCCCAATAATTTGAATATATATATATATATATATATATATATATATATATATATATATATATATATTTATATATATATAAATGTAACCAGATTTTTAAGGTGCAACCTGGTGAAGCCTAGAACATAGAGGTTGCATATAACACCTTTCAAATATTTGAATTCTAGTTGCATGGTGCTGAATATCATTCACTGGGAATTATACCAGTAATAAATTTTAGGCAATGCAACTTTTGGTCTCAAGCTAAACTCACTACAGTAGTAACTATGTTCTTTAGTTAGTAACAAAGTAGATTTTAGGCAAATATTTAATGACTGACTTAATTTATCTTTTTTTTTCTCTTAGTTCCCGCTGTCTGATATCAATTTATTTTCATCAGATTTTATTTTCTATATATAGGAAATTAATAGTTTTCCTTATTTCACATACACACATTCATTTTATTATTTCTTTTTGTTTCTAACATGACTTTATATAAAAAGAAGCTGAAATAGACAGGTAGACCAGTCTTGAATAAGTCTAAAAAGATCTTTTCTGGGACTTTTTTCATGTTTTTATTATACTAAGCCCTGGTGGTGCAGTGGTTAAGCGTTTGGCTATTAACCAAAAGGTCAGCAGGTTGAATCCACCAGCTGCTCCTTGGAAACCCTATGGGGCAGTTCTACTCTGACCTATAGGATCGCTATGAGTCGGAATTGACTTGACGGCAACAGGTTTGGTTTTTTTTGGTTACTACCTGAATAGATGACAGAATAAGATACTCATTGTAAAAGTTAATAATATTGCTTAATAATTAAAGTGACAAAGTAAGAGTAACGATAATATTTCCTTGTGATATCCTTGACTTCTAAGAAATACCCCTCAGATTTCCATAATTGTTAGACAACTAAACCATCACCCAGTGGCTCAAGATACCGACAATCTTTAAGCTGACTGACTTTTTGCATTTAGTGCAATAGAATCATTATTTTATCTTAAAATCTTAACAGAAAATCTTCTGAGTGACATGTAAAATTATCGTGACCTTTAAAAAATAGACTAATTCTCTTTTATTACAGATCTTGATAAAACGATCATTAATATGCTGTGGTCAGGGAGTATTCACTCAAATCGGGGTTTTTCCCAGGACATTATACAGAACACGCCAAGCAAAAATTTTAGTTGTATCTAGAAAGATACTTTAATTTTTTTACCACAGTTATGATTATAATGACAAATAAACAAAGTAAAGAAGGCAAATGGCATGAAGAGACTATGAAATGAAAAGTTGTGAGGCGAAGGAGTGACAGGTAAAACTTCTTGCACTGCTTAAAAGAAATGTAAACTCCTGTTTTCTCAAGTTTACTGAGATAATTTCACATTTATGTACTTTTCCTTCTAGATTAGTGCTGTCCGATAGAACTTTCTGCAATGATGAGAAGGTTCTGTACCTGCACTGTCCGATGTATGACTAGTGAACCGTCTGAAATATTGCTAGTGAATGTGACTGATGAACTGGATTTCTAATTGTATTTAATTTCAATTAATTTATATGTAAATAGCAACATGTGGCTACTGGCTACTGTATTGGACAATACAGTTCTGGATTGTTGCTTGCTAAGAAAGTACAATCATACTTGTTCTCTAAATTATATAATTATTGAAGAGGCATTGTCATAGATGTTGAATGTCCTTGTATGGCAATGTTGTACTAGCCAATGCACTTACTTCAATAAATAAGAAACTTGCAATGGAATAATTTATTCAAATCACGTAAATAATATGACATAACTATTATAATATGATTATGCTTATTTATAATGTGGATGGGTTGGCAAAACCTGGGGATACTTTCATTTATCTCAAGAGCAGTAAGCAGCCTCTAAGAGTGAATGAGTAATTCATTGATTAATTCATCACTCAATTATTAAGTGCCTAACAAGTTTTACTACTGCTTATATTGTAGCTAGTGCAAAGATAAATAAGACAGTCTTTCTTCCATTTAGTGAGAGGGCAGTCAGGTGAATAATTACAAACAATATGGTAAGTGATATGGTATAGTTATGTTTTATGTGCTACTAATGTGAGACTGTCTTTTATTATTGGAGGACTTCTTATAAAGTGTGATTGGAGTTAAATTAAGATGAGGGTACAAATAAAGTTTGAGATTAGATTATGCACTATAAAATATCAAATGTCAATTAAGTTTCTTAAGAAAGTGGGTGACAATCACATTTGCATTTTATAATGAGCCTTTTGGGCATCGGTTATAGATGTTGTGTTTACATAGGGACAAACTGTGAAAAAGGAAGCCAGTTATAATGCTTCTACACACATCTAGGCAATTGAAGGTTAGAATTTGAACAAAAACAGAGATAAATGGAATATAAAGGAAAAGAAAATTTCACAAAAACACTAGAGGTAGAAACTAGGGATTTGATAAAAGTATCATGTGGGGTTTTCATAGATAAGATAATTTAATTATGGTTTTCTGTCTTAACTGAATAATAATAATATAAAAATAAGAAATACAGCAGTAAGAATATGCTTAAAGTGAAAGTATGTTCACTTATGTGCGTACTATATCTGGGACTTTCAGATACCGGATGTCCAGAAGGAAGTTAAAAATACACATACCAGAGTGTGTGTCTAAGATGTGGGGGTTTATGATTTACTGCATGCAATCTGGTTACATTTAAATGAAAAAGTAGATATCCTTACCATCATCTCACTTCAGTAAAATATTAGGATAGGAAACGATATGCAGCAGTGTCATAGAATAATAAAGTTTTATTTTTATTAACATAATGTCTGATGCTGATCAGGAAACCCTTTTCAATCTTGTAGTTATGCCATTAGGACATATTAACTCCAGGGTCACTTCTGGAAAGTTGCATAGGGCCAAAGCTGGAATTTTCTTCCAACATTTCTGCCCAATCCCACTAGTGAAAACTAAGGTATATGGCCCCTGTATAACCGCAAGAGAGTCTGAAAAATTGAATCATTCTGTGTGCCCAGGAAGAGGAAATGATATGAGGAACACATGCTCTGCCTCTGCTATATCAGGAATAACTATTATTAATACTTTGGTTTGTATCATTCCAGATAGTTTTACGTTTTGATTCTATATAAAATTTTAAATAAAGACGATTATTCAATGAATATTACTATTTCCTTGACCTACTTAACATTACGTTCAGATAATCTTTCTAGAAGTAATTGTATGGCTCTACCTGATTACTTGAAATGGAAGTTAAGTTTTAATGAAGTTAATTTAATTATTGTGAAAGTTGCCCTCGATTATGTTGAAAAATTTCTCTTCTATCCCTATTTTGCTGAGATTATTTATCAAGAAAAGGTGTAGAATTTTATCGAATACCTTTTCTGCATCAATTGATGTGATCATACAGTTCTTTGCCTTTGTTTTATTTATGTGGTGGATTACTTTGATTGATTTTCTAATGTTTAACCATCCTTGTAATCTTGGTGTCAATCCTACTCGATTTGTACATATTAATTTTGAGATGCTTGTTAGAGTATTATCCCTGGTGGTGCAGTGGTTAAAGTGGTTGGCTGTGAACTGAAAGGTCGGTGGTTCAAACCCACTAGCCACTCTGTGGGAAAAAGATGTGGCAGTCTGCTTCTGTAAAGATTTACAGCCTTGGAATCCACATGGGACAGTTCTACTCATCCTAGAGTGCCACTTTAAGTCACAATCGTCTCAGTGGCCGTGGGTTTGGTTTTAGTTTATCAGAATACCAGAGTAAACATGTTAGGTGGACATGTTAGGAGTATGCTAACATGAGGCTTAGACTAATTTTGTTTGTTTTTTCTGTTTTTCCAAATTGACTATGGTTTGAGCACAAATTTAAAATGCCACCTTCACCAAATCCTGAATTCCCGCATATATGGTTGTGTTTCTGCTCTTTATTTGGTTTCTTGTTTCTTCGCTCAGTTTTCTTTTTCTGTATATTTTGCTTACATTTAATCGTTATAGCTTTACATCATTTTTTAATATCTGGACAGGTCATCTTCTCCTTCTGTTCTTTCTTGTACTGTAATGTGTTGAGTCCTCTAAATGATCTACATGATTGATCCCTCAGCTACCCTCCTCCCAATCACACACGTGCATATCCACACACGCACACACGCACACGCACACACACACACTTAGTGTGTCTGGATATAATGTATTGGTTTAATTTTCTTTGAAGTAAAAATTTTTCTACTGACTCAGTGTACAGGAGTTGCTAAACATTACCTCTCACCACTACATTTTAGAAGGAAATCTTCCTTCACAAAGCCCTTCCTGCTGTTTTGCAATATTTACTCCACTGCAACTTAGCAGTGTTACATGGAGCATGATGAAATATGGGAAAACCCATCAATATCAAATTCATTCCTTTTTTAAATTGAAACTATAATTCACTGTTATGAAATCAGACCAATAGTTGTGGACATTGGATCTGTAATGTCATTCCTGCCATAGGTAAACTAATAGGTACAACAAACTGGACTGTAAAAAGTACAGAAAATTGGAATACATTTGCAGCTAGAAAAAGAGGCATGAGGCCAGGCTGCCATGGGAAAAATAGGAAGAGTTTTTGCAGTTTTTAACTTTCTGCTTTCCGTTCTTACGTAGAACACCTTCATCTGGCTTTGGATGTCTGTGAGATTCAATAACGCACACAAAAAAATCTAATCTAATAAGTAAACAGGTAGGAAAAACGCATACTGGAAAACTACATATTCCTGGGATTTTCTTTTTATACCTATTATATGTGAGAGTATTGCACTACATCCCTACACATACGCGTACATACCACTACATACTAATAGTATTACTTAGTGAAGTGGTGAATGGGATGTTGGAGCACATGCTTTACTCGTGGATCTAGGATACATTCCCCCCTTTCTACTTCCACAATCCACTTTCCATTGAGTCCACTCTGACTCATGGTGACCCCGTATGTGCCAGAGTAGAATTGTGCTCCGTAAGGTTTTCAACGGCTGATTTTTCAGAAGTAAATCACCAGGCCCTTCTTCTGAGATGCCTCTGCGTAGACTTGAACTTCCAACTTTTCAGTTAGCAGTCAAGCGTGTTATCCATTTGCACCACCCATGGATGCCTACTTCCACATAGAACTGCTGCTAACCAAAAGGTCAGCAGCTCGAATCCATCAGCCGCTCCTTGGAAACCCTATAGGGCAGTTCTACTCTATAGGGCCGCTATGAGTCAGAATCGACTTGAAATCAATGGGTTTTGGGTTTGGTATACCCTACATGTGGCCTAGATTCTTGTGCAGGGCCTAGCTCTAGTCCTAGCACCAGTGGTGTCCTATTTATTTTTCTTTCTATATTTTCCATAAGATTTTCTTTCAGTTTTGCTTTATGGCTCTTTTCTCCCTGTCCGGCCATCCCATGCTACTGGGATCAGGTTACTTGCTCTCCAGCCCTTGTTTCAGTGGCCAGCCATAGGTTTACTCCCAACAGACTGCCAGCTTCTTCTGACAGGAAATCCACAGATTTAACAACATTCAGTTTTGTCTTTTGACAAATATAACTCTTGATTGGATGCTTCCTTGAGAAATGAAAGGAGAAAAGTGATCCAGAAAATTTGACACCAAGGAAGTATAGGCTTACTTTATGTATTTTACCCTATAGGTAATTACCTTATTGAAAAGTTTGCTTTTTTCGTGCCTGCTCATTACTCTATTATTTCACAAGTTATATCTGACCAGCACATTTTTATTGCTCTTCCAAACCTAAGCAGTCAGCTCTGACAGCTTAATTTTTTCCCTCTATTAGGTACAAGAAATTCAGCAAAATATGCGTTACTTTCCCCACATGGCAACAACCTCTAGAAACTCAAAATAACAAACTTCCATTTTAATGACCACTGAGCTGTCTAAACCACAACATTTGAGATAAAATTTTGAACTCACAACAGGAAACTAAAGGTATGCATTACAGAAATCACAGAATAATTAGTTTTAAAAATTAGATAATAGATGTGCACATTATGATGATTATAATTTATCACACGTATTTGCACTAACACATCATTTGTAAACCTTCACCTGAAAAGAGGAGGGGAGCTAAAACTAGTAAAAATGTCCTCTGTAAAATATTAACTTTAGGTCTGGCAACATGGCACTCTAGGCAGAAGCACCATGCTGTCCCTCCACAGCAAAGATCTGAAAAACTAAGCCAAACAGATAAAACAGCAATCCTGAAACCCTAAGCATCAAACGAAGAGATAAAGAACTCAGCCAAGCACCAAATGGAATAAGGAACTGAAAGAGAATCGAGAGCAAGGAGACATACATGCAGAGGTCCCCTATCAGTTAACACAGCATGGATACGCCATCTTGGACTCCTGTCAGAGACCAGCGAACAGAGGGTATGAGAAAGCAGCTTCATGGAGCTTCCAGCAGGAGACAGAATAACCGGTAACCAACGATATATGCTTTCCCACCCCCCACCCTTCTTCACCCTCACTCAGCTTCCTCTGCTTCCCACGGTCACAGTCTCTTGGCTGGGAAGCACTGGCTGCTTGGATTCCACCCACCCGCACTGGCCAACTCCCTGAGTGCCATTTGTTGGCTGCTGGTGTTGCTTTTTTCTGCTTCTTTTGACTTCTTCCTTACCTCTCACCACCTCCCCTTCCTTTCGATCAAATACCTGGCTCCATGCACCATCTTTGCTTCTTCCTAAGAGGCTGTGAAACTCCACTGGAATGTGAAACTGCCTCCTGGTTCATGCTGCCACACTGGTGAAATCCTGGGGCCTTTTTGTTTGTTTTAAATTGTTCGTTTGTTTTCTTTTTCTTTTCTTGAATTGGGAGCCTGTTCTACCTGGGTAGTACTGTGCAGCTTGGGACCTACCCCCTCAGCTTGTGCAGATGTGCAGAGGGATCCCATAGAGCATTTATTTTTGTGTGTGTTTTGTTTTGTTTCGTTTTGTTTCTGTTTTTTGGGGAGGTTTTCTTGTTCTTTTTTTTTTAATTTGTTTTGTTTCCTTTTCCCTCTTTTTCCCTTTTTGTCTTTTTTCTTTACTCAGTTTCTCATCTCTCTATACCTCCCTTCTCTTCTTGTCCCCTGAATACCTGGTGCTGAGTGACTCCTCTATGTCTTCCAGCCAGGCTGTCCTTCCACACCTGGGAACAACTTCCCCAGGCCTCATAGCTGCACCGGTGGGATCCATGGGAGCTTTGCTTTTCTCTTTTCTTTCTAATTTTTATTTATTCATTCTTTTCTTTTCTTTGTTTTCTTCTTCTTCTCCTTTTTGTTTTTCTCCGTTTCATAGTCTCTCCACTCCAACGGCAAGCTCCCCTAGCACTCTTTTTTGTTTGTATGTTTTTGGCTCCTGTTCTTCTCTCCTCTTTCCCATACCCATCATAGCTCCACACATAACAATCCCTCCCCTCCATCCTGCCTACCTGCACCCTGCACTTAACATTACACCACCAAGCAGCACAGGCACAGCCCACCGGAACCTGCCCTGCACTGATTACTGGCCTGCCCTGGTGGCTATAGTAAGTGCCACGAACAACCCATCCAAGCAACTCCTCTTCAGCTAGACCTGCCCTGCTGTACCGTATCTGAGCGACTGACTCTGCCAATTGGAGAAAGAGGTGAAAAGTATCATGCCCACAGATGAGCAACAAAGAACACACAGTCTGCCTGCTCAGACATAGCCAAATTAAAAAAAAAAAAAGGATGAAACAAACAAATCTACAATCAATAAATGAGAAAAATTACTACTGAATGCCCCAAAGACAGCAGACAATATCAAAACATTTACAAAAACAGGACAGGATGGTTCTAGTAGGTGTCCAAAATGAAACACCAGATAATTTTCCAGTAGAAGAAAAGGCACTAGAACTACCTGATAGGGAATTCAAATCTCTAATACTCAGAATTATCTAAGAGTTGAAGCAAAAAGCAGACAAAAATGAGGAAAAAATAAACAAATTCATGGACAATACAGACAAAAAAAATGGAAGAATTCAGGAAAATAATGCAGGAACAAAATGTGAAAATAAATTCACAACTAGAAATTATACAAAAACAACAATTAGAAATCCAAAAGATAAACAACAAGAGTTCAGAAATGGACAGTGTCATAGAAGGGCTGAGGAGGAGATTTGAAACGGTGGAAGACAGGGTCAGTGGAATTGACAACAAACACTTGGATACAACTCTGTTTGAGGAAAACTCAGAAAACAGAATGAAGAAAAATGAAGAGACCCTGAGAATTATGTGGGATACAATCAAAAGCAAAAATGTATGCGTGATCGGAGTTCCAGAACAGGTGGAAGAAACAGAAAACAGAGAGAGGATCATTGAAGAACTGCTGACAGAAAACTTCCCCAATATCATGAAAGATGAAAAGCTGGCCATCCAAGAAGTTCAACAAAACCCATATAGGACAGACCCTAAAAGAAAATCACCAAGGCATATCAATCACACTAACCAAAACCAAAGACAGACAAAGAATCCTGAGAGCAGCTCGTGAAAAACCAGAAGTCACGTGCAGAGGAGAAACAATAGGACTAAGCTCAGATTATTCGGCAGAAACCATGCAAGCAAGAAGGCAATGGGATGACATATATAAAACCTTGAAAGTAAAAAAATTGCCAGCCAAGAGTAACATATCCTGCAAAACTCTCATTCAAATGTGCTGGTGAAATTAGGACATTTCCACATAAACAGAAATTAAGGGAATATGTAAAAACCAAACCAAACTTACAAAAACTATTAAAGGGAGTCCTTGGATCTGGGAATAAACAACCTCAGCTCACAGGATAAATCTAGGACGCAGGATCATACCAGCCAGACACCAACCTAGGAAATGAACTCTCAAGGACTATCCAAAACCAAAAGAAATACAACAGGGAATCAGAGCAGTTAATATTTAAATGACAAAAACATCAGAACAATAAAAGAGGGAATAAACAGTGTAGGTATAGAACCTTCTAATGGAGAGGAAGGCAAGGCGATACTGAGTAATAATAGACTGCTTCAAACTTAGAAAGATAAGGGTAAATTTCATGGTAACCATAAAGAAAGGTAAAAAACATACTCATAAAAATAAAGAGGAAAAACACAAAGTCTCAGCAAAAACAAAACCTACAAAAATAGATGATAAACCAAAAAACCAAACCTGTTGCCGCTGAATCAATTCCAACTCCTAGCGAACCTGTAGGACTGAGTATAACTGCCCCGTGGGGCTTCCAAGGAATGGCCGGTGGATTGGAACAGCTGACCTTTTGGTTAACAGCAGAGATCTTTAACCACTGTGCCACCAGGGCTCCTTAAAATAGATGGTCAACACCCTGACACGGAACACAACAGAGAGTCCCTGATGGAGCAGGAGAAAGGTGGGGTGCAGAACTCAAATTCTGGTAAAAAGACCAGACTTAATGGTCTGGCTGAAACTGGAGGAACCCCAGAAAGCATGGCCTCTGGATTCTCTGTCAACCCAGAACTAAAACAATTCCCAAGGCCAACTCTTCAGACAAAGACTAGACTGGACTATGGGACTTAAAATGATACTCATGAAGAGTATGCTTCTTAGCTGTAGTAAATACATGAGACTAAATGGGCAGCTTCTGTCTGGAGGTGAGATAAGAAGGCAGAGAGGATCAGGAGCTGACTGAATGGACACGGGAAATCAGGGGTGGAAAGGAGGAGTAATAGGGAGAGTAATTAGGGTCACATAACAATGTATGTATAAATTTTTGTATGAGACTAACTTGAACTGTAAACTTTCATTTAAAGTGCAACAATAAAAAAAAAAAAAAAAAAAGATGGTCAAAACCAAAAAAAATTAACTCTAGGATTGCTGATAATGAAGAAAGCTCCAGAAAGAAACCATTTAGTATTAAAAGTATGTGCTATGTGTTAGAGGTGGGAAAGGGAAAGTGAAGACACATCACTCACAATCATAAAACTCTCCAATAGAGAATATGTGGTAGAAGAAAATGAGTAGTGGAACCATAAAAAAAAAAGAAAGAAAGAAAGAAAGAAAATTGGGTTTAAATTCTATGTGATCACTTTGATTAAGCCTTTAGGCAAGTAATTTAATTATTTTCTACTTTGGTTTCCTCCACAGAAAAAGGGATTAAAAATAACTAGTCCTGCCTACTTTACAGTTTTATTATAAACATAAAATTCAAAGTGTATGTGAAAATGCTTTGGGGTATTACATAAATGTTGGAATCATTATTTCTCCTCTGATAATCAATGAATGTATACAAACTGACTGTCCCAAGAATCAAAAATATTTCCAATAATCTAAATTATTGAAGAGCAGCTTTCTATAAAAACTCTTTGCCTATTACATTTTAAAAATGCTAATAGCCCAGTATCCTTTGCCAGTCAGTCCTGAAGTAATTTTGCTTACAATAGTTTTTTCTAATGATTTGTTATTCGTAGATAAAACTTGCAAAAAAGCTTGTGGAATACTTCTTTGTAATTCTCAATAAACACACTACTTAGTGTTGTAAGAGTGGAATAAATAATTTGGAAAAACATAAAATCTAAAAGCACTGTATTTTTTTGACTAAATTATCTTTCCTCTTCGGAAAATATAGAGACTGAATGAATTATTTGGATCAAATTAAATTCAAACATTAGAGGAGATGGTAAATGAGCACTAGTTCTATTGGTGAAGATGCTATAGAAGAGACAGTGTGAAAGAACATTTTGGTACAGATGCTGATTTAGATCCTGACATTGGAGATAAATTACAGCCAATATAGGAAGAGGGCCAGGTGCCACAGAACTTTCTAGCTGTGTCCTTTTCTCTGCTCTCTCCTGTGTGTGGCTCATTTACTTCCCCAGCACCACTTCGGCCATAAAATTAGCAGCATCCATGTATCATAACCTGAAAGGAAACGCCTGATACCAGGGTATCACCTGAGACTAGATGGGATTGCAAGTGGACACAGGGGCCAGCCAACTGGCAGACCCTGAAAAACCAAAACCAAACCAGTTTCCATTGAGTCAATTCTGGCCCATGGAGACCCCAAGTGTTGTAGAGTAGAATTGCTCCAAAGTGTTTTCAAGGCTGTGACCTTTTGGAAACAGATTTCCAGGCCTTTCTTCTAAGGTACCTCTGAGTGGGTTTGAAGTGACACTCCTTCGGTTAGTAGTCAAGCATTTAACTGCACTGCACAGGATGGTCTTGAGAAACCTGTGTTCCCTCCCTCCACCACCAGTGAGCTAAACAATTATAACAGATAGATGAGGTCCTTGTTCTCAGAAAGGCAGAATTGCTTAAGGGGCAAGGGAGAGATTTAAAAGAGATTGCAACACCAGCAGTTCCTAGCCTTTACCTGCTTTCTGCTTTGCTCTCTTCCACCCTCTGCAATCATATTAAGAAGCACAAGCTAGTGCTAAAAATTTCTTCCTTCTCCCCAAGTACACATTACTAATACGCTACCTATGAAACTCATTGGTGCTTCCTCACTTCCTATCTCAAGCCAAGAGAGAAGGCCTTCAGAACCCTTAAATAATTCAACATGTGTTTCTTGGAGTTGGAGGTAAATGAGGTTTGTATCAGACTCACTGAAAAAACTATAAAGCCCTGAGTCTGGTAGCAGGACCAGGCTACACTGGGAAGGAGCTTGGTGGGGCAGGTGCATAGTTTCCTTTCAAAAGACAGACTTCCAGATACTTGTTTCATCTTGGTTAAAAAAAAAAAAAACCCTAAAGCAAAACAAAAGATAAACACTTACCCAAGAAATTACTAGAAGTTGAGCCGTGACAGAGGAGCCAGGGAAGGATAGCTGCTAGATGATTGGAGGGATGAGTTATAAGTAGACAAACATAGGAAGCTTTGGACAAGCCAAGTAATCACAAGTCAAAAAACCCAGACAATCATCTCACAAATGAAAGTATTTGGACATGCAACACCATGAGAAAATATCTTTACAGAAATATAGATGGAAAAATGAATAAATGGGTGGAGAGATGGGCAGAAATAATTTGTAAATTACTTACCATTAATATATTAATAATAGTTATTGCTTTGTGTTTTTCTATGCATTGCAATCTTTGTACAATGCATATACCTTAGCTATGTGATTAGAAAGTTTCAAGTACTTCAATAGTATTGACACAAAAAATGATAGATTAAACATTCATGACTATGATGCAATTCCAAGTAAATTAAGAAAAATTCAAAATGTCTTAAAGTTTTAGGGAGGTTGTATTTTGGTACATGGAGTGGAAAAAGATATTGAGAAATATGTATTTAAAGAAAGTGTGCAGGGGACAGGACCAAGATAGTGGAGTGGTCAGATGCTTCCTGTGGTCCCTCTTACAACAAAGACCCCAAAAAACAAGTGAATAGATTATATATGACAATTTAGGAGCCCTGAACATCAAAGACAAAGTTGAGGAATTGAACTGAGTGGCTGAGGAAAGGAGAGATGGTTCAGAAGCAGCGAGAAGCTACCAGACCTGACCTGGTGGGAATCGGCACCCTGCAGGTGGAATGGCTGGTGCAAGCAGTGATGCAAGCAGTGGTACTTGGGATGCGTTTTTCACATCAGGAGAGACCAAGCACGAGAAAGTCAGCTCAAATCTCCAGAACCAGAGAGAAATGGCACTTGATCAGCGAAAGATAACTACAAGCATCTAATCCACCATGTGGATGAAAAAAAAAAAAAATCTTCCTTTAGGGAAATATCTCTCTCCCATTTACCTGCTCCTTAGCCACTCTGCTCCAGGTCCCTGGTCCAGCTTTGGAGATTGCTGCACTTCCTGGGCGCTGGGCCAGAAGTAGGACCCATCATGTGCCCTAAGCCATTCTTTCATCTTTGGAGAGGGAACAAATTAACAAACAGGAAAAAATAATCTGCCAGCTTCCCTAAGCCAGGAATTCAGGGCAGGAACATCTCCTTCACCTAGGCACAGGCATAATGGTTCCACGGACCTGGAATGCCTTTCACTGCTGTGTAGACTAGTGTAGGCCCATTTCAACAGTGTAGGCTATCATTAGCACAGTATACAAAGGTATATACCTGAAACATATTTTCATCTGTATCTGCTATAAGTGGGAGTGGCAGATTTGTGATATTTGACACTGCTCTGCCTATTAAGCAGAGTCCTCATCTGCCCACATCAGGGGCGTAAGGACTGCTGGCTCCATCCACTCCACGAAGCCACCTGTGATAGGGGTCTAAGAATAAGTGGTGACTCCCAGTCCTTCCAGCCAACAGCATTGGGTGCCCATAGTCCAACTGCAAAACTCACCCACATCTGTGCTCTAGGAAAGAGGGACACACCTTCCATCCAGACACTCAGGGGCAGCAGTCAGGCCCCTACATTGATCAATGCATGACCTCCTACTGTAGCCAGATACCTGTGCCTACTCCAATCACCCCTGCCCATCTAGGACTGTGGATGAGAGCCTACACCATAAACTCAGACACCTGAGTTGAATCCATGCAAGAAAAGTAAACAGACTCTTGGGCTCACATATCTAATAACAGCTCTAGTCACTTGGAGACAGGACATTGGAGCTTCAAAGATGCCAATAATCAAACTAGGTTGCACGAGCAGCCTATGTGAGTATATCAAAACAAGAAGCTAGGACACAGTAAGCAAACATAAAATAAATAAATATAATAACTTATTGATGGCTTGAAGACAAAAGTCAATATCAAATCACATAAAGAGGCAGACCTTGATGGTTTCAGCAAGCCACCAAAACAAAGAATTAAAAAAACGTCTAGAGGAAGAGAACTTCTTGAAATTACTGGAGGATAGAATTCAAAAGACTAATTTAAAGAACTCTTCAAGAAATCAAGAAGGCGATCATACAAAAGGCAGAATAATCCAAGAAACACATAGACAAAGCAATAGAGGAAATTAAGAAGATTATAGAAGAGTATAACGACAAATTTAGCAGGCCGCAAGAATCCATAGAAAGACAGCAAACAGAAATCCAGAAGAATAACAATAAAAGTTCAGAATTAAACAACTCAATAGAAAGTCAGAGGAGGAGAACTGAGGCAATGGAAAACCGAATTAGTGAGATTGAAGATAAAGCACTTGACACCAACTAATCTGAGGAAAAATCAGATAAAATAATTTTAAAAAATGAAGAAACCCTAGAAATTATTTGGGACTCTATCAAGAGGAATAACTTTTGAGTAACTGGAGTACCAGAACGGGGGAGTGGGGGGGGGGGCAGAAAATACAGAGAGAATTGTTGAAGATTTGTTTGCAGAAAACTTCCCTGATATCATGAAAGATAAGAAGGTATCTATCCAAGAACCTCATCAACTGACTCCCACACAAGGTAGATCCCAAGAGAAAGTCACCAAGACATATTATAATCAAACTTGCCAAAACCAAAGACAGAGAATTTTAAGAGTGTCTAGGGATAAACAAAAAGTCTTCTACAAAGGAGAGTCAATAAGACTAAACTTGGACTACTCAGCAGAAACCATGTAGGCAAGAAGTCAATGGGATGACGTATATAAAGCCTTGAATGAAAAAAACTGCCACCCAAGAATTATATATCCAGCATAACTGTCTCTCAGATATGATGGCAAAATTCGGGCATTTCCAGATAAACACAAGTTTAGGGAATTTGTAAAAACCAAACCCAAATGACAAGAAATATTAAAGGGAGTCTTCCAGTTAGAAAATCAATAACATCAGATAACAACCCAAGACTAGAACACAGGACAGAGCAACTAGATATCAACCCAGATAGGGAAGTCACAAAAATAAACCAAAGCTAAAACACTGTAAATAAGGAAACAGAGATGTCAATATGTAAAAGGTAACAACATTAAAACAAAAAAGAGGGACAAAAATGCAGTCATAGGTCTTTCATATGGAGAAGAATCAAGGCAATACAAAGAAATAAAAGACTGGTTTAAACTTAGAAAAATAGGGGTAAATATTAAGGTAACCACAAAGGAAACTAATAATCCTACACATCAAAATATGAAACAAGAAAAACATGAAGACTCAGAAAATACAAAATCAACAACAATGAAACAGATGAAAAGAAAATACATAAAGGAAAATGACTCAGAACAGAAGATTAAGTGGGACAATGAAACTGTCAACAACACACAAAAAAAGACGTCAATATGACAGCGCTAAAGTCATACCTATCAATAATTAAACTGAATGTAAATGAACTACATGCACCAATAAAGAGACAGAGAGTGGCAGAATGGATTAAAAAAAATGAACCATCTGTATGCCACGTAAAAGAGACACACCTTAGACTTAAAGACACAAACAAACTAAAACCCAAAGGATGGAAAAAAAAAATATATCAAACAAAGACAGTCAAAAAAGAGCAGGAGTGGCAATATTAGTCTCTGACAAAATAGACTTTAAAGCAAATCCACTACAAAGGATAAGGAAGGACACTATATACTGATAAAAGTGTCAATACACCAGGAGGACATAACCATGATCAATATTTAAGCACCCAATGACAGGGCTCCAAAATACATAAAACAAACTCTAACAGCATTGAAAAGAGAAATAACCAGCCCCACGATAATAGTAGGAGACTTCAACACACCACTTTCAGTGAAGGACAGAACATCCAGAAAGAAGCTCAATAAACACATGGAAGATCTAAATGCTACAATCAACCAACTTGATCTCATAGACATATACTGAACACTCCACCCAACAGCAGCCAAGTATACTTTCTTTTCCAATGCACATGGAACATACTCCAGAATAGACCACATGTTAGGTCACATAGTAAGCCTTAACAGAATCCAAAATATTGAAATATTACAAAGCATCTTTTCTGACCATGAAAGTAGAAACCAATAACAGGAAAAGCAAGGGAAAAAAAAAATCAAATACATGAAAACTGAACAACATCGTTCTCAAAAACTACTGGGTTATAGAAGAAATTAAGGACGGAATAAAGAAATACACAGAATCAAATGAGAAGGAAAACACATCCTACCAGAACCTTTGGGACATAGCAAAAGCACTGATCAGAGGTCAATTTACAGCAATAAATGCATACATCCAAAAGGAAGAAACGTGTCTGTTCAGACACTGAACAGACACGTCACCAAAGAAAACATTCAAATGGCCAACACACACATGAGGAAATGCTCGCGATCACTAGCCATTAGAGAAATGCAAATTAAAACCACAATGTGATACCATCTCACCCTGCCATTACTGGCACGAATCAAAAAAACTGGAAATAACAAATGTTGGAGAGGCTGAGGGGAGATTGGAACTCTTATGTGCTGCTGGTGGGAATACAAAATGTTACAACAATTTTGGAAAATGATATGGCGCTTCCTTACAAAGCTAGAAATAGACATTCCATACAATCCAGCAATCCCACTCCTCGGAATATATCCTAGAGCAATAAGAGCTGTCACACCAATAGACATATGCACACCCTTGTTCATTGCAGCATTGTTCAAAACAGCAAAAAGATGGAAACAACCTGGATGCCCATCAACAGATGAATGGATAAACAAATTATGGTACATATACACAATGGAATATTATGCAACAATTAAGAAAAATTATGAATCTCATAACATGGGTGAAACTGGAGGACATTATGCTGAGTGAAATAAGTCCATCACAAAAAGACAAATATTGTATGAGACCTCTACTGTGAAAACTCATGAAAAAGTTTACACACAGAAAGAAACCATCTTTGTTGGTTACTAGGGATTGGAGGGGTGGGAGGGGGAAATACTTAATAGACAACAGGTAAGTGTTAACTTTGGTAAAGGGTAAGACAGTACACAGTACTGGGGAAGCCAGCACAACTTGTACAAGGAAAGGTCATGAAAGCTCCATAGACACATCCAAACTCCCTGAGGGACTGAATTGCTGGGTGGAGGGCTGTGGGGACGACAGTCTCAGGAAACATCTAGCTCACTTGGCATAACACACTTCATCAAGACAGTGTTCTACTTTCTACTTTGGTGAGTAGAGTCTGGGGTCTTAAAAGACTGTGAGAAGCCATCTAAGATACTCCACTTGTCTCAACATTTCAGCAGCAAGAGAGAATGAAGAAAACAAGATACAAGGGAAAGATTAGTATGAAGGACTAATGGACCACAACTACCATGGCCTCCACCAGACTGAGTCCAGTACAACTAGATGATGCCCATCTACCACCACTGACTGCTCTAACCAGGATCACAAGAGGGTCCCAGACAGATGGGGAAAAATGTAGAACAACATTCTAACCCACAAAAAAAGACCAGACTTACTGGCCTGACACAGACTGAAGAAACCTGGAGAGTATGGCCCTCGGACACCCTTTTAGCTTAGTAAGGAAGTCACTCCAGAGGTTCACCCTTCAGCCAAAGATTAGACAGCACCATAAAACAAAACAAGACTAATGGGGCACAATAGTCCAGAGACAAGGACTAGAAGGCAGGAGGGGACAGGAAAGCTGGTAATAGGGAATCCAAGGTTTAGAATGAACAGATTGACATGTCGTGGGGTTGTTAATCATTGTCATAAAACAATATGTGTACTAACTGTTTAATGAGAACCTATTTGTTCTGTAAACCTTCATCTAAAGTACAATTAAAAAAATTTAAAAAAAAAGAAAAAAGGACCAAAATAAAAACATTAACCCTACAACTGGAACAAATAGAAAGACAGCAGCAAAAGAAGCCCTCTGGTGCCAGAAAAAAGGAAATAATAAAAATTAGAGCAGAATTAAATGAAATAGAGAATAGAAAAACAATTGAAAGAGTTAATAAGACCAAAAGCTGTTTCTTTGAAGAGATCAAAAAAATTAATAAACTACTGGCAAAACTGACAAAATTAAAACAGGAGAGGAAGCAAATAACCCATATAAGAAATGAGATGGGTGATATCACAACAGACCCAACTGAAATTAAAAGAATCATAACAGAATACTATGAAAAATTGTACTCCAACAACTTTGAAAACCTAGAGGAAGTGGACAAATTTCTAGAAACACACTACCTGCCTAAACTAACTCAAACAGTGGTAGAACAACTAAATAAATGCATGAAAAAGAAGAGATTGAAAAGGTAATTAAAAAACTCCCAACGAAACAAGCCCTGGCCCTGACAGCTTCACTGGAGAATTCTACCAAACTATCAGAGAAGAGTTAACACCACTACTACTAAAGGTATTTCAGAGCATAGAAAAGAATGGAATCCTCCCAAACTCATTCTATGAAGCCAGCACAACCCTGATACCAAAACCCTAAAGACACCACAAAAAAAGAAAATGACAGACCGATATCCCTCATGAACATTGACACAAAAATCCTCAACAAAACTCTAGCCAATAGTATTCAACAACATATCAAAAAAATAATTCACCACGACCAAGTGGGATTCATACCAGTTATGCAGAGATCACTCAACATTAGAAAAACAATCAAAGTAATCCATCACATAAATAAAACAAAAGACAAGAACCACATGATCTTGTCAACTGATGCAGAAAAGGCATCTGACAAACATCAACACCCATTCATGATAAAAACTTTCAGCAAAATAGGAATGGAAGGGAAATTCCTCAGTGTAATAAAGGGCTTTTATTCAAAGCCAATAGCCGACATCATCCTAAACGGAGAGAGTCTGAAAGCATTCCCCTTGAGAACAGGAACCAGACAAGGATGCCCTTTATCACCAATCTTATTCAACATTGTGCTGGAGGTCCTAGCCAGAGCAATTAGGCTAGAAAAAGAAATAAAAGGCATCCAGACTGGTAAGGAAGAAGTAAAAGCATCCCTATTTGCAGATGATATGATCTTATACACAGAAAACCCCAAAGAATCCACAAGAAAACTACTGGAACTAATGGAAGATTTCAGCAAAGTATCAGGATACAAAATAAACATACAAAAGCCAGTTAGATTCCTCTACACCAACAAAGAGAACTTTGATGAGGAAATCACCAGCTCAGTACCATTTACAATAACCCCCAAGAAGATAAAATACTTAGGAATAAATCTAATCAGAGATGCAAAAGACCTATACAATGAAAACTACAAGATACTACCACAAGAAACCAAAAGAGACCTGCGTAAGTGGAAAAACATACCTTGCTCATGGATAGGAAGACTCAATATTGTGAAAATGTTGATTCTACCCAAAGTGATCTACAGATACAATGCAATCCCGATCCAAACTCCAATGGCATTTTTTATGAAGATAGAGAAACAAATCACCAACTTCATATGGAAAGGGAAGAGTCCCTGGATAAGTAAAGCATTACTCAAGAAGAACAAAGTGGGAGTCCTCACACTACCTGATTTTACAACTTATTATACTGCCATGGTAGTCAAAACATCCTGGTACTGGTACAACGACAGATACCTAGACCAATGGAACAGCACTGAGAATCCAGACATAAATTCATCCACCTATGACCAGCTGATATTTGACAAACACCCAAAGTCCATTAACTGGGGAAAAGACAGTCTTTTTAACAAATAATGCTGGCATAACTGGATATCTATCTGCAAAAAATTGAAACAAGATCCATACCTCACACCATGCACAAAAACTAACTCAAAATGGATCCAAGACTTAAATATAAGATCTAAAATGATAAAAATCATGGAAGAAAAAATAGGAACAATGCTAGGAGCCCTAATACAAAACATAAGTAACAGTGCACAAACACCAAAAGAGAAACTAGGTAACTGGGAGCTCCTAAAAATCAAACATTATGCTCATCAAAAGACTTCACCAAAAGAGTAAAAATACAACATATAGAATGGAAAAAAACTTTTGGCTGTGACATACCCGATCAGGGTCTAATCTCTGAAATCTACAAGATACTGCAAAATTTCAACCACAAAAAGATAATAACCCAGTTAAAAAATGGGCAAAGGCTATGAACCAAAGATGACATTCAGGAGGCTAACAGATACATGAGGAAATGCTCATGATCATCAGCCATTAGATAAATGCAAATTAAAACTGCAATTAGATACCATCTCACCCCGACAAGGCAAGCATTAATCCAAAAAACACAAAATAATAAATGTTAGAGAGGTTGTGGAGAGATTGGAACACTTAGACACTGCTGGTGGGAATGTAAAATGGTACAACCACTTTAGAAATCAATTTGGCACTTTCTTAAAAAGCTAGAACATATGATCCAGCAATCCCACTCCTTGGAATATATCTTAGAGAAATAAGAGCCATCACACAAATAGATATATGCACACACATGTTCATTCTGGCACTGTTCACAATAGCAAAAAGATGGAAACAACCTAGGTGTTCATCAACAGATGAATGGATAAACAAATCATAGTATATTCACACAATGGAATACTACCAAACAATAAAGAACAAGGATGAATCAGTGAAACATCTCGTATCATGGATTAATCTGGAAGGCGTTATGCTGAGTGAAATTAGTCAGTTGCAAAAGGACAAATATTGTATGAGACCACTATTATAAGAACTCAAGAAAAGGTTTAAACACAGAAGAAAACATTCTGTGATGATTACGAGTGTAGGGAGGGAGGGAGAAGGGAATTCACTAACTAGAAAGCAGCCAAGAATTATCTTAGCTGAAAGGAAGAAGAACACACAATACAGGGGAAGTCAGTACCAGTGGACTAAACTGAAAGCTGAGGAGTTTCCTGAAGACAACCAAACACTTGGAGGGACAGTGTAGCAGGGGCGGGGATCTGTGGACCATGGTTTCAGGGGACATCTAGGTTGACTGGCATAACAAAGTTTATTAAAAGAATGTTCTGCATCCCACTTTGGTGACTGTCATCTGGGGTCTTAAAAGCTAGTGAGTGGCCATCTAAGATGCATCTAGTTCCAACCCACCTGGAACAAAGAAGAATGAAGAACACCGAAGACACAAGAAAAACATTAGCCCAAGAGACAAAAGTGTCCACATAAACCAGAGATTCCATCAGCCTGAGATCAGAAGAACTAGATGGTACCCAGCTACCACCAACGACCGCCCTGACAGGACACACAACAGAGAGCCCCTGATGGAGCAGGTGAAAAGTGGGTTGCAGAACTCAAATTCTAGTGAAAACACCAGACTTAATGGTCTGACTGAGACTGCAGGAACCCCAGAAAACATGGCCCCCAGACTCTCTGTTAACCCAGAACTAAAAACCATTCCCAAAGCCAACTCTTCAGACAGAGATTGGACTGGACTGTGGGACATAAAATGATACTCGTGAAGAGTGTGCTTCTTAGTTCCAGTAGATACACAAGACCAAATGGGCAGCTCCTGTCCGTAAGCAAGACGAGAAGGCAGAAAGGGATAGGGGCTGGTTGAATGGACACGGGAAATCCGGGGTGGAAAGGAGGAGTGTGCTGTCACATTATAGGGATAGCAACTAGGGTCACATAACAATATGTATATAAACATTTTTATGAGAAACTAACTTGAGCCATAAACTTTCACCTAAAGCCCATTAAAAAAAAATTTAAAAAAAAGAAAAAGAAAGTGTGTAAATTATGTAGTCAGAGATTTACAAAGCTCTTGCTATTATAGGCAGCAATACTATGAATATATATCTTTTAACAAGTTGATTAACCTTGCAAGAGAACAACTTATATGTAGAACAGAAGTGGGAGATAATGTTAGGTTGTGCCACAGCAAAGTATGTGCATTAAATTCAGGAGATGACAAGGAAGTCATCTGAGATATTTAAAGAGGTAATTTGTATTACCAAAGTATCTTCTCAAAATTAAACTGGAACTACTGGAAGTGCCAGTATCTACAGATTAAGAAATGATGAGGCCCTGTCCCAAAATACTGGCAGAAGGATTATACTGCAGGGCTCAAACAAACAACAAGCCAAAAAACAGTATTGAGAAAGTAGATACAATAAGTCTAGTTAACTTTTTTTTTTTTTTAATTTTATTGTGCTTCAGGTGGAAGTTTACAGTGCAAATTAGTTTCTCATTCAAAAATTTATACACGAATTTTTTTTTTTTTTTTTGTGACACTGGTTGCAATCCCGGCAATGTATCAATCAGCACTCTCCTTCTCTCCCTTTACACCCCGAGTTTTTTGTGACCATTCGCCCAGTTTTCCTGTGCCTTCCTGCCTTCTCACCTTTTCTTTTGGGCAAGAGTTGTCCATTTGGTCTCACATACTTGATTGAACTAAGAGGCACATTTCTCATGTGTGTTATTGTTTGTTGTATAGGCCTGTCTAATCTGGCTGAAAGGTGGCCTTCAGGAGTGGCTTCAGTTCAAGTTAGCAGGTGTGGCTGGGGGCCGTAGTCTTGGGAGTTCCTCCAGTCTCTGTCAGACCAGTTAAGTCTGATCTTTCTTTTTTCGTGAGTTTGAATTTTGTCCTACGTTTTTCTCCCGCTCTGTCCAGTACCCTCTATTCTGATCCCTGTCAAAGTAGTTGGTGGTGATAGCTGGGCACCATCTAATTCTAGGCTCAGGCTGGTGGAGGTTGTGGTTCATGTGGTCCATAGTCCTTTGGACTAATATTTTTCTTGTGTCTGATTTTCTTCATTCTCCTTGACTCCGAATGTGGTAGGAGCAATAGATTTATCTTAGATGGCCACTCGCAACTTTTAAGATCCCAGAGGCTACTCACCAAAATCGGATGTAGAACATTTTCTTTGTGAACTATACTATGCCAATTGACCTGGATGTCCTCAAGACCATGGTCCCCAGTCCTCAGCCCCAGTAACTTGGTCCCTCAAGGTGTTTGGATGTGTCTAGGAAGCTTCTATGACTTTGCCTTAGTCAAGTTGTGCTGACTTCCACTGTATTATGTGTTGTCTTTCCCATTACCAAAGTTAACACTTTATACTATCTAGTTAATGATTTTCCCTCCCCACCCTTCCCTCCCTTGTAACCATCAAAGACTGTTTTTCTCTGTGTAAACCTTTTCTTGTGTTTTTATAATATTGGTCTCATACAATATTTGTCCTTTCGTGATTTGCTTATTTCACTCAGTATAATGCCATCCAGATTCATCCAGGTTGTGAGATGTTTCATGGATTCATTACTGTTCTTTATCGTTGTGTAATATTTCATTGTGTGTATATACTATATTTTGTTCACTCATCTGTTGATGAGCATTTAGGTTGTTTCCATCTTTTTGCTGTGGTGAATAATACTGCAATGAACATGGGTGTGCATACGTCTATTCGTGTGATGGCTCTTATTTCTCTAGGATATATTTCTAGGAGTAGGATTGCTGGATCCTATAGTGTTTCTATTTCTAGCCTTTTAAGGAGGTGTCATAACATTTTCCACAGTGGTTGTACAATTTTACATTCCAACCAGCAGTGCATAAGAGTTCCAATATCCCCGCAACCTCTCCAACATTTGATGTTTTCTGTTTTTTTGATTTGTGCTAGTAATGTCAGGTTAAGATGGTATCTCATTGTAGTTTTGATTTGCATTTCTCTAAAGGCAAATGATTACAAACGTTTCTTTATGTGTTTGTTAGTTGCCTGAATGTCTTCTTTGGTGAAGTGTGTATTCATATCCTTTGTCTAATTAACTTGTTTTTTATACATAGGAAAGGCATTTCAGAAATACCACTCAAGTATTCAACTTGATGCAACATGAGAATAGTAGGTCCATGATAAGATTTTTCATCTGGATTATCTAATCCTTCCCACAGCAAATCTTTGAGGTAGATACAATAATTCCCATTTTGCAGAAAAGGAAACTGCTGCTTAGAAAAGCTAAGCATGTTTTCCAAATTCCTACAGGGAATAGATGACTCAGCAAGGATTAGAACTCTGCCCTTTGTGCCTCCAGAGAGTGTATTTTTTGTTGTCACTATGTGGTTGCCTACTAACAGGGAAGAGAATGAAAGAAATTTCAGATTCAACATATATTTCCAAACTACTCTGGCATTGTGAAAGGCACAAGCCATAAATTACACATTATCAGACCAAACACATTATATTCCCACCAGCACGTATTTATCTGCCATTTTATCCCTTATAGATGTAAGGCCATGTCTTAGTCTTCTAGTGCTTCTATAACAGAAATACCATAAATGAATGGCTTTAATAAAGAGAAACGTATTCTCTCACAGTCTAGGAGTTTAGAAATCTGAATTCAGGGTGTTAGCTCCAGGGGAAGGCTTTCTGTCTCTCTTGGCTCTGGTGGAAGGTCCTTGTCATCAATCTTCCCCTGGACTAGGAGCTTCTCAGCGCAGGGTCCAAAGGATGTGCTATGCTCCCAGTGCTTCTTTCTTGGTGATGTGAGGTCCCCTTCTCTCTCTTCACTTCTCTCCTTTATATCTCGAAAGAGATTGACTTCAGACACAACCTTATCTTGTAGACTGAGTCCCACCTCATTAACATAACTGTCAATAATCTCACCTCATTAACATCATAGAGGTAGGATTTACGACACATAAGAAAATCACATCAGATGACAAAATGGTGGACAATTATACAATACTGGAAATCATGGTCCAGCCAAGTTGACA
The DNA here is from genome assembly GCA_030035585.1 of Dugong dugon. Lineage (NCBI taxonomy): Eukaryota > Metazoa > Chordata > Mammalia > Sirenia > Dugongidae > Dugong > Dugong dugon. The sequence continues at coordinate 33,745,300 of CM057475.1, read as the reverse complement.
CATATTTTTGGGGGACACAATTCAATCCATAACAGGTCATGTTTTAAAGTCTACCTTGAAGTGAGATTAGGCCACATGACTGAATTCTGGCCAATGTTACATAAACAGTAGTTATGTGTAAAACATTGATGTGCCTTCAGTCTCTTTCTCCATCATCCTGCTGAATGGAAAGGACTCAGTACTTAGACGATGGTGCTACTACACTCTGTGAGAAGTCTGGGTCTCTGAGTGATCAGATGGAAGGCATATTAAATATTGTATTTATTCACTTGTTTACTCATTTACCTATTAAACACTTATGTGATAGTAATTACATATATGATATTTTTCTAAGTGCTTACGACTAATTTAATCTTCACTAGAACTCTACGAGCTACATATTATTAGCCCCATTTCACAGATGAGCAAATTAAGATACAAGTTAGAGAATTTGCCCAGGATAACTCAGCTAGAAATCGGCAGAGATGGTATTTGAACACAGGCAGTCTGGAGCTCCAGTGCATGCTACTAAAGAAGGGGAAGATAAAAATATGTGTACAGTAATGTTGCTTGCAACATTGTTAATAAAGGTTGACAAGTGGAAACGTTGAGAAAGACTGAATAAATCATGGTATATTCATACCAAGAGATATCCTCTAGTCATTAAAATGAATGAAATAGATATATGTGGAGATATTTCCACATAATAATGTTATGATTTCATTTTTATAAAGTTAACAATAACCAAAAAAAATCTTACTCTCTACGTACAGTCTACTTATATGCAGACATATATAGACTATATACCCGTTGCTATCCTGTTGATCTTGACTCATAGTGATCCTCTAGGACAGAGTAGAACTGCCCCATAGAGTTTCCAAGGCTGTAATCTTTAAGAAGCTGACTGCCACATCTTTCTTCCATGAAACAGCTGATGGGTTCAAACTACCCGAAAAGTTGCCAGTTAGAACCCATCAACATTTTGGGTAGCAGTCAAATGTTTAACCACTATGCCACCAGGAATCCTCATATAGACTGTATACATATGTATATTATATATATATATGTATTGTATATAGTTATATAGTTTAATAAAGAAATAGAATTTGCTCACTTGACGTTATATAAAGTGAGAAATATGGAGGAGGGAGAAGCTAATGAACAAAATGTAATTACTAAAATGATTTCTTTTTAATCATATTTTTATATTTATATAAAAGTATATTTATGTCACGTGTATTCATATAACTATTTAATTAGTGTACTTTTTAAAATTAAAATGGCAGGTATCAAATAGGGATTATCCTAGTGATGAAAGCTGCAAATATGCTAATATTATACATTACATCATGATCATGAAATAAAATAGTCTACCTATTACTATCATAACTTCTGGTATCAAAATTCAAGGAAGAGAATGTTTTTAGTAGGAAAATTCTATAAGAATCCCTCTGGGAGTTGGGAGGAGATGGGTTTCCAGACCTGTTTATGAACTGATGCTAAGGTAATGAGGAGGCTTTGTTGTTTTTGTGACCAATCTGGGACGTAAGAGATAAGAAACAAATGGAAACCATTTATGGGGAGGTGGAAACCCTGGTGGCACAGTGGTTAAGATCCATGGTTGCTAACCAAAAGGTCAGCAGTTTGAATCCACCAACTGCTCCTTGGAAACCCTATGGAGCAGTTCTACTCTGTCCTATAGGGTCGCTGTGAGTCGGAATCAACTCAACGGCAATGGGTTTATGGGGAGATAGCAAAGCGAAATGTTGAAATGTTAAGTTTTATCCTGTGACTCCACCCTCTGGCCCTAAAATAATAATTAAGATTACTAAGAGGCATGCCCCCAAAGTCAATTTAGATATCTGAAAATAGCTTCTTATTTTATACTAAGGGCTTTGAAATTTAAATTTTATTCTGGTGTTATACAATTAATCACAGCCTATGTACTTGGTATAGATGTTTTCTTAACATGTAGCTATCATAAAACAAAATCAAACAAACAAAGAAGCAAAAGTCTTAATTTCACCAGCAGCCTATGTCGGTTGGTTGGTTGGCTTGAATTTTTTTTTTTTTTTTTTTTTTTTAAGGGCAGTAGAAGTGCTTTACTGAATCCTTAAGGAAGTAATATTGCATGGATAGGATATTATGATTTTGAATCTATCCTCACTTTAAGTTTTTGTGAGTGTTTTCTCAGGTCTTAACTTCAGGGACACAAGAACAAATTCTTGGGAATTATTTAACACGAACATTACAAATAGTTAGATGTTTGACTACTAGCTGAAAGGTTGGAGGTTTGTACCTACCCTGAGTTACCTTGGAAGACAGGTCTGGAGGTGGCTTCCAAAAGGCTGCAGCCTTGAAAACCCAATAGAGCAGTTCTACTCTGCACAAGTGTGGTCTCCATGAGTTGGAATCAACTGGACAGCAACTAACAACATTACAACAGGAACTTGTACTGAACCCGGTAGAAAGAGATGCTGGCCTGAGATACAAAATTATCTATAAAACAACTTGTAATGGGACTGTGAGCTTGATTTTATGTTTTAGACCTAAAGGCTGTGATCTCATGAGATAAATAGTTAAGCATTTCTGGCCCTGAGCTTTAATAAAAAACAGAAACTAGGCCAGCATCCCTTTCTAGTCTTGTTCTAATAACCAATCTTATAAAGCTATATTGGCTAAGATTAAATGAAGGGCTCACAAAGTCAACAGTCTCAGTCTCTAGGGCTTTGTGAGCCTTTATGAGCACAGTTCAAAGAAATAAGATTTCTATTTTATGAAAAACAATTACTGGACTTGTTGCCTACAGATTAAGCTTCCTTGTAATTAACCTTTCAATTACACTCTCCCATCACTACCTTCTTAAAGACTACAAACACAACTGCTATGATTCTTTTTACCAAAGAAAGAACATTATAAATAACTATAAAAAAATTAACTTTAAGGAAATAGATTAGCATTGCTCATAGTTTAGGAGCTCACCAGATTTCCAAGATAAAATGTAGTAACTAGTTGAAAGAGAATTAAAATTGTAAAAATCTTAGAATATACAGGTTCCATGTTCTTTATAAAACTTAAATTTGAAGATTCTTAAATTCTTAGGAACCATAATTGCCTCATATGCATGTGGAAACTGGACAATGGATTAGAAGACTGAAGAAAAATTGATGCCTTTGAATTATGGTGTTGGCAAAGAATATTGATTATACAATGGACTGCCAGAAGAATGAAAAATTTGTCTTGAAAGTACAGCTAGAATGCTCCTTAGAAGCAAGGATGGTGAGACTTTGTCTCAAATACTTTGGACATGTTATTAGGAGGAACCAGTCCCTGGAGAAGGACATCATGCTTGGTAAAGTAGATGGTCAGGGAAAAAGAGGAAGACCCTCAACAAGATGGATTGACCCAGTGGATGCAACAATGGGCTCAAGCAAAGCAACAATTATGAAGATGGCACAGGACTAGGCAGTGTTTCATTCTGTTGTACATAGGGTCGCTATGAGTCAGAGCCAAGTTGACGGCATCTAACAATAACAACATAATCAGTTGAGTTATTGCATTTTTGCTGTCTATAATAAAAGTACATAGGAAGTTATGACCAATGGATGCATTTAGGCCTCAAATTTGCATTTTATGTATTATAAACATTGATAAACTCATAGTCTGGAATACCAAATTAGTCAACTTTCAAATAAGACTATTGCTTCCAAATGAAATGTTATTTAAAAAATTAAATGTGAATTAGACATTTCAGGTTGTTATTTTTTTCTTAGATTCCTGGTACAGAGCAGGCATGAGCCTATTTATTTGTTTAAGCTATCACTAGGTGCCTGACCTAAGACCCAAAGATTATAATGATTAGGTATAATTATCCAAAAAAATGTAGCTTTGGGTACTTTTACATGCATGTAATCTAAAAACTGACTATAAATTAAGTTACGTTAACATGGCATTTAAAAAGGTAACCTAATTTTTTAATTTGATTTTTTTATTGAGATAACTGTAGATCCAGATACAGTTGTAAGAAATAATACGGAGATCCCATTACTTTTTGCCCAGCTTTCCCCAGTAGTGACACCTTGCAAAACTATAGAACAATATCACAACCAGAATATTGATAGCTATACAATCCACTGATGTTATTCAGATTTCCACAGTTTTATGCGTGCATGTGGATTTAGTTCTAAACAATTTTGTTATATACGCAGTTCCTATAGTCACTACCACAGTCACGATACAGAACAGTTTTATCCCCATATGCGTCCCTCAGATTGAATCTTTTTTAACCCCTCCCTCGTTCCTCTGCTCCACTTTCCACCTCATCCCACTCTTACCACCATTCTGTTCTTCACTTCTAAAATTTTGTCTAGGTGATCTAATTTTGAAGAAGTATTTTTTAAAGTATTGTCACTTACATACAATTAGATATCTCTCTTCACTCAATCCAAAGAGAACATAAGTATAATTCAGAGTGAATGACCATTATGACAGAAAAAAGCTTCCTGTGTGGAACCTCATTTCTGATTCTGTGAAACTTCATATTAGGTTTTAAATATATTTGTTGTCAAAAATCCTTTTACAGAGTTCCTGCAAAATGGTGCTCTAGGAAGAAGCACCACGCCGTCCCTCCACAGAAAAGATCCGAAAAACTAAGCCAAACAGAGAATACAACAATCCTGAAACCCTAAAACATCAAAGGAAGAGATAAAGAACTCAGCCAAGCACCAAATGGAGTTACAAAACTGACAGAGAATGGATAGTGAGGAGACATTCATGCAGAGGTCCCCTAACAGCTAACTCAGCACGGATCTGCCATCTTGGACTCCTATTGGAGACCAGCAAGCAGGGTAAGAGAAAGCAGCCTCATGGAGCGTCCAGTGGGAGACAAAACAACCGGTAATTTGTGATATACGCTTTCCCACCCCCGACCATTCTTCACCCCCACTCGGCCTCCTCTGCTTCCCACAGCCACAATCTCTTGCCTGGGACACACCGGCTGCTTGGATTCCACACACCAGAACGGGCCGGCTCTCTCAATGCCATCTGTTGGCTTCTGGTGTTGCTTTTTACCGCTTCTTTTGATTTCTTCCTTACCTCTCACCACCTCCCCCGCCTTTCGCTCAAATAGCTGGCTTCGTGCACCATCTTTACTTCTTCCTGAAGGGCTGCAGAGCTCCGGTAATTTGTGATATATGCTTTCCCACTCCCTACCCTTCTTCACCCACACTCAGCCCCTTCTGCTTCCCATGGACACAGTCTCTAGTCTGAGAAACACCAGCCCGCACTAGCTGGCTCTCTCAGTGCCATTTGTTGGCTGCTAGTGTTGCTTTTTTTCTACTTCTTTTGATTTCTTCCTTACTTCTCACCACCTCCCCCTCCTGTCGCTCAAATACCTGGCTTCGTGCGCCATCTTTGCTTCTTACCGAGGGGCTGCGGAGCTCCGTCTGAGTGTATAGCTGCTTCCCGGTCTGGGCTGCCGCGCTGGTGGGATCCCGGGGCTTTTGTTCATCTGTTTGTTTTGAATTGTTTGTTTGTTTTCTTTTCCTTTTCTTGAGTTGGGAGCCCTTTCTGGCCAGGCGGTGCTGCGTGGCAAGGAGTCTTCCCCCTCGTCTTGCACAGAAATGCAGAGGGATCCCTGAGGACATTTCTTTTTTCGTTGTTTTTTTTTTCCTTCTGTTTTTTTGGGGGGCCTTTCTTGTCCTTTTTCTTTTTTAATTTATTTTGTTTTCTTTTCCCTCTTTTCCCTTTTTGTCTTTCTTCATTGCTCAGTTTCTCATCTCTCTATATCTTCCTTCTCTTTCTGTTCCCTGAATACCTGGTGTTGTATACCTCTACTCCTTCTACCCAGGCTGTACTGCAACGCCTGAGAGTGATTTCCCCAGACAGCATTGCTGCACTGGTGGGATCCCTGGGAACTTTGCAGTTCTTTAACCTTTCCGATTTTTCTTTATTCTTTCTTTTCTTATCTTCGTCTTCTCCTTTCTGTTTTTCTCCAGTTCATAGTCTCTCATCTCTCCACGCCAAAAGCAAGCTACCCTAGCAATTTTTTTGTTTGTTTGTATGTTTTTGCCTCCTGTTCAACTCTGCTTTCTCCCATATCCGTCTTAGCTCCACACATAACAATCTGCCTGCTGCATCCTGCCTAGTTGTACCGTGCGTTTGACATCACACCACCAAGCAGCACAGGCACAGCCTACTGGAACCTGCCCTGCACTGATTACCAACCCACCCTGATGGCTGTAGTAAATGCCACAAACAAACCATCCCATAACACCTCTTAAGGTAGACCTGCCTGCTGTACCATATCTGAGTGACTGATCCTGCCAATTGGAGAAGGAAGAGAAAAGTATTGTGCCCACAGATGAGCAAACAACAAAGAACACACAGTCTGGCTGCTCAGACATAGTCAAATATAAAAAAACAAAAAAAAAAAGGGACAAAACAAACAAATCTATGATCAGTAAACGAGAAAAATAACACTGAATGCCCTGAAGACAGCAGACAATATCAAAACATTTACAAAAACAGGACAGGATGGTTCCAGTAGGCATCCAAAATAAAAGACCAGATGCCTCTCTTCTGGAAGAAAATGCACTAGAACTACCTGATAGGGAATTCAAATCTGTAATACTCAGAATTCTCCAAGAGCTGATGCAAAAAGCTGACAAACATGCAGAAAAAATAGAAAAATTCATGGAAAATACAGACAAAAAATTGGAAGAATTCAGGAAAATAATGCAGGAACAAAATGCCCAAATAAATTCACAACTAGAAATTATACAAAGACAACAATTAGAAATCCAAAAGATAAACAACAAGAGTTCAGAAATGAACAGGATCATAGAAGGGCTGAGAAGCAGATTTGAAATGGAGGAAGACAGGATGAGTGGAATTGAAGACAACCACTTGGATACAACTCTGTTTGAGGAAAACTCAGAAAGAAGAATAAAGAAAAATGAAGAGACCCTGAGAGTTATGTGGGATACAATCAAAAGCAAAAATTTGCCAGTGATTGGAATTCCAGAACAGGGGGAGAAAACAGACAACACAGAGGATCATTGAAGAACTACGGACAGAAAACTTCCCCAATTTCATAAAAGGTGAAAAGCTGGCCATCCAAGAAGCTCAACGAACTCCATATAGGAGAGACCCCAAAAGAAAATCACCAAAGCACATCATAATCACACTCGACAAAACCAAAGACAAAGAATCCTGAGAGCAGCTCATGAAAAACAAGAAGTCACATGCAGAGGAGAAACAAGAAGACTAAGCTCAGATTATTCAGCAGAAACCATGCAGGCAAGAAGGTAATGGGATGACATATATAAAACCTTGAAAGAAAAAAAATTTCCAGCCAAGAATAACATATCCTGCAAAACTCTCGTTCAAATGTACTGGTGAAATTAGGACATTTCCAGATAAACAGAAATTAAGGGAATATGTAAAAGTCAAACCAAACTTACAGGAATTACTAAAGGGAGTTCTTTGATCTGAGGACAAACAGCTTCAGCTCACAAGCGAATCTAGGGCACAAGATCGTACGAGCCAGATACCAATCTAGGAAATGAACTCTCAAGGACTATCCAAAACCAAAAGAAATCCAACAGAGAATCAGAGCAGTTGATCAGTAAATGACAACAACATCAAAACAATAAAAGAGGGAATAAATGGCATAGGTATAGAACCTTCTAATGGAGAGGAAGGCAAGGCGATACCAAGTAATGGTAGACTGCTTCAAACTTAGAAAGATAAGGGTAAAATTCATGGTAACCACAAAGAAAGTTAACAAACATACTCATAAAAAAAAAAGGAAAAAAAGTCTCAGCAAAAACAAAACCTACAAAAACAAAAGAAATGAAAAAAAAAATCCACAAACAAAAGTAGCTCAGCACAAGGGAGTAAGAAAAACAAAGAAAAATTCAGAACCACAAAAAAAGCACTACAAAATGACAGCAACAAACTCACATCTATCAATAATTACACTGAACGTAAATGGACTCAATGCACCCATAAAGAGACGGAGAGCAACAGAATGGATAAGAAAACAGGATCCATCAGTATGCTGTCTATAAGAAACACACCTTAGAAACAAAGATGTGAAATTATTAAAAGTCAAAGGTTGGAAAATAATATATCAAGTTAACAACTACCAAAAAAGCAGGAGTGGCAATTCTAATCTCAGATAAAATGGACTTTAAAATGAAATCTACCATAAAAGACAAAGAAGGACACTATATAATGATTAAGGGGACGATCCATCATGAAGACATAACCATAATAAACATCTACACACCCAATGACAGGGCTCCAAAATATGTAAAACAAACTCTAACAACACTGAAAAGAGAAATTGACAGTTCCACAATAATAGTAGGAGACTTCAACACACCCCTCTCAGTAAAGGACAGAACAACCAAAAAGAAACTCAGCAAAGATACAGAAGACCTAAAGGGCACAATCAGCCAACTTGACCTCATAGACATATATAGAACACTCCAGCCAACTGCTGCAAAGTACAGACTCTTTTCCAATGCACGTGGAACGTTCTCCAGAATAGACTACATCTTAGGCCACAGAGCAGTCCTCAACAAGATCCAAAACGATGAGATAATTCAAAGTATCTTCTCTGACCACAATGCCATCAAGGTACAATTTAACAATAAGAGAGCAAGGGAAAAAAATCCATTACAAGGAAACTGAATAATACCCTGCCTTCACATCACTGGGTAATGGAAGAAATCAGAGATGCAATAAAAAATTCCTAGAATCAAATGAGAATGAAAACACATCATACCAAAGCCTTTGGGACACAGAAAAGGCAGTCCTCAGAGGACAATTTATACCAATAGATGCACATATCAAAAAAGAAGAAAGGGACAAAATCCAAACATTAACTACAGAACACAAACAAATAGAAAGAGAACAGCAAAAAAATCCCACAACCACCGGAAGAAAGGAAATCGTAAAGATCAGAGCAGAAATAAATGAAATAGAGAACAGAAAAACAATAGAAAGAATCAACAAAACAAAAAGTGGGTTCTTTGAAAGAATCAACAAAATCGACAAACCACTGGCCAGACTGACAGAAGAAAAACAGCAGAGGACACAAATAACCCAAGTAAGAAATGAAGTGGGGGACATTACAACAGACCCAACTGAAATAAAAAGGATTATAACAGAATATTATGAAAAACTATACTCCAACAAATTTGATAACCTAGAGGAAACGGATAAATTTCTAGAAACACACGGCCTACCCAAACTACAACAAAGTGATGCTGAAAATCTGAACAGACCCATAACAAGAGAAGAGATTGAAGAGGTAATAAAAAAAACTCCCAACCAAAAAAACCCCTGGCCTAGATGGCATCACTGGAGAATTCTACAGAACAATTACAGAAGAGCTAGTACCAGTACTACTCAAGCTATTTCAGAGCATAGAAGAAGCAACACTTCCAAATTCATTCTATGAAGCCAGCATAACGCTGATGCCAATACCAGGCAAAGATGTCACAAAAAAAGAAAATTACAAACCAATATCTCTCATGAATATAGATGAAAAAATTCTGAATAAAATTCTAGCCAATAGAAGTCAGCATCATATCAAAAAAAATACACCATGACCAAGAAGGATTCTTACCAGTTATGCAAGGATGGTTCAACATTAGAAAATCAATCAACATAACACACCACATAAATAAAAGGAAAGAAAAGAATCACATAATCATCTCAACTGACGCAGAAAAGGCATTTGACAAAGTCCAACACCCATTCCTGATAAAAACTCTCAATCAAATAGGTATAGAAGGGAAATTTCTCAACATAATAAAGGGCATCTACGCAAAACCAATGGCCAACATCGTTCTTAATGGAGAGAGGCTGAAAACATTCCCCTTGAAAACAGGAACAAGACAAGGATGCCCTTTATCAGCACTCCTATTTACATTGGGCTGGAAGCTCTAGCTAGAGCAATAAGGCAAGAAAAAGAAATAAAGGGCATCCAAATTGGTAATGAAGTTAAACTGTCCCTGTTTGCAGATGATATGATACTATACATAGAAAACCCTAAAGACTACACAAGAAATTTACTGGAACTAATAGAAAGATTCAGCAGAGTAACGGGATACAAGATAAACATTCAAAAATCAGTTGGATTCCTATACACCAGTAGGGAGAATGATGAAAAGGAAATCAGGAAAACAATACCATTTTCAATAGCCCCTGAAAAGATAAAATACTTAGGAATAAATCTGACCAGGGATGTAAAAGAACTATACAAAGAAAACTACAAAACACTACTGCATGAAACCCAAAGGAATCTACATAAATGGAAAAACATACCATGCTCTTGGATAGGCAGACTCAACATGAGGAAAATGACAATTCTACCCAAAGTAATTTACAAATGCTACACAATCCCGATCCAAATACTGACAACATTCTTCAAAGAGATGGAAAAAGTAATCATTAACTTTATATGGAAAGGGAAGAAGCCCCGAATAAGTAAAGCACTACTGAAGAAGAAGAATAAAGTAGGAGGACTCACACTACCTGACTTCAGAGCCGACTATACAGCTACAGTAGTCAAAACAGCCTGATACTGGTACAACGATAGATACATTTACCAATGGAACAGAATTGAGAACCCAGATGTAAATCCATCCACCTATGGTCACCTGATCTTCGACAAGGACACAGTCCATCATATGGGGACAAGACAGTCTTTGTAACAAATGGTGCTGGCAAAACTGGATATCCATTTTCAAAAAAATGAGACAGGACCCGTACCTCACGCCATATACAAAAACCACTTCAAAATGGATCAAAGACTGGAATATAAAGCCTAACACTATAAAGTTGATAGAAGATAAAATAGGACCAACACTTGAGGCCTTAATACACAGCATTAACAGGATACAGACCATAACCATCAATGCACAAACCCCAATAGATAAGCTATATAACTGGGATCTTCTAAAAATCAAACACCTATGCTCTTCAAAAGACTTCACCAAAAGAGTAAAAAGAGAACCTACAGATTGGGAAAAAAATTTTGGACAGTACAGGTGAGACAAATGTCTAATCTCCATAATCTACAAGAAAACCCGACACCTCTACAACAAAAAGACAAATAATCCTATTAAAAAATGGACAAAGGAAATTAACAGACACTTCACCAAAGAAGACATTCAAATGGCCAGCAGACACATGAGGAAATGCTCGCGATCACTAGCCATTAGAGAAATGCAAATTAAAACCACAATGAGATACCATCTCACCCTGGCATTCTGGCACGAATCAAAAACACTAGAAATAACAAATGTTGGAGGGGCTGTGGGGAGATGAGGACTCCTATGCACTGCTGGTGGCAAGGCAAAATGATACAACCATTTTGGAAAATGATATGATGCTTCCACAGAAAGCTAGAAATAAACATACCATTCAATCCAGCAATCCCACTCCTAGGAATATATCCTAGAGAAATAAGAGTCGTCACTCGAATAGACATATGCACACCTATGTTCATGGCAGCATTGTTCACAATAGCAAAACGATGGAAACAACCTAGATGCCCATCAACAGATGAATGGATAAACAAACTATGGTATATACACACAGTGGAGTACTATGCAACAAGAAAGAACAACAATGAATCTGTGAAGCATCTCATAACATGGATGAAACTGGAGGACATTGTGCTGAGTGAAATAAGTCAATCACAAAAAGACAAATATTGTATGAGAACTCTATTATAAACACCTATGAAAAAGTTCACACACAAAATGTAACAATCTTTGTTGGTTACCAGGGATGGGAGGGGTGGGCGGGAAATACTAAATAGGCAATAGATAAGTGGTATCTTGGGTGAATGGTGAGACAGTACACAATACAGGGGAAACTAGCACAACTTGTACAAGGAAAGGTCATGGAAACCCCATAGACACATCCAAACTCCCTGAGGGACTGAATTGCTGGGCGGAGGGCTGTGGGGACCATGGTCTCGGGGAACATCTAGCTCAACTTGCATGACACAGCTTATAAAGACAATGTTCTACATTCTACCTTGGTGAGTAGTGTCTGGGGTCTTAAAAGCCTGTGAGTGGCCATCTAAGATACTCCACCGGTCTCATCCCTTTGGGAGCAAGGGAGAAGGAAGAGAACAGGATACAAGGCAAAGAGTAGTTAGAAGGACTAACTGTCTACAGCTACCAAGGCCTCCACCGGACTGAGTCCAGTACAGCTAGATGGTGCCCGGCTACCACCACTCACTGCTCTGACCAGGATCACAACAGAGGGTTCTGGACAGAGCTGGAGAAGGATGTAGAATATAATTCTAACTCACAAAAAAAGACAAGATTTACTGGCCTAAAGGAGACTGGAGAAACCCCGAGAGTATGGCCCCCAGACACCCTTTTAGCTCAGTGGTGAAGTTATCTCTGAGGTTTACTGTTTAGCCTGGGAGTGGACAGCCCCATAAAACCGAATGAGACTAATGAGGTACAAGAGTCCAGTGACAAGGGCCAGAAGGCAGAAGGGGACAAGGAAGCTGATGATAGGGAACACAAGGTTGAGGAAGGATATTGTTGATGTGTTGCGAGATTGTTAACCGTTGTCATAGGGCAACATTTGTAGTAACTGTTAAACGAGAAACTTTTGTTCTGTAAGCCTTCATCTTAAGTGAGAATAACAGCACAATTGGAAGAGCGTAGTCAATGTCACTGAACTGTGAATGTAGAAATTTTTGAAATGGTGTATCTTTGGCTATGTGTATTTTCATCAAAAAGAAAAGGTTGAGAAGTTAGAGGGTTGACATGTTGTGGGGTTGTTAAACCAATGTCATAAAACAATATGTGTACTTCTGTTTCATGAGAAACTATTTGTTCTGTAAGCCTTCACCTGAAGTACAGTAAATAAATAAATAAATAATTCTTTTACATAGTTTATTGTCTTTGTAGCACAGTCAGAATGGATAATATGACAAAGAAAACTTTGTTTCTGTCAAATGTTGCCTGCCACCAGCTCTATGACAGCCTCTTAGTATTTTATGATAGGTACTATTAGCTGCGATGTCTATTTTTCTTATGATCTCATTTAAACAAGGTGAGACAAGAAATCAGGCTCTGTAGCACCCATAGATCTTGAACAAGGCAATGCCTTTCCAAAAATAAGCATAATTTCTGAGTTAAGGTTTATCTCTTTCACAAATGTATTAAACACAATCATTACCAGAACCTACAAGATTTAACAACCAAACAACACCAATAACAACACATCATAGGAAATAAATACATTTTTGATTACATTAGAAGTATTTCCTGGTGACATTATCTACATGCTTATTGAAAATTAGAAGGTTTTGTTTTGATAAAAATAATAAGACAATCATTAGACTACTAAAGCTCTAGGTAACTGAAATTTAAATTTTCTAGAAAATTCTCAGTGCTGTGGGTTTCTTTTCCTGATACAAAAAGGGAGAGGGCTTAGAATCAATGTGTTAGATAGATGGATGAATGGATGGATGGATGGATGGATGGATGGATGGATGGATGGATGGATGGGCTGTTGGGTGGGTGGGTAGGTAGAAAGAACAAGAGAGAGAAAGAAAGAAAGAAAAATAAATGAGGCCTCTTTGTTCAAGACTAAACTGTAACCATGAGTTATTTTTAAAGTTGAGAGAAAAAGTAGAAATGTAGATATTACTCTTACCGTATTTGACAGGGAAGGGAAGTAGGGGATAAAGGAAAAAACATCAAGGATCATGGGATCCATGGAACACAGTTTTGCTACTTACTCTTGTAGCATTCTTTTCATGTTTTCTACCCAGATTGGTTCTGGCTTCTTAAGGCATTAGAATTCCTCTCCGAGAAAGAATTGCAAAACCTAGATGTAATCATGTGGCAATATCTATTATCAAAGTTAAACGGCAGACGGGCTTCTACCTATTCGGGTAAAGCAAGGTGTCAGTTCAAATCATTTTTGTGATGTTAGGGCACACAAGGAAATTTTAGATCATATATCTTGTGATTTTTATTCTTGTTCTTGGTCACCAGAGATCAGAGATTATATCTGCTCATGATTGTTTTTGAATTGAGAAGCAGTATTTAGAATTATAAGGCAAAGGTAGATAAATAATCTTATAGTTTTTTATATTCTGGTTAATTTATTCCGAAAAATTATATTGGTTACCTTAATGACTTACTTTCCTCTGACTCTGCTTACTCAAGTTAATAGCAATAATATAAAAAGGAAAACAATAAAAAATCTTTACTGAACATGTAAAGTTATTAGAAATGAAATATAGACTAAAAACAAGGCAAGCCTTTTTTTTTTCTCCTTTTAGGTTGAGGAGTATAATTAAGGATAGTAGAGGTTGAGATTTATTGAGATTTTTACATTCATCTTCCAAAACTAACACCTGACAAGACAAATCTGAAAATATAAAATAAATATTTTACTATTTCATCTGAACATGACGATGGTTTTCCTGTTTGTTGGTGTAATTAATAATGGTCATTTTTACTTTGTGCATGTGTGGCTTCTTTGTATATGAGAACTCTTTATTCCTCTTTTTATTAATTTTTTTCTAAACCAGTTGAAAGTAAGTTGTAGACATCATGACACTTCCTCTAGGAATGTCCTAAGAATAGGGACATTGTCCTACATAACCAAAATGCAACTTTCACAATTAATACAATCAAAAATTACTTCATGACCTACCTAATACGGAGCCCATTTTCAGATTTTCTAAATTGTCTTCAAAATGCCATCTATCCATCTATCCATCTATCCATCTATCCATCTATCCATCTATCCATCTATCCATCTGTCATCTATCTACCTACCTACCTACTTATTGTTGCTGTTGTTTGTCTTTAGCTCCAGCGCATGATCAAAATATCTGCATTGCTTTGTCTTTTTAGTTACTCTCTTTCTCTCTCTCTTAAATCTAACATAATTTTTCTCCCTTTTCATTTCTGTTTTTTCATATTGTTAGTTTAGCTCTTTTTTTTTTTTAATTTTTTTTTTGAAATTTCAAGCCACTTGTTACCCTGTAGACTGTTCCACATTCTAAATTTGTCTAAATGTTTCTAATGATTAAATTCAGGTTAAATATTTTTGGCAAGAATACTAAATAGGTGATGTCTGTAGTTCATATTCTACCACATTAGAAGGCATGCAAAATCAAGTAGTCTCACTGATGGCAATGTTAATTCTGATGACTTTAAGCTGGCAATCTTCAGATCTCTCCATTTTAAAAGTGTATTTTCCTTTATAAGTGATGTGTAATGTAAATCCTCTTAAGATCATGTAAATATACTATTCATTTATCTCCTTCAATATAGACATTTTTCCATTAATTATATAGGATACAAAATAAATTGTCAATTTTATGCTTTTATCTTTTAGATCTATTGTGATATTTCTGTTAATGTCATCCCCTCCACTTCCTCTGTTCTCTGTTGGACGTTCCTCTTTATCAGATCTTAAGTATTTCTATTCTTAGTTTCATCTTACTTTGTCATATTTTCATCTCTTTTCTTTCCTTCTCCTTTTGGAAAATTTCTGCATTTCTTTGTCTTTTAAACCCAGTTGTTATTATTTTAAATTTTGAGTGTTTTATTTTTTAATTTCTGAATCTTCTTTCTTGTTTTCTGATTGTTCTATCTTATGACATTGTGTTCCAGTGTCAAAGACACAATTTCTTTTGTTATCTCTCCGAGAGTTGTATTAATAGGTATATAGGTTATGTTTTTGTTCTCATCATTATCATTGTTTCTTCTGAATTCCTACAGTATAATGCACTATAGTATAGTGGTTAGTACTAAACACGCTTGAGTCACATTACCTAGGTTTCAGTCCAACTACTTGAGTGTTCTTGAACTAGTTACTTAACCCCTCTTTGCTTCATCTATAAAATTGGGATAATACTAGTATGCATCTCATATAATTCTTTTGGGAAGTTAACATATTTAAGCATTTTAAATGGTGCCTGGAACATTAAAAATGGCATTCCAACTTTGACCGTTATTAAAATATGTACTCAACTGTGTATTCATATTTAAGAGTAAGGCGCTAAAATGCTGATTGGAAACTGTTTTATATGGTTTAAACTTGTAGGATAAATTGATGGGGAAAGAATAGTTCACTGGCAAACAATGACAGGTTAACATCTGGAGGTCTTTTTTCTGGAGGTATTCTCTTTGCATACAGTGGTAGAAGTTCCTTGATTAGAACTGTATCCTGTTCTCTTGTCCATTGCTCTCAGTTTAGAGCTAAAAGTGACTCTAATGGTGGCATTAATTAGTTAATATTTTGCAAGTTTAGTGGTTAATACATATACATATTAGCAGAATTATCTGTTTTTGTTGGTAATAATAAATACCATTTGAAAATTATTTGTAACAAGTCTGACTTGATAAGAATGGTTGCAACTGGGCTTTATGAGTTTGTATGTCACATATTGAAAATACCTCATCATACTTACGATTAATTTTCTTATTTTCACTCACAATCACATTATACTGCCTGCACTGAGGCAGGGAATTGGATGTTGAAATAAACTGTAAAGTATTGTTTTTAGAGAACTGTGGTTTTTCTACTATGGTTGTAATATTGCTATATCGTATACTCTAATCTGATTTTCAAGAATCGACATTTGGTAGTGGGTTGTAAGGCATTTGATAAGACAATGAATTATAAAATAAAGAATCAATAATTGAATATATTTAATATATTGAATAACAGATCAATTTTTTATTTGCATTCTGTAAACATTGTTATTTCTCTGTTTGCCTTCACACACTATCCATTTTCTGCAAATAGTTTCTACTTGTCTCAGTGCCTCTAGTATTTTTGTCTCTCTCTTTAAGAAAGACAGAATAGAATTCCCTTTTTTTGCATAATGCAATCAGGGAGATGCCTCGACTTGGTTCTCATCTTAACTTTTTTCAAAATAGTTTTTTTTTTTTATTTATTTTTTTATATTTTATTGTACTTCAGGTGAAAGCTTACAGAGCAAATAGTTTCTCATGAAATAGTAGTACACATGTTGTTCTATGACATTGGTTAACAACCCCACAATGTATTAAGCCTCTAAATTCTCAACCTTTTTTTTTGGATGAAAATTACAGATGGCCAAAGATACACCGTTTCAAAAATTTCTACATTCACAGTTCAGTGACATTGACTACGCTCTTCCAACTGTGCTGTTATTCTCACTTAAGATGAAGGCTTACAGAACAAAATAGTTTCTCATTTAACAGGTACTACACATGTTGCCCTATGACAATGGTTAACAATCTCACAGCACATCAAGAATATTCTTACTCCACCTTGTGTTCTCTATCACCAGGGGGCTTCCTTGTCCCCTTCTGTCTTCTGGACCTTGTCAGTGGACTATTGTACCTCTTTAGTCTCATTTGTTTATTTTTTTTATTTTATTTTATTTAAACACCATTTCAAAACTTTTTACTTACACATTTAAGTGATATTGACTATGCTCTTCCAATTGTGCTGCCATTCTCGCCCAAGATGAAGGCTTACAGGACAAAACAGCCTCCCATTTAATAGTTACTACAAATGTTGCCCTATAGCAGTGGTCAACAATCTCACAATACATCGACAGTGTCCTTATTCAATTTGTGTTCCTTATCATCAGTTTCCTACTCTCCCTCTGCCTTCTGGCCCTTGTCACCGGACTCCTGTACCTCGTTAGTCCCATTTAGTTTTACTGGGCTGTCCATTCCCAGGCTTAACATCGAACCTCGAAGGTAACTTCACCTCTGAGCTGAAAGGGTGTCTGGGGGCCACACTCTCGAGGTTTCTCTAGTATTCTTTAGGCCAGTAAATCTGGTCTTCTTTTTTTTTTTTTTTTTTTTTGGGAGTTAAAATTATGCTCTACATCCTTCTCCAGCTCTGCCCAGAACCCTCTGTTGTGATCCTGGTCAGAGGAGTCATTGGTGGTAGCCGGGCACCATCCAGCTGTACTGGACTCAGTCCCGTGAGGACTTGGTAGCTGTGGACCATTAGTTCTTCGGACTAATCTTTTCCTTGTATCCTGTTCTCTTCGTTCTCCCTTGTTCCCGAAGGGATGAGATCAGTGGAGTATCTTAGATGGCCGCTCATAGGCTTTTAAGACCCCAGACACTACTCACCAAGGTAGAATGTAGAGCATTATCTTTATAAGTAGTGTCATGCCAATTGAGCTAGATGTTCCCCGAGATCATGGTCCCCAGAGCCCTCCATCCAACAACTCAGTCCCTCGGGGGTTTTGGATGTGTCTATAGGGCCTCCATGACCTTTTCTTGTGCAGGTTGTGTTAGTTTCCCCTGTACTATGTACTATCTCACCTCTCACCCAAGTTACCACTTACCTATTACCTATTTAGTATTCCCCCCCCCCATCCCTGGTAACCAACAAGGATTGTTACATTTTGCATGTGAATTTTTTCATGGGTTTTTACAATAGAGGTCTCATACAATATTTGTCCTTTTGTGATTGACTTATTTCACTCAGCATGATGTCCTCCAGTTTCATCCATGTTATGAGATGGTTCACAGATTCATTGTTGTTCTTTCTCGTTGCATAGTACTCCATTGTGTGTATGTACCATAGTTTGTGTATCCATTCATCTGTTGATGGACATCGAGGTTGTTTCCATCGTTTTGCTATTGTGAATAATGCTGCCATGAACATAGGTGTGCATATGTCTATTCGAGTGATGACTCTTATTTCTCTAGGATATAATCCTAGGAGTGGGATTGCTGGATCGAATGGTATGTCTATTTCTAGCTTTCTGAGGAAACACCATATCATTTTCCAAAATGGTTGTATCATTTTGCATTCCCACCAGCAGTGTATAAGAGTTCCCGTCTCCCCGCAGCCCCTCCAACATTTGTTATTTCCAGTATTTTTGATTCGTGCCAGTAATGCTGGGGTGAGATGGTATCTCATTGTGGTTTTAATTTGCATTTCTCTAATGGCTAGTGATTGCGAGCATTTCCTCATGTGTCTGTTGGCCATTTGAATTTCTTCCTTGGTGAAGTGTCTGTTCATTTCCTTTGCCCATTTTTTGATAGGATTGGTTGTCTTTTTGTTGTAGAGGTGTTGGATTTTCTTGTAGATTATGGAGATTAGACCTTTGTCTGACTTGTACTGTCCAAAAATTTTTTCCCAGTCTGTAGGTTCTCTTTAACTCTTTTGGTGAAATCTTTTGAAGAGCATAGATGTTTGATTTTTAGAAGATCCCAATTATCTAGTTTATCTGTTGGGTTTTTTGTGTTGATGTTTATGGTTTGTATCCTGTTAATGCCATGTATTAAGGCCTGAAGTGTTGGTCCTATTTTTTCTTCTATGAATTTTATAGTTTGAGGCTTTATATTCAGGTCTTTGATCCATTTTGAAGTAGTTTTTGTATATGGTGTGAGGTATGGGTCCTGTTTCATTTTTCTACAAATGGATATCCAGTTTTGCCAGCACCATTTGTTAAAAAGACTGTCTTTTCCCCATTCGATGGATTTTGGGCCCTTGTCAAAAATCAGGTGACTGTAGGTGGATGGATTTACATCTGAGTTCTCAATTCTGTTCCATTGGTCAATGTCTCTGTTGTTGTACCAGTACCAGGCTGTTTTGAGTACTGTAGCTGTATAGTAGGTTCTCAAGTCAGGTAGTGTGAGTCCTCCAACTTTATTCTTCTTCTTCAGTAGTGTTTTACTTATTCGGGGTTTCTTCCCTTTCCATATAAAGTTAATAATTAGTTTTTCCATCTCTTTGAAGAATGTTGTTGGTATTTGTATCGGGATTGCATTGTATTTGTAGATTGCTTTAGGTAGAATTGCCATTTTCACAATGTTGAGTCTGCCTATCCATGAGCATGGTATGTTTTTCCATTTAGGTAGATCCCTTTGGATTTCATGCATCATTGTTTTGTAGTTTTCTTTGTATAGGTCTTTTACATTCCTGGTCAGATTTACTCCTAAGTATTTTATCTTTTTAGGGGCTATTGAAAATGGTATTGATTTCTTGATCTCCTTTTCATCGTTCTCTTTACTGGTGTATAGGAATCCAACTGATTTTTGAATGTTTATCTTGTATCCTGCTACTCTGCTGAATCTTTCTATTAGTTCCAGTAGATTTCTCGTGGAGTCTTTAGGGTTTTCTATGTATAGTATCATATCATCTGCAAACAGGGAGAGTTTAACTTCTTCATTACCAATTTGGATGCCCTTTATTTCTTTCTCTTGCCTTACTGCTCTAGCTAGAACTTGCAGCACAATGTTAAATAGGAGTGGTGATAAAGGGCATCCTTGTCTTGTTCCTGTTTTCAAGGGGAATATTTTCAGCCTCTCTCCATTAAGAATGATGTTGGCTGTTGGTTTTGCATAGATGCCCTTTATTATGTTGAGAAATTTCCCTTCTATACCTATTTTATTGAGAGCTTTTATCAGGAATGGGTGTTGGACTTTGTCAAATGCCTTTTCTGCATCAATTGAGATGATCATGTGATTTTTTTCTTTCCTTTTATTTCTGTGGTGGATTACGTTGATGGATTTTCTAATGTTAAACCATCCTTGCATACCTGGTATGAATCCTACTTGGTCGTGGTGTATTATTTTTTTGATATGATACTGAATTCTATTGGCTAGAATTTTGTTCAGAATTTTTGCATCTATATTCATGAGAGATATTGGTCTGTAATTTTCTTTTTTTGTGATGTCTTTGCCTGGTTTTGGTATCAGCGTTATGCTGGCTTCATAGGATGAATTTGGAAGTGTTGCTTCCTCTTCTATGCTCTGAAATAACTTGAGTAGAAATGATACGAGCTCTTCTGTAAATGTTTTGTAGAATTCTCCAGTGAAGCCATCTGGGCCAGGGCTTTTTTTGGTTGGGAGTTTTTTTATTACCTTTTCAATCTCTTCTCTTGTTATGGGTCTGTTCAGATTTTCAATATCACTTTGTTGTAGTTTGGGTAGGCCGTATATTTCTAGAAATTTATCCATTTCCTCTAGGTTTTCAAATTTGTTGGAATATAGTTTTTCATAATATTCTGTTATAATCCTTTTTATTTCAGTTGGATCTGTTGTAATGTCCCCAATTTCATTTCTTATTTGGGTTATTTGTGCCCTCTGCTGTTTTTCTTTTGTCAGTCTGGCCAGTGGTTTGTCGATTTTGTTGATTCTTTCAAAGAACCAACTTTTGGTTTTGTTGATTCTTTCTATTGTTTTTCTGTTCTCTATTTCATTGATTTCTGCTCTGATCTTTACTATTTCCTTTCTTCCGGTGGTTGTAGGCTTTTTTTTGTTGTTCTCTTTCTATTTGTTTGAGTTCTGGAGTTAATGTTTTGATTTTGTCCCTTTCTTCTTTTTGGATATGTACATCTATTGCTATAAATTGTCCTCTGAGGACTGCCTTTGCTGTGTCCCAAAGGTTTTGGTATGATGTGTTTTCATTTTCATTTGATTCTAGGAATTTTTTAATTCCATCTCTGATTTCTTCTATTACCCATTGATGTGTAAGCAGATTATTGTTCAGTTTCCATGTCTTTCATTTTTTTTCCTTGCTCTTTCTAGTGTTAATTTCTACCTTGATGGCATTGTGGTCAGAGAAGATACTGTGAATTATCTCAGCATTTTGGATCTTGTTGAGGATTGCTCTGTGGCCTAAGATGTGGTCTATTCTGGAGAACGTTCCATGTGCATTGGAAAAGAATGTGTACTTTGCAGCGGTTGGATGGATTGTTCTATATATGTCTATGAGGTCCAGTTGGCTGATTGTGTCCTTTAGGTCTTCTGTATCTTTGCTGAGTTTCTTTTTAGTTGTTCTGTCCTTTACTGAGAGTGGTGTGTTGAAGTCTCCTACTATTATTGTGGAACTGTCAATTTCTCTTTTCAGTGCTGTTAGAGTATTTTTATGTATTTTGGAGCCCTGTCATTGGGTGCATAGATATTTATTATGGTTATGTCTTCATGATGGATCATCCCCTTAATCATTATATAGTGTCCTTCTTTGTCTTTTATGATAGATTTTGTTTTAAAGTCTATTTTATCTGAGATTAGAATTGCCATTCCTGCTCTTTTTTGATAGTTGTTAGCTTGATATATTTTTTTCCAACCTTTGATTTTTAATAAATTCACATCTTTGTTTCTAAGGTGTGTCTCTTGTAGACAGCAAATTGATGGATCCTGTTTTCTTATCCATTCTGCCACTCTCCGTCTCTTTATGGGTGCATTGAGTCCATTTACGTTCAGTGTAATTACTGATAGATGTGAGTTTGTTGCTGTCATTTTGTAGTGCTTTTTTTTTGTGATGCTGAAGTTTTCTTTGTTCTTCTTACTCTCTTTTGCTGAGTTACTTTTGTTTGTGGATTTTGTGTTCATTTCTTTTGTTTTTGTAGGTTTTGTTTTTGTTGAGACTTTATGTTTTTCGTCTTAATTTTTATGAGTTGGTTTGTTAACTTTTTTTGTGAATGAATTTTACCCTTATCTTTATAATTTTGAAGCAGTCTACCGTTACTTGGTATCGCCTTGACTTCCTCTCCTTTAGAAGGTTCTATACCTATGCCGTTTGTTCCCTCTTTCGTTGTTTTGATGTTGTTGTCATCCTTTGATTGATTTCTCTGATTCCCTGTTGTATATCTTCTGTTTTTGGAAAGTCCTCTGTAGTTCAGTTCCTAGAATGGTATCTGGTTCTTGTGAACCTGCGTCCTAGGTCCTAGGTCCTGCCTGAGGGCTGAAGCGGTTTGTCCTCAGATTGAAGAATAATTCTTGTAAGTTTGGTTTGACTTTTGCATATTCCTTTAGTTTCTGTTTATCTGGAAATGACCTAATTTCACCATCAAATCTGAATGAGAGTTTTGCAGGATATATTATTCTTGGCTGACAATTTTTTTCTTTCAAGATTTTATATATGTCATCCCATTGTCTTCTTGCCTGCATGGTTTCTGCTGAATAATCTGAGCTTAGTCTTATTGTTTCTCCTCTGTATGTGACTTCTTGTTTTTCACGAGCTGCTGTCAGGATTCTTTGTTTGTCTTTAGTTTTAGGGAGTGTGAATATGATATGTCTTGGTGATTTTCTTTTGGGGTCTCTTCTATATGGGGTTCGTTGAGCCTCTTGGATGGCCAGCTTTTCATTTTTCATGATACTGGGAAAGTTTTCTGTCAGCAGTTTGTCAATGATCCTCTCTGTGTTTTCTGTTTTCTCCCCCTGTTCTGGTATGCCAATCACTCGTAAGTTTTTGCTTTTAATTGTGTCCCACATAACTCTCAGGGTCTCTTCATTTTTCTTTGTTCTTTTTTCTGAGTTTTCCTGAAACAGAGTTATATCCAAGTGTTTGTCTTCAGTTCCACTGATCCTGTCTTCCATGGTTTCAAATCTACTTCTCAGCCCTTCTATGACACCGTCCATTTCTGAAATCTTGTCATTTATCTTTTGGATTTCTAATTGTTGCTTTTGTATAATTTCTAGTTGTGAATTTATTTTGGCATTTTGTTCCTGCATCATCTTCCTGAATTCTTCCAATTTTTTGTCTGTATTTTCCATGAATTTGTCTATTTTTTCCTCATGTTTGTCAGCTTTTTGCCTCAGTTCTTGGAAAATTCCGAGTATTAGTGATTTGCGTTCCGTATCAGGTACTTCTAGTGCATTTTCTTCCACAGGAGAGTTATCTGGTGTTTTAATTTGGACACCTATTGGAGCCTTCTTGTCTTGTTTTTGTAAATGTTTTGATATTGTTTGCTGTTTTCGGGGCATTCAGTAGATATTTCTCTCATTTATTGATTGTAGATTTTTTTTTTTTTGTTTCGTTCTTGTAGTACAGCTGGGCAGATCTAGCTGAGGAGGAGCCACTGGGACGGGTTGCTTGTGGCACTCACCGCAGCCACCAGGACGGTCGGTAGTCAGTGCTGGGCAGGTTCCAATAGGGCGTGCCTGCACCACTTGGTGGTGTGATGTCTAGTGCACGGTGCAGGTAGGTAGGGTGCAGCGGGAAGATGGTTATGTGTGAAGCTAAGCTGGATATGGGAGAGAGGAGAGAGGAGGAGGAGCAAAAAGCGTACAAACATAAAAGAATGCTAGGGGAGCTTGTCGTTGGAATGTACAGATGAGAGACTATGGGATGGAGGAAACCAGAAGGGGGAAGAGAAAGAAAAGGAAAGAATGTCCAAATAAAAATCAGAAAAGTTAAAGAACTGCAAAGTTCCCAGGGATCCCACCGATGCAGCTATGAGGTCTGGGGGAGTCGGTCTCAATTTTCACAGCTCAGCCTGGCCAGAAGGTACAGAGGCATACATCGCCTGGTGTTCAGGGATCAGAAAGAGAAGGAAGAGATAGAGAGATGAGAAATTAAGCAATGAAGAAAGACAAAAGGGAAAAAGAGGTAAAAGATGACAAAACTAATCAAAAAAGGAAGAAAAATAAAATTGAAAAAAAAAAAAGGGCAACACCAGCAGTCAGTGCCTACAAATGGGACCCAGAGAGCCCCCACTCAGGGGCGCGAATTCCAAGAAGCCGGTAGTCTCGGGGTTAAGAGACCATGGCCATGGGAAGCAGAGGGGCCAACGAACAAAGGCCCCGGGATCCCACCCACGCGTGAGCCCAGACCTGGAAACATCCACACGCCCGAACGCAGCCCTACAGCCCCGCAGGAGAGAGCAGAGACGGCAATCGGAACCAGGCACCCAGGCAAAAGGAGGGGGAGGCGGCAGAAAAAGATTCGCTAGCTGCCAGCAAACGGCTCCCAGAAAGCCGCCAGCCCGGGCGCGCGGAATCCAAGCACCAGCGCCCCCCAGCTCAGGGACTCCGGCCACGGAAAGCAGAGGGGCGAACGAACAAAGGCCCCGAGATCCCACCCATGCGGGAGCCCAAACCTAGAAACAGCCACACGCCCGAACGCAGCCCTACAGCCCCGCAGGAGAGAGCAGAGACAGCACTCGGAACCAGGCACCCAGGCAAAAGGAGGGGGAGGCGGCAGAAAAAGATTCGCTAGCTGCCAGCAAACGGCTCCCAGAAAGCCGCCAGCCCAGGCGCGCGGAATCCAAGCACTGGCGCCCCCCAGCCCAGGGACCCTGGCCACGGAAAGCAGGGGATCCCCAGCTGAGGTGGAGAGGGGTGGGTGGTGGGAGAGCGCGCACCGCAGTTTACCGGTCGTTCTGTCTCCGACCAGATGCTCTGCAAGGCTGCTCTCCCATTCGCTGGTCTCCGATAGGAATCCAAGATGGTGGATCCGCGCTGCGTTAGCTGGTAAGGAATCTCTGCCTGAGTCTCTCCTCGCTCTCCGTTCTCTTTTAGTATTCTCACTCCGTTTGGTGTTTGGCTGAGTTCTTTATCTCGTCATTTGGTGTTCTAGGGTTTCAGGATTGTTGATTCTCTGTTAGGCTTAGTTTTTCGGATCTTTGCTGTGGAGGGACGGCGTGGTGTTTCTGCCTAGAGCGCCATCTTGCCCCTGAATCCCCAAAATAGTTTTGTGGTCCTGATTAAATCATCCAGACTCTTTTGGCCCCAGCTTTCTGGCCAGTAAGCTAAAGGATAAGATTCTAAACTGCTCTTTACAGCCTTTCCAGAGCTAAAGTTCTACAACCCCAAGAACTTTGAACTTAAACAGTATTCAAGGATTATAGATTTATGCTCTGAGCCCACTGTATACCATTAGGTTGTTGTTAGGGAGTTTCAGCAAATGTAATCTTCAATAGTCTTCTACCTTAGTCTCTGAAATAGAAGCAATTATAGTCAGATATTTGTAATCACTGAAGCTTTCAAGATTCATTTGCAGCAAAGTGAAAGTCATTACTTTCTCTAATCAGCAAACTAGCTTAACTGACTCTAATGCAACCTGCAAATCTAAAGAGAAATAAAATATAGCCTTGATAAATGCTAGATTACAATTAATAAATAAATCATTAAGGGAAGTTTTATGAACCCAGAAACTAGAGAACAAGAAAGAATTCCTAAGTAATGGAGAATAATAATGCATAATCCCTTGAAATACTATAGGGTCTAAGGTAAACAAATGTGACTTAACACTTTTGTGCTTTGATTTTCTGTAACCAGATACCTGGCATTTGTAAAGTGGTTACAGTTTTTAATGCATTTTTCTATGCATTTTCTCACTTAATTTCCTGTTCAAATCTTAAAAAGGTGAATAATCGTACTAGCACATATTTTGAGCTCTTAAAATGTGATAGCTATTTTCTTGCTTATTTTATTTAATCTTCATAAATCAATCTTGTGAAAAGGGCACTAGAATTATACTAAAAGCTTCTCTCTAGAATCCTCACACACTATAGCTCCATTAAAACCACTTCCAGCATGGCTTTTTCAGAAACTAGGGCTTCTACTGCACTAATAAATGAACAAATGTATACATATTGGGACATAGCGAAACACAATCCTTTTCAATTATAAAGTCTGTAAGGGGGAAAATGATCCACTGGGAGGGAATTTGTAATGACTGTCAGCATAGCAACCTGCTGACCACAATTGCTTAAGAGCTCACGCTTTCATTGACAGGCACGGTTGATTTATACCTTGCCATTTTTCAAAAACCAGATATTCCACCAGAATAAAAATTCTATAGGGATAGTTTCTTGGTTATTTTAGTTCACTTCTTTATCTCCAGTACCTCAAACAGTACCTTCCACAGAAGGTATACAATGCATCTTTGTTAAATAAATGAATAAACGAATTTCCAAAAATCCTCTCTACAATCAGGCATTTTATGCTGATAAAACTCGCTATATACCCCCAAATTGGATGCATATATTTTGTATCATATCTGGGAGCTCCATTACAAGCCCTCATAGGTAAAATGGAGGCTCTGAAACCATGTGTGCAAAATAAAGAATAGTATGACAGTTTACTATAAATAACCACATCCTACACAGCTTCTCATGGCATTAACTGTTTAGCTTTGAAAGAATACACCCAGTCGTAGATGGCAGGGAAAGATTCTGCCTGTGTGAAAAGGAAACTAAACCAAACCCATTGCTGTCAAGTGGATTCTGACTCCTGGTGACCCTATAGGACACAGTAGAACTGCCCCATAGGGTTTCCAAGGAGCAGTATGTGGATTCAAACTGTCAACCTTTTTGGTTAGCAGCTCTTAACCACTGTATCACAGGGGCTCTGAAAAGGGCACTAGAATTAGTAAGTTCCTATAGTTTCAAATGAGCATTTTGCATGATTAATCCTATGCTAAGAAAGCAAGAAGATAGGGGGAATAATGAGTTTTGATGATTGCTAGCTTTAATTGTGTTTTTTATAATCTCAGGAGAAACTAAGATATTTTTCCTTTATGATACATTAAAACCAAACTTGTTGCCATCAAGTTGATTCCGACTCACAGCAACCGTAT
Organism: Dugong dugon; assembly: GCA_030035585.1. Classification (NCBI taxonomy): domain Eukaryota; kingdom Metazoa; phylum Chordata; class Mammalia; order Sirenia; family Dugongidae; genus Dugong; species Dugong dugon. Next base: position 33,717,973 of record CM057475.1, on the reverse strand, counting down.
AAGACAGAGTAGAACTGCCCCACAGAGTTTCCAAGGAGCGCCTGGTGGATTGGAACTGCTGACCCTTTGGTTAGCAGCCATAGCACTTAACCACTATGCGACCAGGGTTTCCTATGATATGTTAGTGGATCTTATTTCCAAATTAGTTTTACACTGCCCAGGAGAAAACACAGTGGCTGCATCCATGGGCTCAAGCGTAGCAACCATTGTGAGGATGGCGCAGGACTGGGCAGTGTTTCCTTCTGTTGTACATAGGGTGACTATGAGTTGGAACCAACTGGACAGCACCTAACAACACAGAGAAAACAGACTTTGATTTGACCAGGAATATTAAAAGATGTTTATATAGACAAAAAAGATTATTAGATTTCCAAATTCCCTTTGTCAGGTAGTTCTCATGCATGCCATGCTCATCTGCATTATGCTGATAAAAAGGAAGAAAATAAGTGGGGAACTGTGATTAGGAGTTTTATACTGGGTCAAGACTGGAAGGGGCAAACATCGCTTCAGCTCAAATTTTATTGGCCAGAAATCAGTCACATGGTAACCTCCAGTAACACTGAGTATTAGGAAATGTAGTCTTCCAGCTACCCCAGGAGGAAAAAAAAAAAAAAAAAAGGCTTAATAAACAGTCTCTGAGGATAAGGTTAAGTTATCCTTAAATACTTTCTTAATGAATACATGAAAAAATGAATAGGGTTAGAAAATGAAATGTAAAATTGAAAAGGATTTTACTTTCTCAAATTTGATTCAGTGAATTTTGTATTTTCTTCATAACATGTCCCTCCTGTCATACTTTTTTCTTCCCATTATTCCCTTTTCCCTTCCTTCCTTTATTCCCTCATTAGCATGGAATTCCAAAAATATCTATTAAACAGTTAGTCAATGGCATCCCCTCAAGTGCTGTATAGGAAGAGTGTAGTGGTAGCAGTCTGATTGGAAGGGGAGCTACTGGGCTTTTCCTGAAGTCCATATAGTGTAATTCCACCGCTTCATTCGATTATATCATTATTTGAACTTGAGTGCTGAGTAAGGGGACTGATGAGATTTAAGGAGAGAGTCTGTTCAAAGTCTCCAAGTCTCCTATTTGCCCCCATTTTTATTCAGTTTACCGATAAAGCAGACACGTTGTAATTCACATGCTCATTCCAGAGTCCTAATAATTTTGCTCAGACTTTATGGCTATAGCAAACTTTCCCTTTCTTTTGGACCTTTAAACCTTATTGTTTCATGCTATAGTTTGAATATGACAGATGTTTAACAGTCAGAAGGTTGTCTTAAATACCAGTGTATGTCTTAGGATGCTTTGTTTTCTACATTGGCATTTTCTTTGGTTCTTGTAAGTTCAATTATTTTAATGATTAACAGAAGGTGTTATTTCCTATTCATATTTTTGTAGCTTTGTATTGTTTATGATGTTCAAGCCAACGATTGAGGCAGAGAAGAGAAGAATGATGGAAACTGCCAGTAAGGCTTACGTATTTGCTTTTACCCCATTCATTATTTTATTCATGTATTTATTCTGAACATGCTAAAAGAGAACTTACCTTAGCTTCAGATACTGTGAAGGCATCTAGAGATTCAATAAACAATAAGGTGCAGAATTTGCCTTCTAGTAGCTAATGGTCTAAGCAAAATAGAACATAAAACAGCAATTACAGTGATGTACGGTGTGTCGTTTTATACAAATAGCCCAAAGAAAATGACAGCGGTGAAGAGATTTATCAGGTGTATAGTTACTCTGATGCATTTTAGATTTAGAAATAAACCTGTTTTTGTTATTTTCAGAGCTTTGTGCCAAATGATAATACCCACAAGAAAGGGATTATACTCATTCTAATGTAAATGCTAACTTTCTTCATAAAATTAGCTAATTATGCAAAGACTTTAAAGTTGTTTTGAGAATAAATATGCTAAATCGCATCAGCATCATTAAAATCATTTAATTCAAATTATTATAAAAAAGGATAAACACTTGATACTTCCAAACTTCATTACCAATTTCATTAGTTGTCATTTCATTCTTCATGAGAAATTTCTTTAAATTCTCATCCCAGAATGAATAATTCTATGTGCACTCAAGAGAACCTCTTTAAAAGAGGTAATAGTAGGTCAGATGCTGGTAAATTATGAATGTGTTGTTGTTAAGAATTTTTTAGGACAATAAGTTAGGATGCCATATTATTAAATTGAAGGGATGATAGCACTATAGCCCACAGTTGAAAGTGTGTGGGGAAACAACCTAGTTACTGCACAAGATGTCATTACTGTTAGGAAATAATGCCAGGTTGTTGTGGTTGAATAGAGACGGCAGCACATTGTGTGTAGGTTCATGTTTGCCATCTCAAGAAACTCTCAAACCTGCCTTCATGGGGTCCAGTCCTAGGACAGAGCCAAAATTGAATGGACAAAAACTAAAAATAGCAGCTCCAAATTAAATTACAGTCTTGTAAAGTAGAACTCATTGACATAAATGATTCTGTTGCAGTAAAGGAAAGGGATACATGAATACTACAGGACTGAATGAAACACTCATATCTGATAAGCTGTCCTGTCTAAAGAAAAGTTAATCCTATTTATGGGAAACAGGTCCCAGGCTAAAAATTTTACAAAGCTTTAATTTTTTTCTTATTATAGTTGGCTGATCTATTCAAATTATTTCATGTCTACAAACCCATATATCCATTTAGTTTTCCCCATGGATTTTTTTTATTATCATAATGTGGTCTTTTTAATGCTTTTAGATCTTTAAATGATTGCTCTACCCTAGTTCTCTAACAAATACTGTGTTTATTCATTGAAATTTAATACTCCATAATGTCTATAAGTCTCTAATTTAAAAATCCATTATGCTATTATGAAACTTGAGCTATTATTATAATTTTAATTAACATATACTGATCAATACAAAGTAAGTATAATACTAAATTTGAAGAATGGTTATTCAAGTCAAATAGCGAACTATTTTTGGAACTGTGTTTCTTAATGACACAAAAGGCAATTGAGGATTTTTAGCATTTTTTCAAAATAAAGACTAAAAGCTGGTTGATGTGAAATTACTGAGGGATGGTGTGCTTGAATATCTTAAAGATATTAAATACTTCCTGCGCTATTCATATTGCTATTAATACTAGCACCAACTTTTTCTTGAGTACATCATTTTTTTGAGAGATTCTTTACCTACTGATACTGGAAAAGACATTCATCACAATATGGTCTAAAAATTCATCCAACCTAATTAAAGAACTATGATAGTATAATAAAAACAGTAAGTGTGACAATAGGCAATGTGCAAACCAGTTTCTCTAGGGGATGCTTCAGGTAGAAAAAGCTCAGAGCAGGTAAAGTCCTCTAGTGACACCTGTAAGGGAAGGGTCCCAGAGGGGGTGGGATAAGAGTTAGACTTAAAAAAAAAAAAAAAAAAAAAGGAAACAAAAGGTACAAAATTCTAGAAAGGAGGAACAATTGGAGCATTTTTTCTAGCAGAAAAGAGCAGTGATCATAGCCAAATAGAATATTAATCTGAAAAGCATCGTGTAAAACAGATTGGAAGAGTAAAATTTAAGACAGGAGTACTGGTTAGAGAATTATTATAATAACCCTGATGTGACACAATGAGTGTCTGAGGATATAATTACTTTTCAAAATGATGATTTATCTATACATGTAATAAGAGATTTGGGCTTTTTTTTTTTCCTGGAGTCTAGTTGAATGAAAGTCTGCCTTAGGTCCAAAAATTATACTAGGGAAAATAAAATAAGTAAAGAATAAGAGAAGAACACATTGGTTTTAAAAAAAGAAATTTAGGGATTTGGACTAACGTTAAAAAAAAATTACTATCTCAAGTGAAAGCTAACTGTGGACAAGGTATGCTGGATGTTAGTAGCAATGATAGTAGCTTGCAGCATAAGCACTCTTGTGGTGGAAGAGCATATATCCTTATACTCCTGTTGCTTAGCACAATTTCTGGTACAAAGTGGATGGTGAAGAACTCATGGTCGTCAAAAGGAATTAAAACAAGTAACCTACTTTAAACAGTGATATGGAATTCCTCCCCACGGGAGACAGATGCAATGATGTATAGAGGAATGGGCATATATAATTAGAGGCATATTCAAAGTACTGTGGGCATGAAAAGGAGGGGGATGTTATGATAAACCAGATAACCCATTGCCATTGAGTCGATTCCTACTGATAGCAACCCTATAGGGCAGGGTAGAACTGCCTCATAGGGTTTTCAGGGTGCAGCTGGTGGATTTGAACTGCAGACCTTTTGGTTAGCAACCAAATGCTTAACCACTGCGCCACAAGGATTAGGGATAAATGAAGGGTCTCAATTTTTAACTGGTTCACTAAGTATGAGTAAGATGGAGAAAGGGTGTAGGAAGGGTATTTTAGAACTGAGCTACAGAGGACATCATCTTTAATGAAAAGGTCTATTGATATGAATGCCTAAGACAAGAACAAATGATGTATTTTTAATACATTGAATAGGTTCATCTTTTTTCTGATTTTGTAAAACACATTTACGATTTGAGAAGTACACTGATGGAAAACTAGAACATGTCCTTATTTTAATATTTTTCAGTGATAGTCTTATTCATTTTTCTAGTTGTATGATACAAAAGGGCAAATATCACTAAAGTCCAAATTAATACACATTACAAATGAAAATGAGAAAAACAATCTAAAAAATAAGTTGAACAGCTAAAAAAATCTGAGATTCACCTGTAATCATTTAGTAAATATTGACCACCAACTCTTTATCAAGCACCATGCTAAGTATTAGGGATTAATCCATGAACTCAGATAAACGCAGAAAATTTTGCCGTCAATGCACCCTGACCTCCTGGTGCTTAAATTACTTGGTAATAAACAACAACCCTTTTCACCCACAAACATCTCTTCCTCGCTTTCAAATAAGAGAATTTCATATGTGTTTACTCTTCCTTTTTGCTTGAGAAATCATTTCTTCAATACCTCATGTAATTCAAATGAACATTAGCTCAAGCTTGGACAATTTGTCTGAGGAGTGTGAACCTTGAACCAAGACACACCAGGATGGAAAGCATTTGGAGATGTGTCATCCAATACACTGTAACTGAGAGATTCAGTCCATGGCTTTTGAACATTGAGATTCTGAGAGTGAGTGGGAATTCTTCAAAATTTATGAAAACCATCTCTCTTCAGTTGGAGAGAATAAGGAAAGGAGAGCTAAGAAAAGGAAAGATAGGCTCTATGAGAGAGATCTCATCTGAACACTTGGCTCTAACAATAGTATCAGCACTCCCCAGACTTTACAGTTAAACCAATCAATGAGTCAGTCAATGAAGTCCCTCTAGAACTATTGGAAATTGGGTTTCTATTTTTAAAACAAAAGAGCCTCGATTTTTAAAAGCACATATATATGTACAATTATTCAATTATCATCACACATGCTATAAAGGAAAAGTAGAGCTTGTCAACTAGCATAAGTGGAATAAAACACGGGGAAACAGTAAACAATATTTATGATGAAGTGGCATTTAAGCTTCAACCTTAATAAGGTTAAAATCGCAACAATGTTTTGTATGTTTTTGGAGTTCAAGCCCTGATCATCTTTTGTTAAACTCATTTCTATGTTTTGATGTTTTCTGAAGCTATTTCAATTTTTTTCTGATTGTTTCTTTTTAGTATATAGAAAAGCAATTGATTTTGTATGTTGTTCATACATGCTACAATATTATTAAATTCACTTTTCAGATGTAGTAGTGGGATAAAACCCGCTTGGTCCTAAGGTATTATTGATTTAATATTATTCTAGATTTAATTTGTGTTATAGATTGAATTGTGTCCCCTTAAAAGTTACATTGACGTCCTGACCCCTGTACAGGTAAATATGATCCTATTTGGAAATAGAGATTCTCTTTTCTATGTTAATGAGGTCATATGAGAGTAGGGCACATCTTAAACCTAATTGCTTCTGAATGGCATCTTATAAAAAGATAGAATAGATACAGAGACACAAACATATAAGGGTAAGACAGATCCCAAGGAACAACCTGGGCTACTGACAAGAAAGGAACCTCCCTTAGAGCAGATGCCCTGATTTGTACTGCTAGCCTCCAAAGCTATGAGACAGTAACTTCCTGTTCTTTAAAGCCACCCACTTGTAGTATTTTTTGTAAGGCCACACTAGGTAACTAAGACACTTTGCTAATATTTCTATTTAGAAGTTTTGTGTTTAAGTCCCTGAGAGCTTGGTCTGTAATTTGCTTTTCTTGCAATGTTCTTGTACAGCTCTCATACCAGTGCTGTGCTGGTATCATCAAATGATTTGGAATGTGTTGCCCCCTCCTCTGTTTTCTACAAGATTTTAAGTAAGCTTGTTAGTATTACATTTTTAAATGTTTTGTGGAACCTACCACTGAAGTCATCTGGTGCTGGTGTTCCGTTTGTGTAAACTTTGCAATTACAGATTCAATTTCTATAACAAACGTAAGTCTATACAGACATTTTTTGTGTTTTGTATCAATTTCATAAAAGTATTTATCAAGGAATTCACCATTTCCTTTATGTTGTCATATTTATTGACTTAGAATGATTCATAATCTTTCTTTGTATCTTTATAATATCTTTATGAGAGCTGGTAAAGTCTTCTCTTGCTTGAAATTATTTGTGCTTTCTCTTGATCAGACTACCTAGGGGCTTCTCAATTTTATTAATCGTTTCAGTAAAGCAATTTTTTTTCTATTAATTTCTACTCATTCTTTATTATTTCCTTTTGGCTACCTTTTTTTGGGGGGGCAGTTAATTGGTTTTTTTTCTTTGCTTTTTGTGGTAATGTATGTTATGCATTTTAAACTATTTTTCATATTAACTTATGCATTTAAAGCCATAATTTTCCTTCTACACACTGCTTTAACCCTTCCATGAATTTTGATATGTTTTCATTATTGTTTAATTCTATCGTGCAGATCTCTATGTTAATCAGTGCCTTCTCTCTATACTTCTCCAGCACCTTCTCCCTCCTTTTTCCTTCTTCGTACCTCAATTCTTTCTTCTTTTTCCCTGTTGATACTATCCTCTTTCAGAAAGAATTTTGGTAAGGTTTCTGTTTTCAAATTCTTATTTTTGAAATTATTTAACCCAGTAGTTACAAATTCAGATAGGTAGACAAATTGTTCATGCTTATTTAATTCATCAAGTTGCAAATCTTTGCCTTTCTTTTATCCTGTCTGTACATTTCTCATCTGTGCTCTGAGAAGGAAACAGCTTATGAATTATAAAGATAGCTTGTAATCATAACACTCTATACAACAATTGTTAGTTGAGAAATTTGGCTTATACCAAGCATAGTCACTTGAGAATAAGCTCATAAACATGTTTTTTCTAAAGCATAAGTAAATAAATAAATGTGTATATCCCACCTGGTTTGTTCGTACAGCCAATGACAGTTGAGAAAATGTGAAGCAGGTGGTTGTTTTCAAGGAGGAAGTTCAGTCATCAAGACCTCACTATACATATTTCTTTACCAAATGGTTGAGATAGTTCTTTTTGAATATCATCAGTAAGCAATCGACCAACCAACATACTGACTGAAAAATAAAATCATTATTCTATAATATAGATCTAGAGATCTACCCCATCCCCATGGGGTTGACTCCAATTCATGGTGTCCCTACAGGACAGAGTAGAAGTGCTCTATAGGGTTTCCAAGGAGTGGCTGGTGGATTCGAACTGCTGACCTTTTAGTTAGCAGCCTAAGCTCTTAACCACTGTACCACCAGGGCTCCATAATAGAGATAGTTACATGTTATCTGTTTTACCTCACATTAAAAAAACAAAACAAAATGGATTTTCTTCATTTCTGAACTATGCATCCTACATACTGGCTCATGTAGGAACAGTAAATATTTCTGTGTACAGGGATGAGAGTAAAAGAAGGCAATAACTTATATGTCAGTAGCTGGCCATCCAACTGGAAGACTTCCATATTTGTGCCATTCCAAAGACAGGTGATCGAACAGAATGTGAAAATTATCAAATAATATCATTAATATCACACTCAAGAAAAATTTTGCTGAAGATAATTCAAAAATGGTTGTAGTAGTACATCAACAGGGAACTTCCAGAAATCCAAGCCAGATTCAGTAAAGGATGTGGAATGAGGTATATCACTGCTGATGTCAGATGGATCCTAGTTGAAAGCAGAGAATACGAAAAACTTGTTTACCTGTGTTTTATTGACTACGCAAATGTGTTCAACTATGTCGATCATAACAAATCATGGATAACATTGCGAAGAATGAGAATTTCAGAACACTTAATTGTGCTCTTGAGGAACCTATACATAGATCAAGAGGCAGTTGTTTGAACAGAACAAGGGGATACTGCATGATTTAAAATCAGGAAAGGTGTGTGTCAGGGTTTTATCCTTTCACCATGCTTATTCAATGTATATGCTGAGCAAAAAATCCAAGAAGCTGGACTATACCAAGAAGAACGGGGCATTAGGATTGGAGGAAGACTCATTAACAACCTGCATTATGCAGATGACACAACCTTGCTTGCTGAAAGGGAAGATGACTTGAAGCACTTATTGAAGAAGATCAAAGACTACAGCCTTCAGTATGGATTACACTGAACATAAAGAAAACAAAAATTCTCACAACTGGACCAATAAGCAACATCATGATAAATGGAGAAAAGATTGAAGTTGTTAAGGATTTCATTTTACTTGGATCCACAATCAACACCCATGGAAGCAGCGGCCAGGAAATCAAACAGTGTATTGCATTGGGCAAATCTGCTGCAAAAGACCTCTTTAAAGTGTTAAAAAAGCAAAGATGTCACTTTGAGGACAAAGGTGTGCCTGAACCAAGCCATGATATGTTCAATCATCTCATATGCATGCAAAGGCTGGACAGTGAATAAGGAAGTCAGAAGAAGAATTGATGCCTTTGACTTATGATGTTGGTAAAGAATACTGAATATTCACTGTCTGCCACAAGAATAAACAAGTCTTTCTTGGAAGAAGTACAGTCAGAGTTCTCTTTAGAAGTGAGAATGGCGAGTCTTCATCTCGCATACTTTAGACATGTTATCAGGAGGGACCAGTCCCTGAAGAAGGGTGTCATGTTTGGTAGGCTAAAGCATGAGCAAAACAGAGAAGACCGTCAATGAGATGGATTGACACAGTAGCTGCAACAGTGGGCTCAATCATAGCAGCGATTGTACGGATGGTGCAGGACCGGGCAGTGTTTTGTTCTGTTGTACATAGGGTCTCTATGAGTCAGAACTGAGTCAACAGCACCTAACAACAACAACAGCCTCTAGATCATGTGAATTATCATAGGAATAAGATGCCTAAGGTTTTTCCAACAATGTAGTGCAATTGAAACCTTTCACACTTTTGTAATTCAAAGTCTCCACTTTTGGATCCAACTAGAAGTAAATAGATGGCCAACGTTCTGTGGGAGCAGACAAGGTATTCTTTGCATCAATTGCCTATAATATCCAATGATATCTCATAACTTCTTAAGCTAAAATGATCTTTAGACATAATCTAAAATATAGGTTTATTTTAACATGAACATTTAAGGCTTTTTGTAGCATATACAATTAAGAGTAGGGTTGAAAGTCCAGGAGATCTTCTAAAGCATCCTTATCTTCCCTGAATATTGCTGCTCAAACTGATTCCTATTCTAAAATGTTTCCTTCTTAGACTTGCATAATGCCAATGGATGGTTACTTGTTTCAATGGAAAGGGAAATATTGTCGAACAGATGCTCAACAAAAAATACCTACATGTGTCCAAAAAGCAAATAAATGTTTTGTATATAATTAGTCATCATGGTAAGGCAAATCAAAATGATGAGATAACACTTCACAAACTTTAGAAAGGAAAACATTTTTAAAAAGCCAAAAATCTTAAGTTCTGCTGAGCTTGGATTCCAAGTGGGTTTCTTAGACATTCATGGATGGATAATAAAAGGATAAAACAACCTTGGAAAACTGTGTGACGTTTTCTTATAAAATTAAATATGCACGTGCCCTATGATCCTGACAACAACTAATAAACTTTTGTCTCTATGCATGTGCCTTCTCCAGATATTTCATATAAGTGGGATCCTAAAATATTTGTCCTTTTCTGTCTGACTTATTTCACTCAGCATGGTAAATGGTTCATCCACGTTGTAGCATGTATCAGAATTTCCCTTCTCTTTATAGCTGAATAATTTTTCATTGAACGTATATACCACATTTTATTTGTGTCCATTCATCTGTTGATGGACATTTAGGTTATTTCCGCCTTTTGACTATTGTTAATAATGCTGCAGTGAACATTCATGTACTGGTATCTGTCAGTGTTCCTGCTTTCAAGTCTTTTGGATACAGCTAGGAGTGAAATTACCCTGGTGGTGTTGTGGTTAAGAGCTTGGCTGCTAACCCAAGGGTTGGCAGTCTGAATCCATCAGCGGCTCCTTGGAAGCCGCATGGGGCAGTTCTACTCTCTCTATAGGTTTGCTGTGAGTGAGAACAAACTGAACAGCACTAGCTTTGTTTGTGGTAACTCTATGTTTAACTTTTTGAGGAACAGCCTGTTTTTCACAGTGGCTGCATCATTTTATATTCCCACTTTCTCAATTTTTCCTCATCCTAACCAATTGGTTAATTTCCTGTTTTTTCTGATAATAGCTATCCTAGTGGGTGTAATTCTGACTCATAGCAACCTGTAGGACAGAGTTGAACTGCCCCATAGCATTTCCAGGGAGTGGCTGGTGGATTGGAACCTTTTCATTAGCAGCCGTAGCTCTTAACCACTGCACCAACAGGGTTGCTATGAGTCAGAACCAACTCAGAGGCACTGGGTTTGGTTTTTTTGGTAGTATGTATGAAGTGGTATCTCATTGTAGTTTAATTTGTCTTTCCCTAACGAGTGGTGCTATGAGTCGGAATTGACTTGATGGCAATGGGTTAATGATTATTGTTGCTGAGTATGTATTCATGTGCTTACTGGCTATTTGCATATCTTCTTTGGAGAAATGTCTGTTCAAGTCTTCTACCCATTTTCTAAAATTTATTGTCCTTTAGGTGAAAGTTTGTATTTCTCATACAAAAATTTATATACATATTGTTATATGACACTAGTTGCAATCCTATAATGTGACAGAACACTCCTCCTTTCCACCCCAGGTTTCCCGTGTCTATCCAACCAGCTTCTGTCCCTTTCTGTCCTCTCATCCTGCCCCTAGGACAGGAGCTGCCCATTTGGTCTCGTGTATCTGCTTGAGCTAAGCAGCACACTCTTCTTGAATATTATTTTACATTTTATAGTCCAGTCTAATCTTTGTCTGAAGAGTGGGCTTCAGGAATGATCTCAGTTCTGGGTTAACAGAGCATCCGAGGGCCATGGCTTCGAGGGTTCCTCCAGTCTCAATCAGACCATCAAGTCTGGTCTTTTAATGTGAATTTGAGTTCTGTACCACACTTTTCTCCTGCTCCGTCAGGGACTCTCTAGTGTGTTCCCTGTCAGTTGCCCATTTTTTAATTGGGTTGTTTGTCTTTTTGTTGTTGAGTTGTAAGAATTCTTTACTTACCCTTATCAGATATACAGTTCTCCCCAATTTTTTCCCAATCTGTAGGTTGTCTCTCCACTTTGTTGATAAAGTGAGAAACAGCAAAGTCTGCTTGCTTACTCCAGAGACAGAGAAATTCCCCCTGTCTGAAAGCACAGTCCACAGTCCATCGCTGGTGCAGCCCCCACTGCCATAGCCACTGCTGCCACGGAGCTGGGAAGACTTAAAGGCACCAACGGTAGAGAGAAAATTTCTACATTTTAAAAGTTGCCTTTTTCTTCATTTAGCATTTGTCTAGTTGCTGCAACTCTCTGATTGCTTTTGAGAGGTCTTACAGAGCTGAGTGTACTGAATTTTGGCTGTATTCCTTGGTAATAACTTAGGGGGAAGGAAGCATAGAACTGCTAATGCTGCCATCTCCTGGGAAGTGTCGACATTTTGTTTTTGACTTGAGCAAATTAAAGGTTGGAGCTGCCATCAGTTGTGGTCAGGAAGAGTAGGAGAATCTAGTTTGGATGGGAGAGAAAATCCAGAATTCAATTTTAAATATGTTAAGTTTGAGATATATATTAGATATAAACTGAAAACGCAGTAGACAGTTGCATATAGATGTCTGGAATTTAAGAGATGGGTTTAGGCTAGAGATATGAATATGGGAGTTTCTGACATATAGTTTTTAAAGTCATGATATAAATACAAAAGAGAATAAGTCTAAAGAATGAGCCCTAGAATACTCCAGCTTAAATAAATTAGAGAAGAGAAGGAATTATCAAAGGAGACCGAGTAAGAGCAACCCGTGAGGTAGAAGGGAATGGTACTTTGCCTCAACTAACTCTAATGTGACAGGGTGAGGATGAGGGTAATACAGGAACAATGCTTTTTATTGTGGTACCTTACTGCCACCTGCTGGACAATATATGTAATAAGTATATAAACACAAACTGATAACCTTCTAGTTGTGCAATACATAACTTGCATAGCTATAAGCACTTGAAAGACAAGCGAATAAAGTATATTAAGGTGGAGAATAAAGTATATCAAGTATGTCAAATGTTTCACTAGGTCAAATTACTAGAGGACTAAGAATTGATCGATGGATTTACCAACGTGAGAGTCATTACTGAATTTGGCAAAGTAGTTTTGGGCGATAAAGAGGACATTGGAGACTTTAACAAAAGCAGTTTTAGTGGCGTATTGAAGGCAAAAACATAATTATGCTTTGGATTTAAGAGAAAAATAAGAGAAGAACTGAAGACAGTGAGAATATATTATGATACGGGAGTTTTGCTAGAAGATCAAAGAAAGGTTGGTAGCTAGTGGAAAAATGGGTCTGAGGATTTGTCTTTTTTTTTTTTTTTTTTAATTGAGGAAATGGCAGGATGCTTGAATATTCATGGGAATAATCCAGGAGAGAAGAAAATAATTAAGGGTAACAGAAAAGAAAGAGAGGAGAATTAATAAAGCAATATTCTTCAGTAGCTGAAAGGAAATGGGATCAGTAGCACAAGGGCCGAGATTGGTTTTTGAAGTAACATACTTTATTTATGAGAACAGCTAGGAAAGCAGAATTTATTGGTAGAGATACTACTAAGTGGGTGCCTGTGGTGATCAGAGCTTTTTTTTTTTTTTACTTTGCTTCTGATGGCTATAATTTTCTCAATAAGTAGAAAGCAATTACATCAATTAAAATGAGGATTAGGAAGGAAGTGATTGGGATTTTAGAAGAAAAACAAGAATACTTGTGGTAATCATCCAGGAATGTGGGAAAAGGAATGTTGTCATGTGCCACAGGGTCGATTCCAACTCGTAGCGACCCTGCCCCATAGGGTTTCCTAGGCTGTATTCTTTACAGGCGCAGATTTCCAGGTCTTTTCTCCCGTGAGGCCTCTGGATAGGTTCCAACCACCAGTGTTTCAGTTAGCTGCCAAGTGCTTAACCATTGTGCAACTAGGACTCCTTGGGAGAGTGACTAGACAAGGTAAATACAGTGTGACTGCTGGACCTCATTAGGAGTGCTCACGTGGTTATTAACTGCAAGTGAAACAAGGCAGTCTTCTTATGTGTTTTTTTCTATAACCACCTTCAGCTGCATGCATACATGCAGGAGCATGGTAGGGGGAAAAATTGTATATAAAAAAGTAACAGGCGCCTTCTGAAATAGCTACAGGATTATTTGGAGTAGTACAGCTGATGCTTATTGTTGTTGCTAGTTGCCATTGTGTCAGCTCCAGGTCATGGCAGCTCCCTGTACAGCAGGACAAAACTTCGTCCGGTCCTGTACCATCTTCACAATCATTGGATTGAGTTCATTGTTGTGGCCACTGTGTATTTTGAGTGCCTTCCAGCCTAGGGTACTCATCTTCCGGCACTATTTTGGACAATGTTTTGTTGTGATCCATAGGCTTCTCATTGGCTAATTTTCAGAATAGATCACCAGGCCTTTCTTCCTAGTTTCTTAGTCTGGAAGCTCTGCTGAAAACTTACCGTGGATGACCTTGCTAGTATTTGAAATACTGGTGGCCTAAACGCCAGTATCATAGCAACATGCAAGCCACTACTGTACAACAAAGAGACAGATGGGGGTGGACAACTGATGCTGGCAAATTAAAGAAAGCATCAAGGGCCTTACAAACATTTCAGGAAGGAGTAATTATTTCAATGACATATGAAAACAAAAAATTTAAGCAAGATCAATTAGTATTACTATTATTGAGTAGGAGTAATAGACATGAAACTCTGGCCTAAAGTATTGCAAGGTGTGGTTGGATCAAGGTGCAGTGGGTGCTCACTTGTTTGTTGTTTAAAACCAATAGACTGAGCAATAAATTACATGATAGACATCGGTAAACTCTGATAACTTGTTCCCATGTAAGAATCATTAAAATATCAAGTCAGGGTACTTAGCTATCGTCTAGGCAGCGATTTTAGCTCTACTACTGTCTTGTGAAGTTTTATACTTTTCTGCTTCATGTAGAGAAAAATTTAAGTTTCAGCACAATAATCTGCAATATAGTTTAACTATTAGACATTTGCAGTAACGTCAAGATTTAAGTGCAAGAAATGGGCCTGGGAATTGGTCACTGTGCATGAGAGAGAACAACTGGCTTCTTTATCTGCTGAAATCAAAATATTAGAGTCCCTGAAGAGAAGCACCTGGGACTGAATATGAGGAAAGAGAACCTGAAAGGTGCAGTGGTGGGTTTACTGCTTCTAATGAAACACGCACTCTGTCTACCTGGAGTCACATCGAGGAACCAATATTCTCTGAAGATTTTGTCTACTGACTTTTAAAGAGGAAAAATAAAACCATGAGCGCAAGAGCACTTCTGGGGCATGGAAATGCAAAAATTATCAAATGGGAATCCTCACTCTAAACTGAGTTCTTAATCATATATTTAGCTGTTCAGTATACTGAGGCTCCTCTTTCTCATTCGATGTGTCTAATTGAAACATCAGAGAAATAAATGTCCCTTGGGCTCAAACTTGATAATATCAAAATCCAGTTTGGAAAATGTTAAAGAAAGAAAATATTGGAAAGATGAGGGTTTGAACTTCAGAGATGTCATAAAAAAGAGAGACTTTAAAAGGCAATGATTTTTAAACTTTACAATGAATCTAAATATATCTGATGACCTTCTACAAACTAAGATAATTTCAAAGAAACTATGAGTTTAGAAAGTGTCAAAGTAATGACAGTTTAAAAAAATGAGATGACCTAGTTATTTTACTTAAATTATACAAGTTATAATTTTAAGACTATAAGTTTCAAATTGCTATTAAGGAATTGAGTAAGATGAAAGCGGATAAAATTATTCATGGGAGGATAAAACCAATTATCTCTTATCTTTCTCTCTTCAGTCATCATACACAGCATATGTTTGTCATAATACTTAGTGAATAATCCTTAGCTGTTGTCATCCTGGCTTCTATCATTTCACAAAGCTGTTTATCCTATTGTAAATCTAGACTCCAGTTAATCAGCTGTGGAATGGACACAGGGTTAGAGAATCAGTCTTGCATGTGTTAACTGAAGCTTATCGTATGAGATTTAGCCTGAAGATTAACTGATGGTACAAGGAAATCTATTTATAATGAAAACTGATAGTAGAGCATCTGTTCCACACATTAGCACATCTTGGGTGTAAAGATGGTTCAGAAGAAAGTATGTTTAAGATATTTTTTTCTTTTACTTTAAACAACGTGATTGAAGAATTGGGGGGTTGTTATTTCCCTTATAACAATATCTAATCATAATACAGAGCGTGACACAGGGCTGCAGTAAGAAAATAATCCCTGGGTGGAGCAAACAGTTAAGTGCTCAACTATTAACCAAAAGGTTGGAGGTTTGCGTTTACCCAGAGTCTCCTTGAAAGAAAGGCCTGGAGACCTACTTCCAAAAGATCATAGCCTTGAAAACCCTATGGTGCACAGTCTTACTCTGAAACACATGGGGTCACCATGAGTTGGTATGGTTTGCAACTGGTTTAGTTTACAGTAAGAAAGATGTGTTTGTTAATTTATGTCTTGTTTTCCTTCTCTCTGTTTTATTCATTCTTACTACCTTTATTTAAACAGACAAGTATTGAGGACCCTCTGTCTGCCAGATTCTCCAACAGGCATTGGTACTGCTACACAGTACCTGGGTGGTTGTGACCACATTATTTAACTTCTCTGCCTTTAAGTCCCTTATTACCCTTAAACTAGATAGTGAGGTGATGAATGTCGAGCTGATATAACATGGTAACAAGGCAATACTATCTTACCTTCACAACTGAACCTTAAAATGTCCAAATTATAATTTAATTTCCATATTAACAACAGATAAAAAGCATGCATTAGTATGAAGGAGAAAACATATACAATGTTTTTTATCAAAAACTCTTTCCACACCACAGGTTCTTCCAGCAACTTTGTTACTTCCCTCCATCTCTTCGTTGAATTTATTTCTCCTGATTACAGAACTGAATCTGTATATGAAATTGTTTTTCACTGAAATAACCTGACATTTTATTAGTTTTATATTAAATCTTATTTGACTTTTAGTATAATATATATACCCATTGCCATCAAGTCAGTTCCAACTCATATTGACCCTATAGGGCAGGGTCCATAGGTTTTCCAAGGCTGTAATCTTTATGGAAACAGACTGCTACATCTTTCTCCCGTAGAGTAGCTGGTGGGTTCAAACTGCCAACTTTTTGGTTAGTAGCTGAGTGCTCAACGACTGTGCTACCATATATATATATATATATATGGCTTTTGATATATATTATTTTACTCATATATGCATATTATAGACATCTGTAGTTACATAATAAAGGAACATAATCTGGTTAATAAATCTTTTTTTTTTTTTCTTTTCTCTACTTGGTAGTTGACTATATAAATTATTGCATTCAACTAAACTTACCATGTGGTTTATAATGCTGAAAGTGAAATATGGCCATACTGTGTTGGCCATCTGCAATGGCAAATGTGTTTGTCTGTCTGGGGAAACTACAGTGGCAGGTAAATTGACTTTTGTATTCTTGAGTAATTAAGGCTTCACTTTGTAACTCTGAAGTTAGGAGATTTCTGTTAGAATATCATTTTTCAAATATGCTTTAATCTATCAAAATGTTTCATATGCTGCACAAGAGAAAAAGTAGGTTAAGAGGAGGAATCATCATCTTTTCCTTAGAGCTGTGATTATTTTATTTGTATTATTTTTTGCACCAAAACTGTTTTTTAGATAAAATATAAGACTTACTGTCTTAGTTATCTTGTGCTACCACAACAGAAATACCACAAGTGGATGGCTTCAATAAACAGAAGTTTATTCTCTCACAGTCTACTAGACTAGAAGTCCAAATTCAGGGTGTTAGCTCCAGGGGAAGGCTTTCTCTCTCTGTTGGCTCTGGAGGAAGGTCCTTGTCATCATCAGTCTTCCCTTGAACTAGGAGCTTCTCTGCACAGGGACCCCAGGTCCAAAGGATGCACTATGCTCCTGGTGCTTCTTTCTTGGTGGTATGAGGTCCCCCATGTCTTTCTGCTCATTTCTGTCTTTTATATCTCAAAAGAGATTGTTTAAGACACAACCTAATCTTGTAGATTGAGTCCTGTCTCATTAGCATAACTGCTGCTGATCCTACTTCATTAACATCTTAGAGGTAACATTTACAACACATGGGAAAATCACATCAGGTGACAAAATGGTGGTCAATCACACAATACTGGGAATCATGGCCTAGCCAAGTTGACAGATTTTTTGGGGGACACAATTCAATTCTGACACTTAGCAAAAAAAAAAAAAAAGTGGCAGATGTCTTTACTGAAGTAGAGTGTCCCAACCCAAATCCGTTGCCGTCAAGTCAATTCCGACTCATAGTGACCTTATAGGACAGAGTAGAACTGCCCCATAAGATTTCTAAGAAATGGTTGGTGGACTTGAATTGCCTACCCTAACCACTGTGCCATCGGGGCTCCAATTGCTTTATACTACCTGACATCTCAAATTGGCCCTCAAGTAATCACCACAGTCCCCCTAATACCCTATGGAGGGTACCACTATTTTACAGTATTAAAAATTTAATTGTTATTTGGAAGGCAGAGAACACACTCGTAGACCTCTTCTCTGAGATATGTCTGTACTGTGTGATTTAACACCACCCTGCCACAGCTGACTGAGCCAAAGAGGCATTTGATTCAAGGGGAAGAAAACAATAAGCCAGAGGTTTAAACTGGTTCATCCCAGTTTGATTCCCTGCTGAGAATTTGCATTTCCACCTGAGATATACTGAATCAGAATCTACATTGTAACATGACCTGCAGGAATGGAGATTCTGATTCAGTATATCTGGGTGGAAGTGCAAATTCTATGCAGGGGGTCAAACTGGAACAAACTGGTTTGAAGCCCTGTAATAAGCTCTACTCAGAAAATCATTTAACTTTGGGACTAGTAACATTATTGGGCCATTAAAAGAAGAAGATGTAGATTGAAAAAGAGGAGCTATGTGAGGGAAAAATGAGAGAAGAAAAACACTGCCCTTGTGTATGAGAAATGAAGAAGCACCTTTCATTTTCTCTGGCAGATTCCCAGGTCTCAGATCCAGTTGCTTTTCCTCTTCCTGGATTCCATGACATTTCCATCTAAACAATAAACAATACCTTTCTGTAAATTGATTTGAGAAGATTTCTATTACTTGCAAACAAAGCCTTCAGTAGATCTAAAACAGTGGAAATGTGCTCTACATCAAGACCATCAATAATTTTGCCCAGGAGAGTTTCAAAGATTGGAAAGGTAAAATCATTGGGGATTTTACCCTCCAGATTTTCTTACAAATCTACGGAAGTTACTTCTTAAGAAATTAGACCTGTGATTATGGTGCTGGGATAATGCACCATAATAATAATCTGGTTTAATGTAAAAAATTAAACCAAAGCTGAGAGTGGAACTAAAAGAAAATGGGCTTTCTGTAAAACTGTGAAGCTGTAGGCAAAAGCAAGGTTCAGCTTACCTGAGCACAGACTCCTCTTTCTTTTGTCTGGTTAAGGCAGTGGTCTCGTTGATGCTGAGTGTGGTTAAAGAACCAGGGGAACCTGATGGGTATAATTATTTCCATTAAGTGATTGAGCATGGGTAATATTCAAACCCAGAGTGCGGTAAAGTAGCAACAAGTGTTTCCCCACCCAGTGAGAGTCTGCCCTGCTCTGACGGCATCAGCAGTGACGGCTGACTCCCATTATGAACCCTAGAGGCCTAGGAGAGCTACGTGGAGATACGGCACCTCTCCATCCCTGAGCACTTCATTATGAAAACATTTGCATCTCTAGTTAGTTAGCCCAGATGTGGCTAGTTAAAAAAATATGCTTTATGGTAAACCTGGAACCAGTTCATAATTTATAAAAATTTGTTGTCTGAAGTATCAAGAAAATATGTTTTTAACTTCGTCTTCCTTTTACTATACCTTAGCTCTCTTTCCTACTTTCATTCAAATAACAGCTGAAGAGGAAAGGGAAGACAAAGCAAAAGCAATAAATCCATCTTTAACTTGATAATTTTTTTTTATTCTTGCACTTTTTCTTGAAAGGTATTAATATACTTGGCACATTCCTTTTTTGGATTCTAATCCTGATTTGTCAATTTCTAGGTGTGTAGATTTTAAAAATTTGCACAAAAACTTTAACTTTAGTTTCCTTATTTGTTAATAGGGTCTATAAGACCTATCTGATGGGTTTGTATAAGGAGTATATGAGTTAATATATTAATGTATGAAAACTGCTAGCTGTAAACCCAGCACATTATAAATAACGAATAAAAGTGTATGTATGTTTATATATATACCTTATGTGTGCATGTATATATATAGATTATATATATTATATGTTTATATATATGATGTATAATGATTATACACATATATATATAATCTTTACATGAAACTGCTATAAACTTTTCAATTATATCTGTAATTCACTCAGAGTCTGTAGATGCTGCCAAGGATACCAACAGTATATTTGGTGAGTTGAGAATAAACTTTACTGAACTAGCGTGGTTTATATGAATTCTCTCATACACTTCTTGGTTCTAGCTAGCTACACAGCAGACATTCAGTTTTTACTATCTAACTTTAAAAATCAATTATTCGGCATTGGCAACCATATTGTTGAGGGGCTGAGGGACTGTTGGAAAAAACAAGCAAGTAACAGTATTTCAAATAATGCAAGAACACCATGCTCACTTGGGGCATTCTCTGACTGTAACTGTCAAGCGAGTGCATAAAAAAAAAAAAGCAATTTAAAATATATATATATTTGTTTATTTTCTCAATATTCTCAAAATTCTGCCAGTTTGAGAAAATTTTCTTAAATGTAAAGCTCTCATAAAAGGTAAAATGGAAATAACAATATAATTTATTAATTTTCAAAATGATTTTCCATTTTAATAAAACCTCAAGCCTTAAAGTTTATAAATTGTTTTAACAATGATTTGTAAAAAATAAATAAATGGTAATAAAAATTAAAGAGGCTTTATTTTACAAGTAGCAAAGTTATGTATTTGAAATTACACCCATAATATTATCCAAATTTGATGAGATTTGGGGGAATAAGTTTTCCTGATTCTTTTCCTAGGAATAGTTGCAAGACCAAAAATTTAAAAAATGTATAAATATTTTGAAGCAATGAAAGTAAAAATTAATAAGAACACGTAAAATAAATTGTATGTAATTTAACTGACAGCTTTACAATATTGAATACAAAGCAGTCAGATAAATTACTCTTATTCCTGAGAATTTCTTAAAATTCTATCACATTAGACGTTACTGTGAACATATTGTTGCTGTTTAATCATAAGATTTAGAAGTTTGCTGTGAAATTGTTTCATTAGAGTGAAAAGTTACCTATATCTTTAGCAAACAGGATATAAGACTGTATTCTCTTTTTTTCTTCTTTTTAGGTCCCATAGTCTATAACATATAATTTAAGAAAACTTAAGATTTATTTCCCAGAAATCTACATATCTATTATCTCAAGTGTTTAACAGTTTACAGAGAACCCATTTCTAAGTAGACGTTAGTGTTAAATTTGGTGATTTTGTCAATGTTTATAAATTCAAATAAAAGCTGGATGCAATTATTATGTAAGTCATAATTGGCCACCAAATTGAACATTAATAATCTTACAATTTCTATGGTGATTGCCATTGCTAATTTTGTTTGTTTAATATAAAAACAAGAAATTAATGTTTAATGGTAAATCATTTCAAGTGAGTAAATAACAGTTCACCTAGGAAATACATAAATTAAGTTAAAAATAAATAGGATGAATAGATATCTAGAAATTATGAATTAATAACTAAAATAACAAAGCAGGGATGATAGAAGATCAGAGTTGCGGCTTAGCCAAATAGAATAGAGGGTCCAACTG
Source organism: Dugong dugon (assembly GCA_030035585.1). Lineage (NCBI taxonomy): Eukaryota > Metazoa > Chordata > Mammalia > Sirenia > Dugongidae > Dugong > Dugong dugon. Next base: position 33,696,506 of record CM057475.1, on the reverse strand, counting down.
AAGTTCAAGTTCTCTTACTCTACTCCCAGGTATCTTGGCATTCAAAAACCTAAATATGGGATTACATGGGTTTATCTAGGTCCACACTAGAGGTAGGACTGAAGTTTTGTTTGGAAGGATTTGTGCCACAAATGTAAAATGAGGCCACAAAAGGAGGCATTTAAGAGACATAAAACAGATAAAATGTGCCTGCTTAAGGGAGCTTCTGAATATAGCTGAATTCTTGCTTTTCCTACTGACTCAGGCCAATTCCATGTCATTTATAAAGCATGTAGTTGCACATGTACATCACTGTCCCTTCCTACATATTGGCATCACTGCCTAGAATGGACCATATTAGGAGTAACTGTGGCAGTTCACTGTCCTGATGCTATTATGCCTGAGTTGGCTTCAAGGCATATTGATGCTTTGTTTACTCTTTTTTGCTCTCTTTTGTTGAAGGAACAGAAAGAAGGCAACAACAGAATTAATAACAGGTACCAGATGGGTTTCAGAATTCAGAAATTTTGAGTTTAGTAAGATAATATGGTGCAAATTCTGTTTTACCGAACATCCCTAGTGGGGTCTAAGACAACATCCTGTAATAATCTATTGATAAATTTTTAGTAAAATATGTTAATATTTACACAAACTAGGAAAAATGAAGATAGGAATAACTTCACATTTGTTTAAGGTAGACTTTGCCTCTAGATGAATTTGTGTCAAACTTCCAGTTTTCAGATTTTTTAAATTTCAGAATTTTGCTTAAAGAATTGTATATTTGTATTACCATTGTTACTTTTCTTGATGTTGTCTTCACATCTTTATAATTACCCAGTGAGTGAAGTTTTATTATCCTTTGCTGAAAAGTTAATAAACTTGTCTAGAGTACCACAGTTAGTAAGTTGTGATGTGAGATTTAAAATTAATCTCATTTGACTTGAAAGAATATGGCATTAACAACCAAATTACCCCAAAACGTCTGGATGTGTTTGTGAAGATCTATGCAACAAATAGAATGAAAACTTGTGTTTGGGATAATAGTGTATCTTTTCAGTGGAATTATTCTGTCTGTTGGTAAACAGTAACCAAGATAATCATTTCATAATTAAATATATTATTTTGTTGGCCAATATGTGTCATTGTTATCAAAGGTCACCCAAACAGGTAGTTTTTATGCTTTGGTTCCTTTCAGGCATTGTACATAAAGATGGGAGTAATGAGACTTGGAGGGGATTCCTTGGTGGGAGAAAAGTGAAGTTGTAAAACATAGTAGAGCTTGGGTTAATTGGCAGTCATTGTCAGTGTATCTTTCATATTTCATGAGGAGCTTAAGCTAAATGTTGAGGGGAAAGGAAGTTGTGAAAGTTCAAATTGGGCTCAAACTTGAAAGAAAAAGTGAAGTAAATCCTCAGTTGAGTCCAGGGATGGCTCTAGCAAAATTCACTTTACTCTGCCAAGATTGCATCTCCCTTGAGCAGATTCTAGTTTTTAAGAAGTAAGTAAGTATTCCAGATGCTGGTTTAGGTAGCGTAGAGTGGTTATAAGCATAATCTAGAAGCTTATCAATGTCCTCAAGTAAAAGATTACCAGTAACCTACCTGTAGTTAAGCAATGTTGAGTTTATTGACTCAATGCAATGAGACGGTGTACAACATAGGGAACCTAGGGTTGTAATAATAAGTATTAGAGATACTTATAGGATTTAGACTTAAACATTAGATGACTTTGAGGAAGGTTCAAGGAGAAAAATCTTTGATTCAGATTACATGCTGTTTTAGGCTGGGTTCTCTAGAGGTGCAAAACCAGCAGCGTGTATATATAAACATATATAGAGAGAGATTAATTTCAAGGAAATGGCTCTCTCAGATGTGGAGACTGGAAAGTCCCAAATCCATGGGTCAGGCATCAGGCTGGGGGCTTCCCTTGACTCATGTGTTTGCAGGGGCTGATGAACCCAAAATCAGCAGGTCAGATGGCAGGCTGCTGGTTTACATCCCAAGAACAGGATGATGATGAGTTCGATGCAGGACTGAGAGAAAACTTTGCCAGAACATCCATATATATCGAATGCAGGCCACACCCCCAAGGAAACGCCCCTTACATCATATCACAAAATGGAGGATAATTACATAATGTTGAGAATCGCAGCCCAGCCAAGTTGAAACATAAATTAACCATCACAGATGCTGTCAGGAATTGAAAGCAATTCTATGATTGATTCTTTAATAAATCTTATCTAAATTGTTGGTGAAATGAAACTAGGCTAAAGCTATAAAAGGTAAAGAAACAGCAGTCACTCATATTAGTGACGATAAGGGGATTTTTGTGGTTTGGACAATGTTCTTGTTTTTCTGAGTTTGGATGTGATTAAAGAGTGGTTTTTTGTTGCTGTTGTTGTTTGTTTGTTCCCTGAATCCATTCTGGTCACAAAGTAGCCTTGTCCAAGTTGCTTTTCTGTGAAATTGTTCAATAGGAGAACACCAAAGCATAGCTCTGAGGCCGACTCCTCACAACACCCAAGGTCTAACTGATAGTGCCAGGCCATTTTCAGGCTATCAGTGGTTCTGATTCTATTTCTCAAACTGAAGAAAATAGCAAGAGTATAAAAGGACAATGTGGATTCTGTGAAAGTGAGTGAATTCTACCATAGGCAACAGTGGAGGAATGAGTGTGCTCACTTCAAGCTACTGAGTGTAAAGAAGAGTTATTTTAATAGCAGAATCAGCTCTTCTACTGGCTTTGAGGTCAGAAAATACATATTCTGCCATTAGAGTGCTGGGGTAGCAGTATATGGACTAGAAACTGAAAAAAGTGATAAAAAAATTCAGCACTCTTCATAATAGATGATGCTCAGATAATTTTCTATCTCTGATGTTCACCTCTGTATAAACCAAAAACCAAACCAACCCCATTGTTGTCCAGTCGATTCCAACTCATAACAACCCTATAGGACAGAGCAGAAGCACCCCATAGGGTTTCCAAGGAGCAGCTGGTAGGTTTGAACTGCTGACCTTTTGGTTAGTAGCTGAGTTCTTAACCACTAACTACACCACCAGGGCACTTCAGTATAGCATAGAGCAAAGGAGTGCGTGCTAATGGCTAAGAAATGAGTTCTAGCATCAGATTTCCTGGGTTGAAACAAAGACTCTCCAATTGACTACCTGTGTGATCTATAACAGCTTATTTTTATGCCTCCATTATATCATCTATAATATGGTAATAATAATAGTAACTACTTAATAGGTTAATTTCAGGAATAATACAGCATTAAAAGCACACAGAATTGATTAATTAATACTAGTTTATTAATATTTCTTTGTGTTCATGTTTACTAACAAAACACAACTCTAATACTCATTATTCCCTTTAATTTGTGTTTCAAAACACAGTATCATAAACAGAACAGAAAGTCTTTGACTTCAATAGAAAAAATGAAGAGCAAAACTGAAAAACTAACAAAAGCCTCCAACAGAATCAAATAATTCTTATACTTACTATGTTTCTCCACTATGGAAAACGAGGACTAGGACTGTGGCCTCCTTAGACAGAGAGCCACATTGGACTCCAGGCACCATCACACACAGAGATAGAGGCTTGACTCCATGCAAGTGAGGAAATTTGTTATCATCCTTCACCACAACAAGAATTATAACTTCAGCTTTTGAGAATTGTAGCCAGTCACACCCTACATGGCATTACCTTGTCACACAAAATCTTGAAATGGAAATAATTGTTCAAAATTTTGTTCAATTAAAACACATAACAGTAAATACTAATTTTGAAACTGTCATTATATCCAAATACCAACAATAAGGGCAAATCATGAGAACATCCCCAGAAGTGTCTGAACAAATACTGGACAATTTATGACAGCCAACTGGCTTGATTACCAAAGCTTCAAAAAGTTTTACTCATCTGGAGGAGGGGAAAGCACTAATACTGAACTAGACAATAGTTTGCCTGTTAATAGACTGAACTGATAAAAAAAACCCTAGACAAAGTTTAGTAAGAATTTTATAAATAACTAAAATTCAGAGAAATTGAATGAATCAATAATGACACATGGAAAACAAAAAAGTATTAAAAAACGAAAAGGAATTCCTTGAGGACAATCAGCAAAAGTAAACTGTATTTTTAGACAAATAACACACACCTTCTATATTTGTTTGCCAACTACTCCCTCCTTCCATGAGGTATTTCAGAAGGGTCACTATGCCACTCTTTTTTACATGTCACTGTAAAAAAATTTAGCATAGCGCACAAATACCTCATGGGGGGAAGGAGTGGTTGGTAAACAAACGTAGAAGTCGCACGTTATTTGCATAAACTATGGTAAAGTCAGAGCTCAAACTGAACTTCATGCATGGGTGCATTCTTTAACAGGGCAAAACATTCCATATACTTATTCAGGTATGTTTCTGAAACAGTCTATGTTTTTGATTGAATGGCCTCAGAGTCACTGAGTTTCCAAGCTTATTGCTTTCAATCTCTTTCCTTTTCTGTGAAGGTCATTGTAGGAACATGTCTTAAATACACTGCATACAAATCTTCCTCCTTGCACAAATTTGCAACATCTTCTAGTTTTTATTCTTATCACAGTGAATTCCTCAAACCAAAGTAGGCCAATAGATATGAATAAAATACTATCGACACATCTAGTTTCCTATTTCTGTACAATACTAAGATCCTACTTGAACAGTTACAAAGAACTGATCTTGTGAATTCTGTACAATTCTGTTTCCCCACACAATGCTCTTCATCCAGTGTTTTGTTGCTCAGTAAATTACACTTACTGTCTTCCCATTGCTCATCCCAGAAATACAGATGCCATTCTTTAAAAGGACAGCTGTGAGTGGTTCTTCTAAACGTTGAAGTCACATTGTTACCCCCTTCTTAGCACTGTCAAGTGATTTTTCATCTCCCTTAGAATAAACTTTAAATTTACTTTGGTTTACAAGGCCCCACAACACCTGGCTCTTGCCTACCCCTCCGCCCTCATCTCTTATCACTCTCCAGGTTATTCTCTCCACTCTAACCACAAGGGCCTCCTTACTGCTTTTCAAATACACCTCAGAGTTTTTGCACTTTCCTTTACCTAGTGTGCTCTTTCCCCTTTAGCCACATGGCTTGCTTTCTCACTCACTTAAATATACTCTTTTCAGAGAGTCCTTCCTTATTCACTCTATGTAAAATAATACCTCTATAACTCTCTATACTTATTTTGCATCATTTAAATTCCAGTGGAAAATATTTAAAACCCAGTGTGTAAATCTCTGTCTTCTTATTTTGCCAGTAAACTCATGAGAGGACTTCTTTATGTAAAGACAGTAGCATGCTGGTAAACGTTTAACAACCAGCTCAATGAAACAGGGGAAAAAGCCCTAGTAGTATTTGCTGCTATCTGAGATGTAAATAAGTTTCAATTTTAAGCTCCCAGCATTGTCCGTTGAACGTGAGGTTGGGAAGAGATGCTAACAATCAGCTGGTGAGCTGATCATGAGTTAGCTCCAGTACAAAAAGGGACCATTACCTCAAAGCAGCAGGAAATGCTGGAAAAATCTATGGCTTGAAGCTTCCATAGAGAGTCTCCAGTGGTCTTTGTAGGCGCAAGAAATAAACCATTGTCTTGTTAAACCACTGAAATGAGATGATTTTGTTATAGTAGCATAACCTAACCTATCTTGATTTATTTATACAAATAGGTTTGGGAATGGGAGTGTAAACACGTCTCTAAGATTTCTGCTAGTCAGGCAAATTTCATCATTACACAACACACAGCCCTTGTGATAAAAAGACGCAAATTGCTAATGAGAACAATTTCTACATATGGAACTAAAACTGGCAGAAATTTCTCTTAAAACTCTTGAAATTGAGGACAATGTAAAATGTACTAAATAAAAATTATAATAGTTAACCATTATTTGTTGTTCACCATATTCTAGAAACTGTTCTAAGCACTTTGTCTGTGAGATTATTTCCTCTTATTCACCCAGGAAACCCTAGAGGAATATGCTTTTATTATCACCGGTTTACAGCTATTGAAAACGAGATTCAGCGTGGTTGAGGATTTTGCCCAAGCCCAGGATCTAGTAAGGGGCTGGTTATGGAATTTTTTTTTTTTTTTAGTATCATTCTTTCCTTTATAGAAAAGGGAAAACAGAACGTATACAACTTCTCTTTTTGAGTAAGGAAAACATAAAATCAGAATCGTGAGTCTCCCTTTAAGCAGGAAGTTAATTAAAGTGAAATAGAAAACAAAATAACTTGGACCCAAAATGGATTTTTGTTGTAGTATTTTCTCCAACATACTATTAAGAAAAAGGAGGGAGAGAAGAAGGAGAGAAGGGGAAAGAGGAAAAAGAAGAAATTGTTTTCGTTTTTCTTCAGGTGCTTGCTTTGATTTATTATCTCCTTTACACAAGTTTGATGGTATAGATTACTTAAAGAAATATAAAGAAATGAAATTGCTTTTGTCAGTTTTAAACATAAACATGATTACAAAACTTTGTCAACAGTAAATTAGTGATTTAAACAACAAATTTTGACTCCAGAGCACATAGTCTTAATCACTAAGCATTACTTGCTTATTGTCATATTTTTATCACCTAAGGAGCAATAAATGTGAATATGAAATTAGTGAAACCTTAGTTTGTGTATTTGTCCTAGGCATCTTGTTATAATTATGGACCCAAGAAAAACGGAGTGTGCTGATTGATTCACATTGTGGCCAATGGGAGAATTGGACAAGGTTAACAAACCAAAACCCGTTGCTAGTCAAGTCTGTTCCAACTCATACCAACCCTTTAGGACAGAGTAGAACTACCCCATAGGGTTTCCAAGGCTGTAAATCTTTATGGAATCAGACCGCCACATCTTTCTCCTATGGAGCAGCTGGGAGGTTCGAACCAATGACCTTTCTGTTAGCAGCAAAGCACTTTAATCACTGCGCCACCAAGGCTAGTTATATGAGCTCATGGACTTCAATTTCTCCAGGTAAGTCTGCTCATCATAAGTATATGTATTTAGGAGAGTTCCTTGGCCTCATTAATAATAGATTGAAACCACATCAGCTTTCAACCTGCTTTTAAATTCCTATACTTTGTGCTTGGTGTTTAGTGATATGTAAGCATGACCCTTGATGGGATGGATTGACACAGTGGCTCCAACAATGAGTTCAAACATATAAACAATTGTGAGGATGGCACAGGACCCGGCAGTATTTCATTCTGTTGTACATAGGGTCGCTGTGAGTCGGCACCTAACAACAACAGCAACAGCAAGCACATAGTTATCTTGTACAGACGGAACTAAGAAAAAAAATTACACAGTAAAGCCCTTAATTGCAGAGTTTTCCCCTGGTCTTGTCAGTTATTTCTGCAAATGTCATTATTTCATAGGAAAATTGATTCCAGGATATGGAAGAGAAAAGTCATGTTTAATAGTACCTCTTTGTCAGAACTTTAACTCCAAGATCAGCAGGAAAGCCTCAAAATTCCAGTTTCAAATGAATCACTTGGCAAGAAGTCTTTGTTATCATTGTAGTAAGCTGTTTTCACACACCATTTAATGTTTCAGCTTCTCTGTAGTTATTCAACTGAAAACATCAGCACCATGAAACTAGCCCCAACTAGAATTTAATTCTATGATGAATTCAAGAAAAACATAGAATTTTTTTTGGTCTTTTCTGCTTGCTTTGAGTTTTTTTTTTTTGATAAATCCATATATGGAGAAAAAAGGGATTAAACAAACTATAAGATCTTGTCTTAGTAGTCTGGATACAATAAGTTAGAAAAATGAAAGTTGTAAAAAACATTTAGCATTCACCTTGTATGACAAAAATAAGTAATTTAAAAATATCTCTATTCAAGACTAGATCTTTAGCTAGACAAAGTGGTAAAATTGTACAGGAGTTTGCTACATCCTACTCAGTTTATCCAGTTATTAAAGACAGTAAATTTTATTCTCTTAATCTCTAGTCTACAAACATCGCTGATGCATTTCTGTAATAGCTCCTGCTTAATGATATTTCAGGTTGTGATCAAGGACCGTATAATGTATTAATAATTGTATTAAGCTTAGTACACTGTTAGAGATTCCAAGCAGCAGAGACTGTGGACAGAAGAGTAGGTGCTGAATGATTGAAAGCAGAAGGTCTTTGCTGCCTGTTGGGCTTGGGTTTAAATTTTAACTCCTCCAATGACGAATTTTATGACTTTAACCAACTTAATTTTTTTCAAATATTTCAATTTTATTCATCCATGATGTATATTCACCCAGTAACAATTCAGTGAGACTCCCTGGAAATATACACGTATTGGATACTCTTGCAGACTGTTTAAAAATATAAATTATGGGATTAGGCAGATCTGGGTTAGAATCCTGGCTCTGCTACTTCCTAGCTTCAGGTCTTAAGCTTTGGGTCCTTGAATAAGGTGCTTAACCACAATGAGCCTCGGCTTCCCCATCTAAGATATGAGGATAGTGATAAACCCATTGCCATCGAGTCGATTCCAACTCTTGCAACCCTATAGGACAGAGAAGAGCTGCCCAATAGGGTTTCCGAGGAGTAGCTGGTGGCTTCAAACTGCCAATGATTTGGTTAGTAGCCAATCTCTTCACTACTGCGCCACCAGGGCTCCCAGGGTTTAGTGATAGTAGCACCTTATAAGGATCATTTGGAGGGTTAAAGGACAGGTAACACATGCAATGGCTGCCACTTAGCAAGTGCCAGATAATTATACCTGCTGTTATGTAATTCTGTTGGATAAAATGTAGCATATCACCATTGAGACTTGGGCATTTTCTAACAATCTGTCTATGCAGCACCCAAGACTTGTCCATGTATTTTTTATTCCTCTATTTAATTCTCCCCATGAATTATATAACTTCAGTTGTGAAAGCCCATTTTTATTACATATTCTAGAGTTAGTAAAGGCACAGTATTCATTGTACACACTGTATACAATGTATAGCACTGGGTAACCTCAGAGACATGAATGTCAATAATTTTAGCACAAAGCTCTTCAGCATGGCACATAAGGTTTACGCTGCTGCTGGGACTCTACAAACAAGCATTTCCAACATTGGTTTTCAAACCAGTGGCATCAGAACCACCAGGGGACACATGAATAAAACAAAATAGACTCCTATGCCCATAATCCAAAAATTCTGATTCAGAAGATTCGAGGTACAGCCTATGGATGTCTCTTTTTCAAAAGCTCCCTGGGTGATCCATGTGTACAACCAGGCTCTAAACCACTGATGCAGATCACACTCATTTCTTGATTGGCTATGGATGGCTGAGAATCCTAAACCAACAAAGTTAAAGCATGCTGACTTTTTCAGATCCTGAAATTACCAATATGGTAGTGGGTACTAAAGTCTACAATAAAAGCATTTTCTCCCTTATCGTTATGGCTTGAGAGCATCATCCTCTTTCCCCAGGGCATAGTTGGCCTTGTTGTCCAGCAGTTCCATCTTCTTATAACTTGGTCTCACTGCATTGTTCAGCATCACTCCCACCACGGTCACCACCTGCACAGAGTGCGTACTAGCCCAGGATCCTGGTAAGAAGCCAAAGAATTTCCTGACCAACCATTTGCTTGGGCAGGATTCTTGCCTATCATGTAATAGGACTCCAGGCCTAAATATGGAGTAAAGATCAAATTTTAATTCTTCAACCCTGGCTTCCACTTCTCCCTTAATTTGCAGGTACAAAACATTGCTCGACTTGCCAGCTCCTTTAGAGGACAGCAAGTTGAAATATTTGCTCTGTCCAGCTTTTGCCAGCCCTGCAGACTTCAGTACATAATCTCCACCAACGTGAACAAATCCCTCTGCTCCAGCTTTTTTTCAGGCGGTACCCAGGCAACAGAACCCTGCATCATGACCTTGAAAGGCAGATGCATAGTCATCCAACTTTTCAAAGTCTACCGCTTCTTGGTTTACATTTTTATAAGCTTCCTCCTTGAAGGTGAGCTTCCTCCGGCCAATGAGCATGACTTTGGAAAACAGGCATTATTCCACGATTTCTTTCAAGAGCACTTTACCAGTTTCCCTGCTGGCGCCCAGAATAAAGACACACGTATTCTGCATCCTAAAGTCTTCCTGAAGCTTAAGTAGCTCCTCTGTCATTGACGGGATGTTCAAGTATGGGTGGTCCTCGCTCTGGGAATGGGAGAGTGATAACTGTCACTCTCTGTAGTCTCTGTTATTCTTCACAGTGTGGGCCCAGGAGAAAGTGATGCAGTCACCATGGGTGGGGTGGGCACCCTGTCAGTACTCCGAAACTGAGCCGACCCACACATTGGAAGGGGCCTGGACAGGACAGTGCGCCCAGGCGTCATAAATGGAGGGGACCATGAGGCTGCTTCACCCATGGTGCCCCTGGGTTCAGCCCAAGAGGGAACCAGTCCTCTGCCCACAGGAGTCTAGGGGCTGAACTTAGCCCTCACACAGGGGCTTCCTGGAGCCAGCCGCTAAAGCCGCAGCGATCAGCCCGTTGACCCTGGGCGTCTGGGCAGCCCACCGTTCCCTCGGCTCCTCACCTCTCTCCCTAGCCGGCAGGCGCCCCTCCCCAGATCTGACGGCAACTTAATTTTTTTTAGACTTACTATTTATGTATATATTGAAGCGTAGATTGCAATGATTTGTTTGAAATGAGAAAATATGTAAACATAACCAACCTGTTGCAAGGCATACACTTTATGTGTTTCTCAAAATGTGTTTCCAAATTCTATATAAAGTCCTTAATTCCAGCTCACATAGCTCTCTTACATGCAATTAGCCTCCTTTAGTTGTTCCACAGGTGTATGATTTGCCATCTCAAATGATGTTACACATTTCAGAGGTGGTTTAATTCTTGACTCATCATTTTGAGTTGTGGTAGATTGAAAATGGTGACAGATTCTTAGACATTCAACATTGACAGTCCCGATACTATGTCTTTCCTCCTGAATGTGGATTGGCTCTGAGACTGCTTTGACCACTACAACAGAGTGAATGACATTATCCTGGTTGGGGACCAGGCCTTAAGAAACTGCCAACTTCTACTTCATCTCTCTTGGAACACTCATTTTTGAGAGTAATTGGTGATTGATTAGAGATTGGAGGGATCTGAGATTACATGAAAGAAGAGAGAGACTTAATCAGGGACAGATTATTCAATAAACAAGGTACCCGTGGTCTTATTTGTGCTTACTTACTAATCTGTAGTGCATCAAAGATGTGGTGAAACCCACGTGAAATTGTGCACTACAGATTAGTAAGTGAACACAAGCCCGTGCTTACCTTGCTTACTACAAGCCTGTGCATACCTGGCTTACTGGTTAATCCATCCCTGGCTCTAGCTGTCCTAGCCCCTAGACATTCAAGTTATCCCAGCTGAGGGCCTAGAAATGAGTTGTCCCACTGACCTCTGACCAAGTTTCAGTTGTTGTTTCAAAATACTAATTTTTAGAGTTGTTTGTTATGCAGCAAATGATACCTGGAACATGGGATGAGAGATCTGTTTTTACAGAGATAAGACTTTAAAAAACTGTGGAAGAAGCTGAGCATGTGAAGATCTAAAACAGGAATCAGAGACTAACCAGTGTTAACCTGCTGACATGGGTGTACAAATTAACGTTTGCAGGGAAATTAGAGAAGAATGCACTTCTAGCTGCTGAAACATGATCCTGAAAAGGGGAAGTTTGGGAGAGATTTATGCCTCTGTGAATAGATAATTACCGGTGATTGAAATGTGAAACTTGGGAAACAAATATCAGTAGTAGGAAAGTATGGGTATGGGGATAAAAATGACAATAGGGATTGCATGATAGAATTTTGCAAGATCAATGACTTATTCATTGCAAATACCTTTTTCCAGCTTCATAAAAGGTGACTATACATGTGGACCTCACCAGATGAGATACAAAGGAAAAAAATTGACAACATCAGTGGAAAGGGATGATGGAGAAGCTCAATATCATCAGACAGAACAAGGCCAGGGGATGACTGTGGAACAGACTATCAACTACTCATATACAAGTTCAAGCTGAAGCTGAAGAAAATAAAAACAAGTCCACAACAGCCAAAGTACAACCTTGAAGATATCACACCTAAATTTAGAAACTGTCTCAAGAAAAGATTTGATGCTTTGGTCACTAATGACCAAAGATCAGACGAGATGTAGAATGACATCAAGGACATCATACATGAAGAAAGGAAAAGGCCATTAAAAAGACAGGAAAGAAGGAAAACACCAAAGTGGATGTCAGAAGAGACTCTGAAACATGCTCTTGAACATAGAGTAGCTAAAATGAATGGAAGAAATGATGCAGTTAAAGAGCCGAACAGAAATTTTCAAACAGCAGCTCAAGAAGACAAAGTAAAGTTTTATACTGAAATGTGAAAAGACCTGGAGTTAAAAAACCAAAACAGAAGAACATGCTCGACATTTCTCAAGTTGAAAGAACTGAAGAAAAAATTCAAATCTCTAGTTGCAATATTGAAGGATTCTATCATCAAGGGCATCATACATGAAGAAAGCAAGAGGGTGTTAAAAAGACAGGAAAAGAAAAGACCAAAATGAATGTCAGAAGAGTCTCAGAGAGTTGCTCTTGAAAGTAGAGTAGCTGAAGCAAAAAGAAGAAATGATGAAGTAGAAGACCTGAACAGAATATTTCAAATGCCAGCTCAAGAAGACAAAGTAAAATATTATAATGAAACGTGCAAAGACCTGGAGATAAAAAAACAAAAGGGAAGAACATGCTCAGCATGTCTCAAACTGAAAGAACTGAAGAAAAATTCAAGCCTCGAGCTGCAATATTGAAGGGCCCTAAGGGGAAAATACTAAACAATACAGGAAGCATCAAAAGAAGATGGCAGGAATACACAGAGTCACTGTACCAAAAAGAATTGGTTGACGTTCAACCATTTCAGGTGGAAGCATATATTCAATGGTACTGAAGGAAGAGGTCCAAGCTGCACTGAATGCATTGGCAAAAAACAAAGCTCCAGGAATTGACGGAATATCAATTGAGATGTTTCAACAAATGGATGCAGCGCTGGAAGTGTTCACTCATCTATGCCAAGAAATTTGGAAGACAGCTACTTCACCGACCGACTGGAAGCGGTCCATATTTGTATGCATTCCAAAGGTAGATGATTCAACAGAATGCAAAAATTATTGAACAATACCTTTAATATCACACACAAGTAAAATTTTGCTAAAAAGAATTCAAAAGCAGTTACAGCAGTACATCGACAGGGGTGTTGATGGACAGCCAGAAATTCTAGCTGGATTCAGAAGAGGTCATGGAATAAAGGATATCATTGCTAATGTCAAATGGATCATGGCTGAGAGCAGAGAGTACCAGAAATATGTTTACTTGTGTTTTATTGACCATGCAAAGGTGTTTGACTGTGTGGATCATAAAAAGTTATGGATAGAATGGACACACAAACTATGGTACATACACACAATGGAGTACTATGCAATGAGAAAGAACAACAATGAATCTGTGAACCATCTCATAACATGGATGAAACTGGAGGACATTATGCTGAGTGAAATAAGTCAATCACAAAAGGACAAATATTGTATGAGACCTCTATTGTAAAAACCCATGAAAAAATTCACATGCAAAATGTAACAATCCTTGTTGGTTACCAGGGATGGGAGGGGGGGGGGTAAATACTAAATAGGCAATAGATAAGTGGTACCTTGGGTGAGAGGTGAGATAGTACACAGTACAGGGGAAACTAACACAACCTGCACAAGGAAAGGTCATGGAGGCCCTATAGACACATCCAAACCCCCCGAGGGACTGAGTTGTTGGACGGAGGGCTCTGGGGACCATGGTCTCAGGGAACATCTAGCTCAATTGGCATGACACTACTTATAAAAATAATGCTCTACATTCTACCTTGGTGAGTAGTGTCTGGGGTCTTAAAAGCCTATGAGCGGCCATCTAAGATACTCCACTGGTCTCATCCCTTCGGGAGCAAGGGAGAATGAAGAGAACAGGATACAATGAAAAGATTAGTCCAAAGGACTAATTGTCCACAGCTACCAAGGCCTCCACCGGACTGAGTCCAGTACAGCTAGATGGTGCCCGGCTACCACCACTGACTGCTCTGACCAGGATCACAACAGAGGGTTCTGGACAGAGCTGGAGAAGGATGCAGAGCATAATTTTAACTCTCAAAAAAAAAAAAGAGACCAGATTTACTGGCCTAAAAAATACTGGAGAAACCTCAAGAGTGTGGCCCCCAGACACCCTTTCAGCTCAGAGGTGAAGTTACCTTCGAGGTTCGATGTTAAGCCTGGGAGTGGACAGCCCAGTAAAACCAAATGGGACTAACGAGGTACAGGAGTCCGGTGACAAAGGCCAGAAGGCAGAGGGGGAGTAGGAAACTGATGATAAGGAACACAAATTGAGTAATGACACTGTCGATGTGTTGTGAGATTGTTGACCACTGTTATAGGGCAACATTTGTAGTAACTATTAAATGGGAGGCTGTTTTGTCCTGTAAGCCTTCATCTTGGGCGAGAATGGCAGCACAATTGGAAGAGCATAGTCAATATCACTTAAATGTGTAAGTAAAAAGTTTTGAAATGGTGTTAAAAAAAAAAAAAAAAAAACCAAATGAGACTAATGAGGTACAGTAGTCCAGTGACAAGGGCCAGAAGACAGAAGGGGACAAAGAAGTCCCCTGGTGATAGGGAACACAAGGTGGAGTAAGGATATTCTTGATTTGTTGTGAGATTGTTAACCATTGTCATAGGGCAACATGTGTAGTAACTGTTAAATGAGAAACTATTTTGTTCTGTAAGCCTTCATCTTAAGTGAGAATAACAGCACAGTTGGAAGAGCGTAGTCAAATGTCACTGAACTGTGTATGTAGAAATTTTTGAAACGGTGTATCTTTGGCTATCTGTATTTTCATCAAAAAAAAAAAAAAAAGGTTGAGAATTTAGAGGCTTAATATGTTGTGGGGTTGTTAACCAATGTCATAAAACAACATGTGTACTACTGTTTCATGAGAAACTATTGGTTCTGTAAGCCTTCACCTGAAGTACAATAAAATATATATAAAAAAAAAAAAAAGTTATGGATAGCATTGTGAAGAATGGGAATTCCAGAACACTTAATTGTGCCCTTGAGGAACTTGTACGTAGACCAAGAGGCAGTAATTTGAACAGAACAAGGGTATACTGTGTGGTTTAAAATCAGAAAAGATGTGTATCAGGGTTGTATCCTTTCACCATACTCATTTAGTCTGTACGCTTAGCAAATAATCTGAGAAGCTGGACTAACCGAAGAGCAGGGCATCAGGATTGGAGGAAGACTCATTAACAACCTGAGATAGGCAGATGACACAACTTGGCTTGCTGAAAGGGAGGAGGACATGAAGCAATTATTGATGAGGATCAAAGATTACAGCCTTTAGTATGGATTGCACCTCAACATAAAGAAAACAAAAATCCTCACAACTGGACCAATAAGCAGCATCATGATAAATGGAAAAAAATTGAATTTGTCAAAGATTTCATTTTACTTGTATGCACAATCAGTGCCTGTGAAAGCAGCAGTCAAGAAATCAAATGACACATTGCATTGGGCAAATCTGCTGCAAAAGACCTCTTTAAAGTGTTAAAAAGCAAAGATTTAACTTGGAGGACTAAGGTGTGCCTGACCCAAGCCATGGAGTTTTCAATCACCTCGTATGCATATGAAAGCTGAACAATGAACAAGGAAGGCTTAAGAAGAGTTGATGCCTTTGAACTATGGTGTTAGTAAAGAATATTGAATATACCATGGACTTCCAGAAGGATGAACAAATCTGTCTTGGAAAAGTACTGCCAGAATGCTCCTTAGAAGCAAGGAAGGCAAGACTTCCTATCATGTACTTTGGGCATGTTATCAGTAGGGACTAGTCCCTAGAGAAGGACATCATGCTTCATGAAGTGGAGGGTCAGTGAAAAAGAGGAAGACCCTCAATGAGATGGATTGACACAGTGGCTGCAGCAATGGACTCAAAAATAACAAGCATCAGGAGGGTGACACAGGACTGGGCAGTGTTTCGTTCTGTTGTACATAGGGTTGCTATTAGTCAGAACAGACTCAATGGCATCTAACAACAACATTGCCTCTGTGTAGCTACTGCTTTTATGTCTTGAAGAGTCAGCAATCAAGTATTTGATTGTGAGCCTAGCAAGTCAGCCCTTCCAGAAGAAGAAGTGGATGTGGAAAGAAGAAAAGCTAGAACAAGCTGGAATCTCTGGGCATAATTGTGTCATTCCTCCACTGACGTGAAGAACTTTTTATGCAATTTCCTCTTTAAAATCTTGTAAAATTTCCTTTTTGGCTAGCTTTTACTTGTTACAGTACTGAAAAAGGAATTCCTAAAAAGCACAGTTCCCAGAAAAACGAAGTTCAGGTGGTGAAATCCAACACTTGAACAATGTATTGCATGCACAGTAAGGATCCCTGGTGGTGCAACAGTTAAACACCAGCTATCAACCAAGAGGTTGGTTGTTCAGATCCACCTAGTAGCTCTGTGGGAGAAGGACCTGGTGATCTGCTTTCATAAAGATGACAGGCTGGAAAACCCTATGAGGAAGTCCTAGTCTGTTACATGGTGTAGCTATGAGTAGAAGTTGAATCAACAGCACCTAACAACGACTTCAGTAGGCACAAAATAAATATACATGATTATTATTAATTCAGATAAGTCATAGTCATGCTCAAATTTGTGTTTAGGACCTAAGACTGTTTTCTATTCCCTTCAAGTTTGCTACAAATAAAAGCATATATACAAAGAACTGAAGTCAAATGAGAAATGCCTTATTTATAAAGAATGGAAAAGTGTCAATAAGTCTAAATGAAGGTTTTCCTGGTAAAAACTTCATTGGATAATGCAACGTGCCATATTCACAACTTCTTAGTGAAGGCTGTTCTGAGCAGCACACAGAGCAGACAGTGTTCTAATGGTGTGATCAACCTGTGTTTATTACCCACACAATAAGCAGGACAGGGATGAGTAGAGCAGCCGACTTCCTCATCAGCCAAGGTTCCCCAAAGTTAGGTTCCCATCACAGTGCGTGATCTTAGGATCGCATTCAAATATGCCCCACTTTGCACTATGGAAGAGGAATGCCAGAGCCCCTCTATCCCAGAGTTAATATACTTAACAGGACAGCTATGTCTACATGCTAAGCAGCATGTACAGCCAGCAAGTAGAAGAAATGGAGTAATAAAAGATAAAAGGGGTAATAAAAGTGGAAGGTCCTCTGCAGGTAATAGATATTATTTATTGCCATTCTTTAGGGTGGGTGACCATTTCCTAAAGACTATTCGATTTACTGGTGTCAGAAGCATTCCTTCCCTTTTTACCTCACTAAGACAGCTTAATAGAGTCCTGGATTTCATCAACAGGAAATCTTCTCTCCCTAAGGCATGTACTTTACTTTGTGTCCATTAGTAGCTAGCGGATGGTGAGAGAGATTATAGTACACCTGTGCATCCAGAATATAACACGGGTCAGACCGGAGGCCAAAATGGGACCTTATACTCTTCCACCCTGAGTTGGAGAAAAACATGCTGTCGATACTGATTTGACCTCTTGCTTTTAAGCAGAGTAACTGGGCCTCACAGAGAAAGAGAAGGCCACCCCATAGGCAGGCCTTTCCTTGGTGATAGAAACCAGAAGATAATCTTATGAACCAAAGCAGGCAGGTCAAAGAAGAGCCAAGAACAAAATTGTATGTTACTGAGGCAGAATGACACTGTGCTTTAATAAAACAAGGCTTGATAATGTGAAGATCTGACCAGTCAAATGAACCATTCCTCTTAATCTGAGGAAAAATAAAAACTGAAAGGGTTCATTGCAAGGCCATATTTCCCCATACAGTGGGCATAGGAGTTAAACTTACCTCCTAGTATGAAAAAATAAAGGTATAAGAGATATTATTCTATCTAAAATAATGATTCAATTCCTATTTAATATCAATAAATATCTTGGGAGCCCAAGTAATGACTAAAAAGTTTTGTTTATTCTGTAACTTAATTGAATTTTATTTATCACTTATCTATGGATTTAAATACTTGTTTGCCAAGGCCAAAAAGGAAGGGAAAAAAAGTCTATTTTTAATAAATAGGCATATGGGTCAATTGCATTTTTCCCCCTTTAAATCATACTACTATGTAATAATCTTTATCCAAAATACAGGAGAGAAACTAATGTAAAACAGCAGTTTTTCAATGACTAATTTTCCAAGTGCTTAGGAAAGCACCCATATTAAAATAATTATTTTAAATGCAAATAACAAGTAATTAGATTTGATGTTCACTAGGGAAAGATTACAGTCAAGTATGATATGAGTTGGTTAAATTTCATACAAGGAAAAATAGCTATAAAGAAAAAGTGCTGACTAATTTTTTAAGAAAACATTGAGTTAAAGCAATACCATATAGGAAAATGTATATGTTAATTTTTAAATCATTAGCTCATGTGAACAGGGATTGTACAAACTGTGCTAGAGAAACTTTCTGTGAATAACAAAAGAATGTGAGGGCTATATTGGATTATATTTTATAGTAAAACCTCACTTAACTACAATGCTTGGAGAGCAAATTTTAGAATAACTGTGTGAAAGAGGATTTATTTCTCTGACTTATTCTCTTCCCACAATTTTAAAAGCTTTCTTCAGGTGTAATTAATATTCAATAAATGGTACATTTAAAAAGTACAATATGACAATTTTTGACATAAGTATATATCTATAAAACCACCACTACAATCAAGATAACGAACAGACTCATCACCTGACTGTATGCAGAATTATTTTGAAATTCATCTACATTTTTACCTGTACTTCATCACTTTTAATTGTTGACTACTATTCCAATGTATGGATTTAACACAATTTGTTTAAACATTTACTGTCGTTGAGCATTTGGATTGTTTCCGGTTTTCGGATATTACACATAAAGCTGATGAACATTTGAATCTTTGTATGGACATGTGTTTTCCTTTCTTTTCAGTAAATATTTAGGAGTAGAATAGCTAGATCATGTGGTATGTGTGTGTTTAACTTTTTAAGAAAGTGTCAAGCTGTTATCCAAAGCAGTTGTACTATTTTGCATTCCTGTTCCCTGGTGGCACAGTGTTTAAGACTTTGGCTACAAACCAAAAGGTCAGCAGTTTGAATCTACCAGCTGCTCCTTGGAAACTATTTGGGGCAGTTATACTCTGTCCTATAGGATCACTATGAGTTGGAATTGACAGTCCTAGTTCCTCCGTAATGTCCTCAGCATGTGGTATGGTCAGATTTTGTTTGCTTCCTTTCCTTTGGTTTTCTTTTCCTTTCCATTTATTTTCCCCTTCCTCTCCCTCCCTCTCCTTTCCTTCTTCTCTTCCTTCCTCCATCCTTCCTTCACCTTTAAGGAGTATATAATTGTGGCGTTAATTTGCACTTCCCTAATGTTAATGACGAGTTGTGAAATGACATCAAGGACATCATATATGAAGAAAGAAAAAGTCACTAAAAAGACAGGAAAGAAAGAAAAGGCCAAAATGGATGTCAGAAGAGACTCTGAAACATGGTTTTCAATATAGACTAGATAAAATGAATGGAAGAAATAATGAAGTAGAAGAGCTGAACAAGATTTCAAAGGGTAGCTGGGGAAGACAAAGTAAAGTATTATAGTGAAATGTACAAAGACCTGGAATTAGAAAACCAAAAAGGAAGAACACGCTTGGCATGTCTCATGCTGAAAGAACTGAGGAAAAAATTCAAGCCTCAAGCTGCAATACTGAAGGATTCTGCGGGAAAATACTGAACAATGAAGGAAGCATCAAAAGAAGATGGAAGGAATACAGAGTAACTGTAACAAAAAGAACTGGTTGATGTTCAACCATTTCAGGAGATAGCATATAATCAAGAACCAATGGTACTGAAGGAAGAGGTCCAAGCTGTACTGAAGGCATTGACAAAAAACAAGGCTCCAGAATTGATAGAATATCAATTGAGATGTTTCAACAAACTGATGCAGTGCTGGAGGTGCTCACTCGTCTATGCTAAGAAATCTGGAAGACAGCTACATGGCCAACTGACTGGAAGAGAGCCATATAAGTGCCCATTCCTAACAAAGGTGATCCAACAGAATATGGAAATTATCGAATAATATCATTAATATCACACGCAAGTAAAATTTTGCTGAAGATCATTAAAAAGCAGCTGCAGCAGTACATCAACAGGGAACTAACTGCCAGGAATTCAAGCCGGATTCAAAAGAGGACTGGAATGAAGGATATCATTGCTGATGTCACATGGATCTCGGCTGGAAGCGGAGAATACCAGAAAGATGTTTACCTGTGTTTTATTGACTATGCAGACATTTGACAGTGTGGTCATAACAAATTATGGATAACATTGCGAAGAATGGGAATTCCAGAACACTTCTTTGTGCTCATGAGGAACCTATACATAGACCAACAGGTAGTCATTTGAACAGAACAAGGGGATACTGTGTGGTTTAAAGTCAGGAAAAGTGTGCATCAAGGTTGTATCCTTTCACCATACTTATTCAAACTGTATGCTGAGCAAATGATTAGAGCAGCTGTAGTATATGAAGAGGAGAATGGCATCAGGATCAGCGGAAGGCTGTTTAACCACCAGTGATATGCAGATGACACAATCTTGCTTTCTGAAAGCAAAGAGGACTTAAAGCATGTACTAACAAACATCAAAGACTCCAGCCTTCAGTATGAATTACACTTCATCATAAAGAAAACAAAATCCTCACAAGCAATAAGCAACATCATGATAAATGGAGAAAAGACTGAAGTTGTCAAGGATTTCATTGTACTTGAATCTACAATCAACAGCCATGGAAGCAGCAGTCATGAAATCAAACGATGCATTGCATTGGGCAAGTCTGCTGCAAAAAAAACCCTCTAAAGTGTTAAAAAGCAAAGATGTTACTCTGACAACTAAGGTGCATTTGACCCAAGCCACGGTATTTTCAATCACCTTGTATGCACACGAAAGCTGGACAGTGAGTAGGGAAGACTGAAGAAGAATTGACGCCTTTGAATTATGGTGTTGGTGAAGAATATTGAATATACCATGGACTGCCCCAGAAGAATGAACAAATCTGTCTTGGGATAAATACAGCCAGAATGCTTCTTAGAAGCAAGGATGGCGAGACTTCGTCTCACATACTTTGGATGTGTTATCAGGAGGGGCCAGTCCATGGAGAAGGATGTCATTAAAGACATGAATTTTCACAATAAAAAGCTTAAATTAATGTATTACAAATCATCTCGTAGAAAATAAAATCCAAGTTGAGTATTTCCTGTAGAAAATGTTTAAAACAAAATTGGTATATAATGAAATATATCAGCCTATTGATGAAAACTAGTTTCCATTTCCTTTGGTTTCCTTTCACTTAAAGATGTTCTTCATTTTTGTTTTGTTTGTGTGTGTGTGTGTGTGTGTGTGTGTGTGTGTCTGTCTGTCATTATAGAAAGGTAATCCTTAGACTTGTTATAGCACTTAAATTGGTGTTTACCTGTTACTGGAGAGACGTTGTCAGGGGTGGTCCAAATGTATTCAATGCTCATTTGCATTGAATATATTTCCTCCTTAGTAGCTCCATAGCAGATTTTATTTTATAAAATTTTTTTGATTAAACAAGTATATATGTGTATATGAATTTTGTAAATACAAGTCAGCTAATGGCAGAAAAAAAAATTTCTAAGTTTGTTCAGGAGAAACCATTTGGAAATAAGTAGTTTAAATTGCTCCAAAGTAGGATTGGCAGCCCACAGTTAATGAACATGACTTCCCTTGGCAGAACAGAACATCCATAGGCTTGTAAGAATGTAAGAGATGAGAGTCTTGTACTTTAGACATGATTTGAAGAGCTACTGTGTCATCTTTTTTATATCAATCTCTGGCATTTGGCACCGCCAAGATTAAAAAAAAGGGGGGGGGCATTTTACTGCTGTGGAATTTGGATCATTCATTTATCACTCATTATCAGGGTGCCTTTCATGTTCTTTTACTCTTCTTCCCTGAAGATCCTCACTATTGGAAATTAAGTCACAATGTAAAAAAACAGGTGACTAATTCTGGCTTAAAAACTAAGGGAAAAAATATTAGGTCTTTCTGAAGGCAGCCAGACATTGTGAGCATGTAACGGACAGGTCATCTCATTCTGGATAATTTAAGTTCCAATTAAAGTTGCTGGTTGTAAGCTAAGGTCTCCAAGGATCCTGTGCTCAGTAAATCTGTTTAATGTGATTATTAAGCTGCACAAAGCCTTTTCCAGAATCAGAAAGTGTAATTTATTTTCTTAGGTTGTACACTAGTGCACAAATATTTGTCCATGGTCAGTTTGTTTGTATCCACAGCATAAGTTTTTACATTACATGTTAGCTTTTTTTTAATGCTTCAATCAGGGAACAAAGCCAATATTTTCCTTATAACTCACACCTTCACAGAGAATTTTTATGATAAATTTCAGGAGGTATATAACTTATTTATGCAAATGGCCATGGATATCGTGTTTCATATTGTACACAAAATGCACATATGGGGAAATAATTTATGAGTGCAACCATTTATGAGTGTGCTGTTACTTTATAAAATTGGAAAATGTTATATTATTGGAAAATGCACTGGGATTTGTATTCTAAACCATGATCTTAGAGCTGCCTATCATAGGCTTGTTTAATTGTCCTCTGGTTTTGTGTTAGTGACTGACTTAGCACCACTTTGCCCAAACACACACACACACACACACACACATACACACACACACACACACACACACCACTTTGCCCAGAGAACAACCAGAAAATATCATCGCTGGTTCATGTTAATTGGTAACTCTTTCAGAAGGAGGACAAATTGCCAAATTGCGAGGTTCAGACCAGGTGGTTCTGGGAATAAATTTTGAAGAACAAAACATTACTCTTATTCCATTTAGGAAACACGAAAACAAAAAAAATTTTAAAAGGAAGTAACTGGAAAGAAAAAAGAGACAATGGGTCTCAAGCAAGTCTGAAATCCAGCATGGTACATTCCATTGGATTTATGTAAATTCTTGAAATAATTACCTGTGGCTCAATCTGACCTCTGCACACACACACAGGTCCATCACCCCTGATGTAGAGGCCAGCGGAAGCCCCATTCACCTCTGAGCCCCCTTAGACTGAGGCTGCCTTGACCTCTCAACCAATGGCAGCAACCTCACCCTCTCAAATCAGAGGAGGTAGACCTGCCCTAGAACACAGTGCTTAGATCTCTCAGATAGCCATAAGAATACATAGGACAGCAATTCCTATGAGAAACATCATGTACATTTGAAACACATTTATGTAGATTAGATTATTTTTTGCAATATCCATCGTCTCCTCCCACCATCTCCATGTGCAGAATATATTTCTGTGACCCTTGACTTTGGACTTGGTCATGAAACATGCTCAAGGCAATGCAACGTGACCAGGTCTAATGTGCTTATAACTTGTAAAATCCTTAGATTATTTATTTGGCTTGCTCCCTAGTACTTTGCCATCATCATGAGAATCGTGTGTCCAGGCTGGCATGATAATCCCAGGAGTAGATGACAAACAGCCAAAGCAGAGCCTCCCAGTAGACCCCATGAGCTAAACAAATGTGTGTATTGTTGTATACTATAAGAGCTTATAGTTGATTTAATCAACTGATACAGAATCATATAAGGAAGAAGTTTAGAGCACATTCTTGATGATAATCTATCTGAAGCATATCTGTGACTCTATTGGGAAAACATATTTTCTTCATCAGATAATATTGTCTAAATAAAAGCTTTTACATAGGGCGGCTGTGAAGTTTAAATGAGATAATGTTCAATGTTCACATAATGGCAGTGCTCTCAGTTATAAACTGTGCTAAGCTCTACAGGTCATTTAATCATTGCAATGGCATTATGAAGCAGAAAATATTATCATCCTCATGATACCTAAAATAAAGTAACTGAATTTACAAAAATTTATAAATTCATCCAAGGTCAAGCAGCTCGTAATTGTTGGGATTCAAAAGCAGTTCTCAGTCTGCAGTCCATGTCTTTAACCACAGCTCTTGGTTTCTTCTTTCCCCTTTTCTACTTTATAAGTTCACTTTAAACACAACTGCCTACATATTTAGTATATTTAGTGGGATTTTCCTTTTAGTTTTGCTCCTAAGAAAATATAAGCCACATTTATGCTCCTTTGATAATTTTTGATGATGAATTTCTAAAGAAGATTTGCTGTTTGTGTATGTGTGTATGTTTTCCTACCTATACCAAAAACCCAAACCAAACCAGTTGCCATCAAGTCCATTCTGACTCATAGCAACCTTTACAGGGGGTCTAAATTTCCTTGTATCTGTAAGAAATTACTGATAACTTTAAGTTAATTTTTCAGATATAAAATTAAATATTTCAGAATAATTACATTTTTAAATACCTGATGAAATGGTATGCGCAATCTTTCTCAGTTGCTCTATAATAACCTTCCTTAAAGAGATTTAACATATAACTTCCCTCAGTATCAAAGCAGGTTTGTGCATTCTTCGAATAAGCCCAAATGCTTCAAGGACGAATTCTCCCAAATAAAAGATGATAGTTCAAGATCAACTTTTGACATACAGACCCAGAGAGTTTATATAAAAATCTTTGGAAAACGAATTTGAAGAAAAAGAATTGGTAAGTTGTAGGTTATCACATCAATGTATGGTAATTATGTATCCCGATTTTCTTGAAATTGGAAAACACAATACACTTTTCTGGACATTAAAAAAAAAAAAAAAAAACAGTGGCTGTCAAGTCAATTTTGACTCATAGTGACCCTATAGCACAGAGTAGAACTGCCCTATAGGGTTTCCAAAGAGTGTCTGGTAGATTCAAACTGCAGACCTTTTGGTTAGCAGCCCTAGCTTTTAACCACTTCATCACGAGGGCTTCTGTTATTGCAATTGCCATGTTCCAGATAATTGTTTAATCTTCTATAATTTGGACTAGTTTCTTTCTCTTTTAATCAGATAATGTTAAAATACTCATCTACACCAATAGATGCATAATTGGTGAGTATGTTTTAGATGATTATACTGCCTTGTCATTGAATTCCAATCTCAGGCAAAGCAAAAACTTATTTTAAAAAACAATCCCTCTGTGAATGTAGACATAATTTGCATTTTCTTAGTGAATTAAATGTCTGCTTTGGAAAATTTTGAATATAATGCTATAAATGCTTATAGTTCTGTGGCAATTACTTTGAAAATTTGCCATTTGCCATTAGGTGATACTGCCAGAAAAAAAATTTTATATCAGGAAATAAATTTTTAATCAGGAAATGGCTTCATTAATTATCATAAATCATTGGGAAAATCAATAGCTATGTAATCACATGCCATGATTCATCTAGGACCTGTGATTCCAAGGAAAATAACTTAAAACTCTATCCTGAATGCTCAGATACCTTGGTTTTAGCTTTGTGAGACTCTGAGGAAAGGACCCAGGCAATGTTTTTCTTCTTCTTAAAGAAAAACTTTCAGAGAAATATTTGCCTCCTAGTTAACCAATCTTCCTCTCCTCTTGCATATAACCAACAACTGGTGGGCAGCGTTCACTTTTTGTTTTTTTTTAATGAATTTAATGATCAAAGTTTGCATTGAACACTTCCATTTTAAGTTAACAATCCTGTGAAATAGATGCTGACATGCATTCTCGTTTGCATTAGGATTTATTTATTTACTAATATTTTAACTGTATATTTATTCTGCCTAAGCACTATACTGATTAATATTTCCAAATACAATTACTCCGTATTTTATGTGTTTAAAAGTTGGAGAAAGAATCACAAGCACTTGATATCCTTATTACTGTTTTTCCTTCATATTACCTATTTAGTAGGAAATGGAAATGTTGGAGAGATTGTAGGAAAACAATAAAGCTCATTTACCCTTTTCAAAGCTATTAATTGATCACTTTGCCGCTTAACTAGATGATTGACTCAGGTGGGTTGCAATTCAAGCAAAATCCTATTCCTTTCTCACAGGTTTGATTTAGAACCTGACTGGTCTATGTAGCACTATCTCATCAAATGAGCACCAGAGAAAGTTACTATGAAATGACTATTAATTTCTTTGGAAAGACCTTGGACTTTCGGAGCCATTCTCCTGACTAAACTAATTACTTGTATGTTTGGCTCTGACATGATTCCAACCTGGAAATTGACTAGAATTTGTTCCCTTTATCTCAAGCAAGAAGAGTAAGTAGCTCATCTTGGGTAGCTTCCATAGGATTGGGGAAAGTCAGGGAAGTCTCTCTACAGAAGTGGAAGTCCCTACATTTTTATTACTTTGAGATTAACATTCAGACTTATAATACTGCAATCAAGCCTGGGTGGGTCACTGTAATCCAGCTGACAAATAGTACTAGAATAGAACTCTTCTCTCACTCCCTGCAAAATGAAATAACCAAAACTTTGAGCTCTTTAGTCAAGAGCCTGCCAGTTATCAGCACTACTTAAGGGAGTGATAGCAGTTCCATAAATGCCTGTGGGCTTTTGGTCTCTGAGCCTGATCTGAATTTCCCAAAGTACTCCTATGCTGTTGGAACATTTTAACTTTATATTATTTTTCAATTGTCAATGGAGTTTTTTTTTGTTTTTTTTAGGATTTCAATTTCAATTGGCTACTGCTACTATATAGAAATATAATTTATTTTTGTATATTGACCTTGGATTCTCTGTCCTTAACTAAGATCACCTATTAGTTCCAGTAGTTAATTGTTAGATTCATTGGGATTTTTTTTTTATTGAATGATCATATCATTTGAGGGTAGAAATAATTCATTCTTGCTTTTTACTCTTTGTGCCTTTTATTTCTTTGCCTTATTACACTAGTTAGTTTCTCTAGTGAAATTTAAATAGAAGTCATAAGACCTGACATTCCTACATTCTTCCCAATGATTATGGAAAAGTGATTAATAGCTCATCATTAAGTATGATGTTAATTATAGATTTTTCCTAGATAACTCTTATCAGATTGAGGAATTTCCCTTCCTTCCCTAGTTTGCAAAGAACTTTTTTTAAATGAATAATTGCTAGTTTTTTTCAAATATTTTTTCTTTATCTATTGAAATATTCATATAATTTCCCCATTTTCCTGCTAAGATGGATAATATTATTAGCTGACTTTAAAATTTTAAATTAACATTGCATTCCTCAGATAAATCCCACTTGTTTCTGAGGTATTATCATTTTTGTACATTGCTGATTTGGTTTGCTAGTTTTCTTGTTAAACATATATTTCATCCTTCAGGATTTTTACTTGCAGGGCCACTGGTCTGTGAATTTGCCAAAATGTGTTTGTCAGATTTTTCTGTCAAGGTTTTACTAACCTTCTTCCTTCTGTCTTTTCTGAAGTACTTTGAGTATTATTGGCATTACTTCTTCCATACATATTTGATTACATTCACCAGTAAAACTATCTGATCTAGAAGACTCCACTGTGGAAAGGCTTTCAAAATAAATTCAATTTCTTTAATACTTATAGAGCTATTTACATTTTCTATGTTACTTGTGTGAGTTATGGTATGTTATGTTTTTAAAGAAATTTGTCTATTTCTTCTGATTTGTTATATTTATTTAAATAATCTACAGCAATAGCTCTTATTTTCCTGAAATTGCTAAATTGTGTATTATCTCTTCATTTATTGATTAGCCACTAGAAATAACTTTCAGCTTTTTAACTTTATTTATTTATTTTAATAATTCATCTTATTTTTTATTGTATCTTTTCTTATAATTACTTTAGGGTTAATTTTCTAAAATATTTCTAGCTATCTAAAGTGGAAAATAGTATCGATATTAGTATTTCTTCATTTCAATATAAGTATGTAAAGTTCTCCATTTCCTTCCAAACACTGCTTTAGTTCTATGTCATAAAAATTCAAAATGCATTGATACTTATCTCTATCTATGAACATTTTGCATATACTTGAAAAAAGTGTATGTGTCTATTTTCAAAGTAATGTTTTATAAACATCTATTAGAGTAGCGTAGTTGATAGTATCATTTATTTCTTCTTTATACTTACTCATCTTTCATCCAATTTTAGTGTGTTAAATATTTCCAGTTATACTGTAGATTTGTTAATTTCTCCCTTTAGTCAGAGAAATGCAGCAGGAGAAGACCTCAGAGATACTCAAAGCATGTTATGAGCATGACCCTCTATTGCTAGAGAGGGACACATGGAACAAAAAAAACAAGCCTCTAGAACCAAAAATTGGCCTCCAACTGATAACCATCAAAGAAAGAGGGACCTCAGTCCTTCAAATGTTGGGATGGAATTTGGGCAACATAAATGAGCTTGGAGGCAGATTCTTACCCAGATGCTCCAGTATTTGTGCAGACCTACTGATTGCTTGATTTCCATATTGTAAGACTTTAAGTTGATGACCCAGTTGAGCTAAAATTTTTGTCATTTTAAGCTACTACACTTGTGGTAATTTGTTATACCATGATAGAAAACTAATATAGATTTTTATATCTAAATGTTTTAAAAATATGAAAACGAAGAGGTAAAAGTAAAGATTAGACCACAACTTAGGCCACAGAGCAATATTCAACAAGATCCAAAAGTTGAGATAATTCAAAGTATCTTATTTGACCACAATGCCATCAAGGTAGAAATTAACAACAGAAAGAGCAAGGGAAAAAAATCAATTACATGGAAACTGAATAATACCCTGCTTACACATCACTGGGTAATAGAAGAAATCAGAGATGGAATCAAAAAATTTCTAAAATCAAATGAGAATGAAAACACATCATACCAAAACCTTTGGGACACAGCAAAGGCAGTCCTCAGAGGTGAATTTATAGCAACAGATGCACACATCAAAAAAGAAGAAAGAGACAAAATCAAAATATTAACCAAACGTCTCAAACAAATAGAAAGAGAACAGCAAAAAAAGCCCACAGCCACCAGAAGAAAGGAAATAGTAAAGATCAGAGCAGAAATAAATGAAATAGAGAACAGGAAAACAATAGAAACAATCAACAAACCAAAAGTTGGTTCTTTGAAAGAATCGACAAAATCGACAAACCACTGGCCAGACTGACAAAAGAAAAACAGGAAAGGATGCAAATAACCCAAATAAGAAATAAAACGGGGGACATTACAACAGACCGAACTGAAATAAAAAGGATCATAACAGAATGTTATGGATAAATTTCTAGAATCACCCTACCACACAAACTACAACAAAGTGATGTTGAAAATCTGAATAGAACCCATAACAAGAGAAGAGTTTGAAAAGGTAATAAAAAAACTCCCAACCAAAAAAAGCCCTGGCCCAGATGGCTTCACTGGAGAATTCTATAAAACATTCACAGAAGAGCTTGTACCAGTACTACTCAAGCTATTTCAGAGCATAGAAAAGGAAG
This sequence comes from Dugong dugon, assembly GCA_030035585.1. NCBI lineage: Eukaryota > Metazoa > Chordata > Mammalia > Sirenia > Dugongidae > Dugong > Dugong dugon. The sequence continues at coordinate 33,667,052 of CM057475.1, read as the reverse complement.
CAACACTTCCAAATTCATTCTGTGAAGCCAGCATAACATTGGTACCAAAACCAGGCGAAGACGTCACAAAAAAAGAAAATTACAGACCAGTATCTCTCAGGAATATAGATGCAAAATTTTTGAACAAAATTCTAGCCAATAGAATTCAGCATCATATCAAAAAAATAATCCACCACGACCAAGTAGGATTCATACCAGGTATGCAAGGATGGTTCAACATTAGAAAATCAATCACCGTAATCCACCATATAAATAAAAGGAAAGAAAAGAATCACATGATCATCTCAATTGATGCAGAAAAGGCATTTGACAAAGTCCAACACCCATTCCGGATAAAAGCTCTCAATAAAATAGGTAGTGAAGGGAAATTTCTCAACATAATAAAGGGCATCTATGCAAAACCAATGGCCAACATCATTCTTAATGGAGAGATGCTGAAAACATTCTCCTTGAAAACAGGAACAAGACTAGGATGCCCTTCATCACCACTCCTATTTAACATTGTGCTGGAAGTTCTACCTAGAGCAATAAGGCAAGAAAAAGAAATAAAGCGCATCCAAATTGGTAATGAAGAAGTTAAACTGTCCCTGTTTGCAGATGCTATGATACTATACATAGAAAACCCTAAAGACTCCAGGAGAAATCTACTAGAACTAATAGAAGATTCAGCACAGTAGCAGGATACAAGATAAACATACAAAAATCAGTTAGATTCCTATACACCAATAAAGAGAATGATGAAAAGGAAATCAGGAAAACAATACCATTTTTAATAGCCCCTAAAAAAATAAAATACTTAGGAATAAATCTAACCAGGGAAGTAAAAGACCTATACAAAGAAAACTATAAAACACCACTGCATGAAACCCAAAGGGATCTACATAAATGGAAAAACATACCATGCTCATGGATAGGTAGACTCAACATTGTGAAAATGACAATTCTACCCAAAGCAATTTACAAATATAATGCAATCCCAATCCAAATACCAACAACTTTCTTCAAAGAGATGGAAAAACTAATCATTAACTTTATATGGAAAGGGAAGAAGCCCCCAATAAGTAAAGCACTACTGAAGAAGAAGAATAAAGTTGGAGGACTCGCACTACCTGACCTCTGAACCTACTATACAGCTATGGTAGTCAAAACAGCCTGGTACTGGTACAATGACAGATACATTGACCCATGGAACAGAATTGAGAACCCAGATGTAAATCCATCCACCTATGGTCACCTGATCTTCGACAAGAGCTCAAAACCCATCAAATGGTGAAAAGACAGTCTTTAACATATGGTGCTGGCAAAACTGGATATCCATCTGCAAAAAAAGAAACAGGACCCATACCCCATGCTATATATAAAAACTAATTACAAATGGATCCAAGACTAAAGTATAAAGCCAAAAACTATGAAGTTCATAGAAGAAAATATAGGACCAACACTTCAGGCCTTAATACACAGCATTAACAGGATACAAACCATAATCATCAACACACAAACCCCAGAAGATAAGCTAGATAACTGGGATCTTCTAAAAATTAAGCACCTATGCTCTTCAAAAGACTTCACCAAAAGAGTAAAAAGAGAACCTACAGACTGGGAAAAAAATTTTTCTACAGTACAAGTCAGACAAAGTTCTAATGTCCATAATCTCCAAGAAAATCCAACACCTCTACAACAAAAATACAAATAATCCTATTAAAAAATGGGCAAAGGAAATGAACAGACACTTCACCAAAAAAGACATTCAAGTGGCCAACAGACACATGAGGAAATGTTGCAATCACTAGCCATTAGAGAAATGCAAATTAAAACCACAATGAGATACCATCTCACCCTGGCATTACTGGCACGAATCAAAAACACTGGAAATAGAAAATGTTGGAAGGGCTGTGGGAAGATCGGAACTCTTATACACTGCGGGTGGGAATGCAAAATGATACAACCATTTTGGAAAATGATATGGCGCTTCCTCAGAAAGCTAGAAATAGACATACCATTCAATCCTGCAATCCCACTCCTAGGAATATATCCTAGAGAAATAAGAGTCGTCACTCGAATAGACATATGCACACCTATATTCATGGCAGCATTGTTCACAGTAGCAAAAAGATGGAAACAACCTAGATGCCCATCAACAGATGAATGGATAAACAAATTATGGTACATACACACAATGGAGTACTATGCAATGAGAAAGAACAATGATGAATCTGTGAAGCATCTCATAACATGGATGAAACTGGAGGACATTATGCTGAGTGAAATAATTCAATCACAAAAGGACAAATATTGTATGAGACCTCTATTATAAAAACCCATGAAAAAGTTCACACACAAAAAGTAACAATCTTTGTTGGTTACCAGCGATGGGAGGGGTGGGGGAGAATACTAAATAGGCAATAGATAAGTGGTATCTTGGGTGAAGGGTGATACAGTACATAATACTGGGGAAACCAGCACAGCTTGTACAAGGAAAGGTCATGGAAGATCCACAGACACATCGAAACTCTCTGAGGGACTGAACTTGAGTTCATGTGGGGACCATGGTCTCGGAGAACATCTAGCTCAATTGGCATAACACAGTTTATAAAGGCAATGTTCTACATTTTACCTTGGTGAGTAGCATCAGGGGTCTTAAAAGCCTGTGAGCAGCCATCTAAGATACTTCACTGGTCCCATCCCTTCAGGAGCAAGAGAGTGTGAAAAGAACAGGACACAAGGGAAAGATTAGTCCGAAGGACTAATGGACCACAGCTACCAAGGCCTCCACCAGACTGAATCTAGTACAGGTAGATGGTGCCCGGCTACCACCACTGACTGCTCTGACCAGGATCACAACAGAGGGTTCTGGACAGAGCTGAAGAAGGATGCGGAACAAAACTCTAACTCACAAAAAAAAAGACCAGATTTACTGGCCTAAAGGAGACTGGAGAAACCCTGAAAGTATGGCCCCCAGACACCCTTTTAGCTCAGTGGTGAAGTCACTTCTGAGGTTCACCTTTTAGCCGGGGAGTGGACAGCCCCATAAAACCAAATGGGACTAATGAGGCACAGCAGTCCATGGCCAAGGACTAGAAGGCAGAAGGGGACAGGAAAGCTGGTGATAGGGAACCCAAGTTTGAGTAAGGATAGTGTTGATGTGTTGTGAGGTTGTGAACCATTGTCACAGGGCAACACGTGTACTAACTGTTTAATGAAAAACTATTTTGTTCTGTAAACCTCCATCTAAAGTGAGAATAGCAGCACAATTGGAAGAGAGTAGTAGATGCCACTGAACTATGCATGTAGAAATTTTTGAAATGGTGTATCTTTGGCTATGTATATTTTCACCAAAAAAAAAAAAAAAAAGGTCAAGAAGGGAGACGGTTGACATGTAGTGGGGTTGTTAACCAATGTCATAAAACAATATGTATACTACTGTTCCATGAGAAACTATTTGTTCTGTAAACCTTCACCCGAAGTACAATAAAAAAAAAATTAAAAAAAAAACTATAATTGGAAAAATAAATTAAATGTTGATAAAAGAAAGTAAAGATTAATGGGAAACAACAATTTATATTTACCTGATGTCTTAGTATAAATAATAAAAAGAGATGAAGACAGAAATTTTATCAAGGTGTTACATCATAAGAAAGGGACTAGAGCAAGTGACTTAAATTATTCTGAAAGGTATAAAGAACAAATTAATAATCAGAATTCTAAATAAAAATAAAATGAGATTCTACCACATTAACTTTTATAGCTATTAATATAAATAATACACTCATTCCTTTGAAATAAAATGGGAAAAACACGAGATACACAATACATAAGTGTTAACTTTGGTGAAGGGTAAGACAGTACACAATAGTTGGGAAGGCAGCACAACTTGTACAAGGCAAGGTCATAGAAGCTTCATAGACACATCCAAACTCTCAGAGGGACAGAATTACTGGGCTGAGGGCTGGGGATCATTGTCTCAGGGGAACATCTAGCTCAATTGGCAAAACATAGTTTATAAAGAAAATGTTCTATATTCTACTTTGGTGAGTAGTGTCTGGGATCTTAAAAGCTTGTAAGCGGCCATCTAAGATACTCCACTGGTCTCACCCCTTCAGCAGCAAGGGAGAATGAAGAAAACCAAAGACACAAGGGAAAGATTAGTCCAAAGGACTAATGGACCACAAGCACCACAGCCTCCACCAGACTGAGCCCAGCACAACTAGATGGTGCCCAGTTACCACCACTGACTGCTCTGAGAGGGATCAAAATAGAGGGTCCCGGACAGAGTTGGAGAAAAATGTAAAACAAAATTCTAATTCCCAAAAAAAAAGAACAGACTTACTGGTCTGACAGAGACTAGAGAAACCCTGAGAGTATGGCCACAGGACACCCTTTTGACTCAGTACTGAAGCCATTCCTGAGGTTCACCCTTTAGCTGAAGATGAGACAGGCCCATAAAACAAAACTAGACAAGACTAAATGGGCACACCACCCCAGGGGCAAGGATGAGAAGGCAGGAGGGGATAGAAAAGCTGGTAATGGGGAACCCAAGGTCAAGAAGGGAAACTGTTGACATGTCTGTGGGATTGGCAGCCAATGTCACAAAACAATATGTGCATTAATTGTTTAATGAGAAACTAATTGCTCTGTAAACCTTCAGCTAAAGCACAATAAAAAAAATCCAATGATATGGGAAGCTGATACTGCATTTCTCTAGAGTTTCTTTGAGATTGTGTTTCCTTAACATATAAACATCAGGGGGCTCTTAAATGTTTAACATTTTATACTTTAGGGCATGGGGAGCCAAAAAAGCTACCCCTCAAGAACACTGATGTACTTTGAGCCTATACTCTAATTCTTTCATGCATCCAGACTTTCTCCTAAAGAATTACCTATTACAGGCTATGTATCCACATCACTTCTTGCTTTAAGTTATATATGTCTGAGTACTGCTAGAGAATAGAAGCTACTTGGAAGAAAACTTCTAATTCACAGGTGTACTTTACATTTATTCTCACTTTGAACTAAGCCACGGTTTATTTTCAATCATTAGCTCTTAGTATGAATGGCTATCTCACCAGTATGCCAAGAAGCAGAGCAAGTTAGCAGTGATGATTTGGGAATGTTAGGGGTGAAGAAGATGACATTTCTTCCCTCTTGTCTGAGGTCAAACATCCATTGGAATTGTTTGCTTTTAGTGTTGATATCATTTTATTTAGATGTGATCTCTTCTCTGTAAAACTAAAAGAAAAAAAAACCCATGGCTGTCAAGTTGATTCTGTAGCAACCCTATAGGACAGAGTAGAACTGCCCCATAGAGTTTCCAAGGAGTGCCTTGTGGATTCGAACTGCCAACCTTTTGGTTAGTAGCCGTAGCTGCTAACTGCTACACTACCAGGGTTTCCTTGTAAAACTCAAGCATACTTCTAAAATAACTCTCTTGAGAGTCAGAATGGCTTAATATTTATGTACTGGGTCCTGGAGCCAGACTATATGGGTTTGAATCCTCACTATGTCACTATCTGTGTAGTCTTGGGAAAGTTATTCAACTCCACTCATACTTCATTTCTGCTTCCAAAAAAACGAAGCCAGTACTAGCATGTACTTCATATGATTGTCTGAGGATTAAATTAAATTTTATGATAAGCATATGAAGTTAGTATCTTGTGCATTCAATACAAGTTAGCTATTACTATCATTATCACAAAAAAGTTTCTCCTTTATTTTACTCAATTATCAAAAAACTTACAGCACAAAGTTTTGCCCAGCCCCATTCAACAGGAACCTTCCATAGTTATCACTTTTATCCTTCAAGTGACCCCTAGGCTCACGCAAACGATGAGACTCATTGACCTCCAAACAAAACTGGCAAATTGTGCTTTCCTCCTTCACACATGCCTTTGACTTCAATGTCAATCCCCTTCTTCTCCCCTCTAAACTAGGCTTGCCTCTCAAAACAATCTCCTTGTCAAGAAAGCCTTTCCCAATTCTTGCAATCTGACCCAGGTCCTCTCCACATTTGAACCGTATGTGTTTATAACCTGTTTTGTATCTTTATCCAAATTTATATGTCATCGAAAGAACAAATTTATTTATTCATATTATCTCATCTTCTTAAGCATCTCATACAGATAGATGATAAATTCCTAGAAATATATGACAGGTGCTGATTAATTTCTCTTATAAAATACCTTAGCATTGTATGTACAAAATAATATCCACAATGCTTGTATTTTCTTTAATAATATCACAACTGTTTTTGTGAAAATGAAGTACTTTTCATTAACATCTCCAAATGATTTTCTCTAGCAGTGAAAACATATCACTGACCTTGAAAAGTGCACAGAAATACAGTATATTTGTCTTTAAAGGTAATATAAGAAACCACCAAGAGGAATTTGTCCTAATAATTTGGTGGTTTATGGTCCAAAGTTTACTTTAGAACTATAAGAATAAATTTACTTTTATCATTATCAAGTCTGTTTTCTCTATCACGTATCAATTTACTCTCTAAGAATGAATGGACATTCTGTCAGAAGTTAAAATACATAAAACGGCTTAATTTAGGTTGTTTCCACCTTTTGGCAACTGTGAACAGTGCTGCAAAGAACATTGGTCTGTAAGTATCTCTTTGAGTCTCTGCTTTCAAGTTTTGGGTACATATCTACGAGTGGAATTTCTGGGTCATATGGTAGTTGTAGTTTTAGTTTTTTGAGGAACCACTACACTGTTTTCCACAATAGCTCTGAACAATTTTGCATTCACACTAGCAATGGATAAGGATTCCAATTTCTCTACTTCCTCGTCAACATTTGTTATTTTCTGGGTTTTGTTTGTTTGCTTGTTTGTTCTTTCTTTATCTGAGCCATCCCAAACCTCCTTGCTGTTGAGTCTATTCTGACTCATAGCAACCTTATAGGACAGAGTAGAGCTGCCCCATAGGATTTCCAAGGCTGTAATCTTTATGGACGCAGACTGCCACATCTTCCTCCGGATCAGCTGGTGGGTTCGAATGGCAGAACTATTAGTTAACAGCTGAGCATTTAACCATCAGGGCACTGCACCATCAGGCCTCCTTTTAGCCATTCTAATGGGAGTGACATTTTATCTCATTGTGGTTTTCATTTGCATCTCTTTGATGGCCAGTGGTGATGGCCTATCTGTTTGCTGGCCATTTGAATGTCCTCTTTGGTGAAATGTCTATTCAAATCCTTTGCCTATTTTATGACCGTCTTTTTCTTGTTAAGATATGGAAGTTTTACTCTCACCTCACACTTTGGTCTTCATTAATGCCAGACACAAGTCATTAACGTGCCAATAGTCGGATAGTAGATATTTTACTATTGTCATAAATGGGAAATGTCAGATAACAAGACAGTCAATAAGTGAGTAGATGTATATATTTTGGTTATTAGACTCTTATTGGCTATATGCCTCCTGAAGATATTCTCCCAGTCAGTAGCTTGTTTTTTTTTTTTTTCCGCTTTTTTGATAATGTCTTTAATAAACAAATATTTGTAATTTTAATAAGGTCCCATTATTTTTTGTCTTTTACTATTTGTGATTTTGTTATTATATATATTAGATAATCTATTGTTCATTGTTAAAAGCTAGGCTTGACAACATTGCTTCTGCATTTTCTTCTAAAAACTATATGATTTTACTTTTTACACTTAGGTCTTTAATCTATGTTGAATCTATTTTTGTGTATGGTATAAGACATATATCCCATTTCATTTTTCTGCATGTGGAAATCCAATTTTCACAAAGCCATTTATTAAAGAGACTCTCCTTTCCCCATTAAATGGAGTTAGCACACTTGTCAAAAATCAGTTGACCATAGACGAATGGATATTCAAAATGCGGTATATACATACAATGGAATACTATTCAGCCAGTAAGAGAAATGAAGTCTTGATACATGCTACAATATAGATGGAGCTTGAAGACGTTATGTGAGTGAAATAAGTCAATCACAAAAGGACAAATAGTGTAACTTCACTTACATAAAAAGACAAGAACAGGCAAATATATAGACACCAAAGTTTACTAGTGGTTACAGAAGTCGGGTGGGGGAGGAGGAATTATTGCTTACGGAGTACTGAGTTTCAGATTACACTGATGGAAAATTGCATTGATTAAGGGTAGGGTTGCACAGCTGACTAATTTTCTTGCAGTCAGTAAGTTGTACACCTGTAAAAAGTTGAATTGGCAAAAGATGCATAGTGGATATATTTACAACAATGACTAAATAAATAACAGTAGCTGCTGAGGCTGCTTATGTACAACCAAACATATCATGTGATTTAGTCCCGTGGTTTGGAGGTTTAGAGTCATGGTTTCATGGGACATCTCAGCTAATTGGCCAAGTAATATGTTTGGTGCTTCTGTTCTACCGCCTAGTTCATTACGTAGTACCTGAGGTGTGAAAAGCTTGCAAGCAGACATTCTGGGTACAACAACCGGTCTCTAATCACCCGGAGCAACAGAGGAAGAAGAGAAGTAAGGAATGGGAGGAGAAAATGGAATGTGTGGCTAATTGCCTCCATGAATAACTGCCTTCTTTCCATGAGACCAGAGGAACTGGGTGGTACCTGGCTACCATTACCTAACATTTTGATGAAAGATTCTACAGAAGAATCCTGATCAATAATGGGAAAACACAGAACAGAATTTCAAATTTTTGTAGAATCCAGACTTCTAGATCCATGGAGAATAGATGAACCACTGAAAGTATTGCCCCGAGATAATCTTTAAAGTTTAAACCAAAATATATCCCCTGAAGTCTTTTTTAAAACCAAACAAATTTAGCTTAGTTAGAAAGAATGTTTCGTGCATTCTTCTCTGTTAATATCTGTCTATATCGGATCAAGTTAACAATATCAACTCGAAAGATTAGATAGAAAACTTAGGAGGCAGTAAGTTCATGTTAATGGGGGAAGAACAACTAGGAAAAAGAAAATGAGAATGGTATCACAACTCAAAAAATGTAATCAATGTCACTGAACTGTACATGTAGAAATTGATAAATTGGTGTATATTCTGCTCTGTATATTCTCAACAACAGCAACAAAAACAAAATAAATTATATGAAAACCATAGCTTAATTAAATGCTTATATCCTGTCAAATATGTCTGTCAAGTTGTAAGAAAAAATCATTTGAATTTCAGAAAGCTGCTCTAATATAAATTGTCCCCTTGGTGAAGCCTATATGGCTTTCCAGTTGATACCTAATTCCCCTAATGTCTCATTCCCATTGTTAACACAGTTGCGTGCCTAATCTCAGACTTAGCCCTAACATGGTCAATGTTGCATTAAAAGTGTTAAGAGAGCATTGGAGGGTAAAGTGCCTCCACTCCCCACTAGAAAAATTGTCTCTATTTTATCTATCAGTTCAGCTCTTACTACTTAAACTTGTATAATCTGTTCTGAGGTAGGGTCATCAGCTTTACCTTGTTGATTTAATGAATGTGAAATTAAAACTGTTCTTAGAGGGTTTTAAAACTTGTCCACCTCTTCCACATAAAGGTAGACATTTAAAATTATTGAAATGATTGGGCATATTACATTCAAAGGTTTTGGGAGATTTGACATTCTTCAGAAAACTATGACAGCGTGATGATTTTATCTTTGTGTTCATATATATTATGATCAACCACACATATTTTGACCACCTACTATCTGCAAAATACTAAGTTAGGAATTGGGAAAACAAAAGGAAATGCTTTATTTTTCAATGAGCTTATTGTCTTTCAATGAGGTAGGTGAGTTGAAGTGAGTATTATGATAATGGTTTAGCCAAGGTTAAAATATGAATAACACAGACGGGTCAGGAAGTTCAGGAAATATTTCTCAAAGTTTAAATACCTGAGCTGAGTTTAGAGACAAAACTCCCCACACTACATTTATTAACACATGCACCTGTTCCCTTTTTAGGGTCTCTAATTTACCTGAGATCAAGGATTTTATGGCCTTGTGCTCAATAACTATTTACCCAATATATCACAGTTTCTTTTAGAGAACCAAGGAGACTAATCTGGCTAAATATAATAACGAATTTTGGGATTAAATTTGCCTTATTAAAAGGAAACTTCCATAATGATTTTATTCATAAATTCTTGCTGGTAATTATTTGCATATCATCTTTTTTAATTTACATTTTTATTTTTAATATACAAAATATATTTATACAAGATTATTGTTGTTGTTACTTGTCGTTGAGTCAGCTCCAAAAAGTTGTCCAGTTCTGTGCCATCTTCATGATCTTTGATATGTTTGAGCCCTTGTGGCCATTGTGTCAATCCATCTCATTGACGATTTCACTCATTTTCATAGACTGTCTATTTTAGCAAACATGGTGTCCTTTTCTAGGGATGCATCTTTCCTGATGAAGTGTCCAAAGTAAGCAAGATGAAGCTTTGTCATCCACGTTCTAAGGAACATTCTTGTTTTGTTTCTTCTTAGTAAAAGGTATTGTTGTAGTAAGGTGCCATTAAGTTGGTTCTGATTCATAGCTACTGCAAGTAGAGCAAACCAAAACTTTGCTCAGTCCTGTGCCATCCTCACAATAGCAGGTATGTTTGAGTCCTTTGTTGCATCCACTGTGTCAATACATTTCTTTGAGGGTGTTCCTCTTTTTCACTGATCCTCTACTTTATTAAGCATAATGTCTTTCTCCAGGGATTGGTCCCTCCTAATAACATTTCCAAAGTAAGAAAGAGAAGTCTCACCATACTTGCTTCTAAGAAGCATTCTGGCTATATTCCTCCAAAAAAGATTTGTTCATTCTTCTGGCAGTCCATAGTATATTCAATATTCTTTTCCAACACTGTAATTTAAATGTGTTAATTCTGTGGTCTTCATATTTCATTTTTCAGCTTTTGCATGCAAATGAAGCAGTTGAAAAGACTGTGGCTTGGGTCAAGCTCACGTTAGTCATCAAACTGACATCTATGCTTTTTAAGATTTTAAAGAGGTCTTCTACAGCAGATTTGCCCATTGCAATATATCATTTGATTTCTTGATTGCTGCTTCTGTGGCGTTGGTTGTGGATCCAGATAAAATGACATGCTTGACAACTTCGATATTTTCTGTTTATCATGATGTTGCTTATTCGTCCATATATATTTTACCTTATATATATTTTAGTATAAGGTACAAGTAAATAAAATATGCATATGGTGGTCTGTGCTTATTTATTTGTTTATTTTACTGAAAAGGATGTGCAATAATATCAGTTTAAAATATAAAAACTTATTTCCCAAACCACTTCAAACATGCTTTGTCAAACAATATGTTAATTTCCAAAATGCCCTTCAATTATCCATCATAAATCATAATAGCGTAATGAAAATATTTAATTTGTGTTAGACATATATTATGGTTCAGGCACCATGACATAATCTCTACTAGGAAATCGTTCCTTCTTTATACCAATTCTATGAAGCATGCATTATTATTAAGCCATTTTTAGAGATGAGAAAACTGAGTCTTAACTTGTTTAGCATTAACCAACTCTTAAGCGGCTTGGCTTTGATATAAAACTGTTAAAAACTGAGTTTCACAACCTGACTTCTCATCTAAAATCTTTAAACTGGCTATGGTTTATATAAGAAATGTGAGATGCAGCCACTCTTTACTTTTTTCCTTTTCTGTCTTGTGGTTATAAGATTAAGATACTCTACCTATAAAAAGCATTTAAATAGGAAAGTTGAAATAGGTGATTCGGTAGGTAAGACTCCACTGCCCTGGGGAAAATGTAACTGTGTGCATTCCTGGTAAGAACTAAAAAAAAAGACTGGGAGAAAATATGAACTTCAAAATGTTCTCTCTTTAGCAGAATTCATTACATTTTTATTTTAATACTAGTCATTGATATAGTTATAAAAAGGCATATATAAAAGGAGGAGCAAGATGGGAAAGTGAGTGGACACTCCCATTTACTCTCCCAGCAAATAACTCACTGAACAATAAAAACAAGCACAGACTGAGATCTCAGATCCCCAGACAGCAGCCGAGGTGTTGGAGAGTTCGGGTGAGTCCAGAAGAAGCGGAGAGGAAGAGTGGGAATGGCACAGAAGCTGGGAGAACTTACTCACTAACATTGGGAGCATTTACTCCCCACAGCCATTTTGAGACAGGGCTGGGGAACACCCAAACAGAAAACAGGGTAAGGGAACTAATCTGAGGAAGCTGTGGCCTGATTTTTAAGGCAGTGTAAATTGGCCATGGGAGTTCACAGGCTGCATAATTGAGAGGGGTGGAAGGGAGACTGTGGTGCCGTGAGAGAGTGCTGTTGAATCTCTCTGAGGCTTAAGATGGACAAGCAATAGGATCAGGAGGAACTGCAGGGCCAGCAAGGTGAGGGGAATATTTCAGACTGACAGGTGACACAAAGGGAGATAGCTGGCTTCCTGCCAAGAGTAGGACAATGTGGAAGAGCCTGTGCAGGGGCACTCATGAGGAAAAAACATAGAGACCACCCCCACCTTCACCACAGGAAAGTTGAGCCCCACTGCTTAAATCAGCAGCATCTGCTACCAGCTAAACTCCCTCTCCCACACATGCATACCGAATTACAGAGATCAAGCATCCAGAACTCCTGAATCAATACTGAAAAAAACCTAAGGATAGGAGTGCCCTGTAGTGGTTCTTAGGAGAAAATAATAAGCTGCTGGGTCAATTCTGACTCATAGAGATCCTGTGGGGTGAAGCAGAGATTCCCCATGAGGTTCCCAAGGCTGTGAGTGTTTGAAGAAGAAGGCTGTCACATTTTTCTCCTGCAGAGCTGCTGGTGTGTGTGGGCCCCTGCATTTCAGTTGGCAGCAGGGCGCTTGGCAGAAGTGCCACCAGAGTGCCCAATCAGAAAATTTTCCTGCAAAAACCAGAATATAAGATTAAAGTTAAAAAAAAAAAAAAAATTAGCTCAAGTTCAACAAAAAATAGTAAAAGACACAAAATCATGAGAAGAAGGACCAATCAAAAGCAAAACATGAAGAAGAGGGAGTATGTGCTATGGAGGCCTGACTAATGTAAACAATAATTTTCAGACTATGGTTCTAAACATGTTTACTGAAAGCAAAACACACACAGAAAACAAACTAGCAGAGATCAGGAAACAAATGGAAAAACAAAATGAGAGACTCAAAAAAGAAATTTGAAAACATCAAAAAATAAAATACCAAAGAGAACTACTGGAACTGAAGAATAAAGCAACTGAATTAGAAAAAGCAAGATACACACTCAACAATAGAGTTGAACAGACAGAAGATAGAATAAGTGAACTAGAAAACAAAATAACTGAACTTATCAAGTTTCAAGAAAAACAAAAGAACAAAAAAAAAAAAAAAAAAAGGAAACAAACCCAATAGGAAATATGGGATTCATTTAAGAAATTTAACATTAGATTTATTGGAATCCCAGAGCACCATGACAACAATAAAGGCACATAAATAATTTTGCAAGAGAGAATTTCCCAGACCTGAACAGAGAACCAAGCCTGCAAATACAGGAAGCTACAAGAAGCCCAGTCAGAAGAGACACAAAAAGCTCAACTTCACACCATATCATAATAAATTCTTAAAAACCAAAGACAAGGAGAGAATTCTGAAAGTAGCAAGAGAAAAACACAATATAACATACCAAGGGTCTTTCATAAGAATCAATGTGGATTTCTCCCCAGAAACTTTAGAGGCCAGAATAAAATTGAGCTACATATATAAAATACTGAACAAAAACAATTGCTAACCAAGAATACTTTACACAACAAAGTTGTCACCCAAGAATGAGGAGGAAATCAAGACATTCCCAAATAAACAGAAGCTCTGGGAATTTGCCACTACCAGACCAGCTTTGCAAGTATTACTCAAAGGAGTATGCCAAATGTAAGGCAAGAGAATTCAATAAATACTTGTATCTATGCACAGGAAAATAAATAAAAAATAGGAGTGACATCTCCAAAAAATACAACAACCTGGGCAATCATAAGGACCAAGTATATCATATTTTAAGAGAATAAATTGAATAATTAACTCCTGCAAACCATACAACATCAAATTTTTAAGAAATAAGCACAAAGTAAACTTAATGAATATAGGTTGTATATTGATGTTAATGGAGACAAATCAACAGAAACGGGGGAAGGAGAAGCAAATCAGGAATAGATTTATTATGTTAAGCTTGTATGTTAACTGTTTTTCATATGTTAAACATTTTTGCAGTTGTAAGTTGTGTAACGTAATATATGTGGTAACCACTAAGATATCCCCAAGAAAAAACACCAGAAGAAGTAAAAAAGCAAAAAGGTCCATCACAAGAAAGCAGCCAAATACAAACAATAACAGAAAAATCAGAATAAAAAGAAAACAAGATATGAAACGCTAAAAAACAAACAGCAAAATAAGTAAAGTAGTCACTTTGTTTTTGGTAATAACCTTAAAAGGAAATGGTCTAAACACCCATGCTAAAGGCAGAGAGTGGCAGAATGAATTTTAAAAAAAAAAAAACATGATCCATCCTTTTGCTTTATAAGAAGCACATCTTAGACATAGGGACACAAATACACTGAAAATAAAATGATGAAGAAAAGTAATCCATGCAACCAGTAAAAAAAATAGAGCATGGGTGGACATACTGATATCAGGTAAAATAGACTTTAAATCAAAATCTATTATGAGAGATAAAAAAGGACATTACATAATAATAAAAGAGTCAATCCAGCAAGAAGGCATAACAATTATGAATATATATGCACCTAACAGCAATGCACCAAAATACATGAAACAAATACTAAGACAAAAAGAAAAATACATAACTCTACAGTAATTTGTAGGCAACTTCAACACACCACTTTTAATTTTAGACAGAACATCTAAAAAGAAGATCACAAAGGACAGTGAGAATTTAAATAAAACCATAAACCAATTGGACCTAATGGACATATGTAACATTCAACCTAGAATCAGAACAATACATATTCTTTTCCAGCACACATGGATCATTTTCCAGGATAGACCATATTTTAGGACACAAAACAAGTCTCAACAAAGTAAAAGATTGAAATCATACCAAGCATGTTCTCTGACCATAATGGTATGTATGAAGCTAGAAATCAACAGTAGGAAAAATAAGAATATATATATATATGTATATATATGTATACACATGGTGTGATGGTTAAGTTTGTGTGTCAACTTGGCTGGTCCATGATTCTCAGTGGTTTGGCATTTATGATGTAGTATGGAAGCTACGTAATGATATACTGACCTCCATAATGAGATCTGAAATAATGTAATCACCTCCATGATGAGATATGCTATGAGCAGCCAATCAATTGAAAAGAAGTTTCCTTGGGGATGTTTCCTGCATCCAATATATGTGAACTTTCTGGCAAAGCTTGAGGGCTTTTGCTCACTCTTGATCCTGCATCTGACCTCAGGTTCCTGTGACTTGAGCTAGTAGCCTTCTTGTCGATCTTGGGATTCAACAGCCTCCACAGCCTGTGAGCCAGATGCCTTTTGTCTGACCTGCTGATCTTGGGTTTGCCTGCCCCTGTAGCTATGTGAGTCAGGAGAAACCTCCAGCCTGACTCATGAATTTGGGACTTTCTAGGCTCTGCAACCATGTGAGCCATTTCCTTGATATAAATCTCTCTCTTTCTGTATACACACATATATATATACATATGCACATATATACATACACATACACACACACACAAATCACTGGTTTTGCCTCTTTAGAGAATACAGTCTAAGACACATGGAAACCTAAACAATATACTAATAAAAAAACTTGTATCACAGAAGAAATCAAAAATGAAATTTAAAAAATTGCTAGAATCAAATGAAAATGAAAATACAACATATCAAAACCTCTGGGATACAGCAAAAGCAGTACTCATAGGAAAATTCATAGCGATAAATGCCTGCATAAAAAAAGAAGAAAGACCCAACATCATTAACTTAAAGGGACAACTTGAACAAATAGAAATGGAAGAGCAAAAGAAACCAAATCTAACAGAAAAAAGGAAATAATAAAGATAAGGGTAGAGGTAAATGAAATACAAAATAAAGAAACAGTAGGAATAATCAACAAAATTAGAAGTTGGTTCTTTAAGGGAATCAATAAAAAAAAAAAACAACTGGCTAGACTGACAAAAGGAAAAAAAAAAAAAAACAGATGAGGCAAATAACCAAATTAAGAAATAAAACTGGTGGCATTACAACCAATTCAAGAGAGATAAAGAAGACCATAACTGATTACTGTGAAAAATTTTATTCCAACAAATTTGAAAACCTAGATGAGATGGTCAAATTCCTTGAAACACATTACCTGACCAAACTAACACAGAGGTAGGAAATTTAAACAGACACACCACAAAAGAAGAGATTGAAGATGTCATCAAAAAACTGCTAAAAACAAAAACAAAAAACCCCAGGACCTGATACCTACACTGGAGAATTCTACCAAGCATTCAGAGAAGAGTTGTCATCAATTCTACACGATCTCTTCAAAAATATAGAAGAAGGAACACTACCAAACTCTTTCTATAAAGCTAGCATAACCCTGATACCTAAATCAGGCAAAGACATTGCAACAAGAGAAAATTTACAGACCAATATCCCTTATGAATACAGATGTAACATTTTTCAAAAAAAATCATACACTATGATCAAGTGGGATTCATACTAGGATTACAAGTGTGGTTCAACATTAGAAAATCAATCAATGAATCCACCACATAAATAAATAAAGGAAAAGAACCATATGATCACATCAATTGATTCAGAAAAGGCATTCAATAAAATTCAGCACCCTTTCCTGATAAAAACTCTCAGCAAAATAAGAATAGAAGGGAAATTACTCAACATATTTAAGGGCATATATGCAAAACCAACAGCCAATAATATACTCAATGGAGAAAGGCTGAAAGCCTTCCCTTTGAGAACAGCAACATGACAAGGATGCCCACTATCATCACTCTCATTCAGCATTGTACTGGAAGTCCTAGCCAAAGCAAAAAGACAAGAGGGAGAAACAAAATTCATCCAAATCAGAAAGGAAGATATATAATTATCTCTATTTGCAGATGACATGATCCTATACATAGAAGACCCTAAAGATTCCATAAGAAAACTACTGTAACTAATAGACTAATTTAGCAACATTGCAGGGTACATTATCAACACACAAAAATTAGGTGGGTTCCTCTACACTAACAAAGAGTACTCTGAAAAAGAAATCAAGAAACCAATAGAATTTACAATAGCCCCCAAAGAAAAGAGACCTACAAAACTGGAAAGACATCCTGTGCTCATGGAGTGGAAGACTTAATATAGTGAAAATGTCAATTCTACCTAAAGTTATCTATAGATACAATGCAATCTCAATATAAATCCCAACAACATTCTCTACTGAAATGGAAAAACTAATGAACAACTTCATATGGAAAAGAAAGAAACTCTGAATAGCCAAGGCAATATTGAAGAAAAAGAACAAAGCAGGAAGCCTAATATTTTGCAATATCAAAAGATACTATACAGCTACTGTAGTCAAAACAGCCTGGTACTTGTTCAATGATAGACACATAGACCAGTGCAATAAAACTGAGAACTCAGAATTAAACCTAGCCATCTGTTGACAACTGATTTTTGACAAGGGATCAAAGTCCATTTGGTGTGGCAGAAACAGTCTCTTTAATAAATGATGCTGGTAAGACTGGATATCTACCTGTAGAAAAATGAAACAGGATCCGTAACTCACACCATACACAAAAAATAACTCAAAATGGATCAAAGACCTAAATGTTGAACATGTTATTGTTGTTGTTAGGTGGCGTCAAGTGAGTTCTGACTCAGCGAACCTATGTACAACAGAACAAAACACTTCCTGGTCCTGTGCCATCCTCACAATTGTTGCTATGTTTGAGCCCACTGTTGTTGCCACTGTGTCAACCCTTCTCACCGAGGGTCTTCCTCTTTTTCACTGACCTTCTACTTTACCAAGCATGATGTCCTTCTCCAGGGACTGGTCCCTCCTGATAACATGTCCAAAGTACGTGAGCATTGTGGCCATACTTCTCCCAAGTCAGATTTTTTTCTTCTTCTGGCAGTCCTTGGTATACTCAACATTCTTCGCCAACACCGTAATTCAAAGGCATCAACTCTTCTTCAGTCTTCCTTATTCATTGCCCAGCTCTCTCATGTATATGAGGCAACTGAAAATACCATGGCTTGTCTCAGGTGCACAATAGTCCTCAAAGTGCCATCTTTGCTTTTTAACACTCGAAGGAGGTCATTTGCAGCAAATTTGCACAAAGCAATACATTGATTTCTTGACTGCTGCTTCCTTCCATGGGCATTGATTGTGGATCCAAGTAAAACTAAATCCTTGACAACATCAGTATTTTCTTCGTTTATCATGATGTTGCTTATTGGTTAAGTTTAAGGATTTTTGTTTTTTTATGTTGAAGTGTAATCCATACCGAAGGCTGTAGGCTTTAATTTTTATCAGTATATGCTTCAAATTCTCTTCACTTTCAGCAAGTAAGGTTATGTTGTCATTTGCATATTGTAGGATGTTAGTGAGTCTTCCTCCAATTCTGATGTCCCATTAATATTCATATAAACCAGTTTGTCAGATTTTTTGCTCAGCATATGGATTGAATAAGTATGTTGAAAGAATACAACCCTGATGCATGCCTTTTTGCTGATTTTAACCCACTCAGTATCCCCTTTTCTGTTCAAATGACTGCCTCTTGGTCTATGTATGGGTTCTGAATGAGCATAATTAATTGTCTAGAATTCCCATTCTTTGCAATGTTATCCATAATTTGTTATGATCCACACAGTCCAATGTCTTTATATAGTCAATAAAACACAGATAAACATCTTCCTGGTGTTCTCTGCTTTCAGCCAAGATCCATCTGACATCAGCAATGATATCCCTGGTTGCACGTCCTCTTCTGAATCCAGCTTGAATTCATGGATAGTATAGAAGTATCTAGTGGTGTGGTGGTTAAGACCTTGGCTGCTAACTAAAAGACTGGCAGTTTGAATTCACCAGCCACTCCCTGGAAACCCTATGGGACAGTTCTGCTCTGTCCTATAGGATCAATAATAGTCAGAATTGACTCATCAGCAGCTGGTTTGGTTTTTTGGTTTTATAGAAGTTTCTATTAAAAAAAAAAAATCTCGTTGCCGTTGAGGTGATTCTGACTCATATTGACCCTATAGGACGGAGTAGAACTGTCTCATAGGATTTCCAAGGAATGACTGGTGGATTTGAACTACAGACCTTTTGATTAGCAGCGAAACGCTTAACCACTGCATCACCAGGGCTATAGGTATGTGTAAATACAAATATGTGGGTGCAGGCATACTCAGATGGATACTCAACAAACGTAACAAAACACCTGGAACAAACATGACACAATTAAAGAGAATATTACACATTGTGATAAATATAACTAATGTCACTGAACAATTTGTGCAGAAATTGTCAAATGTGAACCTAACTTGTTGTGTAAACTTTCACCAAAAACTTAAGAAAAATTTTTTTTTTTTAAGTCAAAAAACAGAAGTATATATAAACTTAGGACTTTGAAACATCAACAAGCATGTCCTTTTATAGAATAAATAATCAATAAATGAAATCTGACTAATATAAGAGTTGTTTCCCAATCCCCCTACTTCTTTATTCTGTGAGAAATTTATTACGTAGTAAAGAGTGCAGACATCTATGAGACTCCCAAAAGTTCTTATCCTAAAATATGTTACCTAGCCCATCCTGTACCACATCATCTTACCACTTTCGGACTTGTCCATTTTTATAATACTTCTAGAGTTTGCATCTTTGCCTCTCTTCTGGCCCAAATTGAACTTTTCCTCTGATTATGCTGCCTCAGCCTCCCTAGAGAAGATGTTCTCCTGGATTGCCTTATTTATTATAGTTCTTCTTCAGCAAAGGCTTTGTTGGTGGAAATGAGACAGATTCAAAATGACACGTTCAGTATGGCAACATATAAGAAACAGAAAAAAAAGAAAATCAGAAAGAGAATAATCTTTGTACCTATTTCTGAATTTTTCCCAACTTGTTTACAGTGGCTTCCATTCTCATTTTTCTGTGCACGTAGACTTCAACCTACAATTAGGAGTCAAAATCAAACTGATGTGAACTTTTATTCTCTAGAATTACATTTTTAAAAAAGGCTCACAAGAGCTGGTACTCAATATTCTTTTCTTGGAGCGTAATGTGTCTGTGTTTCTTAATTTTTCCTTGAAATGGAAAACTGAATTTAAAAAAGCCTCTTTTAGCTGATGTGATTGCAATGGATAAAGCCAATGTCTTTGTTCATGCATAAAACCTTGACCGTACATGGAGACACTCTTACTGACATTGTGAGTGCAGCGGTGTTATTGTCGTTATTTGCACCTTCCTTGTTGTTCTAATAAAAATCAAATAAAATATGTATAAATTATTTTAATGAAATTTGTTCTTTTAACTAGAGAAAATATCATGCCACTTATACTACTGATGCTATGCTCTAATTCATCATTTCTCAGCAATAACTAGAGCCAAGACAAATGACTGCTAGATGATGTTGAATTACTTCTGGATGACAGAGGTCAGGGCCAACCCAACCTCACAACACTTCTGTTGCCTTGGTATTCAAATTAGATGTTTCCATGGCCAAAGCAGACTCTCATTGTTTCTATTCATCACCACTGAACCACAAGTGCCACTGAGCACATCTATGACTCTCTTGCTTATGACAGCAGACGGAATGAACATAAATGATTAGAAAACACCACCTGCTCAGTGCTTAATGCAAGACAAATAAAACAGCTGTGCTATTTGGGATGGAAAACACATTATCTTAGGCTCAGCATGCCACTTATATAACCAACCATGAACACTGAAAGTTACTGAGAATACTGAAATAATGCATGAAAGATACCTGTTTTCTATTCAGGAATTTCTGTCTGAAGACTGTCAAGCACAGAGTGTGACTGATGAGGCCACTGTGGTATTCTCTCTAGATGACAACACGAGCTGTTTGGAATAGGAACATAAGAGTTGTAGTGAAAGCAATAGGTCATCTATAAAGTACATAAGTGCACCCAAAAGGTGGCCTATAGAGCACTCGGTTGTGGCTATAACTGCTTTGACGTAAAGCATGGGGGAGAAAATGCGTTTCAGCTGGCTTTTATTGATGCTAAACCTCATAACACAGAAAACATTTATTTATCTCTACAAGTACATATGAGGACCACAGATCATGTGGTTGCATACCTTAGTTTTTGTGCAAACAATATTCGCTGGAGCCCTTAAACTTTGAATGGGCAGATTAATCACCAGTAAAATAAAGTTTGTTCTCCCTGACCATGTGCTCTTGCCTGACTTAGCATGCTGCCATGAATATAAAAGACACTTCTTTCTTGAAAAATCTCTCTTATAGTTACTTTAGTATATTTTCCAGGTATCATCTCCATTAGCCAAGTGATAACCTAATTTGATAAAGTTGCACTTGACTAGTTACTGGTTTTGTTAAAAATAGAAGTTTATTTTGAATATAGTACTTCAAATATATACGCTAAGTTTAAAGATAAAAAATATATATAAATATTTATTGAACTTTAGTTAGTATTTTAATTGGTGTAGGCTAGCAATTATAAAAGGACTTCACTATATTTCAAAATTAATCAAGTGAGTATTTATTACGAGAAAAATTAGAGCCAGGCTTCTAACAGTTGAGAAAGGAGTTATACATATGAAAAGAATGAAAAGTTAGAATAAACCCTGTCATACTGTGATTTCTATGCAGGTAACCATATGAATTCTTTATTTTAAAGAGACAGAAGATAATATATAAATACAGATGTATGTATACATGTACATCTGTAAGGTTTTCATTGGCTAATTTTCAGAAATAGATCACCAGGCCTTTCTTCCAAGTCAGTATTAGTCTGGAACATGTCCACCATGGATGACCCTGCTGGTATTTGAAATACCCCTAGCATAGCTACCAGCATCATAGCAACATGGAAGCCACCACAGTATGACAAACTGACAGAGATGCAGTGCCACAATAGCCACAACGATGGGCTCAAACATACATAAAAGATCATGAAGTTGGTGCAGGACCAGACAACATTTTGTTCTGTTATACAAAAGGTTACCACAAGTCAGAGCCGACTAGAAAACAACAAATAACAACAATACATGGATATATCTAGCTATCTTAACTCTGTTTATATCTATATTTACAACTGCCTACATACAATCATTTTTCTTAGCTTTCTTCCTGTGGTACCTTAGAAACAGTGAAACCACAGTAGAAATGACCACATCTAGCATCCAAATCTTGATTTTTAATAGCATTTCCCATTATAAGGAACCACAACTTCTCAGAAAAGTGCCTAATTCCAGGAAAAGGCAGAAAAAGTATGAGATGAGTCTGAAACATCTTATTGCACCATAAATTTAAGAGGTGTTCAAAAAATAATTGGGACATGACAGAAGACTATACAAGGAGTAAGCTGGAAGGATCCCACCATCTAAATCTGATAAAAGTTGAACATCAAAATATGTAATAATAATAATGGATTATAATTCATTGAATAAAATTGCAAAGATGAGTCGATACTGATCAAAATGAATAAATGAGTGATTTAATTAATTAATTAATTAAAATCTCTTCTTTACAGTAGAATGCCAACTAATAAGAGTGGAAGGAATGGTAGATTTAGAAAATATTATTCAACCATCGTATTAATAATTGATTCAAGCAAGGATCATCAATAGAGCTCAAACTAGAGGATTAAAGTTTGATGAATAATAGTATGTTTGCATGCTACCAGTTGCCTTGGAGTCAATTCCAGCCCATGGTGACCCATGTTGTTTCTTAGCAGAGCTGTGATCCATGGGGTTTTCAATGGCTAATTTTTCAGAAGTAGATCACCAGCTTGTTCTTCTGAGGTGTATCTAGGTGGACTCGAACTGTGACTTTTAGGTTAATAGATGAATGATTAACAGATTGCACTATGCAGGAATGCCAGATGCACAGTATCTCCCCAAAAATTACTTATTACTTACAAGGAGCAAAATAGTAACTATATTATGGGAAGACCCAGCGGACATCACTTTAATCAGTTGATCAAAGTGCACAAACCAGCATGATGTGTCTCCTAGTGTAATGTTCTAGGAATAGCACTGCTTCACTTCTGTGGTGTTGCTGTTAAAAATGCACAGTCTTTGTCTAATCAGAAGGAAATATCAAACTAATCCATACTGAGATCATTCCACAAAATAACTTTTAAAGACAAGGAAATGCTAACAAATTGCTCTAGATTAAGGAGATTAAAGAGACAAATACATGCAATGTATGATCCTAGCCTAGATTCTAGATAAAAATAAATAAATATAAAGAATATTATTAGAAAAATTTCTGAATTTGAATAAATATTGTGGATTAAAGAACAGTTGTGTATCAATTTTTTTTTTTTTTTTTGAGAGGAGTCCCTAGGTGGCACAAATGGCTAAGTGCTACATTACTAGCCAAAAGGCTGGTGGTTTGAATTCACCAGGAGATGCCTCAGAAGACAGTTCTGGCAATCAGCTTCTGAAAGGTCACAACCTTGAAAATCCCATAGAGAAATTCTACTCTGCACACATGGGCTTGCTATGAGTCAGAACTGACTGGACGGCAATTAACAATAACAAAGACAACTGTGCTTACTTACAGGAAAGTTCTTTTTCTTAGAAAATACACATGGACATATTTATGTGTAAAGACTTCTGATGTTTGCAACTTACTTTATAATGCTTAATAAAATAATACGCAAAATATAAAAATGTTAAGAAGTACTGAACCAGCTAAAAAGTATAAGAGAATTCTTTGTACTTCTATGTAAGTTTGAAATAATAGAAACAAAAAGGAAAAATAAAACTAAAATGTCAAGTTTACAAAAAAAAAGCAGTATTTAGGAAATATGACAGAAAATGGAAAAATCCATGAGGAATAGTGGTTTTCAAAGGCTATTCATTTAGAGGTTCTGGCAAAATGGCACTCTAGGCAGAAGAACCACGCTGTCCCTCCACAGCAAAGATCTGAAAAACTAAGCCGAAACAGAGAATACACCAATCCTGAAACCCTAAAACATCAAATGAAGAGATAAAGAACTCAGCCAAACACCAAATGGAGTGAGAAAACTGACAGAGAATGGAGAGCGAGGAGAGATTCATGCAGAGGTCCCCTACCAGCTAACGCAGCACATATCCGCCATCTTGGGCTCCTATCGGAGACCAGCAAAAAGGGGGTATGAGAAAGCAGCCTCACGGAGGGTCCAGCGGGAGACAAAACAATGAGTAATTTGCGATATACGCTTTCCCACTCCCCACCCTTCTTCACCCCCACTCGGTCTCCTCTGCTTTCCGCGGCCACAATCTCTTGACTGGGAAACACCGACTGCTTGGATTCCACACACCGGAACGGGCTGGCTCACTGAGTGCCATTTGTTGGCAGTTGGTGTTGCTTTTTTCCACTTCTTTTGATTTCTTCCTTACCTCTTACCACCTCCCCCGCCTTTTGCTCAAATACCTGGCTCCGTGTGCCGTCTTTGCTTCTTCCTGAGGGGCTGCAGAGCTCTGGTAATTTGTGATATACGCTTTCCCACTCCTTACCCTTCTTCACCCACACTCGGCCCCCTCTGCTTCCTGTGGACACAGTCTCTAGTCCGAGAAACACCAGCCCTCACTAGCTGGCTCTCTCAGTGCCATTTGTTGGCTGCTAGTGTTGCTTTTTTCTGCTTCTTTTGATTTCTTCCTTACCTTTCACCACCTCCCCCTCCTTTCGCTCAAATACCTGGCTCTGTGCACAATCTTTGCTTCTTCCTGAGGGGCTGTGGAGCTCTGTTCGACTGTGGAGCTGCTTCCCAGTCTGGGCTGTCGTGCTGGTGGTATCCCGGGGCTTTTGTTCATTTGTTTGTTTTGAATTGTTTGTTTGTTTTCTTTTCCTTTTCTTGAGTTGGGAGCCCTTTCTGGCCAGGCAGCGCTGCGTGGCAAGGAGACTTCCCCCTCGGCTTGCACAGACATGCAGAGGGATCCCTGAGGGCATTTCTTTTTTCATTGTTTTCTTATTTTTTCTGTTCTTTTGGGGGCCTTTCTTGTTCTTTTTCTTTTTTTAATTTGTTTTGTTTTCTTTTCCCTTTTTGTCTTTCTTCATTACTCAGTTTCTCATCTCTCTATATCTTCCTTCTCTTTCTGATCTCTGAATACCAGGCATTGTATACCTCTACGCCTTCTAGCCAGGCTGCACTGCAACACCTGAGAGTGACTTCCCCAGACTTCATAGCTGCACTGGTGGGATCCCTGGGAACTTTGCGGTTCTTTTCCCTTTCTGATTTTTATTTATTCACTCTTTTCTTTTCTTTTCTTCCTCTTCCCCTTTCTGTTTTACTCCATTTCATAGTCTCTCATCTCTCCACTCCAATGGTAATCTCCCCTAGCATTCTTTTTTGTTTGTTTGTATGTTTTTGACTCCTGTTCCTCTCTCCTCTCTCCCATATCCATCTTAGCTCCACACATAACAATCTACCCACTGCATCCTGCCTACCTGCACCGTGCGCTTGACATCACACCACCAAGCAGCACAGGCACGGCCTTCTGGAACCTGCCCTGCACTGATTACCAACCCGCTCTGGTGGCTGTAGTAAGTGCCACAAACAACCCATCCCAGAAATTCCTCTTCAGCTAGACCTGCCCTGACGTACCATATCTGAGTGACTGACCCTACCAATTGGAGAAGGAGGCGAAAAGTACTGTGTCCACAGATGAGCAAACAACAAACAACACACAGTCTGTGTGCTCAGACATAGTCAAATTTTTTTTAAAAAAAGGGATGAAACAAACAAATCTACAATCAATAAATGAGAAAAATAACTACTGAATGCCCCAAAGACAGCAGACAATATCAAAACATTTACAAAAACTGGACAGGATGGTTCCAGTAGGCATCCAAAATAAAACACCAGATGACTCTCCAGTGGAAGAAAATGCACTAGAACGACCTGATAGGGAATTCAAATCTCTAATACTCAGAATTCTCCAAGAGATGAGGGAAAAAGCTGACAAACATGAGGAAAAAAATAGACAAATTCATGGAAAATACAGACAAAAAATTGGAAGAATTCAGGAAAAATAATACAGGAACAAAATGCCAAAATAAATTCACAACTAGAAATTATACAAAGACAACAATTAGAAATCCAAAAGATAAACAACAAGATTTCAGAAATGGACAGTGTCACAGAAGGGCTGAGAAGCAGATCTGAAACGGTGGAAGACAGGATCAATGGAATTGAAGACAAACACATGGATATAACACTGTTTGAGGAAAACTCAGAAAAAAGAACAAAGAAAAATGAAGAGATTCTGAGAGTTATGTGTGATACAATCAAAAGCAAAAAATTGCGAGTGATTGGAATTCCAGAATGGGGGAGAAAACAGAAAACACAGAGAGGATCATTGAAGAACTGTTGACTGAAAATTTCCCCAATATCATGAAAGATGAAAATCTGGCCATCCAAGAAGCTCAATGAACCCCATATAGGAGAGACCCCAAAAGAAAATCATCAAGGCACATCATAATCACACTCGCCAAAACCAAAGACAAACAAAGAATCCTGAGAGCAGTGCGTGAAAAACAAGAAGTCACATACAGAGGAGAAACAATAAGGCTAAGCTCAGATTATTCAGCAGAAACCATGCAGTCAAGAAAGCAATGGGATGACATACATATAATCTAGAAAGAAAAAAATTGCCAGTCAAGAATAATATATCCTGCAAAACTCTGTTCAAATTCGATGGTGAAATTAGGTTATTTCCAGATAAATAGAAATTAAGGGAATATGTAAAAGTCAAACCAAACTTACAAGAATTATTAAAGGGAGTTCTTCAATCTCAGGATAAACAGCTTCAGCTCACAGGCATAATCTGGGATGCAGGATTGTACCAGACAGATACCAAATTAGGAAATGAACTCTCAAGGACTATCCAAAACCAAAAGAAATACAACAGGGAATGAGAGCAGTTAATCAGTAAATGACAACAACATCAAAACTATAAAAGAGGGGATAGATGGCATAGGTATAGAACCATCTTTTGGAGAGGAAGGCAAGGCAATACCAAGTAATGGTAGACTGCTTCAAACTTAGAAAGATAAGGGTAAAATTCATGGTAACCACAAAGAAAGTTAACAACCATACTCAAAAAAAAAAAAAAAAGAGGAAAAACATAAAGTCTCAGCAAAAACAAAACCAACAAAATCAAAAGAAACAAAAAAAAAAAAAAAAAATCCACAAACAAAACTAACTCAGCACAAGAGAGTAAGAAGAACAAAGAAAACTTCAGCACCACAAAAAAAACACTAAAAAATGACAGCAACAAACTTGCATCTATCAATAATTACACTGAATGTAAAAGGACTCAATGCACCCATAAAGAGACGGAGAGTCACAGAATGGATAAGAAAACAGAATCCATCAATATGCTGTCTACAAGAGACACACCTTAGAAACAAAGATGTGAATTTATTAAAAGTCAAAGGTTGGAAAAAAATATATCAAGCTAACAACTACCAAAAAAGAGCAGGAATGGCAATTCTAATCTCAGATAAAATAGACTTTAAAACAAAATCTACCATAAAAGACAAAGAAGGACACTATATAATGATTAAGAGGACGATCCATCATGAAGACATAACCATAATAAACATCTACGCACCTAATGACAGGGCTCCAAAATACATAAAACAAACTCTAACAACACTGGAAAGAGAAATTGACAGTTCCACAATAATAGTAGGAAACCTCAACACACCACTCTCAGTAAAGTACAGAACTGTCACAGCAGCGACGGCTGTCGGGGCGGTGAAGACAATAGCCAAACACAACTCTTACAGAGAAGTGGGGCCAGGAGGCTCATTCTGAGGAGTCTAACCCTGGCTCCAGTCCCAGGAGTTTATTTATAGTTAATACAGCAAGCAGTGAAGCAAATAACAGAACAATGGGCTTTGGGTGAGTAACAATAAGTTTTGGGCATGGGAGAAGGAATTCAGGTAAACAAGCCAATCAGTAACAGGACAATAGGTTTGGGAAAACAAGTCATGCCTAATCTCTTTCTTATCGCTGACAATTCTCCAACATTTCATATACAGCATAGAGGCCTGTGGGGGCTGCAGTTTTCAATAGTGCAGCCATGTTTAAATAGCATATATCCCCACATTTCCCACCTTTTGTTTAGTTAATGGAATAAGAATCAAGAGGGTTTTTACTGGTCCAACAGTGTCTGTTAGGACAAAGTAAAATTTTCTCTATGAGATAAAGTCTAAGATTACCTCAGCTACTGTCTCCATACCTCAGGGCCTGGTGACTTAGTGAGTCCTTGCAAGCCCAGCTACAGCTGGGGCACACTCCGTATGTTTAAGGAGGAGAAGTAGCATAGCTGTGAGTAACACCTGGACTTAGTCGCCTAGATGGAGGCCATAACAGGTTTTTTAAACTCACGGTGTTGGTTTTCCACTGGATACCATCTGGTTCTTCACCAGGTTACTAAGTAAGAGCGATGCTCTTATCAATTGCATAGCCGGAGTGAGCGGACTCAATGTGCCTTTCAGGTGTGTAAGACAATAGAGGATGATCTTATGAGGATAATATAATCCTCTGCACTAGTAATATCCTGATTGTTGGACCCATGGGTTTCCTCTGACTCTCATTTTGTCAGGTAAACACTAACTTTTAACATCCACTGAAATTATTATTCTTAATGGCTTAAAGATTTATAAAGGCTCAAAGATTCATTAACCATCAAACAAGCAATGATTTACACAGCTTTGCCATTACTTGGAAGGGAATTACCAGGAAGGGTAATTTACACATCATAACAGATTTAACAATCAAACAAACACTGATTTACACAAATTTACTATCAATTGGAAAGGAATCATCTAACTAGGAGAAGCAGAAAATATAGAGGAGTTTACACATAACAAATTTTCATTGGGAACTTACTGATTAACCAAATACAGGTAATTACTGATTATCAAAATAGTAACATAGGAAGGGCCTTCTTAAGAGGTCTTTATTTTTCCCGTCTCCTGTTTAGGTAACTGGTAGCAAATGGTCCAGGCATAGAAGGCTGACTTCTGTTGGTGACGGGAGATCTTCAGGGAGTAGGGGCATTGGATGACTATAAGGAGGCACAAGACTATTAAACATCCTATAGCAAAAAGGATCCAGACAAGGAGATTGAGTCCAGAGAACCAATGTGTGGGATTAATCCAGTAGGCAAAATCATTAAGTGTATTAAGTGTAGCCTTATTAGACTCTGATTGTAATCTCAAGAGCTGTTCTTGTAATTGAAATTGTAATTTTTGAATATCACTTTTCAATGGAGGAGAAAAGCTAGCCAGAAGATTGTTTTTAACATCCTTCCAGGACTCATTATATGGAAGGGTTGTAACACAGAAGCAAGTGTATTCAGCATCACAGGTTAATTGAGAATGTTCCCATAGGGCTTCTTGTCATTCTACAAACCAAAGGACTGAGGCTTCTAAAGCACCCAGATGCTTGAGGATCTCTTGATCAATATGTGCCATAGTTTGTATTTCAGAAGTAACATTTTGCATATAAGTGTTAAACTGCTGGGAGGTCTGAATAGATTGGGAGAGAGCTACGGCAGCGGTAGCAGCCGTAGCGGCAATAGCAGTGGCTGTGATAATAGAGGCTATGAGAATTCCAGGAAACCTTTTAGTTCATATTTTCTATAATGCATCAACAACCTGAGAGAGGGGTGGCTTTTTTGTCAAAGAACAAATACAGAATTGATGTTAAGAGTGGAGACATTTTGCCTGGACAGACATGGAGTAATCCAAGTAGAGACACTGGATAAAGTTAATTGAAAAGAACATTTATTTTAATGATATCCAGAGGACTAGAAGTTATAGCAAAAAAGTATGGTGGAGATGTGCATATAAACACAGAATCGTTATGGTCATGGAGGGTCCATTGTAATTTGGGGAGTGGGTTCTTGGGATCCTTTGTCCCCCTCAGAAAGGTTCCTGAACAGAGAGTTCTTTCATAAAAAGGGAGACCTAATCGCCAAGAAAGGATTTTTAATGGGGAAAAATGAGTAGTTGAATAACGTAAGCAAAGAATGGGTCCGGCTAAGCCAGGGTTCCAGGACTTAGAATGTCCTAGGTAATGGTATGGGGTTGCCCACTGCCAAGTAGAGCAATTTGGTAATAAAATTAAACCTTGAAGGCCCCAATTTTCTAGTGAAATGTTGAAAGGGAGAGAGTATGAAGAAAAGTTAGTAGTTAGACAAGTAACCCAAGTATTATCGATAGGGTCTGTAAGAGATAGCTGTGGGTGTTGACATACTGGGATGGAAGGGGGTGAGTGAGTAATATCGGCACTGAACGTGCCGTTAATGCCTATGGCTTTAACAAAAAATTGCTTAGAATAGGCTGGTTGCTTATAGGTGCCATTGTAGTAAATGTAATTCATATACCTTTGTTCTAGTATAGGCACGCACGCAGAAGCAGTGCGTGGCTGGGTAGTGAAACACAAAGGAAGGGTGTCAGCATAGAGTGTCCAATTTGTAGACAGTACAAACCATCCCTCTTCAGGGGAGTTAGTAAGTGGTTTGGAATAGGCCAAATATTGTCCCCCAGTAATGACAGTATCATTAGAGGAAAGAGGGGGCTCTGGTTCTTCCCAAGTAACCAGGTGGAAGACAGGGGGCTAAGAACATGAGCCCAATAGGTAGTTGGGACAGAGGTTGCTGGTATCTGAGAAAGGAGAAGGAGGAGGACACACACCAAAGTTAGGAATAGATTTTTAGGTGTAGGTGGGGCACCTGTAGTTGAGAGGATATGTTCAGCTTTTGAGGAGAGGGCTTTCAGACCTCCCCATGTTACCGGTACTGCAGAGTTTTTTTGGTCATTCTCCTTCCCCGGGGGAGGGGGTGATGGAGTCAGTTGTGGCTCTGGAGTCGGATCGGATGGCAGCTCCGGCAGCCGCAGCAGGGGCGGTGGCTGCGGTTCTCAGCAGAAGGGTTGTGGCTGTCACTAGGTCATGATATGGTTTTGCTAATTGGGCGGGAATCCAAAGTGGAACTGTGGGAGACAAAACAGCTGCATACCCTCGCCCCCAGGTTAACAATTCTACAGGTCCTTGCCAGACAGAGGGATTTTGAGAATCTTTATAGAGGACCTGTGGGTGAGGTCGGGTGTCAGGGAGGATAAAATGTCATTTTGCAGTGGTACTACTATCTTTGGCAACCGATAAAAAGTTAAAAGTAAAGAGAGCTTTGGCAAGTCTTTCATTCTGGTCACCTACTCTAGACCTGTCATCTCCCCCCTTTTGTTTATTTAAGAGCTGTTTGAGAGTATGATGGGAACGTTCAATTATGGCTCGCCCTTGAGGGTTATAAGGAATGCCAGTGGAATGAAGGATATTCCAAGTGGCACAAAATTGTTGAAATTTAGCAGAAGTATATGCAGGCCCATTACCAGTTTTAAGAGCTTGGGGACATCCCATAGTCACAATGGCTTGGGGGAAATGACAATAAGCATGAGTAGAACGTTCCCCAGAAAGGGTTGTGGCATAAAGAAACCCAGAACATGTATCTATGGATACATGGAGATATTTAAGTTTCCCAAAGGGAGGATAGTGTGTTACATCCTTTTGCCACAATTGACTGGCTATTAGACCATGTGGGTTGATGCCAGCAGCAAAGGACATGGGAGAAAAGCATTGGCAGTCAGGACAGGTGTAAACAATATGTTGTGCTTCAGTAAGGGAGATAGAAAATTGTTTTTGAAGTCCACGTGCATTTTGATGAAAGAAATTATGAGAAGTTCGTGCTTTAGAAAAGGCAGAGCCGGCAAGTAAATCGGCGCGAGAATTGCCATCAGAAAGAGGCCCCAGCAAGGGTGTATGGGAGCACACATGTACCACAAAAAAGGGAGAGTTACAGCTATTAAGCAGGGTTTGGAGCCTTTTAAATAAAGTAAATAACTCATAATCAGAACTAAAGCGGAGAGTTGCATCACTAATATGTTGAATGGTGAGGACAACATAAGCAGGATCAGCAATTAAATTGAATGGCATTGATTTAAAAATTTCAAAGGCAGCAACAGCTGCTGACAGCTCAGCACGCTGTGTAGTGGAAGCCTTTTGAGTAATGAAATGTTGCCAGGCACCGTCTGTTTGCCAAGTGACCGCTCCTTTTCTAGTCTTTCCTGATCCATCTATAAAGGCAGTAGGAGCGTTAGCAAGAGGTGAAGGAGAGAGCATAGTAGAAAATTGTAAAGGAAGAAACTGTAGGGTAGAGAGTGGCTCTGAAGTGGGATAAGAATAAATTACTTGCCCAGTAAAATCAGCCAAAGCGATCTGGAGCTCTTCAGAATTGAGAAGAGCATGATCAAAAGCTGTTTTCGTTACCCCAAAGTATATAAAATCAGAGTCAGAACCCAAAAACTGTTGAGTGAGGGTGCATCCTTGCATTAATAAGTTAATGCACTGACAGAAATGTGTAAACAACTGTTGCAGAGGGCGATAAGGAAGAAAAAGCCACTCAAGTGCTCCGAAGTCAGGAGTAAATTGACAGAGCATGCCTGTAAGACTATGAGCAGTATTTAATAGGAGAAGGTAAACAAGATGATTTATCTGTAAACGAGTCAAAAATTTTTCTTTAATGGCTTGGTTAACAAGTATTAATTTATGGCGTGCTTGGGGAGAGAGTGTTCTCATAGAGGTTAGAGCAGGGTCACCCTTAAGGGTCTCAAATAAGTTGGTGAGCTGAGAAGTTGTTATACCGAGTGAAGGTTGCAGCCAATTAATATGACCAAGGATTTTCTGGAGGTCATTTAGAATTAATATCTTGGGAAGTAAAATTTCTGGTGTTTTAGGTCGAATGATATGGGTGTCAAGATAGTATCCCAAATACTGCCACGGGGTGAAAGACTGAACCTTTTCAGGGGCTATTTGTAAGCCAAAACTTTGTAACACTTGTTGAACAGAGACAAGAAGTGAATCAAGTTGTTCTGGTTTGGGATGGGCTAGGAGAATGTCGTCCATATAGTGATATATAAGACATGAAGGAAAGGCTCTTCGGGCTGGCTTAAGAGCCTTATTAACATAATATTGACAGATAGTTAGACTATTGACCATGCCCTGTGAGAGAACAGTCCACTCATAACGCTGCATAGGACGACAATTATTCATACAAGGAACTGAGAAGGAAAATTTAGCACAATCATCAGGATGGAGTGGGATGGTAAAAAAACAATCTTTAAGATCAATAATGATAATGTGATATGTTTGAGGAATACAGGCCAGATTGGGAACTCCTGGCTGAAGAGGTCCCACAGGGACAAGGCGTTGATTAACAGCCCATAAGTCATGAAGGAACCTCCATTTTTTGGATTTTTTTGGGACACAGAAAATAGGTGCATTCCAAGGGCTTCAGGAAGGCCAGATGTGTCCGGCCTCTAACTGTTCCTGGACAAGTATTTTAAGGTGTTTTAATTTTTCTTCTTTAATGGGCCACTGCTCAACCCAAACAGGAGGGCCAGGTATCCAGGTTAATTTTAGTAGAGGGTCTGTTTGAACAGTGGCCCCTATGGAAAATCCTGAGGGGTGCCAATATGAACATTCCACTGGGAGAGTAAATCTCATCCCCATAATATAGTAGGTAAAGGAAGGATAAAGGGACAGATAGAAGCAGGCTGTCCATCAGGGCTATAGCAAACAATGGGAAGTGTACTTTGAGCAGGACACTGTGCTCCTCCAACTCCTGTGAGGGTTTCAGCGGTTTGCTTCTTGGGCCAAGAAGAGGGCCAGAAATCAGAGAAGAAGATAGTTACTTCTACCCCAGAATCCACGAGCCCTTTAAACATGTGATCATCGACCTGAATAGTAAGATATGGTCAGGAAGATTGTAACTTAGTAACCCAAAAAGGGTCAGTACTGCCGAAACCCCCAGCTCGTCTTGGGGTAGTGCGAGCGGAGGGAACTACAAAGGGAAGTAAAATTAGCTGTGCTATCTTATCAGAGGGAGTAATGTTCCAATAAGAGAGACTGGAAACCATAATTTTAATTTGTCCTTCGTAATCAGAATCTATTACACCAGGATGAACAGTTAGACCTTGAGATGTAACACTAGAGTGACCCATTAGGAGTCCTAAATATCCTCGAGGCAGGGGTCCCCAAACCTGTGTTGCTATAAGAAAAACTTTTCCTGCCTCATCTATTATGACACCTTCTGCCAAGGGTAAATCTAGTCTTGCACTCCCTTCAGTAGCTGCTTTTAAGTCGTTAACCTGCAAGCATTGTTGTTTGGAATCTATGCTGTGGTTTCCACACTCCACACTCGGGGGCCCTCTGGATTTTTCAGTGCACGAGAGCTCTCGCCCCTCTTCCTGTTTCCTGACATAGGGTTGCCTTGATTGTTAAATTGAGATCTGCACTGCTTAGCCCAGTGACCGCCTTTACCACAACGGGGACACTTTCGGGTTGGAAATTTAGTGTTGGCATTTTTGTTTTTTAAACTCTGACAGTCCTCCTTAAAATGTCTAGGTTTACTACACCCAAAACAGGTGGCAGTGGATGGATGGAGAGCTGCCACTAATACTTGTGCCTTATGAGTTTCTGTGCCAACATTTTGACATGCTCTAATCATTTCAGCTAGATTAAGACTCTGTGCCTTTAAGGGGGCTAAAACAGCCCGACAGTCAGCGTTAGCATTTTCGTAAGCAAGCTGGAGACAAAGAACTTCAGCCTGTCAGGAAATGGCCGTTTGGAGACGGTTGATAAAGTCAATGTAAGGCTCATTTGCCGCTTGGTGAGTAGTGGCGAATGAGCCAGTGGGTGTTCTGGAATCAGGGATTTTACTCCAGGCTTTGGTGGCAGCATCAGAGGCTTGACTGAATGCTTGTCTATTCATCTTACTCTGGGCCTGGGGGTGGAATAATTCCCAACACCCAGGAGCATGTCAATACTAACAAGGATATTATGATTAAGATTGTCTATGGCATAAAGGTTACAATGCTCCTTGTACTCTTGACTCCATACACTAAATTGAGCAGGAGTTAAAACTGTTCTCATTAGAAGATTCCAATCCCAGGGGGTCATTTCAAAGCATTGTCCTAAACCTTCCGTAATCCCTTTTGTAAAGGAACATTGCAAACCATTTTCTATCATGCTTTTACGAAGTTCCTTAAAAGCTTGAAAGCCAAGGCCATCATGACGGGGCGGTCCTGATCCCCGAATGACAGGATAAGCAGAAAACCCCTCTTTCTCATGGCCCTCCTGCAAACATCTTTCCATAAGAGACTCATGTTGAGAGAAATCAGCCTTAGGAGGCATGGAAAGAGGAGGGTCATAAACATGTTATTTACTAGGGGAGGGAGCAGAAGGAGCTGCCTGTAGCAGAAGGAGGCAGTGATGCCAAGCAATAAGAACTGAAGCTGGATGTTCATGTCACGAATGATATTACCGATACGTTCCCATGCTTCTACATCAAGGGTCCCCTCTAAGGGGTACCAAGGACAGGCAGATTCAATTAAAAGCAGAAGTTAGGTAAGGGCTTCTTCTGACACCTTAAGCTTAGAGGCCTTTAACAATCCCAACAACGGGGTTTTGTGTTGACGCTGCTCAGGAGAAAGAGAATTCCCCATAGCGAGGAGGAAAAGGCAAATGAAGGAAAGAGTGATAGGAAACCTCCTGGCCCGAAGCCTGAAATCCCTTGAGGGAGCATACGAGAAAGGCCCGCTGCTCCCGGGGTTATAGCAGCCCGAGATGAGAATGTCCAGGAAAGTTCCACCCACAGAAAAACCCCACCACTCCCGGGGCTGTAAGAGTAGCCCGAAATGGATGCTTCCCGTACTTACCACCTTCAGGGACTGAGTGCAAGGATGTCTACAGCATCCTCACAGGGGGCACCATCTGTCGCAGCAGCGACAGTTGTCGGGGCGGTGAAGACAGTAGCCAAACACAACTCTTACAGAGAAGTGGGGCCAGGAGGGTCATTCTGAGGAGTCCAACCCCGGTTCCAGTCCCAGGAGTTTATTTATAGTCAATACAGCAAGCAGTGAAGCAAATAACAGAACAATGGGCTTTGGGTGAGTAACAATAAGTTTCGGGCAAGGGAGAAGGAATTCAGGTAAACAAACTAATCAGTAACAGGACAATAGGTTTGGGAAAACAAGTCATGCCTAATCTCTTTCTTATCACTGACAAGTCTCCAACATGTCGTATACAGCACAGAGGCCTGTGGGGGCTGCAGTTTTCAATAGTACAGCCATGTTTAAATAGCATACATCCCCACACAGAACAACTAAGAAGAAACTCAGCAAAGATACAGACTTAAAGGGCACAATCAGCCAACTTGAATTCATAGACATATACAGAACACTTCATCCAAATGCTGCAAAGTACACATTCTTTTCCAATGCACGTAGAACGTTCTCCAGAATAGAGCACATCTTAGGCCACAGAGCAATCCTCAACAAGATCCAAAACGCTGAGATAATTCAAAGTATCTTCTCTGACCACAATGCCATCAAGGTAGAAATTAACACTAGAAAGAGCAAGGAAAAAAAATCAACTACATGGAAACTGAATAATACCCTGCTTACACATCACTGGGTAATAGAAGAAATCAGAGACGGAATCAAAAAATTCCTAGAATCAAATCAGAATGAAAACACATCATACCAAACCCTTTGGGACACAGCAAAGGCAGTCCTCAGAGGACAATTTAGAGCAATAGATGCACATATCAAAAAAGAAGAAAGGGACAAAATCAAAGCATTAACTACAGAACTCAAAGAAACAGAAAGAGAACAGCAAAAAAAAGCCCACAACCACCAGAAGAAAGGAAATAGTAAAGATCAGAGCAGAAATAACTGAAATAGATAACAGAAAAACAATAGAAAGAATCAACAAAACCGAAAGTTCATTCTTTGAAAGAATCAACAAAATCGACAAACTACTGGCCAGACTGACAAAAGAAAAACAGGAGAGGACACACATAACCCAAATAAGAAATGAAATGGGGGACATTACAACAGACCAAACTGAAATAAAAAGGATTATACTAGAATATTATGAAAAACTATACTGCAACAAATTTGAAAACCTAGAGGAAATGGATAAATTTCTAAAAACACATGGTCTACCCAAACTAGAGCAAAGTGATGCTGAAAATCTGAACAGACCCATAACAAGAGAAGAGATTGAAAAGGTAATAAAAAAAAACTCCCAACCAGAAAAAGCCCTGGCCCAGATGGCTTCACTGGAGAATTCTACAAAACATTTACAGAAGAGCTTGTACCAGTACTACTCAAGCTATTTCAGAGCATAGAAAAGGAAGCAACACTTCCAAATTCATTCTATGAAGCCAGTATAACGCTGATACCAAAACCAGGCAAAGACATCACAAAAAAAAGAAAATTACAGACCAATATCTCTCATGAATATAAATGCAAAAATTCTCAACAAAATTCTAGCCAACAGAATTCAGCATCATATCAAAAAAATAATACACCACGACCAAGTAGGATTCATACCAGGTATGCAAGGATGGTTCAACATTAGAAAATCAATCACCGTAATCCACCACATAAATAAAAGGAAAGAAAAGAATCACGTGATCATCTCAATTAACAGAGAAAAGGCATTTGACAAAGTCCAACACCCATTCCTGATAAAAACTCTCAATGAAAATAGGTATACAAGGGAAATTTCTCAACATAACAAAGGGCATCTATGCAAAACCAATGGCCAACATCATTCTTAATGGAGAGATGCTGAAAACATTCCCCTTAAAAACAGGAACAAGGAAAGGATGCCCTTTATCACCACTCCTATTTAACATTGTGCTGGAAGTTCTAGCTAAAGCAATAAGGCAAGAAAACGAAATAAAGGGCATCCAAATTGGTAATGAAGAAGTTAAACTGTCCCTGTTTGCAGATGATATGATTCTGTACACAGAAAACCCAAAAGACTCCACGAGAAATCTACTGGAACTAATAGAAAGATTCAGCAGAGTAGCAGGATAGAAGATAAACATTCAAAAGTCAGTTGGATTCCTATACACCAATAAGGAGAACGATGAAAAGGAAATCAGGAAAACAATACCATTTTCAATAGCCCCTGAAAAGATAAAATACTTAGGAATAAATCTGACCAGGAATATAAAAGACCTATACAAAGAAAACTACAAAACACTGCTGCATGAAATCCAAAGGGATCTACATAACTGGAAAAACATACCATGCTCATGGATAGGCAGACTCAACATTGTGAAAATGACAATTCTACCAAAAGCAATTTACAAATACAATGCAATCCCGATCCAAATACCAGCAACATTCTTTAAAGAGATGGAAAAACTAATCATTCACTTTATATGGAAAGGGAAGAAGCCCCGAATAAGTAAAGCACTACTGAAGAAGAAGAATAAAGTTGGAAGACTCACACTACCTGCCTTCAGAACCTACTATACAGCTACAGTAGTCAAAACAGCCTGGTACTGGTACAACAATAGATACATTGACCAATGGAACAGAATTGAGAACCTAGATGTAAATCCATCCACCTACAGTCACCTGATCTTCAACAAGGGCCCAAAGTCCATCAAATGGGGAAAAGACAGTCTTTTTAACAAATGGTGCTGGCAAAACTGGGTATCCATCTGCAAAAAAATGAAACAGGACCCATACATCACACCGTATACAAAAACTACTTCAAAATGGATCAAAGACCTGAATATAAAGCCTAAAACTATAAAGTTCATAGAAGAAAAAATAGGACCAACACTTCAGGCCTTAATACACGGCATTAACAAGAAACAAACCATAACCATCAACGCACAAACCCCAATAGATAAGCTAGATAACTGGGATCTTCTAAAAATAAAACACCTATGTTCTTCAAAAGACTTTCCCAAAAGAGTAAAAAGAGAACCTACAGACTACGAAAAAAATTTTGGACAGTACAAGTCAGAAAAATGTCTAATCTCCATAATCTACAAGAAAATCCAACTCCTCTACAACAAAAAGACAAATAATCCTATTAAAAAAGGTGCAAAGGAAATGAACAGACACTTCACCGAAGAAGACATTCAGATGGCCATCAGACACATGAGGAAATGCTCGCGATCACTAGCCATTAGACAAATGCAAATTAAAACCACAATGAGATACCATCTCACCCTGGCATACTGGCACGAATCAAAAACACTGGAAATAACACATGTTGGAGGTGCTGCGGGGAGATGGCAACTCTTATGCACTGCTGGTGGGAATGCAAAATGATACAACCATTTTGGAAAATGATATGGTGCTTCCTCAGAGAGCTAGAAATAGATATACCATTTGATCCAGCAATTCCACTCCTAGGAATATATCCTAGAGAAATAAGAGTCGTCACTCGAATAGACATATGCACACCTATGTTCAGGGCAGCATTGTTCACAATAGCAAAACGATGGAAACAACCTAGATGCCCATCAGCAGATCAATGGATAAACAAACTATGGTACATACACACAATGGAGTACTCTGCAATGAGAAACAACAACGATGAATCTATGAAGCATCTCATAACATGGATGAAACTGGAGGACATTATGCTGAGTGAAATAAGTCAATCTCAAAAGGACAAATATTGTATGAGACCTCTATTGTAAAAACCAATGAAAAAGTTCATACACAAAATGTAACAATCTTTGTTGGTTACCATGGATGGGAGTGGTGGGGGGGAAATACTAAATAAGCAATAGATAAGTGGTATCTTGGGTGAAGGGTGAGACAGTACACAATACAGGGGAAACTAGCACAACTTGTACAAGGAAAGGTCATGGAAACCCCATAGACACATCCAAACTCCCTGAGGGACTGAATTGCTGGGCAGGGATGCTCTGGGGACCATGGTCTTGGGGAACATCTAGCTCAATTGGCATGACACAGCTTATAAAGACAATGCTCTACATTCTACCTTGGTGAGTAGTGTTTGGGGTTTTAAAAGCCTGTAAGCGGCCATCTAAGATACTCCACTGGTCTCATCCCTTTGGGAGCAAGGGAGAATGAAGAGAACAGGATACAAGGAAAAGATTAGTCCAAAGCACTAATTGTCCACAGCTACCAAGGCCTCCACCGAACTGAGTCCAGTACAGCTAGATGGTGCCTGGCTACCACCACTGACTGCTCTGACCGGGATCACAACAGACGGTTCTGGACAGAACTGGAGAAGGATGTATAACATAATTCTAACTCACAAAAAAAAGACCAGATTTACTGGCCTAAAGGAGACTGGAGAAACCTCGAGAGTATGGCCCCCAGACACCCTTTTAGCCCAGTGGTGAAGTTATCTCTGAGGTTCACCATTCAGCCTGGGAGTGGACAGCCCTGTAAAACCAAATGAGACTAACTAGGTACAGTAGTCCAGTGAAAAGGGCCAGAAGGCAGAAGGGGACAAGGAAGCTGGTGATAGGGAACCCAAAGTTGAGTAAGGATATTGTTGATGTGTTGTGAGATTGTTAACCATTGTCATAGGGCAACATCTGTCGAAACTGTTAAATGAGAAACTACTTTGTTCTGTAAGCCTTTGTCTTAAGTGAGAATAACAGCACAATTGGAAGAGCGTAGTCAATGTTACTGAACTGTGCATGTAGAAATTTTTGAAATGGTATATCTTTGGCTATGTGTATTTTCACCAAAAAAAAAAGGTTGAGAAGTTAGAGGGTTGACATGTTGCGGGTTTGTTAACCAATGTCATAAAACAATATGTGTACTACTGTTCCATTAAAAAGTATTTGTTCTGTAAGCCTTCACCTGAAGTACAATAAAAAAAAAGCTATTCATTTATATAAATATTAAAAGTTAACACAAATAAACTTAAGTGAATAAATGAAATGATTAGACCAAAAAGTCAAATTGCATCTCCATGTATATTTATGTGTGCTATAAATCTTATACAAAGCTTATTTAAATAGACAGCGATAGATGGCATCACTTGCATTGCCTAAAGGCATCAGGTAAAGACATTTAAATAAACTTTCACTTGCTGAGTGAAAGAAGTCAAATCACAAAAGGACAAATATTGTATGACCTCACTTACATAAAAATACAAGAAACTGGAAATGTATAGAGAACAAAGTTCATTAGTGGTTACCAGGTAAATGAATAACTTCCTTTATAAGGATCAGCACAAAGCCAGTTCCTATGTGGTGGAGGTTAAAGATGTCCCAGATGCCCAGCTTTTCCAAATTGCTGTACCATTCAATCATCTCTAACATCAACTACTCCTCTTCCCCTCACTACTCTCCTTCCTGTCTTTGGGTTCTATAATTCACTGCAATTCTCACAGAACTCACAAACCGTAACAAGAAAATGGCTCA
This sequence comes from Dugong dugon, assembly GCA_030035585.1. Lineage (NCBI taxonomy): Eukaryota > Metazoa > Chordata > Mammalia > Sirenia > Dugongidae > Dugong > Dugong dugon. Next base: position 33,625,597 of record CM057475.1, on the reverse strand, counting down.
CGTGACTGTGGAGGCTGGCAAGACCCAAATCTGTGGATCAGGTGTAGGCTTCTTCTGACCCACGTGGTTTCGTGGGCTGACAAACGCAAACCAGCAGGTCAGAACACAGGCTGGCGAATCAGGTCAGACAATAGGCTGGCAGGGCTACGTAAGCCAGCAAATCCCAGAATCTGCAGGTCAGAGGGCAGGCCGCTGGCTGAAGTCTCAAGAACTGGAGGACACACAGTGACAAACCCGACTCAGTTTCCAGATGCAGAGAGAGAGAGCCCTGCCAGAGCACCCACATATATAACTTGGATGTGGACCACACCCCAGGGAGGGGCATAACCTGAGTAAAGGTGGAACTTAAATCATGCCCTCCTGCAAGGCTGTGACTCAAGATACACCCCACATTAATCCTATCTCATTAACGTATACCCCAAAAAGTCATTGCCATCGAGTTGATTCCGATTCATAAAACCCTTACAGGACAGAGTAGAACTGTCCCATAGGATTTCCAAGGAGTGGCTGGTGGATTTGAACTGCCCAGCTTTCAGTTAGCAGTTGAATGCTTAACCACTGTGCCACCAGGGCTTCCATGAATATATAGAGGTTAAGATTTACAACACATAAAATAGAGGATAATTAGGATAATTATATCAAATTACAAAATTGAGGACAACCATATAATACTGGGAATCATGGCCCAGCCAAGATGACACATAACCCCAACCATCACAGGTTCCATATACCTTATTTACATAGTCCCACTCAATCACTGCGTGTGAGTCAAAAAGGCCATAACTAAAAAGGGCCATATTAGGCAATTATTGCACTCCAGGTCACCTGCACTGCAGATCTTCTAGCCATTGACCCTTTCATACTTGAAGGATTAACTTCCCCCTCCCAATCATTTTACCAGTCCAAAGCAGTCATTAACAATTAGTTCTTCAGTGGGACAGAAGAGTCCTAGAGGTGAAGTTACTCAGGTACCATCCATTCAGGTCTGTTGCAGGTGTCCATCTGATCTGGTCAGATTCTCCAATAGTTCTTCCTCACTCTTTCTGGTCTCTGATGAAATTTAACTGAGAAGATTCTTCCCTTGCTCTGAGTCTCTCTTAAGGTATCAGCATAATGTTAGATTTCCTCCATTGCATAACTCATTTATTCATTCCTTTACCTTGAGCTATTATTTCTCCTTTCTTCCATTTGTCATTTATTTTCACCCAAACTTTTCCACCTTGGGAAGGGACATCAGGTTCAGCTGCTGTGCCAATCCAGATGGCTGGTAGCAAGACCAGTCTAGCAAGTACCTCCCCATCAGTCCACTCCCATTCATGTTGGGTAGGGTAACATAGGCACAACACTAGCGGGCTATCTTGCCCACTAGGCAATATGGCAGTATTCACTGTCATCTCCCATTTTTCCAGATGGGGCAAAAGTACTATTCATCCCATCAGGCCCTTGGGAATTCTGGCATACATGTTCAGGAGTATAGTACAGTCTCTTGCTTAGGGATGACCCCTGCTTCCAGCATCAGCAGCTGCATTCCTGGACCTGGGACTGCAGCATCTGGCAGGAAAAAAGCAATTTTAGGTGATGTGGGGAAGAACTTTACAGTGGCACAAGCATCCTCTCCTATCTCCTCTTTCCCAGATCCCCCAGAGAAGTGTAGGAATCTATCCAGTGGTGATCCTCTCTTTGTCCCCATCATGTTGACTGTGAGCACGTACCAGCCTTTCATGTCTTTATCTCCCCCATTTTAGGTAACAAATGTTGCAATTGCCCATTCCAATTCTCTATCAAATCATCACTCTGAAAGCAACATGCAACATGGTATGTTCATTTAATATGATGCTTCTTGGCCCATTGCTGCACCTTGTGGGCTGTAAAGTGTGTTGCTTGGTTTGATGTAACATAACTCAGTGGCCTAAATTGGTACAGTATCTTTAATTCCAATCCCTTAATTGTGTTTTTGGCATTTGCATGTGTCACAGCATATGCAAATCCCAGTCCAGAGTAAATATTTATTTCTGCTAGGACCCATTTGTAGTAATCTGGTGCCAATATAATCAACTTGCCATCTATGTGCAGGGCCTCCTTCCCCAGAGAATCTGTCTGATAGCCCTCAGCAACGTCTCTTTCTTGCTGGCAGACAGAGCAGTTCTCATTGGCATTTTGTGCCTCAGAGTGTGCAAGATGGATGTGTCTAGATTCAGTCCATCTCCCTGCATTGCTGTAGCAACCCCATGTCCACTCTTTTTGTGGACCCAATTGGCCACATAAAGAAAGTATACCAACAGGTCCACTTGCTGATTCCAATAGACTTCCAATCCAGGAAGGGGGGGTTTCTGATGGGCCTTGACATGTCCTACTCTAATGCACCCTCTAAATTCCCAGAGTGCTCTCCATAGGTCTATGCCCCACATGGGTGTCTCCTTAATAGTCCAATTTTCCATTGCCCATTTGCCTGACCATATAGCCAGGCTGTTGGCCAGTGCCCATGAATCGGTAAAAATCCAAACATATGGGCTGTTACCATTGTGCAATTCTTCCATCATGGCTAGGAAGACAGCAGGTAGTTCAGCCCATTGAGCTAACCTGATCTTAGTTACCTTCTTCAGTCAGAGCCTTTCCATCTGCTGTTCTTAATGTAGCAGCTTTCCATATCACACGTTGTCCACGTACCCTGGAACTGCCATCCATGAACTAAGTAGCCTTCTGCTGGTCGGCAGAAAGTTGTTAATAGGGCACTGTCCATGTGGCAATGGGCTCTGGAAGCTTCTCAGGTGGTTCCAGGGTAGTACCTATGGGAAAAGAGGCTACCTCCTCATAGATATGGTGGGTAAATCCCCGCATTTCTCCAGTAACTAGTTCTTACTAGTTTCATTTTATTATGGAACTATTTTGGGCATCATCTTCCTTATTAGAGTGTTTCTTTGACATTATCCAAGACACTACAGGTATTTCAGGTCTCATGATGGTTTTATGCCCTTTTGTCATTGAGGCAGTCTCAATTAATGCCCAATAGCAGCAAGTAATTGCCTTTCAATTGACGTGTATCATGCTACAGCATCTGGAAATTTCCTAGTCCAGAATCCCAGTGTTCACCGTAGGGCGATATTCTCATGTTTTTGCCATAATCACCAGCCTGCATAAGCATGTGTGGCAGATGCCTCCAAAATCATGTCTAAATGTGGATCATAAGGGCCTAAAGGCAGGGAGAGTGAGTTCATTTTCTGTAATTCAGACATAGCCTGTTGTTGCTCTGGCACCCATTCGAATGCAGTTTTCTTCTGAGTGGTTTTATGGATAGGGGCCAGCAATATTCCCAGATATGGAATATACATTCCCCCAAATCCAACTAAACCAACTAAACATTGGGCCTCCTGCTTAGTCTTGGACGTAGATAGCAACAACAACTTATTCTTGGTCGCCTGTGGAATGACGTGGGTGGCTCCTGTCCAGATTATTACCAAGAATTTCACTGTTTGGGCAGGGCCCTGGATTTTTGCTGGATTTATTAACTAGCCTCTGTTGGTCATATGTGCCACCACTGTATTCAAATCAACATTAGTCTGTTCTTCAGAGCTTGATATTAACATAATATCATTCATGTAATGTATCATTATGTGACCCTAATACTCCCCAAGTGTCATGGTTTGAATTGTGTCCCTCAAAAAATGTGTGTATTAATTTGGTCAGGCTATGATTCCTCGTACTGCGTGATTTTCCTGTACATTGTAAACCTGCCTCTATGATGTTAATGAGGGAGGATGGGTGGCAGTTGTGTTAGTAAGGCAGGACCTGATCTACAAGACTGGATTGTGTCCTGAGGCAATCTCTTGAGATATAAAAGACAGAAGTGAGCAGAGAGACAGGGGGACCTCATACCATCAAGAAAGCAGTGCCAGAAGCTCCTATTCTGGGGGAACACTGATGAGAAGGCCGACAGAGAGAGAAAGACTTCCCCTGGAGCTGACACCCTGAATTTGGACTTTTAGCCTGCTTTGACTGTGAGGAAATAAACTTCTTCTTGTTAAAGCCATCCACTTGTGGTATTTCTGTTATAGCAGCACTAGATGACTAAGACACCAGCATATTTTCCCCTTTTCAGAATGGGCTACTGAGGGCTTGACATAACTAACACCATAATGAACCTATAGGCTTTTTTTTCTTTTTTCTTTGCCTTCTCCCTTTTTGCATACCTTCATTAATGGCTTTGTTTTGCGCATACCTTTGTTAATGACTGTTTTAAGATTTAGGATTCCCCACAGGAAAATTGCAGTCCAGATGTCAGAGACATGTATCTTTAGCCTGATAAGGAAATGTCCGATTCCCTATCTCTTTAGTACGATAAACAGTCTTGTAATTATCTTGAAGTGAATAACACCACTTCTAACCTTTGTAAAAATCATATATAAGCTCTAAAAATGCCTTTTGGGACTCCCTAAGGACAGCCTGAGTTGCTTCTGGGTTCCTGGTGGTGTACACTTCCTAAATTAAAACTTTCTCACTCTGAGTGCGTTTCATTGGTTTGACTGCTCCAGGGCACGGACCCTATTCAGGTAACAATTACACTTGAGATCTGCACCAAGTCCAAGTTTCTTTTACCCAAACTATGACAGTAAGCTGATGAATTCAAACAATTCTTTGGCAATGCAGTGAAACTATATTGGGATTCTTCCCATCTGAAAGCAAACTGCAGCTGACTCTTTTCTGAGACTGGGATGGAGAAAAAGGCATTTGAAAGATCAATCACTGAGTACCAGTCTCCTTCAGGCTGCTGTATTTTCTGCACCATTGATACCATGTCTGGAACATCTGAAGCCTCAGGTGGCACTATTTTATTTAGGCCTCAATAGTCTACGGTCAGCCTCCCTGAGCCATCTGCCTTTTTCACAGGCCATACAGGGCTGTTATACAGAGAATTGTTGGCAGCAACACTCTAGCTTTTAGCACGTCTTTAATCAAAGCAGTAATCTCCTTTTGTCCACAAGGTGTCCTATACTGTTTCAAGTTAACAGCCTGAGTGGGTTCAAGCAATTCTAATGGTTCCCGTTTAGCATGTCTAGTCAATACTGGCCTAAGGGCAGACTTACACGCCTTCGGTTTTACAACATCATGTAAAAGGAGTGTTCCCCAATTAGACATAATGTCTATACCAATAATACTTTCAGGTAAGGGAGACGCAACTACTTCATACAAAATCTGTTTAAATCTTCCAACACGATTTTTTTCTTTCTGGATCAACCCTGAGGTCGGCCATGAGACTAGCAGTCGTAGCTCCCAGCAGACGGGATTTGGGCTTGGATCAGTGCAAATCCACCCCTATATTCTTTTCCCCTGTTGTTGCAGTTGTTACTGATAACAGAAACCAAGGACTTAGATGTCTGGCCCTTTCCTTATCACTCTGTATTTCCATATGCATCTAACTAGTTAATTCCTCAGGAGTTAACTCCACCAATCCTAATTCCCATGAATAGCTTTTACCTTGGGTAACTGACTGCAACGTAACAGTTGCTTCAGTCTGAGGGTGATTTTCATCCTATCCAGAAACCAAGTCTCTTATTCTCCCATTTATCCTCTTTTTTTATAAAACCACATATTCCACTGAGTGTGGGCCATTGCAGCAAAACCCACCATTCTAATACCAACTAAATACATAACCCCAACCATCACAGGTTCTATATAACTTATTTGCATAGTCTCAATCATTGTGTATGAGTCACAAAGACCATGGCTAGAAGGGCCAAATTAAGTAACTCATTGCACTGCACCAGGGGTCGAAGGAGGGGGAATGGGGGTGGGGGGTTAACAGTGATGCAAATAGCACATTGATTAAGGGTAGGGTTGCACAGCAGATTATTGTAATTGCTGTCAATAAGTTGTACACCTGTAAAAAGTTTAAAAAAAATAAAAATAAAACTTCACAGAAAAATGCTGAAAATAATTGCATGTAATTGTATTTAGAGTGAGAATGCCTAAGTGCCTTACAGTTCTGGAAAAGTAATTAAGCAGAAGAAATTACTTTTACTGCTTGAACTCCTTTAAAGTGTTACCATTAAAGGTTCAGTTAAATATTGTTCCAGCATCAGGCATCCTTTAACAGTACAATTCTGTGCAGCTGAATGCAATCACTCTCTCTTTCAAAGACCTAGATGCTCCCATATTGGATGTCTGCTAGTCAGAAACAACTTCTCCATTAATGACAGTTCTTCTGAATGTTGGCACAGTTCACAACTGTACTCCGCCCAAATTGAAAACTTACACTTAGGAAACAGGCTAAATGTTTATAGAATTTAGCTGATTTTGTCTGCATGACAGAAATCCTGGATGAAATACTGAAGCGTTCATTCTACTGGATGCCAAATTATAGTTTTGATTTGAGCAGACGGGCACTCTGCCTTGTGTTGGCATAACAGAAAATGGTTGGTAGCAGTCAGATCGGCTTATTTTGTTTGTTTAACTTTATTGGCTCATTGATTTGAATTGGGAAAAATATAGATAGAAGGGAAAAATACCTATGGACTTGCCTACAAATGTTTACTCACTTTTGGTTGCATGGATCCTCCTTTGGTCTCATTACCGGTGTAGTGCTCTCATTATTGGTAAGGTTACCTTGAATTACACACGTTTTTAGCCAACCTAGGTGTGAATCCTGGGGTCTGATGCTGTCTGTGTGATTTTTGTCTTCTTGATCTTTCTAGTATTTAGTTTCCTCATGTCTGAAATGGCTATAATGAAGAATCTAATTTTATTTAAATTCCTATAATGTTTCAGGGATACCAGTGATAGCATCTTGTACCACTTGATTAAGTAACTCAAAAAGATTTTTGAATTTTCAATGGTTAACTATTCAGTAATTTTTCTTGACTTTTGGAGAAACAGGCTAGTTAGCACTTCTGCAGATGCTGATCTGACCACTACCAATCATTTTCTGATATGTCAGCACCCAGGCAGAGTGCCAGTCTGCTCAATTTCTACATACAGCAGCTGCAGCAGTAAAATATTATCTAAGAGGAAGACTCTTAAACCGCGTGCCTTCCTATCTCTAAAACCGAAGGATGCTTCTGAGCACGTGATGAAGATCATCAATTATCTGAATTTTAGAATAAGTACCAGCCATTCTCATGTTGGGATTTCTCCTACTACACTTGTAATACTACTAGCTTTAGTTTAACTTGCATCACTCAGAGAAGAAAACTGTTAGGTTGTCAGCATTCTTTTACATGAACATATATTGTATATATGTGTATATATATATATATATATATATATATATATATATATATATATATATATATATATATATATATATATATATATATATGAAGCCCTGGTGGCACAGTGGTTAAGAGCTCGGCTGCTAACCAGAAGGTAAACAGTTTGAATCCACCAGCCGCTCCTTGGAAACCCTGTGGAGCAGTTCTACTCTGTCCTGTAGGGTCCTTATGAGCTGGAATTGACTTGACGGCGATGAGTTTACATGTATATATGTATATATACATATATATTTAAAAATGTAATGTTTTTGAAATATTTCTATATATTCTTCATGTTCTAATTATCCTGCTGTTGTTGTTTACCCTCTAGTTAACTCCAACTCATGGTAATATTATGTACTACAAAACAAATTGCTGCCTGGTCCTGCGTTATCCTCCCAATCACTGGCATGTTCTAGTCCATCATTGCAGCCACTGTGCCAATCCATCTATATTAATTAACTACTGCTGTTATAACAGAAATACCAGAAGTGGATGGCTTTAACAAAGAGAATGTTATTCTCTCAGTTTAGGAGGCTAGAAGTCTGAAATCAGGACACCAGCTCCAGGGGAAGGCTTTCTTTCTCTGTTGGCTCTAGGGGAAGGTCCTTGTCATCAATCTTCCCCTTGTCTAGCAGCTTCTCAGCACAGGGACTCTGGGTCCAAAGGACACACTCTGCTCCCGGCTCTGCTTTCTTGGTGGTAGGAGATCCCCCTGTCTCTCTGCTTGCTTTTCTCTTTTATATCTCAAAAGACATTGACTTAAGATACAATCTCATTAACATAACAGCCTCTAAACCTGCCTCATTAACATCACAGAGGTATTACAACACATGGGAAAATCACATAAGAAGAAAAATGGTGGACAATCACACAATACTGGGAATCCTGGCCTAGCCAAGTAGACACACATTTTTTGGGGACACAATTCAATCCATAACCCCCTCTCACTGAGCCTCTCCCTCAACCACATTGGCCCTCTGCTTCCCCATATATGACGTCCTCCTCCAGCAACTGATCCCTCCTGATGACACATCCAAAGCAGATGAGTCAGACAGTAGTCTGTTGTGATCAATAAGGTTTTCATTTGCTAATTTTTGGAAAAAGATTGCCAAGCTTTTCTTCCTCGTATGCCTTAGTTTGGAAGCTCTGCTGAAACTTGTGCCCCATGGGTGAAATACCTATGACATAGCTTCCGGCATCATAGCAATACATAAGCCACCACAATGTGATAAACTGACCAGTTTTGCTATTCTTTTGTTGTGTAAAAACATTTTAAGTGAGCCCTGGTAGCACAGTGGTTAAGAGCTCAGCTGCTAACCAAAAGGTCAGCAGTTCCAGTCTGCTAGCCACTCCTTGGAAACCTGGGGGACAGTTCTACTCTGTGCTATAGGTCATTTTGAGTCAGAATCGACCTGAAGGCAACGAGTTTTTTTGTTGTTTTGCCAACGTGTAAATTAGTCATTTGAACTTCAACATGTATTTATACAAGAGTTTCATCATACTATAAATGTGGTTATGGAACACACTTGAGTTTTAAAATTTCCCATTTCTGTTTCCTATAATTTATCTTTTTTTTTTTTTTTTTGCTAACGTAAGACTGTCTTTTACATTTGAACTAACCTCTCCCAGAACACCTAGGTCTTCAGCATTTGATTCTCACGGAAGCTGGCTTTAAAAAAACAAATCTTTACTAAGAAGATTTTAATCTTAACACTTGTGATCATTAAGATTGCACCTCAGATTGGCCATGCCATGATTCTCAGTGCTTTGGCAGTTATGATGTAGTCTGGCAGTCATACGATGACGTGATCGCTTCCATGATGAGATTTGATATAATGTGATCACTTCCATGATTGGCTCTGCTTTGAGTAGCCAATCAGTTGAAAGGGAGTTTCCTTGGGGGTGTGGCCTGCATCAAATATAAGTGAACTTTCTGGCAAGGCTTGTGGGCTTTTGCTCACTCTGGATCCTGCAGCTGGCTCCTGTTCCTCTGACCTCTGGTTTTTGGGACTTGAGCTAGCAGCTTACCTGCAGTATGCCTGCCAATCTTGGGACAAGTTGGTCTTTGCAGCCTGTGAGCAAGAGCCCTGCTGTCTGACCTGTCAGTCTTGGGTTCATCAGCCTCTGAGGCTACGTGAATCAAGAGAAGCCTCCAGCCTGACCTATGGATGTTTGATGTTGTCACCTCTACAACAAATTTTTCCATAACACTAGGCTTAAATTTTTCCATTCTACTAGGAAGGAACTGGCAGTTTACTTCTGAAAAGAATTAGCCAGTGAAAACCTTATGAATAGCAGTGGAATATATTGTCCGATACAGTGCCGGAAGATGAGCTCCCCTAGATTGGAAGTCACTCAAAATACGACTGGGGAAGAGCTGCCTCCTCAAAGTAGAGTCGACCTTAATGAAGTAGATGGAGTCAAGTTTTCAGGGCCTTCATTTACTGATGTGGCACGACTCAAAATGAGAAGAAACAGTTGCAAACATCCATTAATAACTGGAATGTGGAATATATGAAGTATGAATCTAGAAAAATTGGAAATCGTCAAAAATGAAATGGAACCCATAAACATAATATCCTAGGTGTTAGTGAGCTGAAATGGACTGGTATTGTCCATTTTGAATAGAACAAACATATAGCCTACTATGCCAGGAATGACAACTGGAAGAGGAATGGCATTGCATTCATAGTCAGAAATAATATTTCAAGATCTATCCTAAAGTACAACACCTCTCCTAAAGTTCAAGGTCTATCCTATCAGTGTTAGGATAATATCCATACATCTACAAGGAAGGCCAGTTAATACGACTATTATTAAAATTTACACACCAACCACTAAGGCCAAAGATGGAGAAATTGAAGAATTTTACCAGCTTCTGCAGTCTGAAATTGTTAGAATATGCAATCAGGATGCATTGATAATTACTGGTGATTGGAATGCAAAAGTTGGAAACAAAGAAGAATTGGTAGTTGGGAAATATGGCCTTGGTGATAGAAACAATGACGGAGATCGTATGACAGAATTTTGCAAGACCAATGGCCAGTATAAACGGTGACTATACACATGGACCTTACTGGTGGAATACACAAGAATCAAATCGACTACATCTGTGGAAAGAGACAATGGAAAAGCTCAATCTTGTTAGTCAGAACAAAGCCAGGGGCCAACTGCAGAACAGACCATCAATTGTTCATATGCAAGTTCAAGTTGAAACTGAAGAAAATTAGAACAAGTCGACGAGAGCCAGCGACCTTGAGTATATCCCACCTGAATTTTGAGACCATCTCAAAAATAGATTTGATGTATTGAACACTAATGACTGAAGACCAGATGAGTTGTGGAATGACATCAAGGACATCATACAGTAAGAAAGTAAGAGGTCATTACAAAGACAAGAAAGAAAGAAAAGACCAAAATGGATGTCAGAAGAGACTCTGAAACTTTCTCTTGAACGTCGAGTAGCTAAAGCAAAAAGAGGAAATGATGAAGTAAAAGAGCTGAACAGAAGATTTCAAAGGGCAGCTCAAGAAGACAAAGTAAAGTATTATAATGACACATGCAAAGAGCTGGAGATAGAAAACCAAAAGGGAAGAACATGCTCAGCATTTCTCAAGCTGAAAGAACTGAAGAAAAAGTTCAGGTCTCAAGTTGCAATGATGAGGGATTCTATGAGGAAGATAATAAACGATGCAGGAAACATCAAAAGAAAGATGGAAGGAATACACAGAGTCCTTATACCAAAAAGAATTGGTCGACATTCAGCCATTTCAAGAGGTAGCATATGATCAGGAACCAATAGTACTGAAGGAAGAAATCCAAGCAGCAGTGAAGGCACTGGTGAAAAACAAGGCTCCAGGAATTGATGGAATATCAATTGAGATGTTTCAAGAAACAGATGCAGCACTGGAAGTGCTCACTCATCTATGCCAAGAAATTTGGAAGACAGCTACCTGGCCAACCGACTGGAAGAGAGCCATATTTATGCCTATTCCCAAGAAAGGTGTTCCAACCAAATGCGGAAATTATCACACAATATCTTTAATATCACATGCAAGTAAAATTTCACTGAAGATCATTCAAAAGCGGCTGCAGCAGTATATCGACAGGGAACTGCCAGAAATTCAGGCCGGATTCAGAAGAGGATGTGGAACCAGGGATATTATTGCTGATGTCAGACGGATCCTGGCTGAAAGCAGAGAATACCAGAAAGATGTTTACCTGTGTTTTATTGACTATGCAAAGGCATTCGACTGGGTGGATCATAACAAATTATGGATAACATTGTGAAGAATGGGAATTCTAGAACACTTAATTGTGCTCATGAGGAACCTGTATATAGATCACAAGGCAGTTGTTCAGACAGAACAAGGGGATACTTCGTGGTTTAAAGTCAGGAAAGGTGTGCATCAGGGTTTTATCCTTTCACCATACCTATTCAATCTGTATGCTGAGTAAATAATCCCAGAAACTGGACTATATGAAGAAGAATGGGGCATCAGGACTGCAGGAAGACTCATTAATGACCTGCATTATGCTGATGGCAAAACCTTGCTTGCTAAAAGTGAAGAGGACTTGAAACACTTACTGCTGAAGATCAAAGACCACAGCCTTCAGTATGGATTACACTTCAATGTAAAGAAAACAAAAATCCTCACAACTGGACCAATAAGCAACATCATGATAAATGGAGAAAATATACAAGTTGTCAAGGATTTCATTTTACTTAGATCCACAATCAACACCCATGGAAGCAGCAGTCAGGAAATCAAAAGGCGCATTGCATTGGGCCAATCTGCTGCAAAAGACCTCTTTAAAGTGTTGAAAAGCAAAGATGTCACCTTGAGGACTAAGGTATGCCTGACCTAATCCACGGTGTTTTCAGTCGCCTCATATGCAAGCGAAAGCTGGGCAATGAATAAGGAAGACCAAAGAAGATGCCTTTGAATTGTGGTGTTGGCGAAGAATATTGAATATACCATGGACTGCCAAAAGAAGGAACAGATCTGTCTTGGAAGAAGTACAACCAGAATGCTCCTTAGAAGTATGGATGGTGAGTCTACATCTTATATACTTCAGACATGTTGTCAGGAGAGATCAGTCTTTGGAGAAGGACATCATGCTTGGTAAAGTACAGGGTCAGCAAAAAAGAGGAAGACCCTCAAAGAGATGGATTGACACAGTGCCTGCAACAATGGGCTCATGCATAACAATGATTGTGAGGATGGCACAGGACTGGGCAGTGTTTCGTTCTGTTGTTCATAGGGTTGCTGTGAGTCAGAACCGATTCCTTGGCACCTAAGAACAACAATAGGCTTAAAATAAGCCTACCCAGAGGCCGGAGAAGGGGACCTCATATCACCAAGAAAGTAGTGCCAGGAGGAGAGCGTGTCCTTCGGACCTGGGGTTCCTGCACAGAGAAGCTCCTAGACCAAAGGAAGATTGATGACAAGGACCTTCCTCCAGAGCCAAAAGAGAGAGATAGACTTCGCCTGGAGCTTGTGCCATCAATTCGGATTTCTAGCCTACTAGACTGTGAGAGAATAAACTTCCGTTTGTTAAAGCCATCCAGTTCTGGTGTTTCTGTTATAGCAGCACTAGATAACTAAGACAATATTCCTCAAAAGTTTCACTGACTAAATGAACTAGTCATTCTGATTTGCTCAAAAAAATGATACTCCAGAACATATTGGTTTTAATGATGACACAATACCTTTCATTATTAAAATATAATCTTCATCTCTGTGGTAGGCAGGATAATTGCCCCTCAGAGATGTCTACATCCTAATCCTCAGAATCTATGGATATGTTATATTACATGGCAAAGAGGACTTCCAATAGCAGATGGAATTAAAGTTGCTGATCAGCCGAACTTAAAATAGGGAGATTAGCCTTGATTATGTGGGTCAGCCCAATGTAATCACTGTTGTTGTTGTTTGGTGGCTTCCAGTCAATTTTCAACTCATAACAATGTCATGTGACAGAGTAGAGCTGTCCTGTAGGGTTTCTAGGCTGTAATTTTTATAGGAGAGCCTTGGTTAAGAACTTGGCTGCAAACCAAAAGGTCGACAGTTCAAATCCACCAGCTGCTCCTTGGAAACCCTATGGGGCAGTTCTATTCTGTTCTATAGGGTCGCTATGAGTCAGAATCCACTCGATGGCAATGTTTTTTGTTTTGTTTTGTTTTTTAATTACAGGAGTGGTTCACCGGGTCTTTGTCCTGAGGAGCTACTGGATGAGTTCAAACCACCAACCTTTAGGTTAGCAGAAAAGTGCTTAACCATTGCACCACCAGCGCTCCTTAATGTAATCACAAGGGTCCTTAAATGTGGAAGAGGTAGACAGAAGTGTCAGTGTCTGAGTTTTGCAATGTGAAAAAAACTCTATAGGCCCTTGCTGGCTTTGAAGATGGAAGGGAGCTGCTAGCCAAATACTGGGGGCAACCTCTAGAAGACAGAAAAGACAAGAAAACAGATTCTCCACTAGAACCTCCAGAAAGGAATGCAGTCCTGCTAACACCTTGATTTTATTCCAGCGAAATCCACTTCTGGCCTCCAGAACTGTATGAAATAAATTTGTGTTGATTTAAACCACTATGTTTTTGGTAATTTTTATAGCAGTAATAGGAAACTAATATAGAACCTTTGCTGTTGAGTCATCTGAGATTTGAATAACCTGACTCTGTTTGCTTCTTTGGCTTCATAAGATTGTTAATATAGACCTTTAGATAAGGTTTGGGATAGACAGCGCTTCTTGAAGAGCTTCCATAGCATTTGGAAAATAGCAGATAAAAAAAAAAATTAAAAATTCTAATTCATTGAATGTTTGCTTTGAGTAAATTGTTTTGGTGTCCAGAGAACAAATGGAGGCAGAGAGGAAATGATGAGAGATGATGAAAGGCAACCGTATACAGTACTGGCTAGTGTATATCTGGGCCAGCATTCTCCATTAGTTAGAAGTGCTGTCAGTAAGCTCAATTTAACCTAGTTTATTAACATAACAACAGTAAGAAAAAGGCAAGAACATCAATTGTTTTGACTCTGTAACTAAACCTTTAGTTACAGTTAACATTAACCTTTGCTGAATCTCTTAGATCAGAATTGTATTAGGTAACAAATACAGATGTTTAGCCAGGTGTTAAGCTAAGGCAATAAAATACTGCCCTAGACACAGGTTTCAAGGAAAATCACTTTTAATGGAGAACTCAGATAAGGAAATAAACAAATACAATACAGTGTAACAAGATTTATGTTGAGTACAAGTACAGGACATACCCATATGGGACACATAGGTGGGTAATCTCATTAAATTTGCAAAATCATTACTATTATTGGAAAAAATAACAGGAAGCTGCATTTTACTCTGAATCAAAATGTTTGTATACATTCATTTTTCAGTTGACGCAGTTGAAACACCCACTGGTCCTTACTGGTCTGATATTATTAGAACCATAACAGTTTAACACAACGCTTAAGACTTCTGACTCTCAGTCTAGTGTGTTATCAATTAGCAGTGCTGCTTGTATGCTTTTATTATTTTTATTTTCTCAAAATTGCTATAAAACATATCCAACAAACACAGAAACAAATAGAAGAAATAATCAAATGGATGATTTGTAAGAAAATAATAAATTCGTTTGTGATTTATAAAATTCCTCAATGATCTTAGAAGTTATACATTTCAATGGAAGCTGTATTTGGATTGTATTTGACAATTCATTCTACCCTTTGTAGGGGTATGAAGAAATATATTTCTGTAGATACCCAAACTATTATGGTATTTAAATTTGCTTTGTCAGATTTGCGGTGTTCTATAACTGACTACAAGCTGAAATAATATATATCCTAAATAGTAATTCACTAGAGATTTAATGGAAAACACCACCACCCCCAATCTATGCTACTGTAAGAAAGTGGCTCATTATTGTGACATGCATATCTATCAGAGCTACCTGCGGGTCTAGGTTGCCCAGGTTAGTAATGACCAGGGAAATAAACTGGTCTTTCAGAACTTAGTGTTCAGCAGGAGGAGTGATGGTGTCATCACAGGCTAACTCTTGACTCTAATTGGCACTCAAGATAATAAGCACTGATTTTCATGAGCTTCTTTAACCAGCTAAGTACAATAATTTAACCCACAGAACTGATTTCTAGGTCAGGTATAAGCCCAGGTTAGGAGTGTCTGATAGATGTCGTTTCAGTGATTAGTTACTAAAAGAGACTGATTTTATCCAAAATACAAGGTTAGCTGATAGTGCTTGGGATCTGGAGTCAAATAGACCTGACCTATATTTGAATTACGTCTTTGCATTCACTAGCTTTACAACCTTGAGTAAGTTACAGAAATATTCTAAACTGTGATTTTTAAAAAAAATTAAATATGTGGTAATATTAATGCCTCCCTCATTGGGTTATTTTGAGTTTTCATTTATTTATCCATGTATTGTTTAAAAAACTATTGATTGTATAACTTATCCATATCAGTTACTGTTCTGGGCAATGTTCGGGATCCCTTGAAGATTGTGTTTTAGTGGATGTGGAAAAAATAAATACATTAGAAATATATGTCATATTGTAATAATGTTTTGAAGGAAATAAGAGGCTGAAATAATAGAAATTAAGTGAGGGAAGCCATTTTAGACAGAGGCATCATGGAAGGCCCTCTGAGAGGGTGACATTTGATAAGATAAATCAGCTCTATGGAAAACTGGTGGAAAGTGACTCAAACTCCAACACAAATTAAGATGGCACAGAGCTAATAAAAAGTCTTGGAACACTCATGGAACAAAAGAAAAGGAGAACGTGGATGTAGCAAAATGTAAAATGGCTAAGAGTTTGGGATATATTATTGGAGAGTTTGGCAAGAACTGGATTATGGGGAAAAATGTAGGACATGATAAAGAACGAGAAAGAATAGAAAGAGCAAAGTAGCCTATGGACTCTGAAAAACACTGTTTGGAATGTAGCAGAGAGGAGTTGTTGTTGTTAGGTGCCACTGAGTTGGTTCTGATTCATAGCGAACCTATGTACAACAGAACGAAACACTGCCGAGTCCTGCGTCATCCTCACAATCATTGCTATGTTTGAGCCCATTGTTGTAGCCACTGTGTCAATTTGTCTCATTGAGGGTTTTCCTCTTTTTTGCTGACCCTCTTTTTTACCAAGCATGACATCTTTCTCCAGGGGTTGGTCTCTCCTGATAACATGTCCAAAGTATGTAAGATGAAGTCTTACCATCCTTGCTTCTAAGGAACATTCTGGCTGTGCTTCTTCCAAGACACATTTGTTCATTCTTCTGGCAGTCCATGGTATAGTCAGTATTCTTTGCCAACATTGTAAGTGAGAAGTTAGTGGAGCATGAGTAAAGTAATCAGTTCTTTCAGTTTTTATGGGTTCTGTATGACTACAATTATATGAAACAAAATCTACTTGAAGGAGATTTTATCTACATATTCATCTACAATTTATTTGTCAATTGCCAGAAACTAGGCTTCCACTCATCATATACTGTATCTGTTCCCTTGGCTTTTGTGGTTACACATTTCTCTGAACTGTCCTCCTATCTCCTTGCCCATATTTCCCCATCTCACCTGTAAGTTTTTTTTCTTTGAATGTTACTTAATATTTGAAATCTAGATGTCAGCACATGCCACTCTGATTCTTGAAAGTTAAATAGAGTGTTCAATGCTCTCCTTGTCCCAGATTTTATGTGAAATTTGTCACTATCCTTAAACATTCTGTGGATTTGGGGAGGTTTTATTCTTACTGTCATCTTCTAATTTCAAGTTTACAGTGTATGGGAATTTCAATGCCCTTTGCCCCTACTTTCTTTTTGTTATTTTTCTTACCTCTACTCTATGTCAACCTACACACAAAATTCACCCTCCAGGCCATGGTATTCATCCAATAATCTCACACAACACATAAAAACAATACTTGTAGCTGACTTTGTTGAACTGGCAGAAGGGTTGACAGATTGATTTAATATTGCAGCCAATAAGCCAATCTAAAATAGAATATTGTTTATCCCTACTCTACAATGTTAGCCTATTATCCCAATACATGGTTTTAGAAATTTCTCTCTACCAGCATTTCTTCATAACCTCCAAATTTTTGTTACATTATTCAGTCCACTCTCTCCTTAAACTCTCTCCTACACTAAATTCAATTTCTCTTTTTCTTAAAGACTAGTCTTAATCTTGAACCTCAGTACTAGTCCCGCTTTTGCATACCTAAAACACATTAATTCCTGTGCTAAAACAAGTTTCATTGACTCTGGGTATCCCCTTTCAGTAGCACAGATGTACTCGAATTTCTTTCTTTTCTCCTTCGCACATAAGTTTCTTCAAGCAGAAGGGAGAGATGGTATACAGATTTACTTTTCCATTAGTTTAATTGTGTCACTTCCCTTAGATGGCAAGAAATAATTACAGTCAGTTTGATTTAAAGTGTTATTATCTCCTTTATATTTGTGTTCGGTGGGATCCTAATCAAACTTGATTCTCTTTTCTTTCAACACCTTCTCCTTAAGTGATCTCCTCTACTCCCAAAGCCCTAATCAAGTATAATACCTATGTTTATGCCTCACAAATGTATATCTCAAGGTAAGGTTGTATCTGTAATCTCAGAATAATAAATCTAATTGACTTCTTGGATCTCCCATAATAACGTCAATCTTCATATGTCTAAAAATGAACTCACTGTTTTCCTTCCAAGTCTTCTCTTTATAATATTTATTTCATCGAGAAACAGCATATCCCAATAGTCAAGATCAAAATCTGTGGGAGATATTATACCCTTCCTTCTCCTTCATCCACTAATAGTAGCCAAGTCTGCTATTTTTTTTCAGTAAACATTAATTTCTCTCCCTTTCAGTAAGAGAATCCTGCATTTTAGCTGGGCCCATGAATAATCAGCTTCCCATAAAAAAATAGATGTAACCAGTTGATGAAGTTCAAAAAAGAGCAATTTTATGGAGTGGAAGAGATATGTGTAATTTCTAGATTATATCCTTATAAGAAGTTGTTACCTCTCAGCTTCCTCATTTCTTATAGGCTGGAATATGGATATGGTACTGGAAGCCAGTTTCTACCATAATACTGTATTAAAAATGGTAAATATTCTATTTTTTTGAAGTACATAATGAATAAATGTTAATAGCACTGATGCTAGAGTTGACTTAAGGGATCAAAAATAGATGACAGATTTTGACTCTCACTTGGAAAAATTAAAATGAACTGTATTATATTGATATAGAACAAAACACATACACACAAAATGTGATCATATCAAAGTGAAATATACAGCATGTTGCTATATAGTAGGTATATATATAGTAGATTCTCTATATATGTTATTTATTATTGTTTTTGATTTTATTATTATTTTAAAGCTATGGAATTGAACATTTACATTATTTTTTTAAATCTAAGTAGATAGAACACGTTATTGAACATACGTGGGAAAAATAGTCTCTTTAAGAACAGCTAAAATTTTCAGAACAAAGCATAGTTTGAAAGGTGTTTGAATAAAATTGCCTGAGAATATTTTTCTAGAAGGATCAGCATGTGTTAATGATACTCCTCTTGTTTTGACTAAACACTGAGATTGTTCTTTGAGTTCTTAAATAAAAACGCTGTGATCTGAGACCTGGTATTACCGGGTTTTGAATATTTCGAGGAGAGAATCATTTTATTGTTCTTTCTTCCAAAGCCAAACATATGGCTACAAAGTCTGCAGGGACATCAACCATGATAAAATCATGCTTTCCCTGTAATATTCTATTTTAATTACTATGAAGTGTATCAGGAATCAACACAGGCAAGACTAAGGCAAAAAATTGAGGCAGAGATTCCCCAAGAAGATGAACTAGAGAGAGAACCTTGTTCAGGAATTGCATTATTTTAGGAAGAAATGAGCTTTATAAGCAGCAGGTGTGTGTGCTAAAAGACTGGCTCTGTGTTTTAATTAAGCAGCATTTCCCTACAGAATAATTACATACATTGTTTACTCAACTTTTTTTTTAAGTCCATGAACACATCTTTAATTTTCTTTCTTCCCATCTTACAAGTTAAAAACCTTTTTTTAGCTTATTCTTTTTTAAAAACTATTCTCATTACAAAAGTAGTACATAATAAGAACTAATGGTATGGCACATTTTTGTTCCCTACAAAGTAATCCATCCAGGAATTAAAATAAGTATGTTCATAGTCTTAGAAACATGGTGGTCTCTGAGTTTATGGAAGTTATTGGGACATTTTATTGTAAATAACTATTTCTTAAAATCTTCCATAGAGAAGAATGTTTTCAGATATATCCTCAAACGAATATTATTCTAAAGGAAACTTCTGCAGCTGTCAATAGCTCTGATCAGTGCTTCATGGAAGAGTGAAATGGGGTTGTGTGAGTTAGTTCTTATAGTCTGGACCTGCATGGTGTGTTGACTTTTGAACTAAACAGTTGTCAACTGAATTAACTTCCCACATGGACTCTCCTAGAATATAATCTCTTTTATTCCTTGTGGAAGAATCTCTTGTGAAGTCACTATCAGGTCATCATGTGAACTTAAGAAGTCCTCTTTTTTTATGTTCCTAGAAGACTTTGCTAAAAGAAAGAGTACATTTGATCTCCGCATTCTATGCCTGCACAGTGACAAATCCATAGGGTTTTATGAACATGTACAATGGAGTTATGCTCTTAATGAAATTCTATTTATCTGAGAAAGCCAACAGATGAGAATCTTTGAAAAACATGATTTAAAAAGTCCCAGGACTAGAAGCAGATCACACTATATTTCAAAATGTTGAAATATTGGCTCCTGTATATCTTCAATATCAGGGCTTCTGACTGAATAGTTCTATGCTAGTATAGTGACGTCACAGAAGCAGTTGAAATATATGCATGTTCCAGCCCAGGAATCTTAAGGAAAGGAGAGAAAGGGCTTAATTAACTCAAATAGGAGATTAAAACAGAAAAAAGTCCCCTACTTTGTTTACATGTGCTTATCAATTGCACTAACATCTTCTCAGAAATGTATAGCAGTTCATGGCTGGGAAGAAATGCTTGGTAACAGCACACTATTGATGTTTTTATTGACAAATTAATATTGGGAATAGCTTGGCATTCCTAAGTCTGTCAAAATCAGATGTTCCAAAGGCGCTGCATCCAAATATACATATGGATATTAAGACAGTTAAATTAATATGTCAATTATGGCAATACACACCGAACATGTTTTCATGTCTGGATAAAAAATCTTTCTGCCTGGTGCTCAAGGAGTGAATTAAAAGCACACTTTGAAGGATAATATATCTGCAGCATAGACAAACCACGATGGTAGCTTTTACAGCAAAATAACGCGTACAATATGCTGAGGAAATAAATCAGATGGTGCAGGGCTCTTTGGATGAGAACAAGAAACAACACTATCCACTGGTATAGTCACAAGCCTTTATTACTTACATAGCAATCAGGACAAAGAGGAACAGAGTACTGTTCGTCATGAGCTGGTCCACCACGACTCCTGTCCAAGGGTGAAATATTCAGTCACTTCCATGCATGCCCCTTGTTGCATCATGCGAAAGGACAAAAAAGACTCAAAGCCTTAGGTTTATCTAGCATGGACTGGCAGAGTACATGTGTCAGAATATATGGAAAAAGAAAGAGGAGGTAGGAGAAGAGTTACTTTGTTGAGATTCAGAAGGCATATCATAACTCTCTGCCTTGTGGTGCCAAAGAAACACTCCCTTTACGTCATCAAGGAAACACTCCCTCTTTCCCTGCTGCAAGATTACATTTTATATGCCTACATCTGCTAGTTAATTATGCAGTGGATTAGAAAATGCAGAGGAGTCAAGTTCCCCATGAGGCACACTCTTTGATATTGCTATAGTCATGGAGATGGTGGGGGCGATACCGCTTACCCTGCAATGCGTTTGAGTGTTTCCTCGTGTTGGTTTTCTGCATTTTACAGTCACTTATTTCCTCCAATATCAAACATGAAATTTTTATTTTCTATTTAAATTCAGTTATTACTTATTGAAACAAAATCATAAAACTAAACTTTGTAATGTGTTTGACAGCTGTCACCTTAATTTTGCATGAAATAGGTGACATAAATTTGCATGAAATAGATTTAAAAAAAAACTGAATTAAACAAGAGCCATATTTGCCAGCACAAAAGCTTCCTAATTTTCAAGGAATGAAAGATTTAGTGCTATTTCTATTCTTTTGTTGATCCTTAGTAGGTCTTTTAATGGAACTTCTAAAAATATGCAAAAATAAAGCTAAACTTTATGCAAAACAGACTTTAATGCTTGAAATGAATTGCTATACAAATTCATTCACACCTAATGATTAAAATAAACAAGATAACTGGTCATTTTGTTTCTTAGATCTTTATTTCTGTTAAATATATATATATAAAGTTATGTAGATGAATACTTACTCTTGCTTTCTAGATTTACATGCACTTGTACTTAACTGAGGCATCCCTGTGTGGCATAAATAGTTAAGCATCTGGCTACTTACCAAAAGGTTGGCAGTTTGAATCTACGCAAAGTTGCCTCAGAAGAAAGGCCCAGCAATCTACTCCATAGCCATGAAAACACTACTGAGCACTGTTCTACTCTGAAACACATTGTTGCTAGGTGCCATCGAGTTGGTTCCGACTTACAGCGACCCTACAGGACAGAGTAGAACTGCCCCACAGGGTTTCCAAGGAGTGGCTGCTGGATTTGAACTGCCAACTCTTTGGTTAGCAGCCAAGCTCTTTAGTGCCACCGTATGTCAGAATTGACTCGATGACATGTGGTTTGGGTTTTTTTGGTATTTAATTGTTGTGAACTTTTTAGTCAAGATAAAAAGACCAGGATGGGATGGTTCATAGTTTTACTACCTCTCTTACTAAAAAACCTTCCCTGAAGGAATGTGAGGGTGGAATTTGGTGTCACTTAACTATAAAACTGTTTTACTTGCTTCTCTAACTATTTGTTAAACTAGACTAATGTAAGGACTATAGATTTATCACTTTGTCTCTTTATCAGACATAGTCTGTGCTCCACATAGGTCAGTGGAATTAATATAAAAACATCAAATAAATTTTGAGTACCAGTAATTAAGTGAAGTATTACTTATAATGCAGCTTAAAATTTTGAGAGACATTTTCCTTCACATTTCAATACCACGGGTGGGATAGATAGATAGACAGACAGACAGACAGGGAGGCAGGGAGGCAGGCAGACAGACAGACAGACAGACAGATAGATAGATAAATGGATTTAAATCTTTTAACTCTAGCATTCTAGAAAGAATTACAACAGATTGTGATTTCATAGGAAGAATTAACTGAGAATGGAATAATTACGTAATAAATCCAGGCAATAGTCAGTTCATCATGATAATTAAGGCAGAATTATAGGCATAATTGCCTTGACTCTCATATTCTCTTTTCCTACTTCAGACACACTGCAATGTATCCAAAACTATACTTTGTCTTGTCAATAATGAAACGTTAAGACTGCAGTGTTTTTTTGCTTATAATTGAATTTTAATAAAATTTAGTAAATAACTAAAATCTTAGCATTAAAATAATTTTAATATTTGAATACTAATTCAATAGTGATTCAATATTTCAGTAATATTTGACTCAGTTGACTTTTACATAGCCCTCTGTGTTTCATTCCCATTTAATCTAATTTAATGTACTCCTGCTGTGCCATGTTCTCATTTAGAAAATTTGTAAAAAATTATTTGTGCATGATTATATGTTCTATCCATTTTTTTTGCTTCATTTTATGATATTTTTACTGTCTTAGGTGTAGAAGCTAAGCTAGATATCCTTATATAGGGCAGATAATTTGTTGTTTGAGACTCTGGTCATATTTAAAAGTAAGCGCAAATTTTCATCTGTTTTCTTAAGGATGTCAAAATGCAAGAAGAAAAATCTGACTCATAAGTTACAATTAAAATATATGACCAGAAAAAATATAGTAACAGAAAATGTAACTTAGAAACTAAATTCATAAATATATATCAGTTCCCTGGTTTTGTGCTGAACAAGGGTTTTCCATAGAGAGATCGATGAGATATTTCTAACATTTTCTTGAAAAGGGGGAAAAATTACTAGATACATTTAAATTGTTTTGGCCCTGTCAGCTTTCATAAGTTTCTAAGTCTCTAGGAAAAGAAAATCTAAAAAGGTTTCATGGCATCTGGATTCAGTTTTAGCGTGAGCTAATGTGGCTGGTGGAGCCCTGGTGATACAGTGGTTAAAGAGATCGGCTGTTAATTGAAAGGTCAGTGGTTCAAACACATTAACCACTCAGTGGGAGAAAGATGTGAAGGTCAGCTTCCATAAAGATTTACAGCCTTGGAAACCCTATGGGGCAGTTCTATTCTGTTCTACAAGGTCACTGTGAGTAGCAATCGACTTGATGGCAAAGGGTTTGGTTTTCCGGTTTAATGTGGTTTACAGAGTTCTGAGACGGTTCCCAAGAGTCTCACCCCAAGGTATACAAGCCCTGTATAATCTCTCCCCTTGAGTGTGGGTAAGACTGTGGATATGATGGATTTCACTCCTGTGATTAGGTTATGTTATATGTCAAAGGTAAAGAGAATTTGCTGATGTAATTAAAGCCCCATGTAGACTGAGTTTAAGTTGATCAAGTTATGCAGGATAAACTTGACCTAAGGAAGTGGACCCTTAAAAGGGACTGGGCATTTCTTGATGAGAGATACTGGAAGGCTGAGAGATTTCTCCTGCAAGGGAAAAGATTCCCTTCCCTCAGTATGGTCCATCAATAACAAGATGGACCATATTGAGGCAAGGGACTAAAAGCAAGATCTAGGAGCTGAGAGCAGCACTGACCTGACTGACAAACAGAAAAAGAATGGGCAAGTCATCCCTCCAGATTCAAGAAACTATTTTATCAGCTGAATAGAAATTTACCTTAATTGTGTTATCTACCACTAAAATTATCTGAATTTATTTGACAGCAAATATAGTTCACATGCAGAGGCACTTTACACATCGACTTGACAAATACTCTCCAGGGTCAAAACTTGCTGTCTTCCACATAATTTTTGTTTCTAGGATCAGCTCTATAATAGACTAATAAAATAATTAAAAGTTTGAATATGATTTTATACATAAATTGAGAAGCATGGTGGAATATTCTGCTTACAGCTGAAAAAATGAAAATTAGCAAAGCATTCTCTTGAAACTGAGGGTAGATAATTTCTTGAACAATTGGTTACTTTATCCAGAGAAAAGCAATACAACAAAAGTGAATTCAGGTGTAACACAATTTTACTTTAAATTTCCTAAATATGTTAAATAAACTTTAGCATTTATGGGTAAAACTATTTTTAATAGAAAGAATATATATTTTCAAACAGCCCAAAGAATCTGAGAGACTTCAGGAAATACAGTAATATGTACAGAAACTCTTTAAAAGGCTGGAAAGAATATAATGGAAAACAGGTAGGCAACCTCCCACCTGTTGTTGTTGTTGTTAGGTGCTGTTGAGTTGGTTCCGACTTACAGCTACCTCATGTACAACCGAATTAAACACTGCCAGGCCCTGTGCCATCCTCACAGTCATTGTTATCTTTGAGTCCATTGTTGCAACCACTGTGTCAATCCATCTCATTGATGGTCTTCCTCTTTTTCACTGACCCTCTACTTCACCAAGCATGATGTCCTTCTCCAGGGACTAGTCCCTCCTGATAACATGCCCAAAGTACATGAGAGAAAGTCTCACCACCCTAGCTTCTAAGGAGCATTGTGGCTGTACTTCTTCTAAGACAGATTTGTTTGTTCTTCTGGCAGTCCATGGTATAAGTCAACTGTAAGCCATTTAAAACAAAAAAAATCAAGCTAGTTGCTGGGAAGTCCGTTCAACTCATGGAGACCTCGTGTTTTAGAGTAGACCTGTGCTCCAGGGTTTTCATGGCTATGACCTTTTCAGAAGCCGATTGCCAGGCCTTTCTTGTGAGGCATCTCTGGTTAGTAGTTGAGTTCTTAACCACTTGCATCATCCAGGGACTATAAAGCATTTTAGGAGGTTGATAAATAAGCATTTTAAAGAATAGCATATGTATATGTGTATGCCTTGGTATATTTTTCTATCTGCTATTAAATTTCATTCAGCCATGTAATATTTATTGGCAAATCCTGTGGTGCAAGCACCCTGACAGATATTGTGGGATATTCCCAAGGCCATTCTGGAGAAGAGCTAGTAATCTTTGAACTTATTAAGCAGCTAATGATGGAAATAGAAGAATGTGACATAGAAGAGTTGGTAGAAACAAAACAACCTGTGATGGCTAAGATTGTGTGTCAACTTGGCTGGGCCATGAATCACAGTGTTTTAATGTAATCACTCCCATGATTGAATATACTTGAGTAGCCAATCAGATGAAAGGGAGTCTCCTTGGGGGTGTTGCCCGCATCTGAATATAAGCAGACGTTCTGGCTTTTTGCTCTCTCTGGATCCTCCGGCTGCTTCCTGTTGCCTCATCTCCAGTTCTCGGACTTGAGCTGTCAGCTTATCTGCCTAACTTGTGATTTATCTGTACAACCTGTGAGTGGGAGCCCTGCTTTCCAACCTGCTGATCGTGGGCTTGCCAGCTTCTGCAGCTGTGTGACTTGGGAGAGGCCTCTGCCCTGATCCACGGACTTTGGACATTCTAGCCTCTACAATCACGTGAGCAGTTTCCTTGATATAAATCTCTCTCTATATATATATTTATAAACTTCATTGGTTTTGCTTCTCTAGAGAACCCAGCCTAAGACATTTTGATACTGGGAGTGGTTCTAGAGAAACAAAATTGTAAGGATGAGTTTTCCTAAATTGGTTCTCAAGTCTAGTTAGCCTTAAAGACGTTGATGACTCTGCTTCCAGCAGTAAGGAGGTCATTGCTAGTCCATGGAGCGAGGTGGCGGTACAAATATGCAAAATATTGCCACCAGTAACTCAGGTATTGGTGAAAGGCGAGGCTCAGGGTGATCACATGTGTGATATCTTTCTACAGCTTTGTCAGAATGAGAAGTATAAGGAAGCTGGTTGGTTTGTCCTACTTCCGCTAGACAAACTGGTGAAGGAAACAGATGTGCTCAGGGCTTCAGAGTCAAGGCTCAAGTGCTGCATACATGACTCAAGGCTTCCACTTGTGCTTTGAAATAAAGTCTTGTTTTTTGTAGTAACAGAGCTGAAATTGCTGGAAACCAAACCCAGAGTCTTACCGTAAGAGTGGCTGAATTACAACGCCAGCTCAACTGCAAACCTTGAGAGGTGTCTGAAGTTAAGGTAAGGGCATTGATTGGGAAGAGATGGGATCCTGAGACTTGGGATGGGGACATATGGACAGATAATCAGGAAGCTGGGGACACTGAGCCCCTAAATTCCGTTGAATCACTCCTACCAGCAGAACCAGTCCCATCTGAAGAGATTACTTCATGTTTGTCTGCTAAACCACCCTGCCCAGAAAAACCATTAGCCCCTCCACTCCTGTCTAATGAGATTAGCCCTAGTCCAGCTGCCTCTAAAGAGCTCTTGCCTGATTCATTGCCTGGAGCATCGCCTGAGGCAGATGCTTTACAAGATAATGCTGAATGTTATCAAAACAATTCTGGCTTCTAGACCCATAACTAAGTTTAAGTCCCAGTGAGCCCCAAAAGGTGAAGTACAAAGTGTGACCCAGGAGGAGGTATGCTACACTCCAAAAGAACTACTTGACTTTTCCAATATGTACAAACAGAAACCTGGGGAAAATGTGTGGGAATGGCTATTAAAGGTGTGGGATAATGGTGCAAGGAACATAAAGATGGATCAGTCTGAGTTTATTGATATGGGTCCAGTAAGCACAGATTGTTCATTCAATGTTTCAGCTAGAGAAGTTAGGAAAGGATCTAATAGTGTATTTGGTTGGATTGCTGAAGCATGGATTATGAGGTGGCTGACACTAAGTCAAGTTGAAGTACCAGACCTGCCTTAGTATACTGTAGAAGAAGGTATCCAAAGGCTTAGGGAAATTGGCATGCTAGAGTGAATTTATCAAGTTAGACCCACAGACCCACACATGGAGTGTCCAGAGGAGACACCTTTTATCACAATTGTGAGGAACAAATTTGTGAAGGGAGCTCCAGTATCCTTGAAGACTGCTGTGATTGCTATTTTATGTAAGTCAGATTTGACAGTGGGAACTTCCCTAACTGAATTAAGACACCTAACTACAATGGGGCTGATTGGACCTCACGGTAGTAGGGTCCAAGTAGCTGCACTCAATCGACAAAGACAAGGTGGGCGTGGTTACAGTAATGGACAGAGGAGTCAAAGCAGTAATCAGAATAGTTTGACTCGTATGGACTTATGGCATTGGCTACTTAGTCATGGTCTCCCTAGGAGTGAAATAGATAGGAAATCTACTAAATATTTACTTGGTCTATACAAATGGATGAATTCTAGTTCAGGTGAACAGCAGTCTAACTCGAATTGCCAGAATAAAGAGTCATGGTCCCTCAATCAATTCCCAGATTTGAGCGAGTCTAAAGACCCACAACCCCTTGAATGAAGGTGAGGCTGGGTCCCCTTGAGGAAGGACTCCAATACACTGCCAAAAATTTTTACTGTTAATCTTTCTCCCAGCCTTCCCCAAAGGGATCTACGGCCTTTTACGAGAGTGACTGTTCATTGGGGAAAAGGAAATAATCAGACTTTTCGGGGATTACTGGATACTGGCTCTGAGCTGACACTAATTCCAGGAGACCCAAAACGTCACTGTGGCCCACCAGTCAGAGTGGGGGCATATGGAGATAAGGTTATTAATGGAATCTTGGCTCATGTCCATCTTACAGTAGGTCCAGTGGGTCTCTGAACCCATCCTGTAGTGATTTCCCCAGTTCCAGAATGCATAATTGGAATAGATATACTCAACAACTGGCAGAACCCCCACATTGGATCCCTGACAAATAGAGTAAGGGCTATTATGGTAGGAAAAGCCAAGTGGAAACCATTAGAACTACCCCTACCTAGGAAGATAGTAAACCAAAGGCAATACCGCATTCCTGGAGGGATTGCAGAGATTACTGACACCATCAAGGACTTGAAGGATGCAGGGGTGGTGATTCCCACCACATCCCCAATCAACTCACCTATTTGACCTGTGCAAAAAACAGATGGATCTCGGAGAATGACAGTAGATTATCGAAAACTTAACCAGGTGGTGACTTCAACTGCAGCTGCTGTTCCAGATGTAGTTTCTCTGCTTGAGCAAATTAATACATCTCCTGGTACTTGGTATGCAGTTATTGATCTGGCTAATACCTTTTTCTCCATACCTGTTTCAAAGGACCACCAGAAGCAGTTTGCTTTGCTTTCAGCTGGCAAGGCCAACAATACACCTTCACTTGCCTACCTCGAGGCTTCATTAATTCTCCAGCCCTATGTCATAATTTAGTCTGCAGGGAACTTGATCACCTTTACCTTCCACAAGACGTCACACTGGTTCATTACATTGCTAACGTTATGCTGATTGGACCTAGTAGGAAGAAGTGTCAATGACTCTGGACTTATTGGTAAAACATTTGCGTGCTAGAGGGTGGGAGATTAATCCCACAAAAATTCAGGCACTTTCCACTTCAGTGAAATTTCTAGGGGTCCAGTGGTGTGGGGCATGTCGGGACATTCCTTCTAAAGTGAAGGATAAGTTATTGCATCTTGCTGCTCCCACAACTAAAAAGGAAGCACAACTCCTAGTGGGCCTCTTTGGATTTTGGAGGCAACATATGCCTCTTCTGGGTGTGCTACTCTGGCCTATTTATCAAGTGACTCGAAAAGCTGTTAGTTTTGAGTGGGGACCAGAACAAGAGAAGACTCTGCAACAGGTTCTGGCTGCTGTGCAAGCTGCTTTGCCACTTGGACCATATGATCCAGCTGATCCAATGGTGCCTGAAGTGTCAGTGGCAGATAGAGATGCTGTTCGGAGTCTTTGGCAGGCCCCTATTGGTGAATCACAGCGCAAACCCTTAGGATTTTGGAGCAAAGCTCTGCCATCCTCTGCAGATAACTACTCTCCTTTTGAGAAACAACTTTTGGCTTGTTACTGGGCCTTAGTAGAGACTGAATATTTAACCATGGGACACCAAGTCACCATAAGGCCTGAGCTGCCCATCATGAACTGGGTGTTGTCTGACCCACAGAACCGTAAAGTTGGACATGCACAGCAGCACTCGATCATTAAATGGAAGTGGTATATTTGAGATTGGGCCTGAGCAGGACCCGAAGGCACAAGTAAGTTGCATGAGGAAGTGGCCCAAATGCCCATAGTCTCCACTCCTGTCACATTACCTTCCATCTCCCAGTCTGCACCAATGGCTTCATGGGGAGTTCCTTATGATCAGCTGACTGAGGAAGAGAAAACTCGTGCCTGGTTTACAGATGGTTCTGCGCGATACGCAGGCGCCACTCGAAAGTGGACTGCAGCAGCACTACAGGCCCTTTCTGGGACCTCCCTGAAGGACAGTGGTGAAAGGGAATCCTCTCAATGGGCAGAACTTCTAGAAGTGCACCTGGTTGTACACTTTGCTTGGAAGGAGAAATGGCCAGATGTGTGATTATATACTGATTCATGGGCTGTGGCCAATGGTTTGGCTGGATGGTCAGGGACTTGGAAGGAACGTGATTGGAAAATTGGAGACAAGGATTTATGGGGAAGAGGTATGTGGGTAGACCTCTCCGAATGGGCCAAAGAAGTGAAGATATTTGTGTCTCATGTGAATGCTCATCAAAGGGTGACCTCAGCAGATGATGATTTTAACAATCAAGTGGATAGGATGAGGCGTTCTGTGGAAACCAGTCATCCTCTTTCCCCAGCTACTCCTGTGATTGCTCAGCGGGCTCATGAACAAAGTGGTCATGGTGGCAGGGATGGAGGTTATGCATGGGCCCAGTGGCATGGTCTTGCACTCACCAAGGCTGACTTGGCTACAGCCTCTGCTGAGTGCCTAATCTGCCAGCAGCAGAGACCAACACTGAGTCCCAGATGTGGCCCCATCCCTCAAGGTGATCAGCCAGCAACCTGGTGGCAAGTTGATTACATTGGACTACTTCCATCATGGAAAGCGCAGCATTTTGTCCTTAGTGGAATAGACACTTACTCTGGATATGAATTTGCCTTCCTTGCACGCAATGCTTCTGCCAAAACTACCATCCATGGACTTACAGAATGTCTTATCCACTGTAATGGTATCCCACACAGCATTGCCTCAGATCAAGGGACTCACTTCTTAGCAAATGAAGTACAGCAGTGGGCCCATGCTTATGGAATTCACTGGTCTTACCATGTTGCCCATTGTCCTGAAGCAGCTGGACTGATAGAACAATGGAATGGACTTCTAAAGACACAATTACAGCACCAGCTAGGTGGCAATACTTTGCGGGGTTGGGGCAATGTTCTCCAGGAGGCTGTATATGCTGTAAACCAGCGTCCAATATATGGTGCTGTTTCTCCCATAGCCAGGATTCACAGGTCCAGGAATCAAAGGGTGGAAATGGGAGTGGCACCACTCATTATTACCCCTAGTGACCCACTCACGGGATTTTTGCTTCCTGTCCCCTTGACCTTATGCTCTGCAGGCCTAGAGGTCTTAGTTCCAAAGGAAGGAATGCTCCCACCTGGAGACACATAACTGATTCAATTGAACTGGAAGTTAAGAATGTCACCTGGCCACTTTGGACTCCTTCTGCCTTTGTTTGGCTCAACAGGCAAAGAAGGGAGTTACCATATTGGCTAGTGTGATTGATCCTGATTACCAACAGGAAATCAGATGGATATTACATAATATAGGTAAAGAAGAGTATGTCTGGAATGTAGGAGATTCCTAAGGGTGTCTCTTAGTACTACCATGCCCTGTGATTAAAGTCAATGGAAAACTACAGCAACCTAATTCTGACATGACTACTAATGACCCAGACTCTTCAGGAATGAAGGTTTGGGTCACCCCACCAGGCAAAGAATGACAACCAGCAGAGGTGCTTGCTGAGGGCAAAGGGAATACAGAAGGGGTGGTGGAAGAAGGTAGTTCTAAATACCAGTTACGGCCACATGACCAGTTGAAGAAATGGGGACGGTAATTGTTATGAGTATTTCTGCTTTGTATGTGTGCATCAGATATTTTTGTTTCCTTGACTTATAAAATATAAGCTGTAAACGGGGCTAGTGCATTTTCGATTGTACGCGTGTTAGTTGTATCACGTTAGCACAAGTATGACTTTCTAATTGTCTTTATTCAGAGATTATATATGATTTAAGGAGAGGTGTACATGTGCCAAGTTGACAAGGGGTGGACTGTGATGGTTAAGATTGTGTGTCAGCTTGGCTGGGCCATGATTCTCTGTGTTTCAGTGTAATCACTCCCATGATTGAATATACTTGAGTAGCCAATCAGATGAAAGGGAGTCTCCTTGGGGGTGTGGCCCGCATCTGAATACAAGGAGACGTTCTGGCTTTTTGCTCTCTCTGGATCCTGCGGCTGCTTTCTGTTGCCTCATCTCCAGTTCTTGGGACTTGAGCTGTCAGCTTATCTGCCGAACTTGGGATTCATTGATCTGCACAGCCTGTGAGCAGGAGCCTTGCTCTGCGACCTGCCGATCTTGAACTTGCCAGCTCCTGCAGCTGCATGACCTGGGAGAGGCCTCTACCCTGATCCATGGACTTGGGGCGTTCTAGCCTCTACAATCGCGTGAGCTGTTTCCTTGATATAAATCTCTTTCTCTCTATATATTTATACACTTTATTGGTTTTGCTTCTCTAGAGAATCCAGCCTAAGACACAACCATACAAGTAAACAATAATAAAGTGACTCCTTTAATGAGCATTTATTGACTAACTTGGCCGAGGTTTAAGTTCTAATCATCTTCAGCAGTGAAAGAAGAAGTTTAATTTCTGAAATGATTCTGGAAAGTCAAGAAACATTCCATTCTCTCTAGTCTCTCTCTAATACATTAATGTGCAATTTAATACATCAGTTATTAATTTTTTCATTAACAGTATAAAGACAGAGATTATTCAGCCAGAGCTGTAAATAACAAAAGCATAGTGAGAAGTAATTTTGGAGAATACAATTTGTCATTGAAGATGGGTGGTATAAAAGAATATGGGCAAAGGATTAGAAAAGGAAGCATGATCTTCAAAATAAATGAAGTGTCTTTACTGGGGAGTGTAGTCCACTGAAAATTTAGCCGTAAATGTATCACTTATATTTAAACACAAAGAAGAGAAAATTTAGTATAGGAAAAGGTATTGAAATATTTATGGCCAAATTATGACCAGCATATCTTTATCAAGACACTCATTTTGGCTGGGAGTTAATTTTGTGTACAAGGTTATTTATAATATTTGCTCAAATTAATTGGAAATGTAAAGATCTTTCTGAAACATTTTATATCTTAATTGAATATTATAGAGTTTGTAGTTTTATAACTTTAACTTGGTATGAGGAGTTTTCAAGAATTGTAACTGATATTTAGGTAAATTATTTAGTCATTTGATTAATATTTCTTACAATACATATATGAAACCCTGCTAACCGAATGATCAGCAATTCGAACCCACCAGCCTCTCCACTGGAAGAGAAAGAAGTGGCAGTCTGTTCCCGTAAATATTTACAGCCTTGGAAATCCTATGGGGCAGTTCTACTCTCTCATTTAGGGTCGCTGTGAGCCAGAATCGACTCAATGCTAACAGTTTTTTGTTTTGTTTTGTTTTTTTACAATGCATGTATATGTTTGCCAAGAGTGTATGCTCTAAACTTAATATGTAATTGATATTTGAAAATTGAGGCTGGGCATAAAACTTCCATACTCTGAGTTTTTCAAAGAAAGGAATGAAAGTCTTGAAATTCTCATTTGGTTTCCAAAGCTGTTTTTATCTTAACTGAATATCATAGAGTTGTAGTTATATAATTTAAACTTGGTATGAAAAAAAAATCAAAATACACTGATAAGTCTAGAATATTTTACTTCTGGCTTAAATATTCTGTGATCATGTTGTAAGGATACTATCCACTGGCTGTTTTCTTCTAACTGTTCTGATTCCAAATATGTATATGTGTGTTTGTAAGTGTGTGTAGAAGGGGTGTTCCCATTATAAGGATATGCAAACAATATAAAAGTCAGTGAATTTAAGCTGTCTTAGGGCTTCCTAATTATTTAGGGAATTAGCGTTGTCATCTTAAATCCCAGTGAGTTTCAAATACCATTAATCCTTTGGAAATTTGAGAACTCAGACACATTTCCTAAGGGCCACTATCTTTCATGGAAGTCTTAATAGACTTGTAACTCAGCCGCATAGATTATAGATATGTTAATCATAAGTCATGCACCCTGACAAGATTGTGTCAAAAAATATCCTATGAGTAAAAACTAATGACAGTTTTTGGAAAATTTCATATCTTGAACAAATTGGTAAGTTTTTTTTTTTTTTAATTGTACTTTAGGCGAAGGTTTACAGAACAAATAGTTTCTCATTAAATAGTCAGTATGCATATTGTTTTATTACATTGGTTACCAACCCCATTTACAGGTCAACCCTCTCCTTTCTCTACTTTTTTTTTTTTTTTTTTTTGGTGAAAATATACATAGCCAAAGATACACCATTTCAAAAATTTCTACATGCACAATTCAGTGACATTGATTATGTTCTTCCACTTGTGCTGCTATTCTCACTTTAGATGAAGGTTTATGGAACAAAATAGTTTCTCATTAAGCAGTATACATGTTGCCCTATGACAATGGTCAACAACCTCACAACACATCAACACTATGCTTACTCAACCTTGGGTTCCCTATCACCAGCTTTCCTGTCCCCTTCTGCCTTTTGGCCCTTGTCCCTGGACTGCTGTGCCTCATTAGTCCCATTTGGTTTTATGGGGCTGTCCACTCCCCAGCTGAATGGTGAACCTTGGAAATGACTTCACCACAGAGCTAAAAGGGTGTCTGGGGGCCATACTCTCCAGGTTTCTCCAGTCTCTTTCAGGCCAGTAAATCTGGTCTTCTTTGTGCATGTTAGAATTTTGTTCTATATCCTTCTCCAGCTCTGTCCAGAACCCTCTGTTGTGATGCTGGTGAGAGCAGTCAGTGGTAGCCAGGCACCATCTAGCTGTACTGGACTCAGTCTGGTGGAGGCCTTGGTAGCTGTGGTTCATTAGTCCTTTGGACTAATCTTTTCCTTGTATCCTGTTGTCTTCATTCTCCCTTGCTCTTGAAGGGATGAGACCAGTAAAGTATCTTAGATGGCTGCTCACAGGCTTTTAAGACCCCAGATGCTACTCACCAAGGTAGAATGTAGAACATTGTCTTTATAAACTGTGTTATGCCAATTGAGCTAGATGTTCCCCGAGACCATGGTCCCTAGAGCCCTCCGCCCAGCAATTCAGTCCCTCAGGGAGTTTGGATGTGTCTATGGAGCTTCCATGACCTTTCCTTGGACAAGCTGTGCTGGTTTCCCCAGTATTGTGTACTGTCTCACCCTTCATCCAAGATACCACTTGTCTATTGCCTATTTCGTATTTCCCCCCCACCCCTCCCATCTCTCATAACCAACAAAGATAGTTACTTTTTGTGTGTAAACTTTTTCATGAGTTTCTACAATAGAGGTGTCATACAATA
Organism: Dugong dugon; assembly: GCA_030035585.1. Lineage (NCBI taxonomy): Eukaryota > Metazoa > Chordata > Mammalia > Sirenia > Dugongidae > Dugong > Dugong dugon. Next base: position 33,590,683 of record CM057475.1, on the reverse strand, counting down.
TTTGTCCTTTTGTGACTGACTTATTTCACTCTGCATAATGTCCTCCATTTACATCCATGTTATGAGATGCTTCACAGATTCATCATTCAAACAAATTGGTAAGTTTTAAGTTGGATAATAAGTGTTTGTGTTATTATCTTTTTTACCTTTTATATGTTAAAACTTTTAATAAATACATTTTTATATGGCTGAAAATAAAACACTGGCAGAATATTATTATTTTTGCAAGATGTTGAGACCCACTCATGTATTTATGATTTGACTATGTTTCTCGCAAAGAAAACAAATCATCTTCAGGTGATATTTGTATTTACCTTCAAGTGCTTTAGTGGAAAGTATCACTGCAGCATCACTGCATAGATTCCACACACCATTCACCATTCTTCTGCCCAATTTATACAGGATACAGGTTCCCCCAGCCTCCTGAGGAATTAGCAGGAGCCAGAACGTATGCAAATTTCATTCAAATGCTGTATTTTTTTCAGATTTATTGAGATATAATTAATATGCAGTAAAGTTTACCCTTTTTAAACATGCAGTTCAATAAATTTTGACAATGCATACAGTGGTATAACGGTATAAAGATGTAATTTCTCCCTCATTCAAAAAGTTCCCTCATGTTCCCTTTTAATCAATTCCCTTATGCCATCCTCACTCCTTGTCTTTAAGTTTTTCTGTCTTTAAGTATTACCCATTGTCCTGCATGACATATAAATGCAAACATACTCTATTTAAGTTTTTCAGAGGACCTGACTTTTACCACTTAGCATAATGCTTTTACGATTCATCCATGTGATTGCATGCATTCATAGCCCATTGCTTTTTTGAACTTTTGAGCAGTATTCAAGAGTACAGAGATACTATAGCTTGTTTGAGGAGCCCTGGTGGTGCAGTGGTTAAGCACTCAGCTGTTAACCAAAAGGTAGGCGGTTTGAACCCACCAGACACTCTGTGGGAGAAAGATGTGGCAGTCTGCTTCCTTAGAGATTTGCAGCCTTGGAAACCCTATAGGGCAGTTCTACTCTTGTCCAATAAGGTATTTATGGGTCAGAATCAACACAACGGCAATGGTTATAGTTTGTTTACCATTCACCTTCCCTGCTGTTTCTAGTTTTTGGCTTTTGACCCATTCTCATGTAGATCTTTGTATGGATAAATACATACATATATTTTTTATTTCTCTTGGGGTAATTCCTAGGAGACGAATTTCTGGGTTGTATGTTTCACTTTATAAGAAACTGATAAAAACACTTGCCAAGGTTACTGTACCATCTTGTACCCTCGCTATTAATAGATGTGAGTTCTAGTTGCTCCACATGCTCACTAGCACTTAGTATTATCAGTTATTTTATTTATTTACTTATTTTCTTGTTGTTTTTAGCCATTCGAACAGGTGTGTAGTCATATCTCATTGTGGTTTAAAATTACTTTTCCATAATAACTAATGATGTTGATTGTCTTTTTACAGCTTATTATCTACATATCATCTTTGGTGAATTGTGTTTAAAGCATTGAATGGTTCTCAAATTATATTTTTAATATACTATATACATATATGTAATCGTGCTTTAAAATGTCATCATCAGATTTTTTTTTCATATGTATCAAATAGTCTCTTAATATCTGTTGTGTACCTCATTCTACTCTGAGGGGAAAACGACAAATTACAGAGCTTCATATTAATTTTTTACTAAATGAGACAAGTTAAATATCTCAACTTCCATAAGTATAGCAAAGTCTAAACTTATTCTTAAAATATAATGAAAAATAAATAGATGTTTTGAGACTATGAAAAGATAATTGTAGAGTCTTTGAGCTAACTGAAGTTAGCATATGCTATAAAAAAGAGTGGATAAAGTATTTTTGGTGGCAATACTCATGATTATATCAACAACTTGGTTTATAGAGATTACTTTTGATTACTAAAATATGTGCATATTCATCAGAGAAGGCACATGGGCTCTGCATATACTTTTTTTTAGAAAATTCTGGATTTCTGGAAGTGAGTTCCTACACTTGTGAACTGTGGCCTATTTTTAATTAACTTCCTAACGTCTCTAAAGTAGGTCAGCAAAGTAGGTTGCATAGTTTTGAATGAGTTATAGAGCTCTGCATTTATATTGTCAGGAATTCACATACACCCTCAAAACCAACAAGACCTCAATGGAGTGGTTAAGCTTCATATTGGTTGCAAATTAAGTCATTTGGAAGCCGCTTTTAAACCTCCAAAGTATTATGTGGAGAATTTAAATCATACATTTATTCACCAAATGGTACCCTTGATACCAGAAATATTTAATTCAGTTTACTAAGGTGGCTTATTTAAAGGGAAAAGCTTATGCACTTGATTTTGGTTTAGCAGTTATTCCTTCACTGTACTTTTTACTAGACTTTAATATAGCATAATAGTTTGTATTTTAAAATACATTATGGAAAACCTAACACTTAGAAAACTATTACTAAAAATAAATAGTGTTTATTCACTAGTGTCATGCAAATAAAAACAATGAATGTAATCATTTTTATATGAATTGAAATAATATTAATTCAAGATTATTTAAAAAAAATTACAAAACAGGGACTTCTGGCAAAATGGCACTGTAGGAAGAAGCACCACACTGTCCCGCCACAGCAAGTATCTGAAAAACTAAGCCAGAGAAAACAACAATCCTGAAACCCTAAAACGTCAAATGAAGAGATAAAGAACTCAGCCAAGCACCAAATGGAGGAGAAAACTGACAGAGAACGGAGAGCAAGGAGAGGCTCAGGCAGAGGTCCCCTATCAGCTAATGCAGCACAGATCCACCATCTTGGACTCCTATCAGAGACCAGCAAACAGGGGGTACAAAAAAGCAGCTTCACGGAGCTTCCAGTGGGAGACAAAACAACCGGTAATTTATGATATACGCTTTCCCACCCTGCACACTTCTTCACCTACACTCAGCCTCCTCTGCTTCCACGGACACAGTCTCTTGTCTGGGAAGCACTGGCTGCTTGGATTCCACCAGCCCGCACTAGCTGGCTCTCTGAGTGCCATTTGTTGGCTGCTGGTGTTGCTTTTTTTCTGTTTCTTTTGATTTCTTCCTTACCTCTCACCACCTCCCCCTCCTTTCGCTCAAATACCTGGCTCCGTGCTCCATCTTCGCTTCTTACTGAGGGGCTGCGGAGCTCCGTTCGAGTGTGGAACTGCTTCCCGGTATGGGTTGCCATGCTGGTGGGATCCCGGGGATTTTGTTTGTTTGTTTATTTTGAATTGTTTGCCTGTTTTCTTTTCCTTTTCTTGAGTTGGGAGCCCGTTATGGCCAGGCGGTGCTGTGTGGCTTGGAACCTACCCCCTCAGCTTGCATAGATGTACAGAGGGATCCCTGAGGGTATTTATTTTTTCTTTTTTTTTTTCCAATTTTTTGGGGAGATTTTCTTGTTCTTTTTTTTTTTAATTTGTTTTGTTTGCTTTTCCCTCTTTTTCCCTTTTTGTCTTTCTATATTGCTCAGTTTCTCGTCTCTCTATATCTTCCTTCTCTTTCTGTTCCCTGAATACCTGGTGTTGTATACCTCTATGCCTTCTAGACAGGCTGTACAGCAACATCTGAGAACAACTTCCCCAGACATCATAGCCACACTGGTGGGATCCCTTGGAACTTTGCGGTTCTTTTCCCTTTCTGATTTTTATTTATTCATTCATCTCTTTTCTTTTCTTCCTCCTCCCCTTTCTGTTTTTCTCCATTTCATAGTCTCTCATGTCTCCACTCCAACAACAAGCTCTCCTAGCACTCTTTTTTGTTTGTATGTTTTTGGCACCTGTTCCTCTCTCTTCTCTCCCATATCCATCTTAGCTCCACACATAACAATCTACCCGTAACATCCTGCCTACCTGCACTGTGCACTTAACATTACACCACCAAGCAGCACAGGCACGGCCTACTGGAACCTGCCCTGTACTGATAACCAACCTGTTCTAGTAAGTTCCATGAACAACCCATCCCAGTAACTCCTCTTCAGCTAGACCGGCCCTGCCGTACCATATCTGAGTGACTGAGCCTGCCAATTAGAGAAAAAGGTGAAAAGAATTGTGCCCACAGACGAGCAAACAACAAAGAACACACAGTCTGCCAGCTCAGAAATAGTCAAACTTAAAAAAAACAAAAAGGGGACGAAACAAACAAATCTACAATCAATAAATGAGAAAAATAACTACTGAATGCCCCGAAGACAGCAGACAATATCAAAACATTTACAAAAACAGGACAGGATGGTTCCAGTAGGCATCCAAAATAAAACACCCGATGACTTTCCATTGGAAAAAAATGCACTAGAATGACCTGATAGGGAATTCAAATCTCTAATACTCAGAATTCTCTGATAGCTGAAGCAAAAAGAAGACAAAAATGAGGAAAAAATAGACAAATTCATGGAAAATACACACAAAAAATTGGAAGAATTCAGGAAAATAATGCAGGAACAAAAGGCCAAAATAAATTCACAACTAGAAATTATACAAAAACAACAATTAGAAATCCAAAAGACAAACAGCAAGATTTCAGAAATGGACGGTGTCACAGAAGGGCTGAGAAGCAGATTTGAAACAGTGGAAGACAGGATCAGTGGAATTGAAGACAAACACTTGGATACAACTCTGTTTCAGGAAAACTCAGAAAAAAAGAACAAAGAAAAAATGAAGAGACCCTGAGAGTTATGTGGGATACAATCAAAAGCAAAAGTTTACAAGTGATTGGAATTCCAGAACAGGGGGAGAAAACAGAAAACACAGAGAGGATCATTGAAGAACTGCTGACAGAAAACTTCCACAATATCATGAAAGATGAAAAGCTGGCCATCCAAGAAGCTCAACTAACCCCGTATAGGATAGACCCTAAAGGAAAATCACCAAGGTATTTCATAATCACACTCACCAAAACCAAAGACAAACAAAGAATCCTGAGAGCAGCTCATGAAAAACAAGAAGTCACATACAGAGGAGAAACAATACGACTAAGCTCAGATTATTCGGCAGAAACCATTCAGGCAAGAAGGCAATGGGATGTCATATATAAAAACTTGAAAGAAAAAAATTGCCAGCCAAGAATAATACACCCTGCAAAACTCTCATTCAAATTTGATGGTGAAATTAGGTCATTTCCAGATAAACAGAAATTAAGGGATTATGTAAAAACAAAAACAAACTTACAAGATTATTAAAGGGAGTTCTTCAATGTGAAGACAAACAGCTTCAGCTCACAGGCAGAATTTAGGACACAGGATTGTACCAGCCAGATACCAATCTAGGAAATGAACTCTCAAGGACTATCCAAAACCAAAATAAATACAACAGGGAATCAGAGTAGTTAATCAGTAAATGACAAAAACATCAAAACAATAAAAGAGAGAATAAACGGAATAGGTATAGAACCTTCTAATGGAGTGGAAGGCAAGGCGATACCAAGTAATAACAGACTGCTTCAAACTTAGAAAGATAAAGGTAAAATTCATGGTAACCACAAAGAAAGTTAACCAACATACTCATAAAATTAAAGCAGAAAAACTTAAAATCTCAGCAAGAATAAAACCTACAAAGACAAGAGAAATGGAAAAAAAATCAACAAGCAAAAGTAACTCTGCACAGGAGAGTAAGAAGAACAAAGAAAACGTCAGCACTACCACAAAAAAAAGCACTACAAAATGACAGCAACAAACTCACATCTATCAATACTTATACTGAATATAAATGGACTCAATGCACCCATAAAGAGATGGAGAGTGGCAGAATGGATAAGAAAACAGGATCCATAATATGCTGTCTACAAGAGACACACCTTAGAAACAAAGATGTGAATTTATTAAAAGTCAAAGGTTGGAAAAAATATATCAAGCTAACAACTACCAAAAAAGAGTAAGAGTGACGATACTAATCTCAGATAAAATAGACTACAAAATAAAATCTACCAGAAAAGACAAAGAAGGATACTATATAATGATTAAGGGGAGGATCCATCATGAAGACAGAACCATAATAAACATCTACACCCAATGACAGGACTCCAAAATACATCAAAAAAACTCTAACAACACTGAAAGAGAAATTGACAGTTCCACAATAATAGTAGGAGACTTCAACACACCACTCTCAGTAAAGGACAGAATAACTAAGAAGAAACTCAGCAAAGATACAGAAGACCTAAAGGGCACAATCAGCCAAGTGGACCTCATAGACATATATAGAACACTCCATCCAACCTCTGTAAAGTACACATTCTTTTCCAATGCACATGGAAAAGAATAGACTGCATCTTAGGCCACAGAGCAATCCTCAACAAGATCCAAAACGTTGAGATAATTCAAAGTATCTTCTCTGACTATAATGCCATCAAGGTAGAAATTAACAACAGAAAGAGCAAGGAAAAAAAATCAATTACATGGAAACTGAATAATACCCTGCTTACACATCAGTGAGTAATATAAGAAATCAGAGATGGAATCCAAAAATTCCTAGAATCAAATAAGAATGAAAACACTTCATACCAAACCCTTTGGGAGACAGCAAAGGCAGTCCTCAGAGGACAATTTATAGCAGTAGTTGAACACATTAAAAAGGAGGAAAGGGATAAAATCAAAACAGTAACTACATAACTCAAACAAATAGAAAGAGAACAGCAAAAAAAGCCCACAGCCACCAGAAGAAAGGAAATAGTAAAGATCAGAGCAAAAATAAATGAAAGAGAGAACAGAAAAACAATAGAAAGAGTCAACAAAACCAAAAGTTGGTTCTTTGAAAGAATCAACAAAATCGACCAACCACTGGCCAGACTGAGAAAAGAAAAACAGGAGAGTACGCAAATAACCCAAATAAGAAGTGAAATGGAGGACATTACAACAGACCCAAATGAAATTAAAAAGATTATAACAGAATATTATGAAAAAGTATACTCCAACAAATTTGAAAACCTAGAGGAAATGGATAAATTTCTAGAAACACACGGCCTACCCAAACTACAACAAAGTGATCTGAAAATCTGAACACACCCAAAACAAGAGAAGAGATTGAAAAGGTAATAAAAAAACTCCCAACCAAAAAAAGCCCTGGCCCAGATGGCTTCACTTGAGAATTCTACAAAACATTTACAGAAGAGATTGTACCAGTACTCCTCAAGCTATTTCAGAGCGTAGAAAAGCAAGCCACACTTCCAAATTCATTCTATGAAGCCAGCATAACGCTGATACCAAAACCATGCAAAGACGTCACAAAAAAAATTATTACAGACCAATATCTCTCATGAATATAGGTGCAAAAATTCTTAACAAAATTCTATCCAATAGAATTCAGCATCATATCAAAACAATAATCCACCATGACCAAGTAGGATTCATACCAGGTATGCAAGGATGGCTCAACATTAGAAAATCAATCAATGTAATCCACCACATAAATAAAAGGAAAGAAAAGAATCACATGATCATCTCAAATGACACAGAAAAGGCATTTGACAAAGTCCAACACCCATTCCTGATAAAAGCTCTGAATAAAATAGGTAGTGAAGGGAAATTTCTCAACATAATAAAGGGCATCTATGCAAAACCAATGGCCAACATCATTCTTAATGGAGAGATGCTGAAAACATTCTCCTTGAAAACAGGAACAAGACTAGGATGCCCTTCATCACCACTCCTATTTAACATTGTGCTGGAAGTTCTACCTAGAGCAATAAGGCAAGAAAAAGAAATAAAGCGCATCCAAATTGGTAATGAAGAAGTTAAACTGTCCCTGTTTGTGGATGCTATGATACTATACATAGAAAACCCTAAAGACTCCACGAGAAATCTACTAGAACTAATAGAAGATTCAGCAGAGTAGCAGGATACAAGATAAACATACAAAAATCGGTTGGATTCCTATATACAATAAGGAGAACGATGAAAAGGAAATCAGGAAAACGATACCATTTTCAATAGCCCCTAAAAAGATAAAATGCTTAGGAATAAATCTGACCAGGGATGTAAAAGACCTATACAAAGAAAACTACAAAACACTACTGCATGACACCCAAAGGGATCTACATAAATGGAAAAACGTACCATGCTGATGGATAGGTAGACTCAACATTGTGAAAATGACAATTCTATCCAAAGCAGTTTACAAATACAATGCAATCCTGATCCAAATACCAACAACATTCTTCAAAGAGATGGAAAAACTGATCATTAACTTTATATGGAAAGGGGAGAAGCCCGGAATAAGTAAAGCACTACTGAAGAAGAAGAATAAAGTTGGAGGACTCACACTACCTGCCTTCAGAACCTACTATACAGCTACAGTAGTCAAAACAGCCTGGTACTGGTACAACGACAGATACATTGACCAATGGAACAGAATTGAGAACCCAGATGTAAATCCATCCACCTACGGTCACCTGATCTTTGACAAGGGCCCAAAGTCCATCAAATGGGGAAAAGACAGTCTTTTTAACAAATGGTGCTGGTAAAACTGGATATCCATCTGCAAAAAAATGAAACAGGACCCATACCTCATGCCATATACAAAAACTACTTTAAAAAGGATAAAGCCTAAAAGTATAAAGTTCATAGAAGAAAAAAATAGGAGGAACACTACAGGCCTTAATACATGGCATTAACAGGATACAAAGCATAACCATCAACACACAAACCCCAAAAGATAAGCTAGATAACTTGGATCTTCTAAAGATCAAACACCTATGCTCTTCAAAAGACTTTACCAAAAGAGTAAAAAGAGAACCTATAGACTGGGAAAACATTTTTGGACAGTACAAATTACGCAGAGGTCTTATCTCCATTATCTATGAGAAAATCCAACACCTGTACAACAAAAAGACAAATAATCCTATTTAAAAACGGGTGAAGGAAATGAACAGACACTTCACCAAAGAAGACATTCAAATGGCCAACAGACACATGAGGAAATGCTCGCGATCACTAGCCATTAGAGAAATGCAAATTAAAACCACAATGAGATACCTTCTCACCCCGGCATTACTGGCACGAATCAAAAACACTGGAAATAACAAATATTGGAAGGGCTGCAGGGAGATTGGTAGTCTTATGCACTGCTGGTGGGAATGCAAAATGATACATCCATTCTGGAAAATGATATAGCACTTCCTCAGAAAGCTAGAAATAGACATACCATTAGATCCAGCAATCCCACTCCTAGGAATATATCTTAGAGAAATAAGAGTCGTCACTCGAATAGACATACGCACACCTATGTTCATGGCAGCATTGTTCACAATAGCAAAATGATGGAAACAACCTAGATGCCCATCAACAGATGAATGGATAAACAAACTATGGTACATACACACAATGAAGTACCATGCAACGAGAAAGAACAACAATGAATCTGTGAAGCCTCTCATAACATAGATGAAACTGGAGGACTTTATGCTGAGTGAAATAAGTCAATCACAAAAGGACAAATATTGTATGAGACCTCTATTATAAAAACCCATGAAAAAGTTCACACACAAAATGTTACAATGTTTGTTGGTTACCAGGGATGGGAGTGGTGGCGGGGACGGGGTGGGGGGGATACTAAATAGGCAATAGATAAGTGGTTTCTTGGGTGATGGGTGAGACAGTACACAGTACAGGGGAAACCAGCACAACTTGTACAAGGAAAGGTCATGGAAGCCCCATAGACACATCCAAACTCCCTGAGGGACTGAATTGCTGGGTGGAGAGCTGTGGGGCCCATGGTCTCGGGGAACATCTAGCTTAATTTGCATAACACAGTTTATAAAGATAATGTTCTACATTCTACCTTGGTGAGTAGCATCTGGGGTCTTAAAAGCCTGTGAGCAGCCGTCTATGATACTCCACTGGTCTCATCTCTTCCGGAGCAAGGGAGAATGAAGAGAGCAGGATACAAGGAAAAGATTAGTCCAAAGGACTAATGAACCACAGCTACCAAGGCCTCCACCAGCCTGAGTCCAGTACACCTATTTGGTGCCTGGCCATCACCACTGACTGCTCTGACCAGGATCCCAACAGAGGGCTCTGGACAGAGCTGGAGAAGGATGTGGAACAAAATTCTAACTCACAAAAGAAAAGACCAGATTTACTGGTCTAAAGGAGACTGGAGAAACCCCAAGAGTATGGCCCCCAGACACCCTTTTAGCTCAGTGGTGAAGTCATTTCCGAGTTTCTCCATTCGGCCGGGAACTTGACAGCCCCATAAAACCAAATGGGACTAATGAGGCACAGCAGTCCAGTGACAAGGGCCAGAAGGCAGAAGGGGACAGGAAAGCTGGTGATAGGGAACCCAAGTTTGAGTAAGGATAGCGTTGATGTTTTGTGAGGTTGTTAACCATTGTCATAGGGCAACATGTGTACTAACTGTTAAATGAGAAACTATTTTGTTCTGTAAGATTTCATCTAAAGTGAGAATAGCAGCACAATTGGAAGAGCGTGGTCGATGTCATTGAACTGTGCATGCAGAAATTTTTGAAATGGTGTATCTTTGGCTATGTATATTTTCACCAAAAAAAAAAAAAAAAAAAAATCCGTTTGAGAAGGGAGAGGGTTGACATGTTGTGGGGTTGTTAACCAATGTCATAAAACAATATGTGTACTACTGTTTCATGACAAACTGTTTGTTCTGTAAGCCGTCACCTGAAGTACAATTAAAAAAAAAAATTACAAAACATCTCACTAACTTCTAAATTACTTGAAAAGGACCAAAATGAGAAATTAGTCTTAGCCAGAAAAAAGAAATTCTTATTTGATATTAATGAGTGATAAATGGAAATGAACACTACCCAATTTTAAAAAAACAAAAAACTTTTAACAATTTGAGTTGCCTGGAAGTGAAATGGACTACTTTATGGAGAATTCAGTTCCACATACCTAAAAGTGTCCAAAGAAAATATAATTGCTTATTACAGGGTATTGCAGAAAAAACAGCCATACCTAGTTGGGTATCACTGAAGGTCCTCAATAGCACTAATATTTTGTTATTGAATAATACATAGACAGGGAGATATTTTTGTTGTTGGCATGGAAATAATATTACCTTGCAACTCACTAGTGTGATCTCACGAAAGTATAAAATATAGTAAATAGTTTTTCATTTCTTTTTTGGTTTTTTAATGAATAGGGCAGCATCAGGTTGTTTGCCTTAAGTCAAGTGTTGGAAAAATAAAGATGAAATAAAACTACCTGTAACAAATTCCAAAAGTGCCAAAGAGTATGCTGATTGTCCTTCAATATCCAGGATTTTAGAAGCACGAGTGTCCGTCTAGCTAAACATTACATTTTGCCACTTCCCTTTCTGCCACCTGTGACCTTGACTAAGGTTGGGCTGATGGACTGGGAATTGGAACGGATGGTGGCATCTTCTGAATAACATTCTCATGAGAAAACGCTTGACCATCCTATCCTTTCTCCCCTTTCCACAGTCTGGAGAGCATATTTGAAACAGCCTTTACCATGCAGGGGATGGATGGCTAGAGACTGGCAGATGAAGATACAGAGAAACCTGGTCTCAGAATAACTCATGGCTCAGAATAAAGCACCTCGTAGAATGGTGATAATTTGTCAAGACTGACAACATTAAATGTTGGTGAGAATGTGGAGCAACTACAGCTCTCATGCATTGCTTGTGGGAGGGTATAATGGTGAGACAGAGCCTCCACGGTGCTGTATTAAGAGACCTATTTGTTTGGTTTCCTCCCCGACAGTGTTGGATTAAAAATCCTGTTTCCTTTGCTGGGCTTTGCATTAGAATCCTGCTTTCTTTGCTTGGAGGTTATATGTAAATCCCATTGTGCCTGCATAGCATGATTAAGAATGTTGCTGACTTAACTTGTATGAACTCGCCACTTGTAAACCCCTTACAAGTAACTGCTGCTGCCCACCTAGTCAGCAGCAGCTCTGACTGACTCCTTTTCCTTGTACAATGAAATGTGTGCCTCTCCTGTTCTCTTACCTCAGTCTCTCATTTATTGTCCAATACGAGTCATACCGAACAAGAACCTGGGGTTTCCACCCGGTAACAATGGTAGAATTATTTTGGAAACTCTGTAGCAGTTTCTTATAAAATTAAACACGTATCTACTCTAAGACCCAGCTGTCCCACAAGTTGGTATTTACAAAAGATAAAAGCCTATCTTGAGAAGGACTTCTACAGGAATGCTTATGGAGTTTTTCTTCATAATAGCCCAAATCAGAAAACAAACAAAATATCCATCAAAAAGTGAATGACAAAATAAATTTTCATATGTTCATTTAGAGCATAGGCTGGCAAATAAACCCACAGGCCAAATCCAGCCTGAGGCTGTGTTTGCAATACCTAAGAGCTAAGAATGGTCTTTGTATTTTTAAAGGATTGTAAAAAGAAAAACAAATATGTGACAGAGATTGGTACGCAGCCAGCAAAATTTAAAATATTTACTCTCTAGCTTTTTATAGAAAGAAAAAAAATTGAGTCTTGATTTAGAGAATAATTATTCAGCAGTGTAAAGAATATGTTACTGAAGCATATGACAATGTAAATATATCTAAAAAACACTATGTTGAGTGAAAGGAGCCAGACACAAAATATTCTGTATGGTTTCATTTATACGAAGTTCTAAAATGGCAAAAACAAGTGAATATGCTTAATATCAACAAAAATGGAATAAGCTGACAACACAGACCTCCCAATGCAATAGGCTGAGAAGGACATAATGTTACCTATGTGATATTACTGCCAAAAATAATCATAATTTAATCACGAGAAAACAGAAAACCAAAGTTGAGAGACATTCCACAGGAAACTGACTTGTACTGTTAAAAAATTTCTGGGTTATGAATGGCAAACAAAGTCGGAAAAATTGTCCCAGTTTAAAAAGAGATCAAAACATCAAGACACCTAAATGCAGTGCGTGATCCTGGGTTGGCTCCTAGACTGGGAAAATGCCATCAAAGATAGTAATAGGACAATTGGAAAATAGTGAATGTGGATGGTAGATTACATAATGGCTGGACTATGTTTCTGTAGGCAAGTGTCATTACCTTAAGAAATAAACTATTAAAAAAAAAAAAAAAAAAACTTAATAGGATGAGCTTCCAGACCAAAAATATATATATATATATATATATATATAAATTTTGTATTAAATGCAAGCTAAATTTTCACAGAACTTAAGTACACAGTTATATATATGATATAAGCAAATGGTAAAATTCACATAATCCAGTACTTTCTTAAACATATTACTCTTAGATATGTTCATTATAAGTGAGGAACAATACAGAAGTTTCTTGCTTCCGTAGGATGAAGAGTAAGGAGAAAACGTTTTACCAAAGATCATATCTAAATTTATTTCTAAAATAACATGGGGATAATATTATTTATTTATTTCAAGGTACAGGATAGAAAATGTCAGTTTTTCCTACTTATTCAATCGAATGTAATATAGCTTGATATGAATTATTAGATGGGCCTCCAATGTCAGCAATCTGTTGAGAAGAAAGTTAGATATATACTTATCAGGAGAGAAATTTGCTTTTTATACCTAAGACAGAAAAAAAGCATAATGGCCAGGAGACAGAAGGACCCTCCTGAGTTTGGAGAACAGATAGAGAGGTAGTAAATGAATGAAAAGGCAAACAGATGGGCTGTTGTGGGATATTTATATGTGCTAATAAGGAGCTCTGGTAGCATAGTGGTTAAGCACTTGGCTGCTAACCAAAAGGTCAGTGGTTCAAATCTACCAGTTGCTCAGTGGGAGAAAGATGTGGCAGTCTGCTTTCATAAAGATTTACAGCCTTGGAAACCCTATGGGACAGTTCTACTCTGTCCTATAGGATCTCTATGAGTTGGAATCTACTAGACAGCAACAGGTTTGGGGTTTTGGGGTTTTTAATTTATAAATGGACCAATTCCAGGTGATAACACATCAAGGAAGTGGCCATAAGAATGGCTCAACTACATCACAAGAGAAAATGAATGGAGGTAGGGAAGTCGGGGATGACCCAATTTTTGTAGGTCTTCTAAACATTGGAGTCAGTGCAAATAATAAGCCTAATCTGGATAGATAAGGAGAATGCTGCAGTGCAAAGTATTTGATAAGAAAGAGGAATGGACAGAATGTCTGTAAATGATAGTAATGGGGAGGAGCGGAAGGTGTTATAGCTAATGGTCTGTGTATCAAAGGCACATGAGCTTTGCCCAAGGATGAAAGAAAAGCCATGTGGAATTCATTCTTCTCCTTCCCTGTGTTATAAAGAATGTGAGACCATGAGCAACCTCTCTATCAGACAGGCACATATTCTGAACCTGAATAAAGCCAAAAGGCGTTCCCTTCCTCCTGTTTGTCACTCCCCTTCTTCATTAGGGCAGAATGTTGGTTTTATTAAAATCACAAAAAGTGTGACCATGTTTATGCTGCATTGCAAATATACCAGTGGGGGTATTTCCAGCACCAGAAGCAACTTGGTAAGCTAACTCCATTTTGAACGTTTTTTCCATTATGTTTTACATGAAGTCCAGCGGCCTCTAAGAAGGTGATGAATATATAAAAGCAACCAATTTAGCTAAACTCCAAGATACTAATTTGACTCTAAACCAAAAAACACAAACCCCTTGCCACAGAGTTGATTCTGACTCATAGCGACCCTATACGACAGAATAGAACTGCTGCATAGGGTTTCCAAGGAGTGCCTGGTGGATTCAAACTCCCTACCTTTTGGTTAGCAGCTGTAGCTCTTAACCATTACACCACCAGGATTTCCAGTTTGACTATACCCGTGAGAAAAAAGCAAATCTGGGCTTTTTTTTTTTTTTTAATCTGGAATAAAAATGAAAAAAAGCAAAATACCTGAACTAAAATACCTCAAGATAATGTGACTTTTTTATGAACCCAATTCCACCTCAGGCTGACATTGTATTTCTTACAATTTTTGCTACTGCAGAGACCACGAGAACCAAAGTACAACCTTGAGTATATCCCACCTGAATTTGGAGACTATGTCAAGAACGGATTCGATTCATTAACACTAATGACCGAAGACCAGGTGAGTTGTAGGATGACATCAAGGACATCATACCTGAAGAGAGCAAAAGGTCATTAAAAAGACAGGAAAGAAAGAAAGACCAAAATGAATGTCAGAAGAGACTCTGAAACTTGCTGTTGAACATAGAGTAGCTAAAGTGAATGGAAGAAATGATGAAATAAAAGAGCTGAACAGAAGATTTCAAAGGGCAGCTCGTTAAGACAAGTAAAGTATTATAATGACATGTGCAAAGAGCTGGAGTTAGAAACTAAAAGAGAAGAACACGCTCAGCATTTCTCAAGCTGAAAGAACTGAAGAAAAAATTTAAGCCTTGAGTTGCAATACTGAAGGATTCTATGGGCAAAATATTGAACGACACAGGAAACATCAAAAGCAGATGGAAGGAATACAGAGTCACTGTAACAAAAAGAATTGGTTGATGTTCCACTCTTTCAGGAGGTAGCATATAATCAAGACCTATATTGTACTGAAGGAAGAAGTCCAAGCTGCATTGAAGGCATTGGTGAAAAACAAGGCTCCAGGAAATGACGGAATACCAATTGAAATGTTTCAGCAAATGCATGAAACACTGAAAGTGCCCACTGGTCTGTGCCAAGAAATTAGGAAGACAGCTACCTGGCCAACTTACTGGAAGAGATTCATATTTGTGCTCATTCCAAAGAAATGTGATCCAGTGGAATGTAGAAATTATCAAACAATATCATTAATATCACAGACGAGTAAAATTTTGCTGAAGGTAATTCCAAAGTGGTTACAGTAGTGCATTGACAAGTAACTGCAAGAAATTCAAGCTGGATTCAGAAGAGAATGTGGATTGAGGGATATCTTTGCTGATGTCAGGTGAATCATGGCTGAAAGCAAAGAATATCGAGAGATGTTTACCTGTGTTTTATTGACTACGCAAAGGCATTCGACTGTGTGGATTATAACAAAACATGAACAACATGTCGAAGAATGGGAATTCCAGAGCACTTAATTGTGCTTATGCAGAACCTGTACATAGAACAAGAGGCAGTTGTTCAAACAGAACAAGGGAATACTGCACGGTTTAAAACAAAGACTACAGCCTTCAGTATGGATTATACCTCAATATAAAGAAAACAAAAATCCTCACAACTGGACCCATAAGCAATGTCATGATAAACGGAGAAAATAGAGAAGTTGTCAAGGATTTCATCTTACTTGGATCCATGATCAATGCCCATGGAAACAGCAGTCAAGAAATCAAACGACTTATTGCACTGGGCAAATCTGCTGCAAAAGACCTCTTTAAAGAGTTCAAAAGCAAAGATGTCACCTTGAGGACTAAGGTGCGCCCGACCCAAGCCATGGTATTTTCTATTGCCTCATATGTATGGGGAAGCTGGACTATGAATAAGGAATACTGAAGAAGAATTGATGCCTTTGAATTATGCTATTTGTTAAAGATATTGACTATACCTTGGACTTTCAGAAGAATGAACAGATCTACCTTGGAAGAAGTACAGCCAGAGTTTACCTTAAAAGTAAGGATGACCTAACTTCATCTTATGTATTTTGGACATGTTATCAGGAAGGACCAGTCTCTGGAAAAGGACATCATACTTGATAAAGTAGAGGATCAGCAAAAAAGAGGTAGACCCTCAACAAGATAGACACAGTGTCAACAACGATGGGCTCAAATATAGCAATGATTGTGAGGATGACACAGGACCAGGCAGTGTTTCTCTGTGTTGTGCATAGGGTTGCTATGAGGAGAAGTTGACTTGATGGCACTTAACAACAACAATAAACTGAGTTTGGTTATGGGAGGATTATTTTAAATTGTTTTTTTCAATATCAAAAGTGTCACATTCACTCATATTTTATTTTTCAATTTATTTAACATTACTTATATTAAAACTCAGAGATTATTTTGCAAACCACAACCTTTCAAACAAAGAAACACAGTGAGTGCACAGCTGATTGAAAAATCACCACCATAATACTCTGTTATAGAGTTTTTTTATTTGAAGGAAACTAAACCCAATCATGATTATAAAACTATGAGTCACAGATTACATTCTTAACCTTGTAACTCAAACAGATTAAGTTGGTATGGTTTCCTCCTGCTCCAAACAGTTAACACAGGACCAGATTTATGATTTGCTATTTTTCTTTCCTTTTTGCTAGCTTTGTCACAGGAATTAGGTTTTAAAATTTACGGTCTCACATGTTCTGTAAGAGATAACACTAAACTGAATACCTTTGGCCTTTTCCATGTTCTGTAATTTTACTGAGTTGTTATTCTGATTCTTTCCTCTCCATGCTTACCAGGAAACTGTAGATATAAACAGGCACCAAAAATACATTTGCAATTGATAAGTGACCAAAGGTAAGTGGTCCAGACCTGTTTTGCCCAGGATACATCAAGCTTTCTCATTTTGGTTACTCACCTTTGAAACCTAAATAGTGGAAAGAATGAAAACAAACCACAAAACGCATGAATCAATTACTGGAGGAAAATATTCCTTTGAGGAGGAGTGATTATCTCACGTCATTCAAGGGAGTTTGTCACCTGAATAATTATGTAATTCACCCTCTGAGTCCCCTACATAAACAAAGAAAATTCTGTTACAGCTTGCACATGCCTATGACACCAGCAACTATTATTTATATAAGTAGGTACATCCTTACAACAATGACTTATTTACTGCTTATTATATGCCAGACATTGGGGCTAGAGTTGAGATATCTACCCTACATTTACAAACTATTTGATACCATTTATCTGGCAGGGATACTGCCTGGATATTGGTCTAAGATCAAATTTACTACTGACTATTCAGGCTTAGAATTTCTGAAAATGATGTACAAATTCCAAGCGTACCCAAAAATCTTCAGAAGTCAATCTTACATACAATAGAAAATCACTTCTTCAGCAGCCTTAGGCACTTGTCTGTCCACCATTAGGAGACTGATTCAGATGATCGCCTAAGGGCCCTTTCAGCTCTCTGATCCTTGGACTTAGTGCTACCAGGAGTATACAACCAACTCCCAGCAACTCCTTGTTTATCGATGTTCCATAGCTTTAGGGAAAAAAAGAGAATAAATACAGATCACATATTTGCCTTCCAGGTAAATATCCACGAGAGGCCAACATGATAGCATGTGCTCTTTAAATTATTCCAGGTAACAGCAGGTAACATTCTGACACAAGATGAAGCAAGAGGACTGATGGATTTTATTGTAAACTGAGAGAGATAATGACTTGAAAGTGAAATACTTTGTAAAATTCTCTTTCTGAGAATGTATTAAATTTCTCAAGAAGTGGTTGAAAGTAGAGAGTAAATGTCCTGGAACATTATTTTTAATTAATCTTCAGTATTTCCAAATAAAAATAAGGTAAATTAATGAGAGAAATCAGAAATCACATCAAGAAACTAACATTTGGAAAGGCTGTGACTAAGATATAATATCCTTTTCTCCCATTAATCTGGCATCAGGTTGTGAAATCATTTCTCAGCAATCCATTGGTTGCTTTATTTTGGAAACTAAATGCATAAATTCATGGAACTTTTCATGTTTTTTCATTAGCAATAGTTAATTCTTTGCTTAAAATTAATAGGTTTCTGAGTCTTCTATGACTTTTTGGATATTTTTGGCCCATTAACTCATATTCTTATGAATACCAGAGCTCTAATTTAGACATCAGGATGAAGAAAGCATGTTGATGAGATGTGAACTGACTTACCCAGAGTGAACAACACATAAGTGCTAACAAAGTTCAAAACTCAGTCTAGTGAATTTCCTAGGACTGAGTTAAAAAACTTTCTGATTAATTGTTGTAATATTATGGAAGTTAAGTAATGAAGATCAACTGAAAGAGGACTAGAAATTATAGAAATGACTTATTATAAGTTAACTAATACACACTGAAATCCTACTTTGGCTGTAACTATGCTGAATTATTCACCAGGGCATTACTAATGACGGAGATCATAATTTTTTCCAGATTTGATCCCAAATATCCAAGAAATAGCTGTTTGGGTTACTTCTTTTTTTCTTTGAATTATACTGTAGATGAAGGTTTACAGAACAAACTAGCTTCTTATTAAACTACTAGTACACATATTGTTTTGTGACATTGATTGCCAATCCCACGACATGTCAACACTCTCCCCTTCTCAAACTTGGGTTCCCTATTACCAGCTTTCCTGTCCCCTCCTGCCTTCTTGTCCTTGCCCCTGGGCTGGTGTGCCCATTTAGTCTCATTTGTCTTTTGGGCCAGTCTAATCTTTGGCTGAAGGGTGCACCTCAGGAGTGACTTCATTACTGAGCTAAAACGGTGTCCGTGGGTGATACTCTCAGTGTTTCTCCAGTCTTGGTCAGACTGATGTCTGTTTTTTTTTTTTTTTGTGAGTTAGAATTTTGTTCTACATTTTTATTCAGCTCTGTCTGGGCAGTCAGTGGCGGTAGCCAGGCACCATCTAGTTGTGCTGGACTCAGTCTGGTGGAGGCTATAGTACTTGCGGTCCATTAGTCATTTGCACTCATCTTTCCCTTGTATCTTTGGTTTTCTTCATTCTCCCTTCCTCCAGACAGGGTGGGACCAGTGAAGTATCTTAGCTGGCTTAGATAGCTTTTAAAACCCCAGATGCTACTCCCCAAAGTAGAATGTAAAACATTTTCTTTATAAACTATGTTATACAAATTGAGCGAGATGTTCCCCAAGACCATGGTCCCCTCAGCCCTCAGCCCAGTAATTTGGTCTCTGTTTGGGTTAATTCTTGATTTTATTATTTATTAGGGCTTCTTTTCATATTTCTGACGTTTTATTCTTAATTGATGTATGTTTGGTAGTGATCTCACCAATGTTAAAATGATTTAGCTAACAAACATTTTGACAGTGCTCTTTTTTGGACACTCAGTCAAATAAAAAAGCATTTCCCAGATCTATCATTCATACCTTTCAGACTCCCTGGAAGTTATGAGTGAGATATGAGACCTTAAGTACTTCATGAAGAGCTTTGTTCTATGAGAAATTCTTCTTAATTTCCAGAAGAGTTTTTTAAAGAATATATACATGTATATGAATAGTCTGCTACACATTATAGTATGTTTTAGTTTAATTTGTCTCATTATGTTATCTTTACCTTGCTGTAAATGTATTTATGATTAAGTTGTTAAGCACATTTAATTAGTTATTAAGAGCCAAGTTTCCAAATAGATAAATTAGCTGGGAATTGTTCTCATTGCCCGTGAATTAACACAATGTTTGCTTCAATAGTGATGTCCCTTACTGTGAAAAAGAAAAAAGATTCAATTTTCTGTGGGGTGAGACAAAGAGGTTTAGAAAGACATCTACAGCATAAAAATAATAAAATTAGGACTGGCTGTAATGCCAGATTTGGAAGTAATACATCACATTCTTATCTTCTGAAAACTGAAAATAAATAGTTACCAAAAGAACAAATAAACAAACTAACTAACATGTAAAGTGTGCAAGAACCTCAAGGATAACTTGAGAAGAGTATGCAACAATAATACATAATTTTCTGATTAAGAGATGAGGAATGACAGAGTAGCAGTGGTTTTACTTTACTTGCAAACCATTTAAGCATATGTATTATTTAATAGGAGTCCCTGGCTGGTGAAAACAGTTAATACTTTTTTCTACCAATCAAAACTTGGAGGTTTGAGTCTACCTAGAAGTGCTTTGGAAGAAAGGCCTGGCAATCTACTTTCCAAAAATCAGCCATTGAAAATCCTATGGAGCAAATTCTACTCTGAGACACAAGAGGTCGTCATGAGTCAGAGTTGACTGACAAAGCCCCTTCAAATGTGAACTTGTTTTTTTTTTTTTTACTGCTTTTGTTTTAGGGCCTTTGCACTACCATTACACTCACTGAACTAGAGCAGGTGGAGAAGCCATATGGTAAGATTTTAAGACTGCCTAGGAGCCCTTGGTTAAGTGCTTGGCTGCTAACCAAAAGGTCAGTGGTTCAAACTCACCAGCTGCTCCAAGGGAGAAAGATGTAGCAGTCTGCTTCCATAAAGATTTCAGACGCGGAAACCCTATGGGGCAGTTCTACTCTGTCCCATATGGTCACTATAAGTCAGAATCGACTCGATGGCAGTTTGGTTTTGGTTTTGAGATTGCATGAAAAGAGACAGATGCCTGACCAGCACCCACCTGCTCCAGTCCCATGTTGTTCTGTATCCAGCCACTATCTGACTGCAGCCACATAAAAAGCCACTAATTAGAACTGCTCTTTCCAAATACCTGACCTACAAAAGGCATGGATGTTAACAAAATGATTGTTTTTATTTTAAGCTATTAAGTTTTGGACTAATTGGTTATAAAACTATCGCTAACCAAAACATAATTTGGTTCCTGGAAGTGTGGCCCAGGTTTGAGATTATGTGTCAGGGACAATACTGATGAGATTATTAACAGAAGCATAAAGGTCCTAGAGGAGGCTGTTGTCGAGGTCATAAAAGAAAGCAAGCAGAAATGGTAGAGGAAGCTAGGAAAAATGGGATCTTTGTTACATAATAGTGGAAAGTTTGGCAACATGATTGTCTGCAATAATTTGGCAAATGGTAAATATACCTAATGAATGTATTGATCCAGTTTAGAATATTTTCAGACAGAATGTGGAAAGTGCCAACTGATAATAGATTGAGGATAACTTTGAAACTATCTTGAAAGAATTGAATAAAGACTTGTAGAGTGCCAGGTTATGAATGGAAAATGATAGCAACAAAGAAACATAGGATTCAAAAAAAAGATTCACTCTGAGGAATACTGTTGGCTTAAAGATACAATCAGAGGACTTGAAAAATACAAATTAAATGCTAATACACGCATTAGAAAAACAGAAATTTATGAAAATACTGCAAGATATTATGAAGAATTTTGTCAAATTTTCAAAAAGTTAAAGTGTCCTAAATGAAGCTAACTGAAGAACATAAAAGTTCGAGTTGAAAAGTACAAGCATTCAGCCAGAAGTAGAGACATCTGGTGAATGCAAGCATTGAATATAACGACTCTTCTACCGTAACTGACGGCAGCAAAGAAAGAATAGGAGAAGACAGAGCCCAAACTGTCAGAGGCAGGTAAAAAGTACATGTAGAGAATTACAAAATGGTTGAAAATTTACATAAACTAGAGAGCTCCTATAAAACTCAGAATAAAATTAGAGCCCATGTCTATTCTTTCCTACTTATGCTGCACATCGAGTTTTTCTGGAGAAATATAAGCTGTCAATGGAGGCACATATTAAGCAAACTAAACTCTTCAAAGATATGTTAATCAAACACTACCAATGAAAGGATTCCTAACTTAGAAGATCTCCCTTTTGTCCTTTACAGTAAAAGAGAAAGAATCTTAGATGACACATCAAAAATGTGCCAGTGTGTAAACCTTTTCCTTCACATAATGAGACATGGGCCAGTGTCTGAAAGTGGGTCTCATGCTAGTCCTACAGAGCCAGCCAAAATGTCCAACAGAACATTTATTCTGGGTTTAGACTGTGAGGCAGTTGTTGTTAGGTACAGTCGAGTCAGCTCCAACTCATAGCAACCTTAAGTATAACAAAAAACCTTCCCCTGTCCTGCACCATCCTCACAATCATTGCTGTGTTTGAGCCCATTGTGGCAGCCATTATGTCAATCCATCTCACTAAGGGTTCACCTCTTTTCCACTGACTCTCTACTTTACCAAGCATGATGTCTTTCTTCAGTCATTGGTACCTTCTGATGACGTGTTCAAAATAAGTGAGACAAGTCTCGCTATCCTTGCTTTTAAGGACCATTCTGGTTGTACTTACTCCAAGACAGATTTATTTATTCTTCTGGCAGTCCATTCTTCTTGCAGTATATTCAATATTGCTTGTCAACATCACGATTCTAATGAGTCACTTCTTCTTTGGTCTTCCTTTTTCATTGTCTAAGGAGGTAGTTACCAATAAAAAGAAAACTACTCTTTAACAAGTGAGGAATAGATTGGGTTGTGCCAAAGATTTCAGGCCTTTGCAACATGGATTCTCATGAGTGCACCTTTTTACAAATGTCTGCCTATATCAGATCATTTTTTAACATCTTCTCAAATATAGAGGTTATGGGCCTCAACAACTTATTGCTTCTATTCCTGATAGAGATTATCATTAAGAGAATCTCACCTGGTTTACATATTGAATGAGGGAACTGCTTTTTACTTATTAAGGAAAGATTCATGGAAACCTTCATTTGACATTTAATTCTGAGTTGTGTGATTCGAAAAATAGAGAACAACCACAAATGAAGGCTACTTCAAGAAGAGTCCTTCTGTAGATTATTATTTTGTTTCCTGTAGCTCACATAAACAGTGAATAATTTAGAAATTAGGATAAATGTTATTTTGAATAAATAATTGTATCAGGATTTTCCAGAGAAACAGAATTTTCGTATGCATATGTATATACACACACACGCACACACAGAGGATATATATCATATTGGTTTTATTTTAAAGGCTTAAAAAAATTTTTTTTTATAGAGATCAAAGTTTATTAGCACTTACCAGGGATGGGAGGGCGGGGAAAAGGGGGGTTAACAGTGATGGAAAAATTTCATTGATTAAGGGTAGGGTTGCACAGCTGATTGTTGTCAATAAATCGTATACCTGTAAAAAGTTGAATTGACAAAAGTTGTGTGACAGATATATTTACAACCACACACACACACACAAAAGAGTAGCTGTTGAGGCTGCTTATGTACAGTCAAACACCTCATGGGATTTGGTTTCTTGGGTTGGATGTTTAGGGTCATGGTTTCATGGGACATCCCACCTAATTGACCTAATAAGGTGTTTAGTGCTCTGATTCTACCTCCTAGTACGTTGCATAGTGCCTGAGGTCTTCGAAGCTTGCAAGCGGCCATCCAAAGCACAATAATTAGTCTTTATTCACCTGGAGCAACAGAGGAAGGAGGAGAGTCAGTAATAGAAGGAGGAAATGGAATTTGTGGTTAATTACCTCCATGAGCAAGTGCCTCCTTTGCCATGAGACCAGAAGAGATGGATGGTGCCTGACCACCATTGCTGACCATCTTGATCAAAGATTCTATAGAAGAATCCTGATCAAAAGCGGTAAAATGCAGAATGGCATTTCAAATTCTCATGAAATCCAGACTTTCTGGAGCCACGGAGGCTGGATAAACCCCTGAAACTATTGCCTTGAGATAATCCTAAACCTTAAACCAAAAATATCCCCTGAAGTCTTCTTAAAACTAAACAATAGTTTAGCTTAACTAGTAAAGATGCCTTAAGTATCACGCTTTTTTAAAGAATTGTCTATATGGGATCAAACTGACAACAGCAACTAGAAAGATTACATAGGAAATTTAGGGGCAGTGAGTTTATGTTAATGGGGGAGGAACAACTAGGAAAAGGAGGGTGAGAATGGTTGCACAACTTGAAGAATATAATCAATGTCACTGAATTGTACATGTAGAAATTGTATGTTTTGCTGTATATATTCTCAACATCTATAACAAATAAAATAAATTAAAACACACACACAGGACTCAATCACTACTCTTGGGCCTGCATAACTTCAAAGGACACATATTAAGTATTGTCCAAATGCTAGTGGACACATATCATGCTCAGAGTAGTTGGTTCTCTTGAATCCTTTTGTTGTTGTTGGGAGTTTATTTTTCATCACCTTTTCAGTCTCTTCTCTTGCTATGGGTCTGTTCAGATTTTCAACATCACTTTGTGATAGTTTGGGTAGGTAGTGAGTTTCTAGAAATTTATCCATTTCCTCTAGGTTTTCAAATTTGTTGGAGTATAGTTTTTCATAATACTTTCTTATGATCCTTTTTATTTCAGTTGGGTCTGTTGTAATGTCCCCCATTTCATTTCTTATTTGGGTTATTTGCATCCTCTCCTGTTTTTCTTTTGTCAGTGTGGCCAGTGGTTTGTCGATTTTGTTGATTCTTTCAAAGAACCAGCTTTTGGTTTTATTGATTCTTTCTATTGTTTTTCTATTCTCTATTTCACTTATTTCTGTTCTGGTCTTTATTATTTCCTCTCTTCTAGCGGGCTGTGGGCTTCTTTTACTGTTCTCTTTTTATTTGTTTGAGTTATGTAGTTAATATTTTGATTTTGTCCCTTTCTTCTTTTTTGATGTGTGTATCTATTGCTATAAATTGTCCTCTGAGGACTGCCTTTGCTGTGTCCCAAAGGTTTTGGTATGATGTATTTTCATTCTCATTTGATTCTAGGAATTTTTTTGATTCCATCTCTGATTTCTTCTACTACCTTGTGGTTTGTAAGCAGGGTGTTATTCAGTTTCCAAGTAATTTTTTTTTTCCTTGCTCTTTCTGTTGTTAATTTCTACCTTGATGGCATTGTGGTCAGAGAAGATGCTTTGTATTATCTCAACGTTTTGGATCTTGTTGACAATTGCTCTGTCACCTAAGATGTGGTCTATTCTGGAGAACCTTCCATGTGCATTGGAAAAGAATGTGTACTTTGCAGCTGTAGGGTGGAGTGTTCTATATATGTCTATGAGGTCAAGTTGGCTGATGGTGCCCTTTAGGTCTTCTGTATCTTTGTTGAGTTTCTTTTTAGTTGTTCTGTCCTTTACCAAGAGTGGTGTGTTGAAGTCTCCTACTATTATTGTGGAACTGTCAATTTCTCTTTTCAGTGCTGTTAGAGTTTGATTTATGTATTTTGGAGCCCTGTCATTGGGTGCGTAGATTTTTATTATGGTTATGCCTTCATGATGGATCATCCCCTTAATCATTATATAGTGTTCTTCTTTGTCTTTTATGGTGGATTTTGTTTTAAAATCTATTTTATCTGAGATTAGTATTGCCATCTGAGATTAGTATTGCCATCTGAGATTAGTATTAGTTGTTTGCTTAACATAATTTTTTCCATCCTTTGATTTTAAATAAATTTACATCTTTGTTCCTAAGGTTTGTCTCTTGTAGACAGTATATTGCTGGGTCCTGTTTTTTTTTTTTTAATCCATTCTGTCACTCTTTATGGGTGCATTTAGGCCATTTACATTCATGTAATTATTGATAGGTCTGAGTTTATTCATGTCATTTTGTAGTGCTTTTTTGGTGGTATTGACGTTTTTTTTGTTCCTCTTACTCTCCTGTGCTAAATACCTTTTGCTTGTGGATTTTTCTTTTCATTTCTTTTCTTTTTGTAGGATTTGTTTTTACTGAGACTTTATGTTTTTCCTCCTTATTTTTATGAGTAGGTTTGTTAACTGTCTTTGTGGTTACCTTGAAATTTACCCATATCTTCCTGTGTTTGAAGCAGTCTATTACACTTGGTAGTGCCTTGCCTTCCTCTCCATTAGAAGGTTCTATATCTACACTGTTTATTCCCTCTTTTATTGTTCCGATGTTGTTGTCATTTACAGATTAACTTCTCTGATTCCCTGTTTTATTTCTTTTGGTTTTGGATAGTCTTGAGTGTTCATTTCCTAGATTGGTATCTGGCTGGTACAATCCTGCATCCTAGATTCAGCCTGTGAGCTGATGTTGTTTGTTCTCAGATTGAAGGACTCCCTTTAATAATTCTTATCAGTTTGGTTTGGTTTTTACAAAGTCCCTTAATTTCTGTTTATCTGAAAATGTCCTAATTTCACCATCATATTTGAATGAGAGTTTTACAGGATATATTATTCTTGGCTGGCAATTTTTTCTTTCAAAGTTTTATGTATGTCATCCCATTGCCTTCTTGCCTGTATGGTTTCTGCAGAATAATCTGAGTTTAGTCTTATTGTTTCTCCTCTGTATGTGACTTTTTGTTTTTCTCAAGCCACTCTCAGGATTCTTTATTTGTCTTTGATTTTGGCAAATGTGATTATGATACACCTTAGTGATTTTCTTTTGGGGTCTATCTTATATGGGGCTCATTGAAGTTTCTTGGATGGCCAGCTTTTCATCTTTCATGATATTGGGAAAGTTTTCTTTCAGCAGTTCTTCATTGATCCTCTCTGTGTTTTCTGTTTTCTCCCCTGTTCTGGAACTCCGATCACTCACAGATTTTTGCTTTTGATTGTATCCCACATAATTCTCAGGGTCTCTTCATTTTTCTTAGTTCTTTTTTCTGATATTTCCTCAAACAGAGTTGTATACACGTGTTTGTCTTCAATTCTGCTGATCCTGTCTTCCACTGTTTCAAACCTGCTCCTCAGCCCTTCTATGACACTGCCCATTTCTGAAATCTTGCTGCTTCTGTTTTGGATTTCTAATTGTTTTTGTATGACGTCTAGTTTTGAATTTATTTTGGCACTTTGTTCCTGCATTATTTTCCTGAATTCTTCCTTTTTTTTTTTTTTGGCTGTATTTTCCATGAATTTGTCTATTTTTTCCTCATTTTTGTCTGCTTTTTGCTTCAACTCTTGGATAGCTCTGAATATTAGAGATTTGAATTCCCTATCAGGTAGTTCTAGTGCCTTTTCTTCCACTGGAAAGTCATCTGGTGTTTTATTTTGGATCCCTACTGGAACCATCCTGTCCTGTTTTTGTAAGTGTTTTGATATTGTCTGCTGTCTTTGGGGCATTCAGTAGTTATTTTCCTTGTGTATTGGTTGTAGGTTGGTTTGTTTTGCCCTGATTTTTTGTTTTATTTGGCTATGTCTGAGCAGGCGGGCTGTGTGTTCTTTGTTGTTTGCTCATCTTTTTATTTGGCTATGTCTGAGCAGGCGGGCTGTGTGTTCTTTGTTGTTTGCTCATCTTTGGGCACGATACTTTTCACCTCCTTCTCCAATTGGCAGGGTCAGTCGCTCCGATATGGTACAGCAGGACAGGTCTAGCTGAAGAGGAGTTGCTGGGGTGGGTTGTTTGTGGCACGTACTAGGGCTAACAGGGCGGGCCAAGAATCATTGCAGGGCAGGTTCCGGTAGGCCATGCCTGTGCTGCTTGGGGATCTGATGTTCAGTGCATGGTGCAGGTAGGCAAGATGGAGGGGGGAGATTGTGATGTGTAGAGCTAAGATAGGTATGGGAAAGCGTAGAGAGAGGAGAGAGAAACAGGAGCCAAAAACATACAAACAAACAAAAAAGAGTGCCAGGGGAGCTTGCCATTGGAGTGGTGAGATGAGAGGCTGAGAAATGGAGAAAAACAAAAAGGAGAAGAAGAAAAAAAAGAAAAGAAAAGAATGAATAAATAAAATTAGAAAGAAAAAAGAAAAGAAAAGCCCCCAGGGATCCCACTGGTACAGTTGTGATGTATGGGGAAGGTGCTCCCAGGCTATGAAGTACAGCCTGGCTAGAAGGGATAGAGGTGTCACTCAGCGCCAGGTATTCAGGAGAAAGGAAGAGAAGGTAAGTATAGAGAGATGAGAAACTGAGTAATGAAAAAAGACAAAAAGGGAAAAAGAGAGAAAAGAAAACAAAACAATTAAAAAAAAGAGAACAAGAACCCCCCCCCCCCCAAAAAAAAAAAACAGAAAAAAAGAACAAGAAAAAAGAAATGCCCTCATTGATTCCTCTGCGCATCTGTGAAAACTGAGGGGGTAGATCTCAAGGCCGCACAGTACTGCCCAACTAGAATGGGCTCCCAATTAGAGGAAAAAAAAAGAAAGCAAACAATTCAAAACAAGCAAACAGAAAAAAAGCCCCGGGATCCCACCAGCATGGCAGCACTAGACGGGAAGCAGTTTCACCTTCAGGTGGTGTTTCACAGCCTTTCAGGAAGAAGCAAGGATGGCTCACGGAGCCAAGTATTTGAGAGAAAAGATGGGGAGGTGATGAGAGGTATGGAAGAAATCAAAAGAAGTGGAAAAAAGCAACACCAGTAGCCAACAAATGGCACTCAGGGAGCCAGCCAGTGTGGACAAGTGGAATCCAAGTAGCACTGGGGTGAAACTTGTGCTTCCCAGATAAAAGACTGTGGCCGCAAGTAAGCAGAGGAGGCCGAGTGGGGGTGAAGAAGGGTGGGGTGAGAAAGCATATATCACTGGTTACCAGTTGTTCTGTCTCCTGCTGGCAGCTCCATGAAGCTGCTTTCCAGTACCCCCTGTTCACTGATCTGCGATAGGAGTCCAAGATGGAGGATCTGTGCTGTGTTAGCTGATAGGGGACCTCTGCATATATCTCTCTTCGCTCTGTTCTCTGTCAGTTTCTTATTCCATTTGGTGCTTGGCTGAGTTCTTTATCTCTTCATTTGATGCTTAGGGTTTCAGGATTGACGTTTTCTCTGTTTGGCTTAGTTTTTCAGATCTTTGCTGTGGAGGGACGGCGGGGTGCTTCTGTCTATAGCACCATGTTGTCCAGAAGTCAAAAGTTTTTTTTTTTAATTTTATATTTTATTTTATCTAGTCTTTTTATTTATTTTGTTGTTGTTGAGAATATATACAGTAAAACATACATCAATTCAATTGTTCCTACATGTACAACTCAGCAACATTGATTACATTCTTTGAGTTGTGCAGCTATTCTCACCCTCCTTTTCTGAGTTGTCCTTTCCTCATTAACATAAACTCACTGCCCCATAAAGTTTCTGTCTAACCTTTCAAGTTGCTGTTGTCAGTTTGATCACATACAGATAGTTCTTAAAAGTTCTTAAACGCTCAAGGTAGACATTTTTTTATTAGTTAAGCTAGACTATCGTTTAGTTTTAAGAAGACTTCAGGGAATATTTTATCTTTAAAGTTTAAAGATTAACTCCGAGCAATAGTTTTAAGAGTTCATCCAGCCCCCATGGCTCCAGAAAGTCTGGAGACCATGATAATTTTAAATTCTGTTCTGCATTTCCCCCTTTTGATTAGGATTCTTCTATAGAATCTTTTATCGGAGTGTTCAGTAATGGTAGCTGGGCACCATCCAGTTCTGATCTCATGGCAAAGGAGGCAGTTGTTCATGGATGCAATTAGCCACACATTGCATGTCCTCCTCCTATGCTTCATATTCCTTCCTTTGTTGCCCCAGGTGAATAGAGACCAACTATCATGACTTGAATGGCCGCTTGCAAGTTATTAAGACCCCAGGCACTATGCAATGAACTAGGAGCTAGAACAGAAGCACTAAACATGTTATTAGGTCAGTTAACTGGAATGTCCCATGAAACCATGACCCCAAACCTCCAAATCAAAGAATTAAATTTCATGAGGTTTTTGGTAGTACATAAGCAACCTCTCAGCAGGTACTCTCTCTCTCTCTCTTTTTTTTTTTTATTTTTGGTCATTGTTGTAAATATATCTATCACACAACTTCTGCCAATTCAACTTTTTATAGGTGTACAACTTATTGACAGCAATGACAATAATCAGCTGTACAACCCTACCCTTATTCAATGTGACTTTTCCATTACTGTTAACCACCCCCTTCCTTTCCCCCTCTCTCTTGCTCCTGGTAACCACTAATAAATTTTGATCTCTATACATTTGCCTTTTCTTGTCTTTTTATATGAGTGAGATCATACAACATTTGTCCTTTTGTGATTGAATTATTCAGTACAACGTCTTCCAGATCCCTCCATATTGTAGCATGAATCAAGACTTTGTTTCTCCTACTGACTGAGTAGTATTCCATTGTATGTATGTACCCCGTTTTTTTATTCCTTCCTCTGTTGATGAGCATTTAAGTTTTGTCCACTTTTGGCTATTATGATCACTGTTCCAGTGAACACTGGTATACAAATCTCTTTTATTTTAAAGATCTATTTTAACGAATTGGCTCATACCACTGTGGGAACCCTCAAGACTGAGATCCATAGGGAAGGCTGTCAGGCTGGAAACTGAGGCAGTAGTTAATGTTGCAGTCTTGAGACAGAATTTCTTCTTCTCTGGGAAACATCAAATTTTGCTCTTAAGGCTTTTCAACAGATTGAATGAGGCCCACCTTCATTATCAAGGGCAGTCTCCTTTACTTAAAGTTAATTGATTATAGATGTTAACCACATCTACAAAATACCTTCACAGCAACACCTAGATTTGTGTTTGATTAAATAACTGAGTACGATAGCCTAGCCAAGTTGACACATAAATCTAACTATTACAATAATTCTGTTTATATTTTCAAAATGTTCTGATGGTGTAAAAACAATTGGAAAGGACTGGAGTAAACCATACATTTGATTCAGAAAGTCAAGATTTTCCTTTGAATTTAAACACAGTAAAAGCATAGTTCAAATATTTCAAATATCTAAGATAAAACTGTTGGTCTCTACTCATCCAGAGCAAAAGACAAAGAAGCAAACCAAAGATGCAGAGAATAAATGAGTCTGCAGGACTAATAGTCTACAGGAACAACAGCTTCATCTACACCGAGACCAGAACTAGATCATTCCCGGCTACCACTATCAACCTTTCTGCTCAAGAACACAATAGATGGATCCTGGAGAAAAATATGGAACAGAACTAAAATTCTTAAAAAGTCCAGAATTACTGGACTGGTTGAGACTAGAGGAATCCGCTTCCCCCACCAGACTGTCTCTCTGAGATACCCTTTAAACTTTGAACTGAAACTCCTTCCAGAGGTCACCTTTCAGCTAAATACCAGATTGACTCACAAAATAAAGACTATCACCCATGGGTACTGTGCTCCTTTAAAAAATCATCTATGTGAAACTAAATGGTCAACATATACTCTAAAGCAAAGGTGAAAAGCTAAGGGGGGCAGGGAAACTAGATTACTGGTAGTGGAACAACCAGAATAGAAATAATGAGAATGCTGACACATTGTGAAAAATATAACTAATGTCACTGAACAATTTGTGTAGAAATTGTTAAATGGAAAACTAATTTGTTGTGTAACTTTTATAAAAAATGCAATAAAATATTATTTAAAAAAAATTCTGGAGGAAAAATGAATCTTTTAGCTTAGCAATATGTATTTTTTATTTTATTTTATTGTGCTTTAGGTGAAAGTCTACAGCAAATTAGTTTCTCATTCAAAAATTTATACACAAATTATTCTGTAACATTGGTTGCAATCCCTGCAATGTGTTAGCAGCCTCCTCCTTTCCACCCCAGGTTCCGCATATCCATTTATCCCGTTTTCCTGGCCCTTCCTGCCGTCCTGTCTTTGCTTTTGGGCAGGCATTGCCCATTTGGTCTTGTATACTTGATTTAACTAAGAAGCACTTTCCTTGTGTGCGTTATTGTTTGTTTTATAGGACTGTCTAATCTTTGGCTGAAAGGTGGACTTCAGGAGTGGCTTTAGTTCTGAGTTAGCAGTGTGTCCCGGATCCATAGTATCGGGTTTCCTCCAGTCTCTGTCAGACCAGTAAACCTTGGTGGTTGGTTTTTTGTGTATGTTTGTGAATTTGAATTTTGTTCTACATTTTTCTCTTTCTCTGTCCGAGATCCTTTATTGTGATCCCTGTCAGGGTGGTAAGTGGTGGTAGCCAGGCACCATCTTTTGACTTGTTAAATAATGCCTCAGTTTACATGTCTGTCGTCTGTCTTTTCTTGCTAATGAAATATCTATAGCATTTATGTTTGATGCTTTATTTTCTCTAAAAAATAAATTGCTCTCATAAAAATGTATCTGCTTTCTGAACCAGACTCAGTCACAGTCAAAAGTCAGTATACAAAACCTCAAACAGTGAAAGAGTGGACGTAAAATGCAAAATGAACCTTAAATCACTTCATTTAAATGTTTAGGAGAAAGAACGTTGCAGGCTTGGTAGGTGAACCTGTTCCCTTTATAGATATTCTCAACCAAATAATCACTAAATGCTCTGTTAAACTGCCCCAGTTTACAACACATGTTCCTAGTTTGTTGGAGCTCTACATCCCCAGATATGTGCTGAGACACAGCCTATCCACATTGCCACTATATGCGTAAGTTGTCAAATGAATTGTTCTCTAACCACTAAGACACCTAAGGGAATTGAAGTCTTATAGCTTTACTCAGTTATGTACAGAATAAAGGTCATAAAAAGGCCCCAAAACTTTAATAATCTTCTTAGGTATATGCTTTGTATCAGCATTCCTGTTAGCATTTTCCCATCAGTAACTTAACCTTTTATTTGCTGCACACTTTCATGTTAAAATAAATAAACAAAAGCAAGGTCATCCAGAGAACTTTGCAAGCATTATTTAAGCTTTCTTCTCCATCAAACTGAATGCTACATTCTGCTTAAGGGACTGAGTATACACAACAATATGACTCTACCATGTACTCAGATATAACTTGCATAAATGACAGTAAAATATTTTAGCAGATAGCTAAAATCCAAAGGAATGAACATACTCTAGATGGCATGAACATACTATATGACAGAAAGCATTAATACTGCCTCCATCCTATAGAAATAAACTGTCTTCTCCTTTTGAATGTAAAACCTACTTCTCCTATTATCTTTGGTGTTATTTTCTTTTGTCTTTTTTTTTTTTTTTTTTAGATTACTCAAAAATAAATAAATAAATAAATGAATAATAAGCTGGGAGGATTTAGTGTTTCCTAAAATAAGAGGTGGTGATGTGATTACTGTTCTTTGTATTAATCTACTGGAGTGTTTAGGTTAGTTGTACCTGTGTCCACTTCAAGTGTCATTTAATATCAGTTCCTGGGTGGTGCAAATGGTTAGCACATTCAGCTGCTAAATGAAAGTTTGGTGGTTTGAATCCACCCTGAGGTGCCTTAGAAGAAAGGCCTGGTGATCTATTTCTGAAAAATCAACTGTTGAAAACTCTGTGGAGCACAATTCTACTCCAATGCACATGGGGTTGCTACAAGTCTGAATTGACTCAATGGCAACTTTTTTTTTTTTTTTTAATATGATCTGCAGGCTTCTGAGATGGAGAAAAGTCGTTGGTTATATAGTATCGGTATAAGGACTGGAAAACAGAAATCCCCTAGAAATTCAAGCAGAAGGACATAATGGACATAATACAAGGAACTCAGTGCTTACCAGTTGTTGAAATACCTGAAGGAGCAAAGATCCGGGAAGGATATCTCTAGCTCTTAGGTTTGTCACCTGTGGCCTTCCAGTTCAGAAGCTACAGCAAATCACTGCCAATGGTCACCCTGCTGTCATGTGTTTTGCACAGAAGCAGTGGAGGATCCTTTAATACTTTGCACCTGAGCACGTCTTTGTTGTATGTATTGCTATCGAAAAAGAAAAATGGCTTCTTTCTTAAGCCATGTAAAACTCTTGCAAGGAACCTCCATAGTAGAATCTAAACCAAAACCTATCTGGCAAATGATTCTAGTGAAATTCAGTGAAGGTTTTACACATAAAATATTGAAAATCAGGCAGGAGTTCTCCTGCCAAGAGAATGAAAGTGTTTATATTTTCTTCATTTATTCATTAATTCAACAAATATTTACTGAGCAACTGATATGTAATGGTACGATTTTAGGAGCTAGGACTATATCACTTAACAAAATAGACAACAATCCCCCTCTCAAAGAGCTTACAGTCTTGTGGATATTTGATTTCAGGGAATTAAAATATCCTAATAAAATTAAGAATTGAAAAGTACGTTAAGGGATATTGAACGTAGTCTAATCTATTGGGTCTAACGATTCTAAATAGAGTAACAAAAGTTTAAGTGCTTGCAGCAAAAAAAAAAAAAAAAAAGTTAGCTATTTATAATGAAATAATTTAATAAAAATAATCTACATCTAATGACTCATTTTTATTAACAAACTCAGTACAGTATATTAGCATAGAAGTGGTGAGGGAAGGATCAGACTCCACTTTTCATCTAATACAACATCGGGTAGAATGTAGTTGTTACATAAGGTATTATTTTATTGTTAATTTTAAATATTTTTCATTCAGTCATTCAGTATTTTCCTTTTTTTTACTTACTGTATGTAAGAGTTATGTTTTTGAATCATTATATCTTTTTTAAAACCCCAAAATACAAATTTTCATGAGTTAAAAAATTTTTGATTATCTAGTGCAATGTTCTTATTCTTAAGAGTTTTCTGCAGATGTAGTTAGTGTTAAAGCGTTATGTCTGCCACTAATTCATTTTTTTCAGCAAACATACACAGGAAGATAGATGAGTATATGGAGACAGAGATAAAAATAAATCTAGCAAAATATTAACAATTGGTAAACATTGATGAGCAATATATGGGTGATATTGTAATATTTTTGCAACACTTTGGTGGGTTTAAAATTTTCAAAAGAAATATGTAGATCAAAATATGAAGGCAAACATAAATATATGGAAAAATAGATTTTTGGAATGGAAATTTTAAGATTAATGAAATCTGAGCATGCCCTTGCTAGGCTCCTGAGGCATTTGGACGCATATAGTATTTATCCAGAGATGGAGAATTGTCAGATTCAATACAAATACAAAAGTGCAAGAAAGTTCATTTGTTAAACCAGTGGACCAAGCAATGTAAGTTGAATAAGGAGGGAAATGAATAAAAGAGAGGGCTAATGGATTGGAAGATTGGGAAAGATTGGGAATTCTGATCAGGTTCAAAGAACAATTAGGCGAAAACAAGTGTTAAGAGCAACCACAAGGGAGAGGAGATTGTGTCCAAGAGACCCCTAACACATGCATGTTTAATATTATGAATGAGGCATACTATGAACAATATTATCAACATTTAAATGGTCATTTAAAAATACCATTATCTGTGGTCTCCAAACTAAATTAATATGAAAACTTTAAGCCATTTACAGCCTTTTAGGTAGAAACTCAAGTATAGGCCTAGGCATTTACTTATTTTTTCCTTTTGGTCCGATTCCATTGTTTAAAATAATTATTTTCTATTCTTTGTTTTGGAGAATTTGGGGCTCATTCTCTTTTCAAAAGATTGCATACTTAGAATGATATCTAATATTTTTAATATCTCAGTATTGAATTCTTATACATATATTTGCTTTCTCTATAAAAGGAAAAAAATCTATTTCTTGTAAAGCAGTTATCATTTACTATCATGGCCTAAAAGGCCAGTTGAAAAGATATTTGGTCAGCTGTCTATGCTAATATTAATAAAAAGACTCATGAAATCTTAATAAAAATAAGTCAAAGATATTTATCGTTAATCATTCTGATTTGTACTTCATATATATTAGCATATGAAATAACAGAAGTAATAGAAATTGAGTGTATTGAAGCTAAGTCATATAAAAGATATTTTAGTATTTGAATATCCAAGTCAGTGGGTTTCTTCATTGTTTAGTCCCCATAATTCAGTGCTGGTTTATGTATCTCGGATTGTTATGAAGAATATTAATATTGTCCCTTCAATAAGGTATAGTTCAGTCACATCAAAAGTCACAAGAAAAGATCATTTGTTCTCAAGATTATAGGAATCAGAGGACAAGTTAAGCCTTATTATGTAGATATATTAAATAAATCAAATAAGCAAATAAGAGATAGAGACAAGTAAAGGTTATTATTGATACTGAAAAAGACCAATGTTGATCTATTCCAAAGTCTATTTGGTGCCCAGTATTTGAAATAATAACTGTAAGAGAGAAATACTGTTGCACAAATACTTTGTATATGGAATCATGTGTGCCCTTGCATTCTTTTTTTGTCCTGACCACAATCTTCATAGAATTTATCCTATTCTGAAAAGGGTCCTAGAACAACAATTTTTTTAAAATAAAACTGCAATTTTCAACATTTCCAGTGAGCTAACGGTTGTTAAATCCTCTTTAAATATTAATTTCAGGAGGAAAAAATGCTTATTTACTTACTGCAGAATAATCCCAATACTAAATGTTAAGCAAATTTTAATTATATGTTAAGTGTGTTTTATTTTATTGCAGTTAAATTACATTATGAATAAAGTAGCCAAATAAAGTAACTGAGTTCACTGTTCATTTATGTCCAGCTAATATTTCTTTGACTAAAGTCTTCAAACTCAGTTTTGATATATCTAAGCTGATGGTATAAAAATTGAGACTGAAATAATAATAGACTGCCCCCTGTATAAGTAATTCAAGAAGCAGTGAAGAAATGTACTAGCAGTACTCTGTTTCCAGCACACACACATACACAGTTTTTCTTCATTTCATGTATCATTCAATTGTAGAAGCTTCTAAGGTAACCTGAGAGTGTAGTGTTTTCAATTGTCTAACGTTAAATCTGAATTGGTGGTCAATAAAAACTGAACAATCAGTACACATGTTTAAATGATTATAATTGGGTGTAGGTCATTACCCTGCCCAAGGCATTCTGGCTTAACATCTAAGAGACTCAACTGAGTAAGTTCCTTACCAAGTGTTCTAAATGGTTGCTAAAGTCATTAGTGAAGGGAATTACATTCGGTGAATAAAAAGGCTAAAGTACAAAGCAAATGAGAGAAGTTTCAGCATTTTTATTTATGTACGTGAACTACTAATTATCTTTATTTGTCTTGACATCTTCCTTGAAATTGTAGCCCTTGGTTACTTCACAAAGTTCTATTCACCAATATTTTATGCTACAGATTTTGTGCGTATCATGGAGATGTCTCCAAGTTCAGGCGGAAGAAGGGAGAAAGCTATGGGATAAAATAAGCAACAAAGTATACTTAGAGAATCTTTGCTATTGAAGAAAAGAAGAGAAAGTAAAAAAGATGGCGTATGTAAAGCTGGGAAAATCAAATCACAATTGCTTACTACCAGAGTCAGGCTACCCGCTGCCACTAAGTCGATTCTGACTCATAGCGACCCCATAGGACAGAGTAGAACTGCCCCATAGAGTTTCCACGGAGATGCTGGTGGATTCAAACTGTCAACCCTTTGGTTAGCACCGGAGCTTTTAACCACTGTGCCACAAGATGAAGCAGAACACTTACAAACAGAGGTATATGTAGAAAGCAGCTGCTATTACTGATTTTGTGTATTTTAAAGTAGGTCATGGGGATACGTTTTGGAACCAAAACAGATTCTTAATAGAAATGTAAGTGCATTATACTTATGGAAAGTTCATGTTCATATAAAGATGGTGTTTTGATAAAAAAATTGTCATAACCATAAATTAAGCATGTAATAACAGTATTTTAATTGTATTTATTTTATTCCTCTGTTTTTATTTTATTTATTCTACCTTGCTTCTTTCTATGCTTATTCTGGTTAACTAAGCATGTTTTGCCACTCAGCAGACATAGTGCCCTCAGAGAAAACAAAATCACATTTTAATCATAGTTCTGTATAAAGAGAATGAATTATTTATTTTGGAATCTGTATATTCTCTCTCTATAGTATTCACTATTTCTTTGCCATCTTGGGAGTTTTTCTGCTTTACATTTCTGTTTTATTGAGGTATAATTCACATATCATAAAATTTACCCTTTATGGTTTTTTAGTATATTCACAAAATTGTGCAACCATCACCACTATCTAATCCCAGAACATTTTTGTAATCCAAAAAGGAAATCTCGTGGTTCATCCAAGTTATAGCGTGTAACATATTTCATTCTTTTTAACGACTGAAAAATAATTCTGTTGTATGAATATACCACATTTTGTTTATTCATTTATCCATTGACAGACATTTGGCCTGTTTCTACTCTTTAGCTATTATGAATAATGCTGCTATGAACATTCATGTACAAGTTTTTGTGCGCACATAAGATTTTTTAGTTCATTTGGGTACATATCTAAGAATGAAATTGCTGGGTCATATAGTAACTCCATGTTCAATTTTTTGAGGAAGTGCCAAATTGTTTTCCAAAGCAGCTGCACCATTTTACATTCCCACCAGCAATGTATGAGGGTTCTGATTCTTCATATCCTCACCATCACTTATGGTTTTCTGTCTATTTCTACTGTTTCATGGATTTTAATATTTTACAAACTAAATTCTGTTTTGTTTGTCTGGGTAAATACAATTCAATTCTTCCCCCTTCTCCTCCTCCTCTTTGTTCCTCTCCATAAGGAAATTTTTATACTTTCCAGTAGGTTAAGTACTTTAGTAAATATCCTAAACTGGTATCTTATTTAATATTCACAACAACCTTATATGATAGCTATTATTATGTCAATTTGTAGAATTAAAAAGAAAAAAAAAAAAAACACAGAAAGAGGTTAAAAAAAAATTCCCACAAACACAGACATTTGATGGCAAAACCTGGATTTGAACCCATTCAGCTTCTGGAGCCCACAGTTTAAACCTCACCTCATACTCTTACTTTTGTCATTATTTACCCTTGGTTTTGTTTTTTTTTTTTTGTAATGACTTTTTCCTGATGATAAGCAACCCATCGACACTCAGATATCATCAACTTCCCTGACATCTCCTGCAGCACTGAGAGGCATTCTGATAGCTGTGAGCTACAGTGATTCCAGGGCCTCCCTCTCAGGAGTTCCTTCAGAGTCTCAGCATAGGAGGAGGAGGATTTCTTTGAACTATGGATGGAGGAGTGTTCCTCAGCCCTCATGAAAACTGGCTAGCAGTTCAGCATGCAGAACAAGAAAGAGATTTTGGTCTGTGTAACAATAGATTCTCCATAGGGAAGGAGTGGCTGGTAGATCTGAACTGCCAACTCTTTTGATTCCCATTCATAGCATGCCGTGACTCTTAACCACTGCACCACTAAGGTTCCATATATTCTATACAAAATCATTTTACCTTATGCAAAACAGGTGATAATTATGAAAAATTAGTATTTGCCTCTAAAATAAATTTTTACTTGGCAGATCTAAATTATAGTATTTTAAAATGAATCTTCTTTCAGAGAAGATAATAATTATATTTATGTTTATTTAGAACCTACTAAATAAAAGACAATATGTTAAATGTTTACATAATGTATTTATTTACCCCTCTAAGTTTACTATTATGTATTACATATGCAAAAACAGAGGTGTAGGAGGCAGAGCCAACATTGTGCTATAGATAGAAGCACCACATCCCTTCACAGCAAAGACCTGAAAAACT
This sequence comes from Dugong dugon, assembly GCA_030035585.1. Classification (NCBI taxonomy): domain Eukaryota; kingdom Metazoa; phylum Chordata; class Mammalia; order Sirenia; family Dugongidae; genus Dugong; species Dugong dugon. The sequence continues at coordinate 33,550,887 of CM057475.1, read as the reverse complement.
AAGTAAAACAGAGACAAACATTAAGTGTCAAATGAAGAGATAAAGAACTCAACCAAGCACCGAATGGAATAAGAAACTGACAGAGAATAGAGAGCAAGGAGAGTTACCAGCAGAGGTCCCCTATCAGCTAATGCAGCATGAATCCACCATCTTGAATTCCTGTTGGAGATCGGCAGACAGGGAGTAAGGGAAAGCAGATTCATGGAGCTCCCAGCAGGAGACAGATCACCCAGTAACCAGTGAGACACCCTGCCTCCCCCTGCTCAGCTTTTGCCACTTCCTGGCTGGCCAATCTGCAGCTTCCCGGTGGGTCAATTCCGGGCTTCCCAGAGGCCTGATTCACAGATACTAAGCAGGCTGACTCCCAGCTTCCCGGAGGGCCGACCTGCAGCTTCTCAGTGGCCGATTTCTAGCTTCCCAGCAGGGCCATCTGGGGCATCCCAGCAGGCTGATTCACTGCTTCCTAGTAGGTCGATTTCCAGCTTCCTAGAGGGCCAATTCACTGCTTTCCAGAGGGCCAATCCACTGCTTCCCAGAGGGCCAATCCGTGGCTTCCTGGCAGGCCAATTTGATGCTTCCCATTCAAATGGCCAACAGACACATGAGAAAATTCTCCAAATCACTAGCCATTAGAGAAATGCAAATTAAAACCACAGTGAGATACCATCTCACCCTGGCATTACTGGCACTCAAGAAAATTGAAAATAACAGATGTTGGAGAGGCTGTGGGGAGACCGGAACTCTTATATACTGCTGGTGGGAATGCAAAATGATACAACCATTTTGGAAAATGATATGGCGCTTCCTTAGAGAGCTAGAAATAGAAATACCATAGGATCCAGCAATCCCACTCATAGGAATATAGCCGAGAGAAATAAGAGCCATCACACAAATAGACATATGTACACCCGTGTTCATTGAAGCGTTGTTCACAATAGCAAAAAGATGGAAACAACCTAGATGCCCATCAACAGATGAATGGATAAACAATCTGTGGTACACACACACAATGGAGTATTATGCAACGATAAACAATGATGAATCTGTGAAGCATCTCATAACAAGGATGAAACTGGAGGACATTATGCTGAGTGAAGTAAATCAATCACAAAAGGACAAATATTGTATGAGACCCCTACTTCAAAACTCATGAAAAAGCTTACACACAAAAAGAAACAATCCTTTTTGGTTACAAGGGATGGGAGGGGTATGGAGGAATACTAAAGAGAAAATAGATAAGTGGTTAACTTTGGTGAAGGGTAAGATAGTACACAATACTGGGGAAGCCAGCACAACTTGTACAAGGAAAGGTTATGGAATCTCCATAGACACATCCAAACTCCCTGAGGGACTGAATTGCTGGGCAGAGGGCTGTGGAGACCATGGTCTCGGGGAACATCTAGCTCAATTGGCCTAACACTGTTTACAAAGAAAGTGTTCTGCATTCTGCCTTGGTGAGTAGTGTCTGGGGTCTTAAAAGCCTGTGAGCACCCATCTAAGATACTCCACTGGTCTCACCCCCTCGGGAGCAAGGGAGAATGAAGAAAACAAGATACAAGGAAAAGATTAGTCCAAAAGACTAATAGACCACAACTACCATGGCCTCCACCAGACTGAGTCCAGTACAAATAGATGGAGCCTGGCTACCACCACTGACTGCTCTGAACAGGATCACAGCAGAGGGTCCCGGACAGAGCTGGAGAAAAATGTAGAACAAAATTCTAATTCACAAAAAAAGACCAGACTTACTGGCCTGACAGAGACTGGAGAAACCCTGAGAGTATGGCCTCCGGGCACCCTTTTAGCACAGTAATGAAGTCACTCCTGAGGTTCACCCTTCAGCCAAAGATTAGACAGCCCCATAAGATGAAACAAGACTAATTGGGCATGACAGTCCAATGACAAGGACTAGAAGGCAAGAGGGGACAGGAAAGCTGATAATAGGGAACCCAAGGTTGAGAAGAGACAGTGTTGACATGTCATGGTGTGGTTAACCATTGTCATAAAACAATATGCGTACTGTTTAATGAGAAACCATTTGTTCTGTAAACCTTCATCTAAAGTAGAATAATAATAATAATTTTAAAAAAGACCAGACTTACTGGCCTGACAGACTGGACAAACCCTAAGAGTATGGCCCTGGACACCATTTTAGCTCAGTAATGAAGTCACTCCTGAGGTTCACTTATTAGCCAAAGATAAGACAGACCCATAGGACAAAACCAGACTAAAGGAGAGTACCAGCAAAGGGGCAATGACTAGAAGGCAGGAGGGGACAGGAAAACTGGTAATAGGGAACCCAGGGTCAAGAAGGGAGAGTGTTGACATGTCATGGGGTTGTTAACCAATGTCATCAAACAGTGTACATAGAAGAAGCTAGTTTGTTCTGTAAACTTTCACCTACAGTACAATAAAAATAAATAAATAAATAAAACAACAAAAACAGAGGTATAAAGAAATTACATGACTACTCAAATCTTGTAGCTACATAATCTTCTATTTGGGACTTAACATCAGTCTTCGTGACTACGAAGTCCAAATTTTAACAAGGAATAAATACTGTTTCTCAATGTTATGATGCAAGCTTCCTTGCCTCACAGCCAATTTCCAAGTGATGCAAAAGAAAAAATATCAAGGAACTCAAATGTCCAAGTTATTGTTTGGTTGATTGACAATTTTTACTTTCGACGAATTTGTTACATTATTTATGAAATACTGAGGTGGTGGAGTGGTAGAATTCTCACCTTTTGTGCAGAGGACTCAGGTTTGATTTCTGGCCAATGTACCTCATGTGCAGTCACCATCCATCTGTCAGTGGAGGCTTTTGTGGTGCTATGACACTGAACAGGTTTCAGCAGAACTTACAGACTAAGAGGGACTATGAAGAAAGGCCTGGCAGTCTACTTCTGAAAATCAGCCAGTGAAAAACCTGTGGATCACAACAGTTCAATCTGCAACTGATCACGGGGATGTTTCAGGACTGGGGAGCATTCTGTTCCCTATGCATGGGGTCACCACAAGCCAGGGGTTGATTCTGCCAGCTAACATCATCATCTAGGAAATACAAGAAATTTGTTGTAATGCTTAAGAGAATAGGAAAGATCTGGCCCCTCTTGTCCTATAATGAGATGATTTTATGGATAATCTAGATGGGAAGGCAGTCTCATGTTTTCTTAGGTGCCTATTTAAATTTATACAAAAGTCTTCAATATTTTAATAACCCAGTATGTAAATGAAAAATTAGGTTTCTTTTGTACTTGTAATTGGCTGAACAGATAAGTAGTGATATAAAATTCAGTCTGATGTTTTTGTGGGTTTTCATTTTTTCCTAAAAAAATCTGTTTCCTTCAAAGTAATACCCTCTTCATTAGAAAATAGTTATTTTGAATATTTAAAGGATGAGATAAATGTTAATCATTTCAGGTTATGCACTCTGGAGAGAATCATGAGGCTTAGAATCAATAATGCTTATGCACATAATTTAACCCAATCATTAAGAGATTGTTAAAAGCTATCACATTTGTTTTGCTGCAATTTACAAAATTATGGGAAAAAAATAAATGTTTAGAGTTAACACTGTAATCACTGAGGTTCAGTAAGGCCACATCTTCATCTTTGTTACTATTCAATTAGAATCATCTTGGAGTCTAAAGAGTATAGGAAATGGTACATTTATAAACATAAATGTTTAAACGTGATTTTATAAGGAATGAATAACTATACTCCATATGGTAATCTTAGTGAATATTTATCAGGATTTAAAAACAGCACAACGTAATACTCATAATTCTTCCCGGGCAATTCTGACATGTTTATAATAGTATCTCCTTCAATAGAACTCAAAATGTGCCAGTGAGTGGCAGGGAAAAAAATCCTGAAAAATAATAAATGAATCAGGGGGCAGAGCCAACATGGAGCCTTAGTCAGATGCACCATGCTGACCTTCTGCAGCAAAGACCGGAAAAACTAAGTAAAATAGATACAAATGTAAATTCTGAAACCCTAAGCATCAAATGAAGGGTTAAAGAACTAGTTCAAACACTGAATATAAAAGGAAACTGATGGAAAACAGAGAACAAGGAGAGATATGGAATGGAGGTACCCTGCCAACTAACACAGCACAGTGCTGCCATCTTGGAAAACAGCCAGCAAGGACCCTGGACAGGGAGTAAGAGAAGGCAACTTCGTGGAGTTTCCAACAGGAGACAGAGCATGTGGTAACCAGAAAAACACACTTTCTCACCCTTCATCCTTCTGTCCCATGCAGCACCTCCTATTCTTCCCAACAGAGCCGTTAGCCAGCTGCCACCCCGAGCCCTCTACGACCTCACCCACCAGCTCCTGCCAGGGCTTTTTTTTCCCTCTTTTTTCTTCCTTTCTTCCTTTTCTTTCTCCCTCCCACCTAGCCTTGTTTGCCACCTCCACACCCCTTCCCAACGGGCCACACTGCACCTCTCAGTTAGAAAGCCAACTGCCACAGCCACCTTGGGTCTGCCCCACTCCCACCAGCTGACTCCTGTCATGTGATTTTTTTTCTTACCTTTCTTTCTTTTCTTTTCCCCTCTCACCTAGCCCCATATACCAACTTCACCTGTTCCGATGGACCACACTGTGCAGCTCGACCAGATAGCTGCTGGCGTGCCATCACCCTGGGTCTGCTCTGCTCCTACCCACTGGCTCCTGCCATGCCATGTTTTCCTTTTCTTACTTTTCTTTCTTTCTGTCACATAGCAGCCATACACCACCTCCACCCCTTCTCAATGGGCCATGTTGCACCACTTGACTAGAGAGCCACCAGCCTGCCACTGCCTCAAGTCCACCCCACCACCACCTGCTGGCTCCCAACGTGCCATTTTTCTTCCCTTTTCTTTCTCCCTCCCACCTAGCCCCATACGCTACCCCAGCCCCTTCTGGTCATGCTCCCACCTGCTGGCTCCTGCTTTGGCATTTTAAAAGATTTTTTAATATATTTTTTCTTTTTTTTCCCCTTTCTTCCTTTTTTTCCCCTCTCACCTAGCCCTGTATGGCACTTTCACCCCTTCCAGCCAGGCCACCCCATGCTGTCTTGGCTAGAGAGCCACCAGCCCTTGGCCACCTCAGTTTGACCCACTCCCACCTGCCGGCTTCCTCTTTGCTGCTATTTCTTTTTTTTTGTTGCTTTTTTTTACTTTCTCTTCTTTCTTCCTCCCATCTAGCCCCGTACATCATCTCTCCTTTCCAACTGGCTCTCAGGTCTGCCATGCTTCCACTCACTGGCCCCGACCATGCCACCAGTTTTATTTATTTATTTATTTTTAATTTTATTATTTAACCTTTTCTTTTCTCTTTCTTCCCTTTCTTTTTCCCTCCAACCTAGCCCTGTATACCACCTCCACCCCCTGTCACCAGACCCCCCTCCACCATCACAGCTACAGAGCCACCAGCATACCACCATACCTGTCTGTCCAGCCCCCACCCACAGATTCCCACTGTGCAGCCATTTTTTTCTTCTCTTTCTTTTCTTTCCGCTCCCATCTGGCCCTATAAGTCATCTCCCCTCCCTTCCCACTGGCCCTCAGGGCAGTTCACCCGCACTTGCTGGGCCCCACTGTACAGCCAGTTTTTCAAATTTATTTATTTATTTATTTTAGTTTTATTTTTCTATTTTCCTCTCTTTCTTCCTTTTCTTTCCTCCTTCTACCTAGCCTTATACACAATCCCTCCTTCCTGCTAGACCCTTCCATGCCACTGTGGCTAGAAACCACTGGTGCACCAGCCCACCACTACAACTACCCCAGTTCTCCTCTACGACCATCTGCAGCCCCCACCACGCCTCCATTCTTTTTATTCCTTTCTTTTCATTCTCACTCTCACCTAGCCCAGTACATCACCTCCCCTCACTTGCCACCAGCAACAAGGTCACCCCCACTTCCACTGGCTGGCCATTCCATGTCACCATTTTTTTCATATTTCTCTTTATCTTTTCTCTTTTTACTTTTTCATTCTCTGCCACATCTAGCCCCATACACCATTCCCCCTTCCCCCCCAGCTTCTGCAGTGCCATCACAGCTAAAGTGTCCCTGATGCTCAGGCCTGCTGCCTTAATGGGCCCACACTTCCCCTCCCCTCCCACCACATCATCAGCTTCTGAATGGTGGGAAATGAGCCTATATTATTTCCCATCTGATACCCCACCTATCTAGTGAAAGGCTGTGAATGCTCCCATACCAGTCGACTGACATCTGGAGGCAGACAGCACCCACTCAGTCCACCCTTGGTCACATTGCCAAACCAGTGTAGAGAGAAGTGGCTCACCCTGTCTGCTGCTGCCCAGTCTGCCTGGACAAGTTGGTGAGAGCTCTCATGTCCACAGACAACAAGCAGCACCTGCCCACCTAGCCATACCAAAACAAAACAAAAAGCAGGATGAAACAAATGAACATACAATCAATAAATAAAGAAAATGATATCTTAATGTCTTGGAGACAGCAGACAACATCAAAACATATAAAAAAGCAGGACAAGATGGCTCAGAAAGTGACCAAAATGATCAGATGACCTCCTGGTAGAAAAAAAGGCAGTAGAACTACCTGATATGGAATTCAAAAGACTAATATTTAGGGGTCTCCAAGAGATAAGTAAACAGATCAAGGAAAACACAGATAAAACCAAGGAAAAAAATAGAAAAAATCATGGAAAACACAGACAAAACCAAAGAAAACATACCCCAAATCAAAGAAAACACAGACAAAGCAAAAGAAGAATTCAGGAAAATAATACAAGAACAAAATGTCAAAATAAATAATAAATAATTAGAAATCATACAAAACAAACAACTAGAAACCCAAAAGATAAGCAACGAAATTGAGAAATGGACAACTCACTAGAAGGTCTTGGGAGCAAATGTGAAACTATGGAATACAGAATCACTGAAATTGAAGACAAGTCCATGGGTGCCACTTTGAGTAAAGATCAGAGAAAAGAATGAATAAAATCTGACAACTATGTGGGACACAATCAAGAGCAAAAAATCTGAGAGTGATTGAAGTTCCAGAACAGGGCAAGAAAATGGAAGACACTGAGAAGATTGTTGACTATTCTCTGGCAGAAAACATCTAAAATATAATGAAAGTTGAAAAGTTGACACTCCAAGAAGCTCAACAAACCCCATATAGAATATACATCAAAAGAAATTCACCAAGACATATCGTAACAATAGTCGCCAAAACCAAAGACAAAGAAAGAATCCTGAGAGCAGATTGAGAAAAATAAAAAGTCACTTACAAAGGCGAAACAATAAGACTAAGCCCTGATTACTCAGCAGAAACTACGCAGGCAAGAAGGAAATGGGGTGACATATATGAAACCTTGAAAGAAAAAACGTTGCTAACAAAAAATAATATATCCTGCGAAACTCTCAAATACTATGGCAAAGTTAGGAAATTTTCAACTAAGTAGAAATTGAGGGAATTCTTAAAAACCAAACTAAACTTACAATAAATATTAAAAAGAGTACTTAGGTTAGAGAACTAATAACATTATACAATAACCAGAGTCTAGGACACAGGAGAGCATCAGCCGGATACCAATCTAGGTTTTAAAAAAGAAAAAAGAAACTCATTGCCTTTGAGTCGATTCTTACTTACAGCAACCCTATAGGACATAGTAGAACTGACCCATAGGGTTTCCAAGGAACGGCTGGTGGATTTGAACTGCCGAGCTTTTGGTTAGCAGCCAAACTCTTAACCACTGCACCACCAGGGCCCCAGCCTAGGTAAAAAACTAATTAATAAAACAAAGCTAAAAGACTTGAAACGGGGAAACAGAGATGTCAATCTGTAAATAACAACAATGTCTAAACAATAAAAGTGGGCAAAATAATGTAGGTAAAGCACTTTCAAATGGAGAGGAGATCAAGGCAATATCAAGTAATAAAGACTGGTTCAAACTTAGGAAGATAAGGGTAAATTTCAAGGTAACTTTGAAGAATGTTAATAAAGCTACTCATGAGGACAAAAAAGAAAAACATAAAGACTCAGTAAACATAAAATCTTTAATAATGAAAGAAAGGGAAATAAAATCCACAAATAAAAGGAACTCAGCACAAGAAAGAGGAACAAAGAAAACATCAACACCACAAAAAAAGTACAACAATATGACAGAAATAAACTCATACTTATTGATAATCATACTGAATGTAAATGGCTTAAATGCACGTGTAAAAAGAGAGAGTGGTAGAATGGATTGAAAAACACAACTCATCAACATACTGTCCACAAGAGACACACCTTAGACACAAAGGCATAAATATATTAAAAATCAAAAGATGGAGAAAACATACAAAATAAATAGTAACCAAAAAAGGGCAGGGGTTGCAATATTAATCTCAGATAAAATAGACTTTAAGCAAAATCAACCATAAGACACAAGGAAGGGCATTATATAATGATTAAAGGGACAATCTACCAAGAAGACACACCATAATAAATATCTATGCAACCAATGACAGGGCCCCAAAATACATAAAACAAATTAACAGCTGAAAAGAGAAATAGACAGTTCCACAATAATAGTATGAGACTTCAACACAACACTCTTGGTAAAGGACAGAACATCTGGAAAGAAATTCAATAAAGATACAAAAGATCTAAAGGCCAAAATCAACCAACTTGACCTTGCAGACATATATAGAACAGTCTACCCAACAGCAGCAAAGCGTACATTTTTTTCCAACACACACAGAACATTCTCCAGAATAGATAGCATTTGAGGCCACAAAGCAACACCCAGAAAATTCAAAATGTGGAAATAATACAAAGCATTCTCTCTAATCACAACACCATAAAAGTAGAAATCAATAATAGGAGGATAAAGGAAAAAAATCAATTACATGGAAACTGAATAACACTGAGCTTAAAAACAACTTAGTAACATAAAAAATCAAAGAGGAAATGAAAAAAAATCCAAGAGTCAAATGAGAGTGAAAACACATCATACCAAAACCTTTTGGACACAGCAAAGACAGTGCTCACAGGTCAATTAATAGCGATAAACATACAGTTCAAAAGAGAAGAATGGGCCAAAATCAAAATGTTAGCCCTACAACTCAAACAAATAGAAAGAAAATAGTGAAAGCAGCCCACAAGCACTAGAAGAAAGTTATAAAGATTAAAACAGAAAAATATGAAATAGAGAACCGAAAAACAATAGAAAGAATCAACAAGACCAGAAGTTAGTTCTTTGAAAAGATCAACAAATTCGACAAACTATTGATCCAAATGAATAAGTATGGTAAAAGGATACAACCCTGACATGCACCCTTCCTGACTTTAAAACATGCAGTATCCCCTTGTTCCTTTCGAATGACTGCCCCTTGATCTATGTACAGGTTCCTCACGAGCACAGTTTAGTGTTCTGAAATTCCCATTATTCAAAGTGTTATCCATAATTTGTTATGATCCACACAGTTGAATGCCTTTGCAGAGTCAATAAAACACAGGTAAACATCTTTCTGGTATTCTGTGCTTTCATCCAAGATCCATCTGACAACAGCAATGTTATTCCACATTCCATGTCCTCTTCTGAATCCGGCTTCTGGCAGTTCCCTGTCAATGTACTGCTGCAACCACTTTTGAATGATCGTCAGCAAAATTTTACTTGCATATGATATTAGTGAAATTGTTCGACAATTTCCACATTCTGTTGGATCACCTTTGTTTGGAATAGGCATAAATCTAGATCTCTTCCATTTGGTTGGCTGGGTAGCTGTCTTCCAAATTTCTTGGCATAGATGAATAAGCACCTACAGTGCTGCACCCATTTGTGGAAACATCTAAATTGGTATTCCAACAATTCCTGTAGATCTGCTTTTCACAATTCCCTTCAGTGCAGCTTGGACTTCTTCCTTTAGTGCCATCAGTTCTTGATCATATGCCACTTCCTGAAATGTTTAAACATCCAGCAATTCTTTTGGTACAGTGACTGCATATTCTTTCCATCTTCTTTTGATGCTTCCTGTGTTTTTTAGTATTTTCCCTGAAGAATCCTTTACTATTGCAACTCAAGGCTTGAATTTTTCTTCAGTTCTATCAGCTTGAGAAATGTTGAGCATGTGCTTTTGGTTTTCTAACTCCAGGTCTTTGCATGTTTTATTATAATATTTAACTTTGTCTTCTTGAGCTGCCCTTTGATATCTTCTGTTCAGCTCTTTTATTTCATCATTTCTTTCATTCACTTTAGCTACTCGACGTTCAAGAACAAGTTCAAGAGTCTCTTCTGACATCCACTTTGGTCTTTTTTTCTTTCCTGTCTTCTTATTACTATTTATTATTTTTTTATTATGCTTTAGGTGAAGGTTTACAGAGCTAATTAGTTTCTCATTGATCAATTAATACACATATTGTTTTGTGACATTGGTTGCCAACCCTGTGATAAATCAACACCGCCCTCTTGTCGACCTTGGGTTCCACACTTCTTTCGTCCAGCTTTCCTGTCACCTCTGGGCTTCTTGTCCTTGTACCTGGGCTGGTATGTCCATATAGTCTCATATACATGGTTGAGCTACATATATTATTGTTTGTGGGTCTGTCTAATCTTTGGCTGAAGAGTGAACCTCAGGAGTGACTTCAATACTGAGTTAAAAGGGTGTCCAGGGGCCATATTCTCAGGGTTTCTCCAGTCTCTGTCAAACCAGTAAGTCTGGTCTTTTTTGTGAGTTAGTTTTGTTCTACATTTTTCTGTTGCTCTGTCTGGGACCGCCTATTGTGATCTCTGTCAGAGCAGTCAGTGGTGGTAGCTGGACACTATCCAGTTGTGCTGGACCCAGTCTGGTGGAGGCTGTGGTGGATGTGGTCCATTAGTCCTTTGGACTAGTCTTTCCCTTGTGTCTGGTTTTCTTCATTCTCCCTGGCACCAAATGGGGTGGGACCAGTAGATGTATATTAGAAGGCTGATCACAAGCTTTTAAGACCCCAGATGCTAGTCAACAAAGTAGGTTGTAGAACATTTTCTTCACAAACTGTTATGCCAATTGAGCTACATGTCTCCTGAGACCATGGTCCCCAGCCCTCATCCCAATAACTCAATCCCTATGGGAGTTTGGATGTGTCTGCGAAGCTTCTATGACTTTGCCTTGGTCAAGCTGTGCTAGCTTCCCCAATATTGTTCACTGTCTTACCCTTCACCAAAGTTACCACTTACCTACTGTCTAGTTAGTGTTTTTTCCCTCCCCACCCTTTCCTCCCTCGTAACCATCAAAGATTATTTCTTTCTGTGTGTAAACCTTTCCATGAGTTTTTATTATAGTGATCTCATACAATATTTGTCCTTTCGTGATTGACTTATTTTACTTAGTATAACGCCCTCCAGATTTATCCATGTTGTAAGATATTCTTTTCATTTTATCTACTCTACCTTCAAAAGCAAGTTTCAGAGTCTCCTCTGACATCCATTTAAGTCTTTTTTCTTTCCTGTCTTTTTAATAACTTTTTGCTTTCTTCATGTACAATGTCCTTGATGTCATTCAGCAACTCGTCTGGTCTTCAGTCATTAGTGTTCAGTGTGTCGAATGTATTCTTGAGATGGTCTCTAAACTCATTTGGGAGGTATGCAAGGTCATATTTTGGGTCTCAGGGACTTGCTCTAATTTTCTTCAGCTTCAACTTGAACTTGGATAGGAGCAACTGATGGTCTGTTCCTCAGCTGGCCCCTGGCCTAGTTCTGACTGATGATACTGAGCTTTTCCATTGTCTTTTTCCACAGGTGTGGTCAATTTGATTATTGTATATTCCATCTGGTGAGATCCATGTATATAGTTACCTCTTATGTTGTTAAAAAAGGTATTTGCAATGAAGAAGCTGTTGGTCTTGCAAAATTCTATCATGTGCTCTCCAGCATTTCTATCACCAAGGCCATATTTTCCAACTACTTATCCTTCTTCTTTGTTTTCAGATTTCACATTCCAATCACCAGTAATTATCAATGTATCTTCTTTGCATGTTTGATCAATTTCAGACTGCAGCCGTTGGTTAAACTCTTTAATTTCTTCATCTTTTGGCATTAGCTGTTGGTATTTAAATTCTAATAATGATCTTATTAACTGATCTTCTTTGTAGATGAATGGATATTATTCCTGTCACTAACAGCGCTGTATTTAAGGATAGATATTGAAATGTTCTTTTTGACAATGAATGTGATGCCATTCCTCTTCACTTTGTTATTCCCGGCAGAGTAGACTGTATGATTGTCTGAATCAAAATTCAAATACCAGTCCATTTCAACTCACTAATGCCTAGGATATTGATCTTCATGCAGTCCTTTTCGTTTTTGAAGACTTCCAATTTTACTATATGCATCCTTCGTACATTCCACATTCTGGTTATTAATGGATCTTTGCAGCTGTTTCTTCTTCTTTTGAGTCACGTCACATCAGCAAATGAAGATTCCGAAAGCTTTACTCTATCCATGTCATTAAGATCGACTTTATTTTGATTAGGCAGCTCTTCTCCAATTGTATTTTGATTCTCTTCCAACCTGAGGGTTTCATCTTCTGGCATTATACCTGGCAATGTTCGACTGCTATTCATAAGGTTTTCACTGGCCAATTTTTTCAGAAGTAGACCTCTAGGTCCTTCTTCCTAGTCTGTCTTGGTCTGGAAGCTCCACTTAAACCTGTCCACCCTGGTTTACCCTGGTGATATTTGAAATACCAGTGACATAACTTCCAGCCTCACAGCAACACCAAGCCATTACAGTATGACAAACTGAAAGATGGGTGGGGGTGAAAAATTGTACTCTAACAATTTTGAGAACCTAGAGTTAATTGTCAAATTTCTATAAACACACTACCTATGTAAACTAATACAAATTGAGATAGAAAATCTGAACAGACTCATAACAAGAGAAAAGATTGAAGAGGTTATAAACCTCCCCCCTAAAACAAGCAAACAAGAAAAACCTGTCCCAGATGGCTTCACCGGAGAATTCTGCTAATCATTTAAAGAAGATCTCACACTGGAACTACTCAAACTATATCAGAGCATAGAAAAGGAAGAAATACTCCCAAGTTCATTCTTAGAAGCCAGCATAAACCTGATACCAATGCCAGGCAAAGACACCACACAAAAAGAAAATTACTGACCAATATCTCTCATGAATATAGATGAAAAAATTCCTTTAAAAAATTCTAGCCAATAGAATTCAGCAACATATCAAAATAATACACCACAACCAAGTGGGATTCATACCAGGTATGCAAGGATGGTTCAACATTAGAAAACCAATCAAAGTAATCCACCATACAAATAAAACAAAAGTATCACTTGATCCTCTCAATCAATGGAGAAAAGGCATTTGATAAAGTCCAATATCTATTCCTAATAAAAACTCTCAGTAAAACAGGAATAGAAGGGAAATTCCTCAGCATAATAAAAAATGACCCTGACATCATTCTTGACTTAGTGGACAACACAACAAAATGCTGCCAGGTCCGGTTCCTGTGCCACCTTCACAATCATTGCTATGCTTGAGCCCATTGTTGGAGTCACTGTGTCAATCCATCTCATTGAGGGTCTTCCTCTTTTTCACTGACCCTCTACTTTACCAAGAATGATGTCCTTCTCCAGGGACTGGTCCCTCCTGATAACATGTCCAAAGTATGTGAAACGAAGTCTTGCTATCTTTGCTTCTAGGAAATGAAGTGTAAGAAGCAGTTGGTTTATTGTGTATTGGCCTTTTTTTTTTTTTTTTTGTTAACAGTTTCAAGATTTTAGCTACTGTATATCATCAGAGGAGTTAGCTTAATAAGCATCGCTTGAAAATGGACTCCACTATTAAATTATACATATATATATATATATATATATATGCACACACGTACACACATACATAATGGATTTCATATTAGTAAGAAGAGCAAGATCAGAGTGTAGGCTGATCCATGAAGACAGCTAGATTTTTGATATTTATGCCAAGGCAGAGATTCCATTGAAGATAAAAATAAATTATTTGCTGTTGTACTATGAAATCTCAAAGAGAGACTGTTGTAGCTAGCTGACTCATGATTAAATTACTCTGGATATTTGATGCACTGCTGTTTTAACATGTCAAACTTACAAATTCTGATCGAATTTATTCTTTTCAAACCGAAGTTTTTCTCTCCAAATTAAGAAGGCTTCCATGGTAGGGTGGCTGCATTGAAATTAAAAAGAGAAAATCAATTTGTTGTGTCATCTGATCAGAGAAACTATTAGTTTCAAGAATCTATATAGAAATCGTACTAGCTAAACTCATTAAAATGCTCTTAACTTTCATGGTGCCAAAAAAGTTGTGTACTAGATAAACAGAAAGTTGCATGAGACTTCTTATATTGTATTTTTGTGAGAGAATTTTTAAACTATTAATTATAAGTTAATTAATTTATTAGTTATTTCAATATATTTACTTTATTATTTACCAGAAAAATATTATATACAATGTGTGCATCATGGTTGTATCCTTTCATTATACTTATTCAATCTGTATACTGAGCAAATAATTTGAGAAGCTGGATTATATGAAGAAGAATCAGGCATCAGAATTGGAGGAAGACTCATTAAAAACCTGTGATATGCAGATGACACAATCTTGCTTGCCGAAAGTGAAGAGGACTTGAAGCACTTACTGATGAAAATCAAAGACCACGACCTTCATTATGGATTACACCTCCACATAAAGAAAACAAAAATCCTCAAAACTGGACCAAAACGCAATATCATGATAAACGGAGAAGATACTGAAGCTGTCAAGGATTTCATCTTACTTGGGTCCACAGTTAACGTCCATGGAAGCAGTGATCAAGAAATCTTCTGCAAAAGACCTCTTTAAAGAGTTCAAAAGCACAGATGTCACCTTCAAGACTAAGGTGTGCCTGATCCAAGCCATGATATTTTCAATTGCTTCCTATGCATACGATGGCTGGGCAATGAATAAGGAAGGCTGAAGAAGAATTGATGCCTTTGAATTATGGTGTTGGCAAAGAATATTAAATATACCATGGACTGCCAGAAGAACGAAAACCTGTCTTGGAAGAAGTACAGCCAGAATGCTACTTACAAGCGAGGATGGTGAGACTTCATTTCATGTACTTTGGACATGTTATCAGGAGGGATCAGTCCCTGGAAAAGCACATCATGCTTGGTAAGATAAAGTGTCAAAGAAAAAGAGGAAGACCCTCAATCAGATGGACTGACACAGTGGCTGCAACATCGGGCTCAAACGTAGCAATGACTGTGAGGATAGCGGAGGACCTGGTAGTGTTTTTTCTGTTCTACGTAGGGTCGCTATGAGTCGGAACTGACATAAAGGCACCTAACAACAATAGTATAATAAAATCTTTTCTATTATGGATTTTGATGTACAAATAGAGAAATAAAAGGGCCAATAATCATGCATTTAGCTTATACAGGCAAACAAACAATTCTTCATCCTTACGCTGAGGGTCAAAAAAAAAAAAAAAGAAGAAACAGGTTACATACTCACAGTGTTAAATGTTGTTATCAGAAGATGCTCTGAACTTCCAAAGGGACATGTGCTAATAAAGATTGCAGAAGTGGCTTCTCTGTTCTTCTAAAAGGCTGGGTTCATTATTAGCTTTTCTAACTCATATCTCCTAATTCTAAACCCATCCTTGTTGTAGTTGAAAGCATCATCTTGACAGATGACGGCTTTTGGAACTCTGTAAGGGCTGTCTTAACAGCAGTGATTGCGTTAGTTTAATATTCACCATGGTGCTGTGCTCATGGTGTGGTGTCAGTTATTCTGAAAAAAGAAAAGAAAGAATAACACAGGTTAGATACCCTAGAGCTTATTTTGGTTTCTGTCTCCTTGTCTCACTGTTTCTAGAAATCATGTTTGTTGTTTATTTATTTATTTATTTTTCTTCATCTGGAAAATAATCCTAAAATAAATTGCTCTCCTCTCGGATTCTCAGCCTTTCCACTGACATTCATTTCTCAAGAGGTTACTACCTTTCTAAGACATCTTTCTGTTGTATCTTGGAGTACTTGAAGATTCTATGATAAGTTATTTATCTACTACATTAACCTCAATAAATGAGACTAGAGCTTAACTTCTTTTTTAAATGCAATAATAAAAAACAAAAACCTGTTTTTTTAAAGTTTTTTCCCATACAAAAATTTATACATACTTTGTTATGTGACTCTAATTGCTCCCTCATACTGTGACAGCACACTTATCCTTTCCACCCCTGATTCCCCATGTCCATTCACCCAGCTCCTGACCCTCTCTGGCTTCCCAACTCACCTCTGGACAGAAGCTGCCCATTTAGTCTCTTGTAACTACTTGAGCTAAGAGGCACACTCCTCATGAGTATCACTTTATGTCCTGAAGTCTACTCCAATCCCTGTCTGAAGAGTTGGCCTTGGAAATTGTTTTAGTTCTGGGCTGATAGAAAATCCCGGGGCCATGCTTTCTGGGGTTTGTCCAGTCTCAGTCAGATCATTAAGTCTGGTCTTCTTACTAGAAGTTGAGTTCTGCACCCTACTTTTCTCCTGCTCCATATGGGACTCTCTGTTGTGTTCCCGGTCAGGACGGTCATTGGTGGTAGCCAGGCATGATCTAGTTCTTCTGGTCTCAGGCTGATGAAGTCTCTGGTTTATGTGGCCCTTTCTGTCTTTTGGGCTAATACTTTCCTTGTGTCTTTGGTGTTCTTCAATCTCCTTTACTCCAGGTGGTTGGGAACAATTGAGGCATCTTAAATGGCCACTTGCAAACTTTTAAGACCCCAGACGCCACTCACCAAAGTAGGATGCAGAACATTTTCTTAATAAGGTTTGTTATGCCAATTGACCTAGATGTCCCATGAAAGCATGGTCCCCAGACCCCTACCCTGCTACTGTGTCCCTCAAGGTGTTTGACTGTATTCAGGAAACTTCTTAGCTTTTGTTTAGTCCAGTTGTGCTGTCTTCCCCTGTAGTGTGTGCTGTCCTTACCTTCACCTAAGATAATTCTTATCTTCTATCTAGTTCGTAAATAACCCTCACCCTCCCTCCCCACCCTCGTAACCATCAAAGAATGTTTTCTTCTGTGTTTAAACCTTTCATTGAGTTCTTATAATAGTGGTCTTATACAATATTTGTCCTTCTGTGACTGACTAAATTCACTCAGCATAATGACCTCCAACTTCCTCCATGTTATAAGATGTTTCACAGCTTCATCATCGTTCTTCATTGTTGCATAATATTCCATTGTGCAGATATACCATAATTTGTTTATCCATTTGTCCCTCAGTGGGCACCTAGGTTTTTTCCATCTTTTTGCTATTATGAACAGTGCTGCAATGAACATGGTGTGCATATATCTATTCGTGTGATGGCTATTATTTCTCTAGTATATATTCCAAGGAGCAGGATTGCTGGATCATATGGTACTTTTATTTCTAGCTTTTTAAGGAAGCATCAAATCAATTTCCAAAGTGGTTGTACCCTTTTACATTCCCACCAACAATGTATAAGTGTTCCAGTCTCTCTACAACCTCTCCAACATTTATTATTTGATGTTTTTTGGATTAATGCTACCCTTGTTGGGGTGAGATGGTATCTGACTGTAGTTTTGATTTACATTTCTCTAATGGCTAATGATCGTGAGCATTTCTTCACGTGTTTGTTAGCCGCCTGAATGTCTTCTTTGGCAAAGTGCCTGTTCATATCCTTTGACCATTTTTTAATTGGGTTGTCTTTTTGTTGTTGAGGTTTTTGCAGTATGTTGTAGATTTCAGAGATTAGACGCTGATCGAATTTGTCATAGTCAAAAATTTTTTCCTTGTATGTAGAGTGTCTTTTTACTCTTTTGGTCAAGTCTTTTGATGAGCATAAGTGTTTGATTTTTAGGAGCTCCCAGTTATCTAGTTTCTCTTCTGGTGTTTGTGCATTGTTACTTATGGTTTATATTCTGTTTATGCTGTGTATTAGGGCTCCTAACATTGTCCTTATTTTTTTTCCTTAATCTTTATCTTTCTCGATTTTATATTTAGGTCTTTGATCCATTTTGAGTTATTTTTTGTGCATTGTGTGAGATATGGGTCTCATTTAGTTTTTTGCAGATGGATATCCAGTTATGCCAGCACCATTTGTTAAAGAGACTGTCTTTTCCCCAGTTAATGGACTTTGGGCCTTTGTCAAACATCAGCTTCTCATAGGTGGATGAATTTATGTCTCGATTCTCAATTCTGTTCCATTGGTCTATGTATCTGTTGTTGTACCAGTACCAGGCTGTTTTGACTACTGTGGCAGTATAATAGGTTCTAAAATCAGGTAGTATGAGGTCTCCCACTTTGTTCTTCTTCTTGAGTAATGCTTTACTTATCTGAGGTCTCTTCATTTTCCATATGAAGTTGGTGATTTGTTTCTCTATTTCATTAAAAAATGCCATTGGAATTTGGATCAGGATTGCATTGTATCTGTAGATCACTTTGGGTAGAATCAACATTTTCACAATGTTGAGTCTTCCTATCTATGAGCAAGGTATGTTTTTCCACTTCTGTAGGTCTCTTTTGGTTTCTTGCAGTAGTATGTTGTAGTTTTCATTGTATAGGTCTTTTACTTCTCTGGTTAGATTTATTCCTAAGTATTTTATCTTCTTGAGGGCTATTGTAAATGGTATTGATTTGGTGATTTCGTCTTCAAAGTTCTGTTTGTTGGTGTAAAGGACTCCAACTGATTTTGGTATATTTACCTTGTATCCTGATACTTTGCTGAAATCATCTATTAGTTATAGTAGTTTTCTTGTGGATTCCTTTAAAACCCTGTGTTTCCTGGAACTAGGTAAGCAAAGTATTCACTTTTCTGGATTTTTGTCTGTGTTCTATACTATTATGAATGTAAGAAGAATATATTTCTTTAATAGCTATCTGCGTTAAAAGTAGATTGTTTCCCATTTCCAGTAACATTGAAAGCATACAGATTACTGATCAACTCTGTCCTATAAAGAGCCCTAGTGATGCAGTGGTTAAGAGCTCATCTTTTAACCCAAAGTTTGGCTGTTTGAATCCACCAGCTACTCCTTGGAAACCCTATGGGTCAGTTCTACTATGTTCTGTAGGGTCGCTGTGAGTTGTAATCAACTCAGTGGCAATGGGTTTTGTCTTACAGAGGGGTCTACCCTTTATTTGTCCATCTTCCTGTCTTGCCAGGGAATTTAGCAAGAGAGGGGAGGAAAAACAACTGACTCGACATACGCAAACACAGAACTTACAGAGCTGTTTTGCCGTTTGATATTTCTGTATGTGAATTGCATTCTTTAAAAAAAGGAATTTTTTTTTCCTATTAACTTTAGGTTAAAAAGCCTCATAGTTGTCTTTTTTAAAGATTTTTCATAAAAATATATGCAGTTTTTTGTATAGATAAAGCTAAAATCGGAAAGTATAAGAGACAAATTTACTATCCACTTGCTTACTTCCCACTGAATAGTACAGATATATAATTTTTTTCATCCACACACTTTCATGATCATAACTATAGGTATATGCAGGTAATACTAATATTATTTAGGCTAAGAAATGATTGATTATGCTTTCCCCCAGCAATACATATCCAAATAATAGCAACTGGTTTGTACTGTACAAAGTTTGGAATTATTTGCTCATAATAGCCTGTTAATTGGTAGTATGATGATTTAGGCCAATTTAACATTTAATCACCATTCTCTAACCTGGTAACCAAGAGTAACTTAGAGATATCTTGACCATGCAACGTTAAAAAAAAAAGGTCAGTCTGGCCTGATATGATAGCCCAATACATACAGAATTAGAATAGAGATAAATGGGTAGAAAATTTTGTATACATTGTTTGGATTGTGTCAGAGAATATCCTATTTAAGGATGTTGAATTACAATTGAAAAGACAACTTGGACTGGGGGCAAACTGCAGTATTTTCCAGAGAGTAATGCATTTGAAATTGACAAGAAATTATAGTCTGCTTGAGAATGGAGAAGGAAAAAAATAAAAATAAAAACAAAACCAAAAAACTGTGTAACTAAAAATGGTAAGTGTAGGCAGAGTAATTATAGCTACCATACATTTTTGACCTATGTCTTTAATATTCTTGACAAGTTTAAGGAGAAATTTAATTAGTAGAACTTCCAAAGTTATTTTCTATTTAAAAAAAAAGAACAATAATGCTAACTTTTAATTATTGTCTGTCAGAAAAATAGAATGAGTTGGTAGTTAATTTTGTCAATAGTAAATCAGTTCAGAG
The DNA here is from genome assembly GCA_030035585.1 of Dugong dugon. Lineage (NCBI taxonomy): Eukaryota > Metazoa > Chordata > Mammalia > Sirenia > Dugongidae > Dugong > Dugong dugon. The sequence continues at coordinate 33,530,658 of CM057475.1, read as the reverse complement.
TTGACTATTTTTAAAGCATCATTCATGTATGTATTTTTGCAAAGATTCTCACTACTTACGAGGTATAATTAAGATCTCAAAAACCCTTCCAAATATTATTATATTTAATTCACTAAAGCCTTAAGAGATAACATTCGAAAACCTAAGCAACAGAGCAGAAGTGAGTTGGTCTTGTATTCATTTCAAATGTCCAGGGACTTCCTTTTGGAATGAGTTATAGAATTGCGTAGAGGATCAACCAAGTGTGAGTATCCATGATGACATAAGTTACTTATGTACATGACATAGTGTACTTAATGCAACAATATTTTGCCAGATTACTTAAGCAAAGTATCTGCTCTCTGTCCATTTATTTTCCATATGTTCTACAGAATTTCTTAAACTTTCGTGTATTAGAGTTCCTTGAAGTGTGCACTTAAAATGCAGATTCCTAGGTTCTACACACTAGAGGCCTACTTAGTTTTTCTTTTTACATTTTTTGAAGTGTACAGACCAATTTTACAGTAAAGTGTCCATCAATATGGTTTGTCTTATGATATAGTTTATGCACATTTGGCAGGAATGCCACAGAAGGGATATTCTCTTCTCAGTGCACCATCTGAAGAGGCACGTATCAATTTTTTCCATTACTAGTGATGTTAACGATGAAAAAGATCTGGGAAGGCTCCCAATGTGGACATTCTGTCAATTATGGACATTGCAAAGAATGGGAATTCCTGAACACTAAACCGTGCTTATGTGGAACCTATAGATAGACCAAGAATCAGTCGTTAGAACAGAACAAGGGGATACTGTGTGGTTTAAAATCAGGAAAGATGTGTGTCAAGATTGTATCCTTTCACCATACTTAGTCAATCTGTATGCTAGGCAAATAAACCAAGAAGTCAGACTATATGAAAAAGGATGAGGCATCAGGATTGGAGGAAGGCTCATTAACAACTTGCAATATGAAGATGATACAACCTTGTTTGCTGAAAGTGAAGAGGACTTGAAGCACTTACTGATGAATATCAAAGACTACAGCTTTCAGTATGGATTATACTTCAACATAAAGAAAACAAAAATCTGCACAAATGAGACCATTCAGCAACATCATGATAAATGAAGAAAAGATTGAAGTTGTCAAGGATTTCATTTTACTTGGATCCACAATCAACACCCATGGAAGCAGCACTCAAGAAACCAAATTATGTATTGCATTGGGCAAATCTGCTGCAAAAAACCTCTTCAAAGTGTTAAAAAGCAAAGATGTCATCTTGAGAACTAAGGTGTGCCTAACCCAAGCCATGGTATTTTTAATCATCTCATATCCATTGGAAAGCTGAAAAATGAATAAGGAAGACCTAAGAAGTATTGATGAATTTGAATTATGGTATGGGTGAAGAATACTGAATATTCCATGGACTGCCCTGGTGGTACAGTGGTTAAAACGGTTAGCTGCTAACTGAAAGTTCAGCAGTTCAAACTCACCAGCCACTCCAAGGGAGAAAGACGTGATGGTCTGCTTCTGTAAAGATTACAGCCTTGGTAAGCCTATGGGGCAGTTTAACTTTATCCTACAGCGTCACTATGAGGTGGAATTTACTCTATGGCAAGGGTTTTTTTTTGCTTTTTTTTTTTTTTTTGCCAGAAGTACAAACAAATCTGTCTTGGAAGAAGTACAGCCATAATGCTCCTTAGAAGCGAGGATGGCGAGCTTTCGTCTCATGTAGTTTGAACATATTATCAGGAGGGGCAAGTCCCTGGAGAAGGACATTGTCTTACTCATTTAGGGCTGCTATAACAGAAACACCACAAGTAGATGGCTTCAACAAACAGAAGTTTATTCTCTCACAGTCTAGTAGGCTAGAAGTCCAAATTCAGGGAGTCAGCTCCAGGCAAAGGCTTTCTCTTTCTGTCAGCTCTGGAGAAAACTCCTTCTCATCAATCTTCCCCTGGACTAGGAGCTTCTCAGCACAAGGACCCTGGGTCCATAGGACACACTCTGCTCCTGGCACTACTTTCTTGGTGATATGAGGTCCTCCTATGTCTCTGCTGACTTTTCTCTTTTATATTTCAAAAGAGATTGACTCAAAATACAACCTAATCTTGTAGATTGAATCCTGTCTCATTAACATAATTGCCTCCAAACCTGCCTTATTAACATCATGGAGGTAGGATTTACAACACACAGGAAAATCACATGAGATGATAAAATGGTGGACAATCACACAATACTGGGAATCTTGGCTTACCCAAGTTGACGCACATCTTTGGGAGACACAATGAGGAAGACCCTCAATGAGATGGATTGACACAGTGGCTGCAACAATGAGCTCAGACACAGCAACAATTGTGAGGCTGGGGCAGCACCAGGCAGCATTTGGGTCTGCTGTACATAGGGTTGTTATGAGTTGGAACTGACTTTACAGCACCTAACAACAACAACAACCAGTCAATCTGATGTTTTTAAAAGTCTTTTTTTTTAAACAAAAAGATGAATCATCTTAAGATTTCTGTCATTTATTTAACTCATGAAGGTTTATGCTTTCTACATTTGTAATATTTTACTGAAAGAGGTAATATATGCTATTAGGAATAATAAAAAGATCCTCTGGATTAAATTGTAGCTTCACCATTCATCTGCTGTATGACATAGGACAACACAACATTGTGAATATCAGTTTCTTTATTTGTAAAAGGGAGATATTAACATTTGTTCAGCATGCATTGCCATTTTGCGTATCAATTATGATAATTTTGGTAAATATAAACTGAAAAACATAATCTTATAAAATATTAGTTAATTATAATTATAGTTATTATAGTCAGGAACTAAAGGTATAGATCTCTTTGAATTTTAATTTCAAGGTAAAATATTCTGATCATATTCTTCAGTAGCATCATCTAGTTAACAAATAGATAACTGCATTAGAAGCATTTAGACAGCCAGATTTCTTAAATATCCCAAGAAACCGTTTTTACTTCAGTAATGTTGATTGATAAAATATTCTTAAGATAGAAATATTTATGTTTTTTAAATATTCTGTCATCACCTAATGTGCAGAATTAAGCCTCATTAAATAAAAAAACAAACAAACTCATTGCCATTGAGTCCATTCCAGCCCATAGCAACCCTGTGGGACAGAGCAAAACTGCCCCATAGGGTTTCCAAGGCTGTAATCTTTACAGGAGCAGATTGCCACATCTTTCTCCCGATGAGCAGCTGGTGGGTTCAAACCACTGACCTTTTCAGTTAGCAGCCAAGCTGTTAACCACTACACCACCAGGTCTCCTTAGCTTCAAAAAGAGATGTTTATTTCTTAAACTAATTTTCATTATTCATATGGTCATTTAGGTATAACAGTATTATTTTGTATGTGCAAAGTGGCAATAATATAGCTAGTGGGGTTAATCTCAGGGTCAAATGATAAAAAAAATTTTATGTAAATAATTAGTTTTATGTTGTTATTATGTGATTAAATAAAAGTTGTTTATATTTAGGTTCTTCCATTTATTTCAATTTGTTTTCCTTTTTGCTAGTTATTTTTCAACTAATAATTTGTTATCTTGAAGACATTTACTATATATTTTCCTCAATTAAATATTTTAGGCATTATAAATGATTTTATTATTGTATCTGCCAAAATTCAGCTTTATTAATATACATTTGATAAATATGTGGTCAATACATATCCTTTCAGAGCATCACATTGGGCATCTTCTAATAATTACGTATTTTGTTATTTATTATTGTAATACATAATTTATGGCCTGCCACTCACATGTCAGAATTTATCTCAATTTTTATTAGTTTATTTGACATTTTGTGAGTTTCAGTTTTGTTTCTCTTTTCATGGAGCTGCAGAAGCTGGGTGAACCCAAGGTCAGCAGGTCAGAGAGGGGCTCCCACTCATAGGCTGTGAAGGTCAATGAATTCCAAGATCAGCAGACAAGACTGTAAGGTTTCTCCTGATTCATGTAGCTGCAGGAGCTGACGAACCAAAGGTCAGCATGTCAGGGGACCGGACTCTTGCTCACAGGCTGAGAAGTTTGATGAATTCCAAGATCAACAGGTAAGCTGCTAGCTCAAGTCCCAAGAACTGGAGGTGAAACAACAAGAGGCAGCTACTGAGTCTGGAACAAGCCAAAAACCTGGGCAAGGCGAGCAGGCAGAAAGTAACCGGAGGAAGGCAGAGAGATGAAACTGAGGGGGGCGGTGAGCTGCCACAGGCCCTGCCTCCACCAGTACCACTCAGCAGATTCCTTCTTGGGGGTGATCACAACATTATACAATTGCTAAAACACTGAGAATAATGGCCTAGCCAAGTTGACATACAATCTTAACCATCACAGATATGAACAGACACTTCGCCAAAGAATACATTCAGGTGGCTAACAGACACATGAAGAAACACTCATGATCATTAGCCATTAGAGAAATGTAAATCAAAACTACAGTGAGATACCATCTCACCCCAACAAGGGTAGCATTAATCCAAAAAACACAAAGTAATAAATGTTTGAGAGGTTGTGGAGAGACTGGAACACTTATACACTGTTGGTGGGAATGTAAAATGGTACAACCACTTTGGAAATCGATTTGGCACTTCCTTAAAAAGCTAGAAATAAATGTACCATACAATCCAGCAATCCTGCTCCTTGGAATATATCCAAGAGAAATAAGAGCTGTCACACGAATAGATACATGCACACCCATATTCATTGCAGCACTGTTCAGGATGGAAAAAAGATGAAAATAACCTAGGTGCCCATCAACGGATGAATGGATAAACAAATTATGGTATATTCACACAACAGACTACTACACAATGATAAAGAACAATGATGAATCCGTGAAACGTAACATGGAGGAATCTGGAAGACATTATGCTGAGTGAATTTAGTCAGTCACAAAAGGACAAATATTGTATAAGACCACTATTATAAGAACTCAAGCAAAGGTTTAAACACAGAAGAAAACATTCTTTGATGGTTACGAGGGTGAGGAGGAGGGAGAGGGTTATTCACGAACTAGATAGTAGATAAGAATTATCTTAGGTGAAGGGAAGGACAGCACACACTACAGGGGAAGTCAGCACAACTGGACTAAACCAAAGCTAAGAAGTTTTCTGAATACAACCAAACACTTCGAGGGACAGAGTAGCAGAGGTAGGGGTCTAGGTACCATGCTTTCAGGGGACATCTAGGTCAATGGGCATAACAAAGTCTATTAAGAAAATGTTCTGTATCCTACTTTGGTGAGTGGCGTCTGAGGTCTTAAAAGCTAGCAAGTGGCCATCTAAGACGCATCAGTTGGTCCCAACCCACCTGGAGTAAAGAAGAATGAAAGTTACAAGGAAAATATTAGCCCAAGAGACAGAAAGGGCCACATAAACCAGAGACTTCATCAGCCTGAGACCAGAAGAACTAGATCATGCCTGGCTACCACCAAAGATCTCCCTGACAGGGAACACAACAGAGAGAACAGGAGAAAAGTAGGGTGCAGAACTCAAATTCTAGTAAAAAGACCAGGCTTAATAGTCTGACTGAGACTGGAGGACTCCCAGAAATCATGGCCTCCGGACTCTGTCAACCCAGCACTAAAACCATTCCCAAGGCCAACTCTTCAGACGAAGATTAGACTGGACAATAGGACACAAAATGATACTCGTGAAGAGTGTTCTTCTTAGCTCAAGTAGATACATGAGACTAAATGGGCAGCTTCTGTCCAGAGGTGAGATGGGAAGGCAGAGAGGGTCAGGATCTGGTTGAATGGACAGGGAGAGTCAGGGATGGAAAGGAGGAGTGTGCTGTCACAGTATAGGGAGAGCAATTAGTCTCACTTAACAATGTATGTATAAATTTTTGTATGAGAGACAACTTGAAATGTAAACTTTCACCTAAAGTACAATAATATAAAATAAAAGAACTATGGTTTAACTGGTAAAATGGCAAGTCTGTTCAGTAAAATGGAAAAAATATTTCTGTGTTTACTCAGCTCTGTATATGGATTTTTAAGCTATGTTAGGGAAAGGGTAAGGAGGGATCACTGAGGATGTAGGAAGTTAATTTGGATCAGTATGCCTGTGATGTAAAACACTAGATAAAAGAAACTGATAAGTACAAATTGACATTTGGCATACCTAATATGAAGATTTTCTTTGCCTTTATTTCTGTTTTTACAGCAGGATACATATCATTATGTATTTATTTCCTTAGTTCATCAGTCCTTGACAGAACTATCTCAGATCATCAAACTGCTCTAGGTGCTATTAGTGGTAGGAGTTGGGCTTGGTAGCTGTTGATTCAGACAGAATGGGGCCCCTACATGTTCTTCTACTTGCTAGGTGTAACCTTACCAAGTTAATTAAACTTTGTGTGTCTCAATTTTTTCATTTAAAATGGGGAAAATTATTCTTTTACAAACTACCTGTGAAAGACATTAAGCATTTATCATGCATATCATTATTTAGTTCATTTTGTGAGATTGTCCCTTCATCATTCTCATCCCATTCTAAAAACAGCAAGAACAAACAGAAGTGCTTTTGCCACAATTCCACAAACCTCACACACACCTACATTCTCCTTATAGGCATTTTTAATCATTCAGAATACTGTTTCCTCTTATTAGAGAATTCTGGATAGCCACTACCAATTGATCAGAGATGGCTAACAAGTCTAAATACAATTTTCATCCATAACCTAGAGCATAGGTCTAATCTTTATATCATCTTGAAATGGAAGGTGCATTCAGGATGAATTTGAGAATAGATATCTAGTTGACAAGAATCACTGTGAAAGACAGCTAGTCGTTCCTCCAGTTTTTTTCTTCTCTTCTTCCATTGCGATAATGTTTTTGCTGGGCATGTGAATGACCAGTTAAAAGCTGTATGTTGCAATTTTTCTTGTAGCTAGAGATGGCCATTTGGTTAAAATCTTGTCAATAGAAATGTGAATGGACTTGATATGCATAAATTCCCTTTCTCATATCTCTTGCCACAAGCTGTTATGTATATATAGTGTGATATTGTATGTAGCATAATGGGCCCCCTAATATGTCCAAGTTCTAATTCCTTAGAATCTATGAATGTATTACCTTACATGGCAAAAGGAACATTGCATATGTGATTCAGTTAAGGACCTTGAGATTAAGGATTCTCCATGTGGGAGGACAAATTAATTTAATCACATGAGTCCTTATAAGCAGAGAATCTTTCCCAGCTGTGCTCAGAGGGAGATTTGTCTATGGAAGAATAGTCAGAGATATGCAAGTGTCTTAGTTATCTAGTGCCGCCATAAAAGAAGTACCTACCACAAGTGGATGGTTTTAACAAAGAGAAATTTGTTTCCTCACAGTCAGAGTAGGCTAAAAGTCCAAATTCAGGGTGTCAGCTCCAGGGGAAGGCTTTCTCTCTCTAGGCCTTCTCATCAGTGTTTCCCCGGACTAGGAGCATCTCTGCGCAGGGACCCCGGTCCAAAGGACATGCTCTGCTCCAGGCACTGCTTTCTTGATGGTATGACTGCTCACTTCTGTCTTTTATATCTCAAAAGAGATTGCCTCTCCAGTCTTGTAGATCAGGTCCTGCCTTACTAACACAACTGCCACCAATCCTCCCTCATTACCATCATAGAGGCAGGTTTACAACATACAGGAAAATCACACAGTACCAGGAATCATGGCCTAGCCAAATTGATACACACATTTTTGGGGGGACATAATTCAAACCATGACAGCAAGGTTGCTGGCTTTGAAGATAAAGGAAGGGGATGAGCCAAGAATGGCCTTTGGAATTTGGCAAAGGTAAGGAAATGCATTTTCCCTAAGAGCCTCCAGAAAGAAACGAAGCTCTGCTAACTCCTTGCCGTTTGCCGTGTTTGACTTCTAACCCACAGAACTGAAAGATAATGAATTTGTGTTGTTTTAAGCCACTAAGTTTGTGTTAATTTGTACAGCAGCGATAGAAAACCAATACAAGCAGTGACCAAATCTAACTACGTAGAGGACAAGCCTGTAGTGAATGGTGGTAGAACAATAAAATGGAAGCAGTTTGGGTCTCCCAACAACCTCATGATGCAGAGATGGCTCAGCAGATGAGGGATAAACAACCTATCTTTTTTGAGCCACGTTTCACCCCTTATTCCTTAATAACTAAACAAAAAAGAATATGTATATAAAAAATTTGAATATTCTTTAGTCTCAAGTAACATAGGAAATTATTGCTCATTATAAATGATTGGAGTTCTGGTGGTGCAGTTGTTAAGAACTCAGCTACTAACCAAAAGGTCAGCAGTTTGAATCCACCGGCTACTCTTTGTAAACCCTATTGGGCAGTTCTGCGCTGTCCTACAGGGTCACTATGAATCAGAACCGACTTGACAGTAATGCTTTTCATACATGATTTACAAGTATTAACTCTACATTCTGAAAATAAATAACTTATATCTCCATCAAATACTTTCCTGCTCCTTTGACTGTAGCTATTCATATCGCCACTTTTTTGCAAGTTCAACTTTATTGCCAATGTAATTTACTTCATAATTGAAACACATTATTGTGGAATTAATTTTCTGTGTAATAAAACATTTGAAAGATTACAATCCAAACAAAGACATCTGACAATGATCAGCATAGTACAGATAATAGCCTTGTGCAGATATTGAGCTCATAGATACTCTGAAATATATTTCCTTGTATAGTTTATCCAAAACACACTCTCAAAAAAAAAATTCAAAAATATAATTTATATTGAGTAATAAGGTTGGCAAATGGAGTTTAATATTATTAAAATTATTCTTTTCAAAAGAAAGTTCACCTTTAAATTCAATTTTTTTTTTTTTTTCATTCTCACCTTTGTAATTCTAGTTATGTTGTCTGTTCCTTCATTCAACAAACAACTCTGGAGGGACTACAACCCACCAACCATTGATTAAAACACTGGGGATACTGCTGAAGGTAACATAAATATTAGAAATGCTCACTTCAGACCATGTCCATCTTTTTAAAATCATCTCTGTTGCTGTCAGTCCCGACTTGTTCTTCACCTGTCCTTGAAGCCCAAGACATGGTATAATGAGAGACGATATGCTGTAATGATAATAACATGGGCTTTGGGGATAGACAAACTAGGTTAAAGCTATAACTTCAATACAGAATATCTGGTTTGACTTTAGACTCTATGATCTTTAGTTTTGTCATTTGTGAGACTGGAACGTAACACTTTACCAAGTGCTACAAGTATGCAAGTATAGTAATTCTAAGGATTAAATGCAAACATACCACATTTGATTTTTCTACTATCTCGCCGATCACTGCTTAGTGGGTTTTTCCTCACAGGCTGACAACATCTATAGTTTACCTCCAGGCTAAAGGTAGGAAGTGAAGGGAAAGATGGTGCCAGTACAACTTCATAATTTTGTTGTTTTTTTTAAATTCAGGAGGAAATAAAAAGTGTAAACAAGGTTAGAATTCTGCCACTTCTCAGTCCATTAACTAGAATTGTTATCTAGACAACCAAGCCTCTCTTCCAGGAAGGCTGGAAAAGAATGTAGAGTAAAATGGTCTATAAATGGATGTTAGCCAAAAGACAGCTTCTGTCACTGTCAATTTTTCAAAGCCCTGACTTTGACTTCTCTCACTAGGTCAGTTCCTCTAGGATACGCTGTAATTGCACCAGGTCCCTGTCCTTGTTAACATTTAACACAATTGTCATTTTCTATTTATTTGTGTAATTTTTAAATCAGCACAGTCTTTCCCATTTAGCTCTAATCTCCACTGAGGTTTCAAAATATGAGAATGTTTGTACACATTGCTTTGTCACTAGAACTCTCATAATTTCTTACTTAGATAAATGTTTAATTATAATTTATTAGATAAATAAATTTATGAATAGGCCTGTGTTTTTTTTTTTTTAATCCTCTGATCTGTCATTAAAAAAATGTTTAGTTAGTATCTGAATTTACATAATTTTCTTTTAAAATTTCATGGAATCAGCCTACCAGTGATGGCACTAGAAAAATAAATTGGCTCTTCTCTTTGGTCTCGCTGCCTGCTTTTCATCAGATTTTACAATACGAAGGAATAGAAGGTATGATACCACTAACCTGGAATGGGCACTCTCAATGTGATTCACGGTGATGACTAGACCACTGGAAATGACCCAAAATAATAATGCATTTTGGATCTTACTGGGTCAAGGACAACTAAATATATCTGCTTCTGCAATGATGCGAATTTGCAGTGAATATAAATTTTCTTTCAAACCAATTTGGAGAAGTGGACTAGTTTCATGACTAGAATAATAAACTTTTTTATTTAATACTATAGTACAGGACCATCTTGGGAAATCTTCTTAGAGATTTGAGTAGATGGTTGATTTCTTTGAGATTCACAAAAGGAAATAACAACAATAATAATAAATACTTAACATTTTTCTTGACTAATTATTTGCCTTGCAATGTGATACGTGCTTTTATGGATGATCTTCTTAGACCTCAGACTACGCATGAACTAGATGTGATTTCTATACCCATTTTACATTATTGATGGTTGAGCGTGAAGAGGTTAAGTTGTTGTCCAAACTACTAAGCTAGTATATTGATTTGGGTCCTGCAGGAAGCACAGATCAAGACACAATTAGAAATGCAAGTGATTTGGGGAGAGGAGGGGCTAACATTTGTGCAAAATGAAGGAAGTCATAACAGGAGTAGACGGGAAAAGCCTTTAGAATATGTTATAGACCTGACATCTTGGAAAAGAGTGTATCTCTTAGAAAATCTTAACCAACCCAACAGGAAATTCCAGAGCAAAGATTGCCCTAGTAGCCCAACATATTCAATCACTGGCTGGAAGGTGCCAAGGAGAGCTTCAAGTTAGGTGTTCGGAGTTAAGATGTCCAAATTAAATCAACAGAACAGATTTCATCCCCAATTTGAAGAGTCCAAAGAACCAAGTTAATTTTGCTAGTATTATATATATATAGATATAGATACATAGATATATATATAGATATAAGTGATCCATATACTAGGTATCCTTTTGTTTACTCTTGTTGTATATCTGACTGTATACTTATGCTATTATGAATTGGGCTAATATGAACAGTTGTGTCCATAACTTTTGTTAAACAGATATATGCTTCTCTGTTGGGGATACACCTACTGGATCATTGGATATGTATACGATTATATATAATATGTATATGTATTATATATAATAGAGAATTGTGAACACCTGGCAACAATGGTTATACAAATTTGTACCTCCCAACAGCAATACATGACATTTCCAAATGCTCCACGTTTTCATTAACACTTAGTACTGTCAATCTCTTTTTCTTCAGATTTTCTGGTTGGTGTTTAATGATATCTAATTTTCGTTTTAATCTTAAATTTTAATTTAATTTAATTCTCATAACTAAAGTAATGAGTTTGAGAATTTTTTTTCCATTTGAATATCATATATTGTTAAGAGTCTGTTTAGGTTTTCCTCACCCTTTTTTTTTGTTTTGTATATTGGGTTCTCTTTTTTTTTTTCCCCCCATCATTGATGTGTATGAAAATATTATATATATGTGACCCTTTGTCAGATAACTGTATTTCCCAATATTTTCTCCACTATGACTTGTCTTTTCATTCAGTTAATGATCCATTTTTGTGAGGGTAAGTTTTTTTTTTATTTTAATATAGCTCAGTTATACTTAAAAAAAGGAAACTAACTCTATTGACTGTGCTTTCTGTTTCCTAAGGAATTTTTACCTACCCTAAGGTCATGAAGATGTTTATGTCAGCTTCTAGAAACTTTGTGTTTTCTTGGCACATTTATATCTATAATCTATCTGGATTGAATTTTTGTGTTATGTCAAATGTCATTTATTTGGATTTAGATATTCAATTGACAAACATCATTTATTGCGAGGATCGTCTTTTCCAACTCTCATGCAACGTCACCTTTTTTTCTAAATCAAGTGATTATATGTGGTATATGTTTCAGGATTATCTATAATGTTCTATTGACCTGTTGTTGCTTCCTTGTATTGATATCAAACTGCTTCTATGTCTATAACTGTATAGTGTGTTCTAATAACAGGCACTGTAAACTCTACAGAATTTTTCGGTGTCTACAAATTGAACTTCTATGATTGTAATTGAAATTTAATTTATTAGTCAACTGGGGGAGAACTGACACCTTTACAATATTTTGACTTCCAGATTATTCAAATGGTAAATCCCTGCATTTATTTAGGTATTCTGTAGTTTCTCTGTTGTTTTGTAATTTTTATTTGAGATTCCTTGCATATCTTTTGTTATAGTCATCCCAAGGTACTTGTTGACATAGATACATTTTCAATTGAATAACTTTTAAAAAATTAAATTTTCCATTTCTGCATTTCCAGTTTATAAAATATAATTTATTTTATGCATTGACCACACACAGTGATCTTAATGATTACATTTATTAATTTTAATGCTTTGCATCTACAATCATTTGGATCTCTTCAATTGTTATTATTTTTTTTCCTATTCTGGTTCTCATGCCATTTTATTCATTTATTTAGCCCTGAGAACCACCCCTAGTAAATATTAAATAGCAATGATGATATCAAGCATTTTCATTTCATTCTACATTTCAGAGCAATACCTTATATATCACACTGATCAATGAAATTACGGAATGAGAGACAAGTATTTCAAGAGGAATGATTGATTTGTGAATCCATTATCATATTATAGGGACAACAGTTACAAAAAGTTTTTGTGTTTTGTTTTCCAGGACTTCATAATCGCTAAGTCCTTTGTGATTGTTTGGCTGTATAACATACCACTTGGTGTTTCATAACTGTGAGCTGCCAAGAGCCTTTACAGTGGTAGAACTCTGAGAGAAACTATTACTAACATGAATGTGTATGCTTCATAAACATTTGATAACACACCAAGGCAAAATTATGAATGCTAATTATGTTGACAGATAGTAGTGAACTTTCTTTCATCCATGAAGCCACAAATTGAAATGTGTACTAAGAGACAAGCCCTTGGGAACATTTGATGACTAAAAAATGTTTTCTTTGAAATAACTGCTCTTTGCAGTTAATCAGCTGTAATTATCTTCTTGTGAGCTTATAAGATAATATCATTATTTATAATTCTAAAATCTGGTGGAAGACATATGTACTCAGCAAGGAAAAAAACATTACTATCAATGACAAACTAGGGAGTGGCTGACTTGGGTAACAGCCAGAAGCCTTTTGTCAAGACAAGTGACTAGTTTAATGGTTAGTAAACAGTGGAATTCCCTGAAGGCATGCTTTTCTTCCTTACAGGTCTGTCCTATTGCAAATCTGATGAAATCACTAACCCTTCAGGAAAGCCACAAAAGTTTCAATTACGAAAAACAACCAGCCTAAACAGGAAGATTCGACATTTTCTTTACCCTTCAACATATTTTTTTTCAAATAATATTTCTCACTCAATAAACTATAAAGTTTGTAAAACAGAACCATACGTAAGTGTCGTTATTCCACATTTTCCATAGGAATGTTTGCTGTGTGTACTGCTTTTAGTTTTTTAAAAGTAACTGACAATGATTTTGCCACCAATAAAACTTTTATACATGGGAAGCAGAAATAGATTCCATTTTACCAACTCTCACCCATTTTACCAACTCTCACCCACAGAAGCAGCAGTCAAGAAATCAAAGTATTGCACTAGGTAAGTCTACTACCCAAGCCATGGTGTTTTCAATTGACTCACATGCATGTGAAAGCTGGAAAATGAAAAAAGGAAAACCTAAGAATTGACACATTTAAATTACGGTGTTGATGAAGAACACTGAATATACCTTGGAAGAAGTACAACCAGAATGCTCCTTAGAAGAAAAGATGATGAGACTCTGTCTTGCTTACTTTGGACATGTTATCAGGAGGTATCAATCCCTGGAGAAGGACATCATGCTGGGTAAAGCAGAGGGTTAGCAAAAAAGAGGAAAATCCTCAATGAAATGGATTGACACAGTGGCTGCAACAATGGGCACAAACATACCCACTATCATGAGGATGGCACAGGACCGAGCAACGTTTCATTCTGTTAGACATAGGATCGCTGTGAGTTGGAATTGACTCGACAGCACCCAACAACAACTCACTTTGATTTAGAAACAGAGCAGGAATTTTATCACAGAAAAAACAAAAACAAAAAAACCTCACAAAGTGATTCTGAGAAACAAAGGAATATAAGGTACCTATTTTTTAAAAAATAGATATTCTACAAATGTGTTTATAGCGATCATCTTTCCATTAATGATATTTCCTCAAACTTGAGTAATATGTTTCATTTAAAAATAAGTATAATTTTGTAACTCCACAAATAATGACAAGTTATTTTTATTTCTGTATAAACGTAGCATAATTATAAGCTTTTGAGATACTTATACAATTATGAGCCCCCCAAAATTTACAAATTAATAAAAAGCAAAACTACCAAAGCAGTAAAATTCTCTTTAACAGTATTATTTTATCATGATAGATGACTTTTTTTATGTTGGAATTAAATCACTGGCTTGGGATTTAGAATTGAGCAATGATATGCTACGTCCTAAACCAAAAACCAAATCCATTGCCATTGACTTGATCCTGAGCCAGGAACTATAGTGTATCTAATCTATGTCTCTGTTGACTTCAATTATTCTACTGCAGAGTATGCCTCTTTATATAACTGCATTGTACAGTATGGAATTAATAATGATAATACTTCATATTTAACCAAATCCCCCACAGGAGACAAATGTTACTTTGTAGGATGTGCCACTTAATAACTTTAAAGACATCAAAAAAGAAAACAAACAAACAAACCAAACCATTCCTACTCATAGTGACCATATAGGACAGAGTAGAACTGCCCCATAGGGTTTCCAAGGAGCAGCTGGTGGATTCATTCAAACCGCCAACCTTTTGTTTAGCAGCTGAGCTCAGAACATCTGAGCCACCAAGGCTCCTTAAAGACATCCAGTTCACCTAAAGTTAGGCTTCAGTTTCAATTAAATCTTACTTAAATCGCTTTCTGCTTCAATTATTTTTACAACACTATTAACTGACTATTTACTATAACTTCATAATAGATAATTGCAAGTTAATACCTAAAATTTGTGATGCACAGTCAAGAAATACTCTCTTCAAAGTGTGAACACAATGCTATTGTTTCTATTTAGTTGCCTACATTAAAGTGTGCTATGGGACAAACTAATTCTACCAGTTCTTTGTGCCATTTAAAACAGTGAAAAGTCTTTGCATAGCATACAGTATTGTTTAACTTTTACTCAACACAAATATGGTTGAAAATGTAAAACTTTGCGCTCCTAAATGTGTAGCACTTCAATTATATACTTGTTATGATTGTACAAAATATGCTTACTTTATTTTTAATAATATCACAGAAAACAGAACACAAAATTTTAAAATCTTGTAAAAAATTCATGGAACTCCAACGATATTCCCATGTAAACCTCCAGGCCTCAATTTGAGCAACATTATACTGCACCCAGTAAATCCCAACTGAAGACATTACCTTCTCTTACTATAAACATTCAAAATATTTTAAAAAAACCACAGGAGCTTCTCTTAAACTGTTATCACCATCTTTGCCACTAGTATTTGGATATGTACTAAATAAACTTTGGAGCCCTGGTGTCCCAGTGGTTAAGAGCTCAGGATGCTAACCAAAAGGTGGCAGTTTGAACCCACCAGCTGCTCCTTGAAAACACTATGAGGCAGTTCTAGTGTGCCTTACAGGGTCACTATGGGTCGGAATCAACTTGATGACAACGAGTTTTTTGGTTTTTAATTAAACTTTGCTTGGACACAATATTCTAGAGAATTATTCTCAAAAAGATGAACCTCTTGTCCTCCAGTAATTAAGAATCTCCATTTGAGTGGTTTCTTTCATTCTTTCATCAACTCCTGAAAGTATACATCTTCTCTATGCTTTGTTTATATTACAATAAGAATAAGTGTATTCAT
The DNA here is from genome assembly GCA_030035585.1 of Dugong dugon. NCBI lineage: Eukaryota > Metazoa > Chordata > Mammalia > Sirenia > Dugongidae > Dugong > Dugong dugon. The sequence continues at coordinate 33,514,669 of CM057475.1, read as the reverse complement.
CCCAAAAGGAGGCAAATACAATATCATAAAATATCTTCAGAGTGAAGTATTAAAACATAGTGATTATCTCCTTTTTTCCTTCCGAACCAAAACCAAACTCACTGCCATTGAGTCCATTCCAACTCATAGAGACCCTAAAGAACAAAGTAGAACTGCCCCATAGGGTTTCCAAGGCTGTAAATCTATGTGGAAGAAGACTGCCACATCTTTCTCCCGAGGATCGGCTGGGGGGTTCAAACCACCGACCTTTCTGTTAGCAGCCAAGCGCTTTAACCCCTGTGCTACCAGGGCTCCTCCTTTTTTCCTTATGAAGATTATTATACAAAAGATAGAGAGCTGAGTGCTATGCTACAGTGACTTAGAAATAAAACAAATACAAAGTCTAATGGGAAAATGGTAATGTGCAAATAGCATAAATCAATGAAATGCTTTTTCCAAAGACAAATTTGGCGTATGGATTTTACATTTTGAAATTTAATAGAGATCATTTATTGTACCAGGTTTTTCACTGTGTTTAAATTAATTAGTCTATATTTCTATTTTTACTTCAGTTATCTGATTAGTGTGTGCCTCTTCCTATAACTACATTGTACACTATGGATTTACAAATATATCTTCCTATTGAAACAAACCCCCTCCCAACAAATAATTCCACTGTTAAGGATGTACTGTTTAATAACCATAAAGCTGGACATTTCACTTCAAAATAAGTTAAACCTGCAGTGCTGATGAAATCTGAATTAAATGGATATTTATTCCAATTATTTTAAAAAGAGAATAATATTCATTACATATTTGCTACTACTTTATTTTAGACTGCTTCAAGCTGAGGAAAGAAGAATGATGGCCAACTGAATAAAAATATGAAGTTTACCCAGCACAACTACATATGCCTAATAATAGAGGCTTTGGAAATTTTCTCTGAGTTCTACAGAATGTTCTTCAGTAAGCATTTGATAAACATCTAAGAATGCCTTGTATTAAATGCTACCTAGTCTAATGATGGAGCCCTGGTAGTGCAGTGGTTAAGAGCTCAGCTGCTAACCCAGAGACTGGCAGTTCAAATCCATCAGTCACTCCTTGGAAACCTTATGGGGCAGTTCTTCTCTGTCCTATAAGGTCGCTATGAGTCGGAACCGACTCGACGGCACCTGGCAACAGCAACAACAGCAGTCTAATGATATGAAAACAGCACCTGAGCAGCAGAATGCTAGGCACAAAGTGGATGCTTAAAAACTCTTTATCCGAGGATTAAATAAGTAAATGAATAAATGGTGTTTACGCATTAGGAAATGTCAGAATCTGAGTTCTGTGAAGGTAAAAAATGGATCTTCTCATCTTCAAATCTTTGTAATTCAGTCCTTTAGATTAGTTCCCTGGAGACAGACTCTGAGATGCAGATTTTCATGCAGAAGTTTACTGGAACATACTTTCAAGAATAGTCATTTTCGAGGAACAAAAGAAGCAGGACTGGGCAGAAGAAGTTGAACTGTAATAAATGCAGACCTAACAAATTCATTAGTGGAGCCCAGAGGGAGTGTGGAAGCTAGGTTCTCCATTCAGAGTTATGCCAATTTGTGGTAAGGGGGCTAGACATTTGTACTTCTGAGTCAACCAGTTATTGACTACGAGCCTCAAGTGGGGAGATGACATTAACTTAAGCAAGTCAGCTCCCAGGTATCCACGGCAATTTCTGGGGAAAGAATCCCTGTCAGCAGCCAATACTCCCAGAACATAGAGGACCTTGTATCTAGGTATTGCAGGTTTTGGGCATTGTACCAATGCACCCACTACACCTAAAAAGTCTTGATATCAATGGGTTTTAGCTTTTTTTCTTTCTTTTTTTGTTTTGGTAAGTTGAAGGGATTTGTGTCTCTGAGTGGGTGTGGGTATGAGTGTTAGGCGATGGATTTGGCAGAATATAAGGTAAATGGCTTCTTAAAACAACTGATGAGAAGCTTTTCAATAAATATATTTATATCAGTTGTAAGTTGTCATTTAGCTCTGAATTTTATGTTTTAATGTCATGTTACTGCCATTGTTAGTCTTTCTTCAGGGTGGAAGATATTGAGTGAGTCTGCAGTTTATAGGTGCTATCTCTGGAAGCCCTGGTGGCATAGTGGTTAAGTCCTATGGCTGCTAACCAAAAGGTCGGCAGTTTGAATCCACCAGGTGCTCCTTGGAAACTCTATGGGGCAGTTCTATTCTGTCCTACAGGGTCACTATCAGTTGGAATCGACTCGATGGCAACGGGTTTTTAGAATAGGTGTAATTCCAGTCACCGAAAGCCCATATCTCTAACGCAGCATCCATATGCCTATGTTAACATCTTTAATGTTAAATATAGTGAAATCTAGAATGAATACGCTCAATTAGTACGGAAATCTAGCTTAAAGGTCAATTTGACTTGGGTTTTTCCTTCCTGGAAAGCAGTTTTTTAGGAAATGGAAGGCATGGAAACTCCACGTGTTTACTTTTGACCCAGCCTTCGGTCCCTCTGACTCTTTCCCACTTCTGATAAGCATACTAAAAGTGTCTGACTGAATGTCTTCAGGTGAGGGAGAGAAATCCAGAGAGAGGGCATTGCAGGCTACTGTGTGGGGGAAGATGGGTTAGCAAATAGTGTTGAGCTTCCTAAGAGAAGAAGGACTAGGAATTATGCTCTTTCAACTCCAAGCCTGGCCTTAGACTTGTAAAAAGTGGGTTGGTCAGAGTGTTTCCAATTTCAACCGAACTATGCAATACACACTTAAATTATCTTTACTATGTCTCAGGCACTGTTTTGTGTGCTTCATAAGTATTATCTCATACTTAAGAACCTATAAAATAGATGCTATAATTATTCTCATTTTATAAGTGAAGAAACTGAGTCACAGAAAATTCGAGAAGCTTGCCAAATATTAGGTGGCCAGTTACTGAAGGATCTGGGATTCTAACACCTTTTGTCTCTCATTCCAGACAACATGCTATAAAGACTAGTCTGTATTACAATCTGGGTTTCCTTTCCTACTGGATTTGAACTGCTGACCTTTTGGTTAGCAGGCAAGCTCTTAACCACTGCTCCACGAGGGCTGGAGGAGGTAATAAGGATGGATATCTAAATGACCTATTTAGTCCAATTTTGGGTAAGTCCCCTGGAATGTGCACACAGATATTACTATTACCCTCATCTTTGGATCTCAGCCAGGATCCTGAGACTCATTTTCCCTCCTTTTTCCTTCTGTGCTAGTTATTTATGGTTAGGCACTGAAATACACAGGGTTGAAACCACAGGCTTTCAGTCTTGTCATTTCTTCTTCTATGGTAGTTCTACAGTCTTATGGAGTCTTTTTTTTTCTTTTGGTCTTAAACTTCATAGTAACTTCTTCCACAGATCTTGAGGTCCATAATCACACTTTATTTTGTAAACCATCTTTCACGTGTCTGCCTTTTACCATACGATTCTTTCCTTGGAAGGAAGATTTCCCTTTTCATATGTACACAATGCAACCAGAATGCATTATTTATGAGCTTAGATTGCCGGGGCTTCCAGCTGTAATACACAAATTAAAATCTTGGAAGTATTAAGATTTTTTTTAAGTTGATTTTATTCTTTCAATAGGCCCACGAACTAGCTTTGAAAGTGCATCCTTAGACTTTCACAATCTGTGAAGAAGTATATCACTCAGGCAAGGAGTGTCTAGTGACATTCTGTCCCAGTGCATCACCGGTACAATGGGGCTTTAATAATATATTGTTCAGTGTCACATATCAGTGAGCACTGGGGTGAGAGGAGAAGTCACTTTAATCAATTATTAGTGCTATGTACTATCACAGTGCCACCAGCTGGCACTCGAGGGCACAAATCTATATAGGAGAGGTTATATCTCTGCTATTCTCATTAGTTGTACCTTTGAAATGAAGGTAAATATAAGAAAGACTGTGAAGGGACTCCTCAAAAAGTAATTGTGGGGATTTCAATGTTTATGCAACTTTTTCAATTCTGTCAAGTAACAAGTAGAAATGTCAATTTAAATTTCTTTTTGTGGTTTTACACTACTTGAAAATTCTGCTCACAAATTGTAACTAATTTTACATCCTTCAGAGTATACATGATTGTGGATCATGGCTATTTTAAAATTTTTCTGAAGAATGAACACACATACACACATATATGCAGAGGTGCTAAAAGGTGAACTGACAACCTCTCTTAATCAATGTCTTTATATCTTTATCTATTTACCTTTATCGATCTATACATCTATATCTTTGTACATAAACATATCTATTTGTGTATCTATTCAACTATAAAATATATACTCATTTTATTAAAAACAATAACAGATATATACTTGGTTCCCCCTTTTACTTTTTAGATTTCAATTTAATTCCTATCAAAAAAACATACCAAGAGCTTTTACTTTTTTTTGCAAAACACCTCGCTTTTCTAGTCATTGTAAATTTTTAAGTTCAGAAAAGAAATACTGTCTCAAACATTTGCTTTAAGCTAGCAGTTGTTTAGAAAACCATTTCTCATAATAATAAGAAGAAGAAGAAGAAGAAGAAGAAGAAGAAGGAGAAGAAGAGGAAGCTGTCCCTCGGGAATACAGCAGCAGATAAGGAGCAGTTAGCTGTTCTCTTTTCTAGCACCTGAGCTCACGCAGGAATTTCGGTATAAACAGTGACCACATCCAACCAATCCCAGCACTCTTTTAACAAGCCCTTAAGTGTGACAGTCCCTGTTGTCTCAGAGTTCTGTAGGTGATCCAAAATGAGGATAGTAAGCAATATTTGCCTGACATTCTAAAGAATGGTGCTAATTAGGCTTTGGGGAGAGAAGCTTCCAAACTTGCTTTAAAGTAAAACCTCTTTAGTGTAGCGTTTCTACCTGCTTGGTAGTCGTGCATTCTTATGGAGTCTCTCTGTCCTTTTTCTTAAACCTTATGTGAACTTTCTACACGTGTCCCTAGGCTTATAATCATACTCTATTTTGTAAACCATGTTCAGTGTGTCTGTTTTTACCATAGATTCTCTCTTCAGAAGGAAGGCTCCTCTTTTATGTGTACATAAAAGGAGGCTTAGTGGCACAACGGTTAAACAGTGGGCTTCTAACTGAAAGGCTGTTGGTTCAAACTCACCCAGCATCTCTGCAGGAGAAAGGCCTGGAGATCTGCTCCTGTAAAGATTACTGCCTAGGACCCCCTATGGGGCAGTTCTACTCTGTTCTGTGGGGTCTCCATGAGTTGAACTCGACTCGACAACTCCTAACAGCAACAATATAAGCAAAAGGCTTTAAGCGAAATACTAGTCTGCGACGTCATCTACGTATGCTATACGCTCCCCCATTTTCCTTCCGCTAAGCTTTCTGATTCTTGAATTTATGAATACTCCCTAATCGGGCTTTTTTTTTTTACTGGATTTCATATTTACTCAATCCTTGAGCATCATTCTGTAACTCATAGTTCCCCTGCTGACTTGGTTAATGGATCTGCTTCCTGGATCTATATAAATTCTTACATGATTGCTCTCTGTATTAATGGAATCAAAGATGATATTTACAATATTTTAGAAAGTAATACAGTACGCAGACTGCATGAATTTACATTTAGTCACTGGATTATGTAAGATCTTGGGAAGAGAATGGAGTAGTTGGAGCTGCAAAAGGGTACTTGGGAGGTTTGCCACAGCAGTCATTTACAAAGCAGAATGAATGCGTTTCAAAATCTTAATGACTGGTGCAGCTATTCTTTTATATACGGGATGGATATCAACCCAGGGTGGAACCGACTTGGTGCTTCTACCCCAGATTGTTCTCCTGTTTTGAGTTTAGACCCACCACTTGTTACTATTCTTTTGCAGATATCCCTGATCCCTTGGCAAATTACCTGTCCTATTGTCTTCTTAAATGACCATATCCAGTTTTTTTACATAATTAGAAATAATGAATAAATGAATTTCCTTTTTTTTTTTTTCTCTCTTTCTTATTTGTTTATTTTCTAATTGAAGTTGAATTATTTCCTTTGAACTTTAAAGGGAAATAACAGGAGTTCCTGCATGGTGGAAATGGTTAATGTGCTCATAGCTAACTGAAATGTCGGTGGTCCCAGTCTACCCAGAAGCCGCTGAAAACTGTGTGGATCACATTTCTACTCTGACACACATGGGGTCATCATGAGTCAAAAGCAACTTGATGGCAACCTTTTTATTTCAAAACACATTAACACCCTCCTATCTACTCAGCAACCTCATACCGTCAATTATATATTTTAATATTTTTCCATATCTTTGTGTCTGTTGATTAAGATTTGTCTGGCATAAAAATAAAATGAAGTTATCTCATCCTAAAATTCATTTTTCTTTCTTTGCTTACTTCAGCATTTTCATTCTTCGGCTACCAGTCTTCTTAGAAGTGGAGTCTATACTCTTCCTCATTGCAATTTATTTGCCTCTAAATCTACTATATTCTGAATTTTTTCTCACTTCTCTTCTATATAGATTCTAGCTAGGATCATAATTGACTTTCAAGATCACAAATATGATGATCTTTTATCTTGACTCAATAAACGTGATCTTATCTAACCTCCACATGCTGCTACATTCAACAAGTCCTTGCTCCATTTTTTAAGACATTGTCTACCTATCCTGTAAAGCATGTTCAAATGTCATTCCTAAAGATCTAACTCAAATGTCTTCTAAATAACTCAGATATAGTTAAGTGCTACCTTGTCATTATGTCTATGCTACTATTCTATTAAATCACCTAATTCCTCATGATTTAATTCTGTCTCTTCTGTTAAACTGTAAGACTCTGAATTCAAACACTATATATTCTTCATCTTTGTGTTCCTATCACTTAGCCTAATGTCTAATGCAGAGTAGGCCTTGCTGATTGAATTGAATGGAATTTAAAGCATGATGGAACACTACACCATTAATTTTGTGACATCTTTCATTTCCCTACTACCTTGCTCAGAATGTAATCTAACCTTTGGAAATCTGGCACCCTGGGGCCACTTTTTGCCCTGAAATTGTCAGACATTTCTCAGGAAGAAATAACATAGTATATAATTAGTGTTATTAAGAGGCACTTTAAAAATACAACAGTTACTTTCAACACAATAACAAAATAATGGTATAGATATTATTCCTCTATCATTTTAGGTACATTAAATCAAATTTAATTTTAGATTTACAGACACCACATGTTCAATTGTTGTACAGAATAAAATTTGTTGTTGTTGTTAGGTGGCATCAAGTTGGTTCCAACTCATAGTGACCCTGAGTACAACAGAATGAAACACTGCCCAGTCCTGCGCCATCCTCACATTTGTTGCTATGTTTGAGCGCATTGTTGCAGCCACTGTGTCAATCCATCTTGTTGAGGGTCTTCCTCTTTTTCACTGACCCTCTACTTTACCAAGCATGATATCCTTCTTCAGGGACTGGTCTCTCCTGATAACATGTCCAAAGTATGTGAGACAAAGTCTCTCCATCCTTGCATCTAAGGAGCTTTCTGGCTGTACTTCTTCCAAGACAGAATAAAATAAAAGACAAATCTGAATTTGATTTTCAGTCTTTCCATGGTCTGAAACTATGTTAAAGCATGTCACAGAAAACTGTTGTCATTGTTAGGTACAGTAGAGTTGATTTTCTACTATAGTGACCCAATGTGGCAGAATAGAATTGTCCCATGGGGTTTCCTAGGCTGTAATCTTCATTAAAGCAGATCTCCAGATCTTTCCCCTGCAGAGTCACTGGGTAGGTTTGAACTGCCAAGCGGTTAGTTAGCAGCTGAGTGCTTGACCATTGAGCCACCTGGGCTCCTTTCCAAGAAAACTAGACTGCCAGAAATTCAAGACACAATAGATTACCCTCAACTTTTACTTATATTTGGAATGCTATGATATTTAATTTCTATTTCCAAGGAAGCTAGACTAACTGTGAGATTCCCATGTTTTCTGGAAAACACAGAGGGGTAGAGATATAGCATTATTAATATTTACTAAATATTAATATTAAACACTAAATATTAATATTAAATATTTATGTACTAAAAAAAGATTTGGAAACTGTGATGAGTATTCATGGGATACTTCTCACATGTGAGAATGTAAACTGACACATGCAGTCAAACAATTGCACAGACTCAACTACACATGGAATTTTGCTGGAGACTGTATTTGTAGCTGTTGTCGAGATGCTGTGAGACTGACCTTGGAAATGGGTTTTCTAGGCCTCAGAATTATTCAGCTTTGAATCTAGAATTAGAGTCCTAAACACTGAGATTTTCATGACTCCCGAAGGACCTCCAGGCTTCTCCTAGAAGGTTACAATTGTCTTAACTTTCCCAAAATAATCTTAGATAATTACCAACTAACCTGCATTTCTATATGGACATTGCCTGGAATGTCAAAAGTATCAGATACAGAAGAAAGGTTTACAGGATTAAGAGTACAGAGGAGTAGTTACCAGGTCCAGCCTCATTGCTACTGGTTTGATTTTGACTAGAGTTAATTGACTAGTCAGGATTCAGAGGCACCAAAAAAGGAGATTGTGTTACTGGTAGCTAAAGGTTATTTTTTCTTTGTGTGGTGTTAAGTTGCTTAAGCCATGGATATTTCTTTTTCACTCTGAAAGCCCAAATAGCTTATTAGATTTTGTCTGTTTCCTTCTATAAATTGACAGTCTATTTCTGAATTCTATTTTATTTATTCAACAAACATGCATGTGCGGTTCTGTGACTGGTTCTGTTCTAGGTCAGTGTTCAGAGAGTAACATGTAACTGTTTATTAGACATCACTTTAAGTCTTTGCTATTCAACTCTACCAAGTATGAAGTTATTTCTGAAATCTACAGATCTTTTCCATTTGAATCGTGGACTCTTTTCAAAATTGAAATGACAATTAAGTGTTATTCATATACTATATCGTATAATACATAATATATAAATATATATAACATAATATTATGAATAATATGACAATGTATATGGTATATAACATTCAACACATAATAAATATATAATATAATGAATATTAAATTATATATAATATATGAAAATGTAGTAAAAAAAGAAATTATAGAAGAGTAAAAAATTTAAAATAGTTATAATCTTAAAACCCAATAGTAATTATTTCCTGACCTTTTTCTTTATGTGTGTATATGTGTACAACATATATAAATGAATATATATATTCATAAAAATTGAATTATACTTATGATTTTGTAACCTTTGTTCTCAGTGAAGAAAATTAAAAAAAATATATTTCTATGCAATATTAATTTAAAACAATAGCTTGTAGGATTGTCTAGGAACATAGGAAATCTTTTTAACTCTTGATAAATATAAGCACTACTTAATTGTTTTTATATTCAAATAAAGATATATGACAAAGATTATATTAAAATGAAGGGATGCTATTAAAATGAAGAGATGCTAGTTGGATGGAGTTTGATATTTAGATGCAAGCATTTAATCTCATTTAACAAGAAAGACTTTTGCTGTTAAGGAGAATAAGGAAGATCAGACTCCAGTAATCACATAACAAGGCCCTGTGCTCACCTCGGGACTTCCTCACTGTGACATACAGTCCTGAAATCTTGTGCTATCTCCCCTGTGTCAGGCACATTACTGTCTTGAACTCAGCTGCCTGTGAGTTTGGAAGGCATAGCTTCCTTTAATCTACTGAAAATCTCAGGCCTTCCCTAGTGGTTAGGCCATCAGTCAGAACACAGAAAATATACTTCTTATCGGATAACTCTTTGCTCTAGTAGTACACAAAAAAGATCTAAAATAATAAGGCACAGTACATCTGCTCACTGAACCTATCTCTCTTTTTTAGAGTCACTTTTGTCCCTCACTGCTTGCAACAGCCTTTACTGATAGTAAGCCAAAGCTATAAATGTGAGCAATAGGTTGTTTGATTGCTCTGCCAGAAATGATTTGGTCGTCTGAATTAAATGATCCCAGTCACCTCAGCTGGAAGATATTAAGAACAGAGGACTTGGATAGCAATCTCATACTGTTAAGTTATATGTTATAAATCTGCATAAAGCTGGAAATTGCTGCTAAAATTTGATGTATTCTGAACCACTTGCTTCTTTGGCATCACAAAAACTTAAGCTTCTGAATGTATTTTCTACATTATTCAAGTGATCTTATAAAGCTTTGTGATTTTATAAAGCTACAGTCACTGGATGATAATCCACACTTAGATGCTGAAAGAACAAAGTACTAGTTGAATATAATTGCTTCAATTTTAAGTTCAAATCTTCCTTTTAGACTCTTTGCATGGTAACATACTAATCATTCTATCTGATTTTAGTTGCTCAGTCATTCATTCAAAATATTTAGTCAGTGCTTACTTTGTATCTGAGGCCCTGGTGTCAAAGTGGTTAAGAGCTTAGCTGCTAACCAAAGGTCAGCAGTTTGAATCCACCAGCCACTCTTTGGAAACCCTATGGGACAGTTCTACTCTGTTGTATAAGGTCGCTATGAGTCGGAATCGTCTTGACGGCAACGGGTTACTTTGTATTAGACTCTATTCTAGAAACTGGCAGTAATTGAAATGAACAAGAAAGGAATGTTCTTGCCCTTGTGGAGTTTCTATTCTAGTGAGCACAGGCACAGTAAAAAGTAAGCCAATAAATGAAAAAGTCATTCCATGCTATCATCATGCTATGATAAAAATAAAGACAATGACTGCATCAGTCAAAGTCTCATGAAAAAGCAGAAAGCATGAAAAAAACAGGATAAGCAGACTCACAATAGAAGAATCCAAGAGTTTAATTTGTTTACTTTATTTTGTTGTTGGTTTGCTTGTTTGTTTTCTTTTTAACAAGAAGCTATTTACAAAGGTTTGAGCATAGAGGAACCACAAGAGAGGGTGCAGTGACTCGGAGCTATGAGCAGCAGAGCTATTGCCACTCCTAGGTCCAAAGAGACAAAAAGTGGGAAGGATTACTGTAAACAAGAAGGGAAGAGAGTTGTCTGAAGTTGCCAAGATCCCAAGGACCAGCCATCTTGCTTTATAGGGACATAACTAATCCAAGTAAACCTCACAGGAAGGACAGTAGAATAATAAAGCCCTGACTTTGCTCTTCTCCTTTACTCTGAGGCAACATTGGAGACCTGAAAAAAAAAAATGGAATGAATGTGCTTAGCAAATCCAGAAGAAGAGCAAGCCAATCAGAAATAGGATTGGTCTGCTGTGGCAGCATGGAACATTAAAACAATCTAAGACACTTTCACTGATGCATAAATACAAAGTAACTGAGCATTAGCTTTGTGCCCAGAACTTTGCTAAATGCAGAGAACACAAATGAAATGAAGTTTCTGCTGTCAAGGAACTAGAAAGGTGGAGATAGCAAAGGAAAACAACTTCAGTTTCCTTTTTAAATGAATAAATAAATATGTAGTGACAGATATGTGCACAAGTCGTTATGGGAGCCTGAAGGTTGGATTAAACATAGAAATCTTCTTCAAAAAGTGATACAAACACTAGACTTTAAGAAGTAGAGTTTTTGAGTAGTGGGTAAGGGAGGAAATTCCTAATCAGAAGGGGCAGCAATACCAAAGCAATAAAGAAAATACATGGTGTCATAGTAAATCTCTCCTCACCAGGTTCAAAATTTCTTGGAGAGGTTGAATAGAAGTCACTAGTACCCTTGGATTTCATAAAGAGCTGTGTTCCTAGACTCCAATGATGATTCAGAACTTACAGCAGTGGTGCACTTGCAACCAGGAAGATATCCCATTTCATTTGATAAACAGAAAATCATAATATACTTAGAAGTAACTAATTACAACGATGATCTGAGAAAGCCAAGCTAAAGAACAACTCAGTATTATAGAATAGAAAAGTATGGAAATAAATAAATAAATAAATAAATCTATATTAGGAACATGCTACTAAGGAATAATTAAAGAAAACTGTCAAAATGTCTTCATATTTTTAAAAAGAATGAACCAACAACTGGGACTTAAGTTCTATATATTATACTTTAGGTATTAAAATTTGATTCTTTAATATTGTATATTTCATACTTCAATATTAATTCAAAATGAAAATTGTTTTGCTGAATTATCTCAATTAAAGATTTTTTTTTTTTTGCATGTCAAAGCCTCCCAAATAAAAGGTACCATAATCATGAAACAACAAAAGCAAGGTTTGTTGAGAGCATATTTGATACTCTATTTTTCTTCACATTCCATTTTTTTTTAAGAATAGATACTTAGTTCTCACGTATAAATTTTCAAGACATTTAAAAATATACTTGATTGATTTTTTCAAATTCATATATGGGTTAAGTCATGGATAAACTAATGCTTTGTACTATTCCAAATCTGGTTATTTAGCTTAAATATAAAGTGGAATATCATGGAATTCCGTGAAGCACTAACTCATATGAATTTGCTCACGAGATTGCTAGTAGATTTCCAGAGAACAAGGTAGAATGAACACTGTTTTATCTTCCATGTTTCCCTGTTGTTGATTACGAGGAAAATGGCAGTGGGTAAAGGGAATATAGATTACAAATACCAAGAGAATTAAGTTTACCTTATAATGGATTACAAAGGTTCATTTTCAATTCCATTGCTACCTCTCTAACTTTCCACCTCTTGCCTTCTGTGTAAGAGTAGAATCATCAACCTATGTTAGCAGGTTATGCTTGGTAGTTCTCCCCTTAATATTTATAGGCTGCATAAAAAAATAAATAACCAACCTTCTTGAAATTATAAATTGACAATCACACGTTGTTTCTAAAAAGTTAACACAACTATATTAGTTAAAATATATATAGAAAAATTTAGGATTGGGAATGGTACCATGTATCAAAAGATAAATCTCTCTATATATCTATCTATCATCTACCCACACACACACGCACACACACAGACACACACACACATACATATATTTCACATAAATATCCAAGATGTTATTTAGCTCTTGCTTTTTACAACTGCTGGAGTCCACAGGTAGCACAAACAGTTAAGTGCTTAGCTATTTACCAAAAAGTTGGTAGTTGGAATCCACCCAGACATGCCATGAAAAAAAGACTTGATGATCTACTTTAGAAAAATCAGCCATTAAAAACCCCACGTGATTTGGTTTCCTGGTTTGGAGATGTAGGGTCATGGTTTCATGGGACATCCAGTTAATTGGCCTAATAACATGTTTAGTTCTTCTCTTTTATCTCCTAGTTCCTTGTGTAGTGCCTAGGTTCTTAAAAGGTTGCAAGTAACCATCCAAGGCCCAACAATTGGTCTCTATTCACCTGGAGCAACAGAAGAAAAAGGAGAGTTCAGAAATAGAAACAGGATCTGGAATGTGTGGCTAATTGCCTCCGTGAACAACTACCTCCTTTGCCATGAAACCAGAAAAACTGGATGGTTCCCAGTTACCATTATTGAACATTTTGATCAAAGATCCCATAAAAGAATCCTGATCAAAAGGGGAAAATACACAACAGAATTTAAAATTCTCATGGGCTTCGTACTTCTGGAGCCATGAAATTTGTATGAACCCTTGAAACTATTGCCCTGAGATAATCTTTAAATCTTAAACAAAAAATAGCCCCTGAAGTCTTCTTAAAACCAAATAATACTTTAGCTTAACTAGTTAAAAAGGTCTGTCTTGAACATTATACTCTTTTAAGAACTATCTACATGGAATCAAATTGACAACAGCAACTCAAAAGATTAATAGGAACCTTAGAGGTCAGTGAATTTATATTAATGAGGAAGGAACAAATCAGAAAAGGAGGGTGAGAATGATTGCACAACTCAAAGAACGTAATCAATGTCACTAAATGGTACATGGAGAAACTGTTGAATTGGTTTGTGTTTTCTATGAATATTCTCAACAACAACAACAAAATAAATAATAATTAAAAAAAAAAAAACCCTATGAAACGAAGTTCTACTCTGAAACACATATGGGTTGCCACGAGTCAGGGTTGACTTGACGACAACTGGTTTGGTTTTGGTTCTATAGTTGCTAAACTGGATCATTATAGCTGCAGTACACTTAACTGGATTATCTGCAAATAAAAAAGAATCAAAATGACCGCCTATTCAGATGCTTGACCACTTAGAGTGTTTCTTTTCAGCAGACTAGCGTAATGATCTCTCATTTTGTTTCATGGCCTACGATGACGGCTATTTGTTTGAGAAATGACTGCAGAAATGTGTTTATTTTATGTAGTCATGCTTCATGTTAACCATCGCTTAAATCACACCTTAAGAACATCGTTTCAGATACAAGCTTCAGCAGGTGTACCGTTCAGTGTTTCCTGGGCGGGGAGAACCTCAGATCCAATACCATTCAAGCCCAACTTCTCCACATAACACAGGTTTTTTTTGTTAATAGTATTTTTGTTTGTTTTTGGCCTTTTTAAAATGTTAGTTAAAGAGGGCTAAAATTGCAAGAGCAGGAAGTAAGGGAGATGTCATTGAATAGATGCTACAAATCCCTGTTAAGTGCGTAGTGACGGGTCAGGTAAAATTTTGGGAGGTTTTCCAAGAATGAATTAGCCAATTATTCCCATTTTATGAACTGTGTGTGTATTTAAGTGTGCCTCATAAGCTATCGAGTACTATTACATCACAGAATTTTGTACATCTGTAAATAAATTACAAATAATTCACAAATACTAAAAATGCCAATGATTTTAGGGTTTCTTTCAGTGGGATAATATTTAGATATTGCCTGCACAGAATATAATTTCTAACAAGTGTATAACAAAGGACATATGATGGTGAGTCGTCTACTTGATAAAGAGAGTGGCTGCCCTAAATTTAGACATGGATCCTTGGTGCACAAGATGTTTAACCCTGGGGAAATCTGGAAGAATTGTTCCAGTTTTTGAGCTGACTAAATATTTTCAAGTGAAGTCAACCTTGCTTTTCATGAGTCTTGTCAAATCCTTCTCAGCATATCTTTTTTCCCTCTAGGATTATAATCCCTTAATATTGCTACCTAGAGAGAAAGCAATAATAATTTCTGTCTTTGAGTAGATTTTAGCACTAAAAGGGGTTGATAGGAGAAAAAGTAAAATGCATCTAGTTATGACTGTATTTCTGTCCTGGTCTCAGCTACCCTTACATATAAGCAAATGGTAATATTTTCTTTTATTCTGTGGAATTCTCCCTTGTCTATTTGCTTTTGTTTCTCCTTCAGAATTTGCCCCAGAAGGTTTTCCCCCTTTAGCCATATTTTAGGAGCAATGTCAAATATATGATATAAAATTAAGGTTCTCACAAATACATGCAAATCTTTTGTATGTTGTATGAAGATTGATAGTTTTAAATGTAATTATTTTCACAAAAAAAAGAAGCAAATTCCTATAAATGAAGCTAACTGTGTGATAGAAAATGGCTAGTAAGACACACATACACTCACAAAAAGCTTACCACAACCTCACCACCAGAAATAATATGGAGTCTGAAATACTTGAGTAATACATACTTTTTTTCTTTCCAGTATACTGACTTTTTCATCATTTATTTAAATGAAATAGTCCACTTCAGAAGACTACCTCGGGCACTTCAGAATGATTTATGATCACCTATGTATATTTTCATGCAAAATTCTTAGTCATCTACTTTAATGGGGGATTTTAATTGGCATAAACACACTGCCTTACATTTAAATTTGAAGCCTCTGGCTTTATGGAAAAGTAGATATTTCAATTGCAAAGTCCTGTTTCATTTGTGAAGTTCAATAATTGCATGTCATGTTTCACAGGAAATAGCTGCTACATAAAATGAGACAGTGACTGTGCTGTACAAGGCTGATTCTGTTTGTTCTGACCACCCTTCCCCTGCTTTCCGTCATCTCATGTAGACCACAGACGTGGAGATCTGATTTCCCTTGGCACCAAGGCCCTGTATGTGCTTTTCACCTAAAAAAGTTAATCTTCGTAAGAGATGAAATTTGATCAACTAAGAAAATAAAATGATTTCAATTATGGTTCACTTCTTTCAGGATCAAGAATAAATACTGGTTAAATCATAGCCGTCCTACATAAAATACTTTTTGTACCTTGTGCTCTACATTTGCAAATTGGGGGAAAAAAACATGCTTTTTTTTTTTCCCCTAAAATCTGTATTTACATAATTCTGTTAATTTTAAACATGTTCAAATGTAAATTTATAGTAAACTTATTGCATGATTAAATACATCTTATCTTTTTTTTATATAAATAAGTATCTAATATTTAGGGAGACTACACATAAGCCAATTGCTTAGGCCACTGGCTTACATATAAAAATCTATTCAATTCCAACCAACATTCTATGCCTTTGCTTTTATCCCTAATCTACTAAGCAGTTTGCTACTTGGTAATCAGAGCTGTGACTCAAATCAAGTCAGGTTTATTCTAGAAAAGCACCTTCTTAGCTAATATACCATATGCTGGCTTACTAGAAGTAATTAATTGAGATCTTCATCTTCCACATAATAAACATGTAATACACATATGGGCACTCCACCTCACAGGAAAATGATGTCACCCACTCAACATTGCTGTATCATGTAGAGCTATTTTTTTTTCAATAGAATCATGAATTTGAGCTAAAATATTCACACCCTTCACCTTGTTCCTCTTCTAAATGAGATCAGACTATCAGACTATTAGGGTCTCTTTTCATATCCTGAGTTTCTCAATCTCATTTATGAAGAGCTGGTAAGAGAAAAGAGGTATGAACTATGTATAATGAGGTTTCATAGGTATAACACATTTCTTGGGAGTTTTAGGATAAAATTGTGAAGTCTGTGAATCTTATATCACTTTTAACATGCTCACTGGTTTTTCTATTGACAGAAGAAACCTTCAGTCAAAGTACCCTCTTTAACATTATCTCATAGGTTTTTATTTTTTTAAGTGCACTGGTTTTAGGTGGACTTAATGGCACTTGTATTAACTAGTACACTGCTTAAGTCATCACAAACTTAAGCAATTTCAGGACAGGTAAATATTTCCAAATTTATTTGTGATTATTACGTCTAACTTCAAACCTCTCATTTACTCTTTATGTGTAACAGGACATCTAAGAACAAAAACTGATGGGTCAAATTTAGGGTATTTATAACTTTCTGGTAGTTATTATGAGAAAGTATGCAGGCTACAAGTCTTAAGGTGGAAGCTGAGTTTGTGAAATTGTTTCAGCTGGGTCCTTAATCTATAAAGAACAGAGGCTCATATTCAAACTTGTTTTTCAATAAGACATAACTAGAAGTCCCATGTTGAAGCAGACTTCAGGTTTGGCTTTACGTAGTCTCTGACTCACTTATTCTGCCATTGCTTTGACAGTGCCCTTTTTATGTTAGTACATTTCCCAGTATATGTGTTTTTTAGAGTTGAAGAATCAGGGATTTCTATTTAAATATGTTTCACAAAGAAAAGATAGACATTCAACCAAACGAAAAAGCAGCTAGTAAACAAGCAAACCAATGAATAAAAGGTAAAGTCTGAGAGAGCAGAGATTTTTGAATGGTTTACTGCCATATTATTGCAGGCTTGAACAGTACCTGGTATATAATGAATCCTTAGTTGGTTTTTTTTTTTTTTTAATTAATCAGTTTAAGGTAGAACATACTATATTCAGTTTTTGACATGGCATATGCCTTGACTGTAAACTCCGAAATTCCCTTTATCTCTCACCCTAAGTGTTAGACCATCCCTGTCCTCCCATTGAATTGCCTTCATTGTTCCAGGTCTTATATTCACATTTGACCCAGATTCTGTCCATTATGCTAAGCAATCCCTACTCTCCTTCCCTTCTTCTCTCCCTGTGTAATATAAGGAAATCCCTTTCTATTTACCAGGGAAATTGCCTTTCTTCTTCAACATCTAGGCAACAGTTGTTAACCACTTCAAAATGAACAGAAGTTCCAGCATCTAATTTAAACTTTGTGAAGCCTCATAAATTTTATAATATTTATTCCTTTACGTAGAGAACTTTTCTTCATTGGCACAGTTTAAAAGGATTATATAGAAATTAAAACCAGTGTCAGAAAAGGAAGAAGAAAAATGATACACTGCAGGTTTCATGAAATAGCTGTTATCTTTAGTATCTGGTTGATTAAAACTATTGACATAATGCTCTCTGAAAACATTTTTACTGGGCATTTTCCCAATTAATCACTCTTTGATATGACACTGGAGATTCTACACATTCAAAAGTATTTTAAAACAGCCTTTGAATAACTACATAAAAGCTGATCGTAGCTCACCTTTTATCCCTGACAATATAGCATTAAGAAATTTCAGAAAATCACCACCTATCATCTTTCAAGACCAGTGGTGTGGGACAGGGTGAAATGAGAACATCTCAAATTTACGTTCAGGTCAATCCAACATCCGCTTTGTAAAAGGTCTTTTTCCTAAGTGCACGTAGAGATTCAATAATAAGAAATAACTTCAGCCCTAAAGAAGACCAAGGCTAGCAGTGGAGTCTGAAATATGCACAATTACCTGTAGCAGAAGACAGAACGTATGAAATGTCAAGGGAAGGAACAATGATCAGTGTCTCAGCGAATGAGAAAATAATCCTAAGTGACACTTGAGCTGGGTCCCAAGGGCTGATTAGGATTTCAGCAGGTAGAAATGGAGACTAGAATTCCAAAACTAGAGAATAAGTAAAACTAAATGGGTGAATGCATGCAACGTAGGGAGGGGCAAAGAAGAGACTGGAGACAATAGATGCAGTGTATGCGGAGGTGCATCATTTAAGTTCGCCTGTGTCCAGATCTGGAAAGACGCGCCTATCAGACTAAGGCTTTGCACTGTTCATTGAGACCTTTGCTAACCAGGGCCTTATACATGGGAGGTTTTTGTTTTGTTGTGTTTTATTTTAATCTAATTTGGTCTTACGATATTTTATGGAGAGCAAATTCAGGGAAAACAAACAAACAGAATATGTTCACACACGCCTTTTTCCGCATTCAGAATGCACAAGCTTAACTGCCACTCATAGAAAAAATGTGCATTTTTATAGCTTTAATTTGTGAGAGTCAATAAGAAAATGTTATTTTTTTTCTCAGCCATCAAACTTAATATCAAAACCATGTTGTGTTTTCATAATGCAATATTTTTTCCTTTTAAAATTTACAAAAGTAATATATGAGCAGATTATGTTTGTAAATAATTTAAGCAAGTCATGTGAATTGAGTAAGAAAATATTCTTCACAATTAACTCATTCCTCTTCTGTGCCTAGAGATGATAAATGTTTGGTACGTATTCTGATAGTATTTACATATTATACACACACATATTTTTTATGTAAATGTATCATAATATATGCATCATTTTCCACCTTGAAATTCTTTTTTACTTAACACTGGTATTCCATTGCTTGCTATTCTGGTTTTACAAAACAAGCCACAATAAGTATGATTGTGTCTGCATGCCTTTTCATTCATACATGCACATTTTAGCTTAGAATTTTAAACATTTCATACACACAAACTCTGCAAATTTTAACTAAGAATGTCTAGCATTTTACCGTTAAATTTTTTTTCCTCTTAAAAATTGTGTTTAAAATTATCTTTTACGTTTAAAATTTAAAAAGTAACATCATACATAATGTTACTTTTTTGTAGTGTAGATTACTTCTTTTCTTCTTCTATGGCTGACTTCTTTCTCTTCTCTAATTTCTCAGCTGCAATTCAGTAATGTTTAAAACCCTGTGTTGACCCTGTCTTACTTTTCTTTATGCTTACATAATAATACATAAACATATAGGCAAATACGTTTTCATGTATATTTACACGTCCCTATCTTTACATGCACATATAAACAGTAAACATTCATTTATTGTTTCATAAAAACATGTTATATTAAACACAGTTTCAGCATTTTTTTTATCATTCGCCAAAATATTGTGGAATTTCTTCTATGTAGAACTACTCAAGCTCATTAATCATTTTAATTTTTACTAGCTGTTCTTCTATATTTATTATTCTCCGTGAAATGCAGACTTGGTATCATATTGAATTTATAAGTTGATTAAGTCAGAATAACACTTTTACAGCATAGAGTCCACTACCCAAGAAACACGTTTCCATTTAGGTACAAAAGTCTGCATGCTTTTGAGAAGTGTTTAAAACTTTTTTTTTTAATAATATATGTTTTGAAGCATGTTATTTTTTTTTTGTTCTTGTATAATGAATAATTTTCTATTGTGTATTTTAAAAGTAATTTCTTTTTTTAAAATTTTACTATTTCATTATGCAATCACACAGACATATCCTTACTTACTTCAATTGGAAAACGAATATGTCTCCAGTATATAAAAGACGGAGCCCTGGTGGATCAGTTAGCAGCTTGAATCCACTAGCCACTCCTTGGAAACCCTAGGAGGCAGTTCTATTCTGTTCTATACGGTCCTATGAGACAGAATCGAATAGACTGCAATGGGTTTGGATTTTGGGTTATATACAAGATACTCTATAAAAAAATTGTAAAAAAGCTGATTTTGTTTTACTTGGTTAATCAAAAAACTAGCAGTAGATCTTTAAAAAGCTAGAAATAGAAATACCATATGATCCAGCAATCACACTCCTAGGAATATATCCTAGAGAAATAAGAGCTGTCACACAAATAAACATATGCACACCCATGTTCATTGCAGAATTATTCACAATAGCAAAAAGATGGAAAAAACCTAAGCGCCCATCAACATATGAATGGATAAACAAACTATGGTACATACACACAATGGAATACTACGCAATAATAAAGAACAATGATGAATCTGAGAAACATCTCACAACATGGATGAATCTGGAGGGCATTATGCTGAGTAAAATAAGTCAATCATAAAAGGACAAATACTGTATGAGACCACTCTTATAGAAATTCATGAAAACGTTTACATACAGAAAGAAACAATCTTTGATGGTTACTAGGGAGGGGTGGGGAGGGAAAATATGTTATATTAAAAATAAGAAGTAAGTGGTAACTGTGGTGAACAGTAAGACAGTACCCAAGACTGGAGAAGTCAGCACAACTTGACCAAGGCATGGTCACGGAAGCTTCATAGACACATCCAAACTCCTTGAGGGACCAAATTACTGGCTGAGG
This sequence comes from Dugong dugon, assembly GCA_030035585.1. Lineage (NCBI taxonomy): Eukaryota > Metazoa > Chordata > Mammalia > Sirenia > Dugongidae > Dugong > Dugong dugon. The sequence goes on along the minus strand of CM057475.1, from coordinate 33,493,596 downwards.
GCTGGGGACCGTGGTCTCGGGGAACATCTAGTTCAACTGACATAACATAGTTTATAAAGAAAATGTTCTACATCCTACTTTGGTGAGTAGCACCTAGGGTCTTAAAAGCTTGTGGGTGGCCATCTAAGATACTCCACTGGTCCCACCCCATCTGGAGGAAGGAAGAATGAAGAAAACCAAAGACACAAGGGAAAGATTAGTCCAAAGGACTAATGGACCACAACTACCACTGCCTCCACCAGCCTGAGTCTAGCACAACTAGGTGGTACGTGGCTACCACCACCGACTGCTGTGACAGGGATCACAACAGAGGGTCACAAACAAGGCAGGAGAAAAATGTAGAACAAAATTCAAACTCACAAACAAAGACCAGACTTGCTGGTCTGACAGAGACTGAAGAAACCCCAACAGTATGACCCCTGGATGCCCTTTGAACTCAGTACTGAAGACATTCCTGAGGTCCACCCTTCAGCCATAGATTAGACAGGCCCATAAAACAAAATGAGACTAAATGGGCACACCAGCCCAGAGGGAATGACAAGAAGGCAGGAGCGGACAGGAAAGCTTGTAATGGGGAAACCAAGATCGAGAAGGGGAGAATGTTGACATGTCATGGGGTTGGCAACCAATGTCACAAAACAATATGTGTATTAATTGTTTAACGAGAAACTAAATTTCTCTGTAAACCTTCATCTAAAGTACAAAAAAAAAAAAAAACTGGTACTAGAAACATGGATGTAAAGAAAAAAATGAGTGTAGATTGTCCCTCAAGGTACTGCATCTTCATAACAATGGATTTCAAAAGTATTTTCATTTGCTAAAGTATGGGAAAAAGGAGAAGAGGGCCCGGCATTTACTGATTTGGTTTAAATGGCAAACACAACTCACATTTTATCTCTGTTTATCCTGAAAACACACAAATTATTATATATGGGAAGAAGAAGAAGAAATGATGACTTTGAATTATGGTGTTGACAAAATATAATGAATATACCATGGAGTGCTAGAAGAATGAACAGGTCTGTCCTGGAAGAAGTACAGCCAAATGCTTCTTAGAAGGGAGGATGGAGAGACTTCGTCTCACATACTTTAGGTATGTTATCAGAAGGGACCAGTCCCTAGAGAAGGACATTACATTACGCTTCGTAAAGTAGAGGGTCAGCAAAAGAGAGGAAGACCCTCAGTCAGATGGATTGACACAGTGCTGCAACCATGGACTCAAGCATAGCAATAATTGTGAGGATGGCACAGGAGTAAGCAATGTGCAGTGTTTCATTCTGTTGTACATAGGGTCGCTATGAGTTGGAACACACTTGACGGCACCTAAGAACAACACATACACCGGAAGGAGTCTCTGGGTGACACAAAATGTTAATGGCTCCACAACTAACTGAAAAGTTGGTGGTTTGAACCCACTGGAGGCACCTCAGAAGACAAGCCTGGTGATCTACTTCCAAAAGGTCACAGCCTTGAAAACCCTATGAAGCAGTTCTACTCTGCACATGGGGTCACCATGAGTCAGAATTGACTCAATAGCTATTGGTTTGTTGTATACTAGGAAATAGAATTTCACAGGTTAAGATTGCATGACTTTTAAGAGGACACGTAAGTATTCAAAAATCACATTTGTGTGACAACAGAGATTATTTTCTACTCAATGTACATTTAGAAGGATTTTCAGACAGGCTTCTGAATGAGTGACCAGGTTAGCTCTGTCCCACGGAATGGAATCCCACATTCCCATTGAAGGTTGTAGAATCTACTAATTGCATAATCTACAATTGCCCTTTTTAAAACTGCTGAATACATGATGACATGTTTTTTTGTTTTTGTTTTTAGCAAATCCATGTGAATATAAGCTCCCACATAATTAAGAAACATAAGCAGTGAAATAAACTCTGTTTCAAAAACAAAGATGCAGCCATTCTCATCATGTAAGAATATAGGCACTGACCTCATAAATGGTATTCACTATTAGATAACTAAGTAGTAAGTTGCAAAATAGCAATAGAATAAAAGTGTTTATTTGGAGACGGCAGATGTAATATTAGGTTACTTGGTGATATATATATATATATTCACCTAGATTTTTTTTTAAATGGCAATATTCTTGTATTACAGCGACTGGAAAAAGTAGCCAAATATTCTTGGGAGCTCTGTTTCTTGCCTTTAACTTAAATCATGTGATACGATCATGAATTTGCTACCTCTCTGAACACCATAAAAATGTCAATCTCATTGATTCTCACTGAGGCATGTTCCTAGGTGTACTGGGTACATTCTTGTGATAACACATTAATGAAGAAAGTTCAATGTTTAGGTACCTGAAAGAGAGATTCAGAAAGACTGTTATTTTTCTACAGAATTTTAAAACATAAAAATTAATAATTATGGAATTTGAACCACAAATTACAAAATAATGCAACTTTTAAATATTTCTCTGTATTATTGAAGAGCAACAACAGAGAGAGCCATATCTACAGCCTCCCTGTTAGGCAAGTTCCACCCAGTTTCCTACTGATGATCTACACACATGAGGAATTGGCCCCCAGGGTGATATTCAATCACCTTAATACAAAATACACTGTGATAGGGCAAATTTAATATATCAGATAAAATTAATATTTCTTTGATTGATTCTTTTGGTTCTTTTCATAAAATTTTCTAATCTGTACTAAATTTAGTCTAAAATTTTGTTTTGTGGACCTTCTTATCTTTGGAAATGATAAGTTTTTATTCTTCAGTCTTTTAACCTATTCAGCTCTGAATTTAACTCCATCAGTTAACCACCTGTGATCTTGTGCTGATTTATTGTGAAAATTTCCAGATTCACCGCACAATTCCCATTAAAGTTAATGATGCTACATGCTGATTGCCCATGTGCCAGGAAGAAAATTGCCCCATGGTGCTCAATAGCCCTTAAAATTACCCATTCCTTACCTTTGCCACCAAATGCTAATAATTGGAGTGTGCCATCTTCTATCAGCTCATACTTATCTAAAGAGAGAACAAAGGAAAAGAAGACAGAGTAGGGAGTCTTTTCTCATACAGAGGACTCAAACCACATTACAGTTTTTAATATACAGGTCTTAATTATAAAGCTATCTGTTGATGCTGAATTAATACTTTGAAATGAATATTGATTTAAGATAATTCTTAAATACTTCAACATGAAGTTCAGTTTGATTCAACTTTTAGGACAGATTCTGCATAACAAAGGGAAAAATACGATTCAAAGCCCCAAGGAAACCTACTGTACGGCTTAACAACTTTTGTTGTTCTTCGTTATTCTCATCTTCTTTTAAGCCTAATTTAGTCCTACATTTTGACAATTTTAGGATAAAAAAATATTTTTCCTGAAATCTTGTGGAAAAACGAAGCTAAATTACTTTTTAAAAAATGTACTACTTGGAAGTAATTTTGATACAATGCTTGAACAGGAAATAATTTGAAACAATAGCACTGATTTACATGGGGTATAGTGTTTGCTATTCTCAGCTAGATCTAATTTCTCTTCTCAATCCTTTGCCCTATCACAGTGTATTTTGTATTAAGGTGACTGAATATCACCCTGGGGGCCAATTCCTCATGTGTGTAGAACATCAATAGGAAACTTGGTGAACTTGCCTAACAGGGAGGCTGGAACAGATGTGCCCTCAAGCTTTGTCTTCAACGATAGATATAGATTCTGATCGCCTGAGAGACAGCTCAGACACCTCGGCTGACTGAAAGAACCTCTAAAGATATGTGAACATGTTTCTAATCCACCTATAAAAATACTGTAGATCAAGAGTTCTCAATAAGGGTAATTTTGCACTGCAGGGAAAACCTGGCAATATCTGGAGACATTTTTGGGTGTGACAACTGGGGAGGGTCTTTCTACTGGTATCTGGTAGGTAGAAGCCAGGGATGGTGCTAAGCATCTACAATGCATGGGACAGCTCCCCAAAATAAAGAATTACCTGATACACAATGTTGATAGTGCTGAGGTTGAGAAACCTTGCTTTAGACATTGAAACTATTATTTCTAAAACTGTGCCAGAGCAGAAGATAGGATATGTGTATAATAGATTGGGTTGGTTTAGGCTAACAAATTATTACATGTACTCATACACATTATAGGAAATATGTTTAGGACAATATTTACTTCTATTTTTACAGAGTCATTTATATGGTTTTAACTTTCATTATATTTGTTCTTTGCTCACCTGGCTTCAAGCTTTGTGAAGATAGAGACAAGGTATGGGCAGTACCTGTTTTGATAAGCATCACATACTAGTGCCTAGCAGAGGGCCTGGTACGGAGCTAGAGATGCCAGCTTAAACTAATTCACAACTGTTCTGTGACATCTTTTTCTTTTTTTTTTTAATTTTTCAAAATGTGTTTTTGCTATAATTGGTCTTAATAGTATTATCATTTACCAATCCATTCTTTGTAAAAGAGTTTGGAAAGGACATGATTACCACACAGAAGTCTCTTTGATCCCTTTCAGGACAAGATGAATAATTTGATTTGTCAATATATGAAGAGCTTATGAAAAATTGAGGGGAGGTGTCAATCTAATCCCTTAATGGATTAAGATAATCTTCCACTAGCCAAGCAGCAAGCCAGAACCAAAAATAAGATAACATTATTCAAAATTTCAAATTGTCTCTACCATTTTTTATGACACTGTTAAGCACCCAAGACATAATAATTAGGGATAGGTAGAGACGGTAAAGATGTGACAACATAATAGGAAACTGCCTTAGTCTGGGTTCTCTAGATGCCCAAAATCAGTGAAGCATATACGTAAATATATAGAGAGATTTACTTCAAAGAAATGGCTCAAGCAGTTGTACGGGCTGGCAAATACCAAATTTGTGGGTCAGGTGGCAGGCTGGAGGCCTCTGCTGGCTCATCGGATTGTAGGGGCTGGTCAATCTAACTTCTGCAGGTCAGATGGCAGGCTGAAGACTTCTGTAGACTTGTGTCCCAAAAACCTAAGGTCAGGTGATGAGAAAAGTACAGAGTGGAAAGAGAGAGTGAGCCTTGCCAAAACATCCCCTTATACACTGAAGGCAGGCCATACCTTCAAGGAAACTCCTCTTTCAGCTGATTGACTAATCACATCATGGAAGTGATTACATTATATTACATTATGGAAGAGCAATCAGTCCAGTGTCTGCCAAACCCCTGAAAATCATAGCCTATCCAAGTTAACACATAACATCAACCATCACAAAAATCAAAAAGGAGGAAAAAAAGACAAGAAAATTAAAAAGAAAAACTATAGGGCATTCAGATTGTGAAATTAAAAGACACAGACTATGAAATAAATGTGATTAACATATAAAAGGATTTATTTTGAAAAACATTTGGAAAGTATAAAGAACATTTTTACACTTTTATTCTATAATGGAAAAAGTAATAACTAAAATTAAGAATTTAATGGATGACGTTAATACCCAATTAGACACAACTAAAAAGAAAACAGATAAAATGAAAGATAGGAGAGAAGAAAATGCATTGGGTACATCATAGAGGGAAAAAAAAGGAATTAGGACTAGAATCTACAGAAAATAGTGTAAAACAGATATGGAACATGTTGAAAAAAATTAATGTTGTTGTAACTGAAGTATGTAAAAATAAGGAGCAAGATAATGAGGTAGAGATATATTTGAAGAGAAACTAGACAAAGGGCAACACCTTTAATAACTACAATTGCTACCAATTTCTAACGGAGAAAAATACATTGGAAAGCTCATAGTAACACTGATAAAAACTAAAGAAAAAAATCTTAAAAGAACAAGAGAAAATGGGCATAACACCTTTAGAAGCAATAACAAATTTGATAACTGACATTTTATGAATACAAGCATCTATCTATCTATCTATTATCCATCTATCTAAAACACATGACAATTTGTAGCCCATAAGGCAGGAAGGCATAAATACAAATAAAGTATTCTAAGGTCAATGCTATGTAAGGTAAATTATAAAAGAGCTGCTTTATATCAGATATCATAAATCAAGAATGCAGGTTTCCATTTCTAAGGTAACCAATAAAACAATGCAAAAGTATGTAACTAATGAGCTAGTAGAGGGCGAAATACATAAATGATCCCCCCCAAAAAAAGCAAGAGATAAAAATAAACATAGAAGAAAAAAAAAAAAAAAGACCAGATTTACCAGCCTGACAGACTGGAGAAACCCCGAGAGTATGGCCCCCAGACACCCTTTTAGCTCATTGGTGAAGTCACTCCTGAAGTTTACCGTTCAGCCAGGGATTGGACAACCTCATAAAACAAACAGGATTAATGAGGCACAGCAGTCCAGGGACAAGGACTAGAAGGCAGGAGGGGACAGGAAAGCTCGTGATAGGGAACCCAAGGTTTAGAAGGGACAGTGTTGACATGTTGTGGAGTTGTTAACCATTGTCATAGGGCAATATGTGTACTAACTGTTGAATGAGAAACTATTTGTTCTGTAAATCTTCATCTAAGGAACAAAAAAAAAAAAAAAAAAAGAATTATCTATGTGAGATCAAATTGACAACAGCAACTCAAAAGGTTTGATGGGAAGCCTAAGGGGCAGTGAGTTGAAAATAACGATGATGGAATAATTTGGAAAAAGATAGTGAGAATAGCAGCACAACTGGAAGAATGTAATCGATGTCACTGACTTGTATAAGCAGAAACTTTTTGAAATGGTGTAACTTTGGCTATGTATATTTTCACCAAAAAAAAAATCCTCCAAAGTCGAGAAGGGAGAGTGTTGACATGTTGTGGGGTTGTTAACCAATGTCATGAAACAATATGTGTACTGACTGTTTAATGAGAAACTATTTGTTCTGTAAAGCTTCATCTAAAGTACAATAAAAAAAAAATTTTTTAAATAAACATAGAAGAGACAAAAAATAGAAAACAAATATATCTAATCTCAAATAAATTAGTAATTACATTAAAAGTAAGCAGACTAGTGGGGCTACTGGAATGGTTTAATGAGAAGCTAGGCAAATCTTCTACCCAAGGCAATAATAAAACTGGACAAAATTTCAAAAACAACCATTCAGGACTCTGGAAATTTTATTTTAAATAAACTTTTATTATTAAACAGAAGAAACTAGGCAAAACTAGCAAGAAATTTTAATGCTCAATTTAAGGCCAATGCGGCATCGAATGTGTGATGTAGCAATTTGTTCACTGAAGTTAACTACACTAGACACAACCCTTTGTGTCCATGTGTGTAGGGTGATTGTTGCTACCTATTAAGCTTGTTGTATTGAGCTCAGGAGAAGAAATTAAAACTTTCCTCTGTAGCTTCATGCTGGTAACACTAGGATAAACTTCTTTCATGCATATTGCTGAGCTCTCATTCAATGCAACACAATGATACCTCCTGCTGGTCTTAAAACAAAATAGGCAATTGATTGCTGAGCAAATTGCTTCTAAAATGCAGAATGAAAGAAAGCCTATAGAGACTCTAGGGTCCTTATGAGTTGGAATTGACTCAGCAGCAACGGGTTTGGTTTGGTTTTATTTATAACGTAGGCTTATTTTGAACTGAAATATTCCCAACAGATGGGTAAGATATGTTGAAGGGAAAAAATATAGTCTGGGCTCGACAGGGCCCTAAAAAGTGGAAGGAAAAGTCTAAAAGGATCATAACAGTATAATTTTGTTAATAGTTTTTCAACTTCTAAGTTTTTCCCAGTTTTCTCACACATTGCATTCTTTTAGAAGACAATGTAAAGGACACATTTTGTTTCATTAAAATGTAAGAAAACCTGGAAAAGCAAGGTAAATACTGTGGGTAGCAAGAAGCAAAATAAGTAAATATTTGGCTTCAGTGAAAAGAAACACCTGCCGTTCTGAGAAAGACAAACGTGTATGTCTGTATGCTGTTTTGCATAAAAATTTCTCCCACTGATGGCAGTGATTTGGTGAGGCAGGTGATGGGATAAAATTGAGATCCTGCAGCAATTGCTGTGTACTGAGCCGAGGGAGAAAGAACAGCTATCAAGCAAGAGTCAGGAGGAGGAAATGCTCCAAGGCCACACAGGAATGACTGTGAATACTGATGAGTGGAAAATGAGAATACCGGCAATAGTAAGAGCAACAGGACTGACAGCCGTGGTGCTTACGCTATCCAGCGGTCGCTGGGAAAATGAAAGCCAGCCTTGTACTTCATGGAAACAGAACTCTGGGCCTGGGAGATATTTAAAAGTAAGCACTTACTCCTGTTCACTCATTCTTTTCTTCTTTCATAAGAATTAATATTTAAAAATACTCTCTGAGTAAGCAAAAAATGTCAATACATTTTAAACAAATGCTGACATTTACTGAATACTAAATGAATCTCAGGCACTGTTCAAAGAACTTCACAGTTATTCCCTACAGCAAGTCAATAAGGCACTTCTGATCTTTACCCCAGTTGTAAAAAAACAGGAAACTGAGGCAAAAATTAAATAGATGCTTGTCTAGTGTTCCACATTTTCAAGCTGGCAGAACAGGAATTTGACCGTAAGATCTCTAAATCCAGAAATGACACTTGTAGCAACCTTACTTTACACTTTCCTTGGTCATTCAACATATAACTACTAAAGGTTAGCCTTAAGTGTGTCGAAAATCAAGTGAACAATTGCTTTTGCTATGAGAAGGAGTGTCTCAGAAGATAAACAAGAGCACAATTAAATTTAAAACTTGTGATATGTGCAAGACTGCAAACACACAAGTTACAAAATATGTAAGTTAAAATCATGAGCTAACACTAACATCAACTAGAAGAGCAAAAAATAAAGAAAATCACAATACCAAGTACTGGCAAGAACGTGGAGCTCCTGGAACTCTCATACTATAAAGCTGAGAGGATAAAATGGACAACCAGTCTGGAAAAAGGTTTTTTCAGTTTCTTCTGTTCTTTGTTATTAGTTGTCATCAAGTCGGTTGCAACTCATGGTGACCTTATGTATAACAGAACAAAATGTTGTCCTGTGCTGTGCCATTCTCATGGTTGTTGGTATGCTTGAGTCCATTGTTGTAGCTATTATGCAATGCCTTCTAACCTAGGGGACTCATCTTCCAGTACTATATCAAACAGTATTCTGTGGTGATCCGTAAGATTTCAACTGGCTAATTTTTGAAGTAGATTGCGAGGCCTTTCCTTTCTTTCTAGTCTGTCTTAGTCCGGAACCTGTCCACTACGGGTGAGCCTACTGGTATTTGAAATACCAGTCACATAGATTCCAGCATCATAGCAACACGCAAGCCACCACAGTATAACAAATTGGCAGATGAATGGCGTCATGAAGACTACAGATGATATTTGAGCAACAATTCCTAGGTATTTACTAAACAGACATGAAAACATATGTCTACATAAAGACTTGTAAAGAATATTCATAGTTCTGTTCTTAGCCAATACTGAAAACAACCCAAATGTCTATCAAGAGCAGGATGGATTAAACATATTGTAATATATTCACGTAATGGAATATCATTAAGCCACTGAAATTGCAAACTACCGATACACACAACAGGTGGACAAATCTTAACGATATTAACAAGAATACAGACACAAAAAAGGAGATACCATATGAATCCATTTATAAGAAGTCTAAGATCCAGGAAAAGAACAAAACAAAACTATGAGATAAAAATCAGAAAGTGCTTGCCAGCAGGAAGAGGCGTTTCTACAGAATACACTCGCTCCTCAGCAACCCCTAACATTTGTTAGGCATCAGGTTTAAGCCCAAGGTCCTTTAGACTTAGGTTCTTTTCATCTGATTCACATCCAATTTTAAAAGCTCTTCAAGTTCAGTTTCACGAGTATGGTTTTTCTCATTCTAAAGACCTATGAACTAAAGAGAAAGATTTTTTTTCCCCTATACACTCCACATACCGTAGTAATCCAGGGGATAACGTAAATGCAACAAACACTTCCATTCAACAAGAAAAAGGTAGGCACACAGTACCTTCTCTAGCAGCTCTGAAATCCAGCCAGATAAGTATCACCAGTTCCTTGATTAGAACCACTACTGCTCCCTGGAAATTTTTTCTCCATGAATCTTGTCTCTGCTCTCCACTCTTCCGGGCCCCTGGTTGTACCTCTGTGTCATCTTTCCTATTCCTGTTTGCTGCTGTGAAGACTTACCAGCCTGCTTCCTGCCTATAGAAGTTTAGGGTTCAAAGGCCTATTTTCCTTTTTACTGTCTCAGCCCATTTCAGTTTAAGCTGGTCGTGTTTCTACGTTTATAATTCCTTTAAAACAATTGTGGGTATTTTATGAATTTTATTGGCTTTCACTTCATCAGACAAAAGTCAAAATCGCAAATCTCCTTGAGACAACCCTTTCTCTATCTCGAGCTTCCATTGAAGCTTCCTATGTCAGCCTTAAGATTATTAGAAATGATTTAAGAGAGTTTACAAGGCATGCACTTTAAGGTCTTCTGTGTATTTGAAACCAGTTGCCATCAAGTGGATTCTGACTGAAGGCCAGTTCCTGGGTGATGCAAACAGTGAACGTGCTTGGCTGCTACGCAAAGGTTGGAAGTTTGAGGTTACACCAGAGGCACCTCAGAAGAAAGGCCGAAAAATATACTTCTGAAGAATCAGCCATTGAAAACCTATGGAGCACAGTACTACTCTGACACAGATGGGGTCATCATGAGTTGCAATTCACTTCACTCAATAGAAACTGGTTTTTCTATTACACAAGTTACTCCATTGTATTATAGGACAACTATAAGTCATTTGCCTTCCCCTTAAACCCTTTCATTAAAGGTGGATGTGAATATTTCATTCAACTATCTCTAGTATCAGAATTTATGTGATCTAGGGTAAATTATCTATATTGAGTGCGCTTACCCCGTAGTGATCTTTTAAAAAGATACATTCAACCATTCTAATCTGCAATTAATTGTTTCTCCCCAGTCTTTCAATGAACCTTCCTCCCTTATGTTACTAGTGCCATCTGATGCAATTTAGATAGTTACTCAGACAATATTCCTGTGAATTTGCACTGAGAAAATAAGCAATTTTTTAAAATGCTATTAATTCTAATGGTCATTTGGGTCAAAGTTAAAAAATCACTACCTTAGGTTGGATTGAGTAGTGCCCTTGTGATCTAAAACAGTTAATGCAATTTCCTTACTTAAAATTTAATGTTGAAATTCAGCACTCTTGAGAATTTTTGCGGTGAATTTCCAGTTGGCAGTAAATATTCTCGTTTTCACTTTTGCTTAAGAGAGTCATGCAAGAGTGATATATTTAGATGTTGACTGGCTATTTCCTTTATTTGTAACTAAGTGAGACTGACCCTAAGAAAACAGTGGCAGGGTGTACAACAGAGAACAAAAACTTGGTGCTGGGACACAGCAGCAATGCAGATAAATTTCGAATTTAAAGTAGGCCAAGGGCAACCTTCTCTTATGCCCGTGTGGTGCCATAGTTTCCATGTCACACTTCTTTAAAATGGTTAGCAGTCAACATTTAGTTATTTAGAACCAAATGCAGAATACGTGAATGATCTATGCATTGTTGGAACTCAATGCTCCCTGGTTCGGCTACTAACAACACTTTACTGCCATCTCTTACGACTGTGATCACTTTATATCATATATTGCATCTTCCGTGTCCTTGTGCAGACTTGCTTTAAAATCACCCATAATCAGATACGTAAAAGTGTTATATCATGTAAAAAATACAAAATTTTGATGTTATATAAATGAGTCTATAGTAAAATTCAGAAAGCTTTCCAATTAATTCTATAAAGTCCAGTATCAACTGACTATCAAATACTGGTAAATGTGCTACAAAGAAAGGAGAGTTATATACTTACCTAATAAGCACAGACATGAAAATTCTAAATAAGATGTTAGCAAATAAAAACCAAGAATATATCTAAATAATTTATGACCGAGTTGGGTTTATTCCAGTCATGCAAAACTAAGCAAGTGTATCAATTTAAACAGCTTCGTTATAAATGACAGAATGTAAAATATTTTTTATAACAATAGATGCTTAAAATGACACTGATGAAGTTTTATATTCATTTCCATTAAAATTCCAAGTGCAATATAAATAATTAAATATAATCCGTAGTTAAAATGTTGATATTCTAAAACAATTCCAATTAAAGTCAAGAATCAGATGGAGTGCCTAAAATTATGATTCAGCATTGACTCAGAGGTTATACAAAATATTATTCAAAGAATTCCAGGAAGAAGACTCATATCATCTATTAGTATATCAATATCTTTAAGGATTTTATTGTGTTATAAGAATAATCTGTTTGTGTCAAAAATATTTGGCAGCTTTATATTTATCATTCTTAAGTTTATCATGCAGCTAATCTTTTCCTCTTCCTCTTCACTAAGACTCCACTCAGGGAATTTGGTCATAAAAAGTATATTGAGTAAATGTAATAATGTCATTGTCATCCTATGATAGTACTTATAAAATTATTGAAGAATCTAATAAAATCCAAAATGTTGACTTTTAAGAGAAAAATTATAAAATATTACCCGTTTATATTAAAAAATCTTGGCAGTAAAAACAAAAACCACCAGTGATTCTTTAGACGTACTGTCAAGATACCTTAAGAATATTATGGAATATGCTTTTTTTTTTTTTTTAACATGTGAGCTCATTACAGAAATCCCCAGGCACATTCACTTGCCTCCCCACAGAAGTTACATAAGTCTTGAAAAAGAGAAAGCAAATATACTTTTCAGAGTTAGTGAAGCTGTGCAAAAGTCTTCATTTATAAATGCCATTCACAGAGAAAATCAAGTGCTCTTTTATAAGTTTATAAAAATAAAAGTCTACACCAGCAATGAGAAATCTGAAAGGCAAATTAGGGAAACTATTCCATTTACAATAGCATCTAAGAGAACAAAATACCTAGGAATAAATCTAACCAGGGACATGAAGGAATTATACAATGAAAACTATAGAACACTGCTCAAAGAGATTAAAGGAGACTTAAATAAATGGGAAGATGTTCCACTGTGCATGGACTGGAAGACTTAATATTGTTAAGATGCCAATACTATCCAAAGCAAACTATAGATTCAATGCAATCCTGATCAAAATTCCAACAGCCTTCTTTACAGAAATAGGAAAACCAACCCTCAACTTTATATGGAATGGCAAGAGGCCCCAGATAGCTAAAACAATGTTGAAAGGAAGAACAAAGTAGGAGGACTCACACTTCCTGATTTTAAAACATACTATACAGCCACAGTAATCAAAACAGCCTGGTACTGGTATAACAATAGAAACATAGACCAATGGAATAGAATTGAGAATCCAGAAATAAACCCATACATCTAAGGTCAACTGATTTTTGACAAGGGTGCTAAGTCCGTTCTATCGGGAAAGAAGAGTCTCTTCGATGAATGGTGCTGGGAAAATTGGATTTCCACATGCAGAAAAAATGAAACAGGATTCATGCCTCACACTATCCACAAAAACAAATTCAAAATGATTAAGGACATAAATGTTCAAACTAAAACCATAAAACTCTTGGAAGAACAAGCAGGGCAACTGTGTCAGGTCTAGCTTTCAGCCATGGTTTATCTAATGTAACAACAAAACCACAAATGGCAAAAGACAAAATAAATAAATGGAACTTCATAAAAATTAAAAATGTTTTTTAATCAAAAGATTTTACAAAAAAAAGTGAAAAGTAAGGCAACCAACTGGGAAAATATCTTCAGAAACCATATATTCAATAAGAATCTAATAACCAAAATATGTTTAATACTCTGACAACTTAACAATAAAAAGACAAATAATCCAATCATAAAATGGCCAAAGGATTTGAATAGACATTTCACCAAAGAGAATGTTCAATTGGCCACCAGACACATGAAAAGATGCTCAGCAACATTAGCCATCAGAGAGTTGCAAATCAAAACTACAGTGAGATACCATTTCACTCCCTTTAGGATGGCTAAGATTGAAAAAAAAAAAAGAAAACAACAAATGTTGGTGAGGGTGTGGGGGAATTACAACACTACTCATTGCTGATGGGAATGCAAAATGGTACTGGCATTGTGGAAAACAGTGTAGCAGTTCCTCAAAAAACTAAAAATAGAACTACCATATGACCTAGCAATTCCACTCCTAGGTATATACCTGAAAGATTTGAAAACAGAAACTCAAAAATAGCCAAAGGTGGAAAAACCTAATTGCCCATCAACAGATGAATGGATAAACAAAATGTGGTACATACTTACAATGCAATACTACTCAGTAGGAGAAATGAAATCTTGATACATGCTACAGTCTGGATGGAGCTTGAAGACTTTATGTTGAGCAAAATAAGTCAATTGCAAAAGGACAAATATTGAATGACCTCACTTATATAAAAAGATGAGAAAAGGCAAATATACGGACACCAAAGTTCATTAATGGTTACTAGGGGCAAGAGGGAGGAGAAAAAGAGGGGTTAATGATGATGGAAAAATCGCATTGATTAAGGGTAGGGTTGCACAATCATTGTAATTGCTGTCAGTTATACGTCTGTAAAAGTTGAATTGGCAAAAGCTGTGTGGTAAACATGCATCAACTCCTCACCTAACAACATGGTTAGGTTCCAAAGACCAGGCCTATCGGGTGCCCCTGATGCATCTCAGGATACATAGTGTGGTGGGCCCCCTTTCCCCACCATACCTTCCTCACCTCTACAGAGCCCGGGGGGGTTGGATGTGGTGGTGGTGATCGGGGGTTGCTCACCATCATCTGGCCTTGCTTCGAGCCTCCATGCAGACTCCTGTGCCTCACTTCTCCACCTTCCCCCTCCTCCTCTGGCCCCAGAGATGGGCCTCGGTGGCTGGCAGCTCCTGGGCCTGCGGGCAGGTGAGGTTCAACCACCTAGGCCCGGCAGAGGCTACTGAGGTGGCAGAGAGGCCTCTTTGGAAGAAGTGACTTCCAAGCCCCACCCCCTTGCCCAAATCCTGTGGCCCTGCCTCCCAGTGTCTCCTGTGCTCTGCCTGCCTGCCTGCCCCTGCTCGCTCCTGGCTCACCAGGCTCCTCGGCTTGACCTGGGTAATATCAGCTGCCTTGGCCTGCATAGCCTGGCTCCCTCTCACAAACCTAGCCCTTCTTCTCCTCCTCCATCCCCTTTCACCTTGGCTCTTCATTAATGCACAAAATAGTCAGATAGTAGACTTTTTTCTGTTGTTGTAAATGCAAAATATTGGATAACAACATAATTGATAAGTGAGGAATAGATATATTTACAATGACAAAAAAAAAAAAAAAAAGAATAGCCGCTGAGGCTGTTTACGTACATCCAAACACCTCATGGGATTTGCTTTCTTGGTTTGGAGGTTTAGGGTCATGGTTTCATGGCATAGCCTTGTTAATTGGCCTAATAACATGTTTAGTGCTTCTGTTCTATCTCCTAGTTTGTTGCATAGTGCCTAGTGTCTTGAAAGCTTGCAAGCAGCCATCCAAGGCACAATAATTGGTCTCTATTCACCTGGAGCAACAGGGGAAGAAGGTGAGTCAGCAATAGAAGGAGGATATGGCTAATTGCCTCCATGAACAACTGCCTTCTTTGTCATGGGACCAGAAGAACTGGATAGTGCCTGGCTACCATTACTGAGCATTTTGATCAAAGATCCCATAGAGGAATCCTGATCAAAAGGAGGAAATGCAAAATAGAATTTCAAATTCTCATGGAATCCAGATTTCCTGGAGTCATGAAGATTGGATGAACCCTTGAATATATTGCCCTGAGATAATCTTTAAACCTCAAACCAAAAATATCTCCTGAAGTCTTCTTAAAACCAAACAGTAGTTTAGCTTAACTACTAGAAAAGGTCTGCCTTGAGCATTATGCTCTTTTAAGAACTATCCATATGGGATCAAATTGACAACAGCAACTCGAAAGATTAGATAGGAACCTTATGGGGCAATGAGTTTATGTTAATGGAGGAGGAACAACTCAGAAAAAGAAGGTGAGAATCATTGCACAACTCAAAGAATGTAATCAATGTTACTAAATTGTACATCTAGAAACTCTTGAATTGGTGTCTGTTTTGCTGTGTAATATCCTCAACAACAATAACAAAATAAATACAATTAAAAAAAATAATAATAAAGGTCTATTTCTTATTATGGAATTAATTCAGGTTCCATGTAGAAAATTTGAGAAATATCAAAACATAAAAAACAAAAAGCAAAAAGACTTTAAATTCTACAAAATAGTGATAACCATTAATGTTAGTTGGTATTTTTTAGATTTTTTTTCCTATGGAATATCTATATAAAATGCATATGCTATACATATATTTGTGTACATATTGAATATATGAGTGTATGTATACATTATCAGAAATTTGGATTTCTATTTATTCTTCTAGATATTTATATAAAATGTGTATATTCTTGCACTATGACTGCATATATATATCCTTATATATTTATATTGTGTCCTCAAAACAAAACATGTTTACATTATTAATAATCTATATTTACCTATTTTATTGTTATAATATTATTTTTTGTATGTTTTATTATAAGTTAGCATACATTAAATTCTTCAAACATATTAATAATTACATAACACTATATCAGTTTTGATTTGATTATCTTAAGCTTATTAATTATGTCATATTTTATGTTATAAAAATAATTAAATGTCCTCCTTTCTAATAGTAGCATCTCTTTTATATTCCTAACTGTGATGGTATGACTTATGCTTTACTAGTAAATTGATAATGGGGACTAGACTAGGAAAATGAAGAATTGTATATCATGTGAAGAAAATGTCCTACTATTTCTAGTAAGTTTTTTCCATTATCCAGTGCTAGTTTATACTGAATATTTTCACTATGTTATTTATTATCTTATTTTGAATTTGCTTTGTTCAGTATTTTCAAATTTTAATAATAAATTTCCTGAATCAATGATTATTTTGCAACAGAGGAATAGTTCTGTTCAATGATGCTGGAATATTAGTTTAATCTATGTTGGACTCAATTTGATAGACTTTCAAAAAGATTTTTACTTCCATATTTAGAAGTGTGATTGATTAGTATTGATTAGAAAATTAGCATTTTCCGAAGTTTATTCAACAATCAATCTATGAAATACTGCATTAAAAAAGATGTTTGTTTGTAGACTGGTTTTACAAAATATTACAAAAAAACTCACAGTTCAAATTAGCATACTTAAGGTATTATATTAAAGGTTCTATGACGTCATGAAATAACAAAATTAGTTTTAATTTTGTTTAATACAGAACAACCCAAATTGATTTGAGCATGGCATTTTTTTCTGAACAACTGTTAAGGGATTAACAACTTTATGCTATTCAGAACACATTTTAGATAATATTGGACTAAAATAATAATTGTTAGTGTTATCCTAGAATTGTATAAATAATTTGGTATATTTTAAATCTACTTTTGATATTGACTTTAATTTATGGTGCTATTTCCTATTTTTATCACTTTGGGCTATTTCATGGAAGGATCATATCAGTCTGGATTTACTTTTTTGCCTGTTAACTGCAATGTTCCCAGTAAAAGAATGAATCTTTATTAAGAAAAATAAAGGCTAACAAAATAGCACAAAAAGGATAAAATTAACAAGAAAGAACATAGATTAGGCAAAAGAACTGACTTTGTTTTGGAAAGGCTCATATGTTTAAAGAGGATAACAATAACTATTATAATTCTAAATATCATTAAGGCTTAATTTACAATTCACTTTAGTATACATTTTAACACTTAATTCTTATAACAAATATATAAGCTAGTAATTAAGATACTTGTTGTAACAAAAAGAAATTGATGTTCATAGAGAGGAGCAGGCCTTTTCCAAAGTGAGAGCTTCTGGCCAGAAGGATTGAAGCACCAGGTTAGTCACCAGTCCAAAGGACTCTGACTATGTCACAGGGCTTAACTTTATGAAATCTCAGTTCTTATTCATTCTTATTCTTCAAATAGAGGAAAATGTGGCAAAGACCACAAACACCCTGTGTTCTACAAATTGTTTCTACTTGCCAGCCTCACACAACGACTCTTTTCCCAGCCCACCTGCTGTGAAGTTGGTGGCAAGATGACTGCGTTCTGGCCAATGGAATGCGTTAGAAAGTTACCTAAAACACTTCAGACTGGCCCTTAAAATTATGCTGTACAATTCTTCAGCCCTTGCGTCCATGTCTATACTTACACCACGGGCACTGTATTTGAGGTAGAAGTGTCGAAAGATGGAAGGGGCCTAAAGTCCTGAGTCACTGGCTGGAGCAGCGTCCAAAGAAGAATGGTCCAATTCTCATCTGATGATGGCTTTAAAGAAAAATAAACATTCATTTTGTTAATACACTGTAATCTAAGACTTGTTTTTTTCAGCAATTAGTGTTAAATTTCCTAAAAAATGCTAGATTGATTTGAGAAAATCCTGGATTTATTTAAACTTTCATGTATTTTTCTTCTTTCCCTTATAAGTCATGCATTGTGTGATAGTGAAGATTAAAAACTTACTCTTTTTTCCAAATGATTTACACGAAGTCATTTGGGACAAATCATGAACTAGATCAATTTCCAGTCCAAAATAAGATTATCAGTGAATAATTTGATGTATTTTTTGTCTTTAATTGTTGACTGTAAAACAAAGTTAGTAACAGAATAAGTTTTAATGTAGTAAAGTATATATATATATATATATATATATATATACTAATTGATTAGTAAATATAAGTTCAGTGATTTGAAGTTCAGTAATTTGAAGCCTTAAGACATATAGAGGTGAAAATCATCTGGATCAACCCCTTTATTTCAAAGCTGAGAATACTAAAACTCTCAGAATTTAAAATTAAGTTTCATAGCAAATGAATATCAAAAAGATGAATCTGTTTTATCATATGATTCTATTACCTGGGACTCAATAATTTTTTTACACAAACATCTCAGCTTTATCACTATCATAGTTTTTGCATATTCTTAGAAATTATACTTTTATGTTAAATTAGTAAATTAGAGTACAAGTAACATAATGGCAAAAATTGAGACATAAAGTTAAATCTCATTAAAGGATGGTTTCTAAAAGACATTTAGTTGGACTAAATAACATAAGAAGGAAATCTAAGCAGTAGAATTTATTAGAGTTTGGGTAACATTATATAATTAAGATGTATAAGACTATCTTAATATTGTCTTTCATAATTAATTATTATAGAAAGAAGTGGATATTTCCTGACAAATTCTATACTGTCTTCATTTTTTAGTTCTGCTGTAATAGAAGTACCACAAGTAGGTGGCTTTAATGAACAGAAATTTATTTTCTCACAGTTTAGCAAGCTAGAAGTTTGAATTCAGGACACCAGCTCTAGAGGATGGCTCTCTCCGTCAGGGCTAAGGGGAAAATCTTAGCCTCTTTTCAGCTTCTGTTCCTCAATTCCTTGGAACTCTTCCGGTGTTGTGGCATGCATGTCTCTCATCTCAACTTCCTTGCTTCTGTGCCTAACCTGCTCTTTTTATGTCTCAAGAGTGATTGGTTTAAGGCATATCTTACACTGATATAACAAAGAAAACCCTGTTCCCAAATGGGATTACATCCACAAGTATAGGGATTAGGATTTACAACACATATTTTGGGGGGACACAATTCAATCCGTAACATTCCACACTTTAGCCCCACAAAATTCACGTCCTCCCCCACATACAAAACACATTCACCCTATCACATATGCTACTTATTGAAATGTTCCATTGCTGGGAAATTTGTGTCTCTTAACCTAAAATGACCAAATTAATATACATATATCAAAAGAAGACTTTATTACTACACACATTTTTGAACTTTACATTTTACAGTCAGTTAATGATCTATTATGTTTTGGAAATATAAATGAAAATATAAAAATAAAATTCTCTCAGGTGCTGATACTTTTTAAGTATATTACCTAGAAAATGCAAGGAATTATACTCTCAAAAATGTGTACAGGAACAAAAAAGTAAATCTTCTAATAAACTTGGTGTGTCCTGAAAAATATTTTCAAGAAATCCTACTGAAATAAACCAATAATGATAAACTCTTCTGAGATTTACAAACTTAGCTTAAGTTATTTTAATTCATTAGGTATAACCAAAAGAAATTCAAGATGCAAGTTATTTGAACAACGTTAACAGGTAAAATATTTATATTGCATAGAATCCAAAGAAAATAATATGTTTTAAGTTTGACTGACAACAGCAACGTGTTCTTAAATGTGGCTTTGAAGCAGAAAACAGGCAGAAAGCCAGAGAAAAAAATTTTAAGAACTAAATAAAGCAAGGAAATATGAGAGAAACCTGAATGGACCAATAAGGATAGCACATCATTACGATGAAAACAATTCTGTGCACGTAAGATAAATAAAAAAACAAAGATTAATATCTTGATATTTATGAATAATTGTAACTTTTCTTTAGGTCCAAATTTAATGGTAACAGGGAAAATATTCTACATGTTTATTATTAGCTGGATCTTAGTTGTGCATCAAAATGCTGATTCAGCACATGAGGGAATACAGAGCTCCAGCTAGCTGCCTGTGGTGATAAACTGCCTGGTTTGGAAAACTTTGGAGAGCACCCAAGGTGAGAGAGGTGTGACTGCATACAGCATAGTCATCACAGGTAGAGAGCGTTACTGGCAATGCCAGATGGTTGCTGCTCCATCACAATGCATTGAACACAGCGAAGAATCTACCCTCAAAACTAGACATATACTTCAGCACACAGTTGCTGCAGACAAAGTGCCTAGGGAAATTTTTTTGACTACCCAAAGAATATCGCACACTAGTGCATAGCCTTAAAGTTGAGGTTGGGATGAGGAAGTTGGGTGAAGGGGAAGGAGAAGAATGTAGAACTGGGAAAGATGTTGCAGGTGAGGATGGATGGAGGCTTTTAGCAAAAGCAGTCACAAGCAGCAAACCTAAATTTCTACCTCCACATACATAACATAGTTCTCCCTGTGGTAGAAAAACCGTTTCTGGCATCCAAGGTATCTGTTGATTTTCAGATGTAATCAAAACTGTGCATTCTGCAAATTAAAAATTCATCCTTAACTAGAGATATTGTCATAAAATGTTGGATACAAAATCCACTGGCATTATTACAA
The DNA here is from genome assembly GCA_030035585.1 of Dugong dugon. NCBI lineage: Eukaryota > Metazoa > Chordata > Mammalia > Sirenia > Dugongidae > Dugong > Dugong dugon. The sequence goes on along the minus strand of CM057475.1, from coordinate 33,472,495 downwards.
GAAAATTTATTTCATCAGCTAATAAAAGAAAAAGATAGTTAAATTAAAAAAGAAACAACTTTGGAGAAGCAGTGATTTTAATGTTTAATTATAAACGTCTTCCCAAATTAGCATGTGCTTATTGTTTGGGAAACCCTGGCAGCAGAGCGGTTAAGAGCTACAGCTGCTAACCAAAAGGTCGGCAGTTCGAATCCTCCAGGCGCTCCTTGGAAACCCTATGGGGCGGTTCTGCTCTGTCCTATAGGGTCGCTATGAGTTGGAATCGACTTGATGGCAACGGGTTTGGTTTTTTTTCAGTTATTATCGTTAGGCGCCATCGAGTTGGTCCCTGCTCATAGCAACCTTGCGTACGGCAGAACAAAACATTGCTGGGTCCTGTGCCATCCTCACAATCATTGCTGTGTTTGTGGCCAGAGTTGCAGACACTTTCACTCCATCTCTTTGAGGGTCTTTGTCTTTTTCAGTGACCCTCTACTTTAGCAACCATGATGTCCTTTTCCAGGGACTGGTTCCTCCTAATACTGCTTGCATGTTTTAAAATCAGGAAACGTGTGTGTCAGGGTATACTTTCACCATATTTATTCAATCTGTATGCTGAGCGAATAATCAGAGAAACTGGACTACATGAAGAAGAGCACAGCATCAGGACTGAAGGAAGACTCGTTAACAACCTGCAATAAGCAAATGACACAACTTTGCTTGCTGAAAGGGAATAGGACTTGAAGCACTTACTGATGAAGACCAAAGACTACAGTCTTAGTATGGGTTACACCTCAATGTAAAGCAAAAGAAAAAAATCCTCACAACTGGAGCAACAAACAACACCAAGATTAACAGAGAAAAGACTGAAGTTGTCCAGGATTTCGTTTTACTTGGATTCACAAACAACGCCCATGCAAGCAGCAGTCAAGAAATCAAACGATGCCTTGCAAAACTGCTGCAAAGATCTCTTTGTTGTTGCTACGTGCCATCGAGACAATTCCAACTCACAGCCACCCTACATTCAACAGAACAAAACACTGCCCAGTCCTGTGCCAACCTCACAATCCTTGCTATGTTTGAGCACTGCGTTGCAACCACTGGGTCAATCCATCTCACCGAGGTTCTTCTCTTTTGCTGACTCTCTACTTTATCAAGCATGATATCCTTCTCCAGGGACTGGTCCCTCCTGATAACATATCCAAAGTACTTGAGACAAAGTCTTGTCATGCTTGCTTCTAAGGAGCATCCTGGACGTACTTCTTCCAAGACAGACTTGTTCATTCTTTTGGCAATCCATGGTATATTCATTATTCTTCGCCAACACTGTAATTCAAAGGTATCAATTTTTCTTTGGTCTTTCTTATTTATTGTCCAGCTTTTGAATGCATATAAGGGGATTGAAAATATCATGGCTTGGTCAGGCACCCATTAGTTCTCAAAGTGACATTTTCGCTTTTTAATACTTTAAAGAGGTCTTTTGCAGCAAATTTGCCCAATGCAACGTGTCATTTAATTTCTCGACTGCTGCTTCCATAGGCATTGATTGTAGATCCAAGTAAAATAAAATTCTTAACAACTTCAATATTTTCTCTGTTTTTCATGGTATTGTTTATTGCTCCAGTTGTGAGGGTTTTTTTTTTTCTTTCTGTTGAGGTGTAATCCAGACTGAAGGCTGTAGTCTCTGATCTTCATCTGTAAATGCTTCAAGCCTTCTTCGCTTTCAGCAAGCAAGGTTGTATCATCTGCATGTTGCAAGTTGTTAATGAGTCTTCCTCTAATTCTGATGCCACAATCTTCTTCATATAGTCCAGCTTCTTGGATTATTTGCTTACCATACAGTTGGAATAAGTATGGGTATATAACCTTATGCACACCTTTCCTGACTTTCAACCACGCAGTGTTCCCTTGTTCTGTTCAAATGACTGCATCTTAATCTATATTCAGGTTCCTTATGAGCACAACTAAGCGTTCTGGAATTCCCATTCTTTGCAATGTCATCCACAATTAGTCATGATCCACACAGTTGAATGCCTTTGCATAGTCAATAAAACACAGGCAAACATCTTCCTGGTATTCTTTGCTTTCAGCCAAGAGCTATCTAACATCAGCAATGATATCCTTTGTTCCACATTCTCGTCTAAATTCGACTTGAATTTCTGGCAGTTACCTGTCAATGTACTGCTTCAACCATTTTTTAATTATCTTCAGCAGAATTTTACCTGAGTGTGATATTAATATTGTTCAATAATTTCCACACTCCATTGGAACTCTTTTCTTTGGAACTCATAAAATGAATCTCTTCCTATTGGCTGGCTAGGTAACTGTCTTCCCAATTTTTTGGTGTAAGTCAGAAATATGTGCTTAGGAAAAGCAATTTGTTTTTCTCTTGAAGAATTAATCTTAGATGATGAATAAAATCTTTCAGATAAAAAATTATCTCTAAAATATTGTAAATTGTAATGGTTTAAAATCACAAATTATAATCAACATGAGTATATGAAGAGTGGTTTATCACTGGATTTATATGTTCAGCATATTTTTATTTCTACTAGAAACGTGTGGTTTTTTGCAGAAAAATAACAGGTTTGGCATGTTTTAAAAATAATTGAATGGATCACAGAATTTTGTTAGACTCAGATCTATTTTACAATTTTAGTAAAAGGGAGTATAACTCAAAATTATATTTTATCCTTATAGTATTTAGCTCAGTGATTCATGTGTACGGGTGCTTAAGGCATAGCTATTGACTTGAACTCACATGACCTTAAATTAATTATCTAGAGATCCAAAATCAAATAGAACAATAATGAATTATGTATGCTGACTTTAGACTGTGAACTATAGCAATCTTGTTGGAAGTGGAGACAAATTCAGATGTAATTTTTTCTTACTGCGTTAACGTTATAGAGAAGCTAGAAAGTAAAATGTCAAGTTATTTCAGATATCCCTAGTTGACTTATCCAAAGTAAGTAATTTTTTACAGAATGGAGCGATTGCAGATTGGTGTCATGAGCTTCAAAGAGCATTTTGCTTGAGCAGCATTAGTAAACCAAAAAGCCCAAAATGTGATATATATATATATGTATATAATTTTCTGTACTGAAGGTTTTCTGCTCCATGCCAAATTCTTCTTGTTAGTGTCTTTTAGTTAAGGTATACATATCTATTGGCTCATTAAATTGTATTCAATGATAATCTATCTCAGAAAGAACCAGATCACACAGAACACACAGCACTTTATAAGAAAAGGTATTTCACTATTTGATGGTAATGATTTATTGAAGAATTCTATCACAGAATGAAAGTATAGTTGAATGTAATAGACATCTCTAATACTGGCCTTTTTCCTCTTCTCCATGTGGAATGTTTCTATGAGCTATCATCTCCAGGTGTAAGTGAAGAGAAAGACTGAATGAAAATGCATGAGGGATCCATAAACAAACTTAACCTTCTTTACAATTTTGTAAGCACTACCTTTCATGTTTCAGGAAGCAGCAGCTAGCTGGTTTGACATTTGCAGAGAGCTGACAGTGTCTCTCTCAAAATGGCTTAAAAACATTTTGTCAACAATGGATTAGTTTATTATTTTAATATTTCTTGTTCTTTGTTTGATCAGGAGTTGATGGTTTTTCAAGCTCTGTCCTTTAAATTTATCAAGTATCCTGATGGCATAAGGTCAAAAGGTTTTCTTTTTTTTTTGAGAGAATTTCTACTAACATAAAGAAATAGGCGTTCTATGCAAACCATTAAACCAGGTTGGCAGTCATGTTATGGACTTTCACTGTAGTGTCTGCATTAAAACGTTTTGTTAGGTATGGATAAATAACCCCTTATTAGCATGAAAGCTACAAAAGAAGAAAAAAAGATACAAATGTTGCAAATATTTCCTGAAATGCAAAGCAAGTCTCAAATTCTACACAGTGCAAAACAGAGATATTAAGAAGATGACACTTATATTTTATATGGAAGGATCAAGACAGCTTGTTGACAGAAGCCTGGTGTTGCTGTTGCCTCTCTGCATCACAGTGTACACTCACCCAGATTTACTCATTGGAATGTCACTTAGCTTATTAAGGGACAAGCCATACCCTGAAAAAATTAACATTAACATAGGATAATTTTATGTCAGAAAATCAAATTTTATTATTAACAAAGTAAATAATGAAACTGATATATGTATCACAGTTTTAGCTCAGACATTGTTTTCATTTTTAGTACAACATTTACTTTGATCTTCATAAATGTGTGGGGCAACATTAGACATAAATGTGTTTTCCAAATAGATTCATATTTCACTTTGTTTGTCCCAGTAGGGATATTGGCTTAGCATGCTAAGTATTCAGAATGCCATCTGTCGAATTTATAGAGACAGTATGTCCAATAAAACTCACTGGGCTTTAGTTTATTTCTTCTCCAATTAAGAAATGAGAAGATTTTATTAAATAGTCCATGTTTCCTTTAATTTTACTTTTTATGATTTGATAATCCTTAATTATGAAATTAAATGATCTTGTCCACATAGTGTTTTGGAAAATCAAATGAAGTCCCAAGGAATCTATCGAAAACGTGAAATGGAAGTAAAGACACTCATCTGCTCTTATATATATATGTATATATATATATATATATACATATATATATATTTGTTTCTGCTTTGGAAACAACAGATAAATCAATAAAACTAGGTTTACTTTTTACAGTTCACATCATAGCTTTTAAAGGCCATGCTGAATTGGGAATCTCCAAGAGAATAACATGTGTGAAAGGTTCCAGAGGTATACAGTCCATAGAAACTTTTAAGATAGATGATCTCCTGAAACTAGTAATCCTCTGTTCATAACTTGTTTTGAAACCACAAAATTATGAACCACAAAAATCTAGTTCCTACAAAATACCCTATACTTGTTAATAATTTTGTTCATACTAAAATCACATCCAGAAAACAAATAAAATTATATATTTTTTAAAGTCACTTAAATTGTTCCCACTTATACAAAATTCACTTCTGTGGAAACTCCATCTTCCAGGATGAAATGAGAACCAGAGAATAACTAGAAAATTTTCCTGAGTAGCCAAAATAAATACTATAAGCTATGTTAAAAGACAAAAAGAACTAATGTAATTTTATCCCTAGATAAGTCATCCAGACAAGTGTGACTAGCACTGTTTTCTGATCTTTTAACTCACACAAAAATAAAAATTGTCAGTTTCAGGAAATGGAGGTGTGAAAGATTAGGTTTAGGAAGATAGGTAGGTTCACTGGCAGAACTGTGAGTGCCTGGTACAGGCCTATAGCCCAAAAGAAGGAATAAAAACCTACACAGAAAAACTTAAGCATTCAAAGCATAACATTTTGGACTATTTAGTTAGGTGATAACCCTCAACAGGGTCTGGGGACGGTAATCAATATAGTGCATATGTTCACAATTAAAACTGCATTATCAAGTAAAGGTTGAAACTCCCTGAAAACACTTTGTAAAGAGAAGAACAGGTAGATAAGCATGGACTTTATAACCTGGGTTCTAATTTGGCCTTGAACTCTTATTGGATTTCACCTTTGACCAACTGATAACTTGTCAAAGCACTAACCTCCTTACTTGTAAAATATAGATAATAACACCTACTTTATGGAGTCCTTGAGAAGATTAATGAAAATATTACTACCATCCTTTCTGTTAGCATGACTACCAGTGACAAGTACATGGAATTTGCATTGAATAGATTTATACCTAATATTGTTGATAAGAAAAAAATTGAAAAACATCAGTTGTATTAAAGCAACTCATTCTATTCACGAAGGGTAACTGTACTTACTCGTTTGATAGAGGCTGTTGTTGTTATGATTCGGCCCTCAAAAAGATTTTACACCTAATGCCTTGAAGCTTCCTCAAAATCATTTTGAAAGTAATAAGTTGATAACTTAAAAAAAAAAAAAAGTTCAATATATTTTCTCAGTATAAGCCAACCTGGCAACCTATTTCCACAAGATGAAACCACAATGAGACTGCGGGTAGTTTATGGCGCACCCTACAGGCTCTCTTTGGAACTGGCTTCTCCCTTCTTCACATGGTGTATAAAGGCGGAGCCTTCTTTGCTGTGATTCATGGATACTTTGGAAGTATCTTGAGCAACCATGTTTGTGACTATCTTTTTTTCCAGAACAAGATAAAATTCATCCCCCAAATGTCACCTCTCTGAGTGCTATTTTTATCTTTCATTTTGTGTAATCTTTCCAAAATTTATAACATATAGCAGACAAAAAATTGCTTTAATACTCCTCAGATTCAAAAACAAATATTAAATTTGCATTTTTAATTTTAACAAAAATAAATACGAGCATATTTTGGATCACGTTGATGACTTCCATTATAGAAAAATGCCAGCATGCAGTATCAGTGCCTGATTTGAAGCTAAGTGATTCCCTAAAGAGATAAAGAGTTAACATTTAATATGTTGGTAAATGCCAGCATGTCTGGTGCCTTTAAATTGACATGATATAATATCAAAATTACAATGGTCTCACACTCTTATAGTAAAATTTAATTCTTTAAGCAGATTAAAAGGCAAAACTTCTCTTATAGGGTAACAATTCTTAACTGGGATTTTTTAAGAAGAGATTTTTTTTTTTAATTATTAAATAATTTGAGATATAGCTTTGATGAACTGAAAAGAGTATATTGTGGCAGAGTTAGAAACTACTTTAAAACACATAGGATTAAAAAAATGTAAATAATACATTTTTGGGAAGTAAAGGACGAGTTAAGGAGCCCCGGTAGCACAAAGCTTTAACCCACCAGTGGCTTCACAGGAGAAAAGACCTGGCAATCTGCTCCCATAAAGATTACAGCCTAGGAAACCCTATGGGGCACCTGTACTTTCTCTTATAAGGTCACTATGAGCCAGAAGCAACTGGTCAGCACAAAACAACAACAAAGGAAAAGCTCATTAGTGAAGCATCGTAAGAATGAAAATTTCCCAATTGTTACAATCAAGGTAAATGTTAGCAGAATTTGAATTTGGTACTAATAGGAATATTCCACTGTTATTCATAAGGTTTTTACTGGCCAGTTTTTTCAGAAGCTGATCACCAGGTCCTTCTTCCCAGTCTGTCTTAGTCTGGAAGCTTCTAACACCTGTCTGTCATGGGTGACCCTGCTGGCATTTGAAATACCTATAGCATATCTTCCAGCATCACAGCAACACACAAGCCACCACAGTATGACAAACTTACAAATGAGTGGAGCTCATGTAGAATCTGTACATAGACCAAGAGGCAATCATTTGAACACAACCAGGGGATACTGCATGGTTTAAAATCAGGAAAGATGAGCATCGGGGTATCCTTTCACCATATTTATTCAATCTGTATGCTGATCAAATAATCCAAGAAGCTGGACTATATGAAGAATGGGGTATCAACATTGTCTCCGTTTATCACGATGTTGCTTACTGGTCCACTTGTGAGGATTTTTTTCTTGTTATTGAGGTGTAATCCATAGTAAAGGCTTTAGTCTTTGATCTTCATCAATAAGTGCTTCTAGCCCTTTTCACCTTCCACAAGCAAGGTTAGTCATCTGCATATAGCAGGTTGTTAATGAGTCTTCCTCTAATCCTGATGCCCAGTTCTTCTCCATATAGTCCAGCTTCTCAGGTTATTTGCTCAGCATACCAATTGAATGAGTATGGTGAAAGGATACAACCCCGATGCACATCCTTCCTGACTTTAAACCACTCAGTATCCCCTTGTTCTATTCGAATGACTGCCTCTTGGTCTATGTACAGGTTCTGCATGAGCACAATTAAGTGTTCTGGAAATCACGTTCTTTGCAATGTTATCCATAATTTGTTATGATCCACACAGTCAAATGCCTTTGCATAGTCAATAAAACACAGGTAAGCATCTTTCTGGTATTCTCTGCTTTCAGCCAAGATCCTTCTGACATCAGCAATGATATCCCTCATTCCATGTCCTCTTCTAAATCCGGCTTGAATTTCTGGCAGTTCCCTGTCAATGTACTGCTGCAACTGTTTTTTGAATTATCTTCAGCAAAATTTTGCTTGTGTGTGATATTAATGATATTGTTTGATAATTTCTGCATTTTGTTGAATGATCTGTCTTTGGAATGAGCACAAATATGGATCTCTTCCAGTCAGTTAACCAGGTAACTGTCTTCCAAATTTCTTGGCTTAGATGAGTGAGCACTTCCAGCACTGCATATGTTGTTTGAAACAACTCCATTGGTATTCCGTCAATTCCTGGAGCCTTGTTTTTCTGCCAATGCTTTCAGTGCAGCTTGGACTTCTTCCTTCAGTACCATTGGTTCTTGATAATATGCTACCTCCTGAAATGGTCTAATGTCAACCAATTGTTTTTGGTACAGTGACTCTTTGTATTCCTTCCATCTTCTTTTCATACTTTCTGAGTCCTTCAATGTTTTATCCACAGAATTTTCCAGTATTGCAACTCGAGGCTTGAATTTTTATTTCAGTTCCTTCAGCTTAAGAAATGCTGAACGTGTTCTTCTCTTTTGGTTTTCTAACTCCAGGTCTTTGCACATTTCATTACAACATTTTACTTTGTCTTCTCCAGCTGCACTTTGAAATCTTCTGTTCTGTTCTTTTATTTCATCATTTCTTCCTTTCACTTTAGCTACCCTACATTCAAGAGCAATTTTTATAGTCTTTTCTGGCATCCATTTTGGTCTTTTCTTTCTTTCCTATCTTTTTATTGACCTTTTGCTTTCTTCATGTACCATGTCTTTGATGTCTTCCCACTACTTGTCTGGTCTTTGGTTCTTAGTGTTCGATGTGTCCAATCTATTCTTAAGATGGTCTCTAAGTTCAGGTGGGAATATACTCAAGGTGATACTTTGACTCTCATGGACTTGTTTTAATTTTCTTTAGCTTCAACTTGAACTTGCATATGAGCAAATAGTGGTCTATTCTACAGTCAGCCCTTAGCCTTGTTCTGACTGATGATATTGAGCTTCTCCATTGTCTCCTTCCATAGATGTAGTCGATTTGATTCCTGTGTATTCCATCTGGCTGCTAAAAGTGTTAAGAAGCAGGTTCCAGCAAAATGGTGCTCTAGGCAGAAGCACCAAGCAGTCCCTCCACAGCAAAGATCTGAAAAACTAAGCCGAACAGAGAATACAACAATCCTGAAACCCTAAAACATCAAATGAAGAGATAAAGAGCTCAGCCAAGCACCAAATGGAGTGAGAAAACTGACAGAGAATGGAGAGTGAGGAGAGATTCATGCAGAGGTCCCCTACCAGCTAGCGCAGTGCGTATCCACCATCTTGGACTCCTATCGGAGACCAGCAAACAGGGGGTACGAGAAAGCAGCCTCATGGAGCGTCCAGTGGGAGACAAAACAACTGGCAATTTTCGATATACTCTTTCCCACCCCCACCCTTCTTCACCCCGACTCAGCCTCCTCTGTTTCCTGCGGCCACAATCTCTTGTCCAGGAAACACCAGCTGCTTGGATTCCACACACCCGAATGGGTGGCTCTCTGAGTGCCATTTGTTGGCTACTGGCGTTGCTTTTTTCCACTTCTTTTGATTTCTTCCTTGCCTCTTTCCACCTCCCCCTCTTTTCACTAGAGTACCTCGCTCTGTGCGCCATCTTTGCTTCTTCCTGAGGGGCTGCAGAGCTCCGGTAATATGAGATATAAGCTTTCCCACTCTCTACCCTTCTTCACCCATACTCGGCACCTTCAGCTTCCTACAGACACAGTCTCTTCTCGATAAACACCAGCCCACACTAGCTGGCTCTTTGAGTGCCATTTGTTGGCTGCTAGTGTTGCTTTTTTGTTTCTGCTTCTTTTTTTTTATATTTTATTGTACTTCAGGTGAAGGCTTACAGAACAAATAGTTTCTCATGAAACAGTAGCACACATGTTGTTTTATGACATTGGTTAACAACCCCACAACATATCAACCTTCTAACTTCTCAACCCTTTTTTTTTTTTTTTGTGAAAATACACATAGCCAAAGATACACCATTTCAAAAATTTCTACATACACAGTTCAGTGACATTGACTACGCTCTTCCAATTGTGCTGTTATTCTCACTTAAGATGAAGGCTTACAGAACAAAATAGTTTCTTATTTAACATTTACTACAAATGTTGCCCTATGACAATGGTTAACAATCTCACAACACATCAAAAATATCCTTACTCGATCTTGTGTTCCCTATCACCAACTTCCTTGTCCCCTTCTGCCTTCTGGCCCTTGTCACTAGACTCCTGTACCTCGTTAGTCTCATTTGGTTTTACGGGGCTGTCCACTCCCAGGCTGAGCAGTGAACCTCGGAGGTAACTTCACCACTGAGCTAAAAGGGTGTCTGGGGGCCATACTCTCGAGGTTTCTCCAGTCTCCTTTAGGTCAGTAAATCTGGTCTTTTATTTTGTGAGTTAGAATTATGCTCTACATCCTTCTCCAGCTCTGTCCAGAACCCTCTGTTGTGATCCTGGTCAGAGCAGTCAGTGGTGGTAGCCGGGCACCATCTAGCTGTACTGGACTCAGTCTGGTGGAGGCCTTGGTAGCTATGGACAATTAGTCCTTTGGACTAATCTTTTCCTTGTAATGTGTTCTCTTCATTCTCCCTTGCTCCTGAAGGGATGAGACCAGTGGAGTATCTTAGATGGCCGCTCACAGGCTTTTAAGACCCCAGACACTACTCACCAAGGTAGAATGTAGAGCATTGTGTTTATAAGTTGTGTCATGCCAATTGAGCTAGGTGTTCCCCGAGACCATGGTCCCCACAGCCCTCCATCCAGCTACTCAGTCCCTAAGGGAGTTTGGATGTGTCTGTGGGGCTTCTATGACCTTTCATTGTACAGGATGTGCTAGTTTCCCCTGTATTGTGTACTGTCTCACCCTTCACCCAAGATACCACTTATCTATCGCCTATTTAGTATTCCCCCCCCCCACCCCTCCCATCCCTGGTAACCAACAAGGATTGTTACATTTTGCATGTGAACTTTTTCATGGGTTTTTACAATAGAGGTCTCATACAATATTTGTCCTTTTGTGATTGAATTATTTCACTCAGCATAATGTCCTCCAGTTTCATCCATGTTACGAGATGCTTCACAGATTCATTGTTGTTCTTTCTCATTGCATAGTACTTCACTGTGTGTATGTACCATAGTTTGTTTATCCATTCCTCTGTTGATGGACACCTACGTTGTTTCCATCGTTTTGCTATTGTGGACAATGCTGCCAGGAAAATAGGTGTGCTTATGTCTATTTGAGTGACGACTCTTATTTCTCTAGGATATATTCCTAGGAGTGGGATTGCTGGATCAAATGGTATGTCTATTTCTAGCTTTCTGAGGAAACGCCATATCATTTTCCAAAATGGTTGTATCATTTTGCATTCCCACCAGCAGTGCATAAGAGTTCCCATCTCCCCGCAGCCCCTCCAACATTTGTTATTTCCAGTGTTTTAGATTCGTGCCAGTAATGCCGGGGTGAGATGGTATCTCATTGTGGTTTGAATTTGCATTTCTCTAATGGCTAGTGATCTCGAGCATTTCCTCATGTGTCTGTTGGCCATTTGAATGTCTTCTTTGGTGAAGTGTCTATTCATTTCCTTTGCCCATTTTTTGATAGGATTATTTGTCTTTTTGTTGTAGAGGTGTTGGATTTTCTTGTAGATTATGGAGATTAGACCTTTGTCTGACTTGTACTGTCCAAAAATTTTTTCCCAGTCTGTAGGTTCTCTTTTGACTCTTTTGGTGAAGTCTTTTGAAGAGCATAGATGTTTGATTTTTAGAAGATCCCAGTTATCCAGCTTATCTGTTGGGTTTTGTGTGTTGATGGTTATGGTTTGTATCCTGTTAATGCCATGTATTAAGGCCTGAAGTGTTGGTCCTATTTTTTCTTCTATGAACTTTATAGTTTTAGGCTTTATATTCAGGTCTTTGATCCATTTTGAAGTAGTTTTTGTATTAATGTATAATTTTTAAAAAATGTAATAGATAGAAATTAGGAAGTCCATAGCCCAAAAATAGTTTAAATTTTCTATAAAGATACTTATTTGATTTTTTTTTCAATGAGAAATTCTTTACAACACATAGAATGTCAATTTAAAATCAAATAATCCAAGTTCCCACTTAATTATCTTGTTTATAGGTAGACTATCATTCAATAATAGGCAGCTCACAATACTAGGAGACATGACAGCTGTGGTAATTCCCAGTGTTGCTGTTTACTATCTAGATTTTCCCTATAAATAAGAGGGTTGGGGAAATAATTTCTAAATCTCTTTTAGTTCTAATTTCATGAGGTTACATTGTCACTACAATCTGAATGAAAAATATATCCTTTCTAATGCCTTGTAGGAATGATAGAGCAAATGAGTAGTAAGGAACAATTCATGTGAATTAATACACGAGGTATACAGGATGACTGCTAATTCAGGTTGCACAGAATACAATAGGGAAAGTTTTTAAAAATTGAGAAAAATGATTTTATTAGTATTTCATCTCAAGGATTTTTTGTTCATATTAATTCTAAAAAAAAGTGAGAGAACAGAAAATTCTGAATAAAATATTGATAATGTTGGGTTGAAATTGTTAATCAGATCCATAAAATAATAAAGCAAATGTCCGGGGTGGGGGGGGGGGGGGAATTCACATTAAGTAGAAAATAAAAAGCTGAGAAAATCTTTTTAATTTTTTGCTGTTGACAAATACAACGTTTTCATATAGCTAGAAGTGCAACTTTCTAAAACAGGCTTATGCAGCTCCCATCAAAATCCATGTTAACAGATATATAGGTATATAAGAATATGCAAAAATCACATATTTATTCAGGACAGCTCTAGAAGTAGGCAGACTTAGAGACTAGCACAAAGTCAGTCTGAAGAAACCCAAGATAATGTCCATGCCTGCTAAGGGGTAAGATCATAGGAGAGATGATAGGGTTCTGGTGTAAATTACTACTATTTCTATCCCAGGCTACTTTAATAGTCTCCAACCTAGTCTTTGCCACACTAATCTTTCTAAAACATAAATTAAACTATATAACTTCCCAGTTTACATTAAGTCAGTAGTTTTCTCTTGCCTTTAGGGATAAATCCAACTTCTGCACATGACTTACAAGGCTTTGCATATTATGGCTCTTGTTTACATCTCCAGCCTCTTCTTAGGCCATTGTCTTCAGTTAATATATCTCATCCACATGGTCCTTCTTTGAGTTCATAACACACACCAACCTAATTCAGCTGACAGGCTTTAGCACATGCTGTTCCCTCTGTCTGGAATGCTCTTTCAGCCATTCTTTACATTACTGACACTTTCCCATCCTCTGGACTTGTCTTAAATCTCATCTTCGCAGGCCTTTCTTGATGTATTCTATTTCTAACCGGGCCTATTAGATTTACTACATAATAGCCACCCTAATGATGGCTTAAAAGAATATCCATTATTTTAACTCACAATTTTTTAAGTCAGCAATTTCAGCTGAGCTCAGCAAGGTGATTTTTCTAGTGTCAGCTGGGTAATTCATGCATCTGCAGTTAACTCTGAGTCATTGAGAGCTGGTTTTTCTAGGGTGACTCCAGCTAGGAAGACTGGTTTCTGGTTCATGTGGTTTCTCACGTTCTAGAAAGCTAAGTCACCTTCCTTACACAGTGAACAGGCAAAATTCTGTGAGAGACAGAGCAATGCAAACTTCTTAAGGCCAACACTCAGAACAGGTACACTGTCACTTCCACTGCAGTCCATTGGTTGAAGCAAGTCACAAGGACACCCCAGCCCAGATTTAAGAGGAGAGGAAACTGACTACAGCAGTTGGTGAGAAGAGCTGCAGTCGCATTACAAAGAGTGTTGGGAAAAAAAAGAGACAATTTGGGCCACTTCTGCAGATGACTACAGTAACTTTTATTTATGAGACAGTATCCTATTTATTTTATTTATACTATGTATCAAATGTGCTTCATCTATTGGAAGTTTTTTTGGTTATTGTCTGTTGTTCCCACTAGACTATAAACTCCATGAGAGCAGAGATTGTTTCTTCTTTTTTAACCCAATACTAGCTGAAGTCTGGCATAATGTCTGGTGTATGGTAGGCACTTAATAGAAGTTTTAAAAGAAAACTAATAATTAAAAAAACCTTTAAGAATTAAACTGGGTAAGGATTATTTCCCTTACAGTTTTACAAACATGAAGGGTCTTGTTAAGGTTCAAGTATCTGCTCATGTTCACAGTAGATAGGAATAAAGTTAAATTTTATAATAGCAGTGAAGAAGGTTATATCACAGAAACTATACAGTAACCTTACATTACTGCAATGCATTGCCTTATTAACAGAAAGGAGGTAATTTCCACGCTCTCTGTGTATTCAACATATTAGGCACTATGCTGGAAACTTCCTTCACAACCATCACTAGTTTGCAAAGCTAGTGAGAACAGAAGGTCATCTAAAAGGGTTGGCTTGAAGTCCCTAAGTTGGAAATTTGTACTTGGGTTATCTGACAGGAATCTGAGGAAGGCTGGCATATATAAGGTGGAAATGATTTATACAGGAAATTAATTCTAGTAAGGGATTTCCTAGGAGTCCCTGGGTGGTGCAAATGGTTAGGTGTTCAACAACTAGGTAAAAGGTTGTTGGTTCAAATTCACCCACGGGTGCCTCAGAAGACAGGCCTGGTGATCTGCTCCCAAAAAGGTCACAGCCTCGAAAAGCCTATGGAGCAGTTCTACTCTGCACACATAGGGTCACCAAGAGTCGGAACTGACTGGACAACAACTAGCAACAACAAATACAACGTGGGATTTTCTAGGCCTCGAAAAATGCAAGCTTGCTACATAAGGTACATCTTTTCATAGGGGGAGCCCTGGCGGCACAGTGGTTAAGAGCTCAAAAGGTTGGCAGTCTGAATTCACCAGTTGCTCCTCGGAAACCCTATGGGGCAGTTCTACTCTGTCCTACAGGATCACTATGAGTCAGAATCGACTTGACAGTAACAGGTTTGGTTTGGTTTTGGTTTTTTCATAAGGGAATTGCCTCAGTATAGCTGCAGAATTTTAGCTCTCATCCCCAATACTAAAACACCCAAAATAGAATATTTTTAAAAAGCCATTCTTATTTATTTACTGTCTCCAGTTGAGATTTCATGAATTTTAGTTTTAAGATGGTTCATCATATTAGAAAATACTGAGAATACAAATTCTATGACACAGTTTTTGACTCAGACAAAATATTTGATTTTAATATTGGCAATGCTAATATTCATATATAGCTTGAACATGAGGAAAAATCATTTAGTTAAACTAATGATAGGAAAGTGTAGTAAGGCAAATGGAACTTGTTCTTATTAAAATGACACAATCATTATAATATTGCATTTGTGAATCACTGTGTTTTCAAAGATCTCAACACAGTTAAAGCTCTTTGATCAGTGAAATTCAGATAGAGTAAATAATCTGCATAAAGTCTGTCAGAGTTAGATACAAATAAAGCCAATATTACTAAATAAATAAAATCCATAGAATTGATTGACACATGCTTAAGGAACTGTATGAGCCTTGAAAATGTACTAGATTTTTATCTAAATAGCCAATCTATAGTACAGAATAAGCAAGCCACATTATCTGCAACTGAAATGATAAAACATAAATTCACATAAATTTCTCTTTTATAATGATGCAGTTATGCTCAATTTTTATTTGGCTCAGTTTTTTTTCTCAATTTCCTGTCTTCTGTAGGTGCTCCATTCTTCAATGCCTTCATGCTCAAATTACACGTGTACAAGAAGAAAAGCCAAAGGTACTAAAAAAATTAAAATAAAAACAATTTTTCAAAGGAGGTAAATTAATCTCATTTCTTATGATTCCTATAATTCTGTTTTCAAAATAAATATTTAAATATTTTATAATAAGAACAATACAATAAAAAACAACAACTTTCTGAGAGTACTTATTCTTTTTGTAGCATGAAGCCTTTGCTACCATTTATATCTCTCTGCATCCTGCCGACCTTGTCTACCTACAAATGGAAACACCTTTAAGATCAGATAGGGGGCATTTGGAACAGCCATTCTTATCTGACTGTGCGTCTCAGCCATAACAGATCTTGTAAAGTGGCCAGCCTCCTAGGAATTCACATCTTCCTTGTAGAAACTTTCTCTAAAGTGACTAATGAAAGGCTGCCTGTGTCCTTTTTACTCAGAATCTCCTTTCTGACTATCTCCAAACGATGATCTTAAAAGTAGAGATTGGACTTGAGTAGCCCCTCCTGTGTTACACAACTCCATGCATTTTTCCCTAACTCTTGGGGTGCCTCCTTGCACTCCGCCAGGACTCACTATACTAAGCTGACTTCCCATTTATGACTCCTCTTGGCAGTTGTCCAAGACCTTGGTCATGACCATTAGGTTTGATCACTGGCATATGAAAAGCCTGATTAAAGGTGTAAGAGACTATGAAGCAGCTCATGTGTTCTTCAATACACAACTGAACTCAGTAATAGTGTTCGGGACTGGCAGATATCCAGGAAGCAACTGATATTTTTGCTTACAGATAATATACAGTGAAAGATTTAAATTCCCATCAATATGGCACATACTGTTACAGAGTTTAGTGAACAAAAAAGTAGAAAATCATATCAAAGCTATAGCTTGGGTATCAGGATAATTAAGAAATTGATAAGCAGTTCATGTTGCTCTTAAACAAAAAAAAACTAAACTCATTGCCATCGAGTCAATTCTGACTCATAGCAACCCTATTGAACAGAGTAGAACTGCCCCGTAGGGTTTCCAAAGAGCGTCTGGTGAATTTGAACTGCCGATTTTTTGGTTAGCAGCCACAGCTCTTAACCACTACACCACCAGGGTTTCCATGTTGCTTTTAGATCTACACAGTTCAGGCCTAAGCAATGGAGATAGCAATGGAAAGATACTCTCTTCTTTTCCCCTGGTATACTTCTTCATGATCCTAAGGAGGCAGAGACATGATGACATTGGAGGTATTTTCATTCTTTGATTTACATCCTGATAAATCCCTTGGTATTTAGATGGAAATGTAGTATATTTAATATTGTCAATGAACTTACTTCCCATTATATAATCCAGGAAAAGAAAAAAGTAGGTGCAACTAGCAATTTGAAAGACACTGCAGGCACATTTGAGTCACTGATGTGCAGCCAATTTTTATAAAACACTAACTTCATGTGTAAAAGAATTTTTTTTCCCTCAAACTGATCTGGATATAAACTAAGGAAGCATTAAAAGTGCTGGGGCTCCCCCTAATGATCATCAAACCAAAACAAGTACTTTTTTGCTTTTACAGAGTTTATTTTTCTACACCTTTGACAAATGATCTTTAACATGTGAACTGACTTATAGCTCTCCTTTGCTCAAAATAGTCAAATTCCCTAGTGGCGTGGGTCCTGAGTGTCCCATGTTGATTGCAAGATGTCTGACACTCAACTCATCATGTTGTCATCTCTTTAAACCGGCTACTTTGTGTGCATTCTCCCTCCTGGTCGATTCTACTCAGTTACCAAAGCCAGCAACCCAGGAGCCATCTTCGCAGTATCCATCCCTTCACCCACCATATTAAGAGGCAGAGTCCATCTCTTAAATATACCTTATTTGTTGACTAATCAGAAATATTGATATGTCTTTCCTAATTGGGACTCACTCACACAATTGATCTCTATCATCATGAAGTCCTATTTGCTACTTTTTCCTCCCTTTGCTCTGTCACCCCCACCCTCATTTCTATCCTCTTCACTATTGCCATGTTTATACTCATTTATCTTCTCTTCACATCTCTTCATATCGGTTCTTAAACACTTTCAATATCATCCTTTTGCCTATGAATAAAAACATTTACTTGGCTAATCATAATCTGATCTAAAAAGATCCTCCTGATCACCACTGAAATAAAGAGACTGAACCATCCGATAGCTACATCTGTCAGAATGATGGGAAATTACCTTCACTTCTCATTGTTTTTTCAAAAATATTGCAAATTTTCTTGCAGTGGTAAAGCAGTTGCTGTCATGGGTTTCACATATGTTTGTTTACTACTAGTAAATAAAATCTACTGGTTCAGAGGGAGACGAGACTATATATGCTTTTAAGTCACGATTAATATTTTTCCTCTGATTTAATCTCTTGTATAAAATTCCATTTTACTTGGATCTACAATCAACACCTATGGAAGCAGCAGTCAAGAAACGAAATGACATACTGCATTGGGCAAATTTGCTGCAAAAAAATCTCTTTAAAGTGTTAAAAAGCAAAGATGCCACTTTGAGCACTCAGCTGCACCTGACCCAAGCCATGGTATTTTCAAAGGCCTTATATGCATGCCAAAGCTAGACAATGAATAAGGAAGACTGAAGAAGAATTGATGTTTTTGAATTATGGTGTTGGTGAAGAATATTGAGTATATCATGGACTGCCAGAAGAACAAACAGATCTATCTCGGAAGAAGTATAAACAGAATGCTCCTTAGAAGGGAGGATAGTGATACTTTGTCTCACGTACTTTTGAACTTGTTATCAAGATGCTTGGTAAAGTAGAGGGTCAGGAAAAGAGAGGAAGACCCTCAGTGAGATGGTTTGACACAGTGGCTGCAACAATGAGCTTAAGCATAGCAACAATTGTGAGTATGTCGAAGAACTTGGCAGTGTTTCATTCTATTGTACATAGGGTCACTATGAGTCAGAACCAACTCATGGGCACCTAACAACTACATAAAACTCCAAAACCAAACTCATTACCATCGAGTCAATTTCAACTCATGGTCACCCTTGTGTTACAGAGTAGAACTGCTCCATAGGGTTTTCTTGACTGTAGTTTTTATGGAAACAGATCTACAGGGATTTCTTTTGCAGCACCACTTGGTGTGTTTCAAATTGCCAACCTTTAGGTTAATAGTCAACACAAACCATTTGTGTCACCTAAATCTTTCTTAATCCCAGTGCAGGGCTTGAATGACCCCCTCCTTTTGTTAATTTCTGCACTTTATGACCCTTAGAATTATGTTAATTTGTACACTTCAATATGACATATAAGGAGCCCTGTGGTACAATAGTTAAGTGCTCAGCTGCTAATTGAAAGGTCAGCAGTTCGAACCCACCAGCCACTTCATGGGAGAAAAGATCTGGCAGTCTGCTCCCATAAAGATTATACCTACTGCTATTGAGTCAATTTCAATTCCTAGTGATCCTGTAAAGATTGTTGTTGTTGTTGTCAGGTGCCATTAGATCAGTTCCAACTCATAGCAACCCTGTGTACTACAGAACGAAACACTGCCCAATCCTGTGCCAACGTCATAATCGTTACCATGTTTGACTCCATTGTTGCAGCCACTGTGTCAATCCATCTCATTGAAGGTCTTCCTCTTTTTCATTGACCTTCTACTTTACCAAGCACGATGTCCTTCGCCAGAGACTGGTCCCTCCTGATAACATGTCCTAAGATTACAGTGTAGGAAAACTATGGGGCAGTTCTACTCTGTTACATTGGGTCACTATGAGTCTGAATGGATACAACACAACAACAAAAATAATATGACATCTAGAGAATATGTATTACATCTGCCAGACTTGCCCTTAAGGATCTGAAAGCTTGTTTGACTGTCCTAGACTCATTATTTGACAATCCATGATAGTCATATTTAAACAAAATAGTAAACGTTTTCCAATCACACAGAAGCTCTGGGTAGCCACTGGCAAAACTTCTGGATTGTGGTCTATGAAGTCCCAACCCACATGGAGCAAAGGAGAATGAAGAACATCAATGACACAAGGAAAATATTAGCCCAAGAGACAAAAGGACCACATAAACCAGACTCCATCAGCCTGAGACCAGAAGAACTAGATGGTGCCCGGCTACCATCAATGACCGCCCTGACAGGGAACACAACTGAGAGTCCCTGACAGAGTGGGAGAAAATTGTGGAACAGAACTCAGATTCACATAAAAAGCCCAGACTTAACGGTCTGACTGAGACTGGAGGAACCCCTGAAGCCATGAACCCTGAACTAAAACCATTCCGTAGCCCACTCTTCAAACAAAGATCAGACTGGACTATAAAACATAAAATAATACTCATGAAGAGTGTGTTTCTTAGTTCTAGCAGATAGATGAGTCCAAATAGGTGGCGCCTGTCTGGAGGCAGGATGAGAAGACAGAAAGGGTCAGGAACTGGTTGAATGCACACGGGAAACTCAGGGCAGAAAGGGGAAGTGTGCTGTCACATTATATGGATTGCAACTAATGTCACATAACAACATATGTATAAATTTTTGTATAAGAAATTAACTTGAGCTATAAACTTTGACCTAAAGCACAATCAAAAAAAAAAAAAAAACTTCTGGATTGTGGTCTATGAAGTATCATGTAACCTCAACATCTGAATGACATAATATCATGCTTTTGCTTTGGGGAGATTTTACTTGCATTTCTCTTAGGTAGTAAAGCCTTAGGTTTTGTTTAGATATAGTTATTTAAAAAAAAAAAATACCATTGCCATTGAGTTGATTCTGACTCATGGTGACCCTATAGGACAGATTAAGCTGACCCAAAGCATTTCCAAGAAGTGGCTGGTGGATTCGAACTGCTGACCTTTTGGTCAGCAGCCAAGCTCTTAGCGGCTGAGCCACCAGGTCTCCATTCAAAACTCATAATATTAAATAATCAAAAGGAAAGCATATTTTCCTAAAAGATATATTCCTAAACTCAAGCTATTATTTTGGCATTATTATTTTAAAATCTAGTAATATTATTCTGAATATTTACCTTTTAAACACACAGAGAACAATGTACATCACTGATAAACATTTCATGATTTTAGTAAAAATGTGTTTTTTCGTTTAATATGTTCTGTTTCTTTCTCTCTTGAAATAGAAAGCAAAAAGTAGTGTTGGGAAAACCTTAGAAGAATTACACACACTCTTAAAAAATAAGGCAAATAATTAGATGTATATGACTGAAAATAAAAAGAATTTCTTGGAGAATCATGAGTTTGAACAAGGAAAATTTTTATAAGACAGCAAGCATTAAGATGCTAATATTAATGGACGTTCCCAATGTCTTGCATCCTAAGATTAATTTTGACTTTGGCTATAATTTTCCCCCTTTTGCACCAACCATAGAGGATTATTCAATTCAGCTGTGCTTGGATTTGGAGGCAAGAAAACAAAAGCAGGAGAGTTAGAGAGGCATGGAACCAAAGTACATGGTTAAGGCGCGGCAAGGGGGGACTTCTGGATATTTTACAGGACAGAGTCTCCACGTAGGCAGTTAAACAGAATTTTATGCAACTGTTTTTTAGAGAAACAAATGACTTGAGTTTTGACTAATAAGGATAAATTTTGTTTTCTATTTTATTTTTGTAGATTTTTCTCTCCGTTACATTAGAAAATAGGTATTATATCTGCCACACTTGCCCTTCAGGGTGTAAAAAGCCTCAAGGACGCTGTTTGACTGTCTCCCTCCATCTCTCTCCCTTTTCTTTCTCTGCCCCCTTTCTCTCTTCCTTGTCTCCTCTCTCCGTCTCCCTTTGTTTTTTCCCCACTTATCTTTTATCTTCTTCCTCCTCCTTCTCCTGTCTCTCTCTTTCTCTCTCTCTCATCCCTCCTTTGTCCCTTCTATATGCTGTAGATTTTATAGGAGAATTAGACTGATAATTTTACCTCTATTTATTTGGGCAAAATGTTGATCTCCTCAATTTATTCTCATAGAACGTAACACTCCATTTAGCCTTATAAGCTATGTGTACTTGAGAAGCTGTTTTTCCTCTTGTCAGGTGTCTGTTTTATTAAAAAGAGATATACGGAGAGAAAGTGATCATAGTTGTTGATCCTTTTGTCCAGTGACCCTCCTACGGTATAAAACAGCAAAGAATATTCAGAAATTATTATAATAGAAACTCCAGGCAATCATGCTAAAAAAAAAATCATGCCTATGTATTATCTAGCCAAAGCTTAAGTCGTAAATTGCTGCATCTTTGCTGTCGATTTGTAGTTAATGAGAACATATAATAGAAGAACAAAATGTCAACCGGTATATAACTTAGAGAAAAAGAGTGCTCAAAAAAGAAAATGGTAATTTTAGCCTTTAGATTGTGTCTAATACTCTAATTAACATAATTTGATGGTAAAAAAATAAAACTATAACAGTTATTAATAGGACATATAAATTAAGAACTGCTGACTGTACAGACTTTAAAATAACTTGCATCCTTATTCTCTATAAAAATCACCATGACTTTATATTTCCTTAGCTATTGTTCTCTTTATGTTGACAATGGATATTTAGAGTACATTTTTAATGTGCAATTAAAAATAGTGGTGATTTTTAGAAGTAATTTAAACTTGAATAAAGAACTTGCCTGGAATGTTCAGAATCTTAAAAAAAAAAAATTGATTTAACAGCTGAAACTTTATTTCAAATGGAAGAGGGAAACTTAAACGAATGGTTTTTACTTTTCTGAACTTAAAGAGGAAGGATATGCCCCAGTGCACCATTCTTTCTATTTAAAATGAGCAATTGCTTTATAATAGAGTCTGCACTCTCAGTTTGAAACAACCCTAGGATTTGAATTTTTTAGTATGATGAACATCTTAGAGTTCTGACCATTTTGGAAAATCCATCAGAGTGATTTTCTGTGAAGAAAGTAATTACGTATAAATAATTTAAACGGTCTCAGTTTGAGTTTGATGGTGTTCACGTATTTCAAACTGCATATGGAGTTCTAATTGCTGCTTGCTTATTTTCCCTTTCATATAATTATCAGGAATAAAATATTTATTATAAATATTTCAGATTTTATTCTATGGCTTTACAATATATATATATAATTAAGAATTCTGTTGATTAGGACATATGTCTTATCAGAATACTAGTTATATATGCTTTTCAGTGAATTTTAAATTACTTAAATTTCTACTGGCACAATTAAATATAATTAGGTTTATAATTTCTAGAATAGCTATTTTTATGCTACACTTACATTTCCCATTTTAGTATCTATAAGAAAAGGCCTCTATAGGGGAAAAACATTTGTGGTATATTATAAGGATATGGCAGCTATACATACCAAATTAACTAGCAGAAAACAAAGTGAAAATGTCAAGGCAGAAGTATTGATAAGTAGAGAGTTTTGCAAAAAACTAAAGAGAGACAGCATTTTTTAATCATTTTATACTTGAGAAGCAGATTCTGGTACATTTTACTTGTCTATTAATATATGACAAACTATCCCAAACCTTTAAATAAAAAAAAAAAAAGCTGTCCTGGAGTCAATTCTGTTCATGGTGACCCCATGTGTGTCAGAGTAGAACTGTGCTCCATAGGGTGTTCAATGTGTGATTTTTTAGAAATAGATCACCAGGAGTCTTTGCATGGACTCGAACCTCCAACTTTTCCATTAGCAGCTGAGTGTGTTAACCGTTAACCATACTATCCAGGGACACTATCCCAAATTTTGTTGTTTTGTTCGTTATCATCGAGTTGATTCCAACTCATGGCGATCCCATGTCTGCAGAGTAGAACTTCTCCATAGGGTTTTCAAGACTGTGACCTTTCAGAAGCAGATTTCCAGGCCTGTCTGTCTCAAGAGGTGCTTCTGGGTGGGTTCAAATCGTCAGTGTTTCAGCTGGTAGTCAAGCGCTTAACTGCTTGCACCATCCAGGGACTCCATATTCCAAACGTTAGTGGCTTAAAACATTATTTTATACCGTTCACGATTGTGTCAACCAGGGATGCAGGAAAGACTTGACTGGGCTGTCTGTCTTTTATCCATGTGTGAGGATTTGGTTCCAAAATGGCTTCCTCATCTACACATCTGGTGCCTTGGTGGTAATGACGGGAAGACTGGATTCAGAGGTGCCCCTCTCACTCTCCATATAGCTCCAGGGAGTCTCTACATGGTTTCTCCAGCAGGGTAGTTTGACTTCTCACTTCGTGACTTAGAGCTCCTAAAACTAAGATTCTAACTGATAGAAAGCCTAAACTGTCCTTCTTCTTAAAGGCTAGAGCTGGAACAGACACAGCAATCTTATGCCATACTCAATGGAGTGAGATATGACAGGCCAGTTCATATAAAAGAATCAGGGTAAATAGACCCCATTTCTCAAGGGTGGGCTGTCAACAAATTTGTATCCACCTTTACTCTGCCATGGTTCAGATTATATTTTTCTTCTTTATCCAACCTCTTCACACTTATCCATTTTTTTAAAACACATCAACCTATAAACTCCTTCTGTAAAATAATATACTATCTTATTTAAATGTATCAAGCAATCGCACTACATCCCTTCAAATAATATAATAATAAGGTTGAAAAAATCGCTGTAACTCTAGCCTAGATATATCATTCTACAAATACCTATTTAGCTTTTTTATTAGGAGATACTCTACAGGGTACTTCCCCTAGTACCTTGAGCAGGGAACAAAGAACATCCTCCATTAAAAGCACTTCAATTCCTCAAAAACAAAACAAAACAAAAAAATCACAATTATTATAGCTCTCCCTGGAGCCAGTCTGTACCTTTCCACATCTGTTATCTCCTAGAAAATACTTTAAAACTGTCCATATGTTGTCCATATACATCATACATTTACACAGTATTCTGCAATCTGATAACTCTGAACATTTCTGATGAGTGTTCTTAGAAAGTAAAATGAAGGCTACTAACATTTAATAAGAACATCTTATTTAATAGCTACTTGTTATAGGATAACCCACTTAATTCTCTGAGAGGGATATCTATGAAATAGATATTTATTATCCCTATATTAAAGATAAACTAACTGAGATTTGAGAAGTAACAAAGTCACAAATATTCACATATGTCTGATACATAATTTGAATTTAAGTCTCCCTGAATTAAAAAAAAAAAAAAAATTCTTGTAGTTTATAACAACACAGATTTATATCTTAAACACATTATTGGATGACCTTCATGGATGACTCAGTGCTGCTCAACATTATTTTAATTCTGGGACCCAGAAGTCTCTTTCTGGACGTGGCTGTTCTTGTAGAGAAGGAAAAGAGACACAGCAAAGTGTCACCTGCTGGCTCTGAGTCTGCCACACTGGCATCTGCTCCCCTTTCACTGGCAAAGCACACCATATGCTCCAAGTCTGATAACATCCTGATAGAGAATTACAACCCTCTACCTTAGATGGCTGTTGTCAAGTGGTTCAGACTCATAGCGACCCTATGTACAACGTAACGAAACACTGCCTGGTCCTGTACCATCCTCACAATTGTTGCT
Organism: Dugong dugon; assembly: GCA_030035585.1. NCBI lineage: Eukaryota > Metazoa > Chordata > Mammalia > Sirenia > Dugongidae > Dugong > Dugong dugon. Next base: position 33,447,255 of record CM057475.1, on the reverse strand, counting down.
GTTTGAGCCTATTGAGCAGTCACTGTGTCAGTTTATCTCTTTGAGGGTCTTTCTCTCTTTCACTGACCCTCTATCTACCTCAAGAGGGGCAGTGAATACTTGCAATCAATAAGGCCACCCACCACACTCATTTCCTGTTTACCACATTACATCAGTTTCGGATTTCCCTTTCACTTTTCCCTTGTCACAATACAATCTAAGCACTCTATAAATATTGAGTGCCTGGCAGTAATGGCAAGAGAAGTGGCAGTGGTGTATAGTGGACATGTGGCTTCTAGTGCCAAGAGCAGCCATGTCTGGAAGATAACACACGATATCATCTACTAAGACATGAGAGGAACTCCCTAATATACTTGGTGGAAAAGATGGGCAAAAGCAAATGTGCTAAAGTCCTATGAGGACAATGAAATCTGGGCAATTCCTATTAATGTGGCAAAATTTGTTCTAATTCACAAATTGGTAAGGCCTGGGAAAGCTCAGCTTGTATTAGCATTAAAGGACTTTAAAAAATTAATACTGTTCTCGTGGGTGATGGCTGAACAACATGATATAACGTTACTTAACTACATGTGAATATTGTCGAATTGTCAACTGTTTCGTTACATATATATTTGCCATGATAAAAAAATGAGTTAATATTGTTAACAATATCATATAAAGATCTATCTGCAGTCTATTAAGCTTTGGCAATTTACTGTTTGAAACATTCATCTATGGGAAAATATCTGAAGAAATGAATATTAATTCATGTTTGCACGATTGCCCTAAATAAATAAATAAATAAAACAGTAAGGAATTCAATCTTTTGAAATTCAATTTTTATCTTCAGGTTTGGTAAACATGTTTATGGCACAATAGGCAAACATCTTAAACTAACAAAAGAGCTATTTATAATTGTCTTCCAATCTAAGCATTTAATTATTAGATCAGCATTGCCAAATTTTACCCTTCTCTTTAGATTTAGGGAGACCATACAGAACAAAGCAGGCACAGAAGTTTCTGCACGTGTAAGCACCTTATTCAGAGAAATTGTTTTCCATGATCTACTGTTGTCGTTAAGGTAAATTCCATAGGACATATTCCTAATTTCCCTGTTCAAAGTCAAGATGCCTAATTGCAGAAGTGCCATAGAGCTGATGTCAGATAGCATCATTTATCTGGGATCATATTCAAGAAATTACTGAGGTTCATACTCTACAAACATCATGGTATAAAGCAACCTCATCTGAAGACAATGGTGCCCAAACATGTACATAAGAGGTTAAATTACTGCATGTTTCTAGAGCCCCACATTTAAGAGTGTTTCTTTGAATCATCCATGTAAACATCCTTGGCCTTTTCATAGCCCATCATCAGATTAATAGAGTGCTGACTGTGATCAGAGACAGGCTTTAGTAATTATACAGATGTAACAAAGATAGCATTTTAATATACACGTGGCTTATAGAATGCTTTTTGTTTAACAATTTTTCCTAGTTATCTTTCAGTGTTAAAACTATGTAATGGTAACATTTTATGTTTGTTTGTTTTTAATTTTTCTTTATATCTGTTCACTCGTGATTCTCAAAAGAACACTGTTATGGTTGTGGAGACAGGATCATTAAGTCCATTTGATAAATGTAAAGAAAGAAAGAAAAAAAAAGTATAAATACTTTGTTCCAGGTCACAGACAGGTTTATACAAGCCATATAAAAAATATTTGGCCATTTTTCATCTTTGAGTCATCTACTTTGTTTGCAATATTTTTTCTGTCATATCATATGTTGCGAGGAAAATCCTTACACAGATATTTTTGTTCATTTCTTTTACTATTTCCTTAAGCTAGGTTGCAAGTACTGTGATTTCTGAAGTCCAAAGCATGTACATTTTGTTACACCTTGCTTGAAAGCCCTCCTGGAATGTACAGATTTATATTTCTTCCCACCCTTTCACCCATAATTGTTCACACAAGGCATTAATAATCTTTGGAATGACTGACAATCTGATAAAGAAGAAAAAGATACAGCAGTATTTTAATTTGCTGTTTTTATTCATTAGCAAGTTTCAATGTATATCTCGTGCTGTTTGGCCACTTGTACTTATTATCTTGTGAATTACCATGTTCTTTTCCTATTTTCTTACTGGAATGTCCATATCTTTCCTGCAAATATGTAATAACTATTTATATAAAGGTTGCTAACCCTTAGTTATCATATATTTTAAACTATTTTACCCAATTTGTGGTTTGTGTTTTACTACTGTTTTTGAAATCAAATCTGTCAATATTTTGCTTTGTGGTTTCTGGCTTTGATGTCTATGTAGGTTTTGAAGGGTCTGCCGCCAGACTGTTCAGTCAAGGTGGGAGAGTCTGGTGATAATTAAGGAATGTCATAAGGGAGACTGTTTGATCACAAACAGTTCCTGACACCAACGGGAAACACTCATGGCCTGAGGAGGGAGATAAAGGATTATGAGCAGGGAAAATACCTTAATTCATTTTTCACTTGATAATTTAGCAACTGCAAATAGGCTATTAACATCACCTCCTCTCTGATCTTTCCTTTGTTTTCATTCTCAACAGTGGTTCCCTTAAAATGCTTTTATGTTTGTTTTTGTTTTTTTTTTTAATTTTTCTTCATATCCATTAACTCATGTGATTCTGAAAAGAACACCATAATGGTTTTGGAGACAGGATCATTAAGCCGATTTGATGAAGGTAAAGAAAGAGAAAAAAACGTATAAATACTTCGTTCCAGGTGACAGACAGGTTTATGCAGAGCCATAACTAGATTCAACTCTATATTTCCAGGCCAAGGCTCTTTTCTATGACACCATGCTATCTCTCCCTTTCTGATTGCTTGATGAGTAAATCAGCAAGCCTGTCTTGGAAGAAGTAAAGCCAGAGTACTCCTTGGAAGCTAGGATGGCAAGACTTGGTCTCATGTGCTTTGGACGTGTTTTCAGGAAGAAATAGTCGTTAGAGAAGGACATTATACTTGGTAAAGTAGAGGATCACTGAAAAGGAGGAAGAACCTCGACAAGATTGATTGACACAGTGGGTGCCACAATGAGATCAAACATAGCAACAATTGTGAGAATGGCACAGGGCTGGGCAGTGTTTCTTTCTGTTGTACATAGGGTCACTATGAGTAGGAAGCAACTCAATGGCACCTAACAACAGCAACAACAATAATATCACAAATAACACTATTATGATATTTCCAAGAGTAATTTCGAAGAACTAAGAGTTTGTAACATTAAGCAGACTTATGCTTTGATTCTGAAGTATTTCTTATTATCTCCTTGGAATTTCCCTGAGCAAAAGATAGAGTTTGGGACACAAACTGTATTTCTTCCAAGATAGATTTGTTTATTCTTCTAGCAGTCCATGGTATATTCAATATTCTTCTTCATCACCATAATTCAAAGGCATCAATTCTTTGGTCTTCCTTATTCATTGTCCAGCTTTCACATGCATATGAGGTGATTGAAAACATCATGGCTTGGGCCAGGTGCACTTTAGTCCTTAAAGGGACATTTTCAGTTTTTAACACATTAAAGAGATCTTTTGCAGCAGATTTGCCCAATGCAATATGTCATTTGATTTCTTGACTTCTGCTTCCATGGGTGTTGACTGTGGATCCAAGAGAAATGAAATCCTTTACAACTTCAATTTTTTCTCCATTTATTATGATGTTGCTTATTGGTCCGGTTGTGAGGATTTTTGTTTTCTTTATCTTAAGGTGTAATCCATACTGAAGGCTGTGGTCTTTGATCTTCATCAGTAAGTGCTTCAAGTCCTCTTCACTTTCAGCAAGCAAGATTATGTCACTAGCATATCACAGGTTGTTAATGAGTCTTCCTCCAATCCTGATGCTGTATTCTACTTCATATAATCCAGCTTCTCAGATTATTTGTTCAGCATACAGATTGAATAACTATGGTGAAAGGATACAACCCTGATGCACACCTTTCTTGACTTTAAACCACACAGCATCCCCTTGTTCTGTTTGAAGGACTGCTTCTTGGTCTAAGTACAGGGTCCTCAAGAGTACAATTAAGTGCTCTGGAATTCCTATTCTTCACAATGTTATCCTTAATTTCTTATGATCCACACAGTCGAATGCCTTTGCATAGTCAATAAAACACAGGTAAACATCTTTCTGGTATTCTTTCAGCCAAGATCCATCTGACATCAAGCAATGACATCCCTTGTTCCACATCCTCTTCTGAATCAGGCTTGAATTTCTGCCAGTTCCCTGTCAATGTACTGCTACAACCTCTTTTGGATGATCTACGGCAAAATTTTACTTGTGTGTGATATTAATGATATTGTTGGATGATTTCCACATTCTGTTGGATCACCTTCTTTTGGAATGAGCACAAATATGGACCTCTTCCAGTCAGTTGGCCAGGTAGCTGTCTTCCAAATTTCTTGGCATAGATGAGTAAGCACTTTCAGCTCACAAACAGGTAGTGGGTGTTATTGCCCATGCTTTATAAATGTAGGTACTGATGCTCAGAGAATTTAGGTGATTTACCCGAAGTCAAAATTATGTCCATATCTTTATGATGTACTTAATTCATTCAGCAAATATTTATTGAGATCACTGTATGTGCCAAGCATTATTCTAGCCACAGATGATAGAGCTGCACATATAAAAAAAAGACAGATGTCACTTTGTGGGTCTTATAGCCTAGTGTTGATAAGGAGAAGGAGAGAAGTCAATACTTATAAAAATATATGAATTATATAATATTTTAGAAAGTGGTATTAGAACAGGGTAAGGGTGATTGAGTGTACTGGTGGGGGCAAGTTGAAAGATCATATACAGTGGTCAGAATAGCCCTCATGGAATCCCAGAATCTGCGAAAAGATTTGAAGGAGAAAATGCTGTGATCCTTAAGGTTATGTGCCAACTTGGCTGGGCCATGATTCTCAGTGGTTTGACAGCTGTAATGTAGTTTGGCAGTTTTATGATGATGCAATCACTTCCATGATGAGATTTGCTATAATGCAATCACCTCTATGATGGGATCTGCTGTGAGTAGCCAATCAGTTGAAAGAGAGTTTCCTTGGGGATGTGGCCTGCAGCAAATATGTAAGTGTACTTTCTGGCAAGACTCATGGGCTTTTGCTGTCTCTGCATCCTACGGCTGGCTCCTGTTCGTCTAACCTCTGATTCTTGGGACTTGAGCTATCGGTTTACCTGCCATCTTACTTGCTGATCTTGGGATCTGTTGACCTTAGCAGCCTGTGAGGAAGAGCCCTGCTGTCTGATCTGCTGGTCGTGTGTTTGTCAGCCCCTGTGTCTACATGAGTCAGGAGAAGCCTCTATCTTGACCCATGGACTTGGGATGTTCCAGACTCTACAATGCGTGAGCCATTTCCTTGATATAAATCTCTTTAGATAGATATTTATACCATTTACTGGTTTTGCTTCTCTAGAGAACCCAGCCTAAGACAGATGGAGTATGTGCAGATATCTGGAGGTATCTGGAGGAAGAGCAGTCCAGGCAATAGAGCTGTCTGAGTATTGAAACTTAACCAGGAATTTGATGGAGTTGTTCAGTGACTACCAAGGATTCAGCATGCATAGAGAAAAGGCACATTAGAGAACACTAATGGGAATTGATGACAGAATGTTAATAGTAGCCACATTATTTAGGGCCTTGGTTACAGCAATCAACTACTAACTGAAAGATCAGCAATATGAAATCACCAGCAGCTCTGTGGGAGAAAGATGTGGCAGTCTGCAACATAGAGATTTATAGCCTTAGAAACCCTATGGGGTCACTGTGAGTTGGAATCAACTCAATGGCAGTGGTTTTTTTTGGGTGGGTAGGATTTTAAAAATTATTATTATTATTTAATACCTAGGAATACATGCCCAAGTCAAAATAACAAAAAAGAAAAATTATCTGGCTCAATAGATCTTTTATTGTGGTAAAATATAGATAACAAAAAAAAAATGGACATTTTAACCATTTTTAAGTGTACAACTGAGTGACATTAATTACATTTACCATGTTGCTCAACCATCACCACTATCTATTTCTAAAAGCTTTTCATCACCACAAAGAGAAACTCTGTTCGCTTAAAGCAAAAAGTCTCCATTTCCTTCTCCCCACTGTCTTGGGTAACCACTAATAAATGTTTGCCTCTATACATTTGCCTATTCGAGATATTTCTTTTCATTGGGATCATACAATAATAGTCTTTAGTGTCTAAAATGTATTTACTCAGCATTATGTTTTCTAGGGTCTTCCATGTCATAGCATGTATCAGGACTTCATTTTCTTTATGGCTGAATAATATTCCATTGTATGTAGATACCACATCTTGTTTATCGACCCATCTGTTGATGGATCATGAAACATTGAGGTGTCATACTCAGCTAGATCTAGGAGCCCAAATTATGTCATCAGTTTTACCTTTTTACTCTGTTTACCTCTCTGTGATAACATGATTCTCAGCTCATGCTGTTTGAATTGCTCCATAAAGCACAAAGATGACCACCAGCAACCCTGACTACCAGTTTATCAGCTTCAGTTAAGAATTTTCTCCCAGTGATATTATATAAACACATTTGAAGGACCTCAATTGGCTTTGCTTGCATCAATTGCCCATCCCTTGAATCACTCACTGTTGCCAGTAAGATGCAGTATTACAAGTCGAAATGAAAATTCCTGCATCATGAGTGAGAGGTTGAAACTGATAACTCACCAGAACCACATGTAATGAATGGTTAGATGTACTTTCATTAAAAAAAAGTAGGATAGGGGGAATGCTAGGCAGACCAAATGAATATCTGTCTACCCCTACTTCAATTCCTAGTAAAGGGAGTGAAATCACATGTGTATTGTAATTCCAAATTTTGTCTTCTTTCCATCTGCAAGGAAATTTCTAGGGTTATATTTGCTGATCTGGTTGGCTGGCTAGGTATCATCTTTATACTATACCACTTCATAATCACATGTGTTCATGTCCTTTCTTATGTCACATGCACAAATGAAGAGTATGTCTTCTCCTTATAGAGAGAATTCTTAGTTCACAGAGTGTAAATATAAATAACACTATTCCCCTTCCTGACCTTTCAAACAAGTACTCAGAATTGCCTTCTCTACAACTGTAATAGAAACCTGAGTGTCAAATCAAATCCTCAGTGACAATATTTGACATTCTTAGAAAGCTTCAAATCCACATCCTTGAATGAGTTGATTAAATCACTGCCTGTCCCTGATCACACTCAGCACTCTACTATATGAATTATGGGCCAAGGCTAATTGTTACAGGGATAATTAAAAAAAAATGAGTCTTAAATAGGTGGGGCTCTGGAAACCTGCAGTAATGTGGCCTTTGAAGTACATGCCTGGACTCTGTTGTCTTCTAATGAGATGGCTTTATAGCATGGTGTTTTTAGAGTTTGAGCATCAGTAATCTCTTATATATGATCACAGATAAATATGTAGTCTCTAAATTCAACTCTGTGGTATTTTCACAATTAAGCATTTTGTCTTTGAATAGGGAAGTTATGAATGACTCCTATAGAATTTACCTTATGACAGTAGTGGAGTGTAGAAAACAATTTGTCTTAATAAGCTGCTTCTCTCTGTAGAAACTTAAATGCTTTGAACTTTGTTCTGTTTTGGTTCTACGTATCTAAAAGAAGGGTGCAATTTGTAATGGTGGTATAATAACTACAAGTTCAGGCTAGAAGGCAAGTATCAGCAATTATTTTGTTAATTTAGGGTGTTTGTTTATTGTGTGCTATAACCCACGTGTTCACCAAATCTTAAGACTACAAGTGAAATTCAGAAGATTGAATTCCTTACTATTTTACAGTCTCTAGGAGACCCTGGATTGTGCAAATGGCTAACAGGCTCGGCTGCCAACTGAAAGGTCAGAGGTTCAAGTACACTCGCCAGAGGTACCTCAGAAGACAGGCCTGATGATCTACTTCTGCAAAAATCAGCCATTGAAGACCTTATGGAGCACAGTTCTACTCTAACACACATGGAATTATCGTGAGTCAGAATCGACTCTACAGCAACTGGTTTGTTTGGTTATCTTCCTGAATGATGTAAAAAAAATCAGCAGTTATCCCTTAATTCTGAAACTCCAGCCTCTACAGTGCTACTTTACTAACAGTACAAAAATAAATGGAATTCTTTAAAATATTGATTTTACCAACTGGACCCCCACACAATTAACTTTTTCATAACAGACTCAAACTGATCCTTCCTGATAACATGTCCCAACTATGTGAGACATAGTCTCACCATCCTTGCTTCTAAGGAGCTTTCTGGTGGTACTTCTTCTAAGACAGATTTATTCATTCTTTTGGCAGGCCATGGTATATTCAATATTATTCTCCAACATCACAGCTCAAAGGCATCAATTCTTTTTCAGTCTTCCTTATTCATTGTCCAGCTTTCACATGCATATGAGGTGACTGAAAACACCATGGCTTGGGTCAGGCTCACCTTAGTCCTCAAGGTAACATCTTTGCTTTTCAACACTTTAAAGAGTTCTTTTGCAACTGATTTGCTCAATGCAATGCGTCTTTTGATTTCTTGACTGCTGCTTCCATGGGTGTTGATTGTGGATCCAAGTAAAATGAAACCCTTGACGATCTCAATCTTTTCTCAGTTTATCATGATTTGCTCATTGGTCCAGTTGTGAGGATTTTTGTTTTCTTTATGTTGAGATGTAATCCATAGTGACTCCCGTATTTTACAGAGAGACAATTGTTAGTTTGCATTAGAAGAAAATCCAGTAAAATGACTCCCCCTTTGCAACAAATTTGGAATAATTTGCTTCTCTAAAACAGGGTTTCTAAATTTGGTACTATTGAAATTTTGGGCTGGATAATTCTTTGTTGTGGGAGACTGTCTTGTGTACTGTAGGATGTTTACTAGCATCCTTGAACTCAACCGACTAGATGCAAGCAGAACTTCCCCAACCCAGTCCTCACAACCAAAAATGACATTCCCCGATATTACCTGGGGAAAAAAAAAATCAACATTTTTGGAGCTAAAAGTGAATTTAAATGTTAGGTAGTCTAATAGTCCTTCCTTTTACAGATGACTAATTGCTCAATGGTAAAGTGCTCAGCTGCTACACAAAACCCACCAGCAGCTCCTCGGGAGAAAAGACCTGGCGATCTGCTTTTGTAAACCCTATGGGGCAGCTTTACTCTGTCCCATAAGATCCCTATGAGTCAGAATCAACTCGAGGGCACCTAAAAACCATTTAAAAAATTTAAGTTTAAAAAATAGTCTTGACCAAGGTCACCCAAACCTGATTTGAACCCAGGTCTTTCAACTCTGTCAAATGCTTTATAGTTATTCATTCATTACAGGGAAAAGCAACCCAATAGATGAGATTTAAATTCTGTATTTCCCATTTGTTGGTACAGTCAAAAAGTGGCATATCATAACCTGTTTCCATCAAGTTGATTCCAACTCACAGTGATCCTGCAGGACAGAGCAGAAAGAACCACCTTATAGTGTTTCCAACGCTGTAATCTTTATGGAAGCCAACTGCCACATCTTTCTCCCACGGAGTGGCTGGCGGGTTCGAACCACTGACCTTTGGTTAGCAGATGAGCTCCTAACCAGTGCACTATCAGAGCTCTTTAAAAAGTGACATAAGTTGAGTTCTGGCAAAATGGCGCTCTAGGCAGAAGCACCACACCGTCCCTCCACAGCAAAGATCTGAAAAACTAAGCCAAACAGAGAATACAACAATCCTGAAACCCTAAAACATCAAATGAAGAGATAAAGAACTCAGCCAAGCACCAAATGGAGTGAGAAAATGGAAAGAGAACGGAGAGCGAGGAGAGATTCATGCAGAGGTCCCCTACCTAACAGCACAGATCCACCATCTTGGACTCCTATCAGAGACCAGCAAACGGGGGTACGAGAAAGCAGCCTCACGGAGCGTCCAGTGGAAGACAAAACAACTGGTAATTTGCGGTGTGCACTTTCACACCCCCCACCCCTCTTCACCTTGGCTTGGCCTCCTCTGCTTCCCGCGGCCATGGTCTCTTGATCGGGAAGCGCCGGCTGCTTGGATTCCACACACGCAAGCGGGCAGCTCTCTGGGTGCCATTTGTTGGCTGTTGGTGTTGCTTTTTTCCACTTCTTTTGATTTCTTCCTTGCCTCTGGCCATCTCCCCCTCCTTTCGTTCAAGTGCCTCGCTCCATGCGCCATCCTTACTTCTTCCTGAGGGGCTGCAGAGTGCCGGCAATTTGTGATATACGCTTTCCCACTCTCTACCCTTCTTCACCCATACTCGGCCCCCTCTACTTCCCGCAGACACAGTCTCTTGTCTAGAAACACCAGCCTGCATTAGCTGGCTCTCTGAGTGCCATTTGTTCGCTGCTAGTGTTGCTTTTCTTTCCTGCTTCTTTTGATTTCTCACTTGCCTCTTGCCACCTCCCCCTCCTTTTGCTTGAGTGCCTGGCTCCGTGCGCCATCTTTGCTTTTCCTGAGGGGATGCGGAGCTCCATTCGAGTGTGTAGCTGCTTCCTGGTCTGGGCTACCGAGCTGGTGGGATCCCGTGGATTTTGTTTGTTTGTTTTGAATTGTTTGTTTGTTTTCTTTTCCTTTTCTTGAGTTGGGAGCCCTTTCGGCCAGGCGGAGCTGCGTGGCAAGAAACTCCCCTTCAGCTTCCACAGACATGCAGAGGGATCCCTGAGAGCATTTCTTTTATTGTTGGTAATTTTTTTTTCTGTTTTTTGTGGGGCCATTCTTGTACTTTTTTTTTTTAATTTGTTTTGTTTTCTTTTCCCTCTTTTTCCCTTTTTGTCTTTCTTCATTGCTCAGTTTCTCATCCCTCTATATCTTCCTTCTCTTTATGATTCCTGAATACCAGGAGTTGTATACTTCTACGACTTCTAGCCAGGCTGTATTACAACATCTGAGAGTGACTTCCCCAGACCTCATAGCTACACCGGTGGGATCCCTGGGAACTTTGTGGTTCTTTAACCTTTCTGATTTTTATTTATTCATTCTTTTCTTTTCTTCCTCTTCCCCTTTCTGTTTCTCCTCATTTCATAGTCTCTCATCCCTCCATTCCAACGGCAAGCTCCCCTAGCATTGTTTCTTGTTTGCTTGTATGTTTTTGGCTCCTGTTTCTCTCTCCTCTCTCCCATATCCATCTTAGCTCCACACATAACAATCTCACTGCTGCATCCTGCCTACGTGCACCGTGCACTTGACATCACACCACCAAGCAGCACAGGCAAGGCCGAGTGGAACCTGCCCTGCACTGATTACCGACCCGCCCTGGTGGCTATACTAAGTGCCACAAACAACCCATCCCAGTAAATCCTCTTCAGCTAGACCTGACCTGCTGTACCATATCTGAGTGACTGACCCTGCCAGTTGGAGAAGGAGGAGAAAAGTATTGAGTGCACAGATGAGCAAACAACAAAGAACACACAGTCCACCTGCTCAGACATAGTCAAATTTTTTTTTTTAAAAGGGATGAAACAAACAAATCTACAATCAATAAATGAGAAAAATAATTATTGAATGCCTGAAAACAAAAGACAATATCTAAACATTTACAAAAACAAGACAGGATGGTTCCAGTAGGTGTCCAAAATAAAACACCAGATGACTCTCTTGCGGAAGGAAATGCACTACAACTACCTCATAGGGAATTCAAATCTCTAACACTCAGACTTCTCCAAGAACTGAGGCAAAAATCTGACAAACATGAGTAAAAAATAGACAAATTCATGGAAAATACAGACAAAAAATTGGAAGAATTCAGGAAGATGATTCAGGAACAAAATGCCAAAATAAATTCACAACTAGAAATTATACAAAGACAAGAATTAGAAATCCAAAAGATAAACAACAAGCTTTCAGAAATGGACGGTGTCACAAAAGGGCTGAGAAGCAGATTTGAAACCGTGGAAGACAGGATCAGGGGAACTGAAGACAAACACTTGGATACAACTCTGTTTCAGGAAAACTCAGAAAAAAGAACAAAGAAAAATGAAGAGACCCTGAGAGTTATGTGGGACACAATTAAAAGCAAAAATTTTCGACTGATTGGAATTTCAGAACAGGGGGAGAAAAGAGAAAACACAGGGAGGATCATTGAGGAACTGCTGACAGAAAACTTCCCCAATATCATGAAAGATGAAAAGCTGTCCATCCAAGAAGCTCAACGAACCCATATAGAAGAGACTCCAAAAGAAAATCACCAAGGCATATCATATTCACACTCGCCAAAACCAAAGACAAACAAAGAATCCTGAGAGCAGCTCGTGAAAACCATGAAGTCACATACAGAGGAGAAACAATAAGACTAAGCTCAGATTATTCGGCAGAAACCATGCAGGCAAGAAGGCAAAGGGATGACATATATAAAATATTGAAAGAAAAAAATTGCCAGCCAACAATAATATATCCTGCAAAACTCTTGTTCAGATTTGATGGTGAAATCAGGTCATTTCCAGATAAACAGAAATTAAGAGAATATATACAATTCAAACCAAACTTACAAGAATTATTAAAGGGAGTTCTTCAATCTCAGGACAAACAGCTTCAGCTCACAGGCAGAAGCAAGGACACAGGATCATACCAGCCAGATACCAATCTAGGAAATGAACTCTCGAGGACTATCCAAAACCAAAAGAAATCCAACAGGGAATCAGAGCAGTTAATCAGTAAATGACAACAACATCAAAACAATAAAAGAGGGAATAAACGGCCTAGGTATAGAACTTTCTAATGGAGAGGAAGGTAAGGCGATACCAAGTAATGGTAGACTGCTCAAACTTAGAAAGATAAGGGTAAAATGCATGGTAACCACAAAGAAAGTTAACAAACCAACTCATAAAAATAAAGACAAAAACATAAAGTCTCGGCAAAAACAAAACCTACAGAAACAAAAGAAATAAAAAAAAAAACTCCACAAACGAAAGTAACTCAGCACAAGAGAGTAAGAAGAACAAAGAAAACGTCAGCACCACAAGAAAAAGCACTACTAAATGACAGCAACAAACTCACATCTATCAATAATTACACTGAATGTAAATGGACCCAATGCACCCATAAAGAGACAGAGAGTGATAGAATGGATAAGAAAACAAGATCCATCAATATGCTGTCTATAAGAGACACACCTTAGAAACAAAGATGTGAATTTATTAAAAGTCAAAGGTTGGAAAAAAATATATAAAGCTAACAACTACCAAAAAAAGAGCAGGAGTGGCAATTCTAATCTTAGATAAAATAGACTTTAAAACAAAATCTACCATAAAAGACAAAGAAGGACACAATATAATGATTAATGGGATGATCCATCATGAAGACATAACCATAATAAACATCTACGTACCCAATGACTGGGCTCCAAAATACATAAAACAAACTCTAACGACACTGAAAAGAGAAATAGACAGTTCCACAATAATAGTAGGAGACTTCAATACACCACTCTCAGTAAAGGACAGAACAACTGAGAAGAAACTCAGCAAAGATACAGAAGACCTAAATGGCACAAGCAGCCAACTGGACCTCATAGACATATATAGAACACTCCATCCAACCACTGCAAAGTACAAATTCTTTTCCAATGCACATGGAACGTTCTCCAGAATAGACCATATCTTAGGCCACAGAGCAATCCTCAACAAGATCCAAAACGTTGAGATAATTCAAAGTATCTTCTCTGACCACAATGCCATCAAGGTAGAAATTAACACTAGAAAGAGCAAAGAAAAAAAATCAACTACATGGAAACTGAATAATACCCTGCTTACACATCAGCGGGTAATAGAAGAAATCAGAGATGGAATAAAAAAATTCCTAGAATTAAATGAGAATGAAAACACATCATACTAAAACCTATGGGACACAGCAAAGGCAGTCCTCAGAGGACAATTTATAGCAATGGATGCACATATCCAAAAAGAAGAAAGGGATAAAATCAAAACATTAACTACAGAACTCAAACAAATAGAAAGAGAACAGCAAAAAAAAGCCCACAACCACCGAAAGAAAGGAAATAGTAAAGATCAGAGCAGAAATAAATGAAATAGAGAACAGAAAAACAATAGAAAGAATCAACAAAGCCACGAGTTGGTTCTTTGAAAGAATCAACAAAATCAACAAACCACTGGCCAGACTGACAAAAGAAAAACAGGAGAGGATGCATATAACCCAAATAAGAAATGAAATGGGGGACATGACAACAGACCCAACTGAAATAAAAAGGATTATAACAGAATATTATGAAAAACTATACTCCAATAAATTTGAAAACCTAGAGGAAATGGTAAATTTCTAGAAATACACACACTACCCCGACTACAACAAAGTGATGTTGAAAATCTGAACAGACCCATAACAAGACAAGAGATTGAAAAGGTAATAAAAAAATTCCCAACCAAAAAAAAGCCATGGCCCAGATGGCTTCACTGGAGAATTCTACAAAACATTTACAGAAGAGCTTGATACAGTACTACTCAAGCTATTTCAGAGCATAGAAGAGGAAGCAACGCTTCCAAATTCATTCTATGAAGCCAGAATAACAATGATACCAAAACCAGGCAAAGACTTCACAAAAAAAAGAAAATTACAGACTCATATCTCTCATGAATATAGACGCAAAAATTCTCAACAAAATTCTAGCCAACAGAATTCAGCAGCATATCAAAAAAATAATACACCACAACCAAGTAGGATTCATACCAGGTATGCAAGGATGGTTCAACATTAGAAAATCAATCACCGTAATCCACCACATAAATAAAAAGAAAGAAAAGAATCACATGATCATCTCAATTGACACAGAAAAGGCATTTGACAAAGTCTAACACCCATTCCTGATAAAAACTCTCAATAAAAAAGGTATAGAAGGGAAATTCCTGAACATAATAAGGGGCATCTGTGCAAAACCAATGGCCAACATCATTCTTAATGGAGAGAGGCTGAAAACATTTCCCTTGAAAACAGGAACTAGACAAGGATGCCCTCTATTACCACTCCTATTTAACATTGTGCTGGAAGTTCTAGCTAGAGCAATAAGGCAAGAAAAAGAAATAAAGGGCATCCAAATGGGTAATGAAGAAGTTAAACTGTCCCTGTTTGCAGATGATATGATACTATACATAGAAAACCCTAAAGACTCCACGAAAAATCTACTGGAACTAATAGAAAGATTCAGCAGAGTAGCAGGATACAAGATAAACATTCAAAAATCAGTTGGATTCCTATACACCAATACGGAGAACGATGAAAAGGAAATCAGGAAAACAATACCATTTTCAATAGCCCCTAAAAAGATAAAATACTTAAGAATAAATCTGACCAGGGATGTGAGAGACCTATACAATGAAAACTACAAAACACTACTGCATGAAATGCAAAGGGATCTACATAAATGGAAAAATATACCATGCTGATGGATAGGTAGAGTTAACATTGTGAAAATGACAATTCTATCCAAAGAAGTTTACAGATACAACGCAATCCTGATCCAAATACCAACAACATTCTTAAAAATGTTGGAAAAACTAATCATTCACTTTATATGGAAAGGGAAGAAGCCCCGAATAAGTAAAGCACTACTGAAGAAGAAGAATAAAGTTGGAGGACTCACACTACCTGAATTCAGAACCTACTATACAGCTACAGTAGTCAAAACAGCCTGGTACTAGTACAACGACAGATACGTTGACCAATGGAACAGAATTGAGAACCCAGATGTAAATCCATCCACCTACGGTCACCTGATCTTCGACAAAGACCCAAGGTCCATCAAATGGGGAAAAGACAGTCTTTTTAACAAATGGTGCTGGCAAAACTGGATATCCATCTGCAAAAAAACGAAACAGGACCCATACCTCACACCGTATAGAAAAACTACTTCAAAATGGATCAAAGACCTGAATATAAAGCCTAAAACTGTAAAGTTCATAGAAGAAAAAATAGGAGCAACACATCAGGCCTTAATACATGGCATTAACAGGATACAAACCATAACCATCAACGCACAAACCCCAATAGATAAGCTAGATAACTGGGATCTTCTAAAAATCAAACACCTATGCTCTTCAAAAGACTGCACCAAAAGAGTGAAAAGAGAACCTACAGACTGGGAAAACATTTTTGGACAGTACGAGTCAGACAAAGGTCTAATCTCCATAATCTACAAGAAAATCCAGCACCTCTACAACAAAAAGACAAATAATCCTATTAAAAAATGGGCAAAGGAAATGAACAGACACTTTACCAGAGAAGACATTCCAATGGCCAACAGACACATGAGGAAATGCTTGCGATCTCTAGCCATTAAAGAAATGCAAATTAAAACCACAATGAGATACCACCTCACCCCAGCACTACTGGCACGAATCAAAAACACTGGATATATGTTGGAGGGGCTGTGGAGAGATCAGAACTCTTATGCACTGCTGGTGGGAATGCAAAATGATACAACCATTTTGGAAAATGATATGGCGCTTCCTCAGAAAGCTAGAAATAGATATACCGTTCGATCCAGCAATTCCACTCCTAGGAATATATCCTAGAGAAATAAGACTCATCACTCGAATAGACATTTGTACACCTATGCTCATGGCAGCATTGTTCACAATAGCAAAATGATGGAAACAACCTAGATGCCCATCAACAGATGAATGGATAAACAAACCGTGGTACATACACATAATGGAGTAGTATGCAACAAGAAAGAACAACAATGAATCTGTGAAGCATCTCATAACATGGATGAAACTGGAGGACATTATGCTGAGTGAAATAAGTCAATCACAAAAGGACAAATATTGTATGAGACCTCTATTGTAAAAACCCATGAAAAAGTTCACACGCAATATGTAACAATCTTTGTTGGTTACCGGGGATGAGAGGGGTTGGGGGGGAAATACTAAATGGGCAATAGATAAGTGGCATCTTGGGTGAAGTGTGAGACAGTAAACAATACAGGGGGAACTAGCACAACTTGTACAAGGAAAGGTCATGGAAGCCCCATAGACACATCCAAACTCCCTGAGGGACTGAACTGCTGGGCAGGGGGCTGTGGGGACCATGGTCTCAGGGAACATCTATCTCAATTGGCATGACACAACTTATAAACACAGTGCTCTACATTCTACCTTGGTGAGTAGTGTCTGGGGTCTTAAAAGCCTGTGAGCGGCCATCTAAGATACTCCACTCTTGTCATCCCTTCGGGAGCAAGGGAGAAGGAGGAGAACAGGATACAAGGAAAAGATTAGTCTGAAGGACTAATTGTCCACAGCTACCAAGGCCTCCACTAGACTGAGTCCAGTACAGCTAGATGGTGCCCGGCTACCACCACTCACTGCTCTGACCAGGATCACAACAGAGGGTTCTGGACAGAGCTGGAGAAGGATGTAGAGCATAATTCTAACTCACAAAAACAAAAAAAAAAAAAGACCAGATTCACTGGCCTAAAGGAGACTGGAGAAACCCCAAGAGTATGGCCCCCAGACACCCTTTTAGCTCAGTGGTGAAGCTACCTCCGAAGTTCACTGTTCAGCCTGGGAGTGGACAGCCCTGTGAAACCAAATGAGACTAACGAGGTAGAGGAGTCCAGTGTAAGGGCCAGAAGGCAGAAGGGGACAAGGAAGCTGGTGATAGGGAACCCAAGGCTGAGTAAGGATATTGTTGATGTGTAGTGAGATTGTTAACCATTGTCATAGGGCCACATTTGTAGTAACTGTTAAATGAGAAACTATTTTGTTCTGTAAGCCTTCATCTTAAGTGAGAATAATAGCACAATTGGAAGAGCATAGTCAATGTCACTGAACTGTGCATGTAGAAATTTTTGAAACAGTGTATCTTTGGCTATGTGTAGTTTCACCAAAAAAAAAAGGTTGAGAAGTTAGAGGGTTAATATATTGTGGGGTTGTTAACCAATGTCATAAAACAACATGTGTACTACTGTTTCATGAGAAACTATTTGTTCTGTAAGCCTTCACCTGAAGTACAATAAAATATTTTTAAAAAGTGACATAAGTTATCTAATTTGATAGATAATTTAGTAGTTACACATTGTTTATGTAAAGAACTTCATACATTTACTGTAAGTAAATTAAGAAAATTGATTAAAAAGAGCTAGCATGAGGTTTTTTTTTTTTTTTTTTTTGTTACTTTATATACAAAAGTCTAAAACTATGTATTTGAAAGCTTGATTTTGGGTATACTAGAAACATAGAAATGAATAGGGTCTTAAAATTTACTTAATCTTTACTGCTCACTGTGAAATCCCCACAATTAATCGAAATTAAATATTGCTTAATAAAAGCTTACTGTTCTTGTATAACTTATTGTTTGCAATGTTATTAATCAGCAAATAATAATTGGCTGAAATTATCATACTGATCATAATTCAAAACTTGATAAGTTACTTTCACATTATTTAAATTTGTTTCTAAAGAGTTCTACTTTTTCATTTTTAAAGCATCAGTGAAAATATAAAGAGCCAAGATTGAACTACTTAAAAAAAGTGAACCTCAGCAAGTTTTACCTGACTGGAAGAAAAACAGTTTTGACAAATCTCACCGGGGAGCTTTGGAATAAGAAATTTGCAATGTATATTTTTCCTGTTCCCAAGAAATATAAAAAGTTTTATATTTTGTTCACATACCACTGGACTAGAACATGAAGTCATATTCCTTCTGTCTATACTTATCATTTGCTTTTTTGTGAAAGCGTTTTAGTTTTTTACATGAAGGAGTGGTTGAATGGATGAGGAAAGGGGTCCCAGAGTCAATTCTTTGGACATCATGACATAACAGGAAATCAACTCAGTAGCCACAGCTCTTAGTCCTGAGCACTAGTACTGGTCTGACAGATTTTTTCAAAAAGCATGGTTATATCAGATGGAGGAACAAAAAGGAAAACTGATCCAAAATAGTGGATGTCCCTTCAAAGCCTTTCAGGCAAATGCACCTGATTCCCAAACCAGTCTCCTTTACGTGTGGATGCAATAAGTTACCATTCATGACATATTTTGAGAAACATGGTGGATTTTTTGTTCTTGGTCCCTAAGTCCTTCCTATGGTATATCTGAAGCCTAAATACCACTATAAATTTTTTTTCTTTGCTTTGGGCCTTGAGCATTTCACTTGGTTGTTTTGCTTTTGAAGTTCTATAAAACTATGGCACTTTTTAATGCAATCATACATCAAGCCAAATTAATTAAAACTTATAGGACATCAGTTGCTCTTTGAGGAAAACAGATCTCCAGTACTACAGGATATATGGTGTGCTGGAACCCAGAGAGCATCCTTGGAAAGTTAGAGTCCACAACACCAGAGTCTAACTTGTGACTTCAGTCCAGCTCTGGAGAGACCATTTTGTATCGTATCTCTTGACTCGTTCAGATATTAATGATAATGAATAAAAAGAAAAGTTAAGTCCTATTGTAGCATGACATTGGTCACATGGGTCATAGCTGGACAGCCAGACGATATCTTCTGAGAACAGAAGAACCTTAACTGTATAACCAAAACAAAATTCCCAGGACACAAGGCCAAGTAGAGACATTCCCAAATAGGGACCAAAGCAAGCATGAGCTTCATGTTTGGGGCTGTTCTCTTTACTCTCCCAAGTCTCAAGGGTCATATGAAGAGCCCCAGGTGGATGCTGTATATGCAGTGGGTTTGCAGCACAGCTGAGAAACTCTGAATTTAGGCAACCCAAATCTTTTACAAAGGTTTTCAAGTAAACCTGCATAAGCTTTGCTCTAAAAGGAGACCCTTATCTTTATTATACGGGGTAGTAAGCAAACCTATCCTCTGCTCTGGAAGGTGACATTATCTCTTTTGTCCTATTAAATTATGCCATGCAAATATGATCATTCAAATAAATAAAACTGTAATAGGTTATACAAAATGGGAAAAAGAAAGTTGAGTGCAGGTACAATGAATGCTTTATTTCGGATGAATCGCTGGCTATGTATGTAAAATTGGACGTGATATATTAAAGTGTTGTATGAGATTCTGTGTGACCCTGGAACACCTGGTAACATATTTGCATTTTCCAGTGATTTTCTGGAGAAAATTTCTCATGATGGAAATTTCAGGCAGATAGTAAGCTAACAAGGGAGCTATTAGCGAGAAGGGAGACAAGTTTAGTTCCACAGATTAAGCTCATTATAGCCTCTTGCTCCTTCTTAGCAGAGAGGTAGTTAGCTCTGCTCATGTCTAAAAAACCAAGTTTCCAAAGTAATTAGGCTCTCAATTCAGGCATGACATACAGTCCTAAAAGGCTGTATTTTTTGTAAATATTCTTACCTGTATTTCATAAAGAGCTTTATTTTAACCTTCACCTTCCTTCGATCTTCCAATATTGAGCATTTGTTTCAAGAAAGTCACAGAGGATGTATTTCTACTTTTATGACATTATTATAACAACTGATAAGAAAACTGACATGCCAACTACAAACTAAGAGGAATCAACCTTTGAACAGATTGATTTTTGCCTTTGGGCATTTGATAATGTGGAGGGCTGGAAGAGAGGAGGAAATAGACTTCTGGCAATCCTAAAATGACGTTTATGGCATTTTCCTTACTTGAGCTGATACAAGTTTGCCGTTAGCATTTGAGAGTACACAAAGCTTATCTGTTACATAAGGGGGTTTCTAACTAGTTTGCATTTCATAAAGCATATCAAGAATTTTTAAAAAATTACGACCCCCTCCATCCACGATTATTTGCAATGATATTTACCATAATTTAGAGAACGCTTAGAAATCCAAAGACTATTTTTCGGCAGTAGTTGACTTTTCTTGAATCTCCTTGAAAATCTTTGCAAAAGCAAGTGACTTGTTAATCAAATTACAGCTATCTTTAGTTGCTAGACATATCATTTTAGCATTTTAAAAAATACAAAATTTGAAAGAAAAAGTTTTTAAAATTGCTGTTTTCCTCAGTAGTATATTTGAATACACATTTTAGATGTGTTGATACTACCTGCATGTATCTTATAGAGTCTGTACATTAAGCTGTAGGCCTTTGATCTAAACAAAAATATTGAAAATATTTAGGGGCATTTTCATTTCAGCTTGGGTCATAATACAACTGATTCTCTTTAAGAGAAGAGATAGCAAATAATGGTTAAGAGTTTGGGCCCTGAAGCCACAATACCTTGATTTGAATCCCAGCTCTGCTATTTGCTAGCCATGCTATCTTGGAACCTCAGACATATTATTAACATCTCTGCCTCATTTCACTGTGTATAAAATGGGGATGATAATGAAATCTATCTCATAGGGTTGTGGTGAGGTTTAAACGAATCAACATATGTACAGTATATCTATATGTTAAATGATTTGTTAGTGTCAAAAAAAACTAGTTGCCGTCAAGTTGATGCTAACTAATGGTGACCTCGTGTGTTTCAGAGTAGAACTGTGCTCCATAGGGCTTTAAATGGTGGGGATCTTTCCTCAGTAAATGACCAGGGCTTTCTTCCAAGGAGCCTCTGAGTACTTAACTGCTTGTATCACCCAGAGACTCCTTTGTGACGGCTAGCTACCCTTATGAAGATTAGGGGGGTCATGCAGGCCCCGCATAATGTTAACCTGTCTATCTATTAACAATGATTCACAAGGTTGTTAGAGCATAAAATTCAGCAGCATGGTTGTAAATAGTCTACCAAAATTTACCTTCATCTGAACTCCTAAATTGGCAAATAAAGCAAGGGAAGATAGTGTCATTCAAAATGTATATCTAAAGGAAGGAACTCGCCAAACTTCTGAAGTAACAAAAAAAATAATAATTTAATTTTAACATGAAGGTTAGCTGTTGATAATAAAGGTAATGAAGATCAATAAATATTCTTAAAATGTTTAGGCACAATATCTGGAACTTGTAGTCTAGTTTCAGATACCAATTCATACTTTTCTGAAAAGTAACGGAAAAAAAGTCAAACAAGTGACCTACATTCTGAAAGACTAAGAATAATTTCGTTTTGGTGGCTTTTCTTATATTTATTTATCTCACAAAAGGAGCACTGCTGGCACAGTGGTTAAAGAGTTCGGCTGGTAACCAAAACATCAGCGGTTTGAACCTAGCAGCCACTCCGAGGGAGAAAGATACGGCAGTCTGCTTCGTAAAGCTTTACAGTCTTGGAAACCCTTTGGGGCAGTTCTACTCTGTCCTCTAAGGCCTCTATGGGTCAGAATCAACTCAACGACAGTGAATTTGGGTTTTGTGAGTTGTTTTAGCTCATGAAACCACGAGGATTTCGATTTTTTGTGTGGTATAAAGGAGAACTAAATGTATTATTTTTACCATATTAACTCTGAGACATCTTTCCTTCAGAAACAGATCGTATTGGAAATCTTGAGAGTTCTCTTAACCTGGAGTTATATCCTGGAAGGTTGGCCACCAGTTGTGGTAAATCAGGACCATCTGGAAGGCATGATGAGTAGGGAAACAAAGGCCTTACAGGGGAGGAGGCTTCCAGACTCAGGCCAAGTATTGAGACTTCTCTGGCTCAAGCAAATGATTGAGCCTTCTCCAAGCTTTGCCTTTTCTGTCATTATTAAGGGCATGTGCTTTGAAGCCTGACAGAGTTGGTTGAATATTCTGACTCTGACACTAACTAGTGAGTAACCTAATACATCCCACTTAATCTCTGAATGTCTACATGTTCATAAGCAGTTATTATTTTTATTATTAATAATAATAGTATCTCAATACTATTATCATTATTACAGTTGTTCTGTTTAGTCACTCAATAATTGATACTTGGCTTTACCTTCTGGGTTCACAGGTCATCTCTTAGACTGCATCTCATATTTGATGCTTTTCTCACAATAACATTCTCCATGAAAAATAAAAATTAAGCAGAATAAGTTAAGTGTTGACAATTACATTTTGTCCTCATCATCTATTGAATAATCACCAGAAACAAGCAGTTATTTTTATTTGGTGGATGCATTTGAGAATCTAGTTTGTGGTCTTGGAAAATGCACCCAAGAGCATGTCCTTTAGTGTTTTAGTATCACTGACACCAATTCTACAGTTCTATATCCTTCTAATCATTTATGTGCGTCTCATTCCACATTTTGTACATATCCTAATTTATTTCTGAGTTCATTAGAGAACTCTGTGTATTACCATGATGCTTTCTGACAATTGTCCTAGTACTTCCCCAGTGACAATTAGGAAAAAAACTAAAATTGTTACTAAATGTTAAAAGAATAAAATTATTTCTCTGGATATTCTCCTTCTTTTAAAACAACAATAGGAATCCATCTTTCACCAATTTATCTTTTCTAAGGCAATCCAACAATATCTATCAATCCTTTTTTCCCTTTTTCTAGAATATGATAGACATTCAAGTTAATTTTAACTTTCAAAATGTTGATAGTTTGTGAAATTAGACTCAGGCGACAGCTTGCATAAGCCATATTAACCTGTCCCTCAAACTCAAACTTTCAGACTAAATATGCAATGGTTCTTCTATTTAAGAGATTCTCCTCTTTTATTCCATAAACATCAAATGGCTTAGACAAAAAAAGGGGGTGGGTGGTGGGGGAACCATGAAGGACTTGTACTTTTCAAATGGAGAGAATTTAGATTAGAATCCGAGATCAAATGTAGCAACAACTAAGGAAAAAAAATCTAATTTATGAAAACCATGAAGTAAGCACAAATATTTTCTTTTGAAAAATCAACATAGTAAAATCCAGTTTTTATTTTTGAGCATCTCTTTTCCTTATAGAAAAAAAAAAACTGAATGGCTTTTTCTTCCATTTAATATCAGGATGAATTAGAGTAGAACATGTTAAAGTATGGGAAAAAAATTACATAGAAAAAAATAGCATCAGAGGAGAAAATAGCTCCCTATACCTGGATCCGTGCCTGTTATAGTACAGGATTCTGGATTTACATTTTCTTCCATAATTTGCATAGCTTCAGCCCCCTCCCCCGCCAAAAAAGCAAATATGCAACAGAGGGTTTGAGATTTGCAGATTTCCATACTTATATCTGGAAATTTGTGAAGCTGAGGTATGATTTCATTTGAATGAATATTTTATACTAAAACTAAAATGCTTTTGATTATGCCATAGACTGCCATCGGAACATGTAACAACACTGCTGAGATCTGCAGACCTCTGGGTATCAGTTAGCGGAATACTCACCATCAATTTTAACCTCCAGATTAAAAATCCAAAATAAAGGAGAAACAAAATCCAAGGCATGTGGCAATTTTCTGAGAAGAGAAGTCTGAGGACTTTGTTATCAGTGCCCTTGTTTACTTTGGGTTATTCAACTGCTAGTAAAATAACTCACATTCCCTTTTGGTCATAAATGGGAATTAAGAATATGGATGGGGTGAGGTTATGGATGGGCAGCGATCATAAAAGACACTTACAGTGATTAAATAGTCATCTCTTCCAGTTGAAAAAATGGCTGCAGTTGAGAGTTAAAAGTGCTCATAGCACCTTTGCTCAAGTTGAGGTTCTGTCTCCTTGCTAAATTACACACACACACACACACACACACACACATTGCAATTCTTCATTCAATAAACACCTACTGAGTGTGAGTGTCTTTTGTAACTAGGCACAATCCTAGGTTCTGTAATGGGAGATGTGAATAAGTCAAGGTTATTGACATACAGAGGCTCACAGTTGAGTTACTTCCTACTTTATTCCATAAGTTAATTAACTGAAACAATAAGGTTCAAAATTCTTAATGTATTAAGTCAGATTTTTTAATCCAATTAAAAACCTCATTATACAGCATATTTACTAATAATTTGGATATTTTAATATTGTCTTTTAATAATAAGAAGACAAATAATAGCATCTACCACTTATTTAACATTTACTTGGGCAAGATAGTGTGTTAGGGACTTTACATGCATTATTCACTTATTCTACAAACATTTATCAGTACTTAAAACTGTGTGTGGATACTAGTATAGGCTGGAGTTCCCCATAAACTAACAAAAGAAAGCCTAGGCCTTACTCAGATAATCAGATAAGTGACCATTAACTGCAACTTTCAAAACCAAGCAGTTCTGATGAAGAAAGTTCTAACTACTCCTATCTCCTCTGCTTTTTTTTTTTTTAATCATGCTGTGAAATGGTAAAGCACAAGAAAAAATGGTAATTCCCAGCAAGCCACACTAAGAATACTCTTTTTGTTTTTACTCTACCTATAGCCATTTAGTTGTTAGAGCTAAAGCTCACAAAAATTAAAATTTTACCACAAGATCCCAGTTCCTTTCCACCCATTATTTGCTGGGATGTGAAGGTTTTCCCTTTTACTTTGAAATAATTTCATACTAACTGAAAAAGTTTCAAGAAAGGGGAAAAAAAAAAAGACTACAATTTTTTTTCCATCAACTATTTCAGAATAAATTGAAGACTTGTTGCACCATTACTCCTGAACATGTCTGTTTATATTTCCTACAAAGAAGGACATTCTCTTTCACAAGGCCAAGATAAGCATCAAAATCAGAAAATTATCAATGATATATTGCAATTATCTAAAATGCAGACCCACCAAAAATTTTTTGGAGATTTCTTCTCTTCATAGAATCTGACCAGCTCCAAAGAAAATTTAGAGAATAAAAAGAATTTTAGAAGTTAATGATAAAGCACAAATAAAACAATAAATTGAAGAATCAGAAGATTAATGTGAGCAAATTTCCCCCAAATACAAAGACAAAAATAGACATGGAAATTGAGAGAGCAAAGATTAGAAAATTAGAGGACCAGCCCATGGAATATAACACTCAAAGTTCTTGCGGAAGAGGGCTGTATGGGAGAGTGATGGAACCCCTCCAATGAGAGCTAAGACATTTGGTTCTGCAAAAGTTTCATTCAGTAGAAAGCAAAAAAAAAAAAAAATCTAATCAATAAATTTTAAAATGACCTTTTGACATAAAATGTAACTCAGGCTTATACAACACACTGTTACATAGTCAGTGACTCTCCAATTATTTTCATGGCATGCATAGTAGAAATACAGAAATCATGGTGAAGAGATCAATGATCCAGACAACCTTTCTTTCGATTATGTTGTTGTTGTTGTTAGGTGCCATCAGGTCGGTTCTGTGTGCAACAAAACAAAACACTGCTTAGTCCTCCACCATGCTCATAATTGTTACTATGCTTGAGCCCATTGTTGCTGCCGCTGTGTCAATCTATCTCATGAGGGTCTTCCTCTCTTTTGCTGACCCTCTACCAAGCATGATGTCTTTCTTCAGGGACTGGTCCCTCTTGACAACACGTCTAAAGTACATGAGATGAAATCTCACTATCCTTGCTTCTAAGGAGCATTCTGACTATACTTCTCCCAAGACAGATTTGTTTATTCTTCTAGCAGTCCATGGTATAGTCACTATTCTTCACCAACACCATAATTCAAAGGCATCAATTCTTCTTCAGTCTTCCTTATTCATTGTCCAGCTTTTGAATGCATATGAGGTGATTGAAAATACCATGGTGTGGGTGTCAGGCTCACCTTAGTCCTCAAAGTGGTATCTTTGGTTTTTAACACTTGAAAGAAGTCTTTGCAGCAGATTTGCCCAGTGCAACACGTCGTTTGATTTCTTGACTGTTGCTTCCATGGGCATTGATCATGAATCCAAGTAAAATGAAATTCTTGACAACTTAAATATTTTCTTCGTTTATCATGATGTTGCTTATTGGCCCAGTTGTGAGGATTTTTGTTTTCTTTATGTAGAGGTGTAATCCATACTGAAGGCTGTAGTCTTTGATCTTCATCAGTAAGTGCTTCAAGTCCTCTTCATTTTCAGCAAACAAGGTTGTATCATCTGTGTATCTTTTGACTAAAGAGGATCGATATTTTCCTGAGAGTGTAGCACTTGTTCCTGTGGGAGCAGAGCAGCCCCTTGCGAATAAAAAAAAACAAAACCATCGCCATCAAGTGGATTGCGACTCATAGTGACCCTGTAGGACAGAGTAGAAATGCTCTATAGGGTATCCAAGGCTGTAATCCTTATGGAAGCCAACCACCACATCTTTCTTGCGCAGAGCAGCTGGTGGGTTCAAACCGTCAATCTTTCAGTTAGCAGCAGAACCCTTCTCCACTGTACCTCCAGGGCTCCTTTGCCTCTTGTGATACAACCCTAGAAGTAGACAGGGAACAGGTAGATTCTCTCTCAAGACTGTTTCTCCTCCCCCCGTATTTTTCTCTAATAAGCAAAGTAAAAGACACTTAAAATTAAACAAAACCCTCCCCTAACACCTTTCAGACCATAATGTATAAGCCATGATATCTAGAACTTGAATTACATAGCCTCTTTGAGAAGAAACAATATTTAAGACTCTTTTATCCTATGTGACCCACACCTGGACAACATGTAACACACATTGTTGGATATGCAGTTAATGCCCCAACAGCATTCTGGCACAGGCTGCTTTTGCTTTATCAGATGTGAGTCAGGTCCACAAGATCCCCCAACTTCAGGAGCACAAAATAAGTAAGGTTTCCAAAGGTTTTCATTAAAGGCCTCCTTAATAATTTTGAAGTTAGAAGGTAGCACCCCTGGCTCTATCAGGTTTGGTCAGAGGACCCTGGAAGAGATTTGTTAAGGAAGATAAAATCAGTATATTATATAAAATTCCTGCAAATATTAAGAGGCATTTTATACAAGTGGGAAACACTGAATTAGTGTTAAGTACAAAAAAAAAAAATAAAACCATAAGTAAATAAAAATAGACCACTGTCAACACTACAGAAAACAAGATTTTGTGAAGGGAAGATAAAATAATTCTTGTATAGCGCATGGCTAAGCTATGAATGTGCTCATTTAGTCATAATATGGTAAACATGAATATTAATCAAAATTATGATACATTATTTGGAAAGAAAATGAGAGCTTATAAGTGTGCACGTGTGTGATAGGAGCCGGAAGGTGAAAGAAAGCTAAATTTTCATCTTTCATTTTATCTATCAGGAATCTAGCAGATAAACCTATTAATTAAAAAAAATCAAGGAATAGCAATATAAGCATGTTACTGGAGATATGAAGAGGTCTCAAATAATCCTCTAATATAGTTGAAAGTGGTTGCATCTGCACAACTGGAAATGGGCTGAGAAATGAACAGAATAAATTGCTGCTTTGGTAGCAAATCTAATACAACCATTTGACGCTTTAAACTATATGCATATAGAACTTTGGCTAAATTGAAAATAAATAGAAAAATACTATATTGGTTATTTTGAAACATAAATGCATTCATAAATTTCAAGTTTTTGTGAGTACATTTTACCTGTGTTTGAGAGTAAGTCCTCTTATATGAGATATGTAAGCTTCAAATTCTAGTTGTAACCTTAAGAACATAAAATTAAAGACGTTTACTTTGCTTTAAATGGAAAAGAATCTTTTAAAGCTACTGAAACTGAAGTAAAATGGAATGTTTACTCTAGAAAGTAGAACCTTTAATGGCTGTAATTTTGGCCAGAAAGAAAGAGATAATTTTTTTTTACTGTGTTAAAATATACAGAACATAAATTTTGCCACCTTAGTGATTTTCAAGTGTATGGTTAAGTGGCATTAATCACACGCAAAATTTTGTACAACCATTACCACTATTTGTCTCCAAAACTTTTTCATCTCCCCAAACAAAAACTCTTTACCCATTAAGCAATAATTCCTCATTTCTCCCTCCTCCCTGCCCATGGTAACCACTAATCTACTTTCCGTCTCTATGCATTTGTCTATTCCAGATATTTAATATAAATTGGAAAATTTATATATGGAAGTTGGAATTACATACATAGTAGGCCATTTATGAAATATTAAAAAGAATACGCCCCATAGGAAAAGATGGGATATCTGTTGTCCCTTCCTCATCAGAGCAGGATTATAGATGATAAGGAGTGATGTCCCACATAAAAGCTGTGTCTTGAAATTTTTGTTTGAAACTGTAACATTCATAGCAAAACTAAAAGTGG
Organism: Dugong dugon; assembly: GCA_030035585.1. Lineage (NCBI taxonomy): Eukaryota > Metazoa > Chordata > Mammalia > Sirenia > Dugongidae > Dugong > Dugong dugon. The sequence goes on along the minus strand of CM057475.1, from coordinate 33,418,311 downwards.
CAGTACCATTCATCATCTGGTGTGATGATTAAAAATATTTTGATTTGAATTCCTCATGGAAACTTCATTTGGGTACTTTAATTTCAATTTTAAGAGCTATTAATGATTCAAAAATACAATGTGTTGATGTGTTCAAGTGAACATAGTATTAGATAATTCTATAACATATGTATTAAGATGCCTGATTTACTTGGTTGTTTTCTTAGTTATCTAGTAATGCTATAACAGAAATACCACAAGTGGTTTGCTCTAACAAACAGAAATTTATTCTTTCATGGTTTAGGAGGCTAGAAGTCCAAATTCAGGGCACCAGCTTTAGGGGAACATTTTCTCTCTGTTGGTTATGGGGGAAGGTCTTTGTCATCAATGTCCCCCTGGTCTAGGAGCTTCTCAGCGCAGGGATCCCAGGTCCAAAGGATGTGCTCCGCTCCTGGATCCTCTGGCCATATTACCATATGGTTCCATTTTGAGTGCTTGATATAACATTCAAGACGCTGATACAACACATACATATTCCCTATTGAATCCTTACAACAATATTATTAGGATAATTTTCCTCCCAATTTTACGGATAATGAAACTGAGACCAAGAGACATTATGTGACCTGGTCAAAGGCAAACAAATGTATGTTTGCATTCATATCTCATTTTTTCTCAGCCACTCAGAAGTACTGCATCCAGTTGGTTGTAATATAATGACTAATGCAGGGCATGGAGAAGCAGACATCACAAGTAGTTATGCATGTTCATTTCTTACACTATTGTAATTTAAGGTATATTAGAGCCTTCTCCCTTACCAAGGCCCCCCATTTTTTTGTGTCACTCTTAGGGAAACATTACTTTGGGATTCCAGAAACTATTAAAATGGAAATTGAAATATGTCAGGGTGGTATGAATCATTAGTTATCCAGCTGATAATAGGGTCAGTGAGGGATAAGGCACAATATAAGTTTCAGTAGAGAGGAATAAAATGTGAGTGGAAAGATAGAAAACTCCAAAAGCAAAATCCATTTACTTCATACATTTTTAAAATTTGGCCAAAAGATGGAGAACCATCACAGCTATTCTCTTTTAATATTTGTAAAAACAAATCTGGAATCCCAGACAGAAAGATAAGGAGTTCAAATCACATTCATACCAAATATAATTGTCTAGAACTTTTGGTAGAAAAAGTTACAGAAACTCATCTGGATCCTAAGAAATTATGTGAGAAAAAGAAGTTAACAATTCAGAGATGAGGTAGCTACCAGAAGCAGTTAACCAAACTGAGGCTACTAACCAAAAGTTTGGCAGTTTGATTCCACCCTGATCTACTTCCAAAAGGTCACAGCCATTGAAAACTCTATGAAGCATAATTTTACACTGACACACACGGGATTGCCAAGAGTCAGAATCAACTTGATGGCAACTGGTTTAGTTTGCTTTTTACCAGAGGCACTTAGTTTTATTCCACAGAAATTTCTAAAGAACACCAGCAGCTATATTGCTGCCAGAAATGTTTTCTCATTTGCAAATAGAAGAAAAATGGAAGAAATAGATAGTAACAAGAAGAAAACAGAGACAGCTCCTACTGAGTTCAATCCTTCTTCACTCTTCGGCCAATAAGCCCCTTCTTATCCACGTGAGTCAGTATGTAGAGATGAAATCCTTTTGCCATCTCAGATTGGAATGGAAACTTGACTTCATTCTGAGATGGAAACATATCAAAAGGTCCTTACACTTCTTGGCATTAAGGATTAGTCACCTGGTACTTCCTACACTTCTTCCACAAAGAACCAAAGAAGCAGAGTTCTTATGGAGTGAGAAGCAGTAGGATACTATTCCTGGCCAAATATATATACATATATCGATAATAATAATGCTCATTAACAATAATAACTAACTTAGAGTTTTTCTATTTTGGGCACTGTGCTACTTGCTTTACATAGTGTCTTAGTTATCTAGTGCTGCTATAACAGAAATACCACAAGTGGATGGTTTTAACAAAGAGAAATTTATTTCCTCACAGTAAAGTAGGCTAAAAGTCCAAATACAGGGCGTCAGCTCCAGGGGAAGACTTTCTTGCTCTGTCAACTCTGGCAGAGTACCTTCCTTCTCATCAATCTTCCTCTGGACTAGGAACTTCTCTGCACAGGAACCCCGGGTCCAAAGGACGTGCTCTCTGCTCACGGCACTGCTTTCTTGATGGTATGAGATACCCCCCACCTTCCGCTCGCCTCACTTGTTTATATCCCAAAAGAAACCGGCTTAAAACACAATCCAATCCCATAGATTGAGTCCTGCCTCGTTAACACACCTGCCGCCCATCACCCCTCATAAAGGCAAGATTTAGAACACATAGGAAAATGACATGAGATGACAAAATGGTGGACAATCACACAATACCAGGAACCATGGCCCAGCCAAATTGATACACACATTTTGAGGGGGACACAATTCAACACATGACACATAGACTACCTTATTTAGTACTTTCAACAGCCTCATGAAATTTCATGTATGAGGAAGCTGAGAATAAGAGAAGTTATGTGACATGAATAAAATAATCAAGATGTTAAGCAGTGGAATCATGATTTGAAATTGGCACTTGAAGTCCAAAGTTTTCATCCTTAGTCACTAACTATGCGAATAGACTGAGTTTTATTGACAAGTGTCATTATGATAAAACTCATCCTGACTATGGCTGTTGTTTTTTAGATAGCATTTGTGGGGGGGGGGATCAATCTCTCTCTCTTCTTAAGTGAGTATTTATAGGAAAAAAACCTCTAGAAATGAATATATGTATATAACATCTAGAAATTACTATATATGTATGCATATGTGTATATATATATATATATATATGTTTGTGTTGTATAGCCTCTACAAATAAAGAAAATAACTCTACCATAGCCTACATTTTAAAACAATTTAAAAATAACCTGTACCTGAATTGTATCATTAGAAAATGGGGGGAAAAAGACAAGAACAAGAAAAATAAAGAACCTTGAGGTAAAAATTTCCTTGAATACCTGGTTTCAAAAGTGCTATTTTCTGAATAGGATCATGAATGCTGAAAATTTTCCTTATGCTTCACCTACTAAACACATTTATTAGGCCAGGGTGGATGCTGACGTGCTCATTAAGTGTTCTTGTAAAACACGCAACACAAGAAAACAGCCAAATAAAATGTTTCATTAAAAAGTGTCTCCATAAAGACAATCAAAAACACAGATTTGTTGCTTATTCAATGGTCTGACAGTGCAAGCTCAGGGCACAGGCCGGGTGGTAAGATGTTGATCATCATGGGCAAATTGGTAAACCGTTGTTACATTATAAAGGGAAAAACACAAAAGGCCTCAAGCCATCAGATGGTGATGAGGGCTGCGCGCTCACTGTGGCTGGCAGGGAAAAAGTTAAGTGCTATATACCTCGATTCCCATACAAAGAAGTAAATGACAACTCTGGTGCAGTTGAAAGTGTGCTGGACTTCAAGGGGGAGGGACGTATCTCTTTGGGCAGGTCCTTTGACTTGACTCGACCTTTGTTTATCTCTAAAATTATGGCATCAATATTCCTTATTCCTTTCGGGGTTGTAAATTCTTTTGGAGAATTTGGTAGAAAACAATGCACATAACTCACATATCTGTGATATTTTATATAAAATCTGGGTGTACCAGGCCCTTAGGGCTGAGGACTCCTAAATTAAATGATCTCTGCGGTCTTTTCCAGTGTCATCACCCTTTCATTTTTTTCTTCCAAATACAAGAGAAGATATTTTGCACAGAATAACTAAGATTTGACTTGTTCCTTTTGACTATTTCCTGTGTTTAGATTTCAAAACTAAATAACTTAGTAACAAACATGTTATTTTGGCACCATGTATGCATTTTGTGTGGTCATGAATGAGAATAACCATACGTTTTAATCACTGTCTTTTCCAACTAAAATCCAGGTAATCATGGGTTTTACTGTACAGACAACTCTAATAACCTTCTAGTTGTCAGTGGCTCTATTTGCTCTTTCAGGAGAGTTCAAAGTAGCAAAATCCTGACTGTAGGCTGGCTGCATGCTTGCTAGATGGCCCAAGGAAAACTCACTGTCACCTGTTGATGGGGAGAAAAAGAGAGACAATAGGTAATACTGCTCCCTGCTGACCTCAGGCAAAACTGACTCTGCTTCTCTACTCCTGGACTACTACAGATCTTACCATGCCTCTCTGGCCCCTTTTCTGGTACTGCTTTTAATACACGGTAAGAGAGGCCTCTGCCATGTGTCCTCTGCTGTAAGGCCCCATCAGGCCATGTCTCTCCTTAAGGACAAAAATTCCACAGAGCCAAGCAGTTGAGTCTACCTGGAGCTTAAACCACCTTCCTAGACCATTCTCCAGGCATCCAAAACCCCTAGCACTCCTGCTCAACTGTACATGAGATGAAGATTTGTCATCCTTGCTACTAATGAGCATTCTGGCTATACTTCTTCTAAGACAGATTTGTTTGTTCTTCTGGGAGTCCATGTTATATTTATTATTCTCACCAATACCATAATTTAAACATGTCAATTCTTCTGTCTTCTTTATTCATCGTCCAGCTTCCTCATGCATACGAGCTGATTGAAAAAATGGCTTGGGTCAGGCACACCTTAGTCCTCAAAGTGACATCTTTGCTTTTCAACACTTCAAAGAGGTCTTTTGTAGCAGATTTGCCCAAAGCAACAAGTCTTGTGATTTCCTGACGGCTGCTCCCATGGGTGTTGATTGTGGATCCAAGTAAAATGAAATCCTTGACAACATCAATCTTTTTATCCATTTACCATGATGTTGCTTATTGATCCAGTTGTGAGGATTTTTGTTTTCTTTAGGTTGAGACGCAAACCATACTGAAGGCTGGAGTCTTTGATCTTCATCAGTAAGTGCTTCAAGTCTTCTTTGCTTTCAGCAAGCAAAGATTGTGTCATCTGCATATTGCAAGTTGTTAATAGGTCTTCCTCCAATCCTGATGCCGCATTCTTCTTCATATAGTCCAGCTTCTTGGATTACTTGCTCAGCATACAGACTGAATAAGTATGGTGAAAGGATACAATCCTGACACACACCTTTCCTGACTTTAAACCACTCAGTACCCCTTGTTCCATTCGAATGACTGTCTGTTTGTCTGTGCACAGGTTTTGCATGAGCACAATAAAGTGATCTAGAATTGCCATTCTTCACAATGTTATCCATAATTCGTTAAGATCCACAGAGTCGAATGCCTTTGCATAGTCAATAAAACACAAGTGAACATCTTTCTGGTATTCTCTGCTTTCAGCCGGGATCCATCTGACATCAACAATGATATCTCTCATTCCACATCCTCTTCTAAATCCAACTTGAATTTCTGGTGGTTCCCTGTCAATATATTGCTGCAACTGCTTTTGAATGATCTTCAGCAAAATTTTGTGTGTGATATTGATGATATTGTTCAATAATTTCTGCATTCTGATGATCACTTTCTTTGGGATGGGTACAAATATGGATATCTTCTAGTCGGTTGGCAAGGTAGCTGTCTTCCAAATTTCGTGGCATAGACAAGTGAGTACTTATAGCATTGTATCTGTTTGTTGAAATATCTCAGTTGGCATTCTGTCAATTCCTGGAGGCTTGTTTCTCCCCAATGCCTTTGGTGCAGGGTGCAGCTTGGACTTCTTCCTTTAGTACCATTAGTTCTTGATCATATGCTACCTCCTGAAATGGTTGAACATTAGCAAATTCCTTATGGTACAGCGGCTCTGTGTATTCCTTTCATCTTCTTTTGATGCTTCCAGCATCATTCAATATTTTGCCCACAGAATCCTTCAATATTACAACTTGAGGCTTGAATATTTTCTTCAGTTCTCCCAGCTTGAGAAATGCTGAGTATGTTCTTCCTTTTTGGTTTTCTAACTCCAGGTCTTCGCACATTTCATTATAATACTTTACTTTGTGTTCTCAAGCTGCCATTTGAAAGCTTTTGTTCAACTCTTTTACTTCATTTCTTCCTTTCACTTTAGCTACTCTGTGTTCAAGTTTCAAAGTCTCTTATGATATCCATTTTGTCTTTTCTTTTTTTTTTCCTATCTTTTTAATGACCTTTTTCTTTCTGCACGAAGTCCTTGATGTCATCCCACAACTTGTCTAGTCTTCAGTCATTAGTGTTCAATGCATCAAATCTATTCTTGAGATGGTTTATAAATTCAGGTGGGTTATACTCAAGGATGTACTTTGGCTTTTGTGGACTTGTTCTAATTTTCTTTAGTTTCAACTTGAACTTGCATATGAGCAATTGATGGTCTGTTCCACAGTCAGCCTCTGGCCTTGTTCTGACTGATGATACTGCACTTTTCCATCATCTCTGACCAGATGTAGCCAATTTGATTCCTGTGTATCCCATCCAGTGAGGTCCACATGTATAGTCACTGTTTATGTCGTTGAAAAAAGGTATGTGCAATGAAAAAGTTGTTGGTCTTAGAAATTCTATCATGCAATCTCCATCATCATTTCTATTACCAAGGCCATGTTTTCAACTACCGATCCTTCTTTATTTCCAGCTTTCACATTCCAATCTCCAGTAATTATCAATGCATCTTGATTTCATGTTTGATCAATTTCAGACTGCAGAAGTTGGTAATAACTACTGTTTCTTCATCTTTAGCATTAGTGACTGGTGCGTAAATTTGAACAATAGTCCTATCAACTGGTGTTCCTTGTAGGTTTATAGATATTATCCCCTATCACTGACAGCGTTGTACTTCAGGATAGATCTTGAACTGCTCTTTTGATGATGAACTTGACGCCATTCCTCTTCAATCTGTCCCTCCTGACGTAGTAGTTCATATGATTGTCTGATTCAAAATGGCCAATACCAATCCATTTCAGCTCACTAATGCATAGGATATCAATCTTTATGCATTCCATTTCATTTTTGACAACTTCCAGTTTTCTTCGATTCACACTTTGTACATTCCACATTCCAATTATTAATGAATGCTTGCAGCTGTTTCTTCTCATTTTGCATCATGACACATCAGCAAATAAAGGTCCTGAAGCTTTACTCCATCCATATCATTAAGGTCAACTATACCTTGAGTAGGCAGCTCTTCCCCAGTCTTATTTTGAGCCTTCCAGCCTAAGGGACTCATCTTCTGGCACTATACCAGACAATGTTCCTCTGTTATACATAAGGTTTTCATTGACCAATTTTTTTAGAAGTAGATTGCCAGGTCCTTCTTTCTAATCAGTTTTAGTCTGTAAGCTCCGCTAAAAACCTGTCCACCATTCCTGCTGGTATATGAAATACCAGTGACTTATTTTCCAGCATCACAGCAACATGAAAGCCAACACAGTACAACAAACTGACAGATGAGTGGTGGAAAGGGGTAAAAGGTTCCAGCTACAGAGAAAGAATACAGATGTGAAATGCATTATTCTTTAAGTATAACACCTAACTTTTTCTTATTAAATGAGGATCTGTTTTTCTTTTTATGATAACCATCTTATTAAAACAAAGATTTTCAAGATTGAGAACATATTTATAACATTATTAGAGAAAGATAGGAAATTACAAAAATAACTCAGCTCTCATGCTTTGCGGTCTACCCTCCTTTACTTACCAAAACCATAAAGATTATATGGCAGACCACCAAAGAAATGATTTAGGGTAAAGTGCTATGGCTGTATTAGTATAAAGTTGGTATAAATGAAAATACTAATATATATTTTTCATTATATTGACCAAAAAGGAAAAAACTCTACATTTTCAGAATAATGACTCTCAGGTAGAAAAATTATTTTGAAAGAGTTCTTCTAAACAGGAAAACATCATGAGGTCATTGAAAAAAAATGACCATGACTTTTAGTTTTAGAGGACCAATAGTAAAGGAAGTAGATACAAGATGTAGACTTGTCTTCTAATATCAGAAAGTACTTTTGAAAAAATAATTCCAAAAAATGGCAGCACGATACTCCCTCTGGGTTTTAAGGAGAATATTTTGATGTTGTGCCAAATTTTCCCAATGAAAATATGTAAATATCTACAGACTGAAATTGGTTGCATTGGGAGTGTTGAAGACAGTGTAGATTGAGGGGCGAGGGTGGGGGACCTTGGAAAGTACAAAAATGGCAGGTAGGTCACATATCCAAGATTCAACATAGATGAAAGGTGGAGAGTTAAGAGACCCAGGTCAGCAAAGGCCAATATTGGCTTCAGAAAATGGTAATATTTATAAATGAAAAGAATTTGATAGTTGCCTTAAATATGACCATAAAGTGGGGAATAGTCTTTATTCCATGCCATTGGAGAGGAAGAAATGAGATGAGAGGTACAGTGTTCAGGAAGTAAAATATTGGCTTAAGGAAAGATACTAAAGATTTTCTCCCTAATGAGATAGCTAGTCACATAAAGAACTTCCAAAAGCAAGGTCCAGATGATCACATGTCATGACTATTGCATAAGAGTTTTCTGTACTGTGGGAAGTTAAACTAAATCATTTTTATTGGTCGTTTTTCAACGTAATGATGCTATGCAATCAATGTTCATTTCTCAATATATTTGAAACATCTCATACACACATAAAAAGAGAAAGAGAGAAATCTAATGAGATATAAGCTATATTTTCTTGAAGTTAGGGTGAAAGCCTTATGTCAGTTATCTATTCACACAACAATGCAAATCACAAAAATTTAGTGGCATACAACGATAAATATTTAACTAGCTCACTTGTGAGGTTCAGCTGAGCTGGGGCTAAACTCCACTGATGTTAGTAGGGTTCAATTAGATGTATGTAAGTCACCTGGCTATCAACTAATCTAGAATGGCTTCACCTTGCCTTATTGGGGCAACTTGGATCTCCACATATTCTTTGAAATTCTAAAATTTCAGAAAAAATTGTATACTGTTCAGTCCTAAATTCATTTTCTAGCCTAGTCAGAATTCACAGAATGATTGATTTTTTATTTTCCTTTGCTGTGAAGGTATTTTTTGGCAATAATATCAATTTTTGTATTGTGTATAAGGGTCAGCAAAAAAGAAGAAGGCCCTCAATAAGATGGACTGACACAGTGGTTGCAACAATGTGCTCAGATATAGCAACGATTTTGAAAACGGCGCAGGACCAAGCAGTGTTTCATTCTGTTGTCTGTAGCGTCGCTATGAGTTGGAGGCAACTCAATGGCACCTAACAACAAAATAACAATAATAAATTTAAAAATATTTAGTTAGAAAAGCAAATTTTCATCTTTTTACATAGTAGTAGTATGGGTAATTCATTTTTCAATGGCCTTAGTATCTTCTCATTGATTCAACTCCTGTATCTAAGCATTACATTGCCTTTGTTATATCTTTACTGATGGACACTTACGTATTATTAAACTTTTGAACATGAACTGCAACCTGGGGGGTTCCTTCTATTAAAATAACAGAGTGTTACATTTGTAATTTGTTGATTTTATTATTTATATCAACAAAAAGTCAAGCTGCATACTACTGGTCCTAATAAAGCAGCTTCAAGTTTTATCAGATTACAAAAATAATTTATCAATATGAAAACTAATAAATTCTTTTAAATAACTCTCTAATGAAATATTTGTGTGCAAGCAAGCTGCTCTATATTTGGTTCAGTTCACTGGATAATGATAACTTGGCTACATCCACTGTCTCATAAGATTATTTCAAAAGGATTCCTGGTTAGTTTCACTGACATCAAATTATTACAAAGAATTCTTGGTCATAGAGCAAATACTATATCCAGAATCAAAAGCCTGCACATAATTTCATGACCAAATAATATGTTTAGGTAATAAAAAGTTATTATTCACAGAGAAAAGTTTATCTTAGTAGCACAACATAAATTATCTCCTAGGGACTTATTTTCTACTAAAATACTCATTTGCTATTTATTTTTACACACACAGCATTAATCCATGGCTCTGATTTTCCCCCATTCATTTGCAATTCAATGAGATAAATTACTGATATAGAACAGAAGAAAATGCACAAGATGTTGATGGCATGGCCTTCTTTTTTGGAGACTTGCAGGGCTTTAGGAGAACATGTGCAAACTCACCCTACCTCTATCCTGTAATCCTGGTGCATGCTGGTTACTTTCTTATAGGATCAGTACACACACAGGAATTAAGATATTTAAGAATATGAGAGTTTGAGCAAGAGTGGGGGTGTTCAATTTACAAAACCATGCCCATTGTGGAATGAATTATTAGGTTTTTAGAGATGCCATTTAATATTGCCTTTTCATATGAATTATGAAATAGAAGTAATATATTAAGATATAATTATCATTAACCTAGTAGGATATCAAGCCTTTCAAATCATAGGATGACCATGTGTTTCTATAGTGATTTATCTTCTTTGGAATTAGGTTAGGTGGATTTTACCACTCAAATCATCTTCCAGATTTTACCACAAATTCTGCCCTCTTAGGAGAAAGCCCTAGGCATAAAAATTAAAGAATATATGCAATGTCTTTTTTGAAGTTCAGCTTGGAGTACTATGTTTTCTTGTAATGTCTAGGTTTATAAGTATTTATGAGGATCCTGAATAACAAGTGCTCACAACGATGACATAGGACCTCTTAAAGCAAATGGTTAAAGTTTCCACAGCAAGCATAATCTTTTATGAAAATGGTAACTTCATCCCCTGTCTCCATCCCCTGTACTGCCAACAGCAACTAACACTGATGTTTGAAGATGGGAAATAGAACCAGTGACTGGGGACTTTGGGGGTTGTTTTACCGTTTATTAAATTTAGTAAAATCATTTCTAATGCAGCTTGTCTTTGGTCCCGGTATTACTTGACTCTCATAATATTGAGGACATAATGAAGCCAGTGAAATATTCTAAGTTTTACTGTACAGGTGTTACCAGACTAAAGTAAAAGTGTTGCAGGGTGCGTTCCTTTCTGGAAGCCCTTTGGGGAATTCCATTTATTGCTCATTTGGGTTGTTGTCAGAATTTAGTTCCCTGAGGTTGTAGGACCAAGGTCCCTCTTTGTTTCTCTCAATAAACTGAGGTCCTTTCCTAATTTATATAGGCCATCACATAACTTGGCACATGGCTCACTTTCTCCATTTCCAAAGGCAGCAACAGAGAGTCAAGTCTTTCTCACTTCACATCTCACTTACCAACACTTAACCTTCCCTTTCCATTTTTAAGAATGCATGTGGTTAGATTGGGCCCACCTGGATAATCCAGGATAATTTCCTATCTGAAATTCCATACCCTAATTCCATCTGTAACCTAATTTATTTTTAAAATTTTTCTTTAGCCACTTTACATAACATAGTCACAGACTCCAGGAATTATGTGAGAACGTCTTTGAAGGGCCATTGTTTTGCCTACCACAGTCTGTTCCTTGGGTTTTCAGGATGGTTCTCTCACCACAGGTCTTATCTACCTGACTGTTGCTTGTGAAGAAGCTTCTGCTCTTGCTTTTTTCTTCTATACCACTCTATTCTCTAAGGGTCTCTTCCTGAAAACTGGATAATTTATTAAATTAATAGGTGAGAATTCATATCATTTCTCCACTAAACTTGTCTCACAAGCAGGAAGTCATCTATAGGAAAAGCATCAATTATATTACTTCCCCCATTAAGCCTGCCTCACAAGCAGGGAATCACTATAGGAAATGCATCAATTCAACATTATCACTTAAAAAGGGTGTATTGCATAAACAATTGAACCATCATGCAATAAATATCTCAAGCAAATAAGCCCAACAATTCCTACAGCATAATCTGCTGCTTACGAACATAGGACAATGGTGTTCCTTAGTTTTGCTGGGCCTTGAATTTCTGTGACAGAAATCATTCTCTGCACTTTATTTTGAAAATATAAGTATATAATATGATTTTATTACCTTGGAGTGAATTTTTTTGTATGTGTGTGTGCTCATAAGAGGAATAGATTAAGTCCATCATACCGTATTTTTTTCTTTCTTTCTTTTTTTTAGATGAGACTCACATTCTTTACTCTTTGTTGCTGTTAAATACACATCCCAATGATTTTTAGCACTTAAAAATCAGGTTAAAAACAAACTTCCCAAATCCTTGCAAAGCAAGTATAGTATATATAGTTCCTTTAGTAAAGGAACAAAGAAAAAGTTAAGGAAAATAACTTGATGTATCCTGGGAGTCAACATGGCGCTATAGACAGAAGCACCACACCACCCCTCCACAGTGAAGACCGGAAAAACTAAGTAAAACAGAGACAAGCATAAATCCTGGAGCTCTAAGCATCAAATGAAGAGATAAAGAACTCAGCAAAGCACTGAATGGAATAAGAAACTGATGGAGAACAGAGAGCAAGGAGAGTTATGTGCAGAGGTCCTCTGTCTGCTAACACAGCACAGATTCGCCATTTTGGGCTCCTATCAGAGATAAGCAGACGGGGAGTATGGGAAAGCTACCTCTCCTGCTTCCTAGCTGTCTGTGGTAGCTCGGCCAGCTGGGAAGTACAGGGTCTCCATGTTACTTAGATTCAACATGCCCACATCAGAGATCGGCAGACAGGGAGTACGAGAAAGCAGCTTCACGGAGCTCTCAGCAGGAGATGGAGCACCTGGTAACCAGCAATATATGCTTTCCCACCCACCTTTTATTTCCCCCTGATTAGCCCCCTCTGCTTCCCACTAATGACAGTCTCTTGGCCAGAAGGCACTGGCTTCGGCCCCCTGCTGCTTCGATTCACCCTGTCCACACTGCCCGGCTCCCTGAGTGCCATTTGTTTGTTGCTAGTGTTGCTTTTTTCTGCTTCTTTTGGTTTCTTCTATGCCTCTCAACACCTCCCCATCCTTTCTCTCAAACACCTGGATCTGTGTGCCATCTTTGCTTCTTCTTGAAAGGCTTTGAAATGCTGCTCAACTGGGGAACTGCTCCCTGGCCTGTGCTGCCACACTGGAGGGAACCCAGGGGATTTTTATTGTTTATTGTTTGTTTGTTTTTGGTTTTGTTTTGTTTGTTTGTTTGTTTTCTTTTTCTTTACAAGGCTTGGGAGCTTCTTCTAGCCAGGCTGTACAGCATGGCTTGGGAGCCACTGCCTTGGTCTGTGCAGTGTTGCTGGTGGGATCCTTCGGACATTTCTTTTTTCTTCTCTCTTTTTTCCTTTTTGTCTTTCTTCATTTCTCAGTTTCTTGTCTCTCTATACTTACTTTCTTTTGTCATCTTCTAAATACTTGGCGCTATGTGACATCTCTATTCTTTCTAGCCAGGCTGTACTGTACAGCCTGGGAGCAACTTCACCATTCTTCACAGCCACACTGGTGGGATAACGAGGGGCTTTGCTTTTCTTTCTTTTTTCCCCCCAAATTTTATTTATTTATTTATTTTCTTTTTCCCTTTTTGTTTTTTCTATTTCTTGATTTCTCAGCTCTCCACTCCAACAGCAAGTTCCCTTAGCACTCTTTTTTGTTCCTTTTTGTTTTTAGCTACTGTTTCTCTCTCCTGTCTCCCATACCAATCTTTGCTTCACACATCACAAGTTCTTCCCTCCTTCCTGCCTACCTGCACCATGTGCTGAATATCATATCCCCAAGCAGCACCAGCATGGCCTAATGGAACCTGCCCTGTACTGATTCCCAGCCCCCATGTCGGGCCTAGTATGTGCCACAAACAACCCATCCCAGCAACCCCACTTCAGCTAGACCTGCCCTGCTGCACCATAGCTGAGCTACTGGCCATGCCCATTGGACAAAGAGGTGACAAGTATCATGTCCACAGATGAGTAAATCACAAAGAACGCAAAACCCACCTGCTCTGACATAACCAAATAAAACAAAAAAAGCAAGATGAAACAAAAAAATCTATAATCAGTAAATGAAGAAAATGACTACTGAATGTCCTGAAGACAGCAGACAATATCAAAACATATATTAAAAAAAATAGGCCAGGATGGTTCCAGTAGGCGTCCGAAATAAAACACCAGATGAATTTCCAGTAGAAGAAAAGGCACTAGAACTACCTGATAGGGAATTCAAATCACTAATATTCAGAATATACAAGAGTTGAAACAAAAAGCAGACAAAAATGAGGAAAAAATAGACAAATTTATGAAAAAGGCAAATTCATGGAAAATACAGACAAAAAAAATGGAAGAATTCAGGAAAATAATACAGGAACAAAATGCAAAAATGAATTCACAACTAGAAATCATACAAAAACAACAACTAGAAACCCAAAAGATAAACAACAAGATTTCAGAAATGGACAGTGTCATAGAAGAGCTGAGGAGCAGGTTTGAAACAATGGAAGAAAGGATCAGCAAAATTGAAGACAAACACTTGGATACAACTCTGAGGAAAACTCAGAAAAAAAAATGAATAAAAATGAAGAACCCTGAGAATTATGTGGGATACAATTAAAAGCAAACATCTGCAAATGATAGGAGTTCCAGAACAGGAGGAGAAAATAGAAAACACAGAAAGAATCATTGAAGAATTGCTGACAGAAAACTTCCCTAAATATCATGAAAGATGAAAAGCTGACCATCCAAGAAGCTCAACAAACCCCATATAGGATAGACCCCAATAGAAAATCACCAAGGCATATCATAATCACACTTACTAAAATGAAATACAAAGAAAACTGAGAGCACCTCAAGAAAAACAATAAGTCACATACAGAGGAGAAACAATAAAACTAAGCTCTGATCATTCAGCAGAAACCATGTAGGCAAGAAGGCAATGGAATCACATACATAAAACCTTTAAAGAAAAAAATTGCCACCCAAGAATAATATATTCTGAAAAACTCTCATTCAAATATGATGCTGAAATTAGGACATTTCCAGGTTAACAGAAATTAAGGCAATATGTAAAAAACAAACCAAACTTACAAGAATTATCAAAGGGAGTTCTTCAACAAAAACAACAGCAGACCTCAGACTGAATCTAGGAAGCAAGACTGTACCAGCCAGATACCAACCTAGGAAATAAACTCTCAAGGACTATGCAAAACCAAAAGAATTACAAAAGGGAACCAGAGAGGTTAATCTGTAAATGACAACAATGTCAGAACAATAAAAGAGGGAATAAACTGTGTAGGTATACAATTTATAACAGAGAGGAAGGCAAGGTGATATCAAGTAATAAAAAATTATTTCAAACCTAGGAAGATAAGGGTAAATTTCAAGGTAACCACAAAGAAAATTAACAAACCTATTAACAAAATAAAGAAGAAAATCATAGTCTCAGTAAAAACAAAACCTACAAAAAAACAAAAGGAATTAAAAAAAATCCACAAACAAAATGAATTCAGCACAGGAGAATAAAAGGAACAAAGAAAACGTCTGCACCACCAAAAAAAAAAAAAAAATCACTACAAAACGACAGTGGTAAACTCACACCTATCAATAACTACACTGAATGTAAATGGCCTAAATGCATCCATAGAGACAGAGTGACAGAATGGATTAAAAAACAGGGTCCATCAATATGCTGTCTACAAGAGACACACCTTAGAAACAGGCATAAATTTATTAAATAGCAAACGATGGAAAAAATATATCAAGAAAACAGCAATGAAAAAAGTGCAGAAGTGGCAATACTAATCTCAGATAAAATAGACTTTAACACAAAATCCACAATAAAAGACAAAGAAGGGTACTAAATCATGATTAAAGGGACATTCCATCATGACGACATAACCATAATAAACATCTACGCACTCAATGACAGTGCTCCAAAATACATAAAATAAACCCTAATGGTACTGAAACGAGAAATTGACAGTTCCACAATAATAGTGGAAAACTTCAACACACCACTGTCAGTAAAGGACTGAACATTTAGAAAGAAACTCAACAAAGATACAAAAGACTGAAAGGGCACAGTCAGCTAACTTGACCTCACAGGCATATATAGAACACTCCACTCAACGGCTGCAAAGTACACATTCTTTTCCAAGGCACATGGAATGTTCTCCGGAATACAACACATCTTAGGCCACAGAGCAACCCTCAACAAAATCCAAAACATTGAGATAATACAAAGTATCTTCTCAGACCACAATGCCATCAAGGTAGAACTTAACTACAGGATAAGCAAGGAAAAGAAATAAATTACATGGAAACTGAATAATAACCTGCTTACAAACCACTGGGTAATAGAAGAAATCAGAGATGGAATCAAAAAATTCTTAGAATCAAATGAGAATGAAAACACATCATACCAAAACTTTTGGGACACAGCAAAGGCAGTCCTCAGAGGAAAATTTATAGCAATAGATGCACACATCAAAAAAGAAGAAAGGGACAAAATCAAAACATTAGCTACAAAATTCAAACAAATAGAGAACAGCAAAAAAAAAAAAAAATAAATAAAGCCCACAGTCTCCAGAAAAAAAGGAAATAAGAAAGATCAGAGCAGAAATAAATGAAATAGAAAATAGAAAAACAATAGAAAGAATCAAAAAAACCAAGAGTTGGTTCTTTGAAAGGATGAAAAAAATCAACAATCCACTGACCAAATTGACAAAAGAAAAACAGGAGAGGATGCAAATAAGAAATGAAATGGGGGACATTACAACAGACCCAACTGAAATTAAAAGTATATAACAGTATATTATGAAAAGCTGTACTCCAAGAAATTTGAAAACCTAGAGGAAATGGACAAATTTCTAGAAGCACACTACCTACACAAACTAACACAAAATGATGTTGAAAGTCTGAATAGATCCATAACAAGAGAAGAGATTGAAAAGGTAGTAAAAAAAAAAAAAAACAAAAAACCTCCCAACAAAAAAAAGCCCTGGCCCAGGTGGCTCACTGGAGAATTCTACCAAACATCAGAGAAGAGATTACATCAGTACTACTCAAAATATTTTAGGACATAGAAAAGGAAGCAACACTTCAGAATTCATTCTATGAAGCCAGCATAACCCTGACACCAAAACCAGGTAAAGACATCACAAAAAAATAAAATTACAGACCAATATCTCTCATGAATATAGATGCAAAAATTCTCAACAAAATTCTAGCCAATAGAATTCAGTATCATATCAAAAAAATAATACACCACAACCAAGTAGGATTCATATCAGATATGCAAGAATGGTTCAACATTAAAAAATCAATCAACATCATCCACCACATAAATAAAAGGAAGGAAAAGAACCACATGATCATCTCAATCGACACAGAAAAGGCATCTGACAAGTCCAACACTCATTCCTGATAAAAACTCTCAATTAAGTAGGTATAGAAGGGAAATTTCTCAACATAATAAAGGGCATCTATGCAAAACCAACTGCCAACATCATTCTTAATGGAGAGGCTTAAAACATTCCCTTTGAGAACAAGAACAAGACAAGGATGTCCTTTATTACCTCTCCTATTTAACATTGTGCTGGAAGTTCTAGCTAGAGCAATAAGGCAAGAACAAGAAATAGAGGGCATCCAAATTGGTAATGAAGAAGTTAAACTGTCCTTATTGAAGATGATATTATACTATACATAGAAAACTAAAAAGACTCCATGAGAAAACTGCCGGAACTAATAAAAGATTCAGCAGAGTAGCAGGATACAAGATAAACATAAAAAAATCAGTTGGATTCCTATACACTAATAAAGAGAACAATGAAAAGGAAATCAGGAAAACAATACCATTTATAATCGCCCCTAAAAAATAAAACACTTAGGAATAAATCTGACCAGGGATGTAAAAGACATATACGGAGACAACTACAAAACACTACTGCAAGAACCAAAAGAGGTCTATATAACTGGAAAAACATACCATGCTCACAGATAGGTAGACTCAACATTGCAAAAATAACAATTCTACCCAAAGCAATTTACAAATACAATGCAGTTCTGATCTAAATACCAACAGCATTCTTTAAGAGACGGAAAAACCAATCATTAACTTTATATGGAAAGGGAAGAAGCCCCAGATAAGTGAAGCACTACTGAAGAAAAAGAACAAAGTAGAAGGACTCGTACTACCTGACCTCAGAACCTACTATACAGCTACAGTAGTCAAAATAGCCTGGTACTGGTACAACGACAGATGCATTGACCAATGGAACAGAATTGAAAACCCAGATGTAAATCCATCCACCTATGGTCACCTGATCTTGGACAAGGGTCCAAAGTCCATAAAATGGGGAAAAGACAGTATTTTTAACAAATGGTGCTGGCAAAACCAGATATCCATCTTCAAAAAAATGAAACAGAACCCAAACCTCACACCATATACAAAAGCTAATTCAAAATGGATCAAAGACCTAAATATAAAGCCAAAAACTATAAAGTTCATAGAAGAAAAAATAAGATCAAAGCTAGAGGCCCTAATACATGGCAATAACAGGATACAAACCATAACCAACTACACACAAACTCCAGAAGATAAGCTAGATAACTGGGATCTTCTAAAAATCACTTATGCTTATCAAAAGACTTCACCAAAAGAGTAAAAAGAGAACCTACAGACTGGGAAAATATTTTTGGCCATTACAAATCAGACAACAGTCTAATCTCTAAAATGTACAAGAAAATCCAACACCTCTACAACAAAAAGACAAATAATCCAATTAAAAAATTGGCAAAGGAAATGAACAGACACTTCACCAAAGAAGACATTCAAGCAGCCAACAGACACATGAGGAAATGCTTATGATCACTAGCCGTTAGAGAAATGCAAATCAAAACCACAATGAGATACCATCTCACCCCGGCATTACTGGCATGAATCAAAAAAAACAGGAAATAACAAATGTTGGAGAGGCTGTGGGGAGAACGGAACTCTTATGCATTGCTGGTGGGAATGCAAAATGATACAACCATTTCTGAAAACGATATGGCACTTCCTTAGAAAGCTAGAAATAGAAATACCATATGATCCAGCCATCCCACTGCTAGGAACATATCCTAGAGAAATAAGAGTCATCACACGAATAGACATATGCACACCCACATTCACTGTAGCATTGTTCACAATAGCAGAAAGATCGAAACAACCTATGTGCCCATCAACACATGAATGGATAAACAAACTATGGTACATACACATAATGCAATGACAAAGAACTATGATGAATATTGGAAGCATCTCATCACATGAATGGATCTAGCGGGCATTACACGGAGTGAAATAAGTCAATTCCAAAAGGACAAATATTATATGAGACCTCTACTGTAAAAACTCATGAAAAGGTTTACACACAAAAAGAAACAATCTTTGATGGTTATGAGGGAGGGGTGGGGCGGGGATGGAAAAACACTAAATAGACAATAGACAAATTGTAACTTTGGTGAAGGGTAAGACAGTACACTATACTGGGGAAGCTAGCACAACTTGTACAAGGCAAGGTCATGGAAGCTCCATAGACACCTTCAAACTCCCTGAGGGACCAAATTACTGGGCTGAGGGCTGTGGGAACCATGGTCTCAGGGAACAGATAGCTCAATTGGCATAACATAGTTTATAAAAAATATTCTACATTCTACTTTGGTAACAAGCATCTGGGGTCTTAAAAGCCCCTGAGCGGCCATCTAAGATACCCCGTTGGTCTCACTCCTTCAGGAGCAAGGGAGAATGAAGAAAACTAAATACACAAGGGAGAGATTAGTCCAAAGGACTAATAGACCACATCTACCACGGCCTCCACCAGTCTGAGTGCAGTACAACCAGATGGTGTCTGACTACCACCACTGACTGCTCTGACAGCGATCACAATAGAGGGTCCCAGACAGAGCTGGACAAAAATGTAGAACAAAATACTAACTCACAAAAGAAGACCAGACTTATTGGCTTGACAGAGTCTGGAGAAACTCTGAAAGTATGGCCCCCGGACACCCTTTTAGCTCAGTAATGAAGTCACTCCTAAGGTTCACTCTTCAGCCGAAGATTAGACAGCCCCATAAAACAAAACAAGACTAAAAGGACACAACAGCCCAGGGACAAAGACTAGAAGGCAGGAAGGACAGGAAAGCTGGTAATATAGAACCCAAGGTCGAGAAGGGAGAGTGTTGACATGTTGTGGGGTTGTTAACCAATGTCATAAAGCAATATGTGTACTGTTTAATGAGAAACTAGTTTGTTGCATAAACCGTCATCTAAAGTACAATAAAAAAAAAAAAGAAGAAAGAAAATAACTTGATGCAATTTACTTACAAAATACAGAGACTTAATAGATGAATTTTACCTGACTGTTTATCCACAACATCTATAAACATTCTCTATACTTCAGAAATAAAGAAAAAAACTTTAAATTGCCATTTAATACTTTCTTTTCCACTCTTTCTCCAACTCCATTCCCCTGCAATAAGCTGGTGCTTTCAATATTTTCTATTTTGAAATAGGAATGCATTTTTGAAAATAAAATAATAATAATGAAACCTTCAGTGCACTGCTAGTCAACCTGGGAATGCAAAATTAAATTGAATTCTTCTGCACATTGCCACTATAAAATTTACCATCAGAATTTTTAAAAATGCGCTGATGATGCACAATGGAAAATGAAATACAGTTCTGGGTGAAAATAAATTAACTGTCTGCAATGGGCAAGTACAGTCCCCAAGCAACAGCCTTGAGTGTATAAAAGACTGAATTCTCAAAACAAAGATATATATAAAATCAAGAGAAGAGGTCATATTCTCATATTTTCCCAGCTTGAGTATAATTTATACTCTTTTGTTATTCTTACATTTATTAGCCTATTGACAATTTTTATCCAATACCAATTAAATAAAAATTTATAGTAGTTGGATGACCAACACAATGTAAGAACAAATATAGTTTGCAGAGGATAAGCCGATTATTAACATTTCCCTCCTCTATTTGTTTTTCATACTGATTTCAAGCAAGGATATATGTTATACACCGCAATTCAATGATCATTATTAAAAATATTTTAAAGCACACACAAAATGAAATCTAACCAGTGTACATTCAGGAATAAAGAATATTCATGAATTCAATTTTCCTTGCTACTCTTTGGTAAAAAGTAAAATATAGTAGCATTTGATGGGAAAAGTACACATAAAAGAAAAATGAAGGTATATTAAAAAGGTGATTGGAGAGAAGAAAGAAGAGTGGAAAACAGAGGACAAGAAATCAATTCAGACTTTGCACTATACTTTTGATGTGCAGCAGCGCCATGTAATCTTCAATGGTTGAGATTAAAGGCTAGTGATTATTTACTATTTGCAATTGCCTTGTCACTCCAAAGAAGGATTCTTTAAAATACTTGCATAGGCACTTAGATGTATTACACAGAGACCAAAAGAAAAAAAAATTACCTTTGATTATTCATCCATCTATCCAGGTGTCTGTATGTCTGTCCATCTATCTACTCTTCAAACTTCCATTATCTTGAAATGTTTTCTTGGTGGATACGTACCCCATACCCACCTTTTTTTTTTTTACAAGAGTATGTTTCTCTGCCATTTGCTGAACATTTTGATGTACAGCAGTTAACGTGCTAAGAGATAGAGCAAGACTTAATGCCAGGTCTGCAAGACTAAACCGCATGTTCACAGGAATTATGTTAGATTGCATCCCTTGAAAACAAAAGATAAAATCATTTGAGACCTTGAGCAAGTTACTTAATTTCTCCACATCTGTTTTTTTTTTTTTTCCTGTTAAATAGGGGTAGTTACTGTATCTATCTCATAGGATTATTGTGAGATTCAAGTGGTATTATACATGTGAAGTCCCTAGGACAGGTATGACATATACCAAATGCTCAATAACTGTGAACGTAGCCATTATTTTTATTACCTTAGTTCATATTTCAAAATTCAGTCAGTCACAGTCACTCCTCACAGTCACAGACATGGCAGCCTCAAGGGGATAAAGACTCAAGTGCTCTCTTATGTGCAAATTATTACCAAGTCAAGGGTTCTGGTTTGTATCAGTGAAGCTCTTGACCAAGTTTTGACAGTACCTCTACTTATTAATGCCCACTGAGCAAAGACTACCAGGAACACAGCTGTATAGCAAAGTTAGTTGTATTAGCTTCTTTCAGAAAGACATAAAGCAGGTCATCAGGACCATGAGCATCTCAAAAGGGGCAAGTCAAGAAAGGAAACTTAGAAGATTTGGGGGTGGGGTACAGTTAGTCACAGAGAAATTTTGTCAGGGCTTGATCAGATTTTTTAAACTAAGTGATTTGCTGGAATAGTCAATGTTATCTTTAGAATACATGATTGCATGTCAAATTACTGTTAGATTTGTTTGTCTGAAGTCTTATAAATAACATATGGGAATGGAAAAGAGTTTGTGCTCAAATAGTTTGTCTTGCTTGTCCTGGCTTGGTACAGTTTATCTGTTTTGTGACTCAAAGATTTTACAAGTCGTGGTTCATATTTAATTCTAAGTTCCCCCATCATAGCCTATCTTCCAACAGGGCCATTTTTCATATCATTGGCAATTAGCTTGGAGACTTCCAGTAGTTTTGGTGAGAAATAATTGTGGCTTATAGATGGATGTTATAAGTGGAAATGGTGATAAATGGATGAACGTGAGGAATAATTATGAGACAGAAATATCAGATTTTGGTGACTGATAGAATGCCAGAGGATAAAGAAAAGAGAAGTATCAAGAATGCCTGCTAAATGTCTGAGTCCACAAACTTTATAGCAATATACAAATACATACACAGATATGCATATACATCCACAACAGGTACAATGCTACTCAGTATTCAGCTAAAAGATTAATACTAAATCAAGTGGAAAATCAAAAAATAATATAAAGATGGCATACTCCATAAAACACTTTTTATATTATTAGGATGACTACAATTTTAAACATGGAGATAATTTAAGGAAAACAATAATAATGAGTATGTTTTTTATCCATTCAGTTGAAAAATTGCATTTATTTTACTAGAACCTCAGGTTTTCATAGAAATATTTTATTTTGACTTTGAAGCAATGGTCTAGGAACAGATGTTTTATCAAACTCTTAACAATTGCATTTAATTTGATCATTTGGGGGCATAGGTTTTAAGAACTGATTTATTTTACTCATGTAAAATTATTCCCCTTCACTAAGTAGCATCTCTGCTGCTATGTAATTCCTAACACTTGTGCATTCATGCAAAAGAGAACACTTAAATAAAACTCAGCATCTGGCCCATGTTTCACAACATTCACATATGTACAGGGCAGTGGTAAATAACAGGTTCCTTGTAAGCATTAAGGAAGGCAATAGAAGAAAATGAAATGAAGCTTAAAATTAGAGCTCCATTAAAACGTCCAGCTAAAATCTACAAAACAATTACACTATAGAGTTGGTTTATAAGCGAGTTGAAGAACCCTGGTGGCATAGAACGCATGTAAGATCTGCCTTCTGAGGAAAAGCTTTGATTATGGTTCTACCTTCCTTACCTATCAAGTAATTAAAGAAGCCAATGATGTAGAAGCTCATAAGACAAGCTAGAAAAGCAAAATAAAGTCAGACTCTGTTCCCAAATATTCTAGAAAAGCATACATTACAGGCTTCTGATCACTTATTCCAGTTTACCCAGTAAGAATCTTCAGCTTCAGTCAAGCTATTTACCTTTGGCCCCCCTGTCCTTACGAATAATTACCTTCTTCCTTTCAGATGTCAGCTTCTACTCATGGTAAAGTTAAAAGCTCTTCCTAGGTTGTCTGTATTAGTCAGCGTTCTCTAGAGAAACAGAACCATATAGGAGAGAGAGGGGGGCAGGGAGGGAGAGAGGAACTTATTTTAAGGAATTGGCTCATGAGGTTATGGGAGCTGGTAAATCTATAGACTAGACAGCTGGGTGGAAGCTTCAGTCTTGAGTCCTAAACTTATTGGACAGGAAAATTGGAAACTCCAGCAGGATATCTATGTTAAAATCTCGAGGCAGAATTCCTTCTTCCTTGGGAAACCTCAGCTTTTGCTCCTAAGATCTTTAACTGATTGGATGAAGCCAACCCACATTGTGGAGGATAATCTGCTTTACTTAAAATCACCTTATTTTAAATGTTAATCACATATAAATACCTTCATAGTAACATCCACACTAGTGTTTGACAAAAAAAAACTGGGCACCATTGTCTAGCCATGCTGACACATGAAATAAATCATCACATGCTCCCATGGTACCCGGTTATATGGACTGTCTATGTGCTTATCCCCAAACAAGCACTTGTCTCTTAGCATTACACATCCATACAAAAACCTGTACACAAATTTGTTTGAAATAGCCAAAAACTGGAAACAACCCAAATGCCCTTTAATGGGTGAATGGCTAAACTGCAGTATATTCATAACATGGAACATTACTTAGCAATGAAAAGGGATAAACTGTTGATATACATGACATACGGAATGGATCTCAGGGTCATTATGCAAAGCGGAAAAAAATTAAAAGTCTGAGAAGATTGCATACTATACAATTCCACTGATACAACATTCTTGAAGTGATAAAATTATAGAAATAGAGAACAGATTAATGGTTGCCAGGGGTTGGGGAGGAGGGGTGAGTGAGATTTTAAAGGCATAGGACAAGGAAGATCTTTGATGGAATAGTTCTATATCTTAATGTGATGGCGGTCACATAGGTTTACATACAATAGAACTACAAACACATACATACAAATGAGTGCCTGTAAAACTGGTGGAATTTGAATAAGATCTGTGAATTGTACCAATGACAATTTCATGGTTTTGATATTGTTCTATAGTTGTGTAAGATGTTACCACTATGGGAAACTAGGTGAAAAGTACATGTGATCTTTCTGTACTATTTTTACAACAACCAGTTAATCTGTACTTATTTCAAAATAAAAAGTTAAAAAAAATTATAATGCAATTGACCTGGAAAGTAATTACTGTAGAAATGGACTTCTGGCTGAAGAGAAATACATATGAGGAGGAGATATTCAAGAAGTTCCTTTGTTGTTCTTGTTGTTGTTAAGTGCCCTTGAGTCTGTTCGACTCATAGCTACCCTATATACAACACAAGAAACACTGCCCAGTCCTGTGACATCCTCAGGATCACTGTTATGCCTGAGCCCATTGTTGCAGCCGCTGTGTCAATCCATCTCGTTGAGGGTCTTCCTCTTTTTCACTGACCCTCTACTTTACCAAGCATGATGTCCTTCTCCAGGGACTGATCCCTCCTGATAACATGTCCAAAGTATGTAAGACAAAGTCTCACCATCCTTGCTTCTAAGGGGTATTCTGGTTGTACTTCTTCCAAGACAGATTTGTTCATTCTTTTGGCAGTCCATGGTATATTCAACATTCTTCACCAACACCATAATTCAAAGGCATCAATTTTTCTTCGGTCTTCCTTATTCATTGCCCAGCTTTTTCCCATCCATATCACAGGTTGTCATCTGCATATCACAGGTTGTTAATGAGTCTTCCTCCAATCCTGATGCCCTGTTGTTCTTCATATGGTCCAGCTTCTCGGGTTATTTGCTCAGCATACAGGCTGAATAAATATGGTGAAAGAATATAACCCTGACTCACACCTTTTCTGATATTAAATCATGCAGTATCCCCTTGTTCTGTTCAAACTGCCTCTTGGTCTATGTACAGGTTCCACAAAACCACAATTAAGTGTTCTGGAATTTCTATTCTACATTGGGCAAATCCGCTGCAAAAGACTTCTTTAAAGTGTTACAAGGTAAAAATGTTACTTTGAGGACTAAAGTGTGCTTGACCCAAGCCATGGTATTTTCAATCGCCTCATATGCATGTGAAAGCTGGGCCATGAATAAGCAGATTGAAGAAGACTTGATACATCTGAATTACAGTGTTTGCAAAGAATATTGTATATACCATGGACTTCCAGAAGAACAAACAACTATCTTGGAAGAAGTACAGCCAGAAAGCTCCTTAGAGCCAGGATAGTGAGTTTTTTGGACATGTTATCAGGAGGGACCAGTCCCTGGAGAAGGACATGAAAGAGGAACACCCTTAACAAGATGGATTTACACAGTGGCTGCAACAGCAGGCTCAAACATAGCAACAATTCTGAGGATGGTGCAGAACCGGGAAGCATTTTGTTCTGTTGTACATAGGGTGGCTATGAGTCGAAAGAAACTCAACGGCACCTAAAAACAACAACAAATTTATAATGTCAGTGAGTTTCTGAATTAAAAAATCTTCTAATCTCCATAGTTTGGAACTTCTTTATTTATTCATTTGATAGATATTTATTGAGCACCAATTATGTGTTGTACATATACTACTTATTGTTTAAGCTACATTCAGCAACATTTTTCGATTGGAAAAAAAAAAAAAACTAAAGAAAAGGAAGCCATACAGCATACATGTGAAGAACTAGACTGACATGTAAGAAACAGAGCCTCAACTTATAGCTTACATAAACCAAATTGTCTGATTTTCCAAATATATAAAACTATTTTTACTATCTTCTACATCTTTTTTTTTTTTTTTACCATTTACCATCTCTATCCCAGCAGAGCCTAACTGGTTTCTGAGTAATGGGGAGGTTGCTCACCTCCCTGAGCGAAGGAGGCAGGGTGTTTTTGGAAACCCTGGTGGTGTAGTGGTTAAGTGCTACTACTGCTAACCAAAAGGTTGGCAGTTCAAATCTACCAGGCGCTCCTTGGAAACTCTATGGGGTAGTTCTACTCTGTCCTAAAGGATCACTATGAGTCGGAATTGACTTGACGGCAACAGATTTTTTTGCTTTTTTATTAACATAAAGATATTTTAACTAATAAAGTAATTCCTACAAAAAGTATCAAATAATGGTTATTTGGGGTGGGAGGTAGGGAGAGACTGAGATCATGGCTAAGTGCACAAAAGACTTCAAGTATATTTGGTCGATTTTATTCCTAAACTGGATGGTAGGTACATGAGTGTTGGTTTTATTATTTGTTTTCTATTTCATATGCCTTAAATATGCCATAAGAATTTAAAATAAATAAAGCTAAGAAGTATCTCTTAGGTAAAAATTTAGCTTGAATCCTTCAAGCTAAAAATATGTGCCAAGCTAGAAAAGTTCTGAAACAAAAGTCTTTTCAAATGTCAACAATAAGATTTGGAATTCATGAAGGTACACACATGGAAACTTAGAGTTTATATATCCTAACCGACACAAGTTCATGTAAAGTGAGCTCAGGGTTTCTGGCCCAACAACATTTAGAAGAATAGATGAGCAAGAAAAAGGCTGGCCCTTACATAATCCTTAAAATAGAATTATCTGATCATTATGCTGGGCTCTTAAATGAAAGCAAACAAAATCTTTAATGACGAAGACAATGATATGGTCTGGCTTTCTTCTGGACTGAGATAGAAACAGATTTGCCAACATATTACCAAGTTAAAAATTACACTCAAAGCCATCTTCCACAAAAAGATTTGTGTGGTGCTGCCTTCTGTGATGTTAGGGCTACAATCTCTGGGAATAAGTGAATCTTGTTATTTACACCCTATCTGGAGTCTCACAGCAAAGTCTGAATGATTCTTTACCAAGTCTTACAAACAAAGGTGATGTGTCACCTGTATCCAGATACATTGCTTTCTGAAATTGTAGATATTTTTAAATAGATTGGAACACCACATATGTGTGGCCTATGAGAGAACTATGATTATTTAACTTCCAGATGGTAAGAGAATGGAGACAAAAATAGAGCCCTATAACCATACAGGACCGTATATATCATCATTATTGTTTTTATTCGTCTGTACAAAAGCATTACACTCAAAACAAGATGAAGAGATTTTCCCCTTACAGATCAGTACAAGAATTATTTCACTACTGAAGGCAGTTAATGTCAGAAAATATTTTATTACATACTAAAGATTAAATATGTGGATATGTATTTATCAGAATGAGATTCTCATTTGAGAATCTCATGATTAAAGTGAATTATGGATGGAGATTATTAAGTAAATCTATTATCATATTACAAATTGAAACTAAAACAAGAGTCAGACATTCCAAGTGTCTTTCCCCTAATTCATAATAAATTGGACTTTAAAAGATACATTACGTGTTTTTCAAACTGAACTTATTCCACTGTAACTTTGCTGGGCAATTTCATTCTTTACATAGTTATCTGGATTCAGTATCATTATCAGTTAAAACTATCAAAGGAAATAATACCATGTATATATAATATCTCATGAAAAAAAATCAGTCTGATAAAGTCTGTTAATATTATGGAAAGGTATATATACATTCAATGCTTCAATCTGTATGTTTCTCAGTATCACCCTCCAATCACTAATTTATGCTTGGGTTATTATTCTAGAGTTTTCACGTTTTAGTTTAGTTTTTTTTTTTAATGAATTTATTTTGCATTCTGAGGATTTCTTAGTGATTATTTTTTTTTTAACCATCTATTTTCATTCCATTGCTTTCTTTTTTAATTTCTGATTTCTTTCTGTTTATGTAAAGAATTACCCCCTTTATTTTTGGACAGTCTGAATACACCTATTTTAAATTTATTTTACATTTTCCCTATTATGTTCATTTTCTGGAGCGAATTAATTCCCGGAGTGCTATCGTTATAAGTCCATTTCGTTTGTTTCCTCACGTGTTTGGAATTTTTAGTTCTCAGGTTCTGTCTCGACCTCGGTGCTCAGCCTTCCCTTTCTAGACGTTGTTTTGCAATTTTCTCCACCCTGTCCCCAGAGGCCCACTGTGCAGACCAGATCTTATGTGGATGGCTCAGAAAGCTTATCCCAATGTCATAGCAGCAGGCCTGACTTCATGGGCATGCCACCTGAGCAGTCACATAGGACTCCTTATTCAGACAGGTCCTGCACCTGGTTTAATAATCTGCTGTCACAGCTTTGAAATTCTTAATAATTTTATCTTTGAACTTCTGATTTGTAAGTGAAAATTGGTGGTACAGTGGAGCATGCATGCGAGCAAAGGAGGTAGATGGAATATTGACATCCGCAACTCCTGCTGCCCTATTCGCATATAGCTTGCATGATGCCTCATGGACACAGAATGATGGTGGGGCCACAACGAAGGGGAGTTCAGCTAAATTCAAAGTGAGTACAAAATGTATAAGCCAGGGCGCTGACAGCCCTGAGCAGCCAAGCTCTCTATTCAAACTAGAACTTGCTTCACACACCGAAAGAAGGCAACAGAGTTCTCAGAAACACACACAACTATGGAATCTTATCCTTTCTTACTTTGGTGTTACTTCCCTATATTAGCCAACCACTTATACTGAAAAAGAAGGGAAAGATAGGGCAACTCATAATTTCTTTTCCCCTTAGTCTTTCCTTACCTATCAGTAAACCAAAGGTAGAGAGTGTTAGTGAAATGTGTGTATATTGGTAAGTTAAATAAAAACAGTTGAGTTAGTTTTGCTCAGTGTTGTCACTGTTAGTAAGAACAAACTGCATATGCATGTATGGATTATGAAATAGGAATCGTGGTTCTGCATATGCATGTATGGATTACGAAATAGGAATCGTGGTTCTGCATATGCATGTATGGATTACGAAATAGGAATCGTGGTTCTGCATATGCATGTATGGATTACGAAATAGGAATCGTGGTTCTGCATATGCATGTATGGATTACGAAATAGGAATCGTGGTTCTGCATATGCATGTATGGATTACGAAATAGGAATCGTGGTTCTGCTTATGCATGTATGGATTACGAAATAGGAATCGTGGTTCTGCTTATGCATGTATGGATTACGAAATAGGAATCGTGGTTCTGCTTATGCATGTATGGATTACGAAATAGGAATCGTGGTTCTGCATATGCATGTATGGATTACGAAATAGGAATCGTGATTCTGCATATGCATGTATGGATTATGAAATAGGAATCGTGATTCTGCATATGCATGTATGGATTATGAAATAGGAATCGTGATTCTGCATACAAGTTATATGCTTTTATATTTGCATTTTAAACTGGCATTGCACAATATAAAGATGACTGGTAAAATTCATACTAACAATTTAAATTTTTATTTTTCTTAGAGAGGCATTAAAAAGCAAATAATAAAAACGCTATGCCAGGTTTAGAGAAAACACCAATGAAAATAAAAAATTTTATACTTTAGTATACTTAATGGAAATTTTTCCTGTATTTTAAACTGGGGCCCCACCTTTTCATTTTGCACTGGGTTCCACTAATTATATAGCCAACCCTGGGTAGAAGGCAGAGGAAAAAGTCAATACTTGAGCCAGTGGAGACTTTGATCCAAGCTATTGCATCCAAGCTACACCAGCTCCTGCTTCAAAATATAAGCCTGAATCCCATTTCAGGAAGTGAGCCTAGTCAGGTCTCTGTGCAGAGTGGGGCACTTTTATTCTACAAGACCCTGCAGTAGCCTCCCTGATTTGTGAATATAGGCCTTAAAAATCAGAGACCACTGCTTATTGTTTATACAAAGCCCATACTTGAAAAGACAGCCCTTGTCTATTATAGAATAAAGAAAATTAGTGGTTTTAGGTGGTGCAAACAGTGAAGCACTCAACTATGAGCCAAAATGTTGGCAGTTTGAACCTACCCAGAGGCACCTCAGAAGACAGGCCTGGCAATCTGCTCCGGAAAGGTCACAGCCTTGAAAACCCTATGAAGCAGTTTAACTTTGCACACATGGGGTCACCATGAGTCAGAATAGACTCCAGGGCAACTAACAACAACCACAACAGCATTTTTATAACTTTCAGTTTCTGGCTATGGAGAAATTTATCTTGCTGATGCTTATCTACCTTTCAATTTTATCTATTTATATTTTATCTATAAGTATACTGTATTTAGAGCTTGATAAGAATGGTGGGCTGATGTTGCCACAAGAACACTAACAGCAAAAATAAAGAGCACAGTTTTAGATAAATTGATTTAATGAAATACAGATTAAGCATTAGATATTATGCCTTTAACATTTATAATAAAATATAGAATAGGACTATTAAGAAAATAAAGGGGAAACACAGTGGTTTAGTTTCCAAGATATCTACTGCTTCAAAATGATTCACCCCAGCTCTCTTCCCTTTGGTGACTATAGAAAAGCTCACAACTATAATCAGCATTCACATGAACACAATCTTGCATGTCAGATAGTTACTAATAGTGAAAGGCTGTTTCCCTTCTTTGCCAGATTTTTTTAATTTGAATTTATGTTGCAGTCAATGATTATTAGGTTTAATCAAAAAACTCTTTTCTACCTATTTAATTCTATCTCTACTGCACAAGAAGATAACGCTGTAAATAAACAAAGTCTCTCCTTGGCAGTTCCACAACTAGAAACAAAGCAAGCAAAATGGGTGAAGTCATCTAGAAGACTTTCTCCAAGATTATTTTACTTATCCCAAGCAAAAGCATTATTAGTACTTCATTTCAGCTGGGGTAGCTCAAAGAAACTTTATATTTTGAAAAGTGCAGTCTTCCATAAGTATGATTTATCTGTGAACAAATCACAGAGCCATGCACAAAGAAAATTATACCTTTGGCTAAAATCTCTGTGATGTAGGAGGTAGGGATCTTAGGGAGTGAAGCATTGTGAGCAAATTTCCACTGTTCCATAGCTTCCAGCAAATTACCTCCGAAATACTCCCAAGCCTATATTTTTGTAGCCTAAATCTATGTTTAGAAATGGCATCTCTTCTGTCCTGACATCATTTGCATTGCCTGAAATGTTGAGTTTCTAATGTGGCCACTTTCCCAGTGTCAAATCAAACCAATTGGAAATGTTAGAGCATGTTAACTTTCCAGTCAAAAAACGTAACTGCCACATTACTTTCTACCCAGTCAAGACAAGGAAATGTCCACTTCCATCAACACTACTTTGTCAGCTGTGCTTGAGTTCTGGCAGCTGCACCAAGCAGCTGGCTCCAAAGACTAACTCCACGTCTTTCCAAAAGCACTATTGGTCTTCCCATCCTCCCTGACCAGTTTTAAGGCTGATAGAAGCAGATAGATAACTTTGTTCTCTGTAAATTGATATCTATGTAATGATTAACTTCTGACTTGCATATATACACATGAGAGATATGTGCCTTAGTCAGAGGGTTAAGAGTACATTATCAGTTGGACCTCTTTAAGAACCTCATTTTAATAATGCCTGATTCCATCCATTTAACTTGAAATTTACTAGGTCAACAAGACAATTGGTTATAAAAAATACAACCACACCTTGTACTGAAGTATAAACAGAAAACATGTAAACAATTTAGTTAAAACTAGCTTTTGAAATTCATGATCTCTATGTTTGCATTCAAATCAGTATGTGTCTTTGCAATTTATCATTTTAGGAGCATATAATTCATGTGGCATCTCTTATATCAGAATGTTCTTAGTTTTTATGATAAGCAGTCCTCTTTTCAAATACTGACACCAATTTTCACTAATATAGTGATATTATAGAATATTACCTTTTTCAACCTTAGATTTCTCATCCATAAAATGGGGATCATAACTTATTTCACATAATTGTTTTAAGGATTTAATGAAATGATATGTCAGTGACATGGAAACTTCAGTGTGTATAAGAATCATCAGGCAGACATGTTTAAATG
Source organism: Dugong dugon (assembly GCA_030035585.1). NCBI lineage: Eukaryota > Metazoa > Chordata > Mammalia > Sirenia > Dugongidae > Dugong > Dugong dugon. Next base: position 33,385,867 of record CM057475.1, on the reverse strand, counting down.
CATACCTGGGCAGCAACTCCAGAGATTCTAACTCAAGATGTCTCTGTGATGTGCAAAAATATGCATTTTAAGCAAGAATCACAGTGATTTTAATTTAAGCGGCTAGTGGTTACTTAAGAATCTTCAGTATATGTAAATCAAGCAGTACAATGTCATAGGTTAAGGATTCTGCTGATGCTAGCAACCAGATAATAAGTTGAAACTATAATGAGATACCGTGTAACCTAAAAATTATCCCTCACTAGAATCTATTGTTATCGTTGTTGAGTGTCCTCGAGTCGATTCTGACTCATAGTGACCCTATGTGACAGAGTAGAACTGCTCCATAGGGTTTTCTTGGCTGTAATCTTTACTGAAGCAGATTGCCAGGTCTTTCTCCTGAGGAGCCACTGGGTGGGTTTAAACTGCTAACCTTTTGGTAAGCAGCCAACCACTTAACCATTGTGCCACCAGGGCTCAGCACTACTCAACTCTCAACCAGAAGTAACTAGAGTGGACATGCTGGCCTGAGATCAGTTCTGTTCCTGATCACTCATGCTGTCATTGTCCTTGTGCTGAGTCTCTGACCATGTTCTCAGATTATGAGTCTTATATTTAGTAGGTCTTTCTGGTATAAATGCAGATGCGTGAAGTGCAGAGATCCTATTCTCCTCACTGGCAATTTTTCAAACTTCTGTTTACTGCTCTGGTATTTATACTCCTACATACCCTGTTCAAGTCTATGTGGCACAGAAACTGAGGTCAGTGCCCTCTCCTGGCTGTCTCTCTTTAGGCTTCTTGGAAGGCCTGAGAATGGCCTCTATCATTTGCCCTTCTTCTCATCTCCAACATTCAAATGTTCTTTCAGCAACATCTCCGTGGAAAAAAGCGTCCTTTCTGGGGATTAAAGTAAATCTAACCTATCAACCTGGAACATTGACCTTACATAAATGTACAAGTATTGTGGTGCCCACCACAAATACTTTGTACGTTTATACAGTGGCCAGAAAATATAGTATTTAAGAAATAAACTGCTTTTTAGACTGATTAGCATCTGTCATGGATTGAACTGTGTCTCCCAAAAATTTCTGTCAGCTTGGCTAGGTCATGATTCCCAGCATTGTGTGATTGCCCACCATTTGGTCATCTGATGTGATTTTCCTATGTTGTAAATCCTATAGCTATGATGTTAATGAGATGGGATTATAGGCAGTGATGTTGATGAGACTCAAACTACAAGATTGGGTTGTGTTTTAAGCCAATCTCTTTTGAGATATAAAAGAGAGAAGTGAGCAGAGAGACAGGGGGACCTCATACCAGCAAGACACAAGAACCAGAAGAGTGTGTCCTTTGAACGCGGGGTCCCTGAACTGACAAGTTCTTCAACCAGGGACGACTGATGACAAGGATCTTCCCCCAGAGCCAACAGAGAGAGAAAGCCTTCCTCTGGAGTTGGCACCCTGAACTCCTAGACTGTGAAGGAATAAATTTCTCTTTGTTGAAGCCATCCATTTGCGGTATTTCTGTTATAGCAGCACTAGATGACTAAGACTAGCCTATCCTTCTCTTCCTGTGAACTGAAATAGTAGCTGGTGAATCTTGGAGATTGGTTTGATTTCAAATAACCACCTTAATAGGACTGTCATAAAATATAAATAAAATAGGATACTAGCAAATTTATCTAGTTGTCACCTGCAGACCCTTTTCTTCATGGCACTAAAAGCCCATGAGCAGAGACTCATTGCTTTGATCAGGCATGCCTTTAGGAAACCCTTATTAAAATGCATATAATTTATACGGTTATCATGTAACTAGTAGCCTCTTGAAAAACTCACTTCGGCAAATTGATGTTGCAGATTAGCAGAGTCTTAACACAGGAAGGGAGCCCAGGATGTTTCCCAGGCATTGGCAGAATGCCTCGGGATGGCAGGGGCTTCATTGTCCTGTGGAAACCCGTACCTGGGAAAAGAGACATATGCACCAAATAAAGGGAGATGAGGGTAGAAAGGAAAATTCAATTACTTCAAAATTTGGACCAGGTTTTCTCTGACCTTAAATCATCCAGAGAGGCAGATTTGATTATGTGCTATGCCCAGGGGCAGGGAAGAGGAATGAGTGCAACTCTATATCTTTACCCTTTGTGTAGAAGGTGTGAGAACAATATCCTCTGGCTGATTCGAATCTTGAGTAATACGAGGAATTTAGATTATCTTATGGTGATTGTTAATTTTAAGCTCAAATTTTTTATGTTTTGAATTTTTTATGGTGGCATGTGTTTTCAGTAGTGGAATGCATGCTTACTAACGGCATTCAAATTTTTGGTTGATAATATGGATTTTGAGAAATATCATGTTGGCAGACATTTTCCACAAAACATTGGCAGTAGTCTGGTGCCCTGGTTATTGGGCTCCTTCTGTCCCAAAGATTCTTGGAGTGTGGTGTCTTCCATTTTATTACATTAAAAATCTCTGGCTTTGCAAATATGACCCACACACGCATACACACACAAAACCGAAACCCACCAGGATTCCCTATCACATACCTTAAAAAAAACCATTGCTATCGAGTCAATTCCAACTCAGTGACCCTATAGGACTGAGTAGAACTGCCCCATAGGGTTTCCAAGGAGCTCCTGGTGGATTCGAACTGCCGACCTTTTGGTTAGCAGCCGTAGCTCTTAACCACTACACCACTATCACATAGGAAACCATAAATATGCTTACAAGGATTATCTAGCTGGACAAAAGTTAAAAAAAAAAAAAATTTGACCCAACCACACACTTCCTGGATGCACTGCCTCATACCTAAGCCTTCTACCTTAGTGAATTTTCCCCAGAGAATGTTCCTTTCATTTTTCGCTGTTACACTAGCCCCCCACTGGAGGGCAGCATATAATTTCAGTGGGACAAGAAGCCTCCCTAGAAGCCCAGGAACCAAAAAACGTTTGTGGATACATTCTGTTCCAAGAAGCAAAAAAAGGTTAAAAAAAAATTATATGATTTCTGGGGTTTTTTTTTTTCTTTTAATAATTTTATGTAGAACAGAAAAGAATGATTTGTCACAGAAATAAGCTAATTTGATCATTAAAATATTTTCTAAATTTATTTCCTTATATCACCTCAGTTTTCACTCTGCCTGATGTTTCATAAAATTGACTTTCTACCAAGCACCCAAAAAAAAAAAAAAAAAAAAAAAACCCAAACCCATTGTCATTGAGTCGATTCTGACTCATAGCAACCCTATAGGACAGAGTAGAACTACTCCATAGGGTTTCCAAGGAACGGCTGGTGGATTTGAACTACCGACCTTTCGGTTAGCAGCTGGCCTCTTAACCACTGCACCACCAGGGCTCCTAGCACAAAACTTTTTAAAAAAAAAAAAAAACACATAGAAAATATTTTATTTTTCACAATTACGGGAGAAACATGCTAATCATATAAAATTAGGAAAATAGAGAAAAGGTTCACAAAAATCATCTGTAATCCTTCCCAAAGACATTTTTCAGTAATCTTGGCAATATTTCATTTAATAAATAAGGTATCTGCTGCCTTAGAATCTGTTTTTTTCACCTAAATTCATGTCTGGTGTTTTATACTCACAAAGTGCTTTCCTGACCCCAAACCAAAAAGCCCAAACCTATTGGCCTCCAGTCAAATTCCGACTAGCACAAAACTTTTTAAATCAAGGGTAGGCAAACTATAGCTCACCAAATCTGGCCCACCATCTGTTTTTATAAATAAAGCTTTATTGAAATATTGCCATACCTGTAGGTTTGCATAGTGTCTATGGCTGCATTTCAGCTTCAATAGCAGAGTTGAATAGTGATAACAGAGACTTTATAGTCCACAAAGCCTCAAGTATTTGCTCTCTGGCCCTTTACAGAAAAAGTTTGCTGACCTCTGGTTTAAATGTAATTCTTTCTTAAAAAATCAAAAAGCCTGTACATCTTTTAAATAAAACAGCAAAAACCTTTAGTAGTTGAACACAGTCATCTGCCTAACACATGAGCCATAGAAGCATCCATGGAAGGCATCATATTTTGAAATGGAAATTTAAAAATTAGGCAGAAAACCCAATTTCCTCTTCTTGGATATAATTTTAGTATGATAATTTGTTAAAAACTTGTGTCATAATATAGACAGACGATTGTCACAAATTTCTCAAATGCACTTACAATACAGTTACCTATACTCCTTTTTAGGGACATAATAATGTCTATATTTATATAAAATCCATTATGTAGAGAACTGATGAGTAATTTGATATTTTAAATGCATATTGATATAAGCTGTTGGGCTTGACTGTAAGAGATTTGGGTGAATGTATTCATTGGAATAGTCCAAGATTAGAATCAGAGCTAATCACCCTTTGAGTAGAAGCTGTGAGAACAATATCTTCTGGGTGACTCAAATCCTGAATAGTGGGAGGAATTTAGATTATTGTGTGACCCTGTCCCCCAAGAGAACTGACTTACGTCTAAACAGAACTGGGAAACAGGACATTTTTATGTGTAATCTGGACTACTGCGATATTGAAAGGATTGGATCTGGTAGCTAGGTACACCACTCTATGAATAATCAGGAAGTACCCCAGTTTGAAGCAAGACTACAGCAGATAGTAGCATGTATAACATATGATATCTATGATAATGGGTGTTATATAGCCCAAATTCTTGCCATGATTTATTTTAGTTCATGCCTTTCATTCTTTGGAATGTGGTTGTTCTTGAGTGATAAGATTGAAAGCCTAAAGTCACCTCAACTAAATTTAAATAAATTAGCTGTTCAGCCTTCAACCAAAGTCTTTATTAAGTCTCAGGAAGTAGGCCTCCACCTTCAATTGCAGAGGGAGAGCTTAGTAGAGTTAAAAATTCACAGGGCGAAAATTAGAAAACCTGGACTCAGTTCTTACTCTAGTTATTTCTTGTCTGATGTGGACAAATCTTTTTTCTGAACCTTTTCTGAATCTTGATATCTTAAAAGACAGTGTATGGGGCCATATAATAAAAGTGTATGAAACTGTTTTGTCTGTGGGAAAGTACCTTCACGATTTGTAAGTTTTGTTGTATTATTGTCAACATTGCTATTTTGATAGTGAATTTTTCCCATAAAGCCCAGCTAATAATTCTGCTACCAGGTGCCTAATGTTTGCATGGACCTTAATAAATTTTTTTTTATATTTTACTTTTTAACGTATTTTGTTTTTATGTAGCAATTTATCCGTTTCCTTTTCACAATGTTTATGTGTGATGGAAGAGGAGGAAGGAGCGACTTGATTGGTAATACATTACAAATGGCTCTTAGAAGGGAGCATATCCCCTTCACCTCTTTTGTAGTGTCCAGAGTCCACCACAAGGATCAAATATGCCTGTTTGTGATTTCCTTGAACTGCTGCCATAACTACCTTTAACATTTGCTAAATGGAAGATTTGCTTATGAATGATTAGTCTTTAAAGATGCCAAGTCAGAGAGGAAAGGCAATACATGACTTATGTGTCAAGCCAAGATGCTAAACAGAAACAGGACTGGAGAACAAAAGGAGTAAAAGGGAGATGGGACGGAAAATAGCAAAGCCTTACAATAAACAGGGTAAGGTACAAAGATAGGAAATGAAAGAAGTGTAGAAGACAGTTCAATCAGTATTGAATCTGTCCCAAGATGTTTCTTTTATATAAAGGCCACTGTCATGGATTGAATTATGTCCCCCCAAAAATGTGTGCATCAGCTTGGCTGGGTCATGATTCCCAGTATTGTATAATTGTGTACCATTTTGTAATCTGATGTAATTTCCTTACGTGTTGTAAACTCCATCACTGTGACGTCATAAAATCGATTACTGGCAGTTATATTGATGAGGTATACCAGATTGGATAGTGTCTTAAGCCAATCTCTTTTGAGATAGAAAAGGGAGAAGTAAGCAGAGACACATGGGAACCTCATACCACCCAGAAAGCAGTTGCGGGAGCAGAACGTGTCCTTTGGACCTGAGGTTCCTGTGCAGAGAAGCTCCTACACCAAGGGAAGATTGATGACACAGATCTTCCTCCAGAGCCAACAGAGAAAGTGTTCCCTAGGAGCTGATGCCCTGAATTTGGACTTGTAGTCTACTGGACTGTGAGAGAATAAACCTCTCTTTGTTAAAGCCATCAACTTGTGGTACTTCTGTTATAGCAGCACTAGATGCCTAAGACAACTACCTCATTTAGCTCAGATGGAAGCATACTCTTTAAAGATGTTGAACAGGACTAGAAAGACCATGCCTCAGAAACTCGTTTAGCAGACCAAATAGATCTCAAACCACCTTTCCTTGAAGGTCTGCTGAGGAAGAAAGTTGCCAGCTCCCATCTTAAAACTCAGTCTTCTTAGCAGCCAGTAGACTTTCTGATAAAACTTACTTCCTGAGAGAAGACTGCCTGCCCTAAAAACACCGCTGGAATACTTTTGGAAGAGAGCTGTTCCTCATAATACAAATTCAATATGAAGATGTCTGATAACTATAATTTGGAAAAAAACAATGTGATCTTGTTTTGGGGAAAAGCCCAATAACTGTCTGTGAGCTATAAAAAATGACCAAATAAATCAGTTCTGACTATTTAAATAGCTATGCTTCTAATCTACCAAAGTAGCTTTTCTGAAGATTACTCACTAGTAAAAAATGGTATGGAAAAAATATATATACACATATATATGACTAAGGATAAACATTTATGGATCTATAAATATTGTTCTTCCATGGAGGCCAAATTCTTCAGAATAAATAATAATGTTTATGATGATAGTAATCAAATTAATCCTTCCAAAAACTTTATATGGGTATATGGTAATAATTTTAGCTGATAAACAAAATTAAGTAAGCCTGTTTTTCTTACAAACTCTTGTATTTCAAATCCTCTTATCTGGCAAATATAACTGCAGTTAAATAATGAAATTACTCAAAGTTAATGCTCACCTAACCATATTCAAACACCTAAAAGAAACAAAAAGTCTAACTTAAGGACTCTCAGCAAACTGCTACTAAGCAACACAGTTTGTCATAGCAGAATCAGTCTTATATGCAGATCCAGTAACTTTAAATCCATTGGTCTTTTCTTAAAGCTCAACTATAAGCAAGCGTTGATAGCTAGAAAACCAAACCGCCTCATTTCCAAAAGTAAAAGTAGCTTTCTTCATGATATAGCTCTAAAAGGAAAAAGCCTAATTATGCACTAGTTATGAAAAACTAATCTGTTTATCCTCTGAAAGTATTTGCTTAAAACTGGTGCAGTTCTTGCACTTGTCTTTATAGATAAATAAATAAAACCCGTTGCAGTCGAGTGGATTCCAACTCATAGTGACCCTACAGGACAAAGAAGAACTGCTCCAATGGGTTTCCAAAGAGTAGTTGGTGGATTCGAACTGCTGACCTTTCGGTTAGCAGCCGAATGTTTAACTACTGTGCCACCAGGTCTCCTTCAAATATTTCAGTTTTGGGGATAATATATCTACATAGTTTTACTAACACTGGAAAGGATCAGAAGTTTCCACATATAAACCACACATTTTAAAATTTTGACTTTTCAAAGAAGTAAATAGGAAATCAGTTTAGGAATGTAATATTTGCCTAGGGGAATAGAAAAAAATCACATTATTTTATTAGTATTGTGAACAGACAAGGAAAACTACAGATAAGTAATTATTCAAAGAGTGTTGTTGTTAGGTGCCTTGAATTGGTTCTGGCTCATAACTGACACTATGTACAACAGAATAAATCATTGCCCTGTCCTGTGCCATCTTCACAATCATTGCTATGTTTAAGCCCATTGTTGCAGCCACTGGGTCAATCCATCTCACTGAGGGGCTTCTTCTTTTTTGCTGACCCTCTACTTTACCAAGCATAATGTCCTTCCCCAGGGAGAAGATCATGATACTAATAAAAATGTTAAGCTGTGAACGATAGCATAAGCAGCATAGTTCAAACAATTAATTGGCTTTCTAATGACATTCTGAATTTCGTTTCTGTAATGCAGGTGGAACTCTAACATGCACACAATTACTCAAATTTCACATTAATATATTTATACCTATTAATTCAGATGCAGAGTTACTGGAACACGGGTGTCTTATTGCCTATCTAAAAAGAGATAATATATTAATGGCTTAGTCTCTCCAAAGAGTATTAGCAATATGAATATTTCATATTCCGAAGAACTCTAAATTTGAATATAAATTGACTCATAATGTGTTCTTTGGCTCTATACTTAGCAGCCCAAATGACACCAAGTAATTTACACAGCTTTTGCAAAATCTACAAACCTAGACTTATTCAAATTGCTTTCAGATTGCTAGATTAAATACCATCCAAATTAATTATAACTGACAATAATATTTAGAAAAAAAATCCACATGATTCCATTTGGATAATTAAATATGTTATTCTTTAAAAATTAATGGATTCATGATTTTAAAAAATAGGTAAAAACCTTGAACAGACTAGAAAAAAACAGATTTTAAAAAATAGCCCTTAAATATATAAAAGATGTTCAATCGTATCCATAATTAGAGAGATGCAAATTGTACTTACACAGACATATCATTTCTCATCTCCAAGACTGTTTAAAAATAAAAAGTATTACAATTGTTGATAAGGCTATGGGAAAGAGGCATTCTCATATACTTCTGGTAATAATGTAAATTAGAAAACCCTTATGAAGGGAAATTTGAGATAATCTTCAAACCTTAAACAAAAAATATCCCCTGAAGTCTTAACACCAAACAATAGTTTACCTTAACTAGTAAAGAATGTCTTGAGCATTGTGCTCTTTTTTTTTTAACTATAATATTTTATTGTGCTTTTTGGTGAAAGTTTCCATAGAAAATTAGGTTCCCATTTAACAATTTCTGTAAATATTGTTCAGTGACATTAGTTATATTTTTCACAGTGAGTCAACATTCTCATTATTTCCATTCTGGTTGTTCCATTTCCGCATTGTGCTATTTTAAGATTCTATCCATATGAGATCAAATTGGCAAGAGCAACTTGAAAGATTAGATAGGAAACTTAAGGGACAGTGCATTTACGTTAATGGGGGAGGAACAACTCGGAAAAGGAGGGTGAGAATGGTTGCACAATTTGAAGAATGAAATCACTGTCACTGAAATGCACACGTAGAAATTGTTTCATTGGTGTATATTCTTCCGTGTATTTTCTCAACAACAACCACAATGAAAATAAATAATAAAAACAATGTACATATAGACTTACCTTCTGGCTCATGTTTAGAAATTTATAATGAAGATATAGCTCCAGTAATTAAAAAAATACATCAGCACTGTTGTTGTAGTATGGTTTGTAATTTCAAAGTGTTGTGCTGAAATTCCCAAATGTAGAAGAGTAGTTATAAAAGCTTTGGTACATGCACATAATGGGATACTGTCCAGTGTGAGATAATGAGGATGATCTTTATGAACTGACGTTGAGTGATTTCTAGACTATGTTGTTAAGTGAAATAATGAAATTCCAAAGGAGTATCTATATTATGCTCTTTTTGTGTAAACAAGAAGAGAATATGAACAAATAAATACTCACAGGAAGAATATGTTAGAAACCAGTAAGATCGATTACCCACAGGGATGAGTGAGTGGAACTGGAGGGAAGAATAGAGAGTGGGAACAGTAGAGATGGAATGAGGGGTAAGAACGTGTGACACTTTTCAGAATATACCTTGTGCTACAATTATATCTTTCAAAATCATATTTAATTATTCACATACTCAAAAAATAGGGTAAATAAAATTAAACAGAACAAGAGGGATTACCCAAGTAAATTTTGAACATAATATTTGGATTAATGTTCCCAGGTTAAAAACAAAAATAACTCTAAAAAATACTGAATCAGAGTTGGTAGATTTGTCTTTTTTTCTTCTTTTCTTTCTTTCTTATTGCAGTCTAAATGGACAAGAAATTCTAAAGCTACTTCCTGTGAATTCTAGCATTAAGCAAATAAAACAAAATAAAATAGTCCACTCCCTTCACATTTATCCCTCCGTTCATTCATTCAGTACACATTTATTAACTATCTAACACATCTTAACTACCATGTACCATGTTAAACACAGATAATTAAAAGATAAATAAGGAGTGACAAATGTATTAAATGAGCTCATATTGTATTTGGGGAGACAGACATGCAAAAAAATCAAATTTTAGGGTAGAGAATTTAATGCAAAAAGAAAAGTCTATTGGAGAAATTTATTTATATTTGTACGCACCTCTGAGTAGTAGGTCAGAGGGATTTTCAGGAGGCAAACAAAAATGTCTTCTACCTTCTTAGGGGAGGATGTGGCTGAACAAGGGCCTTGCTCACTCATTAGTCCTGAAATCAGTTCAAAGGGACATTCACACGCCCTCTCAATCTATGTACACTGTAAATGGATCACTGCTGAAAGGCTCACAATTAATGCAGCTGCCATGATTTCAAATAGAAAGACATTCTTTTCACAGACATTCAGTTGTCTGGTGAAATTAGCATAGTGCATACAAAAAGAAGCATACAAATGATTTAATAATTTCTACCTAAGTATTTGCTAAGCATTTTATTAAACTCTCAGTGGGCATTGTTTGCTAATGATGGCCCTCCAAATAAAAGAACATTTTGTGAAACTACGTGCAATTTATCTTTTGTTGGTCGTACATATCCAGAGAAGAGACCACTTATTGCTTCTTCTAGAAGCAACCATTTTCAGATTGGTTTAATTAAATTGCAGTATAATTTTACTTTGACTAGGATTCATGGCATGTAATCTGTTCCCTTTCAAATGAAATAAAAGATTCAATAATTGTATAATTAAACATAAAATCTTAGAAAGGAGGTAAGTAACAGACAAGGAAGGCACATTCACGTCACCAGACTTGAACTCATTTGTTAACTTGAACTGTCAGAAGAGCAGGTGAAGAAATTGGCGCTTTGCATGGTTGTCACAGATTTATTTTATGCAAAGAGTATTGGCTTTCTTTTGTACAAGGCAGGATGGAAGCAGAGAAAGAAGACTTATTTATGTTGCATGCCACAAACACCACGTAGTGTCGTGTCCCTTCAAGAGAAATTTTATCAAAATACAGGTATCACAAGTTTCAGAGAAACAAGAAGTTAGCGTTCATCACAAATTGGATGGTTACCTGCTATTATTTATTTCCATGAAAAAACTTAAATACAGTGGTGTAGGACATTCCCTTCTGTATTCAAGTTTACATGGCTTTGGCTTAGGAGGTGTTACGGATTGAACTGTGTCCCCCCAAAATACGTGTCAACTTGGCTAGGCCATGATTCCCAGTATTGTGTGATTGTCCACCATTTTGTCATCTGATGTGTTGTAAATCCTACCTCTGTGATGTTAATAAGGCCAGATTATAGGCAGTTATGTTAATGAGGCAGGACTCAACCTACAAGATTAGGTTGTGTTTTAAATAAATCTGTTTTGAGATATAAAAGAGACAAGTGAACAGAGAGATGGGGGCCATCATATCACCAAGAAACGAGGGGCAGGAGAATAGTGCGTCCTTTGGACCCGGGATCCCTGTGCTGAGAAGCTCCTTGACCAGGGCAGATTGATGACAAGGACCTTCCCCCAGAACTGACAGAAAGAGAAAGGCTTCCCCTGGAGCTAGCACCCTGAATTCGGACTTCTAGCTTCCTAGACTGTGAGAGAATAAATTTCTCTTTGTTAAAGCCATCTACTTGTGGTATTTCTGTTGTAGCAGCAGTAGATAACTAAAAATTGTTAAAAATTAAATGGCTCAGGGAAAAGTTACCTACTTTTTCCATAAACAAGCTAGACATGTCTTTGGGAAAAAAAGACATCATGTCACCAGGATGGTTTTTCTGTGTCTTCTGATGAATATGAAATTCCTCCTCACCAGGGAAAACATTCTGCTCAACAATTTTAGATTCAGTGCAAGAAAGGAAGTCACCAACTGGATAACTGAAACTTCATCTCACAATCTATTCCTGATTTCTGCTACTATCTGCAAGACAGAAAGGATAAGGACTGTTTGAAAAAAATGTAGTGTGTGTGCTTGTGCGTGTGTATGTGTTTTGAAAATGTAAAATATTTTCTGCTGTGGCTTGTGGTCAAAATGTTGGGATGTCACTCATTTAGATTTAGATTATAAGGACTGGAATAGATTTCCCTGGCAAAATGTGTTACCCAAAAAACTGGGAACAATAATAACCTAGCACCATCTTGGTAAAATAAAGATTATATTAATTAACAGTGTTAGTTAGACTGATTAAATTTTCCAATTACATCTAGTGCTATCCTTTATCAATGATAAAATAAAGTAAAATGTACTTTAAATTGCCCAACTAGAATTTAATTTTTACTTTTTAGCTGTATAATGACTTTGAAGGAATTATTTTATACGGATATTTTAAAATACATATCCAATTATTTTATATGGGTATGTAAATTAAAGGAATAGCAACACTTTTTTTTATATATATATTTTATTGTACTTCAGGTGAAGGCTTACAGAACAAATAGTTTCTCATGAAACAGTAGTACACATGTTGTTTTATGACATTGGTTAACAACCCCACAACATATTAACCCTCTAAATTCTCAACCTTTTTTTTTTTTGGTGAAAATACACACAGCCAAAGATACACTGTTTCAAAAATTTCTACATACACAGTTCAGTGACATTGACTACGCTCTTCCAATTGTGCTGTTATTCTCACTTAAGATGAAGGCTTACAGAACAAAACACTTTCTCATTTAACAGTTACTACAAATGTTGCCCTATGACAATGGTTAACAATCTCGCAACACATCAACAATATCCTTACTCGATTTTGTGTTCCCTATCACCAGCTTCCTTGTCCCCTTCTGCCTTCTGGCCCTTGTCACTAGACTGCTGTACCTCGTTGGTCTCATTTGGTTTTACAGGGCTGTCCACTCAGAGGCTGAACAGTGAACCTCGGAGGTGACTTCACCACTGAGCTAAAAGCGTATCTGGGGGCCATACTCTCGAGGTTTCTCCAGTCTCCTTTAGGCCAGTAATTCTGGTCTTTTTTTTTTTTTTTTTTAATATGTTATTGTACTTCAGGTGAAGGCTTACACAACAAATAGCTTCTCATGAAACAGTAGAACACATGTTCTTTTATGATATTGGTTAACAACCCTACAACATATCAACCTTCTAACTTCTCAACCTTTTTTTTTTTTTTTTTTTTGGTGAAAATACACATAGCCAAAGATACACCATTTCAAAAATTTCTACACACACAGTTCAGTGACATTGACTGCGCTCTTCCAATTGCGCTGTTATTCTCACTTAAGATGAAGGCTTACAGAACAAAATAGTTTCTCATTTAACAGTTATTGCAAATGTTGCCCTATGACAATGATTAACAATCTCACCACACGTCAACAATATTCTTACTCAATCTTGTGTTCCCTATCACCAGCTTCCTTGTCCCCATCTGTCTTCTGGCCCTTGTCACTGGACTCTCTGTACCTTGTTAGTCTCATTTGGTTTCACGGGGCTGTCCACTCCCAGGCTGAACAGTGAACCTCAGAGGTAACTTCACCACTGAGCTAAAAGGGTATCTGGGGACCATATTCTCGAGGTTTCTCCAGTCTCCTTTAGGCCAGTAAATCTGGTTTGTTTTTTTTTTTTTCCATGAGTTAGAATTATTCTCTACATCCTTCTCCAGCTTTGTCCAGAACCCTCTGTTGTGATCCTGGTCAGAGCGGTCAGCAGTGGTAGCCGGGCACCATCTAGCTGTACTGGACTCAGTCTGCTGGAGGCCTTGGTAGCTGTGGACAATTAGTCCTTTGGACTAATCTTTTCATTGTATCCTGTTCTCTTCAATCTCCCTTGCTCCCGAAGGGATGAGACCAGTGGAGTATCTTAGATGGCCACTCACAGACTTTTAAGACCTCAGACACTACTCACCAAGGTAGAATGTAGAGCATTGTCTTTATACGCTGTGTCATGCCAATTGAGCTAGATGTTCCCCGAGACCATGGTCCCCACAGTCCTCCTCCCAGCAACTCAGTCCCTCAGGGAGTTTGTATGTGTCTATGGGGCTTCCATGACCTTTCCTTGTACAGGTTGTGCTAGTTTCCCCTGTATTGTGTACTGTCTCATCCTTCACCCAAGATAGCACTTACCTATTGCCTATTTAGTATTCCCGCACCCACCCCTCCCATCCCTGGTAACCAACAAAGATTGTTACATTCTGCATGTGAACTTTTTCATGGGTTTTTACAATAGAGGTCTCATACAATATTTGTCCTTTTGTGATTGACTTATTTAACTCAGCATAATGTCCTCCAGTTTCATCCATCTTATGAGATGCTACACAGATTCATTGTTGTTCTTTCTCGTTGCATAGTACTCCATTGTGTGTATGTACCATAGTTTGTTTATCCATTCATCTGTTGATGGGCATCTACGTTGTTTCCATCGTTTTGCTATTGTGAACAATGCTGCCATGAACATAGGTGTGCATATGTCTATTCGAGTGACGACTCTTATTTCTCTCGGATATATTTCTAGGAGTGGGATTGCTGGATCAAACGGTATGTCTATTTCTAGCTTTCTGAGGAAGCGCCATACCATTTTCCAAAATGGTTGTATCATTATGCATTCCCACCAGCAGTGCATAAGAGTTCCGATCTCCCCAAAGCCCCTCCAACATGTGTTATTTCCAGTGTTTTTGATTTCTGCCAGTAATGCCGGGGTGAGATGGTATCTCCTGGTGGTTTTAATTTGCATTTTTCTAATGGCTAGTGATCACGAGCATTTCCTCATGTGTCTGTTGGCCATTGGAATTTCTTCATGGTGAAGTGTCTGTTCATTTCCTTTGCCCATTTTGTAATAGGATTATTTGACTTTTTGTTGTAGAGGTGTTGGATTTTCTTAGAGATTATGGAGACTAGACCTGTGTCTGACTTGTACTGTCCAAAAATTTTTTCCCAGTCTATACGTTCTCTTTTGACTCTTTTGGTGAAGTCTTTTGAAGAGCATAGGTGTTTGATTTTTAGAAGATCCCAGTTATCTAGCTTATCTGTTGGGGTTTGTGCATTGATGGTTATGGTTTGTATCCTGTAAATGCCATGTATTAAGGCCTGAAGTGTTGCTCCTATTTTTTCTTCTATGAACTTTATAGTTTTACGCTTTATATTCAGGTCTTTGATCCATTTGGAAGTATTTTTTCTATACTGTGTGAGGTATGGGTCCTGTTTCATTTTTTTTGCAAATGGATACCCAGTTTTTCCAGCACCATTTGTTAAAAAGACTGTCTTTTCCCCATTTGATGGACTTTGGGCCCTTGTCCAAGATCAGGTGACCGTGGGTGGATGGATTTACATCTGGGTTCTGAATTGTGTTCCATTGGTCAATGTATCTGTCGTTGTACCAGTACCAGGCTGTTGTGACTACTGTAGCTGTATAGTAGGTTCTGAAGGCAGATAGTGTGAGTCCTCCTACTTTATTCTTCTTCTTCAGTAGTGCTTTACTTATTCGGGGCTTCTTCCCTTTCCATATAAAGTGAATGATTAGTTTTTCCATCTCTTTGAAGAATGTTGCTGGTATTTGGATTGGGATTGCGTTGTATTTGTAAATTGCTTTGGGTAGAATTGCCATTTTCACAATGTTGAGTCTGCCTATCCATGAGTATGGTATGTTATTCGATTTATGTAGATCCCCTTGGGTTTCATGCAGTAGTGTTTTATACTTTTCTTTGTATAGGTCTTTTACATCCCTGGTCAGATTTATTCCTAAGTATTTTATCTTTTTTGGGGCTATTGAAAATGGTATTGATTTCCTTTTCATCATTGTCCTTACTGGTGTATAGGAATCCCACTGATTTTTGGATGTTTATCTTGTATCCTGCCACTCTGCTGAATCTTTCTAATAGTTCCAGTAGATTTCTCGTGGAGTCTTTAGGGTTTTCTATGTATAGTATCATATCATCTGTGATCAGGGACAGTTTAACTTGTTCATTACCAATTTGGATGCCCTTTATTTCTTTTTCTTGCCTTATTGCTCTAGCTAGAACTTCCAGCCCAGTGTTAAATAGGAGTGGTGATAAAGGGCATCCTTGTCTTGTTCCTGTTTTCAAAGGGAATGTTTTCAGCCTCTCTCCATTAAGAATGATGTTGGCCGTTGGTTTTGTGTAGATGCCCTTTATTATGTTGAGAAATTTCCCTTCTATACCTATTTTATTGAGAGCTTTTATCAGGAATGGGTGTTGGACTTTGTCAAATGCCTTTTCTGCATCAATTGAGATGATCATGTGATTCTTTTCTTTCCTTTTATTTATGTGGTGGATTACATTGATTGATTTTCTAATGTTGAACCATCCTTGCATACCTGGTATGAATCCTACTTGGTTGTGGTGTATTATTTTTTTGATATGATGCTGAATTCTATTGGCTAGAATTTTGTTGAGAATTTTTGCATCTATATTCATGAGAGATATTGGTCTGTAATTTTCTTTTTTTGTGACGTCTTTCCCTGGTTTTGGTATCATTGTTATTCTGGCTTCATAGAATGAATTTGGAAGTGTTGCTTCCTCTTCTATGCTCTGAAATAGCTTGAGTAGTACTGGTGCAAGCTCTTCTGTAAATGTTTTGTAGAATTCTCCAGTGAAGCCATCTGGGCCAGGGCTTTTTTTTGTTGGGAGTTTTATTAATTACCTTTTCAATCTCTTCTCTTGTTATGGGTCTGTTCAGATTTTCAACATCACATTGTTGTAGTTTGGGTAGGCTGTGTGTTTCTATAAATTTATCCATTTCCTCTAGGTTTTCAAATTTGTTGGAGTATAGTTTTTCTAATATTCTGTTATAATCCTTTTTATTTCAGCTGGGTCTGTTGTCATGTCCCCCATTTCATTTCTTATTTGGGTTATTTGTGTCCTCTCCTGTTTTTCTCTTGTCAGTCTGGCCAGTGGGTTGTCGATTTTGTTGATTCTTTCAAAGAACCAACTTGTGATTTTCTTGATTGTTTCTATTGTTTTTCTGTTCTCTATTTCATTTATTTCTGCTCTGATCTTTACTATTTCCTTTCTTCCGGTGGTTGTGGGCTTTTTTTGGTTTTCTCTTTCTATTTGTTTGAGTTCTGTAATTAATGTTTTGATTTTGTCCCTTTCTTCTTTTTGGATATGTGCATCTGAGGACTGCCTTTGCTGTGTCCCAAAGGTTTTGGTATGATATGTTTTCATTCTCATTTGATTCTAGGAATTTTTTTATTCCATCTCTAATTTCTTCTATTACCCACTGTTGTGTAAGCAGGGTATTATTCAGTTTCCATGTAGTTGATTTTGTTTCCTTGCTCTTTCTATTGTTAATTTCTACCTTGATGGAATTGTGGTCAGAGAAGATACTTTGAATTATCTCAACGTTTTGGATCTTGTTGAGGATTGCTCTGTGGCCTAAGATGTGGTCTATTCTGGAGAAAGTTCCATGTGCATTGGAAAAGAATGTGTACTTCGCAGCGGTTGGATGGATTGTTCTATATATGTCTGTGAGGTCAAGTTGGCTGATTGTGGCGTTTAGGTCTTCTGTATCTTTGCTGAGTTTCTTCGTAGTTGTTCTGTCCTTTACCAAGAGTGGTGTGTTGAAGTCTCCTACTATTATTGTGGAACTGTCAATTTCTCTTTTCAGTGTTGTTAGAGTTTGTTTTATGTATTTGGAAGCCCTGTCATTGGGTGCGTAGATGTTTATTATGGTTATGTCTTCATGATGGATCGTCCCCTTAATCATTATATAGTGTCCTTCTTTGTCTTTTATGGTAGATTTCGTTTTAAAGTCTATTTTATCTGAGATTAGAATTGCCACTCTTTTTTGGTAGTTGTTAGCTTGATATATTTTTATCCAACTTTTGACTTTTAATAAATTCACATCTTTGTTTCTAAGGTGTGTCTCTTGTAGACAGCATATTGATGGATCCTGTTTTCTTATCCATTCTGTGACTCTCCGTCTCTTTATGGGTGCATTGAGTCCATTTACATTCAGTGTAATTATTGATAGATGTGAGTTTGTTGCTGTCATTTACTAGTGCTTTTTCTTGTGGTGCTGACGTTTTCTTTGTTCTTCTTACTCTCTTGTGCTGAGTTACTTTCGTTTGTGAAGTTTTGTTTTTTTTTTTTCTCATTTCTTTTGTTTTTGTAGGTTTTGTTTTTGCCGAGACTTTATGTTTTTGTCTTTATTTTTATGAGTTGGTTTGTTAACTTTCTTTGTGGTTACCATGAATTTTACCCTTATCTTTCTAAGTTTGAAGCAGTCTACCATTACTTGGTATCGCCTTGCCTTCCTCTCCATTAGAAGGTTCTATACCTAGGCCATTTATTCCCTCTTTTATTGTTTTGATGTTGTTGTCATTTACTGATTAACTGCTCTGATTCCCTGTTGGATTTCTTTTGGTTTTGGATAGTCCTCGAGAGTTCATTTCCTAGATTGGTATCTGGCTTGTATGATCCTGTGTCGTAGGTTCTGCCTGTGAGCTGAAGCTGTTTGTCCTCAGATCAAAGAACTCCCTTTAATAATTCTTGTAGGTTTGGTTTGACTTGTATATATTCCCTTAATTTCTGTTTATCTGGAAATGACCTAATTTCACCATCAGATCTGAACAAGAGTTTTGTAGGATATATTATTCTTGGCTGACAATTTTTTTCTTTCAAGATTTTATATATGACATCCCTTTGCCTTCTTGCCTGCATGGTTTCTGCCGAATAATCTGAGCTTAGTCTTATCGTTTCTCCTCTGTATGTGACTTCTTGGTTTTCTCGAGCTGCTCTCAGGATTCTTTGTTTGTCTTTGGTTTTGGCGGGTGTGAATATGATATATCTTGGTGAGTTTCTTTTGGGGTCTCTTCTATATGGGGTTCATTGAGCTTCTTGGATGGCCAGCTTTTCATCTTTCATGATATTGGGGAAGTTTTCTGTCAGCAGTTCCTCAATGATCCTCTCTGTGTTTTCTGTTTTCTCCCCATGTTCTGGAATGCCAATCACTCGAAAATTTTTGCTTTTAATTGTGTCCCACATAACTCTCAGGGTCTCTTCATTTTTCTTTGTTCTTTTTTCTGAGTTTTCCTGAAACAGAGTTGTATCCAAGTGTTTGTCTTCAATTCCAGTGATCCTGTCTTCCACCATTTCAAATCTGCTTCTCAGACCTTCTATGACACTGTCCATTTCTGAAAGCTTGTTGTTTATCTTTTGGATTTCTAATTGTTGTTTTTGTATTATTTCTACTTGTGAATTTATTTTGGCATTTTGTTCCTGCATCATCTTTTTGAATTCTTCCAATTTTTTGTCTGTATTTTCCATGAATTTGTACGTTTTTTTCTCATGTTTGTCAGCTTTTTGCCTCAGTTCTTGGAAAATTCCGAGTATTAGAGATTTGAATTCCCTGTCAGGTACTTCTACTGCATTTTCTTCCACAGGAGAGTTATCTGGTGTTTTAATTTGGACGCCTACTGGTACCATCCTGTTCTGTTTTTGTAAATGTTTTGATATTGTCTGCTGTTTCTGGGGTATTCAGTAGTTAGTTTTCAGTTAGTTTTCACATTTATTGATTGTAGAGTTGTTTGTTTCATCCCTTTTTTTAAAAAGAAAGAATTTGAGTATGTCTGAGCAGGCAGACTGCGTGCTCTTTGTTGTTTGCTCGTCTGTGCGCTCAATACTTTTCGCCTCCTTCTCCAACTGGCAGGGTCAGTCACTCAGATATGGTACAGCAGGGCAGGTCTAGCCGAAGAGGAGCCACTGGGACAGGTTGTTTGTGGCACTCACTACAGCCACCAGGGCAGGTCGGTAACAGGTGCTGGGCAGGTTCCAGTGGGCTGTGCCTGCACGGCTTGGTGGTGTGACGTCAAGCGCATGGTGCAGGTAGGCAGGATGCAGCGGGGAGATGGTTATGTGTGGAGCTAAGCTGGATATGGGAGACAGGAGAGAGGAACTGGAGCCAAAAAGCATACAAACAAACAGAAAAGAATGCTAGGGGAGCTTGCCGTTGGAATGGAGAGATGAGAGACTATGAAATGGAGAAAAACAGAAAGGGGAAGAGGAAGAAAAGAAAAGAATGAACAAATCAAAATCAGAAAGGTTAAAGAACTGCAAAGTTCCCAGGGATCCCACCGATGCAGCTATGAGGTCTGGGGAAGTCGCCCTCAGGTGTCGCAGCACAGCCTGGCCAGAAGGCAGAGAGGCATACAACGCCTGGTATTCAGGGATCAGAAAGAGAAGGAAGATATAGAGAGACGAGAAACTGAGCAATGAAGAAAGACAAAAGGGAAAAAGAGGGAAAAGAAAACAAAATTAAAAAAAAAAAAAAACAACGTAAAAAGAAATGCACTCAGGGATCCCTCTGCACATCTTTGGAAGCCGAAGGCAAGTCTCCCTGGTACGCAGCTCCCGCCTGGCCAGAAACAGCTCCCAACTCAAGAAAAGGAAAAGAAAACAGACAAACAATTCAAAATGAAGAAAAGCCCCAGGATCCCACCAGCACGGTAGCCCAGACCGGGATGCAGCTCCACACTTGAATGGAGCGCCGCAGCCCCTCAGGAAAAAGCAAAGATGGCGCACGGAGCCAGGCACTTGAGCGAAACGATGGGGAGGCAGTGAGAGGCAAGCAAGAAATCCAAAGAAGCAGAAAAGAAAAAAAGAAGAAAAAAAAAGCAACACCAGCAGCCAACAAATGGCACTCAGAGAGTCAGCCAGTGCGGGCTGGCGCTCTGGAGCCCCTCAGGAAGAAGCAGAGATGGTGCACGGAGCGAGGCACTTGAGTGAAAGGAGGGGGAGGTGGCGAGAGGCAAGTGAGAAATCAAAAGAAGCAGGAAAAAAGAAAGTAACACTAGCAGCCAACAAATGGCACCCAGAGAGCCACCTGCTTGGGTGTGTGGAATCCAAGCAGCCGGTGCTTCCCGGTCAAGAGACTGTGGTTGCGGGAAGCAGAGGAGCCTGAGCCGGGGTGAAGAGGGGTGGGGGTTGGGAAAGCGCACACCGCAAATTACCAGCTGTTTTGTCTCCCACTGGACGCTCCATGAGGCTGCTTTCTCATATCCCTGTTTGCTGGTCTCCGATAGGAGTCCCAGATGGTGGATCCGCGCTGCGTTAGCTGGTAGGGGAACTCTGCATGAATCTCTCCTCGCTCTCCGTTCTGTTTCAGTATTCTCACTCCATTTGGTGCTCGGCTGAGTTCTTTATCTCTTCATTTGATGTTCTAGGGTTTCAGGTATGTTGCATTCTCTGTTTGGCTTAGTTTTTCGGATCTTTGCTGTGGAGGGACCGCGTGGTGCTTCTGCCTAGAACGCCATCTTGCCGGCCTAGCAACATATTTTAATTCAATTTATGACAGGTAAGCCTTTCTGAAACATGTACATTTCTGAGAGATCATATATTTTGACATTACACTAAATAAAAAATGTGTCTTAGCTTGGACTACCTCCAAATGCAGATGCCTACTGATATGATGAGTTTGTAGGGACCAGGAAATAGTCATAACCCCAAATTTAGTGAAAAACTTATCATAGCTTCTGTTGGAAGAATCTTCCACCTGCTGGGACAAAGAACCTCTGATCAAGCGGAGCCTAACTTTGTGAGGATGGGAAGTACAAATTCTCCAAGTAGGTTTCTGGAAGTGATGCTAGGCAGCTATGGTTAAATAGCCATTGATGTAACATAATCAGAACCTCAGTCACAACTGGGGTCCATCAGTTCACCAAGAACTGCTTTGCATATGGTAAATAGTTTCCTACTGTCGTTGATATTCTGGCCTTGCTTTACAACTCTTTTGAGGCATGTGAAAAACTACACAAAGCACATTTATCCACCATGGATACCTGTAACAAGATACTTGTAGCACCTGTAGATATTCTAGACCTATGTCTTAAATCCAGAACAGCTTATACTGTATCCTGGTCATACTACAAAACCTACTGTTTGTTCTCTAGGCCCCACTGAAAGCTAGTATCTTTTTGCATCATTCAATAAATACTTTTCAGAAGTATGCCATACATATAGTCTCCAAAATCCAAAGAAACCAACCAAGTAGTATGTCTCTTTCATTGGGTAGAGATTCAAGGTACCACAACTTGACCTTTGTCTTTGAGGAAATGTCACAGTATGCTTGAAAACATTGGATTCCTAAACACTTCTTTGATGGGGCAGAACCTTAATCTTTGTAGTATTTTTCTCCCACTTAATGGGAGAAACTTGGTGTGTGTATAGGTGTGTGTGTGTGCATGTGTTTTAAAAATGTAAAATATATTTGTATTTTATATGTGACCCATGTATCTTATATGTGACTTATTGATCACCAGAATCAATCAACTATATGTTATGAATATAATGAAGTAGCTTGATGTTCTTCAGAAAGTCAAGAAAATAAAGATCTCTGAGGATCATACTGTGACAGAAATCATGAAAGTTAATATAGCCTAGGGCATCACAGTGAATACATACTACTGTCTTTCTCACCATAAAGGGACTTGCTTTTAATCTTTCTTAAGAATAGGGATTGAAGAGAAAATGACAACTGGTTAGTAACTATATACCAAGTGCCATAGGCACAATATGAGCAGCTACAGTAGTAAGCACAGGTGAGGTTGAGTGGATTTGAGGCAGTGCAGCAAAAGCGTCTTTTACAGAGGACAAAACTGACTTCCAATAAAACAGATGTGCATTTTCAGTTTGGTGCTTGTTTGACATTCTTTCAAAACCCTTAAAGTCAAGTCAAATACTGCATGTTTTACTCATGTAGAAAATTAATGATAGAGTGATGGCAAAGATATATGTGGTAGATATGTATGTGAATATCTATACACAATATTATATATATATGGCATAGTAACTGGCATAGAGTAGATGCACAATAACGGAGTCAAGAGGAGAAATTTATTTTCACATTTAAGTGGACTTTTTCAGCCATTGCAAATAAGTGAATTGAGATATTTAATTTCTAACTATTATAGGTTATCTTTCTCTTATTTGCAAATAGGCTTTCTTTTTTCTTAAGATACTTAAGGTACTCATATATAAACAATACAAGTTGAGCTGACGCATTCAGCTAGTATGAAGTAGAGTGAGATACAGAGAATCTATTTGTTGCTCTTTTATTATCACTACTAGTCATAAAAATCCATGACTCTCCAGCTTCTGTCATGTTTCCTCTGAATCTATTTCGCATCAAGTGGTATTCAACCAAGGACCAGCTTTCTGACTCAGCATGAAATTCTTAGCCTGCCTTGCACACTGCTTCCAATTATCTCCACCTTTACTACTCAGTTAGCCAAGCTTAAGTGATTTCCCTTGAAACCAAAGTCATGCAGTCAGAGCTACTCAGTGAAATATCATCTTACCTTTGCATCTTTTTCCTTTCGGTTAAAACTATGGATTGAAAATGAAAAATTTAAACATCTTTCTTCATATAGTGCTTTAACTACTGTATGTATAAATTAATTAAAACAAATATTCCTAGTTGTACATGTTTGCCATCTCTCCTTCCCTATGATAAATCCAGTAATGATGGATTAGTTTGAACCTGACCAATCCTCCTGCCAAGAATAACTTTAAAATCTAAATTTCAAACAAACAAGCAAAACAAAAACATCTGAAGCTGTCAAAGTACAACCAAGGAAGCCAGAAAGGTGCAAAATGCTGTACGGAATAGAAATCACTAAGACAAATCTCATATTGTTTACTGATTTTCTACACATAGATTTGCTAGTTAAACAGAACAAGTCAAATGATCAAGCAGAAAGAGATGAGAGATTTCAGCAGTTTTTTTTTTTTTGTTTTGTTTTGTTTTTGGTGCTAGGGAGATAAAGATTTTAGTTCATTGGAAAAGGCAGTCACAACTCGAAGGGCCAAGAACCAGAGAAAAGGATGATGAAACAAGTATTCTCTTTGCAGTATTTGACTGGAACAAAGACATACAAAAGGGTAGTGGTAATGGAATATGCACACCCACACACACCAATACATATACATATGTGCGTATGCATATGTACATCTATATATCCCATTACCACTGAGTAAATTCTGACTCATGGCAACCCATGTGTGTCATAGTAGAACTGCTCAGTAGGGTTTTCAGTGGTTATAATCTTACAGAAAAGGAACCCTGATGGTATAGTGGTTAAGCACTCAGCTGTCAACCAAAAGGTCAATTGTTCAAACCCACCAGCTGCTTCACAAGAGTAGGATATGGCAACTTGCTCTTCCTTAAAGATTACAGCCTTGGAAACCCTATGAGGCCTTTCTACTCTGTCCTATAAGATTGCTATGAGTTGGAATTGACTCAACAGCACACAACAACAGAAATCTTATGGAAGTAGATTGCCTGGTCTTTCTTCTGTGGTGCTGCTGGGTGGATTCAAACTACCAATCTTTGTGTCAGTAGTTGAGTGTAAGCCGTTTGTGTGTATGTGTTTCCATTTCTTGAAATTTTTAAGACGCTGGGAGGTTATTTGCCAAAGCCACACAGCCATTTCTTGAAACGTCTGAGATTCAAATCTGGCTGACTTGAAGGCCACCGTACTTCCCATTGCAAAATCTGACTCCACATTTATTATGTAGTATCAGGGATTTTTTTTTTTTTTTTTTTTTTTGTCTGAGATTTATTTTACAGCAACTTTTATTTTTGCAGATAGACAATTTTCACAGGGGGGGAAGAAAAAGAATAAGCATGGCAGAGTGATGAAAATTTTCAGAATCTACCTTCTCTAATAGCTAAAAATTAGCAAATAATATTGAAATTAACCAAAAATGTATCAGCAGCAAATTACAAGGAAAAGAAAACTTCTAATGACAAAAAAAAAGAAAAAATTCAAAAATTGGAAGCTGAGGAATAAAAGATCCTGGATCAGAAAAGAGCAAGGCCCTGAGTGACGCTCATAGGAGTCTTATGCATGGAGTCACAGAGCCCTGATCGTTCTCACAAATACCCATTGAGACTAGAGGAGACACACTACGTGGATGCCCTTCTAGCGTCCTCCTTTCTCTGTTCTGACTGGGATATAATGCATAATGATTTGGGGGAAAGGTGGGAAAAATTATGAGGGTGCGGGTGAATATCCAGGGCGAACTCTCTTTGAGTAAGACACCAGGGCTGCTGCACACCACAGGGGATCTACCCATGAGAACGGGTTTTCCACGTTGCACATTATTTAGAGCACAGCAAAATAATATTACAAGTTTTCAGATCATTTGCATTGACCTTATGTTTATCAGAAACCCAAATTCCTGGCCATCTCATCTTCTGTGACCGCTCCTCATAGAGAAAATCTTTCTTCCTGGTCTTAAACTCAAAATGTGGGTTTAGACCCATTAGGGGCTATAGCACAGCTATACAGGCAGGAGAAAGTAGTTGGTCGGGAGCATCCAGATAACTACCAGACATGGTAGAAAAATACAAGTACCAAATCAGAAATCATAGCAACTTGAACTTTTCAGAACTTTGGATTACTTTATATACTTCTCAGATACGTAAGCCAAACCAAAGTTCCCCTGAAAAGAATGAATCTCATTAAAAATTAAAAAGAAGAATAGAACAGAGAGAAAATGACTTTTAAAGCACTTCTTAAAACTTCCCAGTTCTCTTGGTTTCAGAATATACACTTACTCTCTTTATACTAGATTATCCTTTATTTCCTAAACTTTTAAAATAAGGTGACCTCAGTCTTGCAGGTGGTAAAAATGGAAATTATTGAATAAACATTAGTGTCACAGATGAGAATTGCTCTTTTAAAGTTAAAAATTGTTCTGCTTTATATGCCTTTCCTAAAGCGCATGCACTTCAATTCCCTGTTTGCCCTTTCTTCTATTTTAATATAATTGAGTAAAAGTGATGCTCCCTGGAATACATTCTTTGTGGAAGAAGTTAGATAGCATATACTCACTAAAGACAAGAAAATTCTTGCTAAAATCCTTTATCCAGCATTGAGCTATTCTTTGCACTTTGGAACCTCCCATTTGCTTTGCACTGCAGAACAGTGAACACTAAATGCTTTCTACTAACTCCATAGGGATTCTTTCTTTTTTATTTCAAGGGAAGGGTGAATTTATTTTAACATTGTTTCTATATTCTTCAGAGAAGATGTTTCTCCTTAAATTTTTCTGATGCCAACTCTACACTATGGTTACTAAGTTATTATCTCTAGCCCTGTCCTCTTCCCTGAATTTCAGACTTATATACCCAACTGCTTACACATCTTCATCTGGACGTGGAATTTACATGTCAAATCAACATGTCCACGACAGACTCCCTGGTATTCTCTCCCTACTAATGATCGTCAATCCAGGGTTCCCCCATTTCAGTTAAAGTCACCAACTTTCATTTAGTTCTCAGGTCTCAAACCTAGAAGTTACCTTAATATCCTCTCTTTCTCTTATAGCACACATTTAATTGTCAGCAAGTCATTCTGGCTTTACCTTCAAAATATATCCCAAATCTGATCATATTCACTACTTTTACTTCTGTTGTCACCAACTGAATCTCAATCACCATCATCTGAAACCTAGACTTCTTAATTGGTATCATGGTTTTCACTTTTGCTCCTCTGTAGTCTATTTTCCAGGAGTCCCTGGGTAGCACAGATGGTTAAGTGCTGGGCTACTAACCAAAGGAGCCATAGTGGCGAAGTGGTTAAGAGCTCAGGCTGCTAACCAAACAACTGGCAGTTCAAATCCACCAGCTGCTTCTTGGAAACCATACATCGCAGTTCTACTAAGTCTATAGGGTCTATATGGTTTCTAAGGAGCTGCTGGTAGATTTGAATGGCTGACCATTTGGTTAGCAGCCATAGCCCTTAACCACTGCACCAGGGCAGTTCTACTCTGTCCTGTAGGGTCGCTATGAGTTGGAACCAACTCGAAGGCAACGGGGTTTTAATCTTCACAGAAAAAGACTGCCATATCTTTCTCCCATGGAGTGGCTGGTGGGTTCAAACCACTGGCATTTCAGTTAGCAGCTAAGCACTTAACCACTGTGCCCCCAGGGCTCCTTACTGTATCAGTAGTGGTTCATTAATTGTAACAAATGCTCCATGCTAATTTATGATGTTAATAATAAAGGAAACTTGGTGTAGAGTGTATGGGACCTCTCTGTACTATTTTAACAATTTTTCTTTTAATTTAAAACTGTCCTAAAATTAAACAAGTTTATTTAAAAAACAAAAAGCATCTAAGAATATCTTTATGTCACCTTCATTTCTGATAGGTATTTTCACTGGATTTAGAATTCTGGGTTGATATTTCTTTTATTTCATCACTTTCTGCTGACTTCAATAGTTTCTTATGAGAAATATTCAGTCAATTAAATTGTTTTTCTCCTATACTTAATGCATCACTTTTCTCTGGCTGCTTCTGAGATTTTTCTTTATCTTCAGTTTCAGCAGTTTGGTTGTGGTGCCATCTACATATAAAATGTACATGTATTTCTGCATAACAAATATAACATTCTTCTTAAATAGTACTTGAATCCAAGCCTACTGTTAAACATAGACTGGAACTAATTGATTCATGAAATGAAACGATTAGCTTTACAATATGCTAGGCACTTGACCAGGTCCTGTAGTTATAAAGATAGGTAAGAGAGGCCCATGTCCTTCTTCGTAAACCTGTTAGTCTAGCACTTAAATCAAATAGGAAACAGAATATTTTAGCAATTCTTTCCCTATTATGCACATATTCATCAAAAAAAGTGTAACTATTTTAAATCAGTCACTGTTTTTTTTTGTTTCTTATCACATAGATTCAGAAAAGCCATTAACTAACTCTGCCATTAATAGCTTTGCATTCTAACAAACAATAAAAGGGTTTATTGAAAGGACTCAAGAGAAATATTTGTTTAAAAAAACATGAAATTAATAGCTTTATAATATATAAGAAGGGATTATTGTTTATCTCCTAGAAATGTTGTCATGGTACATCTAAATTAACTAAATATCTACTAATCGATTATTTTTACATAAATAGATTCTGTTCTTTTGCAAAAATTATGTTAAGTTTTTGCAGTAGATGGCAATTATAATGCGTGATTTGGTTTCTGATCTTTCGCATCAAGCTGGTGAAGAAAAAATGAATTAAAATTGGAAAGAAGAATAAATAAATTAGAACACTATATTGGGATCCAGGAGCCCTGTAGGTGCAGTGATTAAGCTTGGCTGCCAACCAAAAGTCGGCAGCTCGAATCCACCAGCTGCTTCATGGAAACCCTATTGGGCACTTCTACTCTGTCCTATAGGGTTTCTATGAGTCGAAATCGACTCAATGGCAACAGATTTATGTTTGTTTTTTTTTTTTTTGGTTGTTGGGATCCAGGTGACCTCGTTCTTGGCAGTTCAACTCTTGCCTTTGAGAATAAATTTACTCACTCTCCACTCTCTCATTTAAAAAGGAAAGGGTTGAACTGGATCTCCTTAAGTTCTTTCAGCTATAATATTCTAGACAGAAATTTTATAGTTTATATACAGCTCCATATAATTAACTACTAGTAACAATAAATAATAGTAAGAGAAAAACCATCAGTACAGTTAACCATTTCTTCTATAGAATATCTAGATTAGTAAAGTGGCTCAGATTCATCAGTATGTCAATATCAATGGCTGGTTAAGCAAGCCACTGATTGGCTTTTAAAAACTACCCTTACCTCTGACTTAAGGAGCCCTGGCACAACGGATCTGAGAAAGAAAGACCTGGCAATTTTCTCCAATAAAGATTATAGCCTAAAGACCGTACAGGGCAGTTCTTTCTGTCACGAGAGATCACTATGAGTTGGAATTGGTTCAATGGCACCTAACAACACCTCTGAGTTGAGTAGCATCACCCAAATCACTCTACAGTGTCCAAGACATAAGAAAGTAAGCAACTAATTGATTTTATTCACATGACAATGGCTAATAATAATATACAGAAAGACAATCAGATCAAACAAGTTACTGATTATACCTGCAAACACATCAGATAAAATCCCAGAAATTATTTATTTTCTATTGACATTTGCATAATTGAAAATTTCAATACGGTATCCTAGTTTAGCAATCAAATGCTACATAAAACAAAACAATTCCTTCATGTAAGATAAGTGGTCCAGTAGTGATTTTTAAGCTAATCAGGCAGTCAAATCTGTAAACATAATTCCTAGTTAGTCTTATTAATCATTCTGTCTATAACTTCCTTTGAGCTCATTTCTTTTGCTTGTTTGTTAATCAAATAACAACATTTATAAATATTATACTAACTCAGACTTCCTATATTTGACTAGTGTGAAAAAGACTCCAAAGTGTCCTCATTTTCTTTATAAAAATCACAAAGACTCCAAATAATGAACTTAAACTAAATACCACAATTACAGAGTGGACAGCTGCCATATAATTACTTATGGGGAAAATGCTATAATGGAGTTTAGAAATTTCTTCTTAACATCCTTATGTAAAAATTATGAAAAATATACATGTTAAAATAGGTACCAAGGTCACCTTACTATTTCTGTACAATACTTCATCAGATATATGTATTGCAATTCTATTCTTGCAGTATGTGGCTGATGTTTGCACTTTCTTAATGGTAACTTTTGATGACCCAAACTTCTTAATTTTAGTGAATTCCAAACTATGAATCTTTTCCTTTATGGTTGTTGTTTTATTTTTCCTGTTTAAGGAAAACTCATTTTTCCCAAAGCCTGCAATGTTATTCTCTTATGTCATTTTCTAGAAGCTTTATTGTTTTATAATTGATTTCAATTGGTTTTTATATATGGTATAAAGTAGAAGTCAAGATTATAGTTTTCTCACAAAATAATAAATGCTGGAGAGGTTGTGGAGAGACTGGAATACTTATACACTGTTGGTGGGAATGTAAAATGGTACAACCACTTTGGAAATCAATTTGGCACTTCCTTAAAAAGCTAGAAATAGAAGTACCATACGATCCAGCAATCCCACTCCTTGGAATATATCCTAGAGAAATAAGAGATGTTACGTGAATAGATACATGCACACCCATGTCCACTGCAGCACTGTTTGTGACAGCAAAAAAGATGGAAACAACCTAGGTGTCTATCATTGGAAGAATGGATAAACAAATTATGGTATATCCACACAATGGAATACTACACAATGATAATGAACAACTTATAACATGGAAGAATCTGGAGGGCATTATGCTAAGTGAATTTAGTCAGTCACAGAGGGACAAATATTGTATAAGACCACTATTACAAAAACTCAAGAAAAGGTTTAAAAACAAAAGAAAACATTCTTTGATGGTTATGAGAGTGGGTAGGGAAGGTGAGGGTTACTCACTAACTAGATGGCAAACGAGAATTATCTCAGGTGAAGGGAAGGACAGCACACACTACAGGGGAAGTCAGCACAACTGGACTAAACCAAAGCTAAGAAGTTTCCTGAATACAATCAAACATTTTGAGGGACAGAGTAGCAGGGGTAGGGGTCTGGAGACCATGCTTTTAGGGGATATGTAGGTCAATTGGCATAACAAAGCTTATTAAGAAAATGTTCTGCATCCTACTTTGGTGAGTGGCGTCTGGGGTCTTAAAAACTTGCAAGTGGCCATCTAAGATGCATCAATTCGTTCCAACCAACTGGAGTAAAGGAGAATGAAGAACAACAAAGACACAAGGAAAGTGTTAGCCCAAGAGACAGAAAGGGCCGCATAAACCGAGACTTCATCAGCCTGAGACCAGAAGAACTAGATGGTGCTGGCCTACCACCAATGACCGCTCTGACAGGGAACACAACAGAGTCCCTGATGGAGCAGGAGAAAGGTGGGGTGCCGAACTCAAATTCTAGTAAAAAGACCAGACTTAATGGTCTGACTGAGACTGGAGGAACCCCAGAAACATGGCCCCCGGACTCTCTATCAGCCCAGAACTAAAACAATTTCTGAGGCCAACTCTTCAGACAGGGATTGGACTGGACTGTGGGACATAAAACGATACTCATGAAGAGTGTGCTTCTTAGCTCAAGTAGATACATGAGACTAAATGGGCAGCTTCTGTCTGAGGTGAGATGAGAAGTTAGAGAGGGTTTGGAGCTGGTTGAATGAACATGGGAAATCAGAGGTGGAAGGGAGGAGTGTGCTGTCACAGTATGGGGAGAGCAATTAGGGTCACATAACAAAGTATGTATAAATTTTTGTATAAGAGACTAACTTGAAATGTAAACTTTCACTTAAACTACAACAAGAAACAAAAAAAGACTATAGTTTTATATATGGTTGGCCATTAGAAATATTTAGTTTAAAAAAGAATCCTTTTTTCCATCTATTTCTACTTTTTGATATAAGTGAAAGGACCCACGTGTGATTTGGTTTCTGAACTCTGTTTCTAAACTTAATGTCTGATAGTGTAAGTCCTCCAAATTTGTTCTCTCCCTTCTAGATTGTCATGGTTATTTTTGACTCTTTGAATTGTCATATATATTTTAGAATAAGATTGGTGATTTCCACAAAAAAAAAAAAAAAAAGACTATTTTTGTTGGGTTTGCATCGAATCTATAGATGAAATAGAGGAGAATTTATACCTTAAAACATTGAAAATGATACATTCCTCTATTTCAGATTTGTTAGTGAAAGTCTTGCACAGCTTTCATAGGTAATTCCCCTGTGTAACACACTTAAAAAAATGCAAATGGTATCACTTTAGATTTCTATTACTAATTGTTTGTTGGTCATATGCAAAATGTTATTGCAATATAATTTATAACACAAAAAATACATCCATTTTAAGCGTAGAGTTTTATGGATTTGACAAATGTATACATTTACGTAGCTACCACAAAATCAAAATACAGAACATCAGCATTACCCTAAAATATTTTCTTGAGCTCCTTTTCCTTTAACCCTTAATATTACCTCAGTTTCAGGCAACTACTAATCTGCCTTATGTCCCTGTAGGCTAGAGCTGACCTTCCTAGAATTGAATATAAATAGAATCATAGTCTATGTCTGGTTTCTTTTGCACAATATCATGTTTTTGTTTCATTTTGTTCAGTTTGTTGGTGTTGTTGCTGTTTTGTTCCGGTTCTAACATTATCTTACAAAATCTTTCAAACGTAGAAAAGTTGAAAGATATTCATAGTAAGCACATCTAAACTCTGCAAGTAACACTTTAATATACTTTTTCATATATCTAGCCATTTATCCATCACTATCCATCCATCAATCCTTTCCTGATGCATCTGTGAGTAAACTGCAAATATCAACACACTTTTTCCCGAATACTTTAGCATGCATATTGTGAACTAGAGTGCAGTATTTGTCTATTGGTTGTTTGTTTTCCCTTTGAGTTAATGTTGTTGTCAGCATTAATATTTAATTAATATTTACCTACAATTGAGTGCATAAATTATAATCTCATGATTCAATAAATTCTGACAAAGGCATACACTTAGGTTATCCAAACTCATTTCAAAATAGAGATCATTCTCATCACACCAGGAATTTTCTTTATTTCCCTTTCCCAGTATATCCCTGCCACCTACTTCCAGAAAATCATTAGGCTATTTTTTTCTACACCATAATAGTTTAGCCTATTCTAGAACTTCATGTAGATAAAATCATGCAGCACATATTCTCTTTATGAAAGATAAGCAAAATATATTTCTCATTTATACATATTATAATTGGACCTGTAATAGAAAATCCTTTATTTTTTTTTTAATTCGATAGTGAAATATTGTTGGGCTATTGAACAAAATTTTTTGAATTCCCTACTCATGAAGTTAGGGATGGGGAGCATGAGAAACTTCTAGCATTTGAGCTTTATCTAGGAGTCCTAATTCTAGCTTATTGCCTGACTTGTGTGTAGCCCCAAGACAATGTTTCCTCTTCCCTACTAGATTTCAAAACCAATAAATTTTATATGGGGACTGATTTTATCAGACTTTAATCTAATTTACTTGGATTTGAATTCCTAATACATTTATACCATTTCATGAAGATGCGTGTGACTGTGTGTGTGTGTATGTGTTTGTATTGTTTTTGCTTTAACTTAGATGTGTACTTAAAAAGTGAAGTTGTTGAGTT
The DNA here is from genome assembly GCA_030035585.1 of Dugong dugon. NCBI lineage: Eukaryota > Metazoa > Chordata > Mammalia > Sirenia > Dugongidae > Dugong > Dugong dugon. Next base: position 33,352,861 of record CM057475.1, on the reverse strand, counting down.
TTACCCCTCATTTCAATTTAGAAGTGGAAACCTTGTTTACACTAATTTCTAGGCCTTCACATTGTTAAAAGATCATAATATCAATTTCTAATATTCAAGTAACAGGTTTTTTTTTGGCTATCTACAGTTGTCCCAAATAGAAATGTGGAGACATTCTAAAGGAATTAACTTATAAATTTATTATCTCTATTGAGTCAGATTCGACTTGATGACAACAGGTTTGGGTTTGGTTATTATCATTTTTGCCCAGATTTGTTAAAATAATATTTGTTCTCCCTTTAGAAAGTAGTGACCAAAATCAGAAAACATAACATTAGGAACAAGCATATTGTGATGAGGGAGAATTAAGTACATGTTGATTCAGATTAGGGAATCCTACTTCAAAGAAGAGATTTTTATGGTACATATTAATGGTAACCTGGAGGTAGGAAGAAGATACTTTGAGAATTTGACACAAAAATATGGAGGAGGAAGATGATTGTGAAAGTAATTTACCAAGAAAATTGTCACAAAAGATAAAAATAAATGACATGTTAATTTTGTCTAAGCTGGTTATGATAGGATACGATAAATACGAATAAGACAATTTAATGATTAAAAATGGAATGACTATTATATTGTGAAATGTATGTATATGTATATATAATTATACATTATAATTTTATATCTATAAAAAGCCTTTCAAACTGTGGGTGCAAATCATGATATATGAGTATTTAAAAATGTTTTAAGTTTTAAGCCAAATTTTTCTGGTCAGTTAGATAAAGAGGAAAAATTTACATAGTTGATTGACAGAATCAAGATTATAAAACCATATTATATTTATATATGCTTCTGGACATAACTGTGAGATGAACTAAGGTTATAGTAGGAGCCCAGCCAAGTTGAAAAAAAATAAATAAAACATTCTGGGCAAAGACTGAACTGTACAAGCACCACTCCAGGTTGTCCAGGTTATAGCGACCCTTCCCCACATTAACAAGGTTATACTGTATTGAGATAAATAATAGGCATGTCAGGAGCCCTGGTGGGCAATTGTTAAGCACTGAGCTGCTAACCGAAAGGTCAGTGGTTAAAACCCACCCAGTGGCTCTTTGAAATAAAACACCTGGAGAAATTCTGAAAAGATTTCAGTCCTATGGGGCAGTTCTAAAAGGAGCCTTGGTGGCACAGTGCTTAAGCTCTCAGCTTCTAACTGAAAGGTCAGTGGTTTGAACCCACCAGCTGCTCCACAGGAGAAAGATGTGACAGTTTGCTTCAGTAAAGATTACAGCCTTGGCAACCCTATGAGGCAGTTCTGCTGTGTCCTATAGGGTCACTAGGAGTTGGAATCAATTCAAGGGCACATAACAACAGGTAAATAAACTGAGAAAACAGTAAATAGTAGCTGGTTTTCTTGTGATCTAGCTAGATCTATCCTGATGGAAAGTCAGGGTAAGAATTTGGGGAGGGGGGATGGGGATATGTGAAGTGGACCAAGGATGAGATCTCAAGGGATGGGCGCAGTTGTAAAAAAAGAGATCATACTGAGCCTGCGTACATGAGACTTGCTTGGGTGCAGTGTAGATGTATTATTCCTTCCATGAATTTGAACACCAAAAAAAAAAAGGAAGTTGCCATTGAGTCAATTCCGACTCATAGCAACCATATAGCCATTTCAGATTAACCAAGTAGTTTTGTGGCTCTTTGTGCCCCACTTATCTGCCTGTTAGTGCTGTTACAAGGAAGGAAACCTGGCCTGAGAATAGAAATCACTCTCCTGTGTGAATTGCCTGGGAATTATAGCAAGCTTTGCAATATGTTGCTTCAGGTGCTCTCTCAGATCTTTCATTTAGTTAAAGAGGGTCAAGCCCCGCTTAAGGAGGGAATGGGGAAAGAATGGGAAGTCATTATAGTAAAAAGAAGTGGAAAACAAATCTAGCTTGAGTTTAGGGAAATTGGAGAATTATATTCCAGACAATCAGGCCCTCTAAAGCCCTCTTTAGAAAATTGGTGGTAATAGCTAAGCAACACTATACTAAAAGAATTTATAAAGCATTTATAGAATCCTGCACCTTTCAGCTGGGAGCTTTGATTTCAGGCCTTTGTCCATTGACAGGATGCGCTGATTTCATTCCCATTGTCCATGAGGTGCTTTTACTTTGTTTAAGAACATTTATATGTGACTCAAAAGAACCCTATGGTTTGCATAGTTGGCAAAGTTACTAGCTCCTGTTGTTACTCTAGGACCCAAAGCAAGCCCAAAACAATAGTAAAAGGAAAGAGAAGCTATCTAGCTCTTCTCTCCCAAGCTCTGTTCTTTCCACAGTGGCCATAACTGAAGTACTAGACAATTTCAAAAATGAAAAAAAAAATTTTTTTTAACGGTTGTTCTGTGTTATCTCTTGATAAAGATACAGTGTGGAGAAAAAGAAAGCTTAAAAAAAAACAACTTGTTTCTGCATTTGAAGTTTTCATTTTGTCTAAAGGAGGCAGTTAAAGTGTATTTCTTCATTCTGAGTAACTTGAATCTTTGCATTAACATAATTGTGATTTAATGGGATCACAACTTTAAGGGATAAAACAATATTTTAATGAATTTGTCTTATAAATACAGGCATTTAAATAATAAATATTTTATGTAACTTCCTTTTTCATAGAGAATTTTTTTTTTTAGAAATTCTGATTGATTTGAAATTTGAACTTACTGAAACGAAAAGCTTTTTTTGTAAAGGGCTAGATGGTAAATATTTTAGGCTTTATGGGCCAAAAGTTCTCTAGCACAATTAATCAATGCCCTTGTGCGTGAAAGAAACCACAGACAACATGTAAACAAATGAGCATGGCTGTGTTCCAATAAAACTTCATTTACTAAAACAGGCAACCTACCAGATTCGGTCTATGAACAGTAATCTAATGACCCCTTCTAAAAGGATATGTGAAAATTATTTTTTGTCATTATAAGAACTTTAAATTTACTTAAAATCATTAAAAAACTAAAGCAGAAAATACACCTAAAGATATTATTTAAATGGATCTTTCACCATAGTTTTTTGGTACATTTATATGAGACAAAGAATTATATTGATTATATATGTTTTTGTATCCTGTTTTTCATATTCATCATTATCATGCTTTTTTTCCATATCAATATAATAGGTTATAATGGGTTTTAAATCCTCACTTTAGTGGCAACAATATTAAAATTTAATGGCTACAATCTAATTTTTGTAACCATCACCTATTGCTGAAATTGTATTTTGTTTGCCCAAGTTTCTACCATAATGCAATTGTTACATGTTTTATATAAAATGTTATCACTCTGATTTTTTTTTAGGGTACATTTTTAAGAGTGAAAACATTACTTTTTAGAAAGTATATGACAATTCTTATTTCTACAGTCATGGTCATTGTGTAACAAGAACTTTTCTATCCTTTTTGTTTATATTTTTTTCTAAATTAAGAGAGAGGGAGAAAGAGAGAAAACTTTAACATAACTTCCAATTTCTGAACAGAGTTAAATACCTATAATATATTTTCTTCAATTTCTGGCATGGAACAGAGAATGTTTTTCTTCAAATGACAAAGGCTTATAGTAATTACAACACTTGTTACTCATTGACAGAAAGCAGAACAAATGTTTCTGAAGTTTTCCCATCACAGTAAACTATAAATTACAGGATTTTTAGAGGGCATCAAAAAGTAATAGATTATGTGTCTGGTTGCTAGGAATCTTAGCAGGCATCTAAGTAATACCACACTGCTCGAGGATTCCGGTGCTAAGTAAATCTATGTAATACCAATCATACTTTACAGCATAGCAAACTATTGGACAGTGCTTTCCCATTGTTAAAAGAATTCAACGTAATTTCTTGACTACATTTTTTGTGTGGGGGGCAAATTTAGTGATTAAATACAGATGTATCAGCAAAAGTAAGAAATAACTCTAAATAAGACAGCACATACATATGAATACATAATTCCCATAAATTTAAAACTCCCAGTAGCAATCCTAATAAATTCAGACTAGAAAAGTACCTGGCTCTGGAATATAACTTGAGTAATATATTCATATAATAGTCTGACCTACACATAAACCCAATGTGACTTCCATAAATATGAGGTTATGAGACTAACCAAAGTCATTTTTATGAATAGAAACCTCCAAATATTGGACTTGGATTGCTCATTTTTAACTTCAGAAACATTTCACCAATAGAATTGTTCAAACTTCTTATCCAAGGTGGTAACTCCAGTTTTCAGCATTTGAAGAAAGCAATCTATGCCTACATGAAATAGACTATTCTATGTATCCTATACCAAAAACCATACCAAACCCATTGCTGTCCAGTCAATTCCAACTCATAGCAACCCTAGAATCTAAGTTATTTTTATTGTTACCATTTTTTATTTTGAAAATTTTCAAACAAACAAAAAATATGAACACATAGTACCACAAATATATGTGTGCTTATCACCTAGATTAATTATTATTTGCTTTATTTATCTATATAGCTATAAAGTTTATTTATTTATTTTTTTGGCTGAGTGAGTCATTGAAATAAATTGCAGATTCTATTAACACTTTATGCCAAATAATTCAACTTCTACACATAAAACTAGGATATCCTCTTATATAACCTCAATATCACTATTGTTTCCAAGAAAATTAAAAATAACTGCTTAATATATAATACGTACTATATTTTCAAAATCTTAAATTGCCCCTCAAATTTAGCTGCTATATAGAAGCAACATTATCTCTTAATATCTTTTAATCTAGAATCCTCTCCCTACATTTACATCTCAGAAGTAAAGATTAGAGAATCTGAAGACATTACAATAAAAACCAGTCAAAATTAAAAGTATACTGTGGAAAAAAAAGAAAAAAAGCAACGGTGAGCTGCGGGAAAACTTCATGTACCCAATAAATATGTACTTGCAGTCCATGAAGGAAAGCAGAGAAAGAGGGTGAGAGAAAAAAAAATTTTTTTTGAAAAAATAGTGGCCAAAAATCTTCCAAATTTTATGAAAAATATAACTTAGATCCAAGAAGCTTCTTAAACTGAAAGTATAAGAAACAAAGAAGAAAAGTGAAGCCAAAGGAAATAATTCTGTAAGCGTTTGTTTTGTGAACAAAGGCACTGAAGGACCTTCTTGTGGACTGTATTTTTAAGGATGTTTGTATAGAAAATAGTCTTTAAAAATAGAGAGAAAGAGAGATATCTGGAGCAGAAGGCAGGCATGCCAATACCTATTATAAAAGATGCAGGATTCCATATAGTGCAACCAACTGCATAAGCATGGATCATATGGTTCTCTCCATGTCATAATTTGGAAATTGGGGCTTGGGACACAAATCCAAATGGATATTCACATGGAAAAGATGAACCTCTGTCTTTATTTCACACAATAAATAGGAAGTCACTCAAAAATAGATCATAGACTTAAACATAAAACCTAAACTTATAAAACTTCAAGAAAATAATTCCAGTGATGTTGGTTAGGCAAAAATTTACTAGGACCATGGCGGGGGGCATATATTTATATAAATTGGACTTCATCAAAATTAAAACCTCCTCTCTACAGCGAGTTCCCATTGCCATGGAAACCAAAGCATTAGGCCAACAGAGATTGTGGCTCCAAGATTGTGACCCCTTTTCTCTCCCCCAGACCCTTGCCTGAGACTTAAAGGATCAGTTGCTTCCTCAACAAATGTGTCCCCTTGTCTGTAGGAAAGAATTTTACTTGGAGTCAGCTTGGCAGCAAGATGCGGCTGTTGCCCCTCGCAGATTGCCCACACTTTACCTCAACAGCTTGTCCCGTGTGCTTTCCCAGCTAAGACCTGCAGCCCTCAGTCAACGGTCTCTCGCAGATCGCCAGCAACCTGCACATCTGCTGTGGTATGGCCACCACCAACAAGCTCATGCTGTCCAGCAACCTGACAACCACAGTCATCAGCATCTTTGTGGAGGCGGTAGACACTTATAGGAGGACATCCAGTACCAGCAGGTGCCTGTGGCTGAGGTCTTCGTCTTGCCTCTAACGCTTCATTGAGCCCATCGCTGACCATGTCCACAGCGTGGAGACGAGGCCACCCTCTGCCTTTGCCTGCCTTATGAAGCACCACCCATGACACTATTGGATGCCCACACTTGGACCAAGTCCTGCGGGCACAACATTTGGCCCCACAACAGCTTTTGGGAGCAGCTCATCCTCTGTAAGTTCCAGCTGTTTGGCAAGAACACAGTGCACACAGTCAACTCCCAGATGGATGTGATCCCTGACGTCTGTGGGAGATCCGTTTCAAGATTCTCCTGTGAATGTTCAGACTAGCCTGGCACCCGGGTCAGAGGTGCAGATCTGCCGTTGATCCTCCACCAAGATCTGCACGTGAACATTCTACTTTTGTTGATACAGAAAACCACTTGTGGCCTTGTATAAGGTCAAGAGAAAAGGAGGGTTGCTGCAGACTTTAACCTTGTAAACAGGGACGGATTACCCAAGAAGCGACCCCATCTGTGTTTACTTACTAATCAGTAGTGCACTACAGATTAGTAAGTAAACACAATTAAGGGAAGTGGTTAAGTGTGTGGCTGCTAACCAAAAGGTCGGCCGTTTGAATCCACCAGCCGCTCCTTGGAAACCCTATGGGGCATTTCTACATTGTCTTATAGGGTTGCTATGAGTCGAAAATTGACTCCACAGCAATAGGTTTGTTTTTTTGTTTTTTGTTTTTTTTCGGTATTCCTTGCTTACTGTAAACTGGTGCATACCATGCTTACTGGTTAATTTGCCCCTGCTTGTAAATCATATCTTTAAAGTCACTAAATGTAAAATGGTGAAATAAGTTTCTTACCCTGTGAGTTGAAGATTATGGCTGCTGTGGCCTGGCCAGAGAGGAGGGGGAGGCAGGTGGTGCCCATCTCAGATGGACCTGCCAGCTGCTATCGACACATGTGGCAGGTCTGGAATCCTGCAGCCCTCCCCCAGGCCCACTAACCCCTTGAGCAAGTCAGCCAGAATCCTACCCGGTTCTTCAGAACCCAAAGCCAGAGTCTTAGGCATCATGGCACCTCCTACGTTTCTACAGTTAGTGCCAACCTACTGGATAGGCGGCCTTCAAGTGGTGCTTCTGGAGCCCTGGGAGCCTCAGGCCACTCCTGCTTCCACCTTCAACCACAGCAGCTCAGTTCTGGTTTTCTAGATTGAATTTATACATAAAATAGTTTTCAAAGAAAATATTCCACTATATAAAACCTAATATATATATATATATATACACACACACACACACACACACACACACACACACACACACACACACACTTTTTTTTGAGTGTTGTCCTAGACGGCAAGGTCTCAAGGTGCCCTGGACAGCCCCCACCAGCCTCTGGTGAAAATTCTCTACTCCAGGATGCCTCTGAGAAAGAGCAGGTCTGACTTGGGGCCTCAGAGGTTCCTCTCATGGATCAAGGCTCAGGAAGCTGAGTTTGCAGGCTGGAGCCCATCTCTGCCACCTCTGTCACTTCCTCTCCATGTGACCTGGGGCCACTTAGAGTCTCAGTTTTCTCACCTGTCAAAGAAATTACAGCCCTTCTCTAACAGGGTGATTGTGAGGATTAACTACAAAAACACAACCGATACAGCGCCATGGGTCCAGAGTCCAGGGGAGGCCATATTTCCTTTCCCTTCAAACTTACCCCCACACTCACTTCTACAAAGGAAGTGCCCAGGGGAATAATATGAGGGGAAAAAAAAAGAAGAAACTCACTCTAGACTGATACTCTCATTTTACAGACAGAAAAACAGGTTACAGAGCACAAAGGCTAATGTGGCAAAGCCCCATGGAGTCAACTTTCTGGCAGAAACCCAGATGGAAATTTCTTTTAACCCTTTGGTGACCCAATTATATTCTGCTTTGAATTTTTTGTTGATACTATGTGTTTTTATTAATGGAAGCATGCTGAATCACTGAGTGTGTCTGAAGTTTTGGTAGGTAGTATGGATTTTTTTTTCTTATCCCCTCCCACAAGCCAACCCTAAGTGTTTAGCAGTACATATAATATAAAGTACCATTATTATACCTCAGAGTCTTCACTGGGGTCTATTGGTACATATGTGTAACAAATAAAAATCTTCAAAATTTCTCTTTTTCCTAATAAAAATCCAGACACCTCATACAATAGCATGTAAAAATAGTAATTTGGGGCACATGTCCACGTATTCTGTTTCCAATAGCCTAAAGGCCCCTGCCTTGAGGCAGCACACACTGTCATTGGTACAGCAGCTTCCCAATAAACCCCAGAGGTCAAAAAATTCATGGTTGCTGTATGTACTACCAGGCCCAAAAGGATTTTAAAGCATATTTTTAAATAAATGTATTTGGATATATATTTTTCATTTTTTTAATTTATAAACTAGCATACCATAAAATTAACTTTTTTTAGCTATACAGTTGTGAATTTTAACACATGGATAGATTCATGTAACCACCACCACAATCAGGATACAGAGCAATCCCATCACCCCCCAAAATTCCCTCATGCTTCCTCTTGTAGTCAAACCTTTGCCCCATACCAACCTCTGGCAAACACTGATGTGTTGTTTGTCCCTGTAATAGATTTGTCTTCTCTGGAGTGTCATGTTGATGTAATCCAAATGATGTGGTCTCTGGAAACTGGCTTCTTTCACTCAGCATAATGTCTTAGAGATTCGTTCATGTTGTTGCTTTTTATGACTGAGTAGTATCCCCTTATATGGATGTACCACAGTTTTTTGTGTTTTAACATTCATCCCTTGAAGCGTATTTGAATCGTTTCCAGCTTTTGACAATTATACAGCTGCTATAAACAACAACAACCAAAAAAAAAAAAACCCAAATTAGAACTTTTAGCTCTTTGGAAAACACCATTTAGAAAATGAAAAGCATGCTATTGTTGGGCGAAAATATTTGCAAGATATATATCTGGTAGAAGACATGAATCCAGAATAATTACATATTATCATGTATGTTTATTATTGAATTATAATAAAGAACAATTACAACTCAATTAAAAAAAAGAAAACCAGTTTAAAAAATGGGCAAAATTTTCAAACGTGCTTCATGAGGGAAGATATTCGAATGACCAAATAGCACATAAGATGCTAAATATCACTTTAATCAGGGAAATGCAAATTAAAGCCATGATGAGATAACACTGTAGAATTGTTAAAATTGAAAAGACTCACAATGTCAATTGCTGGCAAGGATGCAGACAACTGGGAATCTTAAACACTACTGGTGAGAATATATAATGGTACAACCACTTTGGAAAATATTTTGGCAGTTTCTTACAAAGTTAAACATGTAGTTCTATACCCATTACCCCCATTGTTGTCTAGTGAATTCTGGCTCATAGTGACCCTATCAGACAGAACAGAACTGCCCTATAGGGTTTCCAAGGCTATAATCTTTACAGATTACAGATTTCTTCAAAAAGAACATTTCAAGATCTATCCTGAAGTACAGTGCTTTCAGTGATAGGATAATATCCATATACCTACAAACCAAAAAATAAACAAACCCATTGTCGTCGAGTCGATTCTGACTCATAGTGAATCTATAGGACAGAGTAGAACTGTCCCATAGGGTTTCCAAGGAGCAGACAGTGGATTTGAACTGCCAGCCTTTTGGTTAGCAGCCATAGATCTTAACCACTACACCACCAGGGTTTATACACCTACAAGGAAGACCAGTTAATACAACTATTATTCAAATTTACACATCAACCACTAAGGCTAAAATTGAGGAAACTGAAGATTTTTACCAACTTCTGCAGTCTGAAATTGATTGAACATGAAATCAAGATGCATTGATAATTACTGGCGATTGGAATGTGAAAGCTGGAAACAAAGCAGAAGGATTGGTATTTAGAAAATATTGCCTTGGTGATAGAAACGATGCTGGAGATCGCATGATAGAATTTTGCAAGACCAATGACTTCTTCATTGCAAATATCTTTTTTCAATAACATAAATGATGACTATAAACTTGCACTTTGCCAGATGGAATACACAGGAATCAAATCAACTACATTTATGGAAAAAGACGATGGAAAAGCTCAATATCATCAGTCAGAACAAGGCCAGAGCTGACTTCAGAAGAGACCATCAATTGCTCATAAGCAAATTCAAGATGAAGCTGAAGAAAATTAGAGCAAGTCCATGAGAGACAAATATGGCCTTGAATATATCCCTGAATTCAGAGATCATCTCAAGAATAGATTTGATACGTTGAACACTAATGACTGAAGACCAGAGGAGTTGTGGAGTGACATCAAGGACATTATACATGAAGAAAGCAAGAGGTCATTAAAAAGACAGGAAAGACATAAAAAAGCAAAATGGATGTCAGAAGAGACTCTGAAACTTGTTCTTGAACATCAAGTAGATAAAGCAAATGGAAGAAATGATGAAGTAGAAGAGCTAAACAGAAGATTTCAAAGGGCAGCTCAAGAAGACAAAGTAAAGTATTATAATGAAATGTGCAAAGACCTAGAGTCATAAAACCAAAAGAGAAGAACACACTCGGCATTTCTCAAACTAAAAGAACTGAAGAAAAACTTCAAGCCTCAAGATGTAATACTGAAGAATTTTATGGGGAAAATATTGAAGGACATAAGAAGCATCAAAAGAAGATGGAAGGGATACACAGAGTCACTGTACCAAAAAGAATTGGTTGACGTTCAACCATTTCAGGAGGTAGCATATGATCAAGATCTATGGTACTGAAGGAAGAAGTCCAAGATGCACTCATGGCATTGGAAAAACAAGGCTCCAGGAATTGGTGGAATACCTATTAAGATGTTCCAACAAATGGATTCAGTGCTTTAGAGGCTCATTCATCTATGTCAAGAAATTTGGAAGACAGCTTCCTGGCCAACCAAATGAAAGAGATACATATTTGTGTCCATTCCAAAGAAAGGTGATCCAATAGAATGTGGAAATTATCAAACTATGTCATTAATATCACACACAGGTAGATCATTCAAAAGTGGTTGCAGCAGTACATCAACAGGGAACTGCCAGAAGTTCAAGCTGGATTCAGAAAAGGATACAGAACAAGGGATATCATTACTGATGTCAGATGGTTCTTGACTGAAAGCAGAGAATACCAGAAAGATGTTTACCTGTGTTTTATTGACTATGCAAATACATTTGACTGTGTGGATCATAACAAATTATGGATAACATTGCAAAGAATAGGAATTCTGGAACGCTTAATTGTGTTCATGACCAAGAAGCAGTCATTTTGAAAAGAACAAGAGGATATTTCATGTTTTAAAGTCAGGAAGGGTATGCGTCAGGGTTGTATCCTTTCAACAAACTTATCTAATTTGTATGCTGAGCAAATAATACTTGTAGCTGGACTATATAAAGAATAACAGGGCATCAGGATTGGAGGAAGATGCATTAACTACCTGCAGTATGCATATGACACAACCTTGCTTGTTGAAAATGAAGAGGACTTGCAAGCACTTACTGATGAAGATCATAAACTATAGTCTTCAGTAAGGATCGCACCTCAACCTAAAGAAAATAAAAAACCTCACAACTGAACCAATAGGCAACATCATGGTAAACGGAGGAATGACTGCAGTTGTAAAGGATTTCATTTTACTCGGATCCACAATCAATGCCCATGGAAGCAGAAGAAATCAGAGGACGTATTGCATTGGGCAAATCTGCTGCAAAACACGTCTTTAAAGTGTTGAAAAGCAAAGATGTCACTTTGAGGATCAAGGGGCGCCTGACCCAAGTCATGATATTTTTAATTGCCTCATATGCACGTGAAATCTGGACAGTGAATAAGGAAGATCAGAGAAGAATCGATGCCTTTGAATTACGATGTTGGCAAAGAATACTGAATATGCCATGGACTGCCAGAAGAAGAAACAAATCTGTCTTGGAAGAAGTACAACCAGAATGCTCCTTAGAAGCAAGGATGGTGAGACTTCGTCTTAGGTACTTTGGACCTGTTATCAGGAGGGATCAGTCCCTCGAGAAGGACATCATGCTTGGTAAAGTGGAGGATCAGAGAAACAGAGGAAGATGGATTGACACAGCGGCTGCAACAATGGGCTCAAGCACAGCAAAGAGAGTGATGATGGTGCAGGACAGGGCAGCATTCCGGTCAGTTGTACATAGGGTCCTTGTAAGTCAAAACAGACTCATTGGCACCTAACAACAACAACAATCGTTACAGAAGCTGACTGCCACATCCTTTTTTTTTTTTTATCTTCATATATTGATACATTGATTTACTAATTTTTTTTTTTTTTATATATTTTATTGCACTTCAGGTGAAGGCTTACAGAACAAATAGTTTCTCATGAAACAGTAGTACACATGTTGTTTTACGACATTGGTTAACAAACCCACAATATATTAACCCTCTAAATTCTCAACCTTTTTTTCTTTTTTTGGTGAAAATACACATAGCCAAAGATACACCATTTCAAAAATTTCTACATATACAGGTCAGTGACATTGACTATGCTCTTCCAATTGTGCTATTATACTCACTTAAGATGAAGGCTTGCAGAACAAAATAGTTTCTCATTTAACAGTTTCTACAAATGTTGCCCTATGACAATTGTTAACAATCTCACAACACATCAACAATATCCTTATACAACCTTGTGTTCCCTATCACCAGCTTCCTTGTCCCTTCTGCCTTCTGGCCCTTGTCACTGGACTGCTGTACCTGATTAGTCTCATTTAGTTTTACCAGGCTGTCTGCTCTCAGGCTGAACAGTGAACCTCGGAGATAACTTCACCACTGAGCTAAAAGGGTGTCTGGGGGCCATACTCTCGAGGTTTCTTCAGTCTCCTTTAGGTCAGTAAATCTGGTCTTTTATTTCATGAGTTAGAATTATGCTCTACATCCTTCTCCAGCTCTGTCCAGAACCCTCTGTTGTGATCCTGGTCAGAGCAGTCAGTGGTGGTAGCCGGGCACCATCTAGCTGTACTGGACTCAGTCCGGTGGAGGCCTCGGTAGCTGTGGACAGTTAGTCCTTTGGACTAATCTTTTCCTTGTATCCTGTTCTCTTCATTCTCCCTTGCTCCCGAAGGGATAAGACCAGTGGAGTATCTTAGATGGCTGCTCACAGGCTTTTAAGACCCAAGACACTACTCACCAAGGTAGAATGTAGAGCATTGACTTTATAAGCTGTGTCATGCCAATTGAGCTAGATGTTCCCTGAGACCATGGTCCCCACGGCCCTCTGCCCAGCAATTCAGTCCCTCAGGGAGTTTGGATGTATCTATGGGGCTTCCATGACCTTTCCTTGTACAGGTTGTGCTAGTTTCCCCTGTATTGTGTACTGTCTCACGCTTCACCCAAGATACCACTTATCTATTGCCTATTTAGTATTACCCCCCCCCCCCATCCCTGGTAACCAACAAAGATAGTTGCATTTTGCATGTGAACTTTATCATGGGTTTTTACAATAGAGGTCTCATACAATATTTGTCCTTTTGTGATTGACTTATTTCACTCAGCATAATGTCCTCCAGTTTCATCCATGTTATGAGAGGGTTCACAGATTCATTGTTGTTCTTTCTTGTTGTATAGTACTCCATTGTGTGTATGTATCATAGTTTGTTTATCCATTCATCTGTTGATGGGCATCTAGGTTGTTTCCATCATTTTGCTATGGTGAACAATTCTGCCATGAACATAGGTGTGCATATGTCTATTCGAGTGATGACTCTTATTTCTCTAGGATATATTCCTAGGAGTCGGATTCCTGGATCGAATGGTATGACTATTTCTAGCTTTCTGAGGAAGCACCATATCATTTTCCAAAATGGTTGTATCATTTTGCACTCCTACCAGCAGTGCATAAGAGTTCCCATCTCCCCACAGCCTCTCCAACATTTGTTATTCCATTGTTTTTGATTCATGCCAGTAATGCCGGGGTGAGATGGTATCTCCTGGTGGTTTTAATTTGCAATTTTCTAATGGCTAGTGATCACGAGCATTTCCTCAGGTGTCTGTTGGCGGCTTGAATGTCTTCTTTGGTGAAGTGTCTGTTCATTTCCTTTGCCCATTTTTTAATAGGATTATTTGTCTTTTTGTTGTAGAGGTGTTGGATTTTTCTTGTAGATTATGGAGATTAGACCTTTGTGTGACTTGTAACTTTTTTCCCAGTCTGTAGGTTCTCTTCTTACTCTTTTGGTGAAGTCTTTTGAAGAGCATAGGTGTTTGATTTTTAGAAGATCCCAGTTATCTAGCTTATCTGTTGGGGTTTGTGCATTGATGGTTATGGTTTGTAACCTGTTAATGCCATGTATTAAGGCCTGAAGTGTTGGTACTATTTTTTCTTCTATGTACTTTATAGTTTTAGGCTTTATATTCAGGTCTTTGATCCATTTTGAAGTAGTTTTTGTATGTGGCATAAGGTATGGGTTCTGTTTCATTTTTTTGCAGATGGATATCCAGTTTTGCCAGCACCATTTGTTAAAAAGACTGTCTTTTCCCCATTTGATGGACTTTGGGCCCTTGTCAAAGATCAGGTGACCGTAGGTGGATGGATTTACATCTGGGTTCTCAATTCTGTTCCATTGGTCAATGTATCTGTCGTTGTACCAGTACCAGGCTGTTTTGACTACTGTAGCTGTATATCGGGTTCTGAAGTCAGGTAGTGTGAGTCCTCCAACTTTATTCTTCTTCTTCAGTAGTGCTTTACTTATTCGGGGCTTCTTCCCTTTCCATATAAATTGAATGATTAGTTTTTCCATCTCTTTGAAGAATGTTGTTGGTTTTCGGATTGGGATTGTGTTGTATTTGTAAATTGCTTTGGGCAGAATTGACATTTTCAAAATGTTGAGTCTGCCTATCCATGAGCATGGCATGTTTTTTGCATTTATGTAGACCCCTCTTGGGTTTCTTGCAGTAGTGTTTTGTAGTTTTCTTTGTATAGGTCTTTTACATCCCTGGTCAGATTTATTCCTAAGTATTTTATCTTTTTACGGGCTATTGAAAATGGTATTGATTTCCTGATTTCCTTTTCATCGTTCTCCTTATTGGTGTATCGGAACCCAACTGATATTTGAATGTTTCTTTTGTATCCTGCCCCTCTGCTGAATTTCTATTAGTTCCAGTAGATTCCTCGTGGAGTCTTTACGGTTTTCTATGTATAGTATCATATCATCTGCAAACAGGGACAGTTTAACTTCTTCATTACAAATTTGGATGCCCTTTATTTCTTTTTCTTGCCTTATTGCTCTAGCTAGAACTTCCGGGACAATGTTAAATAGGAGTGGTGATAAAGGGCATCCTTGTCTTGTTCCTGTTTTCAAAGGGAATGTTTTCAGCCTCTCTCCATTAAGAATGATGTTGGCCATTGGTTTTGCATAGATGCCCTTTATTATATGTTGAGAAATTTCCCTTCTATACCTATTTGATTGAGAGTTTTTATCAGGAATGGGTGCTGGACTTTGTCAAATGCCTTTTGTGCATCAATTGAGATGATCATGTGATTCTTTTCTTTCCTTTTATTTATGTGGTGGATTACGTTGATTAATTTTCTAATGTTGAACCATCCTTGCATACCTGGTATGAATCCTACCTGGTCGCGGTGGATTATTTTTTTGATATGATGCTGAATTCTATTGGCTAGAATTTTGTTGAGAATTTTTGCATCTATAGTCATGAGAGATATTGGTCTGTAATTTTCTTTTTTTGTGATGTCTTTGCCTGGTTTTGGTGTCAGCGTTATGCTGGCTTCACAGAATGAATTTGGAAGTGCTGCTTCCTCTTCTATGCTCTGAAATAGTTTGAGTAGAACTGGTACAAGCTCTTCTGTAAATGTTTTGTAGAATTCTCCAGTGAAGCCATCTGGGCCAGGGCTTTTTTTGGATGGGAGTTTTTTTTATTACCTTTTCAATCTCTTCTCTTGTTATGGGTCTGTTCGGATTCTCAACATCACATTGTTGTAGTTTGGGTAGGCCGTGTGTTTCTAGAAATTATCCATTTCCTCTAGGTTTTCAAATTTGTTGGAGTATAGTTTTTCATAATATTCTGTTATAATCCTTTTTATTTCAGTTGGGTCTGTTGTCATGTCCCCCATTCATTTCTTATTTGGGTTATTTGTTTCCTCTCCTGTTTCTCTTTTGTCAGTCTGGCCAGTGGTTTGTTGATTTAGTTGATTCTTTCAAAGAACCAAATTGTGGTTTTGTTGATTCTTTCTATTGTTTTCCTGTTCTCTATTTCATTTATTTCTGCTCTGACCTTTACTATTTCCTTTCTTCCGGTGGTAGTAGGCATTTTTTGCTGCTCTCTTTCTATTTGTTTGAGTTCTGTAGTTAATGTTTTGATTTTGTCCCTTTCTTCTTTTTGGATATGTGCATCTATTGCTATAAATTGTCCTCTGAGGACTGCCTTTGCTGTGTCCCAAAGGTTTTGGTATGATGTGTTTTCATTCTCATTTGATTCTAGGAATTTTTGGATTCCATCTCTGATTTCTTCTATTACCCACTGATGTGTGAACAGGGTATTATTCAATTTCCATGTAGTTGATTTTTTTCCTTGATCTTTCTAGTGTTACTTTCTACCTTGATAGCATTGGTCAGAGAAGATACTTTGAATTATCTCAACGTTTTGGATCTTGTTGAGGATTGCTCTGTGGCCTAAGATGTGGTCTATTCTGGAGAACATTCCATGTGCATTGGAAAAGAATGTGTACTTTGCAGCGGTTGGATGGAGTGTTCTATATATGTCTATAAGGTGAAGTTGGCTGATTGTGACCTTTCGGTCTTCTGTATCTTTGCTGAGTTTCTTCTTAGTTGTTCTGTCCTTTACTGAGAGTGGTGTGTTGAAGTCTCCTATTATTATTGTGGAACTGTCAGCTTCTCTTTTCAGTGTTGTTAGAGTTTGCTTTATGTATTTTGGAGGCCTGTCATTGGGTGCGTATATGTTTATTATGGTTATGTCTTCATGATGGATCCTCCCCTTAATCATTATATAGTGTCCTTCTTTGTCTTTTATGGTAGATTTTGTTTTAAAGTCTATTTTATCTAAGATTAGAATTGCCACTCCTGCTCTTTTTTGGTAGCTGTTACCTTGATATATTTTTATCCTACCTTTGACTTTTAATAAATTCACAACTTTGTTTCTAAAGTGTGTCACTTGTAGACAGCATATTGATGGATCCTGTTTTCTTATCCATTCTGTGACTCTCTGTCTCTTTATGGGTGCATTGAGTCCATTTACATTCAGTGTAATTATTGATAGATGTGAATTTGTTGCTGTCATTTTGTAGTGCTTTTTTTTGTAGTGCTGACGTTTTCTTTGTTCTTACTCTCTTGTGCTGAGTTACTTTTGTTTGTGGATTTTTTTTTCATTTCTTTTGTTTTTGCTGAGAAGTTTTGTTTTTCGTCTTTATTTTTATGAGTATGTTTGTTAAATTTCTTTGTGGTTACCATGAATTTTACCCTTATCTTTCTAAGTTTGAAGCAGTCTCCCATTACTTGGTATCACCTTGCCTTCCTCTCCATTAGAAGGTTCTATACCTATGCTGTTTATTCCCTCTTTCATTGTTTTGATGTTGTTGTCATCCATCGATTGACTGCTCTGATTCCCTGTTGTATTTCTTTTGGTTTTGGATAGTCCTCGAGAGTTCATTTCCTAGATTGGTATCTAGCTCGTACGATCCTGCGTCCTAGATTCTGCCTGTGGGCTGAAGCTGTTTGTCCTCAGATCGAAGAACTCCCTTTAATAATTCTGGTAAGTTTGGTTTGACTTTTACATATTCCCTTAGTTTCTGTTTATCTGGAAATGACCTAATTTCACCATCAAATTTGAACGAGAGTTTTGCAGAATATATTATTCTTGGCTGACAATTTTTTTCTTTAAAGATTTTATATATGTCATCCCATTGCCTTCTTGCCTGCATGGTTTCTGCCGAATAATCTGAGCTTAGTCTTATTGTTTCTCCTCTGTATGTGACTTCTTGTTTTTCATGAGCTGCTCTCAGGATTCTTTGTTTGTCTTTGGTTTTGGCGAGTGTCAATATGATATGCCTTGGTGAGTTTCTTTTGGGGTCTCTTCTATATGGGGTTCATTGAGCTTCTTGGATGGCCAGCTTTTCATCTTTCATGATATTTGAGAAGTTTTCTGTCAGCAGTTCCTCAATGATCCTCTCTGTGTTTTCAGTTTTCTCCCCCTGTTCTGGAGTGCCAATCACTCGTAAATTTTTGCTTTTAATTGTGTCCCACATAACTCTCAGGGTCTCTTCTTTTTTCTTTGTTCTTTTTTCTGAGTTTTCCTGAAACAGAGTTGTATCCAAGTGTTTGTCTTCAGTTCCCCTGATCCTGTCTTCCACGGTTTCAAATCTGCTTCTCAGCCCTTCTATGACATCATCCATTTCTGAAATCTTGTTGTTTATCTTTTGGATTTCTAATTGTTGTTTTTCTATAATTTCTAGCTGTGAATTTATTTTGGCATTTTGTTCCTGCATCATCTTCTTGAATTCTTTAAATTTTTTGTCTGTATTTTCCATGAATTTGTCTATTTTTTTCTGTTTGTCAGCTTTTTGCCTTAGTTCTTGGAAAATTCCGAGTATTAGAGATTTGAATTCCCTATCAGGTACTTCTAGTGAATTTTCTTCCACTGGAGAGTCATCTGGTGTTTGAATTTGCATGCCTCCTGGAACCACCCTGTTCTGTTTTTGTAAATGTTTTGATATTGTCTGCTGTTTTCGGGGTATTCAGTAGTTATTTTTCACGTTTATTGATTGTAGATTTGTTTGTTTCATCCCTTTGTTTAAAAAGAAAAAAATTTGAGTATGTCTGATCAGGCGGACTGCATGCTCTTTGTTGTTTGCTCATCTGTGCGCTCAATACTTTTCATCTCCTTCTCCAACTGGCAGGGTCAGTCACTCAGATATGGTACAGCATGGCAGGCCTAGCTGAAGAGGAGCCACTGGGACGGGTTGTTTGTGGCACTCACTATAGCCACCAGGGCGGGTCGGTAATCAGTGCTGGGCAGGTTCCAGTAGGCCGTGCCTGCACTGCTTGGTGATGTGATGTCAAGCTCACGGTGCATGTAGGCAGGAAGCAGCAGGGAGATGGGTAGGTGTGAAGCTAAGCTGGATATGGGATAGAGGAGAGAGGAACTGGAGCCAAAAAACATACAAACAAACAGAAAAGAATGCTAGGGGAGCTTGCCGTTGGAATGGAGAGATGAGAGACTATGAAATGGAGAAAAACAGCAAGGGGAAGAGGAAGAAAAGAATGAACAAATAAAAATCAGAAGGGTTAAAGAACCGCAAAGTTCCCAGGGATCCCATCGATGCAGCTATTAGGTCTGGGGAAGTCGCTCTCAGGTGTCACAGCACAGCCTGGCCAGAAGGCGCGGAGGCATACAACGCGTGGTGTTCAGGGATCAGAAAGAGAAGGAAGATATAGAGAGACAAGAAACTGGGCAATGAAGAAAGACAAAAGGGAAAAAGAGGGAAAAGAAAACAAAACAAATAAAAAAAAGTATACAAAAGGCCCCCCAAAAAAAACAATGAAAAAAGAAATGTCCTCAGGGATCCCTCCGCACGTCTGTGGAAGTCGAAGGGGAGTTCCTTGCCACGCAGCTCCACCTGGCCAAAAAGGGCTCCCAACTCAAGAAAAGGAAAATAAAACAAACAAAGAATTTAAAACGAACAAAAGCCCGGGATCCCACCAGCGGGGACGCCCAGTCCGGGAAGCAGCTGCACACTTTAATGGAGCCCCACAGTCCCTCAGGACGAAGCAAAGATGGAGCTTGGAGCCAGGCACTCGAGCAAGAGGAGGGGGAGGCGGTGAGAGGAAAGCAAGAAATCAAAAGAAGCAGAAAAAAAGAAAAAAAAAAGAAACACCAGCAGCGAACAAATGGCACTCACAGAGCCAGCTAGTGCGGGCTGGTGTTTCTGGACAAGAGACTGTCCACAGGAAGCAGAGGAGGCTGAGTGTGGGTGAAGGAGGGTGGAGAGTGGGAAAGCATATATCACAAATTGCCGGCGCCCTGGAGCCCCTCAGGAAGAAGCAAAGACGGCGCACGGAGCCAGGCACTTGAGTGAAAGGAGGGGGAGGTGGCAAAAGGCAAGTGAGAAATCAAAAGAAGTAGGAAAAAAAAAGCAACACTAGCAGCCAACAAATGGCACCCAGAGAGCCGCCTGCTTGGGTGTGTGGAATCCAAGCAGCCAGCGCCTCCCGGTCAAGAGACCATGGCCGTGGGAAGTAGAGGAACAAACGAACAAAAGCCCCAGGATCCCACCAGCACGGCAGCCCAGGCCGGGAAGCAGCTGCACACTTGGATGGAGCCCCGCAGCCCTCAGGAAGAAGCAAAGATGGCACTCAGAGCCAGGCACTCGAGCAAAAGGAGGGGGAGGCAGCGAGAGGCAAGTGAGAAATCAAAAGAAGCAGAAAAAGAAAAGCAACACTAGCAGCCAAGAAATGGCAACCAGAGAGCTGCCCGCTTGGGTGTGTGGAATCCAAACAGCGGGTGCTTCCCAGTCAAGAGACTGTGGCCGTGGGACGCAGAGGAGGCGGAGCCTGGGTGAAGAGGGGTGGGGGGTGGGAAAGTGCACACCACAAATTACCACTGGATGCTCCGTGAGGCTGCTTTCTCGAACCCCTGTTTGCTGGTCTCTGATAGGAGTCCAAGATGGTGGATCCACGCTGCATTAACTTGTAGGGGACCCCTGCATGAATCTCTCCTCGTTCTCCATTCTCTGTCAGTATTCTCACTCCATTTGGTGCTCGGCTGAGTTCTTTATCTCTTCATTTGATGTTCTTGGGTTTCAGGATTGTTGCATTCTCTGTTTGGCTTAGTTTTTCGGATCTTTGCTGTGGAGGGTCCGCGTGGTGCTTCTGCCTAGAGCACCATCTTGCTGGAACTCTCGCCACATCTTTTTCCTTTGGAGCTGCTGATGGGTTTGAACCTCTCTGACCTTTTGGTTAGCAGCCAAGTACTTAACCACTATACCACCAGGTCTCCTTATAGTTACCATATTGCCCAGCAATTCTACCCCGATATATTTACCTAGGAGAAATGAAAACTTATGTATTCATAAAGACTTGTATGAAAAATTTTTATAGTTGCTTTATTCTTAATAGCCAAAATCTGGAAACAACCTAATGTCCATCAATGAGTGAATGAATAAAAATAATGTGTCATATTCATACAGTAGAATATTACTCAGCAATGAAAAGAATTAACAATTGACACATGCATTAGTATTAAATAGTAAAAAGAAGTCAAGGAGAAAAGGAAGCATACTCTATAATCCCATTTATATGAAATGCTAGAAATTTACAAAATAATCTACAGTGACAGAAAGGAGTTCAAATGTGGTTTGGGGTCTGGAGCTGGGAATAGAGAGTGACAAGGGACAAACAAAAATTTTTCAGGCAACGGAGGTGATTGTAGAGGTGATTGTGAAGGTGAGTACATCAGTAAATGCATTTAACAAATCCTACCGAATTTTCGAATTACAATGGAAAATCATTTTCAATATAGTTGATAAAATATATAGTAATGTATATTAATATATAAAAATAAAAAATGAAGTAAAATAGTTTACTTACCAGATATTTCAACAGGCTTTTAAATGCTAGTAAAATGAAGAGCTTGATTCAGTTGATAGGGAGGTGAAGAACAACAGGATAGAAGTATTAAGATAGGGGAGAGCATTTAGCTTTAGTCATGGAACCAGGGCAACCTCTGTGAGAGAACTGTGGAAGAAATTGTCTCACATTTTAAGGGAGAAAAGAGAAGGAAGTCTCCATTGTTTTGCAGTAGATAATACATATTATCTGGTCATAAATCTTGGCATTTATTTTTATAACCCATATTTAATTTTCTCTTGTTTACTGTGTTTATTAACAAGACTTGCTGCTCATAATTCAAAATCTTTAAAAGTAGGTTCAAAGCCCTATGCTTGCACATTCCCCAGAGTAAGGCTTTAATTCACTGAAGTGTATTAATGAATAGCTATTAGGTAACTTTGTAATCTTATAATAAATTTCAAAGAGCATGGTTTATTTATTTTCTTTTTAACCTACCCACTTATCTTAATATTAAAGCAATAGTTACCAATTTATCCAGGTCTACATAACAAACTTGATATTGCTATATCTCCTTTCCTCAATATGTCTTTCAAATGCTGTTACTTGACCTAAAAAGTAAAAATTAATCTTTCAAGCTAAGTAGGATACATTTAAGGCGATCAGATTAAAGTTTAAAAGTTGGTAATAATTTACATTTGTTCAAACATCTCTTTGGTTATTAAAGCATATAATGAGGCAGGATTTCTTTATTATTGAAAAATGATATCATCTGTTTACATGTGTAAGAGTTTGTGTTACTTGCTACTGCATCTAGATAAATTAGAAGATTGCACTATTATTATCACTAATAATATAATTTCTCTAATGTTAATGATGTGTGTCACCTCCTAAAATAAAAGAGATGATTAGTTTCTGTTTTGTGATGGCAAATACATTCGATTGTTTTCTCTCTCTCTCTTTCCCTCTCTTGGCCCATTTTCCTCTTTTGCCACTCATATTTTACGTCTATCCAACAGAAATAAAAAACTCAGTGCTGTGAATTTTGGAATTCATTAAATGTTAAAATCAAGTTAATATCTCCCCCCTCCCCACCAATATCTTAAACTTTCCTTCCTTTTGTCTTCAAATGTTAAGAAGGAAACTAACTAGTGCTTTACGCATGTTTGTTGTTGTTGGGTGCTGTTGGGCAGATTCCAACTCATAGTGACCCCATGCGACAGACTAAAACTGCCACATAAGGTTTTCTAGGCTGTAATCTTTATGATAGCATATAATCAAGAACAAATGGTAATGAAGGAAGAAGTCCAAGCTGCACTGAAGGCATTGGTGAACAACAAGGCTCTAGGAATTGATGGAATACCAACTGAGATGTTTCAACAAATGGATGCAGTGCTGGAAATGTGCACTTGTCTATGCCAAGAAATTTGGAAGACAGCTACCTGGTAAACCAACTGGAAGAGATCCAAATTTGGGCCCATTCCAAAGAAACGTGGTCCAACAGAATGCAGAAATTATCAAACAATATCATTAATATAACACACATGTAAAATTTTGCTGAAGATAATTAAAAAACCATTGCAGCAGTACATTGACAGGGAACTGCCAGAAATTCAGACAGGATTCAGAAGAGGACATGGAATGAGGGGTATCATTGCTGATGTCAGATGAATCATGGATGAAAGCAGAAAATAACAGAAAGATGTTTACCTGTGTTTTATTGACTATGCAAAGGCATTCAACTGTGTGGATCATAACAAATTATGGATCACATGGCAAAGAATGGATATTCCACAACACTTAACTGTGCTCATGAGGAACCTCTACATAGACCAAGGGGCAGTCCTTTGAACAGAACAAGGGGATACTGCATGGTTTAAAATCAGGAAAAGTGTGAATCGAGTTGTATCCTTTCACCATACTTATTCAATCTGTATGCTGAGCAAATAGTCCAAGCAGCTGGACTATATAAAGAAGAATGCAGCATCAGGATTGGAGGAAGATTCATTAACCTGTGCTATGCAGATGACACAACTTTGATTGCTGAATATGAAAAGGACTTAAAGCACTTACTGATGAAGTTCAAAGACTACAGCCTTCAATACCTAAACATAAAGAAAACAAAAATTCTCACAACTGGACCAATAAGAAGCACCATGATAAATGGAGAAAAGATTGAAGTCATCAAGGATTTCATTTTACTCGATCCATAATCAACGCTCATGGAAGCAGCAGTGAAGAAATCAAATAACATACTACTTTGGGCAAATCTGCTGCAAAAGACCTCTTTAAAATGTCACTTTGAGGACTAATGTGGGACTGACCCAAGCCATGATTATTTCATTCACCTCATATGCATGTGAAATCTGTACTATGAATAAAGAAGACCAAAGAAGAATTGATACCTTTAAATTATGGTGTTGGTGAAGAGTATTGAGTATACCATGGACTGCCAGAAGAATGAACAAGTCTGTCTTGGAAGAAATACAACCAGAGTGCTCCTTGGAAGTGAAGATAGCTAGATTTTGTCTCACATAATTTGGACGTGTTATCAGGATGGACCAGTCGCTGAAGAAGAACAACATGCTTGGTAAGGTAGGGGGTCAACAAAACAGAGGAAGACCTTCTACAAAGTGGATTTACACAGTGGCTGCAACAATGGGCTTAAGCATAGCAACAATTATGAGTATGGCATAGAACTGGGCAGTGTTTTGTTCTGTTATACACAGGGTCACTATGAGTCAGAAATGACTGGATGGCACCTAACAACAACAACAATCTTTATGGGAGCAAATCACCAGGACTTTTCTCTTGAGGAGCTCCTGGGTGAGCTTGAACTGCTGACTCTTCCGTTAGCAGCCACATGCTTAACCACTGAGAAACCAGGCCTCATTTTTACCCATGCTAGAAACTGAAAATCCTTTTGAACTCTCTCAAATATTCAGTTAACCCTCCATAATTAAAGCCACATCCTATTGATACTCTATAACATTATTCTCAAATCTCTCTAGTGTGCTCCAGGCCCATGAATACTAACCCTCATCATATTATTGGTTGCATTATTACAACAGCTCTGCAACCATTCTCCTTCCCCTGAAATCAATCTTCCTTTTAGAAAGTGTTCTAAAATACAAATCTCTTCATGTAGGCTTTGCCAACAATAGGTTGATCCTCAATATAATATATAACGCCTCACAACATGGCCCCTTTTAGCTTTGGAAGACTCATTTCCCTCATACCTTGCCCTCTATCAACCCCATTGTTTAAACATTCAGGTTCCATAATGATTTTCTATATACTGCATGCACTTTTTTGCCTCCGTACTTTTTTTTGTGCTTAATGTTGTTTGTTCACTTTTCTACTCATCTTTCAAGGTTGTGCTAAAATCTGACGAGGTGCTGTCCTCCTTCACGGACCATGAGGAATTAGTCTCTGTGTTCTTTTTGTACTTTATGCTCATATTTATTATATAAATTCCCATGTTTCTCACTTATTACACTATAAATGAATGCAAGCTAACCTATATTTTGAGGGGTTAAGGACTGGAAGTTAATGACTGAGATTTTCCACTTTATGATGACTTTGTACTATTTTCATTCCAAAAGCATAACACTTAACTTTCAAATGCTAATGTCACCTATCACTTTCTATGCTTTGAGATCAGAATTCAATGTGTAGCGTGAAGGCTCAGGTATTCACATCACAGTAGAAAAGTCTGAGTGTTTGAAGGAGAGGAATGGAGAATGACTAAAGGCAGGCACTTAATCAAATAAGCTTGATTATTTAAGAAGTGTACACTATGCTAAGCATTTTAATGTATTATATCAATTATTAAATATAGAAAGAACAGTGCTGAAAGAGGAAGTGAGAGCTATCCGATTTCAAACTCAAAATTGCCAGTCCAGGTCTTCTATTCAGTTGTCTCATGTGTTCTTGCGCTTTCATTTTAGGTCAGACATAGGATGTAAGAATGCAAAATGAGCATGCAATCCACTGAAAGAAATTTCATGTAAATATGACTGCATATAAATACAATGCTATGTGAAGTTTATCATAATAAAGGGTAATATAATTGTGACATGCAGGAGCACAAAAGACAAATTATCCACGTCCATGTTGGAAATGTTCATAAATAGGGTAGAATGTGAACTAGGATTCAGAAGAACAGTATTATTTTTCCTTAGAATACAGACATTGTGGTGAGAAGGTAGAAGAGCTGCAAGACCACATGGGATTCATGTAACTACTTAGTATGACAGAATTTTCTATATTTATACCTAGTAAATATGTTTTTATTACATTTGTTAGAGACAGTAGCTTGGCCAAGACTATGGAACTCATTAAAAAAGATAATAGATCTCCCAGCATATGGCATAATGAATCTGTGCTGTGACCACAAGTTGTGAGTTCAGTTTTTATCATGCAAATCATAATCTAACATGAATAAATTAACATAATTTAACTTGAATTTATATTCCAGCTTTTGAGTATCTAGATTGTTTTCTCTCATTTTGTCCATAATCTCATTTACAGAAATAACATCTTTTCAACTGTCCTTTTATATGTTATTTAAACACTAGCTTGGCCACCTGAAAGCATACTTCCTTTAAGGACTCACTGCTATGCATCCCAAGGAGGTTCTCTATCTCTAACTACTCAAAATTTCAATGCACTAAGTGCTAACATATGCATTTTTGCCCTTTACTTCCCCTGTAGGTAGTCATCCCCCTATCTCACCCACCTCCAATGTCCTTCAATTGCTTAGGCCAACTTATATAGTTTGTTGGCTTCCCTCCACCCCCCGTATTTTGTTTTGTGTTTGGGCATTTCGTTTAGTCTTATGTCTATGCCCTCTACAGCAACTGTATATACTTTCTGTCTAGAAATTCTGCTGTTTTTTTTTCACCCTTGATGGCACAGTGGTTAAGAGCTCGGCTGCTAATCAAAAGGTCGGTAGTTCAAATCCTCCAGCCTCTCTTGGAAACCCAATGGAGCAGTTCTACTCTGTTCTATAGGGCCGCTATGAGTTGGAATCAACTCGACGACGGCGGATTTTTATGACTAATGCACCTTTTATGATCATCACAACAGAAGAAGGATAGAACGAAGATGCAGGAGAGTGTGAGTGTATGTTTTTAAAATCTGGTTGGTTTTGTTGCCTTATGAAAAATCCAGATTGGAGATTTCACCTACTCACAAAGAAGTTCCAGGGATTGCTTATTTTAGGAAACAGCACCCCATTCAATTATCTTATAGATATTTGGATAAATCCATTGCCGCTGAGTCAATTCCGACTCATAGCGACCCTATAGGACAGAGTAGAATTGCTCCACAGGGTTTCCAAGGAGCACCTGGTGGATTCGAACTACCAACCTTTTGCTTAGCAACTGAACCCTTAACCACTAAGCCACCAGGGTTTCCAGATTTTTGGATAATAACTTCTTTTTTCTTTTGCTAAGCGCCACACCCATTGTTCTTCATCACTTAGCTGATATATTCACCTGAGCATTTCTAATCCTTTCCCAAGTCCCCAAATGAATTTGGGTCAGACTAGGATCATTCTCTCTCTTAAAAAAAAAAAAGTCTAAAAAAGTGCTTCCTGTTCTTTAAATTCGGTAAGATTAGCACATTTAGAAATAGCCTAACAAAGTTCAGTCTAAAGAAGATTAACGACATTTTCCTTTTTGAATTTAAAAAGCTCACATTTTATTTATCTTGCCATTAATCAATACAAGCATAAATGGCAAGTATACATGGAAACTCACTGTTCAATGGCTTTTTATAAAAATCTCAAAATCTGATTGACATTTTGTGCTATTTTCTCTTCTTACTTATAGCACATTATAACCTTTTGCTTTTTCAGCATTTTTTTTAAGACTTTGCTTATATTACTGGAGAATCTAGTATACTTCATCTATCAGTTCGTAAACTGTTATGCAGTCATGATAAAACTAAAATCAAATCTTTTTCAATACCATATTAGAATGACTTTGGGATGGAATTGCATATCATGTTGCTTAACAAATTACTATCAAGTCGATTCTGACTCATAGTAGGAAAGAGTAGAACTGCCCCATAGGGTTTCCAAGGCTGTAGATCTTTATGGAAGCGGACTGCCACATCTTTCTCCTGCAGAGCAGCTGGTAGGTTTGAACCACTGACCCGTTGGGTAGCAGCTGAGCTCTTAACCACTGCACCATCCGTGTTCCATGTTGCTTAAGGCCGGCATCATTTCTTATTTACTCCTTAAAGTGCCAGGAGATGAAACTATGATTTCTCATATTCAGTTAATGGTTTAATTGATGATATGCATTTAATCATCATATGAGCATGGCATAAGGCAATATCCTTCCTTGATTGATCCCAGTATTCCTTTTATAGGTATGATGTGTATTGTACATGAGGCATTTGAGTTCTTCATAAAAATTGTGAAAGTCAGCAGATACGATGTACTTAGGAACAGATTTAGATGTGGAGTCTTAATGATATTTGTTTTAGGGTGACCTCATTTGATTTTATAATTATCGTATCTTACTTGTAAATGGAAGGAACACTATAATGAAAAAGGAATTTTAAATATCTAGATTAATTAAATATGATATTTTATATTACAGATTTTACAATTTTATAATATAAAATTTTCATGTTTGCAGCCTTCAGCAATCTGTATGAATGAATTTTCTATATGGTGCTTTTTATCTTTTATTAATAATCATAATACTTATATTTTCTGACAGATGTTTCACATTAGGCTACTTTACTCATATTCGATGAACTATGTGCTACATTTTTATAAAATGTATTCCAACAAAATTTTGCTATATTTTAAATATCAGAAGTCACTGTTGGCACATAACATTTACCAACCTAATGCCTGACCAATAAAATTCTTTTCACTATCTCAGTTCACTGTCTCAATATTTAATTAAGCTGACGAAGTTAACTAGCCATTCTCAAATTCCTTAAAAGCTAAATGCCAATAATATCTCCTTCAAATCCCTAAGAATTAAAACCAAAGCCCATAATATCAAAATATAAAAAAAGGAACTTAGTAGGCCTAGATTTAAAATGTCTACCTATAGTGTAGTTGTGATATCTCCTTTAGCCAATAAACCATACACTTGAAACAGTGCTAAAAACTGGCTGTTATGAAAATAAATATTTTTGTCCAGTCAAGACAAGTAATACAACATCTATTACACAAATGCAAATAAAAATTTTTCAGAGAAAAATGTTGATGCCACACTCAGTATACCTACTTACACTTAATTTACATAAAATTATTAACAGACTTGAATCTCTAACTTTTCAGATTGCAGCTAATTCTCAGAAGTGGGCTACTCCTAATGGCAGTACACATGTAACCCTTAAGAAGCGATCTCTGGAAGTAAAGCAGGACACTGAAATTTTACACAGAATTGACACAAGAATCCTAAAATTATCTGTCATAATTAAACATAGTATGAAGCAGTAAAATCTACTTTGCCTTCTAAGGGTGTTACATTTTACTGTTGTTATGATGTGAATAAGAGCCCCAGTGGCACAGTGGTTAAGAGCTACAACTGCTAACCAAAAGGTCAGCAGTTTGAATCCACCAGCCACTCCCTGGCAGTTCTACTCTGTCCTACAGGGTTGCTATGAGTTGGAATTGACTTGATGGCACCGAGTATGACGTGAATAAATAGATTCATTTCTATTAAAGGAAAGCAGTGATAATTAAAATGAGGTGTAGCCAGTTTTACTACTAAAGAAAACAAAGAATTGTGTGAATTCTTTTGGATGATTGCCATAACAAAAGATAACATTTCTGTATCATAAGGATAAAATATATTCTTGCCTATTCATTTAGTCCTAGAATACAAATATGATAACCTCTGTGTATATGCATGCACACGTATGGATACGCTGTCACAAGCAGTTATGTGAGCAAATTATGAGAAAAATAACAGCTATCTTTCAAATCTCAGAGTAATGGAGAATTAAGCTATTATTCTCATGGCTACTTTAATAACAAAAGTAGATCATCAAATTATTAATTTTCTTCTATCATTAAAAATGTATGAAATGACCGAAATGATATTCTGGCTAATTACCAAATCAGATCAGATTTCTTGCATTCTCTTTGGAAAGATCCTTCCTCTCAGCTACTTTGCTCCAAAATTTCTAGCTGCCTAAAAACCAAAAAAACCCAACCAAACCCATTACCGTCAAGTTGATTCCAACTCCTAGCGACCCTATAGAACAGAGTAGAACTACCTCATAGGTTTGTAAGCAGCAGCTGGTAGATTCGACTTGCCGCATTTTGGTTAGCAGCCGAATGCTTAACCACTGTGCAACCAGAGTTTCTCTAGCTGCCTAGGCCTACTCAAACATCAATCTTTATCTCCTTAACTCAGTGAAGCTACTTGTAGAAGCAGACCCAGAACAAGACTAGAAGCAGAACTTGCCATTTCTTAAGGCCTAGGTCTAGAAACTGCCAGAGAATTACTTCTTCCATAACCTATTTATCAAACCACAGACTCTTCCCAAATCAAAAGGAAGAGGAGAGAGAGAGTTCAGTCTCAAAGAAAGGGGTGTCAAAGAATTTGTGGCCATCTTAATTAATCATAACAACTGTGTCTTCATGATCCACTGGGAAATAGTAAACTGCTAGTTTTAAGCTCAGTTCTAAGCATGATGGGACAATGCATTGACTCTCCAGGAAAGTATTGTTAAAAGCTTTTAATTTCTAAAAACTGAACTCATTTAAAAAATTACTACTCTTTATTTTATTAAGCCTCAAGTTTTACAAGAAGTCATATTTTTCTAATTTGCCCATTGTATTATGCAAGGATCAGCAAGCTGTTTTCTATAAAGGGCTAAATAGTAAATCCTATAGGCTTTGTGGATCATACAATGTCACAATTTCTCAGCTCTGTGTGAAAGCAGCCATGGACAATGAGTAAATAAATGGGCAGGACTGTGTCCTAATTATTGTTGTTGTCGGGTGCTGTTCAGTTGTTTTCGACTCATAGTGACCCCATGTATTATAGAGTAGAACTACCCAATAGTGTTTTCTTGGCCATAATCTTTACAGAAGCAGATCTCCAGGTCTTTCAGTTGCAAAGCCGCTGATTCTGTTAGCAGCCAAACACTTAACTGTTACATCACCAGGACTCCTTGTGTTCTAATGTATCTTTATTCACAAATACAAGCAGAGGGCTTCATTTGGCCTGAAGGGTGTAGTTTGCTGACATCTAGGATATAGTAGGAGCCCTGTTGGCTCAGTGGTTAAGACCTTGGCTGCTAACCAAAAGCTCATCAGTTTGAATCCACCAGACTCTCCTTGGAAACCCTATGAGGCAGTTCTGCTCTGTCCTATAGAGTCACTATGAATCAGAATTGACTCCATGGAATCGGGTTTGGTTTGAGGATAGAGTACTTAAGTCTATATGGGGAAATTGTTTTCATTAAGTACTATGAAGCAAAGACAAAGATTTTTCAATTTGTTGAATGACATCACCAACTTGCTGAAAAATCTTGTGCCTAGATGATTTTGCATAAAAATGAATGATTTTATTTTCAGTTAGGTAATTTCTACCAAGATAAGAATAGAAATATAAGTCAAAAAAAGTTTAGCAAAAAGCTTTAAAAAATGTGGCCTTTTATATGAGTCAGAATTGACCTGATAGCACATGACAACACCAACAGTATAGCATATGTTATGGATGAATTATATCCCCACCCACCCAAAACATGTGTTGTAAATCCTAACCTCTATGCCTGTGGTTGGAGCCCTGGTGGCTTAGTGGTTAAGAGCTTGACCACTAATCAAAAGGACAGTGGTTTGAATTCACCAGCTGCTCCTTGGAAACCCTATGGGGCATTTCTGTGTCCTATAGGGTCACTATGAGTCGGAATCCAATCTGAGGCAACAGGTTTGGTTTTCTGGTTGGTATGCCTTGTGGTTATAATCCCATTTGGCAATGGGGTGTCTTTGTTATGTCAATGAGGCTGCATTAGTGTAGGCTGTGTTTTTAGTTTTTTTTTTTTGTATTTTATTGTACTTCAGGTGAAAGCTTACAGAGCAAATAGTTTCTCATGAAATAGTAGTACACATGTTGTTCTATGACATTGGTTAACAACCCCACAGCGTATTAAGCCTCTAAATTCTCAACCATTTTTTTTTTTTTTGATGAAAATTACAGATGGCCAAAGATACACCGTTTCAAGAATTTCTACATTCACAGTTCAGTGACATTGACTACGCTCTTCCAACTGTGCTGTTATTCTCACTTAAGATGAAGGCTTACAGAAAAAATAGTTTTTCATTTAACAGTTACTACACATGTTGCCCTATGACAATGGTTAACAATCTCACAGCACATCAAGAATATCCTTACTCCACCTTGTGTTCCCTATCACCAGGGGACTTCCCTGTCCCCTTCTGTCTTCTGGACCTTGTCAGTGGACTATTGTACCTCTTTAGTCTCATTTGTTTATTTTTTTATTTTATTTTATTTTATTTAAACACCATTTCAAAACTTTTTACTTACACATTTAAGTGATATTGACTATGCTCTTCCAATTGTGCTGCCATTCTCGCCCAAGATGAAGGCTTACAGGACAAAACAGCCTCCCATTTAATAGTTACTACAAATGTTGCCCTATAGCAGTGGTCAACAATCTCACAATACATCGACAGTGTCCTTATTCAATTTGTGTTCCTTATCATCAGTTTCCTACTCTCCCTCTGCCTTCTGGCCCTTGTCACCGGACTCCTGTACCTCGT
Organism: Dugong dugon; assembly: GCA_030035585.1. Taxonomy (NCBI): domain Eukaryota; kingdom Metazoa; phylum Chordata; class Mammalia; order Sirenia; family Dugongidae; genus Dugong; species Dugong dugon. The sequence goes on along the minus strand of CM057475.1, from coordinate 33,320,526 downwards.
TAGTCCCATTTAGTTTTACTGGGCTGCCCATTCCCAGGCTTAACATCGAACCTCGAAGGTAACTTCACCTCTAAGCTGAAAGGGTGTCTGGGGGCCACACTCTTGAGGTTTCTCTAGTATTCTTTAGGCCAGTAAATCTGGTCTTCTTTTTTTTTTTTTTGGGAGTTAAAATTATGCTCTACATCCTTCTCCAGCTCTGCCCAGAACCCTCTGTTGTGATCCTGGTCAGAGGAGTCATTGGTGGTAGCCAGGCACCATCCAGCTGTACTGGACTCAGTCCGGTGGAGGCCTTGGTAGCTGTGGACAATTAGTCGTTTGGACTAATCTTTTCGTTGAATCCTGTTCTCTTCATTCTCCCTTGTTCCCGAAGGGATGAGATCAGTGGAGTATCTTAGATGGCCGCTCATAGGCTTTTAAGACCCCAGACACTACTCACCAAGGTAGAATGTAGAGCATTATCTTTATAAGTAGTGTCATGCCAATTGAGCTAGATGTTCCCCGAGATCATGGTCCCCAGAGCCCTCCGTCCAACAACTCAGTCCCTCGGGGGGTTTGGATGTGTCTATAGGGCCTCCATGACCTTTCCTTGTGCAGGTTGTGTTAGTTTCCCCTGTACTATGTACTATCTCACCTCTCACCCAAGTTACCACTTACCTATTACCTATTTAGTATTCCCCCCCCCCCATCCCTGGTAACCAACAAGGATTGTTACATTTTGCATGTGAATTTTTTCATGGGTTTTTACAATAGAGGTCTCATACAATATTTGTCCTTTTGTGATTGACTTATTTCACTCAGCATAATGTCCTCCAGTTTCATCCATGTTATGAGATGCTTCACAGATTCATTGTTGTTCTTTCTCGTTGCATAGTACTCCATTGTGTGTATGTACCATAGTTTGTGTATCCATTCATCTGTTGACGGACATCGAGGTTGTTTCCATCGTTTTGCTATTGTGAATAATGCTGCCATGAACATAGGTGTGCATATGTCTATTCGAGTGATGACTCTTATTTCTCTAGGATATATTCCTAGGAGTGGGATTGCTGGATCGAATGGTATGTCTATTTCTAGCTTTCTAAGGAAACGCCATATCATTTTCCAAAATGGTTGTATCATTTTGCATTCCCACCAGCAGTGTATAAGAGTTCCCGTCTCCCCGCAGCCCCTCCAACATTTGTTATTTTCAGTATTTTTGATTCGTGCCAGTAATGCCGGGGTGAGATGGTATCTCATTGTGGTTTTAATTTGCATTTCTCTAAAGGCTAGTAATCGCAAGCATTTCCTCATGTGTCTGTTGGCCATCTGAATGTCTTCCTTGGTGAAGTGTCTGTTCATTTCCTTTGCCCATTTTTTGAGAGGATTGGTTGTCTTTTTGTTGTAGAGGTGTTGGATTTTCTTGTAGATTATGGAGATTAGACCTTTGTCTGACTTGTACTGTCCAAAAATTTTTTCCCAGTCTGTAGGTTCTCTTTTAACTCTTTTGGTGAAGTCTTTTGAAGAGCATAGATGTTTGATTTTTAGAAGATCCCAATTATCTAGTTTATCTGTTGGGTTTTTTGTGTTGATGTTTATGGTTTGTATCCTGTTAATGCCATGTATTAAGGCCTGAAGTGTTGGTCCTATTTTTTCTTCTATGAATTTTATAGTTTGAGGCTTTATATTCAGGTCTTTGATCCATTTTGAAGTAGTTTTTGTATATGGTGTGAGGTATGGGTCCTGTTTCATTTTTCTACAAATGGATATCCAGTTTTGCCAGCCCCATTTGTTAAAAAGACTGTCTTTTCCCCATTTGATGTATTTTGGGCCCTTGTCAAAAATCAGGTGACCGTAGGTGGATGGATTTACATCTGAGTTCTCAATTCTGTTCCATTGGTCAATGTCTCTGTTGTTGTACCAGTACCAGGCTGTTTTGAGTATTGTAGCTGTATAGTAGGTTCTCAAGTCAGGTAGTGTGAGTCCTCCAACTTTATTCTTCTTCTTCAGTAGTGCTTTACTTATTCGGGGTTTCTTCCTTTTCCATATAAAGTTAATAATTAGTTTTTCCATCTCTTTGAAGAATGTTGTTGGTATTTGTATCGGGATTGCATTGTATTTCTAGATTGCTTTAGGTAGAATTGCCGTTTTCACAATGTTGAGTCTGCCTATCCATGAGCATGGTATGTTTTTCCATTTATGTAGATCCCTTTGGATTTCATGCAGCAGTGTTTTGTAGTTTTCTTTGTATAGGTCTTTTATATTCCTGGTCAGATTTATTCCTAAGTATTTTATCTTTTTAGGGGCTATTGAAAATGGTATTGATTTCCTGATCTCCTTTTCATCGTTCTCTTTACTGGTGTATAGGAATCCAACTGATTTTTGAATGTTTATCTTGTATCCTGCTACTCTGCTGAATCTTTCTATTAGTTCCAGTAGATTTCTCGTGGAGTCTTTAGGGTTTTCTATGTATAGTATCATATCATCTGCAAACAGGGAGAGTTTAACTTCTTCATTACCAATTTGGATGTCCTTTATTTCTTTCTCTTGCCTTACTGCTCTAGCTAGAACTTCCAGCACAATGTTAAATAGGAGTGGTGATAAAGGGCATCCTTGTCTTGTTCCTGTTTTCAAGGGGAATGTTTTCAGCCTCTCTCCATTAAGAATGATGTTGGCTGTTGGTTTTGCATAGATGCCCTTTATTATGTTGAGAAATTTCCCTTCTATACCTATTTTATTGAGAGCTTTTATCAGGAATGGGTGTTGGACTTTGTCAAATGCCTTTTCTGCATCAATTGAGATGATCATGTGATTTTTTTCTTTCCTTTTATTTCTGTGGTGGATTACGTTGATGGATTTTCTAATGTTAAACCATCCTTGCATACCTGGTATGAATCCTACTTGGTCGTGGTGTATTATTTTTTTGAAATGATGCTGAATTCTATTGGCTAGAATTTTGTTCAGAATTTTTGCATCTATATTCATGAGAGATATTGGTCTGTAATTTTCTTTTTGGTATCAGCATTATGCTGGCTTCATAGAATGAATTTGGAAGTGTTGCTTCCTCTTCTATGCTCTGAAATAGCTTGAGTAGAACTGGTACGAGCTCTTCTGTAAATGTTTTGGAGAATTCTCCAGTGAAGCCATCTGGGCCAGGGCTTTTTTTGGTTGGGAGTTTTTTTATTACCTTTTCAATCTCTTCTCTTGTTATGGGTCTGTTCAGATTTTCAATATCACTTTGTTGTAGTTTGGGTAGGCCGTATGTTTCTAGAAATTTATCCATTTCCTCTAGGTTTTCAAATTTGTTGGAATATAGTTTTTCATAATATTCTGTTATAATCCTTTTTATTTCAGTTGGGTCTGTTGTCATGTCCCCCATTTCATTTCTTATTTGGGTTATTTGTGTCCTCTGCTGTTTTTCTTTTGTCAGTCTGGCCAGTGGTTTGTCGATTTTGTTGATTCTTTCAAAGAACCAACTTTTGGTTTTGTTGATTCTTTCTATTGTTTTTCTGTTCTCTATTTCATTGATTTCTGCTCTGATCTTTACTATTTCCTTTCTTCCGGTGGTTGTAGGCTTTTTTTGTTGTTCTCTTTCTATTTGTTTGAGTTCTGTAGTTAATGTTTTGATTTTGTCCCTTTCTTCTTTTTTGATATGTGCATCTATTGCTATAAATTGTCCTCTGAGGACTGCCTTTGCTGTGTCCCAAAGGTTTTGGTATGATGTGTTTCATTTTCATTTGATTCTAGGAATTTTTTAATTCCATCTCTGATTTCTTCTATTACCCATTGATGTGTAAGCAGATTATTATTCAGTTTCCATGTGTTTGATTTTTTTCCTTGCTCTTTCTAGTGTTAATTTCTACCTTGATGGCATTGTGGTCAGAGAAGATACTGTGAATTATCTCAGCATTTTGGATCTTGTTGAGGATTGCTCTGTGGCCTAAGATGTGGTCTATTCTGGAGAACATTCCATGTGCGTTGGAAAAGAATGTGTACTTTGCAGCGGTTGGATGGATTGTTCTATATATGTCCATGAGGTCCAGTTGGCTGATTGTGTCCTTTAGGTCTTCTGTATCTTTGCTGAGTTTCTTTTTAGTTGTTCTGTCCTTTACTGAGAGTGGTGTGTTGAAGTCTCCTACTATTATTGTGGAACTGTCAATTTCTCTTTTCAGTGCTGTTAGAGTTTTTTTTATGTATTTTGGAGCCCTGTCATTGGGTGCATAGATATTTATTATGGTTATGTCTTCATGATGGATCCTCCCCTTAATCATTATATGGTGTCCTTCTTTGTCTTTTACGGTAGATTTTGTTTTAAAGTCTATTTTATCTGAGATTAGAATTGCCACTCCTGCTCTTTTTTGATAGTTGTTAGCTTGATATATTTTTTTCCAACCTTTGATTTTTAATAAATTCACATATTTGTTTCTAAGGTGTGTCTCTTGTAGACAGCAAATTGATGGATCCTGTTTTCTTGCCATTCTGCCACTCTCCATCTCTTTATGGGTGCATTGAGTCCATTTACGTTCAGTGTAATTATTGATAGATGTGGGTTTGTTGCTGTCATTTTGTAGTGCTTTTTTTGTGATGCTGAAGTTTTCTTTATTCTTCTTACTCTCTTGTGCTGAGTTACTTTTGTTTGTGGATTTTGTGTTCATTTCTTTTGTTTTTGTAGGTTTTGTTTTTGTTGAGACTTTATGTTTTTCGTCTTTATTTTTATGAGTTGATTTGTTAACTTTTTTGGTGGTTACCATGAATTTTACCCTTATCTTTATAATTTTGAAGCAGTCTACCATTACTTGGTATCGCCTTGCCTTCCTCTCCTTTAGAAGGTTCTATACCTATGGCATTTGTTCCCTCTTTCATTGTTTTGATGTTGTTGTCATCCTTTGATTTCTCTGATTCCCTGTTGTATATCTTTTGTTTTTGGAAAGTCCTCTGTAGTTCAGTTCCTAGAATGGTATCTGGTTCATGTGAACCTGCGTCCTAGGTCCTAGGTCCTGCCTGAGGGCTGAAGCTATTTGTCCTCAGATCGAAGAACTCCCTTTAATAATTCTTGTAAGTTTCGTTTGACTTTTGAATATTCCTTTAGTTTCTGTTTATCTGGAAATGACCTAATTTCACCATCAAATCTGAATGAGAGTTTTGCAGGATATATTATTCTTGGCTGACAATTTTTTTCTTTCAAGATTTTATATAAGTCATCCCATTGCCTTCTTGCCTGCATGGTTTCTGCTGAATAATCTGAGCTTAGTCTTATTGTTTCTCCTCTGTATGTGACTTCTTGTTTTTCACGAGCTGCTTTCAGGATTCTTTGTTTGTCTTTAGTTTTAGCGAGTGTGAATATGATATGTCTTGGTGATTTTCTTTTGGGGTCTCTTCTATATGGGGTTCGTTGAGCTTCTTGGATGGCCAGCTTTTCATTTTTCATGATATTGGGAAAGTTTTCTGTCAGCAGTTCCTCAATGATCCTCTCTGTGTTTTCTGTTTTCTCCCCCTGTTCTGGGATGCCTATCACTCGTAATTTTTTGCTTTTAATTGTGTCCCACATAACTCTCAGGGTCTCTTCATTTTTCTTTGTTCTTTTTCTGAGTTTTCCTGAAACAGAGTTGTATCCAAGTGTTTGTCTTCAGTTCCACTGATCCTGTCTTCCATGGTTTCAAATCTACTTCTCAGCCCTTCTATGACACCGTCCATTTCTGAAATCTTGTTGTTTATCTTTTGGATTTCTAATTGTTGCTTTTGTATAATTTCTAGTTGTGTATTTATTTTGGCATTTTGTTCCTGCATCATCTTCCTGAATTGTTCCTATTTTTTGTCTGTATTTTCCATAAATTTGTCTACTTTTTCCTCATGTTTGTCAGCTTTTTGCCTCAGTTCTTGGAAAATTCCGAGTATTAGTGATTTGAGTTCCGTATCAGGTACTTCTAGTGCATTTTCTTCCACAGGAGAGTTATCTGGTGTTTTAATTTGGACGCCTATTGGAGCCATCTTGTCTTGTTTTTGTAAATGTTTTGATATTGTTTGCTGTTTTCAGGGCATTCAGTAGATATTTCTCTCGTTTATTGATTGTAGATTTTTTTTTTGTTTGTTTTGTCCTTGTGGTACAGCTGGGCAGATCTAGCTGAGGAGGAGCCACTGGGACAGGTTGCTTGTGGCACTCACCGCAGCCACCAGGACGGTCGGTAGTCAGTGCTGGGCAGGTTCCAATAGGGCGTGCCTGCACCGCTTGGTGGTGTGATGTCTAGTGCACGGTGCAGGTAGGTAGGGTGCAGCGGGAAGATGGTTATGTGTGAAGCTAAGCTGGATATGGGAGAGAGGAGAGAGGAGGAGGAGCAAAAAGCGTACAAACATAAAAGAATGCTAGGGGAGCTTGTCGTTGGAATGTACAGATGAGAGACTATGGGTTGGAGGAAACCAGAAGGGGGAAGAGAAAGAAAAGGAAAGAATGACCAAATAAAAATCAGAAAAGTTAAAGAACTGCAAAGTTCCCACGGATCCCACCGATGCAGCTATGAGGTCTGGGGGAGTCGGTCTCAATTTTCACAGCTCAGCCTGGCCAGAATGTACAGAGGCATACATCGCCTGGTATTCAGGGATCAGAAAGAGAAGGCAGAGATAGAGAGATGAAAAATTAAGCAATGAAGAAAGACAAAAGGGAAAAAGAGGGAAAAGATGACAAAACTAATCAAAAAAGGAAGAAAAATAAAATTGAAAAAAAAAAGAAAAGGGCAACACCAGCAGTCAGTGCCTACAAATGGGACCCAGAGAGCCCCCACTCAGGGGTGTGAATTCCAAGAAGCCGGTAGTCTCGGGGTTAAGAGACCGTGGCCACGGGAAGCAGAGGGGCCAATGAACAAAGGCCCCGGGATCCCACCAGCGTGGTAGCCCAGACCTGGAAACAGCCACATGCCCGAACGCAGCCCCACAGCTCCACAGAAGAGAGCAAAGACGGCACTCGGAACCAGGCACCGAGGCAAAAGGAGGGAGACGCGGCAGAAAAAGGTTCGCTAGCTGCCAGCAAACGGCTCCCAGAAAGCCGCCAGCCCAGGCGCGCGGAATCCAAGCACCGGCGCCCCCCAGCCCAGAGACCCTGGCCACGGAAAGCAGGGGATCCCCAGCTGAGGCGGAGAGGGGTGGGTGGTGGGAGAGCGCGCACCGCAGTTTACCGGTCGTTCTGTCTCCGACCAGATGCTCTGCAAGGCTGCTCTCCCGTTCGCTGGTCTCTGATAGGAATCCAAGATGGTGGATCTGCGCTGCATTAGCTGGTAAGGAATCTCTGCCTGAGTCTCTCCTCGCTCTCCGTTCTCTTTTAGTATTCTCACTCCGTTTGGTGTTTTGCTGAGTTCTTTATCTCTTCATTTGGTGTTCTAGGGTTTCAGGATTGTTGATTCTCTGTTAAGCTTAGTTTTTCGGATCTTTGCTGTGGAGGGATGGCGTGGTGCTTCTGCCTACAGCGCCATCTTGCCCCCTCCCTGTAGGGTGTGTTTTGAGTCAATCTCTTACAAAATACAACAGGAGCAGATTAAACAAGCAGAGTTGGGGGGAAGATAGATACCAAGAAATATGGAGATCTCCGAAGAACCAGGAAACGGAAGCTAAAGAGACAAGAACCTTCCCACAGAGCTGAGAGAGAAAGCCTTCCCCTAGAGCTGGATCCCTGAATTTGGACTTCTAGCCTACAAGACTATGAGAGAATAAATTTCTGTTTGTTAAAGCCATCCACTTGTGGTATTTTTCTTACAGCAGCACTAGATAACTAAGACACCAAATTATGAAGAAATAACCAGGATCTTTATGATCTAATTGAATTATAAAATCCAGAGTATTGACTATCACACCAGCAATTATAATTGCACAAACTTAAATGTGACTATGATGGAATTATTATTATTCTTTAGTCAGAATCTGTAGTATTTGTCAGTAAGACTCTTACATATGAGAATTAAATTTAGGCATAGCTAAAGTAGATCATTCTCTTTAAATTGGAGAGAAAGGTTATTTTCCAAACATACAAGGATATTTCTCCTCAATATAGTATCTTAAATTGTCTCCTTTAAAAAGAAACAAAAGGAAACATATTGTATATGATACTATCTTAACTAATTGCTTTTACTGGATTTCATGATCTGAGATGGATCTGCCACAACTAATCCTGTTGGATAAAAAGTTGTTCTGGCTCCACTGAAGAGAACAATATTCTCTAGCATCATAATTAGTGTTAAAGAGTAATTATTTTTTTGAAATGTGAAAACTTCACTCAAATTAACTCTAAGTACATTCTAGATTACAAGTTAGCCTCATATACTGGATGATATGTTCTGAGGGAATATCTCCGAACAAAGGAGAGACAGTTAATCAAGGGGATCTTAAATAATTGGTGTTGGAGTTATCTAACTCACTCAACTCTGAAGTCAATCTTACAATAATATTTTAAAAATCACTGACTACCCAACTTCATGTTGGAATTAGAGAACATTCTCTGATGTTTTCTTGGTATTATGACATAAAAATGCATACATGAAGAAAAGCAGTTTAATTCATATTTGTCATATGTGAATGTGTGTGTTTTCTTCTCTACTTGAATATAATCCTGCTTTTAACAGAAAGATAGTATGATAATTGTATTCAACGAAAAGAAACATAACTGCCCATTTTTAAATTGAATAGCTTCTATTTAAAAAAATAGAATCTCAACAATGCATGTATTAATTGCTTATTAACTTTTATTTGTGTATGTTATTTTTAAAACAATTATTAGGAGTTAAATGTGTAGAAATATCTTTTATACAAGAAGGAATCGATTTTGGCAAATATTCTATTATTTTCTTGGAACTTTTGTTTTAATTCTCACAAATAACAACAAGGAATCATTTTTAAGTTTGTACTGATTGAATAATTTCACTGTTGCATTTTACTGGAGATAATGAATGATATCATGTAGAAAGATAATCCAGTTTTTGTTAACATGAAACACCAAACCAAAAGAATTTTTTTTCATCACCTGCGTAAAGGTTTAGATAGATGACTCAACTAAAAAAAAAAGCAAATTCAATCTGCTTTAAGAATAAAACTGTGATTCAGCTGGAGGTTTGGCCTCCCCATTTTCCCTTTATAAAAAAGGGAATTGTGTTAGTCTTTGTAGCTACAGAAAACACTTGAAATATCCAGGAGCCTTAATAGAAGTAGAAAACAGCATTTAAACAATACCTATACAGACTGAGTCTAGGGATGTTTTAAGAACAATTAAGCTCCTTACATTTGAGTTCAGATTTCTGTTCTTGTGTCTAAATTACTTAGGTAAGTATTACAGCATTGATTGGAGTTGGTAACCTGGGTAAGTATTTGCCTCTGACTGGAAAATATACAACATGAAATTCAAGTACTTCTGAAATCTAAAACTCTTGCTCATTAAGAATTTTAAAAACAGTAAATTATGTTTATTGAGTGGAGGATGAATAGCTTTAAAGATAAAAGATTATCAAATACATAATTCAAAAATATGTTAACAGACTATTAGAATTCAGACTTATCACCATAATTACGACTGTTTCCTTCTTACTTATGAGACATATTTGTGTTTTGACAAACTAAGAACACCTATATTGTTTCAGGAATTTTTATTGAAGTAAGATAAATTTTATGTTGCAGCAATAAGAGACTGTAATGTTATTTAAGTTTTCAATCATTAAATATGACCCAAATCAAAGGTTGCATTTTTTCATGTATATTAAAATTTTCCCTCTAAATTGTTTAGTATTTATTCCTTCTGAATTTTTTACTGATATATTATCTCAAACAAAACACGTATCTAAACAATTGCTTCTCTCCTAAATACATTTTTTTATTTAGTATCTTTAATAAAAATAGTTACCATTTGCTGAGGGTCTTCTGTATGCTAGAAGTTTTACATATGTACCTCAAATGATCTTTATAATCATGTTTTATAGAAGAGAAAACAGACTAAGAATCTTACGCTATCACATATCTTCACCATATTGCCTCCCCATAGAAGAGACCCCAAACTGCATTCCATGCAATTTGATGAACAGACGTTTCTCCAAAAGTTTAAAAAAAAAACTAAATGAAACTAAATTTCTTACCTAAAAGTTACGGAATATGTTATACACAATATCACCTCAGAAAGAGTTATAATATACATTAATTGATAAAACTCTTCAAAGTAGTAATTCCCCCCATTAATCCCTTCTCATTAAATTTAACTCAAATTTATTTAACTGTTGTACTCTTTCCTATAATTTTTAATTTATACAGTTTTGCTATATTAACGCTTATTAATTTCACAAATTAGTAGCATTCTCTTACTTTCTGCCTTTATACAGAAAAGCTAATCTAGGTTAAAGGTGGCCAGCATCAGTTTTGTGTTATAACTTTTTGGAAATCTGTTCAGGGCAAAGAGATCCACTTCACTTTCTAATACAAATGTGTAAAACTTTAGATTGTTCAAAAGAATGACTCTATCTACAATGAAAATGATTCTCTTTTTAAAAAAATTTATTTTGTTAGAAAAAAAAATGAGTAGCTGCTCTTTTATCTTTCCCAACACCTCTGGGTTAATGATAGAATAATTGGTGAGTGATTATACATGCACATATATTATAATTGCTTATTCATTCTGTGGAAGAACCACCATGTTCAACCAAGCCATCTGTTAGCCAGACAAGAAACTATGTCTTTCTTTCTCTTCTTTTAATTTTAAACGGAAAACTCTCATTCATTACTGCAGTACCAAGATAACAAACACATAAAATTTATGAGCTATTGATCCATTATAGCAGCAAAAACTCAGAAAAGTTATTTCAATAGAACGAGGGCCTTCAAAATATCTTATGAAAAGTCTAAACAGCAGGCAATAGAGAGAAAGTGAAGTTGAAAGTTTGTCTTGCACCTGATGTTACATCAAGTATGACCTAGTTTAAAACCAGTACCAGTTGTCATTGTGTCAGTTCTGACTCATGATGCCTCACATGTACAATTGCGCTCCATATGGTTTTCAATGGCTGATGTTTCAGAAGTGGATCACCAGGACTTTCTTTCAAGGCACCTCTGGGTGGCCTCCAATTTCCAACATTTTGGTTAGCAGCTGAGCACCTTAAACGTTTGCACTACCCAGGGACTCCTGATCTTGTTTAGTCCTAAATACTACCTCCCCTTATGGCATCACCAGTAACCCAGAGGATCTCTCACTCCCTGGAGTTCTCAGACTCCCCAGATCATGTGGTTTTGTTTTGCTATCACAAAGTATGCCATTTCACTTTCCTGTGGACACCTTTCTATGCTCTGAAATACTGTACAGCTGATACTCCTTTCGGAAGTGCTTAGCTGGGGAAAGAGAGGACTTGGCAATGGGTTTGGAGATTATGACTCTCCTCAAACACTCCAATGTTTCTGTCTGCTTCAGGGGGCAGAAATAGGCGAATGAGACAAAGTTTAGGAAAGCAATTCTGACCCCAAATAACAAAGAACTTTGATACCTGGATTTCTTTTCTTTAAGCCCTTTGCCATATACATTGCCTATGTTATGTCATTTAATGTTCCAACAACTTCATGAGATACATATTATTGTATTTTTCTGCTAAATGAAAACAAAACAAAACTCTAGCTCAGAAACTGTAGTTTACATGTCCAAGATAGCACAAATGATTATTGCGACTAGGACGCAGATACGTCTGTCTAATGCAAAGTCCATGGTTTATTGCACTGCATCAGCTACTTCCCTAAGGACTATTTTCTGTTCTGTGAAATACTAAACAGCTGTTGTTGTTGTGTATTTCTCTAAGGCCTATAGAAAATATCCAAAGCATTTTAGATGTTGTTGTTGTTGTGTGTCATCTAGTCGATTAGACTCATAGTGACCCTCTAAGACAGAGTAGAAGTGCCCCATAGGGTCTCCTAGGCTGGAATCTTTACAGGAGGAGGTCTTTTCTCCTGCAGAGTAGCCGACCTTTCAGTTAGTAGCTGAGCACTTAACCATTACACCACCGGGGCTCCCTGCATTGAAGATGCATTCATAACATAAACCCTTCTCCACCTAATTATTGCTGTTTTAATAGTCTCCAAACGTATCATTTTGATAACAATTCTTAGCATTTGGAAAGAAGAAAGATCATCCCTAAATTTCTCCATTATAGGTAGGAATAATATCTTTTGGAAAAAGATGAATTAAGAAACTAGTTGAAGACATTTTTGCTTCTGTGGCAGATAGCACATCTTTTTTACTTAAGATTATATGACAATTTTACAAAAAACACCAGTCAGGAGAACAATTATTCAGTTCCATCTGCTGAATATAATGAATTTCTGTGAGTTTCTAATATGTTCTTTCTTTAAATAGACATTAATACTTGTCGTTTTCATGTATTCTAGGTTACAATATCTGATGTTCATTTCTTTTCTCTCTTCAATTCATGGCCTGGCAACCTAATCGTAGATACTGTTGTAACTGCCTTTAATAGCATCTAAAATATTCTACAACAACATTTGTTCAAATTATTAAGAAAACCAACAACTCCGTATTCAAAGCAACAATATATTCTTCCAGTGTGTTATAAGTTTCCATAAATTAGTTGTAATAATAAAGCAATAATATTACTGGCAGATAAGATTTTTTGAGAGAATTATCCTATTACACATATAAAAACCCCAAAACCAAACCTTTTGCCATTGAGTTTATTCAAACTCATAGCGACATATATACATTTACAAATTTATACAGAAATTGAAAAGTTAAAATCCTGATTTAGAAGTTTAGAAACTATACAATTTAGAGATTATAGAAGTTTAGGAATTATAGTTATGTTTAAAATATCTTGATTAAAATTAAAGAACTGAGCTAGTTTTGCTCCCATATCAAAATTTAATATTGTTGTTCAAAGCAAACAGAATTGGTCAGGTCTTTGCAAAAGGATAGCTTGCTTGCTTTAAAACACTTGAAGTTGCTATATATCATCCTCATCTCTAAAATCTACTGAGTTCAGAGTGTTAGGCTAACAATTCATTTAAATTTGAAAAGATCTACCTACATATCCTCTACTGTGATTCCAATTAAAATAATACACTATCACCATCCAAACATATTGAATAAATCATCTGGCAATCTTCATAGCTTTCATCATAATGTTTTGGGAAAAATAAAACAATAACACCAGAGATGAACCGACCTAATGCATATATTACATAAAGTGTATATAAATTGCTCTGAACATTTAAATCTTTTGGAACATCAAAACCATAGTGTGAATAGAAATTTTTTGCTAGTTTATACTCATTTGAGCATTTGTCTCTTTTTTGTCAAGGTGTATATGAAGTTGACAGGGCACTTCTAGGTACAAGTTTATTGTATATGCCACATGAATTCCAGATTCCCTGTATGTCAGAAAAACTAGAGCAACCTATCTTGTACATTTGAATACAAAATATTACTACATGGAAATTTCAAATCTAGCAAATTCTCTTATATAAATAAAAACGGATATATTGCTTTAAACTGTTGAAGATCAAGTAGGCTATAGAGAATCCCAAGAGTTAAATCATAAAGTTGATCATTTTAATATCAGTAACAGATTTTTACATTGGCTTTTGCCAACCCAGAATATTGATAGTGATTGTAGAGAATCTTAGGTTATTGGTAGGTAAATATGCTTCCAAAATTACAAAAATCATTACAATATCTTATATTTAAGGGCAGTACACGCTATATTTAAACCTGGTTCCATAACAAATATTAAGACAATTTCAGTTATATAGCTTGCTGAGGTATACTCATAGATCAGTGTTTATCACAGAGACATTGCTGATCTTCCTCTGCCATTCTCTCTTGCCTCGTTTCCACCAATCCCTGAAACGTAGCCTTCACTCCATTAAAACTAATTCTGTGATGGTTTTGATAGTCATATGCTGTTTCATGACTCTGTGCCTTTGCTTATATTGTTTCCTATTCCTGGAATTCACTTTTCCTAGTAACTTCCATTTCTCAAGCTGAAAAAACTGAAGAAAAACTTCAAACCTTAAGTTGCAATAGTGAAGGATTCTACGGGGAAAATATTAAACGATGCACGAAGCATCAAAAGAAGATGGAAGGAATACACAGAGTCACTATACCAAAAAAGAATTGATCGATATTCAACCATTTCAGGAGGTAGCATATGATCAGGAACCAGTGGTACTGAAGGAAGAAGTCCAAGCTGCACTGAAGGCATTGATGAAAAACAAGGCTCCAGGAACTGACAGAATACCAATTGAGATGTTTCAACAAACAGATGCAGCACTGGAAGTGCTCAATCATCTATGCCAAGAAATCTGGAAGACAGCTACCAAGCCAACTGATTGGAAGAGATCCATATTTATGCCTATTTCCAAGAAAGGTGATCCAACTGAATACAGAAGTTATCGAACAATATCATTAATATCACACACAAGTGAAATTTTGCTGAAGACCATTCAAAAGTGGCTGCAGTAGCATATCGACAGAGAAGTGCCAGAAATTAAGATGGATTTAGAAGAGGACATGGAACGAGGGTTATCATTGCTGATGTCACGATGGATCCTGGCTAAAAGCAGAGAATACCAGAAAGATGTTTACCTGTGTTTTATTGACTATGCAAAGGCATTCGACTGTGTGGATCATAACAGTTTTACAAATAATATTGTGAAGAATGAGAATTCCAGAACACTTAATTGTGCTCCTAAGGAACTTGTACACAGTTCAAGAGGCAGTATTCGAACACAACAAGGGGTTTAAATAACAATGCGTGGTTTAAAGTCAGGAAAGGTGTACGTCAGGGCTGTATCTTTTCACCATACTTATTCAGTCTGTACGCTGAGCAAATAATCTGAGAAGCTGGACTATATGAAGAACAGGGCATCAGGACTGCAGAAGATTCATCAACCTGAGCTATGCAGATGACACAACCTTGCTTGCTGAAAGTGAAGAGGACTTGAAGCACTTACTGAAGATGATCAAACCTTACAGCCTTCAGTGTGGAATACATCTCAACATAAAGAAAACAAAAATCCTCACAACTGGACCAATAAGCAACATCATGATAAACAGAGAAAAGATTGAAGTTGTCAAGGATTTCATTTTACTTGGATCCACAATCAATATCCATGGAAGCAGCAGTCAAGAAATCAAAAGATGCATTGCACTGGGCAAATCTAATGCAAAAAAAGACTTTTTAAAATGTTAAAAAGCAAAGATATCACCTTGAAGACTAAGATGAACCTGACCCAAGCCATGGTGTCTGCAGTTGCCTCATATGCATGCAAAAGCTGGATGACGAATAAGGAAGATCGAAGAAGAATTGATGCATTTGAATTGTGGTGTTAGTGAAGAATATTGAATATACAATGGACTACCAAAAGGAGGAACAGATCTGTCTTAGAAGAAGTACAATCAGAATGCTCCTTACAAGCAAGGATGGCAAGACTTTGTCTCACATACTTTGGACATGTTATAAGGAGGGATCAGTCCCTGGAGAAGGACATCATGCTTGGTAAAGTAGAGGGTCAGTGAAAAAGAGGATGACCCTCATGGAGATGGGCTGACACAGTGGCTGCAATAATGGGCTCAAGCATAACAACAATCATGAGGATGGTGAAGGGTCAGGCAGTGTTTCATTCTGTTGTAAATAGGGTCACTATGAGTCAGGGTCAACTCAGTGGCACAACTAGCAACAACAAGTACCCCCCTAATACATATTCATGCACCAAATCTCAATGAGCCAGGATGGAGTCCTTGATCCTTGGTTCGACTTATTTTATTCTACTCCTTACTCCTTTTACACGGTCAGTCATGGTGCTTATTCCACTAACCTACAAACATTGGTCTACTTTCATTTTAGGCACCAAGGCAGGAGAGCCTAGCTTGTGTTCAGGGAATAGAGAAGTGAAATTCTAATGTGTTTTGAGATATTTACAAGGAAGTCTCAGGAGATAATGGTAGAAAATAAGTAGTTTGTGGTCATGATATAAAATGCCTTTAGTATCCAATCAGGAAGTCTATAATAAGTTTTGAAAACAATAGGGAGCCATTTAAAACTTTATTTTTTTGAGACATGCATCATTAAAGCTTACTATAAGAAAGTAATTTAAAGGTCCTTTTTATCATCATAAAAAAAATAATTTTGGGCAAAATGGCGCTCTACGCAGAAGCACCACGCCGTCCCTCCACAGCAAAGATCCAAAAAACTAAGCTGAACAGAGAATACAACAATCCTGAAACCCTAAAACATCAAATGAAGAGATAAAGAACTCAGCCAAGCACCAAATGGAGTGAGAAAACTGACAGAGAATGGAGAGAGAGGAGAGATTCATGCAGAGGTCCCCTACCAGCTAATGCAGCGCAGATCCGCCATCTCGGACTCCTATTGGAGAACAGCAAACCGGGTATGAGGAAGCAGCCTCACGGAGCTTCCAGCAGGAGACAAAACAACCGGTAATTGGTGATATATGCTTTCCCACCCCCCACCCTTCTTCACCCCGACTCGGCCTCCTCTGCTTCCCGTGGCCACAGTCTCTTGAACGGGAAACAGCGGCTGCTTGGATTCCACACACCTGAACGGGTGGCTGTCTGAGTGCCATTTGTTGGCTGCTGGTGTTGCTTTTTCTCCGCTTCTTTTTATTTCTTCCTTGCCTCTCCCCACGTCCCCCAACATTTGCTCGAGTACCTTGCTCCATGCGCCATCTTTGCTTCTTCCTGAGGGGCTGCAGAGCTCCTGTAATTTGTGATATATGCTTTCACACTCTCTACTGTTCTTCACCCACACTTGGCCCACTCTGCTTCCCACAGACACAGTCTCTTGTCCAGAAACACCAGCCCGCACTACCTGGCTCTCTGAGTGCCATTTGTTGGCTGCTAGTGTTGCTTTTTTTTTCTGCTTCTTTTGTTTTCTTAGTTGCCTCTCGCCACCTCCCACTCCCTTTGCTCAAGTACCTGGCTCCGTGAGCCATCTTTGCTTCTTCCTGAGGGGCTGTGGAGCTCCGATCGAGTGTGCAGCTGCTTCCTGGTTTGGGCTGCCACGCTGATGGGATCCCGGGGCTTTTGTTCATTTGTTTGTTTTGAATTGTTTGTTTGTTTTCTTTTCCTATTCTTGAGTTGGGAGCCCTTTCTGGCCAGGCTGAGCTGTGTGGCAGGGAGAGGCCCCTTCGGCTTCCACAGATGTGTAGAGGGATCCCTGAGGGCATTTCTTTATACATTGGATTTTTGGGTTTTTTTTTTTTCCTGTTTCTTTAGGGGACTTTCTTGTTTGTTTGTTTTTTATTTGCTTTGTTTTCTTTTTCCTCTTTTTCCCTTTTCATATTTCTTCATTGCTCAGTTTCTCATCTCTCTATATCTTCCTTCTCTTTCTGTTCCCTGAATACCTGGCATTGTATACCTATACGCCTTCGAGACAGCCTGTACTACAACACCTGAGAGCGACTTCTGCAGACCTCATAGCTGCACTGGTGGGATCCCTGGGAACTTTGAGGTTCTTTAACCTTTATGATTCTTATTTATTCATTCTTTTCTTTCCTTCTGCCTCCCCTTTCTGTTTTTCTCCATTTCATAGTCTCTCATCTCTCCAATCCAATGGCAAGCTCCCCTACCATTCTTTTTTGTTTGTATGTTTTTCACTCCTGTTTCTCTCTCCTCTCTCCCATATCCATCTTAGTCCACACATAACAATCTCCCCAATGCATCCTGCCTACCTGCACCGTGCACTTGACATCACACCACAAAGCAGCACAGGCACAGCCTACTGGAACCTGCCCTGCACTGATTACCGACCAGCTGTGGTGGACTTAGTAAGTGCCACAAACAACCCGTCCCAGTAACTCCTCTTCAGCTAGACCTGCCCTGACATACCATATCTCAGTGACTGACCCTCCCAGTTGAAGAAGGAGGCGAAAAGTATTGTGCCAAAAGACAAGCAAACAACAAAGAACACACAGTCTGCCCGCGCATAGTCAAAATTTTTTTAAAGAAAAGGGACGAAGCAAACAAATCTACAATCAATAAATGAGAAAAATAACTGCTGAATGCCCCAAAGACAGCAGACAATAACAAAACATTTACAAAAACAGGACAGGATGGTTCCAGTAGCCGTCCAAAATAAAACACCAGATGACTCTCCTCTGGAAGAAAATGCACTAGAACTATCTGACAGGGAATTCAAATCCCTAATACTCAGAATTCTCCAAGAGCTGAGGCAAAAAGCTGACAAACGTGAGGGAAAAATAGACAAATTCATGGAAACTACAGACAAAAAATTGAAAGAATTCAGGAAAATAATGCAGGAACAAAATGCGAAAATAAATTCACAACTAGAAATTATACAAAGACAACAATTAGAAACCCAAAATATAAACAACAAGATTTCAGAAATGGACGATGTCATAGAAGGGCTGAGAAGCAGATTTGAAACGGTGGAAGACAGGATCAGTGGAATTGAAGACAAACACTTGGATTCAACCCTGTTTCAGGAAAACTCAGAAAAAGGAATAAAGAAAAATGAAGAGACCCTGAGAGTTATGTGGGACACAATCAAAAGCAAAACTCTTCAAGTGATTGGAATGCCAGAACAAGGGGAGAAAACAGAAAACACAGAGAGGACCATTAAGGAACTGCTGACAGAAAACTTCCCCAATATCATCAAAGATGAAAAGGTGGCCATCCAAGAAGCTCAACGAAACCCATATAGAAGAGACCCCCCCCAAAAAATCACCAAGACAAGCCAAAACCAAAGACAAACAAAGAATCCTGAGAGCAGTTCATGAAAAACAAGAAGTCACATACCCAGGAGAAACAATAAGACTAAGCTCAGACTATTTGGCAGAAACCATGCAGGCAAGAAGGCAATGGGATGACATATATAAAATATTGAAAGAAAAAATTGCCAGCCAACAATAATATATCCTGCAAAACTCTCATTCAAATTT
This sequence comes from Dugong dugon, assembly GCA_030035585.1. Classification (NCBI taxonomy): domain Eukaryota; kingdom Metazoa; phylum Chordata; class Mammalia; order Sirenia; family Dugongidae; genus Dugong; species Dugong dugon. Next base: position 33,301,614 of record CM057475.1, on the reverse strand, counting down.
GATGGTGAAATTAGGTCATTTCCAGATAAACAGAAATTAAGGGAATATGTAAAAGTCAAACCAAATTTACAAAAATTATTAAAGGGAGTTCTTCGATCTGAGGACAAACAGCTTCAGCTCACAGGCAGAACCTAGGATGCAGGATCGTACCAGCCAGATACCAAGCTAGGAAATAAACTCTCGAGGGCTATCCAAAACCAAAAGAAATACAACAGGGCATCAGAGCAGTTAATCAGTAAATGACAACAACATCAAAACAATAAAAGAGGGAATAAACGGCCTAGGTATAGAACCTTCTAATGGAGAGGAAGGAAAGGCGATAGCAAACAATGGTAGACTGCTTCAAACTTAGAAAGATAAGGGTAAAATTTATGCTAACAACTAAGAAAGTTAACAAACATACTCAAAAAAAAAAAAAAGGAAAAACATAAAGTCTCAGCAAAAACAAAACCTACAAAAACAAAAGAAACAAAAAAAAAATCCACAAACAAAAGTAACTCAGCACAAGAGACTAAGAAGAACAAAGAAAACGTCAGCACCACAAAAAAAAAGCCCTACAAAATGACAACAACAAACCCACATCTATCAATAATTACACTGAATGTAAATGGAGTCAATGCACCCATAAAGAGACGGAGAGTGACAGAATGGATAAGAAAACACAATCCATCAATATGATGTCTACAGGAGACACACCTTAGAAACAAAGATGTGAATTTATTAAAACTCAAAGGTAGGGAAAAAATATATCAAGCTAACAACTACCAAAAAAGAGCACGAGTGGCAATTCTAATCACAAATAAAATAGACTTTAAAACGAAATCTACCATAAAAGACAAAGAACGATACTATATAATGATTAAGGGGACGATCCATCATGAAGACATAACCATAATAAACATATACGTACCCAATGACAGGGCTCCAAAATACATAAAACAAACTCTAACAACACCGAAAAGAGAAATTGACAGTTCCACAATAATAGTAGGAGACTTCAACACACCATTCTCAGTAAAGGACAGAAAAACTAAGAAGAAACTCAGCAAAGATATAGAAGACCTAAAGGGCACAATCAGCCAACTTGACCTCACAGACATATATAGAACACTCCATCCAACCGCTGCAAAGTACACATTCTTTTCCAATGCACATGGAATGTTCTCCAGAATAGACCACATCTTAGGCCACAGAGCAATCCTCAACAAGATCCAAAACGTTGAGATAATTCAAAGTGTCTTCTCTGACCACAAAGCCATCAAGGTAGAAATTAACAATAGAAAGAACAAGGAAAAAAAATCAATTACATGGAAACTGAATAATAATGTGCTTACACATCACTGGGTAATAGAAGAAGTCAGAGATGGAATCCAAAAATTCCTAGAATCAAATGAGAATGAAAACACATCATACCAAAACCTTTGGGACACAGCAAAGGCAGTCCTCAGAGGACAATTTATAGCAATAGATGCACATATCAAAAAAGAAGAAAGGGACAAAATCAAAACATTAACTACAGAACTCAAACAAATAGAAAGAGAACAGCAAAAAAATCCCACAACCACTGGAAGAAAGGAAATAGTAAAGATCAGAGCAGAAATCAATGAAATAGAGAACAGAAAAACAATAGAAAGAATCAACAAAGCCACAAGTTGGTTCTTTGAAAGAATCAACAAAATCAACAAACCACTGGCCAGACTGACAAAAGAAAAACAGGAGAGGACACAAATAACCCAAATAAGAAATGAAATGGGGGAAATTACAACAGACCCTAATGAAATAAAAAGGATTATAACAGAATATTATGAAAAACTATACTCCAACAAATTTGAAAACCTAGAGGAAATTTCTAGAAACACACGGCCTACACAAACTACAACAAAGTGAAGTTAAAAATCTGAACAGACCCATAACAAGAGAAGGTATTGAAAATGTAATTAAAAAAAAAAAAAAAAACTCCCAACCAAAAAAAGCCTTGGCCCAGATGACTTCACTGGAGAAATCTACAAAACATTTACAGAAGAGCTTGTACCAGTACTACTCAAGCTATTTCAGAGCATAGAAGAGGAACCAACACTTCCAAATTCATTCTATTAAGCCAGAATAACAATGATACCAAAACCAGGAAAAGATGTCACAAAGCAAGAAAATTACAGACAAATATCTCTCATGAATATAGATGCAAAAATTCTCAACAAAATTCTAGCCAATAGAATTCAGCATCATATCAAAAAAATAATACACCACAACCAAGTTGGATTCATATCAGGTATGCCAGGATGGTTCTACAATAGAAAATCAATCAACATAATCCACCACATAAATAAAAGGAAAGAAAAGAATCACATGATCATCTCAATTGACACAGAAAAGGCATTTGACAAAGTCCAACACCCATTCCTGATAAAAACTCTCAATCAAATAGGTATAGAAGGGAAATTTCTCAACATAATAAAGGGCATCTATGCAAAACCAACGGCCAACATCATTCTTAACGGAGAGAGGCTGAAAACATTCCCCTTGAAAACAGGAACAAGACAAGGATGCCCTTTATCACCACTCCTATTTAACATTGTGCTGGAAGTTCTAGCTAGAACAATAAGGCAAGAAAAAGAAATAAAGGGCATCCAAATGGGTAATGAAGAAGTTAAACTGTCCCTGTTTGCAGATGATATGATACTATACACAGAAAACCCTAAAGACTCCACAAGAAATCTACTGGAACTAATAGAAAGATTCAGCAGAGTAGCAGGATACAAGATAAACATTCAAAAATCAGTTCGATTCCTATCCACCAATAACGAGAACGATGAAAAGGAAATTAGGAAAACAGTACCATTTTCAATAGTCCCTAAAAAGATAAAATACTTAGGAATAAATCTGACCAGGGATGTAAAAGACCTATACAATGAAAACTACAAAACGCTACTGCAAGAAACCCAAAGGGAATCTACATAAATGGAAAAACATACCATGCTCATGGATAGGCAGACTCAACATTGTGAAAATGACAATTCTACCCAAAGCAATTTACAAATGCAACGCAATCCCGATCCAAACACCAACAGCATTCTTCAAAGAGATGGAAAAACTAATCATTCACTTTATATGGAAAGGGAATAAGCCCCGAATAAGTAAAGCACTACTGAAGAAGAAGAATAAAGTTTGAGGACTCACACTACCTGACTTCGGAACCTACTATATAGCTACAGTAGTCAAAACAGCCTGGTACTGGTACAACAACAGATACATTGACCAATGGAACAGAATTGAGAACCCAGATGTAAATCCATCCACCTGCGATCAACTTATCTTTGACAAGGGCCCAAAGTCCATCAAATGGGGAAAAGACAGTCTTTTTAACAAATGGTGCTGGCAAAACTGGATATCCATCTGCAAAAAAATGAAACAGGACCCATACCTCACACCGTATACAAAAACTACTTCAAAATGGATCAAAGACCTGAATATAAAGCCTAAAACTATAAAGTTCATAGAAGAAAAAATAGGACCAACACTTCAGCCCTTAATACATGGCATTAACAGGATACAAACCATAACCATCAATGCACAAACCCCAATAGATAAGCTAGATAACTGGGAACTTCTAAAAATCAAACACCTATGCTCTTCAAAAGACTTCACCAAAAGAGTGAAAAGAGAACCTACAGACTGGGAAAACATTTTTGGACAGTACAAGTCAGACAAAGGTCTAAGCTCCATAATCTACAAGAAAATCCAACACCTCTACAACAAAAAGACAAATAATCCTATTAAAAAATGGGCAAAGGAAATGAACAGACACTTCACCAAAGAAGACATTCAAATGGCCAACAGACACATGACGAAATGCTCACGATCACTAGCTATTAGAGAAATGCAAATTCAAACCATAATGAGATACCATCTCACCCTGGCATTACTGGGACGAATCAAAAACACTGGAAATAACAAATGTTGGAGGGGCTGTGGGGAGATGGGAACTCTTATGCACTGCTGGTCGGAATGCAAAATGATACAACCATTTTGGAAAATGATATGGAGCTTCCTCATAAAGCTAGAAATAGACATACCATTTGATCCAGCAATCCCACTCCTAGGATTATATGCTAGAGAAATAAGAGTCGTCACTCGAATAGACATATGCACACCTATGTTCATGGCAGCATTGTCCACAATAGCAAAACGATGGAAACAACCTAGATGCCCATCAACAGATGAATGGAGAAACAAACTATGGGACATACACACAATGGAGTACTATGCAATGAGAAAGAACAACAATGAATCTGTGAAGCATCTCATAACATGGATGAAACTGGAGGACATTATGCTGAGTGGAATAAGTCAATCACAAAAGGACAAATACTGTATGAAACCTCTATTGTAAAAACCCTGAAAAAGTTCACACACAAAATGTAACAATCTTTGTTGGTACCAGGGATGGAAGGGATGGGGGGGGGGGAATACTAAATAGGCAATAGATAAGTGGTATCTTGGGTGAAGGCTGTGACAGTACACAATACAGGAGAAACTAGCACAACTTGTACTAGGAAAGGTCATGGAAGCCCCATAGACACATCCAAACTCCCTGAGGGACTGAATTGCTGGGCGGAGCGCTGTGGGGACCATGGTCTCGGGGAACATCTAGTTCAATTAGCATGATACAGCTTATAAAGACAATGCTCTACATTCTACCTTGGTGTGTAGTGTCTGGGGTCTTAAAAGCCTGTGAGTGGCCATCTAAGATACTCCACTGGTCTCATCCCTTCAGGAGCAAGGGAGAATGAAGAGAACAGGATACAAGGAAAATATTAGTCCAAAGGACTAATTGTCCACAGCTACCAAGGCCTCCAATGGACTGAGTCCTGTACAGCTAGATGGTGCCTGGCACCACCACTGACCTCTCTGACCAGGATCACAACAGAGGGTTCTGGACAGAGCTGAAGAAGGATTTAGAGCATAATTCTAACTCCCAAAAAAAAGACCAGATTTACTGGCCTAAAGGAGACTGGAGAAACCCCCAGAGTACGGCCCCCAGACACCCTTTTAGCTCAGTGGTGAAGTTACCTCCAAGGTTTACGGTTCAGCCTGGGAGTGGACAGCGCTGTAAAACCAAATGAGACTAACGAGGTACAGGAGTCCAGTGACAAGGGCCAGAAAGCAGAAGGGGACAAGGAAGCTGGTGACAGGGAAACAAGGTTGAGTAAGGATATTGTGGTTGTGTTATGAGATTGTTAACCATTGTCATAGGGCAACATTTGTAGTAGCTGTTAAATGAGAAACTATTTTGTTCTGTAAGCTTTCATCTTAAGTGAGAATAACAGCACAATGGGAAGAGCGTAGTCAATGTCACTGAACTGTGCATGTAGAAATTTTTGAAATGGTGTATCGTTGGCTATGTTTATTTTCACCAAAAAAAAAAAAAGATGTTGAGAAGTTAGAGGGTTGATATTTTGTGGGGTTGTTAACCAATGTTATAAAACAACACGTGTACTTCTGTTTCATGAGAAACTATTTGTTCTGTAAGCCTTCACCTGAAGTACAATTAAAAAAAGTATTACAAGATTAAAAATAATAATAATTTTACCAATATTCAGCTTATTGATTTTATTTTAAAGTAGTTGACTTATTAATAAAGCATAAATATATGAAAGAGTTGTACATTCATTCAGTCCCTCTAATACCATATAGGCAACTTGGATTATGAAATTATCTGGTTTATGGCTCCAAAACCCCTAGCATGTTGCCTTGGGCAGAGAAGGAAATCAATGAACATTTCCTGAGTAATCACTATCCTGAAGTTGCTACTCACCACAGCACCAGCATTCAATATATACACTTAATTCAGAAATGAAACTAAATCAATTTTAATTCTTTAATTTTTTTCTTTTTATCTGTTTCTCAAGGCACTTCAAGATTTTTAAGACCTATAGGCAATCTGTATAAAGAATAATACTGTCTATTATATGAAAATATATGTATATATAATGCTTATATTAAATGTCCTCTTGTTTTGCATTATGGATAAAGACATTTAAAGGACTTAAGAACATTTGCATTGTTATGATGATATTAAACTATTCCATGAGTTTTCTTTTGAAGATAGTAGTTTATATTTTGTTTGAAAAATAGTTCCTATAGTTTTACGTTCTGTTATTCCTATAGGCAATCATTGTACTTATTCCACTTGGGTATAATTGTTAGTGCTAACTATTAGGTTGTAAAGATGAAAAGTCCTTGTTTCAAAGCTTTGTAAGAGAATTTGGTAGTTCTGTTTTATAGTTAACATAGTCTTTATTGTGTTTTCAAATCTCCTGTCTGATTGGCTGTATTGCACACAGTATGATGCAAGGCTAGGGGACACCGACAGAATGAAGAAATGACAAAGTCAAATTTGATTCATGTATGCATCTAGATGAAACCTAAACCCAGTGTTTTAAAATAGTTCTATGCTGGAAATCATTACAATTCTTGGTGATGAGTCTGGCTCCAGGGGAAAATTCTACGTGTGATCTTTCAGCCTCGACTATAGACAATTACAATCACCTGCCAAGGCTCATGGGGGAAAGTTGTCCCTCCACACCAGTGTAGGTACACAGTCTGGAAGGAGTTGCAGTCAAGGACTGGGCCCACTCCTTGCCACCCCACTGGCAGAGGCACTTCCTAGGTGCCTCTGCAGAGACTCCCTTATCAGGTGGAGGGTGAAGACTTGACACTTTTCTTCACTCTGGCTCAGTACTCCATACTTTTCCACTCTGTACTTTTCTCCCTCCACCCCCAGGATCATAAAAACAGCAGGAGTCTTTCACTTGGGGCTCATTTGGTGGTAAGATGATTTCCATCCACCCCAACCCCATCTGTGGTGATCCACCTAACCCTTACTTCGTGCTGTTCCATGAGGAAAATGGAACGTTACTGGAGCCAGCACCTTTTTTTCTGGCTTATTGCTTACACTGCCACAGTAAATAAATAAAGGCTTGATTATTACTTTCAATTTGGCTAGTTGCCCTAATTGACCTCCTAGACACCTGGCATCTCTTGACACTTGGCTTAAGCATTACTTTATTATATTGTTTCAATGAAATGATTGCTATTCTTGACAAATAAAAAAGTTAGGTCAATGAAAACTATTTTGAGTAGTATTTACGTGCAAAAACAAACAAAAACCTGTACTAGGCAAAGGGGATAGGGTGGACTTTCACAGATGTCAACAAGACACCTACTATATAATTGTGGGAGTTTACAATTATTTTAAATGAACAACCATAGTCCTGCCCTGCAATCAAGAAAAGTAAATTTCTAACTATCTGGTGGGTCCTTGGTCAGCTAGCCACTCTTTTTTTTTTGGTAAGAACACAGAAAATTGAAAGAACTCAGTTTAACTTTAGGTGATACAATTCAGTTTTAAAAAGTTTTTGTTGTTAAGTGGGGGCAAGTCAGTTTCGACTCATAGTGACTCTATGTACAACAGAATGAAACACTGCCCGGTCTTGTGTCGTCCTCACAATCATTGCTATACTTGAGCCCATTGTTGTAGCCACTGAGTTAATCCATCTCATTGAGGGTCTTTCCAGCACTTCATCCATCTTGTTGAGGGTCTTTCCAGCACTGCATCCATTTGTTGAAACATCTCAATTGGTATTCTGTCAAATCCTGGGGCCTTGTTCTTCACCAGTGCCTTCAGCGCAGTTTGGACTTCTTCCTTCCGTACCCTGGGTTCCTGATCAGATGCTACCTCCTGAAATGGGTGAACTTCAACAAATTCTTTTTGGTATAGTGACTCTGTATTCCTTCCATCTTTTTTTGATGCATCCTGCTTGGTTTAATTTCCTCACAGAATCCTTCACTACTGCAACTCGAGGCTTGAATTTTTTCATCAGTTCTTCTAGCTTTAGAAATGCTGAACGTGTTCTTCCCTTTTGGTTTCCTAATTCCAAGTCTTTGCACATGTCATCATAATACTTCACTCTGTCTTCTTGAGCTACCCTTTGAAATCTTCTGTTCAGCTCTTCTACTTCATCATTTCTTCCTTTCACTATAGCTACTCAACATTCAAGAGGAAGTTTCAGAGTCTCTTCTGACATCCATTTTGGTCTTTTCTTTCTTTCCTGTCTTTTTAATGGCTTCTTGCTTTCTTCATGTATAGTGTTTTTGATGTCATCTCACAACTAGTCTGATCTTTGGTCATTAGTGTTGAACACATCAAATTTATTCTTGAGATGGTCTATAAATTCTGGTGGGATATATTCAAAGTCATACTTTCGCTCTTGTGGACTTGTTCTAATTTTCCTCAGCTTCAACTTGAACTTGCATATGAGCAATTGATGGCCTGTTCCATAGTCAGCCCCTAGTCTTGTTCTGACTGATGATATTAAGCTTTTCCATCATTTCTTTCCACAGATGTAGTCGATTTGATTCCTGTGTATTCCATCTGTCAAGGTACACATGTATAGTTACCGTTTATGTTGTTGAAAACAAATATTTGCAACGAAGAAGTCATTGGTCTTGCAAAATTCTATCATGAGATCTCTGGCATCATTTCTATCCCCAAGGCCATATTTTCCAACTACCAAACCTTCTTCTCTGTTTCCACATTTTGCATTCCAATCACTAGTAATTATCAATGCATCTTGATAGCATGTTCAATCAATTTCAAACTGCAGAAGTTGGTAAAAATCTTCAATTTACTAATCTTTATCCCTAGAGTTTGGTGTGTAAATTTGAATAATAGCTATATTAACTGGTCTTCCTTGTAAGTGTGGATATTGTCCTATCACTGACAGAAGTTATACTTCAGGATAGATCTTGAAATGTTCTTTTTGACAATGAATGCAATGTCATTCCTCTTCAAGTTGTCATTCCCAGCATAGTAGACCAATTCAAAGTGTTCAATACCAGTCAATTTCAGCTCACTAATGCCTAGGATATTGATGTTTATGTGTTCCATTTCATTTTTGATGACTTCCAATTTTCCTAGATTCACACTTTGTACATTCCACGTTCTGATTATTAATGGATGTTTGCAGCTGTTTCTTCCCATTTTGGGTCATGCCACATTAGCAAATGAAGGTCCTGAAAGCTTAACTCCATCCATGTCATTAAGGTCGACTCTACTCTGAGTAAGTAGCTCTTCTTCAATTGTCTTTTGAGTACCTTCCAACCTGAGGGGCTCATCCTCTGGCACTATATCAGACAATGTTCTGTTGCTATTCATAAGGTTTTCACTGGCTAATTCTTTTCAGAAGTAGACCACTAGGTCTTTCATCCTCGTCTGTCTTAGTCTGGAAGCTCAGCTGAAACCTGTCTGCCATTGCTGACCCTGCTGGCCTTTGAATACTGGTGGCATAGTTTCCAGCATCATAGCAACATGCAAGCCCTAACAGTATAACATACTGACAGATGCATGGAGGTTTTAAAAAGAAACAAATATAATTCGTTTTTAAAAAGAAAGTAGAAACAAACAAAAGAGAGAAAGAAAAAAACTAGTAGACTTTGGGTCTTTGTGTCTATTATCCTCAATGTCTCCAGCAGTGTATTAGCAAGTAATCAAGTATGTATTCGATTCCTAATGCATTAGACCCCTAATAGGAACTTAATATAACATGTTCCAGTGAGCAAGGAAACATAAATTAAATGTATGAGGCTCTCCTTGCCCTCAAGTTGCAAGGACAAATTTGTTTTAGTAACTCATCCCCTGTTCAAATTAGGATGGTCCTTAGATCCATCTTGTTTAACACTTTTATTCTGTGGATGAGAAAATATGGGTCTCAGATGGTGGTGGCAGGTGTGGAAGAATGGTGGAGGAGTTAATTGTTAAAGACCAGTATGTTCAACACTGAGTCTGAAGCCTAAATTCCAGGTCTTCTAATACGTTAGTCTAGGCTCATCTTGTTATATAACATACTTCCCTCAAGACCTGAAGTCACAAGAAAGGACCATCAGTAAACTCCTTGAAGTTCCACAAGCCCTAGATAACCCAACATACAGCTCATTTAAAAACAAAACCAAACACACACAGTACATTTTCTTCACTAAGTTAGCAAATTGGAACTGAAATTTGTCCAAAAGAAACAGCTGAAGAAAAACACCAGAATGATACAGATAAGTACGATTGTTCAAAGGAGGAACAGAGCAGCATGGGATGGGGAATTAGGGAAGGGGATGGATTTCCTTTCAGAGCTAAATTTCAAAACAGAGTCATCCAGCTGTGAAAATGATACCCTAGTGGGAAATCCTGGCTATTTGTGTGGTGTTTAGCTTAAACTCAATAAAAATTAACCTTCTTGGAAAAAGTTTCTCTGCCATATTTGGGAGCCACTGGTTGCAAGTAGAAAATGAAACGCTAATAACATTTGAATCTAAAGGTTTTTAAAGTGACCAAGCCAATTTGCCTAATGATAACTTCTTTAGGTCTTCATTTCATAACTGCATTAATCAAGCCTCCTACATACCAAATTTATGTGAGTTGAAGAACTAAGCGATAATTCATATATATTATTCATTAACCAAGACTATGTTAAATATAAAAGGTCCCGTGATGTAGTGATATTTAATGCTTAGATCCAAAGGCTTCAAACTACTCTTTCGCATACTACTTGTACTAAGTGGATGCTGTCTGCACTGGGGCTGGCTCTGCACAAACCCATTTGAAAAGAACCATCTGAGCATTCAAATACCCATCAAATTTTGTTAATCTGAAATAATACAACAAAAATTGATTTTACACATAAATTTTGATACAGTTTAAATATTCTCCCCAACGAATAGTTAACTGTATAATTTTGAAGAATCTTGCTCAAATGAATCATACGCTTTGTTAACATGGCTGCCAAATTGTGGCACAACTCTCACTAGAATACGAAGTCCTCTCTGTTGTTTTTAAAGGATCAAATTTTATTTTATTTTTGTTTCAAATATTAAGAGATTGTCAGGATAATCACTCTCTGTCGTGGATTGACTTGCGTCCCCAAAAAATATCTGTTAACTTGGCTAGGCCATGATTCCCAGTATTGTGTGATTGTCCACCATTTTGTTATCTGATGTGATTTTCCTATGTGTTGTAAATCCTATTTCTATGCTGTTAATGAGATGGGATTAGCGGCAGTTATGCTAATGAGGCAGGACTCAATCTGCAAGGTTGGATTGTGTCTCAAGCCAATCTCTTCTGAGATACAAAAGAGAGAAGCTAGCAGAGAGATATGGGGACCTCATACCACCAAGGAACAAGAGCCAGGAGAATAGTGCATCCTTTGGGCCCGGGGCCCCTGCAGTAAGAAGCTCCTCGACCAGGAAAGATTGATGACAAGGACATTCCCCCAGAACCGACAGAGATAGAAAGACTTCCCCTGGAGCTGGCACCCTGGGTTCGGACTTCTAGCCTCCTAGGCTGTGAGGGAATAGATTTCTGTTTGTTAAAGCCATTCACTTGTGGTATTTCTGTTGTAGCAGCACTAGATGACTAAGACACCCTCTACCTGTAAACATATGCTTAAAGCAGCATTTACTTATTATCTCACAGTTCTATAGGTTAGAAGTCTGATACAAGTCTCACCAGGCTAAAATCAAGGTGTCAGCAGGGATGTGTTTGTTATTGGAAGCTCTGGGGAAAAATCTGATTCTAAGCTCATTCAAGTTGTTGGCCAAATTCAGTTCTTTGTAGTTGTAGGACAGATGTCCCCATTTCCTGGCTGCCTGTTAGCCAGGAGCCAGTCTTTGCTCCTAGAAGCCGCCTGTGTTCCTTCTCATGCTTTCCATGAGTTGCTAGAGGCCTCGTTCCAGTCCTTACATGCTGCCCCTGCCTCTCAGAACCATCAGTGGTGTCTCAAATCCTTTTCCAGCTTGGAATCACCCTGGTTTCTCTTCTGTCACACCTCTCTGACTCCAGGCAGAGAAAGTTCTGATGTGATTAGACTGGATCCTCTCAGATAATCCAGGATAATCTATTTAAGGGTAACCTTAATTACTTTGCCATGTAGTGTAACCTTTCACAGGATCCAGGGGTTAGTCATAGACATCATTGAGGGGTCACTCTTGGGTCTACCATACTATTGTTTTCTCTTTTTTTAAGATTGATTTTAGTTTTATCTACCCTGACAAATCATTTAAAGGTGATTACTAGAGGAAAGGTGATTTCCTCTAATCTACTTAGGATCTAAACTATTTAATCAAAGTGGTTACAACTGTACAAGCATGATAATTTAGACATGGTGGCTCTGTCACCTCCATCTTACTGTTCACTTTATATACTTTCTCAGAAAAAGGTTCATATATGGGGCAGTTGGAAAAGATTAAAGAAGAAAAGAGGTAGCCACTCCTCCTTAGATAAAAGGCTATGTCCCAAAAGTCTTCCCCATCCTTCCCTGTGTTTGTATATCCTGAACAGAAATGTAGCAGAAATAGTATGAACTTCCTCAACTGTCTGGCAGCTAAATGTATCTCTTTCTGTGCAGTGGTTCACCATTTTACCATTGTAGGCTGGTGTGTCAAAGAATGTCATCCTCTCAATCACCCTTTTTCAACCAACGCTGGAGAGTTATGAGACAATGCACCAATGTGATATAAAGTGCTCTCTTTACATAACTATCAGATATGAATAATGATTTACAAACCTACAGGAACTCATCCCAGTTAATGATCTTATTCATTCTTGGTTTATAAATTATTGACAAAAGGCATGCTAATTAATTCAATCTGAGTGATCATCAGAAATAAAATATTGAGCTGGCTTATGGGGTTCTTTAATATGTTTTATACATTTTATTGACGAGGTCTGATAGTTAATGTTAATGAAGTCAAAAAAGAGACATACATAATAGGAGGAGGGATACCAGAGGGTTTGGAATACATGATGGAAACAGATGGAGAAAGAATCGCAAAGGAAATGACGGTCACATCAATAACCATGGACTTTCTGGTTATTTGAAAGACAACAAACAGTAAGCAGCAAAAAAAATAAAATAACATTTGTTTCACAGGCTGTAAAACCATACTAAGGAAACTTGGTGGTGCAGAAGTTAAGCATTCAGCTGCTAACCAAAAATCGGCAGTTCAAACCCACATGCCGTTTCTCGGGAGAAAGATGTAGCAGTCTGCTTCCATAAAAAGTTACAGCCTTGGAAACCACATGGGGCATTTCTACCCTACAGGGCAGTTCTCCCCTGTCCTATAGGGTTGGTATGAGTCAAAATGAACTCAATGGCAATGGTTTTTTTTTTTAAAGCTGAAATTTTCCATTATCTTTCATGGTTAAAATAGCCTAGCTTGCAAGACATTTTTCACTCTTGAATTAAGTTCTAGGAAGGAAACATTATTTTTTCTTACCCAATATATTTTTAATAGATGTTCTTAAGAGATAAAATGTACATTGTGTAATTATGGAATTTCTAAAAGCAGAGACAAAAAGAAATGGAATATCTGAGATACTAAGAATACATATCATGTGTTATGTTTACATCAAATAATATTTGCTTACACATACAATACGGGAGTAAGTAAAAATCCTGTTATAGTGTACTTGGTTTGGAATTTAAGTCACTAAAACATTGCTCCTATATTTTACATATTAGGCTTAGATCTGACATTGTTCAATATACCAACCTCCTTTACTAATATTATTGGACTATATGGTATATTCCCTTATGATGGAGTTGCTGTGTTCTGTGTCTTACAAATGATAAATGACATAGCTCAGGACGTGGCTCATCCAGCTCACTGGAATAGCCTGGAAAACAAATCTGCCTTCTGGAGTAGGGCATGTGGGATGGCTTCAGACTTAGCTACAGTTGACAGAAAGAAGTATTAGTCCAGGAAAACAATATAATAAATACCCAAAGGAGTCTGTGACCCATGACAGGTGGTAGCTCTAATCCAATGATGGACAGAACTTGGCAGCAAAGCATCTGGAAATAAATAGCATCATCAGTGTCTAACAGAATAGAAGAGTTCTGGCCATAACAGTCAAAGAGTTGAGTCTAGAAAAAATTAAATAGGGTCCAATTATCCATGCTTTAAAGGTGCAGGGTGCTGAGCAGAGTTCAGTTTTCAGAAGGGATACATCAGTGAAGACCCAGTGCTGACCCGGTGCTGATCCCCTTAGAGTCACAAATCTTCATTCTCTTGTCTAAGGTAGGGATATATTAAAGGTGGGAACCAGAGCACTTAACATTGAGGCAAGCACGGCCATGAAGCAGGTATAATTGTTCTCAAATCAGGTATGCAAGAATTCCTTGGATATCTTTGTAAAACTACAGATACTTTATCCATCACCCACAATGACCCTCTGCGTTGTTTTATAAAGCATCTCAAGTCATCTGAAGACTATACTTTGGAAAGATGGTTAATGATTAGGAAGTGATCTTTGGAGATGGAGAGATCTATGACTACATACAGACACCTTTATATCCTAGCTGTGTGACTTTGATCAAGTTACTTAAATTCACTAAGTCACTGCTTGAAACATAAAATGGTAATAAATTCAACCTCACAAGATTGTCATAAGGATTAAATGATAGGCTAGTGTTCTGAGGTTTAGATAAATCCACTGATATCAGGTCGATTGTGACTCATCGCGATGCTGTAAGACAGAGCAGTATTGCCCCATAGGGTTTCCAAGACAGTAAATCTTTATTGAAGCAGATTGCCCCATCTTACTCCCACTGAGCTACTGTTGTATTTGAACCAACAACCTTTCCATTAGCAGCCTAGTAGTTTATCCAGCAGGGATCCTTGTGTTAGATTATTGTTGTTGTTCTTGTTGTTAGGTGTTGTCGAGTTGGTTCTGACTCATAGTGACCCTATGTACAATAGAACAAGGCACTGCCCAGTCCTGCGCCAATCTCATGATCATTGTAATACTTGAGCCCATTGTTATAGCCACTGTGTTAATCTGTCTCTTTGAGGGTTTTCCTCTTTTTTGCTGACTCTACTTTACCAAGCATGATGTCTTTCTCCATGGACTGGTCCCTTCTGATAACATGTCCAAACTACGTGAGAGGAAGTCTTGCCATCCTTGCTTCTAAGGAGCATTCTAGCTGTAAAAGTACTTCTTCCAAGACAGATTTGTTCATTCTTCTGGCAGTCCATGGGATATGCAATATTCTTCACCAACACCATAATTCAAAGGCATCAATTCTTCTTTGGTCTTCCTTCTTCATTCTCCAGGCTCCACATGCATAATATCAGGCAAATGAAAGCACCATGGCTTGGGTCAGGCGCACCTTAGTCCCCAAAGTGAAATATTTGCTTTTTAACACTTTAAAGAGGTCTTTTTCAGCAGATTCGCCCAATGCAATGTATCTTTTGATTTCTTGACTGCTGCTTTCATGGGCGTTAACCGTGGATCCAAGTAAAATGAAATTCTTGACAACTTCAATCTTTTCTCTGTTTATCATGATGATGCTTATTGGTCCAGTTGTGAGGATTTTTGTTTTCTTTACATTAAGGTTCAATCTATACCAAAGGCTGTAGGTAGCCTTTGATCTTCATCAGTAAGTACTTCAAGTCCTCTTCACTTTCAGCAAACAAGGTTGTGTCATCTGCATATTGCAGGTTGTTAATGCATCTTCCTCCAGTCCTGATGCCGTGTTCTTCTTCATATAGTTCAGCTTCTCCGATTTTTTGCTCAGCATACAGATTGAATAAGTATGGTGAAAAGATACAATCCTAATGCACATCTTTCCTAATTTTAAATCACACAGTATCCCACTGTTCTGTTCAAAGGACAGCCTCTTGGTCTATGTACACGTTCCTTATGAGCACAATTAAGTGTAATGGAATTCCCGTTCTTCGCAATGTTATCCATAATTTGTTATGATCCACACAGTCAAATGCCTCTGCATAGTCAATAAAATACAGGTAAACATCGTTCTGGTATTCTCTGCTTTCAACCATGATCCATCTGACATTAGTAATGATATTCCTTGTTCCAGGTCCTCTTCTGAATCTGGCTGGAATTTCCAGCAATTCCCTGTTGATGTACTGCAGCAACCACTTTTGAATGATCTTCAGCAAAATTTTACTTGCATGTGATACTAATAATACTGTGCAATAATTTCCATATTTTGTTGGATCACCTTTCTCTGGAATTGGTACAAATATGGATCCAGTTGTTTGGCCAAGTAACTGTCTTCCAAATTTCGTAGCATAGACAAGTGAGCCCTTCCAGCACTGCATCCATTTGTTGAAAAATCTCAATTCGTATTCCATCCATTCCTGGAGCCTTGTTTTTTGCCAATGCCTTCAGTGTGGCTTGGACTTTTTCCTTCATTACTGTTGGTTCTTGATCATCTGCTATCTTCTGAAATGCTTGAACGTCGACCAGTTCTTTTTGGTACACTGATTCTGTGTATTCCTTCCATCTTCTTTTGATGCTTCCTGCATCATTTAATATTTTCCCTGTAGAATCCTCCAGTATTTCAGCTTGAGGTTTGAAGTTTCTCTTCAGTTCTTTTAGCTTGAGAAATGCCAAGCGTGTTCTTCCCTTTTGGTTTTCTAACTCCAGGTCTTTCTTTGCACATTTCATTGTAATACTTTACTTTGTCTTCTCGAGCTACCCTTTGAAATCTTCTGTTCAGCTCTTTAACTTCATCATTTCTTCCTTTCGCTTTAGCTACTCTAAGTTCCAGAGCAAGTTTCAGAGTCTCTTCTGACATCCATTTTGGTGTTTTCTTTCTTTCCTACCTTTAATGACCTCTTGCTTTCTTCATGATATTATGTCCTTGATATCATTTGCCAACTCATCTGGTCTTCTGTCATCAGTGTTTAATGAGTCAAATTTATTCTTGAGATGATCTCTAAATTCAGGTGGAATATACTCAAGGTTATACTTTGGCTCTTGTGGACTTGCTGTAATTTTCTTTAGCTTCATCTTGAACTTGCATATGAGCAATGATGGTCTGTTCCACAGCTGGTCCCTGGCCTTGTTCTGACTGATGATATTGAGCTTCTCCATTGTTCTTTTCACAGATGTAGTCAATTTGCTTCCTGCGTATTCCATCTGGCTAGGTTTGTATGTATAGTCACTGTTAATGTTGTTGATAAAAAGAATTTGCAATGAAGAAGTAGTTGGTCTTGCAAAATTCTATCATGCAATCTCCAGCTTCCTTTCTATCACCAAGGCCACATTTTCCAACTATTGATCCTTCTTTGTTTCCAACTTTCACATTTTAATTACCAGTAATTATTAATTCATTTTTATCACATGTCTGTTCAATTTCAGACTGCAGAAGTTGATAAAAATCTTCAGTTTCTTCACCGTTGGCCTTAGTGGTTGGTGCATAAATTTGAATAATAGCCATATTAACTGGTCTTCCTTGTAGACCTATAGATATTATCCTATCGCTGACAGCACTGTACTTCAGAATAGATCTTGAATGTTCTTTTTGACAATGAACATAATGCCATTCCTCTTTAATTTGTCATTCCCGGCATAGTATACCATATGATTGTCCAATTCAAAATGGCCAATACCAGTTCATTTCAGCTCATCAATGCCTAGGATATTGATCTTTATGTGTTCCATTTCATTTTTGATGACCTCCAATTTTCCTAGATTCATACTTCATACATTCCATGTTCTGATTATTAATGGATGTTTGCAGCTGTTTCTTCTCATTTTGAGTCACACCACATCACCAAATGAAGGTCCTGAAATCTTGACTCCATCCATGTCATTAAAGTCAACTTTACTTTGAGGAGACAGCTCTTCCCCAGTCATATTTTGAGTGCATTTCAACCTGAGGGACTCATCTTCCAGCACTATATCAGACAATGTTCCGCTGCTATTCATAAGGTTTTTACTGGCTAATTTTTTCAGAAGTAGAACCGCCAATTCCTTCTTCCTATTCCATCTTAGTCTGGAAGCTCCACTGAAACCTGTCTGCCATGGGTGACCCTGCTGGTGTTTGAAATACTGATGGCAAAGCTTCCAGCATCACAGCAACACACAAGCTACCACAGTATGACAAACTGACAGACGTATGGGGTTTTGTTAGATAGTAGGGATAAAAAAGAAATGAAAAGTCATGGCCTGTGGGTACAAGTATTGCTTTAGTATTCTTCGCCATAAAATATGGCTGTACTTATGCTAAGTGCAGCTCCCTACAGGCCTCTGTGTTATCTACGTCAGTATAAATGCCTAAGGCCAGCCACATCTTGTTTAATTGCCCTGTTTTTCTGAAACTGTCTTGTGATCTGTTTTACTGCTTGCCATATACATACCCAAATTCCTTTCCCCTTACCCAAAACTGATTGTTATCCACCTGAAAACTCACTGTCTTGTGATCTGCTTTACTGCTTGCTGTATCTATTATAAATAAATGCTTGGGACATAGGTGGGGGTCGACTCCTCAGAGTGACCCTCCTGGCCCCACTTCTCTGTAAGAGTTGTCCAGTTGGTTGGTTGCTGTCTTTGCTGTCCCGATTACCGTTGCCGCTGCGACAATGGCCCTTCTTCTTGAGATCACCTCAGAGTCAAAAGTGGTCAGCTGTGATGGTGGTTGCTTTGGTTGGATTAGTGGCAATAAAAAGCAAGAGAAGAATGGAAAGGGCTATCTTCATACAATTCAGAGAGGTAAGTGTTCTCTGTGGAAGGATTACTGCTTAGGTGTTTGACAAGGAGGGACTACTTGAATTAGAAATATAAACTTATATTTAAAAATATCATAAAAACTGATGTGTCAGTTTCCTAGGGCTGCTGTAACAAACTGCCACAAACTTGGTGGCTTAAAAAAATAGCAACGTATTCCCTGACAGTTCTGGAGGCTAGAAGTCTGAAATCAATGTATCAACAGAGTTGGTTTCTTCTGGAGCCTCTGAGGGAAAAACTGCTCCATGCCTAACTCCTAGGTTCTGGTGACTGTGGCAATTCTTGGTGTTCCTTGACTTGCAGCTGCATAATTTCACTCTCTGCCTCTATCTTCATATAGCCTTCTCCCATATGTGTCTCTCTGTCTTCTCCTCTTCCATCTCTGATGAGGAAAATGTAATTGGATTTAGGGCCCACCCTAGTCCAGGATAATCTCATTTCAAGATTCTTAATTACATTTGTAAATACCCATTTTCCAATTAAGCTCACATTCACAGGATCCAGGTAGACATATCTTTTGGAGGGCAACCATTCAATCCACTACCCCTGATTTGGACAGAAAGAAGATATCCTTTTGTTTTCATTCAATAGAATCTGAAGATTTAAATATAGTTATTATTTAACCCAAAAGAGACGGCACAGAATAATAAAGTATATTATTCAGTGGGAATTATCACTCAGTCAAAACTGTTATTGGTGTTGTTAGCTGCCGTCAAGTCAACTCCTACTTGTACTGACCCTATAGGACAGAGTAGAACTGCCCCATAGGGTTTCCAAGGAGCAACTGCTGGATTTGAGCTACGAAACTTTTGGTTAGCAGCCCAGATCTTAATCACTCTACTACCTGAGCTCCTAGTCAAAACTAGCACTATACTAAACAACACTTGAGAGGAGCACCAGTTTGAAGTTAAAAAATTTGCAAGCAGACAATACTTTTCTGGAAGTCTACAACTGTGAACTAAAGAAATCTAAAAGAAAAAAATACTCAGAAGGCCAGTTTTGTGTTGCATGTGATATATTATACCATAAAAGTTCAAAATAGGAGTTCCGGCAAAATAGCGCTCTAGGCAGAACCACCACGCTGTCCCTCCACAGCAAAGATCCGAAAAACTAAGCTGAACAGAGAATGCAACAATCCTGAAACCCTAAAACATCAAATGAAGAGATAAAGAACTCAGCCAAGCACCAAATGGAGTGAGAAAACTGACAGAGAATGGAGAGCGAGGGGAGATTCATGCAGAGGTCCCCTACCAGCTAACACAGCGCGGATCTGCCATCTTGTACTCCTATCGGAGACCAGCAAACAGGGGGTATGAGAAAGCAGCCTAACGGAGCTTCCAGCAGGTGACAAAACAACCAGTAATTGGAGATATACACTTTCCCACCACCAACCCTTCTTCACCCCGACTCGGCCTCCTCTGCTTCCCACGGCCATAGTCTCTTGACCGGGAAACAGCGGCTGCTTGGATTCCACACACCCAAATGGGTGGCTCTTTGAGTGCCATTTGTTGGCTGCTGGTGTTGCATTTTTCCGCTTCTTGTTATTTCTTCCTTGCCTCTCTCCACCTCCCCCTCCTTTCGCTCGAGTACCTCGCTCCATGCACCATCTTTGCTTCTTCCTGAGGAACTGCAGAGCTCTGGTAATTTGTGATATACGCTTTCCCACTCTCTACCCTTCTTCACCCACACTCAGCCCCCTCTGCTTTCCACGGACACAGTCTCTTGTCCAGAAACACCAGCCCACACTAGCTGGCTATCTGAGTGCCATTTGTTGGCTGCTAGTGTTGCTTTTTTTTTTCTGCTTCTTTTGATTTCTTACTTGCATCTCGCCACCTCCCCCTCCCCTCACTCAAGCAACTGTCTCCGTGCGCCACCTTTCCTTCTTTCTGAGGGGCTGCGGAGCTCCATTCGCGTGTGGAGCTGCTTCCCGGTTTGGGCTGCCATGCTGGTGGGATCCCGGGGCTTTTGTTCATTTGTTTGTTTCGAATTGTTTGTTTGTTTTCTTTTCCTTTTCTTGAGTTGGGAGCCCTTTCTGGCCAGGTGGAGCTGCGTGGCAGGGAGACACCCCTTTGACTTCCACAGACGTGCAGAGGGATCCCTGAGGGCATTTCTTTTTATGTAGGGTTTTTTTCCTTTTTTTTTTTTTCTGTTTCTTTGGGGGCCTTTCTTTTTTCTTTTTCGTTTTTTTTTTAATTTGTTTTGTTTTCCTTTTCCTCTTTTTCCCTTTTTGTCTTTCTCCATTGCTCAGTCTCTCATCTCTCTATATCTTCCTTCATTTTCTGATCCCTAAATACCTGGTGTTGTATACCTCTACACCTTCTAGCCAGGCTATACTGCAACACCTCAGAGCAACTTCCCCAGACCTTATAGCTGCAACGGTGGGATCCCTGGGAATTATGTGGTTCTTTAACCTTTCTGATTCTTATTTATTCATTCTTTTCTTTTCTTCCTCCTCCCCTTTCTGTTTTTCTCCATTTCATAGTCTCTCATCTCTCCACTCCAACGGCAAGCTACCCTAGCATTCTTTTTTGTTTGTTTGTATGTTTTTTGCTCCTGTTCCTCTCTCCTCTCTCCCATATCCATCTTAGCTCCACACATAACAATCTCACTGCTGCATCCTGCCTAACTGCACTGTGCGCTTGACATCACACCACCAAGCAGCACAGGCACAGCCTACTGGAACATGCCCTGCACTGATTACCAACCTGCTCTGGTGGCTGTAGTAAGTGCCACAAACAACCCATCCCAGTAACTCCTCTTCAGCTAGACTTGCCCTGCCATACCATATCTGAGTGACTGACCCTGCCAGTTGAAGAAGAAGGTGAAAAGTATTGTGCCCAAAGACGAGTAAACAACAAAGAACACACAGTCTGCCTGCACATAGTCAAATATCTTTTTTTAAAAAGGGACGAAACAAACAAATGTACAATCAATAAACAAGAAAAATAACTACTGAATGCCCTGAAGACAGCAGACAATAACAAAACATTTACAAAAACAGGACAGGATGGTTCCAGTAGGCATCCAAAATAAAACACCAGATAACTCTCCTCTGGAAGAAAATACACTAGAACTACCTGATACAGAATTCAAATCTCTAATACTCAGAATTCTCCAAAAACTGAGACAAAAAGCTGACAAACATGAGGAAAAAATAGACAAATTCATGGAAAATACAGACAAACAATTGGAAGAATTCAGGAAAATAATGCAGGAACAAAATGCCAAAATAAATTCACAACTAGAAATTATACAAAGACAACAATTAGAAATCCAAAAGATAAATAACAAGATTTCAGACATGGATAATGTCATAGAAGGGCTGAGAAGCAGATTTGAAATGGTGGAAGACAAGATCAGTGGAATTGAAGAGAAACACTTGGATTCAACTCTGTTTGAGGAAAACTCAGAAAAAGGAACAAAGAAAAATGAAGAGACCCTGAGAGTTATGTGGGACACAATCAAAAGCAAAAATCTTCGAGTAATTGGAATTCCAGAACAGGGGCAGAAAACAGAAAACACACAGAGGACCATTGAGGAACTGCTGACAGAAAACTTCCCCAATATCATGAAAGATAAAAAGCTGGCCATCCAAGAAGCTCAACGAACCCCATATAGAAGAGACCCCAAAAGAAAATCACCAAGGCCTATCATATTCACACTCGCCAAAACCAAAAACTAACAAAGAATCCTGAGAACAGCTCGTGAAAAACAAGAAGTCACATACAGAGGAGAAACGATAAGACTAAGCTCACACTATTCGGCAGAAACCATGCAGACAAGAAGGCAATGCGATGACATATATAAGATCTTGAAAGAAAAAAATTGCCAGCCAAGAATACTATATCCTGCAAAACTCTCGTTCAAATTTGATGGTGAAATTAGGTAATTTCCAGATAAACAGAAATTAAAGGAATATGTAAAAGTCACACCAAACCTACAAGAATTATTAAAGTGAGTTCTTCAATCTGAGGACAAACAGTTTCAGCTCACAGGCAGAACCTAGGACGCAGGATCGTACCAGCCAGATACCAATCTAGGAAATGAACTCTCAAGGACTATCCAAAACCAAAAGAAATACAACAGGGCATCAGAGCAGTTAATCAGTAAATGACAACAACATCAAAACAATAAAAGAGGGAATAAACAGCCTAGGTATAGAACCTTCTAATGGAGAGGAAGGCAAGGCGATAACAAACAATGGTAGATTGCTTCAAACTTAGAAAGATAAGGGTAGAATTTATGCTAACAACTAAGAAAGTTAACAAACATACTCAAAAAAAAAAAAAAAGGAAAAACATAAAGTCTCAGCAAAAAAAAACCCTACAAAAACAAAAGAAATGAATAAAATCTCCACAAACAAAAGTAACTCAGCACAAGAGAGTAAGAAGAACAAAGAAAACGTCAGCACCACAAAAAAAAGCACTACAAAATGACAGCAACAAACCCACATCTATCAATAATTACACTGAATGTAAATGGACTCAATGCACCCATAAAAAGGCAGAGAGTGACAGAATGGATAAGAAAACAGGATCCATCAATATGCTGTCTACAGGAGACACACCTTAGAAACAAAGATGTGAATTTATTAAAAGTCAAAGGTTAGAAAAAAAATATATCAAGCTAACAACTACCAAAAAAGAGCAGGAGTGGCAATTCTAATCTCAGAAAAAATAGACTTTAAAACGAAATCTACCATAAAAGACAAAGAAGGACACTATATAATGATTAAGGGGACGATCCATCATGAAGACATAACCATAATAAACATCTACGCACCCAATGACTGGGCTCCAAAATACATAAAACAAACTCTAACAACACTGAAAAGAGAAATTGACAGTTCCACAATAATAGTAGGAGACTTCAACACACCATTCTCAGTAAAGGACACAACAACTAAGAAGAAACTCACCAAAGATACAGAAGACCTAAAGGGCACAATCAGCCAACTTGACCTCACAGACATATATAGAACACTCCATCCAACCACTGCAAAGTACACATTCTTTTCCAATGCACATGGAATGTTCTCCAGAATAGACCACATCTTAGGCCACAGAGCAATCCTCAACAAGATCCAAAACGTTGAGATAATTCAAGGTATCTTCTCTGACCAGAATGCCCTCAAGGTAGAAATTAACAATAGAAAGAACAAGGAAAAAAATCAATTATGTGGAAACTGAATAATAACCTGCTTACACATCACTGGGTAATAGAAGATATCAGAGATGGAATTCAAAAATTCCTAGAAAAAAATGAGAATGAAAACACATCATACCAAAACCTTTGGGATACAGCAAAGGCAGTTCTCAGAGGACAAGGATGCACATGTCAAAAAAGAAGAAAGGGACAAAATCAAAACAGTAACTACAGAACACAAACAAATAGAAAGAGAACAGCCAAAAACACCCACAACCACCAGAAGAAAGGAAATAGTAAAGATCAGAGCAGAAATAAATGAAATAGAGAACAGAAAAACAATAGAAAGAGTCAACAAAACCAAAAGTTGGTTCTTTGAAAGAATCAACAAAATCGACAAACCACTGGCCAGACTCAGAAAAGAAAAACAGGACAGGACACAAATAACCCAAATAAGAAATGAAATGGGGGACATTACAACAGACCCCACGGAAATAAAAAGGATTATACTAGAATATTATAAAAAACTATACACCAACAAATTTGAAAACCTAGAGGAAATGGATAAATTTCTAGAAACACACAGCCTTCCCAAACTACAACAAAGTGATGTTGAAAATCTGAACAGACCCATAACAAGAGAATAGATTGAAAAGGTAATTAATAAAACTCCCAACAAAAAAAAGCCCTGGCCCAGATGGCTTCACTGGAGAATTCTACAAAACATTTACAGAAGACCTTGTACCAGTACTACTCAAGCTATTTCAGAGCATAGAAGAGGAAGCAACACTTCCAAATTCATTCTATGAAGCCAGCATAGCTATGATACCAAACCCAGGCAAAGACATCACAAGAAAAGAAAATTACAGACCAATATCTCTCATGAATATAGATGCAAAAATTCTCAACAAAATTCTAGCCAATAGAATTCAGCATCATATCAAAAAAATAATACATCACGACCAAGTAGAATTCATACCAGATATGCAAGGATGGTTCAACATTAGAAAATTAATCAACGTAATCCACCACATAAATAAAAGGAAAGAAAAGAATCATATGATCATCTCAATTGACGCACAAAAGGCATTTGACAAAGTCCAACACCCATTCCTGATAAAAACTCTCAATCAAATAGGTATAGAAGGGAAATTTCTCAACATAATAAAGGGCATCTATGCAAAACCAATGGCCAACATCATTCTTAATGGAGAGAGGCTGAAAACATTCCCCTTGAAAACAGGAACAAGACAAGGATGCCATTTATCACCACTCCTATTTAACATTGTGCTGGAAGTTCTAGCTAGAGCAATAAGGCAAGAAAAAGAAATAAAGGGCATCCAAATTGGTAATGAAGACTTTAAACTGTCCATGTTTGCAGATGATGTGATACTATACACAGAGAACCCTAAAGACTCCACAAAAAATCTACTGGAACTAATAGAAAGATTCAGCAGAGTAGTAGGATACAAGATAAACATTCAAAAATCAGTTGGATTCCTATACATCAATAAGGAGAACAATGAAAAGGAAAACAATACCATTTTCAATAGCCCCTAAAAAGATAAAATACTTAGGAACAAATCTGACCAGGTAGGGAAAAGACCTATACAAACAAAACTATAAAACACTACTGCAAGAAACCCAAAGGGATCTACATAAATGGAAAAACATACCATGCTCATTGATAGGCAGACTCAACATTGTGAAAATGACAATTCTACCCAAAGCAATTTACAAATACAATGCAATCCCGATCCAAATATCAACAGCATTCTTCAAAGAGATGGGAAAACTAATCATTCACTTTATATGGAAAGGGAGGAAGCCCCAAATAAGTAAAGCACTACTGAAGAAGAATAAAGTTGGAGGACTCACACTACCTGACTTCAGAACCTACTATACAGCTACAGTAGTCACAACAGCCTGGTACTGGTACAACTAAAGATACATTGACCAATGGAACAGAATTGAGAACCCAGATGTAAATCCATCCACCTACAGTCACCTGATCTTCGACAAAGACCCAAGGTCCATCAAATGGGGAAAAGACAGTCTTTTTAACAAATGGTGCTGGCAAAACTGGATATCCATTTGCAAGAAAATGAAACAGGGCCCATACCTCACACCATATACAAAAACTACTTCAAAATGGATCAACGACCTGAATATAAAGCCTAAAACTATAAAGTTCATAGAAGAAAAAATAGGACCAACACTTCAGGCATTAATACACGGCATTAACAGGATACAAACCATAACCATCAATGCACAAACCCCAAGAGATAAGCTAGATAACTGGGAACTTCTAAAAATCAAACACCTATGCTCTTCAAAAGACTTCACCAAAAGAGTAAAAAGAGAACCTACAGACTGGGAAAAAATTTTTGGACAGTACAAGTCAGACAAAGGTCTAATTTCCATAATCTACAGGAAAATCCAACACCTCTACAACAAAAAGACAAATAATCCTATTAAAAAATTGGCAAAGGAAATGAACAGACACTTCAGCAAAGAAGACATTCAAATGGCCAACAGACACATGAGGAAATGCTCGCAATCACTAGCCATTAGAGAAATGCAAATTAAAACCACAGTGAGATACCATCTCACCCTGGCATTACTGGGACGAATCAAAAACACTGGAAATAACAAATGTTGGAGGGGCTGTGGGGAGATTGGAACACTCATGCACTGCTGGCGGGAATGCAAAATGATACAATCATTTTGGAAAATGATATGGCGCTTCCTCAGAAAGCTAGAAATAGACATACCATTCGATCCAGCAATCCCACTCCTAGGAATATATCCTAGAGAAATAAGAGTCATCACTCGAATAGACATATGCACACCTATGTTCATGGCAGCATTGTGCATAATAGCAAAATGATGGAACCAACCTAGACG
The DNA here is from genome assembly GCA_030035585.1 of Dugong dugon. Classification (NCBI taxonomy): domain Eukaryota; kingdom Metazoa; phylum Chordata; class Mammalia; order Sirenia; family Dugongidae; genus Dugong; species Dugong dugon. The sequence goes on along the minus strand of CM057475.1, from coordinate 33,274,976 downwards.
CCCATCAACAGATGAATGGATAAACAAACTATGGGACATACACCCAATGGAGTACTACGCAACGAGAAAGAACAACAATGAATCTGTGAAGCATCTCATAACATGGATGAAACTGGAGGACATTATGCTGAGTGAAATAAGTCAATCACAAAAGGACAAATATTGTATGCGACCTCTATTGTAAAAACCCATGAAAAAGTTCACACACAAAATGTAACAATCTTTGTTGGTTACCAGGGATGGGAGGGTTGGGGGGGGGGTGGATACTAAATGGGCATTAGATAAGTGGTATCTTGGGTGAAGGGTGAGACAGTACACAATACAGGAGAAACTAGCACAACCTGTACAAGGAAAGGTCATGGAAGCCCCATAGACACATACAAACACCCTGAAGGACTGAATTGCTGGGCAGAGGGCTCTGGGGTCCATGGTCTCGGGGAACATCTAGCTCAGTTGGCATGACACAGCTTATAAAGACAATGCTCTACATTCTACCTTGGTGAGTAGTGTCTGGGGTTAAAAGCCTGTGAGCGGCCATCTAAGATACTCCACTGGTCTCATCCCTTCGGGAGCAAGGGAGAATAAAGAGAACAGGATACAAGGAAAAGATTAGTCCACAGCTACCAAGGCCTCCACCGGATTGAGTCCAGTACAGCTAGATGGTGCCCTGCTATGACCAGGATCACAGCAAAGGGTTCTGGACAGAGCTGGAGAAGGATGTAGAGCATAATTTTAACTCACAAAAAAAAGACCAGAGTACTGGCCTAAAGGAGACTGGAGAAACCTCGAGAGTATGGCCCCCAGACACCGTTTTAGCTCAGTGGTGAAGTTACCTCCGAGGTTCACTGTTCAGCCTGGGAGTGGACAGCCCCATAAAACCAAATGAGACTAACGAGGTACAGGAGTCCAGTGACAAGGGCCAAAAAGCAGAAGGGGACAAGGAAGCTGGTGATAGGGAACCAAGGTTGTGTAAGGATATTGTTGATGTGCTGTGAGATTGTTAACTATTGTCATAGGGCAACATTTGTAGTAACTGTTAAATGTGAAACTATTTTGTTCTGTAAGCCTTCATCTTAATTGAGAATAACAGCACAATTGGAAGAGCGTAGTCAATGTCACTGAACTGTGCATGTAGAAATTTTTGAAATGGTGTATCTTTGGCTATGTGTATTTTTACCAAAAAAAAAAAGACGTTGAGAAGTTAGAGGGTTGATATGTTGTGGGGTTGTTAACCAATGTCATAAAACAACACGTGTACTTCTGTTTTATGAGAAACTATTTAAGCCTTCACCTGAAGTACAATAAAAAAAAAAAGACATTAAAAAAAAGTTCAAAATATATCTGACAAACTATAGTGAAACAGAATTGCTAAAGAAAGGAGAACTTTGAGATACAATTTTTTATACATAAAGTTCTTCAAAACTATATTCTTCCGCAGTTTCTGTTGGTGGTTAGGTTTCCTGGCCTGGATGCTAATGGGGAGACACAGAAGGTTATTGGTGTTTGTCTGGCTAAAATATTCTAACCATGATCCTTAATGCATACCAACGCGTAACACGAAAAGTACATAGAGTCATTTGTTACTATATATGTGAATTTGATGGGTATTTCTTTTGAGTTCTTCCAGAATTAGGGGGTTTGGATATCCCTGATCTATTCCAGACCATTCTACTAACCATTTGAAATTCATAATAAGTCATGGCTAAGGCTGTTTGCATGAAGAAAAAACACAACTAAAGGAGAAAATTCTGGCCTACATTTCCTTATACTTGTTCAAAACAGACGGATGGAAGTTGTTCTGCTCTACACTAGAAATAACAAATTGCAGAATAATTATATTCACTTATGTTATAGACGAAAACATAAGTGGATATAATTGGCTCCCCATCTCCAATGGCTCCCCATCCCCAACTCCTGCCAGAAGAAATCTTTACAAACTGAGTCCAAGCTCTGCTGCTATCCAGCTGTATGTTGATAGGCAATTATCTTCATTTTACGCTGCCTTTGTTTTTAAGGCTATCAGGTAAACTAACCTTTCAGACAACTCCCAGATTGTAAATTCTGGGATTCTGTGATTTTGCAAATTGGAAGCGTCCTAAACCATATGCAGACATTCTTTGATGCCCATTACATGTCAGCGAGAGCAGCTGCCTGCATGCTGCTCCACAGATGTGGGGCGCTCACTTACATCTGGAAATTCAGCAGGTCCTCTCCCCTATCTAAATGGCTGTTGGTTTCCATCTCTCACTAGGCCCACTTTACAAGCCTCGAGCATCAAGTTCAGAAGATCCATCAAATTCCACTGTCAGCAAGTATCCTACTCTCATTGGGAGACTAGGGATTCCCCAGCACATGACAAAAGAGGCAGCCCTGACAGCCTCAGTCTGATGTTGCCTAAGCCACAGAAACTTTATTGACCTCTCCTGTGACAAAGTCCTCAGGAGGAAAAGCCTCTATTCTGTTTCTTCTTGTCAGCTCTTTTATCTCATCATATTTATGACATTGGACGTGCCACCTGGTGTCATGAGAGGTTTTGGAGGACAATCAAGGTCCTGGCTAAGTATATTCTGTCAAATTAGGCAGGCCCCCAGCAGGCACTCAGTTCACCAGAGAACTGACTATGCTTACGGCTATATGCGTGTCAGGAATCTGGGAGAAGCACACCCTGTCAGCTCTACTCTCAAAAGATATCCATAATCTAGCCATTTCTCTCTACCGCCACTGATATCACTGTATTTCATGTTATCATCATCTTTCACCTAGATCACCGCAGGGGGCTCCTAACCAGTGACTCAGTTTTCTACTCTTGCTCCCCTACATGTTAATCTGCAGAAAGCACGCACAATGATCTTTGCATGAGTCAAATCATGTCATTTTCTTGCTCAAAATTCTTACCTGGCTTCCTGACACATTCAGAGTAAAATGGAAACTCCTCACCATGGATTAAAGAGCCCATAAGACCCAGGCCTTGGCATTCTTTCTTTCTTCTCTCTCCCTGATTCTCTTGCTCTAAGCATCAGAGACTTCTCACTGTGCTATGGACACACTCAGAACCCTCCATTTTCAGGACCTTTGTCTCAAAGATTTCCTCTTTCTAGGACACTATTCTTCCTATTCACTTGACATTCTGCCTCACTTTATTCGGTCTATGTTCAGATATCACATCATCAGGGTTGCTTTTCCAGACCTAAGTCTAACATAAAACTCCTTTCATTCTACTTACCTGGCTTTATTGTTTTTATTTATTTATTTATTTATTTATTTATTTATTTATTTATTTATTTATTTATTTCTTCCTCAGAGCAATACCTGACATAATATTCTATATTTTTGCTTATTTGGTTAGATCATTTATACTCAAATAACAGCTCATTGAGATAGAGACTTCTACAATTCACTACTGTATAATCAGTACCCTGAAAAGCACCTAGCCCTATTAAGCACCAAATTAATATTTATTGAAAGGAAAAAAAAGCAACAATGAATTCACTGTTTGAATCTTTGTATCATTTAAGAAAATCAGAATGATCTGGAACTTACCTGTATGGATCACTAGCCTAAACCAGGGGTCTGCAAACTATGACCTGAGAGGCACATTCAGCTTTATTGCAGCAAAGCCATGCTCATTCATTTACCTATTGTTCATGGCTGATTTGGGGCTACAACGGCAGACCTGGATAATTGTGCCAAGAGATCTTATGGCCTGCAGAGCCTAAAATATTTAGTATCTAGCCCTTTACAGAAAATGTTTGCCAAGTCCTAGCGTAAACTATGAAATTCTGGACTTTTTTTTCTTAAAATTCCTTTTTCTCTGGCATCATTGCTTTTCTATATATCTAGTCATCTCTAAGCAAAACTAGAGTCAACAAAACTGCTACCAACTTTAAAAAAGAAAAACAAAGATAATTAGGAAGAGTTCAGTGTTAGTTGTTAAACTTCAGAACCACTTACATAATTGCAAGTGTTTCTCTTCACCAGTTTTCCTATCACTTAATCCGGCATTTTTCTGAGGTGATAGCTACTTCCAAAAAGAAAAGCCTCCCAAATTCTTTGTTCTCAAGGCTAGAAACTACTTAGAGCAATGTTGTTTGAACAAAAGGATTTTGTTTAAAATAATTTTTCCTTCAGAGAGTTTCTTGTAAGAATATACCTCTTTCACATCCACCTACAGAGGACATTTTGTAAAAACTGTTTCCCTTTGGAAAATCTGTGTCCTTTGCTAGATAGATGGGCAAGATGCTGAGATAGAAAGAAGGGGTGACTTGTTTCTGCCCAAATCCATTTTTCATCACATTCTTGGTCACCAGTTGAGGCTCATTGTCCGACATAAAGATTTTCCATCTGGAAATCTAGGCAGGATACATATTTTTTATTCCCTCAAAGACAAGGATGTATGGCTATCATTGCTTAATTGACCACTCTGGCTCCTGCAAATAAGAGATTGATTAGGGTGGATGACTGTCAACTACTGAAAACTTATCTAAGTGGTAGCCCCAATCATATCTACAATGCCAGAGATGTTCTTTTTACTAGAACAAATCAACACAGCCTCTAACAATTGCCAAGGGTCTGCTGAACTAGAAAATGTATTCTTCAATCTACATCAGGGAAGAGAATGAAAGGCACTTTGTATCCATCTAGGGCAGAGAGCAGTACACATTTACAGCCTTGCCCCAGAACACCGTTAATTCTACTGGTCTGTCACAGTATTCTGTAGAACATCGTATTTGTTCACTACTGTCTTGAGCAGGAAGTGGCAAGTAATCCTGATGCCCTGTTAAGACAAACATGTTTCCCAAGGTAAGAGAGAAACCATACAAAGATTCAGTGTCCTGCCCTATTGGTGAAGATTTTAGAGATCCAAAGATTTGTGGCATGCCAACGTATCCTATCCAAATTAATAGAATAAGTTTTCAATGTATTTTATATCTGTATTGATGTCACTTTCCTTTCTCCTAATGCCATTTTCTTTCTCCTTCTCCTCCTTCCCCTTTTCCTCTTAATTCCTCTCTCTCTCCCTGTCTCCCTCTCTTCCTTTCTCTCTTTTTACCTTCTTCTCTCCCTCCCTCTCTTTCTCTGAAATGAATTCAGATTTGCCAAAGTTTGTATTATATTTTAAATGTCTTTCTAAAGCATAAAACCAAAAAAAAAAAAAAAAAAACCTCATTGCCATCAAGTCAATTCCAACTCATAGCAACCCTACAGGACAGAGTAGAGCTGCCCCATAGGGTTTCCAAGGCTGGAAATTTTTACAGAAGCAGACTGCCACATCTTTGTCCCACAAAGCAGCTGATGGGGTTTGAACCATTGACCTTTCGGTTAACAGGCGAGCACTTAACCACTTTGCCACCAGGGCTCCTAAACCATAAGCTTTGATTTTTTTGATAACATAAAAGCTAACTAATTTTAAATGTTTTTCTTTTACTTTTTTCCTATTATTGTTTTACCAGTCTTGGAATTTTACTTTTTTTGAGTTTTGAAAAATAATTTTCAGCACATTGAGCCAAATGTTTAATGCATTAGTTTTCCATATGTCACACGTTTCCATAATTTGAAGGTGGCATCAGGATTAGAGAAAGACTCATTAACAACTGGCAATATGCAGATGACACAACCTTGCTTGCTGAAAGCTAAGAGGATTTGAAGCACTTACTGATGAAAATCAAAGACTACAGCCTTCAGTATGGATTATATCTCAACATAAAATGAAAATCCTCACAGCTGAACCAATAAGCAACATCATGATAAACAAAGAAAAGACTGAAGTTGTTAAGGATTTCATTTTACTGGGATCCACAATCAACGTCCACGGAAGCAGCAGTCAAGAAATCAAATGATGCATTGCATTGGGCAAATCTGCTGCAAAAGACTTCTTTAAAGTGTTAAAAAGCAAAGATGTCACCTTGAGGACTAAGATGTGTCTGATCCAAGCCATGGTATTTTCGATCGCCTCATATGCATTGAAAGCTGGACAATGAATAAGGAAGACCTAAGATTTACACCTTTGAATTACAGTGTTGGCGAAGAATGTTGAATATACCATGGACTGCAAGAAGAACGAACATATCTGTCTTGGAGGAAGTACAGCCAGAATGCTCCTTAGAAGGGAGGATGGTGAGACTTCATCTCACATACTTTGGACATGTTATAAGGAGGGACCAGTCCCTGAAGAAGGATATCATGTTTGATAAAGTAGAGGGTCAGCAAAAGAGAGGAAGATCCTCAAGGAGATGGACTGACACAGTGGTTGCAACAATGGGCAGGACCCGGCAGTGTTTCATTCTGTTGTAGTAAGGGTCGATATCAGTCAGAACCGACTGGATGGCACCTAACAACAACAACAAAATAATTTTCTTTGATTATTGCCAAAAGCTATCTCATATATTTATATATATGAGGCACTAATTTTGGTTTCTAAAATAATTGTAGCTTTAGTCTTGATTTTCTTTTTAAGACAAGATAGTTCTGTTATGTTTGGCTTGTTTGTATTACTTCCCAAGTATATTTGTTTTTGCAATAATTTTGTTGCTTCTAATTTTATTGAATTATGGTCACAATCCTGGAAGTATACTCTATAATAGTTATGTTAATGGAAAAATAAAAAAAGAGCATAAACATTAAAAAATAAATGTATAATAGGAATTTTTCAAGCTTTTAATTTACCTAGAGATTTATAGGCAGAATTCAGTGAAGTATCCCCAACTATGATATTTTATCTGTGAAACTATGATTTCTGCTTCATGCAAAACTCAGGGCCAGTCTCCAAACACTCTAAGGCCATTGGAACTTGTCCTAAGGACTGAACAACTAGGATCTCCTCTCTTCTCTGTTTATTCCCCTTCTACCTGGCAGGTAGACACATCCGACTATCGTTCCCATTTACCTCCTCCTTTTCTTCTCACCAGAGGTTCCTCGGTGGTATAAATAGTTTGTGCTCAACTGCTATCTGAAATGTGGGGGGTTTGAATTCATCCAGCAACACCACAGAAGAAAGGCCTGGTGATCTGCTTTTGTAAGATTATATCTATTAAAAATCTTATGGAGTACAGCTCTGCTATGTAACACATGGGGTTGCCATGAGTTGGATTTGACTTAGCAACAGGTTTGTTTTGTTTTTTATTTCTCATCATTTGCCACTGTATGGTTTTACTCCTGATAATCTTTCCTCCTTTATAATGCGCAAGCGTTTAAAAATTTTGGCTCACTACAGAGTAAATTGTTTCATTCATTTTATCTACTTCAGACTTGCATTCTCTTAAAGTTATGCTGCCCTTTGTCTTTTTTTTTTTTTAAATTTAACTTTTTATTTTGAAAGAATTGTAAATTCACATGCAGTTGTAAGAAATAATGCAGGGAGATCCCATGCACCCTTTCCCCAACCCAACATCACAACTAGGACATTGACACCGACATCATGAATGTCCAGGATACATGATTCCTTCCTGTTGCCCTTTTATGGCCACACTTACTCCCCATCCTTCATCTCTGGGGACCACTAATCTGTTCTCCATTTCTGTATTTTTGTTATTCCAAGAAAGTTACATAAATGGAATCACATAGTATGAAACCTCTTGAGACTGGCTTTTTTCTTTCTTTCTTTCCTTTTTTAAATCATATTTTATTGTATTGTAGGTGAAAGTTTATACAGAAAATTAGGTTCCCCTTTAACAATTTTTATCCAGATTGTTCCATGCCATTGGTTACAATTTTTTACAATGTGTTGGAATTCTCCTTATGTCCATTCTGTTTGTTCTGTTTCCATTGATCTAGCTTCCCTTCCCCTCCTTGCCATCTCATCTTTGCTTTTGGGTAATTGTTCACTGTTTGGTCTCATATAGTTAATTGTTTAAGATGGTACATTACTCACAGGTGATATTGTTTATTTTATAAGCCAATCTATTATTTGGCTGAAAGGTGACCTATAGAAATAGTTTCAATTCCAAGTTCAAAGGTATCTTAGGGTGATAGTCTCTGGGGTTGCACTAGTTTCCATTGGTCCAGTAGGTCTGGCCTTTTCTTAGGAATTTGAGTTTTATTCTACATTTTTCTCTCATTCTATGCAGGACCTTCTATTGTGTCCCTAGTCAGAACAGTCAGTAGTGGTAGCCAGGAACCACCTAGTTCTTCTGGTCTCAGGTTAGCAGAGGCTATGGGCTATTAGTTCTGTGGACTAGTTTCTTTTTTGATTTTTTTTATTTCCTTCATTGTATTGTACTCCATATGAGTAGGGACCAAATCAGTTTTTTTCTTTCTCTGCACATCTAAAATATAGTGAACACAATATATTTAGATAGCTTTACGTAATGACTTCCTTCACTGTGATGTGTATTTGTCTTTCTTCCTTCAGTAGACTAAATCTGCTTAAGAATTATGGCGGACTTCTATTGCTAGCTACTTCTCATAGCTTGACAATTGTTATACTTTTTTCAGGGATGGTGATCAATAAATGTACTCGAATTTTATTGAAAATTTCACTTGTCTTCTCTGTATTACCAGTACACACTATGTAAAACTGTTGTTTGCCATCGAGTTGATTCCGACCCATAGTAAGTAGAAGTGCCCCACGGGGTTTCCAAGGCTGTAATCTTTATGGCAGCAAATTGACAGGTCTTTTCTCCCACAGGGTAGCTGGTGGGTTGGAACTGCTGACTGTTCAGTTGGCAGCCAAGCACTTAACCTTTGCACCACCAGGGCTCCTCCATGTAAAACTAGGACTATATATTTCATTGAAAGCTTATATTGATTTTTCTTAATAAACTTGTCCTTTCAAAGAAGAGAACAAGTATCTGTAAAAGTGTAGAAAATTATTATTTATAACATTTTCCAAGTCTTTCCTAACTATGAAAATGTAAAACCTAACTAGTTTCACACATACTATTTTTTTAATTTATTAGAGCCTTCCTTAAATGTATTTACACATCCAGATTTTGTCATTGAGTTTATGCTTTTTATATTATTTAGATCAAAATGTAATATTGATTATGTATAAGCATTAAAGTACAAATCATATGTGAAATCATGGGTTTCATTATTGTTCTTATCATAGTCCTTAAATGAAAAAAGAGTTTTAGAATAAAGCATTGGAGCTGAAAACAATAAGATTAAACTCTTAAACAAGAGTATTCATGCTCTGAACTTTGAGGGAAAATTTCAGGTTGCCCGAATTTACCCCAGAAAATATTATAAATCAGGTCTCTTGACTTAATTCTAACTATGTGTCTCCAGTTGGCAGTGACTGCGTTTTGGGAATATCACTACATAATATTATCCAAATATCTTTTGAATCAATGCCAGGGGAATTCAATTCAAGTTATTTGATAAAAGAAACCTCAAGAATCTGATAAACAAGTTGAATATTTGGGGAATACAGTAAAATGTTTTAACTATGGAAAGGAAGAAGAACATCCCTATTTTAGGAAAAGTGACATTAAGAAGAGCACAAGGGCGAGCAAACATGGACATGCACGATTTTGAATATTATCCAAGAAGTGTCTCTCACATCTCCAGCAAGCTAACTGATCACTTTATCTCATCAGTTCTAACGTTTTAATCATCTCTAAGATCTGTCCCTTCCTCTCCAATTCTATGTCCATTGTCTTAACTTAAACACTCATCATCTCTTGTCTAAACCTTCAAAATAGTCTTCATTCATTTAACAAGCAGCTACTGAATGCTCACTATGTATCAAGTACCATTCTAGGGGGTAAGGATACAACAATGGACAAGATAAATTATCCGGGGTTCCCTTCTAAGACAAAAAAAAAAGTGAAGTAAGATAAATGATATATTTTTGAGTAGGTACTATAAAAAAAAATACAACAGCTGGTGTGAAAGAGTATGGCTGAGTGCCTAACTTACAGTGGATGGTCAATGAAGCCTCAGTGAGGAAAGAACATTTAAGAGGAAACCATCAAGGATGGTCCAGTCCTGTAAAATCAGGGGCCAGGCACAACAGGCAGAGGAAGCCAAGTGCTCAAATCCATACAGAGAATGGTTAAGAAAGAAGATATGAAACACAGACCTAGCTAAAAGTAGAACAAATTAGTGAATAAATAATTTGGAGTTTATTCTAAAGTCTGTTGGAAACCACTAAGGGCTTTAATATAATGGAAGTTAAAACCACAATGAACCACTTTTTACCCACCAGTTGGACAATTATTCGTGTCTGATAATACCAAGATTCACTGAGGTTATAGAAAAACAAAAACTCTCATAGTCTTCTGATAGAAGTGGAAATTGACAAGACGACTCTGGAAACCATTTTGACACATAACCTACAAGCCCATTTTACATATGTATCCTTGAGAAAAATGTGGAAAATGTCTGCACCAAGTAACATGTACAAGAATGTTCTTGGTATATGCAATATATTCTTCATTGTAGATAAAAAACTGGAAAAAATAAGATATACCCATGCTAATGAAAACACATATAGTCACACAGCTACAAAGGTATGTGCATTCAAAAACATGAAATTAAATGAAAGAAGCAAATGTTACTAGACGACACAGTATTATTTTTATTTTAGAGAGGGCAAAACCAAACAATAGATTATTAAGAATGTACCCAAAGATGGCAAAACTATACAGAAAAAGTGAAAGAATAATGAACAAGAAATTAGCATAGTGGATACCTCTGAGGAGTAGTTGGGAGATGGAAATGGCCAGTGAGAGGCACAAAAGAGATGTCAAAGAACCAGTACTGTTTCTTTATCTAGGTGGTGAATACATGGATACTTATTTTATTACTATTCCTTAAACTTCACATATTCATCTTATGCAGTCTTGTATATGATATATATCATAATCAACAATTGGTAGAAAGATTAATGTAAAAAATTAAAATAAAATGTTCACATAAATGGATTAAAGAGTATGTCTTACCAATAATTCCACTTCTCAGTTTCAATTCTTATTGGCTTCCATAGTCCTGTCCATTTTGTAATACTTGAAACAATTGCAACTTACCTTTGACTGTTTGTCTCGCCCACTAATTGGCAAGCTCTAAGAGAATAAGGATTAGATATATGTTTGCTCACTATTACATGGTTCATGGTACCTACTCAATAAGTATATGTGGCATTAGGGGAAGACTAAGCCAGGTCCTATAGGCCAGGTTAAGGGTGTTGGTCTTTATCTTAAGAGTAATCAAATAGCATTTATATGTGGTACCAAGTCAGATTTCAATATTAAAAAGATCACCCTGGATCATAGGTGAAAAAAAAAAGAAAAACATCTAGAGAAAATTAAGAGTGGACAAAATAAGACCAGTTAAGGGATTACTTTGATGATCCCAATGAAGGGTACCATTAACTTGTGGCTCATATTACTCTGATGGAGACATGGCAGTGGAAATGGAAAGAAATGGATGAATTAAGTTGATAAAATCCACAATACTTCATGATATATTTTAAATACTGGTAAGGGTTTGGGTAAACAATGTATCAAAGATGCTTCCCAGGTTTTTGGCTTTGAAAGGTATGGATGGGACAGGCTGTCATTTTTCTAGATAGTGATTAGTGAAAAGTAATTTGCTTCAAATTTGCCAAGGCGAAGATCATTAGCCTTTTTTTGTTCATTTTTACTGTTATTCATATTATTATCACTATTATTTAAATATTGAGTGTGAGCTGCTATTCAAGTATAGGTGTTGACATGGATTGAATTGTGTCCCCCTAAAAATATGTGTCAACTTGGCTAGGCCATGATTCTCAGTAGTATGTAATTATACTCCATTTTGTGATCAGATATAATTATCCTTCATTTTGTGATCCGATGTAACTATCCTCCATTTTATATGTTGTTGTCTTAGTTATCTAGTGCTGCTACAACAGAAATACCACAAGTGGATGGTTTTAATGAAGAGAAGTTTATTTCCTCATAGTCAAAGTAGGCTAAAAGTCCAAATTCAGGGTGTCAGCTCCAGGGGAAGTCTTTCTCTCTCTCTTGGCCTTCTCATCAATGTTCCCCCGGACTAGAAGCTTCTTTGCGCAGGGACCCCAGTCCAAAGGACACGCTCTGCTCCTGGCACTGCTTTCTTGATGGTATGAGGTCCCCCTGTCTCACTGCTCACTTCTGTCTTCTATATCTCAAGAGATTGCCTCAGGACACAATCCCATCTTGTAGATACAGTCCTGCCTTACTGAGACAACTGCCACCCATTCTCCCTCATTAACATCATAGAGGCAGGTTTACAACATACAGGAAAATCACACAGTACCAGGAATCATGGACTAGCCAAACTGATACACGCATTTTTTGGGGGACATAATGCAAACTATGACAGTTGTAAATCCTAAAACTTCTCTCTATGAAGTGAGATTAAGTTGAGGTGTATCTTGAGACACACGGCCTTACTCAAGTCTCACCCTTACTCAAGTCACACCCTTGCTTGAGTCACATCTTTTGTCTTACAAGAGAGAAAAGGAGAGAGATGCAAGTAGAGGGAGAGGGACCTTACTATCACCAAGAAAGAAGAGCTGGGAGAGAAGGATGTCCTTTGGACCTGGGTTCCCTGTGCTGAGAACCTCCCAGACCCAGGGGAAGATTGATGCCAAGACACATGAAGATCTCCAAGGAATGCTGGATCCACAGATACTGAAAGGAGATAAGGGCCTTCCTACGGAGCCAGCAGAGAACAGCTTTTCCTGGAGCTGGCACCCTAAATTTGGACTTCTAGCCTCCTAAACTGCAAGAGAATAAATTTTTGTTTGTTAAGGTGACCCACTTGTGATATTTCTATTATAGCAACACCAGATAACTAAGACAGGTGTTAAAAACACACTTAGGTATGTGGGTTTACAGCTTGAAAGAAGGGAAGGTACATTTCGAAGTCATTTGTGTAGAGGAATTTAAAGTTATGTATGTGGCTAACATCATCTAGTAATTTAGAAGACAGAGAAGACCAATACCTGAGTAACTCTAGTACTTAATAGAATGGTAGAGGAAGGCTGTATCTGTTAAAGGAGAGAACTGGCTAGAGTGCTAAAGATGAAACAGACAAAGAGCAAAAACATGGTGTGCTGAAGGCTGTTTCAAAAGAATGCTTCAAAAAGGGAATATTCACTATGCCAAATGGCTGAGAGATCAAAACAGATGGTGACCGAAAATGGATTGGACTTAGCAAGATGTGAGTGCTCTTTTGCTGCAGGGGTAGGATAAATGTCATATTGAAGTGTGTTTAGGAGTGAAAAGAGTAAGAAGTAAGGAAAAGGAGAATTAAAAAAATATTAACAGTCCTTAGGAGTAATTCGGCAAAATGAACTAGGACAAAGTTTCACCAACTGTTAGATGAACAATTTTCCCCAAATTAAAAGTCTTAATAAAAAGCCAGTGCATTACCATGTTTACACTTTATGCTATAGTAATTTTTTTCATACAGATACATCTAAAAATAGTGAGAAATGCTTTCCATATAGGATTCTCTTGCTTAACTATCAGAGTTATTCCTGGAGGATACGCTTTAAAAAAATGTCTTTCTGATTGGCTGTATCTGTGTTTTCATTTTAACATTGTCTATATCCTGGACAAATGATAAGATGGGAAATATACCACCCATTTTTATATACTAACTTAGTTAAGACAATATATTAGTTTTCTGTTGTTGTGTAACAAATTACCACAAACTTAACAGCTTTAAAAACATCAAAATGCAGAGAAGCTGGATCACTCATGCTTTGCTGGTGAGAATGTAAAATTAAACAGCCAGTCTGGAAAACAGATTGGCAGATTCTTATAAAACTAAATATGAAATTACCATATGGTCCAGTAATTGCACCCTTGAGCATTTATCCCTGAGAAATTGAAATTTATTGTGGTAGGCTGAAAAATGCCCCCTCAAAAGATCTCCATATCCTAGTCCCTGGAAACTATAAATGTTACTTTATCTGGAAAAAGAGTCTTTGCAGTTGTTGATTAAGTTATGGATCTTGAGAAGAGGAGGAGGCAATGTGATCACAGAGGCAGAGAAGGAGTGATACAGTCACAAGTCAAAGAATATTGGCAGCCACCGGAAGCTGGAAGAGGCAATGGATGAATTCTCCCTGAGAGCTTCTGGAGGGAGTACTGCCCTTCTGATACCTTGATATCAGTTCAGCGATAGTGATTTTTTACTTCTGGCCTCCAGAACTGTGAAAGAATTTCTGTTGTTTTAAGCCACCAAGTCTGTGGTAATCTGTTACAGTCCTCAAGAAACTAATACACTTCGATTCACACAGAAAGCTGAATGTTTGTAACAGCTTTATTTGTAATAGCCAAAAACTGGAAACAACTCAAACGCTCTTCAATAGGTGAATGGTAAGACAAATTGTGTTACATCCATAACATGGAACACTACTCAGCAATAAACAGAAATGAACTATTGATCCACACAACAACTTGGATGAATCTCAAAGAATTTATGCTGATTGAAAAAAGTCAATCCCAAAAGGTTATATATTATACAATTTCATTTATGTAATATGCTTGAAATGACAAACTCTTAGAAATGGAGAACAGGTTAGTGGGTGCCAAGGATCAGGGATGGCAGTGGGAGAAGGTTGTGGGTGGGCGGTGGGTATGGATATAGAAGGGAAACATAAGGGATCTTTGTGATGACGGGTTATTCTTTATCTTGATTGTGGTGGTAGACACAGGCGTACAAGTAAAACTGGGAAAAACTGAGTAAGATTTGAATAAATGTCAGTATCCTGGCTGTGTTATTATAGTATAGTTTTGCAAGATGTTACCACTGGGGGAAACCAGGTAAAAGGAAACACTTGCTCTCTCTGTATTATTTCTTATAATTGCATATAAATCTATAATCATGTCAAAACAAAAACTTAAAGGAAATACTTATTGGGTCACAGTTTTGTAATTCGGAAGTCCAGGTTCTTTGTTCAAGGTATCACAAAACCAAAATCCTGGCCAAGATTTTATCTGGAGATTAAGGAAAGAAAATCTGCTTGCTTGTTCACGTTGTTGGCAGAACTCAGTTCCTTGTGGTCATAGGACCAAAGTCCCTGTTTTCTTCCAAGCTTAGGCTGGGATCCAATCTCAGGCTCTTGCCCCAAGGTCCCCTCCAGCTCAGAGTGAGCAATGACACACTGAATCCTCTTGTGCTTGAAGGGTTTTGACTTCTCCTACTCCTGGTTGGCGAAAACTATCTTGTTTTAATGGGCCTGTCTGACTAAATCTACCCAGATAGTAATCTTAACATTAAGTGATCATCAGTAACCTTAATTACATCTGTAAAATCCTATTTGCCACATAACATAACATAATCATGGGTCTGATAGCTCATCACAATCACAGGGATAATTAGAAGGCCATCTTAAAATATGCCTTACCACAGGTAGCAAATCCTGATTTTACCTATGTTTTTATTTCATTTATTGACAATTTTATACCAAAACATTTAAGGGTATAAATCCCTCTGATCTATTTATCACAATTTCTTGTAGAAATATTGCTTCATATATAACTCTTTCAAAATATATAAAAATATCTCACAGTTGACATCTAAATTTAAATTTGGAATAGAACAAAAGTTAACAAGAACTAGACAACAGATAAATCAAAATAGCAGGCTTTATGGCAACACTGTAAAATAGGACTTCAGAGGCCACACTCCTTAAGCTTACCACATTTTTACATAAACCTCTGCTTGGAACTGACTTGGAGAGAAAAATTCATTTGTTTTTTGAAAATTATTATTGTTCAAACATCCATACACACAAAATAATGGTCCTAAACCTCCCTTTTCTCCAAATGTTCTTTTAGGTACTTTAATTATTTTATGTATTATTGTTGTTGTGTGCATCCAGTAGATTCTGACTCATAGCGATCCTACATGACAGGGTAGAACTGCCCCATAGAGTTTCCTAGGCTGGAATCTTTATGGGAGCAGATCACTAGGTCCTTTCTCCCGAGGAGCAGTTGGTGGGTTCCAACAGCTAACCTTTCGGTTAGCAGCCAAGTGCTTAACCATTGCCCTCTAAACCCACTGCCATCGAGTTGATTCCGATTCATAGCGACCCTATGGGACAGAGTAGAACTGCCCCACAGGGTTTCCAAGGAGCAGTTGGTGGATTCGAACCGCTGACCTTTTGGTTAGCAGCCAAGCTCTTAACCACTGCACCATAAGTAAAAATGTATGTATTAACAGGCTTACCTCAAAGATTCCAAAGGTTAAAAAGTAATCACATTTGTACAGAAGAAGTTGTTAAGTATATAACTCAAAAAGGAAAAAAAAAGTATTTGTCTGCAGCTCATCAAACTCTAATGGCCCCATATATCAAACACAAAAGTTCTGTGCTGCTCAACCAATCATCCTCTGATGCAGAAAATAGCACAACCAGCAGAGAAGAAAAAGAGAATTTAAGCATATAATTGATATGGACATTATCTTAACATTATTAAGATGGAAACAACTTCTCAGAATCATTGACTAAATGGAAAATCAAAATAAAACAAACATCTGTTTTTGGAAATAGCAAAATTTCTCATTTATTTTGAAAACATTATTGTGTAGTAATTGGGAAAAGGCTCTGGTAATATTACTTACATTAGCATTTTCATTAGCACTCAGACAGAATATCAACTTTTAATAGGAAGGCAAGGAGTATCTTGGGGGTAAATTCACCAGAGATTCCTGGAGCACTACATAAACATAACTAATGAGACAAGAAATATTTTTGCAATAAACTGTAGAAATATTGTCTGTGCCACTCTACCAGATATTAAAAACCGCATGTCATGCCTCTGGGACCTGTTGCCAGTTGGATAGTGTCTTAGTTATCTAGTGCTGCTTTACTAGAAATACCATAATGGATGGCTTTAACAAACAGAAGTTTATTCTGTCATAGTCTAGTAGGCTAGAAGTCCAAATTCAGGGTGCCAGTTCCAGGGAAAGGCTTTCTCTCTCTGTCAGCTCTGGGGGAAGGTCCTTATTATCAATCTTCCTCTGGTCTAGGAGTTTTTCAGCACAGGGACCCAGTTTGTACCAATTTTCACTTCCATCAAAAGTATTTGAGAATTCCAATTGCAATTCCAATTCTAATTGCTTCACATTCCAATTGACACGGTGGCAGCAACAACAGGCTCAAGTATAACAACGATCATGAGGATGGTGCAGGACTGGGCAAAGTTTCATTCTGTTTCACATAGGAGGGTTGCTATGAGTTGGAACCGACTCGAAGGCACCTAACAACAATTGCTCCACATACTTGTCTACACATGTTGCTATCAGTCTTTTTTTATCTTTTCCATACTAGTGCTTTTAATTTGCATTTCCCTGATCAATTAAAATGTTGAACATCTTTTTTATACTGTTAGAAAAATACCTGGAAATAGTAAGACTGCATAAGTATGTTTGCTATTGTTACTGTATAAATATTTACTGCAGGAGGTTTATAAAAATATATAAATTTAATATGTAAAAATTACTGTTTTTAAATTTACCAAAACCTTAAAATATTCCTTCCACACTTCCAAATTTTCTCTGTTATTTCATTTTAAGCTGTAGGGCAATGAAATTAAATCAATTAAAACTTGTCTATGAATCTAGACCTGATAAGTACTGCAAAGAGGCATTAAAAGAGGATGAGGTACGACTTTGGTCCTCCATTAGCTTAGCATCAATTAAAATATGAGATTAACTGCCAAAAAAGAGGCTCAATAGTGGAAAAGAGTAGGTATGTAGTCAGCAAAGACCTCAAGGCAAATGTTTCTTCTGCATTCTCTCCAGTTTTGATGCTTGTCTTATAGATCTGAAATTGAGTGTGTGTCTTATTCAGAAGTGATCAGATTCTGAATTAACTGACTCATTCTTCTGAAATTCCCAGAAGGATAATTTTAATCATACAGCCAATTCAGTAATTTACAATGAAAAATATATATTTCTTGTGCCGAGACTTATATGCAAAACTGAGCCAAGGTCAATGAGTTGTTTGATGAAAATGTTCTATGCCTTTGAAGTTGTCAATATAGTTTCACTTTTAAATTAATTCCACTAATTTGTAATGTGATTACTCCACTTTTCTTCAGAACCAACAAAACTCCAGATAGTCTTTCCCAATGTAACCTGGAAGAGGTATTACTGCTTTTCTCCTGAAGGATCAGTCTCTTAATGGACTAAATGATGATTTCAGTAATTCTGCATTACAAAACATGTTGCAAAGAATATTCTTGCACACGTAT
The DNA here is from genome assembly GCA_030035585.1 of Dugong dugon. Lineage (NCBI taxonomy): Eukaryota > Metazoa > Chordata > Mammalia > Sirenia > Dugongidae > Dugong > Dugong dugon. Next base: position 33,256,800 of record CM057475.1, on the reverse strand, counting down.
GATTGGGCATTCATGTGTTTATTTGTAAGCTAGGTTAACAGAAGTGGACCACCTGGGTTAAGGGATATGCATATATTTAACTTAGTAAATATTTCCTAAATTGCTTTCCAAGGATTTACACAAATTTTCACTACTTTAAAAGTGAGCCTGTTTTCTTAACTCTTCAAAAATTTGAAGTTTTGCCCATCTTACATGAGAAAAATAGTGTTTTTTAAATTTTTAATTACAGTTCTCCAATTGTAACATAGGTTGTAAATTATTTTATATGGTAATTGGTCATTTGTTTTACTTTTTGAGCATACTTCCTTTTCAGGTATTTTATCCATTTTTTTGTTTGCATTTTTCTTCTTGTATATTAAGAAAATTGGATTATTTATTATATATGTTGAAAATACTCCTTCCATTTATCATTTGCCTTTTTTACTTTGTTTAAAATTTATATTTTTACTGCTATTCGTCATTATTTTTATGGTTGTTTTGTTACATAGAATTAGCAACTGAACTGAAGATTTGTAACAATGACGGTGATGAAATCAAGAGAGAATTACTCAAAGTACCTGTGCAGTTCTAGACCCAGGAGGGCTCCTAAATTCTCCTGGCTACCTCCACAAGGCCAGGCTACTGCTAATCTCTAGATTCACTGCAGAAAATCCTGGCTTCTGAGTCGAATCCAAACAGATCGTCAGGCTCAGAGAGGATGTTAACCCTCCCTCTCCAAACAGGCCTCCAATGTTGACCCAGAGCTGAGAACTTCCCCTGGGAAGTCCAACAATAGCTATGTCTCCTTTAGCTTTATTTCCCAACTTTTCCCCATAGGGTCACTAGAAGCCTTGGTGGTATAATGGTTAAGAGCTACAGCTGCTAACCAAAAGGTTGGCAGTTCGAATCCACCAGCTGCTCCTTGGAAACCCTATGAGGCAGTTCTACTCTGTCCTGTAGAGTTGCTATGAATCAGATTCGACTTGACAGCAAAGGGTTTCTATTCTGAAGTGAAAGCCACTACTCCCTGCTCTCCTCCCCCTCCTTTTGATGCCTTTTATATGCTCTTTCTTTTGCCTGGAAAGCTGCACCCTGACATCTCAAACTCACTGTCCAAAGTCCATATTCAACTTTCTTGTATTAGTTCAGCTGCTACATCACTTATAAAGTTGTTTGGGAAAAATATCCTTATACAAAGTTAGGCATTCCTTCTTTCTCCATTTTGTTCCCAATAAACTGGAACAAATGGCAACCAGTACTTCTCTTGCGATATGTGCACATACATGAGAGACTCATGGAAAACTGTGTACCAACAGCTTCTTTGACTCAGCAAAATGTGTTGGAGGATCATCAATCTTGTAGCATATATTTGCAGTTTATTTTATGAGTGACTACTATAAGGTCGCTATGAGTTGGAATCAACCTGACAGCAATGGGTTTAGGTTTTTTTTTTTTTGTTTGTTTATTATTTCATTGGTGAATATAACACATTGTGTTCATCCATTCATCATTTACGAAATTTGGATTTTTTCCAGTTTAAGGCTATTATGAATACTACTGTTATAAGCATTTACGTGTTTTTGTGTAGACATAGATTTTCATTTTTCTTGGGTAAATTACTAGAAGTGCGCCATCCAGAGCTATCTGGCACCAGATGAGTCAGGTGTTTAGTTCCTGGATTCACTGTTAGGAAGCACCTTGAAGTATGTAGACACTGCTGAATTTGATTTTTCACTTTTTTTTTTTTTTTTTTAATCATGTGAGGAAAAGAAGTGCTACTTACTGGCCTCCTCAGAAAGCTCAACATATATAGCATTCTATTCATATTTTCTATTTTATACAGAATTTCATATTTCCTGAAGTTAAAATTTGCTTATTTTTTCACGACATGGTGGCTGCAACAGTGGGTTCAAGCATAGCAACAATCATGGGGATGGCACAGGACCAGGTAGTGCTTCGTTCTGTTGTACATAGGGTCACCATGAGTCAGAACCAACTCGGCAGCACCTTAAATATGTATACATATATATATACATATATATGTGTTTGTGTATAAGGTGCTGTCGAGTCCGTTTTCAATGTACACACTTGTAATTCAAACCCAAAATTCTGGGACAGGGCTACAAAACTTGACTCAATATATATACAAACACATCTGTAACTTTTTCTTTCCCCGTTTTTATAATTGGAGAAGTCCCTCCTAGAACAACGATCTTTTACCCGTCTAGACTGGTTACTCTCTAGGACCATTAAAAGCCTGTCATCTTGGGCTGTTTTTTAATATTATTCTGAGAACTGCATTTGCATCTTTCCTTTGTTGGCTCTTGGATTGCTATACCATCCGTCAATGATAGCATTTATTACGCCGCATTGTTCCCTTTTATGAACTGGTTGTCAGCAAATTGAGAAAGAAGCTATGGATGATTTGTGCTTTTAATCCCCTGAGCCTTGCACACTGATTAGTGCATAATAGATCCTCAGAGAATATTTGAAGAATTGAATGAGTACATGCTGCACCTTGCATACTATGCTAGAAACCAATGTGACTAAATCAACACTCATTGAAATTGGCTGCAATTCATGCAGTGTTATTTAGGACGGAATCAGTTTCTCCATGGTTCTTGACAACCATATCAAGTTCAAGTGACTTTAACTCAAAGTTATTAATAATACCTTCTGCCATGACAAAAATGATCAAAATAAATATAAAAATAAAGACAACCCCCAAATTTTATTGATTTTGTGTGAAGAGTGGGGCACTGTACAAAGCCTTGATGTTTAACATACTATTTACCCCAATGGAGCATTGATATAAGATTCAAGATAGAGTTGTATATTGAAATATAAATGGTGACATAAAGTAATATTTATCAAATAAATCAGGAGCGGTAGGGAAAAGAGTTATAATAAACATTCATGTTCTATTTCCTCAGCTTTATGAGTGAAACATGCTAAAGAATTTTAGCCTTTGTGATACAGTTCAAGTCAGGCAAGACCCATTTCCTTCATCTCTCTTAACTAACAGGGAAATGGAATCTGGCCTATACAATATTAAAATGCTATTTTAGTATTTCGCCTTAATGTCCTAATTATCTAACCAAAGAGGAAATGAAATTCGTTATTTACCATTAATAAAAGCACTTATTATGAATATAACTACATTGTAATCCCTTAATTTTTCTTAATGTTACTTATGCAACAAATGATTATAAACACAATGTGTGTTTATAATCATTTCATAATTAATTAAACTATATGATTTAATGTCTCATTTGCAGTAGTAATTGTTTTCTGTTGACTCTATTACATTTTTTTGGCTGTGAATATTATTCTGAGTCTGAAACAAATTGTATTACTCTCCTACCAGTCAAAAGTTCATGGGGTTTAATCTTACAGGGATTAAAGGTTGGCATTTCAAATCTATCACCCGCTCCTTGGAAACCCTATGGGGCAGTTCTGCTCTGTCCTATAGGGTCACTATGAGTCAGAATTGACTTGACAGCAATGGGACGGGACAGGACAGATAGAATTTAAATTATACATAGATGTATTGCAAATTGGAGGTTGTGTGTGTGTGTGTGTGTGTGTAGGTTATCCATTTAGACACCAACAACAACAGTTTAAAAAAGAAAATCCACTGGCATTGGTTTCAACTCAGAAAGACACTATAGGGCAGAGTAGAACTGCCCCATAGGGTTTCCAAGGAGCACCTGGTGGATTCAAACAGCCAACATTTTAGTTAGCAGCTTTAGCTTTTAACCACTACACCACCAGGGTTTCCATAGGACAGACTAGAACTGCCCAATAAGGTTTCCAACGCTGTAAACCTTTAAGGAAGTGGACTATCACATCTTTCTCTCCCTGAGCAGCTGGTGGGTTCCATTTGGTTTGCAACTGAGCACTTTAACCACTGAGAAACCAGGGATCTTTTCATTAAGAAGTGAAGCACAAATCATTTCTCTCCTTTGTTCCTGAATCTCTGGGAAGCCGGTGCTGAGATGGAATAGAAATGCAAGTGGTTTACTGGGGAGTGGCACCTATGAGGGTAAAAGGAAAGGCAGCAGGATTGGGCTGGGACTGCCATCAGACTGCACTCTGGACCTGATGTACTCCTTGTCAGCCCAATGGGAAGTTCCAGAGCAAAGATTTCTTACTAAGGGATCCCACATTGCTCAGTCCTTGGCTGGGCCCACCCTGAGAAGACCATGAACTCAGTTGGAAAGCTGAGACAAACACTGAAAGAGCCCACAGACAGAGGCTAGCAGTGAGTTCCTTCCTGAAGGGGAATCTGAGCAGCCTATGTTTGCCACACTCATTGATATAATCATGGGTGGGATGTAGTCTTAGTTTGGGATTCAAAACCCTGTGCTTTCAATTGCATGACAGGGCAGGGCTATAGCCTCCTTCTCTCCTTATCTCTCTCCTCAGTATAGGCTTCATGGAGGCGCCCCCCACTACCCAGCACATGTGTGTAATATTCTGCCTGTATGTTCTACTTACCAACCTGGGGGAGGAGCTTCTCCCAGCAAACTAAGTATTTCACATGCCCACTGCATTTTTTGGTCATATGTTTTCTGCTCACGAAGTATTTTAAAACCCTTTTAAAGAGGAAAGGGACACTTCTTTTTGATGTACAAGAAGAAAAACGATTGAATCCCATTAAAGCCTCCTGTGTCACACAATTAAGCATGTCTGCCCTACCCTTAGAAGTTGAAGCTCTGCACTCACATCCAACCTTTCACCACAAATTTCAGGGCTTCTGTAGAATTACTGACATTCCAGGGCTCTCATATGAAACTCACAGATCCCTTAGACTATTTCATTAGTAACCTCAAGACTTTGTTAAGGTCAGTATGGGACCCTGATTAAGAGTAAAGAGAGAAAAGTATTTGAATAATCTCAAATTAGGTTTTCAAAGGATTAGTGATCAAGAGTGTTTTTGGCATATGATACTGCAATCAAGAACAGAATGCACAAGGCCTGGAGGGGCAGGGAATGAACCATCCTGAATAAGAGTAAAAGCTGGAAACATTTTGGCAGGGACATGGAAGAGCAAATACTTATCAGACAACCAAACCTCAGCCCACTTTCTGCCTGAAAGCATTCCCGGAAGTCCCTGCTCATAGTAGGGAGAAACTATAATTAAACTTGATCTTCTAGAAATTAACCCTGTGCAGTCCTGAGGATGCTGGCTTCACCTCTCCTTCTGGACGACTGCAAATCACTGACTTTCCATAGAGCCAAAAAGGCTGCCAGTGCTGTGGCAAACAACAGTCTTAACTGGAAACTTCCCTTCCCTCAACAACACAGCAAGCACCTTGTCATCAAATGTTTTGCCTATTTTTCACATGAGAAATCTCCCCCACACAAACATATTTGCTTCTAAATGACTATAGTTTATAACAGAGCTCTAAGCTAAGACTTTAAACACAAATTAGACCCAACTATTGGCTGAGTAATCATGGCGGGACACCATTTTTGAGATTTTATGTAACAGCTTGCTTGTTTTCCAGTATGAATATCTATGTTCTTAAAAGGAAATAAAAATACCCTAAATACTCATCTTTAAAATATGATCCCTTTTCTGTGTTCATATTAGACTTTCCAGTTAATAATTATGAGATAATTGTATTAAAGCAAACGAGGGTGTTATAAATTTTGAAGTTACTCTAACAGTAGCATTTTTATTTTTTAACCACAGTGTGATATTTAGAAGCCTGGCTGACAAGAATTTCAGAAAAGACTTAATATTCTTCCACATGAGACACGGAAGCAAGCATCAGTAAGTTTCCCCAGGAATTGTCTTGGATCCCTAGCCTGATAAGTCTTTCCGCAGGTCAATTTCTAGTAAGTAAACATAGTGATGGGTTAGGTATACTTTCAAAAAGAATTAGTGTTTTCAAATCAGAGTTTTACACAATAGCCTTTTATTTTTAAAAGGAAACAGCTCAAAAGATTATTTCAATATGTTAAATAGGCCTATGAGAAAGCAGTTAACAGGAGGAACTATGCTCAGACTGACAGAGCTAGACAATTTGCTGTTTAAGTGATTTTTGTTTTATGATAATTTGATAATTGTGTTTTGTTTAAGTGATAATATTTAAGTGACTTTTTCTACCAAGGAACTTCAACAATAAAACAAAAATTCTGCCCCCTCTTTGAGAATTCTTAAGGGCCAACCATCCAAATGTGTTAAAAAAAAGCAACACAACTCAAAACAAAGATGAATAATTTTCACTTTGATCAACTGGACGAATCCCTCCCTGAATCAGGCATCTGTGGAAAGTTTGGTCTGGAGGAAAGATATGGACAGTTATTAAGTTCCAGAAGCTTTTACTGTCTCCAATGAATGCAAAGAAATCTGATTATGAAGATTAAGTAACCCAGGACATAATACTAGCATGTTGCAAAGGCAGATTTGAACCATGTCCTTATCACCTCTTAACCAACTATTTATTACACCTGCTTAGTAGTGAGACTGGAGAGGTTTACAGTAATAAAATTCTGTCTTTGTGAAATCCTTTTTTTCCTAACAGTCACTAGCAAATTACTGTACTTGACTCTCAATAAATGTTTGGGTAAATTGATTTGGAATTCTTCTGATGTTGTTTACTTGTTTGTTTTTTCTGTATCTAAAATTATTGATAGTGGCTTTCCCTAGTAAGACATCTAAACTCACATTTATGACTGTTGGAAACATTAATATATTGGCAAGTTCAGACTCTGTATCATTTTAGAGAGGAGAAATTTTGGTATTCATGGACTTATAGATAAGGCCCAAACCACTTTATTTTAATGGTTATGTATTCTGCCTACCTCTAGCCTGTTCTGATTTCCTAACATGTACCTTCATCATTATTGTCTATAATGCATATAATATAAAACCAGCTCCTACATAATACAGAGGGTAGGAATAAGAAAAGAATGAATAGAAAATAATTGGGCTTAGTCATTAACCCTTCTATCATTTTTTAGGAATTAACTGAGGGAAAAAGCAAGTATTATTCTACAAAAAAATTGTGTCAAATACACAGAATTCAGAAATATTATTGTACTCTGGGATTAGAGAGGAGCCCTGGTGGCACAGTGGTTAAGGCTCGGCTGCTAACCAAAAGTTTGGCAGTTTGAATCACCAGCAGCTCCTTAGAAACCCTATGGGGCAGTTCTACTCTGTCCTATAGGGTCACTATGAGTCAGAATCAACTCGACAGCAACGAGGTTTGGTTTTTGGTTTTGGGATTAGAGAAGACATTTGAGCAGTTTCTTATTCTCCTTTCCTTTAGTCCCTATTTTGGAGTCTGAGTCAAATATAACTATAGTCTGAAAAGCTATAGAAATCTTTGCCTCTAGTCTATTACACAGAGCTCAAAGTTTGCTCAAAAGCACACAACACAGATTAGCTCATGTTTCCAGGAGCACGAAGCTCTTAAGATTTGTTAAAAGTTAATTATGATTTAGAGTCTTTACATTTCATACTTCTCTTTCATTTTTCAACGTCACCTAGGATAAAAACTTAAATTCCTAATTTTGTGTTCCATTAAAACAACAATTACGAATAAATACCATTCTAGAGGCTTAACATTTAGCTGTGAAAGCTCTTACTGCTCTGTGTGAACTATGATGCTGACAGGCAGAGCTTTATTTTTATGTTAGCTAGAGCTATGCTTTGCTGGAATTTTTAGGTCAAGATATTATAGATTTTTAGAAAGGATCTACACATTTGGCATCTAAATTGAAGATCACAGAAAACTGTTGCTTTGGCTGGTTATTTTCAGACAGATATTTTCTGATTTATACTCTATCCAATCCCCCATTAGATTCTGTCATTACCTGAACCATGCTGCTGCTCAGTATCCATGTGACGTGGACATGGACCATCTAAAAAAAATTGTAAGACTTCCGAGAAAGGGGGTCTCTCTCATAGTAAATGCCCATGAAAATCTTTGATTCTTTTCTAATCGTGATCTAACGCTCCAGCTTCTTATTCTTTGCTTCCCATAATAATGGACCAAAACACCAGGATTAAATTTTAGAAATTAGAAGGATTATTTTTAAGCCCTAAACTTCTTTTTATTTATCTGTTGCATTTACAATCATGATGCAATTATTTCCATTCTTTTGGTCTAATTTTCATGGAGGTTATGGCATTTTGTCTCTATGAGTAGTCTTTTTGCACAAAAAGAGTAATACAATGTCTTTTGTAGCTCAAGCTAAATTCTAACGTGGTTTAGTTATTACTATTCAAAGGCAACTGAATTTTACTGAGAGGCAGATATTGTCTCATATAAGACAAAGTTTGAGGCCTAGAAAGTGAAAGAAAGAATAAGGAGACAGACTAGGAATATGTTCCATGCCATCCATCTCAAGAACGTTGAATACTTGTAAACTTTCTTCCTAAGTGTAAAATCTCTAGCTACTGTATAACACCACTATAGAAATTACTAAACACATTGGGAGGAAAAAAAATGTTTTCTTTAAATTTATTATAATGAAAATCAGTCATGGATTTCCAAGCACAACTTCAGGTTCCAAGTAACATGAAACTTCAGTAAATAGCTATTCCACAAGTAACAATACCGTCTGCCAGAACAAGGCCCAATACTCTTTAAAAAGACAACAAAATCTAGACACTCAACCTTTCTTAGTAAGTTTCTTATAAAGGTAAATATGTACTAATGATAGAGTCCACCAATTCTATCCCTAGGTATTTACTCCAAAGAAATAAAAACATATATCCACACAAAACTTGAATATGAATATGCATAGTATCCTTTTTCATAAGAACTTCAAAGTGTCAACAACCCAATTCATCAATAGCGAATAGACAAATTGTGGTATGTACACAACATCACGCATGGAATTAAAAAACAACAGTATATTGGGTAAAAGACGGTAAAAACAAGAGAGTATATACTTTATAATGAGAGAAAACAGATTCAGTGGTTGACGGGGTTAGGGCTGGGGCGTGGGGACTAACAGCGAAGAGGTAAAAGGGAAACTTTTAGGATGATGAAAAAAGCTTCTCTATCTTTGTTTTTTGATACTTACCAGAGTGTATATATTTGTCAAAACTCATTGAGTTATATACTTAAAATGAATGCATTTTATTGTATGTAAGTTAGATCCTAAAGCTACTTAAAATACAAAACCAAACCAAAACCCAAACCCCTTGCCGTCAGTAGATTCCAACTCATAGTGATCCTATAGGTCTGAGTAGAACTGCGCCATAGGATTTTCAAGGAGTGGCTGGAAGATTAGAACTGCCCACCTTTTGGTTAGCAGCTGATTTCTTAACCACTGTGCCACCAGGGCTCCTACTTAAAATATACTAGCAATATGAAAAACTAATATTGAGATTTATGATTCTTGAAATACTAATTTTTGGTATTGCTGTATTCCTATAACCACAGTATTTTTAAAACAGACACTCGTATTTTTATTGCTGCAATATTGCTATTTAGATATTTTAAAATATCTGATGCATCTATGCCTCGAGATATATAAAGAGAATTATTATTACCTGTGTTAAAATTCATACTCAAACAATTTTTAAAATATCCTCCTGGTTAAAACCCTTCCAAGTTTTTGTATTGTTATTTTATTCTTAATAGTGTGGGCTACTAATATAGCTGGATATCTCTTCTTATATTTAATTTTTATATCTAAGTAAAATTTCCTTAAACTTAGAACTCTTTCACATACATAAAACCAAAACACATTTACAAATTAGCTACAAAATCCATAAAATCCATATTAAAGACTAATTTAACAGGATGGATGATGCTTTTTGTCAAAATCATTGCTGTTGTGTTTCATAATGGAAACATTTAGTCTTGGAGTAGATTTATGGTTAATCTGTTTCTATACTTTCTCTCCAATAATTTAAACACAAAGAAATCTATGGCATAACAATGTTAGTAAAAATAGTATTAAATTATCTGAAGGCTTAGTTTTCTAGTCCGCTGTAATCAGACATCACCCTTAATGAAAACCTTGCCAAAGAGCCATCTTCAATATAAATTTTAATGGTGTTTTTCTTATTAATCCCATAAAGGTTTTTTCTGTTCACTTGAAGATTTATACATCATTGTACCATTATTGAATTCTGTCTTCAGCTGGTACATAATCCAATTATTGCTGGAATCGAAGTCAAAAAATTTTTCACTTATTATTTTATTGGTATATTTACAGCTAATAAACTGTTGAAAGTTGATAAGGACGAAAGGAGACAAGCAAAACACATGCTCGCATTATAAATAGGAAACCAAAAGCCACAGCACAGGTTTCCATTTGCTTTCAGATATCTCAATAGTCCTGTAATTGTTCTCTACTTAAACCAATAATACTATTATGCAGTCATGTCTTTTCACCTTCCCTTGGAACAAATCCTATCATAAACACAAATGCAATCATGAGTGCTGAAATTGTATTGTCAACTCTAATAACTGGAATATATTTTTTATAAAAAAACATTTTAGCATAGTAATGTTTGTATTTATCCATGCTGTTGTGTGGTTCAGGAGTTCTTCCCCCATTGACCTTTTTTAAAAATTTTATTCTGATAATATATATATAACATACAACTTGCCATTTTAACCATTTTTAAGTGTACAATTCATTGCCATTAATTACTTTCACCATGTTGTGCAACCATCACAACTATCTATTTCTAAAACTTTTTTTTATCACTCCGAATAGAAACTCTGTACCCATTAGCAGTTACTCTCCATTGCCCCTTCACCCATTTTAAGTGTATAAATCAATGTTCTTTAGTAGGTCTGTAGAGTTGTGCAACCAACATCACAATCCAGGTTTAGAACATTTCCATCATCGCAAATGCTCCCTGATGCCTGTCTGCAGTTCATTCCTGCTTTTTGTCTCTATTAATTTCCCATTTCTAGGCAGTCAATGTAAAAGTAACCATATTAAATTGTACTTTTTACCCGCCTGACTTCTATCAAAGACTATGAATGGTCTGATATTTTATCTTACTTTCAAGATAATCAGTTAACCTGCTACATTTTCATGGATGCTGGCAGAGACAAAGGACAGTTTGTTACTCATTGCAACAGCAGGAGACAGAACATAAGCGTTTCCTTGTTTGGGTTCCCCAGGCTCCAATTCCAACAGGATGACATAAAGAGGGACAGGTGAGACCTGCACACACAGTAGGTTGCAGTACCATAAGGAAACTGAACTACAGGAATTTTATAATGGGCAGTAAGCATGCCTGTCCTTTGCTCAGGAGGGGTACTATATCTATCATCCAAGGCTGTTTACTATACAAACATCCTTGAAAATATAGTCTGGAACAAAGAGTAACCAGTGCCTTGCACACAGAATGTGTACAAATATGAAAGACCAATGGAAAATTACCCACCACCATCTTTTATTTAGCAAAATGTTTCTTGAGTATAATTTATGTTGTAGCATATACTTGTAATTCATTTTACTGGTGGATAGTATTCCATTGTATGTTGGAGATATCACATTTTGTTTAAACATTCACCATCTATGAACATTTGAATTGTTTCCAGTGTGTGGCCATTATGAATACCACTGCTATAAGCATTCACGTATATATCTTTGGGTAGACATATATTTTCATTTTCTTGGGTAGATTCTTAGAAATGAAATTGACTCGATAGCAACGGATTTGGTTTTCTGGTATGGTAAGCTTATGCTCAATTTTTTGGTTTATGAAAAGAATATGGAAGCTATGCTCCATCAAGAGCTGCCTGGGATTTCATGGGTCAGGAAGCATCTTAAAGTATGAAACCACATATTTCAACGTCTGGTAACAATTTGAATTCTGTCTGCTAAATTTTTTGATTTTTCACTTCTTTCAGTTATGAATTCACATGAAGAAGTACTACTTACTGAGTTTCCTCAGAAACCTCAACATACATAGTGTGCTATTTATAGTTTCCCATTTTTATTTCCTGAAGTTAAAATTTTCCCAATTTTTTCATATGCTAGATTTTCAATGTACACATTTCTAATTCAAATCCCAACTCTATGACAGCTATAAAACTTATCTCAGTATATATAAACACATGAAGTATCTTTTCTGTTCACCACTTTATTACTGGAGAAGTTCCTCCTAGAACAATCCTTTTTTAGCAATCTGGACTGGTCCTCTCTAGGATCACTAAAACGATTATCCTGGGTTATCCTTTACTGTCATTCTGAGAATTGCCATTTCCATCTTTCCTACATGAGCTCTTTGGGTTCTATACCCACATCTCCATCTCTCTTGGTTAATTCCATTTTTAGTGGAGTATATTCTTGAGACGCTGCTTCAAAAAGCTAGGTGAAGTCCTGAGAAACAAGAACTTGCATGTCTTTATTCTGTACTTCTAATTTAAAATACTTTGATAGTATATAGAACTCTAATGTAGAAATATTCCCTTGAGATATTACTCCTTGGGTCCTTCAGTAACTACGTAGAAGGGGGCCTTCTGCCAACCTTAAATATTTACCTAGGAGTCTTTCTAGAGATGGAAAAACAAATTCTTCTTTGATTTTTAGACGGTCTCTTTGTTTTAGCAGCCTAGTCCTAAATAATAAATTATTCTTTTAAGTTAGTATTCTGCATTCATACATTTTTTTCTCCTTGTTTCTTCCTGTAATTGGAATCAGGGCAGTTTCTCATCTTTATCTTCCAGTTATTCTAATGAATTTTTAATTCCTGTTATCACATTTTAATTTTCAAGAACACTTAGCTATTTATCTATATGTTCAAATTCATAGCATCCTCTTGTTGTTTCATGACAATATCTCTACTTACCTTTCTGAGGATTTTAGCTCAATTTGTAAAGTTTTCCCCTCCCAGCATTGTCTTGGTTTTCTCTGAGTCTGTATCATTTTGAATTGCATTCAGCTGCAGCAATAAGCTACAACAACCACACTTTAACAATAGTGGAGCGAGTAAATCTGGATTTATTCCCATCACCTAACAAACAGTTCAGAGAGCCCTGGTGGCACAATAGTTAAGCACTCAGCTGCTAACCAAATGGTCAGCGTTCACACCCATCAGCTGCTCCACAGGAGAACGATGTGGCAGTCTGCTTCCATAAAGATTACAGCCTTGGAACCCTGAGAGTATGGCCCCCAGACACCCTTTTAGCTCAGTGGTGAAGTCATCTCTGAGGTTCACCGTTCAGCCTGGGAGTGGACAGCCCCATAAAACGAAATGGGACTGATGAGGTACAGCAGTCCAGGGACAGAGGCCAGAGGGCAGAAGGGGACAGGGAAGCTGGTGATGGGGAACCCAGGGTTGAGTAGGGATAGTGTTGATGTGTTGTGAGGTTGTTAACCATTGTCATAGGGCAACATGTGTACTAACTGTTAAATGAGAAACTATTTTGTTCTGTAAGCCTTCATCTAACGTGAGAATAGTAGCACAACTAAAAGAGCATAGTCGATGTCACTGAACTGTGCATGCAGAAATTTTTGAAATGGTGTATCTTTGGCTATGTATATTTTCACCAAAAAAAAAAAGGTCGAGAGGGGAAAGGGTTGACATGTTGTGGGGTTGTTGACCAGTGTCATAAAACAATATGTGTACTGCTGTTTCATGAGAAACTGTTTGTTCTGTAGGCCTTCACCTGAAGTACAATTTAAAAAAAAAGATTACAGCCTTGGAAACCCTATAGGACAGTTCTACTCTGTCCTATGGGATCATTATGAATCAGAATTGACTCAAATCCACTGGGTTTGTTTTTCGTAACAAACAGTTCAGGGCCGATGCAGCTGCTCAGGGATGCCATAAAGGACCTAGATTTCTCAAATTTTCTTGCTCTATACCCTTAATGGAGCCGGTGGCGTGGTGGTTAACAGCTTGGCTGCTAACCAAAAGGTCAGCGGTTCAAATCCACCAGCTGCTCCTTGGAAACCCTATGAGGCAGTTCTACTCTGTCCTATAGGGTCTCTATGAGTCAGAATTGACTCGATGGCAACGGGTTTGTTTGGTTTTTGGTATACCCGTAAGGTGTGAGTTTCTTTCTCAAGGGATTGAGATGGCTGCAGTGCCTCCAGACATATGCTTTTGCCATAGGCAAGAAGAATAAAGGGGGATGGGTTAAGGGCTGAAGATACACATTAACTGAGTTTGTCCATTAAAAGCAATCTAAATGTCTAATATTCTCACTGGGATTCATAAATCTGTCTACTAGAACTCTGGGATCCAAGTAGAGAAGAAACCGAGGGGTCCCGTTTTTCAGTATGTTGACTTTAGTGTAATTATCTTTTTTATGGCATGGGCCCTCACCACCAACCTCAGGTGTTACTGGTGTCACTGATTTCAGAATATCTCCTGAAAGTAAGCCACTCATATTTTGCTTGAATGGGAAAAGGCAAGTTACCTGATGTCATGGATTGAACTATGTCCCCCCAAAATATCTGTCAACTTGGCTGGGCCATGATTCTCCTGTGATTGTCCACCATTTTGTCATCTGATGTGATTTTCCTATGTGTTGTAAATCCTACCTATATGATGTTGATGAGATGGGATCAGTAGCAGTTATGTTAATCTACAAGATTAGATCGTATCTTAAGCCAATCTCTTTTGAGATATAAAAGAGAGAGGCGAGCAGAGAGACATGGGGACCTCATACTACCAAGAAACAAGAGCCAGGAGAAGAGTGGATCCAGAGCCCCTGCACTGAGAAGCTCCTTAACCAGGGAAGATTGATGATAAGGATGTTCCTCCAGAGCTGAGAGAGAGAGAAAGCCTTTCCCTGGGGTTAGCACCCTGAATTCAGACTTCTAGCCTCCTAGACTGTAAGAGAATAAATTTCTCTTTGTTAAAGCCACCCACTTGTGGTTTTCCTGTTATAGCAGACCTAGATGACTAAGATACCTGCTGACATGGGGTTGAGGATTTCTGGGGACTAGGGACTGAACATCCTTCAAAGATGCCAAGTGCTTCCAATTCCTTTGTGTCTATTTTTCTGCTTCACAAATCAGCTAGCTTATTCCTGATGGCACCATATCCGGCATTTAGGTTCAGCACTCCGTGGTCTGGTAAGCCAGGTACTATAGCTCTATTTATTTCCCATCTTTGAGTTGACAACTCTTTCTTTTTCCTATGCTATTATCTCCTTTCTTGTCTTCTATGTCACTGTGGTCTTAAACCTTTTTTATAGCTTTAATTTCCATTTAGTATTTTGTGAAATATAAAGGT
Organism: Dugong dugon; assembly: GCA_030035585.1. Lineage (NCBI taxonomy): Eukaryota > Metazoa > Chordata > Mammalia > Sirenia > Dugongidae > Dugong > Dugong dugon. The sequence continues at coordinate 33,241,634 of CM057475.1, read as the reverse complement.
AAATCCACCATTTTTACTAGATATTATCCCCCATGCAGCTCCACTAATACATTATCTTTATTTTAGTTGTTTTTACTAGAACCTGAAAGATATTTCAGAAACAGAAGGATTTAAGATTTTTTATAAACAGGGAGATAAGCAATTCAATGACATGTCATCAGTTTCATATATCAAAAATGGTTACTTTATCCCCAATAACTGATAGATTAAATCTACTTTAAAATGTTTTCCACCTAATAAAGAGTAGAAAGGAAAAGATAATGTGCTAAGATAAGAGAATTGCTACTCCGTGAGGTGATATTTCTTTCTGGTTGTTGAGGATATCCTTAGAACTCAATTTAATTAGATTAAGTTCTAGACATGTTTATTCATTGTCTTCAATATGGAATTGTTATTGATGGTTCAGTTACTTTGCTAGGCTCTGGGTGTAAAGCATGAATGGGTCACTGTCTTCACAGAATTTAAAGTCAATTGAAGGCAATAGCCATATACAGGCAATTTTACGTACAGTAATGAGGCCTATGGTGGAAAAATACTGCCTTTTTTTAAAGCACTATGAGGTACTCACCCAGACATTGAGGATTCAAGAGGGGCATAACTGGGGAGGAAACTTCTAAATTGAGACCAAAAAATGTGCTGCATTACAGAGGTATGTGTCTTTTTTTTTTTTAATAATAATTTTCCCCAACACTTTGATCATATTTGCCTTCCCTATTTCTGCTGCTTTTCAGCTTAGCTAAAATTCCAAGCTTTACATAATGGACTCTGAGACTTGGTTTCACCAAGAATGCCAAATATTATCACCTAATGCAATTTATTTCCTTTCAACTCAGAGTTACCAGATTCTAATGACTTATGAATAAATTTCCATATGATTGTGCAGGTTACTTCCTGTCTTTCGGCACTGGGCACACAACCTACACAACTATATGTGGGCCTTATATGATGGACCCTACTGCTTCTTGCGGTGGGATTATGGCAGATTATTTGAGTTCTCTGGTTTTTCTTCTGTAAAACAGTGATAATAATCGCATTCATTTCATAGGATTATTTTAAGAATCAAGTGAAGCAATGAATGTAAACTGATAAGCAATGTACTTGACATAGTAAGTACTTAGTGTTAAATACTGTTATCAGTATATGAATTATATAAGAACAAAAGCAGTTCAGTTTTTTTCATATCTTGTTATTCATATTACAAGGAACCTTAAGAACTTGGCTGCTAACCAAAAGGTTGGTGGTTCAAATTCACCAGCTGCTCCTTGGAAATCCAATGGGGCAGTTCTACTCTGTCCTGTAGGGTTGCAATGAATCAGAATCGACTCAATGGCAATGGTGTTTTTTTTTTTTTTTTTAATAGTAATTGGCATAACTATGTAGACACAAAACATTCAGGTAGAAGGAAGAAACTCAGTATGTACAATTCATATATTTATGAATAATCTATATTTCTGACCCCACTTGCACACTGTAATCACTGCCATTGACTTATGGTAAAAATTGTACTTTATAATGATACTCAAGTCTATACTTTATTGCTTTGAATTATCTGTCATCCACCATTATCTGGAGATTTTCTTTTTAAATTGTTTGGTAATTGGTTATTTAAATTTTATTTCTTCTATAATTCTTTTATTGCCTTTTTTTTTTTTTTTTTTTGCCTTTAGGGATATAATTTAGATTTCTATTACAGATAAATACAATGCTTTTATCTCATTGCCCTGTCCAGAAAGATGAAATATGGAAGATATTACAATAAGATAACTAACCATTTATATTAATACTAAAAGAGGGACATAAATTTCACTAACAACTTTACTTAATCCATTCCCTAGTTTTGCAAAAAAATAAAGTACTCATTTGTGCAGAAAAGAAGTGTATATTTGTGTGTGTGTTCATGTGTAGCATTTACTTCCTCACAATAGCAGTCATAAATAAAACACGTTTTAAATTAAATATTTAAAAACTAAGTAAATGATACACTTAACATTATCATATATGGAGGAACAATCTCGTTTTGCAAAATGAATACAATCATTCCAATAGGAATCAAGAAATAAGGTGAGGGTATTTTTATCCCTGGAAAAATTGTATGTATTAGAGTGTATAAGAAACTAGTTAAATCATTTACTAATGTAATTATGGGCTGTTCAATTTTTAAAACTGACAATGTTGTTGTTGTTAGGTGTCGTCCAGTCAGCTCCAACTCATAGTGACCCTATGTACAACAGAATGAAACACTGCCCAGTCGTGCACCATCCTCACAATTGTTCTTCTTGAGCCGATTGTTGCAGCCACTGTGTCAATCCATCTCCACAAGGGTCTTCCTCTTTTTCACTGACCCTCTACTTTACCAAGCATGATATCCTTCTCCAGGGACTGATTCCTCCTGATAACATGACAAAACTATGTGAGACAAAGTCTCGCCATCCTTGATTCTAAGGAGCATTCTGGTTTTACTGCTTCCAAGACAGATTTGTTCATTCTTTTGGTAGTCCATGGTATATTCAATATTCTTCACTAACACCTCAATTCAAGGGCATCAATTCTTCTTTGCTCTTCTTTATTCATTTATTCAGCTTTCGCATGCATATGAGGCGATTGAAAATACCATGGCTTGGGTCAGGTGCACCTTAGTCTTCAAAGTGATATCTTTGCTTTTCAACACTTTAAAGAGGTCTTTTGCAGTAGATTTGCCCAATGCAATGCATCTTGTGATTTCTTGACTGCTGCCTCCTTGGGTGTTAATTGTGGATCCAACTAAAATGAAATCCTTGACAACTTCAATCTTTTCTCCATTTACCATGATGTTGCTTATTGGTCCAGTTGTGAGGATTTTTGTTTTCTTTATGCTGAGGTGTAATCCATACTGAAGGCTGTAGTCTTTCATCTTCATCAGTAAGTGCTTCAAGTCCTCTTCGCTTTCAGCAAGCAAGGTTGTGTCATCTGCATATCACAGGTTATTAATGAGATTTTCTCCAATCCTGTTGCCCTGTTCTTCTTCATATAGTCCAGCTTCTCGGATTATTTGCTCAGCATACAAATTGAATAAGTATGGTAAAAAGATACAACCCTGATACACACCCTTCCTGACATTACACCAGACAAGTATCCCCTTGTTCTGTTCGAACAACTGCCTCTTGATCTATATACAGGTTCCTCATGAGCACAATTAAGTGTTCTGGAATTTCTATTATTCATAATGTTATCCATAATTTGTTATGATCCACACAGTCAAATGTCTTTGCATAGTTAATAAAACACAGGTAAACATCTTTCTGGTATTCTCTGCTTTCAGCCAAGATCCCTCTGACATCAGCAGTGATATTCCTAGTTCCACATCCTTTTCTGAATCCAGCTTGAATATCTGGCAGTTCTCTGTTGATGTACTGCTGCAGCTACTTTTGAATGATCTTCAGCAAAATTTTACTTGTGTGTGATATTATTGATATTGTTTGATAATTTCCACATTTGACTGGATCATCTTTCTTGGGAATAGGCACAAATATGGATCTCTTTCATTTGGTTGGGCAGGTAGCTAACTTCCAAATTTCTTGGCATAGATAAGTGAGCACTTCCAGGGCTGCATCCCTTTGTTGAAACATCTCAATTTGTATTCCGTCAGCTCTTGGAGGCTTGTTTTTCACCAGTGCCTTCAGTGCAGCTTGGATGCCTTCCTTCCACACATCTGTCAGTCTGTTGTACTGTGGGATTGTATATTGCTGTGATGCTGGAAGCTATGCCACTGGTATTCAAATACCAGCAGGGTCACCCATGGCAGACAGATTTCAGCTGAGCTTCCAGACTAAGACAGACTAGGAAGAAGGACTGGCGGTCCACTTCTGAAAAGAATTAGCCTGTGAAAACTTTATAAACATCTGAAGATGAATCTAGGAATCTAGGAAAATCTAGGAAAACTGATATCACATGCAAAAAATACACATAGCTTATATACATACTGGGTATATCTTCATGTGTCTATATTATTACACACATACAAATATAACAAAAAAAGTGAAAATCATAGGTAGCTATATGAGGCTATCTCGACAAAAAATTAACAAGTGATATTTGTCACAGTCGATTTAGATGGCTTGGAATACAAAGAAAAATATTTTCAAAGGCCTTGACCTTAAGGAATTCATATTCTTGATGGTTACATATATTTTATGCATTGTTCAACAAAATATCTTGTGCAGATTTTCATAAAATATAATAAATTGTATACATATGTGTCTAGTCATCTAGTTCTGCTATAACAGAAATACCACAAGTGAATGGCTTTAACAAAGAGAAATTTATTCTCTCACAGTTTAGGAGGCTAGAAGTCCAAATTCAGGGTCCCAGCTCCAGGAGCAGGCTTTCTCTCTCTGTGGGCTCTGGGGGGAAGTCCTTGTCATCAATCTTCCCCAGATGAGGAGCTTCTCAGCACAGGGATCCCAGGTCCAAAGGATTTCATATTCTCCTAGCTCTTGTTTCTTGGTGGTAGGAGGTCCCCTGTCTCTCTGCTCGCTTCTCTCTTTTATATCTCAAAAGAGATTGGCTTAAGACTCAACCTAATCTTGTAGACTAAGTTCCGCCTCATTAATAACTAGCTCTAATCTTGCCTCATTAACATAACAGAGGTAAGATTTACAATACATAGGAAAATCACATCAGATGACAAAATGGTGGACAATCACACAATACTGGGAATCATAGCCTAGCCAAGGTGACAGATATTTTTGGGGGACACAATTCAATCCAATACAGTATGTAACTGGAATATCAAATCAAGGGAAAATATAAATGAGGATACAAGATTAAGAACAGTGGTAGTAACGGGTAGTAGGGGGGTTAGAATGATGGCAGCAGAAATAAGTAGATAATAAAAGTGCTATGCAGATTGTATGGGATTTTAAAGACTAATAAAAATAAGCTCCAAATTAATCTCTAAAAGTCTAGGTGACAAAATTAGAAATAAAATCCAGTTGGTTCCACAATTTTTGTGTTTACTGATTATCCATATTATTTTCTGTGTAATCACAGACCTAGCTCTAAGCCTGACTTAGATGTCAGTTCCTAGGTCACTAGAAACCCAGTAAGCAAGTAGCAAGACGACAAAAGCAGAGGAAAGACAAAAAAAGAGCAAAGTATTTTGAACTTCTAAAAACAGAGAAGAAAACATTCATTTCTGCACCAATCAAAATTTGCTTCTAAGAAATGGAAGCGGAATTCTCCTAATCATGCCCTTTATGATCTTGTCAGTGCCATCTTCATTCTTTAAATGAAACCCCTTGCTAGAGAATGAGGCCAGGACTGATGATGAAGACATGGGTCCCTAATTCTGGATCTGCCTTCATATGGCCACTTGTGTTTGGAGGAGTTGCTTTACCTTCAAAGGTTGACATTTCTTCAAGTGTGAAATGAGAAAAAGAGGCTCAATGACCTTTAAAAGTACCTTAAGTTCTAACAACTTATAATTCTATTATTCTTTTTTAAAAATTTTATGTATTTTATTGTTGTTGAAAATATATACAGCAAAACATAAAACCGATTCTACAGTTTTTATATGTACAATTCAGTGACACTGACTACATTCTTTGAGTTGTGCAACCATGCTCACTGTCCTTTTTGGAGTTGTTCTTCCCCCATTAACATAAACTCACTGCCCCCTAAGGTCCCTAGCTAATATTTCAAGTTGCTGTTGTCAATTTGATCTCATATAGATAGTTTTTAAAAGAGCATAACGCTCAAGGCAGACATTTTTTACTAGTTAAGCTAATAACTCTTATTTTTTTTTTCTACTCCAATTGAGTTTCCTATTTATAAGTTCAAAGTGGTATGTAGAGAATGCAACGAGAGGCACATTTTGAATCTCTAGTGGAGCTGCTATAGAAGTCTAGCCAGAGAGTACAAAATTGCTAGGTAAAAAGCTTGCCCTCTAGCAATGCAGTCACAAGACATTTATCAGTACCTCTAATTTTCACATTCTTGCAAAAGCAGTTTTGTTCTTTGTACTTAAAAGAAATTGTTCTCATTAAATTGTTCCAAAGCCCAGGAAATAAACCAATTCTTAGTACTTCAATTAGTGGTGTAATCATCAATCACCTTTGAAAAAATAACGTCATAAGCAAAAAGGAACAAAACAAATGACCTAACTATGTAGGGGAGTCCATAAGTAAATGGGAATGTCTTCATAAATAAAAACACTAGATACAGGATATCATTTTGCTACCTCTGCACCTTGTTCTCCCTTCAGTGAAAGACCTATTATTCCCTTCCCTTCCTAAAAGAACAAACAGAGACAAAAAGAAACAGTCTGTCTAGTTCCAATTCTGCCTTTGATACCTTTTTTTTCTCCTGACGCTCTCACACCTGTGCAAACTTTGCAAATAGTTACCACCTTCAGAAATATCTCAAAGATTAAAATGTTCCATTTATAAAGTAACTTTTCTGTTATTATTTTCTCAGATGGGAGAGGTTGGCCTCATCTCTGGAGATGCAGTATGTATAAGCTTTGTAAGGAGAAATGTTTTTAGAAAGAAAGGAAGTGATTCACATTTAAGACATTTACTAATTCATGGCTGAGCATTCCCTGAAAATACTTCAAATACTTCATCTTTATCACTTTTAAGAAAGGAATGAGTACAAACTTTAAAAAAAAATGCTTTCTATACATAAATTATTACCCAAAGTCTCAAAAGTGTTAACAATTAAATGCAAAAGCTACTCATTTAAGGAAATCATTCTAGTCCCTAGATTCCAAGTGATGACTTATTAAGAGATTTTCCCACAGATAAGATACTTAACCAGGCTAAGTTCTGAATGGGAATAATAATTATTTATCAGGCTAAAATGAAAAGACAAGATACACTTCTCAGGTTTCACTTAGTTTTAGGATATAGAATAACATTCAATTAAGAGTATACATCAAGATGTCCAGTGTTTCCCTGATTTGTCAAAGATTTAAATGACATTGAGTTGGTCTTATGATGGCAATTGCAAAAAAAGAAAAGAGTGCTAGGTACTCCTACTTTTGTTGTCATTAGGTGCCGTCAAGTCAGTTCTGACTCATAGTGATCCCGTGTATAACAGAACGAAACACTGCCTGGTCCTGTGTCATCCTCACAATCGTTGCTATGTTTGAGCCCATTATTGCAGCCACTGTGTCAATCCATCTCTTGAGGGTCTTCCTCTTTTTCGCTGACCCTTTACTTTACCAAGCATGCTATCCATAATGTTTTCACTGGCCAATTTTTTCAGAAGTAGATCTTGATGATCTTATTTTTAGCAGTTATATTTTGATTATCACTTGACTGACATACTTAATTAATCATTTATTCATTCATATACTCAATAATTATTTATTCAGTACTTATTTCTATGTTCTCATTCTGTTCGAACTGCCTTTTTTCTTATTTTATTTCTTTATCCTTTAGGAGTCTAAAAAGACATGATAACTAAATGTAATATGGTATCCTGGGTGGGATCCAGGAATAATAACAAAAAAAAAAAAAAAATGATATTAGCTAAAAGATAAGAAAATCTGAATAAAGTATGGACTTCAGATAATAATACTGGATGAATACTTGTTCATTAGTTGCAACAAACAGCCGAAGTAATATATGATGTTAATAATAGGGGAAACTGAGTGTGGAGTATATGGGACCTCTATGTATTACCTTCTCAATTTTTCTATAAATCTAAAACTGTGCTATAAAATAAAGCCTATTTTTTAAATGAAGCAGCATTAAGCCACATTCAAATTAAATTTAAGAAATAATTTACCAGCAGAATCACGCCACCGGAAATGTGAAATGAAGATCTACAAGCAGAAAGGAAATAATACCAGATGGAAATTTATAACTAGAAGAAGGAATAAAGAAATAGTAAATATGTGGTTACTTATAAAATAATTTATTTTCTTAAATACTGTAAAGAAAATTAATTGTTTAAAGAAAAGTTTATAGTATTATGTTTTCAGGTTTGTAACTATGTTTAAGTAAAATGTATGACAACAATAACAAACGAAATGCAACAACTAAGTGAATTATACCGTTGTAAAGGTCTCATACACGAACTGGTATAATTCATGGTGGACTATAAGTAAGGTTGTATATTGTAATCCCTACAGCAACCACTAAAATGGTACAAAGAGATATTGTCAAGAAAGGCAATAGAGGAGATAAAGTGAAGACTAAACATACTGGACAAACAAAAGAACACAGGGATGCAAGCACAAGAATAAAGAACATATGGGACAAATAGAAAACACATAGAAAGATGGTAGACTTCAACCAGGCATATCAATAATTACATTATATTTTATGTACTAAAACTCCAAGTAAAAGACATGGGTTGACAGACTGGATTAAAAAGGCAAGATCAACTATGTCAATACATTGTTTACAAGAGAAAACTTTGAATATGGAATAGAGAATGGGAAGTAAAAGATTTGGAAGACATTGCATGCAAGCACTCATAGAAGGAAAGGTAGTGCAGCTATGTTAATATCAATAATTTTCACAGAAAATTACAAGCAATAAAGAAGCCCAATACAAAACAAAATAAATCAATTCCTCGGTAAGATTCAGCAGTCCACAATGTGTACACAGCTAATAACATAGTATCAAAATTCAGGAAGTGATAAATGGTGATATCTTAATCTTGTGTTTTCCATTGAAGAATTGGAAAGATAAAATGGCTTGCTGCCTAAACATGGATACTAGAAACCCAAAGACTACATAATCTAATTCAGCAAATCAGATGGGTAATTTTCTGTGAGTCATTAAGAAGCAAATTGAAATCTGACCTGGTTTTGCCAAATGATGGCTATCAGACTCACCATGTAGGAAGTACCTGTTTTAAATACTGAGCACAACTTCATATCATGCTAAAAGAGCTAAGAGTACAAAGTGATAAATAAATCTCAGATCAGTGTAGTCCCCATAATGCACTCTGTACAATTAAAGTATCTGACATGCACATACACAATATATGAACTGTATGGAAGCACCTGGTTTCAACAAATGTGGCAACTGTCAACAACATTTGTCTTCAGAATAGAAACAAAATTCTGCAATGTGAACCCATCACAGGCTTTGCACAGTGATTTTCTAAGTTTACATGCCCTGAATTATAAAATATATATGAATGATTAAAACTCCTACTGAGAAAAGCAGTTGGTAGCTTGATGATAAACTTAAATCAGTAGAAAATTAATAATATTAGTGTACCAATCTCATAATGAAGAAAATAGATAAGATTACAATTGAACCTCCATAATGATTTTAAAGAGATGTACCAAAGAAACGTTCATCATTAACAACAAAGTCTCAGGGTGAAATAATTATATGAGAAAAAGTGGGAGAAGGAGACAGAGGTAGGAAAGAAAGGAGAGAGAGGGAGGTAGAGCCATGAAGGAAGTGAAAGCAAGGAAGAGCAAGTCTGGGAGAAAGAGACTAGAGGGAGAAAGAGTGGGAGGAGTAGGGAGAAAGAGAGAGGGAGGGGGAAGGAGGAGGAGAATGAGGGAGGGAAGAAGGGAGAAGTGGGGAGGCAGAGGAGGAGACGGGGGAAGAGGAGAGCAGAGCAAAGGACAGAGGGGAAGAGAGAGCTTCGTATGGGAACGTTATGTTTTTAAAGTAATATTTAGGGTGTTTATTGCATCTTAAGGAGCCCTGGTTGTGCAACGGTTAAGCACTGGGTTGCTAACCAAAAGGTTGGCTCTTGGAACCCACCCAGCAGCTCCATGGGGGAAAGACCTGGAGATCTGCTCCTGTAAAGATTTAAAAAAAAAAAAACAACAACAACAACTAAATCTGTTGCCAGTGGAGTTGATTCTGACTCACAGCGACCTTATAGGACAGAGTAGAAATGCCCCATAGGGTTTCCAAGGAGTGGCTGGTGGATTCAAACTGCTGACCTTTTTTGGTTGGCAGCCAAGCTCTTCATCACTGTGCCACCAGGGCAGAAAACCCTATAGGGCAGTTCTGCTCTGTCACACGGGGTTGTTATGAGTTGGAATCGACTCAAGGGCACACAATAACAACATGACATCTTAAGTAAATTCTTCACTGAAGTTCTCAAATATACAAAACCACCTTGTATCAGTTTTTCCTCCTTTGAATTAGTTGTCTTTCATGGGCATTATAAGTGTATATACAAACATTCAGATTTTTCTTTTACTTCTACTAAAAAGATCAGAGTCATTGATATCAATTGGCTATAAGGAGCCAGAAAGATCATATTGTCCCATCTGTGAAGACTAGACAAAACAAAACATAGACACACAGCCACTATGCTACTTATGGTGTTGGACTGCAGTAGAGAAAACCAGGTGAGAAACTTTCACAAATGCTGTTTTATATGCCTGGAATACAGACCTCATTCCCCCTTATCTGGTTCATTCTTAAATTTCTAGTTTCTGCTAAAAAGTCACTTCCTTAGAAAAGTCTTCATCTGTTATTATGTCATTTATTATAATTATCACAATTATAATTATGCATTTATCTGATTAGATTTATTGTCTAATTTTTATTGTCTTTGTCACTGACTATTAGGTATTGATTATTGGGCAAGCCACTTAACCGCTATGAGCTTCAGGTCTTCTTCTCTAAAATGGGAAGATAATAACTCCTCTGGTTTTCTCACAGGCTTGCATAAAGATCAACTTTGGAAACTTCTAAACACCACACAAATACCAGGGATGTTTGCAATCTGGCTACATTTACTAGATTAAATGGACCAACCCTTCAGTACATAATATTGATCAACACTGTGGGCAGAGGTGTTTCAATGTCTAAGACTCTCTTTCCCTTTGATTTGTGGTTTATCCAAGAGTTTGCTTGGACTGAATTAGAAAAGTTTTACTCCCATCCCAACCTTTTCTCCTCTCTCAGATGCACTCATAAAGGAAATCGTGATTCTGGGAAATTGTAACCTGCTTATTATTCCCAGTATTTAATAAGTGACATCCAGAATCTCATCCCAAGTGTCATGACTCCAACCCCTGGAGTCACATAGCTTGAGGGAAAATTGTGTGATTAAAACAGGTCAATTGAAAGTGCCCTTTATTTACCTATATAATGGTAGAAAATACAGGGAGAGATAATCTTTCGGATTATTGACTTTATGTAATAGAATTGTAAATAAAAATATGTTTTTTCAATTCTCAACCAAACATTTCTCTAGATTTGATCATAACCCATTGGTAGAGAGAACTGTAGGATAATGATAGGTATCAACTGTGGGAAGTAATCGCAGTTTAGGAAAATGTTATCTGTGTGAATTGAAATTATGCAACTGTTATCTCAGCAATATTCTGTAGATCTGTCATTCATCTCACTTTGTGTGCCCACAAGTTCATTGCCTAGTGGAATAAAAATAAAGAAATGCAGTGCCTTTGATTAATGTCTCTAAAGAAATTGTGTGCGTGTGTACATGTGAGTCAAACCATCTTTCTGCTTAATCCTTAACAAAAATCACAGGTGATTTATACCTCAATTGCTAGATAAATAAGGTGTGTGTTATTTTCAAGAAAACAATTATTTAGCCTGATGAAAGTAAAACATATTCAAAAACCATCTCACTGTATGCATGGCTTGGAGTAGAGAGGGAAGACTTATTGCTGTAGTATTCTAATGTGATAAATATGAGATTGGATTAGCTTTACCTAGAATAGTTCTGCCTTCTTGTTTGTTTTATAGGTAATCCAGGGGATCATCAATTTCAATTGACTGCTGTATCACTTAAATCTCTTCTAATCTATATGTCCCTTCTCTTTATTTTTCCTTGCAATTTATTTATTGATGAACCAGATCATTTGTCCTGTACGTTTTTCTATAGTTTGGAATTTTCTGAAAGCACCTATAATATTTCTTAGCCACTGTATTTCAGTAAGATGATTCCCACCACCTGTGCTAATAAATCTGAACCTCGCCCAACACCAGCTGTGGGGAAAAAAAAGGAACATTGGTGTAGCCAGTGTTTTTTTTGTGTTTAGCCTCTTACTTATACCATTGCAGCAAGTGATTAAAGTTACTTTGCTTTCATTTTGACTTGTTGTCTTAACCGACTACCTCAACACCTGGAAGCTCAGCCCTCTCCAGCTCAGCTCTTGATAGAAGGTTGCACTTTGGCATTCTTACTAGTAGTTTAAAAATATATTGAGTCTTTCCTTTTCATAGATAAACCCACTGCCATTGAGTCGATCTCGACTCGCAGCAACCCCACAAGGTTTCCGAATCAGACTGCCACATCTTTTTCCTGCAGAGCCACAGGTAGTTTTGAACCACTGAACTTTCAGTTAGCAGTCGAGCACTTTAACCATTGTGCCACCAGGGCTCCTCTTTCGCAGATGAGGAAATTAATATTCAGAGAACTTCAGTGATCTTTCAAAGTCCATTCTTTTTCCAGTCTTCTCCTTTTCCAGTCTACTACAGATGTTTCCATTGGGAGATATGTATATCTGTTTAAAATAGTATGCAAAGGGCACAAAATATTGCTGAATAAGTCGGCATGACAATATTGCATATGTAATTAGGTCCTGCTAAGTAACTTGAGGATGAGCAGTCATTGAATGATTTTAAGAAGTGGAAGAAGAAGAGTGAGAGGGAGAGGGAAAGGGGAGGGGGAGGGGAAGGGGGGAGGAGGAGGAGGAGAAGAAGAAGGGAAATGGCATGATTATATTTGCATTTTAGAAAATAAATCCTAAAAATTACTTCTGGCTGCATTATAAATGATGGATTGGTTTGTAGAAGGAGGATGCGAATCTGAATAGAAGCTCGGTAACTCTTAGTTGGCAGAATTGGGATGATAGGTGATCAAATGGACTAGATTATGAAGTAACAACTTTCTTCTCACTCTAGAAGACTGACTGTAGTAATGAGAAGGAATGTGCACATCTAGAGATACCGTCCGTCCAAATGCATTGTTTCATACTTGAAGAAGTTTTGACATAATCCCTGGTGGATTTCTTGGTTTCCAGAGTATTGGGTTCATAAATTCATTTCAAAATATTTATTGAATGTCTCTTATTCTCCAGAAATTGTGACATTTGTTGAATGAGACAGATGTAGCCCATCTCCTTATAGAAATAAAATCTGGTGGCTGCTCCTGGTTCAATTAAATATATGCAATTTTAGTGCCTCCAGATTTTCTGGGTATTTTGCTCCTTAAATTGGAAACTAGGTATAGAAAGAGGGTAGAATATCATAGTATTTTCTTCTACTTATAACACTAGTGGAGTGGGCTCTGGGCTACATTTGCTGCATTCTAAATTCCTCTACTTTCAATAGGAGAAATGTATGAAACCTCATTTATTTCCTCTTCAAAACAAAAATGGGATTATGACTAAAAAAGAAAGTGGTAAATTAAATATGATTTTATTTATTAGAAAATTGATATCTGGGGCAAAATGGCACTCTAGGCAAAAGCATCACACTGTCCCTCCACAGCAAAAATCCAAAACACTAAGCCGAGCAGAGAATACAACAATCCTGAAACCCTAAACATCAAATGAAGAGATAAAGAACTTAGCCGAGCACCAAATGAAGTAAGAAAACTGACAGAACGGAGAGCGAGGAGAGATTCATGCAGAGGTCCCCTACCAGCTAACTCAGCGTGGATCTGCCATCTTGGACACCTATCGGAGACCAGCAAACAGGGGGTACAAGAAAGCGACTTCACGGAGCTTTCAGCGGGAGACAAAACAACCGGTAATTTGTGATATACACTTTCCCACCCCCCACCCTTCTTCACCCCCACTCAGCCTCCTCTGCTTCCCGCAGCCACAATCTCTTGTCTGGGAAACACCGGCTGCTTGGATTCCACACACCTGAATGGGCCGGCTCTCTGAGTGCCATTTGTTGGCTGCTGGTGTTGCTTTTTTCTGCTTCTTTTGATTTCTTCCTTACCTCTCATCACCTTCCGCTCCTTTCGCTCAAATACCTGGCTCCATGCGCCACCTTTGCTTCTTCCCAAGGGGCTGCAGAGCTCCAGTAATTTGTGATATACGCTTTCCCACTCCCTACCCTTCTTCACCCACACTCGGCCCCCTCTGCTTCCAGTGGACACCGTCTCTTGTCCGAGAAACACTGGCTGCTTGGATTCCACCAGCCCGCACTAGCTGGCTCTCTGAGTGCCATTTGTTGGCTGCTGGTGTTGCTTTTTTTTCTGCTTCTTTTGATTTCTTCCTTACCTCTTACCACCTCCCCCTCCTTTCGCTTAAATACCTGGCTCCGTGCGCCATCTTTGCTTCTTCCTGAGGGGCTGTGGAGCTCCATTAGAGTGTGGAGCTGCTTCCCGGTCTGGGCTGCCACGCTGGTGGGATCCCGGGGCTTTTGTTTGTTTGTTTGTTTTGAATTGTTTGTTTGTTTTCTTTTCCTTTTCTTGAGTTGGGAGCCCTTTCTGGCCAGGCAGTGCTGCATGGCAAGGAGATACCCCCTCGGCTTGCACAGACATGCAGAGGGATCCCTGAGAGCATTTCTTTTTTCGTTGTTTTTTTTTTTTTTTCTTTCTGTTTTTTGGGGGGCTTTTCTTGTTCTTTTTTTTTTCAATTTGTTTTGTTTTGTTTTCCCTTTTTCCCTTTTTGTCTTTCTTCATTACTCAGTTTCTCATCTCTATATATCTTCCTTCTCTTTCTGTTCCCTGAATAGCTGGCGTTGTATACCTCTATGCCTTCTAGCCAGGCTGTACTGCAACACCTGAGAGCAACTTCCCCAGACCTCATTGCTGCACCGGTGGGATACCTGGGAACTTTGCGGTTCTTTAACCTTTCCAATTTTTATTTATTCTTTCTTTTCTTCCTCTTCCCCTTTCTGTTTTTCTCCATTTCACAGTCTCTCATCTCTCCACTCCAATGGCAAGCTCCCCTAGCATTCTTTTTTGTTTGTTTCTATGTTTTTGGCCCCTGTTCCTCTCTCCTCTCTCCCATATCCATCTTAGCTCCACACATAACAATCTCCCCACTATATCCCGCCTACCTGCACCATGCACTTAACATCACACCACCAAGCAGCCCAGGCACGGCCTACTGGAACCTGCCCTGCACTGATTACCAACCCACCCTGGTGGCTGAAGTAAGTGCCACAAACAACCCGTCCCAGTAACTCCTATTCAGCTAAACCTTCCCTGCCGTACCATATCTGAGTGACTGACCCTGCCAACTGGAGAAGGAGGTGAAAAGTATTGTGCCCACAGACGAGCAAACAACAAAGAACACACAGTCCACCTACTCAGACATAGTCAAATTTTTTTTAAAAAAAGGGACAAAATAAACAAATCTACAATCAATAAACAAGAAAAATAACTACTGAATGCCCCGAAGACAGCAGACAATATCAAAACATTTATAAAAACAGGACAGGATGGTTCCAGTAGGCATCCAAAATAAAACACCAGATGACTCTGCAGTGGAAGAAAATGCACTAGAACTACCTGATAGGGAATTCAAATCTCTAAAACTCAGAATTCTCCAAGAGCTGAGGCAAAAATCTGATCAACATGAGGAAAAAATAGAAAAATGATATCTGAATGACATTATTCAAGTATTTCCTAAGTCTACTTGAATAATACAGCTAATTACCTAGGAAAAAATAAATTTTGACTGAAAAATATGTTCAATGTTCATTAGATTTAAAAAAAACTTCAATTTTCTTAGTCAGCATATATTTGGATGAAATATCAAAGTGTATTTGTGAATTACTTGTCCCTTACTCTTTCTCCAAAAAGGCTAAAATAAAAGTCTCCCGTTATTAAGTGTGGGGGAAAAAGTGTCTTTTTGAGATTTGCTCGTTGGAGAATAATGATAAGATTTTTAGGCCTTTTAAAATACAAATGCTTGTTTTATTCTTCTAACAGAAATATAGCCGGGCTATATGCTCGGCTCTTTCCACATGGGGAAAAACAAATACCAGATCAAGTTATACTTCGCTTTCTGTTTGCAGTGTGTTTCTTTCCAACAAATGAAAACAAAAAGCTTAGTCTGGTAGAAAATGCCTCTATTTCCTAACCAGAGAGAGAGAAATATATGATGCTATGACTACCTGAGGGGAAAAAATAGATGATAAAAAGAAAGAGATAAGCTGTTGAGATGCCACTCAGAATGGTTCTTAATATGTCATAAACATCAGGACAGCAAAGTAAATACCCAGTGAGGAGCTCCTGTGTCCCATATGATTTAACATTTTTCCTTTCTCCTTTTACTTTCAAAGGTTTCCAGTTTGGACAATAAAATATATCATCACCCTAACTACCTATAATTAGGTAAAAATAAATTTGATAGTTAATTATAAATGAGTAGCTCTGATTTATTTTTACCTAAAATTTTACCCCTAGGGAGGAAAGAAATTACTTTCAGAAAGTATATGACTTAGTTTGGTTCTTTGACACTGCCATTGTCCTAATTTTGAGATACTTGACAAATGGAAACCATAATTGTTCCCTTCTTTCCACTATTAAATCCTTTTTAAGTCTCCAGTTCCCATTTCTACCCCCTTATCAGGTCAAACGTTCACTTTTCTGTAGCTATATCTCTTGACTTTCTGATTGGAAGAGAGGCTCAATTCAGTTCTGCCCTCTAGTCCGTATGGAATGGGTCAGATATAAACAATCAAGTTGGTCAGTAGTATTTGCTAAGGTATATAAATTCTTCTCTTATTAGGAAAAAGACCTAGTGGCCTTTCGGGAAACATTCTGGGTTTGGAATCAAATAGGTCTTAGTTACAATCATGACTCTGCTACTACTAGCAATTTAACAGTGCAACTTAATTAACCTTTACGACTCAGTTTCCTCATTGGTTAAAAAGAAAATGAATGGTAATACCTACCTCAGAGCAATTCTGAGGATTAAAAGAAATGACTACATAGCATGGAACAGCTTAATAAATTTCTTGCCATTGGAAGTGTATCTACTTCTATCACTTTTTATATCATGGACATGTTATGTATTTAAGCCTATGCAAACTGTAATACTCTCTATGATTATATGATGACACTGAATGTGGGATGGGCAGAGGAAAAGTAGTTATTTGAAGTAAAAGAGAGCGCATCTTTGCTGATTTCTTCTCATGTTCATGAATTTCAGGAGCTCAGTGCCCTGACTTCTGTGGCCTCAAATTAGTTGACAGCACTTGGAATTGTGGTTAAAGCACCCCTTGAGTTGAAAGGAAGTGCTAGCGAGTTACTGCTAACATTACCATGAACGGAATAGTTGTATTAGTAGATATGGTACATTCTCTTCTAATAGGCAATCAGGATCTTCCACACAGGGCAGTAAACTGGACAAACTTGCCAGGCCTTATCTTAAGCCTTGATTGGAAATTCAAGGAGAACCATGGAAGAGGAAGAAGAAACTGCTACTTGGAGTTAAACAATCCTGGGGAAGTCTAGCAGAAAGAACCCTACACTAAGAATATAAAGAATAATCATATACTGATTCCATGGGCATGATGAAAATTATGATTCATAATTTAGAACTGACAATTTCTTTAAAGTTGATTTTTGTTTTTATTCTTTTTCTTGGATGTTAGCAGCACAGGACAGAACATCTTTCGGGGAGGGCAGTGTTCAAATACATAAAGATATATAGCACCTTTCACCCAGAAAGCAGTACTATGCAAGAAGCTGGTTTGCTCTAGTTTAATTCTTATAGCATTCAAATAAGTAAAAGTTAGTGTAAATTCTTGCCTTGGTTAGTCAAGCCATCTTTTTGACTCTCATAATTGTTGGAAATTACTTGTGCCTATAAACTGTTTTGGACACTATGGCTTTTTTGCATACAGAGCAATCAATGCTGTAATAGAGTAATACATAAATGAACAATGAAAAAATATTTAAACATTGACAAACACTATAACTTGAAACTTCTAGAAATGAAAGATACAATAACAACATGAAAAATGTAATCAAACAAGATAAATCTCTTCAGACAGTAACTATTGTTACCATATACATTTCAGTTTTTGGTATTTTATTTCTAGGAATAAAGAACTGGGTGGTGCAAATAGTTAAGCACTCAACTAGTAGTCTAAAGGTTGGTGGTTTGAACCCGCCAAGAGATACCTCGAAAGAAATGTCTGGTGATCTACTTTCAAAAGGTCACAGTTTTGAAAACCTTATGAAGTGCAGTTCTGCTCTGACACACATGGGGTCTCCATGAGTCAGAATCAATTTGACAGGAAATGGTTTTTATTCTGACTTACAATACGTGATAAGTAAGGCTATACCACCATTTTTTTTTCTGAAATCACATCGTTAATGACTTTTCTTAAAATTTCTAGCACAATAGTGTATATTTTGAAGCTGAAATTTTTTTTTTAATTTTTTAATCAAGTCACAAGTCAAAATTAACTTGACCTTCAGTTTTGCCTTCAAGAAAATAATGTCAGAAAATATGTTTTGAATGATACGTTTCATTATTAAAGATTCATAAAACATTATAATAATCACATAGAAATTTTCATTGTATGCAAATAGGTTTTCTGATCATCTTGGGTTTAACTGCATACAGTGCTGACCAGGCAAAAGCTCATGAGGAGTTGAGATGGGAGGTGAAGACTGAACAATGAATGAAGAAAATACCCAATCTCTTTGTAATTCACTTTCTCCCCATAGGCATGTTTGTAAATTCTTTGTCTTCTACAATCTGGCAATAACTCTTCTGGCAAATGCCATTTTGCTTTACCAGCAATAGGTGCTATAACAGTTTCAGTACCAATTCTTTAATCGAACTGTCTTCACTGATAGCTGAACCTTCCACAGAGCATTTCTTAGAATATCTTAATGTCACTACATAAGCAAAAATGTACCTTTTGATATATGTTGGGCTGACACTTCAAGGAAACTAAAGCTATTTTAGAGCATTAAAATTATTTTATTCCTTTTACTCATGACCTGGAATAATGATATTCTACCATTATAACTTACTTTTATATGAGCCATATCTTCATTATAGTTGAAGAACAAGGAACATTCATTGGTGGCTTCTAGGAAGATACTGATATGAGCAAACATTCCAGGAATCCTCTTGCCTGTATTCCCATTAAAATATACACTGATAATAATAATAGCCTCCATTTATTGTGGCTTACTACGTAGAGGCACTGTGATAGACGCAGCGTATTTTAACTTATTTAATTCTCATAACAACAATTCTCATAAAAACTCTTACACAACATGAAACTGAAACTCTGAGAAATGAAAAGGCCAAACTTACAAAGCTAAAAAATTACAGAGCTAGGATTTTAACCCAAATCTATCTGCTTCCAAAGTCTACTTGATTAAATTAGGCAAGTGAGAAGAAAACTCCTTAGCTTGGAAACTGATGTTGTTGTTTGGTGCTGGCAAGTTGGTTCCGACTTGTACCAACCCCATGGACTACAGAAGGAAACACTGCCCTGCCTTGCACCATCCTCACAATCATTGTTATGCTTCAGCCCATTGTTGCAGCCACTGTGTCAATACATGTCATTGAGGGTCTTCTTCTTTTTCGCTGACCTTCTACTCTACCAAGCACGATGTTCTTCTCCAGGGATTGGTCCCTCCTGATAACAGGTCCAGAGTATGTGAGACAACGTCTTGCCATCTTCGCTTCCAAGGAGCATTCTGGTTGTACTTCTTCCAAGACAGATTTGTTCGTTCTTGTACTAGTCCATGGTATAGTCAATATTCTTTGCCAACACCATAATTCAAAGACATCAATTCTTCCTCGGTCTTCCGTATTCATTATCCAGCTTTCACATGCATATGAGGTGATTGAAAATACCATGGCTTTGGTCAAGTGCGCCTTAGTCCTCAAAATGACATCTTTGCTTTTTAACACTTTAAAGAGGTCTTTGCAGTAGATTTACCCAGCGCAATAAGTCCTTTAATTTCTTGAATGCTGCTTCCATGGGTATTGATTGTGGATCCAAGTAAAATGAAATCCTTGACAATTTCAATCTTTCCTCCGTTTATCGTGATGTTGCTTACTGGTCCAGTTGTGAGGATTTTTGTTTTCTTCATGTTGAGATGCAATCCATATGGAAAGCTGTAGTCTTTGCTCATCATCAGTAAGTGCTTCAAGTCCTCTTCACTTTCAGCTAGCAAGGCTGTGTCATCTGCATATCACAGGTTGTTAATGAGTCTTCCTCCAATCCTGATGCTCCATCCTCCTTCATGTAGTCCAACTTCTTGGATTATTTGCTCAGCATACAGACTGAGTAAGTATGGTGAAATGATACAGCCCTGACACACATCTTTCTTAATTTTAAACCACACAGTATCCCCTTGTTCTGTTCGAATGACTGCCTCTTGGTCTACGTACAGGTTCGTCATGACCACAATTCAAGTGTTCTGGAATTTCCATTCTTCACAATGTTATCTATAATTTGTTATGAGCCACATGTTCAAATGCTTCTGCATAGTCAATAAAACACTGGTAAACATCTTTCTGGTATTCTCTGCTTTCAGCCAAGATCTATTTGACATTAACAATGATATCCCTCATTCCACGTCTGGCTTGAACTTTTGGCAGTTCCCTGTCGATGACCTGCTGCAACCAATTTTGAATGATCTTTATTATTAATTATATTGCATATTTGAATATTAATGATACTATTTGATAATTTCCACATTCTGCTGGATCATCTTTATTTGGAATGGGCACAAATATGGATCTCTTCCAGTCAGTTGGCCAGGAAGCTGTCTTCCAAATTTCTTGACAAAGTTGAGTGAGTACCTCCAGCACTTCATGCATTTGTTGAAACATCTCAATTAATATTCCATCAATTCCTGGAACTTTGTTTTTCACTGTTCACGTCACTGCAGCTTGGGCTTCTTCTTTCAGTACCTCTGGATTTTGATCATATGCTACCCCCTGAAATGGTTGAATATTGACCAATTCTTTTTGGTACAGTTATTCTATGTATTCCTTCCTATCTTCTTTTGATGCTTCCTGTTATCATTCAACATTTTCCCCTGTGGAATCCTTTAATACTGCAAGTATTAAATTTTTTCTTTAGTTCTTTCAGTCTGAGAAATGCCAAGCATGTTCTTCCCTTTTGGTTCTCTAACTGCAGGTGTTTGCACATTTCATTAAAATACTTTATCTTCTCAAGTCATCCTTTGAAATCTTCTGTTCAGCTCTTTTGCTTCATTTCTGCCGTTCACTTTAGCTACTCTATATTCAACAGCAAATTTCAGAGTCTCTGTTAACATCCATTTTGGTCCTTCCTTTCTTTTCTATGTTTTTAATGACCTCTTGCTTTCTTCATATATGATATCCTTGATGTCATTCCACAACTCATCTGGTCTTTGGTCATTAGTGTTCAAATGCATCAAATCTATTCTTGAGATAGTCTCCAAATTCAGGTGGGATATACTCAAAGTCATATTTCGGCTCTCATGGACTTGCTTTAATTTTCTTCGACTTCAACTTGAACTTGCATATGAGCAATTGATGGTCTGTTCCACAGTTGGCCCTGGCCTTGTTCTGACTGGTTATATCGAGCTTCTCCATTGTATATTTCCACAAATGTAGTCCATTGGATTCCTGTGTATTGCAACTGACAAGGTCCATGTGTATAGTTGCCATTTATGTTGTTGAAAGAAGGTATTTGAAATGAAGAACTTGTTGGTCTTGCAAAATTGCATCATGCGATCTCTGGTATCATTTCTATCACCAAGGCCATGTTTTCCAATTACGGATCCTTTTTTGTTTCCAGCTTTCATATTCCAATCACTAGTAATTATCAATGCATCCTGACTGAATGTTTGATCAATTTCAGACTGCAGACGCAGGTAAAAATCTTCAATTTCCTCATCTTTGGCTTAGTGGTTGGTGTGTAAATTTGAATAATAGTCTTACTAACTGGTCTTTCTTGTAATATATGGATATTATCCTATCACTGACAGTGTTGTACTTCTGGTTAGATCTTGAAATATCCATTTTAAAGATGAATGTGAAGCCATTCCTCTTCAATTTGTCCTTCCTGGCATGGTAGACCATATGACTGTTCAACTCAAAATGGTCAATATCAGTCCATTTCAGCTCACTAATGCCTAGGATATCTATGTTTATGCATTCCATTTCATTTTTAGCGACTTCCAATCTTTCTAGATTCATACTTTGTACTGTCCATGTTCCAATTATCAGTGCATGTTTGCAGGTATTTCTTCTCATTTTGAGTCATGCCATCTTGCAAATGAAGGTCCCAAAAGCTTTACTCCATACACGTCATTAAGGTTGATTCTACTCTGGGGAGGCAGCTCTTCCTCATCGTATTTTGAGTGTCTTCAAACCTGAGGGGCTCATCTTCCGGCACTATATCAGACAATGTTCCACTGTTATTCATAAGGTTTTCACTGGTCAATTTTTTCAGAAGTAGACCACCAGCTCCTTCTTCCTAGTCTGTCTTAGTCTGGATGCTCCGCTGAAACCTGTCCACTATGGATGACCCCGCTGGCATTTGAAATATCGGTGGCATAGCTTCCAGCATTCCAGCAACACACAAGTCCCACAGTACAACAAACTGAGAGATGCGTGGAGTGGAAACTGAAACTGAGTGTAAACCATATTTAAATTCCAGTTACCATTTATAGTAATTAAAATGTGAATGAAAACAAAATTTCAAAATGATAGAAAAAAATCTAAATTTTTTTAAGTTAAAATATTAAGTGACACATTAGAAATTCCAGGCTTTCACATGGTAGTAATAGGATAAATTATTAGGATGCTTAACAGTGTTTAAAGCCCGACGATAGAGCTTGGAAGCATTCAATTTTAAATATTTTAAGGATACGAACCATGCAGAAGATATAAGATATACGTATGGAGAAAGGATACAAATGTGAAACAAAAACAGACCTCATTCTCAGCAAGTTTATAATCAAATAAGGGAGATGAGAGATGTATACAAATAATAAATGAGCAATAGCTATAATAAGCACTGCTCAAATCGAAGGGGAGATGAGTCTATCTACACTGAGCTAAAAATCAAGTGTGGTAAGAGGGTTTTCCTCTTCTGTCCTTTTTGAGGATTCATCCTTGTCCTAAAGTTGGGTTGCGGAGGTGATGTGGACAATTTTGGAAGGAACATAAAACCAAGCAAAACAACTAATTAAATTGTTAACACTCTATAGATTTTTCCATATTTTGTTTTTATTATTGACCATTTTCAAAAGCACATTAAAGATTTTTTTTTTTCCTGAAATTTTGAAGCACTATTTTCAAACACAACCACAAATTATACATGAGAGAGGGCTTACTGGGGAGATAATGTGTATTTATTTTTTGAGAATAGAATAAAGATTTCAAAGACGTTTTTTAGATGTATTTTCTCTGGTCCACCTAATAATGATGGGAAAACGGTGTTGACCTAGCTCTAAAAACAAAAAGGAAAAAGTGATACAGATACTTTTTTTTAGAAAGTGGGAGCATTGGCCTATTAGTCAGAACCTAGCTCTCGAATCAGTCTCTTCTTTCTCATCTTTGCAATTGTCAAAATTAGCACACCATCATTGCCTTTTCACTAGTGGAAATGGCTTTAACCTTCCAGTTCACACCTTCAGGCACACAGGCATCTGTACTCTGGCACTAGTTCCAGCCCTTGCTTTCAAGAACTATCAAAGGAACTGTTTTAGGCCAAATTCCCTTTCTTCACCTTACTGAGTTCTTAATTCATCTTCTCTACCAGTGCATAAATAGCTTCCTAACCCCAGGACTTTAAAATATTTAAAACTAACAATTCCTATTTCTTTATTCCTTATACATTTTCTTGACCTTCTGGAGTTCTAACTCTTATCTCTTCCAGAAAGTAGTAACTATACAAGCTTTACCCCAGTCTTATAAACTTTTATTCCAAATCCTCACTTGTTGCTAAATTCCAATAGCCACATGCTCTCCTCCTGGCTCAATACCCTCTGACTTACATCCTACATTGAATCCTCCTTACCCGGCACACCCAGTACTCTACTGCTGAATAATCTAGGACTTTGGTGAACTATTTTTTAATTTTCTAAATAGGTTTCTTTGCTCCATCTGCTGCCAAATCTACCTGGAAATATACAGGCAGCCTTAAAAATATTTATGCTAAAAAGAAGTCCATAAATACTTTGACAGTTTTGTTTTCTATGTTTACTTGTTAATTTTTATGGCCTCAGTAATACAAGCTCAGTTAATCAACTACTTTGCTTTGGTTTTCTGTGAGCATGCTTTTATTAAGGAAGTTTATAGTTCCATTAATACATCAAAATAAAATTTAATCAAAGGCATAAATGCTGTGGACAACTATCTACTTGGACTTAACTACCTACAATTTTAACACATGGATTTGCATGCTGAATACCAATATCCCCTCATTGCTGGGTTATATGCGCACGTGTGTGTGTGTGTGTGTGTGTGTGTGTGTGAAATTGAGATCCTGTCAACTCTAAAGTCTAATGCTGACCCCACCAGAAGGAAACATTTGAAAAGTAGTGTGTATTTCAAGAATGTGCATTCATTCAATTTTTCCTGTTAGACTTCTGTGAAAAATTTTCCAATATTACTCCTTGGTTTTCTGTGTCTCACACAAATAGAGAAAAATATTACTTGTGGTTTGAGGCTATGCTGTGTGTATTAGTGCTGTGGCAGAAAAGATGACTTACTTAAAGATGACTTATTTGAAGTGGAAACAATAAAGGTTATGGTTTCCTTTGAGGAAAAATCTTCTAGTGTTTACATATACAAAAAAAAAAAAATTGCTGTTGAGCCGATTCCGACTCATAGCGACCCTATAGGACACAGTAGGACTGTCCCATAGGGTTTCCAAGGTGCTGCTGGTGGATTCAAACTGCCAACCTTTTGGTTAGTAGCCAAGATCTTAACCACTGCACCACCAGGGCTCCATTTCGTACATACACATATATACAAATCGCCTGCAAAGGAAATGTTAAACTAGTCATTTAGGAAATTATCACTGTAATATCTTTTTGCTCTTCCTTTCTAATTTTCAAAATGATTCCATGACTATTCAAGATAGAGAAATGTGTAGTCAGAAAATATCATCATGGATATGGATGGAAACAGGTAAAAATAGAATACGGCTTTTACAGTTGATCAGGATAACTAAAATACCATTTAAAGCAGAACTGCAAGTAAATTAATATGCACAGAGTGACAACAAAACAAAGGAAAAACAAATCAAGAAAAAATAAATGCCAGAAAAAAGTATACCAGGGAAGAATCAAAGTACTATTAGCTGTAAATGTAAATTTTACTAAATTATCAGCTGAACTTGTTCTCTTCAGTAAGAGACTTAGAATTTCTTCTGCATTATAACCCATACCTCGCCACATGAACTTAAGAAAAATATATCCCCACTTTGCATCTATTTTTTCACTTGGATATTCCAATCTCCCTTCTGTCTCTGGGTGTTTGCTCCTTGCCATATTTGTGCATGGCTGCCTCCTCACCATCATTCTGTTCTCAGTTCAAATATCACTGCCTCCTCAGAGAGGCCATCCCTGAGTATCTAAGGCCACACACTCATTTCCAGACCATCTTAGACGATGTGGAGGATCCCTCTTTACTCACCACATTTTCTTCTTAGAGCTTTGCCCGTTGCCCTCCAGTAGATTTCAACTCACGGTGACCCCACGTGAGTCAGAGCAGAACTGTGCATCATACAGTTTTCAATGACTGATTTTTGAGAAGTAGATCACCAGGCCTTTCTTCCAAGGCATATCCGGATGGGCTTGAACCTCCAGCCTTTCAGTTACCAGCCCAGTGCATTAACCATTTGAACCACCCAGCATCAGCTTCACCAGAGGGATGCGCGGGGGATATGGACTGCACCGGGCACTGTCAAGGGGGTGACACTAAACTCCCCTGAAACCGCTGTGGTGCCTGCATGTCTCCCCCGTGCCCATGCACCTGGCAGTGCTGTGGGATACGCACACAAGCCCGCACACACACACACACCCTCTGGAACTTGGAAAACAAGGACACAGCCCAAGAGGAAAAAATACTCCCAACTACATCTCAAGCAGCTCGGCCCTCAGGAGCCATGGACTGAGCAGTTCAACTAGGAGAACAACTCCCCCCTTCCCTGCCTCCCTCCATGCGCACAGGTCTTGGGACCTTCCAGCAGGTAGAGACCCTCCAAGAGAGGAGAGTTTGGTTTAAAATTTTTAAAAGTCCTTCCAAGTGGAGAAAAATAATCAGACTTAAAAAAAAGTCTCCAGTACCAAGCTGGGTAGCGAGAAGGAGAAGGATAACTTGAGAGCAGAGAACTTCTTAGTCAGATTGCGTGGCTCGCTCTGTCTCGCTCACTCTCAGTCCAGTTTTCCAGACCTAATCCATTAATGTATCCCACATAACGGTAAAGCTTAAAGTTAAAATAAATGTCATTTTGATATTGTTCTGGAACGTTTTTTCTTCGAATTCTACTGTTTTCTTACCAAGTTTTCACTTTAAACACATGAAATTAAGTGTAAATAGATTTAGGCTGCATGTATGAGATTGTAATTAAAGGAGTAATTTTAGTTTTGTTAGTTGTTTATGTCACTTCCATTGCCATTACAAGGCCTTGGTGATGCAGTGGTTAAAAGCTTGGCTGCTAACCAAAAGGTGGGCAGTTTGAATCTACCAGCCACTCCTTGGAAACCCTGTGGGGCAGTTCTCCTCTGTCCTCTAGGGTTGCTATGAGTCAGGAATCGACTGGACAGCAACACTTTTTTTTTTTTTTTTTTTTGCCACTGGCATTCAATGATATACAGGAATTACGATTTACAAGAACATTAGTACATAAAACATTACTAGGGATTCTGTATGGTCTGTTACCAGAGGAGGTCCATGGGAGGGTTGACACCATGAGTTACCACACTGGGTGATGCCAACGTTAGTGATGCCACTGCCACCCAGGGATTCCCCTTAGCTCTTAGTACTACCCAAACTATTTATTT
Source organism: Dugong dugon (assembly GCA_030035585.1). Lineage (NCBI taxonomy): Eukaryota > Metazoa > Chordata > Mammalia > Sirenia > Dugongidae > Dugong > Dugong dugon. The sequence goes on along the minus strand of CM057475.1, from coordinate 33,214,730 downwards.
CCTTATTTGTTGTCTATCTCCCACCAGTTGAATGCAAATACTTGAGAGAAGGCTTCTTGTCTGTCTTAGTCACTAGAGCACAATGGCACATCACATGGTTGAATAGATTTTGAATGAACCATTCTCTAGCCCCCATAACATTAATCTTTACCTTCCCTTTGTGGAGGCAACACTGTGTAACATATAAAACATACTGAGAAAAGCAGAAAATTGTGTACAAATATTCTCTATGAAATCTCTTGTTTCTTCCAGGTGAAAAGCACACTGTGTGAGTGTTCATCATACATGTTGTAACTTGTGCAGGCCAATGTTGACATGTGGTACAGGCCAATGTTGACATGTGGTACAGGCCAATGTGCAGATTCTTTTGAAGAGTCATAATTGCCTATAAAAAACATGAGTAATTCTAAATGCTAAAACTCCCCACAAGGTCTGTCTGACCCCAGTAATGCTGCATTTCATAAATTATATGGGCACGGAGCCAAAGTTGGAGAAGAAACTAACACAAACTCAACCTCAGTCAATTTTGCACAATGATTTATTTACAAGAAGATAATAAGTGTAATTTGATTTTCTGATTTAAAAACCTCAAAGCAGTCAAATGGCAGCCTTTATGTTAATTTATCGTTTCATTTGACACTGCACATTTTTCTATTCGTATACTTCCCCATCCAATATTCCATGTAATTCTAAAAACAACCTTTTGAATCGCTAAAGCCGTTCTTTTGTACCTTCTTGCAATGAACATAAATATACCATAATCAAGGAGTGAAATAATTTAAAACATAGGCAAAAGCCATGGAATTCAGGGCCTAAAGTATCTAATGTGGATCATAAAAAGGAAAGTTAGGAATATAGACGAGTTACTCTCCTAGTTGCTGCATGCTGTCATCTCATCTCTGTTTCTATTTCTCTCTGGTGCTCTCTCTCTCCGACTCTCTCTCTGACTCTCTCCCTCTCTCTCTGTCTTCTTCCCTTCCTCTCTCCTCTCTGTCTCATGGCTTTTCTTTACACATCTACCTTAAGTTTCTATCTTAAATTTCATAGTTATGTAACCTTTCATATATTTTTATAAAAGGATTCTTCCTTATTTATAGAACTTGATCACATTTTTCTTGAAATTTTTAACACTTCCAGGCTTGTGAAGATGTCTCTTTGCTTAAATATTAATTTATTTCATTTCTTTCCCACTTCCTGAGCCCTCTAATACTGAAGAGCAAGAAATTTCATTTAAATGCACTGAAGTTCATTATCATGAAACAATGGTGACCCTTTACTGCCTTCTAGTTAAAATAGAAACATTTAAATAAGCTATAACGTCTGTTATCAAACAATTTGTCTTGTCAAAATTCATATCAAAAAAGATCTATTATCATTATATTGCATGTCAATTTCTAACTGTCACCTCCTTACTCCAGTTAGTCTATAAAGATCATATTTTCATTATGGTCCCTTAGAATTAATTCATGGAATGAAATTAAGCTCCTGGGCTATAGGATCCATATTATATTCTTGTTTTTAGCTCGTAATATTTAAACATAACAGATTTCTCAACAAGTGTCTCATGAATTGAATTCAATTTATCACAGTTTCTATATAAAAAATTTTCTCCTACTGTACAATTCTACTAAAATAGAATGAACTGCCAACATGAATAATCTATAGCTAGAGAATGAACAAGGAATAACTTCTTAATCAACAAACATACAACCCATTTCCTCTAATAAATCATCTTTGTCAGCACTCTTGCCATCCGTCCTTCCAACCACTGTGTCCATCAGATTAGGATTTGGAGTTAGGACGATAAGAAAGTGGGGAAAGGAGATAAACCAGTGGTAAAATTATACCCACAGCTCTATTTTGTATCATGAGTCCACAGCCTTCTCCATTTTAACAAGATGAACTTGGCAGGGCAGTTCTTTAGTTAATGAGCAGTCTTCTGATATCCTTTGAAACTCCTGTGTTCAATATAACAGCCACAGCTACATGTTGGTATTTAAATTCAAATTAATTAAAACTAAATAAAATTTAAAATATCATTCCTCCATAGCACTAGCCACATTTCAAGTGCTCATTAGTCACGTGTAGCTAGTGGCTACTATACTGGACAGCATAGAGAACATTTCCATTATTGCAGAAAGTTCTATTGTATAGCACCCAACTAGATGCTTCTTTATGCCCATTAAGCTTTTTATAAGGATTATTTATTCTTGGTCTCAATTGTATTAAAATAGGGGAGGAGAATAAGTCATTCACTGTGACTATCCATATGCATAAATCCTTGGGATAGTCCAAAGCATCATATCCTCTGACTACAAATGTCTACTAGTACAGTTTCCCAATTCCCTCCAACAATATTCTCCTTTATTTATTTGAATGATAAGCCTTTCAGGAAGAATACCATAGGGGAAAAAGGTGATGAGTAAAAAGCTATCCTGGGCTTGGGGTCTGTATACCATCTCTCAAAGTGAAATCAGGGGAATGACATGATTCTTGAACATAAAGGCTATAATTGCTATTACTGTTATCTTCCAGGAATAAGCATCTGGGCTTGAAAGAAATTCCCAGTAAAGCATTTTTTAAAATAAACAGATAATTTCTTAGAAGCAGCAATCTCTGAGGACACATTATAATCTATCTCTCCTGTCATTCAGCTAAAAGTAGTAGACACAAGCACATTCTAGAATGTTCAACATGTTATAACAGATATTATGTGAATTCAAGTGGAACTCTGACTTGAGATCTAAATGAAATGCATCTGTAAGAATATTGTATATTTCAAAGGATAAACAGTAATATACCTTGTATATCCTTTATTATAATCCTCCAACTATTTTAGGATTTGATCCACTCATGATTACATTTATTATACTGTTTAAATAAAGGAAGATTTGTCACTGAGAGAATGGATAAATATTTGGCTCACCATCACTCAATATGCATCCCAATAAAAATATCATTCCTATAAAAAAAAAAGTTCTCCCTGATTCCCTATACAAGGTTTAGGCAAACTGTGCCCTGCATACCAATTCTGGCCCATTACTTATTTTTGAAAATAATGTTCTATTGGAAAATCGCCATGCCTATTAATTTACTTATTGTTTATAGGTGCTTTCATGCTACACTAGCAGAGTTGAGTAGTTGTGACAGAGACCATTGACCCTAACATATTTTCTAAACAATCTTTATAGAAGAAGATGGTCAACTCCTGCCCTATGTTGTGGATATATGTAGGATTTTCATACGTAGAAGAAATACAATCCCTCATTTTCTTTTGGAAAACATCTTTTTCATCGTTCAGTTCATGTGATTTTTCTTGAGATTAACACACTCATCAACTCAAGTAGTCAACATTTATCTCAGGCAAGGTCAGAGCAAATACTACTTCATTAGCCATAGTGATTTATGTGGGAATGAGCAAATGGTCCAAGCCACCCAATGAGTAAATGATCCAGGAATTTTACTGAAATTGTGAGGGAAAATATGGTGTTTTTGCCCTGTTGGAGTGCCTAAGCTAATAAATTGTGAGTTTGCAGCTGCTGGTGACCATATAACTATCACCTAAAGAAAAACAGAGATAAGGTATGATGGAATTATTGACCAACTGTATTTGAAAACCTAGATTCAGCTGTGCCTGAAGCTGGATCTAATCTCTAATTTCAATAACAGCACTACTACTACTAACTAACGCACACATAGCACTTACTATGCTGCCGATACCATTCTAAGAATGTTGTATAGATTAACTCATCTAATCCTCAAAGCAACCCTAAGTAGTAGGCTCTACTTTCATAAATAAGGAAATCGAGGCAGAGACTAGTCAAATGACTTATCTAAAGTCAAGCACTAGATCCAGTGTTCCAACTCAGGAAATCTTGCTCCATATGCTCTTATTCTTTATTCTCTAATTCCTTCCATTTTTATTTTAGCTTAAGGCAGTTTGGGGTGTTTTTTGTTTTTTTTTTTAATATATATTTTATTGTACTTCAGGTGAAAGCTAACAGAGCAAATAGTTTCTCATGAAATAGTAGTACACATGTTGTTCTATGACATTGGTTAACAACCCCACAACGTATTAAGCCTCTAAATTCTCAACCTTTTTTTTTTGATGAAAACTACAGATGGCCAAAGATACACCGTTTCAAAAATTTCTACATTCACAGTTCAGTGACATTGACTACACTCTTTCAACTGTGCTGTTATTCTCACTTAAGATGAAGGCTTACAGAACAAAATAGTTTTTCATTTAACAGTTACTACACATGTTGCCCTATGACCATGGTTAACAATCTCACAGCACATCAAGAATATCCTTACTCCACCTTGTGTTCCCTATCACCAGGGGGCTTCCTTGTCCCCTTCTGTCTTCTGGACCTTGTCAGTGGACTATTGTACCTCTTTAGTCTCATTTGTTTATTTATTTTTTATTTTATTTTAACACCATTTCAAAACTTTTTACTTACACATTTAAGTGATATTGACTATGCTCTTCCAATTGTGCTGCCATTCTCACCCAAGATGAAGGCTTTAAGAACAAAACAGCCTCCCATTTAATAGTTACTACAAATGTTGCCCTATAGCAGTGGTCAACAATCTCACAATACATCGACAGTGTCCTTATTCAATTTGTGTTCCTTATCATCAGTTTCCTACTCTCCCTTTGCCTTCTGGCCCTTGTCACCGGACTCTTGTACCTCGTTAGTCCCATTTAGTTTTACTGGGCTGTCCATTCCCAGGCTTAACATCGAACCTCGAAGGTAACTTCACCTCTGAGCTGAAAGGGTGTCTGGGGGCCACACTCTTGAGGTTTCTCTAGTATTCTTTAGGCCAGTAAATCTGGTCTTCTTTTTTTTTTTTTTTTTTTTTTGGGAGTTAAAATTATGCTCTACATCCTTCTCCAGCTCTGCCCAGAACCCTCTGTTGTGATCTTGGTCAGAGGAGTCATTGGTGGTAGCCGGGCACCAACCAGCTGTACTGGACTCAGTCCCGTGGAGGGCTTGGTAGCTGTGGACCATTAGTCCTTCGGACTAATCTTTTCCTTGTATCCTGTTCTCTTCGTTCTCCCTTGTTCCCGAAGGGATGAGATCAGTGGAGTATCTTAGATGGCCGCTCATAGGCTTTTAAGACCCCAGACACTACTCACCAAGGTAGAATGTAGAGCATTATCTTTATAAGTAGTGTCATGCCAATTGAGCTAGATGTTCCCCAAGATCATGGTCCCCAGAGCCCTCCGTCCAACAACTCAGTCCCTCGGGGGGTTTGGATGTGTCTATAGGGCCTCCGTGACCTTTCCTTGTGCAGGTTGTGTTAGTTTCCCCTATACTATGTACTATCTCACCTCTCACCCAAGTTACCACTTACCTATTACCTATTTAGTATTCCCCCCCCCCATCCTGCTAACAAAAAGGATTGTTACATTTTGCATGTGAATTTTTTCATGGGTTTTTACAATAGAGGTCTCATACAATATTTGTCCTTTTGTGATTGACTTATTTCACTCAGCATGATGTCCTCCAGTTTCATCCATGTTATGAGATGGTTCACCGATTCATTGTTGTTCTTTCTCGTTGCATAGTACTCCATTGTGTGTATGTACCATAGTTTGTGTATCCATTCATCTGTTGATGGGCATCTAGGTTGTTTCCATCATTTTGCTATGGTGAACAATGCTGCCATGAACATAGGTGTGCATATGTCTATTCGAGTGATGACTCTTATTTCTCTAGGATATATTCCTAGGAGTGGGATTGCTGGATCGAATGGTATGTCTATTTCTAGCTTTCTGAGGAAACGCCATATCATTTTCCAAAATGGTTGTATCATTTTGCATTCCCACCAGCAGTGTATAAGAGTTCCCGTCTCCCCGCAGCCCCTCCAACATTTGGTATTTCCAGTACTTTTGATTCGTGCCAGTAATGGCGGGGTGAGATGGTATCTCATTGTGGTTTTAATTTGCATTTCTCTAATGGCTAGTGATCACGAGCATTTCCTCATGTGTCTGTTGGCCATTTGAATGTCTTCCTTGGTGAAGTGTCTGTTCATTTCCTTTGCCCATTTTTTGTTAGGATTGGTTGTCTTTTTGTTGTAGAGGTGTTGGATTTTCTTGTAGATTATGGAGATTAGACCTTTGTCTGACTTGTACTGTCCAAAAATTTTTTCCCAGTCTGTAAGTTCTCTTTTAACTCTTTTGGTGAAGTCTTTTGAAGAGCATAGATGTTTGATTTTTAGAAGATCCCAATTATCTAGTTTATCTGTTGGGTTTTTTGTGTTGATGTTTATGGTTTGTATCCTGTTAATGCCATGTATTAAGGCCTGAAGTGTTGGCCCTGTTTTTTCTTCTATGAGTTTTATAGTTTGAGGCTTTATATTCAGGTCTTTGATCCATTTTGAAGTAGTTTTTGTATATGGTGTGAGGTATGGGTCCTGTTTCATTTTTCTACAAATGCATATCCAGTTTTGCCAGCCCCATTTGTTAAAAAGACTGTCTTTTCCCCATTTGATGTATTTTGGGCCCTTGTCAAAAATCAGGTGACCGTAGGTGGATGGATTTACATCTGAGTTCTCAATTCTGTTCCATTGGTCAATGTCTCTGTTGTTGTACTAGTACCAGGCTGTTTTGAGTACTGTAGCTGTATAGTAGGTTCTCAAGTCAGGTAGTGTGAGTCCTCCAACTTTATTCTTCTTCTTCAGTAGTGCTTTACTTATTCAGGGTTTCTTCCCTTTCCATATAAAGTTAATAATTAGTTTTTCCATCTCTTTGAAGAATGTTGTTGGTATTTGTATCGGGATTGCATTGTATTTCTAGATTGCTTTAGGTAGAATTGCCGTTTTCACAATGTTGAGTCTGCCTATCCATGAGCATGGTATGTTTTTCCATTTATGTAGATCCCTTTGGATTTCATGCAGCAGTGTTTTGTAGTTTTCTTTGTATAGGTCTTTTATATTCCTGGTCAGATTTATTCCTAAGTATTTTATCTTTTTAGGGGCTATTGAAAATGGTATTGATTTCCTGATCTCCTTTTCATCGTTCTCTTTACTGGTGTATAGGAATCCAACTGATTTTTGAATGTTTATCTTGTATCCTGCTACTCTGCTGAATCTTTCTATTAGTTCCAGTAAATTTCTCGTGGAGTCTTTAGGGTTTTCTATGTATACCATCATATCATCTGCAAACAGGGAGAGTTTAACTTCTTCATTACCAATTTGGATGCCCTTTATTTCTTTCTCTTGCCTTACTGCTCTAGCTAGAACTTCCAGCACAATGTTAAATAGGAGTGGTGATAAAGGGCATCCTTGTCTTGTTCCTGTTTTCAAGGGGAATGTTTTCAGCCTCTCTCATTAAGAATGATGTTGGCTGTTGGTTTTGCATAGATGCCCTTTATTATGTTGAGAAATTTCCCTTCTATACCTATTTTATTGAGAGCTTTTATCAGGAATGGGTGTTGGACTTTGTCAAATGCCTTTTCTGCATCAATTGAGATGATCATGTGATTTTTTTCTTTCCTTTTATTTCTGTGGTGGATTACGTTGATGGATTTTCTAATGTTAAACCATCCTTGCATACCTGGTATGAATCCTACTTGGTCGTGGTGGATTATTTTTTTGATATGATACTGAATTCTATTGGTTAGAATTTTGTTCAGAATTTTTGCATCTATATTCATGAGAGATATTGGTCTGTAATTTTCTTTTTTTGTGATGTCTTTGCCTGGTTTTGGTATCAGCGTTATGCTGGCTTCAGAGAATGAATTTGGAAGTGTTGCTTCCTCTTCTATGCTCTGAAATAACTTGAGTAGAACTGGTACGAGCTCTTCTGTAAATGTTTTGTAGAATTCTCCAGTGAAGCCATCTGGGCCAGGGCTTTTTTTGGTTGGGAGTTTTTTTATTACCTTTTCAATCTCTTCTCTTGTTATGGGTCTGCTCAGATTTTCAATATCACTTTGTTGTAGTTTGGGTAGGCCGTATGTTTCTAGAAATTTATACATTTCCTCTAGGTTTTCAAATTTGTTGGAATATAGTTTTTCATAATATTCTGTTATAATCCTTTTTATTTCAGTTGGGTCTGTTGTCATGTCCCCCATTTCATTTCTTATTTGGGTTATTTGTGCCCTCTGCTGTTTTTCTTTTGTCAGTCTGGCCAGTGGTTTGTCGATTTTGTTGATTCTTTCAAAGAACCAACTTTTGGTTTTGTTGATTCTTTCTATTGTTTTTCTGTTCTCTATATCATTGATTTCTGCTCTGATCTTTACTATTTCCTTTCTTCCGGTGGTTGTAGGCTTTTTTTGTTGTTGTCTTTCTATTTGTTTGAGTTCTGTAGTTAATATTTTGATTTTGTCCCTTTCTTCTTTTTGGATATGTGCATCTATTGCTATAAATTGTCCTCTGAGGACTGCGTTTGCTGTGTCCCAAAGGTTTTGGTATGATGTGTTTTCATTTTCATTTGATTCTGGGAATTTTTTAATTCCATCTCTTATTTCTTCTATTACCCATTGATGTGTAAGCAGATTATTATTCAGTTTTCATGTGTTTGATTTTTTTTCCTTGCTCTTTCTAGTGTTAATTTCTACCTTGATGGCATTGTGGTCAGAGAAGATACTGTGAATTATCTCAGCATTTTGGATCTTGTTGAGGATTGCTCTGTGGCCTAAGATGTGGTCTATTCTGGAGAACATTCCATGTGCATTGGAAAAGAATGTGTACTTTGCAGCGGTTGGATGGATTGTTCTATATATGTCCATGAGGTCCAGTTGGCTGATTGTGTCCTTTAGGTCTTCTGTATCTTTGCTGAGTTTCTTTTTAGTTGTTCTGTCCTTTACTGAGAGTGGTGTGTTGAAGTCTCCTACTATTATTGTGGAACTGTCAATTCTCTTTTCAGTGCTGTTAGAGTTTTTTTTATGTATTTTGGAGCCCTGTTATTGGGTACATAGATATTTATTATGGTTATGTCTTCATGATGGATCATCCCCTTAATCATTATATAGTGTCCTTCTTTCTCTTTTATGGTAGATTTTGTTTTAAAGTCTATTTTATCTGAGATTAGAATTGCCACTCCTGCTCTTTTTTGATAGTTGTTAGCTTGATATATTTTTTTCCAACCTTTGATTTTTAATAAATTCACATCTTTGTTTCTAAGGTGTGTCTCTTGTAGACAGCAAATTGATGGATCCTGTTTTCTTATCCGTTCTGCCACTTTCCGTCTCTTTATGGGTGCATTGAGTCCATTTACGTTCAGTGTAATTATTGATAGATGTGGGTTTGTTGCTGTCATTTTGTAGTGCTTTTTTTTGTGATGCTGAAGTTTTCTTTGTTCTTCTTACTCTCTTGTGCTGAGTTCCTTTTGTTTGTGGATTTTCTGTTCATTTCTTTTGTTTTTGTAGGTTTTGTTTTTGTTGAGACTTTATGTTTTTCGTCTTTATTTTTATGAGTTGGTTTGTTAACTTTTTTTGTCGTTACCATGAATTTTACCCTTATCTTTATAATTTTGAAGCAGTCTACCGTTACTTGGTATCGCCTTGCCTTCCTCTCCTTTAGAAGGTTCTATACCTATGCCGTTTGTTCCCTCTTTCATTGTTTTGATGTTGTTGTCATCCTTTGATTGATTTCTCTGATTCCCTGTTGTATATCTTTTGTTTTTGGAAAGTCCTCTGTAGTTCAGTTCATAGAATGGTATCTGGTTCATGTGAACCTGTGTCCTAGGTCCTAGGTCCTGCCTGAGGGCTGAAGCTATTTGTCCTCAGATCGAAGAACTCCCTTTACTAATTCTTGTAAGTTTGGTTTGACTTTTGAATATTCCTTTAGTTTCTGTTTATCTGGAAATGATCTAATTTCACCATCAAATCTGAATGAGAGTTTTGCAGGATATATTACTCTTGGCTGACAATTTTTTTCTTTCAAGATTTTATATAAGTCATCCCATTGCCTTCTTGCCTGCATGGTTTCTGCTGAATAATCTGAGCTTAGTCTTATTGTTTCTCCCCTATATGTGACTTCTTGTTTTTCACGAGCTGCTCTCAGGATTCTTTGTTTGTCTTTAGTTTTAGCGAGTGTGAATATGATATGTCTTGGTGATTTTCTTTTGGGGTCTCTTCTATATGGGGTTCGTTGAGCTTCTTGGATGGCCAGCTTTTCATTTTTCATGATATTGGGAAAGTTTTCTGTCAGCAGTTCGTCAATGATCCTCTCTGTGTTTTCTGTTTTCTCCCCCTGTTCTGGGATGCCAATCACTCATAATTTTTTGCTTTTAATTGTGTCCCACATAACTCTCAGGGTCTCTTCATTTTTCTTTGTTCTTTTTTCTGAGTTTTCCTGAAACAGAGTTGTATCCAAGTGTTTGTCTTCAGTTCCACTGATCCTGTCTTCCATGGTTTCAAATCTACTTCTCAGCCCTTCTATGACACCGTCCATTTCTGAAATCTTGTTGTTTATCTTTTGGATTTCTAATTGTTGTTTTTGTATAATTTCGAGTTGTGAATTTATTTTGGCATTTTGTTCCTGCATTATCTTCCTGAATTCTTCCAATTTTTTGTCTGTATTTTCCATAAATTTGTCTATTTTTTCCTCATGTTTGTCAGCTTTTTGCCTCAGTTCTTGGAAAATTCCAAGTATTAGTGATTTGAGTTCCATATCAGGTACTTCTAGTGCATTTTCTTCCACAGGAGAGTTATCTGGTGTTTTAATTTGGACGCCTATTGGAGCCATCTTGTCTTGTTTTTGTAAATGTTTTGATATTGTTTGCTGTTTTCAGGGCATTCAGTAGATATTTCTCTCGTTTATTGATTGTAGATTTTTTTTTGTTTTGTTTTGTCCTTGTGGTACAGCTGGGCAGATCTAGCTGAGGAGGAGCCACTGGGACGGGTTGCTTGTGTCACTCACCGCAGCCACCAGGACGGTCGGTAGTCAGTGCTGGGCAGGTTCCAATAGGGCGTGCCTGCACCACTTGGTGGTGTGATGTCTAGTGCACGGTGCAGGTAGGTAGGGTGCAGCGGGAAGATGGTTATGTGTGAAGCTAAGCTGGATATGGGAGAGAGGAGAGAGGAGGAGGAGCAAAAAGCGTACAAACATAAAAGAATGCTAGGAGAGCTTGTCGTTGGAATGTACAGATGAGAGACTATGGGATGGAGGAAACCAGAAGGGGGAAGAGAAAGAAAAGGAAAGAAGGACCAAATAAAAATCAGAAAAGTTAAAGAACTGCAAAGTTCCCAGGGATCCCACCGATGCAGCTATGAGGTCTGGGGGAGTCAGTCTCAATTTTCACAGCTCAGCCTGGACAGAAAGTACAGAGGCATACATCGCCTGGTATTCAGGGATCAGAAAGAGAAGGAAGAGATAGAGAGACGAGAAATTAAGCAATGAAGAAAGACAAAAGGGAAAAAGAGGTAAAAGATGACAAAACTAATCAAAAAAGGAAGAAAAATAAAATTGAAAAAAAAAAAAAAAGGGCAACACCAGCATTCAGTGCCTACTAATGGGACCCAGAGACCAGAGAGCCCCCACTCAGGGGCGCGAATTCCAAGAAGCCGGTAGTCTCGGGGTTAAGAGACCGTGGCCACGGAAAGCAGAGGGGCGAACGAACAAAGGCCCCGGGATCCCACCCGCGCGGGAGCCCAGACCTAGAAACAGCCACACGCCCGAACGCAGCCCCACAGCCCCGCAGGAGAGAGCAGAGACGGCACTCGGAACCAGGCACCCAGGCAAAAGGAGGGGGAGGCGGCAGAAAAAGGTTCGCTAGCTGCCAGCAAACGGCTCCCAGAAAGCCGCCAGCCCGGGCGCGCGGAATCCAAGCACCGGTGCCCCCCAGCTCAGGGACTCCGGCCACGGAAAGCAGAGGGGCGAACGAACAAAGGCCCTGGGATCCCACCCGCGTGGGAGCCCAGACCTAGAAACAGCCACATGCCCGAACGCAGCCCTACAGCCCCGCAGGAGAGAGCAGAGACGGCACTCGGAACCAGGCACCCAGGCAAAAGGAGGGGGAGGCGGCAGAGAAAGGTTCGCTAGCTGCCAGCAAACGGCTCCCAGAAAGCCGCCAGCCCAGGCGCGCAGAATCCAAGCACCGGCGCCCCCCAGCCCAGAGACCCTGGCCACAGAAAGCAGGGTATCCCCAGCTGAGGCGGAGAGGGGTGGGTGGTGGGAGAGCACGCACCGCAGTTTACCGGTCGTTCTGTCTCCGACCAGATGCTCTGCAAGGCTGCTCTCCCGTTCGCTGGTCTCTGATAGGAATCCAAGATGGTGGATCCGCGCTGCGTTAGCTGGTAAGGAATCTCTGCCTGAGTCTCTCCTCGCTCTCCGTTCTCTTTTAGTATTCTCACTCCGTTTGGTGTTTGGCTGAGTTCTTTATCTCTTCATTTGGTGTTCTAGGGTTTCAGGATTGTTGATTCTCTGTTAGGCTTAGTTTTTCGGATCTTTGCTGTGGAGGGACGGCGTGGTGTTCCTGCCTAGAGCGCCATCTTGCCCCGTCTCGGGGTGTTTGTTGTTTTTGTTGTTTGGTTTGGTTCCATTTTTACTACCTCAATCCAAAAGTCCTAAATAATAATATCATCTACCCCCAACAATGGTAATCTGTACTTGCTTTGAACTCATAATTTTCTTTATATCGATGTGTTTTATGTCACTTATCCCTGAATTCCATGTTATCTATATATACATACATTTTAAAGGTAGGTTATTATATATGTTAAATTATTGTGTGAGATTATAGCACTGATCAGTAATGAAGTTTTCAGTAATAACGTAAATTCAGAACACAAGTAACATCTTAGGAAAGACTCATGGTTTAAATTCTCAATAATATAAAGAAATGTGGATTTAGTCCTAAGTGCTTATTTCTGAAAATAAACATTTTCCTGAGGAAAAGTTTCATAAAACTTTGGCAAATCATGATATCTGAATTCTATCAGAAGATAAAATGCTGCTTGAACGTTTGGCTATTTCTAGCATATTGTTGGTTCTGCCACACCAAGATAAGAAAAGTTGCAGCAGACGGTTATTTTGTTTTTTGGAGCATAATGGTTAATGGCTTTTTCCACTGTCAGAATTCTTAAAGCCATTAATTTTATCTGAAGCTTTTTTTTTTTTTTGCTTTCATAGCTTCCTGCATATTAATTAAGTGCATAAATTTCTCTTACAACCACATCTCGTTACGAACCTCAATCAATGCATCCCTCCCATCACATTTATTCAGGCTCAGCCTCCTCTTCCATTACCTAGGTGACAGGTTGACAAAGTACAAAGCCTTAATTCTATTTTTTTTCCCTTGGTGAGAAAATAATGATACAATGGATAGTTTATATCCTCATTTTAGCTAGCATTAAATCATGGGCCTGAGTGTTCTAACAGTTTAGAGGTCTTTCTCATCTAGTCTACAGCATGTATAGCTTTTGCTAATAAAATAAATTTTAGCATTATTCAAATAAAAAACATCAAGTACAAATCTGTGGTTTCATTCTATAAAATAACATGATATCATAATACAAAAAGTTGGTTAGGGTTTCACATAATGAAAAAGAAACAAACCTACTGCTGTCACATAATAAAACCTGTTGCCACTGAGTCAATTCCAACTCATAGTGACCCTACAGGACAGAATAGAACTGCCCCATAGGGTTTCCAAGGAGCAGCTGGTGGATTTGAACTGCCGACCTTCAGGTTAGCAGCCAAGCTCTTTAACCACTGCACCACCAGGGCTCCCCATCACATAATAGCTCTCTGTAAATAAAAGTATTTTCAGGTTCCTAGGGGATAGGCCAAGAAAATATTAAGGCCACTCCTTACTATTCCAATAGCTTTCATCCATTTTTTTCAAACCTGTATTTTGAAGTATAACTCATATCAGTTATCTCTTCCCCAGCTCAGTTGAATTAACCTGATCCTCCTGGAAAACACTTATCAAGGATTTGAAGTGGTCTTTACTACCCTTCCATGTCCAGCTTTAAGAAGCTTGTCTACTTTCTGCTTCCTGCATAGCCCCTTTTAACTCCTCTACCTCTGAACTTTCAGTGAAAAATGGAAGACTGAACAAATGTGCTTTTTTTTCTCTCTGCCCACTAAAATGACAGTAAAAAAGCATAAAAAATACAGGTTTTTTAATTAAGAAGAGCATAAGAAAAGAGCATCAGTAGTAGGGCAATCTCAATGAATTTCTGAAAGGAAAAAAAAAGTGAAGTAATAGTAACAAGCAAAGACAGCCTGAGAAAGCTTAGCTTTGAGTTTGTGGGGTGAAGGATATAATCTAGAAGGAGCAAATCAGTCTAGCAGAAACTCAGAGAGTGTTAGGATCAGAATTGCCAGTTACTAAAGAGAGTGTAGGAGTCCCCGGATGGCACAAACAGTTAAGTGTTTTGACCACTACCTGAAAGGTTAGTTGTTTCAATCCACCCAGGGGCACCTTGGAAGACAGGCCTGGTGATCTGCTTCAGAAAGATCTCAGCCTTGAAAACCCTGCAGAGAAGTTCTACTCTGCGCACATGGGGTTGCCATGAGTCAGAATCGATTCATCAGCACCCAACAACAACAAAGTGAGATGAGGCTGAATACATGGAGATGGACTGCATGAAAAAAAACTGACCTCAGTCCTGATCTTTTCTTCACCCCAGAGTGCAAAATTACCAACAGTTACATGATTTCCTCAGTTGCAACAAAGAGGTGAATATTTCCCAAGCAAAAACCTGTAATTTCTGGAATTTGAGAACCTTCCACACAGAGGATAGCTCCCCGAACTGATGTGAAGCCCATACAGAGGCAAGCCCCAGCCAGAACACAGAGCTTCTGAGCAGATTTTTCCAGTGAACAGAAGAGAATTTGAAGGACGAGAGGACTCTAGGAAGCACCCCCAGAGAAAATGAAAAAATATTCAATCCCTAAAGCAAGAATAGCATGTTAATTAATAGGGAACAGAAAATAAGAAAAAGAAACTTTGAAATCGACTCAAAGGTAATGGAAACTTAAAGAACTTATTAGACAAGTATTACTTTAAAAGGAATGGAAACTAATTTTGACTAAGAAATGAAAATACTATGATAGAAATAAATATGAAACAGAAATTATATAATCAAATTGTCCAGTGTAAAAATTAAGGCATAAGGAAGGACTGCAGAAAATGGAAGCAGAAGAAAATCAACACAATAATATGTGGGAAGTTTTTGAGCCTGCAGAATGAGTCAGTCCACCAAATACCCAGCAAAAAACCCTATGCCTTGACAAATTATTGTGAAATTTCATGACGTTAATAACAAGAGAAGATTCTAAACACTGTGAGAGAGCAAAAAAGGAATTTTCAGCTTGAAGGTTATTTAGATCAACCTTCTCATGGTAATAACTAAACAGATCACATGAAATGAACTTTAAAAAAAAAATCTTACACTATAGACCTAAAAAAGACAAGAAGGAATTAGCCTAACTGAACAGAAAGTTAGAATAAGCCAATAAGGAATAGAGAGACTACTCAGTATAAAAATTGCACTTCATAGTGGAAGCAATCCAAATAGCTAATGAATGTATAAAAGGTGCTCAACTTTATTTATAACCAGGGAAATCAAGTTCGTATGTTTTTGAGAATGTGGAGTAATAGGATCGCTCATACACTTCACTGTGGGAATGTAAATCAGTACAGCTACCCTGGTAAACAGTTTAGCATTATCTAGTAAAATCAAAGTAGTTCATACCCTAAGATCCAACAGTTCTACTCCTGGGTATAGACTCCAGACAAATGCATACACATGCACACCAGGTTACACACACACGAATGTTCACGGAATTACACATGAGAGACAAAAACTGGAATTAACAAAAATGACCATCGAAAGTAGAATGGACAAGTAAGTTGTGATACAATCATACAGTGGAATACTGCACAGCAATAAACACAAAGTACTCCACAAAACAACATGGATAATTCTCTCAAATGTAATTTTGAGTGAAAGAAGCAAGATCCAAAACAACATAGTTTGAGTTAATCTGTAAAGAATTCAAAAACAGAAAAACTAAATGATATTTTAGGGATACATTCAATAAATTATAGAATATCAAGAAAATCAATATATGTCATACATGTCACTATAGTGGTACTTCCCACAGGAAAAAGAGGTTTATAATCAGGATTCTAGTCTATTACTTGGCTAGGTTATAAGGATGTTGACTTTATGCATTTGTTATACTCTGTAAGTTATCTTAAACATGTTTCTGTGTGTATGTTATATCTCACAACTAAAAAAAAAAATTTATAAAATCACAGCAGCTATGTGCTCTTCTGGAGGGAAAAATACCACTTAAAAATGAAATGTAATCCACCAAATGTTATTCAAACTGAACTGTGTCAAAATGACTGGTGTATAAATAAGCTTAAATTTGGAGGGTAAATTTCATCAGAGAAAATTTTAAATGTTACAAAAGTTGTCAAAGTAAAAATAATGATAAACCTCCAAATACAGTATTGGAAAGTGGGAGATGAGGAGTTGGGGAGAAGTGTTAATAATGATAAATTTCTCAATTTTCATATCTCACAGTCCATGTATGAAATCTAAACACATTGTCCAAAAAATAGTTTCTTCAATTTCTTAGTGTTATTTCCTTCTTAACTTTATAAATATTTCTTTTCAGAAACTACCATACTTTTTGTTGAAAAATATTCAGAAATCTTTTCATTACGGATACTTTCAGTTTTATTCAAGTATATTAAAATTAAATATTTTTAAATTGGAAATGGCATATGTTCTTTGATTGTCCTATGTAAAAATAATTTCTACTTGCATATATGTGTAGAAAGAGGCCTGCAATGATGGCTTCCAGGGGTTATTGAAGTTGTAATTTTTTTTTTTTTTTGAATAATGGTTTTGCTGTGTTATTTGTTTTGCTCTTATCTCTGTATTTTTCTATAGTCTTGAAAAATTATAATAATGTCTGTTTCATCACCAGAAACCAAAAATCAGTACTCCATAACCAATAACTCCCACTTCCCCCTCCCTCCTGCTCCTGGTAATCACTAATAAACTTTGGTCTGTATACATTTCCTTGTTCTTGTCTTTTTATTTGTCCTTTTGTGATTAACTTACTTCACTCAGCATAATGTCTTCAAAAAACCAAACCCATTGCTGTCGAGTTGATTCCAACTTGTAGAGACCCTATAGGGCAGAGTAGAACTGTCCCATAGGGTTTCCAAGGAGTGGCTGGTGGGTTTGAACTGTGGACCTTTTAGTTAGCAGCCAAGCTCTTAACCATTGCACTACCAGGGCTCCAAGCTCCATCTATATTGCAGGGTTGCAGAGTCAATTAATATAATTGCTGTCAATAAGCTGTACGCCTGTAAAAAGCTGAATTGGCAAATTGGCAAAAGTTTTGTGATAGATACATTTATAACAATGACCAAAAAAAAAGAGTAGCTGCTGAGCCTGCTTATCTACAACCTAACACCTAACGGGATTTGGTTCCTTGGTTTGGAGGTTTAGGGTCATGGTTTCATGGGGCATCCCAGTTAATTGGCCTAATAACATGTTTAGTTCTTCCATTCTACCTCCTAGTTCATTGTGTAAAAGTTTGCAAGTGGCCATCCAAGATACAACAATTGATCTCTATTCACCCGTAGCAGCAGAGGAAGAAGAAGAGTTAGATACAGGAGGAGGAAATGCAATGTGTAGCTAATCACCTCCATAAACAACTGCCTTCTTTGCCATGAGACCAGAAGAACTGAATGGTGCCCAGGTACCACTACTGCACATTGTGATCAAAGATTCTATAGAAGAATCCTAATCAAAAGGGGGAAAATGTAGAACAGTATTCAAATTCTCACTGAATCCTTGCCCTGGGATAATCTTTAAACCTTAAACCAAAAATATCCTGAGGTTGTTTTAAAACCAAACAATAGTTTAATTTAACTAGTAAAGAATGTCTACTTTGAGCCTTGTTCCCTTTTAAGATCCATCTATATGAGATCAAACTGACATCAACTTGAAAGATTAGATAAGAAACTTAGGGGGCAGTGAATTTATATTAATCAGGAGGAACAACTCAGAAAATGAAGGTAAGGATGATTGCAAAATTCAAAGAATGTATCTAAGGAACTGTAGGGTGTCTATAATGTCACTGAATTGTTCATGTAGAAATTGTTGAATGGGTGTATGTTCCTGCTGTGTATATTCTCAACAACAACAAAATAAAATAAATTATAATAAGTCTTAAGATCTGGCATAACAGCACAAATTTAAGATTGTTAGGTAAAATAAAACGTGAATATATGTGTGTATATATATGATTGTTTTATATATATATATGAAACTTTTAGCAGTGATGGCCCTTTGAAGGGGATTAGAGAACTCAGAAATGCAAAATTTAAAGATTCACAGGAGCAAGTGGAGATGAAGCCTTCAAGAGCAAAAGACCGCAAAAATAAAAAAAACAAGTAACACTGGCACCTACCATCTAACATACAAAATTGATCTGACATTAAGAGTCTCAAGACTGCACATTACAAAAAAACTAATAAATGTGAGTTCTCTTAACCCATAAAAATATTTATTTTTATAAAAATATATATAGGGAATTTATATATAGAATACATATTTTTAATAGCACATATATTTGTATATGCAATGTATGTCTGTATGAGTTTATGTAAGTGTAAGTATTTGGGTAAAATATTTTGTAGAAGAAACACCTTTAATGATGTTCTTTTATAAGAATATTTTGTATTATATGTCTAGCTATTAATATAAGTTAGGTCATGGATTAAAGAATATGTATTTCAGACATGCAATATTGAGAAAAATAGAAAAAGAATTAGGATGTAAATTACAACTAAATGAAGGAAGTGAGCCAAGACCACAGCTGGATTTCAACTATGTGTACCAGCAGTTCCAGCTGAAACTAAACTTCATAGTTCCCCTTCCAAGTTAGGCCAAATATGAGATCATCTCTGCATGCTAATGACATCAATTAGAAAAATCACAACAACAATAATAGAATATTTAAGATGGGTAAAAGAGATCTTTACTAGCTCAAATTCTGGGAAAGACTGGCAGAGTTTATGAGTGTTGTGCAGGAGACAAATGAAGAGATCAAAGGGGGAGGGACAGAATTTGTCTATCAAAGGGACTGTAGAGTGTCTATGATGTGAACAACATCTTGGGTATTTCAGGGATGTTGTCTATGTAATGATTAGTGCAAATAAGTCAAGAGTTCATGAATCCGTAATACACTAATAGGGATCAATACATGGAAGGATCCATTATTTAGAAACTAGCCCATTATCCAGGTGGCTTTTGTGAATTGGCGTGTTTGCTACCTATATCATGGCCTGCAGCAATGAATATATATTTTTCCTACCTCTTACTGGGGAAAAAAAATTATATCCTATCGAGAAGCAGGAAGACGGGCATCAATAGGTTTAAAGGCACTGAGCTAGCAGGGGAAAAGGAGCCTTGGGAGTTATCATTATGGGCAACTGAAAGTGTTTGAGTAGGTAGCATAATGTTATCTTAAATTTATTTTTATTTCTCAGCAAGACAGAATTAGAAGCAATGGTTGAAAAAACTTACAAAGAGGAATATTTCAGTTAACTATTGGGGGATAATGTTTGAACACATATATTCATTCAATAATAAAAATGACTGCATTGAGGTATTCTGTTTTCCCCTTCACTGCCATAACTAATCAGAAATAGAACAGTGCTTTGTCAGGAAATATGTGCAGGGAATTTTCGTTTGGGTAGAAGGTTGTTCCAAATGATGTTCAAGTTCCTCCTAGCTCTAGTTCTCCAACACTGAGTATATTATTCTCATCATGAATAATGTATTAACAAAGTCAATAAATAAATAATTAGGTATCGAGTAATGTAAGTAGACAGCAAAATTGTCAGTTGAGCAAATATGACCTTTAATAAAACCCACTTGCTTTTTATAAACTATTTGCTAGGGGATCTTGGGACATTATTTGGAATAAAGAAACAATTCCTCATATGATGCAGCAGAGAACTATAAAGCAGAAAGAATTGAAGAGTGTATAATGCAACAGTAACCACAGGGGTAATTGGGAAACGAAAAGGATGGATGCACAGGATTAATTAAAATATAAATACAATCACCCCAGGGAGAACTTAACACAGGCACCAGAACAAATAGACATTCATCAGTAATTGCATTTAATTAGTCATTCTACAAGTTTAACAGCTTGGCCCTCTGGAGCCAGACAGAAGTGTGTTTATATACTGGTGCCACTGCTTCTAGCTATGTGTTCTTAAGCAAATGACACTATTTCTAAGCCTTGGTTTTCTCATATGCAAAAGTAATAATAATAATACCTCACTGAGTTGCTATAAAGATTATGTAAGGCAATTAATGTTAAGACCCTAATGCAATGCCAAGCCCAGAGTATAAAGCATAAAATTATAAAACTTCTAGGAGAAAACCTTTGTGACCTTGAATTAAGCAAAAATATCTTAGAATAGGTGCATGGTAAGCAGTATTTCTGTACGTTTCCGTATGTAAAAATATCTGCATATTTAGCTGACAATTAGACTGGACATAGACTTCTGGGTTAGAAATCATTTTTCTGCAGGGACTTAAAGCCATCATTTCATTGCCTTTCAGATGAGAAGTTTAATGTCAGGTTGATTCCTATCCCTTTGTAAGTGACCTGTTTTTAACCCTATGCAAGCATTCAGCATTTTCTCTTTATCCTCTGTGTTTTAAAGTCTAGTTGCTGGTCATATTATGTCCATTTTTCTGGTCCAGAATCCCAGCCACTCTGTAGACACTAAAGACTGTCTCTTTAGCTCATGATATTTCCCTCCCTTATCTCATTGATCCTTTCCTGGGCTCCATCTTCTCAGACTTCCCTTTCTGGAATGTCCATATGACAGATGTTAAACCACCTTGAATATCTCATTTTTTTTTGGCATGCATCTGATCTTTTTATTCCCTCATGCTAATAAAACATTTATTTCGATTTAACATTTTTTGGCATCAACACAGAGACAGAAAGTTCAGAAAACTGAATTGTGCACACAGAATGGCATACAAACCTCTTTATTCTTGAGAATGTAAAATTAAAAGAACAAAAACAGAAGACATAAAATTTAAAATAGAAATGGGGAGAGAATTTTAAGGGTGGATATCCTTATCTTAACATAGCGAGGGGTCAAGAAACTGGAAAGAAAATCAATAAAAAAACAAGAGTAATCATGTGAATATCAAAAATAGGAGACTGGATGGGAGGAGTACAAGAGAGAGATGTCCTCATCTCTCAGAGCAAGAATAAATAGAAAATACCCAGTGTTCATTGATCAAGAAATAATTTTATAAGAATGTAATTATTAAGCAATATAGTGGTAATAACAAGAACTAAAAACAGAAATCATTTGAAGTTTTCTGTCTTTTATGGTAAGCTTGGTTGTGGACAGATGTATTGAGTAAGTATCTTTTTTTATATGCCTTTCTATATTATATAATTCATATTAGTCTGTCAATATACAGTTTTAATTTTAAAAATCATATTGAAAGAATTAATTTTGCAATGAACCAAACTAGGTATTACACGTATTTGCATTAATAAAAATAATACTTTCAAAAATATAAGTTATTCCAGTAATAAATATCTATAACTCAGTAAAACTACAAGAATCAATCAAAAAGAATGGTCAGAAATAAAGACAAATATGCATAAAAAGAATGTCGTTTGCTGCAATTTTTATAAGGAAAAATAGAAAATTAAATGTCCAACAATGAGGAAATTTTTAAATATATTTTGAAATATTGTATAGATCTTAAAAATCTTGTTTCTGAATTCTAAATTTCATGAGAAAAAATGACTAGATGATCGTAAGTAAAAAATCACTATCAAAAGTCATGTGCACAAATAATGCCCAGTTCACAAAAAATATTTATATACATAAGACAGGATACAGTATGTAAGCAGTTACATCTGGGTGGTGGGAATATATATGATTTTCATTTCATTGTTATAGCTTTCTATGATTTTAAATTTGTATATGATGATTAAATATTGCTTTTATAATAAGAAAAAATAATAAGCACTGTACAAATAAAAAAAATACTGTAACTGATGTCCAGGGCTCAGAATGACACCACAGATCAGTCCGCATTTCCCATCACCACACAAAGATGCTATTGATTTCTCCTTCCTGCCAACTGTCTAACTCAATTTGGTATTACTGGGTGTTTTATGTCCACACTTTATTCACAAGACATTGGTTAATTTTCTCAGTGAACTCTGTGACCTTGATGTTTTTGAGATTCTAAATTGCAAAAGAGCTTGTGAATTAGACAAGAACTACTTCTCTGATCTCCTGACACTATGGTGTAGACTTTGAATTAGATTCAGAGGAAGCTCAGAAGCATGTGTAACCATGATCCCTCTTCAGTACTGAAATAAAAATTGATTTTTATCAGACAATTGGGTTGAGAAGAGGCCAAAGAGATTTGGCAGACAGAAAGTAAGATTCTTATTTTTTGTATACATAAAGCTATTTGTAGACATTCGTACAGAAAATTTAAGTAACAGACATAAAATAAAATTGTATCCACAATCTGGATACTGTAGGTGAACGCTTATTTTGGCCTGAATTTTCTATTTTGCAGATAAGTACTTTACAAATTCTATGATGAAGGACCAACTTTTGTTTTGTTTTTAAATTACAATCCATGGTACAGACACTTTTATAAAATATAATGAAAATAAATTACTAGAAAAATAATCACATACTTGTACACCAAGGCAAGGTTAATTGATATAAAATTTTCTAAATGTTTACTCTCAACTTGAGAATTTATCATGTAGACCAGTAGCAAACAGTCCATAGAGTATACATGCCAAGACTACCCCTCCAGCAGTACGGCTTTCAAGAATTCCGGATGTTCTCTCTTGCATAAATAAATAGAAATACACTTACTCATCTGTTTAATGAGTTTTTTTTTTTAATAAGTCCGAAGAGTACATACATTTTTAACAACAATTAATTTGTTTCTCATACTATGCTCCAATTTCAGAAAGTCCTAGATATATATACTTATTTATTGGAACTATTGCTAGCTGTGGATTAAAAAAATAATGCAAATTCAGAGAAACACCTTCTCTGGAGAAATACTAGCAAATTCTTATTCTCCATGGTGGCCAAACATGATAAAATAAAATTGAAGGAAGAATAGCTTTCCTTCATGACACATCTAGTCATTACTCAGATAATACAAACAAGTGACCTTTTTCAGATTTACACATTTCCAGTGTTTACTATGAGCACTCTAAAATCTATATGCTTCCCAGGTCACTATAGATAAAGACAGATTTAGATAAATATTTTTCCCCTGGAAATGAGTAACTTCTAAAGGGAATTCCACAGAGCACTGAATTTGCAAACACTCTTTGGAGCTGGGGATCATTAGGCTTGGGTTCTTTCACTAACTATCTGTGTGACCTTGAGCTACTAACTTGACCATGCTAAGCTTTAATAAACCAACTGTAATTCTGAGCAAGAGAGCCTGATCAATGCGATGAAGTTCATAAATGCTTACCACAGCATTTAGCAAAAGAAAATGACTGATAGGTGATACGTGTTACTATCATTATTAATAAATACATTCACTGATTACCCGTTTACTGAATCTGTTTCAGTTCAGAAGTAAACATAACAGTTCCATGTATGTGAAATACACAGTTGTGAATATGGATGCAAGCAGAGTCTAGATGTTTTAAGCCCCGCCCATGATTTAGAATTGCCTGTGAATTCAGTCCAGACAGTATAAGAATCAAGGAGAAGAGGATAAGAATCAGGAAGAAGAGGCCTTGAATACAATATTATCAGAGATGATAGGAAAGGATATAGAATGGCCTCTTCTCAACCCAAATCTCTTACACAACTCATATTTTTGCCACCACTCACACCTATATTGGAGCCCTGCTGGCACAGTGGCTAAGAGGTTGGCTGTTAACCAAAAGGTCCGCAGTTTGAATCCATCAGCCGCTCCTTGCAAACCATGAGGCAGTTCTACTCTGTCCTATAGGGTCACTATGAGCTGAAATTGACTCAATAGCCATGGGTTTATCCCTACATTGAATTTGGCAGCAAACATGAAACTTAAGTTTTCTTTGAGCCCCCAAATCCTAGAGAAGCTAAGCACTTTAGCAATTGCACCAGTATTGTTTTTATTACGATTATTCTTATTTTTCACTTGGGTTTCACACAACTCACTTTGCCCTGCAGGGTGCAGAAAACGGTCTCATGAGTAAGTTAGAGAGAAAGCTGTAGGTCTGATAACACAATCACTGCAGTTTCGAGTTTTGTATGTTTGTTATTTTTTGTTTAAACAAAGATATGAACAACTGCTTTCTAAAGTTTGAGTTACTTGCTATTTTGTGGGATCTGCAACTTCTTGTTTCTAGGAGAAAGTCATGTTTATTTCAGATATTAAGATTCATTTCCATGCTAACTTTTATTTTAGGGCACAGTGTTTGCCCTGTTTTTTTAAGCATTCAAGCATCTGAGTTTCTATTATACACACTTATGTTCCAGCTCCCAAGCCCCTAATTCTATTTAGTCATTTGATCACTGGGTCCTCTTAAGATAAACCATTAATTTTGGTTCTCTTTTCATATCTACTATATGGAATGATTTATCATTAATCAGGAAAGAGAGAGATCTTTTATCTGAATTTTCCTTCTGCTAAGCACCTAACTATGTTGAATGGTTTCTGTCCAGCTCTAGCTAAATGACAAGCCATTAGTCCATGGCTGTCAGTTTTCTTTTATAAAACTATCATTTCATTTTTCTGTTTTCCTTAGAGACTTGTATCCATTTTAAATTCCGAGTTTTTAATCCTTGATTAACAGCCCCAAAATGAATCAGTGTGGAGCCATTGCTTAAAATATGAATTTGGACTATTATCCTCCAGAACGGTGCGACAATGCATTTCTGTTTTTATATGCCACCCAATTTGTAGTTCTTTGTTACGGCAGTATTAAAAAACTAAGTTTCTTAGTATGCAATATTTTATTGCCTTTTTAACTCTGATTTTGTGAGAACTTACTGCCCTCAAAAAGACCTTCTGAGCTCTATTATTATGTATAAAGATGAGTGTTATGGATTGAATTGTGTCCCCAAAAAAATGTGTGTCAACTTGGCTAGGCCATGAGTCCCAGTGTTGTGCGGTAGTCCACCATTTTGTGATCTGATGTGATTATCTTATGTGTTGTATATTCTAACCTCTATAATGTTAATGAGAAGGATTAGAGGCAGTTACATTAATGAGGCATGACTCAATCTACAGGATTAGGTTGTATTTTGAATCTATGTATTTTGAGATATAAAAGAGAGAAGCAAGCAGAGTGGAGAGGGACTTCATACTATCAGGAAAAAGTGCTGGGAGCAGAGCGCATCCTTTGGAACCCAGGTCCCTGCATTGAGAAGCTCCTTGACTAGGGGAAGATTGAAGACAAGGACCTTGCCTGGTAACTGACAGAGAGAGAAAACCTTCCCTTGGAGCTGGCACCCTGAACTCGGACTTCTAGCCTCCTAGACCGTGAAAAGAATAAACTTCTGTTTGTTAAAGCCATCCACTTGTGGTATTTCTGCTATAGCAGCACCAGATAACTAATACAATGACTTTTTAAATTTTTATTTTGACTATGTGCATGACTAAACAAAGATATATGGATTTTTAACAAGATGATGGAGTAGTTCAGAGTCAGTCTCCCTTTTCCTGGAGCTAGTCAAACATATTCACATAATAGAGGCTTAAGAAATGTTTATTAAATTGTATAATCTAAAGATATACATGTGTAATTAGCACAAAAAGATATTGCTGCTCCTGCTCTATGAAAATATCTTGTTTCAAATTTTAATAGTTATGTCCAAATATGGGCACCTTGATGCACTTCATCAAAAGAACAGGCAGTGTACTTAAGGAAGAGAAGAAATCAGGCAGGTGAGAGGTGATCAGGAGAGAGGCCACATTAAATCATCTATTTTGTGACAGCATAATATTCTTCTTTCATTGTATCAGTCTTCATTCCTTGATCAAGTGGAAATAAAATTTAGCACTAGATTTTGAAAGTAACATCCAGTGTATACGTGATCCAAACCAACCAAACCTGTTGCCATTGAGTTGATTCTTACTCATAGCGACCCTATAGGATAAAGTAGAACTGTCCCATAGGATTTCCAAGGAGTGGCTGGTGGATTCAAAGTGTCAGCCTTTTGGTTAGCAGCTGTAGCTTTTAACCACTGCACCACCAGGATGCTGTATATATGATAGCTACAAGAAACTCTCCAGTAGCTATTGTCAGTGATTTTCTGTGTCTTGGTCATAAAAGATTGGGGGGAAGGTGTGGTAGAGGAAAATGGCCATTACTAAAAAAATAATAATAAGCATTTGACACAGTTGGTTTTGATAAAAACATAAAACATATTTGTCAGAAATATCACTAAATTTCTCATGTCTCCTCTCCTTCCTGACGCTTCAAAAATTAGAAGTCATACAGTAAATGTGAGAGGAGGTAGGATCCCCAAACATTGAATGTTCCATAGCATAGAATTGTGTATATAATTTTGATGCTTGAGGAAATAGTATGGATCTTTAAAATTTGGAGATACAACACAGCTTATGCCCAGTTTTCCTCAGAGGAAGGCATATTCTCATATTTAACATACCAGCTTAAAGTTAAATTGCCTATTCCAGTTATTAGGGTTACTTAAGGAGCACTGGTGGTACAATGGTTAAGCACTCAGCTGCTAACCAAAGGCTGGCAGTTCAAACCCACCCAGTGGCTTCACGGGAGAAAGACCTGACAATCTGCTCCCATAAAGAATACGGCCTAGAATACCCTATGGGGCAATTCTACTCTGTTACATGGGGTCTCTATGAGTCAAAAATCAACTCGACAGCACCTAATAACAATAACGACAGGGATACTTAAGAAATTACCCTAAAACATAATGACATAAAAACCAAACCCATTGCCGGCGAGTTGACTCCAACTCATAGAGACCCTATAGGACAGAGAAGAACTGCCCCTATAGGGTTTCCAAGGCTGTAAATCTTTATGGAAGCACACTACCACATCTTTCTCCTGCATAATGGCATAAATCAACCATTTATTATGCTCACAGATTCTTTGGTTAGGAAATCAGACCAGATATGTTGGGCATACTTGCGTCTGCTCCATGATATACAGGGCCTCAAATGGGAAGACTAAGAAACAGGAGATGATCTGATGGAAAGAGACTGTAATCATTTAAAAGCTGGCTTACTCAGAGGTCTTGAGGTTGATGCTACTGTCAGGTAAGACCTTAGCTGGGGCTCTCCACTAGAATACTTATATGTGGCCTCTGCATGTAGCCTAAACTTCCTCCATGGTAGCTAGGTTCCAAGGTGACTGGTCCTAGAAAAAGAGTATTGGAAACTGTCCCCTTTGTATAACCTGGCCTCAGTTGTTCAAAGCATTATTTCCACCACACTCTATTGCTCAGATGAATCACAAGCCCACGAAGGTTTGGCATGATGGTTGGTATAGACTAGACCTCTTGATGGGAAGTGGCAGTTTTAGAACACTATTCACTACTAGAGATATTGCTTTGGCCATTTCTGGAAAGGACAATCTGTGCAATGCCTCTTTTCAAATCATTGAACAGATTGTTAGTTATGTTACCTTAAGCAAGATACTTAAAACCTCAAAAACCTCTGTTTTCTTATCAAGAAAGTAGGGATGATAATAATAGTAGCTGCTTATTGGTTTGTGATGAAAATCAAACAAGAATATAAATACAGAAGGACTTAATAGTGATTGGATACATTGTATAAATATTGATTATAATTATTATTTTCTGCACCTGTCAAGAAGGTTTCTAAACCTATAGAGGAAAGTGTAAATTAATTAGCACATCCACAGTACTCATGATTTCTTCAGTCTTTTGAAATTTGGGTAAGCTATGTTTTGTTTGGTGAGGTACATTATCAGTTTAATTGGGATTTTGGAGAGTGATTTAAGCAGATGTTGTATTGGAGTAGGGAAGAACAATTACTGTTTAATAATAGGATAACTGTTACTGAGCTTAGTTCATTTCAGTCATTTTTCTTTTCCTACCTCTACTACAACCAAGTGTTCTGTAATTTTGGAAAAAAGTAAATGTTAGAAGACTTTAGAAGTATTTGTTATACAGAATTGCTCAGGCTAGAGAAACTGCCATCACCAAATCATTACAATGTTGCTTTGGGCCTTCTTCTAGATCAATCAAACTGTGCCATTACCAGTTACCTCTTTGTCATACTAATTGCTCTTGGTTGATTTGACATAGTTTTTATAAGCAAGTAAATTATAAAGCATATGACTCATAGTATAAAATTATTCACAATGTATCAGAGGTGAGGATTTGAAAGAAAACTGGCCAAAAAGTCTATTAGGTCTTAGAAAGCAATTATTAGATGTCCTTTGGAAACCATTTATATTTGGACACATTGTTTCTCAAGTGTTCATGAAGAGTTAATGATTATTCTGGAATGGTTTTCATGCAAGCCCATGACTCAACTGAAGTTTTATCTTGACTCCCCGTTGTAAAGAGGGAATTAATTTCAGTTCCTAGAGATTTCCCTTGTATTAAGAATTACAAAGTAATGACCTCATTTATAAACATCACTCTTCAAAAGTGGGATCAGCAATTATCTTTGGTAGAAAATCTCTAGAAAACAACATTTAAAATGGCATTAAAACTTCCCAGTAGTGTACTAACTGTTTAATGAGAAACTATTTGTTCTGCAAACCTTCATCTAAGGTACAAAAAAAAAAGAATTATCTATGTGAGATCAAATAGACAACAGCAACTCAAAAGGTTTGATGGAAAGCCTAGGGGACAGTGAGTTGAAGATAATGATGATGGAATAATTTGGAAAAGGATAGTGAGAATAGCAGCACAACTGGAAGAATGTACATATAGAAATTTTTGAGATGGTGTATCTTTGGCTATGTATATTTTCACCAAAAAAAAAAGGTCCTCCAAGGTCAAGAAGGGAGAGTGTTGACATGTCATGGGGTTGTTGACCATTGTCATAAAATAATATGTGTACTAACTGTTTAATGAGAAACTATTTGTTCTGTAAACATTCATCTAAAGTACAATTTTAAAAAAAGGAATTAAAAAACAAAAAAACTTCCCAATAACTTCAAATTAAATATTGCAAAAATATTTTCCCTTTAAATATTGTAAATATTGTAAAACATTTAAGATTGTGATTCTTTGGTATTTTGTGTATTAATAAAACCAAAAAAAAACCAAACCCATTGCTGTTGAGTTGATTCCAACTCATAGTGACCCCATAGGATGGAGTAGAAATGCCCCATAGGGTTTCCAAGAAGCAGCTGTTGGATTCAAACTGACGATCTTCTGGTTAGCAGTTGCACTCTTTACCACTGCGCCCCCAGGGCTTCTGCGTATTAATAGAGCTCCATTTTAAACATGGCAGCAATTGTGACAATGCTTTTATTTTGGTTTACAGATTCAATGATTATAGAGATTATACCTCATTCTAAGTAGATTGAAAATCTGGCATAAAAATCAATGACTATTTAAATCTCCATTCAGGCATTAGCCCATTTAGTTCAAAATAGAAACTCACCACAGTGAAAAACTAATAAAATTTAAATAATTAAATATAATATAAAGTATTCTGGACTTAAAAGGCTCATTTACATGTCCCTTCACCATAATATCTCTGACAAAATTAAAACTACTGTAAATTAATATATATTAATACTCAAGGAGAATTTTCATTAGGAAATACATCAAATCAGGAAGTATTAAGATCAGTGATGTCATTTTGAATTGAAAGTATCTGAGATGGGTACAAGCAGAGAAGACATTAAATTAAGCTGTGTAGCTTAATGGAAATAAGTTAAGGTTAGCAGCCAGGATGCTTGGATTTTTAGCCTCTGCCAATATGTAGGAAGTTATAATTGTATGTGCCCCAGTTTCCACATCTCCAAGATAAGAACACCAGTTCTCCTGATCTTCCTCACACAGTGGTTTGAAATAGTCCATTAAATCAGAGCATGACCTGGTAAAATGCTCACAATACAATCATAAAAAAGGCAGAATATAAAATTACACTAAAAATATGCTTCTAACTATATATAAAGAAAAATGGAAATGTGCATCTGTATAAACATACCTGCATAGCTAATAAGAAAGAAATATAATGATTCTTTCTGGGTGATATTATAGCTGATTTTTTATTTTCTTTTTTATAGGGTGAAGAGGATTTATCCAATAATTGGAATAAGGTAAAGTGGGTGAGAGGACAATGTCCTTTCAGTCCTATGGGGCAGTGTTTCTGCCAAGAATTTTTCTCTTTGCTATCTCTTATTTGAGTAGAGCCCAGTTTAGGTTTAGATTTTTGTCCAGTAAAAATGATAACCCTAAAAATTTTGGTATTGCCTTGTAGGATACAAACCTGTTTCGGATCTAACCTAGCAATTGCATTCTAATCATCTTTTTATTTATGCTTATAAACACCCAGTTCCTTAAATGTTCTTGGAATCAGCTTTACCATCTTACTGGTTCCCTTAATAGTTCAATAAAACTTTGAAATGTGTTTATTTTATATTTGTATGTGTAAAAAAGGTGTGTTGGGGGTCTCTGACCTCCTCTAAGTTCATGATGGGGGAGAAGCATTACCAGCATCAACATCCCAGGCTGATTCCTGTGAGGCAGAGATCAGACATACCTCCTCTCTCCAGTCTTTTCACCAGTTCTGACACCAGCCATTCCTCCCATGGCACTCTCTACTTCTCTGCTGGGTTTGATAATTTGTTGCAGTGGTCACACAGAACTCACAGACCCTACTCACAATTATGGGGTTTATTAGGACAGTAGTACCTTACAATTTAGGTTCAGGGACGACTCAGGATACAGTTCTCCAGTCAGGATAGCTTCTCAGCAGTGCTGGCAGGCAGGCCTCTCTCTGGCCCTCAGCCCCTGGATCTGGCTTCTGCCAGCTCAGGCAAGTGTTATAAAGCTCTTTTGCTCCACCAGTAAGTGCCCAGTGGCACCCCACTCCTCCAGGAAGCCTCCTGCCTGAAGGTGCTCAGCTGTCTCACTCTGTGGGTTGGTACATCCACTGTAACTGCCTTACTTCATGGGCCGGGAAGATCACTATACCTCTCATGTCAGTCTCCAGGTTCTGCTGCCACTGCTTCACTCCCACTGCTTCTCACCATGTCTCGTCATCTCTGGTGTTACAGTTCTCTATCTCTGTCTCCTGGATCTAGGAGGTTCTTAGCACAGTGATTCCAGATCTAAAGGACACACTCCACTCCTGTCTGTCTCTTCTTTCTGTTGGTAGTCAAGTCCCCCTCTGCTCTGGATTTTCTGTCTTTAAGCCTAGCAGAATGGCAACACTGACTAATCCCTTCATTAGGGTTCCATACACTTATTTGCAAGATCCCACTTCCACAGGGTTCCATGCACCTTATTTCCGTTAGTAGCAAGCTGTCCAATCCCCTTGGTGGGCCACGAGCACCTTATTTGTATAGGCCCATGCAATCATTGTGTGGAAGTCACAAAGACTATGGCTAAAAGGGCTATATTAAGTAATTCACTGTATCACGGTATGAGTCATGCTGTTAACATTTTTAAAAGTATATTTTGACAGTACCTTTCAATATTTTCTAAATTCTCATTATTTTTAATGTTTTTTTTATATTGTTTTTAATTTTTATATTTTTAAATTTTATATCCCTTGCTGGCATTATATTTTGGAAAGTTAAAAGTATTATATTAAGTGAAATGTGTTATCATAAAATAGGGGAATTAGTAGGTTGAGTAAAAAATGAATTAACTTCTATTTGAGTTTCAGCACTGCCATGTACTAGAAGGAAAAAATTTACAAAACTCTTGGCTGCTCTGGTATGTAGTTTCCTCAACTCTGTAGTGTTAATAATTATATTATTATCATTATTAACTTTTAATATTAAGAATAATAATAACCAGTCCAATAATAGCTCCCTAAATCTTTTTTATCTTGGTTTTTCTCTTGCTTCAGGCCATTATAGTACTCAATTCTCAACCCATTTAATACAGATGTTCCAAGTTGAATTCATATTAAATACTATTTAAAAATGGCTGTCCTCATTTCCTTCATTAACCTCTGCCACACTGGTGGGTAAATCATCTTTTTCCCCACATTTCAAAAGGAAACCTCTGAGAGAAATTTCAATGTGCTTTTCATGTACCCTTTGATATATATTTTTTCACTAAGGGAGCATCTACAATGGGAATAGAATAAATAGATAAATCAAGTACAAGTTAAAACATGGTTCTGATGCTCATGTAACCAGCATTTGATAGCAGTTCTTACAATAAAACAGGAAGGAAAGCAGCTAGGCCAATTATTTAATGAAACAGATCCCTCTAAATTAGTGGGCACCAAACATGTTTGGTCATTGGAATCACACTGGGCCCCAAAACATACTTATAGATGATGCCAAATAATACCTATCTATATATCCATCTACCTAGTTCTCCATCTGTACATATATGTATATATAGTAAAACTTGTGAAAGCTGCAACATGTGTAAGGCAAAAACCTGTCAGAGAAGGAAAACTCAAATATTTTCCACTAAAAGGAGAGCTAGAAGAGCGGTAAGAGTACAGCTTGTCAAAGGCAGAAAACTTGCAAGACCCAGAAAAATGTTGAGTTTCAGTGTATTTTTATTTATATTTCCACAAGTAAATCTAATAATTACCCTGATTCTTTCTTTTGTTTCGTTTAATCACTAGAGGACTATAGTGATTGTTGTCAAATTCTTTCACTCATTCATTCAGCCAACAGATGTACACTGAATGCGTGCTCTGTGCTAGCCCCTGGGTCATGTCGTATGTATTATTCCACAAGTCTTTGAAGGTTTTCCCTTGTAACCTTTGGAGGACTCAGATCAATCTAAACTGATACCCTAAATTATCCTAAAACAAAATGGCACCCAATAAACTAGTAGAGACAAAAGCAATATATGCTGTCCTCCAAACATAGTTTATACTTTAACAACAATGTAACATTCTCTAGTAATTGTCAACAATCTTACTGAGGTACCTTGAGAAAAACAGCTTGTTATTCTCAAGATAATTTAATGGCCAATATCTACCATTACCACTACTTTTAGGATAGACTGCCTTCTAGTGTGGAACCAGTTGCATTC
Organism: Dugong dugon; assembly: GCA_030035585.1. Lineage (NCBI taxonomy): Eukaryota > Metazoa > Chordata > Mammalia > Sirenia > Dugongidae > Dugong > Dugong dugon. Next base: position 33,181,549 of record CM057475.1, on the reverse strand, counting down.
AAAATGATTGATATCATTCTTCATACCAGTAAATTCATTGTTAAACTATTTTCTCTGCTAAGCAAATAAAAAATAAATATTCTCCTCTAAATAAACAGAACATGAGGTTGACAATTTTTTTTTTTTAAACCTTGCTTTCATCTATGGCTCAATTAAAATTTTCTTCTGGATTAAAAGTCCAAATCCAGTAAATCATCCTGAGCCATTTTGCCCACCCCCAATTAAACTAGATTATAAAATTCTTGAGGTAAAATCTACTGTCTACCTATTTTTGTTCCTCATTATTCTTATTCCAGTGTTGACAACACTGTATGATCTTAATAAATTCTTGTTGACCTAGCATAACACAATGTCCCCTTTGCATCTCAGCAAACCTAAGCTATGTCATCAGATATTTTCTAGTTGTTTTAAGATAACCAATTTATAAGACAAGAGAAAGATTTGGCTTAGCTTGCTAAATTGCCTGCTCTAAAAGTAAAATAGAGTAAGACCATGCTTTTGAGAGAAAGAAAAAGACATTTGTAGTTGAAATTCAACTAGACTGCTTTCCATTTTAGTCTTCCCAAGATGTTTTTCAAAATTCATTCATTTTGTGTTTATTTGCTATATCCTCCTATGCAAGTTCTGTACTTAGAATAAAATTCTTGAGTAAGGAATATATTATATTTGAGCAAAATGTGTCTCCACCAAATGGAAGAGGATAGAAATTAATGTTGTGTTGATAATGGAGTTTGAACAAGTTGATAAAGCAGCATAAGACACCAATGAATGTGGTGGGCAAGAGAAAATATAGGCTCATTGGCTAAGTTGAATAAGTCATCACTTTATTTAAATGCCTCACAACTCCTACTAGTTTTATGTAATTCATTTGCAAAAAGTGGTGACTATATATAGAGGAAAAAAGTAGGCAAGTGACAGGTTCTCTTGTTTGCTACCAGTCAGCTTAATCCGGCAACACCTTAGAACTGTAAAACAGGAGAGCAAAAAGAGTGCAAAGCTAGCAAGTGCTAGGTCTTACACATTACTAACTCCACAAAAATTTAGTGTATTGAATATCTTTGTAACAGAAGGTAGTAGTAATAAGATTTTAAAATTGTTCACTTAATCTAAATATGGTTCAAAAAATAAAAGTCCTTACCAATTTTTTTCTTTGATACATGTGACTAAGGAAAAAATACACTTTGAATGTGTTTTCCTTTATAGTTGACAAAGTATTTTTAGGCATAGTATCTCATTTGCACTTCACAACAAATATCTATGGTTGCAGGACTAGGCTTACCACCCACATCTGACAACCAGGGAAACTGAGGCTTGTAGTAATTTAATGGTAAAACTAGGCCTAGAATTCAGATCTTCTGACTCCTGTTGTCACGCAATTTCTAAGCGTTTTAATCTAGCTAATAAAGTTTTTAAAAGTCTACACTCCTTATGGAGCTCTGGTGGTGCAGTGGTTAAGAGCTATGGCGAGCTATGGCTACTAACCAAAAGATCGGCAGTTTAAATCCACCAGCCTCTCCTTGGAAACTCTATAGGGTAGTTCTACTCTGTCCCATAGGGTTGCTATGAGTCAGAATTGGCTCACTGGCAACAGGTTATGCTCCTTATAACACATTATAAGTTTACTGAAGTTTGAAAGCATTTTTAATGCAAATTAAGGAATTTTGGTAGAAAGTCAAGCAAAATTTATTTCTAATATTTTAAAAAGAAAATTTTTGTTTTTTGAATAAATTTTTATAGAAGTATAACATATATGCAGAAAAGCAAACCGCTTATGCATTTTCACAAAATGAATAAATTTATGTAACCAGCACCCAGATCAAGAATGAGACCATTACCAGCACTTTAGAAACTTACCTCATGACGTGTTCTAGTCACTACATCCCCAAGGATAACCAATATCTTCACTCCTAATATCATATAGTAGATTTAGAACTTTATATAAGTGAACGCATTACATTTACTTGTGTACAGTTTCCAAAATTCCACTTTATAATCCATCCCCAAAACATTTTTTCTACTAAAAGTAATTCTCTATATATCAAATGTGTTCTAGTTTTATGGTCTATCTTTAAAGGATGGAAAATCGTATGTGTTTTGCAAGCCTATTTTATATTGGTATGTAAAGACAAAACCTTATCTTGCATGTCTGTGAATCCTTTCTCATGTGTTCAGAGGTTCAGTACACTGCCTGCTCAGACTGGGGCAATCTAAGCATTAGACATTCAACTCTGCCTCCTATGTCAATCCTGTACCCACTCATCAAGGCCCTTTTAATCATCTTCATTATTTATTTCACAAAATTACTCCAGGTATTGTCCCTTCCAGAAAATATATTTGTCATTTAATAAGGATTTCTCATGCCTTAATCATAAAATATTAATAATGTGGGAATTTCCAGCATTATATCAAGACAAATGAGGAAAATGGATTCAAGAAAGAAGAACTTTAGCTGCTAACTACACTTACACATAAAGCTGCTAATTCAAAATTAAGTAGATTTTTCCAGGCTTCTTGGCCCACCCTAAAAATCATAAATAAGGGATCATAAATTAACATGACTTCAATTAACTTTATAGATTGGTTTATTGGTCATCTATTGAATAAATATTGTAAAAACCTAGGTCATAACCAAAAAAGATGAAATCATCCTACTGATGTTTGAAAAGCTATCATTACCCTCAGCTAAATGGTTTTGCTGACTCCAAACAGGCCAAGGTCTCAGTGTCAGAGATATTCTGCAACATTTGTGCAATTATAATATAACTTTATTACTGTTTTGGTACCTAAACCTAGGATCACCATCTTGTAGTCTCCTGCTGCCTAGAGAATTCTGTAACTAGAATTAAGCTTAAAGTTTATGTCTTAACACGAGCTATGTTTCTCTTACAACACAGAATTTATAAAAGAAAGAACACAAAGTGAGAGGTCACAAATTGGACACTGAGATACCAGACAAAGAACCAAGATAAGACATAATACAAGGAGTCTAATTTGTAAAAACTGGACTAAAAGAGAGGATAAACTAAGATGTTCTAAGAAAATAAAAAGCCTTGAAACAGTGATTTAAATAAAAGAGAACTTATAAAAATCCAATAGTAGTTAGGCAGTCAGGGCTAGATGGGCAGTTTGCTCCATAATGTCATCCAAGTACTCAAACTAGCAAATAAAGTCTGTCACTCCCAAAAATTAGCTTCTTTTTCTTGACCCAACATGGTTGTTCCAGTTGTTACTATTTCCCAGTTTTGCTGAAGGAGGAAAGAGGAAGTTAAGGCAGGAGGTACTGTCCCAGAAGATAACTCAAGACACATTAATTCCCCTCACCTCACATTGAACAGAATGTTGTTACATGGCCCCAGACAGCTACAAGGAGACTGAGAAATGGAGTCTATAGATGGGCAGTCATGAATCTAGTTAAGAGGCTGTTAATTTTATTACTACATGTTACAAAAAGAAGAATGAATAAAGGGGAAGAATAGCAATTAGTTTCTTATTTCATAACTAGCTCTGGATTCTGCATATTTAAATTTATCCTTAGGTAAGTCTGAAAAATATTGGAAGAATAGGAGAAAATGAGCTCTGGAGTCGGGAAAATCCATTTCATATTTTGGATGTAATCTTCAAAAACAATGTTATCTTAGACAAGGCAAAATCTGTCTCTTTCATTTTATATATTTTAATGATTGAAGAAACAATGGTTATTATACATAATTAACACATTACATAATATTGTAATTTCTAAAATCCTCCCATAAGATAACCAGGACTAATGGCTTGGGTAAATTTTCTTGATATTATTTTCCTTCTCTAAATGTATACCAACATGATATTATTAAAATTTCTTTTATAAAAATATTATTTTTAGCAGGCTCTAAACCACCCTAAGCCCTAGAACAAATTCTAACCTAGACGATTTAAATAGGCTTGCAGAGATATGTTTGTTTTATAAATACATTAATTATAATAACTGACAAATTATGAAAAGACTAAATATTCAGCAATAGAGAAGTGATCAAACTGTTATATATTCACCATTTGGAAAACTATGGAGAAGTTAAAAGGCTATGGAAGGATTTTTAAGATATATTAATCAATAAAAGCAAGTTGCAGAATGATATAAATAATATCCTTGCTATTGTTAATGTAAAAACACTCTCCAAAAATACCTATATATTTACATGGGATATGTTTATGTAGATGCATAGAGAAATGGTTGAAAGGTTAGACGCTAAATGGATAGTAGTGTGTACTACAGGTGTAGCGTGTGTGTGTGTGTGTGTGTGTGTGTGTGTGTGTCTATTCTGGGAAAACTTCCCAGCCTCGTACATAAAGATCTAAGATCTACTTTATCTGCGTAGTACTCCGTTGCAGGGCCAGACTTACTATATTTAACTATTTCCCTATCAAGGGACATTTAAGTTATCACAAACAATGTTCCAATTAGCATGCTTATCTATATATTCATCATTACAGGTTGATTGTCTATGAAAGTTTTTATCAGAGTTTGAAATGCTAAGTCAAAAAGGCTTAACATTTCTAAATTTAATAGATATTACCAAATTGGCCTGCAAAACTGTACAGTGTCCGTATCAGAGCTAGACTGCTCATTTCTCCACATCCTTATCCCCAGGAAATATTATAATTTTAAAAAAACTTTGATAAATAATCTTCACTTTGGATATATATTAAAAGGAGCCTCTCATGGGGTTGTTGTAAAAATGACAAAAAAAAAAAAAAAAAACAAGGTTTGAAAATTGTCACAGAGTAACTGCTGTTAAAATTAGAGGCTGGTTAATTAAGAAAGACCTCCAGCAATCCACTAAGGTTAAGGTCGGTGGCAGGGTGACCTATGGTATCAGGTTTATTCCAACTTAGCACTGAGAGGTGAAATATTAAGATCCAAAAGATATTTTCAGAAACGTCCAACTCTCTAAGGTTGGTAGAGAAAACTGGAAAACATATATCCCTAGATTTTATTTGTTTCTATAATGCATTATGCAGGCTAGCTTGTAAACATTAAATACAGAAGTTACATTTTTATTGGATATGAAAACAACTTTCTTTTTTTTAAGATCCAATAACGTCATGGGCTTCAGGGATTTAAACTGAAAATGCAGCCTCTATTTCCCAAAAATAATCACTGTATTAAATATTGCCTGAAACTAGAGACCAAAGTCTATAATTATATGTAACAGCTGCAATCAGGCAATTACTTCATACTATTTACTGGTATTGTTTTTCACTAGAAATAAGTATAAAATTATTTTTGATAGTATATGGTATGCTTATTTAATTTAAAGGCACTAAACAGAAAGTGAGAATTGAGGAAGCAGTGTCTGTTCATCTTGCCTTGAAACATCTATCACATTATGGGCTGAATAAAACTAAAAAATCTCCAAAGATATTGTGTATATCTTTTTTCTTACTTTGGTAAAAGACAAACATTGAATATATTTTACAGTTTCCTTGAACAGGATTCTTCTGATAAAGCAGTCATAAATATAGAAATGATTTTTCTATATACTAGATTTTCCTTCCAGTAGCCATACTTACAAAATATCATGCAGAGAATACATAGAAAATAATTAAAGTTATTATTACTTTTTAATGATCCGTTTTCTGACTATAACATAAAAAAAAATTTTAACACAGTTACCCACAATTAAGTGTGCTGATACCCATTTAGAAAGACAATTCAATCCACATCTTGAAAATAAGTCTACTAGATTCTGCTACCTGTCCATCTGTTGTGAAAGTAAATAGAAATTGGCAACATTTTAAAAAAAATCAATCACACTGATTATCATGCTTCTACATTTCCCTTATTACTCTCCACTTACCTGCATGCACAAATTAAATGATTCAATCCAATTTTACCAAATCTGTTTTGTATGTGCATGTGTGCGTGTGTGTGTGCGTGTGCACGTGCGCATGCATGCACGCATGTGTTATGTGCAAGAGACTGTGCTAGTCAAGGAGACCTGGTCACACAATGGTTAAGAACTTGGCTGCTAACCAAAAGGTCGGCAGTTCAAATCCACCAGCTGCTTCTTGGAAATTTTATGGGGCAGTTCTACTCTGTCCTATAGGGTTGCTATGAGTCGGAATCGACTCAAAGGCAACAGGTTTGGTTTGGTTTGGTATACATACTGCTGTAGGGTTCCTACAGGGATACAAAGGGAAGGCAATATTATCATTGTCAGAACCTTGAATTGTTCTATGAAGCAGATGGCATTTGTACTGAACTTTGAATATTAGAACGAATTTCAAATGCTGGCAAGGAAGGGATAAGGCAATTTAGCCAAAGGCAATGGTGCAAGCAAAAACATGGGGCTGTGAGATTGGGGATATGCTTAGAAGTCAACATGCAACCCAAAAAGAGGAGTAATGGCAGATAAGACTAGAACGTATGCATATACACATAGGCATGGTGAGAGTATCAGGGACCTCTGTTAACCTCAGAAAATATCAGAGAGCCCAACTGAGAAAAAGTAATCTTTAAAGTTTTGCGAAGGGGTGGAATTTGTGGTTTAAGATTATTTATGTCAGAAGAGCGCAGGCTAGACTGGTAGTGTGTACACTTCTGAAATGAAACAGTTAAACAGCAATTGAATAATTTTGTTTTTAAAAAACGAACAATAGAAAATGAAAACAAATAACAACAAACTATGTGTTTTCCAGTCTGTTTTCCTATTACAGCAAATCCCAGGGTTAGGAACCTCTGACTTAGGTACAACTCTTACCTGCCCTTTAATGTTATGTAAATTTGCCCTTACTTTGAAAGGCTTGAACCAACCCCTACTCACAACAAATTCTTCATCACAATAACCTTCACTTGCTGTACTTGCAGCTTTTAAATCATTGAAAAGCATTTAAGTCTTTTCTTGCACTAAAGCAAAGCTAAAGAAGAACACCTGTTCCGACTTACGTACAAATTCTTATAGACACACTTAAGAACAAATCTCGTTCTTAACTTGGGGACTGCCTGCAATTTACATTAAGGATGTCCATCTGAAAATCTGTAATATCTGTATTAGCTTGGTTCAAGTTGTATGTGTTCACACTATCCATCACACATTGAACAATGGAAAAACTAGATCCTGTTGTAGGAAGACTCAACATCAGTGCTGATGCAGTGCTGATGCAGGAAATCAGGAAGATGAAAAGAACATCCTCCATAAAGAATAAGAGCAGAATCAGCTGAGATCAGATGGAGGTAGATCATCACCAGGAAAAGACAAATGCCATTTCTTCCCATTCTTGGAGATTGGGAGAGAATTTCCAGGTGCTGGTCAATTTTGACATTTCATTTCTTTTTTCTGGATTTGGACTTGTTTGGTGTACCATGCTGTGGTTGACAGATTGACACTTCCCACATTCAAGTGTTAAGTGGCCTTGCTCTCTCTATTAACAGCATCAAGCAAGGATCAAAGGCTGACCCAGACAATTGACTCAGAATTTCTTTGACTTACTTTTTTTCGCAGCACAGCAGGAATTTTTTGTTGTTATTGGTGAACTCAAATTTCAAACTGTACAATATAAATTTGGCATAGTTAGATACTAATTTTTAAGTCCTGGTAAGTAATATAGAGGTGAGGCTATATATATATGCATATGTGTGTGTGTGTGTACATATATAATTTCTGGATCCTTTTAGGGATGGTGGCTTAGTTTCTTAGTGCTGCTATAACAAATACCACAAGTGGGTGGCTTTAAGATACAGAAATGTATTTTCTCACAGTTTAGGCTAGACATCAAAATTCATGGTGCTGGCTCTAGGGAAAGGCTCTCTCTGCTCTGGGGGAATATCCTTGGCTCAGCTTCTCTAGCATTCTTCTTGGCATTCCTTGGATAGCTCCATACGTCATCTATCTTTCCCCCACTTCTGCTTGCTTGCTTCTGTGCCTGATCTGCTCTTTTTATGTTTCAAAAGTGATTGTTTTAAAACACACCGTACATTGATAGAGTCTCATTAACATAACAAAGAAAATCCTATTCCCAAATGGGATTATATCCACATGTATAAGGGTTAGGATTTACTACACATATTTTGGGGAAACACAGTTCAATCCATTAACAGATGGCTAACAAATTCAGGGTTGCCACTTGGTCTCCCAACCATGGCAGATGTCACAATAGACCTTGCCACGCTCTCTTGAGCCTAGACTAGGCAGTCACTCCCTAATGTGTGAGGCTGGCTCTGTAGATAAACCTCATTTGTCATTGCTGGTCTAGAACATGTTAACCCACCACTGTTGAGTTGATTCTGACCCATAGCTACCCTATAGGACAGAGTAGAACTGCCCCGTAGGGTTTCCAAGGAGCAGCTGGTGGGTTTAAACTGCCAAACTTTTGGCTAGCAGCCAAGCTCTTAACCTCTGCACCACCAGGGCTCCTAGACTATGTTACAGCTGCCCAAATACATACCAGGAATGACATAGTTAAATAGCAAAATCATAGGTTCTGAAATCTTTGGATAGAGGCAGCTTCCCAGTGTGACATGGAAAATAAAATAGCATCAGTAATTTTTTTCAGAACAGCAGCTCTTCTTTTCATGCCAAAGTCAAGGAAATCTAAATACATTCCTAATGCTTGATCCCTGAGTTGAATAAAAAGAAAAAAAAATTCCAAGAAATTGCGGCAAATATTTTGCAAAGTGTGGTTATTTGGGGACATTTAATGATTAAAACTAGTATCTCGAGTTAAAACTGCCAGGGGATATATTTAATGGAGAGAAGAAAAAGCTTCAAGAGAAATCAATCGTAAAATAATCAATACTAAAATCTGTACTCTGAGCAAGTGTTCATGCAAAGACTAAGATTTGGTAACAAGGACGCAAAGCAAAAACAGACATACTAACCTGTCTAAGAGACACAGAAAAAGACCACAAGAGGAAAAACATTTAAATAATTTTCTTAGCTGAACTATTTGAGAAAGACTAAGCCTAGTGAAGACAAAGATGAGCACTAATTTCAGAGCAATTATATATATATATATATACATAACATACATATATCTCATTTTACATGAAGTAGGTTGCAGAACGTGCATAGTTCTTCATAGATTAATTTTAGCAAGTTGTTCAACTACAGGTGTGTTCCTTGTGGTTTTTTTTCTGAAGGGAATTGCCAATCCATTTTCTAGCTGAAGGACATCTGGGTTGTCTCCAATTTTTGATAATTATGAATAAAACTGCTATAAACATTTGCATTGATGTTTTTGTATAAACACTAGTTTTCGTTTCTCTTGGGCAAGTTTTTAGGAGTTGGACTTCTAGGCCATACAGTGTTGGTGTTGTTAGGTGCCGTCGAGTCAGTTCTGACCCACAGAGACCCCATGCACAACAGAACAAACGCTGCCTAGTCCTGCACCATCCTCATAGCCCTTGCTATATTGGAGCCCATGTTGCAGCCATTGTGTCAGTCCATCGTGTTGAGGGTCTTCTCTTTTTTCACTGACTCTCAGTTTTACCAAGCATGATGTCCTTCTCCAGGGACCAGTCCCTCCTGACAACATATCCTAAATACATGAGACAAACTTTCGCCATCCTCGTTTCTAAGAAGCATTCCGGCTGTACTTGTTCCAACACAGACTTGTTCGTTCTTCTGGTAGTCCATGGTATATTCAATATTTTCGCCAACACCATGATTCAAAGGCATCAATTCTTCTTTGGTCTTCCTTATTCACTGTCCAGTTTTCACAAGCATATGAGGCAATTGAAAATATCACAGCTTGGGTCAGGTGCATCTTAGTCCTCAAGGTGACAGCTTAGCTTTTTAACACTTTAAAAATGTCTTTTGCAGTAGATTTGCCCAGTGCAATATGTTGTTTGCTTTCTGGAATGCTGCTTCCATGGGCATTGATTGTGGATCCAAGTAAAGTACAACTTCAGTCTTTTCTCCGTGTATCATGATGTTGCTTATTGGTCCATCAAGCCAGATTCAGAAGAGGACGTGGAATGAGAGATATCATTGCTGATGTCAGATGGATCTTGGCTGAGAGCAGACAATAACAGAAAGATGTTTGCCTGTGTTTTATTGACTATGCAAATGCATTAAATTGTATGGATCATAACAAATTATGGATAATATTGCGAAGAATGGGAATTCCAGAACACTTAATTGCGTGCACGAAGAACCTGTACATAGACCAAGAGGCAGTTGTTTGAAGAGAACAAAGGGATACTGCATGGTTTAAAATCAAGAAAGGTGGGTGTTAGGGTTGTATCCTTTCACCATACTTATTCAGTCTTTAAGCTGAGCAACTAATTAGAGAAGCTGTACTATATGAAGAAGAATGTGGCATCAAGATCGGAGGAGGACTCATCAACAACCTATGATATGCAGATGACACAACCTTGCTTGCTGAAAGTGAAGACGACTTGAAGCACTTACTGATGAAGATCAAAGACCACAGCCTTCAGTATGGAGTACACCTTAACATAAAGAATACAAAAATCCTCACACCTTTCTAGGCTCATCAATAGAAAGCACTAGACCTGCATTTCACTCTTATTCATATCACCTTGTTTTGTTAGCTTCATAGGAAACATCACCATATGAAACGACCATTCTCCTCTGGTGACCTTCTTGCTATCTCCCTTTCTCTCTCTAGAATGAAAATTCCTTGAGAGTGGGGAAGCATGCCTATCCAATTCACTGCTGTAGCATCAGCAAGAAAACCAGCACCTGACTCATAGTAACGCAAAGTGATCCATTCAGTAAAATTTTTGAATGAATAAAGGACTGAGTGAATGAATAATGAGATGGTAAAGAAACATAACAAATAGAATGGTTCGTTGTGTTCCTAAATTTCTGAACAGAGCTCTAATTCATAGATGTTAGAAGTCTCATGCATCAGTCCTAGCTAAGAATCAGTGAACACCTACATTTAAAAATTTCTACTATTTAATTGTTTGTGTTGAGTAATTATATGAAGAATTATATAAAATAATTATCACTTTATATTAAAATAATTATATTAATAAGCATGATGAGTTTAATTTTATTTTTCTCAAAATAAATTAACCCTTATAATAATTAAATAAAATCCATGAACCAGGATCAATTTAAAGATTGCTAGCACATGCATACAATAACATTGTGGTATCTGACTTATTTTTTAAGCGCTGACTTTAAGCCATCCACACACGGTCTTTGGGTACACTTTACTAGTTTTGAGGCATTAAGGTCACACTTTCCTAATATTGTCTTCAGTTATTCTACCACGAGAAGCCATAAAACTCCAGCAAGCTGAGGCAGATGGTTAATATTTCATGAACAGCACAACAGGGTTGGGATTGAAATTTATTCTTCTAAATAAAGAGGTTGAGTTTATTAATCATTTTCCTGTGATTTTTTTTTTTCATCTGCTAGTTTCACCAAACTCCCAACCAGTGCTTTGAAATGCTGTGTAATTCAAGATCACTAGTTAACTGTAAGGCACATCCATTTGGCGTATAGGAGCCATTTGGCTATTTTTTTTTTAACTTTATTTTATTGTACTTTAAGTGAAAGTTTACAACTCAAATTAGTCTCTCATACAAAAATTTATACATACATTGTTATGTGACCCTAATTGCTCTCCCTATACTGTAACAGTACATTCCTCCTTTCCACTCCTGATCTCCCGTGTCCATTTAACCAGCTTCTGACCCTCTCTGCCTTCTTATCTCACTTCCAGACAGGAGCTGCCCATTTAGTCTCATGTATCTACCTGAGCTAACAAGCACACTTCACAAGTATCATTTTCTGTCCCATAATCCAGTATAATCTTTGACTGAAGAGTTGGCCTTGGAAATGGTTTTAGTGCTGAGTTGAAGAGAGTCTGGGGGCCATGCTCTGTGGGGTTCCTCCAGTCTCAGTCAGACCATTAAGTCTGGTCTTTTCACCAGAATTTGAGTTCTGCACCCCACTTTTCTCCTGCTCCAACAGGGACTCTCTGTTGTGTTCCCCGTCAGGGTGGTCATTGAGGGTAGCCAGGCACCATCTAGTTCTTCTGGTCTCAGGCTGTTGCACTCTCTGGTTTATGTGGCCCTTTCTGTCTCTTGGGCTAATGCTTTTCTTGTGACTTTGGTGTTCTTCATTCTCCTTTACTCCAGCTGGGTTGGGACCAATTGATGCATCTTAGATGGCAGCTCGCTAGTTTTTAAGACCCCAGATGCCACTCATCAAAGTAGGATGCAGAACATTTTCTTAATAAACTGCGTTATGCGAATTGACCTGGATGTCCCCTGAAAGCATGGTCCCCAGATCTCTGACCCTGCTACTCTGCCCCTCAAAGTGTTTGGCTGTATTCAAGAAACTTCTTAGCTTTGGTTTAGTCCAGTTGTGCTGACTTCCCCTGTAGTGTGTGCTGTCCTTTTCTTGTCTACTATCTAGTTAGTGAATAACCCTCTCCCTCCATCCCCACCCTGGTAACCATCAAAGAATGTTTTCTTCTGTGTTTAAACCTTTTTTTGAGTTCTTACAATAGTGGTCTTATACAATATTTGTCCTTTGTGACTGACTAAATTTACTCAGCATAATACCTTCCAGATTCTTCCATGTTATAAGGTGTTTCACGGATTCATCTTTTTTCTTTATCGTTGCATAGCAACCCATTGTGTGAATATACCATAATTTGTTTATCCATTCATCTGTTGATGGGCATCTAGGTTGTTTCCATCGTTTTGCTATCGTGAATGGTGCTTCACTGAACGTGGGTGTGCATATATCTATTTGTGTGACGGCTCTTATTTCTCTAGGATATATACCAAGGAGCGGGATTGCTGGATCCTATCGTACTTCTATTTCTAGCTTTTTAAGAAAGCACCAAATCGATTTCCAAAGTGGTTGTACCATTTTACTTTCCCACCAACAGTGTATTAAATGTTCCAGTCTCTCCACAACCTCTCCAGCACTTATTATTTTGTGTTTTCTGGATTCATGCTAGCCTTGTTGGGGTGATATGATATCTCACTGTAGTTTTGATTCGCATTTCTCTAATGGCTAATGATCGTGAGCATTTCCTCATGTGTCTGTTAGCTGCCTGAATGTCTTCTTTGGTGAAGTGCCTGTTCATATCCTTTGCCCATTTTTTGATTGGGTTATTTGTCTTTTTGTTGTTGAGGTTTTGCAGTATCTTGTAGCTTTTAGAGATTAGACACTGATCGGATTTGTTGTAGTCAAAAATTTTTTCCCAGGCTGTAGGTTGTCTTTTTACTCTTTTTGTGAAGTCTTTGATGAACATAAGTGTTTAATTCTTAGGAGCTCCCAGTTATCTAGTTTCTCTTCTGGTGTTTGTGAATTGTTACTTATGGTTCATATTATGTTTATGCCATAAAATTAGGACTCCTAACATTGTACCTATTTTTTCTTCCATGATCTTTATCGTTTTCGATTTTATATTTAGGTCTTTGATCCATTTTGAGTTAGTTTTTGTGCATGGTGTGAGGTATGGGTCTTGTTTTAGTTTTTTGCAGATGGATATCCAGTTATGCCAGCATCATTTGTTAAAGAGACTATCTTTTCCCCAGTTGACGGACTTTGGGCCTTTGTCAAATATCAGCTGCTCATAGGTGGATGAATTTATGTCTAGATTCTCAATTCTGTTCCATTGGTCTATGTAACTGTTGTTGTACCAGTACCAGGCTGTTTTGACTACCATGGCGGTATAATAGGTTCTACAGTCAGGTAGTGTGAGGCCTCCCACTTTGTTCTTCCTCTTGAGTAATGCTTTATTTATTCGAGGCCTCTTCCCTTTCCATATGAAGTTGGTGATTTGTTTCTCCATCTCATTAAAAAATGCCGTTGGAATTTCGATCAGGATTGCATTGTATCTGTAGATCGCTTTGGGTAGAATTGACATTTTCACAATATTGAGTTTTCCTATCTATGAGCAAGGTATGTTTTTCCACTTACGCAGATCTCATTTGGTTTCTTGCAGTAGTGCTTCATAGTTTTCATTGCATAGGTTTTTTACATCTCTGGTTAGATCTATTCTTAAGTATTTTATCTTCTTGGGGGCTATTGTAAATGGTATTGATTCGGTGATTTCCTCTTCTAAGTTCTCTTTGTTGGTGTAGAGGTATCCAACAAATTTTTGTATGTTTATCTTGTATCCTGATACTTTGCTGAAATCTTCTATTAGTTCCAGTAGTTTTCTTGTGGATTCTTTGGAGTTTTCTGTGTATAAGATCATATCATCTACAAATAAAGATACTTTGACTTCTTCCCTACCAATTTAGATGTCTTTATTATTTTTTTTTTCCTAGCCTAATTGCTCTGGCTAGGACCTCCAGCACAATGTTGAATAAGAGTGGTGATAAAGGCCATCCTTGTCTAGTTCCAGTTCTCAAGGGGAATGCTTTCAAAGTCCCTCCATTTAGGATGATGTTGGCTGTTGGCTTTGTATAAATGCCCTTAATCATGTTAAGGAACTTCCCTTCTATTCCTATTTTGTTGAGAGATTTTATCATGAATGGGTGTTGGACTTTGTCAAATGCCTTTTCTGCATCAATTGATGAGATCATGTGGTTCTTGTCTTTTGTTTTATTTATGTGATGGACTACACTCATTGTTTTTCTAATGTCGAACCATTTCTGCATAACTGGTATAAATCCCACTTGATCATGGCGAATTATTTTTTTGATATGTTGCTGGATTCTATTGGCTAGAATTTTGTTGAGGGTTTTTGCATCAATGTTCATGAGGGATATCGGTCTGTAATTTTTTTTTTTTTTTTTTGTGGTGTCTTTACCTGGTTTTGGTATCATGGTTATGCTGGCTTCATAGAATGAGTTTGGGAGTATTCCATCCTTTTCTATGCTCTGAAATACCTTCACTAGCAGTGGTGTTAACTCTTCTCTGGAAGTTTGGTAGAATTCTCTAGTGAAGCCATCCAGGCCAGGGCTTTTTTTCGTTGGGCGTTTTTTAATTACCTTTTCCATCTCTTCTTTTGTTACAAGTTTATTTAGTTGTTCTACCTCTGTTTGTGTTAGTTTAGGTAGGTAGTGAGTTTCTAGAAATTTGTCCATTTCCTCTAGGTTTACAAATTTGTTAGAGTACAATTTTTCATAGTATTCTGTTATGATTCCTTTAATTTTAGTTGGGTCTGTTGTGATATCACCCACCTCATCTCTTATACGGGTTATCTGCTTCCTCTCCTGTTTTTCTTTTGTCAATTTGGCCAATGGTTTATCAATTTTGTTGATCTTTTCAAAGAACCAGCTTTTGGTCTTGTTAACTCTTTCAATTGTTTTTCTAGTCTCTATTTCATTTAATTCTGCTCTAATTCTTATTATTTCCTTTCTTCTGATGCCCGAGGGCTTCTTTTCTGCTCTCTTTCTACTTGTTCCAGTTGTAGGGTTAATGTTTTGATTATGGCCCTTCTTTTTGGATGTGTGCATTTATTGCTATAAACTGACCTCTGAGCACTGCTTTTGCTATGTCCTAAAGGTTCTGGTAGGATGTGTTTTCACTCTCATTTGATTCTATGAATTTTTTTATTCCATCCTTAATTTCTTCTATAAGACAGTTTTTTTTTTTTTTTTTGAGCAAGGTGTTGTTCAGTTTCCATATATTTGATTTTTTTCCTTGCTTTTTCTGTTATTGATTTCTACTTTTATGGCTTTATGGTCAGAAAAGATGCTTTGTAATATTTTGATGCTTTTGAGTCTGTTAAGGCTTGCTTTATGGCCCAATATGTGATCTATTCTGGAGCATGTTCCATGTGCATTGGAAAAGAATGTATATTGGCTGCTGTTGGGTGGAGTGCTCAGTATACGTCTATGAGATCAAGCTAGTTGACTGTA
This sequence comes from Dugong dugon, assembly GCA_030035585.1. Taxonomy (NCBI): domain Eukaryota; kingdom Metazoa; phylum Chordata; class Mammalia; order Sirenia; family Dugongidae; genus Dugong; species Dugong dugon. The sequence continues at coordinate 33,165,759 of CM057475.1, read as the reverse complement.
GCATTTAGATCTTCCGTGTCTTTATTGAGCTTCTTTCTGGATGTTCTGTCCTTTGAAAGTGGTGTGTTGACGTCTCCTACTATTACTGTGGAGCTGTCTATCACTCTTTTCAATGTCGTTATAGTTTGTTTTATGTATTTTGGAGCCCCATCACTGTCTGCGTAAATACTTATTATAGTTATGTCCTCCTGGTTGTATTGACCCTTAATCATTATATAGTGCCCTTCCTTATCCTTTGTGGTGGATTTTACTTTAAAGTCATATTTTGTCAGAGATTAATATTGCCACTTCTGCTCTTTTTTGAGTGTTGTTCCCTTGATATATTTTTTTCCATCCTTTGAGTTTTAGTTTGTTCGTGTCTTTAAGTCTAAGGTGTGTCTCTTGTTAGAAGCATAGATGAACTGTGTTTTTTTATCCATTCTGCCACTCTCTGTCTCTTTATTGGTGCAGTTAGTCCATTTACATTCAGTGTAATTACTGATAGGTATGAGTTTAGTGCTGTCATTCTGATGTCTTTTTTTATGCGTTGTTCACAGTTTCTTTGTTCCACTTAATTTTCTGTGCTGAGTCATTTTTCTTTATGTATTTTCTTTTCATCTTTTTCATTGCTGTTGATTTTCTATTTGCTGAGTCTTTATATTTTTCTTGTTTTTTTATTTTGATGTATAGGATTGTTAGTTTCCTTTGTGGTTACCTTAATATTTACCTCTATTTTTCTAAGTTTATACCAGTATTTTATTTCTTTATTTCACCTTGACTTCCTCTCCATATGATAAATCTATGTCTACATTTTTTAGTCCCTCTTTTTTGTTTTAATGTTGTCATTGTTTACATATTGACATCGCTGTTTCCCTATTTTCAGTGTTTTAGCTTTGATTTATTTTTTGTGTCTTCTATTTGGGGATGTTTTAAATCATTTTAATGGTACAGATAAATATTCCTTTAAAAATACAAAAATACAATTTAGAAAAAAATTCTGAAGATTTTCATTAGGATTCAATGAGCTGGTTTTTACAACATCATAAAGTTAATGTGTTGTCAACATTTGTCCTGAGAAATACCCTAAACCAAACCCATTTCCACAGAATCAATTCTGACTCATAGCGACCCTATACGTCAGAGTAGGGCTGCCCCATCCTGTTTCTAAGGCTGTAAATCTTTACAAAAGCAGACTGCCTCGTCTCATCTTTCTCCCGCAGAGCAGCTGGTGGCTTCTAACTCCTGATCTTTCAGTTAGCAGCCGAGCACTTAACCAGTGCACCAGAAGGCTCCTTCCTAAGAAATACCATCTGTTAATTATTCAATAACAAATGTATACTGAGTCCCAACAATATGGAAGTCCTTAGTCTTGGCATTAGAAATATAACAGCAGATCCCTGTCTTCATGGAACTTAGGATTTAGAAGATAATGTTAAGCTCATTCATTTGTAATTATAATAGTATAGGGAAAGTACTGAATGCTATAAGAACCGAACCAACTCAGATGCCATTGATCACCTCCAACTCATGGCAACTCCATTTGTGTCAGAGTAGAACTGTATCCATAGGATTTTCAATGACTGATTTTTTTTTTTTTTTCAGAAATAGATCACCAGGACTTGAAGCGCCAACTTTTTGATTAGTAGCCCCGTGTCTAACAGCTTGTTCCACCAAGGGGGCACATAAAAGGGGCACCCATCTTTTATTGATAGTGGGTTGCAGGGCAGACAGTGATTAGGATTGGCTTCCTGATAAAAGTAATGGCTATGTTGATGCTAAGGCACAAAGTATAAGTAAATATCAGTTAAGTAGCCATAAGAGTAGGCAGCTGGATGAGGGGTTCAGGCAACAGAGTTTGAAGATGAAGAGGAAGAGAGAGACAAACTGGGCATCTGGAAGTACTTCAGTATGACAGCAAAGTTACTTTGTATGATTGTATGTATTAATATCTATCATGAGGGTATAATCATTCAGATTTAAAGAACTATTACCTTATATTAAAAGAATTATATTAGTGAGCATGATAATTATATTTATTTTTCTCAATGTCCAAATCATTTTGTAAAAGCTGTTGCTATGGGGTATATTTAGGCACTTTCTCATTATAATCCTATTGAATTCAGTGCTTATTTACTAAATTAAGTGGTAAATTCATGAGCCATAGCAGACTTAATGTATTTTTTCTAAGTATTTGATTTACTAAGGCAAAGTGGCTTTGGTGCTTGTCAAAATAGATTATCTAATTTAATATCATACAATATATAAAATATATCACCTATAACAGTAAAACATTGTTCCTGTTAATTTACACTGAAAGAACACTTCATACCTTCATTTACAGCCACAGAGTATAAAGCCTCTTTGAATTTTTTTTTAAAAAACATACAAAATATATAACAACTTTAAACTAGATTGATAACTTGGAGAAATTGCAATGATGAGGAAAATAATAAATTCTAGCTCAGAATTTTAAACCCATAACTGCTGGGCATTCTTATTTTTTTCATTACATTGAAAATAAGGCAATAATCATTTTCTGCAATCTAAAGGGAATAGATGAAGAAAATGGATTTGGATCCATAAGAATAAGAACAGAGCTCAAATAGATTTGACATTTTTTTTAATTTAGTAAAATCCCCTGCCTCAGTCTTTCTTTGGTGTGAGCGTACACAGCAGCTGGAATTCAAAATTCCTTAAGCGACACAAGGAGCAGGCCTAGGGGTCCTTGCTCGGTAATTAGAGATAATGACATGGGGAAGGCAAAGTGAAGCCAGTGCGTCTCATGTGAGCTATTTCAGGTAACACGAAATTTTAAAAGGGAACAAGAATGTGATTATATAAACTGGCCATATATCTTCTGAGTTACATAGCAGATATACTTACGATATTATATTTATAAAACGTGGGCTACTGCTAATAGAAAAGCTCTTTAGATTCTTTTTGATGGATTTTTAGAAATGAGATACCAAGGTTTTATGGTTCATTATCGCTGGGGTCACCTATCTGAATTCAGACCAGGTCAGCAGCCATTGGCAGCCATTATTATCTGATGGTGGTGCTTGATCTTGTAAATTGCTGCTGCCTCTGCCATTCTCTTCCCAGCGCATGCGCTAAGGAGGTATCTTTACGGTAAGATTGAAAGACACTAGACTAGGGATAAAGAGACTTGAGTTCCAGCTCTGCAGCAAATTAGTTGTTTGGCCATAGGTAAGTCACCTAAGTTCTCTGGATTTTTGTTTAGTCACTGAAATGGGATGTTATTCTTGATCTGTAAGTCCATTATTCAAAAATCAGACCATAATTTTATATACTTCTTTGCCCACCAAATAGCAGAGTGAAGGAATTAATTAAAATCACAAACAAATCTTTTTTAATAGCTGTTGTATCCCTTCCTCTGTCAAGTAGGTTGACAAAACAAATTGCAGAGAAGAAAACACAAGGAGAAAACCCACAAAATTCGGAACAAAAAGCTGCCTTGTGGCAAATGATTTAATTGTCGGCTCAGGTATCTGACAAGCTGAGTTTAAGATTAAGGAAAGCCCTCTGGTTCCAAAATTTCCTCATCTTAAAGAGCTGGAATTTGAGTGAAAGAATGAACCCAGCTGCATTTATAATTCAACAAGCCTGCAGACAGATGGCCCATCAGGCACCCTCCTCTCTGCTTATACCACATAAGCACATGGAGTCTAGACAAGTGCTCAGAATACGCCTGAAAACTTTAACCAGAAAATGTAGGAGGACAACTTCTAATCTGCCAACTTTTCATAACCGGCACTTGTTGACTTAAGTTGTCCCCGTTTAATTCTTATTTCCTTCCACTCCATTGTTTCCATTTTCCAGGCAAACCAACTTCTGTCTTATTGTATCTCTAAAAGCTGTCCACTTAAATTTCTTTAGATTCATCATTTTGAGTTTACTCTATATTGTGTCCATTTATTCTTATTTTAATGGCAGGGTTGTTTTATGCAATTGTTCCAATTATAGGTCTGTTACAATTAGATAGAATTAAGAAATGCTGGTTTTCAGCTCATTAGCTTAGTGTATTCCAACCATTTTGAGTTTTTAACATACCATGTATCCCTAAATTAAGCCCTTTGAGTTCATGACCCTCATCCAGAACCATTTACAATTTGCTCCCATCCTGAAACAGCAAAGAAATTTACTCACCTTTGTAGCTAATAACTGCTCTTTGAAGGATAGAACAAAAACATCAACTCACAGCATTTCAAGCAGCTGCTAGTCATCAGAAAATGATAACTCTTAGAACTTCTGTCTACTTGAGTCAAACACACAGAAGTAAAAGGGCTGTTTCATGGTCATTCAGAAAATTGTTAAAAATAGAATGTGAAATAGATAAAAATGAACTTGATATATTTAATGTATTATTTATAAATGGTTATATGCAATTTGGGAGAAATAAATCAAAAGCATGTATCAAAATTAAAAGTTAAAAACACTATATTCTATTTTTAACCAATATAAATAGAAAACTAACAGGCTGTAAAGAATTAGGTTTGATATATTTACAAATACTCATTTACTTTGTTGAGCGTCCTAGAATAGAATCACCAAAATTCATAGAGAAGGTAGAAAGCTTTATTCATTGGCAGCAGGTGAGCCCCTCTGAAAGTGAGATGGTGCCATGCTGGGGGTCTGTCTCAAGTCCACCTCCCAGACACTCTATATAAGCATCTCTAGACTATTGTTCATAAGCTATATCTACAGGCATGGGTAAAGGAAAAATGGAATCTTGCTGCCTACGTTTCTATTCTGGAATAAAACAAATGGGTTATGGGGATTCTGGTGTTTGGCTGTCCCCTAGACTCTTCCCCTCCTTTTCCCATTGATTGACTCAGCTGCAAAGGCAGGAGTTGACACCAAGGCTATGGATTAACCCAAGACTCTTAAAGGGGCTTACATAAATCCTAGGTCTTCAGCCACCCTGGCTTCCACTACAAAAGCATGCAAATCCTCTCTGGAGGAGAGCATTCACAATTTAATGCCCTAAGATTCTCACAGATTAAAACTAACCAAACAAATCTCACAACACAAGATCACCAGAATCACAAGAAAATAAATCATCATGAGAGTCTATAGAGAAAACGAACAGTAGTTTTAGACCTCAAGGACTGTATACACTGGATTGTTTATGCACCAAAAGTTTAAATAATATAAAATGTTTAAAATAAATAAAAATAGATTTAAAAATGATTACACAGACTTGAAAAAAATAAACTTCTAAAAAAATGTATAACAAAAATGTCGATGGCAATAAGTCAATGGATAGGTTTAAATGATTAGGCACAACGGAAGACAGAATTCATAAACTTTGATATAGTTATGAAGAAAGGTAGATATGGAGAAAATTATCAGAATGCATCACAGAGAGACAAGAAGAAAATGGAACATGTGACAGAAACTTTGAAATGTATGGAAATAGAATGGAAGGTTTTACAGGAGTCTAATCAGACTCTCAGAAAGAGAGAATAGGACTGGATTGGAAGAGAGGCAATTTTTGAAGTTAGTAGTGGCTCAAGATTTTGCAAAACTGATCAAAGAAAAGACTCTACAGACAAAGGGAGTATAAAGTGTACAAAGCACTGTATAATATCACAGAACACAAAAGAAAAACAAAAAAACTTCTAAACAACCAGGGAGAAGAGATAGAGTGACAGATAAAAATTAGGTTTTTAGCAAACTCAGCAACACTGAAAACCACGACATTGGAAATATACCCTTAAAGTCACAGAGCAATAAAACTGTCAGTAAGGCATATTCCATAAATCTATCTTTCAGGAAAGAGAGAGGAAATAAAGTCATTTATAAATAAACAACAATTAAGAGCAATTTACCAACAACACATACCTTCACTAAAGGAATTTCTGAAAGTTGTACTTCAGGAAGAAGGAGAATAATCCAAGAAGCAATACCTGGGGGAAAAAAAAAATGATGAACAAAGAAATTGGTAAAATGTAGATAAATGGGATCATATATTGTCTGTATAAAATAATAGTGATGATGATGATGATGTAAAGCTTTAAAAATGACAAAACTGAAACACAGTATAAAAAATAACATGTAGTTAGGTAAAGTGTTCTAAAATCCTTGAAATATTTCCTAAGGTAGCGTGAATATTGACCTTAGGTCTTATTAAGTGTGCATGGTAAAAATTTTTACACAAAGCATTAAAATATTAGAAATAGAGTATATAACTTCCAAACTAGAAGAGGAAAAAAAAACTGCAATAAGAAACTAAATGTACAAATAAAAGCACGAAACATAAGTCACAAAAAAGACAAGCGGAGAAAAACAAAGCATTGAAAAAGTGAGTAAATAGAAAAACACAAGATTGTAACAACAAATTTCAAATAGTAATTACAATAAATGGAAATATAATAAACTTACAACTTGGTATTTAAAGTTTGAAAATATAATTCAACAATATACCCTTAAAAACAATATTCAACAATATACTCTGGTGGCATAGTGGTTAAGAGATTGGGTGCTAACCATAAAAGTCGGCAGTTTGAACCCCCCAGCCGCTCCTTGGAAACCCTATGGGGCATTTCTACTCTGTCCTATAGGGTCGTTATGAGTTGGAATGGACTCTACAGCAACAGCTTTTGTTTTGTTTTGTTTTGTTTTGTTATACTCTATAAGACACAAATCCCTGAAAAATGACTAGGTAAATACTAACCAAAATATATTAACACAAACAATTCATAATTTAAGACAAGAAACTTTCCACTAGCACAGGGCTTATTAACTTTGGCACCATTGGTATTTTGGGGTATTGTCCTGTGCAATGTTGGATGCTTACCAGCATCCCTTGCTTTTACCCACCTTAGATGCCAGCTGTACGGCCACCTAATTGTAACAACTAAATATGTCTTGAGACATTTCCAAATGTCCCTTGGGGTAGGGGAATCACCACCCATTAAGAACAACTGTCTAGAGTAATATTCCTGGCCTTTCTAGGCCAGTTTTCAAGTTAGAATTGACTTGACAGCAAATGGGTTTTGGATAGAAGATGAACAGCTTCTCTGATTGGAGAGTTTGGTAGAAGGAACTGGGCTTTCTAGGTTCACCTCCACCTTTTCTTTTAAAATCAGCCTGCCTGCCTTTTCCAGAGAGTATTCTTTTTGATGTTCTACACCATATTTATATTGGTTTTGCCAATGCTACTTATGATTGAATGGGGAACTTAATTCAGGGGTATACTATAAAATAAGCCCATTTGGCTAACATATTAAGGTATATTCTCTGACAAAATCTTTATCAACAAGAAACATCATATTTTGATTCCCATATATCTGACTACCAAGTCTACTCTCATTTGATCCCAACTCACTGAAAACGAGTGTTTGTAATGTCATAACCATCCCCTCAAAAAAGAGTTACTTCATTAATATCATTATTGATAATCTTAAAAATGAGGAAACTTCAGTTTTGAAGATTAAGAAGGTGCCAAAAATAATCTAGTAGTAAAAATGAGAGATATGATTCAAATATAGTCCTGTCTGCTTCCAGAGCCCATTCTTTTACAATTATTCTAAATCTGATTTTGTCACTCTCTTGTTTAAAATCATTAAGTAGTTCCTTTCAACAATATTTCATCTGTTCGTTCATTCAAATGTTTAAGTGCCTATTATATGCCATCCTCTGGGTCTGAAACAATGAATAAGATAGCCACAGCCCCTGTTCTAATGGATCTTATGGTACAGTGTGAGAAACAAAAAAAAGTAGCAGCTAAAAAAAATGTTAGACTGAAGTAGATGGTGAATACATACATAAAAGGCACATAACCTCTACTTGGAAGTTGAGAGAAAGATCTGTAGAAGTGATATTAACTAATGGGCCGACAAGGGTGAAGGCAAAGGGAATAGTGTATGCAAAGTATATGCAAGGACCCCAAAGTGTGAGAGAAGATAACATGTTACTTCATTCTGATGAGAACAAGAGTACGAGAAATTTGGTAAGGGATTAGGCAAGGGAGAGAAACAGGGATTATACTGTTGCTGTTAGATGCTGAGAAGTCAATTACGACTCATAGCAACCCTATATGACAGAGTAGAACTGCCCCATAGGTCTAGGCTGAAATCTTTACAGGAGCAGATCACCAGGTCTTTTCTCCCCCAAAGTGGCTGGTGGGTTTGAACCACCAACCATTCAGTTAGCAGTTGAGTGCTTAACCATTGCACCATCAAGGATCCTTGGTACAAAATTAAGTAATTTATGAAACATATTGGGAGTTTAAACTTAAACTCTAGAAGACAGGAAGCCATTAAATGCATTATAATTGCATTAAAAAAAATCTATCAAGGGAGTTCCGGCAAAATGGCGCTCTAGGTAGAAGCACCATGCCGTCCCTCCACAGCAAAGATCCAAAAAACTAAGCCGAACAGAGAATACAACAATCCTGAAACCCTAAAACATCAAATGAAGAGATAAAGAACTCAGCCAAGCACCAAATGGAGTGAGAAAACTGACAGAGAACGGAGAGTGAGGAGAGATTCATGCAGAGGTCCCCTACCAGCTAATGCAGTGCGGATCCGCCATCTAGGACTCCTATCGGAGACCAGCAAACAGAGGGTACGAGAAAGCAGCTTCATGGAGCGTCCAGTGGGAGACAAAACAACCGGTAATTTCTGATATCTGCTTTCCCACCCCCCACCCTTCTTCACCCCTACTCGGCATCCTCTGCTTCCCGTGGCCACAATCTCTTGACCGGGAAACACCAGCTGCTTGGATTCCACACACCCAAACAGGCCGGCTCTCTGAGTGCCATTTGTTGTCTGCTGGTGTTGCTTTTATCCGCTTCTTTTGATTTCTTCCTTACCTCTCACCACCTCCCCCTCTTTTTGCTCAAATACCTGGCGTCTTGTGCCATCTTTGCTTCTTCCTGAGGGGCTGCAGAGCTCTGGTAATTTGTGATATATGCTTCCCCACTCCCTACCCTTCTTCACCCACACTCGGTCCCCTCTGCTTTCCACAGACACAGTCTCTAGTCTGAGAAACACCAGCCCGCACTAGCTAGCTCTCTGAGTGCCATTTGTTGGCTGCTAGTGTTGCTTTTTTATCTGGTTCTTTTGATTTTTTCCTTACCTATCACCACCTCCCCCACCTTTCGCTCAAGTACCTGGCTCCGTGTGCCATCTTTGCTACTTCCTGAGGGGCTGTGGAGCTCTGCTCGAGTGTGGAGCTGCTTCCCGGCCTGGGCTGCCACGCTGGTGGGATCCCAGGGCTTTTGTTCGTTTGTTTGTTTTGAATTGTTTGGTTTTTTTTTTTCTTTTTCTTGAGTTGGGAACCCTTTCTTGCCAGGCAGTGCTGCATGGCAAAGAGACTTTACCTTCAGCTTGCAGAGACAAGCAGAGGGATCTCTGAGTGCATTTTTTTGTGCATTGGTTTTTTTTTTTTTTTCTGTTTTTTTGGGGGCCTTTCTTGTTCTTTTTTGTTGTTGTTTAATATGTTTTGTTTTCTTTTCCCTCTTTTTCTCTTTCTTCATTGCTAAGTTTCTCATCTCCCTGTAACTTCCTTCTCTTTCTGTTCCCTGAATACCGGGTGTTCTATACCTCTACACCTTCTAGCCAGGCTGTACTGCAACACCTGAGAGCGACTTCCCCAGAACTCATAGTTGCATCAGTGGGATCCCTGGGAACTTTGTGGTTCTTTAACCTTTCCGATTTTTATTTATTCAATCTTTTCTCTTTTCTTCCTCTTCCCGTTTTTCTCCATTTCATAGTCTCCCATCTCTCCACTCCAATTGCAAATACCCCTAGCATTCTTTTTTGTTTGTTTGTATGTTATTGCCTTCTGTTCCTCTCTCCTCTCTCCCATTACCATCTTACCTCCACACATAACAATCTCCCAACTACATCCTGCCTACCTGCACCATGCACTTGACATCACACAACCAAGCAGCACAGGCACGGCCTACTGGAAACTGCCCTGCACTGATTACTGAACCGCTCTGGTGGGTGTAGTAAGTGCCACAAACAACCCATCCCAGTAACTCCTCTTCAGCTAGACCTGCACTGCTGTACCATATCTGAGTGACTGACCCTGCCAACTGGAGAAGGAGGTGAAAAGTATTGTGCCCCCAGATGAGCAAACAACAAAGAACACACAGTCCACCTGCTCAGACATAGTCAATTTTTTTTTAAAAAAAAAGGGGACAAAACAAACAAATCTACAATCAATAAATGAGAAAAATAACTACTGAATGCCCCGAAGACAGCAGACAATATCAAATCATTTACAAAAATAGGACAGGACGATTCCACAATAAAAACACCAGATGACTCTCCAGTGGAAGAAAATGCACAAGAACTACCTGATAGGGAATTCAAATCTCTAATACTCAGAATTCTCCAAGAGCTGAGGCAAAAATCTGACAAAAATGAGGAAGAAATAGACAAATTCATGGAAAATACAGACAAAAAATTGGAAGAATTCAGGAAAATAACGCAGGAGCAAAATGCCAAAAGAAATTCACAACTAGAAATCCTACAAAGACAACAATTAGAAATCCAAAAGATAAACAACAAGATTTCAGAAATGGACGGTGTCATAGAAGGGCTGAGAAGCAGATTTGAAATGGTGGAAGACAGGATCAGTAGAATTGAAGACAAAACACTTGGATACAACTCTGTTTCAGGAAAACTCAGAAAAAAGAACAAAGAAAAATGAAGAGACACTGAGAGTTATATGGGATACAATCAAAAGCATATATTTGCAAGTGATTGGAATTCCAGAACAGGGACAGAAAACAGAAAAGACAGAAAGGATCATCGAGGAACTGCTGACAGAAAACTTGCCCAATATCATGAAAGATGAAAAGCTGGTCATCCAAGAAGCTCAACAAACCCCATATAGAAGAGACCCCAAAAGAAAATTACCAAGGCATATCATATTCACACTCGTCAAAACCAAAGACAAACAAAGAATCCTGAGAGCAGCTTGTGAAAAACAAGAAGTCACATACAGAGGAGAAACAATAAGACTAAGCTCAGATTATTCGGCAGAAACCATGCAGGCAAGAAGGTAGTAGGATGACATATATAAAATCTTGAAAGAAAAAAATTTCCAGCCAAGAATAATATAGCCTGCAAAACTCTCGTTCAAATTTGATGGTGAAATTAGGTCATTTCCAGATAAGCAGAAATTAAGGGAATATGTAAAAGTCAAACGAAACTTACAAGAATTATTAAAGGGAGTTCTTCGATCTAAGGACAAACAGCTTCAGCTCACAGGCAGAACCAAGGACGCAGGATCGTACGAGCCAGATACCAATCTAGGAAATGAACTCTCGAGGACTATCCAAAACCAATACAACAGGGCATCAGAGCCGTTAATCAGCAAATGACAACAACATCAAAACAATAAAAGACGGAATAAATGGCATAGGTATAGAACCTTCTAATGGAGAGGAAGGCAAGGCAATACCAAGTAATGGTAGACTGCTTCAAACTTAGAAAGATAAGGGTGAAACTCATGGTAACCACAAAGAAAGTTAACAAACATATTCATAAAAAAAAAAGAGGAAAAACATAAAGTCTCAACAAAAACAAAAGAAATGAAAAAAAAATCCACAAACAAAAGTAACTCAGCACAAGAGAGTAAGAAGAACAAAGAAAACGTCAGCACCACAAAGAAAATCACTACAAAATGACAGCAACAAACTCACATCGATCAATAATTACACTGAATGTAAATGGACTCAATGCACCCATGAAGAGACGGAGAGTGACAGAATGGATAAGAAAACACGATCCATCAATATGTTGTCTACAAGAGACACACCTTAGAAACAAAGATGTGAATTTATTAAAACTCAAAGGTGGGAAAAATATATATCAAGCTAACAACTACTAAAAAAGAGCAGGAGAGGCAATTCTAATCTCAGATAAAATAGACTTTAAAGCGAAATCTACCATAAAAAACAAAGAAGGACACTATATAAAGATTAAGGGGACGATCCATCATGAAGACATAACCATAATAAACATCTACGCACCCAATGACAGGGCTCCAAATACATAAAACAAACTCTAATGACATGGAAAACAGGAACTGAGAGTTCCACAATAATAGTAGGAGACTTCAACACACCACTCTCAGTAAAGGACAGAACAACTAAGAAGAAACTCAGCAAAGATACAGAAGAATGAAACGGCACAATCAGCCAACTTGACTTCATAGACATATACAGAACACTTCCTCCAAACACTGCAAAGTATACATTCTTTTCCAATGCACGTGGAATGTTCTCCAGAATAGACCACATCTTAGGCCACAGAGCAATCCTCAACAAGACCCAAAACACTGAGATAATTCAAAGTGTCTTCTCTGACCACAATGCCATCAAGGTAGAAATTAACAATAGAAAGAGCAAGGAAAGAAATTAAATTACATGGAAACTGAATAATACCCTGCTTACACATCACTGGCTAATAGAAGAAATCAGAGATGGAATCCAAAAATTCCTAGAATCAAATGAGAATGAAAACACATCATACCAAAACCTTTGGGACACAGCAAAGGCAGTCCTCAGAGGAAAATTTATAGCAACAGATGCACATATCAAATAGTAGAAAGGGACAAAATCAAAATATTAACTACAGAACTGAAACAAATACAAAGAAAACAGCAAAAAAAACCCACAACCACCAGAAGAAAGGAAATAGTAAAGATCAGAGCAGAAATAAATGAAATATAGAACAGAAAAACAATAGAAAGAATTAAAAAAACCAAAAGCTGGTTCTTTGAAAGAATCAACAAAATCGAGAAACCACTGGCCAGACTGACAAAGAAAAACAGGAGAAGACACAAAGAACCCAAATAAGAAATGAAATGGGGGACATTACAACAGACCCAACTGAAATAAAAAGCATTATAACAGAATATTATGAAAAACTATACTCTAACAAATTTGAAAACCTAGAGGAAATGTGTAAATTTCTAGAAACACACAGCCTACCCAAACTACAGCAAAGTGATGTTGAAAAACTGAACAGACCCATAACAAGAGAAAAGATTAAAAAGGTAACTAAAAAAACTCCCAACAAAAAAAAAGCCCTGGCCCAGGTGGCTTCACTGGAGAATTCTACAAAACATTTACAGAAGAGCTTGTACCAGTATTCCTCAAGCTATTTCAGAGCATAGAAGAGGAAGCAACACTTCCACATTCATTCTATGAAGCCAGCATAATGCTGATACCAAAACCAGGAAAAGATGTCACAAAAACAGAAAATTACAGACCAATATCTCTCATGAATATAGATGCAAAAATTCTGAACAAAATTCTAGCCAATAGAATTCAGCATCATATCAAAAAAATAATACACCATGACCAAGTAGGATTCATGCCAGGTATGCAAGGATGGTTCAACATTAGAAAATCAATCAACATAATCCACCACATAAACAAAAGGAAACAAAAGAATCACATGATCATCTCAATTGATGCAGAAAAGGCATTTGACAAAGTCCAACACCCATTCCTGATAAAAACTCTCAATAAAATAGGTATAGAAGAGAAATTTCTCTACATAATAAAGGGCATCTATGCAAAATTAATGGCCAACATCATTCTTAATGGAGAGAGGCTGAAAACATTCCCCGTGAGAACAGGAACAAGACAAAGATGCCTTTTATCACCACTCCTATTTAACATTGTGCTGGAAGTTCTAGCTAGAGCAATAAGGCAAGAAAAAGAACTAAAGGGCAACCAAATTGGTAATGAAAAAGTTAAACTGTCCATTTGCAGATGATATGATACTATACACAGAAAACCCTAAAGACTCCATGAGAAATCTACCGGAACTAACAGAAAGACTCAGCAGAGTAGCAGGATACAAGATAAACATTCAAAAATCAGTTGGATTCCTATATACCAATAAGGAGTACGATGAAAAGGAAATCAGGAAAACAATACCATTTTCAATAGCCCCTAAAAAGATAAAACACTTAGGAATAAATCTGACCAGGGATGTAAAAGACCTATACAAAGAAAACTACAAAACACTACTGCATGAAACCCAAAGGGATCTACATAAATGCAAAAACATACCATGCTCATGGATAGGCAGACTCAACATTGTGAAAATGTCAATTCTACCCAAAGCAATTTACAAATACAATGCAATCCCGATCCAAATACCAACAACATTCTTCAAAGAGATGGAAAAACTAATCATTAACTATATGGATAGGGAAGAAGCCCTGAATAAGTAAAGCACTACTGAAGAAGAAGAATAAAGTTGGAGGACTCACACTACCTGACTTCAGAACCTACTATACAGCTACAGTAGTCAAAACAGCCTGGTACTGGTACAACAGATACATTGAACAATGGAACAGAATTGAGAACCCAGATGTAAATCCATCCACCTACGGTCACCTGATCTTCGACAAGGGCCCAAAGTCCATCAAATGGGGAAAAGACAGTCTTTTTAACAAATGGTGCTGGCAAAACTGGATATCCATCTGCAAAAAAATCAAACAGGACCCATACCTCACACCGTATATAAAAGCTACTTCAAAATGGATCAAAGACCTGAATATAAAGCCTAAAACTATAAAGTTCATAGAAGAAAAAATAGTACCAACACTTCAGGCCTTAATACATGGCATTAACAGGGTACAAACCATAACCATCAACGCACAAACCCCAATAGATAAGCTAGATAACTGGGATCTTCTAAAAATCAAACACCTATGCTCTTCAAAAGACTTCACCAAAAGAGTGAAAAGAGAACCTACAGACTGGGAAAACATTTTTGGACAGTACAAGTCACACAAAGGTCTAATCTCCATAATCTACAAGAAAATCCAACACCTCTACAACAAAAAGACAAATAATCCTATTAAAAAATGGGCAAAAGAAATGAACAGACACTTCACCAAAGAAGACTTCCAAACGGCCAACAGATACATGAGGAAATGCTCGTGATCACTAGCCATTAGAGAAATGCAAATTAAAACCACAATGAGATACCATCTCACGCCAGCATTAATGGCACAAATCAAAAACACTGGAAATAACAAATGTTGGAGAGGCTGCGGGGAGATGGGAACTCTTATGCACTGCTGGTGGGAATGCAAAATGATACAACCGTTTTGGAAAATGATATGGCACTTCCTCAGAAAGCTAGAAATAGACATACCATTCGATCCAGCAATCCCACTCCTAGGAATATATCCTAGAGAAATAAGAGTCGTCACTCGAATAGACATATGCACACCTATGTTCATGGCAGCATTGTTCACCATAGCAAAATGATGGAAACAACCTAGATGCCCATCAACAGATGAATGGATAAACAAACTATGGTACATACACACAATGGAGTACTATGCAACGAGAAAGAACAACAATGAATCTGTGAATCATCACATAACATGGATGAAACTGGAGGACATTATGCTGAGTGAAATAAGTCAATCACAAAAGGACAAATATTGTATGAGACCTCTATTGTAAAAACCCATGAAAAAGTTCTCACACAAAATGTAACAATCTTTGTTGCTTACCAGGGATGGGAGGGGTGCGGGGGAAATACTAAATAGGCAATAGATAAGTGGTATCTTGGGTGAAGTGTGAGAGAGTACACAATACAGGGGAAACTAGCATAACTTGTACAAGGAGAGGTCATGGAAGCCCCATAGACACATCCAAACTCCCTGAGGGACTGAATCGCTGGGCGGAGGGCTGTGGGGACCATGGTCTCAGGGAACATCTAGCTCAATTGCCATGACACAGCTTATAAAGACAATGCTCCACATTCTACCTTGGTGAGTAGTGTCTGGGGTCTTAAAAGCCTGCGAGCGGCCATCTAAGATACTCCACTGGTCTCATCCCTTCGGGAGCAAGGGAGAATGAAGAGAACAGGATACAAGGAAAAGATTAGTCTGAAGGACTAACTGTCCACAGCTACCAAGGCCTCCACCGGACTGAGTCTAGTACGGCTAGATGGTGTCCCGCTACCACCACTGACTGCTCTCACCAGGATCACAACAGAGGGTTCTGGACAGAGCTGGAGAAGGATGTAGAACATAATTCTAACTCACAAAAAAAAAAAGACCAGATTTACTGGCCTAAAGGAGACTGGGGAAATCCCGAGAGTATGGACCCCAGACACCCTTTTAGCTCATTGGTGAAGTTATCTCCGAGGTTCACCATTCAGCCTGGGCGTGGACAGCCCCGTAAAACCAAATGAGACTAACGAGGTACAGTAGTCCAGTGACAAGGGCCAGAAGGCAGAAGGGGACAAGGAAGCTGGTGATAGGGAACCCAAGGTTGAGTATGGATATTGTTGATGTGTTGTGAGATTGTTAACCACTGTCATAGGGCAACATTTGTAGTAACTGTTAAATGAGAAACTATTTTGTTCTGTAAGCCTTCATCTTAAGTGAGAATAACAGCACAATTGGAAGAGCGTAGTCAATGTCACTGAACTGTGTTTGTAGAAATTTTTGAAGTGGTGTATCTTTGGCTATGTGTATTTTCACCAAAAACAAAGTCGAGGAGTTAGACAATATGTGTACTACCGTTTCATGGGAAACTACTTGTTCTGTAAGCCTTCACCAGAAGTACAAAAAAAAAAGCTGGGAAAAAGAAAAGAATCTATCAATCTAAGGTAAGAGAGAGGAAAAAAGGCAGCAAGAAGCCCAGCTAGAAAGCTGCTCCATTATCTGGAAGAGAGGTAAAGGAGCCTGAACAGAGTGGTAGCAGTGAAAAAAAGAGACATGGAAAGAATTTCAACATGCTTAGGAAGTAGAATCAAGAAGCCTTGGGAGGAAGGGGTCAAAGAGTGAAGAATGATACCCAGGTTTGTGGGTGTATGGTGCCACCATCTATGCAGATGGAGAATATAGGAGGAGGATTGGGTGGGGGAGAGAAGGGACATTAGGGGAAAGCTAGAATCTCATGGCTTTGGTCTTAGGTTAAGCTTTAATTGTCTTTGGGACATTTAAGAATATGACAGGTAGTAGTGGTATATTCATTTTCATTCAACAACTATTCATTGAGCTGCTGCTATATATCATGCTCTATGCCAAGCACCATACGTGCAGTATAGATTTATGCATGTATTTTATCTGCCCTCATGAAACTTACTATTCGGGAATGTGTAAGTAGAACAACTAATTACAAGTGCACTGATGAATGCTCTAAAATGGGAAGTACAAAAAGAAGCAGAGGGTGTAAACGAATTTGAAGATCAAGAAGGCCTCCTTAAAAATTTGATAAGAAACAAAAATTATCTAACGGCTCAGATAGATGACTGATCTATAAATAAATGTCAGGCCTACTTGTCTAGTTTTATTTTAAATTTACTTTCATAACGTGATGTATCAAACTACTGAAATGTTAAGCTTTAAGACAGATACTATATTTCTTAAGGCTGGTGACCAGAATCCCAAAGGTGTGTGTGTACACTAATTTACTCTTTGCTATTTACTAATCTAGGTTTTTATGCATCAAATATGTTCCTGAGTGACTTCTATGAGCCAGTAGTACAGTTTTGATGGAGTATCAGGGATTTTATATAAGTAGTGGGAGAAAAGATTGACTGAAGCTACATTATTGGGGTTTTGATTTAGAATTTAAGTAGCTGACCTTGATTAGATAGACATTGTAAAGCTATGGAAGGTTTATGAGCTGGCAATTGTCATGGTTGTAGCTCTGCCTTAGGAAGATTAATTTGCAAAGAGCTTCCCTGCCAGCACATGCCAGTATTAAGGTATTTTAATGTGTTTTAGATCTGTACCCATCTCACATTATTGTCTAATGTTGTTTTAGTTGCACGTGGCCTAGTATTTTAAGCATAAATTAGTCTTCTATATTCCTTACAGACTGATCATTGATTTCAGAAAATACATTAATTGTGCTTATTATGAGGGCAAAAATTAAATTCTACTATCAATATTCATGTGGTGGTGTAATCATAAAATACAGCAAGGAGTATAATTAAAGGGACTATAAAATTTCCAAACTTTCCCTCCCCTACCCAATGTTAGTTAGAATATCAGAGCAAAATAAGACTTCTCTTTGCTGTTTCCTCTCTCAGCTAGTTAGCTAGAATTCCTCTGTTAAGAAATCTGCATGCAGACCTTATACTCAGTTACAGCACCTCTGTGACAGATCAGGGGATGATAGGAAAGGGAAAGAATGTGCGGTTTCCCACATACAGTATACAAACGAATGACTTTCAGGGTTTGATGCTTAAGAAGCCCAGTTTAGAGTCTTAAAGGCTTATGCGTGGTGCTGAAGGTCATAAAGCACAGTAAGTCATTAGCAACAAACAAGGATCTGAGCGCTGTCAGACAAGAGTGGCAGCAGGTGTACTCTCTCAATACCACGTGAGTAAGGTGGACAAAGCATGAACACAGTATGAACAGTGGGATGGTATAGGTGGAAGAGATGAATCATATAAAACCTCCATGAAACCCTTGCTCTCTAAACAGACCAAATTTGACCCTTCCTGAACTTCACCCCATAGCAATATAGGACACTTTAGGGCGACTTAAATCTCTTAACCTCCTGTGTTCTTCATTTAATTACCCAGGACACTGTGTGTCCTGTTTATAGGAAAATTGGTTATCTAACCATGGAATTAGGATGCTTTCTATTTTTGTCACCTGTCTGATTTATTTAAATTTTATACAATGAACTTACGCTTCTTTAATAAACAGGATAATTAATGTATTTAAGATTCTCTCTCTCACTTAGCATATATGAATATTTCAACAGACTCCAAATTATCTACAAGTCTTTTAAGGCTATTATAATGTTAATAAATTCCTAGGGAATTACATATTATCTTTTTAATAGTTTAAAATCATAACCTGGACAGAGTCTGCTATGGCTAATATAAATGAAGTAACAAGCACCTTGGAGGCATTATTAATAGATTTTTTTTTCTTGAGGAGAAAAAGAAGAAAAACGTCACAGGAAAAAATTGAATGGTATTCTGCATAATCATCCAGTTATTAGTATTGGAACTATTCATTTGATTGAAAACTCTAAAATTCTATCTGTGTTCTAAGATATGATCAATTATGTGGGTGCACAGAGACCTGGCCAAACTGCAATGCAACAGTTACTAGACAATAAATTCAAAATAGATTAATAGAAATGGACTATTTTCAGAAGACACATAAGGAACAGCGTAGGAGCCCTGGTGGGTACAGTGGTTAAAGCACTCAGCTGCTAACCGAAAGGTTGGTGGTTCGAACCCACCAGCCACTTAGCAGGAGAAAGATGTGGCAGTCTGCTTCTGTAGAGATTTACAGTCTTGGAAACCCTGTGGGGCAGTTCTACTCTGTCCTATAGGGTCACTATGAGTTAGAATCGACTCAACAGCAGAGTTTGGTTTTTTTGGTAGAGAAGAGAATGGCAACAGTATACAGTTGATACACTCACAATATTAAGAGCTAATATTTTTAGTAAACTTAAAAAGTTCTAATCATTGTTCTCAGCATAGCTTTTATACATCATCTTATTTAATCTTTACTACAACGATATGAAATTGTTATTACCCTCCCTCATTTTTTAGACGTAGAAACTGAGGCTTAGAATTAATGAATAACTTGCCCAAAGGTGTCTAGATAGTTATGGGGTAGAGAAGGGATTTGAACTAAGCTCTATGTAATTCTTGAGCCCATTATCTAAACCACTATTACCACTATTATTTATATGGAGTGTTGGTGGGTAAAAAATGTAAGTTTTATTTACCATTATTTAAGATAAAAATTTATTCATAACTAACTTAGTGAAATTTCAATGCCTGATAAATTGAATATCTAAAAAGAGCTGATGAAATATTGAGTAGACTCTTTATAATTTATATGTTCACTTATAAATTTATACATAAATCAATCATTTGCTTTGCTGCTTTGCTCAACTCATTCATATTTCCTGAGTGACTTTCCCTGGTGTTCCAAAATTCTTCTATTTCTTGTAGTTCTTAACCTTTCTTTAGAAACAGACCTCTTTTGAAAGTTGTATAAGGCTCTGGCTCTTCTATATTGATCCTTAATTTTATATGCAAACAGAGAACACAAGTATTTAGACTATTTCAGGTGGTTCTGGTCCCCAGAAAGTAGGTGACCATACACCCCGGTTTGCCCTAGGCAGTCCCAGTTTATGGCCATTGCCAGGGTTCCAACTGGCTGTCAGTAGTGCCCTGGTTAGGGCAATAAATCACAAGGACTCCCTACCTACCTTCATGAAAGTGAGAAGATAAGTACCTGAAATTATCATCCTTGCTGCTAGACTCTTCTTCAGATCATTCTTCCATTCTGTCAATTTCCTGACTATCTTAATTGATCTCTATGTTTCCCCAGTGTGAATATAGTTATGAAAATTCGTTATTTGTAATCAAAGCCTGGCACTAAATTGGATACTGTCATGGTTTGAACTACGTTCCCCAAAAAATGTGTGTATCAATTTGGCTGGGCCATGACTCCCAGAATTGTGTGGTTGGCCTGCATTTTGTGATTGTAATTTTATGTTAAAGAGGATTAGGGTGGGAGTGTAACACCACCTTTACCCAGGTCACATCCAATGTAAAGGGAGTTTCCCTGGGATGTGGCCTGCACCACCTTTTATCTCTCAAGGGACAAAAGGAAAGGGAAGCAAGCAGAGAGTTGGGGACCTCATACCATCAAGAAAGCAGTGCTGGGAGCAGAGCGCATCCTTTGGACTGGGGTCCCTGCGCAGAGAAGCTCCGAGTCTGGGGGAACACCAAAGAGAAGAAGGCCGACAGAGAGAAAAAGCCTTCCCCTGGAGCTGATGCCCTGAATTTGGACTTTCAGCCTACTTTGACTGTGAGGAAATAAACTTCTCTTAGTTAAAACCATCCACTTGTGGTATTTCTGTTATAGCAGCACTAGATGCCTAAGACAGATACTCAAGAGTTGATAATACTATTTTTTACCTCAAAAAATGACATTACTTCCCACATACCAATGAGCCTAACATTGCTAAACTTTGCCGAAACCTAACATTCGGTCAGGAGGCTACTGGGAGAGCCCATACTTGATTTAAGCTTTAGTACTCAGGAACAATGTTAAGGAAAGAGGTTATTTTATTCTACCCAATCTATTTCTTCTATTCAGAACTACTTCAAAACCATTTCCAAACCCTTTTGTTCCCATTCTCCCCACGCCCCCATAAACACACCCACTCTCCCTCATTTCTTTTGAAGAATTACTTCTCCCATACCACTCATATCCTTGTCACTCCTGTGCGGTTCCTAAGCATTCTAGCATACCCACAAACCATTATTATACCCTCTAATTGTCCCAGAGGTTGGGCTTATGTCTCTCTCTTTGTTGTGAGAGTACTGAACCATAATAATGCAAGCCTGGAGCTGTCTGCATCCATTTCCTCCATGCTACAAACTTCATATACGAATAGGCTGTCTGCAACAGAATATAAGGCCTGCATGTAGAGAGGACAGCGAGAGACAAAGATAGAGGGAGAGCACATTTTTCAAGCCCTATATCTGTTGATGGAACCTCTGGATGGTGCAGTTAACACATTCAGTCCAAAGGTTGGAGGTTGGAGTCCACCCAGAGACTCCTTGAAAGAAAGGCCTGTGATTATTTCCAAAAGATCACAACCACTGAAAACCCTCTGCAGCACAGTTCTACTGTGACACACATGGGGTTGCCATGAGTCGGAATCAACTGAATGGCAACTGGTTCGATTTTCGTTTTGGTTATGTGTGATGGTTCTGAAGGGCTGCTCCATACCTGTCTATTCAAGTTACAGGAGCCAATAAATTACCTTGTTCCCTGAATAGGTCTCAATTGGATTTGTCACTTTTTAACACAAAGAAGGGGAAAGGAGGAGGAGAATATTTCAATTCCACTAAAGATGATTGCAATCTTCCTGGCCAATAGTGGTAGTTTAATAACATAGCTGTCTGCCTGACATACAAATAGCCATAACCATAAAAGCCATTAAGAAATATGTTGGTTTCAAATTAAAAACTGCAGCAGAAACCCATGAATTTTCTCTCATTGTAAGAAAATAGTATTAGCTATTCTTCTTCCCCATCTGTACATTCCTGAGTATTTCAACCCAATAAAGATTCCGTGAGTCCCTCCACATCTCAGAGAACCAGGACTTCAAACCAGTTCATTCCGGTTCAAACCCCTGCTGAGAATTTGCATTTATAATAAGTTCTCAGCTGTGAATCTGCATTTCCACCCCCAGATATACTGAATCAGAATCTATAGTTTAACGAGATCCCCAGGTGATTCTTACGTATAACTTCCTGGGACCTTACTAGAAATGCAAATTATCAGCAGAGGTTAGAACCAAAACAAACCAGTTCGAAGCCCTGCAGAGAACTGAAACAGCTAAATACTCAGTGATTCCATCCTCACCTCAGGTTGCATCATTACCCAGGTAGCCCTTTAATTTGCTCTAATACTCACAGTAATAGGATATGGGAAGGTATCAAGGGACCTTGGAATCATCAGCTAGAGTGCCTTAGAATAAAATGTTTTAATCAGGGTTGCATGTGTCAGAAATAACCTGAGAAGAACTGTTAGAGTATACACTTTTCAGGTTCTACTCCAGACTTCTGTAATCGTGGGCATAGGCATGTTGGCAAACTTCCCTGAGTGATTTTGATGTTTACCCTTGGTTAAGAACACTGTCCATATATTAATTGATTGCCTCTGTGCACGTGCTCCAAGAAAGATTAAAATAAACTCTTCTGTGGAACCAAGGGCATTTTACAAAGCAGTTGATTATCTAGGGGCTAGAACATTGTAAGCACTCAGTAAATGTATCTTATATAAATGAATCGATGAGTTGTATGTCATCTATCCACCACAAGCTAATTACAGTATGCTGTGAATTTTGTTTGCACAAGCAAACAAAGGAATTCTTGGTGTTGTCATGTATTTCCTTAAAATCTAACATTGGCTGCCGAATATGGGATTTTCCTCTCAAACCATTTTGCATCAACAGAACACATCACTCTAAGACACGTTCTAATTCAACCTATGTTTAACTATCCAGGATGGATGATGCAAGGGGTAAGTAATTAGTGGGGCAGGGTCCAGGATGAGACAGGGAGCTTAAAGCTATAGGACAAAGTTGGAGTCTTTAAGGAACTTTCACTTATGCATTGCTTGTGCCTGAATGTTGCAGATCTGATCTTGTCTGGATGTGTTCCACAAGACCAAGGACAAAAGGCAGGGTGTTTCTTCACCAAAGCTTCAATGCTTAGACAGAGAGTGATGTCTGAACTATTCCAAGAGAGGAGGTCAAATCTGACCAAATTTAGAGAAGCATGTGGTGGTAGATGAAATAATGCCCCCCACCCCAAAGACGTCCGTGTCTCAGTCCCCTGAACCTGTTAATACGTAAATGTACATGGCAAAAGGAACACTGCAGGTGTAATTAAGTTAAGGCTCTTGAGATGGGGAGAGTAGTCTGGATTATCCAGGTGGGCCCAATGTAATCACAAGGGTACTTATAAGAGGAAGGCAAAAGGGTAAAAGTCAGAAAAGGAGACTGTAGGAGAGATTTAGAGCTTAGAGTGATGTGCTTTGAAGATGGAAGAAGCAGCCCCAAACCACGGAATGCAGGTGACCTCTAGAAGCTGGAAAAGAAAAGGAAATAAATGATTCCCTAAAGCCTCCAGAAGGAATGCAACCTGCCAACACCTTGATTTTAGCCTAGTGAGACTCATTTCAGACTTTGGACCTCCAGAACTATAAGATTAATAGATTTGTATTGTTTTAAGACACTAAATTTTTGGTGAAAAACAGGTGAAATTGTGCACTACGGGTTAATAAGTAAGCACAAGTAAACCTGCTCGTACGTTGCTTACAATGAGTAATCCGTCCCTGCAAGACTGCATTACAGAAGATAAAGTGTTCACCCAACCAGAGGTGGAGGCTTAAAATTTGATACTCCAAGGGGAAGAAAGCTTAAACCTGACTTCATCAGGACCACCAAAGTGACTTTATCATCCAAACTGGGACATTCTGAAAACGAATGGGGCACTGATAATAATAATGCCACAGAAGCAGGCATAAACCAGGCTGCCCCAGGCAAATCAGGATATATGGTTATGCTACCTAAAATGAATGTGGCGAACACACTGGTTTTGGGGTCAGAAAGGCTTGCGTTCAAATCCTGCCTCTGTCACGGCAGGCTTGTGGGCACTTTAGCCCTTGGAGATTTCATCTACTCATTTTAAAGCTGCTGGGATAAAACTATCACAAATAGTTATTGTGGGGATCAAAAACTATAAAGACTATGTAAGCACTTACCAACAACAAAGCCCTATGTCAGTTAGATTCCTTTTTATTTATTGAAATCTGATTTTGTTAGAAGGAAGGCAGGAAGAAGGACCCCACAGAGATGAAGTGAGACAGAAAAAGACAAAAGGATGAAACGTGGCTAAGGCAGACTGAACATGGAGCATGAAGTTTAATTTTTATTTTATTTTTTGCTTGTGGTCAGCGGTAGCCTTTCTTGAAGGCAGAGGGCACCACCTAGAGGTACCATAGGTGCATTAGACTTTGTTGGCACAACTTCTGAATCAGTTGTAATAAGGGCATTTTGTAAGCATTTCCATCAAGGGAATTGATCATTGAGAAGCTGGCAGCCTGCCCAGCTCCACAAACTGGAGTGAACTCTGGCCCTACTCAGATCCATTTAAATATTATGCCACCGTCTTCAGAAAATGCTTCTCAGTAAATCTCTGATTTTACTTCCTTCGACTTTACTAGTTAGAGACTTGGATGCGAGCCTCAGCTCTCCTGCCAAGGAGCTGTGGGATCTTGAGGAATTCGCTTATACTTTGAAATGTGCTTCCCTAAAATGAAGGTGTAGCAGAGTCGTTAAGAGAAAGCACTGTGTAGTACAACTTGAACTCAACATCTGGCTCCACTAATTACCTTGGGAAAATTATTCACCCTCCAAAATCTTTGTTTCCTCAGCTGATAGCACCTATCTCATAAAGTTGTTACGGGGATTAAATAAGATGCTGCATGTAATGCACTTACCACACACACCTGGCTAATGGAATCTGGGCTTAACAGCTGATTATTTTCTGTTCCCATAGTCCCTCCTAGCCATAACTGTCTACAGTTAAAATAATTTAGTCTGAAACTAATGTAAGTGGGCTTTACCTAGCTTCTAAAATTTATGTGGTCATTGGCTTAACAGGAAACAAGTCCAGCTCCCTAAACTCAGAGTTCTAACTCATTTTTTTTTCCTCATTTGCTGGCTTAAAGATGTTGTTCTGCCAACTGCTCTTGTCCAGACCCATAGCTCTGCACCCGCAGGTTATCTATATAGCATTGAAGCAAACCTAATTAAAACAACTAAAAGAAAGCCAAGGAGAAGCCCTCTTGCCTCCAAATAATCTCAAATTAATCTCTTAATTCCACGCAGATTGGAATTTACAATGGAAATAAGTCCAGTGCCATGGATATTTTTAGTTCAGAATATCTAAGTGGACACATTGCTTTAGTGTTTGCATATGCTATATTTTAATCAAAAATAGTTATTTATAGAATACTCCAATTTTTTTAATGAAGTTATTTTTTTCAGTCTTGAAGTCCCTGGGTGGTAAAAACAGTTAACACACTTGGCTGCTAACCAAAAACTGGTGGTTCAAGTCCACCCAGAGAAGGCTTGGAAGAAAGGCCTGGCAATCTACTTTCAAAAAATCAGCCATTTAAAGTCCTGTGGAGCATAGTTCTACTCTGAAACACATGGAGTTGCCATGAGTCAGAATTAACTCAACGGTTATTTCAGTCATGAGATTAAATACATCAACCCTATGGAAAATATTCGGAGCATTCAGCATTTTAGCAAACCGCAACTAAATTCATGGATGACAAAAATAAAAAGCATAGATGTTTAAAGTTCATTCATAACCTCTCTGTATTACATAAGGAGAGCAAACGCACCATTCCAAAATGGATCCCTTGGTGGTTCTCCATTGAACAGTTCATTGCAGCAAATCATATGTATTGGATAGGATGGAAAATAAATGCAGAAGCCATGGATCTGGATATTTTAAAATATGCCAGTAGTAGGCACCACAAAGAGATCTTCCTAGATGTTTAGGAAAATTTTTCAGCTACATGCCATGAGGAGGCTGGCTTATACTGTACTTGTAAAATGCATGAGAAGATGTAATTTGGTGCTCAGCAGAATTCTGGAATCTCTGTGATACTGTTCTTATTTTTAAGCCTGGATTCTCAGAACACTCCTGGGATTCCAGTTCCCTGTATAAGAGCCTTTTGGACTGTTTAGAGAATGCTCAAATTCAATTATGCCTCCAAATAGCTATTCAGTGACTATTTCTGAAGGACAAAAAAATCCTGCAAAATCATTCTAAACAACTGGCTGATACAAAACATAAAATTCCTACCCTTCTGGTTTGTATTAGAATTGATATTACATCTTTTTAGCATATAATTTTCAGATTTTAACTGATGTCTGTCACAGCTTCAAAATGTACTTCACTTAAATGTCTCTACCCACAAAAAAAACAAACCAATCCATTGCCATTGAGTCCATTCCCACTCATAGCGACCCTACAGGACAGAGTAAAACTGCCCCATAGGGTTTCCAAGGCTGTAAATCTTTATAGAAGCAGACAGTCACATCTTTCTCCCCCATCCTTCTCCCACAGAGCAGCTGGTGGGATTGAACCTCCAATCTTTTGGTTAGCAGATGAGTGCCTAACCACTGCACCACCAGGGCTCCTATCAATTATAGGATCCCTAAGGAAGACATTATCACTGCTACCTTTTCAGCTTCAGCTTTATAAATAACATTGATTATCAAGAATATTATTGTTTCACACAGCATTACATGAAATTTTCTTTTAACTGAGCCATTGATGAGACACTTTTCCTCAAACATTTTTGTGATTCTTTTTAAATTTCTGTAGATTGTTCTATTACTTCCAAATACATTATAAAAAGTACATTCTTAAATGCTTAATTGATGTTTTACTTCCATTCGCCCATCACAAAAAAGGGGACTTTCATTTATCTTTGGTATTTCTTTCAGAGTATCTACATACATATTTTATCTTGGACACACTATGTGATGTCACCGCAGTGGAAGATTCAGAAATATTCATGGCCACACACTGGAGATCATTCTTGCCTCTAGAGTAAAGCTGATTTGAGTGCACCCTTCCCAATGCTTTATTGCTCATGAATTATCCTCATGGCTCACTCAGTGCCAAGACATTACATGTTCTCAAGCCAACGATCCTCATGAGGAAATAACCATTAACGGCAGTACAAATGCTGAGGAGATGACATCCCATTTCAACAATAAAACAGTTTTTTAGCAGGTCACATATTTTCTCAGAAGTACCAGAGAAACGTCCTGCAAGAGAAAGACTTGAGTAACAGAAACTTAAGCATGAGACCCAGCTTTAAGAATAAGGAGAATGATATGCCAGTTCCCCTCCCCCAACTTTTTAATTTAACTCCCTCCTTCAGTCTACTTATTCCTACAACAAGCCAAGAAATAGACTCCTTGTTGACTGAAACCTGACCTCATTTAAATGATAAATAAGGTCCAGCAAATGTCCTGACTACCTTCTAGAAAAACACTAGAACTATTAGTTTAATTAAAGAAAAAAAATGAGTGAATAAAAAATTTGCAGTTCCCCCAATGACATAACATGACATTCCACATGTTTACACTTACTTGTTCTACTCCTTATATCTTGAAATTTCTCTGTCATGTCCATGAGTAAACACTATCATCTCTTAAGACTCAGAACACTTGATATCTCTTCTAGAGATCCGTTTACTGACTGTCCATCCAGTTTTCTATCCCAGAGTAGAACCACTCATTCATGAATTTATAATCATAGCAGCTGTATTGTCTGATTACAGTAATACCTGTATATATTCCCTTTTTTCTCCAAATAGATTATAAACTCTTGAAAAGAAGTTTGTGGTCTTATTCATTTTTCTATCGTGGATTCTCACACAGTGCCTGGCAAAAAGGCAGCATTCCATAAACATACAACAGATTTTGCAAAGGTAAATGCAATGAAGTCAGGACAATGGGCAGAGAGATTTTCAGCATTTTAAACATATTTCCCAAAAGCCATAAAGCTGAAAACAGTTTAGAGGTCACCTACTTCTACCCTTTTGTGTTACCATAAGAAAATTGAGGTCAAGGGAATTTAAATGATTTGCTCAAGGGCTTCCTAATTTTTTTACCTACTTCCATTAAATTCACACTTCCTTTCCATTTGTGTTTACATTTCTTTAATCATTAAAATGATGTGGAAATGAAAATTGTTTGTCATTTTTCTAGAAATAAATAGTCCATTTTTTATTCAAATTCCTTTTTTGAGAGCTTACTGAGAGCAAGGTACTGAACTAATCCCAAAACTCAGGGAAGCTGTCATTATTTCGACTGAATAAGAATTGTGCTTTGGCTTGTATTCTTGTTTATGTTTCTATTCATTAAAATAGTAACTAACAAAAGTAACCTGGATATTTCTTCCAACTATGAGAACAGCTCATTACATCTGCAAATCAATCTCATTATGTTTACATGTAATACAGTAAAACCTGCAACAGCTAGAACCTGTGTAAGGCGGAAACCTGCCACAGAAGGAAAACTCAAATATTTTCCAGGTATAAAGAGTAATAGAAAAGTGGTAAGACTGTGCCCTGTCAAAGGTCAAAAACCTGTGAGACCTGAAAAATAAGGCAGTCTTGTTGAGTTCTGGCTCTCACAGGTTTCAGTGTAAATAGTATGGCCACTTATCATTGTGGAAAGAAGGAAGGAAGTAGGGAAGGAAGGGGGTAGAGAAGAAGGAAGGAAGGGAGGGAAGAAGGAAGGAAAGTTCTCTTTCTTAAAACAAAGGCCTAGCATAGAAATTTTAATTTTTGTTTTGTTTTTTTGCTTTTAATCTGTTTATTTTTTATTGTTATTTTCCTATTCCCCTACCTCCTAATTTATTTTTTTCTAGTAGAGATAATGGGTTATTATATTGTCACCAATGCTATTAAAAACCCATGTACTTTCTCCCCTATTTGGAACTTTAGAGTAAATATAATTACTTAATCTTACTGATGTTCATTGCTCTAGGGCAGTAGCTCATTTACATGTATATTTTCTCAAATAATTTTCTCATCTGAGATTTGGGGAGCAATTAGGTTATATTAGTTTAAATCAACAGATATTAAAATAACAATTACAGATGATATTGATGACAAGTCTTCTCTAAGAAACTTAAGTATTATTTATGTTGCTTAATCATCCCAGAGAGATGAGTCATTGTTTTCCAAAATCTGCAGTTTATAAATGGAAAAGGATATAAAAATAATAGAATGGACTTGGAGAAAATCACTTAAAAGAACATCGTCAAAGTAAGAAAAATAAACTTAAAATTGGTGACTTTTGTAATATGTACATTAAAGTGCATTAAACTGCCATAAAATTTATTGTATTTCTGTGTGAAATACGAGAATGATTAAAATGGAACAATAATTTCATAGCAAGTTCTCTTGAAATTATAAACATTTACTGTGTACCTGATAGGTCTTTTCTTTACTATATATTATGTACAAAATTACCCCCTTTGGGAAACCTGAAGGTCTATAAATCATTGTCACCCTTTTAAGACTACTTAAAACAGCTGGTTTAAATGTCCCTTGGTCACAAAATATAGTTGAGAAATCTATAATCAAATAAAAAAGATACATGCTAAAAACTAATGTCAATGAGAAATGGCACACTATTCCTATTCCATGTTAATCTCAATTTCCCTCTATCAAAACTAAAAGTACAAAAATGGTGCTCTAGGCAGAAGCACCACACCATCCCTCAACAGCAAAGATCCAAAAAACTAAGCCGAACAGAGAATAAAACAATTCTGAAACCCTAAAACATCAAATGAAGAGATAAAGAACTCAGCCGAGCACCAAATGGAGTGAGAATACTGAAACAGAACGGAGAGCGAGGAGAGATTCATGCAGAGGTCCCCTACCAGCTAACGCAGTGCAGATCCACCATCTTGGACTCCTATCGGAGACCAGCAAATGGCGGTACGAGAAAGCAGCCTCATGGAGCCTCCAGTGGGAGACAAAACAACCGATAATTTGCAGTGTGCGCTTTCCCACCCCCACCACTCTTCCCCCTGCTCAGCCTCCTCTGCTTCCCGCGGCCACGGTCTCTTGACCAAGAAGCGCCAGCTGCTTGGATTCCACACACCCAAGCCGGTGGCTCTCTGGATGCCATTTGTTGGCTGCTAGTGTTGCTTTTTTTTTCTGCTTCTTTTGATTTCTCACTTGCCTCTCACCACCTCCCCCTCCTTTCACTCGAATGCCTGGCTCCGTGCACCACCTTTGCTTCTTCCTGAGGGGCTGCAGAGCGCCGGGAATTTGTGATATACGCTTTCCACTCTCTACCCTTCTTCACCCACAATCTGCCTTCTCTGCTTCCTGCAGACAGTCTCCTGTCAAGAAATACCAGCCTACACTAGCTGGCTCTCTGAGTGCCATTTGTTGGCAGCTAGTGTTGCTTTTCTTTTTTTTCCCCTGCTTCTTTTCATTCCTTGCTTGCCTCTCGCCACCTCCCCCTCCTTTTGCTTGAGTGCCGGGCTCCATGAGCCATCTTTGCTTCTTCCTGAGGGGCTGTGGAGCTCCATTCGAGTGTGGAGCTGCTTGCCGGTCTGGGCTACCGCGCTGGTGGGATCCCGGGGCTTTTATTCGTTTGTTTGTTTTGAACTGTTTGTCTGTTTTCTTTTCCTTTTCTTGAGTTGGGAGCCCTTTCTGGCCAGGTGGAGCTGCGTGGCAAGGAAATCCACTTCAGCTTCCACAGACTTCCACAGGGATCCCTGAGAGCATCTCTTTTTTGTTCTTCTTTTTTCCTGTTTTTTTTGGGGGGGCCTTTCTTGTTTTTGTTTTTGTTTTTTAATTTGTTTTGTTTTGTTTTCCCTCTTTTTCCCTTTTTGTCTTTCTTCATTGCTCAGTCTTTCATCTCTATATCTTTCTTCTCTTTCTGATCCCTGAAAACCAGGCATTGTATACCTCTACGCCTTCTACCCAGGCTGTATTGCAACACCTGAGAGCAACTTCCGCAGACCTCATAGCTGCATCGGTGGCATCCCTGGGAACTCTGCAGTTCTTTAACCTTTCTGATTTTTTATTTATTCACTCTTTTCTTTTCTTCCTCTTCCCCTTTCTGTTTTTCTCCATTTCATAGTCTCTCATCTCTCCGCTCCAATGGCAAGCGACCATAGCATTCCTTTTTGTTTGTTCGTATGTTTTTGCCTCCTGTTCCTCTCTCCTCTCTCCCATATCCACCTTAGCTCCACACATAACAATCTCCCCACTGCATCCTGCCTACCTGCACCGTGCGCTTGACATCACACCACCAAACAGCACAGGCACAGCCTACTGGAACCTGCCCTGCACTGATTACTGACCCGCCCTGGCGGCTGTAGTAAGTGCCACAAACAACCCGTCCCAGTAACTCCTCTTCAGCTAGACCTGCCCTGCTGTACCATATCTGAGTTAATGACCCTTCCAGATGGAGAAGGAGGCGAAACGTATTGAGCGAACAGATGAGCAAACAACAAAGAACACACAGTCCGCCTGTTCATAGTCAAATTTTTTTTTTTAAAAAAGGACAAAACAAACAAATCTTCAATCAATAAATGAGAAAAATAACTACTGAATGCCCCAAAAACAGCAGACAATAAGAAAACATTTACAAAAACAGGATAGGATGGTTCCAGTAGGCATCCAAAATAAAACACCAGATGACTCTCCTGTGGAAGAAAATGCACCAGAACTACCTGACAGGGAATTCAAATCTCTAATACTCGGAATTCTCCAAAAACTGAGGCAAGAAGCTGACAAACATGAGGAAAAAATAGACAAATTCATGGAAAATACAGACAAAAAATTGGAAGAATTCAGGAAGATGGTGCAGGAACAAAATGCCAAAATAAATTCACAACTAGAAATTATACAAAAACAATATTTAGAAATCCAAAAGATAAACAACATGATTTCAGAAATGAATGATGTCATAGAAGGGCTGAGAAGCAGATTTGAAACAGTGGAAGACAGGATCAGTGGAATTAAAAACAAACACTTGGATACAACTCTGTTTCAGGAAAACTCAGAAAAAAGAACAAAGAAAAATGAAGAGACCCTAAGAGTTACGTGGGACACAATTAAAAGCAAAAATTTATGAGTGATTGGAATTCCAGAACAGGGGGAAAAAACAGAAAACAAAGAGAGGATCATTGAGGAACTGCTGACAGAAAACTTCTCCAATATCATCAAAGATGAAAAGCTGGCCATCCAAGAAGCTCAACAAGCCCCATATAGAAGAGACCCCAAAAGAAAATCACCAAGGCATATCATATTCACACTTGCCAAAACAAAAGACAAACAAAGAATCCTGAGAGCAGCTCGTGAAAAACAAGAAGTCACATACAGAGGAAAAACAATAAGACTAAGCTCAGATTATTCGGCAGAAGGCATGCAGGCAAGAAGGCAATGGGATGACATATATAAAATCTTGAAAGAAAAAAACTGTCAGCCAAGAATAATATATCCTGCAAAACTCTCATTCAAATTTGATGGTGAAATTAGGTCATTTCCAGATAAACAGAAATTAAGGAAATATGTAAAAGTCAAACCAAACTTACAAGAATTATTATACGGAGTTCTTCGATCTGAGGACAAACAGCTTCAGCTCACAGTCAGAACCTAGAACACAGGATCGTACGAGCCAGATACCAATCGAGGAAATGAACTCTCGAGGAACACCCAAAACAAAATGAAATACTACAGGGAATCAGAGAAGTTAATCAATAAATGACAACAACATCAAAATAATAAAAGAGGGAATAAATGTCATAGGTATACAACCTTCTAATAGAGAGGAAGGCAAGGCGATACCAAGTAATGGTAGACTGCTTCAAACTTAGAAAGATAAGGGTAAAATTCATGGAAACCACAAAGAAAGTTAACAAACCAACTCATAACAATAAACATGAAAAACATAAAGCCTCGGCAAAAACAAAAGAAATGAAAAAGAAATCCACAAACAAAAGTAACTCAGCACAAGAGAGTAAGAAGAACAAAGAAAACGTCAGCACCACAAAAAAAAGCACTACAAAATGACAGCAACAAACTCACATCTATCAGTAATTACACTGAATGTAAATGGACTCAATGCACCCATGAAGAGACGGAGAGTGACAGAACGGATAAGAAAAAAGGATCCATCAATATGCTGTCTACAAGAGACACACCTTAGAAACAAAGATGTGAATTTATTAAAAGTCAAAGGTTGGAAAAAATATATCAAGCTAACAACTACCAAAAAGAGCAGGAGTGGCAATTCTAATCTCAGATAAAATAGACTTTAAAACAAAATCTACCATGAAAGACAATGGGACACTATATAATGATTACGGGGATGATCCATCATGAAGAAATAACCATAATAAACATCTACGCACCCAATGACAGGGCTCCAAAATACATAAAACAAACTCTAACAACACTGAAAAGAGAAATTGACAGTTCCACAATAATAGTAGGAGACTTCAACACACTACTCTCAGTAAAGGACAGAACAACTAAGAAGAAACTCAGCAAAGATACAGAAGACCTAAAGGGCACAATCAGCCAACTTGACCTCAAAGACATACATAGAACACGCCATCCAACCACTGCAAAGTACAAATTCTTTTCCAATTCACATGGAACATTCTCCAGAATAGACCACATCTTAGGCCACAGAGCAATCCTCAACAAGATCCAAAACGTTGAAATAATTCAAAGTATCTTCTCTGACCACAATGCCATCGAGCTAGAAATTAACAATAGAAAGAGCAAGGAAAAAAAATGAACTACATGGAAACTGAATAATACCCTGCATACACATCAGTAGGTAATAGAAGAAATCAGAGATAAAATCAAAAAATTCCTAGAATCAAATCAGAATGAAAACACATCATACCAAAACCTTTGGGACACAGCAAAGGCAGTCCTCAGAGGACAATTTATAGCAATAAATGCACATATCAAAAAAGAAAAAAGGGACAAAATCAAAACATTAACTACAGAGCTGAAACAAATAGAAAGAGAAAAAAAAAAAAAAAAAACCCACAACCACTGGAAGAAAGGAAATAGTAAAGGTCAGAGCAGAAATCAATGAAATAGAGAACAGAAAAACAATAGAAAGAATCAACAAAAACACAAGTTGGTTCTTTGAAACAATCAACAAAATCGACAAACCACTGGCCAGACTGAGAAAAGAAAAACAGTAGAGGACACAAATAACCCAAATAAGAAATGAAATGGGGGATGTTACAACAGACCCAACAGAAATAAAAAGGATTATAACAGAATATTATGAAAAACTATACTCCAACAAATTTGAAAACCTAGAGGAAATGGATAAGTTTCCAGAATCACACGGCCTACTCAAACTACTACAAAGTGATGTTGAAAATCTGAACAGACACATGACAAAAGAAAAGATTGAAAAGGTAATAAAAAAAACTCCCAACCAAAAAAAGCCCTGGCCCAGATGGCTTCACTGGAGAATTCTACAAAACATTTACAGAAGAGCTTGTACCAGTACTATTCAAGATATTTCAGAGCATAGAAGAGGAAGCAACACTTCCAAATTCATTCTATGAAGCCAGCATAATGCTGATACCAAAACCAGGAAAAGATGTCCCAAAAAAAGAAAATTACAGACCAATATCTCTCATGAATATAGATGCAAAAATTCTGAACAAAATTCTAGCCAACAGAATTCAGCATCATATCAAAAAAATAATACACCACAACCAAGTAGGATTCATACCAGGTATGCAAGGATGGTTCAACATTAGAAAATCAATCAACGTAATCCACCACATAAATAAAAGGAAAGAAAAGAATCACCTGATCATCTCAATTGACACAGAAAAGGCATTTGACAAAGTCCAACACCCATTCCTGATAAAAACTCTCAATAAAATAGGTATAGAAGGGAAAGTTCTCAACATAATAAAGGGCATCTATGCAAAACAAACAGCCAACATCATTCTTAACAGACAGAGGCTGAAAACATTCCCCTTGAAAACAGGAACAAGACAAGGATGCCCTTTATCACCACTCCTATTTAACACTGTGCTGAAAGTTCTAGCTAGAGCAATAAGGCAAGAAAAAGAAATAAAGGGCATCCAAATGGGTAATAAAGAAGTTAAACTGTCCCTGTTTGCAGATGATGTGATACTATACACAGAAAACCCTAAAGACTCCACGAGAAATCTACTGGAACTAATAGAAAGATTCAGCAGAGTAGCAGGATACAAGATAAACATTCAAAAATCAGTTGTATTCCTATACACCAATAAGGAGAATGATGAAAAGCAAATCAGGAAAACAATACCATTTTCAATAGCCCCTAAAAAGATAAAATACTTTGTAATAAATCTGACCAGGGATGTAAAAGATCTCTACAAAGAAAACTACAAACACTACTGCATGAAACCCAATGGGATCTACATAAATGGAAAAACATACCATGCTCATGGATAGGCAGACTCAACATTGTGAAAATGACAATTCTACCCAAAGCAATTTACAAATACAATGCAATCTCGATCCAAATACCAACAACATTCTTCAAGGAGATGGAAAAACTAATTATTAACTTTATATGGATATGGAAGAAGCCCTGAATAAGTAAAGCACTACTGAAGAAGAAGAATAAAGTTGGAGGACTCACACTACCTGACTTCAGAACCTACTATACAGCTACAGTAGTCAAAACAGCCTGGTACTGGTACAACAACAGATACATTGAACAATGGAACAGAATTGAGAACCCAGATGTAAATCCATCCACCTACGGTCACCTGATCTTCGACAAGGGCCCAAAGTCCATCAAATGGGGAAAAGACAGTCTTTTTAACAAATGGTGCTGGCAAAACTGGATATCCATTTGCAAAAAAATGAAACAGGACCCATACCTCACACCGTATACAAAAACTACTTCAAAATGGATCAAAGACCTGAATATAAAGCCTAAAACTATAAAGTTCATAGAAGAAAATATAGGACCAACACTTCAGGCCTTAATACATGGCATTAACAGGATACAAACCATAACCATCAACGCACAAACCCCAACAGATAAGCTAGATAACTGGGATCTTCTAAAAATCAAACACCTATGCTCTTCAAAAGACTTCACCAAAAGAGTAAAAAGAGAACCTATAGACCAGGAAAACATTTTTGGACAGTACAAGTCAGACAAAGGTCTAATCTCCATAATCTACAAGAAAATCCAACACCTCTACAACAAAAAGACAAATAATCCTATTAAAAAATGGGCAAAGGAAATGAACAGACACTTCACCAAAGAAGACATTCAAATGGCCAACAGACACACGAGGAAATGCTCACGATCACTAGCCATTAGAGAAATGCAAATTAAAACCACAATGAGATACCATCTCATCCCAGCATTAGTGGCACGAATCAAAAACACTGGAAACAATAAATGTTGAGGGGCTGCGGGGAGATCGGAACTCTTATGCACGGCTGGTGGGAATGCAAAATGATACAACCATTTTGGAAAATGATATGGCGCTTCCTCAGAAAGCTAGAAATAGGCATAGCATTTGATCCAGCAATCCCACTCCCAGGAATATATCCTAGAGAAACAAGAGTCGTCACTTGAATAGACATATGCACACCTATGTTCATGGCAGCGTTGTTCACAATAGCAAAACGATGGAAACAACCTAGATGCCCATCAACAGATGAATGGATAAACAAACTATGGGACATACACACAATGAAGTACTATGCAACGAGAAAGAACAACGATGAGTCTGTGAAGCATCTCATAACATGGATGAAACTGGAGGACATTATGCTGAGTGAAATAAGTCAATCACAAAAGGACAAATATTGTATGAGACCTTTATTATAAAAACCCATGAAAAAGTTCACACACAAAATGTAACAATCTTTGTTGTTTACCAGGGATGGGAGGGGTGGGGGGGAAATACTAAATAGGCAATAGATAAGTGGTATCTTGGGTGAAGGGTGAGACAGTACACAATACAGGGGAAACTAGCACAACCTGTACAAGGAAAGGTCATGGAAGCCCCATAGACACATCCAAACTCCCTGAAGGACTGAATTGCTGGGCAGAGGGCTGTGGGGACCATGGTCTCGGGGAACATCTAGTTCAACTGGCATGACACAGCTTATAAAGACAATGCTCTGCATTCTACCTTGGTGAGTAGTGTCTGGGGTTTTAAAAGCCTGGGAGTGGCCATCTAGGATACTCCACTGGTCTCACCCTTCTGGGAGCAACGGAGAATGAAGAGAACAGGATACAAGGAAAAGATTAGTCTGAAGGACTGATTGTCCACAGCTACCAAGGCTTCCACAGGACTGAGTCCAGTACAGCTAGATGGTGCCCGGCTACCACCACTGACTGCTGTGACCAGGATCACAACAGAGGGTTCTGGACAAAGCTGGAAAAGGATGTAGAGCATAATTCTAACTCACAAAAAAAAAGACCAGATTTACTGGCCTAAAGGAGACTGGAGAAACCTCGAGAGTATGGCCCCCAGACACACTTTTAGCTCAGTGGTGAAGATACCTCCGAGGTTCACTGTTCAGCCTGGGAGTGGACAGCCCCGTAAAACCAAATGAGACTAACGAGGTACAGGAGTCCAGTGACAAGGGCCAGAAGGCAGAAAGGGACAAGAAAGCTGGTGATAGGGAACCCAAGGTTGAGTAAGGATATTGTTGATGTGTTGTGAGATTGTTAACCTTTGTCATAGGGCAACATTTGTAGTAACTGTTAAATGAGAAACTATTTTGTAAGCCTTCATCTTAAGTGAAAATAACAGCACAATTGGAAGAGCGTAGTCAATGTCACTGAACTGTGTATGTAGAAATTTTTGAAACGGTGTATCTTTGGCTATGTGTATTTTCACCAAAAAAAAAAAAAAAAAAAAGGTTGAGAATTTAAAGGGTTAATATGTTGTGGGGTTGTTAACCAATGTCATAAAACAACATGTGTACTATTATTTCATGAGAAACTATTTGTTCTTTAACCCTTCACCTGAAGTACAATAAAATATTTTTAGAAAAAAAAAACCTAAAAGTACAATACTTTGGTGTAGGGGAACATAAATATGTAAAGCAATAATGTTGTTGAATAATATACTGTATTGGCAGAAGTCTGTTACCATGCTAACATAACTCAAGGCAATGTTGTTTTGCCCTTTTGTGCATGAACCTTCTTAAGAAAACATATGAGGTTAAAATGACCAGACCAACAAGATGAGATTATTTCCTAGAATCATAGTTATGTGTCATAGGTAACCAACCAACCCCACTGCCGTTGAGTTGATTCTGAATCATAGTGACTTCATAGGGTTTGCAAGGCTGTAAATCTCTATGGACGCAAACTGCCACATCTTTCTCCTGCGGAGCCACTGGTGGTTTCCAACCACTGACCTTTCAGCACTGTGCCACCAGGGCTCATTATATAGGTAACAGCACTATATTTTATCTTATATTTTACAATTATGTAACAACCTCACATCGACACTGAGTGATTCTGGAGAAAGAGATTGATCTTTCAGTAACTCCTCTGTTCCACTTCTAAAGCAAGTGTAATAGTGCTTATTGGACCTCCTGGGTAAGTGTGCTGTATTTTTTTTTTTAAATAACAACTTTATTGAGATATAATATACATATCATAAAATTCACACATTTAAAGTCTGCAATTCCTCAAAAGCAAAAATTTGCAAGTGATCAATGTTCTTGAACAGCAGGAGAAAACAGAAAAGAGAGAGGATCATTGAAGAATTGCTGCCAGAAAACTTCACTAATACTATGAAAGATGAAAAGCTGACCATCCAAGAAGCTCAACGAACCCCATATAGGATAGGCCCCAAAAGAAAATCACCAAGGCATATCACAATCACACTTGCTAAAACCAAACACAAACAAAGAATCCTAAGACCAACTCAAAAAAAACGAAAAGGCACATACAGAGGAAAAACAGTAAGACTAAGCTCTAATTACACGGCATAAACCATGCACGCAACAAGGCAATGGGATGATGTATATGTAACATTGATAGAAAAAAACTGCCAAATAAGAATAATACATCCTGCAAAACTCTCGTTCAAATATGATGGTGAAATGAGGACATTTCTAGATAAACAGAATTTAAAGGAATATGTAAAAACCAAACCAAACTTGCAAGAATTATTAAAGGGAATGCTTTGGTCTGAGAACAAACAACATCAGACCACAGGCTGAATCTAAGACACAAGATTGTACCAGCCAGATACCAACCTAGGAAATGAACTCTCAAGGACTATCCAAACCAAAAGAATTACACAGGGAACCAGAGAGGTTAATCTGTAATTGACAACAACGTCAGAACAATAAAAGAGGGAATAAATAGTGTAGGTATAGAACTTTATAATGTAGAGGAAGGCAAGGTGATACCAAGTAAAAACAGACTGGTTCAAACATAGGAAGATAAGGGTAAATTTCAAGTTAATCACAAAGAAAGTTAACAAATATACTCATCAAAATAAAGAAAAAAAAAGTCACACAAAAAAACTCTACAAAAACAAAAGAAATGAAAAAAAATCCACAAAAGGAAATCAGCACAGGGGAGTAAGAGAACAAAGAAAACGTCAGCACCACAAAAAAAGCACTACACAATGACAGCAATAAAATCATACCTATCAATAATTACACTGAATATAAATGGCCTAAATACACCTGTAAAGAGACAGAGTGACACAATGGATAAAAAAATAGGATCTATCAATATGCTGTCTACCAGAGACACACCTTAGAAACAAAGATGTAAATTTACTGAAAATAAAAGGGTGGAAAAAATATATCGAGCAAACAGCTACCAAAAAAGAACAGGAGTGGCAATACTAATCTCAGATAAAATAGACTTTAAAACAAAATCCACCATAAAAGACAAAGCAGAGCACTATGTAATGATTAAAGGGAATATCCATCATGAAGACATAACCATAATAAACATCTACACACCAAACGACAGTGTTCCAAAATATATAAAACAAACTCTAACAGCACTGAAAAGAGAAACTGAAAGTTCCACAGTAACAGTAGAAGACTTCAACACACCACTCTCAGTAAAGGACAGACCATCAAGAAAGAAACTCAAAAGAAATACAGATGAGAAAAGGGCACAATCAGCCAACCTGACCACATACACATATATAGAACACTACACCCAACAGCTGCAAAGTACGCATTCCTTTCCAATGCACATGGAACATTCTCGAGAATAGACCACATCTTAGGCCATAGAGGAACCCACAACAAAATCCAAAACATTGAGATAATACAAAGTATCTTCTTGGACCACAATGCCATCAAGGTAGAAATTAACAACAGGCAGAGCAAGGAAAAAAAAAATCAATTACATGGAAACTGAATAACACCCTGCTTAAAAACCACTGGAAAATAGAAGAAATCAGAGATGAAATCAAAAAATCTCTAGGATGAAACGAGAATGAAAACACATCATACCAAAACCTTTGGGATGCAGCAAAGGCAGTCCTCAGAGGGCAATTTACAACAATAGATGCACAAATCAAAAAAGAAGAAAGGGACAAAATCAAAACATTAGTTACACAACTCGAAAAAATAGAAAGAGAACAGCAAAAAAAGCTCACAGCCACCAGAAGAAAAGAAATAATAAAGATCAGAGCAGAAATAAATGAAATAGAGAATAGAAAAACAATAGAAACAGTCAACAAAACCAGAAGTTGGTTCTATGAAAGAATCAACAAAATCAACAAACCACTGGCCAAAATGACAAAAGAAAAACAGGAGAGGATGTAAATAACCCAGATAAGAAATGAAAGCGTGGGCATTACAACAGACTCAACTGAAATAAAAAGGATCATAACAGAGTATCATGAAAAACTATACTCTGAAAAATTTGAAAACCTAGAGAAATGGACAAATTTCTAGAAACACACTACCTACCCAACCTAACACAAAGTAATGTTGAAAACCTGAACAGACCCATAACAAGAGAAGAGCTTGAAAAAGTAACTAAAAAAACTCCCAACAAAAAAAAGCCCTCGCCCAGATGGCTTCACTGGAGAATTCTACCAAACATTCAGAGAAGAGCTTACACTAGTACTACTCAAACTATTTCAGAACATAGAAAAGGAAGCAAAACTTCTGAATTCATTCTATGAAGCCAGCATAACCCTGATACCAAAACCAGGCAAAGACATCCCCAAAAAAAAAATTACAGACTAATCTCTATCATGAATATATATGTAAAAACTCTCAACAAAATTGTAGCCAATAGAATTCAGCTCCATATCAAAAAAATAATACACCACAACCAAGTAGGATTCATACCAGGTATGCAAGGATAGTTCAACATTAGAAAATCAATCAATGTAATCCACTATATAAATAAAAAGAATCACATGATTATCTCAATTGGTGCAGAAAAGGCATTCGACAAAGTCCAACATCCATTCCTGATAAAAACTCTCAATAAAATAGGTAGTGAAGGGAAATTCTCAACAGAATAAAGGGCATCTATGCAAAACCAATGGCCAACATCATTCTTAATGGAGAGAGGCTGAAAACATTCCCCGTGAGAACAGGAACAAGACAAGGATGCCCTTTATCACCACTCCTATTTAACATTCTGCTGGAAGTCCTAGCTAGAGCAACAAGGCAAGAAAAGGAAATAAAGGGCATCCAAACTGGTAATGAAGAACTTAAACTGTCCCTATTTGCGGATGATATGATACTATACGTAGAAAACCCTAAAGACTCCACGAGAAATCTACTGGAACTAATAGAAAGATCCAGCAGAATAGCAGGATACAAGATAAACATACAAAAATCAATAGGATTCCTATACACCAATAAAGAGAATGATGAAAAGGAAATCCGGAAAACAATACCATTTATAATAGCCCCTAAAAAATTAAAATACTTATGAATAAATCTAACCAGGGACGTAAAAGACCTATACAAAGAAAACTATAAAACACTACTGCAAGAAATCAAAAATTATCTACATAAGTGGGAAAACATACCATGCTCATGGATAGGCAGACTCAACATTGTGAAAATGACAATTTTACCCAAGGCAATTTACAAATACAATGAAATCCCGATCCAAATACCAACAACATTCTTCAAAGAGATGGAAAAACTAATCATTAACTTTATATGGAAAGGGAAGAATCCCCAAAAAAGTAAAGCACTACTGAAGAAGAATAAAGTAGGAGGACTCACACTACCTGACCTCAGAAACTACTATACAGCTACGGTAGTCATAACAGCCTGGTACTGGTACAACGACAGATACATTGACCAATGGAACAGAATTGAGAACCCAGATGTAAATCCATCTACCTACGGTCACCTGATCTTCGACAAAGACCCAAGGTCCATCAAATGGGGAAAAGACAGTCTTTTTAACAAATGGTGCTGGCAAAACTGGATGTCCATCTGCAAAAAAAATGAAACAGGACCCATACTTCACACCATATACAAAAACTAATTCAAAATGGATCAAAGACCGAAATATAAAGCCAAAAATATAAAGTTCATAGAAGAAAAAATAGGATCAATGCTAGAGGCCCTAACACATGGCATTAACAAGATACAAACCATAACCAACAACACACAAACTTCAGAAGATAAACTAGATAACTGGGATCTTCTAAAAATTAAACACTTATGCTCATCAAAATACTTCACCAAAAGAGTAAAAAGAGAAGCTACAGACTGGGAAAAATATTTTGGACATTACAAGTCAGACAAAGGTCTAATCTCTAAAATCTACAAGAAAATCCAACACCTCTACAACAAAAAAAACCCAAATAATCCAATTAAAAAATGGGCAAAGGAAATGCACAGACATTTCACCAAAGAAGACATTCAAGCGGCCAACAGACACATGAGGAAATGCTCTCAATCACTAGCCATTACAAAAATGCAAATGAAAACCACAATGAGATACCATCTCACCCTGGCACTACTTGCACAAATCAAAAAAAACAGGAAATAACAAATATTGGAGAGGCTGCGGAGAGATTGGAACTCTTACGCACTGCTAGTGGGAATGCAAAATGATACAACCATTTTGGAAAACCACATGGCGCTTCCTTAGAAAGCTAGAAATAGAAATGCCATATGATCCAGCAATCCCACTCCTAGGAATATACCCTAGAGAAATAAGACTGGTCACACGAATAGACATATGCACACCCATGTTCATTGCAGCATTGTTCACAATAGCAAAAAGATGGAAACAACCTATATGCCCATCAACAGATGAATGGATAAACTATGGGACATACACACAATGGAGTACTATG
The DNA here is from genome assembly GCA_030035585.1 of Dugong dugon. NCBI lineage: Eukaryota > Metazoa > Chordata > Mammalia > Sirenia > Dugongidae > Dugong > Dugong dugon. The sequence continues at coordinate 33,122,320 of CM057475.1, read as the reverse complement.
CAACGATAAAGAACACTGATGAATCTGTGAAGCATCTCATAACATGGATGAAACTGGAGGACATTTTGCTGAATGAAATAAGTCAATCACAAAAGGACAAATATTGTATGAGACCATTATTGCAAAAACTCATGAAAAGTTTCATACACAAAAAAGAAATAATTTTTGATGCTTACGAGGGAGGGGAGTGGTGGGGATGGAAAAATACTAAATAGACAATAGATAAGTGGTAACTCTGGTGAAGGGTAAGACAGTACATAATACTGGGGAATCCAGCACAACTTGTACAAGGCCAGGTCAGGGAAGCTCCATAGACACATCCAAACTCCCTGAGGGACTGAATTGCTGGACTGAAGGCTGTGGGGACCCTGGTGTTGGGGAACATCTAGCTCAACTGACATAACAGAGTTTATAAAGAAAATGTTCAACATTCTTCTTTGGTGAATAGTGTCTGGGGTCTTAATAAGCCTGTGAGTGGCCATATAAATTACTCCACTGGTCTCACCCTTTCAGGAGCAAGGGAGAATGAAAACTAAAGATATAAGGGAAAGATTAGTCCAAAGGACTCATGAACCACATCTACCATGGCCTCTACCGGCCTGAGTCCAGTACACCTAGATGGTGCCAGGCTACCAGCACTGACTGCTCTGACAGGGATCACAATAGAGGGTTCTGGACAGAGCTGGAGAAAAATGTAGAACAAAATTCTAACTCACAAAAAAAGGACCAGACTTACTGGCCTGACAGAGACTGGTGAAACCCCAAGAGTATGGCTCTCAGACACCCTTTTAGCTCAGTGATGAAGTCAATCCTGAGGTTCACCCTTCCGCCAAAGATTAGGCCCATAAAACAAAATGAGACTAAAGGGACACAATAACCCAGAGACAAAGACTAGAAGGCAGGAGGGGACAGGAAAGCTGGTAATAGGGAACCCAAGGTCGAGAAGGGAGAGTGTTGAAATGTTGTGAGGTGGTTAACAGTGTCATAAAACAATATGTATACTAACTGTTCTCTTTTCCTCTTTCCCCCTGCCTTTATTTCTTTCAATTTTCTCTTACCTGCGTGGTCTTTGTTTCATCCAAATTGATTTTTGCTGGTGGGGGAGGGGAGGGGCTTTACTGTATGATGTTTCTTCAGTGTCTGGTAATCTTTGGCTGTCTGATTTTATGAGTTGATCCGTTAAAAGTTGATTAGAGTTTCTATGCCCATGGGTGGACCATGTTAACTGTGAGCTAAACTATTCTGATTCATTTGAGAATCTTCTATCTCATATCATAAACTCTTCTTGGGGTGGTGAGATAGTTCAATCCAAAATTACTTTATTATACTATCTGGATGATATAGCCTTTGCTTCCAACATTCTAGAAATTAAATAAGGGAGGACATAGGGTCTCCATATTCACTATGCAAATTTTCACTTTATTCTCATTTTCAATATAGAAGTTATATCTTTCATTTTATCTTGTGTCCTCTGATCTAGAGACCTCTTGTTTATGCTTTTCAGATAATAAATCTCTAGGAATCTTCCAGGAAAAGTGGGAGCAGTCATTAAGTAATTTTCGATTGAAGTATCTCACCACCTCAAGAAGACTTAAAATAGAGGGGGGGAGGGGAATAATGTTCAACTATTTTGTTAACAGAATTTAAACAATTCTCCTGTTATTAGCCCCACCTGCATCTACCACTTACTAACTCCTGAGCTTTTTGGGGATCTACGGAGTAACTAACCTCCCTCTTCCAGGATAGAATTCAAATTTCTTGGGCCTGCTACATCAGGCACACTCATTATCTTCTTTCTGAATTTTCAAATTACTATTGCTATCCTCTCTTCTCATATTGTCTTTGTCATGGTAAATATAAGCATCTTAAAAATCCTTTTCTGTCATTAACATTTCAGGAGGCAACAGTGGTAAATGTATCTGTTCAAAGCACCATTTATGACTAGAAGTCTCATCCTGACTGTTTACAGAAACAAGTTCCACAATATTCAGGTAAAAAATTCAGGGTCTTAAATTCAGAAAAATGGCATGGTTACAGTCATGCATTCCCCACAGTGCCAAGTTACACAACATCAAGAAATACAATCAATTCAAAGATGCTCCTGTAAACCTTCCACTGAAACTTGAATCTGTCTGTTAATCTGTAATATTTCCCAGAAGCCCTAGTAAATGCAGAGTCTGTAGATCTTTTCATACAAGAAAGAGTATGCTCATTAGAGGGGAAAAGCTTCAGTTACAGGAACAGTGATTAAATCCAGTGACATACAGTATCACTATCTGGAAAATACAAATTATGAGGCACCAGCTGTTGTCTCTAACTTTATTTCTTATAAATGCAAGCGTGTACATTAATATCACTGCAATATAAAATGCTACAAAATATAGGCAGCACTGTCACTGAATAAATATGCATGGCTTTTGAATATTTTTTTATTCAGTGCAAACAGATATTTCCTGTGAAGCATACTTGAAACATTTCTTCAATAACTTTATGTTTTTGTAAATATTAATGCTTTGAAGTTACACATTTTAGATACAGTTTTAATATTTTGCTGATAGGATTTCTTACAGCAGGGCTGAAAACTGAAATGGGGTTCTAGATGTGTGATCTTTGAAACCCTGTTCAATTCCTTCAAATAGTTGTTATTTCGGTGGGGAAAAAAAAATCTCAAAAACTTTTTGTGCAGTTTTTAAACCAACATCTGTTTGAACTTTTTTAAAATTTCATTTTAAATTGATTTATTCCTCTGAATGCATAAAAAAAAGAAAAATCTGCTTGTCCAATCCCCCGTCCACAGGAGTCAGACCTTCAAATTACACTTTTCCAGCTGGCAGTAAACATTAACCAGCAAGAAGCCAAGTAATAAAAGTCAAATATTAGACATGTTGCTTTATTAACCATTGTTTTCTGGTAGGATCTATGCTAGTATTGCCTATTTATTATTTATGAAAATAAATAATAAAATACAGAAAGTGGCTAAACAACTTTTTCACTGTTTCAGAAAGTTAAATACAGTTATGATAGTGCAAAATCTCTACAAGCTGAAAACCTGTCAACTGCATTAATAATATCATAATTAATTTCTATAAAAGTGGAAATGCAACCCAGAGATATAAAGCACTAATATAGTGTATATATTAATATAGTGTGTATATAGTTCTACAGATATAAGAACCAATCAAGAAATTACTTCAGAGGGATCCCACATTCATTGCCCTTGATAGTCACAACAGATTATAAATATTATTCAGTTAGATTAAAGATAAACCAAATATTATCAACTTATTTCACCTATAAATATTATGGGAAAATGTCTGGTAAAGTTTTATGATATTTAATAAGTTCCAAAGTTTCATGTTATAAATTCTGCTGACTCTATCCTTGGTCTAAATTTATCAATTATCATGTATTTTCTTTTGATCTGTTTTTCACTCCTCATTAGTGGTTTTTAGTATTTACCTTTATTAATTTTATCCTAAATACACATACAACATTATCTGGATCAAAGAGATACTATCAATATTTACTTAAAAAGCAAAAATGACTTCATGACTCCCGCACCACAATTCTTACCCCTAGGTTTGTACAAAGAAAGCCAGGTCAAATACCCCACACAAATAAACTTCTAATTTCTGTATAACAACTCAGCCATAAAGATAAATGAAGTCCTGATACCCACTACAACATGGACAAACCTTTAAAAGATTATGCTGAGTGAACTAAGTCAATCACAAAGGGACAAATATTGTATGAGCCCACTTACATGAAATATATAGAATAGGCAAATGTATAAAGACCAAAGTTTATTAGTTACCACGGGTGGGAAGGAGAGAGAGATAGAGGGAGCATTGTTTAGGAAGTGCTGAATTTCTGTTCATGATGATGGAAAATTTGGCAATGGATATTAGTCATGGCTGCACAACGTAATTAATTGATGTCACTAAATTGTATACACGAAAAACATTAAATTGACAAAATATTGTATATATGTTTTCATCATTAAAAATCTGCTGCAAAAAGATTTCTTTAAAGTGTTAAAAAGCAGAGATGTCACTTTGATGACTAATGTGCACCTGACCCAAGCCATGGTATTTTCAATTACCTCATATGCATGCAAAATCTGGACAATGAAAAAAGAGAGACTGAAGAAGAATTGACACATTCAAATTGTGGTGTTGGCAAAGAAAATTGACTATACCACGGATCTACAGAAGAACTAATAAATCTGTCCTGGAGGAAGTACAGCCAGAATGCTCCTTAGAAGCAAGGATGACAAGACTTTGTATTCTCTACTTTGAATATGTTATCAGGAGGGACCAATCCCTGGAAAAGGATATCATTCTTGGTAAAGCAGAAGGTCAGTGAAAGAAGAAAGGATGACGAGACTTCATCTCACATATTTTGGGCATGTTACCAGGAGGGACCAGTCCCTGGAGAAAGACATCATGCTTGGTAGAGTGAAGGGTCAAGAAAAAGAGGAAGAACCTCAACAAGATAGACTAACACAATGGCTGCAACAATTGGGCTCAAGCATAACAATGACTGTGAGGATGGAACAGGACTGGGCAGTGTTTAGTACTGTTGCACATAGGGTCACCATGAGTCAGAACCAACTCGATGGCACCTAATAACAACAACAACCATCCTCCAAATGAGGGAGAAAACCCTTTGCTTTTTGGAGACAGGATGGAAAGGATCTTGAGTAAATACATATCTCCAAGGGCCAGATAAGCCCAATATCTATGGTTTTTATGACCTAGAGATGTCTACAAGGTCCCAAACCTCATTATCCATTGAGTCATAGACACATACCTCTGGAGTTAGGAAAATCTGTCTGGAGTTCTGTCACTATTTGTACACTTGTAAATTAACTTCCCAAGGCTTGTTCGTAGCTTGGTTTCCAAGTTTTGAGCAAAATTTATTCAAAGAGCCCCAACACTGAAGAAACACAAAAATATTTTATCTACATCCTACAGTCTTGCTAGTTCTAATTATTGCTACTATGAGCTCTGTTTGGGGGTTACCTCCAGTGTTTCTCACGTAAGTACTAACAGGCAGACATAACCCTTTCCTTAAAAAAATGGACTACTGTATAAGATATATTTAGTCCATATCATCGACAAAAAGTCATTTTTAACCTTATAAATAAAAGTAAAGTATCTTATTGGAATTCAATATTTCAGAAAGAAATCTGTGAAACAATGAATAATATTGCTAAAGAGACCTTTTTTAAATTTCCCCCAGCTATTTTCCTCGCTACATTTGAATCAGCTAATTTCTTCCTTTCATGTGAATTTGACAATGACATGCTTTTTCTTTCCCTTCTCTTTGTTACAATTAACTTATTTCTGAATCTGTCATAACTATGGCATTTTCTGAATGACTAACTTCACCCTTTCTCTAATTAAGACTTGAGGAATTATTCCTGCTCTGCTGTAGCAGTTCATTTCATTATCTTTTTCAAATTTCTATTTGTCTAAAATATTATATTTTCTAAACTTCAGAAGACTGAATTTACGTTTAAATATAATTCATTGTGCTGAAAAAAAAAATCCTTCAAAAGTATGGTTTAGACCAGCTTTAAATGTAGAACTATAGGATTATATCAACCACCTAAAATGAAACATTTATATTAAATGCAATACATTTATGTATAATTTTATCCATATGCTAATAAAGACTGATTACCTCTAATTCACGATTTATCAAACTAATTCAAATTAGTCTTTGAGAAGGACTCAGTGCCAACAATTCAGAAAAAAATCAATAAAAATCACACGGTTTGTCAAAACAGGTTATATTTCATAGAAAGACAGAAAAGATGCAAAATTATAAAGTCTATAGAAAACAATTAACCTTTGACTATAACTTATGCAAATTTATCTATCATAATTCTAATTTGTCTTCAGACAATATTTTTAAGCAGTAAAATGCCTTAATGAAAATTAAATTAGTCTGATTCTAATTCCTTATACAAATATACCAATTGGAAATAATATTTCTAAAACATGGCCTAGAAATAAAACCATAGACAATGGATGTAAAAACATAGGCCCAGATAAGTTTTATACATCATACACTGATTATGCAAATTTGTTCATCTTAGAAAACAGCATTTGGGAACAACCAAAAACATAAGTCAATATAGCAAATCAAGATTAATACATAGTCCCTAAGATGAAGTGAATATAAAAATTTGTTATTTTCTCCTAAGTAAATGTTTGCAGGGATATTTGTCTTATAAAACTGGGATATCATAATTTTCAAGGAAGACATACATAAACATATACTTCTCTAAATGAAGATTTGTTGTAAGGATCCCTGGGGATATAATGGAGACTGCAAACACACACAAGTTTCTCAAGGAATACAAATATTTTATAGCTACAAGAGTTTCTCAATATTTCTAGTCTGAGAGGAGCTCTGATGACTCAAGAACAACTTTAGTAGCTGTCTCTTCGGAAGCTGATATCCATCACTCCTGGACTCATTAGCCACCGTTATGGTGATAAGTAACTCTTAGTCTCTGACTTACCTACTCTTCTTGCCTACCAATTGTTGGTGTAGATAAAAGTTTGATAATATTTTCTTTTTCTTTTTGTTATCACTTAAAAGTTATACCTCAGGGAATGAAGAGAATAGGATGCAAGGAAAAGATTAGTCCAAAGGACTAATGGACCACAGCTACCAAGGCCTCCACCAGACTGAGTCCAATACAGCTAGATGGTGCCTGGCTACCACCACTGATTGCTCTGACTGGGATCACAATGGAGGGTTCTGGACAGAGCTGGAGAAGGATGTAGAACAAAATTCTAACACACACGCAAAAGACCATATTTACTGGCCTGAAAGAGACTGGAGAAACCCCAAGAGTATGGCCCCCAGACACCCTTTTAGCTCAGTGGTGAAGTCACTTCTAAGGTTCACCGTTCAGCCAGGGAGTGGACAGCCCCATAAAACAAAACAGGGACTAATGAGGCACAGCAGTCCAGGGACAAGGACTAGAAGGCAGAAGGGGACAGGAAAGGTGGTGATAGGAAACCCAAGGTTTGGTAAGGACAGTGTTGACAAGTAGTGGGGTTGTTAACCATTGTCATAGGGCAACATGTGTACTAACTGTTTAATGAGAAACTATTTTGTTCTGTAAACCTTCATCTAAAGTGAGAATAGCAGCAGAACCGGAAGAATGTAATTGATGTCACTGAATTATGAATGTAGAAATTTTTGAAATGGTGTATCTTTGGTTATGTATATTTTCCCAAAAAAAAAAAAAAATGTCGAGAAGGGAGAGGGTTGACATGTCGTGGGGTTGTTAACCAATGTCATAAAACAATATGTGTACTGACTGTTTGGTGAGAAACTCTTTTTTCTGTAAACCTTCACCTAAAGTACAATTAAAAAAAAAAAAAAAGATTCATTTCAATTAAAAAAAAAAGTAATACCTCAGCGGGGCAGGGCCAAGATGGCGGAGTAGTCAGACACTTCCGGTGGACCCTCTTACAACAAAGACCCGAAAAAACAAGTGAATCAATTAAATATGACAATCTAGGAGCCCTGAACATCTAAGGCAAAGTTGAGGAACCAGACTGAGTGACAGGGGAAGGGACAGATGGTTCGGAAGCAGCCAGTAGTTGCCAGACCTGACCCGGTAAGAGCCTGAATCCTTCAAGCCTGATCAGCTCATGGGTGAGCAGTGAGGCAGGCAAGCAGCAGTGCTTGGGAGGTGCGTTTTCCACACTGGGAGAGATCCAGCACCAGAGAGTCTACTCACCCACCCAGAACAAGTGAGAAGCAGCCCTGGATTGGCTAAAGAAAAGTACTTGCGCACAGCCTACAGCGTGGATCAAAAATACCCTCCTTAGGAAAAAATCTCTCTCCCATTTACCTCCCCACACCCTGCTCTGCACTGGGTCCCAGACCGGCTTCAGCAATTGCCTAGTCCCCTGGGCCAGAAGTAGGATCCATCACATGCCCTGAGCCATTCTCCCAGCCTTAGAGAGTGGACAAATTAACATACAGGGAAAAAATAAACTGCCGGCTCCCCTAAGCCAGGAACCCAGGGTAGGCACAGCTCCTTTGCCTAGGCACAGGCATAAGGGATCCATGGACTTTGAGTGCTTCTCCTCCTGCAGAGACTTGTGTGGGCCCGTTTCAACAGCATAGGCCCTCATTACCACAGTACAACAGGGTATATACCTGAAGTCTAACTTCACCTGTTTCAGTGTTGAAGTCGTAGGTTCGTGATATTTGACACTGCTCTACCCATTAAGCAGGGTCTTCACCTACCCACATCAGGGGCCTGAGGACTGGTGGCTCCACCCACACCACCTAGCCACCTGCGAGAGGGGCCCAAGAATAAGAGGTGCCCCCCAGTCCTTACAGCCAAAAGCACTGGGTGCTCATAGTGCGGCTGCAAAACTCACTCACCTACACACTCTAGGGAGCAGAGACACGCCTTCATCCTGGGCACTCGGGGGCAGCCGTCAGCCCCCTGCCTTGCTCAGAGTGTGTCCCCCTGCTGCAGCCAGATGCCTGTGCCTATATCAATCATTCATGCCTGTCTAGGACTGTAGGTGAGAGACTACACCACACACTTGGTGACTACCTACCAGGGCACCTGAGCTGAATCCATACAGGAGGAGTGGGCAGACTCCTGGGCTCACATACCCAGTAACAGATCTAACCACCTGGTGACAGGACATTAGAGCTTCAAAGGTGCCAATAATCAAACTAACTCATACGAGTAGCCTATTTGGGCATATTGAAACAAAACAAGAAGCTAGGACACAGTAAGCAAACATAAAATAAATAAATATAATAAGTTATTGATGGCTCAGAGGTAACAGTCAATATCAAATCACATAAAGAGGCAATCCATGATGGCTTCAGCAAGCTCCAAAAATAAAGAATCTAGAAATTTTCCAGAGGAGGAAAAGTTCTTGGAATTACTGGATGCAGAATACAAAAGATTAATATACAGAATTCTTCAAGAAATTAGGAAGGAAATTAAGAAAAATGCAGAACACACGAAAGAGGAAGTTAAAAAGATTAAAGAAGAGCATAATGACAAATTTAACAGGTTGTAAGAATTCATAGACAGAAAGCAATCGGAAATCCAGAAGATTAACAATAAAATTTCAGAATTAGACAACTCAATAGAAAGTCATAGGAGAAGAATTGGGGCAATGGAAGTCAGAATTAGTGAGACTGAAGATAAAGCACTTGACACCAACTTATTTAAGGAAAAATCAGATTTGAAAAATGAAGAAACCCTAAGAATTATGTCAGACTCTATCAAGAGGAATAAACTACGAATGATTGGAGTACCAGAACAGGGGGGATAAGAGAAAATACAGAGAGAATTGTTGAAGATTTATTGGCAGAAAACTTCCCTAATATTGTGAAAGATGACAAGATATCTATCCAAGATGCTCATTGAACCCCACATAAAGTAGATCCCAAAAGAAAGTCACCAAGACATATTATAATCAAACTTGCCAAAACCAAAGATAAAGAGAGAATTTTAAGAGTGGCTAGGGATAAACGAAAAGTCATCTATCTACAAAGGAGAGTCAATGAGAATAAGCTCGGACTACTCAGCAGAAACCATGCAGGCAAGAAGGCAAAGGGATGACATATATAAAGCCTCGAAGGAAAAAAAACTGCCAGCCAAGAACTTTATATCCAGCAAAACTGTCTCTCAAATATGATGGTGAAATTAGGGCATTTCCAGATAAACAGAAGTTTAGGGAATTTGCAAAAACCAAACCAAAATTACAAGAAATACTAACGGGAGTCCCCCAGTTAGAAAATCAGTAACATTAGATAACAACCCAAGACTAGAACACAGGACAGAGCAACCAAATATCAACCCAGACAGGGAAGTCACAAAATAAATCAAAGCTAAAATGCTGAAAATAGAGAAACAGATGTCAATATGTACAAGATGACAACATTAAAACAAAAAAGAGGGACTTAAAAAATGTAGACATAGATTTTGCATATGGAGAGGAAGTCAAGGTGATATAAAGAAATAAAAGACTGGTATAAACTTAGAAAAATAGGGGTAAATATTAAGGTAACCACAAAGGAAACTACCAATCCTACAAGTCAAAATAAAAAACTAGAAAAATATAAAGACTCAGCAAACACAAAATCAACAACAATAAAAACATGAGAAGAAAATACATGAAGAAAAATGACTCAACACAGAAGATTAAGTGGAATAAAGAAACTGTGAACAACACCCAAAAAAGACATCAAAATGCCAGCACTAAACTCATACCTACCAATAATTATGCTGAATGTAAATGGACTAAATGAACAAATAAAGAGACAGAGACTAGCAGATTGGATAAAAAAACACAATCCCTCTATATGCTGCCTACAAGAGACACACCTTAGACTTAAACACACAAACAAACTAAAACTCAAAGGATGGAAAAATATATACCAAGCAAACAACACTAAAAAAAGAGCAGGAGTGGCAATATTAATCTCTGATAAAACAGACTTTAAAGTAAAAATCTACCACAAAGGATAAGGAAGGACACTATATAATGATTAAAGGGTCACTACACCAGGAGGACATAACTATAATAAATATTTATGCACTCAATGACAGGGCTCCAAAATACATAAAACAAACTCTAACAGCACTAAAAAGAGAGATAGACAGCTCCACAATAGTAATAGAAGATTTCAACACCTCACTTTCAGTGAAGGATAGAACATCCAGAAAGAAGTTCAACAAAGACACAGAAGATCTAAAGGCTACAATCAATCAACTTGCTCTCATAGACATATACCGAACACTCCACCCAACAGCAGCAAAATATACTTTCTTTTCCAACACACATGGAACATTCTCCAGAATAGACCACATATTAGGCCATAAGGCAAGCCTTAATAAAATCCAAAGCATCAAATATTACAAAGCATCTTTTCTGAGCATAAAGCCATAAAAGTAGAAATCAACAACAGAAAAAGCAAGGAAAAAAAAACCAAACACATGGAAACTGAACAACACCTTGCTCAAAACTACTGGGTTATAGAAGAAATTAAAGATGGAATTAAAAAAATCATAGAATCAGATGAGAATGAAAACACATCCTACCAGAACCTTTGGGACACAGCAAAAGCAGTGCTCAGAGGTCAGTTTATAGCAATAAATGCACACATCCAAAAAGAAGAAAGGGCCATAATCAAAACATTAACCCTACAACTGGAACAAGTAGAAAGAGAGCAGCAAAGGAAGCCCTCAGGCACCAGAAGAAAGGAAATAATAAGAATTAGAGCAGAATTAAATGAAATAGAGACTAGAAAAACAGTTGAAAGAATTAACAAGAACAAAAGCTGGAACTTTGAAAAGATCAAAAAAATTGATAAACTATTGGCCAAAATGACAAAAGAAAAACAGGAGAAGAAGCAGACAACCCGTATAAGAAATGAGACGGGTGATATCACAACAGACCCAACTGAAATTAAAACAATCATAACAGAATACTACAAAAAATTGTACTCTAACAAATTTGTAAACCTAGAGGAAATGGACAAATTTCTAGAAACTCACTACCTACCTAAACTAACATAAACAGAGGTAGAACAACTAAATAAATCCATAACAAAAGAAGAGATTGAAAAGGTAATTTAAAAACTCCCCCAAAAAAAAGCCCTGGTGCAGATGGCTTCACTGGAGAATTCTACCAAACTTTCAGAGAAGAGTTAACACCACTACTACTAAAGGTATTTCAGAGCATAGAAAAGGATGGAATACTCCCAAACTCATTCTATGAAGCCAGCATAACCCTGATACCAAAACCAGGTAAAGACACCACAGAAAAAGAAAATTACAGACCAGTATCCCTCATGAACATTGACGCAAAAATCCTCAATAAAATTCTCCCCAATAGAATTCAGCAACATATCAAAAAAATAATTCACCATGATCAAGTGGGATTTATACCAGTTATGCAGAAATGGTTCAACATTAGGAAAACAATGAGTTTAATCCATCACATAAATAAAACAAAAGACAAGAACCACATGATCTTATCAATCAATGCAGAAAAGACATTTGACAAAGTCCAACACCCATTCATGATAAAAACTCTCAACAAAATAGGAATAGAAGAGAAATTCCTCAATATAATTAAGGGCATTTATACAAAGCCAATATCCAACATCATCCTAAATGGAGAGACTTTGAAAGCATTCCCCTTGAGAACGGAAACAGACAAGGATGCCCTTTATCACCACTCTTATTCAACATTGTGCTGGAGGTCCTAGCCAGAGCAATTAGGCTACAAAAAGAAATAAAGTGCATACAAATTGGTAGGGAAGAAGTCGAAGTGTCTCTGTTTGCAGATGATATGATCTTATACACAGAAAATCCCAAAGAATCCACAAGAAAACTACTGGAACTAATAGAAGATATCAGCAAAGTTTCAGGAGACAAGATAAACATACAAAAATCAGTTGGATTCCTTATACCAACAAAGAGAACCTCGAAGAAGAAATCACCAAATCAATACCATTTACAATAGCCCCCAAGAAGATAAAATACTTAGGAATAAATCTAACCAGAGATGTAAAAGACCTGTACAATGAAAACTACAAGACACTACCGCAAGAAACCAAAAGAGACCTGCATAAGTGGAAAAACATACCTCGTTCATGAACAGGAGGACTCAACATTGTGAAAATGTCAATTCTACCCAAAGCGATCTACAGATACGATGCAATCCCAATCCAAATTCCAACGGCATTTTTTAATGAGATGGAGAAACAAATCACCAACTTCATATAGAAAAGGAAGAGGCCCCGAATAAGTAAAGCATTACTCAAGAAGAAGAACAAAGTGGGAGGCCTCACACTACCTGATTGTAGAACCTATTTATTATACCGCTACAGTAGTCAAAACAGCCTGGTACTGGTACAAAAACAGATACGTAGACCAATGGAACAGAATTGAGAATCCAGACATAAATTCATCCACCTATGAGCAGCTGATATTTGACAAAGGCCCAAAGTCCGTTAATTGGAGAAAAGACAGTCTCTTTAACAAATGGTGCTGGCATAACTGGATATCCATCTGCAAAAAGCTGAAACAAGACCCATACCTCACACCATGCACAAAAACTAACCCAAACTGGATCAAAGACTTAAATTTAAAATCGAAAATGATAAAGATCACGGAAGAAAAAATAGGGACAATGCTAGGAGCCCTAATATGTGGCATAAAAACAATATGAACCATAAGTAACAATGCACAAGCACCAGAAGAGAGACTAGATAATTGGGAGCTCCTAAAAATCAAACACTTATGCTGATCAAAAGACTTCACCAAAAGAGTAAAAAGACAATCTACAGACTGAGAAAAAAGTTTTGGCTACAACAAATCCGATCAGTGTCTAATCTCTAAAATCTACAAGATACTGCAAAACCTCAACAACAAAAAGACAAATAACCCAATTAAAAAATGGGTAAAGGATATGAACAGGCACTTCACCAAAGAAGATATTCAGGCAGCTAACAGACACATGAAGAAATGCTCATGATCATTAGCCATTAGAGAAATGCAGATCAAAACTAAAATGAGATATCATCTCACTGCAACAAGGCTAGCATTGATCCAAAAAACACAAAATAATAAATGCTGGAGAGATTGTGGAGAGACTGGAGCACTTATACACTGTTGGTTGGAATATAAAATGGTACAACCACTTTGGAAATCGATCTGGCACTTCCTTAAAAAGCTAGAAATAGAAGCACCATACGGTCCAGCTATCCCACTCCTTGGAATATATCCTAGAGAAATAAGAGCTGTCACACAAATAGATATATCCACACCCATGTTCACTGCAGCACTGTTCACAATAGCAAAAAGATGGAGACAACCTAGGTCCCCATCAACAGATGAATGGGTACACAAATTATGGTATAGCCATACAATGTAATACTACACAACGATAAAGAACAACAATGAAGCCATGAAACATAACATGGAGGAATCTGGAGGGCATTGTAAATTCAGTCAGTCAAAGAAGGACAAATATTATGTAAGACCACTATTACAAGAACTAAAGAAAAGGTTTAAACACAGAAGACACTATGATGGTTACAAGGGTGGGGAGGGAGGGTGAGGGTTATTCACTAACTAGATATTAGACAAGTATTATCTTACGTGAAGGGAAAGACAGCACACACTACAGGGGATGTCAGCACAACTGGACTAAACCTAAGTCTCCTGAATACAATCAAACAGTTTGAGGGACAGAGGAGCAGGGGTAGGGATCTGGGGACCATGCTTTCTGGGGTCATCTAGGTCAACTGGCACAACAAAGCTTATTAAGAAAATGTTCTGCATCCTACTTCAGTGAGTGACGCCTGGGGTCTTAAAAGCTTGGAAGCAACCATCTAAGATGCGTCAGTTGGTCCCAACCACCTGGAGTAAAGGAAAATGAAGAACACCAAAGACACAAGGAAAGTATTAGCCCAAGAGACAGAACAGCCACATAAACCAGAAACTTCATCAGCCTGAGACCAGAAGAACTAGATGGTGCCCAGCTACCACCAATGACCGCCCTGACAGGGAACACAACAGAGAGTCCCTGATGGAGCAGGAGAAAGGTGGGGTGCACATCTGAAATTGTAGTAAAAAGGCCAGACTTAATATTCTGAGACTGGAGGAACCCCAGAGAGCATGGCCCCTAGATTCTCCATCAGCCTAGAACTAAAACAATTTCCGAGGCCACCTCTTCAGACAGGGATTGGACTGGACTGTGGGACATAAAGTGATACTCGTGAGGAGTGTGCCTGTTAGGTTAAGTAGATACAAGAGACTAAATGGGCAGCTTCTGTCCAGAGGTGAGATGGGAAGGCAGAGAGGGTTAGGAGCTGGTTGAATGGACATGGAGGGTTATAAGCTGGTTGAATGGACACAGGGAATCAGGGGTGGAAAGGAGGAGTGCGCTGTCACAGTATGGGGAGTGCAGTCAGGGTCACATAACAATTTATGTATAAATTTTTGTATAGGAGACTAGCTTGAAATGTAAACTTCATTTAAACTACAACAATAAAAAGAAAAAAAAGGTAATACCTCAAAGTCATCAAGTGTAGGATTCTTTTCCAACTTTATCGTAGATCAAAAGTTGACTAAACCACTTGTATATGTAGATTTACCAACATTATCAACAAATATAGATTTGCAAGCATCTGCAATGAAATAAATGCCACTCTTAAGAGTGGATTGTTTCAGGGAGTCTGTGGTTTCTAGTTTTCTGGTAACTGGACCAAGCAAATCCTTTTGTTTTTGTTTTTATTTTTCCCAAAAAGTGTTTATACTTGCCCCTTAAGGAGTAAAAAAATTCCTTGATCAAAAGACAATTAAAGACGTCACATAAATGAAAAAGAAATTCTGAGAACATTGCTTTCCATAAAAAAATTTAGAAGGGGTATATGCAAATCATTGTCTAGGAAAAATTAAATTTTATAGTTTTCTTTGAGTCAAATAATGGTCTTATGCTATAGTAGTCACTGAACCAATGAAAAATATGTTTGCTTACCTATATATAGATAAATTGCATATACTTTTTAGAGTCTTGGATGTAGGCTTAACCACTCTACAGTGGCTGGAAATTCACTTTCTCACTAGGCAATCCATGTCAAATTTCAATGGTTCTGTCTTGGAAAGTGCTTCTTTTATAATGAAATCTGCCTCTGTATTTTATTAAATTCCAAATAATAGCACTATTCTATGCATTATCAAGAATCCTTTTCATCCCTCATTCCAGCCTGCATAAGATTTTACATGGCCATAACTGAAATGTTCTTCCTGCCACTTTTTCCCATAGGATACAACTGATATGGCTGACACTGATGTTTCAGCTGGTTTCCTAGCTGTCCTACAGTGATAATACAACTTGAGATCTGAACATTATACCACACATCCACTCAGTGGTGCTTGCATTTTATGAGAGACAAAAATCACTTTACATCCCAAAGACCAATAAAAGCTAGCTTCTCTTTCTTAATAGAAAAGCTTAATATTACTACTAACTATCAAGTACTGGGCTCTCCAAAGATCTTACTTGATGAAGGAGCTGGCTTTAAGCGTTCATACCTATTTCACCAACAAAGTTAAGGTACATTATTAAAAAGTATTAATGGTCAATTATTAACCCTAACATGTTAAGAGAAAATGTCTGTCAAAAATATACTGCCAAATAATCAGTGTAAATGTTCTTAGTACATCGCCAAAATTATGTTCAAGTTAGATCAAAGATATATTTCCTATCATATTCTCAACTAAAATTTTTGCATTTTCTAAGTTTCCACTTTCTTTTTTAGTAAATGAAAATAAAATCAGTTTGACAACCTGGGGCTGTTCTCTCAGCTGGCCACTATAGACCCCATTACTAAAAAGGTCGGTTTCTAAATGGTTTTTGCTCTTGGTGAAAATAAAGTAAAAATAGTAGAGAAAAAAATAAAATCAGTAACAATTATTAACAATTGTTACTCAGGAAATTATTACTCAGAAAAAAGTGTTTACAGTTTCTTTAAGATGAAATATCAGCATATTTTAAGGTTTAACTATTATTGAATCAGTATTAACACACCCTAAGACATGAAATACTGGAGTGTATTTACAGGCCAGTAAATAGCTACAAACGGTATAAACTAATGATTTATTGCCAGTTGCTAAAATTAGGGGGAAATTTATTCCAAAACTCAATAAACGTGAGGTTTTTAACTCTTGTTTTCTAAATAAGTAATTTCCTTAAAATCAAGTTTAAGCATGAACTAGGTTTCTTACAATTTTCAAAAGAGCCAGCATTCATAGAGAGATTGCACCACATCCATATATTACATACAACTATAACACGTGTTTTTAACTTGGCATAGACTACCTCTTCCCAGTATTGCTTGATATTTGTTCCTGACTGCTACTTGAGAAATAGTGGTAACCTTTGCTTAAGGGAGACTCAAAATATTATTGTAGTTGTTAATTTTCACTTTTCTAGATTTGTATAAAATTTTCAAACTCTAGAACCTGAGAGAATCGAAGGCAACTTCAAAAGTAACCACATTCTGATGGATGCGCAACTCTGTGAGTATACTAAAAATCATTGACTTGTACACTTTAAACAGGTAAATTGAATAGTAAGTGAATTATATCTCACCAAGGCTGATTTATGTATAAATAATAAAATACTCTCCTATATTTATAGCTTAGCAACTCAAATACAGATACTGAGGGACCCACAAGCAGTTTCAATGTTCCCATCAGTATGTTAACAAGGATGAAATTTTCAGAAGCAAGAAAATTAACCTGTGTCTTGAGGACAAACTAGAGAATTGAAAGGACTTCATCCTCCAAGAAAACTGAAGCTGTCACTATCTGGGTCAAGTCCCGAAATCCATCTGGGCTCTGCTCTCAAACCGGGGATAATGAAACTGCC
The DNA here is from genome assembly GCA_030035585.1 of Dugong dugon. Classification (NCBI taxonomy): domain Eukaryota; kingdom Metazoa; phylum Chordata; class Mammalia; order Sirenia; family Dugongidae; genus Dugong; species Dugong dugon. Next base: position 33,104,858 of record CM057475.1, on the reverse strand, counting down.
ACCGAGGATCCTTTGTACCTCTGATGTGAAAGGCTCTGTGTCAATTTAAAGTATCATTATGTTGTTACCTGTGGCTCACAGGCCCCATCATCCATACATACAGTGTCAAAAGCAGTTTTTTCTATGCAGTTGAAAAGGCAGTACGTAGTTGTTATTGTTGTTGGTACTCTATTGTCAAATCAGTTTGGAGCTTGTCATATTCCATCCTCAAGCCTATGTACATATTTGACTAAATATGTAACTGATATTATGATATGCATTGTCCTTGTATTTTAAGACTACTTCTTAAGTGAAAATATTAAATAGGCACTCAGTATTTTTTGGTCTAGCTGTTTTAGATCATGACTTTTTGAGTGAATGTAAACCATGTTCTTTTCTTAGTTTTATAATCATAGGATGTCACCCTCACCTGCTAATGTCTGCTAATTATGTTTTATGGAGTATATGTCCACTGTGGTAATTATGACGTACTCTACTACATTCATGTCTCGTCCTTCTCCAATTCACATATTTCAGACCTGACCCTATTTCCCAAGCCCGCGTGGCCCATTCCCACAGCTGTGGTTGACAAAAACGCACACCCCAATACCCCCTTATTTGTAATCAATCTTTTCTCAGTTTCAAGCTCCTTTTCTGCTCCTGATCCTTATTTCCAGTCATTGTTTTTGGCAGTGGCAAAGTTTTTCTCATCTCCTCCTCTTTAGATAAGGAGCCCTGGTGGCACAGTGGTTAACCGAAAGGTTGGCAGTTTGAACCCATGAGCCGCTCCACGAGAGAAAGATGTAGCAGTCTGCTTCCCTAAAGGTTTATAGCCATGGAAACCCTATGGGGCAGTTCTACTCTGTCCTATAGGGTCACTATAAGTCAGAATTGACTTCACGGCAACGGGTTTGGATTCTTTAGGCTTGTCAACTGATCTTCATTTTCCAAGATTAATCTACAGTATTCTCTAAAATATATTCCCTCTGACATTTTCCACCCGTCTGCCACAAGTAAATTTTACTTACATAAGTCCAGATGTTAAAATATAATAAGCCCTAGTACGATTTCCTACAGCCAACATCCTTCAATCCACAAAATGAGAAGAGTAGGGGAGAGTCCAAACAACACTTTATCATTTTCCAAAAGGCCCTTTTTATTGAAAGCAGGAACATAAACAGAAACGTGTACACCAATTTTCATTGCAGCACTGTTAGGGGACCCTAGAGGCGGAGGACACCTAATTAATTAGTACTCCACCAGTCATCAGGCCACTCCCAGTCACCGCCCCACCACATCACTCACTTCCTCTAAAGCTGTTTCGCAGACTCCCTGGAGAGCCCCGAAAAGATCCAAACCTAACCAGCTCAGAGTGGTCAGACAGGTGTAGAACAAAGATGATTGACAGATGACCTTGGGCCGCGACACACGCTCAATAACACAAAAGAACTCATGCCAAGGAACAGAAAAGACTCATGTCAAAGTACCAAAATCACCGGACATACGTCATCTGCAGTAGCCGAGCCCATTTCCAAAGTGAAGAGTCCGTCGGCCTCTTCCGTGCTATGTCTTAGCCCCGCCCCTAATAAATAATCAATAGAACTATGAATATGTAAAACTTCTTGATCCTGCATACCTGCCTACCTCCACCCCTATTTGAATATGTATAATTCCCCAAAGCTATAAAATGTAAATGCTTCCTCAAATCGAGGAAATCTGAGGTCGATACCTCTGAGTTCCTGCTTGCTAGCCTGCGAAATAAACTCTTTCTTCCTCTCAAAAACAGTGTCTGAGAGATCGGTGTCTTGCACCCGGGGCGCGGACTCACTGGTCTGGTATCAGCACTATTCACAATAGCCAAGAGGTGGAAACAACCTAAATGTACATCAACGGATGAATGTATAAACAAAATGTGCTATGTACATACAATGGAATATTACTCAGCCATGAAGAGAAATAAAGTTCTGGTACATGCTATAACTTAGAGGAAGCTTGAAAACTGAGTGAAATAAACAAATAAGTGAAACTTATGCTGAGTGAAATAAGACAGTCACGAAAGGACAAATATGGTATTATTCTAAATATGAAATATCTAGACTAGGCAAATGTACGAAGACCACGTATAAAGTTTCTGTGTGATGCAAACGGTTAATGTGCTCAGCTACAAACCGAGAGGTTGGCAGTTCAAGTCCACCAAGAAGCACCTTGGAAGAAAGGCCTGGTAATCTACTTCCCCAAAAATCATTGAAAACCATATAGAGCATAGCTCTACTCTGACATACATGGGGTCATCATGAATTAGAATCAACAGCAAGTGGTTAATAAAGACTAAAATTTATTAGTGGTTATCAGGGATGGGAGGGAAGGAACATTGAGTTTCTGTCAACGATGAGGGAAAAATTTGGAAACAGAGGTGATGGCTGCACAACACGACAAGTGTAATTAATGTCACTGAATTGTACATGTAAGAAATGTTCAAATGGCAGATGTTTTGTTATATGGTGTATATATATATATATCCACAATAAAAAAAGGAGTAAAGGAAAAAAAACAAACAGAAAAAGGCTCTTCTCTGCTAATTCTTCAGGTGAATGTCTGGGCAAGATTTATGATCCTAGCACAACACCGGCTGGCATGCATAAAACCCTTCCTAGAGCCTTCAGGGTCAAGTCTAAATTCTTTCACATGGCTTAGAAGAGGAATATAGGTGAATCAATAATAATTTAGTTATAAAAAGGAGCTGATACCTGACCAAATCTCGAAAAATGAATAGAAAGTTGGTTAAGTGTATAAGGCACAAGAAGGCAAGAAACATTTGTGGCAAAGAAAACTGCATGTGCAAATTCAAATTTAATAGGTACTTCCCTTAGTTGATTTGTCATGATCTGTCTGCAGCATTGAGCTTGACTTCGTCCTTGAAATTCTGTCTATCCCTTGGTTTCCATGAGGTGATAAGGCTAGAAAGGGAAGTAATGGTGTAGGTGGCAGAGTAGAATGACCATTGTTAAACCATAAGGAAGGGTAACTCTGAACAGGCAAAGACCTCTGAAGAAAAATGAAAAGATAGATCAGGAAATGACCAAATGGGTTGAAAGGTAAAAAGATAATTTTTGTCTTCATCCAGCCAGCTGTTTACAGGAAAAAAAAAAAATATATATATATATATATATATATATAAAACTCATAAAAAATATTAAATATATAATATTTTAACTCATTATTTCTTCAGTTGCGAGTTATAAAGGATGCTATTTGAGATTTTGTTGTTGTTGTTGTTAGTATAACTATATTAATATCAACCGTAATTTTTCTAATTTAGGGCAGTAATCTTTATATTTTGAGTAGTTAAATTAGAAATTTAGAGGGGCACTTTTCTAGAACCACTTTATTTTAAGAAGAAATAAATACAGTGCTATATTTTTTGATTAACACCAGTCAGCTATAGAAGAAAATCTGTTTCAAGTTTTCTGATTCCTAAACCATTGGTAATTATACTACATTAACCTGCTTGTATAGGCCAAAGCTTAGATCCCTGCTAGCTGAGATTTGGTATACAAGTTTATTATTAACCTACTTAAAACCCTACGTTCCTTTTGTTTCTTTCCTATTCTAAAACAACTCAGTCAATTGAGTATTTCATACTTGATATATGTTCAGCTGTCATTTTGAATAGTCCCATTTCTTTAACTGAAAAAAGAAATAAAGTTCAGTCCATGAAATATTATATACAAACTCATAGCAATGTAAGACAATTCTCTTTGATTTGGCTTACATCTCTCTTGTTATCGGGCAAGTATAGTCCCTTCTCCTATCTGTACTGCTATAATTAAGAAAAAAAAAAACCTGTTGCCATGTCAAGTTGAGTCTGACTCATACAGACCCTATGTGGTTAAGAGTTTGGGTGCTAACTAAAAGGTCAGCAGTTCGAATCCACCAGCCACTCCTTGGAAACCGTATGGGGCAATTCTACTCTGTACTATAGGGTCACTCTGAGACTGCTATAACAGGAGCTGCAAAAGGCTTACATGGCCCTACCTCTGGCCCCATTTATGGGTCTCAGGATTGGCACATGATTAAAGTTGAACCAATCAAGGTCCTTTGCCAAGATTTACTAACTAGAAATGAGGGAAAAGATTCACGAGAGTGGAAGCTGGGAGGTTTGATATCCAGAGTTCTTGATGCCTTCATTCCCACCATGTGGATGAAGCTGGCCTGCAGGATGGTAAAGTTGATCATATACACAGGGAAAAGCAAAGCCATGAGCGGAGTGACAGCCCTGGCCTAATGGGCCCCTGAAGCCTAATTGTATCACTCCCAGTAACAGTAGCTAGCAATTTCCCATCTTTAAATTGGATTTCCTTTATTTTCAACCACAAGAGTTATGATTTGTAACCTTGTAAAATGCTTACAAGATAATTCTCTTCATTGTCACGGAAATCTGAAAGTTAGCCTGTAATTCAGAACCTCCTCACCATCCTTATCCTACAAAAATCTAAACTCTTAGATGACAACTTCCATGTATCTTGTAAGTCATTTTTGTCCTCTCATTTGGGGAAACAAACACATATCCATAGAGTAAATACTACAGAGCTTTAAATTTAGCCTCAGGATTTTGAAGCAAGTAATAAAGCACTCAGAAAATATTCTTGCAATGTATAAAGTCTGCAGAAAACAATGAAGTGAATTATAGCTCTGTAGGCACAATAGGACCATCAATTATTATTCTGGATGTAAATATCGAATGTTTACCCAGTAATAGGTAAAAGCTTTTTGTGTAAAGCTGTGTATGTAATGGTTTGTTGTTAAGCGTCATATATAAAAGCATGAATATTCCAGCAGAAATAACAATATGCTAGGTCAGCACCTGTCAAAAAAACTTTTAGGGAGCAGATAATTAATTACTTCATCTAGCTGTACTTCCCAGGCCACACTGGAAAACAAATCTACTTTAAAACAACATCTGATAAGTATTGGAATATCACATAGGAAAATTCATTTGTTCTTTTATATTTCTTACACATAGCAGTTCATCATGCATTTAGGATTTTCATTCTTTAAAAATGCAGTTGTGTGCTACCAGCCAAACACACGTTTTTCTTTATAAACAGTTGTATATAATCCATGGAGTGAATGGTTCAGTAGAATGATTTTGGATCAATAATTTAGCACAAAAATCTTCAAACAGTGCAGTAAGTCAAGAACAAAAATCAGACTATCAGTCAGGAGATGGATGTGCTAGTTTTGGCTTTAGGCAAAATATTTAATCCTAATATAGGTAAAGAGATTTTGGAGAAAGAAAACTTGGGTTCAAAATCTATGCCTTCATTTTTACTCCCTGTGTATCATGTGGAAAATTTAAAATTAAATGTCCTCCTTTGTAACATGGGGATAGCTGTAGGAACTTTATAAGACTGATGTAAAGATCAAACGTGAACTACAAAAGGCACTTAGCACAATGCCTGGCACTGTATACAATAAATGCAAAATAATTTTATTATCCTCTCTCAATTTTTGCTTCTCTCATCTCTACAATTCAGTGCATTGGGCGAAATGACTCCCTACATACACTCTTCTCTCAAATTTGTGTGCTCTAATTACTAGAGATAAACTCATTTGTAATTGGAATATCCATTTTCATTAAGTTTTCCATTTGTACTTTCCTGCCTTCAGAGAAAGCTTGGGACTAAGATAAAGCCCTAGCATTTACTTTGTTTCTCTGGCATTTTCTCATTAGAATATGGTGCTATGGGAGGTATTAAGTATTTTATTTATAACAGACAGCTATCTTAACTGAATTAAGTTAAGTCACATGAAAAATATGGTTTTCTAGTTCACTGCTTTGAATAATAAATACTTTTAGATCTAGCTATTCCTGATTTTAACAAATGACTTGTGCTTTCAAAATCTTACTATTTCTCAATTAACCACTAGTGTTTCCTTATGGATGGTAGGGCAGAGGCCAAAGTGCTGTTGACCATTTAGTATTAAAATTCAAGGATGAATGAGCCTAGTTCTTTGAAAATGACAAACTTCTGCAGCAGTTATCAGAGTGATTCTCTGGTCATAGTTACAAAGAAACTGGGAAAACTGAACTAAGGACTTCTGGGCAACATGGTGCTATAGACAGAAGCACCACGCCATCCCTCCACAGCAAAGATCCGAAAAACCAAACTAAACAGAGAAAACAGCAATCCTGAAACCCTAAGCATCAAATGAAGAGATAAAGAACTCAGCCAAGAACCGAATGCAGTAAGAAACTGACAGAGAACAGAGAGTGAGGAGAGATACATGCAGAGGTTCCCTATCAGCTAACAAAGCACAGATCTACCATCTTGGACTTCTATTGGAGATCGGTGAATGGGGGTACCAGAAAGCAGCTTCACAGAGCATCCAGCAGGGGACAGAACAACCGGTAACTGGTGATATACGCTTTACCATCCCCTACACTTCTTCACCCCCACTGGCCTCCTCTGCTTCCTGTGGCCACAGTCCCTTAGCCAGGAAGCACTGGCTTCACCCCAGTGCTGCTTGGATTCCACCCGCCCGCACTGGCCGGTTCCCTGAGTGCCATTTGTTGGCTGCTGGTGTTGCTTTTTTCCACTTCTTTGGATTTCTTCCATACCTCGCACCACCTCTCCCTCCTTTCTCTCAAATACCTGGCTCCATGAGCCATCTTTGCTTCTTCCTGAAAGGCTGTGAAATGCCACTCAAATATGAAAATGCTTTCCAGCCCATGCTGCCATGCTAGTGGGATCCTGGGGTTTTTTTTTGTTTGTTTGTTTGTTTTGAATTGTTTATTTTCTTTTTCCTTTCTCGAATTGGGAGCCCGTTCTAGCCGGGCAGTACTGCGCAGCTTGGGACCTACCCCCTCAGTTTGCGCAGGCGTGTAAAGGGATCCCAGAGAGCATTTCTTTTTTGTTTGTTTAATTTTCTGTTTTTATTTTGGGGGGGGTTCTTGTATTTTTTTTGTTTCTTATGTTTTCTTTTTTCTCTTTTTCCCTTTTTGTCTTTCTTCGTTACTCAGTTTCTCATCTCTGTATACTTACCTTCTCTTCCTATCTCCTGAATACCTGGCGCTGAGAGATACCTCTACCCGTTCTGGCCAGGCTGCACTTCACGGCCTGGGAGCAACTTCCCCAGACATCGCAGCCGCACTAGTGGGATCACTGGGGGCTTTTCTTTTTTCTGTCTAATTTTTATTTATTCATTTTGTCTTTTCTTTTTTTTTCTTCTTCTCCTTTATGCTTTGCTCCTTTTCTCAGTCTCTCATCTCTCCACTCCAACAGCACGCTCCCTTAGCACTCTTTTTTGTTTGTTTGGATGTCTTTGGATCCTGTTCCTCTCTCCTCTCTCTCCTCTTTCCCATACCTATATTAGCTCCACACATCAAAATCTCTCCCCTTCACCCTTCCTACCTGCACCATGCACTTAACAACACATCCCCAAGCAGCACAGGCACAGCCTACCGGAAATGCCCTACACTGACCCCTGACCCGTCCTATTGGCCATCGTACGTACCACAAACAACCAATCCCAGCAACTCCTCTGCAGCTAGACCTGCCCTGCTGTACCATATCTGAGCGACTGACCCTGCCAATTGGAGACGGCAAAAAGTATCGTGCCCACAGAAAAGCAAACCACAAAGAACACACAACCCACCTGCTCAGACATAGCCAAATAAAACAAAAAATCAAGACAAAACAAACAAATCTACAATCAATAACAAGGAAAATAACTACCAAATGCCCTGAAGACATCAGACAATATCAAAACATATACAAAAACAGGACAGGATGGTTCCAGTAGCCATCCAAATTAAAACACCAGCTGACTTTCCAGTAGAAGAAAAGGCACTAGAACTACCTGATAGGGAATTCAAATCTCTAATACTCAGAATTATCCAATAGTTGAAGCAAAAGCAGACAAAAATGAGGAAAAAATAGACAAATTCATGGAAAAGGCAGACAAATTCACAGAGAATACAGACAAAAAAATGGAAGAATTCAGGAAAATAATGCAGAAACAAAATTCCAAAAGAAATTCACAACTAGAAATCATACAAAAACAACAATTAGAAATCCAAAAGATAAACAACAAGGTTTCAGAAATGAACAGTGTCATAGAAGGGCTGAGGAGCAGGTTTGAAATAGCAGAAGCTAGGTTCAGCAAATGTGAAGACAAATACTTGGATACAACTCTGTTTGAGGAAAAATGAGAAAGAAGAATGGAGAAAAATTAAGAGACCATGAGTATTATGTGGGATACAATCAAAAGCAAAAATTTTCGAGTGATCGGGGTTCCAGAACAGGGGGATAAAACAGAAAACACAGAGAGGATCATTGAAGAACTGCTGACAGAAAACTTCCCCAATATTATGAAAGACGAAAAGCTGGTCATCCAAGTAGCTCAACGAACCCCATATAGGATAGACCCCAAAGAAAATCACCAAGACATATCATAGGCACACTCGCCGAAACTAAAGACAAACAAAGAATCCTGAGAGCAGCTCGTGAAAAACAAGAAGTCACATACAGAGGAGAAACAATAAGACTAAGCTCGGATTATTTGGCAGAAACCATGCAAGCAAGAAGGCAACAGGATGACATATATAAAACCTAGAAAGAAAAAAATTGCTAGCCAAGAATAATACATCCTGCAAAACTCTTGTTCAAATATGATGGTGAAATTAGGGCATTTCCAGATAAACAGAAATTAATGGAATATGTAAAAACCAAACCAAACTTACAAGAATTATTAAAGGGAGTCCTTCAATCTGAGAACAAACAACATCAGCTCACGGGCTGAATCGAGGACACAGCATCATAAACCAGCCAGATACCAATCTAGGAAATGAACTCTCAAAACCAAAAGAAATACAACAAGGAATCAGAGAAGTTAATCTGTAAATGACAATAACATCAGAATAATAAAAGAGGGAATAAATGGTGTAGGTATAGAACCTTCTAATGGAGAGTAAGGCAAGGCGATACCAAGTAATAATAGACTGGTTTAAACTTAGGAAGATAAGGGTAAAATTCACAGTAACCACAAAGAAAGTTAACAAACATACTCATCAAAATAAGGGGGAAAAACATAAAGTCTCAGTAAAAACAAAACCTACATAAAAACAAAAGAAATAAAAAAAAAATCCACAGACAAAAGGAATTCAGCATAGGAGAGTAAGAGGAAAAAAGAAAACATCAGCACCACAAAAAAAAAGGCCCTACAAAATGACAGCAATAAACTCACACCTATCAATAATTACACTGAATGTAAATGGCCTAAATGCACCCATAAAGAGACGAAGAGTGACAGAATGGATAAAAAAACAGGACCCATCAATATGCTGTCTACAAGAGACACACCTTAGAAACAAAGATGTGAATTTACTAAAAATCAAAGGATGGAAAGAAATGTATCAAACAAACAACTACCAAAAAAAAGAGCAGGAGTGGCAATACTCATCTCAGATAAAATAAACTTTAAAACAAAATCCACCAAAAAAGACAAAGAAGAACATTATATAATGATTAAAAGGACGACACATCATGAAGACATAACCATAATAAACATCTACGCACCCAATGACAGGGCTCCAAAATACATAAAAGAAACTCTAACAGCACCGAAGAGAGAAACTGACAGTTCCACAATAATAGTAGGAGACTTCAACACACCACTCTCAGTAAAGAACAGAACATCTAAAAAAAAAAAAAAAAAAAAAAAAAAAAAACCTCAGCAAAGATACAGAAGACCTAGAGAGCACAATCAGCCAACTTGACCTCATAGACATATACAGAACTCTCCACCCTACAGCTGCAAAGTACACATTACTTTCCAATGTACATGGAACGTTCTCCAGAATAGACCTCATCTTAGGCCACGGAGCAATCCTCAACAAGATCCAAAACATTCAGATAATACGAAGTATCTTCTCTGACAACAATGCCATCAAGGTAGAAATTAACGATAGAAAGAGCAAGGAAAACAAATCAACTACATGGAAACTGAATAACACCCTGCTTACAAACCACTGGGTAATAGAAGAAATCAGAGGTGGAATCAAAAAATTCCTAGAATGAAATGAGAATGAAAATACATCATACCAAAACCTTAGGGACACAGCAAAGGCAGTCCTCAGAGGACTATTTGTAGCAATAGATGTACACATCAAAAAAGAAGAAAGGGACAAAATCAAAACATTAACTACAGAACTCAAACAAATAGAAAGAGAACAGCAAAAAGAGCCCACAGCCACCAGAAGAAAGGAAATAATAAAGATCAGAGCAGAAATAAATGAAATACCAAATAGAAAAACAAAAGAAAAAATCAACAAAACCAAAAGTTGGTTCTTGGAAAGAATCAACAAAATCGACAAACCACTGGCCAGACTGACAAAAGAGAAACAGGAGAGGATGCAAATAACCCAAATAAGACATGAAATGGGCAACATTACAACAGACCCAACTGAATTAAAAAGGATCATAACAGAGTATTATGAAAAACTATACTCCAACACATTTGAAAACCTAGAGGAAATGGACAAATTTCTAGAAACACACTATATAGCAAATCTATCACAAAGTGATGTTGAAAATCTGAACAGACCCATAACAAGAGAAGAGATTGAAAAGGTAACAACAACAACAAAAAAAAATCCCAACAAAAAAATGCCCTGACCCAGGTGGATTCACTGGAGAATTCTACCAAACATTCAGAGAAGAGCTTATACCAGTACTACTCAAACTATTTCAGAACATAGAAAAGGAAGCAAAACTTCTGAATTCATTCCATGAAGCCAGCATAACCCTGATACCAAAACCAGGCAAAAACGCCACAAAAAAAGAAAATTATAAACCAACGTCTCTCATGAATATAGATGCAAAAATTCTCAGCCAAATCCTAGCCAATAGAATGCAGCATCATATCAAAAAAATAATACACCACGATCAAGTAAGATTCATACCAGGAATGCAAGGATGGTTCAACATTAGAAAATCAATCAATGTAATCCACCATATAAATAAAAGGAAAGAAAAGAGTCACATGATTACCTCAACTGATACAGAAAAGGCATTCAACAAAATCCAACACCCATTGATAAAAACTCTCAATAAAATAGGTATACAAGGGAAATTTCTCAACATAATAAAGGGCATCTATGCAAAACCAACAATCAACATCATTCTTCCTGGAGAGAAGCTGAAAACTTTCCCCTTGAGAACAGGAACAAGACAAGGATGTCCTTTTATCACCACTCCTATTTAACATTGTCCTGGAAATTCTAGCTAGAGCAATAAGGCAATAAAAGAAAATAAACGGTATCCAAACTGGTAATGAAGAAGATAAATTGTCCCTGTTTGTGGATGATATGATACTATACATAGAAAACCCAAAAGACTCCATGAGAAAACTACTGGAACTAATAGAAAGATTCAGCAGAGTAGCAGGATACAAGATAAATATACAAAAATCAGATGGATTCCTATACACCAATAAAGAGAACGATGAAAAGGAAGTCAGGAAAACAATACCATATATAACAGCCCCTAAAAAAATAAAATACTTAGGAATAAATCTAACCAGTGTTTTAAAAGACCTATACAAAGAAAACTACAAAACACTACTGCAAGAAACCCAAAGGGATCTACATAAATGGAAAAACATACCATGCTCATGGATAGGCAGACTCAACCTTGTGAAAATGACAATTCTACCCAAAGCAATTTACAAATAGAATGCAATCCTGATCCAAATACCAACAACACTCTTTAAAGAGATGGAAAAACTAACCATTAACTGTATATGGAAAGAGAAGAATCCCCGAAAAAGTAAAGCACTACTGAAGAACAAAGTAGGAGGACTCACACTACCTGACCTCAGAACCTACTATACAGCTACAGTAGTCAAAACAGCCTGATACTGATACAATGACAGATACATTTACCAATGGAACAGAATTGAGAACCCAGATGCAAATCCATCCACCTACGGTCACCTGATCTTTGACAAGGGCCCAAAGTCCATCAAATGGGGAAAAGACAGTATTTTTACAAACGGTGCTGGCAAAATTGGGTGTCCATCTGCAAAAAAATGATACAGGGCCCATGCCTCACACCATATACAAAAACGAATTCAAAATGGATCAAAGACCTAAATATAAAGCCAAAAACTATAAAGTTCATAGAAGAAAAAAATGGGATCAATGCTAAGGCCCTAATACACAGCATTAATAGGATACAAACCATAACCAACTACACACAAACTCCAGAAGATAAGCTAGATAACTGGGATCTTCTAAAAATCAAACACTTATGCTCATCAAAAGTCTTCACCAAAAGAGTAAAAACAGAACCTACAGACTGGGAAAAAAATTTTGGACATTACAAGTCATACAAAGGTCTAATCTCTATAATCTACAAGAAAATCCAACACCTCTACAACAAAAAGACAAATAATCCAATTAAAAAATGGACAAAGGGAATGAACAGACACTTCACCACAGAAGACATTCAAGCGGCCAACAGTCACATGAGGAAATGCTCGTGATCACTAGCCATTAGAGAAATGCAAATGAAAACCACAATGAGATACCATCTCATACCAGTATTACTGGCAAGAATCAAAAACACTGGCAATAACAAATGTTGGAGAGGCTGTGGGGAGATCGGATCTCTTATGTGCTGCTGGTGGAAATGCAAAATGATACAACCATTTTGGAAAATGATATGGCGCTTCCTTACAAAGCTAGAAACAGAAATACCATACGATCCAGCAATCCCACTCCTAGAAATATATCCCAGAGAAATAAGAGAGCCGTCACACGAATAGACATATGCACACCCATGTTCACTGCAGCATTGTTAACAATAGCAAAAAGACGGAAACCTAGATGCCCATCAACAGATGAATGGACAAATAAACTATGGTACATACACACAGTGGAGTATTATGCAATGATAAACAACAATGATGAATCTGTGAAGCATTTCATAACATGGATGAAACTGGAAGACATTATGCTGAGTGAAATAAGCCAATTACAAAAGGACAAATATTGTATGAGACCTCTACTGTAAAAACTCAAGAAAAAGTTTACACACAAAAGAATCAATCTTTGTTGGTTATGAGGGATGGTGGGGGAATACTAAATAGACAATAGACAAGTGGTAACTTTGGTGAATGGTAAGACAGTACACAATACTGGGGAAGCCAGCACAACTTGTACAAGGAAAGGTTACAGAAGCTTCATAGACACATCCAAACTCCCTGAGGGACTGAATTGCTGGGCAGAGGGCTATGGGGACCATGGTCTCAGGGAACATCTATCTCAATTGGCATAACACAGTTTATAAAGAAAATGTTCTACATTCTACCTTGGTGAGTAGTATCTGGGGTCTTAAAAGCCTGTGAGCAGCCATCTAAGATACTCCACTGGTCTCACCCCTTCGGCAGCAAGGGAGAATGAAGAAAACAAGATACAAGGAAAAGATTAGTCCAAAGGACTAATGGAACACAACTACCGTGGCCTCCGCCAGACTGAGTTCAGTACAACTAGATGGTGCCCGGCTACCACCACTGACTGCTCTGACTGGGATCACAACAGAGGGCCCCGGACAGAGCTGGACCAAAACTGAGAATAAAATTCTAACTCACAAAAAATGACCAGATTTACTGGCCTGACAGAGACTGGAGAAACCCAGAGAGTATGACCCCTGGACACCCTTTCAGTTCAGTGATGAAGTCACTCCTGAGGTTCACCATTCAGCCAAAGATTAGACAGCCCCATACAACAAAACAAGACTAATGGGGCACAACAGTCCAGGGACAAGGACTGGAAGGCAGGAGGGGACAGGAAAGCTTGTGATAGGGAATCCAAGGTTGAGAAGGGACAGTGTTGACATGTCGTGGGGTTGTTAACCATTGTCATAAAACAATATGTGTACTGTTTAATGAGAAACTTTTTGTAAACCTTCATCTAAAGTACAAAAAAAAAAAAAAAACTGAACTAAGAAAGTAATGGTTATCTGATTCCAAATAATTTTCTAAATGTAATTCTGCAATTAGTTCCAATCTGGCAAGAGAATAAAGAAGTCACAGAATCTTATCTCTTAAAGAGTTCTTACAGTCATCAAATCCAACCTTCCCTAGTTCTGTTTTCTGGAATCCAGACGGCTGCTGAGGTCTCCTTGTTCAAGGTCTCCTTGAGATGTAGAGATGATAGCTCCAAACCCCATTTTATACCCTGAAGAAGACCTGTACCTTCTCAGAGTCTCTCTCCAGGCCCAGGGCCTGGGCTTCCATGGTCAACCCAGGCATTCTGTTTGCTGGTATATTATTTTGAGTCTGCATCATGTCAACTCAGTCATGAATATTAGTCATTTTTCCTAATTTTCAAAACTACCAAAAAACCTGTTCACACAAAATATGAATATGGAAATATAAATTAATGGACAGTCCCATTTCAAAATAGTGACTAGTGATCTGAGGGATACGTGTGAAAGTTAGTGAGGATTTAGTGGAAAGGGAGTTTGTTAGGCAGGTAGACCTATTCCCCTGACCTTGACATTGATGGCTGAGCAGTAGGGGAAGGAGTTTTGTACATGCCTGTTTTTTCTTATGGTCTGTCATTCTGAGGCATTGTACAACTTGTGCTATCTAGTTTTTGCAATATTGAAGCCCTCTTTCCCTCATCAAAGTGTGGGAAGAAGCCAATCTCCTAATTTTGAAATATCCTAGGGCAAGCTTTCTGCAAAGTTTATTTCTCAAAATGAGTTAATACAAGGTATAAATATATACGTATATGTACACGTACATATACGTATATATATACATAGAGAGACCTGGTGGCACAGTGGTTAAGAGCTCAGGCTGCTAATCAAAAGGTTGGCAGTTGGAATCTACCAGCCACTCCTTGGAAACCCTGTGGGGAAGTTCTACTTTGTCCTGTAGGATCACTATGAGTCGGAATCAACTCAATGGCAAACGGTTTGGTTTTGGTTTATATATATATACAGATAGACAGATGGATGGATGGATGGATAGATAGATAGATAGTAGGCAGGTTCCATCTTATACATTTAGGAAACATGTTATAAATGTTTTGGGTTTTTTCCCTGGGACTTCTGAGAACCTAAAATATGCTAACGTTCATTGTGAATGGCAATTTTGTGGGTAAATGATGTTTCCAAAACATATTTCACCATGGAAATACTTTATTTTGTGGAGAATCCAGAGAATTCACATTCCATGGGAAAATGCTGG
This sequence comes from Dugong dugon, assembly GCA_030035585.1. Lineage (NCBI taxonomy): Eukaryota > Metazoa > Chordata > Mammalia > Sirenia > Dugongidae > Dugong > Dugong dugon. The sequence goes on along the minus strand of CM057475.1, from coordinate 33,089,615 downwards.
AAACCAATACCTTGATAATTGCTCTGCAATGACTCTTCTACATCTTACCTCAAGGCTACCTCAAGACCTCCATTATGTCCTTTTAAGTTACTCTGGCCCATGCTTACCTCTCTTTTTTCTGAACTTTTACTGCCCCATATAAGTGGACATTCCCTCACTGCCTTGTAATATTCTTGAATTATTTCATTTGAGTAAGTTATCTCTCCACTGCATTGTAAATATACATGGTGTAATACGGTGGTTGGTTGAACTGCACATTGATCATTATATCCATGATACAACATTTCTCTCAACTCCCACACTCTTCCAGCTCCCTCCATTTTAAATGCCATCTGTCTCTCTTACTCTCATTTCCCATCTTCCACTCATCCATTCCCATAGTCCAAATCTTATTCATTCTTCAAAGTCCAGATGAAATGTCACTCCCTGAAAGTCCTGAGTATCCCCAGTTGGAAATAGACTCTTCCTTCTACAAAATCACACAGTACTTATTTCTTTTCTTTGATGTATCACTTTTTACCTTGTTGTACATGGAATGAATGAACTCATATTCCTGTGGGACATATTTTTGGAAAAAGAAGTAATATTTGCTAATTTCTGGGATTTTGCTTTGCTGAGTGGAGTATGCAGGCTGTGGATAAAAGCAAATTGCTCTGTATTAGAGAGGGAACTTAGAGATCCTCTAAAGAGAAGAAAATTGAGAATTAAGACCTGAGACTTGTATGGCTAAAGAGAGAAACTTTGAAGGAAGGACAAATGGCTACATAGGGAATTCACAATGTTCCATGTAACCTTCTTCTCCACCTCCTCAAGTAAATGTGAGTAAAATTTATATTAATCACCAATGCCTTTGAAATATTTTGTGATAGGATAAGGGATTGATGCAGCAAAAAAGCAAAATCAAAATTTAAGGTTGTCAAGAAGTAAAAGCAAAGTAAGTCATGATGAGATTATATATGCTATTTATATGTGTTCTCTATTTCAACTGTAAACTACTTAAATAAGGAGTAGTTTCTGAAATAATTTTGGGTTCCTCACACCCCTACCATATTCTTTTGCACATAGCATGATGATAAATATTTTCTGCATATCTTAATGTGCTAGAGACTATAAGTACAATTTGATACTATGACACATTAAATATTTCTAAGAAACAAAGACAGTTTCAGTGACTTGTCCAAGTTATACAAACTGTAAATGGATTCAGGCCCTAGAAGTTTGGCATCAGAGCTTACACACTTAGCCACCAAACCATACTGGGCCCTACACTATGTAAGCAGATGCTGAATGAATGAGATGAATACATTCTTGATGCTTATTAAATACCTTCTGATGGGTTGAAATTTAGGGTTCATTCCTGGTATTTTGCAGTAAAATCATAGAGAAAGATTAGACCTTTCCTGCCAAACACTTTCATGGCAGAGATGGAGTACTGACTGGAAAGGCTCATCGATCTGAATCCGGCCCTGACATTTATCTTTCTTGCTGGAATTTGGATTTCAGCCTCAACAAATAGACCATGTTTGCACTCAGGTTGCCACCAACAAGAGGACATAATACACAGTGAAAAATTGGTAATGATTTAATGTTCAGCATAAATAAATCAGAAGTCTGGAGCAAATCCACAGGATTTGTGAGAGCTGGCAGTACCAGTCAAGGAGGCAGAGTGAATGATTTGCCTGTTTGATGCAAAGGCAGAATAGTAAGGAGTAAACTCTGAGGTATCAGAGACAGGCATAAATTATCCTGTTTCTTTTTCAATTTCAACTACTTGACTATTTCAAAGAAATAGAGGATTAGAGAAGAATACATCCAAAGTCAAAATAAATGAGTCAATCCAAGAGTCTGAGGAATCAAATAGAGAGGAAAGTAAAATAGTTAACAGAAAGCAAGAGGAAATTTTGTTTAGAAATGCAGGACCAACATTAATCAAAAGGAAAAAAAAAACAACTCAGTAAAAAATTAAGACCTGTTATTTTTCCCAGACTGGATCATTTGGTCAATAAGGACATTACACAAATAAAGTAGAGAGACAAAATATCTTATCTGGACCTGCAGCTTACTAAGAAGATATTGAACACATATAGAAAGGGAAAGTCTTACAATTATTATATCATAAATTAATTAAGATTAGACTCAAAGAAAATTTAGAATGCATTCAATCCTCCTTCCAGGGTTTATAGCTCTCAGTCTTCTGTTCTAATATATTTTCCAACACTTGTACAAATTAATGATTATATCTCAGTTGAGTAGTTTTTATTTTACTGGCTTAAGTCCAAACCACTAACAATTTCCATATCATGTTTTCCATAAATATTAGTAGCATTCCTGTTTCCTGAAAAAGAATCCCCAAGAAAGATACTAGAGCTAATAAATGAATTTAACGAAGTGACAGTGTAAAGGTGGGCAGTTATTGCTTAAGGGATCCTGAGTTTCTGCTCGGGGTAATGAAAAACTTTTGGGAATGGATAGTGGTGATGGTTGCACAACATGGCAAATGTAATTAATGTTGCTGAATTGTACACTTAAAAACATGATTAAAATGGCAAACTTTCGGTGACATATATTTACCACTGTCAAATTTTTTCAAAAAATTTTTTAAATTACTGGAAAACGCCATGACAGAGACTGGAGAAACCCCGAGAGTGCAGTCCTGGATACCCTTTTAACTCAGTAATGAAGTCACTCCTGAGGTTCACCCTTCAGCCAAAGATTAGACAGCCCTGTAAAACAAAACGAGAGTGAAGGGGTACACCAGCCCAGGGACAAGGACTAGAAGGCAGGAGGGGAGAGGAAAGCTGGTAATAGGGAACCCAAGGTCGAGAAGGGAGAGTGTTGATATGTTGTAGGGTTGTTAATCAATGTCATAAAACAATATGTTTACTAACTATTTAATTAGAAACTAGTTTGTTCTGTAAACCTTCATCTGAAGTACAATAAAAAAAAGTTACTGGAAAACATGTCCTTTTATTTCTGTATTTGTTTTTGTTTGTTTTAACTTTGATGGGTTGATCAAGAAATGTTGAACAAGGACCCATTTGTGTACTCTGTAAAGAAGCAGAACAGCCAGTTGTTAAACATGTGCACAGGAGACTCATTCTGTCTGGGCACAAATCCTGACTTCATAACTTAGCAGCTGGGTGATCTTACAAGTAATACCTATGAAACATGTACAACCAGTGCCAAGCATATTGTAGGTGCTATAAATATTAGACATTATTATTATACATATTAAGAGCTTTTATCTAAAATATCAATACCTATAAGGAAACCTAACTTTCTTCTTTACTTGCAATTTTATACTTCAATTCTGTAAGATTCTCCTTTCTAAAAGCTATATTAAATTTTTTCTTTCTTAATTTTTTGAGAGAAATCTTTTTCTGACTCCACTAGGCCTAATCACCCCTCTAAAAGTATGAGTAAGTGTCATAAATTACTCAGTTCAATTTAGCTATGGAATAAACTACAATTTCTATCGTGCTGCTTTTTACAGATACACCTTCTTCATTATGCTTCCCTTAATTTTCACGACAGCAGTCATCATGGGCACACACAGCCCTAACAATGAGAGCCACTTCTGCAAATGAGGTCCAGAGTGCTTGGCCTCCTGGGACTGGTGAAATGGGAGGATGAGGGGATAAATGGGTGAAGCAGTGAAAGTCACTCTCTTCCTTCCCCACATTACTGGAAGATATGCATCAAATACATGTTTCATATGATTTCAGGATCAACAAATCACAAAAGTTAATGTCTTCTGACAGAGTGGCCAAGTCATTTCAGTTTGTCTCTACTTCACACTACGGCCTGTCCGCTTGTGTCTATTAGTAGGTTCACAGCTACACACACTCGTACACTCAGAAGTGGGCACGTCCCTCATGGGCACAAACAAGCTCCCAGATCCAGCACTGTGCCTGAAAATATAGAGAATACTACTAGAATTCACTATTTGCAAGGTGCTTGAAAAAGTAGGGAAAACTAAGTCCTCTCTGCTAGAATTCATTATTTAAAGCAGAAGAAACTAAAACATTTTTACTAAATTATGCAAAAGTCATTCATAATCTCCTCTTCTCCTTCCTTCAATTGTCCTAATAAAGCCATAATTATATGATTTTATTTAGTCAGCAGCTCAATTAGAATGGGCCTTTTGTTCCGAAGAACATTCTAAGCAAAGAGAATAAAGCAACACCTATACGGTATAATTTAGAGAGCACTCTGAAGAATTGCATCTCTCATCTCAGGCTGGTATTTTGATCGAAATTCCACCATTCTTTAAATCTCTAGAAATATCAATTAAAATGTGTAAGTCTCCCAAAATGATAACATGAGCCCACATTCAGGGTCATTTGGTTCTTAGGGGGGCTAGTATAACGAGACATTTACAACCATGAGTGCAAGCTGAGAAGCAATGACATAAAAGGGAATGGGGAATTATGAGAGACAATTGCACCCCGAGGTGGAGGTCTGGTACATGGGATTTATTTCTTAAGAACAGTTTCAGAAAACCCACAATAAGATATATAGGGTATCTAGTACATGTTGGGGAGGTACGTTTAGGAAGGAGGAGATTTCTGAAAAGAGAGAGAAGAGAGTGGCCATAGCCCAACATTGCCATCTGCGTCATTTGTCTTTATGGTTAAGTTAATGCAGAACAAACCACGAGAGATATGTATGACCCTAGATATATACTGCCCTACCCTTCTAGTAGTCATGCAATCAGGTGAGCAGGCTCTGAAAACACTAAAATAAAAGTGTAAAGAGGGAAGCACTGTCATGATAACTATAAAGGACTACCACTGCATCCCTGCTGTAAACAAAACTATTGAAACAGATCACATTGTGTCTTCCTTAAGGGATATTTCAACTGCCTTTTGGAACATTGCAAATTTAAAGAAAGTCAATAAAGGTCTGCTTTCAGGGCCTGGGAAGACACTGGTGTACAAAAAAATGTCAGGAATCTATTAATTTAAGAGACACTACATTTTTTAGTTTCATTTTGGAGGGGGAATTATGAAATAAATTTATAAATTTATATGTGTATTTGTTTATAAATAAAATAGATTTTTAAAATAAAGTATATCTTTAAAAAGATGAAATCATAATTCTTATGCAAATATAAAATGAACGCGTCAATTATTTTATTCAGCTGATAATTAATAAAGCAAACAGTAGGACATAAAACCTTGGTTCAAAGGAGAATTCAAAGAATAGTCACATATGGGTAATCAAGAATACTGAAATGAATTTACTAATGGATGCAAAACTGGCACTGAGAAAGAACAATCTTACTTCAGCCATTCTATACACCTATTTTCTTTATTCTTTAATTGTCTCTTCACTCTGTCATCAGCTCTTGCTATACTTGCCATATTTTGCTGCCTCTATTTTTTTTTATGTCCTTACAATGTTACTTTCCCAAGCTCTGCTATCCCTGAGAGAATTTAGAGAAATCTGCATATTAAAATTACTGAGAACTTTAGGCCTGGTGCAGAAACGCTGCTATGTAGTGTTTCTTACTAATGGGTAAAGTAAGATGTTCAAATCTCCATTGAAATTGAAATAATTCTTTCTCACTGTGCCTCTATTACTAAGAAAAATTATGATGAGCATCAGGAACAAGCCTTCCATTCTTTCCAACTGAAAGCACACACACAAACACACACATACAGAGATACCCTTTTGGATATAGCATGGCATTATCAACTCACAATTTTTACTAAACATAAATATATTGTAACATCTAAAAAAACTGATTTCTTTTCAAGGCTCTTCTTGTATTATTGACACTAAAATATAAATTCATAGAAACCATGTTTCAGTAATACCAGTGTAATATCTGCCTCAAATGGACAAAATACTCGTTTTCTAGCCTTAGATCAATGTTCTTATAAGCTATAGAAGTTTGAAGAGGTTACTTATTCTCCCTAAGCCTCAGATGTTTTACATGTAATATAAGGTTATCTATATCTCATTTTAATTACCACATGGGGTTATTCTATGAAAATATGATGCAAATTATAAAGCACTATACAGTTGTAAGTTATTTTTGTTTTCATTATTGCTATCATCACTCTTAATAAAGTTATATAAATGAAACTAACATAGTATCTCAACTAGCTCCTTTTCTTGAAGATACTAAAAAGTAAATAGAGAAAGCAAAGCTTAGAGTTATCAATATCCAGAATAAAATTCTAATCCTATAGAATCAAATATAAGTTCCTGAATTTTTTTAATAATTGAATTTTCATGAAAGTTCGATGAAGAGCCGCAGAGTAGAATTTTTGTTTCCAATAGCCGTGAAAATATTGTTGTCTGCCATCTATCTAATCGGCTCTCACTCATGGCGACCTTACGTACAACAGAACAAAACATTTCCCCGTCCTGCACCATCCTCACAATCTTTGTTATGTTTCAGCCATGGAAGAGTGACATATAAATCTTAAGAAATACGGCCTCCCCCCAGCAACTAATAAGAAAAAACTACTTGGAAGTGTTCCTTACCATTTGGCCTGGCTTCTCCTAAATTTGGTAATATCCTCTGTGGTATCATGTATAGCTAAAGCATTCTTTGGGTTTGTTTTCACAATTAGAAGTGATAGCAAATCCTAGCTGACTGGGACAAAAGACAAACTCTGAAACGTGAATCAGATCCAAAAGCAAAGGACACTAAAAAATGTCTGTGTTTCTCGTGTGGCTAATTTAAGTTGTTACAAAGGTTATGCCTGGCAGTTTTATGGAACTGTGAATGTTGATAAATTATAAGCTTTTCTCATACAAAGTTCTTAATTATAAATAGAACATTAAAACTCAATCTAAAGTCATTTTGTGCAAAAAACGTAATCAAATAGCCATTCCTCTTTGTGAATGAATACATTATGTTTCTCTCTGGGGGATTATCAGGTAGATTCTACTGACATCATCATGTTGCATTTGCAATACTGTATCCAGTTGGAAGCAGCTTTGAACTTGTGCAGTCCAAATACTAAGGGACCAGGAAGTGGGCTTAGTTGGTAGTTGATTATGGGTGTAACAGAAAAATATACCAGAAAATTTATGTCCCCTCTCTTAGGCAGAAATCTGAGATTTTCACAACAGGGAATCCTATTTGGAACGCCTTATTGAGAAAGAAGTCTTAAATAGCCAATCCCCTGGGAGAGGTAATACAGCGGCTTTAAATGAGATAAAATTGCCAGCGACTATTATTAGCTCTTTTCCAGAGAATAAGTTGGGTTAGGTGACGTTGGAGAGAAAACAAGGAGAGACAGTAGAGAGAAAAGACCACGGAAATAGAAATGGACCAAAGACAAAACAACGAGTCATCAATGAAAAACATCACCTAATTTATCGTTATTTTTCTGGGTGCTGTCTTGCTTATGCCTCTCTTTTCTTAAAATTCCCTGGCAAACCCTTTTCGGAAGATTCACGTTTATGTATCATGCTTGTAGAATGTAGTAGATATATCTAGTCCCCAAGAGTTGAAGGGATTATCTTGGTTAATGGATAATTTATAAACTAAACTGTAAGTCTAAACTACAGACTATACACTGAAGTATTAGTCTAACAGATAGAATTTTGATTTGTGAAGAATTTTTAAAGCCAAGTAGAACTTGACCAAGCAAATAAGCATTGTTTTTTCAAAGCAGTTTGCATGGGACAATCTGCTATTGTTGTAGCAGTTTTTGAAACTTTATTAAAGTATCTTTAGAGACCATAAGACATTCCTGTAAATATTATCTCCTCATATCAGAAATGCATTTTTCCATCAAGCTTCACACAAAATCCTAACTCCTCTAAGGAACCATCCCTGATTACCCTATTCAAATTGGATTTCTTTTCTTATGAATATCAGTTGCAATGATATTCAGGTATCATTTCAGATGTCACGTGTGTGTGTATATGTTTAGTAGCAGTTGTTGTTGTTTGTTGTTAGGTGCTGTTGAATTGCTTCCAACTCACAGTGACCTTATGTACAATGGAACAAAATATTGCGCGGTCCTGTGTCATCCCCACAATTGTTGCTATGCTTGAGCCCATTGTTGCAGCCACTGTGTCTATTTATCTCGTTGAGGGTCTTCCTGTTTTTTGCTGACCAACTACAGTAGTAGTAGATTACTAATCAGTTGATTTGAGTTCATCAAAAAGGAGATTTTCTGGATAGGCCTGAAAAGGAACTCAAGGAATATTACTCCAATTGCAGCTAATAATTTTGATAGAGGAAAACATTTAAAGTGCCATTTATTTACTTCAAATGTCTTCATCATAAATTTTAATATACATCTCATAAATCATAGATCATAGATAGCACAATTAATATCTCATGTAATTGAGGCATCAATCTCAAAATTAATTATGCATAAAAATGCTTATTTGATAGACAATAATTTTTCATGTTACTGTTTTCCACCTGAAGTACAATTCACTCAGATATGATAGTCTGTTTCATCAGGGAAAAAAAATCTTTTCCGGCTTCCAAAAATTGGTAGTTATTAATAAATACTTATTATTCACTATTCAATCTGTCAAAGATTTAGTTTAAAAAAAAAATGTAAAGCTATTAAAATAGACTCCCGGGTTGCAAAAGGCTGGTATGAAGATGTAGGTTTATAACAATGGTCAAAGTTAATACCTCCTACGTGTCTCAAAGAAATGTCAACTCAGAGACTTTATCATTTTTTGAGGAAGGAGGTATAATTATACCTATCATGAAGTAGGAGTTACAGTTATTTTGTCAAAATTTGTTAAAATTGACAGCAAAAAATGATACATATTTTAAATTTTCTTACATTCATCTAAAATCAATTTTTATGAAACTTGTAAAAGAGCTGTTTCCCTGAGATAAGTGAACTTGTATTACCCAAGTTTTATATTTCACTTATTGTATAATAAATATATTCCCTTTATATGCTGGTGGATGCCCCTGAGTGGTATAAAGGGTTTGTGCTTGACTATTAAACCTAAAGGTTCACAGTTCAAACCCACACAGCAGCACTATGGAAGAAAGGCCTGGCAATTTACTTCCATAAAGATTATAGTCAAGAAAACCCTATGGAGCAGTCCTACTCTGTAATACTTGGGGTCACCACAAATTGGAATCAACTTGATAGCAACAGGTTTGGTTTGGTTTTTAATTGCTGGAATACAACATAGGATCACATTTGATACAGTATCCATGGTAAATAATTCTAAATCAATATTCTTCTAACTGAGCTAAGCCCAGTACTTCCCCTAACCATGATAAGCATACAAGAATCCCAAGATTGCTTACTCAGCCCAAGTGGGCTTCAGCCTACCTCACACTGCCTTGCAGAGTGAAAACCAAAAAAAGTTAGATTGATCCACTGGAAGTTTCCTTTCCCACTACTGCTGCTGCTGTTTCCTTCACAGGGCAATCCTGCTAGAATAAGGACTCCAAAAGTCTGTTTCAAAATCCTATGCAACATAGGAAGCATATCCCAGAACCTGGAGACTCAGCAGTTGGGAAGTGGGGCCTATGTACAACAGGATCACTTTTTCCATATCTAGAGTGCTGGGATAATCAAGGCAAATCTCATCGTCTATGCTGAGCAGGGAAAGGAAGGGAAAGCAGACCTCTCCCTTCCAGCATTGTGAGTGTTCCATTCCAGTGTAGGAACTGAGGTATCAATGAGGCAACTCTAAGAGGTCAGCTTGTTCAGGTTATACACAGACAGCCCTTTCCCCCTGAAGGCCTCATTCAGTGATAGAATAGCTGGATAAGTGCAAGTTCCAGCATGAGTTAAATGCTGAGCTCAGAATCAGCCTTTACTTCTCCCTTGGGGGACAGGGTGGTTATGATTGTTGATTAGTTCTTTTTCCAGCACTTATTAGAAGCTAGAAATCATAATCTTTCCTTTGAGACTTAAGGTTGCATCAACACTGAAGCATCTCCTGCTGCAAGCAGAGAAATACAGAGATTATGGGTGGCATTACTCACTCCCTGCTTCCTCTCAAGCCCTTTTCTCCCACTGTACCATTGTTAGTCTCTAAAATGGTTTCACTCATGGGGAAAAGCCCACAGTGATACACATAAAATGGAAGTTTCTTTAGCTTTGTATTCAAGTCACTAAGATTAAAGGACTAGAGCATGCATTAGCTTAGAGAAGGGTGATTCACTTCTAAGTATAAGTTAGAGAAGGTTGATTCACCTCTAAGTTCATACTAAGTATAATAAGAGAGGAAAAAAATGCTTCTTCTCACTACCTCACAAGGTTGTTCTGAGAATCAAATGAAATTAGGTAAGACAAAGGATTTTTAAAAACAGCATTGGGAGAACTAAAGCTTTTTATTACCTTCACATCCTTCTATTATGATGTGATGAATATGATTTTTTTCAGTTATTAAAACTTCTACTCAACTGGCCAATTGTATTTAAAATGAACTTGGGGTAGAAAGTCCATCATTTTAAATATTACCTAGTAATTCTACATGATAAAACCCACAAAGGGGCCAGAGTTATAAAAGTTAAGGCATGTGTTCAAATATTGATACTAAGTTTTAACTTATCCCACCAAGCTCATCTCAGTGCCTCACTGTTGTGTTTCATTTTTCTTCCTATTTCTTCTTTTTGTTTCTCTATTCTAGGTGATACCCACAATCTTATTTAGCCACATCAAGGTTTTCAATGAAAAGCTATCTAGTCAATGAAAGAATTAATTTATCTCAAATTAGATATGGTACAATTTTCCTTTCGATCTCATGTATCTCCAACTTGTAAGCCAATTCACAGAACAAGTCCACATATGAATAATATTTTTTAATGGAGGAAACACAACGTACTTCACAAGTTTTGTCTAACATTTTATGTAATAATGTAATAACTTCCATGTGGGATTAGAGATTATTTACCAAGCAATTGGTCTCCAGGGAAAATAAATACTATGTATAAATGGAGTCATAAATTTTAAAGATTCAGAATACAGAATACTTCATAGTGAGTAAGGTTAAAATTAAAAGTAGCCTCAGGAGGAGATGGAAACTCAATATTATCAGTCAGAACAAGGCCGGGGGGTAACTGTGGAACAGATCATCAATCACTCATATACAAGTTCAAGTTGAAGCTGAAGAAAATTAAAACAAGTCCACAAGAGCCAACATATGACCTTGAGTATGCTGCTGTTGTTAGGTGCCGTCAAGTTGGTTCTGACTCATAGCGACCCTATATTCAACAGAACAAAACACTGCCTGGTCCTGTGCCATCCTCACAATCTTTGCTGTGTTTGAGTCCATTGTTGCAGCCACTGTGTCACTCTATCTCATCAAGGGTCTTCCCCTTTTCCACTCACCTTCTACCTTACCAAGCATGATGTCCTTCTCCAAGGACTGGTCCCTCCTGATAACATGTCCAAAGTACATGAGACAAAGTCTCGTCATCCTTGCTTTTAAGGATCACTCTGGCTGTACTTCTTCCAAGACAGATTTGTTGTTCTTCTGGCAGCCCATGGTATACTCAGTAGTCTTTGTTATTCTATGCCAACACCATTAGTCAAAGTATATCCCACCTGCATCTGGAAACTATCCCAAGAATAGATTTGACATATTGAACACTAATTACTGAAGACTAGCTTTTGCGGGATGACATCAAGGACATCATACATGAAGAAAGCAAAAGGTCATTAAAAAGACAGGAAAGAAAGAAAAGACCAAAATGGATGACAGAAGTCACTCTAAAACTAGCTCTTGAATGTAGAGTAGCTAAAATGAATGGAAGAAATGATGAAGTAAAAGATTTGAACAGAAGATTTCACAGGGTAGCTCAAGAAGACAAAGTAAAGCATTATAGTTAATGTGCAAAAACCTGGAGTTAGAAAACCAAAAGGGAAGAACATGCTTAGCATTTCTCAAGCTGAAAGTACTGAAGAAAGAATTCAAGCCTCGAGCTGCAATTTTGAAGGATTCTATGGGCAAAATGTTAAATGACACAGGAAGCATCAAAAGAAGATGGAAGGAATACAGAGTCACTGCCAAAAAGAACTGGTCGAAATTCAACCATTTTAGGAGGTAGCATATGATCAAGAACTATTGGTATTGAATGAAGAAGTCCAAGAAACACTGAAGGCACTGGCGAAAAACAGGGACCCAAGAAATGACAATTGACAGAAATATTGAGATGTTTCCACAAACGGATGCAGTGCTGAAGATTCTCACTCATCTATGCCAAGAAATTTGGAAGATAGCCACCTGACCAAATGACTGGAAAAGATCCATATTTCTGCCCACTCCAAAGAAAGGTGATCCAACAGAATTATCAAACAATATTATTAATATGATAGGCAAATAAAATTATACTGAATAAACATCAAAAATGGTTGCAGCAGTATATCAACAGGGAAATGCCAGAAATTCAGGTCAGATTCAAAAGAGGACTTGGAATAAGGGATATCTTTGCTGATGTCATATGGATCTTGGCTGAAATCAGAGAATACCAGAAAGATGTTTACCTGTGTTTTACTGACTATGCAAAGTCTTTTGACTCTTTGGATCATAACAAATTATGGATCACATTGCAAAGAATGGGAATTCCATAACAATTGTACTCCTGAGAAACCTGGACATAGATCAAGAGGCAGTTGTTCCAACAGAACAAGGGGATACTACACAGTTTAAAATCAGGAAAGCTGTGCATCAGCATTGTAACTTTTCACCATCTTTATTTGATCTGTATGCTAAGCAAATAATCTGAGAAGTTGGACTATATGAAGAAGAACGAGGCATCAAGATTGGAGGAAGACTCATTAACAACCTGCAATATGCAGATGACACAACCTTGCTTGCTGAAAGTGAAGAGGACTTGAAGCACTGACCAATGAACGAACATCAGAGACCACAGTCTTCAGTATGGATTACACCTCAACATAAAGAAAACAAAAATCCTCACAACTGGACCAATAAGCAACATCATGATAAACAGAGAAAAGATTGAAGTTGTCAAGGATTTCATTTTGCTTGGATTCACAATCAACACATACGGAAGCAGCAGCCAGGAAATCAAAAGACACATTGCAATGGACTCATCTGCTGCAAAAGACCTCTCTAAAGTGCTGAAAAGCAAAGATGTTACTTTGAGGATTCAGGTGTGCCTGACCCAAGCCATGATATTTTCAATTGCCTCATACACATGCAAAAGCTGGACAATGAATAAGGAAGATGGAAGAATAATTTATGCCTTTGAATTATGGTGTTGGTAAAGACTATTGAATATACCATGAACTTACAGAATAAGGAACAAGTCTGTCCTTGAAGTAAATAAAGCCAGAATGCTCCTTGGAAGCAAGGATGGTGAGACTTCATCTCAGACTTTGGCCATGTTATCAGGGGAGACCCGTCTTGGAGAAGGATATCATGCTTGGTAAGGTAGAAGGCAAGCAAAAAAGAGGTAGACCCTTGATGAGACAGACTGACACTGTGGCTGCAACAATGGGCATGAACATAGCAACAGTTTTGAGGATGGCACAGGAGCAGGCAGTGTTTTGTTCTGCTGTACATAGGGTCACTATGAGTCAGAACAAACTCAACGGCACCTAACAGCAACAACAGGAGAAGATGTATGTTTCTTCATATTTTAAGAGAGATAGGGTGATGCACAGGTATTGACTGGAGTATCCAGGAAAGTCAAAGTTTGTATGAAGATGCCAACCGAAGCAGCTCCCAAAGCCGCCATCCTTGAGTCCTTGGTCCTACCAATGCCAGAGAAGACATGGAGGAGCAGGACAACAAGCCTATAGATAACCAATGACCTGTTTACAAGGTAGAAACTTGAAAGATGTGATTGTGGATCTCAGGAGAATGGGATGACCCTGGAGAGAGATGTGAAGCTGGAAAAGTACAGGAATCTGGTTTCCCTGGGCGAAATCCCAAATTCCTGAGTCTTTCCCCACAAGCCAAGCATTGGCTTCCAAACCAGATGTGATCTCCCAGCTGGAGCAGAAGGAAAGGAGATGGGTGGAAACAAGAATTCATGGCAACTATACAGACTTAGCAATTAGTCTTGAAAGGAGAGAACCATCTTCAAAACAGGGAAATTTTTATGAAACCCACTCATGGAGTGAAAATAGTCAGATTGACAAAGGATGGCTCCTCATTATTTTCATGTGAAATAAACCAAGGATTGTGCGGATCATGTAGAGAAGCACAACGAAAACCAAGAGAAAGCTTTGAAGGAAGTAGCATTCATGCAAATGAAAGCTTTAACTCATGTTGCAGTCTGTGGAAAGGAGGAATTTAAGGAAAAGAGTGGTGTAATTTCCAGTCTTTCTCCACACTGGATAATAATGTTAAGAACATACTTTTACTAACATGACTTGTGTACTAAAATATGCATTATAATTCCATTTTTAACAGTTATCAGAGGAGCAATGACGTGAAAATAATAAATGTGGCATATTGACTTCATTCAGCTTACGAGTACTCAAATAGAAGTTAAATCCTATATATATGCTGATAGCATTCAATTTTTTGGCCACAGTGCACCTCTTGAAAAAATTCTAAAGAAAGAATATTATTTGAACACAAGGAATATGGGCAAGTTTTGATTTGTTGTGTTTATACGGCACTGAAATAATTTAATGTACTTTCTTTTTGCACTTGCAAAATCCACCATAAAAATAACTCCAGTTGATATCCGTAAAGTAGAAATGTTGGTTTATAATAGATACCAAAATTAGCTGTTTGTTTCTAAATTGTTTGTAAGAAAAATCCTAACACATTTTTTAAGAAAGTATTTTATAAATACTTTATATACTTTAATACTTATAGTTGGGCATCTTAGGTACGAAATTAGTATTGAATTAGGTTTAATTAAATGAGATTAATGAGAAAAGTAGTGTATCTTGCCATGAATCTGTCTTCTTTTAGCCCTCCATTTAAATGAATTTCAAAATAATATGACATGTAATTATGTCTATTATTTAACAACCCATACCTCACACCACACACAAATGCTAAATCAAAATGTATTAAAGACCTAAATATAAAACCAAACACTATAAATATCATAGAAAAAAAATAGGGTCAACATTAGAGGCCCTAATACACAGCATAAATAGGATACAAACCATAACTAACAATACACAAACACCAGAAGATAAGTGAGATAACTGGAATCTTCTAAAAATTTCACGATTATGCTCATCAAAAGGCTTCACCAAAAGAGTAAAAAGGAACCTACAGACTGGGAAAAAATTTTGTCTAGGGCAAACCTAACAAAGGTCTAATCTCTAAAATCTACAGGAAAATCCAACACCCCTACAACAAAAAAGACAAATAATCCAATTAAAAAATGGGCAAAGGATATGAACAGACACTTCACCAAAGAAGACATTGAGGCAGCTAACAGACACATGAGGAAATGCTGGCAATCACTACCATTAGAGAAATGCTAATGAAAACCACAATGAGATACCATCTCACCCCGACATTACTGGCACAAATCAAAAAAACAGAAAATAGAGGTGGAGCCAACATGACACTATAGACAGAAGCACCACACCATCCCTTCACAGCGAAGACTCAAAAAACTAAGTAAAATAGAGACAAGCATCAATCCTGGAACCCTAAGCATCAAATGAAGAGATAAAGAAGTCAGCCAAGCCCCAAATGGAATAAGAAACTGACAGAGAACAGAGAGTGAGGAGAGATACATGTGGAAGTCCACTATCAGCTAACGTAGCATGGATTCACCATCTTGGATGCCTGTCAGAGACTGGAATTCCCAGCAGGAGACAGAGCACCAGGTACAAGCAATACACGCTTTCCCAACTCCCATCTTTCTCCCCACTGCTCGACCTCCGCCTGCCGAAAAGTACAGGGTCCATGCCACTTGGATTCACCCCAGCTACATCAGAGATCAGAATACAAGGAGTACAGGAAAGCAGCTTCGCGGAGCTCCCAGAAACAGACAGAACTGCTCCCTTAGCATTCTTTTTATTGTTTCTTTTTGGCCCCTGCATCTCTCTCCTTTTTCTCCTCTTTCCCATACCCATCTTAGCTCCATACATCACAATCTCCCCCATCCTTCCTGCCTACCCGCACCATGGGCTGAACATCACACCCCAGAGGAGCACAGGCACAGCCTACCGGAACCTACACTGCACTGATTCCTGGCGTGCCTGGTCATCCCTAGTACGTGCCACAAACAACCCATCCCAGCCCTTCCCCTTCAGCTGGACCAGCCCTGCTGCACCATAGCTGAGCGACTGGCTCTGCTCAATGGACAAAGAGGTGAAAAGTATCGTGCCCGCAACAAAGAAAACAACAAAGAAAGCACAGCCTACCTGCTCAGACATAACCAAATAAAACAAAAAAAAGTAGGACAAAACAAAATACAAAACATTGAGATAATACAAAGTATCTTCACTGACCATAAGGCCATCACAGTAGAAATTAACAACAAGAAGAGCAAGGAAAAAAAAAAATCAGTTACATGGAAACTGAATAACACCTTGATTAAAAACAACTGGGTAACAGAAAAAATTAGAAATGGAATAAAACAATTCCTAGAATCAAACGAGAATGAAAACACATCATATCAAAATCTTTAGGATGCAGCAAAGGCAGTCCTCAGAGAACAATTTATAGCAATAGATATTACACATCAAAAGAGAAGAAAGGGACAAAATCAAAACATTAGCAATACAACTCAAACAAATAGAAAGAGAACAGCAAAAGAAGCCCACAGCCACCAGAATAAAGGAAATAATAAAGATCAGAGCAGAAATAAATGAAATAGAGAATAGAAAAACAATAGAAAGAATTAACAAAACCAAAAGTTGATTCTTTGAAAGGACAGACAAACCACTGGCCAAACTGACAAAAGAAAAATAGGAGAGGACACAAATAACCCAAATAAGAAATGCAATGGAGGACATTAGAACAGACCCAACTGAAATAAAAAGGATCCTAACAAAGTGCTATGAAAAATTATACTCCAATAAATTTGAAAATCTACAGGAAATGGACTAATTTATAGAAACACACTATCTACCCAAACTAATACAAAATGATGTTGAAAATCTGAACAGACCCATAACAAGAGATTGAAAAGGTAATAAAAAAACTTCCAACAAAAAAAGCCCTGGCCCAGATGGCTTCACTGGAGAATTCTACCAAACATTCAGAGAAGAGCTTACCCCAGTACTACTCAAAATATTTCAGAACACGTAAAGGGAAGCTACACTTCCAAATTCATTCTATGAAGCCAGCATAACCCTGATACCAAAACCAAGCAGAGACCACAAAATAAGAAAATTACAGACCAATGTCTCTCATGAATATAGATGCAAAAATTCTCAATACAATTCTAGCCAACACAATTCAGCATCATATCAAAAAAAACAATACTTCATGACCAAGTAGGATTCATACCAGCTATGCAAGGATGGTTCAACATTAGAAAATCAATCAATGTAATCCACCACATAAATAAAAGAAAAGAATCACATGATCATCTCAATCAACACAGAAAAGGCATTTGACAACGTCCAACAAATTTCTTAACATAATAAAGGGCATCTATGCAAAACAAACAAACAACATCATTCTTCATGGAGAGAGGCTGAAAATATTCCCCTTGAGAACAGGAACAAGACAAAGATGCCCTTTATCACCACTCCTATTTAACACTGTGCTGGAAGTCCTAGCTAGAGCAATAAGGCAAGAAAAAGAAATAAGGCATCCAAATTGGTAATGAAGAAGTTAAACTGTCCCTATTTGCGGATGATATGAAACTATACATAAGAAACCAAAAAAAAAAAAAAAACTCCACAAGAAAACTACAGGAACTAATAGAAAGATTCAGCAGAATAGCAGGATACAAGATAAACATACAAAAATCAGATGGATTCCTATACACCAGTAAAGAGAACGATGAAAAGGAAATCAGGAAAACAATACCGTTTACAATAGCCCTTGAAAAAATAAAATACTTAGGAATAAATCTAACCAGGATGTAAAAGGCCTATACAAAAAAAACTACAAAACACTACTGCAAGAAATCAAAAGAGACCAACGTAAATGGAAAAACATACCATGCTCATGGATAGGTAAACTCAACATTGTGAAAGTAACAATTCTACCCAAAGCAGGTTACAAATACAATGCAATCCCAATCCAAATACAACAACATTCTTTAAAGAGATAGAAAAACTAATCATTAACTTTATATGGAAAGGGAAGAAGCTCCAGATAAGTTGAAGAATAAGTAGGAGGACTCATACTACCTGACCTCACAACCTACTATACAGCTACTGTAGTCAGAATAGCCTAGTACTGGTACAACTACAGATACATTGACCAATGGAACAGAATTAAGAATCCAAATGTAAATCCATCCATCTACAGTCACCTAATCTTTGACAAGCACCCAAAGTCCATCAAATGGAGAACAAACACTGTTTTTAACAAATGCTGGTGGCAAAACTGGATGTTGATCTTCAAAAAAATGAATCAGGACCCATACCTCACACCATATACAAAAACTAATTCAAAATGGATCAAAGATATAAATATAAAGCCAAAAACTATAAAGTTCATAGAAGAAAAAATAGGATCAATGCTAGAGGCCCTAATACACGGCATTAACAGGATACAAACCATAACCAACAACACACAAACTCCAGAAGATAAGCTAGATAACTGGGGTCTTCTAAAAATTAAACACTTATGCTCATCAAAAGACTTCATCAAAAGAGTAAAAAGAGAACCTACAGACTGGGAAAAAAAATTTTGGCTATTACATATTAGACAAAGTTCTAGTCTCCATAATCTACAAGAAAATCCAACACCTCTACAACAAAAAGACAAATAATCCTATTAAAAAATGGGCAATGGAAATGAACAGACACTTCACCAAAGAAGATATTCAAGCGGCCAAAGACACATGAGGAAATGCTCGTGATTACCAGCCATTAGAGAAATGAAATTAAAACCACAATGAGATACCATCTCAACCCGGCATTACTGGCATGAATCAAAAAAACAGGAAACAATAAATGTTGGAGAGGCTGTGGGGAGATCGGAACTCTTATGCACTACTGGTGGGAATGCAAAATGATACAATCATTTTGGAAAACCATACGGCACTTCCACAGAAAGCTAGAAATAGAAATATCATATGATCCAGCAATCCCACTCCTAGGAATATATCTTAGAGAAATAAGAACTGTCACACGAATAGACATATGCACACTCATGTTCACTGCACCATTGTTCACAATAGCAAAAAGATGGAAACAACCTAGATTCCCATCAACAGATGAATGGATAAACAAACGATGGTACATACACACAATGGAGTACTACGCAATGATAAAGAACAATGATGAACCTGCCAAGCATCTCATAATGAGAATGAATCTGGAGGACATTATGCTGAGTGAAATAAGTCAATCAGAAAAGGACAAAAGTTGTATGAGACCACTATTGTAAAAACTCATGAAAAGGTTTACAAACAAAAAGAAACAATCTTTGATGGTTACTAGGGAGGGGAGGGGTGGGGATGGAAAAACACTAAATAGACAACAGGTAAGTGGTAACTTTGGTGAAGGGTAAGACAGTGCACAACACTGGGGAAGCCAGCACAACTTGTACAATGCAAGGTCATGGAAGCTCCATAGACATATCCATGCTCCCTGAGGGACTGAATTGCTGGGCTGAGGGCTGTGGGAACCGTGGTCTCGGGGAACTTCTAGCTCAATTGGCATAGCATAGTTTATAAAGAAAATGTCTACATTCTACTTTGGTGGTAGCATCTAGTCTTAAAAGCCAGTGAGCAGCCATCTAAGATCCTCCTCTGATCTCACCCCTTGGGAACAAGGGAGAATTCAGAAAACTGAAGATACAAGGGAAAGATTAGTCCAAAGGACTAATGGACCACATCTACCACAGCCTCCACCAGACTCTGTCCAGTACAACTAGATGATGCCCAGCTACCACCACTGACTGCTCTCACAGGGATCACAATAGAGGTTCCCGGACAGAGCTGGAGAAAAATGTAGAACAAAATTCTTACAGAAAAATAGCAGACTTACTGGCCTGACAGACTGGAGAAACCCCAAGAGTATGGCCCTCAGACATCCTTTTAGCTCAGTAATGAAGTCACTCCTGAGGTTCACCCTTCAGCCAAAGATTACATGCCCATAAAACAAAACAAGACTACAGGGACATAACAGCCCAGGGACAAGGACTAGAAGGCAGGCGGGGACAGGAAAACTGGTGATAGGGAACCCAAGGTTGAGAAGGGAGAGTGTTGACATGTCTTAGAGTTGTTAACCATTGTCATAAAACAATATGTGTACTAACTGTTTAATGAGAAACTTACTTGTTTTGTAAACCTTCATCTAAAGTACAGTAAAAAAAAAAAAAAAGGCAGAAAATAACAAATGTTGGAAAGGCTATATGGAGACTGGAACTCTTATACACCGGTAGTGGGAGTGCAAAGTGGTGCAACCATTTTGGAAAACAATATGGCGCTTCCTTAAAAAGCTAGAAATAGAAATACCATAGGATTCAGCAATCCCACCCCTAGAAATACATCCTAGTGAAATAAGAGCCGTCACATGAATAGACATATCCTTACACATGTTCATTGCAGCACTATTCACAATAGCAAAAAGATGGAAACAACCTAAATGCCCATCAATAGATGAATGGATAAATAAACTATGGTACATACATACAATGGAATACTATGCAATCATAAAGAACAATGATGACTCTGCAAAACATCTTACAATATGGATGAATCTGGAGGGCATTATGTTCAGTGAAATAAGTCAATCACAAAAGGACAAATACTGTATGAGACCACTGTTATAAAAACTCATAAAAAGGTTTACATACAGAAAGAAATAATCTTTGATAGTTACAAGGGAGGGGAGGGGAGGGGAGGGGTGGGGAGGGAAAAATACTAGACAACAGATAAGTGGTAACTTTGGTGAAGGGTAAGACAGTACTCGATACTGGGGAAGTCAGCACAGTTTGACCAATGCAAGGTTATAGAAGCTTCATAGACACATTCAAACTGCCTGAGGGACTGAATTACTGGGCTGAGGGCTGGGGACACCATGGTCTTGAGGGACATCTAGCTCAACTGGCATAACGCAGTTCATAAAGAAACTTCTACATCCTACTTTGGTGAGTATTGTCTGGGGTCTTAAAAGCTTACGAGTGGCTATCTAAGATACTCCACTGGCCCCACCCAGTCTGGAACAAGGGAGAACGAAGAAAACAAAGGACACAAGGGAAACATTAGTCCAAAGGACTAATGGACCACAACTACCACAGCCTCAACCAGACTGAGTCCAGCACAACTATATGATGCCCGGCTACCACCACTGATTGCTCTGACAGGGATCACAACAGAGGGTCCCAGACAGAGTTGGAGAAGAACGTAGGAAAAAATTCTAACTCACAATAAAAGACCAGACTTACTATTCTGACAGACTGGAGAAACCCCGAGAGTATGGCCCCGGACACACTTTTAACTCAGTACTGAAATCACCCTGAGGTTCACCCTTCATCCAAAGATTAGACAGGCCCATAAAACAATAATACACATAGCTCAACCATGTATAGGAGACTAAATGGGCATACCAGCCCCAGGACAGGGACAAGAAAGCAGGACGGGACAGGAAGGCTGGGTGACTGAAAATGGGGAACCCAGGGTGGAGAAGGGGAGAGTGTTGACATGTCACGGGGTTGGTAACCAATGTCACAAAACAATATGTGTATTAATTGTTTAATGAGAAACTAACTTGCTCTGCAAACCTTCATCTAAAGCACAGTAAAAATATATATAAATAAAACTTGGGACATTGGCAAGAGATACTCATTTTAGTAGAATCAAGTGTCAACATAGTCTGATAAATCTTTAAGAAATATGTAACCTCTTCTCAATAGGTTAAAGGGAAATCAAATCCTTTTTTTTTTTTTTTTCCCTACTTAAGCATGAGATAATCAAGTGTCATCCTGGGTTCTAGAAACTACTTAATAGGCACTTTCCTTCAGAAAATGAAAATAAATAAAAATTTTCTAGTAATTTATGATGATGAGACTCAGGTTCCTAATATACATTTACTTTATTTTCATAGTAACTTCTAAAAATATATATAGTGTTATCAGGGACTCAAGCTTAAGTTGAGCTTTAGAACGTTTCCTATATTTAAGAAATTTTTTTTCAGATCCTATGTAAGTGATAAATAGTATTTTATATATCACTGTGAAAATTTTTCCAAGCTCTATGCAGGTATTTATGTATGAGTGTAAATTATCTACTTATCTTTGTATTTATCTAGTGTACAAATAATGTAAAGGCTAAGGATGCAACTATGGAATTAAATACCCTGGGGTCAGAAACCTGTTCTAGCCTTTATTGCTGTGTCAACTTTAGCCCTCTAGGCTTCCTTTTTCTTATCCATGAAATAATTATACTAACACTTATCTCAGAAGGTTGGTGTACAGATTAAATGAGATATTGTATGCAAAGTGCTTAGCAGAGAGTCCAACAGAGAATAACAGCTAAGTTAGCACGTACTTGTATTAATTCTTTTTATAAAAAAAAAAAAAAAAAACCATTCAGACTACATTTTATAAGATGTGAGTTCTATTATTTGTTTACTGGAAAATGCCCATGCAGATATCATCTTAAGAGGTCAGCTAGTTTGTTTAATTTGCACAGCTGAGATATTCATGATGACTCTCTAAAAGAAACCCTCCCCACCCACTTCTGTGTGGTATTTTCTGAACCCCTCAAATGATGAGAAGCCCCTGGGTGATGTAAACAGTTAACTTACTTGACTGCTAATTGAAAGGCTGGTGGCTTGAGTCCACCAAAAGGTACCTTGGAACAAAGTTCTGGAAATCTACTGAAAAAACAGCCACTGAAAACCCTATGGAGCACAGGTCTCCGCTGACATGCATGTGGTTGTCATGAGTCAGAATCGACGTGACAGCAGCTAGTTCCAAATGATTATGTGCTCTTCCTCTGTGCTTCTCCTCTACAGACCTGTAACATTCTGTGCATCCTTTGCTCTGGTTGTCTGCCTCTGCCTCTGGTCCTACAGTAAGCCTAGGAACTCCATGCAGCATATATACTCCTTGCCAGTATATTCAGCTCAGTGACATGACCTGATATTGTCTTTGGCATATTTAATGTCTAAATAAAGTCTTGCTGAATCAATGACTGTTGTGTTGTGTACCCTTATGACTGAATCAGTAAGGCTGAATCTATGACTTGTGCTATGTAACATGGGAAGCCTTAAAATTAATCATAAAACCCTGAACCTCTATTTAAAAGATTGCTGCCCCAATTAAATACATTTTTTTCACCATTTTACTGGCATTTATTGATCTCGTGTACAATTCAGCATTTGTGAGACTCATCTTTTCATTTCTAAAATGGTAGCAACCACAACAACAATATTTAATCTAAAACAAATTAATTCCTACTGCATCATTTTGCATATATGTAACTGGTCACAGCTGATTTACTTAGTGCAAAAGCTGAAAAAACCTCTCAGGAAAGAACAAAAGTTGGTCCTATGAACAACACTTTCTAGCAATTGTATTTTTCAAAAAGAATAAAACAGACTTCTACCCAATCTCCATGCTATCAGATCAAGTGTTATTCTTTGGATCTCAGAGATGTTTCAAAGAAATATTCATCAAAAAATAACAAAAGCAGAGATAAGATAGAATAGATCACCTGAAACAAAGCTAATAAAAGGAGGAAAATTGAAATCACAAGTCAAAGTGAGAAGAATAAAATAACTGGGAATTGACAATTGAGATATAAAACGCTGGAAAAGAAAAGAAAGTTCACGTATTTTCTGACTTGGTAAAAAGGGCTACATACGGAACAGAAGCAGGCAGTAGTTTAATCACTTGTTTGAAGATGAGCTTATAAATGAGAAAAGCAAAATCAAAAGGAAACCAAAAAGGGATGAATACATTCATGCAAAACTGGCTTTTAAGGTGCATTCAAAACTCTATTAATTCCTCTCAATTTTGAAAGGATTTTTTTAATATACATTTCTCTCAATACTGCATTTCTAACTCTTAGAATAATATCTACATATACTAGGTACTCAAAAGTATCTGATTAAAGAATGAATATAGAAGATAATTATATTTTATAAATATATTCATTCATTCAAACAACAATTTTCTGAGATATTTTCCTGTTTTGCTGACACCGTAGGGATCTGTGTTATCTTGACATACGTATTAGTTCCAAGTTTTTTCTATTTAAACTTGGAAAAGCACCATGATATCTATTTAAATTATGTCTAAATCACCTTAGCATCATAAAATTTATACAAAGAATATGTGTTTTTTAGTCTGCATTTTTTTTTTTTTTTTTGGAATATAACTAAATTACCCAAAATCTTGAACTACGATTGCCCTTTATAATAGGAAATAGTGCATTGGTGGTTCAGTGGTAGAATTCTCACTTTCCACATGGGAGATAGCTGCACTGAACGTACTGGTGAAAAACAAGGCTCCAGGAATTGATGGAATATCAACTGAGATGTTTCAACTAAAGGATACAATGCTGGAAGCACTCACTTGTCTATGCCAAGAAATTTGGAAGACGGCTACATGGCCAACTGACTGGAAGAGATCCATATTTGTGCCCATTCCAAAGAAACGTGGCCCAACAGAATGTGGAAATTATTGAATAATATCATTAATATCACACACAAGTAAAATTATGCTGAAGGTAATTCAAAAATGGGTTCAGCAGTACATTGACAGGGAATTGCCAGAAATTCAAGCTGGATTCAGAAGAGGACGTGGAACTAGGGATATCATTGCTGATGTCAGATGGCTCTTGCCTGAAAGCAGAGAATATCAGAAAGATGTTTACCTGTGTTTTATTGACTATGCAAAGGCATTCAACTGTGCAGACCATAACAAATTACAGATAATATTGCAAAGAATGGAAATTCCAGAACACTTAATTTTGCTCATGAGGAATCTGTACATAGACTAAGAGGCAGTCGTTCAAACAGAACAAGGGGATACTGTGTGGTTTAAAATCAGGGAAGGCACGTGTCTGTGTTATATCCTTTCACCATACTTATTCAATCTGTATACTGAGCAAATAATCTGAGAAGCTGGACTGTATGAAGAACACAGCATCAGGACTGGAGGAAGACCCACTAACAACCTGTGATATGCAGACGACACAACCATGCTTGCTAAAAGTGAAGAGGACTTGAAGCACTTACTGAAGAAGATCAAAGACCACAGCCTTCAGTATGGATTACACCTCAATATAAAGAAAACAAAAAACTCTCACAACTGAACTAATAAGCAACATCATGAGAACAGAGAAAATATGGAAGTTGTCGAAGGTTTCATTTTACTCGTATCCACAATCAACACCCATGGAAGGAGCAGTCAAAAAATCAAATGATGCAGAGGAGGGGCAAGATGGCGCTCTAGGCAGAAACACCACGCCGTCCCTCCACAGCAAAGATCCGAAAAACTAAGCCTAACAGAGAATCAACAATCCTGAAACCCTAGAACACCAAATGAAGAGATAAAGAACTCAGCCAAACACCAAATGGAGTGAGAATACTAAAAGAGAACGGAGAGTGAGGAGAGACTCAGGCAGAGATTCCTTACCAGCTAACGCAGCGCGGATCCACCATCTTGGATTCCTATCAGAGACCAGCAAACGGGAGAGCAGCCTTGCAGAGCATCTGGTCGGAGACAGAACGACCGGTAAACTGCAGTGCGCGCTCTCCCACCACCCACCCCTCTCCGCCTCGGCTGGGGATCCCCTGCTTTCCGTGGCCAGGGTCCCTGGGCTGGGGGGTGCTGGTGCTTGGATTCCGCGCGCCTGGGCTGGCGGCTTTCTAGGAGCCGTTTGCTGGCAGCTAGCGAACCTTTCTCTGCCGCCTCCCCCTCCTTTTGCCTGGGTGCCTGGTTCCGAGTGCCGTCTCTGCTCTCTCCTGCGGGGCTGTAGGGCTGCGTGCGGGCGTGTGGCTGTTTCTAGGTCTCGGCTCCCGCGTGGGTGGGATCCCGGGGCCTTAGTTTGTTCGCCCCTCTGCTTTCCGTGGCCGGAGTCCCTGAGCGGGGGGGCGCCGGTGCTTGGATTCCGTGCGCCCGGGCTGGGGGCTTTCTGGGAGCCGTTTGCTGGCCGCTAGCGAACCTTTTTCTGCCGCTTCCCCCTCCTTTTCCCTGGGTGCCTGGTTCCGAGTGCTGTCTCTGCTCTCTCCTGCGGGGCTGTAGGGCTGCGTGTGGACGTGTGGCTGTTTCCAGGTCTGGGCTCCCACGCGGGTGCGATCCTGGGGCCTTTGTTCGTTGGCCCCTCTGCTTCCCGTGGCCACGGTCACTTAACCCCGAGACTACCGGCTTCTTGGAATTCGCGCCCCTGAGTGGGGGCTCTCTGGGTCCCATTTGTAGGCACTGACTGCTGGTGTTGCCCTTTTTTTTTTTTCTCAATTTTATTTTTCTTCCTTTTTTGATTAGTTTTGTCATCTTTTACCTCTTTTTCTCTTTTGTCTTTCTTCATTGCTTAATTTCTTGTCTCTCTATCTCTTCCTTCTCTTTCTGATCCCTGAATACCAGGCGATGTATGCCTCTGTACCTTCTGGCCAGGCTGAGCTGTGAAAATTGAGACCGACTCCCCCAGACCTCATAGCTGCATCGGTGGGATCCCTGGGAACTTTGCAGTTCTTTAACTTTTCTGATTTTTATTTGGTCATTCTTTCCTTTTCTTTCTCTTCCCCCTTCTGGTTTCCTCCATCCCATAGTCTCTCATCTGTACATTCCAACGACAAGCTCCCCTAGCATTCTTTTATGTTTGTACGCTTTTTGCTCCTCCTCCTCTCTCCTCTCCCCCATATCCAGCTTAGCTTCACACATAACCATCTTCCCGCTGCACCCTACCTACCTGCACCGTGCACTAGACATCACATCACCAAGCGGTGCAGGCATGCCCTATTGGAACCTGCCCAGCACTGACTACCGACCGTCCTGGTGGCTGCGGTGAGTGCCACAAGCAACCCATCCCAGTGGCTCCTCCTCAACTAGATCTGCCCAGCTGTACCACAAGAACGAAAAAAAAAAAAAAATCTACAATCAATAAACGAGAGAAATATCTACTGAATGCCCCGAAAACAGCAAACAATATCAAAACATTTACAAAAACAAGACAAGATGGCTCCAATAGGCGTCCAAATTAAAACACCAGATAACTCTCCTGTGGAAGAAAATGCACTAGAAGTACCTGATACGGAACTCAAATCACTAATTCTCGGAATTTTCCAAGAACTGAGGCAAAAAGCTGACAAACATGAGGAAAAAATAGACAAATTTATGGAAAATACAGACAAAAAATTGGAAGAATTCAGGAAGATGATGCAAGAACAAAATGCCAAAATAAATTCACAACTCGAAATTATACAAAAACAACAATTAGAAATCCAAAAGATAAACAACAAGATTTCAGAAATGGACGGTGTCATAGAAGGGCTGAGAAGTAGATTTGAAACCATGGAAGACAGGATCAGTGGAACTGAAGACAAACACTTGGATACAACTCTGTTTCAGGAAAACTCAGAAAAAAGAACAAAGAAAAATGAAGAGACCCTGAGAGTTATGTGGGACACAATTAAAAGCAAAAACTTACGAGTGATTGGCATCCCAGAACAGGGGGAGAAAACAGAAAACACAGAGAGGATCATTGAGGAACTGCTGACAGAAAACTTTCCCAATATCATGAAAGATGAAAAGCTGGTCATCCAAGAAGCTCAACGAACCCCATATAGAAGAGACCCCAAAAGAAAATCACCAAGACATATCATATTCACACTCGCTAAAACTAAAGACCAACAAAGAATCCTGAGAGCAGCTCGTGAAAAACAAGAAGTCACATACAGAGGAGAAACAATAAGACTAAGCTCAGATTATTCAGCAGAAACCATGCAGGCAAGAAGGCAATGGGATGACATATATAAAATCTTGAAAGAAAAAAATTGTCAGCCAAGAATAATATATCCTGCAAAACTCTCATTCAGATTTGATGGTGAAATTAGATCATTTCCAGATGAACAGAAACTAAAGGAATATGCAAAAGTCAAACCAAACTTACAAGAATTATTAAAGGGAGTTCTTCGATCTGAGGACAAACAGCTTAAGCCCTCAGGCAGGACCTAGGACCTAGGATGCAGGTTAACATGAACCAGATACCATTCTAGGAACTGAACTACAGACGACTTTCCAAAAACAAAAGATATACAACAGGGAATCAGAGAAATCAATCAAAGGATGACAACAACATCAAAACAATGAAAGAGGGAACAAACGGCATAGGTATAGAACCTTCTAAAGGAGAAGAAGGCAAGGCGATACCAAGTAACGGTAGACTGCTTCAAAATTATAAAGATAAGGGTAAAATTCATGGTAACCACAAGAAAAGTTAACAAACCAACTCATAAAAATAAAGACGAAAACATAAAGTCTCAACAAAAACAAAACCTACAAAAACAAAAGAAATGAACACAAAATCCACAAACAAAAGGAACTCAGCACAAGAGAGTAAGAAGAACAAAGAAAACTTCAGCATCACAAAAAAAAGCACTACAAAATGACAGCAACAAACTCACATCTATCAATAATTACACTGAACGTAAATGGACTCAATGCACCCATAAAGCGACGGAGAGTGGCAGAATGGATAAGAACAGGATCCATCTATTTGCTGTCTACAAGAGACACATCTTAGAAACAAAGATGTGAATTTATTAAAAATCAAAGGTTGGAAAAAAATATATCAAGCTAACAACTATCAAAAAAGAGCAGGAGTGGCAATTCTAATCTCAGATAAAATAGACTTTAAAACAAAATCTACCATAAAAGACAAAGAAAGACACTATATAATGATTAAGGGGATGATCCATCATGAAGACATAACCATAATAAATATCTATGCACCCAATGACAGGGCTCCAAAATACATAAAAAAAACTCTAACAGCACTGAAAAGAGAAATTGACAGTTCCACAATAATAGTAGGAGACTTCAACACACCACTCTCAGTAAAGGACAGAACAACTAAAAAGAAACTCAGCAAAGATACAGAAGACCTAAAGGGCACAATCAGCCAACTGGACCTCATAGACATATATAGAACAATCCATCCAACCGCTGCAAAGTACACATTCTTTTCCAATGCACATGGAACGTTCTCCAGAATAGACCACATCTTAGGCCACAGAGCAATCCTCAACAAGATCCAAAATGCTGAGATAATTCACAGTATCTTCTCTGACCACAATGCCATCAAGGTAGAAATTAACACTAGAAAGAGCAAGGAAAAAAAACACATGGAAACTGAATAATAATCTGCTTACACATCAATGGGTAATAGAAGAAATCAGAGATGGAATTAAAAAATTCCTAGAATCAAATGAAAATGAAAACACATCATACCAAAACCTTTGGGACACAGCAAAGGCAGTCCTCAGAGGACAATTTATAGCAATAGATGCACATATCAAAAAAGAAGAAAGGGACAAAATCAAAACATTAACTACAGAACTCAAACAAATAGAAAGAGAACAACAAAAAAAGCCTACAACCACCGGAAGAAAGGAAATAGTAAAGATCAGAGCAGAAATCAGTGAAATAGAGAACAGAAAAACAATAGAAAGAATCAACAAAACCAAAAGTTGGTTCTTTGAAAGAATCAACAAAATCGACAAACCACTGGCCAGACTGACAAAAGAAAAACAGCAGAGGGCACAAATAACCCAAATAAGAAATGAAATGGGGGACATTACAACAGACCCAACTGAAATAAAAAGGATTATAACAGAATATTATGAAAAACTATATTCCAACAAATTTGAAAACCTAGAGGAAATGGATAAATTTCTAGAAACATACGGCCTACCCAAACTACAACAAAGTGATATTGAAAATCTGAACAGACCCATAACAAGAGAAGAGATTGAAAAGGTAATAAAAAAAACTCCCAACCAAAAAAAGCCCTGGCCCAGATGGCTTCACTGGAGAATTCTACAAAACATTTACAGAAGAGCTCGTACCAGTTCTACAAGTTATTTCAGAGCATAGAAGAGGAAGCAACACTTCCAAATTCATTCTCTGAATCCAGCATAACGCTGATACCAAAACCAGGCAAAGACATCACAAAAAAAGAAAATTACAGACCAATATCTCTCATGAATATAGATGCAAAAATTCTGAACAAAATTCTAGCCAATAGAATTCAGTATCATATCAAAAAAATAATCCACCACGACCAAGTAGGATTCATACCAGGTATGCAAGGATGGTTTAACATTAGAAAATCCATCAACGTAATCCACCACATAAATAAAAGGAAAGAAAAAAATCACATGATTATCTCAACTGATGCAGAAAAGGCATTTGACAAAGTCCAACACCCATTCCTGATAAAAGCTCTCAATAAAATAGGTATAGAAGGGAAATTTCTCAACATAATAAAGGGCATCTATGCAAAACCAACAGCCAACATCATTCTTAATGGAGAAAGGCTGAAAACAGGAACAAGACAAGGATGCCCTTTATCACCACTCCTATTTAACATTGTGCTGGAAGTTCTAGCTAGAGCAGTAAGGCAAGAGAAAGAAATAAAGGGCATCCAAATTGGTAATGAAGAAGTTAAACTCTCCCTGTTTGCAGATGATATGATACTATACATAGAAAACCCTAAAGACTCCACGAGAAATTTACTGGAAGTAATAGAAAGATTCAGCAGAGTAGCAGGATACAAGATAAACATTCAAAAATCAGTTGGATTCCTATACACCGGTAAAGAGAACGATGAAAAGGAGATCAGGAAATCAATACCATTTTCAATAGCCCCTAAAAAGATAAAATACTTAGGAATAAATCTGACCAGGAATATAAAAGACCTATACAAAGAAAACTACAAAACACTGCTGCATGAAACCCAAAGGGATCTACATAAATGGAAAAACATACCATGCTCATGGATAGGCAGACTCAACATTGTGAAAATGGCAATTCTACCTAAAGCAATCTACAAATACAATGCAATTCCGATACAAATACCAACAACATTCTTCAAAGAGATGGAAAAACTAATTATTAACTTTATATGGAAAGGGATGAAACCCCGAATAAGTAAAGCACTACTGAAGAAGAAGAATAAACTTGGAGGACTCACACTACCTGACTTGAGAACCTACTATACAGCTACAGTACTCAAAACAGCCTGGTACTGGTACAACAACAGAGACATTGACCAATGGAACAGAATTGAGAACTCAGATGTAAATCCATCCACCTACGGTCACCTGATTTTTGACAAGGGCCCAAAATACATCAAATGGGGAAAAGACAGTCTTTTTAACAAATGGTGCTGGCAAAACTGGATATCCATTTGTAGAAAAATGAAACAGGACCCATACCTCATACCATATACAAAAACTACTTCAAAATGGATCAAAGACCTGAATATAAAGCCTCAAACTATAAAATTCATGGAAGAAAAAATAGGACCAACACTTCAGACCTTAATACATGGCATTAACAGGATACAAACCATAAACATCAACACAAAAAACCCAACAGATAAACTAGATAATTGGGATCTTCTAAAAATCAAACATCTATGCTCTTCAAAAGATTTCACCAAAAGAGTTAAAAGAGAACCTACAGACTGGGAAAAAATTTTTGGACAGTACAAGTCAGACAAAGGTCTAATCTCCATAATCTACAAGAAAATCCAACACCTCTACAACAAAAAGACAACCAATCCTATCAAAAAATGGGCAAAGGAAATGAACAGACACTTCACCAAGGAAGACATTCAAATGGCCAACAGACACATGAGGAAATGCTCGCGATCACTAGCCATTAGAGAAATTCAAATTAAAACCACAATGAGATACCATCTCACCCCGGCATTACTGGCACGAATCAAAAACACTGGAAATAACAAATGTTGGAGGGGCTGCGGGGAGACGGGAACTCTTATACACTGCTGGTGGGAATGCAAAATGATACAGCCATTTTGGAAAATGATATGGCGTTTCCTCAGAAAGCTAGAAATAGACGTACCATTCGATCCAGCAATCCCACTCCTAGGAATATATCCTAGAGAAATAAGAGTCATCACTCGAATAGACATATGCACACCTATGTTCATGGCGGCATTATTCACAATAGCAAAACGATGGAAACAACCTCGATGTCCATCAACAGACGAATGGATACACAAACTATGGTACATACACACAATGGAGTACTATGCAACGAGAAAGAACAATGAATTGGTGAACCATCTCATAACATGGATGAAACTGGAGGACATCATGCTGAGTGAAATAAGTCAATCACAAAAGGACAAATATTGTATGAGACCTCTATTGTAAAGACCCATGAAAAAATTGACATGCAAAATGTAACAATCCTTGTTGGTTACCAGGGATGGGAGGGGGGGGGAATACTAAATAGGTAATAGGTAAGTGGTAACTTGGGTGAGAGATGAGATAGTACATAGTACAGGGGAAACTAACACAACCTGCACAAGGAAAGGTCATGGAGGCCCTATAGACACACCCAAACCCCCCGAGGGACTGAGTTGTTGGACGGAGGGCTCTGGGGACCATGATCTCGGGGAACATCTAGCTCAATTGGCATGACACTACTTATAAAGATAATGCTCTACATTCTACCTTGGTGAGTAGTGTCTGGGGTCTTAAAAGCCTATGAGCGGCCATCTAAGATACTCCACTGATCTCATCCCTTCGGGAACAAGGGAGAACGAAGAGAACAGGATACAAGGAAAAGATTAGTCCGAAGGACTAATGGTCCACAGCTACCAAGGCCTCCATGGGACTGAGCCCAGTACAGCTGGATGGTGCCCGGCTACCACCAATGACTCCTCTGACCAGGATCACAACAGAGGGTTCTGGGCAGAGCTGG
This sequence comes from Dugong dugon, assembly GCA_030035585.1. Classification (NCBI taxonomy): domain Eukaryota; kingdom Metazoa; phylum Chordata; class Mammalia; order Sirenia; family Dugongidae; genus Dugong; species Dugong dugon. Next base: position 33,056,657 of record CM057475.1, on the reverse strand, counting down.
AGAAGGATGTAGAGCATAATTTTAACTCCCAAAAAAAAAAAAAAAAAAAGAAGACCAGATATACTGGCCTAAAGAATACTAGAGAAACCTCGAGAGTGTGGCCCCCAGACACCCTTTCAGCTCAGAGGTGAAGTTACCTTCAAGGTTCGATGTTAAGCCTGGGAATGGACACCCCAGTAAAACTAAATGGGACTAACGATGTACAGGAGTCCGGTGACAAGGGCCAGAAGGCAGAGGGAGAGTAGGAAACTGATGATAAGGAACACAAATTGAATAAGGACACTGTCGATGTATTGTGAGATTGTTGACCACTGCTATAGGGCAACATTTGTAGTAACTATTAAATGGGAGGCTGTTTTGTCCTGTAAGCCTTCATCTTGGGCGAGAATGGCAGCACAATTGGAAGAGCATAGTCAATATCACTTAAAGCTGTAAGTAAAAAGTTTTGAAATGGTGTTTAAATAAAATAAAAATAAATAAATAAATAAATAAACAAATGAGACTAAAGAGGTACAACAGTCCACTGACAAGGTCCAGAAGACAGAAGGGGACAAGGAAGCCCCCTGGTGATAGGGAATACAAGGTGGAGTAAGGATATTCTTGATGTGCTGTGAGATTGTTAACCATTGTCATAGGGCAACATGTGTAGTAACTGTTAAATGAAAAATCTATTTTGTTCTGTAAGCCTTCATCTTAAGTGAGAATAACAGCACAATTGGAAGAGTGTAGTCAATGTCACTGAACTGTGAATGTAGAAATTTTTGAAACGGTGTATCTTTGGCCATCTGTAATTTTCATCAAAAAAAAAGGTTGAGAATTTAGAGGCTTAATACGTTGTGGGGTTGTTAACCAATGTCAAAAAACAACATGTGTACTACTATTTCATGAGAAACTATTTGCTCTGTAAGCTTTCACCTGAAGTACAATAAAATATATATATAAAAAATAAAAAAAATAAAAAAAAAATCAAACGATGCATTGCATGGGGAAAATCTGCTGCAACAGATCTCTTCAGTGTTTAAAAAAAAAAAAAAAAAGATGTCACTTTGAGAACTAAGGTGCACTTGACCCAATCCATAGTATTTTCAATTGCCTCATACACATTCATTAACACAATGAATAAGGAAGACCGAAGAATTGATGCCTTTAAATTATGGTGTTGGTAAAGAATACTGAATATACCATGGATTGCCAAAAGAATGAACAAATCTGTCTTGGAAAAAGTACAGCCAGAATACTCCTTAGAAGCCAGGTTGGCAAGACTTCATCCTGTGTACTTTGGACATGTTATCAGGAGGGACCAGTCCCTGGAGAAGGACATTATGCTTGGTAAAGTAGAGGGTCAGTGAAAAAGAGGAAGACCCTCGATGAGATGTATTGACACAGTGGCTGCCTCAAAGAGCTCAAACATAGCAATCATTGTGAGAATGGTGCAGGACCAGGCAGTGTTTTGTTCTGTTGTACATAGGGCTGCTATGAGTCAATGGTGCCTAAAAACAACACGTGGGTGATAGGGTTTGATTCCCAGCCTATACACCTCATGAGCAGCCACAACCCATCTGTCATGTTGCTGTGATACCAAACAGGTTTCTGCAAAACTTCCAGGCTAAGATGGACTAGGAAGAAAGTTCTGGCAATCTACTTCTGAAAATCAGCCAGTGAAACTCTAATAATCACAGCAGTCCAACCCACAACCAGGCAGCATTTTGTTCCATTGTGCATGGGGATTGCCGTGAGTCAGGGGCCAAATGAACGGCAGCTAACAACAACAACAATATTGCTGCTCAATAGATGCTAAGTAAACAAACAAAAAACAAAGGTGTCTAGGGAATTGGCAATATTATTTTCTGTCCTAGTTATGTCATTGACTTTCTGTGTAATCCCAGATGACTCATTTAACCTCGGATCTTTGTTTCCTTATCAACAAAATGAAGGTTAACAAAGCTTCCCTAATGAGGTTATTTTTATAAAGATGATGTCCAAGTACTTTTTAAAGATGAAGGCTGATTGTAATTCTGTGGTTTTCCAATTCACGATTCCATCTCAATTTAAATTAGCTCTGGTTTTTTCACATGAAAAGATGGGGCATGAATTATGGATTCCAAATGGCATAAAATTACTGTACTGAGAGGAAATATGGGCTTTTATGAAAAGCAGTCCTGTTTTTCACATGATGATAAAGTAGTGGAGGGTGGGAGGGAGCACCAATTATATCCAGAAATATTTCAGTAATCAGCAAAGAGTTCTGGTTTGTAATTGAACAATGTTACTGAGTTAAGGTTCCACATTGAAGTATTAAGTTTTACATCCATGGCAAAAGCAGATGTACCTAGGCCAGATCCTTGGGTGTAGATTTGCCTTACTATGTGACTAAAGAGCTTGGCTGCTAACCAAAAGGTCAGCAGCTCAAATCCACCGGCTGTGCCTTGGAAACCCGATAGGGCAGTTCTGCTCTCTGTCCTGTAGGGTCACTATGAGTGGGAACTGACTTGACGGCAATGGGTTATGTGACTAAAGATAAGAAAAATGAAATAAAACTCAGCCTTCCTACTAATAACTGCATACATTAGGGCTAATGGCTACTCCTCAGGACAAGCACCTCTAATCCATAAGGCAATAAGGGGCTTCACTACACCTCTTTAAAAGAGGACTCGATAGACCAGTCTGAGGATAAATCAGGAAAAGGTGCAGAATGCTTGGTGCCTGGATGATGTGAAAGGTTGAAAACAAAGATCAACTCTGTGTACCTTCCGTTGTGCCACTCAGATTATTTTCTGGCACAGCCCAGAGAAACCCGTAAGAGAGTTTTGGAAAAAAGGGACTAAAGAAAAAGATGTGTCAAAGACCTGTATCTTCAGAGTTTCTTCAAAATGAAAGGAAAAAAACACATCAAAACACAATGAAATGTTAAGAAAAGAAATGTTCCTTCACTAGAGCATGGTGTCTGTAGAAGTGGTGCAAAAGAATAGCTAAACCTGTTTCATACGCAGGAAGTCCTCGGGACTGTCCTAATCTGGGAAAGAACACAGTGATGAAAGAGGCACATCAGGAACAAATTCTCCACCAGAGAATCTGATCACAGAATGAGGGAATTAGGTATTGAGAGACAGAGAAAGAGATCAAAAAAAATACGGGGTGGAAAAAATTGAGAGTTATGGTCGATCACAAGAATATATATGACTCTTGAGTTACTCCCTTGAACTAGTAAGAAAAAGATTTGAGTCTGATATTTTCAGCTTGATGCTTGTGGCAGCTGAGCCAATTTTACTATTTTTATTGTGACCCTATTATACGGAGAAGTCAGAGGACAAAAGAATATTTTTTAAAAAAGAAAGGGGGGCATTGGTTTTGTGGAATTATGATGACCAGAAAAGAGAAGCAAATTGAGGACAAATTAATCTTATTTTGATATTGTGCCCAGAGTCATTGGTTTACTTACCAGGTGGTATATAAAATCACACCACGGTGCTGAGGTTCCATGACTTAAAATGTGACTTTCGTGCCAATGACCAAAATAAACCTAGCAGACTTTTTTTTTCTTTTCTTCTTTGGTGAAGCAACTGACTTGATGGCTGAGTCTGAAAATAAAATGAACTTACCCAGTTGTGAGTTCTTCTCACAAGTCTATTTAGTTATACCCTCTAGTTCTCCAAACTAATTATCATGAATCATAAAACCCAACTTTTATCACGCCTGATGATTTAACATACTTTATGATGAAATTTCTTACTTAGGCAATTGCTGCATCCTCAGAGAAGGAACAATTTAGTGTAAATGACAGAGCCTTTTCTTGTGTGGCTCTTTTTAATATTTGTGCCTGGATGACTCTTGCACGTCTTATCATTTCCACTACAGTAGTCAAATATCTGCAGAAATCTGGTTTCTTTTATGAATTTAACATGGATAGAGTTTGGAAAATAAATCAGTTTTGACAAATGCATCTTTATTGGATTTTAGGACCATATCCGTAACTCTTCAGGAGATAGGAGAAATAAGCAGGGCATAAATATACCATTAAAATTCAAAATGCTGGATACCGAGTGAACATAAAATACGTAAGAGATTAGGCAAGTTGTGGAGAAGAATGATAGAAATGAAAAATATGAGAAAAGTCCTTGGAGTCCGTTAATAATAAAACAATTCAGCAAGAGGATAACAGTATGGACGTATGTATTTAGGAATAAATTCTCTTGCAATATGCCAAGTTTAAATTAAATGAAACACATAAAAGCCTTCTTATATTCTCAGACTCAAGACTGTTGGAGAATGACGGTCAAAGAACTGATAGGAGTATGTGTAGTCAGCACAGCTCGGTATGTAAGCCACCTCATAATCAGATGGAGAAACACCGACTGTAAATGTCAGAACTCTCTACAGGTCCCAGACTGAGGAACAACTCACCGCCATCTCACCCTCAATCAGCAATAGCAATTTGTATTCCAGGTGGAAAGAAAACACGCGCTTTGGTCATAGACCTGCCTTATCATTAAAGTAAAGGCAAGAAAAGAAGAAATTGTCCTTTTATTCTCTGACGGAATGAGTTGGTCGCTGACTTTCTAAGGGCTCATGAGCTGAATTTCCTTGCTTTCTAATCTCCTGCACTCACTTTGAATTGTTTTCAAATAACCACTCTAGGTTTTCTTATGCTTGCATAAGACTGTGCTATCAATTTAGACTGTACTAAGTCAGGCAACATGAAACGTTTCTAACTGGGATTTTTAAAACTGCTCTGCCCAACACTATTGTTAACCTTATTGAATTTATTTTTCTCTTCGTAAAAGTAAGTTTTATACTACTTGCACCTCCCATTTATGTTTTAATTTTTACAGACAAATCTAAAGTTAATTGTTTATAATTGTTTTTCTTTTCATAAGTCATATTCAATCAATAAGTATGTCAATAATATGTTAAAAGCATCATTATCAGCTTAATTATATCAGTAATATTGATAACCTGTCAACTAATTTATCTTGGTTTGGTTTTTTTTATGCCCTCCCACCAACTTGCCACAGGGAAATAACAAGAGGAAAATCAGCCTAAACTTGCAAACTGGTGAGGATTAATCCACGTGCTGGTAATTTACTTGTAAGGGAGAAAAGAGGGCTGTTGCTTGTCTCCATCTTTGAATGCTCTCACTTCATAACAGCTAATGCACTCTTCCAGAAGTAGGGCTTCCATTCATAGCTCTCATCATAGCCAAATTCTGATCAATTACGTCTGTAAAGTTCTCTTGCTCCTAGCAACAGTTGCTGCTTTCTGACAGTCTCGCTACTGCTGGATAACTTAGCATGTCACTTCTCTATCACGACTTTCTTTTGGAAGCAGAAGAAAAACAATCCCTTTAAATGGAAAACATATGCTTTTCAATCAGCTCTGAAACCATCCTTGCTAGGATTTACAGGGTTATGCTCATCCTTTTTTAAATTTCCAGCACAGGTCCATTTCGGTCATCCCCAAGATCCTCATAATACTGACTCCTTAAGAACACGATTCTACATTCTTTAATCTAAGGAGAATAATTTCTATGCTAATGCAGCTTTCTCTAATTGTAAATAAGCACATGCGGTTTATGAGTCCGCCTGTTGTTTTTAGTTCCTTACTCTAACATGATTTTTTTCTACTTGCTAGGAAACTGACTCTTCTTTGGGGCAAAAGAATACTTCCATGAAAGTATTTTAGATTTAATTCCCAAAGTTGCAGAGAGCAGGCAAGTTGACTACAAGCTAATTTGTCAGAAGTCAATTCACCCAATGCCTACTTTACCCAACGCTCAATTTCTGTAATGAGTTCTTCTCTTGGTCTTTTCCCCTAGATGAAGGATAACCTTTTTTGCCCCAGCTCCCACAAAGTTTGGCTGCGAAGAGAGGATAGAGAAACAAATGCAGCAATTTCAAAAGATTATTGGTAAGATAAAATGAAATCCAGATAAGGAAACCATATGTTGTTGTTGTTAGGTGCCACTGAGTCTGTTGGCTCATACTGACCCTGTAAACAACAGAACAAAACACTGCCTTGTCCTGTGCCATCCTCACAGTCATTATGTTTGAGCCCACTGTTGCAGCCACTGTGTCAATCCATCTCCATGAGGGTCTTCCTCTTTTTCATTGACCTCTACTTTACTAAGCATGACATTCTTCTCCAGGGATTGGTCCCTCTTGATAACATGTTCAAAGTATGTGAGATGAAGCCTCATCATCCTTGCTTCTAAGGAGAATTCTGGCTGCACTTTTTCCAACACCGATTTGTTCATTCTTTTGGCAGTCCATGGTAAATTCAGTATTCTTCACCAACACCACAATTCAAAGACATCAATTCTTCTTTGGTTTTTCCTTCTTCATTGTCCAGCTTCCGCATGCATATGAGATAATCGAAAACATCATGGCTTGGGTCAGGCACACCTTGGTCCTTAAAGTGGCATGTTTGGTAATTAAACCATATAGAGATCTTCAAATGCTGAAAAAACCAAATGATCCAAAATGAGTCACTCTACATTTTATAAATGTTTAGAGAAACAAGCAAACCTAGTTAATAGGTCATTAAGAAATTATCCGACTGATAAACTAGATTTTGGTCGATGAGATTTAGTCAAATAGATTTCTGTTTGGCATTTCAAGGTGTCGGGGATGCATTAGTTTCCTAGGGCTGCCATAACAAATTACCACAAACTGGGTGGTTTAAAACATCAGAAATGTATTCTCTTACACAGTTCTGAGGGCTAGAAATATGAATCTGGGGTACTGACAAGGCCGTGCTCTCTCTAAAGGCTCTAGGGAAAGATGCTTCCTTGTCTCTCCCAGTTTCTGGTAGCCCCAGCTATTCCTTGGTTTGTGGCAGCGCAATTCCAATCTCTGCTTCTGTCTTCACATGGACTGTTGTGATGTGGCATCCTCCCTGCATGTCTGTCTCTGTGTCTCTTCTCTTCTTCTAAGGACATAAGTCATAGTGGATAGAGCCCATTATACTCCAGTATTATCTTGTGTTAATAACTAATTATACCTGCAAAGATCCTATGTCCTAACATTCACAACTTAGGACTGCAATATATCTTCTGAAGGGTGACACAATCCATAACAAGAAAAAAAAGTTAAGGATTTGGGGTTTACCACTACACTATCAATAAAGTCGTAAGAAGTGTTAACTTTGGTGAAGGGTAAGACAGTACACAGTACTGGGGAAGCCAGCAAAACTTGTACAAGGCAAGGTCATGGAAGCTCCATAGACACATTCAAATTCCTTGAGGGACCAAATTGCTGGGGAGAGGGCTGTGAGAACCATAGTCTCAGGGAACATCTAGCTCAATCGGCATAGCATAGTTTATAAAGAAAATGTTCTACATTCTACCTTGATGAGTAGCGTCTGGGGTCTTAAAAGCCTTTGAGCAGCCATCTAAGATACTCCACTCATCTCACCCCTTCAGGAGCAAGGGAGAATGAAGAAAACAAAATTACAAGGGGAAGATTAGTCCAAAGGACTAATGGACCACATCTACCACAGCCTCCACCAGACTGAGTCCAGTATAACTAGATAGTGTCCAGCTATCACCACTGACTGCTCTGACAGGGATCACAACAGAAGGTCCCGGCAGAGCTGGAGAAAAATGGAGAATAAAATTCTAACTCAGAAAAAAAGACCAGATTTACTGGCCTGACAGAGACTGGAGAAACCCCAAGAGTATGGCCCCCGGACACCCTTTTAGCTCGGTAATGAGGTCACTCCCGAGGTTCACCCCTCAGCCTACGATTAGACAGCCTCATAAAACAAAATGAGACTCATGGGGCACAACAGTACAGGGACAACAAGGATTAGAAGGCAGGAGGGGACAGGAAAGCTGGTAATAGGGAACCCAAGATCAAGAAGGGACAGTGTTGACATGTCGTGGGATTGTTAACCATTGTCATAAAACAATATGTGTACTGACTGTTTAATGAGAAACTGTTTGTTCTGTAAACCTACATCTAAAGAAGAATTTAGAAAAATAAAGTATAAGAATGTGTCAGGAGTCTCCTATCAAGGAAGTCATAGGAATGTGTCAGAAGCCAAAGTGGAGACAAAGTCATGAGGTGTTCTATCCAGAATATGTTTATACACTATTCCTGGCGTCCTGAGTAGGGACCCTCATTTCTCCTTAGGTAAAAAAAGGAGGAGGATGCAAGATGAGGATAGGGTGCTTGCCTCCCCCTCTATACCTCAGGGAATGCGCAAACACTTTCTCCTACTGTAGAAAGATTGAATTGAATTAGATAGACTGTTCCTTTAATACCCATGAGTCACCCAGATTTCCTAGAGCATGAACCATACCGTTTGCTTACTCCTTGGGACAAGGCTTCTCTGATGTCAAACAGAGGCAACTGAATGCATTGACTTCCTCTTGATTGGAGGCAGAAACCTTAACAGCCAATTGCACAGCTTAGTTCCTATAGCCTGATCTCTGTGGTTGATCTTAACTGCTCCTTATCTGGACTCTTCTTCCCTTCCTGGCTCTCCCCTACTGCTCTTTTACTACACAAGTATTTACATCTGTTTTCATTACACCACCAGATTATCCAGCAATGTGGACTACATGCCCATTGAGACTATAGACCTTACCTAGCAGTGTCCCATCTGAGCTACTCCGTACTTAACTGCTACTATGCTTTATTAAACTTTTCATTTGTAATGCTTGGGAGGACATAGTATCACTAAGTAGTTGCTCCAAGAAGCAACTAACCTCCAGGGAGTTTCATCCAAACAATGTGAAATAAAAAAAGATAATTGCTCTCTATTGAGCACTACTGTGACCTGGTAAATATGGGCAGGGTGTCTTCACCTTGGGAGAAAAGAAAAAGTAACATATGTTAAATATGCTCATGATCTAAGTAATGCTTTACAGAAGCAAAATTAACCTCGAAATTCTGTTAGCAACTATTAACTAGGAAAAAAAAAAAGTTAGTCTCTAGTGTTATTAAACTTTGTTTATCCAAAAAGACAGGAACTACTAAGCGTCTTAAAATTTAGTCCCTGTTTCTTCACGTATAAGGTTGGAGAGGACAATGGACCAGAGGCACAGGAAGAGAAGAACAAGGAATGAATACTGTACAGGCACTATAAGACTCAGCCATGGACAAAGGCATGGCCGGGATTGGTGCAGTTCAAATTTTACCCATTTGTGTGACGCCTAAATTTGACTTAAGGATTAATCACCAGTGCATCAACCACCAGACACATCCATCAGGAAAAAAGAGACACTCAGATCATACTATCCTACCTTAGGACCGAGGCAGGCATTAGGAAGTATGTTTACTCCACTCTAATAAACTGATCTCTGTGGTAAGAACCTAGACACTGCAAAAGCTTAATTCGATTTGTTCCAGTGTTTGCTTTGGGGAAGACAGACTGGTAACCCTCCTACTCATCGGACAAGTATGTGCTTTTGGTACCAGATCCAGGGAATTAAAAACAGATAATACTTCTAGAGAGGCCAAGGCCAGGGTATCTTTAAATGAAACAAAACCACACCCACTGGCGTCCAGTCGATTCCGACTCATAGTGACTCTCTAGGACAGGGTAGAACTGCCTCATAGGGTTTCCAGGGCTGGAAACAGACTGCCACATCTTCCTCCCACAGAACAGCTAATAATAAGTTGGAACTGCCAACCTTTTGATTAGGAGCCAAGCACTTTAACCACTGTACCGCCAGAGCCCCTTCAAAAATAAGAGCAGATGCAAAAGTCAACAGGCAAAGATCTTTGTGGTTTGCATGCAGTCTTCTTCAGTTGTTCTTCTATTTGTTTTGGGTTGGTTGAATCTCCTGCCACTGGACCAAATCACACTTCTTTCTCCCCTTTACTTAGTTCCCTGGATAACTCAGGAGAAATTAAGATACGTCCAGGAATAATAACAGAGGCTTTCAAAAAAAAAACCCCGCTGCTGTGGAGGAGATTCTGACTCATGGCGACCCTATAAGACTGAGTAGAGCTGCCCCATAGAGTTTCCAAGGAGCAGCTGGTGGAATCTTGAACTACCGGCCTTTTTATTTGGTTAGCAGCCAAGCTCTTAACCACTGCACCACCAGGAAGCTTAATATATATTAAATAATAATGCTCATTAGGGACCTTCATTACAGCCTACCAGATAGATATTATAGCCTTATTTGTAGGTAAGAAAACTACAGCACAGGAAGGTTGAATAACTTGACCGGGGTCACACAGAGTAAATAACAAAGTCTGTGTTGGAAACTAGTTCTGTGTGACTCCAAAGCCTGTGGCCTAGACTTGGTTTAGACCATAAATTTGAGACCTTTTAGCGTTTTCCTCAACACAAAAAGCAAAACTTTCCATGGTGATGTTTTTGAAGAATCTTTTTTGCTCAGAGACACGATTTCTATTTGTTTGTTACAGGCACACACCTCCCGCTAATGCACAAAACCCCACCACTGTAGTCTGATGACAGCCTGCTGCCAGGAGACACACACTGTGGTTGAGTTTGGGTTGCATCTGAGTATTTCATTTTCTTAGAAAGCGTATGTGATCATGCCTACCGCTCTGGTGGTTATGGGGATACTGTTCTGACACTAAGAAAATGTCCCTCAAATCTTTTGTTGCTGCAAAGCAGTACAGGGTACTTAGTGTACTCATTGTGGCACACCATGACCCAGAGAGAAAAAGCAACTACTTGACTTCCATCTACATCAGGAAGCTGGTAGTTTCAGAGACAAGAGCATGTTAAAAACATTATTTTCAGGTCGCTATCTGAGGCACTCATAAAATGGGCTTCGACTTAGAGCTTTCAATTTTCCCTGATTGTTTAAGTGTTTGCATCGCTTGGAGACTGCCAGATTCCTCCCAAAATGATAATCTGAAAGTCCCAGGAAAACCTGTGAGCATTCACGTGTTACACAATTTCAAACCTCTAGGTTTCTGATTCAGGTTATTTGTGAGTGAAAGTTTGGTCCTTTCCTGATCTGTGTCCTTGAGACAGAAGATTGATAATGACTTGTATTTTGTCTTCTCTCGTAAAACCTGTTATTTAAAGAGTATCTAAAGGAGCCCTGGTTGAACAAGGGTTAAGTACTCGGCTGCTGACTGAAAAGATGTAAGTTCAAACCCACCAAGCAGTCTCTGCAGGAAAAAGACCTGGCGATCTGCTCCTATAAAGATTATAGCCTAGGAAAATCCTATGGGGCAGTTCTGCTTTGTTATATGAGAGTACTATGAGTCAAAATCAACAGCACAAACCTACCCTAAAGAGCATCAAAATACTGGAGTCCCTGGGTTGTACAAACGGTTAACGTGCTCAGGAATGCTAACTGAAAAGTTAGAGGGTTGATTCTACCCAGAGAAGAAGCCTCAAAAGAAAGTCCTGGCAATCTACTTTTGAAAAATCAGCCATTGAAACCCCTATGGAGCACAGTTCTACTCTGACACACACCTGGGGTGGCCATGAGTTGAAACAGACTTGACAGCAACTGGTTTTATCAAAATTCAGCAAACATGTCCACACTTACATGATATACCTCTGACCCATATTTCTCCTTAGGTCACTCTTTTCAGTTCAAACCTTGACAATACCTGCTAAACTACACAAATGATACCTGAATAAAATATTACTATCATCCAAACCATCAATTCAGTCATATCAATAATGTCACAACAACAGGAAAGCTTTATCAAAATAGCTACAGTTGTCTTGCAAGGTTTCTAAGATACTGGGGGAAAAGTCCAGATGAATGGACATAGCAATAGGCAGGTGCAGAACATAAGTACCCGAGTGAATAAAATGCAGGAAGAAGAAGGGATAAGAAAAGAAAGATGAAGGGAGAATGAGGACATATCTGGGAGAGGGAAAGAAGGAGAAAACTACTTATGGATGTAAAGAAACCTATAAATCTTTACATATTACAGATATGAGAAATATGCCAGCAACTTACTAAGGAATAAAATTACCATTTACCTGTACTCTTTTTATTACTATCAGGCTGACAGATGCATGGAAAGTCTAAGATTTAAAATTAGTGATGGAGATTAAAATAATCTTCCATAAATTCATCCTCCCTACCATCTCCCTCCCTTAGCCAATAAATATGCTTCCCCCTTCTTAAAAGCAAACAAACAAAACAAAACCTCGTTCCCCAACTGTGAGGTTTCTTCTAGATAATGACCCCTCTCCCTTCCTCATTTGTTAAATGTCTTGAGAAGTATTAGTCTACATTCATATTTCCAACTCCTCCCCTCTTGTTCCTCCTCAAAACACTGCAATCTGCTTTCTGTTCAGTTTGCTCTGCTAGCCCTGCACTCACCAAGAAGACAGTGAAATGCAGAGAGGGCTTCTAGTGTAAGGATATTCCAGATATGTCTTTTTCTCAGGAGAAATTAACTTCTTCAACAGGGTGGCTGTGATATCCTCAGCCTAGTTTTTCTTCTTTTTTAAAAAAATAACATTTGGTCCCCCATTAAGTGAGGGAAGCTGTTTGATCCCTAGCACATGTGCCTTGTGAATTGTGATTCATTAGATTCTTTTTTTGTCCAAATATTGGGCATGCTTTAATAATAACCAAAGCATTTCATGATTTGGATAGGGATGAGTGCTTTTTCAAGCAGGTTTGAAAGGCCTGGTACCTGCCTATAGGAATGGACAGCTAAAACCTTGTTGTGGATTAGCCTAAAGGAAAAAAACATCAGACATAAATTGAGGATAAGAAGGAAAATCTCTAGGGATTTCACTTTATACACCTTAATTTTAAGAAAAATGTTGTGGCTGTTGGAATAAGTGAACTTTCTCCTGGATCCCAGAACTCAAACCATATTTATGAATGTATAATTCAGCTACTCTTTGGCTTAAATGGGCTTGGGCTAGTCTGGGAAATGTTATCACTTTTACTGTTTTCTACAGAGCAAATATTTTCCAGTTTATGTATCAAACAATCCAATGGACTTTTAAAATACAACCCATTTTCAAGTTGGAGCTATCTGTACTGCGCCCTCTCTATGGTTGTACATAAAATGCAATGTCTTTACTGTAAAATTGAGTTAACATATAGGATACAGGTTTATGCCATAATAAAGACATTGGTACTATTTAAAAAAATAATAATAACATTTATTTTTTCCAATTTTTAAAAGTTAATATGTGCATTATAGAAGACTTAAAAATATAAGAAGCAAACAACACAAAAATCACCCATAATCACAAGCAGTTTACAGTGTGATGTGTCCTTCTAGTTCTAGCATTCACTTTACTGTGGTTGAGGATCCTACAGTACGCACCTTGCTTTTTCACACATCATGAATATTTACCAATTCAACATCCCAAAGCCATGAGTATTTTGATAACTAAAACTATACACTACACTAAATTAGAAACAAAATGCACTCTTGCCTTTCATAAGGGACAAATATTCTTTAACAGACAAAAGTGGATGGCAGAGTTACAATTAAAATACTGTATTCATATAATGCTCAATTTAAAATGAGACATAAAGAAATGAAGTACAATAAATACAGTGCTTCTAAGAGAATTCATTATCAGATTTACAGTACTAAAATCTAGTGAGGAAGTACAACATATTCATATAGCACAGCCGAAAGAGATGCACAGATACATCAATGGCAATAATCAAAATGTAAATATGAACACATCTGCGTGCATCCCTTTCCATGCCCCTCTGTCATCAATGCAAGGAACAAGTCCTGATGCATACTTCTCAGAGGTAGTTTAAAATTCCGTGTCCAAGAAGCTTCTTTTCTATTAATTATAACAAAAAGATACTTACAAATCAGTTGATTCATTGTTCCTACTTTTTATCATATATTTCCATCTCAAAACATCTGAAAGGCTCAGAAATAGAGAATGACCATTGTCCATAATAAACTCAGACATTTACCAAAAAAAAAAAAAAAAAGTGCTTATAGAACTATAGTTATAATTCAAAGTTATCTTCTAGATATGGAGTTACTGGCAAAGAGTCCTCCTTTTTGCTCTTCTTTATCCCCCCACCATCCCAATAAGTAAGGACAGAAATGGGTTAGCTCTAAGAAGCAGATTGACAAAGTCACTCCCAGAACATAGCCCTTCCTATAAACTAGCAAGGACATTATAAGGAGTCACCTTACCCACAAACATACTCTGGGCATGTCTTCCTTTAGATACACACAAATATCAACTAAAGTGCACATATAGAACAATGATTAGATGATCTGAACTTGTCTAACAGCTCATAAGCATAGAACCCTTTCCCTTTCAACTCCCGAATGGTTAATATACTGCTCAAAGAGATCAAGCTTAACAAATTCATTCCCAAAAGGCAATTGGTCCTATAAATAAACGGAAAAAATTTTTTAAAATATTTTACTTTATATTCTGTACTTTTAACATATGTTGCATACCTCTAAACATACAGAAAATCTAGATGTTTCAAATAAAGACTTGTTTGTCCACTATATACCTAATATAGCATTGAATAAACTGAACATATGCAATAAAGGCCATAATCTGAAAGTATCTTCTGAATAGGAACTTTTTTCCTGGAACCCTTCCCTGTCTCATCTCCATCAACACAGCAGACAAGTGAAAGCATCTGTAATTATTAGAGGTAATTTTAACAATTTCACCTCTACAACTAATTTTCAGAAGTCTTTCCTATGAATTTTAACACAAAATGTACAAAACGTCTTTGTTCACTAACTCTACTTTTTTCACACACTGGAAATCTTTTTAACATCTAGAAAGGCTAGATGATGTAAAATTGAGACTCATTTGTCCATTATATACACTAGACACATAGCAAAGTAAAACAAACAATTTATGGGACTATAGTTAATCTTGCCTAACTAGAAACACACTGGCATAGTCTTTTGCACTCTTCTTCCTCCAGACCAGTACATAACCATAATTTGAACTTCTCAAGAAGTTGGTTTGACTATTGAATGACAATTTTTCATATGAATTTCAACAAAAAAGATTTATAAAATGAACTATTTTACAACCTCTAACTTCAACATATAGCAGGCACTTCAGAGAATCTAGAAAGGCTAGATATTTCAAAAAAGTACTTAACATAAAAACCACTGCTGTCGAGTCAATCCCAACTCATAGCAACCCTACTTGACAGAGTAGAACTGCCAAGTAGGCTTTCCAAGGAGTGTCTGGTGGATTCGAACTGCCAACCTTTTGGTTAGCAGCTGTATTCAAAAGTGAGGAATCAAATGCATACACAAGGCCATGGTTTAATAGGAAAATGTCTTTTAAATATGACCAGTCTGGGCATAAAACTCTCTTCTCTTCCTCTTAGGGCCTTTTGCCCCATCTCCCCTAACCCACTGCACAAATGAGGATGTGTGTTGTGCTTTGTGCTGCATCCAGCCTGGAGAAACTGGCAGAGCTCAAGTAGGAGATGGGGAACCTGCAGGTCCAGGCTCCAGGAGGCTATCACCACAGCCATCAGGTCACATAAAGTGTTGCTGCTGCCATGGGACGGGGCTGGTGGCGAGCATGGACTGGGCAGTGGAAGCCCAGGAGGAGAGGCCTCGAGGGGCTGGCTGTGCTCTGCCTCACAGAACTCCCTGCCAGAATTGAGCCTAGTTTGTTTCAAATAGTGCACTTACTAAGAATGGTTCCTGCTACAAAGCTATGCCTGGCAAAGCCCACGCTGCTTTGTTAAGTAAGCTTCGGTACCAGTCAATAGGTTTGGCTTTAAACCGCTCTATATGGAAGGGATAGGAGCGCTGCTAACCAGAAGGTCGGCAGTTCAAACCCACCAGCCATTCTGAGGCAGAAAGATGTGGCAGTCTGCTTCTGTAATGATTACAACCTTGGAAACCCTATGAGGCAGTTATGCTCTGTCCTATGGGGTCACTATGAGTTGGAATCAACTCGACAGTAATGGGTTTGGTTTGGTATATGGAAGGGAATGGAGGGATTCTATGGCCTCTGAGCAAACTGATCCATTATAATCATTTATTTCATGTAGAACTAAGTTTAATTGCCTATATCCCATCCTTCTAGATGTGTAATCTAGAAAATTTGCTTAACTTTTCATGACTTGAGTTTCTTACATCAAAGGATTGTACCAAGAAATAATGAGATGGTGCATATAAAACTAGCAAGCATTACCTGACACATAGAGAACGCTCAAAAATCATAACTATTATTCACACTTTTTTGGAAATTGAGAGGGGTAGAAAGAGGGGAAATGAGGCAAGGAGGTTGTGAATGGTTCTTTTCTCATAACCAAATTTATTATATACCAAATTATTTATTTTATGATCCAAATATACCCCAGCTATTCAACCCATGAGTGGGAACTACTTATGTAATATTGCAATGGTTTCATAAAACTTTTTGGCTCCAGCAACTACTCACCTGTATGAATATATTCACTTACATTAAAACTTTCCATCTCCGAAAAAGATCAAATTCATGAAGCCAACAGAATTTTCTCTCTCTCCAGTGTCCAGTGATTCTTTATGCATCCAAGTTATTAAACGCATTATGAAATCCTTGATCCCCTTGTAATACTATTAGTGAAGTTCAAAATTCTATCCTGTAGCCAAGTTCTTCCTGCTGAGAGGTTGAAGTTGATTGAAGTCAATGGGAGCTGAGTACCAGTAAACGACTGCAGCCTTTTCTCTCAGATGAAGTTCCTTCTATTTTTTTCTCCACCCGAGGAGTTTCTTCTCCTCTTTCATCTTAAGGCAGAGGCACTGAATACTGATGAGGTATGTCTTCAACCAACCTCAGTGATTAATTTTTGGACAACTCATTTGGATTTCAAACACAGTCTGCATTTTCTGCAGGGTTAAGTAATCTGCCAGAAATAATAACAGTTTCCTGCCTACAGAGAGAATGAGCCAGTGAATTACATCAGATCTCTACCATTTGCTTTATTGTGATAGGACTTGTCCCTTTTTGCTACCCTAATTCCATTTTTATAAAGTCTGCTTTTTGACGTTTTTACCAGATAGTAAAGAGATTGAATCAAATATCATTGAAGATTGCAGAAAACAACAAAAAAAATGGAGCTGTTACCAATTCCTTGTATATAAATTCAGACTCAGGACTTTGTCTTACGTCTTCATCATCTTTCAGGATATATAGAAAGGCACATACACTCACTCTTCACAAGATGGGGTCAAAGACAATAATCTCTGTGGATAATTTTCTCACCATTTGAGAGGAAAATTTCAGAAATGTTTTATATTATTACAGATCACACACAATTAAGTGGAAGTATACTATTCAAAATAGCCAAAATATAAGAACTCATGGAAAATTAATCTGCATTCGGTCTCATAGGTAAAGAGAATAGGCTTTTTGCTTATTTGGGGAGACATGAAGAAGGAGCAGAGAGGGAGGGTAGGCATAAATATTTGGCTAAATTTGAGACCCACAGGCTTTTGCAAATACTCAAACGGTGATTAAATTATGAACTGTAGAATTCGAATGCAAACTAGATTTTGTGAACATTTTCTTTAGTTATAAGCAGTCTATTATTTTCTTTAGTCCTAAAGGCAATACGATTAAGGTGTTTTGTTAATAGAACCAGCTCTGGCTTCTATAATCCCAAATATTGCAACTTCTATTTGATTGATGAGAATGTTACACCACTCTTTCAAAAAAACAAATGTCTACTTAATTTAGATAATGACCTAAATGACCATATTTCTGCAGTGGAGCTTGATGAACTAGAAATTTGGGAGATAGCATCTTCTAATTAAACTATATATGTGGTTTAAGAAAAATTATATATTTCTTAATTCAATTTCCATCTACAAATCCTTTCTCCAAGGTTCAACTTAAGTTCACCTCCTCCATAAAGCATTCTGTGATTTTCCTAATACTGAATGTCAATTTTTCTTCATGTAAAAGTCACACTACCTTGATGATGCCTCTTTTCTGTCACTTACCGTATCATGCTACAAACTATTCTACGGAACTGCATCATATCTGTTTCATCTATAATTTTCTGTGACAAGGTTGAGGCCTTCCTACAGTAGTTACTCAATCACTATGTAGAATGAATGAATAAGTGAATGAAACATGCATAACATTGTTAATTACAATGCATCAATCATAACTCCAGATAGCTATGTTTTTAGAAAAATAAGAAAAGTTATTTTAATCTATCCACATGTTTACTATTTCTGGTGCTATTAATTCATTTAGGTAGATCCAAATTTCCATCTTGTATCATTTTCCTAAAATATATTGTTGTATGGTGTAAAGAGTTCTCATTGGAATATTAGTTAATGTACAGATGTTCACTACCTAATTCTCTTCATTCTGAGATGAGCTGGTGACCCAGCTTTTGCTCTAAAAGAATATGCCAGGGGCATAGTTACTAGAATTACATTCATTTCTAAATATTCCTCTCTACGGAGGAAATTAAAAGAAGTAGAGGCAAAAGTTTGCTTGTATCTCTCTGTCCTAACCTGTCTGTACTTCTGCCTCTTTTTACCTGATAAATGTTCAAATATTTTACTAAATCCATATATATTTTGATACAAATTTAAATTTCTAAACAAATATAATTGCCATTATACGAATTCATTTATCTTACTTTGCTCTGTATTTTTAGAATTAGAATTTTTATCACTTAATATGGATATTTGAACAGCAAATTACTAGGAGCTGAGTTCCTACATTTTGCAGAAAAATCAAGTTGCCCTACTCTTATAAGCATTTGCCCAAAGGACAGATACTCTAATGGTAAGTGAGGGTTTTAGGAAATCACTGCCAATGGGCTCTGCTGCGGCTTCTCTGACAATATGGACAAAATTTACCACACGGATTCTCCTGTGATTTTCAAAGTTCAAAGTCTGAAATATAGCATCTCATCATTTCTGATTTACTTAGGGCTTATCGATATTTAAGGATGGCAGATTCTGAAAACCTGCTTTTTCCAACTTTTACTAAATATGGATTAGCACATATATTTTTCACCACACTTGTCTGGGGCTCACACAGTACATTAACTCATTAATGACTTCTCCTATAGATAATAACAAGATAAATCATTTGGACTGCCAAGGATATTTTTGCATACTTCAGCCATATTCGGTCCCATTTTTAACTAAGAATTCCCAGATATTGCATATTTTTGTGTACATTTCATCATAATTTTCTGGTACTTATTTACTTATTCAACAAATATTTATTGACTACTACAGGATCACCACTATGTGGAGGCAATAAATGGAGGAATATCATTTGGAATAACAGATGTAAAACAATAACCTTAAAAATAGTACATTGTGGGGAAACCCAAGAGTCTGGCCCCTGGACACCCTTTTAGCTCAGTAATGAAGTCACTCCTGAGGTTCACCCTTCAGCCAAAGATTAGACAGGCCCATAAAACAAAAGGAGACTATAGGGGTACACCAGCCCAGAGGCAAAGACTAGAAAGCAGAAGGAGACAGGAAAGCTGGTAATAGGGAATCCAAGGCTGAGAAGAGAGAGTGTTGACATGTTGTGGGATTGGTAACCAATGTCACAAAACAATATGTGTACTAACTGTTTTATGAGAAGCTAGTTTGTTCTGTAAACCTTCATCTAAAGTACAATAATAATTTTAAAAAGTACATTGTGGGGTGGAGCCAACAAGGCACTACAGATAGAAGCACAATGCTGTCCCTCCATGGCAAAGACCCGAAAAACTAAGTAAAACAGATACAGATGTCAATCCTAGAACCCTAAGTGTCAAAGGCACTACAGATAGAAGCACAATGCTGTCCCTCCATGGCAAAGACCTGAAAAACTAAGTAAAACAGATACAGATGTCAATCCTAGAACCCTAAGTGTCAAATGAAGGGATAAAGAACTCATCAAAGCACCAAACAGAATAAGAAACTGACAGTGAACAGAGAAGGAGGAGCGTTATGGAGTGGAGATGCGCTATCAGCTAGCAAGGCACAGACTCACCATCTTGGACCCCTTAGCCACCAAGAACAGTGGACAGGGAGTACAGGAAGGCAGCTTCACAGAGCTCCCAGCAGGTGACAGAGTACCTGGTAACCTGGGATACACGCTTTTCCGTGCCTCACCCTTCTTCCCCCTGTGCAACCTCCACCACGGTCCCGCCACTGGGGAGACACCAGCTCCTTGCCGTTTGGGTTTGCCCCGACCCCACCAGCTGGCTTTTTCAGTGTCGTTTTTCGGTTACTGTTGTTGCTTTTCTGGCCTCTTTTGGTTTCTTCTCTCTCTCTCACCTCCTCCTTCCTTTCCTTCCTCATGAACACCTAGTGCCATGTGCCATCTTTGCTCCTTCTTGATGGGCTGTGCAGTGCTACTCAGCCGGGGATCCACTTTCCCAGTCCACATTGCCATGCTGATGGGCTCCCTGGGGGGCATTTTTTTGTTTTCTTTATTTGGTTTCTTGTCTCTCTCCTACCTTCCTTCCTTTCTTTTTCTCCTGAACACCTGGCACCATGCCATTTCCACTCCTTCTAGATGGACTGGGCAGCATCGCTTGGCTGGAGCATCCCTTCCCTGGTCCAAGCCACCACCCCAGTGAGCTTCCTCAGGGCGTTTTTTTTAATTACTATTTTTTATTTTTCTTGTCTTGGTTTCTTGTCCCTTTCTACCTTCCTTCCTTTCCTTTCTCCTGAACACCTGGCACGGTAGCTCCTTCTTGACGGGCTGTACAGTGCCATTTGGCTGAGGAGCCACTTCCCTGGTCCACGCTGCCTTGCCAGTGGGATCCCTTAGGGTATTTTTTTTTTTCCTCTTTTTTCGGTTTCTTATCTCTCTCTACCTTCCTTCCTTACGCTTCTCCCGAACACGTGGTGCCGTGTGCCATTTCTATTTCTTCTTGATGGGTTGTACAGCACTGCTCAGCTGAGCAGCTGCATCCAGTAGGCTCCCCTGGGGCATTTTTTATCTTTTCTTTCTTCTTTCTTTTTTCTTGGTTTCCCTTCTCTCTCTACCTTCTTTCCTTTCCCTTGTCTTGACCAACTGGCAATGTGTGCCTTTCTCTTTCTTTTTTTTTCTCCCCACTTTCTTATCTCTCTCTCCCTTCCATCGTTTCCTTTCTTCTGCCCACCTAGCCACATGTGCCAACTCTACCCCTTCTTGATGGGCTGTGCCACACTGCCTGGCTAGAAAGCCACCACCACATGGCTTCCCCAGGTCTGCATCACCTCAATTGCAGCCTCCCACAGCACTTTTTTTTTTTTCCTTTTTTTTTTTGGCTTCTGTTTCCCTCTCTTCTTCTCCACACCCACTTAACTCCACACATCACATCCTCCAATTCCCTCCTACCAATCTGCACTACCTACTTACACCACACCCCTAAAATGGATCAAAGACCTAAATATAAAACCAAAAACCTTAAGGATCATAGAAGAAAAAATAGGATCAACACTAGAGGCCCTACTACATGGTGTTAACAGGATACATACCAAATTAACAATACACAGACATCAGAAGATAAGCTAGATAATTGGGGTCTTCTAAAAATTAAACACTTATGCTCATCAAAAGACTTCACCAAAAGAGTAAAAAGAGAACCTACAGACTAGGAAAAAAAAAACTGGCTATGACAAATCCAACAAGGGTCTAATCTCCAAAATCTACAGGAAAATCCAACACCTCTACAACAAAAAGACAAATAATCCAATTAAAAAATGGGAAAGGATATGAACAGACACTTCACCAAAGAAGACATTCAAGCAGCTAACAGACACATGAGGAAATGCTGGCAATTACTAGTCATTAAAGAAATGCTAATCAAAACCACAATGAGATACCATCTTACCCTGACATTACTGGCACAAATCAAAAAAACAGAAAACAACAAATGTTGGAGAGGCTGCAGGGAGATTGGAACTCTTATGCACTGCTGGTAGGAATGCAAAATAGTACAACCATTTTGGAAAATGACACAGCACTTCCTTAAAAAGCTAAAAATAGAAACACCATATGATACAGCAATCCCACTCCTAGGAATATATCTTAGAGAAATAAGAGCCATCACACAAATAGACATATGCACCCTCATGTTCACTGCAGCATTGTTCACAATAGCAAAAAGATGGAAACAACCTAGGTGCCCATCAATGGATGAATGGACAAACAAACTATGGCATATACACACAATGGAATACTATGCAATGATAAATAACAATGATGAATCTTGGAAGTATCTCACAACATGGATGAACCTGGAGGGTATTATGCTGAGTGAAATAAGTTAATCACAAAAGGACAAATACTGTATGAGACCACTACTATAAAAAGTCATGAAAAGGTTTACACACAAAAAGAAACAATCTTTGATGGTTATGAGGGAGAGGAAGGGTAAAGAGGGAAAAACATAAATAGACAATAGGTAAGTGGTAACTTTGGTGAAGGATAAGACAGTACACAATTCTGGAGAAGCCAGCACAACTTGATGAAGGCAAGGTCATGGAAGCTCCATAGACACATACAAACTCCTTGATGGACCAAATTACTGGGCTGAGGGCTATGGGGACCATGGTCTTAGGAGACATCTAGCTCAACTGGAAAAACATAGTTTATAAAGAAAATGTTCTACATTCTACTTTGGTGAGTAGTGTCTGGGATATCAAAAGCTTGTGAGAGGCCATCTAAGACACTCCACTGGTCTCACTCCATCAGGAGCAAAGGAGAATGAAGAAAACCAAAGACACAAGGGAAAGATTAGTCCAAAGGACTAATGAACCACAACTACCACATCCTCCACCAGACTGAGTCCAGCACAACTAGATGGTGCGTGGCTACCACCATCGACTGCTTTGACAGGGATCACAATAGAGGGTCCCTGACAGAGCTGGAGAAAAATGTGGAACAAAATTCTAAGTCAGAAAAAAAAAGGACCATATTTAATGGTCTGACAGAGACTGGAGAGTATGGTCCCCAGACACCCTTTTAGCTCCAGTAATGAAGTCATTCCTGAGGTTCACCTTTCAGTCAAAGATTAAACAGGCCCATAAAACAAAATGAGACTACATGGGCATACCAGCTCAGGGGCAAGGAAAGAATGCAGGAGGACACAAGAAAGCTGGTAATGGGGAACTTAAGGTCGAGAAGGGGAGAGCGTTGACATGTCGTGGGGTTGGCAATAAATGTCACAAAACAATATGTGTATTAATTGTTTAATGAGAAATTAATTTGCTCTGTAAATCTTCATCTAAAGTACAATTAAAAAAAGAGTACATTGTTTAAGTAAATTTGCAAAATAGTGTATTGGAGAACTATTGCTACAGACAGCTCTCATCCATTATAAATGAGAACAATGATTCCACACATACATATATACATACATACATTTGTTAAACCAATACATACTGAACACCTTCTGTGTTTAAGGCTCCTTGTTATCTTATTTTAAAACTAAAACTAATATTATTTATTAACAACTTAATGAATAATGGGGACATAACAAAAGGACACTGGAGCCAACATGAAAGAATCCCATAGGCCTAACTCAGGACAGTTTGAAGATTTTGTTGTTGTTAGGTGCCATTGAATTGGTTCTGACTCATAGTGACCCTATGTACAATAGAACAAAACACTGCCTGGTCCTGCTCCATCCTCACAATCGTTGTTATGCTTGAGCACACTGATGCAGCCACTGTGTGAATCCATCTTGTTGAGGGTCTTCCTCTTATTCGCTGACCCTCTACTTTACCAAGCATGATTTTTTCTCCAGGAATTGGTCCCTCCTAACAACATGTCCAAAGTATGTGAGACAAAGTCTCACCATCCTCACTTCTAAGGAGCACTCTGTCTATACTTCTTCCAAGACAGATTTCTTCGTTCTTCTGACAGTTCATGGTATATTCAAAATTCTTTGCCAACATCATAATTCAAAGGTATCAATTCTTCTTGGTCTTCTTTATTCGTTGTCTAGCCTTCACATGCATATGAGGCAATTGAAAACACCATGGCTTGGGTCAGGTGCACCTTAGTCCTTAAAGTGACATCTTTGCTTTTTAACATTTTAAAGAGGTCTTTTGCAGCAGATTTGACCAATACAGTGCGTTGTTTGATTTACTGACTGCTGCTTCCAAGGGTGTTGATTCTGGATCCTAGTAAAATGAAATCCTTGACAACTTCAATATTTTCTCCATTTATCATGATGTTGCCTATTGGTCCAGTTGTGAGGGTTTTTGTTTTCTTTATGTTGAGGTGTAATCCATACTGAAGGCGGAAGTCTTTGATCTTCATCAGTAAGTGCTTCAAGTCCTCTTCACTTGCAGCAAGCAAGGTTGTATGTCATGTGCATATCGCAGATTGTTAATGAGTTTTCCTCCAGTCTTGATGCCCTGTCTTCTTCATATAGTCCAGCTTCTAGGATTATTTGCTCAGCATACAGATTGAGTAGGTATGGTGAAAGGATACAACCCTGATGCACACCTTTCCTGACTTTAAACCATGCAGTATCCCCTTGTTCTGTTCAAACAACTGTCTCTTTGTCTATGTACATGTTCCTCAAGAGCACAATTAAGTGTTCTGGAATTCCCATTCTTTACAATGTTTTCCATAATTTGTTATGATCCATATAGTTGAATGCCTTTGCATGGTCGATAAAATACAGGTAAAGATCTTTCTGGTATTCTCTGCTTTTAGCCAGGATCCATCTGACATTAGCAATGATATCCCTCATTCCACATCCTCTTCTGAATCCAGGTTAATTTCTGACAATTCCCTGTTGATGTACTGCTGCAACCACTTCTGAATGCTCTTCAGCAAAATTTTACTTGAAAATAAAATTTGAAGATATTTTGAAAATAAAAATTAAAAATAATTGCAATATACTGAAATATATATTCCATAATTTTAAAATAATAAAAAATCACTGGTGATTATTGGAGGTTGCTAGGCACAAACTCATTTTTCTGAAAATCGATAAATCAGAGTCAAAAGTCAAGCATTTGTCCTGACTTTCCTCTAGTAAACTAATGGTTGATGAGAGAAAGTTCTTTATTATAGAAGAATTCTAACTAATGCAGATACCATGATAAAATTAAAAATCACCTTTGAGCAAGCCCTAATGAAATAATTAATCTTGGCAATGCTCATCAATGGTTTCTAAACCTATTAGGAGAAATATTGGTGGGGCCTTTGTAATAGAAAGATTGCACTGTACCTCCTGAACCCACTGATCAATCTGAAAGTGGGACAAACACATGTGACTCATGACATGATGTAATAGAGTACACAGCACCATCAATTGAATATTCTTGCTAAAAATTTAAGCATGAATCTATTCAAGCATCTAAATCTAACTTCTAGTTTGTAGGAAATATAAGCAATGATAGAACACTGAAAGGACATTACAAGGAATCCATCAAACAAACCAGCACATAAAACATTTTAAAGGACTAAAGATCCAGTGGCATAATAGTAAAAAATGGAAGTGAAGGAGTTTATTCTAGAATAAGAGACATCAAAGAAACATTAAGACATTAAGAAACATCAAAGGTGCCGTAGTAATGCAAGCTGCTTTCGCTTGACTACTAACCTAAAAGGTTGGCAGTATGAACCCACCCAGCAGCACCATGAAAGAAGGGCTGAAGATCTGCTTCCATAAAGATCATAGCCAAGAAAACCCTATGGAGCAATTGTACTTTGTGACACGTGAGGTCACCATGAGTCGACAGTAACTGGTTTTTGGTTTTAAGAAACATCATAACTAAATGCAATGAGTGGACATTATCTGGAATCTGATTTGAACAAGCCAATTGTTGAAATACACTTTTGGGACTATCCTGAAAATTTGAATATAGACTAAACATTAGGTGGTATTGAGAAATTATTACTATTTTGGTGTAACGCCAGCATTGTGGTTATGTTATGCAAATGAGTCCTTTTTACTTAGAGCTGCCTACTGACGTATTTACATATGAAATGACTTGAGGTCTGGAATTGGCTTTAAAATGTTGCAGAAAATACGAAGTGGATAAGTGAAACAAATTTGTCAAAAACTGATAATTTTGGATGCTGAGAAATGAAGACTTCTTATATTATTCCCTCTACTGTGCATATTTGAAAATTACCACAACAAAAAGAAGGAAAAATATTTATATATAATCATATTCATCATAGCCTTATATCTAATTCCAAAACACACAACAATAACGATAAAATCTTGAAACAATCCAAATGCATAATAACAGAGGAACTGTTAACTAAATTATGACACACACATGTGCCGGAATGTTATGCAATCACTAGAAATGCTTTTTTAAAATGTTACAGATATTTTGTCTTACTGTAACAATGATTCAAAAACAAATTAGTATGTAGGTTGCATATGTAGTATGGTCCCAACTGTATTGAAACATATAATAAAAAGAAAAATGTTAATGGGTATTGTTTTAGTATATATTTCTTCATTTTCCAAATTTTTTACAAAGATGTTTTATCACATTTTTATACACTAAGTAAACAATTTAAATGAAAGAAACCTTCTGTTTATATTTAAGTTTTCTTAGGTAACACAAACTAAGTAAAAGAATTTTTTTACCTTTACTATACCTGGCAATCTGTGAACCTTTTCTAACACAGACTGGAATATTAAAATCTGAAAATTTGGGCTTCATTCCCTTTCACTTGGATCATCTGTTCCTATTCAAACTCTGAGCAAGCTAATGAATTTTTTTTTATTTTTTGAATCACAGAAAATTGTCTTTTAAAAAAAAAATGAAATGACATGAATTTACAAACCAGTGTCTGTCACCTGTTTATAGCAAGATTGTATTCAGGCTCCACCATCTCCTCTGTTTCAAGTCATAACAAAATTAGCTTCTAGATTAGCAAGCATGTGTACCCACATGACTCATAAGTTATATTGTTGTAATTTGTCAGATGAGTCTTTCCTCTTCCAGTGGTTCAGTGGTTAAGAGCTCAGGCTGCTAACCAAAAAGGTCGGCAGTTTGAATCTACCAGCCACTCCCTGGAAACATTATGGGGCAGTTCTACTCTGTCCTATAGGGTCACTATGAGTCAGAATCAACTCAACAGCAACTGGTTTGGTTTTTGGTTTTTTTTATTATGTACTGCCTCAAGGAATTCCTGGAGTATGGAGGGGGTGAAAGCTGCGAATGATTAAAGCACTTCACTCCTAAGGTTGATGGTTCAAGTTCAACCAGAGGCACCTCAGAAGACCTAGAGTACAGTTCTACACTGACCCATGGAGTACAGTTCTACACAGACCCACATGGGGTCCCCATGAGTCGGAATCAATTGGATAGCAACTGTTCAGTTTCTTTGTTTGTGAATGTACTGCCTCCAGAGGAAGTCTGAGGAATTTTAGCTGACTTTGCCTCTAATATACCAACAGACCAACTTGGTTAAATCATCAGGATTTATCTGTGGATTGTTAAAAGCAATTATTACCTTGTAATTATTACTGTTTCTACAATCCCCAGTCTTCAGCCAAAGAATATTTCTTCAAAGAAAAACCATCTCTTAATGCTGAAAAAAAAAAAAAATGAGCTCTGGTATCACAGTGGTTAAGCACTCAGCTGCTAACTGAAAGGTCAGTGGTTCCTACTACCTATTAGCTGCTCAGGAGTGGAAAGATGTGGCAGTCTGCTTCCAAAAAGATTACAGTCTTGGAAACCCTCTAGGACAGTTCCAATCTGTCACACTGGGTTGCTGTGAGTCGAATCAGCTCAATGGCAACAGGTCGCAATGCTTAAAAAAAGTGCCAAAAAATGGACACTATGAAATAAACATAAGACACTTAATTACAAAACTGTGGGGTTCCCTCTATATTAACAGTATTTCTTGTGACTGTATAACGTCAGAATTATTTGCTAGTTTTGATGATCTATGGCTAATTTATAGTCTTCCATGTAATTTGGCAGCGGTGCTTTTTCTTTGTTAACGACTTGCTTCTTGATTGAAATGCTTTCTGTATCTAAGGTTGCACTGACTAAAGGCTTGTTATATAGTCTGTATATAGTCTTTAGAGCAAACTCAATGATAATTAGCTGAACTATCATTTTTTTTTGTTGTTGTAAATTACGATGGACACTTTTTTTTGAAAGGCAAAATTTTAAGCCAAAATATTTTTTATGACAATGAATCTGTGAAGTAGTCTATTTCTTGAGATATTAAAAATAAAATAACTTTACACTTTTTTCTTATATTCTTCGAAGGTCACAAAAATAAAAGATAGTATTTACTGAGTATGCCCAAGTAGCCTCAGAATTTTGCAAAATCAAAATGCTTTGAAAAATCAATCTGTATTTCCATTTCTCTAGTGTACTAGGCTTAAAAAAAAAAAAGCCATTAATCAAAATCAGTTTACTAAAAAAATTGAGGCAAAAGTATAAAATATTAAAAATTATAGGAAGGGACAATATTTTCAAGTATCAAACTGATGTGTTAACACCTGTACCCTTTTAGTATATAAGGCCCTCTCTAGTCCCAAGATGCAAAAACCCTCCACCTCCATCTCTGCCCTCAGAAAAATAGCTTTATTGCAGAAATTCAGAGGAATTACATCAGTCAATGTTAAGTACTGAGTTTAAAAATGGAATTTTGTTCCCCATGGCAATACCTTTACCAAAAAAAGGGATTTTGAGTTACAAATGCCTAGATGCTTTGAGCATCATGGGCCCAAGGTCCTGGTCTAATAATAGACATTGAAGAATATGTGATCTTTTTTTGTCACCCTCCTCTTTCCTATGATTAAATAAAGATCTTTCAAGCTGAGAGGGAAAAGGAAAGCTGGAGAGGAAGCAAGCAATTCAGACTCTGGCTCAGCAGACAGTTGCATTGTGTCCACCCCTCCAGCCATGTTCTGGGCAGGGGTGCAGTACAACCCCAGACAGGTTTGAGGGTCTGAGAGTAGACAAGACCTCATCTTGCTTCCCAAATGTTGGTTAAGGAGTTTTCACTGGGTCTCCATGGAGAGAGATATGGAAATGAGTTATATATAAGCTGAGACTGATTCAGGCAGCAGACAAATCTTTCCATTAAGCTGCAATAGAGATAAGTTTATATATTCTGTGCCACCAAGAAGGTTGTAGATGTTAGCTGATGTTATGGGAGGGAGATGAGAGAGAGACAGAGACAGAGAACAAGGACAGACCTGGAATTATCTAATAGCTATTATAGCAAGGGGACCTACAGAGGAAGTAAAATGGACTATGTAGATCAAAATTCAGACATCTCAGAGGATATTACTGTGGGAAGTTGTGTACACTTTAATAGGTGTTTAGTAGATGTGGGCAGACACCGGGAGATGATCAGATAACCCAACTTCACACCATAACAATTTAGATGCCACCCAAGGTACAATGAATGAGAAAGAAAGGACAGTCGTCAACTAATTGTCACTAGGCAAAATCTAGGAATCCCTGAGTAGTACGAATGTTTAATGCACTTGGCTATTAACCAAAAGGTTGGAGGTTTGAATCTACCCACAGGCACCTTGGAAGAAAGACCTGGTGAACTACTTCTGAAAAATCAGCCATTGAAAGCCCTATAAGGCATAGCTCTGCTCTGACACATACGAGGTCACCGTGTTTTGGAATCGACTCAACCGCAACTAGTAGACAAAATCTATCTAGCATATACCAAACTTACAATGTCTGATATCAGGCAGAATATGCACTTAATAGAATTTAAGTTGATTTACAGAAAAAAAACATTAATTCCTTTTTTTGCACACCTGGGTACATGGCTTATAAAATTAAAACATGTTTGGACTAGAAGGGATCTTAGAAATAGTCTACTCAACCCTTGTCATTTAGCCAATAAAGAAAGAAAGGTCTGGTGAACTTAGGAGACTTGCACAAACTTTTCTGTGTAATTTGTGGCAGAGTTAGAACCAGAATCCAGTATCCTGTTTTCTAGTTTAGACTTCTTTCAGCCACATCACACTGCCTCTCTGTCACTATAAAAGAGATATTTGTACTTTTGAAATATATCTTATCACTTCAAAATATAAGCAGTCCCATGTGAACTGTGAATATGTTTATGTAGCCTTGACAAGTGGGCAGCTATGACATGGCAGTTTGTATTCTTGCCTTCAGTGAATATTAAAAATATACCATCTGGGTGTTAGAAGCAATTTTTGCTTCTGGTTATGTTAGAGGCAAGAAAAAGAATGTTTTTATTATTTAACACAACTCAAAACAAGTAGTTAAAGCTACCTTTGAATATTTTATCACCAACCTGTCCAATACATACTTAAAATTAGGTGAAAAATCAATCTAGAATAGATATGATTTTTAAGTTTACTTTGTCTAATATAATATATTTTTATAAGAGAAATATATTTCAGTAGTAAAAATTTTACCAGACATGGAGTTTCTTTTCCAAACTAGTTTTTAATCTGTTTATTTTTTTTTTTGTATAAATGCTTTGATATATGCTGCTTCAGAGCTTTACTGTTAAACTGATTGCTCCAGGTAAGAGCGAATTAAAACTCTTTGTGTCCTTCTGACATTTTGTTATAATTTTGGTCCCTCTGTCATCAAAGCAGAAGTATAAGCCTGTGCAAAATAGCATGTAAGTTTTGCTTTTCCCTTTTTTTATATATTTTATGTCATTCTAAGTTTAATAAGTTTACTGACATAATATAATAATACAATATCTCTTATTTTATAACATCAGATATGATGTTTTTCCCACTACTAAGCTTCATATATTTACAAATACGTAGTCTGTTATAAAGCTTTCCTAGAGTTGATAGGTGGATATTTTTCTTATCTGACCATTATCATTTAATTTAATTCCTTTTTGGAATATTCCTAGATAAATCATCTACTTAATCTATTAATGGCATGAACCATAAATAACACTCAATGGATATTAGAGTTTGCAAAGAGTTTTCAGATCCACTAGTGCATTTGATATTCAAAATAATTCAGTGAGGTAGAAATCATTAGAAAAGAAGAATAATGGTACTACAAATAGAATGATATTGACAGGCAAATTTATTTATCATTTTCATTATAAAGATTAATTTTAAAGGGTTCAAAGAGTTTAAATTTGCCAAGGTCAAATAATTAATATTCCATACACAGATTATTATTTTATTTTGGACTAAAAACACCTTCAGTATAAACTTTAAAAACGCTTCATAAGTATAAACTACTAAAAAATGCAAGGTGACATTATTCCATCACAAGTTGAGACAAAGAAACACAGTACTCTTAGCCATATTGCCCAAAAGATCTGCAATGAGACGCCTGCCTGCTGAGAAACTAAAAGAAATAATATCAAGGAGGTGGAGCAAGATAGTGAAGAGTGGATACTCCTATCTACTCCCCCAGCAACTAACTCACTGAACAAAGAAAAAAGACAAGCAAAGACTGAGATCTTGGAGCTCCAGAGAGCAGCTGAGGAAATGGAGAGTCGGAGTGAGTCCAGAAGCAGGGGAGAGAGGAATGGAGTCAGCACAGAAGCTGAGAGACCCTACCCACTAACATTGGGAAGGCACTCATCACAGCCATTTGGGATGTAACTGGGTAATTCCCCAAGCAGGGAACACAGAAAGGGAGCTTATCTGAAGAAGTTCTTGGCTGTGGAAGTTCAAGCAGGCCACTTAAGTGGGAGGAGGCGAAGGAAAACCATAACGCTGTGTGAGAGTACTGTCAAACCTTGCTGAGGCTCAAAACAGATGGGCACTAGGACCAGAAAGAGCTTTAAGGGCAACAAGGTGAAGGAAATGATCCAAACTGACAGGCACACAGGAAGCAGATCCCAGTAGGACACCACAGATAGTGGGTGTACCTGAGCTGGAGCACTGGTGAGGCAATGACTAAAAAAAACCCTCATTGTCACCACAGTAAAGCCAATCCCCACTGCTCACACCAGCAGAGGCAACCAGTGTGACTGCCACCCCCACCATGCGCATGTACTGAATTCCAGAAACTAACCATACAAATCCCCTGAATCAACACGGGGGAAAAAAAAGTCTAAGGATAATAGTGCCATCCAGTATTTCTCAGGAGAAGATACTAATCCTGCTGCCACTGAGATAGTCAATCTAACAGGGAACCTGTGGGGCTGAGGCATGCTGCCTCCTGGGGTTCCCGGGCCTGTGAGTCTTGGAGGGGCAGTCTGCCACATCATTCTCCCATGGAGTGGCTGGGTACAGTCTCTAGATTTTGATTGGCAGCCAGACAATTGGATGCTGCCCCTACCAGGGCACTCAAGCAGAAAAGTCCCCCCACCAAAAAAAAAAAAAAAACAGAAAGAAAAAGTTAAATAAAAGGCTCAAGTTCAACAAAAACTAGTACAAAACACAAAACCACAAGAGAAGAAGGAATAAACAAAGGTAAAACATGAAAAAGAGGATATCTCTCCTATGCAGGCCAGAATAATGCAAAGAATTGATAATTTTCAGAACATGATGCTAAACATGTTTAAAGAAAGCAAAAAACCCACAGAAAACAGACTAGTGGAGTTCAGGAAGCAAAAGGAGGAACAAAATCAGAGAATCAACAAGGAATTTGAAAACAAAAAAAGAGAGAGAGAACTAGTGGAACTGAAGAATATAACACCAGAATTAGAAAAAGCAAGCAAAACACTCAGCAATAGACCCGAGCAAACAGAAGAAAGAATTTCTGAATTAGAAGACAAAATAACTGAACTTATCAAGTCTCAAGAGAAACAAAGAAAAGTGAACACACTCAAAAAGAAATATGGGATTCAATTATAGTCCAAAGTACTAATGGACTAATGGACCACAGCTACCATGGCCTCCACCAGACTGAGTTCAGTACAGCTAGATGGTGCCTGGCTATCACCACCGACTGCTCTGACTGGGATCACAATAGATGGTCCTGGACAGAGCTGTAAAAGGATGTAGAACAAAATTCTAACTCATAAAAAAAGACCAGATTTACTGGCCTGACAGACTGGAGAAACCACAAGAGTATGGCCCCCGGACACCTTTTCAGCTCAGTGGTGAAGTCACTCCTGAAGTTCACTGTTCAGCCGAGGACTGGACAGCCTCATAAAACAAAACGGGACTAATGAGGCACAGTAGTTCAGGGACAAGGACTAGAAGGCAGGAGGGGACAAGAAAGCTGGTAATAGGGAACCCAAGGTTGAGAAGGGACAGTGTTGACATGGGGTTGTTAACCATTATCATAGGGCAAGATGTGTACTAACTGTATAATGAGAAACTATTTGTTCTGTAAACCTTCATCTAAGGTACAAAAAAAAAAATTTATCTATGTGAGATCAAATTGACAACAGAGACTCAAAAGGTTTGATGGGAAGTCTAGGGGGCAGTGAGTTGAAGATAATGGTGATGGAATAATTTGGAAAAGGATAGTGAGAATAGCAGCATAACTGGAAGAATGTAATTGATGTCACTGAATTGTACATGTAGCAACTTTTGAAATGGTGTAATTTTGGCTATGTATATTTTCACCAAAAAAAAAAAAAAAAAAGGTCCTCCTAGGTCGAGAAGGGAGAGTGTTGGCATGCCTTAGGGTTGTTAACCAATGTCATAAAACAATATGTGTACTGACTGCTTAACGAGAAACTATTTGTTCTGTAAACCTTCATCTAAAGTACAATAAAAATAATTAAAAAATCTAACATTAGAATTATTGGAATCCCAGAGCACCATGACAACATTAAAGGCACAGAAACAATTTTCCAAGAGATAATCAGAGAGAATTTCCCAGACCTGAGCAGAGAGCCAAGCCTGCAATTACAGGAAGCTACACAAACCTCAATCAGAAGAGACACAAACAGATCAACTCTGTGACATATCCTAATAAAATTCTTGAGAACCAAAGACAAGAAGAGAATTTTGAAAGAAGTAAGAGAAAAACACAATATAACTTGCTAAGGGGCTTTCATAAGAATCAGTGTGGATTTCTCCCCAGAAGCTCTAGTTGCCAGAAGACAATGGAGTGACATATATAAAATACTGAACCAAAACAATTGCCAACCAAGAATACTTTACCCAGCAAAACTGTTGTTCAAAAATGAGGGGTAGTCAAAACATTCCCAAACAAACAGAAGCTCTGGGAATTTGGTACTACCAGACCAGCTTTGCAAGTATTACTTAAGGGAGCACTCCAAATGGAAAGGCAAGAACATTAAGAACATTAAGAAATAAGTACAAACTAAACCTATCAAATATAGGTTGTATATTGATCTTAATGGAGACAGACCAACAGAAATGGATGAAGGAGGAGCATATCAGGAATAGATTTATTGTGTTATGGTTGTATGTTAATAATTATTCATATGCTAGACATTGCAGTAATTGTAAGTCATGTAATGTAACATATGTGGTAAACACTACGAAGAAAAGAAGGAAAAAACTCAGGAAAAAAGAAGCATGTTAACAAAAAGCATCATCACAAGAAAGAACCCAAATACAAACAAAAACATAAAAATCAACGTAATAAACAAGATAAGAAACCCTCAAAAAAACAAAGCAAAATCAGTAAGGTAGACATTTGGTTTTCAGTAATAACCTTAAATATAAACGGTCTAAATGCCCCATGTGAAAGGCAGAGAGTGGCCGAATGGATACAAAAACATGATCCATCCTTTTGCTGACTACAAGAAACACACCTTAGACACAAAAACACAAATGGACTGAAAATAAAACGATGGTGTGTAATATTCCATACAACCAGTAAGCAAAAAAAACAGCAGGGGTGGGCCATACTGATACCAGATAAAATAGACTTCAAATCAAAATCTGTTACAAGAGATAAATAAGATCATTGCATAATAATAAAGTGGCCAATTCAACAAGAAGACATAACAATTATAAATATATATGCACCTAACAGCAATGCCCCAAAATACATGAAACAAATTCTGACTAATATGAAAGGAGAAATAGACAACTCCACAATAATAGTGAGGGACTTCTCACACCACTTTCAATTATAGATAGAACATCCAAAAAGAAAATCACTAATGACATTGAGAACTTAAATAAAACTATAAGTCAATTGGACCTCATAGACATACATAGAACACTCCTTCAAACATCAGAACAATACACATCTTTCTCCAACGCACATAAATCATTTTCCAGAATAGACCATGTGCTAGGTCACAAAACAAGTCTCAACAAATTTAAAAAGACTGAAATCATACAAAGCATCTTCTCAGTCCATAATGGTATGAAACTAGAAATCAACAATAGGTTAAATAAGGAAGAAAAAATACAAGGAAACTAAATAATACACTGTTGAAAAATTATTGAGTCATAGAAGAAATCAAAAGTGAAATTAAAAAAATTCCTAGAATCAAACAAAAACGAAAACACAACAAATCAAAACCTTTGGTACACAGCAAAAGCAGTACTCAGAAGGAAATTTATAGCAATAAATGCTTACACTAAAAAACAAGAAAGATCCAAAATCACTAAATTAAGCCGACAACTTCAACAAATAGAAAAGAAAGAGCAAAAGAAGCTAAAAGCGACCAGAAAAAAAGAAATAATAAAGGTCAAGGCAGAAATACATGAATTCGAAAATAGAAAAATAATTGAAAGAATTTACAAAACCAGAAATTGGTTCTTTGAAAGTGTTTATAAAATAGACAAACCACTAGATAGACTGACAAAAGAAAAAATCCATAAAAGGCAAATAACCAAATTAAGAAATGAAACTGGTGACATTACAACTGATCCATCAGAGATAAAGAAGATCATAACTGATTACTATGAAAAATGATATTCCAACAAATTTGAAAACCTAGAGGAAATGGACAAATTCACAGAAACACTCTACCTACACAAGCTAACACAGAGGTGGAAAATTTAAACAGATCCATCACAAAAGAAGAAATTGAAGATGTCATCAAAAAATTACCAACTAAAAAAGCCCCAGAACCAGATGGCTACACCGGAGAATTCTACCAAACATTCAGAGAAGAGTTGACACCAATCCTACCTAATCTCTTCAAAAACATAGGAGAGGGAGGAACACTACTGAACTCCTTCTATAAAGCCAGCATAACCCTGATACTGAAACCACGCAAAGACATAACGAAAAAAGAAAATACAGACCAATGTCCCTTATGAACATAGATGTAAACATTTTCAACTAAATTCTAGCCAACAGACTACAGTAGCATACCAAAAAATCATACACCATGATCAAGTGAGATTCATACCAGGATTACAAGGGTGGTTCAACATTAGAAAATCAATCAATGTAATCCACCACATAAATAAAACAATGGGAAAAAAATGACTGGATCATATCAATCGATGCAGAAAAGGTATTCAATAAAATTCAACACACTTTCCTGAAAGAAACTCTCAGAAAAATAGGAATAGAGGGGAATTCTTCAACATAATTAAGGATATATATGCAAAACCAATAGCCAACATCATATTCAATGGAAAAGGCTGAGAACATTCCCTTTGAGAATGGAAACAAGACAAGGATGTCCATTATGACCACTCTTATCCAACATTGTACTGTAAGTCCTAGCCAGAGCAATAAGACAAGAAAGAGAAATAAAAGGTGTCCAAATTGGAAAAGAAGTAAAATTATTATTATTTGCAGATGACAGGATCCTATATGTAGAAGACCCTAAAGTTTCCACAAGAAAACTGCTGGAACTAATAGAAGAATTTAACAACGGTGCAGGATACAAGATCAACACGTAAAAATCAGTTGGGTTCATCTACACTAACAAAGACTACTCTGAGAAAGAAATCAAGAAAACAATACCATTTAAATTAGCCCCCAAAATCAATAAAATACCTAGAGATTAACCTAACCAGGAACATAAAAGACTTATACAATAAGAATTATAAAACACTAATACAAGAGACTAAAAGAGACCTACAAAGATGGAAAGACATCCTGTGCTCTTGGATAAGAAGGCTTAATATAGTGAAAATGTCAATACTACCTAAAGTGATCTACAGATTCAAGGCAATCCTGATACAAATCCCAACAACATTCTTTACTGAAACGGAAAAACTAATGGCCACCTTCATATGGAAAGGACAGAACCCCTGAATAGTCGAAGCAATATGGAAGAAAAAAAAGCAAAGCAGGAGGCCTTATACTCCCCAGTATCAAAACATACTATACAGGCACTGTAATCAAAACAGGATGGTATTGGTTCAATGATAGACACACAGACCAGTGGAATATAATTGAGAACTCAGAACTAACCCCAAACATCTGTGGACAACTGATCTTTGACAAGGGATTAAAGTCCGTTCAGTGGGGCAAAGACAGTCTCTTTAATAAACAGTGCTGGCAAAACTGGATATCCACCTGGAGATAACTGAAACAGGACCCATACCTCACACCAAACACATACACTAACTCAGAATGGAATCAAAGACCTAAACGTCAAACCTAAAACCATCAAATTCCTGGGAGAAAACTATGGGACCTAATCTTTTGTAAAAACAGGATAACTAGCATTACAACAAATGAACAAATAAAAGAAGAAAAAGTAGAGAAAAGAGATCTCATAAAAATCATAAACTTCTGCTCATCAAAAGAGTAAAAAGAGAACCTACAGGCTGAGAAAAAAATCTTTGGAAAAGACATATCAGATAAGGGTCTAATCTCTCACATTTATAGAAAACTTCAACAACTCAACAACAAAAAGACAAGCCAATTACAAAATGGACAAAGGACATGAACAGAACCTTCATCAAAGAAGACATCCAAGCAGCCAACAAACACATGAAAAGATGTTCACAATCATTAGCCATTAGAGAGATGCAAATCAATATTACAAGGAGATACCATCTCACTCCCACAAAAATGGCACAGATTAAAAAATAATAATAAAACAACAAATTTTGGTGAGGATGTGGGGAGATTGAACCCTTATTCATAGCTGGTGGGACTGTAAAATGGTACAACCACTACGGAAAATGGTTTGATGCTTCCTCAAAAAACTGGAAATAAAGCTACCTTATGACCCAGTAACCCCACTCCTAGAAATATACCCTAGAGACCTAAAACTACTGACATGATCAGATATACGTACTCGTATGTTCATTGCAGCTTTATTCACAATAGCAAACCAAAGTGCCCATCAACAGATGAATGGATAAGTAAATTGTGGTACATAACACAATGGAATACTGCGCAACCATAAAGAGCAATGATGAGTCCTCGAAACATAACATGGATGAAACTGGAGGGCATAATACTAAGTGAAATAAGTCAAGCATATAAGGATAAATACTGTATGATTCCTCTTTTATAAGAAGACAAGAACAGGTAAGTATAGAGAAACATTGGTTCACTGATGGTTACCAGGCAGAAGGGGGCTGGGGGGGAAGTATGCTTTAGAACTTAAAGACTTGTTATTTTTGGTGATGGGAAATGTGGCTACGAATGTGGAAGTAGTGAGCATAGAACAACCATAGTAAAGACAGTGTTTGAACACAGATAGAAGGGTAGAGACACAATTAAAGAGAATGCTGACAAATTGTGATAAATGTAACTAATGTCAATGAACAATTTATGTGGAAATGTGTAAAAAAAAAAAAAAAGATTCATTGGGGGATATACAATTTTGCAACAATAATAACAACAAAATATGTGTTTGGTTACATATATATGTATGCATAAATATGTACAGGATGGCATATGTGAATATATGGATGTGAATGTATAGGTCTAACTGTAGGCATCTGTACATACATGTTTATGTGTGCTGCACATATTTTCAAATATAAAATAAAGCACATAGGAAGCACAGTTATGGATACTTCATAGACACAACCAAATACCTCACAGGATTGGTCTACTAGGTTTGAGGGCTTAGCACCATAGTGTCTCAGGGCAACTTGGTCAACTGGCACAATACAATCCATAAAGACAATGTTATACATCCTAGTTTGGTGACTAGTGTCCGGGACCTTAAAAGCTTATGAGTAGCCACCTAAAATACAACTATTGGTTTCTACTTGTCCGGAGCAAGAGAAAGAAGGAAACCAAAGACTCAAAGAAGAAACTAGTCTAAATAACCAATAGTCTACACGAACAGTGACATCGCCTACCTTGAGACAGGAAGAACTAGATAGTACCCGGCTAACACTGTCGACCAAAACTCAAATTCCTATAAAAGGCCAGACTTACTGAACTGGTAGAGACTAGATGAACCCCCAAGACTATCGCCCTGAGATACTCTTTAAACTTGGAACTCAAACTACTCCCAGAAGTCACCTTTCAGCCAAATGTCAGATTAGCCCATAAAATAAATATTATCACCCATGAGTACTATACACCTCAAAATAATCATCTAAATGAAACAAAAGTGTAAACATTTACCCTAGACCAAAGATGAATAGGCAAGGGGGACAAGGAAGTTAGATTCATGGAAAACAGAACCACCAGAATGGAAATAATGACAATGCTGATGTATATATTGTGGAAAATGTAACCAAATGCCACCGAGCAATACGTACAGAAATTGTTAAATGAAGAACAAATTTCCTATGTAAACTTTCACCAAAAACACAATAAAATACTTTTTAAAGAAGAGAGAGAAATAATATCATAGGAATAAGAGAGAAGTTAGACATATTCTGCCATTTCTTTATTTTGTTATTATAGTGACTTGGTGGCATTAGGTGCTAGTGATAAAGGTGAAGTCAATATTATGAATTAAGACCCTCCAGCATGCAGTGGTCTAAAATAAAGGCTTAGATATAGTCCCATATAGACAGTTGTAAATGCCAGATGGCTGGACTTGGCACATTTATTACACATTTACATGTTTTCAGGAGGGATAAGTCGTCTGAAAAGGACACCATGCTTCGTAAAGTAGAGGGTCAGCAAAAGAAGACCCTCAATGAGATAGATTGACACAGTGACTGCAACAATGGGTTCAAACATAGCAACGACTGTGAGGATGGCGCAGGAGGACTGGGCAGTGTTTCGTTCTGTTGTACACCGGGCCACTGTGAGTTGGAACTGACTCGACAGCATGTAACATTAACAACAGTACATGTGTAATGTATTTTGAAAGAAGCATATATCAGTACTCTGCTTATGAGTAAAATGCTGTGGATTACAGAAGGACAAAGCCCCCACTGCAAAAAAAAAAAAATAGGAAACTGATGATAAGGAACACAAATTGAGTAAGGACACTGTCGATGTGTTGTGAGATTGTTGACCACTGTTATAGGGCAACATTTGTAGTAACTATTAAATGGGAGGCTGTTTTGTCCTTTAAGCCTTCATCTTGGGCGAGAATGACAGCACAATTGGAAGAGCATAGTCAATATCACTTAAAGGTGTAAGTAAAAAGTTTTGAAATGGTGTTAAAAAAAAAAAAAAAACCAAATGAGACTAATGAGGTACAGTAGTCCAGTGACAAGGGCCAGAAGACAGAAGGGGACAAGGAAGCCCCCTGGTGATAGGGAACACAAGGTGGAGTAAGGATATTCTTGATGTGTTGTGAGATTGTTAACCATTGTCATAGGGCAACATGTGTAGTAACCGTTAAATGAGAAACTATTTTGTTCTGTAAGCCTTCATCTTAAGTGAGAATAACAGCACAGTTGGAAGAGCGTAGTCAATGTCACTGAACTGTGTATGTAGAAATTCTTGAAACGGTGTATCTTTGGCCATCTGTAATTTTCATCAAAAAAAAAAAAAAAGGTTGAGAATTTAGAGGCTTAATATGTTGTGGGGTTGTTAACCAATGTCATAAAACAACATGTGTACTACTGTTTCGTGAGAAACTATTTGTTCTGTAAGCCTTCACCTGAAGTACAATAAAATATTAAAAAAAAAAACATAAATAACAAAAATAGATCTTATTTTAAAGATATCAGAGAGCTGTCGCAGCAACAAGGACTCAATGAAGTAAGTTCCAAAAAGGAAAGAACTAAGCTCCAAAAAAGGAAGGGCTCTTCCTCACTTTCTGTCACTTTCCCTACTTTATTTCCCTACATAGAATTCATCACAACCACTTACCTGAAATTCTTGGGCAGAATGTGTTTGAGAATTCAGATGTTTTCTGATTTTAGAAAACCAGTAATGTATATACCTTATATCTGTCATACTACCCATAGGGCCTGGGGCAGCAATTCCCAATCAAACACATTAATATTTCTACAATAAAATATATGAATATCCACTCTAAGTGTGATGAATAAAGATCATAAATAAGCTTTCATCAGTTCAGGTCAGTTTTTGCCTGCAGATGAGTTATGAAAAAGCTTTTGGTTTTGGAAATTTTTTGATTTTGGAATTGTGCATAAGAAAGTGTAGAGCTTTATTATATTCCTTTGGTTGTTGATCACCTGTCTGCCTCCACTAAAATGTTAAGTCCCGGGAAAGCAGATACTTTCTTTCACTTGAAAACTGTTGTTATCCCTAGAGCCTAGAACAGTTCATGGCTCATAAGAAGCTTGCAATAAATGCATGAAAATGGTTTGCAATAGGGATACTCAGGAAAACT
The DNA here is from genome assembly GCA_030035585.1 of Dugong dugon. Taxonomy (NCBI): domain Eukaryota; kingdom Metazoa; phylum Chordata; class Mammalia; order Sirenia; family Dugongidae; genus Dugong; species Dugong dugon. The sequence continues at coordinate 33,015,305 of CM057475.1, read as the reverse complement.
CAATAGAGCTCCTTCATCAACCACAAGACAAATCTGAGTACTGTTTACCTACTTTATGTACTGGGTCATGAGTTACTGCGGATTTTTTCAGCTCAGCAGATTTGCGTGTGCTGAAAAGCCAAAAGCACTCATACATGTGAAGACAAGAACAACTGCAAATGTTTAATGTGGATGGAGCCAGGAGAAACATGATAAAATTAAATTTCTTTCATTTCCTATTGAAAAGGGAAGAAAAGAGTTCCCTCATAAAGATGACCTCCATAAGAGATCTTCATTTAAAACACACAACCTATTTCTGGGGAACTGTAGTTTACAAAGAGAATAGTGTGAACTGTTTATGTGAAAAAAAAATGCAAGGAACAGGAGTCATCCCAATACATAGATATATACTAACAGCTCATTTGGCAAGAGAAAATGGGAAAGAAAGAATATAAGGTTTAGACTGTATCCCATTTAAAAGACATTTCTTAAAACTAAGTATCTCAGCTTTTCATGATATTGCAATCTTTGCGTTGAATGAGATCTTGGAAGGCAAATGAGATCTTGGAAGGCCAAATAGGACTTATGCCTAAATCACCTGGAAAAGAAAGCCGTAGAGGAGCCAATTTTTAAAATAAACATTTAAATTAGCACAGTTTATAAGCCCGCACCATTGAAGAAGTCTTAGTTTTACCTTGTGATGTGCCTTGGAGTGTATGAGGGTCGTTGCCAAGATACACAAATGAAGACAACGTCCCTGACATTGTCCCTGAACTGCAATAGTCTTTTTCGCTTTTGCTTTACTTTTTTTAGGATAAAAAAGCAATACAAGAAAGTCATTGAGAGCTGAGAAGTCATAGGGGCATATTCGTCTGGTAATAAGAATTGAGACAGAAAAAAAATCATTACGAGCTGGTAAAGAATCATTAGGACTTGATCAGAACTTTCAATGATATTCAGAGTGGAAATGGGTGTAAATTATGGGGAATGAACTGTCTCAAAGAAAGGAAAATCTAGCCTACTGGGACTGAGCAAGATAGAGTGCAATAGCCCAGACTAAGAGCAACCCCTCAACTTTGGTTTCAGATGTGGTCGGTGCGGGAAGGGGATTACCATAGATTAAGAACCTACATCCCTCGGATTTTCCCAGTGATCTTGATTCTAACTGGCTCTGGCCTTGCTGCATATTTCCTTTATAAGGAAAGACGTGTGCACTTTGAGAAGACACCTTGAAAAACATCCACTATTTTAACAGTAGATCAAGTCCAGGAACTAGTGATACAAAAGATCTCATGGGCCCAAGGTTGAGTAAGGCCAGTGTTGACATGTGGTCAGGTTGTTAACCATTGTCAAAGGGCAACATGTGTACTAACTGTTTAATGAGAAACTATTTTGTTCTGTAAACCTTCATCTAAAGTGAGAATAGCAGTACAACTGAAAGAACATAGTCGATGTCACTGAACTGTGCATGTAGAAATTTTTGAAATGGTGTATCTTTGGCTATGTATATTTTCACCAAAAAAAAAAAAGTCGAGAAGGGAGAGGGTTGACATGTCATGGGGTTGTTAACCAATGTCATAAAACAATATGTGTACTACTGTTTAATGAGAAACTATTTGTTCTGTAAACCTTCACCTGAAGTACAATAAAAAAAATTTTTTTTTAAATCTCATGGGCAACATTGAACAGAATGAACATGCAGTCATTTAGTATCATAATGTAATTTAGGTATATTTGAATTTTATAAGATTGTAACTAAAATGTTAAAGTTCTTAATTCAATGCAGTTGCTTCCTTTACAACCAGTATTGTATCACACGCTGTCTTTTTTTTTTCTTTGCCTTCTTGAAGAAATAATTGCTTGTTTTCTAGCCTGGCAATATGTTTTCACAAAAGAGGGACAGTGTCTGGCATATAGTGTATAGAGTATAGAGTATATAGAGTATCAGTCATTACTTAATGGCATCATCACTACTAAATGGCTCCATTATCCAGTGTTGTTCAAGAAAATAATTCGTGATAATCAATAAATAATGTTTTTTAACAACATTAAAATATTACTGATACAATTATAATCATTTTGTCATTTAATACAGTGTTACATAATTTTCTACTTCATAATAAAGCTTCTTTTCAAATGACATTTTTATTCTACTAGGCAAGGAAAAGATGAATTAATCCCTGCTGTTCTGTACCTTGGAGCATGCCATATGAAGTTGCCTATGTGCAAAGTAACTCGTTCGTAAGTCAGCCTCTGAAGATCAACATGTCAGCCTTTGTGACTTATCAATGCTCATGACAGACTTTGGTGACTGTGGTTATATTAAATGGGTAGCTTGAAGAAATCAGAGGTAGCAGAGGTTGCTACAAACACACATCCCCTCTTATTGCATCCTGTTAAAATACACTAATATTATTTCTTAAATGTGAAATCTGGATGCTTCACTGTTAATAAACATCTCCATTTCTCTGGGGGATTGGGAAATTGACTCCAATTTGATCTTACTTGTAGGAGCACATGCTGCTTTCAGGACCTGACAATAACAGAAAATTCTGGAACTTGAACACATAGTAGATTTCTTAGAATTCTCCATTTGACATCGTAATATGTAGGACATGTCTCACCCAATAAGACGCAAACATCCTTCTGGGTAGACTAGGGTTTCAGCTTCCAGCCACAGAGTATGCCTCACCCAATCAGCAGCCCTGAACTCCTCTTATTGCCCAAGGAGCCTCTGAAGTGAATATCAGATATGTAATGTGGCCCATATTTTGTCAGACAATCCCAACCACTCACACCAAACCTTGTCACAATGAATCCAGCAGTTTTCATGCACAGGCAGTCCCCGAGTTAAGAATGAGATCCATTCCTAAGTCTGTCTTTAAGCTGAATTTATAGGTAAGTCAGAACAGGTACATATGGTTCTTATTTAGCATCAGTTAGTCAAATGTTTGCCTTAGTATATACTATATATTTTGCCTTTCTATGTGTATAAAACACGTAAGAAACACTCCCAAAACACACAATGTTTTCGTGAGCATCACAAAGTAGTACACGCGTTTGTTATTACATATCATTGTACTTAACTCAATTTTTTAATACAATAGGCTTAATGGCAGTCTGTTCTTAAGTATGAGTTGTCTGTAAGTCAGATGTTTGTAACCTGGGGACTCCCTGTACTGCAGTGCTAAACAGATAAATAGAAACTAAATTTAATTATAGAAATAATATAAATCATATTATTTTCTATCCCATCATATTAACCCACAAGACTCTCTCTCAATAAATACGCAAGAAAATTTTCTCATAGTTATAAAGAGAAATCAGATTTATGTGTGCGTAATTCCCAGTTTTTATAGCCTTTAATTATTGCAAAATATATTGAGAGTAAAAGAAGAGTATTATTTGTAGAATTTCCTTAATCTGTACCCACAGTAGTTTACCTTCTATGTCACTTACTATTGCAAACATTTGCAAGATTTTCCTTTTGTTAACATTGGCTCTATCAGCATTATCTGTAAAATAATATTGTAACCAATTATTGGCATTGATATATTTTCTATTTAACCTATACTGCTAACCCTTTTCCAAAAAATGCTCTGGGGCAGCCAGCCTTTGGACAGTTCCTTTCAATTTATGGAACAGTTTCACATGATTGTTACCAGATCCTCACAACAGCCCTATGAATGCACTTATTATTATTGTGATTAATTTATGTTTGAGAAAATTACCTTGGAGTGGTTAGGTTAATTGTCCGAGGCCACATGGCCCTCTAATTGAAAAGCCAGGACTTCAACAAAACCAGTACCCCACGTGTTTCAGAACAGAACTGCACTCCACGGGGTTTTCAACGGCTGTGATCTCTCAGAAGGAGATCATCAGGTCTTTCTTTCAAGGTGCCTCTGGGTAGATTTGAACCCCTAACCTTTCAGTTAGTAGCCAAACACTTAATCATTTGTACCACTAAGGTTAGCTTATTCCAGATGCTATGCTCTTTCCACTATAGCACACTGCCTCCTGCAAGCAGGAAGTAGTGAACAGTTTTTAAAGATATAGAATAGCTTTTTCTGTGGAGTTAAGCTTGAGTCTATCACCAGGCTGCTCAGAGTTATCAAAAATTTGAGAGCATACTAAATTTTCATGCATCCCCACTCACAAGTCTTAGATCATACCTTATTCCAAGTCTCAGGATCATCTCGGGGCAGCTGGCATCAAACTCTTCTATCCACAGCAGAAAAACCTGCTTCTGGATTATTCAAAAGTCCCTATGATCCTGGCAGGGACCAAGAGGACTGCTATACCCAAGCAGAACCAACTGACTTCTATACTCTGGAGTTCTTCATTCAGTGCATTTGGATAGGAATTGGATTGCTTCCAGCTTTTTCAGCTGTGACAACAGGATCATTAATGACTTTAAAAGCCTCAAAACAGTACCGAAGCCCAATCCTAGGAAAATATTACGTGTCATTCTTACCCATAACAACTAAGACAAGGGTTAGTGATTACACTCAGGCACAAGAAGCTACAGGGTCCTTACTAATACTGAATGGATCAGCCTGCAGAAGTGGTGGGTAGCTTGTGTTCTTTCATTTACCATGATCTAAGACTCAGCAATCCAATATAGGGATTACACTCTTTATCAAAATGGTAAATGGATCCTACGGAATTTTAAAACAAGGGCATTCAGATTAGAGGAAATCATGTTTACTTGGATAATGGACCAGCATATAAAACAACAGGATGTTGAGCCAGTTTCTTCAGGATAAATTATAACCGGAGACAAATTAATTTCAGGAAATGCAATGAGATGAAATTTCATCTCTTTAGAATATTTCTTGTTGCATAAGAAACCTAAGTCATGTGACCAGGTCTAAATCTTTTATTTGTCAGAGTCTTCTAAAGTGTCCTCTAACCTAAATGCTCTCATTTAAAAATTCCATGTGGGTCTACAGTCCCAGACAGACCTGGATTCAAAGTTGAATTTTCTAATTTCCCAGTTTAGAGACGTTATTTAACTTCTCTCAGTCTCATTTTCCCATCTAAAAAATGACACTAATAGCTGGTAGCTTTCAATATTGTATTTATCATATCTAGTACATTTTAAAGGCTCAGCAAATAGCAATTCTAACAGGCCATACTGGAAAGTATCCAAAATAGGGCACCGCAGGACCTGAGTTCTGCCACCAACTACTGTGTGACCCTCTCTACAGGCCCCTCTAGGTCTCATACTCCCTATTTGGAAAATGAGGAGGTAAAATTGGTTTTCATGTGCTCCACTGAATAGTCAAATGCAAACTAAATTTGTCTCTAAAGTTATGATTCTCTCATTAAATATGTGGACTGTTCTTCACACAAAAATAAAAGTTTTCCTACAGAGGTAGAGGTTAACAATTCTAAAACCATTATAAATATATACTGGAATTGAGCAATTAAGTAAATGGATGGCAAACAGTGGGAGCCAAGATTCTCACCGCTGGAAAGTGATATTACATATAAGCAAGGGAGAAGGCTAGAATGGTCATGTGGTACAGGATCAGAGTTGAAGACATCAGTATAAACTTGGCTTTAGCCCAAAATAGATACAGATACATACAGAAATATTTTAGATATGTGTATATGTGTAGTTTAGTATACACATATATATTTTCCTTCTCTGTCAGCTGAGAGTGGCCTAGAACCAATAACACTCTAATAGCAATAAGCACACTCAGCTCCCGGATCTTAGTTTCAAATACCATTCTTCAATAAAAGGAGCCAGGGCTCCTAGGAGAAATGTTTGTTTCTAGGATTGGGACAGAGAATATACAAGATGAACATGTAGTATCTTGTACAGGCAAAAAGTAAGGAAGTACTAAAACACACACATACACACAGTGATTGCATGTCAAAGGGACCCAGGAGTCAACTGAAAGAGTTTTTAATGGCCAAAGCTGAAAATTTTGAGCAAACAAAATAAATAATATAGTACTGGATTATAACACAAAGTGTAAAATAAATATCCAAGAGTCCATACTAATACACATATTTATTCAATGAACATTTAAATGGGGAATAAATAATAAACAGGGAAGAAGATACAAACCTCCCATGCAGGAGAATACCAAATAATTTAAGTAGATACTCTGCTCTCAAGGAAGTGGAACAGAAAGAAATCTCCAGTCCTTAAGTGTGGGCTATGCCTAGTGACTTCCTTCTAAGGAGTACAGAATGGAACGGGGGAAAAGATGAGTAGCTTTCCAGTGTTGAGCCTAATAAACACTATGTCAGCCAGGTAATCAAGGTTAACATCAACAGTGATATGATGTGATGAAAAAGGCACTTCACCTCTGTGCTCTTCCTCCCAAAAATCCATGGCATGACTCTAATTATGAGAAAATTAACAGGCAAACCCCAATTGATGGATATTCTACGATGTATTTGAAAAAAAAAAATTGCCTAGGGTTTCCAAGGCTATAAATATTGATGCAAGCAGACTGCCATATCTTTCTGCCAAAGAGCAGCTGATGGGTTTGAACCGCTGACCTTTCAGTTAGCAGCCGAGCAAAACTGTCAAGGTCAACAAAAACATGAAGAACCTGAGAAACTCTCACAGCCAGCCTTAAGAAGCCTAAGGAGACATGACAGCTAAATGCAATGTAGTATTCTGGATGCGAACCTAAAATAGGATCTGTGCTGTCCTGTTTTTTGGGTCTCAAACTCAAGAACTTTTATACTTCCCTTACTATCTGTAGTTCAATTTGGTCCAAGATACACAAATTTAATTAAGCATGAAAACATTTTTTACTAAAAATAACTAAATCCTATTCAGAATAGCACTAATTAGAATTCTCTAGAACACATTTTTGGAAATGTGGCTTGAATCTTTCTCTTAACTTTCCTATATCAAAAGTTATCTGTCCCCTGTTCCAGTTCCAAGACAGCTGGTAGATAAATTAATTCCCACTAAGTCGTAAATGATTTTAGAAAAACCTGGATATACTACTTTCCCCAAAGGGTCTACAACATCCCAAGGTCTTTGAAGAGATAATACCTTAACTCAAAAGATGGAAACTCTAATAATAAAATTTAAGGCCCTAAAGCAGGACCCTACAGGAGATGAGCTTTTTGCATTTAGCAGCACATTTGGTCACATGAGAAGACATCATTGCTTTGGGCCAACAATCACTCTCAGATTTTTTATAGGGTAAAATTACATGATATTTACTCTTTAGAATAAGTTATAAAACTCAAAGTGAAAGTTAGGCTGCAGTTCTTAGTATGAAAATGTTACATCCCTGTAATTCGATGTATGGTATCCTTAGACCAGTACAACTATTCATCTTCATGGCAATTTTCTTTCTGAATCTATCAAATAGCATAAAAATCTGGACAAATTGTAGGCAGTTGGCTGATCTACCGAAAAGTTGGCTAGCCTTGAGAAAATATGATGCTTATGGATCAGGATTTGGGGAAACTTTGTCTATTTGTCAAGGGGTATTGCAACCTATGGGCTAATTCCCAACAAGCCACTCACCCTGCATGCTTTTCTAGAACCAGAACAGCCAAAAGGAAAGACTAATGCGTGCACATCCCCATCGCTGAGATTGGACAAAAAGAACAACTTCATTTACAACAAACAGTACATTTATAGATAGATGGTTAAACCATCAAGTATTGTCCCAGTTCCACACATTTTACAATAATCTTTAAAAATAATTGCCACCACTTGAGTATTATTCTCAGAAAATTACCAGGCCATCAATTTATTCTCTAGCTTTTAAAATTCCATCACCCATTTCCCTAAGGAAACAGCCAGTAATGTCTTTAATCTCCAAAGAGAGGAAATCTTATTTGCCTTATATATTACCTTAATCTTTTCCACACTTCCTTAGTTAATTTTTTAGAAAGCACAGACTGTCAGTTCATATTAATGCAGTTTGTGATTAATTTTTCTTTGCCTCATTTGGATTTTTTTATCAGTAAAAAGGATGTCATATGTTGAAAGAGGTGCAGTGAGATAATGTGCTTTAATATTCATTTGCCACAAATTTTCTTCCTTATTATTTATTATAAACAATGAAGTCCTGTTTTTCTAAAATTTCAAGTTTGCAAGTTTCTTTTTCAAAACTAAATTCTAGCTGAGCATTTTGTTTTAAAGTTCATCACTTAAGCACTTTGCTATTTTTTTTAATAGTATCTGCAGAATGGCTATTTAATGCATTGTTTTATATGAGCATCTTATATTACAACTATATAAGGTTCAACAGCACAATTATAAACTTGTGTCTCAGAAATATTAAACTTTCAGTGGAATTTTTCTCTCATCAGAGATGCAAGTATAAATCTAGCAAACGTAGGTAGGACTAAGCTTTGTTAAAGCAATGGTTCTCTATCTGGTCCTCTTTTCTTCTCTGCCTACCTTAGATTGTGGTACATTGCCTGAATAATGAGTAAGGTCCACATATCACTACTAAAGTCTTATCCCAAGACTTCATGAAGATACGTCAGAGACTAGTGAGTCTCCAAATATCTGTTCTCCCCTCTTCGTTACTTAGGAAAAGGAACACAACATTTTTTAGCTTGGCACCTGGCCATTCAGAATAAAAACTACATTTTCCTGCCCTCCTTGCAGCTAGGTGGGAACATGTAACTATGTTCTGGCTGAAGAATATAAGCAGAATGCTCATATGTAACTTCCAGGTTGTATCCTTAAAGGGCGTCTGTCCTGTTTGCCCTCCTTGAACCCTCATGTGACTGGAATGTGATATGATGTCTGGATTATATCATGTGACTGGAATGTGGTATGATTTTGGTGGGCACATGCAGTGATAGCCATGTGTTGAGAATGAATAAGCAGTAAAGTGAAGGCGTTGGGTCCCTGATAATTATGGAGGTTCCACATCAATCTTGCACTGATTACCTCCATATTTCACATATGTACAAAAGAAACATTTCTGTTTTATTTGTTCTTGTTATTAGTTGACGTCAAGTCAATGCTGACTCATCGTGACCCCATGTGCAGAGTAGAACTGCGCCATAGAGTTTTCAAGGCTGTGACCTTTCAGAAGCAGATCACCAGGCCTGTCTTCCAAGGAGCCTCTGGGTGGGTTCGAAGTGCCAACCTTTTCATTAGTAACGAAGTGCTTAACCATTTTTGCCACCTACCTGTCTGTTTAACCCTTGCTATTTTTGGATTTCAGTCACTTGTAGCTGAATATATTTCCAACAGATACGAAAGATAACTAAACATATACAAAAAAATAATTAAGAAAACGTGAGACCATCTGTGTTTAAAACCATGGTTGAATAAAGTGCTATTCTATAAAATTAAACTATAAATAATACAAAGTGAGTTTTGAATAAAAATCCAAAACCATGAGTCATAAACTATGTTTTTGTTCTAGTCTGATACGGCTGTCTCTACTATTTTGTCTAAAATTTTAGATCCCTTTTGTGTGTCTCACACTGTCTTGTCCCACACCATTCATCAGAGGTGGAACTTCCTTATGAAAAGTCTTAATTATGAAATAGAATCTCAATCCACAATGCCTCAATATTTAAATATTTAATATAGATTCTTTAGGCCTTTAGTTTCTATAATATTCTCCAAAATATCTGTCACCAAGTATATATTCTAGAACGGCCCCTTGCTCTATTCTAACAGGCTTTCTACTTACTGCCGTCTCCAGCAGTCTACTTCAGATACTGCTACTCTGAAATCTTCCCCTATCTTATATCCCATACTCTATAGAGATGAAATTTTTTTTTAAGCTGAGAATAGTGACTTCTAGATTGAGTCACAGTGTAAATAACTCCCCACTGGGCAAAGGGATGGATGTGATATGGTTTTCTGGTAAGACAAAAACAAAAATCAAAAATAAATAAATAATTGTTTGCAGCACAGGGTTCACATTTATCAGTTTATGGTCACCCTCATACAAGTTATACAAGCAATGTGTTTGTCATTAAGACTGACATGTGGTCCGTTCGCAAAGCACTAAGTGAGTCAGCGATGAAACCAAATTCTCATGCTCCCCTCAGAAGTAAACTTGAAACAGATGAGGCAGGATAAGAATGAAGCAAGAATCTAGGCAGTCTTTGTCATTGTGATCAAAACACCACCTGCATTTCTGCCTTCTAGTCACAGAGTCCAACACAAAAACATATACCACCTTTTTATTTTCTGAAAATAATTCAGAGTTGCAGGAAGACCAATGTAAGAAAGAGAGGCTATTCTATTTGGGGATCAATGTCAAAAAGCACTTTGATTTTATCTTTCATGATATGCATATTTTTAGTTTCTCAAGCAGTTTGTTGAATTTCAGCTATTTTCCTGTGCCTTTATTTTCCTATCTATCCTTCTGTATACAGACAAGGAAAGTCTGTGGCCTTACTGAGTTCATAATACTTAATTTACATCCTGGCTCCCAAGAGCCAAATTCTACCTGATATTTATCTCCACGATTTAATTTATATGAGAATTGAGGCTTTAAATCTTTGTGTTAGCTTTTGTTAAGTAGCATGTTAATACATCTAGGGTGATAATGATAATAATAAATTAACTTTGTTAAATTTGCTCTTTCTTTGATAGATATTGTTGCTCTTAACACTTTAGGAAGTTCCCTGTTACAAAACAATTAAGTTTTAATTTAATGCAATCCAAAGAACATTTGCTGAAGTACAAAAGACATTGTGTCATTAACCTGAGATGTCACCATCAGTACAATTTAATTGAATTCCTACTATTTATTCTGCTATGTGGAGGGAGAAATAGAGAAGAAGCATAAAATATTGTCATTACCCTCAAAAACCTTACAGTCATCATGAATACAAAAGATATTTGCACATAAAACCTTCAGATAGCAATATAAAACAATGTAGATAGAATCTAAAATTCACCATAAATAATTTCAAAGTAAAAAAGATTGGAGTATTCTAAGGATTAGGTCAAAGCTTTATAGAATGATTGGGATTTGAATCAGCCAAAACCAGTCACAGGTTACAAATAGGTAGATGGGGAAGGAAAAGTTGATTTTTCTCCTTTTCATCACTAATCTCTAAAAATGGCCCTCTCTTTGACCATCAGTTATCATGGCTGTTGCTGGCATATGTTAAGTAGGGGCCCCAAACGTAAATTTCTTCACTAGATTGTGAGCCACAGGAAGGCAAACCAGATCTATCTTGTTTACCATTAAAGTCTCAGGATTTTATATAGTACCTGATACATAGTAAATGCTCAATATTTCTTGAAAAAAATGGAAGAAGAAATACTAATCTCAGCCAGCACGACTTGTACAAGGAAAGCTCATGGAAGCTCCATAGACACAACCAAACTCTCTGAGGGACCGAATTGCTTAGCTGAGGGCTGTGGGGACCATGGTCTCAGGGAACATCTAGCTCAACTGGCATAACATAGTTTATCAAGAAAATGTTCTACATTCTACCTTGGTGAGTAGCATCTGGGGTCTTAAAAGCCTGTGAGCAGCCATCTAAGATACTCCACTGTTCTCACCCCTTTGAGAGCAAGGGAGAATGATGAAAACAAGATACAAGGGAAAGATTAGTCCAAAGGACTAAACGGACCACAACTACCATGGCCTCCACCAGACTGAGTCCAGTACAATTAGATGGTGCCTGGCTACCACCACTGACTGCTCTGACAGGGATCACAATAGACGGTCCCGGACAGAGCTGGAGAGAAATGTAGAACAAAATTCTAACTCACAAAAAAAGATCAGACTTACTGGTCTAAAGGAGACTGGAGAAACCCCCAGAGTATGGCCCCCGGACACCCTTTTAGCTCAGTGAGGAAGTCACTCCTGAGGTTCACCCTTCAGCCAAAGATTAGACAGCCCCATAAAACAAAATGAGACTAATGGGGCACAACAGCCCAGGGACAAGGACTAGAAGGCAGGAGGGGACAGGAAACTTGGTAATAAGGAAACCAAGGTCAAGAAGGGAAAGTGTTGACATGTCGTGGGATTGTTAACCGATGTCATAAAGCAGTAGATGTACTGTTTAACTAGCAACTATTTGTTCTGTAAACCTTCATCTAAAGTACTGTAAAAAAAAAAAAAAAAAAAAAAGAAATACTAATCTCATAAAAGACACTCTTACAAATATTTCAAAATAAATTATTTCATTGAGAAGCAGTATAGCTTAGTGGTTAAGAATTCAAACACTGGAGAGACTCTGCCACTTATCTTTTTTATCATTTTACTGCAAAGTACCAGAGAAATAGCCAAAGGCAAGGTAGCCAAAAGTAAAAGTAAAAGCTCTTGGGGGCCTGGATAATGTTGATCTGCCTGGGTAGATGACATCGGCAAAATATGAATGGCAAAGTAGGTCTAAATTCATCAGTAGATGAGGCAAAGTTGATCATATAAAATTGCTGAAGATCGTGATTTTACTGATATCAAAGACTATAATTTTTTTTTTTTATTGTACTTCAGGTAAAGGCCTACAGAACAAATAGTTTCTCATGAAACAGTAGTACACATATTGTTCTACGACATTGGCCAACAACCCCACAACATGCCGAACTTCTCCCCCTTCTCGACCTTTTTCTCTTTTTGGTGAAAATATACATAGCCAAAGACACACCATCTGAAAAATTTCTACATGCACTGTTCAGCGACATCGACCACGCTCCTCCAACTATGCTGCCACTGTCACTCTAGATGAAGGCTTACAGAACAAAATAGTTTCTCATTTAACAGTTAGTACACATGTTGCCCTATGACAATGGTCAACAACCTCACAACACATCAACACTATCCTTACTCAACCTCGGGTTCCCCACCACCAGCCTTCCTGTCCCCTTCTGCTCTCCAGCCCTTGTCCCTGGACTGCTGTGCCTCACCAGTCCCATTTGGTTTTATGGGGCTGTCCACTCCCTGGCTGAACGGTGAACCTCAGAAATGACTTCACCGCTGAGCTAAAAGGGTGCCTGGGGGCCATACTCTCGAGGTTTCTCCAGTCTCCTTTAGGCCAATAAATCTGGTCTTTCTTTTGTGAGTTAAAATTTTGTTCTACATCCCTCTCCAGCTCTGTCCAGAACCCTCCATTGTGATCCCGGTCAGAGCAGTCAGTGGTGGTAGCCGGGCACCATCTAGCTGTACTGGACTCAGTCTGGTGGAGGCCCTGGCAGCTGTGGTCCATTAGTCCTTCAGACTAATCTTTTCCTTGTATATTGTTCTCCTCATTCTCCCTTGCTCCCAAAAGGATGAGACCAGTGGAGTATCCTAGATGGCTGCTCACAGGCTTCCAAGACCCCAGATGCCACTCACCAAGGCAGAATGTAGAACATTGTCTTTATAAGCTGTTATGCCAATTAAGCTAGATGTTCCCCAAGACCATGGTCCTCACAGCCTTCCGCCCAGAAATTCAGTCCCTCAGGGAGTTTGGATGTGTCTATGGAGCTTCCATGACCTTTCTTTGCACAAGTTGTGCTGGTTTCCCCTGTATTGTGTACTGTCTCACCCTTCACCCAAGATACCACTTATCTATTGCCTATTTAGTATTCCTCCCCCCACCCCTCCCATCCCTGGTAACCAACAAAGATTGTTACATTTTGTGTGTGAACTTTTTCATGGGTTTTTATAATAGAGGTCTCATACAATATTTGTCCTTTTGTGATTGACTTATTTCACTCAGCATAATGTCCTCCAGTTTCATCCATGTTATGAAATGCTTCACAGATTCATTGTTGTTCTTTCTCGTTGCATAGTACTCCATTGTGTGTATGTCCCATAGTTTGTTTATCCATTCATCTGTTGATGGGCATCTAGGTTGTTTCCATCGTTTTGCTATTGTGAACAATGCTGCCATGAACATAGGTGTGCATATGTCTATTCGAGTGATGACTCTTATTTCTCTAGGATATATTCCTAGGAGTGGGATTGCTGGATCGAATGGTATGTCTATTTCTAGCTTTCTGAAGAAGCGCCATATCATTTTCCAAAATGGTTGTATCATTTTGCATTCCCACCAGCAGTGCATAAGAGTTGCCATCTCCCCGCAGCCACTCCAACATTTGTTATTTACAGTGTTTATGATTCGTGCCAGTAATGCTGGTGTGAGGTGGTATCTCATTGTGGTTTTAATTTGTATTTCTCTAATGGCTAGTGATCGCGAGCATTTCCTCATGTGTCTGTTGGCCATTTGAATGTCTTCTTTGGTGAAGTGTCTGTTCATTTCCTTTGCCCATTTTTTAATAGGATTATTTGTCTTTTTGTTGTAGAGGTGTTGGATTTTCTTGTAGATTATGGAGATTAGACCTTTGTCTGACTTGTACTGTCCAAAAATGTTTTCCCAGTCTGTAGGTTCTCTTTTTACTCTTTTGGTGCAGTCTTTTGAAGAGCATAGGTGTTTGATTTTTGGAAGATCCCAATTATCTAGCTTATCTTTTGGGGTTTGTGCATTGATGGTTATGGTGTGTATCCTGTTAATGCCGTGTATTAAGGACTATAGTGTTGGTCCTATTTTTTCTTCTATGAACTTTATGCTTTTAGGCTTTATATTCAGATCTTTGATCCATTTTGAAGTAGTTTTTGTATACGGCATGAGGTATGGGTCCTGTTTCATTTTTTTGCATATGGCTATCCAGTTTTGCCAGCACCATTTGTTAAAAAGACTGCAAAGACTATAAATTTTAAGGGAGATATTCCTGAAGGAAATGAGTGACATCAGATTGGATGAAAATCCATTTAGAAGATTTTTTTTTTTTTAACCACACCAAGTCAAATAAAAATGAGTACATGATAAGGAATAATCTTACACTAACAAAGGAGGGACCAATTGCTAAGAGAGCAAAGACAACTTTTTCTGGATACCAGTTTTATGTCTCTTCTTGGCCAATTTTCAGCCCATGGAGTCAACTTTGTACTGAGCAGCATTACTGAAGTATAATTAATGTACAATAAATTGCACTATTAACAGTGTATATTGTGGTAAGTTTGACACCCATGAAACCATCACCATACTCCAGATAATGAATGTATCTATTATCCCCCAAAAGTTTCCTTTTACCCCTTAATAATGCCTTCATTCCAACCCTTCTTGTCCCCACCATTCCCAAAAGACCACTGATCAGTCACTAAATATTAGTTTGCATATCCTAGAATTTTACATAAAAGTAATCATACTGTATATGCTTTTATGTATAAGCATCTTTTACCCCAGGTAAGTATTCTGAAATCCTTCCATGTTGTAGCATCTATTAAGAGCTCATTCCTTTCTGATTGCTGTGTAGTATTCCATTCTGTGAGTCTGTTTATTCATTCACCTTTTGATGGATATTTGGGTTGTTTGCAGTTTGGGGTTATTTCAAACAAAGATGCTATGAACATTCAAGCACATATCTTTGTATGAACATGTACTTTTAGGAGTGGAATGGCTAGACCACATGGTAGGTGTACCTTTAATTTTTTTAGAAACTGTCAAATAGTTTCCCAAGTGTTTGCACTATTTTACAGTCCCACCTGCAGTGTAACAGAGTTCTAGTTGCTCCACATTCTTGCCACCATTTGGTATGGCCAATCTTTTTAATTTTAGACTTTCTAATCGATGTGTAGTGCTATCACATTGTTGTTTTAATTTGTACTTTTCTAACATCTAATGACGGAATTTTTTGAATCTATGGATGAATTTGGGGAGATTTGAAATTTGAATAATAATGAGTTTTCTAAACCATAAGCATATTTTTTAATTTCTCTCAGGATTGTTTCATAATACTCATCATTCTTTTTCAAATCTATCCTAAGTGTTTCATATTTTTATGTTATTTAAATACTAGTGTTTTTATTTCATTTTTTGATTGTTTGTTGCTAGTGTACAGGAAAACTGATTTCTTATATTGATATTTTGTCCTGCAACATTAAGATTTTTGTGTATATTTAATCAGGTTTTCTACATAAGTAATCATGACATCTGTGTATAAAGACAATTTTACCTTTTTCTTTTCCATTTGGATTTGTTTTCTTTTTCTGCCCTTATTGCTAACTAGAAACTCCAGAATAGTGTTGAATGGAAGTGGTAAGAGTATATATACATCCTTGTTTTTGTACCTGATCCTAGAGGGAAAGAATTCAGACTTCACCATGCAGAATTATGTTAGCTGTACTTTTTAAATATGTACCCTTTATCAATTTGAGCACAAGCTCTCTTGTACTCCTAAGCTGCTGAGCATTTTTATCAGGAATGAATGATGGATTTTGTCTAAATGCATTTTCTGTGTCTATTGAGATTATAATACGGTTTTTTTAGTTTGTTACTATGATGATTTACACTGATTTTTTTCTACTGTTAAACAAATCTTGCATTCCTTATATAAATCCTACTTGGTCACAATGTAGTATTCTTTTTATATATTGATGCATTCAATTTGCTTAATATTCTTTAAACTTTTACAATCTAATTCATGGGGACTATTAGTTTGTAGCTTCTTTCCTTGTAATGTCTGTCTGATTTTGTATCCAGGTAATGCTGGTTTCACAGAATGTGTTCAGATTATATTCTGTCCTCTTCAGTTTTCTATAAGAATTTTGTAGTACTGGTATTATTTCTCCCTGAAATGTGTGGTAGAATTCATCAGCTAAAGTATCTGGGGCAGGAGTTCACTTTGTAAAAAAGTTTTAAACTATGACTTCATTTTCTTTAAATAGCTATAAAACTATTCAGGATAACCATGTGTGATTAAGTTAAGAGATTTAAGATGGGAAGATTATCCTTTATTATCTAAAAGTGGATGAACCTGGAGGACAGTATGTTGCATAAAATAAGTCAATCAAAAATATATATTGTATGTTCTTACTTTTCTGAAAACACATGAATAGATAAATATACAGAAACTAGTGTTCATCAGTGGTTATCAGGGATGGGTAGAGGGGGAGGAGAAGGGGATTCACTCCGTAGATAGTGCTGTTGTTAGGTGCTGTCAAGTCGGTTCCAACTCATAGTGACCCTATGTACAACAGAATGAAACACTGCCCAGTCTGCACCAACCTCATCATTGTTGCTGTTTGAAGCCCATTTTTGCAGCCACTATGTCAATCCATCTCATTGAGGGTCTTCCTAGTTTTCGCTGACCCTCTACTTGACCAAGCATGATGTCCTTCTCCAGGGACTGGTCCCTCCTGATAACATGGCCAAAGTACATGAGATGAAGTCTCACCATCCTCACTTCTAGGTAGCATTCTGGCTGTACTTCTTCCAAGACAGGTTTGCTCGTTCTTCTGGCAGTCCATGGTATATTCAATATTCTTTGCTAGGCAGTAAACACTTTTGGTGATGGGAAAGGTAACATCAAATGAGGGTGAAGTGTGCACAGCTTGATGAAGGTAAATGATGTCACTAAGATGTACACAAGAAAAAAGGACCTTTTGGTAATTACTATGGCATATGTAATTTTTCACCAACAGCAAAAACAACAAAGAATATATATGCAGGCATATATGTATGTATGTAGGTATATATGTGTATAGGTATGTACATATGTGTGTATATATAGGTTATGCATATATATATGCATGTATGTGCATTTAAGTATATATATATTCATATATATATATAAAATAAAACACTTAGGGAGCACAGTTACAGATACTTCTGGCAGCCCATGGTATACTGGTATAGTCAATATTCTTTGTTAAACAGTAGACACTTTTAGTGATGGGAAAGGTAACCCCAAATTGTTTTCTGGGTTTGAAGGTTTAGGAACACAGTCTCATTGGACAACTTGGTCAACTGGCATGATACAGTTCATAAAGTTATGTTCTACATCCTAGTTTGGTGAGCAGTGTCTCGGGTCTTTAAAGCTTGTGAGTGGCCATCCAAGATACAACTATTGGTCTCTACGCATCCACAGCAAAAGAGAAAGAAGGAAACCAAAGACTTGAGGAAACTAGTCTATAGGACTAATAGCTACACAAACCACAGCCTTATCTACCTTGAGACCAGAAGAACTAGATGGTGCCTGGCTACCACTATCCACCATTCTGATCAGGGCCACAATAGATGGATCCTGATAGAATGTGAGAAAAATGTGTAACAGAAGCTCAAATTCTTTAAAAAAAAAAAAACAGACTTATGGGACCAGTTGAGGCTGGGTGACTCCCTGAAATTACTACCCTGAGATACTCTTTAAACCTTGAACCAAAACTAGCCCCTGAGATCATGTTTTAGTTAAATAACAGATTTGCTTACAAAATAAAGAATATTATCCATGAGTACTGTGCTCCTTTTTTAAAAAAATCTCTATGCGACCAAACAGTTAACAATTACTGTAAAACAAAGTTGAGAAAGTAAGGGCGCAGGATAACTAGATTAATGGAAACAGAATAACCAGAACAGAAATAATGAAAATGTTCATGCATTGTGAAGAATGTAACCAATGTCACTGAACAATTGGTGTAGAAATTGTTCAATGGGAACCTAAAATGCTGTGTAAACCTTCACCAAAAACACAATAAAATATTATTTAAAAAAAAAAAAAAAAGATTCTCCTCTAGGCCTCCAGAGAGAGTACAATTGTGCCAACACCTTGATTTTGGCCTGTGAAACTGATTTTGGATTTCTGATGTCCAGAAGGGTTAGAGAATAAATATCTGCTGTTGTAAGCCACCAAGTTTGTGGTAATTTGTTACAGCAGCATAGGAAACTAAAATACATTTTGACACCTGGAAATGGGGTGCTGCTGTAACAAAGACCTAAAAATGCAGATGCGGTGTTGAAATTGAGGAATGGGTAGAGGCTGAAAGAATTCTCAGGTACATGATAGAAAAAGTCTAGATTGCCTTGAACAGACTGTCAGTAGAATTATTGGTGTTTAAGACCCTGGTTGAGGGGGTGGAATGTCATCTCAGATAGCATATAAATTGTCATAAGTAGGCTGTTCTTAGAAATATGGGTGTTAAAGTTTCAGAAGGAAATGAGAAACATGTTTTTGGAAACTGGAGGAAATGGAATTCTTGACACAGAGCGGTAGAAATCTTAGCTGAATTGTGTCATACTGTTGGTTCATAATCAAAATTGTAAATGAACTTGGATATTTAGCCGAGATTTCCAAGCCAATTATTAAAGAGACAGCCTGGTTCCTTCTTGTGGCTTATAGTAAACTGAAAGAAGAAAAAGATAAATTGAAGGAAGAGCTGTTAAGCAAAAATGAATGAGGATTTAATGATTTGGGAAATTCTCATTCTATCCAGATTACAAACGATGCTATTATTGTCAGTAGTCAATTAATCTCTCTAGTCTCAGTTTATTAAACTGTTACTATCACTTTACTAACGTATTAAAATATATCAGTATTTTATAACACCAAGTTTAGAATATAGGTTCCACCTGAAATCATAACGCTTCCTGGAATCACTCCGTGGAAGATGTCATGTCAAACTTAATACAGAATTATAACTTAATAATACAATATGTGAGTAATCACAAGCTCACTTTCAAAATGAATCACTGCTTACTATTTCTTCCTTATTAATGCCAAATTGTTTAAACGGCAATAATTTGGAATCTTAAAGCAAGGCTGTCATCTAGGTCCATGTATTGAACCTAGCCTCATTATTAAAAGTGTCTAATAGTTGATTTATAGGAGTAGAATTTCTCCCAGTGGTGAATATCATTATTAAACCACTCTGGCAAACTTTATGATAAAATAATAGTAATGATGTGGGAGAAAATCTTGGGGAGGAAGGAGTGTGTGTTTTTACGTCAGCACATGAATATCAAAATAGGTACAAAAAAGAAATGCAATTGTCTTGGAACTCTTGGTAACTCACTGTAAGCAGTCCCTTCTTTCAAAAGCCAATTTATAAAATTCCCATTTGATGCAAGGGTGATTATTCAAACTATAAAAGCATTAACCTAGGGTGTCTTTACATAGCCAGCTTCCCTAGTGCATTTCAAATAAAGTTTGACTTACACCTGACTTTTCAGAGCAAGGGTATGAAATGAAATAAACCTCCAACTAACTTAGTCTCTACAATTCAATTTGGAAAAAGATTCATGTTTTCAGATACACTCAGGGAGAACCTCATTACTGGTCAGCTACAGACACATTGACCTTGGAAGGGCTATCGCAGAAGTCAATCAGTGTTCTGTCTGCCTCATTATGGGGGTGGGAGGTGGGGAGACATAATATGTGGAAGTAAGACATAGTTTCATCTTCAGTGTTTTATACACTAAGGTGGGGGGGTCATAGCTCTGGAGAGGAGCACCCTTCTTCCCTTTCAACTTGCTGCTTCTGTTCTAGATAGGGAGGCTTCCTGGTGGGTCAGTTGTGAAGCTTCTGATCTATTCAGAAGAGAAAATAAAAAGCAACCATATTATCTCAATTAGCATAAAAAAGTCAGGTGAGATCGATAACAAACCAGTCTGATCTCATAAAGAGAAATATGTTCAAAGGGGCTTAGTGCCTCAAATTTTGAATCTAGGGCAAAGAGCTCATTTAATGTTAGTAATGTTCATACTATTCATCTACTTTTATAATATTCCCAGTAGCTTAAGAGAAAACCTTGCCCTAGGACTGAATAATCCTGCCCCTGCTACAATGCCCTTGGCAGTTCATGTAGAATACTATAGAATAATAACCTCTGAGGTGCAAATGGTTGGAACAAACCTGGATAGAATGAGTCTCAGGTTTGTATACCCACAAAGTGGAATATGGGATTGCCTAATCACATACTCAAACATTCATGGTCAATGAGATATATCTTGCATTCCACTGAAGATATGCAGTTTTCCCTGATGACTACTACTAGATTATATTTTAATTTATCAGTTCAGAGAAGCAATGGCTAATGTCACTTGAAACTATTTAGCGTAATTCCTTACATCAATTTCAAATTACTTGTATTAGGATAAAAATAGCTTTAGAAAGAAACAAGTTTTATTCAAAAATTATCTGAGAAAGACATCTTCCCTATACCTCAACATATTGGACATTTCCAATAAAAAAATTATTTGTACAAGTATTCAGTAGGTTAAAAAAAAAAAACTATCATGGAGTTACTCACTGGGAGTAACTTTCAAGCATTTTGTCCTAGATCTGTGAGAGTCACAAAGTAGTGAAAGATGCATGAACTCATAATGAAGCAGACTGAATATCAACAGAGGGAAGACAGATCTGTGTTCCTCTTTGATTTGGAGAGATTAGAAAGATCTTCACAAAATTAGTAGGGCTAGATTTAGGCATTGAGAAATAGAAAAGCTTCTGACAGTCAGAGATGTAGAAAGGTGGATACCTCAGGTTGGAGGAACAGCTTGAATATAAATGTTGTATCATACAGGATAAACAATGCTAACTGCTATTCACACAAAACCAAAAATATCAATGAGTTAGCACAATAAAACTTTATCTGTCACTCATGTCATTTATTTCAATTCCAATGTAGGTTAAGCTCTCCTCCTCTATCTTGCAACATACCATTTAGAACATGCAGCCTTCAAGTTCATTATTCAGAAAAACAGAGAGAAAGAGGGAGCACACCAACTCTTAAGATCTTACCTGAAAGTGACACATGCTACTTTGTTCACAGTTTGTTGGCCAAAACTAGTCATAGGGCCCCATACAAAAAAAAAAAAAAAAACCTCATAGTGATTCTATAGGACAGAAAAGAACTGCCTCATAGGGTTTCCAAGGAGCAGCTGGTGGATTCAAACTGCTGACCTTTTTGTTAGCAGCCAAACGCTTAACCATTGCGCCATCAGGGAAGCTCATGACTATCAGGGGAGCAAACTCTCATCCCAAGTTGGGTAAAAATTGTTTCTTGTTCATGCTGGAGTCTAATAAGGGAGTAATAGGATAAGAGCACAGTAGTTTGAGTCAGATTGTGAAGATCTTCAATAGCAGGCTGAAATTTGATTTTATCTTCTAAGTAACTGAAAGTAATTGAAGATGGTGATAGTCCAGAAGGCATAATAAATGGGGACAGTGTGAATGGAGATAAAATTGCCTCTTAGATGAGGACCAAGGAAAAATAATCTCTCTTAATTCACTTCCTCTACTCAATTTCCTTAATATTTATTGAACACCTACTCTAAAATAGTTGTATACAATAGACAAGAAAAAACAAACTAACAAACAAAATAGACCCTGCCTTTATGGAGTATCCCCTCTCTTCACATAAAAATGACAAATGGGTCACACTCCAAGATATCCTTTAGATTAATAATTTCTCTAGGGTCTCTGGATCTTTTGTCCACCTGACTGATGGAAGTAAAAAGATCAATGAAAAAACTCTCAGTGTCATCACAAGCAAAGATCCTAAATCCAGAAGTGAGGCTCAAACTGGCCCTGCTCTACATGGCCAGCCATAATGATCCTGAAGATACATAGAAGAGGAAAGGAGTTGGTTCTCATCCTTTCCCCAGTCGGAAGGACTACTCTCTTTGCCTCCATTTATCTAATTACTAATCATCCTTCTAGGCTTGTATATACTCCCAGTTTCTCTGCTAATCATTACCTAAGTACCAGGCCACACTGACTTCTCTCATTTATGAGCTGCTTTCATTGTTGGAATCAATATTATCTAGCCTAAACTTAATTTTCTCCTAAGTGGTTTGTTTAAAAGTTTATAAAGGGAGCAGGTTTGCCGATGCATTTTGTGTTGTATAATTATTTTCTTATTAATACAATATAATAATATAATATATTTATATATATATAATATAATATATAATAATATAATAAGTCACATGCAACATGTAAAGTAGATCAGCCATAAGGGAGTATATATAGTAGAACTTCAATAAAAGTCTGTTGAATAGATGGATTGGTAAAAAGATATAATTCATTGCATACTTCATGATAAGTGACTTCATGCCCCTTCTTTCAAACTATATTTTTAAAGTGGCAATAAATTACAGTTTATGTACTTGCAATCATTTTAAAGTCACTGATCCAAATAGAATACTGGATTTCTGCCATTAAGGGGAAATCTAAATTTTCCTCTTTACTAACGAAGACTAATGAATGCTCTTCTTGAGAAAATGTAACTAATGGGCACATTTGAGAAGGAGAAGTAGATGTATGGCAAAATGGGAATAACTCAAGCCTTAGCAGAGGGAATAGAAAGGACATTTTAGGTAGAACACTTTGGCTTCAGAGAAAAGATTAACCAATTTAGTGGAATTTTTGGATTGAGATAGTAGAATATAAAGAAGGAGATTAACCAAAGCTATTCAGAGAAGAGGATGGGATTGGGGGGTGGGGTGGGAGGATAAGGACAAAAACTATGTGATATAGTTGTTTTTAATGGAGGATGTGAATCTGAACGAAAATTAAAAGCCATGTATAACCAGCTTTCTGATAACCTTGGACTTGGCTATTAAAAAATTAGCTTTCAGTCTACTACAAGTTGACGATGCCAGTACTAGTAAGGGCAATAATTTTTGAGGGATGGAATCTATCTTTTCCCTCTTTTTAGTGTTAGGGGCACACAAAGCTTAAGTGCTGACTGATAGAAAGCTATAGTTCTAGCTGATCCGTTGGACTGCCCTTTTGACCTAAAATTGGCATGAGCCTCACAGACTTGCTGACCAATAAATTGAAAGAGGTTGTGCATTTCTGTCACCCTCAGGGAAACACATCCAAAGTCAGCCTCCTGAATGGCCAGCAGAAGTAAGAGCCCACCAATGACCTTAAGTTTAGGTCAATAGGAATCAAAATGAGCTAATGTTTATCAGATTCAACAAACTCCCCAAAGGAAACACATTGTATGACTTAAACTCAAAGATAGATAATACTGAACATAGATAATACTCCACACCCTGTATAAACTGGCCCTTTCCTTCCTCTCCAGCCTTCCCTTCTACCACTTTCCACCATCCCTCTCTGCTTGGTTCCTGGCAGGTAGGTCTTTATTTTCCATGAGGCTTAGCTGTAATGTGGTTCTTATCTTTGAATCCCAAAACAACTACAACTAAAAAAAGGTAACAGACTCTAAGAATTACATAGGAATTGCTTTCAACCTCTGCTATGGTTCCTATCTTATTATGCTTTACATTATGGTTAGTTGTGCTTCTATTCTTCTCTCTAAGCTTCTTAGAGCAGTGTCTGTGGTCTCACTTACTTTGATATCATCTACGGTTCCTGTCAAAGTGCTCTACACATTAAGAACTGAATAAATGCTTACTGGGTTTAAGTAAATATTGCCAAGAAAGTATGCAATTTTCAGAGTTTGCTGTTTTCCCAACAAATGTTTACATGGCTCAGAGGTCACTTGAAAACACACAATTGCCCCTGGAACTATCAGATCCAAGGAACTGACTTCTAGTTATATATCTCCTAGGACCTTTTGTCTGTAACCAATTTTCCCTAAATCTCTGTTATGCAGCAATTATTAATCAATAATTAAAACGTGCTAAAAGCCCCAAAGGAAAGAAAACTTGCCAAAAGCACCAAAGGAAAGATAAAATTAAAGAAAGAGAGGGTGTTTTTTTATACATACTATGGACAGAAAGAGGCCATGAGGGAAGCCAACCTGAAGGCCTGCAACCTCTATGGGGAGCAGCTGAGAGAGACTGGAATCACGGGGTTGCACGGTGGGGAGGTGCCATAGGGCTCCCATCTAATGTGGGGTTAGGGAACAGAGCCAGATATCCAGAACAAAAAAGAAAGATAAAATTCAGAAACCAACAAAAAGTCCCAGCTGGAAATCTTGTGCCTGGAAGGGTGAAGTAAGAAGTATGCAGCTTAGGATGCAGCAAGTTTAACTGTTCCCAGATGGTTCTCAACATGGAGGGTGGATCAGAATTCCCTGGGGAGTTTGTTAAAAGCAAACGGCAGGTCTCCTCTGCCATCAATGGGCAGATCAGAATCTCTGGGGCAGAAGATATGAAAGGTGTATTGAAGAATTATCTTCATAGTTTAAAAACTCTAACACAATTGCTCTACTCTAGCATTCACATACACACCTCTGCCAGGTAAGAATTACTTTAATAAACAAAGAGCATAAAATATAAGACAGTTTATCATAGTGGTTGAGTACTGGCAGTCCCCAGGTTCCAAACATCCAACTTACGGACAACCCGTACTTGCCCTATAATGTTCTGCAAATTTGCCCTCACTTTGAAATGATTGTACCAACCCCTCCTCGCAACAAATTCTTCATCACAATCACCTTCACTTGCTGCACATGCAGCTTTTAAATCCTTGAAAAGGCTTGGAGCCTTTTCTTGCACTAAAGTAAGGCTAAATAAGAACCCTATGCACTTGTCCCAACTTACCTACATATTAGACTTAAAGACTTAAAGACACAGTTAGGAATGCATCTTGTTTGTAACCCAGGGACTGCCTGTATTGTTTCTAGAGTCAGATGGAAGTAGGATGAGTTCCAGCTCCAGCAGGTGGGAGCTATGTAACCTAGAATAATGTACACAACCTCACCGAACTCTAGTTTCATCACCTACTCAACAGAGACAATAATAGTACCTATTCTTGTGAGGACTAAATGAGATGAGCCCTCCAACACACTTAGCACAGTGCTTTGCATATAGTAAAGTTTAATAAATATTAGCAGTAAATAGTAGGAGCAATACTAATTATAACCAAAAGAAAAATGTTATGGTAGTACAGGGATTTGTTCAGGGAAGATCAATGGTCTACACGAGGAAATGGAAACTGAGGCAGCACAGGCATCTCCAAGATGACAGCCCTGTTCAAAGCAAAGGAGCCGAGCCATCAGGAAATTGTTTGAGGACAGGGGCAGTCTCTTGTTCACTGCTTTATCACCTGCATTTGACATAGGATTTAATAAATAAATTTTTAACTAATTAAGAGAAAAACTAGACCTTAGCAGGCTATAAGTGCTATCACTGTGACATCCCTATTTGAGCAATACTAAGCATCACAAAAGAAATCTGAAGGAAGAACTTGTAAAATAAATCAAGTCAAAGACCCCATACACAAGTGATGAACTTCAGAGTCAATTTTAAGGCACCTAAAATCATAGGAGATAGCACTGTCAGCATCCTTCTCCTTTGTAATATCTGAATAAAAGAGAAAAGCATGTAGAGACCACAGAATGAGAATTACTGTTCAAATGGTCAGAGTAAGGCTTCTTCTCAGCTATGTATTTCAGTCATAAAGACATCTCAGCAATGACCATGTTCAATACCTTGGTTCCCCTCATTCCTCTCCGCACTAGATCTAATAGTAAGACAAATAAATTATTAAATTATCAGACTCCACAGAATGATGATCAGTACAAAATTATTAAACACTTTTTGCAAACAGAATAGTCTTCAAATAATTAGTCAGCCAACAAAGATTTACTGAGATGCTTTATGCTTGAATCTGTTCGTTTGCTTTGGGAAATCACTAAATGTTGAGGGAATTATTAATCAAAATGGTAACATATATAATCAATGATAATAACACGGTTATTTCTGATAATATTCAAATATTATTCAGTGCTGAAAGTTTTATAATCTGAATCAAAAGTGTGCAACTGCTCTTTAATTTTTTAGAAATTTAAAAAGACACGGCTTTGAAAAATAAGATATTTGACTGCCATCCTCTAATAAAACTTGAGTTATTGCAAATGCTGCATGCAATTGTTCATGATCTAAGGCTTGACTGGACTGAAGTAATGTCAGAATTTACATTGGGTATAACACAAGTATCAAAACACTTGCATTGGAGCTGCCGAGACTGACAGGTAGGGTTTTATTTAGACCTTTGTTAGTTCTGAACTATGCTGCAAAGAACCAGTCTTATCTCTGGGGGTACAGTATCTTCTTATGCCCTTGGTACACACAGACTGCACTATAACTTTACTGGATGTTCAGTATGCATAAAGGTTGATTACTTAAATTGTAGTAAAACCCACTTCAGCTGTCCTAATTATAGAGTTATTTAGGCCTTCCTAGTTAAGGGAATTTAAACCGATTTTTTTCTAGATGCAACCTTCACAAATGTCCATAAATTCAGTGCTTTTTAAGCATAGACAGATTTCAAGCTGGTTTATATTTTCTAGCAGTTGGTCAAAAAATAAGTCATAATAATCATGGTCATTTTGCTGAACATTTTTGTTAGTCTGGGGTTTTGTTGTTGCTGTTTTAACATTAGCTGTAAGTTTGATCCAGGACACTGAAAATGACTAAACTTAATTTCCAAAACCAAATCCCTTGCCATGGAGTCGATTCCAACTCACATTGGCCCTATGGGACAGAGTAGAACTGCCCTCATAGAGTTTCCAAGGAGCAGCTGGTGGATTCAAACTGTTGACTTTCTAGTTAGTAGCCAAGCTCTTAACCACTGTGCCATCAGGGCTCCTAAACTTAATTTAGTTCTGCTTAAATTTAACTGTTCAAGGTGAAACATGTATAACTGATGAGAATTTAACTGTTCAAGGTGAAACATGTATAACTGATGAGAATTTAACAATTCAAAATCCATTAGAGTTGGTATTGCATCACACGGGTGCATTTAGAAACTAGGCTCTAACCAATGATGGCACTATACTGGCAATGTTTATAGTAACAAAATAAACTTCCATATGACTAATCACAATGAAAAATCTAATCACTTATTGATTCTATTACTATGTAGAGACACAGTTTAAGGGCAACTGTGAGTTTCACACCTGATGAATTTTGTCATTGTGATTCTTCAAAGCACTTATCATTGGAACCCTCCTCCCACCATGGGCAACACAATGCTATCAAAATGAGGTTGGCCCAGGGACAGATTGAAAAATGACCTGGGATGCCATTTAACTTGCTGTACTAATACATCTCTGGATTTCTAAAACACCATTAAAATGTTATTAAAATCATCATTAGAATAGTGGCTAATATATGAGGATTGCTTACTATGTGTCAGAGCCCTGGTAGTGTAGTGGTTAAGAACTCAGCTGCTAACCTAAAGGTCAGCAATTCAGATCCACCGGCCACTCCTTGGAAACCCTACGGGGCAGTTCTACTCTGTCCTATAGGGTCACTATGAGTCGGAATCCACTCGACAACAACGGATTTGGGTTTGGGTTTTACTATGTGTCAGACACTTCTAAACAATTTACACATATTAACTTATTTCATTCTTACCACAACTCCACAATATACCTACTATTATCCTCATTTAAGGAGCTCTGGTGGCACAGTGGTTAATCCCTCGGCCGCTCACCAAAACGTCAGCAGTTCAAACCCATCAGCCACTCCATGGAAGAAAGATACAGCAGTCTGCTTCTGTAAAGATTACAGCCTTGGAAACCCCATGGGGCAGTTCTACTCTGTCCTATAGGGTCGCTCTGAGTCAGAATTGACTCGATGGTAATGGGTTTTGGGTTTATCCTCATTTAAAGATTAGGAAAGTGAGGTGGAACATCCAAGGAGAATATTACATTTACCAGAATTCCTTTCAGGGCACATATTCTCTGCATTTGAAAGAAACACTTTGATTAACTACTTGGGAAAGGAAGTGAGATTATGATTACCCTTCCCTCCTGAACTCAACAAACACACAAAGAATTTACTTGAAAGAAAATACTGTAAATCATTACTAATTATCTTCTCAAGAGTATGGGTTCTGTTAATTGTGGAGTTTCACTTTTGCTGAGTGGAGTGGGCAAATTTTAGTTCAAACTAACAGAGATACGACTTCCTTAACTCCACTTACAGAGAAGCCTTGGGTTTTGATGGTATACTTGTTTCTGCTGCTTATATTAATCTCTTATTCAGAAATGCACTGGGATTTACCATAGCTCTTAAAATTAATAAGCTGAGGCCAGAGGAGAAGCAGAAATTAAAAAAAGAGAGAGCTATAATCTCCATTGTCAAGTTTATTAGGTAAACTTCCCACCGAATGCAGATATGTCAACAGAAATTACCTAGTCTAAAAAGCAGAGTAAAATTGCTTCAAGAAAGTTGAAATGAGCCTCAGAGAACTCTGGGACAAATTCAAATACACGATGTATGTGTAATGGGCATAACAGAATGAAAGGAGAAAGAGAAATGGTAAGAAAAAGTATTAGAAGAAATAATGGCCATAAATTTCCCAAATTTGATGAAAAATTTAAAAAAAAATTAATCTACAGATGCAAAAAGTTCAAGAAACCCAAAAAGGATAAACACATAAAGATATTAACACCTAGACATATCACATTCAACCCGCTGACAGCCAAAAACAGAAAGAAAAATCTTAAAATTAGCAAGAAAAAAATGACTCATGGTACAGAGAGGAATAATAGTGTGATTAATGACTGACTGCACATAAGAAACAATGGAGGCAAGAAGGCAGAAGAATGACATATTCAAAATGCTGGAGGAAAAAAATCTGTTAACAAAGTAAAACCATCCTTCAAAAACAAAGGAGAAGCAAAGACAGTCATGTTGCTGTTGTCGTTAGGTGCCTTCAAGTCAGTTCCGACTCATAATGACCCCATGCACAGCAGGAGGAAACACTACCTGGTCCTGCGCCATCCTCACAATCATTGCTATGTTTCAGCCCATTGTTGCAGCCACTGTGTCAATCCATCTCATTGAAAGTCTTCCTCTTTTTTGCTGACCCTCTACTTCACCAAGCACAATGTCCTTCTCCAGGGACTGGTCCCTCCTGATATCATGGCCAAAATACATGAGACGAAGTCTCACCATCCTCACTTCTAAGGAGCATCTATCTGACTGTACCTCTTCCAAGACAGATTTGTTCATTCTTCTGGAAGTCCATGATATATTCAATATTCTTTGCCAGCACCATAATTCAAATGCATGAATTCTTCTCTGATCTTTGTTATTCATTGTCCAGCTTTTGCATGTATATAAGGTTATGAAAAATACCTTGGCCTGGGTCAGGCGCACCTTAGTCCTCAAAGTGACATTTTTGCTTTTTAACACTTAAAATAGGCTTTTGCACAGATTTGCCCAATGCATTACATCTTTTGACTTCTTGACTGCTGCTTCCATGGGCATTTTTTGTGGATCCAAGTAAAATGAAGTCCTTGACAACCTCAATACTTTCTCCATTTATCATGATGTCGCTTTTTGTTCCAGTTGTGAGGATTTTCGTTTTCTTTGAGGTTTTCACTGGCCAATTTTTTCAGAAGTAGATCACCAGGTCCTTCTTCCTAGTCTCCCTTAGTTCAGGAGCTCCACTGAAACCTGTCCACCATGGGTGACCCTGCTGGTATTTGAAATACTGGTGGTATAGCTTCCAGCATCATAGTAACACAAAAGCCACCACAGTACAACAAACTGACAGATGAATGAATGGTGGGAAGACAGTCATAGATAAACAAAAACAGAGAGAATTCCTTCTAGCAAACCTGCCCAACAAGAAATACTAAAGAAAGTCTTTCAGGCCAAAAGAAAATGATGCTGGACAGTAGCTCAAATTCACGGGAAAAAATGAAGAGCATGAGAAATGGAAGATATGTGAGTATATATAAAAGATTATATATACATAATTTTTCCTTTTTTGTTTCTCTGAAAAGCATAAGTTTATATAAACCAGTATTTACAGTACTGGTAGACTAGATGTAATACATATGGTAATTTAAAAAATATATAGCACAATGGAGAGAAGAAATGGCGCTGTAGTGCAGTAAAGTCATTATGTTTTACCAGAATTAGATTAGTATTAACCTGAAGAATATTCTGAAAAGTTAAGATGCATATTATAATCCTTAGAGCAACCACAAAGAAAAAAACTCAAAAAAAATTTAAAAAAATCAACAGAGAAATAAAAATTGTGTGAGAAAAATATCTATTTAACAACAAAAAAAGAAAGGCATTAAAGGAAAAGGGAAAAGGATATGAGACATATAGAAAAAATAATTAAATGACGATATGACTCCAAATATACAACAATTATGTTAAATATTAATAGACAAAATACTCTAATTGAAAGGTACAGATTTGTCAGATGCTTTAAAAAAAAAAAAGCAAGATTTAACTATACACTGTCTACAAGAGTACACCCAAATAGCTGGAAAGGAAATGAATGGCTAAAGACAACCGTATAAATGGTAATCATAAAATAGCTGGAGACTTTATATTAATATAGGACTACACAGAATTTAAGAAATACTCCCAGAAGCAAAAGGAGTCATTTCATAATGGTGAAATGGTCACTACCTCAGGAAGATACAATAACTATAAAGGTATATATGCCATAAAAATGAGTTCCAAAATACATGAAGTAAAAATCTGTAAAATCGAAGATAGAAATAGACAATTCAGCAATTATAATTGAATATTTCAATACCATTCTCTCAGTAATTGATAGAGCAACTATACATAAGGATATAGACGACCTGAACAATACTATCAACCAAATTGACTTAACCGACATTTATAGAACACTCTACCCACAAAGAGCAGAATATGCACTTTTTACACGTGCAAATGGAACACTGTCTATAACATACCATATGCTGGATCATATGCTATACACCATGTGTGGTATAAGGCTGACCATGTGCATAGTAATTGTGGTATAAGGCAGTTTGTTGTCGTGAAAGCTAACTTTGGGGCCAGTCCTGGATTTCAATCATGGCTTAGTCACTTACTAGCTATTATGTGCTTTGGATAAGCTATTCAGTCTCTTTGGCATTGTGGAAGATAATACTGCCTACTGTACAGATTGTTGACAGAATTCAAGGTAATATTTGTAAATGAATATAGTGTCTATAATACAGTAAGGAGCCCTGATGGCACAGTGGTTAAGCACTCAGATGTTAACTGAAAGGTCAGTGGTTTGAACCCACCAGCCACTCTGTGGGAGAAAGATGCGGCAGGCTGCTTCTATAAAGATCACAGCTTTGGAAACCCTATGGGGCAGTTCAACTCTGTCCTGTAGGGTCTCTGTGAGGTGTAATCAACTTGACGGCAACAGGTTTTATAATACAGTAAGTTGTTAATAAATGGTAACTGTCTTAGTTGTCTAGTGCTGCTATAACAGAAACACCACAAGTGGATGGTTTTAACAAGAGAAGTTTATTTCCTTACGGTAAAGTAGGCTAAAAGTCCAAATTCAAGGTATCAGCTCCAGGGGAAGGCTTTCTCTCTCTCTTGGCCTTCCCATCAGTGTTCCCCCAGACTAGGAGCTTCTCGGTGCAGGGACCCCGGTCCAAAGGACGCGCTCTTCTCCTGGCACTGCTTTCTTGGTGATATGAGGTCCCCCTGTCTCACTGCTCACTTCTGCCTTTTATATCTCAAGAGATTGCCTCAGGACACAATCCAGTCTTGTAGATCAGGTGCTGCCTTACTAACAGAACTGCCACCCATCCTCCCTCATTAACATCATAGAGGCAGGTTTACAACACACAGGAAAATCACACAGTACCAGGAATCATGGCCTAGCCAAACTGATATACACATTTTTGGGGGGACATAATTCAAACCATGACAGTAACTATCATTGTTACTATTGCTATGAACAACCAGAATAACCATTATATTTACTCATTTTGCCTTTTTAAGCAAGCAGTAGAAAATGACTTAATTTACTGTAAGTGATGAGATGACAAGCAACAAAAGGGAGAGGAGACATGCGGTTGGGCTGCAGTAATAGCAAGATATGCTTCTGGTAGCTGAGAATGCAAACAGAGCCAACAAAGAAAGAGGTGAATAGTCTCAAAGAAAAATGTTGGCTAATTCATACTTTCATACAGTGGGACTTTGATATTGTCTCTTTTATCACCTTTGGAAAATGTTAACAACCCAGGTACTAGAGTAATGCTTGACAAGGGCACACACACAAATACCCCACCTACACACTTGATTCAGGCACTGTATTAACAATATCCCTATAAGCCAAGGCAGTGATATGAAACTTTTTCCAGTGGAGAAAAGAATAGTCAGATTAAATTAAATGTTCCAAATATATCAGTGGAAAGATAGAAAATGTTGATTAGTGTAGGTGAATTACTTCAAACAGTACACTTCAAAATATATGATCTATTGTTTATTAGCAGAGAAATCTGAATGGTAGAAAAGAGCTTAGTAGTAAAGAATCCAATATTCCAAAAACAAGATAGTTCCATACATTATGAGTGTTTAGGCCCAATCACATGACTGATTGTTAGACAAATTAATTTATCCTATGGTTTCTGAAGGCAAATGTCATTCTAGATAGGTTTGTTTCCCTGTTGATAGTAAGTAGCAACAATTCTCTCAGATCTACTTTATTTATGCTCTTTCACCAGGAAAATAAATAGAAAAAAATGCCATGGCAAATTGCAAGAAGTACAAATTTAGGTATTCAGTGAGCTCCACATTCATTGTAGATAATTTATTAAAATGAATATATATTCAATCATCTCTAGTTTTCTAGGAATTTCACATAATGCGGTACAAAAAACTAAAAAGCTCATTTTACTCTGCTCCAGGGAATCAGACTTTATTATCATTTTATTTCCCTTTAGGTCTCAGGCAGGAGAAAAGATGAATTGCCCAGGGTTCTCGTGTTCTTTAACCCTTACTCACAGGATTGAGGTGAGAACATTTACTCATTGAAGTTTTCTAACAGAGTTATTATGCATTACCGTAGTAACAGTTCAATCAGAGTTCAAGAATTAAATTCCTAAACATGGAAGAAGAAGAAAATCCTCTAATCAGAGATTATTCCATTGGCTGATAGGTTCACAGGCTATAAACAGATGTTATATGGGAGGGAAAAAGGGGATCTCACAGATAAATAAGTTTAAAATAATTGGATTAAACAAAATTAAACTTTTTTTCTTGTTCTTTTTTTTCCTTGTTGCAGGACATCTCAGAATTTTCAACGAGTTCATATACCCTGGGAATTTCCGAGCAGGAGATGTAGAATGCACTATTTCCCAGACCTCTGTGACTAATGAGCCTGATTTTTATGGAAAGTATTTGAAACCTGCTGCGCTGGCCACCTCACTCATTATAGAACGAAACTGAATTGCAGAGAAGTGGCTCATTCAAAGTCGCAGGTAGTTGCAGAACTAGTACTGATATCCAAGTTTTCTACATCTAGGGGCAGAAATATTTTCATGTCAATTACTTACTCTCCAGCCCATCTTCCTGCTCTGTTCTGAGAAGAGTTCCAACATGTCTAATCTTAAATATCAATTTTTTTTACTGTATTATAATGAATAATGTCACTTCTACAGTTTCACTGAGTAGTCAATTAAGTCAACTTCTGAAAAACAATTAAACAATTCTTTAATTCTTGTAAATTCCCTTTTGTCTTTGCTTCTTTTCCTTGTTTCCATAATCTGCCTCATCCTTTACTCCTACATACCTCCTACCTTGCCTCAAGAATAAGACAATGTTTGCCATTGTGTACACAATCCTCCACATTAGCTAGGGCACTCTTCTCAATAGTATAGGTCCAGTATTAGCCTTGACTGACCACATATGTCAGGGTTTCCGTCTAAATGATAAATCCAGTTGGCTCTCAGAATTATCGTGATATCATGCACCTACCAAGCACCAAACATTATGCTAAATATTTTTACATGTATATTTATTTAAACTTTATAATCGTCTTATAATATGGGTAATATTATTAAGCCTATTTTATATATCAGAAAGAAAAACTTCAAATTTTAATAAATTTGCCCATTTGTACAATTAATTAGTTGTTCAGCTACGTACAATTTAAACATTGGCAGTAGGACTACAGAGCTGGGCTTTGAACCAGTTCATTCCGGTTAGAACCCCTGCTGAGAATTTGCATTCCCACCCCAGATATACTGAATCAGAATCTACATTTTAACAAGATCCTCAGGTGATTCTTACGTGTGATAAATTTTTGAGAACCACTGCTCTACTAGTGGAAGTCCCTAACCAGCAGAGTTAGCCTTGCCTGGGAACAGGTTAGAAATGCAAATTCTCAGCAAGGGTTCAAACCCAGAATGAACCAGTTCAAAGCCCTGCTTCTGAGTGATACACTTAACCACTCTCCATGTGATTGGTTTAGCTTTTAAGTGCTCTTCCAGCAGTTGAATACCAAGTCACCAAGAATAGGGTGATTAATTTGGTGTAGTAACTAAGAAAACAAAAATAATGATTGCAATATTGATGTTCAACCTGTCACTCAACAGAGCTTCAGTCTCACTAACAAAGCATCCATTTTATCTTGTTTCTCCCAACTTCCATAAAAGGATAATGATTATACCTGATATCAGTAACTTGCTAGGTGCATTGTGAATGATCAAATGAAGCCGAACATTCAACTGTATAATCAGTAAAGCACAAGGAAGAGAGCATTTAAACAGAAGATACCAAGGATTATTTTTATCAATCAAAATTATTATGAAATATGAAAGAATGAATTCAATGCCACAAATGGATATTTGAGAAATGATGACTGTATTTCTAGTCAACATGTTACTGGGTCTCACATTTAGGATGCAGTTTTAACTTAAAATAACAAAACCTTTTTATGTGGCTTATTCTTAGTTTGCCCTTCCAGATCCATTCCCAGCCCTTCTGTGCCTTGTTTTGTGACTCAGGATCTCCAAGGGTAGTGTCACTGAGTTCCCTTGCCCTCTGGCTTCTAGTGCTCAATCACTGGGAGGCTCTGGCAGGAAAGCAGAGGTAAGATCAGAAATGGAACATGGAACTTATTCCCCCTACTTTCTCCCTGCCATGACTGTTTGGCAGTGGTTCATTCCTCTGTCTGCAGCTACAACTCCTGTCAGAGCTACATTTTTCACTACTGATATTCAGCCCTCTCCCCTTGCCTTTTTAGGCCTAGAAGTGCTAACATCTTTTCACTTTTACTAGTCCTGTCTGTCAGTTTGTCCTACTGTGGTGGCTTGCATGTTGCTGTGATGATGGAAGCTATGCCACCAGTATTTCAAATACCAGCAGAGTCCCCCACGGTGGACAGGTTTCAGCAGAGCTTCCAGAGTAAAAGAGACTAGGAAGAAAGGCCTGGTGATCTATTTCTGAAAATTAGCCAATGAAAACCTTATGGATCACAGAATATTGTCCGACATAGACGCGCCATCAGAAAAGACAAAAAGGACATCATGTTTGGTAGAAGGCCAACAAAAATGAGTGGAACGCTCAGTAAGATGGATGGGCACAATAGCCATGACAATGAACATCAACACACTAATGACCATGAAGATGGCCCAAAGCTGGGTGATGTTTCATTCTGTTATACATCTAAGGTCACCATAAACTGGAGCCAACTCGACAATTAACAACATAACAGCCCTGGGTACTTCACTGTTTCTTGTTCATTTCCTGATTCCTCTCCACATTTGCATAAACAGTCCCTCCATTAAACATTCCAGACATTCCTCTGATTAAGCCAGGTGGGACCCTGACATATCATGCTTTAAAAAATCAAAAACAATACACAAACAGACCACAATCCTCTCTCCTGTGGAAGTGGCTTCTGATGTCAGTACAGCAAATGTAATATATTCTCCATAGAGATGGAGTCTCTGAGTGTTGCTATCCTTTCTCTTGTTCACCAGCTGCATTTGTGAGCCACTTGAGACCCAGGAGACTATTTTGCAATCCTTTTTGGTGTGACTTGGAATTATAAATGCCTTGAATTTTAAGAAGTTTTTGTTTTGTTTTGTTTGTTTTGTTTTTCCTGAAGAGAAAGTTTTGATTCTTAGACGTGAATTGAGAATTAAAAGAGAAGATACTTTTAGTCATCCAGGATTGTCTTCTTTTGTTCTCTTTTCAATCATTTCAAAAGTCATTTCTTTTTGGTAGCTGAAGTCATCTACTCA
Source organism: Dugong dugon (assembly GCA_030035585.1). Taxonomy (NCBI): domain Eukaryota; kingdom Metazoa; phylum Chordata; class Mammalia; order Sirenia; family Dugongidae; genus Dugong; species Dugong dugon. Next base: position 32,978,670 of record CM057475.1, on the reverse strand, counting down.
GAATCATTTGAGTATAGCTGTTACAGAGGGTAAGGATATTTCCAATTTTAAAGGAACTTTTGGGGAAGGGAGAAAAGGGAAAATGGAAGAAGAATGTTAAGAGTAAAAGCAAAGGAAACCAGCAGCCTCCTATATCACAGGATAACATCAGATTGAACATAACACGATAACATAATATTTTCTTCCAAGGGGAAAATCAGTTCCTAGAAAACTTCACTCTAACTCTACTGAAGGCAAATGTAAAAGCTATGGCACATTCATTTGAAAAAACACATTAAAAAACAGAAATATGGGCATAAATGAGATCTTCCAAAATGAGTATAGATTTCTATTGTTGAAAATGAAGAAACAATAGTAGCTTCTTATTAAAATTTTAAATGCAATATGACAAAAATTTAAATATTAATTAAAACCTTAGTGTGAAATTTTATTTCAATCATTGTCTTTTATAATTTCAATTGTTCAAAAGTTTATTTTTAAAAGAGGCCTTTGAATTCTTCTTAATGTTATTAGAACCACTTCATTAGTAGGAAGAAAGTAATATATAATAAACATTTATTGGTTGTTTATTATGCACCAGGCACTGTGCTGGATATTTACATACACTATATAGTTTATCCTCCAAATGCCTAATAATAGCTAACATTTATTGAGCATTTACCAAGTACTAAGTACAGTTTTAAATGCTTCGCACACATTAGCTCATTCAATTCTTACGTCAACCCTTTGAGGTAGGTACTATTATTATCCTCATTTTACAGATGAGGCAGAAAGAGGTTAAGCAACTTGACCAAGGTTATGCATCTATTAAGTGGCAGAGTTGGGATACTATTCCAGAACTAATTCTTTTAAACATTGTCTTTATTGTTCACATTTTAAAATTGTGGCAACTAAAGTTTAAAAGGATTTAGGTAATTCGTGCAAGGTCACACGACTAATAAATTAGGACTCAAATATAAATCTACCCTCAAGGTTCTGGCAATGCAATTAGAAAAATCAGAATTCATTCTCTCAGCAACACTGATGAAGAGATCAGCTATTTAAAATTCCAGGATCCACACATGTGCAGTGACTAGCAGCAGAGATAAACCTCCGACTGACCTCCAGGCTCCCATACTGGAGCACCATGTTCTTTCTGGGATGCTACGCCATATCCAAGGAGCCCTGGTTGTATAGTGGTTAAAGCACTTGGCTGCTGACCAAAAGGTCAGTGGTTCAAATCTACCAGCCACTCCACAGGAGAAAGATGTGGCAGTTGCTTCCATAAAGATTTACAGCTTGGAAACTCTATGGACAGTTCTACTCTGTCTTACAGGGTCACTGTGAGTTGGAATCAACTCGATGACAATGGGTTTGATTTTTTTGGTTTTTTATGCCATATCTATTTATGACTGTAATTCTCCACTTCTATTTGTCACAGATCTTTCTTTGGACACTAAATCCTAAAAACCTGTCTAAGCTACACATCTCTGCTCTTGAATCATTTTATCAATAGTCACAATCCTGGACCTAAGTCAGGTTCAGTCAAGAGTTGCTGCTACCACATACATAGAAAACAGCTTAATTCATACTCCAGCCAAAGTCCTGTGAGGACTAAGTGGCTTTAAATTAAACCTAATTTATTTCCTTAGCATTTCATGATTTGAATAAACTTGTAGAATATTCCCATATGCTAATAGTCTTAAAATATTAATTTTTTATTTTCTGACATAAGAGACAGTTTTTCAGTATTCAGTCAGTGATTAGGATATGCAATTCTAGGGGCATAAGAAGCAGAAGCTATTTTTTAATAAAACAGTCAACTATAAGGCTGCACTGTTCCCTTTAATGTCATTTTTCACTTTCATTGTGTATTTATAACTGTTATTTTAGGGGGAAAAAAAAAGAATGAATTCAAATGTTGAGCCAGTATTGTTTAAATCTCATATTAGCAAGCTTATCCTACAAGATTAGCCTTGGGTATTCCATAAAACCTGAAGCAATTATTTAAACAAGGGCCTCCTCAAGCAGGAGATATACTTTGCACATCCATTTTCGTCACTGCTGGACTTGTGTCGTTCAGCAGATGTGAAAATCAGGCCATGTGTTTATAATTATGATTCAATAATAATAATAATAGAAACTCTGAGAATAAAAAGCTAACTTTCTCATAGGAATAATCCATCCATATTAAATAGGATACATGGTTCTTCATGGGTAAAATGATTTTTAGATGATTGCGGGGTTATAAATTCATGTTTATAATTCATAAATAAATTATTTATAAGTAATTTATAATATTTAAAAATTTATTCTTGATTATAAAAAGAAACATATTTTTCATTGAAATGTACTCCTTATGTCTTAGTTTGTTTAGTTCAAAACTACATAAATACATACATTTTCTTCCCAGTTAGAAGGCTTTATGATGGTTCCTTGTCCTCGCAGAAGCCCTGGTCAGTAAGACAATTGTTTCTGTGACTACTGGCCTTGCATGATGTCTACACCTATTTTTCCTTCTTAAAGAGAATGCTTATCTTAGCACTTCTGCCAAGATCCACTGCTCCCCTTGAATAGCAATGGGGTAATGAAGAGGGAAAAAATCATTAAGGATAACATTTTGTTCTTCATATTTCCAAGTTAATCTTTCAACTGAAAGATGATTTTGAAACAGGTGGAGGAAAGCAAGCTGTTGATGCGGGGCTCAGTTTGTAAAATACTTTGTTCTCTTTTGTTTTTATAGATTCCACATTAAACTCATGTTGCTAAATGTAAAAAAAATGACTACAGCTTCTCTCTTTATAAAATATTGGTATGTTTCCTAATTACTGATCTCCTATCTTACTACATTTTATTCTATGCAGAGAATCACCAGTATCAGACTACCTCTAGTGCCTGACATGTCAGGAATATTCCTATGTCCATTTATCGCTGTTCTCTTAGTCAAGAATTCCCTTTGCAACATTTCCTAACTAATGATATACATCGTATCCTTCAAGACCCAGTTCAATCATGGCCTCCTCTCTGCAGCCTTCCTGATAACAAGAATCATTTGTCCTTTTTTCTAGCATGAATCTCATTTGGACTTATACTGTACTTACTTTGGAACTTATTGTGTATCACTTAAAAGAGGGCAGGATTAATCATGTGTGGGACTTTGGTAAGAGGTTGTCAATAAATGTGTCACAAAAAAGTTGTAAATCTCCCAAATAACTGGTCAAGGTGATCTGGGTATCATCTCAGGTAAGCAGAACTAAGACGAATTTGGAGTTATCTGAAACCTCATCACCTGTATTGTCCTCTACCTGAAAATAGACATGATCAGAAGGAAAATGACCAGCTTGAAAAGAAGAAATGGGAAGCTCATAGAATTAAAAGCAGTCATTGTTTATATAGCAACTTCCAGAATGAGAGACACTATATCTGAGAGACACTTAAACACAGGCATTAGAAACAAGAACTCTGTCATTTATATATATATGTGTGTGTGTGTGTGTGTGTGTGTGTGTGTGTGTGTGTGTGTGTATCTGTATATATATGTATATATCGGAGCCCTGGTAGCATAGTGGTTAAGGGCTTGGCTGCTAACGAAAAGGTAGGCAGTTCAAATCCACCAGCTGCTTCTTGGAAACCCTGGTGGATTTGAACCGCTGACCTTTCAGTTAGCAGCTGTAGCTCTTAACCACTGCGCCACCATGGCTCCATATGTATAAATGCTATTGGGCAGCACCTCATTCTAAAAGAAAATTCCTTATTATTATTCATCTGTCACTGCACTTATTCTACACTCTCTAAAACCACCTTCCAATTACCAATTTGACAATCATGGTAGGGTTTACCTGAATATGGTACCAGTTAATGGTAAAGAACATTACTCATTGTAAATTAATACATAAACCATAATTTATTAATCAGTCTTCTATGAGTTTAGTTAAAATGAATAAGACTTTCTTAGTCCACTCAACACAATGTGCCCTAGCAAAGGTAAGACTGTGGACATGCAGATTAACGATCACATCCTGAGCCATGTATGAAGACACTGCTAATCACTGAAACTACCCAAATATCCTCTACTGATGAAACAAACTCATCATTACATCTTTGCCTCTTTCACTTTTTACTGAAGTATAATCTACTCATAAAATGGGATTCATTTTGTACGTGCAGAACTTGTTCAGTCTTCACAAACTAAATATACTTTTGTAACCAGCACCCAGATCAAGGTACAAAAATTACCGCAACTCAGACAATCCCCATGCCTCCTTCTATTCAATTACTTCCCTTCAGGGACAACTGCCACGGACTTCTCATACCATTAAATACTTTTGCCTAGTTCTGATGTTTATACAAATGGAATTATACAATATTTACTCTTTTGTGTCTGGCTTCTTTCCCTCAACACTGTATTTGTGAGATTCCTCCATATCGTTGCCTGCAGTTGTTCATTCCCATTGCTGTAAGTATTCTATTTTATAAATATACCACAATTTAACACCGTGTGTCCTGTTGATGGACTTTCAGATAGTTTCCAGTTTGGGACTACTATAAATAGTGCTGCTATGAGCATGCTATGAGGAACCTAGTGGCGCAGTCATTAAAGCACTTATCCGCTAACGGAAAGGTTGGCAGTTCGAACCCACCAGCCGCTCCAGAGGAGAAAGATGTGGCAGTCTGCTTCTGTAAAGATTTACAGCCTTGGAAACCCTATAGGGCAGTTCTACTCTGTCCTATAGGGTTACTATGAGTCAGAATCGACTTGATGGTAGTGGGTTTTGATGAGCATCCTTAAAGATACGTTTTTCTGGGTAGAATGGCTCTGTTCAAGTATGGTCAGCTTCTGTACGCACTGCCAAAAACAGGTTTTCAAGGCATTGGGGTGAGTTTTCATTCTCACTAGCAATATGAGTTACAATTACTGCATATCTTCATCAGTGTTTTATTAATCTTCTTTATGTTTACCATAACTAATACGCCTCTTTATGTTTACCTAGCACATTGATCTCCTATGAATATTTTTGGATCAAAAAGGTTATGAACTGAGTACATAAAATGCCACATCAAATATTTTGTTAAATTGTCATTGCTGTATGAGCGCTTATGGCGTATTACAGTAAGTGATGTAGAGACAAGTAAGCATATCTATTCTAACCAATCACTGGCAAAAAAAAATGTTGCAACAATAATTTCCTAGCAATTAGAACTGTAATGCAAAATTAAAGATCTAGAAACCTCATTGATTTCTTCAAAATAGAAGAGAGAAATAAATTTTACTACTCTAAAATATGAAATCCATCTATTAAAAAAATGTTTTGAAGAATGTCAGTTAGAAAATTGCAAAGTCTTTAATGAAATTTTTTAGGAGTTTGAAGGTGATTAAAACAATAATACCATCACTCAGAGCATAACTGTTTAAGAATTAAAAATTCCTGTCTTTGAAGAGGAAATGTTGAAACCAATAATGTAAATATGCAGAAACGGGAAAAGACAACACTTTGTATCTTTTAATGTGGCCAAAGAGTGCATTTTCAAACCAAACTCAGCTTTTGTAACTATTATTCTATAAATTTAAAAACAAAGGCAACACAAATAAAAAATATTGTGTTCACATCAGTTTTTTGATGTTAATCTAAGACAACTATGACCCCTACTGTCTGCATGTGTCTCAGCATCGTTACTGAATATTCCTTCAGTCTCTAGTAAAAAAGGTCACTAAGCTGGAAATGAATGCAGAATCTAAAAATGTGCCTCTGATAGTCAAGAAAAAGACTATCCAGCAAAATTTAAAGAAAGTGCAAATGTGCCAACATGTATTAGTTCCACTTTTTCTCAAAATTTTCCTGTGAAGTAGCCACAGGCATTGCACCTGTCTCTCCTGCCCACACTGTGTATGGTTACAAGTATAGGGTAAAAAGAATATCTTAATGCATTAAATTTAAAGGGGCATATTAAAAAACGTCACCCACAGCAGCAGCAGCCCATATTTTCATTAAATGGTTAGGGCAGACGTAGGAGTTAGTACAAATTTCTCTATGTATGGAAAAATATGCTTCGTTATGGATTAAGCATATGAGTAGGTCTCAGAGATACCTGGGTGGGGCTTATACGTAACATTCAATGAGAAAGATTAGTTGGCTGTCTCATCAAAACAGGGCAATGTTTATATCCACGTGCAATTGGAATGAAGGGTGTGAGAAAAGGGAATTCATATTTATTGAGCATTTTCTCTATGGGAGTCACTGTATTAAATGCTTTATACTTATTTCTCAAAGTAATGCTTAGAGCATTAAGACATAGTGATTATTACCCTGATTTCAGAGAGTCTGAGTAAATTGTGCAAGGTGACATGGCAATTTAGTGGAAGAGTGAAGACCCAAACCCAAGATTACCTGTCTCAGAAACAGAGACTTTCTCACTTTGCACCATTTTTCCCCACATGCCACCATATTCAAGTTTCAGAAAACAGGAAGAAGTAAAAATAATTTCTTAAAAAATCAATGGATTTTATAAATTATGCTTCTTTATATATTTAGCCCCCACACATCTGTCAGTTTGTCATACTGTGGTGGCTTGCATGTTGCTGTGATGCTGGAAGCTATGTCCCTGGTATTTCAAATACCAGCAGGGTCATCCTTGGTGGACAGGTTTCAGCGGAGCTTCCAGACTAAAACAGACTAGGAAGAAGGACCTGGTGGTCTACTTCTGAAAAAACTGTCCAGTGAAAACCTTATGAATAACAGAGGAACATTGTCTGATATAGTGCTGGAAAATGAGCCCCTCAGGTTGGAAGGCACTCAAAATACAACCAGGGAAGAGTTGTCTCCTCAAAGTAGAGTCAACTAGAATGATGTGGATGGAGTCAAGCTTTTGGGAACCTTCATTTGCTGATGTGGCATGATTCAAAATGAGAAGAAACAGCTGCAAACATCCATTAATAATTGGAACATGGAATTATGAATTTAGGAAAATTGAAAGTCATCAAAAATGAAAGGAGCACATAAAGATCAATATCCTCGGCATCAGTGAGCTGAAATGGACTGGTATTGGACATTTTGAATCAGACAATCATATGGTCTACTACGCCAGGAATGATAAATTGAAGAGGAATAGTGTTGCATTCAATGTCAAAAAGAACATTTCAGGATCTACCCTGAAGTACAACGCTGTCAGTGATAGGATAATATCCATACGCCTACAAGGAAGACCAGTTAATACAACTATTATTCAACTTTACCCACTAATCACTAATGCCAAAGCTGAGGAAATTGTAGATTTTTACCAACTTCTGCAGTCTGAAATTGATCAAACATGCAATCAAGGTGCATTGGTAATTACTGCTGATTGGAATGGGAAATTCGGAGACAAAGAAGAAGGATTTGTAGTTGGAAAATATGGCCTTGGTGATAGAAATGACGCCAGAGATTGCATAGTAGAATTTTGCAAGACCAACGACTTCTTCATTGCAAATACTTTTTTTAACAACATAAATGGCGACTATACATGGGGACCTCGCCAGATGGAATGCACAGGAATCAAAACAACTACATCTGGAAAGAACAATGGAGAAACTCAATATTATCAGTCAGAACAAGGCCAGGGGTCAACTGCAGAACAGATCATCAATTGCTCATACGCAAGCTGAAGTTGAAGAAAATTAGATAAATGGAGAAATGATTGAAGTTGTCAAGGATTTCATTTTACTTGGATCCACAATCAATGCCCATGGAAGCAGCAGTCAAGAAATCAAATGATGTATTGCATTGGGCAAATCTGCTGCAAAAGACCTCTTTAAAGTGTTGAAAAGCAAAGGTGTCACCTTGAAGGCTAAGGTACACCTGACCCAAGCCATGGTATTTTCAATCGCATCATATGCATGTGAAAGTTGTACAGTGAATAAGGAAGAACAAAGAAGAATTGATGCTTTGAATTGTGGTGTTGGTGAAGAATATTGAATATTCCATGGACTGCCAGAAGAACAAACAAATTTGTCTTAGAAGTACAGCCAGAATGCTCCTTAGAAGTAAGGATGGCTAGACTGCATCTCACATACTTCGGACATATTATCAAGATAGACCAGTCCCTGGAGAAGGACATCATGCTTGGTAAAGTAGAGAGTCAGCAAAAAAGAGGTGGACTCTCAACCCAATGGATTGACACAGTGGCTGCATCAATGGGTTCAAGCATAACAACGATTGTGAGGATGTCGCAGGACTGGGCAGTGTTTTGTTCTGTTGTTATGAATCAGAACCAACTCAATGGCACCTAACAACAACGGCAACATATATCTAGCAATTTTTGTTTGGATGACGGACATAGTAAATTTTATGTTGTTGAGGGCTATGTTGTATTCCTTTAAAGAGTGTCATATCTTTTTATGGCAGGCAATCAAGTTATTGCAAATCAGTTTGATCCCTTCAAGCCTTTTCAAGCCTTGATCTTTTAAGCTCTTTTAGGACAACTCAAGAGAAGACTTTACTCTAGGATTAATTTTGACCCTACTGCAATCTCTATTAAATTCCTCATGTATTCAAGAAAATCTTTCCACTTTGGTTGATGAGAACTAGAAAAATTCTCACACTATGTGAGACCTGGGAATTGTTATACTTTCAACTCCTTAGTTATTATTCTTCCTACAAAACTTATCACTTGCCTGACTTCATAAGGCTTCATTCTATGCATTCTCAGATTTTTATTCAGCCAAAGGCTCAAGAGGATGCCTATGCAGTCTTTTGGAGCTTTTCCTCTAGGCAGTTTTCTCTTATTGGACTTGTTGTTGCTGTTAGTTGCCATGGAGTTCATTCTGACTGTAGTGCCTCCATGTAGATACTCTGTCCCCAAAATTCTGCCTTTGCTTCCAAGAACTCTGTTCTATGTCTCTTCTATTTAGGTTCTTTCTCCCTCCTCCTCAGTCTGGAAATAACCTCTAGTCAGAAAGTCTCAGCTATGTAGGGCTAAACTTATTTGTTTCCCTCCTACTTAGGGATCACAATCTTGTGCTACCTGCTTTTCAATGTCTGCAAATACTTGTTACTGTAATATTTGTAGTTTTCTATTTGCTGTGCAAGGGTAATTTCAAATCATCTTACTCCCTGATGACTGGAAGTAAAATTCATATAATCAAAATGTCCAAGGACAAGAGTGGAGAAATAATGCTAAAATGGCATCACCTTCTCAAAATCTATTTTTTAATATATGGAAAATGTTGGGTTCTAGTGGTATATTAATGCTAGTGAATTGTAGTGGGGAGAGTACAAAAGTACAGTAAGCAGATAGCATTTAATAAAGTATAAGGGAGACGGAGAATTGCTGGAACCAGTTCCTTACGTTGGCAAAGTCAAAAGCATGTAGTATATATAAAATTGGAGCTGTATACCTTAGATAAAATCATGGATACTTCACAGATGTGGGTATGGGAGAGAAAGACTGGAGTTTAGAGAGAAGAGAAGAACGTATGAAATGGTTGTCTAGGACAGTGCATGAGCTAGGGAAATGTGTAGGATTTCCAGGCAGCAGTGAAGGTCAACTTGAGGTTAGCAGTCATGAATGACAAATGAGAACAAAACTGTTGTGTGTTTTTCACCAATGATGTTCAGCAGAGCAGCTGCAGATCCAAGAGAGGCAAAGATTTGGATTCAACCAGTGTTAATGTTTTACCTCAGTGATCCAAAATCATATAATTTTCTATTTTGTTTACTTATCTATTAATTTATGTGTTCATTGCCTTTCAAATATTTTCACGGTGCCTATAATATAAAAGACATACCTCCAAGGTAAGCACACCACACCTTAAATTATTTCCTTTGTTTTTTTTTTTTTTTATGTTCAATGATCGCTAGCCATGCATTGTGGTATCCTGAAGTATGCTCAAATACCACGTTTTGAACTCAGTATTTTAAAGAATTTTTAGTGCCTTATTCTCATAATTTTTTACTTCCTCATCTGGACACTGATTTGTCTCTGAAGCAGTTGGGGGAGGGGGACTCAAGAAAATATACACATACTTTGCTTCGGATACTATTCTTTTTTTTTTTTTTTTTTTTAATATATATATATTTTATTGTACTTCAGGTGAAAGCTTACAGAGCAAATAGTTTCTCATGAAATAGTAGTACACATGTTGTTTTTTGACATTGGTTAACAACCCCACAACGTATTAAGCCTCTAAATTCTCAACCTTTTTTTTTGATGAAAATTACAGATGGCCAAAGATACACCGTTTCAAAAATTTCTACATTCACAGTTCAGTGACATTGACTACGCTCTTCCAACTGTGCTGTTATTCTCACTTAAGATGAAGGCTTACAGAACAAAATAGTTTTTCATTTAACAGTTACTACACATGTTGCCCTATGACAATGGTTAACAATCTCACAGCACATCAAGAATATCCTTACTCAACCTTGTGTTCCCTATCACCAGGGGGCTTCCTTGTCCCCTTCTGTCTTCTGGACCTTGTCAGTGGACTATTGTACCTCTTTAGTCTCATTTGTTTATTTATTTATTTATTTATTTTTATTTTATTTAAACACCATTTCAAAACTTTATACTTACACATTTAAGTGATATTGACTATGCTCTTCCAATTGTGCTGCCATTCTCGCCCAAGATGAAGGCTTACAGGACAAAACAGCCTCCCATTTAATAGTTACTACAAATGTTGCCCTATAGCAGTGGTCAACAATCTCACAATACATCGACAGTGTCCTTATTCAATTTGTGTTCCTTATCATCAGTTTCCTACTCTCCCTCTGCCTTCTGGCCCTTGTCACCGGACTCCTGTACATCGTTAGTCCCATTTAGTTTTACTGGGGTGTCCATTCCCAGGCTTAACATCAAACCTTGAAGGTAACTTCCCCTCTGAGCTGAAAGGGTGTCTGGGGGCCACACTCTCGAGGTTTCTCTAGTATTCTTTAGGCCAGTATATCTGGTCTTCTTTTTTTTTTTTTTTTTTTTTTTTTTGGGAGTTAAAATTATGCTCTACATCCTACTCCAGCTCTGCCCAGAACCCTCTGTTGTGATCCTGGTCAGAGGAGTCATTGGTGGTAGCCGGGCACCATCCAGCTGTACTGGGCTCAGTCCCGTGGAGGCCTTGGTAGCTGTGGACCATTAGTCCTTCGGACTAATCTTTTCCTTGTATCCTGTTCTCTTCGTTCTCCCTTGTTCCCGAAGGGATGAGATCAGTGGTGTATCTTAGATGGCCGCTCATAGGCTTTTAAGACCCCAGACACTACTCACCAAGGTAGAATGTAGAGCATTATCTTTATAAGTAGTGTCATGCCAATTGAGCTAGATGTTCCCCGAGATCATGGTCCCCAGAGCCCTCCGTCCAACAACTCAGTCCCTCGGGGGGTTTGGATGTGTCTATAGGGCCTCCATGACCTTTCCTTGTGCAGGTTGTGTTAGTTTCCCCTGTACTATGTACTATCTCATCTCTCACCCAAGTTACCACTTACCTATTACCTATTTAGTATCCCCCCCCCCCCATCCCTGGTAACCAACAAGGATTGTTACATTTTGCATGTGAATTTTTTCATGGGTTTTTACAATAGAGGTCTCATACAATATTTGTCCTTTTGTGATTGACTTATTTCACTCAGCATGATGTCCTCCAGTTTCATCCATGTTATGAGATGGTTCACCGATTCATTGTTCTTTCTCGTTGCATAGTACTCCATTGTGTGTATGTACCATAGTTTGTGTATCCATTCGTCTATTGATGGACATCGAGGTTGTTTCCATCGTTTTGCTATTGTGAATAATGCTGCCATGAACATAGGTGTGCATATGTCTATTCGAGTGATGACTCTTATTTCTCTAGGATATATTCCTAGGAGTGGGATTGCTGGATCGAATGGTACGTCTATTTCTAGCTTTCTGAGGAAACGCCATATCATTTTCCAAAATGGCTGTATCATTTTGCATTCCCACCAGCAGTGTATAAGAGTTCCCGTCTCCCCGCAGCCCCTCCAACATTTGTTATTTCCAGTGTTTTTGATTCGTGCCAGTAATGCCGGGGTGAGATGGTATCTCATTGTGGTTTTAATTTGCATTTCTCTAATGGCTAGTGATCGCGAGCATTTCCTCATGTGTCTGTTAGCCATTTGAATGTCTTCCTTGGTGAAGTGTCTGTTCATTTCCTTTGCCCATTTTTTGATAGGATTGGTTGTCTTTTTGTTGTAGAGATGTTGGATTTTCTTGTAGATTATGGAGATTAGACCTTTGTCTGACCTGTACTGTCCAAAAATTTTTTCCCAGTCTGTAGGTTCTCTTTTAACTCTTTTGGTGAAATCTTTTGAAGAGCATAGATGTTTGATTTTTAGAAGATCCCAATTATCTAGTTTATCTGTTGGGTTTTTTGTGTTGATGTTTATGGTTTGTATCCTGTTAATGCCATGTATTAAGGTCTGAAGTGTTGGTCCTATTTTTTCTTCTATGAATTTTATAGTTTGAGGCTTTATATTCAGGTCTTTGATCCATTTTGAAGTAGTTTTTGTATATGGTGTGAGGTATGGGTCCTGTTTCATTTTTCTACAAATGGATATCCAGTTTTGCCAGCACCATTTGTTAAAAAGACTGTCTTTTCCCCATTTGATGTATTTTGGGCCCTTGTCAAAAATCAGGTGACCGTAGGTGGATGGATTTACATCTGAGTTCTCAATTCTGTTCCATTGGTCAATGTCTCTGTTGTTGTACCAGTACCAGGCTGTTTTGAGTACTGTAGCTGTATAGTAGGTTCTCAAGTCAGGTAGTGTGAGTCCTCCAACTTTATTCTTCTTCTTCAGTAGTGCTTTACTTATTCGAGGTTTCTTCCCTTTCCATATAAAGTTAATAATTAGTTTTTCCATCTCTTTGAAGAATGTTGTTGGTATTTGTATCGGAATTGCATTGTATTTGTAGATTGCTTTAGGTAGAATTGCCATTTTCACAATGTTGAGTCTGCCTATCCATGAGCATGGTATGTTTTTCCATTTATGTAGATCCCTTTGGGTTTCATGCAGCAGTGTTTTGTAGTTTTCTTTGTATAGGTCTTTTATATTCCTGGTCAGATTTATTCCTAAGTATTTTATCTTTTTAGGGGCTATTGAAAATGGTATTGATTTCCTGATCTCCTTTTCATCGTTCTCTTTACCGGTGTATAGGAATCCAACTGATTTTTGAATGTTTATCTTGTATCCTGCTACTCTGCTGAATCTTTCTATTACTTCCAGTAAATTTCTCGTGGAGTCTTTAGGGTTTTCTATGTATAGTATCATATCATCTGCAAACAGGGAGAGTTTAACTTCTTCATTACCAATTTGGATGCCCTTTATTTCTTTCTCTTGCCTTACTGCTCTAGCTAGAACTTCCAGCACAATGTTAAATAGGAGTGGTGATAAAGGGCATCCTTGTCTTGTTCCTGTTTTCAGGGGGAATGTTTTCAGCCTTTCTCCATTAAGAATGATGTTGGCTGTTGGTTTTGCATAGATGCCCTTTATTATGTTGAGAAATTTCCCTTCTATACCTATTTTATTGAGAGCTTTTATCAGGAATGGGTGTTGGACTTTGTCAAATGCCTTTTCTGCATCAATTGAGATAATCATGTGATTTTTTTCTTTCCTTTTATTTATGTGGTGGATTACGTTGATGGATTTTCTAATGTTAAACCATCCTTGCATACCTGGTATGAATCCTACTTGGTCGTGGTGGATTATTTTTTTGATATGATACTGAATTCTATTGGCTAGAATTTTGTTCAGAATTTTTGCATCTATATTCATGAGAGATATTGGTCTGTAATTTTCTTTTTTTGTGATGTCTTTGCCTGGTTTTGGTATCAGCGTTATGCTGGCTTCAGAGAATGAATTTGGAAGTGTTGCTTCCTCTTCTATGCTCTGAAATAACTTGTAGAACTGGTACGAGCTCTTCTGTAAATGTTTTGTAGAATTCTCCAGTGAAGCCATCTGGGCCAGGGCTTTTTTTGGTTGGGAGTTTTTTTTATTACCTTTTCAATCTCTTCTCTTGTTATGGGTCTGTTCAGATTTTCAATATCACTTTGTTGTAGTTTGGGTAGGCCGTATGTTTCTAGAAATTTATCCATTTCCTCTAGGTTTTCAAATTTGTTGGAATATAGTTTTTCATAATATTCTGTTATAATCCTTTTTATTTCAGTTGGGTCTGTTGTAATGTCCCCCATTTCATTTCTTATTTGGGTTATTTGTGCCCTCTGCTGTTTTTCTTTTGTCAGTCTGGCCAGTGGTTTGTCGATTTTGTTGATTCTTTCAAAGAACCAACTTTTGGTTTTGTTGATTCTTTCTATTGTTTTTCTGTTCTCTATTTCATTGATTTCTGCTCTGATCTTTACTATTTCCTTTCTTCCGGTGGTTGTAGGCTTTTTTTGTTGTTCTCTTTCTATTTGTTTGAGTTCTGTAGTTAATGTTTTGATTTTGTCCCTTTCTTCTTTTTTGATATGTGCATCTATTGCTATAAATTGTCCTCTGAGGACTGCCTTTGCTGTGTCCCAAACGTTTTGGTATGATGTGTTTTCATTTTCATTTGATTCTAGGAATTTTTTAATTCCATCTCTGATTTCTTCTATTACCCATTGATGTGTAAGCAGATTATTATTCAGTTTCCATGTGTTTGATTTTTTTTCCTTGCTCTTTCTAGTGTTAATTTCTACCTTGATGGCATTGTGGTCAGAGAAGATACTGTGAATTATCTCAGCATTTTGGATCTTGTTGAGGATTGCTCTGTGGCCTAAGATGTGGTCTATTCTGGAGAACGTTCCATGTGCATTGGAAAAGAATGTGTACTTTGCAACGGTTGGATGGATTGTTCTATATATGTCTATGAGGTCCAGTTGGCTGATTGTGTCCTTTAGGTCTTCTGTATCTTTGCTGAGTTTCTTTTTAGTTGTTCTGTCCTTTACTGAGAGTGGTGTGTTGAAGTCTCCTACTATTATTGTGGAACTGTCAATTTCTCTTTTCAGTGCTGTTAGAGTTTTTTTTATGTATTTTGGAGCCCTGTCATTGGGTGCATAGATATTTATTATGGTTATGTCTTCATGATGGATCATCCCCTTAATCATTATATAGTGTCCTTCTTTGTCTTTTATGGTAGATTTTGTTTTAAAGTCTATTTTATCTGAGATTAGAATTGCCACTCCTGCTGTTTTTTGATAGTTGTTAGCTTGATATATTTTTTTCCAACCTTTGATTTTTAATAAATTCACATCTTTGTTTCTAAGATGTGTCTCTTGTAGACAGCAAATAGATGGATCCTGTTTTCTTATCCATTCTGCCACTCTCCGTCGCTTTATGGGTGCATTGAGTCCATTTACGTTCAGTGTAATTATTGATAGATGTGAGTTTGTTGCTGTCATTTTGTAGTGCTTTTTTTTGTGATGCTGAAGTTTTCTTTGTTCTTCTTACTCTCTTGTGCTGAGTTCCTTTTGTTTGTGGATTTTGTGTTCATTTCTTTTGTTTTTGTAGGTTTTGTTTTTGTTGAGACTTTATGTTTTTCGTCTTTATTTTTAAGAGTTGGTTTGTTAACTTTTTTTGTGGTTACCATGAATTTTACCCTTATCTTTATAATTTTGAAGCAGTCTACCGTTACTTGGTATCGCCTTGCCTTCTTCTCCTTTAGAAGTTCTATACCTATGCCGTTTGTTCCCTCTTTCATTGTTTTGATGTTGTTGTCATCCTTTGATTGATTTCTCTGATTCCCTGTTGTATATCTTTTGTTTTTGGAAAGTCGCCTGTAGTTCAGTTCCTAGAATGGTATCTGGTTCATGTGAACCTGCGTCCTAGGTCCTAGGTCCTGCCTGAGGGCTTAAGCTGTTTGTCCTCAGATCGAAGAACTCCCTTTAATAATTCTTGTAAGTTTGGTTTGACTTTTGCATATTCCTTTAGTTTCTGTTTATCTGGAAATGACCTAATTTCACCATCAAATCTGAATGAGAGTTTTGCAGGATATATTATTCTTGGCTGACAATTTTTTTCTTTCAAGATTTTATATATGTCATCCCATTGCCTTCTTGCCTGCATGGTTTCTGCTGAATAATCTGAGCTTAGTCTTATTGTTTCTCCTCTGTATGTGACTTCTTGTTTTTCACGAGCTGCTCTCAGGATTCTTTGTTGGTCTTTAGTTTTAGCGAGTGTGAATATGATATGTCTTGGTGATTTTCTTTTGGGGTCTCTTCTATATGGGGTTCGTTGAGCTTCTTGGATGACCAGCTTTTCATCTTTCATGATATTGGGAAAGTTTTCTGTCAGCAGTTCCTCAATGATCCTCTCTGTGTTTTCTGTTTTCTCCCCCTGTTCTGGTATGCCAATCACTCGTAAGTTTTTGCTTTTAATTGTGTCCCACATAACTCTCAGGGTCTCTTCATTTTTCTTTGTTCTTTTTTCTGAGTTTTCCTGAAACAGAGTTGTATCCAAGTGTTTGTCTTCAGTTCCACTGATCCTGTCTTCCATGGTTTCAAATCTACTTCTCAGCCCTTCTATGACACCGTCCATTTCTGAAATCTTGTTGTTTATCTTTTGGATTTCTAATTGTTGTTTTTGTATAATTTCGAGTTGTGAATTTATTTTGGCATTTTGTTCTTGCATCATCTTCCTGAATTCTTCCAATTTTTTGTCTGTATTTTCCATAAATTTGTCTATTTTTTCCTCATGTTTGTCAGCTTTTTGCCTCAGTTCTTGAAAAATTCCGAGAATTAGTGATTTGAGTTCCGTATCAGGTACTTCTAGTGCATTTTCTTCCACAGGAGAGTTATCTGGTGTTTTAATTTGGACGCCTATTGGAGCCATCTTGTCTTGTTTTTGTAAATGTTTTGATATTGTTTGCTGTTTTCAGGGCATTCAGTAGATATTTCTCTCGTTTATTGATTGTAGATTTTTTTTTTTTTTCGTTCTTGTGGTACAGCTGGGCAGATCTAGTTGAGGAGGAGCCACTGGGATGGGTTGCTTGTGGCACTCACCGCAGCCACCAGGACGGTCGGTAGTCAGTGCTGGGCAGGTTCCAATAGGGCGTGCCTGCACCGCTTGGTGATGTGATGTCTAGTGCACGGTGCAGGTAGGTAGGGTGCAGCGGGAAGATGGTTATGTGTGAAGCTAAGCTGGATATGGGAGAGAGGAGAGAGGAGGAGGAGCAAAAAGCGTACAAACATAAAAGAATGCTAGGGGAGCTTGTCGTTGGAATGTACAGATGAGAGACTATGGGATGGAGGAAACCAGAAGGGGGAAGAGAAAGAAAAGGAAAGAATGACCAAATAAAAATCAGAAAAGTTAAAGAACTGCAAAGTTCCCAGGGATCCCACCTATGCAGCTATGAGGTCTGGGGGAGTCGGTCTCAATTTTCACAGCTCAGCCTGGCCAGAAGGTACAGAGGCATACATCGCCTGGAATTCAGGGATCAGAAAGAGAAGGAAGAGATAGAGAGACAAGAAATTAAGCAATGAAGAAAGACAAAAGAGAAAAAGAGGTAAAAGATGACAAAACTAATCAAAAAAGGAAGAAAAATAAAATTGAGAGAAAAAAAAAAAGGGCAACACCAGCAGTCAGTGCCTACAAATGGGACCCAGAGAGCCCCCACTCAGGGGCGCGAATTCCAAGAAGCTGGTAGTCTCGGGGTTAAGTGACCGTGGCCACGGGAAGCAGAGGGGCCAACGAACAAAGGCCCCAGGATCCCACCCGCGCGGGAGCCCAGACCTGGAAACAGCCACACGCCCGAATGCAGCCCTACAGCCCCGCAGGAGAGAGCAGAGACGGCACTCGGAACCAGGCACCCAGGCAAAAGGAGGGGGAGGCGGGAGAAAAAGGTTCGCTAGGTGCCAGCAAATGGCTCCCAGAAAGCCTCTAGCCCGGGCGCGCGGAATCCAAGCACCGGCGCCCCCCAGCTCAGGGACTCCGGCCACGGAAAGCAGAGGGGCGAACAAACAAAGGCCCCGGGATCCCACCCACGCGGGAGCTCAGACCTAGAAACAGCCACACGCCCGCACGCAGCCCTACAGCCCCGCAGGAGAGAGCAGAGACAGCACTCGGAACCAGGCACCCAGGCAAAAGGAGGGGGAGGCGGGAGAAAAAGGTTCGCTAGGTGCCAGCAAATGGCTCCCAGAAAGCCTCCAGCCCGGGCGCGCGGAATCCAAGCACCGGCGCCCCCCTGCTCAGGGACTCCGGCCACGGAAAGCAGAGGGGTGAACGAACAAAGGCCCCGGGATCCCACCCACGCGGGAGCCCAGACCTAGAAACAGCCACACGCCCGCACGCAGCCCTACAGCCCCGCAGGAGAGAGCAGAGACGGCACTCGGAACCAGGCACCCAGGCAAAAGGAGGGGGAGGCGGCAGAGAAAGGTTCGCTAGCTGCCAGCAAACGGCTCCCAGAAAGCCACCAGCCCAGGCGCGCGGAATCCAAGCACCAGCACCCCCCAGCCCAGGGACCCTGGCCACGGAAAGCAGGGGATCCCCAGCTGAGGCGGAGAGGGGTGGGTGGTGGGAGAGCACGCACCGCAGTTTACCGGTCGTTCTGTCTCCGACCAGATGCTCTGCAAGGCTGCTCTCCCGTTCGCTGGTCTCCGATAGGAATCCAAGATGGTGGATCCGCGCTGCGTTAGCTGGTAAGGAATCTCTGCCTGAGTCTCTCCTCGCTCTCCGTTCTCTTTTAGTATTCTCACTCCGTTTGGTGTTTGGCTGAGTTCTTTATCTCTTCATTTGGTGTTCTAGGGTTTCAGGATTGTTGATTCTCTGTTAGGCTTAGTTTTTCGGATCTTTGCTGTGGAGGGACGGCGTGGTATTTCTGCCTAGAGCGCCATCTTGCCCCTCCTCCCTCGGATACTATTCTGATAGTTTGCTTCTAATACTATCCTGATCCTATCCTGAAAGCGCATGATGGTCTTTGTAAAGTTATTGCAATTTTATTTTCAGGAAAACTATATTCTTAACCCACAGTGAAATATGTTTATTATTAAATATTCATAGATTGTTTTGCTATTACTTTCTAGTCCACTTTTAACTGGTTTATAGATAGCAGAAATTTACTATATAATGATTTTGAAAATATCAAGGGACACAGTTTCACCAATATATTATTATATTACACATTCTTTGGATTCTTATCTCATCCACTCCTTTAAGAGTGATTGTAACATAACAGTTTCAAGGTTGTTTCTCTCTCACGTATAGTGTTTTAAAAAACAAGGTATTTTATAGTTTATTTCTAATCTAAGGATGTTTCATCATTTGGGAGGGGAGACTTCAAATCATAAAACTATGTCTATGCTCTTCGTATGCCTTTAACTTTTAAACTATTTTTAAATATTTAAACTTACAAAATACTATCAATGCATTAATAGACAAGATTATATATCAGGACTTGAACAAAACAGAAGATATGAAATTATTTTATAAAAGGAAATCTTACCAATATCTATACTTTCTTCATAAGCCATATTCCTACTCTTCTGAAGTCATAAATTATAGAAATATAATGAATTCCCAAAACTCCTCAAGGCCATGACCTATGGTCTCACTAACAAAGAAAATCTATTCTTTTTGTGTAGAATGCTCCTTTACAATGAAAATTAATTCTCTAATTATAAAGAATCACATAATTTGAGAGCTGAAATAGGCCACTGTGTTCTTCGTGTTAGTTTTTAAACTTTTATTGCTTTGACTGCCTTCCTGTACACATATTGAATTCTGTCCTAGTTTCTCTTTTAAAATGTTACAGTAAGAACCAGACACAATTATCCAGAGAGGTTCTAACAAATGCAGTGAGACCACTGGAATTATCAATTCCTTTGTATTGAATGCTCTACTTCCATCTAAATAATGCCTTTTCTTTCTTTGACAACATCACAATATGGCCTCATTTTGAGAAGGTGCTGCCATTTCGACATGATCTCTCCAGTTAATCATATGAATTTAGTACAATCCATTACATCTTTCACTATTAAATTTCCTATTATTAAGCACAGTTATTCCAGCCATAAATATTTTTATATTTTAATTTTATTAACATATTTTTGCTTTCATTCACAAGTATAATAATAACGCCTTTTATTGATTCACTCAAGATATATTTATTTAGTGTTTCCTGAGTTTTAGGTACTATCAACCGTATGGATTATGAGACATTGGTGGTTCAGTGGTAGAATCCTCACCTTCCATGTAGAAAGCCCAGGTGCGATTCCCAGGCAATGCACCTCACTTGCAGCCACCCCGCGACTGTCAGTGGAGGCTTAAGTTTTGCTATGATGCTGAACAGGTTTCAGCGGAGCTTCCAGACTAAGACAAACTAGGAGGAATATGCTTCTGAAAATCAATCAATGAAAACCCTGTGTGGCACAATGGTCCAGTCTGCAACCACTCAAGGGGATGGCACAGGACTGGGCAGTGTTTCGTTCTGTTGTGCATGGGGTCACCATGAGTTGGGGGCCAACTCAAGGGCAGGTAACAACAACAGCATATATAGATGGATTCATCTCTTATTCTCATAAGGCTCACTGTTTATAGAGTTCTAGATCTGTATCCAAGTAGATAATAAAAATATACTGAATAGAGCACATTCATGATGCAGGTCATGCACTGGCTCTTCTGGCAAGTCATCTGAGGCCAAGTGAAGTGTCCTCATCTGTGCTCTCGCAGCCCAGCTTGCTCAGAATCTAGTACACAAGCTGTTATCACACAGCACTCAGCACAATTTACCCATGATTTTTCTTCTTCCTTACTGGACAGCAAGTCCTTGTCTTTTTCACTTCAACATCCTACTCAACAAGCACTGTCTGGCTTTCAGCACTTTCTGAAGAAATGTTTGCTGAGCTGTTGAACTGAACAAACCAGGTTCAGAAACTTGCAGCATATTCATTCACACAATAAATAAGAAGCTCTGTCCAGCTTTAGTGTTAATAAACATTATTGTTTCTCTCATGCTATTAAGCTTGCTCCCTAATTATCACCTTTTGATTAGTTAGATGAGCTGCAAATTCAGATAATGTTCTATATTCCAGTATATATATTTTTATCTTCACCTTGTTCACAGGACTATTCTAAGAAATGTCCTTTCAGTTCTTCAAAATTCTCTTGCTTTCCCAAGTCTCTAGACTCTTGGCACATGGAGTTTCTTGGTGTCCCCTTTACTGGCTGAATCTTACTCACCCTCAGATCTCTATTATCTTTCCTAGGAAGTCTTCCCAGACCCTCCTTTGACAAGGTTGGCTTCATCTTCTCTGTATTTACATAACATCTTTATTACCCTACCACAGTCCACTGTGTTGCAAGTACTAGTTTTAATTGCCTCATCTTCTAGAGTCTCACCCCCATTAGGGCAAGTATCCAGTTTATCTTCCTTGTCCTTACATCCTCAGTTACTTGATTTTTATTGGAAGAGCAATTTACAACCTCGAGAGGCAAGGTTAATTTGAAGATTTTTGCCCAGATGTAAATAATTTCTGTCTGCTGGAACAGATACCGTCTATTTGATATTTACCAGTTTTGTATACAACACAGCAGCCTTCTTCTAAAACTCTTCTTAAATCGTTGAACTTTTCAAATGCTCGTTTGGCTGGTTTTAACACCTTACTTGTTCCGTCATTAGTTAATGAGTTGAATAAAATCTTCAACACTTTTTCATTTTACATTTACCTGAGATTCATGATTTTAGCATTACGGAAATTATCCTTTAACAACAGGGTAAAGCAGCAGAGGAAACCCTGGTGGCATAGTGGTTCAGAGCTACGGCTGCCAACCAAAAGGCACTCCTTGGAAACTCTAAGGGGCAGTTCTACTCTGTCCTATAGGCTCGCTATGAGTCGGAGTTGACCCGAAGGTGACAGGTTTGGTTTTTTTTGGAAAGAAGCAGAATCAGGAAGGCTTAATATTTTGCTCAAGGATACAGAGTTAATTAATGTTCAACCAAGTTTCAGACCCAGATACGTCCAACTCCACCATTATGCTTCCCAATGAATCAGTGCTTACAACATCTTGACTTCCTACCAAATTCCAATTACTGGTACCAACATCATCAAGATCTATTATCAACCATGTGCAAGGCACAATGATTCAACCAGGATTTTCTGACATTTATGGACAATGGGAAAGGGATAGGGTAAGGAAGATGGCTTAGAGACAAAAAAAAGTTTATTGAATGGTTACTTTTTTCCAGGCATACTGCTATATTTTTACAAGGGTTATTTATTGTTCATTTAATATTTATAGCAACCCAATTAAGTAGGTGTGTTGTTACACTAATTTTATAAGTAAGGAACCTGAGGTTTTGGTTAATTACTTGCCTACCTCACGTAGCTAGTACTTGGTAAAGCCAGGATTTGAATGCAGTTGGTCTATCCCTTAAAACTATGCATTTAACCAAGAGACTCCATGGTAGACTGGAGGATTTGCCACAAACGCAGAGCAGAGTAAGATGAGCTGATGGCCAAACCACCGCTAAGACTAATGATACTAATCTGGACAGAAGAAAACAGGAATACATCTGGGAGGAAACAGAAGCAACAGAGATACACAAATTAGATGGCTCCTTTCCTAAATTACATACATACTTCCAAGTAAACATGGAGTGTTCCCACCTGTACACAGACAGTAAGGCAGTAGTAGATTAAAAGGTAAAGGGATACTTGGGATCTGGAAAAGATATTTTTTAGATTGTGGCTAGCATCTGTGCATGCCTTCAGATATCTGGAAATAAGCGAGTAAAAAAGGAGCAACTGATGCTGCCAAAGAGGGGGAGAGAACACTGAAAAGGTTTCAGACGAAGCCGGAGGGGTGGGACCAATGCATGAGCAGGGAGGCCAGCACAGAAAAGAAAGAAGTTACCTTTTTCTCTAAGTCAGGATGAAAGAAAAGAAGATACGTAAAAGTAAGTGCAGTCATAATTAAAGGCAGCAAAGACAATCTGTTGGCAGGTAGCAAGGGGTGGGGAAATGAGGGAGTTCTCACTCGATGACCTCAGTCTGCTAAGGAAAATAGGAGACAAGGTCATGTGCTGAGGATGAAAAGATTGGAGATTGATTGGAAGGGACAAGACTAGAGTAGCCACTCAGGTGATACATTAGGGAGTGAACATGAAATAAATGGAAGGTTTGTTAAGTAGCAGAGAGAGCAGCAGCGTTGTTATCTTGTCCAATAATGTAGTCTGAGGCTGGAATGGAGAAAGGAGGATGGTTGGGATCCAGTACGGGGCATTCGCACCGCAGTCACGGGAGAGGGAAAGCAAGCCTGACGTTGGAGGGTACTAAGCAAAAGCACCCCTGGAATGCCTGACCAGGGCATTCAGATAGAGCGGTGTCCATGCTCTGTGCTCCCATGGCAGCCTCTATTTCCACCATCACAGCTTGCATCACGAAGGGTCATGATTGCTCATTTTGTAAATCTACCCCCACTCAACTGTCAGCACGCTGAGGGCAGGGGTTGTGACTCCCTTGCTCATCCTTGTAGCTGCAGCACACAGAACAGCACCTGCCTGGCATGTAGTGAGGGACCGGTAAAGAGTTGACTGCTTGAACTTTGACCAAGCACACTGAAAGCCTTCTGGCATCTATGCTATTTTAGTTCTTGTGGAATCTTCTCATCTGAGATTTTTACCTGCTAGAGGATCCGACCCTCATGATCTGTGCATATCCTGACTCTGGCCTGCCTACTTGGTATACTTGTCCTAACCTTGCAGACTAATTACCTGATTCCAGAACTGTTATTCTTCCTTCGTTACTATTTTGCAGATATCCCTATCCCAGACCATTGTTTAAATTCACTGTATATGCTGCCACATCTGTGCCTAGCACTGACTACAAGGCAGTAACATCAGCACAATATGAGCAGAAACCATTGTGTTGAAATGTGGACAGTGTCAGGAGACAGAGATAATTAGGTCAGAGAACCAGAAGAGATGGGCTGCAGCATCTGCCATCAGTAAAGGGAATAGGAACAAAGCTCAGAAATAAGTCAAAGGCTGAGAACCAGAAGGGCAAGGAAAGAACAAGAAAAAACATAGTTGAGGGTACCGAGAGGGCAATAAATTACAAATTCCTGCGTAGCCCAAATAGTTCATCTCTGGCCCCTATGGCTTTGGGGGGGAAGGGGGCAAAGACGTGAGCACAATTCTATTTATGTCCAAAATTATAATTATTCCCATTATAATTACTACCAGGGGATCTATGGCTTTAGGGCTCTTCTAATATTTGGGATCAGAGATATGAGCCCATTCATTCAACATTTATTAAATACCTAGTGTGTATAGCTCTGGGGATATGCAGAGCATTAAGAAAGGCATAGTTGCCGCCTTCAAGAAGTTTACAGTCTTGAGAGAGAGAGGAATGTATGAAAATACCTTGGGCAAGGCACCTCCAGATGGTAAGGGAGAAGAGAAGGGGAAACTTTTCTCCCCCAGAAAGGTCAAGAAGGACTACCAGAGCAGGTGATACTAGAGTGAGTCCTATAAAATGATAGAATTCACTGGGTAGGAAACCTGTTCAGGTATAGGGAAAAGTACATCTCAAAATATGTCCCTATGAAAACGTATGTTGCATTTAGCAAACTGTGAGTATTTTAGCATTGCTGGCATATAGAGAACGTATCAGAGAATAACAGATGATACTAAAACAGTAAGCACGGACTAGACAATTAGGGCCCTTGCCAGGATAAAAACCTCTTGCCGTCGAGTCAATTCTGACTCATAGTGACCCTGAAGGACAGAGTAGAAATGTCCCATAGGGTTTCCAAGGAGCAGCTGGTGGATGTGAACTGCCAACTTTTTGGTTAGCAACTGAACACTTAACCACTGGGGCCACCAGGGCTCTACTCTGCCGTGATAAGACATTAGCTGTTTTACCCTGTGAGTGACAAGAAAAGTTTCCATAAAAGGAGAGGGTGAAGGAACAGGAAATCTGTAGTCCAGGGAATAAAGAACTCATGAGAAACGTTACACTTTTCTGCTATTAACGGGGTAAAATACAGATGAGCATAGGACTCCTGTGGTAGTTCATAAAACCAGAGTAGAGTCAATTCGTAGATTTAGAGATACAGTAAATAAGGAGGATCTTTTGTCTCATCAAGGCTCTCCAGCAATTAGATAGCGTTGTGAGGTAGTGAGTTTCCTATCTCAAGTTAAAGTAGAGGCTGCAGTTTGGCTATAGAAGGTACACTAGAAAAAGATTATGTGAGAATTAGAAAAGACAACCAGTAACACCTCTTCAAACTCAGATTGGGAGATTTTCTATTTCTTTTGTACTTTAGAATGCCAGGTGTTTATGCTCCATAAATACTGAGCAGTTAATAGTCTATAGCAAATTTCAAAATTAACTCTGACCTAATCTTTTAACAAAGCAGTTTCCAGGCCTCAGTGATTTTGTGGAAATGCATTTATAAACCAAATTCTACTGTTTAAAGAACTCCTCAAGCTTTAGAGGCTGAGATTTAAAGTTGAAAGTGTGAAAAGGGGAAGTCTCTAAATTATAGATAAAATAATTTAGTCTTCCTGAAAGTCAGTTTCCAGATGTTAAGGATATTTTAGCCCTCACTCCACAGATTATATTCAATTATATTCAAGGATTTTAAAACTGCCTTTACCCAATTAGAGTTTATAATGTGACTGTGTTCTTTAATAGAAATCTTGTTCCTCTATTCCTCTTAGTCTGATTTATCTTACTTGAATCATTTTCCATGGAGATTGAGGTCAAAAGGTATGTCGGTCTCATCATTTTTCATCTCAGAGGTGACAAGTTCTCAGAATTGTGTTTAGTTTAACAATATGTTTAATGACATACAATTATTCCTATTAAATTTTAATTATGTAAAAGTGCTCAAATAGGTAAAAAAAAAAATCTATGAATAGTGCTATTGCTATTACTTTTAAAAGCTCATTTTTTTTTGGTCAACAAAAGAGACTCTGACAAACCAGCCTTTGGTTTTTTAATGGAATCAACTCATTCTGAGAGTCTGGGAATTGGTTTTTTAATATTATTAACATTTCTCAAATCCATTTTGGTTTAATCTGGAATTGCAGCACACAAACTAAATACCAACTGAATCAGCAGAGCATCCGCAGACAAACTCTGGCATTCCTAACTAAGCCAGACCAGAATATAATACAACTAGAAAGAGTTTGTTTTCCTGTGTTGCATTTTGTAAGTCTCTCTTCTTGAAGTCTCACTCAAGAGACAGAAGTTCAGTTTCTTTGGACAGTCTCACTGCTATGTGGTCATCTCTTCATCCTTTCATTATCTGTTAGTTTTCCATCAGAAGATTTTCCTGTATCTTATCAATTGTCTACGAAGTGTTTCCCAAGCCTGGCCACTCCTCAGAAACACCTGAAAAAATAATTTTAAAAAAACAGATTTTCAGGACTCACCCAATATCTGTAATTGTTAGGAGTAAAGCCCTGAAATCTATATTTTTTTAAAATTCCCCATGGGGAACTGACATAGCAGATCCATTGACTTGTGCTGTATCCAGATCTAATCTGAAGTCCTTGATAACCGGCTGTTTTTTGGACATCTCAAATTCTGTTCAAATGGTCTCTAAAGTTGTTCTGGAGGGTCCAAATCAGAAAAATCTGTGCTATAAAGTCTCTCCTTTCTTCACTGCATTGTATTTAAATTTCTCCAGTGCTCTCCTACCACCTTGAGGGGCTCAAGTTTTGGACGTTTTCCCTATTGCTTCTCTTCAAGACCTGCAATAACCTCAAGTGCCCTCCTTCTCCATAATGACAAATAAATCTTGTTTTCCATACTTCACCATCTAAAATTTCTTTATTCACTTCAGAGTAAAACAGCCTTGAGCTTGTGTAAAAATCTTCTCCCTTCCCACATTCAAAATTTATCGGTTTTATGTTTTTTAACTGCTACCTGTCAGTTTGTTGTACTGGTGGCTTAAGAATTGCTATTATGCTGGAAGCTATGCCACCAGTATTTCAAATACCAGCAGGGTCACCTTAATGGACAGGTTTCAATGGAGCTTCCAGCCTAAGACAGACTAGGAAGAAAGGCTTGGTGATATACTTCCAAAAATTAGCCAATGAAAACCCTATGGATCACAAAATACTGTCCAAGACTTTGGCTCTCTACTTTGGACATGTTATCAGGAGGATTGATCATTGGAGAAGGACGTCATGTTTGGTAAAGTGGGGTGGGCCAGCGAAGCGAGGGAAACCCTCAATTAGATGGACTGACACAATAGTTGAAACAACAAATTCAAACATACCAAAGATTATGAAGATGATGTAGGACCAGGCAATATTTCATTCTGTTATACATGGGGATCCCATGAGTCAAGCCAACTTGATAGCAACTAACAACAAAATTTTTTAAACCAACTTTACTTAAGTACAATTTACATAAAATAAATGTATTGTTAGGTGTACTTCTCAATGAGTTTTGACAAATTTATATATCTGTGTAACTACTTCTGTACTCAAGATATGAATCATTTCCCAAATGTTCCCTGTGTTCCATCCCTGTCAATTCTCCCCAGGAAATCACTGAATTTCTTTCTGTTACTACAGATTACATTTATCTTTTCTAGAGATTCATATAAAAGTAACCATACACTATGTATGCTTTTGTGTCTAGCTTCTTTTGTTCAGCATGAAGTTCCTGAGATTCATCCACATCATTATGTCCATCAGTAGGTTGTCCGTTTTGTCACTGAGTAACATTCCATTGTATGAATATACAAAAGTTTCTTTATCTATTCTCCTGTTGATGGAAACCTGGATACTTCCAGTTTAGGGATATTGTGAATGAAGCTGCTGTAATCATGTACGTGAAAGTACTTATGAGGACCCGTAAAAACCAAACCCGTTGCCATCAAGTCAATTCCAACTCATAGCAGCCCCACAGGACACAGTAGAACTGTCCCATAGGATTCTCAAGGAGAGGCTGGTGGATTCAAACTGCCGACCTTTTGGTTAGCAGCTGTAGCTCTTAACCACCACACCACCAGGGCTCCCTTATGAGGACAATATATTTTTATTTCTCTTGAGTAAATACACAGGAAGGGAATGCTGGGTCTTATGGTAAGCTTATATTTAACATTATAAGAAACTGTCCAGCTGTCTTCCAAAGTGGTTTACCATTTCAAATTGCCAAAAGCAATGTAGGAA
Source organism: Dugong dugon (assembly GCA_030035585.1). Classification (NCBI taxonomy): domain Eukaryota; kingdom Metazoa; phylum Chordata; class Mammalia; order Sirenia; family Dugongidae; genus Dugong; species Dugong dugon. The sequence continues at coordinate 32,950,605 of CM057475.1, read as the reverse complement.
AGTTTCCGTTGCTCCACATACGCAACAAATCCTTAGTACTTGCAGGCATTTTCATTGTAGCAATTCTAGCTGTCTCTAGTGCTTACTGTGGCTTAAATTCGTACTTCTTGATGACTAATGATGTTTTATGTGTTGACTGGCCATTTGTTTATCTTCTTTTGTGAAGTATCTTTTCAAATCTTTTACCCAGTTTTTAATTGAGTTCAGTTCATGTTATTGAGTTTAAGTGTGCTTTATGTATTCTAGATATAAATCCTTTGTGATGTATATGTATTACAAAGGTTTTCTCCTGGTTAGTCGCTTGCCTTTTTTATTTTCTTAATGGTGTCATTTTAAGAGAAGAAAGAAGTTTTTTTTTTTTTTTTCCTTTTTTTTTTTTTTTTATTTTATTTAGGTGAAAGTTTACGGTGCAAATTAGTTTCTCATTCAAAAATTTATACACAAATTACTTTGTGGTATTGTTTGAGGTCCTGACAATGTATCAACACTTTCCCCCTTTCCACCCCAGGTTCCCCAAGTCCATTTGTCCAGTTTTCCTGTCCCTTCCTGCCTAAGAGAAGTTTTTAACGTAGACAAAGTTCTGTTAACTGATTTTTTTTCTTTTATAGTTTGTTTTTGTGTTACTTAAAAAAATCTTTGCCCACCACATGGCCAGGAATATTTTTCTCCTATGTTTTATTCTAAACGATTTTTAGCTTTAGCTTTTATGTTTAGGTCCATGATCCATTTTAGTTTATTATTTGTGCACTAAGGACGTAACTGATATTCTTTTTTTTTTTTTTTTTTTCCAATTTGGATAACCAATTGTTCTAAAACCTTTTTTTTTTTTTTTTTTTTAAGACCCTCTTATCTCCATTTAACTTCCTTGGTACCTTTCATGAAAATCAATTGACAATTATGTGTGGCTCTATTACTGGACTCTGTATTCTGTTCCATTGATCTATATATCGGTCCTCATGCCAATACCACACTATCTTGATTACTGAAGCTTTATAATAAGTCCTGAAATCAGGCAATATAGGTCCTCCAACTTTGTTCTTCTTTCACAAGATTGTTTTTGGTATAGCCTTAATTTTACCTCTGGTTGCCAATGTATTGTATATTACATTAAGTTCATTTATATTAGCCTTTAGTGTTTTCAGAGGATAAAATCTACAAATATGAAGATGCATAGGTAGAGACGCAGCACCCTCTTTTGAAAGGTCCTGCAGAATTATCCTTATAAAATTTACTTTTCTTTCTTGAACATAGCTAAGCCTTTCAGTAGCTTAACTGCTTACGGCTTATGTACTATGGTCCATACTGTTTCCTACATATAAAACTACTATCACATGACACTGTCACTCCTACTCATTCAAAATGAACCTCTGCATTGTAATTGTATTGTCTGTCCTTGTAATCTTCTCAAAATTCTATCTCCTCAACACTTACACATTTGAGTTTCTTTAAACCCAGCCTACCTGCTGTCAATGCTGATTTCCTTAATCTTAAAGACAGCATCTGAGGTCTGACCTTGGCAGAGCTTAGATGCAGGATAATCACCTTTTTGACATGTACAGATGCCACTGCACATTTTGATGGCATTCTCACTGTGTCAGGGCAGATCTAATTTCTGGTCTGCTCTCACCCAAAGTCTCCTTGCCTTACTGATTCATAGCTTACATTAGTACTATGAATCTGCCCGTAAATACAGTCATTATATATTTTCTTAAAGTGAACCTTATGGATGACTTGCATCCATCTCCAATTATTTTTAAAATAGAATAAAGGTTAAAAGGACAAAAGAATGGTCAACTTTGGATGCCCTATTTTAAAGGGTACATACATTCAGTTATTTCCAAAGGATGAGATGAACCAGGGGGATTATAAATTAAGAGGAGAGTGAAAAGAGAAGGAACAGGAATTCAAAGACATGAGAAGAATCTCACCTGCATGTTCTAATTCCCAGCAGCCTTTCCCACAGTCTTTTCTCAGCAGCCATGTGCTATTCTTTGCCAGGACCCTCACCCAACTGAACCTGACTCTGAAAACATATGACCCAACCAGCCCCAGCCCCAGTGTAACTGCACACGTCACCACTTTCATTTCCTTTTATAACTATATTAAACCTTACTTTCATTTCCATGTCCTTAAATATAATAAAAAGAACTAGAGGATATGCTCTTTCTTCCTGATGGCCTTGTGCATCCATCCCATAGTGCACAATGAGTACACACATTACTAAAGCCCCCAGAGGGTCTGCATGTACGACAATTAAACAAAAGCATAAATCAGGCACTGACTGCTGAATGCTTAAATAAATGCTGGAAAGTGCTACAGAGAAATCAAAGTAGCACACTTGCCCTCTGCGAGTTGACAATCTAGACAGAGGCTAAATCAAGTTCATTTCTATAACTTTTACTAATAATCAACATGGATGTATTTTACATTTTAGAATCTACCTCACTAACACAACAATCTAATTTCTTAACAAACTCGCAATATTTTAGAATCAAGAGAGTCTTTGGAAATCATCTAATTGAAATTTTTACTGACGTAAAAATTGAGAATGAGTGAATTTAAGTGGCTTGTGTAAGACTACAAATCCAATCCAAAAATCAATAGGTACTAGGAGTTATGTGTTCTTGGAGACAGTACTGTACTATTTAAGAAGACAAACTTTCAAGTTTGCTCAACGTGGATTCAAATCTCAAATCCCCTATTTAATTGATATTTAACACTTTCACCACTATCTAAACAATTTTCTCACCTTTAAAAGAGGCTAATGATACTGTTTACTTTAGGTAAATGTAAGAATTAAATGAGACGATGCCTACAGAATTCTTAGCTAAGTGATTGGCTCATTGTTAGCATTAAATAAATGTTAACTACCACCTAAAATTAACTTTCTGATTTCCAGGTCACTGCTTTTCCACTAAACCACAACGCTTCTAAATAGACTTGAAATTTTCCTGGCAAATACAGCTGATAAATGAAAGAAATGACTGTAATTCTCCCACTGGCCTCCACCATACTTTCAGTGCTAAACCAGCTTTATAAGTTGGGTACATCATTACTTAACCCCAGCATCTCAGAGTCTAGTCAAATTTTACAGTAAAATCAGATCTTCAATAATTCTGTTTCTGCTGTGTAAGTAGAACAACTTTGGTTAAATGTCAACAAATACCTATATAGGGTAGAATTTTTCAATAATAACCCAGATACATTTACTCAGTATTTCATGAATTGAATAAGTTTAGATACTTCAGTTTGTGGACCTCAGTGAATGAGCATATCCATCAGATACAAATCTCAATTACTAAGACCAGTGACTTTCTTATGTGGAACCTGAAGTCATGATCCAACAGTGATTTCTACGAGATGAGGTTTTTTATTTCTCCTTACTGCTTAAGTCTAGGCTAGGGAGAACATGAATGGTCCTCGGGTCTACTAGAATGATTTTTAGCATAAAAGTCAAAAGAAAGATTGCTTTGTGAATTTAAATCCATAGAGTAATAAGACTGAAAGAGTTTTTCACAGATTAATGCTGGTTTTCTTTTGCTGTCTTACCAAATCACTCTATACCAAAACTATTTGGTGTTGGTATACCCCAACGTTTCCCAGATCGTTTCAGAGATATTTTCTTAAGCTTAGAAGAAGCATTTCTGGAAATAAGAGTGGAAGAGGCTGTGTAAGTCCAGCTCACTATTATTACTCCCCATTGCTAACCCCTGCATTGTCTCATGATCTTGTTTTTCCCTCCCACTGCAGTCTCTATAAAAAGTTTAAGATTAACTGATGTTCCGCCTTGGAGGGTGGAAAACAAATGATAATGATCTAGGAATGAAAAACCAAACAAAGAACCTGTCTTGGGACAAGAAAACCAGGATGTTGCCACATAACCCCCAAGAAAAGATGAACTCATCTGGAATATCACTGCCTCAAGAGGAAACTAACATAAACTTCTAATACCCACAATCCTGTCCCTATAAAAGCCTTTGGCCAATCTCCAGTGGAGGATACGGGTTTTTGGAGGAATCTATTCCCCTCAGTCTCCTATATATCAATACATAATAAAACTCTTGCTGCTCACCTCACCCCTGTCTCAGAATTGGCTACTGCAGCAGGCGGCTCCAATCCATGTTATTGCGGTAACAAGAGGAGAATGTTAAATTTTTCTCTGAACGAGAATCTTTGAATTAGGAGTACTTTCTGAGAGCCAATATAAAACGTTACTTCAGTAAAAAGCAATGGAATCAATAAATTTGAGATTTATATATAAACATTAATGCCAATTAAATTACAGAGAAAAAATTTCCCAAACCACAGAGGGAAAAAATGAAATAATTACCTGCAACTATGTTCTTGTTGTATGCTATCGAGTAGATTCCAACTCATAATGACCCTACAGGACAGAGTAGAACTGCCTCAAAGGGTTTCCAAGGCTGTAATCTTTACAGAAGCAGATCACCAGATCTTTTCTCCCACAGAGCCACTGGGTGAGTTTGAACTGCCAACCTTTTGGTTAGCAGCTAAACACTTAACCATTGTGCCACCAGGACTCCTTACCTGCAACTATAAAAATAAAAAAGCAAAACCTTGCCTTGATTTTCTGGACATTTACAGATAAAATTATTTTTATTTATAAGAGTTCTGTATTAATTGCTTGTCTTTTTCGTTTCACTCCACATACTCAGAAGAACAAATTTGTTGAAAGAATGTATCACAATAAAAAATATTATAATAATTTTGGGTGCATTTCATTATTTGTATTATATATGAAATGAAATGCAATTTCACCAAGTTCCATCTAGAATCTTCCAGACAAGAGTAGTTTCTATATCAACCCCCTGCTATTAGCAAAATAGTAACATGTATGGAGATTTCTGCCTTGTAGAGTCTGAAAAATTATTGTTGTATTTTCAGGGATAGTTACTAATAATATACTTCAAACTGCCTATGTGCACTTCTATGTTCTATTCTAAATAACACAGGGGACAGAGGAAGTACCTACTTCTAGCACTTCCTCTATCAAGCTGTTTCAGTTGATAAAAAAATTTTTCTTGATTACTTTCACTGTAAATGGTCTTATATGTTAAATAACACACACCTAGAATGCAAAACAGCAGTCTTTATGAATGTTGTCAAGGTCTTAAAAGCTATTGTGGTGTGACTCATTCCCGATCATAACAGCTCATAAAGTTAATGAATAAACACAAACATTTTTTGCAAAGGAATGACATCAAGCCACGTGCATATGAGAAAGTCTGTGCCTAGAAATGAAAGCTGGGTAACTGTTTTCATTAGTCATTTATTGTTATTAAAGACAAAATCAATAACAAATGTATTGTCAACTAAAAGGCAATTCAATGCAATTTCATGAGGGATTTCCTTTTCATGGTTTTTTATCCCTTCCCATCAAATTATAATTAAAAAAAAAAAAAATACATGATCTGCCCAAAGGCAAGACAAATATATAGCCTGAGATCATGGCAGCCTTTCAAAGACACTGAATGAATTCAACTCTTCACAGCTGGAAAATTGTCATATTAAAAATACTATTTCCTTCAAACCATGAGGCAGTTTATAGGGCAGCAGATTACTGACATGCCCCCAAACTGGCAATGCCTGGGCTTCTGTTTTCAAACAACTTTAGAATGCTTACCAGAGTGTGATGACTATTTGGAGTCTGGTTTTACGCCTGTTGGAAATCACTGACACAGAGGCAATTGTTGTTCTCTTGATTTACTTGTATTATTACTGGCTGTGTCCAAAGAGCTAAAAGTGAAGTCATTCAGCCAACTATCAGTCAGCTGGCAATGATTTCAGTTCACGTGAGCTTTCCGCAAACAGGTCAGGGTGTTATTTACAAAGTATAGCATATTTCCCACCAGCATTCTTATACTAAAAAGTCGTGCGTCTCCATTGTCCATTTTCATGTTAAGCTATTGTAAGCGTAAACACAAGTCAAAAAGAAATCATTGTCCCTGGTTTAAAGGTGGAGTTTTCCCGCATCTTTTCTTAGAGCATCTACTTTAGAAAACTTGTAAATTCTTTCTCCACCTCTTCTGAATGTAGATAAATACTTTTAAAAGACTTGCCAGTTGTACAACCCAGGAACGTTTCCTCAAGCCCCTGGAAGCCATCGCAGAAATGTAATCATGAGAAAGATGGCCCCGCTGCCTCCCACTTTCCGTGGGAGGATAGGAGCCTAACATCCACTTGCGCCTTGTTTCAAATTGCAAAACTACCTTCATTGTAAAAATACGAGTTTATTTTTGCTTTGGATAAAGACAATTAGCAAATACCGGAGCCTATCCCAACTACCAGGTGAATCTGTCAGTTCTACTCTGCCCTGTGGAGCCCTGGTAGCGCAGTGGTTAAGAGCTCCGCTGCTCACCAAAAGGTCGGCAGTTTGAATTCCCCAGCAGCTCCTTGGAAACCCTATAGGGCAGTTCTACTCTGTCCTATAGGGTCCCTATGAGTCAGACCCAACCTGATGGCAATGGGTTTTAACGGGTATATGTGACAAATGGTGCTGTTAAGTCCTCTTGGTTGAGGACTAGTTATCATCTATCTTGAGATATGAAGTGAGTTCCATCTGCTTGGCTGTATAAAGGGTCAAATTTCTTTTATGTTTTTCTAATCTCTTTAGCAGATTGCCTGTGATGCATCACATTCTGGTTTAATGTTTATTCTGAAAAAAAAAAGTTTTATCTTCTTGTTTTGTGCAGAGGTTTTGAGGGTTGAGGTAGTTTTGTTTTGTTTTGTTTTGTTTCACTGTAATTATATTTTACCAACACTATCCAAAATATAAATGCTCAGGAAAGATGTACCAACAAGAAGTCATCTTAATGTAAATAGCATTTTTTAAACAGAACAATATGTTAATATATCAATTCGAACTATAAAACTTCACAGGCTTTATAATGACATGCACCAGGGTTCTGCTCAATTTCCATGCCAACAGTCCAGACCCTCAGAGGGATCCTCAGAGATCAATACTTTTAACTATTTCTGTCTTTATTTCTGGTGAAAAGAAAAAAAAAAAAAAACAGAGTTGCCATCAAGTCTACTCCAACTCATGGTGACCCCATTTATGCCACAGTAGAACTGTGTTCCATAGGGCTTTCGATGAATGATTTTTCAGAAGTAAATCACCAGGCTTTTCTTCCAAGGTGTCTCTGTTAGACTTCCACCACCAACCTCTCCAATCTTCCGATTATCAGCTGATTATTTGCACCACGCAGTAATTACCTCCAAAACACTAATTAACATGCTTATTTCTCCATTTCCTTATTTACTTTCACCAAACTTTACTATCTATACTAAAAAATGAGGATTTATCTCTTATGCTACCTCTTCCTTCTACCTTTCAACTTTTGAGATACAAAATTTTCTGTTCTTCTGTTGTTTGCCTTAGTAAAGTTGACTATACCTAAAATTCTATTTATTTTGCTATCAGATTTAAACAATAGCTCAGCTGTCATTTTTTCTTTTCACCTCTCTTCCTCCCCATTTTGATCTCCCAATCTCTGTCCGTTATTTTTATATTGTTAACTTAATAGCACATACATTTTATTTTGTAAATAAATTACATCATCCATGTTTTGACCATAGGTTGATTGCAAAGTTGAAAACTAACAGACATTATATTGACATGGCTATACAAAATTGATCCCTTCAGGATAGATTAGGCTAATTATTCTCAGAAACTGTAGCATAACTGGCTTTGTTTCCTCAATAAGTCTGTTACCTGAGTGACAACGCTAACTGGGCTCTCTGTAATAGGCGGGGTTTGTTGCCAGGAGTCTAGCTTTAAAAGAAGCAGGAAACTAGCTAGTAGACTGTCCCCTACCACCCCAAGTGTCAAAATAAGAAACACTTTACTCTGCAATGCCAACATCCACCCTAAGGTTGTTCTTTCAATGTCTTTAGAACAGTAGTTCTCAATGTGTGGTCACCAGATGACCAGCAGCAGTATCACCTGGGCACTTGTTAGAGGGGGAAATTCTTGTTGCCCACTCCAAAACTACTGAACTGGAAACTGGGGGTGAGGCCCTGCAATCTGCGTTTCAGCAAGCCTCCAGGTGATTCGGATGCAGGCTAAGATGTGAGAGCTGCTGCTTCTGAGAAGAGCCCTCTAGGGTTTTGCGTTGAGGTAAATTCCAAAGAGCGTGCAGAAATCTGGAAAAGGGATAGGTGCTGTTATGCACAGCTGTTCCATTAGCTACACCTTTAATTACTCCCACTTCCTTTTTTTGTGCCCCACCTCTCACTGTTGCCTATTGAACCAGATTACCCAAAATTTGGATCTCTGCAGGGTTTCAGAATCAACTTGATGGCAATGGGTTTGGTTTTTTGTTTTTTGTTTTTTTCATGGGGCTTCTTACAAAGCTGGGCTGGGAAATGCTTAACAACAATCTAATGAAAAACAAAACAGAGACAACCTGATTTGTATTCCCAGTATGGCCTGTTTCAAGCAACCAACACGACATCATTGAACTCCTGGTTGGGAAGAGATGAGCACAATCAGTTCTTAAAGGCCAGAGAGAGCACTCAGCACCAGGGAAAAAACAGATTCTCACACAACACCCTTCTGCATGTTTTCAGCTCTGTTTCATCCACCAACAAGCCTCCGTAAGCTTTTCTTTCTCTTTTTAATTGCGGTAAATATATACGTAACAAAACATTTGCCATTTCAACCTTCTTCATGAGTAGAATTCAGTGCCATTAATGACATTTATCAGGTTGTTCAACCATCACCATTACCTGTTTCCAAATTTTCCCACCACTTTTAACAGAAGCTCAGTGTTCCCTAAGCAGTGAGTCCCCTTTTTCCCCTCCCTCCCGCCCATCCCTGGTAACCACTAATAAAATTTGGTATCCATACACTTCTCTATGGAGTCTATTGACTTCTCTTCCAACTGTTGAACCTTTTATACTTCCTTACTAACATTCCACTGGGGTTTTAAATGTATGTGTTCATCCATCACCCTAAAGCAGAAATGTAAAGATATCTTAATATCTACATTTTATGACCCATTGCACTGGGTAAAGAAGATAAAGTGGCCCACTCAACAATATGTTGTTGAGGATACTCCTTATATTTACAAATAGGCAGTAAAGCCACCCTGGGAACCTGAGCAGTGCCCTGTTGGTTATTTATTCAGCTATTCCTTGAACATTTGTTGAACCCCTCCTACATGCCAAGAACAATTGTAAGTGTTAGGGATGCGAAAATGACCAAAAAAGACTAAAATTACAGTGCTCTACTATTTATCCTGGGGACGCTGGAATCACGAACTATGAGGGCCTACCTGGAATGGGAAAATCACGGAAGGACAGCTAAGAGGAGTGTGGTGACTTGGAGAAAGACTGACTCAAAATTGTTTTCTTCCTGACAAAATGTGTTAAGGAAAAATTTATGGGACTACTTTTAAACCTGTAAATCACACACCTTGCAAACAAAGTATATAGTGGATATATATTACATGTGATCTCTGGTAAGATTCATCTCTCAGTCATGGAGCTTCCATTGATACACCAGATACAGTCATTATTCAGTTACCCAGAATGCAGCAGAACAGAATCCTCTAAAAAAGATGAGTCTTCAAACAACCACAAAAATCCTTCACTCCCCTAGGAAGTCTCCAGCAAAGTAGTTCAGGTTTCCTGACTTCCTCATCATGCCAACAGGAAACTCATTACTAGACAAGCCTACTTCTCGCCTCTAGAGGGCAGTAAGTGTCACCTTAGTGAGGACTGTTGAGTTGGAGGAGACACAGCCTAGCTGCAGATCCTGACTCAGATACCAGGCTCCAGCACACTCACAACCTCTCTAAGCCGAAGTTTCCTCATCTGTAAAATTAATCTGATAATAGTACTTCAGAAACTCACTGGAAGAGTTGAATGAAATAATACAAATAAAGGTGAGTGTCTTAGTTATCTAGTGCTGCTATAACAGAAATACCACAAGTGGGTGGCTTTAACGGACAGAAATTTATTTTCTCACAGTTTGTTGTTGTTGCTAGGTGTCATTGCATCAGTTCCGACTCATAGTGACCCTGTGTAAAACAGAATGAAACTCTGCCCAGTCCTGCACCATCCTCACCATCGTTGTTACGCTTGAGCCTATTGTTGCAGCCACTGTGTCACAGTTAAGAAGACTAGAAGTCCAAATTCATGGCACTGTCTCTAGGCAAAGACTCACTCTCTGTGTCCACTTTAAGGGAAGCTCCTTGTCTTTTTTCGGCTTCTATTCCTCGGCTCCTTGGTGATCTTCATGTGCTATGGCATCTATCTTCCCCAATCACTACTTGCTTGCATGTTTGCTTGCTCAATCTGCTCTTTTATATCTCAAAAGAAATTGACTTAAAACACACCCTCCACTAATACTACCTCATTAAGATAACAAAGACAACCCATTCCCACAGTGGATTATAACCACAGGTATAAGGGTTAGGATTTATAGCACATATTTTGGGAGGACATAATTCAATTCATAACAGTGAGGTACATAGTAAATGCTTATTAAATGCTTGTTATACATATTGTTTTTGTTATCATCTATTTTGCTGAATTGCACCACAGGATATGCTGTTTTTGATCAATTTCACTTTAATACTGGTGAATTGTGGTAATTTACAACTTCTTCTCTTTTTCTTTTTTTTTGTTACAAGAAGAGTCATGTGTCACCTCTCAAAATTCTCGCGTTAATAATGAGGAGAGTATTTTCTTCCAGAATATTATTCTATTCTATTCAGTCCCCTCCACTTGAGACCACACACTATGAGATTTCCCACACCAGCTGAAGAGTCATAAACTGGCCTTGCCTATTTGTATCCTCTTCAGCCACAGCATTCATTCTCAATAGAAGCAAACAGTTCTTCAGGATAAAAAAAAAAAAAAAAAAAAAAAACTTTTTTATGTATAAGGCACAGATAAACACATGAAGCACACAAGCATATATACAGCATATTTGTGGTATTAAAATTTCATGAGAAATGGTTAGGAAAAAACATTCTAAAATAGGCTAATTAGGAAGAAAATAATGGTAGAAAGTTTGAGAAAGACTGAGATGGAGAAAAATATCTGCAGTTCCCGACTTACAAAGAGGTAAATTGATCATAACTTGGAATTTTTAAGGAAAAAAATATCATATGGTCACTAGGCTCCCAAATTACTCAACAGAATCCTACAGTATTCCATAATGCATTTGAATTCTTACCAGGGCAGGCCAGGAAAGGACATTTCCCTGCCTTCTACAGGGGCTGCTGAAAAAGACAAAAGTCCCTGTAGAGCCTGTAGGAAGAGGGGACTCTACCCATACTGGTAAGAAAACCACAAGAATATAATTTGTTAATTCAGACCTTAACTGAGAGAGGGGGGAAATAGCATACCAACCAGGAAAGCGTAGAGTATACTGTGATAACATATTATTCCAATTTTTCAGTGGCTGACAACAACGAGGATTTATTTCTGGTTCATACAATATGTCATTGTAGATAGGCTGTGACTCTGCCTCAGGCCATCTTCAGTCTGGGATCCAGGCTGTTGGAGCAGCCTCCTGCTGGAATAGTTAACGGTTATAGCAGAGGGAACAGAACTTGGGATCATGTGCTGGGTCTTAAACCTTTTGCCCAGATGTGACACATGTCACCTCTATTCATATTTAATTGGCCAGAGTAAGTCACATGGCCAAGCCTAATGACATTAGGATGGGGAAGTATAATTCTTCCCCAGGGAAGGAGAGGAAATAGTGATGAGTAATCATCCAGTCTACCACACTTGGATTAAGTGGACTGATATCCTCAGGGAGATCTTGTTTGACTGTGTACACTGTATTTTCTATATAAATCACCTCTTTTTAACATTACAACAATCTTATGAGATAAGTAAAGCAGCAGTCATAATATACATTTACATTTAAAGACCACCACCCATCTGTCAGTTTGTTGTACTACGGTGACTTTTGTGTTGCTGTTACGCTGGAAGCTATGCCACCAGAATTTCAAATACCAGCAAGGTTACCCCTAATGGACAGGTTTCAGTGGAGCTTCCAGATTTAGACAGACTAGAAAGAAAAGCCTGGCAATCTACTTCTGAAAAATTAGCCAGTGAAAACCTTATGGATCACAACAAAATATTGTCTGCTATAGTGCTGGAAGATGAGCCCCCTAGGTTGGAAGGCAATACACAATAGCCACAACAATGATCTCAAGCATACCAATGATTGTGAAGATGGTGCAGGACCCAGCAACGCTTCATTCTGTTGAACATGAGGTTGCCATGAGTCAGAGCCAACTCGACAACAACTAACACCAACAACACTTAAATAACTGAAAACAAGTGAACTCAGTGTTTGTAGAATTTACTATCAGTTAGAGTTAGGTAAAAATGGCCTAACTTCCTTTAGGTGGTACTGAGCTTCCGTCATTGGGAGGAGTCAAAAGAATATGGACAACTATTTTGTGCAGATGCTGAAGAGGAGTTTCAAAAAATCTGAGAGTGACTACAAGATAACCTTTAATATCCCTTTTATCCAGGAGATTCAATGATTCTGCAAGTCATTCAAGTTCCCACAGCTATGAAGGAGATCAAAAAAAAAAAAAAAAAAAAAAATTCCCATCGAGTCCACTCCGATTCATAGTGACTCTACAGGACAGAGTAGAACTGCCCATAGGGTTAGCAGCCAGTCTCAACCACTGCATCACCAGTGCTCATGAAGCAACTAGCCAGTGGCAAATTGTCTCTCTCCTCCAAATGAACATGTATACAGAAAGGTGAAAACAAATCTCAATGTAATTTAGTGATCTGACATTCAGGTCCCATTGCTCTGGTATGTAAATACTGGAAAAAGTTCTGTCACATCTCACTTATTAATCAGTACGCACCAAATGTCTGTTGTTGGTTTAGTGACTAAAATGGTTATGAATTATTGCTATGTATTATCAAATTTTCCAAGTACTCTGGGTTTGCTGCACTGATGTGGTTCTGAAAAAAATACAGGCATATTGGCACTGGCAAGTCTGTCAGTACCCCAGACACAAATATTCTCCTGGGTTGCATGATAAATAAACAAATGTTCTACTGGAGAGCACAAAACAAGTAGTATTCTATGACATTACATAAAGCAAAGATTGTCCTTGAACAGCTGAGCTGAACTGAGGTCTTTTATTTTAAAAATATTTTAAGAACCTCCTTATAGAGAAACTATTCACTTACTGATGACTCTCCTTCCCATAAGCTTTAAAGCTTTATTATCACTGATTCTACAGTGTTGTAATTCTAGTATGATTATTTGACGTAGCGACCTGAATTTTTACCCTCTGCCAAAAGAAAACATAATATTAGCATAAAAATAAAAAATAAACTTAAATTTAGTATTTAAAGCACTTATACTAAAAAAAAAATCCACCATTTTCACCTAAACTCGTTGCCACTGAGTCGATTCAGACTCATAGCAACCCTATGGGAGAGAGTATAACTGCCCCATAGGGTTTCCAAGGAGCAGCTGGTGGATTTGAACTGCCAGCCTTTCGGTTAGCAGCCAAGCTCTTGACCACTGCACCACCAGGGCTCCTATAATCATTCCCAATTATCAGACCTAAGTCAGCATAAAAAATACAAAAAAATCTTGTATATCTGCTTATCATAAATGAGTTCATCATTTGTTGTTCATTTCAGTATTAGGAGCCAAACACTGAATTTTTTTTTTTTTTAATTAAAATAGCATTCTCATCTTCCAGCAAAAAACAAAGACTCAGCATTTCAGAAAGTCGAGATCCGACATCTGATCAAGAGATGTAGACTCAGCCCATCTAGGGGCCACTTATGACAACAGTGTTGCAGATGAAATTCTTTTCAAGCTGGTCCTTAGCCAGTGACTCAGTATATCATCTTTTTCAAACCCAATTGTATGTGAGGTCAACCATTTAAAACTGACTTGGGTTTCGGTTCTTAGGAAGTCAGACATCATGAATGATACCCATCTGAGCAGACTCTTCTGCACTATGTCTCTGTCAATAATTCCCCCAGTAATTCACCCTGAGTTGTCTTCCAATGACAAGAACTTTGACCTGACTCTGGACACAGTTTGGATATGGCCAGTATCAACACCTTCCTCAGAAAAGCTCAAGTGCTACTGTAAAAGTATAACTAATTAGAAAGCATAAATATATATCATTTTGCTTCACTTGGTTTGCTCCCAAGAAAACAGTTCTGAATCCCAGAGTGGTGTTTTTCCTAATATATTAACTACTGAGGTGTACAGAGCCAGAAGAGGTGCCTCTATGCTCAGACCCAGAGGTCTAAAAAAAATTATCATTGAAATCAATCCTCCTTCAGCAGGATCAATGGGTGATTTTTCTGATATGGTTTGAAATTCCATTTTATTGTATTTGATACATCCAAGCTCAAATAAAAAGAGGTGGATGAGTACACGATTCATGTATTTTAAGGAACGTTTCAGATTTTTTAAAAAGGCTTAGGTGACTCAGAGGTCCTCCTTTCAAAGACAGCTTTAAAAAGGGGGGGGAGGGGGGGGAAGAAAAATGAAGCCAATTTTGCTGAAAAAAATATTCCATATTTAATGCTTTTAAAAGTATTGAACCCTTAATCACAAAGTATGTGTTCATAGGTACTGTTTCAGATTATTTTCAGGGTTGGTCATTTCCACAACCAGTTTTTCTTGTTCTTTCCACTGATTATATCATGTAAGTATGTCGCTTTGAGACGACCTTCCCTAGTCTGTTGTGTTGGAGAATACAAATTAAGGCTGCAGCTTCCCCCAAGAAGTTAATAAAAATTTATGAATATTGTTCACTGGTCTTTACCATTATTAATTCTGCTTTAATAAAAATTACTTGTATTTTTTTTTTTTACAGAATTCAGGATAGGATCCAATCAATAAAATATATACTTTTCTGCACAACTGAAGAATTAGAAAAAATTACAGATGGCACCTAACAAGTAGCACTAAATTCTACTAAATGTGTAGAATTCCCCATAATAACTATTCTGAACTTGATATGCCACAGTAATCTCAGGAACATTCATTGAGCATACAATTATTGTATTTTTCAAAATTATTTACTTATTTTACAATGTTATAAAGGGTTCTGAGAGACCACATTGTTAATGTTATTTGAAGTCTATAAAAATCATGGAAATATACTCACCTGAAATTATTAAGGGTTGTTTTGTCCTGAAGCATCAGAGTTCAAATCTGAATGTGTACATGCATACACATATATGTGCACGTGTGTGTGTGTGTGTGAGTGTGATGCCATGTAAACAGCTAGTTTCTGACTTATGATGGGGTTCCTTCTGACAACTCCATCATAAGCTGGTTCTGACATAAGTGGAATACCTCATTTTTTTTGGTTTTCGTTATTATTGTCTTTTATTATCTGTATCTTTATAAATCATAACAGTGAACAACTGCAAGTGAACATGTGAGAATGATAACATCAGCAATTATGTGCTACAGCATTTTATGTAGTACATATTACTAACGATAAGACGTACAAAAACAAAACACAGTCCAGTAAGTGTGGTTCGTTGTAACTTGAATACATCCTAAATCAGGGACTAACTATATTGACCATCTAACCATAGTCATGGCACTGCCCTAAGGACAGGGGATTCAGAGATGAATACAACACAGTCCCTGTCCTTGAGGAACTTAAAGTCTGGAGTAGGTGAGTAGAGGAGCACCAGGTAAGATGATCCCTGAGTGCAATGGAGTCTTCCAACCTTGGAGGGTCAAGGATGGCTTCCCGGGGGAGTCCATGCCAAAGACAGAGGGAATAGAGTGCACAAAGGTCTGAAATTGGAGTCGATTCTGACTCACGGTGATCCTATAGGACAGACTAGAACTGCCTCCATAGGGTTTCCAAGGAGCAACTGGTGGATTCAAACTGCCGACCTTTCGGTTAGCAGCCAAGCTCTTAACCACTACGCCACCAAGGCTCCATGACACTGAGTATTAAAGTCAAATTTGCAGTTCATAAAATATGATGAATAGTTGGACATAACAAGTGATTTATATTTTATTTTCAAAAACCTAGATGATGCTCAGAGAATCAGATTTATAAAATATCAAGACTAAAAGAAACAATAATGTATAATCCCCATCTTTACAACAGACTTATTCCTATTTAACATTTTCAAAAACTGGCCACAGGTAATAACACTAAGAAAACTCTCCAAAAACAGAACTTACACAAGGCACGTTAGCTAATCACAACACAATAAAATGACTTAAAAAAAAAAAAAAACCTTAAAAATTGAGAGTTCCTTATGTCAAAAACTATGTATTTCTATTAATGCAGCAAAGTTCACTTTATATGATTAATATTTTTTTAAAAAGGCTTTTTTAAAGTAAGCATTTGATTTAAGATAAATAACAGTACAAACAAAGAATAGTCTAAAAGGGGAAGCAAAGACATTTGTATTATTTAAAACAGCAGTTAATTTGAAAAATATAATAAAAAATACCTAATTTTTCAAACTGAAGAGATGTTCCCCCTTTACTTGGATTTATATTTTAAAAAAAAAAGTGCATCATGTGCTCTTGTGCTTCTGTGCTTTGCTTTTTCCTCTGCCTGGAGCCCCTTCTCTCACCTTTTATACTGGGCGAACACCCACTACCTTTTTATCTCTCCTCAATCATTGTCTTCAGCGTAGAGTCTCCCCTGACATTTCTTCAGGCTCTCACTTGACAGGACACATTTGTTTTGGTGCACTGTAAATATATTCAGTGCATATGTGTTGCATGCATCAACCAGATTTTTGAAATTAGGAAGCATTATAGTTTTGGGCACATATGAAATATTTTGGAAAAATCATCTTCTACATGATTTCATTAAAAAAATCAGACACAAAGCAAGTGATGTTGCATCGGGCTATCAACACAATTCCATTGGACAAAAATAACTAAAAAATATACTACTGTTGTAAATGGAGCTTTTGTATTGTATTTTGTGACTGTTTATTGCTCATATATAAGAATGTCCTATTTGTAAATCTTTTTTATTGGCACTACTTGATTTAGATGGTTCTCTTGGGATTTCTACTTACATAATTATATTTCAAAATTCTATATCAGTTTTTAATTTTTCCTCTCCCTACAGGTTAGCAGCCACTCTTTCATATTTTCATATTTTTTTCATATTAGATACACATATTTCTGTGATTACTGGTACAAAGGAACAGAAGCAGAACATCCTAGGGAAAAGCAGGCTACAGCAGTAAGTCTTCCTGAGTTTAAATCCCAGCTCTGGTACATCCTTGCTGAGTGACCTGGGAAAAACTACTCAATCTTTCTGTGCCTCAATTTCTCACTGTCAAAATGTTGCTAATGATAATACCTACCTCAACAAGTTGTTTTAAGTTTGAAATGGGTGAATATCTGCAAAGTGCTTAGAAATGGGCTTGGTGTCATATAACTGTTTGTTATATTATTAAATAAAATAAGCATAACAGAGAGCAAAGAAAGGATCAAAATACTGATAGGTATTTAACATCTTTGTTCACCTTTCATTCAAAATACATTTAGTCAATGCTGTTTTCACCTCTTTTAGGCTTTATGAAATTTACTTTCTCTGTAACGTTTTAACAGTGTGACCTTGGACAGGTTATGTAACATCTATACATCTCAGTTTCTTCTTCTGTAAAATAAGGATAATAAAAGTACACGTATCATAGAATTATTATTCATAAAAAATTATACTGGTAAAATGCTTAACAAAGTACTTATCACATAATAAGAACTCAATACGTCTTAAGTAATATTAATACCCTAATTCAGGCCCTGGATATGGGATAAATGTAATGTTTCATGTTAGTGATGAACAGATGGATTATCCAGGAAATGGTATAAGGGCAATGGTCATGTAGTAATGAAATGTAATTAGATTCTTTCATTATACCTATACCAAAATAAATGTAAATGTAAGAATTAAATCATGAATCCACTAGTGGGAAATGTATGCCAATTTTTTTTTTTTTTTAAATCACACCAAGGCACAAATCTAATAGAAAAGACTAATTTTTTTCTGTAATGATGTATATTTTAGACATTGAGGGCCATGTATAATCTATTACGCCTACTCAACTGTGTTGCTGTAACAGCAAAGCAGACATAGATAATATATAAACGAGCAGGCATAGCTATGGCCAACAAAATTCTATTTGCAAAAACGGGTGCAGGCCATATTTGGCTCAAGGGCCATAGTTTGCCAGCCTCTGATCTATTTTATCCCAATGACCTAACCAATACCTACATAAAACCCAGTAGAAACCATGCTGGCTTACCAAGTTAGTCTTATTATCTTGATTCTAGACACTACAGAAAACCACGAAGAAAAAAATAATGTGTTCTCTACCTTAAAGAAATCTGTAACCTAGTCAAGTGGTTCCAGATAAAGAACTCTATAAACAGTTACAAAGAAGTAACACAAGATGTGTTTGTTAAAGTATAGTTGGTATGTAGTCAACTCAAGTTATTCAAATTTTACAGAAAATTATATGAAATTCAACTGAAAATTTTTTCAGACTAATAGTAATTCTATCTGTGGTTCATATTCCATAGTCACTGTTCATCTTTCTTCAAGAATATGAAGGAATTTGAAGATTTAATGTTCTTTAATAAATTGAGTCAACCATTCATGTAAAATATGATACATTTTAAACCATGTTCTTTAGAATTTTAAGAGATTCAGACATGGAAATATCCTCTTCTGGATGTTCTTTGCCAAATATCTCAAAACTACAAGGCAGCTCCATAATCCAATTTGTTCATGCTTTTCTCATCCTATAATCAGACACTGCCTTTCATTTCTTCTGCTTTAACAAATTAGATCTAAATTGATTTTCTAAAATATAAGCCTGAGTTATCCCTCAATTAACTTGTTAAATTAAATATCAACTGTTCCATCAAGGAATTCTCTCCTAGTCAACAATTAAGTTTTACAAGCATTATTCTGTCTGTTCATTCTGGCATGCCAAATATAACAATTTAGGCATCAAACTTTTATACGCTGTTTGTTAATCTGTAGTGTAATCCAACTTGAGAATATAGAGTTTTGTCCAGTGGAAAGAAAGATTCTCCATGATGCACACTTGAGAAATAGCAAAATCATGCTCTGCTATGAGGCTTCCATTAACCATCTCAAGCTCTTTGAACCGTCTCATTCTGTCCTGCTATGAAGGTGTAGTTTAATATACACTCTGATTCCCACAGAGGGTTCTATTTTGTCCCACCCTAGAATACAGGAGGTTACTGACTTGTTTCTCTCTATATGTGCTTCCCTATATTCCTGCCACACTGGGCTTCTTCATTTGCTTGGACCCCAAACTCAGGTCTGGCTCAGGTCTTCGCATTTGCTATTCTCCTCTGCATGGAAAACTGTATCTGGATTCTTTTTATTAATGAATCTTTTGTACTCTTCAGGTCTTAGCTCATCTTTAGTTCCTCAAAGTAACTTTTCCAGATTACTTAATTTAAAGCTATCACACATACACACACATACATACACCTTAATCAGTCTCAGATCATCCAATTTCATTTTCATTACCAATATCTGAAATTATTCTGTTTGGTTGCATATGTATTTGTCTATTTTCTGACTCCCTTTCCCAGAATGTGAGCTCCATGAGATCAGTTACCATAAAGTCAATTGTAACTCATGATGACCCCATGTGTGTCAGAGTATAACTGTGCTCCATAGGGCTTTCAATGGCTAATTTTTTGGAAGTAGATCTCCAGGACTTTCTTCCAAGGAACCTCTTGGTGGATGAAATCAAACCACCAACGATTTGGTTCGTAGCTGAGTACCTTAACCATTTGCACCACCCAGAGACTCCAAGCTCCATGAGAGCAGGGTCATATTCTTTTTCTTTGCTACGTCTCCAGCTCCTAAAATAAGGTCTGGTATATAGCAGGCCCTCACTAGTACGATAATAGAAAGAAAGAAGGAGGGAAAAAGGGAAAAGAAAAGAAAGGAAGATAAGAAGGAAGAAAAAGAAGGTAAACTGATAGACAAATAGGGAATGGGGTCAGTCCACCTTCGTCTAGAATTGCCAGTGTCACATGAACTCTCAAAATCCCTTCCCTACCCTGTCTACTTCTGTAGGGTAAAAACCCACTTTAAGTTTTAGAGTCTGTTCCCCTTAGGAAAGACTCCTGTACTGTCTAAAGAGACTAGTATGTCAGGGCTGCTGTTTGCTTTACTTCTGAGTTAAGACTCGTGTGTGTGTGTGTGTGTGTGTGTGTGTGTGTGTGTGTGTGTGTGTGTGTCTGCCCGTCTGTCTTTAGGCTCTTACTATGCAACCATTCATCAAGGTACCGCTGATCTCAATGTTTTCTCAGCCCTCTTATTGATTGCTTTTTCTTACTTGAGTCCCTGAGCCCATGATTTTTTCTCAATGTCCCTGCATAATATAAAATTTGATTCAAATAATCTATTTTTATTTCAAATTTTGAGCAAAACAACAAATTGCCTAAATTATTTTTATCATATTTCCATCAGTCATATTTTGGCATTGTGGCACCCAGAATTTCTTTCTATTAACTTGCTCTCTAAATATGTACTAAACTAAGGAAAGCAAATTTTAGAAAATACCTCCCAAAATTTAGTCTACCCTTGACCACATTGTTCCTTTGATGCCTGCAACACTTTTTAAAGTATATTATAATCAGATAGATTTAATTTCAGTGTTTAATAGGAAAAAGCATCATAGGAGTGTCTAATATTAGTGGAAAGCTTAAATAAATTATGGAACATCTATTGAATGAAACCCTATGCAGCTAATAAATTTAATCCTCAGAAGAAACATGCTATATGAAAAATATTTGTCCTAATCTGTAGATCAGAAAATTAAAACAAACAGTAGATCTCCATTATAGTCAAAACTACATAAAATTATCGTGCATGTGATGTAAGAAAGGACTATAACCACCATCAGAGAACATGATAAAACTGATGCATTTGATTGATGGACTTAGGGATGGTTTTTCTTTCTTTTGTTTTAGTCTTTGGTTAATGTTATAATTAATAATGTTGTTGTCATTAATTGCCATTGAGTCAGTTCTGACTCATGGCAACCCCATGTGTGCACAGTAGAACAGCTCCATAGGATTTTCAAGGCTGTGACCTTTCGGTAGATTGCCAGGCCTGTTTTCCGAGGCATCTGGGTGGTTTTGAACCCCCAACCTTTCTGTTGATTGTCAAGTGCTTAACTGTTTGTACCACCCAGGAATAGGCCTATAATTAATAATAATGGAGTAAAATTATAATTATGCCCTAAAGAAAGTAAATATGCATCTAAAGTAATTTCCATGTACCAGGTTGCACATCAAAAAGTTTTAATGTCGACCACCAAACTGAAGTCGTTTGTGTTTCAGAAGTGACAAGAGAAAACTTTAGATGGAAGGAAAGAGGAAAGCTTCTGGAGGGAAGAGCCTTCAAGCTAGTCCTTGAGAGATGGAGATGATCTCAGCTGATAATGTTGCGAATGAAAGGATGGCCAGAGCGTGAATGCAATTGTAGCCCTTATTGTCACAGATTCTTATTAAATGATTAGCAGGTACAATTGGTTAACTTTAATAACTGTTTCCTGCTGCAAGTGCAACATTTCAGGTATCTATGAAACTCCTTTCTGGCAAAAATACACCAGTAAAAGCTGGCTGCTTTCAAAACTAGTATCAGCTTTTCTTGAAACATATTTTGCAGAATTCTGGTTCCAGGACACGCACACCCACCCACCCCCATCAGAGATTAACTGTCTTGAGATCTGCCTGATGAAGTTATTATGGAGGATTAGCAGTCCCTGAGATCTGCACAATGAAATCAACACTTCTAATCTTATTTCACCAGAAAAGCCTTTAGGTTAATAGGTGATACCTATTAACATCTTGTGAAAAGCTGCCCCTTAGCAGCATAATAGAACTGAGAGGCTATAATATAGTGATAAAAAGGATAGACTGTGGGGAATTACTATTTGGACTGTAATTCCAGATTTCCATCTACTGATTTCATGACCTCAGACAAATTATGTAACCTCTCTGTGTCTTACTTTCCTTATCTACAAAATGCAAATGATAATAGGACCTGCCTCATAGTATTTTAGGGAGTTAGATGAGATTATTTATGCAAATTCTTTAGAAAAGTACCTGACACATGATAAACATTAGAGCAGCTTTCACTAGATTCATCATGGGAGGTTCCTGAGATACAAGCAGATGTAAAGTGAACTCATCATCATCGGTATAAAAAGTCCACGGAGCTGCTTTATGCATGACTCTGGCACTTGGGCAGTACCTTCTGCTCTGTCACACAACAGAGAAGTTCAAGAAGGAGAGTAGCACGATCAAGTGTAGGATAGTTTGGATTTGAGATGCCAGTAGTATAGCCAGCCTGCTATGTGCAGTAGACTGCAGGTCATGTGGATCTCCGGTCTGGAGCTAACGACGAGGTTTTTAAATGACTTTCTACCATGATCTCTCCTTTGAAGACTCCTAGGACACTAATGGCTTTAGGACTTGAAGCCTGCCATCCTCTTGTCTTTTCCTAAGGACTGGAGCCTGGTGGCATAGTGTTTAGGAGCTCGGCTGCTAATCAAAGGTTGGCAGTTCAAATCCACCAGCCACTGCTGGGAAACCCTATGGGGCAGTTCTACTCTGTCCAATAGTGTCGCTACGAGTTGGAACTGATGTGATGGCACCTAACAACAACAATAAGGACTGGCTAAGGCCTGATGGTCTGCTGAGAGACTGCCCTATAGCAGGCCTGGATTACCCCTTTAATATGCTTTCTGCACTTACAGGTATGTCCCATGTCAACTGTGATAGCCAACCCTGATGTTGATGGCTATCTTGGACAGCTGCCTTTTGCCACTAACCTCCTTGGCTGGCTAATACCACTCCCCTCCAGGGGGAAGATCCAAGTTCCAGGCCTGAGACCTGACAGTGCATGCTATATATGACTAAGGATGACCGTGAGAACATTCTCCCCTCCTCCAACAAAGTTGAATGAGGTCCAACCAAGTCAGAAGGACCTAGGTTTTGGCTCTTGGGCTAGAGCTTGTGTGGTAGTATGTCCAAGCAAAGCTGACTGAAAAATCTTAAGAGGTAGGGGATAAACCAAAGTCAAAATTTTCAGAGAGAAAGATCAATTTTGGGAACCTGAGTTTAATCATCAAATTACAGAAGTCCTCTTAAGACACTACATGTCTTTTAGCCTATTGATTCTTATTTGAAAAGTCTGTAGGATGTCTTCTTATTTAAACTTCAGTGTAACTTAAATTTTGTGATAGCAGTAGTACCTCAACTTTGATAATCAGCCATGTATAGTCCAATGAATCCCTGACCTCTATAATTTTCAGAATCACTTGAGGAACTCTTCAAAAATATACATTGCTTAATGTCCTGAATCCAAATTTCAAGGGAGTAGATACAGGAATCTATATTTTAAAAAAGATCAGCTGGTGATTCTGCTCATCAGCCAGGTAGGTATGGAAAGCTGTGAGGATTCACTGGTTGATGTATGTCCCTGGTTTACAACATTTATTTTGTTCTTAGTCATCTGCATCAAATGACATGTTCCCATCAACAACAGTGGCAAGGCACACTGGGTAAAAGACAACTCTTCCCCAGAGAGCCGTAATCTTGCAGCATAAGTATATTGAAAAAAATACTCATGAAAGTCTGATACTCCTCATACTGTATCCCTTGGGAATCACTCTTGTATATACATGTCTAATAAATACTTATTAATGTGAATTATTAATTAAGCTCCTTGTGTAAATAAAAATATTGCAGTTTCTTTAATATATAGTACCTTGTTTTTCTGTCCCAGTGAATTTGAACTTCTGTAGCAGAGTGTTTCCTTGTTAAACATCAATGGGTGGTAGATCAAGATGTAGACTTTAAAAACTCATATGTTTAATTAGTTTCTCCTTTCCAATCTTCTGTCCATAAGACTTTGCAATCTCTAGATCTTGTTAGACTGTAGTTTTCTCATCTTTAAACAGGGATAATGATACCTTGATCTGTCTCACAGAGTTATTATAAAGAGCAACTTTAAAAAAACAATACCTGGAAAAGTTTAAAATATTCTACCTTGTTAAAATGTAATGTCGTTTATTTTAATTATTATCCTCATCATCATCATAAAGGTAATATTTAAGTGTTAAAGTTTATTGTTTCATTAAGCCACTGTTGACACAAATCAATTAAGGGAGTCAAAAAAAATGAGAATAGCCTGTCTTCCAAGTCCTGTAGTAGCAGATACTAAATTGATATGCAAATCATGTATAAAATAATTTAATAAAAATAGTACTTACTCATTGCTTTGTCCTTGATCATAAAATAACCAAGCCATTCGGTGCATTAATTTTCATGGTCTCTCCACAAATGTTGTAACTGAATCGGTTGTGTGATACAGAGCATCAACCATTACGTCGGTGACCCTTATAGACATGGCCTGGGACTCAATGCTTTAGGCACTATGTTTATTTCCAAGATGATATTAATTATGTAACAGTACTTTTGCCCTCGGGCAAGTAGTTCCTATATATCAGAGAACAGGCAATTCTGTAGTTTTTCAGTTGGTTGAGTGAATGTTGACAACCCTTTAAATGCACAAAGAAAGTCAACTTTTGAAGATATGCAGTATAAACGTAATCATATCATTGCCCCAAGAGATAAGAATCCTTATACAGTGGAATGGAATCAAGTCAATGGCAATATCAACACCAAGAAGACTGATACATTTTTGTTATTGTAATTATATGTGACATTCTCTAAGGACATTCAGTGTATGTCACATTTCAAGACTGCAAATAATTCCTTACCCTTTAATCAAGAAATCTAAAGAGGTCCCCACCATCCCATTGCCCTATTTCAGTAAGAAGAAAAAGACTTTGCATAAAACTTTGTTTTGTTTTGAAATTATATTATCCATTCTAAAATAACATTGAAATTTATAGCACATGGGAAGTATTCTCTCCAGAATTATTTTTATCATATTACTGAGAATACAATATTATGAGTGACTCAGTGGAAATAAATAATTCACTAGCAAGTTACAATGTCCTTTTCTAAATTCAGTCATCGAGTCTGAGATCTTATATACTATTGTGTGGGGGGAATCTTAGCACAAAAATTAATTTTCATGAAGAAAGGGAAATACTAAGCATTTGAGTATATGCAGAACTTAAAGTTATCAAGTTATAAAGTAGCCACTAAGAGATAATTCCAAATTTGTGTGAAAAAGCCATGAGTTGATGCTTGAGTTCTATCACAGGAACAGGCTAATTTACAATCTGTCTTTTCAAAATGGAGAGATTTGCAAGGGCAATATAAGGCTTCACTGGAGCACCAAAAGCAGACTTAAAGGAGCAACTAGCTTTCCAAAGACTCTCTAATGTGAATGTTATTTTTATAATCAGATAAAAACAATATTTTTAAGTAATCAAGTACCTTTGCAAATAATTTTCACCATTTGCACCATGTGAGGATTTTTTCTAATCATATTTTAATCTGTAAATTTTTTAATAAAACATTTATATCCTCAGGTCTAAAATCCAATATATAAATGTATAACTGTCAAAGAGAAAATAATGTTTCCCAACTCTGTAAGTTAAAAGAACTAACCCATCTCTTCATCCTGCATCTAGTAATCACTAAATCTCTATTTAAAAGTTTATCAGTCAGCATTCAATTACTTAAAACAAAGTATATTCTAGCTAGTTTAAACAGAAAGGGCACAGAACAGCTTACAGAATTACTAGGAGACCAAAGTAATATACCATGGGCTGAGCTTCCCGGATGGGCTCAGAAATCCACATCACAGAGCTTGGCCACCAAAGGAGCTGCTTCTTCTAGAAAGCTCAGAATGACCTCTGCCAGACTAAGAAGGCACAACCCTAGCTGCTGCCTTCAGAACAACCACATCTACTATGATTGGGAAGCCAACAGCCAAATGGGGAACCCATACTACAAGAATAAGAAACTGCAACTTCCCCTCTAAAGAAAACATGTCTCCACAAGAATAAGAGATTCCATAGCTTTTAAGAGTACCTGGTCACAGCAATAAGAAGATGACTCACCTTGGGAAACTAGCTCAATATCCATAGTATTTAATAATATCCAACCCCACTCTGTACATGGTTCTTAGTTTATTCTTAAATGTATTTACTTCCCATTGGAGACTATCAAAGTTATTAGACACTGTTGAACCAAGATTCCAGGAAAATTTAAGATGGCTAACAATTTTAGATATACCATTATCACTTCTTTAAAATTTTAACTATGTTTGCTATTTATAGGATACTGTTCAAAAATACTGGACATAAAAATTTTGCTAAATGGTCTGCAGAAACACATGGAGGTATGAGTGTGCAATATCATAAAACCCAAGAGTTCAATATGACCTTAAAGATCAGCTGATTCACCCACACTCAAGAAAAGCACATACCATCTAAAACATCTTTGAAGGGTGGTCACTCAGACTGTGCTGGAAACACTGTGATCAACTGCATTATTAGCCTCAGTTCCTCATCCCACCTTGTATCCATGCCTTTTGTGGTATGATTTTGCCATCACTAAGACTAAACAGAGTGTATTTCTCCACTCCTTCCTCTTTTCTCAGTCTGAAACAATTAACTCTCTTTGCACACATATGAGTTTCCTTATGTTATAGATTGAATTGTGTCCCCCAAAAATGTGTGTCAACTTGGCTAGTCCATGATTCCTGGTATCATGTGATTGTCCACCATTTTGTCATCTGATGTGATTTTCCTATGTGTTGTAAATCCTACTTCTATGATGTTAATCAGGTGGGATTAGCAGCAGCTATGTTAATGAGGCAAGACTCAATCTACAAGACTAGGTTGTGTCTTAAGTCAATTTCTTTTAAGATATAAAAGAAAGAAGAGGGCAGGGAAACAAGCGGACCTCATACCACCAAGAAGGCAACATCAGGAGCAGAATGTATCCTTTGGACCTGAGGTTCCTGCGCTAAGAAGCTCCTAGACTAGGGGAAGATTGATGACAAGGACCTTCCTCCAGAGCCGACACAGAAAGAAAGCCTTCCCCTGGAGCTAGCACCCTGAATTTTGACTTCTAGACTCCTAGACTGTGAGAGAATAAATTTCTGTTTGTTAAAGCCATCCACTTGTGGTATTTCTGTTATAGCAGCACTAGAAAACTAAGACACCTTATATGCTTCCATAACTTCTTTATCATCTTTTGTGAACTACATCTAACAGACACTGATGATACCATGAAGGAGCTCTGGTAGCCCAGTGTTTAAGTGCTCAGCTGCTAACCAAAAGGTCAGCAGTTCAAACCCAGCAGCCACTCCACCAGAGAAAGATGTGGCGGTCTGCTTCTGAAAAGATTTACAGCCTTGGAAACCCTATGGGGCAGTTCTACTCTGTCGTATTTGGTCACTGAGAGTCAGAAAGACTCAATGGCAATGGGTTGGAGTGATGCCATGTTCAGGTTCTTGAAATCCAGTTTACCAGTTATTGTGTATGTTGTTGCTAACAGCTTTCACCTGCCACCTTCTCTGTAGGCATGCCCTTGAGAAATGGCAGGTGTCTTGTCTGGAAATACATGGAAGGTTATGAACCCATCATATCCAGTAGTTAATGAATGTCCACTGTGAAGGATACTTTCATCCTGCAAAAGCAGAAGGGAACCTCATCCAAAATAAGATTCAAATGTCAAGAGCGATGACACCACACATACACCAAGAGGATATGAAAAGGGTTATTATGTACATAATTGAAGTCTCTGGGGAGAGCACTGAAGTCCTCTCAAGAAGGTTCAAAATGGCTTCAGACAGCAAAGAAAGGAGACTGGTCTGGGTTTAATGATGGTTAGTGGGTGGCACCAAGGTGAGAGTTTCCACACAGGGCAGGGATTGTATGGTTTGAATCTCCTGCCAGCGCCAAAGGAGGGGGCACATAGGCTTTCTTATCAACCTCCCCAGATGTGGGGCATAAAGGGAAGAAAAAGGAGTAGGGATTAAAAGATATCAGGAGTCAAACATCAAAAAACAGAGCTCCTCATCTCAGCTACAAAAGCCCAACTCCCTTTATAGCACCATTTTTCTTAGTCCAGAATTCTCCATAGGATCAGGCAGAGGCTAGATTTCACCTGAAAACTCCTTAACTGGCTTCTCCTTCCTGCTTCCCTCACTGCTTTACAGGTTTCTCTTGAAAGCACTGCTTTAATGAATCACTAGCACACAAATCTCTGTCTCAGAATCATTTCCAGAGGCCCATCTAAGACACTACCATTCCTTGAATGCACCCTCAAAGATATTTACTAAGCCAATTTCTTTGCTAATTCTGTCACCCAATTACAGTGGATGGTACATAGGAGACATTCAATAAATGTCTGAAAAATAAGTATTAATAGCATTTTGACCTGAATATTAAAAGTTTTTTGTTTTTATTGTTTTGTAGTTTTCTCTGACCCTTAAGTTTATTTTTCCTCAGCATCTCTGACCGTGGGAATGACCCTATCTTCCTTTGGACTGTTTTGTAGTTTTACAATATAAGTACCATATATCCTAAATGTATTGGATTTCCTGATAAACACAATTTTTAGACCACAGTATCAGAACAAAGTTATATCTTCCCTAGAACTTTTACGGTGCTGTTCTGCAGATTTTTTTATCAGAAGATAAGAATATTGGATGAGGGCCCTAAAGAAAAATAGTGACTTTATTTTGTGTTACAACTCATGGACTGCAACAGGATTTAATATCTAGGCAGACACATATGCTAGATGGATAATATTAGAATTCTGTAATCTAGGATGAAGAGGGATGTCGCCTCATTACTACGAGGACCAACGATAGCCTTACTAGAATAGTTCAAGTATTTCTCATATCCTGGTGACATAAGTGAACATCATACAGAGTCCTCTTATCTCTCTGTTGAGAATGACATAATAAAGACAAGGAGATATAATATTGGACAAATACACGAATTCAAGCTTTTTACATTATATGCAATGCCAGAATGCCCTGGAAAAAGCCAAAGCCATCTGTTAAATTGCTCTGTGTTGGTCTTTCCATCAACATTTCTAATTCTGGTCTTCTCTTTGTCCCCATAACACTGTATTTTATCTCTAATAAAGGCTGTTTGCCTTGAAGATTTCTTTTTTAGTTGTTTAAATCTTGATGACCCTTACGTAGTAAAAATTCCTCTACTAACACTGAAGCAGAATCAAAGTGCACTGTAATTGCCAGCCTGCTTAAGGAACAGAGGAATTTAAACCTGCCGGGGGGCCTGCCTTGCTCTTCTCTTGGGTAGACTCTTCCTGAAGTCTCTCATTTCCCTTTCTGTGGTGTACAGTCATTTTGCATCTTTGGACTTTGGGCTTATTACAGACTCTTTCACAACCAGAGTATAGATAATGACAGATATTCCAAGAAGTCAGAAGCACCAGAGCTTTATTTATAGAATATTTGCAAGGTCTACTTGGGGGATAGAATCAAATGAAATGGCTGTTCAACAGTTACAGAAGAAATGCACAATTCAAGAGTAAAATGTTTATGAAGTACCCGCTAAGAAAGGAGAAATATGTATGACATTGAAGTCATTATGAAGTAAAAGGAGCATCAGAGACTCCTTCTTATGCAATGTTTAGAAAACATGTTACTAAAAGAATTTATAATCAATTTCATTGTAAGCATAGAAAAATATATGGTTGAAAATATTAATAATATTTTAAAGCCTCACACATAACGTGATTGTATTATTGCTTCTTTTATTCTGAGCCCTCACTTTTTAAAGAGAATGTAAATTCAATATAGGCAAATTTGTAATTGTGTTATATGAATAAACATAATTTTGAGTACATTACAGAGAATTGCTTGTTGCTATTAAGGGAGTAAGAAGTTCCTGTAAACAAGCCACATAAAAATAATCCTCATGTTAAGTTGGAAATGACAATCCAATATGAATTTTTTTCCAGGGAAGTAGTTTTTAGGCATTTTTTTAATCTGCAAAAAGAGAATATTAAATTAACACAAATTGGTCTTGTTGAATTCATTTATAGAATGACTAGATATTTCTATCAGTTCTTAAAGATATTTTGTGTTTCTATAAATTTGTAGTATACATTGGAGGCAATGTCAATGACCAAAAAACATACTAAACCAAACCCACTGCCGACAAGTCGATTCCGACTCATAGCGACCCTATAGGACA
Organism: Dugong dugon; assembly: GCA_030035585.1. Lineage (NCBI taxonomy): Eukaryota > Metazoa > Chordata > Mammalia > Sirenia > Dugongidae > Dugong > Dugong dugon. Next base: position 32,920,386 of record CM057475.1, on the reverse strand, counting down.
GGGTAGAACTGCCCTATAGAGTTTCCAAGGCTATAATCTTTACAGAAGCTGACTGCCACATCTTTCTTCCATGGAGCGGCTGGTGGGTTCTAACCACAGACCTTTCAGTTAGCAGCCAAGCGCTTTAACTGCTGCACCACCAGTGCTCCCTCATATATATATATACATATATATATATGTGTGTATATATATATATATTTGTATACACACACATTTACATAAATCAATATAAAGGAAACCGTTCTGACTTAAAGAATATTAAAAAAAAGTTCTTGATACTTAGAAAAGAGAAAGAGTATAAATACTTGTATTAAAAAATAGCATCATAACTTAAAATGAAATACTGTAAAAAATTCTGAAAATTTTGAAAATGAAATATTTCATTTTCAATATATGAAGATGCAGTGTGGTGCAATTTCCCCTCTTAAGGGCTTAACATTAAACCAGAAGCACCAAACGAGAAGACCGGGACTTGAAAACCTCTGTCAATTCAGACCTAAGCCAACTTTTCATATCTGCTAAGTGTTTAGATTCAAAATCAACTTATCACAACCACGATCAAGATAAGCGAGAACAGACAATTCAAGCAAACTTAGTATTTGCAATAGCTTGGGAGGCAAGCCCTGGCACCAGAACTCAGATTATTTGGTTTCCAACTCCTCATGGAGCCTTGGAATATCAGTTGTATCTCTGATTTCACCTGTCACTTGTAGACATCTGTCCACCTGCATCACTGTCTCTCAGTCTCTGGATTCCAGCTACATGCCACCTTCTTTCAATTTCTTCCTTGCGTCTCCCAGTTGCCTTGCTGCTGGTTCTTTGCCCATGATGTTCCTTCACCTGGAACACCTTTCACTTCTGTGACCACTCACATGCCCCACCCTCTCTGCAACCCCTCTATCTAGTCCATTTCTATCCATGCTACAGATCTTGGCTCAGACATTATTTTCTCAAGGGAGCCTTATTAGAACTAGCCTTTGAAACTAGACCACGGTCTCACTTTCAGACATTCTTGAGGCCCATTTACACTCCTTCAAAACACTTGTCACGGTTTTAATCTTCCATTCGCTATGATTATTTGCTTGATGTTGCCTCCCCACTAGTTTGCTGAGAGTAGAGCAAGATGCACATCTCGTTTTACTCCCAAGCTTAGCACAGCAACTAGTGCAATCAATACTTCAATTAACTAGATGGGTAAAATACATTGATCCACATATTTCACTTCCTTATCACATTCAGGTATTTGCTCAAATATCTTTTTAGTTGTGCAACTTATAACCTGTGCGACATGGACCCACTTATTCCGCAGACTTCTTCAGAGTTATTTCTTCCCATTAGTACTATCCAATGCTTCCAACCCCCTGAGAAATATTCCCTGGGTCATTTCAATCTGAATGTATTTATTTTTTGCTAACTGTGTGCAAAATCCCATAAGAATTACATTGGTTTTCAGGGTGGATGAACACAAAAATACTTAAGACAGATTCACTTTTCCCAAGAAGTTTACATGAAGAATTATAATTCACTATATGTGGCACAGTGGTTAGGAGCTCAGGCTGCTAACCAAAATGTCAGCAGTTTGAATCCACCAGCTTGGAACCCTGTGAGGCAGTTCTCTGTCCTAAAGGGTCGCTATGCGTCGGAATCAACTCAACGACAACAGGTTTGGTTTTTGGTTTATGAGAAGTATATAAAATACTGGTTATAGAAGTTAAGTGGCTAGAGACATTATTTGCTGATGTGGTGAATAAAAACTGTCCCTAGTGAAGGCTGAATTTGACTGAACCAAGGCAAATGGTCAAGACAAACCTGGTAGCAGGTAATCTCTACAAACAAACAAATCAGTGGAACTCACCGATTCTTCCATCAATGTTTTTATCTTTTAAATTAGAGATAGCTACATAGCCTTTCCAAGACAAGCTAGACCATTGAAAGTATAAGATTCTTGTCCTCCCCTCAAAACACACACACAAAAAATGATAGAAGTGAATTAATAAGAACTCTATCTCATGTGTTTTAGGCTGGGTTCTCTAGAGAAGCAAAACCACTAAAGCATATAAATATATACAGAGAGAGATTTATAGCAAGGAAATAGCTCACGCAATCGTACAGGCTAAAACATCCCAAGTCCACAGATCAGGGTAGAGGCCTCTCCCAGTTCATGTAGCCACAGAAGCTGGTGAACCCAAGGTCAGAAGGTTGGAGAGGGGCTCCCACTCACAGGCTGTGAAGGTCAATGAATTCCAAGATCAGCAGACGAGACCCCAAGGTTTCTCCTGATTCACATAGCTGCAGGGGCTGGTGAACCCAAGGTCAGCAAGTCAGGGAAACAGACTCTTGCTCGCAGGCTGAGAAGTTCAATGAATTCCAAGATCAACAGGTAAGCTGCTAACTCAAGTCCCACAAACCGGAGGTGAGACAACAAGAGGCAGCTGCTGAGTCTGGAACAAGCCAAAAACCTTGGCAAGGCGAGCAGGCAGAAAGTACCCGGGGAAGGCAGAGAGATGAAACTGTGAGGGCGGTGAGCTGCCACAGGCCCCGCCTCCACCAGTACCACTCAGCAGATTCCATCATGGAGGTGATCACAACATTATACAACTGTTAAAACACTGAGAACAATGGTCTAGCCAAGATGACATCCAATCTTAACCATCACATCATGTAAGTGAAGTGAAGGCAAAATTCACTTCTATAAATTTCTGAACACACAATGAATGAATAAAAATTAAAAAATAAAACCACACACAAAATTCATTAGGATTGATTGATGAAAAGTCAATAAAAGAAATAAAATTTGTATTTTTTAAAAGAAAAACTTTTCATTTTAAGCTTGCATCCACCTACAAGTGCACTAGAAGAGTCTTACCAAGTATTATCTAGGAGAAGTTTACAATCACATTAGCATGTTTTCCATTTGGATACAAATTATATTTATATTACATATTGTTCTTGGAGTACTTTAAAATGATTCTTTGTGTAGTTTTAATATTTCTTCTATATTCTTCATATTATTGATATTTAAGCCAAAGTTTTATCTGCATATAGCATCAAAATTAATTTTAGTGTAGCTACTGCTTTTAAAATTACAAATTCTAAATTTAAGATTTAAATATGATACTATAATCAGTAATACTCATTCAGTCAGAATGTCTTTATTTTTAACGTGCAGAAATAAATTTTATGAAAATTGTATTTTAATGGAACAAAATCATACTGCCATCACAGTAGATGTTTTCATCTAAAATAGCTTAGCCTGTTCTCAGTTCACATAGAAAGACTGCACGTACAGCAGCCATGGTGACATGGAGCTTGGGGGATCTGTGTCAGTTGGAATGTGTCAGGTAAAGAAGCTCATTTTAACAGAGATACTGCAAACCAGACTGGTTTGAAACAAGCCTCTCCAGTCAACAGTGCTAGAAGCCTGTGCACTCACACATCTCCAAAATGACTTTGACACTATACATTTTAAGAGGTAGCATTTATCAAATTCCAAGGAACGGGTTACTCTATCTAATTTCATGAGCACATCCTAATTAACATAATGATGTCTCCAGGCAGCCGTGACCCCAGCTTATGGCTCCCTGAAGATTCATACCAAGCATGTGAATGACCTCTCATAAGCCAAGGAGCTAAGACGTAATAACTATCAACGGATGGAGATAGTTTTAGCTGGAAGTGAGGATTTATTATTTTTTATTCTGTGGCCCAAGTATAAGTAATAGTGCATTTAATCTGAACTTTTCTTGTATGCCAGGCACAAAGTGTGCTGATACATTGTTTAATTCCTGTGCTTTGGTTTTATTACTATTATACAATTTATTTTCTGTTTAAATGAATGGCAAAATTATTTTTTTTGCTGTGCAGCTAGGGAATTAAAGTATTAATGCTCTGAGAAACAGACATTAATTTCTGACTGATAGTTGTAACATCAATAAATCTTTCCACCACGATGCATTGTGAGTAGAAATATAAATTGTTACAGCCTTTTTGGAATGTAGTAAAGAATTAATTAATTAAAACTTCTGGGACATTATATCACTTCTGGGACACTCCCCCATACATAAAAGCATTTCTACAAAATATACATATAAAGGGAAGTTTATCGCAACTACATTTGTAGTGCAACAAAAGACAAACAAAAACTGAGATTAAAAAAGTAAGTACACATCACTAAGTGAATAGTTTGGATAAACTATACATCTATATTATGAAATGTTACGCAGTCATTCAAAACAGAGAGCTGTCTGGAGTTCCGGCAAAATGGCCCTCTAGGCAGAAGCACCACGCCGTCCCTCCACAGCAAAGATCCGAGAAACTAAGCCGAACAGAGAATACAACAATCCTGAAACCCTAAAACATCAAATGAAGAGATAAAGAACTCAGCCAAGCACCAAATGGAGTGAGAAAACTCACAGAGAAAGGAGAGCAAGGAGAGATTCATCCAGAGGTCCCCTACCAGCTAACGCAGCTCGGATCTGCCATCTTGGACCCCTTTCAGAGACCAGCAAACAGGGGTTACGAGAAAGCAGCCTCACAGAGCTTCCAGCAGGAGACAAAACAACCGGTAATTGGTGATATACGCTTTCCCACCCCACACCCTTCCTCACCCCAACTCGGCCTCCTCTGCTTCACCGGCCACAGTCTCTTGACCAGGAAACAGCGGCTGCTTGGATTCCACACACCCGAACGGGGGGCTCTCTGACTGCCATTTGTTGGCTGCTGGTATTGCTTTTTTTCCGCTTCGTTTTATTTCTGCCTTGCCTCTCCTCACCTCCCCCTCCTTTCGCTTGAGTACCTCGCTCCGTGCGCCATCTTTGCTTCTTCCTGAGGGGCTACAGAGCTCCGGTAATTTCTGATACATGCTTTCCCACTCTCTAACCTTCTTCACCCACACTCGGCCCCCTCTGCTTCCCACGGACACAAGCTCTTGTCCAGAAATACCAGCCCACACTAGCTGGCTCTCTGAGTGCCATTTGTTGGCAGCTAGTGTTGCTTTTTTTTTTTCCTGCTTCTTTTGATTTCTTACTTGCCTCTCGCCATCTCCCCCTCCCTTCACTCAAGTACCTGGCTTCATACACCATATTTGCTTCTTCCTGAGGGGCTGTGGAGCTCCCTTCGAGTGTGGAGCTGCTTCCCGGATTTCGCTGCCACACTGGGAGGATCCCGGGGCTTTTGTTCCTTTATTTGTTTTAAATTGTTTGTTTGTTTTCTCTTCCTTTTCTTGAGTTGGGAGCCCTTTCTGGACAGGCTGAGCTGCGTAGCAGGGAGACTCCCCTTCAGCTTCCACAGAAGTGCAGAGGGATCCCTGAGAGCATTTCTTTTTACGTTTTTTTTTTTTTTTTTTTCCTCTTTCTTTGGGGGCCTTTCTTTTTTGTTTTTTTATTTTGTTTTGTTTTGTTTTCTTTTCTTTTTCCTCCCTTTCCGTTTTTGTCTTTTTTAATTGCTCAGTTTCTCGTCTCCCTATATCTTCCTTCTCTTTCTGTTCCCTGAATTCCTGGTGTTGTATACCTCTACACCTCCTAGCAAGGCTGCACTGCAACACCTGAGAGCGAATTCCCCAGACCTCATAGCTGCATCGGTGGGATCCCTGGGAACTTTGCAGTTCTTTAACCTTTCTGATTCTTATTTATTCATTCTTTTCTTTTCTTCCTCCTCCCCTTTCTGTTTTCTCCATTTCATAGTCTCTCATCTCTCCACTCCAAAGGCAAGCTCCCCTAGCATTTTTTTTCTTTGTTTGTATGTTTTTGACCCCTGTTCCTCTCTCCTCTCTCCCATATCCATCTTAGCTCCACACATAACAATCTCCCTGCTGCATCCTGCTTACCTGCACCATGCACTTGACATCACACCACCAAGCAGCACAGGCACGGCCTACTGGAACCTGCCCTGCACTGATTACCGACCCGCTCTGGTGGCTGTATTAAGTGCCACAAACAACCCGTCCCAGTAACTCCTCTTCAGCTAGACCTGCCCTGCCGTACCATATCTGAGTGACTGACTCTGCCAGTTGAAGAAGGAGGCGAAAACTATTGTGCCCACAGACGAGCAAACAACAAAGAACACACAGTCTGTCTGCTCAGACATAGTCAATTTTTTTTTAAAAAAAGGGATGAAACAAACAAATCTACAATCAATAAATGAGAAAAATAACTACTGAATGCCCCAAAGACAGCAGACAATATCAAAACATTTACAAAAACAGGACAGGATTGTTCCAGTAGGCTTCCAAAATAAAACACCAGATGACACTCCAGTGGAAGAAAATGCACTAGAACTACCTGATAGGGAATTCAAATCTCTAATACTCAGAATTCTCCAAGAACTGAGACAAAACGCTACAAACATGAGGAAAAAATAGACAAATTCATGGAAAATACAGACAAAAAATTGAAAGAATTCAGGAAAATAATGCAGGAAAAAAATGCGAAAATAAATTCATAACTAGAAATTACAAAAAGACAACAATTAGAAATCCAAAAGATAAACAACAAGATTTCACAAATGGATGATGTCATAGAAGGGCTGAGAAGCAGATTTGAAATGGTGGAAGACAGGATCAGTGGAATTGAAGACAAACACTTGGATACAACTCTGTTTCAGGAAAACTCAGAAAAAAGAACAAAGAAAAATGAAGAGACCCTGAGAGTTATGTGGGATACAATCAAAAGCAAAAATCTATGAGTGATTGGAATTCCAGAACAGGGGCAGAAAACAGAAAACACAGAGAGGATCATTGAAGAACTAGTGACAGAAAACTTCCCCAATATCATGAAAGATGAAAAGCTGGCCACACAAGAAGCCCAACGAACACATTATAGAAGAGACCCCAAAAGAAAATCACCAAGGCATATCATATTCACACTCGCCAAAACCAAAGACAAACAAAGAATCCTGAGACCACCTCATGAAAAACAAGAAGTCACATACAGAGGAGAAACAATAAGACTAAGCTCAGATTATTGGGCAGAACCATGCAGGCAAGAAGGCAATGGGATGACATATATAAAATCGTGAAAGAAAAAAATTGCAGGCAAGAATAATATATCCTGCAAAACTCTCATTCAAATTTGATGGTGAAATTAGGTCATTTCCAGATAAAAAGAAATTAAGGGAATATGTAAAAGTCAAACCAAACTTACAAGAATTATTAAAGCGAGTTCTTCATTCTGAGGACAAACAACTTCAGCTCACAGGCAGAACCTAGAACGCAGGATCATAACAACCATATACCAATCTAGGAAATGAACTCTCGAGGACTATCCAAAACCAAAAGAAATACAACAGGGAATCAGAGCAGTTAATCAGCAAATGACAACAACATCAAAACAATAAAAGAGAGAATAAACGGCATAGGTATAGAACCTTCTAATAGAGAGGAAGGCAAGGCAATACCAAGTAATGGTAGACTGCTTCAAACTTAGAAAGATAAGGGTAAAATTCATAGTAACCACAAAGAAATTTAACAAACACACTCATAAAAAAAAAAAAGAGGAAAAACATAAAGTCTCAGCAAAAACAAAACCTACAAAAACAAAAGAAATGAAAAAAAGCTCCACAAACAAAAGTAACTCAACACAAGAGAGTAAGAACAAAGAAAACATCAGCACCACAAGAAAAAAGCACTACAAAATGACAGGAACAAACCCACATCTATCAATAATTACACTGAATGTAAATGGACTCAATGCACCCATAAAGAGACGGAGAGTGACAGAATGGATAAGAAAACAGGATCCATCAATATGCAGTCTACAGGAGACACACCTTAGAAACAAAGATGTGAATTTATTAAAAGTCAAAGGTTGGAAAAAAATATATCAAGCTAAAAACTACCAAAAAAGAGCAGGAGTGGCAATTCTAATCTCAGATAAAATAGACTTTAAAACAAAATCTACCATAAAAGACAAGAAGGACACTATATAATGATAAAGGGGACGATCCATCATGAAGACATAACCATAATAAACATCTACGCACCCAATGACAGGGCTCCAAAATACATAAAACAAACTCTAATGACACTGAAAACAGAAATTGACAGTTCCACAGTAATAGTAGGAGACTTCAACACACCACTCTCAGTAAAGGACAGAACAACTGAGAAGAAACTCAGCAAAGATACAGAAGACCTAAAGGGCACAATCAGCCAACTGGACCTCACAGACATATATAGAACACTCCATCCAACCACTGCAAAGTACACATTCTTTTCAAATGCACATAGAACGTTCTCCAGAATAGACCACATCTTAGGCCACAGAGCAATCCTCAACAAGATCCAAAACGTTGAGATAATTCAAAGTATCTTCTCTGACCATGCCATCGAGTTAGAAATTAACACTAGAAAGAGCAAGGAAAAAAAATCAATTACATGGAAACTGAATAATACTCTGCTTACACATCACTGGGTAATAGAAGAAATCAGAACAGGAATCAAAAAATTCCTAGAATCAAATGAGAATGAAAACACATCATACCAAAACCTTTGGGACACAGCAAAGGCAGTCCTCAGAGGGCAATTTATAGCAATAGATGCACATATCAAAAAAGAAGAAAGGGACAACATCAAAACATTAACTACAGAACTCAAACAAATAGAAAGAGAACAGCAAAAAAAGCCCACAATCACCGGAAGAAAGGAAATAGTAAAGATCAGAGCAGAAATCAATGAAATAGAGAACAGAAAAACAATAGAAAGAATCAACAAAACCACAAGTTGGTTCTTTGAAAGAATCAACAAAATCGACAAATCACTGGCCAGACTGACAAAAGAAAAACAGGAGAGGACGCAAATAACCCAAATAAGAAATGAAATGGGGGAAATTACAACAGACCCAACCGAAATAAAAAGGATTATAACAGAATATTATGAAAAACTATAATCCAACAAATTTGAAAACCTAGAGGAAATGGATAAATTTCTAGAAACACACGGCCTACCCAAACTATGACAAAGTGATGTTGAAAATCTGAACATAACCATAACAAGAGAAGAGATTGAAAAGGTAATAAAAAAAACTCCCAACCAAAAAAAGCCCTGGCTTCACTGGAGAATTCTACAAAACATTTACAGAAGAGCTTGTACCAGTACTACTCAAGCTATTTCAGAGCATAGGAGAGGAAGCAACACTTCCAAATTCATTCTATGAAGCCAGCATAACGATGATACCAAAACCAGGCAAAGACATCACAAAAAAAGAAAATTACAGACCAATATCTCTCATGAATATAGATGCAAAAATTCTCAACAAAATTCTAGCCATAGAATTCAGCATCATATCAAAAAAAAAAAAAAAATACACCATGACCAAGTAGGATTCATACCAGGTATGCAAGGATGGTTCGAGGTTAGAAAATCAATCAACGCAGTCCACCACATAAATAAAAGGAAAGGAAAGAATCACATGATCATCTCAATTGACGCAGAAAAGGCATTTGGCAAAGTCCAACACCCATTCCTGATAAAAACTCTCAATATAATAGGTATAGGAGGGAAATTTCTCAACATAATAAACGGCATCTATGCAAAACCAATGGCCAACATCATTCTTAATGGAGAGAGGCTGAAAACGTTCCCCTTGAAAACAGGAATAAGACAAGGATGCCCTTTATCACCACTCCTATTTAACATTGTGCTGGAAGTTCTAGCTAGAGCAATAAGGCAAGAAAAAGAAATCAAGGGCATCCAAATTGGTAATGAAGAAGTTAAACTGTCCCTGTTTGCAGATGATATGATACTATACACAGAAAACCCTAAAGACTCCATGAGAAATCTACTGGAACTAATAGAAAGATTCAGCAGAGTAGCAGGATACAAGATAAACATTCAAAAATCAGTTGGATTCCTATACATCAATAAGGAGAACAACGAAAAGGAAATCAGGAAAACAAAACCATTTTCAATAGCCCCTAAAAAGATAAAATACTTAGGAATAAATCTGACCAGGGATGTAAAAGACCTATACAAACAAAACTACAAAACACTGCTGCAAGAAACCCAAAGGGATCTACATAAATGGAAACCATACCATGCTCATGGATAGGCAGACTCAACATTGTGAAAATGACAATTCTACCCAAAGCAATTTACAAACACAACACAATCCCAATCCAAATACCAACAATATTCTTCAAAGAGATGGAAAAACTAATAATTTTAACTTTATATGGAAAGAGAGAAAGCCCCGAATAAGTAAAGCACTACTGAAGAAGAAGAATAAAGTTGGAGGACTCACACTACCTGACTTGAGAACCTACTATACAGCTTCAGTAGTCAAAACAGCCTGGTACTGGTACAACAACAGAGACATTGAACAATGGAACAGAATTGAGAACCCAGATGTAAATCCATCCACCTACGGTCACCTGATCTTCGACAAGGGCCCAAAGTCCATCAAATGGGGAAAAGACAGTCTTTTTAACAAAGGGTGCTGGCAAAACTGGATATCCATCTGCAAAAAAATGAAACAGGACCCATACCTCACACCGTATACAAAAACGACTTCAAAATGGATCAAAGACCTGAATATAAAGCCTAAAACTATAAAGTTCATACAAGAAAAAATAGGACCAACACTTCAGGCCTTAATATATGGCATTAACAGGATACAAACCATAACCATCAACTCACAAAACCCAATAGATAAGCTAGATAACTGGGATCTTCTAAAAATCAAACACCTATGCTCTTCAAAAGACTTCACCAAAAGAGTAAAAAGAGAACCTACAGACTGGGAAAAAAATTTTGGACAGTACAAATCAGACAAATGCCTAATCTCCATAATCTACAAGAAATCCAACACCTCTACAAAAAAAAGAAAAATAATCCTATTAAAAAATGGGCAAAGGAAATGAACAGACACTTCACCAAAGAAGACATTCAAATGGTCAACAGACACATGAGGAAATGCTTGCGATCACTAGCCATTAGAGAAATGCAAATTAAAACCACAATGAGATACCATCTCACCCCAGCATTACTGGCACGAATCAAAAATACTGGAAATAACAAATGTTGGAGGGGCTGCGGGGAGATTGGAACTCTTATGCACTGCTGGTGGGAATGCAAAATGATACAACCATTTTGGAAAATGATATGGCGCTTCCTCAGAAAGCTAGAAATAGACATAACATTCGATCCAGCAATCCCACTCCTAGGAATATATCCTAGAGAAATAAGAGTCGTCACTCGAATAGACATATGCACTACTATATTCATGGCAGCATTGTTCACAATAGCAAAACGATGGAAACAACCTAGATGCCCATCAACAGATGAATGGATAAACAAACGATGGTACATACACACAATGGAGTACTATGCAACGAGAAAGAACAACAATGAATCTGTGAAGCATCTCATAACATGGATGAAACTGGAGGACATTATGCTGAGTGAAATAAGTCAATCACAAAAGGACAAATATTGTATGAGACCTCTATTGTAAAAACCCACGAAAAAGTTCACACACAAAATGTAACAATCTTTGTTGGTTACCAGGGACGGGGGTGGGGGGGATACTAAATAGGCAATAGATAAGTGGTATCTTGGGTGAAGAGTGAGACGTACACAATACAGGGGAAACTAGCACAACTTGTACAAGGAAAGGTCATGGAAGTCCCATAGACACATCCAAACTCCCTGAGGGACTGAATTGCTGGGCAGAGGGCTGTGGGGACCATGGTCTCCGGGAACATCTAGCTCAATTGGCATGACACAGCTTATAAAGACAATGCTCTACATTCTACCTTGGTGAGTAGTGTCTGGGGTCTTAAAAGCCTGTGAGTGGCCATCTAAGATACTCCACTGGTCTCATCCCTTTGGGAGCAAGGGAGAATGAAGAGAACAGGATACAAGGAAAAGATTAATCCGAAGGACTAATTGTCCACAGCTACCAAGGCCTCCACTGGACTTAGTCCAGTACAGCTAGATGGTGCCCAGCTACCACCACTGACTGCTCTGACTAGGATCACAACAGAGGGTTCTGGACAGAGCTGGAGAAGGATGTAGAACATAATTCTAACTCACAAAAAAAAGAAAAAAGACCAGATTTACTGGCCTAAAGGAGACTGGAGAAACCCCAAGAGTATGGCCCCCAGACATCCTTTTAGCTCAGTGGTGAAGTTATCTCCGAGTTTCACCTTCAGCCTGGGAGTGGACAGCCCCGTAAAACCAAATGAGACTAACAAGGTACAGTAGTCTAGTGACAAGGGCCAGAAGGCAGAAGGGGACAGGGAAGCTGGTGATAGGGAACCCAAGTTTGAGTAAGGATATTGTTGATGTGTTGTGAGATTGTTAACCATTGTCACAGGGCAACATTTGCAGTAACTGTTAAATGAGAAACTATTTTGTTCTGTAAGCCTTCATCTTAAGTGAGAATAACAGCACAATTGGAAGAGCATAGTCAATGTCACTGAACTGTGCATGTAGAAATTTTTGAAATGGTGTATCTTTGGCTATGTGTATTTTCACCAAAAAAAAAGGTTGAGAAGTTAGAGGGTTGACATGTAGGGTTGTTAACCAATCTCATAAAACAATATGTGTACTACTGTTTCATGAGAAACTATTTGTTCTGTAAGCCTTCACCTGAAGTACAATAAAAAAAAAAATTTAAACACCTGGCTGATCTGAAACCAATGTTCTCAGCCACTCTATAACACTGAATATCTAACAAAAAATGTATAAACTTTTGTAATTATTTCTCCACTCTTTTGTTTCTGAGGCAGGTCATTTCCTATAGGCAGTACTTCACAATAGATGACAGATGTGCTCCCGAAGTTTAAAACTTGACTTACTGTAAAATGAACCATTTGATAAATGCCACAGGAAAACCTATTTATTTGCACACATCTGGGAGAATCCTCTTGTAATGAAAATTGTGTTTGCACTGTCAATTTATATTCTGCTATATTATGATTGTTTAAAATGTAGGGTATTACATTGTGACCCACTATGAAAGCTCATTGGCTTTTCATAAGTGTATCAGATTGGTCTAAGGCGTCAACCCTAGTAGAAGGTAGTATAGTATCCTAAAATATATACCGGGTTTTGATTCCTTACTTTGTCACTTTAGTGATAATCTTCCTTGTGCTATTTTACTTTCACCATGCCCTTTAAGGAAAATACTTTTATTACTCCCACTTAATAGATGAGGAAAATGATGTTTCAAGAGGTTATAAACCTTATGCAAGGACACAGAGCTCAGCATTTAAATTTCAGCGTCAAGCCAAGTAGTATCATTCCACAGTAGTGTTTGTTTGTAACCACTAATGATTTCATAGCTCTTCTGTCCCCTTCTGATTTTAGCACGTTGCTTCACCTCTCTAAGCTTCAGTTTGCTCATCTATTAAATTTGAAAATAATACCTTACTTAAAAGGTGTTTCTGAGAATTCAAAGAAATAATGCACTTAAATAGCGTTAAAACAAAGAAATGTGCAATCTCCTCACCTCCCATCGCTGCCACAATAATTGCCAAAGATGTATCCACCACTAGAGAAATTGGAACCAATGAATTTATTTCATGTGTATAAAACTAGAAGTGTAAATAATACATATTCCCCTTGGGGCTGTTAGAATGGAAAGCCAGAATGTTCTCCCTGGCTTGCACAACACTGGCTCCTACTTTCTTGGCATATTCCTACTCCCAAAGCCAGAATATATGCCAGATAGCTTTGAATTTAAGCATCTGCTCACTCCTCCATCAGATCCCATTAAGCTGTATATAGCTTTCTGTTGTCTTAGTTAATACTCTGAACATGAAGAAAACGCCAAGGAGATTTCACTGAAGTTCCTTTTTCATGCGTGGGAGTACTTGCCCTTCTGTCATAACTCTACCATCTGGCAATAAATGCTCTCATAAATCCGTGTACACTATTCTAACAAATACTCCACCATGTCTGCACACAAAGAATAATCTGGCAATTTCGATCCCTAACAGGAGGACCAATGAACATGGGACGTAGGGGATACACAAGTTTGCAGTGATCCATCAAGGAAGACTGTGAGCTTTGGCCCTGCAATGATCCCACAGAACATTGAACGACACAGAGAATAAATGTTTTGAGTGTACAATGAGTGTACAATGAGTGTTAAAGGTGACAGTGAGCAGTTATCTCTTCTTAATCCTTCAGAAGTCATGATCTGGCTTCTCACTGTTTCTTGACCAGCCAACACCCAAGGTCCCCAGGTCTTTGTCTTCTATATTAACTCAAAATTCTTTATACCATGCCAATACTCTTCATGTGATAGTTTTGGTTATGACCTTGGAGAACTGTTTCCTGCTGATAACCAGGGTTTGTTACTATAGTGCTCTGACAGTAGCAACCACATCTTGGATCCTAAATAGAAAACCAATTTAAAAGTTTATAACTAATTCAAATTTTTAAAACCCAGCATCACCCACCCCACTGATTGGAATTATTTTACATGCCTTCATAGATTCACTCAGGCACAGAATATTATTCCATAAATCACTGAATTAAAGAATGAATAATCAGAACTAAATTCATTCACTAGTTACTTGCCATTAAAAGTAAACATTAAAGAAATGTGTTTGTTGACACTTTAGTTATAAATCTGCTTGAAACCTCAATTAAGATTAATTGAGTTGTACTAGTAATGATGGTTTACAAACTAAGCAAGAGAGTTAGAATGTGTCAATCTGCTAATGATTAATTCACATTAGTCATCAGATGGTCATTAAACTGCCTTGAATATATTATCTTTGTCTCAGAGAAAAAAGTAAGCTCATTGATCATTACATAACAATTTGTAGGGTTCAAGTTTTAATTTTCTGCTGTAAGTCAAGAATTGAATTAAAATTTACAGGTAATATATTTTACTCAGTTTTTAACTATTGAAGTTTTTTTTTTATTTTTGTAAAGGTTTCTAATCTACATAAAATATAAACATTTAGATTTAGAACATAATTCTGGTTATAACTATTCAGCAATTCAATGTATATTCCTTTTTAATTCCTTTGGAAAATGAAAAATAATTATCAGTTTTCTAAACGGATGTTCATTTATTGAATCTTCTTTGATCATCCATAATGTGCCAGGTACTGTCCTGGATTCTGTGGATTCAGTAATGAACAAAGAAGTCTCTGTCTTCAGGGAGTTTACGTTCTATTAAGTAGGACAAGGAAGGGCAATCATTATAACAAAATTTACCTAGGCTTTCACTCAGAACAATTATCTCTTCTTCTTTATATTGTTCATGTTCTTTACTCATTTTCAAATTGAAATGGTATTACAACTCAGAAATCATAAAGGCAGACCAATGAATAGAAACAGATTTTGACTGTGTTTTCCCTTGTTTAGAGCTGATCTCTAGCTTAAGAGGATATTGTGTTTTATTTCACTGGATATGGTGACTTGTGCTTCATTTTTGAGCCTTAACATTAATAACAATTGTCAAACTTGATTGATTTTCAATTCAGCTATATTGCATTAACAATCTAGTTCTGACAGTATAGTATTTACTCATATGTCATTATTTTCAATAGATATGCAGTGAGTGAAAAGAAAAGATGACTTGACTATAAAATACATTCATATGAGATTACTAGCACATTTTATGTACGTTCTTCTCAATTTTACAATTGTTCTGATTGACTAGAGTCAAGAGCAATTTGTTCCTTGAATTGCTTGGCTTATCTTCGTAGTCTTGTTTTGAAAATATCACCATTCATTTCAATCTTTATTTATGTTCAGTCACATAAAGACTTACCATTATGAGCCCAGAAGCCTAAAAACCCAAATCATTACTTTTCCGATCCTTCCCTAATGACTTCAACAAAGCAAGATTAAAATGGCTAAATATCCACCCACACACAAAGAGAAAATAATGAAGCAATATATCATTTTATTCTTTGGAGTCCTGGAATAAGAAAATATTAATAGTTAATTTACCCTTGTCTTTTCTTTTACACTATAGTATATTACGGACAGCCTTCCTGACTCCAAATCTCTTATATTTTTATGTGCTCCACTTTATCTCTCAAGATCTAAAAACAATAGACACCATTGGTGAGCCTTGCACATATGGTTGATGTGATTAGTTTTATTGAATTATACACATGAAAAATGTTGAAGGGACAAATGTTGTGTTCTTTATATTTTTACAACAATAAAAAGATCATGGTATATTTAAAAAAAACAAGGTGGCAATGCTTGATTCAAATATTTATTCACCACACACTTTATTTTTAAAAAAAAACACTTGGCAAAGAGCAGGGAGAACCATCCTAAACAGCATAATTTAAAACTGGAGACTTTTTCAGAAGCCTATATCCATTTTACCCTTAGCCTTTGTGTTGCTGCTTATGTCTGAAAGCAACAAATTCAGAACATCGAGAGTGGCAAAGGGAAGATACAAACATCTAACCTTTAGGAAGTAACACTGAAGGAGAAAGTGCTGCTACTCAGAACATTTATCATCATTTAATGCAGTGACCACTTAGTGTCTCAAATTGTCAGCAATTTTTCACAAGAAGCAACAGCTAAGAAATGCCAAACTCCATTTGATTTGAACTTTTAAGTTTCAGCTCAAGATCAGCTTTGTAGAGGAGCTTCCAGGATAATGTCTTAAAAGGGTGAGAGTAGAACAACATGATGAACATAATTATTGTCACTGAACTGTACATGTGAAAATTGTTGAAATGGCAAATGTTACTTTCCACATACATTTACCACAATAAAAGAATAAATTTAAAAAAGGGAATCGGTTTGGCTTTAAATGTAAATATCTTTATGAGAGTTTAAAAATTATAATTTTTGATGAGCACTCTAAAAGCATACCAAATAAATTACACCTTTAAAATAACTTAATAATTAGTAGAAACAAAAAGCTTTGAAACAAGTTTGTAAATCCTCTCTTTTAGTGTATGAGAATTTGAAAACAGAATCTGAAAGAAAAATAAGGGAATCATAGGAAGTTCTGAATAAGAAGGACTATCAAAAGGATGACCTACCTTCCTAAATGTCATGTGCAAATGACTTGAGGTTGTAAGCGTAAGCCTTAATAAAAACAGCAAAGAAAGTATAAGAAGCTTAGTTAACTCAGAACTTTTTAAAAATAAGTCACCTGTTAGTCTCTCCATTTCACTAAGGAGCCTGAAAACAAGTATAAGAACTAGACTAGAATGGGCCTATCCATTTGAAGGCAATCAGCTTGGAGTTTTGACATCTTTAGAAGGTCTTTCTTTATGCACCATTAGCCAGTGACTTAAACCTTTGGCAGCTGTACCCATGTGAATCATCAAGGTCAGCAGTAGCCCAAGGAAGTACAAATTACTCCTTCCCTCCCAAATTAAAGCAATGATTAATTTAAAATGATTCTAACAACTCTACATATTTAGCTAAAGATCTGTTTATGATATTGAATATTTTTAATGGTGAAAACCAGAAATATTATTTTCCAAGGCTTATTTCTTCATTCAGAGCCCTGGTGGCACAACGGTTAAGAGATCGGCTGCTAACCCAAAGGTCAGCAGTTCAAATCCACCAGCTGCTCCTCAGAAACCCTATGGGGTAGTTTTACTCTGTCCTATAGGGTCGCTATGAGCCGGAATCCACTTGACAGCAACAGGTTTGGATTTTTTTGTTTCATTTCTTCATAAAACATCAGTAACACAACTTTTCCTCTACATCAATGTTTCTGATTGTTTCCTTTTCCCTGTGCTTATAAGTGAAATTATTACTAACACAAAATCCAGTTTTTTCTTTATTTTATTCATGTAAATAGCATTATATATGTAAGTTTGAAGCATATGACTTCACATAATTGAGTTTTAAGTGGCAAGTCGGCTACCTGGACAAATTCCATCCTTTCTGTCATTATGAATGCCAGTTTCCCATCAGAAACAACAAAAAATTTATCTTCTACCACTAATATTCTGGGGAAACAATTTATCCTGTAGGAGATCTGAGAATTTCCTGCACTGTAAAAAGGCAAGGCTTAAATTATTTTTTATTATTTCATATAGCTGTGTCACAAAATATAAGACCAAGTTCCTCTTGATTTACAATTACAATACACTCAGAGTGCTATATTATAAAAAATATTGGTTTCCAAGTATACTTAGAACATATTCTTTATGTACAGATGTATTTCTTTCAATAGTGCCAACTGTAGTAAGGAAAATATGGCATACACTTCAACTGGCCGAGAAGAAAGTCCTATCTTCTATCAAAGACGATTGGGGAAGCAGAACTGTCAGATCTTTCTTCAGAGGCAAGTCTTTTAGCAGATTTACCTGGAGCTGAGGTTGTGTTCCCAAACTTTATGAGGAGGGAGAGTGTGATCTAGTGAGAGTCTTAGTCAAGCATAAAATATGGGATGCTGTTATCAGGTAGATGGTTCCCATAAGTTACTCAACTGAATTTGAAAAAGAGATAAGCTTCATATTATTTAGGATTCTTTGTGTTACAGATAACAGAAATCCCTCTTGAATAAACTTATGCAGGGAGAAAATTAATTGTAAGAATGTTGGTTGCATTTGAGAATCCAAGCAGAGGAGTAGGGCTGAGCTTTCACAACAAGCCAGAGCTCAAGACACAGAACATCATTGTGGCTCTCCCCTGCTTTTCTGTGTACTTGTTTCTGTGAATCTGCTCTGCTCCCCTTCCCTTTGCTCTCTCCAAAGCTAGCTTCCTCTGCTTCAATAATATGATTCCATCCCCCGGCACTCCATCTTGGATCTATCTTGGCTTTGGACTTAAACAGGGCCAATCAGTTCCTTGTTCAGAATTTGAAAGCTGGGATTAAACCTGTAACATATAAAGTTTTGGATATTTAAACTGCTGATGGCTTTCTCGTCCACAAGATACTTTGGCCTTCATCTTACATGTGAAGTAGCCAACTACTGTCACACCCCACAGACCAGCAGCAGGAGTGCATCCGAAGGCACAGGTTGGATTCCAAAAGAAGAGGCAGTAAAAGCAATGTTGATCAGACGAGCCTTTATTAGGGAACTTACATACAGAAGTTGAAGCTGAGATTCTACCAATGGACAGTGAAATGTCCAGTGTCACCCGGGTAGAGGTCCACACATGGCAGTGTGGGATGGGGGTTTATATACTTAGTGCTAACATGCAAGGGTACGTACAAGGGATCCAGGGGAAAAAAAGTCTAATTTATGGGATTTTTTTCTGTACTTGTTAATGGGTTCCAATTAACCTTACCATGCAGTCAGGTGTTTGGTGTGTTTTTCCTGGCCCAGGTCACTGCTCAGTAAGGTACACTGGTTATTTCTCAGGCTCTTTTGTGGACAGGATCCATCTTGTATTCTTCAAGCCTCTGTCAACTACTACCTCCTTTGTGAAACTCTCTATGCCTGTTTGAAGCTTCAACTTAACAAAAATAAGATTTGCCACACTGGAATAATATGCAATGATAAAGAACAATGATGAATCTGTGAAACATCTCACAACATAGATGAATCTGGAGGTCATTAGGCTGAGTGAAATAAGTTGATCACAGAAGGACAAATACTGTATGAGACCACTATTATAAAAGCTCATGCAAAATATTACACACAAGAAGAAACAATGTTTGATGGTTGCGAGGGAGTGGACAAATAGGGAGGGAAAAACACTAACTAGACAATAGATAAGTGGTAACTTTGGGGAAGGGTAAGACAGGATACAATACTGGGGAAGTCAGCACAACTTGACCAAGGCAAAGTCATAGAAGCTTCATAGACACTACTAAACTCCCTGAGGGACCAGGTTCCTGGGCTGAGGGCTGGGGACCATGGTCTCAGGGAACATTGAGCTCAACTGGTATAACATAGTTTATAAAGAAAATGTTCTACTCCTACTTTTGTGAGTAGCATCTGAGGTCTTAGAAGCTTGTGAATGGCCATCTAAGATACTCCACTGGTCCCACCCCATCTGGAGCAAGGAAGAATGAAGAGAACAAAAGACACAAGGGAAAGCTTGGTCCAAAGGACCAATGGACCACAACTACCACAGTTTCCACCAGACTGAGTCCCTCACAACTAGATGGTACCCACCTACCACCACTGATTGCTGTGACAGGGATCACAATAGAGGGTCCCAACAGAGCAGGAGAAAAATGTAGAACAAAATTGAAACTCACAAAAAAAGATCCCAGACTTACTGGTCTGACAGAGACTGGAGAAACCCCAAGAGTATAGCCTTCAGGCACCTTTTTAACTCAGTACTTAAGTCACTCCGGAGATTCACCCTTCAGTCAAAGATCTGTTGTTGTTAGGTGCCATCAAGTTGGTTGTCTCTCATAGAGACCCTATATACAACAGAACAAAACACTGCCCTGTCCTGTGCCATCCTCCCAATCATTGTTATGCTTGAGCCCATTGTTGCAGTCATTGTGTCAATCCATCTCATTGAGGGTATTCCTCTTTATTTCTGACCCTCTACTTTACCAAGCATGATGTCCTTCTCCACGGACAGATCCCTCCTGATAATGTCCAAAACATGTGATACGTAGTCTTGCCATCCTTGCTTCTAAGGAGCATTCTGGATGTACCTCTTCCAAGACAGATTTTTTCAAAGATTAGACAGGCCCAAAAAACAAAACAAGACTAAATGGGCACACCAGCCCAGGGGCAAGGACGAGAAGGCAGGAAGGGACAGGAAAGCTGGCAATGGGGAACCCAAGGTCAAGAGGGGGAGAGTGTTGGTATGTCGTGGGTTGGCAACCAGTGTCACAAAACAATATGTGTATTAATTGTTTAATGAGAAACTAATTTGCTCTGTAAACCTTCGCCTAAAGCACAATTAAAAAAATAACAATAAGATTTGCGTAGCAGAGGATGTTGCCTTAACCTTGGTGGACCTACAAATGTAGATTTTTAAAAGACCAGAGGAAGCAGAAACAATTCCCATCATCCTTAACTGCTATAGATGTTTCCTATCCCAACCCTACTGGGAAACATAAAACCATAGAAGTCACATGGAAAAATGATTCTCAAAGAAATTTTAAGGAATTTATTTGCATAGCACATTCCCAAACTGTACATTAGAGAACCAGAATGACATTCATGTAAGGACAACTAGTTGGTTGAATTGATAAACAAAAAGTTTAATACAAAATAAAAGTTTCTGATAAGATTTCAATATGAAATTTTAATTAGTTTTAGAAATGAATACTATTTCTAATGGGTAAATATACACATACTGACATGAAAAATGTACCAGAATTTTTAATTAGGAGTCAACTTTGTCTCACTGTCAGTTTTGGTGTTAGTTATCTGGCTTTTATAAAAGTCCAATAAATAAGTACACAATTGAATTAAATTCCTTGGAATAATCAAACAATGAGAGGTAAATTAAAGGTTAATTTGTTTCCACAGGTTTCTGCTCAGAAATTTCCAAGTTTGTTAACTAAAAGAATCACTAACATAATCCATAGAAATATATTCATTATCGCCATTTAGAAAATTCATGCTTTGGGGTACCAAATTTGCCTGCCATTCATAGTTTAATTTTTACTTAATTAAAAACTTAGAAAATTAAAAAAATTACACAACGAATTTGGCTAAAATCTATCAATTAGCAAAGTTCAAGCACAGTGTTGCCATTTTTGGAATGCAAACAGATGCGGAAGGTGGGAATGTAGTCAAGCTGTAGGCTCCGGAAGAAAAAGAAAATGGGATTTAGTGAGCATATGGCAGTGACTGAAACAACCAAAGTATAGAGTGCAACCCATTGACTCATATGGGAGATAATAATATTATTGTGTGTGTACACAACTACAGGACAGAGAAGAAAGAGAGCTGGGGATGACAACAAGGACACCAAGAATCCAACTTCTCTTCCCAACAGTTTTCACTTTAAAAACTACGTAGCTGATAAAGAAGTCTGTAGCAGGTAAGTGAGAATTGAGCCTTTAAAAAATTAGGGGAAAGTAAGATATGCCTCAACCTCAGTGGCTTGTAGCTCAGTGTAATAAAAAGCTGAATAGTAAGCATTTAGCAGTGGACAAACCTCTGACACTGCTAAATGCTTTCTGAAGATATTTCTAAGAAGGAAGGTGGCACCAGTATACTTGAGCAGTGAACAGCTGCTGGTAGTGTGAGGCTGGGGGGAGAGCTTGAGTGCTGATGACAGTGATAGCTGGAGACAGGCAAGGCAGACAAGATAAATACCTTTTTCCTTTTTGGGTTTAATCCAATTAAGAAAGTTAAAGTCTGTTTTCATCTTTTCCATATCATAAGGAGTTACTGCCACTCAGCTTGATCCAAGGCAGATTTGGCACCACTTTTGGCTGGGTTCCTCATCTCGTATTCCTGGTAATAACGTTATTGGAAGAGCCCTCAGCTGTATTGCAAGTAGGGTACGCAACACTGCTGTCTGAGATGGAATGCTGCTGTTCATGGTATATAAAAAGCTATAAAATGTTTCCATGTACTGACTGTAAAAGGAATGAACTCCTTTGTATATAAGGAATGAGCCCCTTTGAGAATCTGTTTATACATTTTGTTCTTATCTGCAGAAGTTAGTTTTCGGGCAGATTTTCTTTTCTCCTTTCACTGATTTTTCTGTCTTGGCAACTCTAGCTATCCATGGGAAGTCAGAATTATAGTTAGTACTGAATGACAAAGATGAAAGAGCAGTTTATTATCTTTTTTATAAAATCATGTTTTAAAAAACAAAATTTAAAAATAAATTTGATAAAGCTATATTTTCAAATAACTCTCATTGCTCAGAATAGGAATCTCTAAATGCTACAACAAGATAAAGCTAAAATAAAACTAATTGAGGCCAAATTAAATTTTAAAATATGAACAGTATAGTGTAAGGAAGCATAAGATTTCACTTTAGATTGGTTACACATACCCTTGGTAAAGATCTTCATAGAAAATGTTATATCTGCCTGGAAACTAAAGAAACATAGGAGAGTTCTATTGTAGATAATCTTGAAAGTTTAAGAAGAAATGTTCTCAATAGATCTGTATGTGAACAAAGTGTATATATCCAGATATAGTAGAATTTCTTTTGATCATTTCTAGTACTTTAAAAAAAAAAGCTATGTCAATTTTCTCTTGTCTGCTCATATGTTGTAGCCAGATTAAAAGTTAGCAACACCTTAATGAAGTCACTCCTGAAGTTCACCCTTCAGCCAAAGATTAGACAGGCCAATAAAACAAAATGAGACTAATGGGGCACAACAGCCCAGGGACAAGGACTAGAAGGCAGGAGGGGACAGGAAAGTTGGTAATAGGGAACCCAAGGTTGAGAAGGGAGAGTGTTCACATGTCATGGGGTCGTTAACCAAAGTCATTAAATAATATGTGTACTAACTGTTTAATGAGAAACTATTTGTTCTGTAAGCCTTCATATGAAGTACAATAAAAAAATAAATGAAAGAAAAAAAAATTTAGCAATACCAAACACCCCCAAAAGAAAAATACAACAAATTTTGGGGTCTTGGGGAGAAAATAGAAAAAAAATGTAGCAGCAATCACTCATCTCCTTATTCCTATACCCTGATCCCAGATAGGCAGTTTCTCAGGAAGGGATTTTTTTTTCTGGCTTAAATGTATACGGGATCCATTTTGGTTTCTTTTGGAATGCAATAATTTGATTTTTTCCTCATAGGGGATATTGTAAAGGTTGATCTGGGTCTCAGAGTGTGATGGTTAATGTGTCAACTTGGCTAAGCTATGATTCTCAGTGGTTTAGCAAATATTATGTAATCACCTGCCATTTTGTGTGATTTGATATGAGCAGCCAATCAGTTGAAAGGGGAGTTTCCTTGGGTGTGTGGCCTGCCTCCAGTATATAAATGGATGTTCTGGCAAAGCTCTGACTCTTTCTTGACCCTGAACTCTTCTCGTTGCCTGACCTCCAGTTCTTGGGACATAAGTCTGCAGAAGTCTCTGTCCTGCCACCTAACATGCAGATTTTGGATTTGCCAGCTCCTCAAACCCCATGAAACAGCAGAGGCCTCCAGCCTGCTGCCTGACCTGCAGATTTTGTGTTCATCAGCCCCTGCAACCATGTGAGCCAGCAGGTCTTCAGCCTGTTGTCTGACCCGTGGATTTGGGACTTGTCAGCCCCCATAATTGTGTGAGTCATTTCTTTGAAGTAAATTTCTCTTTCTATATATTTACGAAAGCTTCACTAGTTTTGTTCCTCTAGAGAACCCGGACTAAGATACAACTCACACCTTAAGAAGTAAGATGTACCCTGATGACGTTCCAAGGTGTAGCATCCCACCCCTGCCCTCTAAAAATATTTACTTAATTCAGAGGTGGAAAGAAAGAAAAAACAGAGAACCAAAAGAAAAACTGAAGGAATAAATGAAAAACAAAAGGCAAGATAGCAGATATAAACTTGTTTCAACAGAACTTCCAGACTAAGACAGACTAGAAAGAAAGGCCTGGTGATCTGCTTCTGAAAATTAGCCACAACTGATCATTGGAATTATGGAAGACCAGGCAGTATATCATTTCACTGTACATGGGATCACCATGAGTAAAGGGTCAACTCAATGGCTGCTAACAACAGTAACAACAACACTTCACTTAATAATCAGAAATTCCTCAACATAATTAAGGTTATATATGCAAACACAACAGCCAACATTATTTTCAGCGGAGAAAGACTGAGAGCGAAAGCCTTCCCCTTGAGAATGGGAATGAGACAAGGATGCTCATTATCACTACTCTTATTCAATATTGTACTGTCCTAGCCAGAGCAATAAGGCAAGAAAGCTAAATAAAGGGTAGCCAAATTGGAAAGGAAGAAGTATAACTATCTTTATGTGCAGACGATATAATCCTATACATAAAAAATCCCAGATTCCCTAAATAGTTGTTGCCTATAAAAGATAAATTTTAGATATAAGGACAGAGATAAGTTGAAATAAAAAAGATCACAAAGATATGCATTGAAGAAAGCAAGTATAAGAAAGCTGACATGAAGCATCACCCTGATACCAAAGCCAGGTAAAGACATCACAAAAAAAGAAAATTACAGACAGATTTCCCTCATGAATATAGGGGCAAAAATTCTCAACAAAATTCTAGTGAACAGAATTCAACAGCATATTAAGAAAATCATTCTTCACTGAAGTTCTAAAACTAATCACCAACTTTATACAGAAAGGAAAGAGGCCCTGAATAGCCAAAGCAATACTGAAGACAAACAAGGTAGGAGGCATCACACTTCCCGATCTCAAGACATACTATACAGCCACAGTAATCAAAATCGCCTGGTACTGATTCAATGACAGACACATAGAGCAATGGAATACAATTGAGAACCCAGAAACAAATCTATTCATCAGTTGAAGCTTATTTTCAACACGGGTTCAAAGTCCATTAGATGGGGAAGACACAGTCTCTTTAACAAATGGTGCTGGAAAAACTGGACATCCATGTGCAGAAAAATGAAGCAGGATTCATACCTCATACTATACACAAAACTAACTCAAAATGGATCAAAGACCTAAATGTTAAAGCTAAAACTAAAAAGTTTCTGGAAGATAACATAGGGAAAAACTATGGGACCTAATTATTTTCAGAAATAAATTATCAAACACAGCTACAAATGCACAAACAGCAGAAAACAAATAAAATAATGGGGCCTTCTAAAAAATTAAATACTTAAGTTCATCAGAAGACTTTATCAAAAGAGTAAACAGAGAAGCTGCAGACTGGGAAAAATCTTTGGGAAGATATATCCAATAAGGATCTAATCTCTCAAATACATAGAAAACTTCAACAAGTCAACAACAAAAAGACAAACAATCCAATAAAAAAAATGGGCAAAGGACATAAACAGACACTTCACCAAAGAGGACATTCAAGTGGCCAACAAACACATGAAAACATGCTTGCAATCATTAGCCATTAGAGAGATACAAATCAAAACTACAATGAGATACCATCTCACCCCTGCAAAAATGGTACTGATTAATTTAAAAAAAAACCAGAAAACAACAAATGCTGGCAAGGACATAGGGAGATTGGTATCCTTATCCACTGTTCGGGGGGGTTGTAAAATGGTACAACCACTATGGAAAATAATATGGCACTTTATCAAAAAGCTAGAAATAGAAATCTTTTATGATCCAGTCATCACACTCCTAGGGATATACCCTAGATATCTAATAGCAGTGACACCAACAGACATATGCACATCTATGTTCATTGCAGCATTATTCACAATAGCAAAAAGATATAAACAACCTAAGTGCCCATCAACAGATGAATGGATAAACAAAATGTGATACATACATACCATGCAGCCATAAAGAATAATGATGAATCCTCAAAACATTTTATAATGTAGATGAATCTGGAGGACACTATGCTGAGTGAAATAAGTCAATCACAGAAGGACAAATATTGTATGACTGCACTTTTATAAGGAGACAAAAACAGAAATACATACAGAGATAAGTGCTCACTGCTGGTTACCAGAGATGCGGGTGAGGGGAGATTAAGCACTCTTGAGATAGTAGACACTTGTTATTTCTGATGATGAGAAAGCTAACATCAAAAGTAGATGAAGTATACACAGCTTGACCAAGGTAAATGATGTCACAAAGAACTGCACAAGAGAAAAAGCCTATTTGGGTAAAGAATATGACAAATATAATTTTGCAACAACAACCAAAAAATATGTGTGTGATTGCATAAATATGTATATAGGCATACAAGTATAGGAGTATGAATATGTGGGTACATAAGTGTGTACAGACAGAAGTATCTATAGGCATATGTACATACAGGTATTTGTGTGAATGCATGTATATCCATGTATATAACAAACCACATAGGGAACACAGTTACAGATACTTCTTAGACATACCCAAACCAGACTGGTTTTCTAGGTTTGAAGGCTTAGGACCATAGTCTCATGGGACAACTCAGTTAATTGGCGTAATATAGTTCATAAAGTATATGTTCTACATCTCTATGCGGTGAGTAGTGTCTGGGGTCTTAAAAGTCCATCTAAGATACAATTATTGGTCTCTACCAGCCCAGAACAAAAAAAAAAAAAAAAAGAAGAAGAAGAAGAAGATGAAAACCAAAAACTCAGAGAAGAAACTAGTCTACAGGACTAATAGTCTACATGAACCACAGCTTCATCTAACCTGAGAGCAGGGGAACTAGATGGTGCCTGGCTACCACTATCAACCATTCTGATCAGGACCACAATAGATGAACCCTTTAGAACAGGAGAAAATTGTGGAACAGAACTCAAATTCTTAAAAATTTCAGATTTACTAGGCCAGTTGAGACTAGAGGATTCTAAGATTAGAGGGCTGTCTGAGATTATTGCCATGAGATTATTGTCTTTAAACCTTAAACCGAAATCATCCCTTGAGGTCACCTGTTAGAGATTGGCTTATGTTATGAATTGAATTGTGTCCCCCATAAGTGTGTCCCAAGTCAGCTAGGCCATGATTCCCAGTATTGTGTGACTGTCCATTTTGTGATCTGATATATTTACCCTATGTGTTGTAAATCCTAACCTCTATGATGTTAATGGGAGCCCTAGTGGCACAATGAGCTCGGCCGCTAGCCAAAATTTCAGCAGTTAGAATCCACCAGCTGCTCCTTGGAAACCTTATGGGGCAGTTCTACTCTGTCCTAGAGGGTCGCTATGAGTCAGAATGGACTTGAAGGCAATGGGTTTCTTTTTTTTTGGTTTATGATGTTAATGAGGCAGAATTAGAGGCAGTTATACTAATGAGGCAGGGTGCAGTCTACAAGAGTAAGGTGTATCTTGAGTCAATCTCTCTTGAGATATAAAAGCAAGAAGCAAGCAGAGAGGAGAGGGACTTCATACCACCAAGAATGAAGAACCAGAGGTGAGTGTGTCCTTTGGACCCGAAATCCCTGTGCTGAGAATCTCCTAGACTAAGCGAAGATTGACCACAAGGCCTTCCCCCAGAGCCAACAGAGAGAGAAAGCCCTTCCCTGGTGCTGGCACCCTGAATGCAGACTTCTAGCCTCCTAGATTGTGAGAGAATAAATTTCTCTTTGTTTAAGCAATCAACTTGTGATATTTCTGTTATAGCAGCACTAGACAACTAAGACAACTCATAAAATAAATAATATCACCTGTGAGTAATGAGCTCCTTTAAAAAATAATCTATATAAGACCAAATTGTCGAAAAATTACTCTACGGCAAAAATGAGAAGGTAAAGGGGCAAGGAAACTAGAGTACCGGTAATGGTATAACCAGAACAGAATGAATGAGAATAATGACATATTATGAAAAATATAACCAACATAACTGAATAATTTTTACAGAAATTATTATATGAGAACCTAATTTGTTTTGTAAACTTTTACCTTAAACACAAGAAAATATTATTAAAAAATAAGAAAGAAAGCTGGGATGGTATATGAATATTAACAAATTTAGATGTCAAGGACATACATTTCATAGAAAAAAAGAGCAAACTACTAGACAAATAATAATGATTCTAAATGCAAATACCACTAGTAATTGTGGGGATATATGCCATTTAAACATGGCTGCACTATTGACAACTGCAGCCCCCACAGGCCTCTATGCTGCACAGCACGTTGAGACTTGTCATGATTTGTTTTCCCAAACCTATTGTCCCTTTACTGATTGGCTTGTTTACCTGAATTCCTTCTCCCTTGCCCACACCCAAAGCCCATTGTTTTGTTAATTGCTTTATTGCTTGCTGTATTGACTATAAAATAAACTCCTGGGACTGAAGCGGGGTCGACTCCTCAGAGTGACCCTCCTGGCCCCACTTGTCTGTAAGAGTTGTGCAGTTGATTATTGTCTTCGCCTTCCCGATTACCGTCGCCGCTGCGACAAGTAATATGCCTTATAAACTGAGATTTCTTGAGCACATTTTCTTTGCCATGTACTACAGACCAGAAATGGCAAACTGATGATCTGAAATCTAGATTTCACCTGCAGACATGTTTTATATGGGCCACATATTCTTGACTAGCACCATGTTTATTTTTTTTTAATTACTTGACAGCATTTTAATTTGGAGAATGTCCATAAAGACCTACATTTATTTCGTCACAAGAAAAATTTGAACATTTGACATGCTGAGTCTCCTTCTCATGTGGTACTCTCCACACTGCCACAGTGCCCACTACTCCCTATTGTTTTTCTGTTTTTTGTTTTCCTACACTGAATCAGTTGTGTTACTACTGTTATTTTAACAGTAGAGTTAACAGGAAATGAAATAAATATTTCTTGTACCACATCTACCAAAAAGTGAAAAATGAAATCAAGAACTATTTATTAAAAAAGAAATGCACCATATGCACACCTATGTTCATGGCAGCATTGTTCACAATAACAAAACAATGGAAACAACGTAGGTGCCCATCAACAGATGAATGGATAAACAAACTATGGTACATACACACAATGGAGTACTATGCAATGAGAAAGAACAACAATGAATCTGTGAAGCATCTCATAACATGGATGAAACTGGAGGACATTATGCTGAGTGAAATAAGTCAATCACAAAAGGACAAATATTGTATGAGACCTCTATTGTAAAAACCCATGAAAAAATTCACATGCAAAATGTAACAATCCTTGTTGGTTACCAGGGATGGGAGGGGAGGGGGGGAATACTAAATAGGCAATAGATAAGTGGTATCTTGGGTGAGAGGTGAGACAGTACACAGTACAAGGGAAACTAACACAACCTGCACAAGGAAAGGTCATGGAGGCCCCATGGACACATCCAAACTCCCCGAGGGACTGAGTTGTTGGACGGAGGGCTCTGGGGACCATGGTCTCGGGGAACATCTAGCTCAATTGGCATCACACTACTTATAAAGACAATGCTCTACATTCTACCTTGGTGAGTAGTGTCTGGGGTCTTAAAAGCCTGTGAACGCCCATCTAAGATACTACACTGGTCTCATCCCTTCGGGAGCAAGGGAGAATGAAGAGAACAGGATACAAGGAAAAGATTAGTCCAAAGGACTAATTGACCACAGCTACCAAGACCTCCACCGGACTGAGTCCAGTACAGCTAGATGGTGCCCGGCTACCACCGCTGACTGCTCTGACCAGGATCACAACAGAGGGTTCTGGACAGAGCTGGAGAAGGATGTAGAGCATAATTCTAACTCCCAAAAAAAAAAAAAAAAAAAAAGACCAGATTTACTGGCCTAAAGGAGACTGGAGAAACCTCAAGAGTATGGCCCCCAGGCACCCTTTCAGCTCAGAGGTGAAGTTACCTTCGAGGTTCACTGTTCAGCCTGGGAGTGGACAGCCCAGTAAAACTAAATGAGACTAACGAGGTACAGGAGTCCAGTGACAAGGGCCAGAAGGCAGAGGGGGAGTAGGAAGCTGATGATAAGGAACACAAGTTGAGTAAGGATACTGTTGATGTGTTGTGAGATTGTTAACCACTGTTAATAGGGCAACATTTGTAGTAACTGTTAAATGGGAGGCGATTTTGTCCTGTAAGCCTTCATCTTGGGTGAGAATGGCAGCACAATTGGAAGAGCATAGTCAATGTCACTTAAATGTGTACGTAAAAAGTTTTGAAATGGTGTATCTTTGGCTAAGTGTATTTTCACCAAAAAAAAAAAAAAAAAAAAAAGCTGAGAATTCAGAGGGTTAAAATGTTGTGGGGTTGTTAACCAAAGTCATAAAACAGCATGTGTACTACTGTTACATGAGAAACTATTTGTTCTGTAAGCCTTCACCTGAAGTACAATAAAACATTTAAAAAAAAAAAAAAAGAAAGAAATGCACACATTTCTCTGTCGTAGCCTTAACTGTTTAAAATGCAAACCAAGCATGTCTGTCTCAAACAAATCAGTCTAGCTGCTGTACCCTAGCTGCTGTATCTAGCTGCTTAGAGTCTAGCTACTCTAAGTATTTGTATAACCAACCCTTGCTACAGAAAATACATACAAAGGAATTGGTGGTTCTCACCCTCATGGGCCTGAGAAGCAAATGATTACTGGAAAAAAAAAAAAAATTTCAATACAGTACAATTAAGTATTAAATTGCAATATTTACAAACGTCATTTTAAAAAATGCAGAGAAGAGAAACTTCAAGGTTGACTGAAAGACTGTTGAAGTGTGTCCTGTAAATTGTTTTTAAGTGAATATAACAGAGAGATATATATTTTTCCAACATGTTTATGCCACCTATACGCTTAAAAAACATATTACTCACTACAAAAAAAAGAAAGAAAATAATGCTAGTAATATTAATTATATTACCACGGCAATGTCAGTGAAGAAAGATAAATTGATAAAAGTAAAAAGGCACAAACACTAGCAACTTTGGATCTTTATTTAAAAGATTATATGTAACTTCATTTGATAATTCCCAGTTATACTCCTTGGAGGACAGGAAATGCTATTCTGCCACTTCAAAACATGATAATTGAAATTAAAGACCTGCTGCTATGTCATAAATAATATATTGGTCAGATGTAAAAAAAAATTTATCAGACATTATTATCAAAGGCCAATCTTTTTACGTGTATGTATGTGTAAATTATTTAGAATGCTTCTACAACCAAATGAGAAAATTTAACCCAGGATTAATTATGATTTGTGGAAAAATCAGTCAATGGGCCCTATTTGCATACTCCATATTCTATTATCCATGAACTTTATATAAAGTCAACAAAACTCATTGACATAAAAACATAGATTCTTGATTTTCTAACTGTAAAACTGTAAACCATGAAAAGAAGTATAACGGATATGCTAAGAGAGAAGGGGAAACTGAATAATATAAAATGCTCAAAACCAGAGAAGGCAGAAAAAGAGTGGAAGGAAAAGAAAAAAAAAGAGGGCAATGAATAGAAAATAATCACAAATATGGTAGATATTAAGCCAACTATACTAATAATCACTTTAAATGTAAATGGTCTAAATACACCAATTAAATTATCAGAGTGGATTAAAAAAACTAGACTCAACAAATATATTTTCTACAATTTACCCACTTTAAAGATAAAGATACAGGTAGATTAAAAGTAAAAGGATAGAGAAAAATATACCATACTAACTTTAATCAAAATAAACTGGAGTAGCTATATTAATCACAGACAAAGCAGATTTCAGAGCAAGGAAAATTATCGGGGATGAGAGTTAACAATCAGCTTTATTCATAATTGGCAAATCTTGGAAGCAACCAATATGCCTTTCAATCGGTGAATGGATAAACAAAATGGTACAGCCAGACTACTGCATTATTATTCAGCGATAAAGAGATGAGCTACCAAGCCACAAAAAGACATAAAGGAATCCTAAATGCATATTGCTAAGTGAAAGAAGCCAGTCTGGAAAGGATATATACTGTAAGTCCAACTATATGACATTTTGGGAAAGGAAAAATTATAGAGACAGTAAAAAGATCACTGGCTGACAGGGGTTGGGGAGAGACAGAGATGAAAAAGGGTAGCACAGGGTATTGTTAGGGTAGTGAAACTCCTTCATATTACTTAATGGTGGATACAGAACATTATGCATTTAATTCATAACCTATTGAACTATACAACACAAAGAATGAACCCTAATGTATGGACTTTAATTAATAATAATGTATCAATACTGGTTCATCGATTTTAACAAATACATCACACTATGCAAGACGTTACTCATAAGGAAAACCCGAGAAGGAGGGGGAGGGCTATGAGAACTCTTGCACTTTCTGTTTTATTTTTCTGTAAACCTAAAACTACTCTAAAAAAAGTCTATTAATTTTGGTAAAAATTAATGCCCTTTGTATCAGATAAAAGTTGAAATAAACAAACATCCAACCATTAAAAAAAAAAAGGTTTTAAAAGCATAAAGATATATATTAAAATGGAAAAGTCTTTGGGTAGGAGAATGTTAGGGAATTATTAAAATCTTCCCTCTTTTTTTTTTTTTTCTTTCATAAGCCTGTATTACTTTTAAAAGTGGAAAGTAATCAGTAAGTATGTTTTAAATATGTAGTCTGGTCCTGTGTCTTGTAGTATATAAAGTATTTGCCCATTCAGTCTTCTCTTGTGTCTGATTTTTCCTAGGCATTAGAGAATTCTCCTAGCCGTAACATTGGTGTTAAGTGACACGTTCACCTTCCTGTTCCCCTCAGAGTTGTTCTGAATTCCAACCTCTGATAACCTAAGTGAAGATGCATCTCACTTAGTTCTTTGTGTAAAGCAGGATCCATCGTTCACTGATTCTATTTCTTCAAATATATTTCTTCAAATCTTGCCTACAAAACAAAATCTTTTAAAAGAATAAAGAAAAAATCTTCACATCCTTCGTCTGATAATCTTGTTTTATTTGCTTGCACAGTATTCCCAGAGTGGTAGAACATGTCACTCAGCGGCAAATATCTCCTGCTGTCATAAACACCTAGGTTTCACATCTCACTGATTATGAGGGAGGAGGAATTTATTGCCTTCTACATGGTCTCCAGTCTTGGGATTATCACTGTCAGTGTTTGCTTGCTTGAAAACGAGAATGGTGCTCTTCAGAACCACAGGTGGGCATTTTTATCAACAAGGAGAGGAGATTCATAATATGAAAAGAGGATAAAAATATTATACTGAGACATTAATTTAGTTTTATTACTAGCCCCAGAGAAAACATTTCTTATTCAGATACTAAATATGAGATGTAATAAGAAAAGACATAGGACACATGAGTGAAATTTGTATTTTCAAGATGAAAATCTGTATTTCTAAAAATCTTTCCAACTTAGAATTACTTAAATATCTTCCTGTTTTATTTTAGTATTTCTCTGCATTTTAATATCATCCACAGATCTCAAAGCATAGAGGAGAGACTTTTTAACCAATCTGACTTTACAAAGAATAACTCTTCTCTCTGTTTGTTGTACTGTGGTGGCTTGCCTATTGCTGTGATGCTGGAAGCTATGCCACAGGTATTTCAAATACTAGCAGGGTCACCCATGGTGGACAGGTTTCAGCAGAGCTTCCAGACTAAGACAGGCTAGGAAGAAGGACCTTGTTGTCTACTTCTTTCATAAGTGAAAACCTTATGAATAGCAGCAAAACAAGAATAAAGTAGCTGTTCTAGTGGAATTAGTGTAGCATTGAATGTTTGAACTGACATGATATACGGTTTCTTGAGCTTTAAAAAATATAGAATCAGATATTTCAAAAAGATCCAATTCATCTTTCCAAGAAAATGTGTCCTCCAGTTATGTATATCCATTAACATGTTATAGAGGTGCATGATGGTAAAATATTTGTCCTACTCTACAGCAAAAAATTTCTTCCCCAAAGTGTCTTCATCTAAAGTGACATTATTTAGAAGTTCCCAAAGCAAAGAAAAGAAAAATATACTATTTGGTACTGGAGAAGAAAGTACTCTCATAAATTGTTAATGGAAGTTTATCTTTCTGGGTAGCGACTTGACAATGTTCCTTAAGCCCTTAATAGGTGCAGTTTTAGTTGCTTTTGACTCAGCATTTCACTTCTAGAAAATTTACCCTAAGGAAATAATTTTAAATGTACACAATATTTAACTAGTAGAGAGTCAAATTAAAAAAAACTCAACAAACAGAATATTGAATGATAAAATATGCTATACATATGCAACAGCATAATATGCCATCATTTCAAAGAATGTAAATGAATATTTAATGAGTGAAAGTCACAAAATATTAACTGAAAACAGATTACAAGCTATATATACAGTATGATTTTATTTCTTCCAGTTTATATACCTAGAAAGATTATACACCAAAATGTTGAGTAATCATCTCTGCATCATGGTTTATCATTATTATCATTATCACCATCATCATTATTGTGTTTTCAATTTTTTCTTTAAAGAGCATATATTTATATCTCTAGTACTGGCCTATCTCCTCTGAACTCCAGATTCTATATCCATCTGTCTACTTGACATCTCCATTTGGATATTTATTATTCTTTCATTCATGCATGCATTCATTCACTTGCTCACTCATTCAACAATTATACAGATAGGTCCTACATGATGGG
Source organism: Dugong dugon (assembly GCA_030035585.1). NCBI lineage: Eukaryota > Metazoa > Chordata > Mammalia > Sirenia > Dugongidae > Dugong > Dugong dugon. The sequence continues at coordinate 32,885,420 of CM057475.1, read as the reverse complement.
TGAGGCATTGTTCTAGGTGTTGAGGATTGAGCGATGACTGAAGTAGACAAATATCCCTGCCCTGATGGAGCATACCTTCTAGTGGGATCCATCTCAAGCTTACCACAACAGTAAGAGATGTCTTAATCCTCCCCCCTACCACTTTAGTACTCCCACAGTCTTCTCCAACTCAGCAAAAGTCATATTTATATTTAGGATAAATTCCAGTCTCCTTTCCTCAGTCTAAAATACTCTAAATTATTCAGTACCTGCCTAATTGTTAAATTTCATTTCTCTCAGTCTACTCATTAACAACCTGCAATATGCAGATGGCACACTTTGCTCGCTGAAAGTGAAGAGGACTTCAAGAGCTTACTGACAAACATCAAAGACTACAGCCTTCCGTATGGATTACACCTCAACATAAGAAAAGCAAAAATTCTCAGAAATTGACCAATAAGCAATATCATGATAAACAGAGAAACTACTGAAGTTTTCAAGGACTTCATTTTACTTGGATCAACTATCAACGCCCATGAAAGCGGAAGTTAAGAAATCAAACGACGTATTGCATTGGGCAAATCTGCTGCAAAAGACCTCTTTAAAATCTTAAAAAGCAAAGATGTCACTCTGATGACTAAGTGCACCTGACCCAAGCCATGGTATTTTCTATCACCTGACATGTGTGTGAAAGCTGGACAATAAACAAGGAAACCAAAGAAGAACTGATGCATTTGAATTACGGTGTTAGCAAATAATACTGAATATACCGTGGACTTCCAGAAGAACTAACACATCTGTCTTGGAAGAAATACAGCCAGAATTCTTCCTAGAAGCGAGGATCGTGAGACTTCATCTCATGTACTCTGGACATGTTATTAGGAGGGGCCAGTCCCTAAAGAAGGACATCATGCTTGGTGAAGTACAAAGTCAATGAAAAAGAGAAAGACCCTCAAAGAAATGAATTGACACTGGCTGCAACAATGGTTTCAGACATATCTACTATTGTAAGGCTGGCACAGGACCAAGCAGCATTTTGTTCTGTTTTACATATGGTCATTATAATTCGGAACCAACTCGATGGCACCTAACAACATAACAACACTTTCCCCTTTGCTCACTATAAGTCAACGTGCACTCAACCTTGCTTTCTTCTCAGTAAACTTTGAAACAGAAGACTCTTTTATAAGTGAGAAAAGAAGCTGAAGATTGACTCATTAGACTTTTGCCTTGAACTAGAAAGTGGAGTCAGGGCCTAGAGCAACAAAGCCAAAACAGGAAAAGAGACCCAGTGTTCTTCCCATTTGAGGAAGGAAGTGGGAGTTTTTCAAATGCTTTTGGCTATTTGAAGGCAGTGAGAAAGCATGAATGAACGTATTTCTGAGCAAAGCATTCCAGGCAAACATTTTTTTAACCTTTTTCAATTAATAGGGAGTATATCTAATTTATACTTATTACAAAATCAGCATTATTGGTCTGATATTTCTATCATATTTTAAATGATCATTAGAAATTTATTTTAATTAAGCAGTAAAAAAATTTTTCAGATTTTATGGGTTTTTTTTTTTTGCTTTTTTATACTCCCTACTCCCATTTGATATATTGCTTAATTTCTTTTATTCTCACCTATCACCATAAATTTGTAAGAATTCAGTCTGTTTTTAATTTTCCAAGTGATTGTTAGCCTAACTTCAAATAACTTTCTTAAAATTATATTTCTCAATTTATCAACTTCTAAAAAAAAAAAAAAAAAAAAAAACTACTTTTTATTCCTTCCTACAAAAAATGAAGAATGAAGAGAACAACATATTCTATTATTGCTCTCCTCCTCTTTCTTTTACGATTTTTGCTTGGGTTTTGTGAAAACATTATTTTCATAATGTATAACTTTTTTCTAAGAATCTTAACAGCTTTCTGTTTCTTACATGTAATTAGTAGAGTTGTTTAGTTATTCTATTTTTAAATAAATTCACTGTTCACCAGAAGTTCTCTCACAGTATGGATTTTCTATTTGTAATTTTTTTTTTAATTTGGATAAATCTTTTTAATTCAGCTGGAATATATCACCAATAAGATTTTACAGGAAGGAAGAATTGGCTATATTTTCTTAGTTTTAGCATATGTTAGACTGTTGCTCTGGTCTCTTTATTCATTAATGAGAAGAAGGCAGGGTATAGAATTTTTTTATTTTCACATAGTTTCCCTCACAATTCTAGAGACATTGATGTATTATTTACTGGACTTGAAAGTTGCTGAGACACTTGAGACTGAACTGATATTACATTTCCTTTTGTAGTTGAGAGTTTCTTCTTCCTAGACGATTGTAGGATTCTTTCTCTATCCTACAGTATATTCTCAATGTTGATTTCTCTCATCATTTATTTTAGAAAAATTATATTTTTTTTTTCTAGCCCATTTGTTCTATTTTCATCAGGATACAAATTATCTATAGGTTGGCACTTTGCTTTCTATCTTCAATGTCTATTATTTCCTCTCCTACCATTTTCAAATCTTCATTTTTCCCTCTTTGGGGGAATGTGAGTTTGTGCATGCACATGCATGTGTGTGTTTGCGTATCTGTGATTTCAAGCCTGTCCTACAAAGGATGGCTTGGTTTTCTCTAACGTCACCTTTACCTATTATTTGTATTGGGGTTTTACCTTCTTCAGTGGTCTGTCTTCTCCTTAATTTCTCTCCTTATCCATCCCAGTTTCTTTATTATTTTAATTTTATTCTATCGTATCTGTTTTTGGATCCCTTGCATCTCTTTTGTATTTATTTTCAAGCTTATTTCAGAGTCCTTATTCTCTTGAATTTTCTAAAAATGCACAGAAATTTTTCACTAATGCATTTTCTTTTATTTCCAAGAGTAAATCATTCAAATATTGTTCTTAACATGTCTTTTGCATGCTGCATTTCTCTGCTTTGTTTTCTGCAGAACTTTTTTAATAACATACATTTCATTTAATCTTTATCTCTGAAACCAGAAGTGTTATTCTGTGCCTATTAACTGCAAAACAAGGCTCAAATAGATTCTCTTTAACCTCGTCCCTAATTACCTGAATACAGTTTGAATCTTTCAATTAAAGATCAAGATAGAGAGCTGGATAAGAAAGACTTGCATTCTATGTTCAGTCATTAAGTTTCTTTAAATGGACTGGGGAGGATGATAAAGAGGGAATTGGAGAGGAGAGCCATGGCCATTTAGGAATGTTTTCTCCAACCACTTTTCCTCCAAATATGAATATCTCATCCAGGCTTATATTAGGGTTTAACTCAGGCTTTAGGATCACGTAGAATCAGGGTGACGAGGAGACCAAACTAAGTTTAGTGCTCATGACTCAGCCGATTTGTGCAAAGGTCTACCCAAAGAGTCAATGATGGAAAATCTAAGCCCACAGAATATTTACATTTTCTCCTCGCTACAAGTTAGATGGTACACCTCCATTATTAGCATTCTCAACTCAATTGCCCTATTTCAAAGTGCATAAGGAAGTCTCTAAGTAAAGTACTCCCCATTGTCCCATGATCAGCCCATGACCTAAAAGTGTGTTCTCTAGCTGGAAATAATTCATATAGCTCCTCTGAATGTCCTCACTCACCTCCTATATATCTCATCATACTCATGATTAAGAGAGATGTGTACTGAATATCCGCATGCCTCTATAGCTTGGCAAATAAAGATGAAGGAATGCTTCACAATGCTGAGGCTCTCAAACTTCCAATTTTTTTTTAAAATAACCTAGAACATCTGTTAAAAAAGATAGACTCCAAAGCCCTCCTCCAGAGCGTCAGATAATTCAGGGTTGGGCTTTGCTGATGCTGAGGCAGATTGTTCATAGACTATACTTTCAGAAACACTGGCATAGTAGAAGAGCACTAGATTTATAGTCTGCAAAACTGCGTTCAAATCTCAGCTATCACCCTGTTAATGTGGACAACATACTTTCCCCATCCATAAAATGGAGACAATAATAGCTACCTCAGAGATGTTTGTAGCATTAAAATAAATGAAGTAGTGAAAATGACTGACATAATACCTAATGCACATACTACCTGATTCTTCCTCCTTCCCTTCCTCAAAGTGGCAAATCTAAACATAGAAAGTTGTAATAATAATGGTACAGACATGTAGACATTATTTATAAAGGGCAGGGAATTTTTTGCTTTCCTTTTTCCCCTTGATATATCTCCAGAGTCTAGAATAATGCTCAACACATAATAACGATTCAAAAAGAATCTGTACCAGAGAAGTCAGTCCTTTTCTTTAAAGAGATTTATAGGAAGTCCCTCCCAGTGATGTCTATATACATCTCATTGGTCAGAATTCTGTGAAATGACTACCTCTAACGATAAGACAAATCAGAAAATGTACTATTTTATTTCTCTTAGAAAGAAAAAGAAGAGTGGATACTAGAGAAGCAACTCTTTTTGCTTCATCTCCTTTCCCCCATCTGTTATACTCTGTCTTCCAGTCTTTCCACTCTGCTTTTCTATGTGGGTTTCATTCCCTGCAGGCTCCTTCTTCATAATAGGAAATAGGGCAACTAACCTGCATTCCCAGAGGAAAAAAGCTTGTCTTCCTGGTACACCTGGCTGAAATTATCTACACAGAATTTGCAAAGAGGTGACATAGAAACTTTAATTTAAAAATATGTTTTCGAAACTTTTGATAAAATACCATCAAGATCTTTCAAATGTCTTCATGCATTGAAAATATAAACTCCTTGGAGACATGCATAAATACTCTTTCTACTAAAATTACAAGATTTGAAACATTCCATGGGACACTCTTTTAAAGGAATAATATCAGAAGAATTTTTTTTTAGAATCTGTAACACTATTTCAACATATAATACACAAACTGCCTGCAAAATAATTTCTAATGTAGCTACATTTTAAATAGTGCCATCCTAGAAAGCAAATGATTCTTTATACAAGTATTGAGAAGTAAATGACATTACTGTGAATCACATAACCACTGTATAGCACAGTGATAATGTCCCATATGTCATTATCATCCACTATTATAAAAAGGTATGGGTGATATAAAGTCATTGCATTTTCTGAGCTAATGCCCCACTCTAGAGCCAACCTGTATCCTACTTTGTCTATTTTTCCCAAATGAAACAAACAAGACTGCCACTGGCTCATGGAGATAACAGCTTCCATGCTGGTCTATACATTTCATCACTGACATATTAGACAGTTCAACCTCCCCAGAAAACGTGGCTTGACTGTCACTGCTTGTTAGACTAACCTCAACGTTTTCCTCAAGAATTGTCACTGCTACCCAGAAATGACTGCACATAGCACTGCCTTAAATGACACTTCCAAAATAACAGTCTTTGTATATTACGAGGAAAATAATAGAACCTGCCTCATAAGTTGTCAGTTTTATATGAGGCAATGCAAACCACTTAGCACAGTGTCTGTTACATAGTAACTGTTCAATAAATATTGTAATTATTATTGGTACTTAAGTTGAGGGAATAGCATGAAAAATCCAAGACCCAGAAAAAGTAGGTAGAGCGAGGAACAAGAACTCAAGTCTGTGTGGATTCTTCTGGAGCTAAAATGAATAAAGGGATATTGTATAAGAGAATAGAGTCAATCAGAGGCATAACCATCACTTAAGTACTGCTTATAGAGCTTGGGGCTCTGAAAACAGAGACAGCTATTGTAAGAGAACCATCAGAGAGATGTAGCATAAAGGCTAGAGTAGGGGCATTTAATATTTACAAGAAAAGGGTAGAGGTTATTGTCTAATAGTGTCCCACCATAATTCCACAAAACACTGCATGTATATAAACGTCATCCATTTCAGGTAAACTCTCTCAAATTACAAGTAGCACCCAGTTGTTAAAGACAAATTGCTCAACTTGTAAAGATGTTTTACAGTCTTGGTGTGTCTTAGTTATCTAGTGCTGCTACAACAGAAATCTCACAAGTGGTGGCTTTAACAAACAGAAATTTATTTTCTCACAGTTTAGGCTAGAAGTTCAAATTCAGGGTGCTGGCTCTAGAGGAAGGCTTTCTCTCTCTGCCAGCTCTGGAGAAAGGTCCTTGTTTCTTCTGAGCTTCTGCTCCTGGGAGATCTTCATGTGGCTTGGCACTTCTCTTCCGCCATCTCTGCTTCTCTCATTTGCTTGATTAATCTCTTTTATATCTCAAAACAGACTGACTCAAGATGTACCCTACACTAACCCTGCCTCATTCATGTAACAAAGATACCCCATTCTCAGATATGATTATAACCATAGGCATAAATCCTGGGATTTTCAACACATATTTTGGAGGACACAATTCAATCTATAACAAGGTGAATCTGGAGTACTACAAAAATATAGGAGCCCTCAATACTTTATTTCCAGAGAGGTAGGTGCTGCACAAGAAGGCTTATTATAACAAGAACCAGGACAATGTTGAGGGTTTGATTTTATATTTTAGGAAGAACCCTTTTGCATTCATTAAACAAATATTTTTGTGCCTCTGCTGTGTACTAGACACTGTTCTAGGAGACATGGGCTTAGGGGCCATGTTACACAATTTACCAGTTTTCTCATTGGTGGAATTACTGTCATTAGACCCAATCCACCAGGAAGGAACTGTGAGGGACACCAGTCAGAATCTCCAAAGGGATCTCAGTAAGTATAACCGTAACAGGTAAATTGGAGCATAAAAACATATCTGGCAGTTTTTTCATTTATTGAAGTTAATTTTAGTGTCAAATTCTGCAAAGGGTTCAAGTATGATAAGAATAAGAAACAAAATTTTCTCATTTTAACTCTTTCAACAGCTTGATGAGAGAAAATCCAACTCATAGTGACGCTAGATACAACAGAACAAAATTGCCCAGTCCTGCACCATCCTCACTATCCTTGTTATGCTTGAGCCCATTGTTTCAACCACTGTATCAATCCATCTCATTGAGGGTCTCCTCTTTTTCACTGATCCTCTACTTTACCAAGCATGATGTCCTTCTCCAGGGACTGAACCCTCCTAATAACATGTCTAAAGTACATAAGACAAAGTCTCGCCACACTTGCTTCCAAGGAATATTCCGGCTGTACTTCTCCAAGGCATATTTGTTCACTCTTCTGCCAGTCCATGGTATATCCAATATTCTTCACCAACATCATAATTAAAAGGTATCATTTCTTCTTCCGTCTTCCTTATTCACTCCAACTTTCACATGAATATGAGGTGATTAAAAATATTACGGCTTGGGTCAGGCACACCTTAGTCCTCAAAGTGACATGTTTGCTTTGAAGAGGTCTTTTGAAGTAGATTTCCCCAATGCAGTACGTTGTTTGATTTCCTGACTGCTGCTTCCATGGGCATTGATTGTGAATCCAAGTAAAATGAAATCCTTGACAACTTCAATCTTTTCTCCATTTATCATGATGTTGCTTATTGGTCCAGTTGTGAGGATTTTTGTTTTCTTTATGTTGAGGTGTAATCCATACTGAAGGCTATAGTCTTTGATCTTCATCAGTAAGTGCTTCAAGTCCTCTTCACTTTCAACAAGCCAGGTAGTGTCATCTGCATATCACAGGTTGTTAATGAGTCTTCCTCTAATCCTGATGCCGCGTTCTTATTCTTATAGTCCAGCATCTCAGATTATTTACTCAGCATACAGAATGAATAAATATGGGGAAAGGATACAACCCTGACACACACATTTCCTGACTTTAAACCATGCAGTATCCCCTTCTTCTGTTCAAACAACTGCCTCTTGGTCTATGTACAGGTTTCTCATGAATACAATTAAGTGTTCTGGAATTTCCATTCTTTGTAATGGTATCCACAATTTATTATGATCTGCATAGTCGAATGCCTTAGCATAGTCAATAAAACACAGATAAACATCTTTCTGGTATCTCTGCATTCAGCCAAGACCCATCTGACATCAGATATGATATCCCTTGTTCCATGTCCTTTCTGAATCTAGCTTGAATTCCTGGCAGTTCCCTGTAAATGTACTGCTGTAACCACTTTTAAATGATCTTCAGTCAAATTTTACTTGCATGTGATATTAATGATATTGTTGAATAATTTCCACAATCTGTTGGATCACCTTTTTTTGGAATGGCCACAAATATGGATCTCTTCCAGTCAGTTGGCCAGGTAGTTGTCTTGCAAATCTGTTGGCATAGATGAGTGAGTGCTTCCAGTGTTGCAACACTTTGTTGAAACATCTCAATCAGTATTCCGTCAATTCCTGGGGCCTCGTTTTTCGCCAATGCCTTCAAAGCATTCTTCCTTCAGTACCATCAGTTCTTGATCATATGCTACCTCCTGAAATGGGTGAACGTCAACCAATTCTTTTTGGTACAGTGACTCTGTGTATTCCTTCATGTTCTTTTGATGCTTCCTGTGTCACTCAATATTTTCCCCATAGAATCCTTCAATATTACAACATGAGGCTTGAATTTTTTCTTCAGTTCTTTCAGCTTGAGAAATGCCAAGCGTGTTCTTCCCTTTTGGTTTTCTATCTCCGGGTCTTTACACATTTCATTATAACACTTTATTTTGTCTTCCCAAGCCGCCCTTTGAAATCTTCCGTTCAGCACTTTTACATCATCATTTCTTCCTTTCATTTTAGCTACTCTATGTTCAAGAGCAACTTTCAGAGTCTCTTCTGACATCCATTTTGGTCTTTTCTTTCTTTCCCGTCTTTTTAATGACCTCTTGCTTTCTTCATGTATGATGTCCTTGATGTCATTCCACAGCTCATCTGGTCTTCAGTCATTAGTGTTCAATATGTCAGATCTATTCTCGAGATTGTCTCTAAGCTCAGGTGGGATATATCAAGGTCATCTTTTGGCTCTCATGTACTTGCTCTAATTTTCTTCAGCTTCATCTTGAACTTGCATATCAGCAGTTGATGGTCTGTTTCGCAGTTAGCCTATGGCCATATTCTGACTGATGATATTGAGCTTCTCCATCATCTCTTTCCACAGAGGTAGTTGATCTGATTCCTGTGTATTCCATCTGGCGAGGTTCACATGTTTGGTCACCATTTATGTTGTTGAAAACAGGTATTTGCAGTGAAGAAGTAGTTGGTCTTGCAAAATCATATCGTGTGATCTCAGGTGTCATTTCTATCACCAAGACTATATTTTCCAGCTACTGATCCTTCTTCTTCTTTGTTTCCAACTTTCATATTCTAATCACCAGTTACTATCAATGCATCTTGATTGCATGTTTGATCAATTTCAGACTGCAGAAGTTGGTAAAAGTCTACAATTTCTACATCTTTTGCCTTAGTGGTTGATGTGTAAATTTGAATAACAGTCGTATTAACTGGTCTTCCTTGTAGGCATATGGATATTAGCCTATCACTGACAGAGCTGTACTTCAGGATAGATCTTTAAATGTTCTTTTTGAGGATGAATGTGATATCATTCCTCTTCAATTTGTCATTCCTGGCATAGTAGACCATATGATTGTCCAATTCAGAATGGTCATTTCAGTTCACTAATGCCTAGGATATTGATGTTTATGTGTTCTGTTTCATTTTTTACAACTTCCAATTCTCCTAGTTTCATACTTCTTACATTCTACATTCCAATAATTAATGGATGTTTGCAGCTATTTCTTCTCATCTTAAGCCATGCCACCTCAGCAAATGAAGGTCCCAAAAGCTTTACTCCATCATGTCATTAAGGTCAACTGTACTTTGAGGAGACAGCTCTTGCCTGGTCGTATTTTGAGTGTCTTCCAACCTGAGGGGTTCATCTTCCAGCACTATATCAGGCAATGTTCTGCTGCTATTCATAAGGTTTTTACTGGCCAATTTTTTCAGAAGTAGACTGCCAGGTTCTTCTTCCTAGTCTGTCTTAGTCTGGAAGCTCTGCTGAAACCTGTCCACCATAGGTGACCCTGCTGGTATTTGAAATACCGGTGGCATAGCTTCCAGTATCACAGCAACACACAAGCCACCACAGTACAACAAACTGACAAGTGGTGGCATACTTTGATAGTGGAATTTTAATATGATACAGGTTCTTTTTAAAAGGTTCCAGTGGTTTCAGAAAAATTTAAACATACCCTATCTATGACCCAACAATTCCAATCTTGGGTATTTTCTCAAGAAAAATGAAAACATGCCCACAAACAGATTTGTTACAAGAATTTCACAGCAACTTTATTCATAATAGCCAAAAAAACCTGAGAAGGACTCTAAACAAAAAAAACAAAAACACAAAACCATTGCTGTCAACTCAATTCCAACTATGGCAACCCCATGTGTTACAGAGTAGAACTGCTCCATAGAGTTTTCTTGATGTAATCTTAATGGAAGCAGATCATCAGGCCTTTCTTCCACAGTACTGCTGGATCAATTCTAACCGTCAACTTTTAGGTTAGCAGTGAAGCACAAACCATTTCCACCACCTACAGACCTAACAGGAGAATGGATAAACCACTCTGGTGTACAGTGGAATACTATTCATCAATAAAAAGAAACAAACACTGATACATGCAACACAATAGATTAATCTGAAAACCGTTATGCTGAAGCCTCAAACAAAAGGGTACATATTACATAGCTCCATTTATATTAAATTCTTGAACAGGTAAAACTGATTTTTTATGGAAAAAATCAAAAAGAATAATTGGCTCTGGAAAGGGTGGAAATGGAGCATTGACTGGGAAGAAGCAAGAAGAAACTTCAAAGGGTAATGGCAATGGTGTTTGTATTGAAAAGGCTTTGAGCTAATTAAGTGTGGCATACGTCAAAATTCTTCAAATGGTACATTTAATATTTATGCATGATCAAAAGAAGTAAAACACGTAAGCAAATATTGCAATCTAGTTTATGATAAGCATGCTGAAGTGCTTAGAAGGAAAGGTACTAATTTCTGAAACATTGTGAAAAGCATCAGAAAATAAGATAGACTAATGGATGAACTGATAGATGGTAGATAATATGATAAAATAAGGATAGAAAATGTTAATGATATAATTTGGTTTGTGGGTAAATCATTTTTTAACTATTAAATTCTTTTAGTTTTCTGTATGTTTGAAATTTTTTACAATAAAACATTAGGGAAAAAAAGGTTAATCCAATGGTTATTGTAATCAAGATGTTTTTGCCCACATTGGACATATCTAATATTCAGCAAATTTTATTAACAGTACTTAAGCAAAGATTATTATGATGATATTCATACACTTCTGCAGATAAATTCTAAATAATCCTTCCAAAAAAATAGGGGATGTAAATAACTTAGAGAAAAAGTACTCAAAATTGCATATTCTTCAGAAAAGCTATTTTAAAATATACAAATCAAAACATATATATGATTACTTTTTGGGTCATTAGAACTGTCCACAAATATTCTAGTTCTCCTCTTTGGGGACACAAGCTAGAATTATAATTCCCTTCCCTGCTTGAAATAAAGTATGGCCAAATGACTTACTTTGGCCTACGAAATATGAGCAGAAGTGATATCTGTCACCTCCAGAAGGGAGTTTTAAAAACCGATAAATAACAATTATACTCTTTTTTTTTTTTTCCTGGCTTGGCAATTCATCAGGTTTAAGATGATGGCTGCTACCACAATCTGGGTCCTGTAGTAAGAATGACAGTGCGCAGAGCTCCCACGGACCCATAAAGAAAAGGCAGCACAGGCAAGAAATAAACCTTGTTGTTTTAAGTCACTAATATAGTTGAGTTACTTCTTACTGCAGCACAACCTAGTCCATATTAATTGTCACAATTGCAGAGTAAAATCTGTCATGCTTTTCGTTAAAATACATATGAACGTAAAAAGCACCCTCTTCAAATTCAACTTTTAAATTTCAAAATATTTTCCAAAAAATAATGGACATACTTATTTCAAAACCAATCCATACATAAAACTCAAGTTTCTCAACATGTATAATCCTCTGATGACTAAGAGGTCAGGGAATCCCATGGTATACATCAAGAAGAAAAACTCAGTGTTCAGAGTTGTGTATCATTGACAGTTGTGCACACAAAGCAGAATAGAATTTAGTCTCGTTAACAGCAGAAAGCAACAGCTGCAAGACCTTAGGAAAGAAAGGGTGAACACTTCAGGCTGAAATCGATCGCTAGTGGCAGCACAAGGAGCTATGATGTGAATTTGGTTCAAAAGACAAATTGCCCTTTTATTCACAGCAGCACTCTACTGTGACCTGTCTAGAGAACTAAAAGGAAGCAAAACTATCAGGAAAACACATTTATCTCAGGGGATAACATTTGCAGAGTTTTTTTTTTTTTTTTTTTTTAATAAATGGTTATAAAAACACTTGAAAATCACAGGCACCATTCTCAACAGGTTAGTTAATTCCAAAATTATAAATCTATTCATAATCCTGGCCTGGAAGGGTCACAGCAGCAGTGTTTTCCCTCCCCAAGGACTCTTTTGACGTTTGATTAAATTTTTCAGAAACTACCTTCAACATTCTTAAACTTAACTTTAACATCCTTCAGCGGGTTTTTCCAGAATCTTGTAGGTGTTGACATATTGAGTTTGCATAATGGTAAAAATAATTTGGAATATTAGACCCATTTTTTAGAACTCCCATTAAGTAGTTATGAAAGACTACATGCAAAGCACTTGGCACAGTGTCTGGCACATGATCAACATTCCTTCTTTCTCCCTCTATACTACACAAAATGCATGTCATCGTAAGTCATGATTCATATTTCAGACATTGGTGTGATAACAATTATCCTTCCACAACAAATAAGAAATAGCAGTAGAGCCTCCAAACTCACCGTTCTTTCAGTTGTCAGAACACATCTCTACCATACACAGGATGAAAAGGAGAAAATGGTTTCTCAAGGTGATGTTTTTCTAAGCCACAATTTCCTACTTTACTCAAAGTATTCAACTATATCAGACTCAATATATCTTCTTCCAAGGTTTACATGTTTGAAAACAGAACCTCTTAGATTTAATCATTCAAAGATGCAATGTGCCAATCGTAGTTTGCTGCTACATCATGCTACTTAAATTGAAAATCTCACATGAAATATATCAAAGTTACTCACAGAACATGTTTATTTTGCTTATATTTTACAGTCCCCAACTTTTCAGCCTATAATCTTTTCTTCAAAAGGCAATTTTATCTTCCACAATGAGAGATCTCAGGCAAATTTAAAAAATTTATAAAACAGTAACAGAAGATGGCAGAGTAGTCAGACGCTTCATGTGGTCCCTTTTACAATAAAGACCCGAGAAAACAAGTGAATTGATTATATATGACAATCTAGGAACCCTGAATATCAAAGGCAAAGTTGAGGAATCAGACTGAGTGGCAGGGGAAGGGAGAGATGGTTCAGAAGCAATGAGGAGTTGCCAGATCTGACCTGGCGGGAGTCGGTGTCCTTCAGGCCGGATCAGCTCACGTGCACGGTGAGGCAAGCAGTGCCACTCGGGAGGCGTTTTCCACATCAGGAGAGACCCAGCAGCAGAAAATCTACTCCAGCATCCAGAACCAGTGAAAAGCACCACTCAATCAGCAAAAGATAAGTACTTGCATCTGGCCTACCATGCAGATCAAAAAACACCCGCTTTGGGAAAAACCTCTCTCCCATTTACCTCCCCTCTCCCCATTATGCACCAGGTCCCCGGCAGGCTTCAGTGACTGCTGAGTCCCCTGGGCCGGAAATAGGACCCGTTACGCACACTGAGCCATTGTCCCGGCCTTGGAGAGGGAAGAAATTAACAAACAGGGAAAAAATAATCTGTCAGCTCCCCTAAGCCAGGAACACAGAGTAGGCACAGCTCCTTTGCCTACACATAGGCATATGGGGTCCATGGACTTTGAATGCCTTTCACCCCTGCACAGACCTGTGTGGGCCCATTTCAACAATCTAGGCCCTCATTACCAGAGTACAACAGGGTAGATACCTGCAGTCTTACTTCAACTGTTTCAGCTATATGGTGAAGTGGCAGGTTGGTGACATTTGACACTGCTCTGCCCATTAAGCAGCGTCCTCACCTACCAACATCGGGGCCTGAGAACTGTAGCTCCACCCTTGCCACCTAGCAACCCACAAAAGGGGTCCAAGGATAAGCAGTGCCCCCAGTCCTTACAGCCAACAGCATTGGGTGCTCATAGTCTGGCTGTAAAACCCACCCACCCATGCACTCTAGGAAACAGGGACACACTTTCTTCCCAGACACTCAGGGAGCCATCACCCCCGCCTTGCTCAGCACCTGACCCCCTACTATAGCCAGATACCAGTGCCTACATCAATCACCCATGCCTGTCTAGGACTGTAGGTGACAGCATGTATCATACACCTGGTGACTGACTACCTGGACACCTAAGCTGAATTCATACAAGAAAAGTAAACAGACTCCAGGGCTCAAATACCTAGTACCAGCTCTAACTACCAGGTTACAGGACGTTAGAGGTTCAAAGGTGCCAATAATCAAACTAGCTCACACAAGCAGCCAATTTAGGCATATCAAAACAAAAACAAAACAAGAAGCTAGGACACAGTAAGCAAATATAAAATAAAATAAATACAATAACTTATTGATGACTTGGAGACAACAGTCTATATCAAATAATATAAACAGGTAGACCATGATGGCTTCAGCAAGCTCCTAAAACAAAGAATTGATAAATTTTCCAGAGGAAGAGAATTTCTTGTAATTACCAGAAATAGAATACAAAAGATTAATATACAGAACTCTTCAAGAGATCAGGAAGGAGATTAGGTAAAATACAGAACAAGCTGAGGAACACACAGACAAAGCAATAAAGGATCTTAAGAAGGTTATTCAAGAACATAATGACAAATTTAATGGGCTGCAAGAATACATAGAGAGACAGCAATCAGAAATCCAGAAGATTAACAATAAAACTTCAGAACTAGATAACTCAATACAAAGTCAGAGGAGCAGAATTGAGGCAACAGAAATCAGAATTAGTGAGACTGGAGATAAAGCACTTGACACTACCTTATTTGGACAAAATAATTTAAAAAAATGAAGAAACTCTAAAAATTATGTGGGACTCTATCAAGAGGAATAACCTACAAGTGACTGGAGTACCAGAATGGGGGGAAAACAGAAAATACAGAGAGAATTGTTAAAGATTTGTTGACAGAAAACATCCTTGATATCATGAAAGATGAGAAGATATCTATACAAGATGCTCATTGAACCCCACATAAGGTAGATCCCAAAATAGTCACCAAGACATATTATAATCAAATTTGCCAAAGCCAAAGATAAAGACAGAATTTTAAGAGCAGCTAGGGATAAACAAAAAGTCATCTACAAATGAGAGTCAATAAGAATAAGCTTAGACTACTCAGAACTGTCTCTCCAATATGATGGCAAAATGAGGGCATTTCCAAATAAACAGAAGTTTAGGGAATTTGCAAAAACCAAACCAAAATTACAAAAAATACTAAAGCGAGTACTCCAGTTGGAAAATCAATAACATCAGATAACAACCCAAGACCAGAACACTGGACAGAGAAACCAGATATCAACCCAGACATGGAAGTCACAAAAATAAATCAAAGCTAAAACACTGAAAATAGGGGAACAGAGATGTCAATATGTAGAAGATGACAACACTAAAACAAAAAAGGACAAAAAATGTAGTCACAGATTTTTCATATGGAGAGGAAGTCAAGGCGATATAAAGAAATAAAAGACTGGTTTAAACTTAGAAAAATAGAGGTAAATATTAAGGTAACCACAAAGGAAACTAACAATCCTACACATCAAAATAAAAAACGAGAAAAATATAAAGACTTAGCAAATACAAAATCAACAAAAATAAAAAAGATGAAAAGAAAATACATAAAGAAAAACGACTCAGCAAAGAAAATTAAGTGGAACAAAGAAACTGTCAACAACACACAAAAAAAGGACATCAAAATGACAGCACTAAACTCATATCTATAAATAATTATGCTGAATGTAAATGGACTAAATGCATCAATAAAGAGAGAGTGGCAGAATGGGTAAAAAAACACGATCCGTCTATATGCTGCCTACAAGAGACACACCTTAGACTTAAAGACACAAACAAACTAAAACTCAAAGGATGGAAAAAAAATACATCAAGTAAATAACACTCATAAAAGAGCAGGACTGGCAATATTAATCTCTGACATAATAGACTTTAAAGTAAAATCCACCATAAAGGATAAGAAAGGACTCCATACAATGATTAAAGCGTCAATACAACAGGAGGACATAGCTAAAATAAATATTTATGCACCCAATGACAGGGCTCCAAAATACATAAAATGAACTCTAACAGCACTGAGAAGAGAGATAGGTGGCTCCACAATAATAGCAGGAGACTTCAACACACCACTTTTGGTGAAGGACAGAACATCCAGAAAGAAGCCCAATAAAGACACAGAAGATCTAAATATCACAATCAACTAACTTGATCTCATGGATATACCGAACACTCCACCTAACAGCAGCCAAGTATAATTTCTTTTCCAGTGCACATGGAACATTCTCTAGAATAGGCCACATATTAAGCCATAAAGCAAGCCTTAACAGAATCCAAAGCATCGCAATATTACCAAGCATCTTTTCTCACCATAAAGTCATAAAAGTAGAAATAAACAGAAAAAGCAAGGAAAAAATATCAAACACATGGAAACTGAATAACACCTTGCTCAAAAACTACTGGGTTATAGAAGAATTTAAGGATGGAATAAAGAAATTCATAGAATCAAACAAGAATGAAAACACATCCTACCAGAACCTTTAGGACACAGCAAAAGCAGTGCTCAGAGGTCAGTTTATAGCAATAAATGCATACATCCAAAAAGAAGAAAGGGCCATAATCAAAACATCAACCCTACAACTGAAAGAACTAGAAACAGAGCAGCAAAAGAAGCCCTCAGTTGCCAGAAGAAAGGAAATAATAAAAATTAGAGCAGAATTAAATGAAATAGAGAATAGAAAAACAATTGAAAGAGTTAACAAGACCAAAACCTGGTTCTTTGAAAGATCAACAAAATTCATAAACCACTGGCCAAACTGACAAAAGAAAAACAGGAGAGGAAGGAAATAATCTGTATAAGAAATGAGATGGGTGATGAAATTAAAAGAATCATAACAGAATACTATGAAAAACTGTACTTTAACAAATTTGAAAACCTAGAGGAAATGGACAAATTTCTAGAAACTCACTACCTACCTAAACTAACACAAACAGAGGTAGAACAACTAAATAAACCCATAACAAAAGAAGAGATTGAAAAGGTAATTTAAAAACTCCCAACAAAAAAAAAGCCCTGGCCTGGACAGTTTCACTGGCGAATTCTACCAAACTTTCAGAGAAGAGTTAACACTACTACTACTAAAGATATTTCAGAGCATAGAAAAGGATGGAATATTCCCAAACTCATTCTATGAAGCCAGCATAACCCTGATACCAAAACCAGGTAAAGACACCACACAAAAAGAAAATCACAGACCAATATCCCTCATGAACATTGACACAAAAATCCTCAACAAAATTCTAGCCAATAGAATTCAACAAAACATCAAAGAAAACAACTCACCATGATCAAGTGGGACTTATACGAGCTATGCAGGGATGGTTCAACGTTAGAAAAACAATCAATGTAATCCATCACATAAATAAAAGACAAGAACCACATGATCTTATCAATCAATTCAGAAAAGGCATTTGACAAAGTCCAACACCCATTCATGATAAAAACTCTCAGCAAAATAGGAATAGAAAGGAAATTCTTCAGCATAATTAAGCGAACTTATACAATGCCAACAGTCAACATCATCATAAATGGAGAGACTTTGAAAGCATTCCCCTTAAGAACAGGAACCACACAAGGATTCCCTTTATCACCACTTTTATTCAACATTGTGCTGGAGGTCCTAGCCAGAGCAATTAGGCTAGAAAAAGAAATAAGGCGTCTAAATTGGTAAGGAAGAAGTAAAAGTATATCTATTTGCAGGTGATATGATCTTATACACAGAAAACCCCAAAGAATCTGCTAGAAAATCCAGGAACTAATAGAAGATTTCAGCAAACCATCAGAATACAAGATAAACATACAAAAACCAGTTGGATTCCTCTACATCAACAAAGAGAACTTCAAAGAGGAAATTATCAAATCAATACCATTTACAATAGCCCCCAAGAAGATAAAATACTTAGGAATAAATCTAACCAGAGACGTAAAAGATCTATACAAAGAAAACTACAAGACACTACTGCAAGAAACCAAAAGAGATCAGCATAAGTGGAAAAACATACCTTATTCATGGATAGGAAGACTCAACATTGTGAAAATGTCAATTCTACCTAAAGCGATCTACAGACACAATGCAATCCCAATCCAAATTCCACTGGCATTTTTTAATGAGATGGAGAAACAAATCACCAACTTCATATGGAAAAGGAAGAGGACTCAATTAATTAAGTAAAGCATTATTCAAAAAGAAGCACAAAGTGGGAGGCCTCACACTACTTGATTTTAGAACCTACTATACCACCACAGTACTCAAAACAGCCTGGTACTGTACAACAACAGATACATACACCAACAGAACAGAATTGAGAATCCAGACATAAATTCATCCACCTATGAGCAGCTGATATTTGACAAAGGCCCAAAGTCCGTTAAATGGGGAAAAGACAGTCTCTTTAACAAATGATGCTGGCATAACTGGATATCCATCTGCAAAAAACTGCAAGACCCATACCTCACACCATGCACAAAAACTAACTCAGAATGTATTAAAGACTTAAATATAAAACCAAAAACGATAAAGATCATGGAAGAAAAAACTGGGACAATGCTAGGAGCCCTAATACATGGCATAAACACAATACGAACCATAAGTAACTGCAAAAACACCAGAAGAGAAACTAGATAACTTGGAACTCCTAAAAATCAAACACTTGTGCTCAACAAGACTTCGCCAAAAGAGTAAAAAGACAGCTTACATACTGGGAAAACATTTTTGGCTATGACAAATCCGATCGGCATCTAATCTCTAAAATCTACAAGATACTGCAAAACCTCAACAACAAAAAGACAAATAACCCAATTAAAAAATGGGCAAAGGATATGAACAGGCACTTCGCCAAAGAAGACATTCAGGCAGTTAACATACACATGAAATGCTCACCATCATTAGCCATTAGAGAAATGCAAATCAAAACTACAAGGAGATATCATCTCACCCCAACAAGACTAGCATTAATCCAAAAAACACAAAATAATAAATGTTGGCGAGGTTGTGGAGAGACTAGAACACTTATACACTGTTGGTGGGAGTGTAAAATGGTGCAGCCACTCTAGAAATCAATTTGGCGCTTCCTTAAAAAGCTAGAAATAGAAGTACCATATGATCCAGCTATCCCACTCCTTGGAATATATCCTAGAGAAATAAGAGCCGTCACATGAATAGATATATGCACACCCATGTTCATCGCAGCACTGTTCATGATAGCAAAAAGATGGAAACAACCTAGGTGTCCATTAATGGACAAATGGATAAACAAATTATGGTATATTCACACAATAATAAAGAACAACGATAAACCCATGAAACATAACATGGAGGAACCTGGAAGGCACTATGATGAGTGAATTTACTCAGTCACAAAAGGACAAATATTGTATAAGATCACTATTATAAGAACTCAAGAAAAGGTTTAAACACAGAAGAAAAAATTCCTTGATGGTTATAAGGGGAGGGAGTGAGAGTGGAATTCACTAACTAGATGGTAGACAAGAATTATCTTATGTGAAGGGAAGGACAGCACGCACTACAGGGGAAGTCAGCACAAGTGGAATAAACCAAAGCTAAGAAGTTTCCCGAATATAATCAAATAGTTTGAGGGACAGAATAGCAGGGGCAGGAGTCTGGGGATCATGGTTTCAGAGTACATCTAGGTCAACTGGCATAACAAAGTTTATTAAGAAAATGTTCTGTATCCCACTTTGGTGAATGGCATCTGGGGTCTTAAAAGCCAGCGAGCAACCATCTAAGATGCATCAATTGGTCCCAACCCACGTGGAGTAAACGAGAATGAAGAACACCAAAGACACAAGGAAAGTATGAGTCCAAGAGACAGAAAGGTCCACAAAAACCAGAGACTTCATCAGCCTGAGACCAGAACTAGATGGTGCCTGGCTACCCTGACAGAGAACAAAACAGAATCCCTGATGAAGCAGGAGAAAAGTGGGGTGCAGAACTCAAATTCTAGTAAAAAAGATGAGACTTAATGGTTTGATTGAGACTGGAGGGACCCCGGAGGACATGGCCCCCTGACTCTCTGTTAGCCCAAAACTAAAACCATTCCTGAGGCCAACTCTTCAGACAAAGATTAGACTGGACTATGGGACATAAAATGATACTCATGAAGAGTGTGCTTCTTAGCTCAAGGAGATACATTATCCTGTCCAGAGGTGAGATGAGAAGGCAGAGAGGGTCAGGAGCTGGTTGAATGGACACGGGAATTTTGGGGTGGAAAGGAGGAGTGTGGGAGAGCAACTAGGGTCACATAACAATGTACGTATAAATTTTTGTATGAGTGACTAACTTGAATTGTAAACTTTCACTTAAAGCACAACAATAAAAAAAGACCTAAAAAAAGAAAAAAAGAAACAGTAACAGTTCCAGAATGCAGTTCCCATGAGTTAGTAGTTCATTCCACAGATGACAGATTCTTTGTTGACATTTTTCACTAAAGAGTAGGCTCTTACTCATCACTTTTTCTAAAAAAAAAAAAAAATAAGAAGAATCATTTTTTCTAAAATGGAACGATAAGACTGTATCATCTACCATAATATATATTGTTTATTCAATTCAGCAAATATTTATTGCATGTATAATATATTTCCTATTGGGAAAAGAACAGACTTTCAAATCAGGGACACTCAGGATTCAAATCCTAATTGCACCACTTACTGGTTTATGATGTGTAAACACTAAACATGCATAATTCTGTTTCCTCATGTTAAAAACAAGATTATTAACACCTACCCAAGGGATTTTTGTAAGAAATAACAAATATAACTTATGTAAATCTCCTATCACAGGATCTGGCATACAGTATACAATATTAGTTTCCATGTTAGCTACCTACTAGATTTCTTCTCCTTCCAAGAATACAACAGAATATATTACCCACCTTTCTTTTTAGTAAGGCAGTACTATGTGACAATTTCTGACCAGTGTGCCATGAGCAGAAGTATTGGCTAAAACACAGGAGAGATAAGAACTTAAATAAGTTCTTCTCCTGCCACTACAACCAAAGAACTGAATACATGTTTTTAACAGTAGATTAACAGTAATTAGTAACCACTTAGATGTGGTTAGCAAAAATTGAGAGGACTGGTTAACTTGAAGATAGAAAATATCCAGGATGAGACAAGGAGGGAGAAAAAGGATGGAAAGAACAGAACAGACTTTAAAAGACATGAGACGTGATGGAAATTTCTAACATGTATAATTAGAGTTCCATAATAGAAGAAAAGGAGAATGGGGCAAAAAAAAAATCTCTGAACGGATAATGGTCAAGAAATTTTCAAACTCAATAAAATATACCAATCTAAATACTGAAAAATCTCTACAAACCCCAAGCAGAAATTTTTTAATTATAGATTTATCTTACTTAATAGACATAAGCTATACTATTATTTCTTATGTCAGTTTTTATAAGATATATTTTTCTCAGCAGAAGGAAAATAATGCCATCCAGAAGCATGAAAATAATGGAGAACAAACAAAGCAGTAAATGTGTGTATAAATATAAATGAATTTTTACTTTATTTATGTAAAAATAATATCTTTAACTATTTTAAATTACATACAGTAAAATGCATGACAACAATAGGACATTGGGTGGAGATGGGATTAAACGAACAGGAATTATTGTAAGAAATTATTTGTCTGAAAGTGGTAACATAATTTATGTTGGATCTTAATAAATCAATTTTACATTTTGTAAATTCTAGAGAAAACACTAATAGATTGGTGAAAAGGATATATAATTAAAAAGCTAAATTAAAGAAAATGGAATTTAAAAAAATGAATCTAAAAGAAGGCAGAATGGAGAGACATTTTTTAAAAATATATAAAGTAGTTTGAACAAATACAGGGAAAAGTAGTAAAATTATAAGTGTAAGCTGAAATTTACCAATAGTTATATGAAATGAAAACAGAATGAGCACTCTAATATTAAACACAAAGCTTGTCAGTCAGGAAAAAAAACAAAACCCAACTATATCCTGTGTATTAAAAGGCACACCTTGAGTATAAAATCACAGAAAGATTGAAGGTAAAGGATGAGAAAAGCCTACACCACGCACAGCCTAACCAAAAGAATGATTGTAAGCTATATTGCTATGATAAGAATTATATTTTAAGGTAATAAGCATCACAAGAGATACAGAGAGACATTTCATAATGTTAAAAAGAGTCAATCCACCAAAAAGATATGCCTATTCTAAACCTGTATGAAGGTAAAAACACAGCCTCAGACTATAATAAGGCAAAACTGATACAATTAATGAGAAAAAAAGAAAGGACTACAATTATTGTGGGAGATTATAATACCACTTCCCAAAGTAACCAATAGAAAAAGCAGTCAAAAAATAAATCAGTAAAGATACAAAAGATTTAAAGACCATAAGTAACAAACTTGGCTTAATGGATATATATGTAGAACATTGTTCCCGTTATCAACAGAACACACCTTTTTTTTCAAATGCACGCAGAATAATTACCAAAATTGATCATATGCTAGGAGAGTTCCAACAAATTTCAAAGGATTAAAATGATACAGTATGTGCTTTCTGAATACATAGAATTTAAGTTTAAAAACAATACGAAGAAGATAAGTTTGGCAATCTACTTCCAAAAGGTCACAGCCTTGAAAACCTTGTGGAGCAGTTCTGCTCTGTACACATATGGTCGCCATGAGTTGGAATTGACTCAACTGGCAATCAACAAGTACCTAGGCATATGATGGTGCTGGCACTACCATCTGAGTGTGTTTGTGGCGGCCCGTAACTGGGAACTTCGGTGGCTTGATTTCGGAATGGGGAGGCTCTTTTCTACAAAGAAGTCTTGCCCAGGGAGTTCTATGTGTGCCTCTGATGCCTTCTTCTGGACCACCGCACTGGGAGACTTGGTTCTCAGCCTAAGTGAGGGAAATCCCAGCCAATTTACTCTAACCTTTACTGAAAATTTATCTCAGTTCATTCTACTCTGAGAAATCCTAAGCTGCTTTTGAGAAATGAGAGGAAAAGAGCAGAAAAGGTGACCCTTAAAATGGGAATTGTGAGCCTGCTTGAATTAAGTACATCTTACCTCTGGGTGGGGACAGTATTTGCATACCCAACCCTCTCCCCACCTCCTCCTAACAATAATTTTCATTAGATGTTTTAAATTTAAAGGGATTCCCTCTAAACCAACTCACACTGTCCTCTTTTCCTGCCTCGCCGGCTGTCTGGCTCTACTCATGGGCTTCAATAATTTCTCCTGAGACTAACACAGTGGGTGAGTGCCTTGAGCAGCCACCCTCATGACCACTATGCTGTCTTGCTGTGGCCACTGCCCTGGCCTCAGCCCTTCAGGGCAGCCTGCATTGACTGCAGTGCTGGGGTGATTTGTTGGCTGACACTGAGGGTATCCAGATTTGTGTGTATGTATGTAGACACGAGTAACGAACCAGGGAACACACTCTATGTATGTAATAAAGAAAGTTCACATTCTTGGTGAGGGGAATGAGTTAGTGGTAGAAGAGAGGTGAAGAGGTGTGCCTGACTTTCTGATAAACAGAATGGTGCTTACTCTTCAAACCCTTAAAATGTATTATCAAAATGTTTACCAAATCCATTGCTTTATTTTAAAAACGTAATTTGTATTTTCTATTTATAATTCCAGATATTTTAAGGCAATAAAAGATTCTTGACGTGGAAAAAAATATTCAAAAAGATAACTAGGAAATACACAGATGTTGAAAAAATAGCTATATAATTCTAAATAACCTATAGGCCAAAAGGAAAAAAAAACTAAGATGAAATTAATAAAATATTTTGAACTAACTGATAATAAAAAACACTATGTCAATAGATATAGGAAGTATCAAAACATTTGCTTAAAATGGGATTAATAGCATTAAAGAAAGGCTGGAAAATTAAAGCATCTACTTAAAGAAATTAAAAATTGAACAGCAAATTAAACCCAAAAGAAATAAAGGATATAATAAATATAAGAGAGGATATTAATCAGATAGAAATATATATACACAAAAAATAGATAAAAATGAAAATCAAATATTAATTTTAGAAGAGTAATAAAATCAATAAATTCCAGTAAGATTGATGAATAAAGGGAAAGGGCACGCATCCTAACATCAAAACTGAAAAAGAGTAAATCATTAAAATTCCTACAGATATTAAAAGGTAGTAAGAGGATGATATGAACAATATTATATCAACTAGTTTACAAATTTGGATGAAATGGACAAAATCCTAGAAAAAGACAACTTTCAAAAATGAAAACAAATGCTTATAGCAGCTTTATTCACACTAAAATCTGTAAATAAAATGTTCATTAACTTGTTAATGTATAAGCAAAAATCCATACAATAAAATACTATTCAGTAATAAATAGGGAAGAACTGTTGACATATGTAGTAATATGGATGAATCTCAAAATCACTATGCTAAGTGAGCAAGCCAGAAACAGAAGATTGTAAGCTATATTATTCCATTTTTAGGACATTCTGGAAACAGTCAAACTTATAAAGATAGAAATCAGAGGCTAAGTCCTGGACAGAAGATTGAGTACAAAGGAGCAAAACAGCAAGGTAAATGTGGTGATTACATGATTGCATGCCTTTCTCAAAACTCAAACTGCATACCTAAAAAGGGTGAATTTTACTGTATGTAAATTATGCCTCAATAAACATGATTTTGTTGAAAAGTTTGATTCATTTCACTAATGATCAGAGAAATGAACATTAAATCTACAAAAAGGCTAATTTTTTTACCTATCAGGTGGGCAAAGATTTGAAATACTGATAATTTCCAAGAAGCTTTCTTTTATAACAATAAGGGCATGGGTAAAGACACACTCTTATACACACTGTGGGTATCCACTGATGCAAACTCTTTGGCAGGCAACTTTGGAAGCCAGTTTTGTATGTTCTGAGCTATGTCCCCTCCCCAACCAAAACTTACTCTCAGGAGAGGACCCAAAACTCAGTCATTCTAAAGTACAAAGCCTGATATCCATTGGAAAGATATGTGAAAAGCATCTGGGGTAGTAAACTGAGGCCTGACAGTAACTAGAATCACTTCAGACTCAGCCACCTAAGCATAGCGTTGCTCTTGGGGGAAACGGCAGGACTGTAAACTTGAAGCCCAAAATTAGGTGGCACTTTGAGATGGCAGAGATTTGAGCCAGCAAGAGCATTGCCACAGCAATAGAAAAGCTGCAACACACGTGGTAAGGATTAACTCAATCGTACTAGGAAGCTAAAATTTTCTTGTTCTTACTCTCCAACTGGTACTTAGACAAAAGACTAGCTACTTTGAACTAGGAGTCCCTGGGTGGGAATAAGGGTTAATGCAGTCGGCTGCTACCCAAAAGGTTGGAGGTTTGAGTCCACCCAAAGATGCCTCAAAAGAAAGACCTGACAATCTACTGCCAAAAAATAAAATCAGGCATTGAAAACCCTAAGGAATACAGTTCTATTCTGGCACACATAGGATTGCCATGAGTTGGAGTCAACTTGGCGGCAACTGGTTTTTTTATTTTACTTCAAACTAAATTAGCCTCTAGTGTTCTTGGATGATTTGGTAGACAGGAGAGACAACAAGAGGAAGATTCTACACTTCCTGATAATAAGGACATGAGGATGCTCAAGAAAGGAATTGAAAAAATAAAAATATATAACCACGTGCATACCAAGGATGTTGGAACAAGTTATATTGGCTAGTTATAAACAGGAACTTCCACATTGTCTATCAATTCATGTTTCACAGTGAGCTTCTGGTATTACTGTGGGTGTACACTGTATAGATTTATTTTTAGGTGACATTTTACTAAGTATTTAGTAAGGTCCTAAACCCTATACTTTCCTAGACAGAAAATACAGCATTTCTTACATGTTAGTGAAATTGCCACCTAGATAAGGCTCAATGAAGGTGGAGTAGTCCTATCACAGGTCAAGTTAACAGCATAAACATTTTAAATATACAGCTATATTCTCTCTAATGTATGTTGATGACTGGGTTTTATGCAGGTGACACAATTTATATTGGCCAGCTAGTAAACACGGACATTTAATTTCCAGATTCAGATCATTTATAACTAAAACCAAGAAAAAATATAAAGTATTACTTGCAGATAAAATTGTCACGATGCTTTTTAGAGAAAGATATAAAATAGAAATATATTGTAAGTCACAGATGACTTTAACCAAAGTCATAGAGAAATCTTTGTCCAGAAGTCATATTCCATACTTCCTCATTACTCTATCAAAAATTATAACTAAATATATTGCTTTTTAATCAAAACCAAATTAGTTAAGCCTCTGACATGAACTAATACTATTTTTCAAAATTAGTTTTTCCTACTCCATTCTATCTAGGCTTCAAATCCTATTCGTTTTTAACTTGTATCAAGTGGTACTCATTTATCATGTTATCACAGTAGGACAGAAGGTTTGGGAGGTAAACAAGAGTCAGACACCAACTAGCTGTCCTACTGGTTGTGCTGAGGAACTTAAACATATTCTATGGTTAGTAAAAGAGCAATGGAGGAAAGTACGCAGGGTAGTTATAAGGATCACATTTTCATCTTTGGAGAACTCGCATTTCTGCTGCAAAGAAGCATGCACCTGAGGAGGTGACACCAAAGGCAGGGAGACAAGTTAGAAAGTTTTAATAAAGTGCACGTAAGAGGCAATGAAGAAAAATGAGCTAGTGAAGTCACTGCAGAAGTGAGTGAGAGGAAGAATGGAGGGTGGACAAGGCAAAGAAAGGAGGACAAAGGGAAGAAGGCAGAGCAAGCAGAAGCCTGAGATCAGAGATCAGAGCCACCCCAGTCACCTCTGTTATCTGGGATGCCCAGCCTGAACCCACCCCCTTCCTGATCAGCCTGAAGACCCTAGTAGGAAACTGAAGCTCTTGAACCTGTCCTGGTCCAGACTGGTCACAATACTCCTATATCTTTGCACAGACACAGTGTACCTCCACCTGTACGGAATAGTTCACAGGGAAAGTATGTCTATATCAGGCCTTACAATAGTTTACAATTCAACAGACACAACAGCATCCCAGTTAGGTATTTCAGTTTAATCCCATGCACCCTCAACAAATCTACCAAACTTCACACACTCGTCCTGGAGTCTTTAATCGTACATCTAATTCTCATATCAACAGGGGCACCGGGCCTTAATATACACAGGTCCATCAGTTCACCTACTACTCTACAACCTCCAATAATTCATTTATCTGGTAGCCCACAGTCTTCTGCCCATAGTCAATATAACATTCAGACTATTTCAATGAGGTCTTGAAAAACAATTGAAATTAAACATGAATCCCCATAAAAATAATAATTCCTAGAGATTAAAATTATCCAGTAGTTACTCTTTTGTCAAAAGTCCAATCTTAAAAACGAGCCCACTGTTTCCATAGCAGCCACTATCCTACACACTGAATCAGTGAAGCTCCATGGCTATCCACAGGTCTATATTTCATCTAATACACAGGAGTTAAGCAGATCATGCAGAATCATCCCACTCTTTTCATATCAACAAGCTCTGGAGCATCTGCCACCTCCAGGAATATGCCTTATTCATCCCCAGTGTCCCATCAGGCACCAACTCTACAACATCCCCTAAAGGCATGATCATTCAACCTAATATGTATAGTTTTAAAATTATATTTTCTTCAAATAAACTCCCTGCAGTTTCACCAGGGGTAATGTCCCAGCACTGAACTTACAAATCTTCTAAGCCATCATGATCATTATGTAGAAATGGGATATTCAGCACCTCATGGACCTGAAGTTATGTGAATATGGAATTGAGGATCTTGTCTATACTAAACCGTACTAGTACCCCAGAAGGACAGGATGGAACATCATCAAAGAGAACTTAAGATTCAAAAGAAAAAGCTAAAGAGATTACAATTTAAGAAATGGAGAATAATGTAACTCAAAGCATCTAAAAAAATAAAATTCCATATCCCCAAATCCTTCAGTTGCAGAAATGCAGCAGGTGAGAAGTTATAGTAGTAACTCTGGCCCAAGGAACACATTTTAATCCCAGTGCTATTCATAATGCTTAGGACAACGCTAGATTTGTAGAATCTGTGCTCCCAAAAATGCAAAGATCAAAGATCATTCTCAAAACACCAAATACGCAAGCCACAGAGATGTACCTTTATAAACCATCCAGCCTTAACTATTTGGGAACTCTGTGAGACACCAAAGCATTTTTGACACAAAAAGCTCAATATCTTCTCTGCAAAAACATCTAAAGTTCAAGAAACTGCTTTGTCTTCAGGGAAATTTTTTCACCGATACTTTGGATTGTGTCAAATTGAAAATATGATGAGAAGGTGCTCACAAATTTTCTTGTTAGAACTCAGCCCACAGAGCTCATAATACCTCATCACAATGTCATAGACAGTTAAAATTCATCACGTGGAAAGCACTCTGCTGGAAGACCTGGTTGCCAGTGGCCTAGCCATGTAAACTCATTCCAGTATTCCATCATGCTCCCCAATACTTTTTCAGCTCATGTCACTACTAAATTTTGATAAGAGGAAAAGATAGAATGATAGCTTTTTGCTTTTTAAAGCTTCAGTGAAACAATATATCCGTGAAGAAAAAGAACAAGGTTCAACTATTTAAACTGCTTTCTGCTACACGGAGCCAGTGGTTTGTGGTACTCTTTGTCCTCAAGTGTCTCCTGACTGAGAAGCTGGCATCTAAAGTCTAAAGATGAAAAGAGAAGAAGCGAGCTTTGTCTATACAAAACATGCAGTAAAATACCACAAAGCTTTTCTTACTGAGTATATCTCTAGAGACTACTTGAAGTGGTATCTTTTCATCTTTAATATTTTCTTATATTTCTCTAAGTATAGTATAATAGTCTTTTGTTAACTGATTTTCTTTTTTCCGTTTTAGTTACTAAGCAGGATCGTGTTGCTTTTTAAGCCTTATCTGAGAGAAGCAATGAAGCTATGCACAAAATAAGTTTCTTCTACTAATTTTGACCTTTACCCTGAACTGTGCAGAAGTTCTGTGAAGACCTGCATATGACTCATGGTGACATGCAAAAAAATAGTGTAAAAATTATGTATATAGGTCATACTATTTACTGAGTTTTGTAGTGGGAAACATAACAGAATATTTTGTCTTCCACGGGGAAGCTTACAACTGATAGAGCAATAATGTTAAACTTACTTCATCTGCCTAGTGACTTAGATCTTTCACAGGAGATTACTGAGAAAGTACAAGTTCAAAAACAGCAACAGTACCTATAGCTTCCCATTTTCGGAGAAAAATTCAAATGCTTAATTGCTTAAAAAATGTATTTCTAAGCCTGACTTAGTGATAATATCATATATTTTTTACAAAATAAGGCCAGTGACTTTTAGGACAACCAAAAAAATTCTGGAAAAATAAAAACAAGCAAACTTGAGCACTGAAGCAACCCCAATTATTTATTTTGGTGACATTTTTGTAAAAAATAAATAAACATGTACATGATCAGGAATTTATTTGTATATATAGTGGTTAAGAACTATGGCTACTAACCAAAGGGTCAGCAGTTCGAATCCACCAGCTGCTCCTTGGAAACTCTATGGGGCAGTTCTACTCTGTCCTGTAGGGTTGCTATGAGTTGGAATCAACTCAACGGCAACAGGTTTGTTTTTTTATTTTAATATATATATGGAAGCAAGTAAAAGAAATAGCAATATATGTTTACAAAGACAGTGTGTGTGGAATTTATGTATCAATATTTAGAAAGGGGCTAGAGGAAGAGCTGGAGTGCAGCCAGAAGCAAGAAGCAATGGAGAATGTCACCTACTGCAATACTTGCCAATGGGCACAGAAGAACAAACAGGATTATAACAGGTGACCAATGTGAATATCAAAACCTTGACTTGAGGCTTTGCACTTTGTAAGTGGGAAGACGTGACAATCCTAGGTAATCAGACAATAGACCCAAAGCTATGTATTTGATGAATTTTTGTTTTATACATAAGCCTTGTTTACAGCTTTATCTGTGGTTCTATGTGAATATTGATACTTTATTTATTTTATTAATAAAATATAATTTGAATATCTTGAGTTGATGGTTTTTTAATTTATCTTTGTAACAGATAAAATAATTGTAAAAATTAAGACGTTACATTCTAAACATAAATTTAAAATTAAAATTTAAAAAGATACAATAAGGATCTAGATGATGGCAGTAGTAGTAGCATTAGAAAGGCAAAGATAGACGTAAGAGATATTTAGAAGTTTAACATCATTAGTATTTGTTGGCTAAACAGCGATTGGATCATGGCAAAGGATTAAGAAAAAGCAGGCATCACTACTGACTCCTATATATATCACATTGTCACAAATTAAATTCAGAGATACAAGAAAAAATGCAGTCTTCAAATGGAAGCTAACGAATGTAAGATACCTATAGAATGCTGTCTTGAAACTGATAATAATAATAAAAACAATTATCATAGTCACCATTGCCAGTTATCTACCATGCTCCAAGTCTGTACTAAGTGTTTTACATATAATATTCTATATAATCCTCGGGGCCCTGGTGGTGGAGTGGTTAAGCGTCTGGCTGCTAACCAAAAGGTCGGCAGTTCAAATTCACTAGCCGCTCCTTGGAAACCCTATGGGGCAGTTCTCCTCTGTCCTATAGGGTCTGTATGAGTCAGAATCGACTTGATGGCAACAGGTTTGGTTTTTGGTATATAATCTTCCCATCTAATATTATTTCCATTTTACGTATGAGGAAACTGAGGCACAGAAGTGTTTGGTAATTTACCCTAGGTTACAAGGCTAGTAAGTGACAGAGCCAACATTGATACCCAGGTAGTGTGGATCCAAATTTCCTGTTTCAGATACAGGTGAGAGGGGCCACCTCTAAGATGAAAAGAGGAAAGGCCAGAAGATGATAAACTAATGCCAAAATAAGCAGCCCAGGGAAACTAAAAGCAAACTCCATCAGAATGATCTTGTCTAAGAACTACTTTATCAAAACCAGGACTGTATCAACACGCATACTTGTTTGAGGTTCATGTAAAATTTTGTCACGTCCAAATCTCATGAATATTACTTACGAGGTTGGATAACTTTAGGCAAGTTGCTCAAGCTCTCTAGCTCTTACTTTTTCACATTTGAAATAAAGACACTATGCCTCTTGATCACAAAACTCCCTTCCACATCCAAAATTCTGATATTCAAAAGAAGAAACTTGCTAAAAATCCTATGCAAGCAATAATTTGCAAGTTCAGAGGAGGAACCTCACAGGACAGTACAGATTTAAAATGACCAAGGAGGCCAAAGTTATTGCCATAAACGTGGAATGTTCTTCTACCAATGTGCAGTTTTAAGGGAATATAAAACAAAGTTTTTTCTCTTTATTATTTTATTTAAGGCTATTACAGGAGTTAAAATATTTCAAGGCAGTGCTCAAGAAATGAATCAACATTTTAGAAGGAAACTTATTCTACTGAATCTGAACCAACATTTGTCAAACCAGGCAACCTTCCAGAGGAGGTGCCTTCTCAAGGGAATGAACATGTTCTTCTTTGGTTCATGTTCATATATTTATGAGCCTATTCTTTGTACTTTCAACAGTTAGTTGTTGATAATAATGTAATAGTTCCAAGTATTCATTCTTTTAACTCAGCTCTAAGCATTTCAAAAATTTTATTTTACCAATAACAAAAATATTCTCTTACTCACCAACATATTTACATATCTAAAAGTAAAATCTTACAAAGAGGAAAAAAAGCTAACTTCTCCATGTGTACCTGTGTGAATGACTGTTCATATCACATATAACTAATGATTTCAGTATCAATAAAACATGAGTTGAAATTTGGCTGTAAAATTATGCCATCTCATGTTTTTAACTTTGGTTGCTTTCAAGGTAAATGTCAAATGATCTCTATATGGTAGAAATGCTGGTTTATTAATGGATTCTCCTAGGGACAATCAATTGTTTGAGAATGCATTACTTCCCTGAGATCAGATAGTCAACAAAAAACCCATGTGTCTGTCTTTGGCCCTGTTTTGTGGTATCTATGTCAGTTTCTTATCATACAAGAACAGGAGCAATCAGCACAGCCCTTTGCTAGACAGTGTCTAAAGACCTCTGGGCTTTAGAGAAACTCATTTAGCGTCACTGGCATATGAATTGTCCAGACAGTGGTAAAAAAATTCTAAGAGCTTTGTTTGAAGAAATCATTTCAAAAGCCACTTGTTCCAGATTAAACTCAAATAACATAAATAAAATAAACAATTGGCTGTTTATTAATAATAAAAATAAAGAATGCTATTCACTCTACTGTTTGCTCTTGTTGTTCTGTAATGATTTCTCCATGGCAATACAATGGTAGTGGCTTCCAAACAGATGAATATGAAAAGGAAATTCTATGAAATGAATTTCAAGTTTGTATCTCTGTTTGTCACAGGCATTTTAGTGCTCATCTTACACATTTTTGTTAGCATGAAGAAATGCATGTGTCTTGTTTTAGGCAAGAAACTGTAAGTGATAATGCCTGAAGTTCCTTCAACATATAATATATGTCATTATGAAAAGCCTGGCTTTTTTAGGGAAGAAAAATCATCCTTTCTTCTATATGGATTGAGTTCTTTAAATGCTCATTAAAATGCATATAAAGTTCTGCCATCTTATTCCCCTGCAAGGTCTAAATATGATTTGCATGAGAATGCTTCAGCATATGAAATGGTTAGGTCTCACAGGCTGTCAGGAATATATAGTATATCAATGATCACTCATCAAAAACTTTCAAATCACCCCAGGTTGAGAATCACTGGCTTTTGTGGATAATTTAGTATTTTGAGATCCAAGATATTGGAGACTGGGGACACAAGTCTTCTATCTCTCCACGACAGATATAAAGAGAAAAAGGAAAATAGGTTATGTTTCTGGATCTTCAGAAAACTAACCCCATAGGATTCAATAGAAATAATCTCTCTTAAAACTTCCTTCGAGCTCCCTGAATAATAAGTGTTTTATGATGGAGTTGAATAAGTGGTGATAATGCTGGAATGTCTCGCATTCTTAAGATGAAATAATTTTGAAACACTAATAATGAAAGCATAGCCATCACCATGCTGGCAGGGTTCATTTTAGCATTTAAGTTCCTCAGATATATGAAGCCTGGTATCATCCACATTATCTACAAGGTACGATCAATAAATATTTTAAGGAAGATGGTGAGAACATAAAAGTAATATACTGAGATTCTTAGTTAAAATTCCTTTTGATTTCAAGAAACAGAACCATGCAGACTAGCTTAAACAAAAAGGAGAATACACTAAAAGGATAAAGTGATGTATCACAGAACACAAAGGCAAGCAGTGAAGCAGAGATTTGCAGGGTACTAGAATTATTGACTGGAAAGTCATTAGAAATGAGTACAACAGTACTTTGTTCTGGAACCACTCGGTCTCTCCTCCCTATATCTATCTGTGTATCTAATTCATTCTTCTTTCTATAAATGAACTGGCTGTTTCTCTAAATACAATATCAAAAACAGTTACTCTGGTGCTAAAACAACGTCACCTCCCTACTTCAATGCCTTCAGTCAACTAACTAGAGTCCCATGTCACAATTTCACTCTCGGGAGAGAAGATCCAATGAGTCCAACTTGCGCCAACTGTCCATCAATAGTCCAAATAATTATAGCCACATAAGCAGAATTACATTGTACAGAAATGGCCACATAGGGACGCTCCTCTCAATGCATGGGGAAAGTTCTCAAAGAAAAGGCAAAGAAGATAAGGAAACATAAGCTAAGAAAAAAAGAAAGAAAGTAGAGCAAAGTGCTGGCACTAGTTGCACACAGATTGAAGAAGGGCCACTTACTTGACCTTGGACAACTTACTTATCCCTCTCTGTGTCACATGTTCTTCATTTGTAAAATGGAGAAAATCAGAGTACCTACTTCTTAGGATTGTTGTGTGTGTAATGCATGTAAAGTGCAAAGCACAGTAAAAACGGTAAGTGCTCAATAAATGTCATGTATTATATTATTAAAACTTCTGTACTGAGTGTGGTAGGCAGAATAATACCCAAACCCAAAGATGTCCACATCCTAATTTTTGGAATCTGCAAATATGTTACATGGCAAAGGACACTTACAGCTGCAGATAGAATTAAGTTTGCTATTCAGATGACCTTAAAATAGAGAAGTTATCCTAAATTACTTGGTTAAGCCCAATGTTATCATAAATGGACTTACGAGTGGAAGAGGGAATCAGAAGAGAGAGTTAGAGAAAGAGATGTGATCATGGATACAGGGTGAGACAGATGCAATATTGCTGGTTTTGAAGATACAGCAAGAAGACCACTGGCCAAGGAATGTGGGCAACCTCTAAGAAATTGGAAAAGGCAAGGAAAGAGATCCTACCCAGAGCCTACAAAAAGGAACACAGCCCTGCTGACACCTTGATTTTAGCCAGGTAAAACCATATCATATGAGGATGTCATGAGTTGCAATCAACTCAACAGCAACTAACAACAACAAAACCATGTCAGACTTCTCACCTACAGAACTGTAAGATGATAAGTTGTGTTATATAAACTGGTAAATTGTGGTCATTTGTTATAACAGCAATATAAAACTAATACACTAAGCATTTTAAATCTTACTCAAATTTTAGTCAACGATTTCCATGATAATAAAATTTCCATTAATCATTACTAACAACATCATTAAAAATTTCTAAAATCTTATAAAATTGTAGCCTTATACTGCAAGCTCTGGAAAAACTATGGAAGGTTAAATTTCTTTTCACTACCCCCAGTTTCCACTGGATACATTCCTTCCTTTGTTAGCATCTTATTCTTAGCACACACAACCTTCCCACTGCATCCTCACTCATTCTCCCCATAATCCCACTAGATGAGAACAGACACCTCTCTTTGGAAGTTGTCTTAGTTATCTAGTGCTGCTGTAACAAAAATATGACAAGTGAGTGGCTTTAACAAACAGAAGTTTATCTTCCCACAGTTAGGAAGCTAGAAGTCCAAATTCAGGGACCGGGCTCTAGGGAAAGGTTTTCTCTCTTTCGGCTCTGTGGGAAAGTCCTTGTCTCTTCAGCTTCTATTCCTTGGCTCCTTGGTGATCTTCATGCGGCATGGCATCTGTCTTCCCCCATCTCTGCTTCCTTCTCTGTCCTAAT
This sequence comes from Dugong dugon, assembly GCA_030035585.1. Classification (NCBI taxonomy): domain Eukaryota; kingdom Metazoa; phylum Chordata; class Mammalia; order Sirenia; family Dugongidae; genus Dugong; species Dugong dugon. The sequence continues at coordinate 32,849,994 of CM057475.1, read as the reverse complement.
ATGCTCTTTTTATATCTCAAAAGTGATTGACTCAAAGCACACTCTATACTGATGTGGCCTCTTAACCTAACAGAAAAAAAAAAAAACATTCTCAAATGGGATTATAACCACAGGTATAGGGGTTAGGATTTACAACACATATTTTTGGGGGACACAATTCAATCCATAATATTCCACCCTTTGGCCCCCCAAAATTCATGTCCTTCCCACGTGCAAAACACACTCACCCCCTCACATCAGCCCAGTCTCAAAGATTCACTCCAAGTCCAAAATCTCATCTCCTGAATCACCTAAATCAAATATGGTGGATTCCATTCTGGGGCAAAATTCTTCTTCCTCTGTGAACCTATGAAATCTAGAATACTAATTATCTGCTTCCAAAGTACAATGGTGAAAGAGGTATAAGGTAGACATTTCCATTACAAGCGGGAGAAATTAGAGGGGAAGAAGGTATAAGGGGCACCAAGCAAGTCCAAAACCCAGCAGAACAAATTACATTAGTTCTCAAGGCTTGAAAATAACTGTCTGTTCTCTGGGGCCATCTGGGTAATGGCCCCACCCTCCAGACTCTAGGTGTTGGCCATGCTGTCTGAATTCTGGGTGGAGGCCTGTATGCCCTGGGTTTCACCCCCGCCTTCCAGGCCCACTGGGATGCAACTCTGCTTCCTCGACTTTAGGCAGCCCCAGTGTCCTAGTTCATCTGAGTGGCAATCCAACCTCTCATCCCCGGCAGGCCTCATTCTTCCACCCACTGGGCATGGCAGCCTGCCCCCTCAGCTCTGGGCAATGGTCCCATCCTCTCGGCATACCTAAACGTCATCCCCACACTCTGGAATCAAGTTGGTGAAGATCTGACTCTGAAACCTAGAAGACCATGGCCCCACCCTTTGAGATCTAGGAGACCGTGGCTTCACCCTTTGAAACCCCCTTTGAAACGAGACAGCCCTGTTTCCCATGCTCCTTCAAACAGTTTTGCTGATCTCTAAACTTCTCCAGGGATGGCCCTTTTATTTTCTTGGAGGACAACAAATGTAGCTACTTTGGCCTGTTTCCTGCTTGCAGAATTCTAAGAAGCAGACAGTTTCTCTTCCTTTTGTCCTACCTCTGCTCTCTTCTGTCTATGTTGATGAGTTTTCTGCTGTGGTAATTGGTTAAATCCATCAGTCACAGGCTTAATGACCTTAACAAAAGATTGATTCCCCAAGTCCTTGGTAAGAGTTTTACAGCATGCCCTTAGATTGTATAACAGAATTTTCCAAATCTTAAAGTTTTGTTTGCATTTTACACAGTTCATTTTTAAGCCCATCTCTTTCCTCTCACATTTTGCTAAAAGCAGCAAGGAGAAACCACGTAGACCCTTTAAGATCTTACTTAGAAATCTCCTCAGCCAAGTATCCAAGTTCATCACTTACAAGATCTACCTTCCACCAAACATTTGAACATAATTCAGACAAGTTCTTTGCTGCTGCATAAAAAGCATTGCCCTTCCTCCATTGTCCAATCATATGTTCATCATTTTCTTTTCAAGCCTTACCAGAAGCACATTTAACATCCACATGTCTAACAACATACTGTTGATGGCACCATACTTATTCTCTAAATTGATAGAGATTTTCTCTATAGCTCTCCTCACTTCCTTCTGAGCCCTCACCAGAATTGCCTCTGACGTCCATAATTCTATCAACAGTCTCTTCAAGACAATCTAGGCTTTTACTATTAGTCACTTTAAAACTCTTCCAGCCTCCATCCATCACCCAATTCCAAAACCACTCCCACACTGTAGGTATTTGTTAGAGCAGCAGCCCACTCCCCAGTACCAAATTCTGTCTTAATTATCTAGTGCTGTTATAACAGAAATACAACAAGTGGATGGCTTTAACAAACAGAAATTTATTTTCTCACAGTTTAGGAGGCTAGAAGTCCAAATTCACAGCACTGACTCTAGGGCAAGGCTTTCTCTCGCTGTTGGATCTAGAGAAAGTTCCTTGTCTCTTTGGACCTTCATGTGGCTTGACATCATATACTCCCTCATCTCCTCTGCTTTCTTTTCTGTCCTAATCTGCTCTTTTTATATCTCATAGGGGATTGGCTTAAAACACACCCTACACTGAATGGTCTCTTACCGTAACAGAAAACACATTCCCAACTGAGATTATTACCACGGGTGTAGGGATTAGGATTTATAGCATATATTTCTGGGGACACAACAGACCCATTTAAATTACTTAATCCAAACACATCCCCTCTGTGCCTAATCTTTTCCAGAAATGTGTGCATGGCTAGCATTTAGTTAATTTAACCAACCAATCCTCACTCCTGAGTTACTGGGTACCTTGCATTTTAACAGCAGCTTCCTGAGGGAAATGGTTTACCTCAATAAATCAGCAGAACCACCACAGAAAATAGTGAATGCAATGTACAAACATAAGGGGCACCATCTGTATCATAGTCTATGTGAAAAACTTCCTCCCAGACTGTGTAGTGTCCAGACTACATAACCAGATATGATTTCCCTGCAAATGAGTCTAATAATAGAAGTCTGTTCAAATCAATAGGGAAACTACTTGAGGTACAAACAGGCTGTCTGGCCCTCTTCAAATGAAATGGCTGAGGCAGCCATTTACTCTGCCTATATATAGGACTGAACCTGAAGAGTAAGCCAGCAGAGAGTTATACTCTGAAGAGCTCACTAAGACAATATGCATACTTTCCTGTCATGGTCATCTGAGGCCTTGAAAAAATGGTGCCCAAAACAGCAAACTTCTCCCTTCAAGCCAAAGACACTTCATTGCTATCCTGGGCAGTGGCCAAAACATCTCTTAAAGATATTAAATAATTAACCCACCTTTAGGAATTTGTGCAGAGGCTCAAAGGACAAAAGAAAAAGAATCAACCTGCATGGAAAACAAAAAAAAAAGGCTATTTTTCTCAGACTAAAAAGTAGTGTCTGGAAAGAAAAGAAATAAAAAACAATTGCTCAGAAGAATTGGCTTTTTTACTCTTACTACCAGCAAATTGCACTTCACTCATTCTGGAAATAAATTTGTGTAAGAGAATAGGTTTCTTATATGCACAACAGCCTTCATTATTCCTTCCAAATGACTTTAGGCAGCATAACGTTCAAAGAACAACAGAAAAAACACACCAATACAAGAGATTTCAACACAAATGAAAATTGAAGTTCTGGTCTCTTTCAAAATACCAGCCAAAGTTCTGTCATCTTCTGAGAAGCCAATATTATAGAATCAACAGATCCTTTTAGCTTATTAAAACTAAGAAAAATATGTTAGCTTTGGAACCCAACAATTTGGAGCCAAACAGTATGTCTGTAGTGTTCAACAAATGGTGTTTATACACCAAGGCCTCAGTATTAGGCAAGTATCCAAGGTCTAAAGAGAATAGTGAGACTGTCTAAGGCAAGAGTAACAAAGAAATAATAACAGTAATATTAGTAATGAAAACAGAAAATTTATAAAAAAGGGAAAAATGAATGGCACAGCAGGGCTTAGAAACAAGCAGAAATTAAACAGATGGAAAACAGTAAGATGTGGGTGGGACTGAAGTAGTAGATTTAAGGGACTCACAATCCAGAGTAAGATAGTGGCTGGTGGGTGTTCAGCTTCTCAGGGTAGCCAGGACTAAGAGTGACCTCTGAGGTGTATAATAAAGTCAGGCTCATTGCCAGAAACCAGGATATGAGGTGGGGTTTCTGAGCTCTTAAAAGGAGCCTGAAATCAATTCCTGCTTAAAAAAATGAATTTATATAAAAAATAAAAGACCTGTAAAGGACAAAGATACGGCCAGCCTTGTGTGAAAGAACTGAGTTAAGCCACTCAATAGCTTTGTGACTAGATCTACAATATCTCTAATACTGTAGATGGCAGGATTATAAAATGTCATTTGAAAACCTGGTTTCTGAACTGCAGCTTAATAATGTCAATGGAGGAAATGACAAGACCCTTAGACAGGGAGAGTGGAGAGAAAAGGAAGGAGAGAGAAAGAGGAAAAAAAAAAAAACTCCCTTAAAATGAGCCTGCCTAAACACATGAAGATATGCTATCTAGCTATCTATCTTAGCTAGTGCTAAGAAAGCAGACAAAATAAACAAAAGAAATGTAAATCAATGGGTGAAATATAAAAATCAATGTGTGAGATAAAAGTATTACAAAGACTTTGAAATAGGCATGTTTAAGATAAATGAACAAAAAAAGTTCATTAAATTAGAAGAGAAAATTATGAAACAAGAAGAGGCATAAATGAAATAAAGACAAGTAAACATAAAAAAAACTAATTTATTTCTTGAAAATATATAAAACAATCACTAATAAAAAAAATTAAATAACGGAAAAATAAATCTAGCCTGGAAGCAAATAGATAATTAGTAGAAAGAAGGACATATATTACATATATTGAATTTGTAACCAATAAAAAAACACTTCCCACACAGAAAGCTCGAGGCCTGGATGGCTTCACTAGTGAATTCTACCAAACTTTTAGGGAAGAAATAATACCACTCCTACACTAAGTTTTTCAGAAAATAGAGAATAAAGGAACTCTTGCACTCATGACAACTTTTTGAGTTAGCGATGTTATTATATCTATTTCTAACATAAGGGGACTGAGTCTTAAGAAAAATGAATAACTTCCCCCATGCTTTTATGGTGTATGGAGGACTTGAGATTCATACGCAAGCTCACGTGCTAAATTACTTTTAGTATTCAAGTTTCAATCGGCCGTGAGAGACTTATTAAAGGCTCTGGAATTTAGTACCCAGACATGGAATAGAAATTCCACTTAGCTCTTGCCTGGCATCTGTCCCAGAGGGCCAACCAATAAAAACATGGTAGAGAGGCAACCTTTTCAATCACAGCTGTCATCATCCTAAATACATAAATAACACATTATTTTCAGAAAGTGTATGCCCCCTCCCAAAAACAAATCACCACTGGTACGTGCAGCATGCATTTTAGTTCACCTACTGAAAGAAGGTAAAGAGCAAAATTGTGAAGGAGGAAATCATTGTCTTAAGCCCAAAACCTCCATCTGTACCTTTCCATTCCTTGCTTTCCTCTGCCCCAGAGATCACAAAGAAATGACAGCAATTTCATAAATTAATACACATCCAGGATACTTATTACTATTTTTTTTTCAGAGAGAACTTTCTGGATAAGTCATTAGTGACTCCTGTGAGACATGAATGACACTTTAATGGTGAGGTTTCAAGTATTACAGCATCTGAATTGCAGCTGTCTTTTCAGTGGTTTGTTGGTTTTCCCAGCATTCCTCAGCATTCTACGAAGACCACCACCTGTTTTACTTCCATGTAAGGTAGATCTTGCCTCTTAACTTCCAAAAAGTATGCACTTGCTTATGGTCATCATTCTTTTACTTATTTAATTTTGCAACAAATATTTATCAAGAGTCAGCAATATGCCAGGTGCTTTTCAAAAGCCCTAGATACACAGTGGTGAAACAGTCAGAAAACATCTTTTGTCTCCTGCACTTATAACCCAATGGAGGAGACATACAGCAAGTATGGGATCATGGCAGGTGCCTGGTGTTACTGTGCTGAGGAATGTCAATCAGAATGCTCAATGTTGTTGTTGTTGTTAATTGCCAATGAGTTGATTCTGACTCATGGTGACTCCAAATGAGCAGAGTAGAACTGCACTCCATAGGATTCTCAAGGCTGTGACCTTTTGGAAGCAGATTGTCAGACCTTACTTTTGAGGCACCTCTGGGTGGGTTTGAACTGCCAACCCTGTTAGTAGCCCAGCACTTAACGATTTGCACCACTCAGAATCCTCAACAGGTAAATTAATTGGTTATTTGGGTCTCTTTTCTTCTTAGGAAAAATGAGAAGTATAACTAAATGGTTAGATTGAGCGCTATCAAACAAAAACAAAAGCCCCTAATAATCCCTCCTTCCTACGCCTCCTTCCTCCCACCCACCCTCACCCTATCCAAGCTGAAACTATTACCTGAATTGCTTTGAAACCCAGTTTCAGCATGGAGCTCTCCCAAGCTCTCCCAAGGACAGCCTTCCCCATTTCTAAAATCAAGTATTAGGGAGCCCAAAAGTTAAACATATTCTTATGGCTGTTTCCTATAAAAACCATTGTCGTCAAGTCAATTCCAACTCAACCCTAAAGGACAGGGTAGAACTGCCCCATAGGGTTTCCAAGGAGCAGCTGGTGAATTCGAACTACCAACCTTTTCATTAGCAGCCTGAACTCTTCACCACAGTTAGGCAACTAAAATTTTTTGTAAGATAATGTTGATAATCATAGTGCTAATACTAGTTTTTTATGGACAATTTCAAGCATAAAGAAAACTAGAATGGATAGAACAATGAATCCATTCACAAATCTATAACCCACCTCTGTCATAACTCACAGATACTATTTTATTATAATGTAAATATCAAATGTATCATTTTATTCCTAAATATTTCAGTATCTATCTCTAAATGTTAAGAATTCCTTTTTAAAACATAACTGCAATATTATCACACTTAAAAAAATTCACAACAATGCCACAATAATAGCAAATATCTACTCAGTGTTCACATTTCTCTGAATACTCAAAATTATTTTAAACAGTTGACTTGTTCTAATAGGAACCAAAGTCCACAATCTGGCTGACTGTGATATCTCTTAACTCTCTTTAATGTAATGCTTCTCTTCCCTCCCTCCCCCCTTTAATTTATTTATTAGAGATACAGGATTATTTGTCCTAAGAAATCCCTCATTCTGGATATTGCAGATTAAATCTCCATGGTGTTGTTTAATATGTTCCTCTGTTTTGTTCTTGTAAACTGGTGGTTACATTTGGAGGCTTTTAGAAATCAGGTTAAATTTTTTTTTGCAGGAATACTTCATAGGTAATGCTGTGAGAACCGTATTATACTACCTGATTGGTCTCTTTGTGATATTAGCAGCATTGATGATCTTTGACAAGATCCATCACTTCATTAGAAAGCTGTAAAATGATGATATTCTAATTATATTTGAAACTACTTTTGTTCCAACTGCATAAGTAAATTGCCTGTCTATGGGCTACTGATCATACTATGCCAAAGAGTTATGTTCCTAAAAGGTATGCCCTCTTATGCCCAAGGTGGGAAAGTTCCTGGGAATCGAGATGGAGAGTGCATCCTCTACTTGTTCAGAACCCAAAGGCAACCGGGGTACTTGAAAAATAATGGGAAAACTTGCATCTCACATCTTTTTACTACATGCTGTATCAGTAATGTTGATGGGGGATAATCTCTTTTCACACTCACAAGATAGAATTCCTCCATTACTGTTTATGACCTAATGGCCAAAGACTAAAATCCTCTCTTTGCTTTGAGTTTATATAGGAAAAAAGTTAGGCTGAGGTATAGATTTTGGTGCCAGACAAATCCTGGGTTCAAAGTCCTTATGTGCCACTTAATTCTATGTGTGACCTCAGATGGGTTATTTCATCTCCCTAAGCCTCAATTTCATCATTTATAAAATGGGAGAACACTTAAACCTCATACTTGGGTTTCTGGTGAGGATTAATGTAAAGCAGATGGCACAGTGCCTAGCACATAATAAACATTCAGTATCTTGGTGCAATTACTTCTCCTATCCCAGAACTAAAACAAGGGATTTCATCCAGCCTTCTTTACCTAAATCATGTAAACCATAACACAGTATTTCCATTTAAAAAAAACATTGTCATAAAAGGCAAAGTAATTTCACTAGAAGTACCTAAGATTTATATGTAAAACAGTTTATAGAGGGGACTTAATAAAGACTGGGAACTCTGATTTACCTCTTTCTTAACAGAGAACAATAAGCTGATTGATTCCCATTTTATTGATACTAAAAGTCTTCCTGCAATATATTGTATTGAAAAAAGTACTTAAAACTCATTGGCTTGTTTTCCTTCCTCCTTGACACAGTTTAATAGGATTTGCTCAAGTCACGTGCACGATTTGAGTCCTCAAATTCACAAGTAAATGTCACATCCGCAGAAGGAGCTAGAGATACATACACCTCAAGTGCTTTTGTGTCATCAAGGTTCCACTGAAGAGGAAACAGAGCTTGAAGGAGGAGAGAACATTTATATGCCTCAGCAAAAGTTACACCTGCTGGAGAAGTGGGGTGCATTTGCTGCTTCAATGAGTCTGAATAAATTTACCAGAATTAATGTAGGTGAACAGGCTTTGAAAAATATTCACTTAAACAAACCATGTCTCTTGCGTGATTCCTAGTGGCTTTCTTTTTGGATGATATCCCTTCTAGGGGTGAAGTTCAGCATTCACATTCAGTCCAGCTGTCAGACTTTGGTGAAGAGGTTATATAACTGCCTTTGATGCATGAGAAAATTGGTTACTCCACATTGACCTGCCAATCTTTCAAGGTGTAAGTCAACATAAGTTTTCAGAATGCAGGGGCTGCACCTTGGACCAGGTGACACAAGTGGGGAAACTGAATTTCGTTCTATCAGATAAACAGGAAAACTTCTTATAAGCATGCAGTCCCTAAGAGGTGTGTAAGAGAATGGGCATTACTATCCTAATTCGTATATGATGGCTTTGGGACACAGATATACAACATTGCCAAGTTTGTGTACAATAGCTGAATGCATGGAATATAATTAAATGTTCTCAGTTTACATTCTTCTGATATTCATTCTGCTTTACATAATCTTGAAAGTTTGAACTCTCGTTTTCAGGTGTAGCCTAAATTCTAATAGAAAGTAAGAGAGAATTCAGTTAATTTAACCAATTGGGTTGTTTTTTTGTTTTTGTTTTTGTTTTTTTGAGACATAAGAACATTATTGACATGTTGTAAAGATTAGACCATTATTAGGAGTATTTTCTACAAAAACAGTTTTGGAATATGCACATGGACTTTATCTCGTTGTTTTCCACAAAACATTCCAGATTTTTCCTAATGAGAAAATACCAAAAATGCCAATGAGAGAAAACTGAATTTTATTTTCACTCAAATACTCAGTTGATTTTAACCCAGCACCCCAATCATAGTTTTCTTTAAGTTGCACATGAGCACAGACACACATTTTGTAACATGCAAACACATTTCCTTCAGTTGCTATTCCAGCTAGTCCTGGACCCAGGCATGAGATGCAGCCCTGTGCTTCCCCTACAGGACCATATCACCCAGACATGTAAGAAACAGGAAAACAGCCAGCACAAAGCCCAGTTTTAAAATAAATTTTGTTTTTCATGTCCTTTCACCTCTGTCCTACTAATACCTTCTCATAACCTCTTTGTTACTCCACAAGAATTCAATGCCTTCATACTGTCCTTGGGCTAATAAAAATTTTGTCAGTGTGAGTCACCTTGGGCTTGCCTTTTCTCCAACATCAGATATTCCAAAGTTACATCTCTTCTTCCCTTTTCCTCAAAGCTCCCCATTCCTCATGTGGAACTAGAAAAGATGTTAGAAAAGCAATCTGATTGGTCTAAAACACTTCAGCAAAGAATTTCTGATGTGACACTTCTTCCTAGCCTAATCCCTTTAATCTTCCCAAACATATTTATGTTTTAATCATGTTGTTTTTGCTGGCTGCTGTCGAGTCGATTTTGACTCATAGCGAGCCCATGTGACATAACTGCCCCATAGGGTTTCCTAGGCTGTAATCTTTACAGAAGCAGATCTCCAAGTCTTTTCTTCCAGAGCCACACTAGGTGGGTTTAAACTGCCAACCTTTCTGTTAGCAGCAGAACGCTTAACCGTTACACCACCAGGGCTCCTTGTTTTAATCATAAACAAACAAACAAACAAAAACAAACTTTGTAGTCGAGTTGCAAAGGACAGAGTAGAAGTGCCCCAGAAGGATTCCAAGGCTATAATCTTTACCAAAGCAGACTGCCACATCTTTCTCCTGTGGAATGGCTAGTGGGTTTGAACTCCCCAACCTTTCATTTAGCAGCAGAGTTCTTAACCACTGCGCCACTAGGGCTCCTTGTTTTAATCATAGTGATGTTTAAATTATAGAAATCGTAGACATATTTGGAAGGAGACTTCTTTTAAGGTAACTAATTTTAAACTTTTTTTAGCTCAAGAATATTTTCTTCAAACGAAATCTTTTACAGAAGACTAATATATAAAACAGGTAAAAACAGAACTAATTGTTGAAGTAATGGCCAAAACCAAAACCAAACACATTGCCGTCCAGTCAATTCCAACTCATAACAACCCTGTAGGACAGAGTAGAGCTACCCCATAGAGTTTCTAAGGAGCGTCTGGTGGATTTGAACCACCCACCTTGTGGTTAGCAGCTGTAGCTCTTAACCACTACACCATCAGGGCAGGGAGACATAAAGTTAACCTTATTAGTCCCTCTTACATGGTACAACCTCAGACATACCTATGCAGAATCTTTAAGGCTTGCTTCTCAGGGTGCAGCTTGAAAACCACTGAAGATTCTAAGATATCTCAGCCTTACTTACGGAGAATAGAAAAGGAGGCAGGTCTTTAGATACTTCCTTCTACTGTGTAAAACAAACTAAGCGGTACAAATAAGGCCCACTCCCCCCCACCGCCAACATCCTAAACAGCCTATCTCTGGTCCATTTTTCTCTTAGAAAAGGAATCAAGAAAGAAATTTAAAAATATATATACTACTAATCCCCTTTTCCTTCCATTACCAAAACTTTTTCTGAATTCCAATGCCTGGAAGATCTCAATTTAATTTTTGATGTACTATATAATGGGGGCAAATGACATAGTATTAAGGAATATTATACTCTTTTAAATTAAATCTTCTCAGAATCTAGCTGTATAAAGTATAATTTTTTGAAAAAAGTTGTTGAATGGTGGAGTAAATTTAAAATGAATTGTACTTTAAAATAGATGAATTAAATATATCTAAAACTCCCATGGTCTTTTTGACCCCGTTTCCTCCTACTCTTCCCCCTTGGCTCACTCCTCTCAGGCACAGTGGCCTCCTCACTGTTTGTAGAACTGTCCAGGCTTCCTCAAGGCTTTTGCATTTGCTGTTTCCTCTACTTGAGACTCTCTTCCCCCAACGGTCAACATAACTCACTCCCTCACCTCCTTCCTCTTTGTTGAAAATGCCACCTTAACGGTACAGCCAAAAAATGATTGTGTAGGCATTAAGTACATATAGGTCACCACTAGCATCCCTTTTTTTTTCTATCAAAGGGATATTCTTACTCAAAAGAACATAACAGAATAGAGATTCCATCCTGATACCCCAGTAAGAGTGGATATTAATAGCTAATGTTCCTCTTTTATGATTCTCCTGGGCCTCAAAAAGAGCAGTAAAGAAAGACAGAGCCCTTCAATGCAATAATGAGGATTCAATGACTCCAAGCACAGAGCAGATACCCTGATGGTGGAAGAAATATTATTTCTCATATGAGTTAACATTGTACTGTCTTATAAAAATTAATGCTTGTCCTTGGAAGAGAAGTGATTACTTTAATAGGTCATTAATTTAATAATTAATAAAAATGAATGAGCAGGTCTGGAGCTCCAACTAGAAGAGTATTGAGAAGGCAACTTGAAGGAAAGGTATGTTTCTGGCTCATGGGATGGGCATAGGAGCCCATCGTCCCCATCCCACTGCCACTCCCTCCACCCCTAGTACTTGTGAAACTCAGGGCCAGACAGCATTAGTGCTGGACATTTCTTTATTTAGTCCAGATTTGGAGTGTCGTATTGGGGAAGGTGGGAGGATCCTTCCAGAAGCAGTTTTCTTTGCAGAGGGATTGGCGTTGCAAACTGAAAGCATAAAGAAAGGGTGTTTAGGAGACACATGCCAACCTGAAAGCAAGAGAGTCCGTTGAGAATGAGAGAGTGTTCTCTTCTCCTGGGTCCAAAGGAAAGACCACATTTGCTGGAACTTAAATTCTTAACAACGTAATTCCCTTCTGAAATTGCCCTAATCTTCAGACAGAAAAATATATATATATATACATATGTGTGTGTGTGTGTTTTAAGTGCAACAAAAGTACATTTTAGTTAAATGCTAAATGGCATAGTATTTAAATCAAAATTCAATAAAGCAAAGACTGAAAGTGAGTATCATCATCACACAACTCCTGAGATGAGAATATATATTAACTTGTACCCCAAAATTATGAAATAATATTTGACTATGTACTATACTATTACTAATACAATCAACCATTTTAAAATATAGGAGTCAAATTTTTAAAGTTCATCATGACTACTATCACCGGCTAATTGCTTCTATAGTCCCTAAACTGCACATTTGCAACACTAAATAGATACTCATTTCCAACGAGGTCAATGGAAGAAAGAAAAATATATTTTAGCCAGTTCTGCCTCTATTCTTTCCAGCTGATGTTGCCACCAAGTCCTTCAGCTTTTCTCCTCTAATAGTAACCAATTAAAGACTTCTCTCCTCCTCAACTCCTCAACCAAATGGTTGATGGTAATGTTCCAGTTTCATCAATACAATCCCCAAGTCAAAGCTTCATGCACTACTTGCAGAAGATGCTTTCTGAGTATTTTCAGAAGCAGATTTAAGGCCCTTACTTATTTTCATTTCTAATATATTTGCATGCACTTGCTGTTTCACACAATCACTTGAGGAAATTTTGTGCTTAAACCTCAGACAGAAAAATGTGGCAATGCAATATTAACTCGAGTTTCGTGATAATAAAATTGCTTCTGAATTTCTACCTGCTACTAGATTTTATTGCACATATACCCATCTTGGAGCCCTGGTGGCACAATAGTTAAGAGCTTGGCAGTTCGAATCCACCAGCTGTTCCTTGGACACCCTATAGGGCAGTTCTACTATGTCCTATAGGGTCACTATGAGCCGGAATCAACTGGACGACAATGGGTTTGGTTTATTTTTAATACCCATTTTAGCATTTTTCCAGGAATACAATTGTAAGAAGATCAAGGAAACATCTTGTAAGAAATATCTGCCCTTTCAAGAAATGTCAACAAGTTCCAGTAAAATAAATTATTTTCTCTAAGGTAAATATTGGCTGTTCATAAATTATGTTGGTATTAGTATACAAACTGGTACATAGTTATTGTTCACTACAAAGTACAGTATTAAAACTGTCTCTGTCTCAAGTAGTTTTTCTAACCTAATTGCTGCTATCCCACATTATTCAACTACATAAAGCAGTTCCATATTTCTTGCAGATTATGCAGTTTACCTATGGCTGAAGATTAATGAAAAATGAGGCTCAATATCTCTTTCGTCTTGTTGATAGGTGCCATTGAGTAGTCCAACTCATACCAATCCTATGTATAACAGAACAAAACATTGTCCAGTCCTTCACCATCCCCGCAATTGTTTCTATGTTTGAACCCATTGTTGCAGCCACTGTGTCAACTCCATCTCATTGAGGTTCTTCCTCTTTTTCACTGACCCTCTACTTTACCAAGCATGATGTCCTTCTCCAGGGATTGGCCCTTCCTGATAACATGTCCAAAGTAAGTGAGACAAAGTCTCACCATCCTCACTTCTAAGGAACATTCTGGCTGTACTTCTTCCAAGACAGGTTTGTTCATTCTTCTGGCAGTCCACAGAGCCCTGGTGGCATAGTGGTTAAGCGCTTGGCTGCTAACCAAAAGGTTAGTAGTTCAAAAAGGTAGGTATTCCATGGGAAGAAGATGTGCAGTATGCTTCCGTAAAAGATTACAGCCTAGGAAACCCTCTGGGGCAGTTCTACTCTGTCCTATAAGGTTACTATGAGTCAGAATCAACTCTATGGCAATGGGTCTCTTCATCTATGACCAGTAATTCTGGAATATGTTCTGTGCTGTACCTGCTTTCTGAACACACAACGAAAATGTGTGAATATGCATGAGAAACTCCCTAAATCCATCACAGCCCTCGCCACATTTATTGTGTCATCATCAGTAACGTGTGCATGATGTTGAAGTGTGCAGCTATTCTGCTTCCCAAATGCCAAAGGATAAGGCAATGCCAAATAGCAGATTTGGGTCAATACGGAGACAAAACTAAGGCCTAAATTCAGTACTTCCCAAAAGAGGTTCCATGAGAACAGAAATTAGGGGGGAAAAATGTAGGAAAAGCTGGCCCACTCCATCTCCTGGCTCCACAATGAGCAGGCCTTCGCCTAAGGAGTAAGTAGTGGCTCTGAGTTCAAGGTGGTGATCTGGAAGGCATTCCAGGGACTACAAGTGCAAAAAAGAACGCGCAGCAAGCCATCTGGTCTCACCCACAGGTTATAGGATACTGTTTCCTTTAATGCAAGTAGAGAAGGGTCAGCAAGGAACTTGGTTACAGATCAGATTATTTTAATTATAAGTTGACTGAAATATGTGTTTCTATACACTGAAGGAGCCCTGGTGGCACAATGGTTAAGTGCTGAGCAGCGAGCCAAAAAGTCAGCAGTTCAAACCCACTAGCAACTCAGCTGAGGGAAAGACCTGGAGATCTGCTCCCATAAAGATTTTAGCCTAGGAGACTCTGTGGGTCGCTATGAGTCAGAAATGACTCGACAGCACACAACGATAATGACAACATACATATTCCTAATGGACATATCTCACAATTTGTTAATGAAAAGAGAGAATATTAATGGTAATGTTGAGACTTCTATTTTGTAAATCTCTTTTTACTTTTGACTTAGATAGAAAAATGAACTCAACCTGACTAATTCAAGTAAGTTAAACTGACTGTTTGTCTTAATCATGAGGAAAAATGACTTCCAACAGTCCAACTATATTACATTACAGGAGGAAAAAGGAAATTTCCAATGATGAAAAGTTTGCTCTCTTGTTTAACCTGGTTGTGACCAAAAGTAATCTGGAATTCAAGCTCAGAGCAGATAAAGAATGAAGAAGTTTTTAACCAACTGAGCCATTTAGATAAGAAAAAAAAAGACTTATCTTTTAAATGCTGCACTCATTGCAGACATTTTGCTTCACTGATTTTGGAAAGTAATACATTTATGTGCTTTTATGGGCTTTGTGATAAGACTTTATGTGAATGTCTTACAATATGCATTTGCTTTACTATTAGCACAGCTCTTACACCAGTGAAAGAGGACCATAAGTCACAATTACCATTTTTATCTATATCCCAGGTTTTCTGGCATATTTCTTTGGGAGACCATTAAGTCCACCTTGCTGCTTTTGACCAAAAAGATTACTACTTCTACCAGAATCAGTAGCTGAATTTCCATGTATGTGAATTTAACTTCTCCTGAGTTATTACAAAACTTTTGTTTTTTAACATAATTTTTTTTTTGCTTATTACCCAAGTAAACATATTGTCAGATTTAGAAAATACAAGTAGAAAACAAAACAAAATAAATATCACTTAAATACTGCCACCAGAGATAACCGACATTAACATTTTGAACTTTACCTTTCTTATCTTTTTTCTGTATTTATCCAAACAATATATTTTACAAAAATTATTTTATTTCATAGCATTTTTTGTAACTTTTAGTTAAGATTAACTACATATTCTGGACTTGTTTTCATTTCATCAACTATTCTTTTACAATAGCATTCTACTGTATAGATACACTAATATATTTAACCAAGGAATTATATATTTGTAATATGGTGACGGCTGAGTTAAAAAATGTGCAATGATGATTCAAATTGCATCTGGAATGCAGTTGACCATTTTGCTACTAATCACTGAAGGTCATAAAATTGTGGTAGAGATTTCAAGTTATCCACCAAAATCAACTCTTCCCTTCTTTCTGGTAACATAGCTGGGGACTACACTTCCAAACCCCCTTACTTCTAAGTGTGGAATGTGAATCAAAGGGTATGTGCCATTTCCAGGCCTAAAACCAAAAAAACAAACCCATTGCCATCAAGTCGATTCCGACTCATAGTGACCTTATAGGTGAGAGTAGAACTGCCCCATACAGTGTCCAAAGAGCAGCTGGTGGATTTGAGAGGCCAACCTTTTGGTTAGTAGTCATAGCACTTAACCACCAAGCCACCAGGGTTCCTTTCTAGGCCTAGGCCTTAAACAATTGCACATGTGTGCTTCCCTGCATTCATCCTCTCCTCCCTAGCCTCAAATGGAACCAGGAAGTAGCAGTGAAACAGTTTTAGCAAAGCAGATTATAACCATGTCCTAGAGCAATGATTTGAAAGGAACCTAAGTCCCTGAATAACTAAGTGGAAGATAACTGTTCCATACTACTCCAGGACAATTGTGGGGCAGAGAACATTATTGGGTCTCTTTGTTACAGTAGCAGTTACACCTAATACACCTTCTACTTTTCCAATGGTAATTTATCTACAGCAAACTGGTAACCCCATTTCACCTTGGTTGAACTCCAGTGTATATTTGAATATCCTCTTCCTCAAGTCATTATATCTATGTCTCAGGAGCAACCCAATTGTAATTTCCATTTCTGAATCTCTGGAAACAATCTGAAATGAGCAACATCCCTTAGTTTGACCAAGAATCAGGAAAGTTCTCAGTGTTTTCTGCTTCCACTAATGTTACAGACATTTGACAAAACAAATCAATACCTAGCCCTACCTCAAAAGGAGGTTTGCTCAGGTTAGGACTCAGCCTGGTCACTGATGTCATGTTGCTCTTCATATAATAACAAATAGGTGCTCAAAGAAACCCTGGAAATCATCAAGTTATGTTTCTTCTCTTTACAAATGCAGAAACTGATGTCCAGAAAGGTTAGGAAGATTATCCAATATCACATAGGTGCAGATGCCATTGAAGAGTGAGAATTAGAGCTCAGAAATCCTGATTTCTCATCAAGAATATTTTCTATTGCTCTAAAATACAAGAGCATAAAGAGAAACAAATTCTTTTCCAAATGTTCTAACTTTGTATCTCCAGACCATTTTTTCCCCAATGTTACCCCTTTCCCCCAATATTACATTTAATATACTACAGTTCAGTGCACATGGCCAGTTCAGTTTCTCCAGGCTGAGTGATAATCAGTCATCGAATAATTATTACACAACAACCACTGATTTAGCACTGGTAACAGGATACAGTTCCTGTCTAATCTGCAAAGCAAGAAATTATAAAATTATAATACTCTGAGTGTGATTAACTATGTAGGATAGAGAAAAATACAGAGTGTTTACAGATTTATATAATCTAAAACCCTAACCCAGTGTCTTAGTTATCTAGTGCTATTATAACAGAATTACCACAAGTGGATGGTCTTAACAAACACAAATTTATTTTCTCACAGTCTAGGAGGCTAGAAATCCAAACTCAGGGCATGGCTCTAGGGGAAGTTCTCTTTCTGTCAGCTCTGGAGGAAGGCCCTTGTCTCTTCTGAGCTTCTGCTCCTAGGCAATCTTCATGTGGCTTGGCATCTTTCCTCCCCCATCTCTACTTCCTTAATCGCCTCCTTTTATATTTTGTAAGAGACTGACTCAAGATATACCCTACACCAATCCTGTCTCATTAACATAACAAAGACAACCCACTCCCAAATGGGATTATAACCACAGGCATAGAGGTTAGGATTTACAACACATATTTTTGGAGAACACAATTCAATCCATAACATCTAGTCTTGAAGGTAATAGAAGGCTTCCTGGGAGGGGTGCCAGGAATCTGAGTGCTAAAAAATGTGTAAAAGATAGTCAAATGAAAGAGAGAGGAGGATAGGGAAGACTGGAACTATCACATAAAATGGAACTCTGGGGGCATCCCAGTTTAACACCTGTTCCCATCTCCTTCAGGAACATTACCCTTTTAAACACCTCATGTGCTTTTTCTCATATTCCAAATGATGAGATAATATTTGTAATAAGCATGAAAAAATGTAAAATTCTATGGACACCATGGACTTCAATATAAATAAAAATTGCTGGAAATAACTTCATTTTACTGCCAATTTACATTTCTTATTTACCACCACGTTAATATTCTCTACAAAACTTAAATATATGACATGGAAAATATTCAGGTCTTTCATGCATGAAGGATCATGATTTATTAAACTTTTCTCAGTAGCTCCTTAAAAGACTGATGATGCATTTAATCGTTTGTCTACATGGAGGAGGTAAATGGGCTTGCAGTGGGGTATCTAGGTCATATAATCACCCGTTTTTCCAATCTCTAGAGTTAAAGGAGGATAGTTTATGATTGATAACACAAATGCAATTTATTTCACATACCACTGGCCTTCCAAAAAAAAACCTTTTAATTATAGTTGTGCAGGTTTGTTGCATTTTACTAAATGTTTAAATAAAGATGAAAATTTAGGTTCTTTGTGTTCACAATGAAATAACACCCTTATATGTGCTTAAAATATTACCATAAAATATTAAAATAATTTAATATAAATAACTGAATATCATATTGTATAAAACTACACAACCTTGTTTGCTGAAAGTGAAGAGAACTTAAAGCACTTACTGATGAAGATCATACAGCCTTCAGTATGGATTACACCTTAACATAAAGAAAACAAAAATCCTCACAACTGGACCAATAAGCAACATCATGATAAACAGAGAAAATATTGAAGTTGTCAAGGATTTCATTTTACTTGGATCCATAATCAATGCCCATGGAAGCAGCAGTCAAGAAATCAAAGGACGTTTTGCATTGGGCAAATCTGCTGTTCAGAGATGTTACTTTGAGAATTAAGGTGAACGTGACCCAAGCCATGGTATTTTCAATTGCCTCATATGCATGTAAAAGCTGGACAATGAATAAGGAAGACCAAAGAAGAACTGATGCCTTTGAATTATTGTGTTGGCAAAGAATACTGAATACATCATAGGCTTCCAGAAGAATGAACAAATCTGTCTTGGTAGAAATACAGCTGGAATGCTCCTTGGAAGCAAGGATGGTGAGACTTTATCTCATGTATTTTGGACATGTTATCAGGACATCATACTTGGTAAAGTAGAGGGTCAACGAAGAAGAGGAAGACCCTCAATGAGATGAAATGACACAGTGGCTGCAACAATTGGCTCAAGCATAATGATTGTGAGGATGGCGCAGGACCAGGCAGTGTTTCATTCTGTTGTACATAGGGTTGTTATGAGTCGGAACCGATTTGTTGGCACAGAACAAAAACAACAACATACGTCATGGAATGTATATTTAAAATATAGAAGTTATATACTTGAAAAAATTATGCACAGACTACCTAATATATCAATAAAGTGAAATCTTCTTCTCAAGGTGTACGGATATAATATTAAAAGTTCATTAATAATATACCCTTAGGAATGTACCAATTTTGAAATATTCCAACTTGACATAAAGCAATTTTAAACAAAGATTATTAGAAACATGATATGAAGCAAAATCAAACACTTTCTACTCACTTACTGAATAAAAAGCAGTTTTTTAATAATGCAGACCAAAGAAACTGTATTCTGAAAAGATATGGAGGAAATTAAAAGAAAAGTAGGCATGTATTAATATTACTGAAAATCATTAAATAAGTTAAAATTTAAGAACAGATCAAATGATCATATTGAGGTAGTTCAGTTTTAAAATAGAAGTTTACAAAAGGCAAATGTCTCATTAAGAAAGCCATATATTAAAAGTCACAAATATAATACAGTGAAACTTGTGAGAACCAGAACTCAACAGGACTGCCTTGTTTTTCCAGGTCTCACAAGTTTTCCACCTTTGACAGGGTGCAGTCTTACCACTTGTCTTAGGCCGAGTTCTCTAGAGAAGCAAAACCAGTAAAGCATATAAATATATATATACATAAAGAGAGAGATTTATACCAAGGAACTATCTCATGCCGTTGTAAAGGTTGGAATGACCCAGTTTCATCGGTCAGGATAGAGGCTTCTCCTGGAGCACGTAACCACAGGGGCTGGCAAACCCAAGATCAGCAGGTCAGAGAGCAGGGCTCTTGCTCACAGGCTGTGAAGATTGACAAATCCCAAAGATAAGCAGGCAAGATCGCAGGTAAACTGCTAGCTCAAGTCCCAAGAACCAGAGGCCAGATGAACAAGAGCCAGCTGCAGGATCCAGAACAAGCGAAAGCCCACAAGCCTTCCCAGAATATCCACTTATATTCAATGCTGGTCACACACCCAAGGAAACTCACAGCAGATCCCATCATGTAGGTGATCACATAATATCAAATCTCATCATGGAAGTGATCATACCATCATTTGACTATCAAACTACTGACAATCATGGCCCAGCCAAGTTGACACACAACCTTAAACATCACACCACTTTTTTACCACTATTAGTGGAAAATATTTGAGTTTTCCTTCTCTGACAGGTTTCCACCTTACACACGTTCTGGTTTTCATAGGTTTTCCTGTAATAACATAGATGCAGTTCTTATGAACAGAACGTTTCCTGTTTCTAGGGAAGCATTGAACAAGATATTTAAAAGATTTCTTAGATACACGAGACCAAATGGGCAGCTCCTGTCTGGAGGCAGGATGAGAAGGCAGAAAGGGACAGGAGCTGGTTGAATGGACATGGGAAACCAGGGGTGGAAAGGGGGAGTGTGCTGTCACATTATAGGGACTTCAACTAGTGTCACATAACAATTTGTGTATAAATGTTTGTATGAGAAATTAACTTGAGCTGTAAACTTTCACCTGAAGCACAATTTAAAAAAAAATAATTAAAGATTACACTTTACTAATAACACAAGGGAAATGATGATGCTGTTTCCATCACTACTGAAAAGCTCTAATGAACTAAATCCTAAAAGGCTAACACTCTACCTAGGGTGTTATTTACTGATTGATTACTAAGTTATTGTCATTGTTGTTAGATGCCATCATGTCAGTTTCAACTCATAGCAACTCTATGTACAACAGAATGAAACACTGCTCAGGCCTGTGCAATCCTCCTAGTCGTTGTTATGCTTCAGCCCATGGTTGCAGCCACTGTGTTAGTCCATTTTGTTGAGGGTCTTCCTCCACTTTGCTGACCCTCTACTTTATCAAGCATGATGCCTTTCTCCAAGGACTGATCCCTCCTGATAACATGTCCAAAGTACATGAGATAAAGTCTCACCTTCCTTGCTTCTAAGGAGCACTCTGGCTATACTTCTTCCAAGACAGATTTGTTCATTCTTCTGGCAGTCTATGGCATATTCAATATTCTTCACCAATGTCATAATTCAAAGGCATCAATTCTTCTTCAGTCTTCCTTATTCATTGTCCAGCTTTCACACGTATATGAGGCAATTGAAAATACCATGACTTGGGTCAGGC
This sequence comes from Dugong dugon, assembly GCA_030035585.1. Classification (NCBI taxonomy): domain Eukaryota; kingdom Metazoa; phylum Chordata; class Mammalia; order Sirenia; family Dugongidae; genus Dugong; species Dugong dugon. Next base: position 32,828,830 of record CM057475.1, on the reverse strand, counting down.
GCACCTTAGTCCTTAAAGTGACATCTTTGCTTTCCAACACTTTAAAGAGGTCTTTTGCAGCAGATTTGCCCAATGCAATCACTAAGTACTATTCGAACAATAAGCTTTCAGTTGCAGAATTTGCTGTCTGGAAACTATGCAATTCATTCTCAGGTCTAGTGTAGTGGTATTCAACTACCTTTCTTCTGTCAGCGTCAACCAGATGACTATATCCCTGTCTGTCCCGGTGTCAGTCCTATTTCCAGCCTGCCTCCATTCTGCCCATCCTGGTCAGGGTCCTTGCTTGCATTCCTACTGCTACCAACCACGTGGTCCTCTAGTAATGTCTTTATTCTCTTACCCAATATCAACCCCCTTTGCCTGACTTGAAGGAACCCTGGAGGCACAGTGGTTAAGCACTCAGCTGCTAACCAAGAGGTCAGCGATTCAAACCCACCAGCCATGCTGCAGCTTCCATAAAGATCACAGCCTTGGAAACCCTATGGAGAGGTTCTATTCTGTCCTACAGGGTCGCTATGAGTTGGAATCAACTTGAGGGCAGTGGGTTTTTGGGTTGCCTGACTTGACTCCAATTCAACCACTTAATTAAGGATTTAACACACCTGATTTGATTCTTTCATTAGTCTCAGAGCACTTAGCTTATGCTCAGCTCTGTACTCCTTTCTGGAGTCATCCTGCACATCTGGTCTTGCTCTGGTGACGCTGAGGCCTTTCTGCAAGTAACATGGAGATAGATAATGTCACTGTCTCCAGATAACCTATCTAAAACTATTACATTTTTAATGGGGCCACACTCTTTACAAGACAACCATGTATGCCAAAGTTAGCCCACTATCGTCAATCATAGGTCTCAGGCATTTTTTGTTTTCTTACTAATGACTGGAGAGAGGAAGCTGCTGTTTCCCTGGGATCACAGAGAATTTTGCTCAGAATTTTATCAAAGCAATTTCTTTTTAAAATTATTTTATTGAGATCTAATACACCCTTTTAAAGTTTACAATTCAGTGGATTTTATACATTCCAAAGTTGTGCAATCATCATCACTATCTAATTCCAGAATATTTTTGTCACCTCTAAAAGAAACCCCATATCCATTGGCAGTAACGCCTCACTCCCCCTTAACCCTGTCCCTAGCAGCCACTAGTCTACTTTCTGTCTGTATGGATTTACCCATTCCAGACATTTCATATCAATGGTATCATACAATATGTGGCCTTTTGTGTCTGGCTTCTTTCGCTGAGCATAATGTTTCCAAGGTTTATCCATGTTGTAACATGAATCAGTATTTCATTGCTTTTATATGACTGAGTAATATTTCATTGTATGGATATACCTCATTTTGTTTATCCACTCATTTGTTGATGGGCATTTGGGTCATTTCTATCTTTTGGCTATTATGAATAATGCTGCTATTAACATTTGTGTTTAAGTGTTTTTGTGGACATATATTTTTACTTCTCTTGGATATATACCAAGGAATGGAATTGCTGCATTAAGTAGTAACTCTGTGTTTAACTTTTTGAGGAACTGCCAAACTGTATTCCAAAGCAGCTATACCATTTTACATTTCCACCAGCAATGAATGAAGATTCCAAAATCTCCGTATCCTTGTCAACACTTGTTATTATCTGTCTTTTTTATTATTGACATCCTAGTGGGCATTAAATTGTGGTTTTGATTTGCTTTTCCCTAATAATTAATGATATTGAGTATCTTTTCATGTGGTTATCAGACATTTGTATTTCTTCTTTGAATAAATATCTTTTCAAATACTTTGCCCATTTTTAAATTGGATTATTTGTCTTTTTGAGTTGTAAGCATCAAAGCATTTTCTAAGTTGTATTAGCTCTTGCTTAAATTTTGCATCTTTCCTCTACTAGTATATGAGGTGCTCAATAACTCCATGTCCAGTTCACCTCTAAATTCCCAATGTGCAGCATTGTGCTGGGTGCTTTTTAGTGTCTAGTGGTTTCTAGATGTTGAAATACTAAAAACAGCTGGGTGCTTTTTACTGTCTAGTGGTTTCTAGATATTGAAATGCTAAAAACAATGTGTAAATTGATTTTTATTCCACCTTCGATATCCACTCTTTATGGCCCATAAGGAGACAGTTAACTCTCTCTTAAAATCATAAAAGGGAAAAATCAGTAGGAAAATATCTTTTCATTTCCAATTAAAATAAGCTAGGAAACTTAAGACATAAGCCTCATTCTGGGTATCTCCTGCCTAGACCGTAAAGTCCTCTATGGTTCATTCATAGAATCATTTTTCATCTTTAATTATATCATTCTATAACTCATTAAGCAGGGCTGTAGCTTTCAACATTTTTCTACATTCATGCTGATCATCAACAACCCAATTTTACACAAAATTACCCCTGACTCCTGAAAGTTATCCCTTTATTACTCTGTCACCTTCCCTGCTGCCTGAGTCTTCGTTTTCAACATATCACCACCTCACAGTAATAAGAATTTCAACATTAGCTGTCATGAAATAATATTAATAGCCATAAAAAGACCTGATACTAATTATATCTCAGATAAGAAACTTTTTAACTCTTTTATCTTCCCCCCTCCATTCTAAACCCCCTAAAGTTGATTAGTTATAAATGAATAATTAAACATTTGCCTAAAGTGTTCAACTTTGTTCTTTCCTTTGCTCCAAAATTGCTTTAGATTGCACTGATGAATTCCCAATCCCAAGCAGCCCCACTGATAACCATCTTTTCACCTCGCATTCCTTTGTTGATTATGTAAACATGGGAATATCCCAAGATGAGAAAAGATCTCTGGACAATAGAGGATCAGAAATTCTTTCTCCCACATCTTGTGATATTTGGGTTGCCATGGTAACAAGAAGGGGTGGCTAATGGGAAGAAACTGGTTTCGATATTTTAACATTTCAACTTATAAACCTTTTTAAATTTTCCATCTGAATTGAATTCCAGCTAAGATGCTGCTTTGCTCCCATGGTAGAATAACACTATTTCTTAATAATAATTTTAGAAAATCTCCAGTATTCTACAGGTCATTTATATCTTTATTGTATTAAACGAAGCCAGACATCCATAGAGGGCCATGGCTACTAAAAACCAGGGGTGGGTATGACATGGGTAATAATAGTCAAATTATAGATTTGGGGGTGGGGAAGGAAGGTAATGCGCTTAACACTTTGTTTTATTTTGTTTTCATAACAACTCGAAAGATAGGCATCATTATTCTCTTCATTTAATAATGTGAAAACAGGTTTACTAAGACTGAGCAATTTGCCTAACATCATATAGCTAGTAAAAAAAAAAAAAAAAAGAGCTGGGAATTCACCCAAGCCCATCTGATGCTCTTAACTATCCACTGATTCAACGTTTATAAAGAATCTATGTGTCTGACCCTTTTCTAGGTATATGGACACAGTGACACGAGACATGAGACAAACATGAACCCTGATCCCATGGAGCTTATATTTTGGGGCTATAAGGTAAGAGTTAGGTTTAAAAATAATTTTATACATACAAAAATTGTTTGCTTTTTTTTTTTTTTTTTTTTTTTTTTTTTCAGAAAATGTAAGGGCTGAGCCAAAGAAAGAACATTGCAATACAAAATTCCCAGGGTATAAATGAGGTTGGCATGCCCAAGTTAATAAAATAAGAACAGCATGACTGGAGCATAGTGGGGCAAGGAGGGAGAAGAAAGGAGGAGCTAGAGTAAAGAGTCTAGATATCATTCTAAATCTACTGGGAAGAAGGCCCTGGTGGTTTTACACAGGTGAGTGACATTCTGGGTACTGTGTAGGGAACAAATTGTAGGGAAGCATACACTGAGGCAGTCTAGTTAGGAGCCAGTTACACTAATCTAAGAGAGAAATGATGGTAGTTTGGACTAAGGTGTTAATGGTAAAAACGAAATTTAAAGAATAAATTTGGGATGCGTAAGTTAGAGGCACAGAGCTTACTGCCCTAGTTGCCTACTGAACAAACATCCTAAAAATCACTATGGAAACCAACTGCACTCTCATCATCCATGAAATAGTTCTGCTCTATGGATTGAGCAAAAAGCTAAGGTCCTAGTGAATTTTGGTTTGAGGTGGTAAAAATCCCTCATGGGTACTGTTCCTACATGTATCAGCACCATTATCCTATTTACTGAGTTCACCGAGGCAGTGACATCAGTAGAGGGGTGCAAACCGCACCATGTGACACTGTCAGAGGGGGTGACTCCAAAATGACTGTCTATAAAATTTTTGTCTCACCAGAAATTTATTATTTTTTATAAAAATATCCCTGTAGTTAGTTATAAAAACAAAAACATTTTTCGTAAGCCCAGCTTACATATGTTAATATAGCTACTAGGCTAAAACTCTATGTTAGTTTACTTTTTGACCCTTCTAATGTGATCCAGTCGGTGTTGTCATTATTACTCAGTTACAATGACACTTTGAATCACACGGTTTCATCTGCATGTGCTACAAGCAGGCACTGCTCTTTTCCTTCCTGCAGGTGTTTTTAAAGTCACTGCTTTTGTCAAATCTTCTGATGTTTTAGCTACAATATTGTAGTGATTAGTATTTGTGAACCTATAACAATACCTTTTTTGAGAATGAAGTAGTAATTAAAGGAAAAGGATAAAAATTTTAAAAAAAGGCCTCCACTCAATTACTAATACTGTTGTAACTAATAATGTTGTAATTCAATGTAGATTTTATAATTTTGTTGTTAGTAGTAGGAATACTACATTTAAGCAATTGACAACTGTATTTATCACATACAATTCTATATTAATCTTGATAGTAAACATTACTAAGAATTCTTTATGGTCTGGTATGGGAGGAGGTCGATGGGGGGAAAGTGATCCCATGAGTTACTGCACTGGGTGACACCAACCATAGTGACACCACCACTGTATCGATGATGGCACACTATAATAGTAGAAATAAATTAAAGTGAAATAGAACCTTAAAAACTCTAATCATCTTAATAAACACATACTTTTAGTTCCCTGCCTGACTTTTATTGCATGATTTTAAATACCAGTAAGATTAAAAACCAAACTATCATTCTTTAAAATTGCTTATCTAAATGCATTTTGTAATATATGAGAGTTCTGTAAATCTCATTAAACAATCAAGTAAAAAGAACTAATAAAGAATACTGGCTCCTTATTCCTGAATGTTTACATAGGTTCCATTTCCCTTTACAGGCTCTTAATGAAGTTTAAGCAAAATGATTCCCAACAAAGTGATAAATTGGCAGCACAGTTTTTTATTTAAATCAGGACATCAACTGTTTTTGTAAATCTCAGCAAAAACACATCCACAGATAAAGTTTCTATCATCCTACTTAATAGGTATATCACGAAAACTATTTTCATATAAACGTGATTAGTAAGATCCTATAAAATCACTATTTTAGGGGAGTTCCGGAAAAATGGCACTCTAGGCAGAAGCACCACGCCGTCCCTCCACAGCAAAGATCCGAAAAACTAAGCCAAACAGAGAATACGACAATCCTGAAACCCTAAAATATCAAATGAAGAGATAAAGAACTTAGCCAAGCACCAAATGGAATGAGAAAACTGACAAAGAACAGAGAGCGAGGAGAGATTCATGCAGAGGTCCCCTACCAGCTAATGCAGCACGGATCCACCATCTTGGACACCTATCAGAGACCAGAAATGGGAGTACGAGAAAGCAGCCTCATGGAGCATCCAGCGGGAGACAAAACAACCGGGAATTTGCGGTGTGCGCTTTCCCAACCCCCACCCCTCTTCGCCCCAGCTCAGCCTCCTCTGCTTCCCGTGCCCACGGTCTCTTGACTGGAAAGCACCAGCTGCTTGGATTCCACACACCCAAGTGGGCGGCTCTCTGGGTGCCATTTGTTGGCTGCTACTGTTGCTTTTTTTTCCTGCTTCTTTTGATTTCTCATGTGTCTCTCTCCACCTCCCACTCCTTTCACTCCAGTGCTTGGCTCCATGCGCCACCTTTGCTTCTTCCTGAGGGGCAACAGAGCACTGGGAATTTGTGATATACGCTTTCCCACTCTACCCTACTTCACCCACACTCGGCCTCCTCTGCTTCCCGTGGACACAGTCTCTTGTCCAGAAACACCAGCCCGCACTGGCTGGCTCTCTAAGTGCCATTTGTTGGCTGCTGGTGTTGCTTTTTTTTTGTTTTTTCTGCTTCTTTTGATTTCTTCCTTGCCTCTCGCTGCCTCCCCCTCCTTTCGCTCGAGTGCCTGACTCCGTGCGCCATCTTTGCTTCTTCCTGAGGGGCTGCAAAGCTCCATCCGAGTGTGGAGCTGATTCCTGGTCTGGGCTACCACGCTGGTGGGATCCCAGGGCTTTTGTTCGTTTGTTCCTCTGCTTCCCGCAGCCACGGTCTCTTGACCGGGAAGCACCTGCTGCTTGGATTCCACACACCCAAGCGGGCGGCTCTCTGGATGCCAGTTGTTGGCTGCTAGTGTCGCTTTTTTTTTCTGCTTCTTTTGATTTCTCACTTCCCTCTTGCCACCTTGCCCTCCTTTCACTCAAGTGCCTGGCTCCGTGCACCATCTTTGCTTCTTCCTGAGGCGCTCCAGAGTGTTGGCAATTTGTGATATGTGCTTTCCCACTCTCTACCCTTCTTCACCCACACTCGGCCTCCTCCGCTTCCCGAGGACACAGTCTCTTACCCAGAAACACCAACCCGCACTAGCTGGCTCTCTGACTGCCATTTGTTGGCTGCTGGTGTTGCTTTTTTTTTTTTTCCTTTTCTGCATCTTTGGATTTCTTGCTTGCCTCTCGCCACCTCCCCCTCCTTTTGCTGGAGTGCCTGACTCCATGTGCCATCTTTGCTTCTTCCGAGGGGCTGCGGAGCTCCATTTGAGTGTGGAGATGCTTCCTGGTCTGGGCTGCTGCGCTGGTGGGATCCCAGGACTTTTGGTCATTTGTTCGTTTTGAATTGTTTGTTTGTTTTTCTTTTTCTTGAGTTGGGAGCCCCTTCTGGCAAGGCAGAGCTGCGTGGCAAGGAACACCCGTTCAGCTTCCACAGACGTGCAGAGGGATCCCTGAGCGCATTTCTTTTTCCATTGGTTTTTTTTTTTTTTTTCTGTTTTTTTGGGAGGCCTTTCTTGCTTTTTTTTTTTTGGTTGTTGTTATTTTTGTTTTTTAATTTGTTTTCTTTTCTTTTCCCTCTTTTTCCCTTTTTCTCTTTCTTCATTGCTCAGTTTCTCATCTCTCTATATCTTCCTTCTCTTTCTGATCCCTGAATACAAGGCATTGTATACCTCTACGCCTTCTAGCCAGGCTGTACTACAACACCTGAGAGCAACTTCCCCAGACATCATAGCTACATCGCTGGCAACCCTGGGAACTTTGCGGTTCCTTAACCTTTCTCATTTTTATTTATTCACTCTTTTCTATTCTTCCTCTTCCCCTTTCTGTTTTTCTCCATTTCATAGTCTCACATCTCTCCATTCCAATGGCAAGCTCCCCTAGAATTTTTTTTTGTTTGTTTGTATGTTCTTGGCTCCTATTCCTCTCTCTTCTCTTGCATATCCATCTTAGCTCCACACATAAAAATCTCCCCCCTGCATCCTGCCTAACTGCACTGTGTGCTTGACATCACACCACCAAGAAGTACAGGCACGGCCTACTGGAACCTGCCCTGCACTGATTGCTGACCTGCCCTGGTGGCAGTAGTAAGTGCCACAAACAACCCGTCCCAGTAACTCCTCTTCAGCTACACTTGCCCTGCCGTACCATATCTGAGTGACTGACCCTGCCAGTTGGAGAAGGAGGCGAAAAGTATTGAGCACACAGAAGAGCAAACAACAAAGAACACACACTCCGCCTGCTCAGACATAGTAAAAATTTTTTTTAAAAAAAACGGATGAAACAAACAAATCTACAATCAATAAATGAGAAAAATAACTACTGAATGCGCCGAAAACAGCAGACAATATCAAAACATTTACAAAAACACGACAGGATGGTTCCAGTAACCGTCCAAAATAAAACACCAGATGACGCTCCTCTGGAAGAAAATGCACTAGAACCACCTGATAGGGAATTCAAATCTCTAATACTCAGGATTCTCCAAGAACTGAGGCAAAAAGCTGACAAACATGAGGAAAAAATAGACAAATTCATGGAAAATACATACAAAAAATAGGAAGAATTCAGGAAGATCATGCAGGAACAAAATGCCAGAATAAATTCACAACTAGAATTTATACAAAAACAACAATTAGAAATCCAAAAGATAAGCAACAAAATTTCAGAAATGGACGATGTCATAGAAGGACTGAGAAGCAGATCTAAAACCGTGGAAGACAAGATCAGTGGAACTGAAGACAAACACTTAGATACAACTCTTTTTCAGGAAAACTCAGAAAAAAGAACAAAGAAAAATGAAGATACCCTGAGAGTTATGTGGGACACAACTAAAAGCAAAAATTTATGAGTGATTGGCATTCCAGAACAGGGTGAGAAAACAGAAAACACAGAGAGGATCATTGAGGAACTGCTGACAGAAAACTTCCCCAATATCATGAAAGACAAAAAGCTGGCCATCCAAGAAGCTCAATGAACACCATTTAGAAGAGACCCCAAAAGAAAATCACCAAGGCATATCATATTCACACTCGCCAAAACCAAAGACAAACAAAGAATCCTGAGACCACCTCGTGAAAAACAAGAAGTCACATACAGAGGAGAAACAATAAGACTAAGCTCAGATTATTCGGCAGAAACCATGCAAGCAAGAAGGCAATGGGATGACATATATAAAATCTTCAAAGAAAAAAATTGTCAGCCAAGAATAATATATCCTACAAAACTCTCGTTCAAATTTGATGGTGAAATTAGGTCATTTCCAGATAAACAGAAATTAAGGGAATATATAAAACTCAAACCAAACGTACAAGAATTATTAAAGGGAGTTCTTAGATCTGAGGACAAACAGCTTCAGCTCACAAGCAGAACCTAGAACGCAGCATCGTATGAGCCAGATACCAATCTAGGAAATGAACTCTCGAGGACTATCCAAAACCAAAAGAAATACAACAGGCGATCAGAGAAGTTAATCAGTAAATGACAACAACTTCAAAACAATAGAAGAGGGAATAACTGGCATAGGTATAGAACCTTCTAATGGAGAGGAAGGCAAGGTGATACCAAGTAATGGTAGACTGCTTCAAACTTAGAAAGATAAGGGTGAAATTCATGGTAACCACAAAGAAAGTTAACAAACCAACTCATAAAAATAAAGATGAAAAACATAAAGTATGGGCAAAAACAAAAGAAATGAAAACAATATCCACAAACAAAAGTAACTCAGCACAAGAGAGTAACAAGAACAAAGAAAACTTCAGCACCACAAAAAAAAGCACTTCAAAATGACAGCAACAAACTTCCATCTATCAATAATTACACTGAATGTAAATGGACTCCATGTACCCAAAAAGAGACAGAGAGTGACAGAATGGATAAGAAAACAGGATCCATCAATATGCTGTCTACAAGAGACACACTTAGAAACAAAGATGTGAATTTATTAAAAGTCAAAGGTTGGAAAAAAATATATCAAGCTAACAACTACCAAAAAGGAGCAGGAGTGGCAATTCTAATCTCAGATAAAATAGACTTTAAAACAAAATCTACCATAAAAGACAAAGAAGGAAACTATATAATGATTAAGGGGATGATCCATCATGAAGACATAACCATAATAAACATCTACGCACCCAATGACAGGGCTCCAAAATACATAAAATAAACTCTAACAACACTGAAAAGAGAAATTGACAGTTCCACAATAATAGTAGGAGACTTCAACACACCACTCTCACTAAAGGACAGAACAATTAAGAAGAAACTCAGCAAAGATACAGAAGACCTAAAGGGCACAATCAGCCAACTTGACCTCATAGACATATATAGAACACTCCAGCCAACCACTGCAAAGTACACATTCTTTTCTAATGCACATGGAACGTTCTCCAGAATAGACCACATCTTAGGCCACACAGCAGTCCTCAACAAGATCCAAAACGTTGAGATAATTCAAAGTATCTTCTCTGACCACAATGCCATTAAGGTAGAAATTAACAATAGAAAGAGCAAGGAAACAAAATCAACTACATGGAAACTGAATAATACCCTGCTTACACATCAGTGGGTAATAGAAGAAATCAGAGATGGAATCAAAAAATTCCTAGAATCAAATGAGAATGAAAACACATCATACGAAAACCTTTGGGATACAGCAAAGGCAGTCCTCAGAGGACAATTTATAGCAATAGATGCACATATCAAAAAAAGAACAAAGGGACAAAATTAAAACATTAACTACAGAACTCAAACAAATAGAAAGAGAACAGCAAAAAAAGCCCGCAACCACTGGAAGAAAGGAAATAGTAAAGATCAGAGCAGAAATCAATGAAATAGAGAACAGAAAAACAACAGAGAGAATCAACAAAACCAAAGGTTGGTTCTTTGAAAGAATCAACAAAATCGACAAACCACTGGCCAGACTGACAAAAGAAAAACAGGAGAAGACACAAATAACCCAAATAAGAAATGAAATGGGGGACATGGCAACAGACCCCACCGAAATAAAAAGGATTATAACAGAATATTATGAAAAACTATACTCCAACAAATTTGAAAACCTAGAGGAAATGGATAAATTTCTAGAAACACACAGCCTACACAAACTACAACAAAGTGATGCTGAAAGTCTGAACAGACCCACAACAAGAGAAGAGACTGAAAAGGTAATAAAAAAAACTCCCAACCAAAAAAAGCCCTGGCCCAGATGGCTTCACTGGAGAATTCTACAAAATATTTACAGAAGAGCTTGTACCAGTACTACTCAAGCTATTTCAGAGCATAGAAGAGGAAGCAACACTCCCAAATTCATTCTCTGAAGCCACCATAACACTGATACCAAAACCAGGAAAAGATGTCACAAAAAAATAAAATTAAAGACCAATATCTCTCACGAATATAGATGTAAAAATTCTGAACAAAATTCTAGCCAATAGAATTCAGCATCATATCAAAAAAATAATACATCACGACCAAGTAGGACTCATACCAGGTATGCAAGGATGGTTCAACGTTAGAAAATCAATCAACGTAATCCACCACATAAATAAAAGGAAAGCAAAGAATCACATGATCATCTCAATTGACGCACAAAAGGCATTTGACAAAGTCCAACACCCATTCCTGATAAAAACTCTCAATCAAATAGATATAGAAGGGAAATTTCTCAACATAATAAAGGGCATCTATGCAAAACCAACGGCCGCCATCATTCTTAACGGAAAGAGGCTGAAAATATTCCCCTTGAAAACAGGAACAAGACAAGGATGCCCTTTATCACCACTCCTATTTAACATTGTGCTGGAAGTTCTAGCTAGAGCAATAAGGCAAGAAAAAGAAATAAAGGGCATCCAAATTGGTAATGAAGAAGTTAAACTGTCCCTGTTTGCAGATGATATGATACTATACACAGAAAACCCTAAAGACTCCACGAGACATCTACTGGAACTAATAGAAAGATTCAGCAGACTAGTAGGATACAAGATAAACATTCAAAAATCAGTTGGATTCCTATACACCAATAAGGAGAATGATGAAAAGGAAATCAGGAAAACAATACCATTTTAAATAGCCACTAAAAAGATTAAATACTTAGGAATAAATCTGACCAGGGATGTAAAAGGCCTATACAAAGAAAACTACAAAACACTACTGCATGAAACCCAAAGGGATCTACATAAATGCAAAAACCATACCATGCTCATGGATAGGCAGACTCAACATTGTGAAAATGACAATTCTACCCAAAGCAATTTACAAATACAATGCAGTCCTGATCCAAATACCAACAACATTCTTCAAAGAGATGGAAAAACTAATCATTCACTTTATATGGAAAGGGAGGAAGCCCCGAATAAGTAAAGCACTACTGAGGAAGAAAAATAAAGTTGGAGGACTCACACTACCTGACTTCAGAACCTACTATACAGCTACAGTAGTCAAAACAGCCTGGTAGTGGTACAATGACAGATACATTGACCAATGGAACAGAATTGAGAACCCAGATGTAAATCCATCCATCTACGGTCACCTGATCTTTGACAAGGGCCCAAAGTCCATCAAATGGGGAAAAGACAGTCTTTTTAACAAAGGGTGCTGGCAAAACTGGATATCCACCTGCAAAAAAATGAAACAGGACCCATACCTCACACCGTATAGAAAAACTATTTCAAAATGGATCAAAGACCTGAATATAAAGCCTAAAACTGTAAAGTTCATAGAATAAAAAATAGGACCAACACTTCAGGCCTTAATACGTGGCATTAACAGGATACAAACCATAACCATCAATGCACAAAACCCAATAGATAAGCTAGATAACTGGGATCTTCTAAAAATCAAACACCTATGCTCTTCAAAAGACTTCACCAAAAAGTAAAAAGAGAACCTACAGACTGGGAAAACATTTTTGGACAGTACAAGTCAGACAAAGGTCTAATCTCCATAAGCTACAAGAAAATCCAACACCTCTACAACAAAAAGACAAATAATCCTATTAAAAAATGGGCAAAGGAAACGAACAGACCCTTCACCAAAGAAGACATTCAAATGGCCAACAGACACATGAAGAAATGCTTGCGATCACTAGCCATTAGAGAAATGCACATTAAAACCACAATGAGATACCATCTTACCCCGACATTACTGGCACGAATCAAAAACACTGGAAATAACAAATGTTGGAGGGGCTGCGGGGAGATGGCAACTCTTATGCACTGCTGGTGGGAATGGAAAATGATACAACCATTTTGGAAAATGATATGGCGCTTCCTCAGAAAGCTAGAAATAGACATACCATTCGATCCAGCAATCCCACTCCTAGGAATATATCCTAGAGAAATAAGAGTCGTCACTCGAATAGACATATGCACACCTATGTTCATGGCAGCATTGTTCACAATAGCGAAACGATGGAAACAACCTAGATGCCCATCAACAGATGAATGGATAAACAAACTATGGTACATACACACAACGGAGTACTATGCAACGAGAAAGAACAACAATGAATCTGTGAAGCATCTCATAACATGGATGAAACTGGAGGACATTATGCTGAGTGAAATAAGTCAATCACAAAAGGACAAATATTGTATGAGACCTCTATTGTAAAAACCCATGGAAAAGTTCACACACAAAAGGTAACAATCTTTGTTGGTTACCAGGGATGGGAGGGGTGGGGGTGGGAGGAATATTAAATAGACAATAGATAAGTGGTATCTTGGGTGAAGGGTGAGACAGTACACAATATAGGGGAAACTAGCACAACTTGTAAAGGAAAGGTCAAGGAAGCCCCATAAACACATCCAAACTCCCTGAGGGACTGAACTGCTGGGCGGAGGGCTGTGGGGACCATGGTCTCGGGGAACATCTAGCTCAACTGGCATGACACAGCTTATAAAGACAATGCTTTACATTCTACCTTGGTGAGTAGTGTCTGGGGTCTTAAAAGCCTCTGAGCGGCCATCTAAGATATTCCACTGGTCTCATCCCTTCAGGAGCAAGGGAGAATGAAGAGAACAGGATACAACAAAAAGATCAGTCCAAAGGACTAATTGTCCACAGCTACCAAGGCCTCCACAGGACTGAGTTCAGTACAGCTAGATGGTGCCCGGCTAACACCACTCACTGCTCTGACTAGGATCACATCAGAGGGTTCTGGACAGAGCTGGAGAAGGATGTAGAACATAATTCTAACTCCCAAAAAAAAAGACCAGATTTACTGGCCTAAAGGAGACTGGAGAAACCCCGAGAGTATGGCCCCCAGACACCCTTTTAGCTCAGTGGTGAAGTTACCTCCGAGGTTCACTGTTCAGCCTGGGAGTGGACAGCCCCGTAAAACCAAATGAGACTAACGAGGTACAGGAGTCCAGTGACAAGGGCCAGAAAGCAGAAGGGGACAAGGAAGCTGGTGATAGGGAACCCAAGGTTGAGTAAGGATATTGTTGATGTGTTGTGAGATTGTTAACCATCGTCATAGGGCAAGATTTGTAGTAACTGCTAAATAAGAAACTATTTTGTTCTGTAAGCCTTCATCTTAAGTGAGAATAACAGCACAATTGGAAGAGCATAGTCAGTGTCACTGAACTGTGCATGTAGAAATTTTTGAAATGGTGTATCTTTGGCTATGTGTATTTTCACCAAAAAAAAAGGTTGAGAAGTTAGAGGGTTGATATGTTGTGCGGTTTTTAACCAATGTCATAAAACAACATGTATACTTCTGTTTCATGAGAAACAATTTGGTCTGTAAGACTTCACCTGAAGTACAATAAAAAAATTAATTAATTAATTTTAAAAATAACTTAATTTTTAAAAAAAATAAACCATTGTCTTCATATTATCTTGCAGTAATTTGGGGTTTTAGTCTCCTCCTCTTTTACAGGAGACATTTGGTGGGGATAATTTATCAACGATAAATTATAAATTTGATAAATTGATAAATTTGCCACAAGGCTAAAAGTTATATGCAAAGTCAAGCAATGTATCATATCCTAAAGTCGTTGTTCTTAACCTTTTGGGAGGCCACAGAACCCTTTAAGAAGTTGAGGAAAGCCATGATGCCTCTCACAAGAATAATTCCATACAATATCTTGGGGACCCACCTTCCCCAGTTAAGAACTTCTGCATTAAAAAGTTGTCTCCAGTAATGCTTTAGGGGAGTTCCTGAGTTCAGAAGTCAATGGATTCCTGAGGGACAAGCCACAGGAGTTTAGATGGACCCCTCTAAGTAAAACCACTAGTAGTTGTTCAAAGGCAAAAAGCCTCAAAATTTTGAGATTCGCTTGAGGCTATTCATCTCATTTGCTTTCCTCAAATATCTATTAGCATTGTCCATTGAATTATGATGTGGGCAAAAAATACTGAATTTACCATACGTCGCCAGAAGAACGAACAAATCTGTCTTGGAAGAAGTACAGCCAGAATGCTCCTTAGAAGCGAGGATGGCGAGACTTCGTCTCACTTACTTTGGACATGTTATTAGGAGGGACCAGTCCCTGGAGAAGGACATCATGCTGGTAAAGTAGAGGGTCAGTGAAAAAGATGAAGACCCCCAACAAGATGGATTGACACAGTGGCTGCAACAGTGGGCTCAAGCAGAGCAAAGATTGTGAAGATGGCGCAGACCAGGCAGCATTTTGTTCTGTTGTACATAGCGTCACTGTGAGTCGAAACGGAACCTAACAAAAACAATTCTGGGGTTCAAAATACTTTTTATTAATTGAAAAGAAACAAAAAGGTCAAAAGTATAAACCCTATAAAAATAATTACTTGAGAAGAAGTATCACATTATCTGCTCTACCATTTACCCTCTGACTTGGGCATTTGATTTCCTCAAATCTGTTTCTCGTCTATACAATAGGGATGATAATATGCACTCTATCTCCCAGAAGAGTTGTAGAGATCAAGCAAAGTGATCCACCTGCTGCTGGTAATTAGAAGTCCAGCCTGCCTGCAACGGTGAGGGGATACTGACAGGGCAAGGACAGCATCTGCTATTCTCAGTTCCCACAGCAATAAAATGTGGATAAGACCTACCCTTCAGGGTTTCTGTAAACTGAGCCACGATGCATGTTATTATTGTTGTTCTTGTTGTCGTCATCATTGTGTGCCATTGAGTCAATTCTGCCTCATAGCAATCCTATATAACAGAATATAACTGCCCCACAGGGCTTCCTAGGCTGTCGTTTCTGCCACAGAGCCACTGACAGCCAAGCACTTAACCACTGTACCACCAAGACTCCTTCAATGTATATTAAAACAAAAAAAAACCAAACACATTGCCATCAAGTTGATTCCGACTCATAACGACCCTATAGAACAAAGAGAATCGGCCCACAGGGTTCCCAAGGAGCAGCTGGTGGATTCGAACTGCCAACATTTTGGTTAGCAGCCGAGCTCTTAACCACTATGCCACCAGGGCTCCTCAATGTATATTACTAGCCTAGAAATCAAGAGGCCTCTAGGATCTAGTCTCTGTTCTCTACCAATAAAGCCTTTTGTCAACTACTACCTTTCAGTCCCCATCTGTGTAAATAGGTAGACAAATACACATAGATCACATATATAATGTGACAACAAAGGATTTAACAAATGAACAAGTTTGGATTTTTAAGAAAGGACAGTACTACTTGAATTCAAATTATTCAATTATCGTTTATATCGTTAAAGGCAACCCAAGGAAGCAAATAGAAAAATAAACATTCTTGCTAATAAGTAAATGCTTACTTCTTCATACACCTCAAAACATAGTGGATATAGCTCAACAGGACCTTAGAAACCACCTGGTGGTTCACTCTGTCTTTACAGACGAGGAGAGAGAACTTCAGACAGGTTGAATGGCATGTTCAAGGTCACACAGGTAGCTCTTGGTGTAACACAGACTGACTCTTCATTCGCTCTCCCTTCCCCCATACCATTCAGTCTTCTATGGTTTTCCAGGATTACAGAAGTGAAGCCTGTGATTTCCTAGAGAGATTATTTGCTTTAGTACTAACACTTCATGTTTGGAGAGCTTCACAAGTAACTACCTTCTTAATTGGCTTCTTATTTCAACCTAAGCTGCAATTTAAGCTAACATGGATTTTCAATGAGCTCATTTTACAAAAGATGAGAAAAGCATGAGCTCACTAATGCCTACCAACAAAAATCACATCCCGCAAATAATATACATTTTCCAAATTAAAACACATACTAAAATGTGTATTAGCCTAACAAACCAGGATGTATTACTACTCAAAGGAAATAACGCATACATACGTTCTTTACTACTGTGTTTCTCAAATGTGGCTTGAGCAAACAGCGGGTGTTAAATAACTTTCCAGCCTTCTATAAATTCAGTATTATTTGCATACTTGCTTTAACAGCAGTGAGCAAAAGGAAAAGCAATCCAATTAAAACTCCTTTGAGGTGTTCTTGGGGCTGCCTTGATTCAAGGAAAATATCTTCAAAGAGTCATGCACTGTGATATCCTTCTTCCAATGAAAGATTAGCTCAGAAACAACGTCACACTTCAGGAGGAGTTACTGATAAGATACATACATTCACTCTTCTTCTCTGATAGGTAGTTAGACCTTGAAACAGCAATAGAGGAGTGAGACTTTTATCTGATCTCACTTAGAGAAAGGAAGGAGCAGTGGAAAAAGCAGCAGGCTTTGGAGTTTGTTCAAATACAAACTCTGTCATTCACTAGCTGTGTGGCCTTAAGCAAGCTACTTAACCTCTCTGTGCCTTAGTTGTTTTCATCTATTAAAATGCAGATAACAAGGCCTACTTCTGAGTTGTGAGAATTAAATAAGACAATATATAAAGATCATGTATCACAGTGTTTGGCATAGAGTAGGCATTTCTTATAAAAATTATTAAGAAAAATTATCCCAACTTGGGGAAAAAAACAAAAAGATAATTATATGGCCTTCTACTGTCATGCTAAGAGCATGTTTAAACAAACCAGCCTCAAAATCATCATTTTAGGAGAATGTAAGTGTCTGCACACCAGTTAGCATTCAAGCACTTTATAACTCTGAAAATTGTTAAGGTATGATTATTTTATTTTCTAAAAGAGAAGAAAACCTCAACAATTCTGGTTTTATTCTTCTGTAAGGCATCAAGCAGTTTTGTTTCTAATTTGGCAACCCCATCTCAGCATTCTTTTTCATTTCTATTGAGTATAAAGAAATCTCCGTTCCTCTTATTCTCTTTGAAGCCACTATATCGTGTTGCTGGTTCCCTAACGAAAGCATTAAAAAAAAAGTTGACATGTGCTTATATTCTGTATGGGCATTATGCTTTTAACATCTTAAGAATTATACTTTGACAAAGTACTTATTGATGGTGGAAGAAATGAAGATGATGATGATCCATTGTTTTCCCACTGTGGCAAGCCTCCACAAGGGACAGAAAAGAGGACAGTACTCTTATAGGCTCTTGGGTCAGCTTCCCATTGACACACAGACAAGGTATATGTGAGACTTCCCAAGTCACCAAAGACGGTGTGCACAGCAGAAATTGAAATGTGTGATGGTCTAGAGGGTACTGTATCTCTGAATTTAGGAAAGGAATAACTTACGCTCCCACCTGCAGCCTTTGAAAGAGTCCTTTTAAAGAGACAACTTCCACAATGACCAGTCCACATTCAGCCAAGTGCTCACTCTTGAATCTGGAATAACCCAAAGATGCTTCAAGAAAACCCAACCTGATTCTCTGGTGGGTTCTGTGCAGGATAATTCAATGAAAGCAATTTCCACATGTACAGATGTAATGCTCTTTTACATGAATACTGGCAGTCATAAATATAAATTTTATTACAGTTGAAGCCATTTTCTTCCCTCTCTCAGAACACAGAATTTCAAAAACTATGATTTTATCATTCTGATCAATGGAGAAATGATTCAACACTCAAAACTCTAATAAAATATAAATTTGGTACTATAGAAGAAAACATTCTTATAATTTTGTGAGAAGCTATATATTTTTTCTCCTAAAAGAAGACAAAACAAATGAATATATACAGAAAATAATAAACCGATTACTTTAATCTGAGTTCTTTTGGTCTCTGAAAGCACATCTTGCCAGTTCATGATTGGTTTGGAAAAAGATGCAGGATAACCCTGGGGGAAAGAGGATTATGTCCTTACAGCCCAAATCAGTCACTCTGATGCTGGTCAGTGTTGAGTCTCCTATCCGTTATATTGCCTATTGGTTTCTTTAACCTTCTTGAAAGCAATCTGTGCTGATTACCTAGGAAATGGGGATGTCCATCTTCCTCTGTTTCATTTATAAACTGAACGGATGGTTTTCAGTTGTTGATCACCCTGTGAAAAGCATTTTGCCCATTTCACAGCAATTAAGAGTGGTAATTGCACCAGGGCCATTTTTTCCCTCTTCATTTCTCACCGAGAGAGGCTGGCGCATGACCTCCCTGCCTATGCCCTCCACAAAGTCTCAGAGGGCTCAAAGCAGGGACAGCAGCACTCCAAGGACACTGTCCATTTTGACAGTAATTTTCTCACTATGCTCCCTTTGCTGCAGACTAAATCACCTGTCAGATCAATAGCCTCCTCATGACAGTCTATACAGAAATCTTCCTCGCAAGTCTGGGAAAGGATGCAAGCAGCAGGGGGCAGGGGCATTGAACTTGAGCATCAGACACAGAACAAGAGCCCTTAGTTCTGTTTTCAGCTCTGCTCTGGGTCTACTGGGAACTTAAGCAGGTCCTTTACCCCTCTGCATGGCTATATTCTCATCTAGTCTTTTTCAACATTTTTGTTCATGCTTTAGGAAAGAGATTAGTGTTAGGTCTTGCCAGAAATGCATGTCTGTTTTAATTTATTGATCTAAATGAAGGTTTAAAAAATTATAGTAGATCCAAAATATAGAATATAATACAGCCATTAAAAATAATGTGTACGAATGATTTTTAATAGCAGAGAAATGCTCACAACATAACATTAAGTTAAAAAAAACTGGACCAGAACTTGTTTTACATTATGCTTAATATACATTGAGAAGACAATGCATCAGTGTATTAATAAGTGGTTGTACCTGGTAATTTTTATTTTCTTCTTTATACTTTTCTGAATTTTCAACAAAGGAAAAGAACTATTTTATTATTAGCCAAATACTCATTAAAATACATACATATGCAATGTTCTACATTCCACCTTGGTGAATAGCATCTGGGGTCTTAAAAGCCTGTGAGCAGCCGTCTAAGATACTCCACTGGTCTCACCACTTCGGGAGCAAGGGAGAATGAAGAGGACAGGATACAAGGAAAAGATGAGTCTAAAGGACTAATGGACCACAGCTACCAAGGCTTCCACCAGACAGAGTGCAGTACAGCTAGATGGTGCTAGGCTACCACCACTGACTGCTCTGACTGGGATCACAACAGAGGGTCCTGGACAGAGCTGCAGAAGGATGTAGAACAAAATTCTAACTCACAAAAAAGGATCAGATTTACTGGCCTGACAGACTGGAGAAACCCCAAGAGTATGGTCCCCGGACACCCTTTTAGCTCAGAGGTGAAGTCACTCCCAAGGTTCACCCTTCAGCTGGGACTGCACAGCCCCATAAAACAAAATGGGACTAATGAGGACAGCAGTCCAGTGACAAGGACTAGAAGGCAGGAGGGGACAGGAAAGCTGGTGATAGGGAACCCAAGGTTGAGAAGGGACAGTGTTGACATGCTGTGGGGTTGTTAACCATTGTCATAGGGCAATATGTGTACTAACTGTTTAATGAGAAACTATTTGTTCTGTAAACCTTCATCTAAGATACAAAAAAACAAAAGAATTATCTATGTGAGATCAAATTGACAACAGCAACTCAAAAGGTTTGATGGGAAGCCTAGGGGGCAGTGAGTTGAAGATAGTGGTGATGGAATAATTTGGAAAAGGATAGTGAGAATAGCAGCACAACTGGAAGAATGTAATCGATGTCACCGGATTGCATGTGTAGAAATTTCTGAAATACTGTATCTTTGGCTATGTATATTTTCACCAAAAAAAAGAGGTCCTCCAAGGTCAAAAATGAAGAGGGTTGACATGTGATGTGGTTGTTAACCAATGTCATAAAACAATATGTGTACTGTTTAATGAGAGACTATTTGTTCTGTAAACCTTCACCTAAAGTACAATAAAAAAAAATTTTTCAAAAATACTAAATAGGCAATAGATAAGTGGTATCTTGGGTGAAGGGTGAGACAGTACACAGTACAGGGGAAACTAGCACAACTTGTACAAGGAAAGGTCAAGAAAGCCCCACAGACACATCCAAACTCCCTGAGGGACTGAACTGCTGGGCGGAGGGCTATGGGGACCATGGTCTCAGGGAACATCTAGTTCAATTGGCATGACACAGCTTATAAAGACAATGCTCTACATTCTACCTTGGTGAGTAGTGTCTGGAGTCTTAAAAGCCTCTGAGCGGCCATCTAAGATACTCCACTGGTCTCATCCCTTCAGGAGCAAGGGAGAATGAAGAGAACAGGATACAACAAAAAGATCAGTCCAAAGGACTAATTGTCCACAGCTACCAAGGCTTCCACAGGACTGAGTCCAGTACAGCTAGATGGTGCCCAGCTACCACCACTGACTGCTCTGACTAGGATCACAACAGAAGGTTCTGGACAGAGCTGGAGAAGGATGTAGAGCATATTTCTAACTCACAAAAAAAAAAGACCAGATTTATTGGCCTAAAGGAGACTGGAGAAACCCTGAGAGTATGGGCCCCAGACACCCTTTTAGCTCAGTGGTGAAGTTACCTCCGAGGTTCACTGTTCAGCCTGGGAGTGGACAGCCCCATAAAGCCAAATGAGACTAACGAGGTACAGGAGTCCAGGGACAAGGGCCAGAAAGCAGAAGGGGACAAGGAAGCTGGTGATAGGGAACCCAAGGTTGAGTAAGGATATTGTTGATGTGTTGTGAGATTATTAACCATTGTCATAAGGCAACATTTGTAGTAACTGTTAAATGAGAAACTATTTTGTTCTGTAAGCCTTCATCTTAAGTGAGAATAACAGCACAATTGGAAGAGCATAGTCAATGTCACTGAACTGTGCAGATAGAAATTTTTGAAATGGTATATCTTTGGCTATGTGTATTTTCACCAAAAAAAAAAAGGTTGAGAAGTTAGAGGGTTGATATGTTGTGGGGTTGTTAACCAATGTCATAAAACAACATGTGTACTACTGTTTCATAAGAAACTATTTGTTCTGTAAGCCTTCACCTGAAGTACAATAAAATAAAATAAATAAATAAAATACATATCTATGGAAAATATAACAGTAAAAGAGTCTTAAGAGCTATTCCTCTCTTATGAAACTCTAAATCTCCCACTATCTCTGTGTCCTATCTCTCCATTCAAAGCAGGTATAAACTAGGTTTCCCAAAGAAATACTTTTCTTGAACATTACCTATACAGAAAACCTGAACTTGGTCATTTATAGAAGTACTAAAGAAAGATATATATGTTCTCTATTCTCAAAGAACCAAAAGAAAGAGTTTGACCACCATGATTCAGACTTAAAGAATGATCATATCCTCTGGATGGATTTACAGTTCCCCTTGGGCTTTACATCCAACCCTCATGACTCAATATCCTACTTCAAAGGGGATTTTTTTCTCTCTGCCAACATCAACTTTTAAAAGTTCCACAAATGGTAATGAACCCGTTGTCTCTTAATACCTGTTTCCAAGGCAAAGTTAGAACCAAAACAATCTGGTAGGGTTGGGGGATTGGTAGTGTTGGATGACAGAGATTAGAAAAGCCTGGTGAGAAAGAAAACAGAGAAGAAACTAGTGTTTTAGCCTAGGCATTTAACCACTACCCATTACCTACTGCTATCGAGTTGATTTCAACTCATAGTGGGGCCCTATAGGACAAAGTAGAACTGCCCCATAGAGTTTCCAAGGCTATAAATCTTTATAGAAGCAGACTCACATCTTTCTCCCACAGAGTGGCTGAATCCATTCAATTAGCAGCTGAGTGCTTAACCACTGTGCCACCATGGCTCCTTATTTAACCACCAGGTGAAGTAAAAAGATAGTATGAAAAATACTATCAGAGCCAAATATATCTAAATTTTATAATCTAGGAAGTTTTAACATTAAGGCCAAGCTAGCATCCTTTGTAAAATATCAAGAGTTTGAGACTGAACTCTCATACTGACACTTAGGCTCAAATCACAGTCCAAAGTAAACAAGAAATCAAGTTTCAATAAAGAAAATAACAAGGGCCTTCCTATTGTTGTTGTTGTTGTTAGTTGCCATCTAGTCAATTCCAACTCACTGTGCCTGTACTTTCAAGGCTGTGAGGAAACAGATCACCAGACCTGTCTTCCAAAGCACCTCTGGATAGGTTCTAACTGACAACCTTGAGGTTAGCAGTTGAGTGCTTAACTGTTTGCGCCACCCAGGGACTCCTCCCCTCCAGTAAGGAAAGCAAATACTAAAATATAAATACACTGACAAGTAAATACCTGTGTCACAAAATACTGCTTAGCTGTATCAAAGGATTTATTGGCAGATGCTTTTCAAAATAAAATTTTACATGCAAAAATTTGAATTGCTTGCCTTTCAGGAAGACCTCTATGCTATAAATATATATATAAATATATATATATATAAATATATATATAGTCAGAGATATTCCCATAATCTAATTCTTCCCTGTTTCTTCAGATATTTCCCCACATATTCTCCATTGCTATGGACATTTGGACTTAAAGAGAGCAAAATTTCCCATTTATTTTTGTTATTTATCTCTTCCTGTGAAAGTTCTATATACTTAACACAGAGCTCAAAGTTTCCCTAACAATAGATCATAAGCTAACTGTAAAAAAAAAAATACCTAACCCATCATCTTTCTCCTAGCTAATTTTTACTATCTTGGCCTTTCTCTCCATGACTTCAAAGTCTAACAAACTGGAAGAAAATGACAATTGGCAGATGTTTCTAGTCATCAACATGCATTCTCCATGCCTCATCATCAAAGATATTAAAAACTCAGAGAAATCAAAAGGAAATTCCTACCCAGAAACAGATGTGTACTCTTCTCTCTCCATGATTTGGTATTTTGTAGGAAGTCTCCCTCTTTCTGCCCATTTCACATTGGATCACCACTACCCACTTGAAAATCTGAGGCAGAGAGTTATTTGAAGTTTAATTTCTATTTATCCACTAAACCCTTTTCTCTTCCATGACACTCACACTCACAGTTTAAAGAAAACAGGTTTTGAAAAATTCTTTCTAGGGCAAAAGTATCCACAGTTCTTAACGAAAAAGTGAATTTTATGACAATGTCTGATCATAAAAACTTTGCTGAGGTTAAAGATGGCAGCAAGAAATACTTTTAGTGAGAAACATATCAGACAGCTCCATTGCTCCAGTCCTACAATCTTAGTGTTCATTGCTATTCAGGATAATTTCACTTGTCCATTACAAAGACGTTTTGATCCTTAAGACCTGGAGGGGATTAAAAGGGGGACCTGCGCTCTGGCATCTGCCCAACAAATTTTATCTGACTTCATTCCTGAAAGTATTATTATTTCTCAAACAGCTCTTACAAAGCTGCTGTTTTATTTTTTGACTCAGTGTGATAAATTGCTATTATATTTCCAGCATACTGAACTGTTTCATTTATTTTTCCTTTATTTTCTTCCACACTGACCACAAGTAAGTGTTAATGGGAGAGCATTAGTATGCAAATTCACACAGCTGAGATATTCATGGTCAACCAGAGAAACCAAAGTGAGAAGCCCTGTGGTCTTCATCCTTTCGCAGGTGACCTCAGAGCTTGTTAAAAATGCAGACTCTCAGGCTCCACCCATCCCAGGCCTCCTGAATCAGAATCTATATTTTCACAAATCCCCAGCTGATTCAAATGCATATTAAAGTGTGAGAAGTACAGATCTAAATCACTTAATTGATATGTACTCTGTGTCACAATGTGTAGTTTTCAATATTTAAAGTTATAAAGTTGTTTTACAATCAGGATGCTGGGTTATATAAAATCAAAGACTTTATGGTTGAAAAAAATTAGAGAATCTTAAGCCTAGATGCCTATTTATTCAGGCAAAAACAAAACAAAGCAAAACTTAATCTAAATCCACACATTGACCAATGGAGGAAAATTGAGAACCCAAATGTAAATCCATCCACCTACAGTCACATGATCTTCAACAAAGGCCCAAAGTCTGTTAAATGGCGAAAAGACAGTCTTTTTAACAAATCCTGCTGGCAAAACTGGATGTCTATCTGTAAAAACAAAAAAATGAAACAGGACTCATACCTCACACCATACACAAAAACTAACTCAAAATGGATCAAAGACATAAATATAAAGCCAAAAACTATAAAAATCATAGAAAAAAAAATATGGTCAATGCTAGAGGCCCTAATACATGGTATAAATGGGATACAAACCATAACTAACAATATATAAACACCAAAAGATAAGCTAGATAACTGAGATATTCTAAAAATTAAACACTTATGCTCATCAAAAGACTTCACCAAAAGAGTAAAAAGAGATCCCACAGACTGGGGGAAAAATTTTGGCTATGACAAATCCGACAAAGGTCTAATTTCTCAAATCTATTGGAAAATTCAACATCTCTATAACAAAAAGACAAACAATTCAATTAAAAAATGGGCAAAAGATATGAACAGACACTTCACCAAAGAAGACATTCAGGTGGCCAACAGACACATGAGGAAATGCTCATAATCACTAGCCATTAGAGAAACGCAAATCAAAACTACAATGAGATACCATCTCATCTCAACATTACTGGCACGAATCAAAAAAACAGAAAATAACAAATGTTGGAGAGGCTACACGGAGATTGAAACTCTTATGCACTGCTCGTGGGAATGCAAAACGGTACAACCACTATGGAAAATGATACAGTGCTTCCTTAAAAAACTAGAAATAAAAATACCATACGATCCAGCTATCCCACTCTTAGGAATATATCCTAGAGAAATAAGAGCCGTCACATGAATAGACATATGCATACCCATGTTCACTGCAGCATTATTCACAACAGCAACAAGACGGAAACAACCTAAGTGCCCATCAACAGAAGAATGGATAAACAAACTATGGTACATACAAACAATGGAATATTACACAATAAGGAATCTGCAAAACATCTTACAACATGGATGAATCTGGAGGGCATTATGCTGAGTGAAATAAGTCAATCACAAAAGGACAAATATTGTATGAGACCTCTACT
Source organism: Dugong dugon (assembly GCA_030035585.1). Lineage (NCBI taxonomy): Eukaryota > Metazoa > Chordata > Mammalia > Sirenia > Dugongidae > Dugong > Dugong dugon. The sequence continues at coordinate 32,803,009 of CM057475.1, read as the reverse complement.
GTAAAAACTCATGTGAAAGTTTACACACAAAAAGAACAGTCTTTTTTGGTTACACGTGATGGGGGGACTAAATAGACAATAGGTAAGTGGTAACTTTGGTGAAGGGTAAGACAGTACACAATACTGGGGAAGCCAGCACAAGTTGTACAAGGAAAGGTCATGGAAGCTCCATAGACACTTCCAAACTCCCTGAGGGACTGAATTGCTGGACGGAGGGCTGTGGGGACCATGGTCTCAGGGAACATCTAGCTCAATTGGCATAACACAGTTTATAAAGACAATGTTCTACATTCTACTTTGGTGAGTAGCAGCTGGGGTCTTAAAAGCCTGTGAGCAGCCATCTAAGATACTCCACTGGTCTCAACCCTTCAGGGAAAATGAAGAGAACAAGATACAAGGAAAAGATTAGTCCCAACGACTAATGGACCACAGCCTCCACCAGACTGAGAGTCCAGTATTGCTAGTCCAGTACAGCTACCACCACTGACTGCTCTGACCAGGATCACAATAGAGGGTCCTGGACAGAGCTGGAAAAGGATGTAGAACAAAATTCTAACTCACAAAAAAAAAGACTAGATTTACTGGCCTGACAGACTGGAGAGACCCCGAGAGTATGGCCCCCAGACATCCTTTTAGCTCGATGGTGAAGTCACTCCCAAAGTTCACCATTCAGCCAGGGATTGGACAGCCTCGTAAAACAAAGTGGGACTAATGAGGCACAGCAGTCAAGGGACAAGGATTAGAAGGCAAGAGGGAACAGGAAAGCTGGTGATAGGGAACCCAAGGTTGAGAAGGGACAGTGTTGACATGTCGTGGGCAATATGACATGTCATAGGGCAGTATGTGTACTAACTGTTTAATGAGAAACTATTTGTTCTGTAAACCTTCATTTGAGATACAAAAAACAAAAGAAGAATCTACGTGAATCAAATTGACAACAGCAACTCAAAAGGTTTGATGGGAAGCCTAGGCGACAGTGAGTTGAAGATAGTGGTGATGGAATAATTTGGAAAAGGATAGTGAGAATAGCAAGCACAACTGGAAGAATGTAATTGATGTCACCAAATTGTACATGTAGAAATTTTTGAAATGGTGTAACTTTGGCTATATATATTTTCACCAATAAAAAGGTCCTCCAAGGTCGAGAAGGGAGAGTGTTGACATGTCATGGGGTTGCTAACCAATGTCATAAAACAATATGTGTACTGACTGTTTAATGAGAAACTATCTGTTCTGTAAACCTTCATCTCCAGTACAATTAAAAAAATTTTTTTTAAAAATAAAAAAAAGAATATTGCATGGGGGAAACGTGAAGCCCCCATTATAGGACCTGAAGAGTAGGTACAAAACACAATATTCTGATTGGTTTACAGTGACTGAGGTCAGTCAAACGCAAGACAAAGTAAAGCATAATCTTTGACATTACTGGTTTCATGAACACATTGACTGACTAAAAGACCCAATTGAAAGACATCATCAAGGGGAGCTTCGTGTTGGTTACAAAGCAATGACATGGCAGAAATTTTCAGGAGTGGTCTGTTAAAAGTTACTTAGCTCAGAGCGTCAATCCCTGGAGAAGAAGAGGAAGAAAGAGTTTCCATCAGGGAACAAATGGGTTTCCATGAGGTATTCCACATTCTTTAGCCTGGCTGAAAAGAAACTTATTTCCTTAACAATAATAGGGGTTGGTTCCTAGTCAACAAAGGTAGAGTCTGGAGGAAAGGTTACACTGAGGTCTTAGAGGTAGCCCAATCATTTTACAAACAGGTCAGATGCTTCTGTTTTGATTTTATCCCTTATACATAGCAGCCAATTTGTTACTTGCCCTATATGCATTTTTCATTTAATCTTGACTGTAGGATGATACAGATAAAACTGTCATTTCCATTTTACAGATGAGCATACTGAGGCTGAGAGAGATTAAGTGATGTGTCTAAGATCACACATCTAGGAACAGTAAATTAACTGTGTTTGGAGAGACAGTCAGTGCTTCTGGCCACCATATCATTAATGTCACAATTTTCTGATGCAAATATTCATTCCTTATTCATCTCTAATCCACAATATCCAACGTACTCACTGTTAGAATTTATCATCATTCCCTCTAAAGAAGTGTGTTGTTTCACTAACAAGTAACATAGCCTCACTGCACTTGATTCCCTTGTGATCATTTCCAAATATAAACAACTGAGAATTTAAATTCAGGTAAATCGCCCTGTGTTGATACATATTTTTTGTGAACTCATTACTTTACATTTCTAGGCAAAGGAATTCACTGTGGCATCACACACAGTGTTTATGACTCTAGCAGACAGCCATGACCTATTTCATGAAGCAATGATTCTCATTTTACTTGTCATATAAATGAAAACAGCCAACATCTAGGAATGCCAGATTCATTTTCTTAGGAATACCACTTCACATTCATTATACGACTCAAATAAAATAGGGCACAAGAGGGTCATGCAAGGGGGGATGTGATAACTCCTCTGTGTTGCAAGCAAGGAGCAGGGTATGATGACGATGTGCTCCTAAATCAGTGATTCACAAGGAATCACTCCTCTAAATGCTAAAACCCTTTCAAGAACAGCAGAACATATACAGCCCACCTACATTTTCCGCCTCTCAGGTTTATTGGTAAGGTAATGTACCACTGACAGTACATGCTGCCAACAGGCAGGGACCTGTGTAACTGTTTGAAAGGGAAGAAATGGCGTGTGGCACAAATGCCACAATACCCTGTTTTCACAGGGTATTGTATGAAGTGGTGCTGAATCAATTTTTTTTTAGGTAAAATACAGATTTTGAAAAATTTTTTATGTGGGACACATATTTCCCTGTAGGATTGTGGGGATGACACCCGAAAAAAATCCATATTACCTACAAAAAATAGATACACTCAAGATTCAGCATGCATTCCATTAATGAAAAAATATTATATAAACAAAAAATTAAAAAGAAAAATTAATTCATTCGTGAACATGGTCTAGTGGCCTGGACATAAAAGATAAAAAAGATGTCTCATCCTTGATTTGGTACTGATTCTTACCCCTTAATAAGGACTGGTCATCATGTGCTCCCTGGAATTTTCATGAATAATTGAATTACAGATCAACTTCACATCTACCAAGCACATTTGCTACCTTTGAAATTTGGACTTTTGCACAAAAACAAACAAGTATGTTACAAAGCAATGTCTTATAGTATGTTCTAGAATTTTCCTCATCAACATTTATGTTGTTATGCAAAAATTCTGGGATGTCTTTAACAATGCTATGTTGACTTATGATTTGCTCATGATAAAAAGTGCCTGAGAAAATAAAAAGGGCCTAGGGAAATTTAGGTGAAAACAACCATAGATTTATCATGTGATTGGACCTTAGAAGCCCACCTAGTACCCAAATATCTTCTACATAATCACTGTTTGACTACTTCTAGCCCCCAGGAGGCTCCCAGCTCATTTAATTGTTGGAAAGCCCTAATGGTTAGAAAGGTCTTCTTTACTATTATGAGAAATCCTTTTCATGGGCATGAAAGTGTCTGTAGCAAATAACATTATTTCCTTTTCATGGGAAGCAGACGATGATTATCTAGTCTTAAATAAGACATAAAAATCCATGTGCCTCTTTCCAGAGGATAGACTACATATCTTCAAAACATGAAAGAAACACGTTTGCAAATCCCCTGCTTAAAGCCCCTTTGTTTAGAAATTATGTGTGCTGTATTTCCATATTCCTGCAAAAGAAAAGAGAGAAAACTTATAAACCTACTCCTCACGTACTATCTCCTTACCTGACATTTCAAATTTACAACTCCACTATTCGACTATTTTGTGCATTAATGACCCCACACCCTCCCCCTACACAGCTTGTCCAGGGCGAGCAAGGGAGAACCAACCCCTCTCCTGGGGTATTTAACCTCAGTCTGGAACCTGCGGGGCAGGCCCTGCTTGGGCCTCCCCTTCCACCTCCCGGCTTTCTCTCAGCAACCCCACCCTTTGTCCCTCGCTAGCCTTGAGTGCAGGCACCAGTCAGCGGGCAGTGGGAGCAGGGTGCAGGCAGAGGGCTGTGCTTGCCTCTGTGGACTCAGGGCGGCTGAGGACGCCGGTCCCCAGCCTGCAGCACGGATTTAGATCCCAGCCAGCAGAGCGAGGAAGAGTCCGTGACCGCTGCATGGACATTCATTATAGGGGCTACGACCAACCAGCTGGGAGGGCTGGGGCAGGGAGCAGAGGAAGCCAAGGCGGAAAATCCCTAGTATTTTGCATATAGAGATCTTCCATAACAACATGGTCTTTGGAACCTAACCATGCCAGATAAGTGAGGAGTGGTGTACTGCATTTTTCCAAATGGAAACTGTGTTTAATGTCATCATGGGCACACAATTTCTGTACTGAGTGGGATGAAGCAAACTGGATATTGGTGAGTTCCGGTAATAACTTCCCCACATCCCTCAAATTCACAAACAAAAAAAAAACAGATTTACTGGTCTAACAGAGACTGGAGAAACCCCAAGAGCATGCCCCCCTACACACACACACCCTTTTAACTCAGTATTGAAGTCACTCCCAAGGTTCACCCTTCAGCCACAGGGTTGCTACGAGTCTCGACGAAAATGGGTTTGGTTTTTGATTAGGGCAAGCAATAATACACGTGAGGAACGTGCTTCGTAGTTCGATCATGTATAGGAGACTAAATGGGCACACCAGCCCAAAACAAAAGATGAGAAGGCAGAAAGGGACAGGAAAACTAGATGAATGGAAACAGGGAACCCACGGTGGAGAAGGGGAGAGTGCTGACACATCTCAGAGTTGGCAACCAGTATCACAAAACAATTTGTGAATTAATTGCTTAATGAGAAACTAATTTGCTCTGTAAACTTGCCTAAAGACAATTAAAAAAAAATTTAAAAGCTGCCCCATATCCCGCTGAGGTCTTTCCTTTTCCTAGATAAGCATCCCTAATTCCATCACATGGTTTTCATATGACATGGTTTCCACAACCCACATCTTTCTGATTACTTTCCTATTGGTCATCTCTACTCTCAACCTGCATCTGTAAGCTCCATGAAATTATATATGAAATTTACTTATTATGTTTATATTCTGTGGAGAAAGGATGTAGCGTTCAACTAATTCTCAAAGGGGTCAACCTTAGAAAGTTTGGGGACCACAACTTTCATTCTTCATTACTACCTTTCAAGGGTCATGCCTAGTTGATGCCAATAGTTTAGGAAAGGTCTGATCATTGGCGAGCACTATTGTTCTATTATGTGTTCTGATATAAACAAAAATACAACACTTCAATGAAAATAGCTTAAGATTGCACTTAACTTTTTGACAGAATACTGGACTACACTGAGTTTCTGAATAAAAACACCCACATATGTACCACTTGCATTGCTGTCAAGCCATATATCACCCACCCTGAACTTATGCAAATTCTTTAGGGTTATTTTAGTTATTTCTTAGTTTTTTTCACATTTTCACTCATTGCTTTGGGTCCAAGGTTCACTTCTTGGTAAATGATTTTGGATCTGTCTTATCAATCATTAAACACATTATCTATTCTTCCCTCCCAGCTTTGTGTTTTCTGATTGCCATCCATTACATAGATTCATCCAAGTCAACTACACAAAACATTGGACAGTTCAGTGCAAAGGACTAAGCCATAGACCATAGACACAAAACATGAGAACTCCCTCCAGGACAGTGTAATTGTCCTAGATCAGTTCACTGGATTCTCTCCATATCCTGCATCTATTCCCAAGTGTGCATGTCAATGTTTATCAACGTGTTTACCTTCCTAACACTTTCCTTCTCCTTCTATGACTGGCCTTTCCTCCGCAGTGAGTAGGTTTCTGGTCCCATCTCCACAAAATCTCAGTGATATCCTTGAGATCACTGCCTTCAATCCAAACTGGGATCTTGGTTTTGTCTGTTTTTTTTAAATTTCCTTCACCTACAATATGTTTTAATATTAATATTTTAATCACAGCTTTGACACCAAACATGAACTAGGTCAAGGTACGTAACAACTCTCGGACTCATCTTATTCACCAAGAAATGAAATGGTTGGACCAGAAATCTTAGAGCCCTTTGCAACTCTAAAAAATGTAAGATGTTCTGAATTTTGCTGGACACTTTCTTCTGAGGAGTAAAAAACTTCACAGATAGAATTGTACTGATTCTAAAAAGATGAAGAAACTGAAAGCATGAAGAGATGATAGGGTTTTCCAAATTGTTATACATAATCCATTGTGAAATCAGGAATATAATCCCACCCCGTATATATTCCCTCTAGAAAACTAACACTTCCTCTCCTTGCAAGACATTAAAATGGCCCATCTACCACATAACAGTAATAACTGTTTAACCTTGGCTAGTGCCTCTTATCAATTCATATTATACTGACCTGTTAGCTTCAAAAAACCTCACAAGGTTAACTGTGCAATACTCCAATGACAGTTATTCTAAGTATCAAAATATTATGAGACTACAGTATAGAAAATAATACAGATGTCATACACTTATTATAGCTATTCAGCAAAAATTGAAAATTTACAGCTGTATTATCCTGCCTACCCTTGTATAAAATATCTATCCCAGGTAACTGTTGTTCTCAGATTAATGCCGTTCAAACTGATTTCAAAGCGTTTACAGTGGTGTCCCTCTTCCTTCACTAAGGTCACACCTAATCACACACTGTGCCAGAAAAGCCTCCGATGTGAAGTCACCAGAAGTCATTTCACAGGTCTCAGGAAGCTGCCTTCCTTTCAAGATGAGTTTTACTTTACCATATAAAAAAGCATAGCATATACTCTGCAAAAGAGTGCACAGCTTTTGATGCATATCATAATCTATTCTTTGTCAAGAAATTATAAAAAGCTAAAAATAAATCTTATATCTGAGATACCCAGCCAACCACTGATGCCCCAGGGAAAATGGGAGTTGTTTTCAGGATGAAAACTGCACTGATCATTGTTTTTCTGCCTTCTTGCCTCTGTTCTTCTCACCTCCTACAAACATTCTTTTATAAAATAATTTTCTCTTAAGGATAATCTAAACAGATCAAGTAATTGCCTTTTATTTAACTGTAAGAATAAACAAGCTTGTTGCTGGTCTAGGCTTAAGAGGGCACATCAACCTCAAACTCCAGTGTCAATGCGACCACTTTGAGCTGAATATTTTTTTAAAGGCTTTCCTCAGGCTCTTCATGGGTGAAAATACTAGTCATGTAGAGCAAGTCAGTCATTATAAGGGTCTCTAAGAACTTGTCAGAGAGCAAGAAAAATCCTTCTAGAAGCAATTACCTCTTTCTACGGAAATGGACAAACATTTCTTGCCAACCTGGGCAGAATTAAAACTCTTAATTATCATTTTCACCAACTGATAAAGCAACAGTGGCTTGCATATTGTAGGTCCTCAATAAATATTTGTAGGTATATTGGCTGAGTAGACCTGGTGGCACAGTAGTTAAGTGCTAGAAAGATTAGCTCCAACAGCTGCTCCGTGGGAAACAGATGTGGCAATCTACTTTTGTAAAGATTACAGCCTTGGAAGCCCTATGGGGAAGTTCTACTCTGTCCTACAGGGTTGCTGTGAATCAGAATCAACTTTATGGCAATGGATTTTGGTTTATATAGGCTTAAGAGTTTTTATTTATTCATTTCCTACTGTCTCTAGGGCCAGAGATCATAATTTTAAAGTATAAGGCATGGCAGGAGGCTTCAAGGAATTTATAACACATCCAAAGTGTAATAACATATTTAATATAATAGAAAATCAATTTGAGAAAACACACACTTCAAAATATTTATATTACAGATTTTAAATTCTTTGTAGGCTTTGGAAAATGACATGGTGGCGTAGTGGTTAAGAGCTCAGCTGCTAACCAAAAGGTCGGCAGTTCAAATCCACCAGCCACTCCTCGTAAAACCTATGGGGCAGTTCTACTGTGTCCTATAGGGTCGCTATGAGTCAGAACCAACTCGATGGCACCCAACAACAGGTTAAGGTAGGCACCAAAAGGCTTTGTAGAACAAGTGAATATTGAGCTTGTATTCATTCATGTTGAGTTACAACATTGAAGTTAATTAAATGACCAAAAATCTCAATGGCATTTTCCAGAGGAAGAAAATTTCTTGCAATTACTGGAGGCAGAATACAAAAGATTAACATACAGATCTCTTCAAGAAATTAGGAAGGAAATTAAGCAAAACACACAACACGAAACAGACAAAATTAAAAAGATTAGAGAAGAGCATAATGAAAAATTTAACAGGCTGCAAGAATCCACAGAGAGATAGCAATCAGAAATCCAGAAGATTAACAATAAAATTTCAGAATTAGACAACTCAATAAAAAATCATAGGAGAACTGAGGCAATGGAAGTTAGAATTAGTGAGACTGAAGATAAAGCACTTGACACCAACTTATTTGAGGAAAAATCAGATAAAAGTATTAAAAAAATTAAGAAACCCTAAGAATTATGTCGGACTCTATCAAGAGGAATAAACTACGAGTGATTGGAGTACCAGAACAGGGGGGATAACAGAAAATACAGAGAGAATTGTTGAAGATTTGCTGGCAGAAAACTTCCCTCATATCATGAAAGATGAGAAGATATCTATCCAAGATGCTCATTGAACCCCACATAAGGTAGATCCCAAAAGAAAGTCACCAAGACATATTATAATCAAACTTGCCAAAACCAAAGATAAAGACAGAATTTTAAGAGTGGCTAGGGATAAACGAAAAGTCATCCACAAAGGAGAATTAATAAGAATAAGCTCAGACAACTCAGCAGAAACCATGCAGGCAAGAAGGAAATGGGATGACATATATAAAACCTCGAAGGAAAAAAACTGCCAGCCAAGAATTATATATCCAGCAAAACTGTCTCTCAAATATGATGGCAAAATTAGGGCATTTCCAGATAAACAGAAGTTTAGAAAATTTGCAAAAACCAAACCAAAATTACAAGAAATACTAAAGGGAGTCCTCCGGTTAGAAAATCAGTAACATCAGATAATAACCCAAGACTAGAACACAGGACAGAGCAACCGGATATCAACCCAGATACAGAAGTCACAAAACTAAATCAAAGCTAAGACACTGAAAATAGGGAAACAGATGTCAATATGTACAAGACGACAACATTAAAACAAAAAAGAGGGACTTAAAAAATGTAGACATTGATTTTGCATATGGAGAGTAATTCAAAGTGATATAAAGAAATAAAAGACTGGTTTAAACTTAGAAAAATAGGGTAAATATTAAGGTAACCACAAAGGAAACAAACAATCTTACAAGTCAAAACAAAAAACTAGAAAAATATAAAGACTCAGCAAACACAAGATCAACAACAATGAAAAAGATGAAAAGAAAAACGACTCAGCATAGAAAATTAAGTGGAACAAAGAAAATATGAAGAACACACAAAAAACGCATTAAAATGACAGCACTAAACTCATACCTATCAATAATTATGCTGAATGTAAATGGACTAAATGCACCAATAAAGAGACAGAGAGTGGCAGATTGAATAAAAAAAACACGATCCGTCTATATGCTACCTACAAGAGACACACCTTAGACTTGAAGACACAAACAAACTAAAACTCACAGGATGGAAAAAAATATATCAAGCAAACAACACTCAAAAAAGAGCAGGAGTGGCAATATTAATCTCTGACAAAACAGACTTTAAAGTAAAATCCACCACAATGGATAAGGAAGGACACTGTATAATGATTAAAGGGTCAATACAACAGGAGGACATAACTATAATAAATATTTACACACCCAACAACAGGGCTCCAAAATATGTAAAGCAAACTCTAACAGCACTGAAAAGAGAAATAGACAGCTCCATAATAGTACTAGGAGACTTCAACACACCACTTTCGGTGAAGGACAGAACATCCAGAAAGAAGCTCAACAAAGATATGCAAGATCTAAATGCTACAATCAAACAACTTGATCTCATACACATATAACGAACACTCCACCCAACAGCAGCCAAGTATACTTTCTTCTCCAATGCACATGGAACATTCTCCAGAATAGACCACACATTAGGCCATAGAGCAAGCCTTAACAAAATCTAAAGCATCGAAATATTACAAAGCATCTTTTCTGACCATAAAGTCATAAAAGTAGAAATCAACAACAGAAGAAGCAAGTAAAAAGAATCAAACAATGGAAACTGAACAACACCTTGCTCAAAAACTACTGGGTTATAGAAGAATTTAAGGATGGAATAAAGAAATTCATAGAATCAAACAAGAATGAAAACACATCCTACCAGAACCTTTGGGACACAGCAAAAGCAGTGCTCAGAGGTCAGTTTATAGCAATAAATGCATACATCCAAAAAGAAGAAAGGGCCATAATAAAAACATCAACCCTACAACTGAAAGAACTAGAAACAGAGCAGCAAAAGAAGCCCTCAGTTGCCAGAAGAAAGGAAATAATAAAAATTAGAGCAGAATTAAATGAAATAGAGAATAGAAAAACAATTGAAAGAGTTAACAAGACCAAAACCTGGTTCTTTGAAAGATCAACAAAATTCATAAACCACTGGCCAAACTGACAAAAGAAAAACAGGAGAGGAAGGAAATAATCTGTAAAAGAAATGAGATGGGTGATATCACAACAGACCCAACTGAAATTAAAAGAATCACAACAGAATACTATGAAAAATTGTACTCTAACAAATTTGAAAACCTAGAGGAAATGGACAAATTTCTAGAAACTCACTACCTACCTAAACTAACACAAACAGAGGTAGAACAACTAAATAAACCCATAACAAAAGAAGAGATTGAAAAGGTAATTTAAAAACTCCCAACAAAAAAAAAGCCCTGACCTGGACAGTTTCACTGGAGAATTCTACCAAACTTTCAGAGAAGAGTTAACACTACTACTACTAAAGATATTTCAGAGCATAGAAAAGGATGGAATATTCCCAAACTCATTCTATGAAGCCAGCATAACCCTGATACCAAAACCAGGTAAAGACACCACAAAAAAAAGAAAATTACAGACCAAAATTCCTTATGAACATTGACACAAAAATCTTCAACAAAATTCTAGCCAATAGAATTCAGCAACATATCAAAAAAATAATTCACCATGATCAAGTCGGATTTATACCAGGTATGCAGGGATGGTTCAACGTTAGAAAAACAATCAACATAATCCATCACATAAATAAAGCAAAAGACAAGAACTACATGATCTTATCAATCAATGCAGGAAAGGTATTTGACAAAGTCTGACATCCATTCATGATAAAAACTCTCAACAAAATAGGAATAGAAGGGAAATTCCTCAATATAATTAAGGGCATTTATATAAAGACAGTCAACATCATCCTAAACGGAGAGACTTTGAAAGCATTCCCCTTGAGAACAGGAACCAGACAAGGATGCCCTTTATCACCACTCTTATTCAACATTATGCTAGAGGTCCCAGCCAGAGCAATTAGGCTAGAAAAAGAAATAAGGGACATCCAAATTGGTAGGGAAGAAGTCAAAGTATCTCTATTTGCAGATGATATGATCCTTTACACAGAAAACCCCAAAGAATCCACAAGAAAACTACTGAAACTAATAGAAGATTTCAGCAAAGTATCAGGATACAAGATAAACATACAAAAATCAGTTGGATTCCTTTACACCAACAAAGAGAACCTCAAAGAGGAAATCACCAAATCAATACCATTTACAATAGCCCCCAAGAAGATAAAATACTTAGGAATAAATCTAACTAGAGATGTAAAAGACCTGTACAATGAAACTACAAGACACTACTGCAAGAAACCAAAAGAGACCTGCATACGTGGAAAAACATACCTTGCTCATGGATAGGAAGACTGAACATTGTGAAAATGTCAATTCCATCCAAAGCGATCGACAGATACAATGCAATCCCGATCCAAATTCCAACGGCATTTTTAATGAGATGGAGAAACGAATCAACAACTTCATATGGAAAGGGAAGAGGCCCCGAATAAGTAAACCATTACTCAAGAAGAAGCACAAAGTGTGAGGCCTCCCACTACCTGATTTTAGAACCTATTATACCGCCACGGTAGTCAAAACAGCCTGGTACTGGTACAACAACAGATACATAGACCAACGGAACAGAACTGAGAATCCAGACATAAATTCATCCACCTATGAGCAGCTGATATCTGACAAAGGCCCAAAATCCATTAATTGGGGAAAAGACAGTCTTTTTAAAAAATTGCGCTGGCATAACTGGATATTCATCTGCACAAAACTGAAACAAGACCCATACCTCACACTATGCACAAATACTAACTCAAAATGGATCAAAGGCTTAAAAATAAAATCGAAAACAATAAAGATCATGGAAGAAAAAATAGGGACAACGCTAGGAGCCTAATACATGGCATAAACACAATACGAACCATAAGTAACAATGCATAAGCACCAGAAGAGAGACCAGATAACTGGGAGCTCCTAAAAAATCAAACACTTATGCTCATCAAAAGACTTCACCAAAAGAGTCAAAAGACAATCTACAGACTGGGAGAAAATTTTTGGCTATGACAAATCCAATCAGCATCTAATCTCTAAAATCTACAAGATACTGCAAAACCTCAACAGCAAAAAGACAAATAATCCAATTAAAAAAATGGGCAAAGGATATGAACAGGCACTTCGCCAAAGAAGATATTCAGGCAGCTAACAGACACATGAAGAAATGCTCATGATCATTAGCCATTAGAGAATTGCAGATCAAAACTACAATGAGATACCATCTCACCCCAACAAGGCTAGCATTCATCCAAAAAACACAAAACAGTAAATGCTGGAGAGCTTGTGGAGAGACTGGAGCACTTATACACTGTTGGTGGGAATGTAAAATGGTACAACCACTTTGGAAATCGATTTGGTGTTTCCTTTAAAAGCTAGAAATAGAAGTACCATATGATACAGCTATCCCTCTCCTTGGAGTATACCCTAGAGAAATAAGAGCCCATCAATGGATGAATGGATAAACAAATCATGGTACATCCACACAATGGAATATTACACAACAATAAAGAACAATGATGAAGCCATAAAACATCTCATAACGTAGAGGAATCTGAAGGGCATTATGCTGAGTGACTTTAGTCAGTCACAGAAGGACAAATATTGTATAAGACCACTATTATAAGAACTCAAGAAATGGTTTAAACATAGAAGACAACATTCTTTGATGGTTACGAGGGTGGGGAAGGAGGGTGAGGGTTATTCACTAACTAGATGGTAGACAAGTATTATCTTAGGAGAAGGGAAGGACAGCACACACTACAGGGGACGTCAGCACAACTGGACTAAACCAAAGCTAAGAAGTTTCCTGAATACTATCAAACACTTTGAGGGACAGAGTAGCAGGGGTAGGGATCTGGGGACCATGCTTTCAGGGGACATCTAGGTCAACTGGCATAACAAAGCTTATTAAGAAAATGTTCTGCATCCTACTTCAGTGAGTGGCATCTGGGGTCTTAAAAGCTTGCAAGCAGCCATCTAAGATGCATCAGTTGGTCCCAACCACCTGGAGTAAGGGGGAATGGAGAACACCAAAGACACAAGGAAAGTATTAGCCCAAGAGACAGAAAGGTCCACATAAACCAGAGACTTCATCAGCCTGAGACCAGAAGAACTAGGTGGTACCCGGCTACCACCAATGACCGCCCTGACAGGAGCAGGAGAAAGGTGGGGTGCAGAACTGAAATTTTAGTAAGAAGACCAGACTTAATGGTCTGCCTGAGAGTAGAGGAAGCCTGGAAAGCAGAGCCCCTGGATTCTCTATCAGCCCAGAACAAAAACATTTTCAGAGGCCAACTCTTCAGACAGGGATTGGACTGGACTGTGGGACATAAAATGATACTCGTGAGGAGTGGGCCTCTTAGCTCAAGTAGATACAAGAGACTAAATGGGCAGCTTCTGTCCGGAGGTGAGATGGGAAGCCAGAGAGGGTTAGGAGCTGGCTGAATGGACATGGAGAATCAGGGGTGGAAAGGAGGAGTGTGCTGTCACAGTATGGGGGGAGCAGTTAGGGTTACTTCACAATGTATGTATAAATTTTTGCATGGGAGACTAACTTGAAATGTCAACTTCATTTAAACTACAACAATATAAAAAAAAGTTAGAAGGAAAAGAAAAAATCTCTTTAGTTCTAGGGAGGTTTCAGAAGGAAATAAAATTATGTATATGCATTCAATAGATACGTTTATCTGGAAGTCCACAGAAGCACCACAGACAGAAAATTGCTGAAGGTTTTGTGGTGTAGAGTCTAAGCCACTGGTTCCAATCTACCTCTAGTGTTGTCGCAGTTTATGAATAGGGACGTGCCTGTCTAGAAAATGTTCTGCTATTTAAAAATTTATCTTAAGAAAAAATCATGGAATGCATGCATTTAGCTATAAAGATGCTTGCTGCAATGATGTTTATAATATTAAAAATGAACAAAAAATCTATAAGAAGAGACTGGTAAATAAATTATGGTATCTCCTTATTAACATCCAAAAAATAAATAAATTCTCAATGGCTTACCATATATTTATCTCTCACTCACGTGAGAGTTTGCTTCAGCTCTACTCTATGTCTTCTTTAGTCTAGGGCCCAGACTAAAAGAGCAGCCTTATTTTAATCTCCTGGCAGAAAGGAGCAATACAAACGATGGAACCACACGATGGCTCTTGAACTTTCTGCTCGGTCATGGTATTTATTACTTTACCCAAACTTCATTGGCCAAGACTACTGTCAGTGGGGTAGCAAGCATACCTTTCCTACTGGGAGGGGCACTGCAAATTACTTAGTAACCATTGAGAATATGTAATACTCTTAGAAGGAAAACAGCAAATAATAAAACAATAATACATTAATATAATACAATTGTCTCAATTTTCTAGTGCTGCCATAACAAAAATACACCAAGTGGGTGGCCTTAAAGAACAGAAATTAATTGTCTCATAGTTCTGGAGGCTAGAAGTCCAAATTCAGGGCACTGGCTCTAGGGGAAGGTCCTTCTTTGTCTCTTTCAGCTTCTAGTAGTGCCAGAAATTCTTGATGTTTCTGGGCTTATACATGCATCTTTCTCTATTGTCACATGGTATCTGTATTCCCCGTGTGTGTCTCTCTGTGTCTGTATGACCCTTCACAAGACACCACTCAGAAAAGATTAGGTTTGTTGTTGTTGTTGTTAGATGCCATCGAGTCAGTTCTGACTCATAGGGATCCTACATACAACAGAACAGATTAGGTTTAGGACATATCTTATTCCAGTATGACCTCGTTTGACCCAACTGATAATAACAGAAAAACTCTATTTCCCCAAATAAGATTACATTCACAAGTACAGGAGTTTTGAGAGACATAATTCAATCCATAACAACAATCTACCAATATCTGCACCATAAAGTATGTATGGGAGACAGCTGGGCAGAAGAAAGTATGGAGGAGCATACTAGGGATAGAAACAGCAGAAATATCTGAGTCAAAGGGTCTGTCCATTTCATATTGATTTTATTTTAGACTTCTAAAGAGCCCTTCAAAAACACTGTAATAATTTACATTCCCACCAACAGTGTATGAAAGGATCTTTTCAACTCTCTATATTAACAAACTCCTTGTTTTTTCCAACTTGTAGGAAAAATGGTAATTCATGTCTTCATTTTGATTTCTCTGATTATGAGTAAGGATGAGCATGTTGTCATGTTTATGGCTATTTCATTTTCCTATTCATATGTTTTTAAAACAACACTCTTTTAGTATAGAACGAGAACTTAGCCTGTTAAAATTCATTGTAATCTGGTCAGGGTCATATTTGAGGTTTGGCTAGTGAGATCGAGGCTGTACACTAAGTGAAGTAAAATGCTTCTAAAATTTGGATTATGGTTGTGTGATATGTGTCGGAATTTTTTGTTTCCTCCAAATTCAATTTACTTACTAGACATGGAAAAAAATCACCTGGGAGGAAGATCACAGATTTTAAAATGCTGAATCCTAGCCATAAACATAGTATCTCTGAGCCCTGAGATGGGGAGATTCCCTTGCCTTTGGGGCTACTGGAGTCTCAGTCTCCTGTGATGAAAACTACAAACCATTCTTCAGTGCCCTTTCCAACTCTCTTCCACTCTGTTCTCCCTACTACAACACTTCCAAAACTGTGTCTCATAGAACACTAATCCTATGGGACACCACAGGTAAAAAAAAGAAATGGAGGAAGGTTATAGTCAACTAAGTTTGAGACATACTATATACTGGATCCTGCCCTCAAACTCACAAGCTGTGTAACCTTGGGCAAGTGACTTAACCTCTCTGGCTTCAGCTTCTACATGTGTAAAATGGTTTTGTCTTAGTTATCTGGGGCTGCTATGACAGAAATACCACAAACAGAAATTTATATTCTCAGAGTTTAGGAGGCTAGAAGTCTGAATTCAGAGTGCTGGCCCTAGTGGAAGGCTTTCTCTCTCTGTTGGCTCTGGAGGAAAGTCCTTGTCTCTTCTGAGCCTCTGCTCCTGGACAATCCTCATGTGGCTTGGCATGTCTCTTCCCCATCTCTGCTTGCTAGCTTGCTTGTTTAATCTCTTACATATCTCAAAAGAGATTGAGTCAAAATACACCCTACACTAATCCTGTCTAATTAACCTAACAAAGACAACCCATTCCCAAATGGGATTATAACTATAGGCATAGAGGGTAGGATTTACAACACATATTTTGGGGGGACACAATTCAATCCAGAACAGGTATGATAATAATAGTACCTACAGAACAGGGGTGGCATAGGAATTTAATTAATACATGCAAAGCACTTGGAACAATGCTTGGCACATAGTAAGTGTTCAGTATGTTTGTATGTATGTACGTATTATTAACATCTACAGGCTCTGAAAAAATCTTGCAGCAAATAAATGTAACTCTGTTTAATTCATATTTTCTCTTATTAATTTCTTTTCACCTAATGCATTCTGCCTTTGAGAAATTCCATTCTACTTATACCTAACATCTGAAACAGCAACAGAAAATGAGTAGTAGTGGGGCAAAAAGAGATCATGCTCAAGGTCAGTAGGCGAAACCATCATGTAATCTGTTTTTAACCTCAAGCTTTCCCTCAAGCGTTAGCCGAAAGAAAAGCTTCTGCCTCCTGTACTGAACCTCACCAGAATCACTTGGCTACCCTGTCCATGTGCAGTGTCAGGCATTCCAATTATCTCTGTCTGCTACCATGTAATGGAAGGGAAAAAATACACTTGAGTTCCTGTGTTTCATGTTCTTCTTGTTATACCAAAAGATAACCATTTCTGTGCACATCTTTGAATAGCAAATAACTATTGCTAAAAGATTTCAAGAAAAAGGAGGCAATTCTTTCCCTGTCATCCACTCAATGCTAAATAAGGCATAGATTTCTGTTCTCCAAGGGCAACATCCAACTTCCTTTTATTTAGAATCTTGGGCAGTATTAAACCCAACATTTACTTCCTTGATGTTAATGGAAACTGGATGAAATTGCTTGTGCAGGACACATAATTGCCTTCCCTTGCTGTTCTTGCTCATATGACAAAAGAGTGTTGGTTTCATAAAGAGTAAGCAAACTCTGTCCTTAATAAAAAGGAGCCAGCAAGCTGGTCCTGGTGCTATCTGTGTGAGCTCACCCTGACATCCAACAGGCATGGAGGTGACAAGATATTTGCACTTTGGGACTCCCCTGTTACTCAGAGAAGTAATTTAAAAAACTGAATTATTTTCCTTTACTAGAAAACAGATAAAAATAAATTTAATTTATCCAAACTATAAAAATCAGTTGTGACAACTGCATTTCTTAATCTGATTTTTCCAATAGCAAGTGAGCATTCAAGGAATATTAAGTATTACAACCCAGAAACTACCTGCTTAACAACTGTCAATATTCCTCAAAGGCAAAGATGCCCTAGACCTAATGCTGATGGTTGTCTGGTTGAGAATAAAGGATTGGACTCGTGTATTACTTTTCTATTGCTGCCATAACAAACTACCACAAACTTAATGGCTTAAAACAATAGCCATTATTATTTTACAGTTCTGTAGAAGTCCAACACATTTCTCACTAGGATAAAAATCAAAGTATATGCAGATTGCATCTCAGGAGCCCTGGTGGTGCAGTGGTTAAAGCACTTGGCTGCTACCTGAAAGGTCAGCAGTTCAAACCCACCAGCTGCTCCTTGGGAGAAAGATGTGGCAGTCTGCTTTCATAAAGATTTACAGCCTTGGAAACCCTACGGCACAGTTCTACTTTGCCCTATAGGATCAGTGTGAGTCAAAATTGACTTGAAGGCAACAGGTTTGGTTTTTGGTTTGGCAGACTGCATTCTTTACTGGAGGCTCTAGGGAAGAATCCACTTCTAAACTCATTCAGGTTGCTGACCAAATTGAGTTCCTTTCATTGTAGGACTGAGGTCCCAGTTTCCTTGCTGGCTGTAAACCAGAGACTGCCCTTGGTTCCTAGAGGCCCCTCTCCAGTCCTTGCACATGGGCCCCTATATCTCAGAACGAACAGCAACAGAGCATCAAATCTTTCTCATGCTTGGAATCTCTCTGACTTCCCTTTCCTTTGCCTCTTTCTCACTTCAGTGGGAGAAAGTTTTCTGTTTTTAAGTGCTTGCGGGATTAGACTGGGTTAACCCAGATAATCCAGAATAATCTCCCTGTTTTAAGGCCTTAATTACATCAGGAAAGTCCTTTTGCCAAGTAATGTAACATATTCACAGGTTTCAGGGATGACAGCATGGAGCTCTTTGGGGGCTAGGAGGGCATTATGCAGCCTGCCACAACTCGTATCAAGTTAAACTGTTTTGCATTTCAAGAAGAAAACACACACACACATTTTATCCTAGGGAGAGAGCACACAATTTTGCTGATTTAAAAATCACACTGTCTTCATTTATTTAGACTCAGTATCAGTGGAAAATATCATGCTTTAAGTGTCGACCTCCCATGATTAACACAGTGTTGCAACCATCAAAAAAAAAGTAGCTGCTCCCTCTACAGTGTGGCTCTTGGGTGGAGACAAAATGAGAGCTGATTAGCTTGACAGTGTAATTTTATGTTGTCAAATCTAATAATAAAAGATACATATGGGCCAATAGTTTCCTGCCCAGCATTTGAGCCCCCAGGGCAAATGGGAAGGAAGTGGTCATGAAAAGAGGACTGAGTTCTCTCTTTCCACCCCACAAAGGCCATCAGATCGTTACACAACCTCCAAATTCCTGTTTGCAAATATTAGCATCAACACAGTGGCTTAAAGCAGAAGCTTTAAAGTCAGACACACTTGGATTCAAATCTTGACTCTCCACCACTGGCCAAATGCAGACCCTTAGACTAGCTATGAATTCACTCAATGGCAACTAACAACAGACTAGCTATAGTAACTTTCCTAACTCAACATTCATACCTAAATAATGGGGGAAAGGATGTTAATACCTATTCCCAGATTTAAATATTTTGTATACTGTTCTCGGCAGAGTACCTCTTGGGGCTCAGTAAATAGTCAATAATTGGTAGCTGTTATTATTTTTGAATGGTCTCTATAGATATTTTCTATAGAAAGATCTCAAGATCCTTAACCACATCCTTTGCCATGTAAGTTAATATTCACAGGTTCCCAGGATTAGGATGTGGACCTTCTCAGGGGCCACCATTTAGCCCACTACGAGGAGGGATCATAATTTCTGTCCTGATGAACTCTTCTAGAAATCCTCCAATTCCTTGAGGGTGAACTCTACCAAAATACAAATTATTTCTCAAAATCTGTAACATTCATACATTCATCACACACCTTTCTTCACAACTAGACTTAAGGTATACGATGGCAGGTTTTTTGTCTGTTTTATTCACCGTGAATCATCATTGCCAAGCACAATATCTGGTTCAAATATGTGTTCAGTGATTTTTTGTTGAAGGAAGGAATGAATAAATGAACATAACAGTTTGAGGAAGAACTTGGATAGCATCAATAAAAGTAAATTGAAAATAAATGTTCATAAATGGTTAAATCATTTAATATACCAAAATAGTCCTGAAAAGCTTCAATCAGATTCACAACTTGCTGAAAGATAGGAGTATAGAGGAGGCGAGGCCAAGATGGCAGAGTAGTCAGATGCTTCTGGTGGTCCCTCTTACAACAAAGACCTGAAAAAAACAAGTGAATCGATTACATATGACAATCTAGGAGCCCTGAACATCAAAGGCAAAGTTGAGGAATCGGACTGAGTGGCAGGGGGAGGAAGAGACGGTTCAGAAGCAGCGAGGAGTTGCTAGGCCTGACCCGGTAGGAGCCTGAGCCCGTCAGCTTGGATCAGCTCATGGTGTGCGGTGAGGCAAGCAGCAGCCCTCAGGAGATACCCAGTGGCAGAGAGTCTACTCAGCCATCCAGAGCCAGTGAGAAGCAGCCCTCCATCAGCAAAAGATAAGTACTTGCGTCTGGCCTACCGTGAAGATCAAAAACACTCTTCTTTGGGAAAAACCTCTCTCCATTCACCTCCCCGCTCCCTGCTCTGCACGGGGTCTGGGATGGCTTCAGTGACTGCCAGGTCCCCTGGGCCAGAAATAGGACTCGTCACGCGCCCTGAGCCATTCTCCCAGCCTTGGAGAGGGAAAAGATAAACAAACTGGGGAAAAAATAATCTGCTGGGTCCCCTAAGCCAGGAACTCAGGGTAAGCACAGCTCCTTTACCTAGCCATAGGCATAAGGGGTCCACAGACTTTGAGTGCCTTTCCCCCTGTATAGATTTGTGTGGGCCCATTTCAACAGTGTAGGCCCTCATTACCACAGTACAACAGGGTATATACCTGAAGTCTAACTTCAACTATTTCAGCTATGAAGTGGCAAGTTCATGACATTTGACACTGCTCTGCCCATTAAGCAGGGTCTTCACCTACCCACATCAGGGGCCTGAGGACTGGTGGCTCCACCCTCACCACCTAGCCACCTGCAACAGGGGCCCAAGAAAAAGAGGTGCCCCCCAGTCCTTACAGCCAACAGCACAGGGTGCTCATAGTCTGGCTGCAAAACTCACCCACCTACGTGCTCTAGGAAACAGGGACATGCTTTCCTCCTGGACACTCAGGGGTGGCCACTGGCCCCCTGCCTTGCTCAGCATGTGTCCCCCTGCTGCAGCCGGATGCCTGTGCCTACACCAATCACCCGTGCCTGTCTAGGACTGTAGGTGAGAGCCTGCACCACACACTCAGTGGCCATCTACCTGGACACCTGAGCTGAATCCATACAGGAAGAGTGGACGGACTCCTGGGCTCACATACTTAGTGGCAGGTCTGGCCACTGGTGGCAGGATGTCAGAGCTTCAGGGACACTGGAGATCAGGCTAGCTCACATGAGCAGCCTATTTCGGCATATCAAAACAAAACAAAACAAGAAGCTAGGACACAGTAAGCAAACATAAAATAAATATAATAACTTATTAATGGCTCAGAGACAGCAGTCAATATCAAATCACACAAACAGGCAGACCATGATGACTTCAGCCAGCTCCCAAAACAAAGAATCAAGAATTTTTCCAGAAGAAGAGAATTTCCTAGAATTACCAGAGGCAGAATACAAAAGATTAATATACAGAACTCTTCAAGATATCAGGAAGGAAATTATTCAAAATGCAGACCAAGCAATAAAGATGGGAGTATAAACTTGTTTGGATGAAATTTGCATTGCAGAAATTTTAAACTTTCATTTCTATCTGAGCACACATCAAGGAGTAGCTGAATCAACTCTGAGGTCATACCTATTCCACAATAACCAAGCACAACTCAGAGTATCAATTTAAACCTAAATATTCAGGTTTTACTAACTGAAATAATGAAATCAACTTACTGTATTTTTACGCAAATAATGCACATTTTCTACATTTGTTGCCAACCATGACTTCCCTTCATGAGGTATTTTTGTAAACACACTATGCTGAATTTTTTACAGCAATGTTTAAAAAAAAAATTGGCATAGCAGGCACTTACAAAAATACCTCGTGGTGGGAGGGTACAGTTGGCAAACAAATGTAGAAGACATGCATTATTTGCATTATAATACGGTAACAGCAAAAAATACATTTTTGTTACATGATAGAGACATAATATCAAAACACCCAATTAAATTCCACTAAAAAATATATTTGTGTCAGAGGACCCCCAAGATTATCCTTAGGCTTGAGGATTCACTAGGAGGGCTCAGAGCATATTGTGGTACAGGTATACAGGTTGTCCCTGACTTACGACATATTCGAATTATGACAAACCACAAAAACAACCATCCTTTTTTTTGTACATCTTATTGTTAGTAATATGTACTACATATACTGTTGCAGCACGTAAATTGCTGATGTTCTCATTCACAGATGTTCACTCCTAGATGTTCAATGTTATGACTTACTTACCAAAACACTGCCGTATAGCAGGCTGTGGCCTGGCCTACAATATCTGTGTCAGTGTTGGTGTAGGGAATCATAACAAATAGGAAGCTGGGTAACGTTCAACTCTAACAACATACAACAGTTGAATTGTGCATGTGCCCGACACCCGTTACAACTCTGACTTCATTGTTATGACACTGATGCCAACAAATAAAGATTGGATTTATAAAGATACCAATAATAAAAGGCAATAATAATGTAAACTAAAAAAAGAAGTATTCAACTTACATCAGAACTGACTTACCACAGTCGTCAGAAAAGAACCTCATCGTAAATCAAGAACTACTTGTATTTGCAACTATGATATATTACAGCAAAAGGATATAAGCAAAGTCAGCAAAGGGAAAAGGCACATGGACAAAGTCCAAAGAAAACCAGAAGCAAGCTTCCAAGAGTTCTCTCCCAGTGGAGTCACACAAGGCATGATTAATTTCCCCAGCAATGAGTTGTGACAACACATGTGAAATGCTGTCCACCAAGGAAGCTCATTGGAGTCTCAGTGCCCAGGGTTTTTATTGGGGATTGGTCATGTAGGCACCCTCTATCTAGGGCATACTAAAATTCCAGACTCCCAGAAGGCAATGAAGTGTTCAGGATAAATCATATTGCTTGCACAAACAGTTTAGGTACAATGAGCCTCTCTCATCACAGAATGGTGGGAACTCTCCTGAAATCCATGTCGCCAGAGGCCAGGAAAGGACCCGCCTTGTATGCATGCCTTCAAATACTAGCAATCAGTTCTGCTATGTTAACTCTTTTCTGCACAATATTGAAATTTCTATAAATATCTAGGGACCTTTGCCTTCACATACTGGATGATATATATTTGATTTCCCCATTACTCCTAAAACTTTGAGCCTTCCACATGCTTTCAGAATGACTGCTGATACTGATAAATAAACAGGGAAGCATTCGTACAGAAATGCTTTTGACTAAATAGGTTAGCATTAAAATACTGATAAATTTTACAGTGAGTTATGGAAGTAAATTTGTAAGGCATCAAGAAAGATTAATAGTATCATGACATTAATAGGTAGCTCTGAAATATGTAGCAATTTAGATTCAATAATGTGAAAATGTTTTGTTTAAAGTGAAATATATTTTATGCCAGATATTTAGGAAAATATGTTATGAATGTAAATGTACGAGCAAGAGAGTTAGTGTAGAAAAGGCAATAACTGATTTTTAAAAGCGAAAATGTCCAGCAGGAAATTCAGCTTAGCTACATTTATTTACATTGGCATAACATACATTTTTGGTGTGCCCTTGGTATATAATTTTAGCATATGATCTACATGTTTTATTATTTCTCTTCCTTCCTATACTTTATTTTATAATATCTACTTATTTGTATCACAAATCACACTTTATCTTATAAAAAGCCTGGGGAACATTTACACTTGTACTAGGTAGGAAAAAATTAAAATTAAAAATAAGTATGTTAATAATGTAAAGTATATTAAAAATGTAATCCCTTGGTAACTCTATCTGCTGGTTCATGCTTATAACAGATTACCTCGCTGAATGGTTTATGAAGTATTTGTGTGTGTGTTATCTTCTGTAAAAATTGTTTCATCTTTGTTTCTGTTTTTTTAGGGTTTTTTTTTCTTTTTTTTTCTTTTTTTCATGACAGTCCCAAGCATCCTGGGTTGAGGAAGTAGTGCTACAGAGCTATTTTACATCTTTACCTTCCAGGCACCCAAATGTTTCATGGGTCAGAATCCAGTTTTAATTGAAATTTCTTGGCTGTAAATTCCAACACCATGGAGGTAATATTATCTAAGACTCAACTTGGCCCTGTCACAGATGGGGCTGTGATTTTTTGTGGTTGAACTCCTTTTACTATTGTTCTACCCAGATTCCTGATCCAAAACCTGCTCTCTCCCCTGAAGGTATCCCGAGTCAGAGGGGTGGGTATCTCTGTTACTCTTTCACTGAGTTCTTACACTGTGCGTTCGTCTCAGTGAGTACAAAGAATACCATTCAATTGGTGCTTTGACATACTAATTATTAAACATTCTTACCTATTTCTAGAACAGAGATTCTATTAAATATTTCGTTAGCATATCCCTGCCTAAAGTTTGAAGTCGAAAGTTACACATCTACACTTCTTTTAGAATAATTCATGTATCAGTCTTTTCATTAAATCGGTTGCAGCATTCCCCATTAATTAGTGGAATTTGCCGTGTACTTTTGGTCTCTCTCAGAGAGACTGCTGTGGGCAGTGAGTTACCCAGAAGTGGAAATACATTATAATAATAATAACTATCATTTATCAAGTATGCCGAGCACTGAGCTAAGCACTTGAAATGTATTGTCTCACTCAAGCCTCATAACTATTCTGTATCTTGGCTTCTTTTAAATCTTTATTTTATAGAGAATTGAAAGTTAAATTACTTGCCCAAGGTCACATAAGATAAGTGTCAGATACGGGGTTCCAGGGTAGATTTGTTTGCCTGCTAAACCCAAGAGATTAAAACATTGCTCTTTGTGGCTCCCTCAATATGAATTATTTTTTAAAAAATCCCTAAGTATCAGTCCTTCCACACTATAACATTATCTGTGAACTTTTTAACACAAAAATGCCCAAATGCATTGTGTTTACTGCTCTGAGACAAGAATAGAACTACTGTCTCTAATACAATCGACACTTTTTTCCCTGGTGATTAATAGCTTCAGGCACCAGAAACAATAAAGATGAGGTTGTTTCTGAAACTCTGTTAATAAGCATCAGTTTCAGCGAAGCATGCTAGGGAGAAAAACTAGAGGCTAGCTTTGATTCAAGGAGCCTTGTTGGCAAAAACAGTTAAGTGCTTGACTGCTAACCTAAAGGTTGGCAGTTGAAATCTATCCAGCAGCTTTGAGGGAGAAGGACCTGGCAGTCTGCTCCCATAATGACCGCAGCCAATAAAACCCCATGGGGCAGTTCATCTCTGTCACATGGGGTCACTATGAATCGGGATCGACTCAACGGCATCAAACAACAGCCTTGGTACAGAGGTGACCTATAAACTATGAACCACTATCCCAGTAGAAAGAATCCAAAGGCAGAGATGGAGCCCTCAGCCAACTCTGTTCTTACCGAACAAAGGAAGAAACTGTGGGTGGTGTAAGGTTCCAGCAATAAAGAATGAGGGTTGAAAGATGTGGCCATTGAAGAATATTACCTCCAAGTCAACATTATTTTTAAATTGAGCTTGAGGTATGTTGTTAAAATCAGAAATGCCTGGGTGATCTTAAGAAGATTCATCAGCAGCAGACCTAAGGCAATTAATGGTCTTCCAAGGTACAGTTGAGCACACAAGAAAAGGCTATCTGAAAATTATGCTCATTTCTTTATTAAACAATGAGCAGTTGCATAAATCATTGCCAAACCACCACAGGGTTATGGTGAAACCCTCATGGTGAGAATGCAGAAATTGACCCTAAGAACCACACTACATCTTCCTGCCTTCCCAGTCTTCCTCCATGTGACTCATCTTATGTGGAACAGAGATATCTTCCTCCCTCATCTTCCAACTTGGCCATCTCAGAAGATCACTTTTATAGCTCATTCATCTATTCAGAACAGCATAGTGTTTACAAGAATGGGCTCAAGAGCCAGATGACCTTAGCTTTGTGACTTAAGAAAGTTAGTCTCTCTGAGCCTCAGTTTCCCCATATGTAAAATAGCATAATACCTACTTTAGGATTATTGTAACAATCAAAAGAGTTTTTTATATGTGTTAAGTGTTAAGAAAAACACCTGGCATACAGTAACGTGTCACCGTTGTTCAAATCAAATGTAAACTCCAAGTTATGGACTTCAAAGTCCTTCCCCTCCCTTCCATTTACCTTATCTTTTGGTATATTTTATAGTAGTGGTTTTCAAAACAGAAGTCTAAGGAACGGGTACACAGGAGAATCACCTAGCATGCTTCGGCCAAACACCATTTCATGTCCTCTTTCCCGACTATATAAATCAAAATCTCAAGGAAGAAGAATATCTCAGGAGGCAATAACTGGACATGTGTGTTTTGAAAAAGCTCCTCTGGTTAACTTCCGGTTAACAATTACTTAATTCAACTAGCAGAAACCTTGGTGGTGTAGTGGTTAAGTGCTACGGCTACTAACCAAAAGGTTGGCAGTTTGAATCTACCAGGGGCTCCTTGGAAACCCTATGGGGCAGTTCTAGTCTGTCCTAGAGGGTTGCTAGGAGTCGGAATCGACAGCAGTGGGTTTGGTTTTTTGGTTTTATTCAACTGGCAGAAGGCCTGGTGGCTCAGTGATTAAGTTCTTGGCTGCTAACCAAAAGGTTGGCAGTTCAAATCCATCGGCAGCTCTGTGGGAGAAAGATGTGGCAGTCTGCTTCTGTAAAGATTACAGCCTTGGAAACCCTATGGGGCAATTCTGCTCTGTCCTATAGGGACACTATGAGTCAGAATTGACTTGATGGCAACAGGTTTGGGTTTATTCAACTGGCAACCCTAAGACTTTGAACAAATAATTCTTTTTACAAAGAATAGTTTATCCTCTGGTCTTAAGAAACCATGGCACAAGCCTCTTCTGAAATGCTATTAAGCATCATCCCTTTTTCTATGAAGTTATCCAAAATGTAATTCATTTTTTACCAACTATTTTGTTTATCAATTCTCAGGCATTTCTGTTCTGTTAAACTCCCTCTATATACACTATAAACTTTATACACTATAAACTGTTCCTGTGAGTCAGCATGTAAATGAGTGAAATGCACTACCCAGGTGTGAAATGATAAATGTTACATGATCCTCAGTTCCAGTATCAGAGATACAGCAGGGATTGGTAGGGACTGTGGCAAAATGGAGAGCACATGAAACATCTATAGGGGACTATTCAGCTCTGACAATTGCTGGCATGCGGAAAAGCAGGCCCAATATTGCCATAACTTCCTGTTTTTCAAGCAGAACCAGAAATACGTAATACTAAATTAACTTCTGCATTTTTAAAAAATTATTAACAATCAAACCAACTTTTAAAATCCTATTAGGGCAACCAACGTAAATCCAACAGAACATATCTGCTGGATAAATCAGTCTTTGGGCTAGCAATTATAATCTCTGTTTTAAATGTTCTTGGCTCTCTCTAGCAGAGTTTAAGATACTTGAGGGCTCTCTGGACACCTTCAGAACACTCCTCACACTGCAAAATTGTTTAATATATGTGTGTCAAGGTGTCTTGACACAGCTGAACTGCAAGCTCCATGATGTGTGCCTGGCTCAGAGAGGGTGCTCACTAAGTATTTGCTGCCTGTCAAATTGAAGACTAGGTCCTCCTTTTTATCTCCCTTTGTTAACTCAATAAGACCTAGCATTGTGATCATCATATAGTGAGCACTTAGAAGTATAGATGTCTAACTGTCCCACGTGGCTAAGTTCCAAATTGAATATATACATGGGTCAGTAATCAGCAACGTCCACTGGAGATCATAAGACAAACTTCTCAACCATAAAAACAAATGGCAACTAGAGGAATTTGAGCAAATCCTTGGAAAATTAAGGTCAAAGTTATTCTACTTTGGGGTGGACTCTGCTTGGTGTACCAGGAGATCTTGCACAGTCCTGCCTCAGTAAATACAGACTCGCCATTTACCTTATGACAACCGTCCCTTTGTCTGGAAAATCGATGTTTGATAAACTGTCACCAGGACTTCAAGATATCACAGGGCTTAGACTGGTCCTTTCCTATGAGACAACCGATGTAAATCAAAAGGAAGGAAATAAAATCATGAGTTCTTCAAAGCCTTTACATCTTGTCCTATATCTTGAGAATTTTTTTTTTCATTTTTGCTTCTTTACAACATTCTGTTAAGGAGTAGAAAGAGCCTGCCTCTGGGTGCATTGAATGAGTGATGGAGAGTTGTAACTTAATGTCAGTCATCTTGGGTATAAAACAGGGAGTGAGGTCACCCCTTCCCCCAGGAAGCAGAGACCAGGTTGTACACACAAAGCTAAAACTTGGGGTGGGAGGGAGGAAGGATGGAGTAATTTTGACCTTTTGAGACAGCAAGAAAAAGAAACATCACAATTAGAGAACTGACAAAGCAGTCAAGTTTATGCATGATTATTAATACTGAAAAACCCTTTAGATTCATATCCCTCTTAGAGTTCTAATCCACAGGAAAAAAAAAAAACATAATATTTAATTTAGGGCCTGACAAGAAAAGGAAGCAGTTGTCTTCTGATATTTAGTCAGAAATTTTCCTAAAATATTTGCATTTCCTTTGGCTATAGAGACCCACACACATAATATTTCACACTTCTTTAGTAGAACTCATTATGTCACTTAATTTTCACAACAACCCTATAACTCCTAACTAATCCACTTTAGTACAGTTTCTCTGTACGAGTAAAAGAAAAGAACTCTGTTAAACCTGTGTCCCAACATAAACATAGCAGTGTCTACATATAATTCAACGAATCTTATAGAGAAATGAGGTCCTGGTGGCGCAGTAGTTAAAAGAGCTTGGCTGCTAACCAAAAGGTCGGCAGTTCAAATCCATCAGCTGCTCCTTGGAAACCTTATGGGGCAGTTCACCTCTGTCCTATAGGGTTGCTATGAATCAAAATCAACTCAATGGCAACAGGTTTTTGTTTTATAGATGAGGCTTTCTACATTGGTTTTTTACTGCAGAGACTTCCAAGCATAGTATGCTAGATATTGACTTTAGACTATTGATAACAAGGAGAACACAAACCTTTAAAGGAAAGCACATTTTCTGCAATTATGCCTTTTTGCATCCCCTTGAGAATTGTAGGAAGCTCACTGCAAATATTAGGACTTATATTAGTTTTGTATTGCTGCATAAAAAATTACTACAAATGTGGCAGCTTAAAGTAACACAAATTTATTATCTCACAGCTCTGTAGGTCACAAGTTCTGCTGACACAGCTGGATTATCTGCTCAGGTCCCACAAAGCGGAAATCAAGGTGTCAGCAAGGCTTCGTTTCTTTCTGGCAGGGCTTTGAACCGGTAAAAATCCGCTGGCGATTTTGTTAAAATGTAGATTCTGATTCAGTACATCTGGGGTGGAAATGCAAACTCTCAGCAGGGGGTCAAACCTGCATGAACCAGTTTGAAGCCCTGCTTTCTAGAGACTCTGGGGAAGAATCTGCTTCCAAGTTCATTCAGGTTGTTTGCAGAATTCGGTTCTTGGGTTGTAGGACTGAGGTTCCTATCTCCTTACTGGGTGTCAGCTGGGAGCACTTTCAATTTCAAATTTTTTCTTATGTGGCCCCTTCCATCTTCAAAGCCAGCAGCAGTGTGTTGAACCCTTCTTAGGCTTCAAATCTCTCTGACTTCTTCTTTTAAAGGGCCCATGTGATTAGATCAGGCCCACCTGAATGATCTCTGCCCACCTAGATAAGCTTCTGTAAGGTCAAATGATTTGGGCCTATAATTATGACTCTAAAATCCCTTCGGAGCAGCTCCTACATTAGTCTTTGGTTGGATAACCAGGGGATGGAATTTCTTTAGAATTCTGACTCCCATAGGACTGGCTGTTTATTTTCTGAAGCTAAACTTCTTGGCAGTAAGATGCTGCTCTGTAGAACATGGTCACTGTATTTAGCAAGGCTTTTACCAGGATGAACCTTCAGATTCCCTACTGGGGATACTTGCTGTGGCAAAGTCAGAGACTGCCCATGCCACCCTTCTAGTCCCTTGTGGTATTTCCCTATCTCCAAAGGTGGCCTAGAAAAGAGGTTCTAAAAGACTGGTGGATTGGTTGTGCCTGAGAGCCCAAACAAGTGTTCTAGGGAGTGGACAGCAAGGAGCAGCAGGAGTAGGAGCCTCATCCCTGCTCCCCGTCACTACCTCCACATTCTTCTGTATACCTCAGGACTACTTTCTTCTTCCCTGCCAGTTAATGCCTCTAACCAGGGTTTCTGCCTTTCCTTTCCATCTCTTCCCAGTTCTCCCCCAATATTTTTTGCCCCTGAAATAAGCACCCAGCTCTCTGGTTACTGTACAACATTACAAAAATACATAGGGAAGAAAAACATCATCTTCCTACAGACCCTTCTGCACTCTTCCTCTTCTTGTAGATTCTGTGCACATCGGTAATGACAGTGGACCTGTAGGTTGTTGAGAAGCAAAGATTAATTTACACATCAAAGGAAAACCAGGCTCCAGGTATCCTGTATCCTCGTAGTTAGATCAGGGGCACATAAAATAAGAACTGGGCCTGGGGAAAGAAATGAAAGGGGCTGAGAAAGCTAGTACATGGAGTGGGGAATTTGCAGGTAACGAGGGGAACTGGGAAGCAGCAATTTCCTTCCTTCTCCACCATTACTTTTTTTCCATATCGGAACAGCCATGCAGAGAGAAATGGGAACTAGGAAAGCAAACAGGAGCTTTGTTTTCAGGCTGTATTAGGCCCCACAACTAGTATTCCTACAAGGAAATAGGCTAGTATTTATTCACCCCTTACCCTTAGGTACTTAGGAACTTGTTTATATTTAAAGGACACACCAGCATAGGGGATTGCTGTATCAATCTGACCTCATTCAACCCAAGTCCACTCAATGTTCAAAGCAGTATCTGATAGGCTCTGCTTTGATGAATAGATCATGTTTTTTGAGGACTTCTATGTCATTTTTATTTTTAACTTACACATTTTCTTTTTCAGCTGGGTTCCTAGTGCTTGGGTAGTAACTTAAATGTCCTAACCACAAATATGATAGGGGAAAAAGAGTGAAAGTCTGAGCTATGGACGCCACATCCTGAGAGGACTGACAATCCCACCAGACACCCAGGGAGGTTTTCCATATACCATACTTTCTGAGATTTAGTCCCTGCCCGGTAAGTCTGATGTAATAATACTAGAGCTCCAAAATTATTCTACCATCCCTTCATTTCTGAAGGACCAAAAAAGATGGTGGCAGAAGATCCCGGCAAAATGGCACTCTAGACAGAAGCACCACGCCACCACTCCACAGCAAAGATCCAAAAAACTAAGACGAACAGAGAATACAACAATCCTAAAACCCTAAAACGTCAAATGAAGAGATAAAGAACTCAGCCAAGCACCAAATGGAGTGAGAAAAAAGACAGAAAACAGAGAGCAAGGAGAGATTCACGCAGAGGTCCCCTACCAGCTAACGCAGCGCGGATCCACCATCTTGGACTACTATCAGAGACCAGCAAACAGGGAAACGAGAAAGCAGCCTCACAGAGCGTCCAGCAGGAGACAAAACAACCAGTAATTTGCGGTGTGCGCTTTCGCACCCCCCACCCCTCTTCCCCCCGGCTCGGCCTCCTCTGCTTCCCGTGGCCACGGTCTCTTGACGGGAAAGCGCCGGCTGCTTGGATTCCACACACCCAAGCGGGTGGCTGTCTGGGTGTAATTTGTCGGCTGCTAGTGTTGCTTTTTTTCTGCTTCTTTTGATTTCTCACTTGCCTCTCGCCACCTCCCCCTCCTTTCAGTCGAGTGCCTGGCTCCATGCGCCACCTTTGCTTCTTCCTGAGGGGCTGCAGAGCACCGGGAATTTGTGATATACGCTTTCCCACTCTCTACACTTCTTCACCCACACTCGGCTTCCTCTGCTTCCCGCGGACACAGTCTCTTCTCCAGAAACACCAGCCCGTACTAGCTGGCTCTCTAAGTGCCATTTGTTGGCTGCTGGTGTTGCTTTTTTTTTTTTTTTCCCCCTGCTTCTTTTGATTTCTTGCTTGCCTCTCGCACCTCTCCCTCCTTTCGCTCGAGTGCCTGGCTCCGTGAGCCATCTTTGCTTCTTCCTCAGGGGCTGCGGAGCTCCATTAGAGTGTGGAGCTGTTTCCCGGTCTGGGCTACCACGCTGGTAGGATCCCAGGGCTTTTGTTCGTTTGTTCGTTTTGAATTGTTTCTCTATGTTCTTTTCCTTTTCTTGAGTTGGGAGCCCCTTTTGGCCAGGCAGAGCTGCGTGAAAGGAACTCCCCTTCAGCTTCCACAGATGCACAGAGGGATCCCTGAGCACATTTCCTTTTCCGTTGTTTTTTTTTTTTTCTGTTTTTTTGGGGGGCCTTTCTTGTTCTTTTTTTATTTTTGTTTTGTTTTCTTTTCCCTCTTTTTCCCTTTTTGTCTTTCTTCATTGCTCAGTCTCTCGTCTCTCTATATCTTCCTTCTCTTTCTGATCCCTGAATACCAGGCGTTGTATACCTCTACGCCTTCTAGCCAGGCTGTACTGCAACACCTGAGAGCACTTCCCCAGACCTCACAGCTGCATCGGTGGGATCGCTGGGAACTTTACGGTTCTTTAACATCTCTCATTTTTATTTATTCATTCTTTTCTTTTCTTCCTCTTCCCCTTTCTGTTTCCATTTCACAGTCTATCATCTCTCCATTCCAACGGCAAGCTCCCCTAGCATTCTTTTTTGTTTGTTTCTATGTTTTTGGCTCCTGTTCCTCTCTCCTCTCCCATATCCATCTCAGCTACACACATAACAATGTCCCCGCTGCATCCTGCCTACATGCACCATGCACTTGACATCACACCACCAAGCAGCACAGGCAGAGCCTACTGGAACCTGCCCTGCACTGCTTACGGACCTGCCCTGGTGGCTGTAGTAAGTGCCACAAACAACCCATCCCAGTAACTCCTCTTCAGCTAGACCTGCACTGCTGTACCATATCTGAGTGACTGACCCTGCCAGTTGGAGATGGAGGTGAAAAGTATTGAGCGCACAGATGAGCAAACAACAAAGAATACACAGTCCATCTGCTCAGACGTAGTCAAATTTTTTTTTTAAAAAAGGGACAAAACAAACAAATCTATAATCAATAAATGAGAAAAATAACTACTGAATACCCAAAAACAGCAGACAATATCAAAACATTTACAAAAATAGGACAGGATGGTTCCAGCAGGCATCCAAAATAAAACACCAGATGACTCTCCTGTGGACAAAAATACACTAGAAGTACCTGATAGGGAATTCAGATCTCTAATACTCGGAATTCTCCAAGAACTGAGGCAAAAAGCTGACAAACATAACGAAAAAATAGACAAATTCATGGAAAATACAGACAAAAAATTCGAAGAACTCAGGAAGATGGTACAGGAACAAAATGCCAAAATAAATTCACAACTTGAAATTATACAGAAACAACAATTAGAAATCCAAAAGATAAACAACGAGATTTCAGAAAAGGATGATGTCATAGAAGGGCTGAGAAGCAGATTTGAAATGGTGGGAGACAGGATCAGTGGAATTGAAGACAAACACTTGGATACAACTCTGTTTCAGGAAAACTCAGAAAAAAGAACAAAGAAAAATGAAGAGACCCTGAGAGTTATGTGGGACACAATCAAAAGCAAAAATCTGTGAGTGCTTGGAATTCCAGAACAGGAGGAGAAAACAGAAAACCCAGAGAGGATCATTGAGGAACTGCTAACAGAAAATTTCCCTAATATCATGAAAAATGAAAAGCTGGCCATCCAAGACGCTCAAC
This sequence comes from Dugong dugon, assembly GCA_030035585.1. Taxonomy (NCBI): domain Eukaryota; kingdom Metazoa; phylum Chordata; class Mammalia; order Sirenia; family Dugongidae; genus Dugong; species Dugong dugon. The sequence goes on along the minus strand of CM057475.1, from coordinate 32,769,081 downwards.
GAACCCCATATAGAAGAGACCCCAAAAGAATAGGCATATCATATTCACACTCGTCAAAACCAAAGACAAACAAAGAATCCTGAGAGCAGCTTGTGAAAAACAAGAAGTCACATACAGAGGAGAAACAGTAAGACTAAGCTCAGATTATTCGGCAGAAACCACGCAGGCAAGAAGGCAATGGGATGACATATATAAAATCTTGAAAGGAAAAAATTGCCAACCAAGAATAATATTTCCTGCAAAACTCTCATTCAAATTTGATGGTGAAATTAGGTCATTTCCAGATAAACAGAAATTAAGGGAATATGTAAAACTCAAACCAAACTTACAAGAATTATTAAAGGGAGTTCTTCGAGCTGAGGACAAACAGCTTCAGCTACAGGCAGAATCTAGATGCAGGATCATACCAGCCAGATACCAATCTTGGAAATGAACTCTCAAGGACTATCCACAACCAAAAGAAATGCAACACGGAATCAGAGCAGTTAATCAGTAAATGACAACAACATCAAAACAATAAAAGAGGGAATAAACGGCATAAGCAGATACCCTTCTAATGGAGAGGAAGGCAAGGCGATACCAAGTAATGGTAGACTGCTTCAAACTTAGAAAGATAAGGGTAAAATTCATGGTAACCACAAAGAAAGTTAACAAACATAAAAAAAAGAGGAAAAATATAAAGTCTCAGCAAAAACAAAACCTACAAAAACAAAAGAAATGAAAAAAAAATCCACAACAAAATTAACTCAGCACAAGAGAGTAAGAAGAACAAAGAAAACTTCAGCACCACAAAAAAAAAGCACTACAAAATGACAGCAACAAACTCACATCTATCAATAATTACACTGAATGTAAATGGACTCAGTGCACCCATAAAGAGACGGAGAGTGACAGAATGGATAAGAAAACAGGATCCATCAATATGCTGTCTACAAGAGACACACTTAGAAACAAAGATGTGAATTTATTAAAAGTCAAAGGTTGGAAAAATATATATAAGGCTAACAACTACCAAAAAGAGCAGGAGTGGCAATTCTAATCTCAGATAAAATAGACTTTAAAACAAAATCTACCATAAAAGACAAAGAAGGAAACTAGATAATGATTAAGGGGATGATCCATCATGAAGACATAACCATAATAAACATCTACGCACCCAATAACAGGGCTCCAAAATACATAAAATGAACTCTAACAGCACTGAAAAGAGACATTGACAGTTCCACAATAATAGTAGAAGACTTCAACACACCACTCTCAGTAAAGGACAGAACAACTAAGAAGAAACTCAGCAAAGATACAAAAGACCTAAAGGGCACAATCAGCCAACTTGACCTCATAGATATATATAGAACACTCCATCCAACCGCTGCAAAGTACACATTCTTTTCCAATGCACATGGAACGTTCTCCAGAATAGACCACATCTTAGGCCACAGAGCAATCCTCAACAAGATCCAAAACGTTGAGATAATTCAAAGTATCTTCTCTGACCACAATGCCATCAAGGTAGAAATTAACAACAGAAAGAGCAAGGAAAAAAAATCAACTACATGGAAACTGAATAATACCCTGCTTACACATCACTGGGTAATAGAAGAAATCAGAGATGGAATCAAAAAATTCCTAGAATCAAATGAGAATGAAAACACATCATGCAAAAACCTTTGGGATACAGCAAAGGCAGTTCTCAGAGGACAATTTATAGCAATAGATGCACATATCAAAAAAGAAGATAGGGACAAAATCAAAACATTAACTTCACAACTCAAACAAATAGAAAGAGACAGCAAAAAAAGCCCACAACCACCAGAAGAAAGGAAATACTAAAGATCAGAGCAGAAACCAATGAAATAGAGAACAGAAAAACAATAGAAAGAATCAACAAAACCAAAAGTTGGTTCTTTGAAAGAATCAACAAAATCAACAAACCACTGGCCAGACTGACAAAAGAAAAACAGGAGAGGACACAAATAACCCAAATAAGAAATGAAAGGGGGGACATTACAACAGACCCCACCAAAATAAAAAGGATTATAACAGAATATTATGAAAAACTACACTCCAACAAATTTGAAAACCTAGAGGAAATGGATAAATTTCTAGAAACACACAGCCTACCCAAACTACAACAAAGTGATGTTGAAAATCTGAACAGACCCATAACAAGAGAAGAGATTGAAAAGGTAAAAAAAAAAAACTCCCAACAAAAAAAGCCCTGGACCAGATGGTTTCACTGGAGAATTTTACAAAACATTTACAGAAGAGCTTGTACCAGTACTACTCAAGCTATTTCAGAGCAGAGGAGAGGAAGCAACACTTCCAAATTCATTCTATGAAGCCAGCATAACAATGACACCAAAACCAGGCAAAGACATCACAAAAAAGAAAATTACAGACCAATATCTCTCATGAATATAGATGCAAAAATTCTCAACAAAATTCTAGCCAATAGAATTCAGCATCATATCATAAAAATAATACATCATGACCAAGTAGGATTCATACCAGATATGCAAGGCTGTTTCAACATTAGAAAATTAATCAACCAAATCCACCACATAAATAAAAGGAAAGAAAAGAATCACATGATCATCTCAATTGACGCACAAAAGGCATTTGACAAAGCCCAACACCCATTCCTGATAAAAACTCTCAATCAAATAGGTATAGAAGGGAAATTTCTCAACATAATAAACGGCATCTATGCAAAACCAATGGCCAACATCGTTCTTAATGGAGAGAGGCTGAAAACATTCCCCTTGAAAACAGGAACAAGACAAGGATGCCCTTTATCACCACTCCTATTTAACATTGCGCTGGAAGTTCTAGCTAGAGCAATAAGGCAAGAAAAAGAAATAAAGGGCATCCAAATTGGTAATGAAGAAGATAAACTGTCCCTGTTCACAGATGATATGATATTATACGTAGAAAACCCTAAAGACTCCATGAGAAATCTACTGGAACTAATAGAAAGATTCAGCAGAGTAGCAGGATACAAGATAAACATTCAAAAATCAGTTGGATTCCTATACACCAATAAGGAGAATGATGAAAAGGAAATCAGGAAAACAATACCATTTTCAATAGCCCCTAAAAAGATTAAATACTTAGGAATAAATCTGACCAGGGATGTAAAAGACCTATACAAAGAAAACTACAAAACACTACTGCATGAAACCCAAAGGGATCTACATAAATGGAAAAACATACCATCCTCATGGATAGGCAGACTCAACATTGTGAAAATGTCAATTCTACCCAAAGCAATTTACAAATACAACACAATCCTGATCCAAACACCAACAACATTCTTCAAAGAGATGGAAAAACTAATCATTCACTTTATATGGAAAGGGAAGAAGCCCCGAATAAGTAAAGCACTACTGAAGAAGAAGAATAATGTTGGAGGACTCACACTACCTGACTTCAGAAACTACTATACAGCTACAGTAGTCAAAACAGCCTGGTACTGGTACAACGACAGATACATTGACCAATGGAACAGAATTGTGAACCCGGATGTAAATCCATCCACCTACAGTCACCTGATCTTTGACAAGGGCCCAAAGTCCATCAAATGGGGAAAAGACAGTCTTTTTAACAAATGGTGCTGGCAAAACTGGATATCCATCTGCAAAAAAAATGAAACAGGACCCATACCTCACACCGTATACAAAAACTACTTCAAAATGGATCAAAGACCTGAATATAAAGCCTGAAAAAAAATAGGACCAACACTTCAGGCCTTAATACATGGCATTAACAGGATACAAACCATAACCATCAATGCACAAACCACAATAGATAAGCTAGATAACTGGGATCTTCTAAAAATCAAACATCTACACTCTTCAAGACTTCACCAAAAGAGTAAAAAGAGAACCTACAGACTGGGAAAACATTTTTGGACAGTACAAGTCAGACAAAGGTCTAATCTCCATAAGCTACAAGAAAATCCAACACCTCTACAGCAAAAAGACAAATAATCCTATTAAAAAATGGGCAAAGGAAACGAACAGACCCTTCACCAAAGAAGACATTCAAATGGCCAACAGACACATGAAGAAATGCATGCAATCACTAGCCATTAGGGAAATGCACATTAAAACCACAATGAGATACCATCTTACCCCGACATTACTGGCATGAATCAAAAACACTGGAAATAACAAATGTTGGAGGGGCTGCGGGGAGATGGCAACTCTTATGCACTGCTGGTAGGAATGCAAAATGATACAACCATTTTGGAAAATGATATGGCGCTTCCTCAGAAAGCTAGAAATAGACATACCTTTCGATCCAGCAATCCCACTCCTAGGAATATATCCTAGAGAAATAAGAGTCGTCACTCAAATAGACATATGCACACCTATGTTCATGGCAGCATTGTTCACAATAGCAAAACGATGGAAACAACCTAGATGCCCATCAACAGATGAATGGATAAACAAACTATGGTACGTACACACAATGGAGTACTATGCAATGAGAAAAAACAACAATGAATCTGTGAAGCATCTCATAACATGGATGAAACTGGAGGACATTATGCTGAGTGAAATAAGTCAATCACAAAAGGACAAATATTGTATGAGACCTCTATTGTAAAAACCCATGAAAAAGTTCACACACAAAATGTAACAGTCTTTGTTGCTTACCAGGGATGGGAGGGGTGGGGGGGAAATACTAAATAGGCAACAGGTAAGTGGTATCTTGGGTGAAGGGTGAGACAGTACACAATACAGGAGAAACTAGCACAACCTGTACAAGGAAAGGTCATGGAAGCCCCATAGACACATCCAAACTCCCTGAGGGACTGAATTGCTGGGCAGAGGGCTGTGGGGACCATGGTCTCGGGGAACATTTAGCTCAATTGGCATGACACAGCTTATAAAGACAATGCTCTACATTCTATCTTGGTGAGTAGTGTCTGGGGTCTTAAAAGCCTGTGAGCGGCCATCTAAGATATTCCACTTGTTTCATCCCTTTGGGAGCAAGGGAGAATGAAGAGAACAGGATACAACGAAAACATTAGTCTGAAGGACTAACTGTCCACAACTACCAAGGCCTCCATAGGACTGAGTCCAGTACAGCTAGATGGTGCCCGGCTACCACCACTGACTGCTCTGACAGGATCACAACAGAGGGTTCTGGACAGAGCTGGTGAAGGATGTAGAGCATATTTCTAACTCACAAAAAAAGACCAGATTTACTGGCCTAAAGGAGACTGGAGAAACACCAAGAGGATGGCCCCCAGACAACCTTTTAGCTCAGTGGTGAAGTTACCTCCGAGGTTCACTGTTCAGCCTGGGAGTGGACAGCCCCATAAAACCAAATGAGACTAACGAGGTACAGGAGTCCAGTGACAAGGGCCAGAAGGCAGAAGGGAACAAGGAAGCTGGTGATAGGGAACCCAAGGTTGAGTAAGGATATTGTTGATGTGTTGTGAGATTGTTAACCATTGTCATAGGGCAACACCTGTAGTAACTGTTAAATGAGAAACTATTTTGTTCTGTAAGCCTTCATGTTAAGTGAGAATAACATCACAATTGGAAGAGCGTAGTGAGTGTCACTGAACTGTGTATGTAGAAATTGTTTTTGAAACGGTGTATCTTTGGCTATGTGTATTTTCACCAAAAAAAAAAAAAAGGTTGAGAAGTTAGAGGGTTAATACATTGTGGGGTTGTTAAACAATGTCATAAAACAACATGCATACTACTGTTTCATGAGAAACTATTTGTTCTGTAAGCCTTCACCTGAAGTACAATAAAATATATTAAAAAAAAAAAAAAAAAAAAAAAAGGTCCTCCAAGGCTAAGGGAGAGTGTTGACATGTCGTGGGATTGTTAACCAATGTCATAAAACAATATATGTACTGACTGTTTAATGAGAAACTATATGTTCTGTAAACCTTCACCTAAAGTACAATAAAAAATTTTTTAAAGAAAAAAAAAAAAAAAGATGGTGGCAGCCTTGGCTCCCTGGGCATGTTACCGCATCCTAAAATCCTACACCAGGTTTTTGCTTCCCAAAAAGACTTAACTCAGCAGTAGAAAAGTTCATTTGTTCTGCCTCTTTAACTGACACACAAGAAACCATAAGGAAAAATCAGACTAGACTTGGAAATCTAAAAGACAAGTTGCTTTATCAGGTACACAACAGACAATGGCAGGAAGTGAACCCACCAATTCTTGGTTTATCTTCACCAAGATGAATTAATTACAGTTGGGGACTGTGATGGTTAAGATTGTGTGTCAACTTGGCTGGGCCATGATTCTCAGTGTTTTCGCAGTATATAATGTGACCACTTCCCTGTTGAGATTTGATACATGATTACTCCCAGGATGGGATTTGCTGTGGTACCAGGGACGGCAGGGCCTGTGGTGGCTCACTGCACCGCCCCCCCGCCCCCCGCCCCCCGGCCTTCATCTCTCCACCTTCCGCCACCTCGCTCTTTCGGCTCACCAGAGCTTTTGTTTTTTCTAGATCCTGTTCATCCCATCTCCAGTTCTTGCGACCTCAGCTAGCAACTCACCTGCGATCTTGCCTGCCAATCTTGAGATTCATGGATCTTCACAGTCTGCAACAGCCCTGCTCTCCAGCACGCAGATCTTGGGTTTACCAGCCCCTGCAGCTATGTGAATCAGAAGAATCCTCTTCCTGTCCCACTGACTTGGGACGTTACAGCCTCTAAAAACTGTGAGAGCCACTTCCTTGATATAAATCTCTCCCTCTCCCTCTCTATATGTATGCTTTACTGGTTTTGCTTCTCTAGAGAATCCAGCCTAAGACAGGGACTAATTTCTAATTGGCTTATTTATACCTACGCCTTTTTATGAAAAGGGAGGGATCACTTTTGTTTGTGAGAAAGTGAAAATTAGCCCCAGCACCTGAAAGCTAGGCTTTAATATTCCCAAGTGAACATAAACAGCTTTCACAAAATATAAACAATAATTGAACAAGACTACTCTGTGAGACAGTGCAACAAGACAGAGGTAAGAACACTCTGCGACTATGTCTTGAACAGGGACAAGGACACTCTGCAATCGCAATCACAAAAATATCTAAACATCCCTTTCTTCTGGCTTACATGAGTGATCACTGTTTACCAATGAACACTAGCCTCACTTTAATACTTCTGCCTCTAGATAAAAAAAAAAAAAAAATTTTAATAATATTCTATTGTGTTTTTGGTGAAAGTTTACACAGCAAATTAGGTTCCCATTTGACAATTTCTATGCAAACTGTTCAGTGACATTAGTTACATTTTCCATAATGTGTCAAAGTTCTCTTTAATTGCATTCTGGTTGTTCCATTTCCAGTACTCTAGCTTCCCTGTCCCCTTATTTTCTCATCTTTGCTTTAGATCTCATAGATTTTTAGGTCTCACAGATTTTTTTTCTTAAAAGGCACACCATACTCACAGGTAATGTCCTTATTTTGCATGCCAATCTATTATTTTGCTAACAGGTGACCTCAGGGGATATTTTTGGTTCTGGGTTTAAAGAGTATATCAGGATGATAGTCTGAGGGAGTCCTCTAGTCAACTGGTCCAGTAAGTCTGGACTTTTCGAGAATTTGAGTTCTGTTCTATGTTTTTCTTGCATTCTATCAGAGTCCATCATTGTGGCTCTGATCAGAATGATCAGTAGTGGCAGCCAGGCTCCATAGAATTCTTCTGGTCTCAGGGTAGATGAGGCTGTGGTTTGTGTAGGCTATGAGCCCTGTAGACTAGTTTCTTCTCTGAGACTTTGGTTTCCTTCTTCCTCTTTTGCTCCTGATGAACAGAGACCAGTAGTTGTATCTTAGATGGCAGCTCTCAAGCTTTAAGATACCAGATGCTATTCACCTCACTAGGATGCAGAACATGAACTTTATGAACTATATTATGCCAACTGACTAAGATGCCCCATGAGACTAAGGTCCTAAACCTTCAGACCCAGAAAACCAATCTCACAAGATGTTTGCTTATGTCTGAGATATATCTGTAATTGTGTCCTCTATTGACATAGATGTGAGAACACACATATCTGTACATACATGTACATTTAAGATACTTCTATCTGTACACATGTATGTATACACTTGTACCTGGCCATACACATATGACTATACACATACATATGTGACCATACACTTGTTTTTTGCTTATTATTGGTGTTGTTGCCAAATTATATACATCATATTCTTTAGCATAAACATCCTTTCTCTTGAGCACTTCTTAGTGGCATCATTTACTGTGGTCAAGCTGTACTCATTACACCCACATTCGGTATTACTTTTCCCATCACCAAAAATAACAAGTATTTACAATCTAGAGCATGAGCTCTACATAAAATTTATAAAACACCCTCTTACTTCATGAAAGTAGCCAATCCAGAACTGAACAGCACTTCTTAAACCCTCCTTGAAATGACCCAGCACAAGCCCAAATCCTGTAAGTCCCTCCCAACTCCTTCTTACCAAAATGCCCAACAGTTCCTCTCATGTGCCTCTCCCTTGCTACAGTAAGCAAAATAAACCTAATTTTTATTGATGACAGGTATGGCCCTGGTGGTCTTTGGCTGATGGGCTTCTTACAATTATCTGAACAGTAGTAACTTAAAGCCCTACATCCAAAGCATTTACTCTCCTAACAAGAACTTATTATGACAATGGTTTTTAGAAAATTCCTCATGTGTAAACAACAGAGACAGCCAGGATTGTATCAAGCTAGAGATCATATGCCTATCTCATGACCAAATTTTTTTAAACATCCTATGGGCCAAACAAAACACAACAATAGCTGAATATGGCCAATGGTATTCCATTAGTTTTTGACCCTTAGTTCATAAAAACAACAGACTAATACATCAAAAATCAGCACTCTCACTGAAAGTCCAAAAAAAATTTATAATTAATATAAAAATTCTATAGAAGGTTGACCTGATCTGTAGGAATATTTATTTATTGTTCTTTATAAATTGTAAGTCCAGCATAAAATTTTCCTACTTTGAAATGAACCTATCATATTTCAACTATCAAAAAAACTGCATCCAGAATCAAGTTTAAAAAAAAGAAAATCCAAGAAGACACATTAAATAAAAAACTAAAAACAATCAGTAGATTGTTTGAATTGAAAGGGGCCTGGGGAATTTTTAATCCAATCCATTTATTTTATTCATGGAAAGAATGAAAGCTAGAGAGGTTAATTGACTTGTCCAATATCCGACAGGTAGTTATTAGCAGAACCACTGAGGGGCTTTCCATCTGCAAGCATCTGTGAAAGAGTAACAGGTCATTCATCTGATAAATTGAGGACAGAGGAACCCGACAATTCCCCATCTCTATCTGGACCCTAACATAGAAAATTTTCATTGAACTGGGTTTTCAGGAAAAAGTGTCTTCCTAAGTTTTTTTTTAAAAAAAGACCAGTCTCAGGGCCAGTGTGCTTGACAGGCTGGTTGTGAAATGGTCAGAGATTTCAATACCCCTCAAATAACACTCAAGGTCAACCTTGAGCAACCAAGAAGGATCCTAGAAAATATATCAAACAGAGCTATGCCAGATTATTACAACAAGCTTTCAGAAATAAAAGACAATCTAAATAGCCTTGAAGTGTGAAGTCATTCCTTAGAGCTCCCAGTATGTTTATTGTAGTTTGTGACCCAAAACGTATATACACTTTCTAAATGCAGATGCTGCATATGGCTGCTGCAGGAAATCAGAAGTTTGCTTCACCTTCCTGGAAATGTTTGCTTCTCCTGTCACCCTTCCCAATGTGACAGAATTCAGATGGAGGAGATACTGTGAGCACAGAAAATATCTAAAAATTACGGGAAACAGATGTGTGTTAAATTTCAGTTCCAAGTTGTTTAATGTTCCCTTTTGCCCACATGAGTGAACTAGCACCAAAAAAAAAAAAAAAAAAAAAACCCCACAGTGTTCCTTTGGCATAGCTTTTTCAAACTGCTAGGATGTTCCAAATGCTAATTAAATCTCTGTTAGGGGCCTAACCTTCAGTAATGAGGTGCTTATTAAACTCCTTTGGTTTCAGCCTCTGACCGTGTTAGGACTAGATAAAAATCTTACTTAAATGCTAATAAGAAACCATTTTACTTGAGAACTTTGATGTTACACAGTGCACTGTGGATTGGAGATTCTCACTTAATATATAATTAATAGCCTGGGTTTGTTTATTTTTTTCACATTCCCCTCAAAAAAAAAGAAATAGAAAACTTCTTTACTTTCTTTAATATAATTTCCTGCCTCAATTTTAAACAGACATGACTCATTTTATGACATCTAGTAGGGGTATTAGCTTGTTTTCTGTTTTGGTTTTTTTTTTTAATTGCACAATTAAACAACCAGTTGCCATGGAGACAGTTCCAACTTATGGCGACCCCTGTGTGTGTCTGAGTAGAACAGTGTTCTAGAGGGTTTTCAATGGCTGGTTTTTTTCAGAAGTAGATCACCAGGCCTTTCTTCCGATGTGCCTCTGAGTGGACTCAGGCTTCCAACCTTCCAGCTAGCAGCTGAGTCCATTAACCATTTGCACCACCCTCCCCCCCCAAAAAAAAAAACCGTTGCTGTAGAGTCAGTTTCGACTCATGGTGACCGCATGTGTTACAAGTAGAACTGCTCCATAAGGTTTTCTTAGCTATAATCTTTAAGGAAGCAGATCACCAGGCTTTTCTTCTGTGGTGCCACTAGGTGGGTTCAAACTACCAACCCTTAGGTTAGTAGTTGAGTGCAAACATTTTGTGCCAACCCGGGACCATGACACAATTACACAGACACAAGTACAACTTAAGAATTTAAGGTCTGAGCTGAGTGATCAAAAGACTTTTTTTGTTTTTTTTTAATGCTGAGCCTGGAAAAGATCAGGATCAAATGGCCAGGTTTAATAAATAATATCGAAATTTGTCAAAGGCAACAATTACATCATAAAGTTGTTGACATAGTATTTCTTTTACTGAGTTCTGAAAACCACCTACATTAAAATCAAAGGGGCTTCCTATTTTTTCAGATACAGATTCCTGGACTCCACCCTGTTGTTTTCAGGAGCCGTCCAGTCAGCTCCAACTCATAGTGACTTTATATACAACAGAACAGAACGTTCTCCAGCCTTGTGCCATTCTCACAATTATTGCTATGTTTGGGCCCACTGTTGCAGCCACTGTGTCAATCCATCTCATTGAGGGTCTCTCTCTTTCACTACTTTACCAAGCATGGTGTTTCTCCACCCACTGGTCCCTCCTGATGACATGTCCAAAGTAAGCCGGCCTACATCTCGCCATTATCGCTTCTAAGGAGCATTCTGGTTATACTTCCTCCAAGACAGATTTGTTCGTTCTTCTGACAGTCCATGGTATGTATATTCAATATTCTTCACCAACACCACAATTAGAACGTGTCAATTCTTCTTCAGTCTCCCTTCTTCACTGTCCAGCTTTCACAGACATATGAGGAAACTGAAAATACCATGGCTTGAATCAAGTGCACTTTAGTCATCAAAGTAACATCTTTGTTTTTTAACACTTTAAAGGGGCCATTTGCAGCAGATTTGCCCAACGCAAAATATTGTTTGATCTCTTAACCGCTACTTCCATAGGCATCGATAGTCGAGCCACAAAGAATGAAATCCTTAACAACTTCAATTTCTTCACCATTTATCATGATCTTGCTTATTGGTCTAGTTGTAAGGATTTTTGTTTTCTTTGTGTTCAGGTGTAATCCAAACTGAAGGCTGTAGTCTTTTGCTTTCATCAGTAAGTGCTTCAGGTCCTCTTCACTTTCAGCAAGCAAGGCTGTGTCATCTGCATATCTCAGGTTGTTAATAAGTCTTATTCCAATCCTGATATTGTGTTCTTCTTTATATAGTCCAGCTTCTTGGAATTTTTGTTCATGATATAGATTGAATAAGGTGTAAAAAAAAAAAAAAAAAAACCCTGCTGCACACCTTTTTCAATTATCACGCAGTATCCCCTTATTCTATTCAAACAAATGCCTCTTGATCCACATACAGGTTCCACAAGCACAATTAAGTGTTCTGGAATTTCCATTCTTCACAGTGTTATCCATAATTTGTTATGATGCACACCGTTAAATGGCTTTGTGTAGTGGATAAAACAGATAAACATCTTTCTGGTATTCTCTACTTTCAGCCAAGATCCATCTGACATTAGCAATTATATCCTTCATTCCGCAAGGTGGGCCTCACCCTAGATTTATTAAATCTCTTTCCCTGGAAACTACATTTTAATAAATTATATAGCTGACATATTATAAAGTTTTTGAAAACCACCACTCTAGAGGGACATACAGCATTATTTTCCTACCTCCTCAAGTAAATTTAACTTTTCAGTAAGGGTTTGCCTTAGGGTAGAAAATTTATTTTATTACAATAATAAGCAGCCAGGGACTGGTCTACCAGACTACTATGCACAAAATAATTTAATAAGTATTATTAATAAATGTAGTTCTGTCTTAGGCTGTGTTCTCTAGAGAAGCAAAACCAGTGAAGCATGTGTGCGTGTATATATACATACACGTGTGTATATATATATATATATATATATATATATATATATATATATATATATATATATATATGCACATATGCATATATATTAGAGACAGAGAGAGATTTATCTCAAGGAAATGGCTCACACGACTGTAGAGTCTGGCAAGTCCCAAGCCCATGGGTCAGGCATCAGGCTGGAGGCTTCTCCTGACTCATGTAACTGCAGGAGCTGACAAACCCAAGATCAGAAGGTCAGATGGCAATCCTCTGGCTCATGGGCTGCAGAGGCTGATGAATCCAAGATCAGCAGGTAAGATGGCAGGCTGCTGGCTCACAGGCTATGGAGGCCAATGAATCCCAAGATTGGCAGGCAATACGGCAGGCACTGGCTCAAGTCCCAAGAACTGGAGGTCAGATGATGATGAGCTGGATGCAGGACCCAGAGTAAACCAGTGAACTTTGCCAGAATGTACATATATATATAATGCAGGCCACACCCTCCCCTGAGGAAACTCTCCTTACAACTGATTGGCTGATCACACCAGATCACATCATGGAGGATGACTGCACCATTACATAACTTCCAAACCACTGAGAATCATGGCCCACCCAAGCTGACACACTACCTTAACCATCATAAGTTCCAGTAAGATCTTCATCCATCTGATGCATCAACTTTTCCATTTCTTTTTTAGCAATCAAAGTATAGAGGGAAAAAGAAGAAGATATCACTTTATTCGTATATTAACAAAACCAAACTTACAGCCCTCCTAAAGAGTTTCTAAGATGACTTTAGAAGAATAGGCTCTACCACATAGAATTTAATTAAGTGGGTTTGGGTAATTGTGCAAATGATTTTTCCTGAATGATTATATAAGATAAAGGCTTATCAGTAGAGAATGAGGAAGTCAGTGGTAGAATAGAAGGGAGAGGAGCAAAGATTTGGCAAACTACCTTCCTTCTAGAATCCGGCAGAACTCAAATTAAAATTCAATTGCAGTTGTGAATGGCATGCTTTATTAATGTGCTTCCGGTAAATGTTTGCTCTTGACAATCCTAACATAATTTACTGAGAGGGAAGCCCTTACATAAAAAAATGGCGTGTTTCACAAAGGTCTGATTTTTATTCTCAATGAATCATTCTCTGCTACCTCCCCTGGCCTGGAAAACATGTCTTTTATTACTTCTAAAAAGGGGAAATCTTTCAAAATAAATATCTCTAAAACAATTATAGTAACTGAATCATTAGGAACTCTTAGCTTGTTTTTTCAGAAGAAGATAGTTAACAAAACTAACTTTACATTTATGCCAAGAAGTAATGAAATAAACAAGTTACATTAATGTTATAATGTGATTTTAATAGTCAGGAAGAATGTATTAGAAAACACCTGCCTTATCACCTTTAGCCCCCACATAACAAGTCATTACTTACGGTCATTAAAAGCACGTAAGTACATCATGCAAAATTAGATTAATTTATTAACTTAAAGTATAGCCATTCATTTTATTGATTTTTATCAATAAGTTAAATATTGGAAGCCTTATTCCTACTCAGTCTAAAACAGTTTTAAACTGGGAAGGAACACATGGCTAAGGAGTGGCTGATCTAAATCGATACTTCTTGACTTAACAGAACTGTGAATTAAAGGCAGAAGGCTTTTATGATAGGAAAGTCCTTATGTAGGAAAATTTGCTTCTTTCATTGATTCATCTTTTTTCCTGTAGTGAATTTAGAGTGGAGGCAGAAAAGTAGAAATACTATTGTTATGTCATTGCCAGCCAAGGTTTCCCAATACTGAGAAAATTAGTCCTATGAGGGTTCTGGCAGCCAGGTCTAATAGCAAGAACTGTGGACACAAAATCAGCAAACCAGTGTCTCTGTCGGTTAGACTGCTCTTTCTGTGTGATGAAAACACAATCAGGATCCATGGAGCTGTCCCCTGGTATCCCAGCACATTCTGCTAACAACAAGACCTCATTTGCTGCTTTAAAACCTCACACATTGCATGGTCCATTGAGCTGTCGGCACCATCTTAACTGTTCGTAATAACCCCAGAATCAATCTCTAAGCTGTGGAGGAATCAGACTTAATATAAGGAAAATGAACATACCATGCAGAGGCCAGTCAGGATGTGATGAATGGGCTGTGTGTGCCACGGCATATCTTTTTGCTTCTGTGGAATTTGATGTTCTCATACAGAAACAGAGTCTCATGATAAGGATGAGAGGAGCTTGAAGAGGGGGAAGACCTTTAAGACACATAGTTTATCAGAGAGCAATGCTATAGGAAAGAAACTGTCTCTCAAATGTAGAGAAGTTTAAAGATGTTCAGAGGTCAGCAATTCTATTGCTGCCTAATTATTTCAGGATCTACACAGCAACATAGCAAATATGAAATGACTTAACACTGATTTCTTTACCACAACAATGTACTATTCTATTAACCATCCCCACGCACTATGTGGTGAACCAGAATTATGTTGCCACTTGATTACTGCAAACACCTGATAAAATTTAGTAAAAGTGATGCCACTAAAAATTTTTTAAACTTTAAATAAGATTTGAAAACTTTTAAAAAAGAAATGAGAGAAAACAATTTGATATCTGATTTATTATGGATTCTAAATGGCCCAACATTAAATAAACGTATGAATAAATACATTTAATTAAATAAAATGACATTCAGCCTTTCTCTATACTCTGGTACATTTCTCTTGTATCAATTCAGAAGGTGCTGTACTTTCATTTTAAGCATATAATGTGACTATTACTTCTTTCAAACTATGTGTTCTACCTTATTAGAGGGCATTTATAGTCAAAATGGTATATTAACAATAAGTCACTATTCCTTTTCCACGTGCAGGTATGTGATTGGTAAGCCATTGTGTTGGGTTTTTCTTTTGCCATCACTTACAGAAGCAATACGCAAACTTCCAGTAAAGGTGGCATATCTTAATCTTCAGACTCAAGTTCTCTTGCTCACAAAAAGATATATAGAGATAATACAGAAGTGACACATTCGATACAAAAAATAAATACTTACATACTCACCCAAGCTCAAAAGCAAAAAAGAAAAATCTCCAGATGGCAGAAATAAAAATGGAACGCAAAACCAGAGAATACACGTACATCATGCAAAATGTTGAAGCTGCATCAACGGACATACACTTTTGGAGCTAAGGTTTTAGCTCCCAGTTAAGGACTGGTTTTAAAACTACACATATATTCTTCATGGAGAGACAGAATTCTGCTTCCTGCATAAACCCAGGAGCCAAAAAAAAAAAAAAAAAAAAGGAATTAACCCACTCCAGACCAGGAACTAAAACAATTATCTCCATTGGCTTAAGCTCTTAACTTGGAAGTGAACCAGCCATCCTGAGCTTTTGATGAAAAATCGATCTTGAGAATTCAAAACCCCAAATCTGCCCTGTGTGTATGTGGGTACCCAGATTCTTAGCACCTTTTCGCTACCTACAAAGTATGAAAACCCAAGCTAAGAACGTAATGTAAAAATTATCTCCATAGTGTGCTGTCACAGTGTAGGGAGAGCAATTAGGGTCACATAACAATGTATGTATAAATGTTTGTATAAGAGACTAACTTGAAATGTAAACTTTCATTTAAACTACAACAATAAAAAAATAATAATAATAAAAATTATCCCCATAGTCCAGGGCACCATTAGATTCCCAAAGAAGACTATTACCACTGAAGATGAGCTCATAGACAAAATTAAAAAGACCAAGAGGAAACCCACCAGTATAAAAGACAGATAGCCAATGCAATAAATGAGACAATTTACACTTAACATAATGAATATAGAACAACTCTAAAGAGTTTTTAAAATAAATGTTTTTAAAATGTCCAAAGTAGTAACAGAAAAAAACCCAAAGGGCATGCATTATGAAAAAATAACATGCAGACTTGAAGAAAAAAAAATTCTAGAAATGAAAAAGTTATTGAATGATTTTTTTAAAGTTAACATAACAAGTCAACAGTGAGCTAGAAAGTTTTTAGAGAGAATTAATGATTTTGGAAGGTAGGACCAAAGTTACTCATTGCTGTTGAGTCGATTCCAACTCATAGTGACCCTATAGGACAGAGCAGAACTGCCCCATAGGGTTTCCAAAGAGTCACTGGTGGATTTGAACTACCAACCTTTTGGTTAGCAGCTGTAGATCGCCATAGCTCTTAACCACTGCACCACCAGGGCTCCAAAGTAGTTACCCAGAATACAGAGAAATGGAATAGACAAACAAGGGTAGAGTGGGGTAGGTTTTAAGTCTAAATACTGTTGGTAAGAGATAGGGCAAGCTAATCTTAGAGAAGAATACTGTGATATCAGGAGACAGGCTGACTTCTGAATAATAACCTGTTAATCTAATCCAAACAGCCTGAGGAGAAGGCACTGCTAAATGCAAGCTGGTCACTGAGGGTTCCATTTCCCATTGAACCTGGCAATCTTGCCAACCTGCCTCATTGTCCAGGCTCCAGAAAACCTTCCCCACTATTTCCCATTGCCTCTTCTTGTTTTTTCTATTAGTTCCTACCTTGCTGACTCTGCTTAATAGTTTAGATAGCAAATCCATAGGCTTGAGTCACAACTGCACAGCCACAACTTAAACTCCCCTTAAATTTGCTTAGAAAGGCAGACTTCCCCCAAAAGTGTCCTTGAATGCTGGGTTTCAGGGATGGATTCCATGGTCCCTGGGCTTGGCCCATTGTAGCAGTTCCCAGTTTTGTCTAACATCAAAAGATTTTAATGTCTTACTTAAAATCTGAATCAGCTGCTATAGTTTCTAACTGTCTATCTCACATTTTTACTGTGTTCGGTGAGACTCAAAATTTCTATCTAGGTATTATAGATTGAATTGTGTCCCCAAAAAATGTGTATCAACTTGGCCAGGGCATGATTCCAGTATTGTGTGGCTGTCCAACATTTTGTGATCTGATGTGATTATCCTATGTGTTGTAAATCCTAAACTCTATGATGTTAATGAGACAGGATTAGAGGCAGTTATGTTAATAAGGCAGGACTCAATCTACAGGATCAGGTTGTATCTTGAGTCAATCTCTTTTGAGATATAAAAGACAGAATCAAGCAGAGAGGAGGACCTCATATCACCAAGAAAGTAGTACCAGGAGTACAGCACATCCTTTAGACCCAGGGTCCCTGTGCTGAGAAGCTCCTAGACAAGTGGAAGATTGATGACAAGGACCTTCTTGTAGAGCCGACAGAGAAACAAGGCCTTCCTCTGGAAGTGGCACCCTGAATTGGAACTTCCAGCCTACTAGACTGTGAGAGAATAAATTTCCGTTTGCTAAAGCCATCCACTTGTGGTATTTCTGTTATAGCAGCACTAGATAACTAAGATGCTAGGCTTACTTCTCGCTGAAAGAAATCTTGTGCCAAGACTCCAATTTAAAAAGAAACACCACAAGTGGATGGCTTTAATAAACATAAATTTATTTTCTCACACCTTAGGAGGCTAGAAGTCTGAATTCAGAATGCCAGCTCAAGGGGAAAGCTTTCTCTCTCCTGGCTCTGGAGGAAGTTCCTTGTCTCTTCAGCTTCTGCTTCCTGGTTCCTTGGAGATCTCCATATGTCTTAGCATCTATCTTACCCCATCTCCCTCTCTGCTGGCTTGTTTCCTCTCTTTTATGTAGCAACACGCATATTTTTACAACACGTATTTAGGATTTACAACATATATTTTCAGGGGACACAATTCAATCCATAACAGAAGGGAAACAACAAATTAAAACAATATAGACCTAAACATTTTCAAATCCTGGCATCTTTTTCTTCCACTGAAAAGAACCAAACACCCACACCTTGTTATCAAAAGCAAGATCACTTTCAGGAAGATTCAGAGCCTCTCTCTCCTGATACCTGAGTTCAGCTGCGGCCTCTCAGAGGCCCTTCCATCCATCATTCTCTTACTTCAAAAGCGTGTTTCAGAACAACTCAGAAAGTATCTATTCCTTAGCTTCAGAAACACTCCATTCCAAGGTTGCTCCTTCGAAAGATATCAGGGCAGATATTAAATCACTATGGTCCCTGTTTATGATGGGTAAGAGGGGCTTAGGAGCATGGTTTCTACAAAGTGAGCAGCTGTTTTCAAACACTATTTAGAAATAACCCCTCTTCTGTAAAGCCAAGATGAAACAACAGGACATTTCCCCTACTTTAAAGAAAGTAGGAAATATGGACATACAGTCAGCAGCTGCAGCCTCAGAATGACCACGAAGTCGTGCTGAGTGATGAGTTAAAATACTGACTTCATTTACTTTTACGTGCTTTGACCTTCTGGATGGAGGCAGGCTAGAAAAAATAAACAAAAGGTCATTAGATGTTACTCTCTTGTTAACAGATTGCATATATAAATATTAATCTTACTGTTGTAGAATTTAAGCTCTGAAGAGAACAGTGGTTGATTGGTTGGTTGGATTTTTGGTTCCAGAATATAATCTCTAGTTCATTGTTTACATAATAACTCATATATAACTCATAATAACTCAAATAGCTCACTGAGTTGCAAAGGGTCAGGTTTTGCTATGTGGTTTTTCAAAACAGAAAACTCATGTTAGATTAAGTCACTTGTTTGAAGCCATATACAAAGTGAGCAGCAAAAGAGTGGCGAAGCAGTTGCTGGTTGGTTTGCCATTCACATCTCCTTCCCCTTGTCTTAACAGAGGGAGCTGCCCTTCCCTAATCAAAAATGGTCTAAAGCGCTGTTACCAAGCGCCCTGACCTCCAAATGCCACAGATGGGCACAAATTCCAAGCGAGGGCCCTCCCCCCTTGGATGTTGAATCTTGATCACAAACAGACGACGATAGTTGGAACTGAGTCATACCAGCAGCATTACCCTGTCCAGACTGTGCTTCTCACTACCTAGATTCCTGGGAATGGCCTGGTCCCTGCTCACTCGGACTCTGAGCTGGGTTATTTAGTCTCTCCCTTAATTATGTAGCTGTCCATATGCTTTCAATACATTCTCTGCTTTTTGTTTTGTTTCTACTTAATTTAACACTGTCACTTTCTGTTGCTTACCATCAAGAAACCCTAAATTCCACAAAAGTTAGTTGCAAGCAAAATTAGAAAACGGCATGTTTGAGTTTTACTGATACCCCTTACTCCCCCTCTCAGCAACCATCTCATCTCCCTTTCAGTGACTTCTTTCCCTCAGTTTGTCCCTGTCCCCATGCCCCGCAACAGGACTCTCAAAACATCTTCAAATCCCCTTCTCCATTCCTCGATGAGGATGTGTGCTACTAAAAAAAAAAAAAAAACCTGATGAACTATTTACACAAAGCTGCAAAAGAGTAATTCATCCATTCTTTTGTCCCACAACACACAAGTTACTGTGTTAACCATACGCCAGTAAACAAAATAGACTGGCCTTTGTCCAGGATTTAAAAGACTATGAATATAATGTATTGTTCTCTCACATTTTAATAAATATCTGAAATACCAAAGTAAGGAACAGGATATCCAATACTGGAATTTCAAGAATCAGGAGAGGGACATATTTGGGGAGACAAAGGGGCTTCTCTGTATCTTTAAAATCAGATGAGCTCCCCCAAAAGCCAAACCCATTGCCTTCAAGCCTATTCCGACTCATAGCAACCCTAGAGGACAGAGTAGAACTACCCCATAGGGTTTCCAAAGAGCAGCTGGTGGATTCCAACTGCTAACCCTTTTGTTTAGCAGCCAAATGCTTAACCACTGTGCCACCAGGGCTCCTAGATGAGCTCAGTAGCTGCCTATTTGTATTCTCTGTTTAGTTCAGCATCTAAACCGTCAATATCCCAATATGACTACATAAAGCCAGACCAATAGTTGGAGTGCCTTTTTTCCCTCTGAATTCTTTAACACCATGTTGATCCAGCAAGACTCTTATTGTAGAGCCCTTCTGGAGAGCCACACCATTCACAACACTGACCAGATTTAGGACACCCTGTGGTTGAAGAAACAGCTGCAATCCACCTTTTAAAAAGAAGTTTTAAACTTGTTTCTATTACATAAATGATACTTACTTTAGAAAATCAGAAAACATAAATTAAAAAAGGAAAAATAAATATTATTCATAATCCTATAATCCAGATATTGCCACAGTTAACATTTTGGCATATATATTTTCAATCTTTTTATCCATGCATATATAGGCCTATGTAATATTTTATATTTAAATATAGTAGTTTTTAGAAAACAAGCATCATTTAATATATTATTTTATAAATTATATATGGAAGAGGTCTTTAGAGTATAAAGTAAGCAATTCTGTCCACCAGAATCTTAATCATCATGATCATAAGAACTGTCATTTGCCCTTTCAGGCATTGTGTTTATGTGTTGCAGGCCTCATCCTACTTAATCCCTACAAAATCCTATGAAGTTGGTACTATTATTATACTCATTGTACAGATGAAGAAACTGAGGTTTTATAAGGGTTCCTTAATTGGCCCACTATCACCACTTTAGAACCCAAACCTAATTATTCTTTGTCCACGGAGTAGATTGACTCATGGCAACCCCACGTGTTACAGAGTACAACTGAGTTCCGCAGGGTTTTCTCAGCTGTAAACTTTACAAAAGATTGTCAGGCCTATTTTCCAGGGTGCTCATAGCTGGGTTCTAACCATCAGCCTTCTGTCAGTAGCAGAGAGCAAATGTTCGCATCACTCAGGGACCTTAAACCTAATTACAATAAGAGCAAAAGAGGATGCCCAGAAGGAACTTTCTGAGCATTCCAGCCTCTACAAGAGAAACTAACGAAAGCCAAGCAAATTAATTCTTCTGGGGACAGAACAACCAAGAGTTCTGGTGACTCCCGTCCTAAGCGTGCTGTCTGATACATGGCGAATAACTGCAATTCCATCCGCACCACCTGGAAGCCCCCTCTGAGCCTCCCACGTGCCAGCTGTGTCCCGTACAGACCCTGCGAAACCAGGCGGTTCTCCTGGGGTCCGAAACCCTCCGGGGGCCGCAGCACCCCACCCCACCCCCAGCCTCAGCCTCCGACCCTCCTGGAGTGTCAGTTCAAGGGCGGAACCAGGGCGCCCTACAGGGGCCGGTTGCCCCCTCACAATTCATACAGCACGAGAACTGCCCACAACGCTAGACTAGCTCGCCACTCTCTTCGTATCGCCCCGGGGCCACGAGGAGGACACACACACACACACAGACACACACAGACACACACAGACACACACACACACACACACAGACACACACACACAGACACACACACACAGACACACAGACACACACACAGACACACACACAGACACACACAGACACACACAGACACACAGACACACACACACACACACACACACACACACACACACACACACACACACACACACACACACACACACACACACACACACACACACACACACACACTCACTCTTAACTCCCACTACCGCCTCCAGGGGAAGGTTGACTCCTACCCTAATCCCGCACCACACACACCTGCAACCCCTTGACCACCTACCTCTAGTATTTGAATTCTTAGTTAACGAGCCTCAGAAGAAGGAATTAGACATTTTGTAAATACGACCAATTTGGATAACACTTTTAAACCTTGGGCTTTTTTCCCAAACGCCAAAGCCTCTAGGCAGACACTCCTCAGCTGCGCACACAGACCGCCCCCACCCGGGAGCTCGGGTGCTTCTCCCTCCCCCAACCCTACCTGACCCTCCAATCCCCCAGAGTTATACTGCATTCTCAAGCTGCAGAAATTTCCGACGATTTCCTCGTAAAGAACCCAGAATCTTTCCAATTTACTTTTCCAAGCTATAGCTTGCCTTCTAAAAAATATATTTAAAAAATTTTTAACGAATGTTTGGCTACCTCAGTTTTAGACCAGGCTGCACCCAGGTTTCAGCCTGAAGTGACGGCAAAGTCAGTGACCCACAAAAAGGCAAGGCAGCCCAAACCTTGCGCGGTCTCAGAGTGCCACCTGGTGTCTTAAAGTGAAACGACACCTCCGGGTTCTAGTAGCCTTTCTTTTTCTGCAAAAAGTTATACGGGGTGCTGTTGCACATTTGCTCATTCTCTTCTCAGAGTAGTCAAGTAGCTACTCACAACATGCACATAGATGCCAAAGGAAGGAGTACGGGAAGTCCGTGGGGTTTAGTATAGAAGAATGAAATGATTTAAGTGCATATTTAAAGGATCCCTCTGGATACTATGTGTAAAACAGCCTTAAAGGTACAAGACAGAAGCTAGGAGAGCGATTGAGAAACTACTGGAACAGTTCAAGCAAAAGCCAATGGTGGCTTAGGGCTGGTGAAATTCTGAATATATTTTGAGGAAAAGCTGAAAGAGTTTTCCGAGGGACTGGATGTAGGGTGGAAGGGAAAGAGGAGTCAAGAACAACTCCAGAGATTTTGACCTGAACAATTAAAAGAATTGTATTGCCGTTTACTGAGTTGGGACAGACTAGAAGAATCTCAGCTGAAAGCGATCCTACAACTGTGTATAAATAAAATCCTGTTTGCACAGGCTTGGCTGCACCATTAACCCAAGGCACCTCTCACTAAAGCAAGGGCTTATGCTTGTAGTGAAAATGGGTGAGACTATACAGTTGAGCCCCGGGGGAAGACATCAGTACCATCAAACATTCAAAAGAATTTAGACGATTTTTCTACAGCCACATTAGCACATCGCTCAGAAAAAGATACATTTAGTGCTTGTTACAGAGGTGTACCCAGAAAAATCAGCCTAGACCACAGCTCAGCAGGTTAGCCGTAGTTACCCAGATGGCAAAAGATTAAAAAGGAAAGAAAATTCAACAAACGTGCATATTCTCCAACAGGCAAATCCCAAAAATCCACTTTCCACAGCCTCTAAATGAACTACAGCCCGTACACAGGAGGTTGATTGGTAGCCTCATGGGTAATGGGTCAGTTTTTCTCAGATTTTTATTCAGGACACTCAGCAACTTTTAGGTACTCTAGATAACCCCAGGGCAATTAGGAGTCCCCCCTTCTTCATCCAACCTGTGATTATTATCTCCATACAGCAGAGGTGCTAGCAATGACAGACCAGATTAAAAGACACCCTCCTTCTGAGGTTTATCATTCTACTTAAAGTTTAGCTGCTCCTGCTTATGGAGATTCACTCAGATGTGGTCAATTGTGTTTCTCTCAGAAGGAACCACTGCTTGAATAGCTCACTCATTCATCTGTGTTCCAAGGATCCCAGAGCACTCCTTCTGTTTGCAGAAGGGATAGAGTCATATGTTCACTTATTGTCATATTTATTAAGGACCTATTAGGTGCCTGACACTGTGCTAGATTCTCGGGTTAAATTGTGAAGAAGGAAGTCCCCTTCTCAAGTAATCTGATGGAAGGGAAAGTCAAGATGAGACAAAAACGGGTCTTTAAAACTATGTGATAAGATTTTATGTGTGAGATTAAATGAGATAATATGTGCTTCATACTCTGCTTGGCACATTAAAAAACCAAACCAAACCCGTTGCTGTCGAGTCGACTCTGACTTATAGTGACCCTATAAGACAGAGTAGTAGTAGTCATTAAATGTTAGCGTCATCCAAAAGCTCAATTCAACATATTTTACCAAAACTAAAAAGAAAGGAGTCCTCCTTCTCTTTCCATTCCTATTTCCGTCAGTGGTAACCCAGGGTTTCCAATCTTCCTTTTCTTTAACTCCACATCCCTTCAGCTACCCGGTCCTTTCATTCTATCTCTATAATCTCTTGCATTTCTTCCCAGTTGTCTTTGCTCACATTCTTGTCACATTCAGTGGTGCCACGTTACACTCTAGATCAGATAAAATCCTCACTCTGACCATCAAAGCCACAGTAAAGCTGCAACCTTTTCAGTCTCATTGCTCATGACTCCACTTACCTCTCTTCTGCACCACTCAAACTGGATTCTCACTGATCCCAAAGCCACCTTCTGCTTTATTCTCGTTACTGCCATCACCTGGAATCCTTTTCCTGCCATCTTAACCAAAGAGAGTCTATTAATTTCTCATCCATGAAAACTTTTCCTATGTCCCAAATCAGATGTGCTGTTTTTTCTCCTTTGAACCTGCCGAGAATTTTCTGGATATGCCTATTTTGTTATTTCATGTTTCACAGTTATTGATTTTTTATCCCCACCCCCCACCAGATTATACATCACTCACAGGTACATACTGTGCCTCATTTCTAAGGGGAGCTGGAGAAAGTGATTAACAGCACGGGCTCCAGAAGTAAACCGTTTGCATTTCCATTTTGGCTCCGCCACTTGCTAGCTGAGTGAAATTTGTCTAGTCACTTAACTTCCTTGTACCTCTGTTTCTTCATCTATAGGGTTTTTATGAGTATTAAACGAGCTAATGTTTATAAATCTGAGATCAGTGCTTGGCTCTTAGAATAATACAGAACATGGAATAAATGGGCTTTTCCTGTCTCAGTTTTGCCTGATACACAAAGACAGTAGCTGCCGTATTCCAAAGTGAAACTAACACGAAGAACTCACAAACAGGAAATACAGAAAACTAGTTTTGCAACACTTAGCTGATCACCCACCTCCAATTTATAAAAATGTCTGGAAAATTAAAAAGGAGACAACAAAGATAAAGTTTTGGAAGGGATGGTTGGGATGTCAAAAGAAAGAAATAGGGGTGCCTGCCTTTTACCTCAAGTCTACTGTTGAGTGCCTGAGGAGACCGCAAAAGAGCACATGTCCCCCAAAGTGGAGAACACAGTGGACAAGTGTGAGTTGCCCACCTGAGAAGTACGAAGCCCAGAGTTTGTGTTTGCCAGGAGTTGAATCAAAGAAGGGGAGGCTATATCGGTCAGTCAGGTATCTGAGAGTTTGTAAGGAAAAAAGAAGGGGTGTTTCCTTGGATGAGAAGTAGGTCAGGAGAGAGAGAGCGAGCCAATGTTCATTTGTTTGTCTTAGATCTTGCCTGAGAGGGTCATCTGGAGGGGCAAACACACTCAGCAGAGGGGAACTGAAGGTGTCACTGGATGGCCAATAAGCTAAAAGAGTGTACCACCCACATTAAGGAAAGTTCAGGCCCCAGCTATGTGGGAGGAGGTCCTCCAAAGAACACACAAAAGAAAGAGTCAACTTGAACAGCTGCCTTACCCAGAGACCATGACTACCACACATGGCAGTTTTGGTCAAGTAAGAACTTTTTTGTTCCCCTTTCTTTTCTGAAACACCAACCCTGGGAGCCCAGAAACTATGGTTAGCAAGAAGGCTGGAGGAGAAAGAGAAGCATTAGGTGAGAAACGAGAGAGAAGAAGCCAACTACATGCCCTTCCCTACTGTCTATTTCTCCCTGTGTCAGGCCTGAGCTAGAAGAGGAGAAGCCTCAATGTTAAATCAAGTTCAACATTTTTACTATAACGTAGGAATGGACATTTTAATTACTTATCTTACCTAAACATAGCCAGTGACTTAGAGGGTTAGAGAGAGGCAAAAGTCAAGGTGCTTTATAATTGCATCCCATGAGTCATGCTTGCTCAAGCTTACAGTTAAATAAGTATTCAAAGAGTGCCAACTATTTTTATCACCTTTGTTCCTTCTTGTGTTTTAGAGTGTCTGAATGTGGGAGGTCAATTTATTTATGTATCCATTCAAACAGTTATTGAGCAACTGCTCTGTGCCAGCCCGTTTACCAGGAACCAGGGATTCAGAGATAACAACTGCATGGCCCCATCCTCAGCAAACACAAAAGGCTAATGAATCGATAACAAGTAACTAGCAGAATGGAAGTACAGAGCATGAAGTGCTATGTAAATATGTATGAAGTGCCACTGGAATGGAAAAAGGAGTGATTAATGCCTAGGCAGGTAGGGCAGTTGTCTTAGTTATCTAGGGTTCCTGTAACACAAATACCACAAGTGAGTAGCTTTAAAGAACAGAAATTTATTTTCTCACAGTTCAAGAGGCTAAAAGTCCAAATCAGAGTTGTGGCTGTGTCAGTTCTTTCCTTGTCAGTAGCCGTAGGCATTCCTTGGTTCCTTGGTGTTCCTTGGCTTGTAGCTCATCCTCACAGGGCAACTGTCTTCCGGGTGGGGGGTATGTGTGTGTGTCTATTTTGGTCTTTTTATAACTCAGAAGTGATTAGGTTTAGGACCCACCCTACACTGGTATGGCAACATTAACATAACAAAAGAAGAACCCTATTTCCAAACAGGTTCATATCCATTGGTACAAGGGCCAGGAATTCAACACATATTTGGAGGAGACACAATTCCATCCATAACAAAGATGTCACAGTGAAAGAAACAGTTGAGTTGTTCAAGATATATTGGTTAACTTTGAATTATTAACCTTGAGTTACCGTGAAAATACTTAAATTCAGAAGGGCAGAAAATTCTGATGGTCTCCATAGTGAAAGCCAAGGAAATGCTCATTGACACAGCCAGTTTCGCTCTTTAAATGAGCCAGGAATGTGGCTGTTCCTCTCAGATCCAGAGAGCCAAGGACAGGATGAGCTGTTTGGCTCCTTTGGAGGAAGCAGCCTCACCAGCAGGAGTTTGCCCATCGGGTGGCATTTTGGAGGCTCCTGGGTCACACCTCCTGTCAGGCACCCTGAAACACTCCCCTGCTTAATGCACTGTTGTCTGAAATTCCATACACAGCAATTTATCACTTCATCCTGAGGGTCTGGCCCCAGTTAAAATGCAAATATCTCTCAAGAGGGAGAAGATTATTAATTATTGACATTTTAGCATGAAGGAATTGTTAGACTCTTCCCTGAGGATAAGTTTTGATACAGAAAAGGAGGAGAATGTGTGACATCCCAGAGTACCAAAGGGGAAAACAGGGACACTTTCTCCAGGTTCTCCAGAAAACAGACTCTTATGCTCTGAGATTCCCATACAGGAGGTTTACTAAGGATTGTTTTGGGGAACAAGCGCTGGAAGGGGTGAGGGAAGCTGGATTGGGCAGAGGTAGTGTTGAACTGTGATGCAGTTGAAACATTAACACTAGACCAAATTGTAACAGCTTGGCCTGGCCTTGAATAAAAGGGCCTAGCATGAAGGTACAGAAATTCAACACATATTTGGGGGTGGCAACACAATTTGATCCATAACAGAGATGTTGCAGTGAAAGAAACAGTTAAACTGTTCAAGATACATTGGTTAACTTTGAACTATTAACCTTTTGCTTCCTTGATAATACTTGAATTCAGAGGGGCAGGAAATGTGGATGAATTTGGAAAGCTCTAGAGCTGGAGAAGCCTTTTTGAGTAGCCCCAATTGAGACTAGGTGGGCAAGGCTTTTGCATCCTGCATCAACCAGTCACTGGACGAGGCTGCCCCCAGGGAGGAGTGTAACCTTGGCAAGGCAGCTTCCTTTAGACAAGGACAATTCCTGGAGAAGGACTCAGCTATGAACCATCGGTAGTCCACCCTCCCAACAGCTGAGTGCCTCTGTCATGCAGAAGAATCTGGGGTACACCACAGTGTCCACGGCAGGCACCACTGAGGCTAGCGGGACACAGAAAATGGATATCATGTTCAGAGCTGAACACAACTCCCTGTACTCTATCATTTGCCCCTACTCTAATAATATATTTCTCTACTCATTTGAAGTCCTCCCAGTATTAACTGTTTGTCCATATTTTCTCCTAACTCGTAAATATTCAAGCCTTTCCTCAAGAAAACACAGGAGACCCCAAAAAACATGTGTATCAATTTGGCTGGGCCATGATTTCCAATATTGTGTGGTTGTCCTCCATTTTGTGATTGTAATTTTATGTTAAAGATGATTAGGATGAGATTGTAACACCCTTACTAAAGTCACATCCCTGATCCAATGTAAAGGGAGTTTCCCTGGGGTGTGGCCTGCATCACCTTTTATCTTACAAGAGTAAAAGGAAAGGGAAGAAAGCAGAGAGTTGGGGACCTCATACCACCAAGAAAGCAGTACTGGGAGCAGAGCAAGTCCTTTGGATCTGAGGTTCCTGCGCTGAGATGCTCCCAGACCAAGGGAAGACTGAAGAATCACAAGGACCCTCCTCTATAGCCATCAGAGAGAGAAAGCCTTTCCCTGGAGCTGGCACCCTGAATTTCAACTTCTAGCCTACTGGACTGTGAGAGAATAAACTTCTCTTGGTTAAAGCCAAAAAAAGAAAACAAAGGAAAAATATTATTTACCTATATAATAGGTAATGGACCATACTGCCTCAATGAAATCAGAAGAGCTCATCAGGGGCTCAAAGAGAAAATGGCACAGTGGTGAAAACAAGCATGAGGTTTACTGGCTCCCTCTACTCTGAGGATGCCCCATGACATGCCAGGGAACAGCTGGTGCTCAAAGAAGATGCCTCACATGCATCACCAGCACACCTTCGAGTTATTATGTCTAATTCTGTAGGTCCCTAGGTGTTGTTAAGGAGCTTCATGGGCCAGAAATTCCCATTTTACATTTTATAGTCCAGTAATGCCAGAACATTTGCACCAGTTCATTTGGAACATTATCAAAAAAGCTGATATCCAAAGCCCTCTTTCATGGACAAGCAAAACCTGCATCCATTTATTTGCCAAACAAACAGTTCCTTAGTGCCTACCATGTGCCATGAAATGTGCTGGGCCCTGCGAGTAAAGAGATAAGTGAGACATAGTGCCTGCTTTCTAGGGCCTCAAAACATTCTCATAGAAAAAGGATAGATGGACTCAGCATTATCACGCAGGGCACTACTGACTTGTTGGGCAGGAAACCAATCCTAAGCCAAGGCAATCGTTCTTCCAGCAACTCACTGAACTCTGCCAAGTTATGCAAATGTCTCTCGCCAACATCTCAACAGAAAAAACTCTCCCCAACCAGTGATGTGATTCCTCTGAAATAGGGTAATATTTAAACTCCTCTGTATTAGCAGGGAGTTTTTTATGAATCCTAAAATTGGCTCTATGATGGTAGGTTTCCAGTCTTCAAAACATGAAAGGAATTGTATTTTCATGCCAGGCCCTTTTATCCAAGGCCAGGCCAAGCTATTGCAGTCCATTCCAGTTTAAACAAAAACACTGATATTTGGCTGGGTCTGAACAGGAAGACTACTGTGTCTCATACTCTGGATCCCCAGAAGAAATTAGAATGTATAGTCAGCTGCCTGTTCACCTTCCCAAACTTTCAATCAATAATTACTCTGTAGCTCCAGACTATACACTGATCTTGCTGTTGTGCGTTGTCCAGTCAATTTTGACTCATAGCAACCCTATATGACACAATAAAACTGCCCCCATAGGGTTTCCCAGGCTGTGGACTTTACAAGAGTAGATTGCCAGATCTTTTCTCGTGCAGAGCCGCTGGTGGGTTTGACCTTTTGGTTAGCAGCCAAGTGCTTAACCATTGAGCCACCAGATCTCCTAATAATTAATGTAGACCCCAGAAAGTGTCATTTTTCACTATCCAAATTACCAAAATTGAAAATTAAAATTGTTGAAATCCCTCCTTCTCTATAAAAGATAATTTTTTTAAGTTTCTTTTTATTTCTAGATATGTCATTAAAGAAATTATTGAGTAGCTTTTACAAGTTAGGTCTGTCAACTACTCAATTCTACAAATATTCATTGAGGGCCACTCTGTGATGCAGTGTGCTAGTGAGAATAAGACTAGCCTGTTCAGATGAAGCCAGATGACAGCAAGCCTTGGAAACCAGAACGAATGATTTGTACTCTATTATCTAGGAGGTAAAGAGCTAATGAGGCTTTCTGAAAGTGGAATCTTAGAAAGTTCAAATGATAGAGAGAATGCAGAGTGAAGTCCGTGCAAACAGTCCAGATTAGGAGCTATTTCCAGTGAGCCAAAATTGCGTATAAAGAAGGATAGAAAGCAAAGGTAAGGTAGAAGAAGGAATCCAAAGGAAAAAAAAATCCAACATATTTTGATGTCTAATTTTTTCTAAAACTTACTTAAGTTTCAGTCCTAGCTCCACCACTTACTAGCTGAGTGACCTTGAGGAAGTCAATTAGTTTCTCTAGGCCTCAATTTTCTTTATCTGTAAAGTGGGAGTGCTATTAGTACCTATTGCATAGAGCTATTAAAAATATTAAATGAAGTTTTATATATGTGTATATATCAAATGTAACAGTACACCTGCTATATAGCAAGTACTGATGGAATATTTTGTTTTTACCATGTGCATGTACTATTTAGTCAAGAAAATAAATACTTAAAAATGAGAGATCTGTGGCCACATAGGAAAGCAATAAGTATATGATAGCTAGATGCTTACATAAGGGTTAGGATAATAACCATAAAAATAACAGTTAGCATGCACTGAGCACTTAACATGGGCTTGGCAGTTTTAAGCTCTTTCTCACGTACTCTCTTGATCAATCCTCAAAATACCCTAGGAGGTTAGTATGATTAGTGTCCACAAATATAGGTGTTGTATTATTAGTATTCTCCAATTACAGGAAGGCACAACAAGGTTTATTAACTTGCCAAAAGTTACCCAACTAATTTTTTAGCAAAAGCATAACTGGAACCCAGACAA
This sequence comes from Dugong dugon, assembly GCA_030035585.1. Taxonomy (NCBI): domain Eukaryota; kingdom Metazoa; phylum Chordata; class Mammalia; order Sirenia; family Dugongidae; genus Dugong; species Dugong dugon. Next base: position 32,738,087 of record CM057475.1, on the reverse strand, counting down.
TCTGGCTCTACAAATTACAGATTCACATATACATTATTTGAAAAGATTTTTTTTAGTCTCTGTATGGACTAAGGAGACTTGATGACCAAATGCAATGTGGGATCTTGGACTGGATCCCGGAACATAAAAAGTACAGTAGTGGAAAACTGGTGAATTCCGCATAAAGTCTGTACTTCATTATTGATATTGTTACCATGTTAATTTCTTAGTTTTGACAAACGTAGAATGATTATATAAAATGTTCACATTAGGGGAAGCTGGGTAAAGGGCTTGGGGAATTCTCTGTACTATCTTTGCAACTTTTCTCTGAATTTTAAATTATTCCAAAGCAAACAGTTAAAGAAAAAAGTTTTTAGTGTGATCACAGTTACCAAGCACAAGTGCAATTTCAGAAAGATGCTTCCGTGAGGGGAAATGTCCATTGGTTTTCAAATTCTGGTCTGTTCCTGTGCTTAATCAGCCCAACCCCATGACCCAATGACTGGCCACATCTGAGCAACCTACTGATTGATAGCACGGGCATTTTAAGAAATCCGTAGCTTGAAGCCATTTTGCAGAAGAATGAATAAAAATCTAATCCATCCTTTAAAAATAAATAAATAAATGTCTGTGGCACCAGAGTATGCTGGAGCTACTTATCCTCCTCATAGCCAACTTAAATGTCAGGGTTCAAGAGAGAGTAAACAGTAAGTATTTTCCTTGTTCTTCCAAGATCTTGCAATTCCTTTTTAGATGTGTCTACTCTGCACCTGCCAACTGAGTTATTGAATGTATGAGGATGAAGCTAAGCCAGAGCTACTGAGCAGTGAAATTGGATGCAACTGGGTGGAAGAGCTGCACTGCTGAGAACTCTAGCAAAAGGCAACATCACTCAAAGTGTGGAGGATTCTGCTGTGAAAAGATTACATTACTTGGATGCTTGGAAGCATACAGTTCAGGGAAGAGGTTATTTTAGGAGCCTCATGCAACTTTTTTATGATACTAGGTCTATTGCTCTCCAAAGAAATAAGACTAGAGTTTGGAAGAAGTGTGGACTAACTATGGAACTGGACTTCATTTGTCATTGTGTTGTTCCATCAACCCCCACTTTCTATAAAATAAAACCTTGAAATATTTTTTTATTTGCCTTTGGAGAGTGATCTAATTTCACAGTCTTATATTGAACCAACATCATAAGCAGACTCTAGAGGCAGAGTAAATGTCACACATGTGTGCATAACCTGAAAGTGGCAAATTCCTCTATGACATTCTTCAGCAGGGGCTGGCGAAGCATTGGATGCATAGGGTTTATCCTCAGCTGCGGATAGCCTGAGGTGCACTCTAGCAATCAGAAGCCCCTAGGAAAAAAGTTCTCATCCACTGTTGCTCATCTTGCTTTCACATCAAGGCAGTTAAAGGCACATGCTGTGGTTCAGATGTTCAGGAGATCTGTGAGAGCTTCTACAGCAAAGTACAAGTTTTTATTTTTATGTGAGGCTAAAGGCTGCTTGCTTGAAACCTGCTAGATCAGTTAAGAAAGGGTCTTAGATTAGATTCCTCTGAAGCTGGCTCTGAGATGAGAACTCATGTGCAAATGACTCATTAAAGAAGTGCGTCCAACAGCAACCAATAAGGGAAAAGAAGAATAGGACAGTAAAGGGAAGAAGCTAAGCAAGGATGTGATTTCAGGCTAAGTCCCACAGAGGGTGGCTTCAGCCTCATCCTGCAGAGGGACTCTGGAGTGTAAGCTATGCCTCAGAATTTGACCTCATTAGAGGCAAGGTTGCTGGGCTTTTGTACTGACTAGCCACTCTGGATGGGAGGTCAATTCCCAGGCATTTCTACCTGAGCAGGCAAAGGAGCGCCAGTACCTGAGGGCATGCCTCCAAAGAGAATCACAGGTGTGGGCCAATTTCTACTGCACGAAAGTGCACAGAAACCAAGGCAGGAGTGCACAGAAAGAATAGAAGGATGCTAGAGGTTCTGGGCAGAGCTGGCAGAGCACCACAAATGTCTGTTGTCATTACAAAATTTGGTATCCCTAAGCTGCGTGTTACACAAGTTTACTGAAATATATAATTCAGCATTTTCTAATAAAGCCTCGGCAACACAGTAAAGCTCTTACTAAGGCCCAAGTTTCTTATCAGAACCATATGACTGTCGTGTTAAGTTTTCAGTTTTCACTACTTTCATTTTCAAATTATAAATTATTATTGGTTTCATATCATCATTATGAATTTAGTTTGCAGTGGGTTGTTTGTTTAACCTTATTGTGACCCGAATAGGGTCCGGGCCCTGGAGCAGTCAAGCCAGTACTCCAAGTCAGAAAGAGTGAGAAAGTTTTACTTTAGGAAGTGTACGCCACCAAAGATCCAGCAGCAACACAGCCTATCTCTATGGAGTCCCAAGAGGCATTTTTACATCAGAGCTTATATACGATTTTTACAAAGGTTAGATGTGGTATTATACATAATAATTACAAGAGACTCTTTATCATACTAAAGAGATAACTGTCAGACATTTCCTTATCTGACATCTGGTCTCTAATCTTCCTGTAGAGTGTTGTAAACCACAGGTGGCCGGAGAGAGATAGTAAGGCATATTTGTATCTATAGTACTTTTACCCTATAATTTTCCAGTATGAATTACATATATATCAGGAGAGGCCCTAGTGGCACAATGGTTAAACAGCTTGGCTGCTAACTAAAAGGTCGGCAGTTCGAGTCCACCAGTCGCTCCTTAGAAACTCTATGGGGCAGTTCTACTCTGTCCTGTAGGGTCACTATGAGTCGGAATCGATTTGATGGCAATGGGTTATATATCAGGAAGAAGTGTATGAATTATCATATGCTTATGCTAAAGCACATGCATGTATAATTACCCAAAATATATTTGCTTGGTACCACACCAATATCATCTTTTCCAAAAATCAGGACTTGGGAGTAAGAGGTGAGGGAAGCCCAAGGTCTGTTGCCCCTGAAAAGCTTGAGATCCACTCTTAAAGGACACCGTCCCAAACCTCTGGGCACCAAGCCACCGATTTCACCATCATTCTCTCTACAAGGCGAAGGGCTATGTCTGCCCCATAGAGAAATCTATGATTTCAAATTTTCCTTTTGATAGGAAAGGACTGGATTTTGATAGAATACCACCAGAAACCCATTCCCCAAATAAGTATTATCAATCCTTCTGATCTTCTCTGTTTTAGTTTGCCTGCTCAAACTAAATGAAAAATATACTTCTGAAAAAAATCTTAATCCAAAAGAAACATCACCTCCACTCCCACAAAAGTATTTGAAGCTCTTATTTTTCTATAGTAACAATTCATAAAATGTTAAAATGGGAGGAATTTAGGCACTATTTGCTTAACGTCTTCATATGTCAGTGGGAAAACTGAGGCCCTGAATAATTGTGACTTGTTCAAAACACAGTTTATGTATTTCCAAGCCAATGATTCCCACATAACTACAACCAAAATTCAGCAAGTAATTTCACCCTGACAAAGTCACAATTAATAATCAAAAAGAAGCATACGACATTTAGCAAGTCACCTAAAATATCTTGGTTTTATCGCTACAAAGTAAGTGTATTATGCGAGACCTAGGGTTACAGAACTCTATTAACAAGTCATTCCACTGTAATTCAACTAAATGCTTTACCAAGTAGGAAGTTTCCAACCGAATTTTCCACTTGCATTGCTGTCATTAGGCTAAATTTACTAATTGTAACTGCTGTCCCATTCACTGCTGGCATTTCTTTTAAATTGGAACTATTTCTCCCCTTCACTTATTCCTCAGGATTTTTTTTTTTTTTAAATGGGCAAAGAAGTGGAAAGCACAACACATGTAAATGCAGAAATTCAAATTTAAAAAATCAAATGTTTTGAACTTGTTTTTTTTTTTTTTTTTTACTTCTTTCCCTGAGCAAATGTAAGTCGGCATTTGTGAGATTTTGATGTGTTCCAAGCCACGGCAATTTATTCAAGCAACTTTTGTTCATTCGCTACAGACACAGAGTCTCCTGACCACCAGGTCAACCCCAAAAACCCATCTGACTAATCATGGGCCCACAGCCACTTAAGTTCATCCCACTCTCCACTACCTATGTACTTTGAAGAGTTGGTTTTTCAATTTAAAGCCTGTGGTCCTGGAGAAACTAGGTATGCCTATCTCCTTGCATTCCAAAACCTACTGCCATAGAGTCGATTCCAAATCATAGCAACCCTATAGGACAGAGAAGAACTGCCCCGTAGGGATTCCAAAGCTGTAAATCTTAACAGAAGCAGACTGCCACATCTTTCTCTCATGGAGCAACTGGTGGATTTGATCCCAGACATTTCAGTTAGCAGCTGTGTGCTTTAACCACCGTGCCACCAGTGCCCCTTCTGCTTGCATTAAGAAGTTTCTTAAATGCTCAATTAAATGGCCAGAACAAATGCGAGAGGGTGATGTCTTGCAGTCAGGCCTGCCTTGGTTCAAATCCCATCTCTGCCAATGACTTACCATGTAACCCAGTTCATCATCAGTTTCTTTATCTATAAAATGAGAATCAAATTACCTACTTCATAAGATTGTGGTGAGGATGAGAAATAACAATTTAAGTTGCCTTATAATTGTCTGGTATGTACCAGACACTTAATAAATGGAGGGTAATAGCAGTAATTTAAATGTTGGTAAGCTAGAGAAAGGGAGAGTGTTCAGAGACTATTGGTAGTCCTCTTTCTTTACATATCTTGGGTGCCTTTGACTAGAAGTTACCACGGTGGAAACACTGGTAGTTCCTAGCACACACGTTTCCCACTTTGCTGCAACTGATTTGTTATATCTTGATATGAGTTAACTGCCCACAGTGGAAGAGGCTACGTAGGTCTGGCTCACTATTATTGCTGCCCATTGCTAACCCCCACATTGTCTCATGATCTTATTTCTACCTCCTGTTCCAGTCTCTATAAAAAGTTTAAGATTAACTGATGTTCCTTCTTGGAGGGTGGAAAACAAGTGATAACGATCTAGGAATGAAAAACCGAACAAAGCACCCATCTTGAGACAAGAAAACCAGGATGTTGCCAGATAATCCCCAAGAATATCAGTAGATTAATTTATCTGGGATGTGACCACCTCAGGAGGGAACTAACACAAACTTCTAAGACCCATAATCCTGTCCCTATAAAGCCTTCAGCCAATCTCTAGTAGGAGAGACTGGTTTTTGGAGGAATCTATTCCCCTCTGTCTCCTATATATCGATATGTAATAAAACTCTTGCTGCTTACCTCACCCCTGTCTCAGAATTGGCTATTGTGGCAGGCAGCTCCAATCCACATTATTGCAGTAACAAATTTGGTGGCCCATACAGGCAGCTCCAGCAGCTTGAGACAAGGCGGCCCCAGGACAGGGCCTGGGGCAGATTGACAGCTCTCCCAACAAGTGGCCATGAAGGGTTTCATTTGCCTCCAGGGAGACTATCTGCCAGATTTAGGTCTACCACTGCACCGCTGATCCCCAACTGCATCAAAATACGTGGGTGAAAGAAAGTGAGACCTGCATAGGAGGGATCCAAGGTGAGTCCACGACTTCTCTCACTGTTGCGCTCAGGGCTGGGGCAGATAAGGCAGGCCCAAGGTTTCTGGAGCGGGACCTGAGCCCTTGGTTTCCGAGGCAGGCGGCACCTCAAATGACCGACCCTGTGAGTAGGCTCACAAGAAGGGACTCCTGGTGACTCTAGAGTCTTGGTTCCAGGGTATGTGCATGCTCCTGAGATTGTATGGGAGGTTGAGGCTCCCAAGATCACCTCTGTCACCTGAAAAGGTTGTCTGAGAGGTTGAGGCTGCCGAAATTATCTCTGTCATCTTTCAGGATTTTTACCTGGTTATCGTGTGTAGCGTGCAAATTCCTCAGAGATTGTCTGGGAGGTTGAGGTTGCAAAGATCACCTCTGTCAACCGGTGGGGGTTGTCTGAGAGGTTGAGGCTGATGAAATCACCTTTGTCATCTAGGTGGGATCACGTTTTGTGTTTGTTTACTGTTATTTACACATACTTGTCTCTGTGAAGCCCCAGTGTTCTTGTGTCATGGTCACATTAACCCTTACCTGTATAAAACCTGTCACCAGATTCACAAATATTTTTGGTTCCAATTTTTTTTTTAGTTCTGAGAAAAACGTCTCCAAGGAGGTTGGGGGCCCAGAATAGGAAGTAACCTAAGCTAAATATTTTAAGAAATGTGTTTTATTAACGGAAAAAGAATAATTTTGTCTTAAAGTAGAAGTAACAGTTCCAGAATAGTAAAAAAGAAGGAAATTAGTTACCTTTGCCCTTCAAAATGCCTAGGTCACCTTAAACATATATAAATGTCTTCCATGAGTCAAGTGAGTGAGGGCGGGGCAAGATCAGGCCTCCTCAGCTCCCAGCCCCCAGTCTCCAAGGTCGTGTAGCTCCAGGGAAGCTTTTAAAAGACCTTTTCCAACGAGGTGGAGACCATTTTAAGACAAAAGATTAGAGAGATTGCTGCTTTGCTATAGTTATCAGAAATTGGTTGGATCCCAGTCATAAAAGAACTGTAAACAAATTCTTTCTCTTACAGGGGAACTCTAAGAAGTCAAAAAAAAGAAATCACAATGAACACACCTGAAATGGCCTGGAAAAATGTTTCCAGCAGTAGCCAGAAACTTAAGGTTATATCCATATCAATGAATTAGTCAGTTAAGCAGAGACTTTGCGATTTCCAAAGCCAGTTAATAAAATTTTTAAGGGCTAAAATTAGGTTGGGAAAAATATGAGAAATACTAAAAGTTAAATGGAAATTAGAATATTTAAACAGACTTTCTTTCAACAACAGTTACGTTTTATTATATACAGGCTTAAAATAATTCCCAAGACATTTATGTAACTTATTGATATTAAATTGAGTTAATATATATTTGTCATAATTTAAGCTTATATACTTTGGCTTTTTACGCCACAAAAGGAAGAATGTGTATATATTTAAGTCTGCTAATGAGTGTCTTCATTTTTGCCATTTTAAAAGAATGCACTATAAGAGGTATGCAACAAAGACAACATTTATGAGGTTTATTAAAAAAGAAATTTATCTGATATGGCCAAAAGTTTTATCTGTCTGACTAAAGTTTAATGGTTTAATTTATAATTTATGAGATTTTTACGAGTTTGAATGTTAAATAGTATATAAAATGAAGAATTGAGTTTCTTGCTGTTAAAATAACAAAATTTTCTTTGATTTCTGATTTGAAGGGTTAACTTATTTTTTGTGTAATCTGCTTTGAAGACAAAGGTTTGATTTCTCATTAGAATAAGATTCCTGAGTCAAAAACCAAGCCACATGGCTTTAGGGGAAAAAAATAAAAGCTAGGGTTTCTCACTTTTAAGATCTTTGGTTAAATAACTTAAGTATTGTTTCACAGTGACATATAATCAGCTCCTGACTACACTGAAACTTCATATGGAAAGCCACAAAAAAATTTTTATAAAGGAGAAGCGCTTAGAAGGTTTATTTAACATGTTAAAATTATACAGAAAGTGTTGTCAAAATCAAGAGACATGCCTGATTCTTTTTGGGTTAAAATGCCCCAGATACCTGGAAATTTTAGATATCTGCTGGTTTTTGTGGACAACTGCTCAGCGTGGGTGGAGGCTTTCCCTTGTTGAACAGAACAAACCCAAGAAGTGACCAAGTCATTACTCAAAGAAATCATACCCCGTTTTGGTCTTCCAATCTCAGTCCAGAGTGACAACAGGAGAGCTTTTATGGCAACAGACACCCAAGAAGCCAATAAGGTTTTAGATATAAATTGAAAATTACACTCAGCCTGGAGACCACAATCGACTGGAAAGACCGAAAAGATGAACCATGCTCTGAAAAAGTCCTTGGCAAAACTTTGCCCGGAGACAAGCTCCACTTAGATGCAAGTTCTCCCCATTGCCCTGCTTAGAATCCGGGTAGCCCCTCGAACTGGGCTCAAATTGAGCCCTTACAAATTAATATATGGCAGACAGTTCCTGAAAAAGTCAACTTTCCCCACCTCGGTGATGACTGAGGTGGAGAAGAGAGACTGGGTCTGCTCTGGGAGCCATCATAAACACTCTTAATCAGTATGCTTCTTTTCATTTGTCTTTTCCTTCTGACACTCCCCTCCACAGGTTCCAACCCAGAGATCCCGTACTGTTGAAAACCTGGAAGAATGAACCCCCGTAAGATCAACTGGCCCCTCAGTGGGAGGGACCTTTTGAAGTTCTGACCACCCACTCGTCTCTGAAATTAGCAGGAGTAGCCGCATGGGTGCATCACTTCCGAGAGTAAAAGCAGCCCTACCAGAGGAAGAGAAAGAATCAGAAAACAAAGAGCCACCATTCTCTCATACTCCAATCCAATTCAGGGCCTGAAGTACAAGTTCAAGAAGCTTACAGTACAATGATTTTGACCTTGTTTCCCTCTATTTTTCCAGGACACCTGGACAGAAAAGGTGCCGGGGATACTGCAAGCAAAGGGGACACTGACCCTGCAAGCTGGGGACACTCTGGTCCTCCGGTGTGTAGTCTCAACCCTAACTCCAGTAGGTCCAGTTAAGTGGGCCATAGAAGAGCCTGAAAAAGGAATCTTAAGAATAGTGATTATTCTAGTTTGTTTTTGTGTTCCCTGTTTTATGAGACTATTAACAAAAAGAACTACAAATACTCTTAAGGCTAGAAGAATTTTTACCCTGGTAAGTCAGGACGCCCCTTTTTCAAGCTCTGGGGACGCATGTCATCTAATTCACCGAGATGCAGCCAATTTCCAATCTAACTCACCCCCGTCTACAGCCCCTAGTCGATACTGGGAGGTTTCTCACTCCAGCCAACACCCCTAACCAGCAGGAAGTAGTCAGAAAAGAAGCACCGCCCTGTTTCCCAAGATTGAGAAACTTCCAATGAAAGGGGGGATTGGAAGAGGCTGCATAGGTCCGGCTCACTATTATTACACCCCTTTGCTAACCCCCGCATTGTCTCATGATCTTCTTTTTCCCTCCCATTCCAGTCTCTATAAAAAGTTTAAGATTAACCAATGTTCCTCCTTGGAGGGTGGAAAACAAGTGATAACGATCTAGGAATGAAAAACCAAACAAAGCACCCATCTTGAGAGAAGAAAACCCAGATGTCACCAGAAAACCCCCAAGAATATCAGTAGAAGATTAACTCATTTGGGACGTGACCACCTCAAGGAGGAACTAACACAAACTTCTAAGATCCATAATCCTGTCCCTATAAAAGCCTTCGGCCGATCTCCAGTTGGGAAGATGGGTTTTTAGAGGAATCTATTCCCCTCTGCTTCCTATATATCAATATATAATAAAACTCTTGCTGCTTACCTCACCCCTATCTCAGAATTGGCTATTGCAGCAGGCAGCTCCAATCCGTGTTATTGCAGTAACAACAGGTTACTCTGCTCCGTAGTTGGAAGCAGCACCCGCTTCAGCCCCACAGATAGGTTCTGTTTGACCTAAGTGAAACAAAGCAAAAGACTATGGATCCTGCTATGAATAAGTCAATGACCACGACATGGACCATGTCATGCCCACATTTTTATCTCCAGCACTTAGAAAATTACCCTAGTAATAAGTGCTCAGAAATCTCTTAGTGAATGACAGAGGAGCCACACACAACACTGGGAGGAAGCAAAGTGCCATAAGGCGCATAGCCTTCAGAGTCAGAGTTTGGTCCAATTCTGACTCTACCACTTCCTGTCAACTTAGTCTAGCGTTATTGACCTGTTCTGTGCCAGTATACTATGTTGTTGTTAGGTGCCATCGAGTTGGTTCTGACTCACAGTGACCCTATGTACAGAACGAAACACTGTCTGGTCGTGTGCCATCCTCACAATTGTTGCTATACTGGAGCCCATCATTGCTATATTTGAGCTCATCATTGCAGCCACTGTGTCAATCCATCTCATTGAGGGTCTTCCTCTCTTTCACGGACCCTCTACTTTACCAAGCATGATGTTCTTCTCCAGGGACTGGTCCCTACTGATAACATGTCCAAAGTATGTGAGACAAAGTCATCATCCTTGCTTCTAAGGAGCATTCTGGCTGTACTTCTTCCAAGACAGATTTGTTCATTCTCCTGGCAGCCCACAGTATATTCAATATTCTTCACTAATATCATAATTCAAAGGCATCAATTCTTCTTCAGTCTTTCTTATTCATTGTCCAGCTTTCACATGCATATGAGGTGACTGAAAATACTATGCCTTGGGTCAGGTGCACCTTAGTCCTGAAGGTGACATCTTTGCTTTTTAACACTTTATACCATAAAAAAAAAACATTGCCATCAAGTCAATTCCGACTCAGAGTGACCCTACAGCGACCCTATAGGACAGAGTAGAACTGCCCCATAGGGTTTCCAAGGAGTGCCTGGTGGATTCGAACTGCCAACCTTTTGGTTAGCAGCCGAACTCTAAACCACTAAGCCACCAGGGTTTCCCTTTATACACTACTGGCCTGTTATTTAACTAAGTTATTTAGACAGCAGCACTTATTGAATGCCCATGCTTTTACCCTCCATGTCCTCATCTATAAAATGGAGATACCAGCCCACCAACCTTGTTGTAAGAGTTAAAAGAGATTATGTATATAAAGCAATTAATATAGTATTGCCCTTGTATTGATAAATAACTTATTTTATTGTCTTTATTCCTGTTATAATTCAATCTTCTCCCATATTTAGGAACATTCATTTTGCTCTTCTTTCTAAGTTATTTTCATTAAGAGAGTGAGTACACCACCTCACAAATCTGTGAGGCAGTATCTTTAATATTGCAGCTGTTTGAGGCAGACTCTCAGCAGTATTGACTCCCCACAGGACTGGAAACCAAGGATGCTGACATTACAGATAATCTCCATGCTGCCTCTTCTGATATGCCACAGCAAGGAAAAAATGCCAGCCCATTTCCTGGATAGTCTACAGGTCAGGATCCCAGTATCTCTGTTCAACATTTGCCAGTAATCCTCTTTAACTGACAACTTCAACATAGAAATTCAATGTACACTTTTGTTATACGTACTTCAATGATTTACTAAGACTATCCATTTTCCTTGGTTCTCATATCCAAAGTCAAAGGATCTTTTGTTCTATATTCTTCTTCTTAGGTTAAGACTGACTTCCATAATTATCAGAATGACCTGGACAGGAGCAACAGGAGCAAGGGGAAGCCAAGGTAACCTCATATTCATTTCACACTAATTAACTAAAACAAAAAAAAAAAAAACCATTGCCGTCAAGTCGTTTCTGACTCATAGTGACCCTATAGGACAGGGTAGAACTGCCACATAGGGTTTCCAAGAAGCGCTGACCTTTTCCTTAGCAGCCGAACTCTTAACTACTATGCCACCAGTGTTTCCTAATTAACTGAAGACAGGTATTTCCCAAAGTGTTTTACCAGTCTCAAAGTGGCTCCTTAAAAATGGTTGGCTTTCAGCTATGTCAAGACTGGAGATGAATAGAGTAGGCTAAATTCATATTGGTTAACTAACTAATGATAGTATTAATAATAGACAACACTAACACAATACTTACTGTGTACTGTTACATGTATTATATCTACTACTAATCCTCACAACAATCCTAGGTAGTAGGTACCACTATCATCTCCATTTTACTGATGAGAAAACTGAAGGAAAGACAGGTTAAGCAATTCACCCAAGGTAACACAGCTGGAATTTGAACCTTTTCCTCTGTGACATCATGCTGCCTCTCAAAGATCACAGAAAAAATATGAAAATGATCCATCTAAGCTGTCCATCTACATGACACTGAAAACTCAGTTAAAGAGTAATACGATGCCATTGGCTCATCCAATCAATGAATGTCAGGGCGTATTAACTGAATACGTCCACTCTGCCAGGTTCTGATTGTTTAGCATTATTTCTGGTTAATTTTGCATTAAATCCTGGATCTGATCATTGAGTAGACTTACTGCCGTGTCAGGATACACAACGGAACACCTGCGTCAGTGCATCCTTGTGTGAGCTTCCTCGGCAGTTAGTTTCACGGAATATTGCCTTTGCTCAAGCATTCTGAATCACCGCCATGTCCCCACCGCCAGCCCCCACAACCTGCCCAGCATTCCTGAGAGTTTATGAGCTCTGGGGCAGGCATGCCTGTCCAACCCTCTGATTCGTTACAAGATTATTGAAATAGTGTTGGGACAAAACTTAAATAACAGAAAATAACATACAGTACTTAGTAAATCTGCGAATGCTATTAGTAAATTGAAGCTACACGCTCTTATGCCATCAAAAGCAAAACATTCTTTTAATTACAAACAGCCAGTCTGTTAACCTACAATTGGGAACATTATGAGGGCTGGAGGTTCATTCTTTTCCAGGCAAAGATTACTCCTTTCACTTGAATAGAAAATTATAGCCACAGAATTCAGTTTCTGTTTCCCCTGAACACTGGATTAAACACTACCACCTTGTGAATCTGTGAAAAATCTCCATCCTTTGTAGGCCTTTACCAGGCTTACAGTGGCTTAACGTGAAGGGAGTCTTCTCGATTGAGTTGCATCCTCTCTGATGTAGCCACGTGGCTTCCTGAGATTCTTCCATTCATTCATTCAGCTAATAAGTATGCAGGACCTCCCAAGACCTGTGCTGGCACTGGTAATCTCTACCCTTGTGGTCTCTAACCTAGAGGAGCTTACAGTCTACTGGGAAATATAGGCTTTAAACAATATGAACAAGTACTGAATGTGGTCATTACTTTCAGTAACTCCAGGAGCCACAGAAAGTTCTATCATTGTTATTATCACATCTCTTGATATTAATGATTATTTTTAAATTGTCTACCTACCACCTCATGTCATATATTTTCCTGAAGACAAGACCTCTTCATATTCTCTCCCATCTGCTCTCCCCCCACCACCTCATATCTCTCTCTGTCATGTTTACTCCTCTCTTTGGTGCATGGGGATCATCTGGAACTGGGCAAGTGTAAGATAGGCAGGGCACAAGGCTCCTTTTCTGGACCTCACTGGTTTTGAAGCACTGTCAGCTCCTATCCCAGAATCATTATCCTGCCTGGGGTGGGAAACTTTGCTGTTATTATTGTGTACTCTTCTAAATCTTTGTCTTACATGTCTGATATTGAACCGCAAGACTCAAGGTTTTTGTTTATTCCTCCCCCCCCTTTGGTGTCATGATCTCCTTCATCATTCCTTTGGTGAGAAAGTTAAAACAGACTGCTCAGCTGCCCAAAGGAAGGAAGGCTGTCAGTAACAGGAATACCTGGTGGGGGAGAGAGCAAGACATCCAGTAATATTTAGAACATTTTCCCAGCCCAGATTCATTGAATGTCATCTAAATGCCAGGAACTGGCGATATAGAGAAGAATACTGAAAGTGTGTATCCTCTGGAAGCCCAGAACCCATTAGGAATTATAGCACCAAACAAACAATTATTGCCAGTGAAATAATTACTTTCAGATAACAGCACTTTCCAGAAGACTAGAAAACTTGATGAAAAAATATTATTCATGGATACATGAGTATTACTTCTGCTTTCTCCCTGCTGAAGTTTTGTTCAAAGATCATCAGTTTTATAAACATTCTTGTCTTAGTCATCTCGTGCTGCTAATACAGAAATACCATAAGTGGATGGCTTTAACAAAGATAAATTTATTTCCTCATGGTAAAGTAGCCTAAAAGTCCAAATTCAGGGTGTCAGCTCCAGGGGAAGTCTTTCTCTCTCTGTCGGCTTTCTCATCAATCTTCCCCCGGAATAGGAGCTTCTCCACCCAGGGACCCCGGGTCTAAAGGACGTGCTCTGCTCCCAGCACTGCTTTCTTGGTGGTATGAGGTCCCCTTATTTTTCTGCTCACTTCTCTCTTTCATATCTCAAGAGATTGCCTCAAGACAGAATCCAATCTTGTAGACTGAGTCCTGCCCCCCTAACACAACTGCCACCCATCCTCCCTCATTAATACCATAAAACCCGTTGCCATTGAGTCGATTCCAACTCACAGTGACCCTATAGGACAGAGTAGAGCTGCCCCACAGAGTTTCCAAGGAGCACCTGGTGGACTTGAACTGCTGACCCTTTGGTTAGCAGCCATAGAACTTAACCATTACCCCACCAGTGTTTCCCATTAACATCATAGAGGCAGGATTTACAACATATAGGAAAATCACACAATCATGGCTCAGCCAGATTTATACACACAGTTTTTGGGAGACATAATTCAATCCATGACATGCCACCCTTTGGCCCCCAAAAAGTCACATCCTTACAACATGCAAAACATATTCACTCCATCATATCACAGCAAAAGTCTTAACTCCAAGTCCAAAATCTAAAACTCCTCTTCATCGGTGAAATCTAGAATACAAGTTATCTGCTTCCAAAGGTACAATAGCAGAACAGGCACAAGCTAGACGTTTCCATTACAAATGGGAGAAACTGGAGGAAAAGAAGGGATAACATGCACCAAGCAAGTCAGCAAAACACATTACATTAGCCCTCAAGTCTTTGAAAATAATCCTCTGTTCTTTGAGACTATTCACACAATAGCACTGCCTTCCAGACTCTAGGTATTGGCCACACTCTCTGGATTCTGAGTGGAGTCTCCTTGGCCCTCGGCTTCAGCTTTGCTTTCCAGGCCCACTGGGACAGCAACTCTGCTCGCTTGGCTTTCGGGGCCATTCTCTTAGTCCAGGGGAAGATTGATGAGAAGGCCAACAGAGAGAGAAAGCCTTCCCCTGGAGCTGACACCCCAAATTTGGACTTTTAGCCTACTTTACTGTGAGGAAATAAACTTCAACTTTGTTAAAGTCATCCATTTGTGGTATTTCTGTTATAGCAGCACTAGATGACTAAGACAATTCCCTTAACTGAAGCACATGGATTTCCAGAGTAATTTTTGTCCTAAACAGTTCAATAAACAGCTGAATACCCACCATGTACTTCGTGATTATAAACCTCGAGTGTTGATGTGGCAAGAATTGAGGTTTCCAGATTTACCAAGACTCTACCTTGCATGGTGTCATTAACAGTTTTCAAATCTGATGATACGCTGTCTCGTTGGCCTGAAATAAGCATCTCCTAGATGAGATCCACTACCCTGGCTTCTCTCTCTGTGAGGAGCAAGGATTCTCCTTCAGTGACCACCATAGGATGCACACTCAACTCAGCAATATCTTCCAATAACTGTTCACTTACAAAAGAATAGAACTGGAAAAGAAACCTGAATAACTCTGCTAAATTAACTAAAATGAAACTGCTGTCATTATATGGGGACAGTGGTCTTCAGTCTGGGGAGGGGGATAGTATCTTAACTCCCAGCTAAGTCCATGCGATTCCATTTCCCTTATCAGCTCATTTTAAAACTTGCTACAAAAAGAAAAGGAGTTATTATATGATCATTTTCCCTTTCCCTCAAGAAAATCGTTAAGGACTAATATTTTTCTGACATGTTTAGAAGCTTTTGCTCACTCCATACTGTAGCCATTTGACATGAAGCCTCAGCAGTGCATAGGTGGAGATTTGGCTACATTTTTAGATAGAAGACTTCTATTACCAAGGCAATCTTTAGGATTAAATGCCCTATAGTCACCAATTTATATACATGGATAGAATCTGCTCTCAGTCATAAAATGACAGTGGCAGTTTATCACCTACATAATCCCACCGGATCAGTAAACCAGCTAGGAACTAGGAGTCTAAGAGGTTTCTGCCCTTCACACCAAACTGAGGAGGCAGTACCTTAGATTTAGGTCTCTGCTTTGACTTAACCATAATTCTTTTTATAACAGAAAATCCATCTTTTTATCCCAAAGAACTTCAGTAACTATTGCTAACTAAGAAATCTTACTGGTAGTTATAGACTAACCAACAGTAAGAGCATCTGTGGGGGAACTTACACAATAGAATCACAACAATCTTTGCTGACAAACAAAATTCTAGAAATGGCACTCTTACCTTTGAGTATTTACGATTCATCTACAAACCTCAGGGGTGGAGAAGCTGAGAGGTATTTGTGACTATTGTAAAAGAAACAAGAAATAATTGGCTGCTCTCTTACTCTGTCTCTAGCTCATTCTTTATACATTTTTGATACCTAAACAAAAACTCTCTTCTGAATATAGAGAAGATTTGTCTCATGGAGGTGAGTTAAAACTATCTGATAATGTTGTGAATATATCAATTATTAATTGCCATAGGTTTGAAATAAAAAGGGCATGATCTGCCCAAACGTATTATTTTGTCTTCTAAGCTGGTCTCTAGCATTGTCACCAGACAAAAACTTTATGGGACACTTGGATTTTATCCACACATATAGATTTTAAATACAGAATACAAAATGAATCAAAGCCATAGGAAAAAAAAATCATCTGTGGTTATCAAACCATTGAGACATCTGCTTGTTATTAAAAGTGTCATATGAAGCTGCTGTGTGATTAATTGCTTTTGTGTGTGGCTTTCTAGCCATGGTCTTGTAACTCCCACCCAAGTGATTGTGTGATTAATTGAGGTCTACCAAAGGGATTGGTCAGTTTTGCCTTAAAAGGGAGCCAATTCCAGAGCAAAGAAGGGGAGTCTACCACCACCAATAAAGAAGAGCCATGAGTGGAGAGCACATCCTTTGGACCCGGGATCCCTGTGCTGAGAAGCTCCTGGAAGCAGGAAACTGAGAGACAGAGAGAGAGTATTGTCATTTGATTCCAGGAGGGTAATACATCCCTGAGGACAACAGAAGCTTCACATTTGGAATCCTCCCAGAACTCATCCTATGCATCACTCCCTTTGACTGGTTCTGATTTGTATCTTTTTGGTATACTAAAACTATAATCAAAAGTACAGCACTTTCTTGAGTTCTGTGAGACTTGCTAGCAAATTAAAAAATTTTAGGGTAGTCATGGGAACTTCTGAATTTGTAGCCAGCTTGTCAGAAGCTAGGGTGGCCCTTGGGGCCCTGAACTTGCAGCAGTGTTTGAAGTGAGGGCAATCTTGTGGAGGACTGTGCCCTGAGACTATGCAGTTTTGCAAACTCATTGTAGAAGGAAGAAGAAAAGAAAGAGTATAAGGATGGGGCGGGGGGCGGGAGCAGGGCGGATATCATTTTTTCAAATAGTATAATTGTCTACACATAAAATTCAAGAGACTCTACAGAACAAAAATTACAAACAAAAGAGAGTTTAGAAAGCTTGCTGAACACAAAATCAATGCAAAAAGGTCAATTACTTTCCTACATGTAAACGATAAATAATTAGAAAATGTAATTTTTAAAAGATACTATTTAAATTATTTGAAAATAACCTGTAAGGTGGTCGTTTGTTCAGTGCCATCGAGTCACTTCTGACTCATAGCGACCCTATGTATAACAAAACACCGCCCGGTCCTGTGCCATCCTCACAATCATTGCTATGTTTGACCCCGTCATTGCAGCCACTGTGTCAATCCATCTTGTCGAGGTTCTTCCTCTTTTTCACTGACCCTCTACTTTACCAAGCATGATGTCCTTCTCCAGGGACTGATCCTTCCTGACAACATGTCCAGAGTATGTGAGACAAAGTCTCACCACCTTGCTTCCAAGGATAACTCTGGCTGTACTTCTTCCAGGACAGACTTGTTCATTCTTCTGGCAGTCCATGGTATAGTCAATATTCTTAGCCAACACCATAATTCAAAAGCATCAATTCTTCTTCAATCTTCCTTATTCATTGTCCAGCTTTCAGATGCATAGGAGGTAATTGAAAATATCATGGCTTCGATCAAGTGCACTTTAGTCCTCAAGGTGACATCTTTGCTTTTTAACACTTTAAAAAGGCCTTTTACAACAGATGTGCCCAACATAATATGTCATTTGATTTACTGACTGCTACTTCCGTGGGCATTGATTGTGGACCCAAGTAAAATGAAATCCTTGACAACTTCAGTATTTTCTCTGTTTATCATGATGTTGCTTATCGCTCCAGTTGTGAAGATTTTTCTTTTCTTTATGTTGAGGTGCAATCCATACTGAAGGCTGTGGTCTTTGATCTTCGTCAGCAAGTGCTTCAAGTCCTCTTCACTTTCAGCAAGCAAGGTTCTGTCATCTGCATATCGCAGGTTGTTAATGAGTCTTCCTCCAATTCTGGTGCTGTGCTCTTCTTCACATAGTCCACTCTCTCAGATTATTTGCTCAGCATACAGATTTAATAAGTATGGCAAAAGGATTCAACCCTGACACACACCTTTCCTGATTTTAAACCATGAGGAATCCCCTTGTTCTGTTCGAACAACTGCCTCTTAGTCTATGTACAGGCTTTTCATGAGCATAATTATGTGTTCTGGAATTCCCATTCTTCACAAAGTTATTCATAATTTATTATGAGCCACACAGTTGAATGCCTTTGTGTAGTCAATAAAACAGAGGTAAACATTTTTCCGCTATTCCCTTCTTTCACCCAAGATCCATTTGACATCAGCAATGGTATTGCTCATCCCACATCCTCTTCTCAACCTGTAAGGTATGCCAGAATTTTATCAAGAAAAATCCAAAACTCTACTGAAATACTCGAAAGTTAAATAAGTATTTGTGGATGGTAAGATTCAATATCTTAAAGATGTCACATATTACCAAATTAGTCTATAAGTTAAACATAATTCCAGTCAAAATCTGACAGGATTTTCTTGCAACTTAACACGCTGCTTCTAAAATTTATATGAAACTAGCCAATTATAATTCAAAAGACAATTTTGAGGAAAAAGGACACTATAGGTGACTCACTAAGTCACATATAAAGACATTATGAAGGTATAGTAATTAAGAAATTATAGTATTTGCCAAGGATAGAAAATTAGAGAAGTACAACAAAATAAAGATCCCAGAAACAAATTCTTGCTTATATGGACAGAAGATATATAACACAGGTGACATAAAGAATTAAGGAGGATCGATGGCCTAATCAATAAATGATGCTGGGACAGTTAGTTAACCTGGTAGACAGTCACAGTGCTCAACAATGTTCAATTTTCCTCTCCTTCCAGGCAGACTGAAGTCCACACTTGCAAGTCGCCTTGCAGCTGGACAGACCATGTGACAAGTTACGGCCAATGACCTGTGAGTAGAAGTGACATAACAGCAAGTGTGAGATTCCCTGAACCCTCTTCCCTAGCAGTGACAACAGAGGAGGCTGCGTATTCTGGATGATACAGCTGCAATGTGGCAGAGCCACCTTCTGTGTATTTGCAAGATTTGTGGAGCAGAGAACCAACTGTGCTCACGACCACCCCACCCACCACCAATGTGGGACACTTATAAGCAAGAAAAAAGATCTTTGTTGTGTTAAGCCATTGAGATTTGAGGTTTAATTTGTTACTGCAGCATAACTGTTTTATCCTAATAATGCAATTATCCTGTGGGGTGGTGGGGATAAAATTAGATCCCTCCCTCAGAACACAGATGGATTAAAGACCTAAATATGAAAAAGAAAAACTTCAGAAAACATTTAAGAGAAACTATACAAGGATGTCCTTATACTTTCAGACATATAAAGATTTCTTAATACAGGAAAAAAAAAAACTCAAACCATAAGGAAAAATATTGATAAATTCAAGTACCTTAAATTTTAAAACACAAGGGGAAAGGAGGACTTAATGCTTAGAGGACATTGAGCTTCTGTTTAGGGTGATGGTATAGTTGGGAATAGATAAGGGTGACAGTTGAACAACATGATGAACAAAACATCACTGAACTGTACATGTAAAAGGTACTTTGTTGACATCTCAAGTGTTTTGTTACATATATATTTACCACAATAAAAAAATAAAAAGAATGAAAAAGGAAAAACAATTAACTCTACAATAAAAGACATAATAAACAAAATAAAAAGCAACAATTTGGAAAAGATATTTGCAACCTATGAACTGACAATTAGGATCTGTGATATGTACATCTCCATAAAACAATAATACATCACACACTGAACGTGCTAAATAAAATAAATGCAAATGCTTGTGGTCAGGGAAATCAAAGATTGTCTTCTGCCCTAGCCCATAATCTGCTCCACTCCTTACTGCTGCTCAATACACAATGGAGCTGAATGGACAAACCTGTATTTTTTATCCAATTATTTCTTGTTTCTCTTAGCAATTTTTTCCCCAAATGAGATTCAAAATTCTCAAGGCAGGGTTTGCAATCTGCAGCCTATATGCCTACTATGCCTGCAGGTATTGTTGGCTTACCTGACATGATGCTTTTTCAAAGATTAAATTTGAATGTCTCTAAGTGAGGCTGTGAAGCCCCTCCAGTCACAATAAGGCCCCACCATTGTCTACAGGTTATTATTAGCCCAAGTCACAAAGTCATGTATTTGGTAACTTCCTGCCCATGTATGCATTTGAGTTGTGACTTCTGCCTATGGGCTGTGATCATCTTTTATTTTTTAAATTGTTAAATCTATAAAGTCACTAATGTCCAGGCACTGTACTGTTTCCTGAAACAGTACAAATAAATAAAACAGTCCCTGCCTTCATTTGTGCTCAAAGCCTATTAGAAGAGATAGGAATATAAATAAATCAATCATAACACTAGTAAGAACAATCTGAGCTACATACAAGGTAGAGAGCTGAAAGAGACTGAGTAAAGCCAAGGGGGTGATGAGGGAAGCTGTTTATAAAGACTTCCTAAAGGAGGTGATACCTCAGCTACATTTTGAAAAATAAATTCCCAGGCAATCAAATGGAAATGAGCATTCCTGGCAGAGGAAGCCTCATATCTAAAGTTACAGAAGAAGCAAGAAACAGGGAAGCATGTCAAGTGTGAGAAGGTAACGGGAGATGAGGCAGCAGCTAAATTACAAAAGGCCTTGTATAATTATAGTTAGAACTGTGGCTCTATCACTTATTAAATGGATGACTTTGGAAAAATTATTTAATCTTTCTGAATCTCAGCTTCCTCAAGCGCCAAGTAGTGATATTGTTGTCTTTCAGTGTTCTAATGAGGATTTAATGTGATAATGTTTGGTTAAGTCCTCTCCACCTAGCATGATGAGATGCTATCAATAAACGTTAGTTTTATCTGACTCAAAGGACAGTTCCCCCAGGCCTTTGGCCACTTCAATGGCTTTTCTATAGAGGTCCATTATAGCTTTTTTTCTAAATCTTCTTGTCTGCATCTTCTAAATTTTCAGTGGTGAACATATATGACTTTTGCAACAAAATTAAATAAAGCTTTCTTTTAAATGTATGGGTTTTTGTTGTTGTTGTTGTTGTTTTTGGGTTTTTTGTTTGTTTGTGTGTTTTTGTTTTTTGTTTGTTTTTTGTAGACATAGCAAGCTTATTCCAAAATTTGTAGGGAAAGGCAAAGGAACTAACATTGCTAAAAACACTAATTTTGGAGGAATCACTCTTCCTGATGTTAAAGGCTACTATATAACTACAGCTATCAAAAAAGTGTGGTATTGATGGAGATAGACCAATGGATCAATGCAACAAAATAGAAAACCCAGAAATGGACCCACACAAATACATCCAACTGATTTTTAACAGAAGTGTAGAGGGAGCACTTGGACATCTTCAGGCAAAAAAAAAAAAAAAAAAAGCAACCTTGACCTAAATTTCACACCTTATACAAAAAAACAATTTAAAATGCATCACAGAATTAAATGTAAAACATTAAATTACATAACAAACAAAAAAAAAAAAACCAGGAAGAAGAAGAAGAAAATCCCTGGCAGTTAAGGTTTAGTAGAGTTTGGTAAACTGGTGAAATCTGAGTAAATTCTGTAGATTATACCAATGCTGTTTCCCTGGTTGTGATAGTGTGTTATAGTTATGCTAGACGTTAGCAATGAGGGAAACTCCTCTGTTTTTTTTTTTTCTCAAATTCCTGTAAATCTATAATTATGTCAAATGTAAAAGTTTTTAGAAGGTTTGAAATTGTTTTGTCTTCTCATTTTTAGTTTGTACCTAACGAAATAAATTACTCGCCAATAACTGAGATTCACTGTATGTCTACTAGATTGCTATTGACAATTCTGTACTCCATTTTAACAATCTGTGGGTCTCTGAAAATCTCCCCAAATTTTGAAACACTAATCATGGTGAGGCCCTATTTGCAGCCCTTAAGAGAAGCTTCTAACGATATAATCTCTGTTATATGGGTCCATCCCATCCCTTAAAACCACCTAGTGTTGGCCCTTTAGTAATTCTTGTAACCCATGAGGGACTCTATTAAAATGGTAAAGTGTCCCCTTGCTGAGCTAAGAATGGCCCAGAAACCAAACCCGTTGCTGTCAATTCCTACTCATGGTGACCCTATAGGGCAGAGTAGAACTGCCCCCATAGGATCTCCAAGACTATAATCTTTACAGAAGCCGACTGCCGCACCTTTCTCCCGCAAAACGGCTGGTGGGCTCCAATTGACCTTTCGTTAGCAGCCCAGTGCTTAACCAGTGCGCCACCAGGGCTCCTAGAATGGCCTGAATCAGGGACTTTTTACAGTTATGAGATAGTAAGTCTGTCTCTTTCTTGCCGCCAGGAGGTAAGACTAAAAATCCTCGTGTTGCCTCTTGAGGGCGCTAACCCAGGTTTTCGTGCCCCAAAAGTGAAATTCTCTGGCCAGAGCTGGGTAGGAAATGTGCAGGCAGCCCTCATTGCCATGATCGACAGGGTGACCTTTATTTACCAAGCGCAGAATAAAATCATTTAATGCGTTAACGCCTCACTCAAGCTCTACAGCTTTGAGGCCGCCCGAGGACAAAAGAGACATTCGACCGCGGCGGAGCAAGAATCTGGCCACATTCACAGCCACGTAATCGCGCTGCGTACGGAGAACTTGTTCCCCCGGCCCCAGAGCGCACTAGTGCCGGCTCAACTATAGTGACGTCGCTGAGGCTACGCCCCTCGCTGGCTTACCGCCCCGTGGGGTCCGACAGACGCAGCGTTCCCTCGATGCTTTTCTTCTTTTACCCTTAATTTCCTACTCACTTAGGCTGGAGGGTTTCATTTGGCTGGCTTGGTGTTTGGGTCCTTTTGAGAAGGCAGCGGCGAGAGTGAGATTCATCTGGGCAACCGAGAGATGCAAACCAGCAGGAGCAAAAAGAGAAAGACAGGCGTGGGAGGCAAAGAGTTTGTCCGACGCACGCAGTGCAGCCACAGTAAGACTACCAGTACAGTGCTAAGCAAGGAGGGGCACAGTTTTTCCATTAATAAAACTTTGATGCCAGGAGGGCCAAATGACCAAGCAAAAGGATTGGTGATAAAAGGAGACGCTTAAGGTTAAAGCACAAGATCAAATTGCGAGATTAACTTCAAATGTTGATAAAACTGCAAAGTCCTAGGTGAATATTCCAAAAATTTAAACCAATACTATTTAAATGATTCTCCAATTACCTTGTAAGTTCCTTGAAAGTAGAACCCTTACAGTGTCTAGTCTAATTTGCTGTATGTTGTTGTTGAGTCAATTCAGACTCATAGCGACCCTGTATGACAGAGTACAACTGCCCCCATAGAGTTACCTAGGTTGTAATGTTCAGGGGAAGACTGTTATGTTCAGGGGAGCAGATCATCAGGATTTTTTTGCTGCAGAGTGGCTGGTGGATTCAAACCACTGACCTTTCAGTTAGCAGCTAAGCGCTTAACCATTGCAACCACCAAGGCTCCTGCTGTGTGTACTAAAAAACCAAACCAAACCCATTGCAGTTGAGAGTTGATTCCGAATCATAGAACTGTCCCATAGGGTTTCCAAGGGGTGGCTGCTGGATTCCAACTACCAACCTTTTGGTTAGCAGCCGAGCTCTTAACCGCTGTGCTACCAGGGCTCCACTGTATGTACTAGTGTTCAATAAATTAGAGAAGAAAGCTAGCATTTACTCAGACTAAGTCTGTTCTTTTACATATGCAATTTTATTCAGTTCAATAATCCTCGCAACAAGTCCATTAGACGTCTTATTATCTGCATTTTGCAGATGTGGAAAGGCATTCGGAGTTTAGTTGACCTCAAGGACTTCAGTTAATAAGTGGGAAGACTGACATTCACATACAGGTCTGTGTGTCTGACCCTAAGGCTGTGTACCCTTGAGAACACTACCCAGTCTCCCAAGTATTTATTCCTTTAATTTAATTTAAAATGTGTGCAAAATGTGTATGTGAGTGTATTATAAATGTGTAAGGAAACCAAAAGTAAATCTTTACTAATCAGCACACATTAAAAGAAGTACAGTAGGTTCATGATTCTAGTTCTAATGACACAAAAAGATTCTAAAGTATTTTCTGAATCGAGCAGTATTAAGGTATACTCTATATTATTTAAATGTTAATTGAAAATGGACAATCCAAGTAAAATAACTCTTTATGGAGAAGGTAATTTGTCTGTAATTGTTCTCTATGTGCCTATAATGTTCTCAAATCACATATGCTGTAAATCACTAGCATACTTTCAAAATAAGTACTGATAATATGAATTTAGAAATGCATCTACCTTTGTGAGGCTCTCTAACATTGTTATTAGAAATTTGTAAGTCACTAAAAAGTATTTAGAAAATTTCTGCTTAGACATAGGAGCATGTGAAGTATGTGAAGAATATAAACAACCTTTAAATTCACTTTGACTCAGCATGCTGCAGCAAAAGAAAACATAACATAGTTAATTTTTGTAAATTAGCCTTGAGACATAAATCTGAACAACCTCCATAATCTCTAACTTTGAATAGAAGATGGGACATTCGGCTAATCTCTGACCCTGGAGAGAAGACATAACATACTTGTCTTTAACTTCGCACTGGCCCTTATCGTGTGAAGCCAAGGCGAGAATTACGCAAATAAACACTGAATTTCTGCTCACTCACTAAGAGAGTATCAGAGTGAAAGCCTGCTGAGACTCAGCCCACTGACAACCTCGAACCCTAGCTGCTAGGGACCTCCGCCTAGTTCAAAATATGGTCAAGCCTTCCTCCTGAGACCTCTCACTAAAGGTGAACACCTGAAGGCTAAAGATTTGGACTCTAACCATTGAACTAACATTGTAATTGTTAATTGATTCTCTGGTTCTAAATGAATGTTGTAAGGTCTTACTTGCATGCCGTGCCATGACTACCTTGCATTAAATTAAACAAGTTTATGCATGTCAAGCCTTAATTTCTAAGATTAAATTCTACACAATAATAGGGCTTCCCAATATAAGAATTGATAATATTAGTAGTAAGGAGAGAAGGGAGCAGAGGGAAAGAAATGGAGACAAGGAAAGAAAGTTGACTGTGCTGGCTTCAGAAAGAAACATATCCAGGTTTCAGAGCACTGTGATGTTATTTGAAAGCCTGAAGTGGAGCAGTTTCCAATTATAAAAATACTTTGGTAACAGCCTACATCTTAACATAGGTTCTTTGTGACAATAACAAGAGAAGTTATAAGCCCTGTCCCAGGCAAAATGATTACTTCCACTCCAAGCCATTCCAGAGGCTTTTTTTTTTTTAATGAAAGAATAGTACAAAACCAAAGAAAAATATTTGATACAGCCACCCAGACATATAGAGCACAGTGCAAGAGCCTACAGTTAAGAAGTCTGACGTAACCTGTTAGCAGCTGAGGACACTGAATTTTACCTACACCCTGTGTTCCTGGAAAACAGCAGTCAGTGGTCAAGAACCACCTCCCCCTGCCCCCACCCATCCACCCACCCACCCCGCCCCTCCCCCCCCATACACACACCTCTTTGTGTTATGGAAAGCATCTTACTGCAAAGAACCACCCTTCCCTATAGGACCTAGATAAAACAGATGGTTGACCCTCTTGTTTAGCTACCTCAAGGCCAGATACCAAGCCAAAATGAAACCCACTGCCATCGAGTCAATTCTGACTCAGCAATTCCCATTCTTTATCTCACAAATGATTAGGGAAACTTTTTGTCCCCACTGACCAATCTGGACAAAATGCCTGCTATTTTGACTTGACCAGACTTTAGTCAGGCTTCTCTTCTTCCCCCAGGCCTCTGAACTTTGGCCTGTCCTCGAGCTTAAGCAGGCATTAGTAGCTTAAGCAAGCATTGGAACACAAAACAACACTCCCTAACAGCACCTCCTGAGAATCAGCAGACCAGAAAGAAAGACATTTCCTGATCAACTGTCCAGACACACCATCTCCTCATCCCACTTTCCACACCCAGTTCTTTCTAGCCTTCTTTATTCTTCCCTATAAAAGAAAAAGGATCCCTGATGGCTCATGGATTAAGTGCTCAGGCAGTACGAATCCACCCAGCGCCTCCATGGTTGATCTGCTCTCATAAAGATTACAGCCTAGAAAACCCTATGGAGCACTTCTGCTCTGTCACACTGGGTCACTATGAGTCTAAATCGACTCTCTGGCAAGTAACAA
Source organism: Dugong dugon (assembly GCA_030035585.1). Taxonomy (NCBI): domain Eukaryota; kingdom Metazoa; phylum Chordata; class Mammalia; order Sirenia; family Dugongidae; genus Dugong; species Dugong dugon. Next base: position 32,711,772 of record CM057475.1, on the reverse strand, counting down.
CAACAACATAAAAACAGCCCTTGGGTGGTACAGTTAATGAAATTTGGCTGCAAACCCAAAGGTTAGCGGTTCAAGTCCGCCTAGAGGTGCCTTGGGAGAAAGTCCTGGCAATGTATTTCCAAAAAATCAGCCATTAAAAACCCTATGGAGCACAGTTCTATTGTGACACATATGGGGTTACCACAAGCCAGAATCAACTCCACAATGTTTAGGGTCATAGTTTCATGCGACATCCTAGTTAATTGGCCTAATAATGTGTTTAGTGCTTCTGTTCTACCTCCTAGTTCATTGCATAGTGCTTGGGGTCTTAAAAGCTTGCAAGCAGCCATTCAAGGCACAACAGTTGGTCTCTATTCACCTGGAACAACAGAGGAAGAAGGAGAGTCAGGAATAGGAGGAGGATATGGAATGTGTGGCTAATTACCTCCATTGCTATGAGACCAGAAGAACTGGATGGTGCCTGGCTACCATTACTGAACATTTTGATCAAAGGTTCTGTAGAAGAATTCTGATGAAAAGGGGGAAAAGGCAGAGCAGAATTTCAAATTCCCATGGACTCTAGACTTTCTGGATCCAGGGAGTGTGGAGGAACCCCTGAAACTATTGCCCTGAGATAATCTTTAAACCTTAAACAAAAAATAGCCCCTGAAGTCTTAAAACCAAACAATAATTAACTAGTAAAAAGGTCTGCCTTGAGCATTATTCTCTTTTAAGAACTGTCTATATGGGATCAAACTGACAACAGCAACTAGCAGATTAGATAGGAACCTTAGGGGGCAGTGAGTTTATGTTAATGAGGGAGGAACAACTCAGAAAAAGGGGGTGAGAATGGTGTCACTAAACTGTACATGTAGAAACTTGGATCGGTGTATGTTTTGCTGTGTATTTTCTCAACAACGACGAAACAAATAAAATTTGGGGGGAAAAAAGATGAATCGACTCCATGGCAACCGGTTTTTGTTTGTTTTTTGGAAAAGAAAAGTCTTTTCTTCCTGACCTTTGAGATGCTAGTAGCTATTACTCGTGGAGAGCTCTCTGTATTGCAAGTTTCCCTCCCTCTTCTGCAATAGTTTCTCTCACCCTGTTGCAATAGTTGTTTTTTTTTTTAATAAAGTCGCTTTCTACCTAAGGCCAGATTTGTTTTTTATTTGACACTGACTAAAGATATAGTTTCAAGTAGTTTTTAGAACTATATTTCTCCTTTCATATTTGCTTTCTATTTCCCTTTTATGGATTTTAAGTATCCTTCCCTGATTCAGAAGCCACACAGGCTGAGGGATCAAACTCCTCAAAGCTATTAACAAGCTTCCCACATATCTCTTAGGTTAAAATGGAAATGGATAGGTTCGAGGGCTGCTTCCATAAACAAACACCTCCAGATAATTAATTCTATTGTAAATTTTTGAGGGCTCATGAATCACAACTTCTAAGGCCATTTAATTCACCTCCAGCTAATGATATGGAAGTCTTGGTGGTGTAATGGTTAAGCGTTACGGCTGCTAACTAAAAGGTCAGCAGTTCAAATCCACCAAGGGCTCCTTGGAAATCCTCCGGGGCAGTCCTACCGTCCTGTTGACTAAGAGTCAGAGTCGACTGGACAGCAACAGGTTTTTTAGTTCTTTAATGCCTGGGGTACCAGCGCATAACAAGGGAAAAAGACATCAGGCTTGGTAAAGTAGAGGGTCAGAAAAAAAGAGGAAGACCCTCAACGAGATGGACTGACACAGTGGCTGCAACAATGGGCTCAAGCATAACATCGATTGTGTGGATGGCACAGGACCAGGCAGTGTTTCGTTCTGTCGTACATAGGGTTGCTATGAGTCAGAACCAACTGGATGGCACCTAACAACAAGTGTTTACAAACTGTCAACTTTGCCCTATTGCAAGCATTTATGTTATCCTCTGAGATATAATGACAACATTTTCAAAAACAAAAGGGAAGCTATGTGGACTGGCAAAGGATCTTATTGACGTGTAAAATTAGTAATAGGTAAAGTCATATGTAAGTCTAAAAATTGTAAACACATTTAATTATGCATATTTAATGAATTGCTCACTAAAATCGTAGGGAACTTTAAACATCCAGAGTGCTTGGTAACCATAGTCATAGGGTGCATTGTGCTGGCTTCTTGCTCTAAGTTTCTGTTGCACACTGTTATGGTTACCAGGATCAGTGACATGCTGGAAATTTTTTAACAACTGGCTCCTGAGGGATGGGAGAGGTCCTAATTTGTAACACGTGCCAGTTTCCATGGTGTAAATACTTCTGCCATGACTGCTTTCAAGCGATCAGTGTGACTGCACATGGAATTGGAAAGATATGCACAGAATAGATACAATAGACATAAATAACGTCAAGAGCGTAGGTAATAATAAAATGTAGTAAAATAATTAGTAAGTTTTGAGTGTAGAAGTTATCATGGATTGAATTATGTCCCCCAAAAATGTGTGTATCAATTTGGCTGGGCCATGATTCCCTGTATTGTGCGGTTGTCCTCCATTTTGTGATTGTAATTTTATGTTGAAGAGATTAGGGTGGGATTGTATAGCATGCTTACTAAGGTCACACCCTGATTCAATGTAAAAGGAGTTTCCCTAGGGTGTGGCCCGCACCACCTTTTATCTTACAAGAGATAAAAGGAAAGGGAAGCAAGTAGAGAATTGAGGACCTCATACTACCAAGAAAGCAGTGCTGGGAGCAGAGCACGTCCTTTGGACCCGAGGTTCTTTCGCAGAGAAGCTCCTAGTCCAGGGGAAGATTGACGAGACGGACCCTCCTCCAGAGCTGACAGAGAGAGGAAGCCTTCCCCTGGAGCTGACGCCCTGAATTTGGACTTCTAACCTACAAGACTGTGAGAAAATAAATTTCTCTTTGTTAAAGCCATCCACTTGTGGTATTTCTGTTAGAGCAGTACTAGATGACTAAGGCAGAAGGATAAGAGTTGTGTGTATCGTACTTTTCGTTTCTAATATAATTTATTTAACTGAATGTTTGTATAATCCAGTTTTGAGTAATGTCTGTGTGAAACAATTGACTTTCAAAATTCTTGGAAATTTAACAGTTAACTCTTGCAACTAGCACATGCAGGTGCCAGTGAACCCCAGAGAGTCTAGGATTCATCGATTACTACAGTCACAACCCCTAGCTCTAGAGGGCTGGTAATTTATTTAAGACAAAAATAATTTGGTTCACAGAAGCTTATAGGATTTTACTAGCCAAAAGACATATATTACTGGTAGTGGGTTGGATGGTGGCCCCTGTCAAAAACCTAAATGTGCACAGAAACACCAATGTAGTATAATGGAATTTATTTATTGTGAGTAGATACAATTAGAATCAGGCAGTATCAGGAAGGCACTCTGAAGACGGGACAGTGAAAACAGTTTACACAGGTCATTGTCATGTTAATTTCTCAGGAGATAGCGTCAGAACATGTGCAGGGTTTCAGGGTCATTTGGTTGGAGAAAAGAGTCATTAAGGACATGCCACACATTTCCAGTCAGATCCTGGGCTTCTTGCTCCTCGAAACTGGCTGCACAAGATAATTCTCTAAAAGAGCCCAGTGCCTAAGGCCAAACCTTCTCCCCTAAGCTGCTTACTAGGCTATTGTTTGACTTGAAGGTGCCTTTAGGAAAAGTTTCTTAAAGGCTCAAGTTTCAAAAGGACAGCTAAGGATAGTTGTCCTAAGTGGGTCATCCCAACTCCATGGACCCACAAATCTGATTTCTAGGGAATTAACATGGTTTCCCATCCCTTACGGGATATGCCAGCTGGAACCAGTGAATGTGCCCTTTTTTGGAAAAAGGGCATCTGCAGATGTAATTAAGTAAAGGATTTTGAGATGAGATTATCTTGAATTATCTGTGTAGGCTCTAAATCCAATGACAGCTGTCCTTATAAAACATAGCACCAACAGAAGAAGAGAACACACAAAGACATAGGGGAGAAGGCCACACAGGGTCAGAGAATGGAGTAATCTGTCTACAAACCCAGGAATGCCACCAAAAGCTAGGCGAGAGGCATGGAACAGATTCTCTCTCAGGGCCTCCAGAAGTAACCAACCCTGTTGACACCCTGATTTTGCACTTTTGGCCTCCAGAATTGTGAAAGAATAAGTTTCTACCAAGTCCTAACACAAAATACTACCACATTGTGGTAATTTGTTATAGCTGCATTAAGAAACTAATACACTACCCCATGACAATTAACCCATTGCTGTCAAGTCAATTCCGACTCATAGCCACCCTATAGGACAGAGTAGAACTGACCCCATAGGATTTCCAAGGCTGTAAATCTTTAGGGAAGCAGACTGTCACATGTTTCTCCCATGGAGTGGCTGGTGAGTTCAAACCGCCAACCTTTCGGTTGGCAGCCGAGCTCTTAACCACTGCACCGCCAGGGCTCCTTTCCATGACAATTAGTCCTGGCCAAACCAGACTCAAAGAAAGAGGCTTTCAAGAGTCTATAATCTACAAAATAGTAACTTGAAAAATTATACAACACTATAACCGTTTGCAACCATAGTGGAGGAATCAGTAAAACTTAAAGGGAAGAATAGCTTACTAATGCTATTCCTCTTTGACCTAAAAAGTGTTCATCTTATATATTAATAATCCTTATAGGTGAGGATGACCAGATTCTTTGGTGATACAGACCCAACTTCAAAAGTCCTGATGTTAGAACTTATATACCATGTACGAGGAAACAGATATTCTTAAATTTCTCAGTTATAGCTTTTCTTCCTCCTCCAGAGAGTCTCCATTTGTTTAACAGCATATTTTAATTCTATTGACAGGGAAATAAAATAATTTAAATTAAAAAAAAACTATATTTTATCATCTAAGAGATTAGGGAAAGACTAGTAGATTTTGAAATTTTCCTATTTATTATGATTATTATGATTATTAATATGGCTCCATCATTTATGATACCCAGTGCAAAATTTCAAGGCAGCTACAATAGAGGATTAAACCAAGCACTAAGCATGGGGCTCCATGGGACTGCACAGGTTGCATGCCCATGAATCTAGCCCTAAGGATGGCATATCAAGCCTAGCTACTAGAAAAATCCGATTAGACAGACTAGAAAATCTGATTCTTGCACCTCATACAACTTGTCTGAAAACAGTTCTGGAGTTTTTCTTATTTCCATTTAGAAACAACTTGCCCTATATTTTTTGCAAATAAATACTGATATGCATTGAATTTTTTTTTTTTTTTTTTTACACAAATGTTTGCAGCAGCTTCATTCAAGAGTGAATGTAAAATGACCATGGTACATCTATACAATGGCACACCACCCAGTCATAAAAAAACAACATGAATGAATCTCGCAGACATTATGCTAAGAGTAAGAACACTACTCGGTTAAATAAAAGCAAAGAGATTTATTGAAGGTTCAAAACGGTTTGAACTGGTGATACCAATCTCACAAAGTGAAATCAAAACTCTCCAAAATGGTGGGGTAGCAGAGGCATATTTATGAGGTTAATTCAAAATATTCTGATTTGAAGTCAAAAGATCAGGGAAGCCAGAGGCAGGACAACTCAAAGGGTGGGGGGGGGGCTTTACAGTGATTTGTTGGAAGTAAGAATGTGGCCTATTTGGATTGGTTAATTGGTTAATTTAAATATTGAAGGAGAGTCTACAGGGTGGTCAAAAGGTAATTATCTTAAAACATTTCCTGAGGGCTGCTGAGGGAATTTCTGATAAGGGTCTTGTGTTAAGGCGCTCCCTTAGGAACATTCTTTCTATATCTTTAATTTAACCACAGAGAAAAAGTTTCCTTTGTTATGTACTTAAGTCTAAGTTTTGACAGTTGCAGGGGAAATAAGCAAAAAGCCAAGATGGAGTAGGGGCTCAGACCTGGGCCAGTCGCTCCGACAGGAGTCCAGTGCCACAATTTTTGAACTCTGACACAACGCCGAGTGAAACAAGCCAGTCTCCAAAGGCCACATATGCACGATTACATTTACGTGACATTCTGGAGAAACAAATCCACAGGGATGGAGAACAGTTCAGTGTTTCCCAGTGGCTGGGGTGGGGTGAAAGTTTGACTACAAAGGGGAAGCATGAGGGAATATTTCAGGGTGATGAAACTGCTCTGTGTCCTGATTGTGGTGGTGAAATGAGTCTATACCTGTGTCAAAACTCACAGAACTATACATTCAAAAGAAAGATAATTTTACAATGTAAATTTAGAATTTTTTAATCACACACATATATATGTATATACTCATATATACGTTTGTGTGTGTATATATATATACTTTAAAAGAATTTTTCAGCTGGGTTACTGTCAGAAAGGCTGCTTTGTGGGGCTCTGCCACACCAGCCCTGGTGCTCTGTGGCCTGTTTTTCCATCTGTAAAATGAGAAGATCAGTCTAGAGTAGTGATTTTCATTCTCCCCCCGCCCCCAAAATTACACCCCTGGGCACTCTCTTCGTGGAAGTGAGCATGGGGGTAGGTTTGGAGGGAAAGGGCATGCAGCTTCCCCTGGACTCTAGACCCACAACTCTTGTCAGTTGTGCTTTTGTTTGTCTGAAAACCTCTGGATTGGAATAGCTGGTCTTAAACCAGATTGCCAGGTACCTGGGGAGTTTGAACAATCCTGGATCCTAAGGCTTACTGGTGAGACCTTTGGCAAGTGTTCGCATGGATCTCAGAAGTTAGCCAGATCGCAGCACAGGCTCTAATGGGTCAGTGATTTTAAACAAGGCATTTTGGGGGAGCTGGAATTGTGTTCCTTGTTTTATGACTCCTTAATTGAGTACGGATTAAACACAATGGGAACTCTGAAAAGGCTTCTATATATCTAATTCACCCCTGAGATAGGATCTGAAAGGATCTTAAACCTTTTTTTTCCCACACAGGATGATTTTTTGGAAGAGCACTTTGTAAACAATAAAGGACTGTGCACAGATAGGGAAAATGCTGTTATGGGGGTACCCAAAAAACCCATTGCCATCGAGTCAATTACAACTCATAGCAACCATGTAGGACAGAAGAGAACTGCTCCATAGGGTTTCCAAGGAGCGGCTAATGGATTTGAACTGCTGACCTTTTGGTTAGCATCCAAACGCTTAACCACTGTGCCACCAGGGCTCCATTATGGGGGTGAGTATCATTAATAACAAGAGCTGTGATTTACACTAAGTATGTACCATGTGCTAGGGACCCTGCTAAGGCATCACTTAACCCTCACCACCACTCTGTGAGAGAAGGGCTGTCATGGCTTTGACAGGCGAGGCAACCGAGCCTCTGAGAGGCCCCAGGTCACATGAGGAGATGACAGAGGTGGCAGAGCTGGACTCCAGCCCAAAACTCCAGCTTTCTGAGCAAGGCCCATGAGAGGAACCTCTGAGACCTAACATCAGGCCTGCTATCTCTCAGCACGTGCCTGGGAGAAGGGGGCTGACATCACGTTTCATCAAAGGCTGGTGGGGGATCACCCAGGGCACCTGAGACTTTGCCATCTAGAAGAATACTAAAAAAAAAATTTTTTTTTTTTATATTATATAGAGAAGTGCTTTCTTCAAAAACTATTTCATGCATCAAGCCCAATCTGGAAAACAAGAGTTGGGCTGCTGTGGTTAAAGGTGGAAGCAGGAGAGGCCTGAAGCTCCCAAGGCTCCAGAAGCACCTCTTGAAGGCTACCTATCCAGTAGGTTGGCACTTACTCTGAGAAGCACAGGCAGTGGGTGCCATGATGCTTAAGGCCCTGGCTTTGGCGTCTAAAGAATGAGGTGTGATTCTGGCTGACTTGCTCAGCAGTCAGGGTTTAGTGGGCCTCAGGGAGGGCTGCAGGATTCCAGACCTGCCACATGTGTCCGTCAAAGCTGGCAGACCTATCTGAGCTGGGCACTAATTGCCTCTCCCTCCTCCGTGGCCAGGCCCAAGCAGATTGTTGTTGTTGTGTGCCCCTAGTTGATTTGACTCATAGAGATCCTATAGGACAGAGGAGAACTACCCCAGATAGTTTCCTAGGTTGTAATCTTGTGGGAAGAGATTGCCAGGTCCTTTCTCCAACAGTGCCACTAGTGGGTTCAACCATCGACCTTTGGGTTAGCACCCGAGCTTAACCATTACCACCAGGGCTCCTTCCACTCACAGGGTGGGAAACTTATTTCAACATCTTACATTTAGTGAGTTTAATCTGTAAAGTTATGGATTACAAGGTTAAAATCTGCAGCAACCCTCCCTTTCTCTTGCCCTTGTAAAAGCAACTGGTTTTATCAACAAAAGTAGAACGTTCGCGTTCAACTCTTCGTGGCGGATCAACGGCAGATCTTCACCTCTGACCCGGATGCCAGGCTGGTCTAACCGCTCCCAGTGGAATCATGAAATGGACCTCCTTCTCACAAATGTCAGGGATCACACCCATCCGGGAGTTGGCCGTGTGCACCATGTTCTTGCCAAACAGCTGGAACTCGTAAAGGATGAGCTACTCCCAAAAGCCGTCGTTGGGTCAAATGCTGCACCCCCACGACTTGGTCCAGGTGTGGGCGTCCAATAGTGTCATGGCTGGTACTTCATGACGCAGGCAAAGGCAGAGGGTGGCTTCGTCTCCACGCTGTGGACGTAGTCAGCGAGTTACCCTTCCTCTCCATGCTGCACACGTGATCAGCAATGGGCTCAACGAAGTCATAGAGGTGCAAGTAGGGACCTCGGCTGCAGGCATCTGCTCGTACTAGATGTCCTCGAATACGGTGTCCACCACCTCCACAGAGACGTTGATAACTGTAGTGATTAGGTTGCTGGACAGCATGAGCTTGTTGTTGGCAGCCACAGCATTGCTGATGTGCAGTTGCTGGCGATCTTCAAGAGGCCATTGACAGAGGGCTGCGGGACTGAGCCGGGAATGCACGCGGGGCGCAACCGCGGAGGCGGAGGATCTGAGATCTGCAAGGAGCGAGGGGAGCATTTTTCTACTTGACTGACTTGTTCAGGAAGCAGCCGCGCTGTGAAGTCTGGGCAAGGATCACGCCCAGAGAAGTCTAGGGGTGAGAAGATGAGTCACGACGTTGGGGCCACAATTCCCAGCGGCCCGTAGCTCTGGCTTCCATGGGAGGAAGGAATCAGCTGTGCCAGGTCTTCGAAGAAACCCGGCCTTGGCTCCCCACCTAGGCTCACCGGTTAACCACCCGGTGATCACGCCGGGCCACGGTAGTCTTTGTCAAGACGCCTGCACTGAATTTTGTTGGGCACTTTAAATAAAATTAATCACTTCAAATTTCTTAAGGAGTTTGAAATGCTGTTCACTGTTTTCGCTAAGCACAAGCAGGAAAAAATCCATTTATTCTTCCATATTAGGTATTCAATTCAGGACAAAAGTTATTGAAAGTGGGAGTTTTTGGTATCAGACAGGATCTTAAAGGGAATGTCCTCTCAGAAAACTTTTGAGGTATCCCGATTGCCTGGGATCATTTGAGCAACAACATTACTAACAGCTGTGTAAGAGCTGAGCCACAAAGGCCAAAGGAGGACTCCCCAAACCAATAGGGAAGTCAGAGGAAATAATGTACTCAACTACCTAGAAGGTTTTATTTACTTTTCAAGAGACATCCGTGTCTCCATAAAAGTAGATGCTAAAAAAAATACATTGGTCTAGCCACCTTGAAGAGCCTGGATAGTCTCCCATTTGCTGTTGATGTTGCTGATCTTATTGGGGATTCATGATTCACCAGACCCAGGTCTAGAAAAGCCAAGGACAGTTAGGTAAGCCATGCCAGCTCCCTACAGTCTCTCTCTGCCCAATATACCTAGTGTCCAAAACCACCTGCAAAGCAGAAGGGCCAAATAGTTGTTTGTTTTGCAGTTTTAAAAGGAAAATTTCTGACCTTTTAAAAATTAAATAACCAAAGATTTCTACTTGGTGCCGAAAAAGATAATATAAGGTGATTTGACCCAACTTAGTAACAAAGAAAGTCCAATTCATTATTATCTACCCTTTTGACAGATTTTATTGCAACCCCTAGGATTTGAAGATTTCTTGAATGTAGGTTGGTAATGACCATATTTTTTAAGCTATTGCTCCCATTATGTTCATTTTCCATTTTCTATGGTGAAAATAAACAAATTTATAGAGCAGTTAGGGCTCTGTGAAGCAATAATAACCTCTTTGGAGTTACCAGAAAAAGAAAGCAAGAACTTGGGTTTTTAAATTATATGAATGTCTAGATTTCTGACAGAGAACCCAAATACTATACTCCTAAAATTTTAGAGATAACTTAAGCCAAACTCTTTTCATTACAAATGAGGCATCTGAGGCCCGCAGAGGTAAAATGACGAGCCAATGAGAGGGAAAATTCTCAATTTTTCATTTTTTTGTTTTTCTCGTCGTAAAAGGAAACTGCAATCTTGCTTCCTTGAAAATGGACAGGTTAGATTATAAATTCCTTTTCATTACAAGCTTATATCTGTTTTTAAATTCTCAGAGGAACTAAAAACAATTTCTTCTGTTTCTCCCTTAAATAAAGAATGTGCCCGCTTATCCAGAGGGAAAAAATAACTGTTGATTATCCCCATCTCTCACTTTCTCCTTAGAATGTTTGCCTTTTAGCACTGCAGTAACCACCCGGCCCAGTGTGTCTCACCCTCCCCCCTACACACGCTTAGGATGTACACAGGTTATCCAGTTTCTGGCCCAGTAGCTGTTGTTTCCACCATCTTCTTTTACCCATGAAAGCATACTTTAATGCAAGCAACTAAGAGGGACAATGTTATAGGAACAGCTTGAATTCACTCTTAGAAAAAAAAATTATTTCCTAAGCCTCATTACCTTAAATGTAATTTCTAACAAATTACATGTGACATACTTCTCAACCAATCACAGTACACCCAAGCCTCCCACTGCCAGAGCTAGGAACTGTTAATCCCACCCACCCTTTCATTTTACTTAGGAAATGAAAATCCAAAGAGTTCAAATGGCTCTCCAGAAGTGACATAGCAATTTAAGTTTGTGTTCTTCCTCATGCCCCACCCACTTTGTTCTAGCCAAGTTCCTTGAGCACAGGCAGAAAAAGACAACCCAAGGAATATAGAGGACATCTTATCGTTGTCCACATCAGTACCTAAATTTTGCCATCTGAATCCAGTTTAAATCATTTTATGCAAGATGGTTGAAGGCTGAAGCATCCTTAAGCTATTTGGCTCATAACTCTGACTTTGAAGGCTGGTAAAATGATCCATTTGGGCTTATACAAACTGCCTAAGTGTTCAGCATGCTGGCATTAGGATGTGACACAATATCCTGTACTGGGCATAGATCTTGGGCAGGAAAGGAAGAGCATCATCACTTTTATATTGCTGTTAAGAGATTCAGATTGATTATTAATTCCTCCTTAGATGGAAATACCAATGGTGAATCCATCAAGAAGCCTGAAATCTAATTTTCAAGAGAGTGATTTCTCTGCACCTCATATAAGAGTCTTACAGGGGCCACAGAAGTAGCCAAGATAAAATGTCAAAAATTGAAACATGAGAAATTTATACATGCAATTAACTGACGTCTTTAGCCTGAAAAGATGCCCTCCTGGTTAAAATGCCCTTCCAACAAGTTTTTGCTGACCTAGATTTTTCATCATAATAATTCTATTTGCTTCCTCTCTGTCTCAGTGCTGATTTAGTTTTCACTCATTTCAGAATATATCTCCTACTTTCTAAACATAACCAACAAAGTTTTAAGAAGCTAACTTGTCTGCCAGTAAAAAGTTCCCTTCCATTTCTTTAAAAAGATATTAGAGAATTACATAAGTAAACTAAGCATTCAAAGGGAGCCCAAACACTCACCAAATAATCTAGTACTGGAGTTTGGATCTAAAAATCTGAGTTAAAGAAGATAACCTACCCAAGGCGCTGGAAGAGAAAAGAGGGAGTAGTGCTGGGAGATGCCAAGTATCCAACAAGGCCAAGAGATCTGTTTTCCAGCCTAAGAGGCTGTAGTGGTATCTATATGAGAAAAAAAAAATGTGAGGGCCAGGAGGAAAGTCAACAGAGAATAGAATTGGTGGTAAAAGCAAGAGAGTCCTAGACAATTGCTTTTAATAAAACTGAAAGATCTTAAAATATGAATTATTCAAACTGGATTAAAGATACAAGATATTTTTCTATATAAAGCTGACTTTATTCATAGATTAAAGAAGAAGAGTGACTTGATGTCTGTCAAAAGACTGGTTTTCAAAATCCTTTACTTCCTTAGCCTGTCACAGTTCCTATTACTTCCTGTTTGTAAATGTGACTGCCCTGCCCACATTCCTAAAAGAAAGTCTAAAGTAAATATGTCATGTATCATAGGGCTATTATGATTGATTAGCTCAGTAGCGGACACTTGGTTCAAGACCAGACAATCCATTGTCTAGCCAGCACCCAATCAAAATACGACCTCAAGAATTTAAGTTAAGAGATATGCCAATTGTACCCAGGGGGTAGAATGTAACTGAACTGAAGGTCATGTGGACTCTGACTGAGCTTGCCATTTTGGTGTAGACAAATGTGTAAATAGAGGATGCCAATATTCAGAAAAGAAAGATGGAACAAAAAGTAGATACTTAAACAGTACACAATACTAGAGAAGCCAGCACAACTTGTACAAGAAAAAGTCAGGGAAGCTCCATAGACACATCCAAACTCCCTGAGGGACTGAATTGCTGGGCGGAGGACTGTGGAGACCGTGGTCTCGGGGAACATCTAGCTCAACTGGCATAACATAGTTTATAAAGAAAATGTTCTATATTCTACCTTGATGAGTAGTGTCTGGGGTCTTAGAAGCCTGTGAGCACCCATCTAAGATACTCCACTGGTCTCACTCCTTCGGGAACAAGAGAGAATGAAGAAAGCAAGATACAAGGGAAAGATTAGTCCAAAGGACTAATGGGTCACAACTACCATGGCCTCCACCAGACTGAGTCCAGTACTACTAGATGGTGCCTGGCTATAACCACTGCCTGCTCTGATAGGGATCACAACAGAGGGTCCTGGACAGAGCTGGAGAAAAATGTAGAACAAAATTCTAACTCACAAAAAAAAGACCAGACTTACTGGCCTGAAGGAGACTGGAGAAACCCCGAGAGTATGGCCCCCGGACACCCTTTTAGCTCAGTAATAAAGTCACTCCCAAGGTTCACCATTCAGCCAAAGATTAGACAGGCCCATAAAACAAAACAAGACTAATGGGGCACAGCAGTCCAGGGACAAGGACTAGAAGGCAGGAAGGGACAGGAAAACTGGTAATAGGGAAACAAGGTTGAGAAGGGACAGTATTGACATGTCATGGGGTTGTTAGCCATTGTCATAAAACAATATGTATACTAACTGTTTAATGAGAAACTATTTGTTCTGTAAACCTTCATCTAAAGTACAATAAAAAAATAAATAAATAAAAAAGTAGATACTTAAGACCTTGTGGTCCAAGAAAGGGTGAAAGAGATGTGGGAAGAGTAGCAGCCTCAGTAACTGATGGCATAAAAGTCCTCAGTCAGAATTTGTATGAAATACCCACTTATATGTATTTCATTTCTGTTTCCTTTTGTCAGTCTCTCCCCCATTTATTTGAATAAGTTAGACTAGGTTTCTGTCCCTTACATCCAAAAGGACTTTGGCTAGAAGACCACAATTAGCTATTCCTCTAAGTTATTCTTACTGTTTTCAGAAGGCACTGAATGGGCAGAACTGTCTTCTGCAGAAAAAAGTTTAATTCTAGGAAAAGAGAGGATGCTAAGCACAAATGATCAAATTGTACTCTAAAATATAAATGCACATGTATATACACACCTTTGCATGTAATACAGTATAAAATATCATAGATCTGTTGGTATTAAATGGGACAAACTTACCTGTTGCCCTTGGGAAGGCTACAGTTATCTTTACCCACACATAGCAATTGCTCGTAGTGATCTCAAGTCTCACTGATATATATATATCCCTTCATATTTTTCTTCCTTATCCCTCAAAATAATGAAGAATATTCTGAATTTTACCTAAGGGAAAAGCACTGATATCTATTTCCACGAGATAAATTCTAGATAAGACAAAAAAAGTTGAACGTGTAAAGTGAAAAGGGATAATTTCATTATTTTTACAAAATACAAAGAGAGAAAAGTGGATCATTTTGTTCCTGAAATTTCAGTGGAAGGCAATATTCAAAAGCGAGAAATCTGCTGTGAAAATGAACAATTTTTTTCTATGCTTTTTGGCTACCACATGCAGGATTACAAAAAAAAAAAGGCAAAATGACCAGACCTAAATCATCAGACAGACATCTCTAGGTTCAACATGTAGACCCAAAGATAATCACTCTAAGGAAATCATATTTCAATGACATGGTCAACATCATATTCAAAATACAAGCATGCCAAAAAGATCGACCATAAAAATTTCCTTTTATTTATTCAGAGGAGGAAAAAACTTTGAGAAGGAAATGACGATCAAAAAGCTAGCAACAGCATTCTGTACAGAGAGAGCAGGTCTGGCAGGCTGTCACAGCTGATGCAGCACAAACCCTGCCGTCAAGATGGTTTAATGCAAGCCAGTTCTTTCCAGAGACTCTGAAACCCTGTAATGACAATTTAAAGTAGCTTAAAGAGCCAGTAAAGAGAAAGTATTAAAAATTTTTTCATGTGTTCTCACCTTAAAAGCATCGTGGTAAGTGCCTTTGTGATTGATTTTACATGCTTGCCTTAGTAGTTTTATTTATTTATTTTTTGTGGATGGAAGACTTTAAATTATTATAATTGAGACTCTTCTAGAAGCATGTCCAAAAAGAATTAAGTCTTATAAAAAGATCATTCTGTAGAGAATGCTGTTGCTAGTTTTTGATCATCATTTTCTTCTCCAGATGTGGAAAAATGGGAACCCTCATACACTGCTAGTGGGAATGTAAAATAGCATAGCCACTTTGGAAAACAGTATACCAGTTCCTCAAAAAGTTGAACATAGAGTTTCTATATGATCCAGCAACTCTAGGTATATAGTCAAGAGAAATAAAAACACACCTCCACACAAAAACTTGTACACAAATGTTTGTAGCAGCATTATTCACAATAGCCAAAAATTAGAAACAATCCAAATGTCCATCAGCTGATGAATGGATAAACAAAATGTGATATATCCATACAATGGAATATTATTCAGCCACAAAAATAAACGAAGTGCTGATACATACTACAAATTTAATGAACCTTGAAAACATCACACTGAGTGAAGTTAGACACAAAAGGACAAATATTCATGAAATGGAATACTACTTAGCAATAAAAATGGACAAATTAATGATAAACACAACATGGATGAGTTTCACAAACATTAGGCTGATTGAAAGAAGCCTTAAAGAAAGAGCTCATAATTCATATTTTAGAAATTTACGTAAATTTCTAAATTAGGCAGAACTAACATATGGTGGAAACAATCAAAACGGTTGCTGCCTCTGCAGAGTGAGGACAGGGAACAACTGGGAAGGTGCATGAGGAAACTTTCTGGGTGATGGAAATTTGGGTGACATTAGTAGAAGTCGTCCTTATTACATTGATCCATCCCTTTAAATATTACCCCTTTCCCAATTCCACTTTCACCACCCCCACACCTGCAAAGTCACATGTCTCTCCTCATTCAGGTTCCAACATCCCATGCTGAGCTATCACCACCTTCTACCCACTTGGACAACCTTCTCACCCCACTTTGTCCGTAACATCCCACTCTAGGCCAAAGGCTCACCAACAGACGCCTACTCTACTCAGCACCATCTAATGACATTAGGGGAAGAGCTCTGCGTTACATTTTAAAAGACCTCTCTATCTCATCGGTCAGTTTGTCATATTGTAGTGACTTGCATGTTGCTATGATGCTAGTAGCTATGCCACCTGTATTTCAAATACCAGCATGGTCACCCATGGTAGACAGGTTCAACAGATTTTTCAGACTAAGACAAACTAGGAAGAAAAGCCTAACAATCTACTTCCAAAAATTAGCCAAGGAAATCCTTATGGGTCACAAGAGAATATTGTCCAACTTGCTTGCTTTGCACACTTCATCAGGAGAGATCAATAGCTAGAGGAGGACATCATGTTTGGTGAAGTAGAGGGCCAGTGAGGGCAAGGGAGACCCTCAGTGAGATGGATTGGCACAATAGCCACAACGACAGACTAGAACATGCTGGTGATTGTGAGAACCAGGCAACATTCCATTCTGTTGTACATAAGGTCACCATGAGTCAGAGCAACTCAATGGCATCTAACAATAATAATCCCGTTTGAGGCTTCAAAGATACTATGAGGTAGGCAAGGCATGTAATTCTAACCCATTTTTCAGATTAGAAAAATGAAATTCAGAAAAGTTAAATATCTTACCCAAAGCTACTTACTGGTAAAAGAATATGGCCCAGGTTAGCACATCCCTAGTCTAGAGGAAGTCCCCATCTACACCTCTACTCCTTACATCCCACTTTCAGAACGAGGAGATCTGAGAATCAGGAAGAATAACAAAACGGTAACTTGGAAAGGGCCAGAAGTCCAAAATCAGTTTCAATGGGCCAAAGCCAAGGTGTCAGCAGGTCCGCACTCCCTCTAGAGGATCAAGGGGAGAATCTGTGTCCTTGCCTTTTCCAGCTTCTAGAGCTGCATTCGTGGCTCGCGGCCCCTTCTTCCATCTTCACAGTTAGCTGTGGAGCTTCTTCAAATCTCTGTCTGCTTCCGTCATCTCATTGCCTTCTTGTGTCAAATCTCTCTTTGCTCCATCTTCCTATGCCCTTTTCTGTTGTAAAATCCCCCTCTCCCTCCCGCACATTTGTGATTACATTTATGGACCACCTGGACAATCCAGTATAATCTCCCTATCTCAAGATTCTTAATTTAAACACATTTGCAAAAATCTCTTTTGCCATGAGGTAACATTCGCAGGTTGCAGGAATTGGGACCTGGATCTTTTTGAGGGTCGTTATTCAGTCTACTACAGGGGCCAATGGAAACTTACTTGCTACAGAAGCATGCACTGAGCACATTTCTTTTTATGGGAAAAGTTAGAAAAAAGTTAACTTATTTTTCCAATCGTGGCTGAGATAATGCCACCAGCAAAGACATTTCAAACAAATTTTAGACTGTCAAGTTTATAGTCATGCTCATTCTGTTTTCCACAAAAGAACTCTATGTTGAAATTTACCAACCAATTTTCAGCAGCCCCTGTCACTCAAGTACATTTTCCATCTCCAGTTGATGCACAGAGCCAGGGAATTATCATAGAGTTGGAATTGTTTGGTGAAGATTAAGCATATTTTCCATTAAAATGCACTTTGAAAGCTTTTCCCAAGGAGTCTCACCCAAAGAAACAAATCATTAACATTCTGAATATGAACGAGCTTTCTGTCTCTGTTCTTTGTTTTCCTGGGGCAGGGGGTACCCAAAAAGCACAGAAATAAGCAATTTTATAAGAAGACCCAAGAGAGTGACTTTAGCTCCTTAAGGCAACTTCTCTCCTGAAAAACAGAATGAATGGAGATTCAGAATAGGTATTTTAAAACTCATTAGAAGTTTCCAATTTTATGTCAGTTTTTAAAGCTATGACTTGGTTCAAGGTTTAAAAAAAACAACGAAACCCGTTGCCGTCGAGTCAATTCCAGCTCATAGCGACCCTATAGGACAGAGTAGAACTGCCCTATAGGGTTTCCAAGGAGCAGCTAGTGGATTAGAACTGCTGACCTTTTGGTTAGCAGCCGAGCTCTTAACCACTGCACCACCAGGGCTCCCGGTTCCAGTTAAGTAGCCTTAAACTGGTATTTAATAAATGCCATATACAAGAAGGGTAAATAACTGCATTAAATCCTCTACCAAATTAGGCCCCACCCTAAGGCAGAATCTTATTAGGTATTAAGATTTTGTATTACATAGCCCATCACACAGCATCATACAATAAGTGAAATTGCCGATTTCATCCTGAGGCTCATGGAGTTATAAAGCTGTTTATAAAGATTAATTCACTGATAAGTGACATCTCAATTTATATGCATTGGTTCACTCCCTGAAGTGTTTGCACCTCATCAACAGTCACAATCTCATCGAGCCACTTTTTTTTTTTTTTCTTTTTGCTGTTAAAGTTAATCAGAAGTGATATAACAAATTCTTAGGTGAATAACTAACCGGCCATTGGCACTCTTCATTGGAGATGTATTAGGATGAAAGCAATTAGCAAAAAGGTAACTCAATTATAACAATTGGTAAACTGAAGAGAACCAGTGAAACAGTCTGCCCCTCTAGTTCCACTAGCAAGACATAGGGATAAAATGTGATACATGTTTTTTTTTTTTTAATGTATTTATTCAAAGAAATCAAGAGGAGAAGAAAGCAGACATCCTGAATACTGCATGGAATATTCCACTGAGATAGAGTTTATGGCATCACAACTCACCATCTTAGAAAATTCAAGAGGCCCAATCAGTGACGAGCAGGCCATTGAATATTCTGATTCACAGTCTCCATTAAAATGGGATTCGTTTCTGATTGAAAAGAAGTTCATAGTACTGAGGAGGAGAGGGAAGGAGGAGAAGTAATCTTACTTTTACATCTCAACCAAACAGAGAAGAAGGTATGAAATTACTTTCACGGTGTATGAACTCATGGTCACTGCTAGTCTGTCATAATATTCTTTACGGGATTTTTGATCTGAGTACTTTAGATTTCAGCTCTTAGCTGACAACAGCCTACAAAACACCAGCATGAATTATACATGGAAGGATCACGAAACCTTGAATGAAACAAGGGGAGGTTGATGAGGTTTGGCTGCTTAGATGTACAATTAAAATAAAACATGTTAGAAAAATCCTTCTCAGGGACAAAGGAAGCAGCTTTGTAGAGGAATAAACAAAGATGCTTCAAATGTAATTAACTAAATAGGAATGAGAGAAAATGGGTGGTTGAGCAATTTTACTTCTGGAACTGATTTTTTTGATTTGTAGAAGGAACAAGCAAGCCAACTCCAAAACCTTAATCATGTGTTCATCGTACTTCTGAGTGCCTACCAGGCAGTGGGTAACCTACTCGACTGCGCCTAACAACAACAACAGCCACGCAGTGACAGTATGCTAAGTGCTAGGGATTCAATGGGGAACAAGACAAACATGTTCTCGCCTTCATTAAGCTTACATTCTGGTAGAAGAGATGAATGATATATAAGTAGATATTTTTGAAAGTAGAGCTCACAACCCAACCTGAGCAGAAGCACATAAAACAAGTAATTCCAACAATATTAACAGAAACAAGAGTAACTCCCTATAGGAGACATGAGTGGTCACTCTCCGATCATGAGTATGTGTCTTCACTTAGATAGATGGTGGTTTTTCCCAAGAATTAGCCAGATCTCAACAGAGTCACATTTCATAGATGTTGGTTATGGATGTAATTGGTGAGGTGTGTCAAGGATTCAGGAAGTTGTCCATCTCTGGAAGTCTCCCTAGATATGGCTAAAGGTCAGAAACAAACAGAATCTATCTTTACAGGGACACATATATGTGCAAGGAAGTGCAACATATGCAACATAACCCCGCTGTCTTTGGAACAGGAAAAACTCAAAGGCAGTGAGTTTTGGGGTGGGAATTATTGCTGTAAGAAGCCCAAGTGGCACAGTGGTTAAAGTGCTCGGCTTTTAACCTAAAGGTTGGCAGTTCGAAACTCCCCTATCCTCGGAAGAAAGCTGTGACGGTCTGCTTCCGTAAAGATTACAGCCTTGGAAACCCTCTGGGGCAGTTCTACTCCATCCTAGCGGGTCGCTACGAGTCGGAATGGACTCACCAGCAGTGTGCTTGGTTTTTTGGTTTTGATATTAACGCTCTGGTGTGAAGTAGTTTGTCCCTTTAGTCAAAAGAGGCTCAGAGAAGAGAAGCCATTTCAGCAGAGCACAACCCCCTGGAGTCGACACAAGAATGAACAGCCTTAAGCAGCCAGGGGTGATGAAAAGACACAAGGAACATTAGAGGAGGCACAAACTATGTACGCCTCTAAATAGGACCCTAATGAGATAGTAAGGTCTTAATCTAAGGAGCTTGGGTTGTAGGGTAAAGAGTGCTGATCCTGGGGAGGAGCTGCAAACTCCAGTACTCAGAGGAGCTAGGCAAGAAACATAGCAAAAAAAAAAACAAAAAAAGCAACAACAAAAAGAAAGAAACATAGCCAAATTAGACAGTTCAACTTGACAGTGTGACAAGAGGGCCCTCGCCCTGTCTAAAGAGGGCAGCTGAGATCAGCTCCAGAAAATGGTTGCCTAACAGGAACACAGACCCAGCAAAGCTGAGTCTCAAATCCCCAACAGATATTCAGCTTCAGGATTCAGTAATGAGAAATCAGAATTCCCCAAATCATAAGCTATTTTGTATTTTTCTTAACATTTCATTTACATGTTTTTATATAATAATAAGTGACCATAATAATAAACAGTGAATCGGGTTTTGTTGTTGTTATTGTTGTTGGTTTGTTTTTTATGATAAGGTTACACTAAAATTGTCAAAGTTTTCTGTAAAAATAAGGACAATAAGTGCATGAATTATTATTATGAGCCAACATATTGTGACAAGATGATATATTTCAATAACATGTGTGAGTTATTTCTATCTGACATTGACAGTTGACAATAAAGAATATTAGAAGGAAACACTAACCCAAAATAAATGTTAAGTAAAATCCTTGACAATTGAAAGAAAGTACCACACATATTTAATCATTTGAAGTTATCATCCTTAAAATGAAATTTTAAAGCAGACAAAGTATTAATTGCCCTATCTGATAATCTTGATCTTTGCTTTGTGTCAAATATTACAGAAGAAGAAAAAACGTTTTAATTTTGTGTTGATATTGTTTGAATTGTAAGAGTACATCCAAAAGCGTCTTTTATTTGGTATTAGGGCGCATGTTGCTTCATCTAAGCTTGTATTCATATATGCTTTGATTTTGGTTTTAACATGAAAATTGATATTGGTTTTGTTTTTTTATTGCTAATTCACATTTTAGATCAGTTTCTGGAAAAATTTTTTGTTTTATATATATATGTATTTTTACCACAACAATATTTTAAAAAGAAAAGAAATGAGAAACAGAGATTGTGAATTATTCTTAGGGAAGTACCGGCTATAAATGTACTCTGCTACAAGAGAGAAGAGCTGTATCTCAGAGCCCATACTTAACTCAGCAACAGAAGCCTAGATAGAATGTAGGAGGCCAAAGGCTGATGGAAAAAAAGGTAGAGGTTTTAAACAAACAAAATGAACATCAAAAGGAAGAAAGAGACCTCAGGAAAGGCCCAGGGCAGGGCAATGCCACTATAACAGATAGTTACATTTGGCAAAAAGACAGGAGAGTTTTAGACACCACACTTGGAAAGAAGACAATTTGTAATGGTAGCGGATTTTCCCCCGGGGTACAGGACTATTGTGTCAAAACTAACCTCCTGATGTGAGATTCCTTCCAACTGAGTTGTACATTCACAGGTCCTCAGTTCTGGAAAACTGGCATAGATTGATTATCTGGCAATACTGGAACCAAGAAGTGTTTATTTTTTGCTCTCTTCTGTTTATCATTCAACTTCTTCCAGATAAATCTCTGTCATAGTCTATGGCTTCTTCTGGCAGACCAAGGTGTATTCGGTATTCTTGACCAACACCGTAATTCAAAGGAATCAATTCTTCTTCAGTCTTCCTTATTCATTGTCCAGTTTTCCCAACAATATGAGGTGATTGAAAATACCATGGCTTGGGTTAGGCACACCTTAGTCCTTAAAGTGACATCATTCCTTTTTAACACTTCTAAGAGGTCTTTTGCAGCAGATTGGCCGGATACACTACGTCATTTGATTTCTTGACTGTTGCTTCCAGGGCACTGATAGTGGGTCCAAGTAAAATGAAATCCTTGACAACTTCAATATTTCCTCCATTTATCATGATGTTGCTTATTGGTCCAGTTGTGAGGATTTTTGTTTTATGTTGAGGTGTAATCCATACTGAAGGCTGTAGTCTTTGATCTTCATCAGTAAGTGCTCCAAGTCCTTTCCACTTTCAGCAAGCAAGGTTGTGTCATCTGCATATTGCAAGTTGTTAATCCTTAGAAGCAAGGATGGCAAGACTTTGTCTCACGTACTTGGACAGTTATCAAGAGGGACCAGTCCCTGAAGAAGGACGTTGTGCTTGGTAAAGCAGAAGGTCAGCGAAAGAGAGGAAGAGCCTCAATGAGATGGATTGACACAGTGGCTGCAATTATGGGCTCAAGCATAGCAAAGTTGTGAGGATGGCCCAGGACAGGGCAGTGTTTCGTTCTGCTCTACGTTGGGTCGCTATGAGTCAGAACCAACTTGATGGCATCTAACAACAGTCTGTGGCATATATCAAAAATGTAAATCTAGAATACACTGTATGTTAAGTTCCAACTAATATTTTGTCATGGGAAATGCTCCTGGAATATTTCATGATACAATTTTATGTATTGTGGGTGTATTCTTGAAACTTGGAAACCATAAGACACAAGAGGAAGTTGGAATTAAATTAATCCAATTTTTTAAGTATTTGATGGTACTGATGGAGCAATTTCAGTTACAGGGTAAGGCAGCCCAGTATACAGCAGCTGTTGAAGAAATCCAGATTCCAAATAAGCCATCACTGATAGAGAAAGAGCCAACCAAGAAAAAAATGGTGAAATTGAGTTGTGTTTGTGTATATTTGGGGACATTAATTTTTCTGTGGCAACAAAAGAAAAAGAGATTCACTTGATTATGATTTTAATTTTTCTTATGAAACAAAAGATTGACTTGATAAGGAAATTTATATTGCTAAAATTTAGCTTTATCATGTTATAGCATTATAAGGTAGATAAACCTGGATTAAAATCCTAGATTCATCATTTATTAGCCTGTGATTTTAGCAAGTCACTTAATGTCTTTGTTATGGATTGAGTTATGTCCACCAAAAATTTGTATTGTAAATCCCAACTTCTACGCCTGTGGTTATAAACCCGCCTTTGGGAAATGGGTTGTGTCTTTGTTATGTTAATGAGGCAGGATTAGTGTTGAGTCTATTTTGAGTCAATCTCTTTCAGACTGTAAAAGAGCAGATTGAGCAAGCAGAGATGAGGGAAGATAGATGCCAAGCCACATGGAGATCTCCAGGGAACCAGGAAACAGCAGCTGAAGAGACAAGGACTTTCCCCCAAAGCCAGGAGAAAGTCTTCCCCTAGAGCCAACACCCTTGAATTTAGACTTTTAGCCTCCTAGACTGTGAGAAAATTAATTTCTCTTTGTTAAAGCCATCCACTTGTGGTATTTCTGTTCCAGCAGTAATTAAGACAATCTCTGAGCCTCAGGTTTCTCACCTGTAAAATGAGAGACCAACCATCTTACCGTGTTAATGTGAGAATTGAGTTAAATAATGTCAAAAAAGTGTCTAGCACATAATAATTGCTCAATAAATGTTAGATAGTATTATTACTGTTTTTTTTTTTTTTCTGGCGTTATTCTAGTACAAATAATAAAACACTGTTAGGTGAGCTGAGTTGAAGGGATAAGGCAGGAGGGTGAAGAACAACCAGCTCTGAGTTTTTACTATGTGCTTGACATTGTACAGATCTATCACATGGATTCCTCATGACGACCTTACGGAATAGGTACAATTATTTTACAGATGAAGAAGTGGAGGTTCAGAAAGACTAAGCATTTTACTAAGGTCAACAAATGTACTAATAAGTGACTCTAGGATACCAAACCTAGGCAACTTGATTCCAGGAACCATAGACTTGACAAGGATAAAATAAAATACAGTTCAACAAAATTTAAGTCAGAAATAGAGGCCAAAAGATAGAAACAATCCACGTGTCCATCGACAGATGAATAGATAAACAAAATGTAGTATATCCATATAAACCAAAAACAATCAAACCTCTTGTCTTCGAGTAGATTCCGACTGATAGCGACCCTAAAGGACAGAGTAGAACCACCCCACAGGGTTTCCAATGAGCGGCTGATGGATTTGAACTGCCGACCTTTTGGTTAGCAGCCATGCTCTTAACCACTATGCCACCAGGGTTCCAGTATACCCATGTAGTGGAATATTATTCAGTCATAAAGAGAATTGAAGTTCTGATGCATGCTAGGACATGAATGAACTTTTAAAACATTATGCTAAGTGAAATAAGTCAGACACAAAAGGACAAATATTGTATGGTCCCACTTATATGAAATATCTAGAATAGGCAAATGCATAGAGACAAAGTTTATTATTGGTTACCAGGGGCTGGGTAATGGGAGTTGTTGCTGAAGGATACAGAGTTTCTGATTGGGATGATGAAAAATGTTTGGAAATGGACAGCGGTGATGGAAGCACAGCATGATGAATGTAATTAATGTCACTGAATTGTATAGTTAAAATGGCAAATATTATGTCATATTTTTTTTTCTTAATTTTTTTTTAATTGTACTTCAGGTGAAGATTTACAGAACAAATAGTTTCTCAGGAAACAGTAGTACACATATTGTTTTATGACATTGGTTAACAACCCCATGACATGTCAACCCTCTCCCTTCTTGACTTTTTATTTTTTTGGTAAAAATATACATAGCCAAAGATACACCATTTCAAAAATTTCTACATGCACAGTTCAGTGATAGTCACTACACTCTTCCAATTGTGCTGCTATTCTCACTTTAGATGAAGGTTTAAAGAACAAAATAGTTTCTCATTAAACAGTTAGTATACATGTTGCCCTGTGACAATGGTTCACAACCTCACAACACATCAATACTATCTTTACTCAACCTTGGGTTCCCTATCACCAGATTTCCTGTCCCCTCCTGCCTTCTGGCCCTTGTCCCTGGACTGCTGTACCTCATTAGTCCCATTTGGTTTTATGGGGCTGTCCACTCCCCGGCTAAACGGTGAACCTCGGAAGTGACTTCAGCACTGAGCTAAAAGGGTGTCTGGGGGCCATACTCTCGGGGTTTCTCCAGTCTCATTTAGGCTAGTAAATCTGATCTTTTTTTTTTGTGAGTTAGAATTTTGTTCTACATCCTTCTCCGGCTCTGTTCAGGATCCTCTGTTGTGATCCCAGTCAGAGCAGTCAGTGGTGGTAGCCGGGCACCATCTAGCTGTACTGGACTCAGTCCGGTGGAGGCCTTGGTAGCTGTGGACAATTAGTCCTTCGGACTAATCTTTCCCTTGTATCCTGTTCTCTTCACACTCCCTTGCTCCCAAAGGGATGAGACCAGTGGAGTATCTTAGATGGCTGCTCTCAGGCTTTTAAGACCCCAGACACTACTCACCAAGGTAGAATGTAGAACATTGCCTTTATGAACTGTGTTATGCCAATTGACCTAGATGTTCCCCGAGACCATGGTCCCCACAGCCCTCCGCCCAGCAATTCAGTCCCTCAGGGAGTTTGGATGTGTCTATGGAGCTTCTGTGACCTTTTCTTGTACAAGTTGTGCTGGTTTCCCCAGTATTGTGTACTGTCTCACCCTTCACCCAAGATACCACTTATCTATTGCCTATTTAGTATTTCCCCCACACCCCTCACATCCCTGGTAACCAACAAAGATTGTTACCTTTTGTGTGTGAACTTTTTCACGGGTTTTTACAATAGAGGTCTCGTACAATATTTGTCCTTTTGTGATTGACTTATTTCACTCAGCATAATGTCCTCCAGTTTCATCCATGTTATGAGATGATTCACAGATTCATCATTGTTCTTTCTTGTTGCATAGTACTTCATTGTGTGTATGTACCATAGTCTGTTTATCCATTCATCTGTTGATGGACACTTAGGTTGTTTCCATCTTTTCGCTATTGTGTTGTCCTATATTTTTTACTACAATAAATTTAAAAAAAAAAACAGAGGATGTCTCCTCAGGTAATGTATAGAGTGACCTTGGCATTAACATCAAGAAGCCTTCTGGAGCAACATCAGAGGCATTCATAAAAGCCTTGAGGGACTGAACTGCCCTTCTTGTGGTCGTGGGTGCAGAGACAGGGACTAAGTCAATGGCCCCAGGAAAATGGGATCAGGCCTCTGATATATTCCTGGCCTTCATGTCTCATTCTACACCCGAGGATGAGGAGTTTGTCCCTGGATTGGTTGACCACTGTCCTGAGACGTGCATTTTTCAATGGAGCTAAAGATCATGTGCATATTGTCTCTCTTTTGACTCCCTTAATACCTTGAAGCTGGAGAAGAAGACAAGAACTGGGCCTTCTCTCTTCAGGGGAAAACATCTGTCCGTTTCTGTTTTACTCTTACCATCCCCGCCTCCCCCCACTTCTCTTTTTTAGACCTACTTCATCCCATCTGGTGAGGAGAGGTGAACCTGGAGGTGGTTCCTTTCTGAGAGTTTCTTGTGGCTTCTTCTTTTATTCTTTATTGCTGGGGTGCTCTGGATCTTGTCATTGGAACAGATAGATCTGAGACTCAGAGATGTGCTTAATGGGAAGGAAGCAGAATAGACCAGTCAGTGGTCAGTCTATCCTTGACTACACGTTAGAGTTCACCTTGTCAGGTTTTAAAAATTCTGTTGCCCAGGCCATACCCTATACCAGTTTTGCCAGTATCTCTGGTGACAGGGGAGAGGGGAACCCAAGCAACAGTATACTTTTTTTAATTCCAGTTAATTCCAATGAGCAACCAGTGAAATAGGCACCTAACCTGTTTTGATTCTAAACCTCCAGACAGGACTGCCCTTAGGATGGGCAAATGTAAGTTCTCCATATGGCTCAGTATAGACCATTAAAGTTCTACAGTAGGTTTTAGGGCCAGAGCCAGAGCATAATAAAGAATGTTCCTTTGTTCTACCATTTTCTTCTGTTAATGGATATTTCTTTTGGTGGCTTTGCATGGTTAAACTGCAATAGTATTCCAAGGGTTTGTGTCAAATACTGTCTCACTCTCACCCTCTTACCCCTTAACATTTCTCACAAACTGTACGTATCATATTTCTCTCTAATTACAGTAGTTTTTGTTCTTTCCCCGTTCCTGTTTCTCTCAGGTCTTCAGCAACACTTGAACTGAAATGTAGGTGCTAGCTAATTATGATATAATCTCCTACAACATCAGAAATGATAAAAAGAAATATAAGAATAACTGCAAGAGGTGGAAAAATGTTTGAAACCCGATAGGTCAGCCAAAAATTCTATTTATGTGTATGACGAAACTAAAGTCACAGTTCTACTTGTCTTATAATTATGAAAAATCACATATCATATGCATCAAGGAAGAACATTTAAAAAATAATAAACTATGCACAGGAAGAGAGGCTACACAGCAATATAAGAATGAAGCAGCCATGGCCAAAAAGTAGCGGCTCTCAACTTAGTTCACAATTAGGAATCTCCTGGCAAGCTTTTAAAGATCAGCGAAACCAGAATCTTCCGAGATGAGACCCACGTATTAGCACTTTTTTTAAAAAAAGCTCCTCAGGTGATTCCAATGTTCAGCTGAGGCTGAGAACCAGTACTTTAAGAAGCCATTTCAGAACCTTTGGACACGTAATAAATTGAGACTTTTTGAATGACTGTTTTCTACTGAGGGAAACCCTGGTGGTGTAGTGGTTGAGAGCTATGGCTGCTAACAAAAAGGTCAGCCGTTCGAATCCACCAGGCATTCTTTGGAAACTCTATGGGGTGGTTCTACTCTGTCCTATAGGGTCACTATGAGTCGGAATTGACTCGACAGCAACGGGGTTTGGGTTTTTGTTTTTTGGTATTTTCTTCTGAAGAGACAGAAATGAATGGGAAAAAAGCACAGAACATCAAGGGAAAATTCCACTCCTGCTAAAAATAGTGTTCTCAAACCAAAATGACTTACAGGGTCCAGGTAGAAAATGTTAACATCAAAAAATGTTAACAAATGGGCAAGGCTTGTTATATAATGGTGGTTTAAGTTTATTCTTTTGACATAGACACCCTTTGCATGTAGTCTACTCTTCAATGTCATTTACAAAAAAAAAAGTGTTCTTTGATTTTCCTGGAAAAGCTATGACTTTTTTTGTCTGGATTTTACTTTTCCACTTTTGACAGAAAAATATTTATGAGACATAATTGCATTTTGCTGTTTATTCTGCTATAAGAAAAGCAAGATGACAGTAAATGGCAACTTTGCAAGACAACAACATAAAGGCTAAGGAAAAGAGGCCTGCAGAACAATTTTGGCATATACGGCACCGGCTTGCAACTGCTAGATGAAATCATCAAAATAATGAAAAAGAGATAAAACTTATTTTCTGGTTCACTTCAAAACTAAGCTCAAATGAATTCTCAGGACATAACGTGGAATGATTTCAGGGTGCTTAAAGGAGAGAGATCTCTTCACTATTTATCATCTGCTTTCCAACTTCCCAGTCAAATTATAACAGCAAATTTCCGTTTTGCAAAGCACTTGTTGGCCTGATCACTCTAGCTCACACAAGGCAAAGAACTGTTGCAATTACCTGGGCAATTCATGATGAGCAGGGCATTCACAAAGCATTCAGGACACTCCATTATCATTGTCATTTCAATGGAGGCAAATTATTTATCGGAAAACCAGATAAAGCTGCTCATACTCATCAGGGAAAACCATAGAGGCGCTAGCAAATGCTTCAACCTTTTCTGTCAAGTGTGGTATTTCAGCCAGTTAATCACTGACAGCACCTTTCATTAAACTAAGGAGTCTGTCAAGGCCTAAATCAAAGCAAAACTCTTTTTATCCAATCAATCATGGGAAAATAGAAAATGCCGACATTGTCTAATTTTTTTACAACTGATGAGTCCCTGGAAAATCAAGAACAGGAGAGAAATGTGTTTTCTCCACAAACAAAGTAAATCATTTTTGTTTCATTTATTTATTTTGAAGAAGGGATCTTCTCAGGAATCTGCTTCATCCTCCGTATGACTGTTGACCTCTTGATGATTTTAAACTGGTAGTTTTAGTTTCCAGTTCAGCCTGCTGGCATCAGAAGCTAGTTTTTCAAACCATCGCACCGTCAGCCCCGTAACCGCCCAATGAGCTTTGCGTAATGCTCCGCTCCAAAAGGAATGATGAGTAAACCTGCGCACCCAGCTACTGTGACCTTGTGGGGAAACCATTTGTGACGGTTAAGATTGTGTGTCAACTTGGCTGGGCCATGATTCTCCGTGTTTTAATGTAATCCTTCCGATGACTGACTATACTGTGAGTAACCAATCAGATGAAAGGGAGTCTCCTTGGGGGTGTGGCCCGCATCCGTATATAAGCAGACGTTCTGGCTTTTTGCTCTCTCTGGATCCTGCGGCTGCTTCTGTCGTCTCATCTCCCGTTCTTGGGACTTGAGCTGTCAGCTTATCTGCCGAACCTGGGATTGGTCGATCTGCACAGCCTGTGAGTGGGAGCCCTACTCTCTGACCTGCTGATCTTGGGCTTGCCAGCTTCTGCGGCTGTGTGACTTGGGAGAGGCCTCTACCCTGATCCATGGACTTGGGACGTTCTAGCCTCTACAATCGCGTGAGCTGTTTCCTTGATATAATCTCTCTCTATATATATATTTATACACTTTACTGGTTTTGCTTCTCTAGAGAACCCAGCCTAAGACACCATTCAAGGCCTAATGTCAGAAACATTTACAGCTGCCAACAACTCCATCTCTGAGATAAAGTGATAAATATTTGACTAAATTCCAAAGGAATATTTATGCAAGTTTTGCCCTAAAAAATAATAGCAAACTCCAAAAATGTCTGCCATTAATGAAATCAAGTTTGGAAAATGAATGCTTCTTTTGGGTGTCACAGAACTTTGAAATCTGTGGTGCAAGAGGCCCGAGGACTCATCTCTCCGGCCCTGACCCCTGCCTGGGTGTCACATGCAAAATGTAGACACTCAGCAGCTCTGGGAGCTTGCTTAGCTTCCTTGACTAAAGGCTTCTCTGGTAGGCCCTACTCCTTTAAAGTATGGCTAAAATTGGCCTGTTAATTAGGAACTGGAATAAGATCACAGTGAACATTGGAAGGCTGAGCAAATTGGTCTCTAAAGCATATATTTCTGAGATTGATTAACCAGATGGGCAACAAGAGAATGCCAAATGTCACTCTTTCACAGTTCCTTATATATCCTGAATTCTGTGTTTGCTTTCCTGGAGTATAATAAAATACGTATTACAAAAGACCATAACAGAGAAATGATCTAAAAATTTTTAATAACAACTAATGGGGTAGATGTCTAAATTAGAGTTAATAAATACAATGTTATCCCCCAAATGGAAAATTTTGCTCTATCTAGATATTTCATTTTTATTTTTTAATTTTATTTATTTTGTTGTTGCTGTTGAGAATATACACAGCAAAAACATACACCAATTCAAGTTTCTATACGTACAATTCAGTGACACTGATTACATTCTTCGAGTTGTGCAACAATTCTCACCCTCCTTTTCTGAGTCATTCCTTCCCCATTAACATAAACTCACTGTCACCTAAAGTTTCTGTCTAATCTTTCAATTTGCTGTTGTCAATTTAATCCCATATAGATAGATCTTAAAAGAGCATAATGCTCAAGGCAGACTTTTTTACTAGTTAAGCTAAATTATTGTTTGATTTTAAGAAGACTTCAGAGGCTATTTTTTAAGGTTTAAAGATTATCTCAGGGCAATAGTTACGGAGGGTTCATCCAGCCTCGATGGCTCCAGAAAGTCTATAGTCCATGAGAATTTGAAATCCTGTTCTACATTTTCTCCCTTTCTCTTTCTAGGTATTTTAATAGCTGAAGCTAGGCAAAACTGGCTAGCTCTGCCACACCAATGCCAAAAGTGGAAGCAAGAGTCAATCAGAATTTTTTGTACTTTACGTTGTCAAATGTCAGATTCAATCGATTTTTTTCCACTGAACTGACTGCTTGATTGGTTGTTCAAGATGTGTCTATAAAACACTAAAATAAAAGATCAACCCACAGAAAAAATAATCAAGTAGACTGTCTTCTTGGATATCTTGCTGATTGACAAAATTTTTACAGTTCCCCACCATTCAGTGTCTTACAGACACTGTCTCAGCAGTAACTTCATCAAATCCTAAGACCCACACACAAAGGAGATTGGACCTCATCTCTATCACTGCTCAGGGATTAG
Source organism: Dugong dugon (assembly GCA_030035585.1). NCBI lineage: Eukaryota > Metazoa > Chordata > Mammalia > Sirenia > Dugongidae > Dugong > Dugong dugon. The sequence goes on along the minus strand of CM057475.1, from coordinate 32,680,703 downwards.
CACATGCCTTTGAGACCACTGGACTCCCTGGGTGGTGCAAATAGTTAAGGTGTCCAGCTGCTAACCAAAAGGTTGGAGGTTCAAGTCCACTCAGAAGTGCCTCAAAAGAAAGGCCTGGTGACCTACTTCCCCAAAATCAGTCATTGAAAACCCTATAGAGCACAGTTCTATTCTGACACACATGGGGTCACCATGAATCAGAATCAACTCAGCAGACACTGATACTTGTTGAAACCACTGGATTCAACGTCTCCATTCCTGCCCTGGAGAGAAGTATGACATTTCACTTGATTCCTCCATAGTAAGCAGTGAGCCTGGGCAGCAACACAGCAAAATAGGAAAACAGATTAAGTCTGCTTTGGGGAACCTCTAAGTCTCTCCAATCAGAATCCTGCCTTCCTGGTTACATTCTGGACGACCAGAGAATTCCCATGCCTCCTGGTACTCAGGCCTGTCCTTCCCAAGAGGACACAAGATCCTATGCCTTTCTCAATCCTGATAAACCTAGTGCTTTATTTTCAGTGCTTTATTGATTGCTTTTGATAATATAATAAACAACTTGGAAATATAAAGCTATTAACAGATGAAAACCCACATTACTGTGGCAATTTAGCTGAAGAGACTCAAAGGAGTAACCAGTGAGGAGACCCTCAGGCCTCCCACTAGGCTAAAGGAGGGAATGGGTTTGGGATCCTTGGGTCTTTCAGTGGTCCTGAAACCACAGGTTGTGGGCTGTTACCACATGTGAGGCTGATCCTAGGAACATGTTTATTTTATGATTAAACCAGTTGCCGTCCAGTCGATTCTGACTCATGGCGACCCCACGTGCGTCAGAGTAGAGATGTGCTTCACAGGGGTTTCAATGGCTGATTTTTCCAAAGTAGATCACCAGGCCTTTATTCCAAGGTGTCTCTGGGTAGATTCAAACCACCAACATTATGGTTAGCAGTTGAGCCCATTAACTGTTTGCACCACCCAGGGACTCCACTTTATGCTTAAGAAGTTACTAATTTTAGTCCAAGGATGAAATTTCACTTCAGAATCATCTGTGCAGTTTTTCAGATGAAAGCCACTCACATTTGCGGCCCACCTCCAGGAAGGCTGACTCAGAATGCCTGGGATAGGGTCCAAGCACCTGCACTTTCTGAAAGTACCCTGACTACTTTGAGGGAGGGCAAGGGTTGAGTCCCTCTAGATGAGATTCCACTCATCAGAGGGTTACTGAGGCCCAACCTGAAGCTGAATTCTATGATACCCAATGAAACTTTCATCTCTTTGCAACCCTAAGAAAGAAAATTACATCCCAGAATCTGCTCTGTTAGCCTCTTCTAAGACCCCGAGTTTCTCAGGCAAAGATTTTTTTTGTAAAAAATGTGATGACGGGGTTTTAAATCCAGATTTCAGTTTTCTCCGAATCCTCATCATTGATGATGAGAAGTTGAGGCCCTGGTGACTCCAGTCCATTACTGAAATGAATTGAAAGGCCTCAAAACAGCATTCCCCAGCCAAGCCAACAATAATGTAAAAACATGTTCCCCGTGGATCGCAAAATAGATGTCTGCTTCGATGGGAACATCCTGTGTGGCCTTTGTGTGGGGAGGGTGACTATTTAATTAAGAGCGCTCATCATCCCTGTGTGGGCTGTCGAGCTCCAGACTCGCTCACCAAATCTTTACAAGAGCACGTCTGCCACCTAGTGTCCAAAACCAGCATAAAATTCTGTCCGAATTCAGAGATAAGTAGCTCGTCTCTCTCAGGCCTAATTCAATTTGTTGTTGTTTTTAAATGACTTTATTTTTTAGAGAATTTTTAGATTTACAAAGAAATTGTTCAGAAAATACAGAGAGTTCCCATATACCTCTTCCTCCCTGCACTATTGCCCCTTTTATTAATATCTTGCATTCATGTGATACATTTATTACAACTGATAAACCAGTACTGATAATTATTATTTACTAAGCTCCATAGTTTACATCAGGGTTCACTCGTTGTGTGGTACAGTCTTATGGTTTTGGCAAATGCTTAATGTTATGTGTCCACCATTACAGTATTATAAAAAGTGGTTCCACTGCCTTAAACCTAATTTCCTGTTTACTTTCCATACCAAACCAAACCAAATCTAAGGTTAATTCAGAGATGTTCCGGGCTAATAAAGAAAGATACTCTTTCTGGGTAAGAACTTTAAAAGCACAAACATTTGCACACATTATGCACTCACTCATGTGAGACTATAGAAATTAATCCGAAAAGATCACGATCCATCTACCTGATCCTCCTTCTGATTAAATTGGCAACCAGAACAAAATACATTTGCAGAGCCACACCCTTACTGTAAGCAGCAATGTATGGTTTCTATATGCAGCTTTATCAACTTGAAATGTTGCACCTCGTTAGTTGAAGGTAGTCTATCCAATTCCAGTCAGCAAGAGGGCCACAGTGAGGACTGCCTTAGTTTGATGCTTAAATTCACATTTCATAGCATACGATTCACATCAAATGCTCCATCCCTACAAAATGTCTCTGGCTCACAGCTCAGTGGACTAAACATGCCTATCTCCCCCGATGATAATGACAAAGACCTTTAATCTTTCACCTGGGTTTTCTCAGCTGGAAAATGATAAGCCTGAACATACTCAAAAGGAGGTGTTGAGGAACAGTCATTACATGCAGGGTAAAATGTCTTGTAGAAGAAAAGATGCGGACGTACTTAAGTTGTATAAATGCGCTTTCCCACAGTCTGTGTAAGAGGTGGGCTAGAGACGGGTCACCAGGTAATGGACTCAGATGGAAAGGAGACTCTAGGGATAACCAGTGCTTTCTTCCCATGGTTCCACCTCCACAATGCAGTCTAGCCTCTTTGCACTCTCCCAGGTCAGAGATAAAGTAGCTATGACTCACTTGGAACAAATTAAAGAGTAATGGTCATCATGGATATTTATGCATCTAGGACTGTGAAAGTAAATCTGACCTTCTTCTAGACACTGCCTTTGGCCACAAAGAGTAGTAACTGGCATCAATCCAGCATCAACTATGTATGAGACATGGTGTTTCACCCACATTATTACTCTCATTTTACCAATGAGGTGGCATTAATTGTCAGACACCAAAACCCGTGCTCTTCCTGCACCAATCAGACTGGAAGGATCTAGAGGCCCTCCGACATCCAGGAAATCCCAGTGTTTCATTTCTCCTTGGTGCCATGAGCCAGCTGTCACCTTGGATCTATAAGTGGAGGGGGGAAAAAAGTCTCTGAGAACTCCAAAGCAATGTGTTTCAAGCATTACCAGCTGCCATCTAGTTGATTCCAACTCACGACAGAGTAGAACTGCACTATGTAAGATTTTCAGGGCTGTAACCTTTCAGAAGCAGATAGCCGGGCCTTTCTTCCAGCACACCTCTGGGTGGGTTGAAACCACTAACCTTTCAGTCAGTAGTCCAGTGCTTAACTGTTTGTGCCACCCAAGGACTCCCCTCAAACATTAGACCGATTCAATTGTGTTTATATAGTCTGGTATTAATACTTTCATGATCTAACCCCATATAAACAAGAAGCCATCTAAGATCCTTCCACTTCATGCTAGGATTTTAACAGTAGCATACTAACTGATAGTCTTCAGTCCGTTAGCACTTTCTCCCAATGCATTATGCCCTAAATTAACTTTACTACATACCTACTTCATCATAACACTTCCATGCTCCAAAGCCTTTGGTATTTCTCCGGTGGTCTAGAATAAAATCTAAACTGCTTAATGTGGCAGTTGAGCTTCCTCAGTCTCACCTCAACCTCACAGATCTGAACAGCTGCTCTGATTTATGAATCTTCCTTTCTATTCAGTCTCCTGTATCTACTTATGAAGAAAATGCCCTTGCTTACACTTCCCTGCTCCTTCTCCTACTATGTTCCTCACATCTGGAAGGTTTTTGTCAATCTGCTCTGCTTGTCTGGATGCTCCCCATATTTTTCTACTCTTAGCTTTAGTTCCAACTCCTGCATGAGGCCTTCCCCATTGGTCAGCTCTCAATGGTGACCCTGACCTTGGAACTCCTCCAGCCCTTCTTGATGGCATCACTCATCAGAGGAATGTATTTGTGTGCGTAGATGTTTGCATCGTTCATTGGAGGAATGCATTTGTGTGTGTATGTGTGTGCGTGTGTGTTCCCATTACACTGAAGCCCCTTTGGGACAGAGACCAGGTTTCCAATTCAAATTTAAAATTCATTTATTGAGAATCTACTCTGTGCCAGGCACTGTGTTCCATGATATATTTATTTTAACCCCCAATCTAACACCTGACAGGCAGCTGGTCTTAAAGTAGATGTTCGATAAATACTTGTAGACGAAAGAAAGGAAACTGTATTCGCTTCCCAGAGCTGCTGTAACAAAGGACCATGTCATGGATTGAATTGTGTCCCCCAAAAAATGTGTGTAGCAACTTGGCTGGGTCATGATTCCAAGTATTGTATGATTATGTAATCTGATGTGATTTCCTTATGTGTTGTAAACTCTATCACTATGATGAGGTTATGTGATCGCCTTATGTGTTATAAATTCTATCACTGTAATGAGGTTATGCTGATGAGGTTTACAAGATTAGATAGTGTCTTAATCCAATCTCTTTTGAGATATAAAAGAGAGAAGCGAGCAGAGACACATGGGGACCTCATACCACCAAGAAAGAAGCACTGGGAGCAGAGCATGTCCTTTGGACCCAGGGTTCCTGACTAGAGAAGCTCCTAGTCTGGGGGAAGACTGATGATGACGAGGACCTTCCTCCAGAGCCAACAGAGAGAGAGACTTCCCCTGGAGCTGACACCCTGAATGTGGACTTCTAGCCTACTGGACTGTGAGAGAATAAATTTCTCCTTGTTAAAGCCATCCACTTGTGGTATTTCTGTTGGAGCAGCACCAGATGACTGAGACAGACCACAAAGTGGGCGACTTAAAATGACAGAAATGTATTGTCTCACAGTTCTGGAGGCTAGAAGTGTGAATTCAGGTTGTCAGCAAGCCTATGCTCTCTCCAAAGACTCTAGGAGAAGATCCTTTCTGGTAGCATCAGGTGTTCTTGGCTTATAGCTGCAGCATAACTCCGTCTCTGCCTGCATCTTCGTATGGCTGTCTTCCCTTTGTGTGTCTCTGTGTCTCTGTCCCTTGTTTATAAGGACACCACTCATATTGGATTAGGACCCCCCTACTCCAGGATAACCTTATGTTAAAGTAGCATTTTCAAAGACCCTATTTCCAAACAAGGTCACATTTACAAGTACTGGGGGTTAGGACTTCACCATATTTTTGTGGGGGGAGGGGAGACAGAAATCAGCTTATAACAGAAACTGACACATTTGAAGCCATTCTCTGGGTCATGCACTGTAGTAGATGTTTTTATGTGCACTTTTTATTTAATCCTAAAAACCACCCTAGGAGGTAGGTGTTATTCCTGTCTCCAAAATACATGTTTTTCTGCTATGTTGTTGAGTTACCTTCTCTTTACTACAGTTAACTATTCCATATGATTTACTCCCATGCCTATGAAATTCAAAGCATAAACATTTAAATAAATTGGTAAGAGATATCATGAAAGAAAATCTCTCTTAGAGGAACTGAGCCCTCCAAATAAATGCCATCTTGTGTGGGAAATTTCTTCTTTTGTCTACAGACTGTCCTCTAAATTGATGCCTCTGAGCCTGAGTTATAAATTAGATGATAAAAAAACAGTTGCTGTTGAGTCGACTCCCAACTCATGACAATCCCACATGTGTCAGAGTAGAACTGTGCTCCAAGCGTTTTCAATGGCTGGTTTTTTGGAAGTGGAACACCAGACCTTCCTTTCAAGGTGCCTCTGGATGGACTCGAACCACCAACCTTTCAGTTAGCAGCCAAACTCGTTAGTCATATGCACCACCCAGGGACTCCTGATCAGCACATAGTCCTAGTCAAACTAAAGCATAGTTCTAACGGACCTGTTTATAGAGTACCTATTTATACAGAACAATGCAACCATAATACACTTAGGCTGGTGGTTTCACGAACTCTTCTATTCGTTAAAGTAAGCCTTCTAGGAGGCTTTGAGTGCAAGTAAGAACTTGGAAAAAATTCAGCTGAATTTATTTACTTTTTTTGTTTTCCAAATTTATTCAATTTATATAGACACTTCCAAACAATTCATCTAAATTAGTGACATCGGGCTAGGGTCCCACATTCAGTTCTGAAGAACTCACCTGATACATGTTCTATAAAATGTTTTTCAATAACAAGGTAAATTATAACAGGGGTCTTCTGCACTTTCCTTTATATTCTGCACTTTCACATTATAGATTCTCCACCTTGCAGCTAACATTTGAAAATAAACTACCTCAACGCATTACTTATACACATGTATTATTTATCAAGGGTCACTAAGAATTTGGTCCTGCATTTTTTCATATGCCTCGCATCAAAGGCATTGATATTCTTAAGTTACCTGGCATGATGACATCCCAAGTACAGTATGATTTAATAAGATATTTTGAAATCAGTCAACTTCACATAAGAGGGAAAGAAAACACATTAACTGGCAAAGAAAATGCATTTTCACCTAAAAGAATATTGGTTTGCTCATATAAATGGAAGACCACTGGTTTACTCTACCAGCAGAAATACCTCATTTGGACCCTTACGGTCTATTTTGCACTATAATTTCAAACATTTCAAGGTCAAATTCTTCTACCAAGCTGCACCTTTATTTCTCTCTTACATCAAAAATTGATTCTGCTGTGTGATTTTCCCACTTTGGCACAAATAATTTATTGTTAGGTGCCTTTGTAAGACAGGAGAAATTATGCTTACCTCCTTGATATCCTTTTAGCAAAAAAAGGGGCGGGAGAGTACTGGAATCCATAGGGAACATTTAGTCACATCTACAGGGAGGGAAGTTTGACTGACTTGTTATTTTCCAATGGAAGTATTGGGAGAAAAGAATAAATTTTTTATTCCATAATCACAAGAAAAGATTACAACTACCCCAGTAGTGTTATGTGTGGAGAAACTCTTTGGAATGTTGTTCAAGGAAAGAAATTAGCATCCTTATCTATTACAAGGAAACCCTGGTGGTATAGTGGTTAAGAGCTACAGCTACTAATCAAAAGGTTGGCAGTTCAAATCCACCACGTGCTCCTTGGAAACTCTATAGGGCAGTTGGAATCACCTCGATGACAATGGGTCTCCATTAACACATGATCTTCAGTTATACAATTGGTGTAACATCGCAATACAGCAACACTAAAATAATTGCACTATTGAATTTATAAAGTATTTTAGTTTTTTGTTTTTTTTAATCTTAGAGATGGACCTTGTAGGCTATCTTTCCAGTTCACTCCCTTCATTTTACAGATGAGGAAACCAAGGCCTAGGGAAGGTAAGTGACTTGTTCAAGGTTACAAAATAGTGATACAGGAGGGACTAAAACTCTTTGTCTCTTGTCTTTCAGCCCAGTATTCTTCCCAAGTCAAATGTCTATTAGCTCAGCCAGCTAGCTTAGGACAAAGGATCTAGCCAACATTTATTAGGCACTTACTATGAACAAGAGACAAGAAAACCTTGTGTGCCAGTTATCAATTCATTGCCTCTCAATTCCAAATTCACTCTTCAATACATGCTCCATAATAATGGATGACTTTCCTTAAGCATTTATCTCTTACAATGAGTAAGATGTCAAGCTTTCTCGGTAGAGGGCACTGGAGCAATATTATAGGAGGAAGGGACTCTGCTGTTTCCTGAGACTGCATGGCTAGACAGTGGTGTTGGTGTGAAGACATCTGGTAGTGCTGCACCCCAGCCACATGTCCAGAATATGCAGTCCCTCAGTGACCCCACAGCCCAGGCCTGGCCTGGTTATCAACATCCCACCGACTTGACACTGTCGTATGCCTTCGCTGTGCCCCCACTCCCTCTGCACATTCCCATACCCAGTCACTGGCTATGGCTCACCTGTGCCCCACCTGCACCCAGGGGTTTGCTTCCTGCTTGTTGAGACTACAGACCAGTGCAAACCAGCAAAATATACTGCCATCCAGTGGGCTGCAACTGCACCTTCTCCAATAAGGTATGAAACTCAGTTTTAGGGAGGGGACTCCTCCTCCAATTTTGTCATTCCTATGTACTTTCCCTCAAGCCTATGAAAAATTTTCTTATATCTTATAGTTATTCTTTTAACACAGTTTAATAATTCTTCCTATTAAACTTCCCCTATTTAAATCATCTTGTGGTTTCTCTCTTCTGATTGGACCCAGACTGATATACTCTGCCACAGAGATGGAGTCATAGCCCAGTCAGACCCAGAAACAGGGCACAAAGAACAGGAGTAACTTAAAAACTCCTTTTACAGATGTAGTGACTGAGCCAAGTCCTCCAAGGTGCATGGCCAATGTTCAGCTGTACAATAAGGGTTTTATTTTGCTGAGTGGAAAGTGAAAGCTTGGATGAGAAATGAATTGCTTGGGATCATAAAGAGGATTTTAATAACTTAGGAGTTAAAAGAAATGAAGGAAGGATGAAGCTAAAGGACAGAGAAACAAATGCAGAATTTGATTGTCATGTTGTGCAGTATGAACACTCACCTATGTGTCCTCACTGAAATAGTCACTTTTCATTAATGAAGGAGAAATTAAGATATATCTGAGGGATGCTTCAGGCTGAGTCCTATCTCACAATACATCCAGAGCAAGAAGAGAGTCTGCCTGTAGGAGCCCTTCTTACCCAGTTTACGTAAATCCAACTCTCAAGCACTGTGCCCAATGGTGCGCTACAAATGGGTCATTGGTATACTGAGATATTGATCCTCTCAGCCTTTGGATGGAGCCTGAAGCTGCCAGGGCCTCACATCAGTTGCCTCTTTTTGACAAAAGCTGTATTCAGATCTAGAGATATTGTGAGAGGATCAAGGGAGGACCAAAAAAAAAAGCTCTCATAAAACTTAAAATCGAGTTTTTGAAACTTATCAAACAGGGGCATTTCAGACAACACAGTTATAGAAAGTACAGAAAACAAACAAAATGAATAGGGTAAACTGAATTGGTGGAGAATAAAAGGAAATAGAGTTTTTAAATAGATGTCAAAATGTTCTTTTTGACAATGTAACTCCATTTCTCTTCAATTTGTCATTGCTAGCATAGTAGACCATATGATTGTCCAATTTAAAATGGCCAATACTAGTCCTTTTCAGCTCACTAATGCCTAGGATATCAATCTTTATGCGTTCCATTTCATCTTTGACGACTTCCAATGTTCATAGACTCATACTTCATACATTCCATGTTCTTATTGTTAATACATGTTTGCAGCTGTTTTTTCTCATTTTGAGTCATGCCGTATCAGCAAATGAAGGTCCCCAAAGCTTGACTCCATCCACATTATTATATTAGAGGTCAACTCTACTTTGAGGAGGCAGCTCTTCTCCAGTTGTATTTTGAGTGCCTTCCAACTGCTGGGCTCATCGTCCAGCAGTGTATCAGACAATGCTCCACTGTTATTCATAAGGTTTTCACTGGCCAATGTTTTTCAGAAGTAGACCGCCAGGTCCTTCTTTCTAGTCTGTCTTAGTCTGGAAGCTCTGCTGAAACCTGTCCACCATGGGTGGCCCTGCTGGTATTTGACATACCAGTGGCATAGCTTCCAGCATCTCAGCAACACGCAAGCCACCACAGTAAGACAAACTGACAGACAAGTAGTGGTGGTCCTTCCAGATGGCTTCAAACTAGTGACCTGAATTACAATGCTGTCAGTAGTAGGATAATATTCATACACCTACAAGGAAGACCAGTTAATATGACTATTATTCAAATTTATGCACCAACCACTAAGGCCACAGATGAAGAAATTGAAGATTTTTACCAACTTCTGCAGTCTGAAATTGATCAAACATGTAATCAAGATGCATTGATAATTACTGGTGATTGGAATGCAAAAATTGGGAACAAAGAAGAATAGATAGTTGGAAAAGATAGCCATAGTGATAGAAACAATGCCGGAGATCACATGATAGAATTTTGCAAGACTAATGACTTCTTCATTGCAAATACCTTTTTTCAACAACATAAATGGCAACGACATGTGTAGACTTTGTCAGAAATACAATGGAATCAAATCAACTGCATCTGTGGAAAAAGACTATGGAGAAGCTCGATATCATCAGTCAGAACAAGGCCAGGGGCCAACTGCGGAACAGACCATCGATTGCTTATATGCAAGTTCAAAATGAAGCTGAAGAAAATTAGAGCAAGTCCATCAGAGCCAAAATATGACTTTGAGTATATCCCGCCTGAATTCAGAGACCATCTCAAGAATAGATTTGAAGCATTGAACACTAATGACCAAAGACCTGAGGAGCTGTGGAATGACATCAAGGACATCATACATGTAGAAAGCATGAAACTTGCTCTTGAATGTAGAGTAGCTAAAGCAAATGGAAGAAATGATGAAGTAATAAAAAGCTGAACAGAAGATTTCAAAAGGCAGCTCAAGAAGACGAAGTGAAGTATTATAATGAAATGTGAAAAGACTTGGCCTTAGAAAACCAAAAGAGAAGAACACGCTCAACATTTCTCAAGCTGAAAGAACTGAAGAAAAAATTCAAGACTTGAGATGCAATTTTGAAGAATTCTAAGGGGAAAATACTGAACAACACAGGAAGCATCTAAAGAAGATGGAAGGGATACACAGTCACCGTACCAAAAAGAATTGGTCGACGTTCAACCATTTCAGGAGGTAGCGTGTGATCAAGAATCAATGGTACTGAAGGAAGAAGTCCAAGCTGCACTGAAGGCACTGGTGAAAAACAAGCCTCCAGGAATTGATGGAATACCAATTGAGATGTTTCAACAAATGGATGCAGCACTGGAGGTGCTCACTCATCTATGCCAAAAGATTTGAGAGACAGCTACCTGGCCAATCAACTGGAAAGATCCATATCTGTGTCCATTCCAAAGAAACGTGATCTCGACAAATTGAAAAAAAAAGAAAAAGGAGAAGGAAGAAAGATGATCAGTAGAATGAGGAAATTATCAAAAATATCATTACTATCACACACAAGTAAAATTTTGTTGAAGATCATTCTCAAGCTGGAAGAACTGAAGAAAAAATTCAAGCCTCGAACTGCAATCAAAAGCGGTTGCAGCAGTACGTCGACAGGGAACTGCCAGAAATTCAAGCCAGATTCAGAAGACAACGTGGAACAAGGGATATCATTGCTGATGTCAGATGGATCATGGCTGAAAGCCATCCTCGCTTCTTGGAAGAAGTATAGCCACAATGCTCCTTAGAAGCAAGGATGACAAGACTTGTCTCATGTACTTTGGACATGTTATCAGGAGGGACCAGTACCTGGATAAGGACTTCATGCTTGATAAAGTAGAAGGTCAGTGAAAGAGAGGAAGACCCTCAATGAGATGGATTGACACAGTGGCTGCAACTATGGGCTCAAGCATAGCAACGATTGTGAGGATGGCGCAGGACTGGGTAGTGTTTTGCTCTGTTGTACATAGGGTCACTGTGAGTTGGTACCAACCCAACGGCACCTAACAACAAAACAATAACAGAGTTCCAACCTACCCAGAGGTGCCTGGAAAGTAAGGCCTGGTGATACACTTCCAAAGAATCACAGTCTTGAAAATCCTATGGAATACAGTTCTCCTCTGACAACATGCAGTCACCATAAGTAGGAATCAACTTGACGGCAACTAACAACAACGTTTTTTAAAAGTGGTATTACAGGAAGAGAGGAAGGAAAGGAGTAAATGAGGAAAGTGGGGTGGGGCATGGGCAGTGTTTTTCCGGGAAAGCTTCATAAAGAATGTGAATTCTCCAAATCTGAGCTATGCTTTGGGATTAAAAATAAAACAATCCAATAAACTTTCACTTAAGAGTGAGGGGCAAACAAGGCAGACTACCGAGGACTTCTGTAGTGACTGGGAAGAGGTGATGACAGTCTCTAAAACCAGACCTGACTTGCTTCATCAAGGAAGGACCAAGAGTCGATCCTGCCTACAGAACTGTTTGCTTGGCATGTGGCACTTCCTGACTCGCTCTGTCCCAAAAGCTTTCTCTGAAATATTCCCCCTTCTCTGCTTGATGCTCTGCAGGCTGAGCTCTTCTAAATACTTCCTGGGCCTCAACTTGTGGGAAACTGGGTTAACCTACATTTCGTTACTTCTGACCATTGTTATCCAACTGTTGGCCTGAATTCTGAAGACCCTAAAGATATTTTCTAGGTAGTAAGGATATTTTCTCTCACCTTCTGGCCACTCATGACACTTCCAGTTCCTTTTGGGACTGAATACCTCCTCTGGAACAACTTGTGCTGCAATCAAGCTGATGCTTGAAACTGTAGTCCTCACAAAAGACCACAGAAGCACAGGACTTGAGAGAGTATCTGCACAACCTGCCTTCTTCAGCCCCCGCCTCCCTGTTGTTCATTTGTTCAGTAACCACATGCATTGAGCCCCAGCTGTCAGTGGAGAACAGTCATGACAACTTCTGCTTTCTTGGAGTTGACAATCAATCCAGAGACCAACGATAAACACATAAGTGCTGCAAGAAGAATCATGAGCTGCTGTGAAAAAAGAGAAGGAAGCCAAACATGGTCTGAAGGATAGGAAAAGGCTTCTCAGAAGAAATAATGTGTCTGCTGCTGAGGCTTGAAGGATGAGCAGGAAATGGTTGGGTGACTGTCTTCTCTTTCCTAGGTGTCCAGCATTTCCTGGGCTGCAATAGGCACCCCCAATCTTGTGCCGCATCCTAGCTTTCCTTTCCCAGGAGTTACTGCATTTCCCTAGTCACCTCCCAGCACAACCTCCCCAAATGAAAAAATAAATCCTTGTCTCACATTTTCTTGGGACATTTGTAAATAGCACTGGAAGTCACATCACCCCAAACCAAAATTCTGGCTCCACCACTTAAAGTTTTGTGAATAGATAAAGTTGTATTTCTCTTATAAGCCCCATTTTTTTCACAAGGAGCCCTGGTGGTGCAGTGGTTAAGCACTCAGCTGCTAACTGAAAGGTTGGCAGTTTAAACCGACCTGTGGCTCCACAGGAGAAAGATGTGGCAGTCTGCTTCCAAAAAGATTTACAGCCTTGGAAATCCTATGAGACAATTCTATTCTGTCCTATAGGGTCACTATGAGTTGGAATTGACTCAAAGGCAATTGAGTATTTTTCCTCACCCTGAAAAATGGTGTTATTCAGACCTTTCTGCCTACTTCACAGAGAGTAAAATAAAATAATATGGTTATTGCTATTACATTATAAAAGAAGACTTTAAAGGGACAGCATTATCTAGTAAAGGTATTTCAGTTAGGCCAGTTGGCCCCAAACACTCATCCTCTCCCATGATGCCCTTAATAATCATGTTTATAGTCATAATAATAATAAATGTTAACATTTTTATTGCTTTTGTGTCTGCATAGCAGGCACCGTAGAAACATTTATTCAATCATTTAACCTTCCCAAAAATACTGTGAGGTAGTTATTATCATCATAACCATCAGCATCAACACCATTTTCAGGTAGAGATATGAGTCAGCGAGAGATTAAGTAATTTATGCAAGATCACACAGCCAGGCAATTATGTGACCTACAGTAGTTGTGCCTGCTAGTGCATCTCATCTGACCTCTGTTTCACCCAGCTATCTGCTTCAAGGCCCTTCCCTTCATTATGCCCCTGCTGTTGTCTTTCGTGGTCTGCACTAAAAGCCAGAAGCAGCCTCTTCCATCCATTTCTGCTTAGCACCACAGCAGAGCTGCAATCATAGAACTTTCCAAGCAGCTTCTTGAACAGACCAATGCACAGAGTTGCAGAATGTTACAGTGCTCCACTGTAGTCACCGCTGGAAAGGCTGATTCCATTGAGTGGTAGAGCAAAAGCAGGTAAAATGAAGGCCTCCTGCCAAAAGTGTTAGATGTCCTTTTAAGCAACAACGATCACCTCTATCTACAGACAGCAATGTGGGCATCCATCAAGCCTCATGACTCATTGACTGTGTTCCAGTCTCTGCACTAAGTTCAGAGAAACAAATAGAGAAAAGATGATACTGTCAGAGAACATTGGGCCTTTCTGTTACCCTGGGTTGTTCTGGCTACTGATTATCACCATCTGATGCTCAAGATAACAATGAGATACTCATATTTTCTCAGTTGAAGCTTGTAGGAGACTTTCTTGCAAACAGACAGGAAATTAAGAATCCTGGATAGTGCAGGCTCAAGGCACTCTCAAGTAGCCCATTTTCAAAAGACAATTGAATCTGCTTCCATTTGGTGGTACAACCTAGAAATATGCTATGCAAAGTAAAGTAATAAGACAAGAGATAAGATAAAAATGAATGAAACAAACAAAAGACAGACATATCCATTCAAATAAACTAATCTTGTCAGAAGCCCTACATTTACCCTCCTCCCATTCCTTACCCAACCGCCCTTTGGCTGGTCTACCAATGAGTTAGCTCAATAGAACTGAACTGGCTCAGCTGAAGAGCTACAAGGTGACCAGGTCACACTAAACTTTAACTATTGAATTCCGGCCTCCGGACACTACCTTCCCCAGCAACGCCACTTCTTGTAACCAGAAAACTGTCATGGTGCGTGTCTAGCAGTTTCCTGCTCCCCTCCCATGTTCTCCACAAATACGTAAAGTGGTACCATGGGAGGATCCTTCTCGTGGAGCACTTTCCGTGCTACATCCAGCACCCCTCCCCCTGGGCCACCACACACAATGAACAAACTGTTCTAAATTTTCCCCAATAAACCTTGCTTTACGCTTATCCTTGTGTCACTAGAGGTGTTTGTCCCTGCCCTGTGGCATGAAATTTATATGATAAAATTCAGAAGAAGGTAAGTCTCTATGCCTTTAGTCACCCACTGTTTTTATTGCAAATAAAGCCAGCCTTAACCAAAAAAACCAAACCCACTGCCATCAAGCCGATTCCAACTCACAGTGACCCTATAGGACGAAGTAAATCTGCCCCACAGGGTTTCCAAGGAGTGGCTAGTGGATTCGAACTCCCGACCTTTTGGTTAGCAGCCAAACAACCACTGCGCCACCACAGAGGCATCATGGAGAAAAGGAAAAGTCACCGGAGTGAGTCAGACCTTAAATGGAGCCCTCTCTCTGCCAACATCGTCTGCGTATCCTCAAGTCATTTACACAACTTCCATAAGTTAACTGGAGATAATAATGCCTACCTTGTAGGTTTTCATGGGTTTAAAGGAGGAAATATAAGTAAAGCACACAGCACAGTGTCTGGTAGGTACTCACTAAATAGCATCAGGGATGTATGCATGATGTACATTCAAGAACCTAGCACACAGTAAGTACTTAAAAGTTTATTTCCTTTCCTCTTTCTTCTGCCCCTTCTCCCACTTCTACTCTTCAGCCTCTTTCTTTCCAGGCTTACCAGACTTAATTTCAATTGAATTTTGGCTGTTTCTGGAAGTCAAGTCATTTTCATGGGATGGAAATTTACCACTATTGAGTTAGGAATAAAAAATGCCACAGACTCTAAAGCCAATTTCATAAGAACATTTCTTAAAAATATACTAAGCAATGGCAGTAATATTTATTAAAAGATGTTTAAAGTGTCCAAGCTACTACTTTGAAGATTATAATAGGAAGTCTATGAGTTCTGGCCTGTTGAAATAAAATTAGTTATGTGCCTGATAGTGGTTAATCATGCCAACACTTGTCAAGCACCTGCTCTCTTCAAAAACTAGTGCTCAACCCTATGAAAAGTACAAAAGTGAATAAGATCCAGTCTTTTTATTCTAATTCACACGTATGTTTTGAGAATAAAATAAGACAATGGAACATGTAAAACATTTTGTAAATATCTAAATAAATAGGGGAAGTAATAGTTAGGAATCTTTCAGTTACAAACAACAAATCCAACTGGCTTAAACGAACAGACAAAAAAGGATGGAGGTTATTGACACAAGCAATTAAATTCCAGAGATATTTCGCTTCAGGAAGGGCTAGATCAAGATGCTCAAGTGATGTTGAAATCTGTGTGTGTATCCTGTTCCAGCATTTTTTCCTGTTGACTTCATTTTCAGACTGGCCCCTCTTTGTGTTAATAAGAGCCTAAGATTCTGATTCTCACAGTTTAGTAATTGTGGTGGAAAGAGAGCTTTTCTTTCCCATTAGTTACAACAAAAATCCCACACTGAATCTGGGACTGACATGGATCATGTGACCATCCATGAATCCTCACTGGAGTCCAGTAGATGGAATGCTGTGATTGTTCAGGCAAGATTCATGCGCTCTTCCCTGGATCGGGTGACTAGGGTCAGCTTCATCTAATCACATGCACTAAAAAAAGGAAATTAGTGTGGCATTTCTTGAAGAATGGGAAATGTATGCTGGACATGAAAAACACTCTCCGTCATATTGTTGTTGTGGTTAGTTGCCATTGAGACAATCCTGACTCATGGTGACCCCGTGTAGGTCAATAGTAGAACAGTGCTCTACAGGGTTTTTGAGGCTATGACCTTTCAGAAGCAGACTGTTAGGCCTGTCATCCAAGGCACCTCAGGGTGGTTTCAAACTACCAATCTTTTGGTAATAGAAGTGTTTAACCATTTGTACCACCCAGGGATGCCATAGAGTGTATTAGTTAACATTATGTTAGAATATGAGTACCAGAATAACCCCAAATCATAGTGGTTTAAACAAAAATAGAAGTCTTTTTCCTTCTCACATTCAAGAAGCGCAGTAGTAGTCAAATCAGAATTGTCAAGGAAGGCACTCCAAGTTGTAAGGGATCCAGGCTCAACTATTTTGTTGCTGCCTTCTGTGAGGATTTCTAGTCTCAAGGTCACCTCATAGTCCAAGATGGATGCTGTAGCTCAGCTATTATGTCCTTATTCTACCCACAGACAGGAGAAAGCACACAAAAAATGCAGATTCTCCCTTTCTCTGAACGCTGCTTCCAGTTACATCCTATTGAGTAGAACTTAGTCATTTGGCCATATTTAGTTACAAAGGAAGCTGGAAAATATGGTCTTTATTCTGGGCAACTGTGTACCCCATCAAAAAAAGATTTAATATCACTATCAAAGAAGAGGAGGATGGATACTGGGGGAGAACTAGAAGTCTTTACCACACAGATTTACATACATAATTATAATATAGTACAAGTTAATAAGGCAAAATAAGAATATGATGGACTTGCCTTTATATTTCTGGAAAACTAAGTGTCACGGATTGAATTGTGTCCCCCCAGAAATACATGTATCAATTTGGCTGGGCCATGATTCCCCATATTGTGTGATTGTCCACCTTTTCGTCATCTGATGTGGTTTTTAAGTGTTATAAATTCTCTCTCTACGATGTTGATGAGATGGGATTAGTGGCAGTTAAGTAAATGAGGCACGACTCAATCTAAGAGACTGGATTGTGTCTTGAGCCAATCTCTTCTGAGATATAAAAGAAAGAAGCAAGCAGAGAGACATGAGGGACCTCATACCACCAAGAAAGCAGTGCTGGGAGCAGAGCACATCCTTTGGACCTGTGGCTCCTGTACTGAGAAACTCATAGACCACGGGAAGATTGATGGCAAGGACCTTCCTCCAGAGCTGACAGAGAAAGAAAGCTTTCCCCTGGAGCTGACACCCTAAATTTGGACCTGTAGCCTACTAACTAGACTGTGAGAGAATAAATTTCTCTTTGTTAAAGCCATCCACTCGTGGTATTTCTTTTATAGCGGCACTAGATTACCAAGACACTAAGCTATAATTCAAATTGGCCTCCTGATAACACTGACAAATTAGTGAATCATTAATCCAGAAGAATATTAAATAATAATAAAAGTAAAATTGTGGCAGCCAGAGACTTCAAGCACAACATTTACATAGTTTTAGATACCTACCAAAGATATAGTTTTGAGAATAATAATAAAATAATTTCTTAGATTTTGGGAGTTTATCATTTCAGATCTTCAAACTGTGTCACAAATAGTAACAAGTGATTTACATGACAACTTTGAGAATAACATTAAGTAAATGTTATTCCTGTTCTGTTATTCAGGAATCAGAATCAAAGCCAAGACAACAAAGGCTTTAAGAACATAGTCTACAAAATGAAATGAAAAGCCTTGTTTTAAAGATGCTCACCATTATGAATCCAGCCTACATTTCCAGGCTCACCTGGAAATGAACTGACACAACCAGTGCTACTAATGTGGTCTATGCATACAAGGGAATATTACGCAGACATGAAAAGGAATGACGTTCTGATACATGCTACCCGATGTATGAACACTGAAAACTTTGTGTTAAGTAAAATAAGCCAGAAATAAAAATACAAATAGTGTATTATACCACTTATATGAAGTATCTAGAATAGGCAAATTCATAGAGACAAAAAGTAGAACAGAGGTTATCAGGAGTGGAGGAGGGGAGAATGAGGAGTTATTGTTTAATGGGTACAGAGTTTCTCTTTGGGATAATAAGAAAGATCTGGAAATAAACAGTAATGATGGTTACATAACATTGTAAATGTACTTAACACCACTGAATTTACACTCCAAAATGGTTAAAAGGGTAAATTTTATGTTACATATATTTTACCACAATTAAAAAAAAATTAAGAGATAAGGCCATAAAATAACCTTATTCATCACAGCTTGAATTTACTTGCTCAAAGTATTTTGTTCTGTGGATCAGAAAATGATGTCCGTATTGAAGCAAAAGGAAAATTCAGAAGCATAATTTTGATATCAAAACAATTGATGTGCCCCCAACAAATGTCACATCACTGCTATTACTACTGAATAAGAAAAGAAATATTTCTTAAATGCCCAGAGTGAACAAAACTTTGCTTGGAAAAAAACATAGTGAATTTATGGTTGAAGACAGCTATTTGGAATCTCAGAATCCTTTGTAATCCACATACTATAAAAATGAAATTACAAACACAGTAAACCCTCTCTATAATAGGTCACGTGCTTGGGACAAAGGGCTTACTCCCCCCAAAAAATAAATATATAAATTCCACAAAACAAAATTGAGCTTCTCTGCCAGCTTTTTTAATTCATTAGAGTATACTCATATCCATCCTTTTGCTCAGTCAGAAACCTGGTGTCATTTTATTAACTATTAGGCATATGGGTTCAATTTTCAAATCACATCAACTTTTTCCAAAGGTAGCCCTTTAACTAGCCTGCTTACATTCATTCTTACACCCTTGCAGTCCATTTTCCTCAAGACTTCTGGAAGAAACGTTTAAAAATGTTAAGTAGATTTTGCAAATCCTGTGGCTAGAACTTTTCAATGGCTTGCTATTTGCCTTAGGAAAACCCCAAATCCTACTAATGCCTACATTTTCGAGAATCTGCCTTTAAGCTCTCCAACCTCAATTAACTCACTGCTAAATGGGATTATTATCAATATCATTCATATAGGATACTTATAGAAATTCAGTAAAAAAGTAAGTCATTTTCCCAGCTAGAACAATCTTAATCTGCAACCTATAAATTAGGTCCCTTTGGTATTGATAGGATCTTTTGATTTTTATAAACCGGAGTTATTCCAATTATATGTTTTCATGATAGTTTGAATCTATGATGGACAAGGGCTATGTCTGTTTTGCTTGCCATTATTTTCAAATGCCTAGCCCTCTGCCTGACCCATAATAAAACCCATTGCCATCGAGTTGATTTTAACTCATAGTAACCCCATAGGACAGAGTAGAGCTTCTTCACAGGGTTTCCAAGGCTGTAATCTTTACGTAAGCAGACTGACACGTCTTTCTCCCATGGAGCATCTCGTGGGTTCGAACTGTCGACTTTGTGGTTAGCAGCCAAGTGCTTAATCACTGTGCTACCAGGGCTATCAGCCCATAATAGACCCTCAAAATACTTGGTTGAGTGATTGAATGTCAGAAATGAAGGGTCATATAAGTGAGTATAGAACAGGGCCTAAATCTGTCCATAAGGTATATTGTTTTCTTTTAGGATGGGATGTTAGTGTAGTCCAATGACTGTTTAAGGGAAATATTGATTCCGTTTCTCAGACTTATGTCTCAGGAAGATTATCTTAATATGAATTAGTAATAGTGTGCTGTGCATCGTACTCATGTTTCCTTTCATTAAAAGGTACATTCTAAAGGCATTCCCATGTGTAATATTTTTCAAATGTATTTACATAAAAAAGTAAAGATATGGAAGACCTTAACACTTAATACTGGATCTATTAAATATATTGGATCTAATACACACAAAGAGCCAAAGAAGAATACATATTTTAATACATATGGAGTATGTCTAAAAAATAAACCATTTTCATTTTCAGCCTTTTAAAAAGTCTCAATGAGTTCCAAAGTATCCAGTATTCAGACTATTTGTTCCAACCACAGTGCAATAAAATTAGAAACAAATAAAAAAACAGTTATTAAGAAGTTTCAAATGTTTGTGAACTATGTAGTATATGACCAAATAACCCACAGGGTATAAGAAAAAGAAATCATAAAGGAAATTAAGATATATTTAAAACCTAATATGAATTAAACCCAGTTCATGTAAAAATTTGTTTGACAGAGTTAAGGCAGCACTGGAAATCCTGGTGGCATAGTGGTTAAGAGCTACGTCTGCTAACCAAAACGTCAGCAGTTTGAATCCACTAGATACTCCTTGGAAACTCTGTGGGGCAATTCTACTTTGTCCTATAGGGTCGCTATGAGTCAGAATAGATTCAACAGCAACAGGGTTTTTTTTTTTTGTTTTTTTTTTGTAAGGCAGCACTTAAAGGGAAATACATTGTTTTACATGTCCTCATCAGGAATTAAGAAAAATTAAAAATAAACAAGCTAAGGAAGCAACTCAAGATGTTGGAAAAATAGTAACAAAGCACACCCAAAGAGACTAGAAGGAAAGAAATAATAAAGGTATGCACAGAAATAAATGAAATGGAGAAAGAGAGGAAGAAAAAGCAAGAGATAGAGAGAGATGATTAACAATAACAAAAATCAAGAAGAGAGGGAATACTGGCAGGACTGATAAACAAGGAAGTCTCTTCCCAGTCATGGTAAAATAAGAGAACCAGATTTACCCACCTGCCTTAAATAACTAAAAAATAACACAAAATATAAGAAACACAAGTTGACAGACATTGGACAACAGGTGGCACAGGACGGTGATCACTGCGAGAAGGGAAACAAATGAGGTGAAGCCCTACAGTTTTGGCTGTTTACGGCCTAAAGAGTTTCCAAACGACAGTGTAGGGAGGAAGAACCCAGACAAAGCCTGAGAGTCTGCCTGAACTGAAGAAAAAGAATCATGAGCTCAAAGAGGCCGAAGTGGGGGCCAGAGTAAGGGAGAGGAGAAAGCAACACAGATGGAGAGAGAGCTCTTACAATCTGCAGAAGTGTTGTCTCAACCCTTCAGCTGAGTACTGATCAGCACACGCATGTGAGGAAATTACCCAGCCTGGGGGGTAGGAGAGGGGGGAGAACATGAGATGGAAGAAAGCTAAACAATCCCCAGAGATCACACAGGGCTGGTAATATTTCATGCATCCACAAGCAATGGTTGTTGTTGTTGTTGTTACGTGCCGTTGAGTCAGTTCCAACTCATAGCGAACCCATGTACAACAGAACAAAACATTGCCCACTCCTATGCCATCCTCATAATCGTTGCTATGCTTCAGCCCATTGTTGCAGCCACTGTGTCGATCTATTTTGTTGAAGGTCTTCAGCTTTTCACTAACCCTCTACTTCACCAAGCATGATGTCCTTCTCCAGGGACTTGTCCCTCTTGATAACATGTCCAAAGTACATGAGATGAGTCTCATCATCCTTGCTTCTAAGGAGCATTCTGGCTGTACTTATTCCAAGACAGATTTGTTTGGTTCTTCCATGGTATACTTGGTATTCTTCACCAACACCATAATTCAAAGGCATCAATTCTTCTTTGGTCTTTCTTATTCATTGTCCAGCTTTCACACGCATATGAGGTGATTGAAAATACCACATCTTGGGTCAGGCGCACGTTAGTCCTCAGAGTAACATCTTTGCTTTTTAACACTTTAAAGAGGTCTTTTGCAGCAGATTTGCCCAATGCAATACATCATTGGATTTCTTTCCTTTTTTGTGCTTTAGATGAAGGTTTACAGAGCAAATTAGTTTCTCATTAAACATTAATACACATATTGTTTTGTGACATTGGTTGCCAACCCCACAACGTGTCAACACTCTCACCTTCTCAGCCTTGGGTTCCCCATTGCCAGCTTTCCTGTCCCCTTCTGCCTTCTCATCCTTGCCTCTGGGCTGGTCTGCCCATTTAGTCTCGTACACGTGGTTGAGCTATGTGTATTACTGTTTGTTTTACAGGCCTGTCTAATCTTTGGCTGAAGGGTGAACCTCAGGAGTGACTTCAGTATTGAGTTAAAAGGGTGTCCAGGGGCCATATTCTTGGGGTTTCTCCAGTCTCTGTCAGACCGGTAAGTCTGTTTTTTTTTTTTTTTTTTTTTTATGAGTTAGAATTTTTTTCTACATTTTTCTTCAGCTTTATCCAGGACCCTATATTGCGATCCCTGTCAGAGCACTTGGTGGTGGTAGCCAGGCACCATCTAGTTGTGCTGGACTCCATCTGGTGGAGACTGTGGTAGTGGTGGTCCGTTAGTCTTTTAGACTAATCTTTCCCTTGTGTCTTTGGTTTTCTTCATTCTTCCTTGCTCCAAATGGGTTGGGACCAGAGGAATATCTTAGATGGCTGCTCACAAGCTTTTAAGACACTAGATGCTACTCATTTGATTTCTTGACTGCTGCTTCCATGGGTGTTGATTATGGATTCAAGTAAAATGAGATCTTCAACAACTACAATGTTTTCTCCATTTATCATGATGTTGCTTATTGGTCCAGTTGTGAGGATTTTATTTTCTTTATGTTGAAGTGTAATCCATACTGAAGGCTGTGGTCTTTGATCTTCATCAGTAAGTGCTTCAAGTCCTCTTTACTTTCAGCAAGCAAAGTTGTGTCATCTGCATAATGCAGGTTGTTAATAAGTCTTCCTCCAATCCTGATGCCCCATTCTTCTTCATAGAGTCCAGCTTCTTGGATTATTTGCTCAGCATACAGATTGTATAAGTACGGTGAAAGGATAAAATCCTGATGCATATCTTTCCTGATTTTAAACCATGCAGTATCCCCTTGCTCTGTTCGAACAACTGCCTCTTGGTCTACGTACAGGTTCCTCATGAGCACAATTAAGTGTTCTGGAATTCCCTTTCTTGCAATGTTATCCATAATTTGTTATGATCCCCACAGAATAATGCCTTTGCATAGTCAATAAAACACAGGTAAACATTTTTCTGGTATTCTCTGCTTTCATCCATGATCCATCTGACATCAGCACTGATATTCCTTGTTCCATGTCCTCTTTTGAATCTGGCTTGACTTTCTGGCAGTTCCCTGTTGATGTACTGTTGCAACCAGCTTTTAATTATCTTCAGCAAAATTTTACTTGTGTGTGATACTAATGATATTGTTTGATAATTTCCACATTCTTCTGGATCACCTTTCTTTGGAATAAGCACAAATATGGATCTCTTCCAATCGGGTGGCCAGGTAGCTGTCTTCCAAATTTCTTGACATAGACAAGCGAGCGGCTTCTGCATTGCATGTTTGTTGAAATATCTCAGCTGGTATTCCATCAATTCCTAGAGTCTTATTTTTTGCCAGTTACCAGAATTATCAGATGTGAGTTGTTGCAGATCATCAAGTTCCTAGATTCCAAGGTTTTTTTGTTTTATTTTGTTTTGTATTATATTGTTTTGTTTTTGCCTTAAATTTAAGTGTGCCATTAATTGTCTTGGGAAGACCAAGGAAAATTAAGAGTGATTTTAAGAATTCTGAACCAAAATAAAAGGCTGTTTACTATAATATCATTAACTTTCATAAACTATTTTGGGGTAGCAAATACGTGATCTTCCATATAACATTCAGACTGTTGACTACTACTTTGAGAATATTATTTTATTTCCAACTGCTATGGTTTCCGTGAAACTGAGACCAGTTAGGGACAGAAAAGGACTTAAGCAACAAGTTATGCCAGTTAAAAAATTTTCTAGAAGAAGAATGGTGTCAACCACAAAACATTGTTTACTTTACTCGCAATTAAAGCTTAAGCTGCTTCCTCCTAATCTTCCCACTTGCGGCTGTCTTTCAGATCAGTCAATTACAACTAGAATCCTAGGCAAGTGCGGTAAGAGACCAGGTTGAACGCCAGAAGGCCCCACCCCATAATAAGTATTGCCTAGAAACCAAAAGACCCATGCCAAAGAACCAAAATCACTGGACATACGTTATCAAGCAGTGACCGAGCCCAGTTCAGAATGGAGAAGTCCATCAGCCACTTCCGTGCCAAATCCTAGCCAGACCCCTTTTTGAATATATATCAAATTAATGAATATGTGTGACTTCCCCTTTCCCGCGTAATATAAGACTTCTTCCAGCCCTTTGTTCCAAGAGGCAGTGCTTTGGGAGTGATCCCCTCTGTCTCCTTACTGCCTGCGAGTAATAAACTATGCCTTGTTTTAAAACCACTTGTTTCCTAGCTATTCTTAAGGCGAGTACAAGCGGCTAACCCATTGCATTCGGTAACAAAATGACTTATATCCTTTGAAGCATATAATTATTTTTCTATCTTTTTTCCTTTCACTGTTGTGGTTTGAGTGTAGGTCCTACTTGAACAAGCTGCATTTAGCATGTAATGTTACCCAACCCTGGCTGGACATGTTCTGCCGGGGTGGGAGCTCCAAGTAGGTGCCCAGGCCAGAGCATATGAATTATGGGTGGACAGCGATGACACACCAGCACTCCTCGGCCAGCAGGTAAGCCAACCACTAACCCCTTTCCTTTGTGAAACTGAATAATCCTTAACAAAAATCTGTATTTAGCGTGCACACACACACACAATTTTTTTTTTTTTTTTTTTTTTTGCCAATGCCTTCACTGCAGCTTGGATCAGCAATAGTAGAAAGACTTTTTAACACATGAGTATCAAAAAGAGTCCTCAGAATAGTATTGCCTCAGTAGCGGGGCAAATTTGCCTTAGACTAAATGGCAGCGAAAAAGAGGAAGACCCTCAGTGAAATGGACTGACACAGTGACTGCAACAACGGGCTCAGACATAACAGCAATTGTGAGGATGGCGCAGGAGCAGGCAATGTTTGGTTCTGTTGTACGTGGGGTCACTATGACTTGGAACCGGCTCAATGGCACGTAACAACAACAACAACAAAGGCTGTTCTGGATCCACCTAACAAAGATTAAAAGCAAACCTTCAAAGGATCAAAGGACACCCCTAAGTGATTTTTTTTTTTTTTAACTGCAGATTTTTATGGAGCATCTAGTTCCTTTGTGATGTTCTCAGATAGTTCCTTTGGATATGAATTACCCAGAAGGTTGTCAGTATGTGGGCAGAGCCATCTGGTCACTAATGGATGGGCACAAATAAGACTGAGCAAATGAACAGAATTCCACAATTTATCAGAAAGAACATTCACACTGGTGTTAACTGGCTGCACACAGGAAATGCTTAACAATGCATTGAATGGCCAGAGTCGAAGACAAAGATGAAAAAAAGAGGGCCGAAGTAGGAGGTTGGTGGGGTTGGATGAGGAGTTATTTTTAAATGATCAGTGAGGCTGATCTAAGACCAATTATACCTATTTCCATTTTCTTGTTAAATTCAAACATAAAATCTGTAAACATTAGGCTGGGTTCTTTGAAAAATTAATTTCCTGACCAAAGTGGCATCTATGGTTCAATGATAATTTTTTGGCCAAATATTCCAAAAACGATCTCTGCTGCTCAAGATTTAAAATTTAAAAATAGGCCAAAAGTAGTTTTGGAAAGAGGAAAAAATAATGTATGTAAATCTTCCTCTAGAAAATTCTTCTTAACTTTATTTAATCCAGCATGTAATTACTTAAAGCTTTTTCAGCCTTCCCTGTTCATGGAGCTTTTGAAGTAATGGTATCTAGGGTGTTATAAAGTGGAAATGCTACATAGCTCAAACCCTGGGACTTGATGGCAGCCAACTACTTATAGTTAAAATCAGACTATTTTGCATTTCTGTTTATGATATCCCATGATTTGCTAATAGTTTTTCTTTTCTGTTCAGTTCTTTTTACACCAAAAAAGTATAAGCCTCCTTGAAATTATAAGCCTCTTTTTAATACTTCTTTGGTATCAAGAACACAACAATCTCTAGAAAATGAATGGGCATTGACAAATGCTTATTAATTAACTCTAAGTGAATACAGAGTAGAATGTTTTCTTTGGCATAACTGACTCATCTCCATTGAGCTCTGTGAGGTGACAAGTCACCTGGCAAAAATCAATTTCGCCTTTGGTCTTCATTCCTGAGAGCTGAGCCACACCTGAGGTTAATGAGTGGGGGGATGACCAGACCAAGATGAACCATCTTGGGGCTCAATGTTGACTAAGCCTCAGGAGGCATGATGTAATCTATCATGGGGAAGCTGATAAGAACCCTGAACCCTAAAGCTGAGATTAAGTTCCTGGTTGGTGACCTTGCACAGGAAAGGGTAGCACCTTCCTCTTTGAAATAAGGAAGCTCCGCACTGGCACCCCTCCCAGACCTCACCCTATGCGTCATTTCATGTGTATTCTTCTAGATTATAATAAACCTGTAGTCGTAAATATAGTGTACTTTCCACGATACTCCGTGTGTCATTCCAGTGAATTACTGAACCCACAAGGGCAGTGAGACCCAGCAGGAACTGATGTCTGCCTACTTGGCAGTCTCAGAAAAGATGTCGTTCTAACATGTGAGCTTTGACCTGGCTCTGAGCGGCTAGGTCAGAGAAATGCTGCATGGGCAGCTGGTCTGAAAAAAGGTGTCCTTCTAATTTGTGAGCTCTGATCCAGCTCCAGGTGGCTAGGGTCAGAGAGAGAGCGGAAAGGTGAGGACTGGATCCATCCCCACATTTTGGGATTGGATTCATGCTGATCCTTACCATGTAATTAACGATAAAGGTGGGATTTACTCACTTTGCCCTTTACTTAGTGCAATCTGACGCCCTATAATTTCTTCTCACAGACTACTGCCAGTTTCTTTCCAAGAAACAAGATAACCTGGAGCTATCAATTTATAAAAGCCTAATTTCATTATTCAGAAATATTTTTGTCTCCAACCTTCAAGGCAGACTCTTAAGATTGACAGCCTTCAGTGTGATAGACACTATGTGCTTCCCCCTTTATAGGCAGGAACAGTAGACAAGACCCAGCCCATGCCTCAGGGAACTTAGAACCTACTGATAGGTACAGGGTGGTTAAATACTGTGATAGGGAAGCAGAGTATGAGGGAAAGGGTCTGTAAACTGCCCCTCTAACACACACACACAACCGTCTGCCAAATGCACAGGGAAGAAGATTATTCCTTTCTTGATGACAGCAACAATGTAATCTGAAAATAATATCAAACACATGTTTTCTACCCCTCCCCCTTCCCACAAGGATATTAGCCTCTATCTCCCTCTTTCTCTCCCCACCCCGTGTGTGTGTGTGTGCGTGCATTTCCCCCACTTCTACCACTGTCTGCTTCAAAATTCTTGGGAGAGTTTGGACATGCCATCACCAGGGTCTGAAGTTTGGAAGATAGTCACGCCTGCTGAGAGATGGTAGTTTCAGAACCAAGGACAGCACCTGTGCCCCACCTCGCCCATATTTTTAGTTTTGTGTGTATACCTATGAGAGTAGTATGATCATATAACCCCAGAGTCACAGGTTAAGCCAGATCTCTCAAACAACACTCTGAGAAAATAATACTAATGTAAAATAATAGTAACAATATCCAACATTTATTGAGCGTGTAACATTTGCTATACTTGTCTTATTTCATTTACTTTCCATCAGAACCCTGTAAAATAGGTGCTATTATTAGTATCCCCATTTTACAGTTGAGAAACAAATTCAGAAGAAGGTCAAGTGGCTTGCCCAAGGTCACATAAACAGAAGCGTTAGAGCCAGAATTGGAATCTAAATTGTGTGTTTATTATTATTATTATTATATTCGGTGTCATCGATTACATAACTGTCAAAATTATTGTTTCTCTCATAATTTTCTGTAAGAATGCACTGGTTTCTAGGGACACTATCAGAATTATGTGCATTTCACCATATGAATCTTACAGTGTCATGACTTAATCAAGTCTTAGGACATTGAGCTTCCAAGGAACCAGATAACATGTGCAGTCTCCAGCAAGGAGTCATACGGTGAGACTGAGACAGAGAGCCCCAATTAACTACTGCCTTCAATCCTAACCTGTCAGTGATGGAGAGCCACTGTCACCAGCAGGGAGGAATCAAGGAGGGGAAATAATATTCATGGAAGAACTACTATCTTTCAAGGATTTTAGTAGGCATTTTTTAAAATACTTTTACATTTATGTTCACTTTTTAAAATAAATTTTATTATAGTTTTTTCAACTGCATATATACTCATTAGAAAAATAAAACCAGAAGGGAAAAGTCAGTGATTTTCCAAACCCAAAGACAACTACTCTTTCTATTTTTGTATATTTCCCTCTAGTCTTCTTTGTAAAATTAATTTTATCGGAGGTGGGGGAAAGCAAGAAGACCAGGATCCTGGCCCCCCATCCCTGTTTTAACTGGAGTTCCTAAGAATTAATCAGTTAAACATTGGGACTCCAAGTCAACTGTCACTTGAGAAAAGGGCACTAAAGCTAGAATTGAAGTTTTAAAAATTCATCTAGTGAGGAACAACAAAATAAATTAAAAAGATTTTAAAAGAATACAGAAAAAATTATCTAGTAAGGATTTTAGATAAGCTTTTGGATCTTTTCAAGTCAAATTTCAGTTATAAACCGTAAATATTTGCAGCTGATGATGCAATCATATAGAAGAATTCTGAAATCAGGATTTCAGGACTCCAGTATCAACGTGCTATTTACTTAAACACCACTAGGTGGTACTAGGTGATTTTTCTTTTCTCTTTAAGTAAGCTTATTTTTTGCTGCGAAAAGGGTGCAAAAGGGCTTGAGGGAAATTTTGAAGATAATGAAAAAGTTCTACAATTGAACTGTGGTGATGGTTTCACTATAAATTTATTTAAAATCATTGAATTATACTCAATAAAGCTATAAAAAGAAAAAAGCTAAAATAAGCTTTTCTACTCATTGTATATCTTGAAAGCACTCATATACTTTGTCTACATATTTATACGAAAACTCTTTGCTTAGCTACAACTTAAAATTTTAAATTCGTTGATATAATCTGAACGTGCTTCCAGCACCATACTGTACTAGTTAACCCCTTTAATCTGAATCCTTTCAAAATTGCCTTACAGCATCAGAAAACGACTAGAATGCTGCATGTAAATAATTAACCAATATAATTAAGCACAAATTTTAAATCTTTTCTCCTGGATTACATAGAACTAGCAAATGGGAACAATCTGATTTTTAGCTGTGGCTATTAAACATCTCCTTTACCATGAAGAATATCTCCATAAGAGCAAGAGCCTATAAAACCACATCTTTAATTTGGATGATAGTTTCAGCTTTTAATTTGATTATAGATCTTATTTCTAAAATGATAAGGCATTTAACAGTATATTCTCACTAATCCAGGTCATCTCTTGGTAGGGAAGCTGGAGAACAGGGAAGTAAGAAAATCTAGTGTGGTAGTTAAGCTTGTTGGCCCTTTGCATCTAGGTTGAAATCCTTAGAATAAGACTTACTAGCTCTGTGAACTTGGACAAGTTACTTAACCTCTCTAAGCCTTTTCCCTCAGATATAAATTGGGAATAAAACTCTCTCATAAAGGTTTTGTGAGGATTAAAAGGGGTCCATATGGGTAACATAGAAGGAAAAAAGTTACTAAAACCACCATAGCCAATTGTGCTTGTTAAAGAGCAGGTGTCATAATTCACTTCATTAAAACTAAATCTCTTTTCTTCTATTTACAGACGTTGTTGAGGAAAAAGATAAACACAAAGACGGAACTCCTAAAGCCTTGGCCAATGCTGTTAAGCTTAATATCTGAGGTAGGTAGATAGCCTGTTTTATGAAGACATTAGAGATTCAGATATAATAAATATTTTAAAGCTCTGGGGTAGAGGGAGGAACTGAAGTACAGTTTAAAACAAGGATGTTTAACATTTTATTTTGTTTGTGCTGTTGCAATGTAATGCAGTTTATCATTCCCAAAATGTCCCTAAAGTCTGCTACACATACTAAGGCCCTATGTAAGTAGTTTGAGAGGAAATCAAGGAAAAGGAGCTGAGTCCCACCCCTGGCTTTATATAGAGCAGCTGCAAAGACAAGATCAAGGGCTTAGGAGGGATATGAAACTGAAACTTGCTGTTTTTAGGTGCCATGGAATCGATTTCGACTCATAGTGACCCCGTGTGACAGAGTAGAACTGGCCCATAGGGTTTTCTAGGCTGTAATCTTTATCGGAGCAGATCACCTGGTCTTTCTCCCTCATAGTGGCTGAGTGAGTTTGAACCACCAACTTTTCAGTTAGCAGCCGAGCGCTTAACCATTGCACCACCAGGGCACTCGTTCTCTCTCTATGTATATATACATATACACACAAAATGACAGGCAGATGTACAAAACAATAGTCACTGACTGAGTTGCCGAAGGTTTTACAGGTTTGTACTCAAAAGCACAAGCTCTTCACTTCTTTGATAGTCCCTTACTAATCAACCTAATTATGTTCGCCCAGCCCACAGTAGAAGTGATAGGTTAAAAAGGAAGAGAGAAGCTACTAAATGGTAGGTAAAGCAAAAACTATTGAAGAGCACAGCAGTCTAGAGCCTCAAAATCCTGAAAAGCCCCTAAAGTAATTGGGTAACAGTTATGGCTGTTTATTTTCTAAATCTTAGAGTCACCAAAAAGCCTTACTCTTTCATTCATTCTTTGTTTCAGAAACCGTATTAGGAGCACCTGCTCTGCGCCAAACAGCTTTCTAGGTGCTAGGAAACAACAGTAAAAAAGAATCACACAGCTTCTGCTCTTGGGAAGTTTCTCCTTCTAGTGGGGGCAGGAGAGACAAATCATAAATAAATAAGAAAAAAGACATATAATGTCAAATAGTAATAAGGGCTATGAAGCATTGTTGTTGTGTGCCATCCAGTCGCTTCCCACTCGTAGCAACTCTATAGAACAGAACAGAACTGCCCCATAGGTTTTCCCAGGCTGTAATCTTTATGGGAGCAGATCACCAGGTCTTTTCTCCCAAAAGCGGCTGGTGGGTTCAAACTCCTGACCTTTTGGTCAATAGCCGAGCCCTTAACCAATACGCCACCAGGGCTCCTTACACACACACACACACACACACACACACACACACACACACACACACACACACACACACACACACACATACACAAAACCGGTTGTCATCTATTCTGACTCCTAGTGACCCTGTAGGATAGAGTAGAACTGCCCCATTGAGTTTCCAAGGCTGTAATCTATACAAAAGCAGACTGCCACTTCTTTTTCTCACAGAGCAACTGGTGGGTTCGAACTGCCAGCCTTTTGGTTACCAGCCAGCGCTGAACCACTGCGGCACCAGAGCTCCTTAAAATCCAAAAAAAAAAAAAAAATTGTTGCTATCGAGTGGATTTCGACTCACAGTGACCCTGTAGGACAGAGTAGAACTACCCCGTAGGGTTTCCAAGTAACAGCCGGTGGATTTGAACCACCCATCTTTTGGTTAGCAGCTGAGCTCTTAACTACTGCGCCACCAGGGCTCCGTGTAAAATGCCAGAGTAATGTAAAACTATTTTTATTCAGAGAATAACTTTCTATGGTGGTGATACGTGAACAGAGACCTACAGAAGTATGAGAGAGAACTATATGAACATGTGGGGGCAGGAAGCTCCAGGTAAAGGCAAATGCAAAGTTCAGAGGCAGAATCAAGCAACTGCAAAGAGGGCAGGCCATCTTAGCCAGAGGGCAGAGAGCAACGGCAGGATGGTAAGAAATGAGATTACAAAAGTAGTGGTTGATTAGAAATTTTATTCAAGTGTGATGGGAAACTACTGGAGAGCTTTGAGTAGAAGGGTAAAACAATTTGACTTGTATTTTAAAATAATGATCCTGGCTACTACATGGACAAAGACAATAGGGTGGCAAGAGGGAAAGCATGAGACCTGTAAGGAGGCTATTGAATCAATCCAGGAAAAAGATAATGGCACCTTGGAGGTGGTGAGCAGAAGTCAGATTCTGGATATATTTTGAAGGTAGAGCCAACAAGATTTGCTAGTGGAATGGATTTGGGGTGTAAGGAGAGAGAGGAGTCAAGGATGACTCCAAGTTTTGTTGCATTAACAACTGGAAAGAGAGTGTTAAGATAACTAAGGGGGAACACCAGGAAGGAAGGAGGTTTAGAGAAGGAATATCAACAGTTCGATTTTGTACATATTAAAGTTAAGGTGCAGGTGGGATAGTAATTAGTAATATCTAGGGTATGTCCTATAAGAATGAGTGACTAAAGCAGAGTGGAGAACAAAATCATTGGAAGCGAGGAGGTCAGAGACTGAGAGGTCAGGGTGTTGGGAAAATCATCTATGTATATATGGAAATCACCAAGAATAACGTGAGAAACTGGGTTGGAGAGCCAGGTGCTAAAACTGACATCATGGAGGGGGGAGCGGTTGACGAAGGGCTGCAATAAGGAGGGAGAGCAGGTACTTCATAGGAGTTTGCTTTGTTTTGTTTAAGGAAGGCAGCAAGGATGACAATGACTCTGGAAGTGGCTGGAGGACACTTAGACCACCTCCAGGCCTGAAGTTATTTAGGTATGGGGAAAAACCAATCACTTTCAATATCTGCTTCTGAAAACATAAGGAACTGTGCAATACCTTTTGGGAGGATTACTGTAAAAAGTTTAAAAACATTGTGATACTTGAAGAAATAAACTCAAACGCAAAGAATCAAATACTTGGGCCCTTTTGTAAAAGCAAGGTCTCTACTAAAGCTACAGAGAAAAAGTAAAAATTAAACAGATAGACTGGAAAAGCTACATAGCACATAACTGTATAGTTCCTGAGCATAAGTCTGATTCATCATCCTAATGAAGGTTAGGCAGAATTACCATAGATTTAGAAACTAGATATTAGGGATAAATTCACTGGACTGCTTTAGGTAAGTCCAGAGTGCTAGATATTGCCATTCTTAAAATAAGACTTACTAATTTGATTTTCCCCAAGACATATATTCAAACCAAATTAAGAAGGTAAAAACCATAATA
The DNA here is from genome assembly GCA_030035585.1 of Dugong dugon. Classification (NCBI taxonomy): domain Eukaryota; kingdom Metazoa; phylum Chordata; class Mammalia; order Sirenia; family Dugongidae; genus Dugong; species Dugong dugon. Next base: position 32,647,432 of record CM057475.1, on the reverse strand, counting down.
GTATCCCCTCTGGTAGATATGAATGGAAAATGTGTGGGGTTTGGAAATTATGAAGTCAGCAGACATTCTTCCTAAGAATTTTCACCCTCCCTGGTATATCAAATACTAGTAATGGAAAAAAAAAAAAGTAGGGAGAAAATGACAATGTAATTCTGATTTAGGGGAACTAAAACCACCTAAACTGACAATAAAACAGCATGTTCATGTCCAAATATTATTTTTATAAATTGCTCCCTGCACCTAAAAACTGAAAATTACTAGTTGTCAAAAAATAGTTTTAAAGTTCCAGCAAAATGGCACTCTAAGCAAAAGCACCACGCCGTCCCTCCACAGCAAAGATCTGAAAAACTAAGCCGAACAGAGAATACAACAATCCTGAAACCCTAAAACATTAAATGAAGACATAAAGAACTCAGCCAAGCACCAAATGGAGTGAGAAAACTGACACAGAACAGAGAGTGAGGAGAGATTCATGCAGAGGTCCCCTACCAGCTAACGCAGCACGGATCTGCCATCTCGGACTCCTATTGGAGACCAGCAAACAGGCGGTATGAGAAAGCAGCCTTACACAGCTTCCAGCGGGAGACAAAACAACCGGTAATTGGTGATATACGCTTTCCCACCCCCCACCCTTCTTCACGCCGACTCGGCCTCCTCTGCTTCCAGCGGCCACAGTCTCTTGACCGGGAAACAGCGGATGCTTGGATTCCACACACCCGAACGGGTGGCTGTCTGAGTGCCATTTGTTGGCTACTGGTGTTGCTTTTTTTCTGCTTCTTTTTATTTCTTCCTTGCCTCTCCCCACCTCCTCCTCCTTTAGCTCGAGTACCTGGCTCCATGCGCCATCTTAGCTTTTTCCTGAGGGGCTGCAGAGCTCCGGTAATTTGTGATATACACTTTCCCACTCTACCCTTCTTCACCCACACTCGGCCCCCTCTGCTTCCCATGGACAGTCTCTTGTCCAGAAACACCAGCCCACACTAGCTGGCTCTCTGAGTGCCATTTGTTGGCTGCTAGTGTTGCCTTTTTTTTTTTCTGCTTCTTTTGACTTCTTAATTGCCTCTCGCCACCTCCCCCTCCCTTCGCTCAAGTACCCAGCTCCGTGCGCCATCTTTGCTTCTTCCTGAGGGGCTGTGGAGCTCCATTCGAGGGTGGAGCTGCTTCCCGGTTTGGGCTGCTGCGCTGGTGGGATCCTGGGGCTTTTGTTCGTTTGTTTGTTTTGAATTGTTTGTTTGTTTTCTTTTCCTTTTCTTGAGTTGGGAGCCCTTTCTGGCCAGGCTGAGCTGCGTGGCAGGGAGACGCCCCTTCAGCTTCCCCAGATGTGCAGAGGGATCCCTGAGAGCATTTCTTTTTACATTGGTTTTCTTTTTTTTTCCTTTTCTGTTTCTTTGGGGGCCTTTCTTTTATTTTTTTTAATTTGTTTTGTTTTCTTTTTCCTCTTTTCCCCTTTTTGTCTTTCTTCATTGCTCAGTTTCTCATCTCTCTATATCTTCCTTCTCTTTCTGTTCCCTGAACACCTGGCGTTGTATACCTCTCTGCATTCTAGCCAGGCTGTACTGCAACACCTGAAAGCGACTTCCCCAGACCTCATAGCTGCACAGGTGGGATCCCAGGGAACTTTGCAGTTCTTTAACCTTTCTGATTCTTATTTATTCATTCTTTTCTTCCTCCTCCCCTTTCTCTTTTCCTCCATTTCATAGTCTCTCATCTCTCCACTCCAATGGCAAGCTCCCCTAGCATTCTTTTTTGTTTGTTTGTATGTTTTTGGCTCTTATTCCTCTCTCTTCTCTCCCATATCCATCTTAGCTCCACACATAACAATCTCCCCGCTGCATCCTGCTTACCTGTACCGTGCGCTAGACATCACACCACCAAGCAGCACAGGCATGGCCTACTGGAACCTGCCCTGCACTGATTACCGACCAGCTCTGGTGGCTGTAGTAACTGCCACAAACAACCCGTCCCTGTAACTCCTCTTAAGCTAGACCTGCCCTGCCGTACCATATCTGAGTGACTGACCCTGCCAGTTGAAGAAGGAGGCAAAAACTATTGTGCCCAAAGACGAGCAAACAACAAAGAACACACAGTCCATCTGCTCAGACGTAGTCAAATTTTTTTTTTTAAAAAGGGACGAAACAAACAAATCTACAATCAATAAACAAGAAAAATAACTACTGAATACCCAAAAACATCAGACAATATCAAAACATTTACAAAAATAGGACAGGATGGTTCCAGCAGGCATCCAAAATAAAACACCAGATGACTCTCCTGTGGACAAAAATACACTAGAAGTACCTGATAGGGAATTCAGATCTCTAATACTCGGAATTCTCCAAGAACTGAGGCAAAAAGCTGACAAACATGAGGAAAAAATAGACAAATTCATGGAAAATACAGACAAAAATTCGAAGAACTCAGGAAGATGGTACAGGAACAAAATGCCAAAATAAATTCACAACTTGAAATTATACAAAAACAACAATTAGAAATCCAAAAGATAAACAACAAGATTTCAGAAATGGACGATGTCATAGAAGGGCTGAGAAGCAGATTTGAAACGGTGGAAGACAGGACCAGTGGAACTGAAGACAAACACTTGGATACAACCCTGTTTCAGGAAAACTCAGAAAAAAGAACAAAGAGAAATGAAGAGACCCTGAGAGTTATGTGGGACACAATCAAAAGCAAAATCTGCGAGTGCTTGGAATTCCAGAACAGGAGGAGAAAACAGAAAACACAGAGAGGATCATTGAGGAACTGCTAACAGAAAATTTCCCCAATATCATGAAAAATGAAAAGCTGGCCATCCAAGAAGCTCAACGAACCCCATATAGAAGAGACCCCAAAAGAAAATCACCAAGGCATATCATATTCACACTCGCCAAAACCAAAGACAAAGAATCCTGAGAGCAGCTCGTGAAAAACAAGAAGTCACATACAGAGGAAAAACAATAAGACTAAGCTCAGATTATTCGGCAGAAACCATGCAGGAAAGAAGGCAATGGGATGACATATACAAAATCTTCAAAGGAAAAAATTGCCAGCCAAGAATAATATATCCTGCAAAACTCTCGTTCAAATTTGATGGTGAAATTAGGTCATTTCCAGATAAACAGAAATTAAGGGAATATGTAAAAGTCAAACCAAACTTACAAGAATTATTAAAGCGAGTTCTTCGATCTGAGGACAAACAACTTCAGCTCACAGGCAGAACCTAGGATGCAGGATCGTACCAGCCAGATACCAATCTAGGAAATGAACTCTCAAGGACTATGCAAAACCAAAAGAAATACAACAGGGCATCAGAGCAGTTAATCAGTAAATGACAACAACATCAAAACGATAAAAGAGGGAATAAACAGCATAGGTATAGACCTTCTAATGGAGAGGAAGGCAAGGCGATACCAAGTAATGGTAGACTGCTTCAAACTTAGAAAGATAAGGGTAAAATTTATGGTAACCACAAAGAAAGTTAACAAACATACTCATAAAAAAAAGAGGAAAAACATAAAGTCTCAGCAAAAACAAAACCTACAAAAACAAGAGAATTGAAAAAAAAATCCACAAACAAAAGTAACTCAGCACAAGAGAGCAAGAAGAACAAAGAAAATGTCAGCACCACAAAAAAAAGCACTACAAAATGACAACAACAAACCCACACTATCAATAATTACACTGAATGTAAATGGACTCAATGCACCCATAAAGAGACACACAGTGACAGAATGGTTAAGAAAACAGGATCCATCAATATGCTGTCTACAGGAGACACACCTTAGAAACAAAGATGTAAATTTATTAAAAGTCAAAGTTTCGAGAAAAGTATATCAGCTAACAACTACCAAAAAAGAGCAGGAGTGACAATTCTAATCTCAGATAAAATAGACTTTAAAACAAAATCTACCATAAAAGACAAAGAAGGACACTATATAATGATTAAGGGGACGATCCATCACAAAGACATAACCATAATACAATATGGTTGGAAAAAAAATATATCAAGCTAACAACTACCAAAAAAGAGCAGGAGTGGCAATTCTAATCTCAGATAAAATAGACTTTAAAACAAAATCTACCATAAAAGACAAAGAAGGAAACTATATAATGATTAAGGGGATGATCCATCATGAAGACATAACCATAATAAACATCTACGCACCCAATGACAGGGCTCCAAAATACATAAAACAAACTCTAACAACACTAAAAAGAGAAATTGACAGTTCCACAATAATAGTAGGAGACTTAAACACACCACTCTCAGTAAAGGACAGAACAACTAAGAAGAAACTCAGCAAAGATAAAGAAGACTTAAAGAGCACAATCAGCCAACTTGACCTCACAGACATATATAGAACACTCCATCCAACCGCTGCAAAGTACACATTCTTTTCCAATGCACATGGAACGTTCTCCAGAATAGACCACATCTTAGGCCACAGAGCAATCCTCAACAAGATCCAAAACGTTGAGATAATTCAAAGTATCTTCTCTGACCACAATGCCATCAAGGTAGAAATTAACAATAGAAAGAGCAAGGAAAAAAAATCAACTACATGGAAACTGAATAATACCCTGCTTACACATCACTGGGTAATAGAAGAAATCAGAGATGGAATCAAAAAATTCCGAGAATCAAATGAGAATGAAAACACATCATACAAAAACCTTTGGGATACAGCAAAGGCAGTCCTCAGAGGACAATTTATAGCAATAGATGCACATATCAAAAAAAGAAGAAAGGGACAAAATCAAAACATTAACTATAGAACTCAAACAAATAGAAAGAGAACAGCAAAAAAAGCCCACAACCACCGGAAGAAAGGAAATACTAAAGATCAGAGCAGAAATAAATGAAATAGAGAACAGAAAAACAATAGAAAGAATCAACAAAACCACAAGTTGGTTCTTTGAAAGAATCAACAAAATCAACAAACCACTGGCCAGACTGACAAAAGAAAAACAGGAAAGGACACAAATAACCCAAATAAGAAATGAAATGGGGGAGATTACAACAGACCCAACCGAAATAAAAAGGATTATAACAGAATATTATGAAAAACTATACTCCAACAAATTTGAAAACCTAGAGGAAATGGATAAATTTCTAGAAACACACAGCCTACCCAAACTATGACAAAGTGATGTTGAAAATCTGAACAGACCTATAACGAGAGAAGAGATTGAAAAGGTAATAAAAAAACTCCCAACCAAAAACAGCCCTGGCCCAGATGGCTTCACTGGAGAATTCTACAAAACATTTACAAAAGAGCTTGTACCAGTACTACTCAAGCTATTTCAGAGCATAGAAAAGGAAGCAACACTTCCAAATTCATTCTATGAAGCCAGCATAACACTGATACCAAAACCAGGAAAAGATGTCACAAAAAAATAAAGTAACAGACCAATATCTGTCATGAATATAGATGCAAAAATTCTGAACAAAATTCTAGCCAATAGAATTCAGCATCATATCAAAAAAATAATACACCACGACCAAGTAGGATTCATACCAGGTATTCAAGGATGGTTCAACATTAGAAAATCAACGTAATCCACCACATAAATAAAAGGAAAGAAAAGAATCACATGATCATCTCAATTGATGCACAAAAGGCATTTGACAAAGTCTAACACCCATTCCTGATAAAAACTCTCAATCAAATAGGTATAGAAGGGAAATTTCTCAACATAATAAACGGCATCTATGTAAAACCAATGGCCAACATCATTCTTAATGCAGAAAGGCTGAAAACATTCCCCTTGAAAACAGGAACAAGACAAGGATGCCCTTTATCACCACTCCTATTTAACATTGTGCTGGAAGTTCTAGCTAGAGCAATACGGCAAGAAAAAGAAATAAAGGGCATCCAAATTGGTAGTGAAGAAGTTAAACTGTCCCTGTTTCCAGATGATATGATACTATACACAGAAAACCCTAAAGACTCCATGAGAAATCTACTGGAACTAATAGAAAGATTCAGCAGAGTAGCAGGATACAAGATAAACATTCAAAAATCAGTTGGATTCCTATACACCAGTAAGGAGAACGATAAAAGGGAAACCAGGAACACAATGCCATTTTCAATAGCCCCTAAAAAGATAAAATACTTAGGAATAAATATGACCAGGGATGTAAAAGACCTATGCAAAGAAACCTACAAAATACTACAGCATGAAACCCAAAGGGACCTACATAAACGGAAAAACATACCATGCTCATGGATAGGCAGACTCAACATTGTGAAAATGTCAATTCTACCCGAAGCAATTTACAAATACAACGCAATCCCGATCCAAATACCAACTACATTCTTCAAAGAGATGGAGAAACTAATCATTAACTTTATATGGAAAGGGAAGAAGCCCCGAATAAGTAAAGCACTATTGAAGAAGAAGAATAAAGCTGGAGGACACACACTACCTGACTTCAGAACCTACTATACAGCTACAGTAGTCAAAACAGCCTGGTACTGGTACAACGACAGATCCATTGACCAATGGAATAGAATTGAGAACCCAGATGTAAATCCATCCACCTATGGTCACCTGATCTTTGACAAGGGCTCAAAGTCCATCAAATGGGGAAAAGACAGTCTTTTTAACAAATGGTGCTAGCAAAACTAGATATCCATTTGCAAACAAATGAAACAGGACCCATACCTCACACCGTATACAAAAACTACTTCAAAATGCATCAAAGAGCTGAATATAAAGCCTAAAACTATAAAGGTCATACAAGAAGAAATAGGACCAACACTTCAGGCCTTAATACATGGCATTAACAGGATACAAACCATAACCATCAATGCACAAACCCCAACAGATAAGCTAGATAACTGGGATCTTCTAAAAATCAAACACCTATGCTCTTCAAAAGACTGCACCAAAAGAGTCAAAAGAGAACTTACAGACTGGGAAAACATTTTTGGACAGTACAAGTCAGACAAAGGTCTAAGTTCCATAATCTACAAGAAAATCCAACACCTCTACAACAAAAAGACAAAGAATCCTATTAAAAAATGGGCAAAGGAAATGAACAGACACTTTGCCAAAGAAGACATTCAAATGGCCAACAGACACATGAGGAAATGCTCGCGATCACTAGCCATTAGAGAAATGCAAATTAAAACCACAATGAGATACCATCTCACCCCAGCATTACTGGCACGAATCTAAAACACTGGAAATAACAAATGTTGGAGGGGCTGTGGGGAGATGGCAACTCTTATGCACTGCTGGTGGGAATGCAAAATGATACAACCATTTTGGAAGATGATACGGCGCTTCCTCAGAAAGCTAGAAATAGACATACCATTCGATCCAGCAATCCCACTCCTAGGAATATATCCTAGAGAAATAAGAGTCGTCACTCGAATAGACATATGTACACCTATGTTCATGGCAGCATTGTTCACAATAGCAAAACGATGGAAACAACCTAGATGCCCATCAACAGATGAATGGATAAACAAACTATGGTACATACACACAATGGAGTATTATGCAACGAGAAAGAACAACAACGAATCTGTGAACCATCTCATAACGTGGATGAAACTGGAGGACATTATGCTGAGTGAAATAAGTTAATCACAAAAGGACAAATATTGTATGAGCCCCCTATTGTAAAAACCCATGAAAAAGTTCACACACAAAATGTAACAATCTTTGTTGGTTACCAGGGATGAGAGGGGTGGGGGGGAAATACTAAATAGGCAATAGGTAAGTGGTATCTTGGGTGAAGGGTGAGACAGTACACAATATAGGGGAAACTAGCACAACTGTACAAGGAAAGGTCATGGAAGCCCCACAGATATATCCAAACTCCCTGAGGGACTGAATTGCTGGGCGGAGGGCTCTGGGAACCATGGTCTCTGTGAACATCTAGCTCAATTGGCATGACACAGCTAATAAAGACCGTGCTCTACATTCTACCTTGGTGAGTAGTGTCTGGGGTCTTAAAAGCCTGTGAGCGGCCATCTAAGATACTCCACTCTTGTCATCCCTTCGGGAGCAAGGGAGAATGAAGAGAACAGGATACAAGGAAAAGATTAGTCCAAAGGACTAATGGTCCACAGCTACCAAGGCCTCCACCAGACTGAGTCTAGTACAGCTAGATGGTGCCCGGCTACCACCACTCACTGCTCTGACCAGGATCACAACAGAGGGTTCTGGACAGAGCTGGAGAAGGATGTAGAGCATAATTCTAACTCATAAAAAAAAGATCAGATTTACTGGCCTAAAGGAGACTGGAGAGACCCCGAGAGTATGGCCCCCAGATGCCCTTTTAGCTCAGTGGTGAAGTTACCTCCGAGGTTCAAGGTTCAGCCTGGGAGTGGACAGCCCCGTAAAGCCAAATGAGACTAATGAGGTACAGCAGTCCAGTGACAAGGGCCAGAAAGCAGTAGGGGACAAGGAAGCTGGTGACAGGGAACCTAAGGTTGAGTAAGGATATTGTTGATGTGTTGTGAGATTGTTAACCATTGTCATAGGGCAACATCTGTAGTAACTGTTAAATGAAAAACTATTTTGTTCTGTAAGCCTTCATCTTAAGTGAGAATAACAGCACAATTCAAAGAGCGTAGTCAATGTCACTGAACTGTACATGTATAAATTTTTGAAGTGGTGTCTCTTTGGCTATGTGTATTTTCACCAAAAAAAAAAAAAAAAAGAGGCTGAGAAGTTAGAGGGTTGATATGTTGTGGGGTTGTTAACCAATGTTATAAAACAACATGTGTACTTCTGTTTCATGAGAAACTATTTGTTCTGTAAGCCTTCACCTGAAGTACAATAAAAGAAAAAGAAAATGTAAAAAAAAATTGTTTTAACATCAGTTGGTGAACTGGTATCTATAAGATAGAAGAATGCATATGGTTCTTCGCATTTTTGTCATAGAAGCATCACGGTTTGTACACAGTTGGAAGAAAATCAACTGACATTTGAGTTATCACCAATGATGCTCATAAAGGAATTAAGACAAGGTTTGTTTAGGACAGCAAACCACTCCCCAAACTATAACAATATGGTAATATAAATTGAAGATGAAGACACTGTGAGAATGCCCAGTAGGTTCTACCCAGGGGTGGAAATGAGTGAAAAACTGGATGAAGTCCAAAGAAGGAACAAGAAAAGGGTTTTAAAATTTTTGCATATCCTGCTAGTCCTGCTGCCTCTGTTCTAATCAGAATATTCATAGTTTCACTGTTTCCACATTGCTGCGTGATGAAATCATGGCCCATGACAAGACTCCCTTTCCTGGTGCCCTGTGTGAATTGGTCTGAGACTGAAGCATATAGTCGATTGCATTATGGTTTCCACATATCCATGCCCTGTGAGTGTCCTCCTACACTGATCCTGGATTTAATAACACTAGCAAACTTAAACACAAGCTTGAAGGTGCATGCATGTTTCAGCCTCTTCTCTTGGGCCTTTACGACCACCGAAAGAAAATACTGGGCTAGCCTGCTGAAGGGATATAAGACACATCATCCCAGTCATCCTAAACTAGCCCATTCCTCCCCGACCTGACCAATCAGCCAGCTGCAGAGGAAGCAGTAAGCCCAATCGTGATCAACAAAACCACCCAACCTGTTAGTAGATGCATAGAAATGATAAAGGGTTGTTATTTAAGCCACTATATTTTGGGCTGTTATGTAGAAATAATGGGTCAGGCTGGCCCAGATAACTTAAGATTGTCCTCTCTGTCTCTGGCATAACCTGGAGTGGGTCAGGCTCAACCATTAATAAGGAGTGGAAAAAGGAAGAGTGATGAGAAGTTATGCTATTTCTTTATAAATTCATGAAAACAAGAATGTTCTGGCAACTAGATTCAAACCCCAAAAGCTATAAATTAAACCTATTTACTGTAAGTTTAACCCATTGCTTTCGAATCAATTCCGACTCATAGCAACTCTATAGGGCAGAGTAGAACTGCTCCACAGGGTTTCCAAGGAACGGCTGGTGGATTTGAACTGCCAACCTTTTGGTTAGTAGCCATAGCACTTAGCCACTAAGCCACCAGGGCTCCACTTTAAGTTTACAATCTTCAAAATACAGGAGGTAATACTGTTTAAGCTAATAAATGTCCATATGATATTTCCACAGTTATCATTTTCCTCGTGGTCATCCCAAGGCAATTAACTGTCAAATTATATTAATAACTAATCATTTAAAAAAACAAAAAACAAAAAAACTAACTTCTCTTAGAAACAGAAAGATTTGATTTTCCTCATGTTGGGGCACCTGAACCAATTACATCATGTTATTTTTGCCTAAAGTATCTCTAGAAAGTTGTCAGAAGGCAACTACAACATAATTAACGAGCATCTGCATAATGTTGTCTTCAGTTGGCAGAGTAGTCATCATTCATACAAAAGAAAGGCCAATGGCACAAAAAATAGAAGATAAGTCTACTATTTCTGGGCTCTCAAGACCTGTTGCAGGAGACAGGGTTTAACGGCCTAACCTAGCTGATGAATTTTTCTTCCAATTGACAATGGCTGATATTATCTTGAGCCATTGCTGGCTGTATTTTCTTACATTCTAAACCCATTTCTCTCTCAGTTACTAGCACTCTTCTTTTGGCTCTGTAACAGCTCTGGTTTCTGTTCAATGTCATCCAAGTTCTACTGCACACCGCCTCCCCCAGGGACTTTTTGTGAACACTGCTACTCAAAAGTGTGGCCCATGGAGCAGCAGCACTGAAGACCCCATCTAGGCCTACTAAATCAGAATCTGCATTTTAACAGAACTCTCAAGTGATTCTTTCACACATTAAAGTTGGAGAAGCACTGGTTTGTAAGACTTCCCTGCAGCTTTTCGCCCTTACGCTTCAGTAAAATTCAAGGTCTACAGCAGAGGGGTTCCCTGTTTTCAATGGTTAACTTGTCTTAACCACAAGGGAAGAAACTACTTCACACATTATTGCCCCTCCTCCTAGTGCAAACTTAATAGCAGATATAAAGGAGGAATTCAATACATCCCTCTTGAACATTGACTCACAATTGCCATGATGCTATGAAGCACCACCCTCTTCTTCCTCTTGCATGCTATTAGAACTGACTCCCCTCTCTCACAACCCTGATGGACACTGGTAAGTATCAACAACAGCCCCAGTAACATTTATCCCACTTTTACAGGTTGGTTTCCCTACCAGACAGTATGTATATCTTGAGGATAGGTACCAACTTTTCTGTATCTCCAAAGCCCAGTACAGTACCGGGTAAAGAGTAGGTGTTCGTGCCCCCCCCCCTTTTTTTAATGAAAGAGAATAACTTGATCACTGATTAACTGATTCATGAAATCTGAAAAACAAAAATATCTTCCCTGTTTCTGAAGTGTTTATTTTCACAGGCAAGTAAACTTATTTTTTTCTCCTATAGTCCACTTTTCCTAGTAGGTTGATGATGACAGAAAAATAAATATTTCTAAAAAAAGTTTACATACTTCCTAATTTTCAGTGTGTATGCTTCTTTCTATTATCACCTCATCTTTGTTTCCTTAATGATTCCTATAGTTTCTGGCACATGAAATAGTTGTTGAATGAATAACTTATTTCCAAACTATCATGAGGCATGTTATGATAAACGAAAAAAGCTCCAATGCAAAACATTTTAATAGGTTGTCAAATATACAGTTATTAGAATATCTAAATATCACTTAAGTTATAAAAATCGGTATATCACATTAGATGATTCTATAAAATAAAAACACAAATCACATATTGACAATAACCCCTGCAGTCCAAGAATATCAGCCTCAATAGTACAAATTACAAACACATTAAAAAAAAAATTGGAGACATTATTTAGACATTTAAACCAAAATAACTGAGACTAGACTAAGTACATTCATTCATCAAGTACAATAAATGTAGCATTGCTGCTTATAGTCACTAATGACACAATTTTAGGTGCAATTTCACATGCTTTCATAAACCTTCCAGTACAATTCCCATAGTAAAGTGTCTCTGTGCACACCATTTTCATTTATATGCAGGTGCATCATACAATTATCATTTAAGACTATTTTACTTCATAGTTAAACTGTTAATATATAAGTGAACACCAGACCAAAATTTAACCCCAATGACAAAATATTAAAAAAAAAAAAATCTTGAAAGTATGTATCAATTTCCTCTTATTAAACCCTATCAAAATAAGTAGTGACAATTTAAACATTAACTCCAAAAAGATGGAGACTCCAACCTTCCTATTGGCAAGCATTTTAAGTAACAATAAAATCACTCCTTAAGTCAAAAAGTAATTTCATATTCATTGCCGAATTTTAAACACCAGTGATTTGAAGATTGAGGCCTAAAATATTGGTACTAAATTGTAAAATACAATAAAAATATGTGCAGTAATTTGCTTGTGAATATGTAATGGAATGTTTGTCACAGTAATGTTAAACACTACTCTAAATGGACAGTCTAAGTAAACGTACCTTTGCCGGCAAGAAAAGTGAAAAATTAAGGCCTTTGTATGCCATCCTGGGGGCGCAGTGGTTAAAGCGCTTGGCTGCTAACTGAAAGGTCAGCAGTTGGAACCCACCAGCCACTCTGCAGGATAAAGATGTGGCAGTCTGACTCTGAAACGATTTACAGCCTTGGAAACCCTATGGGGCTGGCTGTTCTACTCTGTCCTATAAGGTTGCTATGAGTAGTAATCAACTCGACGGCAGTGGGTTTGCATTTTTCGGTTGTGTATGTTATCTACAATTTACTATTCAAAACCAAAAGTCAAATAGAGGTTACAATGCTGCAAAATATTATTCTTAACCTAACAACACACTGTTGGTTGCTTCATCTCAATACTTACTACCTTATCTTCATACAAACTAAACTGTGAGTTATCTGTATTATCTTTAAATGCCTATCTCTCTATATCTCTTTTAATTAAGCCCCCATCCCATTTAGAGAGAATACTGGAAATAAGACAGGGATTTGTCTGATTGGTTCACAGCTTTATACCCAGGACCTAAAAATGTCTGGCACATGGTAGATATCCAATAAATATTTCTGAATAACCTAAGAAATCTAGCCTCCAGAGGCAACCCTACTTGTCTTCCCATTGCATTAATATACAATTGCTACCTCTTCAGATGACCAAACTGACAATTTTTTTAAAAAGAAACTGATGTCTCCTAGGTTATGAAAAAAACATTATAGGATGTAAGAGAAAAGATAACCGAGGATACAAATACATTAAATCAGGGTTGAAGGCACTGGATAAGAAAGATTATTACAAAGTATTAGAAATTTTTAAAGCAAATTAAGTTTTAAGGTAACAAATGCCAACTTGAGAAAATGGTACTAAAATAATGGCACATTAAAATAATGGACACAATTTCTGTAATTGCACAAATAAAATTCTTTCATTGTTTTACCATTTCCTTTCATCCTAAATTTTCTAAAACATTCCAATTACTAGAAACAAATGTATTTTCAGTTGCACGAAGCAATGAAATTACAACTTAAATATCTCTAGAAATTAATTCCTGTTTCTTATGTTATAAACTTGATATATACTTTTTAGAGATGCTATGAAGAACATATTGGAAAATCATAAAATATGAAATTATACCCAATCAAAATTAAGAAAAAAGTTCTTACTCGGATGACCACAAGAGCAAACTGTAGTGTAAAGAGGCATAGTAAGTACAGTCTTTCCAGACACACAAAGAAGAATGAATACTGAGTTGAAAATACCACAAGCTCCATGTTAGAGCCATTTAATACACATTTTCATAACTGTTTCTTAAAAAACTACCTGGATAAAATATTTACCATTTTACCATTGATTTTTTAATTCATTTTGAATCTATGCAACAATTTCCATCCATATTAAAGTATTAATGTAAATACTTTATTATAAAACTATTATACAATTTAAATTTTCATTAGAGAAATGTATTATTCACTACCCACAATTCCTCAAAGTCCTTTTTATGAGTGCATTCCATAAGAAATACTCTGAAATAATTATGTTTCCTAGGGGAAAACAAAAAACTATGATAATCTTATTAACCCAGGAGTAACTATATCCTTACTATGCTTATTTCTTAAACAGTTACATATTCAAATATGCTTGGTGAATAGTGATTATTCATCCCCATAGTGGTAATTTCAACATAATCTTAAATGACTGAACTAGATAGTAAAACAGTCACGTCAATCACATAAATACTTACTCTGTTACATATAAGCTTACTTATAAACTAACATAAAATGGGTCTTGGATAACAGTAATGTAAAATGTAAACAAACAGAATTAAATGTTAATCCCTTCCCTGAAAAACAAAGAAAAGAAAAGCGCTCCTTGTTGTATTAAAAAAAACTGACAAAAAATGCCACAATCTATTGTATCAAAAAGGTAAGACACTGATTTTACAAACTTACATTTCTAAACATGGATAAAGAAAATCTGGAACAGTTGATTCAGACTTTATTGAGCTAAAATGTGCAAAAAATCTGATAATACTTAGGTTTATTAAATTCACTGTACATAGGCTGATGCCTTCCCATACAAAAAAAAGCCTCTTGTCTTAAGTGAGATTCAAAATGGTGTTTAATTATATGAGTTTAAGATTTATTGAACAACTTTCCAAATAACAACAACAGAAGTCCATATTGTAGAAGAAAAAAAGTAAAAATAAAAATTTTCTGACTATATTATGTTTTGAAATTCATCTCCACAAAAAAGCTACAGCCAGTGCCCATTTAGGTAGTAGAGAAAAATGTTGCATTCTCTATGGAAAATACCATCAAATTTGGCTGTAAGAAACTGTATATGAATTTTAAAATTATTCAAATTTAATAGATTTACCAAAAATAGAATTTACAGAGCATTCGGTACCACTGTTTGGACTCAGGTATTTGCAAAGTGCCCTCAGAGAGAAGTGGGAAGATGAGATAAACATAAAATTGGGATACTTTCCTCCACACCATCAAACAGGCATTTGGATTTAAAAGCTTAATTTGTAATTATTGGGGGGTGGGAATATTCAAGCAATTCACAACTCCAAAACATTTTCCAGGAATATGGCAAAATTCTTCAACATTTAGAAGTGTTATTAAATGAATCAAAATGCAAGAAGTAAAAACATAAATATCAAATATATTTGCAAATTTAATTTCAAAGTTTTAAATGTTTTTAATGATGACTATTATTTTTAAAAAGGTGGTGCGTGTGAAACACAAATAATACTTAAAAATCTAATTTTTCCAAGAAAACTAGCAATGCCCCCCAATGAAACTAGATTATAATAGATTTCTCTGTTGAATGCGATATAAAACCATTTTGAGTAAGAGTGGATAGGAAGCATGGATTTAGACGTGAACCAAACCCTATATAATGGACTAATTAACTAATAAAAGATAGAACTTTTGATAACACTTAAACTATTGATGTTGTCCTTCACTGCTTATCAGAATTCTAAGAAACAATATTTTTAGCAACATATGTTTATACTACTGCTTAACTAAATGGAAACATAAAAATATGAATTTTAAGAGAAAAAAACCTTTCAGAAGTTATTTAAAGGAGAAATAAGACAAAGCTTCAACCATCCATCTTTTTGAAGCTGCAGTTAGAGTAAAAGGTACTATACCTTTCAATGACACATTTCACAACTTCATAAATGTATACTCCAATTTTCCCATAAATGAAAGATTTTTAAAAGAAAAATATTATGTTCTTTGCAAATAACTTCTCTCTTCTCCTCACCCTGGCAAGCATTTGTTGTTGGTGTTGTTCATTTCAATTATCTTTTTCATGAAGTATAATATTTTTGAAATTTATAGATGTATAAATAGAAATTAAAGGGAAAACCTGCATCTGGAATGCAACAATTCTAAATAATTTCACTAGGAAGCACCTTTTGATATGCTGGTCTGAACTTTTAACAGAGAACCTAAACAACACTTTTTCTAAAGTAGAATTTTCTCCAGTTTTAATAACTTCATATATAGCAATACTGAGGACATCAACCTGTGCTTTCTAGAGTTCTGTAGGTGTTCTAATAATTTAATAATTTAGATATGGCTCATTGTCAAGGTTGGGTGGACAGAGGTTTTATGATAAATCGGCTACAGAAAGCTAACTAAACTCTTAATGACTGAAAAATGGTTTGCATTTTGCTTGAGCCAAATAGATGTTTAAGCCATGTACCACCACATTCCCTGCTTAACATTCCTAAGTTTCTTTATTCTTCATAGTTTTCTAATGAACAAATAATTAGTTTTCCTGAGTAAGATTATAAAAAAGTTAACCCCTCTACCAAAAGTATAAAGACAAATAAAATGTAGACTCACAATACAAATTTTTTACATAGTATTACAAGTGCAGGGATATGACCGCTGCTCTCACTCATGACTGGCCCACCCCTTAAAAAGACTGCAGCAAAGGATTCAATTGTCTAAAATACTTCGCAATACAGTAATTAAATGCTTAAGCCCATAAACATATCCCTCATCTTTTGTGTTGCTAGGGAACACATGAGCAAAATCTATCATTCGCACTTCTACTTCTGCAACCTCTTGGCAACTGGTGGGAAGGTGGTAAAAAACTTTTTCCAGTTTGGAAAGTACATTTCCATTTAAACGTTCCTGTGACATGCTTTTCCACCCATTGTCTTGCTCCGTATTTTCAACTTTCAATGAAGTCTGACTGTGATGCTTTTTTGAATACATTTTTCTGTGACGAGCATACATCTTAGACAAGCTTTTGCCTACTGAAGCCTCTATTTTTCCATTCATTGTAGAACTTAACACATGGAAGTTATTATTGTACTCCAGTACTTCTGTATCCGACAGCTGTCCTTTGGACAAAAACTTTTCTGCTAAAGTTCTATCATTCAATTTTGTAGTGGTTGGCTGAGATGAACCTTCATAAACAAACAGTAATGAACTTGCGTAAAAGTTAAGCTGCTTCTGGCTTTCAAACCACTGCAGAATTTTCTCAATCTTCTGAATACTGGCAGCAATAGCATCTTTTCTTAAGCAGAAACCATTATGAAAAAACCTGGAGACTCCTATAAAAAGGAAAATTTGGGGATTATAATGAAATTATAAAATAGCTATCATTTGGGAAGTAAATGTATTATCGATACAATGTTTCAATTTTTTGCCCATCATTCCTTACAGTTAATTGAACAGATAAGAATACTAGTCATACACAGAAATTTGGATCTCAACTTAGTTTTTGGTGAAGATACTTTTATTAAAAAACAGATGACACTCATGTAAAGTGAAATACTCCTATTTAGACAGAAAATGAATTTATTACAGGTAGACTGATAGTTTAGTTTCTATACCTGTATTCTGTTGAGGAAAGTGATTTCAAGATTTGATGAATTGGCTATTGTGAGGAATTTTATAGTAAGGATTATTTGTTTGGTACAATCACATTCAAGAACTAATCTACCCTCACCCACTGCTGATGGCAATGTAAAATGGTACAGCCACTGGGGAAAACAGTTTGGCAGTTCCTCAAAAAGTTGAACATAGAATTACCGGCTAAAACCAGCAATCCCAATTCTAGGTATATACACAGAAGAAGTGAAAGTAAGAACAAACAGAAACCTGCACACCATTGTTCACTGCAGGACATTTCACAATAGCCAAAATGTGGAAACTGAAATGCCCATCAACAGATAAACAGATAAACAAAATATGATATAAACACACAATGGAACACTACTCAGTCATAAAGACAAATGAAGTCTGGATCATGCCACAAGATGGATGAACCTTGAAAACATCATGCTGAGCGATACACGTCAGTGACAAAAGGACAAACATTGTATGATCTCACTTACATGAAATAAATAAACATATAGAAACCAAAGATTATTTAGTGGTTATCAGCGGTGGAAAGGAGGGGGAAAGGGGGAGTTTTTGCTCAGGGGGCACTGTTTTATGTTCATGGTGGTAGAATGATTCAGGAAAAGATAGTGAGAATGATAGCCTAGCTTGAAGAATGTAAATCAGTGTTACTGAATTGTATGTGTAGAAATTGTTGATATGGCGTATGTTCTGTTATGAAGATTTTCACCATACACACACACAAAAAAACTAACCAAAAACCTAAAATCAAATTATAGCCACTTTTAATGGTGGCAACAAGCCCATCACCATGCCAAACCATAACAACTACTAATTTCAATTTGGTCTCAATAATATTGACTAAATCAATCTTTTCACAGAAGTTAAGCTCACTTTTAGGATTCAGCACTACTCCTAGATGAGTGTGTTACTCAAACTGAGACTTTAAAATGTTTTAACTTATTAGATTATTAGGCCTCTTTTAAAATTATTTATTCCTATTTTATCACATTTGGAAATTTTGAGTTATATATAATTTGATTTTCTGTTTTAAATAGCCCCTCTCCCCACTTTGGAACAGAATCTGTTTAAAAAATGTATTCAGAAAGGACCAAATTGTTAGCCTGAGAAAATACTTTAAATAAATAGCCAAACTGATCTTTATCTTGCTACTGGTTAAGTACGAAGGAACCTGAGTGGCCCAAGTTGTTTGTAATCAGCTGCTAACCTAAAGGTTGGCAGTTTGAACCCACCCAGCACCTTCGCAGAAGAAAGCCCTGGCAAACTGCTTCTGTAGAGATTAAAACCAAGAAAACCCTATGGAGTAGTTCTACTCTGAAATACATGGAGTTTGCCATGAGTTGGAGACCAACTTTATAGCAGCTAAACACAATTATACCAAGGCAAACATCAACTGTTAAGATCACAACTGTGGATATTCGTTTTCTATATGTAAAATAAAAATTCTTCAAACTCTTTATACTATGTATGAGCTCTTCCCCATCTAAGGTAGAGCTAAATTAAACTTCTAATAGAATATTATTTCCAGGAAATTTCTTTTTTTTAAGATATCTTTACTTTTCTACTATCTTGGCTACATACATTTCAGAAGCATACATGTTAACAGACTTTTTATTAATTAATGCCACTTGATTTTTCATTATTTAGCTCTAGAAGCTTATAATACATAGCTCAACTGTAAGTGGGAAATTTCAATAAAATACATTACATACTACTACAAATATTTTCAAGTTTTTTATGTAACAAGGAATTTTAATATATTATGATCTATACTCTTTACTTGAAAAATTATTTTAAAACAACCTCTATTTCCACTACTTGGGCTAGATGGTCGGTTCACAAACGTTTATTATGTTTTTAAAAGTATAATAATAAAAAAGCAAAACAGGGCCATTCATGGACCCACAGTTGTGGCATATCATGAACCAAGGACTATGATTACTCTTTGAACCTAAGGTCCATTAAAAAAAAA
The DNA here is from genome assembly GCA_030035585.1 of Dugong dugon. Taxonomy (NCBI): domain Eukaryota; kingdom Metazoa; phylum Chordata; class Mammalia; order Sirenia; family Dugongidae; genus Dugong; species Dugong dugon. The sequence continues at coordinate 32,628,110 of CM057475.1, read as the reverse complement.
GTTTCTATACTATAAATTAAATCATTAAAGGAGAATTAAAACTAAAACACCTTTAGAATTATTTTGATAGCAATCCAATAACAAAGGCATTGAAATATGTTTTTGAATCCTTACCATCCCTTATAGTTTCTTTTGTTAAGCCTCGTCCATAGTGCTGGTTTTGTGTCTCATAGCTATCAGAATGAACATGATAAACCTGTCACAAAAAAAAAAAAAAAAAAGCATTGAATATTAAAAAACGAACACACCTTGACCATGTAGGGTTTAGCCTAGAAATGCAAGAGTGGTTCAAGATGAGAAAATCTACTCATATAATTCATTCTAATAGATCTAAGAAGAAAAAAAATCATACAGTCATATCAATAGATGCTAAAAAGGCATTTAAGAAATTTAACATCCACTGGCGTAGTGGTTAAGTGCTATGGCTGCAAACCAAAAGGTCAACAGTTCGAATCCATCAGACATTCCTTGGAAACTATGGGGCAGTTCTACTCTGTCCTACAGGGTCACTATGAGTTCGACTCCATGTCCTACAAGGTCACTGTGAGTTAAGAGTCGACTCAATGTCCTACAGGGTCACTATGAGTTAAGAGTCGACTCAACGGCAACAGGTTTTTTATTTATTTTTTTTAACTAATGAAAACTCTTTTTAAGAAAAATGGATGCACCATTATTCACAAAAGCAAAAAGATGGAATCAATCTAACTGACGATCAATGGATGAATGGATAAACAAGTTGTGGTACCTACACAATGGAACACTACGCAACAATAAAGAATAATGATGAATCCATGAAACACCTCACAACATGGATGAATCTGGAGGACATTATGCTGACTGAAATATGTCAATCACAAAAGGACATACATTGTATATAAATAGTCAAGAAAAGGTTTACACACAGAAATAAACATTTTTTATAGTTACCAGGGATGGGAGGGGAAGGGAGAGAAAATCACTAACTAGAGAGTGGACAAGTATTAACTTCGGTGAAGGGAAAGGCAACACACAATACGAACAGAGTCAGCACAACATGACCAAGGCAAGGGAAGATGCTGAGAGGTACGTAAGAATAAAAGGCAACAACAGTAAATAACTATAACATACATTCCTGCAACAACAGTAGTAACAATAATTTATGAGTGGATAAATAGGTAGATACGTATACTGAATAGGTGTGGGAGGGTGTATGGGAGTACACCTACGTGCATATATAGGTTTGGCTGCGGATATTTCTACATACATACTTGTATGTGCTGTACGTATATCCATATATATAATAGAGCACACAGGGGGCACAATCACAGAAACATCCTATACATAACCAAACACCATGCAAGACTGAGTTACTGGGCTTGAAAGCTAAGGACCATAGTCTTGGGGGACATCTAGGTCAAGTTCATAAAGACAACGTTCTACATTCTACTTTGGTGAGTACCATCTGGGGTCTTAAAAGCTTGCGAGCAGCTACCTAAGATACAACTATCGGTCTCTTTACATCTGGAGCAAAGGAGAGTGAAGAAGCCAAAGACTCAAGGAAATAATTAGCCCATAGGACTAACGGACCAAAAGAACCACAGCCTCCACTAGCCTGACAAGAAGTAGATGGCGCCCAGCTACCACTACTGACCGCTCTGACTGGGATCATCATAGAAGGTCCCAATTACAGTGGGAAGAAATGTACAACAAAATTCAAATTCACAAATAAGACCAGATTTATTGGTCAGAAAGAGACTGGAGGAACCCCTTAGACACCCTTCTAACTTGGAACTGAAGCCATTCCCAGAGATCACATTTCAGCCAAATTATAAACAGGCCTATAAACTAAACAACAGTGCCTGTGAGGACAGTGCTTCTTAAAACAATCATCTATATGAGACCAAAAGGGCAACATGTGCCCAAAAGCAGACGAAAAGGCAGGAAGGGACAAGAAAACTGGACGAATGGAAATGGGGGAACCAGGGGGGTAATGGAGAGAGTGCTGACACACTGCAGGGATTCCAACCAACGTCACATAACAATATGTGTACAAACTATAGAATGGGAAACTAATTTACTCTGTAAACCTTCACCTAAAACACAATAAAAAAGATCGATAGTTCCAGTATAACAAAATAGCTGTCTCAACCCACCAAAAGTCACCCTCAAGTTTAATGGGAAAATAAAGAAGCGGCTCTTCTAAAATGCAAGATTCTACAAGAAGTATCCTATCAGAATGTCTTTTATCATCATTATTATCTAATATTTTTCTGGAAATACTAGTAAATGCAAATATATAAAAGAAAGAAATTACAGATATAATAATCTGGAAAGTAGGAGATAAAATCATTATTATTTGTAGATAACAGTTGTATACTGGAAAATAATCTGAAAAACTAATACAAATAACAAGAATTTGAAATGGCAGCTGAGGACAAATTAATAACTAGAAAATAAACTTTAATATATACAAATAACCAGTCAGAAAGTGTAATGGCAGGAGAGACCCCATTTACAACTGCAACAACAAAAGAAATACAGCGTAGAAATAAACTAAATGAAAGTGCAAGATCTACGAGGACATCTTCAAGACATTCGTGAGGAATGTTTTCTCACAGACACACAAATCCATGTTCTCAGAGAGGAGGACGTAACATCATGAAAGTATTCATTCTAGTTAAATTAATCCACAACTTAAATGAGATTATTAAAAAACACCAATATTTTAAGCATGAAAGCTAATTTTAAAGTTCATATAGAAAAAAAAAAGTAAGAAAAGCCAGGAAAAATCTAAATAAGATTAATAAGGAGGGACTAACCTCTAACTTTACCATCTTACCACATATTAAAACATACTTTAGAATCAAATACATATGAGAATTTAGTATCTTATAACAGTATTTCAAATCAGTGAAAAAAGGGATTATTTACCAATTAAATAGTGATCTGAAAAAAAAAATTAAGTCACCTTCATATCTTACACGAGGATAGGATAGATTCCAAATAGATCAATGATTGAAATGCATAAAATGAAATGATGAAAGTGCCCCTAAAAACGATGGAAGAATCTTTGACTAACTGATGACTAGGAAAGGCCTTTCTAACTCACACTCAGAAATTACTACTACATAAAATATGTTTTAAAAAATATAGTATTTTTGCCATGCAGAAATCAAAAGACAAAATGACAAACAGAAAAAAAAATATTTATAATTCATATAATAAACAAAGGACATAGTCACTTTTATGGGAAAATGACAAAGGATATGAAAGGCTCACAGTAAAGAAATCAAATAGCCCTCAAATATACAAAAAAGATGCTCAGCTACACTCATAATAAGTACAAACACCTCTCCCCAAGATACCATTTTCCACCCTATTAAAACTGGCAAATGCTCAAAAGTTTGACAACATACTGTTGGCAAGGAAACAGGTATACTCATATTTTGCAAGTTGAAGTATAGAACCTATCAAGGTTTCTCAACAGCAGCACTATAATAAAAGCTGCATAATTCTTTACTGTGGGTGGTGGGGCTAGGGGGTGTCCTGAGCATTACAGGATGTTTAGCAGCATCCCTAGCCTTTACCTACTAGGTGCCAGTAGTGCTATTCCCCCAGTGTGACAACCAAAAATGTCTCCAGACATACCCAAATGTCCCTTGGAGGGCAAAATTTTCCCTGGTTGAAAACTACTGCTCTCTATCAGGCAAACTGCTAATACCTATCAAAAATACAAATGCATATAAGCCTTTGAACCAGTAACTCCCCTTCTAGGAATTTATGGTAGTATACAAGTGGAGTGTTATTCACTTGTAACATTATCTGTAACAGCAAAAGACTGGAACAATCAAAGAACCCACTCAAGGGTACTGGTTAAATTATGGTATAACAATATTGTGCCACTATGGAAAGATCTCCATGATGTGTTAAATGGAAAAAAAGCAAGGTAAGGAACAATTTATGTTTACTGCGTAAACCTGAATATGGCCTCTATGTTTAAAATAGGTTTTATGAAAAACAGGGAGAGAGAAAAAAGAACACATATATGTAATATTTGTATTTGTTTAGAACATCTCTGGAAGGATATACTGGGGAAAAATAACTATAAAATAGTATCCTGTTTGGAGAGAGACTCCTCATTGTATTTATCTTTATACTTTTTGGAGTTTGAACCATATAATTATGTATCATCTTCTCTTTTTTAAAAAATTATTTTAAAAGAAAAAAGTATTCAGAATATATTTATTTAGAAATTGATATTTACAACTTTCAGTCTGAAAGCTAATTACCATCTATCACAAATGCTTCACTATACTGGAAAAGTTCGAATACAGCTATGTTCTTACACACACGTAGCCTATTTAAGACAGACAATTCGTCTTGAACAAAGTGTTACTACAAACAGAGGGAGGCACTTCATAAACACCAGAAATTACATTATGTGACAGATTACTTCTTGTAAGACCAGCATATCTAAAATTTGTTAAAAACAACCACCATCAAACTCATGTCCTCCACACATATAACTATATTTAAAAGAAGGTTCTCAAAACAGAAATCACCATTCTATTGCTGGGGTGTATTATCCGAGCTGAACTGAGTTCCACATATAAGAATCTAAATTTCACATACGGACTAAAGCTACCACAGTTTCAATGACGCTCCTTTGTTGATATTCTCTCTTCCTCTGTTTATCTACTTTACTAGCTAACTCTGGAATGGAAAAAGATCTGAGAGTTTCTCCAGTGTCTACACACCACCCAGAATTAATAGCAAAGACATTTGTAAATCAAAAGTTACACTCCCACTTGAAAAACATGCAAATACGGAGCTAAAAAGGTGTCTTTTTTTTTTTTTTTAATGGGAAGGAAAACTGGGAGGCATGAGTGGGAGGATAGAAAGCCAAGGAAGAACAAGCCCCAGCTCTTCCTAGATCAATCTTCACCATATGACTTGCTTATTTTATAACGTGAACTTATAATGTTAGGAGCAAATTCAAACATCTTCAGCAAAACACATCTCATATTACAATCAATTTATGGGAAAGAGCAATCTGAAGTGTTACTGCCACCCACTATTATAAAGGAAAAAGAAATATAAAGAAAGAGACTGATTTTTAGACAATGTGATTGATAGAGAGAGAAGTGTCTTTTCCCCCAAATGATTAGGAATCCGAGATTAGGAAAATATTTCTCTGCAAAAAATAAGTATTTCTTCATCAAAAATTTAAGTTGTTTCCAAATTATGCTGGAGCATCTAACAATTAAACCATCTTGAATTACACTTTAAAAAATGTTTTGGTAAATTTCTACGTATTATATTTCAATTGCTTGTGGTAAATAGATATAATAAATCCCTATAATTATACAGCACATTTTCAGAGTCAATATAACAGTGAAAAATTTAAAAAACCATGTGCGTAACAGTTAACCCATAAGGACACTATTTAAAAAAAAGAAGAAAAAACACTAAGTCCCAAAAGAAGGTCCTGATATACTGACTTCTCTCAAGTCTGATACTTTAAAATAATACACACCCCCAGCTACCCATAACCCACATACAGTATACTTCAACCACTTTATATAAAATCCTAACTTTCATAAATATGTTCTCCTTCTTCTTGTTCTTCTACCTATTATTTTCCCTTGCTGCCAGTACAAAAAGCCAGCTTTTTCCAATTTCACCCTACACTCCTGACTTCCTTGTTCCTGTAGGCTCTATTCTGTTTCTACCTCTATTACAACACTTATCTCAATAAATCTTATTATTAAATCAATAATGAGTCTTATTTCCTTGGGATCAGAAAAATAATAGTATAATTGCCTAAAGTCATTGAGAACAAATAACTCCTAAATCAGCACGGAAACAGGCAAGCTATTTTACCTACCAAACCTCTTCTACTACTGGGTAAACAGTATAAATATATTAAAAACTGATACACTTGGTCAACTTCACAGTCTATTCAGTGATAGCAAAAGATATTTTATTTAAAGGAAAACTGTCCCTCTGGAGAGAACTTCTAAAGATTTAGAATATTATTAAATATTTCAAGTTTGTCTTTATCACTACTCTACAAACCTATTATGATAAAAAGTTCAATGAATTAACCATCTACTATAGAAATAAGGAGTCCCCTGGGTGGTGGAAACAGTTAAGCACTTGACTACTGACCAAAAGCTTGGCAGTTTGAATCCACCCAGAGGCACTTTGGAAGAAAGGCCTGGTGATCTGCTTCCAAAAGGTCATGGCCTTGAGAACTCTGTGAAGCAGTTTTACTCTGCACACATGGAGTCACTATGAGTAGTAACTGACTTGATGGCAACTAACAACAACAACGTAGAAATAAAATATTTATAAAAAGCAATCCTAATACTACTCCTATTAAACCTCAAGGTTTATCTCCCAGTGTTAATATTCTAGAATTGCATAATTAAATCTATATTGGCATTATCATTTTCATTTATTAATTCACATATCAATTATATCCTTTGAAATTATAACACGTAATTATAAACTGTCACATACTATATAAAGGAAGGTATGAGAACAAAATATTGAGGAACTCAAAAGTTTGGGGGACACATATTGATCTATAGATCCAATGCAATAACTACCAAACTGCCTGCTGGCTTAATTGCAGAAACTGACAAGCTGATTCTAAAATTCATGTCGACCCAGAATAGCCAAAACAATCTTGAAAAAGAACAAAGTTAAAGGATTCAAATTTTCTGATTTAAAAACTTACTATAAAGCTATAATAATCAAGACAGTATAGTAATACCACAAAGATACACATATAGATCAATGGAAGAGAATTTTAAGTCCACAAATAAACTCACATTTATGCTCAACTGATTTTCAACAGAGGTGCCAAGGTAATTCAATGGGGGAAAGAGTAGTCTTTTCAACAAATGGTGCTGGGACAAATGGATATCCATATGCAAAAGACTGAAGTTGGACCCCTTCATAATACCATACATAAATATTAACTCAAAGTGTATCATATCTAAATCTAAGAGCTAAAACAATAAAACTCTTAGAAGAAAATACAGGAATAAATCTTTATAACCTTGGGTTAGGCAATGGTTTCTTAGACATGCCATCAAAAGCATAAGCAACAAAAAGAAAAATAGATTAACTGGATTTCATCAGAATTAAAACCTTCTGTGCTTCAAAGGACACTATCAAGAAAAGTGAAGAGACAACCCACAGAATGGGAGAAATTATTTGCAAATTATATATTTCATAAGGGGCTGCTATCTATAATATATAAAGAACTCCTAGAATTAAAAAGAAATGTCTAAATAGAGATTTCTCCAAGAAGATAAGCAAGTGGTCAATAAACACATGAAAAAACATGTAATATCATTAGCCATTAGAGAAATGCAAATTAAATCCACAGTAAGATACCACTTCACATTCACTAGGATTGGGTTAATAAAAAAGATGTAAAATAAAAAACACTGGCAAGGATGTAGAGAAATTGGTGGGAATGTAAAATGGTGCAGCCACTATGGAAAATAGCCTAGGTATATACCCAACGGAAATGAAAACATATATTCACACAAAAACTTGTATATGAACATTCATAGCAGCATTATTAACAAGAGCCAAAAGGTAGGAACAATTCAGATGTTCATCAACTGATTTCTGGATCAACAAATTGTGGTATAGCCATAAAATGGAATATTATTTAACAATAAAAAAGAACAAAATATTGATAAAATGTTCTACAGTTCAATATGGTGACAGTCATACAACTCTATGAATGTACTAAAATCAATGACTTGCACACTTTAAATGAGAGAATTGAGTGGTATGTGAATTGTGTCTCAATAAAACTGATACTTAAAAATCAAAAAAACAGGGAACTTCTAGTTTTCTGAGGAAGCAACACATCCCAACAGAGTCAAATCATGCAACGCCTTATTTGTTTATCCTGTATATGTAAGCTGAAGGCAATGGAAACCCACTGAAGAGTATTTAAATAGAGGAAATGTCATGATTAAATACACATTTTACAATGTTTAGAGAACAGATTGGCAGGGAAAAAATTTTAACTTGAGAGATCAGTTAAGAGTCTACAGTCCAGAAAGGGATAATCGGTCTGTTGTTGCTGTTAGGTGCCGGCACCGACGCATAGCAATCCTAAGTACGACAGAACAAAACACTACCCAGTCCTGCGCCATCCTCACAATAGTTATGCTTGAGCCCATCGTTGCAGCCACTGTGTCAATCCATTTCCTTAAGGGTCTTCCTCTTTTTCAATGACCCTCTACTTTACCAAGCATAATGTCCTCTCCAGGGACTGGTCCCTCCTGATAACATGTCCAAAGTATGTGAGACCAAGTCTCGCCATCCTTGCTTCTAAGGAGCATTCTAGCTATACTTCTTCCAAGACAGATTTGTTCATTCTTCTGGCAATCCATGGTATATTCAATATTCTTCGTCAACAACATAATTCAAAAGCATCAATTCTTCTTCAGTCTCCCTTATTTACTATCTAGCTTTTGCATGCACATGAAGCGACTGAAAATACCACGGCTCGGGTCAGGTCCACCTTAGTCCTTAAAGTGACATCTTAACTTTTTAACACTTGAAAGAGGTCTTTTGCACCACATCTGCCCAATGCAATACATCGTTAATTTCTTGACTGCTGCTTCCATGGGCGTTGATTATGGATCCAGATAAAATGAAATCCATGACAACTTCAATCTTTTCTCTGTTTATCATGATGTTGCTTATTGGTTCATTTGTGAGGATTTTTGTTTTATGTTCAGGTGTAATCCGTACTGAAGGCTGTAGTCTTTGATCTTCATCAATTAGTGCTTCAAATCCTCATCACTTTCAGCAAGCAAGGTTGTGCCATCTGTATATCACAGTTGTTAATGATCACAGTCGTTAATGGGTCTTCCCTCAATCTTGATGCCACATTCTTCTTCACATAGTCCAGCTTCCCGGATTATCTGCTCAGCATACAGATTGAATAAGTATGGCGAAAGGATACCTTTCCTGACTATAAACCACTCAATATCCCCTTTTTCTGTTCAAACAACTGTCTCCTGGTCTATGTACAGGTTCCCCATGAGCACAATTAAGTGTTCTGGAATTCCCATTGTTCACAACGTTATCCATAACTTGTTATGATCCATACAGTCGAATGCCTTTGCATAGTCAATAAAACACAGGTAAACATCTTTCTGGTATTCTCTGCTTTTAGCCAAGATGCATCTGACATCAGCAACGATATGCCTCGTTCCAAGTCCTCTTCTGAATCCAGTTTGAATTTCTGGCAGTTCCTTGTCAATGTACTGTTGCAACAGCTTTTGAATGATCTTCAGCAAAAAGATCTGGGCCTAATGGGTCTTGACTAGAGAAATAGCTAAAGAGACTGACAGAAGTGAAGGGACTCAAGAGATGTTTGGGAATTAAGATGAGCAGAACTTAATGTCTTGCTCTGAGAGATGGTAGTGACTATCAGGTTTCTAGTTTGTAAAACTGGGTGTACTGTGATGCCACTTACTGAGATGGAGAATAATAGAGATTTGTTGTTGTGGTGGCTGTTGGTTTGCAAGGGGGATGAGTGTGTCAATTTTTGATGTACTGGGTATGAGATGCTTAAGACATTCTCCAAGAAAAATCCCTAGTAGGTGGTTGGATAGACAGATGAGGAGATCAAAGGAAAAACAGAGGCTGAAAATATATTTGCAAGTTACAGTGTAACTGATACTGAACCAGGAGAACAGAGGGCACTACCTAGGAAGAAATAGAGTGAAAAGAGAGGGAGGCATTAAAATGGATCTGGCAAAGAAGACTATAAAGTGGCCTTAGGAAGAAACCAGGAAGTGTGGTGTCATGGACACAAAAAGGAACATTTCAAAGAGAACCTGGTCAGCCCTGAAGCCTGCTGGAAAGTATAGTACGGAAAGTAAAAATGCTATTTGGATTCACTGACATGCAGATGTCATTAGGACCCTTCATGAGGAGCCAATCTGGTGGCATGACGGAACAGGTTGAATATTGAGCAGAAAGTGAGGAAACGGAAATAACGGTTTGGTCACGAAGGGGAGGCAACTTAAATCTGCAAATGGAGAGCAGAACAGGATAAAAGGTGGGATTTTGATGTTTTGGTTTTTAAAAACAATTGAAGAGTGATTTCAACATATTTACAACAGAAGGAAAAGATCTAGGAAAGAGAGACACCAATTGAACATACAAGAAAAAAAGAGAAATAAAAGCTTAAGGTGTCTGAAGAGGTAGAAGAAATAAGATCCAGAGGACATTGGGAAGGACTGTCCTTGGATAAGAATTGGAAAATTCCTCAATGTGACAGGAAGGAACAAAGAGTCTGTTAGCAGGAAATTAAGACATTCTGTCTGAAAGCTTTTATTTCGTCTGAAGCAGAAGGCAAAGTTGTCTGCTGAAAGTGACATGGGTAGTGGGAGGGTGAGAGATTTAAAAACAGTGGAGGTTTAAATAGTTGCCCACTCAGACTCCCGTATAATGTTTTATTTTCTTATTTATTTTTTAAATCGTTCTATGACCTTTTTTCTTTACAATATACCACATTTAGTTATCATTTTCTAAAATGAAATAATTACATGAACAATTTCCTTGCTTTTGTTTACAATCAGAATGTCAAACTCAATTGTGCTTTTATTACCATCACATTAACAATTCATCTATAATGTTTCCTGAATTAGCATTCTCAAAAGGAAGACCATATGTTTTCTTACATGATGAATTTGAAAACTATATATTATGCTTATATAGGTAAGCAATCATTTCTCCTATTGACAAATTTTACCTCCACACATCTTAAAGACATGTCATTTGTGTAGAGGTTTTTATTACATTATTACTTCTTGACTGCGACATATTGTTTGCAAAGACGGCTCAAAAATTCTTCTCATCCTTGGGCATATTCCCATTTGCACTGTGACTCTGCTATCCCCTCTATAAGAAGTAGAGTCTATTTCCTCTCCCTTTCAATCTGGGCTGGCTCTGTGATATACTCTGACCTACAGAATTCGATGCAAGTGATGTTAAGTGACTTCCTATTAGAATTCCAAGAAACCTTGCAGATTCTACTCTTAATTTCTTGGAATGCAGCACTGTAACAGGAAGAGACCTAAGCTACCCTTCCACAGGATAAGAGACCACACAGGAGGAGGCCCAGCCAACAATTAGCACCAACTCCCAGACAGGAGACTGAGGTGATCTTAGCTTATTTAGCCCCAGTTGAGCCACCAAATGACTGCAGCCACATGAGGGATCCTAGGCAAAACCCAGCAGAACTGCTCAGCTGAGTCCAGCTCAAATGCCCAACCTATAGAATCATAAGAAAATAAAACCACTGTTGTTTGAAATCACTAAATTTTAGAATTGTCTGTTATACAGCAAAGTCTGAAACAATGACCAATTTTCATTTTCCCTCTTCTATTTTAAAAATATAGTAAAATGACTGAATATATAAACTTAGCCCTTTTTACACAGGAAAACTACAGGCATAATGCTTACTGTTAACTTTTTTTTTTTTTCACTTTAACTTAAAGCTACTTTAAAAAAAAATTTCCAAAGTCAGAGCCTTCAGGAACAGCCACTCAGTTATCTAGTCATTCAGCAGCTACTATGTGCCAGAACACTTCCAGACACCGATCATATGTCAGTGAAAAAAAGAGACAAAAATCTCTGCCCTCATAGGCTTTATACATTGAGGCTAAACCAATTCCACAATATATTATCTTCTGATATATGAGGACTGTAACAGCTATAATTTTCCAGGGAAGAACAGATAAAGAGAAATGTGTATATTAATAATCATTCTTACCCTCATGCCAAGCACCAAGAACCCAATCTCTTCCATTAATGGGTACTTGCTGACTTGTTGCTGAATCTTCTCTGATGAGGCATAAGGATCATAGCTTTTACGCCCTATTTTTACATCCATTATACAGGGCTTTTTAAATTTATGGGTCACATCTTCCAGTTTTAGGTATAAATCTGTTATTAAAGAAAATAAAAACCTTTATTACTAATAGCGAACATTTTACTACTAAAATAACTCTCAGAGGAAAACAAAATCCTAAAACATAACAAGGTTACAATAAGTCTAGATTCAATAATTATTACTACTCCATCTAAAAAAGACTGACCAACAAATTTATAACAAGTATAAATATCACAGAGAAACTCTGGCAGGAAGTGATAAAGTAACATTCAACCATAAACAAAAAGTATGAAGCACATATAAGGCTACCAAGGTTATTAAAAAGATATTGCGTTTATTTCAAAAGCTGTTCCGGAATACATTCCCCTTTTGAATACAATTTTGTCATCTATACTTCAGCAGATTTCTTAATAAAGTATTTTAATATATTTCTTAAAAGTTTATTCTTCATTTAAAATTACTAACAGGGTACAACAATTGGTCTCTACTCACCTGGAACAACAGAGGAAGAAAGAGGGTTAGGAGTAGGAAGAGCATATGGAATGTGTGGCTAATTGCCTCCATGAACAACTGCCACCTTTGCCATGAGACTAGAAGAAACTGGGTAGTGTCAACTACCATTACTGACATTCTGATCAAAGGATTCTGTAGAAGAATACTGATCAAAAGGGGGGAAATGCAGAGGAGAATTTCAATTCTCATGAACTCTAGACTTTCTGAAGCCATGGAAGCTGGCTGAATCCCTAAAACCACTGCCCTGAGATAACCTTTAAACCTTAAACCGAAAATAGCCCCTGAAGTCTTTTTTCCCCCCAAAGTCTTAAAACCAAACAATAGTTTAGCTTAACTAGTCAGAAATGTCTGCCTTGAGCATTATGCTCTTTTAGGAACTATCTATACGCGATCAAATTGACAACAGCAACTCAAAAGATTAGATAGTAACCTTAGGGGGCAGTGAGTTGATGTTAAAGGGGGAGGAACAATTCAGAAAAAGGAGGGTGAGAATGGTTGCACAACTTGAAGAATGTAATCAATGTCACTGAATTGTACATGCAGAAACTGTTGAGCTGGTGTATGTTTCGCTGTGTATATTCTCAGTAACAACAAAATAAAATTTAAAATTACTAACAAGACTAAATCCTTCTCACAGAGTATACAACAGAAGTATAGGTTAAGAAAGGTAAATTACATATACAAAAGAGTGAAGTTGGACCCCTACATCAAACCGTATACAAAAATTAACTCAAAAAGGGATCAATGACCTAATTACACAAGCTAAACCCATAAAACTCTTAGTAGAAAACAAGAAATCTTCAGGACCTTGGATTTGGCAATGGATTATAAGATACAACACCACAAGCACAAACAACAAAAGAAAAAACAGATCAACTGGACGTCATCAAAATTAAAAACTTGTGGCATCAAACGCTATTAATTATCCAACTTCAAATTCACTAGGATGGCTATTATCAGAAAAATGGAAAATAACAAGTATTGGCGAAGATGTAGAGAAATTGGAATCCTTACCTATTGGTGGTGGGAATATAAAATGGTGCAGCTGCTGTGGAAAACAGTTTGGCTGCTCCTCAGGGTTAAACACAGAACACTATATGACGCAGCAATTCCATTCCTAGGTATATACTCAAAAGAACTGAAAGCAGAGACTCAAACAGATACTTGCACACCAATGTTCACAACAGTATTCACAATTGCCAAATGTGGAAACTGTGTCCTAGATGTCCACATCAACCGATAAATGGATGGACAAAATGTGGTAAATACATACAATAGAATGTTATTCACCCATAAAAAGGAACAAAGCACTGATGCATGCTACAACGTGGATGAACCTTGAAAACATTATGTTAAGTGAAATATGCACACAAAAATGGACAAATATTGTATGATTCAATGTATACGAAATATCTACAATAGGCAAATTCATAGAGACAGAAGTAGATTTGAGGTTGCCAGGGGTTGGGGGATGGGGAAATAGGGAGTTACTGTTCCATGGGTACGGAGTTTCTGTTTGGAGGGCCGAAAGGCTTTAGAAACAGTGGTGATGGTTGCACAACATGGTGAATGTAATTAATGTCACTGAATTTTGCACTCTTAAAAATGGTTAAAATGGCAAATTTTATGTCATATACCATTTACCACAATAAATTTTAAAAAGATAAATAAATGCAAATGATGACAATGCCAAATATACATTCTACTCTTACTAGTTGCAAAGGAAAAACAAATACCTTGCTTTTCAGAACATATGGATTCCCCAAAATGACTCTGGATTCCTAGATACATCTTCCCACAAAAAACTGACATAAATTTAGATTCAAGTATAAAAATACGAAAGTCTCAGTTATCACACAGTGTAGCTGAACTACTTACAGTTTTAGCTTGAAAGTAAGGGTCCAGGTCCACTGAGGGAAGGAAGAACTAAGGAAAAGAAATTCTTTACCCCTTTCCTAAGTGAAAGAATCTTCCTCGACAAAGTTCTGAGACAGTGATTTTATTTTTTAGCTACTAAAAGTATTATGAAGCATTTCTCCTCAAAACTTTACCTCAAAGACAGTAGAAGTTATATCCTGCTTTCTATCAATATAACAAATAAGATTAGTTAAGATGTATATTTTCTTTGAGTTAAATAAAAAGGTACCAGAGGAAAGAGAGGCTTTACCCTTTAACGTCCTTCCATTTTCCCTATCTCACCAAGACTAGCATAGTTATTAAATTACAGCAAAGAAGACTGTGCCAAACCAAAAGTGAGAACAACCCTATTAGAGCTTGACAAAATGTTGTTGTTAGGTGCTGTCGAATTGCTTCCGACTCATAGCAACCCTATGTACAACAGAACGAAACACTACCCAGTCCTGCACCATCCTCACAATTGTCACTATGTTTGACCCCACTGTTGAAGCCACTGTGTCAATCCATCTCATTGAGGGTCTTCCTCTTTTTCACTGACCCTCTACTTTACCAAGCATGATGTCCTTCTCCAGGAACTGGTACCTCCTGATAACATGTCCAAGTACATGAGATGAAGTTTTGTTATTCTCGCCATGAGTAAGAAAGACCAAAGAAGAATTCATGCATTTGAATTATGGTGTTGGCGAAGAATACTGAATATACCATGGACTGCTAGAAGAACAAACCAATCTGTCTTGGAAGAAAATGTTGAGTCCCTCAAATAAGAGGCATAAATCTTATCCTTTAAAGGATAAGAAATAAAGATAAAATATAAATTTTAACTCTTAGAGAAAGGAAGATGGAGGAAAGGGTATTACTGTATAGAACTAGGGGAGGTTAAGCCAAAATATGATTAAAAAAAGCAACTGCAGCCAAAGAGAGAAGCACTGGCAGAAAAAAGGAGCTGAAGAAGGCCTTCACATTTTAGAGAAAGGCACTCACAGTAGACATCTTCAACAGAATAAGAGAAAACAAAAAGGTCTGGACACAGACGTGAAACTGCTGGCAGTGTAAAGTAATGGGACAAGTGGGAATATCCTGATGAAGGAGCTGGAACCTACCCAAGCTTCTGTGCTTGAGTAACCACTGGATGAGATAAGAAGTTGAGAAGGAAGGAGTACAGGACAGTCCCCTTTAGATTCTCTCCTCCCACCTCCAACCAACTTGAGCAAAAGGGAAGGAAACAGCCATGTAAGAATTTCATTAATAAGACTTATACTTCAAATATCAGAAAAGACTAAATATATCCTAATACAGTAGATCCTTGGCATTCATAATTTTATCATACTTGATTTCCATAACTCAAGAGGACCCTGAAGGTCTAACTGAGATGAGGCTACATATGGGAGTATTATGATAGTGAGTGAACCTAGCAAACCATCCTATATCTATATTTCAGCATAGGATTATTATTTTCTACTTGTCAATTTGGCAGTGATTAAAAATAAACAAGAAACTTTCTTTGTGATTAGAGCTGGCCAGAGCTAGAGTAGAGACTTGGTGAGTCTGAATACAAAATCCCTACTTCCTCCTTCTCCTCTTGGGAAGGATAAACAGAAATGCAAACTCTCTACAGCAGTAATACAATAAATGTTTGCTGAATAGATGAATGTTTGCCCTTCCCATTTCCACTGCCCAGTGGGACTTTCGACTTGGCCTTCCTCACACAATAATAAATTGAGTCATTCCTTCACTAATGTCATTCCTCTAAGTGAACAGGCCTGTTTCTCATGGATTTTATTTGATGTCTATTTCGACTAGTTAATTGTTTTTCTTTTCTTTATCTTACTTTCAGGTTCTTGATATATTTTCCATGCCTGGAATTAGGAAATGACTACTAGATTGATGATTAGCCTTCAGAAATAAAACCTTATGTTAAGGCCCACTAAAGGTTGGTTTGGAGTTTTTAGTTCTTTGGCCTCGATGTTTTTCCCCAAATTATAAAAATAAACAAAATCTGCTTTAGACATGCAGAGTTCTTAAAAAAGAATATGTTATGTATCTAGCAGCTTACCACAGGTGCTTTTGAATGAGGTAAATTGGAAAATGGGGCATGATCTGAGCATTAAGATCTTTACTGATTTTTTTTTTTTTTTTACAAGTCATCACTAGAAATGTCTCACTACACCCACTCTTCACTTATCAATGTGGTTAGGCTCCAAAGACCAAGTCATTATGCAAAAATCGGGGTTATGTGAAAATGGAGGATGACCACATCAGATCACAAAATGGAGAATGACATCATTACATAGCTGCCACAGCACTGAGAATCATGGCTCAGCCAAGCGGACACATAAACTTAACCATCACAGCCGGCATTACTTTTGCCTCGCACCTCAGCGTTCATTACTGCCAGACGTATGTTGTTAATTCACAAAATAGACAGATTTTTTACGGTGTTGTAAATGCGAAATGTCCGATAAAGAGCGGATGAGTGAGGGGTGGGTGTACTACATTCACTCTAAAAGTGCTATTTTAGGAAATTCTCAAATATAGAGCTGAATTTAAGGTAGGCCAATCTTGAGATTCAGTAACATAAATGATTACAGGCATTTCACTACAGGGCATCTTCATTTACAAGGCAATGCCACAGACTGGATAACAAATAACACCATTTTGGCTAGGCCCCGATGGGTATAGAGTAGAGCAATATCTTCAATTTGTATGTTACAACTCATCACTAGATGGTAAATTCTACCTAACAAATTTCTTTGGTGAAAAAGAGGAAATATTGTTCTTTCTCACATATACTAAGACTAAGTATTATTGTGTGGTTCGATCTGTTACATATACATTGAGTTGCAACGTAAAATGTGTTTCTTATTATGTCATAGACAAAAAGGTTTTAAAATACTTGAATAAATAGAATGTCATTGTATCTTTACGGTGTCTACCCAGCTCAAGAACTATTCTTAGACCCATGGAAGTGGTCCCTTTGCAGCCATAGTGATACTTCTGGAGTCTAGCCCCTTGGTCATGGTCACTGGAGCAGGAGTGGATAACTGATCTAAGTTTGGCCAGTCCTGCCAATCTGGAGTTGGGACTCAAAGATAATCTTTCATTCTCTGTGACTGACTAGTGCTATAATGTGTATCCCTTTGGTGGGGGGAGGGGGCGTGGCACAGGAAGAAGGCACAGGAGAGAAATGAAGGGGTTGTTATGGACTGAATTATGTCCCTCAAAAATACGTGTTGTAAATCCTAATCTCTTTACCTGTGATTATAATCCCATTTGGGAATGAGTTGTCTTTGTTATGTTAATGAGGCAGGTTAGTCAGAGTATATCGAGTCCATCTCTTGAGGTATAAAAAGAGATTAAACAGGAAAGCAGAGAGACAGATGGAGGTAAAATAGATGCCAAGACACATGGAGATCTCCAAGGAACTAGGAAGCAGAAGCTGAAGAGAAAAATACTTTCCTCCAGAGCCGAGAGAGAGAGATTTAAGCCTTCCCCTTGAGCCAGTACTCTAAACTCAGACTTCTACCCTCCTAAACCGTGAGAAAATAAATTACTGTTTGTTAAAGCCATCTGGTATTTCAGTTACAGCAGCACTAGATAACTAAGACAAGGGTTAAGAAAATAAAGTAGACATGCAGAAAGAGATCTCCTGGGTTCTGACAGGTTTTCAGTTTCTGTTCCCAGAGCCATCCTGGGTACAGCTACCCAGTCCTTGGCTTTCATGAGACACTCCTATATCCTTATCATAAATTCTTCCTTTTTGTTTAATCAAGTTCAAGTTTATTTCTATAACTCGCACCCAAAGAGTCTTAACCTAAACAAATGGGTTTAAAGCAATGGTTTTGGAAGCAGAGAAAGTAAGTTCATAGCTCAGCTCTATAATCTTCTAGCCTATGACCTTGAGCACTCCTCTAAACCTCATAGTTTCATTATATGCAAAATGGAGATAATTACAGAATCTACCTCAGGGATACCATGAAGACAAAATGAGACTATACTGTAAAATACTTAGTATAGTGCTAGTCACAATTTCATAAATGAAGGTTATAACTTTCCCCTCACCCCCTCCAAAAGAAAATTTTATACATTCAATACCATTTAACTGTGCAAGGCATTGTTCTGGGATATACAGGTGAGCAAAAGAGAAAAAAAATACCTGCCTCCATGGAGCTTCCTTTTTAGAGTACAAATAGCACAACATTTATCATAATAACACCTGGTACACATTCGGTACTCACTGAGGATTTAACTTCATTTCATCTATAAGTATATAAAAATATTAACCACATATGCTATTACTGATAAATACTAAAATATGCTTGTCTTAGTTATCTAATGGCGCTATAACAGAAATACCACAAGTAGATGGCTTTAACAAACAGAAATTTATTCTCTCACAATTTAGTAGGCTAGAAGTCCAAATTCAGGGCACCAGCTCTAGGAGAAGGCGTTCTCTCTCTGTTGGCTCTGGGGGAAGGTCCTTGTCTCCTTTCCACATTTGTGGGCCCAGCCTTCCTCGGAAATCTCCATATGTCTTGGCAACAATCTTCCCCTGGGTCTAGGAACTTCTCAGCACAGGGACCCTGGGTCCAAAGGACACGCTCTGCTCCTGGCTCTTCTTTCTTGGTCATAATGAGGTCCCTTTTCTCTCTGCTTGCTTCTCTCTTTTATATCTCAAGAGATTGACTCAAGAGACAATCTAATCCTGTAGACTGCGTACTGCCTCATTAACATAACTGCCTCTAATCCTGCCTCATTAACATCACAGAGGATAGGATTTACAACACACAGGGAAATTACATCAGATGACAAAATGGAGGATAACTACACAATACTTGGAATCATGGCCTAGCCAAGTTGACACATGTTTTAGGGGGACGCAAGTCAATCCACAATGATGCTAAACCTGCTAAATCACTGTCATGGATTGAATTATGTCCCCCCCAAAAATGTGTGTATCAACTTGGATAGGTCATGATTCCCAGTACTGTACGACTACCATTTTATCAACTGATGTGATTTCCGTGTTGTAAATGCTATTATTATGATGTAATAAGATGGATTAGCGGCAGTTACATTGACGGTCTACAAGATCAGGTAGTGTCTTAAGCCAATCTCTTTTGAGATATAAAAGAGAGAAGTCAGCAGAGAGACATGGGGACCTCATACCACCAAGAAAGCAGTGCTGGGTGCAGAGCACGTCCTTTGGACCTGAGGTTCCTGCACTGAGATGCTCCCAGAGCAAGGGAAGGCTGACGTCAAAGACATTCCTCCAGAGCCAACAGAGAAAGCCTTCCCCTGGAGCTGACACCCTGAATTTGGACTTGTAACCTACTAGACTGTAAGAGAATAAATTTCTCTGTTGAAGCTATCCATCTGTGGTATTTCTGTTATAGCAGCACTAGATGACTAAGACAGTTACCAATGAGTCCAAGTTGATCTTCAACAGTCAGTATAAACAAAAAATAATTCAGTATAAACAAAAGTTACTTCTCCAGAGGCTACTCTCATTCTTTCAGATACAAGTATGATTTAATAACCACAGTATAAAAAGATATAATCATAACTCAATTAGGTGTTTGATACTGAATACTCCTCAGCCCTCAGACTAATATCAAGTATTAAAAAAAACGATACCCACTGCCATTGATTCCAATTCATAGCAATCCCATAGGACCGAGCAGAACTGCCCCATAGGGTTTCTAAGCCTGTAATATTTACGGAAGCAGACTGTCACATCTTTCCCCCGCAGAGCAGCTGGTAGGTTCGAACTGCCAACCTTTTAGTTAGCAGCCAAGCGCTTTAACCACTGCGCCACCAGGGCCTCTTAATATCATGTATTAGCCTGCAGTTAAATATTAACAAGAACATCTACTTATTATATATTGGTTTTATCCAGAGTTAAAATAACTTTCTGTTGTATGTGGCAAGGTTGCTAAATACACCCAACCATGATCACTAACCTTAAGCAGTCCCTTAGAGCTTCTCAGCTACCATACTATACTTCCCAAGTCTATTCACCTTTTCCATCCTCTGAGACTATTTCATACTCCCTCCCTTATCCATACTTCCAGCTTGATTCTCCTATTTGTTTTTTTAAATCTGAAGAAGAGTTTACAGACTAGGTTACAGACAATAATAATTACTGCAATAGATGAGAGCTGTTTTGTTTTGTTGATGCTTCATTAACGGGAAATAGATGATAATGATGGTAAAGAGAAAAGATGTTCTACAACCTATCAAAAAAGATGATGGGCTAAGAATAAAATTGTCCCCGTAAATTAGATATTTAGATGACTAATAAGACTGTGGCTTCACTCTAGTCTCACTGGAAGTAATTAATAAGATAAATACACTCTATCTAGAATAGTTTAAGTTCACCCCAACTAACGTAAAGGAAATAAATCAGACTTCGTCAGTATGCTGGGGGAGTCCCTAGGTTGTACAAAGGCTTAACACACTCAGCTGCTAACCTACAAGTTAGAGTTTCAAGCCCACCTCGGAAGAAAGGCCTGGTGTTCTACTTCCAGAAGATCAGCCATTGAAAACTACGGAGCGCAGTTCTACTCTGACACACATGGGGTAGCCACGAGTCAGGGTCGACTTAATGGCAACTGGTAATATGCTTGAGAAATAACTATGATTATTGACATGAAGCAGCTTACAAATACAGACAGAATTTTGAATATTTTAAAAAACGAAGAGCTGATTTTTATACATACACACACGCGCACCCGAGTGCATAAATCATTAAGACAGATGACATAAGAAAGTTCCGTTGAAGACAACTGATTCTTATAAAGCCAATCTGTCACAGAACTGGCATTTGTGAACCTCAGATATATGAAAGATATTCTGTAAAGCTTGGTGCTGATATTTGTATTATAAATAAAAGGACATCTTTTTTTTGTAAATATGTGAAGTTCATTACAAGAGATCATACTAGCTAGAAATACACTTAAGTTTAAGAGGCTGCAGTCAATAATCTATTATTTACCTATTAATTTATGGATAGTGAATATAGAATTTCTATAGTTCCCTAATTTTTTGAGGTAAAGATCATGAAAATAACTACCAGGTGCTTCACCATGCAACATTTCATATTGTTACAAGCAGACTATTAAGCAAGATTTCTCAGTGATTTTACCAAGGACATTGTTAGTACACTCAAAATATTTATATACTTCTTGCTGTGGAAGATGATAATATAAGATTACACAAATGTTACTATGAATGAAAGAAACTTTTCCATTTTGTTAAATATAAAGCAAAATATTGTTTTATAATGTATTAAGTATAAAAAATTACTATAGCAAATTCTCTACTGCTAGAATATAATCTTGATGCTTCAAGAAAATTCACCAGTATCAAATGAAGAAAAATGGGAATATTAGAAGTATTGTGGAAAAAAATCAATAAGACTTCTAGATAGATAAACAGTAGAGATAGGATAACTAGTCCCTTTAAAGGAAAGACAGGGAGCGGGCATTTAGGGAATAGAAGGAAGACTTACTTATTTTTTCACTGAGTTGGAACTGATTCAATGGCACCTAACAACAGCAACAATAATGTGTATATGAGGGTTTGAGAATTTCACATTCGTTGTCCTACTGAATCATCACAGCATCATTAGAGGTTAAGTATAATTGGCTCCATTTTTCAGATGACAAAACTGAAACTCAGAGAGCTTAACCTGCTTGTCCAAAGTCACAGAGAAGGAGTGGCACACACAAGTCAGTATATAATCCAGTACTTAAAACACACCTTCCTCCACCAGGTCCATACAATGGTTCTTATTTCTGTCCCTGGAACAGGTATTATACTCTTCTAACATTCTAGCTCAAAACGAAGGGCATACAAGGCCCCAACCTGGTCCAATCTCTTCTGTCCCAACTTCACTCACCACTTCCCATGTACCAGGAGCTCTGATCACACTGGACTCTCCTAATATGAAAATAAAAACATTTTTAGTGCCATGACTTTGCCCACGTTATTCCCTCTGTTCCATATCCATTTCCCTCATTCTCTGCTTATCAAAATCTTATTCATAATTCAAAATGTAGCTCAGCTGTCACCTCTTTGCTGAAACATTTCAAGACTTGCCAAGAGAATGTCATTCTTTTTTTCCCGTCTCTCTTGTGTTTTTAATTTTTACTGGGGTGAAATATATGTAACAAAGTATTTAAACCATTTTTACATGTAAAATTCACCAACGACATTCATCATGTTGTTCAGCAACCACACCTATCCATTTCCAAATCTTCATTGTATTTTTATCTCATTTTTATTACTGAGGGGAGGGGAGGGTCAGAGCTGGTTGACCAGTGCTATGTGAAAGCCTGAGCCCAGTGCAAGGTGACCCTGCACTGAAGACATTCTAGCACACTGGCTATTCCAGTGATGACTGACATTTTCCCAGGACCCCAACAGAAAGCCACAGTTCATCTCTGAATCCTCACTTCTTCCCTTGTTTATCTGGTGGTAATTCCATATCTTTTCCCATCTACGGATTACAATAAACACCCCCTCATTCCAACTGTTGCAATTGTCTGGGCTCTCCACATCTCTGCTACCACGCATATACTTTGTTCTTACACAGAGTCTTGCTAATATCATCCTGGTTTTGATGCTTATATGTCAGCCCAAGGCACCAACCCTATTAACAATACTGAGTCTTCTCCTAACCTTTCAAGATCACAGCATTTACCAGTTTTATATACTAACAGTATTTGGACGAGACATACAACCATGTCTGCTTTTGCTTTTACCCCTATACACAGTGGCTGGCACATAATAAGCACTCAATAAACTCAATAAAAAATTGGATAGATGAATAATTTTTTCATAAGATAAAATATCCAAAAGTCCCTAGCCCAGTGTTTGGCACATAGTAGGTATTCAGTGGAGCCCTGGTGGTACAGTGGTTAAGAATTCAGACTGCTAACCAAAAAGTCAGCAATCTGAATCCACCAGCCACTCCTTGGAAACCCTATGGGGCAGTTCTACTTTGTCCCATAGGGTTGACGGGAAGACTTATTTAGATCCCCTTAATGAATATTATTGATTGTAAAAAATTTGAGAATATGAGTTCCGAGTTTCACTAAGTCCTTCCTCATTGTATTTGGAAAGTGTACTAGGTATTGGCTCCTAAAAAGGAGGAAAGACCAAAACCATTTCCCAACTATGAAGCGAAGTGAAAAGCAGAAAAAGCCCTTTTCCACATCAATTGCCAGCCATTTCTGAGATCAAAACAGAAGCTAAGAGTGAAGGAATTATAAGTAGAAACCCTAGGCCTCCAAATTTAGGGTAAAGGGAGAGGCAGGACACAGATATGTATGCCACACTGTTTCAGTCCATGCTTCATGAAGCTTGACTAGTAGCTAGATCCAGATACCTCCCTATTAATCACACTAGAGATCACATTTGAGAACCTACATGATTTGCTCAAACCTACTTGATGTTATATTTTTCTGTCTCTTGAAATAACTCACTATCAACATCTAAAAGCATTTAATAGTAAATGTATTAGGCAACTATGTGTTTATGCAGTTACAAATAAGATTTATATATAACTAGCCTGAAATATTCAAATGCTGTATCTTTAAAAAAAAAAAAAAAAAAATCCCACTGGTCACATTGTAAAATTAGAATTTACTCAAATTTGAATATACCCATAATCAGTGAATTATACACCTTAAATGGGTGTGTCTTATGCTATGTAGACTATATCTCAATAAAGCTGTATAGGAAAGAGAAAATCTGTTGGTTAGCACATTCTTATGCATCTCTCAAGTTATAATTTGCTGAGCAAGTTGGCAGTACTTTCAGAATTTTACTACTTTGAATTATAAAAAATATAATAACACCCATTGCCACTGAGTCAATTCTGATTCATAGCAGAACTGTCCTATAGGGTTTCCAAGGAATGGCTAGGGGATTCGAACTGCTGACCTTTCAGTTAGCAGCCAAAGATAGGCTTTATAAAACTCTAGCCTAACATAGAAGATGCCCAAAAAGAAAAAAAAAAAAAAAAAGCCAGAATATAAATTGTCATTAATCTAAACCGTGTAAAGCACAGTAATACAAACCATAGTATTCTACTAAAATTTAAGAAGCCATTTATTTTATGACCCTGTGGGCTACACATGTATATAAACATTTCCCATCTTATATTTCTTTCATTTACAATCAAAAGGACGAAAACAGAAAGATGATTCCATAAAGTTTCTTGCAAAATCAAAGCTAAACAATTTTCATGGTGTAACAGTTTTGTCCTACTTCTTCCAGCGTTAATAAAGTAGGAAACCCCCTGAGGTAACTGCTGGTATTACTGGACTAATCTGTATCATGTATATTTTTTATTCCCTGTCCTTTTTTTCCCCTTCTATTTACATTTTCTCCTCTCTTTGCTCATTTTCCTGCCTCTTCTCATCTCGGCAGCACCATCATCTCAAGTTACATCTAAATAATAGTTTACAAAGTATTCTTACATAAATTACTGCATGGTCAAAACAACTCTACAGGCATTATTTTCAATTTTAAGGAGAAAAAGTACAGGCTCAAAGAGATTAATGAGTTGCCCAAGTTCACAACATTTACAAATAACCAAGATAGATACATTAGCATAGATGACTCTCGGATTAGTTTGTGTAGAAGACAGTCTTAATTACCCAGTGCTGCTGTAACACAAACACCACAAATGGGTGACTTTAAAGAAGTTTATTTGCTCACAGTTCTGGAAGCTGACAGTCCAAATCAGAGTCTCAGCCATGTTGACTCTTTCACTGTTGGTAGCCCTGGGCATTCCTTAGTCCCTTTGCTTATAGACAATATACTCACATGGCATCTGTCTTCTCACATGTACCTTTGTGTCTATTCTGGTCTTTCTGCAACTCAGAAGTGATCAGGTTTAGGACCCACCCTACACTGGCATGGCCTCATTAACACAGCAAAAAGAAAACTCTATTTCCAAACAGGATCATATCCACAGGTAAGGGCCAGGAATTCAACACATATTTTGGGGGGACCCAATTCAATGCATAACATTCCACACTTTAAAAAAAAATAAAAACAAAAACCATACCAGTTGTTATCCAGTTGATTCCAACTCACAGTGACCCCATGTGTATTAGAGTAGAACTGTACTCCATAGGGTTTTCGATGGCTGGTTTTTTGGAAATAGATCACCAGGTCTTTCTTCCAAGGAGCCTCTGGGTGGGTCTGAACCTCCAACCTCTTGGTTACTAGCCGAGTACTTAGCCGTTTGTGCCACCCAGGGAATCTACAAAAACCTGTTGCCGTTAAGCTGATTCTGACTCACAGCAACCCTACGTACAACACAGCAAAACACTGCCCAGCTTTACACCATGCTCACAATCGTTGTTATGTTTGAGTTTACTGTTGTAGTCACTATGTTAATCCATCTCATTGAGGGTCTTCCTCTTTCTCAGTGATCCTCTACTTTACCAAGCATGATGTCCTTCTCCAGGGACTGGTCCCTCCTAAGTACGTGAGATGTAGTCTCGTCATCTTCCCTTCTAAGAAGCCTTCTGGATGTACTTCTTCCAAGACAGATTTGTTCGTTCTTCTGGCAGTCCACGGTATAGTCAATATTCTTCGCCAACACCATAATTCAAAAGCATCAATTCTTCTTTGGTCTTCCTTATTCATTGTCCAGCTTTCATATGCACTTGAGGTGACTGAAAATACCACGGCTTGGGTTAGGTGCACTTTAGTCCCTCAGAGTGACATCTTTGCTTTTTAACACTTTAAAGAGGTCTTTTACAGCAGATATGCCCAATGCAATACGTCCTTTCATTTCTTGACTGCTGCTTCCACGGGCACTGATTGTGGATCCAAGTAAAATGAAATCCTTGACAACTTCAATCTTTTCTCTGTTAATCATGATGTTGCTTATTGGTCCAATTGTGAGGGTTTTTGTTTTCTTTATGTTGAGGTGTAATCCATACTGAAGGCTGCAGTCTTTGATCTTCATCAGTATTTGCTTCAAGTCCTCTTTGCTTTGAGCAAGCAAGGTTGTGTCATCTGCATTACTGCAGGTGATACGCATATCATATCTGCACACCAGCATCAATACTAAGTCCAAAATCTCATCCTCTGAGTCATCTAAATCACATATGGGTGAACTCTGGGTGTGTTCCATCCTGGGACAAAATGCTTCTCCATCTGTGGACCTATGAAACCTAGAATACAAGTTATCTGCTTCCAAAGTACAATGGCAGAACATGCACAAGACAGACATTCTCATTACAAATGGGAGAAAATGGAGGGAAGGAGGGCCACGGGTACCAACAAGTCTAAAACCCAGCAGGGTAAATATCATTAGCTCTCAAGGCTTGAAAGTAATCCCTTGTTTTCTAGACACATCTGGACAATGGACCCAACTTTGGCCTCTGGGCATTGGCCACATTCTCTGGATTATGGGCAGAGGCTCCTCAGACCTGGGTGTCACCCACTTTCCAGACTCACTACACCAGCGACCCCACATCCTTGGCCCTGGGTAGCGCCATTCTCCTGTCCCACCAGCACAGCAGCCCACCCACTCAGCTTTGGACAGCGGGCCTTTTCTTGGCCCACCTAAACAGCAGTCGCTCCCTCCAGAATGGTGGTGGTGGTAACCCAACTCCTTGAAACCTAGAAGGTAGCCCCTCCCTTTGAAACCTAGGGGACAGTAACTCCACCTTTTGAAACTCAAGAAGCAGCAACCCTGCATCTCATGCTCCTTCCAAAAGTTCTACTGATCTCTAAACTGCTCCCAGGATAGGGTCTTCCTTTCCCTGAAGGACAACAGATGTTTGCAACCAAGTTGCTCCATTGGTCCATTTCCTGCCTGTCAAATTCCAGGAGGAAGACAGTTTTCCTTCATTTCATCCTATCTCTGTCCCTTGTAGTGTAGACTGAGAATATTTCTGCTGCAGTGGTTGATTAGATCCATCAGTCACAGGGTTAATCTCTTTAGCAGTGTGTATTTATGTCCTTGGTGTCCTTACAATGACACACTCTCTAAATTTTTACAACAGAATTTTCCAAATCTTTAAATTTTGGTTTCTTTTTGCACAATTTATTCCTAAATCAATCTCTTTCCTTCTGCATTTTACTGTAAGTGGCAAGGAGAAACCCCATCGCGTCTTCAAGATTTTGCTTAGAAATATCCTCAGCTAAATATTCAAGTTCATTACTTACAAGCTCTACCTTCCATAAAATATTTGAATTCAGACAAGTTCTTTGCCACTTTATAACAAGGATCACCTTTCTTCCAGCATACAATAACATGTTCATTTCTTCTGAAAGCTTCACATTCAATGTCCACATTTCTAGCAACATTCTGTTCATGATAGAAGCGTTTTCCCTAGCTCTCAATTCTTTCTGAGCCCACATCATAACTGCCAACATCAGAACTGTCCATAATTCTACCAATAGTCTCTTCAAGGCAATACAGGCCTTACTATCAAGCACATCAAAATCCTTCCAGCCTCTACCCATTACTCAATTCCAAAATCACTTCCACATTTTAGGCATTTTTTAAGAGCAGCAACCCCATTCTGAGTACCAAATTCTGTCTTAGTTACCTAGTGCTGCTGTAGTACAAGCACCACAAGTGAGTGGCTTTAAGAAACAAATTTATTTTCTCACAGTTCTGGAGACTGAAAGTCCAAGTCAGGGTCTCAGCCTGGTTGATTCCTTCCTTGTCAAAAGCCCTGGGCATTCTTTGGTTCCTTGACTTACAGACGATCCTCACATGGTATATGTGTTCCTCCCTACATGTGTGTCTCTGTGTCTAATCTGGTCTTTTTATAACTCAAAATTGATTAGGTTTAGGATCCACCCTACACTGGTACATCTTCTTGAACACAGCAAAAGAAAAACCCTATTTCCAAACAGGATCACATCCATAGGTACCAAAACCAAAAACCACAACCACTACAGTTGAGTCGATTCCGACTCATAGTGACCCTACAGGACAGAGTAGAACTGTCCCACAGGGTTTCCAAGGAGCATCTGGTGGATTCGAACTGAAGACCTTTTGGTTAGCAGCCAAACTCTTAACCACTACGCCACCAGGGTTTCCTCCACAAGTACAGGGGCCTAGAATTCAATACATATTTTGGGAGGACACAATTCAATCCAAAACAAAAGCCAAAAAGGTTGTTGATCACTAGTAAATCCTTGCTTTGATTTTTAAATCATGTGCTCATTAATCCTAAACTACAAAATTACTTTTAATTAAAGTACTTCCTCTCTTATGCAAATTCTTTTTTTAGTCTCTACTTTTCAAAGTAATGATACTGTTTGCTCAGTTATTCTACCCCTTCCAAACAAGCTTTTTAACCTTTTTAATTACCTAGATTTCTAATCTAATACCCTTAGCAGCCTCTGCTAATCTTTCAGTGTCACTTAACTGAGGAATAATAATTGGAATCTAGATATCTTAACTTCTTGGTTCCTTTTTCTCATATGCAACATTCCTAAAAAGTGCTACTTAAAGCAAAAAAAACAGGAAGATCTTACAATGGAAATCTCTCTTGCAAAGGTGTCTCTACCAGCATGTGTTCAAGAAAAGAAGAGAGTGAAGGCCAAAAGGGCAATTATAATTATTTGTGAATAAATTTAAGCAATGTGCTGATCTGAATCACAGACACATACACTTGGGACTGAAGGATCTTTAAATTAAAAAAAAAAAAAAGAGTTAATAGAACCTCAGCTCACTTTTTTTATACAATTAAAGTACAGGAGAATCCCAAATACCTAAGGGAGATATCAATTTACTATTTCCTGACCAAGGATATTCACAGGGAGATACCATGATTCCCTGGCACACACAGTCAACGAGTAGAAGCAAGACAAAGACTGAAGAAAGGAACATGCTCAAACTGTAGGCCCTTTCTCTTCTGGATCTCAAGAAAAGGTTCTAAGGCTATCTGCTGAGGAAAACCCATGGCTTTTATCTAACAAGCACATAACAAACCTACATAATCAAAATGTCTGGGAACTAAGCCTAGAAATTTGAATTTTAGCAAACATATAGGTTACTCTTAAACCCATTCAAATTTGAGTGGTTAGGTAGCCAAGATGCTTGTTTAATTAAATTCTGCCTGTTCTGACAAGGGACTTCACATGGTATACACTGCTTCAAGTAAAGTGTTCACTAAAGTAAAAAGAAAGAACTATTGTGCCCTTACATAGATCATTTTGCCTCTAACAATGAAACTTACCAGTGTTTTCCAAAGACTGCAATTTCAAACCTGGAGGTGGGGAATGAGGGAGTAGAATAGGAGGTAAGAAGGGAAGACACGTAGAGAAAATATTTCTCTTGATTTTTTTTTTCCCAGTCAAAATGGTAAAAGAAATTGCATAATATATTTGGAAAGACGACCATTTGTAAATTAATACAGTCGTAACTACTAGTATCTATGCTGTAACTCAATTACAATAATCTACTTGTGTATCTCATTTAAGAACATGATCACGAAAAGCAAAGGTATTAGTTAAGTTTTGTCAAATGAAGTAAAGAAGGATTAGGGAGAAAAATACATAAATATCATGTTTTTATAACACTAGGATTGATTTTAAATAAAGTCTTTTAAAAAGCCACTCTCATGAACTAAGACTAAAAGAAGTATTTTTAAGGAAAGATTACCATTTGGTGCAGTGGGAGGTGACCAGATGCCATAGTATGTTGGCAAATATTTTCGTAGCTCTAAAAGAACACTGTCACTACAATCAGCAGCATAAACCTGAAACAAACGGAAATATAACAATTCCATGTTAGTTTCTTACAATGTTTTGTAACTGCCCCGCACATTTCTCAAATAAAACACAATACTGTTGAATCATAATTTATCTGGGTATGAGTTTCAACTGAAGTAAATCTGGAATAAGCAAAAAAGATTACCAGGTGTCTCCGATGAAAAACTATGTATT
Source organism: Dugong dugon (assembly GCA_030035585.1). Lineage (NCBI taxonomy): Eukaryota > Metazoa > Chordata > Mammalia > Sirenia > Dugongidae > Dugong > Dugong dugon. The sequence continues at coordinate 32,597,812 of CM057475.1, read as the reverse complement.
GTTTAGAGAACACCCTTCCTGCTTATCTGATTTTAGCCTTTCATTGTCCTTGAGCTATTTTACAACTCTGTAAATTGTAGATAATCAATAGGACTGCAAAATAATTCTTGTCCATATACATCCAAATAAACTCTGGGCAGTAGGGGTTCAAATGCCTTCCCTTCATACCTCATGGCGGGAGGGGGGGAAGAGTTTAGTGTCTATTGTAAATTTATTTCAACCTTCTTTTATTCCATGTAAATTTGTACTTCTTTGACTTCTCTTCTGAACCAGTTTTAACATTTGCCTGGTTCCCTTATTAAATAATAAATTAAATAAAATCTTTAATGTATATTCATTTTATATCTATAAGGAAGTCGTGATTTTACCTTTTTTACAAAAATTATCCTTTAACACAATTTAAGTCTAATTATTGCTTATTTAATTCCTTGACTTATAACCATTAATAATTCTGGAAGACACTAGGAATTTCTAGATATCCTGAAGCCAAATTCTAGCTTTTTTCCTAGAAGAGGAGAGAAAGAATATACACACTTTTAAAAACAATTTGTAAGACATTTTATAGCCAATCAACTCTCCCCAAATATGGTCTACTTAAATATCCAAAAGTTTACTGGTATAAAATTCTTATAAAAACTTATTATCAGAATTCTATTTATATATATCAAACCATATTCATGTCAAGTAGTTACATAAAACATAATTCTATAACCCCAATCAAAATCCCAGCAAGCTATTTTGTGGATTTCAACAAACTGATTCTAAAGTTTACGTGGAAAGGCAAAAGACCCAGAATAGCCAAAAAAATACTGAAGAACAGAGCTGGAAAACTGACACTACCCGACTTCAAAACTTACTATAAAGTTACAGTGATAAAGCTGGTATTGGTGAAGGAATAGACAAACAGATCAGCTGAACAGAATAGAAAGCCCAGAAAATACAGTCAATTGATCTTTGACAAAAGAGCAAACGCAATTCAATGGAGAAAGGATTGTCTTTTCAATAAATCGTACAGGAACAACTGGACATCAACATGCAAACACACGAATCTAGACACACAGCTTACCTCTTTCATAAAAATTAACTCATAGACCTAAATGTAAGATGCAAAACTATACAACTTCTAGAAGATAACACAGGGGAAAATGTAGGTGACTGAGGTTTGGCGATTTTTTAGATACATCAAAAGTATAACAAATGTAAGAAAAAATTGGTAGGTTGGACTTCATTAAAATTGAGAACTTCTGCTCTAGGAACGACACTGTTAGAAGAATGAAAAGACAAGCCAGAGACTGGTAGAAAGTATCTGCCAAACAGGTATCAGATAAGAAAACAAACAACTCAATTACAAAATGGGCAAAAGGTCTAAGCAGAAGCCTCAACCTTACCAAGGAAGATACATAGATGGCAAATAAACATATGAATAAATGCTGTCTGTCTATCTCTCTTCAGTGTTATAACTCTGTCTTCTACATCTAGGAGGTTCTCAGCACAGGGACCCCAGGTCCAACGGACGCACTCTGTTCCACTCTTCTTGATGGTAGTGAGGTGTCCCTGAACCTCTGTGGGACTGGCCCTTATAAATAAAACCTAAGAAAGCTGGAACCTGTGTAAGGCAGAAACCTGTCAGAGAAGGAAAACTCAAATATCTTCCACTAAAACAAATGGTAGAAAACTGGTAAGACTGCACCCTGTCAAAGGCAGAAAATCTCAAGACCCAGAAAAACAAGGCACTTCCATAGAGTACCGGTTCTCACAGGTTTCACTGTATAAGGAAACTCTTGTCAATTTCAAGGCATGGCCCTCCCAGCATGACCACAAAGAGACCAACTCCCTTGGTGAACTGCAAGTCAGTCAATTCTATTGGGTGGATTTTAAAACCACTAATTGCATAATAATGGACCAATTCCTTGCAAGACTGTGGCCCAGCCAATCATTCTGTGGGAGTTATAAGATCACGGCTAGAAAGGCCATATAAAAGAAACTGATTGCACCGCAAATACTCAACATCATATGTCACTCGGGAAATGCAAATAAAAACAACAATGAACTGCTACTATATACCTATTGTAATTGTGTGCTGTTGACTCAATTCCAACTCATAGAGACCCTGTATGACAGAGTAGAACTGCCCCATAGGGTTTCCTAGGCTGTAATCTTTATGGGAGCCGATCGCCAGGTCTTTTTTCCCGCGAAGCCACTGGTAGGTTCGAACCACAGACCTTTCAGTTAGCAGCTGAGCAGTTAACCCCTGCACCACCAGGGCTCTTGTACACCTATTAGAATGGCTAAAATCCAAAACACTGACAACATCAAATGCTGGTGAGATGTACAGAAACCGGAACTCTCATTCATTGCTGGTGGAAATGCAAATAGTACAGCCACTTTGGAAGACAGTCTGGCAGTTCCTTACAAAGCTAAACACAGGCATACCATTTGATCCAGCAATAGCATGCCTACATATTTACCCAAATGAGATGAAAACATGTGTTCACATAAAAAGTTGTACAAAAATGTATTGTGACCTTCTGGAAAAGGCAAAACTAAAGAGACAATGAAAACATCAATGGTTGCCAGAGGCTTAGGGGGAGGGGGAATGGATGAATAGATAGAAAACGGCATTTTTAGGGCAGTGAAACTATTCTGTATATCATAATGGTAGATACATGACATTAAGCATTTGTCAAAACCCACAGAACTGTTCAACACAAAAGATGAATTCTAATGTAAACTATGGACTTTAATTAATAATAATGTATCAATACTGATTCATCAATTGTAAAAAACGTACCACAGGAATGCAAGATGTTAATAGGAGAAATCTAATTCTACAGAACAAACTCAAGTGTGGCAGAGACTAACTATCCATGTGCTACACTGTATTTCCCAGCATCCCCTGTTGAAATGTAAGCAGAAGTGATATTAGTCACTCACACTCCAAGATGGTTAGGAGAAGGGTGTACCTTATCCATTCCTCTGTTCAGTGACTGCGTGGACAGAGTGTTCAGGATGACCTAACTACAAGATGGGGGATAGAAGTAAATCTCTATGTACTAACCTAAAGAAAACAAGTCCATGATATATTTCTAAGTGAAAAAGATAAAAGGCATATTACATGCCAAAAAGTATAGCAGTTTCATGTAAATTAAATAAGAAATATATGTGTGCATATAAGCTCTGTAAAAGCATAGCAAAATTAAGAATATGGATTAAAAAACATTCATAGTCTAATTCTGGGTATGGAACTGGAATAGAGAATTAAACTTTTTCATCCTTTAAATATTCTTTAAAAGTAGTGGGACTGCTATTTACTGCAACATGCCAGAAAAAATAACCTAAAAACCCTCCTACCTAGAAATGTGGGATAAAATATTAAAAATATTTTCTTAAATGCATAGCTGAGCTCCCAAGGAAAAAAAGGGAAATGAACAGGGATCCAAAACAAAGAGGAAACAAAACTGTTAAACTGGAATGATGGCTTGGGTTTCACAAAGGTTCATTCCGTGAAGACTGAACCAAAGGATCTCTGAACTCAGGAACTAAGTGAAGCTGAGGGCAAAGTTGCTCTACTGAAACAGAGAAAGTAAATAAAAGTCTAAATACTGGACACTGAAAACCCTGGCATTTCCCCCCATCCAGTGGTGTCACTAGGGCTGGTGTCACCCAGTGCAGTAATTCAAATGGTGTCACACACACACCCCCGGTGGCCCTGCCCCTCAAGCCCCACCCCTCATACAGCTCCCTGAAGTTCCTCTCCTCTCCTACTGGCTAAGGCAGAGACCCTTCTCTCGGCCCAATGATGGAAGCCATGGCTTGGCCGCCCACACCCTGACCGGTGGATGATGGGGGTTGGTGGTGGTGATGAGTTACCACACTGGGTGACGGGTGACACCAAGCCTAGCAACGCCACTGCCTTGGCAGCCCCCCTCCTGATGGTGTCCCACCAGCTGCTGCCATCGGGCAGCCTGGGATCATTTTAGTGTCACCCCCTCTGACAGTGTCAAGGGATGTGGTCCACACCCCCCATCCCTCTAGTGATGTCACTGCCCCCATCACCCGCACGCTCCAAGAAGGCTGGCAGTCAAGCTGATCATGAAAGAGAGAAGCAACAAATAAACGATATTAGGAATGAAAAGGAGGTCATAACCAGACACAGCAGAGGTTTTCAAAAAATACTATGAACTTTGCCAAATAGGTAATTTGGTAGATAAAATATAATCTAACTATATTTTACTATCATATTAACAAATAAAAAAATCTGAAGACCTCTAAGAAACTGAATCACCGGTTAAAAAATCAACTACCCCCTCCCAAGGAAGAAAGGATGGAAAAACAGAAAGAAAGACACAGCAAGAGTCAGACAAGATCGCTCTGGTGAGTTTCTAGGTAAGTTCTATCAAGCATTTAAGGAAAAAAAAAAACCTTAAGTGATACAAATTACTTCACAGAATAGCAAAAGAAATGCTCCCTAATTCATTTTAAGAGGCTAGAAGAAACCCGATACCAAAACCCCATAAGGACAGTATGAGAAGAATATAATAGTTTAATCTCATTTATGAGCTGTCTTAGTCATCTAGTGCTGCTACAACAGAAATACCACAACCAGATGGTTTTAAGGAAAAGAAGTTTATTTTCTCATAGTCAAAGTAGGCTAAAAGTCCAAATTCAGGGCGTCAGCTCCAAGGGAAGGCTTTTTCTGTCGGCCTTCTTCTCTTCAGTGTTTCCCGGACTAGGAGCTTCTCAGCCCAGGGACCCCAGTCCAAAGGACGCGCTCTGCTCCCGGCACTGCTTTCTTGATGGTATGAGGTCCTGCTGTCTCACTGCTCACTTCTGTCTTTTATATCTCAAGAGATTGCCTCAGGACACAATCCAGTCTTATAGATCCAGTCCTGCCTTACTAACACAACTGCCACCCATCCTCCCTCATTAACATCATAGAGGCAGGGTTACAACATACAGGAAAATCACACAGTACCAGGAATCATGGCCCAGCCAAACTGATACACACATTTTTGGGGGGACATAATTCAAACCATGACATGAGCATAGCTGGAAAAAAAATATTAAATAAAACACTGGCAAGCCAAATCAAGCAATGCACATTACTAAAAAACAAACAAAAAAAAATATGTCTGAGTAGGCTTTATTCCAGAAAGGAAAGGTAGCTTAATATTAGAAACCTATTATTCTACCACATTAACAGATTAAAAGAGGAAACTCATGATCATTTCAATACAGAGAAAAGGTAGCTGAAAAATATTCAAATCCAGTCATGTTTAAAATTGTTGCTGAAAATAAAAATAGAAAGCATGCTGTGTATCTTCCTGTCCCCTTCTACTCTTCTCCACCCAAGAGGCTGACTAATCAACTGCATCAATGGGCTCCCTTGCCCTCTCACTACTGGAAGACATCAAGAGTCTGGAGAGCAGAAGAGTTGAGGTCAGGCTATTTACTCCCTGAGTTCCCACCTATCGGGTCATGTGTTCCCCATGAAGTTACCTTCCCTGGGTTCCAGAACCCACTCCCTCTCTGAACACCTTCAGACACAGGGATGCTACTGCATTATCTCTTGCAGACTGCCTTAAACCCTGACCACACCTTTGTAAATTGTCCCTTTCTTAAACTGCCTGAATGTGCCTTTTGTTTCTTTACTGGACTCTGACTCACAAAAAGGAGCCTTGGTGGCGCAGTGGATGAAGTGTTCAGCTGCTAACTGAGAGGTCAGCGGTTCAAACCCAGCAGCCACTCCGCAAGAGAAAGCTGTGGCAGTCTGCTTCTGTAAAGATGCACAGCCTTGGAAACCGTATCGGGCAATTCTACTCTCTCCTATACAGTCACTATGACTCAGAATCAACTCAATGGCAATGGGTTTGGTTTGGAATTTGACTCACACAGAAGGCAGTTTCCTTAACCTGATAAGAACTGTCTACCAAAACCTTAGAAAATCATAATTTAAGGGGGAATGTTAGAAGCCTTTCTATTAAATGAAAGGAAGATGCTTCCATCATTGGTCTGTTAAGCACTGAACTGGAGGTCCCTGACAGAAGTATATGCAATTGAAAGGGACAAACGTAAGTACCAATCACAGAAGACATAATTGCCTAGAAAACCCCAAAGAGCATCACATAAATATGAATTAATAAGAGTTCAGCAAGATTGCTAGATATATAAGAAGACTATACAAAAATCTATTTCATTTTTATATTAGAAGTAGATGAAAGAATTTAAAAAAAAGACTACCCCTACACAGCACTCAGTACAAACAAACAAAAATACAAGCCCCACCGTAAAGAAACATGATGGGCATCAAGAGCAATCAGGCAAGGTGAGACAGCTCAAGATGACAGCTTAGTCACACACACCTTGCCATCTCCCTGCAGCAAAGAACCGAGAAATCAAGTGAAATGGATACAAATGACAATCTGAACATGGAGAACAGCAGACAGAAGGATGAAGAATTAGATCGAACACCAAAGGGAAGGAGAAACTGAACGGAAACAGCAAACAGGGAGACTTATGGACTATAGGCACCCTACCAGCTGGCCTGACGCAGCATGGCCATCTTGAGACAAAGTGAGCAGCATTTCTCAGGTGAGAAGCACAGGAAGGTAACTTCACGGAATCCCCAAGAGGAGACAGAATACTGCGTAGACAAACCTGGAGTAAAGCAAGGCGAGCAGAAAATGAACTGGATCTAAGGAGGGAAAGTTCAGCAAGGCGGGCAAGAGCCCTAGGGATGCCAGGCTACCACAGAGCAGGGAGGGAGCCAGAAAATAGGGACAGACCTACTCACCAGCAGCAGTCCCTGATCATTTGGGCAGGTGGTGATGGTGGAGTGGAAGATCCTTGGAGTGGTGGCCCCACCCGATCAGACTCTGGACAGGGCCCCTCCTTCACATTTGGCTGCGGCAGGGTCCTGATCGCTGGCTGCACTCTGCAGAGAGTGCCCCGGTGCCCATGACAGAGGCTGGGGGAAGACACTTCTCCTTTCTCCCCCAACCCCCGTCTTTCTGGTGAACAGCAGTGAGTCCCCCCTTCCCCCACTACCCAGAGATACAACACACATGCTCCTGCACCGTCGGACCTGCAACCGGAGGCTTGCACCCGGCCATCCCCACACAGTGAAACCCGCCAGACATCCGTGCAGCACACTCCCACACCAGTGGACCTCGCAACTGAAGGCTCGCAACCATCCCCGAACATCCCTGCACAGCTACACTGCCAGCTGGCAACCCACGGTGCACACTCTCGTGCTGTAGGATTTGCAGATGGAGTCTGGTCCTCACTCGCTCCAACCACCCCCGTGCCAGTCTGCCCACCTAACAACCGGTGGTGTGAGTTCCCGTGCCACTCACTCAGTGACCAGTAACCTGTGTAACCTTGCCCTGATCACCTGGCAACTGGCAGTGCACACAAACAGCACCCAACCCAGCAATCAACAAGAACGCTCCCTGCACCCACACCCAGGTGACCAGTCGGACAGAAACATCACCGCACCAGCAATGCCAGTCACGTTCTGAGAGGTACCAGCCACACCCCTGTCAAACAACAAGCAGATCCTAGTGCCCTCATCCAACATCCACCGGCTGCAACGTCACACATCCCACACCCAATTTCCGCAGGCCATCTGCACTTGCACTGAAACCCCTTGATATTTCACCACCTACAGAGATGCCAATTCATGCATGCACAGCGGGCCCACCCTGTCCATTTGGGTAGCACTCCCTCACAGTGGATATGGAGACATCCTGCCCTGACCTCCAGAAAACGTGCTAACTGTCAGCACCAACCTGAAAGGACCCCACAGTCTCCCCAGGACTGGGAAGAACCATGACCACCGAACACTTATCACCCAATATCAGGGAAAGAACCTGCTCTCCCACTTCCAATCAGTCCTGTAAGGGGAGACATACAAGCCTAACAACAGAGGGCTCACATGTAAGTGTGACCCACCACACCCACTAGTGAGAGGAAATCACATACAGCCAACAGATACCACCAAAGTCACACACAGACCAGAACCACAAAATAACAATTAAAATAATACAAAGGAAGAAAGACATTCTAAAGAGAAAGAGAAGAAACAAAACTCCAGATACATCGAAACAAAACAACAACAAAAAAGCACAGAATGAATATATATACAATCAATAAAGACATACATACATGAATAAATGAATACCTTAATATCTTGGAGATAGCAGACAATAACAAATCACATGAAGAAACAAGATAAGATGGCTCAAAACAAGTAAGCAAAATAAAGAGGGAGAAAACCTTCACTAGAAAGAAATGGTAGTAGAACTACCTGACAAGGAATTTAAGACACTTATATATAGAATCCTGAAAGGAATTAAGGAAAACACAGACAATGCCTTAGACGAAATCAGGAAAATGATACAAGAACAAAATGACAGACAATTAGAAACCATACGAAAACAAATAAAAATCCAGACTAATAATACCAGAAGTAGATAACTCAATGGAAGGACACAGAAGTGAATCGATGGAAGAAAGAACCAGCGAAATAGAGGACATATCCCTTGATTCTACTTTGAGGAACAATCAGAAAAAATAATAAGGTAAAATGAAGAAAGCCTAAGAGTTATGTGGGACACTATCAAGAAGAATAATTTAATCATAATTGGAATTCCAGAACAAGTGGAGGGAAAAAAAAACACAGAGAGAACTGTTGAAGATTATTGGCAGAAAACTTTCTAGTATCAAGAAAGACAAGGTTTCCATCCAAGGAGTTCAACAAACCCCATACAGGATAGAATCTAAAAGAAAAGCACCAAGACATATCATAATCAAATTTTCTAAGACCAAAGACAAAGGAGAATTTTGAGAACAGCTCATGAAAAACAAAATATCATCTACAAAGGGACACCAACAAGACTAAGCTCTGATTTCTCAACACAAACCATGCAGGCAAGAAGGCAGTGGGATGAAATATATAAAACCCTGAAGAAAAAAATTGCCAACCAAGAATCACATATCCAGCAAAAATGTCTCAAATATGATGGAGAAACTAGGACATTCCCAGATAAACAGAAGATAAGGAATTTTTAAAAACCAGACTAACTTTACAAGAAATATTAAACGGAGTCTTTCAGACAGAGAACCAACGACATCAGACAACATTAGACTAAGACACACAACATCACCCCGATATCAATCCAGATAAAGAACTCTCAAAAGCAAAATAAAACTGCAAAATTGAAAACGGAACCAGAGACGTCAATCTGTAAACAACAACTTCAAAACAAAAAGGCAGAATAAATGATGTCATTACAGAACTTCCACATGGAGAGGAAGTCAAGATATAATAGACCATTTTAAACCTAGGAAGATAAAGGTAAATTCTGGAGGAACCACAAAGAAAATTAATAAATCTACTCTCCAAAATAAAGAAGAAAACAAAAAGACTCAGTAAACACAAAATCAACAATGAAGAAAAAAAAAAAAAGGAAATCCATAAACACAAAGAACTCAGCACAGAAAATTACATGGAACAAAGAATACCACGAGAGGAAAAAAAAAAGCATTAACAAAAAGGCAGCAGTATAATATTAAAGATAATCACACTGAATGTAAATGGCTTAAATATACCAGCCAAGAGACAGAGTGGCAGAATATATTAAAAAACATGACCCATCAATATGCTGCCTACAAGAGACACATCTTAGACACAAAGACATAAATAGGTTAAAAATCAAAGGATGAAAAAAATATATACATATCAAGCAGACATTAACCAAAAGACAGCAGGAGTGGCAATAATAATCTCTGATTAAAACAGACTTTAAGTCAAAATTATAAGAGATAAAGAAGTGCATTATATAATGATTAAAGGGTCAGCTCACCGAGAGGAAATAACCATAATAAATATTTACTCACCTAACGACAGAGCTCCAAAATACATAAAACAAACTCAAACAGAATTGAAAAGAGAAATAGTTGTTGATGAAGAAGAAAAGACTACAGCCTTCAGTATGGATTACACCTGGTGATCTACTTCCAAAAAATTAGCCAATGAAAATGCTATGGACCACAACAGAACAATTCTATTGTACATAGGGTTGCCATGAGTTGGGGCTAACAACAACAACAAAGATGGCTATAATTAAAAAGATGGATAATAACTAATGTTGAGGATGTGAAGAGACTGGAACCCTCATACACTACTAATGAGAACTTAAAATGTTACAGTCACTTTGGAACACAGGCTGGCATTTCCTCAAAAGATTACACACAGAATTACCATATGATCCAGCAATTTACACACGTAGGTATATACGCAAGAGAAATGAAAAGATATGTCCACACAAAAATTTGTGCATGAGTGTTCACAGAATTTCTCATAATAGCCAAAAGGTGGGAATAACCCAAATGATCATCAACTGATAAATAAAATGTGGTACATATCCATACAAGAAGCCCTGGTGGTGCAGTGGTTAAAGCCATTGACTGCTAACTGTAAGGTCAGCAGTTTGAAACCACCAGCGGCTCCATGGGAGAAAGATGTGGCAGTCTGCTTCTGTAGAGATTTACAGCCTTGGAAACCCTATGGGGTCACTATATATATATTATATATCCATAATACAATATATATAGTTTATCAATAAAAAGGAATGAAGTATTGATACATGCTACATGTACGAACCTTGAAAACATTATGCTAAATGAAAGAAGCTAGTAAGAAAAGATAACATACTGCATGATTCCATTTATATAAAATGTCCAGAATATGCAAATCCATAAAGACAGAATGTAGATTAATGGCTGTTTATAGAGTTGGAGAGATTGGAAGGGAAATGGGGGGGAATACTAATGGGTATAGGGTCTTGTTGGAGTGATGAAAATGTTCTACAATTGATTGTGGTGATGATGGTTGCAAACCTCTGTGAGTATACTAAATCACTGAACTGTATACACTTTACATCAGTGAATTAAACATTATACGAATTATATCTCAATAAAGTTATTACACAAAAAATAATAATAATAACCTAGTCTTTCATATCCTTGATAAGAAACATTTCAAGTCAAAAATTTTCTGACACTGCTAGTCAAGAAAGAAGAGGCTTATTGAAGATAATAAAGCAATTTTATTCCTTAATCAAATGATAAAAGAAAAAACAAAGCATAAAAATGCTCATTTCTCTTTTCTGATAGGAACCTTAATAACAAATGCCTTCGACTCATAATTACATACATATTGGTAGTCCATATTACAATACATATTTTCCTCTGCAAAACTCTGAAAAACACTTTAACAAAGCAAATCTTACCTCACTTACCATATTATAGAATTCCAGCTCTCTTGGACCCCTTGGAGGTGGCTGTAACTGTTTCAAAACTGTGCCATCTGGATGTTGCAATATACCTGAGGAATAAAATCAGAAAATTTTAATGGCTTAATAATAGTGTACCTTGTTTCATAGACAGATTTGCTACTGAAGTTCCATGCAGACCACCTTCATAAATATGAGTTTTCTTTTACTTATTTCATACATTTTAGCATTCAACCAAAGTGTTTTCATGCTTGTTATACGCAAAGCATCAGACCACAAATTCTAAGCAGCTTAATTTTATTCTCTCCAACCACAACTCCCTTCTGACCCATTCAGACTTTCTAATAAGTAGAACACTAAATTTTAATAAAAATTTTCCCCGAGATATTAATTAATAGTCAAGCAAAAAGCAGGTTAAAAACAGTAGTGTTTATTGATCCCATTTTTATTTTTAAAAAAATAAACATATTAACAATGGTCGTATATAAATTTTCTACTTGGTAATTTTTTTTAACATTTTTCTCACCTGTTGTGAGAAAGCAACTATTTTCCTGATTCAGCAAAGCTACATATGGTTGTACAAGTAGTACAAAACACCTAGCTAAGGGGAAAAATGAGGGCTGAAATAAGGCACCAATCCTGGAGCTCTGGAAGGTGAGAGAAAGGGGCACATTTTACAATCTTTCTACTCAGAGAGAAAGTCTTTTTCTAAAGTCACCATATGTGTACTAGCACTAGCCCCGTCCCTATATCATGAAAATTCGTTCTCAAATTTATGTTAAAAGTTTAAATTTTCATGTATTTGTATTTCACAAAACCATGTTAGTTAGCACAGAATAGTGTTCACAGAAGAGGGTTCAAATAAATCTATTCAAAAATTTGAGCACTATGGTTTTGGGGGACATCTAGGTCAACTGGCATAACAAAGTTTATTTTGGGGGACATCTAGGTCAACTGGCATAACAAAGTTTACTAAAAAAATGTTCTGCATCCCACTTTGGTGAGTGGCATCTGGGGTCTTAAAAGCTTGTGAGCAGCCATCTAAGATGTATTAATTGGTCCCAATCCACCTGGAGTAAAGGAGAATGAAGAATACCAAGGACAAAAGGCAAGTATTAGCCCAAGAGACAAAAGGGCCACATAAACCAGAGACTCCATCAGCCTGAGACCAGAAGAACTAGACGGCGCCCGGCTACCATCAATGACTGCCCTGACAGGGAACACAATGGATAGCCCCTGATGGAGCAGGAGAAAAGCATGGTGCAGAACTCAAATTCACATAAAACGACCAGACTTAATGGTCTGACTGAGGCTAGACGAACCCTTGAAGACATGGCCCCTGGGCTCTCTGTTAACCCAGAACTAAAACCATTCCCGATGCCAACTCTTCAGACAAAGATTAGACTGGACTATAAAACATAAAATAATACTTGTGAAGAGTGTGCTTCTTAGTTCATGTAGATAAACAAGACTGAATGGGCGGCTCCTGTCCGGAGGCAGGATGAAGAGGCAGAAAGGGACAGGAGCTGGTTGAATGGACACAGGAAACCTGGAATGGAAAGTGGGAGTGTGCTGTCACACTATAGGGATTGCAACTAGTGTCACATAACAATATGCGTATAAATTTTTGTATTAAAAATTGAGCAGCAAACTTTCACCTACAGCACAATTAAAAAAATTAATTTGATAAACTATGCCACTTGAGTTTCTATTTCTTTTTGCCAAGTGTCAAGTTATTTTAACCATGACAAAAAATACAGAATTTAATCAATATAAGCAGAAAGCCTCAACTTAAGAGGTACAGTAATCAAGTTTATTTTAAGACCTAGGTACAGAATAGAACGAACGTTTTGGTAGTGTTGTTAGGGGCCATCAAGTCGATTTTTGACTCATAGTGACCGCATGTATCAGAGTAGAACTACCCCATAGGGTTTTCTAGGCTGTAATCTTTACAGGTTCTTCTCCCACAGAGCTGCTGGGTAGGTTCAAACAGCCAGCCTTCCAGTTAACAATCAAGCAATTAACCATTGGGCCACCAGGACTCCTTAGAAGGCAGGTAAATATTAATAAAAATGCACAGGATTGGTTGGTAAGCAGTCAAAAGATTTTAGGACTTACAAATAAAAATTACTTAAGAGGACTTCTAAGGTTAGGATGTAGAACAAGAAAGATATTGACTCCCATGACAACAGTATTTTCTACGGAGCTAGTGAAGAGTGGTAAATGTGAGGAAGCCTTGATAAACTGAATTCCAGGCCAAAAAAAAAAAAGAGCATTCATAAATGAACAGAGAACTCAGAAAACAAGAAATGTTGGCGAGGATGTGAGGACATCAGAACCCTTATATACTGCTGGTGGGAATGTAAAATGGCACAACTAGTATGAAAAACAGTATGGTGGTTCCTCAAAAAAATATAAATAGAATTCCTTATGATCCAGCAATCCCACTTCTAGTTATATACCCTTGAGATCTAATACAAGAGACAACTAACAACATACACACACCTAAGTTCATTGCAGTGCTATTCACAATAGCAAAATGATGGAATCAACCTAAGTACCCAAAGACTCAGAATAAAGTAGACTACAGGACTAATAGTCTACACAAAACATGACCTCACCTACCCTTAGACCAGAAGAACCAGATGGTGCCTGGCTACCACTACTGACTGTTCTGATCAGGGCCACATAGATGGATCCTGATAGAGTGGGAGAAAAATGTGGAACAGTACCCAAATTCTTAAAAAGTCCAGACTTGCTGGATCGGTGGAGACTAGAGGACTCCCTGAGAATATTGCCATGAGATACTCTTTAAACTTGAACTGAAACTATCCCGAGGTCACCCTTTAGTGAAATAACAGATTGGCTCATAAAATAAAGAATATCACCTGTGAGTACTGCACTCCTTTAAAAAATCGTCTATATGAGAGCAAATGGTCAACAATTACTCTAAAGCAAAGATAAGAAGGTTTAAGGGGGCAGGGAATCTAGATAACTGAAAACAGAACAACCAGAATGGAATTAATGAGAATGCTGACACACTGTGAAAAATGTAACTGCTGTCACTTAACAATTTGTATAGAAATTGTTAAATGGGAACCTAATTTGTTACGTAAACTTCCACCAAAAACACAATAAAGTATTACTAATAAAAATGGACAGAGAATCATGGCATACCTCGGAATAAGCATCTGGTCTGGAAACAGGTGGGCTTGCCTTTAAACAAAGACATTTTGTTGGAAAGCAGAAATCAGGCAGACTGGACAAAAGTGTAGGGTAGCAGAATGGATCAGATATTACAATAGTCCTAGCACAAAAACAGATTGCTTGGTACAGCAATCCTTCCACACTACTTGTTACGGATTGACTTGTGTCCCCCTAAAAGATATTTTGAGACCCTAACCCCCTAGTACCTGTGAAAGTGATCTTGCTTGGAAATAGGGTCTTTGAAAATACTATCAGTTAAATTAACACAAGGTCATCCTGGAGTAGGGTGAGTCCTAATCCAATCTGAGTGCTATCCTTATAGAAGAGGACAACAGACACAGAGACAGAGGAGATGGTCATATGAAGACGCATCTACATGCCAAAGACACCTAAGGCTACCAGAAGCTGAGAGAGGCAAGAAAAGGATCTTCCCCTAGAGCTTCCAGAGAAAACATGGCCCTGACAACACCCTGAATTCGGACTACTAGCCTCTGGAACTACAAGACGCTAAATCTCTGTTCTTATAAGTCACCCAGTTCGTGATTCTTTGTTATGGCAGCTCTAGGAAACTAGTAACATTACTCATCCCCCAACACATCCCCTACAAGTTGTTTGAGAAAGCAGCTGTGGATAAGAAAATAGTAATCCCAGGAACTTTAAGAAAGATCAATAGTAAATACCTAAATTAAAGCAGTAAGAGAAAAAATATCTAAAAGAAAAAAGGAACAGAGTACTAGAAATCCATAGGATAATATCAAGCATTCTAACAAATGTATAATTGGAGTACCAGAGAAGAGAGAATGAGTCAGAAAAAAAAACCCTGGGTTTCCAGTTTCTGCCTAGGATATAGAAAGGTAAAAAGTGGATCTCTCCCACCTAAAAAGAAAAAGCTAGATAACTGACAAAATCATAACTTTTCTTGAAAACATCAGAGAGCTAAGATCATAAACAACAAATATGAAACCTAAGGAAAGACAAGCACCACTAAGAAAGGCAGTCTAGGCACACTGGCTCACTAGGAAGAGCATGGGAAGAAGATGGGGCCACTTTGCCAGGGAGTAAGAATAACTCAGTTTAAATTTATAACAAATGGCTAAGAGTAGGTTAGTGAGAGAAAACCCCTAGGAGTAACAAACACTTGCAGCAAACCAAACCCACTGCTGTCAAGTCGATTCTGACTCATAGTAACCCTATAGGACTGAGTAGAACTGCCCTATAGAGTTTCCAACGAGCGGTTGGTTAGTGGATCTGAACGCCGACCTTATGGTTAGCAGCCAAATGCTTAACCACTGCGCCCCAGGGCCCTAGGACTCCACTAAAGGAACAGTTAAATAAATTATGATACATCTATAATATTTTTAAAAGGATAATGTATATCATAAACACAAATATGAATACACTACATGATATACTACAGCTTGAAAAAAGTTGCTAATACATATACCCGTCTGAAAAAAAAAAAAATTTCGTATTTATGTATCCATCCAGAAACAAAGACCTAAAAGAATTCATATGAAACAGTTAACAGTAATTGTCCCTGGGAGAGTGAGAGTAGGGGGAAAGGCACTACTATATTCTGAATATTTTTCCTTCAAGTTCATATACTATTTTCACATGGTAAAAAAAAAAAAAAAAAATTTATTCTTAAAACTAAGATTTAAATGTACTTTAATCAAGCAAGATTTCAGTGAAGAACATGAACTATAACTCTACATCAAAACTATTAACATGTAATCAATACCACTTAATTGTACATGGAGAAACTATTGACTTGTTGCATGTTTTGCTGTGTATATTCTCAACAACATAATAAATAAAATTCAGGGAAAAAAACTACTAACATATTCCTGTTACTTAACTATAACAAGATCTATTGTTCTGTTCAAGCACCTTTGTTCTATCTTGTTTCATGTTTTTAATTTTTAAAGTTAACAAGACTAACAACTCCTTTTTAGAAGTTGGTTAAGACAGCAATTCTAAATTGAAAAATCCATTAATGATAGTAACAAAATTTCTTTTATTAAAAAAAGGATATCCAACAAGTGTCTTTAACAAAGCTTATTATGAGAATTATGAGAACCGAAAGTAGGATCAAATGCTGCACTTTAAAACTATAAGTGATTTATGACAGTGAAACATCAATAAATTGTTGAACTTTGAATTACTATCTTGTTATCCATTTTATGAATGGGGAAGATTATCATCATTCAAGCATCTTTTTGCTAGCAATATATGCAGGATTGTATAAATAACTGAAAATTAAATTCAACAAATGTTGATTAGGTTGCTAGTACAATATATTCAACCCATTTGCTCTGCTGATACATAAAGACAGTCTCTAGTCAAACAAATCTTACAACTGAAAAAAAATCTATGTGAAATTTAATGCAAAAATAAATAAAATTAAGGAATACTTCCTCTAGAATCTAACCTGCTTTAATCAGGCCATTTGGGTGGCAAATGAATTCTTTCAGTCACTGTTTGCAATGTAGCTTTAAGTCATATCCAGGGTTCATTTATAATTACTCAGAGATAACTACCTGAATGGAATGGCTACTATACACTTTTGATAAGCAGTGATTACACTCTTTAAGTGACAAACATCACTGGAATTTGGGAACCTAATTTGCTGGGCAAACTTCCACCGAAAACACAATAAAATATTATTTAAATTTCACCTTCCAATTCTCTCTCAACTTCTTGCATTTCTACTCTACCAGCTTGGTCCAAGCCACAGTCATCTCTCACCAGGATTAGTGAAACTATTATCTAGCCTCCCTGCAGAATTGTGCTTCCCCTCCTCCAATTCCTCTGCAGTTTAACTCATTGTCCACATATCTGACAGTGTTCTTTAAGGAAATACAAAGTTCTTTACAGTTCACTGTTCTTGTGATAAGGACCATAGATCCTTAGACCTAGAAGACCCTACACAACCTGGCCCCATCTACCTCTCCAGCTTCATCTCACTGCCAGGCTCCCTTTTAAAATGTCTTCCTCCTCCTAAATACACAGGGAAATCCTCTATGAGATGAATTGATAGAGTTGCCAAAACAATGGACTTAAAACATACCAACAATCACAAAGGTGGAATAAGATTACTGTGATACCTAAAGTTGCTATGTGTTGGAGCTGACTTGAAAGCACCTAACAACTGCTTTTAATGTCCTCCAACCTCCTTTCTTGTTGTTGTTGTTATTAATAAATCCTAGACTTACTTTAGATTTCTGATTATTTTTTCCTGGAGGAAGTCTTCTCTCATTTCCCTGTTCAGCCATTTCCCAAACAGCCCCACCCCAATTTCCCACTTTGACAGAATAATTTACTTTCTCCTCTTTTATCACTTTGCGGCATAGTTATAATTTTATACTAATGTAATCTTTGACAGTTTTTCTATCCCACTAAACCAAAAGTTCATGAGGGCAGGTACTGTATTTTGGATTTTCCTCAAATTTGTTTCAGAATGCCTAGTACAGAGCCTGGAAAACAGTAAGCATTCGGTAAACATCTGCTGCAAGGCCATTCTGTCCCACATTTAAGTCCCTGTGCCACTGTCCTTCTCTCAAGTCTTAAAGTCCAGGTCAATATAAAATCAGAGTAGAGCAGTTCCTATTCACATTAAATAATAGTGATTTCAAAATATAATAGGTGAACGTTTATACTTTTAATTAAATACTAATTGCTAGTTCACTGAATAAAGTTTCTAAATTTTTATTATTTTAGAGTCCTTTGAGGGTAGTTAAATATTATCACAAAATCAGGGAAATTTTACATTGTAAATGACCTTGATTACCAGGAGCATGTTAAATTATTTTTTAAAAAACTCAAAATTTAAATAAGGACTTTTTATACATACAAAATAAAGTTAGTATTTGACAGTGGCATGAAAGCAAATTACTTAAACGTTGACTTAAGTGGCTAGAAACTATAAAATTGGTACAATAAAAATCTACTATGTTTCATCCGAGAAATTTCAGGAATAAAAGAAAACAAGTCACTAACTAGATAGTAGACAAGTGTCAACTTTGGTGAAGGAAAAGACAACACACAATACAGGGGAAGTCAACACAATAAAAAAAAAAAAAGTAAAAGAAAACAAGTGACTGAAAGTCAAAGGTTCAAGCCCCTAAATAGGAATCTTACTTTCATTAAAATGAAACAAAAACTATAAAAATTACAGATACCAAAACTCATTATAATTGCCAAAGAACATTTCCATTACTAATAGAAATTTTCACATTTAGCTACAAAAACTTAAACTTCATAAAATAGAAACAGCTACTTCACTTGTATGTCAGTATGAGATTTTTCAACAATGCTCCATCCCCCTCCAAAAAACCATTTATTTAAGCTATTTCTTTATTGCTGACAGTTCCAAAAGAAAAAGAACACGGAACAAACAATGTTGAAAATACTGTGAACTTCCCTGGTTCTCCTCCCACCTTTGCACCCTAATGCTTTCAGAATGAGTGTAAGATCAAGACGTTCTTAATGAAATATCTTAGGGCTGGCCTCCTATTCCCTTCCCCCATTCCCTACCTTTTCCTAGTTCCAAATTCTGTGCATATTATCTTTTTTAAAGGGAGTTTTGAAGTTGCAACACTTAAATCTTTTAGAATTGAAAGGTACCCTGGGGATTATTCCATTCATTTGTTCTCCTGCATAGGTGATGTGACCCTAAGAGGTCAAACGTCTCGTCAAGTTCACAAGGTTAGACAGTGGTAGAACTGGCATTTAAACCGGAGTTTCTCACTAGTCCAGTACACATTTCAATGTCCCACAGTATGCAACAAAGAATATGCATAGTTCATAAGCAGTTTTCACATGTGTGTAAGCAGTTTCTTTTTCTTTTCTTTTCTTAAGACAAGCAATGTTGAGCCCTAAGGTCCCTGGGTAGTGCAAATGGTTAATGCACACTAGGCTGCTAACCCAAAGGTTGGAAGTTTAAGTCTACCCAGAAGTGCCTTGGAAGAAAAGCCTGGCAATCTACTCCCAAAAAATCAGACACTGAAAACCCTATGGAGCACGGTTCTACTCTGACATACATGGGGTCGGCATGAGTTGAATCAACTGCACAGCAACTGGTTTTTATGGTAATTTTATGTAACTATAAACTGTGGTTTGAAAACAAACATCACATACTAAATGACCCTCATTGGAAAAGACAGCTGTAAGTCTCCACTTAATTTCTTGCATGAAACTCTTACTCTTCCTGTGAATATATGAGTTATTTATTTGCAACAGAAATTTTATTTTCACTAAAAGTAGTTTTCCCTTGCCATCCAGCATATTTCTAACATCCCTAAAAATCAAATGGCATTTCAGGTTCAGAGGAAAAAAATAAAACCTTGGCATAGGTAAAACAATTTAAGAACGTATTATGCCATACGCCAATCAACTAGTTTATTGTATGTTTTGTACTAGGCATGCCACTGCTGCCCTCAGTGATTTGTTAGCTTACCTGATTACAGCAACATGATAAAAAAAAAAAAAAATCAGTATGGCTCACTGTATTTCACACATAAATTCACACTAGTACTCACGCATTTTCAAAAAGCCTTGTTTAAGTTGTGTCTGCAAGCACACTACATGGTGGAAAAACAGTGCTTAGAAACAGGAACCCTGTTTCTAACCCTACTACAGAGCAGCTGTGTGACCTTAGTCTAGTGACTTAACCAGGCTTGCCTCAGTCACCTCAACTGAAAAGTATTATCTTACCAACCTAAACCTGAATCATCTTACCAGCATAAACCAAATTGCCTCTAGCGGCCCTTCCAAATCCATGGCCCGCAGTGCTTACATAGTCATCCATCATATCCCCCATGTAAACATGGCCTAGGGAAACACTGCGGGTAAGCTAGGAGAATTATAGTTCGTAAACTGAACTTCTATATCACCAAGAGAATAAACCGAGTTAGGCCCGTATTGTGCTTCAAAAGTTGGGAACTCACACAGGCCATGATCTAGTCTTATAAAGATAAACAAGAAAAACAACTGAATGTCTCATTTGCGTACCATTCTATTCTACCAGGATGTATTTCCTACCAAGAATCCGAGTTTCTCTAATACTGGAACCACGCCTACTGGAGAAATCAAGGCGGCACTAGAAAAACCTCCCGAAGGAGCAAGGAGCGATTTCCAGGATAGGCCGAGACAAGCTTTCCCAAAAAAAAAAAAACTCTGTTTTTGCTTTCCCTCCAGCTATGCAGCTGCACCCAGAAGAAAAGCAGTAGAGTAGCATCATCTGCATTTCATTCCTTTTCTTTTGCAATAGCCACTCGCCTATAATAAACAGACCTTGAGCTCAGGGGAGAATTTACTTCCCAGTCCAGTAGAAATGAAGTTCCTTATTTTCACTAAGAACGCCGTCTCCAATCAACACCCACCCGCTTTGGGGAGGTTAGGCGCACCTCTCCCCGCCACCCCCACGGCAAGCTGACGCCCCACACCTTAGAAACCGCCCCACTTTATGAGCCCCTTCAGCAAGAGTCCGAGGCTCCGGGGGAAGGCGGAAAAGAGCAGGGTTGGGGGTCGTGCAGCCCGGGAGGGACGTCCAGCCCGGCCTGCCACTACCAGGCTCCCTCGGTCAGCCAGGGGGCTGGCGGAGGAGGAAGGGTAGCGGCGAGCCCCGCGCCACCCCCACTTACCCACTTTGTCCTTTCCGTACATGTGCCCGGCCACTTGATGCGACAGGGGAACGCAGCCGTTGAGGAAGCGGAGCCTGCCGCCCGCCGGCTGCGGGGTGCCCTCGGGGACGGCCTCGCTCGCCGGCGGGATCTTCATTTCGGGGGAACCCGGGGCCTCGAGCCGGAGGGGGGATGGCGGCTCCGTTGCCATAACCGAGAGCTGAAGCGGTGACGACGGCAGCGGCGAAAGCAGGAAAAAAAGGGAGGAGGAAAGGTGCGGCGGGAAGCCCGAGGGTCGCTCACTCAGGCTCGGCCGCGAGGAGGCCCGGGGGTACCCGCCGATGGTGCTCGCTGAGGCCCGGGGAGGGGGCCCATGACGCCGCTGAGGCGCGGGCGCTCCTCTGCCCAACTCTCGGTGGAGCGCGGCTCCCGGCTCCCGCAGCTCTGCCGCTGTGGCCGCCAGCCCAGGCGCTGCCCTGGAGACGGAACTGAGCAGAGGAGCAGCGGCGGCGCCCCGCGCTCCCTGGGCCCCTGACGGCGACAGCGGCCCCACCTCCTGCGCTCCCGCCCCCTCCCGCCGTCCTCCAGTCCCCTCGGCTACGGCGCGCGCGTCAGCGCCGCCCGCTCCGCAGCCGCCGCCGCCAGCTTCCGACTGCGCGACCCGCAGCCGCCGCAGCTACTGAGCATGCCCAGAGGGCGCCCGACGGGATCCCCCGCCGCGGGGAGGGCACGCAGCGTGGCCTGGGCACTCTGATGGCGATCTGCAAGGGTCCCTTAAACTCGAAGCCTTTCTCATCTCCTCCCACTCCCCCACCCGGGGGCTGGCGTTAGGATGCCACCGAGGCCGCTGAGCCTTCATTCATTCACCGCGCATTCCAGTGCTTTCTACTCAAAGACGCCAAGGGCTTCCAGTTGTGAGGAGCAATCACGTATTAGGAGGTTAGGGAGGCAGCAGCAGTGCCAAAAGTGGCTTGAGACGCCAGTCCTTAATTTCAGTGAACTCCCTCCAACTCTCACCCCGCACAGAAACACAATAGAAGTAAAAGCAGACAGCTTCTTACAAGACGCATCTTTACGATACCCTTCAAGTTAGCCCTAGTCCTCCTTCCCAGATTGTTGCCCTATTTGGAACCGACACTAATTTGAGAGTGTAAAGTTAGAGAATAATCCTAATTCTTTTTAAGTGAACACGTTTTTGAAGAAATAGCAGTTTTTCCTTCTCTTCCCTCCGACCCTTAGTGCAGGTTCCGAGGTCCTGAGTAGATGACTATCCGAGTCAAAGAGAGGAAAGGGATGTACGCCGGGAGCTAGGGGAGGTTCTGGAATGGTACTCTGTCGCTGATTCCTGTGTGCCTGTCACTAGCACCTTATATGAAAACTAGGCCTGGCTTTGCAGGTATCGGTCTGAGCAAGAAAATGTTGGGTAAAATCTTAGATATCTGATTATGGCAAATGTCCTAGTAGCACCTGTCTTCTTTGCCCCTAAAAACGCACACACCTGGAAGAGACGCAAAAATTGGCCTAAGCTCTCAGTCCCCAGGGCCTTGCCTCTCGGTCCCGCCCCCCCGGCCACGCCCCTCAGGGCTGCGCAAACTCAGTTGCTACCCCTGTAGGCCTCTTCCCCATTCTGCTGCTGTCAAAATCCGGACTCTCGACTTTAAGGTCTGGGACAGAGGTTCTGCGCATGTTCAACATCAACCGGGGAGCGAAAAGACACACGTGCTTAAGGTCCGCCGCGGCGCCTGCGCAGTAGCAGCCCTGTGTCTGTACCCTTAGGACTCTCCTCGCACCTTTATTCCTCTTGTCTGCGGGAGCCCTGTTTGTGCTCTGTATCCTCTGCACACGCCTTGCGAGTGACGGCGCCATGAGTCTGACTTCCAATTCCGGCGTACGAGGTGAAGTGGGGCCTGGGAGCGGGTGAGGCTGGCGGCCCGCGTACCTGCGGCATACTCAGCTCCCCTCCGGGCTATTACTTGTGCCCTGCGCTCTTGCCGGTACTGTAACCTTGAGATGCAGAAGGGCAAACGCTTGGCCCGGCTGCGGGCTCCTGGGCGAACGGGGAAAGGGGGCGAGGTCTCAGGGTATGGATTGGCGGTGTCACCGGCCAAAATCCGCGAGGAGCCATGCAAGGCATCCACGGAGATCTGGACCACGGCTACTCTAACCAGCAAAACCTTAATATCTAATAATACTGCTGTTAGCGTTTCTCGTTCTCCTCTGAGACGCCTGTGTTCTTAAAACACAGGGCCCGGAAAAAAGAAGTAGGGGAAGAAAAATATACCCCCCTTCTCACGTTTAGATCAACGTGGGATCAGAACGTTGGTTTCCTGCAATCCTGAAGTGATGCATGGCAAATCTCTTTAGTTTTGTACTTATTTTCTTAAGGGAAGAAACTCAATCCGAGGTTTCCAGTTTTCCCAGTTTTTTATTATGCTCCTGGCATCTGACGCTTGGTGGCGGTAATCCAGGAGAGAGGATTGAAAACTGAGTTTTTTGAGCCTTAAGCTTTCTCAGCCTTGCTTCCATTCTGCTAGTACCTAGCGTTTAAAAACAACACTTAGCAAAAGGCCCAGTTAAACTTAAGACACTTTGTAGAAGTCGTTCAGTGTGGAGTTCCACTTTATGATTCCTGTTGGTAGTATAATAGTGTAATACTGTGCCCAAGTTATATGATATGTGTGGTCTCTCTGCCCAGGTATAAAACGCCACACCCCAGCACACCCCAGGGTTTGGTTACCTGTTGAGTAAAGGTAAAAAGATTGTCCAGAATTTAAGTAGAAATAGCCCGTTGATTCATTCAGTAAATATTGAGCATCTTGGGTGCCAGGTAATGTAAAAGGTCCCTACTAACTGGAGTCTCAATTTTATAATAGAGTGGTAGATTCTATAAATTGGAGAATTCACTTCTGTTGCCAAAATTTACCTGGCAGAGGAATGAGGGTCATAATCCATGACATTTTTAATTACTAATGAGGGACATAGGAGGTGATTTATTTGCAAACATTTTTTCAAAGGATGCTTATCTTGAGGCTCCTTTAGTGCGGTTAAAATAGGGGGTGAGTTTTGTTTCTTTCTGGTTTTGTTTTTAAAAAATTTCTTGAAAATAAGACTACTGTGTAAAATAAGATGTTAATGTGATTTGTGCCACTAATATTTTTAATTTTATAGGAAAGCTGTTTGTACAAGTGTGAGATAGGCCAAAATATTCCAAGACTTTTTTTGTTTAAAATGTGGAGGACATTTTGTGTAAATGGATACTAAAGTCTTTGTGTAGTATACTGTTAAAATGTGAAATAGATGAACCTCTTGTCACTCTCAGGCTGCTAAGCAAAAGGTCAGCAGTTCGAATCTACCAACCGCTCTTTGGAAACCCTATGGGGCGGTTCTACTCTGTTCTACAGGGTCACTATGAGTCGGAATTGACTCAGTGGCACACAACAACAACAGTCTTCCCTGAAATCAAAACAAGTGTCTTTTGTTTTTTGGTGTTTTAGCCATGGGGACATTCAAAGGTGACTTTCCCAGTAGTTTGCCATTTTCTTAGGGATAGAAAATTGCTTGGTGAAGCGGGTTCTCAAGAGATGAAGTACTCAACTTTCCTATGAGGAGTAACTACTTTTTATTTCAGCTAAGAACATAAAGGTTGTTTTTGAGGACTTTACAGAAAGGCCTAAAGCCTTGTAAATCTCTTCTCCCAGCACCTTCCTCCTCAAATACAGTGGTGGGGCAAAGAATGTCTTGGGGATCTCCCTTGTAATTTAAATTTTAAATCTCAACATTTGGTTCTGCTCTTAATTTTTAAACGAACTAATCCCCACAGGTTGAAAATCTACTTAGATCTTTCAGTTTTGGGAGAGAAAAATAGTGAGGAAGACCATGTCGCTTCTCAGTTAAATGCGTTAGTAATTATAAAGGCCTTATAATTATCCCTAACAATGGTAAGCACTATATAAATATGTGATAAATAAAAAATAAATAGTGTTTAAGTGTGTACAGAATTCTTTTTTGTATTCAGAAGAAAAATAATGGGTGGATTATAAAAAAAAATAATGGCAGTGATCTAGGCAATGAGAATGAGTGATTGGAAATTGAAATACAGTCAAAGATTGTGGTGAGTAAGATGGTTCTTAATACCAGTTTGGTGAATGATACTAATTAGTTTATTTTAGTTTCTGGCTTCACTGCCATGGAGCTCCCAGTTTCCATGACTCCTCCTCATGCTCAGTAGATGACCCTTAGGAAACTTCCAAAAGGTCTTGCTCCTTGATACCTCCAAAACTTATTGAATCTTCTTTCATCCTTAATTCTTTCCCTTCTATTTGCCAGGAAGGGATCAACTCTGAAACCATTCTCTCCTCATGTCCCCAGGTACCACTGTCTTCTGTTTCTTTAAGCCCTTTCCTCACCAATAATATCTATTGCTCTTAAATCATAAGCCCCAGCTCACAAGAGGTTTCGTCTTTTCAGCCTAAAGTCTTTCGTATTCACCTTCATCTTAAAAAGAAAAAAAAACTAGACCAAATATTTTTAAAGACTTCCCTTAGCCTACCTTTCCCTCAAATCACTTTTTAATTTTACTCTGCTTTACCTTCAAGTTACAAAATAGGGGTTTGTCTCTCCACCGTGTTGCTTTATTCATCCCAAACCTTGACCACTACAAGCCATATAACCAAAACTACATTTTATAAGTTCCTGTTCTCTAACTTTTATGTCCTTGTGTCTTTTATTGAAGCCAATTGATAATTTTCCAATTCATTTTACTTCATTTCAACATATAATAATATTGTTTAGGGTTCTGTAAATTCATTGAGTCATTCAAAGTAACTATTTAAAGGATTTTTTTTTCTTTTTTGTCTGAAGGGTTGTGTAATTCATACTAAGAATAAAAGAGATAGCTCCTCTAAGTTATAAAAAGTAAATAATAGGAGGAATTTGGGGCTATAGATGAAACAAGATTGGCTATGAGTTGATACTTGCTGGAGCTGGGGATAGGTAAGTGGGGTTCATTATACTAGCCCCTCTACATTTGTGTTTGTCTGAAATGTTCCATAATAAAAAAGGTTTTAAAATTCTCAGAGGAAATATTTAAATTCCACACTTAGATACCATGGGTTAAGACTTAAGATGAGGCCAGAGGTATTATAAGTCGTTTGGTGTAACAACAATGTGATTGTAGGTGGACAGGTGGAATTGCAAATTTAAATTAGTAGCGATTATTTTTACCCAGCTAACAATGAACACCATGTGTAGGCCAGGTCTTAGAGAAAAATATACCAGGTACAGCCTGCCAATCTGTGAGAGACCTAAGGGAGGGAAGGGTTTAAGCGCAGCTCCCCTCCCCCTTCCCTGAGAGGAACATTCTGATTCTGTGGCAGTTGACAGTGGGCAGGAGAGGGCCATTTTTGGCTGACAGGAGGCTAAAGGAAAAGAAGCAGGGTGAGATTTCTGTCTGTATAAGTAAAAGCAAAATTGTCTCCACAGTAAAGAAAAGCCAAGGAATGGGTTGTAAACAACGTTGTGGGGTTTGGGAAGAGGTTTATGTTTTCTCAATCTCTAAATAATTTTGAGAAAACCAAAAATTATATGCTAGTAGGCCAAGGGGAAAGCAAGATGGGGGAATTATTTAGAAATATTAACTTTCCGTGTATTTTCATTCTGTATATTGGCTTACCATTAATGGTACTTGTGTAGATGGAAAGCATTGTTAATTAAACAAGGTTGGGTGGGATGGGGTTTTGATCTGCTTATAGGATTAATTGTACTTGAGAGATGTCTATAGAAAAGGAAAGTGGGGATAAACCAGAAGAGACAGAAATAATGCTCAGGATTTTTCTAGACCTCAGCTCTGAAACAGTGTCTGGAAGGTGCCAAGTGAAATATCTTGACAAATTAGAATGTGGTAAAGTCCCTTGTCGCCTCTGAGACTGTGTTGTCCATTTTTAATAGGCATACACCCTATTCAGTTGGACTAAATGTTGCTTGAGTTTTATTAATTTTTATTTGTTTGTTGTGTCTGATTTTCAGTTCTTTCTCTATCCTGGTTGTTGACTTTTGAGTTCATGATCGTTTTCGTCTATGTCCACATGGTTTCCTTTTCCTTCTTTTCCCTACAGTTGGCAATGGCATCCACAGGTTTTTGCCAGAAAAAACTGGTTCAGTCTGCAGTAATGATAAAATAGCAACGTTTATCTTGCTTCTGGGAACTCTTACTTTTGTCCCTAATGAGATTAGAGAATTAGAGTTTGGGAAGAAAAAAAAATCTTAAGAATTCATCTGGCTCTGTGATTCTAAAAAACTCAGTTCAAGCAAATAGCAAGGCTGTTTTCCTAGCACGCATGTGGTACTGTGGTATTTGTATAGGATTATAAGTCAGCCTTCTGTGGGGCAGGGTCACAGTGCATGTTTTGATTCCCCATGGGGCAGACACAATTGGATAATAACTAGAGTTGGCTCCCATTTTTTGGATGATACGTTAGCAGTTGCCTGTTTTCCATATTAGTTACTCTGTCATTTTCACTATCAAAAAATCAGGAGGAGGTAAAGGTTTTTTTTTTTTTTTTTTTTTTTAAAAAGCCTCCATATGTATTCAGTTAGTAATATGAGAAAAGAGAATAGAAGAAGATCGTTTTAATGGCTAGGAGAGAGTCTTTTGGCCTGTCATGAGTTTCAGGTAGAAATTCTAACAGGATTCTCTTTTTATGTCACAACACAATACTAGCCAAATGTAGTTGTTCTTTGGGTCGCAAGACTTTTTGCCATATGTAGGCACCATCAAGGAGTCCCTGGATTGTGCAGACTATTAATGCACTTGGCTGCTAACTGAAAGGTTGGAAGTTCGAGTTCACCCAGAGGCACCTCTGAAGAAGGGCCTGGTGATCTACTTCCAGAAAATCAGCCACTGAAAACTCTATGAAGCACAGTTTTACTCTGACACACTTAGGGTCGCCGTGAGTCCAAGTCCACTTCAGGGCAACTGGTTAGGCACCATAAAAACAAATACACTAGCGAGTAATTCATAATTCACCTAAAAAGTATGATATAATTAAGTTTAACAGATTGAGAGAGTTGTGTCATTTTAGTTTCTTGGGGTATTGAGCATATGCTATTCACAGCAATGTTTTAGCCCATTTTGTGATGGGTACGTTAGTTATTCAGAGTGGCTTTTCATTAGCTAAGAAGTGGATTGTTATAACTCCTGTTATAGGGAATATTTTATCAAGGGAGTTGTATAATAAATAATGTATCAAAAAGGGATATTATGAATCAAGCTGGAAATCATTGCAGACTTGCAGCCCTACTTGGCAATCACCACAGGGTAGTACCATGAAGCAGCACTAAAATTCAAGACAAATATGCACAAAATATGTAGTTAAAAATGTCCTCCGATGAGGCCAAAGGTTTGAAGTTGTCGAATGACCTATTAACTTGTTTTCTCAGTCATGCAGCACCTTGGAAAGACATAA
Organism: Dugong dugon; assembly: GCA_030035585.1. Lineage (NCBI taxonomy): Eukaryota > Metazoa > Chordata > Mammalia > Sirenia > Dugongidae > Dugong > Dugong dugon. The sequence goes on along the minus strand of CM057475.1, from coordinate 32,569,222 downwards.
CATTAATGTTTATTTTAGGGGATTATAACAAGGAGGAATGGAAATGTTGTGGGGAGGCAAACAATTACTTTGTAGAGAAAAATACTGCTGCGGTTGAAAATAGAATTCAAGGAACATGCTAATTAGAAATTTTGGATAAAAACTAAATTATTAAATAAGCCAGAAGACCAAGATAAAAGGAACTAAGTATGAGATTGGGTGTTCCCTTCCATTAGAGTTTTACAAGATTGAGCTACAGTTTTATTTAAGGCAGCAGTAGGTATTTTGATTGATCAAATTAGTGAAGTAAGAAATTTGACTCAGTGGTGCAAATAAGCCATAGAGTTAATTATTCGTTATGTATATGGTTATGTTTGGCCTGGAATGTGTTTTTGTACTTAACTCTCTAGGGCTTTATTTGATAGTCTGGGAACTTATTTCAAACACTGTGAAGATCTGACTCAGGAAGTACTGGGAAGCAGTCCAGTGTGTTTATCCTGACCCCTGTTCAACTTCTTCCTGCAGCCCACTCCATGCTGGGAATAGACAACTCTCCTCTGAGGCTGAGGCAAACCAGACTATGCCGAGCTTTCTTCTCTCCATCATTCCTTGGAGCTGGGGTAGTTGTTCAGTGTTTGGGTTTCTAAGGACTCCTTAAAAAGCTACGCAAAAACACTAACTAGATGGCCTGTTACTCAAGCAAGTAATTAAACAGAATAATGACATTAAATTTATAATGACGCTTATAGGGAATTCAGATAATCACCCACTGGTGGATAATAGGCATTTAGAACTTATTAAAGGAGAATTTTGACTGTAATTAGTCATATTTTCTACAAAATATGAAATTAGTACATTCTGATTTTTGTCTTAATAATGAGAAAGCACTTTGAAATTTTAAAAACAAAACAAAACTCTTGAATGACTTTGAAACCCAGAATCCTGCTAGATATATTTCTTTGAATGTGGAAATTAAGGGTTTTGTTTTATTCTTTTTAGTTTTTTGTTCCAGTACCAATTCTGTTTGTGGTTATGCTTTATGTAGTATGGCAGTTGACTTTCGGTAATTAAATCATTTTAAAATCACTTAGAGACCTTACTATTTAAATGAACTCTGATGAGTCATTTTGTTAACATAATCACCTCCTGATTTTTTTTGTCTTGTTTGTAATCTGAATTTTTATGTTTCAGGTTGTTTTTAAAGTAGTGAGTACCATCAGGGTCACATGTTATTTTAAATCTGTTTATGAACATTTGTGAAAGATTATTAAGCCTTGTTTTTCCTCTTCATCTGTGGAATAAATTTTAAGTTTCACTCTTCTATCTTAATTTAGCTGCCATCACTCAAAAAATACACAGCTGCCTTAGTAAGGGCTGGGGAAAGTCTTAACAAAGGACTTTTACACTGGTGTGTTCTGGTCACTTTGTTAATCTTTGACTATTGGAAAACCTTTGATTATTGGGACACTTAATACGCCAAAACTGAGATTTCCTGAATATTCATGTTAGATTGTTAGTGTGTATTTTGGTTTTGATAATTATTCCTGTTTTTCTTCCCTGCTATAGTTGAGTGGATCGCAGCCGTTACCATTGCTGCTGGGACAGCTGCAATTGGTTATCTAGCTTATAAGAGATTTTATGTTAAAGATCATCGCCACAAAGCTATGGTAAACCTTCACATCCAGAAAGACAACCCCAAGGTAGTACATGCTTTTGACATGGAGGATTTGGGAGATAAAGCTGTGTACTGCCGTTGCTGGAGATCCAAAAAGGTGAGGAAAACCAGTCCTTTACATCAGTGCCATTTTTACTGTAACACTTCTTTTTAAACTAGTCTATCAAACTTTTATCGGATACCCCCCTTTTCTTAATGGGACTTAATCTGTTCTGTTTTCTGTGTACTCTTCAAGAATATATTTACTAAAATGTATGATCCCTATGCAGTGAAATTAGAGCGTACTCTCCTTGAGTTCAGGTGAATTTAACTGTATTCTTTTCTTTTTTTAATTATACTTCAGGTGAAGGTTTACAGAACAAATAGTTTCTCATTAAACAGTAGTACACATATTGTTTTATGACATTAGTTAACAACCCCCCGACTTGTCAACCCTCTCCCTTCTCGACCTTTTTTTTTTTTGGTGAACATATACATAGCCAAAGATACACCGTTTCAAAAATTTCTACATGCACAGTTCAGTGACATCAACTACGCTCTTCCAACTGTGCTGCTATTCTCACTTTATATGAAGATTTACAGAGCAAAACAGTTTCTCATTAAACAGTACACATGTTGCCCTATGACAGTGGTTAACAACCTCACAGCACATCAACACTGTCCTTACTCAACCTTGGGTTCCCTATCACCAGCTTTCCTGTCCCCTTCTGCCTTCTAGCCCTTGTCCCTGGACTGTTGTGCCTCATTAGTTCCGTTTTGTTTTATGGGGCTGTCCACTCCCCGGCTGAATGGTGAACCTTGGAAGTGACTTTACCACTGAGCTAAAAGGGTGTCTGGGGGCCATACTATCGGGGTTTCTCCAGTCTCCTTTAGGCCAGTAAATCTGGTCTTTTTTGTGTGTGTTAGAATTTTGTTCTACATCCTTCTCCAGCTCTGTCCAGAACCTTCTGTTGTGATCCTGGTCAGAGCAGTCAGTGGTGGTAGCCGGGCACCATCTAGCTGTACTAGACTCAGTCTGGTGGAGGCCTTGGTAGCTGTGGACAATTAGTCCTTCGGACGGATCTTTTCCTTGTATCCTGTTGTCTTCATTCTCCCTTGCTCCCGAAGGGGTGAGACCAGTGGAGTATCTTAGATGGCTGCTCACAGGCTTTTAAGACCCCAGACACTACTCATCAAGGTAGAATGTAGAACGTTGTCTTTATAAACTGTGTTATGCCAGTTGAGCTAGATGTTCTCCGAAACCGTGGTCCCCACAGTCCTCTGCCCAGCAATTCAGTCCCTCAGGGAGTTTGGATGTGTCTATGAGGCTTCCATGACCTTTCCTTGTACAAGTTGTGCTGGTTTCCCCAGTATTGTGTACTGTCTCACCCTTCACCAAAGATACCACTTATCAATTGCCTGTTTAGTGTTTCCCCCCCACCCCTCCCATCCCTGGTAACCAACAAAGATTGTTACTTATTGTGTGTGACCTTTTTCATGGGTTTTTACTAACCGTATTCTTGGTCAAAGAAGAGAGAAAAATCCCTTTATTTACTCTTAGGATTTTCTCCCCAAATGGATCTTGGCTTCCACTGTCCCAGGAAAGGGAATCTACGGCCCATATACATAAAGAAAAGAAGTAAATTCTCTTTTTGAGCTTTCAAGGTCCTAGGTTCTAGGACAAGTCTTAGAAATTTCAAGAGAAACTTAAAAAAAGAAATTACCCTTGAAAATTTCTTATCTGATAAATACATTGACCCTGTATCCTAAACCTTTAAGTTGTAGCTCCTATAGTTAAGTATCTAAGAATACAGAATGAAAAAAATGTAACTTTGTAAGAATTGCATTTCATGAAGTTCCCTTAGGAGGCTTTATCTGTGATAGCTGCAACTTTTAAACAACAGTGACAGCCAGTGATCTAAAAATGGTAAAATGCTCTCTTAGGCCCATCTTTAAAGACGTCTTACACCAAATGACTTCAGAATTTCTGGTGTTTTATGAGAAATAGGTTGAAAATACTGCGTGCACTGCCACTGTTAGCATTCAGATAAAATGGATTTCACTAAAGATAACACTAAAAGGCCCAAGAAAATAGTAAAAATGATGTATCTTTCTGAAAGCATATCATGTTGAAGACCTCCTCCCACAGTGGAGAGCCATTATCTTACAAATATGGATGAAGCCACAAACTAAATACTGGAAAGTGTTTTCTCCTATGCCCCTTCCTCTGGTAAGATTAATATTGTACAGTCTAGTGGTATAGTGCTTACATTATGTCTTGCATCCGAAACTGCGTGATGAAAATACGGAACCAAGAACTAATAGGCCCATTACAACAATTTATACCTTAAGAACACTGTTCATTTGGAATGTGGGATTGTTAATAAGTACTAATGGAGTTACTAGAAAATAATGTCTTAGTAATATTCTGTAGGCTAGACTGATTTGCTTTTAAAAAGGTGTGCCTATAGTAGATTCCAGTCTCTTGTTGCTTTACAAAACATAGAAAGGAATGCCTCAGTGAACTTCTCCATTGATGTTGTAATAGTTAAAAAGTCCATAGTCTTGACTTTATTTAGTGTCTACTATATGTAACAGCATGAAAAAAGTTAAGTAGTGAAACAGGAGGTGTTATAGATGTGCATAGTAGTTGTAGTTCTCACAAGTGCTTTAAATAAAAAGATAAAAGGAAGAGCTTAAACACTATGGGCTAGAATTTTCTGGGAAGGCATAGTGATATACATGGGAGTTAAATTGCCTCTGGAAAGATCAGTGGTGTTTGAATAGAATAGCGAGTATTGGGGACTCTTTCTCAAAATCTGCTAGAAGGGACTTAGGTATGACCAAATGTGTGATTCGTAAAGAATCTAGTCTGGTCCCTGCACCCCTACCCCACTCCCAAAGTCCAAATTGAGGAAGGCTTTCAGTATGGATTGCACATCAACATAAACAAAAATCCTCACACCTGGACCCATAAGCAGCATCATGATAAATGGAGAAAATATTGAAGTTGTCAAGGATTTCATTTTAGTTGAAGCAGCAGTCAAGAAATCAGACGACACATTGCGTTGGTCCAGTCTGCTGCAAAAGACTTCTTTAAAGTGTTAAAAAGCAAAGTTGCCACTTTGAGGACTAACATGCACTTGACCCAAGCTGCGGTGCTTTCAATTGCCTCGTATATATGTGAAAGCTGGACAATGAATAAGGAAGACCAAAGAGGAATTGATGCCTTTGAATTAATGGTGTTGGTGAAGAATATTGAATATAACATGGACTGCCAGAAGAACAAACAAATCTGTCTTGGAAGAAGTACAGCCAGAATGCTCCTCAGAAGGAAGGATGGCAAGACTTCGTCTCATGTACTTTGGACATGTTATCAGGGGGGCCAGTCCTTGGAGAAGGACATCGTGCTTGGTAAAGTAGAGGGTCAAAGAAAAGAGGAAGACCCCCAATGAGATGGATTGACACAGTGGCTGCAACAGTGAGTTCAAACATAATGATGATTGTGAGCGTGGTGCAGGACTTGGCAGTGTTTCATTCTGTTGTACATAGGGTCGCTGTGAGTTGGAACCGACTCTACAGCACCTAACACCACCACAACTTGAGTGCCAGCGTGAGGAATTTGTGCCTCCAGACGTGAGGCAGCTCTTTGGCAGGGGTCTCAGGCGTAAACTTATGATAGTTATAGTGGTATACTTATACCAGGGTGCTGGCTATAGGAGAAAAATGAACAGATACAGGAAACATTTTGAGGGAGAGATTAATTGAATATGATGTGGAACACGGGAGAGAGGCTAAAGCTCATCGAAGAGTCTAAGCATGTAGGATTAGAAGAGGGATAGTGCCATTAACAGAAATAAGGAATTCAGGGTAGAGAGCTGATTTTTCAGGAGAGTGATAAGGAATTCAGTTTCAAAGAGTGAATTTGAGGTGACAGTTAATGGAAATGTACAGCAGACTATCTGATACGTGGGACTAAAGTTGAGACATCAGGGTTGCAGATAGAGATCAGCAAAACTGATGACTCAAGTCTAGGAATGCAGGAGATCCTTGGTACAGATAAAAATTGAGAACAAATGAAATCTTGGAGAGTTTTCTGCATTTTGGAAAGAGGAACAAGAGCCAATAAAGGAGACAGAATGAGCTTAAAGGGTTAGAAGAAAACCAAGAATATCATGGCTTCACAGTGGAAAAAGAAAAAAGTTGAAAGACTCCGTAGTGAACATCGCCTGGGCAAAGACAACCAGGTGAAGAAACTATTATAGTAAGGCTGTTGGATTAAGCAATTAAGAGGCAGTTGACTTTCAGTGGACAATAAAGGGTATCATTTCAACAGAATAGTTAGAATAGAACCTGTGTCCAAGTGGGTTAAAGTGCGAATAACTAATAAAGAAATTTTAGGACTCTGAGTATATGTGAAAATTTCAGTAAATGTGAGGGTAAAGAGGAAAAAAATAAAGTAACTGCTTGAGTGAACTCTAAAGCTTGGCTGAAATCAAATAAAGGGTATTTGCTTTGGTTGGGTTTTTCTGGAGGTAAAGAGTCCAATAAAGCAAATACGGATTTTCGTGGCTTAAGAGCTTAGGCATTGCAGAAAGAATCACAAATGGACACAAGCTAGTGGTTTAAATGTTTATTAGACCTTATAATTCAACAAAACATTATAGGACTATTCTTTCTTTGTACAGTTTGTGTTTAGAGTTTCCAGATGGTTAGACTAAGGATTGCCAGTTCTCATAGGCTAACTTTAAGAGAAGGAGTGCCAGACCCCAGTCCATTTTATTTTTTATTTTCTTAGTGTCTTTTTTTTTTTTTTTTTTTTGGCATATGTTTTATACCATTTAGTGATCCTCTTTGCATCTAGGATTTATCACTTCTAAATTTTCATGGAAAACTTCCTGTTTGAATCAATTTAGAGTTCACTTTAAGGAGTCCCTGGGTGGCATAAACTATTAAGTGCTGAACTACTAGCCAAAAGGCTGGCAGTTAAAACTCACTTTGAAGACAGGCCTGGCGATCTGCTTTCGAAAAATGACAGCGTTGAAAACCCTGTGGTGCAGCTCTACTCTGCACACTTGGGGTCACCATGAGTCGGAGTCAACTCCATAGCAACTAACAACAACAACAATTACAACAACACAGATGCCAGAGTTCTCTTTGATTATTATTCAAGTTAATGGATGTTATTTTTCAGACACCTTTGGAAGCTCCCTACATTCCTGAGGTTCCTAAGACGCCAAGTCTCACGCTTACATGCCTGTTCATAGGGTTGTGTAATTTATGCCTTTGATTAGATGGCTACATTGAGTTTATATTCAATCATTTTTCCCTCAAAGATACCAATGGTGTTTATTATATAATAAAATTTAAACACCTTTTTACCAATTTCAAATACAATGTTTTGTGCGATACAAACTTTAATTCTGATTCATGCTAGGGGTGCAGTCACTAGTAACCTGTCGTGTGTGTCTAACACTTTTTGAGGAGGTTTCCCAAACTTAGAGAATCAGAATCTTTTAGTGATGTGCAGAAATTACATTTTTTAACAGACTTCATTCCATCCCTCCTCCCAGGATTGGTATGTCTTCAACTGTTTCAGAGACACTGGCCTATTTTGTAGTATTTCACAAAAATGCTATCCATACATGAAGAGAGAAGGAGAGGAGCCAATAGAAAAGAAAGGAATTAGGGTGACTACAGGGAAAGACAGTGGTGTCTTAAAAGAGAGTGAAAGGAAATGAGATTAAAAGCACAAGTGTGAAAAATCAGCCTTAAAAAGGAAGAGGTAGTCTTACTTTCAAAACAAGATGAGAGAACTTTGATGTGAGAGGAAAGAGTATGTAACATAGTCTTTCTTGCTAGGTTCCCAACCCCACCTATCCATTCCAGGTAGGTTACATCATTTGCGGAGTTGTATGGTGGTCACCTAGGAGGCAGGAGAGAGTTTGACGGGCTACAGAGGAATACAAACCAGGATGTACACAAGAAATAGAGGAAAGGCTTGTCAGTCAGTATCAGTTGAATCGAAATGCAACTGGACATGCTGTGTAAAATCATTTTCTTTCATTTGCAACTTTAGGATTTGTTTTGTTGTTGGCTTTTTCTGGGGGGGGGGGGAGGGGTATGTGTATTATTTATAGAAATTCCCCATCCTCTTAACTGGCTTGGAAGTGGATTGACTTTGTCTGTTTCTTCATAGAAACAGTATTCTGAATGTTGATTACATTCCTTGGCCAATACACATAAAGACGGTTTTGTAAAATCTTAATTTTTCTTTACACATTTTCTTATTGTATCTGTCTTGTGTTTTATTAAAGTAAATACGTTTTAAGAATGGCATAAAATGTCATATTGTTTTCTAAGGTAGTCTCAAAGATCTCATAATTTTGTTTTCCTTCTTGTCTTAGTTATATAGTGCTGCTATAACAGAAATGCTACAAGTGGATGGTTTTAACAGCTTCTTCCTGGTTCCTTGGAGATCTCCATGTGTCTTGGCATCTCTCTTACCTCATCTCTGCTTGCTCACTTGCTTGTTTAATCTCTTTTATATCTTAAAAGAGATTGACTCAAAATACTCCCTACACTAATCCTGCCTCATTAACATAACAAAGACAACCCATTCCCGAATGGGATTTGAACATAGACATAGAGGTTAGGATTTACAATACATATTCTGGGGGGACACAGTTCAATCCGAAACACTTCTCAACCAAAGCAAGCATGCTTCTCATAGCAGTTTATGGTAGTGAGCCAATTTCCTTGAGAAATAAAATCAGATCACTCACTGAAAATACAGAATTTCAGAGAAAGCTGATAAATTTTTTAAAACGTGTTGCTGGTAGACTAGATAGGTCAAGGAGGAGAATTTGTTTATTTTAACCTTGAATCACCCTAAAAGCTGAAACATCGCAATTTTAGATATGGGGCTGTTAAAAAGAAATAAATCTTGTGTTTTTTACGAAAACCCTGATAGTGTTGCTAACTTTCCAGGTGGAGAGCCAGGATCTCTAGTGTTTTTTTCTCCTGAACCTTTATTCCAACCTCTCCTCACCCTTTCTTCCCTAGTTTTAAAGACGTTGGGGATTTGTAGTTTTCTAATTTTGTTAACAAATGTAATAGGGTATTTTCTGGGCATACAGGAAATTCAACTTATTTGATTCACAAACTTTCTACAGGATTTGTTAATAAACACTGGCACCTTAGAACAGATTTTAGAATCAACTATGAGCTAAGATTTTTTTCATCAATTATTTGATCTTTCAGTTTTAAGTATTGATACTACATAAATCGAATCAAAAAAACTTATTCTGTTTTTTGTAATTCCGGTTCTTTGCTTGACAATTTAACAAATTTTAGAATTTTAAATGAAAGAAGGTTACTAAAATTCTCGTTTTCTTCATATTACTGTTTAGTACAAAACGATACTTCCTAGATTATATTTGAAAGTATGTATTCACCACACAATTTCTCTTGCACAGAAGAGTCAAAATAAAACAAGCCACTTCCAGAAAAAACATAAATAGCATTATGTAATTTACCATTTGAATTTTAATGCCAAGTAATTGCCACTCATTCACTTATGCTATATTTAAAAGCATAAATTAATTTTAATATTCCATTGACATGTACAGTGTATTCTTAAGAAATTGCTAATTCCATCTTGAAATTACCCATTTTGGCCCCTGTCTGAAAAAACTTTTTTCATCTTTAACTTGAAATGAGAAACCACTAGTAAATAAATATCATGAGAATACCTCATCTTCACTGAAGTTTGGGAGATGATTTTCACTTAAGTGAATAATTTCTGGAGTTCAGTGATACAGAAGAGTACTGTTAAAAGATATCGGTGTCTCTGAACAAAATTATTTTTAATACCTAGTTTCCACTTTAAAGGCATAAACGTTTTATACACTTTAAAAGTATAAAAGTTTATTAACAAATATCCAGGATCTGCTACTCCTACTTTTTTTTTTTTTTAAATGTTTATTTATTTATTTTTAAGAACTTAAACAGGCTAATGTCAATTTTTAGGCAAAACTAGATTATTATTTTTAAAAATTCTCATTTTAGATATATGGCTTTGGTTTTGAATATTTTATAATGATTTCTTTCTATATTTCTCTATAGATTTCACTCCTTTTTTTGATTCTATATATGGAAGAAAATAATTTGAGATAATGCATTACTTTCTTAATACCTCCAAACGTGAGATTAAAAAGAAAAGTTAAACGTGCCATTTCAGTAATTATTTGAGGCTTTCTCTTTAGAAATATTTCATTTTTAGAAATTCATTTTATAACCTGTGTGGCATAGTCAACAGTGAAATGTTTTGCATGAGCTATTTATAAAAATGGAGTCTTTTGTAATATAAACTTTTATTCTCACTATGAAATCATGTGTTTGTTTATTAAACATATGTCACTTAGAAATGTTATTCTTTGCTGTGGGATACTTCTTAGTTTGGTTTTTATAGCCTCTTTCCTCATCTGAGCCAAGAAAAAACTGAAAGCTTGGGCTCTTGTTTTTGCTGCAAGGATTTTTTTTTTAATATCTGTATACTGTGTACCACATCTTACTGACCTAAAAGATAAAGCAGTGTAAGCTTTACATACATTACATTTACATAGCCTCCACCCCAGGATAGAATTTCTATGTGGAAATATAAGATATGCTGATACCTTGAGTTTTTCTGTCATTTTTAACTAATTTAGTGCCACTCAGCATTCCTTACAGATAGTAAAATTAAAATTGGATTTCTTTAGCATCAACCAAATAATATGTTAATTTTAGGATACAGATTTTTTTTTTTTTTTAGTATTTTATTGTGTTTAAGGTGAAAGTTTACACAGCAAATTAGGTTTCCATTTAACAATTTCTACGTAAATTGTTCAGTGATATTGGTAACGTTTTTCACAATGTGTCATCCTCATTCATTCTGTTCTGGGTGTACCATTTCCAGTACTCTAGTTTCCCTGTACCCCCTATGTTCTCATCTTTGCGTTAGAGTAACTTTTGACCATTTTCTCTCATATAGATGATTTTTTAAAAAGAGCTGATTACTCACGGGTGATATTCCTTATTTTATGAGCTAATCTGTTATTTAGCTAAAAGGTGACTTTAAGGAAAAATTTTGGTTTAAGGTTTAAATTGTATCTCAGGGCAAGTCCTCTCGTCTCAACTGGTGCAGTAAGTCTGGACTTTTTAAGAATTTGAGTTCTGTTCCACATTTTTCTCCAATTCTATAAGGATCCATCTATTGTGGCCCTGATCAGAATGGCCAGTTGTGATAGCCAGGTACCATCTAGTTCTCCTAGTGGTAGGATAGATGAGACCGTGGTTCGGTAGACTGCTTTCTTCTCTGAGTCATTGTTTTCTTTCTTTGTCTTTTGTTCCTGAAGAGTAGAGACTAATAGTTATATCTTGGATAGCCACTCACAAATTAGACCTCAGACTCTCCTCACCATATTGGGATGTAGAACATATACTTTATGAACTATATTATGCCAATTAACTGAGTTGTCCCATGAGACTATGGTCCTAAATCTTCAAACCCAGAAAACCAATCTTGCAGGTGTTTAGTTATATCTAAAAACTGTCTGTACCTCTGTCCCCTATGTGGTTTATTACGTATATGGAGATACATGCATGCACACACGTACCTGTATGTACATATGCCTATAGATAACATCTATCTGTGCACATCAGCTTACCCACATATTCATACCGATACACATATATCCCTAGATACATATTTGTGTAACCACTCGCATAATTTTTGGTGGTTGTTGGTGTTGTTGCAAAATTATATTTGTCATTTTCTTTACCAAAAGCATCCTTTTCTCTTGCGCACTTCTTAGTGATATAATTTGGTCAGTCTGTGTGCATTTAACCCAGGATAGAGACTTCTGATTATCTAAGTTTAGGATTATATACCATCATTGTCTAGTTTTAGATATCTAAAATTATACTCCCTTACCTATGAGTAGTGAGGTGATTGTTACTCAGATAATGCCAAAACTCTTGTTACTTCTACTCTTCTAAGGAGGCTCCTTAGAAACTATGGGGCAGTTCTACTCTGTCCTGTAGGGTCGCTATGCATTGGAATCGACTCAGTGGTAACGGATTTGGTTTGGTTTATATGTAGAATATATTATGATAGAATTATGAATAAAGGTATACCAAATTGGGAAGCAGCAGCTTCTAATATTGAAGCAACGGGGTCTGAGACCTTCATCTGCAAAGTGTGCATAACAGAACGCTATGATAATGGATTTCAAAGTTCAAATTTCCGATGGTCCAGTCAGCTTGGGAAATACTGGGTTAAAATAGTGTTCTTTATAGCACGACCTTTTTAAAAAGAGAGCTAGATGATGTGTTGTTGTTTGTTTATTTGTTTGTTTTAATAGCATGAAACAAAATCACAGCATCTTGCAGGTCTTGTCTTGTTTGGTGCACACTCAGGGAAACTTAGAAATTTAGTTTAGTTCCTTTACCTCCCACTGGACACCAAAATGTCGGTTATATTTAAAATGTGAAATCATGAAAAAGACTGAAAATTTATATTCGTTACATCTCCAGAAGAAAGAAGTCTCCATGAAGGGCAATAAAGGAAGACAATTGACAAATTTTATAAAGATGGAGAAATTAAGAATATGAAAAAAATAAGCCGGATGAAAAGTTTGGCAAAAGATTTACTACAAAGATGATCGATAAAGGAGTAATTTACAAACTTAATGTAAAGGAATGAACTTAGACTCCTACAGATAAATAGGCAATGGATATAGGCAAGTCACTAGAGAAGAAATATAACTAGTACATAAACATGGGAAAAGGTTCAGTATCCATAATCAAATATCACAGTGGAAATGTGGTTGATCTGCATATCATCCACAAGTTGATTTTTTTCTCCTACATAGAATATATTCTTTAAGAAAGTCTATAAGGTGAGCAAGAAAAATCTTTATATTGAGTTTGCACGTTTATATGTGAATTAAGCATCACCCTACTCTGCCAAGCATAATACCAATTTTGCAATTAGACCTTTAACATTCTCTCTTTCTCTCCCTAGTTCCCACTCTGCGATGGGTCTCACACAAAACACAATGAAGAGACTGGAGACAACGTGGGGCCTCTGATCATCAAGAAAAAAGAAACTTGAATGGACAATTTTGATGGCGCAAACCAACTTGTCATGATGTTACCTGGTTATTTAATTAGAATGAATACTGCTTCTGTCTAATTCACATCCTGTGGGTTCTAGATGTGGTATATCACCAACTGCAGCTTTCACATTCGTGGCATTTGCCTTACTTGTTGAAACATCATGGTGCACATTCGTTCAATCCAAAAAAAAAAAAAAAGGAAGAAGTAAAAACCAACGTCATGGCCTGCAGGTTATTTTGGTCTTGTAAGAATCTGTTTCTTTGAATTAAAAATAATGACATTAGAATGTAGATGTATGTTGAAGTTAACGTATTAAATTATCCTTAAAATCATGTATATGCAGACTGTACTTGTAAGTTTCAAAGAAAAATGATCACTTTTTCATATTACTTAGTTAACAGTAAATTAGATGTGGTTAAACTATATTTATTTCTTAATGTTGTGTGTCATCCAGTCAGATCTGACTCACAGTGACCCTGTATGACAGAGTAGAACTGATAGGGTTTCCTAGGCTGTAATCTTTACCGGCCAGATCTTTTTTCTCCATGAATATTTAATAGATCCGTTAAAGATGCCAGTAATGAAGATTTAGATCAAAGTAATGTTAGATTTAAAGTAGTCATAAAGGATGTCTTAAAATGTAATGTTCTGGAATTCTGGCCCAAGGAGCATCAAGCACTTAAACTGGGGACATTGAAGAAATTGGAGGAGGACATAAAGTCAGGTCTCGTGAATGGAAAGTCGTATTTACATGACAGAAATAGTAGTCACAAGGCTAAATTAAAGATATGGGAAGTTTTTTGTTTTTTGACCCACTGTCTAATCAGGCACATGGCTTTTGGAGAGAAAAATAAGAATTGCATCCTCTCTTAAGTTGTGTGATCTTTTTCTTAAAAACAATGATTTGAAGACAAGTGTTTGTTTATGTAATGTTCTCCTTCAGAGACTTAGACCAGAAACATTACATTCATAAAGTGATTGAGAAAAAAGAAAATATGAAAGCTGAAAGTAATTAGGAGCAATAAAAAAATTAAGAAGGGCTTAGTGAATATTTTTAAAGAGAGATTAGGTTTTGGATTTTATAGGTTAGAAGGAAAACAATCATAGCAAAGTCCATATATAGTGTATTTCAGGTAAAACGACTTGCAGTTGAAGAAAGTATTCAAAATAGGTAAAACCCAACCAGTTGATGTCTATTCTATTCCAATCACGGCAACCCCATGTGTGTCAGAATAGAAATGTGTTCCATAGGGTTTTCAATGGCTGATTTTTTGGAAAGTAGATCACCAGGCCTTTCTTCCAAGGTGCCTTTGGGTGGACTTGAACCTCCAACCTTTAGGTTACAGCAGAGCATGTTAACTTTTGCACACCCAGGGATTCCTTAAATAGGTAAACGTTCCCATTATTTCTTTTAGTATAATTGAATTCTCAGTAGTAGTCAGTCTCAAGTTTCCACTTGCTAAAATCCAGTTACCTTGGAACTCGCAAGAATCAATGAAACTAGACATCAACATTCATGTTATATATAATCATTGATTTAAAATATACAGTTTGGTGTGTTACAGTTTTATTTGTATAGATAAAGTTAATGCCAGAATTGTGTACGGTAGCTTTAAGTAGCCTTTGTGATTTATATTTGGACATGTCTTTAAGGCATGCCTTCAGCACGATATCTGAAATCCTTCAAATCCTAATTCCATTTGATTCTTGGGATGAATTTCCCCTCCCCCGCTTTTTAAAAAAAAAAAAATTGTGTTTTTGGTGTAAGTTTACACAGGAAATTAGGTTATCATTTAACAATTTCTATACATACTGTTCATTGACATTAGTTACATTTTTCACAATATATCAGCATTCTCATTATTTCAATTTTGGTTGTTACCCCCCCCCCTTTTTTTTTAAATAAGTATGAATGAGTCAGCAAAAGAGCATCATACTTTTAAAGGTTAATTGTTTTTTGTTTTTTGTTTTTAAATCCATAAACAAATGCTCAAATTTCTGGGGCATTTTAACTTGGCCAACTAAACTGAATTCTTAATTTTAAAATTTAAATTTGTTAGTCATTTTTATAGTTACCAAAAAAAAAAACTAGTACCAATTCTCAATACTCTCTAAGGTATAGGATTGTGTGTGTGTGTATGTGTGTGTATGGTGAGATTAGAAATCATCTTACTGTGAAATGCACATCTACTTATAGCATTTTAATAATCCACAATAATTAGGTAAATGTATTTTCAGGGTCATGTTCAAATTTTGTTACATGCTTTTGAACTAGAATTTCTTCAGGATAATAAAACCCTTCCATATCACTTAGTTAACCTGAAAAAGTAAAATGAATGTAATTAAGTTCATATGAAATTTTTCACACAAAGATCATTGTGTGCAATTACTGTTCTAATTAATTACCCTGAAACTTCTAATTGCTTCTTCATTTGATTTCAATACTTATAAGATAGGTTGCCGAATTGGTTATTTTCTGTCTGATAAACGTGCCCCCACCACCACCATCTTTCTCATTTGTGTTCCAGTGATTTCAGAAGTAAGATTTTGTGTTGGATTGAGAAGTTACTAATGTGAAGAAACTTGTTTTGCAGTGATTAAGGTGACAGTCATTTGTTCATGCAAAAGACATTAAGCATTTTCTATGGACCATGTAATTTTGAGAAGAAATATTTTGGGGAATTAGTGGCTCACAGTTTATATAATTTACGGTATCGGTTTTACAATTATGGTAATTTATGATTGGGGTTAATTTCCTTAATAAATTATAACAATCATAGTCATATATACTAAGAATTTCTGCTACAAAGTAGATGGAACTATTTGATTTTATATTAGTTGTGGAGGTTTTGGGTTTTGTTTTACAGTAAAATTTGTCAAAGGTTAGTGATCAGTAGCATGTTTAGTGCTTGGGTATCTGTAAGGGTGTGGTGCTCCACGTATTAGTTTTTTAGGGCTGCCATAACAAAGTACCACAAACTGGGTGTCTTATAAGAACAGAAACTTGTTTCACAGTTCTGGAGGCTAGTAGTCCCAGATTCAGAGTTTGGCAGGGCCGTGTTTTCTTAGAAGGTTCTGCGGGAAGATCCTTTCTTGTCTCTGGCTCGCGGCTGCAGCCTAACTCTTGTCATACAGTCATCTTCCCTGTGCCTCTCTCCTCTTTTATAAGGACATCACTCGAGTTGGATTAGGACCCAGCCTACTCCAGTATGACCTCGTGTTAACTGATAACATCTTCAAAGACCTTATTCCCAAACAAGGTCACATTTACAGGGACAGGGTTAGAATGTCAACATACCTTTTTTTGGGGGGTGAGGGGTGGTGTTCAAGCTATAACACTTTACAAGGTGTCAGAAGCTGTGCTCTCTCTTCCTTGTTCTAACACTGACATCAGGCAAAGCCATTCACAGCCTTTTAAACTGAAGTGATTGGACTACATAGAATTTGAGGCAGTTGTTCCCAGATTCCAGGCTGAGACTAAATTTTCAGCAATCTATAGAGGGAAAAAAAGACAAAAGGTTATCAACTTGTATTTATTTTTCATAAGATTATTCCAACTTTTGTGGTATTAACATCCTTTCTTTTATGAAGTGTTATTGATAGTAGATAATAAAAAACAAAACAAAACCCATTGTCATCAGTCGATGCCGACTCATAGCGACATTATAGGACAGAGTAGAACTGCCTCATAGCATTTCTAGGGAGCAGCTGGTGGATTCGAACTGCCAACCTTTTGGTTAGTCGGTGAGCTCTTAACCACTGCGCCACCAGGGCTCCTACTTTAAATATCCTTACATGGCAAAATAAAAAATTGGCAGCCCTATCTTGGTGCCCCCTTTTTTTTAAACTGCTCCATGAAATCTGAAGTCTGGGAACCACTAAACCAAGGTCCTTTCTAAAGTTCTGGGGCTTATCAAGGTATTAAAATAACATTTTCATTGGTTTGGGTATTTAGTTTGTAAATTTGAAATTTTTTATATATGATTATTCATTCAGAGTTCCTGGAAAGCTATTAATCTATTTTAAAAAATGTTTTTTTACTGCTATTTACCGTCATGGACCCAAATTAAGGGTAATGCCAATCTACCCCAATCTATAGCTTTAATTGATTAAATAAAGATGCACAGCACAGAGATTTGCAAAGAACGAATGTTAACTGAGCAGCTGCCTTTATTGATAAAAGTCCATATTTTTTATGGACTTAAGTTCACTTAAGAAGTGTTTCATAAACATTTTGTTGTTTTGTGCCGTGGAGCTGATTCCAACTCACAGTGATCCTACAGGACAGAGTAGAACTGCCCCTTAGCATTTCCAAGGCTGTAAATCTTCTGGGGAGCAGATTGCCACATCTTTTCTCCCTCAGAGCTGCTGGTAGGTTTGAACCTCCGTCTTTTTGGTTAGCAGCTGAGCACTTAATCATTGTGCCACAAGGGCTCCTTTTCATAAACATAGAAATTGTGTATATTAACTGTTTCGGGTTGCCGGGAATCATGCCAAAGGGGAAAGACTTGGAATAAGGTTTTAATCAGTTAATCAATGAGGAGATGTAAATAAGATAATAAAAAAGGGGTATCCATATAGTGTTACCCTTTGGATCTCTGAACAACAAAAAGGCAATTCAGCCTCAAACATGGAACAGGAGAATGCCAAGCTTAAAATGTCAGACAGGCAACATGTGAACTAGATGTTCTTTACTTTCAGTAATACCTGTATCTCTAGTCATTTGCTAATTCTTCCAACCTAGCTCTTTTAAAAATTCAGCTGAGGTCAATCTCTGTCAAGTGCTGGTTCTTCAAGTGCTATTTTAAAAGTTGTTTTCATTTGTTAATATACAGAGCTATAGAGATTTCCAGCTTTATTCTACATTTAAAATAATTTTGAACATTGTTCACATGCTACCTGCTAATAGTTATTGCCGTCCAGTCAGTTCCGACTCAGGGTGACCCAATGCGTGGAGAAGAGAACTGCTCCATAGGGTTTTCAAGGCTGTGACCTTTTGGAGGCAGATCACCAGGCTGTCTTCCAGGGGGCCTCTGGGTGAGTTCAAACTGCCATCCTTTTGGCTAGTAGTTGCACATTGTACCATTTGTGCCAACCAGGGAATCCAGCTGCTACTTACTGAAGGATAAATTATTTTTCTGCTAATAATACTGCCTACAGACATTTTTATTATTGAATTGGGCAATGATTTCCCTAAACATGAGAGATGATGCGTCTTATGGCTCTATCACCCTTTAACTTAACGAGATCGTTAAATATATTTATTTAAATTTTTATTTATTTAAAAATCTCCCAGCTATGAAAGGTAGCATTCCATATGTGTACTCCCTTCTCTACACAGTAATCCTTTTTCTTTATCGTAAACTTTTTTAACACAGGTTCCTTCTCATTCTAGACAATGACACTGTGTGCTCACCTTAAAATTCCTCAGCCTTCATCATTCCAATTTGCAGTCTGCCTGGTAGGTGTCACGTGAACCTTTTCTGTATCTCTTCACCTCCTCATCCTTCCAGTGAGCATTTTGATCATCCACTTCTCTCCTAATACTACTTCTCTTAGAATCCGCAGCAAAGCTGGTTGTAGTACAGAAGCTAAAAAACATTGGCCCTCCATTGCTGCTTACTGCTTCCACTCTGACCTTGGACGCCACCTAGTGGAAAGTCTCTGATGAGGACATGATTAAACCACAAATTACATTTCTTTATTTAACAGTGTCCTCAACTGTGTGCACCTAACTCCCTGGTCTTGAAGTACCTTTTTAACCCAGAAAGTTTGGTCATTTGAAGCAGAGTTTACAGTTTTGTGACTTTTCTTATGCTTTTGCATAGGTATTTTGTATTTGACAAGTCATAGGTAATGATCCAGGGCTCATGTTTTTTTTAACAGCTGAGAAAGAGAGTAGCATCTCAAATTCCGATCACTGCAGTATCCCTAGTACCCAGAAGAGTTATAAGTACCAAACCAAACCAAAACCCGTTGCAGTCAAGTCTATTCTGACTCATAGCGACGCTATAGGACAGAATAGAACTGCCCCATAGGATTTCCAAGGCTGTAATCTTTATGGGAGCAGACTGCCACATCTTTCTCCCGCAGAGCAGCTGGTGGGTTTAAACCGCTGATCTTTGGGTTCATAGCTGAGGGCTTAACCACTGCACCACCAGGCCTCCTCAAGTATACAGCAGGTGCTCAAAAAATATTTAATGAAAAAGTGCATGTAATTTTAAAAGAATAAAAACATAGTGGCCAAAAGACAATTTTTGTCTTGTTCTGCCCCCCAACACTAATACTTTTTTTCAAATTTGTTCCTCCACTAGTTCCAGTATTCTAGACTTTTGAACATGCCTATTAGGAAAATTTGCTGAACAGCTATCTTATCAAAAAAAATATGTATATATAGCTCTAATTTAGTCTGCCTAATCAATCCTTCTGCAGCTAAATTTGTAAATTGTAGTATAAAAATCAGCCAACAAACAAAAACTACTTCTAGTCCGACCAGATTGTTTTAAATCAGTATGTGTGTGGTGTGTCGTAACTGGGGAGAAGTGTTGCATTTGGGATATTTCAACTCTGAGGAGCACTGATCTAGGAGAAGAGAAAGAAGTGCTATGAAAAAGACTCCTTGATTACAGCTGGCAAAGATTTTCTGGGAAAGATTGGGTCCACCTGGGTAATCCAGGATAATCTCTCAAGGTCCTTAACCTTTGTCAGCCGAGAAGACCTGTAAATTGCATTTATTACTTCCTTGGGAGCAATGTGGACTGATAGAAAGAACAATCATGGGCTTCTAAATTAGACTTAAATCCCTGCTCTGCTACCAAATAGTTGAGACCTTGAAGAAATTATTCTCTCTAGACCTCTTTTTTTTTTTTAAACCATATAAAATGGGGATTGTACCTACTCTGAGAGTTAGACACAGGCCTTTGAACTGGTTTGTTTTGGTTTGACACCCTGCTAAGAATTAACGCTTCCACCTGAAATACACTGAATCTGACTCTACACTTTAATAAGACCCCCAGGTGATTCTTATGTGTAAATAAGAATCACCTAGGGATCTTTTGTTAAACTGTAGATTCTCATTCAGTATATCTGGGGTGGAAAGGCAAATTCGCAGCAGGGGGTAGAACCGGAACAAATAGTTCCAAGCCCTGGTTAGAGATGCGTAAGGGAAGTTTAAAATTAAGGTGCCTGGTGAAATCTGAAATAATTGGTTTGAGGTCTAGGACCGACTTCCCTTTAGCAACAGTTAAGCTTTATATAATTTTAATCATGCAGCCAAGGAAATGTTTTTCTGTGATTAAGCCAAAAGAAATGTCAGCAGAATGCTCCCGGGTTATCAAATCCTTTGTGTAAGATGTCCTCAGAAAATGATTTTGCCTTAAGCCAGTTATTTTAACAACCTGCTCTCAGAAAATCTATTCTGTAATCATCTAGGCTCTAACCCACTCTCCCTTAACCAGATGGCAGACCTTTACATTTCAAAGAACTGCAAGCTGAAGTTGATCTGGTCTACAGTCAATCATTAGTCCTATCTTAACAAGCCCCATTACAGGAAGTCCCGCCTTGCAATAATCTAATGTTGTAACTACCAGTCAAGTGATGATCTAAATTTGTAACTGCCAATCAAGTAGTGTACTTCAAGTTCTTGTTCTCTCCCTGTAAGAATGTTCCTGCACCTCCACCATTTTGAAGTGCTGGCTTTCAATCTGCAGAATTCAGTCTCTTCCTGGCTCAAGGTGTCTCTTTACTTTTAATAGATCTCTCTTATTTTTACCTTATGCAGAATGTGGGTTGTTACTCTATGACAGATACAATGACTTTAAGCATATATCGTGATATTTGGTCCATAATAGGAACTAGCTTGGCTTTATTACCCTAAAATCATGTCCCCTGCTAAAAGTGTTACAGAAAGGAATTCAGAGTTATGCCCTGTGTGAATAATACAGCAAAATGATTGAATATTGGCAAATTTATTTTGTTTGCATTCCCAAGACAGTTTTTTAACTGATTTTTTCTGCACGTAAGAAAAAACCCAGAATTTAAAATTAGAGGGCTCTTCTACAATAATTTCTGCAAATAATTATTTGAGTACCTACTGTTTGCCAGGCTTAGAGTAACAAGACTGTAATAGTCCCTGCCCTAGCAGAGTTTATAAATTCCCTCCTATCCCAAGTAGGGGGAAGGTTAGTGTTGCAAATAATCAAACCGTTATCAATGTGGTTAGAAGTATGAAGTAGAGGAGAAAAAGAAGTTACAGGAGCACAAGGGGCACAAACCCAGAGCCAAAGATCAGGGTAATGAGAACTGAAGAATGACAAAAAGCTTTTGATGGCAAAGAGAAGGAAGCAAGTTGAAGGTGGGGACACCGATTCAGAGCAATCCACCTTGCACTCCCCACCTGGATGGCCCTAATTGGTTCTACTACTCGTATTTCTGCAGTGCACCTTCCTGTGCAATAATACTAATAGTGGGGTTTTTTTCTAATTTTTAATGTGCAAAATAAAATCCAGTTGTCATCCTTCACTCATCGAGTAAAGGCAGGACAAAGTCAGGATTAAATTCAGATAGAAGCAGTCAGCCTTTAAGTCAGCCTTTATTGTCTTAGCCAATACTTAAAAGATCTTGTATTCAACCATGGTCACTTCATCAGAGAGGCCAAAAGTTAAATCAGTGATGGTTATGTATTGTCACATTGCCTAATGAAGTAATGAACCTAATCTACATGGAAATGTTTCATGATCCCAGTACAAATAGTGATGTTTTAAATTGTGCTATACCACAATATACTTTCGAAGTGGAAGGCTAAGTAGGGTTTATACCAAAATCATTCTTAATATTCACTGCCCATTTATGAGCATCTTGGCTCTAACCATTCAAAGAGCTAAGGAAGGACCCTGCTTCTTCACTTAATAGCAGTGTGTGCTTGGGCAGGTCACTTAACTAATCTGAGCCCCTATAAAACAGGGATAATAATATTGCCTGTATCACAGGGCTGTGGTGAAGATTAAATGCATATGAAGCACTTTCACTGTGCCCAACACCTGGTAAGTATGTTTAATTATTCATTATTGTCCATTGTTGTTCAGCTGTTTAACTGAATATCAGAATAATATAGGAATCTTTATTGCTGCACAGTCATGACCATTTCAATTCAAAGAAGCTGTTTTCTTGATCAGAAACTATAGTTTGGTAAGAACTACTATCAGCCAACTGTAGTTAGTGTAGGGTGTAAAGTCACTTTGGTTATTATACCCTTTGACCAACACTATTGGAAGAACCAGAAGAAGAAACTGGAGAAGGACAGAAGCATAGATACACCACACAAAGGTGAAGAGATTGGAAAAATTGGACTGAGATAAATAACCCAAGCATCCCTACATTTTCTTCTTCCCCTTTTGTCCCTTGGCCTCTTCTGTTAGTATCTTCTCCATAGGATGAAAGCCTAGTATGAAACGCAAAGCTCTGGAGTTTCCCATGCACCTATTACCACACCCGCCAGGGGAAGTCCTGGCCACACCTTTATACGGCAAGGTAATAGGTATAGTGGGTCAGTCTCTTTCTCTGTAAGTTTCTCATTAACATTTAATCTTGATTAGCAAAACTGTAGTTCTATTGACTAATGGAAGTGAACCGCTTGACTTCAAAGAAGCAGTTTCAACCACCTAAGTTTTATTGGTGTCTGAGAAATGAAGGGGGAGAAGGTAAACCCTAGGGGCAAAATCAAACATGGGACAGTAAGCTTTTGAATAAAAGCAAGGAAATTTCAGACTTTTCCTTTATCAGTAAGCGCAGAAGAATGCAAACTCACAGAGTAAGAGCTCTAAGAAATTCTGCGTGTAATAAATGTCTGATTTTGTGTTGCCTTCAAAGACACCTTAAACTATAAAAACAAACAAACAAAAATCCCATTGCCGTCGAGTCGATTCCAACTCATAGTGACAGAGTAGAACTGCCCCATACGGCTTCCAAGGAGCAGCTAGTGGATTTGAACTGCCTTACTTTTGGTTAGCAAAAGTTTGGTTAACCACTACACCACCAGGGCTCCATCTTAAACTATAGGAACTGTTTAAAATAGTACACTTTCTGAGTGAAGCGCATTTCTCTAGCCTTAATCTTTTCATTTTCTGAAGGGTAATAAGATTTTTTTTCCCTGCTTGGTAGAAGGATTGCACATATTCATAGTTCTTTAGTGGTTAAATTAAGAGTCAACTGTGTATCTTTGTCTATCTACCTACCTGTCTCTATTTACATATGTCGTAAATATATATGATGTCTTATAATTATCAACTGCAAGCCAAAAAGTCACTTTATAGATACAAATATGTAAGTATATAGTAAACAATTATGAAAAGTAAACATGCCTTTGGGAATTTGAATTTACATTGAAAAAAAATGTTGCATAAGTAGAAATTCCTGAGGAATTCAGAAAAGAAAAAGGAGCCCTTTGGGTTTCATGGGAAAAGACTGCATGGAGAAAGTGAAAAATGAGTTGGGTCTTAAGATAACACAACACACAATAAGGAAAGAAAACCTGTCATAGCTGTCCAACTGCACTAACACCAGTGAGCAAATAGCCTCATTCTCAAAAATGTTTGAGCACATGTTCAAAGTGATGGAAGAAGAGATCAGTGTTTGATAGTGAAATTTCATGACAAATTCCATCCTATGCTAATAGGATCAAGTTTTTTTATCCCCGCTTATCACTTGGGCAAGCAGTTTAATCCAGATATTGCATGAGAAGCTGGCTACTAATAAATACTGTCTTATAGGATTTTATGGAGATTATAAAATCCTTTCTCATATATCATCTCAGTTGCTTTCACAGCAAGCTAGTGAGGTAGGTAGGGTTTCTTGCTCCTTATTTTACAGATGGCCTGAAAAGTTAGGTGCCTCCCAAAGGTTGCACCATTAGTAAGGGAGGAATGGGAGTCAAATTCAGGCATGCTGACTTGAAGATCCACCTGCTTTCTGCAGCAACATATCCCCTCTTATTTTGTACCTAGACTTGTAAATATACCTAATTTTTATTCATTTTTTCTCTTCTGTACCTTTCTTCTACTCTACTTTTTTGAAGTATCTCCCTTTTTTTTTTTTTTTTCTCCTTAAGCCTAGAAATCTCTCTTACTGCCTGCCCCCCTTTCTAAGGATCTGGTTGATATCTACTTTGCCTCTGTTATTTTATCATCTATGTCCTTGTTCTATTCTGACTGTAGAGACAACAGACCACTTGGTATATATTACATGTGTTGATTGGCTCCTTTTGTTCTACTCTAAGGTTTTTAAGCAGGAGATGACCCAAACTGACATGTTCCCTAGACCTCTATTCATGGCAGAGCCCTCAGCTTCCACAAGATCTAAAATAGTCACACTATAATTGTATATATGATTTTAGAGTGATTATTTCAGGATTCACTTGTGATAGTGCCACCATATTTTCACATTCCCAGATCCACATATCAAAAATATACACTTTATAAAAAGACAAGAAAAGGCAAATGGAAATATTGGGTTGATAAAGGGTAGGGCTGCACAGTCGATTATTGTAATTGCTGTCAAGTTGTACACCTGTAAAAAGTTGAATTGACAAAAGTTGTGTGATAGATATATTTACAACAATGACCAAAAAAAAAAAAAGTAGCTGCTGAAGCTGCTTATGTGTAACCAAACATCTCATGGGATTTGGTTTCTTGGTTTGGAGGTTTAGAGTCATAGTTTCATGGGCCATGCCAGTTAATTGGCCTAATATCATATTTAGTGCATCTGTTCTACCTCCTAGTTCATTGCATAGTGCCTGGGGTCTTAAAGCTTGCAAGCGACCATCTAAGGTACAATTGGCCTCTATTCACCTGGAACAACAGAGGAAGCAGAAAAGTCAGGAATAGGAGGAGGATATGGAATGTGTGGCTAATTGCCTTGATGAACAATTGCCTCCTTCACCATAGGACCAGAAGAACTGGTTGGTGCCCATCTACCATTAGATTGATCAAAGATTCCATAGAAGAATCCTGATCAAAGGGGGAAAATGCAGAACAGAACTTAAAATTCTCATGGACTCCAGACTTCCTGGAACCAGGATGACTGGATGAACCCCTGAAACTATTGCCCTGAGATAACTTTTAAACTTTAAACCAAAAATATCCCCTGAAGTCGTCTTAAAACCAAACAATAATTTCACTTAACTAGTAAAAAAAAATGTCTGCCTTAAGCATTATGCTCTTTTAAGAACTATCTATATGGAATCGAATTGATGACAGCAACTCAAAAAATTAGATAGGAACCTTAAGGGACAGTGAATTTATGTTAATGGGGGAGGGACAACTCAAAAAAAACTGCACAAGTTTCATCCCAGCTGTCACTGTTATCTGCATGTAAAGGGAAATTTGTAGAACTTTGAGGTAATTACCTAGACCATACCCCTACATGTCTTGTCAGTTTGTCGTACTGTGCAGGCTTGTGTGTTGCTGTGATGCTGGAAGCTGTGCGACTGGTATTTCAAATACCAGCAGGGTCACCCATGGTGGACAGGTTTCAGCTGAGCTTCCAGACTAAGACAGACTAGGAAGAAGGACATAGTGGTCTACTTCTGAAAAAATTAGCCACTGAAAACATTATGAATACAAGCAGAACACTGTCTGAGATAGTGCTGGAAGATGAACCCCTTAGGTTGGAAGGCACTCAAAATACGACTGAGGAAGACCTGCCTCCTCAAAATAGAGTCAACCTTAACAACGTGGATGGAGTAAAGCCTTAGAGACCTTTATCTGTGGATGTGGCATGACTCAAGATGAGAAGAAACAGCTGCAAACATCCATTAACAATAGGAACGTGGAGTGTATGAGGTACGACTCTAGGAAAATTGGAAATCATCAAAAATGAAATGGAACGCATAAACATCCATATCCTAGGCATTAGTGAGCTGAAATAGACTGGTATTGGCCATTTTGAATGGATGATCATATGGTATACTATGCCAGAAATGACAAATTGAAGAGAAATGGCATTGCATTCATCCTCAAAAAAAAAAAAAATTTCAGGATCTATCCTGAAGTACAATTTTGTCAGTGATAGGATACTATCCATACACCCACAAGGAAGACCAGTTAATATGACCATTATTCAAATTTATGCACCAACCACTAAGGACAAAGATGAAGAAATTAAAGATTTTTATCAACTTCTGCAGTCTGAAATTGATTAAACATGCAATAAAAATGCATTGATAATTATTGGTGATTGGAATGTGAAGAAGGATTGGTAGTTGGAAAATGTGGCCACAGTGATAAAAATGATGCTGGAGATCACCTGATAGAATTTTGCAAGACCAACAACTTCTTCACTGCAAATACCTTTTTTCACCAATGTAAATAGTAACTATACACATGGACATCACCAGATGGAATACACAGGAATCAAATTGACTACATCTGTGGAAAGAGATGATGGAAAAGCTCAATATCATCAGTCAAAACAAGGCCAGGGGCTGACTGTGGAACAGACCATCAATTGCTCATATGCAAGTTGAAGTTGTAGAAAATTAGATCAAGTCCACCAGATCCAAAATATGACCTTGAGTATATCCCACCTGAATATATAGACCATCTCAAGAATAGATTCATGCATTAAACACTAACGACCAAAGACCAGACAAGTTGTGGAATGACATCAAGAACATTATACGTGAAGAAAGCAACAGGCCATTAAAAAGACAGGAAAGAAAGAAAAGGCCAAAACAGATGTCAGAAGAGACTCTGAAAGTTGCTCTTAAACATAGAGTAGCCAAAGCGAAAGGAAGAAATGATGAAATAAAAGAGCTGAACTGAAGATTTCAAAGGGCGGCACTAGGAGAGAAAGTATTGTACTGGAATGTGCAAAGACCTAGAGTCAGACAACCAAAAGAGAAGAATACACTCAACATTTCTCAAGCTGAAAGAACTGAAGAGAAAATCCAAGCCTTGAGTTGCAATATTGAAAGATTCTATGGGGAAAATATTAAACGATTCAGGAAGCATCAAAAGAAGATGGAAGGAATATACAGAGTCACTGTACCAAAAAGAATTGGTTGATGTTCAGCCATTTGAGGAGGTATCATATGATCAAGAGCTGATAGTACTAAAGGAAGAAGTTCAATCTTCACTGAAGTTATTGGCGAAAAACAAGGCTCCAGGAATGGACGGAATACCAATTGAGATGTTTCAACAAACGGAATGAGCACTGGAAGCACTCACTCATCTGTGCCAAGAAATTTGGAAGAGGGCTACCTGGCCAACCGACTAGAAGAGATCTAAATTTGTGCTCATTCCAAAGAAAGGTGATCCAACAGAATGTGGAGATTATCAAACAGTACCACTAATATCACAAACCAGTAAAATTTTGCTGAAGATAATGCAAAAGCAGTTGGAACAGTACATCAACAGGAAATTGCCAGAAATTCTAGTTGGATTCAGAAGAGGACGTGGAACAAGGGTTATCATTGCTGATGTCAGATGGATCTTGGCTGAAAGTAGAGAATACCAGAAAGATGTTTCCCTGTGTTTTATTGACTATGCAAAGGCATTCAACTGTGTGGATCATAAGAAATTATGGATAACGTTACGAAGAATGGGAATTCCACAACACTTAATTATGCTCATGTGGAAACTGTACATAGATCAAGAGGCAGTTTTTCAAATAGAACAAGGGGATATTGCATGGTTTAAAGTCAGGAAAGGTATGTGTCAGGGTTGTATCATTTCACCATACTTACTCAATTTGTATGCTGAGCAGATAATCTGAGAAACTGGACTATATGAAGAAGAACATCATGTCAGGATTGGAGGAAGACTCATTAACAACCTGCGAAATGCAGATGACACAACAACCTTGCTTGCTGAAAGTGAAGAGGACTTGAAGCATTTATTGATGAAGACTAAAGACTATAGCCTTCAGTATAGATTACACCTTAATATAAAGAAAACACAAATCCTCACATCTGGACCAATAAGCAATGTTATGATAAACGGAGAAAAGATTGAAGTTGTCAAGGATTTCATTTTACTTGGATCCACAATCAACACCCATGGAAGCGGCAGTCAAGAAATCAAACAATGCATTGCATTGGATAAGTCTGCTGCAAAAGAACTCTTGAAGTTTTAAAAAGCAAAGATGTCACTTTAAGGACTAAAGTGTGTCTGACCCAAGCCAATGGTGTTTTCAATCACCTCTTATGCATGCAAAAGCTGGACAATGAATAAAGAAGACCAAAAAAAAAAAAAAAATGATGCCTTTGAACTGTGGTGTTGGCAAAGAATACTGAATATACCATTTACTGCCAGAAGAATGAACCAATCTGTCTTGGAAGAAGTACAGCCAGAACACTCCTTAGAAGCAAGGATGGCAAGACTTTGTCTCGCATACTTTGGACATGTTGTCAGGAGGGACCAGTCCCTGGTGAAGGACATCGTGTTTGGTAAAGTAGAGGGTCAGCTAAAAAGAGGAAGTCCCTCAATGAGATGGATTGACACTGTTGCTGTAACAATGGGCTGAAGCATAACAAAAATTGTGAGGGTGGTGCAGGACTGGGCAGTGTTTCGTCCTGTTGTACATAGGGTCCCTATGAGTTGGAACCGACTTGACGGCACCTAACAACAATAACAGTAAAGAATGTCTGCCTTGAGCATTATGCTCTTTTAAGAACTGTTTATATGGAATCAAATTGACAACAGCAACTGGAAAGATTAGATAGGAACCTTGAGGGCTGGTTAACGGGGGAAGAACCACTCAGAAAACGAGGGTGAGAATGGTTGCACAACTCAAAGTACGTAATCAGTTTCACTAAATGGTACACATAGAAACTGTTGAATTGATGTATGTTTTGCCGTGTATATTCTCAACAACAACAAAATAAAATTATATTAAAAAAATCCCTGATTATGCTCTACTTATTTAATGTCTTCCATCCAATTATATTGTCTGCAACAACTATTTCATTTCTAAATAATAAAGTTTGTGAGCAATCTTTGGCATTACTGCTTAATCTCATTTTGTGTAAAAACTGGTCACCAGATCTCATTTTTCCTTCACGTGTTTCTTCACACATAAACCATAAACCTTAGATCACACTCCTTCATTGCGGTCTTTCTGAAGCTTGGCAAAATGGGATTTCACATCAAAGTTTCATCTATGTAATCCTTGAGGACCAGGTGACTTGGAAACTAATCCTAGCAACAGATAATATTTGCATAGATTTCTGATGTATTTATTCCCTCAGAGACATTGCTGACCTTTTTCCATTCTGGTGACTATAGGGCAATAAACAGCTATCCCAACAGCATCAGAAGTTCCTTTGACCTTTCCATTGCCTCAACCTGCCATGGAACTTCTCTTCCTACTTTTTTTCTGTTCCATCTTTCATTTGTCACAAGATGAAGATACTATGACATTTCTTTTTCTTCTCTTTTTTACTGCCTTCCTACTCCCTTTTCAAGACTGGCTATCACCAGTCAAAGTTGTCTGTAGATCTTGGCTCCACCCTACTTATCATCTGTGTGAACTTAAGCACACTAGTTAAACTTTCTGAACCTCAGACTCATTGTGGGTAAAATAGTAAAGGTAGTAGGGCTGTTTTTAAGAACAAATGAGATTTTTTTTTAAAACAGAATAAAAACAAATGAGATACTATATGTAAACCACTCACATCAGTATCTGGTACATAATAAGTGCCAAAGAATCATTATTCTGCCTCCTCTAAATTTCCGTTCTTCCCCAAGCTCATTTCCCAATTTCTTTCCTATGCAGTCTTTTTCCTCTCTATCGATTATTTTTCAAGGACTGCATCTATTCTTTTTCAACGTGGATCACTATCTAAACTTCTACCCAAGAATCAATCAGTGATCAAAATACCAATAATACTGACTGAGTATCCACTGTGATGCCTGGTCCTGTATTAGACATAGTAACCTCAGAGGAATAAATTGAGCTCAGAGAGAAAGGCTGTTAGGCAGCTGGAACTCCAGTATTTTGATTCCTGGGCAATCCACAAGTAAATATGCAAAGTAGGGTACGTTTGCATTTGTTTCCTCACAGTCTTGACTACTTTGTTTCGGAATAAAACCTGAAAACCTACCAAATCTATGAATAATGTCCACATTGCCTAGTGGATTAAATTCTAACTCCTCAACCAGACATTGAAGGTCCCTCATAATATAACCTTAATTTATCTTTCTTGTCTTAACATTCATGATCCTCTAATACCTGTCTTACATTTAATCCATTGTTCATTATTCAGTATTCCCCAGCATCTGTCTCACATGTTCTAGTTCCTATATCTTTGCTTATGCTATTCCATTTGCATGAGATGCTCTCTCCCACTCTTTTTTGTGTCTAGTATTACTCATTCTCAACAACCATCTCAAATGCTGCCTCCTCCGGGAAGTCCCCGATAATCTCTTGCTCCTTTTGCACTCCCAAAATACTTATATGCAGATATTCGTTTATTCAAGAAGCAAGTACAAAATATCTTACTGATGTTTGTAGATATAAAGATGAATGAGATATAGTCCTTGACTTTAAAAAGATCTTAGCTTAGCTGGTAGGAGAGAGAAGTTTAAAACTAATAATATTAACCATAAAACAAAATAATTAGAGCTAAAATAAAAGTACTACAAAGTACAGTGGTTCAATCTATTCAAATTCTGTTTTTGTGTTATGGGGAGATTGCGACTATCTGTCTAAAGAAAGTGGTATTTGAACCAGTACGTTAAGGATAAATGAGATTTGCCCAGGTTAAGAAGAAGAAGAAAGAAATTGCAGACTAGGGGTGGAGGGAGCAAACAAACACAGAAGAGAAGAAGAGGCATGAGACTGCGTAATGTGCTAGCATAGCATGAAGTTATTCAGTGTAGTTCTTCATAACCAAGTCTGAGTACCCCTCTGGTACCATCATTCACCATCCCTAACCCACACTCTAGGATTCAGCTATTCCAATCTAATTTAAATCCCATACCAAGCTGTTCTCCTTCTTGGAATGCCTGTCAATACCTTTTACTTTTTGTTTTCTTGGATAAATCTAGCATTTCCTTAAAGAATCAATTTAGATACTGTTTCCTCTAGGGAGCCATCCCTGCGTCCTCAGAGTTAGGTGCTCCTTTTTTGAGGTGCACAGAACTCTTGGCTTATTTTTGACAGAGTCATTGTTACACTGTATTGAAATAAACCTGTTGACTTAAGCTATGAAGTCTTTTATGTTTCCCTGTTATCTGAGTAATGTTTACTGAATGAATGAATGAGTACTTATTATACATAGGATGCTATGTTAGGCCCCAGGAGGTGAGGAGATGCAATAAGACATATAACCCTTGCTCTTATGGAATTTCCAGTACAAGTAAGCTAATAAGAGGTGCATCCAGGGCAGAAAATGAATAGAGAAGAGAGAGGAAGGCCCTTAGTTGCAGGAACCATATTGAAAAATCAGGAGATTTTTATATAATAGTATGGATTTCTGGCTTCTCTTGGAAAATACAGTAGCACCAGGACTGCATTCTCACAGCTGAGGAACAGCTGCCTTTTTTAGATAGGACATCAACTCTCCAGTTTGCCAGTTTTTATTTTAAATAAATTTATTTCAGCTAAGGAATGAGTCACTTTAAAGAAAAATATTAGGTAAATAACTGTACAGGCATTTGGCCTGAAGACTGAAGGTGGTACTTAAATGATGATTCAAGGCCAAAGAGAACAACACAAGAACCTCCAGGTTCTGTACCACTGCCCAGCCTATATCCTGACTTCCAACCTCCACCAATTTTACTCAAATTGTATGTATAAGTTGGGCATATCTGTAAGATCTTCATTGTATATTCCATCCCTTATAAACTGACTTCTTTGTAATTTTTTCCAAAATTTAATCTCATCTGATGTTAATATTGCAACCTCTGCTTTTTGTTTGTTTGTATTTTTGTAAAATCCCCTTGTTCATTCTTTTATTTTCAAACTTGTCTGGACAATTTTAATTTAGCACCCTCTCTTATGTATCGAATAAACAATGCAGAATTGTTCCTTGCTTTATAATTCAACCATTTGAGTATATTTATATTTGTGGGTGTAACAGATGAGTCTTAGTTCTATCATTATATTTTGTTGTAATTTTTTAATTTTTAATATATTTTGTAATATTTCACTCTGTTTTGTGCTTGTTTTGTATTGGTATGTGTGTTTCTTCAATAATTTGGAAAGCTTATATTTTTATTTCTGTGGTTACCTTTATTATGAAATATATTTAATTATCTATTTGTTTAAATAGTATCTAGCTTGACAGCTGTAGCTGAGTCGCCCCTGACTCATGGCTACCCCATGTATGCGGAGTAGACCTGCTCCATAGGATTTTCAAAGCTATGACCTTTGGGAAGCAGATCATTGGGCCTGTTTCCTGAAGCACCTCTGAGTGTGTTTGGGCTGCCAACATTTTGGCTAGTAATGGAGCACTTAACTGTTTGAGCCACCCAGAGACTCCAGTATCTAGCTGTTGTTGTTGTTATGTGCCACCAAGTTAGTTCTGACTTATAGAGACCCTACGTACAACAGAATGAAATACTACATGCTACCTAACTACTACCTATTTAAAAATGATGACGTAAGTATGTTTTCATTTCCTACCCCCTTCTTCCCCCTCTACCACCAAGCTAAATGGATATCTGAGGGAAGCAAGTTCCAGGTAGAGGGAAGAGGAAGCATAAAGGCCTGGGGTAGCTTAAGCTCAGTTTGTGTGTTTGTTTTAAGAATAGCAAGGTGGCCCCTGGGGGTGAAGCTGAGTCAAAGCAGGAGTGGAACATGATGAGGTCAGACATGTAGTTCAAGGTGAGAACTTAGACTTCACTCTGAGAAAGAACCTATGCCACTATAGGGTTTTTGAGTAGAAACTGACACCTAATTCATATTTAAAAGGATAACCCAGGCTTCTGTGTGGAAACTTAACTGTGGGAATGCCAAGTGCAGAAGCAAGGAGATCATTTAGGAGACAATTGCAATAATCTAGAAAAAACAGACGATGTGGTTTAGTCTAGGATGGAGTGGTAGAGAAATGGTGAGATTTAGGATATATTTTGAAGTTAGAATGGATCCGATTTGCTGACGGACTGGATGCAGTGTGTGAGAGAAAGTAAAAAGATTACTGCAAAGCTTTTGACCTGAGCATTTCCTGAGATATTCTCCAGATTACTGTAGGAGATAGCAAAACCTACTACTAAACCCCAGGTTAGCATCCCCATAGTTAAACCTATTATTAATAATTGAAATGAACCAAAGACACAAGGGAAAGATTAGCACAAAGGATTAATGGACCATAACTACCACAACCTCCACCAGACTGAGTCCAGCACAATTAGATGGTGCCTGTCTACCACTACCAACTGCTCTGACAGGGATCACAACAGAGGGTCCTGGACAGAGCTGGAGATTAATGTAGAACAAAATTCTAACTCACAAAAAAAGACCAGACTTACTGGTCTGACAGAGACTGGAGAAACCCGGAACACCCTTTTAACTTAGTACTGAAGTCACTCCTGAGGTTCACCCTTCAGCCAAAGATTAGGCAGGCCCACAAAACAAAACAAGACTAAATGGGCACACCAGCCCCTGGGCAAGGACGAGAAGGCAGCAGGGGACAGGAAAGCTGGTAATAGGGAACCCAAGGTCGAGAAGGGGAGAGTGTTGACATGTCGTGAGGTTGGTAACCAATGTCACAAAACAGTATGTGTATTAATTGTTTAATGAGAAACTAATTTGCTCTGCAAACCTTCATCTAAAACTAAAAAACACAAACCCGTTGCTCTCGAGTCGATTCCAACTCATAGTGACCCTATAGGACAGAGTAGAACTGCCCTGTGGGGTTTCCAAGGAGCAGTTGGTAGATTTGAATTGCTGACCTTTTGGTTAGCAGCCATAGCCCATAATTACTACACTATCAGGTCTCCAAGCACAATAAAAAAAAATAATAATTGAAATGTTGTGATAATGGAGCATGAAAAAAAGAAAATCTATGAGAACAAATAGAAACCCAGAGAAGACCTTAATTCAAGTGAGAATTTAATATAAAAGTTGTATTTTTAATCATTGAAAAAAGACTAAATAATTCAAAGTATTATGCTAGAACAACTAGATAGCCAGATGGGGGAAAAAATAATGTTAGGTACCTACAACTACCTGATATCTTAAAATAAATTCCAGGTTGATTTTTTTAAAAAACAGTAAAGAATAAAATATTTAGGAATAAATCTAACCAGGGATGTAAAAGACCTATACAAAGAAAACTACAAAATACCACTGCAAGAAACCAAAAGAGACCTATATAAATGGAAAAACATACAATGTGCATGGATAAAAAGACTCAACATTGTGAAAATGTCAATCCTACACAAAGTAATCTACA
Source organism: Dugong dugon (assembly GCA_030035585.1). Lineage (NCBI taxonomy): Eukaryota > Metazoa > Chordata > Mammalia > Sirenia > Dugongidae > Dugong > Dugong dugon. Next base: position 32,535,032 of record CM057475.1, on the reverse strand, counting down.
GCTATAACATGATCCTGATCCAAATACCAACAGCATTCTTCAATGAGATGGAAAAACTAATCATTAACTTTATATAGAAAGGAAAGAGGTCCCAAATAAGTAAAGCATTACTGAAAAAGAAGAACAAAGTAGGAGACCTTACACTACCAGATCTCAGAACCTACTATACAGCTATGGTTGTCAAGACAGCCTGGAAGTGGTACAACAGCAGACACATAGACCAGTGGAACAGAATTGAGAACCCAGAGGTAAATTCAACCGTATACAGTCAGCTGATCTTTTAACAAAGGCTCAAAGTCCATTAAAACGGGGAAAAGACAGTCTTTTCAAAAAATGGTGCTGTCAAAACTGGATGTTCATCTATAAAAAAATGAAACAGGGCCCATACCTCACACCATACACAAAACTAATTAAAAATGGATCAAAGACCTAAATATAGGACCTAAAACTATAGAAATCATGCAAGAAAAAATAGGGACAATGCTAGGAGCCCTAATGTATGGCATAAATAGGATACAAAGCATAAACAACAATGCGTAAACACCAGAAGATAAACTAGATAACTGTGATCTCCGAAAGATTAAACACTTATGCTCATCAAAAGACTTCACCAAAAGAGTAAAAAGAGAACCAAAAGACTAGGAAAAACTTTTTGGCTACAACATATCCGACAAGGGTCTGATCTCTAAAATCTATAAAATATTGCAACACTGTAACAATAAAAAGACAAATGATCCAATTAAAAAATGGACAAAGGATATGAACAGACACTTCACCAAAGAAGACATTTAGGTGGCTAACAGACACATGAGGAAATGTTCATGATCGTTAGCCATTAGAGAAATGCAAATCAAAACTACAATGAGATACTATCTCACCATGACACTACCGGCAGTAAACAAAAAAACAGAATAACAAATGTTGGAGAGGTTTCAAGGAGACTGGAACTCATATGCACTGCTGGTGAAAATGTAAAATGATACAACACCTTTGGGAAAATATATGGTGCTTCCTTAAAAAGCTAGAAATAAAAATACCATACAGTCCAGCAATCCCACTCCTAGGAATATATCCTAGAGAAATAAGAGCTGTCACACGAATAGGCATATGCACACCCATATTCACTGCAGCATTATTCACTATAGCAAAAATGTGAAATCAGCCTAAGTGCCCATCAACAGATGAATGGATAAACAAATTGGGGAATATACACACAATGGAATACTGCACAGCGGAAAAGAACAATGATGGATCCACAAAACATCTCACAACATGGATGAATCTGGAGGGCTTTATGCTGAGTGAAATAAGTCAATCACAAAAGGACAAATACTGTATGAGACCACTATTATGAAAACTCAAGAAAAGGTTTACACACAGAAAGAAACCATCTTTGATGGTTACCAGGGAGGGGAGGGGTAAAGAGGGAAAATCACTAACTGGATAATAGATAAGTGGTAACTTTGGTGAAGGGAAAGACAGTATGCGTTATAGGGGAAGTCAGCACAAGGTGGCCAAGGTGAAGTCATAGAAACTTCATAGACACATCCAAACACCCTGAGGGACTGAGTTACTGGGGCTAAGAGCTGGGGACCATGGTCTTGGGGGACATCTAGGTCAATTGGCATGACATAGTTTGTAAAGAAAATATTCTACATCCTACTTTGGTGAGTAGCATCTGGGGTCTTAAAAGCTTGCAAGATACATATACTGGCCTCATCCTGTCCAGAGCAAAGGAGAAGAAAACCAAAGACACACAGGAAATGTTAGTCCAAAGGACTAGCGGACCACAAGTACCACAGCCTCCACCAGCCTGAGTCGAGAATAACTAGATGGTGCCTAGCTACCACCATCTGCCACTCTAACAGGGATCACAATAGAGGGTCCAGGACAGAGCAGGATAAAGATGTAAAACAGAATTCAAAACCACAAAAAAAGACCAGACTTACTGGTCTGACAGAGAATTCAGAACTGAACTCACTCCCAAAGATCACCCTTCAGCCAAAGATTAGACAGGTCTATAAAACAAACAATAATACATGTGAGGAACATCCTTGTTAGCTCAGTCATGTAAATGAGACCAAATGGGCAACAACTGCCCAAAAGCAAAGATGAGAAGGCAGGAAGGGACAGAAAAACTGGACAAATGGAAACGGTGAACCTGGGGTGAAGCAGAGAGTGTTGACACATCACAGGGATTGCAATTGCAACCAATGTCACAAAACAATTTGTGTATAAATTGTTAAATGAGAAACTAATTTACCCTGTAAACTTTCACCTAAATCACAATAAAAAAATTTTTTAAAAAGTAAAGAGCAAGACTATAAAGATCTAGAAGAAAAGATGGGAGAATATTTTTTAACTCTTAAAGCTGGGAAAGACTTTTATAATACAAAACACAGAAGGCATAACTTTTAACTTCTTTAAACAGAGTAAAACAAAACAAAAAACTTCTGCATGGCTCCTAGGTTTTTACCCAAATGAGTTGAAAACATGTCCACATAAAAACCTGCATACAAATGTTTACAGCAGCTTTATTCATAATTGCAAAAATTGGAAGCAACCAAGATGTCCTTCAATAGGTGAGCGGATCAAGAAACTGTAGTACATCCTTACAAAGGTGCATTATTCAGCGATAAAAAGAAATGAGCCATCAAGCCATGAAAAGACTTGGAGAAACCTTAAACGCATACTGCTAAGTGAAAGACACCAGTCTGAAAAAGCTACATACTGTATGACTCCAATTCTATGACATTCTGGAAAAGGTCAAACTATACAGTCAATAAAATGATTAGAGGTTACCAGGGGTTCAGGGAGAGGGAGGAGGGGTAAATAGGTGGGACACAGGGCATTTTCGCGAAACTCTTCAATATGGTGCTGTAATAGTGGACACATGACATTATGCATTTGTCAAAACCCATAGAACTGTACAACACTAAGGTCTTTAGTTGATAATGTGTCAATATCGGTTCATCAGTTGTAACAAATGTACCACATGAACACTAATAATAGTCAAAACAATGTGCAGGGGGAAGAGGGGACATATGGGAACTCTCTGTACTTTCTCAACAATTTTTCTGTAAAACTAAACCTGCTCTAAAAAAAAGGTCTATTTAAAAAGAGAGAAAACAAAAACTTCTGTATGACAGATATTCAGTCAACAAAGTCAAAAAACAAGCAAAAAAGTTGGGGGGGTGGGGGGACATTTGCAACTTGTATCATTTATATATATGGTATTATTTTTCAACTTTTCATGGTAATAAAATTTTTTATTAAAAGAAAATCTTATAATACAAATATTGAGAAGAAAAATAAAGCCCCACAGAGATTCGGAAATTAGGAGCACCTTTGAAGACGGGGTGATGGCACTAAAAACAAGAGGATAGATGGAAAGTCTGACCAAGGAGCTGTAGACACACCCCACCAGATCCCATGTCAGGCCCACATAGGCAGGTGACTGTACCTTACCACTTACCACCCCCCTTCCCATACCCAAACCACTCAAAAGATGACTTCATGTTTGCTCTGTGGAGAGGTTGTCTTGGAAATGTGCTGGACTCCAGAACTCTAGACGCGGTGAGGGACTGGATTGAAAGCAGGAGGGCTAAGCTAAAATCTGTATGTTAAAAGGTGAGATCTGCAGCACTTTTCCTGATGAGCTTCTTACAACTCTTTCCCGCATCCTCCCTCTCCCAGCCCCATACTGACATTTGTAATACAAGCAGATAACCCTAAAGTAAGGCGAATCAGTCAGCAAGCCCTGTTTACATGGAGTCACTTACTGAAGTCAGCTTTTTATTGCCTCCTCTTAAATGTGAATCCACAGCCCAAGATCACCAGACCTGTTCCATCAACATCTAACATGAAAAATAGAAATAAACAATGGAAAAAAAAATTGGGAGGAGTTAATAGATGAATTATCAACTCCATGACAAGTAAAATGGGATACAAGAAAAGAAAAAGTTTATGTGCAACTCTGCTGTGAATAATACCTGTCTGGTTATAATAATTAAACCATTAATATCGCTTTTACCAAAAACTGGGTAAGTGGGAGAGGACATCTCTTTTCTGTTCAGAACCTTGCAAGTACTGCTTGATTATGTATAGACAAGTCCCTGAAGGTCCTAGTCAGTGTATGTATGTTTGTTGGGAGTAGGGTGTGGGGTGCTTAAATAAGAGGCATAAGGATTGGAAGGAGAGTTCTGTATTGTATTCTAGTGGTCTGTTTGTCACTTCATGAGATCTTTTGGTTAGCAGCCAAACTTTTTTTTTTTTAATTGTTGTGCTTTAAGTGAAAGTTTACAATTCAAGTTAGTCTCTCATACAAAAACTTATACATACATTGTTATGTGACCCTAGTTGCTCTCCCTATACTGTGAAAGCACACTCCTCCTTTCCACCCCTGATTTTCTGTGTCCACTCAACCAGCTCCTGAGCCTCTCTGCCTTTTCATCTCACCTCTGGACAGGAGCTTCTCATTTAGTCTCATGTATCTACTTGAGCTAAAAAGCACACTCTTCACGAGTATCATTTTACGTCCCATAGTCCAGTCTAATCTTTGTCTGAAGAGTTGGCCTCAGGAATGGCTTTAGTTTCTGGCTAACAGATAGTCCTGGGGCCATGCTTTCCAGGGTTCCTCCAGTCTCAATCAAACCATTAAGTCTGGTCTTTTTACTAGAATTTTAGATCTGCACTCCACTTTTCTCCTGCTCCATCAGGGACTCTCTGTTGTGTTCCCTGTCAGGGCGGTCATTGGTGGTAGCCGGGCACCATCTAGTTCTTCTGGTCTCAGGCTGATGAAGTCTCTGGTTTATGTGGCCCTTTCTCTCTTGGGCTAATACTTCCTTGTGTCCATGGTGTTCTTCATTCTCCTTTACTCCAGGTGGGTTGGGACAAATTGATGCGTCTTAGATGGCCACTCGCTAGCTTTTAAGACCCCAGACACCAAACACCAAAGTGGGGTGCTGAACATTTTCTTGATAAATATTGACATTTTTCAATCAATTACTTTAAAATGAATGTCCAGCACTTGACATGCAAACAGTGACTTTTGATTTCTTCTAGCAATGTGAGACCAGAATCTTTCATTATTTTCCTGACATTCTTCTTTGAAATTGTATTCTTTTTTCTATGTAAATCTCTCATTTTCTTACTTTTTGTTGTTGTTGTTATATAGCCTTCTCCATAATTTCTATAGGTAAATCTTTAAGGGACAATTTCAAAGCTTTGTGTTTTATTATATGTTTTTCAAATCTGTTTCTGTTTGTTTGAAAATAGTTTTGTATCTGATTAAACCTCATCTAAAAATTTCACTCCAGGAAAAACGATAACTCAGGAAAGAAATCATTTACATATGTCATTGTTTATTTTGAATCTACTGTTTAAATCCAGGAATATGCAAACTACAGGCATAGCAGGCAAAAACTGTGCCCACAGTGGCCTCAAACAATCGTAGGCTTAATCTCCAAACTAACATATATAGCTAAATGCGAACAGATTAGGAGGCCAACAGAGTAACTGTAAATTCTCCAAATTAATTCCATACCATTCAAAATAACTTCCACTATTAAAGGATAAGTAATAACAATGTGCTAATCAGAAGCTTACATATGTATTACTAAAACTCAACAGATGATGAAACCATTCTAAATTCAGACTGTGGTAATGGATACAAAATTCCATGAATATACTGAAAACCATTGAACTGTATACTTTAAGTGAGTGAATTTTATGGTATGTGAGTTTTATCTCAATGAAGCTATGAAAAAAAACTCAACAGGGACTGTAGAATTCTTTAGAACTTAAATCAATGAAAGGTTTTCGAGGGTAGGAGTAACCTATCACTAGCATTGTTTAGAATTGCTGCCTTACAGTGATAATAAAAAGCCAATTGATTTTTAGTCTGTTATATTATTGTTTTTAAATTCTCTGCAGACAATGTGGCCCACTGTAGTCTGCACCCAGGGTGAACAGCACCCACATTCCTACCCTTAATTTAATGAGTGCTATTAAATTCTCCCTCAGGCTCTAAACTCAAGGGCAAGAATCCAAGTATAAGCTGTGCATCTTGTTGTTGTTGTTGTTATGTGCCATGAAGTCAGTTCTGACTCATACAACCCTATGTACAACAGAAGGAAACGCTGCCAGGTCCTGTGCCATCTCACAATCATTGCTGTTTGAGCCCATTGTTGCAGCTACTGTGTCAATCCATCTCATTGAAGGTCTTCCTCTTTTTCGTTGACCCTCTACTTTACCAAGCATGATGTCTTTCTCCAGGGACTGGTCCCTCCCGATAACATGTCCAAAGTACATTGAGACAGTCTTGCTATACTCACTTCTAAGGAGCACTCTGGCTGTACTTATTCCAAGACAGATCGGTTCATTCTTTTTTGTGCATCTTATGGCTGCCCAAGTACTAAACCACAGCCGTTCAGGGAACTGTGGATCCCACACTAAATGTTATATTCCAGGATGACCTTGCAGTTTCTCTCCCTCTGCTACTGAATCTTCCATCTTTCAGTTCCGCATCTGTCTCTGTCTTATTCCGAGAAGCTTAATGTTCTTAAACCTGTCAGTTGTCTGAGACTTTTTAACACCAGCAGAAAAGGGTGATCTTTCTTTTTCAAAGTGTGAAGACTTCAGCAGCTGTGTAGCTACAACACCCACTTTCACATTAATTCAATCTCCTTTTTCTGCAAAGATAAAAGAAACTTCAGCCCAGACACCAAAAGCAGGCTTTGTTTTGAGGTCGGTGGGATGCTAACATTAAGATGTGACTCAGTGGTTTCTCATCCCCCACCAGGCTGATGGGCTGGTGAGAGTTAAGGGATTCACAACACAGCAGTCACTTATATAAATGCATCCTTTATGGAATATTTTTGTCAAAACCCAGAAACTGTAGTTCTCCATTCCATTTCTATTCAATTACTCTCTCCTCATCCCCGACATGCTATCAAAACAGTTATCCGCTAGCAAACAATGGGCCTCTGCCCAAAAGTCTCAAGTTTTTTTCCTAATAAAAGATGTTTTTTCCTCCTTTTCTCAGGCAGCTGCACTCTTTTTAAAAATTTTATTGTGGTAAATTATACATGTCATAAAATTTGTCATTTTAACAATTTTTTAAATGTACAATTCAGTGCCATTAATTATATTCGCCATGTTGTGCAACCATCACCACTATTTATTTCAAAAAAAATTTTATCACCCCAAACAGAAATGCTGTACCCATTAAGTAATAACTCCCCATTCTTCCCCCCCCCCCCCCACCGCCACCAATGCCTCACCCTTGGTAACCACTAATCTAGATATTTCACATAAATAAGATTATACAATACTTGTCCTTTTGGGTCTGACTTAATTCATTTAGCATAATGTTTTCAAGGCTCGTGTTATAGCATGTATCAGAACTTCATTTCCATTTGTTGCTGAATAATATTCCGTTGTATGAATATACCGCGATTAGTTTATTCATTCTTCTGTTGATGAGCGTTTGGATTGTTTCCACCTTTTGGCTATTGTGGATGATGCTGCAGTGAACACGGGTGTACAAGTATCTGTTTGAATCCCTGGTTTCAATTCAGCTAGACTCTTTTACCTTCAAGTTTCACAAAGTGGATTGACCCCTCATTTCCAACCTCTTCTCATTTCTTCCATTACCTGATGACCTAATGATAACAGTGCATCCCTTTTCTCCAGGACAACAATGGAACCCTCTGACAAATAACAGCTGGAGAGAGGCATGCAAAAGGGACTGGCTCACAGAGCTGAGGGTCATCCATCTGTTCTCCCCACAATAGTAGGAATAAGTAAGACTTCTTGGCCTGCCTAGGACCAATGAGAATAGGCTGAGTAAATGTCAAATCCTACCCTCTATGACAGAAACGATTCTGGGAGGGGGGCAGTTTAATTGTGGGAGGAGCATATATATTTTGCAACAGTGTATTGTAGTATAGTGAAAGACAGTACAATGCCACAGCTGAGAGTGTGGCCATTAGCTTGGTCACTTACCGGCTATATGGCCTCATGAACTTATTTTGTTCTCTTTAAGCCTCAGTTTCTGTATTTGTAAAATGGGACTAATAAAGTATTTCCTTAATTGAAAGGCAGACTTTTTAATATTTTAGTATTTATGAGATTGGGATACCTTACAATCCATGCTGTTTTGTACTGTATGTATACTGGTACTGTTTTAGTTGTCTAGTACTGCTATAACAGAAATACCACAAGTGGATGGCTTTAACAAATAGAAATTCATTCTCTCATAGTTTAGGAGGCTAGAAGTCTAAATTCAGGACACCAGCTCTAGGGGAAGTCTTGCTCTTTCTGTCAGCCCTATCAGCATCTGTGGATCCATTGTTCCTTGGCATCAATCTTCCCCTGGGTCTAGGAGCTTCTCAGAGCAGGGATCCTGGATCCAAAGGACATGCTCTGCTCCTGGATCTTCTTTTTTGGTGGCAGTGAGGTCCCTCTCTGCTTGCTTCTCTCTCCTTTTATCTCTAGTAGCATAAAAGGTGATACAGGGCCACACCCCAAGAAAACTCCCCTTTCATCGGATCAGGGTTTGACCTGAGTAAGGATGTTGCATATCACCCTAATCCTCTTTAACAAAACCTAAACTTGCCTCATTAACCACAGGCATATAGGACAATTACATCAATCACAAAATGGAGGACAACCACACAATACTGGGAATAAGGGCCCAGCCAAGTTAAAAATTCTGAAAAGAGGAAAGAAGTACAGAAAGGAATTAATGCACCCTTTATCCCACAGTTTTGCCCAGGGTCAGCTCAACCACCAAACTCCCTGTGGTAGTCAGAAGTAATCACCGTTCTGCCTTTTCACAACACACATACACACACATACACACATGTACATATGTATGGTGGTGCAAACAGTTAAGCACTTGGCTGCTGACTGATACCTTGGCAGTTCAAACCCACACAGCAGCTCCATGGGAGAAAGACCTGGGGATCCACTGCCATAAAGAATAAAGCCTTACGAGGATGGAAAGAGAGGGAGAGGAGAATTCACTAACTAAATAGTAGACAACAATCATCTTAAGTGAAGGAAAGGACAGCACACTATACAGGGGAAGTCAGCACAACTGGACTAGAGCAAAAGCTAAGAAGTTTCCTGAACACAACCAAAAACTTTGAGGGACAGAGTAGCTGGGGGTGGTGTCTGGGGACCATGGTTTTGGAGGGACATCTAGGTCAATTGGCATAACAAAGTTTATTAAGAAAACGTTCTGCATCCCACTTTGGTGAGTGGCGTCTGGGGTCTTAAAAGCTTGTGAACAACCATTTAAGATGCATCAATTGGTCTCAACCCACTTGGAGCAAAAAAGAATGAAGAACACCAAAGATACAAAGAAAATATGAGCTCAAGAGACCACATAAACCAGAGACTCAAGGGCCACATAAACCAGAGACTCCAACAGCCTGAGACCAGAAGAATTAGATGGTGCCCGGCTACCATCAATGACTGCTCTGACAGGCAACACAACAGAGAACAGCAGAACTCAAATTCATGTGAAAAGACCAGACTTAATGGTCTGAGACTGGAGGAACCCCGGAAGCCATGGCCCCCAAATGCTCTGTTAACCTAGAACTAAAACCATTCCCAAAGCCCACTCTTCAGACAAAGATTAGATTGGACTATAAAGCATAAAATAATACTCTTGAAGAGTGTGCTTCTTAGTTCAAGCAAATACATGAGACAAAATGGGCAGCCCCTGTCTGGAAGCAGGATGAGAAGGCAGGAAGGGACGGGAATTAGTTGAATGGACACAAGAAACCTGGGGTGAAATGGGGGCTTGTGCTGTCACATTACAGGGATTGCAACTAATGTCACATAAAAATATGAGTATAAATTTTTTTTTATTTTTTTTTATATATTTTATTGTACTTCAGGTGAAAGCTTACAGAGCAAATAGTTTCTCATGAAATAGTAGTACACATGTTGTTCTATGACATTGGTTAACAACCCCACAACGTATTAAGCCTCTAAATTCTCAACCATTTTTTTTTTTGATGAAAATTACAGATGGCCAAAGATACACACACCATTTCAAAAATTTCTACATTCACAGTTCAGTGACATTGACTACGCTCTTCCAACTGTGCTGTTATTCTCACTTAAGATGAAGGCTTACAGAAAAAATAGTTTTTCATTTAACAGTTACTACACATGTTGCCCTATGACAATGGTTAACAATCTCACAGCACATCAAGAATATCCTTACTCCACCTTGTGTTCCCTATCACCAGGGGGCTTCCTTGTCCCCTTCTGTCTTCTGGACCTTGTCAGTGGACTATTGTATCTCTTTAGTCTCATTTGTTTATTTATTTATTTATTTTATTTTATTTTATTTAAACACCATTTCAAAACTTTTTACTTACACATTTAAGTGATATTGACTATGCTCTTCCAATTGTGCTGCCATTCTCGCCCAAGATGAAGGCTTACAGGACAAAACACCCTCCCATTTAATAGTTACTACAAATGTTGCCCTATAGCAGTGGTCAAATTTTTGTATGAGAAATTAACTTGAGCTTTAAATTTTCACCTAAAGCACAGTAAAAAAGAAAAATTAAAAAAAAAGAATACAGCCAACAAAACTCTATAGGGCAGTTCTACTCTGTCATATAGGGTCTTTATGCGTTGAAAATTGACTCAATGGCACCCAACAGCATGTATGTATGTATGTATTGTTTAAAATAATCAAAACATAATGAAATTAAAACATAGATTCACTTGAGTTAATCTGTAAGCATGTAGGGAGATCATTTTGTTTCTGAAAACAAGTAGCTTAGAGTAGACTAGTTGTAATTGTTAAAAATTAAACCTTTGAATAAGCTTAAAACCATAACACAGTATTTGATTGCCCAATGATTTAATAAACATTTTCCAAATTGGGGAAGGACCTGTCTCCCTGCAAGCAGAAAACACTCCCAAGTACTGGAGATTTTACAGAAGCTTAAAAATAGTACTTAAGTTGCCATGATGACAAAGTACTTAATGGTTATTGAGTGAGCATTAAAAAAGTATCTCCTGAAAATGTGGTCCTTTACATATTTGTAGCTATGAGACCTCTAGAAATTAAAATTAAGGAAGCATACAGTCTTTTTCATTAAATCACAGGTAATGGGTTTCTTATTGACTACCGTTTTTGAGCCAGAAAAAGCAAATAGACAATGTTGTTGAGTAGTTAGCATTTCCTGGTTAAAAAAAAAAAAAAGGGTCAATAGTTCTGCAGTTTGGGTCAGGTTCTTACTCTTAATTTTGGGCTCATGGGTAAAAGAAACCCCTTAAAATCAAAGTAAAATGTGTGTTTTTAATTTTTTGACAGTTATGTATGTACACAGATAGGTCCTCCTGGGAAGGCTGGTTTTGGAGTCCTCATCAGTCTTAATTGATTATATATTTGGTTCTACATTTGCTACATGTAGTTAGATCCTGTTAGGCTTTGCAAAAAAGCTTGTCCAGCTATGATCCAGGACACTTGGAAATAAGTTTGTTTATTAAAGGGCTATTTCATGTAGGCTTGTTTAACAATTTTTATAGCATTAACATATTTATTATTGTTTAAACTGAGGAGTAAAATTACAAACATCGTTCTTTTGCAGTAAATTGCAACATACTGTCCTGCAATAACAGGGAATTAACAGAGTGGGATACTCATTTATTGCCTCTAAAGAAGAGGTTTAACTATCAAACGGCGATATCAGATGCGAAATAAATGTGCAATTGTCGTAACATAGGGCAAAATTTCCCAGAATGACAAAGTATGGAGGTTGGGTGAAAGGTTTAGTCCAGAATATTTATATCATAGCTTAATATAACAATTCATATCAAAGGAGGAAGGAACTCAATTTCTGAAAATGCTTGTGGAGAGGCAAGAGATTTCCAGGCATAGAAAAAAATGTTAACTGGAATTGCAGAAAAGAGAACTGAGAAAGAGAATCTCTGCAAAAGAGAAGAATGCATCCATAAAATAGATGAATCAAACAAATAAATGAATAGAATAAAATTCTCTCTACATACAACTTTCTGCTCTGGACTATTACCTCCTTAATCTCTTTTACATCAAAAATTTGAACTGAGTTGATTAGCAACATTTTTCATGGAAATTTTTTTTTTTCATTTTAGAAAAGAAATCAGTTGGGAGAAATTGCTGTATTGCCATCTGTCTTAGTCATCTAGTGCTGCTACAACAGAAATACCACAAGTGGATGGCTTTAACAAAGAGAAATTTATTTTCTCACAGTCTAGTGAGCTAGAAGTCCAAATTCAGGGTGTCAGCTCCAGGGGAAGGCTTTCTCTCTCTGTCAGCTCTGAGGAAGGTCTTTGCTGTCATCAGTCTTCCCCTGGACTAGAAGCTTTTCTGTGCAGGAACCTTGGGTCCAAAGGATGCGCTCTGTTCCTGGTATTTCTTTCTTGGTGGTATGAGGTCCCCCACTCTCTACTTGCTTCCCTTTCCTTTTATCTCTTATAAGAGATAAAAGGTGGTGCAGGCCACTCCCCAGGGAAACTCCCTTTACATTGGATCAGGGATGTGACCTGGGTTACAGTGGTGTTACAATCCCACCCTAATCTTCTTTAATGTAAAATTACAATCACAAAATGGAGGACAACCACACAACACTGGGAATCATGGCCTAGCCAAACTGATACACACTTTTTTTGGGGACACAATTCAATCCATGACACCATCATTGCTTCTTTCAAAAATACTTATACAAATGAATATATATACTATTCATATAACTTACGGAAACTTTTTTTTTTAATTGCATTTTAAATGAGGAAGATAGGCCAAATCAGTGATTTCCAACTCTATTCTTAAACCATTGGAAGCCGTTATTGTAACAAACTCTAATGTGAAATCCAAATACGATAGCAGCTAACATTTTTCTGAATGTGCACCATGTTCCTCACACTATGCCAAGTGTATCACATGCATTGTCTCATTTCTCCGATCATATGAAGTAGGTGCCATTATAAATATTTTTATATGCAAAAAATTACCCAAGGCCACTCAGCTAGGTTAGAAAAACAGGTAAATACTAAACTGCTCCAAACTAAAGTTGGGGGTGAAGTGGGCTAGGCCCAGAGCCTCACTGTCCGCCTTCTCCACCATCTTGCCCTAGCTTCTGCCATCCTAGTCCTAAATTCCTGGGACTTCAGTGAAATCTCTTTATGTCTCAGAGTGGCCCATCAGGAGCCCATCCCTTGAGCACTGTGCCGAAGAATGGGGTTATGCAGCTGCCCAGTCTAAGAGTTCTAGCTAACCAGGGCCACTCAGGACTTCATTAAAATAAATTATAACTGAAATGATAGAAGGCGTTTTCATTAATTAAAAACAAAACAAACAACCTTTCTGCTTGCTGTCGAGTGCTCAAAACTGTTTTTTACTAACAATGAAAAAATAGACTACAAAATAGACAGGAACAGTCTTGAAGGAAATGTAGGTCATAGAAAGGTACAGTTAACAGAAACAGCCTTGAAGGGAAGCCCTTGGTACTCCTGACAAGTTTATGGTTGGCTTCACCATCTCTCTAGATCCAGATCCCTCTGCTCTTCCCAAGCCATGGTTCCAGCCTGGTTTCAAGCAGAGACTCATGAAATACTGGGTCCTAACCTATGGAGATGTGCATGGGAACGAAAAAGTTTGAGCATCAACCACAGTGCCCCCACCCCAATCCATGGCCCCCTGAGACCTCATGGCTTGTGGCTGGATAGGGTTAATGGGGCAGTGAGGACAGAGTCTGTAAGCCAACAACCCAGCCAGTTGTTTGGGCAATATTTCGCAGTGAAGGATGCTTGAACTACATATGTGCCAAACACCTCTTCTGAGCCACTCCCAACACTCCTGACTGCACTCCACCTCCTGGTGCTTCTGATTTTACAGTTTGGGAACTACAGGATCTCAAGGCCCTGTTGTATCTGAAGATCAGGGTGGCCTATAAGTCTGGAGCTGTCCCAGGACAAACAAGAGCTCTCATCAGCCCAAAGAAAGCACCCACAGGTCAAAAGAGCTAGGGACACTTGGGCACTGGACAGCATAGCTACATAGAGGCATAATGAGAAAACAGAAAGGCATTCTTCTTAAGTTCACAAATACAACACTTCTTCATAGAGGACAGGTGGACAGCCAACAGTCCCCAGCTGTACCTGAGAAATCAGGTGACTTCTGTACCGGAGATGTTAGAGCTGGTGGTGCTTGCTCAGGGCAGCACAAGCCTCTCCCAGCTGGCCACACTTGCCAGGGCCAAGTTTGCAGATTGCAGTGGCTGGGCTTTTGGCTGATGCCCTTCCCCACTATGTCACATTCAGGCCAGGAATGCCAAAATCTTCCTTTGCACCAAACCCTTCCTTTCCACTCTACTCTCTTGGAAGAAAATTTCTGACAGAATCAGCTAGTCAATTTTCTCCAAGGTCCTCATAAACTACTCCATTGGCTCTCTTAGTCTCCTATCAAGTGTGCAGAGAGGCCCAGCAAACCCAGCCTGATCCAAGGAGCTGTTTATCTCTTCCACTTGGTGTTCAGCGATTCTGTCCACAGGCGTCTCCAAATCTGTCAACCGCCTTAATTCTGCTTCTTCCTCTGAATGGTTATTTTTCCTGATGAACAGGGTTGGGCAACCACTCTGTATTCCCAGAGTGACAATGGCGGCTCCATATCCTGCAGAGATTTCCCTTTAAATGCAAGTTAATGAAAAGGCAGCAACCCATCTGACCTCTTCAACAAGCTGGACTGGGTCCTGGAGAACTGATTTGCTGCAGCCGTGCGTCGCAATACGAAGTTCAGGCTTCTCATTGCTGTGGGTGTCGGTTACCAGAAGCCCACCTCCCACCATTTCCTTGCTCTGAGGCCAAGCGGGACTGGACAGTGTTTCTTCCCCTCCGCCTGGAGAGCTGGTGGTTGGCCTGGAGGGTGGATCCTGAGCGAACCGGGCACTGGGAGAGACAAGGTGGAGCTGGGCAGAGGCTCCCAGAGCTCCGGGCCTGGCACATGGGCAAACCTCGGGGCCGCTGCTCCCAGGGCCTCCCTGCCCTAATCCAGGCTTCTAAATAGTGACTAGCTACTCTGACGCACAGCCAGGGTGGAGAACTTCTACTTTATAGATGTTTGGGCTGGACAGTTTTGAGATCTTGCCTTTATTATTTGGAAAGGTTGAAATACAGAAACAGCAACCTTGATAGGTAAGTTTCGGATAGGGCTGACCTCAGGAAGAATCCAGAAGGAAGACAGTGATGAGGCCTGATTTGATTCAAATCCCAATGCAGATAGAACTGACTGCTCTCTCCCCTCTCCCTCTATTGAGATACAGTTACATATCATAAAGTACAACCATTTAAAGTGTACAGTTCAATGGTTTTAGGTTTATTTAAAAGAATTCGGCAAACATCACTGGAATTTTAGAACATTTCCCATCATCCCTAAAAGAAACCCTTTTAATGTAGAGTGACCCTATCAGTCACTCTACATTAACAGCACTCCCCCACCTTCCAGCCCTAGACAACTACCAATTTTCCATCTCTGCAAGTTTACCTTTTCTGAGCATTTCTTTCCTTTTTTTTTTACTAATTTTTAAAAATATAATTAATTTATTTTTTATTGTGATTTAGGTGAACGTTTACAGAGCAAATTAGTTTTTCATTAAAAAATTTACATATAAATTGTTTCCTGGTATTGGCTGCACTCCCACATTGTGTCAGCACTGTGGGTTCACCGTGTTCATTTGTCCAGTTTTCCTGTCGCCTCCTGCCTTCTTATCTTTGTTCCTGGGCAGATGTTGCCCACTTGATCTTGATCTTGATTGATCTAAGAATCACATGCCTAATCTTTGGCTGAAAGGTGAACTTTGGGAATGGCTTCAATTCTGAGTTAGAAGGCTGTCCTGGGGCAGTAGTCTCAAGAGTTCCTCTAGTCTCTGTCAGACCAGTTAAGTCTGGTCTTTTTTGTGAATTTGTTCATTTGTTCTAGTTTTTCTCCCACTCTGTTCAGGACCCTCTGTTGTAATCTCAGTCACAGTGGTTGGTAGTCGTAGCCGGGCACCATCTAATTCTGGTGTCGGGGTCATATAGGCCGTGGTTCATGTGGTCCATTAGTCCTTTAGTCTGATTCTTTAGGTTTTTTTCCCTCTCCTTTGCTCAAAACTAGAAGAGAGCGTAGTTGTATCTTAGATGGCCACTCACAAGCTTTTAAGACCCCAGACACTATTCACCAAAGTAGGATACAGAACATTGTCTTTAAGAACTATGTTGTGCCAACTGACGTAGATGTCCCCTGAATCTGTGGTCCTTTGCCTTCAAAGTTGGAGACTTCATCCCGTGAAGCATTTAGTTATATCTAAGAAGTTTCCCCGACTGTGCCACTTGTGTGCTTTCTTGTCTATATTAATATATGAGGAGCACCTGCAGTCATGAATTTAGAAATTTCCACCTTTGAACCTACATCCACTGGTGGGTGTGTTCCCTTATCCCCTCCCTCCCTTCATAGAATATCTGTCTATCTATCTATGTATCCATTCGTAGATTATTGTTTGTTGATTCTTTTGTTGCAGAGTTGTCTACGCCATAGTAGTTACCATAATTGTCCTTTAGTCCTGCTTTCCTCTCAGCGTCCTCTCTTGCCTTGGTCATGTTGTGCTGACTTCTCCCATATTGTATATTGCCTTTCCCTTCACTAATATCAACTTATGTCTATCTTTTTGGTAATATTCCCTCCCTCCCCCTCCCATCTCTGGTAACCACCAGAGTCTTTTTTTTTTTCTCCTGTATGTAAACCTTTCGTTGTTACTTTATAAAAGTGGTCTTATACAATATTTGTTTTTTTGTGATTGACTTATTTCACTTAGCATAATGCCCTCCAGATTTACCCATGTTGTAAGCTGTTTCATCATTAGTCTTTATTGTTTCCTAGTATTCCATTGTGTGCTTTCTCAAAAGTCTCTGTCTGTGAACCTAGAGAAGTAAAGGAGAGGTAGGAAATCTACCATAGATTTCCAAAATGGTCCAGAAGAAAACCAGTCATTGTCCTTCACAATCTGATCTTAACCTATTGGACCTAGTTAGCCATATTTACTTTCTAGTCCCCAACAGGAACCTTGGACTCCTTGTGGAGCATGTTATGCTGATTTTCTTGTGCGTTTTGCTTTTGTTAGAAAGTTCTTTCTCCATTCCTCTGCTTATCCAAATGCTTCCTTCCATTCAAGTTCTATTACCTCTTCAGAGGTTTCCCTTACCCTACAGTTCACAATGATGCCCTTTGTTTGAATTCCTCTTTGGCTTTCAAAATATTTGAATGAATGAATGAGAACTGTCATGCATTGATACTTATTTAGTTCACATGGGTGTTTGTTTTGTATTGTTTTGTTCATATTGTTTTATTTGTATTGTTTTTGTTTTCTTCTAAATTTTATTTATTTTGTTGTTGAGAATATACACAGCAAAACATATACCAACTCAACAGTTTCTACAAGTACAATTTAGCAACATTGAGTACCGTCTTCGAGTTGTGCAAACATTCTCACTCTCCTTTTCTGAGTTTTTCCCCCCTTATTAATATAAACTCACTGCCCCCTAAGGTTTCTATCTACTCTTTCAAATTGTTGTCAGTTTGATCCCATATAGATACTTCTTAAAAGAGCATAATACTCAAGGCATAATTCTAGTAATATGTATGTATATTACCAAAACCAAACCCACTGCCATCAAGTCAATTCTGACTTATAGTGATCCCATAGGGTTTCCAAGGCTATAAATCTCTACAGAAGCAGACTGTCACATCTTTCTCCCGTGGAGCCACTGGTGGTTTTGAACCACCAACCTTCTGGTTAGTAGTCGATTGCTTTAACTGCTGCACCACCAGGGCTCCATATATATGTATATGGAAACCTTGGTGGCATAGTGGTCAAGAGTTCAGCTGCTAACCAAAAGGCTGACAGTTTGAATCCATCAGGCGCTCCTTGGAAACCCTATGGGGCAGTTCTTCTCTGTCTTATAAGGTCACTATGAGTTGGGATCAACTTGACAGCAACTGGTTTTTTGTTTTGTTTTACATATAATTGTGATAAAAATTATATATATATGATAAAAATTTTCCATTGTAACCATTTTTAAGTATACAATTCAGTGGCATTAATTACGTTCACAATGTTGTGCAACCGTGACCACTATTTGTTTCCAAATTTTTCTTTGCTCCAAACAGAAACTCCATCTCATATGTTTTTTGACATCATCCTCCCACATAGATTTTAAGTTTATAAGAGGTAGAAGCAACTCTAATCTTTCTTTTGCATATCCCCTTATCACCTAGCATGGTGTAATCTCCCAAATAGAGGTAACCCTGAGGTCAAGGATTGTTCATTCTTTGATAGTGTAGAATGTTGCCCAGAAATGTGCATTTTTAACAAGTCTCATACTTCCCAACATCCCATTCCTCCCCACCAAGCCACAGGATTCTGATGTAGTGTTTGAGAGTAGGGACCTAGTCTATTTTCTTCATCATATGTCCTCAGTGCCTGCATATAGTAAACATTCAGTAATTCTTTTAAATTAATGATGTAGATGATTACAAACCAGGTTTTGAAAATACCCTGGGAGAAAGAATAAATAAAAATTTTGAACAGCTATATGTTGTATATGTATTTGCATATTGAGAAAGTGCATGTGGAAGTCTTTAAATAGTTTAAAGCAATCCCAAAGTGTAAACTATTACTGTAAAAATGTTAAAGGAGATTTTTTTAAACTGTGATTTCTCTTCTGTTGGGAGGTAAATTTGCCCTAGAAAGACCCAAATAGACTTGTGAGCTTCCTTTTTAACTTTCTTATTTTTTATAAACAACAGAAAGAGAAGTCATAGACCTTTGAGTTGGAAAGTTTCAGCTCCATTCACTTTAAACAAATACAACATTTATTGCCTTCATTATAGAAGAGGAGAATGGGGTGAGACAGGTTTAAAGATTTGCCCATGGTGGATATTCTCCAAGTGTTGTCCTTAGATATCTTCATTAAAATATCCTGGGAAGTTTGTTTTAAAAAGTATAGATTCCAGAGCCCCCCCAAAACGTATTAAATTAGCCTCTTTAAAGAAATTTTTAGAAGCTCCTTGTATATCAGTGGCTTCATGTTAAAATTGTCCATCACAGTGCTTTAAAACTGTGATATTCATATGAATCATTCAGAGATCTTATTAAAACTCAAATCCTGATGTAACATGTCTAGGGTGGGGCTCAAGATTGTGTATTTCAAAAAGTTCTCAGATGGTGACAGTGTTGCTTGTACAGTGTTGCTTGTACGTGGGCCACATTTTGAGTAGCGAAGATCTAGACCAGCGGACCTCAGAGTGTGATCCCAGGATCAGCAGCACCAGTACCACTTGGGAATACTTGCTAAAAATGCAAATTCTTAGGTCCCACTCCAGACTTAATCAGAAATTCTGATACATGTTAAAATTTGAGAATATGTTAAACCTTTTAAGCTCCCTAATTGATTCTAATGTGCATCTAGGATTGAACATTGTAGTTTGAGAATTACTAGCTGTCTTAGTTATCTAGTGCTGCTATAACAGAAATACCACAAGTGGATGGCTTTAATGAACAGAAGTTTTTTTTCTCACAGTTTAGGAGGCTAGAAGTTCAAAAGCAAGACACCACTTTTACGGAAAGACTCTTTTTGTTGGCTCGTCTCTTTTCAGCTTCTGTTCCTTGGCTCCTTGGTGATCTTCATGTGGCATGGCATCTATATTCTCCCATCTCTGCTTGCTTGCTCACTTAATCTACTGTTTTATATCTCAAAAGAGATTGACTTAAAATACACCCTACACTAATACCGCCTTATTACATAACAAAGAA
Source organism: Dugong dugon (assembly GCA_030035585.1). Taxonomy (NCBI): domain Eukaryota; kingdom Metazoa; phylum Chordata; class Mammalia; order Sirenia; family Dugongidae; genus Dugong; species Dugong dugon. Next base: position 32,515,170 of record CM057475.1, on the reverse strand, counting down.
ACTCATTTCCAAATGGGATTATAACTACAGGGTTAGGATTGACAGCACATATTTTTGGAGGACAAAATTCAATGCATAACACTGGCCTAAGGTGACACCTGTATTCTTAGCAGAACCCAAATCTCTTACATCTTGGTAACATCCTCTTTCCACCTTCCTGTGATCCCCAAACACCAGCTCTTCAGAACACTGACCTGTGCTGGGTTGCTGCATTAAGAATCACCCGAACCCAACTCTTGCACAGGGATGAGAGTAGGAAAGAGTGAAGGAAGGAATCACTCATGAGCTTGTTTTTTTTTAAGATTCAGATTCCCAACCTAGGTTGAGGTACAGAAATTTAAACTTTTTTAAAGCTCCCTAGTTTTAAACAGGAGCCCTGGTGGTGCAATGGTTAAGTGCTTAGCTGCTAATGGAAAGCTTGGCGGTTTGAACCCACCCAGTGGCTCTGTGGGAGAAAGACCTGGCAGTCTGCTCCCACAAAGTTTGCAGCCTAGAAAACCCTGTGGGGAACTCTGTCACATAGGGTCACTATGAATTGAAAATCAACTTGATGCCACCTAACAGCAACAACAACAGTTTTCAAATGTCTTGCCTTGCATGATCCTGTCTACACAGAACTACTAAACTAAAGGCTGACAGTTTAAACCCACCCAGACGTGCCTTGGAAGAAAGGCCTGATGATCTGCTTCTGAAAGTTCACAGCCTTGAAAACCCTATGGAACATTTGTACCCTGCACACATGGTGTTGCCATTTTGATTCCATGGCAACTGGTTTTTTATCCCACTGCTTTGTGTTATATAAGATTCCATCTTAGCAGACTGCAGAGATTCTCCTGTTGGCTTTGAAGAGGTAAGCTGTTAGGTCATGAGAGGGCCACATGGCTAGGACCTGAGGGTGGCTTCTAGTTACTGAGAGTGAAACCTGGCTGACAACCAGCAAGAAAACAGGAACCTCAGTTCTGTACCTGCAAGGCCCTGAATTCTGCCTACAACCTGAATGAGCTTGGAAGAGGACCCCAAGCTCCAGATGAGAATGCAGCTCAGCTGGCACCCTGATTTCATTTCTTCAGGATGAAAGAAAACATAATACCAAATGAAAATTTAGATCTGTGTGAAGAAATAAAAAGCATAAAAATGGTAAATATGTGGGCAAATATAAAAGGCTATCATTTTTTCTGTTTAATGCAAGATTATAACATGTATTGTGTGGTTTATAATGTATATAGATGTAAAATATATTACAACAATAGCACATTGTAAGTTCTTACATTTTGTGTGAAGTAGTACAAATAACTCTGAATATACTCTGATAAATTTAGGATGCATATTTTAATCCCTAGAGCCTTGGTGGCACAAAGATTAAGTGCTTGGCTACTAACTGAAAGGTTGGCTGGTAGTTCGAACCCACCAGTGGCTACGTGGGAGGAAGACCTGGTGATCCGCTCCTGTAAAGATTACATCCTAGAAAACCCTATGAGGCAGTTCTACTCTGGCGCATGAAGTCTCTATGAATCAGAATCAGCTCGACATCACCTAACAACAACAACAGAGCAAATACTAAAAAATATTTGAAAGGAAATAGCTAAAAACATATTAGAGGGGTTTTCTCATCTTCTTCCTCTTCCCTCTTTTTTTCCTTCCCTTCCTGAATAATTTAGACCCGAAAACAATAGGTGGGGCCAAGCAAGAGAGGTGTCTCTGCTAGAGTTGGGAGAGACACAGTGGCCCGGAGTGTGATGTCAGAGCTCAACCAGGATGAGGAGTGTGTTCACATGGGGGTGGCATATAGAGGCTGTGGTAGGCAGAATTCTAAGATAGCCCCAAGAAATATCAGTGTATGTCAACAAAAAGAGATATACGAGAGTATTCATAACTGCTTTATTTATAATCAATTCAAACTGGGGGTAACCCAAGTGTTCATCAATTTGAGAATGGGTAAGGAAAAAAAAAGTAGTATATTCATACCACAGAATACTACTCAGTAATTAAAAACAGTAAAAGTGAAAGAAACCAAACACAAGAGTATTTATTATATTTTTTCCATTTACATGACATTCAAAAACAAGTAAACTTTATGGTGATAGAAATCAGAAGAGTGATCTTCTACTGAGATGCAAACAGTCACAAGGGAATTTTCTATGGTGATGGAAGTGTTCTATAGCTTGATTGTGGTGGTTGTTACGTAGGTATAATCATCTGTGAAAATTCATCAAGTGTTATACTTAGATCTGCGCATTTCACTGTGTAAATTTTACCTCGCTAAAAAAAAGTAAGACAATTTCTGTAATTTCTTAGAATTCATGGTCTAATGAGATAACTAGTCATGAACAAAAGAATATCCCTAAAATATGAACATATTGTTTCTGGAATTAAAAGAACAATATAAATACTAATAAATCCACCTCAGGGAATAGGTAGAAGAGAATATCACAGAGCATGCAATGTTTGAGTTGGATCTGGAAAATTGTGTGTGAGTTTGTCAGGTGAATGGTGGGAAGTCATTCTATGCAGAGAGAATGCAGTGTGCAAAGGTACATGGAATTAATTAATTGGAATGTGTGGAGCTAAAGATGGAAAGGAGCTTGGGGCCAGATTTTTATGGGCCTTTTGCACTAAGCTGAGGCATTGGACTTCCACGATACAAAACAATAGAGACTGTTTTAAGCAATGCAGTGATACAATGTGTGTGCACGTAGGATGGCCTGTAGAAGGTAGAAATTGATGCCACTCTTGGGCCCTTACTGCCTTTTGAATGAAACTTACCTATCCATAGCCCCTACTTGAATGTGTGTTTTTGTTGTCTATGAAGAGATGACCAAGATTGTCCACTGAATGACCCTGGAGGTTTTTTCTGGGTTAGCTTGCAATGGTCTACCTGCAACTAGTGCTTTCTCATAGTGATAGTGGCTGGATATGGCCTTACTTCCCATATAATATCCCAAGGCTTTCAGTATAGGAATGCAACTCCTCAAAGCCACTGGTGCCCATGCTATACCATCGGACCCTCACTTACAAGGACATGCTCCCCTATAAAAGGGAATAACTACTTGGGGTCCCTCTTTCTGGAGTACAGAAATGGTACATCAATATAGTCCAAATACACCTCTCTGTAGGAGATAAGACCTTCCTGATGTTTTCCAGAAGTCCGTTTTCCCAACAGTACTTTCAAACATCGAACAGAGCTGATTGGACCATACGTAGCCACCTAACCCAGTGGCAATCAACCCATAGTTTGCCCACTACTTAACAACTTGCTGTTGTTGTTAGTTATTGGCAAGTGGGCTCCAACGCATGGTAACCCCACGTACAACAAAACAAAATATTGCCTGGTCTGCACCATCTTCATGATCGTTGGAATGCTCAAGTCAATTGTTGTGGCCACTGTGTATTTTGAGTGCCTTCCAATCTAAGTGGCTCGTCTTCCAGCATTATGGTATATCAGACAATATTCTGTTGTGAAGCATAGGGTTTTCATTGAGTAATTTTAGGAAGTAGATCGTCAGGCCTTTCTTCCTACTCTGTCTTAGTCTGGAAGCTCTGGTAAAACCTGTCTACCATGAGTGACCCTGCCGGTATTTGAAAAACTGATGGCATGACTTCCAGCATAACAACCATAGCAATATGAAAGCCATCACAGTACAACAAGCTGACAGATGGGTAATGGTTACAACTTATAGCCTGGAGTAAAATAATGAGTTGTACCAATGAGATTCTTTTGCGGATGTGAACTACGGAATACCAAAAGGCTTGGCCATTTAGCATCAGGGACAGTTACTGAAAGAGTATCAACAGAGAGAAGGCTAAGACCTGTGTAACAGAAACTAGGCAGGAGGTCGGAAGAGGAGGGTGGGGCCAATGTGCAGAAAGAAGCAAGACTCAATGAAAAGGAAAGTAAGAGAGTAGCCAGGCCCCAGATTCCCTTAGTTTTTTGGGGAGAAGAGGCTTCCAAGTTAAGTTTCAGGTCCCATTAATTATTTCTATCATTCTTCCATGATCTTACTCCCCTGGACTTTTTCTTTTTTGTTTTAAGTTACACGAGTGGTTTCTGTTCTTTGTTCTTTGTGAGCCTTTAGAATGCTATGGTAGATATTAATTTTGGCTTCCTGGAAAGGTGTCTCCACTCTTAGCTTCTAGTAACAGACTCTGACTCCTGGCCACAGGGAAGGAAGGCAGACATGTCCAGTAGGCTTTTGGAAATATAAGACTTAAACTAGTGTCAGAGGTTGGGCTGGAAAGAGATTTTACAGTCATCACCATATAGATAAAAACAAGTAAGGAAATAATACATAGAGAGCACTTTCAATATATCAGGCACTGTGTTGGGCACATTACATCTACTAATGCCAATTAATTATTACAATAACATATCTGAAGATTATCATTTCTATTGAAAGAAAGATGAGGAAACTGAGGCTTAAAGCATTTAAATGGCTTGGCCAAGGTCACACAGCTGGTAGGTGTCAGAGCTGGGATTCCTTCCCAGGATTAGGGGTGGATTATTTAATAGGCAAAGTAGCACAGAGCTTACCTTGCTTACCAGATCATCTGTAGCGAACAATTTCATTGTTTTTCACCACATCGAAGATTGTGCTTCTAAGTATGGCTGGCATCTGTCTCTCTCCTAACCCCACAGCACCTTCCTACAGAATCAAAGCCTCTTCGAATTTACAATCCCTGACAGGAGCAGATGACGCAGTAAGCAAAATAAGTATGTGTTTACACAGGTTTACTTGTGCTTACTTGCTAACCTGTAGAGAATAATTTCACGTGGGTTTCACCATTACAGATTAGTAAGTAAGCACAAGTAAACCTGTGCTTACCTTGCCTATTGGATAATCCACCCTTACCCATAGCAGTGCTTCTTCTACAAAGCCCATGTTCCTCCAGCCACCCTGGGCTACCTTCTAGTTCATGGAAGTATGGGAGGTTTATTTCCTTGAAGTATATTGATGGTGAAGAGGATAGAGGCTTGGGACTCTAGGGCACTCCTTAATAAGAGGAGCTAGTGACAGAAAAGAGAAGGTCAGAGAAGACCCAACTATCTTGGTGCTATAGAAAGAAGCATTTTGAAAAGCAAAAGGGTGGTCAGCAACCAAATGGTGCAAAAACATTATGAAGAATAAGGAGTGAATTGGACTCAACAGTCAGAAACTCAGGGGTGATGCTCGTGAAAACTGATTCTACTAGTGCTGAATCAAGCAGAAGCCAAGCTTTGATGGGTACACAAATTCCTGGTGTTGAGGGAGCCGGTGTGAGTGGACTGCTTAGCAAGTGGTGTGACACGAAGGGAAGGAGCCATTGGTGAGAGAGCAGAGAAGAATTCAGAGTTGAAGGGGTAATTTACAAGGAGGAGCTTGTAACAGCCCGGTCTAGAGTTGGTCTCCTTCCAAGAACAGACATACGGAATTAGCATCAGACAGAAGAGGCGCCTTTTTTCTCTGAAATAGGAGCTAAGGAGGAAAGTAAGAAGTTATCCAGTAGGCGCGAGTTGTGCATGTGTGGAGTGAGAAATTGAGGCAATTCGTTTATTTTAGAAAAGAGAGAAATCTGTAAAGATAGCAAGATCAGCTGTAGCACATACTGGATAATGCATTAGCTTTATGACGATTTTTAAATTCCTGTGAATGCTTTACAGGCTCATTTGTTATCCCCATTTGACAGATGGGGAACGTCAGGTTAAGTGACTTGCTCAAAGTCAAACTATAGGGACCAACTCTAGGCCCAGCTATCGCAACCCCAGGGTTCGCTGCTGAAGTCAACAACTCGTCACCCGCCTGCGCCTGGAGGGAGGCGGCCGCGGTCTCCCTGGCCCGGGCAGCGGAGCAGAGGGCGCAGAACTACACTTCCCAGTGTGCCAGGCGGGGCGGGGCGTGGGCGGAGAGGACGCAGGCTCCTTCCCAGAAGCAAAAGCGGAAACAAAAGAGTCTCGCCGGCGTCCCCGCCCGCAAACTCGCACTCTCGCGCTCGGGCGCAGGCGGTAGAGGCACAGGCGCCCAGAGCAAGCCAGCGAGTGGCGAGTCGGGGAACCACCGGGCTGAGCCAGCCGAGCAGCCAGCAAGCCGAGCCCGCAGCCGCCCCCCGCTGGCCGGTGTCCCCGCCGCCCTCCCTGATCCATGGCGCTGAAGCGGATTCAGAAAGTGAGTGCCGGGGTCGGGCCTGGGGCGGCGAGGAGGGCATCGGCCCCCTGCCCATGCCGACCCGGCCGAGGGTCCCGAGAGACGCGCCGGAAGGGTCCGGGATGGGAGGGTGGGCCGGGGTGGGGGCCAGGGCTCGGCGGCGCCGGCGGGGTCAGCGGGCACCGGACAGGTGAGGTGGGAGCAGCGGCAGGTCTCCGGTGGCCGGAGATGCTTGGAGATAGGGAACCCGCTGCGCGCTGGCGATGGAGCTGCGCCCGAAGCCCACGGCTGGAGATCCTCCTCGATCTCCAGCCCTTCCCCAAAATTTGTGCCTCATGGTCACGGCTGGATTTTGTCCCACACCGGGCTAGTTTTGGCTCCTGTCATACTGTTTTCTCCACGCTGTTTCGTATGCCCGTCCTCTTTTATGTTCTTGCTTCTCTGGGCTCCTGGAGAGGGCTAGGAAGGTGTGGTGGGCCTGCAGCCTTTCTCCTTTGACTATTGGATTTGTTCTTTCTTTCCTCTGCGGTTGGCTCTTGCTCAGTTGCCTGAATGGGCTGAAAAAGCCTATTTGGGGGCCGAGAAGCCAGTCTCTTCCTCCTGCCCCTTCTATTTTGGTGCCTCTGCTGCTGCCACTTGAGGTCATATAGCTGTAGTGAAAACATAGTTGCTAATACACAACAAGATGACCTCCTGGCTGTGATTCACGGTGACTCAAGCCAAACAGGATTTTTTTCCCCCGTGATAAACTTATATGTAAAGTTCGAAATACAACAGAAACTGCCACAAATTAAATTGTTTGATGCTTTGACACATGGGTATAGAATGAAGAAGAAATGTATATATTCATTTAACAAATATTTATCCATTCCGATTCTGTGCATGGAGTTGTCTTCGTTTGCATGTTATTTATTGCTACTGTTTCAAATGTGAACATCTTACTAATTTGGGATTTGGGCATTTTCTTTCTGTTCACTTTTATTTCTTGTTGGGTTATTGGTCTGTTCACTAACCCAAGTTTTAGGTGTTACAGTTATAGTCCATGTTAGGAATACTGAGAATTTATTTTTAAACCGGGGGTGCATTCAGCAAGTTAAGCCAACAATGGACAGTGTGTTTTGTAAATGAATTTTTATCAACTTTTCAACCATAAATCAATACAGTCAGTAGTATACATTGGAGTCCCTGGGTGGAGCTAATGGTTAAGGTGTTCACCTGCTAACGAAAGGCTGGAGGATTGAGTCCACCCAGAGGTGCCTTGGAAGAAATGCCTGGAAATTTACTTCTGAAAGATCAACCACTGAAAACTCTATGGTGCACAGTTCTACTCTGACACACATGGGGTTGCCATGAATCAGAGCTGACTCAATGGCAGCTGTTTACTAGTTATATATGCTAGAGCAGTGATGGAGATATATACGTTGTATTCTGAGTCACCACTGGTAACATCCTTAAGCACAGAGGACGGCAACTTAATTAGATCTAGCCATTTTTCTGTTGTTCAAACACCAAATCTGTGGATCACTGTGATTGTGTATTTAAGGGTCATTTCACTACAAAACAAGTAACAAACAGCATTTATTGAGTAATATGTTTTCAGATTTGAAGATGATGTAATTATACATTTTTTATTCATGTAGATAATCCTAATTTTGAAACTCTAGTCAGCATCTTTGCCATACCTTACATGGTAGTAGTTCACATTTGGATCAAACACATTTTTCAAGGAAGTTTTGAAACTCAATATTCTTCTTTCCTAGTTGTGAGAATTTTTCACGTGACATTGCATGTACCGTAGCTTTTAAGTACTGTGGAATCACAATAAGTGGCTTTTCAAAGAAATAAGGAGTTGTAAATATCACACTGGGTAACTCTTGTCAGTTACCATACTGAACCACTGTTTTTGGCTTATATTTATATTTTTAATATGGCATATGCTCACATCATAGTTTTAGTAACTGTTAGTTATTATTAGTTTATAACCTAGTTGTCCTGTACAAAAGTATCATTTACATAGAATTGATGTCATGCCTGTGTCATATTTTTATTTTGAAGGAGACACTTGGGATCACATAACCTCACATCTCCATATGTCAGTCTTTGGCTTCCTTTTTCTATTATCAGGCAGATAAACTTACACAGATCTCCTTTGTATTAATTATGTGTTCAAACCATTCCCTCAAACCCAGGGGGGATTATTTTGATTGATTCCCTACTCTTCTTCCCTGTCCGCCCACCTCCTTGATTAGACGCTGATTCAGGGTAGGGTATGCTGTTTGCCATGAGGATGGTCACAAATCCCTGTTTGAGGCCATCACTATACAAATTATTATTTGACTGTTGCATATTCCAGTAAATGAAGATGTTTACTAACTTTTGACCTTTTCTTTTTAAGCCCGTTAAAGCAACACTGCCATATCACTTTAGGTCACTGGGTTGTAATTTTACTTACTGTATCAAAAGTGGCAGGCTTTAGAACTGTGCAGAACCTCAAAGAACCCTCCAGTGTACTGAGTCTCAAGAGGGCAGGAGCAGGGCACAACTTCTAGGATGGTGTATCAGAATCACCTGTAGGATATTTTCAGACTGTCCGCACGTCTGTAAATGGAGAGATGTTGAATCCCTCCGAAGTGCTGGAATGGAAAGAAGGTTGAGAACCACTGATATTCTAGTTTCTCTTTATTTTTGAAAGAAGGAACTTGAGGACCGGAGTGGAAGAGTGCTTCGCCCAAGGTTTATCTCTTGTGCGATTTGGCATATTTGAGAAAGCTAAAAAGTTCACATTTCTTCACTATGAAAAGGTTAAAGATGTTTGAATTAAAATTGTTTGTATATGCAAAGCATAGGGGTATCATTGCTTAAAAACTGTTTTTATGGTTATTGTTGTTGTGTGCTGTCTAGTCGATTCCAACTCATAGCGACCCTATAGGACAGAGTAGACCTTAGACCTGCCCCATAGGGTTTCCAAGACTGTAATCTTTATGGGAGCAGATCACTAGGTCTTTTTTCCAGTGGAGCCACTGGGTGGGTTCGACCCACCAACCTTTCAATTAGTAGCCTAGTGCTTAATCATTGCATCACTAGGGCTCCTTTATTTTTATGGTAGACTATACTAAATGATTTAATATGCTAATTTGGACATCCTGTGCCAGTTTTGCATTTCAACTCACTCATGCTCTATTTTTAGATATAGTGGAAGATGTTATCACAGCCACCTAAACCACTCAAGGGAAAAAGTTTGAACAAAGTCTGAAGAAGAACACCTAAAGCATGTCTGAAGAAAGAGGGCAGTTTCAGCTGAGCATGTGTTATTTTCTAGCATTAATTCTTAATATTTATTTTATCAATTGTGTGTTCAATCCTTGAAAAACTTTCTTTAGAAGCATCATTTTTAAAATTATGAATGTTACATCACAATACTGAATGTTTTGTAAACAAAACAACAACCAAAAAAGCCATTATCATCATCTTCATGTATTTACTTCGAGGTTTTTTAAAGAATTTGAGGTAATGGTCATCACACTAGCATGATGTGATCTGACAGGTTTGTTACCTTTTTTGTCTGTCTTTTGAAAAGTGAAACAAAAGACTTTTGTTTTGCAGGTACAGCAACACAGGTAACTATTACTTAGTGTCCAGTTCTGTTTTCCAAAGGGAACATTTGATTTAATGTACCTAGCTGCTAACCAAAAGGTTGGAAGTTGAGTCTACCCAGAGGTGCCTCAGAAGAAAGGCCTGGCGACCTACTTCTGAAAAATCAGCCATTGAAAACACAATGGAGTGCAGTTCTGCTTTGACACACATGGGTCACCATGAGTTGGCGTCGACTTGATGGCAGCTGGTTTTTTAACCTAAAAAATATATGGAAACAGATTAAAATACAACATTATAAATGTTTTCAGCTACTGAATCTTTTGATTTGTGTGATCCACATTTGACTGTTTATGTCAGTCTAGAAAACCTTAGAATACTTAAAAAAACAACAACCCTTTGTGGATGGAGCATCAAATGGGAGAAGAAAGAGGGTTTGGTTTCTGTTCCTGGCTCTGTGGCTTACTAGCTTCAGTTTCCTTATCCATACAGTGATGCTCATGCTAAGAGCTAGTGTGTATATAATGGTTACTCTGTACAAGGCAGTATTTTAAGTGCTTGCATATGTTAGGAATCCTGGTGGTGCAGTGGTTACGCATTTGGCTACTAACCAAAAGGTTGGTGGTTCGAATGTACTAGCCACTCTGTGGGAGAAAGATGTGGCAGTCTGCTTCCACAGAGATTTACAGCCTTGGAAACCCTATTGGGCAGTTCTGCTCTGTCCTGCAGGGTTGCTATGAGTTAGAATTGACTCGACGGCAGTGGGTCTTGACACACGTTAATTGTTTAATCCTTAGTAGACCCAAGAGATAAAAGTGATTATTATCCAGTTTCCCAGTTAAGGAAACTAAGGTACAGACATGTTGAATAACTTACTCAGGATCACAGACCTAGTGACAGGACTAGGATTCCAAACCATTTAGTTGGCTCCAAGTTTCTATGCTCTTAACCACTTTATTACATAGCTCTTCCTATCCAGAGTGACTCATACCTGTTGTACTTAAACTGAAGAACATATAGAGTCAGTGAGATTATAGACATCAGAGGTTTGCAAACTAGAATGTTCTGTACAAATGTAAAGTGGTGTCATGATTAAGCCCTTGGCATACTTAATTATTTTTTCTGACGCATCCTCAGTGTGTTGATTGTGCATTGTAAATCTCTGCTATGGAGTAATGTACACTAGGTCATGTAGCATCCTCAATGAATAACATAGCTTGGTACATCTTTGTTCCATCACTTTAAATTTTTCTCCTGCAAAAGGACTTAGAAAAAATTGGTTGTAGGTTCATAAATGCTCTATCAAACGTATCATTTCACTGTGGAGTTTTCATTTTAGAAAAATTGTTTATGAATTGATATAGATGTTTAGTTTCCGTAGTGGCTTTGAACAATAGTCAACTGTTTGGATCGCACAGATATGTTAGAAAGACCTTCAGATTACAAGATGAAATCCAAGACTCCAGGTTCTTTCAAGAAAAGGAGGATGTTACTTAAAAAAAAAAAGCAAAGGAGGATATTTATGTTATTTGATAGATAAATGGTTTGCCTTGAGATGAGAGGATGAGAGGAAGAAAGTATTCTTGAAGCTACTATGTGGATTTTTCTGCTTTTACATGTGTGCAATTTAGTTAGTTTTCCTTTTGCCCCCAATATCATGTATTTTTTTCTTTCTCTATCACAAGAAAGGTGTAAAAAGATGGGACAATCTATTAAAGTTTCAAAGTTCTGAGGTTCCTGCTCCATGGAAATAAATAGCATAGAAGTAAATAAGACTGTTTATGCCTATTTTCAGAAGCCAGGCACGTATAAAAACCAAACCAAGCAGGATATAGGATTGCCTCCAGTAAAGCAGAGTGGCATCCTTGCTTGCTGAAGTTCCCTGAAATACAAGCAGAAAACATATGTCCTCTCTATTTTCATTTAATGAGTGCTACTAATCAAAATGATAAGCCTAATACTTAGCCATCAAACTGACTTAGTGGTTGTCTACGGATCCATTAGCTCTTCCTGCCCCTTTTTACCATTGGATGAACTGATATTACGTTTAATTAAAAACGGGCATTGTGATACTTGTCCTCTTTCCTCCCACCCCTGTGAGATACTGGAATAAAAGATACTAGAACATATGTTATGACCCAGATTCCCAGGGTTTGGGGATTAGAGGGGTCCTCAGGCCACCCTGTTTCTGGCCTGCTTTGGTCTAGATGTCCTCTGAGAAGCTGAGGTTTTTCTGCATTTAATTTAGCTCTGAGATGAATCTATAAAGGTTCTGTTGTACACATTAGGTAGTGATGAGTGGCTACTATGTTCCAGGAATTGGGGAAGGGACTACCATCTAGAAGTATACAGTCTAGTCCGCCCATCTCATCGCCATCATGCTCTGCAACCTCTTGTGTTGCCCATTTCTGGGTGTTTCCCCCACTGCTCTCTATTCATATTATCCTGTTTGCATGGTTCCTCTCCTCCAGTGACACCACACTGCTGGTTTAGATTCCTATGTCCTTTCAGACTGAAGAGGGCCTCTCCAGCAGGGATGGGTGTGCCCCTTCACCTTAAGCTTTCTCAGTAGTAAAAATAATCTGATTGTTCTCACTCTTTTGTGGGCAGAATTTGGGAGCAGTCTGGTTGAATTGCTCAAGAGGGAACCTAGCCAACCTGATGACCTGGGCTCGTGTTCTTCTCTAAGCCAGTAAAAGTCTGGCCTGTATTTTTGCTTCCCCCAAATTTTCATATGTTGTGTTTTAATTTTCGTTGAGTAAAAGATGTTTTCCAATTTCTAGTTTGATTTCTTCTTTGACCCATGGGTTATTTGGAAGTATGTTAATTGTTTTCCAAATATTTTTGGGTTTTGTAGATTTTTTCTGTTACTATTTTCTAATTTAATTCCACTGTGGTTAGAGAACATGTGTTGTATTATTTGACTCCTTTTAAACTTTTGAGAGTTGTTTTATGGCCCAGAATATGGTCTGTGTTTCTTACTTACACAGTAATAAAGCCCTTCAGGTACTCAATACAGCTTTTGAATAAATAATGTTTAATAATTTCTAGCCTTCATATTGTCATTTTTTGGTTGTTGTCTGTTGAGCTTAGGTTTTTTTCCCTTGGGAATAAATGCCAAGCTAAGGTTTTCCTCTGCCCAGTCTCTTTTGGATCTTTTTTGAGTTTCAGAACAGCAACAATCAGTTTAGTGGATTATAACTATTTTTAAATGAAATAAAGAAGAAAATATTAGTGCTTTGCATGTAATAAGAATGTTTTCACTTATGTGTGTGCCTGTGTGCATGTACGTGTGTGCATGTGTATGTACCAGGTCGTGATGTAAAATGTTTTTGTTGTGCTTTTTTCTTTTTATTAATTGCTGTAAGGAAAGTTTGAAAATCACTGTTCCATAGTGTTAGATCCTTAGGTGAAATCAAGTTACTAAAAATACATGTGGTGTGTGTGTGTGTGTGTGTGTGTGTGTGTGTGTGTAGGTAGAGAGAATAAATGTAATATATACATACATACAAACACACACATAGACAGACACACACATTGTAAAATGTTCTAGCCATGGCAGCGTTTCTATTTGATACAAACTGTCAGTGCTCATTGTTTCCTACTACAAATAGCCCATTTTATAGTCATTGATGTGTACAGCCACAGTATTCAAGAATGTTGTTGTTAGCTTTAATTGAGTCCACCCCCGACTCATGGCGATCCCATGCCCAACGGAATAAAATGCTACTCCATCCTGCACATGATCGGTTGTGGATCAGAACGTTGTGATCCATAGGGTTTTCACTGGCTGGTTTTTGGAAATAGATCACCAGGCCTTTCCTTCTGGTTTATCTTAGTCTGGAAGCTCTGCTGAAACTTGCTCAGCATCATAGCAACACACAGTCCAACACTGACAGATGGATGGCAGACAGGTGGTGAATGCGCATGAGATGTCATTGGCTGGGAATCGAACCCAGCTCTCCCACATGGGAAATGAGAATTCTACTACTACAAGACCGATGCCTCATAGTACTAGGTAATACTAAGAGAGATTAATTTATTACACAAACATTTATTAAGTGCCTGTTATATGCCAGTCATTAGGGATAGAGTTGTTTGAAAAAATGAAGTTTAGTAACAAATATTTTATAGGTATGTTTGTGCTTTAAGTAGGTTTAAGAAATAGGCAGCCAGGTTTTTTTCTTTTTTTCTCTGAAGTACCATCTTTCTCAGTTACTGTGAAATGGTAACCGCTGATAATGCAGCATTCAAACTGCTTTATTAGCTTGCTTCATTATGTGTCAAAATTCTATCACGATTTTTAAAAGTTGTAATTTCCTATCATGCTTCTCTTGCCTCTCAGAGTGTCTTTGAGCACAAACACTCCCCTCAAAACTCATGAAGTAGTGTTCCTTTCTAATCTTTTTATAAGATATAATAAGGCTGGGAAAAGATAAAAAGAATTCCTTTTCATTCCTTCACTCTTCACACTTTTGTTTCTCTTGAGCATCACCGAGAATGTGCAAATGGCATTAATTCAGTACCGGAGCCTTGTTTTCTCCAGTGTTGGTTGAGAATAATAAGCTGTAGTTATTACAGTCTGGAGATGAGCATTGTATTGTGGTGGGAAGAATGCTGGAGTGGATGGAAGTCAGATGATCCAGGCTTTGTCCTAGCTTTGGCTTTGTGACCTTGGGCAAGAAACTCATTATAGGTTTATTTTCCTCATCTAGAAATTTAATAGGCTGAATTAGATAATTTTTAAAGTCCTTTCTGATTCCTAATTTTAAGCAAACCTAAATAATATTATTTGCTGTTTGTTTTTGTTCAGCAAAGAGCAAAAATGGTCACAAAAATATTGAGCAGTGGCATTGTGCTCTGTAGCTACATGAGAATTGAGTTAAAATTATGTTTGCATTGAGATTTCAGAATTGAAATAAATGTTGACATCTCAATGTATAATATAAGGTTAATGAGTCTCTAAAGATGTATTGGCTTTTTGATTAAAGAGTCATTATTTGTGATGCAAATAAGATGTATTTCTATTAGATATACGCTAAGATAACATGCCTTTCTAACTCCATTTAGCTTCCATCTGTTTCACAGGAGTCTTTTGTACTTTAAAGATAGTTTTTATCCCTGTATTTAGACAGCTGTCTTACCTATGGTAGATTTTTCGATTTGAGTTAATACAGTTATGGAGTGTCTTTTGTATATAAGATATGTGAAATGAAGTAAAGAGGTATATAAAAAAGTAAAGTATAACCATCATTATCTAAGGAATTTAAAATTAATAAGGATTAGAAAAGTGCTAAAATGACTAGGTAAACTTAGGAATGTACCGTAGGGAAAATACAAAATATTTGAGCAGAAAGGAGGAGTCAAAGCTGGGAGAGGCCAAGTTTATTTGGGGAAAATCAGGATTCTGTGGATAAGATGGAATTAGATACAGGTTTGGAAGAAAATGTGTAGGATTTTGAAAGACATGGGGAAGCCAGGTTGGTTGAGGGAGCCACAGAAAGGAAGCACAAAAGTAGAAAGTGTCTGGCTTGTTTGGAAAGAAGAGATAATCCTGCTTTGGGAGGATTCAGGGAATACTAGACCATAAGGGTTCATACTGTGGAGGACCTTGGAGGCCCATACTGAGAAATGTGTACTTAATATAGAAGCTTGGGAAGCCATTGAAGGTTTTTGAGAAAGGAAGGAATATTCTTACTCAATCATTGTTCTAGATATGCATCTTTCCCCTCAGAGAAGCAAGATCGTTTACTGTTTGTAATTGTGAATTGGATGAATGTCATGAAAGTGGAAGCGCAGAATACTCTGGAAATATAACAGACCCATTGTAGGCCTCCCTAATGAAATGGTTTTTATGCTGAAACATGAAGGTAAGAGTGAAGTAGGTAAAGTGAGCAAGTATGTGTGGTGGAGAGGTGATTAAGAGTCTTAGATCTAAAAGAAATTGAGCCCTGGTGGCGCAGTGATTAAGCACATGGCTGCTAACCGAAAGGTTGGCGGTTTGAACCCATCAGCCTCTCCGCGGGAGAAGATGTGGCAGTCTTCTTCCATAAAGGTTTACAGCCTTGGAAATCCTATGGGGCAGTTCTACTCGGTCTTTTAAGTTCTCTGTGAGATGGGATATCTAAAATGAAGACATGTTTGAAACTAGAGGCAAGATAGCCATTTGGGGGAATCGAAAATCATTATGGCTGGTGCAGAGAACACTGAGGCACCATGTCAGCAGATACGAGGTTAGAGACCAGGAGTCAGATCCTGAAGGGTCTAGTGAGCCCTTTTAAGGATTTATAAATCTTATTTTAAGTCTAGGAAAACACTGAAAAGGTTTGACATGATACTTTAAGAAGATGCTTGTGGCAGCAGTGTGTAGGTAGAGGAATAGGAGGACAAGAAGTCAATCAAGACATCATTGTACTTGTTCAGGTGAAATCCAAGGAGGGTCTGAGCTAGGGCAGTGGCAGAGGAAATTTAAAGAAGGGAAGGATATGTGAGAAAAATTCCAGAGTGACTGTACCACCTGGGTGCTTTTGAGTTGGTCTGAGTTGCCTGTGCTTACCCGTACTTGGTCCTTCAAATCGGGCCAAATCGGTCTAGGCAGTCTCTTCCGACACCTCCTTCTGCTATCCAGTCTGTTCCCAGATACTTTCATGGTGTTACCTGGTTTAAACCATTGGCTCCTTCCCTGAAGTGCCTATTTTCTGGCTCTTCTCAGATTCTTCTCCCTTTTGGACCTCAGCTGTCCTCTCTGGTATCTGGCTTGGCCTAGTCCTGGGATCCTCTGAATGGGAGGGATTTGCACAGAAGTAGAATCTGAAAAACTTGGTACTGATTAGGAGAGTCACGTGAGAAGTGGAGGGAAAAAGGAATCAGATGATGATTCCAAGATTTAGAGTTTGGGTTACTGGAATGAATAAATGCATTTTTACCACAAGACTTTAATAAAGTACATTGAAATACAGTTTTTACTGAGTTACGTTGGATTTGTCTAAGATATATTTTTGTTTATGTAATTACCATGATGGAAATATTATGTATAAAAGCACTTGGGTAGATGATGGCCCTAATCCTCACCTCAAATGTTTATCCTGTATTGAACTCTTAGTAAGTAATAGTTTAGGTTTGATAAATATTAGTCTAATGTGGCAAAGTCAATAGTACCATTGCTTTTTTCATCTTCTTTTTGTGTGGAATTTGGCTGCATTATTTTATTTTTTTAAATAAACAGCCTTTGCCAGAGATAGATGCCAGATCCAGAGAGACAGTGAAGCAGCCAGAACCAGTTTGTTGAAGTGAGTTTGGTGCCTGTAACTTAATTGGACGTTGTCAGCCTTTTGAAGTCTTCCAGGAAGAAGCTACATGGTTTAAAACAAAAATGTTCTTTAATTCAAAAGCTTAATGAGTCTCTGTATTTGGAGACATTTCTGACAATTGTTTGACGTCTCTCTACTGAAACAGTTTTAGTCAGCTGGATAAGGAGACCAGGGTCTGAAAGCCCGTGAAATGTTTATTTACAGGCAAACCAAATGTAACTCATAGAGACAACATCAAAAATGTAATTTAGTAAGAATCACTGTGAACTCAAATTCTTAAAAAGTCCAGACTTACTGGACCAGTTGAGACTAGAGGACTCTCTGAGACTATTGCCCTGAGATACTCTTTAAACCTTGGACTGAAACTATCCCCTGAGGTCACCTTTCAGCAAAGTAACAGATTGATACACAAAATAAAGGATATTATCCATGAGTACGGTGCTCCATTAAAAAACCATCTATATGAGACCAAAAGGTCAACAATTACTCTAAAGCAAAGATGATAAGGAGCCAGGGAAACTAGAGTGCTGGAAATGGAACTACCAGAACAGAATTAAAGAGATTATTGACACGTTATGAAAAATGGAATTAATGTCACTGAACAATTTGTGTAGAAATTATCAGATGGGAAGCTAATTTGCTATGTAAACTTTCACAGAAAACACAATAAAATATTAAAAAAATTTTTTAAAAATCATTGTTTTGTTTTAGTTTTGAGATAAAGATCCCCCATTAATTAATTGCCTGTTGAGCTAGGATTTTTGAAATAATGGTTTCATATGCTTTGGATTCAGTAATTTAAATTTTGGGCTGTAGGTCAGTTCCTATGCATGGGCTGTTCAGTGTCCTTTATCATACGCCCAGTGGAGTATATATCTGTTACTGAGATTTAGATCTTGTGAATGTTGATGCTAGAAAACAACAAAACATTTTCAGTCTGATTGGCAAAATTTTTTAGGGAATATTTACTGCACAGAGAATCATATTGAAGTCTGATGGTAAATAAGGCAGCTCTGACTTGTTAGCTTTCATTGCCCACTCTTCAGATTGGACTGTTACTGTTCTGGGAGCTGGGAGATTAATTTGGGCCTTTTCTCTTACATTCCCTTCTTTCCTTTTATTTATTTACTTTTTTCAATTGGGCTGTCTCTTCTACTTTTAGATTTTAAGTTCTCTAGAGTCAGGGACTGTGTCTAGGTTGGTTTTATGGAGAACACTCAGCATATTGTGGGAATGTTACAAACATGGCATCTGTGCCAATTTAAAATTCAGTTTCAGACCTTTCAGTACTTTGCTTTGTGTCTAGTTCGCTAGAGAAATCTGAACTAAAATAGAGGTACTTAGCCATGTAAGGCTATATAAATTCATAAATATGTTTTTGTGACATCATAGTGTTAATTTTTAGGTCCAGTCATGATATCAAGGACAATATCCTGTAATCCACCTTTCATTAATACATCTTATGCGCTCAGTGATTTAAGAGGCCAGCTGCTAACCGAAATGTTGGCAGTTCGAATCCACTAGCTGCCCGTTGGAAACCTTTAGGGCAATTCTTCTGTGTCCTGTAGGGTCACTGAGTTGAAATGACTCACTGGTAGCAGGTTTTTTTTTTTTTTTTTTTTTTTTAATGGTTTTACTTTAAAATTTAGACATCCTTAGCTAGTTTCTTGATTTGAGTGTTAATCACATTAGAAAATTGCTTCATTGACACAGACTACTTTTGTCTTGGTCATACTTTGACCAATTTGATGATATTTATTGCTTGATCTATGTTTAAGTATAGGATTGGTTTGTTTGAAACTTTGTCTCAAAGGGAAGGAACTATGTTATTTCAATTTTAGATTTAAAAAAGTCATTGGAAAAGAAATTGAAAGCTATATATACAAATATATATATATTTACACACAGGGTACTTACTGTAATGAGTTCTTTTTATGTATGCGTTTATAACTAGTCTCACTGTTTGATAGCCATCTTTTATATTATATGAATTCTGTATATCCTTGTGTAAAAAACGGCGTGGGGGAGGTGTCTGACCTCCAACCCAACAAGGGGAAAGGAGAACCAAGATCAACAGCCCAAGGCTGATTCCTGTGAGGTGGAGGTCAGACACGCCTCATCTCTCCGCCATCTCTACGAGTTCTGACACCATCTGTCCTTTTTCCAGAGCACTCTCTGCTAGGTTCTGTAATTCACTGCAATGGCCACACTGAACTCACAGACCATACTCACAATTATGGGGTTTATTAGGAAGTAACAGTTACATTTCAGGCTCAAGAGCCCTCAGGGTACAAAAACAATTACTCTATCAGGATAGCCTCTCCCCAGCTGTGCTCGCAGGCACGCCTCTCCCTGGCCCTCAGTCTCTGTCCAGAGGCACTTAGCTTTCTCTCTGCATGGGCCAGGAAGCCCACCACGCTGTCTCCTACTGCTGGGTCTCTCCTGCTACCACTTCCCACCATCTTTAGAAAGATTACAGCTTGCCCCCTCCCCCCTCCCCCCGCCCCGGTCTACTGCCTCTCAGCGCACTACTGCCTCTCAGCGCAGGGGTCCTAGGTCCAAAGGACACGCTGTCTGCTCCTGGCTCTGCAGTTGGCGCTCTTTTAAAGCAAAACTGACCAATTCCCTTGGTAGGCCACAGTTACCCTATTTCACGATCACCTAGGTGAGAGTTACAAGACCATGGCTAGAAAGGCCACACACAAGAGTAATTAATCTCATTGCACCTTGCTTACCTTTTTGGTATTATCTAAGATGGTAGTAACTATCCTTTTCATCCCCACTGTAGAGCGAGCTAGCTAGTCCCTGTTATCTTTCACAAGTTGTCACTTTAGACCAGAGAACCATAAGACTGCATGCAGGAAAGGGATCTGCAAAAATGCCCAACCTCTTCAAGGAAGCCAAATCCTCATTATATTACTCATAAGTGAAATCCATTTTAAAAGGTTCTAATGTAACCTTTTTGTTGAAGTATTAATGTACATACATAAGGTACACGGATCATAGGTATACAGCTTGATGAATTTTCCCACAGTGAGCATGCCTGTGAAAACACACCCAGCTCAAGAACTAGAACCAGGACCTCTCTTTCCTGTCTTTACCTCCATCCCCAAGGTCAATCACTATTCTGACCCCTATCACCATAGATTAGATTTTGCTTGTTTTTAAACGTTATTTAAAGGGAATCATACAGTATGTATTTTTTTTTCCCCTCTGCCTTTGGCTTCTTTTGCTAACGTATTCGTGATATTTATCCATTTTGTTACATGAAGTTGTAGTTAATTCATTCTCGTTGCTAGAATACGCTACAAGCTATTATTCATTCTACCATTGGTGGACACTGGGTTGTTCCTGATGCTGCTGTGGTGAGCATATGTTTGCATTTCTGTTACGTATATACGTAGTAGTAGAATTGTTGGGTCGTAGAATATTCCTGTGTTCATCTTTAGTGGTTACAGTCAGTTTTCTTCTTCTACCAGCAGCATATGAGAATTTCAGTTGCTTCACATCCTTTCCAACCCTAGTATTCTTTTTCATTATAACCCTTTTGTTGGGTGTGTAGTGGCATAGTATTGTGGTTTTAATTTGCTGAGCCCTTTCTCATATGTATATTGGCCATTTGGATAGCCTACCTTGTAAAGTGCCTGTTCAAGTCTGTCTTTTTCATAATGATGTGTAGAGATTTTTACCCCCCACATATTTTGGATGTGAGTCTTTTTCAGATGCATATATTGCAGATATCTTGTTCAACTCTAAACCAAATATCCACTGCCATCAAGTTGATTCCAACTCATAGCGACCCTATGGGACAGAGTAGAACTGCCTCATATGGTTTCCAAGGAGCAGCTGGTGGATTTGAACTGCTGACCGTTTGGTTAGCAGCCAAGCTGTTAACCACTGTGCCACCAGGGCTCCTTCTCCAACTCAGTGGATTGCTTTTTCATACTTTTAATGTGTCTTTTTTTTTAAATTATTTTTTTGGTGACAATATACACAGCCAAAGATACACAGTTTCAACATCTACAATTCAGTGACATTGATTACATTCAAGATGTGTAGCCAGTCTCACTGTCCTTTTCCAAATTATTCCACAACCATTAGCATAACCATACTGCCCCCTAAGCTTCTCATCTACCCTTTTGAGTTGCTGTTGTCAGTTTGATCCCACATAGATAATTCTTTAAAAGAGCACAATGCTCAAGGCAGACATGCGTTACTAATTAATTAAGCTAAACCATTGTTTGGTTCAAAGGAGACTTCAGGGGATAGTTTTGGTTTGAGATTTAAGGTTTAAAGATTGTCTCAGGGCAATCATTTTGGGGGTTGATTCAGCCTCATTGGCTCCAGAAAGTCTGGATTCCATTGAGAATTGGAAATTCTGGTCTATATTTTTCCCCCTTTTAATCATGATTCCTCTATAGAATATCTGATTAAAACATTCAGTAATGGGTGTAGGCAGAAGGGGCCCAGGTGGGCACATGAAGGGCCAAGGGCCTGCCCCACCCAGCCTTTTGAAGGGGGCCTCAAATGAGAAACAGAGCCCCAGGAGAGGGCATGGGGAGGCCATGCGTCTGTGATGTGAAGGCCCAGCATCCAGATTATTTCAAGCTACAGGGAAAGTAGTGGAAAAATTCACCATCACCATTGCCAGAGAGAGTGATTTATGGCTATGTTCTTTTTTTTTTTTTTTCTATTTTATTGTGTTTTAGGTGAAAGTTTACACAGCAAATTAGATTTCCATCCAAAAATTCATACACAAATTATTCTGTGACGTTGGTTACAATCCCTGTAATGTGTCAACACGCTCACCGTTTCTACCCTGCCTACCCCATTCCCATCCATCCAATTTCCCTGCCCCTCCTTGCCTTCTTATCTTTGCTTCTGTGTAAATGTTGACCATTTGGTTTTGTGTAGTTGATTATTTAAAGGAGCACATTTCCTCACAGGTGTTATTGTTTATTTTATAGCCCAATCTATTATTTGGCTGAAAGGTGACCTCCAGGAGTGGCTGTAGTTCCAGGTTAAAGGGATATTTTATGGCAGTAGTCTCTGGGGTTCCTCTAGTCTCTATCAGTCCACTAAGTCTAGTCTTTTTTAAATGAATTTGAGCTTTGTTCTACATTTTTCTCCCATTCTAACTGGGACCTTCTGTTGTGTCCCTGGTCAGAATGGTTGGTAGTGGTAGCTGGGCACCATCTAGTTCTTTTGTCTCAGGCTAGAAGAGGCTGTGGTTCATGTGGGCCAAATAGTCCTGTGGACTAATTTCTTCATTGAGTCTTTGGTTTCCTTCACCCTGCTTTCTCCAGACAGGAAGAGACCAGTACTTGTGTCTTCAATGGCTGCTCGCAAGCTTTTAGGACCCTAGACGCTACTCACCAAACTAGGATGTATAATATTGTCTTTGTGAACTAAGTTAAGCCGAATGACCTAGTTGTCCCACGAGACTATGATCCTGAGCCTTCAAACCCAGAAAATCAATCCCAGAAAGTGTTTGCTTACGTCTAGGAAGTATTCATAACTGTGCCCCCTGTGTGCTTTATTGTATATGTGACTATATATGCAGCACATACAAACGTGTATATACCTACGTCCACAAATATATATGCACATAAGTATATACTCCCTCCCATATGCCTTCCCACACACATATAGTATACATATCTACCTGTGTAACCACTCACATATTTTTGCTTGTTATTACTGTTGTTGTAAAATTGTATGTGTTACAGCATTATAGCATTTACCACAGTTGTCCTTTATTCTTGTATACCTCTCAGTGTCTTCATTTACCTTGGTCAAGTTGTGCGTACTTCCCCCATGTTGCGTATTGCCTTTTCCATCACCAGAGAATTAACACGTCTACTCTAGTAGTGATTTCTCCTCCTTCCCCCTCCTATCCCTGATAACCATCAAAGAATGTTGCATTCTGTGTGTATACCTATTCTTGACTTTTTATAAAAGTGATATCATGTAGGAACCCTGGTGGTGCAATGGTTAAGAGCTTGACTGCTAACCAAAAGGTCAGCAGTTTGAATCTACCACGCATACTTTACTAATTAAGCCAAGTTTCCACTTGTTGGAATCCCTATGGGGTAGTTCTCCTCTATCCTGTAGGGTCACTATGAGTTGGAATCAACTCGACGATAGTGAGTTTTTTTTTTGGTTAGTATTATGCAATATTTGTCCTTTTGTGTATGATTTATTTTACTCAGCATAATGTCCTCCAGATTCATCCATGTTACAAGATGTTTCACTGACTCATCATTATTCTTTATCATCGTGTAGTGTTCCATTGTATGTACATACCACAGTTTGTTTATCCATTTGTCCATTGATGGGCACTTAGGTTGTTTCCATCTTTTTGCTGGTGTGACTAATGCTACAATAAACATGGGTGTGCATATGTCTATTAGTGTCACAGCTCTTGTAGCTCTAGGATATATACCTAGGAGTGGAATTGCTGGATAGTAAGGTATTTCTACTTCTAGCTTTTTGAGGAAGCACCGTACCATTTTCCATAGTGGTTGTGCCATTTTACAGTCCTACCAGCGGTGTATAAGAGTTCCAGTCTTCCCACAACCTCACCAGCATTTTGATCAGTGCCATTTTTGCAGTGGTGTGATGATATCTTATTGTAGTTTTGATTTGCATCTCTCTAGTGGCTAATGATTGCGAGTATCTCTTCATGTGTTAGCCACCTGAATGTCTTCTTTGGTGAAGTATCTGTTCATGCCCTTTGCCCATTTTTTGATTGGATTGTTTGCCTTTTTATTGTTGAATTGTTGAAGTTTTCTATACGTTTTAGAGATTAGATCCTTGTTAGATATGTTGTTACCAAAGTAGTTTTCCTAGTCTATAGTTCTCTTTTTATACTTTTGGTAGTCTTTTGATGAACATAAATATTTAAATTTTAGGAGGTCCTACTTATCTAGTTTATCTTCTGTTGTTCATTCATTTTTTAGGTATGTTTGATAGTGTATTTATGCCAAAAATTAGGACCCCTAGCTTTGTCCCTATGTTATCTTTCAGGAACTTTATAGTTTTAGTTTTAACATTTAGGTCTTTGATCCATTTTGTGTGGTGTAAGATATGGACCCTGTTCCATTTTTATGCAAATGAGATATCCAGTTTTGCCAGCATCATTTGTTAAAGAGACTGTCCCTTCCCCATTGAATGGACTTTGACCCTTTGTTGAAGATCTGCTGTCCTTAGATGGATGCATTTACTTCTGGGTTCTCAGTTCTGTTCCATTGGTCTATGTGTCTGCTGCTGTATCAATACCAGGCTGTTTTGATTACTGTGGCCGTATAGTAAGTTCTGAGATCTGAAAGTGTGATGCCTCCTACTTTGTTAATCTTCTTCAATATTACTTTAGCTATTTGGGGCCTCTTTCCTTTGCATATAAAGTTGGAGATTAGTCCATTGCCATTGAGTCAGTTCTGACTCACAGCGACCCTATAGGACAGAGTAGAACTGCCCCATAGGGTTACCAAGGACCGGCTGGTAGATTTCAACTGCTGACCTTTTGGTTAGCAGCCAAGCGCTTAACCATTGCCACCACCAAACAAACAAAAAAAAACATGTTGCCGTCAAGTCGATTCTGACTCATTAAAGAATGTTGTTGGGTTAATCTGTCTTGATGAACAGATACTCATAATTTTAATCAAGTCTAAATTATCCATTTTGTCTCTTATAGTGTCCTGTTTCAGAAATCTCAGTCTCCTCCAAGGTCATGAAGACATTCTGTATTTTCTTTTAAAAGTTTTATTGTTTTACCTTTCTTATTTAAACCTATGATGTACCCACAATTGATTCTTGTGTATAGTTTGAGGTAGGGGGGCAAGATTCATTTTTTTCCATATAGATACCCAGTTGACCCAGCACTGTCTGTTAAAAAGTCCTTCCTTTTCCCTGTACTAGAAAGTCGCTGTTTTCACTTTTTAATTTTTGAATTCCAAGTTTGCCATTGTTTTCTTTCCATTTTCAGCACTTTAACGAAATAACAAGTTAAAATAAGTACTCATGATCTCACTCAGATGTCAGACACCATCACTTTTGCTGCCACATCAGAAGAGCTATATTTGGTGATCTAAAGCAGTGATGACATCCTAAATTGGATTTAAAGAATGTATTGTTCCTTTCCTTTAGGTGCAGCTTTCCATGAGCATTCACTCCCATTGTAGTCTGTGTGAATGGCACCCCTTGGAGCTGGCCTGTTTGCATAATGCAGCAGCCCTGAATGCTACTTGTAATCATGGGCAAATAAAAAAAATTACCTTTTTCTATGCCTCCAGCAATCCACCTTTTAACAAATAAGTGTTATTTATATTTAAGTACAATACTGAAGTGTGCTATGAGTTTAAAGGGGTGGAGTAGAAAGTGAACTCTGAGGCATGTGATTTTTGAGATTTACCAGGTCTTATAACCTTTTTTTTTTTTTAACTGAGCACTTAATGGTTTATTTAATGAGAGCGACTTTTTATTCAGTAACAAAGTGAGCAGTCAAGTAAAGTTTAAAAGCTATTTTTACGTTTGCTCAGCAATTCCCAACTATTCTGAAGTCCCAGAGCAAACCAAAACCAAGGCACATCATCTGATCATTGTTGTCATTGTCACTGTCATCACCAGGAGATGCACTATCTCGAAGCCCTAATAATTCATCACCTCTCTTACTTGGATGTGGTTGTTTGGTTACTTGGCTCAGGGCTTGCCCAGCTAAGTTTGCCGGATCGGACAGAGAGCCCTGGATAAGACCTGGCTCTGCTGGGTGACCTTGGAGAAACCACTTATTAACCTCACTGAATCTCATATTTCTGCAGTTATAAAATGGGACCAGCACTGCTTGTTCTACAAGCTCATTGTAAGGATTGCGTGAGATGATAGTGGGGAGGTGCTTGTTAAATTGTGACATTCTGTACAGATGCTGTATATCGTTTAGAACTAGAGGCCTGGTGAGGCTTGAAGAGCATTACTCATTGTATAAAGAGCTCAGACAAATTCTCCCTCTGAGGTGGGATGCCACAGGCTGCCGATACACTAGCTATCTTCCTTCCCAGTGGCATTCAGTGAACAGTGGAGCCACCTATCACTCACCGTTACCGGATTTATATTGTTATTTAGCACATTAAATCTTCATTGTTAGACAGCAAGTATCTTTGGGGTATAAGCTTTGCTTAAACCATTTTATATCCCTAGTGTTTCCAGTGATTTCTGCATGCAGTAAGTACTCAGAAACTGCTGGCTGCAAGTAACATTTTATAACGTTGCTTTTTAATGTTTCATATGTAAGTGCTTATTTTTGATTTAGAAGGTGGTTTGTGTCAGTCAAATTATTTTATGCCATTTCCTTACTAGATCACTCTTCTGTCCTAGGAGAAACTTTCTTTCTACAAAAATAAAATTCTCTAAAAAAAAAAAAAAAAACAAAAAACCCATAATAATAAAAAAATAAAAAAGTTTATCTAAGACTCCCTAGAGTGTTCTAAACTTTAATGAACACATTCAGAAGATGACCCTCGAGGCTCATAGCTACTCTTACATGTATTTTCTTGTAGTTAAAACTACTGTAACTAGTTTTCAAGTAGATACATGAGACTAAATGGGCAGCTCCTGTCCATAGGTGAGATGAGAGGGCAGAGAAGGCCAGGAACTGGTTGAATGGACATAGGAAATCAGAAGTGGAAAGGAGAAGTGTGCTGTCACAGTATAGGGAGAGTAATTAGGGTTACATAACAATGTATGTATAAATTTTTGTATGAGAGACAAACTTGAATTGTAAACTTTAAAGTACAATAAAATAAAAAATAAATTAAAAAAAAGGACTCCTGTAGCTAGTTTTAAGCTTCTGTGAATCTAGAGGATCTTTCTTATACCTTTTAAACTATAACTTATGAACACTTTGTTTTCCACAAATGAGTAAGTTGTTCTTGAATTCTGGTCCTCAGTTTAATCATCAACATATGTACCTGACCAATGACTTGTGAAAATTTTTATTAGCATCATAATCTGAAATCTGATACCGTTACATTAAATCTTCAAAACTTTGAGAGAGTGGAGTTGAAAGGAGAGCGTAAAATCAGAACCATGATGCCTGTTAGAAAGAATGTGGAAGTACTTAATAAATGTCTGCTATAATTAGTCCAGCTGGTTAAACTGGGCATGGGACAAATTTAAAAAAAAAAAAAAAAAAACTCCGTCCATGTCACCGACTGCAGCCCTATGGGCAACTCCGTCACCAAGAGTTGCCAGTGGATAGAAGACTACCTGCTTTGAGACTGGGTCGACTCAGCACAAACCCGCTAACTCCTCTTAAAGCAACTCAAAGCTATGTCCTGAAAGTAGGTCAGCAGCATCCTAAATAAACAATAAGGACTGAATATTTAGAGTTTTGAAGTCTTCTAAATCAGGAAAACCAAAACAAGTACTTCTAACAGGAATTTGGTGTGGCTTTGGACACTTTGCCAGAATATCATACATTCTTTAAATTGAAGATAGTTGTGGCAGTGGCATGTGCTTTTAATATCTTAATGATTAGTATTATTTTGAGACTCAGTTTTAGGTGTCATGATATGTTGTTTAAAAGGTTGCCCCAGTGTTTTTTTTTTTTTTTTTTCAGTTTTATACCTTTATTTGATAATTGTTAGTTTTCATCGACATTGGCTGTACGTTTTGGAAAGTGGTGACAGGTATATAGGTAACCAGTGTATAGAGCTAGTTTGGTTGATCTTCATCCTCATTACATTTTCTGGATTACCACACACAGATATGATATGGGACATTCCTTATTCCTTTAGTCCAGACAGCTTTGTTGAGCCTGGTGTCAGTGCACACAGCTGGCGTTCTCATCTCCTTCGTGGCAAATTTCCGGATCTCCTTGAGTGTCCGAGGGGCACACTTCTTTAAACCCACTGCACGGATGCACTTGTAAATGTTGATGGTGTACTTTCTGGTCACTACTCCTTGATAGCAGAATGGCCCTTCTTCTTCTTGCCAACTTTTTATGGGAGCCATCGTGCGGGGACAAGGTTGGAAAGGAGTGCCCCAGTATTTTTAATTGATCCAAACTGTTCTATTCTAACATCTATTATTATGATAATCTTTTTATTATATGTAAGCTATGTATCTACATAAAAAAGTAATTGATTTTGTTTCCATTGCCAAATACAATAATTTGCATTTCTATAGGACTGAGATTTGAGATAATTCTTAGGATTATATTTAGCTTCTGCTGATCATGTTATTCCTTAAATTTTATTGCTTGATTCAGATAGTACCAAACACCTCTGTGGAAGACATTGTGCTTAGTATTGTGGAGAAACACATGAATAAAATACATAAAAGTCCTGCTATCAAAAAACATTCTGGTAGAAGAGGAAAGGGAGGGAAGAAATTAGCATTTATTAAGATGTGCAGCCACCACTTGTCAGTGGAGACTTGTGTGTTGCTGTGATGCTGAACATGTTTCAGTGGAGCTTCCAGACTAAGACAGACTAGAAAGAAAGGCCTGGTGATCTACTTTCAAAAATCAGCCAGTGAAAATCCCATGGATCACAACAGTCTGATTCATAGACAGTCATGGGGATGGCACAGGTGTGAGTCAGGGGCCGATGACAAGGCAGCTAACAACAACAACATTGTTAAGTATTTTGCTTATGTATTAAGCTAAGCCCTTTTCTTAGATATGTTTTCATTTAATTCTCATCACAGTTGTTCAAGGTAGCCAAGTGAGGTCCCCATTAAATGGGGCACTTCATGTCTGTAAATTGCCCAAGATCACCCAGCTAATGAGTCAATAGTAAGGCCAGTTTTGACCCAGGTCTAACTCTAAAACTCATGTTTTTAAAAGTAGCCTTTGAAAAGAAGGCCCTTTTTAAAGAGGAGGGGTGAAATTTGGGCCCTGGGAGATAGAGAGAAGGGTATTACAGAGGAAGGAAAATTATGAAGGCCGGAAAGCTTAGCCATGTACAGGGAACATCCAAGTAGTCAGGGCAGACCAATGGCTTTTTGTTGTGTATGCCTTTCTGTTTTATTTATTATTGAGGACTGCAAAGAACTGTTGTTAGTGTGTATTATAGCTATTAATATGTACCATATTAGAAATTAAAACAGATTTAAAAAGATTTACTAAAATAGTTTTAAAATGCAAATGATAAACCCATTACATGTTAGCCAAAAAACAAACAAACAAAAAAACAAACACATTGCCATTGAGTCAATTCCGACTTGTAAGGACCATGTAGGACAAAGTAGAACTGTCCCATAGGGGTTCAAGAAGCAACTGGTGGATTTGAACTGCATACCTTTTGATGAGCAGCCAAGCTCTTAGCCACTGAACCATCAGGGCTCCTTACATGTTAACATAAATAACATTTTTATGAAAAAAAGCCATGTTTTCTAACACATAAAAGAGGAGTGGCATGGTTTTACATTTTTTCAGTCTTTTTATTGTCAGGTTTATAGATGACAGCTGGATTCTCACATCTGCTTATGCATTCAATCTGATACAATATCACATGTCATTAAGCCTTTGGAAAACTCCATTGTATACTCATGAGACATTGAGAATAAGAAAGGCAAATAACATCTCAGTTTTATTATGAAATTAATTTTGACCTCACAGGCTTTCTGAATGTGTTTTAGAAAACCCTAGGGGTTCTTTGGAGAACCACTGGGCAAGTTTGTAAAGGGGAGCCCAATTGAGAGTATAGGGTTGGGACTAGATAAAGACCTTCATTGGTTGAGTTTGGTTTTTAATAAGCAATGAGGGGCTGTTGAAATTCTCTAAGCAGAGGAATGAAGTAAACAGAGCTTTACTTTTAGAAGATTCTTATGGAAGTAATGCACAGGGTATTAGGAAGCAATTATAATTGAACTCTTAATTGATTTGGGGGTTACTGTGGTAAGCAGTGTTAACAGGTATTAAGGTGACTGTGAAGGAAAAGAGAAAGAGTTAAAACAATACTAAGATTGTATTTTTCACTCAAAACTCTATATTATGTTTACTCAGCATCCTTTCATGTCAGTACATACAGATTTATCTTACTATTATTAATGGCTGTACGTTATTTCATGATATGAATATATCACTTTATGAAACCATTCCCTTATTGATGAACCTTTAGGTTCTTCTAGTTTTTCATAATTATACAGAATTCTGCACTGAACATCCTTGTATATGTATCTTTGGCTACCAGGGCAATTATTTCTATGAGGTGAAATTGCTTGATCAGAGACCATATACATTTTCCACTTTCACAGTTATTGGCAAATTGCCCTCTAAAAGGTTATATCAACTTACACACTCTCCAGCAGTGAGTGACATACCTATTTCCCACCAAAGCCATGGATGGAGGTATTCTAATAGTTTGACAATGGTTTGGTCTGAGTAATGGTCTTGGGGGTGTTTGACTACTTAAACATTGCTATCTCTTTCTATTTTTTTCCTACAAAGTACTGTTTTGTGTTATTTTTATAACACAGTAGTTAATAAAAACATGAATGGTTTTAAATGCTTGGAGACCTTTTTACTTTTAATTCAGCATGGCGTGAAAGCATGCCCTTGAAGAGTCTGGGCAACAGACCCATCAGGTCATGAAACAGTTACTGGGACGGCCTATAGGGTGCATCTGAGATTTCAGGGTAGTTGTGGAATAGAAAGAAATGTTCAAGAAGTAGGAGTATGGCGTTATAAACTGTTCTTTAGAGAAGCTTCCATTAGTAGTGAGGAATGTGGAGTTAAGATATGGCTGTTATGAGAACCCTGTGACCCTGAGTAAATTGTATCATTCTGTATTCTTAAGGCACAGGGTGGGGGGAGTCTTAGCATATTCTTCTGGAATAATATGAGAATCACTAGATTATTTTCAATACTCCATGAGTGGCCATGATTCTAGAAGTACATAAATAAGAATGCCAGTTATAACATAAATTAGATAACTAGGTGGTTTCAGAAAAACTTGGAATAAGCTAAATTAAAAGGGAGAATTTAATGAATATAAGTGATCCTTAATTTTTTCCCTTGTCTAAAAGTGCACAGGCTACTGAATAGAGTAAGAGCAGAAAGGGTGGGGTTTTGGTTTGTTTGGTTGTAGGGTTTTTTTAAAAAATTATTTATTTATTTTTTAATTGTACTTCGGGTAAAGGTTTACAGAAACAGTAGTACACATATTGTTTTATGACATTTTATGACATTGGTTAACAACCCCACGACATACCAACCCTCTCCCGTCTCGACCATTTTTTTTTTTTTTTTTGGTGAAAATACACATAGCCAAAGATACACCATTTCAAAAATTTCTACATGCACAGTTCAGTGAAATCGACTGTGCTCTTCCAATTGTGCTGCTATTCCCAATTTAGATGAAGGTTTACAGAAAAAAATGTTTTCTCATTAAACAGTACACACATTGGTAATTTTGTAGTTACTTCATTTTAAGTTAAACAATATCTGGTTATCAACCAACTGAGATTTCAGAACAACTGTCTTAGTTATCTAGTGCTGCCATAACAGAAATACCACAAGTGGATGGGTTTAATGAAGAGAAGTTTATTTCCTCACAGTCAAAGTAGGCTAAAAGTCCAAATTCAGGGCGTCAGCTCCAGGGGAAGGCTTTTTCTCTCTCTGTCGGCCTTCTCATCAGTGTTCCCCCGGACTAGGAGCTTCTCTGCCCAGGGACCCCGATCCAAAGGACGCGCTCTGCTCTCGGCACTGCTTTCTTGATGGTATGAGGTCCCCTTGGTTGTAGTTTTTGTTTGTTTTATATCTTTACCTCATTAGCACATCTCAGAATTTTCTAAAATGTCATCCTTTTTATTTTCAAACTTAAGATCTGTGTATCTGTGGATAGGGGAGGGTACCTCTTGTGCCTTCTGTTAGTCATTCTGTCTGCACATATGCACCATAGTGTCAGTTACATTATTTCCAAACAATATATCAGGGCATATTTTCAGATACATGGTTTGACAAAGAGATAGAACATTAGAAATCTACCGCCCACTGTCGTCCAGTGATTCAGACTCATAGCAACCCTATAGGACAGAGCAGAACTGCCCCATAGGGTTTCCAAAGCTGTAAGCTTTACGGAAGTCGACTGCTACATCTTTCTCCCGTGGAGCAGCTGGTGGGTTTAAACCACTGACCTTTTTTGGTTAGCAGCTGAGTGCTTTAGTACTGTGCCACTGTTGTCGCTAGGTGTGGTTGAGTTGGTTCCAACTCATAGCGACCCTATAGGACAGAGTAGAACCGCCCCATAGGGTTTCCAAGGAGCAGCCGATGTATTTTTTTTATTGTGTTTTAGATTAAAGTTTACAGTTCAAGTTAATTTCTCATATAAAAATTTATACACATATTCTTATGTGACACTAGTTGCAATCCCTATAATGTGACAGCACACTCCCCCTTTCCATCCCGGGGTTCCCATGTCCATCCAGCCAGCTCCTGTCCCTTTCTGCCTTCTCATCCTGCCTCCAGACAGGGTGGCTGATGGATTTGAACTGCCGACTTTTTGGTTAACAATCAAGCTCTTAACCACTATGCCACCAGGGCTCCACTGTGCCACTAGGGCCGCAGTATTTGTGTATATGTATGATTTATTCACATTCATATTATCTCTGTGCAGAATATATACATTTTGCAAATTATTAAGTTTTTTTAATCACAATTAGAGACTGTCATTTTCTGATTAACTAGTTTTCTATTTAAAATAGGGCAAAGAAGTCCCATTTATGCTAATGTTAAGAAAACTCAACACATTGAATATTTTCAGAAACAGTCTCCCAAAAGGCCAAATTAAAAAACTGTGAAATAAGGCACAATCATTCTAAAATGGGGCCCTGACTTGGTAACTGCTTCTTCTCAATCTTTTAAGCTATTTAAATAATTGTATTCTGCTATTAGATAATTGAATGGTTGTTATCAATTCCATATTTATCTTAATATTTATGGAATGCTTACTATGTGCCAGAGATTGTGCTAGATACTTTTCATGTATCATTCCACTTGATCATCATGGAAAATATGAATGAAGGTAGTGAAGCCATATTAAAGAAACTGAAGTTTGGGGAGGAGGAAAGAAAAGATCTGCCCAAAATCATGTGGCAATTGAGTAGTGGCACCCAGACTTGAATTTCAAAGCCTTACTTTTTTTTTTTTTTTTTAAATTGTTGTGCTTTAAGTGAAAGTAGAATTCAAGTTAGTCTCTCATACAAAAAATTATACAAACGTCGTTATGCGACCCTAATTGCTCTCCCTATACTGTGACAGCACATTCCTCCTTTCCACCCCTGATTTCCCGTGTCCATTCAGCCAGCTCCTAACCCTCTCTGCCTTCTCATCTCACCCCCCGGACAGAAGCTGCCCATTTAGTCTCATGTATCTACTTAAGCTAAGAAGCACACTCTTCACGAGTATCATTTTATGTCCCACGGTCTAGTCCAATCTTTGTCTGAAGAGTTGGCCTCAGGAATTGTTTTAGTTCTGGGGTGACAGAGAATCCGGGGGCCATGCTTTCTGGGGTTCCCCGAGACTCAGACCGTTAAGTCTGGTCTTTTTACTAGAATTTGAGTTCTTCAAAGCCTTACTTTTAACTACTCTAGCAAAGCCAAAGACTAAAATCCTTCTCTTATCTCTAAACTATAGATGGACTGAAGAAGCAGGTGGTTCTGTTAGTAAATTCTCATTAGGAAGAGAAGCACAAAAAAAGTAGCAACAAAAACAAAAATAAAAGCACTAAATTATACAGGAGAAGAACTATGGACTTGGAAGGAGACCTGAGTTTGTACTTGGCTAAATATATCATCTATCACTTTCTTAGGAAAGCCTTTCCTAACCACCTACCTTGTCTATTAGAGCACTTAACCCATTGCTATAATTACTGTATTGCAGTGATTCTAGCGTGCACATCTTTTCACATGTTAACTTTTCTAAATGTCTGGAGGTGTCTTATCATCTATGTCTTAAAATTGTCAGCATTTTTAAAAAATTAGTAATAAATAATTAAATAAATAAATAAAATAAGGATGCCATTTATAGTTGATGACATCTTAGATTTGATGAAATGTAGTGTTGTTTACATGTGTTCCATTAAAATGTTTATATCATTCCCATGGTTTTAAATACCAGGTATATACAATGACTTTCAGATTTCTAGCCTAGTCCTCTCTTAAACTCCATACATGTCTGTTGAACTAAAATTTTCCTTGATATCAAAGGGATTACGAATTTAACATGACTACCCTCTAAATCAGCTTGTCTTCTAATGTTCCCTATCCTCAGTAAATGTCATCTACATTTGTACATTTGCTGAAGCTAAAAAGTGAGAAGTTTGACTGCTTGGGTTTGAATCCCACTTCCACGTTAACTAGTTGTATGAACATACAGTGAAGCAACCTTGTCACCTTTATTCTTCGTCTGTAAAATGGGAGCATAATCACACCTACCTCTGAAGATTTTGAGGAGAATTAAAACATCAAGTAAATGTTAGGTGCCACTAATCTTCATCATAGATGCCTGTGATCTTGCTTCTTCATTCTGCACATGTAATTCCATCACCCAGTACTGTGGTCCTGTAAACCCGTCGCCATCGAGTCAATTCCGACTCATAGCAGCCGTATAGGACAGAGTAGAACTGCCCCATACAGTTTCCAACAAGTGGCTGGTGGATTCGAACTGTCGACCCTTTGGTTAGCAGCCGTAGCACTTAACCACTACGTCACTGTGGTAGGCCCTTCAAAATATACCAAATCCATCCACTTTTATCTTTTTGCCACTTCTCTAGTCCAGGCTCCCATTTCTCTTGCCTGTACTACCTATCTTGTAGCTTTTGTTTTTCTCCATCTCTAGTGCATTTAATACTTTTACCAGTCAGAGTGATCTTTTAAATTAGGTCACTCCACTTCTTAAAGCCCCCACTCCACTTCTTAAAACCTCTCTCAACACACTTGGGGCTTTAAGAAGTGGCGTATATCTGCCACTTAACATGGCATATATTGTTCTCTGTTGTCTGCCTGGCCTATGCCTACCTTTCCAAACTTATCTTATGCCAGTCTACCTCACAATGCTCCGGTCACTCATTTCCCCCAACTCCCCACTCATTTTAAAAATTTCATCTTAAATGTCACTTCCTCAGAGATATTCTTTGATCTTCCAAACTAAATTAGGTTCCTCAGTTATAGTGTTTTGTCCTGAATTTGTACCTTTCATATTTGTGGGTGATTACTTCCTTCCAAACTGAGGCTGAGGATGTTAAATAACTTCCCCGAGGTCGTAGGGCTAGTTATAGGAGAACTGCAATTCCAACCCAGGACTGGCCAACTGTAAAGCTTATGTCCTCTCCATGATCCCTTCTTTGCTGCCTTCAAGATAGAAAAGAGTATGTGAATCAGTGTTCTAGGTTTCAAAACATGGCCTGACCTCCTCCTTTCTTTGCACCTGACCTTCAAGTTATACCTTAAATATTCATCTCTCTGTGAGCTTTTACTCTCTCTCATCAGATTATAAACCTATTGGAAATAGGGCCTCTTTCTTATGTATTTACATAAATTACCTTGCATACAGTAGATGCTCAGTAAATATCTTTGTTTTAGGGATGTTAAAGAAAAACAAAATGTTAATCCATTTAATTTTTTCATTAGTTGGAGCTGTCTCGTTAATAAGGAATTTAACGCCTTATTGCATACTCTGACCAATCAGTGACAGAATAAATTTTATGTTTTCATATTTTGAATAGAAATGTCTAAAATGAGTTTTAAAGTAAGTAGTTTGCATATTAATGGATTATCGTGGTTGGTTCCCTGGAAAAAGGAAGAATTAACCTTAAATATTTCTGCTTTGCTTCAGGAATTAAGTGATCTGCAACGTGATCCACCTGCTCACTGTTCAGCCGGACCTGTGGGAGATGACTGTAAGCTTTGCTCTATTGCTAGGATTTTGCTACCATTAATAATACAGGTTTGGACATTTGTTAATGACTCCAAAACTCCTTTGTTTGTTTCAGTGTTCCACTGGCAAGCAACTATTATGGGGCCCGTAAGTATGATTCATATGTATGAAATTAATCCCCTCAGCCATCATTCTTACCATTTCACCTGCAGTCAGAAGTTTGTGGCTAAGGTTGAATTTTCTTGTACTCTGAAGCCTCAGAAAGAAAAATATGATCAAGGATTCATGATGACTTTCTAGAGCATTGGTGGCAAATAACTTGCTGTGATTACTGTGATGTTTTCATTTGCCAAATCCTTGATCATTAGACATAGTAATGGGTCACCTACAATTTGCAACCAAACTGCATGTTTACTTTATCTTTTTTTCTAAACACACACACACACACACACACACACACACACAGTCAGTTGTTCAGAACTAAGCATAATCATTCTCACATTGATAGTTTTAGTAGGTTATAAATAAGTCTAATTAATGCACCAATTCGCAGCGTTAAGTTTCATCACTGTTCCTGTTTCTGAGAGAGAACTGATAAAATATTGCAATGGGTCTATCTTTGCCAACTCATGAGTTTGTTGCTTTTAATTTTGTTGCATTGCCCTAAAGTCAGAATTACCTGCTGTTTTATGACTGACTTCTTGTAATCCTTGTCATACTTTGTTAAGATTGTGTCTTTCTACACCTGAGAGGCAGTTACGACTTGAAACAGACTTTTCTTTCTATGAGCGAAAAAATCTGGTCACCTAAGAATGGGTAGTGACAGCTCAAATCTAATTTCTGGGTTAGAGTATGTCTTCGTTTCCTAGGGCTGCCATCACAGACTACCACAAAGGGTGTGGCTTTAAAGATCAGAATTTATTTTCTCACAGTTCAGAAGGTTAGATGTCTGAATTTAGGATGTAGATATAGGGGGAGGTACTTCTTGGTCTATTTTATCTTCTAGTAACTGCTAGCAATCCTTGGCATGCCTGGGCTTATAGATACATCTCTCTCCATCGTCTGTCTTCCTTGTGTGTCTCTGTGTCTGTTCTGCTAGTTTTATAACCCAGAAGTGATTAGGTTTAGGACCCACTGTACTCTGGTATGAATTCATTAACATAACAAAGGAAAACCCATTTCCATCCTGGGTCATATGTACAGGTATAGGCATTAGGATTTCAGCACATATTTTGGGGGGAACGCAATTCAATCCATACCATAGTACACTAGTAACATGTTTCCGTGAACATCATTCTCACCTCCTTCCCCTGAAAGAGCTTTATCTAGTAAGCCATAGAGTTTTTAATTATATTGACATGTGTTAATCTTAAAAAAACAAAAAATAATGACTTTTCAGAGTAGGACTCCCAAGTGTCTCAAATTACTAAATTACACTGTTTAGTTTTTTTAGAGTAAAATGCAGTATATTTATTTAAATAACAGCTCATTAAGAATCTAGTTATTTATGTTTGTTTTTCATTGCTTAGTAAGAACCTTAAAAATGCTATCATTTAAAGGTCCACCCTTATCATTTGAATTGTAGCCTTTCAAAAATATTTCTTAGTCAGTTACATGTAGCAAATGATTATAATTATATTGCTTATATCCCCTTATTTTAATAACAAACATGCCACTCTATAATACTCTATAGTATCATTTGAATATCAAAGCTGCCCTTAACTGTCATTTCAATTTGCTTACCTTTTCCACATTCCTTGTAATTTTTGATGAACTAGAATTAAATAATACATATAGTAAGAATAATTTTACATCATGGTCGTCTAGTATATATGTGCAGAAACTTGAAGAAATAATAATAGTCTTGCTGTTATTACCAAAATGTTAATATAACACGATATATTTAGTTGAATATGAAGGAATTAACATAGAATTTTAGATGTGTTTTCCTACCTTTTTTTTTCTTGTACTATTATAAATATTTTCTAACTGCCATAATGAAACATGGCCAAATTTAAATGCCCTTTGCAAAGCTGATTCCAAATTTGATACTTCCCATGGAGATTGAAATTTATTTAGTTTTGTTTTGGCTATTTTTGCTCTTCATTGAATCTGGATGTAAATTAGCTTTAGTATTTTGAATGAAGCACCAAGAAAACAGAATTTGGAATGAGAAAAGATGTTGAGTCATTAATTAACTGTAGGATATTTTCCATATTACTTTATCAACTGTTACTAAATGAACATTTGAGGCTTGAATTGTGTAACAATGTCACTTTGCCTTTTGTTTTCATAACTTGGTCTCTTCAGCTCATTTCTATCCTTGCCTGTTAAATGACCATCAGAAGTTAGTTTTATAAATAAGGAGGTAAATACTAGCCCTAATGTTTCTTTTTATGCTGAATACTACAGCAGAAAATTATTCTTTTCTCACAGTAGTCTCGTGTGTGTTCTAATCTTAAAAACTTTGTACTCATATAAACAGATTTCTTTGAACACACCACTGTGTGTGTCCTATTTTTGTTTTATTTTAAACTCTATGATGTCAGCCTGATTGGTTGGAAAATCCTCCTTAACACCTGCAGAGAGAGGGAAACCTGTTTTCAAGGTAAATGATTTGAACTTCTGGCAAAAAGAAGGCATTTTTTTTTCAAATGGATAATCTTTGGGGAAAAGTAATTTTAAGCTACTAAGTAAATATAGTAATCTACCACTAATGCAAATGTTTTGTAATTTCAGCCTGATAGCGCATATCAAGGTGGAGTCTTCTTTCTCACTGTACACTTTCCGACAGACTACCCTTTTAAACCACCAAAGGTATTTTTATTTTTATGATTGATGTGACTCCTAGCTCAGGGATTTTACTGTCCACCTAGAGATGTTTTCATGATTTTAAAGTCCACGAGATAAATGTAAAATAGGCTTTCCGAGGCAGTGGTAGTTCAACAGTCGAATTCTCGTCTTCCATGCAGGAGACCCAGGTTCCATTCCTGGCCAACGCACCTGAAGCACAGCCACCATCAGTGTGTCTTTCAGCAGAGCTTTCACACTAAGACAGACTAGGAAGAAAGGCCTGGCAGTCTACTTTGAAAAATCAGCCAGTGAAAACCCTATGATCACAATTGTCCAGTCCCATTGTGCACAGGGTCACCATGAGTTGGGATTCTACTTGACGGCAGCTAACAACAACAATTTAAAGTGACAATAAAATAGGCTTTCTTACTCAAATATTGTGTTATGACTGTAAAACAAAAGGCAGTGTTCCATTATGCTATAGATTTTGTTCCTTTCCTTACTTTCCCTCCTTATTAGATATATGTAGTTTGGGAAGTTTTTATGGTCAGAAATCAGACTTTTCCTTTCAAGGGATTATCTTTCCAAAGTTGACCCTTTCTTTCTCAGTTTTTTAATATTCAGCAAACATTTACTGAGCACCTACCATGTTCTGTTACACTGGGGAATATAAAAGCAAATATGACATAGTCCTTTTATTTGGTGTGTTGAGGGAGATAAAAAAATATTCTTACTGAGTCATAGGGCAACATGTGTACTCACTGTTTAATGAGAAACTATTTTGTTCTGTAAACCTTCATCTAAAGTGAGAATAGCAGACAACTGGCAGAACGTAATCGATGTCACTGAACTGTGCATGTAGAAATTTTTTAAATGGTGTATCTTTGGCTAGGTATATTTTCACCAAAAAAAAGGTCCTCCAAGGTCGAGAAGGGAGAGTGTTGACATGTCATGGGGTAGTTAGCCAATGTCATAAAACAATATGTATACTGACCGTTTATTGAGAAACTATTTGTTCTGTAAACCTTCACCTAAAGTACAATTTAAAAAAATCAAAAAAGAAAAGAAAAAAAATATTCTTACTGAATTTAATTAAAGAAGAAACAAACAAATGATGGGGATATCAAGAAGGGAGAAATTTTTTAAACAGATTCTGTCAGTCAGGCAATAATTCTTTTAGATTTTTAAATACCTAATTAACATTATTTGTATGAAATGATATGATACAACTCTTTTGGAAGATTAGGCTTCTAGGTAGATTTCTTGGATAGGTAACAATTTGCTGAGGCTTCTCAACTTTCCCCTGAAAAACAGTAAGCATGCTATTTTTAGATCCAAGTGTCACTTCTAGGTCTTGCTGATAATCATTTTAAGAAAAGGATTACTTTCAGACATGATGAAAGCCAGGGTTAATTATTTCAGATGCTACTCAGCCAGTCACACCAGCTATTAGAGACTACTCATTACACTCTCCAAAATACTTCTCAATTCCTGGGTAGGGGCTGAGGGAAACTGACTTATTTGCTTTCACATTACAGAGGAGATGCTCATTCAGTTTGGGTTGAACACATTTCTCCTCTAAGATCGTATAAAGTTGAGAACACTTTTTCCCAGAGCAAATTAGTTTGGTTTTGTTCATAGTGCATGGATTGTCATATTTTTTTGTTTGTTTATGTACAGATTGCTTTCACAACAAAAATTTACCATCCAAACATAAACAGTAATGGAAGTATTTGTCTTGATATCCTGAGGTCACAGTGGTCACCAGCTCTGACTGTATCAAAAGGTAATTTTATTTATCAGATTTATAAGAGCTTATAATAGTAAGACAGAAAAAATGCAGCAGAAGTATCTGCAGACCAAAGTTTAAAAAAAAAAAATCTGTGTTTTTCTCTTGTTTTGATTTTCTTTGCTTTCGTGGTTACTATGTTACTCTTTGTCTCTTAGCAGTTATTTTGGGGGAGTTGATTGGCAAATCTAAATAATAATATTAGAAGAAATTTAAAATGTTAATGCTAGAAATTTGGGAATAAGCCTGTTGACATTTTACCCCTTTAGTTTGGGCTTTATCTTTTAAAAAAGAGAGAGAATAAAAGACAGGAGTAAAAATACATATTTCAGGACCAATTGTCCATTCATTAAATGGAACTATTGACATAATCAGTAAGGCTTTACACTTGATTTCCTTTACCAAGAAGAAAAACAAGATTTGGCCAATAAAATAAATGATTTAAAATGAAAGACATATTTCACACTTCAGTATAATGCCAGCACATGTAGCATGTTAGTCTAAACTTTGAATAAACAATAGCATCACTATAATGACTGGCATAGTCCATGCTGATTTTCACCTTTCACCAATATATAGCATTTGTCCTTTGCTTAGTTAACAGATGTGTATATAGGCCATCTGAAGCCATTTTTGTTTCATTAGCCAAAACTATTTGCTATGCTAGAACTCTTAATTTGTGTCTTATTTCTCTAACAGAAGACAACCTGACATTTGGAAAATATTGTTTGGTTTAGGAGCATCTGCCCCTGAAGTAACTTGGTGGTTATCCCTTTCTATAGAATTCGAGAAGATTATTTTCCTTGAAGGATTAATGGGATGAATCCATGATCCTTTCTTAATTTTTTATAAATACAACCTAAAGAGTAACATGTTTTTGAAAGTGGTAAGGTCTATAGGAGCAGAGTCCAACTCCATAATTATTTTAAATATTAGATTAGCAATAGCCTTGTTGGTCAATGATTTATGAATGGCAGTATTTCTGACCTAAAACATTTATCTAAAATATTCATGTAAATTCTAGGTCCTTTTTTAAATCTTTCACATAGTGTAACTCTTGTGCACTAGCTATAAAAAAAGTGTCTGTGTCAAAGGGTTATTCAAATTAATATACTCTTTCCTGGAATCGTGTCATGAAAGGCAAGCCATTTGGCATAATCAGCTAAGTACTTATAAAAGAAATGGCAGACTGCCAGATACTGAGTAGCACTTATCTTCTGACACTGGTAGCTTTTTATAGAGAATAATTAGTATTGTTGGATTCTGGAAACTTTTTCCTTTAAGAATTCAGACACACCCTCAGTTTCCTTATCTGTAAAATGGGGACTTTAATGTATTACCACCTCAGGTCACTGTAGGGTCACTATGAGTTGGAATCGACTCAACAACAATGGGTTTGGTTTGGTTTTTAGGGTCACTGTGTGTCTGGCATATAGGAAGTACACAAGCAAATGTTAACTTTTATTATCAATTTCCTTATCTTAAAACATTTGGTCTGTGTATAATGGTGAAATCAGGGCAAATGGCTCCTGGAGGCAGGATTGGAAGACAAGGAACTTCACTGTTGCTTGTTTTATAATGCTAGCTCATACTTCACTCATTTGTTTGTACATATTTCACTTTTCTATATTTCCAATGTCTTATTCTGCTTTCTATCATGAACATAGTCAGTCTGGAAGCATTCTGGAGACGTAAGCAAAAGGCTATCCCAGAAAACCTACCTTGCTGGTTTAATATTATAAGGCTTGAAGTTTCAGAATAAAAGGGAAGATAAGGAAGATGAATGAAATTTATTTTTTCATTAGCCATTAGCATACCTTTCCCTTGTCACTTAAGAATCAGCTCTGTATATCCGACTTGGGACTTGAAAGGGTAGGAAAACATAAAGGAACTTGGTGGAGGAGAGTGGCGATGGGAGGTTGTTCTCAAGATTTCCACATATGCCCTCAGAAGTAGTGGCACACAATTAAAGCAGCCAAATGAGGAATCAGAGTTCTTGTTCCCTCCTGTTTCAGGCACTTAGATCTATTTATTTAAATTATAGTTATTTGCATTAGTATTTTGACCTAATGTAACAAGAAATGACTTTTTAATTTATATTTATATAAGTTATGTAATTAAATTTTTAAATGCATGTGATACCAGTAAGGTACATGGAAAAACAAAGATTCTTAAGTCTTCATTCTTTGCAGACAATCTGTAGCACTAAACCAAAGTAAAACAGCACAGGAACATGATTTCCAAAGCAGTTTTCACTATAAATTGTAATTTGATTGCTTTACCTTCAATGGATTAGATCATAGATTCTCTGCATTAAATTAGAACAAAAAATAGTTTTGGCATTAAAATACAAAAGTGCCTCTAAAAAACGTCTAAAATTAGGATGCCACTCTGAAAAGTTTTTGCTGATACACCATTTGGGGCATGTGTGCATTACCTAATCATATTTTTCTAGAGAACTCTTGAGTTTAAAGGTTGCTAATAGCTATTTTAGGTCCCTACATGAAGCAGTTAAAGAGCTCTGCTGCTTAACTGAAAGGTCGGCAGTTCGAACCCACCAGCCGCTGTGCTGGAGAAAGATGGAGCAGTCTGGTTCTGTAAATATTTACAGCCTTGGAAACCCTATGGGGCAGTTCTCCTGTGTCTTACAGGGTTGCACTGAGTTGGAATCGACTCAGCGGCAGTGGTTTAGGTGGTGCAAACATCTGCGCTGTACTGCTAACCTAAAGGTAGGCAGTTGGAACCCACCTAGCGGTAATATGGAAGAAAAGGCCTGGAAGTATGCTTCTGTTAAGATAACACCCAAGAAAACTCTATGGAGCAGTCTACTGTGTAACACATGGGGTTGCTGGGAGTCGGAATCGACTCCACGGCAACTAACAAGAAAAACAGCTATTTTGGAGGTTCACATTTTTTAAATTAATATAAGTTCGAATAGAATTTAAAACTTCAAGAGGTATAATTTTACATTATATAAATGTTATGGTAATTTTATAATTTTAAAAATATTTGCTGCCAACCAAAATCAGTATAAAATTTTAGTTAATGTGGTCATTTTGTGTTTTCTTTATAAGTTCAGTACAGGTTTCCCCTGCTATCCGAAAGTAGAACGTTCCTAGGAAACCTTTCCTAAGCCAAAATAGCATAAAGCATAAGAAGCAATTACCATTAATTTATATGGGAAAAATTTTTGAGTGTTCCTAGACCCAGAAAATAACCTACCAAATCATTAAACCTAAAATAACACTAACATATAGTAAAAGAAGGAATGATATGGTAAATAGACAGCCTATATAAAGTAGAAATAATGTTTATGTACAGTGTAGTTTCACTTACCAAAATTGGGAAGACAGCGAGCACGCTGGAAGGCTGGGAGGTGGTGGTGGTGATGACGGTAGCCCTGGTAGCTTAGCTGGCAGTGGCACAGGGTGGGCTGGGTTGAAGGGCCAGAGTTCAGACCCCACAGAAGAGTGGGATTTATATTAACTGCGCATGCCAAGGGATGAGTCTTACAGTTAGGGAGCTGCACAGGGGACAAGTTGAGGATAGGATCTCGCGATGCATGGTGTGTTTATACAACACCAGGCATTTGATTGTTCACAGACACAGTTCAAAGCTATGGCGGCTTAATGCAGAGTGTGGTTCCGGAGGAGGGAGCTTGGTGACACCACTCTCGCTGTTTGGGGTGCGTGCTGCCTCTTTAATGGCTCGCTGCAAAACAAACTCTGAACGCTGTATCTGCTTTTCGCCTGTTTTTGTAAAAGTGAAAATCCTCTTTGGATTTCTTCTGTTAGCAAAAACAGGTACAAATGTAGGTAGGTCTTTTATAAAAGCGAAGTAGTGTAACATGAACTTTCAAAAAATGGGATACCTATATTTATATTCAGTGAAATTGTTTTAACATGTGTATAAAGTAAAAAGATGATTGATTATCTAATGTGATATTCTCTTTTAAATCTAGTTTTATTATCCATATGTTCTCTACTTTGTGATCCTAATCCAGATGACCCTTTAGTACCAGATATTGCCCAAATCTATAAATCAGACAAAGAAAAGTAAGTGTTTACTTACATTAGTTGCTATTGGAGTGTATTTCTATGTAGTTGGTCAAAACATAATATTATCAGTACATTTTATTAT
Source organism: Dugong dugon (assembly GCA_030035585.1). Taxonomy (NCBI): domain Eukaryota; kingdom Metazoa; phylum Chordata; class Mammalia; order Sirenia; family Dugongidae; genus Dugong; species Dugong dugon. Next base: position 32,470,554 of record CM057475.1, on the reverse strand, counting down.
GCTTATATTTAGTTTACCTTTTTTCTATGGTGTCTTTTTAAACTCTTAATATTTTTACAAAAAACCTCATTTCCTATTTACTGTGTAATCCTTTAATATTTAATAGTAACTGTTCTTTGGAAACCTTGGTGGTATAGTGGTTAAGAGTTCAGCTGCTAACCAAAAGGTCGCCAGTTCAAATATACTAGCCGCTCCTTGGAAACCCTATGGGGCAGTTCTACTCTGTCCTATAGGGTCGCTATAAGTCAGAATCAACTCGATGGCAATGGGTTTGGTTTGGTTTGGTTAACTGTTTTTTGCACACTGTTGCATGTTTTTTAATGGGGAACAACTATATATAATTGTAGATGGTAAATTGAAAATGAAAGAATTTAATAATTGGAAAGTATTATATATTGTGTTCCTTATCTTCTCCCAGGAAAAGAAGTTATCTCTAAGCCTCTGTCCCACAAACTGGCCTAATTTCAAGGTGTCTCATCTTGCTAATACCATAGTTCATTTGCAATTTGCAGATAATACCCATTCAGAGTTGGCTTTCATGGATTTGTATTAGAATTGGATTCTCCATTTTGTTGTTTATATTTTAGGTCGGTTTTCATATAGGTTGTAGAGCGATCCGTAAAAACCCATGATTTTTTAAAAGTCCACTTGTTTTCTATTTTATTTATGCATGAGCCTCGGTCTCACTGACCCAATAATTTGTATATACAGGATTACTACAGTTGAGCATAAGAAAGTAGAGTGTACAGTTTTATATAGAGAGATGCTTCTGAAAGATTAAATTTGTATGTTTTTACTGTTTTCCTTTTGTATGCCTACAGATACAACAGACATGCAAGAGAATGGACTCAGAAATATGCAATGTAAATTCAAAAAAAATTTTCACATATACCAGAGTACTGTAAAATCTAGGTTTTTTTCAATATTAGCAGTAAATTGAGCACTGTTTACTGTTTCAGTGTACCACGAAACCCTTTGATTTTTACCCATTTTAAGTGTGCTTCTGAAGCAAGACAAAACAAACTTCCAAAAATACCCATAAGACTGTGATGAGAGCATTTATCATTTTGTATGCATTGAGAAAGACATTTATTATGGTTTTTAAGATACTTGGACATCTGCATCTTCAGCTTACAAGATCTACAGTGCAGCTGAAAAGCAACCAAATTATTTTTTGCTGAAACTAGATGTTTTTACATGAGAAATACTGTACGTGTTGTCTAAGATGTCATCAGTTTTATAAATCTGTCTTCAGATTTCATTCTGTTAGCTCACTTTATAATTTGTATTTTTTTACTGTATAGACGAAATATATTCTATTTACCATGTGCGTCAACTCATTACATTTTTCCTGTGAACAGTATTGAAGAAACCCAGCAACTGATAATTAAATGAATTAACTGTTTGTCTCCCTTATCTTAGGATATTCTGTAGATTGATCAAAGATTTCTTAAACCTGAAATGATCTTTACACTGTAATTCTCAGTATACCGATTATGGAGAAACACTTGTTTTGATTTTGTTATACTTGACTTAACTTTATTGCAATGTGAATTAATTGCACTGCTAAGTAGGAAGATGTGTAACTATTATTTGTTGCTATTCACATTTGAATTTTTTTCTGTATAGGCAATATTATATTGACACATTTTACAGATCTTACTGTAGCTTTTTCCATATAAATAAAATGCTTTTTCTACTATTTGTCTTGATTACTTATGAGGAAGAAAAAATTATAAGGATCAAAACTGTATTAAAATTTTGCATGAAATTTAATTCTAATTTGTGAGAATGGAGCCTGTTGTATTTGGCATTAATCACCATTAATTGTGTAAATTTTATTATTTTAAGTTAGTGTCTCTTTACTAAATTGTCACTCTGTAAGACAATATACATTGGTCTCTTGTCATAGTGGAGAATTTAGAGTAAATTCAGGTTAGTCATGGATCACATCTAAGATGGATTTACTATAGTAATAAAATGAATGTAAGGCAGTGTCACGCACATTGAAGAAAAGTCTTTATCGGCCTAAAGAATAGCTAGATTAATTAAAATGCCCCGCTAGATGTAACTGACATATTTGTTAAAATTTTGAAAGCTAGAATTTCTAAAATAGAATTCCAATGCCATCATAATTTGAATGAGAACATTCATTTTTTACTATAGAAGTCACAAAGAAAATGCTAAAGTGATGCGTCTGTTTTTTTAAATTGTCAGCCAAGTGATTTTAAGTAAACAAGTTGTCATTACAAGTTTTAAAGAAAGCAAGAAATTTCTAATGTTTTAACATGGAAAAAATTACATCTCTTTAATCTTTAGCGTGCTTATCAAATTTGAATGAATGTCGTTTTAAGGACAGTTGTAGCGCTTCTGATTATTGGAGTGGTTGTATAACTGTGCAAGAATCTGTGATAGGTGGAGTCATTAACAAAACATTTAAATCTCTTGAGTATTTTACCATGGTTCATTATTATTAAAGCACAAATTAACCTATTGTTAAAATATGCCATGTGTTTTTATTAATGAATGTAAAATAATTTAAATGAATTGTGAAATGGAGGTTTAAGAAAATGTAGACTTAAAAAAGTAATATAAGAGATGTCTTAAAACAGCCATATCATGATTACTAGGTATATTATTATAAGCTACATTTACCCTGAATTTGAACACTAAACATCATTAGCTTTACATATTTAGTATATTTTAATAATCAGGGATTTTGTTCCTTGAATATCTTTCACTTTTAAACTTTCATTTGTATGGCATTTATTTTTTAAAGTGTCCTTTTTTTTAAATTAAAATCTTTGAAACTTGCCTACCATTGTTTGCCTTTGCTTACATTTGAATTGTACAGTCTACTGAGAAGTGAGCACAAGTTCTCATTAGCTAAAAATATTAAAGAGCTCAGTGGTGGTATAATGATCAGTCAAATCACCATTTTGGGTATATTGTTTTTGCTTAATTCTAACAAAAAGAATATCAGTTACCTTTTAAAACTAAATTCAAGACCAGGGGCCTTCCTCATAGATTAAGCATGAGTTTAAGGATCTCCTTGGAGTGAGAGAGGAGCCCTAGTGGCACAGTGGCTAAAGTGCTCAGATGCTAACCAGAAGGTTGGTGGTTAGAACCAACTAGCTGCTCCTTGGGAGAAAGATGTGGCAGTCTGCTTCTGTAAAGATTTACAGCCTTGGAAACCATATGGGGCAGTCCTGTAGGGTTGCTATGAGTTGGAATTGACTCAACAGCAGTGAGTTTGGTGTTGGGTTGGAGTGAGGGAAATAGGTAACCTTTTGGGAATTTAGGATCCCCACCTCTTGAAGTCCTGGATGCTTCCACGCATAGTTGAAAACAATATTTAACACGGATTTTGGATATTTGTAACTGCCACGTACAAAAAAATCAGTGATACAGGTTGTGAGGGCAATTTTTCTCCCACCCCCATCCCTCCTACACTATCTCAATAGCATATAATTCCTATGCCTATGTCAATTACATATAATAATTCCATTCTGACTTATTTTCCCCCATGAACTCTGATAGGGAAAATTAATATTTAGTTTATAAATCAACTAGTTACCTAAAGACCAAAGGGATTAGGTGATACACAAACAGAGAGCCTGAGGGCAGCCTTATGAGTTAATATTCAGATGAATCACGCTTTTAAAATTAATGAATGATAAAAATAATGCCATATTGTAGTTTTACCTTTCTCTTATTTTATTACAGTTATCTGTTTTATCTTCACGTGATTCAGTCATTCATTTGATGATTAGCAGGATTCATTCTGACAGTTCCATATTTTTGAGAGAGAAAGATTGGGGAGTTAATTTTTCTCTTGGATTAAAAGAGATTCTTGGTAATGAAGCTGTTTATGTCATGGCTGTTTGTCAATTTGAACTGAACTCTCTTTTCTTGGATTAGAAGAAATTAAAAGTGATGAACCTGTTTATGTCATGACTATTTATTGAAAGTCCAGTCCAATTGATGATGCTTTTAAATTTGAGCTCTGCAGTAGACTCATCGGTCCTGTGACTCATCCTTGTTAGGACCAGCCATGGAAACTGATCAATGCTTTAGCCATGGTCATATAAATAGAGCTTCAGTGTATTCAAAATGCTAGATTTGGTCTATTAAGATACAAGAGTACTGCTTATTTTTTTTTAAGTTAAGTATTATTAATAAAACTAATCAAAATCTGAATATGAAAAAGTTCATAGTTCTATCACTTGTTAGGTGTAAACCAAAACTTTCAAAAAAAAAGTATCTTTAAAGCAAAGCAGAGGTTTAACATAATGTAGTAGTCCTAAAATGTAATGCAGGTTATTTGTGAGAGTTCTTATTTTTATAATACTGCTCTCTTACTGTTCTGACTTGTTACTGCACAAATAAGGCATCAGGTAGAGGTTTATCTAATTTTCCTTATAAAAATTGCCATGTATAGATAACTAGTTATTTCTACTCTTTTTTTTCATTTGTACTGAGTAATGTCTGCAAATCCTTCTTAGACTGTAATTAATATGCTTTCTCCAGTTTTTGTTTTTTTTTTTTTTTCTTCAGTAGTGGTGAAAACAATTTATGGACAGCTGATGTTTCCGGTTATAGAAATAATTTGTAATTCAGTAGTCCTTGGTGATAGTCTAATAGATGTTATGTTACTTATTTGTGTTAGGTAACATTTAAAGTTTTGCTCTCATTAGCTTTTTGTATATAAGGCTGTAGTTTTAAATTGTAAATAAATTAAACTAGTAGGAAGAAGGAAAATTAACCTAAAAGTATTAGACTCTGGGGCATTTTGTATAGTAAGATACATTTTTTAAAAATCTTCTTTTAGCATTTTCTTAGGTCCTATAGTGGTAGTGGAAATGGTGTGCCTTACTCATAAAGGAGTTGGTTTTATTATACTGGTACATGTATAAGGTGTGAAGAATGCTTTCCACATATTTACTTGATAGGAAAAGCTGTGTTAACATCTCGTTAGTGCTGAAGATATATTGCACACTCAAACACTGAGTTGTATATGAAATGTTTTAATATAAACTCTTACTATACATATTGTGGGGAACAAGTGTGACACCGCTTGTTTTGACAGTCCTGTGACAACTCACACATTTGATGTGTTAATAGAAGGACTCTCAGAGCTCAGCATATGGTAGCACTCAACGGCTAAAATTTATTACAGTGACATGTTAGCCAGATTAGTAAGGGGAAAAGAGACACCAGGCGGAGTCTGGAGGAATCTATATGCAGGCATCCTGTGCTCTCTCTGAAGGAGAAACAATGTGAACTTCCCCTCCAGCAGTGAAATATGCTGTGAGGGGGCAATATTTTTTCCATTTGGAACTAGTTGCCTCAGCATCTTTTATTGAAAAGGCTATTCTTTCCTTCACTGTCCTGCATTGTCACCATTGCCATAAATCAGACGGTGCATGTACATATGGGTATGGTTCTAGACTACATCTGCAGAAAGAGATGATAGAGAAGTTCAGTATCAGTCAAAGCAAGGCCAGGGGCCGACTGCAGAACAGACCATCAATTGCTCATGCAAATTCAAGTTGAAGCTGCAGAAAATTAGAGTAAGTCCACAGGAGCCAAAATATGACCTTGAGTATACCCCACCTGAACTTAAAGACCATCTCAAGAATAGATCTGATGCATTGAACACTAACGACCAAAGACCAGACAAGTTGTGGGATGACATCAAGGACATTATACATGAAGAAAGCAAAAGGTCATTAAAAAGACAAAAAAGAAAGAAAAGACCCAAATGTATGTCAGAAGAGACTGAAACTTGCTGTTGAATGCAGAGTAGCTAAAGCAAAAGGAAGAAATGATGAAGTAAAAGCTGAACAGATTTCAAAGGGCAGCTCAAGAAGACAAAGTATTTTAATGAAATTGCAAAGACCTGGAATAGAAAACCAAAAGGGAAGAAAGTGATTGGCATTTCTCAAGCTGAAAGAACTGAAGAAAAATTCAAGCCTCGAGTTGCAATATTGAGATTCTACGGGCAAGATATTGAACGATGCAGGAAGCATCAAGAGAAGATGGAAGGAATACACAGAGTCACTGTACCAAAAAGAATTGGTTGAAAAACAAGGCTCCAGGAATTTATAGAATATCACTGAGATGTTTCAACAAACAGATGCAGAGTTGGAGGTGCTCATTTGTCTATGCCAAGAAATTTAGAAGACAGTTACTTGGCCAACCGACTGGAAGAGGTCCATATTTGTGCCCATTCCAAAGAATGTGGAAATTATCAAACAGTATCATTAATATCACACACTAGTAAAATTTTGCTGAAGATAATGCAGAAGTGATTGCAGCAGTACATTGACAGGAACTGCCAGAAATTCAAGCCAAATTAAGAAGAGGATGTGGAAAGAGGGATATCATTGCTGATGTCAGATGGATCTTGGCTGAAAGCAGAGAATACCGGAAAGATGTTTACCTGTGTTTTATTGACTATGCAAAGGCATTTGACTGTGTGGACCATAACAAATTATGGATAACATTGCAAAGAATGAGAATTCTAGAACAGTTAATCATGCTCATGTGGAACCTGTACATAGACCAAGAGGCAGTTATTAGAACAGAACAAGGGGAAACAGCGTGGTTTAAAATTAGGAAAGGTGTGCATCAGGGTTGTATCTTTTCACCATACTTATACATTCTGTATGCTGAGCAAATAATCCAGGAAGTTGGACTTTGTGAAGAAGAACGTGGCATCAGGATTGGAGGAAGACCCATTAACAAACTGCGATATGCAGGTGACACAGCCTTGCTTGCTGAATGTGAAGAGGACTGGAAGCACTTACGGGTGAAGACTACAGCCTTTGGTATGGATTACACCTCAACATAAAACAAAAATCCTCACAACTGGACCAGTAGGCAACATGATAAATGGAGAAAATATTGAAGTTGTCAAGGATTTCATTTTACTTGGATTCACAATCAACGTCCTTGGAAGCAGCAATCAAGAAATCAAATGACATATTGCATTGGGCAATTCTGCTGCAAAAGACCTCTTTAAAGTGTTAAAAAGAAAGATGTCACTTTGAGGACTAAGTGCCTGGCCCAAGCCATGGTCTTTTCAGTCACTACATATGTATGCAAAAGCTGGGCAATGAATAAGGAAGACCAAAGAAGAACGGATGCCTTTAAATTGTGGTGTTGATGAAGAATACTGAATATACCATGGACTGCCAGAAGAATGAACAGATCCATCTTGGAATAAGTACAGCCATAATACTCCTTAGAAGCGAGGATGGTGAGACTTCATCTCACTTACTTTGGACATGTTATCAGGAGGGACCAGTCCCTGGAGGCAGACATCATTCTTGGTAAAGTAGAGGGTCAATGAAAAAGAGGAAGACCCTCAACAAGATGGAATGATACAGTGGCTACAACAATGGGCTCAAACATAGGAACGATTATGAAGATGGTGCAGGACCAGGCAGTGTTTCATTCTCTTGTACATAAGGTTGCTGTGAGTCGGAACCCACTCGATGGTGCCTAATGTTTCTAGACACTTCTTCTGTAGTTCTCTCTACCACACTTTTAATTCCTGTTGTTTTATAATTAGATTTGATATCTGATAGTGAAAGTCTTGCTTGGTTCTTTTTCGTCAATGGGAAAGACACTTTGATTTCATAAATAATTCTAGAATTGGCTTGTTAATTTCCACTAAAAAAAATACAGCTGTGATTTTAATTGGGATTGTACTGAAAGTATAGAGTAATAGAGTTGACATCTTTTGTTCTGGCCATCTACTGTTGAATAACAAACCATCCCAAACTAAGTGGTATAAAACAGCAATCATTTTTATGCTCATGGATTCTGGGGGTCAGGAATTGGGACAAAGCACAGTGGATATAGCTTTTCTACTCCTTAATACTTAGGGCCTCTGCTGGGGATGAAGCAAATGGGTACATGCTGGAATCCGTTGAAGGCTTCTTCACTTAAATATTTGGTACTGAGACAAAGACTGCTGGAGCACCTATAATGACCTCTCTATGTTGGTGAGCTTCTCACAGTACGGTAGCTAGGTGCCAAAAGGGAGCATATGGAGAGCAAGCATTCCAAGAGAACCAAGAGTAAGCTGCATAGCCTTTTATGATCTAGCCTTGGAAGTCACATAGTATCACTTCTGCTGTAGTTTATTGGTTGAATCAGTCACAAGCCCACTCAGATTCAAAGGAAGAAGACATAGACGCCCACCTTTCCATGTTCAAAAAGTTTCGGGTCACCACCACATCTTAGGAGCCCTCATGGTGCAATGGTTAAGCGCTCAGCTGCTAACCAAAAGGTTGGTGGTTCGAACTCAACAGCTGCTCTGTGGGAGAAAAGACCTGGTGATCTCTCATGAAGATTACAGCCTAGTAAACCCTATGAGGCAGTTCTACTCTGTCCTGTGGGTTGCTATGCATTGGAATCAACTTGACACCATACGACAATACCACCACCACCGCATCTTATCCAATCTTCAATTCCATGAGTATGGTATATCAATGTACTTAGATTTTCTTTAATTTCTAATTATTTTGTGGTTTAATTGCTTTCATTATTTTGTAGTTTTCTGTGTAGAGGTCTTGCACACTTTTCATTGGATTTATTCCAAGGTATCTAATTTTTTAAACCTATTGTAAAAGGTATTTTTTATTTCATTTTCTATTTGTGTTTTTTGCTGTATAGAAAAAGAGTTTGTAATATTGATTTGTATCCTGCAACCTTGCTGAATTTACTTTTTAAAAAGTTTTAGGGTTAAAATTTCCTACACTTATCATGTTACCTGCAAATAGTGATAGTTTTGCTTCTTCATTTTCAGCCTATGTGTCTCATATTTCTTTTTCTTTCCTGGTTGCATTAGCTAGGACTTCAGTATCTTGCTGAACAGAAATAGTAGTAGCACACATCCTTGTCTCATTCTTAATTTCAGAAGGAGAGTGTTTATTGTTTCAATATTAAGTATAACGCTTACTTCGTATTAAGGAAATTTCCTTCTATTCCTAGATTACTAATCATTTTACGTCTACATGATCAATTACATCTTGAATTTTATTAAATGTTTTTCCTGCATCTAGCAAAATTATTACTATTTTTATCCTTTGTCTGTATTAATGTATGAATTACTTTAACTGATTTTCAAATATTAAATCATCCTTCCATTTCTGGACCAAAACCCACTTGAAGATGTATTATCCTTTCTACAGATAACTTCAAAATACATAAAGCAAAAGAAACAAACAAAAAAGTAAAACTTAATAGACAATTTCACAGTCATAAAAGGAGATTTTAACACATCTCCCTTAATGGCTGTGAGAACAAGCAACGTAAAAATTGTGTACACAATTCAGAAGACTGATCTCATTGGCATATATAAAACAGCACCTAGTAATAACAATTCATATTCTTTTCAAGTGCAAATGGAATATTTATTATAATTTACTATATGCTGGGTCATAAAGCAAGCTTCAACAACTTTCAAAGGATTAAAAGTATTCAGATTATGTTTTCAGGCCATGGAGGAGTTAAGCTAGAAATCAATAAAAAACATATAGCTAAAAAAAGAAAAAAAATTGCTTGGAAGTTGAACAAAACATTTCTATGTAACAGGTGAATGAAAAAATCAAAACAGGAAGTAGAAAATATTTTTAACTGAAGTATAATGATACAGTATTTCAAAACTCATAAGATGCAGCTAAAGTCATGCTTAGGGGGAAATATATAGTCTTAAATGCATGTATTAGAAAAGAAGAAAAGCTGAAAATTATGTTTTAATCTCGATGCTAGAAAAATAAAAATAACTAAAGAAATTAAAGGAAATAATAACAGAAATAAGTGAAAAATGTACAAGAGAAAATAAAAAATTTTTTAATTCTTTGAAAGAAATTAATAAAATTGATAACCCTCCAACAAGACTAATCAAGAAAAAAGAAAGGATATTACCCTTAGTACAGGGCTCCATTAAAAAACCATCCATATGAGACCAAACGGTTAACAATTACTTTGAAGCAAAGATGAGAAGACAAGGGGACAAGGAAAGTACAGTACTGGAAATGGGGGAACAGAAAGCAATGAGAGTGCTGACACATTGTGAAAAAAACGTAACTAATGTCACTGAACAACTTGTGTGAAATTGTCAAATGAGAACCTAATCTGCTGTGTAAATTTTACCAAAAAGACAATATGAAGACGAAAGAAAACAATATGTATGAGATACCACTACAGATCACACCACAGTCCTTATTAACTTTAAAAAGAGAAGATTTCATGAGCAATTCTACGCCAATTAGAATGATGATTTAAAATAGGTCAATCCAAGGAAAACACAACTTACCAAAACCAAGGGGAACAAACAGAAACCGTCTAGTCCTATAGAAAGAAGTTGCTGGGTAGTGCAAATGGTTAAGCACTTGACTACCAGCTAAAAAGTTGGCAGTTTAAACCATCCAGAGATGCCTTGGAAACAGGCCTGGCAATTTGCTTCCAAAAGGTCACAACCTTGAAAGCAGTTTACCTCTGTACACATGAGGTTGCCATGAGTTGGAATTGACTTGACAGCAACTAACAACAATATATATATTAAAGAAATAGAATTTCTTATTAAAATCTTCCCACAAAGAAAACCCCAGGCACAGATGGCTTTAAAATATTCTTCAAAATATTTAAGGAAGAAATAGCACAAGTCTTAAACAAATTCTTCCAGAAACTTAAAAAAGGGGAAATTTTTTTTATTGACCTTTCCTCCAGTTCACTAATCTTTTGCTGTGTCCAATCTGATCTTGAACCCACCCATTCAATGTTAGATATTGTAGTTATGTTTCAGTTCTAGGATTACATTTAATTTTTTTGCACATTTCAGTTTTATGATGAAGTGCCAAATTGTTTTATCTATTTTTCCATGTTATTCTTCATTTTTGAATGACTTAATCATAGTTCATTCTTTAAATCTAATCCCATGTCTCTTTTTCCTTCTTTGTTGGCAAAATAAGTAGTCCTCATTGTTCCCACCGTAACACCCTGTGTGCATCTTCATAGTCATCCTTACCTCACTGTGTTATCAGTATCATTAACTCTGAGTTCTTTGATGCTTCCTTTCCAATTAAATATATTTTACTGTGTTCTAGGTGAAAGTTTACAGAGCAAATTAGTTTCCCATTCAACAAATTATACACTAAGTGTTCCATGACACTGGTTGCAATCCCCACACTGTCAACAGTCTCCCCATTTCCGCCCTGAGTACCCTGTTTCCTTTCATCCGGTTTTCCTACCCCTTCCTGCCTTCTCATCTATGTTTTTGGGCAAATGTTGCCCTTTTGGTCTTGTACAGTTGTTTATTCTATGGAGTATGTTCTTCTTGGGTGTTGTTTAATTTAAAGGCCTATCTATTGCTTGGCTGTAATCTTTCCCATTTTTGACTCCCTAGGAACTACCACAGCATCTGGCACACAAGTACTCAAATATCCGCCCCCCCCTACATGGGTGATGTTGTTTTTTTATAAGCCAATCCATTATTAGCTAAAAGATGTTCTCATGGAAAAGTTTTGGTTCAAGGTTTAATGAGTATCTCAGGGTGATAGTCTCAACTGGTCCAATATATGGATTTTTTAAGAATTTGTGTTCTGTTCCACATTTTGCTCCCATTCTATCAGGATTCATCTATTCTGTTCCTGATCAGAACTGTTGGTAGTGGTAGCCAGGCATCATCTGGTTCTTCTGGTGTTAGGACAGATGAGGTTGTGGTTCATGTAGACTACTAGTCCTCTGGACTAGTTTCTTCTCTGAGTCTTTGCTTTCCTTCATTCTCTCTCTTTTTTTTTTTTTACTTTAGATGAAGGTTTACAAAGCAAACTAGTTTCTCATTAAAAAGTTAATACACATATTGTTTTGTGACATTGGTTGCCAACACCACAACATGTCAGCACTCTCCCCTTCTTGACCTTGGATTCCCCATTACCAGCTTTCCTGTCCCCTCCTGCCTTCTCATTCTTCCCCTTGGGCTGGTGTGCCCATTTAGTCTTGTTTTGTTTTACGGGCTTGTCTAATCTTTGGCCAAAGGGTGCACCTCAGGAGTGACTTCATTACTGAGCTATAAGGGTGTCTGGGGGCCATACTCTTGGGTCCTCCAGTCTCTGTCAGACCAGAAAGTCTGGTCTTTTTTTTTGTGTGTGAGTTAGAATTTTGTTCTACATTTTTCTCCAGCTCTGTCTGGGACCCTCTGTTGTGCTCTCTGTCAGAGCAGTTGGTGGTGGTAGCTGGGCACCATTTAGTTGTGCTGGACTCAGTCTGGTGGAGGCTGTGGTACTTGGGGTCCATTAGTCCTTTGGACTAATCTTTCCCTTATGTCTTTGGTTTTCTTCATTCTCCCTTGTTCCAGATGGGGTGAGACCAGTGGAGTATCTTAGGTGGCCATTCACTCCTTCATCTTCTTTCACTCTGGATGTGTAGAGAGTAATAGCTGTATCTTAGATGGCTGCTCACAAGCTTTTAAGACCGCAGACACTATTCACCAAAATAGGATTTAGAACATAAACTTTACATACTATATTATGCCAGTTAACTGAGTTGTCCCACGAGACTATGGTCCTAAGCCTTCAAACTATGTAAAGCAGTCTTGCAAGGTGTTTAATAAGTATTTGTATTTGTGCCCCCATGTGCTTTATTGTATATATGAATGTATATGGATGCATACACTTACATGTACATCTGCATATAGATAACATCTATATATACCCACCTATACACACACATATACACACCTATACAATTATATGAATACATAATGTACACTTGTGTCCACACTCCTGTTAATGTTGTTGTACAGTTGTGTATGTCCTAGCATTTACCAAAAATGTCCTTTTTTCTTGTGTACTTCTTAGTAACAACATTTACCTTCGTCAAGCTGTGCACAGTTCACCCACATTTGGTGTTATATTTCCCATCCCCTAAAATAATGAGAGTAATCTCCCCCCACCTCAAATTTTTACTAAATAACTGAGTGAGCTTGATCTTGAATGACAGATAGGATTTTACTTGGCATATTTAAGTGGGAAAGGCTTTAAGATAGGGGAAACCAAATGAATGTAATAAAGTAGAAATAAATGAAAATGGCCTGGTTCTGTGTGCAATTAAGGAGAGAAAGGATAGGTGGAGAAGGCAGATACACTGGATGTGAAATCTTGATTTGATAGCCTGTAAGCAGTCAATGTAAGTTTTTGAACAGCAAAGTGTTTGTTATGGATTGAACTGTGTCCCCAAAAAGACATGTTGTAAATCCTAACCTCTGTGCCTGCGGATGCTGAACGACACAGGAAGCATCAAAGGAAGATGGAAGGAATACACAGAGTCACTGTACCAAAAAGAACTGGTTGATGTTCAACAATATGAGGAGGTGGCATATTATCAAGAACCAATGGTACTGAAGGAAGAAGTCCAAGCTGCACTGAAGGCATTGGTGAAAAACAAATCTCTAGGAATTGACGGAATACCAATTGAGATGTTTCAGTACACAGATGCAGCACTGAAGGTGCTCACTCATCTTTGCTGAGAAATTTGGAAGACAGCTACCTGGCTAACCAACTGGAAGAGATCCATATTTGTGCCCATTCCAAAGAAAGGTGATCCAACAAACCATTGGTCAAATTGACAAAAAAAAAAAAAAAAAAAAAAAAAACAGGAGAGGAATCAAATAACCCAAATAAGAAATGAAATGGAGGATATTACAACAGACACAATGGAATAAAAAGGATCATAACAGACTACTATGAAAAACTGTACTCCAACAAATTTGAAAACCTAGAGGAAATGGACAAATTTCTAGAGACACACTACCTACCTAAACTAACAAAAACTGAGGTAGAAAATCTGAACAGGCACATAACAAGAGATTGAAAATGTAATTAAAAAAAAAAAACTCCCAACAAAAAAATCCTGACCAGATGGCTTCACTGGAGAATTCTACTAAACATTCAGAGAAGAGCTCACACCAGTACTACTCAAAATATTTCAAGACCACAGAAAAGGAAGGGATACTTCCAAATTCATTCTATGAAGCCAGCATAACCCTGATACCAAAACCAGGTAACGACAGCATAAAAAAAGAAAATTGCAGACCAATATCTCTTATGAATATAGATGCAAAATTTCTTAACAAATTCTAGCCAAAAGAATTCAGCACCATATCAAAAAATAATACACGCCGACCAAGTTGAAATTCATACGAGTTGTGCAAGGATGGTTCAACATTAGAAAATCTTATCAATGTAATCCACCACATAAATAAAAGAATCACACGGTCATCTCAATCAACACAGAAAAGGCATTCGATAAGTTCAATATGCCTTCTGATAAAAATTCTCAATAAGAGAGGAGTAGAAGAGAAATTCCTCAACATAATAAAGGGCATCTATATAAAACCAACAGCCAACATCATTCTCAACAAAGAGAGGCTGAAAACATTCCCCCGAAAACAGGAACAATACAGGATGCCCTTTACTTAATACTTAATATTATGCTGGAAATCCTAGCTAGAGCAATAAGGCAAGAAAAAGAAATAAAGGGCATACAAATTGGTAAGGAATAAGGAAAACTATCCCTACCTGTGGATGGTATGATACTATACATAGAGAACTCTAAAGACTCCACAAGAAAACTACTGGAACAGAATGATTCAGCAGAGTAGCAGGATACAGGTAGACATATAAAAATCAGTTGGATTCCTATACATCAATAAAGAGAGCTATGAAACGGAAATTAGGAAAGCAATACCATTTATAATAGGCCCTAAAAAAATAAAGTTCTTAGGAATCTAACCAGGGATGTAAAAGACCTATACAAAGAAAACTACAAAACACTACTGCAAGAAACCAAGACAGACCTACGTAAATGGAAAAACATACCATGCTCATGGATAGGTAGACTCAACATTGTGAAAATGTCGATTCTACCCAAAGCAATCTACAAATACAATGCAATTCGGATCCAAACACCAACAGCATTCTTTAATGAGATGGAAAAACTAATCATTACCTTTTATGGAAAGGAAAGAGGCCCCAGATAAGTAAAGCACTACTGAAGAAGAACAAAGTAAGAGGCCTTGCATTACCTGACCTCAGAGCCTACTATACAACTACAGTAGGCAAAACAGCCTAGTACTGGTTCAACAACAGACACATTGACCAATGGAACAGAATCAAGAATCCAGATGTAAATCCATCCACCTGTGGTCACCTGAGCTTCAACAAAGGCCCAAAGTCCAGTAAATGGGGAAAAGACAGTCTTTTTAACAAATGGTGCTGGCAAAACTAGATGTCCATCTGTAAAAAAATGAAACAGGGGTCATACCTCACACTATACACAAAAGTAATTCAAAATAGATTGAAGACCTAAATATAAAACCAAAAACTATAAAGATCATGGAAGAAAAAATAGGGTCAATGCTATAGGCCCTAATATATGGCATAAATAGGATACAAACCGTAACTAGTAATACACAAACACCAGAAGATAAGCTAGATAACCTGGATCTTCTAAAAATTAAACACTTAAGCTCATCGAAAGACTTTGCCAAAAGAGTAAAAACAGAACCTGCAGACTGGGATAATACTTTTGGCTATGACCTATCCAACAAAGATCTAATCTCTAAAATCAGTAGGAACATCCAACACCCCTACAACAAAAAGACAAATAATCCAATTAAAAAATGGGCAAAGGATATGAAGAGATACTTCATCAAATAAGACATTCAGGCAGCTAACACACATGAGGAAATGCTCACAATCACTAGACATTAGAGAAATGCAAATCAAAACTACAATAAGATACCATCTCACCCCAACATTACTGGCAAGAATCAAAACAACAGAAAATAACAAATGTTGGAGAGGCTGTGGGGAGATTGGAACTCTTATGCACTGCTGGTGGAAATGCAACCATTTTGGAAAACGATATGGTGCTTTCTTAAAAAGCTAGAAATAGAAATACCATATGATCCAGCCCCTAGGAATATATCCTAAAGAAATAAGAGCATACGCATGCCCATATTCACTGCAGCATTATTCACATTAGCAAAAAGATGGAAACAACCTAAGTGCGCATCAACAGATGAATGGATAAACAAACTATGGTACATATGCACAACGGAATAGTACACAACAATAAAGTACAGTGATGATGGTGTGAAACATCTCACAACATGGATGAATCTGGAGGGCATTATGCTGAGTGAAGTCAATCACAAAAGGACAAATACTGTATGAGACTACTATTATAAAAACTCATGCAAAGGTTTACACACAGAAAGAAACAATCCTTGATGGTTATGAGGGAGGGGAGGGGTAGGGAGGGAAAAACAACAAGTAGACAATAGATAAGTCTTGGTGAAGGAATAACTTTGTTGAAAAGTAATACAGTACACAATTCTGGGGAAGTCAGCACAACCTGACCAAGGCAAAGTCACAGAAGCTTCATAGACACATCCAAACTCCCACAGCAAATGAATTACTGGGCTGGTGACCATGGTCTCGAGGAACATCCAGCTCAACTGGCATAACATAGTTTATAAGGAAAATGTTCTACATCCTACTTTGGTGAGTAGTGTCTAGGGTCTTAAAAGCTGTGAGTGGCTATCTAAGATACTCCTCTGGTCCTCCCACCCCATCTGGAGCAAGGGAGAATGAAGAAAACCAAAGACACAAGGGAAAGATTAGTACAAAGGACTAATGGACAACTCACAACAGCCTCCACCAGACTGAGTCAAACAGAAGTAGATGGTGCCTGGCTACCACCACTGACTGTTCTAACAGGGATCACAATAGAGGGTCCCAGACAGTTGAAGAAAAATGTAGAAGAACAAAATTCAAACACAAACACACACACACAAAAAGACCAGACTTACTGGTCCGACAGACTGGAGAAACCCCAAGAGTATGGCCCCTGGACACCCTTTTAACTGAGTAATGAAGTCACTCCTAGGGTTGACCCTTCAGCCAAAGATTGGACAGGCCTATAAAACAAACAATAGTACAACCATGTATATGAAACTAAATGGGCACACCAGCCCAGGTGCAAGTGTGAGAAGGCAGGAGGGGAGAGGAAAGCTGGAGGAATGGAAATTGTGAACCCAAGGTTGAAAAGGGGAGAGTGTTGACATGTCACAGAGTTGGCAACCAATGTCACAAAACAATATGTGTATTAATTGTTTAATGAGAAACTAATTTGCTCTGTAAATCTTCAGCTAAAGCACAATAAAAAATATATATACATTAAAACTTAAAAAAAAGAAAGGTGATCCAACAGAATGTGGAAATTATTGAATTATATCATTAATATCCCACACAAGTAAATTTTACTGAAGATCATTCAAAAGCAGTTGAAGCTGTATATCGATAGGGAACTACCAGAAATCCAAGCCCGACTGAGAAGAGGACATGGAAAGAGGGACATCATTGCTGATGTCAGATGGACCTTGGCTGAAAACAGAGAATACCAGAAAGATGTTTACCTGTGTTTTATTGACCGTGTAAAGGCATTTGACTGTGTGGATCTTAAGAAATTATGGATAACATTGCAAAGAATAGGAATTCCAGAACACTTAACCCTTTCAAGGTCCAATTATTTTCTCCTTTGAATTTTTTGATGATACTGTGTGTTTTCACTAATGAAGGCATGCTGATTAAAGGACAAGTTCAGAATTTTTTTTTTATGAGTTATGGATTTTGATACCCACTATCTGGGATCACATGTGTCTCAGTGGACCATGGATGATGTAAATCCTGCTGATATGAGTCAATGATACAGTTTTTTTAAAATTTTATTTCTTGAAAATTTGCAAAACATGAGGTAAAACATGAATGCACCTGACAATGACTGCGCATACATTTTATTCTAGTCTCCTCCTTAGCTTTTTAATTATTTTTCATGAAACTTTTCAAAACATGGTACAGTGTATTCCACTTTACCGTAAAAGCAGTACTTACAGCCCAAAGAAATAAAGCCAAGGGATTTTTTATCTCAGGAAAATTACCACTACAATAAATTTTTTATTACTGCAGAAGCAGTACTTACAGGGCAAATAAATAAAACTAAATGAATTTGAATCTCAGGAAAATTACCACTGCTATGTATTCTTAATTATACCAAAAGTAGTACTAACAACTAAGAAGCAGAAACAACTGCATTGGAATACTGCAGAACTGCTCACAGTGTGCATTCTACCTGCTACATGCGGAAGTAATGATTGGGCCCTAAGATTGAATACACAGGGTAAGAATAACTTATGGGAGTTCCAATCCCTTGAAAAGTACCACTGTGATGTATTATTCCTTACTGGAAAGGCATAATTTACTATTCAGAAGCTAGAAAAGAAGGGAGCCAGTAACACCTGGAAACAGTGAATGGCATAAAGGAGAAAATGGCCACTATGACTGAATGAAGACTGGCAATAGCTTATTCTCACAATAAGTACATTCTCAACGAGAGCACAGTAACTGGGAAACATACTGAGGAGGTTTATCTCACAGAAATAAAGGCAAACCTGTCAAAAGTCTAGAAAATTCACACATCTGGGAGGCATCACCTAAGACAATGCTCAATCTACACAAGAATAAGGCTCCCCCTCAGGATTTTTGAGTTTCATGCATTTCAAAAAGCTCCCACCTTGAGGCTAAATGAGTTAAAATTGGGCTACTCCCTTTCCAAAGAAATCCAAAGGCATAAAAAGTGGGTAAGATACGGTATGTCTCACCGGTCTTGAAAGTGTCTATACATAGACCAAGAGGCAGCTGTTTGAACAGAACAAGGGGATACTGTGTGGTTTAAAATTAAAATCCATAAAGGTGTGTGTCAGGGTTGTATCCTTTCATCATACTTACACAATCTGTATAGTGACCAAATAATACAGGAAGTTGGACTATATTAAGAAGAAGATGGCATCAGGATTGGAGGAAGTTTCATTAACAACCTGTGATATGCAGATGACACAACCTTGCTCACTGAATGTGAAGAGGATTTGCAGCACTTACTAATGAAGATGGAAGACTACAGCCTTCAGTATGGATTACACCTCAACACAGAGAAAACAAAAGTCCTCACAACTGGACCAATAAGCAACATCATGATAAACAGAGAAAATACTGAAGTTTGTTAAGGATTTCATTTTACTTGGGTCCACAATCAATGCCCATAGAAAGAACAGTCAAGAAATCAAACAACATATTGCATTGGGCAAATCTGCTGCAAAAGACCTCTTTAAAGTGTTAAAAAACAAAGATGTCACTTTAAGGACTAAGGTGCACCTAACCCAAGCCTTGGTGTTTTCAATCGCCTCATATGCATGTGAAGCTGGGCAGTGAATAAGGAAGACCAAAGAAGAATTGATGCCTTTGAATTATGTTGTCGGCAAAGAATATTGAATATACCGTGGACTGCCAGAAGAACAAACAAATCTGCCTCAGAAGTACAGCCAGAATGCTCCTCAGAAGCGAGGATGGCAAGAGTTCATCTCAAGTACTTTGGACATTTTATCAGGAGTGACCAGTTCCTGAAGAAGGATATCATGCTTGGTAGAGGGTCAGTGAAAAAGAGGAAAACCTTTAACGAGATGGACTGACACAGTGGCTGCAACAATTGGCTTAAGCATAGAAACGATTATGAGGATGGCACAGGACTGGGCAGTGTTTCATTCTGTTGTACACAAGGTCTCTATGAGTCAGAACTGACTCAAAGACACCTAACAACAACATGCCTGTGGTTATAATCCCATTTGGGAATGGGTTGTCTTTGTTATGTTAATGAGACAGGATTAGTGTAGGGTGTGTCTTAGATCAATCTCTTATGAGATACAGAGATTAAACAAGCAAGCAAGAGAAGCAGAGACCAGGAAAGAGAGATGCTAACATGAAGATTGCCCAGGAGCAGAAGCTGAGAAGAGACAAGGACCTTCCTCCAGACCTGACAGAGAAAACCTTCCACTAGAGCCAGCAGCCTGAACTTGAACTTCTAGCCTCCTAAACTGTGAGAAAATAAATTTGTTAAAGCCATCCACTTATGGTATTTCTGTTATAGCAGTACTAGATAACTAAGACAGTGATACAATGAAACCATTTGCTTAGGGGTATTTACTTAGCAGGGTATGCAATTTGAATTGCAATGGGCTCAGTCTGTCAGGCTAGAGTCCTCAAAGTAATGGCATTCTTCGTTTCTACATGCTTAGCGAGTCAGTGAAGTCTTTCTGGTTTTACTTCAGAGTGCCTTTGGAGTGTGAATCATGGCACTATCTGAGTTTAGAATTTCACTCCCTCTTTCCTGGATTGTAGCAATAGCCTCCTAACTGATGGATCTCCTTTAAGTCTCCTCACTCCCATCATTTTCTGTGCTACTACCAAAAGGATTTTTCTAAATACAATTTAATTATGCTTCTAATTGGCCAAAAAAGTTGTTTGGCTATCTTTTGCTAACAAATTGCTTAGCCTGTTAGACATAGCCCTTTACTGCCTAACCCCACCCAGCCTCCTTACGTTTGTCTCCTACCACTGTTTTTCCCCCCATCATTTCTTAAGGACAACATGCCCTCATGTGTATCTGTGACTTGCACACACTGTTTCCTTTTTCTGGAAAGCACCTCCACCCTTCTCCACTTGAAAAGACGGTTCAAATGTCACCTACTAGTGAAGGCTTCCCCTACTTTCCCAGGCAGATTAAAACAGATGGATCATATTTTAGTCATGCTTGTATTTTTAGAACATATTGGCTCTACTAGGAACTGACTTAAATTATTACAAAGATGAATAGTCCCCCTTTGTCTGTGGGGATACGTTCCAAGACCCTCATAGATGCCTGAAACCCTGGATAGTACTAAACCCTATATATACTATGTTTTGTCCTATATATATATAATCTATGTTAAAGTATTTATAAATTAGGCACAGTAAGAGATTAATAATAACAACTAATAATAAAATAGAACAATTATAACAATATACTGCAATAAAAGTTACGCGAATGTGGTCCCCAGTCAGGGCAGATGGGGATGGCATGAGATTTCATCATGCTACTCATTTAACATTTTCAGACTGCAGGTAAGTGAAACCAAGGGAAGTGAAACTGCAGATAAGGGAGACTACTGTATTACTCTTGTATTTTGAGACAAAAATTACAATAATACAAATCTATGTAAAATAAAAAGTGATTAAGAGCTCAGCTGCTAACCAAAATGTTGGCAGTTGGAATCCACCAGCCACTCCTTGGAAACCCTGTGGGGCAGTTCAGCTGTGTCCTATAGGGTCTCTGTGAGTTGGAATTGACTAAAAGGCAACGAGTTTGCTTTTCTTGGTTTGCAATCACCATTAAGCTCAATTCTGTAAATTATTCTGCACCTTTTTTATGTACATACACCCATGCATATCTGTAAGTATAAAAAAATCTGTTGCCATCAAGTCAGTTTTGACTCATGGTGACCCCTTGTTTAATGCAAGCCTACAGTGTTTTTGAATGATTTAATGAATAGGTAGGTAAAGGAACTTAAGATGTGATTTTTACAATGTGCTCATTAGTCAAAGAAGCCAAGAAAGTGTAAAATCTATAGGGGCAGAAAAGAATAAATGGAATGTGAACAAGTGTTTAGCAAAAACCTTGCAACTTCATGACTGATTTGCCTGTTTCACACTTACATAAAATCAAATATAAATTCAAAACTGCCAACTTTGGGGATTCATAGGTGGGAATTATTTTTATCTGCAAGATGCTAATGAGGGTTATGGAAACCCTGGTGGCGTAGTGTTGAAGAGTTCGACTGCTAACCGAAAGGTCCACAGTTCGAATCTACCAGGCACTCCTTGGAAACCCTATGGAGCAGTTTTACTCTGTCCTGTAGGGTCGCTATGAGTCGGAATTGACTTGACAGCAACAGGTTTTTAATGAGGGTTATAATCCTTCCTATATATAAATATACCTCTCTGAATACTAGTTTGTATACCTGTACAATAGAAACAATACCCACCTTGTAGGAGTTATGAGAGGATCAGAGATAATGTATGTAAAACGTTTGGCATGTAGTTGAGCAATTATAATTATTTTTTGTATTTTTGAGTGCTTTACAATAATGTGAAGGCAAACAGATTATCCTGTCCTATTTGATAGCATTATTTCACTGACATAATCATTCTGGATTTCTTCCACTCTTTAAGTAAGCTTTCAAGAATATGGATTGGTTTTTCTTTTTTTATATATATATAAATTTGCATAAAATCATAGCTGTCCTTTTTGCTTGTCCTACCTCCTGCTGACTCATAGAATCAACTTAGAAAAGCTATATTTATTTTGTGTGATGCTGCTACAGCAATGGCTAAAAATAATTCTAACATGCTCTTAATAATTAAGGCTGCATGCAGACTTTGCTCTAGCTGAGAAATAATTCATACATTAATTTGGATAGCTGGGAACTATTAACATGCAACAGGTTTTTCTAATTTCTCTCTGTATTTTTCTGTCTCTATTTCTTTGCAATAGCCCTTCCTTCCTCCCTTCCTTACCTTTGAATACTGATTTTAATGGAAAACTCCACTGAGGTGAGATAATAGACTCAAGGTAAATGAACATAGTTTGAAGGAAAAAATTATACATGCAATTTTCTACATGTATAATTTATTGAAATCTTCATTTACAGGAAAAATAAACTATGAGATATTTATACAAATTGTCATTTTTTTTTATAGTGCTGCAATGAATTCTTGTTATTTTTTTGTGTTTCCCCAATCAGAGTGTAACCTCTTTGCGAGAGGAACAAATCTTATCTTTTTTGTGCTCCTTTCAGTTTGTCATGGTGCTATATATTGTTAGTTGCTGGTCGAGGCAGCTCCGATTTATGGCCACCTCATGTACAACAGAATGAAATGTTGCCTGGTCCTGTGCTATCTTCATGATCGTTAGTATGTCTGAGTCTACTGTTGTGGTTACAGTGTCAATCCATGTCATTGAGGGTTTCCCTTGTTTTCACTGACCCTCTACTTTACCAAGCATGATGTCCTTTTTTAGTGGTTTGTCCTTCCTGATGATGTGTCCAAAGTAAGTGAGCTAAAGTCCTGTCATCCTCGCTTCTAAGGAGCATTCCGATTGCATTTCTTCTAAGACTGATTTATTCGTTCTCCTGGAGTCCACAGAATATTCAATATTCACCAATGCCCTAATTCAAATGCATCGATTCTTCTGTCTTCCTGTTTCATTGTCCAGCTTTCATTGTATATGAGGTGAGTAAAAACAACCAGGCCTTGGGTCAGGTGAACCTTTGTAATCAAAGTGACATCTCTTCTTTTTAAAATGTTAATTATAGGTGAGTAAATTGTCTTTAAATGTGGTATTTACAGTTTTATTTATAGAAATATATTTTACTTATGAGCTCCGAATCACATCTATTCCTCATTCTATTAGGTGATTGTCCCTGCTATGTTGTTGTTGTTAGGTGCTGATGAGTCAGTTCCGACTCACAGTGATCCTATAGGACACAGCAGAACTACCCCATAGGGTTTCCAAAGAATGGCTGGTGGATTTGACCTGCTGACCTTTTGGTTAGCAGCTGAGCTCTTAACCACTATGCTACCAGGGCTCCATTCCTACTATAGAGCTGAATTATTTATCCATTATAATTACAAAAGCAAGACTGCATTCTCTGAAGAATATTTTTTCATTTCAGTGATACCTATGCAATATTCAATATTCAGAGAAAATAATCCAGGCCTTGGGTAGCTGCTGCTGCTATTTATTGGTGCTACCTTCAGCTTTACCAACATGCAAGTATCGACTTACCATGATCGCTACTTTCATGTGTATATTCCAGAAGTTCCCATCTTTCCCTTATGTTGGCCAATGAAACTTTTCTGACTGGTAGCTGTTGTTTTCTGTGGGGCTGAACTTGTGTATAAATAATTTGTGCAGATGCTAATTCTTTTACATTTTCTTTCTTTCTATCTATATCTATCTGTCTTGCTCAATGTACTCTGCTAGAGTAGTACAGGGGATAAAAAGAAGCATAAGACCTAGTCTTGACCTCAGGTAGTTTACCATCTGTTGAGGAAAAAAATACATATACATTAAAAACAAACAAACAAAAATGATGATTAAAACCCAGAGTATTAGATGATAAGTCCCAAGTAAGTGATGCAGGCTCACATACTATAGAAGACTCAAGGAAGATATTTGGAGCTGGGATGAAGTAGTATGTAAACTGTGTCTGAGAGACAGTCTAATATAGTGGGAAAAGCACAGGGCAATGAATTGGAAGACCAGGTTTTCACCCTCACAATTTACTATGACAACCTTGTGAATTAGGTTTTTGGAACTTCATTTTCTCATCTGTAAATTGGGAACTCTGATCATGATAATACCTTCTTTGGTTTGTGAATCATACAATCAAATAAAATGATTTTTAAAAGTTCTGAAATCATTAAAGAATGATTCAAACCTAAGCATGTATTTAATTTTTCATCAAATAGCACAGTGTTTATTCTCAGAAATTACTAATTTAAGAAATGTTAAGAGTTCTGTAGGAAGAGAGAGCAATGTATGTACATTATTTAACAGGAAGAGGAAATGACAAAGAAGTAATGACAGGGCTGTGACGCAAATCTGACCTTTTTGTTTGAGTATAATTCATACTATACCTGTAATTATTTAGAAGCTAATAATAATTGCTATGAATAACCTAAGGATAAAAATAGTTAACATTTATTGAGTCTTTACTATGTGCCAGGGACTCTGCTAAGAACTTTATGTATGATTATCTAACTTAATCTTCATAACAGTCCTAAGAATCAACCATTATTGCCCCCATTTTAAAAGGAGAAAACTCTGGGTCCAAGAGATTTTTATGTGGCAAGGCCACACAGCTAATAAGTAACAATCTGTCTTCAGATCTGTCTGACTTTTAAGCCTGAACACTTACTCAGTAATTTCTATGACTTTAACATACCACACAAAAAGCAATGGTAGACTCAGAGCCAAATGAAGTGATTTGATGTATCTCTTAAGTCAGAAGAATAAATAGGTATTAAAATCATAAAATATTTCAAGAAAGGGTAAAATGAGGGATGAAAGTATAGAGGAAGCAGAAGGGCCAGTTCATGGAGAACTTGTACGCCAAATATGAGAATTTGAACTTGATTCTGGGGGTAAGCAGGAGCCACTGAAGGTGTAAAATACATACATATGCCTGCCTGGCATAGAGTGCTAAATACATATTCAGTGAGTAAATTAATAAATGGGACTTGCCTTTTCAAAACATTGGTAGGAAAACCACTGTATGAGTTCAGGAAAAGATGGCAGAGCCTAAACCAGTGACATAGAGAAGCAGGCTGGTACTGGCTTGGAGAGCCAATTATGAGCATCTCTTTCCAACTTCAGCCATGGTGGGAGTATTTACACTACAGAAACTGGCAAACACTGTAATTGGGGCTTTCTTTTCAGACGGCCAGTTTACCAGCACACTACTGACCTGAATTAAACCAACAACAATGGGATGGAAAAGGTCATAAATACTAGAGGAGTTAAGAAGTAGAATCATCACCAGTCGGTTGATGGCGGAGGAGTGTCAATGGGAAGATTCTAAGATAATTTATCAACAATTGGCTTCAATGATTCAGTGGGATACTGGTGCCTCTTACCAAGATAAGGAGTTCAAGAGAAAGGAAAGATAGTGAATTCCGTTCAGGAAATGTTGCAATTGTGCCAGACAGCCCACATATATTGGATGCAGGCCACACCAACAAGGAAACTCCCTTTCAACTGACTGGCTGCACATTAACAAATCTCATCATGGAAGTGATTACATTATTACATAGCTACCTGTGGGCCATGATGGTAAAGGTGTCCAGCACACAGTTGCTTATGTGCATATGGGACTAAAAGGAAATATCTGGAGTCAATATAGAATATGGGAGTCATGAGGATTTAACTGATAGGTTGAAATCATGGATAGGAGTGGATGAGCTTTTTAAATGGAAGTAAAGGCAGAGACCCCTGGGAAAGGCTGTTGTTAAGTCTTCATGTTTTATAAAGTAAATATAAGTAAAACCATGCTTTTGTGATCACAGACAGTTTGAGTAAGTAAGTATGTCTTGGGCTGGGTTCTCTAGAGAAGCAAAACCAGTGAAGTGTATACTGTCTACTTCTTTGATATATATATATATATATATATATATATATATATATATATATATATATAGAGAGAGAGAGAGAGAGAGAGAGAGAGAGAGAGAGAGAGAGAGAGAGAGAGAGAGAGAGAGAGAGAGAGATTTATATCAAGGAAATGGCTCCTGTGGTTGTAGAGGCTGGAAAGTCCCAAGTCCATGGGTCAGGCTGGAGGCTTCTCCTGACTCATGTAGCTGCAGGGGCTGGGGAACCCAAGACAGTAGGTCAGACAGCAGGTCTCTGGCTCACAGGCTGTGGAGGCCTACAAATCCCAAGATGGGCAGGTAAGCTCCTAGCTCGAGTCCCAAGAACTGGAGGTCAGATGAGGTCAGAGTGAGCAAAAGCCAGTGAGCTTTTCCAGAAAGCCCACATATATTGGATGCAGGCCACACCAACAAGGAAACTCCTTTCACCTGATTGGCTGCTCATAACAAATCTCATCAGGGAAGTAATTACATTATTACATAGCTGCCAAACTGCATCATAACTGCCAAACCACTGAGAATCATGGCCCAGCCAAGTTGACACACAGCCTTAACCATCACAAGGTAGTATTATGTTTTCCTTGTAAATACTGTATTTAGAATAAAATCATCATTGTAATGTAAATGAGTTTTAAGGAAGATTGGTATCTGATGAAAACAGAAATGTTATAGATCAGATTGCTAAAATTTTTACAAGATTTATCACAATGATACTTTAAACCAATAAGTACAAAAAGATTTGTTTGAATGCCCAAAAGTTTAGAAACAGTTAAATGTAATTATAAGAAATTTTGTCCCATACTTACCTCTATCTACCTTGACACTGTAAATGTTTACTTCTTTGCTCTGCCACTAGACTTTAGAGAGAGCTATCTTTTATCTATGTTTGGGGCCTTGAACATAGTATATGCTCAGAAAAACACAAACAGTTTTTTCCATAACAGGAGGGGAGGTTCGAACAGATGACCTGGAAGTTCCCTTTCAACCCTGAGAGTCTATGAAAAGGGAAGTGGTGATAGTTGCTTACCACTTAAAAGAAGAAGTGGGCTTAGTCCTTTGTGGCTTTGTGGCTCCAAAAGACCAATGCTTAGAGGCTACAGAAAAGCAGCAGACCCTTGGCTTAATATTACATGGTGAGAATTTTCTAACAATGACAGCTATGCAACATAGGAAAGAGTGTCTCAGTTATTACCTTTGAAATAACTGCAATTTAAAAGCTGCAAGGAACCTTGAATATTTTTAGTTTAGGTCTTCTCCATCTTTTTCATGCTGTGGCCTACCCAGAAAATGGTATTTATATATAGCAGACTGGGGTGAACTGGAAGGGATTTGGTGACTAACATACGGTTTGATGAAAAAGTATATGGGATCTTTATATTATATAACTCTAAGAAAAATAAAATACAATATTTAGAAAATTATTAAATCATTTGTAGGGAGCCCTGGTCCCGCAGTGGTTAAGCGCTGGGCTGCTAACCGAAAGGTCAGCCGCTGGAACTCACCAACCGATCCAGAAGATGTGGCAGTCAGCTTCCCTGAAGATTTACAGCCTTGGAAATCCTACGGGGCAGTATGAAACTTTCAAGTCTTTCTCAATTAAAATAAATGTGTATCAATATCTCACGACATACCTGTCCAACATTCTTAGAGCTTTGGTTGGGAAACCTCTAATCTAGTCCGTCACTCATTTGCAGAGGGAGAAATTGAACTTTATAAAAGGGATGCTACACTTCCGGGTCAAGAATGTTAATGTCAGTGCTGAGACTAGAACTTGAGTCTCTAGACAACTAATTTGCGAACTATCATCCCCATCTCCCCGGCGTTAAGCAGGGGTGAATGTCAGACTTGAAGAATGTGTCAGGGATATTTGCAGTGATTGGGCCGACAGTCTAAATCAAAATTGCTTTAAATGTGGATCACTTGCATCAGAACTTGTTAAAAAATTGGGGAACTTGTTAAAAACACAGATTCATCCCCCCGCCCCCGTCCCACCCCCCCACCCCCGACTAATTAAATCAGGCCCTGCAGCAAGGCCCGAGGATCTGCATTTTTAGATTTGTGGACCCTGGCTCTAAGCACTCTCCGTAGTAACTTTGAACTGAGCTTCAGTCCAACTTGAACGGAGAGCCTCTGCTGGTGCGCAGCACACACCACTTTGACCACAGAACAGCGCCGGCTGCACAGCTATCCAGTGTCCTCGTTGTAAAACTGTCTGTTACGTACTAGCCCTTCGGGCCATCACGGCCAGACGCCAGCCAGTGCCTGGTCGGGGTGAGGCGGCCGCCGTCCCACCAGCAGTCACCGGGCCCCACTGAGAACTGACTGCTGGGGGCCAGGGGTAAAGGCTGCTTTGCAGCGCCCCCTGGAGGCCAGGGCCCACGGGCGGCTAGCCGGGCTGTCGCTTACCTTCGCCGTCCCAGAGCTCCTCCTCCCTAGTCGCAGTCCCGCCCATGGGAGGCTGGGGGCGCGGAGGGGAAGTCACTACGGCGCCTGCGCTGATTCGCTCTCGCTGCCGTGCCCCGCCCTCATCTTCCAACCGGATGTTAACTGGCTTCCCATAGTGCCTCGCGAGTGGCGGGCGTGATAAGAAATTCTGGAGGGTCGCGCGGGAGCTGCTGTTGTCATTGTTGGTGTTGTTTTATCGTGTCAGGAGACTGCAAGATTGGAGACCAGTCACTGAGTTGTCTGCCGTGCGATGGCGCTTCTCCGGGGCGTATGGGGCGTGCTGAGTGCCCTGGGCAAGTCTGGAGCCGAGCTGTGCGCGGGTTGTGGAAGTCGACTGCGCTTTCCTCTCAGGTAGGACCGCTGTCCTGCGCCTCAGGAGGTGGCAAGGCCGAGGACGCCCCGGGGCTGCAGTGTAGACACTTTGCTCCACTTTCTGCCCCTCCGAAAGTCAGGGCCACCCTGACCCTTTAATTTAGACCTCGACCTTGCCAAAGGGATTGTGGCTCTGAAAGCAGGCCTTACTCCAGTAGTACCCCGTGCCTTGCTTCCTGCCGCCCTCCACCTCGCCTCCTTCCGTCCTTCCTCTCGGTCCAGTTTGCAAGCATCTGTTCAGCGTCCTCTGCGAAGTCGCGCCAAGAGTCTCCCGCCACTATCTGGGCGTTGAGGAGGCGGGACCTGGTAACTGAAGTATAGGCACTTTACTCTCTGCCCTTTCTAGGAGATAGGGGCTTTGAGACTTCAGTTTTGCAGGCTGTTCCTCGTGATTAAGACGGAATTTAAATGTCACTAACTTTCTTGTTGAAGATGTTAGAGATACATAGCATCTTGATGACACCTTATTTGGAATCTCTGTTCATATACATATGACTACTGGCAATTAACCTGACATTTCTTTTTATCTGTGGGTAGTTTTGTGTGTGTGCCGAGATGGTTTTCCTCCACCTTGGGTAGTTACCCAAAGAAGCCTTTGAGTTCATACCTTCGATTTTCTACCGAACAGCTACCCATATTTAAAGCTCAGAACCCAGGTAAGGAGTTTGGGGGATTGTTAACTCTTCTCTGATGTACGGGTAAAAAGGACTCTAAGCATTTAAATTGCAAACCTGATTTGCACTTACCAAAGCATCTAGTGACTGCAGAAACAAATGTATCATTTAATCATTCTTTGTTGGATGGTCTGTAAAATAGGAAGTATAACATATGTTACACCAGATAGAAATGCTTTAAATATAAGTGAGAGCTTATAAATATTTTTTAAATAGCAGCAGGTAGAGTGGAAAGTACTCCGTGGAGAAAATGAAAAACGTGAGTTTTGGGCCTAGTTGCTCTTGACCTAGAGGAACACTGGTGAATTACTATATTTCTTGCTTAGCTCCTCTTCTGCTTCAGGGAATTATCAGTGAAGTTGAATGAAATAATGGAAAATGTTTTGTAAGCTGTAAAACTCTATGCAAAGTACTGTTAATTTTCCATGGAAAATGACTTGTCTTGAATTTCTTAAAAAAGACAAACAGGTAAGAAGTTTGTTGAATCCCTAGAAAGGCTGTCGGGCCTTCATTTTGAGATACAGTGTAAAGATAATAACTAAATAATTGATAACCTTTGTTTATGATTTGTAAAGCCCTTTCACATGCAGTACATCATGGGGCAGTTGTAAAAATCAAATGAGCCATAATAAAAATTGACACATTATGATTAGTTTAAGAGGTATGCTTAAGTATTCATCTTGTGTGTATGCTTTAGATGAAGATTTACAGAGCAGATTAGCTTCTTGTTAAACAATAAATGCACATATTGTTTTGTGATATTCATTGCCACCCCGGTGACATATCAGCACTCTCCCCTTCTCGACCTTGGGTGCCCCATTTCCATTTGGCCAGCCTTCCTGTCTCCTCCTGCCTTCTCATTCTTGCCCTTGGGCTTGCCCATTTAGTCTCCTGTACATGGTCGAGCTATGAGTATTACTGTTTGTTTTTTGGGCCTGTGTAATCTTTGGCTGAAGGGTGAACCTCAGGAGTGACCTCAGTACTGACTTAAAAGGGTATCTGGGGGCCATACTCTCGGGATTTGTCCAGTCTCAGTCAGACCAGAAAGTCTGGTCTTTTTTTGTGAGTTAGAATTTGTTCTACATTTTTCTCCAGCTCTGTCCAGGACCCTCTATTGTGATCCCTGTCAGAGCAGTTGGTGGTGGTAGCCGGGCACCATATAGCTGTGTTGGACTCAGTCTGGTGGAGGCTGTGGTAGTTGTGGTCCATTAGTCCTTTGGACTAGTCTTTACTTGGGTCTTTGGTTTTCTTCACTCTCCCTTGCTCCATAGGGGATGGGAGGACCAGAGAACTCTCTCAGATGACCGCCCACAAGCTTTTAAGACCCTAGATGTTACTCACAAAAGTAGGATGTAGAACATATTCTTTATAAATTATGTTATGCCAACTGAGGTAAACGTACCCAGAAACCATGGTCCCCAGCCCTCACCCCAGTTTCTTGGTCCCTGTGGGAGTTTGGATGTGTCTGTGAAGTTTCTGTGACTTTGCCTTGGTCTAGTTGTGCTGGCTTCCTGGGTATTATGTACTGTCTTACCCTGCACCAAAGTTACCACTTATCTATTGTCTAGTTAGTGTTTTTCCTTCCCCGCCCCCGCTGTCCCTCATAACCATCAAAGATCGTTTCTTTCTATGTGTAAACCTTTGCATGAGTTTTTATAATGGTCTCATATAGTATTTGCACTTTCATGGTTGACTTATTTCACTCAGCATAATGCTGTCCGGATTCATTCATGTTGTGAGATGTCATGCAGATTCATCATTGTACTTTATTGTTGCATAGTATTCCATTGTGTGTGTGTGTACCGTAGTTTGTTTATCCATTTGTCTGTTGATGGGCTCTTAGATTGTTTCCATCTTTTTGCTATTGTGAATAATGCTGCAGTGAACACAGGTGTGCATATGTCTGTTCATGTGACGGCTCTTATTTCTTTAGGACGTAGACCTAGAAATGGGATTGCTGGATCTTATGGTATTTCTATTTCTAGTTTTTTAAGGAAGCGCCGTATTGTTTTCCAAAGTGGTTGTACCATGTTACATTCCCACCAGCAGTGCATAAGAAGAGTTCCAGTCTCCCTGCAGCCTCTCCCACATTCGTTATTTTCTGTTTTTTGGTTCGTATCAATAATGTCAAGGTAGAATGGTATCTTCACTGTAGTTTTTATTTGTGTTTCTCTGCTGGCTGGTAATCGCGATCATTTCCTCATGTGTCTCTCTTAGTCACCTGAATGTCTTTGGTGAAGTGTCTGTGCATGTCCTTTGCCCGTTTTTTAATTGGATTATTTATCTTTTTATTGTAGACGTGTTGGATTTTCTTACTGATATTAGAGATTAGACCTTTGTCAGGTATGTCAGAGCCAAAATTTTTTCCCAGTCCATTAGTCCTTTGGACTAGTCTTTACTTGTGTCTTTGGTTTTCTTCATTCTCCCTTGCTCCATAGCGGATGGGAGAACCAGAAGACTCTCTTAGATGACTGCTCACAAGCTTTTAAGACCCCAGATGCTACTCACGAAAGTAGGATTTAGAACATATTCTTTATAAACTATGTTATGCCAGTTAAGCTAATTGTACCCGGAAACCATGGTCCCCAGCCCTCAGCCCAGTTTCTCGGCTCCCGTGGGAGTTTGGATGTGTTTGTGAAGTTTCTCAGGTTCCGTTTGTACTCTTGGTGAAGTCTTTTGATGAGCATAAGTGGATAATTTTTAAAAGATCCTGGTTCTCTAGCTTATTGTCTCGTGTTTGTGTATTGTTAATTGTGGTTTGTATTCTATTTATGCCATGTATTGGGGCCTTTAGTGTTGACCCTGTTGTTACTTGTATGATATTTATAGGTTTTGGTTTTATATTTATGTCTTTGATCCATTTTGAATTAGTTTTTGTGTATGGTGTGAGGTATTGGTCCTGTTTCATTTTTTTGTAGATGGACATCCAGTTTTGCCAACACCGTTTGTTAAAAAGACTGTCTTCCCCATTTAATGGACTTTGGACCTTTGTTGAAGATCAGGTGACCATAGGTGGATGGATTTATGTCTGGGTTCTCGATTCTGTTTCGTTGGTCAGTACATCTGTCATCGTATCAACACCAAGCTGTTCTGAGTACTCTAGCAGTATAGTAGGTTCTGAGGTCAGGTAGTGGGAGGCTTCTTCTTTTATTCGTCTTCTTCAGTAGTGCTTTGCTTATCTGGGGCCTCTTCTCTTTCATATAAAGTTAATGATTAGCTTTTCCTTTCCTTTAAAGAATGCTGTTGGTATTTGGATCAGGATTGCATTCTATTTGTAGATTGCCTTGGGTGGAATTGACATTTTTACAATGTTGAGTCTACTTATCCATGAGCATGGTATGTTTTTCCATTTATGTAAGTCTCTTTTGGTTTCTTGCAGTAGTGTTTTGTAGTTTTCTTTGTGTAGGTCTTTTACATCCCTGGTTAGATTTATTCCTAAGTATTTTATTTTTGCTATGAGTTGGACTCGATGGCAATAGGTTTCGGTTTTTTATTTTATTTTATTTTTTTAAGGGCTATTATAACTGGTATTGCTTTCCTTATTTCCTTTTTGTAATTCTCTTTATTGGTGTATAGGAATTCAACTGATTTTTGTTTGTTTGTCTTGTATCCTGCTACTCTGCTGAATCTTTTTTTGTTTTAGTTCCAGTAGTTTACTTGTGGAGTCCTTTGGGTTCTCTATGTATAGTATCATATCGTCTGCAAATAGGGATAGTTTTACTTCTTCCTTACCAATTTGGATGCGCTTTATTTCTTTTTCATGCCTTGTTGCTCTAGCTAGGACTTCCAACACAATATTAAATAGGAATAGTGATGAAGGGCATTTCTTGTCTTGTTCCTGTTCTCAGGGGGAATGTTTTCAGCCTCTCTCTGTTGAGAATGATGTTGACTCTTGGTTTTGTATAGCTGCTCTTTATTATGTTGAGCAGTTTCCCTTCTATTTCTCTCTTATTGAGAGTTTTTATCAGGAATGGGTGTTGGACTTTATCACATGCATCGATTGAGATGATCATATAGTTCTTTTGATATTTTTTATGTGGTGGATTGCACTGATGGATTTTGTAATGTTGAACCATCCTTGCATACATGGTATGAATCCCACTTGGTCAGAGTGGTTTTTTTTTTCAATATGATGCTGAATTCTATTGTCTAGAATTATACTGAGAATTTTTGCATCTATATTCACAAGAGATACTGGTCTATAATTTTTTTTTTTTTTTTTTTTTTGAGCTGTCTTTGCCTGGTTTTGGTATCAGGGTTATGCTAGCTTCATACAATGACTTTGGAAGTATCCCTTCCTTTTCTATGTTCTGAAATAGTTTGAGTAGTAGTGATGTAAGCTCTTCTGTGAATGTTTGGTAGAATTATCCATTGAAGCCATCTGTGCCAAAACTTTTTTGGTTAAGTTTTTTCAATCACCTCTTCAGTCTCTTCTCGTTATGGGTCTGTTCAGATTTTTGACCTGCATTTGTGTTTGTTTAGTTAGGTAGTGTGTTTCTAGAAATTTTTCCATTTCCTCTAGGTTTTCAGGTTTGTTGGAATATAGTTTCTCATAGTACTCTGTTATGGTCCTTTTTATTTTGGTTCAGTCTGTTGTAATGTCCTCCATTTCATTTCGTACTTGGGTTATTTGCTTCCTCTCTTGTTTTTCTTTTGTCCGTTTGGCCAGTGGTTTGTTGATTTTGTTGATCCTTTCAAAGAACCAACTTTTGATTTTGTTGATTCTTTTTATTATTTTTTCTATTCTCTGTTTCATTTATTTTGGCTACGATCTTTATTATTTCCTTTTCGTCTGATAGCTTTGGGCTTCTTTTTGT
The DNA here is from genome assembly GCA_030035585.1 of Dugong dugon. Taxonomy (NCBI): domain Eukaryota; kingdom Metazoa; phylum Chordata; class Mammalia; order Sirenia; family Dugongidae; genus Dugong; species Dugong dugon. The sequence continues at coordinate 32,436,090 of CM057475.1, read as the reverse complement.
TGTTCTCTATCTGTTCAAGTTTTATAGCTGATGTTTTGATTTTGTCCCTTCTTTTTTTTTTGTTTATCATTGTGTTTAAGTGACAGTTTACATTTCAAGTTAGTTTCTCATACAAAAATTTATGCATACATTGTTATGTGAACCTAATTGCTCTCCCTATACTGTGACAGCACACTCCTCCTTTCCGCCTTTGATTTCCAATATCCGTTCAACCAGCTGCTAACCCTTCTGCCTTCTCATCTCACTTCCAGATAGAAGCTGCGCATTTAGTCTCATGTATATACTTGAGCTAAGAAGCACACTCTTCCTGAGTATCTTTCTTCTTTTTGATGTGCACGTCTATTGCTATAAATTGACCTCTGAGCACTGCCTTTGCTGTGTCCTAGAGGTTTTGGTATGATGTATTTTCATTGTCGTTTGATTCTAGGATTTTTTTTTATCCCATCTTTAATTTCTTCTGTGACCCAACAGTTTTTAAGCAAGGTGTTACTCAGTTTCCATGTATTTGATATTTTTTTTCCCCCTTGCTCTTCCTGTTATTAGTTTTTGCTTTTATGGTGTTGTGATCAAGAATATGCTTTGTATTATCTCAGTATTTTGGATTTTGTTGAGGGTTGCTTTGTGGCCTAAGATGTCATCTATTCTGGAGAATGTTCCATGTGCATTGGAAAAGAATGTATACTTTGCTGCTGTTGGATGGAGTGTTCTATATGTGTCTGTGAGGTCAAGATGGTTGATTGTGGCCTTAAAGTCTTCTGTATCTTTGCTGAGTTGCTTTCTAGATGTTCTGTCATTTGCCAACAGTGGTGTGTTGAAGTCTCCTACTGTTATTGTGGAACTGTCAGTTTCTCTTTTCAGTGCTGTTAGAGTTTGTTTATGTATTTTGGAGCCCCGTTATTGGGTGCGTAGATATTACGGTTATGTTCTCATGGTGGGTTGTCCCTTGAATCATATATAACATCTTTTCTTTTATGGTGGATTTTGTTTTAAAGTCTGTTTTATCTGAGATTAGTATTGCCACACGTGCTCTTCTTTGGTTACTTAAGTATTTGTATCTTGTAAAATGTAGGAGTTGGGACCAACAAATGGCTTGTTATTCAGTTAAACCCCACCATTCTAGTTAAGACTTGAGGAAAGGAAAGGAAATAATGGATTGATTTTAGAGTAATCTCATATGTTTTCAAGTGGTGTTTTAGTAATTGAAATATGAGGTAGTGATATGTGAATCAAGACTATATTTTATTTTTTAGTTGGGCTTACAAAATTAATTCCTGAAAATCTTTAAAAATGTTTTATTAAAATATAAGCTAAAAAACATGAGGCAGTTGATTACCCAACTAACTGAAATTGTAATCAATTTTTTTTTTATTATTGTGCTTTAAGTGAAAGTTTTCAATTCAAGTTAGTGTCTCATACAAAAGTTTATATGTACATTGTTATGTGACCCTAATTGCTCTGCATATGCTGTAACAGCACACTCCTTTCTTGCCCAGATTTCCATGGTCCATTCAACCAGCTTCTGACCCTCTCTGCCTTCTCATCTCGCCTCTGGACAGGAGCTGCCTGTTTAGTCTCATGTATCTACTTGAGCAAAGAAGCACACTCTTCACAAGTATCATTTTATGTCCTGTAGTCCAGTCTAATCTTTCTCTGAAGAGTTGGCCTCAGGGATGGTTTTCGTTTTGGGCTAACAGAGTGTCTGGGGCCATGTCTTCTGGGTCCCTCCAGTCTCAGTCAAACCGTTAAGTCTGGTCTTTTTACTAGAATATGAGTTCTGCACCACGTTTTTCTCCTGCTCTGTCAGGGACTTTCTGTTGTTTTCCCTGTCAGGGCCGTCATTAGTGGTAGCCAGGTACTGTCTAGTTCTTCTGGCCTCAGGCTGATGAAATCTCTGGTTTATGTGGCCCTTTCTGTCTCTTGGCCTAATACTTTCCTTGTGTCTTTGGTCTTCTTTATTCTCCTTTGCTCCAGGTAGGTTGGAACAAATTGATGCATGTTAGATGGCCACTTGCTAGCTTTTAAGACCCCAGATACCACTAGCCAAAGTGGGATGCGGAACATTTTCTTAATAAACTTTGTTATGCCAGTTGACCTAGATGTCCCTTGAAAGCATGGTCCCCAGACCGCTGCCTCTGCTACTCTGTCCCTCGAAGTGTTTAGTTGTTTTCAGGAAACTTCTTACCTTTGGTTTAGTCCGGTTTTGCTGACTTCCCCTGTGTTGTTCTTCCCTTCACCTAAGATAATTCTTGTCTGCTATCTAGTTAGTGAGTATCCCTTTCCACCCTTGTAACCGTCAAAGAACATTTTCTTCTGTGTTTAAACCTTTTCTTGAGCTCTTATAATAGTGGTCTTATACAATATTTGTCCTTTTGTGACTGGCTAAATTCTGCATAATGCCTTCCAGACTCCCCCATGTTATAAGATGTTTCACGGATTCATCTTGTTCTTTATTGTTGTGTAGTATTCGATTGTGTGGATACACCATAATTTGTTTATCCATTCGTCCATTGATTGGCACCTAGGTTGTTTCCGTCTTTTTGCTATCATGAACAGTGCTGCAGTGAACATGGGTGTGCATATATCTGTTCATGTGATGGCTCTTATTTTTCTAGACTATATTCCAAGGAGCAGGATTGCTGGATCATAAGGTACTTCTACTTCTAGCTTTTTAAGAAAGCACCAAATCGATTTCCAAAATGGTTGTACCATTTTACATTCCCACCAACAGTGTATAAGTTGAACTTGTAATCAATTTCTGAGGACTGTTTTTGTTAGTATGTGACGTATTTCTCAGATAACCAACTTGAAAAATATTGATAATCATATTTAAATGATTACTTTAAATCATTTTATCAAGTTGTGTGTGGTATAGAAATGTCTCTAATACAACTTACTTTTAGAGCTAATGGATTATGTTTTCCTGGAAGTCTTGAGACGTTAATCCTAAGACAGATAAATTTGTGACTTTTTTTTCCCATTTTATTCCAATCCATAGATGCGAAAAATTCAGAACTAATTAAAAAAATCGCCCAGCTATGGAGGGAACTTCCTGATTCAGAGAAAAAAGTAAGCACGTAGGTTTTCTGTTTTTTTTTAATTTTACTTATTTTGTTGTTGTTGAGAACATGCATAGCAAAACATACACCAACTCAACTGTTTATACATGTATAATTCAGTGACATTGATTACATTATTCAAGGTGTGCAACCATTCTCACCCTCCTCTTCTGAGTTCTTCCTCCTCCATTAACATAAACTCGCTTCTCCCTAAGGTTCCTGTCTAATCTTTTGAGTTGCTGTACCAATTTGATCCCGTATAGATAGTTCTTAAAATAGCGTAATGTTCAAGGTGGACATTTTTTACTAAATTAAACTATTGTTTGGTTTTAAGAAGACTTCATAGGGTATTTTTTTTTTTTTTTTTAAATATTTTATTGTACTTCAGGTGAAGGCTTACAGAACAAACAGTTTCTCATGTAACAGTAATACACATGCTGTTTTATGACTTTGGTTAACAACTCCACAACATTTTAACCCTCCTTCATAGGGTATTCTTGGTTTAAAGTTTGTAGTTTATCTCAGGGTAGTAGTTTCAGGGGCTCATCCAACCTTCATGGCTACAGGAAGTCAGGAGTCTGAGAATCTGAAATTCTGCTGCATTCTCCCCCTTTTGATCAGAATTCTTCTATAAAATCTTTGATCAAAATGCTTAGTAATGGTAGCCAGGCACCATCCAATTCTTCTGGTCTTATGGCAGAGGACCCGTTTGTTCATGGAGGCAGTTAGCCACACATTCCATTTCCTTCTCCTGTTGTTGACTCTCCTTCCTCTGTTGCTCCAAGTGAATTGAGACCAGTTGTGCCTTAGATGGCCACTTGCAAGCTTTCAAGACCTCCAGCTCTACCCAGTAAACTAGGAAGTGGAACAGAAGTGTAAACAGGTTATTAAGCCAGTTAACTGGGATGGCCCATGAAACCATGACTGTAAACCTCCAAACCAAGAAACTAAATCCCATGAGGTGTTTGGTTGTACATAAGCACCCTTAGCCCCTACTCTTTTTTTTTTTTTTGTCGTTGTAAATATGTTTATCGCACAACTTTTGCCAGTTCAGCTTTTTAAAGGTGTACACCTTTTTGACAGCACTTATTGTAATTGTCTATGTAACTCTACTCTCAGTCAGTGCAATTTTTCCATCACCGTAAGCCAGAACTCAATATTACATACATAATAATCCCCCTTTCCCTCTTTCTTCTGCCCCTGGTAACCACTAATAAAGTTTGGTCTCTGTACATTTGCCTTTTCTTGTCTTTTTATATAAATGAGGTCATACAATATTTGTCCTTTTGTGATTGACTTATTTCACTCAGCGTAGTGTCTTCAAGCTCTATCCATGTTGTAGCACGTATCAAGATTTTGTTTCTTCTCCTGGCTGAGTAGTAGTCCATTGTTTGTATGCATGTACCACATTTTGTTTGTCCGTTCATTTGCTGATATGAACATTTAGGTTTCTACCTTTTGACTGTTAAGCGTAGTGCTGCAGTGAACATTGGTGTACGAGTCTCTGAATCTCTGCTTTCAACTCTTTTGTGTATATACATCGGAGTGAAGTTGCTGGGTCATATGGTAGTTCTATTTTGAGTGTTTTGAGGAACCTCCACACTTTTCCACGACAGCTGTATCATTTTGCATTCCCACCTGCAGTGGATAAAGGTTCCAATTTCCCCATATCCTGACTGTCATAGGGGGAAAAAGACCCCAGATTCAAATTTAATCAAAAGATTTTTATTAAGCCAAGACAAATATAATCATTGCACTGGGCACAAGCGACTAGCAGAATCCACTGAATCATAATCAGGGAGTTTCTAACACACTGTTACAGACAGTGAAATTAAAAAAATTCTGATGGTTATTCATTAATACCTCATTTTCAAAGGTGGGAAATATATGGGGATACATGATTGGTTTAAAGAGTCTTTGTTAGCTAGATACCATTTAGTTACTATGGGGAGCGTTCCTTGGGAATGACCCAGCAACATTTGTTCTTGGCTTGGTGACTTGCAACAGGTTCTTAGGTTAGTCACAGGGAAATTACAGTATGCTCCTTTGTGAGAGCCTGACTTCCCTGTAGCATAGCCTCTTTGTTGGTTAAGATAAAGTACCCTTCATGGAACTTTCCTCTTCTAGGTAGGAGATACAGGGAGTTTCAGCTTGTACTCTCATTTCTTCCTGGAACTTTTCATACTGGGTAACTATAACTATTAAGAAACACTCACACAAATTGAATTCTAGCACTTACTATAACCTTAAACAAATTCTACATAAAATGGCTTCTAGGCTTGACCTTGCTTTAGCTTCTCTTACTCTGGTCAAGACCTCATGTAATTTTAGGGTCTCTATATCATCGCCAATATTTACTGTTTTCTTTTTCGTTAGTCATCCTAGTGGAAGTGAAATGGTATACCTCATTATCGTTTTGATTTGCATCCCTCAGCTACAGCTGTTAAGCAGAAGATCAGCAGTTCAAATCCACTAGGTGCTCCTTGAAAACCCTATGGAGCAGTTCTGTTCTGTCCTATAGGGTCGCTATGAGTTGGAATCGACTCGACGGCAGTGGGTTTGGTTTTTTGGTTTTGGATGGCTAATGATGTTGAGCATATTTTTGTGTGTTGGGTGGCCATTTGAATATCCTCTTCGGTGAAATGTCTATTACAGGTCCTTTGCCCATCTTATGATTTGGTTGTTTGACATTTTGTTAAGTTGTCAGTTTTATATATATTTGGTTATTAGATTCTTATTGGATATATGGGTTCTGAAGATAATCTTCCAGTCGGTAGCTTGGCATTTCATGTTTTTTTAAAAGTCTTTTGATGAATCACAGTTTTTAATTTATATTTTGTCTTTTGCTGTTTGTGCTTTTGTTATTAGATAATCCATTTTTAAAAGCTAGGCCTGACAACATTGCCCCTGCTTGTTCTTCTAAGAATCCAGTAGAAGAGTCCTTATTCCATTTTGAATTTGTTTTTGTGTATGGTGTGAGGCATGGATCCTGTTTCATTTTTCTGCATGTGGAAATCCAATTTTCCCAGCGCTGTTTATTGAAGAGATTCTTCTTTCCCCATCGAATGGGCTTAACACCCTTGTTAAAAATAAGTTGACCATATATGCATGGTTTAATTCTATCCATTGGTCAGTAAGCACATCAATTTTCAACATTGCTGACCTGTAGCTAGGGACAGTTATCACGTTCTTTAAGGGACCAGATGGCCCATACTTTTTTTTTTTGAACATTCATTTTCTACAAAGGAACTTTATATCTTCTGATCCGTGTAAATGATGAGAATATGGATTTTGGGTGTAGAGGCGAAAGATTGGCAGCAAGGCGAGATTGGAAGCTAATTGCTAGACTTCCACCTTGCTTAACATGTATATGAAAAATACAGTTTATTATCCATATACATGTTATCCCAGAGCACATTTTCTCCCTGGTGGTTTAATGTCTTTGAAGTCATGCAGTTGTCTTTCCCTGGTAGGTGTACGATGTTAAATTTGCCAACAACAGTTTGTTGACTTCTTATTTGGGTTTTATATTTATAGGTATATGAAGATGCTTACAAGGCGGACTGGCAAGCATACAAAGAAGAGATAAACAGAATTCAAGAGCAGCTAACTCCAAGTCAGATTGTATCTATGGAAAAAGAAATCATGCAAAAACGTTTAAAAAGGAAAGCATTAATAAAAAAGAGAGTGAGTATCGTTGAAATGTTCTTTTCCTCTGGCAGTAAACTAAAATTTGTATAATTTTGAGTTTAGGTAGGTTTCCCATAGTTTGATGATATGTGTGGATATATGGTAGAATGTCATTAACTGTCCTCCAGTTATGCAAAAATAGGATAGCTCTCTTACCTCTGCCACTAGGACCACCTTCCACTGAGTGTGTCTTAGACACTCTTGTTGCTACTTTTGGATGTAACCAAATTTACGATATTTTGTAGCAGCTTAAGGTATTAACAAGGAGCCCTAGTGGTACAAATAATTAAGCGTGTCACTGCTAATTGAATGGTTGGTGGTTTGAACCCACTCTCTGGCTCCGTGGGGGAAAAACCTGGCCATCGACCTCCCTAAAGATGGCAGTGAAGAAAACCCTATGGAGCAGTTGTACTGTAACACATGGGGTTGCCATGAGTCAGAATGGACTCGACAGCACCTAATAACAACAAAAACGTATTAATCCAAATAAACCCCATTGTTTGAAAGTTAGACTACATTTTTCTATAGATACAATTAGTTGTGAAGTGGTCAGCTTGCTCGTCCAGTCCGTCTATTATATAAAATGGTCATCAGAGTTAATACCAGTCTTGAATATGAAATACCAAGATATCTCTCCCTGACCCTAATGTCCTAGCAGTAGGATTGAAGACTCAGCCAGTTTCAAGTCAATGATGGTGATCTAGGACTGCTGATCCGATTAGTAAAAGGGAACCAGAGGAGTGAGTAATAGGGCCTCTTCCTCCTTAATGCTCCCAGCCAGTGCTAAGTGTTGAGAGGGTCAGAAAGCAGGGTTGGGGCAGATATAAGGAGTTTCTCTTTGCATTCTCACTCCCTATTGTTCTTCCCACTAAAGATTCCTAATGTCAGCTATTTCAGAGGTAGGTGAGAAGTGTGGCATCTAGGAAGCTGTAAGTCTGAAGCACTGAGGGGAAAACTTCCTAGACACAAAGGGGAAATAGATAAGTTGTAAAGTGCTTGGAGTCTACAGTTTTATTATTAAGTGATGAGAGGTTCAGGAAGAAGGAAATAATCTCTAGATGGAAATCAGAGGAGCCCTGATTTTATATGGAAGGAAACAACTTTTATCTGATAAAAGTTGCATTTGTCATTGACCATAAATAAATTGCAATTAAAAGCCATAGACTTTTGTGCTATTCAATACTCCAAATTCAGAAACTAAATTGGTTAGGGTAATGCAATATCTTGCATTCTTTTAACTAAGGAACTAAATAGAGTTAGATAGCAAGGGATACTTGTACGTATTCTTTTCTGTACTTTCTTTTCACCTTTTGGTACCTAGTAAAAACAATTAAATTTAACACATGTATTGTGGTTTAAAAGTTGAGAGATACACGGAGAAGGGAATGAGATGAGAGATTAAACAGATACCACAATGTTCGTGAGTTGATGTGGGAGCCTCATGTGGTGGTTTCACCACGTGGATGGTAGTGTCCTTCAAGAATGAAACTGGGATAGTTTTATCTTTTAAAAAAGTTTTGTAAATATATGCTTGGTTATCCAGTTCACAAGGTCCCTGGATGGCTTGCACAGTTTGCGCTCTACTACTAACTTAAAGGTTGGTGGTTTGAACCCGCCCGGTGGCACTACAAAGGCCTGGTAATCTGCTTCTGTAAAAATTTTTGTTGTTGTTAGGTGCTGATGTGTGAATTTTAACTCATAATGACCCCATGTGACAGAGTAGAACTGCCCCGTAGGGTTTTCTTGGCTGTAATCATTATGGAAGCAGATCACCAGGTCTTTCTCCTGAGGAGCTGCTGGGTGGATTCAGACTGCCAACTTCTCAGTTAGCAGCAGAGCTCTTAACTCTTGTGCCACCAGGGCATCTTCTCTAAAGATTACAGCCAAGAAGATCCTGTGGAGCAGTTCTACTCTGTAACGTGGGGTTGCCAGGAGTCAGAATCTACGCAGTGACAGTGAGTTTTTTTTTTTTTTAATCCAGTTCCTGGTGATCATGAAAATAAATACGTAAAATAAATGTTTTTGTGTAAATCTGTAAAATAAAATCTATTATACAAAGTCTGTTATAATTTTCAAAACTTAGTATTATGAAAAAATTTTGACTTCAAGATATAATAACTATGTGTGTACTTATTTATAAGATCATAGTGTTCACTTTAAGGAATATGTCATAATGCATAGTAGTGAATAAAGTTTCTGTAATTAGTCTGATAGATGTTAAAACCATATCTGATTCTTCTATTTTTGTTATTCAGGAATTAACAATGCTTGGAAAACCAAAAAGACCTCGCTCAGCTTATAACATTTTTATAGCTGAAAGTTTCCAAGAAGCTAAGGATGCTTCATCACAGGTAAAAGGGAACTGTATTTATTTTTAAATATTTAAATTATCAGTAAGTTATAGATGCACTATGTCATGTCAGGTGGTGAAGAAAAGTGGTAATTATAGAAATTAAACTCTTTATATGGGACCCTCTTTCTTGGACTCTCTTTTAGAGAAAAATACTTTTTTATTTCTCACCACATATAATTAATTTGGTTATATAGTTGTGAGTATATACATTGTCAAGATTTTCTGATTAAAAAACTTATATAATATTTTCAGGTTTATGGGGATGTTAAAGGTCTTCTGGAGACTTTTCTAATCCAGCTATTCTTAAGAATTTTACTGTCACTGGGGATGAATGAGAGTAGGGTTACAACATTTTATACTGGAAATTAAGTATAACCTATTGCTCCATGTTGCACCCTTTAATAAAGTTTTAGTTAGCCTGTGGGAATGTGTTACACATGGCAGTGCCATCATGTGAATGTGTCAAAGAAAAAATTCGGCAGTCACTGTTGTGTCTTAATAGTCTTTCCTTTTTTTTCTTGGAAGTTCTAAATTGGTAATTGTATTTTCCTTTTATAATGTGACATGATAAAAGAAGTGGATATTCAGATCTCTAACCCTTATCAACCTGAGAGCAAGATTTTTAGGTTTTTGGAGTTTTTTGGAACTGTAGTTCATTTCACAAATCCCATTTAATATACAGATAATATGTCTGTGTCATAGTTTCTGTTGGCTGTATACTTTCACTGATTTACTCCCCTAGGGATTTTAAATTTAATTTCTGTGGCCCTACGTTACTGAAATGAATGCCTATTTAAGTTGGAATTTGCTCAGTATTTATTTATTTGGATCATTTCAATTTGTATGAAATTCATCTTATTGGAGCAAAAAGATTACTTGTGCAAGAATGCTTTGTAAATCATGTTGCTCTTTGGTTTTCCCCACTGCCACAGTTCCCCAATTATGTCACTAACTTACCTTGGATTTAGTTTTCTTACCAATGTAAAGAAGGTTATATGCTAGAAAATCCTCCTAGATCAGTGCTTCTCAATTCATGGCTGCACCTTGGAATCACCTAGGAATATCCCTGGAAATTCAAATATAATTTGACTCTACAATTTTTATTCATTTAAAAAATTATGAGGATTTTACATCCTCATAATTTAAAGAGTCAAATTGTTTCAGGCTTGAAAGCAGTTTTCACTACTCTGTCATATCCCCTGCTCCAGAAGCAAAGGCATTCCACTGTTTTAGCTGATTCTTGTGATGTTGCTTCCATTTCTGTAAGTAACATCTTTTTATCATTACGTCTTGATTTCGTTCAGTTTTAGGCACCTGTTGACTTAGACTGTTTAAGATGAACGTTTAACTCTTTTTTTATCCCACTCTTCATATGTACTTTTACCATCCCCCGTGTCACAATAGTTATCATAGTTTTGATTAAGTTAGTGTTCAGTGTTTATTATGATTGTGTAAACCCTATTCACAGCTGGAAGTCCCTGAGTGGTGCAAATGGTTAATGCATTCAGCTGCTAACCAAAAGATTGGAGGTTGGAGTCTACCCAGAGGCACCTCAGAAGAAAGGCTTAGTGATCTACTTCCAAAAAAATCAAAATCAGCCATTGAAAACCTTATGGATCACAGTTCTACTCTGACACATACGGGGTGGCCATGAGTCATTTGACCAGATAGCAATTCAGCTGTGCCATATACTATGATTATTTTTCTTTTCTTACAGAACTTATTTTCCCTGAAGGTCTTGGTTTTTTGCTTGCTTAGCTTTCTGTGTATGTATCAATAATTCAACCCCAAGCTCTTCATTTTTCACTAGCTTTCAGTACATTTAGACGTTTTAGATATCCTATCAATTGCAGTCTGGAGCCTTTGGTTTGTTCCAATTTGGCTGTTACTTTCTATATTTAGTGTAAAGCTAACATTGTGGGATCTTCCTTCATTGGTATCCTTGTGTCATGCTTCTGTTGTCTTTTTCTTGGTTTACTTTCATTCTGATACAGCATCTTCCCCAATAAGGGTACATGGGAGATTACTTTTTTCATGTCTGAAATGTCTTTATCCTCACATTTGCTTGATAATTTAACTGGGCATAGAATGCTAGGCCAGAGATCTTGTTCCTTCAGAATTTTAAAAAGTATTGATCCTTTTCTTTTAGCTTTTTGTATTACTTTTGAAAAGTATAAAGCTATTATGAATTTTGATCTTTTGAATGTGATCTGGTTTATTTTTTCTCCTCCCTGAAAGCTATGTTCCTTAGTATATTTGGTGTGAAGCTGTTTACCTCCATTAGCCACTAAATGAACCTTTCAGTCTGCAAACTCTTGTCTTGTAGTTCTGAAACAGTGTTTTGAGCACGTTACATAGATTTCTTTCTTATTTTCTAAAACTACTATTTGGGTGTTGGATCTTCTGAACTGCTCCTCTCATTTTCTTCTTGTTACTGTTTTCTGTGTCTTACCCTGTTTTGCTTTTCTTTCTGGGGTGTTGTATACATTTTCACTTTATCTCCCTCATTTTTAGCATGGTACTGTCGCCCTCAACTATACCTGGATTCCTGGTGTGACTCTTATTTCACCATTTCGAGAGGATTAATGTCCTAGAATCCACCTTGGTGGAGATTTAACCTCCTTTTAAACAGACTCAGTCAGTCCTTCTGTCTTTAGCCCTATCTTTACCCCTAGTTTACGCCTGTCTGGTGCTGCCAATTCCTGAGCTATTTGGGAATTCTGCCTTATAAATCAAGTTGCTATTTGGTTTTCCCCACTGCCAGCTTTCTTAGATGAGTTAAGTCAGTTACCACATCTCCATCTACTTAGCAGCTTCCAAAATTTTGTGTTGGTAGTGCTCTCTTCTGTTGTCTTTGTCTATGTGGGTTTATGCCTTAAGAAGATTTTTTTTTTGTTTAATGACATCTTAGTGGAGTTTCAGGAGGCAGCAAAAGTAAATATCTTTTTGTCTCTTTAATTTTATATGTACAGATGAAGAACCAAGCCTAAGGAAGGTAAAATGATATTTTTTAGGTCACATAATTAAGTTCAGCTAAGTAGAATTGGGGATTAGTGTTGTATTGTTCCTACGACTTTACGTAAATACTTTTGGCACAAATTTTAGAAAAAACCATAAAGCTACAGGGAAGAAATAAAAGCATTTAGTCTTTGAAGTGAGTCTATGCATAGCATAGTTTATACCTGAATGTTAATATTTCTGAATCAGAAGGGATAAATACCGATGGAACATCTAGAAAGAAGATCAATAAAAGAAATAGAGGATTTGAACAATGCTGTAAATCATCTAGATCTAACAGACATATGTAGAACAACAGTAGCACAGTATACATTCTTCAGTACACATGGATCATTCTCCAGGATGGACAATATGTTAGGTCACAAAGCAAGTCTCAGTAAATTTAAGAAGATTCAAATTATACAAAGTATAACTTCTTTGACTATAAGAAATTAATGGAAAATACCCAAATGCATGGAAATTAAACAACACACTACTAAACAACCAGTGGGTCAAAGAAGAAATCAAAAAGGAAATCAGAAAATACCTTAGAGATGAATGAAAATGAAAGTGCTACCAAAACTTATGGAATACAGTGAAGCCAGTGTTCAGAGGGAAATTTATAGTGATAAATGCTTACATTAAAAAAAGAAAAAAGATCTCAAATCAATACCTTTACACCTTGAGGAACTAGAAGAGGAGCAGACCAAGCCCAAAGCTACCTGAAGGAAGGAAATAACAAAGATCACAGCAGAGATAAATGAAATAAAGAATAGAAAAACAGTAGAATCAATGAAACCAGAAGTTGATGTTTTGAAAAGATCTATAAAATTCACAAACTCTTAGTTAGACAGAGATAGAAGATGCAGATATCTAAAATTAGAAATAAGAGCAGGGACATTACAGTTTACCCTACAGAAATAAAAAGGATCATAAGAAAATAGTATAAACAATTGTATGCTGTCTTAGTCATCTAGTGCTGCTATAAGAAACACCACAAGTGGATGGTTTTAATGAAGAGAAGTTTATTTCCTCACAGTTAAAGTAGGCTAAAAGTCCAAATTCAGGGCATCAGCTCCAGGGGAACGCTTTTTCTCTCTGTTGGCCTTCTTCTCTTCAGTGTTCCCCTAGACTAGGAGCTTCTCTGCACAGGGACCCCAGTCCAAAGGACACGATCTGCTCCTGGCACTGCTTTCTTGATGGTATGAGGTCCCCCACTCTCTGCTTGTGTCCCTTTCCTTTTATCTCTTAAGAGATAAAAGGTGGTGCAGGCCACAGCCCAGAGAAACTGCCTTTACGCTGGATCAGAGATGTGACCTGGGTAAAGGTGGTGTTACAATCCCACCCTAATCCTCTTTAAGATAAAATTACAATCACTAAATGGAGGCCAACCACACAGTTCTGGGAATCATGGCCCAGCCAAATTGATACACACATTTTTGGGGGGACATAATTCAAACCATGACATATGCCAACAAATTGGAGGAAATGGACAAATTCCTAGAAACATATAAACCTTCTGCATTGACTCAAGAAGAAATAGAAGGTCTCCACAGACCCGTAACAAGTGAAGAGATTGAATCAGTAATCAAAAACCTGCCAACAAAGACCTCGTGGCTTTACTGAAATGTTTTTGTTTTTATAATTTATTTTATTTTTGTTAAGAATATACACAGCAGAACATACTCCAGTTCAGTTTCTATATGTATAATTCAGTGACATTGATTACATTCTTCAAGATGTAGAACCATTTTCACCCTCCTTTTCCTAGTTGTTCCTCCTCCATTAACATAAACTCCCTGCCACCTGTTTTCTATCTAATCTTTTGAGTTGCTGTTGTCACTTTGATCCCATATAGATAGATCTTAAAAGAGCACAATGCTCAAGATACACATCTTTTCTAGCTAAGCTAAACTGTTGTTTGATTTTAAAAAGACTTTAAAGGATATTTTTGGTTTAAGGTTTAAAGGTTGTATCAGGGTTCACTGAAATATTTGGTAGCAAACACTTATGGAAGTAGTGACTCCAATCCTTAAACTTCTCCAAAAAGTAGAAGAGGAGGAAACACTTCTTAACTCATACATGAGGCTAGCATTACCCATACCAAAGCCAGACAAAAGGTACTACAAGTAGACTACAGACCAGTATCCCTTATGAAGATAGATGCAAAAATCCTCCACAGAATACTAGCAAACCAAACCCAAAGGCATATTAAAGGGATTATACATCATGATCAAGTGGGATTTATTCCAAGAATGTAAGGGTGGTTCAACATTAGAAAATTAATCAATGTCTTAGTTGTGTAATGCTGCTGTAACAGAAATACACAAGTTGGTAGCTTTAACAAACAAATTTATTTTCTCACAGTTTAAAGGCTAGAAGTCAGAATTCAGGGTGCTGGCCCCAAGGTAAGGCTTTCTTTGTTGGCTGTGGAAGAAGGTAGTTGTCTTTTCAGTTTATTTCCTGGTTCCTTGGAGATCTCCATGTGTCTTGGCATCTATCTTACCCCATGTCTGCCCTGCTCACTTGTTTAATCTCTTTTATATTTCAGAAGAGATTGACTCAAGATACACCCTACATTAATCCTGCCACGTTAACATAACATAGACAGCCTATTCTCAAAGGAGATTATAACCACAGGCATAGAGATTAGGATTTACAACACACATTTTTTTGGGGATGTAATTCAACCCATAACACCATGTTAATAGAATAAAAGAACAACATGATCATCTCAGTTGACGCAGAAAAGGCATTTGAAAAAATCCAGACACTCAACAAGCTACAAATAGAAGGGATGATCCTCAAGCTGATAATGAATATTTATGAAAAATCCACAGCTAACATCATACTCAGTGGATAAAGATTGAGAGCTTTCCTCTTAAGATTAGAAACAAAACAAGCATGCTTGGTCTCACTACTGCTATTCAACATTATACTGGAAGTCCTAGCTAGAGCAATTAGACAAGAAAAATAAATAAAAGATATTAAAATTGGGAAGGAGGAAGTAAAACCATTCCTTTTCACAGATGACATAATCCTAGATATATAGGAAATTCCAAATATTCCACAGCTAGTAAATGAATTTAGCAAAGTGGCAGGGTACAAGGATGCACAGAAATTAGTTGGGTTTCTGTATATCAGCAGTGAGCATTTTGACAAGGAAATTAAGAAAACAATTCCATTTACAATAGCATCTAAAAGAATAAAATACCTAGGAATAAATTTAACCAGGAAGGTAAAAG
This sequence comes from Dugong dugon, assembly GCA_030035585.1. Taxonomy (NCBI): domain Eukaryota; kingdom Metazoa; phylum Chordata; class Mammalia; order Sirenia; family Dugongidae; genus Dugong; species Dugong dugon. Next base: position 32,420,749 of record CM057475.1, on the reverse strand, counting down.
ATCTGTACACTGAAACTACAAAACATTACTAAAAGAAATTAAGACCTAAATAAATGGAAGGACATTCCATGTTCATGGATTGAAAGACTTAATATTGTTTGGATGTCAGTACTACCCAAAACATTCTAGATTTTCAGTGCGGTCCCCATTAAAATTCCAATAGCTGTGTTTGCAGAAACAGAAAAGCCAATCTTCAAACTTGTATAGCCCAGAGCAGTCTTAAAAAAAGAACAACAAAGCAGGAGGACTCACAGTTCCTGATTTCAAAATATTCTATAAAGCTAGAGTAATCAAAACAGGCTGGTACTGGTATGATGATACATACACACACACACACACACACACACACCAGTGGAATAGAATTGAGGGCCCGGAAATAAACCCGTACACCTATGGTCAGTTGATTTTCAACAAGAGTGCTAAGTCCGTTCAGTGGTGAAAGAACAGTCTCTTTAATAAGTGATGCTGGGACAACTGGATTTCCACATACAAAAGAGTGAAGCTGGACCCGTATTTCACACTATATATGAAAATTAACTTACGGACCTGAATGTGAGAACTAAAACCATAAAACTCTTCTTCAGTCTACCTTATTCATTGCCCAGCTTTCACATGCATATGAGGTGATTGAAAACACCTAAATGTTTATTAACAGATGAATGAATAAACAAAATGTGTATACAGTCAATGGAATATTACTCAGCAATAAAGGGGAAGTGAAGTCCTGATACATGCTACAACGTGGATAAACCTTGAAAACATTATGCTGAGTGAAATAAATCAGTCACAAATGGACAAATATTGTATGATACCACTTGTATGAAATAGGCAGATGTGTAGAGACCAAAATTTATTATGGTTACCAGGGGTGGGAGGGAGGCAGAACAGGGGGAGTCATTGCTTAAGGGGCACTGAGTTTCTGTTAATGATGGTAGAATAATTTGGAAACAGTCATGATGGTTGCACAACAGGATAAATGTAATCAATGTCATGAATTGTACAGGAAAAAATTTTTGAATCTGCAAATATTTTGTTATGCATATGTATTACCACAAGAAAGATAGGGTAAGTACTTCATTCAATTCATTTATGTAAATTTTTAACAGTTTAATAGTTTTTTAGAGAGAAAAGATGTTAAGAATTGATGAGACTTTCCTTTAATTCTTTATATCTGAGTTTTTGTTGAAATAAAAAAAAACTAACCACTTGAAGTCCCCATATATCTGCTACTTGAAACATGTTGTCTTACAGGCAAAGCTGAAGACTGTAAATGAAAACTGGAAAAATCTGTCTACTTCTCAAAAGCAAGTAAGTTGTATAGTTTTTAGTCTTAAGTTGCAGTGAGAGAATATGTTAGGGCAAGGCTTTTTTCGTGTGAAAAAAACCCTTATATTACTAATAACAGTTGAAATATTTTACAAATTATTTTCATATTCTTAGACTCATTTGGGCTTTTGTCTCTCTTTAGTTTTTGACTGAAAATAAAATTTATATTTAAAATTACAGTCACTCATAAGCTTGTAGTGTCTTTATACACAGTGGAAATCACACCCCACCTCTGCCCCTTTTCAGTACCCCAAGCCCTAAAACTGATAACTTAGCTAATCTTTCTCTCTTACCTTTTTCTTATCTAACTTCTATCTTACAAAAGCATTCCTTCTCCTATCCCTCTTTATATGTGTACAGCAATAATGTAATTTCTGGAATATATATGGAGGCGTTCCAGAAATTAATTGCAAAGATTCTTCTCTAAAAAATCATGTTAATAATTCTGCTTTTTCTCAGGTATATATTCAGCTTGCTAAAGATGATAAAATTCGTTATGATAATGAAATGAAATCGTGGGAAGCACAAATGATTGAAGTTGGAAGAAATGATCTTATACGTCGCAAAATGAAGCAAAGAACAAAAGATGGCACTGAGGAATGTTAAAATACAAGATTGAGTTATGTTCATCATGGATAGGCTCAAGAAACCAATTAGGTCTCAATACTTGAAGCTGTTGTAAAATTAGAAAGGATAAAGGTCGCAAACATTTTATATTCATTTCCTTTTTCTTTAAGCTCATGGACTTTTGCCGATGTAATACATCTTGTTTTAGTATTTTGCTTTGGAAAACCCAAACAGTTATAAGTTCCTGCTAAATTTATTTTGTGTTTAGGAACTACTGAGGATATAAATGCAGCAGTGAATCATTTACCTTTATCAAGGTATATCAGACTGTGAAATTTTTTTATACTGGGTGATGACTATGGAAAGATTCTTGCTTCCTTATGTTAGGGAAGCAGGAGTTTGCCTTTGAAAACTGTCCCAAATTATAGAAGCCACAGTGTTTATGATGTAATCGTGTATTTTTTAAACAATAGCCAGAACACATCTAGGTAAATTCTAATTTCTAGGTATAAATGATGATGTATTCAGGGATGATGACTGTACATACAGGTGGTCTTTGGTTTCAGTTGCAACCTTTATAAAAGGACTGATAAATTTATAAACTTTTCCTCATTGTTTTTTTTCCTGAAGTAAAAACTAAATTATGTAACAAATCTATGCATATTATTTTATATGCATAAATAAAAATTATGCATAGAACAAAAATTTTCATCTTTGTTTAATTTTACATGTCTTCAAATTATATGTTTTAAACTGAAACATTGGTTTTACAGATTCTTTTTTTTTTTAACTAGGGAATTGTATTTTTTTTTTAAATTATTTTTTCTCATATGGGATTATATTTATCTATAAAGTAGAAATTGTGTCTGGTATAAGTTTTAAAGTGAGAGATTTAGAAAACAAAAATCTCCAAAGTCTCTAGACCTTGAACCTGTAATTTCTAAACATCTTGCATAACATATAAAGGCCTATACAAGTGAATGGCCAGCTCTGGCCCATGGACCATGTTGTCTGTGGGTCAAATGCAGCCCACTACCTGCTTGTCATGGCCTGTGAGCTAGTAATTATTTACATTTTAAAATGGTTAAAAAAAGACTATTTCGTGACATATGAAAATTAATATGAAATTCAAATTTCAGTGTCCATGAATAAATAAAGTTTTATTGGAATACAGCCATGCTCATTCTTTACTTATTGTTTATGGCTGCTTTTGTGTTACAACAACAGAGTTGAGTGGTTGCTAGAGAGACTTTGTAGCCCACAAAACCTAAAATCTTACTATCTAGCCGTTTACAGAAAACATTTGCCAACCCATGGTTTATTGTATACTGTAATGTGACTAATGTTCCAATGTGTTGAGATATTTTATCCAGCTCTTTCAGAAGTTCTTTTTTTGGAATCATTGTCACTCTTTTCCTAAAAGGAAAAAGATCAAGTCACTAAGCTAAACAAACTGTGGCTCCTCAGTGTTAGTAAGGACAGTAATCTTTAGTTTTAAGTTATGTTGATCCTGTGTAGTGTGGAATGAGATTCTTTCAAATTGTTTGCTATGGCTCAGTAAAATGTATCTTAAGAATTTTCCAGCTAGCACATACCACAAAAACTTTACTGTCTTTAGCATTTGTTTGTCCTCTTAGAAGAGTCAAGTAAAGATTTCCAAAATTCATGCCATCTTTTTGAGCAGAGTAATTAAATCTGTCATCATTAGTTCACAGGGATAGGATAACTCAGAATTTATATGCATTTGTTATGTTATGTAAAACTATCTAGAAATTGTAGATTCTAGACCTTTAGAAACACTTTGAAGATTTTTGTTGATTGTGGATAGAAAAAAAAGTCACAAAAAGATGACTTGGTATGTACTGAACTTGACAGAGGTAGTAACTGAAGAGAAAAATATAGCTTAAATGGAAACATAAGATTAAAATATATACAGTTCAGTATTTTTGAACATCTTTTCCCTAGGGGTGTGAATATAGGAGAGTCTGCCGTTTGTAAAATAGGTACCATGGGTCTGAGGGAAGAGTAGTTGGGGCTGAGTGGGAGACGTGGTAGTGTCTATCACAGCCTTTCTCAATTGGGGTTCCAGGAGAGAATCACTGATTTCCTATGGCATCCATTGTTTGTAATGAATTAAATTCTCTCCTGTGCATCTAGAATGCTTCTAATTATGTACCATCTTCAGGAGAGTGAAAATATTGCTCAAATCATTTGCTGGGTTATGTGCTTCAAATGAACCCAGGAAGCATAAGGAGTGGTTGCTTGTAAGGAATATTACGGGATGAGTGAGGTAGAGAATTGAGTTACATAAACTCCTACAGGACAAATGTGGTATAACAACTGCTCTGAGCCCTTTTAGAATGTAACTGCTTTTACTGTTTTCTACTTAACACATTCAAATCAGTCTTCTCAACTATATTGGGAAGTTCTTTGTCCAGTAAGTTCTAAAGTATTTACAACTTAATATAGGGGGGAAAAAAAAAAACAGACAGACATGTAAAACAGAAGAGCCAGAACAAAACCATTTTATGATAATAATCAGATTTTATTTAGTTTTCTTTGTTCCTGAAAGAATGTCATTTTTAATACTTTAAAGAATAGCCTCATCTAAGTGTTTCTTAATAACTTTAGTACACGTGAAAGACTGGCATTGCCATATACCAAATGTCATCCAGTTGTAACAATATATATAAATTATTCTTACAAAGAACAATGATACCAATAACCAGTGACCATTCATATAAAGCCTTACTTCTTAGACTTTTCTTAAATTGACTCAAGAAAGTAATTGCTGTAGGAGCTAAATGAGGGTGTTAGTGGGAAAGATGCTGAAGAAATGAAACAAAACAGTTTATGAGGTTATGGTAAGCTCTGAGCAGAGTTTTTCACATTTTTGTTCATTGGAGTGGTGATATTAGTTTTTTTGAAATAGTTTGATGGGAAGGGAGAGAGGATTATGTGTTTATTTTACTTTCTGATGTTTACTTAAAGGATACTGTGTAAATTCAGCCTGCTGTAAACATGTAACTTTGCAATTGCTTTTGGCAAACTCCTTTTTTGTAAATGCCATTTTTTACAAGGTCTGTGTTATTTTTTTCTAGTTGCTCTGAATGTGTATTTAGATTTCTCAGTTTTCAAATTGATATTACTGTACTATACGTGGATTTAAAGTAACTAGAAAATTCTATTGATTTTTCTGACATTTACTGTACCTGAAGTTTATCTCCACCAGATTGTGCTAAAAGTAGCAGGAAGAAGTTTTTATACACTTATAAGTGATAGTATTGATTAGTTTCTCTTAATTTTACTAATATTTACTGTAAGACCGTTCTCTCCCTTTCTTCACCTCACAGCTGCTCTCCGTACTTTTCATAGCACGAAGCTATCACAGACAAATTTGGAAATTAGCACAGACTGTGTGTTTTGAAATTTTAAATTTAAAAATAATGTCTTTTTCAGCTGAACCTCTGGAAGGAAAAGAAAATGAACATATTTACTACTTCGAATTTGTAAAACTATATAAAGCAAGTATCAGTCTCACATTGTTCACAAATAAAGTACTTACGGTAATTGATTAAATCACTGATTATATTTAATGGAAATATATAAAACAAAACCATTCTCTAGTTCATTTAAAAATATGTTATTGGCTAAGGAGCTGAATATTTAAAATTAACCCTAAACAAGAATTTTAAGTAAGCTAAACATTTTTAGAAATACCCTTACCTAATTGTCTCATTTACGTATGTGATGTGCAAGAAAATATTTGATTTATCATTTTATATCTATACTAAAGTTATTTAAAATTTATCTCATTTTGTCTTTTTCTCCACCTTGTCATATGTAAGATGGAAAGAATGGAAGGCAGTACATAATTTTGACAGTGACATTTTACAGTGTTGTTAGGTGCCCTTGAGTTGGTTCCAACTTACAGCGACCCTATATACATCAGAACAAGACACTAGGGAAGCTCCATGTTGCTGACTGGGCCATAAAAACAGCTCCCTAGTTCACCCTAAGAAGATTGACTTCAATGGCAAGAAATTTTTGGGAAGTTCAAGCCTAGCACACTGATGAAATAATGAGATCTTTGTGGTGATGTTAGCTTTGAGTATTTCACAGGTGCCCTTTATTAAGTTGAGAAAGTTCCCTTCTGTTCCAATTTGTTGAGTGCTTTTATCATGAAAGGGTATTGCGTCTTGTAAATTTTTTTTTTTTACATCTAGATCATGTGGTTTTTATCCTTTATTCTGTTAATGTGCTGTATTATAATTTATTTTTAGATATTAAATCATCCTTGAGTTTCTGGGATAAATTCCACTTGCTAATGGTTTATAATCCTTTTTATATGTTGCCGGATTCAGTTTGCACGTTGTTGAGGATTTTTGCATTGATATTCATAAATGTATTCATCTGTAGTTTTCTTGTTTTGTAACGTCTTTGTTTTTGGTAGCAAGGTAATACTGCCTCATAGAATGAATTGTGAAGTGCTTCTCTTTTATTTTGTTGGAAGAGTTTGTGAAAGATTAGTGTTAATTCTTTAAATATTTGGTAGAATTAAGTTTTAAAATTACTAATTCAATCTCTTCTTATACATCTTTTTAGATATTCTGTATCTTCTTGAGTCTGTGTCTTTCTAGTAATTATTCAGTTTTATCTAAACTGTCTAGTTTGTTGGTTGATAATGATGCCCTGTCTTTGACTTCTGATTCTTGTAATTCGAATCTTTTTTCTTGGTCAGTACTAATGGGGGCAGACAGGTGAGACATCAGTACGGTGAGTGTGGATATAGGACCTAAGATGTCAGTATAGGCAGAAGCTAGGCTGTAGTATCCATAATCAGGTGTTCAGTTAGAAGTAAGTTTGTAGGATTGAATTGGAACCAGGGTCATGTTCCGGAACCAGGAGAGCAGAATAAATAAATACATAACGACATCTGCTTGGAATACGAGGTTCATCAAAACCAGCTTTTGATCAAATTGAAGTTTGAATAAGAATCATCTGCAAAACTTGTAAAATGTAAATCCCTGGGCCTCTCTCAGTAGGTCAAAAAGAACTTCAAGTGATTCTGCTGCAAATGGAGTATTGACCACAGTTTGAAAAACACTGATGTCTAACCATCAAAAAGACCAATTTAATGATGAATCAGCAGGCACTTAGGATATATACCCTGTTTAAGTCTAGGACAGGTCTTCATGTACTAGGAGTAGAGCCATACCAAACAGACTTTGGGAAGTCCTGTTCTGTCATCCTCTAAATCAGTGGTTCTCAACCTGGGCGGGGGGGTGGGGGGGTGGGCGGAGAGGTGGGCAGTTTTGTCCCTTAGGGGATTTGGCATTTGTCTTGAGACATTTTTAATTGTCACAACTGGGGGATGCTACTGGCATCTAGTGATTGTGGTATCTCTCAAAAAGATGCTGTTCATCATACTGCAATATACAGGATAGTCCCCACAAGAAAGAATTATCCAGTCCAAAATGTTGATCTTGCTGCTGATGAGAAAACCTGCTGTAAGTTCTGGACTAACATACAATCTTAGAATAAAGAGAAGAGTAATTGCGAGCAATATTCAAGAGACATAGCTAAGGTAGTTCTAACTCAGTTTCTTTGGAGCTGCTACCATTAGCAATATCCACAACACCACCAAAAGAAGTACTAAGCTATATGGGGAGAGAAGGATAAAGAAGGATATACAATGAGACAGCACAATTCCAGGAGGTCCTCTCAAGAATTATCCATGAAGACTGGTCCATGAAGGCAGCTATTTGCATGGTGTTGGAGGTCCTGGTAGAAAGTTACCAGTAAGTCACATCATTTTACAAAGTACTTGCACATTTCTTAGCTTATTCTTTGTCTTAGGAGATAACAGGGTATATTAGTTTCTGGGGCTGCTATAACAAATTACCAGAAACTTGGTGACTTAGGATGACTGACATTCTCTCAGTTCGGGAGGCTGGAAGTTCAAAGTCAAGATAGCTTCAGGGCCACACTTCCTCCAGAGGCACTAGAGGAGAATAGTTTCTTGCCTTTTCCAGCTTCTGGTGCCTGTCAGCATTCCTTGGCTTTTGGTTGCGTCTCTTTCTGCTCCACCTTTATGTCCCCTTCTCTCCGTATGTGTCTCAAAACTTCCTGCCTTTCTTTTAGAATACATGATTGCATTTAGGGCCCAGGGATAACTCAGGATAAACTCCTCCTAAGATCTTTAATCACATCTTTTGCCATATAAGGTAATATTCACCCTTTTGCTGTATTAGGTAATATTCACAGGCCCTGGGGATTAGGACGGGGACATATCCTCCTGGAGACCATCATTCCGCCCAATACAACAGGGCAATTCCCATTTTACAGACTGATTTCCTAGGTCACATGGCTAGTAAATTGTGGAATTTGGCTTAGAACTCATCCTAGTCCCCTCTGTCATCACTATACTGTAAATCAAACAAGAATGAGTAAAAAGGTAAGGCAGCAATAGAGAATGGAGAAGAAACAAGGAAGTAGAAAAATAAAAATGCAGATTTGAGATTTTGGACAGTAAGCAAAAAGAACTATTGCTGTGAAAAAGGCCAACAGATGAGCACAGGGACAATTGCCAGTTAATAAATAATTGAATTACTCTCTTCTGTGGTTTTTGTTTGTCACCACACCTCCTGTGTGGTTTAGTGTTCCCGGCCTGGAACTACCTACAGTGGAGATAATTTACGTACAACGGCTGGCACAATGCCTTGCAAATAATAGCACTTCAGCATTGGAAGGCACAGTAGTTATCAGCCCACATCTTTGTGCTATAGTAGATGTTCTATAAGGACTTGTTGATTTGGTGTTTTTATGAACCTTGCATGTAGTTAATTGCTAGAAGACTAACACTCCAGGAAAATGGTGAACAATGCAGGTTTCATTTTTTCTACTCCTCGTCTTCCATTCCACTGGCAGAGACCATTATCTTCTCCTGGGGAGCTTTAAACAACATTGGTATTCTTGCCTACTCCAGACCAATTAAAATCAATCTCTAGACATTCTCAAACATTTTTACTTTTCAAATCCACATTTTAAAATTAATATATCAAATTTTATAACTTTAAAGGATTAATTTTCTAGTGCATTGTAAATATTGACATTTAAAAAAATAAAAGACGTTCTTTAAATGTATCTAATGGACTTCAAGTACTGTAGTGTAACAAACTTTTTAACATTTGGAAATTTGGAAATTTTTCATTATTCCACTCCCTCTATAGAATTTTATCCTAATGTAATATATGCTTGAAGGCCTTTTATTTATCACCCTGTCATAATTGTCTGGAATAACATTACGTATATAAATTTAGATTGAACTTTTAAAATGACCTCTGACAGTATGCTTTAAGTATTTAAAATTTCTGGATTGTATAATCATTTTAATTACTATTAGAATAAATTGATCGAAGCAATATTAATATCTTTGGCAGGGACAAAAAACAAATTTCCATCAACAGGTGAAAGATGAACTAAATATATGTTTTCATACAATGGAATGCTCAACAATAAAAAGAAATGAACTATATATATCAGTATAGATGAATCTCAAAAGCATCATGTTGAGCAAAAGATACAAAAGACAACACATTGTACCTACTATATCCAGCATGTGTCTGTCAGTTTGTTGTACAGTGGTGGTTTGTGTGTTGCTGTCATGGTAGGACTCAAAATGAGAAGAAACAGCTGCAAATGTCCATTAATAATCAGAACGTGGAATGTATGAAGTATAATCTAGGGAAACTGGAAGTCGTTAAAAATGAAATGGAGCACATGAACATCCATATCCTAGGCATTAGTGAGCTGAAATGGGCCATTTTGAATCAGATAATCATATAGTCTACTATGCCAAGAACGACATATTGAAGAGGAATGGCGTCACGTTCATTGTCAAAAAGAACATTTCAAGATCTATCCTGAAGTACAACGCAATCAATGGTAGAATAATATCCATACGCCTACAAGGAAGACCAGTTAATATGACTAGTATTCAAATTTTCACACCAACCACTAAGGCCAAAGATGAAGAAATTAAAGATTTTTACCAACTTCTGCAGTCTGAAATGGAGCAAACATGCAATCAAGATGCAATGATAATTACTGGCAATTGGAATGAGAAAGTTGGAAAAGAAGAATTGGAAAATATGGTGTTGGTGATAGAAATGACACCAGAGATCACATGAGAGAATTTTGCAAAACCAACGACTTCTTCATTGCAAATACCTTTTTTTAATCAACATAAATGGCGATTATGCACGTGAACCTCACCAGACGGAATACACAGGAATCAAATCAACTATGCCTGTGGAAAGACATGATGGTAAAGCTCAGTATCATCACTAAAGGCTAGGAGCCAACTGTGGAACAGACCATCAATTGCTCATATCAAGTTCAAGTTGAAGTTGAAGAAAATTAGAATGATTCCATGAGAGCCAAAGTACAACCTTGAGTATATCCCACCTAAATTTAGAGACCATCTCAGGAATAGATTTGACACATTGAACACTAATGACTGAAGACCAGAAGAGTTGTGGAATGACATCAAGGACGTCGTACATGAAGAAAGCAAGAGGTCATTAAAAAGACAAGAAAAAAAGAAAAAACCAAAATGGATGTCAGGAGAGACTCTGAAAGTTACTCTTGAATGTAGGTAAAGTAGCTAAAGCAAAAAGAAGAAATGATGAAGTAAAAGAGCTGAACAGAAGAGTTCAAAGGACAGCCCCAGAAGACAAAGTATTATAATGAAATGTGCAAAGACCTGGAGATAGAAAACCAAAAGGGAAGAACACGCTTAGCATTTCTCAAGCTGAACGAACTGAAGAAAAAATTCAAGCCTCGAATTGCAATATTGAAGGATTCTACAGGGACAGTATTAAAGACACAGGAAGCATCAAAAGAAGTTGGAAAGAATACACAGGGTCACTATATCAAAAAGAATTGGTCGATTTTCAACCATTTCAGGAGGTATCATATGATCAAGAACTGATGGTAGTGACGAAAGAATTCCAAGCTGCACTGAAGGCATTGGTGAAAAACAGGGCTCCAGTAATTGATGGAATACCAGTTGAGATGTGTCAACAAATGGATGCAGCACTGGAGGTGCTCACTCATCTATGCCAAGAAATTTGGAAGAACACCTACCTGGCCAACCGACTGGAAGAGATCCATATTTTTGCCCATTCCAAAGAAAGGTGATCCAACAGAATGTGGAAATTATTGAACAGTACCATTAGTATCCCACACAAGTAAAATTTTGCTGAAGATCATTCAAAAGTGGTTGCAGCAGTACATCGACAGGGAACTAACAGAAATTCAAGCCAGATTCAGAAGAGGTTGTGGAACTAGGGATATTATTGCTGATGTCAGATGGATCCTAGCTGAAAGCAGAGAATACCAGAAAGATGTTTACCTGTGTTTTATTGACTACGCAAAGGCATTTGACTGTGTGGATCATAACAAATTATGGATAACATTGCGAAGAATGGGAATTCCAGAACACTTTATTGTACTCATGAGGAACCTGTACATAGACCAAGAGGCAGTCGTTCGAACAGAACAGCGGGTTACTGCATGGTTTAAAGTCAGGAAAGGTACGCGTCACGGTTGTATCCTTTCACCATATTTATTCAATCTATATGCTGAGCAAATAATCCGAGAAGCTGGGTTACATGAAGAAGAAGGAGACATCAGGATTGGAGGAAGACTTATTAACCTGCAATATGCAGATGACACAACTTTGCTTGCTGAAAGTGAAGACGACTTGAAGCACTTACCGATGAAAATCAAAGACCACAGCCTTCAGTATGGATTACAGCTCAACATAATGAAAACAAAAATACTCACAACTGGACCAATAAGCAATATCGTGATAAATGGAGAAAATATCAAAGTTGTCAAGGATTTCGTTTTACCTGGATCCACGATCAACGACCATGGAAGCAGCAGTCAATAAATGAAAAGATGCATTGCATTGGGCAAATCTGCTGCAAAAGACCTCTCTAAAGTTAAAAAGCAAAGATGTCACGTTAAGGACTAAGGTGTGTCTGACCCAAGCCAGGGTGTTTTCAATCATCTCATATCCATGTGAAAGCTGGACAATGAATAAGGAAAACTGAAGAGTTGACGTATATAAATTGTGATGTTGGTGAAGAATATTGAACATACTATGGACTGCCAGAAGAATGAACAAATCTGTCTTGGAAGAAGTACAGCTGGAATGCTCATTAGAAGCAAGGTGAGACTTCATCTCATGTACTTTGGACATGTTATTAGGAGGGACCAGTCCCTGGAGGACATCATGCTTGGTAAAGTAGAGGGTCAGTCAAAAAGAGGAAGACCCTCAATGAGACATCACCTCACAACAACAGCAACATACTATATAATTCACTCATTGTGTTTATTTATTACCATTAGGATGTAAACTCCATGAGAGTAGGAATCTTTGTTTTGTTCTCTGTTGGACTCCTGCACCTAGAATTTTCTCTGGGACATAATTGGCACTGAGTAAATGTTTGTTGAATGAAAGAAGTGGACTTAAAACCAAAGCCTTTTCAAGTTTGTATGTACCGTGGGTCAGTAAAATCCCTTATACAGCATTTATACCCTTCTAGAGACTTCTTGGAGCCCTGGTTGTACAGTGGTTAAGAGCTCAGGCTGCTAACCAAAAGATTGGCAGTTCGAATCCACCAACTGCTCCTTGGAAACCCTATAGGGCAGTTCTACTCTGTCCTATAGGGTTGCTATGAGTCAGAATCAACTCCATGGCAACAGATTTTTTTTAGGGACTTCTCAGAGTCCTGGTGAATTGCCAGAGCCCTGGTGGCACAGTGTTTAAGAGCTTGGCTGGTAACCAAAAGATTGGCAGTTCAAACCCACCAGGCGCTCCTTGGAAACCCTATGGGGCAGTTCTACGCTGTCCTTTAGGGTCCCTATGAGTCGGAATAGACTCAACGGCAATGGGTCGGGACTTCTAAAGGAGCCCTGGTAATGCAGTGGTTAAGTGCTTGGCTGCTAACTGAAAGGTCAGTGGTTCAAACCCATCAGCCACTCTTCAGGAGAAAGATGTGGCAATCTGCTTCTGTAAAGATTACAGCGTCGGAAACCTCATTGGAGAGTTCTACCCCTGTCTTTTAGGGTCACTATAAGTCAGAATTGACAGGACAGCATTGGGTTTGTTTTCTTTTTTTTTTTTTTTTAAGGACTTCTGTGAGAGTACACTGTTTGAAACAAAAACTTCCTCCGTTGAGAGAGGCTGGTCCAATTTTCTGTCTTTTTTTGAGAGAAAACCAGCCGGTTATAAACAATATGGAATTTAGGGGTACTCAGCATAGTCATCTGATGAAATAACTGCAGTGATACCCTCAGGATCTTGAGTGTTAGGCAGGGCTGGATTACAGGTACAGGCATTTGGAATTTTGATAGGTGGTGCCAACTTGTCCTCCACAAAGGTACTACCAATTACATGCTGGTTAGTAATGTGTTTTTACTACATACTTTTTTATGGCTGCATATTATTCTATTGTAGGGGTTACCATAATTTATTTAACCTATATCTTGTTTGTGAACATTGAAATTTTCTCTCTACCCTACACTTACTTAGCTCTCAAAGCCACACAGTTTTATTATACTGACTAAACTATTCAACATGGGGGATTTCACAATCTTGGGAGGATCCTTTTAGTTGGCTTATTGTTGTCATTATCATAACAACAACACTACAAACTCTTTTCTAAGTGTTTCTCCACTTTTGAGACTAAACTTCACCTCTAGCCCCTAGGAATTTCTTCTGTGAACCCAGCAGGATGACATCCCTTAAGTCAAATTCCAAAGCTTTGAAGTGTAATCAGCAGAGTACGGCCCCCTAATGACTGATTACACACAGCCTTGACCCCACACATAGCCCCAAGCTTGTTGTTTTCTGTAGCCTTTCATCCCTGCATCTTGAGGATGAGTCCATTTCTTCCCCAGTGGGAAAGTAAACAGGAGTGGGAAAAGTGCAATGTGTGTCTCCCTGGCTGTGCAGAGGGGGACCTCTCTTATCTCTGCTGGTCTTGTTTGTGAATGTCTTTCTTTAGTACCAGAAGAGAGAGAGAGAGAGAGAGAAGTGGGACAGGTACAGCTCTGGCACCTGGAAGTTGAAGGTTTTATCTGCACAAATATAAGAAGTGGGTTCTGCTAAGTATTCCAGCTTGTTGTATTTTAGTTGCTGTTCTAGCCTCAGACTTGGATGGCTTCTTCTGTTTGACAAAGAGTTCTCAGATATTTAGAGGTCCTCAGAAACAGTGGTCTTGGGGTAGAGACAGTTGTCTGAAGAATGCAACAACCCCAGCTACGATGGCCTTTGGTTGATCTTCCTCTACTTGGCTTCTTTAGCCTGGATCCAATTAAAAACCAAAGTGAGATTGGGGTGCTATTTAAAATTATTTTGTCCAGATAACCATGAATATTTAAATCCTGCCAAAGTGTATAGCCAAGGAAGGCATATACTCAAGGAAGGTTAGCGATAGAAAACAAAGTAATGATCGATAAATGGATTTTTGACCCTCAACCCCAATAAAATTGTCTAAAGGGAGATCTAATCTAACTCACCTCCATCCATGCAGAGATTACAAACCATAGTTCCAGGTTTACCACAAAAAGGCCGTGAGGGAAGGAGAGGGATGACAATGAGATGACTAGGACCTACCTCTTGTGAGTACGGATCCTGGGCCTTATATTTTAGCAGCTTGGAAATAAGATGAGACAGAACTGCATGCCTGTGATGGAATATCAGGTGAAAGTGTGTTCCAGGTAGGGGGAAAGGTAAGGGCACTGAGACAGGAGCATGCTTGACATGCTTAAGGAACATCCTCTGTTCCATGGATTTTATCATTTAATACATGTTTCTGCCAGGTATTTTGGATCTCTATTGATAGTGGTGAATTTAAGTATTTGAAACATACTGGCCTTCCTTCTTGGTTGCACTAAGCAATACTTTATTCAGAAATCTTTCTTTTGTTGATATCAGGGACAGATTACCCAATAAACGAGATAAGCACGTGCTTAGGGCATCAACAAAACGGGGGCACCAATTGTCCAAAGCAAAGACCTGTAGATGCCAAGCAGATACAACACAAGGAAAAGTGAGTGCACAATAATGATTCAAGAAGGATTCAATTCATTACCCTTATTATGTATGGAAGTATATATAGTTTGGCAGCTTAATTGTGACAAAATCACTGAAGAATTTGTAAGAGCAAAGAATAGAAAGAAATGTTTTTAATTGTAGCAGGTTAGAGATGAAAGATCTACTTAAAAATAAAATATAGTAATTTGTTGTAATCGTTTTCTGATCATTAAATTTTCCTTTTTATGACATATTTTCATTTGTTCATTTATAATTATAGCATTTATTATGAAACAAGCATCAAAACTGAAGCATGAACTGTTTAAAGCAAAATTGGTGAAAGTCAATTCTTTGTTGTGGGTGATCAACAGAATTTTACATTGATTTTTGAAACAACTAAGTTCGCTGAGTCATTTTCTTTGTTGTAGAATATGTGGAATATTCTTTTTGTAGAAAATGTGGTATATAGTAAAAATTTTAGTACTGCACATCCCCTAAAAATTTTATAATTCAGTTCATCTCATTCTGCTAAAACGGCGTATGCCACTTTTGCATTTAATCACTAATATAATAGTTACATTTAAAAAGAAGTTACATCATAGGTAGCTAAGACACACACACACACATATACATGTATATATCTAATTCACATATCCCGTTCAAATGTGTGAGTAAGCAGAGGAGGGACACCACAAATTATCAGTGTTTAGGGCCCTCACGTGCCTTAATCCAGCCCTGGTCGATACACGCTTATCCTCTACTGGTGCATAAAATTCTGAGTCAGTGATGTCAATCTCATCCTAATCACCATAAATGAAGATAGGTTACAAAGAAAAAGTCAAAGCAACATCGACAATAAATTAAAAACCTCTGTTGAAAGTCTTCAGTTGGCGCCATAATTTTTACAAATGAGTCATAGTTTAATTGATTGTCTGCTTTTCTAAACCACAGTAATGCTTAAAGCTTCCCCACTCTAATTATGGAGGAATAAAGCAGCCTGTACCTAGAGGTCTGAGTCAGCAGCATCTTTGCAAAACTGATCTAGGTGTCAGTTAGCCATGTCACTTGGAACTAGTCTCAGTGTCCAGGTCAGTGATTTTTCCTGGCTTCTATGAGGATCAGACATAGCTGTTCATCCCAGAAAACTAAGCTAGATGTATTCTTTCACCAGGCTTTGTTTCAATAGTTCTCAAAAGTAGTTTATTCCATAAACATCAGAGGGCAGCATTTGATAGGGATTCAAAAGACATGGCGGTGGCAGGGGAGTCTCCCTGTCAGGTGGCCTGGATGCTCCATTGGGCTGTGCGTCTCTGTCTTGAATTTTGTGGTTCTATTTCTACTGTTTGTAAGCCAGGAAATGCCTTTACCCTGTGACTTTTACAACCCACTGTCCTCTTTTTTCTCCAGAGATAGAGCAAGTTGGCTGAGGTATATATATGATGGATCAGTGCTAGCATCCCTTCCCCCTCCTTCTAAGATGCCTTCCTGCACCATAGAAGCTGGGAAGCAAAAAAACTCTGTCTCCTGATTCCTTTACAATTAAGATTCCAGATGTGATTTAAGTTTGGCCAGTCATATACACTTGCAGGTCATCTAGAAGACAGAAGTGTGCATGGAGGAACACTGTTGCTGCTTCTGTATCCTGCAGGCAAGCACGATGTGAAGGGGTCAGGCTTTCTGTAGTAACATCGCAATATCCAGTCACTAGCTTTATGTGAGTCAATGGGCACAGTGCTTGGTCATGGAGTTTTTGTTGATGCAAATCTAGCAGGAGCAGTGTAACTTCAAAGGCAACAACTGCAGTGGTGGTGCATCCTGATTCCTGCATTGCTAGTTTAGTCTGTGAATTTCTGGAGCTAACAGTTCCAGTGGTGATTTCCTGATTCTCTACCTTCTGGATTATGGCAGGGGTAGATGGTCCCTTGGCAGGCAAGTTCTGTGGTGCTATTCCGGGAGCCATTCCTGAAGGGTCAGCTTCAAATTTGCCTCTCCAACCCTTCCAGTATTTTATATGCATTCTGTTTTCTGCATTTCCTAAATCCCTTCCTGCTTAAAATAGCCAAAGTGATTTCTATTTTCTAAAACTGACCCCTGACTGATACAATGGTTGAAGGTAAGCAAAAGCTGCAGCCCAAATACAGTACCATGATCCATGTAATGGATTGAATTGTGTCCCTCAGATACATGAGTATCAATTTGGCTAGGCCATGATTCCCAGTATTGTGTGATTGTCCACCATTTTGACATCTGATGTGATTTTCTTATGTGTTGTAAATCCTATAGCTATGATGCTGATGAGATGGGACTAGTAGCTCTTATGTTAATGAGAGAGGATTCAATCTACAAAATTGGATTGTGTCTTGAGCCAATCTCTTTTGAGATATAAAAGAGAAGTGAGCAGAGAGACATGGGAGACCTCATTCCACCAAAAAAACAGCACCTGGAGCAGAATGTGTCCTTCAATCCCAAAGTTCCTGCATGGAGAAACTACTAGACCAAGGAAAATTGATGACAAGGACCCTTCCCCCAGAGCCGATAGAGAGAGAAAGCCTTCCCCTGAAGCTGGCACCTTGAATTTGGACTTCTAGCATACTAGACTGCAAGAGAATAAATTTCTCTTTGTTAAAGCCATCCACTTGTGGTATTTATGTTATAGCAGCACTAGACCAAAAATCTTAGGCTGGGTTCTCTAAAGAAACAAAACCGGTAAAGCATATATATATATATATATATATATATATATATATATATATATATATATATATATGTAGAGAGAGAGAGAGAGAGAGCGAGAGAGATTTACATCAAGGAAATGGTTCACGAGGTTGTAGAGGGTGGAACATCCCAAGTTCGTGGGTCAGGATAGAGGCTTCTTTGGATTCACATAGCTTCAGGGGCTGGCAAACCCAAGACCGGCAGGTCAGAGAGCAGGGCTCTTGCTCACAGGCTGTGAAGATTGATGAATCCCAAGATGGGTAGGCAAGACCGCAGGTAGGCTGGTAGCTCAAGTCCCAAGAACCAGAAGTCAGATGAACAGGAGCCAACTGCAGGATCTAACATGAGCAAAAAGCCCCCGAGCCTGCCAGAATGTCCGCTTGTATTTGATGCAGGCCACATGCCCAAGTAAACTTCCTTTCAAATGATTGACTACTCACAGCAGATCCCATCATGGGGGTGATCACATATCAAATTTCAACAGGGAAGTGATCACAACATTATATGACTGCCAACACACTGAGAATCATGGCCCAGCCAAGCTGACACACAATCTTAACCACCACAATCCGTATCTCTTTGATCTTTGTAGCCATGAATTGAAGCAAATAGCACCATGAAACCTTGGGAGTAACAAGTTTTTTCTTCCTATGTACCTTGCCCCACTTGTAAAGGCATGACAATAAGTATAATCCCACCATTGCCACCAGTTGTAATGGATGTCTGATGAATGTTCTCTTGGACTACATGCTGGTAATCAAACTCACAGCCATAATTCATTCAGTAAGCATTTACCTAGCAGTTGACAGTGAGATAGCTTAGAAAAGCTAGCTAGGGACTAACTACACTCCAAATCTAATCAAAATCTCACTCAGCTATCTTCCAGAGATGCAGTAAACAGAATCAAAGAATTTCATTTATTTGGATTTTGTAAAAATACAAGTTAAGAGTGTGATTGGAGCAAAGATAGAAACAAACCCATACATATATAGTCACCTGACTTATGACAAAGATGGCCCTATGGTGCAGTGGGGGTAACAGATGATTTTATTAATAAATGTTCCTGGGTCAATTGGATATCCATATGTAAAAAAAAAAGGTATTGTGATATTTTCTCATACTGTACTCAAAAAAATAAATCCAGATTGATTGCTGATTTAAATGTGAATGGTAAAACAACAAAGCTTTTAGGATAAAACATAGGAGCATATCCTTTAGACTTTGGAGTATGCAAATATTTTTTTTTTTAAGTACTCAGACTACCAGCTTAGAGACCATCTGTTTTTTTTTTTTATTGTGCTTTAGATGAAGGTTTACAGAACAAATAGTTTCTCATTAAATAGTTAGTACACATATTGTTTTATGACAATGGTTAACAACCCCACGACATGTCAACACTGTCCTTTCTCAACCTTGGGTTCCCTATTTCCAGCTTTCCTGTCCCCTCCTGCATTCTAGTCCTTATCCCTGGACTGTTGTGCCCCATTAGTCTTGTTTTGTTTTATGGGGCTGTCTAATCTTTGGCTGAATGGTGAACCTTGAGAGTGACTTCATTACTGAGCTAAGAGAGTGTCCGGGGGCAATACTCTCGGGGTTTTTCCAGTCTCTGACAGGCCAGTAAATCTGGTCTTTTTGTGAGTTAGAATTTTGTTCTACTTTTTTCTCCAGCTCTGTCTGGGACCCTCTATTGTGATCCTTGTCAGAGCAGTCACCGGCACCATCTAGTTGTACTGGACTCAGTCTGGTGGAGGCTGTGGTAGCTGTGGTCCATTAGTCCTTTGGACTAATCTTTTCCTTGTATCCTGTTTTCTTCATTTCCCTTGCTCCCGAAGGGGTGAGACCAGCGGAGTATCTTAGATGGCTGCTTTTAAGACCCCAGACACTACTCACCAAGGTAGAATGCAGAACATTTTCTTTATGTACTATGTTATGCCAATTGAGCTATATGTTCCCCGAGACCGTGGTCCCCACTGCCCTCCGCACAGCAATTCAGTCCCTCAGAGGCAAAGATTTCTTAAAAAGATAACAGAAAGCACTTATCCAAAAGGAAAAGACTGATAAATTGGACTTTACTAAAATCAAGAACTTATGTTCATCAAACAAACAAATTATCCAACCACAGGCAGAGTGAAAAAGCAAGCCAGGATCTGGGAGAAGATATTTACAATGGCACATGTCAGCCAAGGACTCATTCCCAGAATATATAAAGCCCCCCTATTTTCTTACAAAGTAGGAAAAGACAAACAACTCAGTGAAAACTGCTATGGGCAAAAGATTTTAACAGGCACTTCACAGAAGAGGATATCAGATTAATTTGTTTCAGTTTATTTTCAAATTGGTCTTTGCTTCTTTTGGGATTTAATTTGTTTAAGTACGTAACACGTATACATGGTTCAAAAGTCAAAATTTATACTCAGAAAAGTCTCACTTCCGTTCCCATTTTCTCCACTCTCTTCCTTGTTCCCCCTCATCTCCCACCTCTGTAGGTTACCATCTTTATCAGTTTTTAGTTTATCCTTGCAGTATTTCTTTTTGCAAAAAGAAGCAAATATGCATACGTTTTTATTCTCCTCTTTTTTGAAACAACATAGCATCATACTATATGCTCTGTTGTGTACACTTTTTTTTTCACTTAATATGTCATGTAGATTGCTTCATGTCAATATATAGATACGTTGCTCAATCTTTTTAAAACTGTTCGCATTCCATTGTGTGATTGTATCATAGTTTATTCAGCAGGTATCATATTGATGAGTAGCTGGATTGTTTCCAACATTTTGCTATTACAAATAAGGTCATAATGAAAATCCTTATGTTGTTTTGTAACGGTGATGATTTATTTTCGAGGTATAAATCTCTGGTAATACAAAACAACCTAAGGATTACAATTCTCCTCCAAAGGGTCTGTATCATTTTGTACTCTCACCAACAGTAAATGAAAATGTCAAACTTGGCCTTTTCCAGACTGATAGGTAAGGAATGATAATTCCAGTCTAGTTTGCACTTCTCTTATTATGAGAGAAGTTAACCATTTGTTCATGTGTTTATGGGACATTTTAAAAATTTTTTCTGTAAATAGCCTAGTCACATTTTTTGCCCATTTTTCTATTAAGTTTTTTTTTTTTTTCTCAATTTTTAAGAACTCTTTGTATTGAGGAGACTAACCCTCTATACTATAAGTTGCCAATATTTTTTGCTAGTTGGGTATTTGCTGTCATGCAAAAGCATTAAAATTTTTGATATAATAAAATTTCTCAATCTTTCATTGTTTCTAGATTCTGAGTCATAGTTTGAAAGGCTTTCCCCATTCCTAGGCTATAAAAGAATTTACCTGTGTCATCTTCTAGTACTTAGCCATGTATGGTTTCTTTTTTTAGCATGTAGTTATCTGAACTGGCGTTTATCCTGGTGCATAGCATGAGGTAGGAATCCAATTTTATCTTTTTTCAGACAATTATCCATTTGTCCCAACACCATGTTTTAAAAGTCCATTTTTCCCACCCCCTACAGACGTAGTGATTTGAGATGCCACCTTTAGTATATAGTAAATTTCTGTATGTACTTGAGTCTATTTCAGGATTTTGAAATTCTGTCTTATTGATCTGTTTGTCCAGTCATATGCTAATACTATGCTATTTTAGTTATAGAGGCTTTATACAAGATTTTACTATGTAATAGGGCTATGCCCCCCTATCCACCATTACTCTTGTTTTTCTTGGCTCTTAGCTCTTCTTGCCTGTCTTTTTCTCTATGTGAACTTTAAAGTAAATGTCTTCTTTCTGAAAAATCTTGTTGGTATTTTTATTGTAACCACAATAAATGCATAGATTAACTTTGGTAAAACTGATATCTCTATGATGATGAGTTTCTTTACTCAAGCACACAATAGGCTTTCCAATTGCTCAAGTGGAACTTTGTGTCTTTCAGAGTGCTCTAGAGTTTTCCTCATAGAGGTTTTTCACATTTATTGTTGCATTTTTTTCTCTAGGTATTTGTTATTTTTTTGGTTCTTATTTTACAGGGAATCGTCTCTTTCATCTAACTGGTTTATATTTGCCTAAAGGAAAGCTATTGATCGTTTGGGTGTTAAATTTATATTTTGCTATTTTATTGAATTCTCTTTGTGTCGGTGGTGTATTTTTTTTCATGAATGCATGGTATTGCATTATATAGAAATACCAATCACTTGTTATCAGACATTTAATTCAGTTTTTCCTTCAACTTTTTTTCATATTCGTACAAAGACATGAGCATTCTTATAGTTAAATCCTTGGCTATTTCCTCATAACAAACCTTAGAAAGAAATTTGCTGCTTCAACGGACATGCAGAATTGGAGGCTTTAAAATATATATATTTTGACAAATTGCCCTCCAGAAGGATTGTACCTATGACATTCTTATTAGTGATGGCTGAGAAAGGAAAGAATTAAATTTTAATGGGCTGAGCAAGACATCAGGCTCATTAAAGTCCTAGAGCAATGATTCCCAAATTGTTTAGCCACAGAATTCTCTATTTAAGGAAATTTTTATGTATTAGTTTGAATTACATGAAGTTGCCATATTTGTTGGTCAAAATGATTGAATATCAACAAGTTCATATGGTTCAACCTAACAGAACCCCAACATGCAACATAGAAAAAGGCACAGCTGCTCTGATTGATGGTAGAGTAATAGTGTTGGGAGGACCTCAGAGAACTGTTGGAAAGCAATTGTCCAGGCACAAATCTCTGTGTAGGAAGGCAGGTGCCGTGAACTTTCTGGACGTGGGGGTGGTGAACAGTGTAAGGGCCCTGGTTACCTGTGGGATCAGAGTTCATAGAGAGGAAGAGAGCCTCAACAGCTAGCAGGAAAAGAGATCCTTTATATATTTGCCTTTACCAGTAGGTCTGGCTTTGCCCTTGTGGGATTGCAGTGTTTGAGAAGCAGGACTGAGTCACTGTATATTTCTGAGCTCTGGAAAATGATGTGGATTTAATCCTAGATCAGTTATTTATTGAGCAAGTGTGACTTAGGGCAAGTTTTGAAGCCTCTTAGTAACTAATATGACTTTGTATTCTTATCTGTAAAATGTGAATAAGAATTTCTACCTCATCAGTTTGCTGTTAAGATAAAATACTATAAAGAACTTGACACACTGCATGGCACATAGTAGATTCTCAAGAAATGTCAGCTATTATTATTATTAGTTTATACATTTCCTTTGCTCTCATCTAGGTGAAGAAAGATGTCTGATTTGTGCCCATTTACAGACTTTATCTTAGGGATTTCATCTCCCTGATATTTTTGTGAACCTAAGCAGAAAAATAACATGATGATCTCTCATTTGATAAAAAGAAGTGACTAAAGCAGCCTATTATTTAGTTTCATAAGGACATTAGTCACTGGGACTCACTGGTGGACTCATAGACTCCCAGGTTGGAAAAGGCTCAGAAGCCATCTGTTAGCTCAGATTTCATCTGATCCCTGATTTCACCTCTTCAACACCCCTGATGATAAGAACTCCACAAATCCAAGGATGGCAAAACCCATGATATTCACCATATCACCCTCTCTTCATTGTTTTATGGTAGATATCACTAATCTTTATGACATTTTTTTTTCCTGCTGATCCCAGATGGGGCCTCAGAATCCTTTTCAACAAACTCTCCAAGCAGTGAACTGAATACTAAACAATTTGATCTGTCACACTGAGTTGAAACATATGTAGTTCTGATCTTGCCTCTACCTGAGACGTAGCTGAAGACTGGGAATTCATTACTACTTGCAAGAGCTGACTTCATTTCTGTAAAAACATGCAGTCTCATTTTATCTTTGGATCCCCCACATTGCCTACTACAGTTTGTATAGATAGACTTAAAGAAGATTTGTAGAATAAAAAAATAAATGATGAATAAAAGTTTTACAGAAGTGCTTTGTAACTTGAAAAATTAGGAGATTCATCTATATTGATTGAGAGTCTACTATGTTAAGTACTATTCTAGGAGCTGGGAGATACAGAGTTGAACAACACATATAAGATACCTACCCTCATGGAGCTTACAGCTATTGACAATAAGGATAGTGAGAATTAAAAACTAAATAACAAGAAAGTAGCAAGTACTGAAAGTGCTATGATGGAAATAAAACATGATTTTGTGGCAGGAGTGATAGGGGACGGTGAGTTTCTTTATGTCAGGTGATCAGAAAAGTCCTCAATGAGAACATCACTTTTTAAAAAAGCTTTTAATGAAGCATAACAGATAAAGGGAAAAGTGTGTAAATCATTTACATTCTGAACACATCAATATAACCAGCATCTAGATCAAAAAATAGAAAGTTACGAGCACCTCAGAAGACTGCCTCGTGCTCCCTTCCGGTCATAACCCACGACACTAACCCCATCCTGACTTCTAACATCATAAGTTAGTTTTGCCTGATTTGTAACTATAAAAATGGAACCATACAGTATTTGCTCTTTTTGTATGTGTGTTCTTTTGTTCAATATTATGTTTGTGGGATTCATCCAGTTTGTTGTATGTAGTTGTAGTTCTTTCTTTGTCATTGCTCTACGGTGTTGTATTGTGTGACTGTACCACAATTTATTTATCCATTATACCCTTGATGGGTACTTAGCTAGTTTGTTTTTAGCTATTATAAATAATGCTGTTATGAATATTCTTGTACTTGTCTTTCGGTGAACATTTGAATGTATTTCATATATATATATATATATGTTGTTGTTGTCAGGTGCCGTCAAGTTGGTTCTGACTCATAGTGACCCACAGGTTGGAGTAGAACTGCCCCATAGTGTTTCCAAGGAGCAGCTAGTGGATTTGAACTGCTGAGCTTTTGGTTAGCAGCCAAGCTCTTAACCGCTACTTTGCCAGGACACCATATATATATATATACAATCTTGTTAGTTGCCATCGAGTTGATTCTAACTCATGGTGACCCCATGTGTGCAGAGTAGAACTGTGTTCCCTAGGGTTTTCAAGGCTGTGACCTTTCAGAAGCAGATTGCCGGGCCTGTCTTACGAGACACTTCTGGGAGGGTTCAAGCTCTCAAACTTAGTCCAGCGCTTAACCGTTTGTGTTACCCAGGGACTCCTTATATAAAGCTAAACATGTGCATACTTTGTATCCAAGAAAATTCACATATATGTATTATATATGTATATGTAGAAGTAGAAGTTGTTGGTTACAGAGTATACATATGTTTAGCTTTAGTAGCTTTCCAAAGTGATTCTACCTATATAAAAAGGGTCACATTTAAGCTGTGGCCTGGACAGAAGAGAATACAAGTGGCATTGTGATTTCTATACTAACATCTTCCCACTGCCCTGCTAAAAATGTGATCCTTCTTAAAGTGGTTAGAGTCAAATGGGAGAAGTCCTCCCCCTCCTTTCTGCTGTGGTCTCCCGGTGACGCTTTAGTCAGAGGAGCCTGTGTCATTTTGGTCAGACGCAGGGAGACAGGAGATGACGAGTGATGACTCAGCCCCCTCAGCTCCACTTCCCAGAGTTCCACTCACCACATCAGTAAGCCTGGCATTCAGGGGGAGACATAAACACAAACCATGGTGTTGATATCAAGTCTAACAGAGATGTCAAGAGCCGAAGCCCTAGAAGAGGAGGAAAGAATCAGGATAAATATGCCAGTGGAAAAAAGACCACGTGAGAGACTTGAAAGTTATGTCTAAAGAATTGTTTAAGTAACAGTGACAAATGAAAACAAAAGGCTTTCTACAGCTAAAATAATCAGTGGTACCTGTTTCAGATTCCCAGGCATCTCCAAATTTTTGGGAGGTCTTGTGACTCAGGGCTTTGCCAATTTTGTGGCCTGGGGTGAAAGCCATCCAACTGAAGTTAGATTTCAGAGCTTTCTTCCCAACAGAAATTAAAGGAGGCAAAAACCTGGCTATAAGTAATGCCTGTAAATGGAATGCAACCTGTAGGCCTGCTTCTTTGTCTTGTTACAGGAAGGAAAACATATCTGAGAAAGAGACTTAAAGTCCTGCTAGAAATCAGTCATTGTGGGAAAAAATTTCTACTGGGGAAGAGAAGAGTCCAGTGGTTTTGCCCTTCAATGTCTTAGAGTTTTCTCAGGGTACAGAGAGATTTCAATGTATGTCTTTAGGATGCTGCTCATAAAGCCCCATCTTTTAAAGGAGGAAAAAGATACAGAGCAAAAATGATTGGTGCTCCAAGGTAAAGTTTCCTTTCACATTCAGGGCATGTGGCCACAAGTGACTGACCCCTTTTTGAATTGCAAGCTGTTCTTTACAGTAACCAAATGGATATGCAGCAAACTGCCTTTGACCACAGTGTCCAGTGCTAGAAGGGATTGAGTCTAATGCCAAAAGTTTTTTTTTTTTTTTTTTAACGTATTAGTTGTCTTTTTTCCTTGAGTATGTACAAAAGTGAGATTCTTAAAGTATCTCAGGATCATTATTCTGAACTTCAGTTGAGTGTTCACATCTATAAATTAGAGTTGTAGATGTAAAAAGTATTAAAGATTAGAATGAATGTATCCTGAACAGTTGTGTGTGTGTGTTTTAGCAAAATTTATTGTATGAGATAATTGTCTTTTATTTGTATCTTCTAAGAGTTCTGTGGAAAATTAAAAGTTAAATAAGCTGAGAAAATTCTGATCAGTTGGGTTTTACTTATCTGCAAAATTGATTTCTCTATATGTAGGGATAAAGGAAAGGAACAAGAAAGCAAAGGAGAAAGAACTAATTTAAACACGGGGCCCCATGTGGGCCAGTCTGTATGATGTGTCACATTCAAGTAAACACAAGTTTGACAACCAAGACTAATTGTGAGGCTATTCAAATATTTATCAGGAGACTCTCAAAGAATGTCAGAATTATATCTAGAGAAAAATGTAGATTGAAATTCAAATTCACAAAAAAAGGACCAGACTTACTGGTCTGACAGTGACTGGAGGAACCCCTGAGACTATGGCCCCCAGACACCCTGCTAACCCAGAAATGAAGCCACTCCCAAAGTCCATCTTTCAGCTAAAGATTAGACAGGCCTATAAAACAAACTATAACACGTGTGAGAAACGTACTTCTTAGTTCAATCAAGTATACGGGACCAAATGGGCAACCCCTGCCCGAAAGCAGAGATGAGAAGGCAGGAAGGGACAGGAAAACTGGATGAATGAAAACTGAGAACCGAGGGTGGAAAGGGAAAGGGGGAGAGTGCTAACACATTGTGGGTATTAAAACCAATGTCACAAAACAATTTGTGTACAAAAATTTGAATGGAAAAAACAAACAAATAAATAATAGAGAAAGAAGAAATTTAAATAGCTGTCAAACTGGAGCAACATGTAGGTTTTGTTAGGTAAAACATGTAGAAGACAGTTCATTGCTGTGTTTGGCATATCAGCAGCTACTGTGATTTTCCTGATAAAATAGCTTAATATTTCTTATCAAAGTTATTACAGGACCACTTGCTTATGCCCCTGCTGCTCAATCTGTGTTAGGATTTTTAACAGGAGACCATTCACTCCCCTAACTTGGTGTAAAATCTGCATATAAAAAAAACTGTAGGTCATAGATTGAATTGTGTCCCCCCAGAATATCTGTGAACTTGGCTATGCCATGATTCCCAGTATTGTGTGACCATCCACCATTTTGTCATCTCATGTGATTTTCCTCTGTGTTGTAAATCCTATCACTATGATGTTAATGAGATGGATTAGCAGCAGTTATGTGGATGAGATCTACAAGATTAGACTGTGTCTTAAGCCAATCTCTTCTGAGATATAAAAGAGAGAAGAGAGAAGAGAGACACGGGGACCTCGTACCACCAAGAAAGTAGTGCCAGGAGAAGAGCACGTCCTTTGGACTCTGGTTCCCTGTGCCGAGAAGCTCCTAGTTCAGGGGAAGATTGATGATAAGGGCCTTCCTTCAGAGCCAACAGAGAGAGAAAACCTTCCCTTGGAGCTAACACCCTGAATCTGAACTTCTAGCCTACTAGACTGTGAGAGAATAAGTTTCACTTTGTTAAAGCCATCCACTTGTGGTATTTCTGTTAAAGCAGCAGTAGATGGCTAAGACACGGTATATTTTTTAAAAAGTATATCCAGCAGAAGTCCTTAAAATTATCTTTTCATCTCTCTTTCCATTTCCTACCCTCTAAAAAAAATCCCTCCCCACCAAAAAAAACTTACCTCACCAAGTCTCTTTTTCAATCCACCAAGCACCTAGAGTTCTGTCTTTTCCTCTTTTGTCTCTCCTACATCAAAATAAGTTTTTCTCTGTCTAAGGGGGGGGGGGGAATCCCCAGGCTGTCTCTTATCTTCAAGTTCTCAGATATTTCTATTCATTGTCTTTGTCTTATTCATCTAGTGCTGCTATAACAGAAACACCACAAATGGATGGTTTTAATGAAGAGAAGTTTATTTCCTCACAGTGAAAGTAGACTAAAAGTCCCAATTCAGGGCGTCAGCTCCAAGGGGAGGGCTTTCTCTCTCTCAGCCTTCTATCAGTGTTCCCCTGGACTAGGAGCTTCTCTGCGCAGGGACCCCGGTCCAAAGGACGCGCTCTGCTCCCAGCACTGCTTTCTTGATGGTATGAGGTCCCCAACTCTCTGCTTGCTTCCCTTTCCTTTTGTCTCTTGAGAGAGAAAAGGTGGTACAGGCCACACCCCAGGGAAATTCCCTTTACATTGGATCAGGGATGTGACCTGGGTAAAGGTGGTGTTATAATCCCACCCTAATCCTCTTTAACATAAAATTACAATCACAAAATGGAGGCCAACCACACAATTCTGGGAATCATGGCCCAGCCAAATTGATACACACATTTTTGGGGGGACGTAATTCAAACCATGACAGTCTTGGTTAGCTTAACAGAAGACCTGGAGGTAAGCAGGCAGTAACAAAGTTGTGAAGTGTCATACATTAATACTTTTGGCCCCAGTTGCACAATAATTTTTAATATAATCCATACAGCCGTCTGTTCCACAGTCACTAAATGGCAAAACGTTTTTTGCAATAAGAAGCAAGTTCAACGGACTTGCCAAAAAGCCACGTTTTTGAAGTCCGGAGGAAGGGATGAGGAAGAGAGTTGAAATGTGGCACAAGATGGGCAACGGCTTTGAGCAGATATTAAATTCTGTCTAGATCCACCTCTTTCCCTTCTCTGATGACATCACATATCCTGATACTTTTCCTGGGAAGCCCTATTTTTTTTAAACCTGGGGTCATGAACCAATAAACCATTTCCTTGAAGATATTCCTACTTCCTGATGGTTATTTGATAGAAGAATCCTAAAAGGGAGAGAATAGAACCTCAGGGTCAAATTTGGCCATTTTGCTTATAGCTCATGTCTAATGCCTGCAAGTTCTTTATTAGGATCCCATTTTTCTGCTAACATAAAACAATATCTGATCTCTGCCCATCCAGAGACCAGTATGGGCCAATACCATCATTTAATGCTGGAATCTGAAGATGGGACAGGTAAGGTTCTTGAAGCATCCAAAAACCAGAGCATGTGGAGAGAGAGTCTAAGAGCATCTAAGATAAAACATGTAAATAGTATGATTTTATAAGATACAAATATGACTGAAAGAAATAGAAAAATACTAAATGCACTGTAAATTTAGACATACTGAAGAAATTGCCAGATAAGAGGGTTTTCAGAGTGTGGTAGAAGAAATCAAGAAATGTTCCCTCAAAAAATAGTGTATCTAGAAAATTTTCATGTCACCTGTAGTTGTCTAGGTACTAGAGCTACTTTGCAGGCAGCTTCTAGATGCTAGAGCTTTTTCTTGCCTTTCCCGGCTTCTAAAGGCTGCCTGCATTCCTTGTTCATTCATTCATTTTTATTGCTTGTTCATTCATCCATTCCTTCATTTACTCAAAATACATTTAAACAGAATCTACTGTGTATCAGAGCCCTGGAGGCACAGTGGTTGAGCACTTTTTTGCTAACCAAAACGTCAGCGGCTTGAACCCACCAGGAGCTCTGCAGGGGAAAAATGTGGCAGTCTGCTTCCATAAAGATCTACAGCCTTGGAAGCCCTTTGGGGTAGTTCTACCATCCTATAGGGTCGCTATGAGTCAGAATTGACTCAACAGCAGTGCGTATGGTTTTTGATTTTTATGTAACAAGCACAGTTTTAGATACCAGGAATTTGGCCATGGAATAAGAATGACATGGTTCTTACTCTCTTGGAGCTGACAATATAATAAGGCAGGCAGACATTGAATAGGTTATTACTTGTTGAGACATTGAATGAGTGCATTGAAGGTTATGATGGAGGAGTGCATGGTGCTATTAGAGCTAGTGAGTCAGAGAAGGCTTTGTGGAGGACAATGACAAAAGAGAGGACAGTCACCTTCCTTTCCTCAGCGTACTACACCAGGTCAATATCAGCCGAGCAATTCAGGTGCCACTGCTGTCACCTCTGGTAATGGTCTTTCTCTTTTACCTGAAGAGAATACATTAACATCAGATTAAGCAAGGAGCTCATAAAATGCATGATAACACACAGACCAATCAAAACATACCAAGCATTCTTTTCTAGAGGATTGGGAAAGAGATTCATTTTGAAATAATTATCTGGCAATAGGTTCAACCTGGAAAAAATAAACATGAAGCCATAATTCTTTTCAACAGGACAGGAGACTTATTCATCCTACTTTCTGAAATAGTATATCTATTTCATAGCATTGGAAGCTCAATACTATGTTTTATGTTCTGAGGGTAAAAACATGATGTCTGTTTTATTTCACAACACGAATTGAAAGAATTTGTGGGACAGGAAGTTGTTTTGGTTCAATAGGTTGTTCAAGGTTCCTGAGGAGTTTTATCCAGTAACTGCTTTCAGCTTTAAGAAATTAATGTTTCCATTTGTTTTTCAGATCCAAAGACTCCGTAAGCAGATTTTTCTGTTTTTTGATGCCTTATCCTACTGCTAGTGCGGTTTAAGGCAATCAATTATATAACTGAGAGTAATAAATAACCCTGGTTAAGAGTTTTTACACAAGTAGAACTTGCATTGGTTTGAGCTGGGTTGGTGATTGTTCAACGGTTGTAGGAATAAGTTGGAATCAAGCCTCAAAAATGTACCAGATTTGCAGCTCATGCGCTGGTTGAGAACATTGTCCTTTAAGTTAATGCTGGTAAGATGCCAGGTGGGCTTATGCTAAGATAATGAGAGTACCTGATGGGAACAATAAAGTGACTGATTGCCTTGGACTACTGAACAAGTCTCTACCTGTACCTTAGGAATCCTCCTGCCAAACTCCAAAGGGAAAACCCATTCTCTCTTGTCTTTCTCGGGGACCCAAGTCCAGGGTTTGTGCTTAGGAACAGTGAAATAAGTCAAGTTTGTCATACTGGCTTCTCTCAGGACCCCTTTCCTCTTTACTTCTAGCTCCCAGTACTTTCTTTTCTACTTGCCTCTAATGGCCTAGAGTTCATCACTATGGATCCCTATGTTGGTCTGCCCCCCTCGGCCCAGTATTACTACCTCTTCTGACACTTCCCCCCAAATTTTTTGCTTTTTCATTGTATTAGTTTCCTGTTAATGTTGTAACAAATTGCCACCAGACTTAGGGCTTAAAACAACAAACAGTTGTTACCATCCAGTTTTGGAGGTTTGAAATCTGAAATAGGTCTCACTGGGCTAACATCAAGGTATTGGCAAAGCTGTGTTCCTTTCTGGAGACTCCAGGAGAATCCATTTTATTGCGTTTTCCAGCTTCTAAAGGCTGCCTGCATTCCTTAGTTCATGGCCCCTTCCATCTTCAGAGCCAGCAATGGCCGGTCCAGTCTTTCTCACATTGCATTACCTTGACTCTGCTTCCACTGTCACATCTTCTCTGTCTAACGCTTTGGCCTGCTTTGTACTAGAAGAAAACTTGTGATTACATTAGGCCCACCTGGATAATTCAAGATGCTCTCCACATCTCAAAGTCAGCTGATTAGCAACCTTAATTCCCTCTGCTACCTAAATTCCTCCCGGCTACTCAAAATAGCATGTTCACAGGTTCCAGGGATTAGAGTGTAAACATCTTTGTGGGGTTGGGGGGGACGGGGGAGGCATTATTCTGCCTATGACACCTACCTTCAACTCTACCATCAAAACTTATTTTTATGTTCCCCAACAACTCCGTACTAAATTAAAAAGCAATCTTATAATTGAACCAACAGAGGCGTTTAAGGCAAGTACATAGATCAGTTTTCTCCTTATTCTCCTAGATCTATTGACATTTTATGAATCAACCAGGGTACTTTTTTTGCTAAACCCAAACGAGCCTTTAGAATCCTATTTAAGGTGATATTTATGACAACTACTTCCAATTAATCAGATTTGGCATTAAAATGAAACTCATTTTATATCACTGCTTTAGTGGGTTTTCTCCTTCATTTACCTGGGAACTTCTGGAGATGCAATCACTTAACCCAAAGAAATGCTTTAGGTGGTAAACTTTACAGCACAAGTAACCAGCCTGTGGAGACAAGTGTGCTTGGAAGGTTTTCCTGTAATCTTTCAGGATACAATGAATGGGTGGCTTCCTGCTCTCCCTCTTCCTAAATCCACCACTGCACAGGGAACAGGAATGGATGCTCTAGCACAGAGCTTCTCGGCCAGGACAATATTGACGTTTGGGGCCAGATAATTCTTTGTTGCATGGGGCTATATTGCACATTGCAGAATGTTTAGCAGCATCCCTGGCCTCTATCCATTAGATGCCAGTAGCAATTTCCAAGTTGTAACATCCAAAAACATCTTCAGACTTTGCCAAATGTACCATGGGAGCAAAATCACTCCTGGTTGAGAACAACTGCTCTACTAGAATGAAATAGAAACCACCTATTTCTTGGGACTTGGGCCTATTGTAAGACAGAATATACTTTAAAAAAAAAAAAAAAAAAACTTTTTTTTTTTTTTTTAGTTCTTTTTGGCTTGTCATTATTGGCATTCCTTTGCCAATAGAAGACCCCCACTGACAATAGCATTTGCCCAAGTCTTCATTTCAGATATGCCGTTTCCCAGAGTAGACCACAGCCATTTGGCAACAAGGGCTTGATTAGCATGAGGAAAAATATTGATTATACCTATCTTTTGAGGCTCAGCTTAAGCCCACCCCCTCCAGGAACCTTTCTGTGAATATTCTACTAGGAGTGCTTTCTTCCTTTTGAACGTCTATTGGCTAAACTTCCAATAACCCTTGTCATGTACATTTGGTATTATTAGTCATTTTATTTATGGGTACATGGCAGATACCCAGCTAGAATGTCCAGATAGTAAGTGCCTTGAAAACAGGTTCTATGTGTTATTATGTCAATACCTTGTGCATACTTAATTACTTAAATTTTTAAAAATTTCTTTCAAAATTATACATGCACACAGCTTAAAGAATCAAATAATTCCTTGAAGTTTGTTTATGAAAAATAATGGACCCAATCCTTTCTCCTACCCTATACCTGATTTTCTGAAACCTAGAGGCAACCACTTTTACATTTTTTAGAATATAATTTTGGCATTACATCCATGTTGTTGTATAATATGCTTGCATCAAAATCAAGCCACTTCTTGATTTTTCAGTTTTAGGCATTATCTATATAGGAAAGGTGGGGATTTAGCTCTCTTTATTTCCTCTAACTCCATTCTACACATACAAACTTGCAATCTTCAGAAAATGAAAATTATATTATTAATGTGTACTAATCTTCCCAACACAGTTATAGCATTATTTTGAGTTGGTATAATATTCATTATTTATATCATTATTACTATGTAAATACTATTTATAGCTAAGCTGTGTAGAACACTATGATTACTTTGATTTTTTTTGCACAAGTTTTTGAAGTTAATATTGATCTATAGTTTCTTATCTGCAATTCCAAAATTCAAAAAACTCTGAAAACCAAAATAGTAAATATAAAATTTTAAATATTGTAAGTTGGTGATAAACTCCTTCTTATGGATTGAATTGTGTTCCCCAAAAGTGTGTGTCAACTTGGCTAGACCATGATTCCCAGGATTGTGTGGTTGTCCAGCATTTTGTCATCTGATGTGATTATCCTATGTGTTGTAAATCCTAACCTCTATGATGTTAATAAGGCAGGATTAGAGGCAGTTATGTTAATGAGGGAGGACTCAATCTACTGGATTAGTTTGTATCTTGAGTCAATCTCTTTTGAGATATAAAAGAGAGAATTGAGCAGTGAGGAGAGGGACCTCATTACCACCAAGCAAGAAGAGCCCAGAGCAGAGCACATCCTTTGGACCCAAGGTCCCTGCACTGAGAAGCTCCTAGACAAGGGGAAGATTGATGACAAGGACCTTCCCCCAGAGCCAACAGGGAGAGAAAGCCTTTCCCTAGTGCTGGTGCGCTGAATTTGGTCTTCTACCTCCTAAACTGTGAGAGAGTAAACTTCTGTTTGTTAAAGCCATCCACTTGTGGTATTTCTGTTATAGCAGCACTAGATAACTAAGATGCTAGTTTGACAGCAAAATGCATTCATCTGTGGCTACTTATAGTTTTTATTTATACTACCTGGTATGATCATTCAAGAAGCCCTGCTGGTGCAGTGGTTACATGCTCAGCTGCTAACCAGAAGTTCAGAGGTTCAAACCCAGTCTGCTTTGGTAAAGATGTACAGCCAATGGGGTTGGCAACCAATGTCACAAAACAATATGTGTATTAACTGTTTAATGAGAAACTAATTTGCTCTTTAAAGCACACACACACACACACACACACACACACACACAAAAGATTTATAGCCATGGAAAACCTATGGGGCAGTTCTACTCTGTCCTATAGGTTTGCTATGACTTGGAATTGACTTGACAGCAATGGGTCTGTTTTTTTTGGTTTTTGGTGTGATTATTCAGCTGCTTTGCTGTAGAATTTTTGATTGTATAGAGTAGCTTAAAACCTACTAGGGGTTTCTATAACACATATCATATTATCATATATTTCTAAAATCTGAAAAAAAATTGAAATACATCAGTCCCCAATATTTTTCTTATATTTTCTTCTACAAGTTTTATAGTTTTAGGTTTTATACTTAGGCCTGTGATTCATTTTGAGTTAATTTTTATTTGTGATGAAAGGTATGGATTGAAGTTCATTTTTTAAATTGAATATAGATATCCAGTTATTCCAATGCCATTTGTTGTCAAGACCACCCTTTCTCAACTGTCCATGTATATGTGCCATTACGTTTGGACTCTATTCTATTCACTTGATCTATTTGCCATCTTTACAATAATACTACAATCTTTTGATTACTGTAACTTCATAATTCTTGAAATCAGGTAACCTTTTTCATATTTGTTTTGGCTGTTCTAGGTACTTTGCATTTCCATATGAATTTTAAAATCAGTTTGTCAGTTTTTAGAAAAAAGTCTGATGGAATTTTTTTTGGGATTGAGTTGAATTGAGATCAATTTGGAGAGAACTGACATCTTAACAATATTAGGTCTTCTGACCCATGAACAAGGTATAACTTTACATTTATTTTGTTTTTCTTTAGTTTTTGTCAGTAATATGTCATATTTTTCAGTGTTCAGTTTTTTTGTATACTTTATCAGCATTATTCCTATTTCCTATTTTTGATGCTATTATAAGTGACGTTGATTTTAATTTTAATTTTCAATTGTTAGTTGCTAGTATATGGAGGAAATGATACATAAATCCACTCCATCACATCAAGAGCACATAATGTCCAGATATCCCACTCTTAGTTAAGGTAAGACTTATCAGTGAGTTCAGACAGTGTTAACATGCATCCATTCAGAAATTCTCCATAAATCTTTCACTTAATAATTCTAGACCATTAGATGAATTATGCCATTAAACCAAAAGAAAAAAAAACAAAAACAAACCAAACTTGTTGCTGTCAAGTTGATTCCAACTCACAGCGACCCTATAGGACAGAGTGGAACTGCCCCATAGGGTTTCCAAGGAGCACCTGATGGATTGGAACTGCCAACCATTTGGTTAGCAGCCGTAGCTCTTAACCACTATGGCACCAGGGTTTCCAACTATTTCATTAGGGTTGCAAAATGGTTACTTTCTAGTTCTATTATTCTTCTTGAATTTATTAGCTGTGATTCACCTATAAAGATGAAATTTTGTTGGAGAACTCTTGTTAGCTGGAAATACAGTATATGGTGATAGCAGTATAAACATGTGATTCTTTTATTTATTACTTTTAGAATAAAAATTTCATGCCCTAGTAACTTCTAAAAGTGATCAATGAGTTTTTATTTTTGGGCTGTCATTACAAACACCTAGATTTATGTATATATTTGATGTATTTCAATTCATTGGAGCCATTACTTTTTAGATGCTCAAATTATTCTATCTTTGTCCACTGTGAGCTCCTTCCAACTGGCTCCTGTGTTCTTTTTAGTATGATCTCAGTAGCTATTGATAACAAGATGTCTCAGACTCATACTGTACATTTCCTGCTCCAGATTTGGGATTGCTATTTTGATAAGGTTCCCTATTCCTTTTTTCGAGAAATAATGTTTAGAGACCACAATCAAGATGCTAGGGGCACTTAATACTTCTGGATTGTTATTGTTTCTTTCAATGATGTACTTTTATAAACAAAAGTATTTAATTTTGTCAAATTTATTGTTTTTCTTGTATGGTTAGTCCTTCTTGTGTCTTGTTTGAGAATATTCCTTATCCTGATGTTATAAAAATATTATCCTGTACTATCTTCTGAAAGGGTTTATTGTTCTGGCTTTCCTATTTAGTGCCATGAACTAACTAGAATTGATTTTGTTACTTGGTAAATATTCCAGTTTCATTTTTTACCAAAATAATAATTGATTTTCTTAACATTAGCTACTGAAAATTTCACCTAACTGCTCTATAGTACTACCTTTGTCATAAATCAAGTATCTATATCCTGATATTTTTAGGTCAGTTTCTGGGCTACATGTAGTTTATTCTATTGGTCTATTTGCCTATTCTTGCACCAATATCACATTGTCTTAAGTACCATGTTTTCATTGTTGTTGTTAGCTGCTGTCGAGTCAGCCCCTGACTCATGGCAACCCCATGCACAATGAAATGAAACACTGCCCAGCCCTATGCCATCCTCATGATCTGCTGCAGATCAGACTGTTGTAATCCATAGGGTTTTCACTGGTTTATTTACTGAAGTGTATTGCCGGGCCTTTCTTCCTAAATCTGTCTTAATCTGGAAGCTTTGCTGAAATCTGTTCCACATCATAACAACACATAAGCCTCCACTGTCAGATGGGTGGTAGTTGCGCATAAGGTGCATTGGCCAGGAATCAAAAAGCGTCTCCCACATGGAAGGTGAGAATTCTACCTCTGAGCCTCCATTGCCCTCCTTTTTACCACAGCTTTTAGTAAGTCTTAATATCCAATAAAGCCAATCCTCTTACTTATATTGGTTTTCTAGGGCTGCTGTCACAAAGTACCACAATTGAGGGGTTTATAAGAACGGAAATTTTTTTGTTTTACAGTTCTAGGGGTTAGGAGTTTGAATTCAGAGTGTTGGCTATGTTGATAAATTCTGTCTTAGTTATCTAGTGCTGCTATAACAGTAATACCACAAGTGGATGGCTTTAACAAACAAATTTATTCTATCACAGTCTAGGGGTCTAGAAGTCCGAATTCAGCGTGCCGGCTCCAGAGGAAGGCTTTCTCTCTCTATGGGCTCTAGAGGAAGGTCCTTGTCATCAATCTTCCCCTCGTCTAGGAGCTTCTCAGTGTAGGCACCCTGGGTCCAAAGGATGCGCTCCACTCCTGGCTCTTCTTGGTTGGTGGTAATGAGGCCCTCTCCTCACTGCCTGATTCTTTTATATCTCGAAAGGGAGTGACTCAACATACAAGCTAATCTGGTAGATTGAGTTCTGCATTATTAACATAACTGCCTCTAATCCTGCCTTATTAACTTCATAGAGGTTAGAATTTACAACACATAGGATAATCACATCAGATGACAAAATGGTGGACAACCACACAATCCTGGGAATCATGGTCTAGCCAAGTTGACACACATTTTTGGGGGACACAATTCAATCCATAACGCCTTCTGAGGGGTCTGAGGGAGAATCTGTTTCATGCCTGTCTCCTAGCTTCTGGTGATGGCCAGCAATCTTTGGCATTCCTTGACTTGCAGATGCATCTTCACATGGCCATCATCTGTGTTTCTGTATCTTTTCTCCTCTTTTACAAGGACACCACAATGATTGGTCTAAGACCCACCCTACTCTGTTATGACCGTGCTAAGTTAATTGATAACATCTTCAAAAACCCTATTTACAAACAAGGTCATGTTCACAGGTTCCAGGGGTTATATCTTTAACATATCTTTTTGGGAGACAAAATTCAATCCATTAACACTACCTAAATTGTGTCTTGACTGTTTTTGGCTCTTTGCATTTTATATATTTTAGAATTGGCTTGTCAATATCTTCCCAAAAAACTCTTGAGATATTCATTGTATTGCATTGAAACTGTAGGTTAATTTGTAGAGAATTGCTATCTTTATAGTATTAAGCCTTTCAATCTATGTATATATCTCTTTATTTGTTTAGGTCTTTTAAAATTTTCTTTATTAAAATTTTTCAATCTTTGTCAGAATTTTTTTACATCTTAAGTTAGAGTTATTCCTAGTTACTTAAGATCGTTAATGTTATGATAAATGGCATATTCTTTTTAATTTTCTAAATGTTTGTTACTCATATACATAAATAACAGTTTTTGTATATTGATTTTATATCTAGCAACCTTGCTTAAAATAATTTTGTCTAATAATTTATCCGTAGATTTTTAAAAATTTTCTGTGAGTATAATCATATCACCTTCAAATAATGTCATTTATATTTTGTTTTAAATCTTTACATATCACATTTCTTTGTCTTGTTTTATAGTTCTGGCTAGGACCCTCAGAAGTTGACTAGAAGTTGGTATGGTGGCATCCTTCTTTTGTTCCTTATGTCAAAGGGAAAACTTTCAATGTCTCCTCATTAAGATGATGTTTTATTTATTTATACTTATTTGTAGGTTTTATTTATTTATATTTATTAACTATTTTTCAGGTAAGGAAGATCCCTTCTATGCTTAGTTTGCTAACCTTTTTTTCTTTAAATCATGAAAGAATGTTGAATTTTATCAAATGCTTTTTCTGCATCTGTTGAATTGATCATATGATTTAACTTCTTTAACCTTTTAATATGGTAAATTACGTTGTTGTTGTTGTTGTTGTTGTTTTAAGTGTTAAACCAACCTTGAATTGCTTGCATAAGCCCATCTTGGTTGAATTACATTACCCTTTTACTATATTGCCAGACTCAGTTTGCCAATTTAGTCGGGTTTCAAGGGTTAGTGAAAGTAGATGCATGTGTTCAGTTTGCCATTTTTACCTCCAAGTTAGTACTCCTTAATTTTTGCCAGTCTACCCTGCCACTGTTCTCTCCCCTGAATCCTGGAACAGCTAATTACATCATCTTCTGGGTGCAAATGTAATATAAACGCTCCCAGCATTGCAGCTGCACTACATAGAAAGTATTTTATTTACGCTAATTTTCCTTTATTAGATTGTGAACTCTTTGAGAGCATAATCTTGTGTCTTTGTCTTTGTACTGTCAAATGCCTGGCATAGTACATGATTAGTAAATTTGTGATGAAAGAAAAGCTGGAATGGGATTTCCATTTTCCCCTGATATATGTTAAAAATCCCTTTCTGCTACATTGCCATTTGGCAGCTGCAAAGAATGACAGCTGCCAA
Source organism: Dugong dugon (assembly GCA_030035585.1). Taxonomy (NCBI): domain Eukaryota; kingdom Metazoa; phylum Chordata; class Mammalia; order Sirenia; family Dugongidae; genus Dugong; species Dugong dugon. The sequence goes on along the minus strand of CM057475.1, from coordinate 32,381,287 downwards.
ATGGTGCACAGGAATGTGGCTAAAGGCACCATGGGGTGTAATAAATTACATTGGCATGGAACCTTCCTTAAAATAACCTTTCAAATAATTTTCTTTGATCCTAACAACTGTGAAATAGGTAAATCAGTAGCTTTAGCCCTGCTTTACACATAAGTAAATAATTCCCAGAGAGACTAAATATTTACCTAAGATCATATGGCAAGTTTTGGGCCAAATTTGGGCTAGAATCCATGTCCCCAGACATTTAAGTCCAGGCTCTTTTCAAAAGCTCAGTGTTCCACAGACTATGAGTCTCAGGGGCTGCTGCTGAGTGGAGATGGGAGGTAACGTAGAGGGTGAATACTCAAGAATTTGGGTCCTCCAATTGTGTCGCTGGTTTGTTTTAGTCTGCGTTTCGTATTAGTGTTCCACATAATATTTCATTTGGAAAATAGCCTTTTTGCTGACCATGACATGAATCTATTAGTCTTCATTCATGTCCTTGCTTTCTGGCACAATGTGATGCTTTAGCTTTACTTTGTATTTTCTCTATCCTAGACCTGGTTTCAGCCATTTCTACAAAGAGCTCTGGTTCTTTTTAGTGGGGAATGAGATTTAGAATTCTGTATCTAGGCTCTAGGTGTGCTCATTGCTGCTGGTGCATAATTGCTTCTAGCTCTTCTCAGTGGATAGAGCTAGGAAATTTCTTTTTAAGAAAATCCTGAGTTCTCACTGATACTTACAATTCAAATCCAATACCACGGTGTTATTTCTCATGTTCTCCCATTCCAGATTTGTAGCTCTCTTCGTCCATAGTGAAAATCCTGGTTTTGAGACAACATTGCAAACAATATTTACTCATTTACTCTGTCCTACAATGCATATAAGACAGTGTTAGGGCTTCACTACCAGTTCTTCTATTGAAAACAACACTAAATAGAGTTCAAAATTTCTTTGTAAGTTTTTAAATCGTTAGAATATATGTATCATATTAAGGGTGTGTAGTCAAAGAATTGTGTTCAAAAGTTACTTGAATTAATTTTTTCCCCTGTGTGGTTAAATATTCTATCAATTTGATTTATTGGTAAAGACTTCTTTTTGTTTATATTCAGTTTTAGAGTTTTTAAAGTCTGTTTTGATTTGACCTTTCTTAAACATTCACAACGTTTGCATGGTTTACAAGTCACACACACACACCCCTCAGAAAAGTCCTGATCCTCATTTCTACTCCATATAGATAGCCATTTTCCACTGTTGCTGGTTATCTTTTCCCTCCTTCCTTTTCAACAATAAATGCATATACACTCTTATTTTGCCTTCTTCTTTTTTTTTTTTTTTTTTTTTTTTTACAAAAAAAGCAGCATAGTCTATTGCCTCTTGCTTAAAAATTTTAAAAAAATATAGTCAAATTTATCCATGTATGCTCTTATATCTAGCACTTGTTGGTTCTTAGAATCCCTTACCTGGTTACAAAAGTTTTCTACTGTATTATTTTATAAAATTTTAAAAGTTTTTGACTTCCACATTTAAGTCTTTAACCTACGTAAAGTTGATTTTGTATATGGTGGGGGGGGGGGGGGGATCCATGTTTTTTTCATATGATAGACATGTATCCCAGAACCTTTGTTCAATAGTCTATTCTTTACCCACTAATCTTCAGTGTCAGTTCAGTTACATATAACATCTTCATACTTCCGTAAGTCTGCTTCTGGGCTTTCTATTCTGTTCTATTTGTTATTCCATCTATTCCTGAGACAATACTCTTATTTTTTTTTTAAATTTCTGATATTACATTTTTTAGTTCTAGACTTTCCATTAAAAAATTGCTTCTGTTTCTTAGCTGGAAGATTTCCTACTTTTTTGTTCATAATGAATATAATTTTCTTCAATGTTGTTGAGGATAATTATAATAAAATCCTTGTCTGCTAATTATAACACCTGGCTCATCTCAAGCTCAATCTGCACTGATTGCCTTTTCTCCTGAGTATGAATCTCATTTTACTTTTTTTTCACATGTATAGTAATTTTGGATTGTATCCTAGATGTTGTGAATGATACTTTGTAGAGTCTCTAAATTATGTTATATTCCTCCAAACAGTGTTGATTTTTGTGGTTTTTGCAGGCAATTAATTAACTTCGATGGATTCAAACTCCTCACTCTATCTTGCAGATGAAATCTCTGTTCAACTCATTTAGCCATAGTAGGGCTGCTTAGAGTCTGTTCCACATGTGCATAGTTCAGGGGTTTGCCAGAAATTTGGGCAGAATTTGGGAATCTCCCTTCAGGCTCTCTCCTTTTCTGATTTTTCCCGCTCATTTTCCAACTGCTGCATGGCCCAAAATTCTGTCCTTTGTTTCTTCAAGCCACTAAAATTGCAGATTTCTATTCGAGTTTTAGCCAACTAATGCCTGCCTTCAGACAAAAATCCATTAAAAAATGGAAAACTCACTCAGCATTTCCTTCACCTAAGTGTAGACTCCCTCAGTTTCTGTCTGCTTTTCGATAAAAAAACGAAAATGATGAGTGAAAGTTTTTGTACTGGAAAGCCTGTGTTAATGTCTTTTCTGGTTTGGAATATAACTGACAATGCACTTCTTTAACAACTAGCTTTTGTTTGCCATGCAGATATAATGAAAAAAGACACTAACTTGGGAGGCAGAAAAGCTGGGCTGTAGGCAGTTCGAACCCACCAGGCGCTCCTTGGAAACCCCATGGGCAGTTCTACTCTGACCTATAGGGTCACTATGAGTCAGAATCGACTTGATGGCAATGGGTGGTTTTAGTCTTAGTTTGCTAACTAGCTGTATGAGCTTGGTAAATCATTGCAATATTCTGGGCCCTGGTTTCCTCAACTATTGAATGAGACAATGGAAAGAGTGGAAAGGGTCTGGAAATGAGGAAACAGAAGGTCCACATTCATACCCTGGCTCTGTTAACTCTTCCCTGTGTGACCTTTGTTGGCAAAGAACATAATCTCTGAGTATGACTCCATCTCTGCCAGGCAAGACTCGTGCCCAACATGGCAACTCTGCATCAGAGTAGAATTTACATGAAAGTGCTTTGTAAATTGATACACTAGCATAGACACTGGTATCAGACAGACTTAGCTTCCAATCCTGACTCCACCACTTTCCATCTATGTGTTTATGGGCAAGTTACTTAAGATCTCTAAGCTTAATTTTCTTAACTTACAAAACAGAAATAACAATAACTATATCATGAGGCTGCTGTGATGGGTAAATTAAGTGAAATAATGTAAGGAAAGTGCTAAAACAGGGTCTGGTACAAAGTACCCAAAATAGTAATTATTACTGCTAGTAAAAGACAAATGATATTTACATAAAAATGATCTTCATGTCAAACTTCTATGATTCTGATTGGCCGAAACCAAACCAAACATGTTTTTAAACTTTGATCTGAATCAAAGTTGTTTTTTTCCCTTTACAAAAAGTTTAAAAAGAGCATCAGTGAAATAAGTCAGGCACAAAAGAACCGATACTATGCGACCCCACTTACAGGAAATATGTATAATAGGCAAATCCATTAAAACAAAAGGCTAAAAACAAGAGGCTGTGGGGGAGAAGGGAATGGAAAGTTAGAAAAACAACAACAACAACAAAAATTTCTGTTTTCATGGAATTCACTTTCTAGTGTTAAGGACAGACAATAAATAAATTATTTAATTAAATATGCCAGATGCTATGGAGAATAATAAAGCAGGAAAGAAGCAGTACCTAGAGAAGGGAGGGTTTGCAGTTTTCTATATGGTAGCCTGAGAAGATCTCACTGAGAAGGTGATATTGGGACCTAGCAGAAATGAGGGAGGGACCTAAATGGATAGAGACCTAAATGGAAATGAGAAAAGACATTGCAGACAGAGATAACAAGTTGAAAAGTAATAGGGCAGCTTTAAAAAAAAAAAAGAGTAACTCTCAAAAAAATGCCTCTTCAATAGATTCTTTTTTTTTTGTTTATTGTTGTAGTTTAAGTCAAAGTTTACATTTCAAGTCAGCCTCTAATACAAAAACTTATACATACACTGTTACGTGACCCCAATTGCTCTCCCTATACTGTGACAGCACACTCCTGCTTTCCACCCGATTTCCTGTGTCCATTCAGCCAGCTCCCAAACCTCTCTGCCTTCTCATCTCACCTCCAGACAGAAGCCGCCCACCTAGTCTCATGTATCTACTTCTTCAATAGATTCTTAAAGTTTCAAAAATGTATCTCAATCATACTCCCAATACATGATAAATTAGTGTGGAAATAAGTAAGCTTGGGGAGTAACTGAACCAGAACCTGCTGAATCTCCATGTTTTGCATCATATGGCTTCCATGTACTCTAGCATACAAAACATGTATTTCTAGATTTGTTGTTGCACCCAAGACCCCCATTTTCCTTTTTGACGAAAATCAACAAATAACAGGCTTCCGAAATAAAAAAATCCCTGAACAATGTATTTAAGATTTCAAGCTATTAAAAAAAAAAAAAAAAGCATCCAACAACAGAACAAAACAAACACAGTAATCCAGTTTAAGTTGAGTGTGAACCTAGTTGTTTTTTGAAGCCCATAAGAGAGCCCAACACATCCAAACATCCTGACCCAAACTCAGCCAGCCCTGCAAAACTCTGCTGGACTGAGGTAAAAAAAGAAAAAAGAAATTTACTTCGGCCAGAAAAGATCATATTCTCTTTTTCAGAAAGGAGCCTATGGAAACACTTTGGTCTGTAGTGAACCAGGAAGCAAAACCAAATATCCCAGACACATACTGTTGCAGACTGTGTTCTCATGGCAACATTCCAGGCTTCTGTAAAACCCAGATCACAGGAGTAACTCTTTGTCTAAATGGCTCTCTACACCTTGCCAATATCCCAGGGTACACATGAAATCAAACGACATCCAGATGGTAAGAAATGGGTTGAAACTCACATCACAAGACAACTGAATTAATCTTTCATTAATGCACTGATTTACTCACCCTAAACACAGCTATTACAGGCTAATCTGCACTAAGCACTATGCTAGATGCTGGGGCTACAGACATAAAGTAGGCAAAGACCCTTCTCTCAGTAATGATATGAGATACGAAGATTCTCATACACATCACTTGAAGGACTCTAATATCAGCAAGATAAAAATTGCTCATTCATGTGAGATGATAAAAATAATACAAAATTATGATACATTAAAAACGTTCGAAACTGAGTATGATACGGCTATGAAGAATACAAGTTTGTTTCTAAATAAGGCCTTGGAAGGAATATAAAATATTTGTAGTTACATAAGGATAGTGGAATTTTGGATAACTTTTTTCCATTTTCTAGATTTTTTGTGGTGGTATTACGTGTGTAAGCAAAGTAAGATGTTGTCATATGCTGTCATTTGGATGATTGAAGGGAATATTTCTTATCTTTATAAATATTTCCTTCAATACCATATCATTCGAGATACCTAGTCAATTTGTTAATCATCAAGTATATCCTGAATGACTAGTATGAATGTGCCTAGCACTGGGGGTCATCCCCGGAGTGGGGTCCCCATCGTCAGTATATGGAGAGACTTGGGATCAACGGTTCTCCCTCCCCCAGAATGGACCTCAAAAGAGCCAAAGTAAATAGAATTTTCTGCCTCAACAGCTGTATTTATTCTGGGCTTTTTCTCCACCTACAACACCCATTTGCTGTCCTTAGAGCTTCTGAACCTGTTTATTTTCAACCTCCCAGAGGCAGGCAGCTGTTGTATTCCTGTTTCATGGCAGAATAAAGTCAACAAGTTCTTCTAGAGGGAAGCAAGCCATTTCAAGATCTTAAAGGATATAATCCAAAGGAGAGCTTACCAGTTGGGTCCATTTCCTGAGCAAGACACCATCCTGCTCTCAAGTATCTTATTCAAGTAGCTTAATAAGATGTAATTGGAGATAGAACTTGAGCACTGAAAATTGAACAATAATATAAAAAGAGCTAAAGAGCAATATAAGCTCAGGGTTTAAGCGATACCCCAAGACAGTAAATGATCAATTATCATATGAATGTGATTGAACAGTCTCCCAGTCAGTGGGCTGGACTAAGCTCACAGAAATAGTTTCTTTGACCCCCAAGTCTGTGAGTTTATTTGCTTTTTTTTTTTTTTTAATGAGCCATTATATGAGCCAGTATTTAAAACACCACTAATAATCTTTGGTTTCTATATTATTTGCTTATTTCATGTAAGTGAGATCATACATTTGTCCTTTTGTGACTGACTTCGCTCAGCATGATGTCTTCAAGGTTCGTTCATGTTGTGGCATGCATCAGGACTTTATTTCTCTTTATGGCTGAGTCACAGTCCATTGTGTGTGTATACCACATTTTGTTTATCCGTTCATGTATTGATGGACATTTCTGTTGTTTCCACATTTTGTCTATTGTGAAAAGTGCTGCAATGAAAATTGGTGTACAAGTTTCTGTTTGTGTTCTTGCCTTCACTTCTTCTGAGTATATACCAGTTGCGCTTGCTGGATCATATGGTAGTTCTACGTTCAACTTTTTGAGGAACCACCAAACTGTTTTTCACAGTGGCTGTATCATTTTACATACCTGCTAGCAATGGATGAGGGTTCCAGTTTCTCTACAACCTTGCCAACACCTGTTTGTTTTTTTTTTTATCATTGCCATTTTAATAGGGGTGAGGTGGTATCTCATTACAGTTTTGATTTTCATCTCCCTAATGGTCAGCGAGAGGAGCCCTGTTGGCGCAGTGGTTAAGTGGTTGGCTGCTAACCGAAAGGTCAGTAGTTTGAACCCACCAGCCACTCCGCAGGAGAAAGATGAGGCAGTCTGCTTGCATAAAGATTTACAGTGTTGGAAACCCTATGGGGCAGTTCTACTCTGTCCTGCAAGGTCACTATGAGTCAAAGTCAACTCTACGACAATGTGTTTACGGGTAATGGTTAATGATGTTAAGCTTCTTTTCACGTACTTACTACTCATTTGAATTAAGTGCCTGTTCAAGACCTCTGCCCATTTTTTGATTGGGTTGTTTGTCTTTTTGGGTTGTTTGTTAAGTTGTAGAAGTTTTTCATATACTTTGAATATTAGACCTTTATTGGGTATATGGTTCCCTTAAATTTTCTCCCAATCTGTATGTTGTCTCTTCACGTTGTTGGTAAAGGGCATTGGGTTTTAAAATCAGTTTTTGTTGAATGAATGAAAGAATGAATAAATGGTAGAATAAATTAAGCCATTTGTTTGTAGGTAGCTTTCAATATAAAATCCTATTAATGATACACCCTTGATTTTCTTAAAAACATTTATTTCTTCTGATGAAAGACCAGAAATATACAGAGTGAGGGAAGAGAGCAGGAAGTTTAATTTTAGTATGGATGGAGAGATTAAAGCAGGGCTTCGAGCTGGTTCATTCTGGTTCAAACTCCCACAGAGAATCTGTATTTCCACCCCAGGTATTCTGGAGTGGAAATTCACACACATCTTTACATAAATTTGCCTTCTCTGATATACACTCAGTATTGGGGGTATTTTATTTTTGCTGCATGTTTATCCTTACTCTTCAATTAGATTTTTTTAAATATCCTGAGACTCCAATTTGCTTCTCATCTTGACTGCTTAGTCTCTAATAGATTTTTCTAGAGAAATGTCTCCTTCACTAGTATTTAGGGAAGGGAAATGTGGTATATCGGGAAAAACTATCCTTGGTTTCTTAAATTCATCCAAAGCACAATCATCCCCATCTGTGTTTCCTCTCTCACGTTTTAAATCAGATATGGAAAATATTTAACATCCCATTTTGAGTCCTCCGGTTTAAATCAGTACACATGATAAATTGCACGGGGGTGTTTAATTTGCCTTGCAACAGAAACCTTTATCTTTGCCTGGTGGCCAGTCTGTAGTTTAATAAAAGAATGGCTCTTTGAATACATCTTGTGCAATATGGGGTCTCAACCACCAGGTCTCTGAATAATTTTTCGGGCAAGGATCTTGTTTCTGTTTATGAAATAATATTCTGGAGACCATTAGGACTAGACCTGTGCAGTAGTCACAAAGTTCTTGAATTCCAGCTAGGAATATGCAGAAAATTGTTTTTGCTATAACTCCTCAAACATATGGCTAAGTTCAAGAGAATTTGTTAACTTCTTGTGTTGCGTCCAAAAGTTTCCAATTATCAACAAAAGATGGCATACCAGCCCAATTACTTCTGATGTATTCCAGTCAAGGATTCCAAGTAACCATAGTTGTGTGGGCGTATGTGGTCTGAAATAACAGGAATCAGTGAAAATTTCAAGCATAAATACACAACGGAGATCATTTACATATCACAACCAGACAAATGTAGCCCACTGAGCTGAATGTGCTTTCAACAGGAAGCAGGGATTCTTGGGCCCCCTCCCAAGCCCCAATTCCCTGCGGCTGTAAACTATTTGAGATACATTTGTTCCATCTCTGCAACAAACTTCTCCGACAGCTTATTTGCTTCATGTGTCAACATACTTGAAAAACACAGTGCCTCTTACATAAGATAATCAGAAATGTGAAAAGCTATTGTTAGCGACCTGTTTACCCCCAAAACTTGGACCAAGAATTACAGGCTGTGACATGGAAGTGGGCTTATCTTGAGGAGCCTGAGTATGTTGCCTTGATTCCTAGATAACTCCTATACTCATTGGAATGAATCCACTTGAGATCTTTTTAAAGGTTGTGTATTTTTAGAGTGATTCTGTGAGCCAAAAAAATAGCAAAGTAAGAAAGGGGAAAGAGAACTTTGTACAACTTCAGGAAAATATAGGCTGCCTGCTTTGGAGGCAAATAATTCCTGGGAATGAGGCCACAAGGGAGATCCCTAAAGGGAAAGTCCTCCCTGCCCAGGCCCTGTGCCCACACACACTATCACCCTTATCTGCCCATACATCAGCAGAAACTACCAAGCCTGCCCATGAAAGTGGCAATAATTCAAGCATGATCTTCCTAAAGTGCAGGTCAGCTCGTGTCACCAAACCTTTACTGGTTCTTCATCATTTGTAAAATAAGTGCAAACTCCCCAGCCTAGCTCTCAATGCTCTCTCCAAATGATATTTCAATCTTATCTTCCATAATCCTCTAGATTTTAATAAAGCCAGACTGCTGACCTATCCCTAAAAATGCCCCAGACTTTTCTGTTTTGTTGTATTTGTTTACATGGTATTGCAAATAGTATTGCTATATTACTATCATTAACTCTAGTATTTGTTAAGTACTTACTGTGTGCCAGGTGCCATGCAATGACTTTCCATGCATTGGCTTATTTAATCTTCATAACAATCAAGATAATGAAAAGACAAGCCACAGATGGGGAGAAAGTATTTGCAAAACACATATCTGATAAAGAATTTGTATCCAAAACATTTAAAGAATATTTAAAACTCAACAATAAGAAAACAAACAATTCAATTTAAAAAACGGGCAAAATATCTGACCAGATAAGTCATCAGAGAAGATATACAGATGGCAAATAAACATGAAAAGAGGCTCAACATCATTTGTCATTGTTGTTAGTTGCTGTAGAGTCAGCTCTGACTCATGGAGACTTTATGTATAACAGAATGAAATGTTGCCCCGATCCTGTACCATCTTCATGATCATTGGTATGTTTGAGTCCATCATTGTGGCTATTGCATCAGTCCATCTCACTGAGGGTTTCCCTAGTTTCTGCTGGCCCTCTTCCAAACGTGATGTCCTTTTCTAGCAACTGGTCTTTCCTGATGATGTGCCCAAAGTAAGCCAGTCAGAGTCTCGTCATCCTTCCTTCTGAGGAACATTCTTATTATACTTCTCCTAAGACTGATGTGTTTGTTCTTTTGGCAGTCCATATAGTATATTCAATATTCCTTACCAACACCACAGTTTGAATGCATCCTTTCTTCTGTCTTCCTTTTTATTATACAACTTTCATATGCATATGAGGTGATCGAAAAGACCGTGGCTTCAGTTGGACGCAACACTTGTTAGAATGGCTAAAATAAAAAAACGAAAACAAAAACTGACAATACCAAGTGCTGATGAGGCTGTGGAGCAACAGGAACTCTCATTCATTGCTGGAGGGAATGCAAAATGTTACAGCCACATTGGGAGACAGTTTGGCTGTTTCTTACAAAGGTAAATATAGCCTTACAATATAATCCAGCAATTGCACTCCTAGGTATTTACCCAAATAAGTTGAAAACTTATAGTCCACACAAATGTTTATAATACTCATAGCAACCTCTGAGGTAGGGACATAGAATCATTAATCAACTGTTTTGAGTTCACAGAACTTGTAAGTGGCTGATGAAGGGGTTTTGAAGCCACGTACATCTGACACAAAAGTACTGTATCATTGTGCTGTATCTGAACCACCATAAGAAATTGCACCTCTGAGAGAGTTTATTTTCTCTACCCACTGTAAAAATAATCACTTAGGAACCTTTCTGATCCCTGCCTACACTACATGGTGAGCTTGGGAAGAGTGGGAATCATATCTTTGTGTTTTTTGTATCCCATTGGTGTACTGCAGTTGGTTTGTACCAGTTCATGAGAGTTGATTACAGGTATCTCTTCTAAACTCCACGTTCAATAGCATCATACTGGAAACTTGAAATTAGCCATGTGGGAATATTTATACCACGGAAATTGGCAAACACTACAAATCAGTCCCCTCCCCCCCAGCTGGTTTACCAAAACATTGGAGCCTGCCCAAAGATGGGAGGTCCCCATGATCCCAATTGCCCATTGCCTTTTCCCTGCTCCCTTTGACTATTTCAACTTTTGGATCCACAAAACTTTGTTAAGTGCCTTCTAGAAGCAGATGGTCTGCCAGGTGATATGAAGACTAGCAAGATTAATACCATCTGGTTCCTCAGTAGGAACTGGTTCTTCAGTGGGAAATAACAGACACATGAATAACATGAATAATTGCTAACAGGTGATCTCATTCCCACCCCTCTGCTCTTGGTTGGTCTCAAATTGAAAGCAGGGCTTCCAACCTTTTGCTCTGGTTCAAACGCCTGCTGAGAATTTGCATTTCTAACAAGCTCCCAGGCAATGCTAATGCTGTTGGTTAGGGACCAATTCTGAGAACCACTAGTAGAGCAGTGGTTCTTCAAATTTATTATACATAAGAATCTCCTGGGGATCTTGTTAAAATGTAGATTCTGATTCAGTCTGTCTGGGGTAGAAATGCAAATTCTCACAGGGGTTTGAACCGGAGCTAACTGATTCAAAGCCCTGAATTTAAAAGGGCATATTTACATACAGAAAAATGTCAAAAAGTTTAAGCAGTATGAAAGCAGAGACTTTGGCTTTTCACAGCTGTTGCCCAAGTGCTAGAACAGTGTGAAGCACATAGTAGGTGACAAACAGTGAATGAATGAAATTGCACATTACAAATATACTAAAATGCTAACAATGCTTATCTATGAGTGATGGGATCATGGGTCATTTTAGTTTTCTTTTTTTGGTAAGGGTGTCTCTTAATCTCTTAGTGCTTCTGTAACGGAAATACCACAAGTAGGTGGCTTTAACTAACAGAAATTTCTTTTCTCACACATAGGCTAAAAGCCTGAATTCAGGGCACCTTAGGGCCAAAAGGAGTCTTGGTGGCTCAGTGGTTCAGAGTTTGGCTACTAACCAAAAACAGGCTGGCAGTTCGAATTCACCAGCCACTCCATATGGTGCAGTTCTACTCTGTCCTATAGGGTCACTGTAAGTTGGAATCGACTTAATGGCAATTTTTTTTAAGTGCCAAAAATGGATGTCCTATATCCAGGCATAGGATGTTTTTTGCAAACAGAAGGATGCTGAAAGGAATAACCATGGACCTTATCATCTATGGGAAGCTAAAAGCAAGAACCTCCTATGTCAGTTAAGAGTGATCACTGCCCTTATCACCCCTCTCCTCCTCGACAAATTTTGTCCATCCTCATCCTTTCCTCATTCTTCCATCTACTTCAAATAATAAGAGCTCCCATTTATTTGAGCACTCACTATGTACCAGTTACCGGTCTAAGTGCTTTACATGTTTATCTCCTTTGCCCTTTAGAACAGTCCTATGATATAGGTAAGATTTTAATTCATATCTTACAAAAGAGGAGCCTGAAGATCAGAGAAGTTAAGTGATGAGTCAGTAGAAGTAGAGCCAATCTTCATGGTTGTCTTCCAAACTATACTAGCTACCATGCCTGATTAATGGAAAAAGTGATGTGGTGTTTTTCCAGTAAAGTATTGAACTCAAATAAGTTTAGGAAATACAGTTAATTAAAACGAAAGGACTTTCTTTTCTTTTTTCTATTCTTAAGGGTTTTCTTGCAGAGAAATCTCAGAGTCTTTAACACACTGAATGCACTGTGGGTCTTTAAGGGAGTAGATAGGTTATCTGTCTTTCCCCAAACTTTTTTGACCACAGAACTCTTTTTCCAGGAGACATCTCCAAGATCTGATGTGCCTTCGAACACATGTTGAGAAATATTGCCCTAAAATAATGAAATTTGTTCCTCTCCTTCTGGAAAATTAAGCATCAAGAATTTTGGTCACTCCAGAGAAATATGAGAAATAGCCTTGAAACTTTATAGTCAGACCCTTAAAATAAAAATACCAAATGGAGGTACCCAGCTTGATCTTTAGAGGAATGATCTGTATGATTTGTCTCCAAATAACTTTTCAAAAAATCACAGCCAGTACTTATAATTTATTATCACCAAGTATATTCAAAAGACTGTGTCACAGTCTACAGAGGATAGTTACCAAGGGGGAGTTCCAAAGGGGCAACACTCACTGGGAGACATACATTTAATGATGCTAAAATTCTAAGCAATCTCACCAAAAGGAATACACAAAAATGTTGAGTGACTATTATTGGGTTGTAGGATTGATTATGAGTGGTTGTTATTTTTTTCTTTTTATTTATGTGCATTTAAAAATTTCTATATTGTGTATTATTTTTGCACTTAAAATATTTTTTAAAAAGAAATTTCATATTCAAAAGGGCAAAGAAGTTTTAAAAACAGAGTCTGAAGCTCAAAGAGGAAAATGATTTTTCCAAAGTCACATAGTCTGTCAGAGGTCAAACTGGAGCTCTTAATTCCCTGACCTGGGGCCTTCCCAGTATACCGTACATTACTCCATAGTCTAAGGGTGAGCTACTGCTGGGGCTGTCCCTCCTCAGGAAGGCAGTCCTAAAAAGAGGAGAAACATAGGTCTTCCTTGGTAGGTGGACCAGCAGGAAGGCTAGGCAGCTGCTTCCATAGACTCTTTTGCTTATGCTTCAGGGTTTTCTACTATTCTGGTTAGGGTGTGTCATGAAAGGAGGGGAAGGATTCTGCTATTAGACATGTGGGAGAATTAGTCTGTCTCAGGGAAACCTTCTACAATACTCGGAGCATCACTGCTGCTGGTTTTTCCAGGCTTTTGTTTATTGCTGTTTGAGCATTCCCGGAAGACATGGAGAAAGAAAGCACATTTCAAACCCCTCTTGGGAAGAGTGACTGGAGCTACCTCACGCAAAAGTTTAGAGGATCTTCGGCTGCTGAGGTTGGGAGATTGGGAGGTCTGTGGTGATTCTGGAACTCATTTTACACAATAGACAATGAAGCGATTGATTCACTGTTTTCAATTAAGATTGTTTTTGTGGTTTTTCTTGTGGAAATAAGAGCTCAGTGGGATGATGGCATAACATTGGAGAAAGGATGTTGAAACCTCACCCACCTGTATTTGCTTTCTTATACAACTTGGGCAGTGAAATCGGGAAGTGGAGGGGAAACAATAACTAGGAGCAAATCTCCTTTATCAGAGAGACAGAATTAGAAGGAGCACTTAGGAAGTCTCAGTTCCAATCTCCTCATCTGGAAAACTATAAATTTTACAGATGGGGAAATAACATTTGTTTATTGAGCACCTATTATGTAGACACTATGCTTAGCATTGAAGACATAGCAGAAAAGAATATAGATGAGTGCCTGCCTTCTATAACCTAGAGACCCAGGGAGGGGAAATGACAAAGCAAATCCAGAACTAGAATCCAGGTTCCAACAGGTGGTCTTTCTTACGTTTTCCATCTAATATACTTTAGACACCGAAGATTTTCTATATGACTTTGGGCAGCTCACTGAACTTCTATAGGCTTCAGTTTTACTAACAACAACAACAAAAAGACATTTACATACTTACTCTTTCATTTATTTATTTACCAAATATATACTGAGAACCAACTATGTTCCAGGCATAAAACTCACAGAAAAGGATCTTTTTTTTTTTGCTGAGAGTAAATTTCCATCTGCTACTGATTTTCTCCAAACAGTAACCAACAGGTATCTGGAAAATCCAGAGTTGACTGTATTTTCTTTTTACCATTGAAGTTGGCTTACTCTCTCAAGTACCTTGAATCCCAACTTGGATTACTTTTTCCCTTCCTTCCTTCCTTCCTTCCTCCCTCCTTCTCCCTCCCTTCCTTCCTCCCTCCCTTCCTTCTTCACTACCTCCCTACCTTCCTACCTGTCTTCTTTCTATTTATACATCTGTTTTCCTTCAATTTTATGTATAAACTGTAATAATAAGAGATTAAAAATCATAAATCTGGACACTTAAGAAATCTAAGTCACAAATCTGAATACTTGCATTGGCATGGCTAGTGTATTCCTGCTTATAGTTGCTCCACGTTGTAACTTTTATTTATTATCTCTAAAGGAAAATTTTTCCTAGGTCTCAGGATTTTATTTAACACAGAAGAAATCAATACGGGATTATATCCACCACGGTATCAGGAAAACATGTTATTGGCATTAATCTCAAAGAGGGCAAGGGTGAGAGGGAGAGAAAGGAAAAATGCAAAAAGACATGACTGATTCTTGACAAGTCCAGATAAAAAGGAAGAAAAAAGTACTGGTCTTTATCAGAGCAAATAGTGTTATCTCCCAGAGTACATAAGAATTTCCAATATTAACCAACCTGTACCCTTCAGAAGACATTTTCTCATAGCTGAAGAATCACATTCATGTTGGCAGCTGATTTGTAAGGGCAGGAATGTGGTTTCTTGGACTATTGCCTCTTTAGAATGGTGAGAGTAGAAATAAGTGATGCTCATCTGTTTGTTTTTCAGTTCAGTTGTATGTATTTTTTTCAATTTTGAGGCGATTAATGGAAAACAGTTATTTGAAATTAGCCAGAGTTTATGGGCACTCTCTAAACACTGCATAGCAGCCCTTTCAGGGTCTTATTTCAATAAGTGGATGAGCAAATTTGCATATTCTTTTTGAAGACCATTGTTATATCAGCGCAAAGACTCACTATCTCATTGAGACACTGCTCCAGCTAAGCTGGGTGCTCCCCCATGCACACTTGATCCATTCACTGCTCGTGGTCTGTGTATGTGTGTGTGTGTTTGTGTATGTTTCAGAAGGCACTGGGCTCCTTCGCAAATACAATTGAGGGATCAATGAGATGCTTGATGAAAAAGGCAAGTCCAGGCTGGAGAAGCACAAAGCTGGCCCTCTGTCTTGGCAGAATCTTAATGCTGCCAGGATTTGCCTTTGCTCACCCAGGGAGCTCTCTCCCGGAGACCAAGTGTGGGCGATTCAGACAGCTTCCTATGGGTGAGAAAAAAAGACAGTTCTCTCAGCCCTGTTCTCTCTCCTAGCAGAGGAAGTTCACAATCAGGCACTAGGCTGGGAAAAAAACTGTTCCTCAGAAAATCCTACTTGATACTCCACTGCACTGTGTTTTTATTCTTTTACTTAATACTGTACTTCTGCTAGTAGCAACATTAACAGCAGACTGTGCTACTTTATTTCGTATGCAAAGTTCTTTGCAGAGTACCTGACACAAAGCAAGTACTTAGTATCTCTTAGCCACAATCATTATTACTGTACGGCTCCTACTTCTAGTACTATTACTACTACCAGTCTTTCTACAGTTCCTTCTCTGGGTCACTTCAGTACTGTATTTGGACACTCAGTTACCACAGTATTATCATTTTTAAAATAGGTTTTATTTTTAGAGCAGTTTTGTGTTTACCAAAAATTGTACAGAAAGTACAGACAGCTCCCTATACCCCCTCTCTCCCACAAACAGTTTTCCCTATTCTTTAACATTGTGCATTAGTGTGGTACATTTGTTACAATTGATGAACCGATTTTTTTTATTATTATAATATTTCATTGTGTTTTTGGTGAAAATTTACACAGCAAATTAGGTTCCTATTTGACAATTTCTATACATGTTGTTCAGTGACATTGGTTATATTTTTCACAATATGTCAACATTCTCATTTCTGTTCTGGTTGTTCTATTTCTATTAATCTAGCTTCCCTGCTCTACCCCCCCTTACCTTCTCATGTTTGCTTTAGGGTAATGTTGACTGTTGGTCTCATATGGATGATTTTTTTTTTTTAAGGGAACACAGTACTCACGAGTGATAATGTTTATTTTATGCACCAATCCGCTGTTTAGCTGAAAGATGACCTTGGGGTGTGGTTTCAGTACATAGTTTAAAGGGTATCTTAGGAGCTCAGGGGTTCCTCTAGTCTCTACTGGTTCAGTAAGTCTGGCCTTTTTTAAGAATTTGAGTTTGTTCCACATTTTTCTCCCATTCTATCTGGGGCCATTTATCGTGTCCCTGGTCAGAACAATTGGTAGTGGTAGCCAGGCACCATCTAGTTCTTCTGGTCTCAGGGTAGATGAGGCTGTAGTTCATGTAGGCTATTAGTCCTGTAGACTAGTTCCTTCTTTGAGTCTTCTTTGGTTTTCTTCTTTCTCTTTTGTTCTAGATGAGTAGAGACCAACAGTTGTATCTTAGGGGGCCACTCATAAGCTTTTAAGACACCAGATGCTACTTATCAAACTAGAATGTAGAACATAAACTTTATGAACTACGTTATGCCAATTGACCAAGTTCACTCGTGACACTCTCGTCCTAAGCCTTCAAATCCTGTAAATCAATCCCATGAGTTGCTTGGTTATGTCTAGGAAATATCTGCAACTGTACCACCTATGTGCTTTATTATATATATAAATATATATGCAGCACACACATACATGTATATACATATGCCTACAGATACGCCTATACATGCACCAGTATATGCACATATATGCCTTTGATGAGCCAATATTGTTACATTATTATTAACCCATAGTTTACATTAGGATTCAGTCATTGTGTTCTACAGTTATGCGGGTTTTGACAAATGATTAATGTTATGAATCCACTGTTACAGTATCATACAGAAGAGTTTGCTGCACTAAAAAAATAATCCCCTGTCCTCCACCTATTCCTCCCTTCCTACCTCCACCCCAAGCACCTCGCAACCACTGATTATTTTTACTATCTCTATAGTTTTACCTTTTCCAGAGTGTCACATTGTTGGAATCACACAGTGTGACCATTAAAGTTGTGTGTCAACTTGGCTGGACCATGATTCTCAGTGGTTTGGCAGTTATGATGTAGACTGGCAGTTGTATAACGATGTAATCATCTCCATGATGAGATCTGATATAATGCGATCACCTACAATGGGATCCCCTGTGAGTAGCCAATCAGTTGAAAGGAGTTTCCTTGGGGGTGTTGCTGCATCCAACTTAGATGGACTTTCTGGCAAGGCTAGGCTTACTGACTTTTGCTCATTCTGGATCCTACAGCTGGCTCCTGTTCATCTGATCTCCAGTTCTTCAGACTTGAGCTAGCAGCTTACCTGTTGATCCTGGGTTCACCAGCCCCTTCACCTACATGACTCAGGAGAAGCCTCTAGCCTGAATGACCCATGGACTTGGGACTCCTTTCCAGCCTCTACAACCACGGGAGCCATTTTCTTGATATAAATCTCTCTCTCTCTCTCTCTCTCTCTCTATATATATATATATATATAGACACTTCACTGGTTTTGCTTCTCTAAAGAACCCAGAGTAAGACATTTGGTACCCAGAGTGGTTCTAGAGAAACAAAATTGTAAGGATGAGTTGTCTAAATTGGTTCTCAAGTCTGAGTTAGTCTTGAAGTTGTTGATGACTCTGCTTCCAGTAGTAAAGAGGGCACTGCTAACTCATGATGTGAGGTAGCAATAGAAATACTCAAAATATCACCACCAATAGATCAGGTATCGGTGAGAGGTGAGGCACTGAGTGATCAGATGTTTGATACCTGTCTACAATTTTGTCATCCTGATAAGTAAAAGGAAGCTGATTAGTTGGTTCTATTTCCTTTAGACAAAGTGGTGAAAGAAAGAGGTGAGCTCAGGGTTTCAGATTCAAAGCTCAAGTGCTACATAAATGACCTCAAAATTTCTGCTTGTGCCTTGAAAGAGAGCCTTATTTCTTGTAGTAACAGAGCTGATATTGCCGAAAACCAAACCCAGAGTCTTATCATAAGAGTGGTTGAATTACACCACCAACTGAATTCCCGATCTCGAGTGGTGTCTAAACTTAAAGTGAGAGTGTTGATTGGGAAGAAATGGGATCCTGAAACTTGGGATGGACATATGCGCAGATAATCAGGAAGCTGGGGACACTGAGCCCCCAAGTTCCGTTGAATGACTCCTGCCAACAGAACCATCCCTCTCTCACTCTCATTTGAAGAGATTACTCCATCTTTGTCTGCTAAGCCACCCTCCCCAGTAAAACCATTAGCCTCTCTATCCCCATCTGAGATTAATCCAGCTGTGTCTGAAGAGCCTTTGTCTGAGTCATTGCCTGGGGCATATTCTGGCAGATGCCTTACAAGACAATGCTGAATGTTCTCAAAACACATCCCACTACCCATTTTGGCTTCTAGACCTATAACTAGACATAAGTCCCAGCGAGCCATAAAAGGTGAAGTACAAAGTGTGACCCAGGAGGAGCTACACTACACTCCAAAAGAACTGCTTGGCTTTTCTAATATGTACAAACAGAAACCTGGGGAGTATATGTGGGAGTGGCTATTAAGGGTATGGGATAATGGTGCAAGGAACGTAAAGACAGATCAGTGTGAGTTTATTGATATGGACCCCACTAAGCACAGATTCTTCATTCAATGTGTTAGCTCAAGAGGTTAGGAAAGGGTCTAGTAGTTTATTTGGTTGGGTTGCTGAAGTATGGATTATACAGTGACCTACACTAAATCAAGTTGAAGTACCAGATCTGCCTTGGTATACTGTAGAAGAAGGTATCCAAAGCTTTAGGGAAATTGGCGTGTTAGAGTGGATTTATCAGGTTAGAACTGCGGACCTACACATGGAATGCTCAGAGAACACACCTTCCACACGGTGAGGAACAAATTTGTGAAGGGAGCCCCTGGATCCTTAAAGACTCCTATATTGCTATTTTATTTAAGTCAGATTTGACAATGGAAACTACCCTAACTGAATTAAGATACCTATCTACAATGGGGCTGACTGGACCCCTTAGTGGTAGGAACCAAGTAGTGGCACTCAGTTGACAAAGACAAGGTGTGCATGGTTACTGTAATGGATAGCAGTCAAAGTAGTAATCAGAATAGTCGGATTCATATGGATTTATGGCATTGGCTACTTAGTCATGGTGTCCCTAGGAGTGAAATAGGTAGGAAATCTACTAAATATTTATTTGTTCTGTACAAACAGAAGAATTTGAGGTCAAGTGAATGGCAGTCTAACTTGAATCACCAGAACAGACAGTCACAGACCCTCAATCAATTCCCAGACTTGAACCAGTTTACAGACCCACAACCCCTTGAATGAAGGGGAGGCTGGGTCTCCTTGAGGAAGGACCCCATTACATTGCCAAAAATTTGCACTGTTAATCTTTCTACCAGTCTTCCCCTAATGGCTCTATGACTTTTACAAGAGTAACTGTTCATTGGGGAAAAGGAAATAATAAGACTTTTCAGGATTTACTGGATACTGGCTCTAAACTACACTAATTTCAGGAGACCCAAAACATCACTGTGGCCCACCAGTCAAAGTGGGGGCATATGGAAGTCAGGTTATTAATGGAGTCTTAGCTTATGTCCATCTCACAGTAGGTCTGTTGGGTCCCCGAACCCATCCTGTAGTGATTTCCCCAGTTCCAGAATGCATAATTGGAATAGATACACTCAGCAACTGGTGGAGCCCCCACATTGGATGTCTGACAAATGGAGTAAGGGCTATTATAGTAGGAAAAGCCAAGTGTAAGCCATTAGAACTTTGCCTACCTAGGAAAATAATAAACCAAAGGCAATACTGCATTGCTGGAGGGATTGCAGAGATTACTACCACCATTAAGGACTTGAAGGATGCAGGGGTGGTGATTCTCACCACATCCCCATTCAACTCACTTATTTGGCCTGTGCAAAACACAGATGGATCTTGGAGAATGACAGTGGATTATTGAAAACTTAATCAGGTGGTGACCCCAATTGCAGCTGCTGTTCCAGATATAGTTTCATTGCTTAAGCAAATTAATATATCTCCTGACACCCGGTATGCAGCTGTTGATCTGGGTAATGCCTTTTTCTCCATACCTGTTTTGAAGGACAACCAGAAGCAGTTTGCCTTCAGTTGGCAAGGCCAGCAATATGCCTTCACTGTCCTACCTGAGAGGTATATCAACTCTCCAGCCCTATGTCATAATTTAGTGCGCAGGGAACTTGGTTGCCTTTCCCTTCCACAAGATATCACATTGACCATTACATTGATAACATTATGCTGGCTAGACCTAGTAAGGAAGAAGTGTCAATGAATCTGGACTCACTGGTAAAACATTTGCATGCTAGAGGGTAGGATATTCATCTGACAAAAATTCAGGTGCCTTACACCTCAGTGAAATGTCTAGGGGTCCAGCGGTGTGGGGAATGTTGAGATATTCCTTCTAAAGTAAAGGATAAGTTATTGCACCTGGCCCCTCCTGCAACTAAAAAGGGAGCATTACCCCTAGTGGGTTTCTTTGGATTTTGGAGGCAACATATCCCTCACTTGGGTGTGCTACTCTGGCCTATTTATCAAGTGACTAAAAAAGCTACTAGTATTGAGTGGGGCCCAAAACTAGAGAAGGCTCTGCAACAGGGTCAGGCTGCCATGCAAGTGGCTCTGTCACTTGGACCGTATGATCCAGCTGATCCAATGGTGCTTAAAATATCCACGGCAGATAGAGATGCTGTTTGAAGTCTTTGGTGGGCTCCTTTTGGTGAATCATAGTGCAGATCCTTAAGTTTTTGGAACAAAGCCCTGCCATCCTCTGCAGATAACTACTCTCCTTGTAAGAAACAGTTTTGGCTTGTTACTGGGCCTTAGTAGAGACTGAATGCTTAACCATGGGCCACCAAGTCACCAGGCAGCCTGAGCTGCCCGTCATGAACTGGGTGTTGTCTAACCCTTGGAGCCATAAATTTGGACGTGCACAGCAGCACTCCATCATTAAATGGAAGTGGTATTTATGAGATTGGTCCCAAACAGGACCTGAAAGCACAAATATGTTGCATGAGGAAGTGGTCCAAATGCCTGTGGTCTCCACTCCTGTCACATTATCTTCCGTCTCTCAGTCTTGACCTATGACCTCATGGGGAGTTCCTTATGATCAGTTGACTGAAGAAGAGAAAACTCATGCCTGGTTTACAGATGGTTCTGAAGGATATGCAGGCACCACTTGAAAGCGGACAGTAACAGCACTACAGGCCCTTTCTGGGACTTCCCTGAAGGACAGTGGATAGAGGAAATCCTCCCACTGGGCAGAACTTCAAGCAGTGCACCTGGTTGTTCACTTTGCTTGGAAGGAGAAATGGACTGATGTGCAATTGTATACTGATTCATGGCTGTGGTTAATGGTTTGGCTGGATGGTTCAGGGACTTGGAAGGAACATGATTGGGAAATTGTAGACAAGGAGGTATGGGGAAGAGATATGTGGATAAACCTCTCTGAATGAATCGAGGTATTTGTGTTTCATGTGAATGCTCACCAAAGGGTGTCCTCAGCAGAGGAGGATTTTAACAATCAAGTGGATATGATGATGCGTTCTGTGGAAACCAGTCACCCTCTTTCCCCAGATACTCCCATCATTGCCCAGTGGGCTCATGAACAAGGTGGCCATGGTGTCAGGATGAAGGTTATGCATGGGCTCAGCTACATGGACTTACACTCACCAAGGCTGAGTTGGCTACAGCAACTGCTGAGTGCTCAGTCTGCCAGCAGCAAAGACCAACATTGAGTCCTCTATATGGCACCATTCCTTGAGGTGATCAGACAGCAATCCAGTGGCAGGTTAATTACATTAGACTGCTTCCATCATGGAAAAGGATGTGTTTTGTTCTTACTGGAATAGACACCCGGGATATGATACAGATTTTCCTTCCCTACACATAATACTTCTGCCAAAACTACCATCCTTGGACTTAAAGAATGTCTACCTACCGTCACAGTATCCCTCACAGTATCACCCTGGATCAAGGAACTCACTTCATAGCAAAAGAGGTGCCACAATGGGCCCATGCTCATGGCATTCACTTGTCTTACCATGTTCCCCATCATCCTGAAGCAGATGTCTAGATAGAATGATGGAATGGTTTTCTAAAGACACAATTACAGTGCCAGCTAGGTGGCAATACCTTTCAGGGTTGGGGCAATGTTCTCCAGGGGTTTGTATATGCTCTAAACCAGCGTCCAACATATGGTGCTATTTCTCCCATAACCAGGATTCATGGGTCTAGGAATTAAGAGGTGGAAATGGGAGTGGAACCACTATTACCCTTAGTGATCCGCTTGCAAAATTTTTGCTTCCTGTTCCCGCAGCCCTATGCTCTGTGAGTCTAGAGATCTTAGTTCCAAAGGAAGGAATCCACCTGCCTTGAGACACATCACTGATTCCATTGAACTGGAAGTTAAGAATGCCACCTGGCCACTTTGGGCTCCTTATGCCTCTGGATCAACAGGCAAAGAAGGGAGTTACCATATTGACTAGTGTGATTGATCCTGATTACCAGGAGGAAATCAGATAGATATTACATAATGGAGGTAAAGAAGAGTATATCTGGAATGCAGGAGATCCCTTAGGACATCTCTTAGTACTACCATGCTCTGTGATTAAAGTCAATGGAAAATTACAGCAACCCAATTCTGACATGACTACCAAAGGCCCAGACCCTTCAGGAATGAAGGTTTGGGTCACCCCAGCAGGCAAAGAAGCACAACCAACTGCGGTGCTTGCTGAGGGCAAAGGGAATATGGAATGGGTAATGGAAGAAGGAGTTCTAAATGGCATTTACGACCATGTTAACAGTTGTAGAAACAAGGATTGTAATTGTTAGGGATATTTCTTCCTTGTATGTATGCATCAAATATTTTTTTGTTTTCTTCACGTATAAAATATAAGATATAAACAGAGCTAGTACATTTTTGGTTGTATGTGTATTAGGTGTATCATGTTAGGCACAAGTATGACTTTATAATTGTCTTTATTTAGAGATTATGTATGGTTTAAGGAGATATGTACAGGTGCTAAGTTGACAAGGGGTGGACTGTGATCATTAAGGTTTTATGTCAACTTGGCTGGGCCATGATTCTCAGTGGTTTGGAAGTTATGATGTAGTTAGGTAGTCATATAATGTAATCACCTCCATGATGAGATCTGATATAATGTGATCTCTGCCATGATGGGATCTGCTGTGAGTAGCCAATCAGTTGGAAGGGAATTTCCTTGGGGGTGTGGCCTGCTTCCAATATAGGTGGACTTTCTGGCAAGGCTCACTGACTTTTCCTCACTCTGGATCCTGCAGCTGGCTCCTGTTCATCTGAACTCCAGTTCTTGGGACTTGAGCTAGCAGCTTAACTGTTGGGTTAGCCAGCCCCTGCAGCTATGTGAGTCAGGAGAAGGCTCCAGCCTGACCCACAGACTTGAGACTTTGCAGCCTCTGTAACTCTGCGAGCCATTTCCTTGATATAAATCTCTCTCTCTCCATATATTTAGATGCTTCACTGGTGTTGCTTCTCTAGAGAACCTAGCCTAAGGCATATAGTATGTTGCATTTTCAGACTGACTTCTTTCACTCCGCTGTTGCATTTAAGGTTCTTCCATTTAGCAATATGCATTTGAGGTTCCTCCATGTACCTTCATGGCTTGTTAGCTCATTTCTTTTTATCGCTGAATAGTATTCAATTATATGAATGAACCAATTTGTCTATCCATTCACCTATTGTAGGGCTTCTTGGTTGTTTCCAAGTTTTGGCAGTTATGAATAAAGCTGCTATAAACATTAGTGTAAGTTCTGATATGGACGTAAGTTTTCAACTCATTTTAATAAATACCAAAGACAGTGATTGCTGGATCAATATGGTAAGACTCTGTTTATCTTTATAAGAAACTGCTAAATTGTCTTCCAAAGTGACTAGATCCCTTTGCATCCCTATCATCAGTGAATGAAGGTTCCTATTGTTCTACATCCTGCCAGCATTTGATGTAAGTATTTTGGTTTCAGAATGTAGCCATTCTACCAGGTGTGTAGTAGATATCATTGTTGTTTTAATTTGCAATTTCCTGATCACATATGATGGTGAATATCTTTTCATAGGCTTAAGTTTGTCTATATATCTTCTTTGGTGAGGTGTTTTTTCAGATATTTTGCTCATTTTGTAATTGAGTTGTTTTGGTTGTTGTTGTTAAGCTTTAAGAGTTCACTGAGTATTATAAAAATTAAATACTTATGTCTTCAAAAGACCTTATCAAAACAGTAAAAAGACAACCTACAAACTGGGAAAACATCTTTGGAAACAACATATCCAATAGGGTCTAATCTCTAAAATATCTAGAAAACTCCAACAACTCAACAACAAAAAGACAAACAACAGAATTAAAAAATGGGTAAAGGACATGACCAGACACTTCACCAAAGGGGACAGTCAGGCAGCCAACAAACACATGAAAAGACACTCATGATCATTAGCCATTAGAGAGATTCAAATCAAAACTACATTAAGATACCATCTCACCCCAGCTAAAATGGCACTGATAAAAAAACAGATAACATCAGATGTTAGTGAGGATGTGGGGAGATTGGAACCCTTATCCATTGCTGGTGGGACTGTAAAATGGTACAACCACTATGGAAAATGGTATGGCCCTTTTTGAAAAAACTAGAAATAGAAATTCCTTGTGATCTAGCAATGCCACTCCTAGGTATATACCCTAGAGATCTAATAAAAGAGACATGGACAGACATATGCATACCTATGTTCATTGAAGCTTTCTTCACAATAGCAAAAAATGGAAACAGCCTAAGTGCCCTTCAGCAGAAGAATGGATAAGCAAAATGTGGTACATACATACAATGGAATATTATGCGACCATCAAGAACAATGATGAGTCCATGAAACATAACATGGATGGATCTGGAGGACATAATGCTAAGTGGAATAAGACAATCCTATAAGGACAAATATTGTATGATCCCACTTGCATAAGGAGACTAGAATAAATATATATACAGAGACCAATGTTCATTGATGGTTACCAGGGATGGGTAGGGGAGGAGAGGTGGAATCACTCTTTAGATCATAGATACTTGTTATTTTTGGTGATGGAAAAAGTAGCACTGAATGTGGGTGTAATGAGCACAGCTTGACCAAAGTAAACGATGCCACTAAAAAGTGCACAAGAAAAAAGGATGTTTTTGCTAAATAATATGACATATATAGTTTGGCAACAATATCAACAATATCCAAAAAATGAGTGTATGGTCACATATGTATGTGTATGGGTAGGTACAGGTGTGTACACATGTGTGCACAGATAGAAGCATCTATATGTACATACATACAGATATGTGTATGCACACGTATGTGTTCATAGAGGACACAGTTACAGATACTTCTCAGACATAACCAAACACCTTGTGAAATTTGTTTTCTGGACTTGCAGGCGTAGGACCTTAATCTCACGGGACAACTCAGTCAATTGGCATAATATAGTTCACAAAGTTCATGTTCCACATCCCAGTGAAGTGAGCAGCATCTGGAATCTTAAAAGCTTGCCAGCAGCCATCTAAGATATAACTATTGGTGTCTACTCATTAGAAGCAAAAGTGAAAGAAGGAAACCAAAGTCTAAGAGAAGAATCTAATCTATAGGACTACTAGCCTACACTAGCCATGGCGTCATCTACCCTGAGACCAGGAGAACTGGATGGTGCTTGGCTACCACTACTGACCATTCTGATTAGGGCCACAATAGATGGACCATGACAGAATCAGAGAAATAAGTGAAACAGAACTCAAATTCTTACAAAGTCCAGACTTACTGGATCAGTTGAGACTAGAGGATTCCCTGAGACTATCACCCTGAGATACACTTTAAACCTTGAACTGAAACTATCCTGAGGTCACGTTATAGTGAAATAACAGATTGGCACACAAAATAAAGAACATTACCCATGAGTACAGTGCTTCATTAAAGAAAACATCTGTATGAGACCAAAAGATCAACAATTACTCTGAAGCAAAGAGGAAAAGATGAGGGCGCAGGGAAGCTAGAGCACTGGAAATGGAACAACCAGAACACAATTAAAGAGAGTGTTGACACATTGTGAAAAATGTAACTAATGTCACTGAACAATTTGTATAGAAATTGTCAAATGGGAACCTAATTTGTTTTGTAAACTTTCACTGAAAATGCAGTAAAATGTTATTTAAAAAAAAAAAGTATTCACTGTATGTCTTGGATACAGTCCTTTATCAGATGTGTATTTTAAAAATATTTTCTCCTAGTCTGTGGATTGTCTTTTCATTTTCTTAAGTGTCTTACACAGAACAGAAACTTTCATTTTAATTAAGTCCCACTTATCAATTTTTTTCTTTCATGGATTGTGCCTTTGGTGTTATATCTGAAAAGTCATCACTAAACCCAAGGTCACTTAGATTTCCTTTTAGTTTATCTTCTATAAGTTTTATAGTTTTGTATTTTACATTTAGGTCTATGATTCATTTAGAGTTAATTTTTGTGAATGGAGTAAGGTACATGCCTAGATTCTTTTTGTTCTTTTGTGCATGTGATGTTCAGTTGTTCCAGTGTCAGTTGTTAAAAAGACTATCCTTTCTCTGTTGAATAGCCTTTGTGCTTTTGTAGGTTTGATTTGAATCTCTCTAATGGCTAATGTTCATGAACATCTTTTCATGTGTTTATTGGCTGCTTGAATGTCCTCTTTGGTGAAGGGTCAATTGAATTTGCCAATGGCCATACAGTTAGAAGGTGATAGTGTCAGGATTTTAACCCAAATCTATCTCACTTCAGGACTCAAATTGTGTGGATCTGTTTCTGAGTTCTCTATTCTGTTCCACTAACCTATTTGTCTATTCTTTTGCCAGCACAACACTATCTTGATTGCTTTAGCTTTATGGTAAGTCTTGAAGTAGGTAATGTCAGTCCTTCAACATTGCTTTTCTTCTTCAATAGTGTGTTGGCTATCTTGTGACTTTTGCCTTTCCATATAACTTTAGAAGAAGTTTGTCAATAACCAGAAGATAACTTGTTGAGATTTTGATTGGACTTGCATTGAATCCATAGATCAAGATGGGGAAAACTGACACCTTAACAATATTGAGTCTTCCTATCTATGAACATGGGATGTCTCTCCATTTATTTAGATCTTCTTTGATCTCTTTCATTAGAGTTTTGTAGTTTTCCTCATATAGATCTCGTACATATTTTGTTAGATTTATCCACAAGTATTTCATTTTTGGGGGTGCTAATGTAAATGGTATTGTGTTTTTAATTTCAAACTCCAGTTGTTCATTGCTGGTATATAGGAACACAATTGACTTTTGTATATTAACAATATATCCTAAAACTTTGCTATAATCACTTATTAGTTCCAGGAGGTTTTTTTTTTTTTTTAAATTGTATTTTAGGTGAAAGTTTACAGCACAAATTGGTTTCTTATTCAAAAATTTATACACAAATTGTTTGTGACATTGGTTGCATTCCCCACAATGTGTCAGCACTCTCCCCCTTTCCCTTTACACCCTGGGTTCACCATGTCCATTCATCCATATTTTCTGTCCCTTTTTGCCTTCTTATCTTTGCTTATGGTCAGGTGTTGCCCATTTGGTCTCATATACTTGATTGAACTAAGAAGCATGCTCCTCACGTGTGTTGTTGTTTGTTTTATAGGTCTGTCTAATCTTTGGGTGGAAGGTGAACTTCAGTTCTGAATTAGCAAGGTTTCTGGGGACCATAGTCTTGGGGGTTCCTTCATCTAGGAGGTTTTTTTGATTATTGCTGATTCTTTGAGATTTTCTACATAGACAATTATGTCATATGAGAACAAAGCCAGTTTTATTTCTTCCTTCCCAATAGGTATACCTTTTACTTGCTTTTATTATCTTATATAATTAGCTAAGACTTGCAGTATGGTATTGAATAGGAGTGGTGAAAGGGGACATCTTTGCTTTGTTCTTCCTGTATTAAAAAAAAAAAACATATTAGCACATATATTTTAAACAGAAAGCACATTTATTGCGCTTTTCCTATAACTTCATTACTTCAATCCTCTGTAAGTTTGTTTTTGTTTTATTTTTTGATTATCAGTCATCTTTCTTGATTCTTTGAGTGTGTAGTAAGTTTTGGTTGTATGCTGGGCATTTTGCATAAAAGAGCTGTAGAGATTCCTGATGATATCTTACATCAAAGAGGGAACTCCCCTTTGGCAGATGGGGTGAGAGGCTGATTACCAATTCAATCAGAGATTAAGTTGGAGTAGAGCTGAGCTTATAGTTTTAGCAAGATTCTTGGTTTATCTCTGTCCTTTGATGGTCTTCCCAGGCTTTTGATTGATAGCCTGGAGTGTCTATGTCTCCTCAGCCTTAGAAATCGCTTTTCCCTTTGGAATTCTAGTTCATCTAGTTTTTTATATTTCCACAGCTCTTTCATGACTTTAAAATGTTTCTTTCAATTTATCCATTTGGTTTTAGTTGTTGCAGCAAGAGCTTTTACCTGCTGTGACCTAGTACATTTTATCCAGGAGTGGAAGTACACATAATTTGTTATGATTACTAATAATGTTACAGTGAATAATCTTATACATACTTCATTGCATACAGGTACAAGTATAGCCATAGTATAAATTCCTAGATCAGAGTATGCACATTTGTAATTTTGGTATCCATTGCCAAAAGTCTCTCCTTAGGATTGTACCAGTTTATAGTTTCGCCAGAAACCTGAAAGTGCCTGTTTTCCCAGCACCATTACCAGTACAGTGTGCTAAATATGAAGGTTTGTGAGCATGGGAGTGGAATGATCAGAGGTTTGCATTAAGAAGGTTAATGCAGTAGAAATATGCTAGATGGATAGGAAAAGACCAAGGGCAAAGTTTAATTGCCTCACAGTTTTGCTTCTGTTTCTAGCGACGTACTGAGTGAAAGCCTACTATATTCATAATGAAACATTCTCCAACTTTTCCTATTAGGCTTATTTTTAGCTGGAAAGTTAGTGGCTCAAAGTCCTTTCATGGGTTCAGTACAGATGTTAGGAGGTTTTTAATGGCTGCAGTGTAGTACATCTGTTTGTCACACCAATCTCAGCATCTGAGTGAAGAACAGCCAGTTTTGTGATTCAAGAATAGAAGATACAGAGATGGCTGTTGTTTCCCCTTAAGGCTGTACCAGAGGAGACAATCTGGGGACAGTAAAGAACATGAGATGATGTCTCTGTTAAGTAGAAATCTGTTCCTGCCTCATTCTTGGCCCAAACAACCGTCAGCCTGATGAAACAATATTGCATGTTAGTTTCAGGAATGTAACTCAGCCATTTCAGTGTTTCTTTCTGCGTCTCTGTGGACTTCTAAACCTCACTTTAACAGTAAGGCTATATTATCCTCATTTTCTCCTGCCATCACTTAGCTGTTTTTCTTTCTCCTGGGTTCAGTGACTCATTTCCTCAAGTCTTCCCTGGTTTGGCTTTAAAAATTTAGGATAATTATCAAGAGCTGTCCTCTTCTCTCCTTCAGGCATGAATTCCTCTCAGTGTTAGAGACCTTTAGCTTCCCAGTGTCTAAGGTGGGTGGGCGCTGGCTCTGATTCTTCCTTAATTCTTAGTGTGTGTGCTGCAGACAGCCGAAGAAACAGACTGTGAGAAAAGGATGTAACAAAATAATGTGCCAGAGAAACTGAGATAGACATGCACACACGCACTCGCACACACACACACACACACACACACACACACACAGACAGGTGCAGACCCATGCGTCATCCAAGTTGTTGATAGAATGCCTTATTAAAATATTTAAAGTATCAGAAACCACCTTCAGAATAATATGAAAACATTCATTGGCATTGTGAGAAGCTTTATGACTCTTTCTATTCTGCCTTCTAAATATTAGTATTCTTTCCCATGGTGTAGTTGTTAAGCACTTGAATCCTGAAGTGAGACAGATTTGGCTTCAAATCCTGACACTACCACCTTCTAACTATGGCCATTGGCAACTGAATGCGTTTTTACTTACTTATCTGAAAAAATAGCATAATAATGCCTACCTCATAGGATTGGTGGAGCAATTCAATGAAGAAAAACACATAGAAAGTGGTCCATAAATTGTAGCCGTCACTATTATCATTTCTATGGAAATTTACATTTATGCCTACAATTTGCTTTTATATTTTTCTGGAATGTTCATGTGGTATTCAATAAACAACTAGGTCTAGGTCAGGCTGACAAACTATAGCAAACTACAGCCCACTAGTCAAGTCCACTCCCCACCCCATGTTTATAAATAAAGTTTTATTAGAACACAGCCATACTCATTTGTTTATATATTGTCTATGGCTGCTTTTGCTCTATAATGGCACAGTTGAATAATTATGACAGAGACCATATGGTCCACAAATCCAAAAACATTTACTATGTGGCCCTTTATAGAAAAAGTTTCCCAGCCCCTGGTCTACATAGTCATATTTTAAATGTGTTTATATATAGTTGTGGACATATGTGTAATTCTATGCTTCAGTTTCCCTAACTGAAAAAAATGCATATATTACATAAGATGACTTCTAAATAGGATCTTTCTAGAACTATTTGGCTCTTATTGTAACTCATAGAATCTGGGAATTTGCGACTGGTTTGGCTTTTCTGATGGGCTCTTCTATATACTACCTGTTAAACCTGTTGCTATCTAGTCAATTCTGACTCACAGAGACCCTCTAGGACAGAGTAGAACTGCCCCACAGGGTTTTCAAGGCTGTAATCTTTACAGAAGCAGACTGACACATCTTTCTCCCACAGAGCGGCTAGTGGGTTCACACTGCCAACCTTTCCATCAGTAGGTGATCACTTCACCACTGCGCCACCAGGGCTCCTTCTGTATGCTGCAAAGTGAGATAAAAAGCAGAAAACCTTCGGAACTCAGCTATCAAATATCACCCTAAATCATGAAAGGTGATTTATTCCAGAGAGGGGAATGACAGTTTTAGTGGCTAACTTTTTCTCAGTAGCCAGGTATAGGAGACCTTGGTAATCACTGGCCCCTCCCTGGCTGATGTAGCAATTTTCCTTTCTTTTTTTTTAAAACCATTCTCTCTGCCTCCCCACTGCCTCCTCCAATACTACTCCCTCTCCACACTGGCCCCTGCCTTTATGTCTTCCTCCAGACTGACTCCTTTCTCGTGTGGTTTCTCGGCTCTCCATTCTCTACTCTTCTCCCTGAACTGTGAGGGAGGCAGTCTGCCAAGTCTCCCAGCTATCCCCAGCCACGCCAACTGTAATGCTTCCAGCAGAACCTCCAGCTCAGGCCTTTCACAGGGCCTGAACTTTAAGCAGCAGGGGTACCAGCAAGTCATACGAAAGGGAAATACCAACCATGATCTGTGTCCTTTGAAGTTTGGGGTTGGGGAGCAGAGGAGTCTGTGAAATATTTGACAATTTCCCAGTGGGTACCTGTGGAAGAGCCTTAGACCGGGAGTCAGGACTGTCTGTCCCAGTCCCAGCTCTGCCCTGAACTAAGCTCAGAGTCCTTGGGCTAGTCATTTGTCTTCCCTGAGCCTCAGCTTCCCTTTGTTTGTAAAATGAGGAGATAATTTCTGTCCTGCTTTCCTCACAGGGCTTTTATGGTGGCTATGTATATGTGGAAGAGCTTTCTTTTTTTTCTTTTGTAAATGAATATTTTATTTACTTTTTCCCCAATTTCAAAATTACTATAGGTTTATATGATGTAAGAACATTGGTCATTTTATGCCCACCCAGCAGCATCCACTATCCCGTTTACAGAACCCTGATTTCCTTTAGAAGAGTCAACTTAATTTCATCATGTATAATCTTGCTGAGATGGAAATTCAGGTATCTGTACCCTAAGGGCCCAGATTGTTCCTTTCCTGCCTCCAGTAGCCAGGATGTGGGCAGTGGACTCAGCTCAGCTGATGAAGTTCTCTGCTGGGACGTTCACTTTTTAGTAGGTGAAGTTGGGTAAGTGAAGAGGTTAACATTCATTTATTCTGGCAGCCGCATCCCTACTAGAATGCTCTCACTGCAAGACAGGTCCTGTGATTGCTGTTATTTAGCTGTGAAAGCTGAACTGGTTTCTGCCTGTTTACAAGCTTGGTTCTCCAGCTTTCCTGAATTATTTTTAATAAATTGTCCTGTGTTTAAACTGGCCAAAATTTGTTTCTATTGCCTGTAATAAAAAAACCCCAACTAAGACACATGCTTGGTGCTGAGAACCACATATGGCGTTCTTATTATATTGGGGCCATGTATTTAATTCTCTCCATAAAAACCAAACCAAACAAAACAAAACAATAAAGCAGCCTGTTGCCATCAAGCCAAAATCCAACTCATGGCAACCCCATGTGTGCCAGAGTAAAACAGTGCTCCATAGGGTTTTCAATGGCTGATTTTTCAGTAGATTGCCAGGCCCAGGGACTTAAGTGCTCTACATACATGTTTTAAACTAATCTCCACAAAAACTCTAAGAAATTGATAGCATTTCCAAATTAAGAGGAGGAAACTGAGTCTCTGAAAGGCTAAATAATCTGCCCACATTTGTATAAGAAGCAAGTGACAGAACTGGGTGTTATAATCTAGGTTTGAATCAAGATGTCTTTGACTCCAAACATTTTAACCTTTATGCCATGTGAAAATGAAAATAATAGTGGGCATTTTGTTCTGTAGCCTGTGTTTTCGAGTTAACAATATATTATGGACATCCCCATGTCAATAATATTCTTGAACAGCACAACATATAATGGCTGCCTAGTAATCCATCATTTGAATTCACTAGCATTTACCTATCCAAGCTCATATTATAGACATTATAAAATGCACTGTGATAAATATACTTTAATTAATTTTGATTGTATCTGATTTTGTCCTTAAAGTAAATTCTGAGAAGGGGAATTGCTGAGTTTGAAGCTCATGCATAATTTTTAAGGATTTTGATGCATATCGACACATTGCCCACCAGAGAAATTTTATCAAATTGTTTTTTCCATTAGCAGTGTATTTTTTAAAAAATTTTATAGTGCTTCAGATAAAAGCTTACAGCACAAATTAGTTTCTCATTGAAAAATTTATACACAAATTGTTTTGTGACGTTGATTGCAATCCCCATAATGTGTCAGAACTCTTGCCCTTTCTCTTTACACCCCAGGTTCCCTGGGTCCATTCATTCAGATTTCCTGTCCATTCGGTTTCTCAAGGTGTTTGGATGTGTCTAGGAAGCTTCTATGACTGCCTTGGTCAAGTTGTGCTGAGTTTCCCTGTATTGTGTGTTGTCTTTCCCTTCACCAAAGTTAACACTTGTCTACTATCCAGTTAATGGTTTGCCCTCACCACCCCTCCCCTTCCTCCTAACCATCAAAGATTGTTTCTTTCTGTATGTAAACCTTTTCTTGGGTTTTTATAATAGTGGTCTCATATGGTATTTGTCCTTTTGTGATTGACTTATTTCACTCAGCATAATGCCCTCCAGATTCATCCATGCTGTGAGATATTTTGTGGATTCATCATTGTTCTTGATCGTTGTGTAGTATTCCACTGTGTGTATGTACCATAATTTGTTTATCCATTCATCTGTTGATGGGCACTTAGGTTATCTCCATTTTTTTTGTGATTGTGAATAGTGCTGTGATGAACATGGGTGTGCATATGTCTGTTCATGTGACAGCTCTTATTTCTCTTGGATATATTCCTAGAAGTGGGATTGCTGGATCATATGGTATTTCTATTTCTAGCTTTTTAAGAAGGTGCCATATCATTTTCCACAGTGGTTGTACCATTTTATATTCCCACCAACAGTGCATAAGAGTTCCAATCTCCCTGCAACCTCTCCAACATTTGTTATTTTCTGTTGTTTGTTTGTTTTTTTTTAATTAGTGCCAGTAATGTTGGGGTGAGACGGTATCTCATTGTAGTTTTGATTTACATTTCTCTAATGGCTAATGGGAGCCCTGGTGGTGCAGTGGTTAAGAGCTCAGCTGCTAACCAAAAGGCTGGTAATTCAAATCCACTAGCTGCTCCTTGGAAATCCTATGTAGGCAGTTCTACTTTGTCTATATGGTTGCTGTGAGTTGGAATCAACTCGATGGCAATGAGTTTGGTTTTTTAACGGCTAATGATTGCCAGCTTTTCCTCATGTTTCTGTCAACTGCCTGAATGCTTTTTTGGTGAAGTGTCTTTTTATATCCTTTGCCCATTTTTTAAATTGGATTGTCTTTTTGTTGTTGAGGTGTTGAAGTGTTCTATAGATTTTGGAGAATAGACCCTTGTCAGATGTGTTGTAGCCAAAAATTTTTCCCAGTCTGTTGGTTCTCTTTTTACTCTTTTGTTGAAGTCTTTTGATGAGCATAAGTGTTCACTTTTTAGGATTTCCCAGTTATCTAGTTTATCTTCTGGGGGTTGTGCATTATTAGTTACGATTTGTATTGTATTTATGCCATGTATTAGGGCCGCTAGCATTGTCCCTATATTTTCTTCCATGATATTTATCGTTTTAGGTTTTATATTTTGGTCTTTGATCCATTTTGAGTTAGTTTTTGTGTATGGTGTGAGGTATGGGTCCTGTTTCATTTTTTTACAGATGAGCATATAGTTTTGCCAGCACTGTTTATTAAAAACACTGTCTTTTCCCCCTTTAATGGATTTTGGTCATTTGTCAAAGATCAGCTGACCATAAGTGGATGCATTTATGTTTAGGTTCTCGATTCTGTTCCATTAGTCTTTGTGTCTGTCATTGTACCAGTACCAGGTTGTTTTGACTACCGTGGCTATATAGTAGGTTCTGAGACCAGATAGTGCAAGGCCACCTACTTTGTTCTTTTTTTTTTTCAGTAATGGTGTGCTTATCCAGGACCTCTTTCCTTTCCTTATAGAGTTGGTGATTAGTTTCTGCA
This sequence comes from Dugong dugon, assembly GCA_030035585.1. Taxonomy (NCBI): domain Eukaryota; kingdom Metazoa; phylum Chordata; class Mammalia; order Sirenia; family Dugongidae; genus Dugong; species Dugong dugon. The sequence continues at coordinate 32,346,019 of CM057475.1, read as the reverse complement.
TTTCATTAAAGAATGCTATTGGTATTTGGATCCAGAGTACATTATATCTGTAGATTGCTTCGGGTAGAGTTGACATTTTTACAATGTTGAGTTTTTCTATCCATGAACATGGTATGTTTGTCCATTTATGTAGGTCTCTTGGTTTCTTGCAATAGTGTTTTGTAGTTGTCTTTACATAGATCTTTAACGTCCCTGGTTAGATTTATTCCTAAGTATTTTATCTTTTGGGGGCTATTATAAATGGTATTGTTTTTCTGATTTCCTTTTTGAAGTTCTCTTTGTTGGTGTACCGGAATTCAACTGATTTTTGTATGTTTATTTTGTATCCTGCTAGTCTGCTGAATCCTTATATTAGTTCCAGTAGTTTTCTTGTGGAATCTTTGGGGTTCTCTGTGTATAGTATCATATCATCTGTGAATAGGGATAGCTTTACTTCTTCCTTTCCAAATTGGATGTCCTTTGTTTCTTTTTCTTGCCTTATTGCTCAAGCTAGGATTTACACACAATGTTAAATAGGAGTGTTGATAAAGCATCCTCGTCTTGTTCCTGTTCTCAGAGGGAATGCTTTCAGTCTCTTTCTGTTGAGTATGATGTTGGCTGTTAGTTTTGTATAGATACTCTTTATTATGTTGAGGGATTTCCCTTCTATTTTATTGAGAGTTTTTTTAAAAATCAGGAATGGGTAGGAATGGAATAGACTTTATCAAATGCCTTTTCTGCCTCAATTGAGATGATTATGTGCTTATTTTCTTTTGTTCTATTTATGTGGTGGAACATGCTGATCAATTTTCTAATGTTTAACCATCCTTGCCTACCTGGTATGAATCCCACTTGGTCATGGTGTATTACATTTTTGATATGATGCTGAATTTTATTGGCTAGAATTTTGTTGAGAATTTTTGCATCTATATGCATGAGAGATATTGGTCTGTAATTTTTTTTTTTTTGTGATGTCTTTGCCTGGCTTTGGTATCAGGGTTATACTGCCTTCATAGAATGAATATGGGAGTATTCCTTCCTTTTCTATGCTCTGAAATAGTTTGAGTAGTAGCAGTGTGAGCTCTTCTCTGAATGTTTGGCAGAATTCTCCAGTGAAGCCGTCTGAGCCAGGGCTTTTTTTGCTGGGAAGTTGTTTTTTTCTTTTTTTTTTTTTTTAAATTACTCTTCCATCTCTTCTCTTGTTATGGGTCTGTTCAGATTTGCCATCTTAGTTTGTGTTAGTTTAGGTAGGTAGTATATTTCTAGAAATTTTTCCATTTCCTCTAGGTTCTCAAATTTGTTGGAGCACAATTTTTCATAGTGTTTTGTTATGATCCTTTTTATTTCAGTTGGGTCTGTTGTAATGTCCCCCATCTCATTTCTTAAGTGAGTAATTTGCTTCCTCTCTTGTTTTCCTTTTGTCAGTTTGGCCAATGGTTTTTCAATTTCGTTGATCTTTTCAAAGAACCAACTTTTGATCTTGTTGTTTCTTTCTATTGTTTTTCTGTTCTCTATTTCATTTATTTCTGCTGCAATCATTATTATTTCCTTTCTTCTGGTACCTGTGGGGGAAACTCTGGTGGTGTAGTGGTTAAGAGCTATGGCTGCTAACCATAAGGTCAGCAGTTTGAATCCACCAGACACTCCTTGGAAACCATATGGGGGAAGTTCTACCCTGTCTTATAGGGTCACTATGATTCAGAATAGACTTGGTGGCAACAGGTTTCGTTTTTTTTTTTTGGTCTGGTACCTGTGGGCTGTTTTGATGTTCTCTTTCTATTTGTTTGAGTTGTAGGGCAAATGTTTTGATTTTGGTCTGTCCTTTTCTGATGTGTGCATTTACTGCCATAAATTGTTCTCTGAGCACTGCTTTTGTTGTGTCCCAAAGGTTTTGGTATGATGTGTTTTCATTCTTATTTGAGTCTAGAAGTTTTTTGATTCCTCATTTGATTTCTTCTATCACCCAGTTTTTTTTTTTTTTTTTAAGCAAGGTGTTATTCAGTTTCCACGATTTTTTTTCCTTGCTCTTCATGTTACTGATTTCTACTTTTATGGTGTTGTGATCAAAGAGAATGCTTTGTATTATTTCTGTGTTTTGGATTTATTGAGGGTTGCTTTGTGGCCTAAAATGTGGTCTATTCTGGAGAATGTTCCATGTGCATTGGAAAAGAATGTATACTTTGCTGCTGTTGAGTGAAGTGTTCTGTGTATGTCTATGAGGTCAAGTTGGTTGATTGTGGCCTTTAGATCTTCTGTATCTTTGTTGAGTTTCCTTCTAGATGTTCTGTCCCCTACCAAGAGTTATGTGTTGAAGTCTCCTACTATTCTGTGGAACTGTATTTCTTTTTTTCAGTGCTATTAGGGTTTGTTTTATGTATTTTGAAGCCCCATCATTGGGTGCGTAGATGTTTATTAGGGTTATATCTTCTTGGTGGATTGTCCCTTTAATCATTATTTAATGTCCTTCCTTGTCTTTTATGATTGATTTTGCCTTAAAGTCTGTTTTATCTGAGATTAGTATTGCCACTTCTGCTCTTTTTTGGTTACTCTTGCTTGATATATTTTTTCCACCCTTTGATTTTTAATGTATTTATGTCTTTGTGTCTAAGGTGTGTCTCTTGTAGGCAGTATATGGATAGATCAAGTTTTTTTTATCTGTCCTGCCATTCTCTCTTTATGGGGACATCAAATCCATTTACAGTCAGTGTGTTATTAATAGTTATGAGTTCATTGTTGTCATATTGTCGTGCTTTTTTTGTAGTGCTGACGTTTTCTTTGTTCCTCTTAATTTCCTGTGGTGAGTTCGTTTTGTTCGTGGGTTTTCTTTTCTTTTGTTATTATAGATTTTGTGTTTCCTCTGTCTTTATGTTTTTCTTCTTTTTTATTTTGAACCAGTCTTTTATTACTTGATATTGCCTTGACTTGCTCTCCATTTGAAAGTTCTATACCTACACTGTTTATTCCCTCCTTTATTGTTTTAATGTTGTCATTTACAGATTGACAACTCTGTTTCCCTTTTTTAAGTCTTTTAGCTTTGTTTTATTATTCAGAGTTCTTCACCTAGGTTGGTATCTGGCTGGTGCTGTCTTGTATCCTAGACTTAGGTTATTGTCTGATGTTGTTGGTTCTCTAACCAAAGGTAGTTTCTTCTTCCATTCAGTGGCTGATCTAGTTCTTTATCCCTTCATTTGATGCTTAGAGTTCCAGGATTGATGTTTGTATCCATTTTACTTAGTTTTTTGGATCTTTGCTGCAGAGGGATGGCATGGTACATCTATCTAGGGTGCCATGTTGGCTCTGCCTCTCAGCAGTGTATTTTGGTAATAACAAAAATACTTTCTACATAGATAAGTGCTTAAAAAAAATATAAAGGACTAATTAATTAACACCTTTGTTATCTAAAGAAAAAAAGGTAAAATGTCTTTCCAAAATAATACAGAAATAAAAAATAAATAAGTAAGGGTCTAAAATTAAGATACAATCTGAAATTAGGTTAGTTTTCAAAGTGTTGATATTGGGCTCCTATACACCTCCTGGAGAAAGGGAGTTATTTTGATTCTGAGACTTTTTTTAGGAGTCAAGACAAAGAAGCAAAAGATGATGATGATGATGATGATGATGATGGAGAGGAACTGGAAGAAGAGAAGGGAGAGACGGACTTACCATCCCCTCCTCACATTGCAGCTCTGATGGTAGTAGTAGTAGCCACTTAGATTTACTCTCTTTCTGAGACTTTGCTTCACATTCCTGCAATAGACAAAGGAGGTGAGGTTTCTCCCCAGACTTTTGGTAGCCCCCGTGGTAAGACGGCATCTGGGCCACCCGGACTTACATATTTGAGGCAATAAACAATGATAAAAGCAGTGTTATTTAAGGGAACAAAACTCTTGTTTCCATAGACCATGTTCTTTATTCTTCAATACATGCACATTGGTTTCTTTTGGAAGAAAGCCTGCATTAAGATGAACATTGACATTTGAAAAAGTTATACAGTAAGCCCTTGGCCTCCATGAAAATTCTAGCTAGAATTAGTTCATACATTTCATTCCAATCATTTAGCAAGACTTAAAAGAATAGGATATAGGACTTGACTACTTTCAAAGGGACAGGAGTTCTAGAAAAATCAAAATGATCATGGTCAGGAGTAAAGAACACCCCTAGGAAGTTTTTGAGACTTTTGGGAACCAAGTGGGAGCTTTAGTCTTCAGGAAGCCAGGAGTAAGGGTATGAAGAGCCATCATTAGATAGAAAATGGGATGTGTAGCAAGGAGAAATGTAAATACACTTTCCCACTTACCATAAAGGCAGCAAATAATGACTTGAGAATAGAAAATGAGACTGTTTAGTTCTAAAAAAAAAAAAATCCACTCAAATTATTTAAGAAATAGTGGTTTATTTGAGGGCTAAAACTGGTGAAGGGCAGCAAATTAAGCACAGCTGAGTCAAACAGGCAATGAAAGTAGAAAACGGGGAACTGAGGCTACTCTATCACCTTTCAAGGAGCCGCCTGGTCTCCATCCTTGTGCTACTGTCTACACACTGGATGTTCATTTTCTCCCTTAACGTTGACTCACACACGACTTTGGCTGTGAGGCTGATCTTTGATCTAGACTGTAATGTCTTTGAAACTTGGCTTCCCCAGCTAATTGAGCCAGTCTTTCAGTGACCAAATTCCAAATTCCCAGAATGGAAAAACCTGATTTCCCCAGATTGTAACTACCCATGGTCCAATCAGTTGTGACTAGGGACTCTGCAGGGACTACAGGTGGGAGTAGATTATTTTAGAAACATTCCTGTGGCAGTAGTGGCTGCCATCATTGGTATAACATAAGTGAGAAAACCAAAAACACCAAACCCATTGGCACTGAGTCAATTCTGACTCATAGTGACCCTACAGGATAGAGTAGAACTGCCCCACAGAGTTTACAAGAAGCAGCTGTTGGATTCAAACTGCTGACCTTTTGGTTATCAGCCAAACACTTAACCACTGCGCCCCTAGAGACTTCACATAAAAGAAAAAATGGGGCTTTATATCTTCTAGTTCTAATTCTTCTTTTGAGTACTTTTATGTCAATTTAATTCAACAATTACTTAAATCTCTTCAATTCCAGAGCAAACTTTTTAAATAATTTAATATATCTGATATTTATTCATGCCTTACTGCAAATGGTTAACACACTCGGCTGTTAACTGAAAGGTTGGAAGTTCAAGTTTTATTCAGAGACATCTTGGAAGAAAGGCCTGGCAATCTACTTCTGAAAAATCAGTCATTGAAAACTCTGTGGAGTACAGTTCTACTCTGATACACATGGGGTCATCATAAATCAGAGCTGACTGACTATTGGTTTTTTTGTTGTTTTTACAATCAACCTGTGCATTACATCTGGTGTTATTTCTTTGCTCCCCACCCTTCCTTAGCTGAAAACTATTATTAAACTTGTGAGGTTTTTAAAAAGAGGAAATATGGCATGTATTGTCAATAGGGCATCAGTTGCTTTCCATGGTGGATAGGCTAAAGGGGCCACTAGATATTGGGCTGGGTTGGAAGACGGGGAAACATCAAATTTCTTTTTTCTATCAACCTGTTATGGATTGAATTGTGTCCCAAAAAAATGTGTGTCAACTTAGCTAGGCCATGATTCTCCATATTGTGTGGTTATCCTCCATTTTGTGATATGATGTAATTTTCCTCTGTGTTGTACATCCTAACCTCTATAATGTTCATGAGGCAAGATGAGAGGCAGTTACGTTAATGACGCAGTGCACAATCTACAAGATTAGGTAGTATCTTGAGTCAATTGCTTTTGGACATAAAAGAGAGAAATGAGTAGAGAGGAGAGGGACCTCATTACCACCAAACAAGAAGAGCTAGGAGTGGAGCATGTCCTTTGGACCCAGGGTACCTGTGCTGAGAAGCTCCTAGACCAGGGGAAGATTGATGACAAGGACCTTCCCCCAGAGCTGACAGAGAGAGGAAGCCTTCTCCTGGAGCCCACACCCTGAATTTGAACTTCTAGCCTCCTAAACTGTGAGAGAATAAACTTCTGTTTGTTAAAGCCATCCACTTGTGGTATTTCTGTTATAGAGCACTAGGTAAGTAAGACACACCCCTAAAATTTTGTACCAAAGAAGGATGCTATATTCTTTTTTGCTATAAGAGATGAAGTTCATTAAAGATTCGGAGGTGGTCTCAGGATTTACAGCCCTGAGAAGCAAATATTTATCTTACAGAATAATAACTATTGGTGCTGACAGAACAGGAAGTCAACACTAGAGCATGTGCAAGCACAAAATACAGCTTCATATGCAGCTGAATTCCAATTTCTTTGCTGGATCACTCAGATTTTTTAAAACAAAACACTTCCTTCAGAACTGAAGTTCTTTCTACTTGGTTTCAACCCACAGGTGAGCATTTTTAAGAAGGTTAAATCTTTTCAGATGTTTTTTAAGGTGTTCAAAGTGGAAAAGCCAAACCATTCTCTATTATGCATACTTCTAGTTTCCCATTACCCAAGTGGCTTTGAACTTTACTATGTTTATTCTATTTTGAGAGTTCCATGATTTGCTCAAAAGGTTGCTTATGGAAAAAAAAAATCTCAAATCAGTTCTGAAAATTATTACTTTTCTATTTGTTTAAAAGAGTAAACTTTTCAAACTACATGAGAGGTACACATATGATAAGGCCTATGTACAGAAACTCATCAGTTGGAAAATAAGCAGATAAAATCTGTTAAACTTGAACCAGGTTTTACAAGAACAGTTAACCTTTCCGTGAATTGGAAAAATAGAGAATTCAAACTAATTACTGAGGCTTCATTGTATGATTCAGCTTTGACACTTACTACCTGTGTGACCATGGTTAAATTACTTCCTCTTTTTCAGATTTCTCATGATAAAATAACCTATTTGAAAAGGTTGTCGTGATGATTAAATCAGGCAATAAACCAAAAGTACTTAGAACAGTATTTGGCACATGGTAAGCCATCACCAAATGTTTTCTATTAATAACATTTAAAAATATTATTTAATTAAGAAATAAGTATTGCCATTTTAGTGTTTACATGGATTTTCAACTCATTTTCTAACTCAATGGAAATTTTTTTTTCTTATTTCAGTAATTTCAAGTAATGCATCAAGTTTTTCTTTGCACTTGGTGTAGATCTCCCTGCCAAATTGCAAATAGATTGGGCCACTTGGAAATGGGACAGTTTCTGAGTATGAGCTATTCAATATGCATAGTAAAAATTCCATGCAACTCACTAGACCGCACATTTGGAGATACTCTCCTGACATTTGATATATCTCTGGAAAAACAAAATATGACTCAAGTAGAAACAGTATACTCTGTTGGCTTCCAGTTGGCCCTTCTGGGTCCAACCACACCCAGTGGCTCTCAGCGTTAGACTTGCCTACGAACCATAAAATATGGGTGTAACTGATGCCACCAACTTTAAATGGGTTGATATACCTGTTTTGTATGATGTTAATGAATTCCTGTGTTTTTTTTTTTTCAATTTTAAGTCTGACTAGGCCATTAGCTCTTTGCTTAGCATCAGTGACTACGGGCAGTCCCTGGGTCTGACTTATGGGACAATCCATTCTTGCCCTTTAATGTTATGTAATTTCAAACAATTGAACCAACCCCTGCTTGCAACAAATTCTTCATCACAATCACATTCACTTCCTGTACATGCAGCTTTTAAGTCATTGAAAAGGCTTTGAGCCTTCTCTTGTACTAAAACCAAAAAAAATCAAACCAAACCCATTAAACCTGTTGCTGTCAAGTCGATTCCGATTCATAGAGACCCTATAGAACAGAGTAGAACTGCCCCATAGGGTTTCCAAGCAGTGCCTGGTGGATTCAAACTGTCAACCTTTGGTTAGCAGCATAACTCTTAACCACTACACCACCAGGGTTTCCTAAAGTAAGGCTAAATAAGAACCATGTTCTGACTTACCTACAAATTCGACTTAAAGACTTAAATATTTAAAGACACAGTTAGGAATGGGTCTCATTCATAACCCAGGGACAGCCTATACTTTTCAAAGTGCCTTAAAATGTGGTAGACACTCAATTTGTTCAATGTGTTAACAAATGAAGGATGGATTTACGATACCAATGAGTGTTGATTTATGCATTACATATGTTCCTAAAATTGTGCTATACACTAATTTTTTAATAAATGAAATATGTACCCTATTGCCTTTTCATAGACATAATTTTAAAGACATTTTTACTTGCCTACCAGACAGTTAACACTTCAAATTTAAGTGTTTCTTCCTTCTTCTTCTTTTCTAACCTGCCAACATCCACTCCCTCCTCCAGGTCTCTGTCTAGCATTTTATTATATGTAGGGGTCCCTTTAGAATTAGAATAATCATCTCCTAATTTAATTCTTGAAAATTTTAATTTTCAAGTGACAGATTATCTTAAAGTAGAAGCATACTTGTAAATATGTCTTTCACCATCAGAAGGCACTTAGAAAATAAATTTCAAAAGTAGATCATAGCCCAAATTTTATAACCCTTGGCTTAGTGATTAACAACAGTGTAAATCCTAAGAAAATAAAAGATGAAAGTTTTGGGTAAAAATCCTTTAAATGTAACAAGAAATCTTTTTTCATTTATGACACAAAACCACAGTACCTATTTTTTCTTCCCTTGGCACAAATAATATGTGTTGGCTAGCTAGAATGGTTGTAATTATGTGATATACAATAAAGGGTTCCATTGTTGCCAAAAACAAAAAGAAAATGGGTGAACCAGACCATAAATCACGTATTGGGTAAACAACTTCCCAGACAAATGAATTTAGCTGATATATAAAAAACCAGTTTCCTTTACTTTCAATTTTATGACCTTTACAGGTAGATCTGAACTCTTTAAAAAAAAAAAAAGGAAAAGAATGAGCCTCATATATTTTAGTCCACAAAACAGTGGGGCCACATATTTAAAGAGAATGAATTGATTATTCTTTCAGGATTTCAAATACCAAACAACTTAAAGCTGACTTTTGTACAATTTGTAAACAGGGTAGGGATCTGATTGGATCTTTCTTTGTGGATTATGACATTGATATTTTGAGGGTTTTTTTTCCTCTCAGGAGAAAAATTTATTTCTCTTTGGGGGAAGATGCATGATAACTTGAGAGATTAATGATTCTGAAAAATGTTTATCCGGGATTGAATATATATATTTAAATATATAGTTAAATTTTAAAATTTGAGTTACTTTATATTTTCTCAGAAAATAGAAAATACAGATAAGCAAAAAGAAAAAAAAATCTATAATCTTATCCACCCAGAGATAATCACTGTTAACTTCAATACATGAATATCCAACCTCTTGTTCCCCCACCTTTTTAATGTATATCAATCCAGATTTTTAACAAATGGGCTATATTTATAACACAATACTATAGTGTTGTTCTGAAAGTTATTTATTTTACTTAACAGTATATAAACAAAAAACCAGACCCAAACCTGTTGCTGTCTAGTCGATTCCAACTTACAGTGCATAGACATTTTTCCACGTCACTCCATGGAAGTTTTGACATTTCCTGTTTTTGCACAGGACCCAGAGTGTCCTGGAGAATTGACAGATTTGGAGGCTTCTTCAAAGCAGCTTTTTGAGAAACAGACGTGGATAAGTGGGAGCTGGAACTCTAAATTGTGGGTGTCTCATAACGGATTCTGCTGATAGAATGCTGTGTGAGAATATATAATTGCCCTCTTTGAGGAACTCTTTGAGATGCTCTGGCAGGTAAGGAAGTGCTTGGTTGGAAATAAACGTGACTCCCATTTGTAGTCATAAGTGGCTGAGGAAGGACCAGGATTCTTTGCTTTTTTTGTGTATGAATTATACATTCATCACCACAATTAACTAAGCAGTCAGGATCTAGTCATGAAAACAAACAACAAAAAAAACCTCCACACTAGTTATTATTATTTTTTAAATAATACTTTATTGAGTTTTTGGTGAAAGTTTACACAGCAAGTTAGGTTCCTGCTTGACTATTTATTTCCACACAAATTGTTCAGTGACATTAGTTACATTTATCACAACTTGTCAACATTCTCTTTGTGTTCTGCTTGTTTCCTTTCCAATACTGTAGTTTCCCTGCCCCCTTATCTTCTCACCTTTGCTTTCAAGTAATTGTTGACTTTTTGTTCTCATACTGATGGTTTTTAAGTTGGGCACCAATTTTACAGGTAATATCCTTTATTTTGTGTGCCACTCTGCTATTTTGCTAAAAGGTGATCTCAGCGGATAGGCTTGGTTTTAGGCTTAGAGAGTGTCTCAGGGGGATAGTCTCAGGGAGTCCTCTGTTCTCTATCATTTCCCACACTAGTTCTTTTTAACAGAGAGAATTTAACACAGGAAATTGATTAAACAGTATTGGACTGAAATGGCAAAAGGAGAACACTAGATAATGCAGAGAAATAATTGAAGGGAGCAGCTATGACCCCCATGGCTGAGGAAACAAAGGGACGAGATAGATTATCAAAAGTGGCAAGTTTAGAAGGATCCTGAGAAGCTGGGAATAATACCTTGGCAGAGGAGGTGCCCTCCATCTGCTGCTAGCACCTCGAAGGGCACATGATGAGGCTGGGTCTGGTAGTGATGGAGGAGGCTGGAAGGGAACTAAACTTTGCTGTTGGGGTGAAAGGACATTGCAACGATGACAGGAGCAAGAAGCTGAGGGGACAGAGCAAGTCCTTTCTTCCTCTTCCAGCCTTCCATTCCCCCTCTGTTGCTTCCTATTGGCAGACCCAACAGAAAGTGCTTTGGAAAAAGAGAAATGGCACCTTCTGAGCCCCAGGTGCAGAATCACAGAGCAGAATACAGAAGACAGGTGGGTTTATAGCTGAGAGACAGTAGCTAAATCCAACACAGAGAGTACTTGGATTTAACGGTGATTCCTTTTTGTAGTCACAGGAGATCTTGAGCTAAGGGAGACTTGGACAGTCATGTTTCTCTGGTTATGGGTTATTAATTCACAGCCCCAAGCAAAGAAACCTCTGAAAAAGACAAGTTGTCTAACTAAGTATGTTGCTGTTGTTAGGTTCCGTCTAGTCGGTTCCAACTCATAGCGACCCTGTGTATGACAGAATGAAACACTGCCCAGTCCTGAGCCATTCTCACAATCATTGTTATGCTTGAGATCATTGTTGCAGCCACTGTGTCAATCCATCTCGTTGAAGGTCTTCCTCTTTTTCACTGATCCTCTACTTTACCAAGCATGATGTCCTTCTCTAGGGACTGATCCCTTATGATAACATGTCATTGCTTCTAAGGAGCATTCTGGCTGTACTTCTTCTAAGACGGATTTGTTTGTTCTTCTAGCAGTCCATGGTATATTCAATATTCTTTGCCAACACCGTTATTCAAAGGCATCAATTCTTCGATCTTCTTTATTCATCGTCCAGCTTTCGCATGCCTATGAGGCGATTGAAAAGACCAGGGCTTGGGTCAGGGGCACCTTAGTCCTTAAAGTGACATCTTAGTTTTTTTTTAACACTTTAAAGAGATCTTTTGCAGCAGATTTCCCCAATGCAATGCGTCATTTGATTTCTTGACTGCTGCTTCCATAGGCATTGATTGTGGCTCCAAGTAAAATGAAGTCCTTGACAACTTCAATCTTTTCTCTGTTTATCATGCTGTTGCTTATTGGTCCAGTTGTGAGCATTTTTGTTTTCTTTATGTTGAGGTGTAATCCATATTGAAGGCTGTAGTCTTTGATCTTCATCACTAAGTACTTCAAGTCCTCTTCACTTTCAGCAGACAAGGTTGTGTCATCTGCATAGCGCAAGTTGTTAATGAGTCTTTCTCCAATCCTGATGCCCCATTCTTCTTCATATAGTCCAGCTTCTCAGATTATTTGCTCAGCATATAGGTTGAATAAGTATAGTGAAAAGATATAACCCTGAAGCACACCTTTTCTGATTTTAAACCACGCAGTATCCCCTTGTTCTCTTCAAATGACTGCCTCTTGATCTGTGTACAGGTTCCTCGGGAGCACAATTAAGTGTTCTGGAATTCCTGTTCTTCACAATGTTATCCATAATTTGTTATGATCCATACAGTCGAATGCCTTTGCATAGTCAATAAAACACAGGTAAACACTTTTCTAGTATTCTCTGCTTTCAGCCAAGATCCCTCTGACATCAGCAATGATATCCTTTGTTCCACGTCCTCTTCTGAATCCTGCTTGAATTTCTGGCAGTTCCCTGTCAATGTACTGCTGCAACCACTTTTGAATGACCTTCAGCAAATTTTACTTGTGTGTGATTGTTATTATTTTTAATCGTGCTTTAGGTGAAAGTTTACAGCTCAAGTTAATTTCTCATTCAAAACTTTATACAGATAGTATGTTGTGATGTTGGTTGCGATCCACACAATGTGACAGCATGCTCCCCCTTTCCGCCCCGGGTTCCCTATGTCCGTTCATCCAGTTCCTGTCCCTTCCTGCCTTCTTATCCTGTTTTTGGACAGCAGTTACCCTTTTGGTCTTGTATATTTGATTGAACTAAGAAGTACATTCCTCGTGTTTGTTATTTTTTGTTTTATAGGCCTGTATAATCTTTGTCTGAAAAGTGGGCTTCAGGAATGGTTTCAGTTCTCGGTTAGCAGAGCTTCCAGAGGGCCATCGTTTTGGGGGGTCCTCCAGTCTCTGTCAGACCGGTAAGTCTGGTCTTTTTATGTGAATGTGAATTCTCTTCTACATTTTTCTCCTGCTGTGTTTGGGGATCTCTGTTGTGATCCCTCTCAGGGCAGTTGGTGGTGGTAGCCAGGCACCATCTAATTCTTCTGGTCTCAGGCTGCTGAAATCTCTGGTTCGTGTGGTCCTTTAGTCCTTTCAGCTAGTATTTTCCTTGTGTCTTTCGTTTCTTCATTCTTTGTGTGTGATATTAATGATACTGTTTGATAATTTCCACATTCTGTTGGATCACCTTTCTTTGGAATGGGCAAAAATGTAGTTTTCTTCCAGTCAGTTGGCCAGGTAGCTGTCTTCCAAATTTCTTGGCATAGATGAGTGAGTACTTCCAGCACTGCACCCATTTGTTGAAACATCTCAGCTGGTATCCGTTAAGTCCTGGAGCCTTGTTTTTCACCAAGAACTTCAGTGCAGCTTGGACTTCTTCCTTCAATACCATCAGTTCTTGATCATATGTTACCTCCTGAAATGGTTGAACATTGACCAGTTCTTTTTGATATAGTGACCTTGTGTATTCCTTCCATCTTCTTCTGATGCTTCCTGCATGTTTAATATTTTCCCTGTAGAATTCTTCAATACTGCAACTCAAGGCTTGAATCTTTTCTTCAGTTCTTTCTGCTTGAGAAATGCCAAGGGTGTTCTTCTCTTTTGGTTTTCTAACTCCAGGTCTTTGCATGTTTCATTATGATACTTAACTTTGTTTTTTCAAGCTGCCCTTTGAAATCTTCTGTTCAGTTCTTTTACTTCATCATTTCTTCTACTTGTTTTAGCTGCTCTACTTTCAAGAGCAAGTTTCAGAGTCTCTTCTGAAATCCATTTTGGTCTTTTCTTTCTTGTCTTTTTAATGACCTCTTACTTTCTTCATGTATGATGTCCTTGATGTCATCCTATAACTTGTCTGGTCTTTGGTCAGTGTTCAATGTGTCAAATCTATTCTTGAGATGGTCTGTAAATCCAGGTGGGATATACTCAAGGTCATACTTTGGCTTTCATGGAGTTGTTCTAATTTTCTTCAGCTTCAACTTGAACTTGCATATGAACAGCTGATGATCTGTTCCACCATTGGCCCCTGACTGATGATGTTGACTGATGATATTGAGCTTTTCTATTGTTTCTTTCCACAGATGTAGCTGATTTGATTCCTGTGTATTCCATCTGGCAAGGTCCATGTGTATAGTCGCTGTTTATGTTGTTAAAAAAAGGTATTTGCAGTGAAGAAGTGATTGGTCTTGTAAAATTCTGTCATGTGATCTTTGGCATGGTGTCTATCACCAAGACCTCATTTTCCTACTACTCTTCCTTTTTGTTTGTTTCCAACTTTTGCATTTCAATCACCAGTAATTATCAATGCATCTTGATTGCATGTTTGATCAATTTCAGACTGCAGAAGTTGGTAAAAATATTCAATTTCTTCATCTTTGGCCTTAGTGGTTGGTGCATAAATTTGAATAATAGTCATATTAACTGGTCTTCCTTGTAAGCGAACGGATGTTATCCTATCACTAACAGCATTGTACTTCAGGCTAGATCTTGTAATGTTCTTTTTGAGGATGAATGCAACGCCATTCTTCTTCAACTTGTCATTCTTGGCATAGTAGACCATACGATTGTCCAATTCAAAATGGCCAATACCAGTCCATTTCAGCTCACTAGTTCATAGGCTATCGATGTTTATGCGGTCCGTTTCATTTTTAATGATTTCCAATTTTCCTAGATTCGTGCTTCATACATGCCACGTTCTGATTATTAATGGATATTTGCAACTGTTTCTTCTCATTTTGAGCTGTGCCACATCAGCAAATGAAGGTCCCAAAAGCTTGACTCCATCCACGTCATTAAGGTTGACTCTACTTTGAGGAGGCAGCTCTTCCCCAGTTGTATTTTGAGTACCTTTCAATCTGAGGGGCTCATCTTCCAGCACTATATCAGACAATGTTCTGCTGCTATTCATAAGGTTTTTACTGGTTAATTTTTTTCAGAAGTAGACCACCACGTCCTTGCTCCTGATCTGTCTTAGTCTGGAAGCTCTGCTGAAACCTGTCTACCATGGGTGCCACCGGTATTTCAAATAAGTAAGTATAAGTTCATTGTAATTGAGTTCTCCATTAATCTATAGCTAATAGGTAAATTCAACTGATTTGTTAATAAACAAATCTTGTTAGTTTCCAAAGTTATAAAAACAAGTTTTTGTTGGAAAAACTCAAAATTGAAGAAATTTATATATCAATTTAGCATTTTTAAATAAATAGGGAAAAGGTCACATTATTTGACTTAATAAGCTGAACACTTAATCCAACTCCACATTCTCCCGGACAGTAAGAATCAGCATAGTAAATGGATGTAAAGTGTGAATAGGCACCAAAAATCAAGGGCTCTTTATCTTTTACTATTTCTGTCATTTAATTACTTCCTTGAAGTGGCTCTCCTTTTAAAGTCTATGAAAATAATCAATAAAAACCGAGTCTATATATCAAAACAGGTAGTACTTTGCTGGGGGGTGGGGGAAGAAATCATGCCAATTATTTTGTGCTTGAACAGAACTCCTGATTGTTTTATTGTCATCACTTTTTATTGTTTTGTTGGCAGTGAGTACATTTATTCATTTTACTTAGTGCCTCCAGTGTGTCAACTTTGTGAAGTGCTGGAAATTATAAAGATAAAAAGGCAGATGTTGCCCTAAGGGACTTGTAGTCTAATAGATGAAGATGGCTTTGTACACATATACATGAATTGTCAGGAATGTGATAGAATCAGGTATGGTACCATGGAGCCATTAGAGGAACAGTTGATTCTGTCTTTGGGATGGGGATAGTTAGGAAAGTTTCCACTGAGGAAGTGATTCAAATTGAGTCTTAAAAAAATGAGAAGATATCTATCCAGTAGACAGCGTAATAGGTAAATAGTCCCGTTTGATTCTCCTTTTTCCTTTTTTTAGGTTCAGATATTGTATGTGGAAATGTCAGAGATATTGTACCAATGGAGGAATAAGAAAATTCCACTGTAGTATTAAGGCCAAAAGAAGGAGGAAAGAATTCAGAAACAGAAAGATCTTTGCCAAGATGAGCAAGCTTTTCTATTGTTGTTTTGAGTAATTTACTGTACTCAATTTGCTGGCATTGAAAAGACCAGCCAAGGACCTGCTAAGCTAAACTTGAGGTATATCTGACCTTCAGATTTTACAATATACTTCTTCAGTTTAGCCAATCACATGCTCCCTTTGAATGTTATTTTAGCCATTTTGCCTTTGGCTTTATAATATGCAAAATCAGTTTTAATATAAGAATTAAATCCAGACTCCATCTGTTTTCACCAAATACCCACTGTAATCAGGGAATACTGAGCTGTATGACTGATGGTAGAATTTGGTTTGGAGTTAAAATATGGCAGTAACTGAAAGATATTTGAGGGACAAATTCAATCACAAGTATGTGGGATTTGGGGTGGTTTGGAATTTTGAACAATTTACTTGAGCATTGATTGAAGGATGGGTCTGGGAGTTTTTCTATTGATTTTTTTAGAGGAAAAACATCATTGAAGGATATAATTTCCCTTTTTATTAAAAAAAATATGTAATTGGACACCTTATTACTTCAGTGAAAGACATATTGCAGGTACTATCTGTATTCCATTATACTTTGGGCTCCAGCCTGCAAGACCTGGCTATAGAGTAAAGGGTTATATCTGGACATTGGGATTGTGTTTTGTTGCAATAAGAATTTAGAACAGTGAGTCTCAAATGACTTCTGGGCCTTCTGGAAAGCTTCTTAAAATGTAGATTCCTGAGCACTCTCCTCCCACAGAGAGATTCAAATTCAGTTGGTTTGGAAAGAGTCCCATAAATTAGCGTTTTTAACAAGCACTCCAAATGATTGTAATACAGGTGGCCTTGGACCACACGTTGAGAAAGGGGCCATAGAAGGTCTGAAATTTCTTCATCATAATCTAGAATACATAACTATTGAAAGGTTAAAGGCCTAGACCAATCCTTACAGACATATTCATCACTGATTTCTGCTAAAGAAAGATGGAGATGGCTCCCCTAACTTCATTAATCTTCATTAATGCCTTATAAGCATGAGAGTGATCATTGTGAATAGTCTTGTTAATTATCGTGTTCTCTTTCTCCCCTCTGTCTTTCTCTTTTGGTTTTTTCACTTTTCATATTCTCTCCTGATTCTACCTTTTTTTTTTTTTTTTTAACTCGTACTGTATCTACATTGTCAGTATGGACATCAATACTACACCATCTCCTTTATAACTACCATTTAGTCTTAGTTCTACAGGTAAGCATGTATTTAATGTTCAGTCCTTATGTTGGGTATCTCCCAAATAATTTTGTATGTTGAAAGTTCATTCTTTAGTAGGTTTCTTAAGAAAGGTCTGTGGGAATATTTCCTAAGTATATTCATAACAGTTTATCTAGCCTTTTATACTAGAAGGCCAGTTTGACTAGATGTAAAATCCTTGGTACACATTTCCTTTTCTTGAATGCCTTAAATATATCATTCCTTTGTCTTTTAGCATAAATTATTGCTGTTGAAAAGTCTAATAATAATCTTTTCTTTTTTCTTTCTTATAAATGACTTGGTCTTTTTTCTAGCCCCAGAGGGTTTTCTTTTTTTTCCTTTTTATAGAAAATCCAATAGTTTTTACTAGAATATGTCTCAGAGTTGGCCATTCTGGATTGATTTTCCTAGGTTTACGGAATTTGCTTTAAATACGTAGATTTAAGTCATCTTTTATTTCATGAATATTTTCTTAAATTACAGTTTTTATTGTTTGTTCTGTCCCATTGCTTTGATTTGCTTCTTCTAAGAATCCTATTATGTGTAACCTTCCTCTACGTTCTTTATTACTTTCAAATTTCTTTAAAAAACTTTTTTTTATGTAAAATATTTTTCTTCTTTCTACGTTTTATTTCCCTTAAGGCATTACCCATTGTATTTATTTGTGCTTTTGTTTCTTTTCATTTAGTCTTAATTTCTCAATTAACTTTTTAAATTTTAATTTTTTTCTGAGTTCTATATCATCTCTTTTCAAATCATTATTCTCTCTTCTCATATCTGAGTTTTACCAATTCTGGTTTATTTATTCCCTTACAGACTCTATTATTTTAAAATTTTCTTTTAATTTGTATTGAAATTTTAAGTTATATATTTAGAGGGCATGTCCTTCTGGCATGCTTTCAGTATCTCTAGGGACATTGCCTATATCATTCTGCCTCTAAACCACCCCCCCCTTTTTTTCCCTCATAATAAGTTTATACAGGCTCCAACCTCAATTCATTTTTGTTGCTCATTTTTAAGTGAAAGTAGATTTCCTTAACAAAGAGATAAAAATATATGGACCTATACGTCTGAGATTTGCCTCCTCTGATCTCCTCCTCCACTTGTATATTCACCTTCTCTTTCCTTTGCCCCTATTTCTCTCTTCTACTTAATCTGATTCTATTTCCAGAAGTTTCTCCTTAGTACAAGGCTTTGACCTGGAAGAAACTTTGGTTTTTTTAGTTTTGAGAGTTCACAGGGTCCAGACAGCTTCAGCACCAACCATCTGACCTTACTGCTTTCCCACTGCAAAAAAAAAACAAAAACAAAAACTAAACCCACTGCTGCTGAGTTGATTCTGACTCATAGTGACCCTATATGACAGAGCAGAACTGCCCCATAGGCTTTCCAAGGCTGTAATCTTTACAGAAGCAGACTGCCACATCTTTCTCCCTCAGGATGGCTGGTGGGTTCAAACAGTCAACGTTTTGGTTGGGAGCCAGCGCTTAACCATTGCACTCACCTACAAATTGGATTCTGCAGGACCCCCACCTACCTTCAGCTGCTGTTTTCAGATTAGCTTGCTGTGCTTTCCAGTGAGTAGCTTTCTGTGCTTTCCAGAGAGTACCTGATGGCAATTTTGGACTCATCCTGTTCTCAGGGCTGTCAGAAGCCCTGTTACTCTTCCTCTGCCTTTTCCTGCAGAGATGCTGATATTTTCCCCACTAGCCTAGCCTGTATTCTGGGGTTTATGGGGATACTTTGTCGTCTAGTTTTCTTGTGTATACTGTTAGTAGGCTTTTGTTTTTGCAACCTGGTTGCTTTGTCTGTTTTTTTGGGAGGGAGATTCAGGGAGTTAAAAAACAAAACACTGCTAACCCACCGCCATTTTCCATTACCAATTGATTGATCTATCTGTCCATCTATCTATTGATCTATTTAGTATGCTTTCTCTCCTCAGGTAGATTTCTCAATTTCTTTAGTTATGCACAAAACAATTATTAAAAATAGTAGTCATCATTTATTGAGTGCCTACTATATTCACAGTGCTAAATGACTTAAATGTTGTATAAAATATTCACTCTTCTTACAACAACCCTTGGAGGTAGCTATTTTATGCCCATTTTAAGTAAGTGGCAACTGAGGTTTAGAGAGGCAAAACACCTGGTCCCAGATTGGGGTAGAGAGCCTCTAAGAGAGCACCAACAATGCCTGCCTCTTGGTATTCACACCCTTTTGTAATTCCTTCCCCTTGAATATGAGCTGGCACTAGTGACTTGCCTCTAGTGAATAGAATGTGGAAAATGTGATAGTATATTGCTTCTGAGATTAGTTTACCGAATGCTTGTGACTTGGGCACTCAACTCTCTCTTGCTTTCTTGCTTGCTCACTCTGATGGAAGTCAATTGCCGTGCTGTGAGCTGCCCTATGGAGAGGCCCATGTGAAAGGAACTGAGGGAGCCTTCCAGCCAACAACCAGCAAGGAACTGAAGCCCACAGTCCAACAGCCCACGAGGAACTGAATCCTGCCAACAACCATGGGAATGACTTGGATGTGACTCCTTCCCAGAGCTTTGAACTAGTTCATTCTGGCTCGAACCTCTGCAGAGAATTTGCATTTCCACTCCAGATATACTGAATCAGAATCTACATTTTAACAAGATCACGAGGTAATTCTTATGTATAATAAATTTTAAGAATCACTGCTCTGCTAATGATTCTTAGAATTGGTCCCTAACCAGCAGCATTAGCATCCCCTGGGAATTTGTTAGAAATACAATTTCTCAGCAGGGGCTTGAACCGGAATGAACCACTCTGAAGCCCTGATCCTTCCTCAGTTGCACCTTTGAATGAAACAGCAGCCCCAGTAGACCTTGACTGCAGCCTTGTGAGATCTTGAGGCAGAGGCATCCAGCTAAGCTGTACCAGGATTCCTAACCCACAGAGATGCACAGATAATAAATATTTGTTGTTTTAAACTGTTAATTTTGGGGTGATTTGTTACACAGCAATAGATACCTAATACACAGATGAGGGTGGTGCAGAACTGGGCAACATTTCATTCTGTCATACATAGGGTCACTGAGACGACAGTACCTAATTACAACAACAACACAGGTGGTGCAAGGAATGAGTGGCCCAGCTGGCCTGGAACCCAGGAGGTCTGATTCCAGGGCTTGCGTTCTTTACCTCTGTGTGGTAAATACTGACTTTGATTATCCTACACCTTTGTGAGTTACTACTTCCACCTCATTGAGGTCGACAGTCTTTCAGTTCTTCTTTGATTCTTCTAGTCATTCTTCTTTGAAAGAACCTTTACTAAATAGAAACTGTTGCTGAACCAGGAAGTTATCTTCCAAATGAGCACTTTCTTCAAGTCATGAAAATTTATAGTTAGGAAAAAGCTAGAAATTCGTATAGTCTAAATCATTCTGCCCCTGATTTTTATAGATGAGGAATTAGAAGCCCAGTAAAATTAAGAGATTTGTTTAAAGATGCACAATTGTGAAATAATAGAAATTAAAACCCCAGTCTCCAAAGTCCAGTTCAGGACTGTGAGCAGGTACAAACTGATAGTTCTGCATGTCCATAGCTCACTGCATTCTTGATCTGGAGCATGTTCAATGCAATCCCCATTTATCTGAACTATACAAAAACACAGAGATCCTGAAGGGAACAGCCAACAAATAATGACTAAGATATTTATTTCCTTTGCTCTTAGGCTCACCTTCCCTGAAAGAAGGATCAACAGGCTGTGTCCAGCTGAGTGACTATATATCTTCCAGTCCCTTAACCACAGCACTGGATCCAAATGACAACGAGTTTTCATACTGAGAGCCAGGTCCAAATGATTGGTCTTGGCTGTTTGGACTTCTTATTGAGAAGCGTTTCCTGAGCTGGAGTGGAAGAGAGCTGTGATCCTAGTAATGTAAGCCATTAGAGGACATCAGCGGAGTGGTGGAGTGAGGGCCACGTATTTGCCGGCGGGATTTCTGTGGATTTTGCTCCTAGTCTTTCCTTTGATGACCCACTTTCTTCCTGCTATGACCAATTCTTCCCACACAAGCTGCCCAGAAAGGCTCACTGTCAATGCTCCATTGGTCCTAAGTTCTAGAAACATTTTCTATGCATTTGATGTGAGATTTAGCACATAAGTGGTATTGGTGGAATTTACCTTGTAACTGAGCGTGGTGTTAGAAGCAGAGCCAGTTCTCACATTCCCGAGGGTTGGACACTTTTATGGCTTAGTAGGCTTTCATTTCTGGCTAGACCTAAAAGCCACATTGCCAGGAGACTGTCAGTCCATCAGAAAAAAAAAAAAAAATAGTGAGAAGGTGCAACTTTGCAAATGCTTATTCTGTTGTCTTGCAAAACATTCCATCTTCCTCAGTCCCAGGGGGTCATAAGAATAAATTTACCTATGAGTGTGAGTCCAGGAGTAAAAAGATGACAGGGCGCAATACTGGGACTGTAGATCAAAAGCTCAATTAACATGTACACTGAAACCTGGACAACTGCAAGCACAAGAGCTGTGAGGCTGAGGGTTAATATCTCTACAGGTGGTAATGTCAACATTCTTTGGTGGTATTGTGGCTTTTTTTCTTTTTTTTCTTTTTGTGAAGTTGAGTGTTGGGTAATGTTAGAATTCAGGTTAGTAACTGGGAAAAGTTCAGTTCCTTCTTCCATTCTCTTGCTTGCTCTGTAACTTTCTTATTCCATGTTGATCCATTCTACTCTTTTTTGAATGGCCCATGTTTTCTCTCATTCTTTTCAGTATTAGGGTGCTGAAATCATTTTACTTCTCAGAACATTTTTTGCCAGAACCTTACTTTGTTAAAATAGTAAGAATCCTAGGACTCCCTCTGTCAACAAGATACCGTCTTATTTACTTTTGGAAAATACAAAATATTTCTCCCCTTCTGGCAGGAAAGTGGAGTTGATGGTTTGAGCTGTGGAACTTGGGCAAGTCACTTTGACTCTGTTAGCTTCATTCAGATTATGCATGTATGAAATATGGTATGTGTGTGTGTGTGTGTGTGTGTGTGTGTGTTGGAAGGAGTCCTGGTGGCTGCAGTAGTTAAGCGCTTGGCTGCAAACAAAAGGTCAGAGGTTCAAACCCCCAAGCTGCTCCTTGGGGGAAGGAAGTGGCAGTCTGCTTCTGTAAAGATTTACAGCATTGGAAACCCTATGGGGCAGTTCTACTCTATCCTATAGGGTCACTATGAGTTGAAATTGACTCAAAGGCAATGGGTTTGGTTTTGGGTATGTGTTAGGGGTAAGAGAAAGAGAGAGAGAGAGAGAGAATGAGATCAGCAGTTTTCAGACAGAGTTTTAGGAGCCCTAGGATTATGAAAAAAAGAGGCTGAAATAGCGAGAACCCCCTGTCCTTCTTCAACCAGAACAACTCTGCTATTACCAGCATTCTGTAATGGCTTTCTGCATTACAGTTCATTTGAAGGGTGGTTTCTATTTTTAAATGTGGAAACAACTACCGGAATCAATGAGTTTTAGGTTCCTTCCTAAAATTACAAGTAATGAGATGGCCCCAGAGTGGAAAGGAAGCTCAGGTTAAGAGCAATGGTTAAGAACAGAGTTTTCCCATCAGATCTCTTTCTGTTTGAGTTACATCCATACCATACTGTGGGTCTTCACTCAAGTTATCTAACCTCTCAAGGCTTTGTCTTCTCTAAAATAGACATAATAATTGTACCAACCTCAAAGGATTGTAGTGAGAACGCAATCAGATAGTTAGCAGTGTTCAGCAAATTGTAAATGCTCAATGAGTTTTATTAAGTGTTAGTCTGAAGAAATAGTTGTGGATGGTATGCTCATCTTCCTTTATTCATCTATGTTTATTGCAAATATACCTCCTTCTAGAACAAACTATAAAGGTGTTGAAATAGAATAGCTAATTCTTTGCTGCCCTTTTAACTTGCATTGCAGAGAAAAGTTGTATGACTTATAGAGTGTTCACTAAAGAGCAAGCTGATCTCCAAAATATACCGCACCATGGCTGTGTAGAGTTTTGGCCAAAAGTTTCAGTTAAAAGTTTAAATGGAAACAAAACAAAACCCACAGAGAGATGAAATGAATGGTTTCTGTGGATGATGCTTTTCTGAGAATCAGCTTTCAATAAACTTTAAGCATATATTTGCAGAACTTTCTTTTTCTCTGAGTCTTTGCATCTTAGTGTCTTGAACTGTGAAGTAAATGGACTGGGCCAGATAATTTTACACAGTCAACATTCGTGATTCGAAGTTTCTTTCCGTGTAATGTGGCTTCTAATGAATCTGTATCCTTTTTCCAGGCCTCTGTTTCCTCAGCTGCAAAATGAGAAGAGAATGTTCTTACCTAACAGCTGCCTTTATTTCTAGCATTAGAGTTTTAACTTCTCTTTTTATGCTCCTCTTCAATTTACTTAGGAGCCTTGGTGGCACA
Organism: Dugong dugon; assembly: GCA_030035585.1. Taxonomy (NCBI): domain Eukaryota; kingdom Metazoa; phylum Chordata; class Mammalia; order Sirenia; family Dugongidae; genus Dugong; species Dugong dugon. The sequence continues at coordinate 32,322,616 of CM057475.1, read as the reverse complement.
GTAGTTAAATGCTCGGCTACAAACCGAAAGGTCAGCAGTTTGAAACCACCAGTGCTCCGCAGGAGAAAGAGGTGGCAGTCTGCTTCCATAAAGATTACAGCCTTGGAAACCCTACGGGGAAGTTCTACTCCGTCCTATAGGGTTGCTATGAGTTAGAATCAACTCGAGGGCAGTGGGGTTGGTTTGGTTCAATTTACTTACTCTACGGTTACATAGGAAGAAAGGCCTGGGGATTTATTTCCAGAAATCAGCCAATGAAAACTCTAAGGATCACAATGATCCAATCTGATTGTGGGTGGGGTTGCCATGAGTTGGGGGTTGACTTGACAGCAGCTAACAACAACAGCAACATGGTTACATAATCATCAAAACTGTATCATAATTTAATTTCTAAGCATATGTTTCTAGGTGCATGGTTAGGAGCTTGTCAGTCAATGCCAGGCGTTTGCTAGATGCTAGAAATACAAAGGTGAAAGACTTGTTTCTTTTAGGAACTCACAAACTAATGATGTCAGGCATCAAACATACAACAATAATAAAGCTAATGATAATAATAACAAACAGGAAAATAAGGAATGAGCACAACAGTCACAGGAAACAAAAGAGAACCTAAATGGACCTGCTGGCAGGGGTATTCGTGAAGTCCAGGGGAACAAAATGGGAGAGAATGTTCCAAGCTAAAGAAACACTGTTTGCAAAGCATAGGACTCCAGATGAGAGAGCAGGACTACACCAGGAATTCCAAATCATTCAGTATTATTGGAGACTGTCTTAGTTATCTAGCACTGCTATAACAGAGATACCACAAGTAGATGGCTTTAACAAAGAGAAATTTATTCTCCCATAGTCCAGGAGGCTAGAAGTCCAAATTCAGGGCACCAGCTGCAGGGAGGGCTTTCTCTCTTTCTGGGCTCTGGGGGAGGGTACTTGTCATCAATCTTCCCCTTGTCTCTCTTTTATATCTCAAAAGAGAGTGACTCAAGATACAACCCAATCTTGTAGATTGAGTCCTGCCTCACTAACATAACTGCCTCTAATCCTGCCTCAGTTAACACCATGGAGGTAGGATTTACAACACATGGGAAAATTACATCAGATGACAAAATGGTGGACAACCACACAATACTGGGAATCATGGCCTCGCCAAGTTGACACACATTTTGTGGAGACAAAATTCAGTCCATAACAGAGGGTAAAATGCAAAGAGAGATGATGTGGGATAGTAAACAGGGGCTCCTTAAGAGTCTCCTATACCATTTTATCGGCTGTATTGAATATCTGGCCATATATTGAGATTATTCAAACATAGTTGAAATGCCAAGGTTTTAAATTAAAATAGAAAAGCAGATGTAGGGTAAACTTCTGAAACTCTTTGAAAAACACTGTAAGTTGAGGGTTGGTATTTTTGTATTTTGCCTTAGAAAAAATTAATTCAGGGAAACTAATTAAGACTGCTGGAAAGGAACACCAGTCCATTTTGCTTTAAAACATTCCCTGAGGAGCTTTCCATCAGATGACTGCTGGTCAAGGTTAGATGGGTATTTTTAAGGTAAACGTAAGATAACACTCACATCTTGTTTTTAAAACAATCTCTTAGAGTTTTCATATTTTCTGAACCTGAAGATTTGGGGTTATTTAAATTTTTTCTAGTGACTGTTGAGAGCTTCAGTCCATTAGAAATAAATCTACACAATTGATTACCTGGCATCTGATCAGTTCCTATACTTTTAATGTGTGAAGGGGATTCTTCCCTTGACTTAAATGGAAAGAGAAAGGCAAACAAAGCTCTATGAAAACAAAAAGATTGTCAACTATTTCAAGCCTGCTTCTATTTTTGTAGAAAGAGCATAGAACTCAGAAGTTGTGAATTCGAGGTTCTGTTGTTCGTTTATTTATTCTTCATTCCAACAATGGTATAATAAGCATGCATGACTTAATTTGCTTTTCTAAAATTAAACTTATGCATCCATATGGTTTAAAGAATGAAATAGTTTTAGAAGGCTTGTATAAAAACCAGAAGTACCATATGCCTTCCCCCCATTTTCTATTCCCTACAGGCAACCAATTCCAACATTTTTAGCTTGATTCTATTTTTACCTCCATATTTCCAAATAACATTCTTATATTCCTACTTCTTGATTTTTTTTTTTTTTAATTTTAGGCATATCTATTGACATTCCTTCAGAGCAGATGAGGATTTCACGCTTCTTTTCCACTGTCCCCTTCCCACAAAGTCCCCACTATACACATATACACTTCGATCCCCCAAATTCCTATCTAATTCCAGCTAGATTAGTATTCATGGTTTACATTATTATGACTATGTAAATGTTATTCACAGCTCAGTAATGTAATGTACTTTGATTATGCTGACTTTCCTGCCTAACGTTTTGTTACACTTGGAGTTAATAGTTGTTTCTTTGGTATTGTTTTGTTTTTCGCAGCTTAGTTTTCTATGAACTGAGCAGTAATTTAATCCCAAAATTTCAACTAACTTTCTCAATCTCCTCTCAATATGTTCATTATGTTTATACACTTTAGGAATTCTATTTATTTAATCTAGAAGAAATTATGTTCATATACTTCAGAAATTCTGTTCATTTAATCTAGAAGAAATATCAACATGGAGATTTCTGATCTATTCCAATTTGAGTTCTCCTTTCACTATCATTCTGGAGAGTCCCTCTGCCTCTATCATGTGCTGGAACTCTTGTTTTCTGAATTTATGCTTTTCTATTTATCTTGGTTTACTCGCTTGTTTTGGTGACACATGATCTTCAGTAGCTTCCTGACACAAGATGTAAGAAAAGTAGATTTTCTGAGATATTTCATTATCTGAGAATGAATTACATCCTCATGTTTGATTGATAGTTTGGCTAGGTATAAACATCTACATTGGGAATTATTTTCCGTCAGAATTTTGAAGGTATTACTCCATTACCTTCTCGTTTTTGGCATTGCATCCATTTGGCAGAACTCCAGATAGACATCCATCCTGTTCATCTTGATAAGCTTTTTCTCCTCTATTTGTGTCTTGGGATCTATTCCGCACACTTTCACAAGACCCTATATATTGACTTTTTCTTTTTTTCTTTTTCTTGTATACTCAACTTCTATCAATTGCATATTCCAGTGACTTTTAACCAGACTCAAAACTTACCCGTTAAATCAGTCATCCAAATTACCAGCCAGCCAACTAACCAAATAACCAGAGATGGCCCTCTCTATACCACCACGATCCTCCGGCTTTTGCTCTCTCCTCCCCTTCTCAGCCAAATATCTCCCAAAGGGTTGTCTTTACTCTTCATTTCTTCACTTACATTCACTCCTCAACTGCTCCATTCTGGCTTTCTTGCTAAGGTTCCAGTGACCTCCATCAAAAATTTTGACCTCCTTTATTGTACAAAGATGATCACACTTTCTTTTTTGAAATAGTCTTTTTCCTGGGCTTACATGACAAAACGTTTTTCCCCCCATCCTTCTCTCACTGCTCTTTCTATCGCCTTTCTCATTGCACTGTCTTCTATTTGACCACCAAATGTTAGAATTTATGAAAGGTGTTTTCCTTGGTTCTCTTTTCTTCTAACTCTCTAGATAATCCTACCTATCCACATGGATAGTAGAATTACTACTTACAAAGATATAGCACATTTAAAAAAAAAATTTTTTTTTATTGTACATTAGGTGAAGGTTTACAGAACAAATAGTTTCTCATTAAACAGTCAGTACACATATTGTTGTACGACATTGGTTAACAACACCATGACATGTCAACACTCTCCCTTCTCAACCTTGGAGGACCTTTTATTTATTTATTTATTTTGGTAAAAATATGCATAGCCAAAGATACACCATTTCAGAAATTTCTACATGTACAATTCAGTGACATCGATTACATTCTTCCAGTTGCGCTGCTATACTCACTATCCTTTTCCAAATTATTCCATCGCCATTATCTTCAACTCGCTGGCCTCTAGGCTTCCCATCAAACCTTTTGAGTTGCTGTTGTCAGCTTGATCTCACATAGATAATTCTTTTTTTTTTTTTTTGTACCTTAGATGAAGGTTTACAGAACAAATAGTTTCTCATTAAACAGTACACGTATTGCCCTATGACCATGGTTAACAACCCTATGATGTGTCAACACTGTCCCTTCTCAACCTTGGGTTCCTATCACCAGCTTTCTTGTCCCCTCCTGCCTTCTAGTCCTTGTCCCTGGACTGCTGTGCCTCATTAGTCCTGTTTTGTTTTATGGGGCTGTCCAATCCACGGCTGAATGGTGAACCTCGGGAGTGACTTTACCACTGAGCTAAAACGGTGTCTGGGGGCCATACTCTCAGGGTTTCTCTGGTCTGTCAGGCCAGTAAATCTGGTCTTTTTTTGTGAGTTAAAATTTTGTTCTACATCCTTCTCCAGCTCTCTCCAGGACCCTCTGTTGTGACCCAGGTCAGAGCAGTCAGTGGTGGTAGCCGGGCACCATCTAGACGTATTGGACTCAGTCTGGTGAAGGTCATGGTAGCTGTGGTCCATTAGTCCTCTGGACTAATCTTTTGTATCTTGTTCTCTTCATTCTCCCTTGCTCCCAAAGGGGTGAGACCAGTGGAGTATCTTAGATGGCTGCTCACAGGCTTTTAAGACCCCAGATGCTACTCACCAAGGTAGAATGTACATTTTCTTTATAAACTGTGGATATAACACATTTTTATCTCTAGCCATGATCTCTCTTCTGAGTTTCAGCCCCATATATCCAACTGCTTACATGACATTTATTTGTGGAGGCCTCAATGGCATCTCAAACTGAATAGCTCAACTCAGCCTCATGATCTTTTCTCCAATGTAGTGTTCTTTATTTCAGTTAACTGCACCTTTTTCTTTCCAGTTATGTTAACTAGAACTCTAGAGTCATTCATGACATTTCCCTCTTTATCACCATATCCAGTTGATCACCAATTAGGATTTCCAAAGTGTCTCACACCTCTCCATCTTTACCATCTAGGTCAGCTTCCGAAGACCAAAAACACTGCATGCAGTTGGGTCGATTCCGACTTACAGCGACCCTACAGGACCGAGTAGAACTGCCCCATAGGGTTTCTAATTACAAGTCATTTTATCTCTCTCTGTTTCAGTTTGATTTTAAAATGGGGATCATTATAATAACTAAATCTTTACAGAAGCCGACTGCCGCATGGTTCTCCACTGAGCTGCTGGTGGGTCCGAACAACCAACCTTTTGATTAGCAGCTGACCACTTAACCACTGCACCACCAGGGTTCCTCTAGGTAGGCTTACCAGCATCTATTATTGGAACTTCCTAGATAGGCTCTTAACTGCTTTAAATACTTCTATCCCTACCCCTCAATCATTGTCCACACTATAACTACAAAAAAACCAAAAAGCTAAACCCATTGCAGTTGAGTGGATTTCGACTCATAGAGACCCTAGAGTCATTCTTTTAAAATGCAAATTTAGTTGCATCATCCTTTGCTTAAAGCCTGTATCTGGCTTCCTTTTGTTCTAAAGACAAAAACTCCTTACTTGGCCTATAAACCCATTGCCCTCGAGTCAATTCTGACTCATAGTGACCCCACAGGACAGAGTAGAACTGCCTGCTAGTGTTTCTAAAGAGCAGCTGATGGGTTCCAACTCCCGACGTATTGGTTGGCAACTGAATGCTTAACCACTGAGCAACCAGGGCTCCCAACTTGGCCTATAGGACTTACATAGTCTTTCTCTTACTTACCTCTCCAGCCTCAGCCAGCACCATCTAATTCCTGGTTGGTGCTGGTCTTCTTTTAGTTCCTCCACTGGAGGAAGGCAGGCTGCCTCCTCCTGCCACGGGGCCTTTGCCTATGCTAATTCTCTTCAGAGCCAATATGGTATAGTGGCTAAATCTATAGCATCTGAAATATAATTTTCAAGGGAGACTGCTGGGGTTCAAATCTTGATTCTACCACTTACCTAGTTGTGTAACTTTGGGCAAGTCATTTTACTTCTCTCTGTCTCAGGTTCCTTGACTTTAAAATGGGGATAATTATAATATCTACCTTCAGGGATGTTATTATGATCAAACGATCATTTGCAGATATGGCTCTTCCCTTCTTTCTCTTGCTCAGTTAATTTCTTCTCAAACTCCTGTCCTCAGCTTCAGAGTCATTTTCTCTGAGAAGCCTCCCCTGATTTCCTTGACCAGATCTAACTACTCCATTATAGGTTTTCTCATATCTCAAGCATCTTATTTGTAATACTTACTATAGGTCCAATTTCATATTTAGCTAAATGACTTTGGAGTGGGGGAAAAGGTGTCAGTATTCTATCTTTCCCACGAGAAAGTGAGTGTCAGGAACACAGGGATTGCTGTCTGTCTTTGCTCACTGTTCCTTAGGCCTAACACAGTGCCTGACACATAGTGAGCTCCCATTGAATATTTACTGGAAGAGAAAGATGGAAAGATGTAAACTTCACTGAAGGTATGCAGTTGGGGGGGGGGTTCCTTGATAACCCCCTTTGGTGCTTAAACCAGTGCCTTGCGTGATGATAAATTCAGAGAAGAAACAAATGGTGGGGAACAAGGGAAGTTAAACTGGTTCTTCAGGAGGCAATACAGGCATTCTCTGCTCCACAAGGCAGAGTTTTGTGGAGATTCTGTGTTAGACAAACAGACTTGGGTTAAATCCTCCATCATCTGCTGTGTGACCTTAGTCAAGCCACTTAACTTTCCAGAATCCTGGTATCCTCATCTGTAAATTACACTACAGTTCCTAGCATAGAGTCAATTCTTGTTAGCTGACTACTGAACCTAAAATAATTTCAATTTACCCTAAACATATTACCGATTATTCATGGGCTCATGTCATTCATGGGCTCATGCCAATGATACCAAGGTTATTTATGGCTTGCCCCACATGTAAGTCAGTCAGCCTCCCTCTGTGGCACAGTGACAAACTGCTGTCCCTGCTCCTCTCTCCTAAGAGAGAAACAAAACAAAACAAAACAAAACAAAAAAAAAACAACCACTGTGTTTTTGGTCATAAAACAAAAGAAGGTCTAAATCACTATGAACTAGGAAGACAGAGTTCCAAAGGCATGCCCAGTGCAAGAATCTCCTCTTACCTGATGCTTTAAAAGCCAAGTTTGAGAGAGACAGTAAGTAGGTGGGCTGAGCAGCAGTCCATTTAAGGACCATCATCTTGTGAGAGGAGCCCTGGTGACACAGTGGTTAAGAGCTCAGCTGGTAACCAAAAGGTCGGCAGTTTGAATCCACCAGCCACTCCTTGGAAACCCTATGGGGCAGTTCTACTCTGTCCTATGGGGTTGCTATGAGTGGGAATTGACTCAATAGCAATGGGTTTTGGTTTTGGTTGTCACAAGACACAAAACCCCAAATCCACTGCGGTCGACTGATTCTGACTCATAGCGACCCCACAGGGCAGAGTAGAACTGCCCCATAGAGTTTCCAGAAAGGGGCTGGTGGATTTGAACTGCGGACCTTTGGCGTAGCAGCTGAGCTCTTAACCACTGCGCCACCAGGGCTGACCTTAAAAACAGAGTAGCTCCCTCAGTCCCTGACAAGACAGCCCAGTCCAGTTGCCATCTGGACCCAGATAATTGTCATTCTACTTCTTGGAGCTATCTCTTCCCTTGCTTAAAAAAAAAAAAATTCTCCTGAGGAGTCCAGTCCTTGAGAATCACATAGAAAATGACTCTCTACTCACCCTATTCAAGGAAAAAAAAATTCATTCAGAATAAAAAGCGTAAGCCTCTTATCACCTCACGCACAGCTGCTAGTCACTTTGCTCTTGGGTTAGAGAAGAGAGCTATTGGGTTTGAACCTTTAGTGGAGAAATAAAACTGCATGCAAACAATGTCCATGACAATGTTTGCGAGGATGGACATTGTTTCTCCTCTAAGCTCGTTCTTCTCTCCTTTCACTCGTTTCAAACTTGGGACAGACCGGGCTGTGAGTTTTAGGGTGTAGGATGTTTGTGCAAACAGAAGGGGAATTGTGTGTGCACTTCACGTGCGTTCAGGAGCTGTGTTCTGTGCTTGAACTTGGCTAGTGTCTACGTTTGAAGGAGAGCTATGATAGAATGTGTGGAGGATGAAACCGGTACATGTAAGCACAGGAAAGTGGTAGTGTGTACGTGGTGCGTGTGTATATGGGGAATTGTGTGTGCACTTCGTGTGAGTTCAGAAGTGTGCTGTGCTTGAACTTGGCGACTCTATGTAAAAGATCTATGCGCTTATGGGTGGGGGGACGAAATTTGTACGCGTAAGTGCAGGAAAGCGGTAGCGTGTACGTGGTGTGTGTGCGCGAGTGTCTGTGAGCGCCAGGGGCCGCCCGCCCGCGCGTCCGCCCGCCGGCTGCGGCTCCCCGTGGGCCGGTCCGGCCAATGAGCGCGCGGCTGCAGGGGCGGCGAGCGGGGAGGGGACGCCGCGGCCCTGCGGATGGAGGCGCGGGCGGCGCGGCGCGCTCACTCCGCGCGAGCGTTGTTGGTGGGGGGCGGCGCAGCCACTGGCCCGGCACCGGGGCCGGGACCCGGGGCGGCGGGCGGCGTGGGCGGTGCCCGGGGCTGGGATGTGCCGGGGGCTCCGTGGCGGCGTCGTTGGCGGCGGCGTCGGCGGCTGCGGGGGGACGAGCTAGCGCCGCGGCGCGGGGAGCCACTGGAGTCCGGCCGGCGAACGGAGGCGGCGGCGCAGGCAGAGCGGCGGCCGCAGCCAGAGCCCGAGCGCTGCGCGCCCACCATGGCCGCCCAGGGCGAGACTGGCTATCTGGCGGCGCAGTCGGACCCGGGCTCCAACAGCGAGCGCAGCACCGACTCGCCCATGCCCGGCTCCGAGGACGACCTGGTCGCCGGGGCGCCCCTGCATAGCCCGGAGTGGAGTGAGGAGCGCTTCCGCGTGGACAGGAAGAAACTTGAGGCCATGTTACAAGGTAGGCATCCCCCGCGTCCTCCGACTCCCCAACTGAGCTCGAACTCCTTCCCGGACTTCCCCGCCCAGCTCCCAGCGCCCTTACTCCCGCCCACAGAAGACTTGGTTCCCGGGTTCCCTCCTCCGCGGAGCCGAACTGCGACTCGGAGGACATCCAGGGAATCCAGACCCCATGGGCTGTCCACCCTTTACTCCTCTCAGGTCTCGAGGCAGCAGGAGCCCTGTGTAACTGGACCGGCTTCAGAAAAGCTGAAGTCGAGTTTGTTCAGGCACGCCCAAGTTGCGTTCTGGACTCTGGAGATGCCAACTTTAGCTGGGACACCTGGGCTGTGCCATCCAGACTTACTCTAACTGCTCAGAGTATGGATGACTCTCTTCTCCCTGACAGCCTCGAATTCTACTCTGCCCTCTGTGTTTCTGTCTGTTTAACTCTTCCCCTTGTCAGTATCTACTTCCTCCAGCTGAGGAGCTTTGTCTTGCTATTGGGAAACGCTTTGCAGATGTCAAGGCTTAAGACAGGAGCTCCCCCCACCCCCCGCCCCTCCAGAGTTACAGGGGCCAGGGCTGGAGTGAGCAGCCAGAGCGTGGGGATTGTGCTGCTGTGGTTGAGGACAGTGTGTGTTCATCTTCTGACAGACTTATAAAACACATCTTGAGTTACACTCAGTTCATCAAAATCTTCCTGTATTATGGGTGTCTGACTTTGCCTTTCACAATTTGGAGGTTTTTTTTTTTTTTTTTAAACTCTGTAGTTTCTCTGGGACTTTCCCAGAGGCAGAACAGCTTTGACGGTACCGAACTGGACACAAACTCTAATTTATAATGTGAGGATTGAATCCCTCCAAGTGAATGCTGAAGTGTCCAAGGTCATTTTGACCTTCCTTAAAAATGTTAGTTGCTAGCCTACTTATAGCCACCAGTATGGCTCATTTCCGCCATCCAAAGAGAGAAATGAGATAGTTTGAATGACTGTCATTCTTAAAATAAGAGTAGAGCACCAGGCTTTGGCCTCACTAAGGGCGTTTGGTGAAGATTCATTCAGAGGATAGCAAGTGTCCTTATATCATGGGAGGATTGGCGCTTTCCAAACTTCTTTTGTGGCTTTATGCATAACTTAACTTTGACTTTATCTGTCAGTGCATTGCAGTATGGGAGCGACTTAGTGCTCTGTGAAAATGCAGTGGCTTTTTAAAACAATTAAGCAGGTTATTTTAAGACAGAACAACATGTTTTCCAAAACAATAACTTGGTGGAAACAAATAGCAGAAGTGTTTGGCATGTGTTTTTTGGACGTGCTACAAACTTGTCTCCCTTGTTGCTTATTTTTATTGATAAACATCCCTAATGCTTGGCATATCTGTCTCTTTCATGGTCTCGCTCTCTTTTTTTCAAATTATGTAACTCTCTGTGATAAACTGTTCAAATAAGAAAGATTACAGGGTACTTTTAGAAATTAAAGCCCCAGTTACATTTCAGTAACTTGTTTTAGTTATTTGAGTTGTCCTTTGGCATTTTTTCTAGATTTTTCTGAATATAAACAAAATATTAAATTTATCTTAGGAAAATGTTGTTGTGAGATTCTTTGGCTTGAACAGGTAGAGCACATACCTATCCTTTTCAACACGTTTCCAGTTTGTTTTCTGGGTGAGTTTCGAGTAATGGGAAAGAAGGGTCTCCTGATAATACTGTATCTTCTTATGTTTTGCCTGTGTACATATAAGTAATGACAGCGGTATTAGCTTCTGGGAAGCCCATGTGCATAAGCTGGGCTTTAGAAGTAGGTTTATTTATTTATTTATTTTTAATGAATGAAGCCTGTCTTCTTTGTAGGGATATTTTGACAAGATGCAGTTCAAAATAGTTTTGCAATAATTTTCTTTTATAGAAAGTCTTAACAGAGTCAACTTTTTTCCCCAACAATCTGTATATAATGTAATATTCAGTTTTTAACCCTAATATTCTTTATCAAACGTAGTGCTTTTATTAACTTTCCAAATCACTTACGTGTGAAGTACTCCTAAGAAAGTAAACTTTGTACACTTTAACAATAGAATCCAATGCACAGTTTACCAGTGTGTTTTATAATGCATGCTTCCCCAGTGTCAAATTATGTGTGACCACCATGTTTGAAGGTATAAGACCAGTTTCCTGTGTCAAACAGAGTTATTAACTTCATTGCTTTATGCCAAGTGGTTATAGTAAGTGTGAGCACTGAGATCACACAGACCTGGGTTGAAATCCGTGTGTGAGCTTAGGAAAGTTCTGGGTCTCTCTGCGTTTTACTCATCTGTAAAATGGGGCCAATATTAGTACTTTTCTCTTAGGGTTTTGGGAGAATTGACAGAGATAATACCTATGAAGTTGAAAGTTGTAACTGTGTTTGGTAGGTGATAAGAGCTTAGTAAATATTAGTTGCTTTTAAAATTATTATTATTAATAAACACTACATCATGGATTTAAAAGGTTTTTCAGTGCCTACCACAGTTTCTACTACTTAGTATGTACTTGATTTAGGGAACTAAAGAATTTTGGATGATACCAGATTTAAAACATTTCATAATTGTAGATGTAAGATAGATAATAACCAAAGTAGGGAATGGTGGCAAGTCAACGTATTCTAATATTGTTAGGTATTCTTGGGTGGAAAACTTTTCATTAGAAAAGTGCCAAGTAAATAAAGTCTGTATTTGCTTAGTTGAGTTTCTGATTATTTTCAATTCGAATTTGCCATTTTTCCTTTTACAATCATCTTAAAATATGTGGAGTTTCCCAAGTTAATTCAGGGTAAATAAGATTGTCTGCCTCTAAGTCAACAGAGTGCAAATTGGTGATTATAATGCTTGGAATTTGTTTCCAGAGAGACTGTCCTGGGGGCAAGTTAATCTTTAATGGGTTGTATTTTTATTAGTAGAGAAATTCTTCTATGCAATGGACCAAAAATTCAGTGAGGTTAAAATATGGGCAGTAGGGTAGTGGTCAGATAAATGAAATACCACCCCCCCCTTTTTTTAAATGTGTGTGTATTTTTTTTTATATGGAAAATTCCAGCTTGTAGAAAAGTAGAGAGAATGGTAATCCCCCATAGACCCATCGCACAGCTTCAACAATTATCATAATCAATTTTGTTTCATCAATACCACATCTTCTTCCTACCCCCCTAAATCATTTTTGTTGCACGTTTCATAAATCATATCATCTCAATAAAACGTAGAGAAAAAATGACTAATTTTTCATGTTTTATTTGTTTTGGAACATCCATGAGAATTATCTGACATCTTTCTTGGACTTTAAACTAAGATCATCAGTTTTATTAGTCGACACCTGTGTAAATGTGAATTTTTTATTGTGATAAATAGATGTATCTAACAAAGCATATGCCATTTCAACATTTTTTACATGTATAATTCACTGACATTATTTTCATCATATTGTGCATCCATCACCACCATCTATTTCCAAATTTCACATCACCCTTAATAGAAGCTCAGTGGCCCTTAAGCAGTGACTTCCCTTTCCCCCACCTCCCTCTACCCCTGGTAACCACTAAGATACTTTGGTTTCTATACATTTGCCTCCTGTAGATATTTCGTGTAAGTGAGATTGTATAATATTTGTCTTTTTGTGTCTGACTTATTTCACTCAGCATGTTTTCAAGGTTCACCCATGTTTGTAGCACGCATCAAGACTTCATTTATCTTTATGGCTGAGTAATATTCCATTATATACATATATATTCCATTCTATTTTTTTTATATATATATACACATGCCATTTTTTGTTTATTCATTTATCTGTTGATGGACAGTAGGTTGTTTCCACCTTTTGGCTGTTGTGAATAATGTGGCAGTGAACACTTTTCAAGGTTCACCCATGTTTGTAGCACGCATCAAGACTTCATTTATCTTTATGGCTGAGTAATATTCCATTATATACATATATATTCCATTCTATTTTATATATATATATATATATATATATATATATACACACACACACGCCATTTTTTGTTTATTCATTTATCTGTTGATGGATGGTAGGTTGTTTCCACCTTTTGGCTGTTGTGAATAATGTGGCAGTGAACACTGGTGTACAAGTATCTGTATGCGTTCCTGCTTTCAGTTCTTTTTTGGTATATACCTAGGAGTAGAATTGCTGGATCACATGGCAATTCTATATTTAACTTTTTGAGTGTCCATCAAACTGTTTTCCCATACTGGCTGAATCATTTTACAATCCCACCAGCAATGGAAGTTTCCAGTTTATATAAATGGGAATTTATTTTGAACTTTAGATTTTAGAAGGGTATAGCCAGCCTTGGAATGGAACCATGGACAGCATTATATAACGATAAAAGAAACATTGTTTTAAATTTCTGAATTTAATACTGATCTTTAAAATTTAGGTTACATGATTCATGTGAGATTATGTTGTTGATTCATTTAAATCAATTAAATGTGAGTTATGGCGTGTAAAGAGAGAGGAAAGGGGTATAGGGGAAAAGCTAGGAGACGTAAGAAAGTAAGTGGGCCGGATGAGTCAGAGATACTGTCTTGGTGTTTGCCAGAGTACTGAGGAGACAAACATGGGATTTGCGTATGCATACTAAGTTTTCTTTTAAATGGAAAAACATATATGTGTGCCATGAAATTAAAAGTTCCCACATAAAATTTGGAAGCGTATGCATTTTTAGAGTTCTGAATTCCTAAACTTGTAGCAGACAAGTAAATAGGGAGGGTTACTGGGGGGTTGGGGTTGGGGTGGGGAATGACCTATTTTCATGAACTGAGGTTGACATCTTGTGGGCTTTTACGATATTGCTGCTAAACGCTTTAAAAACCATGTTGCAATTTTACAATGATAGGCATAACTGGGATCATTTACTCCTGCTTGCTTGAGTAACAGAACTAGTCACTAAAACAGAGGTTATCATGCATCACTGATTAAAAGCAAGAGGAGCAATAATATTATCTCTTTAATATCAACAAACTTAATTGAGGATTGTCTCCTGATTTGGTGAATAGGTAATAATTTCCTAGATGCATTTTTTTTTTGGGAGCAGGAAGAAATATGAAGCAAAAATATATGAAACTAAAGTACTGGAAGTGAAACTAAATAAGAGACGAGGTGAAAATAAAATAGTTATCTAGCTAACACTTGATCAAGGCTAATAGTAAAAATACATCAGATAACTTTAATGCAGCTTAGTGATTAAGAGCACAGGGCTCTGGGTCAGATCTGGGTTTGAGTCCCGGTGCTACCTTTTATTTATTTATTTTTGAACATTTTATTGTGGCTTGGGTGAAAGATTATAGAGCACATTCGTTTCCCATTTAACAATTTATACACATTTTGCTTCATGACATTAGTTGCAATCCCCTCAATGTCTACCCGCTTCCTCCCTGGGTTCCCCATTTCCATTTGCCCATCTTTCCTGCCCCTTCCTGCGTTCTGAACTTTGTTTCTGGGCATATGCTGCCCTTTTGGTCTCTTATGGTTGATTGTTCTGAGGAGCATGTTCCTCACAGTTGTTTTTGCTCGGTTTATAAGCCTGTCTATTGTTCGGCTGAAAGGTGATCTCCAGGCGTGGGTTTGGTGTTACCCTTATTAGAACCTGGAAAAATTCATTGCTTGAAGCCCCATCTCTAAAAGGGGTGTTAATAGTAGTGCCTACAACCTGATATTAAGAGAAAAAAATGCATATAGAACACCACATTGCTGGCCATGTAGAAAGTGCTGAACAAATTAATAACATATTTATTATAAACTGTAATGTATAATGTAATATTTAAAGTATACATTCTTATATTGAAAATGAAAATAAGGATATTGGAAAATAACTGATCTTATGTTTATGGAACATTTACAGCAGTCTGAATATTATTACTGGTATTCCTAGTAGCTTTCAGTATATTGAAGGTCTTGCCTCTTGTAAAGGTGGGTGAGTACACCCTGACTAGAGATCTCTTAAATAATAGTGTGGAATTCTAGATTTTGCTCAGGTTGAAAGTGCTTTTCACCCTTTTTTAGCTGTCACTGTCTTTGCCTTGAACAGTCCTGAACCAATCATGCCTGCTATTTTTGCTTAACACTGGCAGAAAAATTAATTAATCTCCCTTCTAGTTGCCCAGAACTGAAGCCATTCGTTGGTGTCTAGAAAGAAGGTTTTTCAAAGAATACTCTGTGCCTGCACTCACTGTTCTGTTTGCTCACCTGTAAAATGGGGATAATAATAGTCCCACTTTAAGGGGTTGTTGTGAGCACTGAAGGAGAATCCATATAATGTGCTTACCTAGCCCAGTGCCAGGCACGTGGTGTTTGGGGTAGGATAGTTCAGCAGCAGCAGCTCTGTCCCACGTGGTGGTTAGAGATTTCAAAACACTAGAAAGCAAGTGCTTGCTTTGTTGTTGTTGTTTATTTGTTATTAAACTGCAGTGTGGACTCCGTTTTGAGTGGTTGGGATTTAATTTTTATTGAAAGTCTTCCTCAAATCAGAAAGTTTGTTAGGACGTTTGTAGTTATGTCATAGAGCAAAATCAATGATTAAAATTGCTTTATATTCTAAATTGAAAAAAATACGTCAGAGGTTGTGTAGCTTAGCAATAAAGAGGCTCAGGCTTTGCCATCAGACTAGCCTGAATTGGGGTCCCAGCGTCACCTCTCATGGAATCATTGTGAGGATGAAATGAGCTGAGTGGTAAGCCCTGTGCTCACAGCATAGAGTAAGCACCCTCAGTAAATCCCTTCTCTGTAACGACTTGTGGAGTTTTGGCTAAGTTGATCATTGATAAGTTACAGGAAAGTTAAAACATAGCTAGAGAGAGTTGTCATATTGATGACTTTAGCAGGCAGGAATGTATTTGCCTGCATGAACAGAAAACCCAACACGCAGTGACTTTAACAAGCCAGGGTTTATCTTTTTCACCTAACAAGAAGTCTGGGGCTAAGTGTCCTAGTTGCTCAGGGGCTTCTAGGAGCCAAGTGTCTTCTTTTTGCCTCTTCATCTTCTCCATCCTCAGCCTGTGGCTTTTGGCCTCGTAGTTGCAGTATAGCCATTGCTTTGCTTTGTGGTGCACCTTTGTCTATGCAGGCAGAAGGGGGAAGAACAACCTTGGTGAGTAGCATCTGGTGTCTTAAAAGCCTGTGAGCAGCCATCTAAGATACTCCACTGGTCTCACCCCTTTGGCAGCAAGGGAGAATGAAGAGAACAAGATACAAGGGAAAGATTAGTCCAAAGGACTAATGGACCACAACTACCACGGCCTCCACCAGCCTGAGTCCAGTACAGCTAGATGGTGCCCGGCTACCACCACTGACTGCTCTGACCGGGATCACAAACAGAGGGTCCCAGACAGAGCTGGATAAAAATGTAGAACAAAATTGTAACTCACAAAATAAGACCAGACTTTCTGGCCTGACAGAGACCGGAGAAATCCTGAGAGTATGGCCCCCGGACAACCTTTTAGCTCAGTAATGAAGTCCCTCCTGAGGTTCAACATTCAGCCAAAGATTAGACAGCCCCATAAAATAAAATGAGACTAATGGGGCACAACAGTCCAGGGACAAGGACTAGAAGGTAGGAGGGGACAGGAAAGCTGGTGATAGGGAACCCAGGGTTGAGAAGGGACAGTGTTGACATGTCGTGGGGTTGTTAACCATTGTCATAAAACAATATGAGTACTAACTGTTTAATGAGAACTATTTGCTTTGTAAACCTTCATCTAAAGTACAATTATAAAAAGGGGGGGGGGACAAAAAGTAATTTCTATCAGGATTTTGCCTTTTTATCTGACAGTACAGTCCTCTCCTGAGACTTCAATCTATATTTCTTTGTCCAGTCGTTACAAGAGACTCTGGGAATGTATCTTCTTTCCCAGCCTTTCTAGTAGGGGATGGCAAGGAAGAAGGGATGGGAACGGATGCTGGGTGTTGCAACTCATGATTTCCCCACAATGGGCAAAGCAGAGGAACATTGTGGCCTGAAATTCTAAGTGGTGACTGAAGTAAAAGCTTACTTACATCCGAGACTTTGGCCTGTACTGAAAATCCTTAACAAGTTACATTTGGTAGTGTTATACGTAGGTGGAATTTCTTTCTTGGTGTAATCCAACAATAAACCCAAATCCCGAAGAGGTAACTAACACCTTTGTACACCTAGAGCTGTTCTCATCTTGTCGCTCCTTTTACAAACGGCCTGGGACCACTAAGTACTGTAATTATCTTTCTGTCTACTGTTTTCTCGATATTGTATTTTTTCATTGAAAATCACATGACAACACAGATACCCATCTTACCTTTTATTACTCTAAGATACCCTTTTTCTCCTCGCTCCTCTCCCCCTGGCCCATCTCAAATTTCTTTTACAGTTGCCATGTTCAGTGTAGTTCATGTGTCTTAGTTACTTAGTGCTGCATAACACAAACACAGCAGATGGGTGGCTTTAAAGAACATAAATTTATTTTCTCACAGTTTAGGAGGCTGGAAGTCTGAATTCCAGGCGTAACTCTAGGGGGAGGTCCTTCCTTGTCTATTTCAGCTTCTGGTACCTACCAGCAATCTTTGTAGATGCATCTGTCTCCATTGTCTGTCTTCCTCTTTCCCCTGTGTGTGTCTCTGTGTCCAGTCTGCTCTTTTTATAACTCAGAAGTGATTAGATTTAGAACCCACACTACTCAGGTATGATCTGATGAACGTAACATTGAAAACTCTATTTCCAATAGGATTACATCTACAGGTACAGGTGTTAGGATTCCAGCACAGTCCATAATATCATGCTGCTGCCCTTCTGACTTTGAGTAGATCGGTCACTTCATTATAATCTGGCCAACAAACCCAGAGTTTAATCAGAAGATGAAGTCATTTTGGAAGTACTCTGATAATAGAATTGTCCTTAGGTTTGTGCCATGTTTTGCTGTTTGAAATTATCCAGAATGATGAGCTAATAAAATGTACCAGTTGCTTTATCTTTAGTACATTCAGTTTATTTTAAAATCTAGTTCTCAATTTAAAAAAATGCATTGTGTAATAGTGAACATACATATTTCTTTATATAAAATAAACTTCCCACGATAAGACACTTTTTAACGCTAATTTATAATGGCTTTTGCAGTGTGTGGTGATGATCTTAGCAATAAACCCTTGCTGTTATGCTGCAAAAGCCACCACATTTGACTTTTAATCTTTGTGGTAATGGCGTTTAGGAAAGTATCCAAAATGCATGAAACTATCAGTAGAAACATTCTGTGACTATTGTACATTTATAAATCCTTTTCCTACTTACTAAGCCACTAATAGTCCCTGAGCGGTACAAATGGTTAAGTGTTTGGCTAATAACAAAGGGTGGCGGTTCGAGTTCACCCAGAGGCACCTCAGAAGAAAGGCCTGGCAGTCTACATCTGAAAGAAACGTACCAGTTGAAAACCCTGTGAAAAACCAGTTGAAATGGCCATTGAAAACCCCATGGAGTATAGTTTTACTCTGGAACACATGAGGTTGCCGTGAGTCGGAACTGACTTGACAGCAGTTTTTGTTTTATAAGCAATTAGTAGCTGTAGGTAGGGAAATCATTTATATTTGTAGTAACTATTAAATCCTGTTCCCATTTATGATGCTGGCATATAAAAAGATAATGCTTGCTTTCTAGCTGTAAAGTGATTTGTTTGTTACAGTGAATAAGATAAATCATACAGTCATTGGTCTACATGTAGAATTGATTTAGAGCTTAACCACACCTTTTATATAGGAAAATGGTTAAAAATGTCGTTAGGTGTCGTCGAGTGGGTTCCAACTCATAGCGACCCTATGTACCACAGAACGAAACACTGCCCAGTCCTGGGCCATGCTCACAATCGTTGTTATGCTTGAGCCCATTGTTGCAGCCACTGTGCCAGTCCATCACGTTGAGGGTCTTCCTCTTTTTCGCTGACCCTGTACTTTACCAAGCCTGATGTCCTTCTCCAGGGATGATCCCTCCTGACAATATGTCCAAAGTATGTAAGACGTAATCTTGCTATCCTTGCTTCTAAGGAGCATTCTGGTTGTACTTCTTCCGAGACAGATTTGTTTATTCTTCAGGCAGTCCATAGTATATTCAATATTCTTGGCCAACACCACAATTCAAAGGTGTCAATTATTTTTCGGTCTTCCTTATTCATTGTCTGGCTTTTGCATGCATGTGATGTGATTGAAAATACCGTGGCTTGGGTCAGGCGCACCTTAGTCTTCAAGGTAACATCTTTGCTTTTCATCTCTTAAAAGAGGTCTTTTGCAGTAGATTTGCCCAATGCAATGCATCGTTTCTTGACTGCTGCTTACATGGGTGTTGATTATGGATCCAAGTAAAATGAAATCCTTGACTACTTCAATTTTTTCTTCATTTATCATAATGTTGCTTATTTGTCCAGTTGTGAGGATTTTTGTTTTCTTTATATTGAGGTGTAATCCATACTGAAGGCTGTGGTCTTTGACCTTCATCAGTAAGTGCTTCAAATCCTCTTCACTTTCAGCAAGCAAGGTTGTCTCATCTGCATAATGCAGATTGTTAACGAGTCTTCCTCCAATCCTGATGCCCTGTTCTTCTTCATATAGTCTGGTTTCTTGGATTATTTGCTCAGCACACAGGTTGAATAGGCATGGTGAAAGGATACAACCCTGATACACACCTTTCCTGACTTTAAACCATGCAGTATCCCCTAGTTCTGTTCGAACAACTGCCTCTTGATCTACGTACAAGTTCCTCATGAGCACAATTAAGTATTCTGGAATTCCATTGTTCGCAGTGTTATCATAATTTGTTACAATCCACACAGTCAAATGCTTTTGCATAGTCAATAAAATACAGGTAAGCATCTTTCTAGTATTCTCTGCTTTCCCCCCACCTGTCTGTCAGTTTGTTGTACTGTGGGGGCTTGCGTGTTGCCATGATGCTGGAAGCTGTGCCACCAGTATTCAGATACCAGTAAGATCACCCATGGTGAACAGGTTTCAGCTGAGCTTCCAGACTTAGACAGACTAAGAAGAAGGACCCAGCAGTCTACTTCTGAAAAGAATTAGCCAGTGAAAACCTTATGAATAGCAGTAGACTATTGTCTGATATAGTGCCGGAAGATGAGCCCGCCCAGGTTGGAAGGCACTCAAAAGACGACTGGGGAAGAGCTGCCTCCTCAAAGTAGAGTCGACTTTAATGACGTGGATGGAGTCAAGCTTTGGGGATCTTCATTTGCTGATGTGGCATGACTTCAAATGAGAAGAAACAGCTGCAAACATCCATTAGTAATTGGAATGTGGAATGTACAAAGTATGAATCTAGGAAAATTGGAAATAGTCAGAAGTGAAATGGAACGCATAAACATTGATATCCTAGGCATTAGTGAGCTAAAATGGACTGGTATTGCCCATTTTGGATCAGACAGTCATATGGTCTACTGTCCTGGGAGTGATAACTTGAAGAGGAATGGCGTTGCATTCATCGTCAAAAAGAACATTTCAAGATCTAGCCTGAAGTACGACACTGTCAGTGATAGGATAATATCCACACGGTTAAACATAGGATTTGAAAATTAGCCATTGCAGCTTTTTTTCTGATTGCAAAAGTAATAGAAATTTATTATAGAATACTTGAAAGTACAACAGGTGTGAAAAAGAAGAAAAAAAGTCATCTGTAAGTCCAGAATTCAGCACTAACCACTGATAATGTTATTGTAATTTTTTCCAGCTTTTTTGCAACACATGTTTATTGAGTTCCTGTCAGATGCCAGCTGCAGTGTTGGCCTTTGGGGATACATACAAAAACAAGATAGATGTGGCTCCTGCTCTCAGGTGACTTATATTCAAAACTCTGATCACATCTCCCATCTTCTTCACTTATAAACGGTTATATACTATTCACCCAATACATCTTGCTTTGTTTAAATATTCTAATATTTAATGCATTTTTAGGTGACCAGGCAGTGGGAAGAGTTTACTCTTTGTGTTCAAACTGCCCTGGATTCAGATCCTGGCTCTGTCTTTTATTAACTGTGTGGCTTGGGCAAGTTAATAACTTCTTTGGGCCTCAGTTTCCCTGTCTCTAAAATGTGGATAAAAGCATTGATCTTCTTGGTTGCAAGAGAGAAATACTGTATGTAAAGCACCCAGTAGTGCCAGATGTAGAGCAGGTTCTAAAGAAATGGCAAATATGAATATTAATAGTACTGTTCCCCAACATTTTTGCCTAAAATCTTTTCTGTATCCTTGATTATTCTCATTGCAGAAATTCTTACTAGTGAAACATTTGGGGCAAAGGGTATAGATATTTTAAGGCTCTTGGTAAATATTGCAAAATTACTCTCTGGAAAGGGTCACAGGTAAGGCAGAAGATTCCATGAATTTACAGAATGTCTGTCCCTTGTGTCTGTGGTCCCTACAACCTGGCTTGTTTGAGCTGATCATTATGAGTCATTGGGAAGTAGTTGATTTACCGATCCATAGTTACAGTTTTGCCTGTCTCACCAAACATATTAAATGCTGTTTATCATACCTGATTAGTGTATTTGTGGAGCAGTGTTTCTTAAAATTTGTGTGGCATAAAAACCACCTGGCGAGTTTGTTTCAAAAGGCAAATGCTGGGCTTCTCCCAGAGATGTCGATTCTGTAGGTTTGGGGTTTGGAGAGTTGTGGTGATAGGAATCTGCATTTGGAAAAGAATCTTGTGTGAGTCTAACGTAGGTGGTCCTAGGACCACACTTTGAGAAACATTGCTAGGTGGTTAGATCATGGTCAAATAATTAAAGTAAAAGAGATTCAAATTCTTTTCTTTCTTTGATCCCTTTACCCTTGAAGTTAATACTTTTGCTACATTATTAAGCCATCTTGAAGCATTTTAGTATAGGAGCCTAATTTATGACTGGCATATTGTTTTCAGTGGCTTGTTATGAGGGACTTTGGGGAAAGAGCACAAACCCACGTATTCTTGTGGAGGGGCTATGTTGTCTTTATTATTGCACAGTGGAGTCAGAATACATTTCATTTTCCTACAGATTCCTATTTAGTAGAATAGACCCCATTTACTATATTATCAAATAATTTAAAAGGACACATATATTTTCCTTTTTATTGTAGAAAGTGTATAAAAGCAATATTAAGGGAACTTTAAAAAAGAAAATGAATGATCAGTAGTCTTACTATCCTGACAGCTATTTTCATTTCTCTGCCTTGCAATATACCCATAGCTGTCGAATTGATTCCAACTCATAGCAACCTTATAGGACAGAATAGAACTACCCCATAGGATTTCCAAGACTGTAATCTTCACAGAAGCAGACTGCCACATCTTTCTCCTGTGGAGCGGCTGGTGGTTTGAACTACTGACCTTTTGGTTAGCATCCAGACACTTGACCACTGTGCCACAAGGGCTCCTTCCTTGCAATATAGTCTTTGACTATTTGCTTAGAGTTTTATATAGTTGCTGCTGTAGTATTAACTACTGTTTTGTATTCAGTATTTATCTTAGGCTGGGTTCTCTAGAGAAGCAAAACAGTAAAGTGTGTAAAAAAAAAAAAATATATGTAGAGATTTCTATCAAGGAGATGGCTCATGCAGTTATAGAGGCTGGAATGTCCCAAGTCCGTGGGTCAGGATAGAGGCTTTTCCTTTTTCATGTAGCTGCAGGGGCTGGCAAACCCAAGATTGGCAGGTCAGAGAGCAGGGCTCTTGCTTACAGGCTGCAAAGATCAATGAATCACAAGATCAGCAGGCAAGACTGCAGGTAAGCTGCTAGCTCAAGTCCCAAGAACTGGAGGTCAGATGAACAGGAGCCAGCTACAGGATCCAGAATGAGCAAAAGCCCACAAGCCTTGCCAGAATATCCACTTATATTCAATGCAGGCCATATGCCCAAGGAAACTCCTTTTCAATTGATTTGGCCACTCACAGCAGATTCCATCATGGAGATGATCACATAATATCAAATCTCATCATGGAAGTGATCACAACATCATATGACTATCAAACCACTGAGAATCATGGCCCAGCTAAGTTGACACACAACCTTAACCATCACAGTATTTTAATCTATTAAACATTTTTCATATTTCTAAGCAGTTTAAGAATTTATAATTTAATTGTTGAATAATGGTACATTTGGATAAAATTTTTTTTTTACAGTTATAGATCCCTTCATAATGAACATGATTGGCTGTGTGGTGTTTTTCTCCTTTGAAACTATATCCTGAGGATGAAATTTTGAGAAATGTCTATTACTGAAGAATGTTGGTGATTTTGAAAACAGTAGCTGACTTTTATTGAGCATTTACTATGTATGAGGTGCCATTCTTGGTGCTTTATGCTGTTGAATCATCTCAGCCTCTCAACAGCAACCCTGTGAGATACATTAAGACACCCTCCCCTCATCTTACAGACCCAGAGGCTGTAAACTCTTTAAACTTGGAGCCTTGCCTTCTTCTGTAGTTCTAAGTAGATCTAGACACTAGTTTTCTTCTTAGGGTTGTTGTAGAGTGTAGATTCCCCTGCAGTGTGGAGACGTATCAAATCTGAGAGTAAGATGATAAACTGCCTTCCAGAATGGTTTACAGTGCTCCTCAGGCTCCCTGCAGAAATGCAGAAGAGTGTGATAGACATTGAGGTGGGAGCCTGGCAGACCCAGGCTAGAATTTTTGGTGAGAATGCAGAGATTCCAAAGCTCTTCTTTCTACTAACTTTGATGAGGTTTTTCTCCTCTGTAAAATGGGGATAATAATATCTCTCTCCTAGGTATCCCTGGGTGGTGCAAACGGTTAAGCTGCTAACTTAAAGGTTGGCGGTTTCTCAGAAGAAAGGCCTGGAGATCTACTTCTGATAAATCAGCCATTGAAAACCCTATGGAGCACAGTTCTACTCTGAAACAGATGAGTTCTCCACAAGACAGAATCTACTAGATGGCATGTGGTGGTAGCGGTAGGGTTATTGTGAAGATTACTTGGTAATGGTTTTAAAGCATGTCTGCCTCCCAGCTGGTGCCCTGTAAATGGTATCTGTATGTTTCAAATTCATCTCCTATTCCTCTCCAGCATCTAGTTGGTGCTGTGAAAGTAGCTGGGCTGCATTTATTGAATAAATTATCCACGATGGGTTTAGATGAAAAATTCTGGCACTGATCTCATGGAGTGGAACTTTAAAGCTAGGGCATGTGCTTGACTTTAACAAACAACAAACAATTTTGCAATACTTATTGAGTAATTCTCTGCATGCTGGATGGTCTTTCTTCACCCTCACCCTCAGTCTAGGGAGTATTTAGAATGTTGCACTATTAGTAACATTTAGCATTAGTAGCTATTAACATTAGTATGGAGTTTTTAATGAGGATATGCAAAATTTAATTTCATGTTGAGTGAGGGTGATATTGAATAGTTTGTATCTGATCTGGATTAATTTTATAAATTGAAATTTGTCAAAAACAAAAACAAAAACAAACATGTTGCTGTCCAGTTGATTCGGACTCATAGTGACCTTACAGGACAGAGTAGAACTTCCTCTTAGGGTTTCCAAGGCTGTAAATCTTTATGGAAACAGATTGCCACATCTTTCTCCCGAGCAGTGGCTGGTGGGTTTGAACCGCAACTGCTGACCTTTTGGTTGGCAACCAAGTGCTTTAACCACTGCACCACCAGGTCAAGGTTAATATAACTTTTCAATTTGTTTAGTTTCAGACACTGGATTTTCTTGTTCTTACAATAATACATCTCTAGATGTGTGTTTAAATATGACATTTTTAATTAAATAAGAGAGAATTTTTAAAAATAAAAATAAGATTGTTCTTTTATGTTACTTTGCTCCTTGCACTAAGATAATTTTTGGTTTATTTTGAGTTACAGGAAAATACATCACTTTTCTCAGGAGAGCAGGTGACGAGAAGTCAGGTGACTTGAATTCATGACTCACCCTTGCCATTGACACTGTCACCTTGGACAAATCATTTAACCTCTCAGGGTTTTGGTTTATTGTTGTTGCTAGCTGCAGTGTCCCTAAAAATCCCTTCCAGCTCCAAGATTCTGAGTCTGTTGTTTGGTATACAATACAAGCCCAATAATATTTTGTGTGTGCTGTCGGAGGCTGACTTCAGCTACAGGTACATGAGTAATTTTGATCAGAATATATCTTGATGTACCACTGCATGCCTGAGCATTCACAGTGAATGGGGAAGATGATGGAATGAAGTCAGTTGGAATGTCTCAGCTTTAGGGGAGTGAGTACTCAAAACAGAGCTAATCGCTTGCTCTGCTTTTAACATCTTGGCAGTCAGGTTTGAAGTGTCCTGAGTACTGTGGGCTAAAGATGAGCTAATTCAAGGTTTTCTGCAGAAATTGAGTAGGATTACAGCATAAACAATAGCCAGGAGTTGTTGGTGTTGACACATTGTGTTAGATGAACAAAGATTATGTGCTTCCCTGAGTAGCATCTTTTTGTCACATTTTCCTTTTCCTCTGCCAAAGTGTCCAGTTATTAAGCTTTATGGGCCAAGATTAATATCTAGTATCTAAACCACTAGAGAAGCGTAGCAGTGAATAATGTTCATTAGAGTAAAAATCTCAATTAAAAAGAAAGACATCTGTGTGTGCAAATGTCAAGTATTTTCAGAATTGTTCTAAGAACTACTTGCTGTTGATTATTGAGAACTAACACACTGTTTCTCTGTCTTACATAAAAGACCACTAGAACTTGTATTGTCTATGGCCTCAGTTTGTCCTTTAATCTTAATTGACTTGTAATGAGAGACAATTTTCATTCTGAGCTTTTGGTTAAAAAAGTACCATTTAAAGCAAAGTCAACATTCTGACAAGATTTTATTCTCTTGTTAATTGCTTGATTATATTGATTTAATTGAAATACATTTAGCTCGATGGTTGCAGGAAGAATTGTGTAAAGAAATGTTTAATCGAGTGAAATTTTTTTTTTATTTAAGTATTTGGCGAGAGTAAACCCAAGATTACCATAGATCTCCAGAGTTTGAAATTTTCAGAGATCTGTAATTTAGTAAAGCATTACTAAAGCTTATATTGTCACCTAAACTGAAAGATTGCATTA
The DNA here is from genome assembly GCA_030035585.1 of Dugong dugon. NCBI lineage: Eukaryota > Metazoa > Chordata > Mammalia > Sirenia > Dugongidae > Dugong > Dugong dugon. Next base: position 32,296,631 of record CM057475.1, on the reverse strand, counting down.
AAAATATATTCATTATCCTTCTTCCTCTGTTGCTCGAGGCAAATAGAGACCAATTGTTGTGCCTTAGATGGCTGCTTGCAAGCTTTTAGGACCCCAGGCGCTACACAACAAACGGAGAGGTAGAACAGAAGCGCTAATATGTTATTAGGCCAGTTAACTGGGATATCCCATGAAAACATGACCCTAAACCTCCAAACCAAGGAACCAAATCCCATGAAGTGTTTGATAGTATATAAACAGCCTCAGTAGCTACTCTTGTTCTCTTTTTTTTTTGGTTGTTGTAAATATATCTGTCTCACAACTTTTGCCAGTTGAACTTTTTTTACAGATATACAACTTATTGATAGCACTTAACAATAATCATCTCTGCAACCCTGCCCTTAATCAGTGCAGTTTTTCTATCACTGTAAACTGAAACTCAGTACTCCATAAGCAGTAATCTCCCCTTTTCCCTTCCTTCCTGCCCCTGGGGAGTCAGGAATAGGAAGAAGAAATGGAATGTGTGGCTAATCACCTCCATGAACAACTAACAGCCTCCTTTGCCACGAGACCAGAAGAACTGGATAATTCTTGGTTACCATTACTGAACATTTTGAGCAAAGATTCTGTAGCAGAATCCTGATCAAAAGGGGGAAGATGTAGAACAGAAGTTTAAATTTTCATGGACTCCAGACTTCCTGGAGCCAGGGTTCTGGATGAACCCCTGAAACTATTGCCATGAGATAATCTTCAAACCTTAAACTGAAAATATCCCCTGAAGTCTTCTTAAAACCAAACAATAGTTTAGCTTAACTAGTAAAAAATGTCTGCCTTGAGCATTACACTCTTTTAAAAATTACCTATATGGGCTCAAATTGATAACAGCTACTGGTGGTGTAGTGGTCAAGAGCTGTGGCTACTAACCAAAATGTTGGCAGTTCAAATCCACCAGGCACTTCTTGGGAACTCTGTGGGGTAGTTCTACTCTGTCCTCTAAGGCTCCTATGAGTCAGAATCGACTCGATGGCAGCGGGTTTGGTTTTTTGGTTTAATCAAAAGATTAGATAGGAACCTTGGGGGCAGTGAGTTTATGTTGATGGGGAAGGAACAACTCAGAAAAGAAGGATGAGGATGGTTGCACACCTCAAAGAATATAATCAGTGTCACTGAATTGTACGTGTAGAAGCAGTTGAATTGGTGTATGTTTTGCTGTGTATATTGTCAACAACAACAAATAAATATATATATATTTTTTACTGTCAGTGAATGGACATCTGAGATGTTATTTTTTATTTTTGAGCATTTTATTGTGCTTTAGATGAAAGTTTACATAGCAAGTTAGTTTTCCCATCAATATTTTATACACAAATTGTATGACATTGATTGCAATCCCTGCAGTATGTCAGCACTCTGTTTCCTCCTCTGGTCCCCCATTTCCATTTGTCCAGTTTCCCTGCCCCTCCCTGCCTTCTCATTTTTGCAGATGCTACCCTTTTGGTCGCATAAAGTTGATTATTCTAAGGAGCACATTCCTCACAGGCATTATTGTTTATTTTATATGCCAGACTGTTTTTTGGCTGAGAGGTGCCCTCTGGGAATGTCTTCAGTTTCCAGTCAGAAGGTTGTCTTAGGGCAGTAGTCTCAGGGGTTCCTCCAGTCTCTATCGGACCACTAAGTCTGTTTTTTTTTTTTAATGTATGAATTTTAATTTTGTTATACACTTTGCACCCATTCTAACCAGACCTTTTATTGTGATCCAGGCCAGAGTGGTCAGTAGTGGTAGCTGGGCACTGTCTAGTCCTTCTGGTCTCAGAGGTGGCTGTGGTTCATGTGGGCTGTTAGTCCCTTGGGCTAATTGCTTCCTTGAGTCTCCAGTTTTCTTCATTTTCCTTTGCTCCAGATGGGAAGAGACAGTAGTTGCATCATAGATGGCAGCTTGTAAACTTTTGAGACCCTGGACACTGCTCACCATACTAGGATGCAGAATATTATCTTTATGAACTGTGTTATTATGCCAATTGACCTAAATGACCTCTGAGACTATGGTCCTTAGCCTTCAAGTTCAATAGCTCAGTCCCTTGAGGTGTTTGGTTATGTCTGAGAAGTTTTCATAGTTGTGCCCTCTATGTGCTCTATTATATATATGAATATACACACTGCACTTACAAATACGTATGTAGAAATATCCAGAACTATACCTATATAACCACGTGGGCGTATTCCCATATGACTTCCCATACCTATTTAACATACACATCTGATTATGTATCGTCTAGTAAACTATTGTTGCAGGATTGTATATATTACAGTATTTACCGTGGTTGCCCTTTATTCCTGTGTACCTCTCGGTGTCTTCCTTTGTCTTGGTCCCATTGTGCTCACTTCTCCCATATTGTGTGTTGTCTTTACTTTAACCAATGTTAACTTGTATCTACTATCTAATTAGTGATTCTCCCTGCCTCCCACTCCCATCCTTGGTAACCGTCAAAGAATGTTTCTTTCTGTGTGTAAATCTTTTCTTGGCTTTTTATAATAGTGGTCTCATACCATGTTTGTCCTTTCGTAATTGGCTATTTCACTCAGCATGTCCTCCAGATTCATCCATATTGTGAGATGTTTCACGGATTCATCATTTTTCTTTATTGTTGTGTAGAATGCCATTGTGTGTATGTACCACAATTTGTTCATCCATTTATCTGTGGATGGGCACTTAGGTTTTTTGAACAGGTTTTTTTGCTATTGTAAATAATGTTGCAGTGAACATGGGTGTGCATATGTCTATTCATGTGGTCGCTCTTATTTCTCTAGGATATATACCTAGGAGTGAGATTGCTGGGTCATATGGTGTTTCTATTTCTAGCTCTTTAAGGAAGCACCATATCATTTTCCATAGTGGTTGTACCATCTTACATTGCCACCAGCAGTGGATAAGAGTTCCAGTCTCCCCATAGTCTCACCAGCATTTGTTGTTTTCTGTTCTTTGGATCAGTGCCATTGTTGCCAGGGTGAGATGGTATCTCATTGTAGTTTTGATTTGCATCCCTAATGGCTAATGATCACGAGCATCTCTTTATATGTTTGTTAGCAGCCTGAATGCCCTCTTTGGGGAAGTGTCTGTTTATGTCCTTTGCACATTTTTAAATTGGATTGTTTGTCTTTTTGATGTTGACATGTTGAAATTTTCTATAGATTTTAGAGATTAGACTCTTGTCAGATACATCTTTGCCAAATTCTTTTTCCAAGTTTGTAGGTTCTCGTTTTAGTTTTTTTTAAGAAGTCTTTTGATAAGCATAGATATTTAATTTTTAGGAGGTCCTAGTTATCTGGTTTATCGTTTGCTGTTTGTGCATTTTTAGTTATGCTTGATAGTCTATTTATGCCATAAATCAGGGTTCCTAGCTTTGTCCCTATGTTTTCTTCCATGAACTTCATTGTTTTTGGCTTTACATTTAGGTCTTTGGCCCGTTTTGAGTTAGTTTTTGTGTATTGTGTGAAATATGGATCTTGTCTCATTTTTCTACAAATACGTATCCAGTTTTGCCAGCATCATTTGTTAAAGAGACTGCTTCTTCCTCACTTAATGGACTTTAGCCCTTTGTCAAAGATCAGCTGTCCATAGGTGGATGGATTTACTTCTGGGTTTTCAATTCTGCTCCATTGGTCTGTGTGTCTGTCATTGTATGAGATGTGTTATCAATAGAAAGTAGATCTGACCAGTAAAAACAACTAGGCTTGAACAATAAAACACTATAAAAATGGATGTGAATTTGAAAGGAGTTCCGTACACTTTACTTATAAACTTATGAAAATTGTCTCTCATCATAAGTCAGTTGGGTATAGTTAGTCCATCTAAAACACCCAGTGGGAAATTATTGCATATGATAAAAAAAGAACCTGAGTGTATATTATGGGACTACACAAATGAATGAGGCCTTCACCTTTAAGAAAAGTACAATCTAGTGGGAGAGAGGAAATGTACATATACTGATCAGGTAGAAAACAGAAGGAGAACCCATAGAATAAGGTACTACTTAGTTAATATGTCTTAGCCTGAAGTTGCCCACCTTCACCCACAAGTCAAGGGTTTGTGCATAGCTAGTTTATTTAGGAAGTGATCTCAAGGAGAGGAAGTCAAATAAAGAGGAAGGTAAAGCCATTCCCAGTACCAGCACTAGTTGCCATGGAGTTGACTTTGACTCATGGCAACCCCATATATGTCAGACTAGAACTATACTCCATAGGGATTTCAGTAGCTGAGTTTTTGGAAGTAGATTGCCAGACCTTTCTTCTGAGGTGCCTCTGGGTGGACTCTAACCTCTAACCTTTCAGCGCATTAACCATTTGCCCTACCAGGGGCTTCTCAAAGTCAATACAGTGAAGCATTATGAAGTTAGGTACCAATGAGGGCAACTGTTGCTTCTGATGAGCCCCAGAGACTTATGCCCTTCATTTGTCCACCTCAGGGATGAAAAAGAGAACATTTATCCTTGAGTTTCTTTCCCTTCTTTGAGAAGGATTAACGGTTGCCCAATGGGGATTACTGCCCCTGCACTTCTGGGTTACACGTGTGATGACTAGTGGCCTCCGCAGGCATCCAATAATCTCCAGGGCCAGGAAGTGAGCAGTATGTCTTGTGCAAGCTTGAGATGGAGCCTTGTCAGCGCAAAGTGAGTTGATGCCTGAACAGAGTGGTTTGCTGTATCCTGAAGGCAAGGGGATGTGAATGGTGTGTCCACTGTGATTTCTTTGTATACTTTAAATGCAAAAAAATTTCAGAAAGGGGAGAGATGGAAGTGGATATTTAAAAAAATTTCATGCCTTTTGTTCTAAATCAAAGAAATGTCTTTATTGTAAATTCTTGATAACTGCAAGTGAGTATGCTTTATGGAATTATAGAAATAACCCTGCCTGCTCTCATTTGATTTTTTTTTTTAACATGACAGGACAGAATTTTCCTTAGGCAAACTTTTATGAACAGATACGATGTTTGAAGAATTGTTTAAAAGATTTTTAAGAACAAAAGAGCAAGAGCAGACACTTGAATCTTTTGTCATAGCTGGTTCTTTATCTTTTGTTAATAGTTTAAAAAGAAAAAGAGCACTTTCATATTTCATAAAGGTGGAAGCATTCAACCATTAAAACCTGAACCATGAGTATTTCCTTCTGAGACTTGCAAAAAAGTATATCTGCATGAAGGCAGAGTCCTGCGGTGAGTGGAGCCCTGTAATAGCATTTACATTTGGTGTTAACACGCACGTAATAGGAAAAAGGATTCAGTTATTTTCAAGCTCTCAAATCCCAAATGTGCTGAGTAGACTTTTCTTTTAAAAAATAAATATACAAAATGGATTTGTGTGACTTTAGTTTAAAAGAAATGTTCTTGCATTCCATAGTTAACAATTGTAACAGTATCACTTTCTCAGGTTTCCGTATTTTTAAAGTGGACTATCACGGTTTGGCCTCAGCTACTAAGTTAAATTATTGCTGGCTCGCACATTCCTTTTGGTTACACTGTAATCTTTACCTCCATTGGAAAGTATGCCCTATTTTGAATGTTTATTTCAGGCCACTTGGCTTGAAACACTTCTGTTTAGCAGTGAAGGATGGATGTATATAGTATATGGGTGATACGTGTTTATGTATCTAAAATGGAAAGAAATGGAAATAAATGTAACACTGTAAGAATTACAAATACATATTAGTAGTTAGGGATATGAGAACCTCAGAGGTGGTAAGAAAAACATTCAGTGCAATTAAATTCTCTTGATAATTGATAGTTTTTCTAGTAATGTGTATATAAAAATATGTCTGTATTTCTCTATTATGCTACAACTCAGGATATACTCACTTGGTTGTAATACATAAGTAGTCTTTTAACATTTCTTAGGATCTCACATCACTCTAAAAAAATGTTTGTTTCTGGTCTTTGCAAACATAGAAATTAAGGTTGCCCATGATGATGAAGCAGTTAGATTTGGAAAGAGGATCTAGGACCTCTGATCCTACTCGGTAGGAATATTCTAAAAAGTGACCACAAGTCATTTTTTTTTTTTTTAAATCTCAGGAGTTTATGAGTTTGTGCAATTTGTAGCAGCGTCAGACTCCACAAGACTTAATGGATTGGGAAGATGGACCCCAAAACACACAAACCTACCCTCATCCAGTACCAAAATAATAATAATAAAAAACTAAAAGTTACACATACTGAAATAATATTTTCTGGAAATTAGAAGCAGATGTCTTCAAATGACCATTTTTCCATTGCCCCACGGTATGCATTCCTTTTTATTGTTCTCATTTTGTGGATAGAAGGTATACTTGAGTTCAGGGCTTGGAAGAGTGCAGGGTGAAGCATTTGTTCAGCTGTTCCACTTGACATTCCATAGAATACTCAAGATGTTCTTTTTACTGCCTCCAACCAACTTGAACACACATTGGGCTACCCAAACCTCTGCCTGAAGAAAATGGGAGTTAGTGGTAGAGAAGGAGAAAGCTATTTAAAAATATTAAGTATTTATTTTTGTTGTTGCTGTGGAGGTGGTGATGGTGGTGTTAGCTGCCGTTTACTCGGCCCCCAACTCATGGTGACCACATGTATAAGAAAATGCTGCCCAATCCTGTGCCATCCCCATGACAGGTTGTAGATTGGACCCATTGTGATCCATAGAGTTTTCATTGGCTGATTTTCAGCAGTAGATAGCCAGGCCTTTCTTCCTCATCCATCTTAGTCTGGTAGCTTGGCTGAAACCTGTTCAGCATCATAGCTACACACAGCATCCATAGCAACACACAAGCCTCCACCGATGGATGGGCAGTGGCTGTGCGTGAGGTGCACTGGCCAGGAATGAACCCGGGTCTCCCACATGGAAGGAGAGAATTATACTACTGAACCTAGGGAGAGTTAATCTGTGGGTGAAAAACGCTTTATGCCTACCTGCATTTTGTAGACTAAGATAGTGAAGGCTATGAAATTGGCCTGGCAGAAATTATTTTCACAGTAATTTTTAAATAAGAAAATAAAGTTACACTAAAGCTTACATTCTTTCAGTCATGTTATTGACTGTTTAAATTGTCCATTATTCAAATAATTCAAAATATATCAAATATGTTATTTAAAATGTCTTAAACTTATGTTTAATATAAGATTATAAAGTTTTTGGAGTAATTTAGAATTCCAAATTTGGAGAAATTAACCTAGTCATTGTAAACTTTTAATATCCATTTCAGAAATGAATTTCATACAAGATGACTAATAGAGGGACATTATATGATTTATTGTGTTTCTAAATTTGAGAATTTTGTGACACTAATTTGTTGGGATAGAAATATTCTGTGTATCATCACCATAAGTGCCCTGTCTAAATATATGTTTTTATGCTTTTATTATTACTATTTCTGTCATAAACATTTTCAAATCCATGATTTTTAGTTAAAAAAATTCTAGTTAATCAGTTCATAGTATTTTTTGTTTTTTAACATTTTATATTGTGAAATAAAAAAAGATAGAAAAAAGTGACAAAAATGAATAGCTCAATAAATTATTACCAACCTTCAGATAAAGAAAGAAGACACTGCCAGCTCCTAGAAGTATTCCCTTCATGCCCACTCCTTCACCCTTGATGGTTGCAGCTATCCTTACTTTTACGGTAATGTTTTTTTACTTTTCAGTATAGTTTAGCTACCTCTATGTACATGAATCTGTAAACACTTGGTTAGTTTTGCCTGCTTTTAAACTTCAAGTAAGTAAAAATATACAATATATATACTCTTGGGTCTGACTTCTCTTGCTCAAAATTAGAAATTCATCAATATTGTTGTATATTTATAGTTCATTGATTTTTATCGCTGAAAGTTTTCTGTGGTATGAATGTATCATAGTTTATCCTTTCTGCTCTGAAAATCCTTGCCTTTTAATTGAGAGTGTTTAGTTCTACTAATCTTTAATGTAATTAGTGATGTAGTTGGATTTAGAGCTATAGTTTTACTGTTCGTGTTCTGTTTGTGTCATCTGTTTCTGTTCTTTTGTTTTTCCTATTCTCCCATTTTTTTGGTTGATTACTTTCAAAATTTCCATTTAACTTATCTAGTAGCTTTTTAGCTCTTTTCCTTATTTTTATAATAGTTGATGTAGGGATTGCAGTGTGCATCCTTAACTTGTCACAACCTATTTAGAATTATTTTTGTACTACTTCATGTTATATGAAAGACCTTGAAACCACATAGATCCACTTACCCTATCCCCTACCCCGCAACTATGCTATATTTGCCATATGTGACACACCTACAACATTATAATTTTTGTTTTAAAAAACTATATGTATTTTAAAGAAATTAAGAAAAATATTTGGAACCTATCCACATAGTTGCCATTTCTTGTGCTCTTTATTCTTTCCTGAAGATCCGAGTTTCTATCGAGTATTTCCCTTTCCCCTGAAAAACTTCCTTTAGCATTTCTTGCAGCAGGTTTGTTAGAAAGCAGTTTTCTTTTATCTGAACATGTTTTTATTTTACCTTCATTCTTTGGGGCAGCTAGCCTATAGTATGCCTCCAATGATTTTGCTCCAGTTGTTCTTACCCTTGGTAATCTTTCAAAATTGTTGGTTGTCTTTGTGACCAATCAAGTATGGTGGAGGTGATGGTGTGCAGCTTACAAGGCTAGGTCATAAAGGGCAGCAGGGCTTCCACCTTTCTCTTGTGATCACTTCCCTCTGGGGGAAGCCAGCCATCATAAGAGAACGCTCAAGCTGTTCTTTGAGAAGACCCGTTTAGGGAGGAACAGAGACTCCTCACTAACATCCAACACCACCTTGCCAACCATGTGAGTGAGACACCTTGGAAGTGGATCTTCTGGCTTCATTCAAGCCTTGAGATAATTGGAGCCTTGGCCAGCATCTTGACTGCAACCTCATGAAAGACCCTGTGTCAGAACTGCACATCCAAACAATCGCAAATTCCTGACTCACAGGAACTGTGCGAGATAATAAATGTTTAATGTTGTTTTGAGCTACTAATATTTCCCTTAATATATTATTTTCTCTGACTGCTTTCAGATTTTCTCTTTATCTTTGTTTTTCAGCAGTTTCGCTATGATGTGCTTAGATGTAGTTTTCTATTCATCTATCCTGCTTGGGGTTGGGTGGGCCTCTTGACTCTATAAATTTATGTCTATTACCATATTTGGAAAATTTTCAGTTCTTATTTCTTTAAATATTATTTCCACTTCATTTTCTTTCTCCAGTGACTCCAGTTACATGTATGTTAGACATTTTGTTATAGTACTACAGATCACCATTTTTTTCCTCACCTCGTTTTCTCTCTTCTTCAGAATGGATAATTTCTACTCTTACGTGTCTTCAAGGTCACTGACCTTTCTTTTGTTATCTTCAATCTTCTGTTAAGCCTATCCAGTAAATTAAAAAATATTTCAGATATTGAATTTTCACATTTCAGAATTGCCCTTTAATTCTTTTCTATAGTTTCTATTTCTTGGCTGACAGTTTCTATTTATTAAGAGCACAAATCTTCTTTTAAATTCCTGAGCATTGTTATAATAGATAATCCCGGTGTCTGTGAATTCCATCTCAGATTTAATCGTTGTTATTTTTTTCTTGAATATGAATTATATTTTCTGTTTCTTCTGTATTGAATGATTTTTGGATTTGATTATAAACATTGAGGATTTGGGGCTCTCTCCATCTTTGGCCTTCTTTTTGAGATTTATCCCCTTAATTTTCTAGCTATCATAGTTGCCACAAACTCTGGTTTTTTAAATATGCAAGACTGCTGGTCTATGTTTCCATTTTAGCTGCTTTACCTGCTCTCTACTGAGGCCTGTCGTTAGATGAAAAGCCATTAAAGTGAGAATTTCACCAGTGCTGTGCCCTTCTTCCAAATTTGACTTTCTTCTGGTTTCTGCCTGCTTTTGGTCACTCTGTTTTGGCTCCAGGTATTTTTTCATATTTTGTTCATAATTTATAGTTGTTATCTGTGGAGCGGTTTGGTCTGTTTGAAGTTACTTTATCATTACCGGAAGCATAAGTAGTGCTTATCCTGTCTACTATATGTTGATGGTTATTTTAGTTGTTTTCAGGTTTGGGCTATAATGAATGTTATTGCTGTGAGCATTCTTTTTTTTTTTCAGTTTTGTTTCTTGCCTTATCTTTTTTTTTTTTTTTTAATTGTACTTCAGGTGAAGGCTTACAGAACAAAGAGTTTCTCGTGAAACAGAAGTACACACGTTGTTTTATAGCACTGGTTAACAACCCCACAACATATCAACCCTCTAACTTCTCAACCTCTATTTTTTTTTTTGGTGAAAATACACATAGCCAAAGATACACCATTTCAAAAATTTCTACATGCACAGTTCAGTGACATTGACTATGCTCTTCGAATTGTTCTGTTATTCTCACTTAAGATGAAGGCTTACAGAACAAAATAGTTTCTCATTTAACAGTTACTACAAATGTTGCCCTGTGACAATGGTTAACAATCTCACAACACATCAACGATACCCTTACTCAACCTTGGGTTCCCTATCACCAGCTTCCTTGTCCCCTTCTGCTTTCTGGCCCTAGTCACTGGACTCCTGTACCTCATTAGTCTCATTTGGTTTTACGGGGCTGTCTACTCCCAGGCTGAACGGTGAACCTCGGAGGTAACTTTACCATTGAGCTAAAAGGGTGTCTGGGGGCCATACTCTCGGGGTTTCTCCAGTCTCCTTTAGGCCAGTAAATCTGCTCTTTTTTTTTATGAGTTAGAATTATGCTCTAGATCCTTCTCCAGCTCTGTCCAGAACCTTCTGTTGTGATCCTGGTCAGAGCAGTCAGTGGTGGTAGCCGGGCACCATCTAGCTGTACTGGACTCAGTCCAGTGGAGGCCTTGGTAGCTATGGACAATTAGTCCTTCGGACTGATCTTTTCCTTGTATCCTGTTCTCTTCATTCTCCCTTGCTCCCAAAGGGATGAGACCAGTGGAGTATCTTAGATGGCCGCTCACAGGCTTTTAAGACCCCAGACACTACTCACCAAGGTAGAATGTAGAGCGTTGTCTTTATAAGCTGTGTCATGCCAATTGAGATAGATGTTCCCCGAGACCATGGTCCCCAGAGCCCTCCGCCCAGCAGTTCAGTCCCTCATGGAGTTTGGATGTGTCCATGGGGCTTCCATGACCTTTCCTAGTATAAGTTGTGCTAGTTTCTCCTGTATTGTGTACTGTCTCACCCTTCACCCAAGATACCACTTATCTATTGCCTATTTAGTATTTTCCCTCCACCCCTCTCATCCCTGGTAACCAACAAAGATTGTTACATTTTGTGCGTGAACTTTTTCATGGGTTGTTACAATAGAGGTCTCATACAATATTTGTCCTTTTGTGATTGACTTATTTCACTCAGCATAATGTCCTCCAGTTTCATCCATGTTATGAGATGCTTCACAGATTCATTGTTGTTCTTTCTCGTTGCATAGTACTCCATTGTGTGTATGTACCATAGTTTGTTCTTCCATTCATCTGTTGATGGGCATCTAGGTTGTTTCCATCGTTTTGCTATTGTGAACAATGCTGCCATGAACATAGGCGTGCATAAGTCTATTCGAGTGATGACTCTTATTTCTCTAGGATATATTCCTAGGAGTGGGATTGCTGGATCAAATAGTATGTCTATTTGTAGCTTTCTGAGGAAGTGCCAAATCATTTTCCAAAATGGTTGTATCATTTTGCATTCCCACCAGCAGTGCATAAGAGTTCCCATCTCCCCGCAGCCCCTCCAACATTTGTTATTTCCAGTGTTTTTGATTCGTGCCAGTAATGCCGGGGTGAGATGGTATCTCATTGTGGTTTTAATTTGCATTTCTCTAATGGCTAGTGATCGCGAGCATTTCCTCATGTGTCTGTTGGCCATTTGAAGTCTTCTTTGGTGAAGTGTCTGTTCATTTCCTTTGCCCATTTTTTAGTAGGATTATTTGTCTTTTTGTTGTAGAGATGTTGGATTTTCTTGTAGATTATGGAGATTAGACCTTTGTCTGACTTGTACTGTCCAAAAATGTTTTCCCAGTCTGTAGGCTCTCTTTTTACTCTTTTGGTGAAGTCTTTTGAAGAGCATAAGTGTTTGATTTTTAGAAGATCCCAGTTATCTAGCTTAGCTATTGGGGTTTGTGCATTGATGGTTATGGTTTGTATCCTGTTAATACCATGTATTAAGGCCTGAAGTGTTGGTCCTATTTTTTCTTGTATGAACTTTATAGTTTTAGGCTTTATATTCAGGTCTTTGATCCATGTTGAAGTAGTTTTTGTATACGGTGTGAGGTATGGGTCCTGTTTCATTTTTTTTGCAGATGGATATCCAGTTTTGCCAGCACCATTTGTTAAAAACACTGTCTTTTCCCCCTTTGATGGACTTTGGGCCCTTGTCGAAGATCAGGTGATCGTAGGTGGATGGATTTACATTTGGGTTCTCAATTCTGTTCCATTGGTCAATGGATCTGTTGTTGTACCAGTACCAGGCTGTTTTGACTACTGTAGCTGTATAGTAGGTTCTGAAGTCAGGTAGTGTGAGTCCTCCAACTTTATTCTTCTTCTTCAGTAGTGCTTTACTTATTCGGGGCTTCTTCCCTTTCCATATAAAGTGAATAATTAGTTTTTCCATCTCTTTGAAGAATGTTGCTGGTATTTGGATCGGGATTGCATTGTATTTGTAAATTGCTTTGGGTAGAATTGCCATTTTCACAATGTTGAGTCTGACTATCCATGAGCATGGTATGTTTTTCCATTTATGTAGATCCCTTTGGGTTTCATGCAGCAGTGTTTTGTAGTTTTCTTTGTATAGGTCTTTTACATTCCTGGTCAGATTTATTCCTAAGTATTTTCTCTTTTTAGGGGCTATTGAAAATGGTATTGATTTCCTGATTTCCTTTTCATTGTTCTCTTTACTGGTGTATAGGAATCCAACTGATTTTTGAATGTTTATCTTGTATCCTGCTACTCTGCTGAATCTTCCTATTAGCTCCAGTAGATTTCTTGTGGAGTCTTTAGGGTTTTCTACGTATAGTATCATATCATCTGCAAACAGGAAGAGTTTAACTTCTTCATTACCAATTTGGATGCCCTTTATTTCTTTCTCTTGCCTTATTTCTCTAGCTAGAACTTCCAGCACAATGTTAAATAGGAGTGGTGATAAAGGGCATCCTTGTCTTGTTCCTGTTTTCAAGGGGAATGTTTTCAGCCTCTCTCCATTAAGAATGATGTTGGCCGTTGGTTTTGCATAGATGCCCTTTATTACGTTGAGAAATTTCCCTTATATACTTATTTTATTGAGAGCTTTTATCAGGAATGGGTGTTGGACTTTGTCAAATGCCTTTTCTGCATCAATTGAGATGATCATGTGATTTTTTTCTTTCCTTTTATTTATGTGGTGGATTACGTTGATGGATTTTCTAATGTTAAACCATCCTTGCATACGTGGTATGAATCCTACTTGGTCGTGGTGTATTATTTTTTTGATATGATACTGAATTCTATTGGCTAGAATTTTGTTCAGAATTTTTGCATCTATAGTCATGAGAGATATTGGTCTGTAATTTTCTTTTTTTGTGACGTCTTTGCCTGGTTTTGGTATCACCGTTATGCTGGCTTCATAGAATGAATTTGGAAGTGTTGCTTCCTCTTCTACGCTCTGAAATAGCTTGAGTAGAACTGGTACAAGCTCTTCTGTAAATGTTTTGTAGAATTCTCCAGTGAAGCCATCTGGGCCAGGGCTTTTTTTGGTTGGGAGTTTTTTAATTACCTTTTCAATCTCTTCTCCTATTATGGGTCTGTTCAGATTTTCAATATCACTTTGTTGTAGTTTGGGTAGGCCGTGTGTTTCTAGAAATTTATCCATTTCCTCTAGGTTTTCAAATTTGTTGGGAGTATAGTTTTTCATAATATTCTGTTATAATCCTTTTTATTTCGGTGGGGTCTGTTGTAATGTCCCCCATTTCATTTCTTATTTGGGTTATTTGTGTCCTCTGCTGTTTTTCTTTTGTCAGTCTGGCCAGTGGTTTGTCGATTTTGTTGATTCTTTCAAAGAACCAACTTTTGGTTTTGTTGATTCTTTCTATTGTTTTTCTGTTCTCTATTTCATTGATTTCTGCTCTGATCTTTACTATTTCCTTTCTTCCGGTGGTTGTGGGCTTTTTTTGCTGTTCTCTTTCTATTTGTTTGAGCTCTGTAGTTAATGTTTTGATTTTGTCCCTTTCTTCTTTTTTGATATGTGCATCTATTGCTATAAATTGTCCTCTGAGGACTGCCTTTGCTCTGTCCCAAAGGTTTTGGTATGATGTGTTTTCATTTTCATTTGATTCTAGGAATTTTTTGATTCCATCTCTGATTTCTTCTATTACCCATTGATGTGTAAGCAGAGTATTATTCAGTTTCCATGTAGTTGATTTTTTTTCCTTGCTCTTTCTAGTGTTAATTTCTACCGTGATGGCATTGTGGTCAGAGAAGATACTGTGAATTATCTTAACGTTTTGGATCTTGTTGAGGATCGCTTTGTGGCCTAAGATGTGGTCTATTCTGGAGAACGTTCCATGTGCATTGGAAAAGAATGTGTACTTTGCAGCGGTTGGATGGATTGTTCTATATATGTCTATGAGGTCCAGTTGGCTGATTGTGTCCTTTAGGTCTTCTGTATCTTTGCTGAGTTTCTTCTTAGTTGTTCTGTCCTTTACTGAGAGTGGTGTGTTGAAGTCTTCTATTATTATTGTGGAACTGTCAATTTCTCTTTTCAGTGCTGTTAGAGTTTTTTTAATGTATTTTGAAGCCCTGTCATTGGGTGCGTAGATGTTTATTATGGTTATGTCTTCATGATGGATCATCCCTTTAATCATTATATAGTGTCTTTCTTTGTCTTTTATGGTAGATTTTGTTTTAAAGTATTTTATCTGAGATTAGAATTGCCACTCCTGCTCTTTTTTGGCAGTTGTTAGCTTGATATATTTTTTTCCATCCTTTGATTTTTAATAAATTCACATCTTTGTTTCTAAGGTGTGTCTCTTGTAGACAGCATATTGATGGATCCTGTTTTCTTATCCATTCTGCCACTCTCTGTCTCTTTATGGGTGCAATGAGTCCATTTACATTCAGTGTAATTATTGATAGATGGAAGTTTGTTGCTGTCATTTTGTAGTGCTTTTTTTTGTGGTGCTGAAGCTTTCTTTGTTCTTCTTGCTCTCTTGTGCTGAGTTACTTTTGTTTGTGGATTTTGTGTTCATTTCTTTTTTTTGTAGGTTTTGTTTTTGCTGAGACTTTATGTTTTTCGTCTTTATTTTTATGAGTTGTTTTGTTAACTTTCTTTGTGGTTACCATGAATTTTACCCTTATCTTTCTAAGTTTGAAGCCGTCTACCCATACTTGGTATTGCCTTGCCTTCCTCTCCATTGGAATGTTCTATACCTATGCCATTTATTCCGTCTTTCATTGTTTTGATGTTGTTGTCATCCTTTGATTGATTGCTCTGATTCCCTGTTGTATTTCTTTTGGTTTTGGATAGTCCTCAAGAGTTCATTTCCTAGAATGGTATCTGATTCGTATGATCCTGCGTCCTAGGTCCTGACTGAGGGCTGAAGCTGTTTGTCCTCAGATCGAAGAACTCCCTTTAATAATGCTTGTAAGTTTGGTTTGACTTTTGCATATTCCCTTAGTTTCTGTTTATCTGGAAATGACCTAATTTCACCATCAAATTTGAGTGAGAGTTTTGCAGGATATATTATTTTTGGCTGACAATTTTTTTCTTTCAAGATTTTATATATGTCATCCCACTGCCTTCTTGCCTGCATGGTTTCTGCCGAATAATCTGAGCTTAGTCTTATTGTTTCTCCTTTGTATGTGACTTGTTTTGCACGAGCTGCTCTCAGGATTCTTTGTTTGTCTTTAGTTTTGGCGAGTGTGAATATGATATGTCTTGGTGATTTTCTTTTGGGGTCTCTTCTATATGGGGTTCGTTGAGCTTCTTGGATGGCCAGCTTTTCATCTTTCATGATATTGGGAAAGTTTTCTGTCAGCAGTTCCTCAATGATCCTCTCTGTGTTTTCTGTTTTCTCCCCCTGTTCTGGGATGCCAATCACTCGTAAATTTTTGCTTTTAATTGTGTCCCACATAACTCTCAGGGTCTCTTCATTTTTCTTTGTTCTTTTTTCTGAGTTTTCCTGAAACAGAGTTGTATCCAAGTGTTTGTCTTCAGTTCCACTGATCCTGTCTTCCACGGTTTCAAAACTACTTCTCAGCCCTTCTATGACACCGTCCATTTCTGAAATCTTGTTGTTTATCTTTTGGATTTCTGATTGTTGTTTTTGTATAATTTCTAGTTGTGAATTTATTTTGGCATTTTGTTCCTGCACCATCTTTCTGAATTCTTCCAATTTTTTGTCTGTATTTTCCATGAATTTGTCTATTTTTTTCCTCATGTTTCTCAGCTTTTTGCCTCAGTTCTTGGAAAATTCAAAGTATTAGTGATTTGAGTTCCCTATCAGGTACTTCTAGTGCATTTTCTTCCACAGGAGAGTTATCTGGTGTTTTAATTTGGACGCCTATTGGAGCCATCTTGTCTTGTTTTTGTAAATGTTTTGATATTGTTTGCTGTTTTCGGGGCATTCAGTAGATATTTCTCTCATTTATTGATTGTAGATTTTTTTGTTTCGTCCTTGTGGTACAGCTGGGCAGGTCTAGCTGAAGAGGAGCCACTGGGACAGGTTGTTTGTGGCACTCACCGCAGCCACCATGATGATCAGTAGTCAGTGCTGGGCAGGTTTCAATAGGGCGTGCCTGCACAACTTGGTGGTGTGATGTCAAGTGCACGGTGCAGGTAGGCAGGATGTAGCGGGGAGATGGTTATGTGTGAAGCTAAGCTGGATATGGGAGAGAGGAGCAGGAGCGATAAAACATGCAAACATAAAAGAATGCTAGGGTAGCTTGCCGTTGGAATGGACAGATGGGAGACTATGGGTTGGAGAAAACCAAAAGGGGGAAGAGAAAGAAAAGGAAAGAGTGAACAAACAAAAATCAGAAAAGTTAAAGAACTGCAAAGTTCCCAGGGATCCCACCGATGCAGCTATGAGGTCTGGGGAAGTCGGTTTCAGGTTTCACAGCACAGCCTGGCCAGAAGGTGCAGAGGCATACAACGCCTGGTATTCCGGGATCAGAAAGAGAAGGAAAAGATAGAGAGATGAGAAATTGAGCAATGAAGAAAGACAGAAGGGAAAAAGAGGGAAAAGAAGACAAAACTAATCAAAAAAGAATAATATAAAATTAAATTAAATAAAAAAAAAAAAAAAAAAAGCAACACCAGCAGTCAACGAATGGCACTCAGAGAGCCAGCCAGTGCATGCTGGTGTTTCTGGACAAGAGACTGTGTCCTTGGGAAACAGAGGAAGCCGAGTGTGAGTGAAGAAGATTGGAGAGTTGGAAAGCGTATATCACAAATTGCCTGCACTCTGGGGACCCTCAGAAAGGAGCAAAGAGGGTGCAAGGAGCCAGGCACCCGAGTGAAAGGAGGGGGAGGCGGCGAGAGGCAAGCGAGAAACCAAAAGAAGGAGGAGAAAAAAAAAAAGCAGCACCAGCAGCCAACAAACGGCACCCAGAGAGCCGCCTGCCCGGGCACACGGAATCCAAGCAGCCAGCGGCCCCCGTTCAAGAAACTGCGGCCGCAGGAAGCAGAAGAGGAAACGAACAAAGGCCCCAGGATCTCACCAGCATGGCAGCCCAGACCTGGAAGCAGCCACACGCCCGAATGCAGCCCCACAGCCCTGTAGGAAAGAGCAAAGACGGCGGTCGGAACCAGGCACCCGAGCAAAAGGAGGGGGAGGCAGCGAGAGGCAAGCGAGAAACCAAAAGAAGCAGAAAAAGCAACACCAGCAGCCAACAAACGGCACCCAGAGAGTCGCCCGCACAGGTGCGCGGAATCCAAGCAGCCGGCGGTCCCGGGTCAAGAGATTGTGGCCACGGGAAGCAGAGGAGCAAACAAACAAAGGCCCTGGGATCTCACCAGTGCGACATCCCAGACCTGGAAGCAGCCACACGCCCAAACACAGCCCCACAGTCCCGCAGGAAAGAGCAAAGATGGCGGTCGGAACCAGGCACCCGAGCAAAAGGAGGGGGAGGCAGCGAGAGGCAAGCGAGAAACCAAAAGAAGCAGAAAAAGCAACACCAGCAGCCAACAAACGACACCCAGAGAGTTGTCCGCACAGGCGCGCGGAATCCAAGTAACCGGCGCCCCCCGGCCCAGGGACCTTGGCCACGGGAAGCAGAGGAGCCCCAGCCTGGGTGAAGAGGGGTGGGGGATGGGAAAGCGCACACCGCAAATTACCGGCTGTTTTGTCTCCCACTGGATGCTCCGCGAGGCTGCTTTCCCGTTCTCCGGTTTGCTGGTCTCCGATAGGAGTCCAAGATGGTGGATCTGCGCTGCGTTATCTGGTAGGGGACCTCTGCATGAATCTGTCCTCGCTCTCCATTCTCTTTCAGTATTCTCACTCCGTTTGGTGTTTGGCTGAGTTCTTTATCTCTTCATTTGATGTTCTAGGGTTTCAGGATTGTTGATTCTCTGTTTGGCTTAGTTTTTCGCATCTTTGCTGTGGAGGGACGGCGTGGTGCTTCTGCCTAGAGCGCCATCTTGCCAGGCTCCTCCGTAATGCTGTTTTTTAAATTAAATATTTGTATTTACACTTTCATAAATCTGTTCTTACAGATTGGTTTAAAAGTTGTTCTTTTATTTTTTCTTATATAATTTATTTTTGTTTTAATTGAGAATATACACACCAGAACATATACCAGTTCAACAATTTATACATGCACAATTCAGTGACATTGATTACATTCTTCGAGTTGGGCAACCATTCTTATCCTCCTTTACTGAATTGTTCCTCCTCCATTAACATAGATTCACTGATCTCTAAATTTCCTATCTAATCTTTCGAGGTGCTGTTGTCATTTTGGTCCCAGATAGATTTTAAAAGAGCAGAACACTCAAGGTAGACATTCTTTACTAGTTAAGCTAAATTATTATTTTTTAAAATTGTGCTTTAGATGAAGGTTTATAAAGCAAACTAGTTTCTCATTAATATTGTTTGGTTTTAAGAAGACTTCTGGGGATAGAAAAGTTGTTCATTTTTAATGTGGATGTATTTTAAAAAATAATTTCATTCTTAAAATTTAAAGTAGAAATTTTAGATTTTGGTTTACCCTTAGAATATGCATTACCATGGTCATGAATTATTTGGATATTTTACTGTGACTTCTTTATTAGCTAGGAATGTATAAAGTTTAATATTAAGTTGGCTTAATGTTCTGCATTGGAGATTTGTTCAGTCTTGTCTGTTGGATCTTAGTAGTCCTCACCAGCTTGAACTAGTTTGACTTTAAATCTTTTTCTTTAAATTTATTGGATGTATATAATAGAAACAAAATGGCAAGGCAAATGAGTGTTCCATTCAGGCTCATAATTTGGCTCCAATTTAGACCCATGTTCTTTAGATATTTGTTCATCAGACTTTGGCTGGAGAGGCTAGGCACTGTATGGGGGATGGGAGGAGACATTAGCCTTCCAGTGACAGCTCCCAGCCTTTTTTCTTGAATTTCACATTTTGCTGTTGTCCCAAACTTGCATACTCCACACAGCAAAACAAACCCAACCCATTTAACTTGTCCTATTGTGATAGATTGACACAGTAGCTGCAACAGTGGGCTCAAACATAGCAACAATTTTGAGGATGGCGCAGGACTGGGCAATGTTTTGTTCTGTTGAGTATAGGGTTGCTATGAGTCAGAACCGATTCAGCGGCACCTAACAACAACATTCTCCCTAGGAGACCTTTTATCACATCATTTGTGGAGTTCACTGTCTACCCCAAGGGGGTTATCAAGTTATTCTCTCCAAATCTTACATCTTCCCTCAGGTGGGATATGGTAAATACAGTTTTCTCTGTCATACTGCATTTGAAGTGATGTGGTACCCTGGAGGTGTTTCAGGGCCTCCTTAGGGTTAGCACTCTATCAGCGACACAGTTGTGCTGCCTCTTATTTCAGCACAAGAAACGAAGATCATATGAACGCCCAGACCCGTTTTTTCTTTGTCTGCTTTCATGAGCCCCTTGTCCTGTGCAGATCGGTTTTCCTGGACTCATAAGGGTCTACAGGTGAGAGTTAGTGGAGATTATGTATTTGTCTCTTATTTTATCCATTACATATCCATCCTAATCCATGAATTATTTTCTAGGGATGGGTTAGATTGTGTTCCCAAGCCAGAATGAAGTAACTAATGCTGTTTTGGCATTTTTAGTATGGTTGTGCATTATTATCTATATAATTCAGAGTACTTCTAGGTCATGGAACAAAATACTGTCATTTGTATTAGCTTATGACTGTCATTGCTGTGTCTCTGTTCACTGTTTTTCAAATGCCAGGAGTCATAGGGTGGAAGGTTGTGGAGTCATAAGAAAGTAATAAGGGAAGTGGGCTGATAAAATAAAAATAGGGAGTGGTGGAGGTTTAGGCAAACTTGAGAGGCTATCTTTGGCCTAAAGGGGCCACCGCTAATCTGCTACATCCAATCGTTGCCTTGTGGAAATGCCAGCCTGATATTGCCAGAGCTTCCTATTGTTCAAATGAAGGCTGAAATCTGAATTTTTACATGTAGTCTCCCAGTTTTTATTGTTGACAAGAAGTTCAAATAGAAAAAAATAAATTTTGGGGGGCTGAAGTACTACCTATTTTCAACCTCTGGTGTAGGGTATATGAAGCCAGCTTTTTACTCCTTTCCAGGTAGTATAAGATGCTTTGAGAACATGACCTCCACTGAAGCGTTGGCCACCAGTCCTGTAAGAGTCAGCTCGGGAGTTTTCAGTACTGAATGGTTCTTCGTAATTGCAGGAAAGACCCCGATCCAAATGCCACCCACAGTTGGCCACAGTTTTACCTACTTAAGTGAAAGTTCTATTTATTATTTTAATTTGTTATCCTGTTATCAGTAGTTTCAAATGCTTCACAAAAATCAATGTTTTGCAATCCAGAGGGTGTTTATTCTTTTTTAAAAAAAAAGATTCATAGACTTTTAAGAAATGATGACTTATTTGCCTCCTGCATTATAAATGTAGCAGCTTTTATTTTGTTTTTAATGTTTAAGGAATAAATTAGACTTTCAGTTGACGTCTAGAGAAATAGTGGAAGGTTCTTAGTTTCTTAACTGATAAGAGTCCTTTGTGATTCATTCTAGTAGAATTTTTTAAATCAACTTTTTATTTTTTAACAGTTTTAGATTTATAGAAAAGTTGCAAATATGGTACAGAGAATTCCCATATGCCCCACACCTAATTTTTCATATTATTAACATTTTCATTAGTATGGTACATTTGTCACAACTAATGAACCAGTATTGATACATTATTATTGTCTGAAGTCCAGGTGTCCTTAGTTTTTACCTAGTATCCTTTTTATATTCCAGGATCTCACTCAGGATACCGTATTACATTAATTGTAATGTCTCCTTTACCTCCTCTGGGCTGTCATGTTTTCTCAGACTTCCCTTGTTTTTGATGACTTTGACAGTTTTGAGGAGTGCTGGTCAGGTGTTTGTAGACTGTCCCTCTGCTGGGATTTATTTGATATTCTTCTCATGATGTGACTGGGAGGAAGACAAGAGAGGTATAGTACCATTTTCATCACGTTATGTCAAGGGTACACACACTATCAGTATGATCTGTCAGTAGGAAGGTTAGTCTTGATCACCTGGCTGAAGTAGTTTTTTTTTAAATTTTCTCTGTGGTAAAATTACCCCCCACTCCTTTCCTATACTGAAGTCTTTGGAAGGAAGTCACTATGTGCAGCCCACATTTTGAGTGTAGGAGTTGTGTAGGGAATTGTGTTCCATACATATCTACATAAAATTATTTGGAATTCTTCTGTATGGGAGATTTATTTCTTTTCCTCC
Organism: Dugong dugon; assembly: GCA_030035585.1. Lineage (NCBI taxonomy): Eukaryota > Metazoa > Chordata > Mammalia > Sirenia > Dugongidae > Dugong > Dugong dugon. Next base: position 32,274,694 of record CM057475.1, on the reverse strand, counting down.
CTTTATTTATTTATTCAATTGTTTATTTTTATCGGTATAGATTCATGGTGTTTATTTCATACTTTGGAGTGTAATCCAATACTTATTTTGTTGCTCAACTTGTTCTAGATTTGGCTATTGGGAGCTGTTTCAGTTGGCTCCTGTGTCCCTTTGCCATACTGTCCACCGTCCCGAGTACGCTGAGGAAGTACTCAGAGGGAAAAAAAAACTTACTTTTTTTTTCCTCTGAGTTCTTCCTAGGTTTATGGCACTATAATATGCTCCATGGTGGTCTTGTATAATCTATGCCTGAGCTCTAGAGTTGGCCATTTCTCCAGAGAGCGCTTTGTCCTTTTATTGGAAAGTAGTATTAGAAAACAAGATCTGGTCACTAGATATGCTCATTGCTACTGGGATGTCATTGCTTCTAGGTCCTCTGAGCTGAAAGAACAAGGAAATACATAGAGTATCCTGTGCTGTCAAGTCGGTTCTGACTCACAGCGACCCTGTGTACTACAGAACGAAACACTTCTTGGGCCTGCGCCATCCTCACAATCATTGCGGTGCGTGAGCCCATCATTGCAGCCACTATGTCAGTCCATTTCGTCGAGGGTCTTCCTCTTTTTTGCTGACCTCTACTTTACCAAGCACGATATCCTTCTGCAGGATAGATCCCTCCTGATAACGTGTTCAAAGTACTTGAGACTTGAGTCTCTCCATCTTTGCTTCTAAGGAGCATTCTGGCTATACTTCTTCCAAGACAGATTTGTTTGTTCTGGCAATCCATGGTATATTCAGTATTGTTCACCAACACCATAACCCAAAGGCATAAATTCTTCTTCGATCTTCCTTATTCATTGTCCAGCTTTGAGGTGATTGAAAACACCGTGGCTTGGGTCAGGTACACCTTAGTCCTTAATGTGACATCTTTGCTTTTTAACACTTTAAAGAGGTTTTTTGCAGCAGATATACCCAACACAGTGCATCGTTTGATTTCTTGAGTGCTGCTTCCAAGGACATTGATTGCAGGTCCAAGTAAAATCAAATCCTTGACAATTTCAACCTTTTCTCCATTTATCATAATGTTGCTTATTGGTCCAGTTTTGAGGATTTTTTTTTTTTTTTTTTATGTTGAGGGGTAGTCCATACTGAAGGCTGTAGTCTTTGATGTTCATCAGTAAGTGCTTCAAGTCCTTTTCACTTTCAGCAAGCAAGGTTGTGTCATCTGCATATCACAGGTTGTTAATGAGTCTTCTTCCAATCCTGATGCCACGTTCTTCTATAACTATTTCTATCTGTATCCATAGTGAGCTAAACATAAGTTCATACTGATGACTCCAACTCTAACCTGTTACCACATGGATCATTCTAGCTTTTTTCCTTAATGGTCTGTAATCTTCCACTCCAACAGTGAGAAACCTGGCTCCCAAGATCCACCATCCACTTAATTGTTTAATTCCAGTATACAATATATAGTGGTTTTAGAATTAAGTCATAACCTCTGTGTGAAACAGCTTTTATCAACTAGAGTACAGAGTTTGTGTATAACTCCTTTTGCCTTTAGTCTAACAGACTCCACTTATTTCCAGAGTTACTTAGGTCAGCACATTTTCTCCCTATCCTCTTTAATGAGATTATTTCATACATTTGTAATATAGTTGGGTCTTTTGTCCCAGTCTGTATTCCATCCTGGGATTCTGCAGCATCTTAATTTTTTTTTTTTTTTAATTTACGTACCTGAAGGTTTACTCTGTGTGCTGTGAAATTCTGTGGGTTTTGACAGGTGCATAGTGCCATATATCCACCACTGTATCATAAAGAATCACTAAAAATCCCGTGCTTCATCTACTCAGTGTTTACCTCTTCTTAAACCCTTGGCAATGACTGATCTCTTTACTGTCTTATAATTTTGCCTTTTCCACAATGTTATATAAATTTAATCATACAGTGCATAGTATTTTCAGACTAGCTTCTTTTACTTAGCTGTATGCATTTAAGGTTCCTCCATGTTTTTGCATGGCTTGATATAGTTCACTCCTCTTTTTTGTTGAGTAGTATTCCATTGCGTGAATGACTACAGTTTATCCATTCATCTATTGAAATTGAAGGCTACCTTAATTACTTCCAGTTTTGGGCCATTATGAAGCAAGCGTCTATATAAACATTCTCATGCAGGTGTTTGGACATACGTTTTCAAATCAATTGGCTAAATACATAGGAGTGTGTTTGCTAGATTGTATGATAAGATTTCATTTAGCTTTGTAAGAAACTGCCAGACTATCTTCCAAAGTGGCTGTACCATTTTGCATTCCTACTAGCCATGAATGAGAGTTCCTGTTGCTCCATATTCTCACCACTGTTTGGTGTTGTTGGTGTTTTGGATTTTAGCTATTCTAATAGGTGTGTGGTGATATTTCATTGTTGTTTTAATTTGTATTTCCCTAATGACAAATGATGTTAAGCATTTTTTCATATGCTTATTTGCCATCTGTATATCTTCTTTGGTGAGGTGTCTTGTTTAAATATTTGCCCATTTTTAATTGGGTTGTTTGTTTTCTTAATGTTGAGTTTTATGAGTCCGCTGTATATTCTGTATACAAGTCCTTTATCAGATATGTGTTTTGCAAATATTTTCTCCCAGTCTTTGGTTTGTCTTCTCATTTTCTTCACAGTGTCTTTCACAGAGCAGATGTTTTTAATTTTATCCATTCCAACTTATCTATCTTTTCTTTCACGGCTAATCCTTTTGGTGTTGTATTTTAAAAACTCATTACTAAATCCAAGGTCATGCAGATTTTATCTTATATTTTCTTCTGTGAATTTTATAGTTTATATTTTACATTTAGGCCTATGATCCATTTTGAGTTAACTTTTTTATATATGTAGGATCTGTGTCTAGATTCATTATTTTGCATATACACGTCCAGTGGTTGCAGCACCATTTGTTGAAAAGATTATTCTTTCTCCATTGAATTGCCTTTACAACTTACAACAAAAAAATCAGTTGCCTGTATTTATGTGAGTCTGTTTCCATGCTATCTATTCTTTTTCTTTCATCTATGTGTCTCTTCTTTTGTCAAATATGCACTGTCTTGATTGAGTTGAATTTTAATTGGCATTAATTTTTAGTTAATGGTTTGAGAAAGAAGTTCTCATTCAGGTTATGTGTTTGAGTATTCTTAAGACATTAGACCTTTGTTCTCCTTTATCTTAGCATAAACTTTTTCTATTCCACATCATGTTTGTTTTCAAGTGACATGAAGAATGCACATCTCTGCCCTTCCTTCATACCCCTGTAATAGTAAATACAACTACTTCCTGACATACAGTATACTTACTTGTTTTTCATCTGTTCCTCTGACCCTTCATTAGAATTGAAAACCTATATGAATAGGACTTTTTTTCATTTTCATTGATGTGTAGCCCCTTCACCTAGAACTGTGCCTGGCACTTAGATCTCAGTGATATAATGTAAAGTAGATCAATGAAATATGGTGTCTCATACTTATAACATATTTGAGCAATAGGGCATTATAAAGTGAATTTGCCAAGCAGCTGAACTTCATAACCTTTTAAACTTCAGGACTTTTATAATTGGAAAAATCTGCAGTCGGCATTTCCAAAGTATAATTACATGTTATTCTTACTTCTTAAACACACTGTCCTGAACTTAATTTACTCTTTGGGAATAAATATGTTATTTTGACCAGAAATCAAGAAAACTGGGTTAAAGTCTCATTTCTGAAAGTATCTAGCCAAATGACCTTAGAAAAGTTAAAATTTCTCTGAGTCTCAGTTGACCTCTAGATTCAGTGACTAGATTATCTCTTAAGATCCCAACTGGCTGTAAAATTCTGATTGATAGTGACCTTATTCATTGTGGTATGTTTTAATAGATGCTTTCCTTGAGATGCTTTTCAAGTATCTAGTACTATTATCTCCAACAGCATATGGCCTCAGACAACTGTATTTTTAATTATTATTTAAGAAAATTTCTATTTATCTGCCTTTTGTTACTAAGTGTTCCTGTCATACTTGTGTCACTGTATATTTTCTTTCCACTGAACTGTAGTTTCTTTTTCTTGTCTTCCCCATTAAACTGACTCTCATAGGGCTTGTTCATCTCTACACTCTGTTAGTATTCTCTCTGAATAAATGTGTAATATTCTGCTGTAGGCAGAATAATGCCACACATCAATCCCCAAATGTCCATATCCTAATCCCCAGAACTTGTGAGTATGTTATGTTACACGGCAGGGGAAATTAAGATTGCAGATGAAATTAAGGTTGCTAATCAGCTGATCTTAAATTAGGGAGATAAAAGGCAAGAAAATGGATTTCCTACCAAGAGCCTCCAAATGGAATGCAGTCCAGCTAACAACACTTTGGTTTGAGCCCTGTGAATTCCATTTTGGACTCCTTACCTCCAGAACTGTAAGAAGATAACAGATTTGTGTTGTTTTAATCCCTAACTGTGTGGTAATTTGTTACAGCAGCAATAGGAAACTAATACATCTAGTGCAAAAAACACCCTGTAAATTAATTGCAGAAATTAAATGTTCCAAAATATAAAATACACCAAGACAGATCTTTTTTAGTGGAGCCCCATAATTTTAGAAGGTAGTATGCAGCTTTTTCTTTAATGAGCATCATGAAGATTTTATTGCCCATTTTGTATGTTAATAACCTGTGTCATTTTCAAGGTTAGCTTTTTAGAGGATTAGGCAATAAAGTACAAAAATTCTAAGAAATTTGAAGGTGTCAGGCTGCTGAGTCTGGATTAGAGGAAGTTCATTCCTCATGTGATAACATTCTTAACTTCTTAGTTACCTCTAGTAATTGAGGGGAATGATGATCTATAGAATTAAAATCACTGAATAATTTATATTTGAATTTGGACTATGTTGAATGACTTGGGAAAAGGTTACCATTTTATTATTTTGTGTGGTTGATATTAAAATGAATTGCATTTTATTGAGGGAACTTTCAAAGTGATAGATTAATTATTGGGTGGCAAGGTGGAAGGCAGAAATTGTTTGAATTCATAGTTGATCATCCCATATTAAAATCAGAAAGAGATATGAAAACCAAAAGCCAAACCCATTGCCCTTGAGTCAATTCTGACTGATAGCAACTTTATAGGACAGAGTAGAACTGCCCCATAGGGTTTCCAAGGAGCAGCAGGTAGATTTAAACTGCCGACCTTGTGGTTAGCAGCCAGGCTCTTAACCACTGTGCCACTAGGGCTCCAAAATCTTGTATAGGTCATACTAATTCTACAGCTGACAAAAGCTGAGGTTCAGAGAGTACAGTTTTAAGTGATTGGCTCAAGTCACCTTAGGTGATTTAACCCTGAGCAGAACTTAAGTCTCTGGATTCTAAATCCAGTGTTATTTTCCTATCTTTCTGCACTTAAAGGTAAGATAAAAACTGGAGAATTTTGAGCCCTTAAAGTTGAACTTCATTGCCTCAGTCAAGCCTGCAGTTACTTACTTTTTGTAATATAGATGGAGATACTAGATAGCATATAGATACATAGTATATAGATTTTCTTCTTAAATATAGCAACCATTTTAAATGCCTTAGGCAAACAGCCATTCTTTTTTTTGAAGTTCCTACTTTTTGTTGTTGTTGTTCTTCTTCCTGTGATGCAGCCCTCAGCAGCAGTGGTTTTGAAAGAAAGTATATTATAAAGAAAGTGTAAACATCAACAAAATCTGGTCTGTTGATACTAGGACAGCATATGGAAGATAAGAATTACTTTTGTTTTTGGACCTATAAAATATGAATATTTGTTATGGCAAAAATGAAGGACCTAACTTAAGAAAAATTAGTTAATATTTAATGTTGATTTAACTACCTGATTTTTAAAGTCCTTACATGAGTTCCATGTAAATTCTTGCCTCCCCAGCTTTGCTAGAATTCTATTTATTTTAGGTACAAATTGAGCTACATATACCTTTTTCTGTTGTGCACATTAATATTTTACTGTTTTATTTCCCAATCAGCACTGTTCTTTTATTATGTTTGTTTCTTTTTTGCATTGTGCCTGATCAAGAACATAACTAATTGTGAAACTCTGAATGCACTAAGTTCAGTTTGCAAGTTTTGTCCAGATTTTGTGATAGGTACTTAAAAGTCTTTGAAAAGTAAAAGAACTAATAATAAGTAACTCACACATAGTGGTGAGAGTAAAATTTCTTAGATCCAGGATAATTATTTGTAGGGGGAAAAGTGCATTTTGATAATCTTTTTCATACTTTTGCCTGAATTACCTTTAGATAGTGTAAACTTTTGGAACTTAGTGTAATGCACTTTCTTTATGCTTGTTTTTGTAACAGTTTCATGGATGTCAGAATACTATTTTACAGCTGAAAAGAATGGAGGCCTGTGGACATGTTTTCAGGTGCTTGACACTAGGACATGAGTTGCATACTAAATGTTGCGACTTGCAGTTCCATATGTTTTAACTGGTTTGATGGAATTATTACTGCTTAAGAACATTGCCTTTATGAAGTGTCAGAGAGAGAGCTAGAGAGAGTTGACCATCCAGTTAGTTAAAAAGTAGAGTAATTAGTAATACTGTCCAAAGTTCTAAAAATGTCAGTGTAAGTAGGCAACACTCTTATGATCATTAAGATAAAAAAAGGGAGGCTCAAATCTAGGTAATAAGGTTTTCTGTATGGAAGTTGGTTAATTTTCTTTGAGCAGATCAGCATTACCATCTCATCTTACGATAATGATTACCAGCCTTTATAAGGGAAGTTTCAGCGAGTACTTGGAGAATGTGGGTCTGTGAAATCCCTCATGTGAAACTAAACATTGACCTGGCATCTCTGGAACTCAGAGGATGACCAAATGAGTTTGGCCTTGGTTAAACAGAGTTTTAATCATTAAATGGAAATGGTTGAAGTTGCTGAACAAATACAGTGGTTTCAAAGCTTTGATTTAGGTTTTTTAAGTAGCTCCTAACTGTGGTTGGAAGAGAGTCAAGTAAAATATTTCACCACCTATGTTATCAGTAGAGAATCAGTTTTATAAATGGGGCTAGTTTCTCAAAACATGATGTTTGATACTAAGGCTGTGAACAGTCATCATAGTTAGGTGGCATTTGGATGGAGAAGTAATATTAATTGTATGTTTCCAAGAAATGATGTCCATTCATTTGGTTAATTGTGGTTATTTAGATAATTCATAGATTATAGAATGAGAATGCTTATTTTTAAGACTGTGGAACTTCTATTTAGATGTGTTGGGGATGATTAATATTATGACACCTTACTAACTTGGAATTATTGTAAAAGTTATACCTCCCAGGTTGTGTTTGAAATACCACCCTTTTACTGCTGAATGGGAAACCTTGATTAAGTCTAATTTTTACTGGCATGGGCATCTGCATGCAAGTGGAAAACAATTTTACTAATTTTCAGCTTCTCATAAATTCTGAAATTGCATTACTAGTACTAAAATTAATATTACGATAGGTCAATTTGGTCATGCATTGAAGCACTTCCCATAGGGAAAAAAAATGTATGTTAGAGTAATTGGAATTATTGACGGGACATAAATGGACTTAGCATAAAATTTTGCAACTTGGATAAGAATGTGAAGGGGAAAAGAACCTTTATCAAGAAACCGTATTTATAAAATACTGATATAGAGTAAGCAAGCACAATGTTAAGCCTTCTCATGCCAAATTCTGTCCTTAAAATTGTGTAATTTGATTGATAGAGTATTTGATGCAGGCAGACAGAAACTCTGGGTTTTTTCAAATCACTTTTCTGACTGCTTGTGAGTTCTTTATTTTTTTAAAACAGCATTTGTAACATTATAATTATGTAAATATTGTTTGCTGCAGAATCAAGTAGTATGATTGAAGCCATTAAGAAGAAAATAATCTTCAATTATGCAGACCAAAGGAGAATGTCCCAGGTATCCAAGTTCGAAGGAGTCGCACTTCATTTTTTTTATGTTTCTTCCCAGTCATACTCAGCTCACGTTATTTTTTTTTTTGTTTTAATCTTATGTATTCTTTCTAGCATTATTATTTTATTTTGTTTAGTGGAATATCTTCTTGATGAATTTCTTCATAGGGAGAGAGTAGCGTTCAGCATAATGGCTCCCCACAGGTCCTAATTTCTGGAGCCTGTGTATATGATACCTTACATGGTAAAAAGGACTTTGAAGATGTGACTAAGTTAAGGATCTTGGGGGTGGGAAGATCACCTTGGATAATATAAGTAAGCCTAATATGGTTACAAGTGTTCTTATAAGTGAAAGAGGGAGGCAGGGGAGTCAGAATTACAGAACGATTTGGAGATGCTATGCTGCTGGCTTTGAAGGTAGAGGAAGGGTCCACGAGCCAAGGAATGCAAGCAGCCTCTAGAAGCTGGAAAAAGCAAGGGAATGATTCTCCCTTAGATCATGCAGAAAGAATTCAGTCCTGCCAACAGCTTGATTTTTATCTCCTGCCAATACCTTGATTTTATCCCAGTGAAACCCATTTTGGACTTGAAGTGTAAGATAAATTTATGTTGTTTTAAGCCACTAAGTTTGTGGTAATTTGTTATAGCAGCAACAGGGTGCATGAGTGATAAAACTCTTTGACTCCCTGCAGGTCAGAAATGTTTTTATTTTGTCTTCACTTTAGTTGATAGTTTGGTTGGTTGTAAAATTCCAGATTTAAATTAATTTTCCTTCAGAAATTGGAAGATATTATTCCTTGTTGTTTAGTATCTAACTGGTGAGAAATCTGATGTCAGGCTGAATCTCATTTCTTTGTAATAATTGTTTTTCTTTCTGGAAATGTATATGATTTTCTGTTATCTTTTAAGTTCTGAAATTTCACTGTCATGTATCTAAATGTGATAATTCTTCATTTATCCTCACTGGCCCTCAGAGCGTTCCATTTTTGGAGCTTTTCATTCATATTTTCACCTGGTGTTATTTTCTTTCTATGTGAAGGCTTTCCTTTAACATTTTTTGGTGCATTTTTTCATCTTCTGTACATCTGAAAAATTCTTTATTTTGCCTTAGTTTTTTGAAGGTGTTTTTCCTTGGGAAAGAATTCTAGGTTGACATTTCTTCCCATTACTGTATAGATATTGTTCCACTCTCCACTGGCTTGCATTGTTTCTGATGAGAAATCTGCTGTCACCATTATCTTTGTAGCTCTGTAAATAATGTGTGTTTTCCTGTCTGGTTGTTTTGGAGATTTTCTCTTATTATTGGTTTTAAGCAATTTGATGATGGTATGTGTTGGTATTGTTTTGTTCTTGTTTCTTGTGCTTGAAGTTCATTGAGCTTCTTGGATTTGTGGGTTTATAGTTTTCATCAAATTTGGAAAAGTTTCAGTCATTATTTCTTCAAATATTTTCTCTGGTCGCCCTCTTTTAGGGACTCCAATTTTATTAGGCCGCTGGAAGTTGTTCCACAGCTTACTGGTGTTCATTTTTTTCTAGTATTTTTTTTTAATCTCTGTGTTTCATTTTAAATAGTTTCTAATGCTATGAGTTCATGTTCACTAATCTGTTTTTCTTCAATGTCTAATGTGCTGTTGAAGCAGCCCTAGTGGTGTAACAGTTAAGTGCTTGGCTGCTAGCTCAAAGGTTGACAGTTCAAACTCACCTAGCAGGTCTGTGGGAGAAACATCTGCAATATGCTTCCATAAAGATTAGAGCCAAAAAAATCCTATGGGGCAGTTCTACTCTGTCACATGTGGTTGCTACAAATTGAAAATGTGATTCAGCAGCACCGACAACAAGAACAACAATGTGTTGTTAATCCTACTTGGTGTATTTTTCTCCCCAGACATTGTTGATTTTGTCTCTAGAAATTCAGTGTGGGTATTTTGTGTATCTTAAAATTTCGATCTTTCATCTAGGCTTTTGAACACCGAAGAACCATTTTAAGTCCTTGTCTGCTAATTCTAACATCTGTGGCAGTTCTTCATTGGCTTTGATTGATTGGCTTTTCTTCTTCTTATGGATTGTGTTTTCCTGCTTCCATGCATGTCTGGTAATTTTTGATTGGATGTCAGACATTGTGAATTTTTCTTTGTTGAGTGATAGGTATTTTTCTATTCCTATAAATATTGAGCTTTGTTCTGGGATGCAGTTAAATTACTCAGAAAGAGTTTGGTTCTTTCATGTCTTGCTTTTAAGCTTTCTTAGGTGGGACCAGAGCAGCATTTAGTCTAGGGCTAATTTTACCTCCTACTATGTCAAAATACTTCTAAATACTCTTTCTGATGTCCTGTGGATTATGATGTTTTCCATTCTGGCCAGTAGCAACAGGAGCTATTCCCACCCTGTGTGAGCTCTGGATATTGTTCCCTCTAGTCTTTTCAGGTGGTTCTTTCCTAGACCTTGGATAGGTTTCTCACATGCATGATAAGTTCTCTGTCTTTGCAGCTTTCTCCTCTCTTGTACTCTGACCAGCAAACTCTAGCCATCTTGGTCTCATTGATTCCCATCTCCATGTTCTCAACTCAGGGAGACCACAAGGCTCTGCCTGCTTTTTACTCTTTGTGCTACAGTCTGGAAGCTCGAAGCTCTAAGCTGGTTTACTTGTATGGCTTACCTTGTTTGTTTCCTGTTTCTCAGGGATCTTTGATGCTTGGTATCCAGTGTTTTAAAACCATTGTTTAATATATTTTGTCCAATTCTGAGTTGTTTCATGTACGAAAATAAATCTGGTCCCTTTTACTCTATCTTGATTGGGAGCGGAAGTCTCTTGCCTGTGAGAACTTAGTCATCTCCAAGCAACATTCTTTGGATTGCCTTTCTTTTTTGTTGTCATTGTTAACTTCATCATGTATCTTGGTTAATAAAAACACCTAGACCTTTACTCTCCGATTTGATACTTAAAAAATAATATATCTTTATATATGTTTAGGATGATTTATGAAGACTTACTTGAAGGTCTATAAAATATAGTAAAAATCTCCAGAGTTCAGTTATAATGCTGAAGAAAAAACTTCAAGTTCTAAATTATTTAAAAAACTGAAAAAATGATAGTGTACTTATTTACTTTGTGTGTTTTAAAATTGAACATTGAAACACAGCTGATACATAGTTGTATGTATCTCTTTTCTGGAATATGTGAGATTTTAAATTCAGGAATATGTGAGATTTTAAATTCAGAAACAACTGTGTGTTTCAAAGTTTCCTTTGGTGTCTCTTAGCAACAGAAAACAATTTTCTTAGGATTGCATTTTTTAAGTGATAAAATTTTTAGTGATGTGACTGGGTTATTGAAATTTCTTGAAGAAAAAAAAGTGTACCAGAAGTTTTTCTAATGTTTATCATAAAAAACAGGTTGCATTTTTGAGTACCCAAAGATGTGTATATAGTTGCTAAATCTTATTTCATTCGAATCCTTTGCCACATTTTATTATGTATGCTTTTCTTTTGACTTTTAAGTAGGGGGAGAAAAAGAAAGCCCTGTACTCTTTTGTGATAAATATATGATCAATGTTTGAGGGAGTGAAAGCTGGCAAACATATTTTAAGCAGATTTCAATTAAAAATTCTTTTGTCTTAGCTTCATAGTTTTGTTATAGTCACAGTATAGTAATTTTGGGTCATTTTCAGTCATCCTTTTTCTTTTCTCTTTAATGACTATTTTAAAAGTTAAATGGTTTTGAAGCAAAGACTTTGACAAAGTGCTTTGTTCTTGGTTGTTGTTTATTTGCCGTGGCTCTAAGTCAGGTCCATAATTGAGAAAATGGATTTGGCTCTCTGAGTGAGGCCTGACTTCAGTGTTTGAGCCAGTGGAGCTTTCTGTAGAGCTGTAAGCAGCAGGTAGTTTATGGTGATTTTTCTTAAAATTTCTGGCAGTATTTTGAGCAACAATCCCACATTTTACAGATGAGGAACCTGATACTCAGTAAGGTCACAGTAAGCTTCCCCTCAAGTCACTCATCTAGCAGGGGGCTGACCTTTTGGACTTTATGGCATCCGCAGCATCCTGCTATTTTCTACCTTTTCTTCTTGGACATTGATAGGGGCAATTATTGGCTGTTCTAGTGCCTCTTCTCCCATGTCATGGAGCTCATTTTACCTTCATTCTGGGGGAGCGCTGGCCTGTCGGTTATAGTCCTGAACTAGTCTGTGGGAAAGTCCTACTGCTTCATAAGAAAGGATTTTAAGAACCACTGTATATCATTTTAGAAATGTGACTACAACTGGTTCTGGCTATTTATTTAAGAAAAATCTATGAAATGGGGTACTTTTTTAAATATTTTATTGTACTTCAGGTGAAGGCTTACAGAACAAACAGTTTCTCATGTAACAGTAGTACACATGCTGTTTTATGACTTTGGTTAACAACCCCACAACATTTTAACCCTCTGAATTCTCAGCTTTTTTTTTTTTTTTTTTTTTTTGGTGAAAATACACATAGCCAAAGATACACCATGAAATGGGGTACTTTTAAGAATATTTATTTTATTTATTAATTTACTTTATATCTTTAGTATATTTATTTTATATGTCTTTAGTAAATGGAGATCCCTGGTGGCACGGTGGTTAAGAGCTCGGCTGCTAACCTAAAGTTTGGCAGTTTGAATCCACCAGCTGCTTCTTTGAAACCCATGAGGCAGTTCTGCTCTGTCCTGTAGGGTCGCTGTGAGTCGAAATAGACTCAACGGCATTGGGTTTTTAGTAAACGTGTCTGAAAATGGTTCTGGCTATTTATTTAAGAAAGCCTATGAAATTATGGGAGTTCCTCAGTGGTGCAAATGATTAATGCACTTGGCTGCTAACCAGAAGGTTGGAGGTTCAGGTTCACCCAGAGACACCTCAGAAGAAAGGCCTGGCAGTCTACTTCTTGAAAAATCACCAGTTGAAAACCCTGTAGAGCACAGTTCTACTCTGATAGACACAGGGGTCACCATGAGTTGGAATTGACTTCACAGCAACTGGTGTTTGGTGGTTTATGAAATAATGTACTTTTAGGAATAATTTATTTTCCTTATTAGTGCATTTATTTTAGGAATAATTTATTTAAGAAAATCTAGGAAATGATGTACTCTTGGGAATAACTTTATCCTCTGTCCTTTTCCTTTTAAATAGTATTGGCATAAGTGAACAGGAAAGAAGGAATTATTAAAGAAGCTGGGTGTTGGATTCTTAGACCCGGTTTACCTGTGTAAACGTTTTGCTGGAACTCACCTAGCCATCAGAGAAACTTATTGTAGCCAAATCTTCCAACACTTTCCAGAGTCACTGGTTCATGTCTTGGGTATAATGTGAATATTCTGTTTATATAGTGAATTAGAAGGCAAAGTAATTTGCAAATCAATAGAAAGGTGCATTTTATCTTTAGAATTTTATCGGCCTTTATAATTGACTATCGACTTGACATCAGTTGGTTTGGTTTTTGGTTTATGCTTCATATATGACATTTAATCTAGTCACATGTGAAAGATATATATCAACTAATCATTAATTTTTTTATTTGATGTTGTTGTTATTTGTCATCGAGTTGATTCCGACTCATGGTGACCCCATGTGTGCAGGATAGAACTGCTCCATAGGATTTTCAAGGCTGTGACCTTTTGGAAGCAGATCACTGGGCCTGTCTTTGGAACCGACTCTGGGTGGGTTTGAAACGCCAGCCTTTTGGCTAGTAATAGAGTGCTTAACCATTTGCGCCACCTAAGGACTCCTAAGCTATTTATTTAGTACCTGTTATGTCCATGTGCCCAAGGACACAATGTGAACAAGACAGACTTGGACCCTGGTTTCCAAAAGATTAGTGATCAAGGATTGCAGGATTTGTAGAACTTTGAATAGATGCTGAGTAGAGCCTCTTTGCATCCTGTCCCCAGGGGAGCTGGTCAGTCAGGTTGCCAAAAGGCTCTGCCTCTGTGCATCTCCACCCTAGGGGGAGTATAAAAGAGAGAAAGACTGTGAGTCCAAAAGCAATTCATCCCTCATCTCCCACAGCAGCTAGATACTACTGCCCCCATCTCTTCTTGTCCTGGGAAGACAGTACTAAATTATAGTGGAAAGACAAAATACTTTAACTGGGAATCCTTTATCATCTCAAATAGATCTCTCTTCGCTTCAGGCTGTAAAAATGATTAATGTTCTGAAAGTCCCTGAGAAGTCTATGCTGGCTTCTTTGACTAATCTGTGAAATCAAGGGAAAGATGGCATTTTTTAAAAGGGGTTGTAGTGCAAGCCTAGTCCAAGGACGTATCCAGGGAAGCCTTGGTCCCCTCCCCTGCTTCTTTCTCTTCCTTCTCTTTTTCTTCCTCTCCCTCTTCCTAGGGATAAGAAATGTATAAATAAATGTGCTATCTGTTTAATATTGCTCATCTGTGAATAGAGAGGTGAATGAAATTTCAATGAGTAAAAAGTTAGGGTATTGATTTTATTATTACACATACTTCTCACTTTTAGACTATCTTGTTATCTGACATTTTGCATTTATGAAAACAGTAAAAAATCTACTATCTTACTATTTTGCACATTAACGAGGTTAGCGACCATGGCAGCAATGACTGTGGAGCATCCCTCCCTCGAGGTGGGTTTCTGGGCAGCCTCCAAGAAGCTGGACTGTGCTGCCCCAAAGCCCTGCACTCCCTCCTCAGGCAGGAGTGCTGCATCCAGCTGCCTCGGGGCTGGCCTCCTTCATGGCCATGGCCTCCAGGAGGACTTGTAGGCAGCACCGAGTCAGTGGGCATCTGTTCTAGATTCCCAGCTCCTATGCAGCCTGAGGCCCTGCAGCTCAAAATTGCTGTGGGGTGGGAAGGGAGAAAAGAAAGAGGCATCAGAGAGGGTGTTTGGAAGAAATGTGTGTGAGTTTAATGAAATCCCAAAGTGATCCGAACTGAGCCTGAAACCTCCACCTTGATGGGGCCGGGTGCGTGGCCAGGCTCCCAGCACTCTCGCAGGAAGCCCTGAGCAAATCCTCGGTGACTCGCCAGGCCTGGAGGGCAGAGCAGACTCCAGGATTGTGAACTCAGGGCTTGCAGAAGTGGGAGTAGAGCCCTGGAGGCGGCTCCAAGGGAAGCTGTAACCCAGCACAGGAGGAAGGTGAAGTGCTTAAGCCATGGGCTCTCCAGTCACACAGCCTGGCTTTGTCCAGCTTTGTCTCTTCCAGGCCCCCTTCTCTGCAGAGGAATAATCCATAACTGGAAGTGTCACAGTGATGAGCACATCAGTAAATCTTAGCCATTATTATTTCTATGGTCATATTTTCTAAATTAAAAAAATTGGACAAATGGGTGATCTGAAAACAGAAAAAATAATTCTCCATTTTCACATAATGCCGATTTTTGCGTAACAGCCTGGTCTTTGGAACCTCACCTAGTGGATAAGTGAGGACTGGGGAGTGAATATGCTAATGCTAAGCTTACCTTTGTTCCCCTTCTTTGTACCATATGTAGCAACTGACTTTGTGATTTGCACACATATAATTATTAAATATTGTGTATACCTGTGTACATAAATCTGATTAGAATCATATAAAAATGCAAATTCTTCACTTATAAGTGAGTCAGTTATTAAAATACTAATTCTAGGTCATCCATTTACCCGAAGCCAAGAAAGTCAATTAAAAAATCAGAAAGCTGCTTGGTAATATTACAGGTCTATCATTAAAAAATAAAATAAGAGACATATGTACACCCAGGTTCATTGCAGCATTGTTTACAGTAGCAAAAAGATGGGAACAACCTTGATGCCCATCAGCAGATGAATGGATAAACAAACTATGGTACATACACACAATGGAGTACTATGCAACGGTAAAGAGCAGTGATGAATCTGTGAAGCATCTCATAACATGGATGAATCTGGAGGGCATTATGCTGAGTAAAATAAGTCAGTCGCAAAAGGACAAATATTGTATGAGACCAGTACTATAAAAACTCATGATTAAGGTTTACACACAAAAAGAAACAATCTTTGATGGTTATGAGAGAGGGTAGGGGTGGGGATGAAAAACACTAAATAGACAACAGATAAATAGTAACTTTGGTGAAGGGTAAGAGAGTACACAATACAGGGGAAGCCAGCACAACTTGTCCAAGGCAAGGTCATGGAAGCTCCACAGACACATCCAAACTCCCTGAGGGACCGAATTACTGGGCTGAGGGGACCATGGTCTCGGGGAACATCTAGCTCAATTGAGATAGTTTATAAAGAAAATGTTCTACCTTCTGTTTGGGTGAGTAGCATCTGGGGTCTTAAAAGCTTGTGAGCAGCCATCTAGGATTCTCCACTGGTCTCACCCTGTCTGGAGCAAGGGAGAATGAAGAAAACCAAAGACACAAGGGAAAGATAGTCCAAAGGACTAATGGACCACAACTACCACGGCCTCCACCAGACTGAGTCCGTTACAACTAGATGGTGCCTGGCTACCACCACTGACTGCTCTGATAAGGGTCACGATAGAGGGTCCCAGACAGAGCTGGAGGAAAATGTAGAACAAAATTCTAACTCACAAAAAAAAGACCAAACTTACTCGCCTGACAGAGATGGGAGAAACCCTGAGACTATGGCCCCTGGGCACCCTTTTAACTCAGGAATGAAGTCACTCCTGAGAATCACCATTCATCCAAAGATTAGCAGGCCCATAAAACAAAACAAGACTAAATGGGCACACCAGCCCAGGAGCAAGGACTAGAAGGCAGGAGGGAACAAGAAAGCTCATATTAGGGAACCCAAAGTCGAGAAGGGAGTGTTGACGTGTTGTGGTGTTGTTAACCAATGTCTTAAAACAATACGTGTGCTAAATGTTTAAAGTACAGCAAAAAATAAAATAAAAAAGTAAGAAAATAAAATAAGAACTGGTAATAAACTAATGTGGCATTGTAGGCAAAAGGAACATTCCAATTTAATTGAATATTTTCAGGAGACTGAAGAGGTTAATGAGGAGTATACTTTTAACCACCAAATCATTAAAAAAAATGCATTCCAGGATGTATTCTTCTGATTATAATGCACGTTCATTATAGGAAAAGTGTTTTTAAAAAGGACAAGAAAACATAAAAATAAGGTAACTCTATTTTAGCTACTCCAGTGATACTATTTAGCTTTAGTTTTAGCTTTACAATCTTTTATTTTTTTCCTGTTCTTATATGCTTATATACTTTAAAAATTGGAGTCATATAGAAATATTGTAAAACATTTAATTTTCTTATTGTAGGTGTTTCTAAAACTCATTATACACTTCTCTGCCTTCTTGAATATATTATCTTGGTGTTTTAAGATCACTTTTATGGCTATTTACTTTCATACTGTAGAGTGTCTAGATTTCTTTTTTTGTTTCTTGTTCAGATGTTAATCTATATCCTTAAAACTACCAAGTCTTCCATTCTCCTACTTTGTGGTCCATTTGTGCCATGACCTGGTTAAGCAGATAACTAAACTTCCTTGGAATTACGTTTGAAGTCAGTAAGATTCAAGGAGACGACTCAAGGAGCAAATAGAGTTTTTGCTGAGATTTGTGGTTTTATTTCTGTCAGTCTTCTTGTGGCAGGCAGAATAATGACCACTTGAATATGCCCATATCCCAATCCCCAGAACCTGGGAGTGTGTTATTACATGGCACAAGAGACTTTGCATATGTGACTAAGTTAAGGATCTTAAGATGGGTAGATTGTCCTAGATTATTTGGATGGACCAAATATAATCACTGTGGTCCTTTGAGGTAGCAAGAGGATTGAAATTAGGGATGACAAAAGCAGAGGTTTGAGTGATGCTTTTTAAAAATGAAAGAAGAGGCCACAAGCCAACGAATGCAGGCAGCCCCTAGAAACTGGAAAAGGCAAGGATATGGATTCTCCCCTAGAGCCTTCAAAAGCCCAGCTGACAACTTGATTTTAACCTAAAGACCTATTTTAGACTTCTGACCTCCGGCAGAGTAAGCTAATAAATCTGTGTTGTTTTAAGCCACTAAGTTTGTGATAGTTTGTTATAGCAGCGATAGGAAACTAATACACTCCTCTTCACAAACAGTGAGGTTTTTGGAGGGCAGAAGTGGATTTCTTGAATTTATGCCTCCAGTATAGAATATAGTGCATGCTAACAAAAGTACAAAATAATGAATGAAGAATGAATGAATACTGACTTGAACACCTGACTTTTTTAATTTACCATTTTGGAATTATGTCAGAGTTGGTAAGAATGAAATAATGAGGTAGTAGATTTGAAAAAAAAAAAAAAGCCTTCTTAAATTTAGAAGAATTACTAACAGATATGTGCTAGCTCTGCAGTTAAGAGCTATGGCTGCTAACAAAAAGGTCAGCAGTTCAAAAACACCAGCCACTCCTTGGAAACCCTATGGGGCAGTTCCTTCTGTCCTGTAGGGTCACTGTGTGTCAGAATCGACTCAATGGCAGTGGGTTATGTGCTGGTTCATTACAACTCAGATGTGTGCAGGAATGTAATTTCCCACATTTAATTAAACATTGCTCTGTATTCTAAGACACCCTTGGAGCACAAAAATGAAAGACTTTTTTTTCCAAGGGAGAAACTCAATACTGAATTTTTCAAGTCTTACAAACAAGTGGCTCATGGCATCAAAAATGGAACTTTCTCATTGCCAGCTGGTGCATAATCACTATTAATAGTATTAGCTGGAAAAAACTACTCTTAACACATTCTCCTATTTCATAGGTCAGTTGAATGATCTAAACAAAAACTCCAGTATCTGTAGTCATTATCCATGCCTCTGAAATTCTGGCTGTTGATAGAAGTGATTAACTGACGATGATGCCATCTTGGCATGGCCAGTCTTCCTGACATTCATATAGTGTGTTTCCTCTGCTGGTTTTGTGGGCAGGTAACCCTTTCCTATCCATATATTTATAAGAAAGGCCCTCACTTGGAACCTGTGTGTTCTTCTGTTATTCACGGTTTCATCAAGTTTGCCTACCTGATCTTTAGGTCCCTGGCCAATGAGAAGTGGTACAGTAGAAGTTTGGAACCTTAGACCAACTGTGGTGACATCATCAGCCTGAAGCAGAGTTGAAAACCTGGTGGGAGTAAAGCTGAGGGGGGAATTACAAAAAGATGTGAAAATTTAAAAAATGGTAGTGGTCTGGGAGAGCTAGCAAAGGGGCAGTGGCTGTTTACATCTCAGGAGGTCCCATAGCATACTTCCCAGGGTATAGAAATTCATATGCCTGATGATGACCTGGATTAGACCGTGTCTTTTGTGGTTTTTTAAAGATAGGGAAAAAGTGTTTAACATGTTCATAGAACACTTTCTATACCTAATGATTAATTTAAAAAAATTCTTTGTTTTTGTTTTGTTCAAGAGTATAAAACTTCACTTTCCTATATGATGATCTCTTCCCTAGAAGTTCTACGGAACTGAGGGTTTAATACACATCTCATGAATCAGACTTTACCATAAGCCCTCAAAAATGATTTGAACTCTCTCTGTTTTCTCCTTTTATGAGAATTAAGAGGAGAAAGAAATTGTGGTCTCATCTATATATCTGTCTTGGTTATTTATTGCTGCTATCACAGAAATACTGCAAGTGGATGGCTTTAACGAACAGAACTTTATTCTCTCAGTCTAGTAGGCTAAAAGTCCAAATTCAGGGCATCAGCTCCAGGGGAGGGCTCTTTCTCTCTCTCTCAGCTCTGAAGGAAGGTCCTTGTCATCAGTCTTCCCTGGTCTAGGAGCTTCTGTGGGTAGGAACTGCAGGTCCAAAGGATGCACTCTGCTCCTGGCGCTGTTTTCTTGGTGGTATGAAGTCCCCTATGTTTCAGTGCTCACTTCTCTCTTTTATATCTCAAAAGAGATTGGCTTAAAACAATATCTAATCTTGTAGATTGAGTCCTGTCTCATTAACATAACTTCTAGTAATCCCATCTCATTAACATCATAGAGATAGGACTTATAACACATCGGAAAATCACAGCAGATGAAAAAATGGTAGACAGTCACACAATACTGGGAATCATGCCCTAGCCAAATTGATACACATATTTTTGGAGGACACAGTTCAATCCATGACATTCTACCTTTTAGCTCCTGAAAATTCATGTCCTTGCCACATGTAAAACACATTCACCCTATCATGTCATAGCAAAAGTCTTAAATCAACTCCAGGTCCAAAATCCAAAAATTCTTCTTCATCTGTGAAACCTAGAATACAAGTTATCTGCTTCCAAAGTACCGTGGTGGAACAGGTACAAGCTAGACATTTCCATTACAAATGGGAGAAATTGGAGAGAAAGAAGGGATAAAAGGCACCAAGCAAGTCAGCAGAACACATTATATTAGCCCTCAAGGTTTGAAAATAACCCTCTGTTCTCTGAGACCATTTACACAATGGCCCTGCCCAGACTTTAGATTTGGCCATACTCTCCAGATTCCCTTGGCCCTGGGCTTCAGCTCTACCTTCCAGGCCCACTGGAATGGCAACTCTGCTCCTTCGGCTTTAGGTGCACCATTCTCCTAGTCCATCTGAGTGGCGACTCCACCCTTTGAGGCCCCAGAGGTTGTGGCCCTACCTTTTGAGACTGAGGCAGCTCGGCTTCCTGTGTTCTTGTCTCTTCAGCTTCTGCTTCCTGGTTTCTTGGCTTCTCGACCCCTCGGGCCTCTTTGCCTGCATCTGCCCTGCTGGGGCAGGTGTTCAAAGCTCTTCAGCTTCACTGATAAATGCCTGGTGGCACCCCATTCCACCTATAAACTTTGGCCGGAAGGCACTCAGTTCTCTTGCTCTGTGTGTTGGCAAGCCTAGCTCCCTGATAAGTGCCCGAAGGCACTCCACACCACCAGGAAGCCTCCTGCGCACAGGCACTCAGCTCTCCTGCTCTTTGGGTCAGCTCTAGCTCTGTCTCTCACTGGTCTCCTGGTGCTGCAGCTGCAGGTCCTCTTTGCTGCTGCCATTTCTCTGCCACTGCTGTTTCTCTCCTCAGTTCCTTCTGCGTCCTCACCAGAATTGCCTTACTTCTGTAATTCCACTAACAGTCTCTTCAAGGCAACGGCTTCCACATTTTAGGTATCTGTTAGAGCAGCACCCCACTCCTGATACCTCTACCCATACCCATATATTTTTTTTCCTTAATTTGCTTATTTGCCTTTGACATTTCAGTATTTGTTTTTTTTTTTCATGCATTGATTCCTCTCTCATTAGTTAATCTCCTGCTGAATGCTATGACATGGCTACACAGACAAGACGTGAGGCAGCCACTGGCAGTTTTAAGTTGAAGATTTAAATAGATTATTTATACTTAAATAGACTACTTATACTATAGTCTTTTAAGTCGCTAGTGCCAAAGGACCTGTTGACCACTGTGTTTGGAGAGGTGGTGAAGGCTGCCTAGGGAGGAGATAATACAATCTGATTAAGAAGTGAGCTTCTTAAGGACGTTCAGGCAGAGGGACCTGCAAAGGCTTGGAAGTTTGAAAGGGCATGGTGTATTCAGAGACTATCCAGAGATGTATGTTGTCAAAATCCTGGGTGGGTAGAAATTGGGGGAAAAAAAAAAAAAAAAAAAAAACAGTTTAAAATCTCTTCTGCTGGAGGGTGAATTTTTCACAGGTGACATTCTAATTCCAGTTGTACAACTCCCTGGCTGTATTGTTGTGTTGTTGGGTGCCACTGAACTACCAGCCTTTTGGTTAGCAGCCTATTGCTAGTTTGTACTGCCAGTGCTCCTTCCTGGTTGTATGATGGTAGGCAGTTTTCCTCATGTCTCTACCTTGGTGTCTTCATCTGTACAATCAAAGGAGATAACAGGGTCTTATCTACAGGAGGGCTTTTATAAGGACTAAATGAAAAAAATACCAGAAGTCCTTAGCATACTCCTAGAATTAAGGGCTCTACATGGGTTAATCCTTCTTTTTCTTCATTCTTCTCAGGACCTTTGGTGATCATCTGGTATTTTTAGGAGGCCAACCCACCAGAAGTTACCAAACAGAGCTCCAGGACTTTGATAGAAAAGGTCTGGCTTGGGAATGCCCTCAATAAGAAACATTTGGTTTGTTTACTTCAGAGTAGAGTTCCCCTGGAGAGTACCACACCCTAAACATGGGTCACATTTGTTCCAAGGCCTTCTAAAGCTAATTCTGTATTGTGTAGCACTTATTTAAATGTTCCAGTGGGTTATCTCTTCACCCCAAAGTTTAAACTGAGATATCCTTCTGGCAAGGGTGAAAAGAAAGGAAGAAGGGATGCTGGCCAGCAAAAACAGAATAGAAGAGAAACTTATGCACAGAATATGCACTCCAAGGAGGCAGGAGGTTTCTCAATCCCAAAAACACAGTCAGGGTCTTTTAGGTAAGGATTGGTCTTCGTGTTAAATGTGTCTTGGGCTTCTTGACCCTTTTTCATCCTCTCCCACTTCCCCTCCATACGTTCTGTCAACTCAGTGGATTATCAGAAGAGAGAAGGTAAGAATCACATCTGAACACGCTTTGTAAAAACTACATTAAAATACCAAGGTGTTTCCAAGGAAGGGGAATTTCACCCCATAGCTGCTGCACTGTTGGCAAACCATGCAGTGGGTTTGGAAGCAGCAGAGGGCTGTGACTGCTCAAGCTTCCCCTACTTTACCTTCTGTATTCCTAAGGGGAAACTTTTATAAAGAGACAAATCAAGATATTCCTGTTTTTTGAGTTAGACGCTTTAGAATTCTCAGTGTGGGCTTATTTCATTTTTTCCTTCTCAGAATAGCAGAGGCAGGGAAATAATCCTGGGTAGGTTTGATAAAAGTGCAGTGCAGATTGCTTTGTGTGTGTGTGTGTCTTAAAGTTGCATTGAAACGGGGAAAACAGCACATCAAGTAAGTTACATGTAGAATATAGTTTTCGTAGCCATTGACATTCATTTGGAGATCATGTGAGTCAACGTTTGTCTACACAAAGTTTCCTGGAGGTTTTCCAGTCTCAGACCTCTTTAATTATACCGAATGTTGCATTTTTTTTTTGGTTGTTGTTGCAATTCCCTTCGCCACAAGGAGCATCTGTACATGTCATAATCTTGAGGGCTCCGTACTGCAATTGAAATGGAATGGTAGGAATCTTTTTCGGGGGGAAATGTTTATTTTTATGAATATCCTTCAAATCTATAGTTTTGGGGAACTGTAACAATATGATTTCTTAATCAACTTCAGTAGGCAGTAAGGAAGCAAATACGTTTGCCTAGCTTGTTTTTAGCTGCTGTCGAGTCAGTCTCGACTCATGGTGACCCCACACACAACAGAGGAAAATGCTGCTGGGTCCCATACCATCCCCATGATCAGTTGCGGGTTGAACTGTTGTGATCCACAGGGTTTTCCTTGACTGATTTTTGGAAGTAGATCACCAAGACTTTCCTCCTAGTATGTTTTAGTCTCGAAGCTCCACTGAAACCTGTTCAGCGTCAAAGCAACACATAAGCCTCCACTGACAGATGGCTGGTGGCTGTGTATGAGGTGTATTGACCGGGAATCGAACCCGTGACTGCCAAGCTAGAGAGCAAAAATAAGATGAAGGTCTATATATTTCTTGGTTCTGAGGAGCTCAAAGCACTTTCATAGGAAAATTTACTTAAAAACAATAGACAGTGTCCAGTTGTGATGTTAGGGTTCAAGAAATTATCTTTGACCAGGGTTATCTTCTGTCTTGCCTTGTAACATTGAAATGCATGCTGTAGTGTGATGCCCACATGTGCTTTTCCTGGCTTGCTGCTCTTTTAGGATTGGCTCTGGTAAATTTAAAGGTTCTCCAAGTTGGCCAGCCTTCATGATGAACGCCTTCAGTGTGATAGGCTGGAGGGAATGGCAGAAGCAGCTAGGGTGAATCTGGTGTTGAAAGAGGATGAAGTGGAACTATTTAGAACAGATGCAGTGAGTTATTTCAATTGATCCCATCTTTGTAGGCTCCTTTTCAACTTTAGAACTACTTCTTACTTTGGCTTTGTATGTTTATCTTTCCCTTAACTTTCCAGCCATAATATCTTTGAGCCAGTGGAGCTTAGAATTTGTGCCTAATATGTGCAAATACAGTTTGGAAACTTAAAGGTTAGGGAAGTTATGTGCAAATAGGAAATTTAACATGTTCTATGCGTGTTTTTTTCCAGACCTGAACCCATGTAACCCGGAATCACTAAGCCAACTGCTAATTTAGCATTGACACAGCCTAAACAGTAACAAATGGATAGCAATTGCAGCTTTGGTCAGACTCTTCCAGATGCTCTTGATTTATGTGAAACATAAAATAGGATCTTAGTCACCTGTGTTTGTGAAATGTTTCATGACACCATTTCTGTTTTGAGTTTGTGAAAATACTACTGTTGATCTTCTTTGGTTCTTCTTGCATGCAACTGTTTGCTTGACTCTGGTCATTTTCAGTACCCAGCAAAGCTATCCACTTCACCAATTTCTCATTTCCTTTTCTTTCATCTGTCATTGCTGTGTATTCAGTGCATTTCAGACTTGCTTGTAACTGTACGTTGAACAGTTTGAATTGTGAATCTGACTTAGCAGTTTTCTTATTTCTGCTTTATAGACTGCAAATTTTTAGAGTGGCACTCTGATCAAATTCTCTCATCCAGAACTGACCAATCTGAATGGAGTAATGAGAATTCAGAGACTTGCATAGTTTTATTGGAAGGAGCCTTTGTCTTTCTACTGGGCTTATGAAAAGTACCGAGCCCATAAGATACCAAACCTGTTGCCATTGAGTCGATTCTCTGTGATACAGAATAGAACTGTTTAGCTGTAATCTTTACAGAAGCAGTTTGCCAGACCTTTCTTCTGCAGAGCCACTGCATGCGTTCAAGCTGCCAGCCTTTAGGTTAACAGCCAATTGCAATCCACTTGCGCCACCTAGGGACCTTACCCAGCCCATAGAACATACTTAATTAAATGCTTAGTGGATTGAACTGATGTGATCACACAGTGCATTTATAGATGCTCTTGATGGAGGCTAGATTTAAGGATATTACCTGGAGACTAAAAAACATTATTTCTGTGGGGATTTCATTATTGATCTACCATGAAAACATTGTTGATTTGGGCAAATTTTATTTAAAAATAATGTTATAATTCCTAAAATATATGCATAAAATTAAAAAGCACAAAAGAAAAAAATCTGCTTTAAAGGTATATATCTATCTCGTATACAGATATAGATATATTAGTTATAGATACAAAACACATATATTTAAATATGGAGAGAAAAAAGTTAGAGGGACAAGATGTCAGTAGAGATTATCTTTGGGAGATGGGAAGTGTGGGAAGAAGATAGAGCCAGAGGGGAAAAAATCATGCTATATGTAGCTAGTAGTACCACCCCCTACCCCATAATGAAATATGGTGATCATTTTCCATTATCATTAGGTATTCTTTGATAGCATGATTTTCTGTTGTTATATGATATTCTTTTTTTTAATTGTTGTAATTAAATGAAGTTTACATTTCAAGTTCATCTCCCATACAGAATTTTTTTTTTTTACATACATTGTTATGAGACCCCAGCCGCTCACCCCATTCTGTGACAGCACACTTCTCCACCCCTGATTCCCCATGAACATTCAGCCAGCTCCTAACTCTCTCTGCCTTCCCATCTCACCTCTGGACAGAAGCCGCCCCTTTGGTCTCTTGTATCTACTTGTCTAAGAGGCACATTCTTCACAAGTAGCACTTTATGTCCCACAGTCCAGTCCAATCCCTGTCTGAAGAGTTGGCCTCAGAAATTGTTTTAGTTCTGGGGTGATGGAGAGACCCGGGGCCATGCTTTCCAGGGCACCTCTGGTCTTAGTCAGACCATTAAGTCTGGTCTTCTTACTAGAATTTGAGTTCTGCATCCCATCGTTCTACTGCTCCATCAGGGACCCTCTGTTGTGTTCCCTATCAGGACATTCATTGATGGTAGCCGGGCACCATCTAGTTCTTCTGGTCTCAGGCTGATGAAGTCTCTGGTTTATGTGGCCCATTCTGTCTCTTGGGCCAACTTTCCTTGTGTCTTTGGTGTTCTTCGTTCTCCTTTACTCCAAGTGGTTGGGACCAATTGATGCATCTTAGATGGCCGCTTGCAAGCTTTTAAGACCCCAGACACCACTCACCAAAGTAGGATGCAGAACATTTTCTTAAGAGGTTTGTTATGCCAATTGATATAGATGTCCCTTGAAAGCATGGTCCCCAGACCCTGCATTCCTGCTACTCCGTCTCTCAAAGTATTTGACTGTATTGAGAAAACTTCTTAGCTTTGGTTTAGTCCAGTTGTGCTGGCTTCCCCTGTAGTGTATATGATATTCTATCATAGAGGTTTTTGGTTTATTAATAATTATCTTGGGAATGAGAACATTTAGTGCTTACTATAGATAATTCTTCACCAGTTTTAATAGAAGGAAACCAGAGTAGATGATTCATATTTCATGTTGGATTATGTGTTATCTGATGTTTTACCTTGGTGTGATGACACCACACCTTGATATGGCTTGAATTTTGGAGGTTCATATTTCCACTGCTCTGCTCTCTATGACTGTTCATCTACTTTCTTGTCTCCCAAACTCCCAGTTGTAAGGAGGACTTTCTTAGTGTTTGTGCTGTGAGATTCTGAGGTGAATTGCCATCTTCAAGGCATTGGGTCCAGTTTATAGTGATTCAGTTTCAAAAAGCTTGTAATGTTGTAGCAGTATTGAACATGCTAAAGGATTCAATGAATGTTCATTCCCTGAACTAGTTTCCTTCAGGAAGAGGTAGCTAGATTCTTCATGTAAAAGTAACTAGCTTCTGAATTTCATTAACTGGAAAGTCAAATTTGGCCTATGTCATTACTGAAGATATGGGCTTTGGAAGTCAGAATTCCTGCAGCTTTTGAGCCTCTTGTAGGCAGTTATTATCACTTAGAAGATAGTGCTGGACAAGAAGAAACAACTATTTTGAGGCCCAGGATATCATAAAGAGGTTTTGCTAACTGTCCTAAAACTTGGTTCTTTTTGGTAGATATCCATAGCCCAAAAGTTAGAGTAGGTGAGGGCTGTCACCAGGCACTGTGTTACTACTAAGGAAAATCTCACACAGAATTCTGCCACAAATGCAAATCATTGTTAATAAGCAGGGCCTCAGCCATATGACTATTCCATAAGCTTGGTAAGGTCCCAGCTCTCAGTCCTTTTAGAATTCCTACAGTCATTTCCATGAGATGCTCACTTGAGGCAGAAAGGAAGTTACTCAAGCAGCATGACTCACTTCTGGTCATCCATTAGAATTGAAAATCCTAAACCAGGGTGTCATTCTAAAGGGGTTGGACCCGTGGACTTACCCGTGGACTTGTATAGTCTGTTGAATCAAAGGCACAGGAATACCTCCACAGTATTTCTAACCTGTCCACATTTATAAGGCATCACTAGTTCACCTATGAAAAATAATTTTTAGCATCCATTTTGCTAATTAACAAAGCCTCTTGTGTTTATAGGAGCCCTGGTGGTGCAATGATTAAGTGCTCGGCTGCTAACCGAAAGGTTGGCAGTTCAAACCCACCCAGTGGCTCCATGGGAGGAAGATATGGCGATCTGCTCTCGTAAAGATTACAGCTAAGAAAACCCTGTGGGGCAGTCTACTCTGTCACATTGGGTCACTGTAAGTTGAAATTGACTCGAAGGTACCTAACAACAACCTAACTGGTGCTTATGAAAGATAAGGTCAGACTTTTCCACACTGTCTCTGGAGTGCGGAGGCTTTCAGATGCTGACAAAGCAGTTCTGGATCCTGGAGTGTAGTTGTCATGCTAGCTGTGCTGAAGTGTTTTAAAGTTAGTTACAGACAACACAGTAGATGTTTTCTGATTCATCTGGTATGTGAGAATCAGATTGGGAGATGCATCTGGACACAAGAATGTTGAAATATAAGGAAAATTTTTGTGGTTGATGGGAAAAATTGGAAACATATTTGATGTTAAAATTGTCCTGGAAAACCTGGGACACATGGTTGCCAGAGAACAGGCCATTTCAGTGTGCTTTTTTTCTGGGTATAGGTGACTTGGAAGAGTGATAAAAATACAGAATACAGTCTAATAAACTTTTTTTTTTGTGCATAAAACAAATGCATACTACCCACTTCTCTCGAGTCGATTCCAACTCATAGTAACTATCACGGATTGAATTATGTCCCCTCAAAAAATGTGTGTCAACTTGGCTAGTCCATGATTCCCAGTATTGTGTGATTGTCCACCATTTTGTCACCTGATGTGATTTTCCTATGTGTTGTAAATCCTACCCTAAGATGTTAATGAGATGGGATTAGCGGCAGTTATGTTAATGAGGCAGGACTCAAGCTACAAGATTAGGTTGAGTTTTAAGTCAATCTCTTTTGAGGTATAAAAAAGAGAAGCAAGCAGAGACCACCAAGAAACAAGAGCCAGGAGAATATTGCGTCTTTTGGACCTGGCGTCCCTGTGCTGAGAAGCTCCTTGACCAGGGAAGATTGATGACAAGGACCTTACTCCAGAGCTGGCAGAGAGTGAAAGCCTTCCCCTGGAGCTGGCACCCTAAATTCGAACTTCTAGCCTCCTAGACTGAGAGAGAATAAATTTCTCTTTGTTAAAGCCATCCACTTATGGTATTTCTGTTATAACAGCACTAGATAACTAAGACAGCGACCCTATAGGACAGAGTAGAACTGCCCCATGGGGTTTCCAAGGCTGTAAATCTTTATGGAAGCAGACTGTCATATCTTTCTCCTGAGGAGCGGCTGGTGGTTTCGAACCGCCAACCTTTTGGTTAGCAGCCAAGTGCTTTAATCACTGTGCCACCAGGGCTGCTTCAAATGCATATTAATGTACTATGTATCAGCAAATGGAAACTTCATTATCTGTATGAATAGAGTTTTTGAAGCATACACAGCCTTTCACCTTCAACAGTTTTCAACGAATTTAGTCTCAGAATCCTGTACATATTAAAAATTATTGAGGATTATTTTATTTGGCTTATAACTATCAACATTTACTGTATTAGATATTAAAACTGATAAAATTGTAATATATTTATGAATTCATTTATGCAAAACAATAAACTTGTATGTTAACAAAGAATATTCTTCATAGGTGAAATATAATTTTAAGTGCTTTTCATTATTTAACTATAGTAATAAATTTCTGTATTTTCCAAAAGAAAAAAATTCATTGATATGAATGACATTGTTTTACATTTTTGCAAATCTCCTTAATATCTGGTCTACTAGAAGGTAGCTGGATTCTCCTATTTCTGTATTCAATATGTGGCAGTAATTACTCTTTATGTAGCTTCTGAAAAATTCCAGCATACACTCGTGAGAAAATGAGAATGAAAAAGCAAGACAGTTACTTAGTATTATTATGAAAAAGTTTTGACTTCTCAGATACCCTGAAAGGGTATTCAGTACCCCGAAGGGTCACTGGATGATACTTTGAAAACCACTGCTTCATAGTTACAAAAAGTGCTCAACCAGCAATTATTTTATTGGTCTTTATGCTGTTGTTGTCAGGTACCATCGAGTTGATTCTGACTCATGGCAACCCCTTGTGACAGAGTAGAACTGCCCCATAGGGTTTTTTTTTTTTTTTTTAGATTGTAATCTTTATGGGAGCAGATCTCTGGGTCTTTCTCCCGCAGATCCTCTGGGTGGGTTTGAACCACCAGCCTTTCCTCAGTAGCCGAGCATAACCGTGAGGAATACATAGTATCTCTGTTTTATAGTTGAGGGAAAGTGAGGTTCCAAAGGGCTGACGCTTGAGCTTTGTGAAAGTTCCCTAGTTAACTAGTGCAGCCAGTTTTTAAGAAGAGTCTGCTGATGGCTGTGCTTATGTGATGGTTTTAAGTCTCTCAGGAACAGATCTGTAGTGTAGGACCTGCGTTTTAAAAAATTTCCACCCTGCAGTGGACTGATAGTTTTGTAGTATGCAATAAAAATGAGTTACTGGAAAAATGAAAATTAATAGAAAAGCAACAAAGATATAAAATACAGGCCCAGGTTTAATTATTTCATTCTATATACATACAGTTACTCTTTCAGATTACTATAAAAGTTTCTAAATGCTTATTCTGAATTGCTGTACTATCTCCTCAATGACCAGGAGCACACGGTTCATGTACCTGCAGTGTTCAGTGGAGCATACTCTGTTATTGCCAGTGTCTTCAGGCCTGGAATTTCAGTCTTTTTACACACCACCCCCCATCCCCGACCTCACTTTAAACTAGAGAATTCTTATTTATTCTTCTCTGCCTCCTAAAATAATATTTGAACAGTGTTGTACTTTGGAAACTGTGTTACAAAAGCAAGTAAGGTATGTATATTCAAAGTATAATATAAAGAATCACTGCTATCACAAAAAACACTCAAACGTAAATTCAGATAACATTATTCCGAACCTTATTTTCTCACTGAAGGTATCAGCTGTGGCTTAACTTGTTGGAGGGGGAGAAAATACAAAGTCAGAGAAAGTTATCCCAGATGGCTTGAGTTAAGGGAAAGAATGAGTGGTTGCTTATTTTTTCTTTATGGGGTTCTTAAACGCGGTTGTTCTTACTGGAGACTCGTGGATGAGAGGAGGAACGGAGCTACGGCAGGCCACAAGGGGCAGCAGCTGAGGAAAAAAAAGGGGAAAAATCCCCAAAAACAAAACAAAAAACTGTTTGGCCAGGGACAGAGGAGGCTCTAGGAGAGAAAGCAGCTTTGCAGCTGATGGAGTGGTTTTCAAGGTGTCCAACTGTCAGGCTGGATCTGTGCTTATCATAGGCTGGGGTTGCCCTGGGTGCTTAACACTTCTTGCGCCAGGTAGGGGCTGGTTCCTTTTCATGTAACTTCACTTAATCCTTACAAAAATCCCAAGAAAAAAGATAAGGGGAAAATGAGGCCCATACGGGTAAAAGTCAAGCAGTTATTTAGTAGTGAGGCTAGGTTTAAAATGCACATCAGTTTGATGCCAAAGCATCATGCGCTTTCTTGATTTTCTGCAGATTTAAACGATGGGGAGTTGAGACTCAGGTGGGCCCCTGTGAAAGCTGTACATGCCTGGTATACTCTTTCCTACTCGCTACAGAGTAGTTTCCTAATGACTGCAGTACTTCTCCAGATAAAGAAGGTGGAAGATGGTGAAGTATCAGTTTCCAGAAACATTTTTAAGGAAATCAGAGGGAGGCCTAAAGGGACTTAAGTTTCTCCAGAGAGGAAGTTGAGAAACTCAAGTATAGCAAACCACTAATGCCAGATGTTATTTATCCAAAGGTTTTTGGCTACATTGCAGTACTTTCTGGATCTCTACTACTTCTTTGCAGTCTTTCTGAAGCCACTCTCAGTTTTAAAATATACGTACCTGATTTTGAAAACCATGGTCATTTGCCCTAAAATAATGTTCGTAAAATCCTAAACTCTTTATCATAACAATGGTGGAAGCACAGAAGGAATCATTCCAAATGATTATTTGAAGTATGATTTTATTCCAAGTGGAAAATAAATTCTGAACTGGCAACTCTTTCAGCTAGAGTAAGCTGTGTTTGTGCTTTTTTTTTTTTTTAAAAGAAAATCACATTTAGCACTCTCTTAGTACATACACATGGAGTGTTTCCTACTTAAAATTTTAATCATTAATCCTTATAGAAGGCTAAAGGAAGATTTAACTGTAGCTGCCTTTGACTTTTCTACCTAAATGAGAGCAGAAACTTTCATGTTTAGTCACAGGACAAGGAATAATTCCTTATTACCCTGTAAAGGGTGTGGAGAGGTAGATGAGGGTAAGGACAATAATCTTTTTCTATTAAAAAAACGATTGATTGTGATCTTAATTTCCTAATTATTCTTCTTTTCCTGGATGACATTTTCAGTAATGTTCCAACTTTAATATCTTTACTTTTGATCATTTCTTCTCATAATTTAGAACATATTTTTGAGTTATTATTTTTTGTCAAAGAATCTCATCTAATTATTGCTTTTTGTTTTTCTACCAGTAAATTCTGTAATCTTTCTATTCCCTATTGTAATTATACAATCTAGGGCCCACATTGTATTCCAAAGCACCACCCTAATTGATAGAAAATTTGGGGAAATGGACTGTTGTGGTTAATGTTTTTTTTTTTTTTTTTTTAAATAAAGAGTCACATAGGAACTTTTTTTTTTTCTCTTTGACTCTGGCTGTTGAAAATCATCCTAAAATAATAGCCCACATTCTTCTCTTAGTAAGCACAGTAGGAATGATTGCCTTCTGATGGCTGAAACTCTTGTAGTGTTTGAGAGTGACTCTTTTGGACATCACTTCTCCTTAAATGTGTGTAAATGGAGATTTGGAAGGATTGGATATAAACAGCTTCTGATGTAAAGAAGCAAGGGACCTAGTTGCCATGGCTCTCCACACTCTACTCTCTGGTCCCCCCATCGGAGATAATCACAAGGATTCATGACTAAGCCATGCCCCCCCCCCCCACCTGTGTGTGCAGGAATCCAACCTCCCTTAACTTACAAGTGTGCAAAATTCTCTCAATTTCTCCTTTCCTACTCCTCATATAAAGCTAGCATTTAGTGCCCTTTTCCCTTACACACGTGAAGGGGAGGCATATCTTGCTTTTTATGACACTGCCCAGGAAATAACTGTTTTGAAATAAAATCCTCATGATGTCTAGATTTCTTATGAGTTGATTCCTCATGAAAAGTTCTGGCTCCTAAAGTTTCAAACTTTGTCTCCGTTGAGACTGACAAGGAGCCCAAAGCTCCCCTTCACACTGTAGCCCCTGATGGTCAGCTGCACTGAATCCCCTGCTGTGCTCAACCTTGACCTAACACCCTCTCGGGGAACTCCCAGTTGCTGCCCTGCTGCCTTGGCTCAGTCATGCCTCTGGCTTCATTGGGACTAACCTTAGAACTGGTTTGAAAGTGAAGCTCAGTTGGTGTCCACAAGGGGGCTGGTCCCCTTCATGCTGGAGAGAAGGAAGACTCTTTCACTTTACTCTTGGGTTATGCTGCTTGCCCTCTGGTTCCTGCTGGTGCTCAGTTGGTCTTGTACCTACAGCAACACTAGAATTGTCCTCACCAATGGCAAACCCCATAACACTAATGGTCCCGGTAACAATGGTCAGATCTCAAAGCCTGGGCTGGTGGGGAAAAGTTTTTTTCCTAGCAGCAAAACTCTATAATTTTGCAATCTGTCCCCAGGCAGAAAATTCAGGGCTCTCTCCAGAAGCTACCTTATCACTGCCAGGTCACTTCCTTTCTTCAGGAGGGAGGCTAGGTGGGAAGTACTCATTCTTAACTTTTGAAGTAATGACATTTTTTCCTCCCCAACTGCTGAGCCACTTGCGAAGCCTTGCCTGCCCCACCACCTTTTCTATCTAGTCATCTTCTGCATTACTCTGCCCAGTTGGTCGGGTTGGTGTGTATGCAGAGGAAAATGCAGGCTAATTTAGTTTAAATGAAGCATAATTAAAAAGGAAATCTACAGGGCAAAGAAAGGATTGGATATTTTCCAAATATGAAAGAACAACTTTTGGGATTATCCAGTATTTTGGATGACAATTAAATGCTGCCAGAGTTCCCTGTATTTTTTGTTCATAACCGTTCTCACAGGTTTTAATTATAACTGCTTTGTTGAATAATTGAGTATCTCTGCTCTGAAAGTAAAAGTGAAACCCTCTTTCTCTCAGTCACACACACACGCACACATAATTTTTCAGTAATTGCTCTCAACTGCTCAACCATGCTATGTTGAAGTTCTCTTTTCTGTGAAGTAATATACAGCATATTCCTTATTGATACCTCCACCAAATATTATAACTTTGCTTTCTCATTTCACTGTTTAAGACTCGCTTCTGTTTATTTTACATCTTCAGTCCTCAAATCAGGGAAGCACAGAAATAACTTCTCCCCATTAGTTCAGTTTTCCTCAAAAAGTAACCATCCTGTGTTCTTAGTCTACTTTTTTGTATTGACTGGGGTTTGAATGGGATGATGGTTAGTGAAGTTAGGGCTGGTTCTTGTGTCTGTTAGTAAGCTCTAGGAGATGTCTTCCGTTAATATCAGGTGGTCTTCTAGTTGCTCTGTGGACATGTCTTGTGGTGTATTTAGCACTGTTTGTATGCAGAGCTGGGCCTTAGCCACCATTCCAGGATACCAGGATCGTTGCTGTTATGCTGTTACATAATTTATTCTTGTGATTGCTAGTTTGTTTTTCTCTTCTTCACTGGTGTTATCAATTTGAGTTGTGTCCCCTCAAAACGTCAATTTGGCTAGGCCATGATTCCCGGTATCGTGTGATTGTCCACCATTTAGTCATCTGATGTGCTTTTCCTATGTGTTGTAAATGCTACCTCTGTGAGGTTAATGAGGCAGGATTAGAGACAGTTAGTTAATGAGGCAGAACTCAATCTACAAGATTAGGTTTTGTTTTAAGTCAGTCTCTTTTGAGATATAAAAGCGAGAAGCAAGCAGAGAGACATGGGGACCTCATATCACCAAGAAAGAAGCACTGGGAGCAGAGCGCCCACCTTTGGATCCAGGGTCCCTGCACTGAGAAGCTCCTGACCGGGAAAGTTAGATGACAAGGGTCTTCATCCAGAGCCAATAGAGAGAGGAAGTGTTCCCCCAGAGCTGGTACCCTGAATTCGGACTTCTAGCCTCCTAGACTGTGAGGGAATAAATTTCTCTCTGTTAAAGCCATGCACTTATGGTGTTTCTTTTATAGCAGCACTAGATGACTAAGACAGAATTTGGTACCGAGAAAGAGGGGTACTGCTCCAACAGATTTCTAAAATGTGGGAGCTGTTTTGAAACTGAATGATAGAGGCTGGAAGAGTTTTAAAGTGCTTAATAGTAGAAGCCTCGATTGCCTTGAAGAGACTCTTGGTGGAATTATGGACATTAAAGACAATTCTGGTGAGGACTCAGAAGGAAGTGAGGGGAGCTGTTACACTGGAGACTGTGGAGATGGGGAGAAGCAGCAGCAGAGAAATGGCAGCAGCAGAGCCAGGACACTAGCACAAGACAGTGCTGGAGCTGACTCATGGGGTGAGAGAGCTGAGTGCTTTGCGCAGGAGGCTTTCTGGCAGAGTGGGGTGCCTCAAGGCACTTATCAGTGGAGCTAAAGAGCTTTGGAACACTTGCCCCAGTAGGGCAGACGTGGGCAGTGAGGCCTGAGGGACTGAGAGGCCAAGGAACCAGGAAGCAGAAACTGAAGAGACAAGGAACACAGGAAGCAGAGTTGCCTCAGTTTCAAAGGGTGGGATGACCTCTGGGGTCTCAAAGGGTGGAGTTGCCATTCAGATGGACTAGGGGAATGGGGCACCCAAAGCTGAGGGAGCAAAGTTGCCATTGCAGTGGGCCTGGAAGGCAGAGCTAAAGCCCAGGGCCAGGGGCCTTCACCCAGAATCCAGAGAGTGTGGCCAACACCTAGAGTCTGGAGGGCAGGCCATTGTAACCAAATGGTATCAGAGAGCTAAAGATTCTTTTCAAGCCTTGAGGGCTAATTGGATGTGTTCTGCTGACTTGTTTGGTGCCTGTTATCCCTTCTTTCTCTCCAGTTTCTCCCATTTGTAATGGAAATGTCTAGATTGTGCCTGTTCCACCATTATACTTTGGAAACAGATAACTTGTGTTCTAGATTTAACAGATGAAGAGGAATTTTTGGATATTGGACTTGGAGTTGATTAAAAACTTTGGCTAAGATATGATGGGGTGAATGTGTTTTACATGTGGCGAGGGCATGAATTTTTGGGGGCCAAAGGGTGTTGTGGATTGAATTGTGTCCTGCCCAAATGTATGTCAACTTGGCTAGGCCATGATTCCCAGTATTGTGTGATTGTCCTCCATTTTGTCATCTGATGTGAGTTTCCAGTGTGTTGTAAATCCTACCTCTATGATATTAATGAGGCAGGATTAGAGGCAGCTATGTTAATGAGGCAGGACTCAATCACAAAGACTAGGTTTTGTTTTAAGTCAGTCTGTTTTGAGATATAAAAGAGAGAAGCAAGCAGAGAGATATGGGGACTTCATGCCACCAAGAAAGAAACACCGGGAGCATAGTGCATCTTTTGAACTGGGAGTCCCTGTGCTGAGAAGCTCCTTGACTGAGGAAGATTGATGATAAAGACCTTCCCCCAGAGCCAACAGAGAGAGAAAGCATTCCCCTGGAGCTGGCACCCTGAA
Source organism: Dugong dugon (assembly GCA_030035585.1). NCBI lineage: Eukaryota > Metazoa > Chordata > Mammalia > Sirenia > Dugongidae > Dugong > Dugong dugon. Next base: position 32,238,648 of record CM057475.1, on the reverse strand, counting down.
TTCAGGCTTCTAGCCTCCTAGACTGTGAGAGAATAAATTCCTGTTTGTTAAAGCCATCCACTTGTGGTATTTCTGTTACAGCAGCACTAGATAACTGTGACAGCTGGACAGTAAAGTTCAAGACTGCAACAATCATGTCTATTTTTTTTCTCTTCACTGATTTCTCAACTGTTCTAGATTGTTCAGGAGTGAGGGGTTTCCCAGGACATGAGACTTTCAGGGCTAAATCTGGGAACATCCTGGGTGAATTGGATGAGTTAATCACTCTATTTCAGTGTATTCTCAGCACATTGATTGACAAATTGGGTGATTTGACATTTTTGGAATAAATGAGTATAGAAGAAGTTGACAGGGGCCAACAAGGCAGGTTATAAATATATTAATGATTACAAGTATTTCTGGTTTACTCTGTTCATAAATATTCAGAATAAATTAAATTAACTGTTGGGAAGCCATACCTGTATAGTCATTAATTTCCTTCACCTTAAATCTCCACTGTACAGTTGTCCTTGGCAAGTGATAATAAAAAGTTGTAGAGGTAGATTATGAAAAGTGAAATTCAGTTGACTTAATGTTACGTGTACCCTTTCACCATACTTATTCAATCTGTATGTGGAGCAAATAATTTGAGAAGCTGGACTACGTGAAGAAGAATGTGGCATTTAGATTGGAAGAAGACTTATTAACAACCTGTGATACGCAGATGACACATCCTTGCTGAAAGCGAAGAGGACTTGAAGCACTTACTGATGAATTTTAAAGACTATAGCCTTCAGTATGGATTGCTAAGCAACATCATGATAAATGGAGAAACGACTGAAGTTGTAAAAGATTTCATTTTACTTGTATCCACAATCAACGCCCAGGGAAGCAGCAGTCAAGAAATCAAATGATGTATGGTGTTGGGCATATCTGCTGCAAAAAGCCTCTTTAAAGGGTTAAAAAGCAAAGATGTCACTTAGAGGACTAAGGTATGCCTGACCCAAGCCATGATATTTTCAGTCCCCTCATATCCATGCAAAAGCTGGACAATGAATAAGGAAGACTGAAGAGAAATGATGGCTTTGATTTATGGTGTTGGCAAAGAATATTGAACATACCATGGACTGCCAGAAGAACAAACAAATCTGTCTTGGAAGAAGTACAGTCAGAATGCTCCTTAGAAGTGAGGATGGAGAGACTGCGTCTCACAAACTTTGGACGTGTTATCAGGAGGGATCAGTCCCTGAAGAAAGACATCACTCTTGGTAAAGTAGAGGGTCAGTGAAATAGAGGAAGACCCTCAATGAGATGGATTGACACAGTGGCTGCAGTGATGGGCTCAAGCACAGCAATGATTGTGAGGATGGTGCAAGACAAGGCAGTGTTTCCTTATGTTGTACATAGGGTTGCTGTGAGTTGAAACTGACTCAATGGCACCTAACAGCAACAAAAACAATGTGAACCAGCTTGATAATTTATTTGTGGTATTTAATAAGACTAGAGTAATGTATTTGGTAGTGTCACAGTATTACTATTTTCTTTGATTTTGAAGAATGTTTTGCGTTGGCAAGCAAGACTTGGATAGTCTGTGTGGTCTGTTCCCATCCAGGATGATGACACAACTAACTCTTTGTGTGGTCATATTAAAATTGAATCTTTTATTTTATCAGCTACTATTCATTTGATTGGTCCTTGTCACTCTTGGATAGATACTGATGGTAGATCCTTTCATTAAAAGATGCAGTGCTGGATGTACCTAGACGCACAGCATGATTATACTTAAGGAAGTGATTTTTTTCTTTTTTTTCTGAATGTAGGAATACAAATTTGGCTAAAAAATATTAGTGCTCATATTTTGATAAATTGAGAACTACTTCCTTTCTAGCTTTCCCCTCCCTTTTTCTGTTTCCACTTTTGTAGTCATGTATGTATGTCATACAGCTCACAGGTAGGCCAGTGATCTCACCGTGAATGTCCCCCTGCCAAAAAAACAAACAGAACACCTTATACTTCTTTTTTTTTCATCAGAAAACACAGTGATAAAGTGTACTGTATGTTTTTTTAGTGGAGTAATCGGGAGAAAATGGGTTATCCCAGATACTGACTTACGAATTTGTTATATTTTCTCAATAATTAATTATTATATTAACTCATTAATTCATTTAATTATAACGACTCTGTACAGTATAGGTCTTATTCTTCCCTTGTGACAGATAGTGAAATACTTTCATTGAGGTGGTTAAGACGTATTGTTACTACACATCAGTAGATTACAGCTTTTGTTCTGAAAGGTAGGGTCTGGTATGCTACACCCAAAATGCATAATATTGCTATTAGTCATTTTGAGTGTTTTCATCCAGTTAAACTTTATCATTTAACAGGTGTCCTCACCTTATTATTTAAACTTTTCTACAACTGGAAGACAATAGTTTATACATGCTAGGAGTAAAAATGTAATCATGTGCAGCTTTTTCTTTGAGTTAAATTTATTCTAAGTAGGTTCACTAAAAAATGCTACTTCGATTCTTTTGTCTGTTCACCAATTCATTCATTCATCCATCCATTTAATATGTATTATTTGTCTACTACATATCAGATGTTATCATGAACTCAGAGGTGGGTGGGAAAAAAATAAACTGATTAAGACTCAGTTTCTGTTCTGGATGAATTCAAGATCTACAGTTGAAAATTCTTGGTAATTCCTTGTCGACAAGCAATTAACTCTACAAATATTTGCTAAGTACTGTGTGTCAGGCACTACTGTAAGGTGCCCAAATACAATGGCAAATAAGACCCATACAGAGACCCTCCCTCACAGGGCTCATAGTAGGTATACATACACCCCCCCCCCACCCACACACATTCTATCTACACCCATGTAGACACATAATACACGCACTACCCACATGTACATGCAAGTACTCATATACATAGGCACACAAACATGCAATTATGTACATAGAAACATATATCATCTGGAAGTGTGTGCGTGTGTAAATCAATATACTTACTAAACTGAGGGTGATTTGAGGAATCAGGCTCTGGTTTGGGGAGTGATGAGAAAGAAGTGAGGGGTCAAGATGAATGATGCTGTCCCTGAACATCCTCAGTCATGTTCTGCTCATTTCCTCTGTTGGAATACTCTTCTCCCTTCTCGGCTTATCTGACTTTTGCCTTTCTTTGTATTAAGGGCTTTCTCAGATTCATTCCAATCAGTAAGGCCACCTACAGCTCATCTAGCATTATTATCCACTGCCCCACCCCCCAAGAGGGGTAATCCTCATTTAACACCTTGATGAAAGCGTCTCCCCTTAATTCCTTATTGACCTCCTTGAGTTGAAAAATTCTCTGTACTATAATATTTTTAATCATACCCAGAATTGAGCACTGTGCTTTGTGTTCATAAACATAGGCTGTTGAGGGAGAGTGTCATATTTGTCCCCTACTGTGAGTTCGGCCACTAACCAAAAGGTCAGCATTTCGAATCCACCAGGTGACCTTGGAAACCCTGTGGGGGAGATCAACTCTGTCCTGTAAGGAATCAACTCAACGGCAGCGGATTTGGGTTTTGGTTACCGTGTACCATAAGTCAGGCCATCTTTTCTGTTTCTAATGGGAAGTCGAACTCTTTAGACATGTGGAAAATTCCTGAAAAGGGTTCTTTCTGCAGGCCTGCCCAGCCTCCTCTTGTGGCAACTTTTCCCAAATTCATTTTTTATTGTGCAGGTTCTGAAAACCAGTTATCTGGGCTCAATTTCCCGTCTCCCCTGTCTCCCTCCCATCATACGCAAGTATTTGTGTGCTTACTATGTGCCAGACACTGTTCTAGGCTCTGGGGCAAAATCTGTGCCCTCATGGAGCTACCTTTCCAATGAAGATATTTTATTCTAGTAAAGAGCTTCACTGTGCTACTGTGGCGGCATGTTTCCTGTCTTAGCCAACACAAGTTCTTCGACACTGGATGAAAATTGGAACTCGCTAAAAGTGTAGCACTGTGTCGTCTTTTGAGCCCCAGTTGTGAACTTTGAAAAGTTACTGAGCGTCTCGGGGGCTTATTTTGCTAACAGTTGAAGTGCATCAGTTGGATTCGGTGATCTCTGGGTGAGGTCTCTTTCCATTCTTGCATTTTTTGAAATCCCCTGTACACCTACAACTTAAATACACTCAGTCACTGTATTTAGTGGAGATCTTTAGTGTGTGTTCAGCCTTTGTAACAGCTGAAATAATAGCTTAGCAACATTTAGAAAATTGGTGATGAAAAAAGCCTAGGATCTAACCTCAAATGAGACATTCCCTTATCACGGGTGTCTTAAATACTTTCCAGTTAGTTATCATACTAAATTTTTTTTACAGTTTTATTTCTGTCTTCTCCTCTTAGGGATTAGGAGTAATTTTATAGAGTGGTGTGAGTCTTGCTCCTATACCCAAAGCATACTTATAATACAGCTGATACTTGAAGGTAGAGTTTGGAATTTTATTTTCTGGAGTTGCACAGAGTTTTTTGATAGTTTTTGTTGTAGCCTGTATCTTACTCTTCAGTTCAATTTTGTGCTTTCAGGGGGCCGTTGCATTATCTGAACTACTTACTTAGGTTGCTGTTTACCTCCTAATATAGGATAAATTTTTTTTAAATTTACAAAACATGCCAAGCATACACAAAAGCAGGGAGAATAATACAGTGAACCTTTATATACCCATCCTCACTTTGACAGTTTTCCAATTTCTGTTACAGCCCACTTTTTGTTAGAGTGTTTTAAAGAAAATGCCTGTGTGTACTTTGTCACCTCTAACTAATAACTTTTTTTAAAACCATAATTACCATTCCATTGTCATAGCTACCAAAATTTACAACAATTTCTTAAATTATGCAGTGTACAGTCAATATCCAAATTTTCCTCGTTTGTCTCAAAATTTGCTTTTTACGGTTTGAAACAGGATTCACTCTAGGTTCATACATTGCATTTAGTTGTCATGTCTGTTAAGTCTTTTACTCCTCCTTTTCCCCTCGTCTGTCGGTGCCATTGATTAATTGGAGAAACCTGGTCCTTTTTAGAAGCAAAATTGAATTAACTAGTAATTAACCTTTAACATGGCAGGTACATTATTAAAAACTTTAGGACTTTCAACAAGTTGTACATCTTCCCTTACGCCCTAGTTTCCTCATCTGTTAATAAGAAACTGCTGATTTCATTCAGGAATGATAGTTGTTTTTTTTTTTTTTTTTATTGTTGTGAAAACGTGCACACCAAAACATCCGCAACACAACAACTTCCACATTTACAACTTGGTGACATTGATTATGTTTTTTATGTTGTGCCACCATCATTGCTATCCTCATTCAAAACATCATTAACAGAAACTCAGTGCCCCTTAAACAAAAATTCCCCCTTTCTCCTACCCTCCCATCCCTGGTAACCATTAATAGTTTTTGGTTTCTATATATTTGCTTATTTCATGTAAGTGAGATCATACAGTATTTGTCCTTTTGTGACTTATGTCGCTCAGCGTAATGTTTTCTCGGTTCTTCCATGTTGTGGCACGCATCAGGATTTCATTTCTCTTTACGGCTGCATAATGTTCTTTTGAGTACCAGTTCCAGCTGATGGCTTGTGGCTGCCTGGAGTGCTGTGTTGAGGTGTGTGAGGCTCAGTCCTCGGTTTGGGGAAAGAGTGCTCTTCCTGCTCTATTGATGATCACACTCACTGATGTCTGCTAACAGCCTCCAGAAGCACCGCATGCCCAGGTGACCCCCAAGATCCCGCTGACATGTGCAAAATGACCTCCATCCAGTGTTATCCTTCTGCTGTGCCAGCAGCAGTCATGGAGCAGAAAGCCTCACAGACCCAGTTAAGATGCTCTGATAGGTTTATTGAATCAAGTTAAAAGGCACTGTGAGAAACAACGGTGAGGAGAAGAGGAGGTGAACACTTAGGATAGGTGTAAGCATGTGTAAAAACCGTGCTCCCTGAATCCTGGGCTATTCAGCATTCATATTGTCTGTCTCTGTCTCTCTGCTGGCTGCACGTACCTTTGCTGCTCACGGCATGTTTCCCAGGAACAGAGTTGTGGTTTGAGCAAGGACTTTCTATCAAATATCAGGTGTGTGGGCTGACAGTGCCCACTTGCTCTCTATGGGAGAGACGCAGGGAACTGCTACTCAGCCTGCTGAGCAGCTTTTGGTTTGGTGTGTCTTATGCAGAGGATGAGAATGGATGTCACCATGGGTGGCCTAATTAAGCCTCATGGATATTGAGTGCCACGTATGTCTCGTGTATAATTTGTCCATCATGAATATTTAGTGTCTCAGGTGCCTCATTTATATTTATTGTCTTATGAATATTAGGTGCTTCTTATGTTTATATACAATTGTTAGTTTACATATAATTTATGGATTTTAAGTATTTCTTGTTCCTTCTGTCCCTTTCTGTGTTCACACACATATGCTCTTCTTGTTTTATCTAATATGTCTCATTATTTATGTTTAACACATTTTACTTCATCCATCCCACTTATTTTTTGCTGTCTGCTTCTGAATTTCCATGAGCCTAGTGCTCAGAAGCTTCAGGGAAAAGAAAAATATTTCTTATATTCAAACTTTAAAGTCAGTTTACATATATGTAGGTATTTTCCACTGTAGGATTTTTCATAAAAATTTGAGTAGCTGTTAAAGTGAATTAAAATTCTTATGGAAAGGACAGTTTTCTTGAGTAATTTATTCACATTAGTTCATGGTTTTGCTTAAAGCTTGCACCATAAAGTTTGTGGAAGGAGATGGTAAGGCCATTTAATACTCCTTAATGGCTTGAATGTTTTGAACTTGAACCTGCCAGCCTTACTACTCTGTGTTGTAAACATTTTTTGATACAGTTACATTTCAGAGTTATGGCAAATTGAAATGTTATTTTGTAGGATAAAGTGACAGACTAATGTAAATAGATTTTGGGTGGCTAAGAAGCTCCATTTCATTCTGACCATGAGTTGGCTTCTCATTAAGCTTTTGGCGTTGAGTAATCTGGGTGTTCTTTTAAAGGGTAGTGGTAACTGATAGGTTGTTTGTATGTTCTGGGTATTGTGGGAAGTAGTGCATTTCATTTCATGAATAACTGGTCAGGAAGGGGCCTAAGGCTCGGCGTCTTGTCTGCCTCCTTCAGAGAGAACTTCACATAGGTTATTTGAGAAGACATCTTTGAATAGACGCCCTCAGCTACCCTACATATACCGAGAGAAGTGGTATGAGTAGTGATTCTTCTAAAGTAGAAGTGCTTTTCCAGTGCAGTTGAAAACAAAATACAGTTGGTTAAATTGAGAAATCATAAGAAAATACATGCATATACTATAAATATTTTATGACCTAAAATATAAATGTACATCCAGTCATCTATTTTTGTTGTAGGACCAAGGCCTTCCCTAGGTATGGGGGCTGATTAGAAACTTTGAGTGTCTTTAGACCACATCTGTACATTGTGGGATTATTTAATTGACAGATAGATTTGGGAACAAACACAGCTGGCTCCACGTGAGCAGATGATGCTGCTGGGAGCAGAGATGCATGTGTAACTTGTTAGCCTCCAGTTTTTAGGGCCCTGAGTACATTGGTCAGTTTGTTTTACAGAGGACTAGACAATGTCAGTGATGCACAGATTGCTTAAGAGAGCTTCTGTTGTTTTGGACACTGTCAGCTCTCTATTATGTCTAACTTGAATTTCAAGCTTATATTTTCTACTCTGTGTCAGTAATAGAGGAATTCTTGGGTGGTGCAAATGGTTAAGTGCTCGACTACTAGCAGAAAGATTGGCAGTTTGAACCCATCCAGAGGTGTCTTGGAAGACAGGCCTACAGACCTGCTTCTGAAGGATCACAGCCTTGAAAACCCTATGGAACAGTTCTACTCTGCACACTTGGGGTTGCTGTGAGTTGGAATCAACTCGATGGCAACTAACAACAACGTCGGGGTAGAGCAGGTAAGAAAGGCATTTCCTGTATCAGAGGTTCTTGTTCATGGCATTCTGGAGACATTTAAGCCGGAAGGGGCATGCCAGCCCCAGTCGTGTTCTTTAGCTGAGCTGACTCCAAAAAGGTGTGATGCACATATAATACACAGTGTGCCACAGCCCCACGTCTCCCGTGCATTAATAAACAGATCACTTATGTGGCTTTGAATATATAAAAATGGCAAACATCCATGTTAATTGAGTGCTTAGGTCCCGGGCTAAGCACTTTGCATGGAGTAGCTCATTTGTTCCTTACAGCATTGGACAGTAGAACTGCCACAATCTCTTACTGCTCATGGTCCTGTATAGAGACAGCTTCTTCAAGCTCCCATTAGACTAATCAACCCTCTGGGTTTGTCAGGGACTGAGAGGTTTCCCAGGAGGTGGGACTTTGAGTGCTAAAACCAGGACAAGTTGGTCCTGTTTGAGGGTGCCTGTATTAGTCAGCGTTCTCCAGAGAAATAGAACCAATAAGATATAGATAGATATTGATTTATTTTAAGGATTGGCTCACGTGACTGTGGGGGCTAGCAGGTCCAAAATCTGTTAAGTTAGGCAATGGCTGGAAACTCTAGCAGTTCTGTATCCAAAATCTGGCAGGATAGCTATGTTACAGTCTTGAGACAGAAGCCTTCTCCCTTAGAAAGCCTCAGTTTTTGCTCTTACGGCCTTCAACTGATTGGATGAGACTCACCCACATTCCAGAGGGTAATCTGCTTTACTTAAGGTCACATGATTTAAATGTGTTATTGTTAGTTGCTCTCAAGTTGTCTTCAACCAACTCATGGAGATCTTAACGTATAACAGAACAAAATGTTGCCCAGTCCTTTGCCATCTTCCAGCACTATACTGGCTTATTTTTGAAAGTGGATCACAAGGCCTTCGTAGTCTGTTTTAGTCTGGAAGCTCTGCTGAAACCTTTCCACCATAGGTGACCCTGCTGGTATTTGAAATACCGGTGGCACGGCTTCCAGCATCATAGCAACATATAAGCCACCACAGTAGGACAAACTGACAGATAGGTGGTCTGTCAATGTATGTAACATGTAAATATCTTCATAGCAACATCTAGACTAGTGTTTACCAAACAACTGGACACCATAGCCTAGCTAAGTTGACACATAAAATTAACCATCACAGCACCTGTAGCCAAAGGAACCTACTCACAGGGGAGGCGGCCCTCAACCTGTGACAGTCAGAAATTGGTGGATAAGTACTAGCTTTCAAGCCCCTAGCCAGGGAGAGCAGCTCTGAGGTGTCTCTCTGCAGTCTCCAAGAGATCGCCAGGGGAATTGGCCCCATGGTCCATGGAGGGAAACTGCTCACAAACACCTCCATCTTGGCTTTCTTCTTTGCTCTCTTTCCCATTTCTCTCTGCGATCACCTTCTACACAAACTACTTTCACTCAACTACTTGTCACAGGGTCTGCTTCTGGGGGGAGTCCAATCTAAAACATGGATAGGAACTACTGTTTGCCCTCATATTACATAAGAGGAAACTGAGGCACAGGAGGTTAGATAATTTTGCTCAAAGTTGTACAGCTGCCACACGGTAGGGCTGGATACTGAACTCTTAGTTACTACATTTTATACAATTTTTGTTCCCACTGTTCACCAGTTTGAAATTATTTCAGAAAATCTAACATTTCATTTATTCACATGGAATTCATAGTAAGCAACCATTAGTCCAGCGGATTATGGATGGGATGTTATTACTCTGCCTCTCTGCTAAATTTATTGCCAGTAAATTGAATATAGAGGAGAAAGCTTGATCTTAATTGACTTAGAGGAGTTTGATAGGGCTATTTTTACTGAGGATGAATCTCTTTTATACACAGAGTTTCCAAAACCAGTGTAGCTACTAAGGACTAAGTGCTGATCGCTTGCTTTAGTGATGCTCAGTCTGGTCTTGGCTGGAAGCAGGAATCATGACATCTCGAACCGGATTGGATATAAGCTGGCTGCTTGTGCTAAGAAGTTGTGTCTGCTGGCTCTTGGCTCCCGTCCTAGAGCTCTCTATCTATGCGATGACTCATGGTAAGGAAGTCTATTAAAAACAAATCTCTCCCCAGTTTAGTGCATCCCTTAAAATTTCTCCTTAATTAAATTTTGGCGCTTTCAATTCCACTTAACTGCCAAGAAATTTAATGTGCATCAAGGAAGCCTGTATCTGATACAGTACTTGAATATCTTGTAAAGGTGGATGCTTTGGGAAGTGAGTGTATTTCCCTCTTATTTGAAAATGAGAAGGTTGTGAATTCTACTGGATCTTTAAAAAAGATTTATGTTTCATTGCACACTTAAAGCCTAACAGAAAGTGCCCCAAATTTCTCTAGTACAAGTGACTCCACTTGTCTTCGCATTTAAGATTCTTTTCCATTGTGCCCAATCCCTTGTTGTAGCTTTATAGCTTCTTTAAATTATCTGTATTAAAAAACACTCCCTGGTGGCATGGTGGCTAAGAATGGCTGCTAACCAAAAGGCTGGTAGTTTGTCCACCAGCCACTCCTTGGAAGTGTTATGGGGCAGTTCTACTCTGTCCTATAGGGTTGCTATGAGTTGGAATTGACTCAGTGGCAATGGGTTTTCTTTTTTTAATTGTATTTTAGATGAAGGTTTATAGAGCAAACTAGTGTCTCATTAAACAATACACATATTGTTTTGTGACATTGGTTGCCAACCCCATGACATGTCAACATTCTCCCTTTCTTGAGTCCCCCATTACCAGCTTTCCGGTCCCCTCCTGCCTTCTGTCCTTGCCCCCGGGCTGGTGTGCCCATTTAGCCTCATTTTGTTTTATAGGCCTGTCTAAGCTTTGGCTGAAGGGTGAACCTCAGGAGTGACTTCATTACTGAGCTAAAAGAGTGTCTAGGGGCCATACTGTCAGGGTTTCTCCAGTCTCTGTCAGACCAGTAAGTGTGGCCAGTCTTTTTTTTTTTTTCTGTAAGTTAGAATTTTGTTCTACATTTTTCTCCAGCTCTGTCCAGGACCCTCTGTTGTGATCCCTATCAGCAGTCAGTGGTGGTAGCCAGGAACCATTTAGTTGTGCTGGACTCAGTCTGGTGGAGGCTGTGGTAGTTGTGGTCCATTAGCCCTTTGGACTAATCTTTCCCTTGTGTCTTTGGTTTTCTTCATTCTCCCTTGCTCCAGACAGGGTGAGACCAGTGGAGTATCTTAGATGGCTGCTCACAAGCTTTTAAGACCCCAGATGCTACTCAGCCAAACAGAAAGTAGAACATTTTCTTTATAAACTATCTCAATTGAGCTAGATGTTTCCTGAGACCATGGTCCCCACAGCCCTCAGCCCAGTAATTCAGTCCCTCAAGGAGTTTGGATGTGTCTATGGAGCTTCCATGACCTTGCCTTGGACAAGTTGTGCTGGCTTCCCCTGTATTGTGTACTGTCTTACCCTTCACCAAAGTTACTACTTATCTATTGTCTATTTAGTGTTTTTCATCCTCACCCCTACCCTCTCTCGTAACCATCAAAGATTGTTTCTTTCTGTGTTAAACCTTTTCATGAGTTTTTATAGTACTGGTCTCATACAATATTTGTCCTCTTGTGATTGACTTACTTCACTCAGAATAATGACCTCTAGATTCATCCATGTTGTGCGATGCTTCGCAGATTCATCATTGTTCTTTATTGTTGTGTAGTATTCCATTGTGTGTATGTACCATAGTTTGTTTATTCATTCATCTGTTGATGGGCACTTAGGTTGTTTCCATCTTTTGCAATGGGTTTTTTTTTTTTTTCTTTCTGTATTTAAAAAAGACAGCTGCCTGGCAAATGATCCACAGAAATAAATTGAGATAATGCAGATGTGTAGAATATAACCGTATGCCCAAGTTTAGGAATCAATGGGAAATGTATATTTTACCTTAAAAAAACATAAAAGTGTTTTGCTTTTAAGAAACTGATCTTTGGCCACAGGTGCTCTCTCTGATTTAAAATGGGCTTGCTTTTTCTAGTCTACTGATCATTCTCCTTTCCACTAATACACTTCTCCCTTTCCTTAAAGATCTAATAAACTCTCACCAGGTTTGAGAAATACCCCCTCATTAGTCACACCTGGCTCAGCATTTTTTTGCTGCACATCACACACATTTGTGCTCTTTACCATTGCTTTTAGGTACTGTTGAGTTGTTAGAAGATAAACGCTAGGAAGGATTCAGTCCAGTGTCATATTCTCCTCTTTTTGCGTGAACTAAGGGCCTCTTCCCTTGATCAAGATGGAAAGGCAGATTCATTTAACCTGCATTTGTGTGGTACACACTGTATGAAGTTAAGCTTTACTGGTGGGAAGTGTTATAAGATGCAGTGAGAAAATTTGTTACATCGGGTGCTCTGAATTTTAGGTACCAGCAGACATTTTAGGAAGGCTGATGTCCCCTCAGGAATTTAGGCGTGTGCTCTTCCACCTTGCAGACAGTCAGGTTTTCCTGACACATGGTGTTGCCTCTGTGGATTGTTAAGTGAATAGAATATTCTGAATTCTTCTAGTAGTTATTTCTGTTTCTTCCATGTGCCACAACTTTTCACATATTTGCTAACCACATTTAAAAGTAGTGCTTAGCCTCTACCTTTTCTTAGAGGTGATGCTTGTTGTCTCTGTTTTTCTAGAATATGGCAAACATTTGTATTCTCTGTACAACCTTTATAATTTTATAAATGTGATTTTATAATCTCCTCAGCTGCTGCTTCTGAGAATGAAAATTCCCACCAAAGAAGTTATTAGAGGAAAAATATCCATCTCATTGATTATATTAATTGCTCTTATTTGGACACATTCCTTTCTTTAGATGTGGTCACCAGAAATACATGCAGTATTCCATGTATGGTTGCATGTAATTTTGGTTACAGTCAGGCTAATAGTGTTTGCTTTCTCTTTTGTCATTGCCCTTCTTGTTTTTGTTTTTGGGGTGGTAGAAAGAGTTTGGAACAGTTAGATTTTGAGTGAATATTTTTAGAGAACAGTCTAGAATGATGTTGATTTTCTTTCCAATTATAAGTCCTTCAAGTCATTTTAAAAATTACTCTGAATTTTCGCTTACCTGTTCTCTCCTTGCTGCCCCCTTCCTCATTCACACCTGGAAAAAAATTAGGCACAGTACCACATCAATGTTGATTGCCTAATCAAGGAGAGTCTCCATTTTAAAATTCTGAGACCAGTTTCACTCCATTTCAAGGGCAGGAGGGTGACAGATGAGGAAGGCTTTTTTTCTCATGGGACTATTTCTTCATAAATTGTATATCAGATTGTCCCCAAAACAATACCCGTCCTCTAGCCAACATGATTTTGATTGTCTTTCACAAAACCTAATTGAGGAGGGGTGGAAGGGAACACCTGCATTTCTCCAGATTTTGTGATTCATTACATTTTTGAAAGTTTTTTGAACAAAGATTTGCTCAAGAATTGCTTCAAGATGCCTCACATGGAAGCTCTAGTCTTTCCCTCCTGATTGTAGGAGGTGAACCTCTGGCTCCTCCCTTTGCACCCATTGCCTCTGCACATGAGCATGAGGGATGTTTCTTCTGAGAGCTTCATACAGCAGCACTATTTTGAGAGGTTGACTCCCAGCCCTTGCTACTATACAGGCATGTAACATAGCACCCCATTTTTCAAAATCACTTTCATTGGCTTGTGGTTGTGCTTGTAAAAGGGGCTTATTTGGAAGCCCCACAGCTGTGGAGTTCTGTTTATAGCCACCGAGTAGGTGCACAATTAAGCTGAGTGCATTTACGTGGTAAGAGCCAATATGGAGTCAAGGCCAGGGAATGAAGAGGTTCAGCCTGTGTCTCCAAGACAACTAGAGCTGTGGGGAAAAGCTACATAGGACCCACTAGAAGGTGAGCTTTCTAGCTTGTGTGGGCAGTGAAAAAAATTGGGGCCGGTTGTACTGTTTTGTGCTTTCATTTTGACTTTGTTCATCTTAAAATATCCTTTGGAAATCAGTCATTTCTTTACCAGGTTTAGTTAAATATGAGCAAATACAAATTCGTAGTAGTTCTTATTTTCTCATAAGTAGATAATTTTAAAAATGTTTAGACTTAGGATAATAAGTCAAGTGGCATTAACTTGTATGTATGTGTGTATGCTTTTTGGGGGCCATTTTTAAAGTAATATATTTATGTCCCCCCAAAATTTGGAAAATAAATGTAATTAACCCCTAATGATAACCTTCCCTAGCATACACATTTTTGCCGTTAGATGAATGTCCCTATTTTCTTGTGTATATTTAAATAATAGTAGATATAATCATATTGCACATACAATTTTATGACCCACTTTTTTTTTTACTGGATAATTTATCATAATTGCTTTTCCTTGTTGCTTCAGACTCATCCTAATCATCTTTTCAGATGACTTTAAAATGTTTGAATAAGCGCCTATATCTAAATTTTCTTAATTTTCATATTTTTTTTCTCATGTTTTTGCTTATTATAAATATTTCTGAGATGACCATGTTTGTACCAGTAGGTTTTTTTTTTTTTTTTTTGGATTATATTCTTAGGACCTAGCCTCCTAGAAATGAAATCACTGGGTCAACTGCATGAAGATTATGGTTATTCTTTATATAACTCAAATTATTTTCTAAATTGATTGAATGACTTTGAACTTCAACCATAATGCAAACACAACATCCTTACTGATGCATATAGTATTTCTCAATTTCGGTGTTATTATAACGTGTGAGCAGTGATATTAAATTGTTTTTTTTTTTTTGTGTGTATATATGTATATATTTGTTTTTGCTAGTGAAATTGAGTATTTTTCTATGTATGTTGACTGGTTGCAAGCTATAGAAAACTCAGCCCAAATGGATGTAAGCAAGAAGGTAGTTTTATTTCCCCAGGTAGCTGACGGTACTAACTCTACAGTATTGTTTGGTTCAGAGATTCTTATGTCCACGGGACTCCATGTCAGTTTTTCTGCCATTCTCTCAGTTCTTGCCTCCTCTGTGGTCTGCCTTCTTCACAGGTTGTTTCTTCTTGTGGTTAGCAATAGTGGCTGCAGCACTTCTGCACTATTGTATCTCTAATAAGAGAAGGCATCTCTTCCAGAGACTCCCAGGAAGCCAGAGAGGGTATCTCCCAGAAAACCCCAGCACATGCTTCCTTGCACCTCATTGCCCCAATTGGCTCATGTGTCCATGCCTGTATCAGTTACGGTAGACAAGGGATGGAATGTTGTCAGGGACTGAATTGTGTCCCCCCCAGAATGTCTGTCAACTTGGCTGGGTCATGATTCACAGTATTGTGTGATTGTCTACCATTTTGTTATATGATTTTCCTATGTGGTGTAAATCCCATCTCTGTGATGTTAATGGGATGGGATTAGTGGCAGTTATGTAGACTCAATCTACAAGATTAATCTACAATTTAAACCAGTCTCTTTTGAGATATAAAAGAGAGGAATGAGCAGAGACACAGGGGGACCTCATACCACCAAGAAAGAAGCACTGGGAGCAGAGTGCATTCTTTAGACCTGGAGTCCCTGCTCTGAGAAACTCCTAGGACTGGGAAAGATTGATGACAAGGACCTTCCCCCAGAGCCAACAGAGAGAAAAAGCCTTCCTCTGGAGCTGATGCTGTGAATTTGGACCTCTAGCCTGCTAGACTGTGAGAAAATAAATTTCTCTTTGTTAAAGCCATCCACTTGTGTTATTTCTGTTATAGCAGCACTAGATAACTAGGACAGAATTGATGGTTGTCTTAAGCAGAGGCAGATTATTGAATAGGCAAGGTAAACACAGTGCTTACCAGATCATCTGTAGTGAACAGTTGCACATCGGTTTCACCACATCTTTGAAGTGAAATTGTTCACTACAGATTAGTAAGAAAGTACAAGTAAGCCTGTGCTCACTTTGCTTACCAGGTCATCCACCCTGTTAGGGATTGTAAATTGGAAAAAAGGCTTTGATTCTGTAGGAAGGTGTTACGGTGTTGGGAGAGAGACAGATACCAGCCATACCTAGAAGCAGAATCTTTGATGGGGTGAAAAAAATGTAAAATTGTTCACTACAGGTGATCTGTGCTTACCTTGCCTATTGGATAATCTGCCCCTGTCTTAAGCCAATCAGGGCTGATCCCTGGAGTGTGGCGTCAGTATTCCCCTGATGGTTACATGACTGGTGGAGGGAGAAGTGGATGCTTAGAATGTCCACTGCAGCTTGATAGCTGCTTCTTTGACCTCTTCAGGTTGAACTTTGCTTACTCATACCCTTTTATATGTATTTTTAAAAAAAATTCCACCCGAGACAAAATCTTTCCTGGGAGAGTACAACATTTTAAAATGGATGGATTCCAGTATTGCATATGGCCCATTTAAGATCAAGAACTTAGTTTTAGACCTTACTGAAATTAACCTAAACAGATTTCACAAAATCAGGAAGCTATTCTAGAGAATTTTTACACCATATACTTCAGGATTAGGTGCTTCGAGCATGAACATCCAGAACTTGATAGAGCGTTGTCAACTGTCTCAAACCCAAACTAGAGGAGAAACTTTCATTTCTTTTCAGAAATGCTTGATTTCAGAAAGGCTTGAATATCTTGAGATTGTTGAATAATCTAGGCCTAAGCTATTTCAGTTCCCCAAATTTAAGCAAACTAGTTTAAACCTTCCAAAGTAAACAGAGTGCAAAAAGGAGCTGAGAAGATAGAACTGTTAAAGAAAATGAATACTGTACATATAGGTCCACTATGCTATTATAGAAGATTCATTTTTAATTGAGATAGAATTTGATTCCTTAACCAAAGTTCCAATTGTGGGAGTAGGAGTAAAGCTATGGCTTAGAATATGACCACTGTGTGTGCATCGTAAATATATGCACATTTTATGAAAGGAAATCGAGGCAACTATATCTGTTAGAAGTTTTATCCTAGGCCAAAGACTATTACCTTAAAATTACTCTTCAAGCATTGTTTGAGATGAAAACCACATTTAAAGATGGTTGTCTACCTACTGATGAAAAACGAATTCATGTTAACAAACCAAGGACTTTAAGTGGGATAAATTATAATCAGATGTTAGATTTAGATCAGCTGTAACTAAAACAAATGATTCTTTTCAGAGATGAAAATTGATGGCTTAGTCCTCGAAGAGTCTATTTTTTCCAAACTAAATGTCTTGAGAGGAGGGGATCTGCTTAATTTCATAAAAGTAGGCTTGTGATTTATCAGCAGCAAACTGCTGAGTTTAAGAAATAAGAGCTCCCCTAAATGTTTTCCTAGGCCTTCTGAATGAGGATACCTTCATCTGTAGTAACTGGATTATGCAGAGCCACATTTTACAGAAGGTTGAATTGTGCAGCTGTCTCTGGAAGGTAGGACCTGTTGGGATCATAGGTCACATCCTCTCAGAATGAGTACCTTTGGTGCCTTTGTTTTGCATATTTGCACTCATTCTGTAATCTGTAGTTCATAGACTTGGTCCTCTTGAGTGGAGAAATAAGTCCTCGAGGACTAATGGGCACCTGTTGATTATCTTAGCACTTCAGACCTTTTCTAATGAGATGCAGTGTGAGGCAGCCATGGCTGAATAGGCATTACATAGGACAAGTTTAGAAATGAACAGAGATAGTATTTCTGTTAAATGTAAGTCAGTCCAGAGTGTCCTCATGAGCAGATGAATGGACGAACAAAATGGTGTATGTGTACAATGGAATGTTAGAATATGCTATAAAAAGTAATGATATGGATGGACCTTGAAAACATTATGCTGAGTAAAATAAACCAGACACAAAAGGACAAATATTGTATGATTCTATTTATATGAAATATCTAGAATAGAAAAATGTGCAGAGATAAGTGGTTATCATGGAGTAAACCCACCTGCTGACTCCCACTTGGCATGATGTCTATTTTAAGTGCTCTGAGGTCAGAGGGTGTCTTAGTTAGCTAGTGCTGCTGTAACAGAAACACCACAAGCGGATGGCTTTAACAAAGAGAAATGTATTCTCTCACTGTCTAGGAAGCTAGAAATCCTAATTCAGGGCACCAGCTCTCAGGGAATGCTTTCTCTCTTTTGTTGGTTCTGGGGGAAAGTCCTTGTCATCAGTCTACGCCTAGTCTAGGAGCTTCTCAGTGCAGGGACCCTGGGTCCAAAGGATGTGCTCTGCTCTCTGCACTTCTTTCTTTGTGGCATGAGGTTCTTCTTCTCTCTGCTTGATTATCTCTTTTATATCTCACAAGAGATTGACTCAAGATACAGTGTAATCCTGGAGATTGAGTCCTGCCTCATTAACATAACTGCCTGTAATCCTGCCTCATTAACACCATAGAGGTTAGGATTTACAACACATAGGATAATCACATCAGATCACAAAATGGTGGACAGCTACACAATACTGGAATCATGGCTTAGCCAAGTTGGTACATGTTTTTGGGAGGACACAATTCAATCCATAACAAAAGGGAAACCAAAATTTTGGAATCAGATAGACTTGGGTATTCATAGCAGTCTCTCTACCCAGAATTCCATTTCCTCATCTCCCATGTCTAAATCCTTTCCCACGTAAAATAATCAGCTCAAAAGCTCCATACAATGTTCATTCTTTGAATTTCTGTACTGTATTATCTGTTAACTCTTACATAACATTCAACCTGTTAGAGTCTTGTTATTTTTTCTTATTCAGCTATAAGTTCTTTGAGGTCAGGATTGATGGCTTCCATTTATTAAATGCTTACAGGGTGCTTATTTACATATTTTAGAAGTAAAAACAGAGCCTTAGGGAGGTTAGTAATTTGCTCGGAGTTACGTCGCTAGTAAATGCCAAACCTAGATTTAAACCCAGGTTTCTCTGACTCTACAGCTTTTATCTCCTCTTGCTATATCTCAGGTGCTAAATAAGTGTTGTTTAAATGAATTCGTGGACAAGCCTGTCAGCATAATAATGAATAGTAGTAGCCCTAATGAAAGCAACCATGTTTTTGTCTTCCTCCCCAATTCTGGTGCGGAGAAGAGCAAAAAAGACCACCCTATTGTAGATTTCAACGTATAACCTGAACTTCAGACATGCCTGGAACACATTTGGTTCTAATTTAAAACAAGTTGGCTTGCCCCACTGCCGTACTATTACAGACACAAAAGAAATATAAACTTCATTCCATTAAATAACTATCCACATAAATTCTTAAATAGTTTAATGGTTTTGGGTTGGGCCAAAGCTGGATATTAAGGAAATGATTATTAATGTTACATATTTTATTCAAACTGTTCTCATTCTTTAACCCTCCCACCAAACCCCAAAATATCAGCCAATGTTTTTATTCCTCTCTCAGAATGTTCTCAGGAGGTTCAGGCAGATACAGCTTTGATTTCAAGTTGCTGACTCCCACTATTGGGAAGTATGACTTGTTTTTAGTCCCTCATAGCTTGTGGCTTTGCTCTCTACTTGAATCTTTTCAATCCTCTGTGGATAAGAGCAAAGTAAGTTATTATTCTCTGCAATAGTGCTGTACAATGGAAGTATAATGCCAGCTACAAATATTTGCAGGAGAATAAAAAACCAAATGCTGTCTAGTCAATTCTGACTCATAGCAACCCTACAGGACAGAGTAGAACTGCCCATAGGGTTTCCAAGGAGCGGCTGGTGGATTTGTACTGCTGACCTATTGGTGAGCAGCCTGCGCTCTTAACCACTGTGGCATCAGGCCTCCAGTTTTATAGAAGTGTGAAACAAAACAGGTGAAATTAATTTTCATTATATATTTTTATTTGACCCAATATACGATAGTATTATGTAAACATATAATAAAAAAAATACTGAGATTTTTATATTCCTTTTTATTGGAACTAAGTCTTTGAAACCCAGTATGCGTTTTACACCTCCAGCACATCCGAATTCAGATAATCTACATGTGGCCAGTGACTACTTTTTTGGACAGTGCAGCTGTAGAGGAAGATCAGCATCGGCTACTATGGCGTATTAGGTATTCATAATTCCATTAAACTACATAAAGGCTGGGAACATCCATTAACTTTTGATGAAGCTGGTAGTGTGTGGGATTAAAAAAAAACAAAAACACTGATATTGTGTGAATACCCAAAATTGTCAAATCATGTCATGACCCCAGGCCAGACCAAACGATACTTCTGGAATTGCTTATACATGAAGAAACAGGGTCTGAAAGCAAGTCATTTGACATGATCAAAGTTTCTCTTAATCAGTGGGACTGAAATTCCATTGTCATGTGTTAGGGTCTCTTCATCGTCAGGCCAATAAATTTGAAGTCTTAGCAGAGTTGCTGGAAAAGTTTGAGTTAAAAGTTGCTTAAAGCAGTGAATATGTAACTCAGATGTTTTCAGATTTTTCTAAATAACTCTTTTCATACACTTGACAGCAACACAGGCTTTTGAACCTAAAATCCTGTAGATTAGAGAATGCCGGCCTTCGCTCGCTGCTGTTGTGCCAAGTGTGGACAGCGTGACCACCATCTTAGATTGTCCCTAGTCTTGGAATATTGGCGGGATTTTACCTCCCTGAGAGAGTGAACATGTGAAGAAAAAGTCCCCTGCAATCTGCATTTCAAGAAGTGTAGTTTACAAAGGACTTAATTCTGGGGATTGGTAGATGTAAGTCTTAAAGAGGCAGCAGTGATCCCATCATTAGAATAGGTCAGGACTCTCTCCCTTTCCCATCATAATCTTTGTAATTCTTACTAGTTTTGCTAAAAATTTTGTGATAAATGAAATAAAAAACAATAGCTTCAAAGGATATCTTATCAGTGTGGTTCCATTGCTGGTTCATGCTGTTGGCTCAAATTACCGTGGAGACTTCATCTCTTTTCTTTCATACTCATGGCTATAGAGCCCTTTTAGAGTGTGGTAAATTCATGAGGTGTTATCTGTTTTATTCCATGTTTCATTTGATGTGACTATGTGACCCTTAAGTCAAAGTGGACTTTTTTTTTTGCAATCCACAATGAGAAATGTATAGTGATAAATTTTTCTCTTTTTTGGTTGATGCATTTCAGAGAGTGTCTGTTCCTGTCTTCTTTTGGGTAGCTGTCCGATTTGTGTGTGAATCACAAGAGATTTTCCAAATATTGGATTGTTTAATATTTTCAATTGTGAAGTTTCTTACTATAGACATAATCTGTTAAAGCTTTTCCATTGTACAAAATCAGTGTTTGTACATAGAAAGTGCTAGGATAATTAAGGCCTATGATGTCCTATACTTGGGATGATTTTACTGACTGTCCGTTAACCATCTCTAATACTGAACTGATAATTGTCTCCATTAGGTAGCTTATATCCACACTTGACCTTCATAGTTTTGCCAGATCACCTTATACACGGTGGGCTGAAAATTATGTTGTGATAAACCAGTAATGCTAAAACTTGGTTCACTTTGAAATGGGAATGAGGATTTTAAAATTATTTTTACCTGTTTTTTTCCCCCTAATCAAAAAGCATTTAAGAATATTCTGAAAATCACGAAGGAGAAAGTTATAAAATAACTCAAATAACAACTTGTATTTTGTTTATTCTTTCAGTCTTTTTCTCCCGAGCATATGCATTCTGTATCTGTATACATAGACACGAGTATATATATATTTAGCCAATGCTTTGTCATATTTTATTTCATATTTATATGTATATGCACATATACTTAATTTTATGCAGAATTTAAGATTATCTGTACATTCTGTTTTGTAGTTTCCTTAAGAAACAATGTAATATTGTATTTTTGAAAACTGACGTATTTTTTAATTGCAAAAATAAAAGAATATTCGAGGAAAAATTTAAAGTGAAAAATACAGTCACTGTAAAGATAAAAATCATTTTTACCTATTTTTTATTTCTTGCAACAAGCTTACATAATTTTTTTAGCACAGGTGAGTTTGCTTTTTCACTGTAGACTTTAAGGAAACAAATGAGAGTTTTAGTGATGTAGTCTGAAAATCCTCACACTTATTTTGATATACAATATTCAGATAACACTTTTCACTGCCTAAGTTTAAAGCTTGGTGAGTTCTTATTTGGTTAGAGTATTTGAATGACGACTGTAACTTTTAATTGGGAGATGAAAGAAACTTTAAAAAATAGACCTAATTCTCAGAGCTTTGGGAACCTGTCTAAAGTGCTAGATATAATTCATGAACATGAAAAGTTTCTTTGCGAGTATATTGTGTGTGTGTGTTTGTTGTTGTTAGGTGCCATTGAGTTGCTTCTGACTCATAGTGACCCTATGTACAACAGAACAAAACACTGCCTGGTCCTGCAGCATCCTCACAATCATCATTACGGTTGAGCCCATTGTTGCAGCCACTGTGTCAGTTCATCTTGTTGAGGGTCTTCCTCTTTTGTGCTGACCCTCTACTATATGTGCGTGTGTGTGTATGTCAGCGAAAAAGAGGAACAAATCAAACTCATGGTGAACAAATCAAACTCACCTGTGTTGGAAAATATATATATATTTGTGTGTGTGTGTATATGTATGTATATATACACATACTCTCTTGCTGATTTCTCTTTCAGTAGAACTGACTGAGTTGTCAGGGAAGTTTTCTGAAAACAGTTAATATACAGAATAAAATATACGACATAGCTCTTTTAGTATACAGATTAAATTGATACAATATGTGAATGCTTTAAATTTTGAGTGAACTATTTTTGCAGGAGAATCAGCTACCTAAATGGTTGTATTTATCTTTCAGATGACCTAATGATACAGTGGCCCTCATAGTTGCAAATGTGCTACAGGTGGGCTCTATTAAAAAAGAGAGGAATACCCTCAATCTTTACAGATTTGAAGAGTTATTTCTCAGTCATTTCTTTTTTATAATTTTAGCTTTTTTTTTTTTTTTTTAATTCCTCAAATTCTGTAGAAAAAGAGACTATTGCTTGTCAAGGGATTTTTTTTAAAGATATTCCATACTGTGTTTTATATGTGAAGTATATAGTTCTTGTGTTTTTAGAATTGGCTCGATAAAGCATCAGATGTTATAATAGAGAAGCATTTCCGAGTGAAAAGGATATTTAAACAGAAGTTTGCATGTGCTGTAGAAAAAATTTAAATTCGAGCCCCCTCCCCCCTTAATTCAGTAATTAACTAGATTTGCCCTGTAGTTTGTGGGACTGTAATAGTTTACACCTGTTTCAACTTTTGCTGTTTGTACTGGCCCTGGCTTTTGCCATCCCGTATTTCTCATGAAGCAAAAATATGAAATGAAATATGGCAAAGCATTGGAGAAATTATAATAAACATAAAAAATGAATTGTTCAGCTTAAAATATGAAATGCCTTACCTGCACATTTAGCCAACCATGTTTCGGTAGTACAGAAGTAATTTATTCCTGGAGTTCTATATCGTAAAAATAAAGACAATTGCTTTCGTTGGCAGGAATAATCTAAGGTTTTTACATTCAAACGATTAAATTTTGGAACATCAGGTAGAGGTCATATTGTAAAGGCAGTTAGAAAAAAACGTGCTATATCATCGTATGTGTATTCATGTCACCCTGGAATAAAACGAGAGAGCAGTGTAGAGAATGTTAAGACTGGTTCGGTAGAACTTTTTAACCACAGAATATAATCAGACTTCAAAGGTCAGGGAGTGCCATGACATAAAGTATGGGTTGGCTCTTCAACAGGCAACATTTTCCCCTCCAAACATAATGAAAAGAAAACCATATGAGTCAATATATTATCATAACTCATATTTTTCTTTGTAATCCAGCTCGCAGCTGGTCTACCTAGAAGGGCCCTTTTATTATTCAAGACTAACAGTAGCTGTCTAGCTGTAGTGTTGGGTTAAGAGTAAAATAACTAGCTTTCTAATACATTGTCCAGAATGAGAACAGAGAAATTAAATTTATAATAAGTTTAATTTGGGTAGAATCACGGTTGTGAAGAGATCACTGGAAAGTTGCTAGTTGAAGTGAATTTTGAATTTGACTTTATCTCACTCGTTGAGTGGCTTTGACCATATGGGTCAGGGTTGTAAGTTGAATGAGGGCAGGGCATTGTCTATTTTTTAATTTGTGGAATGGAAGAGTCAACTTTGTTATTTTGTGAGTCTTTTAAATGAACATTTTAAATGCGTAAGTTTATATTAGGAGGGCATTGGTGGTTCAGTGCTAGAATTCTCACCTTTCATGTGGAAGACCTGGATTCTGTTCCCATCCAGTGCACAATAAGTACAGCCACCACGTGTTTGTCAGTAGAGGCTTGCATGTTGCTATGGTGCTGAACAGGTTTCAGAGAAGCGTCCAGACTTAAACAAGAAGAAAGGCCTGGCAATCTACTTCTGCAAATTAGCTAGTGAAAACCCTACAGATCGCAATAGTCTGATCCATAGGTGATCAAGGGAATGGCACAGAATCAGGCAGCTTTTCTTTCAGTTGTGCATGGGGTTGAAATGACTTGCGGGCTGACTTGATGGCAGCTGAGAGCAATAACAAGTTCATATTTAAGAAACATATATTCTGTAAGCTTTGCCCCCCATCCCTCATTTCTTGGGAGGATTTTATATTTTGATACTGAGGGATTTAGATTAAGGTTGAGAATTGTTGGATCCCTGCTTTGGGGGAAGAAACTTTGGTGGCTTTGCTTGCTTGGGTGAGTAAAAGTAAAAGACTCAGCAACCTGGGAATGAAATAAGGATACTACTGGGAAGTACCAATGATTGTGACCAGGGCTTTGAACCAGTTCATCCC
This sequence comes from Dugong dugon, assembly GCA_030035585.1. Classification (NCBI taxonomy): domain Eukaryota; kingdom Metazoa; phylum Chordata; class Mammalia; order Sirenia; family Dugongidae; genus Dugong; species Dugong dugon. The sequence continues at coordinate 32,214,007 of CM057475.1, read as the reverse complement.
AGTTTGAATCCTTGCTGAGAATTTGCATTTTTAACAAGTTGCCGGGTGATGCTAATGCTGCTGGTTAGGGACCAATTCTGAGAACCACTAATAGAGCAGTGGTTCTCAAAACTTACTATACATAAGAATCACCTAGGGATCGTGTCAAAATGTAGATTCTGATTCAGTATATCTTGGGTAGAAATGCAAATTCTCAGCAAGGGTTCAAACCTGAGTGAACTGGTTCAAAACCCCGACTATGACTAACCATAGGTCGTACCTAAGACATCTAACCAAGTACCCAACCAGGGTCTTTTAACAGGGCACTTGCAGGCTTGGGAAATGAACACTTTTCAGTGTTGGGGACAGTTAGGCTCAGATTTGTGGTTTCATGTATGCAAACATTTGGAATGAAAAAGGTCAAAGATTTTTGGTGCCAGTGCCATTTTGGCCCCCTGCCTCCTGTTCCCTCTCATATCATAAGCTTGCTAAAGGTATAGGTCTCTGCTGAAATTTTAGATGTTTTTCTGTAACATGGTTAAATCTGGTTTGGGTCTAACTAAGGAAGTTTACGCTTTTTATCCAGCCGGGGATCCAAGGGCCATTCTATGAAGTCTGTTTAGTGTTTTGCTGGACTTGGAATGATGGGGCATTTTGAGGTTGTGACATAATATGTTTGTCATGAGCAAAATAAGAGTTGTAAGGGAAATTTCTGTAACAAAATGTAATTGTACCATGGAATTTAAACTGATGAACTTTAAGTTGTGAAGGAGTTCCTTGTGGTGGAAGGGTGATTATCTACTTTGTTTTATAGTCCTTTGAAGATATCTTTGATTCTGGAATTTTCAAAGAAGAGTTTCATTGGTGTTACTATAATTTTTAAAAATCTTCTCATCAGTGTCTGTGCTTAGTTCATGCTTAGTTTTGTAAAAAATTAGTAAAGTTAAAATGATAATTGGCATTATGTACTTGTTTCCCACTGCTGCTCTAACAAATTACCATAAACGTAGTGGCTTAAAACAATGCAACTTTATTGTCTTTTTCTGAAGGTCAGAAATCCTAAATGGTTTCATTGGGCTGAAATCAAAGTGTTGGCAGGGCTGCATGCCCATGAGAGACTCTAGGGGCAAATCTCTTTTTTGCCTTTTCCAGCTTCTAGAAGCCGCCCTTCCTCCATCTTCAGAGACAAGCAGGGTAGCATCTTCAAATCTTTCTCCTCTCTGATTTCTGCTGTTGTTCTCACATCCCTTTGTTTCCCTCAGCTTCAATCATTACATCACCTTCTCGGACTCTAACCCTCCTGCCTTTCCTCTTGTAAGAACACTTGTGATTTTGTTGAGCCCAGTAGGATACTGTAATCCAGGATAGTCTTCCCATCTCAAAATCCTTAATTTAATCACACCGGTGAAGTCTCTTTTGCCATGTAATATAACATAATCCCAGGTTCTGGGGATTAGGACGGGGACGTCTTTGGGGATCATTATTTAGCCTACGTTATCACACATTAGAATATCATTTTTAATTCTTCATTTCTTTTTAGCTCTTATTTTCACGTTCTTCAAAATCACAGAAACGTACTCTGCTCTTTTTTTGTATAAAAATATATTGATCAGAAAATGCATTGTCACAACATCGCAGAAAATGTCTTTTACTTAACTTTGAAATAAAAAACATTTAAATTTTAATACTTACCTCTCTGAAGGCAGAGAAAATATCTTTGAATTCTGAATCTGCCACCTAACAGAATGTCACAGTTATAGTAGGTGCTTGTAAAAACTTGTTCAGTGACAAATGTGGTTCTTAAGTGACTGATCTACCACACTTCCTGGGTGTTTAATCATTTTACCATGTCCTCTGAACACACACACGCACACTAAAACCTGCAAACGTTGAAACCTGTGTAAGGTGGAAACCTTTCAGGAGAAGGAAAACGCAAATATTTTCCACTAAAACGAGCAATAGAAAAGTGTCAAAGGGCGAAAACTTATGAGACCTGGAAAAAGAAGGCAGTCTGGTAGAGTTCTTACAGGTTTCACCGCACTCACACACTCACACACACTCACACACACACACACACACACACACACACACACTCACACACACACTCACACTCTCTCTCTCTCTGTCTCTCTCTCTCTCTCTGTCTCTGTCTCTCTCCCCCCCCCCCCCCGCCCCTGTCTCTCTCACTGCCCTACAGCAGGATTGCCAGGAAGGTTCCAGACTTCAGTTTCTAGAAGTTCTTGCTCCAGCTCCTTTCCTTGACCTGGTTGAGTTGGAGAAGGGCATCTATTCAATCATTCTTTTACTGCTTCAGTTAACCACTGTTCAACCCTGCACCTAAATCAGGGTCCTGTTTGGTGTCTACCCTCTGAAAGACTCAATCTGAGGCAAAAAAAGCAAGCAGGGTGCCTTTGACTCTTCATCTCCTTACTCTCTTTAGTGAAATTCTTCAGCCCCCTCCACAAATAAATAAAAGATGTTCACAGAGTCACAAGATATTTGAATATAGACAAAGAGCTAGGTTTGTCCAGTATTTATAAGCTACCGCTTAGATATAAAAAATGATTGTTCAAATACAAGCAGTCCCTGTGTTATGAATGTCTGACTTACAGACAACTCGTACTTGCCCTTAATGTTATGTAAATTTGCCCTCACTTTGAAATGATTGAGCCAATGCCTACTGGCAACAAATTTCTTCATTACAGTGACCTTCACTTGCTGCACATGCAGCCTTTAAATCATTGAAAAGGCTTCAAGCCTTTTCTTGCACTAAAGTAAGGCTACATAAGAACTGTATGCACCTATTCTGACTTACCTACAAATTTGACTTAAAGACACAGGAAGAGATTGCGTTCATAACCAGGGCCTTGCCGGCACAGTGACCTTTTAATTAACCTCACATGATGTTTTTCTTGGTGGCTATGACCTTTACCATTACTGTTTAATTCTCATGTTGTTCTGTCTTTCTCTCTTTGTATATGTGAATAAAAGAGTGAATTGAAATAGTGTATGATGCCAGCTGAAATCCAAGTGGATTATATAGTCATTGCAAAGCATAAAACCAAAACAGCTCAGAACTAGGCCATGTTGGATGGACCACCTGTTGAAAATACAACCTCACATCTAGGATTGATTATAGATAGGAAGCCCGGAGCACTACAGCTGATTACTGTGGTAGTTACATTTGTTCATGTAGTTCCTTAACAATAAAAAATACAATCGCTTTCATCAATGTGTGTGAACAGAGATTTGTGAGTTTCAGACAAAGAAAAGGAGTGCAGAATTATTTAAAGATGGAGTGTAATTGACTGGATAAGTGTTTTATCCTTTATCATTTTTGCATCACAGATGTGGTGTATTAGCAGATACTGAGCTTTGGGAGAACAAAGATGGCATCTTGTTCACCTTTGAATCTCAAACCTGACATTCGAGGTTTTTGAATACATAGATTGAAAAAAGAAACTATTTTAAATGTATACATTTTATTTTATAATATCGTACTTTAGATTAAGTTTTACAGAACAAACTAGCTTCTCGTTAAACAATTAGTACACATATTGTTTTGTGACATTGGTTACCAACCCCATGACATGTCAACGCTTTCCTTTCTGGACCTTGGGTTCCCTATTACCAGCTTTCCTGTTCCCTCCCGCCTTCTAGTCCTTGCCTCTGGGATGGCTTCCCGCTTTAGTCTCATTTTGTTTTGTCATTCTGTCTAATCTTTGCCTGGGAACCTCAAGGCTGACTTCATTAGTGAGCTAAAAGAATGTCTGGGGGCCACACTTCCGGGGTTTCTTCATCTCTATCAGGCCGGTAAGTCTGGCCTTTTTTTGTGAGTTAGAAGTTTGTTCTACATTTTTCTCCAGCTCTGTCCAGGAGCCTCTATTGTGATCTCTGTCAGATGAGTCGGTGGTGGTAGTTGGGCACCATCTAGTTATGCTGGACTCAGACTGGTGGAGGCTGTGGTAGTTGTGGTCCATTAGTCCTTTGGACTAATCTTTCCCTTGTATCTTTGGTTTTCTTCATTCTTGCTCCAGACTGGGTGAGACCAGTGGAGTATCTTAGATGGCCGCTCACAAGCTTTTAAGACCCCAGACACTACTCACCAAAGTAGAATATAGAACATTTTCTTTATAAACTATGTTATGCCAGTTGAGCTAGATGTTCCTGAAGACCATGGTTGCCACAGCTCTCAGCCCAGTAATTCGGTCCCTCAGGGAGTTCGCACATGTCTGTGGAGCTTCCATGACCTTGCCTTGGACGAGTTGTGCTGGCTTCCCCCGTATTATGTACTGTCTTACCCTTCACCAAAGCTGCAACTTGTCTATTTAGTCCATCCCTACTCCTCCCCTCTCTTGTAACCATCAAAGATTATTTCTTTTTGTGTGTAAATCTTTTCATGAGTTTTTATGGTAGTGGACTCATACAATGTTTGCCCTTTTGTGATTGACTTATTTCACTCAGCATAATGACCTCCAGATTCCTCCATGTTGTGAGATGCTTTGCAGATTCATCATTATTCTTTATCGTTGTGTGGTAGTCCAGTGTGAGTATGTACCATAGTTCGTTTATCCATTCATCTGTTGATGGGCATCTAGGTTGTTTCCATCTCTTTGCTATTGTGAACAACGCTGCAGTGAACATGGGTGCGCACATGTTTATTCGCGTGATGACTCTTATTTCCATAGGACATATTCGTAGGAGTGGGATTGTGGGATCATGTGGTATTTCTGTTTCTATCTAAGGAAGTGCCATATCATTTTGCATCTCCACCAGCAGTACATAAGAGTTCAGTCTCCCCACAGCCTCTACAGATTTGTTATGTCTTGTTTTTTTTGATTCATGCCAGTAATGCTGAGGTGAGATGGTTATCTCATTGTGGTTTTAATTTGCATTTCTCTAATGGCTAGTGGTCCAGAGCATTTCCTCATGTGTCTGTTGGCTACTTGAATGTCTTCTTTGGTGAAGTGTCTGTTCATTTCCTTTGCGCATTTTTTAATTGGATTATTTGTATTTTTGTTGTAGAGGTGTTGGATTTTCCTGTAAATTTTAGAGATTAGAACTTTGTCAGATTTGTCATAGCCAAACATTTTTTCCCAGTCTGTAGGTTCTCTTTTTACTCTTTTGGTGAAATTTTTTGATAAGCTTAAGTGTTCAATTTTTAGAAGATCCCACTTTCTAGCTTATCTTCTGGAGTTTGTGTTATGGTTTGTATCCTATTAATGCTGTGTATTAGGGCCTCTAGGGTTGGTCTATTTTTTCTTCTATGATCTTTACAGTTTTTGGTTTATATTTAGGTCTTTGATCCATTTTGAATTAGTTTTTGTGTATGGTGTGAGGTATGGATCCTGTTTCTTTTTTTGCAAATGGACATCCAGTTTTGTCAGCACCATTTGTTAAAAAAAAAGACTGTCTTTTCCCCATTTGATGGACTTTGGGCCCTTGTCAAACATCAGGTAGGTGGATAGATTTACATCTGGGTTCTCAATTCTCTTCCATTGGTCAATGTATCTGTTATTGCACCAGTACTAGGCTGTTTTGACTACCGTAGCTGTATAATAGGTTCTGAGGTAGTGCAAGTCCTCCTACTTTATTCTTCTTCTTCAGTAGTGCTTTACTTATCCAGGGCCTCTTTCCTTTCCATATAAAGTTAGTGATGAATTTTTCCATCTCGCTAAAGATTGCTGTTGGTATTTGGATTGGGACTGCATTGTATTTGTAGATTGCTTTGGGTAGAATTGACATTTTCACAATGTTGAGTCTACCTGTCCATGAGCAAGGTATGTTTTTCCATTTATGTAGATCTCTTTTGTTTCTTGCAGTAGTGTTTTGTAGTTTTCTTTTTATAGGTCTTTTACATCCCTAGTTAGATTTATTGCTAAGTATTTTTTTAGGGGCTATTATAAATGGTATTGTTTTCCTGACTTCCTTTTTGTCATTCTCTTTATTGATATTTAGGAATATAATGGATTTTTGTACATTTGTCTTGTATCCTGCTACTCTGCTGAATCTTTCTAATAATTCCAGTAGTTTTCTTGTGGTGTCTTTTGGATTTTCTATGTATAGTATCATATCATCCGCAAATAGGGACAGTTTTGTTTCTATATTACCAGTGTGGATGCCCTGTATTTCTTTTTCTTGCCTTATTGCTCTAGCTAGGACTTCCAGCACAGGGTTAAATAGGAGTGGTGATAAAGGGCATTCTTGCCTTGTTCCTGTTCTCAAGGGGAATGTTTTCAGCCTCTCTCCGTAAGAATGATGTTGGTTGTTGGTTTTGTATAGATGCCCTTTATTATGTTGAGGAATTTCCCTTCTATACCTATGCTATTGAGAATTTTTATCAGGAATGGGTTTTGGACTTTGATGAATGCCTTTTCTGCTTCGGTTGAGATGATCATGTGATTATTTTATTTTATTTATGTGGTAGATTACGTTGATTGATTTTCTCATGTTGAACTATCCTTGCACACCTGGTATGAATCCCACTTGGTCTTGGTGTCTTATTTTTTTGATACGATGCTGAATTCTCTTGGCTAGTATTTTGTTGAGAGTTTTTGCATCGATATTCATAAGAGATATTGGTCTGTAATTTTCTTTTTTTGTAATATCTTTGCCTGGCTTTGGTATCAGGGTTATGCTGGCTTCATAGAATGAGTTTGAGAGTATTCCTTTGTTTTCTATGCTCTGAAATAGTTTGAGAAGTAGTGGTGTGAGCTCTTCTCTGAATGTTTGGTAGAATTCTCCAGTGAAGCCGTCTGGGCCAGGGGTGTTTTTTTGCTGGGAAGTTGGTTTTTTTTTTTTCTTTTTTTTTTTAAATTACCTCTTCCATCTCTTCTCTTGTTATGGGTCTGTTCAGATTTGCTATCTCAGTTTCTATGAGTTTAGGTAGGTAGTGTGTTTCTAGAAATTTGTCCATTTCCTCTAGGTTCTCAAATTGGTTGGAGTGTGGTTTTTCGTAGTATTCTGTTATGGTCCTTTATATTTCAGTTGGGTCTGTTGTAATGTCCTCTATTTCATTTCTTATTTGGGTTATTTTCATCCTCTCCTGTTTTTGTTTTGTCAGTTTGGCCAGTGGTTTGTCGATCCTTCCAAAGCACCAACTTTTGGTTTTGTTGATGCTTTCTATTGTTTTTCTATTCTCTGTTTCATTTATTTCTGCTCTGGTCTTTATTATTCCCTTTCTTCTGGTGTCTGCGGGCTTCTTTTGCTGTTCTCTTTCTCTTTGTTTGAGTTGTGTAGATAATGTTTTGATTTTGTCCCTTCTTTTTTGATGTGTGCATCTATTGCTATACATTGACCTCTGAGAACTGTCTTTGCTGTGTCCCAGAGGTTTTGGTATGATGTGTTTTCATTCTCTTGATTCTAGGAATTTTTTGATTCCATCTTTGAGTTCGTCTGTTACCTAGTGGTTTTTAAGCAGGGTGTTATTCAGTTTTCATGTAATTGACTTTTTTTCCCTTGCACTTCTTGTTGTTAACTTCTGCTTTGATGGTGTTATGATCAGAGAAGATATTTTGTATTAGCTCAGTGTTTTGGATATTGTTGAGGGTTGCTTTATGGCCTAAGACATGGTCTGTTCTGGATAATGTTTCATGTGTGTTGGAAAAAAATGTGTACTTCGCAGCTGTTGGGGGGAGTGTACTGTATATGTCTGTGAGGTCAAGTTGGCTGATTGTGGCCTTTAGATCTTCTGTATCTTTTTTGAGTTTCTTTCTAGATGTTCTGTCCTTTACTGAGAGTGGTATGTTGAAGTCTCCTACTGTTATTGTGGAACTGTCAGTTTCTCTTTTCAGTGCTGTTAGAGTTTGTTTTATGTGTTTTGGAGCCCTGTCATTGAGTGTGTAGATATTTATTATGGTTATGTCTTCATGATGGATTGTCCCTTTAGTCATTATATAATGCCTTTCTTTGTCTTTTATGGTGGATTTTGTTTTAAAGTCTGTTTTATCTGAGATTAGTGTTGCCACTCCTGCTCTTTTTTGGTAGCTGTTTGCTTGATGTATTTTTTTCCATCCTTTGATTTTTAATAACTTTGTCTTTATTTGTAAGGTGTGTCTTTTGTAGACAGCATATTGATGGTTCCTTTTTTTTTTTTATCCATTCTGTCACTCTCTGTCTCTTTATGGGTGCATTTTGGCCATTTAAGTTCAGTGTAATTATTGATAAGTGAGTTTATTGCTGTCATTTTGTAGTACTTTTTTTTTTTTTTGGTGCTGATGTTTTGTTTGTTCCTCTTACTGTCCTGTGCTGAATTCCTTTGTTTGTGGTGTTTTTTTTTTTTTTTTTCATTTCTTTTGTTTTTGGAGATTTTGTGTTTACTAAGACTTTATTTTTCTTCTTTATTTTGAAGAGTAGGTTTGTTAGCTTTCTTTGTGGTTACCTTGAAATTTACCCTTATCTTAAATGTATACATTTTTATTTACAGCTGCTGCTGAAGGAAAAGGGAAAAGTGGGGAAGACTTTTTTCAAAAGGTAAGTCACTTTTTACTTTTGCCTCAGTGACAATTAAGGGAAAATAATACCTTTCTCAACAGGTATACTAGAAACCCCTTAGACCACCCCTTCCATATGAAGGAGAGGGGAGTAAGGGTTTGATAACATAGCTGGACACACTTAAGGCAAAGAAAAGGATGGTAGGGCTTTGCTTCAAAATCCTAAAGGTCTACGCTGTGATGCACCAATAGGAGTCTGCCAGAGCCACCAAACAGCATCTGTATCTGCCGCTGATGCTTGAAGCACCACTGGATCAGCCAAATCATATGGGCCAAGTGGCAAAGTGGATTGCATGGCAGCCTGAACCTTTTGCAGAGCCTTCTCTTATTCTGGGCCCCACTTAATACTGGTAGCTTTTCAAATCACTTGATAAATAGGCTGTAGTAGCACACTCAAATGAAGGGTAAGTTGCCTCCAAAATCCAAAGAGACACACCAGGTGTTGTACCTCCTGTTTAGTTGTAGGAGGGGCCAGATGCAACAATTATCCTTCACTTGAAAAGGAATATCTTGACATGCCCCACACCACCAGTCCTCTAGGAATTTCACTGAGGTGGAAGGTGCCTGAACTTTTGTTGATTTATTTTCCTACCCTTTAGCATGCAGATGTCTTACCAGTAAGTCTAGAGACATTGATACTTGATCCCTGCTATCATCAGTGTAATGGACTAGTGTGACATCTTGTGGAAGGGAAAGGCTTTCATGATCCCTGTGGACTAAATTATAACCTAGGGCAGAAGAGTTAACATACCCTTGAAGTAGGACTGTGAATATGTATGCTGGCCTTGCCAACTGAAGCGAAACTGCTTTGGTGGTGCTTCAAAACAGATATGGAGAAAAAGACATCAGTCAGATCAATAGCTGCGTAGCAGGTACCAGAAGATGTATTAATTTGCTCAGGCGATGAAACCACATCTGGAATAGCAGTTGCAGTTGGAGTCACCACCTGGTTAAGTTTACAATAATCCACTGTCATTCTCCAAGATCCATCTGTTTTTTGCACAGGCCCAATAGGTGAGTTGAATGGGGATGTGGTTGGAATCACCACCCCTTCATTCTTCAAGTTCTTAATGGTGGCAGTAATCTCTGCAATCCCTCCAGGAATGCAGTATTGCTTTTGGTTTACTATTTTCCTAGGTAGGGGCTGTTCTAATGGCTCCCACTTTGCTTTTCCTACCATAATAACTCTTATTTCACTTGTCAGGAATCCAGTGTGGGGATTCTGTCAGTTGCTGAGTATGTCTATTCCAATTATGCATTATGGAACTGGAGAAATCACTACAGGATGGGTTTCGGGACCCACAAGACCCACTGTGAGATGGACCTGAGCTAAGACTCCATTAATAACCTGACCTCTATATGCCCCTACTCTGACTGTGGGCCACAGTGATGTTTTAGGTCCCCTGGAATTAGTGTCAGTTCAGAGCCAGTGTCCAGAAGTCCCCACAAAATCTGATTATTTCCTTTTCCCCAGTGAACAGTCACTCTCATAAAAGGCCGCAGATCCCTTTTAGGGAAGGCTGGGAGAAAAATTAACAGTATAAATTTTTGGCAGTGTAGTGGGGTCCTTCTTCAAGGGGACCTGGTCTCCCCTTCATTTAAAGGGTTTTGGGCCTGTAAACTGGCTCAAGTCTGGGAATTGATTGAGGAAGTGTGGCACTATTCTGGCAATTCAAGTTTGACTGCCATTTGCTTGACCTAGAATTCTTCCACTTGTACAGATCAAGTAAATATTTAGTAGATTTCCTATCTGTTTTACTCCTAGAAATGCCATGACTAAGTAGCCAATGCCATAAGTCCATATGAGTCGGACTGTTCTGATTACTGCTTTGATTCTGTTCTCCATTACAGTAACCATGCCCACCTTGTCTTTGTCAGTTATATGCTGCCGCTTGTCCCATACTACTACGGGGTCCAATCAGCCCCTTTGTAGTTACCAAACCAAACGAAACCCATTGCCATAGAGTTGATTCTGACTAGTAGTGACCCTACAGGACAGAGTAGAACTGCTCCATAGGGGTTTCCTAAGAGCAGCTGGTGGATTTGAACTGCCGACCTTTCGGTTAGCAGCCGAGATCTTAACCACTACGCCACCAGGGCTTCCAACTTTCAAGGTGGTTCCCACTGTCAAATCTCACATAAAATAGAAATCGTAACAGTCTTCAAGGATGCTGGGGCTCCCTTCACAAATTCGTTCCTTACTGTTAGAGTAAAAGGCGTGCCCTCTGGGCACTCCATGGCTGGGTCTGTGGGTCTAACCTGATAAATCTACTCTAACAGGCCAGTTTCTCTAAGCCTTTGAGTACCTTCTTCTACAGCATACAAGGGCAGGTCTGGCATTTCAGCTTGATTTAGTGTAGGCCACTGCTTAATCCATGCTTCAGTGAACCAACCAAAATAAACTTGTAAACCTTTTTCTGACCTCTCAGTTTGAAACGTGGAATGAAGAATCTGTCGTTCATGAGCCCATATAAATAAACTTAGACCGATCCAACCTTACATTCCTTGCACTGTTACCCCACACCCTTAGTAGCCATTCCCACACATATTCCCCATGTTTCTGTTTGTATATACTAGAAAAATCAAGAGTTCTTTTGGACTATAGTGTATTTCCTTCTGGGTCACACTTTATACTTCACCTCTTGGGGCTCACTGAGACTTAAGTCTAGTTTTAGGTCTAGAAGCAAAACTAGGTGGTGTGGGCAGGTCCTGGCGAGAGTCAGTAATGTCTTGTAAGGTATCTAACTCAGGCAGTGCACCAGGAAACTCCCCAGGTACTGTCCCATGAGATATCTCAGACAAAGTGGGTTAATCTCATCAGATGAGGGTAGAGGGGCTAATGATTTTACTGGTGAGGGTGGCTTAGCAGACAAAGAGAGTAATCTATTCAGATGGAAGTGAGAGGGCTAGTTCTGTTAGCAGGAGTGATTCAACAGAAGTTAGGTGCTCTGCGTCCCCAGCTTACTGATTGTCTGCCCATATGTAGCTATCCCAGGTTTCAGGATCCCATTTCTTCCCAATTAATGCCCTCACTTTAACTTCAGACACCATTCGAGGTTGGGAATTCAGTTGGGAAGTCACTGTCATGATAAGACTCTAGGTTTGGTTTTTGGCAACATCGGGTCTCTTACAGTAAGTAAGTCTTCCAGGGCACAGATGACAGCTTCCAGGTCTTCTATGGGGTACTTGAGCTGTAACTGAATCTTGAGCTCAATCCCTGTCTTTCACCACGTTGTCTAGCGAAAGTGGGACCAACCAGTCAGCTTCCTTATACTTCTCATTCTGACAAATTGTAGAAAAGTATCAAATATGTAATCACCCAGAGCCTTGTCTCTCACAAATATTTGATCCATTGGTGGTGATATTTTGCATATTTGTATTGCCATCTTATGCCATGGATTAACAGTGCCCTCTTTACTTCTGGAGGCAGAATCATCAACACTTTTAAGAGTAGCCAGGCTTGAGAACCAATTCAGAATACTCATGCTTATGATTTTGTTCCTCTAGAACCACTCTCGGTACCAAATGTCTTAGTTGGGTTCTCTAGTGGGGCAGAACCAGTGAAGCATATATATGTAAATATATGTATATATAGAGAGATTTATTTCAAGGAAATGGCTCACGCAGTTTTGGAGGCTGGCAAGTTAGATATCCATGGGTCAGTCATCAGGCTGGAAGCTTCTCCTGACTCACGCGGTTGCAGGGGCTGATAAAAAATCGGCAGGTCGGACTTCAGGCTGCTGGCTCACAGGGCTGCGGGAGCTGGCGAATCCCAAAATCTGCAAGTCAGACAGCAGGCTGCTGGCTCAAGTCCCAAGAACTGGACATCAGATGCTGACAAGTTGGATGCAGGATTGAGAGAGTGAGAGAGCTTTGCCAGAGTATCTATATATGTTGGATGCTGACCATACTCCTAAGGAAACTCCAGTTACATCAGATCACAAAATGGAGGATAATTACATGTATGGTGCAATTGATTATTGATTGATTACTTTTGTGTGGCCTTTCTTGGCCATGGTTTTGTAACTCCCACCCAGGTGATTAGGTGGGATTGTCTAATAGGTTAATCCAAGGGGATTGGTCAATTTTGCCTTAAAAAAGAGCCAATTCCAGAGCAGAGGGGAGGAGCCCACCACCAAGGAAGGACAGACCTGGCAGCAGGAAATGGCATGGTGGGCTTCCCGGCCCACCGAGAGAGAAAGACGAGTGCCTTTGGGCAGAGACTGAGGGCCAGGGAGAGGCGTGCCTGCGAGCATGGCTGGAAAGAGGCTATCCTGATGGAAGAACTGTATCCTGAGTGTTCCTGAGGCTGAATTGTAACTGTTACTTGCCTTATAATAAACCCCATAATTGTGAGTGTGGTCTGTGAGTTCTGTGTTGCCATTGCAATGAATTATCAAACCCAGCAAAGAAGTAGAGAGTACTGTGTGAGGGATGGTTGGTGTCAGAATTAGTAAAGATGGCAGAGAAAGGAGACTTGTCTGGCCTCCACCTCATGGGAGTCAGTCTTGTGCTGTTGATCTTTGTTCTTCTTCCCTCTTGTGGGGTTGGAGGAGGTCAGACACTGCCTGACACCATTTTTACAACGTAATACTGAGAATCATTGCCTAGCCAAGTTGGCACATAACATTAACCATCCCAATGTTCTTCTCTTCCTTTGGGTTTATTGTATTAGTATAGTGTCCTTGTCTTGAGATCCAGAAAGCATGTGTGGGGGAAACAAACATACAGATGTCCTAGAGGAGGGGAAGAGTGCCAACAGCAGCAACTATAGATGATGTTAAATAGTGCTTTAGAAGGTTATCCCACCTTTGGGAAAAAACCTATGTCCAATCAGAGACGATTTTTACAAGCCTACTCATTGTCTTGGCTTCTGTGTGATCTACTTTTCGTCAGTTCCATCATTCATCTACGTTACCTTCTAAGGGTATTAATAGAAAATGTTTTTAGAGCTGATACTTGTATTACCCCCTTACTCATTCTGAAAATATGTATTTACCACCTGCTGTGTGCACATACTGGAGAGACCAAAATGAACAAGGCATAGACTCTGTTGTAATAGCGTTTATGGTGTCTGAGGATATAGTCATATAAATAGATAGCAGGATAGTCTGAAGCCATAGAGGGTTGAGCACTTAACCAGGACTTCAGGAGATTGGAAAGGACTTCTTGAGGTCCTTAGGAGAGTAGAGGTTAGCCAGGTGAAGAGATAGGCTTGGGTGGGTTGGGAGGACATTGTAGGCAAAAAAACAGAATGTCAGAAGGCTCAGAAGTGGAAGAAAGCATGTGGCATTCACATTTCAAGCATTTGGCTGACACATGATGTATGAGGGGTTTGTAGTGCAAGGTGAAGTACATTATCTATATGATGAAATGCCTTTTTTGTATGGGGGGTGCTTTCCCTAATGAGATTTAAATTAAAAAAAAAAAAATGCTGTTCTGGCCAAACAGAATGTGCCAGACTACCAGTTTTCCAATCCTGCTTTAGGTTCATGCTGTTGAAGCTCATATGCCATTCCTGAAGCCCCTGATTTGGCATTAACTGACATTGGTAATATCTAACTTTGGCCTGGGCATTTCAGAACTCAGTGGCCCTGCCTGTTGTTGGATAATGTGAACACTACCTGCTAGAATTATGTTAAAAATCATACTTCATCTTTTACCTGTATTATTTAAGCCTTTATTATTATTTTTGTTAGTGTCTACATTTACCTCATATTGAAGATTGGCTATATATGCCTATCTGAATCAGGAACATCATTAGTTTGTGATTACGTAGGAGAACATAGAACTAAGTACTGTGTAAAGTCAGGCTGTTATATACACAAGAAAATGTATACCTGACCATCTTTGTCAGAGGGAAAGGGTACAAGGTTCAGAGTACTGAAGAAGCCCTTTGACCTATGCTCCCTCCAAGCAAATAGAGGAGGGAACTGGGGAGAGATGGTACTGGTGTGGGTATGTGCCCATGGATTTATGTCAGGACAGGATGAGTTCTGGGTTTTCCAATGGCTTAGGCTTTGATGGCCCCTAGGAGGAGGGCTTAGCAGCCCAAGACAGGCCAGCCCCCAGCCATCTTTAACAAAGGGTTGGGAGCAGGGGTAGAGAAGGGCACACGACACTAGAGAGATGACTTTTATGATTCTTCCGCTAGTCACATCACACCCTGAGGACTAAATCAGATTTGCCTTTGGGGCTGCTCTTCTCTAGGTAATTTCAGAGGACTTCCTGACTCCTACATGTACCCTCACCTGCAGTCTGATGTTAGATGGTGACTGAGGCTTTCCCCCCATTAATTAGAAGTAAAAGACACTTAATGCAAACGCTGTTTATAGTAGTGCCTACTGAAATCAACTCACCCAAAGTAGAATCAGTTCATCAAGAAATAAAAATGAGTAATACCAGATTCACCAGATTCCTTCTTCCTCTCCCAGTTGCCCTCCACATTTTGAGTCGGGGAGTGGAGAAGAGGATAACTGACTGTGAGGGTCCTATGTGGGGCAGAGTTGCTAACAAGGGAAGAAGACAGAAAACAGCAGAAATCACAGATTTGCCCTGGGTTGGCTATGATGATACAAATAGATTTTATCTGTGGAAGGATATTTTTTCATTCTTCTTTAACTTGTATATAGGTATAAAAAGCAAACTGTTTGGCTTTGGATGATACAGAGCTTTTCAAAGCCGAATCAGAAACACAGTGTATGTGATCATAAAGGACTTTCATTCTTATAAGATTTCCTAACATTTATCACTCTTTGTGGAAACATTCCAGCAGTTTAAATAGAAACACATGTTTGAATCCCGGGACACGTGTGCATCTTACAAATAATGAGTTGGAGTCACAGATTCCATTTTTGGTTAATAAGATCTCTGAATAACTAAACGGGAAATGTTTTAATCTCCCATTAACTTATTTAGTTCTATAGAAAATGTCTTCTTGATAGACAAGTGTCCGTGTTAGATTTGGATCCCTATCCTGGAAAAAACCTATAATTTAATAAAAGGCAAATGTTCCCAATTCCAGAAGAGTAATTTTCAGTGTTTTGAGCAGACAGAAGTAGACGTTATGGTTCATCTACAGTAGAATGAAGTAATGGAGAAGTATTGATTTGCTGTGGAACTTTCTTCTAATCACCCATATTCCAATATTACATAATGACATTTTGGGAAATATTTCAGAACAATCCACAGGCACATTGCTGCTCATTAGCATCTTTGGAAAATACCTTTCTTCTTCCAGAGTAACTGAAATCTGAAGGATCTATATACTTACTATTGGAATTTTTTTTTGGTTTTGACTCTGAGATGTATATCACAAACCAAAATTAAAACCTTATTAGCTGAGGTTAAATTTGATTAAAAGTTTTTAGTCTTCTAAGTCTGAAAGAATACCTTACTCAACTTTGTAATAGCTCTCTCTAAGGAGGAGATTGGTGCAGGAGTATGAAACTTTTACATGTTACTTTGTTTTTCTTTGTATTGTAAAAATAGTATAATCATAATGATATGATTATAATAATTATACTAAATAAAATTAAAGCAATTATACTCATTAAATTTTTTATTGTACTTTAGATGAAGGTTTACAGAACAAATAGTTTCTTAATTAAACAGTACACATATTGTGTTATGACATTGGTTAACAAACCCACGACATGTCAACATTCTCCCTTGTCGACCTTGGGTTCCCTATTGCCAGCTTTCCTGTCCCCTCCTGCCTTCTAGTCCTTGTCCTTGGGCTTTTGTGCCACATTAGTCTTGTTTTGTTTTATGGGCCTGTCTTATCTTTGGCTGAAGGGTGAACCCCGGAAGTGACTTCATTACTGAGCTAAAATGGTGTCTGGGGGCCATACTCCTGGGGTTTCTCCCGTCTCTGTCAGCCAGTTAAGTCTGGTCTCTTTTTGTGAGTTAGAATTTTGTTCTTCATTTTTTCTCCAGCTCTGTCCAGGACCCTCTGTTGTGATCCTGGTCAGAGCAGTCTGTGATGGTAGCCGGGCACCATCTAGTTGTACTGGACTCAGTCTGGTGGAGGCTGTGGTAGATGTGGTCCATTAGTCCTTTGGACTAATCTTTCCCTTGTATCTTACTTTCTTCATTATCCCTTGCTGGTGAGACCAGTGGAGTATCTTAGATGGCTGCTCACAGGCTTTTAAGACCCCAGACGCTACTCACCAAGGTAGAATATAGAGCATTTTCTTTATAAACTATGTTATACCAGTTGAGCTATGTGTTCCTTGAGACACTGGTCCCCACAGCCCTCTGTCCAGCAGTTCGATCCCTCAGGGAGTTGATGTTTCTATGGAGTTTCCATGACCTTGCTTTGTATAAGTTGTGCTGGCTTTTAATTTTTTTGAAATTAAAAAAGTAAAATAAAAGTTTAGAAAATCTTCTAGAATGAGAATTGGTAAATTTCCACAAAGAGTTTAAATTGTAATTTAACGGATAGTGATATCATCAAATACATTGTCTCATACGTGAATCTGTAATAATAGTTGTTTCAGTTTACAGTAAACTTCTCTTATTGAGTCACTGTAACTGTTCCTTCTGGAGATCTACCCAGTTTTCTGTATACTGACTTAATGCATGTGTTTGAAATGTTTTGTTTCCCCTGAAACCTTATTAGTTAGGGAAAAGATTGAGTTATAAAGGTTCTTACAGAAGAGAAACCCAACAATATAGTGGCTTGAAGAACAAAGTCACTTATTTTGCTCTCATGTAACATTCTAAGCAGACTAGTCCAGGTTGGTCGGTGGCTTTGCCCCATGCTGTGTTTCAGGGGCCCGCGTTCCTTCTAAAACTTAGCTGTGCTCTCCTTTAAGGCATGGACCTCGCCTGTATGGTTAAAGCTGCGTCACCACCACATCCAATGTGAGCTATGGAGAAAAGGAAAAAGTATATGGAGAAGGAGTGTTGCAGTCTTCAGGCTAGGCCTCAGTGTGACATATGTAGCTTCTTCTCACATTTCCATTGGAGGAAATTTAGTCACGTGGCCTTACCTAACTGTTGTGGTGGTGGTGGTAGGGGGCTGGGGAAGAGGATGTGACATTTGGAGGGAAATTGGATTTCGGAGGCTCTGTCCACCAGAAGTCAGATTGTTAGGAAAAAAACATATGTAGTCAAAGTGTAATGTCTTCATGTGGTATTTGAAACCTTTTAATGGAGGAAATGATTCTGTAGAAAAATTTATTATAATTTCCAACTCACTGTAATTTATCATTTTTTGATTTAATTTGATCTACACATTTTAACTGCAGGAATGTAGTATTTTATACTGAAAACTTTTTCTTACTAAGTAATTTCTAAATTGTCTATAATGAATATGTAGTTGACATTTAAAAAAGTCTGTAATCCCACCTTTGAAAGAGAGCTACTGTTGGTAGATACTTAGTCTTTCTTTTATGTATTTTAAAACTACATGTAAAGTAATTTCTAATATTCTCTGATTGGCTGATGGGATTACAAATTAGACTATTTGCAATGGATACACCCAGAATGTTTTTCTGTATTAAAAGTTCTTCAGTAATTGAATTTTTATTCTTTGGCTCCATCTACATGGAGGGAACAGATACAACTTTATCAGTATTCTTTCTGGTTTTCCCTCTATCCCTCATGGCAACTCTGTTTAATTGAAGCACATGAAAACTACCAGGTTTATTACAGTTCTTGGGCAGTTGTTCATGGCTTACTCACTGTCTGTCCTGTTTCCTTTTAATCAGTTTCTTTTCTTTCCTCTTGTGAAGTGATAATGACCAGATCTTGGAGGGGAGAATGTGTTACAGTATATTAGGTGGGGATGGGTACAGCGATTGTTTTACAAATGTGACTCATCAAAGCAGCCAAATGCTTTAGGAATCTGTAATCCCTATGACTGAAGAAGACAAAATCCAGTCAGCATCATAAATGAAGAAAGCTAAGTTTTCCATTGTATTGGATTATGTACAACATTTCTTCCCAAAGTACACATCACAGATTTTAAATGTTGGAATATTTTATACTCTTATAATATGTTGGACATTCATTTGGAAAACTGACCTGTAAGCTTTGCTTTTCACAAGAGTTAATGGCAGGACTGACATAGATGAGATATGACTTGGCAGCTCATGTGGTGTATTTTTTATCACCCCTCAGTTTTTTTTTTTTTCCAGGCAAACAGATTACTTTCGGCATTTTGAGACTGAAAACTAGCAGGTGTTGTCTTCTGGGGAAAATTTTTGAGAGAAGTAATTGGCTCCCTCTGTACCTCAAAATAAGGAGCCTGGATGACGTAAGTGGTTTGTAGTTGGATGCTAACCTAAAGGTTGGCTGTTCGAACCCACCTAGCAGCTCTGTGGAAGAAAGGCCTGCCAAACTGCTTCCATAAAGATTATAGCCAAGAAAACCCTATGAAGCAGCTGTACTCTGGAACACATGGGATTTCCATGAGTCAGAATTGACTTGATGGTAATGGGTGGGATAAGTGTCTCAGAATGAGTGCATTAGGTGGTCCTAGATGAGGACCACTTGGATCTTTTTATTGAGGGGAAACTTCAATGTACTCAAAATTGCTTCTATTCTATCCACTTGGTCATTATTTTGTACATGTTGAATTAATCATGTTCCCGAATATAATAGAAAAAAGTTTGCATTTAATTTTTTTAAAACGTAATTCAGTTCACTGTAGCCCATGGGTATGCTTTTTCTAACACTGAATCTTTATGCTTGACTATAAAATTATTAAATTTGACTAACATAAAATTATGGTATTTCTAAGTTTTAATTTTTAGTATTTTTTTCAGTAGGTAATATGTTCACATGGTTCAGAATTCAAAAGGTACAAAAAGTCTATACAGTGAAGTCTCTGTTTGATGTCACAGTAGTTTCTGAAGGTTCACCTAGAAGTTTGGGCAGCATTACACTGTTGGTCCCAAATCAGGAAAGATGTTTGCCAATGCATGTCATCACTGATGGACATTTAGTCCTTAAAAACTAGCAACCAGTCACACTGAGTTCTTATTACTTGTTACAAGTTACGGCCCAGAGAGTATGTTTAAGTGAGAGAATCCATGCTCATGGTTCTCCTCGCCTACTGGCTAGATAGGGATAACTGACTGTTTATAAAACTTAGAAAAAAGGTTGTCTGGTCATTTTCTACTAAGCTGTTAAAGAATCAGACCTATTTTATATCTTAGGATTTGTTATCCATCTTCTATCGAGTCTAGTAGTTAAGGGTTAGTGAGAAAAGATTAAGAAAAAGACTAAGTGACACGCCCTTCATTCATTCTTCTAGCCTTTCCTTGTAGTCATTTGGATGCAGGAAGCCTGTGTGTTGGAGCTCTAGTCTTTTAACATGTTGTAGAGTCACCTGCATCAGGTTGCACCACAATGTTAAGTACTTGGTTTTTATTTTGGCAGCCATTTCACACAACTGCTTTATGAAAATCACATTTGCTGTTTTATTCCTTTTTCTGGAACCATGGAAGCAGGGAAATCATTGAGATTCTTTTAAAGCGTATGTTTTGATAGCAGTGAATGTAACCTAGTTGTTACTAAGATTTTAAAAGTGAATAATAACGATCTTAATATCTGGAGTAAGCTTAGTTGTTCATTAAAATGATCTTCAGTTTTCTTGAGATCAAACCAAAAACAGTGGACTATGTGGAAAATAAAAATTAAATTTATGAAAATAGGTATTTTAAGAAGGGACACATATCTGGACTTTGGATTAAATACTAATTTATAATGCACTCAGGATAGAATGGCCATGGAAAGCCCTAGGTAAGGAATTTATTGGTGGTAGTTTAAGAAGGCTTTTATCCTATTTTGTAAAATGCTCTCTTTGAACAAATTATGTGCCTACCTTAATTCTTGCAGTTGTCGGCATTTCCATTATCTGAAAATTATTGTGAGATACAAACTTGCTGTATTTATAGTTAATATTAACATTTCAGAACAATTTTGGTATTACACAGATAAACCAAAATGACACTAATAAATTGATAAATGCAAATTTAAACATTTCTTTGTTGGTCAGAAGCAGTTTGGAGATAGTGGCATTAAATATTTTTGTGAAAAGATGAATTTTCATTATTTCCAATCATAGGAGCTTTGTATTTGCTTTGGTTGTGTGTATGTGTATTTAATTGTGTCATTTGATTGTCATGTGATTGAAATTGTTTTTACATCTTAAAGGGGTATAAGACAAATTCAACTTAGTAGATACATAGAACATCAGAGATGTGTCTGAAGACTAATAGATAAGAATATTCACTGCAGCTATATTTATAATAGTGAAAAATTAAAAATAACCTAAATGCGCAATGTAATGTTTGAAATCTGATATATCCAAACTTTGGATTACTGTGTAGCTATTAAAACTCATGTGGCATCAGTACTGCCATGTGAGTATCAATATTACAACAAGAATACTGCATACAATACTTTGGATGTAGCCTGACCAGTACAGTTATAGTAAGGCCATGATATCCATGAGATAGATAAGATCCAGAAGTAGCTAAAGATTATATAAGCTTCAGGCACTGTTGAATTGGTCACAGACATGAGGAATTGGCATTTCTTGCCACTCTTTAGCCTGCTGAAGGAGAAAGGTGGCTCCAGTGTCATTGCTAGATACCTAACATGAAATGAGGATGCTTACTAATGTCAGGCTGGCAGGTAAAGGCCTGCATGCACAAGCTCACATATCTTGTCTCTCTCACTCTAAGCTTTTGCTGTAGCATTTGGCTTGGAGCTCATGGGACAGATTTGGTGGCCATGATATGAAAGTGTGGAAAGCATCACTCCTGAAGACTCTACCTGGTTTGGATATGTTGACTTGGTAGTCGGAACTCCTGTATGATTTTCTTTTTTCACTATGGACTCCATAAGTTTACTTAGGGGAAATGACTCAGCCACAGGGTGATAGTCTGTAAAATATGGGATTAGTACAGTCGTTTTTAGTCTGACTCATATGAATGCTATGGCTTTTCTTTTCTTTTTTTTAATGCTATTTAATAAAAAGCTCTTAAGCTTTACTGAGTTAAAATGGGTTTACAGAAGAATCAACACTTTTAAAGTGGGGCGTGGTGTTGTTTCTTCTAGATGAGGTTGTTATGGTCTAAATAGTCTGGGATTGATCTTTTTCAAGGTCAGACAGCTAGTTGGTGGTGGCCAGAACTTGAAAAGTGGTTTTATAACTTTATGTTTGGCTATCGTGAATGAAAGGTAAATGTTTTTCTTCAAATCAGCACTTACACCCTCTTAGGGGTTGTGCTTCTATATTGTGATAACTTATGCATAAAGCTGCAAATTTTGCTAAGTAGGACTCAAATTAGGGTGATTGGGATGTCTTAGAGGAATAACCAAAAAGCTTGAGGCACATTAATACAGTAAAATAATGGGTTTTGGAGTCCTTTATATAGTAAAACCTGCAAAAGCAGGAACCTGTGTAAGGTGGAAACCTGTCAGAGAAGGAAACCTCTGATATCCTCCACTAATATAGCACAATTGAAAAGTGGTAAGAGTGCACTCTGTCAAAGGTGGAAAACTTCCGAGACCTGGAAAAACAAGGCAGTCCCATCGAGTTCCGGCTCCCACAGGTGTCACTGTATTAAGTTTCAACAGTCAGATTTCAAAATTATGTTAAGTTTGGTTATTCTGACATTTGCATCTCTGATATTTTACTATTCTGTCTAGGAGATTTACAGTAACAATTTGTTATCATTCCTTGAATCAGTCCTTCCTTCAATTTTGGGACTCTGTATGAGTCAGAATCGACGGCAATGAGTTTGTTTTTTTTATTTTGGTTTTCTGTTATTTAAAGAATAGTTTTTGCTTGATGTTTTTAGTATTTTACATTTTATTTAGACAAAGTAGTTTGCTTTAGAAATTGTCTTTGGGCTAATTCAACTCTCTTATCTTGTTTTTGTCTCTGAATAGTACTTTTTAAACACACGGTGTTGCCATGAGTCGGGGACCAACTCAACGGCAGCCAGCAACAACAACAGTCAGAAGTTTATGTGCATATTTTAATTATGTACTTTAGTTTATGTACCTTGTAGTTCATGTGATTATGGTACCTGCCTTCCCACATACCCTACCAAGAAAAAGGGGAGGAGCAGGCCCTGTTTTAACAGCTGACTCTACTTCCCTGTTCTGCCAGTCACAGCCATTTGGACCAAGATGTGGGCCCATGGCCCAGTGATAGTCTTCTATGTGCGGTGGCCATGACCTATGTGAGCTGGCTCTGAAAGATCAGTGGAGGCAGATTTGTCTCCAGCAAACTGGGAAACTAATACCTGGAGTTGTGGTGGGAACTGAATGGGAGTGGTGATGATGTAGGATGGGGCAGGGGAGAAGACAGGAGTGACGGTGTCAGCTGTGGGAAAGCTGGAGTCATGAGGGAACAATGGGTATGAGTAAGAGAGGACACCCATCCATGGGAGGGAAAATGGAGCAAAAAACAGAGAAGCAGAACTACTAGAGGTGACAGATGCCCCTACCTGGAGCTGTCAGGGCTATGACATCTGTCACTGCTTCTCCTGATGTAGTAAGGGATCTCTCACCTAGTCCTTGTAATCAAGAATCAGACTAGAATACATGAAACATGTCTTTTTTTAGTGAACAATTGCACAATTGTCTTGTGTTCGAAGAGTTTGTGCACATACACTTTAAAAAAAATGGTGTGTGTGTGGAATAGTTTAATCTCTCAACAAGTGGCTCAAATGAAGTTATATCTTTAAAGGGCAGTGCTTTTTAGGTAAGACATGACATTTTCCTCACACCTTTCATTTAAAATGAGTACATACCAGCAACACCACAGTGTTTAAAATTTTTTAATGTGCTCTATCAGTGTGTGACGAACGTTCTCTGTGGGTAGTATTCTTATCAGGTCGTGTTTCTTTTTGCCAGTCAGTTGCCAGCAGTATTCAAGGAATAATAAGGTTATTGCTATTAATATCTTAAATGGAAAAAGCAAGTGCTGTTCTTATTTTCTGAAAAGATTTTGTTACAGTATTTTATCCTACATATCAAAGTTCTCTCCTTCTCCAGGGTCACTGGCATTAATATTGTTTTCAGGACTATCCTTTTTGTGGGAAGTTTGTAGCCGGCCAACATGCAGAGGGGTTAGTACAGCATATAAACTTTTCAGTTTTTCTTAATAGTGGTTAAGGAAAACACTTTGTTACTCTATGCCTGTCTAAATACCATGATCCTTGAATTAAATTATTAGACATCCTGAATGTTACCCTCTTGTTTTGTATGTTTAACAGTTGTGGCTTGTCTCAGACTGGCTCTCTTGCAGTTCTTTATTTCTTTGGACATATATTCTTCATTGAAATGGGCTGCCTTTTGGTAATTTACGTGGTAAAAAGATAAATTTCATTACCTTTCTTTCTTTGTTTCTCTTCTCTGTATTTTTTTTTTTTTTTTTTGTGAAACAGAGTGAGTCCAGGAGAAGTACATAAGTATCCGTCCTTCCTTAAGCATTTACTACTTTTAGTACTTATGTTTTGTCACCCTAGATTATCATCTAGTCATTCACATCTTCTGCTTCTTAATAGTTAAAGTGATGGTAGGTGGGTATTGAGGGAATGGAGCCAGAGATGAAACCAATGGCAGGCAAAAATATAGAGCTTCTGTGTTTCCTCCTCACTTCTCTTTCCTGAGTTTACCATCAATTACTTTCTTGAAAGAAAGGGAAAATGAGCAAACCAAAAAAAAAAAAAAAAAAAAAAAAAAGCTTTAATCCCATGTGCCTTATGTTTACTCTGAAGATACCAGGAAACTTTAATCCCCCCAAATCACTTGAAACTCAACTAGCTTGTAGTAGTTGTTTTCTTAAATAGAACTTCTTCCTGTTTTATTTTTCTGTGGCATTTTCAAGGACAGTGTTCTGAATTCATGTGTAAGTCAGTAGGAGGTGCTGTTTGAGAAGCTTCCTGACATATTCCCTAATTTGGTAGGTGTGGAGAGACTCAGCTTTTCTTGGCTTCAGCCAGTAAATTGAAAGGAAGGTATTAACACAATTCAGGAAATAGTGTTTTTCAGTACTTAATTGGAATGTGTATATGTGTTTCTTCTCGTTCGAGTGTTGCTTCACTTTACTCTTCTCATATATTAAAAGTGTGATGAATTGCCTCATAATCTGTGAATCCAAAAACTCTCTAGCTGTCTTCTAGGTTCTGTGGGAATACTAAAGAAGTAATAGTTTGTACTTTCAGAGGACTTTTCAATCTGAAGGGAAATGATGCTTATAAGGAGTCGTTGGAGCAAATGATTACAAACAAACTTTACAAAGATGCCATGGAAGCCATTCATGAACCATTTGATGCTCTCTTTGTATCAGGCACTGTGCCAGGTATAGGGATTGATGAGGGAAAAGGGGCCAAATGGTCATTGTCCTCGAGACAGTCACCCTGCAGAGGGGGGTAAAAAAAACCTGTTGCCGTCAAGTTGATTCCAACTCATAGCGACCCTATAGGACAAGAGTAGAACTGCCCCATGGAGTTTCCAAGGAGCGCCAGGTGGATTTGAATTGCTGACCTTTTGGTTAGCAGCTGTAGCACTTAACCACTATGCCACCAGGGTTTCCTCCAGAGGAAGAGTGGCAGGTAAATGCCATCCAGTGTGGTAAGAGCTTATAATGCAAGTAAAGGAGAGAGTGATTTCCTCTACGATGAGGAATCAAGGAAGGCTTCCCTGAGGAAAAAGTGTTTGAATAGGGCTTTGAAGTATAAGTAAAAGTGTAATTAACATGCCGGTAAGATTAGGGAATGCTCTGTGGAAGAGTTTCTGAGCAGGGTTTAGATGAGGTTAAGATGTCTTCCAGACCGGTGATTTCGTGACCTAAATGTACTAATGGAGGCAAAATGGAAAGGCATTTCTGGCAGAAAGAACAAAGTACCTTTCCAAAGGCAAAATAAGGGATATGGGAAACTGTTTCTCTGTCATATAGCCCAGAAAAGCAATTACTTAAAATTTAAATATATTGTTTCATCTGACCTAATTATTCAAAGATTCTTCAAGTGAAAGGGTGAGAGGATGAGTAAAAGGATGTGATAACCAGATTAAAGTTAGTAGATCATATTGTTTCTATTCACTGCCTACCCATAGATGATGAGAATTAAAAATGATAGCCAAGGTTACCAAGTAATTTGCAAATATCGTTTGTTTTGCAGCTTCTGCTTCTTTCTTGGTGCTGAGTTTAGGGATGTAATATTACTTTGTTCTTCCCACCACTTTCCTGGATGATGAATGTGTTCCCAGGGAGATTAACTTTTAACTATGCTTTGAGAGATGAATTTTAAACCATTGTAATACATTCATTACCTTTTGGATAATAAAATTGCCAAGTTCGGAAGGATGGCTATAAAATAAATAACATCATTTAAGTCTACTCTGAATCTTCTATGTTATGCAGTTTTAAAAGTATTTTCCAGGAGAAGAGTTGAAAATTTTGGCTTTGCAGTTACTTCTGGCTGTGTTTTATGGAAATCAAACTTAAACTTCTGAGAAAAAGATACCAGTGATTCAAATTTGGCAAGTAATAGAAAATTTGGTTCCATTTGTATAAAATTAAAGATTCCCTTAAAGAAATTGTTGGCTATCAATTTAGCATACTCAAGTATTAGCATTAAACCATCAGTGTAATGATGAACAATTACAGAGAAAGCCAAGAATATTTGAGATCCAGTATCATATGCAGAATAAATACAGCCAATTCTCAATTTTTCAGGGACGGATTTTCCAGCTGAGTTATTAACTGGAATTCAAGTTCCTTTTCCCATTTCCCTGACTGTACATTAACCATTTTAGTGATAGCTAACTCTTAGCCTAGACCAGTGGTCTTAGCCCTGGCTGCAGATTTGCCTGAGAATGTTTTAAACACTATTGATGCCCAAGCCAGAGATTCTGATTTAATTGTTCTGCAGTTAAGGCTTGGGCATTAGTGTATATATATATACAATATTCAGCCAAGTTTGGGAACCACAGGAGTATGGAAATTGCAAATAGAAAATATAAATTCATGTTGATCTCTACTGCTGATAAAAGGGAAGGAGCTGCGTAGTTTTTTTTTTGGTCAGTTACTAATGAATTTTATTTCCTGTTCAGCTTCATTTTCTTAGGACTAACTGTTACATGGTATGATGGCACAGTGGTTGAGTGCTTGGCTGCTAACCAAAAGGTCAGCAGTTCGAACCCACTGGCCACTCCGTGGGAAAAAGATGTGGCAGTCTGCTTCCATAAAGATTGCAGCCTTAGAAACCCTACTCTGTTCTGTAGGGTTGCTATGAGTCAGAATCAACTCAATGGCAATGGTTTGTTTCTTTATTTTTTTTAATACTGTGAAACACTAGTTCTGCAGTATATTAATAAATATCCTGTGGAAAAAAGTCCCACAGTTAGATAACTTTGAGAAACGCTGCTGTATACAGAGTTAAGCAAGGTTTTGCCTGCAGAACTGCTTGCAGCCTTTGCTAATTATTTGAATTTTATGACTTTGTTAGAAGGAGATGTAATATGCAGCACTTTCCAACATTATTTGATCAAAACATCTTTTTTTTCTGATATAAACTCCAGTCTACAGAATTAAACAATCAGTGAATCATTTGGAAATTTCCTTTTTGACTGGCTAAGGTCTGTGCTAGGGCTGGGTATGATATAATTATACAAGGGAAACTCCTTAAAAGCATAATTTCTCAGTGAGCCTCATGATAAGGAAGAGAGTGTAAGTCATGTCAGGTGCATGATACTTTTCTAAAACACACTATCCTTGCTCAGAATCTCTTTAATTTCTCTCCATTGCCTCCCAGATAAAGCTAAGGCGGCGTAGTGGTTAAGAGCTAGAGCTGCTAACCAAAAGGTTGACAGTTCGAATCCACCAGGTGCTCCTTGGAAACCCTGTGGGGCAGTTCTAGTCTGTCCTGTAGGGTCACTATGAGTCAGAATTGACTTGATGGCAATGGGTTTTTTTTTTTTTTGGCTTTGAGTGTTCTTTACAGTCTGTTTCTTCTTGATTGTTTAACTTTGTCTCCCATTGCTCCTCAGCCCAGTCCCAGGTATCAACCAGTCATGTTCCCAAACCATGATTGTTCTAGCTTGAATGGCTGTACATAAAAATATCTTCTTATGTAGAAAGCATTTTTCTCATCTTAATCTCTGACCCTCTTCACTTGTTGTATAGCTAAAAATCCCACTTCCTTTTTTTGTGAGGTGTATCTGGACTGGCCTAGCCTATGTTGAATGCTCCAATTTTTTTGTATGTTGCACTTATATATCTGCATCACTTTTTGTGGATTTAATTAAAAATTTAATTTTCTTGTGGTGTTATTTTGTTCTTTTGAGTTGATGTACCAACAGTACAGTAGTTTTGGGAAATCTGGGAGTAGGGAAATCAAGTAATTTCATGCCTAACACATTGTACATAATTGGATTGAAGTAACTTCTTGGGGTCGGAATGTTTTGGGACTGGAAGAGCCCTTAGACATGTCCTAGTGGAGCAGATACATGAGGGGAACTAGACCTAGAGAAGTTAAAGGATTTGTCCAAATCACATAACTCTCTGTTAATTGTTGGGGCTGGGGAGCAAAACCAGTTCACTGTTTCCACTACACTGACATTACACTTTTTTTTTCCTTAAACTTATGTGTTCTTTCAATAAAAATAAAATCTCATGTCCTTCGTTTCTGTTAATTGGAAAGCATAGTAAATTAAATATTGTTACTAAAAAGAAATCAAATTGATAATAGATAGTGCCGCCTTGTCTTCCCCCCTCAACATACACAAAAAGGTGTTTTGGAGGTTCTTGAGGAGTAATTGTCTGAGATGGATCCTCAGAAGCTGGATTTTTAAAACTTGGGTTGTAGAGATGATGACAATGTGTGTTCCTCCATACGTCTCACTGTCTACTCTTCCTCCCTGCTCCCACCCGTGATTCTAGCCGTGCCGTATTTTTTTAAACCAATCCGTGAATGAAACAAGAAATGGGAAATACTAGAAAGAGTACTGAACTTGGAGCCAAGGGACCTGGGTTTAGATGCCAGTGCAGTCACCAACTGTGAAATCTTGGGCAATTCATTTGGCAGCTGAACCTCAGTTCACTTACTTGTGAAATGGGGGATAATTGCTAATAGAATTGGTGTTGAAATTGGTTGAAATACTGCGCTCAAAAGTGCCTTATAAACAGTAAGGCATGGAGCAAATGTGAGAGATTATTTATTTGATTCTTCAGAGAAGATGCTTCCATGTCAGTGCTTGGATCTTTGTGGTTGAAGGAAAGTTGAAGGGCTGTTTTGATTTTAGGATGAGGCTCCATGTCTGTTGCTTGAATAAACTACACACAGTTCTATAATATTTTTGGCAGCTCTTCTCAGTTTAAAGTTACGTGATTTTAAATTCGGAAACACTACTTCCTAGATTCTTCTATGGGAAAAAGACTCCATTTCTTGGTTTCTTTTTGTTTAAATATGTTCATATTTTTTGCATTTTAGAACAAAAATGTTTTCTTCCATGGTAGAGATTTTTTCTTTCTTTCTCTCTCCTCCTCTCCTCCCTCTTTCCTTCCTCTCTCCCTTCCTCCCCTATTCCCCCTCCCTTCTTTGCTTTTTTGAGGTAGTGGTGGTGTTGAGTTCTTATGTGATAGGATAATGGGTCACTATAAGAACTATTGTTATTCCTTTAGTAGGAAATGGGAAATTGTCAGAGACTGTTAGGCTATGGCTGGATGAGGTTTGCTGCCAATGAAGAATTACCTGGGCAAACTGAACTTTTATTGTGGATGCAAAAATATTTCTAATTTTCTTGGTAGAATGGGATTTAAAAAAAAAGAAAATCCGAGCAACTTCTTCTTGCAGGAGCTGCCAGTTTCCTCTGTGGCCCAAGCAACGTTTTGTGTCTTAGCCACAAGAACTTGCCATTTTGGTTCTGATACGCATTTTGTTCCCTTCTCACACATGCTTTGTTTTCAGCTTGTGGCCTCATGGTCCCTTTGCTCTGAGGTACTGAAAGTCCTTCAGAGGCCATTATTCACTCGCTGTTTTACAGCTGAGCTAGTATGGGTAGTGGGAGCCACCCAGCATTATCCTTGTGGAGGCTTTCATTAGATATTGGATGCAGGGCACTGTGTTAGATCTTCGCAGGGACAAGATGAGATGACTGCACCTGTCTGTCATTGACCTATGAGTGGAGGCAGTTTGATGAGGATCGTGATAGGTACCAGTGGTGCAACCAATAGTTAAATTGATGTAGGTACACTGGGGCTAGAGGTGTTTGGATGACTAAATGCTTCAGTGGCCTGGGAATGCCATTTAAACAGGATCTGTAAGACGGAGAAGGCCCAGAAACTTTGGGGGGAGGTGTGAGAATAGAAAAAGAAAGGGATGGATATGAGGAAATTGGAATGAAGAATCTTGGTAGGAATTAGTGGAATGCAGAAGAGGGACACACAAGGATTAGGAATTACTTCAAGGTTTCTAATAGGAGAATGGCAGGCACAGCAATATCTAGCAGGAGAACTGTTTATTTAGTTTTCTGTTGAGTGGACTTACATTTTTATTGTAAAAATATAGGTAACACAACATTTGCCAATTCAGCATTTTTCATGTGTACAATTCAGTGAGACCCATCACATCAATCATGTTCTGCAACCATCACCAATATCCATTGCCAAACTTTCCATCGCCATAGACAGAAACTCAGTGCTTTGTAAACAATTCTTTGCCCTTTTTCCCCTCTCTTCCACCTCTGGTACCACTGTTAGACTATGATCTCCATACATTTGTTTATTGCATGTATTTTGTATTAGTGAGATGATAGAATATTTGTCCTTTTGTGATTCACTTCATACAGTATAATGTTTTCCAGGTTCATTCATGTTTTGGTATGTATCAGGACTTTATTTGTCTTTATAGCAGAGTAATATTCCATTGTATAGCTGTATGATATTTTGTTTATCCATTCATTTGTTGATGGACTGCCCCCTAAAGTTCCTAATCTTTCCAGTTGCTGTTGACAATTTAATCCCATGTAGATAGATTTTAACGGAGCATAATGCTCATGGCAGATATTCTTTAGTAGTTAAGGTAAAGTATTATTTGTTTTTTTTTTTTCCATTTTTTAAAAAATTGTACTTCAGGTGAAGGTTTACAGAACAAATAGTTTCTCATTAAACAGTCAGTACACATACTGTTTTATGACATTGGTTAACAACACCACAACATGTCAACCCACTCCCTTCTCGACCTTTTTTTTTTTTTTTTTTGGTGAAAGTATAGTAGGAGAACTATTTAGAGGAAAAAAATGAATACAGTTTTACTTTGAAGTCAAGGTGGAGATGTAGAAAGCTCAGGAGAGAGTTCAGGGCTGGAAATAACAAATTAAAAAAAAAAATTTTTTTTTAGGGATTACTTGCTTTCCAGAATTAGTGAGGCTGTTTATGTGGAATTACCTATATAAGCCAGTGGTTTTCTGATTTATCTTTTTCACTTTATAGAAAATAACAACTCTATTTTATGGTAAATAATGAAGGAGTTAAAAAAAAAAAGCCTTTTGAAAGTCTGGCTAGAATATGTCAAATAGGCAATGTGGGAATGTGTGCGTTCTTTTCAAAATGTGGGTCTGAATTTGGAATAACTCAAACTGCAGTTAAAGGAAGAAAGCCTCATTTATTTGGCTTTTGCCTTCTTTCCTCTCTTCCTGTCTCTGAGTCCTTCCCCCTTAACTCCCCTCCCTTTTTTTTTTGGTATCAGTTCTTCTGCAGTCTAGACCCATTATCTCACTGCCTCATATGCATCAATATGTGGGTCACCCAGAGTTCATGGACTTGAAAGTCTCCTTCTTCCAAAGAGCTGTGGGTGTCACATCAGCCTCTCCAGTGGTTTTATGGTGCAGTGTTAATGAGAGAGGAGGCTCAGAGGCTACTTGTACCCATTGAGTCACACACAGCTTGTTGTGAAAAGAGCACTGGATGAGGAGTAAGAGGAGGGAAATAATCCCAGTGATGGATATTTCTGCTAGACCTCGATTCCATATTCATTAAGGGAGGGGTAAACCATATGATTTCCAAAGCACTGAAATTCTAATTTTTGGTGCACAGAAATATGATCCATATCCATACCATATAAATAATCCAAATAAATCAAAATAGGGTCCAAGTAGCAGCTCATAGGGTATATTTGTTTTTCACGTGAGATTTATGTAGTGTTCTT
Source organism: Dugong dugon (assembly GCA_030035585.1). Taxonomy (NCBI): domain Eukaryota; kingdom Metazoa; phylum Chordata; class Mammalia; order Sirenia; family Dugongidae; genus Dugong; species Dugong dugon. The sequence continues at coordinate 32,182,353 of CM057475.1, read as the reverse complement.
ATATTTGCCAACTCTTGTATTTTCTTAAACTCCCCAGCAAGGTATGGCAACAGGAGAGTCTTCAACTGTTAAAGTAGTAGACCATGTTAATCTTCTCAAAAGCCATGTGGTAATGAGAAGAAAGTTCAGGTACAACAAGGGATTCGTAATTTGCCCCGAGCCTCATGACTGGTTTGTGCTAACTAACTTTTGAACAGAAATGTTAATTGTTCTGTAAGTCTAAGATGACATTATTTTGCATTCCCTTTTCTGGCGGAAGCAATATACAGTATTTAAGCAATATAAGTGTCTCAGAAAGTATTGGGTTAGGAAAGGAATGGAATCCATAACATACTTTTTCACCTAGGTTTATATCAATATGCCCTACCTTAGTTTAGTGACAACATTCCTTGCAGATTTAATTTACTATTTGGGTCCTGAAAGGTATTGATTTTGTAGGAAGAAAACAAAGTTATTGTCAAACACTTGTACCAGAATTTTTAGCTCTAAACAGAGGTAGCTACCGTAACTAGTCTTTATATTGAATAAAGTTGTATTGTGGCTTTTTTTATATGTAAAATTTTAAGGTGTCATAACTTCAGTTAGATTCTAAATAAATTACAGACTGCCCTTCCCCTGTTTTGTGAGGTCTTAAATCTCTGAGTCCTAAAAGTTTACAGATGCAGCTTATAGACATTTGTCAAATCTTAAAATGGTTGTTGCAGCCATGGAGTGAAGGTACTCTGTGTATTTGTTGAATGAATAAATGCAATGATGAGTTTACTCATTACCACAAATGCTTTGGTGCTGTTTATTATATGCCAGGGACTGTGTTCGACCTTAGGATTACAGTGGTGAGTGATTCAGACATGGACTCTGCCACTACAGAGTGAGCAGAAATTTTAGTGAAGGTTATAGACAAAACACAAAGAACCTAACAAAGTAATTACTGATTATAATACATCTAAGAAAGAAAAACATCAGAGACTGAAATGAGGAGGGCCTTATTAAATGGATGAATACATCAAATAAAAAAGAACTCCAGTTCTCTTAAAACAAAGTAATTTTAGGGGGCAGTTAAATTTTAATCATTTTCTTTGAATAGAAAAAAAAAAGCTTCAGGTATTTATTTCAGTTTTTTAAAAGCAGTTCCCTGCCCTCCCACCTAGACCAAGGCATTTAAGAAATCTTAAGAAAATACAAAATAGTTGTATTTTCTTTCAGTTGTCTTTATTTGAATTCTTTTACAGTTCTTCCAAAACAATAATACATTCCTTAGACCTGAGCCTCCGCAGGAATAATGAAGCATCTCATTTGATGTATTATTCCATTATCTGTGATGTCAAGATAGTTGGTAAATAATTTCTTTTTATAGAGCAATAGAAGGGAGGAGAAAGATTTTACCCAATCTAAGCAGTCCAAGCCCCAGGGAATGATTTAGGGAAGCTGTGTCATGTGATGGCTGAAATTCATTATCCACTTTGTGTTGGACTGACTCAGGGTTTTGTTTGCCTCTTAAATCAGGGCAACACTTGGAGTGTGGTTTTGCTGTCGTGCCCTTTCTTCATGTTGGAATTTTCTAGGGCTTGTTGGAGATTCAGAGGCAGATGTTTCTCTTCCTGAGGTTAGGGGATGTTTTGGCGCCATCTAGGTTGATTTTTTGCCTTCCCTGAAGGAACACTGTTGCTGAATACATTTCAAGCAGTGATAACAGCTGGATACAAATGTGAGGGTAGTGCCTTCATGTCAGGGACTATTATCCAAGTATTGATTAGTCTTAAAGAGACCATTCATTTGTAATTTTAAGGGTTAATAATACAATGAAGCTTATCATTTGTATTTTAGGAAACTGAGAGCTTCTACTTAAAAAAAAAACCCAAAAACCCATTGCCATCGAGTTGATTCCGACTCTTAGCAACCCTGTAGGACAGAGTAGAACTGCCCCATAGGGTTTCCAAGGAGCTGCAGGTGGATTCAAACTGCCGACCTTTTGGTTAGCAGCCGAATGCTTAACGCTGTGCCACTGGAGCTCTGTAGTTTCTAATAAAGATTTAAGTTTGGCCATGTGGTTAATACTGTGATTATACAGAGGAAACCTTGCTTAAGGGATTCTTGTTGTGAAATAGCAACACACCTGCATTGATTCACAGGAAAAAATAAAACGGAATCACAGATTAACAGCATATTTTGCTGAAAAGACAAGACAGAATTTAAAATTGTAGTAGTTTTGCTGCTGCAAATTTACAGTGAACCTGTAATAGCTCTTAGAGACCAGCTTTACCCATTTAAATAGTAAGTGTCACTCTAAAGCTGACATTTAGAATTATTAAAGAATTGGTAGGTGCTGAATGTCTAGAAGGAAGTACAAAGAGGTCTCTGCATTTTGTGAGGTAGGTTCTGTACTCTAGGGGTAGGTTAGACTGAGCAACTCCTGGGTGGCAAAAACAGTTAAGCACTTGACTGTTAGCCGAAAGGTTGGCAGTTTGAACCCACCCAGAAGAGCCTAGGAAGACTGGCCCGGCAATCTGCTTCCAAAAGGTCACAGCCTTGAAAACCCTATGGAGCAGTTCTACTCTGCATACGTGGGATCACCATGAGTTGGAATTGACTCAGCAGCAACAAACAACAGCAGAATGAATAGCAGCTGCTTACGGTAGCTTCTTATTACTGTCCTGTGAGAGATGCTGGTGGGCAAGAGCTGAGTATGGTCATGGTCACCTGTAGAACTCAGCCCATCTTCCCTGAAATGTTTATTAAATACATGTATGTTGTGTTTCAGGCTGGAGAACAGTGACTCTGGTACAGGAAGAGATCAGAGAGATGAGTTGTAGGCTGGCATTATTCCTGGAATTCTGTGGAACTTTTTCTGTAATGAGTTCCTGGTGACTTGAGAATATTTTCAAAATGTTACCCTCTGTCCGGACTGTGCAGTCATCATTTCTGGTCCAGTCTCTTCTCTGCAGCCATTGGTCTTACAGGAAAGTGTGGTTGGATGGTGAACCTATCACTTCATTGAACAAAACACTAATGCACACATCCTTCTGAAAATATGAACTATTTGTCTTTATTATGCTTGTACCCTAACGCCCATAAGCTGTTAGTTACTAATGGTGTTTGTAATCCAGGTATCTCTTCTCTGGGTCTGAATGAAATTGTGTGTGTTCTGGCTTTCTCAACTAATTATTACTTGAAGGAAAGCTGAGATGGATTTCTCAGCTTAAAAACTGGACAACTGAAACCTCTGCAGTTGGTCATTCCTCTGAAGGCTCTGTGATATTGCCACTCTCAGATGGAGACTTGAGCATTTGCGGGAGGCTTCATCTTCTTGCTTACATGACAACTACGTGTGTCTAAGAGCATTTGGCTACAGTTAGCGATTTGAAGTACCTTCCTCTGATTACAGAGCTCTCTGCTGTCTTCTTTCTTTGCGTCTAATTTTGTCAAACTTCTTAGGTATTTCCTGAAGCAGTTTCCTTCCTAGTCATTTGTCACCATCTGCCCATCAGAAAAATCTTTCAAATGCCTCCAAACCAAAGCTTGGCTGGGCTACATTGAATCACAGAATTCTTACATTTTTAGTGTGACTCCTGAATGCCAGAGTGGTCAAGTTTAAAAATACATTAATTTGTCCTGTGTTCCAAAAGAGATTTGAAGTAGTTTAATTTACATTTAGTAACAGACTGAAAAGTAAGTAAAAGAGGAAATTGGTGTGAAAGGGAAATACGAACAGGAAAATAATTTGAGGTGAGGAATAATAAGGTTTGTACACACACACATCTGAATCTGAGTTTTCCCATGACCAAATCTGAAAAGGAAACCTGACCAGTTATAAAAATCAGTGGCTTAGGAAGACCACGCACTTTCCTGGTACACTAACCTTGGAAGAGTGTCTGTGAATCTGCTAAAGAACACTGCAATGTGTGTCTAGTAGACTTTGTCCTCAACAGCTTATCCCACTGCAATATGGTGGTTTCTTGTTATATCCCATTATAGGCAATCCCTGGGTTATGAACGTCCGATTTACAGACAACTTGTACTTGCCCTTTAATGTTATGTAAATTTGCCCTTACTTTGAAACAATTGAACCAACCCCTACAGGAACCAATGTCTTCGTCACGCTTTCCCTTGCTGCACCTGCAGCTTTTAAATCATTGAAAAGGCTTTGAGCCTTTTCTTGCACTAAACCAAAAAACTCACTGTCATCAAGTCAGTTCCGACTGATAGCGACCCCATAGGGTTTCCAAGGCTGTATATCTCTATGGAAGTAGACTGCCACATCTTTCACTCAGGGAGCCACTGGTGGTTTCAAACCGCCGACCTTTTGGTTAGCAATCGATTGCTTTCACCACTGTGCCATCAGGGCCCCTTTTTCTTACATGAAGTAAGGCTAAATAAGAACCATATGCACCTGTTCCGACTTACCTACAAATTCAAACTTAAAGACACAATTATGCATGGATCTTGTCCGTAACCCGGTGACTGCCTGTGTAGGAAATAATATGTAGTTGCTTTTTATTATGTGCTAAAAACCCCAAAACCCATTGTTGTCGAGTCAATTCCAACTGATAGTGACCCTGTAGGACAGAGTAGAACTGCCCCATAGGGTTTCCAAGGAGTGGCTGGTGAATTTGAACTGCTGACCTTTTGGTGAGCAGCCAAGCGCTTACCACAGGGCTCCATATTACGTGCTAGTATGAGTTAAATTAATTTTACAAAAGTTAAAAATTTCGTATATCTAGGATGAGCAATATAACTGTCAAACAATCCTCCATGGGTATTATTTCTCCCAGCTGAGTTCGATAAGGTGGTTATTTAACTTTTATAATAATACTTGGTTTTAGTATTACTAATAATTCTAAAAATACCAGTAGTACCACTTAAAACACACAGCTACTATTTTCCAAGTACTGACGGTGTGTCAGGCATTGTACTAAGGGGCTTGCTGTAGAGGAGATCTCTTAAGCCTCACAGAAATCCTGTAGCCTTATTCTTATTTTAGCAAAGAGGAAATTGGCTCAGAGAATTGGACTAACTTGGCCAGATTCACACGGCTATTACCGCCTGCGCATCTTACGCTGATTCTATTACCTGAGACTAAGAAGTCATTGCGTGAGGAAGATAGGTGAGCTCTTTTCAGCTGAAGCCCTTAAAACCCGGGGAGCAGCCTTTTCTCATCTTAGCCTGTGGAGCGCAGAAATCGACCTGCCCTCTGGCCTGGGAAGCCTCTGTTTTTGGTTTAGCACCATGTGTGTTGCATACATGCTTGCTGGAATTCCTCAGCTGGCTGCCTTTATGACTCCACTGAGTTGACATTCAGGGCCACATTAAAGTGATTGGAGAAACTAGATAAGAGCAAGTATTTTCTTGCTTTGAATTTTAAGTATCCGTGAGTTTTGAAAATATAATTGAATTTAATTTGGCTGATGTTGTCAGGAAGGGCAGTCTTACAAAAAGAGAAAAATAATCCAATTACAGAAGTTTGAAATCTGATAATATTTTTACCACGACCTCTTGATTAAAACATGAAGTTGAAAACAATGCATAGATGATCTCTTTCCATCATTTTGATAGTTTAGTGTATGTTCAAAAGTATCTTTAATATGCCTGTATATTTTTTAGGTCAGAGGCAAAGTTACTTTTAAATGTCAATTCTTAATAACAACAGAAGCTCATCAAGTAGTATCATGGCACATTCTAAAAGGTTTGTCTGTGTTTAAACAAAGCATTTCCTTTATATGGACAGAAAGGAAACCTATACACAGACACACACAATTTGTTGTACCTTTGGTCAAGGTAGGGAAGCCAATGATAAATTTTAAAGAGGGAAAAGGTATGCAATTAGAACCGTATTGGCATTTTGGCACGTATTTATTTTTCCAGGATGAACGTGCTTTCAAAAATTGCCAGTAGTTGCTAGGCAGACTTCAACAAACACAAAGGACATTACGCAAGTGTCCAACCTAGCTGGTTTCTCAATTTAAGTTTTGTGATCCTGGCTCAAAAAGTAGTAAACTTTATTACTGTTTGAACTTTGAATACTGACTAATTTTGCCAGTAATCCCATCAGCATTCTGAGGCAGTAGTGAAGTTAAACTTTCTTTCCCAGGAGGCCAGTTGACTGACTTTGGGTAAGGGAACATTGTCAAAGGTTGTGGGCCAGATCATTTGAACTGTCTCAAAGGTGAATAGAAACCATATCAAGAAAACAACTTTTATCAGATTGCCAGAAGCAGTTGCCTTTTCGTTTGGTGGTCTTTCTGATTACTGATTTTCCTGCTGAGTATATGCTGGCTAGCTGTCCCTGGGTGGCGCAAATGGTTTGTGCTCAACTACTAACCTAAAAATTAGCAATTCAAACCAATCCAGCAGCACCACGGAGGAAAGATCTGGCAATCTGCTCTGTGAAGATCACAGCCAAGAAAACACTATGGAGCAGTTCTGCTCTGTAACACACGGCGTCACCGTGAGTCAGAATCGACTCAATGGCAGTGAGTTTGGTTTTTGAGTTTTTTTATGTGCTGACTTATTGTATCTTTCTCTTTCCTCTGGCAAATGAACAAAACTTTCACATCCTCAGTTATGACCAGTGCTTTACTTAAATAACTTTTCTAGATGAATTTGGACCAATTCTAACAAAACTGAAGAAGTGGTTCTTCTTTAATAGGGATTAGATGTACAAAGATTTTTAGAAGAGAACTGTTTAACCATAGACCTGTCCATTTACATATCATTTTGTTTTTATACTGCCTCTCTAGGCCAACTTTTCCTAAGAAATGACCATGTCATTTATTTACTGTTAGGTGGGGAATTCAGACTAATTCAGAAGGATACATGTTTAAAAGACAACACCTTTTAAATGAGTCATTCATATTGGGGGTAAAATGCTGATAAATATGACTTTCAGCCTCTCAAATAGAGTAGACATGCACAATTGGGATAATAAGAATCTGAAATAATTGGCCTTGATCTCTAATATGAGTGAATAATCTACTATTTATCTAGGCTAAAATTCTCCGCAGTACAGTAACATCATTAGCTTTACCATGTTTTCTAGTGAGGTATGACTATCATATACCCTTTTAAAAGGCTTCCGGTTTCACCAAAAAAGAAAAAAAAAGACTTTCAGCTCTGCAGGCTGCCTGCATTAGTCTGTGTGAATATTCATCACATGGAATTAAACCAGAACCAAACCCAACCTATTGCCATCAAGTTGATTCCGATGCGTAGCAACCCTATAGGACAGAGTAGAACTGCCCCATAGGGTTTCCAAGGAGTGGTTGGTGGATTCCAACTGCTGACCTTTTGGTTAGCAGCCGAGCTCTTAACCACTAAGCCACCAGGGCTCCTCATAGAAATTAGGCTATCATTGATTACAGTAAAAATGGATTTCCTTCTACATGTATAAACTCTCATTGCTGACAGTCCTTTTTATCCAGCTCCATGTGTCTAGAACATTTTGACTGAGACTAGCATGGCATCTGTGTGCCTTTTACGTAGAACCTCTTAGGAAGTGCATAGTAGAAACTATGGCAGAAACTATTTTAGACCATGGGAGATTCTCTTGTGAAGAATACAACAGGTAGTTCTGCAGTTGGGGGACATATGCTCTCTCTGTCTGCTTGCTCCCAAAGTTGTTTTTTTTTTTTTTTTTTTTGGCTTTTATGAAATACCACAATCTGTTTAAAGGGGTTTATGTGCTATTTTTAAATATAACAGAAAATGTTTCCTTTCAGAGATTAATATTCTATTTGGAAAAAATATCCTTTTTTTCCCTTAAGTGAAAAATGTTACATACTCATTGAAAAAAAGTGTACAGAAAAGTACAGAGTAGAAAGTAAAGAGGAGCCAAGTGCCCTTCCAAAAGTTACAGTGTACATTTTGGAAACATCTTTCTAGTCTTCATCTTAGATAGATATATCTACATACATATAATTTTATTATATTGGTTTTTACTCTGTATTCTGGTGTTTATATCCATGATGTTCATCTTTCACGTTCATAAATATAGATTCACAGTATCCTACTTAGTCACCATGGGGTCACTTAATCATTCTCCCTTTAAAAAATGTGAAAATGTTTCATTTAATGAGAAAAGTGGAATTAAACATTGACTATTTACCTAAAATAAGTGTTGAAAAATCTTCCTATAAGAAATTTAGTTCATAAAGCAAATGCGTTGTTTTAGGAAACAGCATGAATGTCAAACCCCTTTGCTGCTTTAGAGAATCAGAAATCCTTGGCTGCAAGCTTATTTCAGAAATTTGGAAGAGTTTAAAGGTAGTTTATTATTTTAGGAAGTGTTTTAATACCATAAGACACTAGTTATCTGGAATCCAGAGAAATGAATCATAGTGGATATAGTATCAAAGACTGAAGGAGTGTTTTATCCCCAAGGTGATTTTCCACACTCCTGAAAACCATCATCTTCACAATAATCTGTGTCTTTTGGTTTGCCAGAACTTGGAAAACATGACTTTTCCAAGTCACAGAACTCACTTTGGCTGCTCAGAAGTGCTTTTCTATCTTGTTGATGGGGTGTAAAGGACTATCCCTTACCCTTACAAACATGTGTGCTTAAGGGATTTGAGGAAAGCTTTCTCAAAAAACAAACAAAAAAAAAATTATGTGTGTATGTGGTCATAGGGGAGGAGCACAGTTCTGAAAACATGGAACTAGCAAAAGTTTTCACCAGCTCCCTTTGGTGTTTAGCTTTGACCAGAATTACAGAGAAAAGTTGACATGCGTTGCCATGATAGACAGATTTTATAAGTGTTGTAAACTGTTCAGAGAATACACTGAATTTAGCAATGTGTTTTCTAGAAACCACAACATTTTTTTCCAGCTTTATGACATACTGAGTTTCATTTTAACTTGATCTGGTATCTTGATCAACTAGATCTTCATGTCCAGTTTTAATTTGAAAAAGTTTTCATGCACAATCAACTGCATTTGAAACAAAGCAAAAACCTGCATTTTCAGCAAGTCATTAGGGGATAGCTAAGGGCAGTGCCAGAGCTTTTGACTGAGGCACTCTTCAGCATGGCTAAGTGGTCTGCTTTAGGAAGGCATGGTGCTTTGCAGCTTTAGCTGCTCACAGTCTGTGTACACGTGCTGCACCATATTTTTCAATTCTTTTCTCTTCTGCTTCATTTTAAAAAAAAGCTAGTCACTGCCTACTAAGTAGATAATCTAGAGCCCAGAAGAGCACCTCCATTCCCAGTATGCATTCTCTCTCTCTGCTTCTGTCTCCCTCCTCCCACCCCACCCTGAGTTTCCTGAACTATAAGTCTAGTAGTGAGGTTAATTTTGAATTGGTTATGAGATTGGAGTGTTACACTGCACTGGACTGAGTTTCAAAAACTAAAAGTGACCAGAAGTTTGTTGAATCTTAATGTTAACAGATGTTCAAGAAGGATTCCAGGAAGCACAGTTTAAAGAAGTGATGGCGAAGTTCACGTTTCTACCTTTACCAAATAAGTATTCCTTTGTGAGCTGGTTATATCAGCGTTCAGATGTTTGGACTGTGTGAAGGGTTTGCAGTCCAACCAGGATGACCCTTTCTTCCATGGATTGTGCCTGTCATCCCTGGAACATTAGCTGTACTCTTTGTAGTCACTGCTAAAAAGCAGTCATTGGGAGTTCTAATTCCAGACCTCAAGCTATCCCAGAGCAGGTTTTATTGAGATGACTTATTTTGCTAAATCAGACTTGTTTATTACTGCATTTATTACGTACAGTGTAGTGTACCATATTCATTAATTCCTCCTTGGTTTATAATTTCTTTTTAATAAAACTCAGCCTCATATCTTTTTATACGCTTTCAAAATCAACCTGGAACTCCCCCTTGTTAAAAAATATAAATAAGACTAAAAGGTGTCTCAGCAGGAAAAGATGAAACCAGCTGCGTTAGTCCTTGAATATTTATAAGATGCCATGGAGAAGAACAAATGTTAACGGCAAAACTTATGTTAAAGTTTGTTAAATCATGCCTTCTAGAAACCAAAAAATTACTGGGCTCCCTCCCCACCCCTAGTTTACATAGTACTTTTGCAGGTGATGAGGAATGACTGCGTTGAACACTCTCCAGGCTACAGTGATTGTGACCAGGCTGTAAGCTTTGTGGCCTCAATAGCCCATTTTTCTGGGAGTTGGAATGAAATCGGACCAGTTCTCTAAGGAAGATTTTGGCCTTCCTCGCATGTACTCCCTGGGCCGAGTGAGATGGGTTATCTGTCTCTCCGTTATTTGGCGCTATCCATCAGCCTATATTGAGAGACTGTGAGCAGAGAAGACCCATCACATGTCAGCACTGTGGCATCATCCACCACATCACAGACTGGACTCTTTAGGAGAAACCACTGGGGAAATTGCTCGCAGATCTTAATATTACCAAACCTGAAAAACTGGACCCTGTGAATCCTGTATGAATGTGGTTTCTGTCTTTGCTTGAGGGAATCAGGAGTCAAATTTGCAGACTATAGTGGTGACCATTTAAGATGATTTTCTGTATTCTAGTCCTACCCTCGGCTTTGTTATTCTCCTCCCCTAATTTTCCTTCTGGGATTCTCTTGGTTCTTTATTTGGTACTTTTGTTTCGTAAGTGTTTTCTAAGACACCCCAAATCCTCATGCTGAAATAAATTTATCCAGAGTGCTGTTGCTAAGTAAGCATATCATGTGTTATTAAAGCTTTAGACTTTTTTTTTTTTAAATCTGTTGCCTAAAATAGTGGTTGTGGTTGAAAATAAGTTATGTCCCCAAATTTATAGTGGAAGAGGAGACCACAGCTTTTCTACAGACTTTGAAATCTTTTTCTAGGTTTGGCAAAGTTAGACATGACCAAGATTAAAGTGAATTTTTCTTGAGATTACAGATTAAGATGGTTGAAAGATCCTGTTAATTACTCAATAGAGTAAATTGATAATAATTTTAAGGAACCAACCAGTGGACCATTCCAAATCCAGTTAAGCAAATGGAACAAAAAGCATATGTAAAATTCATACTGAACAGTTCAGAAGAGAAAAGTGGAGTAGAAGACATTGATACTGAGAAGCAAGAGACCTATTAATTAGCTTCATTCCTTTGAGAAGTCATTTTTCTAAGTTTCCTATCTCACTATAAAATGAAGGAGCTAAACTGGATGAACATGACAATTCTACAAGATGTTAAATTCTGTGATTTTCGAAGTGCGATTAAAGTAGGATCTTAGAAAGATAACTTACCACCATACTTTTATAAGTATAGTACCTGGGTGGTGGAAATGATTAACATGCTTCGCTGCTGACTGAAAGATAGAGGTTTGAGTCCATCCAGAGACATTTCAGAGGAAAGACCTAGTGATCTACTTCTGAAAAATCAGCTATTGAAAATCCTATAGAGCACAGTTTTACTCTGACACACATATGGTTGCCATGAGTCGGAACTGACTCAACAACAACTGGTACTGGTAACTTTTGTAAGTAGAAACTTTGGTTTCCTAAGCTTTGAGGTGCTTGACCCATAGCAGTAGCTGAATTAACATGGAAGTCCATGGACCCTCATTGTTGTCTCTTAGCATAGTGACTGGGGCTTCATACCCAGTATCCACAGTTCTTTGTTGTCTTCATAAACCTGAGTGTGTGAGAGTCAGGTTGTAGTAAAGCAAATCAAAGAAATGGTTGTACATACACATGTATATGCACGTGTGATTATAGTCATTTCCAGAAAGGTTGCCTATTCATAGTCATGTTCTTTGTGAGTTTTAATATGCCCATGGTAGATATGCAGTACATGTTTATTATTTTTACTTGGAATTTTATAGTATTATCTATTTAAAATTGTCATCTATATAATAACTTGGTAATTTACCTTGGAATTATTATTTTTTTAATTTTATAGACATAAAATTTTAGAGTTGGAAGAGACTTTTAGAGTACCACCTTGCTAAATATTTTTTCATGACTTTTTTTTTGAGAGAGAGGTGTTAATATTGCTACTGCCTGGCAGAATATAGCTTGACTCTTTATGTATTTTATTATAGAATTCTTAAACATATCCTGAATGTGTATTAGGAGAAAACAAGCAGTGTGTTTATCAAATAGTTGGAGCTTGGGAAATGTTAGTCCTTTCCCTTTTTCCTTCAAATCAGTCTTTACTATTAGTGGGAGCCTTCATAATTAGACATTTTTGCATGTGGAGGTTTCCTTGATAACCATGTTACACACTCTAAGACTTCCTGGCTTTGTATAATAAGGATTTTAACTTCTAATAAAAAAGACATTCAGAAAACAGATTAATAGATTTTATTTGCACAGTTGTACATAGCTATTGACTTAGAGAGCTAATCATTCTTTTTTTTTAAATAAAGTAAGATATAAAGAATGTAATATTTAAAAAGTTGTTCTTTAAAATGTGGAATATAATTAGTCAAAATGAATACTTTTGGATAGTTCTGCTCATGGTAGCTGTCATATTTCACAAAAGAGAATGCATTTTCATTGGGTTGGGCAAACAAAAACACTGTCCTGGTTTTGGTCAAGTAGGCAGAAATAGTTTTGGGATTCATGGAGTTGTTGCCAAAATTCCAGAATATTGCATCAACTAGGTGGGTTTGGTTTGTTTTCATTCTTTTTGAAACTGAGCCCTCTGATGGGACAAAAGCTCAATAAATCACACTCACACTAGGATTGTGCACAACAAAGGCAGTAGCAGGAATTTAAAGCCCCTTTCATAGTCATCCAACTGTGCACCTCTCTTCTAAAAGTGTGGCTTTATTTCCACCAAAACGTAGTTCAGCATTTCTTCAAAATATGTGAAGTTTGACCTCATAGTAGTCCAGCATGGAAAAATGTTGAAGTTTTCACTTACCTTTTGTTTAAGCCACAGGTCTTGTTCGAAGCATCCTTGAAAAAGTACTGTTGCTGTTACTTTATTCCAGCGAGTACATGTTTAGCCTGTACAGATTTTGACCTCAGTAAGAAAACATCATCTTTTGAATCACAGAGGTTCTAATAAGTTTTGTCTTTAAGAACTTTTATTAAGTTCTTTAATCTGAGAGTATAACTCTATCAATTTCATCAAGTCTTCACCAACCAGCTGAAAGGATTAAAATAGATGACACTTCCATGGTCTATCAGGCCTACTTCCAACCAAACTTCAGTAAACCACTGATGGTTAATTTCATCAGAGCACAAAGAAAATGTCTAATGTTGACTATGGTTGAACATTATTGAACATCTGTTATGTACTACACACTGACCCTGGGCTGGGTGATAATTTAAGAGCCTCCGCCTTCTGCACTGATCTTACTTTCCAGCCTCGTCTGTCTCAGCTTCTCTATATTAGCCGCTTACTGTTGCCAAAATGGGCTGCTGCTCCTCCCCAAATCCAGCTTGCTTATTCCATTCCATCAACTTGAATGCTCTTCTGTCCCTGTTTTTGCCTGTTGATGCATTGTCCGTCAAAGACCAACACAGTTGCCATCTTTTTCATGAAATCTTCCCTGATCACTGGGAGCTGGAAATGATCACGGTCTTATAAAGTGCTCAGTGTAGTATATCGTGTATTGCTCATTGGGCTTTTTGTTTGCATTTGCACTGCATTGCATTATAACAGATGTGCTATATCCAGATAGCAAGCAGACTATCAAGGCAGAGATTGCTTCTTTGTCTTCCTCTTTTTTTTTTTTTTTTTTTTTTGGTATATTCCAGGGGAATATGCACTGTGGTAGGTTTTGCATGTCACAGTAGGAACCTAATATTATTGAATGAGTGAACATTCCTGTGAGTGAAGGAGCATTCACTTAAATGTACACAGTGATTATGGAGAAGAGTTGAAGAGGTTTGGAGGAATGAAAGCTACCTTAGTTGTAGGGCGGTTTCCTGAAGGTAAAATTGTTTTTATTTACATGTGAATTTAATTTTTTAAAATATATTTATAGGATTTAGGATTCAAAATATACAGAAGGGTTACACAGTTTAAAGTTCTTCATTCTTCTTTCCTTCCCAGCATGTAATCAATGTTACCAGTATTTTTTGTATTATCCCAGAGATAGTTTTTGTATATGTAAACGTGTACACATACCACACACTTAGGCACACATACATTTCCTGTTTACACAAATGGTAGTATACTGTATACATTGTTTTGCAACTTGCCTTGTTCTTGTTTTTGTTGTTATTTTAAACAATAGATCTTGGAACTTATACCAGTTGGGTATATAAAGATCACCCTCATTTTTTCTTCCCCTGCATATTACATATTATTACATTGTATGGATGCAGCATAAATTACTCAACTTGTCCCCAGTCTATGAACCTTTAAGTTGTTTCTGACTATATCTTAATACGAAGGGGAATTTTCAGCCATTTTCAAAAGTACAAGAGAGGCAAAAAACTGGAAGAGGTATAAGATCTTGAACAAAGAGGGGAATATTCTCTGAACATAGAGATAGTTTTTGTAGGTTCAGTTTACTTTATATAAATTCTCTTTTTTCAGTAAAGAAATCACCAAAACTTAAGTTTTAAAAGACCACTTTAAAAACCATTTGGCAGCCCTTTGCCACAGCATCCATGGCTGTGCGCTACCCCATGGCCACGGACCTCAACAGGGGTCACAAGATGACCAAGAACATGAGCAAGCCAAGACACAGCCACCACCACCAAGCGTACTAAGTTCAAGCGGGATATCATCTAGGAGGTGTGCGGTTTCCCACCGTATGGGAGCACGCCGTGGAGCTGTTCAAGGTCTTCAAGGACAAGCAGCCCTCAAGTTCATCAAGTAAAGAGTGGGGACACATCCGCACCAAGAGGAAGCGAGAGGAACTGTGCAGTGTCCTGGCCAACATGAGGAAGGCCCAGAAGGACTGAGTACTTCTGCCCCCCACCCCCGTAATATAATAAAGCCTTTCCAGAAAACAAAAACAAACAAGCAAGCAAAAACAAAAAACATTTGGCACAAGACAGATAGCTGTCAGTTATGTTTGCTTCTTTTTGCTTCCTGTTCAAATTGATATTTGTAATTTCTTGAGGATCCTATAAGCAAGTAGTGTTTGTGATAATTTGCATTCTTATCCCATCACTATTAATGCTTTACTTACTATCTTTTCTGTACTTTCTCTGCTAATAGTAATATAGACCTCATTACTTGCATTGTATCTTTGCTGCCTAAGATAGGTCACAGTTAATTTTAAAAAATAATTCCCAACATGCAGAATTATGTTTTGCATACAGACATGTAAGGTTATGCAAATATCAGCCATTTATAGAGCAAATACTGTATATCATAGAGTGGTAAGTTGGTGGTTATCAACTTTGGATTCTCCTTGAAGTGTTAAATACAGATCCCTGGACCCCATGCCTCAAAGATTTACTTTGAGGGGAAGCTTGGGTATTGGGATTTTAAAAAAGCTCCCAGATGATTCTTACTTAGTAATTTTTATTTTAAACTAACTTCTGACCTACAAAAATCTTGCAAAGAACTACTGCATTCCTTTTGCCCAGATTCCCAATTAATATTTTACTGAATTTCTCACTCTCTTTTAATCTATCAATCAGTCTGTATAGTTTTCTAACATTATGCTGTATAATCCCTAAATACTACAGTGTGTGCACCTTCACAAAAGAAGGACACTCTCCTACATACATATTTATAATTACCACTCCAATGTAACCACCTCCTCCCTTCACCTCCGTGTCTCCTACCCCCAGCTACCCCTCTTCCTTGGCCTTATCCCATTTACTGCCCCACTTTCTTGCATGTCAGCATCTCCATGTTGGGAGGGGAAAGGAAAAGAGTGTAGGGGAAGATGGGAAAGTAAGGGAAGTCTATTATCAATCAGGAAATCAATATTGGTACAGAACTATCATCCAATCCACCAACCCATTCAAATTTTACCAGATGGCCCGACAATGTATGTCTCTTTTTCCTTTCTGGTCCAGGATCGTATAGAACACTTGTTGAATTTAGTTGTGATGTCCCACCAGTCTTCTTCAGTATGGAACCCATTGTTCCGTCTTTTCCCTATTTCTCATGTCCTTGACAGGCCTTTCATTCTGTACGATGACCCCAACCGAGACCATTGTGTTTACTCCAGATCAGACTCAGGCCATGTGTTCTTGGTAGAAATGATGCTGTGCTCTTCTCAGTGCGTCACATCGGGAGACGAACTGTGTCAGTCTGTCCCAACACTGGTGATGGTTAACTATGATCACCTGGTCGAGCTTGTGAATGCTGTTTCTCCACTATAAAGTCACCGTTATGCCCTGTGTATTTAATTAGTATTTTGTGAGATATTCCATATAATGCAAGTATCCTGTTCTTCATCAAATTTCTACCCACATCTTAACATTCATTATCAGCTCCTTCCTTGTTAGACTACCACTCTGATAGTTGCCAAGTGGCAATTAATTTTCGTTATTCCATCTTCGTTTACTTATTGGTATTCTACTATAAGGAAGAGCTTTCTTTTCTGCACTATTTATCAATTTATTCATTTATTTATATTAATATTAGTTCATGGATTCCCATTTTGTTCAATGAGTTTTAATCTGATAATCTCATTATTTATTTTGATGCTTAGATTATCCCAGATTTGACCCATAGGAGCCCTTTTAAGCTGGCTCCTGTGTTCTTTTGACATGTTCCCATCATTCCTTAAGTATTCTCCTACTTTCTGGCACAACAGGATGTTCCAGGCTTATCTTTTACTTTCTCTGCCCCAGCCCAAGCCCTCATTGCTTTGAGTGGAGGATGGTAATTAGACACCATAATCTGGATTTCAGTGGGCTCATTGCCACTCAGGTGTCGTTACTTCTAGGCCCACTCAGCAGAAAGACCTACATACATTATTATTGTGTACTATCCAGTCAATTCTAACTCATAGCGACCCTATAGGACAGAGTAGAACTGCCTCATAGGGTTTCCTAGACTGTAATCTTTATGGGAGCATATCACCAGGTCTTTTCTCCCTGGTGTGTTCGAACCTCTGACCTTCTGGGTAGCAGCCAGGCACTTAACTATTGTGTCCTTACTACATACATACATACGTGTATATCTATAACTATGTCTGTGTCTGTGTGTTTATAACTAAAAAAAAAGAATTAATTTACTTGAATTCTAACTCAGTAGTGCAGTGTTCTTTCTAACCTTTGCTTATCTCAAAGTGAGAAACCTGGCTCCCATTATTCTCAGTGTATTAATTTTATGATTGATTAATTAATTGTGATTAATGTAACCAGAATTCTAACTCTGCTACCTTTGTGTTCTCCCATCTGCTCCCCTCTCACAGCTGCCAGGCACATTACAGCTGATACCTCTGCAGGGTACTTCCTTGCCCTCAAGGACCAACTTCCTAAGACTTGGGCATTTTCATCCTAGGAGGAGAGGAAGGGAAGAGAAGGGAAAGAAAGAGGTCTCTGGGTGATTATGATGTGATGCCAAGGTAGAGAACCTCTGTATTTAGCATTTTACCAAGCATATATTTAAAACATAGTTCATCACACCTGTGCTTTTTCATGAAGTAGTTGAGATTTAAGAAAAATATATCCTTGATATCAGCTTGTCTTTTTATAATTTGTCAATTTCTCCCATATGTTGAATAGAGGTAAATTCTTACTGTGACTGTAGTGGATTGTGGATGATGTTGTTGTTGATTGCTGTTAAGTCAGCTCTGACTCATGGAGACCTTATGTATAATAGAACAAAATGTTGCCTGGTTCTGGTTTTTGTGGTTGATGGTATGTTTGAGTCCATTGTTGTGGCCATTGGGTCAGTCCATCTCATTGAGGGTTTTCCTCGCCTTCGCTGGCCCTCCACTTTACCAAATATGGTATCTTCCTCCAGAATTGGTCCCTTCTGATGATGAGTCCAAAGTAAGTGTGTTGAATTCTTGGACAGTATTCGGTGATCCATAGGGTTTTCATTGGCTAATTTTCAGAAGTAGATCCTGAGGCTGTTCTTCCTAGTCTGTCTTAGTCTGGAAGCTTGGCTGCAACCTGTTAACCTGCTGGAATTTGAGATACTGATGGCATAGTTTCCAACATCACAACATACAAGCCACCATAGTATGACAAATTGACAGATGAGTGGTAGAGGTTGTGGATAGTTGGATTTTATTCTAATGTTTTCCATTTCCTTTGTTGGTGGTCAGACAGTGTTTTCCAAAATGGGATGATCTGGTATATTAGTAGCAACCTGGTGCAATTGCATTTTTTAAAGGGGAGATTCTTCTCTTCAAATTTATGATTTTTAAAAGGCTTGGATACTGAGTTTGGATTTTTCCTATAGTCTCTGAAGTTTTCTCATGCTTCCCTTCCTCTGCTTCTTCACTGAATTCAGAAGCATTGATATGACGATGATCCCACGTCCCTTGCCTATCGTGTTTGGAAATGATATTTTAAAGAGGTCAGGCATCCCTAGCCCAATCCTACCTCCTTTAGGAAAACTGGAGGAAGAAGTGGTAAGGAGCCACTAGCATAGATTATAAAAATCAAAGCGCCAAAACTGATTATAGTCAGAATAATTTCCAGGAGTCATCTGAAGCTAAGTTCCATTACTGTGTGATTCCTGATGATCTAAGATGTTTCATCTGTTTTTCATTTTCTGAAGATTGTAAAGTTGGTTGCTATCATTGACAATGTTTAAGTTTAAACAATTAAAGATATAGGGTTACCTACATATGCGTTGTTCAGGTTTTGCTCATTTGTTGGCGCAAGTATATTCTTCAAAGGTTTTAAGGCACAAGTTTACCTTAGATAATCACTTGCATAGTGGAAAATATCTGAAGTCAGTTGGAGGGTAACTGAGTGCTTTAAGTAAATTTCACTTAAAAAAGTTGGATTAAGTATTATTAAATTTATAATTTTAAATGATATAATTTGGATTTTTAAGTATGAGCCTTTGAATTACTAAATTTCACAACCTTAAGATTTGATACAGTTTTGAAAGGTGAAATCAAGAAAAATAAAGGCACAAAAATGAGTTTAGTTTGAGAAAAAAATTTAAAAAGAGAAACTATGCTTTTTAACTTCAAGAACTTCCATATTTTGGAATTTTAAAAAATTGTTATGAGTGATGAATAAAATGGCCAGTCTTTTATGTTCTAAATTCCTGTTCATTGTGTCTTTTCTGTAATGTGGTTCTTTGTGAGATATGTTTGCACAGCTCCATTTTCTTAGTGCGTGTGTATTGAGTAGTACCTATCACCTAGTGTACCTGAAAAAAACCTTCAGAGACTATGGTAGTCCCTTCAGGCCAGAAAACCAGTGACACAGATCATGGAAATACTCTACTGGAAGAGTTCAAAGTCCCAATATCTTAAGAGTAGTGTGAAAGCACAACATTTATAATTTTTTTCTAAAATTATCAGGAGCAGTCACAGATCCAAAGTAGCATCTCTGACAAAAGAATATTCCATTTTGAAGTGCCCGAGTGAAATAAACCTTGTTAGAAAGACTTGCATATGGTTTCCACTAACGATAAAAAAAGGAAGTTGAAGAAAAGACTTTTAACTAAAAATGAGAATTGTGTTGTCCTCTAGTTAATGCTGCTGTACTTGGATTAGAAATAGGAAAACCAGAAGTCAGCTCAATCTCCATAGCAATCATTTGTGTTTACAAAATGAGTAACACACTTCAGTCTGCATGTTGGGAAAGCTCTTGGAAGGTAGAAAAAGTTCACCAAAGAAATCATGCATTTTGATTAGAAATCCACTCAGTGATTATTTTGTATTACAATGGAAAGGTATGACATGACCTCTGATTGCTTTTACAGCTTTCTTGCTTCGAAGTCCCTACCTTTAGAAATATATGAAAGAGCTCCTCCCCTCCTCCCCTTTTTTACATTGCAGTTGCATTTGATTCATCCTAATAAATGTATAATTAACTAGCATGAGAAAGTACAGGGTGTTTTCTTCCCATCTGGTAAGCAGATGGAAGAGGTATTGAGAGTTCCTACTGATAACATTCAATCACATATAGAAAATTTGTATTAAACGAGTTATTCCATTTTTTTACCATCAGTTACTTTTCTGAAAATGAGAACTTCTGCAATTAAAAGAAAACTCATTTTTGGTTAGCACCTAGGGTAGTGTCTGACACATTGTAGGCCGTCAGTATTTGTTGACTAAATAAATGAAGGTTATTTTAATTTGTAGTTGGTTTTGCAAATTCCACTTACATAAAAGTTTTAATTAAAAGAACAATTTCCTATCCCCAACCTCCAGCACCTGACAACCACTAATCTATTTTCTCTCCTTGTAGTTTAGCCTTTTCCAAAATATCATTTAAATGGAATCACACAGTATTAGTCTTTTGTGTCTTCTTTTACTTAATGTTATGCTTTTGGATTCACCTACGAATTTGTTTTCATTATCATTGTGTAATTAGAATGACAGGTTGATAATTTATTTTCTGACTAAATATGCAGTTTCTTGTTACTAGATAGCTTTCAGTGTCAGTGGTAGTTAATTGTTACCTATCGTTAAGTGAGAAGTTCTTAGAAAAATAAATTAAATTTTGACAATAACATATTTAAGAATGTACCTGTAGTTTATTGTTTTGGTTTTGAGTGGTAGTCTATTTTATGGATATACCACAGTTTTTAAAATTCATTGTCTAGTTGATAGACTTTTGGGTCATTTCCAGTTTATGGTTATTAGGAATGAAGTTGCTGTAAAATTCACATTCAGATCTTTGTCTGGGCATATATTTTCATTTCTCTTGCATAAACGCCTATGAGTGGAATTGCTAGGTCATCTGGTAAGTGTCTATTTCACTTTATAAGAAATTGCCGAATTGTTTTTCAAGTGGCCTTGCAGTTTTGTATTCCCATCAGCAATGTATGAGAGTTCAGTTGCTCCGCATTCTTTCCAACAATGGTATTTTCAGTCTTTTTAATGTTAGCTATTCTAGTGGGTATGTAGTAATATCTGCATTTCTCTGATGTCCAGTGATGTTGAAAATCTTTTCATGTGTCTACTGACCATTCATATAGCTTCTTTTGTGAACTGTCTGTTCAAAATTTTGCTCATTTTTTATTGGGTTGCTTATTGAGCTGCAAGAGTTCTGTAAACAGGTCCTTTATCAGATAAGTTTTAAAAAATATTTTTCCCAGTATGTGACTTCATTTTACATTTCTACCATTTTAATTTGACTCTTTTTTTTTTTAAAAAATAGTGTTCATTTCTCTCGTGAAGTCTCCCCCCCACTCCCATACATATCGATCATCTTTTCAATTAGATTCTTAATGAGTTAATTACAGTTATTTTAAAGGTCCTGTCTGATATTTAACATGTCTAGGCCATCTCTGGGTCTGTTTTGTTGACTGTTTTATCTGTTGACAGTGAGTTTTTTTTTCTGTTTTCCTTACTATTTTGCATGTCTAGTAATATTTTTATGGAATGTTAGATATTATGCATTAAAGACGAGTAAAGACTTAGGTAAATAATATTAATACTCCTAAATGGGTACTGATTTTTCTTTCAGCCTTTAGCGTAGAGAATTGTGTCAATATTGTCAGTAGCTGAACTGTATTTTGAATTTTATTGTTGCTGTAGGTAACTTGAGTGCAACATAGGCTTCAAATTTTTCCATTGGTGAGCTGCTGCTACCTTCAAATTAGTGTGAGGCATGGTGTGCAGGAGACTTCTCTCGGCGTTTCTGCTCTAACCACAGCTTTCAGCAGACCCTGCGTGCCTGTGTCACAGGAGGGCTTTCTATGTTTTTGCTTATCTTCCAGTGGTAGACTATTGCTGCTTGTTACTTGGTGATAGGTTCATGGTGGGATAGAGAGTGGACTGGTGCCCTCCCTTATTCTCCAGCTCAGTTTTCAGCAAGCTCTGTGTGCCTGAGCCTCATGAAAGGGGTTTTCTACGTGTTCCTGCCCCTCTTCTAATAATTTAAAAAATCTGCATGAGGGATTTTGATAGTATCTTGTTCTCTCAATATACTTTTTTTAAAAAAATTGCACTTCAGGTGAAAGTTTGTAGAACAAATAGTTTCTCATTAAATAGTCAGTACGCATACTGTTTTATGACATTGGTTAACAACCCCACAACATGTCAACCCTCTCCTTCTCGACCTTTTTTTTTTTTTTGGTGAAAATATACATAGCCAAAGATACACCATTTCAAAAATTTCTACATGCACAGTTCAGTGACATCGATTACATTCTTCCAGTTGTGCTGCCATTCTCACTTTAGATGAAGATTTACAGAACAAAATAGTTTCTCATTAAATAGTTAGTACACATGTTGCCCTATGACAATGGTTAACAACCCCACTATATGTCAACACTGTCCTTACTCAACCTTGGGTTCGCTATCACCAGATTTCCTGTCCCCTTCTGCCTTCGAGTCCTTGTCCCTGGACTGCTGTGTTTCATTAGTCCCGTTTTGTTTTATGGGGCTGTCCAATCCCCCGCTGAACAAAGAACCTTGGAAGCGACTTCACCACTGAGCTAAAAGGGTGTCCAGGGGCCATACTCCTGGGGTTTCTCCAGTCTCTTTCAAGCCAGTAAATCTTGTCTTTTTTGTGTGTGTCAGAATTTTGTTCTACATCCTTTTTAGCTCTGTCCAGAAGCCTCTGTTATGATCCCAATCAGAGCAGTCAGTGGTGATAGCCGGGCACCATCTAGCTGTACTGGACTCAGTCTGGTGGAGGCCTTGGAAGCTATCCATTAGTCCTTTGGATTAATCTTTTCCTTGTATCCTGTTCTCTTCATTCTCCCTTGCTCCAGAGTATCTTAGATGGCTGCTCACAGGCTTTTAAGACCCCAGACGCTACTCACCAAGGTAGAATGTAGAACATTGTCTTTATAAACTCTGTTATGCCAGTTGAGCTAGATATTCCCCAAGACCATGGTCTGCACAGCCTTCCACCCAGCAATTCAGTCCCTTAGGGAGTATGGATGTGTCTATCGAGCTTCCATGACCTTTCCTTGTACAAGCTGTGCTGGTTTCCCCAGTATTGTGTACTGTCTCACCCCTCACAAAAGATACCACTTATCTATTGCCTATTTAGTATTTCCCCCCACCCCTCCCATCCCTTATAACCAACAAAGATTGTTACTTTGTGTGTAAACTTTTTCATGGGTTTTTACAATAGAGGTCTCATACAATATTTGTCGTTTTGTGATTGACTTATTTCACTCAGCATAACGTCCTCCAGTTTCATCCATGTTATGAGATGGTTCACAGATTCATTGTTGTGCTTTCTCGTTGCATAGTACTCCATTGTGTGTATGTACCATAGTTTGTTTATCCATTCATCTGTTGATGGGCATCTAGGTAGTTTCCATCGTTTTGCTGTTGTGAACAATGCTGCCATGAACATAGGTGTGCATATGTCTATTCGAGTGATGACTCTTATTTCTCTAGGGTGTATTCCTAGGAGTGGGATTGCTGGATCGAATGGTATGTCTATTTCTAGCTTTCTGAGGAAGCGCCATATCATTTTCCAAAATGGTTGTATCATTTTGCATTCCCACCAGCAGTGCATAAGAGTTCCCATCTCCCCGCAGCCCCTCCAACATTTGTTATTTCCAGTGTTTATGATTCGTGCCAGTAATGCCGGGGTGAGATGGTATCTCACTGTGGTTTTAATTTGCATTTCTCTAATGGCTAGTGATCGGGAGCATTTCCTCATGTGTCTTTTGGCCATTTGATTGTCTTTTTTGGTGAAGTGTCTGTTCATTTCCTTTGCCCATTTTTTAATAGGAGTATTTGTCTTTTTGTTGTAGAGGTGTTGGATTTTCTTGTAGATTATGGAGATTAGACCTTTGTCTGACTTGTACTGTCCAAAAATTTTTTTCCCAGTCTGTAGGTTCTCTTTTTACTCTTTTGGTGAAGTCTTATGAAGAGCATAGGAGTTTGATTTTTAGAAGATCCCAGTTATCTAGCTTATCTGTTGGGGTTTGTGCGTTGATGGTTGTGGTTTGTATCATGTTAATGACATGTTTTAAGGCTTGAAGTGTTGGTCCTATTTTTTCTTCTATGAACTTTATAGTTTTAGGCTTAATATTCAGGTCTTTGATCCATTTTGAAGTAGTTTTTGTATATGGTGTGAGGTATGGGTCCTGTTTCATTTGTTTGCAAATGGATATCAAGTTTTGCCAGCACCATTTGTTAAAAAGACTGTCTTTTCCCCATTTGATGGACTTTGGGCCCTTGTCGAAGATCAGATCAGGTGACTGTAGGTGGATGGATTTACATCTGGGTTCTCAATTCTGTTCCATTGGTCAATGTATCTGTCGTTGTACCAGTACCAGGCTGTTTGACTACTGTAGCTGTATAGTAGGTTCTGAAGTCAGGTAGTGTGAGTCCTCCAACTTTATTCTTCTTCAGTAGTTCTTTACTTATTCGGGGCTTCTTCCCTTTCCATATAAAGTGAATGATTAGTTTTTCCATCTCTTTGAAGAATGTTGTTGGTATTTGGATCGGGATTGCGTTGTATTTGTAAATTGCTTTGGGTAGAATTGTCATTTTCACAATGTTGAGTCTGCCAACCCATGAGCATGGTATGTTTTTCCATTTATGTAGATCCCTTTGGGTTTCATGCAGTAGTGTTTTGTAGTTTACTTTGTATAGGTCTTTTACATCCCTGGTCAGATTTATTCCTAAGTATTTTATCTTTTTAGTGGCTACTGAAAATGGTATTGTTTTCCTGATTTCCTTTTCATCGTTCTCCTTACTGGTGTATAGGAATCCAACTGATTTTTGAATGTTTATCTTGTATCCTGCTACTCTGCTGAATCTTTCTATTGGTTCCAGTAGATTTCTCATGGAGTCTTTAGGGTTTTCTATGTATAGTATCATATCATCTGCAGACAGGGACAGTTTAACTTCTTCATTACCAATTTAGATGCCCTTTGTTTCTTTTTCTTGCCTTATTGCTCTAGCTAGAACTTCCAGCACAATGTTAAATAGGAGTGGTGATAAAGGGCATCCTTGTCTTGTTCCTGTTTTCACGGGGAATGTTTTCAGCCTCTCTCCATTGAGAATGATGTTGGCCGTTGGTTTTGCATAGATGCCCTTTATTATGTTGAGAAATTTCCCTTCTATACCTATTTTATTGAGAGTTTTTATCAGGAATGGGTGTTGGACTTTGTCAAATGCCTTTTCTGTGTCAGTTGAGATGATCATGTGATTCTTTTCTTTCCTTTTATTTATGTGGTGGATTGTGTTGATTGATTTTCTAATGTTGAACCATCCTTGCATACCTGGTATGAATCCTACTTGGTCCTGGTGGATTATTTTTTTTATATGATGCTAAATTCTGTTGGCTAGAATTTTGTTCAGAATTTTTGCATCTATATTCATGAGAGATATTGGTCTGTAATTTTCTTTTTTTGTGACATCTTTGCCTGGTTTTGGTATCAGCGTTATGCTGGCTTCATAGAATGAATTTGGAAGTGTTGCTTCCTCTTCTTTGCTCTGAAATAGCTTGAGTAGTACTGGTACAAGCTCTTCTGTGAATGTTTTGTAGAATTCTCCAGTGAAGCCATCTGGGCCAGGGCTTTTGTTGGTTGGGAGTTTTTTTTATTACTTTTTCAATCTCTTCTCTTGTTATGGGTCTGTTCAGATTTTCAACATCACTTTGTCGTAGGTTGTAGGCCGTGTCTTTCTAGAAATTTATCCATTTCCTCTAGGTTTTCAAATTTGTTGGAGTATAGTTGTTCATAATATTCTGTTATGATCCTTTTTATTCAGTTGGGTCTGTTGTAATGTCCCCCATTTCATTTGTTACTTGGGTTGTTTGCATCTTTTCCTGTTTTCCTTTTGTCAGTCTGGCCAGTGATTTGTTGATTCAAAGAACCAACATTTGGTTTTGTTGATTCTTTGTATTATTTTTCTATTCTCTATTTCATTTATTTCTGCTCTGATCTTTATTATTTCCTTTCTTCTCGTGGCTGTTGGCTTTTTTTGCTGTTCTCTTTCTGTTTGTTTGAGTTGTGTAGTTAATGTTTTGATTTTGTCCCTTTCTTCTTTTTTGATATGTGCATGTATTGCTATAAATTGTCCTCTGAGGACTGCCTTTGCTGTGTCCCAAACGTTTTGGTATGATGTGTTTTCATTCTCGTTTGATGCTAAGAATTTTTTAATTCCATCTCTGATTTCTTCTATTACCCAGTGGTTTGTAAGCAAGGTGTTATTCAGTTTCCGTGTAAATGATCTTTTTTCCTTGCTCTTTCCGTTGTTAATTTCTACCTTGATGGCATTGTGGTCAGAGAAGATACTTTGTATTATCTCAGCGTTTTGGATTTTGTTGAGGATTGCTTTGTGGCCTAAGATGTATTCTATTCTGGATAAAGTTCTGTGTGCATTGGAAAAGAATGTGTACTTTGCAGCTGTTGGATGGAGTCTTCTATATATGTCTGTGAGGCCACGTTGGCTGATTGTGCCCTTTAGGTCTCCTGTATCTTTGCTGAGTTTCTTTTTAGTTCTGTCCTTTACTGAGAGTGGTGTGTTGAAGTCTCTTACTATTACTGTGGAACTGTCAATTTTCTCTTTTCAGTGTTGTTAAAGTTTGTTTTATGTATTTTGGAGCCCTGTCATTGGGTGCGTAGATGTTTATTATGGTTATGTATTCATGATGGATCGTCTCCTTAATCATTATATAGTGCCCTTCTTTGTCTTTTATGGTGGATTTTTGTTTTTAAGTCTGTTTTATCTGAGATTAGTATTGCCACTCCTGCTCTTTTTTGGTAGCTGTTAGCTTGATATATTTTTTTCCAACCTTTGATTTTTAATGAATTCACATGTTTGTTTCTGAGGCTTCTCTCTGGTAGACAGTATATTGATGGATTCTGATGTTTTATCCATGCTGTCACTCTTCGTCTCTTTATGGGTGCATTGAGTCCATTTACATTCAGTGTAGTTATTGATAGATGTGAGTTTATTGCTGTCCTTTTGTAGTGCTTTTTTTGTGGTGCTGATTTTTTTTTTGTTCTTCTTACTCTCTTGTGCTGAATACCTTTTGTTTGTGGATTTTGTTTTAATTTCCTTTGTTTTTGTAGGTTTTGTGTTTGCTGAGACTTTATGTTTTTCCTCTTTTTTTTTATGAGTATGTTTGTTAACTTTCTTTGTAGTTACTGTGACATTTACCCTTATCTTTCTAAGTTCGAAGCGGTCTATTATTACATGGTACTGCCTTGCTTTCCTCTCCATTAGAAGTTTCTATACCTATGCCGTTTATTCCCTCTTTTATTGTTTTGATTTTGTTGTCATTTATTGATTAACTGCTCTGATTCCCTGTTGTATTTCTTTTGGCTTTGGATAGTCCTTGAGAGTTCATTTCCTAGATTGGTATCTGGCTGGTACGATCCTTTGTCCTAGGTTCAGCCTGTGAGCTGAAGTTATTTGTTCTCAGATCAAAGCACTCCCTTTAATAATTCTTGTAAGTTTGGTTTGGTTTTTACATAGTCCCTTAATTTCTGTTTATCTGGAAATGTCCTAATTTCACCATCATATTTGAATGAGAGTTTTGCAGGATATGTTATTCTTGGCTGGCAGTTTTTTTCTTTCAAGGTTTTATGTACGTTATCCAATTGCCTTCTTGCCTGCATGGTTTCTGCCGAATAATCCGAGTTAGTCATATTGTTTCTCCTGTGTATGTGACTTCTTGTTTTTCATGAGCTGCTCTCAGGATTATTTGTCTTTGGTTTTGTCGAGTGTGATTATGATATGCCTTGGTGGTTTTCTTTTGGGATCTATCACATATGGGATTTATTGCGCTTCTTGGATGGCCAGCTTTTCATCTTTCATGATACTGGGGAAGTTTTCTGTCAGCAGTTCTTCAATGATCCTCTCTGTGTTTTCTGTTTTCTCCCCCTGTTCTGGAACTCCAGTCACTCAAAAATTTTTGATTTTGATTGTATCCCACATATTTCTCAGAGTTTCTTCATTTTTCTTTGTTCTTTTTTCTGAGTTTTCCTGAAACGGAGTTGTATCCAAGTGTTTGTCTTCAATTCCAATGATCCTGTCTTCTACCATTTCAGATCTGCTCCTCAGCCCTTCTATGACACTGTCCATTTCTGAAATCTTGTTGTTTATCTTTTGCATTTCTAATTGTTGTTTTTGTATAATTTCTAGTTGTGAATTTATTTTGGCATTTTGTTCCTGCATTATTTTCCTGAATTCTTCCTTTATTTTTTTGTCTGTATTTTCCATGAATTTATCTATGTTTTCCTCATTTTTGTCTGTTTTTTGCTTCAACTCTTGGATAATTCTGAGTATTAGAAATTTGAATTCCCTACCAGGTATTTCTAGTGCCTTTTCTTCCACTGGAATGGCATCTGGTGTTTTATTTTGGATGCCTACTGGAACCATCCTGTCCTGTTTTTGTAAATGTTTTGATATTATCTGCTGTCTTCGGGGCATTCAGTAGTTATTTTTCTCATTTATTGATTGTAGATTTGTTTGTTTCATGCTTTTTTTTTATTTAGCTATGTCTGAGCAGGTGGGCTGTGTGTTCTTTGTTGTTTGCTTTTCTGTGGGCACGATACTTTTTGCCTTCTTCTCCAATTGGCAGGGTCAGTTGCTCAGATATGGTATAGCAGGGCAGGTATAGCTGAAGAGGAGTTGCTGGGTTGCATTGTTTATGATACTTACTATAGCCACCAGGGCGGGTCGGTAATCAGTGTAGGGCAGGTTCCGGTAGGCCATGCCTGTCCTTCTTGGTGGTGTGATGTTAAGTGCATGGTGCAGGTAGGCAGGATGAGGGGGGAGGTGGAGATTGTGATGTGTGGAGCTAAGATGGGTATGGGAGAGAGGAGAGAGGAACAGGAGCCAAAAACATACAAACAAACAAAAAAGAGTGCTAGGGGAGCTTGTCATTGGAGTGGAGAGATGAGAGACTATGAAATGGAGAAAAACAAAAGGGGGAAGAAGAAGAAAAGAAAGGAAAAGGATGAATAAGTAAAAATTAGAAAGAAAGAAGAACAGCAAAGCTCCCAGGGATCTCACCGGTGCAGCTACGAGGTCTAGGTAGGTTGTTCTCAGGTGTCGAAGTACAGCCTGGGTAGAAGGCTTAGAGGTATTCAGTGCCAGGTATTCAGGGGATAGGAAGAGAAGGAAGGTGTAGAGAGATGAGAAACTGAGCAATGAAGAAAGACAAAAAGGGAGAAAGAGGGAAAACAAAACAAAACAAATTAAAAAAAAAAATGAAAGAATGAGAAAAGCCCCCCAAAAAACAGAAAAAAAAAAAAAAAACCCAAGACAAAAAAAGAAATGTTCTCAGGGATCCCTTTGCGCGTCTGCGCAAGCTGATGGGGTGGGTCCCAAGCTGCGTAGCACTGCCCAGCCAGAACGGGCTCCCAACTGGAGAAAAGAAAAAGAAAACAAACAAACAAACAAAAGCCCTGGGATCCCACCAGCATGGCAGCACAGACTGGGAAGCAGTTCCACACTCGAATGGAGCTCCGCAGACCCTTAGGAAGAAGCACAGATGGTGCACGGAGCCAGGTATTTGAGTTAAAGGAGGGGGTGGTGGTGGGAGGTAAGGAAGAAATCAAAAGAGGTGGAAAAAAGCAACAACAGTAGCCAACAAATGGCAGTCAGGGAGTCAGCCAGTGTCAATGGGTGGAATCCAAGCAGCTGGTGCTTCCCGGCCAAGAGATTGTGGCCGCGGGAAGCAGAGGATGCTGAGTGGGGGTGAAGAAGGGTGGGGGGTGGGAAAGTGTATATCGCTGGTTACTGGTTGTTTTGTATCCTGCTGGAAGCTCCGTGAAGCTACTTTCTCATAACCCCTATTTGCTGCTCTCTGATAGGAGTCCAAGATGGCATATCCACACTGCGTTAGCTGATAGGGGACCTCTGCATGAATCTCTCCTCGCTCTTCATTCTCTGTCAGTTTCTCACTCCATTTGATGCTTGGCTGAGTTCTTTACCTCTTCATTTGATGTTTTAGGGTTTCAGGATTGCTGTTTTCTCCTTTTGGCTTAGTTTTTTGGCTCTTTGCTGTGCAGGGATGGTGTGGTGCTTCTGCCTAGAATGCCATGTTGCTGGAAGTCCTCAATATACTTTTGATGAACTATTTTTATATCTCTAAACTTACGTATTCTATATCACATTATTATAATATGCACATTATTTTGGGGATCTTTTTTTTAGGTTGTTGTTTTTGTTGACTCTGATTAATCATGGTTTTTCCCCTCATATCTTTAGTGATTTTTTTTTCTTTATTGTTAACTCATGTTTGTTGGAATTTTATCCATAAGACCTATTCAAATCCTATGCTTCAGTTGCTTTTCTGAAAAAAGTATTTGTGTCTGTCTTTTCCTGGGAGCACAGCCTTAACCTAGGATGACTTTAAATTAGGTTTTAGTTTTGTTTGTGAATTCTATCCCCAAGCATGCATGAATATAGTCTTGTGATTAGGAATTCTCAGGGGAGACTTTTTTCTTCCCCCTCACCCCACCAAGGCAAATCCAGGCATTCATTTCTACTGTCAATCATTAAGGGAACATGATTTCATTGTATCCTCAGAGCTTTGTGTGTCTCTGATCTGAACTTTCTTTTCTATTCTCTAAGAATGACTTGTTAAGATCCAGGCTGTAGACAACCAGGACTAGTAGAACATTCTATGGCAAATGCTAACTCCAGCTTTTACTTACCCTTTTATTGCTTTGTTGTTACTTCTGATCACCAAGGAATTTCCTTCTTTCCAGAAACACTTTAAAAAAAAAAAAAAACCTTTCTCAGCATTTTAAGGTGTGTTGTACTTAAATAGCTTTATCTTGGTGCCCAGTTTACTTTGTTTCTGAAAGTGCAAGTTTCCTACACCATCTTTTTATACCTGAGGTATACCAGTTGATGTATCATAATTACGTGTTTATTTCTTTGGCCAAATCTTCTAATTCTAATATGATGGTGAATGTTCTTTTTTAATTCTTGAATACATGTCCTAGTAAGTAGGAGGAGGTGTGATATAATATAAAGAGTTTAGATTTTTCATTCAGGTATATATGAGCTGGAAATACATTGTGGTGGTGGTATTGTCTTGTTGAGTCAATTCTGATTCATAGAGACCGTATAAGACAGAGTAGAACTACCCCATAGGGTTTTCAAGGTTATAATCTTTACCAAAGGACATTGCCACATCTTCCTCCCACAGAGTGGCTGGTGGGCTTCAACTATCGACCTTTCAGTTAGCAGCCAAGTGCTTAACCACTGCACCACCAGGTCTTCTTAGAAACATATTAGTATTTATTCGTTGTGTAATCTTGGGAAGATTACCTAGTTTTTGGGACTCTTTCTTCATCTGTTAAATGAGATAATGATATCTATCTTTTACAGGACTGAAAAAATCATTAAATAAATAATCTACATAAAGCCTTCTACCTTACATGTCATGTAGTAAGCACTCAAATATTATTTTCCTCTTCCTTTCTAATATACAAGATGCATTATTCTGTATATACTTATTTTAACCTTGAATCCCGACCCCCAGGAATTTTTAAATAAGATAGTAAAAATATCTCAGTCATTTGCACATATTTAACCTATTTAATATTTAAACTCCTTTAACAAATATGTTGAAAGTAATGGCTTATTCTAAATTTTCAAAAATGAACAAGATAAGATAGGTTCACAGTTAGGCCAGATGGAAAATCTCAATTTGGTGTATCTTGACAATTTCAAGGAAGGCAGGGATTATTATCAAACTAGAATTTTATTTTCTAACTGCTCTGTGCTTTATACCTCTGTGGATTATAAACGTGATACAGAGAAATGACTCACTTATTCTTCTGGGCCTTATAGTTCTTTAAAAGCTAACTCATAAAGAATGACAGATTTAAACTTAGTCTATATATACAGTTTCTTAGTGTCTGTTGATAATATTTCTTCACCAAACTTCTTATTATGACAGCATAATAATTCTTAATATTTTTAGTGAAGATGTGAGCTATTTGAAGTAATTTTAAGAAGTAGCTTCTCATTTATTCACGGTAATCATGAAAAAAAAACTATAGCATAAAGTGGAATTCTCTGAATAATCTTATTATTTAATTTTAAGAAGTAATTTCAACTTCTCTGTTTAAGATTCTATTTTCTTTTAAAAATCAGATGTATTATTTAGTATGAAATCCCAACTTTTACGTACTCTTTTTTTGCCAAATTGTTTCCTACCCTCTTGTAGAATGGGTAAAGAACGTGAAATTGGATAAAGGCAAGGAAGACAGGGTGGAGGTGGAGGGAAAGAAGTAGGCCTGACACCCATCAACAGTTCTGAGAAAGAAAATTTACCTTTTAATGTAATTAATATGCTTAGTTGTGCCTTTTTATTTTGCATATGAGGAAATGGAGTGTCGGTGAGGTGACTTACTCTAGCAAGAGCATACAGCTAGTTGACAGCAAAGCCAGAACTGAAGAACCTGCCTGACTTGTAGCTACATGATCTTTAAGCAAGTCCTTTAATCTCTCTAAACTTCCTTTTCAATTGTCAAATGGAGATCATGCCTGCTTTATAAGGTTGTATGGATGAAGTGGAGATAATGTATACACATTTATGAAGTGCTGATGTATACCAGGTGCCCAGTAAATGTTACTTCCTTTTGTCTCATCTTGGCTCACTGTAAATTACCTTTCTTTCCCCCAGAACATAATAAGTAAGAAATTGGCAGTAAAGAGTTTATGCAGACTCAAAAGACATAAAATCAGTCTTCCACTTTTTAACAAAACTCACAGGGTGCAGACTGGAAATAATAAGGTTTTTTGGAAGATCCTCTGAATCATTTTAGCTTAAAAAAATGGAAGTTTCACATCATCTTTAGATGCTTTGATTTCAATTAGTTCATTATTTACTTGGGCCAGGTGTACTGACTTATATAAAAAAGCATTTTTGAAAATGTTTTCCCTGACCTTTAGTGAATTCCTTTTGTGTGAGCTTTTGATTCTCATTGAATGACCTTATAGAAAAAAGAGAAAATATCAGTAAAGCTTAAAACTTACACTTTCCACTCGTTTTTCCAGATGAATTCAGAATGTTCTGAATTTTACCTTTAGGTCTGACCCGGGTTGAAATAACTCCCCAGATTTTACTTTGACACAGCAGCCGGTATCCCAGTGGTCCCATTTGAGCTTTAGACAACTTCATTTGCCCTTTCAAAGAACACACATTCCAACCATTGCATCATTTTTAATGGATGTAGTATATAATTAGACATTCTCTTATTCGGGAAAACTCAGATTTATTGATGACATGGAGTTCTGGTGTTTGTTTACCACAATTACTGAATGCACTTTGCTTCAGGCTGATTACAGTGTGCAAACCAGAACCTAAAACTTGTAAAACAAGGTTTTCCCTCTCTAAAACTGGGGGATGAATCTAGCTAAATAGCAGCCTTCCTGATCAGTCTAATAAAGAGTTTAGAAACTTAGGAGTTGGGACCAGCCTTGGGCTCACTAAGCTTTTTTCCCCTTCAGTTTAACAGTGAGGCTCTAAGAAAAGATACTATCTACATGTTTATTTGAGAGATTAATAAACCTTTCTTTCAGAGTCTAAAAGAATTGTAAAAGTTTTGCACAGTTAAAGTCCAAGCTGATAGTATCTATAGTAAGGAAGCTACTTAGAGTATTCATCAGACTATATCTTAAAAATACACACTCATTTGCTTAAAATGAGCAATATAGTTTTCCAAGCAGTGTGTATGAATATTAAAATAGTTCTGCTGCTAAAAGAAAACTCCCTTGTTATACATTATCTACTGTAGTACTTGCCGTATGATAAACTCCCTGTACTTGTTGGTTGAATAAACGAATGAGTTGATACAGAGCATTTTACTTTACAGTTGATTTTGAAAATTCAGTATGTCAGTTTTAATTAAAAGGACAATTTGACTTCATTTTCTGAAGATAAATTATGGGTAGAATTTAAGTAAAAGTTTAATGATTTTATAGTTGCTAATTTTGGCAAAAGGTTTTCTTTAAGTAAAAAATTCTTATGCTTAATAGTGGAAATTAAGAATACAAACAATAATATTCTTACAGAAACATTAAAAAGTAGTTTCATGGGTAACATAATGTGACATTTAGTATGCCAGTGATAAATAATTATCTTCTTATTAAATTAGTCCCAAAGAGCTGCCAGAGTATACACATAACAAAACAAGATCCTTTAAAATGTCATGTCATTTAGAATGACTACTTTCCTTCTTGTATTAGTCTGAACGTTTGCATTTTTTCTTAATTAGCATGGTTTCATTGATTATTAAAATGTGTTAACATCTTTCCATTTAAATGTTTTTGCAGAGTACATATTTTAGGCCTTTGATAGTGATTTCATGGCATTAAAATATTAGTTTTCTTGGTAATTGAGCTGGTTGTAAACCCGTTAACTAGTAAATGTTCATTGATTCATAAGAAAAGTGAAGATGTACAGGAAAGGAGGGAAGATGAGTGTTCTGTTTACATGACTGAAAAGTTTCGGTTAATGCCTTTAAAGAAATACAGTTTGATTACATAACATTCTCCAACATTCTATTATGAAAATACGGAAAAGTTTAAAAAAATATGCAGGGAATACGATGTACCCGTTACTTAAATTCTGCAATTACTTTTAAAATATTTGCTTTATCATGTATGTAGCCATCTATCCATCCCTGTATCTATTCATCAGTCCATCTTATTCTAATATCATTCTGGAAGCTCATTCCCCCTCTTATTTTTTCAGCATCTCCTATTCTACCAAATGTCTGAAGGTTAGAATTTCAGAGTAAGGTGCTGACACCAGTACTCTCAACTCCCCAGCATGCATACCAATGTGTTTGATATTTGTTCATAGTTTTTTTTGGCTGCCAAACTTACATAAAGTGGATGTAGCATTTAGTGTGTTTTGATAAATGTCTGTATCTGTGTAACGTTTATGAAGATACAGACCATTACCATCACTTGAGAAAGTTTTCTCCCACCCCTTCCCAAAAATCCCTACCCGATACCCCACCACTGCCTGCCTATCACTGCCTGCCGTGGTTTTTCAGTGTAGGTTAGTTTTGCTTGTTCTGGAATATTCTATAAATGGAAACACACAGTATATACTTTGTGGTGTGAGGCTTCTTTCACTCAGTATAATGTTTTTGAATTTCATTCAAATTGTTGTGTGTATCAGTAGTTCATTCTTTTTATTAATGAGCAGATATTATATGAACCGGCTGCAGTTTGTTGTCCATTTCCTTGTTTGTGGATACCTGGCTGTTTCACGTTTATGGCTATTAGGAATAAAACTGCTGTGAAAAAGTCTCTTACTTCCTAGGCATTTCCACTTGATTATCCCACAGGAACTTAAGAATTAGAATGTTGAAAATTGAACTTCCCAAGTCTGTGTCTTCTCCACAAGTCTGTATTTCGGTAAACGATACCACTGTTTACAGCATTGCCGAAGTCATAACTCTGGGTGTCATCCTTGACTGTTCCCTGTCCAGATCTCTCACACATGAGACACAAATTCCTGCCAGAACTAACATCTTAACGTTTACGTATGTACTTTGCTGTAGTGCTATAGTCTGTATCCTATTTGAGGCCATCACCGTCTTTCATCTGTATTGCCAGAATAACTTCCTTGCTAGTCTTTTTGCCCCCTCTCTTGGCACTGGCTCCATTCCATTGTTCAAACTGATGATCTTTGAAACAAATGCACATTTGATCACACTGCCTATTTAAAAATTATCTAGTTGTTTTCCACTGCTCTTAGGGTGAAAATCAAAATCCTCATCCAGTCTGGAAAAGCTCTGCATGACTTGACTCCACCTCCATCTTCCTCCATTCTCAGCTTTCTAGCCACACTGGTTTCGCGTGTCCCTTGTGCTTCTCACTGTTAGTGGTGTCCCCCTCTGCCTTGTGCCACTCTCTCTAATTGGATCATTCTTATTTCCTCACAGTCATATTCTAGTGTCTCCTATGTTAAAACGAACAAACAAAAATACTGTTTTAATTGGGATTAGAATTGTCTGCAGGAAACAGAAAATCAAAGCAAAACAAAGTTGTTTAATTAAGTTGGAAGGTTATTTCTCATGACAAAGTTTATAGCAGTGTGGTTCAGGTCTGGTATGGTGGCTGCACTCCCCAAAAGCCTGAGGAACCCAAGTCGTTTTCATATTTATGTTTTATCACCCCGAGGATATGGCCCTTATCATCATAATCCAAGTTGGAACTTTAGATATCACAGTCCAGTCAGCAGAATGGAAGAAGGGACAAAATGAGCTTACCAGCTGGATGATGATGAGATTTCCTAGAGTTGGCTAAAGTTTCAATGAGCAGAACCAGGGCTTTGAACCAATTCCTTCTGCTTCAAAACCCTGCTGATAATTTGCATTTCTAACAAGTTCTCAGGAATGAACCAGTTCAAAGCCCTGGGCAGAACTTAGTTACATGTGCACACCTATCTTTAAGTAAGGCAGGGACTTTTTATTTTAGATAAGATTCATTAACAACCTTTGATATGCAGGTGAAACAACCTTGCTTGCAGAATGTGAAGAAGACTTGAAGCACTTACTGATGAAAATCAAAGACCACAGCCTTCAGTATGGATTACACCTGAACAAAAAGAAAACAAAAATCCTTACAACTGGACCAGTAAGCAACATTATGATAAACGGAGAAAAGATGGAAGTTGTCAAGGGTTTTATTTATCACCAAGACGTTATAATCTAACTTACCAAAACCAAAGATAAAGACATAATTTTAAGAGCGCCTAGGGATAAATGAAAAGTCATCTACAAAGGAGAGCCAATAAGAGTAAACTCAGACTACTCAGCGGAAACCATGCAGGTAAGAAGGCAATGGGATGACATATATAAAGCCTTGAAGGAAAAAAAAAGTGCCAGCCAAGTATTATATATCCAGCAAAACTGTCTCTCAAATATGATGACGAAATTAGGGCATTTCCAAATAAACAGAAGTTTAGGGAGTTTGCAAAAACCAAATCAGAATTACAAGAAATACTAAAAAGAGTCCTCTGGTTAGAAGATCAATAACATCAGATAACAACCCAAGACTAGAACACAGGACAGAGCAACCAGATATCAACCCACATAAGGAAGTCACAAAAATAAATGCAAGCTAAAACACTGAAAATAGGGAAACAGAGATGTCAGTATGTAAAAGATGACAACATTAAAACAAAAAAGAGGGACTAAAAAATGCAGTTATAGATTTTTCATATGGAGAGGAAGTCAAGACAATATAAAGGATTTCATTTAATTGGATCCACAATCAACGCCCACGGAAGCAGCAGTCAAGAAATCAGATGACACATTGCATTGGGCAAATCTGCTGCAAAAAACCTCTTCAAATTGTTAAAAAACAAGATGTCATTTGAGGGCTAAGGTGCGCCTGACCCAAGCCATGGTATTTTCAATTGTCTCATATGCATGTGAAAGCTGGACAATGAATAAGGAAGACTGAAGAAGAATTGATGCCTTTGAATTATGTTGTTGGCAAAGGATGTTGAATATACCATGGACTGCTGGAAGAATGAACAAATCTGTCTTGGAAGTAGTACAGCCAGAATGCTCCTTAGAAGTGAGGATGGCAAGGCTATGTCTCACGTACTTTGGACATGTTATCAGGAGAGACCAGTCCCTGAAGAAGTGCATCATACTTGGTAAAGTAGAGGGTCA
Organism: Dugong dugon; assembly: GCA_030035585.1. NCBI lineage: Eukaryota > Metazoa > Chordata > Mammalia > Sirenia > Dugongidae > Dugong > Dugong dugon. The sequence goes on along the minus strand of CM057475.1, from coordinate 32,144,785 downwards.
GTGAAAAACAGGAAGACTCTCAATGAGGTGGATTGACACAGTGGCTGCAACAATGGGCTCAAGCATAACAATGATTGTGAGGATGGTGTGGGAGCAGGCAGCATTTCATTCTGTTGTGTATAGGTTCACTGTGAATTGGAACCAACTCAACAGCACCTAACAACAACAAATGTGTCCAGATAAAAATTGAGGGTTCTAAGTAGGAGAAGAAGGAGACGTGATGGCACAGTAGTTAAGAGCTATGACTGCTAACCAAAAGGTTGACGGTTCAAATCTACCAGCCACTCCTTGGAAACCCTGTGGGGCAGTTCTGCTGTGTCCTGTAGGGTCGCTATGAGTTGGAATCAACTTGACGGCAACAGCTTTGGTTTTTTGGGAATTAGGAGGAAATGAATATTAGGATTGGCTACTAGCATCCTGTCATACTTCCCTTGATCTCACGTTTCCCACCAGCCACTGTCCTATTGTGTCTTACAGTCAAACATCTTCAAAGAGTTGTCTAGTCATGATATTTTACTTCTTCAAACCTCCTTCTCTGATCAGGCATCTGTGCTCACCCTTTCACTAAAATGGTTGTGTCAGGGTCACCAGTGATCTCATTGTTCCTGAAATCCGGGGGATATGTTAAAGTCCTCATCTTATTTGATTACTCAAAAGCATTCAGTTCTTTCCTTCTTTTATTTTTTAAAATAGTGTTTAATGGAGTTTTTGGTGAAAGTTTACACTACAAGTTAGGTTCTTATCTGGCAGTTTACATACAAACTGTTTAATGACATTAGTTACATTTATCAGTTTGTCAGCATTCTCTTTAATTGTGTTCTGTTTGTTCCCTTACCAGTACTCTAGGTTCCCTGTCCCCTTATCCTCTCATCTTTGCTTTTGAGAAATTGTTGACCTTTTGGTTCCATACTCATAGTTTTTATGTAGGGCACCGATCTTATGGTTAATATCCTTTATTTTGTGTGCCATTCTGCTGTTTGCTAAAAGGTGATCTAAGGGGCTAGGCTTGGTTCTAGGTTTAAAGAGAGTCTCAGGGTGATAGTCTCAGGGGGTCCTCTGTTCTCTATTGTTCCAATTTGTCTGGATTTTTTTTTTTAATAAGAATTTGACTTCTCCATAATTTTCTCCCATTCTATCCAGGACCAACTGTTGTGGCCCCTATCAGAAAGGTCAGTGGGGGTAGCTGGGAACCACTACTTTTTCTGGTCACAGGGTAGATGAGGTTGTGGCTCTTGTAAACTTGTTTCTTCTCTGCTCTTTTGATTACCTTCTTACTGTTTTGCTCCTGGCAAGTCGAGACAGGTAGTTGTGTCTTAGATGGCCACTTGCAAGCTTTTAAGACCCTGGATGCTACTCACTTCATTAGGATACAGATCATGATTTTTGTGGACTATGTTACGGCAGTTGATACTATGATCCTAATATACTATGCTTCTAAGCCTTCAGACCCAGAAAGCCAACGTTAGAAGATGCTTGGCTATGTGTAAGGAGTATCTGTATTTGTGTCTTCAGTGAATACATGTGCCTGCACCCACATATTTGTATTTACACATACCTATAGATATGTCTTCTGGTGGTGCAGTGGTTAAGAGCTCAGCTGCTAACCAAAAGGTGAGCAGCTGGAATCTACCAGCTGCTCCTTGGAATCCCTATGGGGCAATTCTTCTCTGTCCTATTGGGTCACTATGAGTCGGAATCCACTTGACGGCAATGGGTTTGGTTTTTGGTGTAGATATTTCTGTCTCTTCTCACCTATGTATGCATCTGTACCTACCCATATTCCAGTTTTCCTGTACCCATCCATATATGCTCAAATGCTCATTATTACTTTAGTTGTGCTTTGCTCACTACATCCACAATTGGTGTGCTTTTCCCATCACCAAAAATAAATAGTTTCTACTGTATAAAACTTACTTTCCTCACCCCCCTCTTCATGGTAACCACCAATGGACATTGGTCTCTATTTGTCTCCTCTTGTCTTCTAATAAAAGAGGGATCATATAGTATTTGTCCTCAGATGCTTATTTCACTTAGCATCATGCCCTCCAAGTCCATCCATGTTATGTTTCACAGACTTATCATTGTTCTTTATGGTTGCGTAGTCTTCCATTGTATGTGTGTACCATAATTTGCTTATCCATTCATCCATAGATGGACACTTCAGTTGTTTCCATTTATTTGCTACTATGAATAAAGTAGCAATGAACACAGGTGTGCATATGTCTGTTCATTGCATTATGTTTAGGTTTCTAGGGTATATGAGTCGGAATCGACTCGACAGCAGTGGGTTTGGTTTAGAGTATATACATAGGAGGGTGATTGCTGGATTGTAGGGTAGTTACATTTCTAGTTTTTTTTTTTTTTTTTGAGAAAGAGCCAAACTGTTTCCCATAGTGGTTGTACCATTTTACATTCTCACCAGCAATAAATAAGGATTCCAATCTCTCCACACCCTCTCCAATATTTATTTATTTATTTTTTAATCAATGCCATTTTAGCCAGGGTAAGATGGTATTTCGTTGTAATTTTGATTTGCATCTCTCTAATGGTTAATGAGTGGAGCCCTGGTTGCTAAGTGGTTAGTGATTAATGGCTAATTATTGTGAACATCTTTTCATATGTTTGTTGGCTGCTTGGATGTCCTTTTTGGTGAAGGTTCTTTTCATGTCCTTTGCCCATTTTGTGATAGGGTTGTATGTCTTTTGTTATTGAGTTGTTGCAATTTTCTATAGATTTTACAGATTAGACCCTTATCGGATATGTCGTTTCCAAAGATTTTACTCTTAATAAAGTCTTTTGATGAGCACAGGTTTTTAATTTTAAAGAGGTCCCATTTATCTATTTTGTCTTTTATTGTGCATTTGTTGTAATGTTTGTTAGCCTATTTTTACAGAAGATTATAGGTCCCATAGTTTTCTTCCCATGTAATCTTCCATTTAGGTCTTTGATCAGTTTTGAGGTACTTTTTGTGCATGGTTTGAGGTATGGGTTCTGTTTCATTTTTCTGCAGGTGAATATCCAGTTTTGCCAGCACCATTTATTAAAGAGACTGTTTCTGCCCTGCTGAGTGGACTTTGATCCCTTGTTGAAAATCAGTTTTTCATAGATGGCTGGTGTTTTAGTTACCTAGTGCTGCTGTAACAGAAATACAAGTTGGCTTTAACAAACAAATTTACTCTGTCACAGTTTAGTAGACTAAAAGTCCGAATTCAGGGTGCCAGCTCCAGGGAAAGGCTTTCTCTGTCAGCTCTGAGGGAAGGTCCTTGTCATCAGTCTTCCCCTGTCTAGGAGCTTCTCAGTACAAGGACCCTGGGTCCAAAGGATGCATTCCACTCCTGGCTCTTCTTTCTTGATAGTATGAGATCCTACTTCTCTCTGCTAGCTTCTCTCTTTTATATCTCTTTTAAAAGAGATTGACTCAATATACAACCCTAATCCTGTAGACTGTGTCCTCCTCATTAACATAACTACCCATAATCCTGCCTCATGAGCATCATAGAGGTTAAGATTTACAGCACATAGGAAAATTACATCAGATCACAAAATGGAGGACAACCACACAATACTGGGCATCAAAGGTGACACACATTTTAGGGGGACACAGTTCAATCCATAACAGCAGGGTTTAATTCTAGGTTTTCAGTTCTATTCCACTGATCTGTGTGTCTGTTGTTGAACCAATACCAGACTGTTTTGGTTACAGTGGCTATTTAATATGTTTTGATATCAGGGAGTGTGAGACCTCTTGCTTTGTTCTTTTTCTTCGGTATTGCTTTGCCTGTTTGAGGTTTCTTTCCTTTCCATGTGAAGCTAGTCAATAGTTTTTCCATTTCAGTAAATTATGTTGTTGGGAGTTGTATCAGGATTGCATTCAATCTGTAGATCACTTTAGGTAAGATCGACATTTTTCACTGTATAAGGTCTTCCAACCCATGAGCATGGGATGTTTTTCCACTTTTGTAGGTCTTAGTCTTTTGTAGGATTTTATAATTTTCACTGTACAAGACTTTTATGTCCCTTGTTAGGTTAATTCCTAGGTAATTTATCAGTGTGGGGGCTGTTGTAAATGGTATTATTTTCTTGATTTCTTTTTCAGAGTAATCTTTGTTAGTGTAGAACCCAAGTGATTTTTGCGCGTTGATGTTGAACCTTGCAACACTGCTATTTTTCTATTAGTTCCAGCAGTTTTCTTGTGGAATCTTTAGGGTCTTCTGTGTATAGGATCAGAAACCCTGGTGGTGTAGTGGTTAAGAGTTCAGCTGCTAACCAAACGGTCAGCAGTTCAAATCCACCAGGCACTTCTTGGAAACCCTATGGGGCAGTTCTACTCTGTCCTATAGGGTTGCTGTGAGTTGGGATCAACTCTGTGGCAATGACTTTGGGTTTTCTTTTGGTATGTATAGGATCATGTTATCTACAAATAGTGATAATCTTACTTCTTCCTTTCTGATTTGGATACCTTTTATTTCTCTTTCTTGTCTTATTGCTCTGAGTAGGACTTCCAGTACAATGCTGAATAAGAGTGGTGATAAAGGGCATCCTTGTCTCATTCCTGTTCTCAAAAGGAAGGTTCTCAGCCTTTCTCCATTGAGTATAATGTTGGCTGTTGGTTTTGCATACATGCCTGTATTATGTTGAGAAATTTCCCTTTTATTCCTATTTTGCTGAGATTTTTTATCAAGAAAGAGTGTTGAATTTTATCAAATGCCTTTTTCTGCATCCATAGATATAATCATATGTTTGTTTTCCTTTATTTTATTTATGTGGTGGATTACATTGATTAATTTTCTGATGTTGGACTACCCTTGTAATCTTGGTATGGATCCCACTTGATTATGGTGTTTTTTTTTTTTAATATGTTGCTGAAGTCTGCTGGCTAGAATTTTGTTGAAAATTTTTGCATCTATGTTCATGAGGGATATTGGTCTGTAATTTTTTGTTGTTATGTCTTTTCCTGGTTCAGGTATCAGGGTTATGCTGGCTTCATGGAGTTTGGTAATGTTCCTTCCTCTTCTGTGTTTTTGAAGAGTTTGAGTAGGATTGTTGTCAACTCTTTGAATGTTTGGTAGAATTCTCCAGTGTAGCCATCTGGTCCTAGGCTTTTTGTTGTTGTTGTTGGCAGTGTTTTGATATCTTCTATCTCTTTTTCTGTAATGGATCTGTTTAAATTTTCTACCTCTGTGTTAGTTTGGGTAGGTAGTGTATTTCTAGGAATTTGTCCATTTCATCTAGGTTTTCAAATTTGTTGGTGTATACTTTTTCTTAGTATTCAGTTATAATTTTATCTCTGTTGAATTGGTGGTAATGTCACCAGTTTCATTTCTTAATTTGGTTATTTGGGTTTTTTTTTTTTTTTTTTGTGTGTGTGTGTGTGTGTCAATCTAGCCAGTAGTTTGTCTGTTTTATTGATCCTTTGATCCTTTCAAAGAATCAACTTCTGGTTTGGTGAATTCTTTCTATTTTCAATTTTGTTTGTTTCTGCTCTGGTCTTTATTATTTCTTTTTTTCTGGTAGCTTTTGGCTTCTTTTGCTCTTCCTTTTCTATTTGTTCAAGTTTTCAGTTTATGTTAGTGATTATGGATTTGTCTTCTTTTTAGATGTAGGCATTTATTGCTATAAATTCCCCTCTGAGTACTGCTTTCGCTGTGTCCCTAAGGTTTTTGTATGTTGTATTTTAATTTTCTTTTGATTCTAGGAATTTTTTAATTTCATATGTCATTTCTTGTATGACTTAATAGTTTTTTAGTGCTGTATTATTTAATTTCCATGTATTTATTTATTTCCTTATTTATCCTGTTGTTGATTTCTAGCTTCGTACTGTAATGGTCAGAAAAGATGCTTTGTATAATTTCAATCTTTTTACATTTTTTTGAGATTTGTTTTGTGTCCTTGCATATGATCTATTCTGGGAAATGATCTGTGTGTACTGGAGAAGAATGTGTGTTGGTCTGATGTTGGGTGGAGTGTTCTCTGTATGTCCGTTAGGTCCAGTTGGCTTATGGATTTAAGTTTCAGTGTCTTAGTGATGATCTTTTTAGATGTTCTGTCTATTTTTGAAAGTGGTATGTTGAAATCTACTATTATTGTGGAGTTGTCTGTTTCTCCTTTCATATTCATCAGTACTTGTTTCATGTATTTTGGTGCATTGCTGTTAGGTGCATGTATATTTATAACTGTTATGTTTTCTTGCTGGATTGACCTGTTTATTATTATGTAATGTCCTTCTTTGTCTCATAGTAGATTTTGATTTAAAGTCTATTTAATCTGATATCAGTATGGCCACCCCTGTTCTTTTTTGTTTAATGGTTGTGTGGAATATTTTTCTCTATCCTTTTATTTTCAGTCTGTTTGTGTCCGTATGTCTAAGGTGTATTTCTTGTAGGCAGCAAAAGGATGGATCATGGTTTTTTTTTTTTTTTTTTTTTTAAATCCATGCTGCCACTCTCTGCCTTTTGCATGGGGTGTTCAGACCATTTACATTTAAGGTTTTTACTGAAAATGAAGTGTCTACCTTAGTCATTTTGCTATGTGTTTTTTTTTTTTTTAAGTGTTTTGTATCTTCTCTTTTTTTGTTCTGATTTTTCTATTTTTGTTTGTATTGTGGTGCTTTCTTGTGATGAGCCTTCTTGTTATCTTCCTTCTTCTGAATATTTTTTCATGGTGATTTCTTAGTAGTTACCACGTATGTTACGATATACAACTTACAGTTGTAACCATGTTTAACATATAAACAACTGTTAACATAAAACCTTAACATAATAAATCTATTCCTGATATGGTCCTCCCTCCCGCATTTCTGTTGGTGCGTCTCCATTAATATCAATACATAACCTATATTCAATAAGTTTCCTTTGTACTTATTTCTTAGTGCTCTTGCCTTTCCATTTGGAGTTACTCCCTTGAGTAATACTTGCAAAGCTGATCTGGTGATGGCAAATTCTTAGAGCTTCTGTTTTTTGGGAGATGTCTTGATTTCCCCCTTGTTTTTGAATAACAACTTTGCTGGGTAAAGAATTCTTGGTTGACAGTTGTTTTGGTTCAGTATTTGTATATGTTGCTCCATTGTTTTGTGGCCTCTAGAGTATCTGGGCAGAAATCTGCACTGGTTCTTACGGAAGATCCTTAGTATGTTAATATTGTGTCTTTCTCTTGCTGTTTTCAGAATTCTCTCCTTGTCTTTGGCTTTCAAGAATTTTATTAGGATGTGTCATGGAGCTGAACTTTTTCTGTTTCCTCTAATTGGGGTTTACTTAGATTCCTGTGTTTGCAGGCTTGGTTCTCTGTTCAGGTCTGGGAAAGTATCTTTTGGGAAATTGTTTCTCTGAGTTTATTGTTGTCATGGTGCTCTGGGTTTCCAGTAATTCTAATGTTAGATTTCTTAACTGAATCCCACATTTCTTTTTGGGTTTGTTCACTTTTCTGTGTTCTTTTCTCTTGTTTATCTCAAAACTCGATAATTTCAGTTATTTTGTCTTCTTGTTCACTTATTCTGTCTTCTGTTTGTTTGACTGTGTTGTTAGTGTTTCTCTTGCTTTTTCTAATTCAGATGTTTTATTATTCAGTTCCAAAAGTTCTTTTTTTGGTTGATGTTTTAAATTTCTTTGTTAAGTCTTTCATTTTGTTCCTCTGTTTGTTTCCTGAACTCCGTTAGTTTGTTTTTAGCATACCTTTTGCTTTGTTTAAACACATGTATCACCATAGTCTGCAAATTATAATTTATTTGCATTATTCTGGCTTCCATCAGAGACTTTTCCTCTTCTTCATGTTTTGCTTTTGATTATTCCTTTTTCTCTTGTGATTTCATATGCTTTATTAACTTTTGTTGAACTTGGACCATTTTGTTAGTTGCTAACTGAAAGGCCAGGGCATGTATCCACCAGCCATGCTGTGGGAGAAAGTTGCAGCAGAACAGCTCAGCAAAGACTCACAGCTCTGGAAACCTCACGGGGCAGCTTCCCTCAGCCTGGAAAGTTCATTAGAGGTCCAGATTACGCAGTGGCAGGGGGCTTGGTATCTTCTCCTGAGAACCACTAGATGACACATTTATCCTAAAGTTGTCCCCCCCAACCCAGTGCTGGTTCAGGAGTTCTGTATGCTTGGCCTCTGGAATTAAATGTGCATGCATGGGGGGTGGGGGGGAGGGTTAGTTGTTTGGATGTGCCGCCATAAGCGGTGGGGCTCGACTTTCCTGTGGTGCTGGTGTGAGCTCTCTATGTCTTTCCCTTACCAGTGCCCCTGTACTGACACTCCCACGGTGTCCCAGTCTGGGCGGGTTCCTTTGGCAGTCAGAAGCATTCCCTTAACCCTGCTGCCCTTGCAGTTCCCCCTGGTCCTGTTGCCTGTCAGTCTCGGGTCTCAGCGAGATTCAGTGGCACTCCCATGCATCAGCACAGTCTCCCTTCAAGCCCTCCCAGTTGCACAGCCTGTGAACTCCCACGGCCAATTTATGCTACCTTAAAAAAAAAAAAATCAGGCTAGAATTTCCTCAGATTAGCTCCTTCTCTGTGCTCTGTGATTGGGGTGGTACCCAGCCCCATCCCAAAGTGGCTGTGATAAGTGACCGCTCCTGATGTTAGTAGGTAGGATCTCCCGGCCTCTGAGCTGACGCTGTTCTCCTCTCCCCCACTTCTGGACTTACCCCGACTCTCCAATATCTCAACTGCTGTCCGGAGTTCTGAGATCTTAGCCTGTGCTTGTTTTTATTCGTTGTTTAGTGAGTTAGTTGCTGGGAGAGTAAATGGGAGTGTCCACTCATTTTGCCGTCTTGCCCTCCCTCCTTCTTTCTTGAAGAAATTCTGTAGGGGGATCAGCCTTGAGTTATTCCCTTGGCTTCTGTGATTTCATCATTGTCTCCTATAAGTTTGGAAGCCCATTCACCTTCTTATTTCAACAGCATCTCTTATTCTACCAAATGTCTAAATGTTCAAATTTCTCAGTTTAGTTTTACATGTAAATTGTGAGTACCTTTCCTTCTTCTTCATGCTCTGCTTATTTGAAAGCCTCAATTTCCATGGCCTTAAATGTCATCTGTATAATTTCAAATTTATGGTTCTAGTTAATTTTTTTCCTCTGATTACTTGATCCTTGTAACATTAGTTTACTTGATATTTCCACTTGGATGGAAATCCTCTTCAGTGGGTCACAGACTTCTTAAACATAATTTAACTAAATTTTAATTTAACTAAATCTTACTAAACTAAACATAATTTAACTAAATCTTACTTTTTCAGCCTAATTTGTTTTTCAACTTTCTTCTCAATCTCAGGAATGGCACTAGCCATCCAGTTGTTCAAACCAGAATCCTGGTGGCTGTTTGAGAACTGCCTCTCCCTCAACTCCCCAGATCAAATTAATCACTAGTCTTCTCAGTTCTTTCTTCAGTGTATATCTTGATTTCATCACCTTTCTTCATCTCTGTCATCCTAACTCTAGTCCATGCCATCATTATCTCTTGCCTGAACTATAGAAATGCCCTCCTAACTCATCTCTGTGCTTTCAGTCCTGCTCCCTTCAATGTGATCTTTAAAATATAAACCAGTTCATGTTCCTTCTAGGCTTAAAATCCTTCATTGCCTTCCTACTGGTTTTAGAATAAGATCCAAACTCTTTACCATGGCTTTTAAGGCTTTGTATGACCTGGTGTTTATTTCCCTTTGCACGTCATCTGTTGCTGCTTTCTCCTGCCATTCTGGCAGTTCCTTTAACACTGAGTTCTCTCCTTCTTCAAGACTTTTGTGCCTTGTTGTATCCTCTGCCTAGGATGTCAGGACTTGGCTTAAATGTCCCTTCTTCAAAGAGTTCTTCCCTTCCAATAAAAAGTATAACCTCTCTTTTTTGTCCTGTCTCAGTGCATCCTGTTCTTTGGGGTTTTTTTTTTTTTTTTTTTACCACCCCCTCCCTTAATGATTTACTATTCTCTCTTCTTAATTTATTTGTTTTTTTTCTCCAGTAGGTTGTAAATGTGATCAGTGATTGTATAAATTCCATTCACTGTTACATACCTTAATGCATATAATAGGGAATGCTTAACATAATGACTGGCAGGTATTTGGAATGCAGTAAATATGTGTGAATGAATAAATGTTGATCCTGAATTATTTGTGTTACCTCCTTTGATGTAACCATACTTCATATTGTAGCTCACACTTTCTGGACAACCTTCCCTAACTAATAGACTACATTGGGTTTCCAATGTTAGATGTTATCATTGTAACTTGTAAGTTTCTTTCATGAAGCTTCTTATGCTTTTAAGTTATACATTGATAAGGGATGTTTCGTTGTTTGTTTCCCTGACTATCCTGTATGCTCTGTGAGAGCAGCCCTGTGAGAGCTGTTTTGTGCATCATCCTTTCTCCAGGGTTGAGCATAGTGTCTCCCACTTGCTTTGTTTTATAAATAAATATAGACCCCACCAACTGGTTCATATTTAATAATGCTTGATAATTATATGCATTTTACCACATGTGAAAAGGTGCTGGAAATGAGGGTGTGTTAAAAGAATCTTAATTTCTCAAACCTTGTGTTTGGAAAAGTTAGTGATTGTTAATTAGATTCTCTTTAGATGTAAGAACCTAAAAATTCACAGGAGAAAAACTGTTCTGAAACTTTTACTCTAAGACTCACATGAACACATCTGAAATAGTCCCAAATTCAGTTATATTCTGTTATGGATTAATGAAGTCTTAGTACGTCTGCATGTTTGTTTTTCCAAGTCTCCCTTGTGACGTAATTAGCACACTTAGTCTGCAGAGTAGCATCTTTGGAAATTTTCATAACCAATTAAATTCATTTTTGAAATGTAAAAATTCTTTGGATATTGCTAGTAACTTTTTAAGAGCTTCACATTTTTTCCCTATGTCTGAAAGGTTTAAACTTTTGAAGAAAAATATATTTAGAGTGCAGTAGGTATTTTCTGTCATGCTGTATGTAGCATGGTAGAAATTTGTACCAAATTTTATTGTTCCAGTATCTTATAGGAAGGCATTATTTCCAACATTTATTCAGGAAGTGTTATTGAATTCCTACTGTGTGCACAAGGATTTACATATAACCCTTACCTTAGGTTTGATTCAACTCAGTTTTCTAGAAGCCTTTAGTTCCGGGTCTCCCCACCCAATACCTTAGACCCTAAGTCAGCTGCCGGGCTATAAAGCCATCTGTCTGTTTCCTTCTTCCTAAGAAGACCAAATGTAGCTAGTCATAAAATGCCATAGGGCACAAACTTTTCTGATTCTGGAGGCAGTACTCTCTACTCACTTCTTGAGCAGTACAGCATCCCTTTTTTTTTCCTTCCTTCCTTCCCTTCCTTCCCTCCCTCCCTCCCTCCTTTCCTCCATCCTTCCTCTTCTTCCTTCCCCTTCTCCCTTTCTTTCCCCCTTCCCTTCCCTTCCTTTTCCTTCTGTTCCCTTCGCTTCCTCCCATCCCCTCCCCTCCCCTCCCATCCTGGTAAACACAGGACACAAACTAACACCTTGCAGCTTGTGTTTGGCATACAGGTATGTTTGGTTTCGATTATATTGTTGGTCTTTTAGCAATTTAAAAATAAATTATTAACATTTTAAAATTAAGAAAATTTTACATATCAATCTGGTTTTCTAGCTTGTCTTGAAAAATATGAAAATCTGGCTACTCTGGGCTAGCTAAAACCCATGCTTGCAGGAGCTAGTGATCACAACCTTGGGCAGGAGAGGCTCCATTCTGTTTGCCAGTGCCTCCACCACTCCCTGTTATTTCCCTGACACTAATGTCAAGTGACAGATGCTGCTTACCCTTGTCTTTGTGCTGTTGATTTTTCTCATGGCGAGATTAAAAGGAAACTCATGTCTGTATGTCAAGTGCAAATATGAGTGTGGGGGCAGTGAATTCCAAGAAAATGAGAGCAAGTGTATTTCTTTGGGGAGATGAATAATTTTTCTTCTTTTTTCTTTTATGGAATATGTATTTGCATTAAAAGCACGCACTGTTCCCATTAATCTTTTTTATTGTGCTAAATATATATATATATATATTTAACATTTGCCAATTTAACAATTTTTACACGTACAGTTATTGACATTGATTGCATTCATCATGTTGTGCAACCATCACCACTGTCCTTTTCCAAATTATTCCACCACCATTAACAGAAACTCATTGCCCGTAAGCAATGACATTCTCTTCCCTCCTCCCTCCTACTCCCTATAACCACTAGTAAGCTTTGGTCTCTATACATTTGCTTATTTCATATGAGAGGGATCATATAATATTTGTCCTTTTGTGACTGGCTTGTTTCACTCAGTATAATGGTTTCAAGGTTCATCCATGTTATAGCATTTTTGAGGACTTCATTTCTTTTTATGGCTGAATAATGTATCTTGGAAGAAAAACCAGGCTATCTACTTCTGAAAAATCAGCCATCGAAAACTCTGGGTGCATAGTTCTACTTTGACACGCATGTGGTCACCATAGGTTGGAATCAACTCAGTGGCAATTAATGTTGTAGCTGAATATTCTGTTGTCTGTATATACCATATTTTGTTGATCCATTCATCTGTTGGTGAATACGTGGGTTGTTTCCCCCTCTTGGCTAGGGAGTGGAATTACCCGGAAACAAATAAGGTTGTTTCCTGGATCCTGGGGGGACAACTTACAGAGTCCACTGTGAAGATTAAGAGTTCAGTTAAACATGTCCAAGTTGCTGGGTGGGGATATGCTAAAAAGGTTGCATGTATGAGGCTATAGTCTAAAAAGAGTAATGGGAGGTTTTATTTTGGAATAAGGTCTTCATCTAACTGACTCTGAAGGCTTTTAAGAACAATATGGCAGAGGCATCACGCCCACCAATTCTTCTCACTACCCCCTTTCCATTGGCAAAGCTGTGCGTTAAGTTACGGCCAATGGGCCATGAGGGAAGTGATGTATTTTTTTCCAGGCCAAGGCAGTAAAAGGACCATACAGGATTCCCCCTACTTTCCTCCTGGTGGGAAGACTGAGGGGGCCATGGATTCTAGATGATTTGGTTATAGAGGCACCTCTGTCGGCCTGGGATCCTGAGTGATGGTGTAGAGCAGAACCCATTGCCAGCCCATACAGGGCATTTAACATGAGTGAGAAATAAATGTTTGTTGTGTTCGTCCACTGAGATTCAGAGTTGTTTGTTATAGCATTATAACCAGTACATGCCTCTTTTAAATATTTACTCTTTTTTTGGAAGCCAGTTTTTCTCAAACCTAATACTTCCCTCCCTGTCTATTTATCCGGTATAGCCTGAATAAGATTTTACCTTTTTTTCATGTCTCTGGGTCCCCATTATGGGTCTTAGTTATGTTCTGACCTATTATTTTCACCAGAATCAATGCCAGCAGAGCTTATTGAGCTAAGTAGGACCCTTTGCTTTAAGAAGATTAAGGTTAGTTGGGTGGAGAAAACATATTCCTAAAAAAAATCATGGGATATATATTCATGTTACTGGAGTAACTAGGCTTTTAAAAAATTGGAGGCTAGAAAATTGCAATCAAGATCGGGTAACTATTTTATTAAAGCTATCAATATTACTACATTTTTAAAAGCATAGGTTATATTCTGATAGTTCTAGTTTAATCTTTTTATAGCTCTCCAGAATATCTGATAGAAGTTCTGGTTACCCCTGAGGGATTATAACAGTTAGAAACTTGGAGAATGAAGTAATCTTAAGAATCACAGATCCTGATGTCCCAGTGGAATGCAAAAAGCCTGTTCTTCCTCACTAACTTACAGACCATCATGAATATCCCACCCATACCCCGTGAAAATTCTCCTTGACTTGGAGCAGAGATCAAAAAGTGGGGCCCATGCTTTCTTTGGCTCACAAAGTATTTTTTAAATATGCAGTCAAAATAGATGTTCACATTAGAAATCAGGAGATTTAACACAGAAATCCAGATTTCTGGCCCCTCTTTAAAAATGGATAGATGTGGCCATCCTAAGCCCGTGTTCGTAAGAGCCAGCAATTGGCTGGGGAGGAAACAACAGGGCTTAAGCTTCCCTCTTTCCACAGCCCACACTTGGCCCAGCTATCCACTTACTGTACTTACCCAAGGAGTCCCTGAGTCGTGCATATGTCTAACACACAAAGCTGCTAACCAAAAGGTTGGAGGATTGAGTCTACTCAAAGATGACTGAGAAGAAACTCCTGGTGATTTGCTTTCGAAAAATCAGCCATGGAAAAAAACCCTATGAAGCACAGTTCTACTCAGACACACATGAAGTTGCCATGAGTTGGAGCTGACTGGACACCAGCTTGGTTTACTTGTGGTACTTTACCCAACCGCTTCAGACATTTTAGTTGGAGGGTTTCTTTCTCCATTGTAATGCAAACATGCCTTGGGAGAATTAATCCTGTCATCAATTTAGAATTTTACTTTCATTTAATGAATAGTCACTTAATTCTTTTAGGCAGACTCCTCAAAAATACCATTTTTTGGAATGAGCTGGAGACTTTGTAGGTGGAGCTCTCTGACCTTCAATTTGGCTGTACTCTTTAAAGCTGGGATGTGATTGGGAAGTCTTAAGTAATTGCTGCTTTTCCTGTCCCCTCTGTGCAGTCTCCTGCATCACTGTTATCAATCATTTAATTCCTTTAATGATTCTTATTGAGAGCATATGTGTTAGGTTCTGAGGGTTTTAAAATGAACAAGATACAGTTCTTGGCCACAAGGAGCAAAAGTAATGAGTAAGGTTGGTAAAATAAGAAGTAAGCACTATAATGTTGCCACGCAAAGTGAGTACAAGGAGGGGAGAGAGACAGATGATCTTTGCTTGGGAGAATTGGAGGAGTTTTCACAGTGGAGGGCACATTTGAACTAGGTTTTGATTGATCAGTAGGAGTTCTCTGAACTTTTTGGAGTGAATTAGCTAAGCCTGCCTATAGTGTGGAATGATGGAACTCCTTATCCGTGATTCTCAATGGGGCATACAAGGTAGTCCTTGCTTTGCATGGTAGTTGAGGACCATAAAAATAACCATGCAAGCTGAAACATGCAAAGCGCTCTTAATAATCAATGAGGAACAATTACGATTCTTTGCAGCCTTTGAAAAATTTTGTCAAAACATTAAAAAAAAAAAAAAAAAACTCTTACTGTCAGTTATAAATGTATACCAAAAAAACCAAACTCATTACCATCAAGTTGATTCTTACTCATAGCAACCCTATAGGTCAGAATAGAGCTGCCCCATAGGGTTTCCAAAGAGTGGCTGGTAGATTTCAAACTGCTGACCTTTTGGTTAGCAGCCAAATGCTTAACCACTGCGCCACCAGGGCCCCCTGCACCACCAGGGCCCCGTATAGACATATAGAGAAATGAAAAAATAATGAGACTAATATTTAGTATACTGTATTTAAACATTGGAAACATTGAAGATTAATGTGTTTTATTTCTTTGTAGAAAAAACTTTCCAGAATAACTTGGATAGCACTTCCTTTCTTTTTTCTTACGTAACTTATGGAGCGAGCATCTTTTCTATGCCTTGGCCAATTGTCATCCTCATAAGTCTGGATCAACTTTCAACATTTTATCCTTTGTGCTTTCAAAGTAATGAAATATCTCCCAGAGTTTCCTTAATGGGATTTTTTTTTGCTGGCGTCACCTCCTCTGGGACATCTTCATCCTTTTTGTCACAACCATTTTCCTTGTGTATGTTTACAAGTTTCTCGTCTTTAAGTTCCTCTGGCCGTGTATCTCTCCAACAGCAGCGGTGTCAGCATTCCCTCATCAGCTGCTTATTTCTTCCGTACCCCTTGGCATTCGACTCAGATTTCACTTTTTGTTTCTTCGCTGCATTTTCATTTTTGTTTGCCAATTCCCTCTTCTGATTATCTGTTTTTGTAAGATGTCACTTTATCATTGAGAGACAAGGAGTGAGCGCAACTCCACGCTTTGCTATCTGTATGTGAACTGAATAACAGCTGTGCAGCTGTCAGTCATCGACACACTTTGAAAGCAATGATGTAATTGGTAACTGATCATGATGTGCGTCTGTTATTTAGGTAGAGATTTGTGTAGGGAAGGGCTGTCAGTGAAGTTTGTACTTAATTCAGTTACTCACAGTTAATACACCACGGTAAGTTAAATGTGAACTGTGTTGGGAGACTGACGTTATTTAACCAAGCTGTGGTAACTAAAATTCATGCATATCAGAATGGTGCAAAAGGAGGACTGTTGCATTGATATTTTGAGTGGGTTTTTCTTGTTGGAAGTTCAGTATCTGTAGCCTTGGGCACTAAATGCCAGTGTGACACCCTAATCGCTGTCATAGCCAAAATGCTTCTCAAGTTTTCTATATGTGCAGGGAGTGGCATGGGAGGGGGGTGAGGAGAGTTCCCTGGATTGAGAACCATTCTGGAGCCATTGCTGGACCACTTCAGCATTAATAAAGCAGAGAGTGTTAAGGGCTAGCCACTCTGCTGCTCACTTACTTTAGCGTTCATAGCAGAGTTTTGGCAAGTTGAGCTTTCTGAGAGTCTGACCTCCGATTAAGTATGTGGTGTCTTTGACTTCTTCATAAGCCAGGGGAGGCAGAAAGAGCCCTGGATGGGGAATCCTGAGACCCAGACTCTAGCTGGACTCTGTCGCTCATCTAGCTGCTGCTTAACCTCTTTGAATCTTAATTGTTTCCTCATCTGTAGAATATCAGATATTTCATATATCTGATTTACAAGATTATTATGAGGGGTAAATGGAAAATGTATATGAATATTAGACCAACGTGAGGAATAGTTGTAACGATGAATAACTGAGTCATTGAGCGGCATTTCTTGATTTAAAATGAAAGATAACACAGCCTTCTAATGTCTTGGCAAAATAAATATCCTCAGCTTTTAGACACTCCCTCATGTGAGAAGTTCACTACTTTCCCGTCTCGTCTTTTGAGTGTTTTCTAGTTTGCTCTTTTCTTGCTTAGCTCGCTTCACAGTGAAATGCAGCAAATTGACTTACAGTCCATTACTACATGAAGTAACTTTAAGCAGCTTCCTCCGTGAGGATAGACCTTATTTCTCTGTTGATATAAGGAAAATAGGGCACCAGTTGGTCTTTTAGGGAAGTAGGCTGCAGATGGCTCCCAGATGGTGGCCATTTTGAATAATGAATTTTCAATAGTTTAGAGTATAAATGTTGAGTTAGAGCATTCAGTGGTCTTTTCCTGGTCCAAGATTTCAAGTAAACTCAGCATAAATAGACTTGTCTTGGTTTGGTCTGAGTTGGCGATTACTTACCTGTGGATTTTTAACTTTATGTCTGGATTGAAGAATTTGCTGAAATAAACACTTTAGTAGAATGTTGTTGGTTTGGCAAAGGCTTTCTTCATCTGTAAGATTATCCTATAATCGCTGCAGACCTGCAAAATGTGTGGTATAGTGAACATTGGCAGATATGTTCTCTTTCCACATGGTGTGCTGATCTGGAATTTGTTGGAGATGGAAGAAATCTATTATGATTTGAGTGTTGAAGAGTATAAATGGAAATTATTTTTTATCATGAATGAAACTACTTGTAGAGTTAGATTTTTTATATTAATTTTAGCAATTTATTTTAGGGAAGTAAAATTATTTAATGAATCAGTATAAAACTGTGGTGAAATTTTTTTTCAATATCTGACAGAACCTTATTCTAATTTAAAAAATTCCAAATTAAAGTGTATGTAAACATAACCAGTCCTTCTTACCTCTTCCCCTGTTATGGCCACAGGGGCTCAACCAGAATGGGAACGTACAATTTCATGTTTATAAGGTATTTTTTAAATATTAAAAGCAGTGCTATTAGTCTTGGGTCAGGGAACATTACTCATGTTTATGAACTACAAATGTGAATTAGAAAGTTAAGATGACTGTTTTGTTGCCAAAACTGCTACATATTCATAGCATGCTATTTTCACCAGATTTTTCATGATAAAAAATAACTTTTATAAATGAACTATAAAAATATGTATTGTTTCTGAAATCATTAATCTTAATTTTAACTTTCATGTATTTCACAATTGATATTCCTAGGTCAAACCCTTTTGTCAAAGATTTGTTACTCATCAAACTGGGATTAGCATAAGAATTAAGTTACAGTTCAATTACTACCCCTTGGAAGTAATGAGCACAGTAAATCTAACAACAGCTAAAATGAGGTTATTCATTCAAATAATTATATTTTTAGGTGGACTCTTCCAAAGTCTCCTCTATATTCACAACATATAGGGTTGCTTTCTATCATAAGAGAGCAGCTAAAGAAATCTAGCAGATTAGTAGAATTGAGAAGAAATTCTTTTGACAAGATACTCAGAAGTGGAAACTGGCCTATTTGAAATGGCATAAACGTACTGCATGCAGAAGTATGAGTTAGAACATAAGTTTTTAAAATATTTAAGTTTGTTTTAATGTTTATAGAAAATGATTCAAAATCAGAAGTTTATTCTTTGTTTTTGTGAAGGTGGAAACAGGTGATAATAAGATTTTTTTTAAAGTTGGAATTCACTTTAGGATTTTTTTCTGAGACAGAAGATAGTCATTTTCTTAGAGGTTTTGTGGCTTTGCATACTTAGGCATTCCTTACTTCAGCTGACACCAGATTTTTTTTCATGTTATTTATAGTTTCATTTCTATAAGGAAGATCTTGTCATTTTGAGCATGCTTCCCAACTTGCAGGTCAAATTTCACACAAACATCAACATCTTTTTTTTGGTGGGGGGGGGAGTGGGGAATTGAGGAGAAAGATTAGAGTTAGCCATTTGATTGAATTATTCCTTGAAGGCAAACTAAACATTTTGGATGACATATTCACTTGTTTAAGCATTAAGGCATAGCACAGATTCCTGGGAAGTGATTTCCTCGTCAGGTTTTGCAGGAATTAATTGGATTGTGAAAAATGTATAATATATCCTCTTGAAAATTTGTCAGTGTAATCATCCATTGTAAGATCTATAAAAGCAACTGCTTCAGTCTGCCTGCCTCCCTGATATATTTTGAAATGACCCTTTCTTCTCAAGGGTTCTCTGTTAAACCTGTCTGGATTTTGTGGCGATGGTGAGAGATGACTAGCAGCTTCTGTTTACTTCTGCTCATCTCTGTTCCCAATGTGCTGCCCTTTTAGAAGTGACAGGGACTTTTCTACATCCACAGACCAGTTTAGTCAGCAACTTCTCCATCACTTGTGTGCATACATCAGTTCTTATTTAACTCAAAGACATGGCCTCTTTGAAAAGGGAAGTAAACAGTACATCGGGATTGTCTGGAAGCCCTAAAGTGTCTTATGAAAGATATATGGAACTTACCTGTAAGCTTTCTAACTCTTATTTGCCTCTATGTGAAATCCCAGCTTTATCTCTGACCTTCTTCTGAAGCTGCTTTATCAGTTTCTTTGCTTTGATTTCAACCACAGCTTCCTGACCTCCCCTTTTCCGGTTCCCCTATTTGTCTGCCTTGATTACCAGTAAGGATATCTTTTTGCATAGTTTTCTTGATACAGACCCTCTGACTTGCTTTCTTCCCTAATTCCTGCCTTTGCACCCTCCTCACCCACACTCCTATTTGCCTCCTACCAGGGGACATGTCAGTCCCCTGTTCAGGAATCCAGCTTCAGTACTTGGGTTTTTAGACCAGCCTCCACCTTATCACTCTGCCAAGAACTGTACTTATTCCTCCTCCTGAACAAAGAGTGCTTCACACTCAACCTCCTCCATGCCATACAAATTAATAGTATGCAACTTCAAAGTTGTGGGAACTGTCTTGGAGTCATTAAGGATGATTGTCTGAAAAGTTTCACTGATAACTTCTTAAAGGGAATTTTGACTTTCTGAAAGTGAAGTAAGTTTGACTCTTACTCGTACTCACTCTGACAGCCAAGCACATGTACTTGATAGCTTTAGTTTCTGTCACATCTTCAGGTCTATACTGAGCATGTGTATGTGTAAAGCTATAGGAGGGATAGAGAGGACATGAGACACAGTCCCTGGCCCTGGATGTGTAAGGTGAGCCTTGAAGCACCTCAGCCTCACTGAATCACCCTTGGGCCCTCTGAGGTACATGACTTCTCTTCTTTTAGAAGTTTCTACATTCAGTCTTCCTTACCTGGGACACTTTCTTCACCTTTTCCCCAATTAGCCAACTTTTTCTCTTCTTAAAAAGGTCTCGGTATTAATAAGCATTACCTTGAAGTATCTTTCTTTCCTTGACTCCCCAGGATCAAGTTAGATCCCTTCTGTGTGTACTCATATTGCCCTGCTTCAACTTGGCATTGTCAGAAACCTAAATGTGCAGAGAAACACCAAAAATTAGTGTAATAGAATGTATTTATTGTGAGTAGATAGGATTTGAATTGTGCAACATACTGGGAAGGCTCTCCTAAGAGAGGACCCTGAAAGCGGTTATGTAGGTCATTGTTATGTTAATTTATCAGGAGATAACATCAAAGCAAGAACTGAGTTTTGGGGTCTGTCAGTTACTGAGTCACTAAGGACGTGCCATACACCCTGAAACACAGCCTCTTAAAAACAAAACAAAGGAACGAACAGAGAACACAACCTGTAGCCAGACCCTGGAATTCTTGCTTCTCAAAACTGGCTGCACATAGATAATTTTCCAAAAGAACCCAATGGCTAAGGCAAAATCACGTCTTCTAAGCTGCTTACTAGGCTATTGTTTGACTTGAAGGTGACTTTAGTAAAACAATTCCTTAAAAACTCAAGGTTCAAAAGAATACCTAAAGGGCAGATGGCATGGATGTGTCACCCCAATTCCATGAACCCAGAAATCTAGATTCCAGAGGAATTAAAATGGCTTTTGCAGCATACAGAACTATAATGTTGAGTCCCCTTGCAAGACTATGAGCTCTGGGAGGGTAGGCACTGCCTTGTTTGCTGTTGTATCTCTAGTATCCTAGACAGTGCCTGATTAAAGGTAATCAATATGTAATAAAAATAACTAGAGGTAATATCATTGAGAACTCACTATGTGTCAGGCTCCGTGCGTGGCACTTTCTACATATTTTCTCATCAAGTCCTTATAAAATCTGTACATGGATGCTATCATCAATTTTACAGAAGAGAAGAGTGAGGTTGATAGAAGTTAAGTAATTTGCCCAACATTACATACCTAGAAAGTGGCAGAGCTGGTGCTTGACTCCAGATTACACATAATGATGGACAAATAAAGGAATGTCTGTGTTATGGATTGAATTGTATCCCCCCAAAAGATGTGTGTCAACTTGGCTAGGCCATGATTCCCAGTATCGTATAATTGTTCAACATTTTATCATCTTATGTGATTTTCCTGTGTGTTGTAAATCCTACCTCTATGATACTAATGAGGTGGGATTAGCAACAGTTATGTTAATGAGGCAGGACTCAAACTACAAGATTAGGTTGTATCTTAAATCAATCTCTTTTTATATATAAAAGAGAGATGCGAGCATAGAGACAGGGGGACCTCATACCACCAAGACACTAGTGCCGGGAGCAGAACATGTCCTTTGGACCTGGGACCCCTGTGCTGAGAAGCTCCAAGACCAGGGGAAGATTGATGATAAGAACCTTCTCCAGAGCTGACAGAGAGAGAAAGCTTTCTCCTGGAGCTAATGCCCTGAATTCGGACTTCTAGTCTACTAGACTGTGAGAGAATAAACTTCTGTTTGTTGAAGCCATCCGCTTGTGGTATTTCTGTTATAGCAGCACTAGATAACTAAGAGAGCCTGTGAAGGCATCTGTTCATAACTCCAAATGGAGTTATGTGGTTGGCATTGGCTGGCCACAAATGGGAGTAGCTTTTTGTCTAGTTATATAGGAAAAGTTGACTACAGGTATCACATTCCACTTACTAATAATTTCTTTTCTCCAAAAGGCTGGGCATTTACTGTGGCTCATAGCACTTTGTACGTGATGTGGTAGAGTAGATAAAACTCTGGTTTTGCAATTAGGAATACTAGGCATTGATCATCTGTCTCTCTACCCTTTACAGGCCATGTAACGTGGATAGGTTGAAAATAAGTCTTCAAGCCCAACTTCCTCACTGTGTAATAGAGACTCTGGGTTGGTGTGAGGGTTAGAGAGAGTGTGGGGAAAGCACTGGACACATAGTAGACATTCTGATATGATGTCTATCAGCTACTATTATTAGGATATTTCCTCTGTCATACTATTTTCTGTCATAGATCCCCTTTAATAAGAAAAGATCATTTGCAGGGTGATTTCTGAGAAATCCTGCTAAGGGTTAAGTTTTCAGAAAATGTCATCTTCCAACCATATGTTTAAAAGGAAGTTTTTCTACTGTGATATTATAATTATGGAAACTGACATAAATTTCTGGACTAATAACCAAATTATTTAATTTGGAAAACTATGTGGGTTATTTCCTTAATACCTTCCCACCAACAGCATTATAGTAAGACCTTAGTTGATGTCTTTAAGAGTCTTAACAAAATTAGAAGAAAATTTTGAATCTGATTTTAGTCAGTTTGAAGATATATGCATGTATAGTAGCTAGAACAAGGAGCTTTGGTAGAGCAATGGTTAAGCTCTTGACTGCCAACCAACTGAAAGGTTGGCAGTTTGAACCCATCAGTTGCTCTGTGGGGAAAAAAGACCTGGGAATCTCCTCTTGTAAAGATTACATTCTAGGAAACCGTATGGGGGCATTTCTGCTGTATCATATAGGGCACTGTCTGAGTCATCTAGAGCTGCTATAACAGAAATACTACAAGTGGATGGCTTTAACAAAGAGAAATTTATTTTGTCACAGTCTAGTAGTATAGAAGTTTAGATTCAGGGTGTCAGCTCCAGGGGAAGGCTTTCTCTCTCTGTCAGCTCTGAAAGAAGGTCCTTGTCACCAATCTTCCCCTTGCTGAGGGCAAAGGGAATATGGAATGGATGTTGGAAGAAGGTAGTTCTAAATACCAGTTACGGCCATGTGACCAGTTGCAGAAACAAGGACTGTAATTGTTACGAATATTTCTGCTTTGTATGTGTGCATCAAATATTTTTGTTTGCTTCACTTATAAAATATAAGATGTAAACAAGGCTAGTGTGTTTTTGGTTGTACATGTGTTAGTTGTATCATGCTAGGTACAAGTATGACTTTGTAATTGTCTTTATTCAGAGATTCTGTATGGTTTGGAGAGCTGTGTACAGGTGCCAAGTTGACAAGAGGTGGACTGTGATAGTTAAGATTGTGTGTCAGCTTGGCTGGCTGGGCCATGATTCTCAGTGTTTTGGTGGTTGTATAATGTTGTGATCACTTCCCTGTTGAAATTTGATATGTGATTACCCCCATGATGGAATCTGCTGAGTGGTACCAGTGGGGGCGGGGCCTGTGGCAGCTCACTGCCCCCTTAGCCTTCATCTTTCCACCCTCCACCGCCTACTTCCTTCCTGCTCACCTTGCCAAGGCTTTTGGCTTGTTCTGGATCCTGCAGTTGCCTCTTGTTCATCTGACCTCCAGTTCCTGGGAGTCGCACTAACAGCTTACCTGCCGATCTTGGGATTTGTCGATCTTCACAGCCTGTGAGCAAGAGTCCTACTCTTCGACCTGCCAATCTTGGGTTTGCCAGCCCCTGCAGCTACATGAATCAGGAGAAGCCTTGTGGTCTTGCCTGCTGATCTTGGGATTCATCGGCCTTCACAGCCTGTGAGCAAGAGCCCTGCTGATCTTGGGTTCACCAGTCTTGCGGCTACATGAATCAGGAGAAGCCTCTGTCTTGATCCACAGACTTGAGACTTTCTAGCCTCTACAATTGCGTGAGCTGTTTCCTTGATGTAAATCTCTCTTTCTCTCTCTGTCTCTCTATATATTTATACACTTTACTGGTTATGCTTCTCTAGAGAACCCAGCCTCAGACAGTCACTGTGTGTTGGAATTGACTTCACAGTACCTAACAGCAGCAGCAACAGTAGCTAGAACTAATAAGCTGATGAAATGTGAACAATGAGAAGTCCTTGCTTATTGGGTCCTCCTTCCCTCCTTTAGTGACTAAGGAACTCACAGATAAGCTTTTACTTGGTCTTCAGGACTGGTATTATTTTATAGATTATAGCTTTGGGAAGTGTTTAAACCTTCACCCCCACTCTCACCTTCAGGGTAGGGACAGTGACCCGAGCTGTGAGCTGATCCTGTGACTCAGCCCATTGTCAGGCAGATACTTTTTGTGTTGGTCTGTGTCTCTGACTTGACTAAGCTCATTGATTCCAGGAATTGTGTGTTACTCATAATGTGACTCCTGGCATTTATGGCACCTAAGTAAATTTATGAAAAATATTTCTGGGTGTTAAAAACAGTCAATATGCTAAAATACTGAAGCATGTTTTCAAATATATATATCCATGTTTTAAAATGATAGTCTCTTTGTCTAGTACAGTATGGTGGTTAAAGCACAGGCTTTGGAGGCAGTCTGGGGGTTTTAATCTTAGCTCTCCTGCTTCCTAGCTGTATGAGGGATGAGCTACTTAACCTCTGTGGGCATCAGCATTATCATCTGTGAAATGGGCATAAAGAAACCTACTTCATAAGGGTGTGGTGAGGATTCATTTACCACGTATTTATCCAGTGCTTGACACATGCTGAGCAATATTTAATCCTTGCCCACAGAGAACTTACTTTCTGTTTTTTCAGAAACAGATTATAAACAAGTAAGCATAGAACAGATTTTCAGTTTGTGATAAGGGTTAGGAGGGAATAAATGCAGTGAGGTGGGAGAAAATAATTCAAGTTGGGGTTTGGTGCAAGAGTGAAAAGGGAAGGTGACTTGGAGAAGGTGGCATTTCAGCAGAGATCTGACCATGAGAGGGAGCCGGGATAGGAAGGTGGGGGAAAAAAAAACAGCAAATGCACAACCCTGAAAGGGGAGCCTGCTGGGCCTGCTTTTGGGAGGCCAGTGGCTGCAACAGAGGGAGACATGGGTATGGAGAAATCCTCTAAGAAAATCAGCAATGCAAGCACCATGATAAATGGCAAGTGAGCAGTGCAGATGCGGTGATGGTAATGGCAAATGGCTCTGGACCAGCGTCAGAGACACAGTGGGGGCCTGCCTGCCTGACAAAAGGGGGCAGCTGTTCTGCAGTGCCAGCCAAGTCTCTCCATGTGGGAATGTGGGCTCCAGGTGCTAAATCTGCCAAGTTTTCAAGAGAACCAGAAATCTGAATTTTTATGTGAAATTCCCAGATTTTAAAATGTTGGCTCAGGTTTTAAAAAGCCTTATGATGGGTAGACAGAATGCATCTGTGGGCTGCCAATTTGAAACATCTGCTGACAGCCCTTGCTATGATAAAGAGAAGTAAATGAAGCATGACACATGTTAACCATTTAGTCTTGTGCCCAGTACATAGCCAGTACTGAGGGGGAAAAGGTACTTATTATTAATTGCACTGTTAAGTATGTAGTTGTCTTCATCATTAATTTGTTTCGTTAACTCTAAATCCAGATTAAAAAATAAATATTATCCTACCTTAACTCAAGTGTTAATGAACGGTAGTTGCTGTTATTTGTCTGTTAATTTTAGTTGTTTGTTAATTTGTTTAGTTAATTCTGTATTCATGTTACAAAAGTAAGCATTAATCTAGTGTAATTCATGTGATGAAGTTAGAGAAAAACAAAGGATAAATTTTTTTTGGTTACTTATTTTTTTCTTTGCCTATTTACTGTCCACTCCCTTTTGCTTTGCTTTTGTTGCTTCCCTCACTTGTTCTTGCACCTCGGGCACATTTGGGTTCAAGTCTTCCTGGCCAGTGTTGGCTGCTTGTGTAAGCAGGAAGGAACTGTGGCAAAAACGGCATTTTGGACCAGGCAAAGGATGATGGGGAATGCAGCTTTACAACGTGATGTCGTGTTTAGAGGCTTTTCATCAGTTTTAATGAAATACAAATGTGTCCAAAGCAAGTGTTTTCTTTCCATGAGAAAAAAAAGAAAAAACTTCATTTAGTATGGCCTAACTTACATAGTTTTGTATTAGAAGGATCATGCTTGATGTGTTGCAATTTGTTGGCGATTGTCTTGGGGAATTTTATTCAGCGCAAGCATTTCTGAAAGTTCTGGCATTAGGTTGTGTTAATTACTTGTTCATGTACTTTTGGTCTTGTTGTCTCTGTGCTGAAATTTTGGAGCATCACAGAGGGGAACACTGGGAGTCACAAAAGATACTTGAATATTTCTAATAGACTAAAAGCTTATAAAAGTGCTTCTTATTTCCCACTAATTTTTTTTTTTGCATTGTTTTAAAATGAGATCATTTTGTTGTGTCAGCATTAGACCAGAGACTTGGAAAAAAAAAATCTTATCTGTAAATACAAGTTCTTAATTGAGTCACTATTTCTTGATTTTTGTTACAGATCATGGAGGAAACAAACACGCAGATTGCTTGGCCATCAAAATTGAAGATTGGAGCCAAATCCAAGAAAGGTAAATTGTGAAGGATGGAGACATTGGTGGTTTTGATAACTGAGGTGGAACTACTGCATGTTTGCAGGGAGAAAAGTCAACCTTTATTCTTATCATACTTGTCCCAAAATATTGGTCAAATAGCAATATTTTGGGAGGATTATCATAATTAATTATGTCTTTTTATCCAACTATGGAAAAAATTTGTTCTTAAAGGTTAATATTATAATTTTTATAAAGGATATCATAGCAACCTTGATTGCAAGGGTAACGATTGACTCAATGGCCATGAGTCATGGTAACTATCTACATGTTATAACATGTTTTCAGCACATCAGTTCCTGTTGTTTACACTTTAAGGTTCTTGTTAAGGTCCCACACAGATTTAATAGCTGCTTTTTTTTTTTCCCTCCACTGTGATAAGAAGACTTAGAATTTCTCCCTTGAGTACTTCTTCTCCTCTTCCTCTACTACGGAGCAAAGAACCTGCCAGATTCCATTTTAGGCCGAGTATTTTCCTTGCCTGGGCTTTTCTTTGCCTTATCCTAGAAGACACTATCTATGTATGGATAGTCAGAAATACAACTATAGGCACCCTTAGTTTTCTTCTCAG
Source organism: Dugong dugon (assembly GCA_030035585.1). Lineage (NCBI taxonomy): Eukaryota > Metazoa > Chordata > Mammalia > Sirenia > Dugongidae > Dugong > Dugong dugon. Next base: position 32,117,813 of record CM057475.1, on the reverse strand, counting down.
ATTACTTAATATTTTCAAATGTAAGTTGCCAGTATATATTTTTATGGATAGTTTTTTCTTTTTAAAGTATGACCTTAGTCTCAACAAATTTTGTTGAGTATATTCCATTAAATATAGTGCAGATGCATGTAGTTATCAGAAGATAACAACAAATGCCATCAAACAATTAAAAACACAATGATTATGCAAGCTGGGTGTTATCCTTTGTGGTCACCTTTTTTCTTGTCGTGGCTGTTTAGTTACATATTTGCTGTCTTCGTCCCCTATGATTTTTATTGCTAAGTGATACGAAACACTGCAAGATTTCTCCATTTCCTTTCTCATTTTAGTACAGATTGGTTTCTTACTCATCCAATAGGATGTAAGTTATTTTATAGTTATTGTTGTGACTCTTTTCAGTGTTGTTAAATTTGATTGACTGGAATTCTACAAAAACTGATCTTGTTACCTTCTGGTTTGTGGTCATGGTGGAAAGGAATTGGTAAACAGTTGCAAGAGGACATTTTGAATTTCCAAATGTAGTTCCTTATCTTTGGACAGCCTTGCATTTGCTAAGTGTAATAGCATGTATTCTTTTCTTCTTTCTTTTTTTTTATATTTTATTGAACTTCAGGTGAAGGCTTACAGAACAAATAGTTTCTCATGAAACAGTAGTACACATGGAGTTTTATGACATTGGTTAACAGCCCCACAACCTATTAACCCTCTAACTTCTCAACCTTTTTTTTTTTTTGGTGAAAATACACATAGCCAAAGATACACAGTTTCAAAAATTTCTACATACACAGTTCAGTGACATCGACTACACTCTTTGAATTGTGCTGTTATTCTCACTTAAGATGAAGGCTCACAGAACAAAATAGTTTCTCATTTAACAGTTACTACAAATGTTGCCCTATGACAATGGTTAACAATCTCACAACACATCAACACTATCCTTACTCAACCTTGGGTTCCCTATCACCAGCTTCCTTGTCCCCTTCTGCCTTCTGGCCCTTGTCACTGGACTCCTGTACCTCGTTAGTCTCATTTGGTTTTACGGGGCTGTCCACTCCCAGGCTGAACAGTGAACTTCGGAGGTAACTTCACCAATGAGCTAAAAGGGTGTCTGGGGGCCATCCTCTTGGCATTTCTCCAGTCTCCTTTAGGCCAGTAAATCTGGTCTTTTTTTTGTGAGTTAGAATTATGCTCCAGATCCTTCTCCAGCTCTGTCCAGAACCCTCTGTTGTGATCCTGGTCAGAGCAGTCAGTGGTGGTAGCCGGGCACCATCTAGCTATACTGGACTCAGTCTGGTGGAGGCCTTGGTAGCTGTGGACAGTTAGTCCTTTGGATTAATCTTTTCCTTGTATCCTGTTCTCTTCATTCTCCCTTGCTCCCGAAGGGATGAGACCAGTGGAGTATCTTAGATGGCCGCTCACATGCTTTTAAGACCCCAGACAATACTCACCAAGGTAGAATGTAGAGCATTGTCTTTATAAGCTGTGTCATGCCAACTGAGCTAGATGTTCCCCAAGACCATGGTCCCCAGAGCCCTCCGCCCAGCAATTCAGTCCCTCAGGGAGTTTGGATGTGTCTATGGGGCTTTGATGACCTTTCCTTGTACAAATTGTGCTAGTTTCCCCTGTACTGTGTACAGTCTCACCCTTCACCCAAGATACCACTTATCTATTGCCTATTTAGTATTTCCCCCCCACCCCTCCCATCCCTGGTAACCAACAAAGATTGTTACATTTTGTGCGTGAACTTTTTCATGGGTTTTTACAATAGAGGTCTCATACAATATGTGTCCTTTTGTGATTGACTTATTTCACTCAGCATAATGTCCTCCAGTTTCATCCATGTTAGGAGATAGTTCACAGATTCATTGTTGTTCTTTCTCGTTGCATAGTACTCCATTGTGTGTGTGTACCATAGTTTGTTCATCCATTCATCTGTTGATGGGCATCTAGGTAGTTTCCATCGTTTTGCTGTTGTGACCAATGCTGCCATGACCATAGGTGTGCATATGTCTATTCGAGTGACGACTCTTAATTCTCTAGGATATATTCCTAGGAATGGGATTGCTGGATCGAATGGTATGTCTATTTCTAGCTTTCTGAGGAAGCGCCATATCATTTTCCAAAATGGTTGTATCATTTTGCATTCCCACCAGCAGTGCATAAGAGTTCCCATCTCCCCGCAGCCCCTCCAACATTTGTTATTTCCAGTGTTTATGATTCGTGCCAGTAATGCCGGGGTGAGATGGTATCTCACTGTGGTTTTAATTTGCATTTCTCTAATGGCTAGTGATCGTGAGCATTTCCTCATGTGTCTGTTGGCCATTTGAATGTCTTCTTTGGCAAAGTGTCTGTTCATTTCCTTTGCCCATTTTTTAATAGGATTATTTGTCTTTTTGTTGTAGAGGTGTTGGATTTTCTTGTAGATTATGGAGATTAGACCTTTGTCTGACTTGTACTGTCCAAAAAGTTTTCCCCAGTCTCTAGGTTCTCTTTTGACTCTTTTGGCGAAGTCTTTTGAGGAGCATAGGAGTTTGATTTTTGGAAGATCCAAGTTATCTAGCTTATCTGTTGGGGTTTGTACATTGATGGTTATGGTTTGTATCCTGTTAGTGCCATGTATTAAGGCCTGAAGTGTTGGTCCTATTTTTTCTTCTATGAACTTTATAGTTTTAGGCTTTATATTCAGGTCTTTGATCCATTTTGAAGTAGTTTTTGTATACGGTGTGAGGTATGGGTCCTGTTTCATTTGTTTGCAAATGGATATCCAGTTATGCCAGCACCATTTGTTAAAAAGACTGTCTTTTCCCCATTTGATGGACTTTGGGCCCTTGTCAAAGATCAGGTGACCGTAGGTGAATGGATTTACATCTGGGTTCTCAATTCTGTTCCATTGGTCAATGTATCTGTCGTTGTACCAGTACCAGGCTGTTTTGACTACTGTAGCTGTATAGCAGGTTCTGAAGTCAGGTAGTGTGAGTCCTCCAACTTCATCCTTCTTCAGTAGTGCTTTACTTATTTGGGGTTTCTTCCCTTTCCATATAAAGTGAATGATTAGTTTTTCCATCTCTTTGAAGAATGTTGTTGGTATTTGGAGCGGGATTGCGTTGTATTTGTAAATTGCTTTGGATAGACTGACATTTTCACAATGTTAAGTCTGCCTATCCATGAGAATGGTATGTTTTTCCATTTATGTAGATCCCTTTGGGTTTCTTGCAGTAGTGTTTTGTAGTTTTGTTTGTATAGGTCTTTTACATTCCTGGTCAGATTTATTCCTAAGTATTTTATCTTTTTAGGGGCTATTGAAAATGGTATTGTTTTCCTGATTTACTTTTCATTGTTCTCCTTATTGGTGTATAGGAATCCAACTGATTTTTGAATGTTTATCTTGTATCCTGCTACTCTGCTGAATCTTTCTATTAGTTCTAGTAGATTTCTTGTGGAGTCTTTAGGGTTTTCTATGTATAGTATCATATCATCTGCAAACAGGGACAGTTTAACTTCTTCATTACCAATTTAGATGCCCTTTGTTTCTTTTTCTTGCCTTATTGCTGTAGCTAGAACTTCCAGCACAATGTTAAGTAGGCGTGGTGATAAAGGGCATCCTTGTCTTGTTCCTGTTTTCACGGGGAATGTTTTCAGCCTCTCTCCATTGAGAATGATGTTGGCCGTTGGTTTTGCATAGATGCCCTTTATTATGTTGAGAAATTTCCCTTCTATACCTATTTTATTGAGAGTTTTTATCAGGAATGGGTGTTGGACTTTGTCAAATGCCTTTTCTGTGTCAATTGAGATGATCATGTGATTCTTTTCTTTCCTTTTATTTATGTAGTGGATTGTGTTGATTGATTTTCTAATGTTGAACCATCCTTCCATACCTGGTATGAATCCTGCTTGGTCATGATGTATTACTTTTTTGGTATGATGCTGAATTCCATTGGCTAGAATTTTGTTCAGAATTTTTGCATCTATATTCATGAGAGATATTGGTCTGTAATTTTCTTTTTTTGTGATGTCTTTGCCTGGTTTTGGTATCAGTGTTATGCTGACTTCATAGAATGAATTTGGCAGTGTTGCTTCCTTTTCTATGCTGTGAAATAGCTTGAGTAGTACTGGTACAAGCTCTTCTGTAAATGTTTTGTAGAATTCTCCAGTGAAGCCATCTGGGCCTGGGCTTTTTTTGGTTGGGAGTTTTTTTAATTACCTTTTCAATCTCTTCTTTTGTTAAGGGTCTGTTCAGATTTTCAACATCACTTTGTTGTAGTTTGGGTAGGCCATGTGATTCTAGAAATTTATCCATTTCCTCTAGGTTTTCAAATTTGTTGGAGTATAGGTTTTCATAATATTCTGTTATAATCCTTTTTATTTCAGTTGGGTCTGTTATAATGTCCCCCATTTCATTTCTTATTTGGGTTATTTGTGTCCTCTGCTGTTTTTCTTTTGTCAGTCTGGCCAGTGGTTTGTCGATTTTGTTGATTCTTTCAAAGAACCAGCTTTTGGTTTTGTTGATTCTTTCGATTGTTTTTCTGTTCTCTATTTCATTTATTTCTGCTCTGATCTTTACTATTTCCTGTCTTCCAGTGGTTGTGGGCTTTTTTTGCTGTCCTCTTTCTATTTGTTGGAGTTCTGTAGTTAATGTTTGGATTTTGTCCCTTTCTTCTTTTTTGATAATGTGCATCTATTGCTATAAATTGTCCTCTGAGGACTGCCTTTGCTGTGTCCCAAAGGTTTTGGTATGATGTGTTTTCATTCTCATTTGATTCTAGGAATTTTTGGATTCAAGCTCTGATTTCTTCTATTACCCAGTGATGTGTAAGCAGGGTATTATTCAGTTTCCATGTAGTTGATTTTTTTTCCTTGCTCTTTCTATTGTTAATTTCTACCTTGATGGCATTGTGGTCAGAGAAGATACTTTGAATTATCTCAGCATTTTGGATCTTGTTGAGGATTGCTCTGTGGCCTAAGATGTTGTCTATTCTGGAGAACGTTCCATGTGCATTGGAAAAGAATGTGTGCTTTGCAGTGGTTGGATAGAGTGTTCTATGTATGTCTATGAGGCCAAGTTGGCTGATTGTGCCCTTTTGTATCTTTGCTGAGTTTCTTCTTAGTTGTTCTGTCCTTTACTGAGAGTGGTGTGTTGAAGTCTCCTACTATTATTGTGGAACTGTCGATTTCTCTTTTCACTGTTGTTAGAGTTTGTTATTTTGGAGCGCTCTCATTGGGTGCGTAGATGTTTATTATGGTTATGTCTTCATGATGTATCCTCTCCTGAATCATCATATAGTGTCCTTTTTTGTCTTTTATGGTAGATTTTGTTTTAAAGTCTGTGTTATCTGAGATTAGAATTGCCACTCCTGCTCTTTTTTGGTAGTTGTTAGCTTGATATATTTTTTTCCAACCTTTGACTTTTAATAAATTCACATCTTTGTTTCTAAGGTGTGTTTCTTGTAGACAGCATATTGATGGATCTTGTTTTCTTATCCATTCTGTCACTCTCTGTCTGTTTATGGGTGCATTGAGTCCATTTACATTCAGTGTAATTATTGATAGATGTGAGTTTGTTGCTGTCATTTTGTAGTGCTTTTCTTTGCGGTGCTGAAGTTTTCTTTGTTCTTCTTACTGTCTTGTGCTGAGTTACTTTTGTTTGTGGATTTTTTTTCATATCTTTTGATTTTGTTTTTGCTTAGACTTTATGTTTCTCCTCTTTTTTTTTATGAGTATGTCTGTTAACTTTCTTTGTGGTTACCATGAATTTTACCCTTATCTTTCTAAGTTTGAAGCAGTCTACCATTACTTGGTATTGCCTTTCCTTCCTCTCCATTAGAAGGTTCTATACCTATGCCGTTTATTCCCTCTTTCATTGTTTTGATGTTGTTGTCATCCATCGATTGACTGCTCTGATTCCCTGTTGTATTTCTTTTGTTTTGGAGAGTCCTGGAGAGTTCATTTCCCAGATTGGTATCTGGCTCTTACGATCCTGCGTCCTAGGTTCTGCCTGTGGGGTGAAGGTGTTTGTCCTCAGATCAAAGAACTCCCTTTAGTAAATCTTGTAAGTTTGGTTTGACTTTTACATATTCCCTTAATTTCTGTTTATCTGGAAATGACCTAATTTCACCATCAAATTTGAAAGAGAGTTTTGCAGGATATATTATTCTTGGCTGACAATTTTTTTCTCTCAAGATTTTATCTATGTTATCCTATTGCCTTCCTCTCTGCATGGTTTCTGCCAAATAATCTGAGCTTAGTCTTATTGTTTCTCCTCTGTATGTGACTTCTTGTCTTTCACGAGCTGCTCTCAGGATTCTTTGTTTGTCTTTGGTTTTGGCGAGTGTGAATATGATATGCCTTGGTGGTTTTATTTTGGGGTCTCTTCTATATGAGGTTCGTTGAGCTTCTTGGATGGCCAGCTTTTCATCTTTCATGATATTGGGGAAGTTTTCTGTCAGCAGTTCCTCAGTGATCCTCTCTGTGTTTTCTGTTTTCTCCCTTGTTCTGGAATTCCAATCACTCGTAAATTTTTGCTTTTAATTGTGTCCCACATAACTCTCAGGGTCTCTTCATTTTTCTTTGTTCTTTTTTCTGAGTTTTTCTTAAACAGAGTTGTATCCAAGTGTTTGTCTTCAATTCTACTGATCCTGTCTTCCACTGTTTCAAATCTGCTTCTTAGCCCTTCTGTGACATCATCCATTTCTGAAATCTTGTTGTTTATCTTTTGGATTTCTAATTGTTGTTTTTGTATAATTTCTAATTGTGAATTTATTTTGGCATTTTGTTCGTGCATTATTTTCCTGAATTCTTCCAATTTTTTGTCTGTATTTTCCATGAATTTGTCTATTTTTCCCTCATGTTTGCCTCAGTTCTTGGAGAATTGTGAGTATTAGAGATTTGAATTCCCTATCAGGTAGTTCTAGTGCATTTTCTTCCACAGGAGAGTCATCTGGTGTTTTATTTTGGACGCCTACTGGAACCATCCTGTCCTGTTTTTGTAAATGTTTTGATATTGTCTACTGTTTTGGAGGCATTCAGTAGTTACTTTTCTCGTTTATTGATTGTAGATTTGTTTGTTTTGTCCATTTTTTTTTTTTTAAATTTGACTATGTCTGAGCAGGCGGACTGTGTGTTCTTTGTTGTTTGCTCGTCTGTTCACTCAATATTTTTCGCCTCCTTCTCCAACTGGCAGGGTCAGTCACTCAGATATGGTACAGCAGGGCAGGTCTAGCTGAATAGGAGTTACTGGGATGGGTTGTTTGTGGCACTTTACAGCCACCAGGGCAGGTCAGTAATCAGTGCAGGGCAGGTTCCAGTAGGCCGTGCCTGTGTTCTTGGTGGTGTGATGTCAAGCGCGCACGGTGCAGGTAGGCAGGATGTGGCGGGGAGATTGTTATGTGTGGAGCGGTTGTTTTGTCTCCCGCTGGAGGCTCCATGAGGCTGCTTTCTCATACCCCCGTTTGCTCTGATAGGAGTCCAAGATGGTGGATCCACGCTGCGTTAGCTGGTAGGGGACCTCTGCATGAATCTCTCCTCGCTTTCCATTCTCTGTCAGTTTTCTCACTCCATTTTGTGCTTGGCTGAGTTCTTTATCTCTTCATTTGATGTTTTTGGGTTTCAGGATTGTTGTATTCTCTGTTTGGATTAGTTTTTCGGATCTTTGCTGTTGAGGGACGGCGTGGTGCTTCTGCCTAGAGCGCCATTTTGCCAGAACTCACACCAATAGCATGTATTCTTAATTAATCTTCTTCAATAACTGTTGTGGTTTGTGGGGGAGGTTTTATTCCCATTATGCAGAAGAAGAAAATGCCATTAGTAGAGTATTTATCTATTTGGTTGTCTGGGGCCATTTGAAAATCCCTGGCCTGCTACTTGAATAAATTATCTTGAACATACAATGGATCCTCTTTCCCTAGTGTCAGTTACTTTTACTTAAAGAATGAACATGGGCTTCAATATTAACTTAATAAAAATGTGATTGGGTCAGTCCTCAAAGCAAACCCTTAGGGAAATCTAAATATTAAAACAATCCCAGATAATTTTGGATGGCTTGTTTTCTTGCATTATCCATGCCATGTTTTTTTTTCCTCGTTATCATGAAAAATTGGTAATTAATTTTTTTTACTCAAAATAATAGTTGCAACTTTAGATATTTTAAATAATATGGAGAGGAATATGGCTTGCTTGTGAAATACATTAGGTTAATACTTTTAGATTAGTCTTTGCTTATTGACAACCCATTCAGAATGGTCAAATAATATTCCAAAATTTTATTGTAGATGTTGCTTTGAATATAAGAATATTTCAGCAGTACATTTGAGGGCAACGTCTTATAATTTCAACACAGTTGAAGTTAACCTTTGGAATCGTGCCTAAGAATTGATACCGCCAGGCCAAGGTCTACAGACATTTTATTTTATTTATGAAGTGCTGTGAATGTACACAGCACTGTATGACGAACAGAACGTGCCGAGAGAAAGAGAGAGCAAGGAACAGAGAAATAGTCAAAAGTTTGCCTCAGAGGAATTTATTGTTCAGAGTGTACTTGAGTTGCTCTTATTACTTAAACACATACTGCTGAATCAGTTCTTGACTAACATCTCTGATTTATTTTGTATATATATATATATGTATATATAATGTTTAATTTTTTTAGAGGTTTAATTCAAAGATGAAGTTTGTTTTAATATAAGTTGTATTTGGTAAAAGTGAAATGAAAATTGCAGGAGGAATTGTAGAGGGTAATTATTTGCTCTTTCATCTGATGTGTCCATCCTCCTGCCCCCTGAGTATTGTAGACGAAAGAGTTGTTGGCCTCTAGTTTAAGCCTTCCTCATTCCAAGCTATTACTTTTCAAGAAACCAAGAAAGTAAGTGTATTTACAGAGTCATGCTATGTTTTGGATGATTATTAAATCCTAAATCCCAGGATGATGTGAAGATTTGGAATTTACAGATTATCCCCAAACTGTGCTGGAGAGAAAGGGTAGCCATGGGTTTGCGTTTTATTTCGCTTTCTGGTTTCTACAGTGTATATTGGTTGTATATTTGAGCCTGCACAAACATTTTTCATGGCTATTTGTTACTGTATTCCGCCTCCTTCTTTGCCTTATTGAAATTTAGTCCTGTGTTTTTTGCATGACTTCAAACATGCTCATTCCTGTTTTGAACTCCTGCTGAGAATGTGAATTTCTAACACATTCCCGGGAAGTTATCCGTAAGAAGCACCTGGGGATTTTCTTTAAATGTAAATTCTGATTCAGTATATCTGGGGTGGAATCATTAGCATTGGCTGGGATGAACTAGTTTGAAGCCCTGGCTTTTGAAATTAACATCTAGTAGCCCTGTCCATACTTTATTTTTTAAGCAATCAATCCTTTATCAGAGCAGCTGATGGCTCTTTGGTTGAAATGCTGGTAGAATGGTGCTTGGCAGAAAGACAAAAAGTAACAGACTGAATTGGCCATGAGTTAGAAAATTCAGATTCTTCTCTAGAGATTCTAGTCCAGTAGATCTGGAGTGGGACTGGGAACGCATATATTTAGCAGTTCCTCAGTGGTTCTTACAGTCAAGCTGACACTCTCTGACAGGGAAATATCATGAGTTAGCCACTAAGAAGACCATGTATTAAAAAAACCAAACCCATTGGCACTGAGTCAGTTCTGACTCATAGCTACCCTTTAGGACAGAGTAGAACTGCCCCATAGGGTTCCCAGGGAGTGGCTGGTGGATTCAAACTGCCAGCTTTTTGGTTAGCAGCCAAGCTTTTAACCACTGTGCCATCATGGCTCCATGTATTCAAAAGGCAATGGATAATGACCACTATTGATAACAAGCAAGGTCCTTCAACAGTCACTTCTCCTAGATAATGTCCATCTTGGTATCTGAAGAACTGCGCTTTTATGGATTCTTTAATCTAAAGTTTCTGTCATCTTTATGGTCAAGTACCAGGAATATTTTTAGCATGTTAATGACCTCATTGGACTGTGCCTATGTTAAATATAATTTTGGGTTAGCTACCATCTGCTGTCTGCCCTTTCTGTCTACTTCCTTCCTCCGTTTTCTACCCTTCTCATCCTTCCCACTCCGCTTTGCTGTTCTTTAACTATATTCTAGATAGAGTATAGTGAAAAAAATGTAATAGAAACATTTCCATTTAGTAAACAGAGAAGCGCATTTTGGGGAAGTGCATGTTTTGCTGATATAAACCAAGGTATTGTAGAATTTAAAAAAAATCCCTAGAGTATTTGTAATTATTGGAGGGTTTGATCCTCATTAGAACCAGAAAGAACCAAGAATTTAATGTACAATATAATGGTTATTTAAATAGATGACTCTTACTAGGGGGTCATGATTAAGAAAAGTAAAACCAAAAAAGAAAACCTGTTGCTGTCAATTCAGTTCTGACTCAGCAACCCTATAGGAGTAGAACTGCCCCATAGGGTTTCCAAGGAGCAGCTGGTGGATTTGAGCTACCAGCCTTTTGGTTAGGAGCCATAGCTGTTAACCACTGTGGCACCAGGGCTCCAAGAAAAGTAAAGCAATACTTAATATTTCTTCTGTATAACATAAATTTATTTTGAGTGGGAGAAAATGAAACTCTTTCCAACTCTTGGAGGCAAATGCTAGAACAGTCTACTTAGAAGAATCTGAGGTTTGTGCTTGTGAGACCAGTGTTTAAGGATTAAGGTATTTAATACTATAAAACCTTATTAATATAGAATAACTTCAGGGACTCATCAAAGAGCTGAATATGCTATCCTGAATCACAGCCTTATCTGAAAATAAATTCAGCTTCATTAAAGTACAAATAGCATCTTGAACAAATTCAACTGTTTTGCCAAATAGAAATGCTGCCAAACCTGCCTTAACAAATAGATAAGAATGATTTGTAATGAGAATTTATCATGCTGGTATGACTGTGCTGTGAGATCCATGATGCTATACAAGTTTGTTCTCTTAAATAAGGTAAACACTTTTCTAAAAGTCTTCTTTTTGCTCTTAGTTTGCACATTAATCTCTTTCTTATTAGACTGGCAAAGGTAAATGTGGGTAAAAATTGTTTAAAAATTTTGTGCCAAATTCCAAATAAATGAGGTCAGCATTAATGAAGCTTTGTTGACTTTTGTTCAGAGAAGGAGTTGTCCTGCAGAGTTAAACTAAGTGACGGAAACCGATCTCTGCAAGAGTTCTGCATATGACAACTTAGGGTATCCCAGGATGAGCAGGGATGAAGTGTTGATTGGATTGTTTGAAGTATCCTGCTTTGGAGGTTATTTGGCACTGAGTTGGGCCATTCTCTTCCTCCCAGAATAAACAAGGGAATCATCAACATTCCATGAGGTTTTAGTATTTTTGGTTGCATTCCATCAGAATAAGCAAATATCTAGTAGAAAATCTTAGCATGAGAAAAACTGTAGACTCTTCACTTTATTTTTTCCAGGGAAAATATTTTGTTGAGTGTACCTGTACTTTTGTTGGATAGTCACGTTGGACTGGTTGAGGCCTTTAACATAGTAGCACTGGGCGGAGAAAAGGCATGGCAGGGCATGGTGGACCAGTGTGTTTCCAGTGGTTGGTTGTGAACCTTTAGTGTGTCAAAAAGTAATTTAGTGGGTCACAACCAGCATGTAAAAAACACTAGATCAGAAAAGAAAACATCAGAGTGTAAGGGTATTGTTTTATGGGACTTTTGGTCATATACATCACTGTTAATGTGTAGGTATATAAACATACACATATATTTCTAGGTTATGTTATAAAATGGGTGATAGAACACATTGCTAGGTGATAAATTTCCCCAAAGGGTAAAGAACACAATGTTTTATTCATCACTGTGTCCCTATTACTGTAACCAGCATATAGTCAGGGTTTAGTAAATATTTCTTGATTGCCTGATCCCTCTCCCCCTGAAACTCAAATCATAGTTATAGTAGAACCACCAATACAGATGGAAACGTGGTATATCCCTAACATGTGCTGTGTAGGAAAAAAATTGAGTCACAGTCTTCACAGATGAGTAGTGTCTCACTGTTATGAAAAACAATGACTCATCATCTCTTTCCTATAGATCTACTAAGTGAACGAATGTGGAACGTGACTGTGGCTGATGCTCACGTGGCTAACTTTCCTTTTAGTGGTTCTAAGTAGTCCTGGAGAGGGAGGTGGAAGGAAACTTAGGGGAAATGACCTGATTGTTGTCATTCATGGTACACTGAGTGAGTGGAACTCTGGTGTGCTTCTTGATAGACTTGTAAATGAGATGTAGAAAGACCCAGCATCCTAGTGGCCTCTGGACTAGAGTTGTTTTGATGGTGGTGGTTTTCATTAATATTTGGTTATGTAATTGGTATATGAATAATAATAATGAGTACTATATTTATTGAGACTTCCTGGAGCCAGGCCCTATGCTGAGTATCTTGCATGTATATCTTATTTAATTATCAGAGCAACCCTATGAGTTACAAGGTGGTGTTGTCATTTTACAGATGAAGAAACTAAGGCACATAAAGATAAAATAACTTGCCCAGGGGGATACAGTTAGTAAGTGGCAGATTCCAAACTTGAACTCAGGTCTCTATGTTTCCAGAGCCCCAAATCCTAATCAGTATACTCTTCATGCCTTTCCTCACCCATGCACGCGTGGGTGAGAAAATACCTCTCCTGATTCCTTTCCTTGTTCTAGGGTATTCTCTGATGTGGTTTCCCTTTGGCGATTGCCAGGCATAGCTGATCGCAGTCAGCTCAATTTCATGTCTCAGTCTGTTACCTATGGAAATTCTGTGGACTTGGAGGTAAGCTAAGGTTAGCACCTCCCTACTTTTATAGATAACACTTTTCAGGGGGTGTTAGATTTAACAGTTAAAAACAGTTAAACATTTTTTTGCTTCTGAATTTTAACTTAATATTTCATTTCTTCATATGTTATCTCCATAGAAGGAGACCTTTTGATTTGTCATTAACCTAAACATCTAGAAGATAGATTTGGAAGGAAAATAAGCCTAGAATATGTTATAAATTGCTTGGACGGTTTTTGGTTTTTGTTTCAAATCTTTGAGAGTAGCTTCTATGACCTACTTGGGGACCAGTGTAGTTCTGCTGGGCAGGAAGATTTTGTACTTAATATTTTTGCATATATTTTTAATGTGACTGATTATCAATTGGTAAATGCTATTTGGGGCCAAGAATAGGAATTTGGCCAAAGTTCTGGATAAACTGTATGCTGCATACTAATAGTCTGTCTGGTTAGAGAGAGCACGGTCTGACTGCCCTCTCAGAGGAGGACAGAGACTTGGACCATTGCTAGTTCATGAAGCTCCCAGTATACTAAAACAATAAAAGGATTATAAAATAATGCATATTTTAAATATTCGATTTGTCAGTGTATCTCTTTGTATATGATTAACCACATTTGTAGATAGTGCCAAAAGTGTAAATTTGAGCTCCTTCTTGAATACGTGTGCTCTCACACACACATACACACGCACATCATTTTGTGGGTGAGATGATTCAGGCTACATGACCCATTATTAGGACTCAGGACCTGCGCTTGGGTTCATTTCTTGATCTGCAGCTGGTTTTCCTGCCTTCCCTTGTGGAGGCCTCAAGCTCATCTTGTAACTGCCGCAAGCTAGCTGCTGATTCTGACCTCTTTTTTCTCTCCCTCCTATACCAAGCCCGGAGAGGAAAATGGTCTTAATGTCCATTTCCCTCACAAACCTGAGACAAGCAAATACATCTGGTGTTTTTCTTAAAAGATATTTTTCATTAACTTAGTAAGGAAACAAATTGGGAGTGGAATGGATAGCTGAGAAAGTAATTGAAAAAGTGAAAGTAAGTGAGAAAGATGGCTAAATTAAATAGTAAAGCACATCCTGTTATTTACCTGAAAGTGAACGGAACCAGCTCTTAGTCTTTCTTAGCTTACCTGTCTCTGTGACCACTGCTGTCTCCGTCCTTGGGAGAGATCCTTCTCCCTCAGACTTCTGGTTCCTTAACAGATACTTTCAAGCATCCTTGCCTTTAGTGAGGAAGATGCCATCCAAGGATCCTTTCCATCCACAGCTCTTCTTTCCTCTCTTAAACCCTTTGAGGAGGAAGGGAGAACATATTATTTGCCTAGTCTGTAATACCCTCACTCATCTGTCAGTTTGTCATACTGTGGGGGCTTGCATGTTGCTGTGATGCTAGAAGCTATGCCACCAGTATTCAAATGCCAGCAGGGTCACCCATGGCAGACAGGTTTCAGCTGAGCTTCCAGACTAAGAAAGACTAGGAAGAAAGACCCAGTGGTCTACTTCTGAAAAGAATTAGCCAGTGAAAACCTTATGAATCGCACCAGAACTTTGTCTGATATAATGCTGGAAGATGAGCCCCTCAGATTGGAAGATGCTTAAAATTCTACTGGGGAAGAGCTCCTTCCTCAAACTAGAGTTGACCTTAAAGCTTTCAGAACCTTCATTTGCTGATGTGGCATGACTCAAAATGAGAAGAAATAGCTGCAAACATCCATTAATAATCAGAATGTGGAATGTATGAATTATATAATCTAGGATAATTAGAAGTTGTCAAAAATGAAATGGAATGCATAAACATTGATATCCTAGGCATTAATGAGCTGAAATGGATTGGTATTGGCCATTTTGAATCAGACAGTCATATGGTCCACTACGCCAGGAATGACAACTTGAGGAAGAATGGCATCACATTCATCATCAAAAAGAACATTTCAAGATCTATCCTGAAGTACAACACTGTCAGTGATATGATAATATCCATACACCTACAAGGAAGACCAGTTAATACGACTATTCTTCAGATTTATGCACCAAACACTAAGGCTAAAGATGAAGAAATTGAAGATTTTTACCAACTTCTGCAGTCTGAAATTGATCGAACATGCAATCAGGATATACTGATAATTACTGGTGAGTGGAATGCAAAAGTTGGAAACGAAGAATCAGTAGTTGGAAAATATGGCCTTGGTGATAGAAACTATGCCAGAGATCACGTGATAGAATTTTGAAAGACCAATGACTACTTCATTGCAAATAACTTTTTTCACCAACATAAATGTGGACTATACATGTGGACCTCACCAGATGGAATACACAGGAATCAAGTCGACTACATCTATGGAAAGAGATGATGGAAAAGCTCAGTATCATCAGTCAGAACAAGGCCAGGGGCTGACTATGGAACAGACCATCAACTGATCATATGCATGTTCAAGTTGAAGTTGAATAAAATTAGAACAAGTCGATGAGAGCCGAAGTACAACCTTGAGTACATCCCACCTGAATTTAGAGACCATCTCAAGAATAGATTTGACGCGTTGAACACTAGGGACCGAAGACCAGACAAGTTGTGGAATGATCTCAAGGACATCATACATGAAGAAAGCAAGAGGTCATTAAAAAGACAGGAAAGAAAGAAAAAACCAAAATGGTTATCAGAAGAGATTCTGAAACTTGCTCTTGAAAGTCGAGTAGCTAAAGCAAAAGGAAAAAATGAAGTAAAAGAACTGAACAGAAGATTTCAAAGGGCAGCTCGAGAAGACAAAGTATCATAATGACACGTGCAAAGACCTGGAGATGGAAAACCAAAAGGGAAGAACAGGGCTGTGGGGACCATGGTCTCAGGGAACATCTAGCTCAATTGGTATAACACAGTTTATAAAGACGATGTTCTACATTCTACCTTGGTGAGTAGCATCTGGGGTCTTAAAAGCCTGTGAGTGGCCATCTAAGATACTCCACTGGTCTCATCCCTTCGGGAACAAGGGAGAATGAAGAGAACAGGATACAAGGAAAAGATTAGTCCAAAGGACTAATTGTCCACAGCTACCAAGGCCTCCACCAGACTGAGTCCAGTACAGCTAGATGGTGCCCGGCTACCACCACTGACTGCTCTGACCAGGATCACAACAGAGGGTTCTGGACAGAGCTGGAGAAGGATGTAGAACAAAATTCTAACTCACAAAAAAACAAACAAACAAACAAACAAACAAAAAAAAAGACCAGATTTACTGGCCTAAAGGAGACTGCAGAAACCCTGAGAGTATGGCCCCCAGACACCCTTTTAGCTCAGTGGTGAAGTCATTTCCGAGGTTCACCGTTCAGCCTGGGAGTGGACAGCCCCCATAAAACCAAATGGGACTAATGAGGCACAGCAGTCCAGGGACAATTACTAGAAGGCAGAAGGGCACAGGAAAGCTGGTGATAGGGAACCCAAGGTTGAGTAAGGATAGTGTTGATGTGTTGTGAGGTTGTTAACCATTGTCATATGGCAACATGTGTACTAACTGTTAAGTGAGAAACTATTTTGTTCTGTAAGCCTTCATCTAAAGTGAGAATAGCAGCACAATTGGAAGAGCGTAGTCAATGTCACTGAACTGTGCATGTAGAAATTTTTGAAATGGTGTATCTTGGGCTATGTATATTTTCACCCAAAAAAAAAAAAAAGAAGGGAGAGGGTTGACATGTTGTGGGGTTGTTAACCAATGTCATAAAACAATATGTGTACTACTGTTTCATGAGAAACTATTTGTTCTGTAAGCCTTCACCTGAAGTACAATTAAAAAAAAAAAAAAAAAAGGGAAGAACACGCTCAACATTTCTCAAGCTGAAAGAACTGAAGAAAATATTCAAGCCTTGAGTTGTAATTTTGAAGGATTCTATGGGCAAAATATTAAAAAGATGCAGGAAGCATCAAAAGAAGATGGAAGGAATACAGAGTCATTACACCAAAAAGAATTGGTTGATGTTCAGTCATTTCAGGAAGTAGCATGTGATGAGGAACCAATGGTACTGAAGAAAGAAGTCCAGGCTGCACTGAAGGCATTAGTGAATAACAAGACTCTGGGAATTGATGGAATACCAAGTGAGATGTTTCAATAGGCAGATGCAGCACTGGAAGTGCTCACTCATCTATGCCAAGAAATTTGGAAGACAGCTACCTTGCCAACTGACTGGAAGAGATCCATATTTATGCCTATTCCCAAGAAAAGTGATCCCACTGAATGTGGAAGTTATTGAACAATATCGTTAATATCACATGCAAGTAAAATTTTGATGAAGATCATTCAAAAGTAGCTGCAGCAGTATATCAACAGGGAACTGCCAGAAATTCAGGCCGGATTCAGAAGAGGACTTAGAACCAGGGATATCATTGCTGATGTAAGATGGATCCTGGCTGAAAGCAGAGAATACCAGAAAGATGTTTATCTTTGTTTTATTGACTAGGGAAAAGCATTCGACTGTGTGGTTCATAACAAATTAAGGGTAACATTGCAAAGAATGGGAATTCCAGAACACTTAATTGTGCTCATGAGGAACCTGTACATAGATCAAGAGGCAGTCGTTTGAACAGAACAAGGGGTTACTGTGTGGTTTAAAGTCAGGAAAGGTGTGCGTCAGGTCTGTATCCTTTCACCATACTTATTCAGTCTGTATGCTGAGCAAATAATTCTGAGGAGCTGGACTATATAAAGAAGAACGGGGCATCAGGATTGGAGGAAGACTCATTAACAACCTGTGACACGTAGATAATACAACCTTGCTTGCTGAAAGTGAAGAGGACTTGAAGCCTTACTGATGAAGATCAAAGACTACAGCCATCAGTATGCATTATACCTCAACATAAAGAAAACAAAAATCCTCACAAGTGGACCAATAAGCAATATCGTGATAAATGGGGAAAAGATTGAAGTTGTCAAGAATTTCATTTTACTTGGATCTACAATGAACACCCATGGAAGCAGCAGTCAAGAAATCAAAAGACACATTGCATTGGATAAATCTGTGGCAAAAGACTTATTTAAAGTGTTGAAAAGCAAAGATGTCACCTTGAAGACTAAAGTGCACCTGATCCAAGCCATGGTGTTTTCAGTCACCTCATATGCTGGACGATGAATACGAAAGACCTAAGAAGAATTGAAGCCTTTGAAATGCAGTGTTAGCAAAGAATATTGACTATACCATGGACTGCCAAAAGAAAGAACAAATCTATCTTGAAAGAAGTACAACCAGCATGCTTCTTAGAAGCAAGGATGATGAGACTGTGTCTCACATACTTTGGGCATGTTGTCAGGAGGGATCAGTCCCTAAAGAAGGACATTATGCTTGGCAAAGTACAGGGTCAGCAAAAGAGAGGAAGACCCTCAACAAGAGATTGACACAGTGGCTGCAACAATGGGCTTAAGCACAACAACAGTGATTGTGAGGATGGCACAGTACCAGATAGTGTTTTGTTCTGTTGTACATAGGGCTGCTATGAGTCAGAAATGACTGGATGGCACCAAACAACAACACCCTGTAATAGGATCCCTGGTGGATCCCTGGTGCACAGTAGTTGAGTTTGGCTGCTAACCAAGAGGTTGGCAGTTGGAATCCACTAGCTGCTCCTTCGAAAGCCTATGGGGCAGTTCTACTCTGTCCTGTAGGGTCACTATGAGTCGGAATCGACTTGACGGCAATACGTTCGGTGTTTTTTTTTTTTTTTTTTTTTTGGTATCCTGTAATAGGCATGTACTAGGTATGTGACCTGAGTTACCTCTTTTAATCCTTACCATAACCCACACAAAGTAGTATTATCCCTGTTTTACATATTAATAACTGACGCAGAGAGATGATCTAACCTATTCAGAGTCACACAGTTTTGAGTGTTGGAATTAGGATAAACCTAGATTTCAAAGTTCGAGATATTTCTCTCCATTCCATCATCATGAACATAGGTGCTTATGATGAGTGTTTGGTCACTAAGGAATGAAGATTCACCAACACATTTATTTAAGAAAACTCAAACTTAGACTGTGTTTCTTAAGTATCTTCATCAAGAAAAAAGGTCATTCTGGGTAACTCCTTACCCAGATTTGTAAAGCTTGCTGGATGTCTATCTTAAAAAAAAAAATTTAACCTAGATTCATTTTTATTTTTCTTTGTGCTTTTCACGTTATCTTTCTGTCCTTTTCTCCTTTTTTGAGACCCATTGATGGTTTCACTGGGATTTATATACTTTTAGCTGAAGCAGTGGTTCTCAACCCTGAGGTGATTTTGTCCTCTGGGGGGACATTTAGTAATGTCTGGAGATATTTTTGTCACAACTGAGGTGGGATGTTACTGGCATTGGTGGGTACAAGCCAGTGATGCTGCTAAACATTCTGCAGTGCACAGGGTAGCTCCCCACAACAAAGAATTATCCAGCGCAAAGTGTCAGTAGTACAGAGGTGGAGGAATACTGATCTAGAGGAGCAGGCTTAATATCAGGGAACTGCTTCTGCATAGCACTGATATTCTTACTAGCACATTTCAGGAAGCCTGGTGCATGGTTTACCTGGCTTCCTTTTTGCAGCATTTACAACAGAATTGTTTATCTATATTTGTAACTACTGAAGGAAGATTATATACATATGACAAGATAGGTAAACTAACAGAATCTTAGTAAAAAGATAAGACATGGTAGGATGGTAAGTCTACACATTTTAAAAGCTAGTTTACCATCAATTTTGAATTATATAATCATGCAACTTCAACCTCTTATTTTATTCTCCATGATCTCAACCAGTGTTTTACATTATACTACTAGCTTTAGTGCTGGGGGACGGACCAGTTGGCCTCTGAGATCTTGCTGCCTGTGTCTTCAGTTCCTCTCTGCTGGAATGTGTAGTTGTGATAACTGTGGCAGTTCCTAAGGCTCATGACCATATTTGAACACCACAGTAGTGCTGAAAGCCCCTTTCTTGGCCTGGAGGTGGACGTCATAATTTTAATGGTTTTGGAAACAATGTGTGGTCTCTCCCTGGCTTTTCTCTGCTTTGTCAATCACAGTGTTGCTGGACAGAATTCAGTGACATCTCTTATGCTTGTCAGTAGCAATTAAATTATTTTCATGAAGGCTTTTTAAGGTTGCAAGCATTACTGAGCTACCATGTGGCCTTTCTCCTTAGCTAAAGAAAATAAGTTAAATCAGAGTGGCATCTTCATTTCTTAAAATGTCCTTTTTATGCCATTAAAGCGTGGTTTGTGGCTTACAACATTCTTATTACAAACCTTGGTTCTAATAGACATTGTTATCAAAAGATATTAAAGAGATTTCAGGAATGAGGAGTTACATTCCCTTTATGTATTGGTGCCAGAAATTATACTTCAAGCAAAATAAGTCCCGCCTGAAATGAAAATACAGTGTATGTATGTTTTTGGCTGTTACGGGTATGCAAACAGTTATGTATTATTACTTTATGAAAACAGGCTCATTCTACACACACGTTTCTGCAGTTTGATTTTTGCTTTTAAAAATTAATAAGAGGACATCTTCCATATAAGCACATAAATATTAATACCATTTCTTTTGTAACTGTATGAAATGCCTTTACATGTATGTGGGAATGGATATATTCTGATGTATTTCAGCAAATTTGTTTTGATGAACATTTGGGTTGTTTTCTCTTTTTTCTGTAATTTCGTATTTATTTTTTTGCATGAGTTTTTCTGCTGCATAAATTCTTACAAGTATAATTCTTGGGCCACAGGATATAAACAGCTTAATTTTTTTTTGAGGATTTCTACCTTTTCCCCGCAAATGGCTGTTGCACTCCCACCAGCTAGGGACTGGATTCTGGAAGGGGAGACAACTGTTCCCTCCCATCTTGCCAACACTGCACTTCCCCATCCTCAGCCAAGCTAAATGGTGAAGAGAACCATGCTGTCATTTGCACTTCCTTAATTAATAGAAAGGTTGAGCATTTTTTATCTGTTTATGGAACAGTTGTTTGTATAGGGTCGCTATGAGTCGAAATCAACTTGACGGCAGTGGGTTTGGTTTTGAATTTTTTACCTTTTGTTTGTTCATATTCTTTCTACATTATTCTAGTGGGTTGTTCATCTTTCCTCTAATGAAAAGAAGACTTTAAAATCTGAAACTCACAAGTTTAAGGTTACTTATGTTTCTGTCCAATTGTATCATAACTGTATAAAGTGCTCATATCTCACCATAAAATTTGTGAGTAATTTATGGATCATTTCTATTCCAAGCTAGAAGGAGATAAATTCATTTTAAATAATAGGAATGTGTTAATTTTTGAAGGACTGTAAAAAATAAATGCATCAACTTTTAGGGCATTGGATTTCCACAGTAAATTATCTGAAGAGGCCTTTAATATTAATTTTATTAAATGTTAATAGCATGGATATTATATATAATATATTCTCTATAATAACACATATGTATGTATGAGAGTATATGTATGTATTGATTTTGTGTGATTATATGTATGCACACACATATATACATACATATGTGTGTATGTGTATATATGTGTGTACATGTGTGCATATATATACATATATATGTATATATATATATAAAAAATCTTGTTTTTGGCAAAGCATGAGGAATAGTTATAATATTATACAAGAGTCATCGAATTCCTAAGTTTTCTCAGTGTAATGCAAAGAACATCAAGTAATTTGTTTGGCTCTATTTCCACGTATTGGGGTTTGGTTTCTTATTTTAGTGGAAAAAGTTACTCAAATTTTTTCCAATGTTTTATATTCAAGTGAAGGACACTTAAATATGTTATTTTGGATTGACTTGTATTCTGTTTCATCACCATCTCCATTTCTAGAGTGGGATCCATCAATAAAAGCCTGTAGTTTTGAGTATGATTTACTTCCTCTTCAGCACTCATTTCATTTAACAGAACAAAAACCACCTTCCACACTGTGCTTTTTCAGACGTGCACCATGCTTTCTCTGTCTGTGTGGCCCACACTCTTCTCAAATGTGTCACAGTGCCTGGAAGTCCTGAATTGATTTCACTTGCCTGGCTGGCACTCACGAATCCAGGAAAAGTGAGGGAGAGAAAGGGAAGAGGACTTTCAGCCACCAAAGATATGAGTAGTTGAGGTAAACAGTCCCTTCTCCCCCAGTCAAATGGGTATGTAGTATTCTAATCTTCCCATGTTTTCTACTTAGGCCAATGCCTAATTGATTTTTACATTATAGGCAAGTTACATAAACACTCTCCTTCCACAAAATGCAATATCTATGTAGTCAGAGTTTGAAAATTCATTAAATGTCTATGCAAAAAATATTCTTGAGTGCTTTGAGTAACGCTTTTTCTGGCCACGTTGATTTATGTTTGGTTCCCCAACACGATATGTTATTTCACACGTTTACAGCTGTATCTGCTGTAGAATGATATCCTCCACCCTTCTTCTTCCAACTGATCAACTCCTATTCATCTGAATACATTCATCTCAGATGACAAGTCTTCCTGGAGAGCTTACCCTACCCCTCCAGAGTTTAATACTGTTTCCCCCATGCTGTCTCATTATCTTATGCATACTTACATTTTTGGCACTTATCAAGCTTTGTTGTTATATGTTGGCCTACATGTTTGCTTTTCTTTCTGGATTGTGAGCTTATGCTCATATGTCAAAGACCAACATGTCTTATTCCCTTCTGTGTGCATGGTGCCTGCTGGGAAGTTGGAGTGTTATGGATTAAATTGCGTCTCTCCAAAACATGTATTAAAATCTTGGCTTTTGCATGTAATATAATATGATGTTATCTAACGTAATCACGTTCCACAATGCAGTTTAATCTAATGTAATCAATCAATCAGATGAGATCATACCAATGTAGAGTGGGTTCTAAACCTAATCACTTCTGATGTATATAAAGCAGCATAGACACAGGTAAGCAACCATATAAGGAAGAAGACAGATATCATGTGAAGATCACAAAAAAAAAAAAAAAAAACAAGGAATGCCCAGGACTAGCAGCAAGGAAAGAATTGACATGGTCATGACCCTAATTTGGATTTTAAGCCTCCAGAACTGTGAGAAATAAATTTCTCTTCTTTCAAACCACTTATGTATGGTATTTGTGTTACAGCAACACTAGGAAACTAAGATTTAGAAAACCAAAGGGAGGAAAAAAAAAACAACACCCATTGCTGTCAAGTATCAAGTTTATTCTGACTCATAGAGACCCTATAAGACAGAGTAGAACTGCCCCATAGGGTTTCTAAGGCTGTAATCTTTGCAAAAGCAGACTGCTACATCTTTCTCCCACAGAGCAGCTGGTGGGTTCAAACCGCTGACCTTTTTGTTGGCAGCCGAGTGCTTAACCACTGTACCACCAGGGCTCCAGAAACTAAGATAGGAAGTTATAAATTTAGAGTTAAATTTTACGTTATCATTTAGGTTTAGCATAAATTCAAAATTAGTTCAGCAATGACTTAAGTCATTCTGGTATCTTTTGAGCAATGTTTGAGAGAGTGAATATGGTTCCCTCCTGAACACATACCTCTCACGGAATAGAAATAATCAGCAAGGTTACTCCTTAGCCATGTCCTAAGGCAAGGACACTCTGCAACCACAAAAGTAATTAAACATCCTCTTAAGATTCACATGAGTGACTACTGCCTCTTTACCAACTCCAGCCCAGCTTTAATCCTCTACCTTCTAGATTAAATTTCCCAATCAGTGAATTGCCCTTGCTTCTGACAACTCTCAGTCCAAAACTAAACTCCACTTTCTTAAACCCTTGTTGAATTTGCTCAGAACAAATCCAGATTATATTATAAGCTCTGCCAGTTTCCTCTTAAGATACCCCAGTTCCTTTGGTGGTGTCTCTCCTTCGCTACAGTGAGCTAAAGAAAGTTCACTTTGACTACAGGTGTGTTCCTGGTGGTCTTTGGCCAGTGGGTTCTTTTGCAGCACTGTAGTGTGTGTTGAAGGGAATTTAGAAAGAAGTGTTGATTTCAGTCTGCCCTTTGGATACTTTGGGTTTGACTGGGGGTTCCTGCTCTACTCCCTTTAAACAAATCTTTTTTTTTTTTAGTACTTATTGTACTTCAGGTGAAGGCTTACAGAACAAATAGTTTCTCATGAAACAGTACTACAGATGTTGTTTTATGACATTGGTTAACAACCCCACAACATATTAACCCTCTAACTTCTCAACCTTTTTTTTCTTTCATGAAAATACACAAAGCCAAAGATACACCGTTTCAGAAATGTCTACATACACAGTTCAGTGACATTGACTACGCTCTTCCAATTGTGCTGTTATTCTCACTTAAGATGAAGGCTTACAGAACAAAATAGTTTCTCATTTAACAGTTACTACACATGTTGCCCTATGACAATGGTTAACAATCTCACAACACATCAACACTATCCTTACTCAACCTTGGGTTCCCTATCACCAGCTTCCTTGTCCCCTTCTGCCTTCTGGCCCTTGTCACTGGACTCCTGTACCTCGTTAGCCTCATTTGGTTTTACGGGGCTGTCCACTCCCAGGCTGAACAGTGAACCTCGGAGGTAGCTTCACCACTGAGCTAAAAGGGTATCTGGGGGCCATACTCTCAAGGTTTCTGCAGTCTCCTTTAGGCCAGTAAATCTGGTCTTTTTTTTGTGAGTTAGAATTATGCTCTAGATCCTTCTCCAGCTCTGTCCAGAACCCTCTGTTGTGATCCTGGTCAGAGCAGTCAGTGGTGGTAGCCGGGCACCATCTAGCTGTACTGGACTCAGTCTGGTGGAGGCCTTGGTAGCTGTGGACAATTAGTCCTTTGGACTAATCTTTTCCTTGTATCCTGTTCTCTTCATTCTTCCTTGCTCCCGAAGGGATGAGACCAGTGGAGTATCTTAGATGGCCACTCACAGGCTTTTAAGAGCCCAGACACTACTCACCAAGGTAGAATGTAGAGCATTGTCTTTATAAGCTGTGTCATGTCAATAGAGCTAGATGTTCCCCGAGACCATGGTCCCCACAGCCCTCGGCCCAGCAGTTCAGTCCCTCAGGGAGTTTGGATGTGTCTATGGGGCTTCCATGACCTTTTCTTGTACAGGTTGTGCTAGTTTCCCCTGTATTGTGTACTGTCTCACCCTTCACCCGAGATACAACTTATCTATTGCCTATTTAGTATTTCCCACCCACCTCTCCCATCCCTGGTAACCAACAAAGATTGTTACATTTTGTGTGTGAACTTTTTCATGGGTTTTTACAATAAAGATCTCATACAATATTTATCCTTTTGTGATTGACTTATTTCACTCAGCATAATGTCCTCCAGTTTCATCCATGTTAGGAGATGGTTCACAGATTCATTGTTCTTTCTCGTTGCATAGTACTCCATTGTGTGTATGTACCATAGTTTGTTTATCCATTCATCTGTTGATGGGCATCTAGGTTGTTTCCATCGTTTTGCTATTGTAAACAGTGCTGCCATGGACATAGGTGTGCATATGTCTATTCGAGAGACGACTCTTATTTCTCTAGGATATATTCCTAGGAGTGGGATTGCTGGATCGAATGGTATGTCTATTTCTAGCTTTCTGAGGAAGCGCCATATCATTTTCCAAAATGGTTGTATCATTTTGCATTCTCACCAGCAGTGCGTAAGAGTTCCCATCTCCCCGCAGCCCCTCCAACATTTGTTATTTCCAGTGTTTTTGATTCGTGCCAGTAATGCCGGGGTGAGATGGTATCTCATTGTGGTTTTAATTTGCATTTCACTAATGGCTAGTGATCGCGAGCATTTCCTCATGTGTCTTTTGGCCATTTGATTGTCTTTTTTGGTGAAGTGTCTGTTCATTTCCTTTGCCCATTGTTTAATAGGATTATTTGTCTTTTTGTTGTAGAGGTGTTGGATTTTCTTGTAGATTATGGAGATTAGACCTTTGTCTGACTTGTACTGTCCAAAAATGTTTTCCCAGTCTGTAGGTTCTCTTTTGACTCTTTTGGTGAAATCTTTTGAAGAGCATAGGAGTTTGAATTTAGAAGATCCGAGTTATCTAGCTTATCTGTTGGGGTTTGTACATTGATGGTTATGGTTTGTATCCTGTTAGTGCCATGTATTAAGGCCTGAAGTGTTGGTCCTATTTTTTCTTGTATGAACTTTATAGTTTTAGACTTTATATTCAGGTCTTTGATCCATTTTGAAGTAGTTTTTGTATACGGTGTGAGGTATGGGTCCTGTTTCATTTGTTTGCAAATGGATATCCAGTTATGCCAGCACCATTTGTTAAAAAGACTGTCTTTTCCCCATTTGATGGACTTTGGGCCCTTGTCAAAGATCAGGTGACCGTAGGTGGATGGATTTACATCTGGGTTCTCAGTTCTGTTCCATTGGTCAGTGTATCTGTCGTTGTACCAGTACTAGGCTGTTTGGACTCCTGTCGCTGTACATTAGGTTCTGAAGTCAGGTAGTGTGAGTCCTCCAACTTCATCCTTTTTAGTGCTTTACTTATTTGGGGTTTCTTCCCTTTCCATATAAAGTGAATGATTAGTTTTTCCATCTCTTTGAAGAATGTTGTTGGTATTTGGAGCGGGATTGCGTTGTATTTGTAAATTGCTTTGGATAGACTGACATTTTCACAATGTTAAGTCTGCCTATCCATGAGAATGGTATGTTTTTCCATTTATGTAGATCCCTTTGGGTTTCTTGCAGTAGTGTTTTGTAGTTTTGTTTGTATAGGTCTTTTACATTCCTGGTCAGATTTATTCCTAAGTATTTTATCTTTTTAGGGGCTATTGAAAATGGTATCGTTTTCCTGATTTCCTTTTCATCGTTCTCCTTACTGGTGTATAGGAATCCAGCTGATTTTTGAATGTTTATCTTGCATCCTGCTACTCTGCTGAATCTTTCTATTAGTTCCAGTAGATTTCTCGTGGAGTCTTTAGGGTTTTCTATGTATAGTATCATATCATCTGCAAACAGGGACAGTTTAACTTCTTCATTACCAATTTGGATGCCCTTTGTTTCTTTTTCTTGCCTTATTGCTCTAGCTAGAACTTCCAGCACAATGTTAAATAGGAGTGGTGATAAAGGGCATCCTTGTCTTGTTCCTGTTTTCACGGGGAATGTTTTCAGCCTCTCTCCATTAAGAATGATGTTGGCTGTTGGTTTTACATAGATGCCCTTTATTATGTTGAGAAATTTCCCTTCTATACCTATTTTATTGAGAGTTTTTATCAGGAATGGGTGTTGGACTTTGTCAAACGCCTTTTCTGCATCAGTTGAGATGATCATGTGGTTCTTGTCTTTTGTTTTATTTATGTGGTGGATTACGTTGATTGATTTTCTAATGTTGAACCATCCTTGCATACCTGGTATGAATCCTGCTTGGTGGTGGTGTATTATATTTTTGATACGATGCTGAATTCCATTGGCTAGAATTTTGTTCAGAATTTTTGCATCTATATTCATGAGAGATATTGGTCTGTAATTTTCTTTTTTTGTGCTGTCTTTGCCTGGTTTTGGTATCAGCATTATGCTGGCTTCATAGAATGAATTTGGAAGTGTTGCTTCCTCTTCTATGCTCTGAAATAGCTTCAGTAGTACTGGTACAGGCTCTTATGTGAATGTTTTGTAGAATTCTCCAGTGAAGCCATCTGGGCCAGGGTTTCTTTTGGTTGGGGTTTTTTTTTTATTACCTTTTCAATCTCTTCTCTTGTTATGGGTCTGTTCAGATTTTCAACATCACTTTGTCGTAGTTTGGGTAGGCCGTGTGTTTCTAGAAATTTATCCATTTCCTCTAGGTTTTCAAATTTGTTGGAATATAGGTTTTCATAATATTCTGTTATAATCCTTTTTATTTCAGTTGGGTCTGTTGTAATGTCCCCCATTTCATTTCTTATTTGGGTTATTTGTGTCCTCTGCTGTTTTTCTTTTGTCAGTCTGGCCAGTGGTTTGTCGATTTTGTTGATTCTTTCAAAGAACCAACTTTTGGTTTTGTTGATTCTTTTTCTGTTCTCTATTTCATTGATTTCTGCTCTGATCTTTAGTATTTCCTTTCTTCTGGTGGTTGTGGGCTTTTTTTGCTGTTCTCTTTCTGTGTGTTGGGGTTCTGTAGTTAATGTTTGGATTTTGTCCCTTTCTTCTTGTTTGATATGTGCATCTATTGCTATGAATTGTCCTCTGAGGACTGCCTTTGCTGTGTCCCAAAGGTTTTGGGATGATGTGTTTTCATTCTCATTTGATTCTAGGTATTTTTGGATTCCAGCTCTGATTTCTTCTATTACCCAGTGACGTGTAAGCAGGGTATTATTCAGTTTCCATATAGTTGATTTTTTTTTCTTGCTCTTTCTAGTGTTAATTTCTACCTTGATGGCATTGTGGTCAGAGAAGATACTTTGAATTATCTCAACATTTTGGATCTTGTTGAGGATTGCTCTGTGGCCTAAGATGTTGTCTATTCTGGAGAACATTCCATGTGCATTGGAAAAGAATGTGTACTTTGCAGCGGTTGGATGGAGTGTTCTATATATGTCTATGAGGTCAAGTTGGCTGATTGTGCCCTTTAGGTCTTCTGTATCTTTGCTGAGTTTCTTCTTAGTTGTTCTGTCCTTTACTGAGAGTGGTGTGTTGAAGTCTCCTACTATTATTGTGGAACTGTCAGTTTCTCTTTTCAGTGTTGTTAGAGTTTGTTTTATGTATTTTGCAGCCCTGTCATTGGGTGTGTAGATGTTTATTATGGTTATGTCTTCATGATGGATCCTCCCCTTAATCATTATATAGTGTCCTTCTTTGTCTTTTATGGTAGATTTTGTTTTAAAGTCTATTTTTTCTGAGATTAGAATTGCCACTCCTGCTCTTTTTTGGTAGTTGTTAGCTTGATATATTTTTTTCCAACCTTTGACTTTTAATAAATTCACATCTTTGTTTCTAAGGTGTGTCTCCTGTAGACAGCATATTGATGGATCCTGTTTTCTTATCCATTCTATCACTCTCCATCTGTTTATGGGTGCACTGAGTCCATTTACATTCAGTGTAATTATTGATACATGTGAGTTTGTTGCTGTCATTTTGGTGTGCTTTTTTTTGTGTTGCTGAAGTTTTCTTTGTTCTTCTTTCTCTCTTGTGCTGAGTTACTTTTGTTTGTGGATTTTTTTCCATTTCTCTTGTTTTTGTAGGTTTTTTTGCTGAGACTTTATGTTTTTTGTCTTTATTTTTATGAGTTGGTTTGTTAACTTTCTTTGTGGTTACCATGAATTTTACCCTTATCTTTCTAAGTTCGAAGCAGTCTACCATTACTTGGTATTGCCTTGCCTTCCTCTCCATTCGAAGGTTCTATAGCTGTGCCATTTATTCCCTCTTTTATTGTTTTGATGATGTTGTCATTTATTGATTAACTGCTCTGATTCCCTGTTGTATTTCTTTTGGTTTTGGATAGTGCTTGAGAGTTCATTTCCTAGATTGGTATCTGGCTGGTACGATCCTTCGTTCTAGGTTCAGCCTGTGAGTTGAAGTTATTTGTTCTCAGATCAAAGCACTCCCTTTAATAATTCTTGTAAGTTTGGTTTGGTTTTTACATAGTCCCTTAATTTCTGTTTATCTGGAAATGTCCTAATTTCACCATCAAATTTGAATGAGAGTTTTGCAGGATATATTATTCTTGGCTGACAGTTTTTTTCTTTCAGGATTTTATATATGTCATCCCATTGCCTTCTTGCCTGCATGGTTTCTGCCAAATAATCTGAGCTTAGTCTTATTGTTTCTCCTCTGTATGTAACTTTTTGTTTTTCATGAGCTGCTCTCAGGATTCTTTGTTTGTCTTTGGTTTTGGGGAGTGTGAAGATGATATGCCTTGGTGATTTTCTTTTGGGGTCTCTTCTATATGGGGTTAGTTGAGCTTCCATGATATTGGGGAAGTTTTCTGTCAGCAGTTCCTCAGTGATCCTCTCTGTGTTTTCTGTTTTTACCCCTGTTCTGGAATTCCAATCACTCGCAGATTTTTGCTTTTAATTGTGTCCCACATAACTCTCAGGGTCTCTTCATTTCTCTTTGTTCTTTTTTCTGAGTTTTCCTGAAACAGAGTTGTATCCAAGTGTTTGTCTTCAATTCCACTGATCCTGACTTGCACCGTTTCATATCTGCTTCTCAGCCCTTCTATGACCTCATCCATTTCTGAAATCTTGTTGTTTATCTGTTGGATTTCTAATTGTTGTTTTTGTATAATTTCTAGTTGTGAATTTATTTTGGTCTTTTGTTCCTGCATCATCTTCCTGAATTCTTCCAATTCTTTTGTCTGTATTTTCCACTAATTCATCTATTTTTTCCTCATGTTTGTCAGCTTTTTGCCTCAGCTCTTCGAGAATTCTGAGTATTAGAGATTTGAATTCCCTATCAGGTAGTTCTAGTGCATTTTCTTCCACAGGAGAGTCATCTGGTGTTTTATTTTGGACGCCTACTGAAACCATCCTGTCTTGTTTTTGTAACTGTTTTGATATTGTCTACTGTTTTGGAGGCATTCAGTAGTTATTTTTCTCCTTTTTTGATTGTAGATTTGTTTGTTTCATCCTTTTTATAAAAAAGTAATTGACTATGTCTGAGCAAGCAGACTGTGTTCTTTGTTGTTTGCGTGTCTGTGCGCTCAATACTTTTTGCCTCCTTCTTCAGCTGGTAGAGTCAGTCACTCAAGATATAGTACAGCAGGGCAGGTCTAGCTTAAGAGGAGTTACTGGGACGGGTTGTTTTTGGCACTTACTACAGCCACCAGGGCGGGTCAGTAATCAGTGCAGGGATGGTTCCAGTAGGCCGTGCCTGTGCTACTTGGTGGTGTGATGTCAAGCGCATGGTGCAGGTAGGCAGGATGCAGCGGGGAGATTGTTATGTGTGGAGCTAAGATGGATATGGGAGAGAGGAGAGAGGAACAGGAGCCAAAAACATACAAAGAAACAAAAAAGAATGCTAGGGGAGCTTGCCGTTGGAATGGAGGATGAGAGACTATGAAATGGCGAAAAACAGAAAGGGGAAGAGGAAGAAAAGAAAAGAATTAATAAATAAGAATCAGAAAGGTTAAAGAACTGCAAATTTCCCAGGGATCCCACTGATGCAGTTCCCAGGGATCCCACTGATGCAGCTGTGAGGTCTGGGGAAGTCACTCTCAGGTGTTGCAGTACAGCCTGGCTAGAAGGCATAGAGGTATACAATGCCTGGTATTCAGGGATCAGAAAGAGAAGGAAGATATAGAGAGACAAGAAACTGAGAAATGAAGAAAGACAAAAAGGGAAAAAGAGGGAAAAGAAAACAAAACAAATAAAAAAAAAATAAAGGACAAGAAAGGCCCCCCTAAAAAAAAAAACGAAAAAAGAAATGTTCTCAGGGATCCCTCTGCACATCTGTGGAAGCTGAAGGGGAGTTTCTTGCCACGCAGCTCCACCTGGCCAGAAAGGGCTCCCAACTCAAGAAAAGGAAAAGAAAACAATTCAAAACGAAGAAATGAATGAAATCCCCGGGATCCCACCAGCGCAGTAGCCCAGACCGGGAAGCAGCTCCACACCCGAATGGAGCTCCGCAGTCCCTCAGGAAGAAGCAAAGATGGCACACGGAGCCAGGCAGTCGAGCAAAAGGAAGGGTAGGCGGCGAGAGGCAAGCAAGAAATCAAAAGAAGCAGGGGGAAAAAAAAAAAGCAACACCAGCAGCCAACAAATGGCACTCAGAGAGCCAGCTAGTGCAGGCTGCTATTTCTGGACAAGAGACTGTGTCCGCAGGAAGCAGAGGGGGCCGAGTGTGGGTGAAGAAGGGTAGAGAGTGGGAAAGCATATATCACAAATTGCCAGCGCTCTGGAGCCCCTCAGGAAGAAGCAAATATGGCGCATGGAGCCAGGCACTCGAGTGAAACGAGGGGGAGGTGGCGAGAGGCGTGTGAGAAATCAAAAGAAGCAGAAAAAAAAAGCAACACTAGCAGCCAACAACTGGCATCCAGAGAGCCGCCCGCTTGTGTGTGTGGAATCCAATCAGCCGGCGCTTCCTGGTCAAGAGACCGTGACCGTGGGACCAGAGGAGGCCGAGCCAGGGTGAAGTGGGGTGGGGGGTGGGAAAGCACACACCGCAAATTCCCGGTTGTTTTGTCTCTCGCTGGATGTTCTGTGTGTCTGCTTTCTTGTACCCCCATTTGCTGGTCTCCGATAGGAGTTCAAACAAGATGGTGGATCCGTGCTGCGTTAGCTGGTAGGGGACCTCTGCATGAATCTCTCCTCCCTCTCCGTTCTCTGTCAGTTTTCTCACTCCATTTGGTGCTTGGCTGAGTTCTTTATCTCTTCATTTGATGTTTTAGGATTTTAGGATTATTGTATTCTCTGTTTGGCTTAGTTTTTTGGATCTTTGCTGTGGAGAGATGGCGTGGTGCTTTTGCCTAGAGCTCCATTTTGCCGGAACCTTTAAACAAATCTTTAGAAGTGGCCGTTCGTCATCAGTAGTTTAGAGGAAGAGATGAGGACTGTAAGCCACAGCCAACGAAAATATTCCTTAGGAGTTAATAGTTCCTCGTGTAGGTCTCAAAAGGGTGAATAGAGTTTGAATAAGGGAGGGTGTGGGGTATTCTGTGTGGGAAAGTCTCAAAGCTGAGAAGGATCATTGTGTGTTAGAGGAAGAAAAGCAGGCTGTTTGATAAAAAGGAAGATGTTGGAAGAGTTGATGGCCAGCAAGGTTGGACAGGTAGGGCAGATCAGTGAGGCCATGACCTCATGGGAACTCCATCCATCCTTAGATAGTGGAAAGCCTTGGAGTGGGAAGTGGTCTCACGAGGTAATTGATAGCTATTGTAGAAAAAGGCTGGAAGGTGAGTATAGTAGATCATATATGATGACAGTGGAATTAGAGAAACTTCTTGGAAAGGGAATTAGCAGGACATAGTGACTTGATAAAAGCAAGGAATTGGGTGATTAGCTGCTATCACAGATGCCGTTGATTTGCTCTTGGACCACCTCTGAGTTCTCCCGCAACTGCAGTGGGCATTTCCCACAGAGACTGACAGTTTCCCACTTCAAGTGCCTGGGTTGCTCTGCTTCTCTACCTGAGCACTTTGTCCAGCACTGTGGGATTATACCTCTTTGATGAAGAGCAGCCTGAAAGTGCTGGGAAGGATGCTGGTGATTGAACTCTCCCAGGGGCAACCTTCAACCAGTGAAGGACTGGAATCAGAAAGCCAGTGTCCCACTTTCGCCTTCTCTCTATGGAACAATTCTGAGATGCATTATTCATGGTTGCCTCAGAATGTCCCCGGAGGGATTACACTTCAGCAGTGACTGCGACGTATCACTCCCTTTGTTGGCTATCCTCTATTCTCAGTCATACTTCCTTCACTTCCTAACTTGAGCTCCCTGGGATCACCTCCTGAATAAACTATCCACCCAAGTGCTTGTCTCAGTGTCTGTTTTAGGGGAACCAAAACTAAGATGGGTATCTTGGATGGTTGAGATAATCATTAAGCCATGGGAAAGTAGAGTTAGCATCCTTTCTCAATTTAATTAATGACTGTATTGTCGAGTGAAAAAATGATTGTAGTCATCTCAAGTGTATTTTGTATAAAACATCAATGCAGAACTATGGCAAAATGATTTAGAGTTCATGACTTGTTTTGAGGAAAAAAACTCTCCAGGACATCTGCAAAAGTATTAGAACGATCCCAAGTGAAACATACGCACTTGAAATCATTTCCAGGCACATTAGATTGTTGTCAACAAAGAGAAAAATATACTGTTTGGAGAGAAGCAACAATAGAAAAAGAGCCTGGAAACCCATGATTTTAGCTGGTCAGGAAAAGAGAATTTTGACGTTTGACCAGGGCAAGAGTACTGAGCTTCCTCACCTGGATATCCTCTGAGTGGTTTAGGAATCCCAGGCCATTGGCAGCTTTGAGGCGGTTCCTGCCAGGTTAGAGAGCATTGATGATCAATTACAGGGAAAGAACTCAGGTTTATGATCATTACTGTCAACTTGTTGTGTGTTTTTCTGAAAGTCATGGTTAGTGACTTGAGCCAAGTTAGGGAAAATATTTCCGTTACTAACAATATAGTTGTTAAGTGTACTCCGCGGGGATTCTGAAATATTTACTTGGCGGTCGTAACCGTTAAGATTTCATTCTTTTCCTGTTTTTCTTCATGATCACATTAGCATCCAGATATTTTAAAACTCAGCACTTTTGGAGTTTTATAGCAAATGGCCAAAAAATTGCTTCTAACTGAAGGAAGCTGTGAATCCATCCAGTTTCGAAGAACAATCATACCTGAATTCTTCAGAGTTTGGAACTAAGGCATGACTGAAAGATGCCTGCAAAGGAGTGGTCCTGTCCATTACATCCTCTTAGGAAATGAAAGCCTGGCTTTCCTTAGCCTCTGTTCTAGATTGGACTCTATTCTAGAAGGGAAAAAATAGTGTTTATCAATTTTTTCCCCTCTAAAGTCCATTAATTAGAGATTCTTAATTTTGTTGAAATGAATTTAAAACATATATTGTTTGTTCACCATTTAATAAATTTTAAAGAGTCTATATTTATTATCGCTGTATACTATTGAATATACCACGGACTGCCAGAAGAACGAACAAGTCTCTCTTGAAAGAAGTACAGCCAGAATGCTCCTTAGAAGAGAGGATGGCAAGACTTCGTCTCATGTACTTTGGACGTGTTATCAGGAGGTATCAGTCCCTGGAGAAGGATATCATGCTTGATAAAGTAGGGGGTCAGTGAAAAAGAGGAAGATCTTCAACGAGTTGGATTGATACAGCAGCTGCAGTAGTTGGCTCAAACATAGCAGTGATTGTGAGGATGGCACAGGACCAAGCAGTGTTTTGTTCTGTTGTACTATGAGTTGGAACAGACTCGACAGCTCCTAACAACAACAAATGTTCTCATCAGTCATATAAATTAAGTAATAAAATAGTAAAACTTACTTGAATTCTTTTAGAAACTTTTTAATCTGAAAAGATTCACCTCCATTGTAGAAAACGTCATTATAAGGAACATAAAATAAAGATCACTCATTAGTGAACTTTGAGAGACCAGTTTCATAAGGAGTAGAATCTAGAATACAATGATGAGGGAAAGAAGCAGCAGCAACTAATATGTAAGAGTGCCTATGAAGTCGCTGAGGGGTGCAAATGGTTAATGTGCTTGGCTGCTCACCAAAAGTTTGGAGGTTCAAGTCCACCCAGAGTTACCTTGGAAGAAAGGCTTAACAATCTACTTCCAAAAAATCTGCCATTGAAAACCCCACGGAACACAGTATCTACTCTGACACACATGGATGGTCATGAGTCAGAATCGATTCGATAGCAACTGGTGTCCATGAAAGAAAATGGTAAAAGGTGGAGTGGTTGCTTGGAACATCAGTTGAGGTGAGATGGATTTATTTTAATTTTATTGTTTTGTTTTGCTGTAAGAATAAAAGTCTTGAGTGAACATCTAGACTGAGAAAATATAAAGAGATTGAAGCTAGAAAAATTACGAGGGCAAAGCTTAGGACGGAGCTGGCCCTTTCAGAGGTAGATTTAAGATAACAACTGTTGGGACTGGATTAACTAGCTGTGAGCTGTTCACTTCAACTTGAGAGCCCTCTGGTGTCCTGGCTTGTTGCTTCCACTGGCACTTTGCTCATTATAGTGCAGTAACCTATTTCAGAACTCATTAGACTCTGCTAGGTATGGCCGCTGACTTAATGACTGAGGCCATTGATTCTGCTGTATATGTGCTCAGTATAGTGCTTGGTTTGTAGTAGATCCTGAATAAATGCTTGTTAAACTGGTTTGAACATATTTTCCTGAGTTTGGAGTAAAGAAGGCAAGTGAAAATAATGAGAAATTTCAGGTAAATGGGAGAAAATTTAGTGTAAATTCCCACAGCTGTTAGCGTATTTGGAGATAGTGTCATCTGCTAGGAGCATAGGCAGATGGCTTGGAGACTTGAGAAAACTGGAAAGGTTCAGAACAGCTGCTTATAGAAAATACAGTAGAATGAATAACAAATCTGCCAAGTTGAATTTTGTATTCAACTGGGTCTGCATGGTATGAAT
The DNA here is from genome assembly GCA_030035585.1 of Dugong dugon. Taxonomy (NCBI): domain Eukaryota; kingdom Metazoa; phylum Chordata; class Mammalia; order Sirenia; family Dugongidae; genus Dugong; species Dugong dugon. The sequence continues at coordinate 32,082,028 of CM057475.1, read as the reverse complement.
TTGTAGTTGAGCTTCTTAAGACAGTTAATTTGTCTTTTTTTCAGTTCTTTGGTCACTCATAAATGGGGAAAGTAGATATGGGGTTACCCAGGGTAGAAGGTGGGTATGGCAGAAAGCCAGAGGAGTGAGGGTTTTAGGGTATTTGATGAAAGGATGAAATGGTCAGCTTAGGGTTGAGATGACCCAGGGAAAATTAAAGCCAGCAGGGAAGCTAGAGAGAGGGCAGGAGGCTGGGAACCATAATAACCCCAGAGAACATATAAAGCTGAGGATATTCAGCAGTTGGGCTGATAGGAGGTTGTATCTAAAGAAGGAAATGACAACTTAGAGATCTTAGAAGTTGAGTGGTCTGGATTGTAATGAGGTCCAATTTAGGGCTGGGTTTGTAGGTTGCTGATGTGTAATTGGTCTCATAATTAAGCAGTTCTCAGCAGCTCTAGGATTGTTCAGCAAAATTAAATTGGATCCTTTAAACAAACAAAAAGAAACTTGTTAATGAGTTAAAACCAAGTTAAGATGGAAACAGCGTCAATATGACTCTAGTTTACTAAAATTTGATGTGATTTTAAGACTTTCAGCAGCCAAGCTAAAGTTCCTTTAGTAGTTGAGTTTCATGTATGGAAGAAAGCCTTACCAGATCAGTGCTTTTGCAGCAAGTTTTCAGATGTTACATGTGCAAACAGCTCGTAACTTATGCATGTTTTCCAGTGAGAATTACATCATAGGTTGAAAGAAAATAAATGCATCCTTGATTCGTAGATGTTATATAATCTAAGAACTTCATAACTTCCTACTTACATAATTTCTAATCATTATATAATCTCATGGTTTACAAAGGGGAAATAAAGTTATACTTCTTACAGAAATTGAATAGGATGATTGGATGAAAGAATTGTATGTGTGTGGTAGGTGTGTGATTTTGCAAATACACAAATAAGCAAGTACAGGTTAGAATTGATATAACCACCTCTCTGCCTGCTTGCCTCACCTCTACCCCAGTGTACATCTCATGTCACCTTTCAGTTCCAGAACATCAGAAGTTGTATCCTGTGTTAGCCCAGAGCTTTGCACTAGATTCCTCAAGGTTACAGGGATAGTTCCCCATCCTCCCAGCCATTTCTTCCATTCCTGAATGGTCACTTATCCTCAGCCCTGTCTTTCCCTTAAACAGACACTGAACCAGTTGCTGTAGAGGCAGGGTCTGTTGGTCACTTACAGGATGTGTAGTCTTTGACTTATAATACGGCAGTCTCCTGAACTTGTCTACCTAATGCCATGGGCTGTCCCTGTCCTGATGAGTCAAGCAACTGGTCTTTGAATTTTCTTTCACCTCCAAGTATTCATCATGGGGTGAGGGCTTCCCCTACTGAGAAGAAGTGTAAGAGATAAAAGCTAATAGAGTCCCTGCACATTTCTTCAAGAACCCTGACCTGCAGATCTTGATTATCTGTCTTCTCTCCTTTGACTGCCCAGTATCTAATTTGATCTCAAATACCTGCATAATGCAGGTATAAACAAATGCAAATAAAATTTGCTTAAATCTCCCTCCATCTCAGTTGGAGTCTGGAGTTCTCTTTAGAAACATGCTGGAGGTAGGTTTTAGTTGACTTTTACCTAATCATTTCTACCTTATTTAAATTTCCTGCTATTACATGTACTTACATGGAATACAGCCTTTCCTTTTGAATTTTCTCCTCTTGTAGACATCAGCCATACAGGATATATGCATTTGTGGCCCACAAATGGGTAGGGCAGCAGGAAGGTTTTACTTAGCTTGCTTCTTTTTTTCTAAAGGCTTTCAGCTTCTTGGCAATCCCCCACCCTACTACTGCACGTCCTACCCCCAGTCTCTGCCCAAATGCTAATTCAGCAAACATTTTAAAACAGTAAGTCCTCTCTGTATCTCCATATTGACTCTAGTCCATCTTTCTGCTGCTTTAAAGTGTGGATCATCTACACTAAGTCCTAGTTTGTGAAATTATCTTCTTCACCTGCCAGTCTTTAAGAAGGGAAAAGATCAGTGTGGAAATGTATTTCACCGCTAGGGTGTACACATCAGATCAGAAGGCCAAATGAAGTAGCTACTTTTAGAGTTTAAGAAGCATAGGGTTTTTGTTGTGTGTTTGCTTGTTTTGTCTTTATAAATCCACTCGCCATCTTGAATTTTCAGAATGTAAGTCTGTCACCTCATCTGACCCGAGATGCTTTCCAGGCCTCTCCAGACTTACTAGACAACCAGCATTACTAGTCTTACTGTCACACACGCAGCTGTCTGAGGAGTCATCCTGTAAGCTCCTGTTTTCCCAAAATCATGTTTTTTTTAAAGAGCAGTAAAAAATGTTTATTTTTTTTAAACGATCAAGCCAGTTATTGAAGACATATCTTATTATTTTGATTAATGTTTCTTAACTATGTGGGCACTGGTTGTGCATGCAGTGTATTCAAGACGTCCTTTATAATTGGAGAAAGCCAAGACAAACTTTTTGATTGTTAACACCATTTTTACTTATAAAAATTAACTATTTAAAAATGTTCTGCCATTATCGCTGTCATACCCGTAAGGGGTTAGAATCTTTTCCTTGTATAATACCGTTTTAATTAGACTGACAGCTCAGTAATCTGACCAATTCCTCCCTTCATATGAAAATTAAGTCTTTGTATCATAGAATGAGAAGAATTGTAAATAAAAGTGCGATTAAATGATAAGCATCTCTGTTTTCATCCAGATGAAAGTACATTGTTACCCACAATCATTTTGTTTTGGTCTTTTAACCTGTTTTAATAAAAATAAAATCTGTTGTCATTTATTGAATACCACTGAGCTGGCACTTGATCATATGCGTTTTATAACATCTCACTCTTTAGAGTAACAATCCTGTGAAGTGAACTGTATTATTTTGTTTGGGAGTCCCTGAATAGTGCAAATGGTTAACGTGCTCTGCTGCTAACTGAAAGGTTAGAGGTCCAAGTCCATTCAGAGATGCCTCAAAAGAAAGGCCTGGTGATCTACTTCCAAAAAATCAGCCACTGAAAATCCTGTGGAGTACAGTTCTACTCTGACACACATGGTGTTACCATGAATCTGAATTGCTTCGAGGGCAACTGGTTTACCTTTGTTTTGCAAGTACAGAAACAGAGAGGTGAAAAAATGTGCAGATGTTTATACAGTTTATCAGAGCCATAGTTGGAATATACACATACAGACCATTCAGCTAGGTAGTCCATCCTCTTCACAGTGCTTAGATTTTCTAGAATAGAACCCTGGCACTGACATTGTATACTCAGGTAATGCATGTGTATTTCTGAGTACTTTCATGATTAAATCTTTCTGATTTCAGCAGGTAGTGTTTTTATTACATGTCGTCTGCACAGATAGGCTAGTCATCCACCATCAATCCTTTATCTATTACACATTGAAAAGAAGTCAGTTAGTTGCATTTTCCTTTGGAGTGACTGGAATTGGCCTCCTACATTTTTGGTGATCATCTTAAAAAATATATATCTGTTATCAGTCGCCTCATATGCACGTGAAAGCTGGACAATGAATAAGGAAAACTGAGGAACTGATGCCTTTGAATTATAGTGTTGGCAAAGAATATTGAATATACCATGGGCTGCCAGAAGAACGAACAAAATCTGTCTTGGAAGAAGTACAGCCAGAATGATCCTTAGAAGTAAGGCTGGTGAGACTTTGTCTCACGTTCTTTGGACATGTTATCAGGAGGGACCAGTCCCTGGAGAAGGACATCATGTTTGGTAAAGTAGAGGGTCAGTGAGAAAGAGGAAGACCCTGAATGAGGTGGATTGACACAGTGGCTGCAACAGTGGGTTCAAGCATAGCAATGATTGTGAGGATGGCGCAGGATTGGGCAGTGTTTCGTTCTGTTGTACACAGGGTTACTGTGAGTTGGAACCAACTGGACAGCACCTAACAACAGCACCAATGTTATCATGGAGCACTCTGCAGTTGCTTCTTAAGGTTGAATAGCTCAATTGATGGGAAGTATTTTTTAATCTATGTACAAAGGAAGGTTTTTACTCCAAGGAAAATAAGATCTTCAGACTGTTGTTATGTAAAATGAAACTTTTTCCTCCCAAAACTTGACACAGTTTAGAGTCCAGGAGGAGAAGGAGTATGTGTGGGTAGAAGATAGAGGAAATATGAAGAAGTAGCTCTAGAACTGTAAGTAATTGATTACAAAGTAGGCATAAATGCTAGTACAGAGCTTTATAACTTGGTCTCACTAATGTTGACATTTACCTTGAAGCATGATACATTTACCTTTGAAACAAACTTTAGTGGAATTTGGTTATAAAATCCAATTGAATTTTATAAGAGAAAATGGAATTTCCCTTGGGACAGTTACAAATTAATATATGCATGATTAAAATTCTCATTTTTTGGCTCTGTTTTATGCATTTACTTCTCTTTGAGATAGCTTAATGCAATAAGTGTCCAAAGTATCTAATCACATAGTTAAGTTAAAACAGGGTTTTCATACTCTACAGTTACAAAGGAGTTCATGACAAGGTTATGTTAAAAAGTGGATCATTTTTTGTATTTAAAATATAATCTTTAGAAACTGGATTTGTATTCCTTTAGGAGCACATTTGAATAATACCAGCTGATGGCTTCTTATAAGGAGCCCTCGTGGTACAGTGGTTAAGCACTTGTCTGCTGATTGAAAGGTTGGCGTTTTGAACTCATCAGCCGCTCTCTGGGAGGAAAATGTAACGGTCTACTTCCGTAAAGATTTACAGTCTTGGAAACCCTACAGGGCAGTTCTACTCTGTCTTATAGGTTCGCTGTGAGTTGGAATCGATTCATGGCAGTGTTGTTTTTTTTTTTTTTTTTTTAAATGGCTTCTTAATCAAGTAATACTTAACACTAAGTATTAATGTGCAGGAGGAAGATGTAGACAATCATGATGTAGCTAAAATAAGCAAAACTCTGTAAATGGTTGTAATTCTTCTAATTTCTGTGAATCACTGAGAACAGGACTTTGTGAAACAATCACCAACATTTAGGCAGTGCCTAGTGCATAGTTTAAGTGTTCAAAACGTTTTGTGATTGAGTGTGTGAATGAGGGAGCATAAGTTATTGCCTGGATGAATGGGTTGATGTGTGAATGGATGAGGTTAATGCTGCTTTTCACTGCCAGTGCAATTTCTTCAGATTTTCATATATGAGAAATCATCCTTCTCCTATTCCCCGTCTCCTTATTCTTACATACTTACATTCCTGCTTACTGGAGAACATACTGGCTTAAAACTAGAGGAATAATCCCATACACAATGCCCACAACAAATTTCAGTGAAGATTTATGCTGTGGCGGTTGTGATGGTAGGAAAGAAGTCTCATTTGGAAGATCCTGAGGACCCCAGACATTGTCATCACTGATGCCATTGAGTCAGTATGTTCCTATGGTTTGTTGTTGATGCTGTCATTGGAGCTATTTTCTTACTGAGCTGCCTACCCAACTTCTGAGATTCAGCTAAAACAGAATAAGTTAAATTGAGAATTGTCCGCTCCAGTTGATGCCATTGAGAATGAATGTTTGACTAGCCTTGATTATCTTGGAAATAGTTTCTTTACTGCTATGAGCATCTCTTACTCTAGTTAAGGGTAATGGTTAGGAACATGGTATTGTGATGCAGAACTATATATGTTGGACTCCTGGCTCAGCCCGTTACTAGATACGAAACCTTGGACAGGTTACTTCATCTTTCTCTAAATCTCTCAGTTCCCTTATCTGTAAAATGAGAACACAAGTAATAGCTATCTCTTAAGGCATTTTTATTGATCTTTGCCTTATACTCCCATCCATGGGAAAAGTCTGTAGCTGTTGCCTCTAAATTTCACAGGGTACTGGACAAAAATGAGGAAGATTTTAACACATACCGAGGCCTGCATTTAATTATTTATCTGCCTCTAATCATCTGCAACTACTGGGGAGCAAACACCCCTCTCTGTGGCTTGCTCGGTTGGCAAGGATTTTACATCATTGTTTCCATCTAGGATCCAGTGTTCAACTAAACTCTTCAGAGTCTGTGATCATCATAATAAAAAAGGTTCATTCTGGAGGAATTTGAAAATGCTTTCTGGTTAGAATGAAATTTTTGGCATGTTTTGACTGTGGTCTTTGGCTATAAATTCCTAAAATGCTGACATAGTTGAATTTATTTTTGTTTTAAACACAATTGCTAATATTTCCAAGTATCCACATGAACTCGATAAATGCTTCTGCTTCCTGTATATGTGAACTGGATAAAGAGGAATTATTATGATTTGGGGAATCTGGAATATTTTTCCTCATTTAGCTTGATGCTGAAATGAACTGGAGATACTTCTTGGTCGTCATAATTTGAGGGTTTTAAAATTGTGTTTGGATTTTCAGGAAATCAGTGGTAACTTTATATTAGCTGAGCAAAGTGAACTTGAAAATTTTCAGTGAAGAGGAAAATGGTCCATTTTTTATTTAAAAAAAAAGAAAAATCTTTCTTTTTCAAGGGATTTTGCTGCCAAGTTGTCTTCAACAGCTTCAGGCATTACTTGACCTTTTGCCACATCAAGAAATTATTTTCTTTGTCTAAATATTAAATCAGTATTTGAGGATGACTGGGTACTGTATGGCATGTAGTGCCTGGGCAACAAAAACAGTCTGCCGTGTGTGTTTCCACATCTGCAAGCAGTTTTTGGTTTTTGTAACTGTCAATCAGGCAGATCTTACCGAGTGAATTTTCACTCCCTCACCAGTTACCATACAAATTCTTGTTCTCCAGGAAATAAATCACAACGGCCTTTCTGACAAAGGTAGACAGTGAAAAATAATACAGAGATATAGTATATTTACTCTTAAGCAGAAGTAAATAGCTTTTTTCTTCCTTCTACATATATTTAAAAAAGAGTAAAGTAATAAACAGTTTCTTCTAAACATGCATTATCTGTGATGCAGAAGGCTTACATTCTTTTCATAGCTCTTTCCTTTATTTCCGATTGGAACAGGCACTGCTAGGAACATATGGTCTCCTGTTTGGATGCAGTAGTCAGGGGTTATTTTTCTTTTCCCAACTGTGTTACTGGAAATATCCACCCTTGATTAGCTGCTGCGTAACTGGAGGGCTCTTTCAATTATAACAAGCCATGTGCTGGTAGAGCCTTTTGATGCCAGCCAGGTTATATAGGACTCAGTGCCTTCTAGGATTTTTTTTTTTTTTAATCAAACCCGTGCATTTGCATCTCTAGCAGTCTAATGAGGGGATTAGTATTACTTATGCATAACAAATTTGTTAATTGAGCTAAGAAAAATAATACAAAATAAGCATTTTTAAAATGCCTGCTGTATCTCAGTCACTGTGTTAGATCACAACCACCGTTCTAGATAGGGAGGGTAAGAATTACCATTTCATTTTGTGATTGGGAGGCTAACACGTGATGCTTTTGAGAAACTCTTCAACTAATACCCGAAAAAACAAACCCGTTGTCATCGAGTTGATTCTGACTCATAGCAACCCTATAGGACAGAGTAGAACTGCCGCATAGAATTTCCAAGCCTGTAAATCTTTTTTTTTTTTTTTAAATTTTTTCACTTATAAAAATTTATACATACATTGTTATGTGACTCTGATTGCTCTTCCCATACTGCAACAGCACACTCCTTTCCATCCCTGATTGCCTGTGTCCATTCAACCAGCTCCTAACCCTCTCTGCCTTCCCATCTCACCTCTGGACAGAAGCTTCCAGTTTAGTCTCTTGTATCTACTTGAGCTAAGAGGCACACTTCCTCACAAGTATCACTTTATGTCCCACAGTCCAGTCCAATCCCTGTCTGAAGAGTTGGCCTCTGAAATTGTTTTAGTTCTGGGCTGATAGAGAATCCAGGGGCCATGCTTTCTGGGATACCCCCAGTCCAAATCATACCATTAAGTCTGGTCTTCTTACTGAAATTTGAGTTCTGCACCACACTTCTCTCCTGCTCCATCCAGGACTGTCTGTTGTGCTCCCTCTCAGGGCAGTCATTAGTGATAGCCAGGCACCATCTAGTTCTTCTGGTCACAGGCTGATGAAGTCTCTGGTTTATGTGGCCCTTTCTGTCTCCTGGGCTACTACTCTCCTTGTGTCTTTGGTGTTCTTCATTCTCCTTTACTCCAGGTGGTTGGGACCAGTTGATGCATCTTAGATGGCCACTTGCAAGCTTTTAAGATCCTAGCCACCACTCACCAAAGTAGGATGCAGAACATTTTCTTAATAAGCTTTGTTATGCTAGTTGACCTAGATGTCCCCTGAAAGCATGGTCCCCAGACCCCTACCCCTGCTGCTCTGTTCCTCAAAGTGTTTGATCGTATTCAGGAAACTTCTTAGCTTTGGTTTAGTCCAGTTGTGCTGACTTCCCCTGTAGTGAGTGCTGTCCTTCCCTTCACCTAAGATAATTCTTATCTACTATCTAGTTGGTAATAACCCTCACCCTCACTCCCCACCCTCGTAACAGTCAAAGAACGTTTTCTTCTGTGTTTAAACCTTTTCTTGAGTTTTTATAATAGTGGTCTTATACAATATTTGTCCTTCTGTGACTGACTAAATTCACTCAGCATAATTACTTCCAGCTTCCTCCATGTTATAAGATGTTTCACGGCTTCATCGTTGTTCTTTATCGTTGCGTAGTATTCCATTGTGTGGATATACCATAATTTTGTTTATCCGTTCATCCGTTGATGGGCATCTAGGTTGTTTCCATCTTTTTGCTATTGTGAACAGTGCTGCAGTGAACATGGTTATGCATATATCTATTCGTGTGACGGCTGTTATTTCTTTAGGATATATTCCAAGGAGCGGGATAGCTGGATTGTATGGTACTTCTATTTCTAGCTTTTTAAGGAAGCAGCAAATCAATTTCCAAAGTGGTGGTACCATTTTACATTCCCACCAACAGTGTATAAGTGTTCCAGTCTCTCCACAACCTCTCCAGCATTTATTGTTTTATGTTTTTTTGGATGAATGCTAGCCTTGTTGGGGTGAGATGATATCTCGTTGTAGTTTTGATCTGCATTTCTCTAATGGCTAATTATCATGAGCATTTCTTCATGTGTCTGTTAGCTGCCTGAATATCTTCTTTGGCGAAGTGCTTGTTCATATCCTTTGCCCATTTTTTAATTGGGTTATTTGTCTTTTTGTTGTTGAAGTTTTGCAGTATCTTGTAGATTTTAGAGATTAGAAGCTGACTGGATTTGTCGTAGCCAAAAATTTTTTCCCAGTCTGTAGGTTGTCTTTTGACTCTTTTGGTGAAATCTTTTGATGAGCCTAAGTGTTTGATTTTTAGGAGCTCCCAGTTATCTAGTCTCTCTTCTGGGGCTTTTGCATTGTTATTTATGATTCATATTGTGTTTTTGCCATGTATTAGGGCTCTTAGTGTTGTCCCTATTTTTTCTTCCATGATCTTTATCGTTTTTGATTTTATGTTTAAGTCTTTGATCCATTTTGAGTTAGTTTTTGTGCATGGTGTGAGGTATGGGTCTTGTTTCAGTTTTTTGCAGATGGATATCCAGTTATGCCAGCACCATTTGTTAAAGAGACTGTCTTTTCTCCAGTTAGTGGACTTTGGGCATTTGTCAAATATCAGCTGCTCATAGGTGGATGAATTTATGTCTGGATTCTCAACTCTGTTCCATTGGTCTATGTATCTGTTGTTGTACCAATACCAGGCTGTTTTGACTACCGTGGTGGTATAATAGTTTCTAAAATCAGGTAGTGTGAGGCCTCCCACTTTGTTCTTCTTCCTGAGTAATGCTTTACTTATTCGAGGCTTCTTCCCTTTCCATATAAAGTTGGTGATTTGTTTCTCCATCTCATTAAAAAATGCCAGTGGAATGTGGATCAGGATTGCATTGTATTTGTAGATTGCTTTGGGTAGAATTGACATTTTCACAGTGTTGAGTCTACCTATCCATGAGCAAGGTATATTTTTCCACTAATGCAGGTCTCTTTTGGTTTCTTGCAGTAGTGTCTTCTAGTTTTCGTTGTATAGATCTTTTACGTCTCTGGTAAGATTTATTCCTAAGTATTTTATCTTCTTGGGGCCTATTGTAAATGGTATTGATTTGGTGATTTCCTCTTCGAGGTTCTCTTTGTTGGTGTAAAGGAATCTAACTGATTTTTGTATGTTTATCTTGTATTATGAAACTTTGCTGAAATCTTCTATTAGTTCCAGTAGTTTTCTTATGGATTCTTTGGGCGTTTTATGTGTATAAGGTCATATCATCTGCAAACAGAGATACTTTGACTTCTTCGCTACCAATTTGGATGCCCTTTATTTCTCTTGCTAGCCTAATTGCTCTGGCTAGGACCGCCAGCACAGTGTTGAATAAGAGTAGTAATAAAGGGCATCCTTGTCTGGTTCCTGTTCTTAAGGGGAAGGCTTTCAAAGTCTCTCCATTTAGGATGATGTTGGCTGCTGGATTTGTATAAATGCCCTCAATTATATTGAGGATTTTCCCTTCTACCTGTTATGTTGAGAGTTTTTATCATGAATGGATATTGGACTTTGTCAAATGTCTTTTCTGCATTGATTGATAAGATCATGTGGTTCTTGTGTTTTGTTTTATTTATGTGATGGATTACATTGATTGTTTTTCTGATGTCGAGCCATCCCTGCATACCTGCTATAAATCCCAGTTGATCATGGTGAATTATTTTTTTGATATGTTGCTGAATTCTTTTGGCTAGAATTTTGTTGAGGATTTTTGTGTCAATGTTCATAAGGGATATCGGTCTGTAATTTTCTTTTTTTGTGGTGTCTTTACCTGGTTTTGGTATCAGGGTTATGCTGGCTTCATAGAGTGAGTTTGGGAGTATTCATCCTTTTCTGTGCTCTGAAATACCTTTAGTAGTAGTGGTGTTAACTCTTCTCTAAAAGTTTGGTAGAATTCTCCAGTGAAGCCATCCGGGCCAGGGCTTTTTATTTTTGTTGGGAGCTTTTTAATTACCTTTTCAATCTCTTCTTTTGTTGTAGGTTTATTTAGTTGTTCTACCTCTTTCTGTGTTAGCTTAGGTAGGTATTGAGTTTCTAGAAATTTGTCCATTTCCTCTAGGTTTTCAAATTTGTTAGAGTACAATTTTTCAGAGTATTTTGTTATGATTCTTTTAATTTCAGTTGGGTCTGTTGTGGTATCACCCATCTCTTTTCTTATACAGGTTATCTGCTTCCTCTTCTGTTTTTCTATTGTCAGTTTGGCCAATGGTTTATCAATTTTGTTGATCTTTTCAAAGAACCAGCTTTTGGTCTTGTTGACTCCTTCAATTGTTTTTCTGTTCTCCATTTCATTTAATTCTGCTCTAATTCTTATTTATTTCTTTTCTTCTGGCGCCTGAGAGCTTCTTTTGCTGCTGTCTTTCTGCTTGTTCCAGTTGTAGGGTTAATGTTTTGATTATGACCCTTTCTTCTTTTGGATCTATGCATTTATTGCTATAAACTGACCTCTGAACACTGCTTTTGCTGTGTCCCTAAGGTTCTGGTAGGATGTGTTTTCATTCTTGTTTGATTCCATGAATTTCTTTATTCCATCCTTAATTTCTCCTATAACCCAGTAGTTTTTGAGCAAGGTGTTGTTCACTTTCCATGTGTTTGATTTTTTTCCTTGCTTTTTCTGTTGATTTCTACTTCAGTGGCTTTATGGTCAGAAAAGATGCTGTGTAATATTTCGATGCTTTGGATTTTGTTAAGGCTTGCTTTATGGCCTAATATGTGGTCTATTCTGGAGAATGTTCCATGTGCATTGGGAAAGAAATTATACTTGGCTGCTGTTGGGTGGAGTGTTTGGTATATTTCTGTGAGATCAAGTTGGTTGATTATAGCATTTAGCTCTTCCATGTCTTTGTTGAACATTTTTCTGGATGTTCTGCCCTTCACTGAAAGTGGTATGTTGAAGTCTACTACTACTATTGTGGAGCTGTCTATCTCTCTTTCCAGTGCTGTTAGAGTTTGTTTTATGTATTTTGGAGCCCTGTCGTTGGGTGTGTAAATATCTGTTATAGTTATGTCCTCCTGGTGTATTGATCCTTTAATCATTATATAGTGTCCTTCCTTATCCTTTGAGGTGGATTTTACTTGAAAGTCTGTTTTGTCAGAGATTAATGTTGCTACTCCTGCTCTGTTTTAAGTGTTGTTTGCTTGATATATTTTTTTCCATCCTTTAAGTTTTAGTTTGTTTGCATCTTTGAGTCTAAGGTGTGTCTCTTGTAAGCAGCATATAGACGTAAAGTGTTTTTTTAATCCAATATGCTAGTCTCTGTCTCTTTATTGGTGCATTTGGTCCATTTACATTCAGCGTAATTATTGATAGGTATGAGTTAAATGCAGTCATTTTGCTGTCTTTTTTTGTGTGCTGTTCACAGTTTCTTTGTTCCACTTAATTTTCTGTGCTGAGTCATTTTTCTTTATGTATTTTCTTTTCATCTTTTTTATTATTGTTGATTTTGTGTTTCCTGAGTCTTTATATTTTTCTAGTTTTTTTATTTTGACTTGTAGGATTGTTAGTTTCTTTTGTGGTTACCTTAATATTTACCCCTGTTTTTCTAAGTTTATACCAGTCTTTTACTTCTTTATATCACCTTGACTTCCTCTCCATATGAAAAATCTGTGTTTACATTTTTTAAGTCCCTGTTTTTGGTTTTAATGTTGTCATATTTTACATACTGACATCTCAGTTTCCCTATTTTCAGTGTTTTAGCTTTGATTTACTTTTGTGACTTCTCTATCTGGGTGGATATATGGTTGCTCTGTCCTGTGTTCTAGTCTTGGGTTATTATCTGATGTTACTGATTTTCTAACCAGAGGACTCCCTTTAGTGTTTCTTGTAATTTTAGTTTGGTTTTTGCAAATTCCCTAAACTTCTGTTTATCTGGAAATGCCCTAATTTCGCCATCATGTTTGAGAGACAGTTTTGCTGGATATATAATTCTTGGCTGGCAGTTTTTTTCCTTCAAGGCTTTATCTGTGTCATCCCATTGCCTTCTTGCCTGCATGGTTTCTGCTTAGTAGTCCGAGCTTATTCTTATTGACTTGCTTTTGTAGATGACTTTTTGTTTATCCCTAGACACTCTTAAAATTCTCTCTTTATCTTTGGTTTTGGCAAGTTTGATTATAATATGTCTTGGTGACTTTCTTTTGGAATCTGCCTTATGTGGGGTTTGATGAGTATCTTGGATAGCTATCTTGTCATCTTTCATGATATCAGGGAAGTTTTTTGCCAACAAATCTTTAACAATTCTCTCTGTATTTTCTGTTATCCCCCCTGTTCTGGTACTCCAATCACCCATAGGTTATTCCTCTAGATAGAGTCCCACGTAATTCTTAGGGTTTCTTCATTTTTTTAAATCCATTTATCCAGTTTTTCCTCAAATAAGTTGGTGTTAAGTGCTTTATCTTTAGTTTCACTAATTCTGACTTCCATTGCCTCAATTCTGCTCCTGTGACTTTCTATAGAGTTGTTTAATTCTGAAATTTTATTGTTAATCTTCTGGATTTCGGATTGTGGATTCTTGCAGCCTGTTAAATTTGTCATTATGCGCTTCTCTAATCTTTTTAATTTCCCCTATTGCGTGTTCTACGTTTTGATTAATTTCCTTCCTAATTTCTTGAAGAGTTCTGTATATCAATCTTTTGTAGTCTGCCTCCGGTAATTCCAAGAAATTTTCCACCTCTGGAAAATTTCTAGATCCTTTATTTTGGGAGCTTGCTGAAGCCATCATGGATTGCCTGTTTATGTGATTTGATATTGAGTATTGTCTCCAAACCATTAATGCTATTCTATTTATTTATTTTATGTTTGCTTACTGTGTCCTAGCTTCTTGTTTTGATATGCCCAAATAGGCTGCTTGTATGAGCTAGTTTGATTATTGGCACCTTTGAAGGTCTGATGTCCTGTCACCAGGTGGTTAGATCTGTTACTAGGTATGTGAGCTCAGGAGTCTGCCTACTCCTCCAAGGCTGTACATCTTTATGGAAGCAGACAGCTTCATCTTTCTCCTGCAGAGCAGCTGGTGGGTTTGAACCTCTGACCTTTCAATTTGTTGCTGAGTGCTTTAACCACTGCGCCACTAGGGCTCCTTCAGCTAATAGTGGTGGTATTCAAACCTACGTATTTTAGCATCTGAAACCCACATACTGCAAGTACTCCCCCTCTGAGTTTTGTAGTGAAGTGAAGTGTTCAAGGTCATCTGTGAATATTGTTGAGCTGGAAATAAATTTACAAAATTCAGTCTCATATCCCAAACTGTGTTCTTTGTACCACTAGGTCTCTGGATTATAATGGTTTTCTGATAGTTTCCTCATTCTTAGCCTGATCCTAGATGAACTCAGGATCCCCTCCTTAAATTCATCCCCCTCAAGTGTTCTGGTCTCAGATGCTCAAGCGAGAAACCAGGAGTTATCCTTGACTCTTCCCGTGTCATCGAGAACAGTTCCAGTGATTCTGGATGTTAAGCGTCACTGTGTTACTGGAGGAATACCTGTCAAAGAAGCAGGGTTGAGCAGTAAGATCCTTAGTCCACAGTCGAAATGCGACACCTGTAAAAGGAAAGGGGTGTGTGTCGGGGTGGGGTGTATGGAGAGGTAGCAAGATGAGCAGGAGAGCCTCAGGCTGTGATGAGGACCTGACATTGCTTCACCAATCTAAGGAGCTCTGCAGCAGAGATTGTCTGTTAGAGGAGTCCCTTTAGGGGTTGACATGATAAGATCCTAATACGTGCTGTGTTCAGTCATTGGCTGGGGCTACTCAGGACGAGTGTGGCCTGGGCTTGAAAGCTAAGGGGATCCTGGAGGCACTGCAGATAAAGACTATCCTTTAACTACCCTTCTTGCAGCTGAACTGCAACTTCTTCCTTAAAGTGAGATCTGAACAGTGCCCCTCAGCCGTCGCCACAATCACTGCAGCCTGTTCTCTATTCCACATCTCCTTTACGCATAGTGTCTGGCAACCCTCCTCTCTCACCCAGACTACAGGACTGGGATTTATCTGCCCTCTATTTCTGCTCCACTCTGCTCCATCCACTACACTGCAGCCTTTTGTTTTGTTTTGATTTTTAAGAAGATAACTCTTCAAGAAGCGCAGATGAATTAAAAAGTTCCTTCTCTTTGACAAGATACTTCTAGCAGTAAGATGTCATTTAAAGTGGACTTGTACAAGTCACATTGAATGAAGTGATCTTTGGCAGAACTGTGGCTTATTTGCCAACACATTTTAGGTAATTTGTAAATGAAGAAATAGGGCCCCCAAGGAGTTATATACAAAATATCAAATGGCTCAAACAGGGAGAAATTTTCAATACATTTTTTTCTGGTGTGACTTTTACATTGCATGTGATATTAAAATTGCAGTCTTATTTAGCGTGAAAGGATTTTTTTCTTTCTGTTTTTTGCTTGTTTATCTGTTTACTGGTTTCTTTGTTTAGTTATGGTGTTTCCACCGTAAAACAGCTGCTGTGACACATGGAATATTTTTTTATTCTCAGATTCATGTGGGTCCATATAAATATTTTTTAATGAATACTATCTTAGTCGCAGGTGCAGTGGTTAAGAGCTTGGCTGCTAACCAAAAGGTCAGCAGTTCAAATCCACCAGTGGCTCCTTGGAAACCTAATGGGGCAGCTCTACTCTGTCCCGTAGGGTCGTTGTGAGTCAGAACCGACTCGATGACACGTAACAACATCATCTTAGGTTGTTGGTATTTCCAGCCTAAGGCCTTTGAGCATCATAGTGCCCATATTACATGCAAGATTGGATGACCACTGGTGTACACAAACTGAGACATAGTCCTGTTATATCAGAATTTCAAGATAATTTCTTTCCCATAAAAAGCTTCAGGTAGGTCCACCCTGATAATCACCAGGCCTCAAAGCTTGGGGAGAAATTACATAGTGAGTGATAATTTTCTCCCTGATGTCCCCTCTTTGTGTTCTCTGTCTTCTTTTTGGAGTAAGTTCTAAGAGTATTATTAGTGTTCTTGTTATCCCTTTGTTTAAACTCTTAGGCTGAATTCCAGATAGGGCCCTGAAGGATCTGTCCCCTGTCAACTTTTTAGTTTCTTACCCCAACTCATGCCAGATTTCAGGGTTGGAAAACAGACTTTGAGAGGGAGTTTAATGTGCAAGCCATTTGTTGGGGGAGTGAGCTTGGGATCAACACCTGTGGAACGAAAGGGAGGGGAAGAAAGCAAGATTGGGTAGCGTCTAAATGAAAGCCTCAGGGCTATCCCAAGCTGGGGAAGCATTATGGTCCCGAATTGAATAGTCATTGAATGTGGCTGTCCCTGGAAGGAGGCATGACCAAGCAGGGCAGTTTTCTTCATCAGAGGAAATCCCCAAAGAAAGCTGACAGTTGAGAGCTGTCGGCCAGCAGCACTCCAAGCATCCTTGGGGAATTAGCCCTTCATTCCTTAAGGGGCATCTGGTTGGATCATCACCATGTCTGCCATACCATCCCTTCCCCAGGCCTCCTGCTCTCTCTTCCAGCCATGCTGGACTTCTCCCTGCAGTCTCCGGGCCTTTGTATCTGTTGTGTCTTCCACCTAGCAACTTTTTGTTTGCCATTTCCCTCAACTTTGCCTGCTTAACTGCTATTCACACTTCGGATCTCATAGGTCTCTTCCACAGGGAAACTTCCACCAGACTAAACTCCTTGTTATTCAGTTCCAAAGCACCCTCTATTTCTCCTTTCTGTAGTGTCTATCACACTTGTAATTTTTTGCTGTCTTAATAAAAAGCAAAATAATGGGGAATAAACTTTTAATTCCCTATTGCAGTTTAAGCTGTATAAGGCATGATGGTGGCATATCTCACTGTATCCCTAACAAGTAGTTGATGGTACATAATAGACACTTAACAAATATATGTTAGCTCACTAACACATCAACTTCAGAGCATTTTTAATGTTTTGGTTAATACCTCTTCCTTCTCTCATAAAAAATCCATTTGAACAGTATGCAAAATTTTGTGATTAAATTTGATAGTTGATTTACTCAGTACTGCACTGAATGTAGTATGCTGTTTTTTCTTATGCATGTTATTCTTGTGAAAAATCAAGTATCAGATAACTCAGGTGAAACATCACTGAAGTGAAAATATTGGTTAGTCTAGAGTATTTATGATTGACTAAATTTCCTTAAGATTTGGGAAACACTGCAGTGCCATCTTTTCATTGGATTTCTCTGTGATTTACTAATGCATTTAAAAATATGTAAACAAACTAACAAATTATAAAATTATTTCCATTTTTATTAAAGAGAGACTGTATATGAAAATAAATATGTATTTAAAAGTTGTTAAATTCAAGGTCATTATTATGCTGTAGAATTCTTGCATCCCCAGAAGACTTATTAAAGGATAGTACTCTTTTTTTTTTTTTTTTTTTAATGTTTACTAAATATTGTATTTATTTTTGGTGGAAGTTTTTTATTTTTGATTCTCATACTTTTATTGTGATTCTATTTTATTTGATTCTCATACTTATATTTGCCATTTCAACATTTGTTATGTATGCAATTCAGTGACATCAATTATGTTCATCATGTTGTACAACCATCACCATCATCACTCTTAATGGAAGCTCGGTGCCCCTTAAGCAATGACTCCTTCTTTCCCCCTCCCACCTACCCCTGGTAACCACTAATAAATCTTGGTCTCTATACATTTACCTATTCTATTATTTTTGATTCTCATACTTAAAAAAAAAAAAATTATTGTCTTTTAGGTGATCGTTTGCAGCACAAATTAGTTTCTCATTCAAAAATTTGTACGCAAATTATTTTGTGACATTGGTTGCAATGCTCGCATATGTGTCAGCACTCTCTCCCATTCCCTATTCCCTTTACACCCTGGGTTCTCCATGTTCATCATTTGTCCAGTTTTCCTGCACCTTCCTGCCTTTTTGACCTTGCTTTTGGGAAGGTATTGCTCATTTGGTCTCGTATACTTGACTGAACTAAAAAAACACGTTCCTCATGTGTGTTATTGTTAGCTTTATAGGCTGGTCTAATGTTTGGCTGAAAGGTGGACTTTGGGAGTGGCTTCAATTCTGAGTTATCAGGGTGTCTGGGGGCCGTGTCTCAGGGGTTCCTCCAGTCTCTGTCAGGCCAGTAAGTCCGGTCTTTTTTTGTGAATTTGAATTTTGTTCTACGTTTTTCTCCCACTTGTCTGGGACCCTCTTTTGTGATCCCTGTCAGAGTGGTCGGTGGTGGTAGCCAGACATCATCTAGTTCTTCTGGGTTTAGGCCGGTGGAGGTTGTGGTTTATGTGGTCCATTAGTCCTTTGGACTAATATTTTCCTTATGTCTTTGGTTTTCTTCATTCTCCTTTGCTCCAAATGTGATGGAACCAATAGATGTATTTTAGATAGTTGCTCTCAAGCTTTTAAGACCTAAGACGCTACTCACCAAAGTAGGATGTAGAACATTTTCTTTATGAACTATGTTATGCCACTTGCCCTAGATGTTCCCCGAGACCATGGTCCCCAGCCCTCAGTCCTAGTAACTTGGTCCCTCAAGATGTTTAGATATGACTAGGAAGCTTCTATGGCTTTGCTTTGGTCAAGTTGTGCTGACTTCCCCTATATTGTGTGTTGTCTTGTCCCTTCACCAAAGTTAATGCATGTCTACTGTTTAGTTAGTGATTTCCCCTCCTCACCTCTCCCCTTCCCCACTTGTAACCATCAAAGACCATTTTTTTTCTCTGTGTAAACTTTTTCTTGGGTTTTTATAATAGTGGTCTCATATAATATTTGCCCTTTTGTGACTGACTTATTTCATTCAGTATAATGCCCTCCAGGCTCATCCATGTTGTGAGAAATTTCACAGATTCATTATTGTTCTTTATTGTTGTGTAGTATTCCATTGTGTGTATGTACCATATAAAAGACAGTACTCTTTATTTAAACATCAACCAATTCTTTTTGGTACAGTGACTCTGTGTATTCCTTCCATCTACTTTAATACTTTCTCCGTTGTTCAGTATTTTCCCCACAGAATTCTTCAACATTGCAACTCAAGGCTTGAATTTTTTCTTCAGTTCTTTCAGCTTGAGAAACGTCAAGTGTGTTCTTCCCTTTTGGTTTTCTAACTGCAGGTCTTTGCACATTTCATTTACTTTGTCTTCTCGAGCTGCCCTTTGAAATCTTCTGTTCAGCTCTTTTACTTCATCATTTTTACCATTTGCTTTAGCTACTCTACATTTAAGAGCAAGTTTCAGAGTCTCTTTGGCCAATGTTCAGATTGGCCAATGTTCAACCATTTCAGGAGGTAGCACATGATCAAGAACTAATGGTATTGAAGGAAGAAGTCCAAGCTGTACTGATGCATTGGTGAAAAACAAGGCTCCAGTAATTGACAGAATACCAATTGAGATGTTTCAACAAACGGATGCAATGCTAGAAACATTTATCTATGCCAAGAAATTTGGAAGACAGCTACCTGGCCAGCAGACTGGAAGAGATCCATATTTATGCTCTTTCCAAAGAAAGATGATCCAACAGAATGCAGAAATTATTGAATAATATCATTAATACCAGATGCAAGTAAAATTTTGCTGAAGATAAGTCAAAAACGGTTGCAGCAGTACATTGACAGGAAACTGCCAGAAATTCAAGCTGGATTCAGAAAATGACATGGAATGAGGGACATCATTGCTCACATTTGATGGATCTTGGCTAACGGCAGAGAATACAAAAAAGATGTTAACCTGTGTTTTATTGACTATGCAAAGGCATTTGACTCTGTGGACCATAACAAATTATAAATAACATTGTAAAGAATGGGAATTCCAGAGCAATTAATTGTGCTCATGAGGAACCTGTATGTAAACCAAGAGGCAAACATTCCAACAGAGCAAAGGAATACTGAGTGGTTTAAAATCAGGAAAAGTGTGTGTCAGGATTGTATCCTTTCACCATACTTATTGTCAAGGATTTCATTTCACTTGGATCCACAATCAACACCTATGGGAGCAGCAGTCAGGATATCAAATGAAGTATTCCATTGGGTAAATCTGCTGCAAAAGACCTCTTTGAAGTGTTAAAAAAAAGCAAAGGTATCACTTTAAGAACTAGTAAGTGCCTGACCCAAGCCATCATATTTTCTGTCACTTCATATGCGTGTGAAACCTGGACAAGTAATAAGGAAGACCAACGAAGAATTGATGCATTTGAATTATGGTGTTGGCAAAGAATATTGAATACGCCATGGACTGTCAGAAGAACAAACAAGTCTATCTTGAAAGAAGTACAGCCAAAATGCTCTTTAGAAGCAAGGATGGTGAGACTTCACCTCACGTACTTTAGACATGTTATCAGAAGGGACCAGTCCCTGGAGAAGAACATCATTCTTGGTAAAGTAGAGGGTTAGTGAGAAAGAGGAAGACCTTCAACGAGATGAATTGACACAGTGGCTGCAACCAATGGGCTGAAAACGATTGTGAGGATAGCATGGGGCTGGGAAGTGTTTTTGTTCTGTTGTACACATTGTCGCCATGAGCTGGAACTCACTAGACAGCACCTAATAGCAAGAACAACATTCTTTGTTTATGATTACCCGGTGCTTGACAGAGATGAGCTGATCAGTAGTAGGGAAATGTAAATCTAAAGGTTTTTAAAACACCACAGATAGTTCTCATGTTCAGCCAGGATGAGAACCATTGATTTGATGAAAGAAGGAGAGAATGTAGAACTGAATTTAAAAAACTTTTGCTTTTCAGCAATTTTCACATGAACTGCACTGTTTTTCTCTCCCTTGTTTGTATTCGAGATACTATAGATGAATTTTAGCTTAACAGACTGTTCTGAGAACTGAGCTGATAGTTCTGCTAAATTGAGAAAAATAAATATGTATATGTATACACACACAAGGAGTTTCTGGGTGGCACAAACAGTTAAGCAGTCAGCTGATAACCAAAAATTTGGTGGTTTGAACCTATCCAGAGGAACCTCGAAAGAATGGCTTTGAGATCTGCTTCTGAAAGGTCATAGTCATTGTCTTAGGCTGGGTTCTCTAGAGAAGCAAAACCAGTAAAGTGTATAAATATATATATAGAAATTTATGTCAAGGAAATAGCTCATGCAATAGTAGAGGCTAAAACGTCCCAAGTCCACAGATCAGGGTAGAGGCCTCTCACGCTTCACGTAGCCGCAGAAGCTGGTGAACCCGAGGTCGGCAGGTCAGAGAGGGGCTCCCGCTCACAGACTGTGAAGGTCAGTGAATTCTAAGATCAGCAGACAAGACTGCAAAGTTTCTCCTGATTCACGTAGCTGCAGGGGCTGGGGAACCCAAGGTTAGCAGGTCGGAAAACCGGATTCTTGCTCGCAGGCTGAGAAGTTTGACGAATTCCGAGATCAACAGGTAAGCTGCTAGCTGAAGTCCCATGAACCGGAGGTGAGACAACAAGAGGCAGCTGCTGAGCCTGCAACAAGCCAAAAACCTTGGCAAGGTGAGCAGGCAGAAAGTAACTGGCGGAAGGCAGAGAGATGAAACTGAGGGGGCGGTGAGCTGCCACAGGCCATGCCTCCACCAGTACCACTCAGCAGATTCCATCATGGGGGTGATCACAACATTATACAGCTGCTAAAACACTGAGCCAAGTTGACATACAGTCTTAACTATCACAGCTGTTAAAACCCTATGGAGTGCAGTTCTACTCTGTGACACATGGGGTCACAATGAGTTGGAATCAACTGGATGGTAACTGGTTTACACATGCACAAGCATATGTGTGTATATATGCCTTTATAAGGAATATTTCTAAGGAAATTTTATAGTTTCTCCCTTTATGAGGAAGCTAAAGTAATTTTGATAACTTCTTTTAGTAGTATGAGAGATTAGTATGTAAATCTAAGGTCAATAGCGTATGTTAAATCTGGTGAAAGAAGATTGCCCCTTTGAATTTGACAGCTTTGAGCAAGTTTTTGGTTATTTGCTCTATCAAGAAGTTCTCCAGTTGGTCTAGTTTTTTGGTAATGCATTGTAGCTTATAGAATATGTGTGTAGCCTAGGACATCTGAGGGTCTGGATATGAATCCTCAACCATGTCTAGCTGGGTGTGCTTAACCTCTTTGACCAGTTTCCTTATCTGTGAAATAGGAATAATGACTCCTGCTTCACAGGGTGGCTGCAGGATTAAATGCAGGAATCTGCTGGAAGTGCCCGGAGCAGGCCTGGCACTAGGCTGTCAGCAAATGGTAGCTATTATTATGACCAGTGCCTGCAAATAGCATATGTTTTTATTTCTCAATTTGAAATTTAATTTTTGAAATGGAGGTTTATTTCCCCATTGAATTCTTAAAGTTTCGTACATGTATAAATAAGACTTACAATTTATAAATTATGTTTTGGAAACTTATGAGTGTCTTAAAATTTTTTGGCTGTTCCGTGAAAGTCCTTTGACATTTAAAAGTTGTCAAGACACCAATCAGCTATTTCAAAATGAGATCAGATCTGATTCATTCGGATTAATCTAACAGTTTATGAATTTATTTGATTATGTTGAGCCTTTTTTGTTCCCAGTGCTTCCCTGAATCTTATTTGTGTGTTTGTGTTCATGCATATTTAATCAAGAGAAGGTATGGAGTGACTGAAATTTTGGTGGAAAAAAACTCTTTAGGAATTAATAGTTTTTAAATCACTGTTTATATCTTTTCACTTTTGTTCCCAAGTTTTAATGGTTCCACAGAACACAGTTGAGAGCAAAGTGCCGTGAGAGTCCACAGGAGGAGTGACTAACTCATTCTGGAAGACCTCATAGAAGACGTGACATTTGAGTTGGCTTTGAAGGATTAATTGTTCCCTAGATGGAGAAAGGGACGGGTGTGGGGTAGCTTTTACAGACTAAGGGAGTGACGTGTGAAAAGGCAGAACCCTGAAAGCACACGTATTTCAGAAACAGAAACTAGCTCATGGGACCATAAGAAATGACAGTGTGAATGCTGCTTCCGAAACTGTACAAGAATGGTGTCAAATAGGGAGGGGCATGTCAAGATACTGGAAAAGGATTTGGGACCAAACTGAGAAGGGTGTGTATCCTAAGGAATTTGTTCTTTCCTGGATGGCAGTGTTCAGATTTGCATATTAGAAAGATTTCTGGGTGGAAGATCAGCTGAAGAGGTGAGAGAGTAGGGTGGTTGGAAAAGTTTTGTCTGTAAACCGGATAAGAGATGAACTGTGGTAACAGAAATGGGAACAAAGGAGGTTAGGAGTGAGATACAGTAAAACCTGCGAAAGCTGGAACCATGTGAGGCGGAAACTTGTCAGAGAAGGAAAACTCTGACAGGTTTTTCCACTAATGGGCGAGGTAGAAAAGTGGTAAGACTGCACCCTGTCAAAGGTGGAAAACCTGCAAGACCCGGAAAAACAAGGCAGTCCTGCAGAGTTTTGGCTCTCACAGGTTTCAGTCTATTTAGGCGCTAGAGTTGGTTTACAAAAGGAGAAGCGTGTGAATGAATATACATGAGAAGTATACAATACAGCATAAGCTTTAAATACTTCATGTAACCCTCATGACAGACCCATGAAATAGGTTAGTATTTTTCAATTGGTGTTTTTTTTTTTTGGTGGAGAAGAAATGTTAGTACATTCCTTACAGAGGGATACTGTAGGCAAATAAGTTTGGGAAACAGAAGATTAAACAAAGTTAAATTTAAACAAATTTAAATAGTTTTTGGTTCTAATTATAATATTTCTCATAAACTTTAGCTTGATAATATGTCTTGTGAGCCTAAGAAAGCAATATAGAATAATAGAAGTATTTCTCAAAACTTATTTGGTAGGTGAAGCTTACATTTTGGTTTTTTAAAAACTTCTTAAAAGACTCGTGAGAGAGGTTTTATATCCTCACTTTACAAACTGGGAAAATTAAACTTAATATGATTAAATATCTTGCCAGGATGTTTATGTAGCTAATAAGACATGCTCTTTATTTTACATTAGACTGTTTCCCTATTAAAATTTTTGGATTTAGGGGTTAAGGCTAGGAGAAAAGTCAAGGATGATTTCTAACTGACGACCACGGTTGTTGGCACATTTAACTGAAATAGTAAATAAGAGCGAATGAGCAGTTTTGTTTTTGTTTTGTATGTGTGAATGTGGAATGGGTAATCATTTAATGAGCTTTGGATTTACTGCATTTAAGGTACTTGGTGGAGATGTCCAGTAGACTGTTGGAATAGCAAAATATGCAAGGTATATTTTTGGACTTGACAGAACTGTAATGTTTTTGTTATAAAATGGGCCATTAAAGTTTGGATATTCTCTTTTATTATGGTCTTAAATAAAAGTTTCTACGTTGATGTCCAAAACTGCCAAAGTAGTTACTTTGAAAACTTTTGTTTTTCTCTAGACACAGTTACTACTTCACGTCCAAGTATCATATTTCATTTTGTGTGTGTGCATTTTGTCAGAAAACTGTCTGGAGATAACTTCAGGGAAGAAAATATATTTAATTATTTTCTTTAGAAGAATCATACTTTCTAGCTCTTCTGCAGTATTTGAAGGATTTCTCAACACCAGTGAGTCCATGTAAATAAATTGTTTTGTCTTAGAGATATTCTGAAGAGTTGTTCACCTCTTCCATTTATCTGTATGATTTTCAAATTGCTCTTCTAATAGGTTCTGAAACAGCTTGGCTTGATCTACTTAAAGGTTTTGAATATTGTTAGATATCCTCCCTGCCTCCCGCCACCGCCGCTTTTGAATCAGTTCTGACCATAGCGACCCCATAGGATTTTCAAGACTGAATCTTTACAGAAGCAGACTACGCATCTTTCTCGTGTGGAGTCGCTGGTGGTTTCGAATTGTCAGCCTTTCATTTAGCAGCTAAGTGCTTTAACCACTGCGCCACCAGGGCTCCCTTGCTAGATATCAGTCAAAATAAAAACTCCTTAATTTTCTGCCATTCCTGCCACTATCAAAGTTGTCATCCAAGTCACTTTTGAGAACTAGCTTTTAGATCATGAGCAACAGACTTAGGTGATCAGTATTCTTATGGAGATGTGAGACAGACACCTGACTACTTTGGAGGGCATGAAATAAATGTCAGATAAGCAGTATGAATACAATAGTTATATGAATTCAGAAATTACTATTGCCAAGTGGGGATTGATCATTGTTTTATAGATGATTTACTCTTTGTTGGATGATGATTTCAGGGGCACTCAGGTGTGGGTACAGTGAGAGGAAGTGTAGAGGGCATGCAGCCTGTTTATAGAAGGGCAAGCACATGGGTTTAACCGGAGTGTAGGAGTCGTAGAGTAGTGTAGTTGGAGAAAGGTTTAAAATAAGGTGACGTGGGGCCAGATGGTGGAGGTCTCTGTGATATTTGACTTCTTAAGAAAATACGATCTCCAGGTCTCTCAGTCAGTACTTGTACAGCCATTGGGCTTCCGTGAACTACTTTGAGCCTATTAGGCCTGTGAAACTTGAGCTGATAAAATTGTATACATATGTTTTCAACTAATTGGGAATCAGTGCCTTCTCCCTTCTCTCCATTTGAATCTAATTTCTCCAAAACCATTTAATTTCACCATTTGCTGGGGAAAGTGTTTTGATATTTTAATAATGATTTTCAGGTAAGCGTAAATATGGAGTTAGCTGAATTCCCTTAAAGTACCACCAGAAATAAGACAAGAGACAGCAGCTGTAAAAACAGATACCAGCCTTCTCAGCTGTGGTCTTGTACTAGCTTTAGTGCATTCTCACTGTGTGTACTTCTGTTTCCATGGCTACCTGCTAGGCAGCAGAATCTCCCAGGTTGGTATGCTCTAGTGTCAGAATCTTTCATGGAAAGGAAATTCAAGGCTTCTGAAAGGGTGAAGTCAATATCTTTTTTTATTTTTATTTATTTTTTTAAGCAGATTGGTGGTGGCACAGTGGTTAAGAGCTCAGCCTGCTAACCAAAAGGATGGCAGTTCGAATCCACCAGCCCTATAGGGTGGCTGTGAGTTAGAATCAGTTTGACAGCAATGAGTTTGCTTTTTGGGGGGAGAGGGGTTATATATGTATATATATATTTTTTTTTTTCCTAAATTTTATTTAGTTGTTGTTGAGAATATACACAGCAAGACATACACCAATTAAACAGTTTCTGCATGTTGGGGTTATATATTTTTAAAAAATAAAAACGGTTACTGCAGTTTGGATTTCCAAGTTATAAGTGAAGCCAGACTTTAAGGCAATGTTTTAAGGGGTTTGAAATTTTGGCATTTAAATGGTTTCTTCTAGATGGTCCCCATGACAACAAAACTTAGTGCAGGTATTAGGTATCATCTTTGCCATGAAATGTTCATGCTACAAAAATTGCTTTCATTCTTAATGCTGCCCTAATAAACGAAGGCAGAAGAATTTCACTTTTCCAAGGTGTTATATGGACACATATTTGAAATTCGTTTTTTTTTCTTCTGAACTTAATAAAATTGCAATTATACGTGAACTGTTAAAAAATTGAATCATTGATGTTTTGTGTACTTAAAAAGCAGTAAATATTATTTCTATGGCCAGTTGAAGAAGCATTGTTTTATGATACAAACAATTGAATTTCTTAAATCACAGCAGAAAATTGCTGTCTTGATTATGCCTCTTTTGTAGTCTAGTTAAATTCTCCCAATGCTCTGGCATACCCCACCCAAATTTTCCTGCCAAATAAATGTTTAAGCTAATATTTGGTGAAGCCATAAATTCGTTAGAAAGATGTGGTTTTGTTTTTAAAAATATAGATTTCAGTGTCTAGTTCAATGGCCATTTTAATGTGTATTTTTTAAAGCTTTATGAAGGACTAGATTGTACTGTCTTAGTTATCAAGTGCTGCTATAACAGAAATACCACAAGTGAGTGGCTTTAACAAAGAGAAATGTATTCTCTCACAGTCTAGTAGGCTACAAGTCCAAATTCAGGGCGTCAGCTCCAGGGGAAAGCTTTCTCTCTCTGTCAGCTCTGGAGGAAGGTCCTTGTCATTAATCTTCCCCTGGACTAGGAGCTTCTCAGTGCCGGAACCTTGAGTCCAAAGGATGCACTATTCTCCCAGCTCTTTTTTCTTGGTGGTATGAGGTACCCCTGTCTCCAAAGGAGATTTACTTAAGACACGATCTAATCTTGTAGATTGAGTCCTGCCTCATTAACATAACTGCCACTAATCCATCTCATTAACATCATAGAGGTAAGTTTTACAACACATAGGAACATCACATCAGATGACAAAATGGTGGACAATCACACAGTACTGGGAATCATGACCTAGCCAAATTGATACACATATTTTTGGGGGACACAATTCAGTCCAGACAGGTACCCAGACATGATTAATGAAGATGCCATGTAGGGAATAAGCTTCATGAACCATTATTTCTTGAATTTTAATAGGCTCTTTACTCTAGAGGTGACAATTATTCTTCTTGTGTTTGTTTACAATTGAATATTCTAATTTATTTAATTGATCATTGAGGGAGAATGATAAAATCTTAAATTCCATGATGAACTTTTATGATTTTACATCTTTAACCTTATCTTGGGTAAGAGACAATTCATTGATAAAACCTCCTTTGTCAAGTTTGATGTCTCTGTCAGGATGAAGGTTCAAGGAGAAGGGTTGATGTGGGAAGGTGTGTCAAAGCCATTGAGTGCAGGGCACTTGAAGGTGAACAGGGGTAACTTTATAGGAACTAAACCGTGGAAAGTAAATTACAGAAAATGGATAGGGTTGATGGTCTGAGAGAAATGAGCAAGGTTGACCAATTGAGAGATCACACAAGCATGTTTTTATTTGGTCTCCTTCTACAGGTTCAGTCAAGACTTGAATTAGATTTTCTTTTTTGTCTCCTGCTATGACCCTATTCTACTATTCTTGATTAGATGTTATAATAAATTACTTCACTTCCATTGACCACATGTGACTCCAGTCTACATCACAAAACTTTGAGTCTTAACCACATGATATGGTTCCTATAAA
This sequence comes from Dugong dugon, assembly GCA_030035585.1. Taxonomy (NCBI): domain Eukaryota; kingdom Metazoa; phylum Chordata; class Mammalia; order Sirenia; family Dugongidae; genus Dugong; species Dugong dugon. The sequence goes on along the minus strand of CM057475.1, from coordinate 32,054,064 downwards.
GTGTTCTGTACAGTATTATGTCTTTCACAGTGTAAAGTACTGACTAAGGGTGTGGACACTGGAGCCAAACTACCTGGATTTAATCCTGGCTCTGCCACCTACTAGCTCTGTGACCTTGGGTAAGTTGTTAACTTCTCTTGCTCCACATCTATGATATAGGCATAGTAACGGTACCTATGTCATAGGATTATATAAGAATCAATATATCAGGATTGTCTAGTGTGTTAGTTTTCTAATGCTTCTGTCACAAATTACCACAAGTTTAGTGGTTTAAAACAACACAAATTTATTGTCTTATGGTTCTGGAGGTCAGAAGTCCAACATGGGTATCACTGAGCCAAAATCAAGATGTCAGCAGCAGTACATTTCCTTTTGGAGGCTGTAGCAGAGAATCTGTTCCCTTGCCTTTTCCAGCTCCTAGAGACTATCTACATCCCTTGACTCATGGCTCCCTTCCTCCATGTTTAAAACCTTTTTTCTGTGATTACATCTCTCTCTGACTCTCCTCTTCTGCCTCCTTCTTTCACTTTTAAAGACTGTTGTGATTATATTGGTCTCCCTTAGATGATCCAGGATAATCTAGCTGTTTTAAATTCAGCTGATTAGCAACCTTAATTCCATTTCAACCTTTAATTTCCTTTGCCATATAACCTAACATATACACAGGTTCCAGGGATTAGGTTGTGGACATCTTTGGGGGGCCGTTATTCTGCCTGTCACAGTCTACCCTCTGGCCCCCAAAGATAAACTTCTGTCCCATTTGCAAAATACATTCACCCCATCCAGTGGTCCTCAGAGTCTCATCCCATTACAGTGCTATCTCAGAGTCAAAATTCTCATCTAAATCTTATAAGCTCAAAAGTCCCATTTCTCGTCATCTGAATTAGGTATGGGTGAGATGAGCTTGCAGATGAGCAGTTTATTAGTCTGTTTCCTGCCTATAGACGTTTGGGGGTCCAGCTGCCTTCTTTCATTTTATACTGTTTCCATCTTTTTTGGTCCAGGCTAGCAGTGTTTCTGATAATTTAAAATTCTCAAGAACCTTATGAATCTTTCATGTATGTCATAGGGATTCACGCCATTAGACAAAAGGGTGCTCCTCTTATCTTTCCTAGCTAACCCCATCTCTATTTTTGGCTTTCCACATTCCTTGGTGTATAGTCCTTCATCTTCAAAGTAAGCAATATTGTATCTCTTTGTTCCTCTGTAGTTACATCTCCATTTTTAAAGGACCCTTGTGATTATATTGAATTCACCTAGACAATCCAAGATAATCTTCTTTGTTTTAAATCAGCTGATTAGCAACCTTGATCTCATCTGAAACCTTAATTCTCCTTTGCCGTGTAACCTAACATATTCACAGATTCCAGGGATTAGGATGTGGACATTTTTGGGGGCTATTTTTCTTCCACCTTTCCATTTTTACCTCAAGCTAGTCTAGTGTAATATGGTAGAGTTTATGTATTTCCATAATTTTGTTCTATTTTGGAGGAGCTATATTACCACAGGCAGATGAGAGGAGCTGAAGAGAGAGAGAAAACTGGAAAGAATTATGTGCTGACACTGTTGTTTGCAGCTATACAGACTAGAGATGATTCCTTTGTCATATTTTTGTGGCAGTCCAAATTGGTAGTCCTAGTTTGGTTAGTGCCTCTGAAGATTTTCTGTAAGTGGTTAAGAAAATGTGGACAGTTTTTAATCCATTTATCCTTGTGAGGATTTTTCTTACTGAAACTTTCTTTTATGCTCACGTCCATAAAATATGACCTAACTTCATCAAATATTACAATTTACAGTGGGCAGAATTTCAGAATAGTAAAATAGATTATCATTTGTGAGATGTCTCACAGTTCATAAGTGTTTTCATAAAAATTATTTTATGTATCCTGTTGGCATTTTGAGGAGTAAAGCAACTTCTTTAGACAACAAAGAAATCTTGAGATTTGCTTGCTCACTGCTTCTGCCAAAGAGAAAATGGGTGAGAAAAACACCTACCTATTCCTTGGCAGAGATGATTGATGGGAAGGGGGAAATGAATGAGTAGATGAGTCTCCAGATTTACAGGTGAGGGAACTAAGGTGAGAAACTGGATGGCTGTCCATTGATTGTAATTGTGTTTCTGTCCCAGTCTGGTTCTCTTTGTTCCTTGGTCTGAATCAGGTTGCAGGATTGGGGCAGGAGAAGTAGACATTTCTTTCCCTTTGCTAAACTGTAGCATTAATACATTAAGCTATTGTTTTCTAGCACCAAATGCATTTACCAGCATTCTCAATGATTATATTTAATAAAAAAGGGGGTGGAGGGAAAAATCATTTCTGAGTTCATAACTCACTAAAGAAGAAAAATTAAAGTCAGCTGATACGTCAACAGCAGCAAAATAATTCACGCTCTCTCAGAAAAGTTAATGCCAGTAACAATAGCCTGATTCTGGCAACAGAATAGCTGGAGAGGGTGACTTTCCGCTCTTGGCTCTCTCTTTTCCCTCCAATTCCAAAGGGCATTCTCCCCAGCAACAGAAACCAAGTGATTTATTGTTGCTCATGTCAGCTGCTGAGGTTCAGAGGACCACACAGTGTAGTTAGTGAGCCAGGTCTGTCCTCCCGTGGCTATAATCACAAAGGAAGTATTCTTTTTTGAAAACGAGAAATATATTTGTTTGTTATTAAAGACTTTTTAGATGCTATGGAGAAGATTAACGTCATCCCTGGGATTCCAGAGTAAAGTTGCATTTAATAAAGTCATGGTCATTTCTGCTGCTGTCTTCATTACCCTCAAATTTTGTAAGATTAAGGAAGTGAAGAAAGCAACCTTTCCTTAATGTCCACCTTGATTATATTTATGTATTTAAAAGAAAGATAAAGGGATGAACTTTATGTTAACCAACTTAAAAAAATAAGTAAACAAATAAATAATTGATATGAGATGGTAAGTGTCCACACTTTTTTCATTTTCTTAGGGAGTATGGAGCACTAGTGGTGCAAGGGTTAAGCATTTGGCTGCTAACCAAAAAGTCGGTAGTTCAAATCCACCAGCTGCTCCTTGGAAACCCTATAGTGCAGTTCTGCTCTGTCCTGTAGGGTTGCTATGAGTCAGAACCAACTCAATGGCAATGGGTTTTAGGAAGTATAGGTTTTAAATACCATGCATATTTACTTACTCTCTTTAAAAATAGCTATTAGAAAGCTGTTGTATAGCCTTTCATTTTTATCTGTTAACTTTTTTTTTTAAATATAAAACTGATAGTAGTTGTTATTTCTTGTCTTAGATCAGGAATCAACAAACTACATTCCACAGACCAAATATGGCCCACCATCTGTTTTTGTAAATAAAGTTTTATTGGAATATAGCCCTGGTGGTGCAGTGATTAAGAGCTCGGCTGCTACCCCAAAGGTTGGCAGTTTGAATCCGCCAGCTGCTCCTTGGAAACCTTATGGGGCAGTTCTACTCTGTCCTATAGAGTCTCTATGAGTCGGAATCAACTTGACGGCAATGGGTTTTTTTTTTTTTGGTTATCGTGTACATATTGTCTATGGTTGCTTTCGTGCTGCAGTGACAGAGTTGAATAGTTGTAAAAGAGACTCTGTGGCCTGTGAAGCTTAAAATATTTACTATTTGGCCTTTTACAAAAAATTTTCCAGACTGTACTTTAGATATAACCTCCCCCACCCCCATGGTATCTAAACTTAAATCTCCCTGAAAAATCATCCAACCACTTTTGGTTTAAATTAACTCTGAATTTTCTTTTATAGTTGGGTCTTTGGCCATGGTATTTCCCTAATGATCATCTTTGTAAACCAATTAAATTTAAATATGACAGACCAGGTTGCCTTTTTCATGCAGCTGTTATCTATTGAGTTTCTCCTCCTATGTGAGGTGTATCACACCATACTAGGTGCTGTGGGTTCAAAAATTGTTTAAGGCTGAGTCTCTACTAACTATGATGTACTTAAAGGAAAGATATCCCTAAGTTTAACTAATGTCGTCGTTGTTGTTAGGTGCCGTTGAGTCAGTTCCGACTCATAGCGACCCTATGTACAGTAGAACGAAACACTGCCCAGTCCTGTGCCATCCTCACAGTCGTTGATATGCTTGAGCCTATTGTTGCAGCCACTGCGTCAGTCCATCTCATTGAGGGTCTTCCTCTTCTTCGCTGAGCCTCTACTTTACCAACCATGGTGTCCTTCTCCAGGGACTGGTCCCTCCTGATAACATGTCCAAAGTATGTGAAACAAAGTCTCACCATCCTTGCTTCTAAGGAGCATTCTGGCTTTGAAGACAGATTTGTTCATTCTTTTGGCAGTCCATGGTATATTCAGTGTTTTTCGACAACACCGTAATTCAAAGTAATCAATTCTTCTAAAGTCTTCCTTATTTGTTGTCCAGCTTTCACATGCGTATGAGGCGATTGAAAACACCATGGCTTGGGTCAGGTGCACCTTAATCCTCAAAGTTTAAATAATAGCAAAAAAAAAAAAAAAAAAAACACCAAACCTTTTGCCATCAAGTGGATTCCAACTCTAGCGACCTTATAGGGCAGAGTAGAACTGCCCCCCATAGAGTTTCCAAGGAGTGCCAGGTGGATTCAAACTGCCGACCTTTTGATTAGCAGCCATAGCACTTAACCACTACACCACCAGGGTTTCAGTTTTAAGTAATAGTACAGATCAAATTTAAATTCATTTATTCATTAACTCAAATTGAGGGACTTTTGAGTACCTCCTATGTGTAAGGCAATGTTCTAGGCACTGGGGACATAAAAATTAACAAAGAAGACAAGATTTCTGCTTTTGTGGAGCTTACATTCTAGTGGAATAGATGGATAAGGAAGAAATGAACATTTAGCACACTTCCCAGTATGTGCTATAATCAATCTATATTAAGATTCAAGCCAGGTTACACTAATGGCATTGTTTTGAGCAATAAATTTGTTACATTTCCTAAATAATTTGATCTCCAGTGAGATTAAGATATAAAAAATGGGCCAATGAAAATACCTCAACCCAGTAATTCTTTCTCTGAGCTTTTACACATGGTTTAGCATTATATTTATACATCGATAAAGGGTGGCAAATACTATATACCTGTTCTGGTATGGCAGAAAAATACCTGGGCAGCAGAAAACATATTTCTTAGTTGAAGTTTAGTTTCAGGTTGGCAGAATGACCTTGTAAAGGGTCTTAACTTCTTGGCAGTATGTAGGGGGTTTTACTACATCAGTGGGAGAAAGATGTGGCAGTCTGCTTCCATAAATATTACAGCCCTGGAAATCCTATAGGGCAGTTCTATTGTGTCCTATAGAGTCACTATGAGTTGGAATCAACTCAGTGGCAGTGGGTGAGTACTATGTCAGTGGTTCTCAAACTCAGGTGTGTATCATTAAAACACAGATTGCTTGGCCCCATCCCGTGAGCTTCTGATTCAGTAGGTCTGTGGTGGGGCCTGAGAATTTTCATTTCTAACAAGTGCTCAGGTGACGCTGATGCTGCTAGTTCAGGGACCACACTTTGAGGACTGCTGTAGTACATACTTGTGGAGGCCCTTCCAACTCCTGCATTATTTTTAAACTCCCTGAAAAAACTTTACAACTCTTTGAGCTAGACTAGGAACTTTCCACTAATTAATAGTTTGGCCAAGGTGACTACTTAATTAATATTAGGGTTATTTCCTGAGGAATAGCTTCCAAGAAAAAAGAGAATTTTTAAACATTTATAGTCACATAAATTGATATCCACTTAATTGATTTTGTGTGGTTTCTCTTGCAAAATTAATGTATACTAAATTCAAAGGGCAGAGATCATGATTGTTTATGATTCCTTCCTCCATATACCCTGAGTCCACGTGTGCAGTAGGTGCTCAATACTGATCTCTTTAATTGACCTAACCATAGAGATCATCTTCCTGAGTTGCTTTTGGTTTTCTGTTAAATTCTATTTAGAATTAAGATGCATTAACTCTTCTGGCTCCACAACTCTAAAACTGTTTATAACGTGCATTCTTCTATTTCTGCCAAGTGTGGTTTATTATTTCTGTGGAGATTCTAGTAAACCCTTCATAGATATTCGGTCTCCTCCCTTGAGTCTGAATGTACAGCAAAACAAGCCAAAACAAAACCATCAGTATCAATAAAGGAAACAAAAGTTCACCACATTTTCTGTTACATATAATAACTTAGCTACATAATTCAATGTAATTCAAGACATTTTTGTTCAAATATGACTTTTACAGCACATCCCCCAAACATTATTAGAATGGGTTTTAGAAAAGTAAATATTCACTTCAACCTATATTTATAAAATACTCACCGTTGGTCTACAGAGATAAGTAAGATAACATTTCCGCAATTACAAGACATGCAGTCCCTTAGTTGGATAAGTCAAGGATTAAAACTCCAGTGTCTTAGGAGCGAGTCATGTAAAAATTGAAAGCCTGGATTTTTATAAGTTTTTTTTTTTTTTTAATGTTGGTTCAAGTTAAAAATAAAACAATAAAAACATGATATGGGCAAATAGAACCTAGGTTCATCAGCTAAGATACATGTGACATCAGGCCTTTTGTTTGTAACTTTTAAAATATGGATGGTATAGACGTAGTAAGGAGGCTTGGTGGCACAAAAGTTAAGTGCTCCATTGCTAACTGAGAGGCTCTGTGAGAGGAAGACCTGGCGATCTGCTCCCATAAAGGTTACAGCCTAGAAAACCCTACAGGGCAGTTCTGCTCTATCATATGGGGTTGTGATGAGTCAAAATTGACTCCACAGCACTTCACAAGAACACAGACATAGTACTGGGGTGTTTCACAGGGTGGGGAGACAAGACCACATCTAGATGCAAATATTAGAAAAAGCTACTTAGAGAAGGTAGTATCTGACATAGACTCTGAAGGATGGATAAAGGTTCAAAATCTAGGACAATATGAGGATAATGAGTTCTAACAGGAGAGAGCAGCATGAAAAAATACAACAGGGAGATGTAAATGTTTAGGACATCGTGAGTAGTTTATTCTTAACAGGAGGACAGTGAGAATAGTAGCTATGAGAGAGATGCTTGGAACTGTAGTTGGGTTTCTATAGTGTGGGGGCCATTGTAGCCAGTGGGAAAGCTTTGTATTCAGTTTGTTAGGCACTGGAATCACCAGTCAGGGACGATTAGTATTTATCTGAAATATATTTATGCCCAATTTCATCGAATCTAAAATGCCATTGATTGTAAGAAACATATGTATCGCTAAGGAAGAAAAAATGCTGCCAATTAAACTGTGACACTGTGGTTTCTTGTCATTTGGAATTATTATTTTATACTTATTATAATAGCTCTTTTAGATTTTTTGGACACAAAAATGAAAATACGAACCTTTGTGTCCCAGTTTGTGCATACGCAAGCAGTGCAACTCTGTCAGGACCACCCAGGACCAAAAGCTATTGTAGCTGTCAGTTTTAAGATGCATCACCGCTTTATTGGTGTTGAAATGTCTATCTTACAATCAATGAAATATGATTGGTAAAATAGTCTGCATACTAGATATTATATATTATGCTTCTGCCCATAAAACTGAGCATTGAAACTAAATGTCTTCATGTCTAAACCATTACCATTCCACTGTTATCAGTTCCAAGTGAAGATTTTTATTCAGAAGGACCTAAGTTCAAGAAATCCAAAGAGGACCTGAGTTTCAGTTGGAATCAGTTTTTACTCTTTGGAAGCCACAAGTATTTTCATACATGAAGGGTTCTCATTGAACACAGCTGATTCCTATTTGGTATTTCTGTGCTTCGTTGGAAAAGTATTTTGCTTCCCAAGGTTTTTTTTTTTTTTTTTTCCTCTCTCTAAAAAAGAAATGTTACAACTTTATGAAATAGAAGAATAGCCCTAGAGAATAAACTATTAATCACAGGGATAATTAGATAGATTTGAAAGGAAAGATGCACACACTCAAATCAATAGCTATAGTAAGGCTGCAAGTTCGCAGGAACTATTCTTAATTCAGGAAAGCCAGAATGGACCGAAGGCTCCAAATTAGGGTTATTTTTTTCACTCCCTTAGTGGTTTATTATTATTTATTTATTTATTTATCATCCATTCCAGTAACTTATCTGAAATGTTTTTTTTTTGTTTCTATGCAAGTGATTCTAACATAAATGGTACAGTTGCTAAGACACTGGTCACAACCATTTCTTAATATTTCTAGTGTGGTGATTGTGATTGGTTTCAGGCATCTTAGTGAATTATCAATTTTGAGATGTTACTGATAAATATTTGTAATAAAAATAGTAAGTATCAAAAAAGTATAAGCCATAAATTTCCTTAAAGTTTAAACAAGATCTGGGATATGTTTTATATTTATAAAGTACAGGTCGTCCCTGACCTATGACAAGGTTCCATTCCAACAACTCTGTTAAGTCAGTTCTGACGAAAGTCAAATACTTCATTTAAAAATTTTTTTTCATTATTATTGCCTTTTATTATCAGTATCTTTATAAATTCAGTCCTTATTTGTCTTTGGGGCTTGGAAACGTTGCATACAAACTTACAGATATATTTTAATAATACATGCATACATTAAAAAATACACAAATCATAAAAATTTACTCCAACGATGAAGAAGAGTTAAACAACATTGGCATTTTGTCAGTTGTGATAATAACTCCACTTGTGGAAGGTTCTGGATCATCTGGTTCATTCCTAGGAATGAGGATGGCATTTCTAGTCAGAAAATCAGTGAGAGTTGTCTGTATGGCCGTTTTCTTTTTTTCTTCATATATTTCACGGTAACATTTCACTGCTTCCTGAATCTGGCTGTTGACTTTAGTAAAGCAATCAGTGTTTGGGTCTATGTTTTCAAGCAATGGAATCCCCTGATTTAGTTTAGAAAAAACTCCAGCTAATCCTTTAACTGTAAATTTTTTTTTTGACAACTTCTTCTCCTTCCTTCTCCTCATCATTTCTTTCTTTTTCAGCATTTCTTTCCTCTTCAAAATCCATCCAGTCCTGACCTGTTAATTCTCCTTCTTGATGATCTATGAACTGTCCCACACTGGCGATATAAAGTTCTGAATTCTGTGTTCTTGCCATGTGGATGATTTTTTCACCGATCTCTTCCATCATTTTATCCTTATCAGATGTTTGGAGCGTGTTCACCTAACTCAGCAATTTTTTCCATCTCCCTTGCATACATTTTCCCTTAACTTCCTCCCAGGAAGATGTACTAATGATAAGAAGAACAAAAAAACAAAACCAAAAATGGGTGGCTGTAAGTGTGATTCGTTGTAATTCTTATACTTTGTAAGTCAGGGACTACCTGTAACATGCCTATTGGAAACTATTCTGTTTCTATGTATGTGTGAGTATATGTGTGCGTGTGTGTGTATGTTTGCATGTGTTCAGGGATGCAGTTCTTATTAATTAAGATGCAAAGTATTTTATTCTTAAAGCAAACATCATTATTGCCAGGAAAGAATAACTGAAACCCAGGAAATAATACAACCTAAAATATAACTGCTGCTTCCTGCTTGTCAGAATACATACTTACTTATGCTTTAATTTCCTTTTATTGAACCATGAAAACTTCAAACTTTGTTTCTGGGAGGCAGTTAAAGTTCAGTTTCACTCCTTTGTCTTACTTTAAAAGTGCCTGAAGCATATGTCCATTCACATGTAGGTTTAGAACAAAAAATCCACAGGCTCAGAATTTTTAGGCAATCTAATTCATTTGGGAATTGAGACTGTACATGTAACATGCCTACAGGGTGCATATATAAATATATATATTTTTTTCTCTTTCTCTAGCAAGCCAAGTAAAAAGAAGGTGTTCAGATGGAAATAAGCCTGCCTTTTTGTTACAACTTTCTCTGCAGTATACCTTACATTGATATAGCATGAGTTATTGAAGTTATTCAACTTTGCTTGTTTTTAGATAGAGTTGAGTGTTGAATGTACTTTTTCTTTTATATCTCATAAGCTAAGGAGAGAAAAAATGGCAAAACAAAAACAAAAAAAAAACCCACTTGGTGTAATTACAGTTCTGAATCTAAGCCTTTGTCAGTGACTCTAGAAAATGTGAAAGAGCTTATTCGAGGGTGCAGTTGGCCCACAGTGTGGCATTTGTGCTGTTGTGGAGTTGTTGAGTTAAACACCTGAACCTAGATTTTTGTTACTCAGCATGTATTGATGGCATTTTAAGTACATTGGTATGGAATTTTCTGACATCAGAATTGTCCAGGGGCAGAGTTTGAGTATCTGCTTGCCAAAAGGTCTCAATAGGCATACCTGATTATCTGGCATAACTGCAAGATTCAGGCCCTTCTTGACTGCCTACTATCAGTCTGAGGCTGATTCCTCCCTGAGGGTTATCCGCCCCTGGGTTAAGAGCAGTTGACCAGGCTTTGACAAGAGGTGGTAAAAGGAAGAACAGCTTAACTCTAACATCATTAGCTGACTTGGCTACTGGACCACTGTCTTTTTCTTGTCTTGTCTCTTCCTCCTCTATCTTTCTCCAATGCCAGTACTGCTGTCAAGTATTTTAGGGATATAATAAGTTTGTTTGTTTGTTTGTTTGTTTGTTTGTTTTTGCCAATTCAACATTTTTAATGTGTACAATTCAGTGACACCAATTGTATCAATCACGTTGTGCAACCCTAGAATTAGTCTCAATTGTTTTGAAGAATGTATCTGCTCTGTATATTAAGAGACTCTTTCAGAAAGCATAATGAGGGGCATTGTTTTGTGACCTTGATGCACAGCATTTAGTTGATTCTGCACTTTCTTTCATGGCTGTGAAGAACAGGAGACTCAATCAGAGGTTAGTTTTTCTCACATCGCAAGAGGTCAGCAGTTCCGGCGTTGGTTCCACTGACTAACGATGTACATGGTCAGTAACCAGATGCTACCTTTCTGTTTTGTGCTGACTTGCTTTATGCTTGTCGTAAGTGGTCACAAGATGATAGATGTGTCCCCAGGCAGGAAGAAATGGGGAGGGCAAAAAGCTGCAAGGTTTTCCATCACTCATTCTTCTGGTGATAGATATTTAGACTACCTGTGATGGTCTCCCACCAGCCCAGTATCTCAAAGTTACCTTAATTTTTTTTTTTTTCATTAATTTTATCTTCCACTTGTAGCTCTTTGATCCATCTGGCAAGTATTTTTGTATATGATGAGAGTTAGGGATCCAGTTTTATTTCCATAACACAAGTCAGTTTTCCCAGCACCATTTCTAGATAATCTGTCATTTCCCATTGACTTGTAATGCCATTTCTCTTGTTAACCAAATTGGTGTACACACACACACATTTTCCCCACTGCCCTTCCACATATTTTTATGGACTTTCTGTTCTCTTCTATGTGTCTCTTAGTCTTTGTAATATGTCTTAATATCTGGTAGTCAAAGACCCTTTTTGATTTCCTTTCCCTTCCTGTCCTTTGTCTTCTTTATCTTACAGTCTGCTCTCTCCCGGTCATTTCTTTTCCTTGTACTTTCCTTTTATTTCTTTCCTCTTCTTTGTCACTTCTTAAAATTGACACTGCAGTGGTAGATGGTATCTGCATATCCACTATGTTATAGTGCTTAATTTTTGTGTTTCTCTTTCATGGATCACCAATTTTAAAACCAATTTTGAGGCTTTAGGTGTATAAGAAGTCTAGCTTCCATAATAACACTCTAAAAATAGTAATATGAAAATCACAGTATATTGACCTCTAAAAATTTTTTTTCACTGCTAAATGGATCAAATTATTCATCTAACATTATGACATGGCTCTGTAGTGTTGCTACTTTTACTCTTGTCTCCTCACACCTGTTATCTGACTAAAAATAATTAGTGTACTGGGAATTATAGAGTGAATAACTTTAAGAGGAAGTTTTTATTTTCCTTAATTGGAAGTAGAGACTTTTTGATTGCATTGGATAGTACTTGCAATACTGTGAATAAATCTAGTAGATCCTGTCAGTACACTGGATAATCCTAGCACTGAAAACATGGGGATCTGCAAGAACCAGTCACAGGGGTTAAAGCACCTTTGGTCACACTTTGTTAAGAGAAACCACAGCTGTTTTAAAGTGGGCGTTTCCTCTTTGCGTGAAGTCCAAAGTCTTTTGCAGTTCTAATTTCTTCATAATTTGCCAAAGGTTGGCAACCTCTGTTCAGTACGTGTCCCACATTGCAGGGAGCAGAAGGAAAGTCTCATCTCTGTCTGGACTGGGTGGTCCCCCCCACGGGAACACAGGGATACCTCATGCATGGCTGGGAAATTTTCCTTCTGCAGCCATCTGTACTCTACTGGCTTTAGGAACAAATGTGTGAGAGGGTGTGTTTGTGTGTGTGTGTGTGGGTGGGTGGGTGCATGCATGGAACATTCTACATGAGTTACAGTTTCCAAGCTTAAATTATATACCTTCCATATAACTTTAAGAGAAAAAAGAAGCAGCCTGAAAAAGGACAGTGAATGTGAAAATGCTTTTCTTGTAGCATCCTTAATGCCATCGGTACATAGCCTGGAGCAGATCAAGATTGCAAGTGGGTTCCCTACAGACTTGAGGTTCATTGTTTACAATACCAGATGAATTACAGTATGTATTTCAGTAATTGTATTTTGGGTTACATCTGCTTTCTCTTAAAGTTCCTTGGTAAACCGAAACTGTTGGTGAGTGGAAGCCTGAGTCTAAAAATTTTGAAATGCCACTGAGTCCAGATCACAGAACTTTCTTTGTTTTTGTTTTTATGGAGGAATTGTTCTGGTCTTGAGGGACTGTTTCATTGAAACAAAGTACAAATGCAAGGAGATAAACAGACACCCTTATTTTAGCCTTATGAACTTTGGTTTGTTTGATTCCTTTGTTTAACTGCCAGCGCACACTTTAGTGTCTACACTGCTTTCTATCTCCTGCTCTATTGTTTTGCTTTTGCTTCTTGTCATCTTGGGAAAAGAAGGAGATGAGAACATTTATCCTCAAATTCCACTCAGACTTACAGCTTCCACACACGATGGTTCCAGCGTCAGTGGGACGGTCAAATTATAAACCGAGAGAAGCTGGTTCCTTGGTGGACGACTAGAGTCCTTTCAAGTGCTTTCGGTTTGTATTTTGTTGGGTTTCACATTACATTTGGTGAATTCCTGGGCTCTGGAACTCTGCATTGCTTCCTCTGTGTTAGGGATTTTGTGTCTGTGGTCTTCAGGAGAAATTTCACAGTGTTCATGGAAACCCTAAATTCTAAATGGACAAGTGAAAAACACCTCAGGTTTAAAATACATTCCTGGATTGTATTTTCTTTTATTTTTGGCATGAGTATTGAATGTCATTCTGGAAGGTGAATTTAAATTTGGTTTTGGGGAAATATTTCCAGCAGTGGTGGAGCCTGGATTAGATGCCACATAGTTAACTGTCAAAGCTGCTCTGTAATAGCCACACCTGCTCTCTTGAGCAACTCGAGAGACGCTGCGTGTGGACATTTTCCACTACTTGGTAATTAGTCACTTCGCAGTTCTGCTGTTTTAGCTGTGAGATAATTTCACTTTCCCCTTTGGTGCACATGAACCCTCTGTGTCTATTCTCATCCACCTTTGCTTCTTCCATATTTTTTAATTTGTCCCTCTCACATTTCTCTTATACCTTTGCCTCTTACCACCCTTTGAATCTCACACCTCTACTTGTTCCATTTTCACCAGTGTCTTGAAGTTTTGCATCTTTTTGTTCAAAAAAAAGTTTTCTTTTTTTTCTAATGTTGACCTGTTCCAGTGTCATCAAAATGGAAGACTTTTTATTCTTTCTTTGCTTAGAAACCAGTAACTTTTCTCACTGAAAGACTGATTGGAAAGGCTCCTTTTTACTGTCTTGCCTTTTTGCTTTTCCTAAGTAGACTGGATTGCTACTTACTTGAAAAACTGCAGGCATTCCTGGGTGAACTTACACTTGCCATTTTGTGATTTGTGTGTGTGAGTACGTCGGGGGTAATTTCCCACAGGTTTTCCACTGACATTTTGTTAGTTTTAAGCATGTTCCTATATTTACGACTAGTGTACTGAGTTTACCTCTCCTTCCCTTTCCAGCAGGATGCACAAGGGTTCAGTTTGCCTCTTCCTTCTGCCCTGGCCCCACCTCAGAAGTTTTCCATTTGATCTCTCTCCTTCTCACTGAGGTTATTGGTCTTCAGTACTCTTTAACACCTACTAGTGTTTGTGCCAGAATGTTCTCCATAGTAACTGTAATGACAATATATTAAGCGAACAGTTAATTCCTAAGAAAAGCAGGAATTTAATATTAAACAAGATTAAATTTGAGCAAATATTTCTGATGTTAGCACTTTGGCAGCATTGAGTTGCCTTTTTAGAAAGATCTATCTCACTAACAAAATAAATGAAATAATTTTCTCATCTCTGTACCTTGCCATCCAAACCTTGCTGTCAACATTTTCAGTATCTGAAAGTCAGGAACCTAGTAGATTCAGATCACATGATATCTCTTGCATTCAGATTTCAGCAACAACATAGATTTGGATAGTGAGGAATGCTTGTATGTCATTTGCAAAGAATTTTTATAGGTGTTAATGTTAAAAAATTCATTGGATTTTCATAGTGCTTTAATTTCTTATTTGCTGTCATATAAGAAAGGCTTTTTATTATGATTAGAAATAACCATACATAATTAAAACAGATGATGTTGAACATGATTTATGTATGTAACCAGATGCGCCAATTTAGAATATACAAGGGGTGTATATAAAATAATGAGACCAATTCTATGGCCCAGACATGAAATCAGCCTCATTGTTGAATGTTAACACCACATGTGTATTATATTTCATGTTTGTAAATATATTGGCTCATGAGCATGTGGACATTTCTCAAATGTGAAATATAGTTTTCAGTAAGTTCTTTAAAAATCATAATGCATTTTTTTGTAGGAAGAGTGTTTGACATTACAGTTAAGCACAGTACCAATTCATCTGCCGACTATCATGTTTCTATGTTGGAAAATTCACCCCTAATTGAGATGTGGAAGTTAAAAAGTACAGCAACCGTTAAAGTGCTTCCATGTGACTAGCATTGCATTATGCATTAAAGATGCAAAAACAAATATCAGAGGATCCATGCCAGTGTGGACCTTGTGATCTCACATTCAATAAATGAATATTTTGAAAGATGTGTGTTTAGGGTCTATGACTGAGGTTTCTCTGCCACCTACTCAAAGAGGTAGAAACTCCTAAAAAGGGGAAGAAAGAACAGACCCTTTGTTAACTTGCTGCATCTGTGACCTTCTGTACCTTCAGAAAGGCTAGAACCTGTCCAGTTCAGTCATTCCTTGGTCTTCTGGGTTGAAGAATAAAGGATATGGCAGGACTGGAACCTAGGACATAACTTCCTTTAATGATTATTTGTACAGCTATTTTGCTTTTTAGTAAAGTTTGTTAGAACCATAGATGCCATAGATATAGATGTAGTCTGTAGTTATGCTTGAAACCTCTAGTTCAGATCAGCTGTGTGAAGGTGACCTTCACGTCAAAGGCGTTCCTTCTTACTGCCACAACAAAAGGTTTGGAGTTCGTGGAAGTCAGCAACACTGTGAAGAACAAGGGGAAGCTGCACTCCATATCACAGAAACAACCTTAGAAATGGTGCTTGGTTTCCAAAGCCATTCTGTAGGAGATATAATGTAATGGCAGTTATGCATTTGTAATGAATTTTTCTCTACTGTCTTAAAAAACTATATTCTTAGTTTTTCAGTCATCCTGTGGGTTATTAGGCCATTGGAGCCAAACCTAGAACCAGATCCATTGCATTAAAAAATGTGTATTTCAAACAACCAACTCATAAAGAAACTTATGGAACGTAACCTGTTCATAAGTTTTTTTTTTCAAATGTGTGTTCAGCATGTGCCACATATACTCATAGATAATGAGATTATGTGTGATCCCCTCATGGTAGCTGTCTAAAGTTTACCAGATGATAGCTAATGCCATCCTCCCCAACCAAATTGATAATTCTATTAATTAGACTGAGTTAAAAAGAAAAAAAAAAAGGCATTTGTGACGCATCCTGTTAGAGGAAATTATATTGCTGTCAAGAGCATGATATTTGATGATAAAGTAACTAGCACAATTCATGGTGTGGTTCATCTAGTTGTTTTTTTTTCCCTCCTATTTGGGCTGTGGCAAAAAAAAGGCACCTCACCATTTGTTAGTCTTCCACCTGCAAAAAAGAGCAAAGACATGGTTAGTTTTAGTAACCTAACTGTGAACCAAATAATAACTCCATTTCAACCTTGTTGATTATTACAGATAACTATCAACAGCCAGAAATATTTTATCAGCCACTTTTTCTCACCATCTGTAAGGTCCAAGATACAGAAATAGTCAGACTAGACTCTTTTATTTCTTCCTTGTTAAAAATTTCTGTTGCTCTTGAGAATAAAAGCTATTAAGTTCTGTAAAGTCTGATCAGAGAAAGGAAACTAAAATTAAAATTAACAAAAACTGAGCATTTGTTCCAATAAGATTAAAAAAAAAAAAAAAAGACTAGCCACTTGCTTAAAACTCAACTTTAGATTCCAAGGACAATAGCTCAGTTACTGAAATATTTAAATTAAAGAACTGCAAACATACTATAATTAAAAATTTAGAAACTGCAAAACCTAAAATCTTTGTTTCTTAGGGTTCTCTAGAGAGACAGAAGCAGTCATAGATGATTGATGAATTGATTTCAAGGAATTATCTCACATGATTGTGGGAGCTGGCAAGTCGAAAATCCATAGGTCAGGCCAGAGGCTGGAAAATCCTTGGAGGCTTTCATCCTGAAATCTAGAGATCAAGCGGCAGGAAGAGTGAAGTCTAAAGTTCTGTAAGAATGTCTATTTAAACTCAAGAGGCAGAACACACCCTAGGAAACTCTAGTTTCAACTGATTGATTATATTACATTACATTATGGAGGGTAATTACATTATAATTTATATTTGATTACATTATAGAACAGCAGCTAGACTAATGTTTGACTAAACCACTGGGAAGCATACCCTGCTTTAGTGGACACATAAAATTAACCATCACACTTTGTAACCTGTTTTAGAGAAAGGACACCAAGATAAATGTCTGGAAAGGAGGTATTTTTAAGTCCTTTTGCTGGCACATGGAAAGGATTAATTGATAAAGAACAGCTTTAGGTATGTACCTTATATATTTGTGAAGTACCATAAAACATTCTTTGTTAGGTTACAAATCAAAGGAGGGAAGGAATGAAAACTGGCTAAGTTGTTCTTTTGTTGTTAAAGCAATACTTTCTGTTTACTCTTTCCTATAGTGTGAAAGAATTGCAGTGTTGACTTTCCATTTTGTGAAACCTAAAAATAGAATTATGTTAAGGAGGGCCAGGGAATGAGAGTGTTCATTTTTCGAGGGAGTTGTAGTAATTTGAAGTGTGACGTAATGTTAGCTGTTTTCCATAAACAAGTAAGCAAACGTGTTCATGGTCCTGTTTTTGGTTTTAATAGTAAGTCCATGGTGAATATTTATATTGTAGAAAAAGAGAGTGATGTTAAAAGGGATCTGGTTGTTGCCAACTCTGAGAATTGCAATGGTTTTCTCAAGGAACTCTATTCCATCAAAAGTCTTAAATTACTGTAAATTATTACTATAAATTACATTCAAGCAGAAGATTAGTGAGTCACCAAATTACAATTTCCACTATTTTCTGGCTCCTTACTGTATCAGTACCTAAGAGTTTTACTTCTTGTTAAACCGTAGAATTCATATATTATGTCCTCTTCCGAAGAGGAGCTCACAGATACATTCCAGGTGAAATTCCACCACAGTAAGTATATCACCACCAAACACTATAGAATAAATTTTCTGAGCCATTTATTAAAACTAATATTCAATGTTGAGAAGCTTCTTCCAGCCAAAAAATGCATTTTTGAGTTTGTTGTAATGGGATTTAAATTATCCTTATTAAAGGCTTTGGAAATTATTTATTTTAGTCTTAAAGGGTACTTTCCTAAAAAACAGAAAGTCATGACTGTCATACAGATATAAAGTGAACACCTGTTAGAGATTTTATTTATGTCATTATCAATGAGGGAACCAGGCAGATGTTACAAACCTTCGAAGGAAAAGCACAAATAAAATAAAAGAATATGAAATGAATTTACAAAATGGATCTGAAACTGGCTTTTTCTATAGGATAGGAAAGTCAATTTTACTTCCAGGGGACAAAATTTATTTTCATGTCTATTGACAAAAATTATTTTGCTTGCGCTCAGTTATCTAATCCTTACAGAGTTGTAAAATAGTTCAAAGGCAGTGAAAGGCTAGAATCAGAGAACCCAGGAGGATGTGCATGCTCCCAACAGTGCATACATAGTTTTCTATTGGAGACACCCTGTAATCTCTTTTGTTTATCATTTCCTTTTATTAGTTATGCATAATACAAATGAGCATTCCACAGCACCAGAAGAACTAGTTGAGAAGTACCATACAGCCTCCCTTAGCTTATTTTCTGAAAGGTCAAAGGTTCTTTTATTCCTTTACAAAGATTCCTTCACTCACTGTTATATTAAATAAAAAATAAAAAGTATCAGGTCAGGGGTTATTCTTTAAGGATATGATGTAAGAGTCTGTAAGGTAAGACCCTAAGAATTTATGAACAGAATAAATTTATATGAAACTAGACCATGTTGAGTGAGATACAGATGGAGACCACTCTAACTCCGTACTGTAAGGAGCCCTGATGGCGCAGTGGTTAAGTGTTCAGCTGCTGACCAAAAGATTGGTGGTTTGAACCCACCCTTCGCTCCATGGGAGAAAGACCTGGCAATCTCCTCCTGTAAAGATTATAGCCTAGAAAACCCCATGGAGCAGTTCTACTCTCACATGGGGTTGCTGTGAGTCGAAATCGACTCTACAGCACCTAACAACAGCAACAGCTATCAACAGAAGGAGAAGGAGGGGGCTGGGGAGAAAGTTGGTTCTTTTCTAATTGAAAGAGGAGGTGTACAAATCCTGGGGGAGAGGACAGTGGAGGTTTAAAATCTGTTTGAGAGAACACTAAGAAGTCACATTAAGCTGAGACTTTAAGCTCCATGGGACCTAAATCAATTTACATTTAAAGGAAATGGCAGAGATACCTACCAATGTAGATTGTTAATGGCAACAGGTTTGGTTTGGTTTTTTGGGTTGATTCTGACTCATAGCGACCCTATAAGACAGAGTAGAATTGCCCCATAGCGTTTCCAAGGAGCGTCTGTCTTTTGGATTCAAACTGCTGACCTTTTGGTTAGCAGCTGAGTGCTAAACCGCTGTGACACCAAGGCTCCCTGTAGATTGTTAGAGCTAGTTTATTGTGATTTCCTTTGTGTGTTAATTAGCTTCATCTGCCAGCCTTTTTTTCTTTCGATAAAATCCCTTAGAAAAATGTAGAAGTGTTTGTGTACTTAAATATTATACTACAGTAAGGAAAAGAGTTGCACCTTTATGGATGAGGGTTATTGGGAATGGATAACTAGCAAACAGAAGATCAGGCTGCTGATCTCTGGGTAAGAAAAAATAATAAGAAAGGGGGTGATTTGGGACTACTCTTCTAGACTGCAGAGTGAGCATTGGCATGGGAATCTGATTCTTCGAGTATGTCATCATCTTCAGAAGCCTAGAAAAAGTGCTTACATCATCCTTTCCATGAACACATGTTAAGAGCTGATGACTTTTAAAGCTCCTGTCAGTCTCTAATAAACTCAACCATTTCTGTAAGATTTTTCAAGAAAAAAATTCTCACGAAACATTTCCATCAAGAAAAAACTGGCAGCCTAAAGCCAGATAGAAGATAGGTCAAATGATAGAAATCAGCTTTGTTTGGTAGGTGTGAGTCTAGGATTCAGTTTGAAACCAAACTCCTTTTCAAATGTTTGTTTTTAACTTTGCACTGATTTCCCACGTGACACTAGTTTCCCCACAGGTCTTTATTGTTGATTCACATTGGAGAGAGTCTGCATATGTTCTCCACCTACGTGGTATGGGCCAGGTCATTCCATTCTTAAAGAAACTTGTAGTCATGAGACTCACAGGTCTGATCAAGTTCAAGGCCAAGTAAGTGACAGCTGAAGAACGCACAAACATAAAAAAACAAATATCATGGAAACTTGAGAACAAAACAAGAGAGTGTAATAGGCACTGAAGAAGTGAGGAAGTATGGTCAGACATTGAGATCTGGTTTGCAACAAAGCTTGATGGGAATGCCTGTGAAATATTGGAGAATGTAGTTGTCAGCTTTGCTGAATACAACAATAGAAGAATATTTAAAGCATACTACAGTGTACGTGCCTAAATCAAAATCCTTAAGGTTTTATGTGATATATTGTTTAGTAGTATTTGGCCAAAAATGTAGTCAGCTTTATGCCACACTATATGGCAAAAGAAAGAAGAATAGGTTACAGTGTCCTGGACATTAATCTTTACAAACTCCTGGGCTGGGGGGTCAGCCCTGCTTCAGGTAAGGCCGTCAGTCTGGTTAAATGAATGGATTGGTTGTTGGATGGTTTATTTCTGTGCCAGGTGGTATACATGGCATTACACTTAGATGTATACACTCTTTACAAAGTTTTTTTTTTTTAATGGCATTTTATGTGAGTTTTTATTGTAAGATGGAAGTGAATAGGCATTGGCCAAATTTGCAAGTTTTCTTTGGGAACTTTAAAATACAAAAAGTATTTGTCTCTTTCGAGATCATTCTTACAGGTATATCACAGCACTGAAGTGATCTCTTCTTTAAACAGACAGCACATCGTTGTTGCTGCATCAAATCCCCATATGTTGGTCAGACTCAATAGAATAGAAAAACTATCCAAATTTCTTAAGTTCTAAATGTGAAATGGAACTAACTCCGATATCTTTGTTTCCAGGCCCTGTGACTTTTACCTTTGTGATTGGGGAGGGTGGTGGATAGGGGAAGTGATTGCGCTTTGAAAAGTTAACATGACATGATTTGCCTCCTGACACCCAGATGTAGCTCCATCAGATCCTCAAACTTGCACGGTTTTGTCCATCTCTAGAAGGAAGATGAAGAATAGAGCTTTAGGTAATGAATAACTCTTAAAAGATATGGTAGAAAAAAAAACCATTGCCGTCAAGTCGATTCCGACTCATAGCAGCCCTACAGGACAGAGTAGAATTGCCCCATAGAGTTTCCAGCGAGCACCTGATGGATTCAAACTGCCAAACTTTTGGTTAGCAGCCATAGTACTTAACCACTACGCCACCAGGGTGTCCAAAAGATGTGGTAGTAACTTTTAAAATATTGGAGACTATGGGAGAAAATTACTGTTTAATGTATTTTTTATCCTTTTTTAAAAAAATGCTGTTAGGGTACTACTAGCCACTGTAGTTGATAGCATGGATTGGTAAATCTTTGGAGGTGATTAAAAACTATGAGAATAGGATCCTAAGCTTTTCCTAAGTCAATATCACAAATGAATAATTCAATGTGATTTAGGTGGAGGAAGAAAATGTTTTGATATATAGCTAGCTAGCTAGCTAGCTAGCTACCGTTGAGTCAGCTCTGACTCATGGCAACCTTATGTACAGCACACGAAAATGCTGCCCAGTCATGCATCATCCTCACAATTGCCAGCGTGTTCAGGTCTATCCTTGCAGCTATTATGACAGTCTGTATCACCAACTTTCTCCCTCGGCCTCGCTGGCCCTGTATTTCACCAAATATGATGTCTTCTCCAGCAATTGATCACTGCTGATGATGTGTCCAAAGCAAGTGAGTCAAGCAATGTAATGTTATGATCCACAAGATGTTCACTGGCTGATTTTCTGAAGCAGATCACCAGGCCTTTATTCTTGGTCTGTTTTAGTCTGGAAGCTCTGCTGAAACTGGTAAACCATGGGTAGCCCTGCTGGTATTTGAAAGACCATAGCTTCCAGCATCACAGCAACATGCAAGCCACCACAATAAGTAGACCCAAAACATTTTGGAATTATTCAAAGAAAAAAATAAATACAGTGATTCCTAATAATGGACACTAGCACACTATCCAGTATTCCCATGTGGGAGAGATCCAGGAAGAGTTGAGTAGAGTACAGACCAGTGTTTGTAATAATGTAGGACAGTCACATGTTGGTGACCTGTTACCCTTTGAATTGCTTTTGCACAAGCATGTTCCTAAACTGTGGAGATCCCCATTTCTCCAAGATGAGAGAGAACAGTAATTAATTGTGGAGTTGGCATATTGAAATTAAGAGCATGAGGATATAGCAGTTGTTCACTAGGCAGCTGGAACTATAGCTGGGAAGCTCAGAAGAGAGACGAAAGCCGGGGAACTGGAATTGGAAAACATCAGAGTATTAGGTAGCCCTGAAAACTACAAGTGTAGGTGGACTACCCAGGTAAAAGAGATGGAGGAAGAGAAGGCTGCCAAAGGGGGTACCTTGGGAACCACACCTCTAAAGGTAGAGGCAGAGAAAGCAAGAAAAGCAACCAAGAAGGAATACCAAGTAAAGACTCACAGTTATGAAATTGCTGCAGATTTAGTGCTGTCTTGGGAACCCCAGAAAGTGCAGGTGCAATAACATGTACTAAGATTCACTGAGCACTTGCTATGAAACAGGCACTGTTATAAAAACCATTTGGCAGGTGAACAGAGTTCATGTGGGTAGCACCAGGACTCATACCTAAATTACTCTGATAATAAGTAGCCACCAACATTAGGCTATTGAATATTTAGTCAGACAAATAATAAGACAAAGAGCTAGAAATGACAGTGAATTGCCAGAAACACATCTCATCAGGGATCCATAATAATTCAGCTTACATACCCAGAGACCTTAGGCTGAGCAGCAGCCGTGGAAAAAAATCTCGTTTATATATGACTGTGGAGAAAATTCTGTACTTGGAATGCTGTAGCTTGTTCCGGACTCCTCATTGGCAGAGAGATCCATTAACATAAAGTGTGCAAAAAAAGGGCCTGAGGTTTGCTTGCGGAAGAAAAAACAAGAGAACTAAATGCTTAAGGCAGTAAAAACATACAGAAAGTAAAGAAGATGATACCTCTGTGTGTGCTGATGTAGCAGAAAAGCAAAATGTTCTGAGTAGGCATACAACCCACTCTGGAGTCAAGGGAAGAGAAATATAGAGCTTTGAAATTGACAGTAATTTCCATTTTTTTGTTCTATCCTGAACATTTCCTACTTCCTTCTAAAACAAGAAAACAAGTTGGTTTAAGTTTTATGCCTCTCATTTTCTTTATCCTTGCCTAGTGGAGGTAAAATGTAAAATCAGTGGGCCAAAATAAAGGAATGAAGATAGAATAATAAACCGGTACAAACTCATCAGCCCATCTGGGAATAATCAGCAGATTATATGAGAACCAACATTTTAGTGAATCATTACTAATCTGGAAAAATTAAGGTGGTGTCTGTGTTAATTAGGGGAAATTTTAAATCTAAATGCTTTTATTAGAAGAAAGTTTTCTTTTCTTCCTTTGGATTACATAACCAAAGTATGGCCTAATATTCCTTGGGAGATCAGTTTAATGAATAGTTACTATTTTATAGGTAGCCTGTAGGTTAAAAACAACCATTGCCTCCGAGTCGATTCCGACTCATAACGACCCTATAGGACAGAGTAGAACCGCCCCATAGGGTTTCCCAGAAGCACCTTATGGATTTGAACTGCCGACCTTTTGGTTAGCAGCCAAACTCTTAACCACTACACCACCAGGGTTTCCAGCATGTGGATTAAATGTGTGTAAATCGGACATCCACAGGACCTGCTAGTGTTTGAAAAGTGTCTCTCTTGTCCAGATGCTTTTATTCACATTCATTTACTTATCAAGCACTTTTCTTCATATCTAAAGTAAAGGTAAAACCCAGCCCAGCTCAAAACTCTTCATAGTCTGAATTAGTGAAGTTCCTGTTAGTGAGGTTGCCCATAATACAGAATTCCCAGCGTGAATCCTGAAACGTGTAATCTCTCAAGGACATGAGAATCCCATTAATATCTAAGATTTGAAAATTTACCTGAGTGACAATTCCAGATAGGCCAGAGCACAAATGAGGCAGCTTAGCATTTCTCCAACTACAATTTTGGATTGTGAGGGAAGGACCCAAAGGGGAAAAGTTTTTTTTTTTTTTTTTTTTTTTTAAATCTTTTTCTCTTACTCAAAAAGGTTATTACCTCTAATACCTCTACACTTACTAAGATTCGTGTCAGAAAAGCTGATGCCAATTCCCTTTCTCCTTCTGACTCACCTCATGAAAAGAAAAAAGTCCTGTTAAAATTTCATCACTATCAGGGGAAGGAGAAAGGAATGAATAGACCAGCACGGGGATTTTTAGGGGGAGCAGAGTGAAACTGGAGCCCTGGCGTTGCAGTGGTTAAGAGCTTGGTTGTTAACCAAAAGGTCGGCAGTTCTAATCTACCAGCTGCTCCTTGGAAACCCTATGAGGCAGTGCTACTCTGTTCTGTAGGGTCACTACGAGTCGGAATTGACTCAAAGGCAAGTAGTGATTTTTTCGGGTTTATAGTGAAACTATTCTGTATGATACTGTAATGGTGGATACATGACATTATGCATTTGTCAAAACCGATCGAACAGAACAACACAAAGAGTGAACCCTAATGTAAACAATGGACTTCAGTTAATAATAATATATCAACATTAGCTTATCAATGATAACAAATGTACCACACAAAATGCAGGATATTCATAAAAGGGGAAACTGAGGAGGGAGCAGCTGGGACGTATGGGAGCTCTGTGCTTTCTGCTCAATTTTTCTATAAACCTGAAACTGTTCTAAAAATTAAAAAAATGTATTTGAAAAAGAAAAGAAAAAAAATTAATCAACAAAAACAGGCGTTACAGGGAGGGTTAGGCCCATTGCAAGGTGCCAGTGAATCCAAATACCCTCTTTCCAGGCACACAGTAAAGTTAGTCGATAAGGGCATATGAAACCTTTCCAGTCCACAATAGCACTAGAGAATTAAGAGTATGCATTGTGTTTTTGGAAGTAGCACAGAAATTATTCCCTTTTGGCTCAGTTCCATTCTCAGTCACCTTTGAAGCTGCCTCCTGCTGATTTGAAAGTCTTGATAGTTTCTGGCAGGACAGTGGTCCTGCTCTCCAATTATATTGCTGCTTAGTGTCTGGTGGTTGCAGAGGTCATTCGTGCTGCATAATGTTCTAAGAAAACACAATCTGTGAACCAGATTAAGGCCAAATCTAGCCTTGGATATAGTAGGGGGAATGGCAGGGGGACTGACTGGCAGGAAAGCTGGAGTTTGATGAAATAATATGGTAAAGAATGACCCCATGAGGGTACTGTTTTGGTTTTGTTGTTCCCCTTGAAACGGGGAGAGTTATTGTTGGGGAGTAGGAAAATGCTTTATTTCTTAACATATATGTTTCTATTTCTTTAGTGATGTAAAACATAATAATTTATATCATCTCAAGAGTCAGCAACTGAAGGAGCTAGTAAGATATCTTTTCAAAGCAATCCCTCTTTTTCTGCCCATATTAGGGAAGAATTTTATACTGTTGTGAATGTAAATACCATGTTGCATATATTCTTCAATTTAAAATTTTCTATTTACCTCTATATTTTAACGAGTAGTGTCTAAACTGCTATTGGCC
The DNA here is from genome assembly GCA_030035585.1 of Dugong dugon. Taxonomy (NCBI): domain Eukaryota; kingdom Metazoa; phylum Chordata; class Mammalia; order Sirenia; family Dugongidae; genus Dugong; species Dugong dugon. The sequence goes on along the minus strand of CM057475.1, from coordinate 32,028,458 downwards.
TTACTGTATTTACATAAACAATTCTGAACTCAAAAACTCAATAGTTGTTATTTTTATTTGGAAAATGTTGGTTGAATATCGATGGCTTCTTGGGGTTTTTGCTTTAATCATATACTTCACTAACTATACAATACTTATATTTTGGCATGTAGGGAGCTGAGAGCAGCACAAAATATTTCAGATTTGGAGCTTAAGCTCCCAAAAGTGGACTGTAAAATGGGAAGTATTAAAGTAGTGTGGGTTGAGGACTTTCATACTTACTAGTATGAACATTTTAAAAGCTTGAAAGTAAGACTGTAAGATGTTTCATGTTTACATGTCTTTATTATATGTTCATTTAAAGCTGTCTAAACCAGTTCTTAATTACTATTGCAAAATGAAAATTCCATAAAAATTTTCTAAGTAATCTTTTATAATCTATAGTAGATATGACCTAGTTTAATTTTTTGTTTTGCTTAGAACTTATACTGTATTTTTTAATACGTAAGTGTCATCAAGAGGCTCTCTTGTGAAAAATGCATATTGCAGATATACTAGGGATTTATACTAGCATCTCTAATAATAGAGATGTAGTATATTATACTATAATGTACTATCTTATACAGTGTACTGTATACTATATTATTGCTGTTAGCTGCTGTTGAGTCAACCCTCAACTCATGGCAACCCCATGCACAATGGAACAAAACAGTGCCCAGCCCTGCATCATCCCCATGATGCCTGATCCTGTATCATCCTAATGATTGTGGATTGGACCGTTGTGATCCATAGGATTTTCAGAAGTAGATTACCATGCTGTCTTAGGCTGGGTTCTCTAGAGAAGCAAAACCAGTGAAGCATGTATGTATATATATATACACACACATAAAGAGAGAGATTTATCTCAAGGTAGTGGCTCATGCGGTTGCAGAGGCTGGCAAGTCCCAAGTCCATGGGTCAGGCATCAGGCTGGAGGCTTCTCCTGACTCACATAGCTGCAGGGGCTGATGAATCCAAGATCAGCAAGTGAGATGGCAGGCCACTTGCTCACAGTCTGTGGAGGCTGCCGAATCCCCAGATTGGCAGGTAAGACGGCAGGCCATTGGCTCACAGACTATAGAGGCTGTTGAATCCCAAGATCAGCAGGATATCTGGCAGGCCACTGGCTGTTCCAAGAACTGGAGGTCAGATGATGATGGGCTGGATACAGGATCCAGAGCAAGCAAGAGAGCTTTCCCAGAACATCCATATATTGGATGCAGGCCACACTGCTGAGGAAACTCCTCTTACAACTGATTGGCTGATCACATCATGGAGGATGACTACATCATTATGTAACTGCCAAATTACATAACTGCCAAACCACTGAGAATCATGGCCCAGCCAAGTTGACACAGCCTTAACCATCACACATGCCTTTCTTCCCAGTCCATCTTACTCTAGAAGCTCCACTGAACCTGTTCAGCATCACAGCAAGACACAAACCTCCATTGACAGTCAGATGGTGGCTGTGCATGAGGTGCATTGGCTGGGAATCAAACCCTGGTCTCCTGCATGAAAGGTGAGAATTCTACCACTGAACCACCACTGCCCTCATACACTATAAAAATTATACTGGTACCTCGAATGATAATAAAAGTTTATAATAAGTTTTTATAAATTTTCAGGTTTTAGAATTCCTATTACAGTCACAATGATCTAATCTGATATTTTGCTTTTTTTCTCTTTTAGTCTTTTCTTTTTGTTTCTTTAGATAGGAAATGGTGAGGTGATGGCAAAGTGAACACACCACCTTCCTGTATTCAAATGTTATCCTCTTATGCACTGAAGAGAGAACCTATCTTCACTGAGGAGTTGGCCATGCTGATAGGCTGTACGTTTTTAACACTCCTTTAAAATGAGGGAAAATAAACAAATCATATGTCAAATAGCATATAAAGATTTTTCCCAAAAGCCAGAAATAAGAATTATACCTTTGGATTCTCATTTATCATATCTCACTTTATGAGGATGATGCTAACTGTCAAATAGGAGTTTCCCATTAAAAAGGCAAATCAAAACAAAAATGCAAACAGTAAGATAATAAAGCAAATATGAAATGTTTTAATATAGTTTATACCAAAACCATAATAAAGAAGTTTTTTACAGTTGATTTGATAGTTGAGGGAGGGGAAATACAGAGCTTAATGCTGTTGATAATAGAAAGCTCTGGGATTTTGGTTGTTTAGAGTCACTCTGGGCCAGCACGTGATGTGGTAGAGATACTGTGATAAATGCCATCATAGGCACTGTTAACAGAGGGACTAGGAGGTTATAGAGACCTGTTAGACTCTGCTAATCTGAGTACATGTCCAAAAGAGATAAGAACAAATAAGCATATGTCCAGAGCAGAATCTATGATGGTGACTGTTGAAGTAATCATAAATTTAAAAGTGTTGTTATTTGTTGCCGTAGAGTCGATTCTGGCTCATGGCAACCCCATGTGTGCAGAATAGAACTGCTCCATGGGGTTTTCAATGGCTAATTTTTCACAAGCTGATCACCAGGCCTGTCTTCCAAGGTACCTCTGGGTGAGTTCAAACAGCCAACCTATCAGCTAGTAGTCAAGTGTTTAACTGTTTGCACACCCAGAAACCCGTAGCTAACATTTGTGGAGTACTCACTATGTCAGAGACACTGTGCTAAGCTTATTTTGCTGTCCCACTTAATATTATTTAATCTACACAACTATCTATATGTACTGAATGCCTACTTTATTCCATAACCTGTACAAGGCACTGAGGATTCAAAAAATTAGTTTCCTCACTTAGAATCAATTCATAGAAGGAACAGCTGAGGGTAGCTGGGGTGTTAGCCCAAAGAGAATATAGTCAAGAGTGTAGTGATGGCTGTTTTAAAGGCTGTCATGGATGTGCCGAAGGGAGCATGGAGGAACGGGACAAGCGTGTGAAAACGATGGGGCAGTAGATATCAGTCATGCCTGTGAAATCCAGATAGTTATCTAGTACTTGTATGACTCAGTAAATATCAGTTTCTGTAGAGAATATAAGAAACGGTCACAGTGTCCCCCATCAGATCATGTCCCCAACAGACTAAAAGAAAGATGGAATATATGTGGATAATAGGGTAGCACATGATAGGGGTTATAAGAGGACTGAGTATTATGGGAAGCCAACAGAGGTAGAGATTTATTTCATGCTTAGAAGGATCTGCCAAAACATGGCATTTGGGTTGAACTTAAGATGGTGAGGATTGAATGGATCAAGCCAAAAGTGGGAGCAGTGCAGGATCTGATGGCTTGAGGTTGAAATAATAGTGTGCACAGAAGAATGAAGACAGGAAACCATAGGATGTTTTGGTGAAACAGTGCTTTGATTCGGTTGTAGTACAGATTGTATAAAGGGAGATAATGGAAGAAAAAGCTGAACATGAGAGGTTTGAAGGCCACAGTCTGTAAGGTTGGGGAGTCACTCAAGGTTTATGATGAGAGAAGTGGTTTTAAGGAAATGATTTTTAACAGCTAACCTTTGCTTATTGGCAAAACAGTTCACTTTCTGTTATTAAAATGTCTTGGCAATCTAGATGACAGTTTGTGAGGAATTTTATATAGAAGAGAGCGTGCTCAGTGTGGGAAGTCCTTAAATCTATGGTCACTTACCGGTCGTGGACCATTTGTGATCTTCACAAGGACTCCAGTTAGGAAGATGTGCCTGGCCCAAGGTGGGCACTCTGTGAGCCTTAATGAAGGGAGTGAGGGAAGACTAGAACTTAATGTTCCATTCCAGGTCTGAAGTTCTTTGACATAATTCAAGGAATTGACATAGATTCTGAGACAAGATTTCTTATCATCTGTTGACTAAAGATCCATTTCTGTAGCAGAATGATAACACTTGTAGGATTTTTCACTCTGATAAAGTAGGTAGGATTTTTTTAAAAGAGAGAATTAATCAACAGCTTGTTACAGTTGTGATTTGCTTCACAAATCTTACATTCTTTTGTTTGCTAGTGTTTTCTCCTGCGTCTTACAATGACTGAAAGTAATCATGAAAAAAAATTGGTGTCATCTTTGTTAGTAAGCATTCAGGTTTTAAGTATAATTGGTGAAATTATACTAAAAATCTGATTGTTGAAAAAAAATAAAAGGAACAATTATTTACATGGGATAAACTAATTTTATTGGTTGGAGTGCAATTTCATTTTTTAAAAAAATCTGACCAAAAATCATTTTAAAAAACTGACCAAGCACCTGGGATGTATAGCCTTCATTTATTCCCCAGGGGTTGGCCTAGTGCCTTGTGTCAATAAATGCTTAAATAATGATTTCTAAATTTCTTTTTAAAAATGTATATAATTGTTGAAAATTTCTGTATAGATTTTATAAAAGATAAATGTCAGCTTTCAATAATGTCAAACCAGAGTTGAATTCTTGAGGTATTTTAAAATTATGCTCTCTTAATGTCTTTATAAAAGTCCATACTGCTTAGACCAAGAATTCTTAACATTGTGGGTGGGAGGTGATATCAGTCTTTCTGAGAATCTGTAGATCCAATGAGAAAAATTTACTGATTTAGTCTTTGAATGCCATTATGGGCAGATTCACAGACTCCACAAAAATCATAGGCACCTGCTCCCAGTAAGATCCTCTTGACTGTAGAATGATGTAATGGTTACAATAACTTTACATCAATAGATTTGGAGTCGGCTGTATATGTATATAGTTGGTGAAAACACATATGCCTTTAGAGGTAAGAGCTTGTATAAAATCCAGGAAAATTATTATATTAAAAAAATTCAAAAAATGCTGCTGAATACATGCATATCTCTCAAAGGTCCTATAAACATTACAACAGACATTTATCAAGCAGCATCTGAAGGTGCCAAGATACTTCCAGTAATGTCCCATAATAAATATGATCATATGATGAAAATGCATTTGCGTATCCTTTGTGCAAAAATATATATAGAGAGAAGAAAATAAAGAGAAAAACTACGCTAGTGGTTTTCTACTGTATTTGTGGAATTGATTTGTATTGAATAATAGCTTAGAAGAAATAAATTCTTTCAAACAGTGCCTGCTAAGATCTACAGAATATTATTTTTAATCTATATGAGGCATGGAATCCACCCCCTAAAAGTTTGTGCTTTTTGATGAAAGAGATCAGCACAAATACTGAATGTGGGGTTCTCCACTTCACGATCTCCAGCAGCCTGCACATTTTCTTATTGTGAGAGGAAAAGTCACGGTCTAACAGAAAAGAGAATTAACTCCATACAATTTAAATAAGAAAGTCTAACGAAGGGGCTACATACAGAGGTGTGGATGTGGTTAAGGCGACAAATACTTGTTAATAGATCATGCGGCGCAAAACTTAGCAGCAGCTGGAAGCTGTTACCACCCTACACCTGAAGGGACAAGGTATTATGGGAGTTCCGTGAAAAAGGGAACTGTAGCAAGAGATTGCCCAGCAGAGATTGTAGTCATGGAGCCATGTGCCAGAGACTCTGATTCAGCTTCCTGGGCACGAATCAGGGCAGAGAGAAGGCAGAGAATGGAGTTGGATGTGGGGCAAATGGAGCATCACCAGCATAATGCCTGCTACCATTTTCAAGTCTTGTGACTTCTCTACTAAGAAGACAAATAAAGGATCTTAATAGATGCATTCCTGGTAAACTATTTGTTATGAGGGCACTGTCCTTTGAGGTTATTTACTTACATTAATGGGTGACTTAATTACATCCTGAGAATGATATGTAAATATTACTCTTCTAACGGGGTCATTGGGGAATTCTTTGAAGAAAGAGAACTATACCCCCTACTGCCAGGATTGTTCTTATTTCCATTTAATTTGGAAACTATTGCTGAAGAAAAAGAGAGATGTGGCCATAAATGTTTGAAAGAATTCTGCTTGTAGTCAGTGGTGGCCATAAACATATGGCTATTTGGAGTCTGTTCCAACCATGTCTTTCAACTGCAGTTAACCCCATCATTATATATTCTTGTTGCAGTTTCACTGGGGAAGTCTGTGTTCAGAGCCAAAGTATGTTAATAAAATATTATGGGTAAGGACACAACAAATAAAAAGACGTAAGGTTGAGAAACTGCATGGCAAAAAGCCTGTCACAGAATTATGGATGAGAAAGAAGGACTTTCTCTCTCTCATTGAGAAAGCACTGGTGTCATTATCATTAACATTTAAAGGTCTCAATTTTTAAGGGAATTCTTGAAACATTGTACTTGGAAAACAAGGAGTTCAGACTTAAATATATTTTGTTTTAAGGTACAAAGATGTAATTTGAGTAAATTGATTTTCTCAGACTTTACTGATACAGATAGTCTTAAGATCTGAGTATTTTTTTCCCACATTATAAATGCTATACTTGTTCATTGTAGAAGATACAGAAAAGCTTTGAAGCATAAAATAAAATAAAAATTACCTGGGACCCTGCTACTTAAAACTAATTTAATAAACAATTTATTTTCCTTTTTTTTTTCTAACTATACGTATATATATCCTTGAAAGGAAATTATGGTATTATGATTCTTTAATGTTTCAAATTACTTTCTGGACATTTTATACCAATTCTTATTTCTACTAATAGTATATGAGAGTGTTTAGCTATATACTTGTTAGCCTTATAATTTTTAAAATCTTTGCCAATTTCATATATAAAAATGATTATTTAATAAGGTTGAACTTTGTATTTATTGACCATTTTTTCTTTTGAATTATTTATCCATGTCTTTTACCCATTTTCCTATGGGGGAATTTGTGTTTTTTTTTTTTTTTTTTCTTGATTTATAGAAACTCTTTGTATAGAAAATTTTTGTTTAAGAAGCACATCTTTCTTGTTAGAAAAGATGGGACTAAATGGTCTCCCTTACCTGATGAATAAGGGTAATGTTTATTTTCTGTGATTTTTGGTGAGAAGCCCATGTGTTCTTATTTTTAGAACAAAATCCAGTTTTAAAATCTTGAACTCTCACATTTTTAATTGAGAATTTAAGCCAGAGTAATATTTTTGGATAAATGTTAGATTGGTGAATCCCTTTTTTAGAAATTGTTAGGCCTCAAGGAAACTTTAGATATTTTTATTTTTTAAAAAAGCACAATTGAAGTTGTTATTTAACAATTTTAATTCTTTTTTTCCCCCAAAAGGCTATAAATTGCTTAGGACTGAGAGGTTAAGACCCTTGGTTCCTACTTATGGGAAACAGTTACCAAAAGATAATGAAGAGACAAAGAATATACAGTTTGGGGAAGGGGTATGAGTATTTTTCCTGGTATGTATGGCTTCATAAAAACATTTAATGACTGTTCAACTAGTCTGTAGAAAGTGGGAGTAAAAAGAAAGGACTTGCAGATAGGCATTTTGAGAATGGTAAACTTAACTTCAAGGCCCATTCACCTAATGTTAAAAAAAAAAACCCCACGAAACCTGTTGTCATGGAGTTGATTCTGACTCATAGCAACCCTATAGGACAGAGTAGAACTGCCCCACAGGGTTTCCAAGGAACAGCTGGTGGATTCGAACTGCCAGCCTTTTGATTAGCAGCCAAGCTCTTAACCACTACACCACCAAGTACTTTTAATTTTGGTGAAAATTGCTAGCTTTCTTGAGATCATGAACAAGCTTGAAACACAGTCTTTTTAACACACAGGATCAAGGAATCCATAACTACCTATTCTTAAGTTGTCAAGGATTTCATTTTACTTGGATTCACAATCAGTGCCCATCGAAGTAGCAGTCAAGAAATCAAACGACATATTGCATTGGGCAAGTCTGCTGCAAAAGACCTTTTTAAAGTGTTAAAAAGCAAAGTTGTCACTTTCATGACTAAGATGCACCAGACCCAAGTGTGGTACTTGCATGTGAAAGCTGGACAATGAATAAGGAAGACTGAAGAAAAATTGATACATTTGAATTATGGTGTTGGCAAAGAGTATTGAATATACCGTGGACTGCCAGAAGAACGAACAAACCTGTCTTGGAAGAAGTTCAGCTAGAATGCTCCTTAGAGGTGAAGATGGTGAGACTTCGTCTCACATGCTTTGGACATGTCCTTGGAGAAAGGCATCATGTTTGGTAAAGTAGAGGGTCAGCAAAAAAGAGGAAGACCCTAAATGAGATGGATTAACACAGTGGCTGCAACAATGGACTCAAAAGTAGCAGCAATTTTAACGATGGTGCTACGACTGGGTAGTGTTTTGTTCTTTTGTACGTATGGTTGCTATGAGCCGGAACCAACTCGAGGGCACCTAACAGCAACAACAAGTACAACATACAAAACTTGCTCACTAGATCTTACAACAAAGTTGAGAAAGGTGGAGAATTTTAATGCCAGTCTCAGTCTAGTAAGTTATTTTTAGAACTGAATTCCTGAGAGTTTTGCTGTTTCCTAGGTATAATCTTTATTTTGCCTTGATTGTCCTCAAAAGGCAGAATTTCTGGTTTCTTAAATTTCTTCCTAGTAGGCTGGACATATATCAACACCAAAAAAAAAAAAAAAAAAAAATAGTGGTATGATGTGGTCAAGTCTTCATTCACAAGACTTTCCTGGTCAAATGTGTGTGAACCCTTAAACACGTGGTTACTTATTCTGTAATGGCAACCAGCAGTCATGCGTTAAGATTTTTGACAAACAGTCCCAGCTGTTGTAAAAAGGAACAAACTGCCCGAGCCACAGATTACAGTGCTTTGGGTTTAGACCATAGGTGGTACATCTAGGACCCATCATGTACACTGTGACCATCAGTATTCCTTGAAGAGAGAATGAAGATGAGTCACTTCTCGCTCCTAGAAATTCTTGGATAACTTGCTATTATCTCAGTTTCTAGGGGATGCTGTGTCTTGGTACGATTCTCCATCCTCACTCCTTAATAAAAGGGACCACTGAGTATCAGACTGGGGATCCCATTTCCATCCCAGAGGGCTCCTGTTGGCTTCACTTTCTTTTACATGTTCTTCCTCATTCTGGGCCCTTGTGTTATTGCTTTATGACTTGGTGCGGCTTGGGCTTGGTTGTGGACATCCTCCCTTGCAGTAATCTAGCACTAACCATGCTTTCTGTAGAATTGTTATTAGCAAACCATTCCAAGATTCCAGATTTCCTCCTGGCACTTAGTTTCCTTTCCTTCCTTTCCCAAAATCTTCTTCCTTATCTCTCTAATCCAGTTAGGCTTTTTCTACCGTCCAGGTTCTGAGACCAGATTTCTCGTGTGCTTTGGATTTTTTTCTGCCCTCCTACCTGCACAGCAACTCTGTAATTACACATGGAGTTCAGTTTACATTGCATAAGATAAGGTGATTTATAAGATAAGTTAGTTTACCCTTTTCCAATTTTCACACTTCTTAAGTATATCTGTTATTGCTTATTTCATCTGGTAATCCTTGATTTTGCTTTATACTTTGTTAGAATTTCCTTCTTCTCTCAGATTATTTCTAGGTTTTTGCGGAGTCTGTATAACTGATTAAATAAACAGCTTTGATAAGGCACATAGAAATCTTAAGAAAGAAAAGGCATGTGCCCGATTTACCTATTCCCTCTTATGCCTTATTTCCTCCTAAAGTTGAAAGATCAGGGAAGAACAATTATAATAGCATAGCATCATTGTATTTTGAGCTCTTTTAGTACTGATTCTGTGGAATATACTGGTATTCCATTGCAGAAGCTCTTGTTTATCTTCCAGCTAGCTTTGGGTTTTCTCAAGCTGGGAGCTCTTTTCTACCCAGTTGATTAAGGGTCCACGAGGCTCCATCCTGGTGGTGAATGTACCTCTGCAAGAACTTGTCCACACCCTTCATTATCTTAGTGGTGAGGGCACTCCATCTCCAATCATTGCCAGATAAGTTGGCATGTGACACTTCTTGAGAAGCTTGTCCTCCTGTCTTCCTTTTGATTTACTCATGTCATTCTCATGTCGAGAATATTCTCTTTCTCCTGTGGAGTATTAACTTTCATTCTGCCAAGTGGAATTTTGTTGGGAAGTTATTCTGGGGCATCATGGTCTGTAGACTGTGGATACTGATGGGAGCCTTTTCCCCATGAAAATCAAGTTTTATAATTTGAATTACATTTACTTTTTTTACATCCTACTGTCTACTCCCCTTCTCTTCCAGCTGGCTAGTAAGATTAATTTTTTTCTGTTTTAAAACAAGGTAAATGAGGATGATTTTATGCCTTATTCTAAAACAACAGAGTTAGTTTAGAGAATGCAGACAAAAGATGGGTTTTTTTTTCCCTGTCTAACCTAAGCATAACATCTTGCGTGTTGTGGCTGCTCACCAATATTTTGCCTTAAATATGGATGGCTCGGGTTTGGAAAGTAGTATCCTCTTCCACCCCCTCTCTAACTATACTTTCTGTCCTTTTATTCTAACTCAGTTTAAGTTTATTGGAATTCTTGTTGTCCACGAGCATTCCTTGAAAGAATCTGAACTCTATATTACTGGCTACAAAATAAGCTGAGAGTGTGTTGCCTTCCTGTCATCCCGTTCCAGTCTTTTAAAATCATTTCCACTCAGGTTTAATGAGTTAGCTCAGGTTTTCTTCATCTTTTGATAAAGCATATATCGTCATTAAAAAAAAAAAAATGATATTGGTATGTTATTTGACCCATATAAAGTTTTTGTTTAAAAGGGAAAGTCTATTTTTTCATGAGTCCAGGGGAGGATTCTTTGGTTTCACGGGAAAATATGGGCCATGGCCGTTGACTGTGAGTTGAATTCACTTTTGCTGTTCGTCATTTGCCAACCTAAAGGAAAAGTGATCAAGATAGCAGACATATTGGATGGCGTGTAATTTTGAGCTGTGACATGGCTCAAAGTAGGGTTTAAAGTAGAATCCTGTCTCCATACGGGGCTGTCAACACGTTTGTTTCATGCCTGAAAGCACGTTATTCAGGAAATGCTAGTGGAGTGAACATGCATTTCATCCACTTCCCTACAAAATTGCACATTCTTAGAGTGTGCAAAACAAAAGGAAAGCCGAGCCAGCTGTCTCTGAAGCCAGTTGTGGAGCCATCCCCAAGGCTTAGGGGCTGCTCTTCTTCCTCCACACAGCAGATGGCTATTTTAGACATGTTTGTGTTTACCTCTGCAGCTTAAAGTTCTTGGAAACATTTTAAATTATGCTATGTTTGGTGAACTGGTTATCATGAGATCCCAAAAAAATTGGAAAGTAAAGTTGTTTATCAGATCAGCTTGATTCAAGAACCTTATAGCACTGTTTTACACCAAAGGAATTTAGATTTAGAAAGTATAGCGATGATCTAACCGAACTCCCGCATTTTATTTTTGAAGAAACCATATTGCAGAGATTCAGTAACTTTGTAAGGTGACAGAGCTTGTTTACGGCTAAATTGAGGTTCAGAATTTACTAATATGACTGTGGAATTCACATGTTTTCACCACAACATGAAGGGAATTGGTAGTTGATTGCAGAGTTATAGTTGTTAAATGTTAGTGCACTCTGTGACATCTGCTGGCTTTTCCTAGCCTTTCCCTATGTGATTACAGGCAGACCATGCCCTCAAATACCTGGCCTTTTCTGATACTTCACCTATATTGGCTCTTTGACAGAATCCTAAACCTAGGGCCACAGGCTTCCTTACATAAAAAAAAGTTGGCCATTACTACTTTGGAATTACTTGCCAAACTCAATATGTTTACCAGGGGCTGCAGGGGATTTCAGATGTAAGTGGAGATGACCTGACATTTGTGGCTGAAGAGTCCTGACTAATGTCCCTCTTGGTTAGACAGTTTTAGAAGCTAACGCTTTTCAAAAAAAAAAAAAGAAGAAGAAACTTGAAACAAAAGTGAGAAGAGCTCAGAACTGGCAGAAAGTGAATTCTGTCCACTGGTCTCTTAGGGGTTTACAGTCAGTTCGATAGCTTTATTTATGTGCATTGCATGTACAAAGCTATTCTGATTGCAGGCCATAATACAGACCTTCCTCCCGTAAACAAAGGTGCAACTCTAATATGATGTCTTATATTTTGGGGTGGGAGGAAAGAGCTCTGGTGGCACAACGGTTAAGTGTTCATCTGCTAACTGTAAGGTTAGCAGTTCGAACCACCCAGTCGCTCTGTGAGAGAAAAACCTGACAGTCTGCTTCCATAAAGATTACAGCCTAGAAAATCCTATGGTGTGGTTCTACTCTGTCACATGTAGTTGGCTATGAGTTGAAAATCGACTCATTGACGCCAAACAACATGGGTGGAAGGAATGGAGTGTTGTGAGTGGGAAGAGCGGGGTTAGTGTCTTTCTGTTGTGTTTATCACCTCAAGAGAACGTGCTGGGAATGAAAGGATTGCTGCGAATTTTTAGGGTTCAATCTTTTTGCTCAGCGGCACTCAATCATGCGGACAGCAAAATAGGTACAAACAGATGGTTGGCAAAAGATTTATAGCTTAAGTTCATCATGTTTCAGTAGCACATTACTTTCTGTAGCATAAAAAATACAATGAAATGGCTGACATGAGTATTTCCTGTAGATTATGCTGTGGGATGGAGCCCTGGTGGTGGAGTGTTTAAGAGCTTGGCTGTAGAGTGGAGTGGGAAGGAGATTTAGGTTTAAGGAAGGAAAGAAAAGGCAGTAAAATATGGACTAATGTTTCCAAGCCATGATATTTTCAGTTACCTCATATGAGGGCAAAAGCTGGACAGTGTATAAGGAAGACCAAAGAAGAATTGATGTCTTTAAATTATGGTGTTGGTGAAGAATATTGACTATACCATGGGCTGCCAGAAGAACAAACAAGTCTATGTTGGAAGAAGTACAACCAGAATGCTTCTTAGACGGGAAGGTGATGAAATGTTATCAGGAGGGACCAATCCCTGGAGAAGGACATCATGCTCAGTAAAGTAGAGGATCAGCAAAAAAGAGGAAGTCCCTCTGCAAGATAGATTAGCACAGTGGCTTCAACAGTGGGCTCAAGCATAGCAACAATTGTGAGGATGGTGCAGGACTGGGCAGTGTTTCGTTCCGTTGTACATGGGGTTGCTGTGAGTTGGAACCAACTCGATGGCACCTAACAACAGTGTTTCTAGGAATGGAAATATTTCCAAGGATGGAAAGCCACAAAGTAGAAGCCAGAATACCAAGAGGTAATATTTTAAAACCATCACTAAACTTCACTTAATGTTCATATAAACTTTCCAACTCTTTTCAAAATTGATTTTTATTGAAGATACGGTTTTTAGCAGGTGTTCTTATGAAAACAGTTGTTGCTTTATCAATTCCTTATGGATTTCTATATGGAAGTCATGAGACTTTTTGTTTAGAGGTTCACCTTTTTTTTAAAAAGGCCTTTATTTTTATTTTTTTGTCTTTTATAGTGTACACATAAAATACCCATTTCACACCCCTGTCCATACAGCTTTGTTTGTGTGAAGGATGAATTACCACCTGGTCTTCTCTCTTCTATAGAACAACAGCAGAGAGATGTGAGCAGATGGGTGGTACAGATATCTAAAGGGAAGGAAAAGTCAAAAACCAAACCAAACCCACTGCCGTCGAATTGATTCTGAGTCATAGCAACCCTATAGGACACAGTGGAAATGCCCCATGGGGTTTCCAAGGCTATAAATTTTTATGGAAGCAGACTGCCACATCTTTCTCCTGTGGAGTGTCTGGTGGGTTCAAACAGGTATCTAAAAAATGTGGATGAATATCTGACACCAGTTGCTGCGGAGTCAGTTATGACTCATGGCAACCCCATGTGTGTCAGAGTAGAACTGTGATCCATAGGGTTTTCAATGACTGATTTTTCAGAAGTAAATCACCTGACCTTTCTTCCGAGATGCCTCTGGGTGGACTTGAACCACCAACCTTTCCATTAACAGCCGAGCATGTTAACCATTTGCACCACCCAGGGGACTCTGAATATCTGATAGTTTTCCATATATTTATAGAGGTGCTAAGATCAGAATATTTGAAATCATACTATATGTACAGGACATATAGTCACCTTGGGTATGAGGTTTTGACTCTTCTCATAGGCTTCTATCACCTCCCTTTGTACTTAACCATTTTCTAAAATATGGGAGCCATAAACCCATTTATTATCTACTACTTGTTTGGGGCTGTGCCAGTTCCAAAACCTAATAAACCAAGGAACTTGAGGGTTGATTGTAAAGTAATTAATATTTTTAGAGCAAATATCTCAGAACTTTCATACCCAAATTGGGAGGAAGGGGCTATAGACTTTTCCCCATTTCTCTCCCATATTTAAACACTCTTAATAGCTAACATTTTCCTTGTTCTATGTTTATTAATATGGTTGCTACTTCAATTTTTCTTCGTCAAGTGTTTTAAGAATGAGTGTGAATGAAACCTAGGCCCTTGTGGTATCACATGGACAAACTTTAACTGCAAACTGTAACACCTATTGAAAGCTGAATTTAATAAGAGTAAGTTACATTCCCTTTGGAATAAGAGTACATATCCCTTACATATCTTTCAAGCAAGGATTATAAATGGAATGAATGATATAATGCCACTAACTGCCTTAGGAGTCTGAACAGAATTTTATAATTTTTTTCCTCTGTCCTTATGAGATTTAATTATTTAAATAGGTAACATTTTACAAACAAGCCCTAATTCAAGTCCTGCAGACAGTTTGATGTTCATGTGGGTGTTCGTGAGTGTGTTTTGTGTTTATGGGTCTGTGTGTGTGTGTGCCTGTTTGTGGCCATTGATTATTTATATTTTTGGTCACTAGATGGAGCTCTTTCACTTTAAAAGATTTTCAGTTGGGGCTTTTGCTTTTTGTATTTATTGTTTTGCTGATGTAAAGAATGATGGGAAACCAGATTCTTTGTTAAAGTAGATCTAAGGTTCACTGTCCCTCTACTGATGCATAGGGATGTTAATGTGATTACCCAGCCTGTAAAGTAATAGGTTTTTAGATTCTCCTACCATTTAAATACTTAGTTTATTTTATGAGAAAAATAATTTCGTACTCTGTAGAAGCACTTTATGTCATATATACTAGACTTATTTAGAGACTGCAACAAAATTTGTTATGTGGTTCATTCAGTCTGTTCTCTATACTTGATTTAAGAGTCACTTGGAAAGCCTATAAACTGCCGATTTCCAGGTCTTTGAGGTTCCCCCCACCCCCCAAAAAAAAGCCTTTTGCTGTCAAATCGATTCTGACTCATAGTGACTCTTGAGACCCAGGAACCTGTATTTTAACAAGTGCTACAGTCTACTCTGCCCTATAGGGTCGCTATGAGTCGAAATGAGCTCAGTGGCAATGGGTACAGTGAGTCTTGCGAGCAGGCCTGTTTTGAGTAACACTGGGTTCTGATCACCCACTGTAGTAGTGAACATTTTCAATGTAGATTTAGCATCACTGTCAGCCTACAGTAATTCAAACCAAAGCTGAGGATAGCTGAAACAGAAATGTTGAATATAGACAGCCTCTTTATGTAAATATTGCCTTGGGGAATTATAACGAATATAATAACAATTATTGATGAAACTGTATGTTTACATAATTGTGGCAGAAGTTGGCTAAAATATTATAGAGGCAAGATGGTTCTCGTTAGGATGTGTTAGGGGGCAAGCAATGAATGCGAGCATGACTTGCTACCGAGAGGGCTCTCACAGCTTGTAGTAGTTGGAAATCCCTTTTGCCCGCTTTTAGGCCCCATACTTTATAGTACCCGATACTGAATCATTGCGGGAAGGTTCAACCAATCTTACGGCCTTTGGTCTCCACAAGCCCCCATGAGGCGGCAAGCATCAGAGGAAGTAGAGAACAGCATAAGGAGTACCTAAGGCCAAGAACAGCCCCCAGGAGACACAGCCTGGGGTGGGGTAGGGGCTTGAGGTGATGGTACCAACTCAAATAAGCACAGCTGCTGGGATGTCTTCCCAGGAGGCCAGAGATCAGAGATGTATTCCTCAACTCTGAAGCTCCTGCACTGTTGTTAACCATGATTTTACCATCCTGACTCTTAAGAGAGGGTAGCTTTAGGAAAATAGTTTTTTTCCCTCCTTCCTTCCCTCTTTCCCTTCCTTCCCCCACTCCTCCCTCTTATTCTTTTTATTTTTACTGCCTGATTACACCTTGCGGTGCCTTCATGATGCAGTGGGTAAGAGCTTGGCCGCTCACCGAAGGGTCAGCAGTTCAAATCCACCAGCCACTTCTTGGAAACCCTATGGAGCAGTTCTGCTCTGTCCTGTAGGGTTACTATGAGTTGGAATGGGCTCGACTGCAACGGGTATGGTTTTTTCAATTACATCTTGAGAATACCATTTACTCACTATTGGATCTTTGACTGGACTTCAAGATGAAGAGATCACAATACCAGGGGAAGTATGTGTAGTTTAGAGAATATCCCCACCAAGTGATTATGAAGCCTTATCCTTGAGAGTGGATAATTTAGAAGAGTTAAAAGACTTAAGCAGAACTGCTTCTTAATTGTGAAAGGTGTTCAGTAAACACTGGCAGACTCTGTCATGGACCTGATGCATAGAACAGTATGTAAAGGACTCAGCAGAGGACTTAGTACATTGTAGGCACTCCTTGAATGTATAGGTTATCAGTGTTGATAATAATAAACTATCTTTATGTTGCTCAGCTTTATTACTAATGTGTATAGACCTTTCTCCTTACCCAGAGTGGTCATGGTCTGCATCAGGCTGACATACAGGGGAATAGAACACCTAGATGCTTGGGACACCCCGAAACCTGACTAAAGAGAATTGAAAAAGTGCATCCCCACCCTGGGGCCTCAGCCCAATATCTCCCTCTGCCTAGAAGATTCCACCTTGGCCAACTGCCTCACCTTCTTTATACATTTCCTCAGATTTCTCACTTTCTCAGTGAGGCCTAACCTCCACCCCTCTTCTCACCCCCAGTACTCCTGACTGTTTTATCTTGCTCTACTTTTTCTGTTTTTCCATAACATTTATATTCTAATATACTAGATTTTTTATTTATGTGGCTCATTTCTGTCTGCTTACACATTTCATTTCTGTAAGCATGTGCACACAGGAGTTTTTGTCTGGTTTTCTTCCCCTCCCAGCACCAAAAACAGTGCCTGGGACCCAGCAGATATTCAGAAAATCTTTGTTGAATGAAGAAATTCTTTTCTTTATAAAATTTAGCAGCAGTAATAAACAATAGATGTAGCATGTATCAGTCACCCAGTACTAATACTGATTTTTTTGTTGTTGTTGTGCTTTAAGTGAAAGTTTACGATTCAAGTTAGTCTCTCATACAAAAATGTATACACACATTGTTATGTGACCCCGGTTTCTCTCCCTATACCGTGACAGCACACTCCTCCTTTCCACCCCGAATTTCCTGTGTCCATTCAATCAGCTCCTGACCCTCTCTGCCTTCTCATCTCGCCTCTGGACAGGAGCTGCCCATTTAGCCTCATGTATATACTTGAGCTAAGAAGCATACTCTCTATGAGTGTCATATCCCATAGTCCAGTCTAATCTTTGAAGAGTTGGCCTCGGGAATTGTTTTAGTTTTGGGCTAACAGAGATTCTGGAGGCCATGTCTTCTGGGATCCCTCCAGTCTCAATCAAACCATTAAGTCTGATCTTTTTACTAGAATTTGCATTTGCACCCCACTTCTCTCCTGCTCCATCAGGGACTCTATTGTGTTCCCTGTCAGGGCAGTCATTGGTGGTAGTCGGGCACCATTTAGTTCATCTGCTCTCAGGCTGATGAAGTCTCTGGTTTACGTAGCCCTTTGTGCCTCCTGGGCTAATAGTTTCCTTGTGTCTTTGGTGTTCTTCATTCTCCTTTATTCCAGGTGGGTTGGGACCAATTGATACTTCTTAGATGGCCGCTCGCTAGCTTTTAAGACCCTAGATACCACTCACCAAAGTAGGATGCAGAACATTTTCTTAATAAACTTTGTTATGCCAATTGACCTAGATGTCCCTTGAAACCATAGTCCCCAGACCCCCGCCCCTGCTACCCTGTCCCTTGAAGTACTTGGTTATATTCAGGAAACTTCTTAGCTTTGGTTTAGTCCAGTTGTGCCGACTTCCTCTGTAGTGTGTGCTGTCCTTCCCTTCACCTAAGATAAGTCTTGTCTACTATCTAGTTAGTGAATTCCCCTCTCCCTCCCTCCCTCCCCTTGTAACCTTCAAAGAATGTTTTCTTCTGAGTTTAAACCTTTTCCTGAGTTCGTATAATAGTGGTCTTATACAATATTTGTCCTTATGTGACTGACTAAATTCACTCAGCATAATGTCTTCCAGATTCCTCCATGTTATATTTCATGGATTCATTGTTGTTCTTTATCGTTACCCAGTATTCTGTTGTGTGAATATACCATAATTTGTTTATCTATTCATCCGTTGATGGGCACCTAGGTTGTTTCCATCATTTTGCTGTCATGAACAGTGCTGCAGTGAACATGGGTATGCATGTATCTATTCACGTAATGGCTCTTAATTCTCTAGGGTATATTCCAAGGAGTGGGATTGCTGGATCGTATGGTACTTCTATTTCTAGGTTTTTAAGGAAGCTCCAAATTGATTTCCAAAGTGGTTGTACCATTTTACATTCCCACCAACAGTGTAAAAGTGTTCCAGTCTCTCTACTACCTCTCCAACGTTTATTATTTTGTGTTTTTTGGATTAATGCTAGCCTTGTTGGTGTGAGATGGTATCTCATTGTAGTTTTTACTTGCATTTTTCTAATGACTAATGATTGTGAGCATTTCCTCATGTGTCTGTTAGCGGCCTGAATATCTTCTTTGGTGAAGTGCCTGTTCATATCCTTTTCTCATTTTTTAATTGGGTTATTGTGTTTTTGTTGTTGAGGTTTTACAGTATCTTGTAGATTTTAGAGATTAGATGCTGTTTGGATTCGTCGTAGCCAAAAGTTTTTTCCTAGTCTGTAGGTTTTTTACTCTTTACATGAAGTCTTTTGATGAGCATAAGTGATGGATTTTTAGGAGTTCCCAGTTATCTAGTTTCTCTTCTGGTGCTTGTGCATCGTTACCTATGGTTCGTATTCTGTTTATGCCATGTATTAGGGCTCCTAGCATTGTCCTTATTATTTCTTCTATGATCTTTATCATTTTAGATTTTATACTTAGGTCTTTGATCCATTCTGAGTTTGTTTTTGTGCATGGTGTGAAGTACGGGTCTTGTTTCTGTTTTTTGCAGATGGATATCCAGTTAGGCTAGCATCCTTTATTAAACAGACTGTCTTTTCCCCCAATTAATGGACTTTGGGCCCTTGTCAAATATCAGCTGCTCATAGGTGGATGAATTTATGTCTGGATCCTCAACTTTGTTCCATTGGTCTATGTAGCTGTTGTTGTACCAGGCTGTTTTGACTACTGTGACAGTATAATAGGTTCTAAAATCTGGTAGTGTGAGGCCTGCCACTTTGTTCTGTTTTCTTGAGTAATGCTTTACTTATCTGGGGCCTCTTCCCTTTCCATATGAAGCTGGTGATTTGTTTCTCCATCTTATTAAAAAATGCCATTTTGGACTGGGATCACATTGTATCTATAGATCGCTTTGGGTAGAATTGATATTTTCACAATGTTGAGTCTTCCTATCCATGAGCAAGGTATGTTTTTCCACTTATACAGGTCTCTTTTGGTTTCTTTCAGTAGTGTCTTCTAGTTTTCATTGTATAGGTCTTTTACATCTCTGGTTAGATTTATTCCTAAGTATTTTATCTCCTTGGGGGCTGTTGTAAATGGTGTTGATTTGGTGATTTCCTCTTCAAGGTTCTCTTTGTTGGTGTAAAGGAATCCAACTGATTTTTGTATGTTTATCTTGTATCCTGATACTTTGCTGAAATCTTCTATTAGTTCTAGTAGTTTTCTTGTGGATTCTTTGGGATTTTCTGTGTATGAGATCATATCATCTGCAAATAGAGATACTTTGACTTCTTCCTTAACAATTTGGATGCTTTTTATTTCTTTTTCTAGCCTAATTGCTCTGGTTAGGACCTCCAGCACAGTGTTGGATAAGAGTGGTGATAAAGGGCATCCTTGTCTGGTTCCTGTTCTCAAGGGGAATTCTTTCAGACTCTTTCCATTTAGGATGATGTTGGCTGTTGGCTTTGTATAAATCCACTTAATTATGTTGAGGAATTTCCCTCTATTCCTATTTTGCTGAGAGTTTATATCATGAATGGGTGTTAGACTTTGTCAAATGCCTTTTCTGCATCGATTGATAAGATCATGTGGTTCTTGTCTTTTGTTTTATTTATGTGATGGATTATATTGATTGATTTTCTAATGTTAAACCATCCCTGCATACCCTGGTATAATAATTGATTGTGGTAAATTTTTTTTTTGGTACATTTTTGAGTTCTTAAATTAAAATATTCTTAAAAATAAAAATTTTTCCCCCTTATTGACCTGTAAGGATATCTTCTAAATTAAGTTATCATGTGATTTAAAGTGTGGATCTAGAGTTGAAAGACGTTGAATGACCAAAGCCTTCAAGTGGTTTTCTGGGGCAAGTTGCTGAACCACTGTATGCCTTAGTTTTCTCTGTAAACTATTAGAGCTGTGGTGTGGATGGAATGAGTTAATGCATTTAAACCCTTAGAAGAGGACCTGAAACATAGACATAGCTCAGTTAATAAATGGAACTTAGCTATGCCTCACTTGTTTAAAAATAATTATGTGGTATAATTATTTCACAATTAAATATAAGTGGTTTAGCCAGTTTTCAGAAGGAAAAAAGCCACAGATATATGCACAATATGGATATTTTTTATATTCCTGTTTTACTACAATGGTAACACCCCTATTAATCCCTTTTCTTATATTGTGACATTAATTTTCACAGAGAGTTTGGGAGTTTTGTGTGAGCACTTTGTTTCTGATTTCTTACAGATCCCCATATTAAGGTTTCTGGAAAGAAAGAAGATGTTAAAGAAGCCAAGGAAATGATCATGTCTGTCTTAGACACAAAAGTAAGTGAATGTTAAGGACTCTCAGATGTCAGAACCTTGTCTCTGCAAGGGCTGCTTCATGCTGTTATGAAAGAACCATTTGGAGAAGAGAAGCCAGGATAAAGTAATGGTGGGTTTTAAAATAAGCACGTGTGATTCTACAGTGGATGTGAAGTTCTATTTAAAATTTGAATAGAGTCTCTCATTCTAGTTGAACAATATTTTATATATATATATATATTTATATACACATATATGTATGTATGTTATGTGTATGTATATGCCGTCTTCAGAAATAGGTATTGGCCCTGATTCGTATAGGGTAAGTGATAAAGATTGCAAGATTTAGAGTATTTGCCTTGTATTTGCCAGTAGAAAATCAGAATGATCTTCTGTATAGCTCTCTGTGTGAGATAAGGCACGAACTTTAATACCTCTTGCACCACCCTCCCCATGCAAACGTGTATATAGAGAAATAGAAGGCAAATTTAAATATGTAAAATTTTATACTCATTTGAGAAAATTTATTTTCCCTAATAAACACTTCTAAAGCACTTATTATGTGCCAGGCACTTTACCAAGCACTTTATATTTTACAAATATTAATTTTTTTAATCCTCATAACCAACTTAACTCAGAGATATTAAATAATTTTCCCAGAATCCCAAAGCTGGTAAATTGAGGATGGGATTTAAAGCCAGGGTGTCTGGCTCTTAACTACCATGTTATGCTACTCAGTATTTTATTGATAGGATTTCTGATATAGTCCTCTTTCTTTTTTTCTTACTTTTTATAATTATTTACCTTCTAATTATTAAATATTTTAAAATTTTCTTCTCCAAAAAAAAAAAAAAAAGAAAAGAAAGATGTATCTTCTCCTACATTCAAAGGTTAAACTAAAAGAACTAAGTTTGAAAATCAAAGTATTTAGTGGGTATAAGTTTAAAATCTAAGAAATCAGCAGCAGTAAAATTATTGCTAGTTTTGACATCTTGTTGTATTTTGATTTGTTAATGTTATCTTCTAAAGGATGAGGTTTCCAATATCATTCCCTTATACATGAGAAAAGATTTTATGTCAGTCTTTACAATTCTACAACACTAAATTTCCCAGATTTAGATACGTGGATTCCAGGATGAGCACAATGTTTTTACTCATTATGTCTTTGAATTTCATATTTTGGTTTAATATAACTAATCTTACACTTTGTATGGGTTTAAGCTCTTTTCACTGCTAGAGACTATGTTTTGTGATCTCTTCCTCACTCTTCTTCCCAAGAACAAGAATAGTCTGCATCCTAAAGTTTCACATGAAATAGTGTAGAAGCTGTGAAAGCAACACTTGCAAATTCTTCCCTTTTCACAGTTTTGAGCTTTATTTTTATTTCTTTCTTTCTGTTAACTTAATTCCATAGCCCGACTAGCATGCGCATTTTCAGTCTTGTAATTTTTTCATGTTTGCAGTTACTAAATGATTCAAGAGTAGTATCTGTTAAAAGAAAATGAGTAATTTATTTGTAATTGTTGCTGATTTTATTTAAGGCCTACTTTCCAAAAAAATTATCTTGGTAAAGAGTACATCTTTCTATTTCTTGTGACAAATTTATCTTAAAATGATAATTAATTTTTTATAGTCAAACAAAAATAGATAGAAATTGAACATTTATAATGTAAGATGATTTTTATCAAGAAATCTGTAAGATTTCCTACCAGGTCACTTTTTGTTACTTTTATTCCCTTAAGGGAAAAGTGTTTTGGAAGTTGTTCCTTCTTTTTTCATACATTGAGAAATAATACATTATTTCTGCGTAGAGCAACCGGGTCACCTTGAAGATGGATGTTTCACATACAGAACATTCTCATGTAATTGGCAAAGGTGGCAACAATATTAAAAAAGTGATGGAAGAAACAGGATGTCACATCCACTTTCCAGATTCCAACAGGAATAACCAAGCAGAAAAAAGCAACCAGGTGATTTGTCTTTTCATATGAACTTCTGTGGGATGGATTACAGCCTTAATTTTCAGTAGGCATATCATTTTTGAGAGATGAGAGCAAAAGAAAAAAAATCATATAGATAGCATGTAGCATAGATTGTGCAATCCTACAAGGAAATTGAAGGTGCTCTGCTCTTTTGAGAAGATGCGCTATAGATGGAACCTAAAGTCTTGATCTCTAAATCGTTGTTATAAACAGGGGAGGAAGAGATGACCGCATAAAATGAGAGCCTTAAGGAAAGGCTCAGAGAGTATGTCAGTTAGGAACAGATCTGAAAGCTTGCTTAGTCCCAGCCCCTACCTACTACCTGGATTCTGTCTGCAGTGTCCCACCAGGTGGTCCTCCAGGCTACACCAGATCACCTTCTGAAAGGCATAAACGCCAAATGCAGCCCACCCATCCACATACCTCCTCCTTACATGGAATGAATTATATCTCTCTCTAGTTGATACACACTCTTTCTAGTTCTTCTGTATGGAAACAAATGGAATGCATCTGTCTACATGAAAGCATTTTCAATGCTTAAAGAAGAGATAGTGTTGTTTGTGTTATTTGGAAGTCTTCTCTCTTCTAAGCTAGTAATAGTACTAGGAACTGTGCTGGCCAGAAAGGTGAATAGATATGGTCTTTTCTCCTCAGGGACATACGGTGTCACTAGAATGCCTACATAGGGAACTAGATAGACAGCCGTGGTGAAAAGTGGGGCAATATTAAAAGTATTTAATGACTAGTATAGCATGGGCACCAGCCCTAAGAGCAGTGTCCCGGAGCGCCTCTCCCTGCAATGCCAAGATTAATTCTTTAGTTGATGGATCATGGGAACATCCTTGGGTGTTGGGGCACTGATTATTTACCAACTAGTAAGGTGGCCTGGTAGTACAATGGTTAAGTGTTCTGCTGCTAACCAACAGGTTGGCGATTCAGACCCACTCAGCAGCTCCATGGGAGAAAGACCTGACAATCTGCTCCCATAGTGATTAAGCCTAGAAAACCCTATGGGGCAGTTCTCTGTCACATGGGGCCGCTGTGAGTCAAAATCCACTCGACTATACCTATCATTTTATATTGACATTCTGCTTGTATGCAAAGAGTTAAAACAAGAGGGAAAATGCAGTGAAGAAGAGTAATTATGGAGGGGGATGGCCTCATGGGAGGTATGAGGTTTTAGGTAAGTCCGGCAGGGTGGGTGTGATGTAGATCAGTTGACACAAATCATCTGAACATCTTGTTAAAATGAAAATTCTGATCGAGATAGAGTCTAGGTTGAGACCAGAGATTCTTCATTTTTAACAAGCCCCCATATAATGCCGATGCTGTTTTTTTCCTGGATGACACTTTAAGGACAAGGACGTACATAACTGGAAATGCAGATGTGGATTCAATTAAAATAAATCTGACTCTGTATTTTCTTATTTCTGCAGGTATCTATAGCAGGACAACCATCAGGAGTAGAATCTGCCCGAGTTAGAATTCGGGTAACTATTTATTACTTTAATACTGTAAACCAATGTCAGCAATGTTTGCATTAGAAGCCATTAAAAGTATCACACGTTATTGTTTTATAACCAAATAACACATCCAAATACATAGGAAATACTGGCAAAAGTTGTCTTTTGTCTACTTTGGCATTTCCTATCTAAGCTTTTTACAGATTTTTAAAAAATGATTTCCTATGTTATTTATAAACTTTTCTGTTTAAGATGTTTCTTAGAGATATTCTGGATTCAATCTGACTCAGTTTCTCTGATGATTTTGAAATGATCAAAAAGAGGCCTGAAGAAAAATGCCACAGTCACTATAAGTTATAAACTCTCAGGTTTCACAAAAGGTTCCTTTTGTCTAAGAAACTTTATGTAGTCTACCCATTGTAAGTCTTTAATAAAAGTAATTCGTGTTATAAAATTCCATCTTCAGAAAAGAGCTAATGAATTAGACATACTTCTAAATGTATAATGCTTTAAATTTATGCTTTGAGTTCTCATAATTTCATTTCAGGAACTCCTTCCTTTGGTGCTGATGTTTGAGCTACCAATTGCTGGAATTCTTCAGCCAGTTCCCGATCCTAATTCCCCCTCTATTCAGCACATATCACAAACGTACAACATTTCAGTATCATTTAAACAGCGTTCCCGAATGTATGGTGCTACTGTCATAGTACGAGGGTCTCAGAATAACACCAGTGCTGTGAAGGTAAATGATGTAGTTTATTCTGACCATCTTAAGTGCACAAATCATGCAAATCATATTTTTAAATCATATTGGACTAATTTGTTATCCAAAAATTTCCCTTGTATTGCTTTATAGAATGTGTTGTATTTTTCCCATAGCTGTTAAAAGTGCAGTAGAATCTTTCCATATATATGGGCAGTTAATTTATAGGATTATTTCCCTCCCATCCTGTTCTCCTAGGAAGGAACTGCCATGCTATTAGAACATCTAGCGGGGAGCCTGTCATCAGCTATTCCCGTGAGCACGCAACTAGATATCGCAGCTCAGCATCATCTCTTTATGATGGGTCGAAATGGGAGCAACATCAAACATATCATGCAGAGAACGGGTGCTCAGATCCACTTTCCCGATCCCAGTAATCCACAGAAGAAATCTACTGTCTACCTCCAGGGCACCATTGAGTCTGTCTGTCTTGCAAGGCAGTATCTCATGGTAAGTTTACTGAAATTAATGTTATATTTTTTTTAATCTCTGGGTATAGTGTGTGTTGCTGTATACACTGTACCAATGTGATATTTGTGAAGGTACTTCAGAAACCTGGTCAAGTAAGGAAGTTTTTTGGTAAAAGGAAATAAACTGGAAAAGTAAGATTCATAGTACCTCAGCAGGCTTCATTGCATTGAGTAGGCATTGAGTAGGTGAGTAATTTCCATGCTATGTATATATATATATTTTAAACTTAGGCTAAACACAGAATAGGTCACAATTAAATAACTGACTATATTTTGTGGCATGGATGGAAGGTGATTATTTTTATTTGTCATGTAGTGTAGTATTAGTCTACACTTACATTTGACAAAGAAAATCTTTAGTTTAGTTTAAAAATACCTTTTAAATTTCAGCCGCAAAGACATAAATTTTGGTAGCCTGAAGCATTTGTACATTTCCTAAATCTCTGATACAATACCAAAAAATACTATTTAAGACACAAATCTGAATGTCACTAATTGAAGAAAAACATCAGAGTTACAGATGCTAATTCAGTAGAGTTTCTAATTTAGAATTTGTAGTACTTTTATCCTTCCTATACTCATTTTTTTTTTTTTTGAGACTTGCTGGTGCAGTTGTTAAGAGCTCAACTGCTAACCTGAAGGTCGGCAGTTCAAATCCACCAGCCACTCCTTGGAAACCCTATGGGGCAGTTCTACTCTGTCCTATAGGGTCACTATGAGTTGGAATCAACTTGATGGCAACAGGTTTGGTTTTTGAATTTTATACACGTTTTAAAACCCAGTGTGTAGGTTGATACATACAGGTAGTCCCTCACTTATGATGAGGTTCTGTTCAGATGACTCCATCATAAGTCAGTTCTGACATAAGTCGAATACCTCATTTTTTTTTTTTAGTTTTCATTATTATTGCGTTTATTATCAGTGTCTTTATAAATCCAATCTGTATTTGTCTCTGGGGGTTGGAAACATTACATATAAACTTAGATATATTTTAATTCATACATACATAAAAAAAAGACACAAATCATGAAAGTGTACTCCGATGATGAAGAAGAGTTGGATGACTTAGGCATTTTGTTAGTTGTGATATTAATTCTACTCATGGAAGGTTCTGTATCATCTGGATCATCCCTGGGAATGGGGATGGTGTTTCTAGTCAGAAAATTAGTGAGAGTTGTCTGTGTAGTCCTTTTCCATTTTTCTTCATATATTTAATGGTAACATCTCACTGCTTCCTAAATCTGCATATCAACTTTAGCAATCAGCATTTTGGTCCATGTTTTCAAGCAGCCAAAGCCCCTGATTTCATTTTGGAAACTAAATCTATAAGGGGATGTTTTGAACAGTAAATCATAAAATTGAACATCTGGGAGTGACCATCTGAGAATGATAAAGTCAGTAAATTACGTGCCACAACATTGTATGTAGTACGTATTACTAATGATAAGACGTACAAGAAAAAAGGATGGTTGTAAGTGTTTGTCGTAACTTGAATACATTGTAAGTTGGGGACTACTGGTAAAAACAAAATGGAGGGACATAATGCTCAGCCCACAGATATTCTTATTAAAAACACTATTGTGCTTTCCTGTTGAGTTCTTGATCTTTAGTGACATTTTCAAGTGTGACCTTTGCTGTTATTAACTTGCAGAATCTATTTTTTAGAAACTTTCAGAAAATCCATGTTTGTAGTGTTGATTGCATTCCTCTGGTAGATGACAACTTGTTATAATCATTAAGGATTATAATCATAATTTAAAGAAATTTGTTTGGTTGTGAATGATTTTTTCAGCTGAGCTTACTTTATTAGGCTATTTTTAATATACTACCATCAGGTAACATATCCATTTCCAAGGATTATTTATGATTACTTTTTATGTTTTTTCTGCTTTTCAAGATCTTTGGATGTTATTTTTTTAACTCAGTGAAGTTTTTCAAACATTCTGAAATATTATGAATACATATTTGTACTTTGACCATATGTACCAAAAATATTGGTGTGCAATGAGACATAGTATTGCATAATATTGAGAAAAGTAAGGGAGAGGGGAATACATTAAAGGCTTTAATTTATATTTGACATGTCACTTAACAGCACTGTTCCTTAAAAAAAAAAAAAAATCACTTTTGTCTACAAGATAAATGGAGCATAATGATTTCATTTTAATCCTGATATGTTTAACTATAACTTCTAGTATTTGTGTACAAAATCAAGTAATCAGTGGGCTAGCACTGAGTATTCTGTGAATCAGAAAAAGTGTGTAATATGATTCCTATACTCAGTATATTAGAAGCCAGTAATAAAACAGCAGAGAAAAAATTACTGATAAATTCTGCAGGGTTAAAAAGTAAGATGGTTTAAAGAAGAGGCGATAGTAGCATTTTGCTTCAGGAAGGAGTTAAGGTTTGAGATGCACTGGAAGATAAGTATGACTTGAATTGGTGAAGAAACCTTTTGATGCATTAGGATTCCAAAGTACAAAATCTGTTGGAAGGTTAGTCGCGAGGCTGGCCTAGCCTAGAGGAAGGGACAGACGTATAGACCTGGGGTGGGACAAGCAAGGCAGAGCCAAAGTATGGAGATCTTTAGATGCTGATACATGTTTAGACTTCATTCAAGAGGCAATAAAAAGCCATCACTGTAAGTTGTTGAGCAAGGGCACCATATTAATGCCCCTGATGTGGTTGAGAATCTAATGTCTAGCATCACTGCAAAACTGAAGTCAGAGAATGGAGGAATTTTTCAAAGTGGTTAAAAAATTCAGGGCCAAAAACTGAAACTTAGGACACATGTAATTTCATCACCCAAAAATAGTTTCTGTTCCTCGACATCCCCACATCAGCCATCCAGGCAACGTGGAGGTATGTGATTTAGCTTTAATACTTTAGTTTACTCTTTGATTATATAAGATATTACATTATTTGTAGGAATATTAAATTATCTCGTGTTTAAATGATTAACTGTTTACCTCCTACACATTCTATTATGACATTTTCTAGGGCTGTCTTCCTCTTGTGTTGATGTTTGATATGAAGGAAGAAATTGAAGTAGATCCACAATTCATTGCTCAATTGATGGAACAGCTCGATGTCTTCATCAGTATTAAACCAAAGCCAAAGCAGCCGAGCAAGGTTGGTTCAGAGTGTGGACCCAGAGAACCATAAGCTGTATGGTTCTATTTTGCATGCACATGAATGTATTTGTATATACATAACTGATAATGTATATAAGATATATTTAATTATTTCTTATGCATACAAATTTGTAACAACATTCATTATTGATCATCTTTTTTTTATATATATGTGTTGGTTTTTGGAGTCCATTTTTAGTAACTTTTTTTTTTCCTATAAATATATGAGAAAGAAAGAGAAAACATCTTTATTAACTTGCAGTCTGGTAACTTTAAGCTTTACTAAGTTACTGAAGAGTTGATAAGGCTAATAAGCATTACATTACATGTGTGTATGTGCATATCCAGTACAATTCTAATAAGCGTTTAATGTACTTACTATGTGCCTGCCATTGTGCTACTTTAAGTAATGAGTTGTCCAGGTTCAGCCATATCTCAGAACCCTTCCTTTGTGATATCACAAAATTTCTGTAACTGCATATAGAATAAAAAATTAGTGGGTAAATCTGATGATATTAAGTGCCAAGCAGAATGGGAGGAAAGAAGGATCCTCCTACATTAATGTTGTGTGAATTGGCACAACCACGTTGAAGAGCAAATTGGGGCCATCTGATCACTTTGAAAATGTTGTTACCCCACCACCATCAATTCTGTGTTTAGCTATACACCTTGAAACAATTCTTGCACCAGGAGCCAAAAGGACAAGAATGTTGTTGAGTGAGAAAAACAAGTTTCATTATAACATGTAGTAAATAGTAACATTTATTTATATGCTTTTTTTTTTCAAAAGTGCAAAGCATTGTCTGGAAGAATGCACACTAAATTCATGATGAGTAGCCTTTGGGACAGAAGGAAGGAAAATGGGACTAGGAAAGTAAACAAGGGAAATGTTTGATTTCTTTAATTTATCAAAAATCAGAAACAAAACACTTAATTTTAGGTGTTAGGTACATGGATGTTATACTGATCTTAGTTTTCTGTGTTTTAAAAAAACTCTTCAAAATATAAGTATTTATAAAATATTAAGTTTCTGCAAATCTTAGAAGAAAAAAGAAACTAGTATCTGAACCCAGAGTGAGGCCCATAGTAGGTAAAATACCAAATAGTTGTGCCTTCCATTTTTTTAATTTCTAAACTGTAAATATTATCATATATGCATAATTGTATACGTATAATATGTATTATATATAATTTTGTTTAGTTACAAATAATGTATTCATTATCCAATTTAAGAAAAACAATCATGCTCTTCTTCAAAAGAAAACTTTAAAGGAAGAGACAACATTGATTCTAAGTGAATTTGATATAATGAGTTTAAAGTTAGAGAGCAGGACATTAATTTTATGTATCATAAAGCTTCATACTTGACTTCATGCATGCCTTGACTAGAGTACTATAGCTACCAGGACTAAAAGGTAAGACAGAAGGGACATTCTAGAACGTGTAATTATAAAGATGGACAGACACAAGAAGAGTTCCTGGAGTTCAGTAAGATATGAGCAGAGGTCAGGATAAAATAGTGAGAACTCTGAAGTCCTTGTGGCACCCCAGGACCATTTAATTATGCCTTGCTGGCCCCGGGTCTGTCTGCTATTTTAACTCTTCTTCAGCCACAGATTTTCTTTATTGTCCATTGTAGGATTTCCCCCCTGGGGTTCACATTTCCAATTTTCTAGATGAGTCAATTGAGGGGAATAAAAGGGTTCATTGCTTAGAAATTTATTTTACCATAAGCTTTGCCATAGATATGTCATCAGGGAGAAATAGTGATACCTCAAGCTCTGTTAGTTAACCAGGAGACCATAAAAGTCAAAAGTAAGTGACGGTTATTATGCAGTCTCTATATGGTGATGAGTTTGATATGTTTTGTAAAGATAAGTGGGGGAAAGTTTTAATGTTAAAAGACTGAAAGAGAATGGGATGTAGAGGGGGACCTGGGTTCCATTCCTCTTGCTGCCCCTCAAGGGCTGTGCCCTGACCTTGGCTAAGTCCGTTAGCCTCACTGATGCTCTGATGAATAATAATTCCCACCATGGAAGGTTTTGGCGAGAATCGGAATATAGGTGTAGCTTCCAGCACAGTGTGCAGAACACAGGACACGCTCAATAAATGATAACTAACATTTTACAGTTCTACCAAAAGAAGTAAACTTAAGAAATAAGTGGCTAGAAGTTGATTTTAAAACAGCGTTAATCTGTCCCCTGAGTGGAATTCTTATTAGGGTATTCATTTCCTGCCTCTCCCTCCCCCCCACCCCAGTTCATTGTAGACTACTTGCATGTCACATTTTTTCCCCCATTATGTGTTTTCACAGTCTGTGATTGTGAAAAGTGTTGAGCGAAATGCCTTAAATATGTATGAAGCAAGGAAATGTCTCCTCGGACTTGAAAGCAGTGGGGTTACCATAGCAACCAGTCCATCCCCAGCATCGTGCCCTGCCGGCCTGGCTTGTCCCAGCCTGGATATCTTAGCTTCAGCAGGCCTCGGACTCACTGGACTAGGTATACAATTTATTATTACAGCGATTCTCAGTCACTGGGGGGATGATTATCCAGTCCCCTTTCTTTCTACCATTTGGGTCTACATTTTAAAGGCTGTTTGTTTTCCTGTTCAAGTCCTAAGATCAGGTGAAAAGCAACAAAACGTGAATCGATCCATTTTGGGTTTTTTGTTAGACCCTGGATTTCTCTAATCCAGATTCTTTCTGTGTTGGCATAAATAATCAAGGTCTGACTCTTTTGTTTTCAGTGGCTGTGTTTGTTCTTCTAAATAAGAATGCCATTGAGAGTGAAGTGAGCATGGTGACTGTAATTTATGTGTTCTCTCTTGCATTTGCAATATTGCCGTCAGTCCCTAGAGATAAAGATTATCCAGTTTGCTTTTCAAAAAGTAATTGCAAATCTGTGGGAGGGGTAGGGAGAGGAGAGGTTAAAGCAAGCAGAGCACCTGTCCCCAGTGGTTAGGCCTGCATCGCCCAGACACAAAGGAAATCTAGCCTGCAGCCACTGAGGGAAGCAAATAGAACTGTATTTATATCTAAGGCAAGGAATAGAAAATTTAATGAACATCCCCATCTCAGTCTTCAGTTCTTTAAGAAAATAGAGCCACCTTCACAGTCATGGTGATATTTTTTTACCTCTTTTATGGATTTCAGTCTTACAGGCTGAAGGTAGTGGCTGTATTACAATTATGCTAGGTTCATTTTTTTGCACATTTTTCAGTTGTCTTTATATAAAAACTAAATGCAATAGCCCTAGTAAATCAGTCTGCCTATTTAAGTACTAGAATTGATTTGTGACAGAAAAAATACTCTTGGCAGTCAAAAAAAAAATTTTCCTGATAGCTATTATTTCTTTTAAAAAATACAATATGATTACAGTTCCAGGTAGCTCTGCCTAGATACATAACAGTAAAGAAGGATCCATATTTTATATTGAGAAATTATTAGATTATATCCTTGTGCATTGAAAATGACAATATTGGTGTCATCTTTATTTTAAAATCTTGGACTAAATATGCATGTTGACTTTACCTTCATTTATTCTAGGTCTTTTGGGGCCTACCACCTTATCTCTAAACACTTCAACAACCCCGAACTCACTCTTGAATGCTCTTAATAGCTCAGTCAGTCCTTTGCAAAGTCCAAGTTCTGGCACCCCCAGCCCCACGTTATGGGCACCCCCACTTGCTAATACTTCAAGTGCCACAGGTCAGTATCACTTCAAATATAATCAAAGGCGTGTATTTTTAGGTATTACAGGTTTTTAAATAAAATTAACCAGTCGTTCAGCTTCCTTAGGGAAAAAATATAATTCAAAGCATACTCCAGCCAAATAGAAGATCTATAATGTGTAAATGAGTTAAATTAAAGCACAACAAAGCAGTGAGTTTTCATAAAAGTAAAATAATAGTCTTCAAAAGAGTGTGCTTGTGCGGGGAGCGGTGGCAAAGCCAAATGAAGGTCATTGACATGGTAATTAGGAAATGTAGTTTGACTAACTTGGTGAATCTAGCTAGTTTTTTTCACCTGGGTACAACGATGAGCTTGGATTATATATTCTCTAAAGTGTTCTTCCATTTTAACATTCTTTGTTGTGTTTGTTTGTTTAATATGGTTAAACTTATTTACAGAGAGGGATCAAAATTGTGTTCTCATGTGAATTTGCAGCAACAAAAAGTTTCAACTCCTTGTTATTGGAAAGAACAGTTGTTGGTTTTGAGTTTCTCCCTCCTCTAATATCTGTCTTCATGAAATTTTGTTATAGGTTTTTCTGCTGTCCCACACCTTATGATTCCATCCACTGCTCAAGCCACCTTAACCAGTATTTTGTTGTCTGGAGTGCCCGCCTATGGTCACCCAGCTCCATCTCCCCCTCCTGGTTTGACTCCTGTTGATGTCCATATCAACAGTATACAGACAGAAGGCAAAAAAATCTCTGCCTCTTTAAATGGACATGCACAGGTAATGCCCTTCGGCTAGAGTCATGTGATCTATGCTGTGTGTAAGAGATAAGCCACTGGTAACATTTTTAAACCTTCACCTGAAATGAATTTTAAGTTGTAAAATTGTGACCATATCTGTATTTTATTTTCTATTATTTCAGTCTCCAAATATAAAATATGGTGCAATATCCACTTCACCACTTGGAGAAAAAGTGCTGAATGCGAATCACAGTGATCCATCCAGACAAACAGCTGGGTCTGAGCAAACATCTCCCAAATCAAGCCTTCCGGAAGGTTGGGAATTGTATCTTTCCTTCTTAACTTAAGCCTGTTTTATTACTTGGATAAAGGGAGTTGTGGAGAGCCTGTACAATAGATGATTTCTAGCTGGTTTTGCTAACCAACTGTGACTCATCCTACCTCAAGTGTGTGGAGAAACAGTATCTTGAATGAAATTCCAAAGAATATGGTGAAGGATTGAAAAGTGCTTTCCATAGAAAGGAATCACTTTCTCATTGAAAGTGTCAGTTACACACACACACATACACACATTCATATACATTTATCTGTATCCATATGTGTGTGTGTATAAATATGTATGTGCATGTGTATGTACGTATGTATATATGTGTGTGTGTACATATGTATATGTATATGGAGCCCTGGTGGTACAGTGGTTACACATTTGGCAGCTAACCAAGAGGTCGGCAGTTCAAATCCACCAGCAACTCCTTGGAAACCCTATGGGGCAGTTCTGTTCTGTCCCTTAGGATCACTATGGGTCAGAATCACCTCGACAGCAACAGGCTTAGTTTTTTTGTGTGTGTGTATACATGTGTATATGTATGTACATATATATGTTGTTGTTGTTAGGTGCCATTGAGTTGGTTCCAACTCATAGCGACGCTAGGTACAGCAGAACAAAATGCTGCCCAGTCCTGTGCCATCCTCACAATCATTGCTATGTTTGAGTCCATTGTTGCAGCCACTGTGCCAACCATCTTGTTGAGGGTCTTCCTCTTTTTCGCTGATCCTCTACTTTACCAAGCATGATGTCCTTCTCTAGGGATTGGGCCCTCCTGATAACATGTCCAAAGTACATGATATGAGTCTCGCCATCCTCTCTTCTAGGAGCGTTCTGGCTTTACTTCTTCCCAGACAGATTTGTTTGTTCTTCTGGCAGTCCATGGTACATTCAGTGTTATTCACCAACACCATAATTCATATGCATCAATTCTTCTTCGGTCTTCCTTATTCATTGTCTTTCTTTTGCATGCATATGAGGTGACTGAAAATACCATGGCTTGGATCAGTGTACCTTAGTCCTCAAAGTGATATCTTTGCTTTTTAACACTTTAAAGGATATTTTGCAACAGATTTGTGCAATGCAATACGTGTGTGTGTGTGTGTATATGTATATTTACAGTCATGCATTGCTTACCATCCATGATACGTCCTGTGAAATAGGGTGTTATACGATTGGATGTTGTGGGAACACCATATTATATACAGGCAGTCCCTGTACAGTTCGTACTTACACACCAACACCCGTAAAACCTTATGGGAGTCTACCGAACAAAGCCCAAGAGCTGTATCCATTGGTACAGGAGGGTGATCTTGCCAGGTATATGGCTGCAGGCCGGGTGGGGCTGTGCCAGCAGCTGGATCGGGACTTTACACGTGTCCAGCACAGGCCGGGGGCACACGCAAGACATGGAGAGGTGGCCACAGGGACCAGGCAGGGAGCAGGTGTGCGGATTCCAGGAGCATGGCTGGTGGTGGTGGCTCTGGCTGCTGCCACCCTTTTGGTGTGGCCGTTTCCTGATCATGTGCAGCCACTGCCGCAGCTGCTCAGAGGTGGGAGCCCTGTGCTGGAGTAAACTGCTGGAACGCTGCTGGGCAGCTGAATGTAGTCAGGAGAAGGGGAAGGAGGAGGAGGTGCAAGAGGGGGAGGCGCTGCTAGGATTGAGA
Source organism: Dugong dugon (assembly GCA_030035585.1). Taxonomy (NCBI): domain Eukaryota; kingdom Metazoa; phylum Chordata; class Mammalia; order Sirenia; family Dugongidae; genus Dugong; species Dugong dugon. The sequence continues at coordinate 31,993,344 of CM057475.1, read as the reverse complement.
TCCACCCTGAAGCCCCGCTGCTCATTCACTCTGGGGGTTTGGGGTCTTTAAAACCGTTAAACAAACAAAACAGACAAACCTATTGCAGTCCAGTCGATTTCGACTTACAGTGACCCTATAGGACAGAGTAGAACTACCCCATAGGGTTTCCAAGTTGCAGCTGCTGGATTCAAACTGCTGACCTCTTGGTTAGCAGCTAAGTTCTTTAACCACTACACCACCAGGGTTCTGTTAAAACCATTAGGGAAAAATAATAAACAAAAGGAGAGCTGTTTTCTCTTAAAAAAGAAAAAAACTTAATGGGACCACGGATGTATATGCGATAGGATGTTTGCTTGAACGGATGTTGTGCAGTGCATGACTATATACAGTCACCCCTCCGTATCTGCAGGTTCCACATCCACAGATTCAGCCAACTGCTGATCAGAAATACTGGTGGGGAGGGAAGGGAGTGGAGGCAGGTGGGATGAAAGCTCCAAAAAGTACAACTTCAATGTGCGTGGAGCACTACACTGAATTCAAGAGTGAAGTGCTGTGTAGGCACCCCCTGCTGTAGCCTCCAGCCATTTCACACATCCTCAGTCTCCCAGGCACTTGTTGTTTGAGCACTCTTCACCTAGGGTCTTGTTCGTTCACTACTTGTTTTGTGTGCACCCTTCGTTTCTGTGAAAAAAAGGCCTCCTAAAAAGCAATTAAGTGGTCAAAACAGTCCCTCAAAGGCTCAATGTGAGGGGATTGAGGAGAGCCAGAGGAAGGAGTTTGAGGCTGGTAAGGGATGACCAGCTAGCTCTGTAAAGTGCTACAGCCTCAGGAACTTGAAGATCATGGGTGAATCAGCATTGGCTGATGCCCAGGCAGCATCAGCATTCCCAGAAGAGCTCAAGAAACTTACAGAAGAGAAAGGCTACCTTCTAGAGCAAGTCTTCAATTTTGGTGAAACAACTATTTACATAACATTTACATTGTATTTGGTATTGTAAGTAATCTAGAGATCATTTAAAGTATACAGGAGGATGTGCATAGGTTATATCCAAGTACTATGCTATGTTATATAAGGGACTTGAGCATCCGTGGATTTTGGTATCCGTTGGGGTTCCTGGAACCAATCCCCCGTGGATACCAAGAGACAACTGTGTATATATGTATCTCCATATCCTAACAGAATTTTCTTTTTAATAACCTCTTTACCCCAAATAATCTTTAAAACATATGGGGGTCTTCTCTTTACATTTCATCTTGAGTTTTTGTGACAGCCTGAGTTTGTCAACGAGCCCTCTTTGCAGTTGAAAGCTGTTATTATGCCTATGTCTGGCTAATGATGTCTCCACAGAGTTGGGCTCCGATTTGTTTCCATTGTAGGTGATTGTTAACTGCAGGTGATTGTCACTTGTTTCTGTTCTCTTCTGCAGGTTGTAATGATGCTTTTGTTGAAGTAGGCATGCCTCGAAGTCCTTCCCATTCTGCAACTGCCAGTGACTTGAAACAAATGATGGGTCCCTCCAAGGTTTCCTGCACCAAGAGGCAGACGGTAGAACTATTGCAAGGCACAAAAAACTCACATTTACAGTATGTATTTTAAACTTAACAGCGCTTGTTCCTTTGAAAGAAAGTGTATATCAAGCTGAATTTATTTTAAACTCAATATTGAACCTCTTGGGTTCAAATGAAGTTTGAACTCTTCCAGTGGTTTTCTCATTTCTCTTTGTAATTACCTTCTCTTTTTAAAATTTTTATTAAGGAATATTATCTGTAATTTTTGCCCCTTTGTATCTTCTGTACAGTCCCTCCCCCATTCTGTCAATTGAGTTTTTTATCTGTGTTCTCTAAACCATCTGGATCACCTCAAAGTTTTAACATTTTCTGCTCTTCAGTAATCAGCAGAGTAATTTTACTGCCTGATTTTTGCTATTTGAAATTTCCCACTGTGATTTCGCTTTCATTTAGCTTTGAATTTCTTTTTAAAGCTCTGGATCTCTTTTTCTAAGGAAGTACATATTTATGCAATAAATACTTGACAGTATCATGGTTTTATTTATTGTAAATCACATTAAATATAAATACATAAATCATATGAAATTTAACTCTCCTTTACTATAGCATAATTACATGTATATCTTTTACTCTGCTTTCTCTTACTTTTATTTATTTTTTCAAATAGGCATTTGAATCACATATTTAAAAAAATCAAGACAATGTAATGATTATACATTGAAAAGTTCTGCTCTATTGTGAATTTCTTGAGTTGCCTTCCAGAGTTTCTTTATGCAAATATAAGCATATATATTCTTATTCCTTCCCCTTCTTATCAGAATCATTTTTGTTTTTATAAACTCTGTGGTTAGTTAATTATTATTGACATCATTTTGTCTAATTCTGCTTTATCTGTGTTTTTCTTTATATAGTACTAATACCCCAAATTAATATTATTTAGTATAGGTTAGAGAAGCGATTTTGCTTTCTTTCATATATTGAAGCATTTGAAGTACATACTTATTCCTTTTACCATTGAGTATGTTCTGAGCCTTCTCCTCATCTGGATTAAGCTGTGACCTTCAGAATTATTTACTTGCCTACAGCCTCTCATCAGCTTAATCAGTCCTTGAGTTTGCTGCCATTACTTTTTGAAAACATGAGTCTGATCTTGTCATGCTCTGGCTTAAAAACCACCGGTGATGTGCATTGCATGCTTTCTTTCCTTTGCGTATACTGTTCCCTCTTGAGTTGCTGTTCTCCTGTCCTCTTGTACCAGTGAACCTGCAGATGCCCTTTAAGTCCCAGGTGAGATGTCCTCTCTGAAGCCTCCTCTTTTGTCAAGCAAAGTTCGTTGGTCCTCTTTTTGTATTCCAACAGCCCTTTCTGAATAGCTCAGAATTCCCCTAACACAACTGAATAGTTGAATGAATAAAAGGATGAACAAATCAGCTCTTTAATACTGTTTCTTATCCCTATTTTTATTTGAGCCTAATATACAGTTGGATTTGAACTTGAAATGCATGTATCCTTCATGTATAACATGTTATAAGTCAGCTGCCCATTATAAGAAGCATGTTCATGCTCTGCCCATGCATCCTAAACAGCCTTTTGAAAATATTTATTATTTATCTACTCCTTTTGTTACCAATATCATATGCATTTCACACACATAAATCAGATCATCTGTATGCCTTCAGATTAACTAGATTTCTGTTTAGACTCTGTACACATGGGTCGTTGATACCTCCTTGATATATAAAACTTAGAAATCTTCTCTGTACATCTATTCCATATGTACCATATACAGTATAGCATAACCAAAGTCAAACCCATTGCCATCAAGTAGATTCTGACTCATAGCAATCCCATAGGGTTTCCAAGGCTGTAAATGTCTACCAAAGCAGACTGCCACATTTTTCTTCTGCGGAACCACTGCTGGTTTCAAACTGCTGCCTTTCGGTTAGCAGTCGATTGCTTTAACCACTGCGTCACCAGGGCTCCTGATATACCATATACGCTATATATAGTATGTGTGAACATATATCATGAAATCATTTCACGCTCCATTTCTAGATTTAGAATACCTGGGTTAAAATTTCAGCTCTACCACTTACCAGAGATGGGACCTTGGGCAAGGTACCTCCCTCATCTGTAAAATGGAGACAGCAATACTACCTACTTCATAGGATTGTTGTGAGGAGTAAATAACGTAATAAATGTAAATAATTGAGAGCAGTAAACTCTCACATAGTAAGTATTCGGTATGTTTGTGTATATAGTGTAGTGTTAAATCCCAAACTTCATTTCACAGTAGCACTGACCGGTTGCTCTCAGACCCAGAACTGAGTGCTTCAGAAAGCCCATTGACTGACAAGAAGGCTCCTGGGAGTGAGCGTGCTGCAGAGAGGGCAGCAGCTGCCCAGCAAAACTCCGAAAGGGCCCGCCTTGCCTCACGGCCATCATATGTCAACATGCAGGTAATGGTAATAAAATAATAAAGTCAGTCCACATGCAGGGTGCTGGCGTAGAGGTATAGAGAATTCAGTGAGTATTCAGCAGGAGAACAGAAATTAGATTTTCCTTCTGAGCAGTATCAATAGGAAACAAATATATATGCAGTAGTTAGGAATTGGTTTTGCTATAGAAGTTGAAAATTAAATGCAGGATTTAGTTTCAGTGAGAAAAAGTCTTTAAAATATTATATTAAAATGGCATACAATGGTCTTACGCAAATAACATTATTCATCTGTTACTTTCAGAAAATATAGATCAATGTGAGAGACTTATTTCTAAGTATTACTGCCTCATACCATGGTCTTAGATAAATAGATATCATATATTCCCATCTGTGAAACGGAGATGATAAATTTTTGGTGCCAGTTAGAGACAGTTATAAGAATAATGTGACGTTTTAGTTCTTTGGAAGTAGACATTGAATATTATTGATGATGGTGTTGGTTCACAGATTTTTATGATTATTTTTAACAACTTCCTCAACAGGGACTTTCTGTAACTATTTTCAAAGTATCAGGCTAGTTACGCAAAGTTGACTATTAACTAAGAAATTCAGAAATCTGATTTCTATATAGATCACAATACGAAAGATAAGGGTTTGTGCTTTCAGAGAGTCCTATAAACGTGATTTCAGTATCAGAATTGTGGGTAGACTCTTCACAGTAAGAGATTTGTAAATCATTCTTATCCCTTCCACCTCCAAAAAAGAGGAAAAATTTTTCACAAAATCCTAGGAAAAGAAAAGCTGTCATAGATTTGTCAACAAAATTAATCTATAGAACTGAATTGTTGTTGTTGTTGTTAGTTGCCGTCACATCAATTCTGACTCATGGCAGGCCCACGTGTGCAGAGTAGAACTCTTTCCATAGAGTTTTCGAGGCTGTGATCTTTTGGAACACATTACCAGGGCTCTCTTCCGAGGCACTTTGGATGGGTTCAAACTGCCAACCTGTCAACTAGTAGTCGAGCACTTAACTGTTTGCATTACCCATGGAAGACCATTATACTTCTATAAGTCCATTGTAAACTACAGTTTAGTTCTCTTGTCTGTATTTTAATTCTTTGCATTTGAACATTTCCGTCAGTTTTTAGGTGAATGTTTTTACAAAAACTGTACTCTTTATCATGTGTCCATGTTTAAAGAAAAAAAAAAGACATTTGTTACATTTTCTCTCAATTTATTTTCAGTTAATATAAATCTCCCATCTAAGAATAGCAAATCTCCTTTATGATCCCTTTATGGTTTCTAGTTGTCTTGAGGTTCTTATCTTCATTTCCATAAGGTTTATACCTATACTGAGCCAATGTTGTGTGTCTCTCTTTTAGGGTGAATGGGAATGTTTTGATGGTAGAGTTTCAACTTAAGTGGAGATATTTATGCCATTTAGTGTATAGCTGACTCTTGTCATCGTAAAGAAACAAATAGTAGTAGTCATTAAGCATTGACAAGGACCAGGGAGATCTAACAAGGAGGAAGATAGAAGCAGGGCTTTGAACCACTTTGTTCTGGTCCAAACCCCTGCTGAGAATTTGCATTTCACTCAGATACACTGATTCAGAATCAACATTTTAACAAGATCCCCAGGTGATCAAACCAGTGCTTCTGGTTTGAACCCTGCTGAGAATTTGCATTTCTAACAAGTTCCCAGGAAGCTATACATAAGAATCACCTGGGGATCTTGTTAAAAATGTAGATTCTGATTCAGTATATCTGGGGTGGAAATGCAAATTCTCAGCAGGGAACTTGTTAGAAATGCAAATTCTCAGTAGGTGTTTGAACCAGAAGAACCAGTTAGAATCCCTGGATAGAAGGCTTTCCTGACTCCCTCCATGGAAAATGATCTCTGTGTCCAGGCTACTCTAGGAGTGCAGTATCTCCAGCTCTCTTTTTACACTTGGCTCACTTCCTCCTAATTTATTTTATAGTTATTTCTCTTACCCAGCCCTTCTACGGCTGTAAGTGCTTTGAGTCTATAGATTATTTTTGATTCATTGTTGTATTTCTTCCACAAAGTTCAGCACAATCTCTTTCACCAGTAGACACTCAAAATTTATTGAACAAGTGACTTTAGGTTCGCTCCACATCTTTCCCTTAGACATTAATAATTAAAAGTTGATTTTAACCCCCCAGTGCTGTTTAGACTAGGAGTTCAAAAACATCATCAAAGTCCATCATTTAAAAATCTGCCTTTCCTGGTTGTGGAGAGATTGGAACATTAATGCACTGCTAGTGGGAATGTAAAATGGTACAACCACTTTAGAAAATGATTTAGCACTTCCTTAAAAAGTTAGAAATAGAAATACCCTATGATCCAGCAATCCCACTCCTAGGAATATATCCTAGAGAAAAAAGAGCTGTCACACGAACAGACATATGCACACCCATGTTCACTGCAGCACTGTTCACAATAGCAAAAAGATGGAAACAACCTAGGTGCCCATCAACAGACGAATGGATAAACAAATTATGATACATACATATAATGGAATACTGTGTAGTGATAAAAATAATGAATCCTTGAAACATCTCACAACATGGATGAATCTGGAGGGCATTATGCTGAGTGAAATTAGTCACTAAAGAACCAATACTGTATGAGACCACTATTATAAGAACTCAACAAAGGTTTAAACACAGAAAAAAGCATTCTTTGATGGTTACGAGGGAGGGGGAGGGAAATTCACTTACTAGATAGTAGACAAAGATCAACTTCAGTGAAGGTAGGGACAACACACAACATGGGAAATCAGCACAACTGGACCAAAGCAAAAGCTAAGAAGTTTCCTGGACACATCCAGACACTTTGAGGGACAGAGTAGCTGGGGCCTGAGGACCGTAGAATCAAAAATAAATAAATAAATAAAACAGAGAGGGAAAAATCTGCCTCTCCTGGTTTACTGCCATATTCTTAGGGTTATCATGCTTCCTAGCTTGTCTGACTAGCCCCTGTTTACTTTTGTTATGCTGGCCTAATTATTATTCACAGCACATTTTACTCTCAGCAGTGTTCTGTTTCAGTCCATAAATTATATGGACACCCGACATATGATGGAATAGTCCTCCTGGGAAAAGGGTCAAAAAGCTCTTTACAACTGGTTTTTAAGCCTTCTGGTCAGGCCTTTGGGACACCCCTAAATCAAGTCTTATCTAGTCCTTGAATTGGATTAGCATTTGATATGTAGTTACATTTGGTCTACTTTCTTCAAAAATACCAATCTCTGTCTCTCCATAGACCTGGCTGCATCATAGTCTTTCAGTCAAGGTTAATGGACTGAATGAATGGTCCTGTTCAAATCCATGCAGTAGAAGTTGACTTTGTTTAATTTTATCATGTTACTTAATATCATTATAGATTAAAGCAAGACGTTTGCTGTTTATCTCAGTTCCAATGCAAAAACTATGCCAAATAGGCTAAATAATGTTTTTGGTTGTCTTGACATCATTGCCACTTGAGGCCATGCTTATCTAAATGAAGAGGGGATTTGGAGAAAGAAATGGGGCCAGTAGATTCCTAAAAACATTTTGGTAATGTTTTGGAACTGTGCATAACCATTTCTAGGTTATTCACTATATTTTAGCTTATATTGGTAATGGTGTGCTAAATATAGTAAATAAGATTGTTTTTCTTTTTGAAGGAAAAATTCTAACTCTTCTTAAAGTCTAACGACTTAAAGTCAGAAGTAGCCATTTATCATTCTAATTAATTAGTTTTGAAACCATGTTTAAGTGTATCAGACTTGCATTGAATGACCGTCACATTATTATGCAAAGCTTGCCTGTTGTCCCAGGAAGCTGCATAGGCCATGGTCAAAACCTTTGTTCTCTAGTCCTAGTTGTTGTCATGACAATCAGATAGGCCAGCAATAAAGATATTTTCTCTCTGTTTCATTTTCAGGCATTTGACTATGAACAAAAGAAGCTATTAGCAACCAAAGGTATGTGCTACATTAATGAACTATACGTTGATTCTCATTCTCAGTAGACTGATTTTCTGTTGTTCATGGTGAATTGAGAAATTGGATTTGCACGCATAAAAAGAAACCCAGAATGTTTGGGTTCAAGTTGCACAGATTTTGTAGGGGCTGAATGTATTTTGTTGAACAGACTAACATTAGATTAATTAAGAAATCATGCTGCATTTTTTAATTTACCATTACTTTGGTTAAAAGGTTTTATCAAGGTATTTTTAGGCATTTTGTATTAAGAAATAACGTTCAGTAATAGTTTCTTCATATGCATCAAAGAAGCAATATTTATTCATATTTTAAGACATACATTAAGCTTGCTGTCTTATATTTTGTTTTCCAAAGCTATGTTGAAGAAACCAGTTGTGACCGAGGTCAGAACGCCCACAAATACCTGGAGTGGCCTGGGATTTTCTAAATCCATGCCAGCTGAGACTATCAAGGAGCTGAGAAGGGCCAATCATGTGTCCTATAAACCCACAATGACAACCACCTATGAGGTTTGTAGAATCATTCTGCACCCATTTTTCCTGTCTCTTCTCTCACCAAAAGAGGGCAATCATCTTTTTCCCACATTCTTTATGTACATAAGAAAAGATGATTAGTGGTAACTTGTTTTTATTTCTATTTCTGTAACCATATTTTATGAAATTGATGAAATTTTATATATTAAAGTCTTTTATCTGTCCTCTCTCTAAGTGGTTGATCAGCTGTTAAGGAGATGTAAGTTTGAGTAAGTGTGTTTTTGTTGGGGAGGGAGGTGCCATAAATGATAAAGTTGGACTGAGACTAAGCAAGGGACAGAGGTAATATTCCAAAAACATTTATAAGAAGTCCCTTTGTCCAGAAGTATCACTAGCAGGGCCCCTGTAGGGGGAAAAGGCAAGTATTCAACAAAAACAGGTTTTCAGATATGAGTTAAAAATTCAGTGTGTTCAGATGTGCCAGGAACACAGCAGGAAGTATCTCAAACAAGAGCTCTAAAATTTTATGTTTCCCAGATGTTGGCTGCACTGCTCAGGGTGAGACTGAGAAGCTGGCATCCTCACCACGTGGAGGAGGGATCCAGGGTTCCCTCCTCAGCCAGGCTACACGTGACTCCCGAAGCTGGGCCTGTTCAGTTTGGGAGTATCCCATTTTGGCTGTAAGCCTTTTGAGGTGGGGGTTAGAGAGACAGCGTGCACACACACGATCCTGGGAGACTGTACAAACCCAAACTTGGATGAAAAGGATGAATCCAAGAATCACAATGTTCAACCAGATCGCCGTAGGCTGAAAAACAAATACTGATTAAGGGTTTCGTAATTGTTAGTCTAATAACTAGCATTTGCAGACTGACCTTCTTTTCTCCACCCATTTTCTTTGTGAGAAATCAGACTGTTGATGAAAGGCGAAAGCAAACATGCTGTTTTTTTCCTTTGCCTCTCTGAATTAAGCGAAAAAGAAAGTACTGCGGAAATACCAAAAAGAATGGTCTCCTCTGAATTTCATTGTCAGAGTTACAGTAGCAGCCTGACAGGCTCTATTTAAGATCGAAGTTACTTTCTGAAGCTAGAATGTAGGGACCATTTTGAGGCTGTAGGAGCTGCACTCCACTTTCTGCCATTATAGCTTGGAGAGAAAGTAAACAGCTTTTGTTAGCGTAGACCTTAAGACGGCTGTGCTAATACTTAGACTAAAGGTGATACGCTGTATGGCCATCCATTTCACCCCACCTTTTGTCAGAGAGGAGTATTAAATTGTTGATTGTGTTTCTGTGGTTTCAAAGATGAAATGTTTAGCTTTAGAAATGCTAACTGAGATCTGCTCCCTTAAGACCAATGGTATTGCAGATATTTGAAGATGATGGTCATTTCAGTAATGTAGGGTCAAGTGCACAGGCTGTGGGGTCTGACAGCCACCACTGGCCAGATGTACAGCTTTGGGGAACTGACTTCACTGCTCTGAGCCAGTTTCCTCATTTGAGCTGTGAGGATTGTATGGGAGAGGGCAGGAAGCACTTAGCATGTAAGTTCACAGCAACATTTAGCAGCTGTTATTATTTTCACACCTTTGGTGGTACAAATGGTCAGTGGGCTCAGCTGCTCACTGAAAGGTTGGAGGTTCAAGTCCACACAGAGGTGCTTTGGAATAAAAGCCTGGTGATCTATGTCTGAAAAAATCAGCCATTAAAAACTCTAGAGAGCACAGTTCTACTCTGACACACATGAGGTCTCCACGAGTCAGAATTGACTCGATGCCAGCTGGTTTACTGGTTTTTCTTTTCACTGGAGAACTTTACCTTGAAGATAACCCAACTTTACCTTGAAGCTTGCTGAAAGATGAGGTGATGTATACGAATCTCATTGGTGAAAGTATTTCTGCACATCCAAGCTAGGTATGCTTTTTATATTCAAAGGAATACCTCAGAATATTGTGATGAACTCATAATGTATTAGTAATAATTATCACATACAATATTTATTTAGTTATTTGCTGGTTATAAGGTACATTTTCACCCACAAGTTTATTCATTCCTCACACACTCCCAGTGAAGAAAGAGGAGCCCAGAATCGTTAAATGACTTGCTCAAGGTCATGATTAGTAAGTATCAAAGAAAGGACTTGAATTCGTTTTACAAAGCTTTCTTATACTGTTTTACCTAGTGGTTTACCCAAGAGGGCACATAGCAAAAGTGATGTATAAAGGATCTAGAGCCTTGTTGTGAGTGGTAGAATTGCTTAATGAGATACAGGAATTCTGGGAGAGGAATAGGTTTAGGGGTAGTTGATGTGACAGATAATCGACATTTCAGTTTCAGACATGCCAAATTAAAAAAAAAAAAAAAAAAAAAACAAACTCACCACACATCTGTCAGTTCGTTGTTCTGTTGTGGCTTGCATGTTGCTGTGATACTGGAAGCTTTGCCACCGGTATTTCAAATACCAGCAGGGTCAGCCTTGGTGGACGGATTTTGGTGGAGCTTCCAGACTAAGACAGACTAAGAAGAAGGACCTGGCAGTCTACTTCTGAAAAAACTGGCCAGTGAAAACCTTATGAATAGCAGTGGAACACTGTCTGATATAGTGCCGGAAGATGAGCCCCTCCAGTTGGAAGGCATCCAAAATATCAGGAGGGACCAGTCCCTGACAGGACATCATGCTTGGTGAAGTAGAGGGTCATCAAAAAAGAGGAAGATCCTCAGCTAGTTGGATTGACACAGTGGCTGCAACAGTGGGCTCAAACATAGCAGCTGTTGTGAGGATGGCACAGGACCAGGCAGTGTTTCGTTTGTTGTACACAGAGTCACTGTGAGTCGGAACCGACTCCATGCACCTAACAACAAGTTCTAAATGCCTGTTAGACAGTAAAATGGAAGTGTCAGAATGGCAGCACTGTGAATATCAGTTTCAGCAGAGAAGTCAAAACTGGAGGTAGAAACTTGGGAGTTACTAGCCACCATTATGCTTTGAAAGAGGTTGAGATTACTTAGTGAGAATGTGTGAAGAGAGAAGAGGAGGGGCCCCAGGACCAAACCCTAGGGTAGTCTGACATTTAGGGTGGAAAAGAGAAGAAAGTGCGTACAAAGAATACAGCAAGGTAAGCAGTACATCTGGGGAATGTGATGTCATGATGCTCCAAAGAAGGAAGTGTTTAAAGCAGGGCAGTCACCTGTGGTGATGCTACTAAGAGGTTGAGGATCACAGTAGTTCGATCCACAGGGATCATTGGGATGGTGCAGGAACAGGCAATGTTTTGTTCCATTGTGCATGGGATCTCCATGAGTTGGGGGCCAACTCAACAGCAGATAACAACAACAACAAATCCAGGTGAATAGTAAAAAAATTCTCCTGGAATTATCCAATGAACATAAAATTTTGGACATCATAGAACCTTAACATTAATACTCCACATAATACAAAGTAGGATAAAAGTAAAATAAAAACCAAACCAATTGCCGTCAAGTCGATTCTGACTCATAACAACCCTTTAGGACAGAGTAGAACTGCCCCATAGGGTTTTCAAGGAGCGCCTGGTAGATTTGAACTGCTGACCTTTTGGTTAGCAGTCATGCTCTTAACGATTATGCCACTAGGGCTCCCAAATGTAAAATAGTGATTAAGTAATAAAATGAATAAAGGAATTAATAACATATCCATCACAAACTTTGAGCTGTTTTATATTATTTTTATTTTGATTTGGGGAAATTTTTTTAAAAGTAAATTTGAAATTTGTGTTTTTATTTTGTAATTTGTACAAAATTCTAATTCTGTTATTTGGGTGAGGGCAACACAGGGAAAATACTTCTGATTATATTAGCCTGGAAGCTCAATTCAAAGCATTTGTTATAGCAGCACCTCTTCCCCACTCCTCCTTGCATGATGCGAGGCAGAGAATCTCTGCTGTACCAGATGGGAGATTTACTTTGTGTTGGCCAAAAGGAGGGGAATCTCAGCATCCACTCTTCCCGATCTTATAGGGGGGATTCTTTATGCTAGGGGCTGTCAGAATGCTGCTGGGTACCCTCATAATCAGCTTCCCGTAATGAAAGAAAAAGACTTCCAAGTGTATATAACCAAGTGGCCTTGGCACTGGAGGACAAAGGCTTTAGACAGGTACCCCATGTCTCTTCCTGAGAATCAGCATTCATGGCTAAGTGCAGTCCTTAGCAACAGAAGTAAATGGCAGAGATCTAATGTGTATTCTTTTCTCCTCCCACCCCAGCAAACCAACCTTATTAAACATCTCCTTTTCTGGCTTTGCATGCAGGGCTCATCAATGTCCCTCTCCCGGTCAAACAGTCGTGAGCACTTGGGAAGTGGAAGTGAATGTGATAACTGGAGAGACCGAAATGGAATAGGACCCACAAGTCATAGTGAATTTACAGCTTCTATTGGCAGCCCCAAGCGTAAGCAAAACAAATCAAGTGAGCTTTGACTTCTATTCATATTTTTCAGTATAATCAGCCTAGAATTTGTTTATTTGGTTTGTAGTGTTGTAGAAGTATAACTCTGCAATTCCCACACAGACAAGAGCCAGTTGTTGATTGGGGAGGTAGGAATGGCTGCAGACTTCTACTAGAACCTCCATAGCAACTCTCTTTTATTAAATTTTAATTTTGGTGAAAATACACACATCCAAACCTACACCATTCATCAATTTCTACATGTACATTTCAATAACGCTGGTTACATTCTTCATGTTGTATCACCATTCTCGCTGTCTCTACCCATCTTGTTTCACCACCACGGACTTTAGACTCACTACTCCTAAACTTCTCATCTATGCTTTAGAGTAACTGTTGACAATTTGATCTCACATAGATAATTCTTTAAAAGAGCACAATGCTCATGGCGAACATTCTTTACTAATTTAGATGAACAGTTATTTAAAGATGACTTCAGGGGATAACTTTGGTTCATGGTTTGAAGATTTCCTCAGAGCAATAGATTCAGGGGTCTCCCCAGTCTCAGTAGGTCCAGTAAGTCTGGATTCTATAAAAATTTTGAATTCTTTTGCACAGTTTTTGCCCTTTTGACCAGGATTCATCTGTTGATTTCTTGATCAAATCATTCAGTGATGGTAGCTGGTTCCCATCTAATTCTTCTGGTTTCATGGCAGTAGTTCATGGAGGCAGTTAGACTTGCAGTCCAGTTCCATTTCCAATTCCTGGGTCACCTGCTGCTGCTGCTTCAAATAAGTAGACCAACTGTTGTATCTTGGATGGTGTCTTAGTCATCTAGTGCTGCTACAACGGAAATACCACAAGTGGATGGCTTTAACAAAGAGAAATTTATTTCTTCACGGTAAAGTAGGCTGAAAGTCCAAATTCAGGGCAAAGCCTTTCTCTGCCTCTCAACCTTCTCATCAGTGTTCCCCCAGACTAGGAGCTTCTCCGCACAGGGACCCCGGGTCCAAAGGACACACTCCGCTCCTGGCACTGCTTTCTTGGTGGTATGAGGTCCCTCTGTCTCTCTGCTTACTTCTGTCTTACACATCTCAAGAGATTGCCTCAGGATACAATCCAATCTTGTCGATTCAGTCCTGCCTTACTAACACAGCTGCCACCCATCCTCCCTTATTAACATCATAGAGGTAGGATTTACAACATATAGGAAGATCACACAATACCAGGAATCATGGCCCAGCCAAATTGCTACACACATTTTTGGGGGGACACAATTCAATGCATGACAGATGGCCACTCACTCAGTAGCATCCGTTGAAGTACATTTGAATTTTTGGTCAAGTACACAGCATGATTCACTAGTCCACCCAGCATTGTGTGTCATTGGTCATTGGGTCTGAAAACCACAGATAACATGGAGAAACCCCTGCCCAACAAATCAGTTGCAAAATCAAGCCAAAGTTCTGCATTCCTGTCTTAGAATTCTTCCCAAGGAACAGATTAGTTTCTATTATAAATTAAATCCAGGAACGCCAGCATCGATCTTATTATACCATATATTGCTCTTAATTTTGAAATCACTCTGTTTTGTGAACTCCCTGCCCAGTTGTGTTCTTATAGGGGATGAGATTTATGTGTTGCAATACCATAGAATTCCTTGACTGCAGGAAAGCACGAGTGTGGTTACAGAGAGCCATCCTACGGTCCAAAAGGAACTTGAACTTTATAATAACTTTCCACATCCTTATTGTATCCCAGGGATCCTCCTTCCAATTCCTTATTTAATTCCCATCAAATCAGTTGTAAAGAGCAAATGTTTCTGAATGCTCAGGGAGAATATGATTAGTAATTATTACCTACAGAGCTCTGTTGCTGAATTGCTGCCTCCCAAGTGTAACCTTTTAAATGACAAGAGCCTTGCTGAAAGCTATAACCAGCATTCCTTTAATGAAAAGCCAATGTTTCAGTAAAGGATTGCTGTATTTCTGCAGCTATTGCTCTATTCAGCTGAACAATGAAATCTGAAATATTTAGATGATTAAAACTTTTAATTAAACCGTGTTCTCTATGGGCATTTACAGTTCGAGCCTGTCTCTCTCCTTTGCCTTTCAGCGGAACACTATCTCAGCAGTAGCAATTACATGGACTGCATTTCCTCACTGACAGGAAGCAATGGCTGTAACCTGAACAGCTCTTTCAAAGGTTCTGACCTCCCTGAGCTCTTTAGCAAACTGGGCCTGGGCAAATACACAGACGTCTTCCAGCAACAAGAGGTCAGCCATTATTTATTTATTTTCCTGTGTCTCTTTGTTTTGGTTGTATCTGTGATGACTTCCAGAATGAAATCACTCTTTGACCTATGGCTGTGCTATCACTGAGCATTTATTCAAGTCCCATAGCTTGTTTTTGCTGCTGATAAAAATGTCAACTCATTCCTTATTTATTTAGTGCACCTAGTAAACACAGGATAGCGGAAATACAGAAAATTGTGTTTGCCAAAATGCACGATAGCAGCCCTTCATCAGTGTGATGGTTAAGTTGTGTGTCAGTTTGGCTAGCCCATGATTCTCAGTGGTTTGCCAGATATTATATAATCATCCTCCATTTTGTGATCTGATGTGAGCAGCCAGTCAGTTGAAAGGGGTGTGGCCTGCAGTCAATATGTATGGATGTTCTGGCAAACATGGCCCTCCCTCAATCTTGCATCCAACTCATCATCCTCTGACTTCCTGTTCTTGGATGGTGAGCCAGCAGCCTGCTGTCTGACCTGCTGATTTAGGGTTCGTCAGCCCCTGCAGCCACATGAGTCAGGAGAAGCCTGATGCTTGACACCTGACCCACAAATTTGGGACTTGCTAGTCTTCACAACTGCATGAGCCATTTTCTTGAAATAAATCTTTCTCTCTTGATATATATATGTATGTGTATATGTATGTATATGGGTGTGTGTGTGTGTGTGTGTGTGTGTGTCTGTCTGTCTGTGTATGTATAGATATACTTCACTGGTTTTGCTCCTCTAGAGAACCCAGCCTAAGACATTGGTACTGAGAATGGTACTAGAGGAATAAAATTGCAAGGATGAGTTTTCTGAATTGGTTCTCAAGTCTAGCTAGTTTTAAAGGTGCTGATGACTCTGCCTCCAGTAGTAGAGAGAGCATTGCTAATCCATGGCATGAGGTGGAAATAGAAATATGCAGAATATCACCACTACTGGACCAAATATTTGTGAAAGACAAGGCTCTGAATAATTACATATTTGATACTTTTCTACAATCTTGTCAGAATGAGAAGTATAAGGAAGCTGGTTGGTTGGTCCTACTTACACTAGAAAAAGTGGTGAGAAAAAAGGATAAGCTCAAATTCAGAGTCACAGCTCAAGTGTCGCACGCAAGACCTGAATGTTGCCGCACGCAAGACCTGAAAGAAAAGCCTTATTTCTTGTAGTAACAGAGCTGATATTGCCATAGAACCAAACCCAGAGTCTTTTCATAAAAGTGGCTAAATTAAAATGCTAGTTGAATTCCCAACCTCAAATGGTGTCTAAAGTTAAAGTGAGGGTATCAAATGGGAAGAAATGGGATCCTGAAACTTGGGATGGGGACATAGGGTCAGATAATCAGGAAGTTGAGGACACTGAGCCCCTAAATTCTATTGACTCACTCCTACCAACAGAACCAGCCCCCTTACTCCCATCTGAAGGGACTGCTCCATCTTTGTCTGCTAAGCGACCCTCACCAGTGAAACTGTTATCCATTCTACCTCCATCTGATGAGATTAACCCAGCTGTTCCTGAAGAGTCTTTGTTTGAGATATCACCTGGGGCAGCACCCGAGGTGTATTTTGGGGGCATTGTATGAGGCAGATGTCTTATAAGACATTGCTGAATATCCCCAGGACCCATCCCACGACCCATTTTTGCCTCTAGCCCAATAACTAGACATATGTCCCAACTAGCCCCAAGAGGTGAAGGACAAAGTGTGACCCCGGATGAGGTATGCTACACTCCAAAAAAATAGCTTGATTTTTCTAATATATACAAACAGAAACCTGGGGAGTATATGTGGGAATGGCTATTAAGGGTGTGGGATAATGGTGCAAGTAACAAAGTTAGATCAGTCTGAGTTTATTGATATGGGCCAATTAAGCACAAATTCTTCATTCAGAGTTTCAGCTCAAGAGGTTAGAAAAGGATCTAATAGTTTATTTGATTGGTTTACTGAAGCATAGATTAAGTGGTGGCCTACAATAAATCAAGTTGAAGTGCCAGACCTGCCTTGGTATACTGTAGAAGAAGGTATCCAAAGGCTCAGGGAAACTGGCATGTTAGAGTGGAATTATCAGGTTGGACCCACAGACCCAGCCATGGAGTACCCAGAGGGCACACCTTTTGCCACAATGGTGAGGAAAAAATTTGTGAAGGGATCCCAGGCATCCTTGAAGACTGCTGTGATTGCTATTTTATATAAGTCATATTTGACAGTGGGAACTATCCTAACTGAATTAAGACATTTAACCACAATGGGGCGGTTTGGACCCCATGGTGATAGGGGCCAAGTGGCAGCACTTAATCAACAGAGACAAGGTGGGTGTGATTACAATAATGGACAGCGTAGTCAAAGCAGTAATCAGAATAGTCTGACCCCTATGAACTTATGGTGTTGGCTACTTAGTCTTGGTGTCCCTAGGAGTGAAACAGATGGGAAATCTACTAAGTATTTACTTGATATGGACAAGTGGAAGAATTCTAGGTCAAGTGAATGGCAGTCTAACTTGAATTGCCAAAATAGAGAGTCAGGGCCCCTCAGTCTATTCCCAGACTTGATCCAGTTTACAGGCCCACAGCTCCTTGAATGAAGGGGAGGCCAGGTCCTCTTGAGGAAGGACCCCACTACATTGCCAAAAATTTATACTGTTAATCTTTCTTCTAGCTTTCCCCAGAGGGATCTGTGGCATTTTATGAGAGTGACTGTTCACTGGGGAAAAGGAAGTAATAAGACTTTTTAGGGATTACTGGACACTAGCTCTAAACTGACACTAATTCCAAGAGACCCAAAACATCACTGTGGCCCACCAGTCAGAGCAGGGGTATATGGAAGTCAGGTTATTAATGGAATCTTAGCACAGTACCATCTCACAGTGGGGCTGGTGTGTTTCGGAACCCATCCTATAGTGATTTCCTCAGTTCCAGAATGCATAATTGGAATAGATATACTCAGCAACTTGCAGAACCCCCACATTGGATCACTGACATGTGGAGTAAAGGCTACTATGGTAGGAAAAGCCAATTGGAAGCCATTAGAACTGCCCCTACCTAGGAAAATAGTAAACCAAAAGCAATACTGCATTCTTGGAGGGATTGGAAAGATGACTGCCACCATCAAGGACTTGAAGGTGCAGGGGTGGTGATTCCCACCACATTGCTATACAACTTGCCTATTTGGCCTGTGCAAAAAAAGCAGATAGATCTTGGTGAATGATAGTGGATTGTTTTAAGCTTAACCAGGTGGTGATTCCAATTGCAGCTGCTGTCCCAGATGTGAGTTCATTGCTTCAGCAAATTAATGTATCTCCTGGTACCCGATATGCAGCTATTGATCTGACTAATGCCTTTTTCTCCATCCCTGTTTTGAAGGACCACCAGAAGTAGTTTGCCTTCAGCTGGGAAGGTCAGAAATACACCTTCACTGTCTTACCTCAGGGGTATATCAACTCTCCAACCCTATGTCATAATTTAGTCCACAGGTACCTTGATCACCTTTCCCTTCCACAAGATGTCAGATTGGTCCATTACATTGATGACATTATGCTAACTGGATCTGATAAGGAAGAAGTATCAATGACTCTAGACTTAATTGGTAAGATGTTTATGAGCTAGAAGATGGGACTCAATCTGACAAGATTCAGGCGCCTTCCACCTCAGTGAAATTTGTAGTGGTCCAGTGGTGTGGGGCATGTTATGATATTCCTTCTCAAGTGAAGGATAAATTATTGCATCTGGCCCCTCATACAACTGAAAAGACACAACGCCTGGTAGGCCTTTTTGGATTTTGGAGGTAACAGCCCTCATTTGGGTGTGCTACTCTGACCTATTTATCAAGTGACTTGAAAAGTTGCTAGATTTTAGTGGGGCTCAGAACAAGAGGAGGCTCTGCAACAGGTTCTGGCTGCCGTGCAAGCTGCTCTGCCACTTGGGCCATACGATCCAGCTGATCCAATGGTGCTTCAGGTGTTAGTGGCAGATAAAGCTGCTGTTTGGAGCCTTTGGTAGGCCCCTGTTGGTGAATCACAGCACAGATGCTTAGTGTTTTGGGGGTAAGTCCTGCCGTCCTCTTCAGATAACTACTCTCCTTTGAGAAACAGCTTTTGGCTTGTTACTGGGCCTTAGTAGAGATTGAACACTTGACCGTGGGCCACCAAGTCACTCTGCAGCCTGAGCAGCCCATCATGAACTGGGTGTTGTCTGACCCACAGAGTCATAAAGTTGGACATGCACAGCAGCTCTCCATCATTAAATGGAAGTGTTATATATGAGGTTGAGCCTGAGCAGGACCTAAAGGCACAAGTAAGTGGCATGAGGAAGTGGCCCAAGTGCCCATGGTCTCCACTCCTGTCATATTACCTTCCATCTCCCAGCCGGCACCTGTGGCCTCATGGAGCATTCCTTATGATCAGTTGACTGAAGAAGAAAAGCTCGTGCCTAGGTTACACATGGTTTTTCATGATGTGCAGGCAACACTCAAAAATGGACAGTGGCAGCACTGCAGTGCCTTTCTGGGACCTCCATGAAGGACACTGGTGAAGGAATTTCCTACCAATGGACAGAACTTCAAGCAGTGTACCTGGTTGTTCTCTTTGTTTGGAAGGAGAAATGGCTGGATGTGTGATTGTTTACTGATATATGGGCTGTGGCCAGTGGTTTGGCTGGATGGTCAGGGCCTTGGAAGGAACACGATTGGAAAATTGGAAACGAGGTATGGGGAAGAGGTATATGGATAGACCTCTCTGATGGGCCAAAGAAGTGAATATATATGTCTCATGTGAATGCTTCCCAAAGGGTGGCCTTGGCCAAGGTTGATTTTAATGATCTAGTGGATACGATGACATGTTCTGTGGAAACCAGTCATCCTCTTTCCCCAGCCAGTTTCATCATTGCCCATTTGGCTCAGGAACAAAGTGACCATGGTGGCAGGGATGGAGGTTATGCATGGGCTGAGCAACATGGACTTCCACTCACCAAGGCTGACTTGGCTACAGCCACTGCTGAGTGCCCAGTCTTTCAGCTGCAGAGATCAACACTAAGTCCCCAATATGGCACCATTCCTTGAGGCAATCAAACAGCAACCTCATGGCAGGTTGATTACATTGGACCACTTCCATCATGGAATAGGTGGCATTTTATTCTTACTGGGATAGATACTTACTCTGGATACAGATTGCCTTCCCTGCACACAGTTCTTCTGCCAAAACTACCATCTGCAGACTACAGAATACCTTATCCACTGTCAAGTTATCCCATAGAACATTGCCTCAGACAAAGGGACTCACTTCACAGCAGATGAAGTGTGGCAGTGGGCCCATGCTCATGGAATTCACTGGTCTTACCATGTTCCCCATCACCCTGAAGCAGCTGGCTTAATAGAACGATGGAATGGCCTTCTAAAGACACAATTACAGCACCAGCTAGGTGGCTATACTTTACAGGGTTTGGTACAATGTTCTCCAAACCCAAAAAACCAAACCCACTGCCGTCGAGTTAATTCCCACTCATATTGACCGTATAGGACTGAGTAGACCTGCCCCATAGGGTTTCCAAGGCTGTAAATCTTATAGAAGCAGATTGCCACATCTTTCTCCCATGGAGCGGCTGCTTTGTTCGAACTGCCAACATTTTGCTTAGCAGCTGAATGCTTTAACCACTGCTCCATCAGGGCTCCCAAAGCCTACAGCTCCTGGTATTCACAGGTGGTCTCCCATCCAAGTACTAACCATGCCCAACCTGCTTAGCTTCCAACATCAGTTGAAATCAGGCACATTCTCCAGGGGGCTGTATATGCTCTAAACCAGCGTACAGTACCTTGTGCTGTTTCCCTCATAGCTGGGACTCATGGTTCCAGGAATCAAGAGATGGAAACAGTGGTACTACTCACTATTACCCTTAGTGACCACTCACAGAATTTTTGCTTCCTGTTCCCATGACCCTGTGCTCTGCAGGTCTAGAAGTCTTAGTTCCAAAGGGAGGAATTCTCCCACCAAGACACACTGATTCCATTGAACTGGAATTTAAGAATGCCACCCAGTCACTTTGGGCTCTTCATGCCTTTGGAGTAACAGGCAAATAAGGAAGATACTGTTGTTGACTTGTGTGATTGATCCTGATTGCCAAGGGGAAATCAGAGTGATATTACATAATGGAGATAAAGAAGAGTATGTCTGGAATACAGGAGATCTCTTAGGCATCTCTTAGTACTGTCATGCCCTGTGATTAAAGTCAATGGAAAACTATAGCAGCTCAATTCCAGTGTGACTACTAATGGCCTAAACTCTTCAGGAATAAAGTTTTGGGTCATCCCACCAGGCAAAGAACCACGACCAGCTGAGGTGCTTGCTGAGGGCAAAGGGAGTCCAGAATGGGTAGTGGAAGAAGGTAGTTTGAAATACTAGCTACAACCATGTGACCAGTTGTAGAAACATGGATTGTAATTGTTTTGAGTATTTCTTCCTTATTTTGTTACATGTGTATGTGTGCGTGTGTATGTTAAATATCTGTGTTTTTTCATCTCCCTTAGTCTATTACTTATTGTAAAATATAAGATGTAAATGAGGCTAGTGTGTTTTCGGTTATATGCATGTTAATTGTATCATGTTAGATGCAAGTATGACTTTGTAGATATCTTAATTTGAGATTATGTACGGTTTAAGGAGATGTGTACAGTACCAGGTTGGCAAGGGATGGACTGCGATGGTTAGGTTTTGTGTCAACTTGGCTAGGTGATGATTCTCAGTGGTTTGGCAGATATAATGTAATCATCCTCCATTTTGTGATCTGATGTGAGCAGCCAATCAGTTGAAAGCAGAGTTTCATTCGGGGTGTAGCCTGCATCCAGTATATATGGATGTTGTGGCAAAGCTCACCCTCTCTGGATCCTGCATCTGACTCATCATCTTCTGACTTCTGGTTCTTGGGACATGAGCCAACAGCCTGTCACCTGACCTGCAGGTTTTAGGTTTGTCAGCTCCTGAAACCACATGAGTCAGAAGCCTCCAGCATGATGCTTAACCCACAGATATGGGCCACCACAACTGCCTGAGCCATTTCCTTGAAATCTCTGTATTTACACACACACACACACACACACACACACACACACACACACACACACACACACACACACACACACACACACACACACGTATATGTATATGTGTATATATGTGTGTATGTATGTGTATTTTATTATATATAGACCCACACACTAAGTTGGTTTTGCTCCTCTAGAGAACCCAGTGTAAGACAATTTTAGGTAAAAGACCTTATCTCTATATCGATTTATAGGAACTTTGGATTCACAGTTCCCCTAAGCCAGAAACGAGTCTGTATTTAGCATGATTTCTTTAGTCATTTAACACTCTTTAGTCTGTGGTTATCTTTATTTGTGACACTTAAAAGTAAATAACAACATCTGAACTAAATACCTGTGGCTATTTTCTGCCCCATCCTACTCACGTTACTCAAGGCTGCCCTCATAGAATATAATGTGTTTTCTTGTATGTTAATTGATTCATTCAATTACTGGTTGGATTTTGCCCGAACTGAGAGAGAACTAAGATGTCCTCTGAACTGTCCCTACTATAAATGTTGCTCAGATTGACCAGTCATGGCCCATTATACACTGGCATAAAAAGAGTCTCTGACCATGATTCTTTACAATAAAGTTCCATAGAATCAGGGCACGACCAATCAAATGCAACAGAAAATTAGAATGGTTCTATAAATGTGTGTCTTGTTCAAATCTATACATGGTCTCAGTTTGGTGCTAGTTGGCTTTATTTCGTGTCAGAGAACATCTGACTAAGTCAGTACTTCACAGGCATGTATCAATCAATAAAGAATCTAGGGTTTTTGTTAGGCATTTTGTATCATAAAGTCAGTATATTGCCCATGGTTCAATAAATTGCTGAGTTTAATTGCTGGGCTTTGTTCTTTTCTACACTGAAAAAGAGATTGTTGTGTGTATGTTGGATTTCAGGGTATTGATTTTGTTTCCTTTTCTCTAAATCTAAATTAGTGTTCACTTAACCAAGAATTTTCTAAGTTGAATAAAACTTTCATCATCAATGCATTAAAGCATTGCATCCATTTATTAAGTCTTGCTAGTTAGATGAGAGCGGCTAATTGGGAATCTCTGGGGCAGAGATATTTTTAACTTGTCCAGAACACAGCAAGTCTCAAAATAAGAGATGAAAGGTTATAAGATGATATTTGGTGTTTGTTTTTCTCTATATTTATTTCCTATTTGAAGAAGAATAGAAATAAAATTTCTTATAGATACTTCTTATTCAATTTTTGTAAGAAAAAGAGGACATGAAAATACAAAACCAGAGTGGTTTTATCCAATATTTTATTAACTAGAGCATAGGTTATCCATTTACAGTATGCAGACCTGCATGATTTTGTAGATTAAGTTTTATTGGCACACAGCCACACTAATTGGTTTACATACTGTTTATGGCTGCTTTGGAGCTACAACAGCAGAGCTGAGTAGTTGCAACAGAGACAGTATGGCTCACAAATCCTAAATTATTCACAACTTGGCCGTTTAAGAAAGTTTATTAACCCCCTGAACTAGGGAGTCTCTATTAAGTAGAATTTTTCAAAGTATATTTCTAGAATTGTGGAATTGTGATAAATGATGACCTTAAGGTTTTGCAATATCTAGATGTGCTTTCAAAATCAACACAGAAGATTTCAGATTGTGTTCAATATAATTTGAATCCAGTGTATATTTTACTACTTTCTGGTATATTGAATTTGGCAGTCTGCTTCCTTCATGTAAAATATTTTCTAGTATTCGTATATGATTTAACAAGAATCCTCCATTAAGTAACTTGTGAGATTCGATTTATTGTAAACATTTTCAAGATTTATTTAGCAACTTTCATGGATGATATATCTATATACATTATTGCTAACAATAGTTACCAATCTTTGCTTATTTTTCTCGTTAGCTGCCATCAAGTCAACCCCAATTCATGGCATCCCCTGCGCAACGAAACACAACGCGGCCTGGTTCTGTGCAATTCTCGTGATAGGTTGCAGATCCAACTGTTGTGATCCGTAGGGTTTCATTGGCTAATTTTCAGAAGTAGGTCACCAGGCCTTTCTTCCTAGTCTATGTTAGTCTGGGGACTCTTTGGTGAGCACATTTATCTTAGTTATCTAGTGCTGCTGTAACAGAAATATCACAAGTGGATGGCTTTAACAAATAGAAGTTTACTCTCTCACAGTCCAGTAGGCTAGAAGTCCAAATTCAGGGTGCCAGCTCCAGGGGCAGGCTTTCTCTCTCTGACAGCTCTCCGGGAAAGTCCTTAACATCAGTCTTCCTCTGGTCTAGGAGCTTCTCGGTGTAGGAACCCCGGGTCCAAAGGATGAGCTCTTCTCCTCGCTCTTGTTTCTTGGTGGTATGAGGGCTCCATGTCTCTCTGCTTGCTTCTCTCTATTATATCTCAAAAGAGATTGATTTAAAATACAATCCAATCTTGGAGATTGAGTCTTGATCATTGGCATAACTGCCTCTAATCCTGCCTCATTAACATCATAAAGGTAGGATTTACAACATATACGAAAATCACATCAGATGACAGAATGGTGGACAATCACACAATACTGGGAATCATGGCTTAGCCAAGTTGACACATATTTTTGGGGGGACACAATTCAATCCATGACACCATTGTTTCACACCTCCAGTCATATTTATTGCTCACAACATCCCTGTGAGGTATAGTATAGACAACCCTAAGTACTCACATCTAGTAATAGCAGAGTCAGGATCTGAACCCAAGCCTCTCTGGCTTCAGTACTCGGTGCCTTTCTTTTCCTACACACTGTCTTCAAAGGAAAGTCAGGATCACTGGGCTAGTTCTCTAGTTCCCTCAATACCTGTGGCTGATATCTGAGAGTACAGTTATACCGTTCCTGGAAATACTTCTTTTGTGCCACTTTCAGAGATAGTTTTCTGGGCTGGGCCTGTGTCTGATGCAGTCTAGGAATTCTATCAGTCTTAGGTAAAAACACTATGGAAGGTGCCATTTGTATTCATTTCCCAGGGCTGCATTAACATATTACCAAAACATGTGCTAAAGTAACTGAAAATGTATTATCTCGTAGTTCTGGAAGGTAGAAGTCCAAATTCAGGGTGACAGCAGGGCCGTGCTCTCCCCAAAAGATCTAAGGGAAGAACTTTTCTTGTCTCTGCCAGCTTCTGGTAGTCTCACGTGTTTCTTGGCTTTGGCAACATAACTCCAGTCTCTGCCTCGGTCTTCACGTGGCCATCTTCTCTCTGTGTCTGTCTCTGTGTCTCTTCTCTTTTTATAAGGACACCAGTCATATTGGGTTAGGACTCACCCTACTTTAGTATGACCTCATGCTAACTAATTACATCTGCAAAGGCCCTATTTCCAAATACAGTCACATTCACAGGTATTACAGGGTTTAGAACTTTAATATATCTTGTAGGAGGATATAGTTCAACCCATAATACCATTTATGATATTATTTGGTTTCCTCCTAAAAAGATCCGCTTAACCAATTCAGAATCCAAAGTTAAGAAATATTGTTCCCTCTCATAAATGGATAGATATTTTTCCTTTGATCAGCCCTCAAAAGCTGTGCAGTTCTTTGTTTCCCTTTTTGCCATTGCTTCCAGGATGCTCACAGCTAAGTTTTTATCTCAATTGCAGTAGCTCATTGGCTTAGATCAAGTACTCTGCTAGAATCATCACTTCCATTTTTTCACCTTATTACTTGGCTGTTGTCCCTTAAGTTTGTGTCACCATCCTTCTGTTTTAGAAATTAACAAGGCATAATTAATAAATAAAATAAGTGTAATAATGAGTTAGGAAGTCCCTGGGTGGTGCAGATGGTTAAAGCACTCAGCTGCTAACTGGAAGGTTGGGCATTTACGTCCACTCAGAGGTGCCTCAGAAGAAAAGCTGGGCTAACTACTTCTAAAAAATCAGCTGTTGAAAACCCTATGGAGCACAGTTCTACTCTGACACATGGGGGCTTCCTTGAGTCGGAATCAGCTTGACAGCAACTGGTTTTAATAATCAGTTGACTCTAGAATAAGGGAGAAACTAAGTACTTAACATCTGGGTCACAGATTGTTTTTTCACTCATAGATCGATCTTCAGACGTTCCTCACTCTCACGGATCAGGATCTGAAGGAATTGGGAATTACTACTTTTGGTGCCAGGAGGAAAATGCTGCTTGCAATCTCAGGTGAGTATAAATGCTCACATTCATATTTTGAAATCTGGCCAGCGGGGCAGGCTCAGCCCATCATCGGCTTGCTTACTACCCTTGCTGGTGGTGGTTGCACAGGGTTGTTCTGCCAAGAGTGTAATGAACGCTCAGAATGTCACCACTCCATCAAGGCATTGCCTGCAAATCCGCCTTGACGATGGGTGCTCCGTAAAACTATCTTCAGAAAGATCTCAACCCAAATTGACCTATGCAGAAAATTCACCTTTTTGCGGTTAAGCAGTTATCGTTGAATTTGTAAATATTCTTGATTGGACGTCGTGTTTCAAATGTGTCTTTGCACACCAGCTGAGATCAGTGCACCAGAGAAAAGGATAATGCTTCTTGGTATAGCTTGGGACCTGGCAGTATTACTTAATGCTTTTTAATTTTTTCTAAAGTTTAAACAGAATTTGTGAGTCACATAAGGGTATAGTATCCTGAAGATAGTCCCAGAATGAGGGAAAAGAATGATGTCTGTCTTCCCAGACCATCTTCTTTGTGCATCTGTTGCATGTTCTGTGTAATAGAAAATGCTCTATATTTATATACAGAATGCTCTCTTGTTCGGAAGGAATCAAGCCAGATGATGAGTTGGGAGTAGGTAAATACACAGAGTGATATAGCCCAAAAAGGGAATCCTGGTGGCACAACGGTTAAGTGCTTGGCTGCTAACCAAAAGGTTGGCAGTTTGAACGCACCAGCCACTCTGTGGGAGAAAAACCTCACAGTCTACTCCTGTAAAAATTATGGCCTAGAAAATCCTATGGAGTAGTTCTACTCTGTCACATGGGGTCACTATGAGTGGAAATTGACTCGTTGGAACCTAACAACAATGTTAGTCCCTGGGTTACGAACGAGATCCATTCCTAAATGTGTCGTTAAGTCTAATTTGTAGGTAAGTCGGAATAGGTGCATACAGTTCTTATTTAGCCTTACTTTAGTGTAAGACAGAAGGCCTGGGGGCGCAGTGGTTAAAGCAATGGGCTGCTAACCAAACGGTCAGCAGTTTGAACCCACCAGCTAGCTACTCCTCAGGAGAAAGATGTGGCAGCCTGCTTCCGTGAAGATTTACAGCCTTGGAAACCCTATGGGGCAGTTCTACTCTGTCCTATATGGTCGCTCTGAGTTGGAATTGATGCAGTGGATTTGGTTTGATTTTAGTGCAAGAAAAGGCTCGAAGCCTTTTCAATGATTTAAAAGCTGCATATGCAGCAAGTGAAGATGATTGTGATGAAGAATTTATTACAAGTAGGGGTTAGTTCAGTTCAGGGCTTTGAATCAGTTCAGATTGGTTCGGTCATGGCTGAAGAAGCAAAGTTGGAACAGACCTGAAT
Organism: Dugong dugon; assembly: GCA_030035585.1. Classification (NCBI taxonomy): domain Eukaryota; kingdom Metazoa; phylum Chordata; class Mammalia; order Sirenia; family Dugongidae; genus Dugong; species Dugong dugon. The sequence continues at coordinate 31,965,644 of CM057475.1, read as the reverse complement.
TTTTAAAATTTGGGTGATCCAGAACCATAATCAGAATGGGAAAAACTACAGGTCGAAGCCCTGGAATGGGAGACTCAGAAGAAGCATAGTGAGCTGTTCCACTCTTGAGTGAGATTGGATTATTGCCAGGACTGAGAGGGACACATGTTCAAAATGGTGCAGTTGGCTGCCATCTTTGAGTGGGGCACCACTGTTTCCGACTCTGCACAGAATCCAACAGGCAAGAGATTTGGTTGCTATGCATGCGTATGTTGCCCTTGCTTTCTGAGAGGGAGATTAAGTTTCTAGCAGGGCTGCAACCTGTAACTTCCTGTTGGGGTTATGGTTCCGGTTCATCCAAATGTTAAAAGCTCGGGTCTGTTCTTTCTCAGTCATGACTGAATCAGGAACAACTAGTTCGAAGCCCTGATTCAGTCATTTCAAAGTGAGGGCAAATTTACAAAATGTTAAAGGGTTAAGTACAAGTTGTCCGTAAGTTGGACATGCATAACCCGGGGACTTACTGTACCCCAAAGAGGTGTTTAGAGAAATATAAGGAAGAATTTTTTTTAAAAAGTGGAGATACTTTTTGAAGACTTTCCGATAAAGTTCATGAATATCAAATTTATATGCTTGCCTGTCTTTCACAAAGACAGAGACACCAAGGGTAGAAGTCAAGTGTCCAGTGTTATGAGAAAGTGACTGCCCCTGAGGCCAGCAGTTGCATCCAACTGGTGAAAGTCCTTTCCAAACAGCATTCACTAATCAGAGGAACAAATAAACACCTCAGTGGCTTTTTATTTTATTTCAGCAGCAGATTCTATCCCCTGGTCTCCTCCTCCCTCCCCAGAAAATCTTATGTATAGACCCAATGTCTGAAGCAGATAGAGCAGTTTTGAAATAGGAGTCATTGAGCTTCTTCAGCGCTGCCTGTTCTGCTTCTCCCTGGATGAAGGAAGTTCTACACACAATCATCTTGAAAAGTCTTCCTCCGCTCTGTGTACCCAGGTGACTGTCTATGGGGCAGACATTTAATTCCTTTTCGCTTTCAAGATCAGCCTAGTATTTTGAAGAGAACACTGGATACAAATCAAGGAAATCTGGGCTTTGCCTCTAGCAAATTTTGAGTCCTTGGTGAATTTCCAAAGCTCTTCTGGTTTTGTTTTGTTGATCATTAAGGCAAATCTGGAATAGGTGACTTTGCAAAGTCACCTTCTGTTTCTTAGATCCATCCTTTCCTGTGATACATCATCCAACTTAGTGAAAACAGAGACTACAGTTTTAACAGTATACTTCATTAGCAGGATACCCTTGTTCTTTCTTTTTTACCATCTGTGGCAACTATAAGGTAGTTTTTCAACTTATTTGTTTACCCTAAGGCGCGACCTCAGAGAGCTGTTCCTCGACTAAAATTAACTTGATGTATTTTCACATTCTTCTTTTGTTAATTTGGAAGTGAAATTGATAGGGCTGCTAGAAATTTGATTAACGCTCATATCCACCATGCCTATACTGTTCACATATGCCTGCGGGCCAGCATTTTTGTAACAGACAGAGAACTGCAAAATCTTTTGCTAGAGATTCATGGAATGTCAGTGACAGTATGATGAACATTAAGTTCGTTCTTTGTGCACCAACCCAATTTCAAACTCTTTAAAGCTTTTAGCAACAAGCAGATATCTCTAACCACTTTCATAGGTTCCAGATGGGTCACAGTAATGTTACTCTGGAATACATTTGTGATGTGGGTGGTGGGTTTTGGAGAGTAGTGAGGTACACAAACGGGTTTTAAGTCCTCTTTAAAAATATATTTTCTACAGTCATCTTCTTTAGCATGGTTCTGTTGAGATTATGTAATTACTACTTCTGTAGACTGCCTCTCTCAGTGGGATTCACCGGTCCTCTTGCTTTTAAAGGGTATTAGAGACTTGGAATGAGATGCCTTCTGAATGCTCTGCACAGCGTGAACTAATGTGATTATTTTAAGGATGATTTTTGCCTTACTTTGTTGAGTGCATTTGTTTGAACCTGGTAAATCGTTTTCTCTGCAAGTAGTAAATTTGTATTGAGAAACCCTTCATCAAAAAGCTGCTTTTTTCAGTTCAGCTCACCTGATAACAAAGATGTGCATTTCCAGAGAGATGCAGGATAGCACGGCACCTTGACTCACATTTGTCTTGTGGTTACACGGCTTGGTTAGTTTGCTCAAAATTGCTATTTAAGAAGTTTGTAGGTTTTTAACTTGTAATTAGAGTTGTAAGGTTTTTGTTTTGTTTTTAGTCCTGGGCCTGAAGACATTTATTTTCATATTGGAGAAGGTAAAATTTATCTCTAGAAGAGATGAATTGGAGAATAAATATATCTTTTTTTTTTCTCTTTGTTTTCAAACCCACACTTTTTGAGAGTCCATGGATTTCTCTCATAGGATTCTAGGGATTAACTAAATGGACAGGGGCACAATGAAAGGAAGTTTAGCATCCTGCTGACAGGCTTCCTGCCACAGCCTCAGGTAGATCTAACATTTCCCGACCTATTCTTTTAGTTTGTGACTCTGTTCAGATCCGCAACAAGATCCTGAGAGCTGCCAGGATTGTGTGAACCTTGGAATTTCAAAGAAAAAGGTTGGTATTTTCCAAAACTATCCCTCAGGCTTACTGAAAAAATCAGAGGAAGGAGTCTACTTTTTAGATAAAAACAAGTAAATCAAAAAACCTTAAGTCTCTTTGATAGGACTTGGTCCTTGATAACTTTTCTGTAACTTTTACCTCTGTGCTTTGCATTTGGGGATGTATATACAATGTGTGTATATATATATACACACACACACATATATATGTACTCTCTTAGAAACTACATCGTTCAGGAATTACTGAATTCCCTCATGATCGTTTTACTTTCAAAGATCTAGTTAATGTAACTTTCCAGAGTACAGTTTTCTTTTTTTTAAAATAAATGGTTTGTCTTCAACGGCCCCGATTATTTTCAGGTGCTCAATTGTGCATGTTATGTGGGAAGAATGGTGTTTGACCTAATTCTTTCCTTTTCCTTCTCTGTAATATGGGGAATGTCCTCCTGACTTGTGGGTTATTCCCCCCAAGAGAAAATGGAAGCCAAAGAAAGTCTCCTTGCTTGATTGAGATAAGACTTGCCCCAGGCTCTGTACTTAAGGGGATTCCTTTATTCTTAACTTTCCTATAAGTTTGCTTTAAAATCTACTCAGTTCTGTCTGGATTTCTGAAGTTCTGAAGTGCTGTTTTTGTTTTAACAAGATACATGTGTTCAACCTTTAATAGGAGTGTCATTGCTGTTGTGTTTCTATAGGAACTTGAAACAAAAGCCGTCTATCTGTATGCATGCCTGCACGTGCCTTTTGCTTGTAAAGATTTCTTCATTGCTTCTTCAGAACCTTAAAGCTCTGTTACTGTTTAAACAATAAATGGGGTGCACTTAATATGAAGCTTTGTTATCTGCATACTTGGAAATACCGATCCTCAAATCTGTGTTTCTGTGGTCTCTGGTGGTTGTCTCTGCCCATCTGATGGTTTAGTGCAGCCAGTACTCAAGCAGGTATCAGGCAGGTGGGCAAGTTTTCGGCTCTATAACTTAACAGCTGTGTGGCCTTGGGCAAGTTACTGTATTTGCCTTTGAAATCCAGTTTTCTAATCTATAAAATGGGAATGATAATGTTATCTACTGCTTAAGGAGGATTTAAATAGAATAAAATGGATGTAAAGTGCTTGCCGTATAATAAACCAAACCAAAAACCTATTGCTGTGGAGTGGAAATAAGCTCTAATAAATCACTAATAGTTTTCTTCTCTTCTAAGACCTATATGTGAGCAAAAGAGAGACGGTCTCCACTGTTGACTTGCCCGTATAGGGCAGGGATCTACATTTTGGAAGGCAGTGGGGTGAAGGTTTAAGGGTGTTGGTCCACCTTCCAGAACTTGTCTTCCAAACAGTAACCACCTGTGACCATTTACAACCTTTCTGAGTCTGTATTGTCATCCTCAGCGTTACTGTAGCTGGCCACAGCTTGCAGTCTAACTTAAAAACTCAAAAGGGGATTGTATGTGAATGTGGTTGAAAAAGTACTGAAGTAAACATAAAGTGTGAATCACGTATCCCACTCCCCCCACCCCAGAAAAAAATTTTTTTTACACAGTGCCAATTATTTAATCCCTCTAATCTGTTTGTAAGGAGCCCTGGTGGCACAACGGTTAAGCACTCAGCTAGTTTGCTAACTGAAAGGTCGGCAGTTTGAACCCACCAGCTGCTCCGCGGGAGAAAAGACTTGGCAATCTGCTCCCATAAAGATTACAGCCTTGGAAACTCTATGGGGGCAATTTTACTCTGTCCTGTGAGATCACTGCAAGTCGAATTCATCTCCACGGCACACAGCAGCAACAACAGTCTACTTGAAGTTGAATATGTTTGGAGATACTTGCATTTAGAAGCCATTAGAAACCCTAATTTCCAGAGTCTGTCAATTCTGTTTATTTTGTATGAGTCCTTAAAAGACTTACATCAGCTGATTCAAGGGTTTGTGGGGGTGGAAGTGCATTGCATAATCATAGACAAGGTAGACTGCTTCAATTACTTTTCAGCCTTTGGGATTAATAATTTTTACTTGGCAAAAGGGACAAACTAAACAGTCTTTTTAAGTATCCTGGGTTCTTTAAAATTAAAATAGAACATTTCAGTTTTTTTCCCTGAAAATTTGGAATATGATTGTTTTCGAGTATTAGTTTCCTAAACTAATGTTGATATTTTTGCTAAATTGATTTTTTATTCGAAGAAAATGTCTGCTGATATGATTCCTCATAGAACTATTTGGACTCAAGGGGTGTAGGCATCACCAGTTGGCTGAGCCACCCAGGCTATGGCTTCACACTTCAGGATGTGTCTCAGATATCCTTGTATTTAGGTGTGGGATCTTCTTTTCATGTCTGACTTTAATAATTTAAGGATTGTTGTGTTTGACATGGATGAGTTCAATAGTTGTAATAATTTTCTGTGTCATTCAGTGGCAATACATTCTCTCACATGCCTTTCACCAACTTCTCTTGTCCCTTCTTGCCTCAGAAATGGCATTTAGGGCAAGTGGGGAAACTGTTTAATTTGTGCATCTGGAGTTTAGAGGGTTTGGAGGATGACATATCTGCCAGATAGTTTACAAACTGCAGTAAAAACTATTTGCTGCCCTTGGTTTTGTAGGCTACCAATATATACCAATTTCTCTAGAGTTGACACCAACTCATAGAGTAGAACTGTGCTCCATAGGATATTCAGTGGCTGATTTTTTGAAAGTAGAGTGCCAGGCCTTTCTTCTGAGGTGTCTCTAAGTGGACTCAGACCTCCAGTCTTTCAGTTAGCAGCTTAGTGCATTAAACATTTGCACCATTCAGTGACTCATATATGCTACCTTTAAGTCAGACTTTCTAGTATTTTTGAAATGTCATGACTGTCACCTAAAAGTGTGCTTTTTGCTACTAGACTTTGACTTTCCCCCCAAAATCTACCATGTCATCATTTTCAGAGCTCTAATGCCATGTCCTGTAGACGACAGAACTTCTCATTGAGTTCCTAACAATTCTCTCTCTCTCTCTCTCTAGAACTAAATAAAAACCGAAGAAAGCTTTTTGAACCACCAAATGCACGCGCTTCTTTCCTGGAAGGCGGAGCAAGCGGGAGGCTGCCCCGTCAGTATCACTCAGACGTTGCTAGTGTCAGTGGCCGCTGGTAGCAGTACACTCTAGTCACGTGCCCGCCAACTGACTGCAAAGTTGGACACAGGAAACCTGTGAACAGACTTCACTGCACATCATCCTCAGCACTCTGGCTATCTGGTATCAGGACCAAAGCATCGTATTCACACCTGTACCTTGTGCCAAAAAACAAGAAAAGAGAGATGTTCTTATGTCCTTGTACAGAACACCAAATGTCAATTACTATTTTAAAATGGCAATTGGACAGAATTCGTAGTAGGAAGATAGTGGTTTTTGTTTTTTTCCTGTTATTTACCTATATAACATATGCACTGATTTTTTACTTAAAATGAAGGATAAATTGACATCTGGGATGCCAGAGAACATAGAGGTTATTTTGTTTGCTTGTTTTGTTTTGGTATTTGGGTGATTTTTAATAATAATCAAAGAGGAATTTTCTGGTACTGCTTTAAAGTGATTATTGCGGTCTTTCAGCACTTTACGCGTTCCGACTTCCTGTCCTGTGGAAATTGTCTCTCTCTTACTTTCGTGTCACCTGATGTATTGGTACAAATCACATTTAGTCACATTTTTCTGACTGCATCAAATTTTTATTTGAAATGGTACTGGTACTAGTTTCTGTGCAGACTATCCTGTGACTTTGGGAAATGTAAGTGACTCCACTTGGTTCTGGACCAACTCTGTTCATTTACGTCAGCATCCTAGAAACACTTCAGTATGCACCTAGTTCACTGTAACAGGTGCCAAGAAAAAGACCAAATGGACTTTGCAATATTAACCCTTTGCAGTCACGTAGCTGCTGCCTGTATTGCTAAAATGATTTTAATGGTCGTCTGAAGGCAAAGGGCTATTTTTAGTATACTGCCACTAAAGGACATTTATTTATATCAAACTTTTATTTTTAGATATTATAAGCATACAGTATATAACTGATTAAATTGATATCTACTGGAGATTTATGGTAGAGAATGGACAGCATTCAATAACTGGAGCCCTAGATTGTCACTTTATTTAAAAAGACAAATAATCATTTGACAAGACAGCACTGTTGCCATTACGAGGAGAAATAGATTACAGTCCTTATCATGTACACATTAATTATGCTGCATGTGATCACAGGCCTTTCCTAAAACCATACCTGTCTGCTTGAAGCAGACTTGTGTTTGTTGAGAATGGAAAGGCTTTATTTAAATCTCCAGAGTGACAGTTCATAATGATGACATAACGTTCTGAAGGAAAAAAAAAAAAAAAGACTATTTTTTAAGTGGCTGGACTCACTGATACAATCTCATACTGTGAAAGTCCAAGAAATTCAGGCAACATTGTTTCCTGAGTCTTTTCAGACATCTTATTATGGATTTATGAAGGGTTTTCAGTCCATGAAGAAAATCACTAAGTGCCTCTTTTTAGCAAAGCAATATTATTTCTAAGTGAGTTAATTTGTTGGAAAACTTTCCCATAGGAAATGTTGTGAATTACCTGTACTGTAATGACTGATTTATGTTCAGTATTCAAGACTACCTGGACATAAACCACTCTCGTGTGCTCTCAGCAGAAGGCATTAGATAGGCGTATACAACAGTTGAGTGGGGGGGTTTATACAAATGTGGAATAAGTAATCCTTGCCTGACGTTTTTCCATGGCTAAGTCTTACCATTAATGTAATAATAAGAATTAAAGAGACATTTTACACATAGAGGAAAAAAAAAAAGGATTGGTTATATTAAAGCATAGACAGTGGGGCTGTCATAAAATTAGCAATCATAGCTGGCACTAAGGAGCTGCCCATTTCTAAACTAAACTGTATCTGCTTAATGAGGTAAAACCAAATCACTCCCTTTGCAGGTTCAACGAAATAATCTATGCACATGTACACAGATAGTCATGTGGAGCTCTCTGCCTCATGTGATTGTATGAACGCATCACACTAAACATTCAACACACGGTAATAATTCTTCATTTGCTCCCTGTTCAACAACTCCCCCAGTGCTCTACATGTTTCCTGTTCTTTAATAAGATAAGACCTTCCCAGATAAACGGTAATCACTTGGAGCTCTTTTCCTACCTCTCTACCGTGCATTTACAGCCGGAGGGAGATGGGATGACTATGCAGTATTAAATTGAGATAGGTTTATGAACAGTGCTTTGAAACTATGCCAAAGGGAAAACTGTCCCAGTTAATCAAGATTAAATAGGGTGGCTAAAAGGAAATAAAAACACTGGAAATTACTTTTCTCACTTTCTCTTGATGCAATGAAGGGACTATGACACTACAGTGTATGGTGTTGTCAGTGTTATATGATGCACAAAATATTTGGATTATTTGAATAAATGTTAGTTTTTAATCAATCTGTGCCTTAATAGTGACCGGTTATCTGTAAATATAGAACAGATACAGATTGTATTTTTGTGTGGGTTTTTGTCCTCTTAGTGATTTTGCTTTTTTTAATGAGAGATGGAACTAAACATTGAAAATGGGAATTTTTTTCTAATCAATTGTTACATAAAAAATAAATTTATATATCCCCTTTGTATTGCCCTTGCTATATGAAATGTGTCTTTTTTTAATCTTTATACATAAACTCTAAGTGTTTGTTTTCTCAGAAAACTTTATTTTTCTGTTTTCAGCAGAGTTGAAAGACGTGTCTGCAGTAGAATTGAATATGCAGTCTTTCATGTGGTTTGGCATTGACAGTCCTCATTTTCAGCCAGAAGCTAGGACACTTTATTTTAGCCAGGGATCCAGGACTAGTGATCAATCACTGTTTCTCTGACCACCCCATAGGTGCATACAGAAAAGAGTAATGTTATAGAACAGGTTTATTCTTATTATTTCCTTCTTTTGTGAAGACTCAAGTATGTGACCGCTTTGACAGCCTCATCCATCAACAAAGGACCTCCATGCTGAAGTGATGCTGGGCTTTTGACCCAGGTTCCCATTTGAGAGACTGACTGTTGTGCTGTCATACCAAGCAGTCACAGTGCTAGGCACTGAGATTCTTAGGGAGATCATTCTGAAACGAAATTGATACCATAATATCAATCCTGAGAAGCAGTGTGCGAATCGTTGGGCACAGTACATGGCACATAGTAAGCAGCGAATAAGTTAAATCAGTTGCCGTCAACCCCGTGCATGTCAGAGTGTAAGGTTTTTAATGGCTGACTTTTCGGAAGTAGATTGCCATGCCCTTCTTCCAAGGTGCTGCTGGGTGGACTAGAACCTCCAACCTTTCAGTTAGCAGCTGAGCATATTAACCGTTGGTGCCACCCAGGTGCTCAATAGCAGCTACTGTTGTTAATAACTGGTTTTTCTTCCACTGCTTAGGCCTCCCTGTGCCCTTTCAGGGACCTTCACTGTGTTCATCTGCCTTCTGCATCAGAAGGGGCGAGCCCGTTTCCTGTGCCGGATGTTCAGTCATTAGGAAGATATAAACTCCAGTCTCAAAGACCCCACCTTTGGCTTGTTAAGCTACAAGTTAGAACACTTTCCAGAGGTCAAGGTCAGGGGCATCACACTTTGTACAAAAATTACTCCTTTCTGTGTTTGATTTTTAAATTTGTTTTAATTAAGATCATTTTTTAAATCTCTGATTCATCAGAGTATAACTAAGTTCTCCATATTGGTGGAGAAGGTTAGTAGCTAATTCTAATTGTCATATAGTTTGTGCTTAATTGTCATGTTGGCAAAGAGTTCTCATTACTTCCAGGTGGTATTTCATCCCTCCCAAGATCACATCACTCTTACCCCCTGGTTTTGCTTAATTTCTCCCACTTTCATTCTGCCCATCACCATCCTGGGATTTAATACCAATTTCTCTTGTGTGTATTACAGACTTTTCTTTTGGAGGAGACACTGGCATCCATTTGTGCTACGTACAGTTGTTTGCTTCTTTAAAAAGTGAACTGAGTTAGATAATAGTTGACCGTTCCTACGGACCTGGCCAGGACACATCAAAAACACTTCATCAAGGGATCTTACATTTTTGTTGCTTTTTAAAATACTTTGACTCATTCTGAAAGGAGGCAAGTGGAGCTTGAAGTTTCCTTTTCTCAAGGGTTAGGCCATGAATGTGTTTTGGAACAGATTTTGGGAATTGGATTCTGCATCTGACATTGGAGGCAGAATTTCAGTGTGGGAAACAAAAACCTTTAGGAAAAAATTACAGTAACTGAAGTGTTTCAATTTCATAATAGAATGCTTGGATGAGTTACAAGAGGAAAAAAAGAGCTCAATAATTTCGTGTGTGTGGCCCTTTTTTTCAAGGCCAGAGAAAACAAATGACTCTGAACTCACTGTCTTCAGTGCTTCCTAATCCCTAATAGAAAGGCTGTGGGAATTGGACATTAAAAGACTTCAGCAAAACATCTAGAAAACAATTTATGTTCAAACAAAATTTTCACTGAAGCACTACTGACTCTTAGCCCAAATGGCTGATGCAATCTGATACAAAGTTGCCATGGAATGAAGTTTTCCACCATTATAAATGTAATGTGGGTGGGGGACATTTCCTTATTTTTTCCCCTCTTTGCTAGAATCATGGAGCCCTGGTGGTGCAGTGGTTAAGCACTCGGCTGCTAACCAAAAGGTTAGCAGTTCAAACTCACTAGCTGCTCTGCGGGACAAAGATGTGGCAGTCTGCTTTTGTAAAAATTTCAGCCTTGGAAACCCTATGGGGTAGTTCTACTCTGTCCTACGGGGTCACTATGAATCAGAGTCTACTCAACTGCAACATATTTGAGTTGGTGGTTTGTGTTGCCAAAATCGTAAACGGGCATTAATAGCAGCCAAATGAAGTTGCTCTGGATAATTTCTTCCCACAGGTGGAAAAAATGTCACAGTGAAAAGTAATACTAATTTTTGTTTCACAAATCTGAGTTAAATTCCTAAACGAGGAAGGGAAGGCCCCCCTTTACTTTCTTTATATATTTAAAAGCTTTAAAAACATAAAAATACCTTCAATATTTTTATTCGAAAAATGTGAGGGCAGGGTGACTTTAAGGAAAGTTACAGCTTTACCTGTAAGATAATATTAGATCAGTCACTCCAAAATAATGTGAATGCCTTTTTTAAAAATGTAAATATCAGAGACCATGGAATTGAGCTAGAAAAGCATATCGTAGGAATGAAAACAGTATTTGTCTCTCATGTGCCTTTATGTGCCTGGTATAAATACAAACTTTTTGGACTATGTAATGGAAACTACCAATATGAAAAATGGATCCTTTACTTCCTGGTCACACTACATTCAAGGCATGCTCATACACTACATTTTTCAGTTAACAAGGTGAAACCAGTTAAAGAAGACTTAGAAGTGTAGATTTGGTGCCGAATTATATGCCCCCCTCATACATTATTTCTGTCTGAAGCATTCTGTATTTCTGTCAATTTGTTAACCATTAGATCTAGGTGATGGAGATGTGGTTGCTCTTTATACGAGTCTTCTCAAACCATATGTGGTGAAAAGCCAGTTTTGTTGTGTTTTTTAAAGTGATTGCAGACTGATACATTTGTAAAATATAGTAAAAATACATGGCAGTATAAAATTGCTATAAAAATTCTAAATGCTTACTCTTACTTTCTGTACTTACCGAGAACAAACGGTTCACGGACTCACACCTGTCCACAGACCGCTCTTTGAGATGTACTCAATTATACTGTTCTCTCAACTCACTGGGGCCGTGGTGGCATATTGGTTAAGAGCTCGGCTGCTAACCAAAATGTCGCCAGTTTAAATCCACCAGCTGCTCCTTGAAAACCGTATGGGGTAGTTCTTCTCTGTCCTATAGGGTCGCTATGAGCATGATTGACTCTACGGCAACAGGTCTGGTTTTTTGTTTTGTTTTTTTCTGGTCTCGACTTGTAGTGTTTGAAAGTTTCCATAATAGAAAGCATGAAAATGTATTCAAAAACGTATACGTGAAATTATCAAATGTCGTCCATGTGGTTAATCAGCTGCACTTACATGAAGAGGACTTGCATGTACTTTCAAGCATTTTAATCTGCAGCACATTGTATCGGTCTCCTGGAGAAATACCAAAATGTGCCTCCCACATGTGCTCAACATGTACGTTCCCTTTGATGTCTGTGCTTTTGCCAGCCCTGTGGCTACTCCTGCAGCTCCCTGTGGGTTTAATGTATCAAAATCTCCCTCTGCTGATTTCACCGTTTCACTCCTTCTCATTTATTTATACTTTACTGCAGTTGAGGGAAAATAGCATCTTCAGTCACTTGGAGGAGAGTTTATTTTGTGTGGCAATACCTCCAGGATCCGGCATGCTCTAGAAGCGGAAAATATTTCCTTTGATGTCCTCAAGATGGTGGTTTGCAGGGTTTCAAGGCAGAGGTCTGCAGGGCCGCGCATATGACTTTACAGTATTTTTGGAGGTAGGTCTGTTGCCATTTTTACCCTTACGAGGCTTTTCCAGGCCACTTTGTTGGAAGCCAACCTTTATTAGTAGATGTTAGAACTGTACGTCTTTGGGACGCTTTTGGTAATTCATTTTAACATTCTGCTCAAGCAGAGCAATCATCTCAGGACCCAAAATAGTGATAAAGATAACATTTTCAGCAGCAAATGGAAAAGCATATCTCAAACACTGTCACTCCAGCCTCCAGTCCAGAGAAGGGAGTTGACAGCTATGTGAGGAGGGCGTTCAAACTAATGTGCCTGCTGGAACTGAATGGAGCAACCATGTGGAGTGACAGTAACAATCCAAGTACAAGCTGCTTGGGGGTTATGAGGACCAACTGCTCTTACAGAAGGGAAAGGAACCAAGTAAAATACGTAAAGAGAAAGAGGGAAATTGAAGGAACATGCTGAGCAAGGCCTACCGGCCACAACACAAAAGAACAAGATCCAGGGGCTGTATCTGTGGAATTTGGATGCATTGATTCTGCTTCCATGGACCTCAGCCGCTCAGTGGCAGCTGCTTCAGCTAAAAAGATACTCCTGAAATGACGAAGCTCCATGTAGTGGCTTCCTTTCGAAGGACTGCTCAGATCTTTCAGCATTTTTCCCATTTAATCGGGTGAGAGGGAGGGGCAGGCAGGAGTACTACCATGCCCATGATGGAAGGAATTAGGGAGACTCCATGGGAAGTTGGAAGATGAGCCACAATAGAGCCTGGATACAAATCTTCCTTTATAGATGAATAAATAGGCACCACTCACCCACACGTATACAATCCTGATCATGTGGGCATGAGTGTAGACAGAGCCTGTCCAGCTCAGAGGGTCTTGTGTAATGATCCTCTCACTCTTGGCTCACAGCCCCAGATCTGCATATGAATTAGCAATAATAATTCCTATTTTATGCTTGGTCTTTTGCCTTGCAATGCTTTGGACCATACTTTTTGTTTTAATTTCTTCCATTTTAACCATTTTTAGTGTACAATTTAGGGGTGTCAGTTGCACTCACAATGTTGTACAACCATCATCACTATCTATTTCCAAAACTTTTTCATCGCCCCGAACAGAAATCCAGCACCCGTTAAGCAATAACTCATCACTCCTGCTTTCCCCAGCCCCTGATAACCACTAATCAACTTTAGTCTCTATGCATTTACCTACTCTGGACATTTCACATAAATGGAATTATACAGTCTGTGGTCTTTTGTGGCTGGCTTATTTCACTCAGCATAATGTTTCAGGGTTTATAGTGTACCTTGTATCAGTGCTTCATTCCTTTTTATAGCTGAATTATATTCCATTTTATGGATATACCATATTTTAGCCATTCATCTGTTCATGGATGCTTGGGTTGTTTCCACCTTTGGGGTATTGTGAATAATGTTATACATTTGTTTTAAATATTTATTAAAACTACTAGTTTTATAAAAATACAGATTCCCCAGCTGCACCCTAAATTACTGAAAACAAATCTCTGGGGAAGGTCCAGGGAATCTGGATTTTTCTAAAAGCTTCCCAAATGGTTCTGTCACATCAAGGGTAGAAACTCAGGCTTGGAACCATCGGACAGGACCGTTGTTAAACGTTTGTTTCAACTGTAACAGTATTCTTTGATTCCAAATTTGAGTCTAACCCAGTCTTTTAGATACTATTTAAAAGACTTCAGGCACGGGCTGCACTGAAATTTGTTTTTCTTCGGCCAATCCATTTTTCAAAGAGTAAATAATTAAGGGCAAATAAGAACTCTAAAGGAAGTGATCTTGAGGAAAACACACTTTCTAAGCTCCTGCAGGCGTTAGGAATTTGTACTACCTATACATCAGTTGCAAACTAATTCAAAACCAATCATTAAAAACAGATTCCCTCGGGATCTGTACAAGGCAGTGGTTTGAAGAGTAGATTAGCAGATTGGATACTGTACTTGAAAGGAATAAGATTACTTCATTAGAATTCTGCTCTTCATTCTGGCCTTCCCTCCTCTCAAGTAATGAAGGACCTCCTACGTCTAAAACTGAATTCCAGGCTACCAAAGTTGTTTGTATACTAAATTCTAAACCTCCAGGTCCTTAAGTTCTTCATAGCAGTAATGATTTGTATTATTTGCATTAAACATATTCTTTCTCAACTTCCCAACAAAGGTGAGAAGTTAGTCGTGCCTTACAGCAGAAAGTGAGCTCTGGTCACTGAAAACACCAATAAGGCAGTTACCATTGTGGCTTCAGTACCCACCCTCTGCCAGGGCCTAAAACAATTATCTTTCGGAGCTCTCATGGTACCTGAAGTCCACCATTAAATTAGTCTCTTTGGGCTAATGCAGGAATGGTCTCTAATATGTAAAAACAAGATGCAGCAATGGGAATCCGTACCATCCTGCTCCTTTTTCCCTTCCTACCTTGCCAGATCTTTCCTTCCGGGCAGGACCAGCATCATGGGCATGTGACCTATGCAGTCACACATGGCCCTGCACTTTGATGGGCCTTGCACTTGGTTAAATGCTCTGCTGCTGTTGCCATCTTGAAAGCTTTAATGATTTTTGAATAAGGGGTCTGGCATTTTCATTTTGCACTGTTGTTGTTGTTAACTGCCATTGAGTTGGCCCCTGACTTATGGCGATCCCATGCATAATGGAATGAAACATCATGATCAGTTGTGGATCGGACTGCAGTATTCCACAGTTTGGCTGATTTTCAGAAGTAGATTGCCAGGCCTTTCTTCCTAGTCTGTCTTAGTTTGGAAGCTTCACTGAAACTTGTTCAGCCCATAGCAACACTCAAGTCTCCACTAACAGACAGGTGGTAGCTGCACATGATTCGCATTGGTCAGGAATCGAACCCGGGTCTTCCACATGGAGGGCAAGAAATCTACCACTGAACCACCACTGCCCCATTCATTTTGCACTGGGCCCCGCAACTTAGGTAGCTGGTCTTGCCTCTGGGGTTGATCCAGCTCCCTAGGAATGCTCAGAAACATCCGGCTGTCCAACTTCCTTTCCACTTTTGCGGTTGTCACATTAAACTGTGCAGCAAGATGAATGGGGAGAGGTGGCCAGATTTGGGGGATTAGACATAGGTCTTCTCACTGGAACAGGGATGTGGAGAATGCTTCCTGTCCTTTGGCCCATTTCCCCTTCTTGGCAAGACAGAGCTCCCTCCCAGCCTTGCTTGGCTCACGGACTGGTCTTCAATAAATATCAAGTTCAACATATAACTTTATTATTATAATGTTTGTGGAAAGTGTCAGGGAAGCCAGAATTATAAAAGAAACCTCCTTCCCTTGCCTCCCTCTACGGTATGTGTATGTGAAGTAAATGATCCACTGGAGGGGCTGTGTTGTCTGGCTGGTGACTGCTATTCAACTTTCAGTCTCTGTCTATCAACATTTGCTAAGAGAGCCTGGAGGTCTACTCTTCTTCCTCCTTGAATAATCTGCCCAAGGAGGAAGAAGAGTGTGTTCTTTAAGCTTTTTCTCAGTTCTTTCCCCCTAATCAACCTCATGCTTCCATCAAATTGGACCTCAGAAATAAAATGAGATGTAAATGTACAGGAGAAAAAAGGAAGTTGGGCTAGGACAGAGCAGATCAGAGAGAGAAGGCCAGTTGTTTTCTTTTGCCCAGTACATGGGCAGGAAGGAGGTAGTGTTTTGCTAATCAAAGGAAAGTGAAAACCCTAACCTAGAATTGCTTCCTGAATCCTGTAACTAGCCCATAATTTATGTTCTAGGATATCCTGGATTTTGCATGACTTGCATTCGGGAGGAGGGAAGTCACATGAAATAGTCAACATAAGAAGCAACATTGGGAGGAATATTACCCAGTTATATACTGAGAGCCACAGAGTTCTGAAGTCACCGAAAGTAAAAAAGGATGATGTGGATGTTTCAGTGTTCACAATGGCCTGAGGGACTCATGGTAAGTGTGGCCTGCAGAGGGGTGTTGGTCCCTTCTGGAGCCCTCTGCACTCACTAGGATCAAATCTGAAAATGACTGCTGGTGGCTGATCCTGAGTCCAGAGTAAAAGTAGCCAACATTTATTGAGCCCTTGCCTTATACCAGGGCTTTGAACCAGTTCATTCCAGTTCGAACCCCTGCTGAGAATTTGCATTTCCACCCCAGATGTAATGAATCACAATCTACATTTTAACAAGATCCCCAGGTGATGCTTATGTATAATAAATTTTGAGAACCACTGCTCTACTAGTGGTTCTCAGAAGTGGTCCCTAACCGACAGCATTAGCATCATCTGGGAACTTGCTAGAAACTGTAAATTGCCAGCAGGGGTTCAAACTGCAACGAACTGGTTCAAAGCCCTGCTTATACCATGCACTGTGCCAAGTATTTTATATAGATTATCTCATTTAATCCTCACAAAAACCTTATGAGATAATGTATTTGTCAGTACTCCTTTGGTTGCAAGTGGGAGGAACCTACCTCAAATGTCTTTAAGCAAAAATGGGAATGCATTAGCTCATGTAACTGAAAAGACCCGGGAATAGCTTAAGGCTTGGCTAGATTCAGGTAGCCAATGTTCTTAGGAATCTATTTCTCTCCAACTCTCAGCTTTGCCTTTCTCTCTGTTGGCTTTATTCACCAATGGCTCTCTCCAAGGTGGTCACTAGCAGTTTCAAGCTTATATCCTGTGGAAGGAATGTGTCTTTCACAATATTCTAGCAAAAGTCCTGAGGCTGACTCCTGTTGGCTTGTATTGGATCACAAGGTTGCCCCTGAACCAATCTATGACTTGGTTAGCCAGGCTTGGATCACATACCCACCCATGGATCCAGCCACATGGACAGAGTGGGAGAGGGGTGGCAGATCACCAAAGGTAAAGAGAGGACTATTACTGAAAGAAGGTGCAATAGATGATAGCAGGTAAAAACGAAAGACTTCTACTATGGGAAGACGCTATTGTCATCCTCTCTTACAGATGGTAAAACTGATGCAGGGACAGGTTATGTAAATTGCCGAAGGTCATATAGCCAGGAGGAGATCAGCTGGAGTTTAAACATAAGTTCTTTGACTCAAAAAAGGGAACTCTTCACCACCATGCTGAGCTGCATAAGATCTGGGGCAACATGGGCCACTTTGACTGGTCACAAGTTGCCTTGTGTTGTAATATTTGGACCATGGTCAGAAGATTAGAATATGACTTTTGAAAATAGAGCATCTTTACGTCTCTGTGAGTAGACAGGAGAGTAGAATCCTGCCCTGCTCCTCACGCGAGGTAATGCAGCAAAGTTTCGATGAGAGCATCTTCCCAGGGCGAGGTTCTTAGAGTGCACACACAGCTTTGAAGGGGCGGCCCTTCCTCGGGCTGTGTGTTGAAAACATTTGGCGTAGAAGAGTCACATGGGGAGTAAATCAGATGTACTCTCCCGGCACATCAGCCCACTTAGGAGATTCACATGCTCTGTCTCTAACTGCCATGGAAGCTAAAGAAGCCTTGACTTGGAAAACAATGTAAGGGCTGTGGCTCCTACGTGCATGGTTTTCAACCAATCAAGAAACAATTGTAATTATCAGAGGAATGAGAAGAGGGCAGGGAGTGAACAAGGTCTCCCCTGCTCCTACCTCTACCTCTCACCCTCCCTTTCTACCCCTCCTTCAGGGCAGAGGAACAAGCCTGATTTATCTTTGAATCCCTCCTGTAGCATTGCTAGATTATTGTCATTGTTGTTAGTAGCCATGGTGTCTGCTCCAACTCATGATGACTCCATGTGTAACAGCACAAAATGTTTGGGGTCCTGTACCGTCTTCATGATCATTGGTATGTTTCAGTCCATTGTTGCGGCCATTTTATAGTACCTTCCAACTTAGGGGGGCTCATCTTCCAGCACTGTATCAGAGAATATTCTGTTGTGATCCATATGATTTTCCCTGGCCAATTTTTGTAAGTAGATCACCAGGCCTTTCTTCCTAGTCTGTCTTAGTCTGGAAACTCTGATGAAACCTGTCTACCACAGGTGACCCTGCTGATATCTGAAATATCAGTGGCATAGCTTCCAGCATCACAGCAACAAGCAAGTGACCACAGTACAACAAACTGACAGATGGGTGAAAGTGCGTTGCTATAAAGGTGTTTAAATTACAGATATTCTACTGTGCTCCTTCTAGTGATCTGATGGAATTTAGGTTTGCTATAGGGTCACTGTAAGTTGGAATTGACTCTAGGGCAATGATTTTTTTTTTTTTTTTTTTTTTTTGGTTTACTGGCTAAATATTGATGATTGGATTTAGCCTGCTTACCAGCTCTTCATTACTTTGGGCAGGTTATTTGGACTCTCTGACACTCAGTCTCCTCATCTGTAAAATTCAGTTAGCAAATATCTACTGGCCAGGGTTATTCTGAGGATTAAGTAGAACAATTTGAGTTAAGAATCTTACCCAGTGCCTTTTAACTGAGATGCGCTCAGTAAGTGTTAATTTCTTTCTCCTTACATCCCAGATCAGTGATCTCTCTAGGGCAATACTTCAAAAACTGATAGAGAAAACAATTACTAAAGTTACTTGCCTAGAAATATCATGGTTTATAATCTGATGCATAGGGTTCCTTGCCTCTTCTGAAGTGAATTTTCCACACAAGGTGGCTGTCAGTCCTTCCCAGCCAGAGGCCAGTGGGACCACACCTGAAGATGACAAGTGGGGTTTATTACTTGTTGGCAGGAAGGAAGAACGCAAGCCGTGGGCAACCATGGGGCATCTCAGTAAGAGGGTGTTGGAAAGGACATATAGGATTTAGGCTTGTGTTAGGTGATTTGGGGGAAGATTTAAAGAAGAGAGGAGCCTCTGGGTGCTGCAAACAGTTAATGCACTCAGCTGCTAATGAAAAAGTTGGAGGTTTGAGTCCACCCAGTGGTGTCTCAGAAGAAAGGTCTGTGATCTACTTCTGAAAATTCAGCCATTGAAAACCCCATGGAGCACAGTTCTACTCTGACACACGTGGGGTTGCCATGATTCAGAATCGACTTGACAGCAACTGGTTGGTTTTGAAGAAGAGAGGTTTTGCTCTGGATTGGATGCTATCAGGAAGCAGGGTTAATTCTATGGTTAGATTTCTTAACACATCTTATCTAGAAGGAGGGAAGACTAGGTGAGGCTAAAATCGTAACTGGTAAAGAGGCAGCAGTCGTTCACATCAGCCAGGGGAAGAGGTTGCTTGGCATTTTGTGGCTTGTTCAAGTTTTGTGTTCAGAGATGCTTACAGAGGGGTCTTGTGTTTGTCCTGATCCGTCATGATCATAGAATAGCCTTGTCTGATGTTAATTTTCTGTGAAATTGTTTATGTTCAGTCAGAGACACCAAGGCCTGGCTGTGAGTGCCAAGATGTTAGGGACAGCCTTCCTCTCTCATGACTTTTTTGTTTTTGTTCTAGTTATGTATTTTATTTAACAACACTTAGGCAGCATTGACTATTTACTGTATGCCAGCAATTATTCTGAGAGCTTCACAGATAGTAATACATATAATACTCTTATTACTCCTAAAAGATTAGTACTTTCATTATGCCGTTTTACAGGTGAGAAACAGAATCAGAGAGGGGAAGTAACTTGCCGAAGTTTGCACGGCCAGTGCATGAGAGACTGGGGTCTAACCTCAGACAATCTGGCTCCTGAGTCAGGATCCTAAGCTACCCCCATTAAAGCAGGATTGTGTTTGTCCTAGAAGGCAGCAGTCAGGGTCCTCTTCAGCAACCCCCTTCCCCTGCATGACTTCATAAGCTCTTCCTGTTTGCTCTTTGGGATGGCTAATACAATGCAGAGAGGAGGGAAGGGATTTTGAAGGAACATTTTCCCAGTGTCCTGGTCTATTCAGTACCAGTGCTGGAACAGGCTGAAGAGAGAGGGGCCAGGGAAGGACCGAGGGAGCATCTGTGGTCAAAAAAAACCCCACAGTTCTCATAGTCCACTTAAGAAGTTTTGAAAGCTTTTTGAATTTTCGTCTTCTGTGAACCTTCCCATCCCATCATTGACCCTGGATGTCCTGAATTTATTTTTTTTTTAATCTTTGCTGAGTACCTACTGTGTGCACATGTGTGTGTGACCCATATATTGCAGGGCCTCCTGTAGGCAATCTCTATTCTCTGTTGCACCTATGTTGAAAGAATCTGCATTCCACACCTGCTTATACCAAAACAAATGGCAGGCCACTTTGTCTCTATTTAGTTGTTGGCAAGGGAGATAATGAATCTTAAGGGTATGTCAAATAACAATCTCTCAGTGTTAGCACTTTGCCCATCTTGCCAACACCTGAAAAAATGGGAGGAAGTGTTTACATCCCAGAGAGCTCTACAATTCCAGATGTTGCTCAACCAGAGCACCAGAGTGAAATATGGATTGATTAGGTTAGGAAAGGCCAACGAACTACTCAGTACTGTTTTGACATTGGAGTGAAAAGAGACAGAACAGACTTTCGACATGGTCAGTTTATAGAAGCAGTGGCATTCGCTTAAGACTTCTCCTGAGAGTGCATCCTCCAAGTGAATTGTAACTGAGACTCCTTCTAAAGTGATAATCTAAGACCAGCAACAATGGAGGAGGAATGGGTTGGGTCCACTCAGAAAGGAGAGTGTGAGCAGAAGAGGAAGGCCCTAGGGAACAGCATCTAAATGGGAAATGAAGTTCTACTTCTTACTAATAGCTGGTACATGCCTAATATCAGCCTCCCACCCCCATTCCCAAATAGGGCTTCTCTGATAAACCTGAGTTTTGGAACATGATTGGACCAAGAAGTGAAGTGAACCATCATATTTCCTCCTCCTTGACACTAGATGGCTGCATCAATGGAGCAACCTCTGAGTTCATTCCTATGGGCCTAGCCCTGGGTACTTATCCTGTGAAAGCAGCAAATGAAAGAGGAAGTGGGAAGAGGATCCACTGGGACGAGAAATGCCAGGAGGCAGGCTAGAGCCCAGATTCTTTCTGCAAGTTTCCATACCCGCCCAGTAATAAAAAAGGCCCAGTGAATGAGAAACCAGCTGCTGAGGAGTCAGTTCTGACTCACGGTGACTTCACGTGTATCAGAGTAGAACTGTGCTCCGTAGGGTTTTCAATGGCTGATTTTTCGGAAGTAAAGCACCAGGCTTCTCTTCAAGGTGCCTCTGCATGGACTCAAACCTCCAATCTTTAGCTTAGCAGCCGAGCGCCAGGGGCAGATTATCCAATAGATGACCTTTCTTACGAGATAATCTGTAGTGAACAATTTCACCATATCAAAGATTCTGCTTCTAGGTATGCTTGGCATTTGTCTCTCTCCCAACACCACAGCACCTTCCTACAGAATCAAAGCCTCTTTTTAAATTTATAATCCCTGACAGGGGTGGATGACCCAGTAAATAAGGTAAGCACGGGCTTACTTGTGCTTAGTTAACTAACCTGTAGTGAACAATTTCACATGGTCTCACCACATCTTTGAAATTGTTCACTGTAGGTGATCTGGTAAGCAAGGTAAGCACTGTGCTTACTTTGCTACCATGCTTACCTTGCTTATTGAATAATCTGCTGCTTAGTAGCCTAGCGAGTTAACCATTTTCACATCCCAGGGACTCGCATTGTCTGAGCAGGAGTGCCTTATTTCTCCTCTGAATTCCTGTAGGCCTATGTACCTCTTTAACATGGTTAAGCAGATACAGCCTTGTCACACAGTGATGGAGGACAGACGTTAGCTTTCCTCCTTTCTATCCCTTCATTAATACCTAGGTTGGTCCTAAGATAATGGCTGGCAAATACTAAGAGTTCTGCAAATATTTGCTGACATGAATTGAGTTCACTTGCACTTATGATAAGAGATGGTTACAGACAGAGAAGTGGAAGTGGCCAGCATTTTTCTCTCCTTGCTTGCTGCTTAAATAACTGTCACTTTCTACCCAGTCATAACAGAGGATGCTCTGGAGGTGACTGAACTAAGGCAGGAAGTGGAAGGATGGGAGACACATTACATCCACTTAATCTTTTTTCCAAATGCAGAATCATTGTTCTTGAAATTGGCAAAAGCACGTGCTGCAGCAGTGCGGTGTCGTCTCACAGTGCGACCCATCTGCTCTAATTGCGCTGTGCACATTTGTTCTGATATTTGGTCTGATGCGTGTGTCAGTGACCAAGCAATGAAACCCAATAAGAATCAGTGAGAATAGCCTCTAACTGAAAGGGGGGGAATGTCATTCAGAACAAAAATGAAGCATAAGTGGGAGCAATTGGGTAACTAGTTGGCAGTTGAAGATCATTTGTGCTGGGAGTCAGAGCTGCTAAGTAACGCTTAAAAATGAGGACCTTCCTTGGCCTGAAAAGAGGTTGGGACAGAAAACCAGGAAGTCTAAGTTCTTTCCATAGATCTAGTCTTCACTAGAAATTCATTTCTTTTTGTCTCATTTTCTTAAATCTATGAAATGGTTCAGAGATACCACAAACCAGCAATCTCTCAGAGAGTATGGAGCACACAAAAGACACCTCTCTATAGCCATTCATGTCCAGAGAACCCTCTCGCTTTTAATTCTATATGAGCAACAGCTCATGCAGGACAACACATTTTGCATACATTCACTCCAAAATCATTTCAAAAGCAGCTACTGTGTGCCAGGCTCTGCAATATGTTCTTGGAATGGCAGCAGGAACAAAACAAACACCCTCTGAGGCCCAGTAGCATAGTGGTTCAGAGCACAGTGGTTCAGGGCACTTGATATGGTTCCAGCCAAGTCTGCTTTAGGTGTGTGACATTGGGCAAGTGGCTTTCCATCTCCTGCTTCCTCAGCTAAATGAATGAGATGACAATAGAATCCAACCCAAAGGGGTTGTTGTGAGGGTATAGCATAAAGGTTTGTGAAGTTCTTTGTAGCATGCCTGGTGCATAGGAGGCCCTTAACAATTGTTAGCAGTGATTACAGTGATTATGATGATAATGATTTGTTTACCTGGAAGTAACAAAGCAGTCAGGTGTGGGAGTGAGGGACACAAAACTGTTGCCATCAAGTTGATTCTGGGGATTATAGCCAGCCTATAGGACAGAATAGAACTGCCATATAGGGTTTCGGAATAGACTCCGTGGCAGTGGTTTCTTTTTTTTTTTTTTGGGGGGGGGGGGGCGGGGGAGGTGGTGGGATAGGGTTTCCAAGGCTGTAATCTTTATGGAAACAGATTGCCACATCTTTCTCCCATAGAGCATCTGATGGGTTCCAACCACCGACCTTTTTGTTAGCAGCTGAGCACTTAACCGCTGTACCCACCAGGGCTCCTTACAAGGCACATTAAAAAAAAAAAAAAAAGAGAAACTTATTACCACTGAGTCGATTTTGACTCATAGTGACCCTATAGGACAGAGTAGAACTGCTCCATGGGGTTTCCAAGGAGCGGCTGGTGGATTTGAACTGCCAACCTTTATGGTTAGCAGCCAAGCTCTTAACCACTACTCTACAAGGGCTCCACCAGGGAACATAGACCAACCCAAATCAATGGCATGAAGCTTTTTTAAAAATTGCAATGTTCTTTTCTCCCTTAAGAAAACTCTATAGGAGTTTTTCTTGGGGGTGGTGGCTTAGAAATTACAAACATGTCTGATCCTGGTGACTCTTACAGCTGCTCTGTTCAGTTTTCGTGAGTTCCAGGACTCAGTGCTGCAGTGGCTGAATCTCCAGGTTCTCCGGTACAGACTCGAGGATTTTTGTGTAGTAGATGTGACGATGGTTCATGGTACCTTCCTATCCTGAGGAAGGCTGGGTAAGGCTGAAGAAGAGGGCAGGGGCAGCCCATGAGAGGCACTTTTGTTTCTAGCTGCCGACTTCCTTAAGGTACCATTTTCTGTATGTAAGATGAGTAGACTGCCAAGAACCACAGAAATTAAGATTCAGAGAGTGTAAGGGATTTTTACAAGGTCATTGATTAGTGCCATTGTGGCACATTTCCCTGAACCGGTTGCATGGTGAATGATGGAATAGGATCAAGGAGAGTTTGGTGGCCTTGAATCTGTATTTCTTATTGGACAGGTTCACTTCTGTTGATGTGTTCTTACCGTCTGCAAGTTCAAACAAGTTCTGAGGTTAAGATGGCAAGGCTTTCTGGTACTTTGTCATCCAAGGATATATGATCCTATCCTGTGTTGTAAGGAGACCTGGCGGCACAATGGTTAAGCACTTGGCTGCTAACTGAAGGGTTTGGTGGTTCAAACCCACCAGTGATTCCTTGGGAGAAAAGACCTTGTCATCTGCTCCGATAAACATTATAGCCTAGGAAACCCTGTGAGGCAGTTCTACTCTGTCGTATAGGGTCACTATGAGTCTTAATTGACTCAACAGCACCCAACAACAACCTGTGTTGGAGAGGATTAGCCACAGTCTCATTTCCTGTCCTCCCAAAGCACCTGTGCTTTTCTTTTTGTGGAACAATAATGTGCTAAGGTAAGGTGGGCTTCTCCTCCAGCCCCAAGGGATGACTCATGATTGGTCTAAAGCCAGTCACAGTAATCATAATGATTGGCTTAGTTCTGGCTAATGAAATATATGGATATGTGTGTTAGGGACTTCTGGGAAAGAATTTCCTCTCTGGCAAA
This sequence comes from Dugong dugon, assembly GCA_030035585.1. Classification (NCBI taxonomy): domain Eukaryota; kingdom Metazoa; phylum Chordata; class Mammalia; order Sirenia; family Dugongidae; genus Dugong; species Dugong dugon. The sequence continues at coordinate 31,940,999 of CM057475.1, read as the reverse complement.
AAAGAAAAAGGCTTCTAGACAAATTCCTTCTTATAGCCCCAGTAAGGAAGGGGTAGGGAACCTCTCCTTTACTTCCTGCCTTTGGATATTGTTGTGAGGATGAGATGCTGTGGCAGCCATCTTGTGATCCTGGGACAAAAACCAAGAGAATTGGAGAGAAGCCACTGAGCTATTGATTTGCTCCACCCTGGAACTCTACCTTCATACTTCTTTTTACATAAAATATTAAAACCCCTAATTGTTTTTAAAGAATTCCGCTACTTACATCCAAAAGCATTCTAGGTGATTGAGAAAGCTTCTTGGAGGAAATAAGTTGAAGGATAGGAGGATTTGGGTAGGCAGAAGAGAGCTGGGAAGAGCTCCTATTGGAGGCTAAGCAAAGGAAAAGAATGGAAATTAGCTTGTCCACGTGACCAATGGTCAGGAGACTCTCCAGGCTCTGTGGAGGATGTCATCTGGAATAACTCTGCTTTTCTCTGAACTCATAGTACCTTCTGTGTGTTTCTGTGGATTTGCAAACATTTATTTGCATGCAGATTTTTGGCGATAGGAAGAAAAAGGTGCTTGGCTCAAGTGCCCAAGTTATGAGAAGATAGCACAGTTTTTTTCTCAGCTATTGGCCTCCTGGTCAGGCCCCACAAACTTGTATATATGTACTTATGGAAAGAGCAGCTGCAGGCAGAAGCTAAAGGAACTGTTTTCACAGGCTGCTGTGAGCTCCGGGTAAGTAAATGTGACAGAGCTGCGGGTGGCGTTGACACTGTGAGGACAGTGTTAGCCAGCTTTGCACACCAGGGTGCTGGGTACTGGGTCACGAACAGTGTTCTCCTGGAGGGCACAGGCAGCTGTGCAGGGTGAGCCACTCCTCCCTAAGGGGCTTCTCGGGCAAAGCCTACAGGGCTTGCATATGAATTCACTTAAGACAGGCCGCAGGACTCTCAGAAGTAACAGTATGAGATTCTGAGGCAAATAGAAGTCCTTCACTATGCAGGTGAGGGCCTGATTCTATGAGATGCCAGTTGCAACGTTAACGTGGCTCCATTGGAATCCCCTGGCAAGTGAGTCTAGGTCAGGGTTTCTCAACCTTGGCATTATTGACACTTTGGACAAGATAATTCTTTGTGGGGCTTTCTTGTACATTGTGGGATGTTCAGCAGCATCCCTGGCCTCTACGCATTAGATGTCAGTAGCACTGCCTCCTTTGACCCCTGTTGTGACAACCAAAAATGTCTCCAGATATTGCCAAATGTCCCCCAAGGGGCAAAATTGCTTCTGTTGAGAAACACTGGTCTAGATAAACACGGGAGATGTGTGTGTAATCGTATACAGGAACAAGATCCGTTCCTAAGCCTGTCTTTAAGTCAAATTTGTAGGCAAATTGGAACAGGTACATATGGTTCTTATTTAGTGTCAGTTAGTCAAATATTTGTCTTGTTAGACGCTGTTGAGTAGGTTCCAATTCATAGTGACCCTCCGTACAACAGAACAAAACACTGCCTGGTCCTGTGCCATCCTCACAATCGTTGCTATGTTTGAGCCCATTATTGCAGCCACTGTGTCAGTCCATCTGGTTGAGAGTCTTCCTCTTTTTTGGTGACTCGCTACTTTATCAAGCATGATGTCCTTCTCCAGGGACTGTTCCTCCCTGATAACATGTTCAAAGTACATGAGACAAAGTCTCACCATCCTTGCTTCTAAGGAACATTCTGGCTGCACTTCTTCCAAGACAGGTTTATTCATTCTTCTGGCAGCACATGGTATATTCAATATTCTTGACCAACACCATAATTCAAATGCATCAATTTTTCTTTGGTCTTTCTTATTCATTGTGCATCTTTCACATGCATATGAGGCAATTGAAAACACCATGGCTTGGGTCAAGTGCACCTTAGTACTCAAAGTGACATCTTTGCTTTTTAACACTTTAAAGAGGTCTTTTGCAGCAGATTTGCCCAGTGCAATGTGTCGTTTGATTTCTTGGCTGTTGCTTCTATGGGCGTTGACTGACTTAGTATACAAGTATATATTCTACCTTTCTATGCATATAAAACATTTCCAAACCACGCAGTGTTTTCATGAGCACGACAAAGTAGTGTGTACGTTCATTATTACAAATTATTGTATTTAACTCAAAATTTTAATATAATAGGCTTTGTGGCAGTCTGTTCTTAAGTACAAGTTGTCCGTAAGTTGGACATTTGTAACCGGGAGGCTGCCTGTACATGTTGGTCATTTAGATTTGTTTCTACCAAAAAAAATAAAAATCCAATAAGTCCATTGCCATCGAGTCGATTCCCTGTCATGGTGACCCCATGTATTACAGAGTAGAATAGAACTCCATGGGTTTTTCTTTTCTATAATCTTTATGTCAGTGATTTCCAGTACTTTCTTCCACAGCACCGCTGGATAGGTTTGAAATGCCAACCTTTAGGTTAGTAGGTTTTTTTTGTGTGTGTGTGTGTGTGTGTGTTAGGTGAAAGCTTAGAGATTAAATTAATTTCTCACTAAAAGAAATTTTACACAAATTGTTTCGTGACATTGGTTCCAATCTCTGCAATGTGTCAGCACTCTCCCCCTTTCCAGCCTGGGTTCCCCATTTCCATTTGTCCAGTTTTCCTGTCCCTTCCTGCCTTCTTGTCTTTGCTTTTGGGCAAGTGTTGACCATTTGGTCTTGTATACTTGATTGATCTAAGAAGCACGTTCCTCAAATATTATTGTTTGTTTTGTAGGTCTGTCTAATCTTTGGCTGGAAGGTGAACTTTGGGAGTGACTTCAGTTGTGAGTTAGAAGGGTGTCCAGGAACCATTATCTCAGGGGTTCCTCCAGTCTCTATCAGACCAGTAGGTCTGGTCTTTTTTTGTGAATTTGACTTTTGTTCTACATTTTTCTCCTACTCTGTCCAGGACCCTCTATTGTGATCCCTGTCAGAGTGTTCGGTGGTGGTAGCTGGGCACCATCTAATTCTTCCGGGCTCAGGCTTGTGGAGGCTGTGGTTCATGAGATCCTCTGGACTAATATTTTCCTTGTGCCTTTGGTTTTCTTCATTCTCCTTTGTTCCAGACAGAAAGGGACCAATAGATGTATCTTAGATGGCTGCCCACAAGCTTTTAAGATCCCAGACGCTACTCACCAAAGTAAGACGTAGAAATTTTTTTTTTAAGAACTGTGTTATGCCAATTGACCCAGATGTCTCCCGAGACCATGGTCCCTAGCCCTTAGCCCCAGTAACTCAATCCCTCAAGGTATTTGGATGTGTCTAGGAAGCTTCTATGACTGTGCCCCTTTGTGCTGTATTATATATATGAATATACATGCTATATGTCTCAGTTATCTAGTGCTGCTATAACAGAAATACCACAAGTGGATGGCTTTAACAAAGAGAAATTTATTCTGTCACAGTCTATGAGGCTAGAAGTCCAAATTCAGGGTGGCAACTCCAGGGGAAGGCTTTTTCTCTCCGTCGGCTCAGAGGAAGTTTCTTGCCGTCAATCTTTCCCTTGTCTAGGAGCTTCTTCATGCAGGAACACTCTGTCCAAAGGATGCGCTCTCCTCCTGGTGCTGCTTTCTTGGTGGTATGAAATACCCCATGTCTCTCTTTTATATCTCAAAAGAAATTGGCTTAAGACACAATCTAATCTTGTAGATCTCATCAACATAACTGCCGCTAATGCATCTCATTAATGTCATAGTGATAGGATTTACGACACACAGGAAAATCACATCAGATGACAAAATGGTGGACAAGCACAAAATACTGGGAATCATGACCTAGCCAAGTGGACAGATGTTTTGGGGGGACACAATTCAATCCATGACACTATACATACAAATATGTATATATAAATATCCACAGCCTAACCTATATATGGAGCCTTGGTATGGTAGTGGTTAAGAGCTTGGCCGCTAACCAAAATGTTGGCAGTTCAAATGCACCAGCCACTCCTTGGAAACCCGGTGGGGCAGTACTACTCTGTCTTATAGGGTAGATATGAATTGGAATCTACTTGACAGCAACAGGTTTGTTTTTTGGTTAACCTATATATGTACGTGGGTGTACTCCTATACTCCCTCCTTCCCCTATTCAGCATACATATCTGTCTGTACATCTGCTTGTAAGTTATTATTTGTTTTTATTATTGTGTTAGGGTTGTATATTCTATAGTATTTACTGTGGTTGCCTCTTTTTTTCTTTTCTTTTCTTTCTTGTGTTCCTCTAAGTGTGTTCCTTTGCCTTGGTCCAGTTATGCTGACTTCCCCTATATTGTGTATTGTCTTTCCCTTCACCAAAGTTAACACTAGGAGCCCTGATGGCACAGTGGTTAAGAGCTTGACTGCTAACCGAAAGGTCGGCAGTTCAAATCCACCAGTCACTCCTTGGAAACCCTATGAGGCAGTTCTAATCTATCCTAATTAGCTTGACGGCAACAGCTTTGGTTTTTCAGGTTTACTATCTAGTTAGTGATTTCCCTTCCCCACCCCTCCCATCCCCCATAACCATTAAATGTTGTTTCTTTCTGTGTGTGAACCTTTTCTTGAGTTTTTATAATAGTGGTCTCATACAGTATTAGTCCTTTTGTGATTGTTTTATTTCACTTGGCATAATGCCCTCCAGATTCATTCATGTTGTGGGGTGTTTCACCAATTCATCATCCTTCTTTATTTTTGTATAGTATTCCATTGTGTGTATGTATCTTGTTTATCCATTCATCTGTTGATGGGCACTTAGGTTGTTTCCATCTTTTTGCTATTGTGAATAATGCTGCAATGAACATGAGTGTGCATAAGTCTGTTTGTGTGACAGCTCTTAGTTCTCTAGGATATATTTCTAGGAGTGGGATTGCTGGATCATATGATATTTCTATTTCTAGCTTTTTAAGGAAGTGCCATATCATTTTCCATAGTGGCTGTACCATTTTATATTCCCACCAGCAGTGTATGAGAGTTCTAATCTCCTCATAACCTCGACAGCATTTATTGTTTTCTGAATTTTTGATCAGTGTCATTCTTGCAGGGGTGAGATGTTATCTCGTTGTGGTTTTGATTTGCATCTCTCTAATGGCTAATGATCACGAGCATCTTTTCATGTATTTGTTGACTGCCTGAATGGCCTCTTTGGTGAAGTGTCTGTTCGTGTCCTTTGTCCATTTTGTGATTGGGTAGCTTGTCTTTTCGTTGTTGAGTTGTTGAAGTTTTCAGAATATTTTAGAGATTAAACCTTTATCAGATATGTCATTGCCAAAGATTTATTCCCTGTCTATAGGCTCTCTTTTTACTCTCTTGGAAAAGTCTTTTGATGAGCATAAATGTTTTTTAGGAGGTCCTAATTATCTAGTTTATCTTCTGGAGTTTGTGAAGTTTTAGTTATGCTTGATATTCTATTTATGCCATAATTAGGACGCCTAATGTTGTCCCTATGTTTTCTTTCATTAACTTCAGAGTTTTAGGTTTTACTTTTAGGTCTTTGATCCATTTTGAGTGAGTTTTTGTGTATGGGGTAAGGCGTGGATCCTGTTTCATTTTTCTGAGAATGGATATCCAGTTTTGCCAGCACCATTTGTTGAAGAGACTATCTCGTCCCCATTTAATGGACTTCTACCCTTTGTCGAAGATCAGGTGTCCGTAGGTGGATGGATTTATTTCTGGATTCTCAATTCTGTTCCAATGGTCTATGTGTCTGTCATTGTACCAGTACCAGGCTGTTTTGACTACCATAGCTGTATAGTAGGGTCCGAGATGGAGTAGTATGAGGCCTCCTACATTGCTCTTCTTTTTCAGTAATGTTTTATTTATCCAGGGACTCTTCTCTTTCCATATAAAGTTGGTGATTAGTTTTTCCATCTCGTTAAAGAATGTTGTTGGAATTTGTCTATAGATTGCCTTGGGTAGTACTGACATTTTCACAATGTTAAGTCTTCCTATCCATGAGCATTGTATAGTTTTCCATTTATGAAGGTCTCTTTTGGTTTCTTGCAGTAGTCTTTTGTAGTTATCTTTGTCTAAGTCGTTTATATCCCTGTTTAGGTTTATTCCTAAGTATTTTATCTTTAGGGGCTATTGTAAATGGTGTTGTTTTCCTGATTTCCTTTTCAGAGTTCTCCTTGTTAGTGTAGAGGAATCTAACTGGTTTTTTAATGTTGATCTTGTACTCTGTCACTTTGAACCCTTCTATTAGTTCCAGTAGCTTTCTTGTGGATTCTCTGGAATTTTCTACATATAGGATCATATTGTCTGCGAATAGGGATAGTTTTACTTCTTCCTTACCCATTTGAATGCCCTCCATTTCCCTTTCTTGTCTTATTGTTCTGGATAGGACTTCCAGTACAGTGCTGAATAAGAGTGGTGTTATGGATTGAATTGTGTCCCCCCAGAATTTGTGTCAATTTGGCTCGTCCACAATTCCTAGTATTGTGTGATTGTCCACCATTTTGTCATCTGATGTGATTTTCCCATGTGTTGTAAATCCTACCTCTATTGTGTTAATGAGGTGGGATTATCAGCAGTTATGTTAGTGAGGCAGGACTCAATCTACAAGATTGGGTTGTGTCTTAAGCCAATCTCTTTTGAGATATAAAAGAGAGAAGTGAGTAGAGAGACATGAGGACTTCATACCACCAGGAAACAAGAGCCAAGAGAATAGCGCGTCCTTTGGACCTGGGGTCCCTGTGCTGAGAAGCTCCTCCACTGGGGAAGATTGATGACAAGGACTTTCCCCTAGAGCTGACGGAGAGAGAAAGACTTCCCCTGGAGCTGACACCCTGAATTTGCACTTCTAGCCTCCTAAACTGAGAGTATAAATGTCTCTTTGTTAAAGCCATACACTTGTGGTATTTCTGTTATAGCAGCACTAGATAACTAGGACAAGTGGTGATAATGGGCATCATTGTCTGGTTCCTGTTCTCAGGGGGAATGCTTTCAGTTTCTCTCCATTGAGAATAATATTGGCTGTTGGTTTTATGTATATGCCCTTAATTATGTTGAGGAATTTCCCTTCTATTTGTATTTTGGTGAGAGTTTGTATCAGGAATGGGTGCTGGACTTTATCAAATGCCTTTTCTGCATTGATTGATATGTTTATGTGATTCTTTGTTTTATTTATGTGATGGATTATGTTAATTGATTTTCTAATGTTAAACTATCCTTGCATACCTTGTATGAATCCCACTTGGTCATGATGTGTTATTTTTTGATATGCTGTTGGATTCTATTAGTCATAATTTTGTTGAGAATTTTTGCATCAATGTTCTGGGGGAGATTGGTCTATAATTTTCTTTTTTAGTGATGTCTTTGCCTGGCTTTGGTATCAAGGTTATGCTGGCTTCATGAAATGAATCGGGAATATTTCTTCCTTTTCTATGTTCTGGAATAGTTTGAGTAGTATTGGTATCAACTCTTCTCTGAATGTGTGGTAGAATTCTCCAGTGAAACTGTTCTTGGCCAGGATATTTTTTGTTGTTGTTGGGAGTTTTTTTAATGATCTCTTCAATGTCTTCTTTTGTTACGAGTCTGTTCAGATTTTCTACCTTGGGTTGTGTTAGTTTAGGCAGGTAGTGTATTTCTAGGAATTTATCCATTTCCTCTAGGTTTTCAAATTTGTTAGAGTTAATTTTTCATAGTATTCTGTTATGATCCTTTTTATTTTGATTGGTTCTGTTGTGGTGTCACCTAGTCATTTCCTATTTGGGTTATTTGCATCTTGTCCGTTTTTTCTTTTGTCACTTTGGCCGATGGTTTGTTAATTTTATTGATCCTTTCAAAGAATGATCTTCTAACCTTGTTGATTGTTTCAATTGTTTTTCTGTTTCATTTATTTCTGTTCTAATTTTTATTATTTTCTTTCTTCTGGCAGCTGTGGGCTTCTTTTGCTGCTCTTTTTCTATTTGTTTCAGTTGTACTGTTAAGGTATTGATTTTGGCCTTTTCTTCTTTTTTCATGTGTGCATTTATTGCTATAAGTTGGCCTCTGAGCACTGCTTTTGCTGTGTTCCAAAGGTTTTGGTATGTTGTATTTTCATTCTCTTTTGATTCTAGGAATTTTTTAATTTCATTTTTAATTTCTTCTATTACCCAGTGGATTTTAAACATGGTATTGTTTAGTTTCCAAGTATTTGGTTTTTTTCCTTTTTCTTCCTGTTATTGATTTCTAATTTTATAACCTTGTGATCTAAGAGGTTTTGTATCATTTCAATATTTTTGGATGTATTGAGGCTGCTTTATGGCCTAGGATACGGTCTATTCTAGAGACTGATTCATGAGAAGAATGTGTATGTGCTGCTGTTGGGTGGAATGCTCTGTATATGTCTGTGAGGTCAAGTTGATTGACTGTGTTATTTAGATCTTCTGTATCTTTTTTGAGTTTCTGTCCAAAATTGTAAGTGATGTGTTACAGTCTCCTACTATTTTTGTAGAACTGTCTATTTCTCTTTTCATTTCTGTTAGGGTTTGTTTTATGTATTTTGGAGTTCTGTCACTGGGTGCATAGTTATTTATTATGGTTATGTCCTCTTGGTGGATTGATCCTTTCATCGTTATATAATGTCCTTTCTTGTCTCTTAAGATGGAGTTTTATTTAAAATCTATTTTATCAGAGATTAATATTGCCAATCCTGCTCTTTTTTGGTTACTGTTTGCTTGATATATGTTTTTCCATCATTTGATTTTTTATGTCTTTATGTCTTTTTGTCTAAGGTGTTTTAGGCTAGTAGGTGAGCACACACCATTTGCTCCACCCAGGGACTTTTTAAAATTTATATATGTTAGTCCTTCAGATTTCCAGTTTTTCAGTTTAAAAAGCTTCTGTGAACATTTTCTTAATTTGATCTTTGTCAACATTTTAAAACTATTTTCTTGGGTTAATTCCTAGACATGGAGTTGCCTGAGAAGTGTGGCACACATGCAATCACCATGAGTCACTATCAACTTGAAGGCAACTAACAAGAATATATATATATATTCCCTCCAGGAAGATTTTGCCAGTTGAGATCTTATTATATCTGACACTTCTTTTTAATCTCTATGCTGGTTATGACCTACTTTTTTTTTTTTTTTATATATATTTTATTGTACTTCAGGTGAAAGCTTACAGAGCAAATAGTTTCTCATGAAATAGTAGTACACATGTTGTTTTTTTTGACATTGGTTAACAACCCCACAACGTATTAAGCCTCTAAATTCTCAACCTTTTTTTTTTGATGAAAATTACAGATGGCCAAAGATACACCGTTTCAAAATTTTCTACATTCACAGTTCAGTGACATTGACTACGCTCTTCCAACTGTGCTGTTATTCTCACTTAAGATGAAGGCTTACAGAACAAAATAGTTTTTCATTTAACAGTTACTACACATGTTGCCCTATGACAATGGTTAACAATCTCACAGCACATCAAGAATATCCTTACTCCACCTTGTGTTCCCTATCACCAGGGGGCTTCCTTGTCCCCTTCTGTCTTCTGGACCTTGTCAGTGGACTATTGTACCTCTTTAGTCTCCTTTGTTTGTTTATTTATTTATTTATTTTTATTTTATTTAAACACCATTTCAAAACTTTTTACTTACACATTTAAGTGATATTGACTATGCTCTTCCAATTGAGCTGCCATTCTCGACCAAGATGAAGGCTTACAGGACAAAACAGCCTCCCATTTAATAGTTACTACAAATGTTGCCCTATAGCAGTGGTCAACAATCTCACAATACATCGACAGTGTCCTTATTCAATTTGTGTTCCTTATCATCAGTTTCCTACTCTCCCTCTGCCTTCTGGCCCTTGTCACCGGACTCCTGTACATCGTTAGTCCCATTTAGTTTTACTGGGGTGTCCATTCCCAGGCTTAACATCGAACCTTGATGATAACTTCCCCTCTGAGCTGAAAGGGTGTCTGGGGGCCACACTCTCGAGGTTTCTCTAGTATTCTTTAGGCCAGTATATCTGGTCTTCTTTTTTTTTTTTTTTTTTTTGGGAGTTAAAATTATGCTCTACATCCTACTCCAGCTCTGCCCAGAACCCTCTGTTGTGATCCTGGTCAGAGGAGTCATTGGTGGTAGCCGGGCACCATCCAGCTGTACTGGGCTCAGTCCCGTGGAGGCCTTGGTAGTTGTGGACCATTAGTCCTTCGGACTAATCTTTTCCTTGTATCCTGTTCTCTTCATTCTCCCTTGTTCCCGAAGGGATGAGATCAGTGGAGTATCTTAGATGGCCGCTCATAGGCTTTTAAGACCCCAGACACTACTCACCAAGGTAGAATGTAGAGCATTATCTTTATAAGTAGTGTCATGCCAATTGAGCTAGATGTTCCCCGAGATCATGGTCCCCAGAGCCCTCCGTCCAACAACTCAGTCCCTCGGGGGGTTTGGATGTGTCTATAGGGCCTTCATGACCTTTCCTTGTGCAGGTTGTGTTAGTTTCCGCTGTACTATGTACTATCTCATCTCTCACCCAAGTTACCACTTACCTATTACCTATTTAGTATCCCCCCCCCCTCCCATCCCTGGTAACCAACAAGGATTGTTACATTTTGCATGTGAATTTTTTCATGGGTTTTTACAATAGAGGTCTCATACAATATTTGTCCTTTTGTGATTGACTTATTTCACTCAGCATGATGTCCTCCAGTTTCATCCATGTTATGAGATGGTTCACCGATTCATTGTTCTTTCTCGTTGCATAGTACTCCATTGTGTGTATGTACCATAGTTTGTGTATCCATTCGTCTGTTGATGGACATCGAGGTTGTTTCCATCGTTTTGCTATTGTGAATAATGCTGCCATGAACATAGGTGTGCATATGTCTATTCGAGTGATGACTCTTATTTCTCTAGGATATATTCCTAGGAGTGGGATTGCTGGATCGAATGGTACGTCTATTTCTAGCTTTCTGAGGAAACGCCATATCATTTTCCAAAATGGCTGTATCATTTTGCATTCCCACCAGCAGTGTATAAGAGTTCCCGTCTCCCTGCAACCCCTCCAACATTTGTTATTTCCAGTGTTTTTGATTCGTGCCAGTAATGCCGGGGTGAGATGGTATCTCATTGTGGTTTTAATTTACATTTCTCTAATGGCTAGTGATCGCGAGCATTTCCTCATGTGTCTGTTGGCCATTTGAATGTCTTCCTTGGTGAAGTGTCTGTTCATTTCCTTTGCCCATTTTTTGATAGGATTGGTTGTCTTTTTGTTGTAGAGGTGTTGGATTTTCTTGTAGATTATGGAGATTAGACCTTTGTCTGACTTGTACTGTCCAAAAATTTTTTCCCAGTCTGTAGGTTCTCTTTTAACTCTTTTGGTGAAATCTTTTGAAGAGCATAGATGTTTGATTTTTAGAAGATCCCAATTATCTAGTTTATCTGTTGGGTTTTTTGTGTTGATGTTTATGGTTTGTATCCTGTTAATGCCATGTATTAAGGCCTGAAGTGTTGGTCCTATTTTTTCTTCTATGAATTTTATAGTTTGAGGCTTTATATTCAGGTCTTTGATCCATTTTGAAGTAGTTTTTGTATATGGTGTGAGGTATGGGTCCTGTTTCATTTTTCTACAAATGGATATCCAGTTTTGCCAGCACCATTTGTTAAAAAGACTGTCTTTTCCCCATTTGATGTATTTTGGGCCCTTGTCAAAAATCAGGTGACCGTAGGTGGATGGATTTACATCTGAGTTCTCAATTCTGTTCCATTGGTCAATGTCTCTGTTGTTGTACCAGTACCAGGCTGTTTTGAGTACTGTAGCTGTATAGTAGGTTCTCAAGTCAGGTAGTGTGAGTCCTCCAACTTTATTCTTCTTCTTCAGTAGTGCTTTACTTATTCGGGGTTTCTTCCCTTTCCATATAAAGTTAATAATTAGTTTTTCCATCTCTTTGAAGAATATTGTTGGTATTTGTATCGGAATTGCATTGTATTTGTAAATTGCTTTAGGTAGAATTGCCATTTTCACAATGTTGAGTCTGCCTATCCATGAGCATTGTATGTTTTTCCATTTATGTAGATCCCTTTGGGTTTCATGCAGCAGTGTTTTGTAGTTTTCTTTGTATAGGTCTTTTATATTCCTGGTCAGATTTATTCCTAAGTATTTTATCTTTTTAGGGGCTATTGAAAATGGTATTGATTTCCTGATCTCCTTTTCATCGTTCTCTTTACCGGTGTATAGGAATCCAACTGATTTTTGAATGTTTATCTTGTATCCTGCTACTCTGCTGAATCTTTCTATTAGTTCCAGTAAATTTCTCGTGGAGACTTTAGGGTTTTCTATGTATAGTATCATATCATCTGCAAACAGGGAGAGTTTAACTTCTTCATTACCAATTTGGATGCCCTTTATTTCTTTCTCTTGCCTTACTGCTCTAGCGAGAACTTCCAGCACAATGTTAAATAGGAGTGGTGATAAAGGGCATCCTTGTCTTGTTCCTGTTTTCAGGGGGAATGTTTTCAGCCTTTCTCCATTAAGAATGATGTTGGCTGTTGGTTTTGCATAGATGCCCTTTATGATGTTGAGAAATTTCCCTTCTATACCTATTTTATTGAGAGCTTTTATCAGGAATGGGTGTTGGACTTTGTCAAATGCCTTTTCTGCATCAATTGAGATAATCATGTGATTTTTTTCTTTCCTTTTATTTATGTGGTGGATTACGTTGATGGATTTTCTAATGTTAAACCATCCTTGCATACCTGGTATGAATCCTACTTGGTCGTGGTGTATTATTTTTTTGATATGATACTGAATTCTATTGGCTAGAATTTTGTTCAGAATTTTTGCATCTATATTCATGAGAGATATTGGTCTGTAATTTTCTTTTTTTGTGATGTCTTTGCCTGGTTTTGGTATCAGCGTTATGCTGGCTTCATAGAATGAATTTGGAAGTGTTGCTTCCTCTTCTATGCTCTGAAATAACTTGAGTAGAACTGGTACGAGCTCTTCTGCAAATGTTTTGTAGAATTCTCCAGTGAAGCCATCTGGGCCAGGGCTTTTTTTGGTTGGGAGTTTTTTTATTACCTTTTCAATCTCTTCTCTTGTTATGGGTCTGTTCAGATTTTCAGTATCACTTTGTTGTAGTTTGGGTAGGCCGTATGTTTCTAGAAATTTATCCATTTCCTCTAGGTTTTCAAATTTGTTGGAATATAGTTTTTCATAATATTCTGTTATAATCCTTTTTATTTCAGTTGGGTCTGTTGTAATGTCCCCCATTTCATTTCTTATTTGGGTTATTTGTGCCCTCTGCTGTTTTTCTTTTGTCAGTCTGGCCAGTGGTTTGTCGATTTTGTTGATTCTTTCAAAGAACCAACTTTTGGTTTTGTTGATTCTATCTATTGTTTTTCTGTCCTCTATTTCATTGATTTCTGCTCTGATCTTTACTATTTCCTTTCTTCCGGTGGTTGTAGGCTTTTTTTGTTGTTCTCTTTCTATTTGTTTGAGTTCTGTAGTTAATGTTTTGATTTTGTCCCTTTCTTCTTTTTTGATATGTGCATCTATTGCTATAAATTGTCCTCTGAGGACTGCCTTTGCTGTGTCCCAAAGGTTTTGGTATGATGTGTTTTCATTTTCATTTGATTCTAGGAATTTTTTAATTCCATCTCTGATTTCTTCTATTACCCATTGATGTGTAAGCAGATTATTATTCAGTTTCCATGTGTTTGATTTTTTTTCCTTGCTCTTTCTAGTGTTAATTTCTACCTTGATGGCATTGTGGTCAGAGAAGATACTGTGAATTATCTCAGCATTTTGGATCTTGTTGAGGATTGCTCTGTGGCCTAAGATGTGGTCTATTCTGGAGAACGTTCCATGTGCATTGGAAAAGAATGTGTACTTTTCAGCGGTTGGATGGATTACTCTATATATGTCTATGAGGTCCAGTTGGCTGATTGTGTCCTTTAGGTCTTCTGTATCTTTGCTGAGTTTCTTTTTAGTTGTTCTGTCCTTTACTGAGAGTGGTGTGTTGAAGTCTCCTACTATTATTGTGGAACTGTCAATTTCTCTTTTCAGTGCTGTTAGAGTTTTTTTTATGTATTTTGGAGCCCTGTCATTGGGTGCATAGATATTTATTATGGTTATGTCTTCATGATGGATCATCCCCTTAATCATTATATAGTGTCCTTCTTTGTCTTTTATGGTAGATTTTGTTTTAAAGTCTATTTTATCTGAGATTAGAATTGCCACTCCTGCTCTTTTTTGATAGTTGTTAGCTTGATATATTTTTTTCCAACCTTTGATTTTTAATAAATTCACATCTTTGTTTTTAAGATGTGTCTCTTGTAGACAGCAAATAGATGGATCCTGTTTTCTTATCCATTCTGCCACTCTCTGTCGCTTTATGGGTGCATTGAGTCCATTTACGTTCAGTGTAATTATTGATAGATGTGAATTTGTTGCTGTCATTTTGTAGTGCTTTTTTTTGTGATGCTGAAGTTTTCTTTGTTCTTCTTACTCTCTTGTGCTGAGTTCCTTTTGTTTGTGGATTTTGTGTTCATTTCTTTTGTTTTTGTAGGTTTTGGTTTTGTTGAGACTTTATGTTTTTCGTCTTTATTTTTATGAGTTGGTTTGTTAACTTTTTTTGTGGTTACCATGAATTTTACCCTTATCTTTATAATTTTGAAGCAGTCTACCGTTACTTGGTATCGCCTTGCCTTCTTCTCCTTTAGAAGGTTCTATACCTATGCCGTTTGTTCCCTCTTTCATTGTTTTGATGTTGTTGTCATCCTTTGATTGATTTCTCTGATTCCCTGTTGTATATCTTTTGTTTTTGGAAAGTCGTCTGTAGTTCAGTTCCTAGAATGGTATCTGGTTCATGTTAACCTGCGTCCTAGGTCCTAGGTCCTGCCTGAGGGCTTAAGCTGTTTGTCCTCAGATCAAAGAACTCCCTTTAATAATTCTTGTAAGTTTGGTTTGACTTTTGCATATTCCTTTAGTTTCTGTTTATCTGGAAATGACCTAATTTCACCATCAAATCTGAATGAGAGTTTTGCAGGATATATTATTCTTGGCTGACAATTTTTTTCTTTCAAGATTTTATATATGTCATCCCATTGCCTTCTTGCCTGCATGGTTTCTGCTGAATAATCTGAGCTTAGTCTTATTGTTTCTCCTCTGTATGTGACTTCTTGTTTTTCACGAGCTGCTCTCAGGATTCTTTGTTTGTCTTTAGTTTTAGTAAGTGTGAATATGATATGTCTTGGTGATTTTCTTTTGGGGTCTCTTCTATATGGGGTTCGTTGAGCTTCTTGGATGACCAGCTTTTCATCTTTCATGATATTGGGAAAGTTTTCTGTCAGCAGTTCCTCAATGATCCTCTCTGTGTTTTCTGTTTTCTCCCCCTGTTCTGGGATGCCAATCACTCGTAAGTTTTTACTTTTAATTGTGTCCCACATAACTCTCAGGGTCTCTTCATTTTTCTTTGTTCTTTTTTCTGAGTTTTCCTGAAACAGAGTTGTATCCAAGTGTTTGTCTTCAGTTCCACTGATCCTGTCTTCCATGGTTTCAAATCTACTTCTCAGCCCTTCTATGACACCGTCCATTTCTGAAATCTTGTTGTTTATCTTTTGGATTTCTAATTGTTGTTTTTCTATAATTTCGAGTTGTGAATTTATTTTGGCATTTTGTTCTTGCATCATCTTCCTGAATTCTTCCAATTTTTTGTCTGTATTTTCCATAAATTTGTCTATTTTTTCCTCATGTTTGTCAGCTTTTTGCCTCAGTTCTTGGAAAATTCCGAGTATTAGTGATCTGAGTTCCGTATCAGGTACTTCTAGTGCATTTTCTTCCACAGGAGAGTTATCTGGTGTTTTAATTTGGACGCCTATTGGAGCCATCTTGTCTTGTTTTTGTAAATGTTTTGATATTGTTTGCTGTTTTCGGGGCATTCAGTAGATATTACTCTCGTTTATTGATTGTAGATTTTTTTTTTTTTTCGTTCTTGTGGTACAGCTGGGCAGATCTAGTTGAGGAGGAGCCACTGGGATGGGTTGCTTGTGGCACTCACCGCAGCCACCAGGACGGTCGGTAGTCAGTGCTGGGCAGGTTCCAATAGGGCGTGCCTGCACCGCTTGGTGATGTGATGTCTAGTGCACGGTGCAGGTAGGTAGGGTGCAGCGGGAAGATGGTTATGTGTGAAGCTAAGCTGGATATGGGAGAGAGGAGAGAGGAGGAGGAGCAAAAAGTGTACAAACATAAAAGAATGCTAGGGGAGCTTGTCGTTGGAATGTACAGATGAGAGACTATGGGATGGAGGAAACCAGAAGGGGGAAGAGAAAGAAAAGGAAAGAATGACCAAATAAAAATCAGAAAAGTTAAAGAACTGCAAAGTTCCCAGGGATCCCACCGATGCAGCTATGAGGTCTGGGGGAGTCGGTCTCAATTTTCACAGCTCAGCCTGGCCAGAAGGTACAGAGGCATACATCACCTGGAATTCAGGGATCAGAAAGAGAAGGAAGAGATAGAGAGACAAGAAATTAAGCAATGAAGAAAGACAAAAGAGAAAAAGAGGTAAAAGATGACAAAACTAATCAAAAAAGGAAGAAAAATAAAATTGAGAGAAAAAAAAAAAAGGGCAACACCAGCAGTCAGTGCCTACAAATGGGACCCAGAGAGCCCCCACTCAGGGGCGCGAATTCCAAGAAGCCGGTAGTCTCGGGGTTAAGTGACCGTGGCCACGGGAAGCAGAGGGGCGAACAAACAAAGGCCCCGGGATCCCACCCACGCGGGGGCCCAGACCTAGAAACAGCCACACGCCCACACGCAGCCCTACAGCCCCGCAGGAGAGAGCAGAGACAGCACTCGGAACCAGGCACCCAGGCAAAAGGAGGGGGAGGCGGAAGAAAAAGGTTCGCTAGGTGCCAGCAAACGGCTCCCAGAAAGCCTCCAGCCCGGGCGTGCGGAATCCAAGCACCGGCGCCCCCCTGCTCAGGGACTCCGGCCACGGAAAGCAGAGGGGCGAACGAACAAAGGCCCTGGGATCCCACCCACGCGGGAGCCCAGACCTAGAAACAGCCACACGCCCGCACGCAGCCCTACCGCCCCGCAGGAGAGAGCAGAGACGGCACTCGGAACCAGGCACCCAGGCAAAAGGAGGGGGAGGCGGCAGAGAAAGGTTCGCTAGCTGCCAGCAAACGGCTCCCAGAAAGCCGCCAGCCCAGGCGCGCGGAATCCAAGCACGGGCGCCCCCCAGCCCAGGGACCCTGGCCACGGAAAGCAGGGGATCCCCAGCTGAGGCGGAGAGGGGTGGGTGGTGGGAGAGTGCGCACCGCAGTTTACCGGTCGTTCTGTCTCCGACCAGATGCTCTGCAAGGCTGCTCTCCCGTTTGCTGGTCTCCGATAGGAATCCAAGATGGTGGATCCGCGCTGCGTTAGCTGGTAAGGAATCTCTGCCTGAGTCTCTCCTCGCTCTCCGTTCTCTTTTAGTATTCTCACTCCGTTTGGTGTTTGGCTGAGTTCTTTATCTCTTCATTTGGTGTTCTAGGGTTTCAGGATTGTTGATTCTCTGTTAGGCTTAGTTTTTCGGATCTTTGCTGTGGAGGGACGGCGTGGTGTTTCTGCCTAGAGCGCCATCTTGCCCCCCCATCTTATGACCTACTTTTGCACATGGTATGTGCTCAATGAATACTTGCTAGTTAATTGATTGAATGTTGGTTGTGAGTCTCCATATTCTGTCAAATATCTGGGCAAGTTGGTAAATCGCACTTCACAGAAGTTTCTACATGGGCTTGGTCTGGAGAAGATATTTGCTATATAGGATTATTTCCTGAAGGCCAGTGCTTCTCAAAGCATCTTCCCCAAACCCAAAGCTTCAGTGTTACCTGGTAACTTGTTAGAAATTCAAATTCTCAGCATTCGCCCCAGACCTAACCTGTGCTTTAACAAGCCCTCCAGGTGATTCTATGAAGGAAAATAGACAATAGACAATAAAAATGAGCAAAACACTTTTTTCATCAGCATAGAAATTGCTTTTCCCTAATACTCTCTCTATAATGGCATTTCCCTTGTGGGAGTTTGCCAGCCTACCCCTTGTTCATAAGAGGTTCAGAGGCTTCACAGTCTGAACATATGTCATGCTGTCTAACTTCATCTGGTGCCTGGCTTGGTCTCTGAGAGGGCCTTCCTATTCCCATACCTTACACTAAGGCCCAGTTCAGGCTGCCCAGCTGCTCATGGCCTGTGAGCCAACAGCTGGGATGTTTAAATGAAGAACGATGTTTGCATGTTCAACCTCATTTGCTAGATTGTTCATTAGACAGATAATGCCCTATCTTGGCCAGATATGAAGTCCACTGTGAACAAGGTGGCCATCTGTTCAGGGCTGGATCGTTTTGATATAATCAGAGACCTTGGGGTGCTAGCAGGCATCTCTGCCAGACAGAAAGCAGCCAAGTCCCTGGGGCTGACCTGCATGAATGGCTGTGATCAGCTAGAGGACAAGATGGGGTGTACATGCCCATTTGAAGGATGAGTGAGTCTCTCCTCCACATGAGACAACCCCAGGGCACCCATATGCCTTCCCAAAGTGTAGAAGACACAAATTCAGGGGGTCAGTTTGGAACAAAGCAGCTGCAGTTGGCAGGGACTTTGGTGCTTCAATTCATACTTGGTTCCCCTCATGCCCTGTAGGTCGAATGTGAGTTTCTGTACTAACAGCTCCTGACATCTGCAATCACTGGGGGCTCCCAGGATCGTGTGTGTGTGTGTGTGTGTGTGTGTGTGTGTGTGTGTGTGTGTGTGTGTGTGTGTGTGTGTGTGTGTGTGTGTGTGTGTGTGTGTGTGTGTGTGTGTGTGTGTGTGTGTGTGTGTGTGTGTGTGTGTGTGTGTGTGTGTGTGTGTGTGTGTGTGTGTGTGTGTGTGTGTGTGTGTGTGTGTGTGTGTGTGTGTGTGTGTGTGTGTGTGTGTGTGTGTGTGTGTGTGTGTTTGTATGCCAGTTCCCTAATCAGACTGCAGGCATCTCTTAAAGGCAAAGGCTGTGCCACTCAGCAAGTGCTCAGCCTTGCTGGTAATGGAGATGCTTAAATGGGGCTGACTGAACTTTAAATGCTCATGCACTAGTGTACCTGATCTTTGGTATTCCTGAGGAACATCCTGTCCACAGACACATACCCCTGAAAAACTAATTATTTGCAGGGATTTGGTAACTTCAAACAAAACAATTAGTCAAAGCTCTTCATTAGGGCAGTTCCAGATAATGCTGGGTGACTAAGTATTTTTTAAATAGTGAAATGCGTCATGATTCATACTTGACTTCTACATCCCAGCTTATCTGGTGACTATGTTCAGAGGCTCAGCACATTGAGGGGATGAGATTAAGTTCTAAATATAAGCGATGAAGCTGTACCCCTCCTCTGGCTGTGAGGCAGCTATTAGAAAAAATAATCTCACCTAATTTAATCAGACTATAGTAGTGAATAAAGCAGTCATTTTAAGGAAATGGGTGCGAGGATCATACAGCAGTAACTGCTCTAACAGTGGTGCCATTTTGGATTTTGTAACATTCTCTCTATAATATGTCTAAAATTCTTAAAAGCTTTGGAAATAGAGATCCTAGAATGTGTTGAGACTATGGCTTCTGGAGTCAGACTGCCTGGGTTTGAATCTCAGCTCTTCCCTTAATATGTATGGCCCTGGGGAAGCTACTTAAACTCTCTGGCCTCAGTTTTCTTAGCTGTAAAATGGGATTAATGATAGTATTGTCCTCAAAGAAATGTTGTGAAGATAAAATGAGTTAATATGTATATGTAAATATATGTAAAGTGCTTTGAGGAGAACCTGTCGCAGAGTGAGTGCTATATAAACGTTGCTGTAACTATTATTACTATTATCATTGCAAGTGGAAAGAGTTTAATAGACATGGCATAAAAATACACCTCTGTTGTTTGTTAGCTGTGTGGTTTTAGGCAATTTATTTTGCCTTTCTGGGTCTCGGTTTCCTCATCCATAAAATCATACCCCCTAGGTTTGTTATGAGGATTAAGTGAGATACTCTAGGTAAAATTTCTAATATAATACTCAGCAAAAATGCCTGCTTAATGTGTATCCATATATATGTTAACACTGATTTGGTGTCTGAATTATTTGGTCACGTTTACCAGATAATTATAGGTGCTAATGGGGATTATCAAATCGCCATCTACTGGACAGCAATGGGTTTGGTTTTTGTTTTTGTTTTTTAATTTTTCTATCATTGCTTCTGGTTAGGGTACCGCGTGTGTTAACCTTTACACTTCATTAAAACTGACCTCCATGGTTTGTTTGGAACTTCAGTGCAAAGAGTTGCCCTAGAAAAGTTTCTCTGAACCCTGTAACTCCTGAGCATACACAACCTCACTTTATAACAAAGCAGATTTTTATGAGAGTCATGGAAATTGTTTACCAATTCTCAGAGGATTTGCTTACAACCCCATGATTGCTTACCAGCCATAAATGAATGCTTTTGATTATCTGGAGCCAGCTCAGAGTCATGCAGCATCTGGAGATGAGACAACTAGGGCACTGAGATCTTTCTCCAGATGGTGCTCATCACTGCTTGCCTGGTTCTAAGAGATTGCCTTGTGTCTTCCATCCCTTCCATCCCTTGCTTGGTAGGCATGGTCTTGCACTACCCCCATTTTTTTATCTGATACCTTCTCTGGCTCACACAGGCCCCATCCACAGCTACCCTCAAGGTGGGCTTCCACATAACATCATGTTGTTTATTTGCTCGTCTTGCTCTAATTTCTTGAGAACATCTAGTCTTCAAGCTCAATATCCCACTCCATGAATGGCTAAGTAATGAGAACTTTCCTGACTCACAAGGAAGGTTCATGCCTCTGTCATGGTTCCTGGGGCGCCCCTGAAACACGAGTGAGCCCCATGCCAGTCAATGTGCAGGAAAGGCCAACAGAATAAATATT
Organism: Dugong dugon; assembly: GCA_030035585.1. NCBI lineage: Eukaryota > Metazoa > Chordata > Mammalia > Sirenia > Dugongidae > Dugong > Dugong dugon. The sequence continues at coordinate 31,920,148 of CM057475.1, read as the reverse complement.
TTAGCCTCACGTACATATTCACATTCTTTTCACTTCCATTTTTATCAGAATGTCACATAAATTATAATGCATTCTAGACAATTGTTCTAAGCCACATTTCTGAGTCTTTGCTAGAGCAGATAATATAGAGCTAGTATTAGCTGCATCTTTTTGTTACCTTTAAAATTTTATACTTCTGGTTACCTGATATGAACATAAAGCTGAATAAACACCATGGTTGTTTTATGGCTTTGTAACTGAGATTATGCATTTCTTACTCCATTGTTTGATGGAACATTTATTTAAAAAAATAAAAATAAAAACCAAACCCATTGCCATCGAGTCGATTCTGACTCATGGTGACCCTATAGGACAGAGTAGAACTACCTCATAGGATTTCCAAGGAGTGGCTGATGGATTCAAACTGCCAACCTTTTGATTAGCAACTGAGCTCTTAACCACTGTGCCACCAGGGCTCCAAACATTTATTAGTCACCCTACAATATGCCACGCCCTATGCCAGGCACTGTGATAAGACACAGCATATTAGCATGACACTTGTATTATGGTGAGAAAGAGAAGTGTATCAGTGATGACAGAACCAGGTAGGAAACCTATGACAGAGGCCAGCCCAGGGGAAGGTATCAATCTCCCAAAAGCTGACTTGGGAACAAGAGTAGAAGCCAGATAGATGACAACTGAAATGATAGGGATCAGGGAAGACCCAAGAAAGCAATGTGTGTAAGGCATGGACATGAGGAACAAGAGCTACATCCAAGGACCACAAGAATTTTAATATGGCTGGTGCCAGGAATGATATAGAGGAACGTGGCCTTGGAAGCGCCTGGGAGAAGGGAGGGCCTAGATCTTAGAAGTCACTCTATGAGTTTTGAGTTTGATAATGAAAGTTATGGGGAGCCAGTGAAGGATTTAGCAGGGGCTAACAACAACAACAAAATAACATGCTACCACCTGTTAGTTTTTTATACTGTGGTGGCTTAAGTGTCGCTATGATGCTAGAAGTGATGCCATCAGTATTTTACGTACCAGCAAGGTCACCCATAGTGAACAGGCTTCAGCAGAGCTCCCAGACTAAGACACACTAGGAAGAAAGTCATGGTGAGCTACTTCCAAAAATCAGCCAATGAAAACTTGCAGGTTACAACATAGTATTTTTCGACTTGTTTACTTCAGACACATGAGGAGGGATCAATTGCTAGAGAAAGACATCGTATTTGGTGAGGGAGAGGACCAGCAAGAGGAAGGGAAACCCTCAGTGACATGGATTGGCTGCAACAATTGACTCAAATCATGAGGATGGTGTAGGACCAGGCAATGTTTTGTTTCTGACGTGTATGATGTCCATGAGTCAAGGTCGTCTTGATGGCAGCTATCTATCTATCTGCTAAGTAATATATTAGAGTTATATTTTTAACATATTAGAGTTATATTTTAGAAAGATGGTTGGGTATAGTATATAATGTTGGGGATGATCCCTGGAGACTGGAGCTCTGTTAAGAGGCTGTTGCAGTTCCCCAGGCAAGAGCTCATGGGGGCCTTGGGCAAACAGTGTACAGATGTTTTTCAGTTCATCTCTTGTCAACACGTAGATGAGAAGGCTTCATTCATTACCTTCAGACCCACGTCTTCTTTAGCTTCCTCTGTCCCTTCTGGCTTTATCACTGTAGACAGTAATTTGTGCCTGCTCTCTCAATGGCATGAAGGACTCTGGAGCTTTCACATAAATGAACACAAATTACTCACTCTCTCACAGTACAATAAAAAATAAAATAAAATCTATGTTCTTTAGAAAACAGTGATTCACACTTTAGTGCAGTTTTGCTCCATTCAGGGGTGGCCTGTGATTTCAGTTTCTGGTTTGTTCCTTACCAGCCCCTAATGAAATGAGAGTTGTAGCCAGGGTAGGGTACCCTGGGTCTCTGAACTCTAGAAGAGATCCCATCTATGCTGTCCTCATCCCCTCCCCTTTAGCCCCCCTTAGCGATTCTGTAATCATGGGAATAAGGGAAAGACAGTTTTATGAAGGGGGGAGTTTTACACTCAGAGAGTTCAGGCCTGTGCTAGTTGCCGGGCAAGTGGCTGCGTAGCTGCAGAATGGTTTGACGGCTCTGTAAGCCAGGAAAATATAAGAAGAGAAGAGGAAGGAATTTGTAAAGGAAAAAGGGCAGCCCCAAATATTGACCTTCCTCAGGGCGTTTTTGTGGGGTGCTGGTTATGTTGCTCTCTGAGTTGTTCTGGTCAACAAAGTACAGTGTTTATTGAGAGACAGAATTTTAGCAAAACTTAGACTTCTAGTGGAACTGCAGGACTACCATCTCTAGAGAAGCACCTTATTTTCTGGAAATATTGACAGTTTCTGGAAAAATAAGAGCCCTCCTTGTTCTTCGAGACCTGGTCCTGATTGGGTCTGCAGTTTCAGTGCTGCTGAGCTGCACGTTAGGATGGATGCTATAGGATGTCCCTAGGGGCTGGGGGTGGAGTGCCCTGACCCCTGGGGCTCAACTTCTCCCAAAGCCATTTCAACTGTAGCTTCTTCCCAAGGCTTCCCTGGCTGTTTGTGATTATAATCAGCCATTATCTGGGTCTGGGAACCTCACATAACCTCACCAGCAATTCATAGCCGGGATGGAATTTTGAGTCCAGGGTTAATATTTCGGACAACGGCCAATTAGAGAAAATGTTGCATCACCCCTCACAGTTTGTGCTGCAGGAGAGTCCAAAACAAAAACCACGGGCTGTTTGTGATCATTTAATGTCATTCGAGTCCATAATCTACTCAGATACAAAACAAAATATGATTTATTCCATTAAACTGAGAAATAAAGTAAGGCATATTGTAATTACTAGCAGAGATCATGGGAGAGAAGATAATTTAAAGGGATTTTTTTTTTTTTTTTTAAGTCAAAACCACCTTTTCCTCTGTTTGTGCTTCTAAATTCTGCAACTGATACTTCTTCTTATTCCTTTAGGCAATACAGGGAGGAAACAGTGGGTTAAAATAATCCCCTTTCTGAAGCGTAATCCAATCAAAAGAATGTTGTACGAGAATGTTGATAATAACATGAAAGTCACCTGGGACAGTGCATGTAAAATGCTGTCAATATAAGGTGCTGTGATCATATAAGAAGAAAATAGAAACGAAACGGTTCAAGAAGTAACTAACATATTTCTAGAAGGAATTTTCAGAGAATATTTCAAAAACAGAATCAGAGTCATCAATCAAAGGCAATAGTTACAGCTGACAATTCAGTACCTCCAGAACCTACCTTGCCTTATTTTTGCCTCTGTCAGAGTCTGCCCTTGAGACTGAATAAAGATTCTAGTCCGCTCCTCTAATTATCTATTTACTTAAAGAGGAGTCAGGAGGCTAGCTGAACATTAAGAACTGAGTGTGACTTCCAAAAGAAGATGAGTCAGGAAATAAAATGGGGAGCACTGTGAATTATGACAAAAATATGGGGAAGTTATGCAATATGGGGAAATTTAAGCAGCTCCTGCTCAGACATTGAAAGCAGCATGCCCTTATCGTCTGCTGGTAAAACAGTTTCTCAAACACAGTCTGCTGGATCTAGGAAAGCTGAACTCTCGCTGGATGTTATCTCTCTCCTTTTCATGCATCCACGACTTTCTCTTTGGTGTAAACGATTTCTCTGGGGACCTTGGGTAATTACAAGGACTTGAGGATGATAGAAGCCCTGGTGGTGGAGTAGTTAAGAACTCGGCTGTCAACCAAAAGGTCAGCAGTTCAAATCCACCAGTTGCTCCTTGGAAACCCTATGGGGCAGTTCTACTCGGTCCTATATGGTCACTATGAGTCAGAATCAACTTGAAGGCAACGGGTTTGGGTGTTTTTTTTTTTTTTTTTTTGAGGATGAGACAGCTGTAGCATCTGTCCGCTCCCCGAATGCCACGATTAAAGTGACTGATTTATGTGGCTCGATGGTCTCTTCTTCAGTCACCACACCATGAGAATCCTCCTGAAGTTCTGTGCCTGGTCAGAGGTAATGACTTTTCCAAGTGCAGAAGATGATTCTTCAATGACCGGCAGGCTATCACAGCACTCCCCTGCAAGAAACTTTGTACCAGTTGAACCATCTCTGCTAATTTAAACAGAAACATGATGATTATTTTGAGACACTGGGGATATTTTTAGTAGAAAGTTTATGTTGTTGTTGTTAGTTGCTGTCCAGTTGATTTTGACTTATGATAACCCCACGTGTTACAGGGTGGAACTGCTCCATAGGGTTTTCTTGGCTGTAATCTTAACGAAAACAGATTGCCAGGCCTTTTCTTCCACAGTACTGCTCGGCGGGTTCAAACTGCCAAGCTTTAGGTTAGTAGTTGAGTGCAAACTGTCTTTGCCAATTTGGGGATGAGATGTTTCCACCATCATGCTTACCAGGAGGTTTGATTTGCCCAAGCAGAAACATCATCTCTCCATCTCCTTTCCCTATTGCAATTTCGAATGAGGCCTCTGCTCGGCAGAACCTGGATTTTATAAAGACTCTCAGCTGCAAGAAATATGGATTTTTGCTTTGTATTTTGCACAGTAAGTCAGACAAGCTAGTAAGGGATGGCATGAGTGTGGGCCTGCGAATCAACAGTGTTTTTTAAAGTCTCCCTCCATATAACCAATGTGCACATTTATCTGTAAACAATATACATTTTCAATTTAAATATATTCTGTTTGCATGGTTCTACCACTTGATGTTTTCTTTCTTACATATTTGAGACCTATTCATTCTGACATATTGCTGATTAGAAACCTCCATCTGCATATCTGCTATTTTTTTCCCGTTCACTTTTGATGGATAGTTTCCTTCCTTCCTTCCTACCTTTCCTGTTAGAAAGACTGGTAAATTAATATCTGTATACCTATTTTTGTGGGCACATTTATATAAATTACTCTAGGACAAACTTTCTCCAAATTCCCTGAGATAATCGCCTGGGGCGTTTATTAAAAATACAGATTTCAAGTCTTCTCTGTTATCAGTCCGGGACCAAACAGGCAACTTGGAACATGCAAATCAAAATAATTTGAAACAGGTTTAATTACAAAGGGAATATTTACAAAAGTATGGGTGCAGGTCACGGGTGGGAAACTTTCTGTAAAGGGCCAGACCGTAAATGTTTTAGGCTTTGAAGATCACATGCAATCTCTGTTGTTCCTCCTCTTTCTTTGCTGTTGTTGTCAGCTGTCATTTGACGGGTGGCTGAGTGTAGAAGGCAAGATTTCTACCACTGAACCACCACTGTCTGCCCCCCGACCCCTTCTTCTTTGTTGTTGCTGGGTGCTGTGGAGTTGATTTCAACTCATGATGACCCCGTGTGAAAGAGTGGAAATGGCCCATAGGGTTTTCTAGGCTGTAATCTTTATGAGAGCAAATCACCAGGTCTTTCTCCCTTGGAGCTACTCCAGAGCACCTTCTTTCTTCTTCACCATTCTTTAAAAATGTAAACATCATTCTGAGCTCAAGGGCTATACAAAAACAGGCCAAGGGTTTGCTGCCCCCTGGTGTAGGTAAACCAAGAAATGGTAGAATTACCTAGGGCTAGTAGCAACTGAGGTTTTCCTACCCAGACCTGAAGGAAAGAGAGAGGCTACTGGGACCTGGAAGGCTAAAGGGCTTTCTGTTGAGTCAGATGCCTTGAGGGGAACTGTGGGAGAGCCAGCCTACGTAGACCTTCCAGGGAGGAATTAAATATCCAAACCTCATTCTTTCCTCTCTGAGTTCCTGCCAGCATTCCCCACTGGCTAAGCCAACACTGAACGGGGAGGGAAGGGAGCTCTGTTGAGGTAGTCACGTAGTCCAAACTTCTGGGACAGAGAAGAGGTGGGCAAGACGAAAAGGGGATTGGGAGGGGCGAACTTCCTCTGGAGATTCTGAGATAAGGAACTGAGGCTGAACCTGGGATTAATTTGTGCTTTTAACCAAACCAGAGGATGTTTGCCAAAAAGGCTTGAGAGGCACTGCAAGGGTATACATCTAGAGGTGAAATTGTTGGATTATAAACAAACAAACCAAAAATACCCATTGCCGTGGAGATGATTCCCACTTACAGCAACCCTATAGGTCAGAGTAGAACTGCCCCATAGGATTTCCAAGGGGTGGCTGGTGGACTTGAACTGCCAACCTTTTGGTTAGCAGCAGAGTTCTTAACCACTGTGCCACCAAGGATTATAACATGTATGAATTATCTGTTTTAGAACTAAATTTTTCTCCAAAGTGACCGTATCAATTTATTGTACCGCCAGTAGTACATGAAAACAACTAATTTCCCCCTTAATCTCACCAAATATTTGATATTGTCAAATTTTTCCACTTTACCAATTGTTTGGTAAAATTGTTTGTTTTTTTTTTTTTTGGGTAGAGCCGAGATTTTTAAGTAACATTTATCTGATTTGCAGTGAAGATGAACATATCTTCATGTATTTAACATTTCAATAACTCCTTTTGAATTTGTTTTGTATGTTCTTTGCTCACTTTTCTATTATGTTGTTTTTCCTTTTCTTATTAATTTGTCAGGTTTATTTACATATTTTTGATAAAATCCTTTGTCTAATATATACCACGGACACCTTTTCCTAGTCTGTGGGGTTTCTTTTTTTGTTTTTTTTTTTTGGTGGTGGTGTTTAATTCTTCTTATGTTGTCTTTTGCCATATAGGTTTTGAAAAACTGTATGTAGTAACAATTTTATATTTTTTTCTTTTGATTTGTGCCTTTTATGATATGTTATGACTTTTTCTGTCCAAAGTTCATTAATACGTGTTTTACTACATTCTTATAATAATTTTGTATTTTTATTTTTCACGTTTAATATATCTGGGATTGAGATTTTTTTTTCCCATGTGTAAGAATATATCAAAATACCTACAAAATTATAAAGTTATAAGTTAGTTTTTCTTGGAATTTGAATATATTTAAAGAGCTTACATTTTCTCAGGGCCAACATGAACAAATTATTAGACAGTAGATGTTTGAAAATTCCAACTAAGTGAATTTTGAAAGAAAGAAGATATGGAGCTTTGGCAACCTTTGGTTAAAATAGACAGTATGTCACAAAAAGCAAAGAAAGTAAAAACAATTTAGTTAGTATTAATAATAAAAATATTTCTCAATGCAATATTATTATCATATAAGAACAGTCTAATATAAAACACGTTTGGTTTAGTTATTTGGCTGGAACTAACCTGGGATGTTTGTTTGAAGTTATGGAAAGGGGGGTGCTTGTTAAGGGATGAAAAAAATGATATTGTTATTTTTGGAATCTTGTTCAAAAAATGGTGGCTGAGTACAGACATCTACCTCAAACATCACCAAATTCCTATTGAAAAAACAGAAATGAATTAATGAGAAAAACATGTGATAACGTAAGAGTGCTAGAATAGAAAAAGACAGCCAGAAAATTTTGAGGAAATACTGGAAAATATAAAGTAGATGGAGTCAAATTAGTGTGAAAAAAGATAGATCAGGGTATACTACAGTGTCCCCGAAACAGAGGCATAAACAGTCCTTCCCTGGGGTGCATCCACAAAGCTCCAAGTTCCAAATCAGGGAAGTGTTGGGTAATTATTTGAAGAACCAAACTTCAATGACATGGGCAGGGAGGCCTTTGACCCTTCCCCTTCCCTTACGGAAGTTTCTAGGATAAGGCCTTATTATTAACTTATTAAGCAATAAGTTAAAGCTTGAGGATTATACTCTAAAAATTAATCAGGCTGATGAGTATTTCTACAATAGATGTTATGGCCTGGGAGAAAAGCAGAGCAAAGCTTGAGATAATTTGGGACCTACATATCAGAAACTATATATTTTTTAAGAAGTCAGTTCTTTCAAAAGTGAAAGACTATAGATTGTTCTATCACAGAGTAAAGTGCTCCTTTTTGGTGTTTTTGGCGTTCACAGCTTGCCTGCGTTCTCCATTCCTATTGACGTGTCCTGCCCAGTTACTTAGAGCTCACATTGAGTAGATCACTCTTTCAGCAAATATGTGTTGAGTTCCTACCCCAGGCCAGGCACAGAGCAGAAATGAGATGGACATATCCCTGCCTTCATATGCTTACATTTTAGAGGGGAAAGAAGGACAATAATCAAATGTCTTAGTTACCTAGCACTACCATACCAGGAAACATCATGAATGGGTGGCTTTAAAGAAATGAAATTTATTTTCTCACGGTTCTGGATGCTAGAAGTCCAAATCAGGGTCTCAGCTGTGTCAATTTCTTCTGTGGGCCTCTCTCCTAGTTTCTGTTATCTGCTGGCAATCTTTGGCATTCTTTTGCTTGTAGCTGACATCTGTCTTCTCCCTGAGTGTGTTTCTGTGTCCATTCTGCTCTTTTTATAATTCAGAAATAATTGGGTTTAGAACCCAACCTACTCTGGTATGACCAAATTAACATTACAAAGGAAAAGCCCAATTTCCAAACAGAATCACACCCACGGGTACAGGGTCCAGTACTTTAATACATATTTTTGGGGGAACAGAATTTAATCCATAATACCAAGGAAACCGGTCTATAGACCAGAAATTCACATTCCGAAAACTTCTAAGAAGGAAATAACTAGGATAAGACGAAGTAGTGGAGAGGCTGTTTCAGAGAGGATGTATGAGAAGGCCTTTCTGAGACAACACGTGCTCTAATATCTGCAGCCAGAAAGGAAGCAGGCATGAGAAAAGTAGGCTGGAAGGGATTCTGGACATCAGGAAAAGACAGAGCTGGTCAGTCCTCCTATTTTAAGCGTATGTTGAAGAAACAGACCTAACGACTGCAGAGAAAAACATATAGTGGACCTCTATCTGCTAACTTTCCTTTCTGCCCCCTTTTACTTCTCCTTTTGTGGACTGTCACACCCCACTTATTGGTTCTTAGTAGGATTGTCAACCATGGTGTTCTTCCTCCCACTTTGCTAAGAGGTGGACACATCTAAAAAGATGCTTTCTTTAGGAAATTGAATCTTGAAAGGAATGACTTAAGGAGAGAATTGTTTGTAGTTATGTCATTTTCTGTTCTGCATGTTCTCCTGGCTTCCTGGTACCTTTCCTTCACAGGCAGTTCTCAATTTGCAAGTCTGTAAGTCACTCAGAATCCTCCCAGGGAATTCCTTCTCTGCTTAAGTTAGGTAGAGGTGATTTCTGTTCTCTGCAAACAAATTACCCTAAAGAAGGTATAATCAATCTAGCTCTTCAGTCATAAAATGAACTGGCAACTGAAGGTCACAAGACATTTGGAGAAAACAAAAAGCTCAAAAGATAAAAACCAAGATGAGCAGTTAGAAAGCTGACCTCAAAGTTAACAGAAGCACAAAAGACAAAATTAGGAGTATGAAACAGAAAATGGATATTATAAACCTTGATCATGAAAAAAATATATGTAACTAACAAAGTGAAGCTAGAGGGATGAAAGTTGTCAGAGGTAAAACGTGTTAAATTTCTCATCCTTCTTAGTGGGAAGTCAACAAACTGCTTAATATTGATAATTCAAGCCAGATAAGTATAAATATAGTATCTAAATTTATAATAGCAAACCGCAGAAAAACTAAACAGGAACTACTTAAAGCTCCTACTTCAGGGGTACATGGATTTGGAGGTGGGAAAAGAAGAGAAACTTTTATTTGAGACTCTTTTGCAGGGGTCAAATTTTCAAAGCTATAGTCAGATATTACCTTAATTAAAAATTAAACCTAGTATAAATTTTTTAATTAATTTGTACTATACAATAATGCATATTATTAATTGGTGGTGCAAAAGGTTAACATGCTTGGCTGCTAACTGGAAGGCTAAAGGTTAGAGTCTACCCAGAGGTGCCTTGAAAGAAAAACATGGCAATCTACTTCCGAAAAACCAGCCACTGAAAACTCTATGGAGCACAGTTCTGTTCTGATAAACACATGGCATCACTATGAATTGGAATTGACTTGATGGCAACTGTTTTTATACTTAATTTTTTAATAATAAATTATATCCCCTTAGACTAGGGTCTGCAGGAACACTTAAATCTTGTTCTTGATCAATGACTCGTTCCCAAGGGCACATAACTATGAAATACGCACACGTAGGGCAAAGCAAAACAGAAGACAAAGTAACACTTTAGTTGTAGCATGTTTGACAAACTAATGCTTAATACCATAACACTAGTTATGTGGGATATGACCCACCTGGTAGGCATTTTCTTCCTAAACCAATTAGGCTTAAGTGGCCTGGGAGTCAAGTGAGGCAGGCTTTGTCTATTTTTCCCCAGCTGTGTCAGAGTCAGATCATACAGCTGTTGGAAGAGAAGGCCAATCCAAGGCCCACCTACCATCACCAGATAATCGGATGTCTCAGAGACAGAGCCCAAGAGGGAAATATTTCCCTTTGTTCCAAACTGGGGAGATTATCCAGAGAGCAACCTGCATCTCCTCCACTTTGAAGCAGCCCCGAGACCTTCGTACTCCAGTCACATGGAAGCAAACAGTAGAGAGAGAGGGGTAAGGAAGATCTCACGCCCATGTGCTGACCTTTTAACCTAGTATGTACCAACCAAGCTTTTCACAGGAATCACCTGGGGAGCATTACAAATTTCTAAGGCTTGGGTTGCATCACCAGAAATTCCAATTTAATTGTTCTCAGATGCATCCTGGACACTGAGAATTTTAAAATTTCCCCAGGTGGGGTATGGATTAACAATTCTGAAACTGCTTTATATATATACTGAAGTAAAAAAAATAAGTGGATGGTGGATGGTAGGAGTCAGATTTCTCCCTGTCAGAGAGGGAAGTTACAGATAAGTAAGAAGGGAAGGTTGGAATGAACTTTGAGGTACTGGATTCGAGTTGGAGACTTCAGTATGAAGCCATACTTACCATAATATATATACAGGTGAACAGATACAGATATGTGTATATACATGGGTTCATATACATATATGTACAGGCATACCTCGTTTTATTACACTTTGCTTTATCATGCTTCACAGATATTGTGTTTTTTACAAATCAAAGGTTTGAGTCGAGCAAGTCTATTGGCGCCATTTTTCCAACAACATGTGCTCACTTTGTGTCACTGTGTCGCATTTTGGTAATACTTTCAATATTTCCAACTTTTTAATTATTATTATATCTGTTATGGTGGTCTGTTGTCAGTGATCTTTGATGTTACTATTGTAATTGTTTTGGGGCACCACGAACTGTGCCCACATAAGACAGCAAACTTAACTAGTAAATGTTGTGTGTGTTCTGACTGCTCCACTGACCAGCCGTTCCCCCATCTCTGTCTCTCTTCTTGGGCCTCCCTATTCCCTGAGATGCAACAGTATTGAAATTAGGACAATTAATAACCCTACAATGGCCTCCAAATATTCAAGTGAAAGGAAGGGTTGCACACTCACTTTAAATCAAAAGCTAGAAATGATTAAGCTTAGTAAGGAAGGCATGTCAAAAGCTGAGATAGGCTGAAAGCTAGGTCTCTTGCACCAAACAGCCAAGTTGTGAATGCACAGGAAAACTTCTTGAAGGAAATTAAAAGTGCTACCCCAGTGAACACATGAACGATAAGAAAGTGAAACAGCCTTATTGCTGATAACAAGAAAGTTTTAGTGATCTGGAGAGAAGATCAAAGCAGCCACAACATTTTCTTAAGCCAAAGCCTAATCCAGAGCAAGGCCCTAAGTCTCTTCAACTCTGTAAAGGTCGAGAGAGGTGAGGAAGCTGCAGAAGAAAAGTTTGAAGCTAGCAGAGGTTGGTTCATGGGGTTTAAGGAAAAAAGCCATCTCCATAACATAAAAGTGTGAGGTGAAGCAGCAAGTGTTGATGTAGAAGCTACAGCAAGTTATCCAGAAAATCTAGCTAAGATAATTGATGAAGGAGGCTACACTAACCAATAGATTTTCGATGTAGATGAAACAGCCCTTACATTAGAAGAGGATGCCGTCTAGGACTTTCATAGTTAAAGAGGAGAAGTCAATGCCAGACTGCAAAGCTTCAAAGGACAGGCTGATGATTCTCTTGTTAAGGGCTAATGCAGCTGGTGACTTTAAGTTGAAGCCAATGCTCATTTACCTTTCTGAAAATCCTAGAGCCGTTAAGAATTAATTATGCTAAATCTACTCTATAAATGGAACAGCAAAGCCTGGGTGACAGACAGCACATCGGTTTAAACATGGCTTACTGAATATTTTAAACCTACTGTTGAGACCTATTGCTCAGACAAAAAAAAGATTCCTTTCAAAATATTACTGCTCATTGGCAATACACCCAAGATTTCTGATGGAGATGTACAAGGAGATTAACATTGTTTTCATGCCTGCAACACAACATCCATTCTGAAGCCAATGGATCAAGGAGTAATTTCAACTTTCAAGTCTTACCATTTAAAAAATACATTTCATAAGGCTATACTGCCATAGACAGTGATTCTTCTGATGGATCCAGGTAAATTGAAAACCTTCTGGAAAGGATTCACCATTCTAGATGCCATTAAGAACATTTGTGATTCATGGGAGGAGGTCAAAATATCAACGTTAACAGGAGTTTTGAAGAAGTTGATTTCCATTTGCATAAAAGATTTGAGGGATTCAAGACTTCAGTGGAGGAAGTAACTGCAGCTGTGGTAGAAATAGCAAGAGAAGTAGAACTGGAGGCTGAAGATGTGACCGAATTGCTGCAATTTCATGATAAAACTTTAATAGATGAGGAGTTGCTTCTTATGCATGAGCACAAAGACAGCAGTTTCTTGACATGGAATCTACTCCTGGTGAAGATGCTGTGAACATTGTTGAAATGACAACAAAGGATTTAGAATATTCATAAACTTAGTTGATAAAGCAGAGGCAGTATTTGAGAGCATTAACTCCAATTTTGAAAGAAGTTCTACTATGGGTAATATGTTATCAAACTGCATTGCATGCTACCAAGAAATCTTTCATGAAAGGAAGAGTCAATCAATGTTGTAAACTTCACTGTTGTCTTATTTTAAGAAATTGCCACAGCTACCCCAGCCTTTAGCAATCACCACCCTAATCAGTCAGCAGCCATCAACATCAAGGCAAGACCCTCCACCAGCAAAAAGATTACAGCTCGTTGAAGGCTCAGATAATGGTTAGCATTTTTTAGCAATGAAGTTTTTTTAAATTAAGGTATGTACATTGTTTTTTTAGACATAATGCTATTGTATACTTAATAGGCTACCAAAAGCCAAACCCATTGCTGTAGAGTCGATTCTGACTCATAGCAACCCTAAAGGACAGAATAGAACTGCCCCAGGGGGTTTCCAAGGAGCAGCTGGTGGATGCAAACTGCTGACCTTTTGGTTAGCAGCCAAGCTCTTAACCACTGTGCTACTAGGGCTCCTAATAGACTAGAGTGTAGTGTAAACATAACTTTTATTTGCAATGGGAAACCAAAAAATTCGTGTGACTCACATTATTGTGGTGGTGTGGGAACCAAACCCGCAAAGTCTCCAAGGTAAGTCTGTATTATTTAGTTCTGTCACTGTGAGCAATGGCCCTCCAGTAGCAACAAGCACTCCCAGTGCCCAAATCTCCTTTTCTCGTTACTATTCCCAATGAAAGGAACCAGGTGTCTTTGGTGAAATATCAGATTTGAGAGCCAGGACAGGGAAAATATAAGATGATCCTGGAGCATTTTGTAGTACCAGAAAGTTAGGCATTGCTCAAAAAATAAAAGAATGGGAGTATGTCAAAGGAACACAGGAGATAACCTGAAAGAATTCACAATGGCCAAAGCTAGAACGATTTGAGCAACAAAATAAATGACATTATATGGGATTATAACCAAAAGTATGAACTGAATACACATGAGTCCATACTGATATAAATAAATGATTGAATAAAGAAATGAATGGGTGAAAGATCACAGAAGAATTTAAAATAATTTATGTAGGTACTTCCTCTTCCCCAGGACATGGAGCTTAATTCCTCCCCAGTCTCCCCGAGGGTGAGCAAGACTTGGTGACTTGTTTCCAAAAAATAGAGTAGGGAAAGGCAAAAATAACTTTACCTGGAGAACACTACCTCAACCAATTGATGAAGGTTAACACCACATGTGATGTTAACTTCGTGATATGAAGGGATGAGAAGGACATTTCACATCTGGGGCAGTCTTTCCATAAACCCGTAACGCCAGTCTAATCATGAGAAAAACATCATTTTACAAAATACCTGACCAGTAGTCCTCAAAGCTGTCAGGTCATGAAAAATAAGGAAAGACTGAGACTGTCACAGACCAGAGCATGCTGAGAGACATAAAACCTAAATGGAATATGGTACCTCAGCTTGAAACCTCAAAGAGAAAAAAGACATTAATGGAAAAACTAGTCAAGTCCAAGTAAAGTCTTAATTAATAATAGTTAATAATAACATGTCACTGTTGGTTTCTTAGTTTTGACAAATATAAGTGATGTAAGATGGTAACATTAGGGGAAAGTGAAACTGGGTGAGGAGTACACAGAAACTCTGTAATTTTCTGTAATCTAAAATTATTCCAAAATAAAAATTTATTTAAACAAAAATAACAACAACAACAACAACAACAAAAAACCAAAGTATTGGCCAGTGTCATGGCTTGACTTGTGTCCCCCCAAAAATGTGTGTATCAATTTGGCTAGGCCGTGATTCTCAGTGTTGTGTGGTTGTCCTCTATTTTGTGATTGTAATTTTACGTTAAAGAGGATTCGGGTGGGATTGTAACACCACCCTCACCCAGGTCACATCTCTGATCCAATGTAAAGGGAGCTTCCTTGGGGTGTGGCTTGTACCACCTTTTATCTCTCAAGAGATAAAAGGAAAGGGAAGCAAGCAGAGAGTTGGGGACCTCATACCACCAAGAAAGGAGTGCCAGGAGCAGAGTGTGTACTTTGCACCTGGGGTCCCTGCATGGAGAAGCTCCTAGTCCAGGGGAACGTTGATGAGAAGGCTGACAGAGAGAGAAAGTCTTCGCCTGGAGATGACTCCCTGAATTTGGACTTTTAGCCTACTTTACAGTAAGGAAATAAACTGCTCTTTGTTAAAACCATCTACTGGTGGTATTTCTGTTATAGCAGCACTGGATGACTGAGACAGCCAGTAATGCTTAGGATAGAAATAGACTTGTCCAAAATGGTCTTAATAAAATAAAGCTCTGATAATGTGTAAAAACAAAGAAAAAAATTCCCTGGATGATTCTACTTGCAACCCAATTTAAGCATCACCGTATTAACCCCTTTGAAATTTTTCCCTAAACGTGTGACCTAATTGGAGTCTTTAATTTTGACCAAAGATCCCTCCTCCTTTTGAAGCAGAGAGAGAAGTCTTGGGAAAGTGAAGACGAGGTCCTTGAACCACTTACCACAGGAGCCGGGAATCTATACCAGGTTTTTGAAGTAACATTTAGGATTGTGGATATTTAATTTTTCTTATTTTTCACTAAATAGGCTCTTTAGGTTCATTTAGGAAAAGAAAAGAACTCAGGATTAAATCAGCACTATTTTAGTAGTGAGAAATAGTGCTGATAGTTAGGAGGTGCACGTTTCAGCAATTTGAGTATATTCAAGAAAACATGTTCCAGATGAACTTGCTCCAGCAATTTGAGTATATTCCATTGATTCCAGATCAATGGCATATTATGCATATTCACTTGGTCAGTATGGGGGGGGTATGTCTTCTTGTCATGGCACATAGTAGGCACTCAATACATAGTACTTGAATGAATTAATAAACGCTGATCATCTATCAGTGGCCAGTACAAGAGATTAGAAAAAAAAAGTTCTTGTTCCTGAGTCACAAAGACATTTCTTATGAGATAAAATGGCAGATACACTTTAAAACCTTGAAAATTTATATAGTTCTGGCATAAGTTTAAAAGGCATAATAATGCTACATTTATATCACTTCAACCAGCCTTTGTAATTATGTACTGTAACATAGGAGAAAGAGAAAATGCTCCAAAGATGAGAAAAAGCTGTTTTTTGCTTTACAAGTGTTTGTTTAATTTAGCTTCCTGAGGTGGAGAGGTACTTTTAGAAAGTGCCACCTTCCCTCTTTACATATCAGTGATCAACACACTTTCTTACAGCTCAAAAATTCTTCCCATCCCCTGGGAAGTGTGGTAGAGGGCTTAAGAGCTTTATCCCTAGGGCCAAAACCATCTTGGCAGATAATCTCATGGCTTAATGTTTTCTGGGAGAGAAATTAGACTCAAAATATTTCAGAGAGGGGAAAGAAGAAAGAGGAGGTACAGTGATTAGGAATGAGTGGTGAGCTGAGAAGCAGGAAGGAGCAGATGGTTCCAAATGAGAACAAAGAGTCAGCCTTTCATTTCCTATATCAGGAAAATTTGGTCCTGGCCAGCTCTTTGGAGTTCTGGAAAGGATGAGGGGCAAAGAAGCTGCCTTGAGAAAACTTGCTCAAGGAACTTTCCAAGGAAAATATTTTAGAAAAGTTCAACAAGGAAAAAGATATCTAAGATTTGACATTCCCCCTGGGGCCTTTCATCTTGTTGTTTGGAGCTGAGAAAGGATTGAGACAAGGTAGGCTCACCGCAAATGGAAGTGCTTACAGACTGCCCACTCCCAAAATTCCTGAGCACACAGAGCAAGTGTGGGAAGCTGCGGCGATAGGAAATGTAACCCAACGATGAAACGAGGGGCCAAGGGGTTATTTATCAACCTCATACTATGCACTATAGCATTTGTCTTCCCAGATCCTGACCAAAATGGAAAAATCTTTCATTGTCTGGAATAATATCTAATAGCTCTTTATAGGCCAGGAGACTGAGTCAAAAGGAGGAGTGAGAGCTAAACAATTCTGTTAACTGTATGGAAAAAAATCCACATAACACTGTTTTTTATGGGAGTCCATTGGATATGAGACCACTATCTTTCAAACCAGAGCAACCTGAGAGAAGATAATTTCTTTCATAAATGAAGGTAACTTTCCTAAATGAAGATAAGATACCTAAACTCCTTAGTTCAAAATACCTTATCCCTTTTTTATTGATGGTACTTTGGCACGCTTAAAAAGTCAAGAAAAGATGATGTTAAGTCACTATGAGGCTCGAATATTACTCGGAATTTGTCAGGTTTTATCCATCATATTCAGTGAGTGAAAGGTGAGGGGTTGAACTCAAGTCTTTTACTAACTCTAATGCATGTCTTTCTTACTCTACAGTACTCAGGTCAGGATGGGGTTAAATTGGAACTTGATTTCTCTGGCAGAAGGGACCATAAGTAATGGGACTCCTTTAACTTTTGGTTTGATCAAATTGCATTCAACCAAACCAGCTGTGACAAGTCATCTCTGACTCGTGGCAGCCCCGTGGGTGTCAGAGTAGAACTGTGCTCCATCGGGTTTTCAGTGGATGATTTTTTGGAAGTAGATCGCCAGGCCTTTCTTAAGAGATGCCTCAGGGTAGACTTGAACCTCCAACCTTTTGGTTACCAGCCTGGTGTATTAACCGTTTACACCACCCAGGGAGTCAAAACTCTGCATATCCCTTGCTAATTTCACAACTTTAGCAAGGGCCACTTGTGTTTTTTTGCTATTGCTGGGCTACTTGGACAGCATTTTACCCTTTGGGTTCTGGGAGTGCAGATGTGGGTTAGAGTAAAAGACAACACTTAAACGATTTTGAACTCCCAAAGCTTGAGCTCTGGGCTCTCCACTCCTGAACTGAGGACACAATGGGGAATGATAAGAAGAAGCTGCATTGTTACTATACTGGTTTTAGGAGGTGGGGGGCAAGGGAGGTCGTTTAAGTCACATTTTTAGTAAGTCACTGGCGTATTAGGAAAGACCGTAAACATTTTGTCAAGTCACAGTTGAATGCGGAAATATGAATTACGTTTAAAATTTCTCATCCAGCCTGAAGACAATTTTTTCCGAGAGGCATCCATCTGCAACTTTAGCAAACGACACCAGCTATATTTCAGAACAGGCAGGAGAGAGACCACAGGAAACAAGAGCACTCTAATTTTCATTAGGTCAGCTGTAGATGGTGGGAACTCCTCTGTAAGCCTTTTCAGCCCATTTACCCACTAAGGAAGCCCAGTCTAATGTTCTCTTCCTAAGGGATCAACACAAGCTCTTTTCAATGGCCTTCTGGGCTCTGGTTGTTAAGTCTACAACCTCTTCCAGGTCATTTAGACACTATTTTGCATCCTGAATTCAAGTCTTGCGTTAAATATTTACAGCAGGGAAAGCATAATACACAGAAGATAAAACCCCAAAACAAAAAATTCACTACTGCCACCCATCTAAGAAGTAAATGAATCCCACTCCAGTATTTGCTGTGATCTGTGTGTTGATAGCTTGCACAGTTACTATGGAAATGCCAGGTCTAAAAAAAAAAAAGGTACAATTTCCATTAGTGCTGCAAAAAAGACCCCACCTAGCACCGTGAATTGATTGAACTCTGCTCTGTAATTTGCTAGAAGGCGCAAAGACCTCCAATCTCCTTAATGCTTTTATGAAAAGCAGTTGGCTCAGATAGTTTATGCTAGAGATATGAAAGAAAAACAGTGGTTTAGCAAAAAGCTAGAACATATATTTCTTTAGAATTATAATACCAAATGATAATTCATTTACACTGGAAGTTTAGGAATGGATGTGAAATGGTTTGCCAGTTTCAACTGGGAGCATGCCATTTAATTTTACCTTTCAGTGAGAAATTAGCATTTGTTACCTATTGCAAAGTTATTCTGAGGATCCTAGGTAAGCAGAGAAAAAAACGTTTAGAGTTTGGGTCATGTTTCTATTGTCTATGAAATAACGGAAGCCAAGTAAGTGAGTTGTTATCAGATTTGATATTTTCATTATTTGAAATATGTCTAAACTTATTACTCTTCTTACCATACATTTCATCAAAAGAATTGACATGTAAATCATACACCACAGTGATTTGAATATTAGAGAGTTGAGAACCACTCTTCCCTGTTATTCCTTTACTGATGGGCAGTGAGCTGTCAGAAGAGCAATGAACCTTGCTGGGGAACAAGGGAAGTAATATTTGGTTTTGAGTTACACAGTTTGCTTCCGCGTCTGGGTCACCTACTTACTCTCCATCGTTTTCAGTAGCCCCCTTATGTATATTTTGAAGATGTAACCCTTCTTTGCCTCTTGTTTCTTCACAAGTCACAACCTCCCTTTCACCCAATTCTACCTCTCCTTTCAGTCCCAGCTCAGATTGCAACTTCTCTGTGACATTGTCTCAGGTGGTACAGCCAGCAACACTAAAATTTCTAAAAATAAAATTTATTTCCAGTACACTAAGTTACTTATACCTTTCCCCCCAATGAATCTAGTAGCCTCTTTTTAGTTTTCAGCCTTGTCAATATATCTGCATCATTTAACATCGTTGACTGGTCATCTCTGCCCATGTCTGTTGTAGCTCTGTTTCCTGTCTTGGTTGTCCCCTTGTCTCTCTTCATGTGTCTTCTCAGACCCCTTCCTCCCCTGGTTGCCTCCCCTTCCTTTACACACATCATTCACTCATTCATTCGACAAACATTTATTGGGCACTTATCACATACTGGGGCTAGATGCTGGAGATCTGCAGATACAATGATGAATAAAATGTGTTCCTCTCCCTGAAGAAGTTTATAGCCTAATGGAGAAGAAAGGCCAACAAACCAACAATTACAGTTTGATGATTGTATTTGTTGAGATGTGTAATGTCTGCTGCTATGAAAGCATAGAGGAAGATCCTCTAATCTTGGCATGAGAAAAATCAAGGAACGTTTCCTGAAGAGGTGACCTTTGAGTTGAGTCTTGATGAAGGACTAGAAGTTATCCAGATGAATAAGAAGGTGAGTTTACATGGAAAAGAGTTTCTCTGGCAGAAGGAACAGCCTGTGAGAAGGCATAAAGACACAGAATAGCAAGTTTAGGGAAATACGGAGCTTGTAAACTGGAAGACAGTGTGGTATAGTGGGGAAGATTCTAGTCCCTGGAGTTGGATATGGGATTGGATCCTAGCCATGTGACCTTGATCAAATTGTGTAACTTCTCAGAGCTTCAGTTTCATCATCTGTGTTTTGGGTATAGGTTAATGATAAATAACATAAGGCACATGGCTCCATATCTAGAAATGTAGTAGGTTCTCAGTAAATCATAGCTGTGGTTATAGTGATGACAGCTTACTCGAACCCATATCCAACTGTCTATTCAAAATCTGCGCCTGATCCAAGCCATGGTGTTTTCGATTGCCTCATATGCATGTGAAACCTGGACAATGAACAAGGAAGACTGAAGAAGAATTGATGCCTTGGAATTATGGTGTTGGTGAAGAATATTGAATATACCATGGACTGCCAAAAGAATGAACAAATCTGTCTTGGAAGAAGTACGATCAGAATGCTCCTGAGAAGCAAGGATGGTGAGACTGTGTCTCACATACTTTGGACATGTTATCAGGAGGGATCAGTCTCTGGAAAAGGACATCATGCTTGGTAGAGGGTCAGCAAAAAAAGGGGAAGACCCTTGACAAGATGAATTGACACAGTGGCTGCAACAACAGGCTCAAGCATAACAATGATTGTGAGGATGGCGCAGGACTGGGCAGTGTTTCGTTGGGTGCTATGAGTTGGAACCAACACGGTGGCACTTAACAGCAACAGCAACTCAAAATCTCTATTTGTATATCTAATCGGCATTTCCAGTTTAAAATGTCCAAAACTGAGCTTCAGGTTTACTGCCTCCCACTCCCACGGATCCTTCCCTATCACAGTAAATATCATTTCCATTTTGATAGTCATTCAAGATATTGATGGCATTCTTGACTCTTCTTTGGCTCTCACTCCACACCTGAATCATCAAGTCTTGTTAGCTCTACCTTCAGAACACATCCAGAATTCAACTATTTTCACCACCTCACCACTATCTCCATGTTTCAAACCACCTGGATTATTGGAATTTCTTCCAGCCTGGTCTTTCCTCTCCCTCTTTGCATGTATTCTCAACCCAGGAACAAGAGAGATCTTGCCATTCTCTGCTTTTGCTTCTCTCTCAGAGTAAAAGCTGAAGTCATTACCTGGCCTACAAGGCTCTATGCAGGCTGACCTCTTTTCCTCTCTGACCTCATCTTCTACTACTCTCCTTTGCCCTTGTTCTCAGCCACTCTTTCCTCCATGTTGTTCCTCTAACTCACCACATTTGCAAATGTTTGAGGGCCTTTCCATGTGCTATTCCTTCTGCCTGGAATGCCTTCCTTAGATTTCTGCATGGCTCTCCTCTTCTCTCCTTCATGTCTTGGCCAAAGGCAGTGAGGCCTTCTCTGAAAATCCTGTCTAAAATTGCAACTCCCTCTCCCCAATCCTTCTTCTCCCTCCTCACACACATAATTCCTATCCTCCTTCATTGCTTTATTTATTCCTTAGCATTTATCCAGATCTAACCTGTCATGGATTGAATTGTGTCCCCCCAAAATATCTGTCAACTTGGCTAGGTCATGATTCCCAGCACTTGTATGATTGTCTACCATTTTATCATCTGATGTGATTTCCCTATGTGTTGTAAATCCTATCACTATGATCTAATAAGATGGATTAGCAGCAGTTATATTGATGAGATCTACAAGCTTAGATGGTGTCTTAAGCCAATCTCTTTTGAGATATAAAAGACAGAAGCGAGCAGAAACACAGGGGAAACTCATACCATCAAGAAAGCAGTGCCGGGAACAGAGCGTGTCTTTTGGACCTGAGGTTCCTGTGCTGAGATGCTTCTAGACCAAGGGAAGACTGATGACAAGGACCTTCCTCCAGAGCCAACAGAGAGAGAAAGCCTTCCCCTGGAGCTGGCGCCCTGAATTCAGACTTCTAGCCTACTGGACTATGAGATAATAAACTTCTTTGTTAAAACCATCCACTTGTGGTATTTCTGTCATGGCAGCACTAGATAACTAAGACACTTGCTTATTACCTTCTTTGCTGTCTCCCTGTCTACTAGAATTAAGCTCCATGAGAGCATGGATTGTAGTTCAGTGCTGAATCCCCAATGCCCAGAACAGTAGCTGGTACACAGTAGGAGCTAAATACATATCTGGTAAATGACTGAACAATAAAGATAATGATGATGATGAAGAAGAAAAAGAAGACAAAAATGGGGAATACCTAAAGCAGAGACTAGAGAGCTCATCAGGGTCCTAGTGTGTTATACGTGATATGGGAACATGTCTCTCAGATCTCCTACTCTTAGAAGGTTTAATACCCGGAAGTTAAGTTACCCACTCCTCACTTTTCCACCTGAAATTCTTTTTTTAAAGGGCAGATCCCTAGATAGTACTTCCAGAGACTCTGATTCAGTAGATTTGGAGTAAGGCTTTTCCGTTTTCATAAGTGATATTGATGCAGGTGGTTCATGGATCATACCTTGGGGAACATTGACTAGGACTGAGTCCCAAATTGCATAAGTAGATCTGGCTCACAGATCTGTTTTATTTTGTGCACAAAATGTTGACTCACAGAGTGCTTAAGAAAAAGTACATTACTCATTAATATTTAAAAAATTAAAACATTTCCTATATCACCCTTATTTCCAGGTTTTTATTTTAATTTGATGATTTGGCAAGGCTGGGCCTGTATTTTTAGATGGAAGTCATTGGCTAGATCTGAGTGGCAGCTGCAGGTTCCTTTAGAAAAGACACGTGAGCTCCAGGTTACCACAGACCACACCAGTCTTTGTTTTGTCTTAAACACTACACTCATCTACGTTATTCATAAGGCCCCAGGAGGCATTCGAGTCTGAGACCCCAGAACTAGACCTTCCAAATCAAGCCTGGGATGGGGGAGGTCTCATGGCAACACAAATTTCTATACATTCTGAAACTCAAAATGTATATTGGTCTTTTTCTGGAGTCAGGAATCCCAGAAGAGGAAACTCAAAAGCCCTTTCTTTCTTTAAGGGGCACGAGAATTGTCTTTTTATTATTTTGTTGATGATTCTGTTCTAGAGGAAAATAAACTACAGGGTAATTTCTATATCAAATGTTTAAAACCTCACTCGTTTTCCATAAAGGTCCATTGAATCTTTCATCACTCACTTGTAAAAAATGAATGAGGATGAGTTCTTGGCTACTCAGAAGGACCCTGCTCAGCTCACCAGGAGAAAGCCAGACATACTTTGAGAATCATGCTTCAGAGGGAGTATTCTGGCTGGATAAGGCACTTCCTCTGAGATGGACCGGCTGTTCTCTCCTGGGACGCTCTCTCATGGTCAGCTAGGGGGTACGGTTTTGGTTCAGACACAGGGTTGTGCCACTCAAACATAATCCAACCCAGCCTAAGTAAACTTGTCCCAGTTTCCTCAAGAGTGGATTAAAAGAAAACAGGCAGTCACTTTTCGGAGAGCCCAATATAAACAAGCACAAACCCCAGTCTGGAGAGCAGCCTTCTCAGCCTCTGAGGGAGTGCAGGCCTGTGGCAGCAAGAGTCACAGTTGTGATGTTGAAGGATCATTACTGGCAAGACTGGTGGCTTACCAATCAGGCTGGAAGGCAGTTTGGTGAAACGTGACTTTGAGGTTGATAGCAAAGAAACTTAACTGGATCTCAAGGGGGCATATCAAGGCATCTGGGACTTGCTAAGGGAAGAGAAAGAAGCAGTGGTGGTTTAATGGCAGAGTTCTCGCCTTCCATGCAGGAGACCAAGGTTTGATTCCCAGCCAATATACCCATGTGCAGCCACCACTTGCTCATCAGTGGAGGCTTATGTGTTGCTATGATGCTGAACAGGTTTCAGTGGAGCTTCCAGACTAAGATGGACTAGGAAGAGAGGCTTGGCAATCTAATTCTGAAAAGCGCTAGTGAAAACACTTTGGATCACAATGATTTGATCCCTGCTGATCATGGGAATGGCATAGGACAAGGAAGGGTATCATTCTGTTGTGCATGGGGTTGCCATGAGTTGGGGGCCAATTTGACAGCAGCTAACAACAACAACAAAGGAAGGGAGGAGACCCTAATTACTGACCGCAATTGGTCAAGACTTTTTAAAAGATATTTTCCATTGTAATTGTTACCCATGCCTTTGATTATCTACCCCAGCTTCTAAGGCCTGGCAAGCAGTGGCTACATAGACAGTAGAAACAGTCTTAAGTGGGAGTTCAAATATCTCCCCTTTCCGTATTCAAAGGTAAAAATTCTTAAGATCCTGTTCCTTTGTTTTTATAGGAGTTGTAAAAAGGTATTGACCTGTGCCAAACCCACTCACTATATTAAAATGATTATTTTTTTTTCACCATCCAAGTGTCTGTGGTTAGATTGATCTCAGAAGAGGGCCAACGCTGATCCTCAGCCCTGGCTGGCAGCCCTGGCCCAGTTAATAAGTTTGCAGATGTGTGCCCAATATTATTATTGGTCACAGGCGGAACTCAACAAATGAGTGTAGACCGATATGAGAAAATACACCCCAACTTCTGGAAAAACCTTCTGAGGATAAATTACTCAGCTCCTGTTTCCACATAGAAGTCCAGCCCATCAGAAAGAGCATAAGCTTTGAAGTTCAAAGAACTCGGGTTAAGATTCAACCTCTACCACATCCTGAAAGTACAACCTCTAGCACTTTACTTGCTCTTCTGAGCTTCAATTTTCTCACTTGTAAGGTGAGGATAGTAATGCATACTCCACAGGGTTGTAGGTTGAATGAAAACTAACATGTGTAAAGGATCTAGTCCACTGCCTGACTCACTAAGACTCAATGAAGGGTCACTAGTTTGGTTGTTATGGCTGTTCCTACACAAAGAATGCCATAAAGAATCAGAGAGCTATAGAACCGAAGGGACCTTGAGGTCTTATAATATTACTCTCTTTGAGAAGCACAAAGCATTTCATATAAGGGATTGTCTAGCCTTTGCTTCTAATAACAGTAACAATAACATTAACAACATTGTCTGAGTCCTGACTATGTGTTAATGCTCACTCTGAGCTTATGACGTAAGTGCTATGATTATTGTCTCTCACTTTAATAGCTGAGGAATTAGAGGCTTAGGGAGGTTCCATAACTAGCCCAAAGCCATACTGCTGGCTTGAACCCTGATGGTCTCCCTACATTGTCTTCCATGTTCAGACTTTTAGAAGGTCAAGTCTCGCCGCCCACACAAGCCCTTCTTTTTTCATCTTTCTAAATAGCAACCAGGCAAATGGAACACACATGCCTTCCAGACATATAAAGTCCCTGCTGTTAGTAGAACCACAAAAAAGTAAACACACCTGACTCACCATCCTTCTGTTTCTGTGACCTCTTTTCACCCTAACTCTGTGCCACCAAATTCAATAGCTGAAACAAATTTTAAATGCCCTTGGCTTTGTCAGTGATGAAGTACAATAGGGCATGCTTTCTGAAGTCTTTGTCTGAGATATCCCAGTCTAAGCTTTCATGTAGTACTTTATATGTTGAGGGGCTGCATGAAAATTTTTAATCGGATTATTCCGATTTAGGTCTAGCGGTGACATGGCTACAGGCATAGCTGTAAAAAGGTGAACAGGGAATTTGAGGGGCATGTTTTTCAGTGGTTAAGAGCTATGGTTGCTAACCAAAAGCTCCTTGGAAACCCTATGGGGCAGTTCTTCTCTGTCCTGTAGGGTCGCTATGAGTCGGAGTCTATTCTACGGCAAAGAGTTTGGTTTTTAGTTTTATTTAAAGGACAAGGTGAGCCCTTAGGTGTAGAACTTGCTTAGAGGTTCTCAGGGGTCAGTCAGAGAAGACACGTAGCCATGTTTTTTTTGAGAATCTGTTGCTAACACACAGGCAGAGTTGGGTGATGGGCGGGCAGGCAGCTCTTCTATAGGAATGTTTTGTGTCTTCAGTTTCAGGAGTTCAGATTATCAGCAGGGCGATGGTCTGGCTCTTTGGAGGCAAGAATTTCTGGTTTACACCAGCAGTATGTGCTAAATAAATAAATACTCAATGAATGCGAGTTGCTGAGAAAGGGACAGGGGAAGTGAAGACAAGAAGAATGGACTTACTAGCAGTGGCAGCAAAAGGACAATTTTGGGGTGACAAGCAAAGAAGGAGGTGAATCTTCAGCTCAGATGGCCAGTCATAAATGAGAAGAAGCTTACTATAAAATATGGCACAAAACTCCACAGCAATAATATAGGTGAGTGGGTAGATGAATGGGTGAATCCATCTACAAAAAGTTTATAATGTTTATAACTATAGGATGAGGACTACGGACTGTGTAACTTCCCCATTTTTACTTTTTGTTGATTTATTATTTCATTCTCTTATTCAAGTTTGTTAAAGTTTACTTAAAAATTTTACTTGGATCTGTCATACTGGCAGTGAACTCTCACAGAAGGCCTTTTGTCCTTTTCTCTGATGGGGGACTGACTGAAATCTGTAGGTCTGTTGAGACTTAATGAGGAGACTTTTTTTAAAAACTTGTCTAAGCTTTGCTTAAATCCAACTACTTATCCACAACCAGCCAGTAATCAACAAATGTGCCTTTTTTTAAAATTGTGCTTTAGATGAAGGTTTACAGAGCAAATTTAGTTTCTAATTAGTTTCTAATTAAACAATTAATACACATATTGTTTTGTAACATTGGTTGCCAAACCCATGACATGTCAACACCTTTCCCTCCTTGACTTTGGGTTCCCCATTTTCATTTGTCCAGCTTTCCTGTCCCCTCCTGCCTTCTCATTCTTGCCCCTGGGCCGGTGTGCCCTTTAAGTCTCATATACACAGTTGAGCTAACTTGTATTATTGTTTGTTTTATGGGCCTGTCTAATCTTTGGCTGAAGGGTGAACCTCAGGAGTGACTTCAGTACTGAGTTAAAAGGGTATCCAGGGGCCATGCTCTGGGGTTTCTCCAGTCTCTGTCAGGTCAGTAAGTCTGGTCTTTTTTATTTTATTTTATTTTATTTTTTGTGAGTTAGAATTTTGTTCTAAATTTACCTCAGCTCTGTCTGGGACCCTCTACTGTGATCCCTGTCAGAGCAGTTCGTGGTGGTAACTGGGCACCATATAGTTGTGCTGACTCAGTCTGGTGGAGGCTGTGGTAGTTGTGGTCCCTTAGTCCTTTGGACTCATCTTGCCCTTGTATCTTTGGTTAATGTGCCTTAATGAATCTTTCTGTCATTTCTGCACAGCCCCCGTTTCAGGTGCGTTTCTCGGCTCTTCCAGACACCGGTTAGGAAAGGGAGATTTACGCTAACAATCTCTTTGAAAGGACAATGCCTTATTTTCTTTTCTTACATGCAACCCCACAGATAATACAATCCTAATAAATTTTGCTAGCTATTACAGATATATCCAACCATATTACAAGAAAAGCTGCTTCCCAGCCACAGTGATTGCAGAATACCCCCGGCTTTGTCGGTGAAATGTATTTAGGGCAAACACTGGGTTCGGTATTTTCTTCCTTCTTTGTCTTGCCTTTCTGCTTTTAGCCTGAGAGACAGTGTCACCAGAGGCTTGGTGCCAACCTCTTGGAGCTCAGCAGGATAAAGAGGCCTGGGGAGAATGTTGTTTGAGATTAAAGAATGTTTAAAGTTTATTATTACTGAATGAACTGTTGTGTACAGAGCCTTTACGCTACACCCTGCTGACTCCTTTTTAGCTTGGTTTTTGTCTGGGCTCTGATTTGGCTGTTTTTTTTTTTTTTTAATTTTTTATTTTTCTTTAATCTACGTTAAGCTTCTCTCTTCCTCATTCTTGCTCTTGTTTTTTCCTAAATAAGATATCTGAATAAAATAAAGGGAAAGAATGGGGATGGGAAGGAACATGTCTGGAGATTTTTCTGTAGGATAACTATTACTCTGAGGAACAGATGTGGCAGAAGATTTTCCTGCTTTCTGCTGAATAAAATGCAGGCTTGTGTATAAACAGTTGAAACCCATGTAATTTCCATTTTTAAAGAGTAAAGTCCTGGTGTGGTAACCAGCCACATTTTACAGGCAAAATCTAGATCCCGCATTGGCCAAAGTCCAAACTATAAAGTAGTAGGTTTGGCTGTTTGCTTCCTCTCGGTTGTCCCTTTCTACCCTATTTTTCTTTCTCCAACATGCTCCTGCTTTCATCAAGACCTATCTGTTGGAATGAGCTAATAACAAACATTTGTACCTCAATGTGAATGGAAGTCTCTGTGTTAGCAGTTATGGGCATTCAGAACCTCATCTCTTATTTTGTATCAAAAGATGGTCCTCTGAGACAGTATTTAGAGAAAGATAAGAGGTACAAGTCAAGTCAAATGATTAATTCCTTCATGACTCTGTGTCTGTTAAAGTGGCATCTATCAAAGATCAAGAAAGCGATGGGTAGGTTCTGTTCAGGTGTGGATAAATGAGAAAAGCAAGGCTATAAGATACTCTCATGCGGTTTTTATATAGAAGAAGAATTACATATTAAGAAAAGAATACAGATTTAGTAACTTATATTTCATTATCACAAGCCGAATGCAAGAGCAAGAATTAAGGGAAATGCAAACTAAAAAGCCCTGGTGGAGCAATGGTTAAGCGCTCGGCTGCTGAAAGGTTGGTAGTTCAAACCCACCAGCCACTCCTCGGGAGATAAGACCTGGCGATCTGCTCCCATAAAGATTACAACCTAGGAAACCCTATGAGAAAGTTCTACTTGATGAGCTGAAATTGACTCGATGGCATACAACAACATGTGCAAACTAGGGTTTTTGTTTGTTTTGTTTGTTTTAATGACTTCAAAGTGATTAACTTCATCAAGTTAAATATTTCTTTATTTTATATCTAGAAGAAGGCTATTATTACATTTGTTTCTCTGTATCTGAAGTCCCTGGATGGTGCCAATGGTTAATGTGTTCGACGGCTAACCAAATGTTGGAGGTTTGAGTTCACCCAGAGGCACCTCGGAAGAAAGGCTTGATGATCTACTTCTGAAAAATCATCCATTGAAGACCCTGTGCACAGTTCTACTCTGGCACATATGGGGTTGCCATGAGTCAGAACTGACTCGATGGCAACTTGTCTCAGTGTGTGTGTGTTTTATCAGGGATAATAATAATATGTTTACATTTCCCCCTCACCTACTGAAGAAATTTTGATATTTGTCCATTTCCTCTCTCTGTCTCTCTCTATTCAAGTATCTAAAATAAAAATTCTGTCTTTGAGTGCTAAGTTTCTGGTGTCTTTGTAGTGCAGAAAGGAACTGTATCAGAAATGGCCAGTTTTATTCTCAAGGGTAAAAATTTCAAGAGAAATAAGAGAGACCAAAAAAAGAAGTGAAAAAGAAAGACTGAAAAACGGGGGGAATGGAGAGGAGTTGATAAAGATGGTTTGCAAGCATGGAATGGAGAAAGGGTTTTAAGAAGTTAGTTGGGGTAACAAATTAATGTCTTCTGAGAAGATGGAATAAAAATTTTGATTAGTTTTGATTGCTAGTGTGTTTTCTTTTGAATACAAAATGGTAATAAGAGAGAACCATGAAAAATTCTCCTAAATATAATTAGAGCTTCACAAGTGCATGCATATATATTCTGTATTTCATCCAATTGGAGATACACATCTAATCTGTGATTGTTGATGGTAAAATTCACCATTATTTCATGTATTATCCTTTAAGAAAAACACTGCCAATTATTATTTTAACAAGCCCTCAATTATAAGATGCATCTACTTCAAGGATGTTAAAATGTGAAAAACAAATATCCATAAAAGAGTATGCAAAATACTGGAAGAAAATACATCAAAATATTAAGTCTAATTATCATTAGAAATTGGAATTGCAAGCTATATTTGTTTTCTTCATATTTTTAGGTATTTTCAAAGTGTTTTACTGTGATCCTGTGTTACTTTTCTAATTAGAACCCAAAAACATGGTTCGGATGTGTTTTTGCTGAAACTTTATAGGGAATGAAGCCCTTTGCTTCTGGAAGGTTGTGGTCTCATTGGGAAAAACCTACAACTGCTGCCACCATCAGATAATTCTGTTCTAAGGTCCAGTAAAAGTGTCTTTGAAATTATTGAACAGTTTGTTCTCTGGATTTCCTAGGACCTACCAAATATTCCAGAGCCCTGGTGGTTTAGTGGTTAAGAGCTCAGGGCTGCTAACCTAAAGGTTAGCAGTTCAAATCCACCAGCAGCAACTTGGAAATCCTAGGGGGCAGTGCTTTGTCCTATAGGGTTGATATGAATTGGAATCAACTCAATGGCAACGGGTTTGGTTTGGCTTTAGTGAATACTCCTGCCAATGAAACAAACATAACTTTACTTAGGATAAATTATCTGTGCATCATAAATGTAGGCATTTCCATTTACAAAATGCAGTATGGGAACAACTTCTAAACTGTGCAATGCACAATTTATTTTCAATCAGTAAAATGTTAAAGTCTGTCAGCATTCTTCAGGCCTCTGTGCCTCCCATGATCTCTCGTAGCTCATGTGATGGCTCAGTGGATTTAAGGTTTGAAGATTTTGCCTTGCCCAAGTTGGTGTACTCATCCAGGGTGGTGTACTCATCTGGAAGTCTAGACCCAGGGGGTCAAAGGGTACATGTACCACCTACCACCTTCCCTTAATGAATCTTCCAATGTAGGAGGGAAAGCTACATAAGGGAGAAGTTTTCATATTTCCTGTGGTAGGGTTTCAAGCTTGAGCCAAGCTGTTTGCCTTGTCAAATTCAGATGAACTTGAGTCAGAAAGGTAGATTGGAAGAGAGAGGGAGGGACTGGGGAGAAGAACGGTAGCTGTGTTCCTGAAAAACATTCTCCAAAAGCAGCATCTTTTAACGTTTGTTAAGACTGTAATGAAAACAACAACAACAAAAAAAAAAAAAAAAAAAAAACATAAAAATAGTTTGGAATCATGGAACAGACGAAGAAGATTTTAAGAAGTGAGTTAGGGTAGAAAAAGCTGCATGAAATATGCAATGATATGTTAACAGTCAGACAGTGAAACGTAGTCAAAATATGGTGACTATGTTACATGATTGCCCCCAACCACTAGTACTCTCACCCCATGGACTGTCATAACCTGAGGTTGCTTGTGGTCTGGTCGTGTCTGGAGGGCCTGGAGGGCTGATTCCCAAGGCACTTAAAAGGAAAGAACTCATTCAACTGGAAGAGGGAGTGGGGTTTACAAATTCAAGCCAAGAAAAATTAGATTCAGAGAGCAGAGGTAATTCTGAGTACAGTACACTGTCTGCCTCTTAGTATGTCCTCTGGATCATCCCTTGAACAGTCATTGATTGTTTCTGGAAAGAGACTACTTCAAAAAAGAGGAAGTTAGAAAAATAACCAAAATGTTAATAACATCCCAGTAAGACCAGCAGAGCAGAAAGCAATGCTGTGATGTAGAGTGTAACTCAAGGGGGGATGGAAGAAGCCTTCTTGACTTGAGGAGGCCTTTGGAACATGGGGCAGACAGGCTTACATTTGGACTGGAGACATGAAGTGTCAGGGAGGTGAGTATCAGGGCAACTGCAGCACAAGGAGCCCTGGCAGAAGAAACTTTACCTCAGTAGTTTGAATAGGAGCCGAGAGAGACGACAGAACTTAAAGTGTGGCTGAGAGTACAAACTAACGAGCGTGTGATGCATTCCTTAAGGGAGTTTGTAGAAGCCATCAGAGGTGATGGCGCTAGCTGGCGTTTGCATAAGTACCAGTAAGGGCAGAACCAGAGAAGTATTGTTTTATTACTGTTTTAACAATGCTGTTGTGACTTCCAGGAACCCTGGTGGTGCAATGGTTAAGCACTGGCTGCTATCCCAGAGGTTGGTGGTTAAACCCACCCAGCGGCTCTGTGGAAGAAAGAGCTGTCGATATGCTCCAGTAAAGAGTACAGCCTAGAAAACCCTATGGGGCCATTCTACTCTGTCACATGGGGTCACTATGAGTGAGAATCAACTTGATGGCACCTAACAACAACATTGTGACTTCCAGAATTTGGGTTACGCACTTAAATTGCCTCCCTAAACTTGGTGCAAAGTGACTCTTGACTTTACATTTAATCACTGAGACTAGAGACTGTATCCATTCAGGGACCTGGTCCCTAGGGTGGTGCTCTGTATCAGAAATAAGACTCATTACTGGGACACTATCCCTCTTCTAAGAAACTGAGGATGTAGAACTTCAGGTACTTGTGTTATATTTGTATGACTAAAAGCACTTCCCCAAATGACTGTTTCCAAAGACAAATCCCAGTTTTCCCCACATAATGAAAAATCTGCTTACAGTACCCCGAATAGCTGTTTCTCGGCTTTGATAATTTAAATGTTCATTCTCCACTGGCCTTTCTTTACAAAAATAAATTAATGAACACAATTGAATAAGACAGACCTTGAGAGTACATATGCATATAATTGTGTCTGTCCAGTTGCAAATAATTATAAAGCGTATTTTAATGATTCTCGGTAAGGAAGCTCTACAAAGATAAATATTTGGAGAAAAGTGGTATTTTTCTGGTCTGCTTCACTTCCAGAATATTCTGAGTTAGGATCTATGAGTAGGAAGAGAATAAGTACTTGGATTTCATTCTGGAATAATCTTCTTACAAGCCAGCAGAGCTCTGTGAACTAATAAATATTTCTACAGTCACTACTTTTACATTTAAAGAGAGCTTTTTTCTTTTCTTTTAAGTATTTCATTGGGAAAAAAAAAATGGTTTAAACCCTCCAGAGTCTTTTTAATATTTCAATTCTTAGCCTAACCTTTTGAATCACAGCTTTCTGGCTTTTCTCTGATATCATGTTTTTATGTTGGATTGCCCACAGTTCTAACATAGTAAAAGATGTGCTCAGTCTGAACTTAGTCAAAACTATAGAGAGGCTACCTAGGCAAAGTTCTCTAATCTGATGCTCATCTGGACAGGAAGGGAACCTCTGAGGTTATGTGACCTTGGCCTTGGGGATAAAGTCTCAGTTGAGGAAATGGCCTGCATTTTATTTTCATTCACTCTCCTAAATTTCACTCAACTTCCATTATTGTTCTTCCAGGTATCTTTTATCTGGTTTTTGCCTGTTACCAATATTTTCGTAGACAATACTAGAGCTGACTAATTTTTTTATTATTAAGCAAACATTTATTCAATGTTTTATTCCCTTCTCCTTTATTAGATTAAGTTTTCTCTCCTATCTCTTTTTTTTGAAAAAAGTCCCAAAGAAGATGAGGGAGACAGCCATATGAATATCTGGGGAAAGAACTTGCCAGAGAGAGAACAGCAAGCTTGAAGGCCCCGAAGAGGAGCATGGCATGGCGGGGATGGATTGAATGAGGACAAGAGGGTAGAAAAGATGAAGTTAGCAAATGGGCCAGCCTGATCAGCTAGATCTTTGTCAACCCTCTAAGGGCTTTGTCTTTTACTATGAGTGAGATGGGAAGCTACTGGAAGACCTTGAGCAGGTTTTAACTTCAGTTTTAAGAGGCCCTCATGTCTGATATGTTGAGTGGCAAGGGTAGAAAAGGAGAAAGGTAGGAGGCAATTGAAATCATCCAGGCAAGAGATGATGGTGGCTTGGACCAAGTTAGAAGTTGGTGAGATTAAAGAAGTCTTTGAAT
This sequence comes from Dugong dugon, assembly GCA_030035585.1. Lineage (NCBI taxonomy): Eukaryota > Metazoa > Chordata > Mammalia > Sirenia > Dugongidae > Dugong > Dugong dugon. Next base: position 31,886,714 of record CM057475.1, on the reverse strand, counting down.
TCTGGATGTATTTTGAAAGTATAGCCCACAGGATTTGCTGACCAATTGAACGTGTGGTGACGAGAGAAAGAGAGGCATCAAGGCTGAATCAAAGGTTTTGGCAATAGAAACTGGAAGAAAGGGGTCGCCATTTACTGAAAGGGGAACAGCTGAGGGTAGGACAAAATCGGCAGTGAGATTGGGGGCTCAGTTTCTTTGGACATGTGCACACTGAGATTCCTAATAGAAATCTAAGTACAGATGTCAAGTGGGCAGGTGAGTATATGGGTCTGGAATTCCAGGCTGCATATACAAATTTGAGAATTTTCATCATATGTTGTTATTAATTGCTGTTGAGTCAAGTCTGACTCACGGCAACTTTATCTATAACAGAATGAAATGTTGCCTTGTCCTGTGCCATCTTCATGAACGTTGGTATGTTTGGGTCTACTGTTGTGGCTATTGTGTCAGTCAACCTCATTGAGGGTTTCTCTTGCTCTAGCTGGCCCTTCACTTTACCAAACAATGTCCTTTTATAGCGATTGGTCTTTCCTGATGACGCGTCCAAAGTAAGTCTCACCATTCTTGCTTCATTATACAGGTAGTTTTAAAGATGGAGAATGAGTGAAATCACTAAGAGAGCGAGAGTACAGATAAAAAGGAGAGGAGGTCCACAGATAGCAGCCTAATTGCTCCAGGTGTTTTCATGGATCATATCCCATTACTGCAAATGTCATCTCATGGCCTTGCCAGTCTCTCATTACCTGCAGAAAAAATGCCCCAAGCATAAGTATTCATCAGGGTGTTTTTTTCTTCTCCCACAGAGCTCACATATTCATTGCAAGTGACCCAAGAACAGGTGTGTGTTTGTGTATGCATCTGTGTGCGCTTGTTCGTTTTTCTGCTGATTTTGAAATACATTGAGTGAACTGTAGTGATCAGAGGGAACTACATCAAGTAAGTTAAAAGAGATAAATAAACTAATTGATAAATCTAGAGACAAATATACAGTCCCTGAGACCTTGTGGAGAAACCAACAAAAGGGGGCATGAGATGGCCGGATGTGTACTTTTTGCTAACACAAGGGTGAATGAAGTGTCCAGCCTGACCAGATGGAGGAAAGGTTGGGCTGACTGCACAAGCAACACTCCTGGTTGCCTTGGTTACAGGCCACTCATAACACATGAAGTAAACGGTAATTAGCGGTGGAGCAACATATGACCTAGCTAGCACCACCACGGGAAAAGGTGATATGGCAAGAAAAGAATGAAACAGGAGAAACCAAATTCATTGTGAATAACAAGGGCAGGCTCAGAGTTCTGGCAAAATGGCGCTCTAGGCAGAAGCACCATGCTGTCCTTCCATGGCAAAGATCTGAAAAACTAAGCCAAACAGAGAATACAACAATACTGAAACCCAAAAACATCAAATGAAGAGATAAAGAACTCAGCCAAGCACCAAATGGAGTGAGAAAACTGACAGAGAACGGAGAGCGAGGAGAGATTCATGCAGAGGTCCCTATCAGCTAACGCAGCGCAGATCCGCCATCTTGGACTCCTATCGGAGACCAGCAAACAGGGGGTACAAGAAAGCAGCTTCACAGAGCTTCCAGCGGGAGACAAAACAACCAGTAATATGCAATGTATGCTTTCCCACCCCCCACCCTTCTTCACCCCGACTCGGCCTCCTCTGCTTCCTGCAGCCACAATCTCTTGACCGGGAATCGCCGGCTGCTTGGATTCCACACACCTGAACGGGCTGACTCTCTGAGTCCCGTTTGTTGGCTGCTGGTGTTGCTTTTTTCCACTTCTTTTGATTTCTTCCTTACCTCTCACCACCTCCCCCTCCTTTCACTCAAATACCTGGTTCCGTGCACCATCTTTGCTTCTTCCTGAGGGGCTCCAGAGCTCCAGTAATTTGTGCTATATGCTTTCTCACTCCCTACCCTTCTTCACCCACACTCGGCCCCGTCTGCTTCCCATGGACACAGTCTCTTGTCCGAGAAACACCAGCCCGCACTAGCCGGCTCTCTGAGTGCCATTTGTTGGCTGCTCGTGTTGCTTTTTTTCTGCTTCTTTTGATTTCTTCCTTACCTCTCATCACCTCCCCCTCCTTTCGCTCAAATACCTGGCTCTGTGTGCCATCTTTGCTTCTTCCTGAGGGGCTATGGAACTCCGTTCGAGTGTGGAGCTGCTTCCCAGTCTGGGCTGCCATGCTGGTGGGATCCCGGGGCTTTGGTTAATTTGTTTGTTTTAATTGCTTGTTTTCTTTTCCTTTTCTTGAGTTGGGAGCCCTTTCTGGCCAGGCGGTGCTGCATGGCAACAAGACTTCCCCCTCAGTTTGCACAGACATGCATAGGGATCCCTGATAGCATTTCATTTTTTGTTGGTTTTTTTTTTTTTTAATGTTTTTTTGGGTGGGCCTTCTTGTTCATTTTTTTTTTTTTTTAATTTGTTTTCTTTTCCCACTTTTTCCCTTGTCTTTCTTCATTGCTCAGTTTCTCGTCTCTCTATATCTTCCTTCTCTTTCTGTTCCCTGAATACCTGGCATTGTATACCTCTATGCTTTCTGGCCAGGCTGTACTGCAACACCTGAGAGCGACTTCCCCAGACCTCATAGCTGCACTGGTGGGATCCCTGGAAACTTTGTGGTTCTTTAACCTTTCTGATTTTTATTTCATTCTTTTTTTTCTTTTCTTCATCTTCCCCTTTCTGTTTTTCTCCATTTCATAGTTTCTCATCTCTCCACTCCAATGGCAAGCTCCCCTAGCATTCTTTTTTGTTTCTTTGTATGTTTTTGGCTCCTGTTCCTATCTCCTCTCTCCCATATCCATCTTAGCTCCACACATAACAATCTCCCCGCTGCATCCTGCCTACCTGCACCGTGCACGTGACATCACACCACCAAGCAGCACAGGCACGGCCTACTGGAACCTGCCCTGCACTGATTACCAACCCACTCTGGTGGCTGTAGTAAGTGCCACAAACAACCCGTCCCAGTAACTCCTCTTCAGCTAGACCTGCCCTGCCATACCATATCTGAGTGACTGACCCTGCCAATTGGAGAAGGAGGTGAAAAGTATTCTGCCCACAGATGAGCAAACAACAAAGAACACACAGTCCACCTGTTCAGACATAGTCAAATTTAAAAACAAAAGCGGGGGGGGGGGGGGGGTGAAACAAACAAATATGCAATCAATAAATGAGAAAAATAACTACTGAATGTCCCGAAGACAGCAGACAATATCTAAACATTTACAAAAACATGACAGGATGGTGCCAGTAGGCGTCCAAAATAAAACACCAGATGATGCTCCAGTGGAAGAAAACGCACTAGAACTACCTGATAGGGAATTCAAATCTCTAATACTCAGAATGCTCTAAGACCTGAGGCAAAAAGCTGACAAACATGAGGAAAAAATAGACAAATTCATGGAAAATACAGACAAAAAACTGGAAGAATTCAGGAAAATAATGCAGGAACAAAATGTCAAAATAAATTCACAACTAGAAATTATACAAAGACAACAATTAGGAATCCAAAAGATAACAAGATTTCCGAAATGGACAGTGTCATAGAAGGGCTGAGAAGCAGATTTGAAACGGTGGATGACAGGATCAGTGGAATTGAAGACAAACACTTGGATACAACTCTGTTTCAGGAAAACTCAGAAAAAAGAACAAAGAGAAATGAAGAGACCCTGAGAGTTATGTGGGACACAATCAAAAGCAAAATCTGCGAGTGCTTGGAATTCCAGAACAGGAGGAGAAAACAGAAAACACAGAGAGGATCACTGAGGAACTGCTAACAGAAAATTTCCCCAATATCATGAAAAATGAAAAGCTGGCCATCCGAGAAGCTCAATGAACCCCATATAGAAGAGACCCCAAAAGAAAATCACCAAGGCATATCATATTCACACTCGCCAAAACCAAAGACAAAGAATCCTGAGAGCAGCTCGTGAAAAACAAGAAGTCACATACAGAGGAAAAACAATAAGACTAAGCTCAGATTATTCAGCAGAAACCATGCAGGAAAGAAGGCAATGGGATGACATATATAAAATCTTGAAAGGAAAAAATTGCCAGCCAAGAATAATATATCCTGCAAAACTCTCGTTCAAATTTGATGGTGAAATTAGGTCATTTCCAGATAAACAGAAATTAAGGGAATATGTAAAAGTCAAACCAAACTTACAAGAATTATTAAAGCGAGTTCTTCAATCTGAGGACAAACAACTTCAGCTCACAGGCAGAACCTAGGATGCAGGATCGTACCAGCCAGATACCAATCTAGGAAATGAACTCTCGAGGACTATCCAAAACCAAAAGAAATACAACAGCGAATCAGAGCAGTTAATCAGCAAATGACAACAACATCAAAACAATAAAAGAGGGAATAAATGGCATAGGTATAGAACCTTCTAATGGAGAGGAAGGCAGGAGATACCAAGTAATGGTAGACTGCTTCAAACTTAGAAAGATAAGGGTTAAATTCATGGTAACCACAAAGAAAGTTAACATACATACTCATAAAAGAAAAGAGGAAAACATAAAGTCTCAGCAAAAACAAAACCTACAAAAACAAAAGAAATGAAAAAAAAAAATCCACAAACAAAAGTAACTCAGCACAAGAGAGTAAGAAGAACAAAGAAAAACCAGAAAACAAAGCACTACAAAATGACAGCAACAAACTCACATCTATCAATAATTCCACTGAATGTAAATGGACTCAATGCACCCATAAAGAGACGGAGAGTGACAGAATGGATAAGAAAACAGGATCCATCAATATGCTGTCTACAGGAGACACACCTTAGAAACAAAGATGTGAATTTATTAAAAGTCAAAGGTTGGAAAAAAATATATCAAGCTAACAACTACCAATAAAGAGTAGGAATGGCAATTCTAATCTCAGATAAAATAGACTTTAAAATGAAATCTACCATAAAAGTCAAAGAAGAACACTATATAATGATTAAGGGGATGATCCATCATGACGACATAACCATAATAAACATCTACACACCAATGACAGGGCTCCAAAATACATAAAACAAACTCTAACAACACTGAAAAGAGAAATTAACAGTTCCACAATAATAGTAGGAGACTTCAATACACCACTCTCAGTAAAGGACAGAACAACTAAGAAGAACCTCAGCAAAGATACAGAAGACCTAAAGGGCACAATCAGCCAACTTGACCTCATAGACATATATAGAACACTCCATCCAACCACTGCAAAGTACACATTCTTTTCCAATGCACGTAGAACATTCTCCAGAATAGACCACATCTTAGGCCACAGAGCAATCCTCAACAAGATCCAAAACGTTGAGATAATTCAAAGTATCTTCTCTGACCACAATGCCATCAAGGTAGAAATTAACAATAGAAAGAGCAAGAAAAAAAAATCAACTACATGGAAACTGAATAATGCCCTGCTTACACATCAGTGGGTAATAGAAGAAATCAGAGATGGAATCAAAAAATTCCTAGAATCAAATGAGAATGAAAACACATCATACCAAAACCTTTGGGACAGAGCAAAGGCAGTCCTCAGAGGACAATTTATAGCAATAGAAGCACATATCAAAAAAGAAGAAAGGGGCAAAATCAAAACATTAACTGCAGAACTCCAACAAATAGAAAGAGCACAGTGAAAAAAGCCCACAACCACCAGAACAAAGGAAATAGTAAAGATCGGAGCAGAAATAAATGAAATAGAGAACAGAAAAACAATCGAAAGAATCAACAAAACCAAAAGTTGGTTCTTTGAAAGAATCAACAAAATTGACAAACCACTGGCCAGACTGACAAAAGAAAAACAGGAGAGTAAACAAATAACCCAAATAAGAAATGAAATGGGGGACATTACAACAGACCCAACTGAAATAAAAAGGATTATAACAGAATATTATGAAAAACTATACTCCAACAAATTTGAAAACCTAGAGGAAATAGTTAAATTTCTAGAAACACAAGGCCTACCCAAACTATGACAAAGTGATGTTGAAAATCTGAACAGATCCATAACAAGAGAAGAGATTGAAAAGGTAATAAAAAAACTCCCAACCGAAAAAAGCCCTGGACCAGATGACTTCACTGGAGAATTCTACAAAACATTTACGGAAGAGCTTGTACCAGTACTACTCAAGCTATTTCAGAGCATACAAGAGGAAGCAACACTTCCAAATTCATTCTGTGAAGCCGCATAACGCTGATAGCAACACCAGGCAAAGACGTCACAAAAAAAGAAAATTACAGACCAATATCTCTCATGAATATAGATGCAAAAATTCTTAACAAAATTCTAGCCAGTAGAATTCAGCATCATATCAAAAAAATAATACACCATGACCAAGTAGGATTCATACCAGGTATGCAAGGATGGTTCGACATTAGAAAATCAATCAACGTAATCCACCACATAAATAAAAGAAAGAAAAGAATCACATGATCATCTCAACTGACACACAAAAGGCATTTGACAAAGTCCAACACCCATTCCTGATAAAAACTCTCAATAAAATAGGTATAGAAGGGAAATTTCTCAACGTAATAAAGGGCATCTATGCAAAACCAACGGCCAACATCATTCTTCATGGAGCAAGGCTGAAAACATTCCCCTTGACAACAGGAACAAGACAAGGATGCCCTTTATCACCACTCCTATTTAACATTGTGCTGGAAGTTCTAGCTAGAGCAATAAGCCAAGAAAAAGAAATAAAGGGCATCCGAATTGGTAATGAAGAAGTTAAACTGTCCCTGTCTGCAGATGATATGATACTATACATAGAAAACCCTAAAGACTCCACGAGAAATCTACTGGAACTAATAGAAAGATTCAGCAGAGTAGCAGGATACAAGATAAACATTCAAAAATCAGTTGGATTCCTATACACCAGTAAGGAGAACGATGAAAAGGAAATCAGGAAAACAATACCATTTTCAGTAGCCACTAAAAAGATAAAATACTTAGGAATAAATCTGACCAGGGATGTAAAAGACCTATACAAAGTAAACTACAAAACACTACTGCATGAAACCCAAAGGGATCTACATAAATGGAAAAACATCCCATGCTCATGGATAGGCAGACTCAACATTGTGAAAATGACAATTCTACCCAAAGCAATTTACAAATACAATGCAATCCCAATCCAAATACCAACAACATTCTTCAAAGAGATGGAAAAACTAATCATTCACTTTATATGGAAAGGGAAGAAGCCCTGAATATGTAAAGCACTACTGAAGAAGAAGAATAAAGTTGGAGGACTCACACTACCTGACTTCAGAAACTACTATACAGCTACAGTAGTCAAAACAGCCTGGTACTGGTACAACGACAGATACATTGACCAATGAAACAGAATTTAGAACCCAGATGTAAATCTATCCACCTACGGTCACCTGATCTTCGACAAGGGCCCGGAGTCCATCAGATGGGGAAAAGACAGTCTTTTTAACAAATGGTGCTGGCAAAACTGGATATCCATCTGCAAAAAAATGAAACAGGAGCCATACCTCATGCGGTATACAAAAACTACTTCAAAATGGATCAAAGACCTGAACATAAAGCCTAAAGCTATAAAGTTCATAGAAGAAAAAATAGGACCAACACTTTAGGCCTTAATACACAGCATTAACAGGATACAAACCATAACCATCAATGCACAAACCCCAACAGATAAGCTAGATAACTGGGATCTTCTAAAAATCAAACACCTATGCTCTTCAAAAGATTTCACCAAAAGATTCAGAAGAGAACCTACAGACTGGGAAAAAATTTTTGGACAGTACAAGTCAGACAAAGGTCTAATCTCCATAATCTACAAGAAAATCCAACACCTCTACCACAAAAAGACAAATAATCCTATTAAAAAATGGGCAAAGGAAATGAACAGACAATTCACCAAAGAAGACATTCAAATGGCCAACAGACACATGAGGAAATGCTCGTGATCACTAGCCATTAGAGAAATGCAAATTAAAACCACAGTGAGATACCATCTCACCCTAACATTACTGGCACAAATCAAAAACACTGGAAATAACAAATGTTGGAGGGGTTGCGGGGAGATCGGAACTCTTATGCACTGCTGGTGGGAATGCAAAATGATACAACCATTATCGAAAATGATATGGTGCTTCCTCAGAAAGCTAGAAATAGACATACCATTCGATCCAGCAATCCCACTCCTAGGAATATATCCTAGAGAAATAAGAGTTGTCACTCGAATAGACATATGCACACCTATGTTCATGGCAGCATTGTTCACAATAGCAAAACGATGGAAACAACCTAGATGCCCATCAACAGATGAATGGATAAACAAACTATGGTACATACACACAATGGAGTACTATGCAACGATAAAGAACAATTAATCTGTGAAGCCTCTCATAACATGGATGAAACTGGAGGACATTATGCTGAGTGAAATAAGTCAATCACAAAAGGACAAATATTGTATGAGACCTCTATTGTAAAAACCCATGAAAAAGTTCACGCACAAAATGTAACAATCTTTGTTGGTTACCAGGGATGGGAGGGGTGTGGGGGGGGGGTAATACTAAATAGGCAATACGTAAGTGGTATCTTGGGTGAAGGGTGAGACAGTACACAATATAGGGGAAACTAGCACAACTTGTACAAGGAAAGGTCATGGAAGCCCCATAGACACATCCAAACTCCCTGAGGGACTGAATTGCTGGGCCAAGGGCCATGGTGACCATGGTCTCGGGGAACATCTAGCTCAATTGGTATGACACAGTTTATAAAGTCAATGCTCTACATTCTACCTTGGTGAGTAGTGTCTGGGATCTTAAAAGCCTGTGAGTGGCCATCTAAGATACTCCACTGATCTCATCCCTTCGGGAGCAAGGGAGAATGAAGAGAACAGGATACAAGGAAAAGATTAGTCTGAAGGACTAATGGACCACAGCTACCAAGGCCTCCACTGGGCTGAGTCCAGTACAGCTAGATGGTGCCCGGCTACCACCACTGACTGATCTGACCAGGATCACAACAGAGGGTTCTGGACAGAGCTGGAGAAGGATGTAGAACATTAATCCTAACTCACAAAAACAAAAGACCAGATTTACTGGCCTAAAGGAGACTGGAGAAACCCTGAGGGTATGGCCCCAGATACCCTTTTAGCTCAGTGGTGAAGTTATCTCTGAGGTTCACCGTTCAGCCTGGGAGTGGACAGCCCCGTAAAATCAAATGAGACTAACGAGGTATAGGAGTCCAGTGACAAGGGCCAGAAGGCAGACGGGGACAAGGAAGCTGGTGATAGGGAACCCAAGGTTGAGTAAGGATATTGTTGATGTGTTGTGAGATTGTTAAGCATTGTCATAGGGCAACATTTGTAGTAACTGTTAAATGAGAAACTATTTTGTTCTGTAAGGCTTCATCTTAAGTGAGAATAGCAGCACAACTGGAAGAGCGTAGTCAGTGTCACTGAACTGTGCATGTAGAAATTTTTGAAATGGTGTATCTTTGGCTATGTGTATTTTCACCAAAAAAAAAAAGGTTGAGAAGTTAGAGGGTTTACATGTTGTTTTGGGGTTGTTAATCAATGTCATAAAACAATATGTGTACTACTGTTTCATGAGAAACTATTTGTTCTGTAAGCCTTCACCTGAAGTACAATAAAAAAATAAAATAAAATAACAAGGGCAACATTGGTGCTGCCTGTTCAGGAAGGTCTCGGTGTGGCAGGGCTTGTATCTTGCACTAACTTTGGCTGCTCTCACTGCAGACAAACCACAGCACTGCCAGCCTGGTCCTATCTGATGCCATTGCTGAATGGGAGGCACTCTAGGGAGAATAGGGTGAGTGGGTGAACAAAATAATTTTTAGAAATCTTTTTTCTTTTTACAAGAGGGAAGAGGACATTCTGAAATGTACCTGAGCATTTCAGCATTAATTTCCTTGTAATCTCTGTGGGTGTACACCCCCAGGTGTTAGCTCTGCATTATTCCAAGATAAAGCAAAACAGAAATAAATCATTTAGTAAAATCTATGTATTTGATTCTATTTGTTCAAACCTTCATAATAAATCCAAATCTCACAAGTATCATAGGTCAAAATTAAAAGAAGGAGAACGTTACTATCACTATCTGAATTTTCTAGGTTGACCTGAAATAACTCAAAATTCTTTGGGACATTATGGGTAATATCAACTCCCTTTCCCTATGTGGCTGGCCCCACTGGGTTAGTGAAGCATCAGGAAGAAGCCTGCACTCTGAGGGATGGTGGCACCACCTCCCTAGTTGGAGCTATCAAAAACCACATGAGAAGTAATAGTTATTACAGCTGGGGCTCCTTCTTGAAGCTTTCAGAGCCCATTTGATTTATATTCTGCTGCCTGGCACAAGATACTTCAGAAGCTATAATTTGGACATTTTAATATTAGATTTACCAAACTCTTAAAATTTTTCAAGGGTTGGATTGAAATAAAGGAAGCAAGGAAAAGGAACTGATTTCTTCTGCCACCTGGATAGAACATACATGAGGGGGGAAATGAGTCCACGGGGTAGATCTGTGTCAGCAAAATTGGGAAGTCGATTATTTCGTTCCGTGTGGTTTCATCAGGGAAGGAAGAAGACAAGCTATTTAAGGAGAACCAGGTGGGAATGCCAGTCTGGAAACAACGCAAGTGACCATTGCATTGGTCCCATCATTCGAGCAACGGTAGAAGTTAGAGCCACAAGCAAAAGCAGATAGAATTTCTATTTGTATTCCTGGCAAAATAATAAACTCAAAACTCCAAAGTTTTTAAAAGCTTTTCAAATTATTCAACGTCTTCAGGTACTCACCCAAACCTCAATTCTTTCTGTTAATGTTTGTGCTGAGAGGAAGCAGCACCTCTTAGCTAAATAAAGCCCATAGATAGGCAATTACCACAGTCCATTAGGAATGCTCCGTTTAAAGGAATACTTCAAATAACTGGCATCTCTTTGCCATGACACAGTATATCTTTTCCCCCTGCACAGTATGAACAAGAATACAACAACCTGCTCTCTCAGAAACAGCATTAATAACAGCTTAAAAAGTGAAATCCTTATGAGTAGATGCTGACTGCTTAGAGAAGACCTATTCTTACTCAAAGTAGACAAAAGCATTTGGAAACCAAAGGCAGACTCTTATTTTCTTTAAGTGAGATGGAAGAAAGCAGCGAGTATTTATTTAAAGCTTGGCTTTGTTATATATATACTTTCAATGAGAAAAGGTTGAAAGATGCCATTTTTTGTCACAGTATTATTTTTAAAAAAATACAGGTGGCTTAAAGGGTTGTCAGATTTTTATATTTCTAAATGAGGACATCAGTTAAACACCAATCACCATTATTTTATTTTTAAAAAGGGCATTTAACACACACACACACACACACACACACACAAATCCTTATATTAAAAGTCAATCCTTTAAAAACAAAAGCAGCTTGCATCTACTATGGTGTTCTCGTTTTTCTCATTTTCCTTCAGACCAGTCAGTCCTGGGAAGAATGTCCTTAGGCCCAAGTTTCGGGACCACAGGAATTGATGATAAGACATTCATTGCAGGAATTACATTCTCTGATTTCTCAGGTAAAGGGCTAATTGTGTAGAATGTTCATAAACTCAAAAAGAGATCCAGAAGGCAGAAAAGAATGGCCTAGCTTGGTTGAGGCAAGTTTCATACAGCAGAGTCAAAACTTTCACTGAAACTGCTGGTGAATCTTTAAACTGCAAAAAAAGAAATGAAGACATCACAGGTCAGAGAAATAGCAAAAGCAGCAGCAGGATCTAGTTCTGCATAAAAATCACCTAGGGAGTTAAAAAAAAAAAAAAATCCCAGTGCTCAGGCCAATGCTATTCTGATTTAACTGGTCTTTTAAAATCAAGTTAACAGTCCTGACCTCGATATTTTTTTTTTATAGCTTCCAGGTGATTCAAACGGCAGCCAGGGTTGAGAAACACTATGGAAACCGCCTAGGCTTTGAAATCAGAAGGTCTGAAATTAAGGCCCAACTCCATCACTTATTTACTACCTGACTTTGGCAAGTTACGTAAACTTTCTGGTCCTCAGTTTCCTCATGTACAAAGTAGAGATTACAAAACCTACTTCACTGGATCAAATTAAGATCAAATGAGATAATGTAGGGAAAATCCCTCTGTAAACTACAGAACACTGTCAATGATGACATACGTTATTATCATTCACTGTCCCAAAAAAGGCAGAGATGCCAAAAAACTTAGTGTGTATGGCAGCGATAAAAGGAAGAAAAGCTTAAGTATAATGGGAAATAGTGAAAAATGAAGACCGATTGGACCTTAAGTGTGAGGCAGAGAAGTTTTGACTTAAAGATTTTGTATTACAAGGGTGTTGAAAATATTCATGTATAGTAGCTATGATGTTTTGGATATCTACTGGGTACTGGGTACTGTGCTAAGTGCTTTACCTATGTTATTTCTAATCCTCAAAGTAGCCCTGCAAAGTAGGTCTTATTATCATCATTTTACTAAGGAGGACCCACCTCAGGAAGCAGAATTAACTTCTCAACCAAAGGTTACCCAGCACATAAAGGGCAGAGGTAGGATTTGAACTCAGGCCCATCTAGCTCTGTATCCTGTGCTCTTTGCATTATGCCAAGATGCTAGGGTGATAGCTTACTTCTGGTTTGGTCAGCAGTCACTTTAACACCTTTATTTTGTAATCTAAGTTGTCAACTCTTAGAAGAGGGAAATGTATTTCAAACCAAATAATGAAAGATAGGTGGGAATATAAACTATGTGTAGCCTATGGGTGGAGCTGATCTGGGAAAGTCTTCTCCCTCTCTCCCATCAGATAATCCTCCCATGAGGACCTTTTCTCCATCCTATTTTCATAGGCTTCACAGACAACTGAAATAAGGGATCATTTGGCAGCAGTGCAAAACATTCCCGTTTCAGGTGTACTTGTATTTTAATAGGAAATTCGCCGTGCTTGAAATACCTTCAGGACTCAAATGAATGAATCACCTGTTATGGAATTTTAGAAGCAGCGGTCGTAGCTGGGGAAGATATTTCAGGATAAAACACTTTTATCTAGAGACTCTGGAATCACACCTCTGAAATAAATAGAAAAATGCATTAGAATGTTTCTAAAATGAATTAGAAAGTTTGTTAGGAAGAAAAAGAAATGAAAGATGGGAAACATTTCAGTACTGAATAGGTAGGCTTCAATGAAAGCATGAATGTTAATCCTCACGATTCAGGGTACAGGAGCAACCACAGGAATCTGATGCCTGGGCCATGATCTAACCAGGCCTCCAATAGTGTTTGATGCTCTGGAGTGAACTCTTCCATCTCTGCCACTCTCCATGGGCTTCTACTTCCTATACTGCGACCAACTAACTCTCTCTCTCTCTCCTGCTCTCTTTTGTCTCTATTTCACTCTGTACTTCTCTTATTTGCTACCTTCTCTCTCTGAGATTTCCTAATGGTGCTACCTTACTCTCTGCTTACTCTTGCTGTAAATCCCACTCAAACTCTCCAAAAGATGATTACACTGGTTTGAACTGCTCAAATCTACTTTGAAATGCCCCTGCTGGGCAGATGTCTCCAGGTAGACCACCTCAAAGGCCACAGGCCATAGATGACCACTTCTGTCTGAGATGTCAATCCTTGGTCCAACTGGGTATGGCTGGGTTAGCTGAGACCCCTGATAGAGAACCATTGAAAAGAGGATTGTAAAAATGACAGCCACTTGGTATGAACTGTTAAATGTACACTCCACATACACACAAGCCTGTTCTACCCACTTCAATATCTGATTCCTGTTCAGTTGTACTACTGAGCAGGGCCAGGCCTAGGGTGAAACAAGTGAGTCGTGGGATGCAGAATTTTAGGAGGCACTTACTCTCAGGGTTCTGCAAGCGCAGAGTTGGCACCTAAGAGTGAATGTCTCCTTAAAATTCTACCTAGGTAACTCGCTTGCCTCACCCTAGTCCCAATCCTGCTACTGTGAGGCAGTTTCCTTTGATATGACTTCCTTCTATCTTCTATTGCTTGAATTCTAATGGCGTGTCTACCACAAACACTGCTCTTTCCAATAAAAAAATCCACAAGAGTTTCAAAACTCTCTTGATAGGTTTGCATTTTCACTTAGAATGCCTTCCTAAAGGAATCGTAAGAAAAAACGATGTTGATCAAACACTGGTTTTATTTCACCTTGATAAGGGTTAATTAACAATGATAGACAGCTTGGGCATTTTACCATCAATTTTGGTTCCTCCTATATTGAAAGGAAGGTAATGACTCATGTCGTTATTTTCTAAGCTGAGTTCCAGTGAACTGCAGAAACTTGAATTCTCTTTCAGAGGTGAAGAATGAAATAGTTTTGTGGGCAGAGGGTCAATATTTTTCACAGAACAGAAAAACAAGGATAATTTTTTCCCCGTGAATTGCTTAAAATATTTGAATCATGTGGTGTGCAACTAAAATTATTTGCATCAAGGTTATATGCTGTTAGAGCCATGATGCGAATAATATGGTTATGCAGTTATGCAGTATCATAGCCGTACAGAGATGACCTGTGATATGATAGCTTAAGTGACAAATCTCAAACATATTGAACATGAAAATAAACCAAATGGCAATTGTAGGGCAAGCATTTAGGGTAAATGGCAGTTTTCTTCTCCAGTAAATTAAACGTGGATCATAAAAGCTATCTTTGGTAAGATAATAAGACCTGTAGTGAACGATCTGGTGGACCAACCGGACTCCCTTTAGGCACTCGTTCATCCAGCTGGCAGTAGCATTATCAGCTGTTGGCTCATGACTGTGTCCCTATTCTGGGAATTGCCCTCAGCCTACTAATGTTGCCTTGCCCAAGGTTACGCGCCTCTCCGTGGGAGCAGCCTACATTCGATGACTGGTCCATGCAGGGATATAAAGGCCTAACTCTCTTGTCTCTGTTAGAGGCATCCCTGAAGGGTCATTCCAGCTTCAGAGCTCCCCGTAGGATGTGCTGCAGGTATTGATATTGCATCACAGTTTGACTTCTCCCTCTGCCCAATCCTTCTAACCTTACACTCTCACAGGTGGTGTTCCTGAGAACACTCCGCAACAAATATCCCACATGCAAGTCTCAGAATTTCAGTGTCCTTTTCCTGGGGACCCTGATCTGTACTAATTGGAACTGGAAGAGATCCTAAAAAGCAGACTTTAAAAAGGCGTTTTGTGGCTGGATCACCTACCACAACTGGCCGGCAATCAGAACCCCATCATTAGAGGTGGGTGGAAAAAGGAGAGCCCATGGCATGTTATAGGGATGCAGCTGTTAAAATTTTCATTGGTGGGTATGTGATGCTGTTAGAAGGAAACACACAGAGAGATGCAGTATCTCAGGTGTACAAGAGATATGGGGTGTGATGTCTTTAACCCTTGGCCACAATTTGTTTTTATATTCCTTCCATTAACAGATTGGAACCATGACCATTCTTGCTTAATTTGAATGAGACTGTGACTGCTTCAACTAATAGGCTTTGGTGGAAGTGACCCATTGTGATTGCTAAGGATATGCCATAAAAGGTCACATAGCTATTTCCAGTCTTGTTCACTCTTGAAGCCCTGTGATACCACCCAAAAAGTCACCTATCCTGAGGCTGCCATACTATGAGGAAGCTCAAACCATATGGAGAAGTTTTAGTTTAGCTCACTGTTTGAGTCATTCTAGCCCAAGGGCCAAATATATGAAGGAAGAAGCCTCCAGATCAGAGTTTCTCAACCTCAGCACTACTGACGTTTTGGGCCAGGTAATTCTCATTGTGGAGGGGCTGTCTTATGCATTGTAAGATGTTCACCAGGATCTCTGGCCTGTACCTACTAGATGCCAGTAGCACTCCCCTTAACCCATTGTGGCAACTAAAAATGTCTGCAGACATTTCCAAATCTCTTCTAGAGACAAAGATTATCTCTGGTTAAGAACCAATCCTCCAAATAATTTCAGCCTTCAGCCCTTTGAGTAACTAACTTTCCAGTTTATATTCCAAGCACCATGAGGCAGAGAAAAGCAATCCCTCCCTATTTTGTCCTGCCAAATTCCTGTCCTGGAGAATCTGTGAATATACTGAAATTGTTGTTTTACACTAGCAGTTGGGGGGTATTTTTAAACGCAGTGATAGATAACCAGAACATGGGATAAATATTAATGATCACAGCTATGGAATTGGATAGCTATTGCTGGCTATTTCATCAGAGATGAAAACTGAGGATGTTTGATCACCAATGAAAAAACCAGAGGTTCTCCTGGGTATTACATAAAGAAACTTTCATCCCCTGAAAGCTGAGGATCAGGTCTCAGGACTTAATTATAAGAATAGTAGAGCTCTAGAGGAGATTGAATTCTCAAATTTGGCAAGTTTTCTATGCCAAAAGCAGGGATATACTGGGCGAAGTTGGACTCTGATTCATGGTATGGGAATATCTGGGCTGTTCTCTCAAAAATCTTGAATCCTGTTGTTCTCTGGAGAACTCTCTGGAGAGTCAAATGCCTGTAAAAGTGATCCAATCCTCTGTTAAAGGTTAGTACTGTATTCTCCACTTGCTTGAAGATGATGTAGAGTCCTCTGCCTTACAGGATAGCATGATCCCTAACTAGGATGTACTTTCACTTTCCTTCTTGGCCACTAGGCCAATGACTAGGGTTAAGCCACAGCTCAATCCACTTATGGAAGTGCTGGGACTGATAAGAGAAGAAAAGCTGGTATAACTGGGGGGAGCTGCTGATCCTAGCTAATGTGTACCAGAAGGAATTGGGAGAACATGTATGAGACAGGATCCTGAGTCTGCTGGATCAAGCAGGGCAGAACATAAGAGCAGATAAGGGAGAGTTTATCCAGGTGGGGACACTTTCCAGTGATATAGGTACCCTGGCAAGTAAGTTGGGAGACGATGTTAAAACTCTCTCCTAGGACAGCTCTTAGAAGCTTAGAGAGAGACAACACTAAGAAATGCCATAGTTGCCAGGGCAAATAGTGGAAAAGACATTAAAAAAAAGCTAAGTGAACTGTACATGCTAAAGTGGATATGCCATGTGACTCAGGAAGCCTACCAGCCAACTACGTTCTATGGGCTTACCCAGAAGCCACTGTATTCGTAAAAGAGGTAAGGAATGCACCAGTGAGAGGGGATCAGCCTTGATGAAAATCTTAATTGTAGCTCTCTTCCGTAGGCCATGGCTGAGGGGATGAGATGCTGTCATAGAACTTGACTCCTTAATAGTAATGGAGTTGGTAGCAGAGTGATTTCTGGAGAGTGATTAGTGCATTACTAGCTTCATTCAATACCAGTGATAAAGAATTACTGTGAGTATTAAATTAGATAAAATATGTCAAATTGTTTCATAAACTAGAAAATGCTATTCATATAAATGTCCAAGATTGTTATCTATTAAGTTACGAGGCTGAGTTCTATTAATTCTGTATCTCAGTCAAATAACACAGTTCCTGGAACATAGAACAGACTCAATAAATGTTTACTGATAAAATAAACATGAAAACTGACCATTAATATGCCACAAAATCTCAGATATGTTGATGATATGAAAGAGGTAAAATACTTATATTTTATTGTTGAAGTTAATGGCCCTTTCAATGCACATGCTTAACGTTGTAGAGTAACCACAAAATAAACATGAGGTTTTTGAATCTCTATCTTTAAAAACAAGTTTTATAGTTGGAGAGACTTGACTCACAGTGGAAGGTATAAGCAAACAAGAGAGTGCATTAAGTGTTCTGAAATTCAGAGACCATGGAGATCAATGCCAGGTGGAAATGACCCTGAAGGCTTCCGGGAGGAGGTGGGATTTGTGTTGGTTTAGATGAGAAGGGAAGAAGATATTCGGCAGGACGCACAGAGTGGGTGGTGGAGGGGTGAGAGGTGAGGTGGGGGAGGTCAGCTAAATTGAAGGCCTAGAGGCAAGGTTGAGCTTAGTAAGCTTGTGGGTGGTGAGGAATCAGACTCTACCAGGAATTCCGGCTAGAGCGCATCTTGAAGAATAGTGGGGTATTTGATACAATGAGAAGTTATCGAAAATTTCTAAGCCTTGGAGATAGTCATATGCTATTTCCAGCCTCCAAAAACATTTATGCCTGTCCCCATACAACATTTCTCCAGCACCTCAAGTCACCAAGATAAATCACTCGTGCATCTTAAGATTTTTCTGTATTTTTCTTTTGTGTATGTGACTTTTATGATAATGCTTAGACCTCTATCATTTGAAGATAAAATTAATGTATTTTCTCTATTTCTTCTGTATCTTGCAGCTTATCTATAAAGATGTGACAGGAAATGGTACTTAGCATCTATCTTTGACCTGCTTCACCAGATCTTTCTCCTGGCTGTGTGCATTCCTATTTATAATTATCATCTCTCTGCAGTTCCAGGGAGTTCTATTTGACCTATTCATTATGTTTTCTTTCTAAGCATTTTAAACTAAACTTTCTGGGATAAAGCATTACAAAAGGGCTTATTGAAATTTAGACGGCCAGTGTCTAAAACGGTATTTATAAATTATTTCATCAACCGAATTGGTACTTTATCATATGTTAAAAATACGCACCTTATCAAATCAGTTCCCCAGGCTTGCATGTTCTGTCGAGTGTAATTTGTGAATAAAAATATTCATTTTTAAATGTCCTGAAACTTAAAAGTAGCCTTTGCTAAAAGGAGGTGGGAGTGGTAGGGCGGAGAAAGGCAGAAGGAAGAAGGGGCAAAGTAGGTAAAAAAGAGTCATGTGTGACATGGAATTTGTTAAGCACCTGCTACTTTTCCTCATGCATAGCTGTGTGTTGGCCATAATGTAATAGGGTTGCATTTAAGAGATATATCCTCTAGCAACTAGTTAGTTTTGCTTAGGCAATATTTATGGAATTTGGTTAAGTATCCGGTTGATGGTTCTCTCATTTTTCGGGTAGAATAGAGTTCCCTTTTCAAATTATGCAAGGCATGAAAGGTAACTGGAAGGCATCAAAGTGTATACTTCCGTGCTCAGCTTATGTTTAAAACCAGTTAAAATGTAGCCCTTTATTGTTTGAATATTGATTAAACTCTGAAAAAAGATGAAACAACCTAAAGAAACGCCATGAGTAGGCACAAGCTGAGGAGCCCTGGTGGTATAGCGGTGAAGCGCTGGGCTGTGAATCAGAAGGTCAGTGGTTCAGACCCACCAGCTGCTCTGGGGGAGAAAGATGTGGCAGTCTGCTTACAAAAAGGTTTACAGCCTTGGAAATCTATGGAGCAGTTCTACTCTGTTCTACAGGATTGCTATGAGTTGAAATTGATTCAACAGCAACGGGTGTCAGGTGGCACAAATGTGCAGGTTTTCCCCACTATCCGAAAGTAGAGCGTTCCTATGAAGCCTTCTCCTTAGCCAAAATGGCATAAAGCGAATAAGCAATTACCATTAATTCATATGGGGAAAACTTTTGAGCATTTCCGGACCCCAAAAATAATCTACCGAATAACACATAAAAATAACACAGGACACTAACACGTAGTAAAACCAGGAATGATATGATAAATAAATAAAAAAACCCATTGCTGTCAATTCAATTCCGACTCATAACTATCCTATAGGGCGGAGTAGAACTGCCCGATAGGGTTTCCAAGGAGTGGCTGCTGGATTCGAACTGCCGACATTTTGGTTGACAGCCAAGCCCCTAACCACTGCCTCACCAGGCTCCAACACACAGCCTATATAAAGTAGATGCTGAACATAGTTCCAGGGAAGGAGCTTGGCGACGCCACTCTCACAGCTCGGGTACACGCAGACTCTTTAAACAGCTCGCTGCAAAGCAAACGCTTAACACTATTTCTGCTTTTCACCTTTTTTCATAAAAGCAAAAATTCTCTTCAAATTTCTCTCGGCTAGGGAAAACAGATACTAACGCAGTCTTTTGAAAAGCAAAGTGGCGTAAAGCGAACTTTCATAAAGCGGGGGATACATGTATTCTTTAATCCCAGCCATTTAAAATTATCGATCATCTAAAACTGGCAGTCTGTGATCTAAACGATGAACTGCTAAACCTTCTTTATGGTTATTCCTCTCAGGGCTGGGTCCTCTTCACTGGATGGGTGGCAGAAGTCTTTCTAACTGCTTGATTGATTATAATCAATCTGCTTACTTAACATTCCCAGTTTGACCTCTTTGTTAATGTGGGGAGCCTAGTGGTGTGCTGAAGAGAAATTTTCCTCAATGGCCTATTTCTGCAACATCTGACTGAATTTTGCCATTTTCTAAGCATTTACCATCCCAGATAAAATGACAGCCAACGGAAGCAGAGAATAAGGAAACACTAACGTGATAAAGATTTTAGTTCAGGCCTTTTCTTTATAATGATAATCACACTAAGTTCTGGAAATTCATTCACGTAGATGTGAGAAGAACTCAAGAGTTTCTTAATTCCCAGGTTAATTTACCTTTCCCATCTTTATCTTCTCCTCTATTTACTAAACGTTATCTTTTCAACTCACAGTTGCTTCTCCCCTCACACATAGACATCACCACTGTGATGATTCTGTTGAAACATTCATCTTGGCACATTCTAATTTGGCCTTACAAAATGTCAATAACCCAAATAAATTTCTATAGGAATATACTCTGAAAAGGGCCTCCCTGGCCACTGTAATTTAATGACATGCTGAACAATATAGGAGGGGTTATATATGGCTTTCTTAGGGGCCCTGGTGGCACAGTGGTTAAAGTGCTTAGCTGCTCCATGGGAGAAGGATGTATTGGAAATATGTGGCAGTCTGCTTCCATAGAGTTTACAGTTTTGGAAACCTTATGGGGAAGTTCTACTGTATCCTATAGGGTGGCTATAGGGTCACTATGAGTCAGAATCGACTCGATGGCAATGGGATATGGTTCTCTTACAATAGCCTACACCTCACAGAAAACCCTACATGTATTTTTTTAAATTCTGACATCCTCAGCTAATTTTTTTAAATTTTTGAGTCCTATATTAACTAATCTTCAGAAGGTTAATATTTTTCATGTTATCAAACACCTGGCTACTCTGCCTGTCCCTGACCACCCTTCCCTAAAAAACATAAAATTTGGATAATTGATTTTGGGTTATCATTTTTTTTTTTTTCTATAATTTTCTGCCATCTCAACATTAACCATCATTTAGGACTGGGTGGATATATGAATCTTTAGAATTTGGATGTTACTGACAGAAGACAGATAGCTTTTCATTAACTCCACTCTTCTGGAATAGCTCTTCTATGATTGACTTTATTGTGTACCAGAAAACTTCTTTTTTATTTTTACTTCTAGACCTGTTAACCTTGAATCACGCTGGCCCAGGTCAACCATGTCAACCATTCAATGAATTCCAGATTATAGCTAGCAGCCAGATTGAAGGAGCATTAACTGAAATAAACTGCCCTGAGGGTGTGGTTGAGTACAGGGGAGACAAAATAAAAAGCCATAATTCTAGTCCAGCCATGGGTCCAAGGAGCCTTCTTGATTGAAATTCTATCAGGTTGTTCTGCCCGTATTGAAGACCACATATTGAAGACCATTTGACCAGGGAATAACAAAAGCTAAAGTATATATAACAGCATATTTGTGCCTCTCTGTTGTTTTTAATGGTTTAGCACCATGATGTTTTTCTATAGATTTAGGAGATTCTCTGGATTAAATTTTTATTAACTAGTTTCATTGGAGTTTCTATAATTACTAAAGTAATATCTTTTCTTTGTAAAAAGCTCGTGTTGTTGTGCACCATCCAGTCAATTGTGAACTCACAGCGACCCTATACAAAAGAGTAAAACTACCCCACAGCGTTTCCTAAATTGTCATCTTTATGGGAGCAGATCACCAGGTCTTTTCTCCTGTGCAGCAGCTGGGTTCCAACCACCGACCTTTTGGTTAGCATCCAAACGCTTAACCATTGTGCCACCAAGACTCCTTTTTACTCATAGTTTACCAAAAAGCATAAAATAAATCATTTGTAATTCCATCAGTCAGAGATAACGTCTGCTAACATTTTGATATATAGCCTTCCAGGCTTTTTAAATGCACATACACACAAATATGCACATTACAAAAAATTGAATCATAGTATAATAATGTTATTTTCATGTAATTATATTTTTATATCATAACTATCATCCTCATGAATTATCCCATTTTATTATATTTTATGGATATGGCTCAATATAATTAACTTGTACCCATTTTTAAATACCTTCTAATTTGAGGCTGTTATAAATAATACTGCAGTGGTCATCCTTATTTATATATCTTTGCCCATTTGTCTAATACACCCTCTCGTCACTTACCAACTATCTCATTATCTGACATTTCACATTTCTGACAATAGTAAAAAATCTACTATCCGACTATTTTGTGCATTGACGATGTACATCTGGCAGTAATGAATGTTGAGGTATGAGGTGAGAGTAACTCTGGTTGTGATGGTTAAAGTTATGTGTCAACATGGCTGGCCATGATTCTCAGTGTTTTGGCAGTTATGTAATGATGTAATTTGGTAGTTATGTAAGGATGTAGTCCTCCTCCATTTTGTGATCTGATGTGGTCATCCTCTATTTTCACATAACACTGATTTTCGTATAATGACCTGGTCTTTGGAACCTATGTTGATAAGTGAGGAGATGGTGTAGTTCCTTAGGATTAATTTCTTTATGTTAAATTTCTGCATCAAAGGGAACATACATTTTAAGAGTTTGTATGTATACTGCCAAATTGTGTTTTGGGAAGTTTGTGCCATTTTGGACTCCTGCCAACAGTACGTTTTCCTTACCGTGTATCCCACACTAACAGTGAGACTTAGCATTGTTTTTACATTTGTTAATCTGAGAGGTGAAAAGAGTATTTTGCTATTTCAATTTGCTTAAATATAGGTAAGGTTGGACATCTTTTCATGTATGTTTTAGGTTCATTCTAACTAGAAAGCAAAGAGCAATTTATATACAAATTAGGCCCAAAGTTGATTTTATTTAACTGAAATAAATAGGACAATGAATGCAGTCTTTGGGGTTATCGAATGAACTGAAATTGAGAGACCTTTACATCACTGGAAGAGTCCCTGGGTGGTACAAATGGTTAACACACTTGGCTGCTAACCCGATGGTTGGAAGTTTAAATCTACCCAGAGGTACCTCAGAAGAAAGGCCTGGCAATCTACTTCCAAAAAATCAGCCATTGAAAAACCCTGTAGAGAACCGTTCTATTCTGACACACATGGGTTCACCATGAGTTGGAATCAACTCAGAGGCAACTGGTTTACTGGTTGGTTTCGATCACTGAGCTACTTATAATCCAGACCAAAACCAAATCTGTTGCCGTTGAGTCAATTCCAACTCATAGCAACCCTATAGGACAGAGTAGAATTGGCCCATAGGGTTTCCAGGGAGCGGGTGGTGGATTCAAACTGCCTACCTTTTAGTTAGCAGTCGAATGCTTAACCACTGCACCACCAGGGCTCCCCACTTATCATAGGTAATGTTTATTAAGTTTTTTTTTTTTTAATGCCGAGCATTTTCCCACAATTGTTAAATTTAGTCTTCATAACAACGCTGTGCAGTAGGTGTTGCTGCTTTATCCATTTTATCAATAAGAATACAAAAGAGGAGACTAGACGGAGAAACAAAAGAGGTAAGTAACTTACCCAAATCAAGTAAGTGGCAGAGTTCCTGTTTGAACTCAGGCACTCTGCCTCTAAAATTCGTGCTCTTAAGATCTAGGTTATTCTGATGTTTTATATGTGCACACACCCAAGGCACCTTGGTAGAAGATTGTCAGTGGTATCTTCCTCCATAGTGTATAAATTATTAATAAATATGTTTTATTATTTAAATGAAATGAATAAAATAGTTTTCTTCTGATCTGAAAAACATTTTAAATTATTTTACTTTTATTTTTAAATTTTTATTTAAAAAAAAAACTAAAATGGGTTGTCTGCTTTGGGGGCTGAATCTAAAAAGTTGCAGAAGTACTTAAACATTCATATATCTAGATAGTTTGGGCTAAATGTTGAAACCTTCACTGAATTCCTCTGGAAAACAAAGGACTTTGTTTTCTTGCTAACTTGCCTTCTATCCACTAACGAGCTAGTTTTCTCTTTTTCATAAACACCTCAGTTTTCAAGCTGAACTTCTATTACTTGAGATTTGGATAGCATTCCCAAGCCTACAAGGTTGAATGTGAATGTATACAACAAGTTGATATTTTTAAAAAAGATTTAAATGCATAAGCAAATGTGCATGTAGCTGGTGATACATAAGTAATGAAAAAGCTGCTACCATGAATGACTGGAAAAGTCAGGATGAAAAATTACTTGATATTGGTTTATGGTAATGAGGATTAAAAACATGACAAACATGGTTTTGATTTAGAAAACCAATCATCCAACAAATACCAGGAAATACTAATTATCTGCCCTAAACCAGTACACAGTAAGAGACCTGAATTCCAATGGGCAAAGACCTCCTTATCTTAGACAAGATGAAGCCACTCAGTTCATTTCATTCAGGCCTCACTGAGTATATTAAGAGCTTTCTACACCCATGAAAATCAATCTCTTCCTTGGATTTGTGTGGCTTTGATCTCACGTCTTGCCTGACCTTGCTGAGATTACAATTCACTCTAAGTATAAGCGGACTCTGCAGTGTCTGCACCAGTGATGTTATCATTCTCTAAGTTTGATTTACAGATCTGAGAAAGGAAGCGAGTGATATTTTTTGAGTGCCAAACAGTAGGTTATGTAACCTACAGTAACTCCATGGGCAGATAATGGTGTCCTCACTTACATATGAGAATGCTTAGGGTGGAGCAAAGGGGTCCCTGAGTTCAAGGAGCAGGATGATCCCTGGGGAGACTGACAGATCCTTCTCTGCTACTCCTGTTATACCCTTGGAGATATCCCAGTACATCACTGGTCTCAGAGGAGGTGAGTCAAATGCAAGGCCTATCTTTTAAATTTTTTATTTTATTTTTTACAAGATACCCATTTCATTTAAGCATGAGCTTTACAGAAATTTCCTTCCAAACTCCAACTTCTTTTCAATTCTTCACACTACTCACCTAGCTGAAATGTGAAAATTCACATTATCATCCCTTAACTCTCTTTTTTTAATAGATCAAGACTTTCCCTTTCAGTCTTAATATTACAAAATAGTTTATTGGATCATTTTTCTTTTATTGTTGCAATGAGTTGGAGACATGGAAGTTGTGAGTATGAAGCTCAGCATTCATTGTCTCTCTTCCTCCCAGAGGATTAACTGCAACAATAATAACCAACAGCTGTGTATGTAGTGCTTACTCTGTGCCAGGTACTGTCCTAAGTGCTCTATTTATACTTTAAAATCTACCTCGAATGCAATTTTTGTTTTTAGTTGCCATCAAGTAGATTTCGGCTCATGGAGACCCCATATGTGCAGAGTAGAACTGCTCCATATGGTTTTCAAGGGCTGTGATCTTTCTGAAGCAGATCACCAGGCCTTAGTTCCTAGGTGCCTCTGCATGGGTTTGAACCACAAAACTTTCAGTTTCTAGTCTAGTGCTTAACCATTTGCACCAGCCAGGAACCCAAATAAGTCAAAATGACAGGAAAGCCTTAAAGAAGACTCATTGTTAGCTGGCTAGGAATTCCCTGAGACAATTCTAATCCATCCTTGTTCTGGCTGTGGATTGATGCCATCTGGGAGCAATGACTCTGGGTCATCAAGGCCTGGCTGAGGCTTCCAAAGCAGCATGAGTGATTTCAGGAATCTCTTGACTAGGTGGCACCCGTGTCTTCAGCCCAGTCCTGGAACACTGGCTAGTAGAATTCCGGGAACATGGGCTAGACAGAGGATGGGAGTCAATCAAGTTATATACGAACATGCACTATCATGTTGTGGTGGGCCGTTGAGTCAATCCTGACCCATAGCAACCCTATATGACAGAGTAGAATTGCCCCATGGGGTTTCTTAGGCTGTATTCTTCACCGGAGCAGATCTACAGGTCTTTTCTCCCCTGTGGCCACTGGTGGGTTCGAACCTCTGACCTTTTAGTTAGCAGCTGAGTGCTTAACCATTGCACCCTATGCACTATCATAGGGCTCCCTATGCACTATCATAGGGAGTTATTTCCAGGAATCGTCTTCTGTATTAACTCACCAAAATCCTAGGGTGAATACTATTTTTATCATCCCCACTTTTCAGATCAAAAAAGTGAAACTTTGAAAGTTGAATAACCTGACCACATAGCCGGTGAGCGGAGGAGCTGGGATTTTAACCCATGCAGTCTCGTTCCATTTACTGACTTTTCCCATCTTTGTCTACCCTCTGACTCCCATGGGCATGCCATGTTTTTACCTTGTCTTGGATTGTTTCTTCTGATTTTACTCAAGACTTACCCACCAGTGTTCTTCAGGTGTAAACCTTGGTGGCCACAACGGTTAAGAGTTCGGCTGCTCACCAAAAGGTCAGTAGTTCAAATCCACCACACGCTCCTTGGAAACCGTGTGGGGCAGATCTACCCTGTCCTATGGGGTTGCTGTGAGTCGAAATCAACTCGACAACAATGTGTTTGGTTTTTGTTTGAGTTCTTCAAGTGTTTTGATAATGGCAGAGAGATTTATTACTGATTTCGGCAAGCAGAGAAGAGAGTTACATCTCTGAAAGGAAGAGAAGGCCACCTCCCTAATTCTAATGCCAAAGTAGAACTTCATGATTGCTAGTGTTGGTGAGGACCGAGTCAGGAAGTCCATAAAAGCCGACCTGCTGTTTCACAACTGTCATGATCCTGTCATTGGTTAGACCAAAGTCAGCCACAGTCAGACCCATCAATAGTTCTGCAGCATGACAAACCCAGTGACGTTCCAGAATGCTTACCAGGTAGTTATTACTTTCTAGGGCTATTCTTATTTTCCTTTCTTTGCCTGAAAAACATAAATGAAATTACGTCGCCATTCCTTTTTATTCCTTATGTCCTCTTACTGCTAGGTTCTTTCTTTCTACGCCTTCCATGCTGTTAGCAAGATGAAAAGGGCTATTCATTCAAAGGCTTTTTTGTTGACCTTTGGGATTTAAAAGTCTCCCCCAAGGGAAAGAAAGCATCCCCTGAAATAAATGTGGAGTCACTAAATACCTCAGGCTAGTGGAGGAAACAAATGAGTCTGGTTCTTTTCAACTCACAGCACTCAGCAGGAAGAAAAGTAGCAATCTGAGGTTTCAGAGAGTGGGTGTCTCAGGGACAAGGCTGAGGGCTGGCAGGCAAAGATACTAGTGAAGCGTTAGTGTTGCAAGTTTAAAATGTCCATACTTCCCAGGGTTTGGCAAAAACAGGGCAGCCACAAGCTTATTAAATCCAGGCTGTCAATGGAATTTCTTTTTAATTCATCAATTTGGGAGGATTTTCCTTGCTTAGATTTGGCAAAGAGATGTCACTAATTACACCCATTTGTAAAGAGTTCTAGAGAAATGAAAATGTTACGCTGTAAAGGAGAAGAAGCGTGACACAGTGCAAAGACCATCAGTTTTGAAGACGGACTTTGTGTCTGAATTGTGTATTGAATAGTTAATAACTCTATCTTCTTGGGAAAGTCACTTAACACCACTATTGTTCTGGAATTAGTGCAATAGACACCTAACTAGTTTTCCTTCTTTCACTCTTGTGTTTTGTTTTTTTTTTTCCCTCTTTTTTGGTTTTTATTTTATGGTTGTATACTATATATATAACAAGGAGCCCTGGTGGCACAGTGGTTAAGAGCTCGGCTGAGAAACTAACCACTTTCACTTAAACTTAAACTTAAACTTTCACTTAAAGCACAGTAAAATAAAAAAAGAAAAGAAAAACCCACCGCCGTCAAGTTGATTCCGACTCATAGCGACTCCATAGGGTTTCCAAGGCTGTAAATCTCTATGGAAGCCGACTGCCATATCTTTCTCCCATGGAGCCACTGGTGGTTTCGAGCCACCGACCTTTGGGTTAGCAGTCCATTGCTTTAGCCACTGCTCCTTTAATACATGTTAAAACCCGTTGCCGTCAAGTTGATTCCAACTCATAACGACCCCATATGACAGAGTAGAAGTGCCCCATAGGGTTTCCAAGGAGTGCCTGGTGGATTTGAACTGCCGACCATCTGGTTAGCAGCTGTAGCTATTAACCACCACACCACCAGGGTTTCCTTAATACATGTGAGGTATATTTAATTTGAAATTGCTTAAGTTGCTGAGATCTAAATCAATTCTAATGTAAATTGGTACAACTCTTCAGAGAGCAATTTGGCAGTATCTATCAAAATAAGGGAAAACCCTGGTGGCGTAGTGGTTAAGGGCTGCGGCTGCTGACTGGGCAGTCAACGGTTTGAATTCACCAGGCACTTCTTGGAGGCCCTATGGGGCAGTTCTACTCTGTCCTATAGGGTCCCTATGAGTCAGAGTTGACTTGACGGCAATGAGTTTATCAAAATAGAGGAGCCCTGGTGGCACAGTGGTTAAGAGCTTGGCTGTTAACCAAAAGGTCAGCTGCTAACCAAAACGTTGGCAGTTCAAATCCACCAGCGACTCCTTGGAAACCCTATGGAGCAATTCTACTCTCTCCTATAGGGTCACTATGAGCTGGAATCAGCTCAAATGCAACTTTTTTTTTGGTTTTGTTCTGTTTTATCAAAATAAAAATGTCCGTATCTTTTGAAAAAAACAAATAATACACATACGGTTTTGTGACATTGATTGCCAACTCCATGACGTGTCAACACTCTCCCCTTCTCAACCTTGGATTCCATTACCAGCTTTCCTGTCTGCCCCTGTCTTCTCGTCCTTGCCCCTGGGCTACTGTGCCTATTTAGTCTCCTTTCGTTTAACGGGCCTGTCTAATCTTTGGCTGAAGGGTGAACCTCAGGAGTGACTTCATTACTGAGCTATAAGGTAGTTGTTGAAGTTTTATATACATTTTGGTTATTAGATTCTAGTTGGCTGTATAGTTTCTGAAGATAATCACCTAGTCAGTAGCTTGTATTTTCACTTTTTTGGTAGTCCTTTTTTTTTTTTTTTTTTTTTTTTTAATATTGTGCTTTAAGTGAAAGTTTACAGTTCAAGTCAGTTTCTTATACAACAATTTATTCACACATTGCTATGTGACCCTAGCTGCTCTCCCTATAACATGACAGCACACTCCTCTTTTCCACCCCGGATTTCCCATGTCCATTCAACCAGCTCCTGTCCATTTTTGCCGCCTCATATCGCCTCCAGACAGGAGCTGACCATTTAGTCTCATGTATCTGCTTGAGCTAAGAAGCACTCTCTTCACAAGTATCATTTTATGTCTTATAGTCCGGTCTGATCTTTGAAGAGTTGGCTTCAGGAATGGTTTCAGTTGTGAGCTAACAGAGAGTCCGGGGTCCACGTCTTCCGGGGTTCCTCCAGTCTCAGTCGGACCATTAGGTCTGGTCATTTTACTAGAATTTGAGTTCTGAACCACTTTTCTCCTGCTCCATCAGAGACTCTCTGTTGTGGTCCCTGTCAGGACAGTCATTGGTGGTAGTCAGACACCATCTAGTTCTTCTGGTCTCAGACAGATGGAGTCTCTGGTTTATGTGGGTCTCTTGGGCTAATATTTT
Organism: Dugong dugon; assembly: GCA_030035585.1. Classification (NCBI taxonomy): domain Eukaryota; kingdom Metazoa; phylum Chordata; class Mammalia; order Sirenia; family Dugongidae; genus Dugong; species Dugong dugon. Next base: position 31,857,118 of record CM057475.1, on the reverse strand, counting down.
CCTTGTGTCTTTGGCGTTCTTCATTCTCTTTTGCTCCAAGTGGGTTGGGACAAATTGATGTGTCTTAGATGGCCGCTCAGTAGCTTTTTAGATCCCAGACGCCACTCACCAAAGTGGGAGGCAGAATGTTTTCTTAAAAACTTTGTCATGCCAACTGACCTAGATGTCCCCTGAAACCATGGTTCCCAGACCCCCACTCCTGCTACTCTGTCCCTCGAAGTGTTTGTTTGTATTCAGGAAACTTCTTAGCTTTTGATTTAGTCCAGTTGTGCTGACTTCGCCTGTATGTGCTTTGTCCTTCCCTTCATTTTTAGTAGTCTTTTGATGAACACAAGTTTTTAATTTTTATGAGGTCCTGTTTATTTATTTTGTCTTTTGCTGTTTGTGCTTTTGTTATTATAGTAGATAATACATTGCTCCATAGAGTTTTCAGAATTAGATCATCAGGCCTTTCATCCAAGGTGCCTCTGGGTGGACCCTAGACTCCAATCTTTTGGTAACTGTTTGCACCACCCACGGATTCCCCACCCTCCAGCGCCTGGTTAAACTCTAATCTATATTCTGTCTCTATGCCCTTTTCCACTCTTACCTGTCGCACTTAAAATTGCATCTGAAGTTAAATACAAAGTCCTCATTATGGCCTATGAAGCTCTACCTCTCTCAACTCCTTCCTAACTCATCTTCCCCTGGCTCACTCTGCTCTGCCTCCACGGGCTTCCTTCTTGTTCTTTACACACACCAATCACAGGTCCACCTTGAGGCTGTGGACTTGCTATTTCCTCTGGTTGGAATTATCCATTTGGCTTACTTCTTCACTGCAATCAGATCTCTCAAATTCATTTCTTAAGAGCAGACTTCCCTAAACTAGTATCTAAAATAGCACCTCTTATTATTCTTGACTCCCTTACTTAGCTTTATGTGTCTTCTCCGCTCCTGTCTGCACCTGAAGCTGTATTGGTTCACAGTCGCCCCCACTACGATGCAATCTCCACAAGGGCATATAGCTAGTCTGTTTTCTTCACCACTCTATCCCCAGAGCCAAGAACAGTGCCTGGCACATAAGAGGCACACAATTATTACATAGTGATGTGACTTGGATTCTCTTTCCTTAAAGCGAAGAAAGAAAACAACCTCCTGGCAGTGTTTGTAAAGATTATCAGTAATGCACAAAATCCACTAGCACATAGCAGCGGAATCTGTCTGTGCCTCAATTTTCTCCCCAAATTTTACCAATTGCATATGCTCTAGTGGGCATAGTTTCCTATGGCTGTTGTTACAAATTACCACAAACGTAGTGGCTAAAACAATACAAATTTATTCTTTTATGGTTCTGGAAGTCAGAAGTTTAAAATCAAGGTGTTGGTAGGGCTACATTCCTTCTGGAAGCTTCAGGTGAAAATATGTTTCCTTGCCTTTTCCAATTTCTAGAAGCCACCTACATTCCTTGGTTCGTGGCTGATGGCCTCTCATCACTCCAACAGCTTGCTTTATTTACTCCAGCTTTTTGCTTCCCTAGTCTCATCCCTTACATGTCTGACTCTTCCTGCATCCCACTTATAAGAACCCTTGTGACAACATCAGACCCACTTGGATAATCCAAGCTAATTTTCCCTCATCTCAAGATTCTTAATGTGATCACATCTGCAAATTCCCTTTTACCATGTAAGGTAACATTCACAGATTCTAGGAATTAAGAGGTGGACATCTTTGAAGGAGCCATTATTCAGCCCACCACAACTTCCAACTACCAGTGCATGTAGCTTTTTGCGCAAAGACTATTTCAGAAGTTTTGGAATGCAAGAAGTTCCTAGAAATTAACACCCTACCCCAGCATCCCCCAAACTGTGATTCTCGAGTGTTTGTACATAAATACTCCAGCTCCCTTGCCCCTAAATATAACTCTGAGGCTTGTGTTTTGTACCCTTCCAAGAGTTTCCCTATGGGATTAAACTCCAGTCACTCACAGTGATTGTTATTGTTGGGTGCCATCAAGTTTATTTTGACTCATAGCAACTCCATGTGACAGAGTAAAACTGCTCCATAGGGTTTTCTTGACTGTAGTCATTACAGGAGCAGATCCCCAGGCCTTCCTCGCATGGAGTTGCTGGGTAGGTTTGAACTGCCAACCTTTTGGTTAGCATCCAAGCACCTAACTGTTGTAGCTGGTTCAACAATGCATCCTTTATTGGCTACCTTTCCTTTTCTTTATCTTTTGTCCACTCCCTTATTGCTGTGTCTTGGGTTTTCCAATAAAATACTTGTATTGAATCATTGTTTCAGGAACTGCTTCTGAAAAAACCCAAAATGAGATGTTTAAAAAATGGTAGTTATTTATAAACCATGACTTCTAGCCTACCAAGTGGAGTTCAGATATTTTAATATCAAATGCTTGTATCTGACTTAATCTTTGCCAGTCTACAGAGCTTAATGATTATTAAATATAATGATATATCCCTCTGATATTTACCTCATTCCCGAAATCTTAGATTACCATCCTCATATCTGTATTGCGTGTTTATTTTCTTATGCCACCTCCACAATGATTAAGCTTGCTGATCATTCATATCTGGAATATCCAATGTCAAAACTAACCCTGTCCCCCTAAAATTCATATCTTTGGGATTGGGGATCAGGCACTGATAATTTAAAACACCCTCCCCGAGTGATCATCTGTGCAGCCAATATGGCAAACTCTAGGTAAGTCTTTTACCATTTTCCCCTTTTTTCTTAATTTCAATAATTGTCTTTCTGTTTTTTTTCCTTCAGAGTTCTCTATCATTATAAACCTTTATTTTGGTCTTGAAAATCTCTTTTGTCTGTTTTGTTTGCATTTGTTTATGGGTCCTCAGAGTTTTAAATTTAGCAATTTAAAAATATTTCTTCAGTCATTTAAGCCTTTAAGCCTAAAGATTTTATGACTGAATAAATTGTATTAATTTCAAAGTAGATGAAATATACAGAGAGTTGATTTATAAACATTTTTACCTTTATTTTAAAAATATTAAGCTTTACAACAATGTGATATTGACATAAGAATAGAAATAAAGATCCGCAGAACAGAATAGAGGATCCAGAAAAAAATCAATATTGTCAATTGATATTCGACAAAGATATCAAGACAATGCAGAGAAACGAGAATCTTTTCAACAAATGTTGCAGGAACAATGGAATATTCATATGCCCCCCAAAAAAATTTTTTTTAAATGAACTTCAACTATATCTTGTACCAAATACAAAAATAAACTGAAAATGAATTGCACACCTAAATGTAAAAGCTAAAACTATAAAACTTCTAGAAGAAAATGTTGTAGAATAACTTTGTGACCTTGAGTAGGCAAAATTTTTTGGATTCACACCAAAAGCATAATCCATAAAAGAAAATATTAATGAATTTGTACATCATCAAGATTATAAACTTCTGTTCTTCAAAAGACATCATTAAGACAATGAAAACACAAGCCATGTACTTAAAGAATATATTTGAAAATATATACAACTGATAAAGGACTTACCCACAATATATAAAGAATTTTTATAATTCAATAGTAAGACACACAACCCCATTTAAAAAATGGAGCCAAGAAGTGTTCAAAAACAAGTTCTTATAGATGGTCACTGTCTGCCTTCATCTGTCAGTTTCAGTGTCATCGTTTCTAAGTTGACTCTTGTGGTTTTCAAGTAGTCACTGAGGGACCTTCAAATTCATTGGTTTACATGATCACATTAAACTCATGCTCAGCAGACACGGGGCAAAAAACATAAACAATTTGCAAGTATAGATACTCGTTGAATGGGAAGAAAATAGATGAATCTTATGGGATTCTCATTTGCCTCTGCCTTTCCAAAGGGCCACATCACAATTATGTTCTACAGAAAGAGTAAGGCAGTTCTGGGGCAGTGGTGGTTCAGTGGTGGAATTCTCACCTTCCATGCAGGAGACCAGGGTTTGATTCGTGGTCAATGTGCCTCATGTGCAGCAACCACCAGTCCATCAGTAGAGGCTTGTGTGTTGCTATGATGATTAACAAGTTTCCACAGAGCTTCCAGACTAAGACACACTAGGAAAAAAGGCCTGATGATCTACAGTCTGATCTTATTGTGCGTGGGGTCACCATAAGTAAGGGGCCCCCATGAGTTGGCACTGACTCAAGGCAACTAACAACAACAATAAGGTAGCTTCCACTTGTAAATAGGATACAGAAGTTTATGGCAGGTCATGCGAGGATGTAGTAAATTATAATCCTTTGACAACAATTAGAAAAAGCCAGATAAATAATTAAAATCATACATATACATATATATGTATACATTTTTAGATAGCAATACCATTTTTTATTTTTGAACATTTTAGGTGAAAGTTTACACAACAAATTAGATTCCCATTCAACAATTCATACAGAAATTGTTCCATGGCATTGGTTGTTATGTGTCAGCACTCTCCCAGTTTATACTCTGCCTTCCCCATTTCCATCCTTCCAGCTTCCCTGCTCCTCCTTGCCTTCTCACCTTTGCTTTTGGGGAAATGTTGCCTGTTTGGTCTCGTACCGTTGATTGTTCTAAGGAGCACGTTCTTCATGGGTGTCATCATTTATTTTATAGGACAATCTATTATTTGGCTGAAAGGTAACATACAGGAAGTGGCTTCAGTTCCAGGTTAAAAGGGTGTTTTAGGGTGGTAGTCTCAGGGGTTACTCTGGTCTCTATGAGTCCAGTAAGTCTGGTCTTATTTTTTATGAATTTGAGTTTTGTTCTACATTTTTCTCCCAGTCTAACCTGGACCTTCTACTGTGTCCCTGGTCAGAGTAGTCAGTAGTGGTAGCTGGGCACCATCTAGTTCTTCTGATCTCAGGCTAGAGGAGGCTGTGGTTTGTGTGGGCCATTAGTCCTATGAACTAATTGCTTCCTTGAGTCTTTGGTTTCCTTCACTCTCCTTTGCTCCAGACGGGAAGAGACCGATAGTTGTATCTTTGATGGCTGCTCGCAAGCTTTTAAGATCCCAAATACCACTCACCAAACTAGGCTACATTGTCTTTATGAAACATGTTGGGCCAATTGACCTAGATATATTCTTCGAGACTATGGTCTTTCAAGCCTAGTAACTCAGTCCCGTGAAGCATTTGGATATGTCTAAGAAGTTTCCATAACTGTGCCCCTTACATGCTCTATTATATATGTGAATATATATGCAGCACATACAAATATGTATATACAAATGCCCACAACTATACCTATATATGTACACGTATGTACTCCCATACAACCTTCCATACCTATGTGGCATACATATATACCTATGTAACCACTCACAAATTTTTGGTTGTTATTACTGTTGCAGAATTGTATATGTTATAGCATTTACCATAGTTGTCCTTTATTCTTGCATACCTCTCAGTGTCTTCATTTACCTTGGTCATTTGTGCTGACTTCCTCCGTATTGTGTATTGCCTTTCCTTTCACCCAAACACATGTCAGTAGACAGTATCTAGTAGGTGATTCCTCCTCTCTCCCCCTCCCATCCCTGGTAACCATTAAACAATGTTGCTTTCTGTGTGTAAACCTATTCTGGACTTTTTATAAAAGAGGTATCATACAATATTTGTCCTTTTTGATTGACTTATTTCACTCAGCATAATGTCCTCCAGATTCATCCATGTTACAAGATGTTTCACAGACTTATCATTATTCTTTATCATTGCATAAGATTTCATTGTATATATGTACCACATTTTGTTTATCCATTCATCCACTGATGGACGCTTAGGTTGTTTCCATCTTTTTGCTATTTTGAATAATGCTGCAATGAACGTGGGTGTGCATACGTCTATTCATGCGCCAGCTCTTATTTCTCTAGGATATATTCCTAGAAGTGGGATTGCTGGATCATATGGTATTTATATTTCTAGCTTTTTGAGGAAGCACCATACTGTTTCCCATAGCGGTGTACTGTTTCACAATCCCACCAGCAGTATATAAGGGTTCCAATCTCCTCACAACCTTGCCAGCATTTGTTTTCTGAATTTTTGATCAGTGCCATTCTTGCAGGGGTGAGATGGTATCTCATCGTGGTTTTGATTTGCATCTCTCTAATGGCTAATGATTGTGAGCATCTTTTCATTTGTTTGTTAGTTGTCTGAATGTCTTCTTTGATGAAGTGTCTGTTCATGTCCTTTGCCCTTTTTTTTTTACCAGATTTTTTGTCTTTTTGTTGTTGATGTGTTGAAGTTTTCTATATTTTTAGAGATTAGACCTTTGTCGAATATGTCATTGCCAAAATTTTTTTCCCAGTCTATAGGTTCTCTTCTTACTCTTTTGGTAAAGTCTTTTGCATGGCATAAATATTTAATTTTCAGGAAGTCTCATTTATCTAAGTTTATCATCTGTTGTTTGTGCATTTCTAGTTATGTTTGACAGTGTATGCAATAAATTGGACCCTTAGCTGTGTCCCTATGTTATCTTCCAGGAACTTTATAGTTTTAGGTTATATTTAGGTCTTTGATTCATTTTGAGTTAGTTTTGTGTATGGGGTGAAATATGGATCCTGTTTCATTTTTCGGAAAATGAATATACAGTTTTGCCAGCACCATTTGTTAAAGAGGCTCTCTCTTCCCCATTGAATGAACTTTGACTCTTTGTCAAAGATGAGCTGTCCATAGCTGATGGATTTATTCTGGTTTCTCAATTCTGTTCCATTGGTCTATGTGTCATTGTACCAGTACCAGGCTATTTTTACTACCATGGCTGTATAGTAAGTTCTGAGATTAGAAAGTGTGAGGCCTCCTACTTTGTTCTTTGTCTTCAATAAGGCTTTAGCTATTCAGGGCCTCTTTCCTTTCCATATAAAGTTGGAGATTAGTTTTTCCATTCCATTAAAGAGTGCTGTTAGAATTTGGATGGAATTGCATTCTATCTATAGATGGCTTTGGGTAATATTGACATTTTCACAAAGTTGAGTCTTCCAATCCATGAGCATAGTATGTTTTTCCATTGATATAAGTCTCTTTTGGTTTCTTGCTGTAGTGTTTTGTAGTTTTCCTTGTATATGTCTTTTATGTCCCTGGTTAGATTTCTCCCTGGGTATTTTATCATTTTGGGGGCGATTCTAAACGGTGTTGTTTTCTTGATTTCCTTTTTGGAGTTCTCCTTGTTAGTGTAGAGGAATTCAACTGAGTTTTGTATGTTGATCTTGTACACTGCCACTTTGCTGAACACTTCCCTTAGTTCCAGTAACTTTCTTGTAGAATCTCTGGGATTTTCTATATATAGAATCATGTCATCTGCGAATAGGGACAGTTTTACTTCCCTCTTACCAATTTGGATGCCCTTTATTTCCCTTTCTTGCCTTATTGCTCTGTGTAGGACTTACAGCACACTATTGAATAAGAGTTGTGATAATGGACATCCTTGTCTTGTTCCTGTCCCCAAGGGGAAAGCTGTCAATTTCTCTCCACTGAGAATAATGTTGGCTGCTGGTTTTGTATGTTGTTGTTGTTAGGTGCCATAAAGTCGGTTTCGACTCATAGTGACCCTGTGTACAGCAGAACAAAACACTGCCCAGTCCTGTGCCATCCTCACAATCATTGTTATGCTTGAGCTCATTTTTGCAGCCACTGTGTCAATTCATCTTGTTGAGGCTCTTTCACTGACCCTCAACCTTTGATGGTTTTGTATATATGCTCTTAATTATGTTGAGAAGTTTCCCTTCTATTCCTATTTTGCTAAGAATTTTTATTAGGAAAGGGTGCTGGATTTTATCAAATGCCTTTTTTGCATTGATTGAGATGATTGCATGATTCTTTCCTTTGTTTTATTTATGTGATGAGTTACATTGATTGATTTTCTAACGTTGAACCACCCTTGCATCCCCAGTACAAATTCCACCTGATCATGTTATATTGTTTTTTTAATATGCTGTTGTATTCTGTTGGCTAGAATTTTGATGAGAATTTTTGCATATATTCATGAGGATGTTGGTCTGTTTTTTTTTTTTTGTTTTTTTTTTTTGGCAACCATGCCTGGCTTTGGTATCAGGGTTATGCTGACTTCATAGAATGAATTACAGAGTATTCCTTCCTTTTCTGCTTTCTAGAATAGTCTGAGTAGAATTGGTGTCAACTCTTCTCCAAATATTTTGTAGAAACCTCAAGTGAAGCCATCTGGGCTGTGGCTTTTTTTTTGTTGGGAGTTTTTTTTTTTTTTTTTTAATGACATCTTAAGTTTCTTCCTTTGTTATGAATCCATTTAGGTTTTCTACCTCTGTTTGTGTTAGTTTAGGTAGTGTGCTTCTATAAATTTGTCCATTTCTTCTAGGTTTTCAAATTTGTTAGAGTATAATTTTTCATAATATTCTGTAATAATCCACTGTATCTTGATTGGTTCTGTTGTAATGTCACCCATTTCATTTCTTATTTTGGTTATTTGTATCTTCTCATTTTTTTTCTTTATCAATTTGGACAGTGGTTTGTCAATTTTATTCATTCTCTTTAAGAACCAACTTCTAGTTTTGTTGATTCTTTCTATTGTTTTTCTATATTCTGTTTAATTTATTTCTGTTTCAATCTATTATTTCCTTTCTTCTGGTGACTGTGGACTTCTTTTGCTGTTCCTTTTTATTTGTTCAAGTTGTTGGGTTAAGTTATTGATTTCAGATCTTTCTTATTTTTTGATGTGTGCATTTATTTCTACAGATTTTCCTTGAGCACTGCTTTTGCTGTGTCCCAGAGGTTTTGGCATGTAGTTTCTTTATTCTCATTTGATTCTAAGAATTTTTAAATTTCTTCTATGACCCAGTAGTTTTTGAAGTAAGGTGTTATTCAGTTTCCATGTATTTAATTTTTTTCCTTGCCCTTTCTGTTATTAATCTCTAGTTTTATAGCATTATGGTCAGAGACAATGCTTCATATATATCAGTGTTTTTGTATTTATTGAGGCTTGCTGTGTGGCCTAGAATATGATCTATTCTGGAGAAGGATCCATGTGTGTTGGAGAAGACTGTGTACTGTGCTAGTGTTGAGTGTGTGTTCTGTATGTGTCTATGAGGTCCAGTTGGTTGATTTTGTTATTTAGATCTTCTGTATCTTTATTGAGTTTCTTTCTAGTTGTTCTGTCCATTGTTGAAAATGGTGTTATAGCCTTCTACTATTATTGTAGAACTGTCTGTTTTTTTCCATCCTTTGATTTTTTAATTTGTTTATTCTTTGTGTCTAAGATGTGCCTCTTGTAGGCAACATATTGATGGGTCTTTTTTTTTTTTTTTTTTTTTTTTAATCCATTCTGCCGCTCTGTGTCTCTTGACTGCTGCATTTAATCCATTTACATTCAGTGTGACTAAGGATAGGTATGGATTCATTGCTGTCATTTTGTTATACTTTTTTTGTGGTGTTAACAGTTTCTTTGTTCCTCTTAACTTTCTGTGCTGAGTTCTTTTTGTATATGGATTTTCTTTTCATATCAGTTGTTGTTGTTTTTGTATTTACTGAGTCTTTTTGGTTTTCTTCTTTATTTTGGTGAGTAGATTTATTACTTTTCTTTGTGGTTACCCTGAAGTTTACCTTAATCCCCTTCAAATTAAAACAGCCTGTTATATCTTGAAATTGCCTTGACTTCCTCCCCATATGGAAGTTCTGTAACTACATCTTTTATTCCCACTTTTTATTTTTTATTTTTGAAGTTGTCATCGTTTACAGTTTAACTACAGTTTAACTGGTTCCCTGTAGTCAGTTTTTAAGCTTTATTTTGCTTTTGTGAAGTCTTTATCTGGGTGATGTTGTCATGTGTCTTTATCTCAGATGGTTGTCTGATACCATTGGTTCCCTATCCAAAGGACTACTCTTAATATTTTTTGTAAGGCTGGTCTGGTTTTTACAGATTGGCTTACTTTCTGATTATCTGGGAATGCCTTAGTTCTGCCATCATTTTTGAAAGGCGGTTTTGCTGGATATATGATTCTTGGTTGGCACCTCTTTTCCTTCAGGATTTTATATATGTCATCGCATTGCCTGCTTGTCTGCATGGTTTTTGACATGAAATCAGGATTTAGTCTTATTTATGTCCCTTTGTAAGCGATGTTTCATTTTTCATGAGCTACTTTCAGAATTCTTTCTCTGTCTTTGGTTTTGAAAAGTTTGATTATGATAGATTTTGGTGATTTTTTAGGTAGTCTATCCTGTATGGGGTTTGTTGAACCTCTTGAAAGGTAACCTTCTCATCTTTCATGATCTTTGAGAAGTTTTCAGTCAATATATCTGTCTTAGTCATCTAGGGCTGCTGTAACAGAAATACCACAAGTAGATGGCTTTAACAAAGAGAAGTTTATTCTCTCACAGTCCAGTAGGCTACAAGTCCAAATTCAGGGCATCAGCTCCAGGAGAAGGCCTTCTCCCTCTATCAGCTCTGGAGGAGGGTCCTTGTGATGCATCAGTCTTCCCTTGGGGGAGCATCTCAGTGCAGGAACATCAGGTCTGAAGGATGTGCTCTGCTCCCAGCACTGCTTTCTTGGTGGTGTGAGGTTCCCATGTGTCTCTGCTTGCTTCTCTCTTTTATATCTCAAAAGAGATTGGCTTAAGACACTATCTAATCTTGTAGACCTCATCAGTATAACTGCCGCTAATCCATCTTATTACATTATAGTGATAGAGTTTACAACACATCAGGAAATCACATCAGATTACAAAATGGTACACAATCATACAATACTGAGAATCATGACCCAGCCAAGCTGATAGGTATTTTTTGGGGACACAATTCAATCCATGACAATATCTTCAAAAATTCTCTCTGTACTTTTCGTTTTTTCCTCCTCTGCTGGAATTCCTATTCCATGTAAATTATTCCTCTTGATGGTGTCCCACATGACTCTTAGGCTTTCTTCATTTTTCTTCATTTTTCTCCTTTATTTTTTCTGATTGTTCCTCAAACAAATTAGTATCAAGGGATTTGTCCTCTGATTCTTGTCCACTGATTCTTTCTTCTATTAATTCAGTTCTACTACTGTGTCCTTCCCTTGAGTTGTCTATTTCTGATATTTTATGTTAATCTTTGTTTTTGTATGATGTCTAGTTGTCTACTGAGTCTGTCATTTTGTTCTTGTGATTTTTTTTTTCTGAATTCTTCTAGGATTTTTTCTGTTTCCCTTGATCTCTTTGTGGATCCTAAATAAAAGTCTTTTGAATTCCTTCTCATTGTTTCTTCCTTTGGAAGGTTTTCTTCTCCTTTATTTTGTTCCCTTGTTTGAGCCATTTTATCTTGTTTTTTTCATATGATTTGTTATTCTGTGTCTCTGAGGCATTAAGGTGTTTATTTATTATTGATTGATTGCATGTCTGTTTGTTTCATCCTGATTTTTTGTTTGGTTTGGTTTTTATGTATCAGGGTGTGTGGAGCAGGCATGCTGCACTGATCGCTGTTCTGGTGGCATGGGAGAATTACTACCTATCTCCAGGTGAGCAGGGCAGTGGGGTGGGTTGGGCTGACATGGGCCACCACTTGTCATCAGTCCAGCAGCACAGGGGCATGCAGTGGTGCTTGCTGGGTGGGCAGGGTGGCAAGCAGGGTGGGTGTGGTGGGAAACCAGTGGGGTGGGCATGCTCAATGCCATCTAGCAGGTGGGCAGGGCAGCAGGTGGGGCTGTGGTGGGTGACTGGGGGCATAGGGGTGCTCTCTCTGCTCTTCAGGTGGGTGGGGTGGCAGATGAGGGGTTGTGGCTGACAACCAGGGGCACAGGAGCACCCACTGCCTCTTTCTGGGAGGGCAGGGCTGTGGGTAGAGGGGTATCACAGGTGACCAGGTGTGCAGGAGCACACTCTGATGCTCACTGTGTGGGCAAGGTGGTTGGAGCAGAGTGTGGCAGGCTACCAGTGTCACAGGAGCACTTAATGCTGCTTGCTGGGTGGGTGGGGTGGTGGGCAGTCAGGGGGATGTGGCAGGTGACCAGGGGCATGGGAGTACTCTCTGCCACTCACTGGGTGGGCAGGGCAGCAAGTGGGGGGTGTGGCAGGTGACTGAGAGTGCAGTGCTCTCTGCCACTTCCCAGATGGGCCAGGCAGTTGGCGGTATGGAAGTGCTTAGTGCCACTCGCTGGGTGGGCAGGGTGGTGGTGGGGTGGCAGATGGGCCTGGGTTGGGGGGAAGGGAAGGTTCATACCATGGTCCCTGGGCAGACAGGATAGTGTAGCAAGAGTGGGGGCATTCGTGCTGCTAATCACCCGGGGGGGGGGGGGAGTGTGCTCTTCTGGTCAACAGGCATGGGTGCCTGGACACTTCCCATTCACTGCAACCAGCAATTGGGACCTGGCCCAACCAAGTGACGGGGGGCTGCCCGGAGGTTAAGGGGTGGAGGACCTCCTGCTGGGTCTCTATGGATGTATTACTCTGTGTGCACTACCCACACTAATGGTCAGGGACCACTGCTGGTGAGTTGTGCTGTCTCACGATCCTGGTTCCCTACTTGCTGGGTAGACACCAGCATCTCTGGAGCACTCGTCCTCCTTTCTGTACTTTTCTTCTTTAGATCCGGTTCAAGTCCTGCTCACCTTTCTTCATTCCGGGTATGTCTACACAGTTTCTCTGTTTCCTGTTGGGGATTCTGTGAAGTTGCCTTCCTCAGCTTCTCTCTCAGAATCACTGCTGGCTTTGTCCAAGATGGCCATATTGTGCTGGGCTGGGAGGCAGGGCACCTGTGCTCCGTATTTCTTCGTCACTTGCTATTTTTGTTCAATTTCTTTTTCCAATCAGTGTTTGATGTAATTTTTTATCCTTCCATTTGATGCTCAGTGTCCCTGGATTGTCATCTGTATCTGTTTCACTTGGTTTCTCAGGTCTTTGCTGTAAAGAGACAGCATGGTGTGTCTAACTAAGCTGCCATCTTGGGCACAATGCAATAAAAAAATCATACATATACTTAAACCATCAAAGAGATGTGAAAACTTAAGGACTACTTGGACTAAGGTTCCAAAGAGGGAAGAATCATTAAGAAATGACTGGGCAATTAGCTGCCAGTTTTCCTTGGTGGCACTTACCAATTTTAGGTGCAGGCTGATAAATGGGGTTTGACTTAGGCATAATGGCTGATTGATATTAGGGAATAGAGAAACCAACAAATCTTTTAAAATTAAAGATTTTAGGAGCCACAAACACTTGGTCAGTTCTCTTCCAAAGACGTGTTGAAATCTGAAGTTGCATGAGAGGTCAAAGAGCTAAGCAAATATACAATAAATAAATAAATAAATAAAAATTAAAATTAGAAACAAAATCAAGCCAAACAAAAACTGCACAGGGCAGAATGAAATCTCTTGCAGTGCTTAGGAAACAAAGATCCACCAGGCAAACCCTGAAATTAAAACAGGCAAGAGATGAAATCCCTAAGGGTTCCTAAAGTAAATTGGCACTGAAGATTTATATCCTCTCTTGCAAAGTAAACAACTAACCTGAAATCTAAACAGAGATGGAATGAGGGCTTGTTTATCTGGGTAGATGCAGCCAGACACCAGGAAGAATCATTCAGCTAAAAACAAAACAAAAAAGCAAACCCATTTCCATTGAGTCGATTCCAAGTCATAGTGACTCTATAAGAGAGAGTAGAACTGCCCCATAGCGTTTCCAAGGAAAGGCAGTGGATTCAAAGTGCTAACCTTTTGGTTAGCAGCCAAGCTCTTAACCACTATGTCACCCGGGCTCCATTCACTAAAGTAGTTGTCAAATTGGCAGAGGTCAAGTGTGGGCTAGTGAGAGAGATGGAAGCCCCAGGAGGTCACGGATATGTGGGAGAAGAGATGTCTACACCCTCTTGCAAGCTTTTTCTCCAGGAATCCACCAGGCACTCACAGGGAAGACTGGGCTGAGTCCTGAGAAAGCTTCTCTCATGGTGTAGACGAGGGGGAAAAGAGCTGCCTCAGTGAAAGGGGCATAAAACTCTGCCTTGGTCCTTCTGCTCTATATCCTCTATGTTCTCTGTGGAACAAAGTCTTAACGTATAGGGGAGAAGGGTGACAAAATTTGTTTCCCTTATCATAATGTTAAAAATTCATTGAAGATAGAGGAAGGGAGCAGAAAAATTTTCTGGCAGAAGAGCAGGAATGTATGCAGGGCCCAGAGCTATAGCTAGTGAAGGGCTCAGCAATAAGAAAACCAAAAACCCAATGGAAAACATATATATGAAAGATCTAACCAGCCGTTTCACCAAAGAAGATATATGGATGACAAATAAACATATAGAAAGATGCTTAGCATCATTAGTTATCAGGAACCAGCATAAATGCCCATCAACAGATGAATGGATAAACAAAATGTAGATAAACAGTGGAATATGACTCAGCTACAAAGAGAAATGCAGTCCTGATATTTGCTACTACATGGATGAACCCCGAAAACATAACGCTGAGCAAGATAAGTCAGTCAAAAAAGGACAAATATTATATGATCTCAGTTATATGAAATATCTAGAACAGTCAAGGAGCCCAAAAACAACCACAACTAGGGGTGCGTGGGAGGGAGGGAGAACGAAGACACAATGCTTAGGGGACACTGAGCTTCTATTAAGGGTGATGGAAAATTTGGGAATAGTTAATGGTAATGGTTGAACAACATAATGAACATAATGTCAGTGAACTGTGCATATGAAGATTATAGAAATGGCAAATGTTTTGTTACCTACAGAGTTATCACAATTAAAAAAGAAAAAAAAAGTAACACCAATCATAATATATGTTTTGTGTAGCCCTCTACATATGAAGAGAATGCCTCAAAGTCAACAATAATAAGATATGTATTTTGAATTATTTTTCAGGTAATCACAGTCAGGGTACAGTAAGTGTTTATTGTCAAAGTGATGTTGCATTTGAGAATCTCTTAAGAAGCATCATTAAACTGCAGCTCTCTGCACTGCTTCTGTAAGATTGGACTGAGGCTTGAAAATGAGTATTTCTGAAAGGTGACTCAAGCATATAGCCCAGTTTGGAAACCTCTCTTCTATGTCATCCTCTCTTGCTTGTCTGAGACACAAAACTTGAAGTCTGTCTTAGATTAGGGTTGGCTATGAAACGAGAGGCACAGTGGTTAAGTGCTTGGCTGCTAACGGAAAGGTAGGTGGTTCGAACCCACCAGCTGCTCCACGGGAGAAAGATGTGGCAGTCTGCTTCTGTAAAGATTTATAGCCTTGGAAACTCTACCAGGCGGTTCTACTCTGTCCTATAGTGTTACTATGAGTCAGTACCGATTTGACGGCAGCAGGTTTATAAAACATGAGTCTAAACCCCAGACTCACTTGCGTTTCTTTGGTCTCGTCTGAGGTGGTTTTCTGTAGTGTGTGTTGGCAGCCCAGGGGCAGGTGGGCTGATTATTTCACATCTGGTCCTTCTGTCACTTCTGTTTATTCTATTTTGTCATGGCTTTATAGAAACTCTGGTAGTGTAGTGGTTAAGTGCTATGGCTGCTAACCAAAAGGTTGGCGGTTCGAATCTACCATGCGCTCCTTGGAAACTCTATGGGGCAGTTCTACTGCGTCCTATAGGGTCGCTATGAGTCAGAATCAACTCAACGGCAACAGGTTTGGGTTTTGTTTTCTACAGATTTAGATGTGGCTTTAGATCTCAAGTAGGCCCATCTCTTGAAAGCCCAAATAGAATGCAAAACACTCTGAATGTAATTTAAAAGGCCACTAAATGAAAATGCATCTCAACGTGTCCTAGTGATGTCTACATTGATGAGGTCAAATATACCTTTGAACACCTCTCCTGTAACACCTTGGGCATCCCTCTGGTCCTTCAGCGTAGACCCTCAGGCAGATCCTCTCGTAGTGGATCAGTTGGTGTGAGTTAATTGTTCTAGTATTGATTTTTGGATTTGTACATTGCTTGTTCCTAAGGAAAATTTTCTATTAGAGCAGTGATATCTAGATTTTAGTGGGCATAAAAATCGCCCAGGGAAGAAGTTGAACAATGGAGATTCTTGACCCCTTCTCTCCACCCTCAGTGATTGTGTTTAATAAATTTTGAGGCCCGTCCTCCCCTTCTGTATTTTCAAATAAGCACCTTTCCATGATTCTAAAGCAACTGGATCCATACAGTATTCCTTTAAAATCCTGAGTAAGAAGATCATCTCTGAGAATTTGGTGTTTGTATGCGTGCCCTGCAACTGAAAACTAGCACAAACAGTGAACTTCACCAATGCAGATATCCTGAGGGAAAAAAGCTTGCTAAAATGTGAGGGGGAAAGAAAAATCTAGTTTTGAATATAAGCCTCCCTTTCACTGACGTTTTCGTTGTAAATGACAACTTTTGTGAAATGACTCACTAGAGAATTATTATGGGCCAAATATGATAATAGTTATTAATATTCTAGCCACAATGCAATTCATTTGGTAAATGCTAGGCTCTTTGAAGCATGATGTGACCGATGTAATTGTATTCTGCAACTAGGATGTGGCAGTGGACCCCTGGGTGGCCATGTGGACCTCTGTCTCCAAGTATTGGATAGAAACCTCAACGCGTGGCCCTAGAGAAGAGCTTCTTCAGTTTCCATCCTTCGTACTGCCCCATTTTCTAAAATACTGCTGAGTTATATTCAGAATCAAAGAGGAAAGCACATTTGTTTTTCTTTTTCTTTTGCTACTTAGGGTCCCGGCTAGATATGAAAATATTCTGGGCTGTTTGGAAGGTTGGAGTAGAAAACAATTTAATTTCACATATATATATAGCAATTGTAAAATCAGCAAGGGAAAATATAAAGGCAATTTGATTATAACTATACTATTGTATTGTATGGAGCCCTGGTGGCACGGTGGTTAAGTGCTTCACTGCTAACCAAAAGGTTGGCAGTTCAAATCCAGTAGCTGCTTCTTGGAAACCCTATGGTGCAGTTCTACTCTGTCCCCCTGGCTATGAGTCAGAATCGACTGACAGCAACTTTTTTTTTTTTTTTTTTGGTATTGCCTTTTGATTTTCCTCAGATTTTAACCTTTTCTTTAGTGGTGAATCATGGAATACATTATTCATTATATCCATCCAAGAAATGCTTTCCCCGTAATTTTTTTTTTACTTTATTTTCCATTTAGCTTTTGCTAAGTACAACCGAAAGTGGCATTATGGTCTTGGATAAGACCAGAAAAATTAAATGTCCCCAAAAGCTGCTGTGGTGCTTTTGCTAGGAGGGAGAAGCTTGTTTTCATGCCTGAGCCCATTGGTTGACTTCTAACAGAGGGCACAGGAGTGTGATACTACAGTATCCTGTTGTGGGTTTTAGGAGCTCAAGGGAGTTACACTGTCCACACTGTTCAGGCATCCCATCCTTTGCATTTGTTAAATTGTATTTCTCGTTAGGGACTTGCTGATAACACTTGTAACAAGCCAGAAGAAACTAGGTCTTGCTGTAGCTTAATTTGAGGAAATTGAGATAAATTTAAGATTGTGCCCATCTTGAAAAATGAAATAACTCATCATGAAAAGAATAGATTGCTTGCTATTATTCTAATAGGAAGCAATTTAATGAGCAAAGTTATGAACTGTTGAAGCCAACTTCTTGGTATTTACATTTTTGCTTGGTGATTCCTGAAAAAATAAAATTAACCCGCCTTAGGAAGTGAACAGATGTTGACATAGAAAAATTTGGAAAATGTACAAAATTATAAAAGAAAAATAATATTATTGCTAACATTTTGAGGTATGTGCTTCCAGCTTATTTTCTATATGTGTCAGTATATAGTTTTGACATTATATTTTATATACTGTTCTATATCCTGCCCTTTTTTTCCTACTCTTTTGTAAGCATTTGCCAATATTAAAAGATTTTCACAAACATGAATTTAGTGTTTGTATAATGATACCTTTATTTATGCAATGTAATTATTAATAATTCTTTTAAAATTGGATGTTAAAGTTGTTTACAACACTTAAATATTGATCCATTCTTGAAGTCCTAAAATATTTGAGCAAGACACATTATTTCCGCCTAGTAAATTAAATGGAGATGGTAGATTCTGGATCTCCCTGTTTGTAGTAACTGACTCACTTCTTAAGAAAGTTTAAAATGTTGAATAGGCTTGTAGGCCTTCCATACTGGTGATTTTGGGGGAGTCTTTTGATTGTATTTGGGGTTGATTAATTGTTTCCGGGAGTTGCTTCATTTTTGAGGTCAATGGATTAGAGGAGGAGTCCCAGTCTTTTTGGGGATAGGAAAAAGGGGAATCAGAGAAGGAGAGTAGGTTTACAGCTCCATATCTGAAAAGTTGTGGAGATTTATTGTGACTTCGCTGAGCTAGATGCTGAAGAACTCTGCTCTTAGTAGCTTCTCTAATCAGGTAAGAAAGGTAGCAATGGCCTCAGCTGAGAAACATGGAAAACTGTGGAAGTGCTAGAGCTTGCTATCAGAATACGTTGTGAGGAGAAATGATGATGTCAGCTTTTTACCAGATAAGTTGGAGATCTTCTGGAAGACTCTAACTAATCTACAGATTTTGGTTGGCCAAGTTAGAGGCTAATTTTAGGGGAGGGAGAGCTCACCTAGGGTGTCAAACTGAAAGTCTGAGTAAAGAATTGAGCACCATGAATGAATGAAGACCAGATACTGAATACCTTCCATACATAAAACAATAGATTAGGCATTGTGGGAGATATAGCAATGCATAAAAGTGGTCTCTATTTTCTGTTGGAGCTCTGGTGGTGTGGAGTCCTGGTGGTGTAGCAGCTAAGAGTTTGGCTACTAACCAAAGGTCAACAGTTCAAATCCACCAGCTGCTTCTTAGAAACCCAATGGGGCAGTTCTACTCTGTTCTATATGGTCGCTGTCATGGATTGAATTGTGTCCTCCAAAAATATGTGTCAACTTGGTTAGGCCACGATTCCCTATTGTGTGGTTGTCCTCCATTTTGTGATTGTAATTTTATGTTAAAGAGGATTAGGGTGGAATTGTAACACCCTTACTAAGGTCACATCCCTGATCCAATGTAAAGGGAGTTTCCCTGGAGTGAGGCCTGCACCACCTTTTATTTTATAAGAGATAAAAGGAAAGGGAAGTGAGCAGAGAGTTGGGAACCTCATATCACCAAGAAAGCAGTGCTGAGAGCAGAGCACGTCATTTGGACCCGGGGTTCCAGTGCAGAGAAGCTTCTAGTACAGGGAAAGATTGATGATAAGGACCTTCCTCCAGAGCTGACAGAGAGAGAAAGCCTTCCCCTGGAGCTGATGCCCTGAATTTGGACTTCTAGCCTACTAGACTGTGAGAAAATAAGTTTCTCTTTGTTAAAGCCATCCACTTGTGGTATTTCTATTACAGTAGCACTAGATGACTAAGACAGTCGCTATGAGTCAGAATTGACTCAACAGCAATGGGTTTTTTTGAGTTTTATTCTCTGTTAGATCATTCATTTGTGACCTCAAAGGAAACTGAATTCATTGCGAAGGCTACTACAAGGTAAGGCTACACTGAGCATATGGGCAGTGAGCTGGATCTTGAAGGATGTATAGGATCTAGATAGGTAGAGAAGTGGGGAGAAAAACATCTACTGGTATAAAACACCTGGGAGTTCTAGAACCTAGTTCACCTTGTTCATTGTTGTTGTCTTGGTGCTTAGTTGAGAACCAGCACATAGTAGGTATGCGATAAATACTTTTTGAAAAAATAAACTTTGGAGTAGGAAGGTAGAGGGTTGCGATAATGTGAAGAAGTGAGAATGTGGTGCATCCCAGTTAGGCCCCAGTCCTGATTTTACCCCACATGAGGGCTCCTGATCTGCCTGTACCCCATACTCTGTAGCCACTGGTAATCTCTGCTTCACTCTCATCCCCATCCCAGGCTCCTATAATTCCACCCTGTTCTAGTGCCTGGGGCCTTGTTTGTCCACATGGGGAGAAGGGAACATATACAAAGTAACACAGAAAACAAGTTCCATTAAGGATTGCAAACTGGCAATTTGCAATAATAATAGCAATATTGCTAACAACAACAATAAAAGCTCCTGATTTTTTATAGGGAGCTTACTAAGTGTTAGGAATTGCTTTAAGCATTTAACATGCATTATTTTAATTAATCTTTGCAATATCCTTATAAGTAATTGTTGTCATTTTATGGATGGGGAAACTAAGTCACTGAGAGATCACTCAGATGGTAGGTGGGAGAAATAGGATTCAAATCCAGCCATCCTGACTCTGGTGCCAAGGGTACATGAGGCTACACTGAAAGGTCAGAAAAGGAGAAGGGTGAATTAAAGAAGACTTCCTGGAGGAAGATTGGAAATTTTTGAAGCGAAGAAGGTTATGAGACTGAGGAAAGGGTAGAAGAGGACATTCCAAATCAGGAAAATGGCATGTACTGAAGTTCCCAGAACCTACTGGGATTTCTCTCATCTTAATGGCTTTGCACATGCTAGTTCCTCTGCCTGGAATGCTTTTCCCCTTTCATTCATTTGACTACTTCCTGCTCATCGTATAAAACTTAACTCAGATACCACTTTTGCTTGAAACCCGTTCCTGCATGCTTGAAACCCTTTCCTGCATGCAACGCTCTTGGTTTATTTTTCCTCCTCAAGAGGTAGTGACTTCTGCCATAGTTTGTAATAGATTGATCGTTTAAAAAAAAAAAGACACCCAGCTTTCCATGTCTCCCTGTATCCATGCACTTTGCCATGTGACTTTGCAGCTCCACCAGGAGGTGGCATCTATTTCCAGTGTGATTTTCTTTGGCCAATAGAAAGTGGCTGACGCAATGAAAAACTAGTTTTCAGCCTGAACTTCCAGGGACCTTGTGAACCTCCAGAGTCTCTTGGAGCCCTTTGTCTTACATGAGAAGAAGGCTGGCATGCCCTGCTTGAGGCTGAGGAGGGGAGCTGAGCCAACTCCCAGAAACAGAGCCCTTGGCTGACCCACCAGCTAACAATAGATACATGAGGGAGCCTGGAAGAGAACTAGTAAACCTGGCCCAGATCAGCAAATCTGCCTGGTCAACCTGTAGACTCATAAGACAAAACAAATGATTGTTTACACTGCTCAGTTTTGGGATGGTGTATTGCACAGCAATAACTGATATAGAAATCAAAATCCTAAAATATGTGGCATTGACTTTGGGTCTGTGCGGTGAGTGGAGGCTAAGAACAGTGGTAGGCAAACTAGCTAAGACTTGAAAGATGGTGAGGGCATTTTTATGGGAGGCTGGAAAAATGGCGACCCATGTTAAATAGTAAATGAAATCACTGGCAAACTGTCATCTGTGGTATCATGGAGGATGGGATATACACTGAGAGAACTTTGGATTTGGCTGAGAGGATCTCTAGGCAACTGGTTGCTGCCTGCTGTGTATAAGATACAGAAAGAAGATGAGCTAAAGAAAGAAGTGGTCACTTTACAAAACGTGAAATTTAAAAAATAAAAATGTCTTGCATCTCCAGTTTCTCAAGCCAAAGATCAAAAATCCAGGTGTTGCCAGAAAGACATGACTTCAGGGTAAAGACGTACATGGAAACAAGGAAGCAATTTATAGAATCTAGGCAAACAGATTTTAATCAACTGTAGCAAAAACCATATTTGGTTAGTAGTGAGAAACTAATATGCTAGGAATATAGAAACCTCTGAGAAAAATTTCTGCTTATTTCTAAACCTGCCAGCTTCTAGTCTCCCCTTTATCTCTGTGATTGTCACCCTTTGTTCCTTTTCCCTCATTTGCACCCTCTACTTCTTTTTGCTTAACCAGTTGCCATCAAGTCAATTCCAAATCATGGCAACCCCATGTGTGTCAGAGTAGAACTGAGCTCTGTAGAGTTTTCAATGGGTATTTTTTGGAAGTAGATCACCAGGCCTTTCTTCCAAGGCACATCTGGGTGAACTCAAAACTGCAACCTTTTGTTTAACAGCTGAGCATGTTAACCATTTGCACCACCCAGGGACTCCTCTTTTTGCTTACTCTCTTCTTATTTCTCAAAGATGGGAACAGCATAACAATTTAAATATAATGACCTCTACTTGTAACATCTTCCAGACTATCCATTTTATGTAACAGACTCTGCATGATGAGTTTTAAACATAATTATGAGAATTGAATACCTGGTAACGGTATTACTGAACAATTTTATAAATTTATAGGAGAAACTATAACTTAGTTACCTAAACAGACTTTGTTGTAGTGGGCAAACACATTTTAATTTAGAAACTAAAGGCAAAACAATTTATTAGGATCTTGGGGTCAAATGACAGTTTCTTAAAATCGATTGCCAGGGGTTTATTTTATTTTTCTGGTAAGCAAAAGAGCTTCAGAATACTTTTCTTTTTTTTTACCCACTTGTGGAATTGAGTATTGTTTGAAGCCTACCCTTTTGGGCTCCTGCTTTCTACTAGTCACAGGGTGGGAATGTTTGTGTTTGCCAAAATTTAAAAGGCCAGAATTTGAAACATCATATGTTGCAATAATCTGTCCCCTCTGCCAGAGCAGGCTCAGCTTCTTCCTGGTCAGATGAGGTCAAATGGATGCCTCCTTCTGAGTCACTTCCAGAAAAAGCTATTTGCAGTCTCTGCATATTTTCAGTGAGCAGAAAATAATAATAATAAAATGAAGACTTTTCAGAATAATTCTTGGAATATATTCCCCAGCTGCATCAAATGAATGAAAGATACGATACATGGATTTAGAATAGTTCGACAGTATGGTGTGGTGGTAAGAAAGGCATAAAGCATTGGCTGGATGCATCAACAAAGGAAGTAGCAATGAAATCTGACAAGCAATTCTCTCTTTTCACCCTTTTATACTGAAAGTTTAGCAAAACTAGGATCCAGTCTTGAGTCTCTGTGCTCTGGAAGTTGTGAGTATGTTGGAGGAGTGCAGGAACGAGTAGGAATCATAAAATAATCCTCTAAGGAATTTAAAGAAAGGATAGAAGAGTATATAAGACTGCTAAGAGCATTTGAATGTCTACTGGTCACAAGCACTGGGTCAGGGAGGCCTTTGGGAAAATATATAATTATAGTAGTATACCTGATCCTGAGGACTTCTGTTTCTGGCATAATGGAGTGATTTGTATCAAACTAACTCTCTTTCCAAGATAAACTATAAAAAGCTGGCGGAAACAATAATATGAAGGCACTGGGAAACTATCAAGTCAACCAAGACTTGAGGGGCCAAAAACTGAGAAAAGGGAGTTGTACTGTGGAGAGCCCACATTTACTTTCATTTTTTCCCTTGGGTTGTTTGCCAATTCAGGGATCAGGGAACAGAAAGATCAGGGAATAGAAGCTGAGCAGAGAGAGACAGCCTGGGCACTGGCAATCTCACTAGGCTGAGGAACAGATGTTAGAACTTGAAGCGCCTAGTAAATGTCTGTATTTGAATAGAAAACATTCTGAAAATCAGTCATCTATGCTACCACCTCAGGAAGCTAGAAATAGAATAACAAACTAAAAGATAGTGAAAACAAGTGAGTAAGAAACAGATCAGAAATCAATAAAATAATAAATAAATATGCAAAAGAAATTCAACACAGTCAAATACTGGTTCTTTGAAAAGATTAATAAAATTGATAAACCCTTAGCAAGACTGATAGAGAGAAAACGACAGAAAACACATATTATCAATATCAAGAATAAAAGGGGAGCATCAATACAGATCCTACAGATATTCAAAAGATAATAAAAAGATGGCAGCTTTATGCTGATAAAATCACAATGTGGATAAAATGTACAAAATTCTTGAAAAATTAACAAAAATGGAAAATTCCAGGGCCAGATGGGTCCACAAGTGAATTCTTCCAAATATTGAAGAAAATTAACATCATTCTTCCAAAAATCTTCTACTGGTGCCTGATAGTCTACTAAATGCTGAGAACACAAAGAAGAGTAACACAAGGTCCTAATGGGTGACATACATGTAAACAAATAATTATAATAAAATGTGAATAGTACCACAGCAGAGGCATAGGATAGTGTTTCGGTTGCATACAGTTGATTTGGTCTGAAGGCAATCTGGACATCTTTACAGAGGAGGTACATTTGGAAAACCTGTCAGACAGAGAAAAGGAAGAAGAGCTGACATTCCAGGATGAGGAAACAGGGCAACATAAGGGTCATCCTGAGTGATCATAATATGTTAAGATCAAGGTGAGCAGGCTGTTGTTACAGGCATAGGGTACGTGAGGCAGGGAGTGGTAAGGAAAGGTGATCAATGAGCTATCACTGTCTTATTTCCCTTGCTTGTACTCTCTAGACTCCTGTTTACTCAATGCCAGTTTGAGGTGCAGCAAGCAACATTTAAATAAGCTGTGCTGGAGGCAGGGGTGTAGGCAGCAACAGAGAGAAGAGTGTAGGATGTGGTTGGAGGGGTCCAAGGAAGCAGAGAGAGGAAAGACAGCTAGTATTCGCCTTTGTCCCAGGTATGTGATCTTGCTGCCCCAGAGATGGCAGTTGCACTCTGGTATTGATTCAAAGTCCCAGCTTCCTCACTTGTATATGTCCCAGTTCCTGCAATGTGGCTTCTGGTTTTTTCTTCCTACTGACTCTTATTCTTTTCATACCCAGTGTCCTGAGGACTAGGACACAATCTGCAGGGCTCAGGGGTGGATTTGACCTGTTATTGAATGGATTGCTTGGATGATAACATCCAGGTTCCAGAATTGGAGCAGAGCATCTGTACTTTATCCCAAGGGCACTGCGGGACAATCAGATGTACTGGAGAGACCAGACCAATAACCATTAGAGGACAAAACAAGGTAGCATATAATTAAGCTATTATGACGTCGATACAGTCTTCGAGTTTTGTGAAGCAGAAACACAAAGGAGAACAGTAAAGCCTCCTGAAGTCAGCGAAGATCTCAAATGGGTGATGTTTTTCATTGTGACCACCCAGGGAAGAAGAGAGAGAGCATGAACTCATTTAAACTATAAAGAAACAAAGTTGGAAAAATCTGAAGAAAATACTCGCTATTCACGTCAGGCTACGCTGATAGGAAACCAAAACAACCAGTCAATGCAGTCAGATAGCTCGTTGATGCAATGTAAAAGAAAACATCAAGCTTGTTACTTAATCAGTTTGGTTATTTGACTGAGTTTGACAAAGCATTGAAGAACCTCTTGTTTTCAGAAAATTGGGGTAGATTCAATGGTCTTTCAAAGTGGTTCATTTCAAGTAAATAGTTTAAAAGTCTCAGAAGTGAGGCCAGATGTGTGGCCAAAGACCTTAAATACTCTCTGTGATTTCTTGCTTGACGAATTGGCCTCAGCCAGACTTTTGTTGTGCTTTTGTCTGGGGTTGTTTTGGATGACTTTCCTCTCATCACATATCAAGACTTCTAGTGGGATTCTGCTGGGCTCTTACTAGTTTGACAAATGCCTTCTGTTTGACATCATTTTCTCTTCCTCCTCTCTGAAATGAAAACAATAAGTCAGCTGAGAATAAGTCAAGAATATTGGGTATAATTGACATTAGGAAATGCTTGACCTCTTTTTGACTAGCTGGCCCTGAAGATCTGGACCAAAACAATCTGTTTTTTTCGGCTTGTGAACATTTTCTGGAACTGTGAAAAATGAATTGTTTACTGAGATCATTTGCATCTGCTGATAGAGAACTGCTAGGGTAAAAGATTTTGGTTGGCCATATTGAAAATTTTGGCTTTCATTCACCAATCAAGTGTTTTTGAGAGCCTACTATGTTTCAGCCATCAAGCGTTTCATGGGAATGTTTAGAGCAGAGTTTTCCAAACTGAACCTCAATATGATAACAGACATTCCTTTGGCAAGATGGTTTCTGGTCACAAGAGCTTGAGATATAACCCCTTTGAGTCATAGGGCACATTAGAATAATAAAGGCTCCATTAAGTCTTGCAGTAAAGAAACCTGTTTAATTTTGCTTTGTTTAACCCAACATTTCCTTTTCTTAATTTTTTTTTTTTTTTTTTACTGTGAAGCTCCTAATTTTGGAATATTTATTAAATATCATGGAATAATATGGAATTCTGGGAAAAGGGAATTGACTTATCCGTCTCTGTCCTCACCTGTATTTACTGGGGAATGGAAATGGAAAAACCTCCAAAATGCATTACATAGTAGACAAGTGCCCAACAGAAAATGGTTATGAAAAATCGATAACGTTACATGAGTATCAATGGCAGAGAAAGATCATTGTAGACATTTAGCCAAAGTATTTTTCCCCTGCTTCTTCTCCCTCTTAGCCTTCTTGTTTTAATTGATTACCTTTCATGGGCTTTAGTCACATTAGAGGCAATAGTTCCTTTTTCTTGAACTCTCTTAAATCATTCTCATACTTCTCTTTTTGTCAGTATCTTTACTGATTTTTTATGCTGTTCATACAACCTATGTTAAAATGAAGTTTGGTGTTACATTCTCATTCATAACGTGTAACTAAGCATCATCAAGTCAAAAAATTGACTAACAAGTATAAAGGAGATAATTTTAGAGGCAGAGTTCCAATGTGGTTGGTAGATGTGAGGCTAGGAATCTGTCCCAAATGTGAAGAGCTGACTAGAGAGTATCTAGAAGGCCAGAGAGTTGTTCCAAGTGCAAGGTCAGTTTAGTTATCCCAAGAGTCCAGGGGCTTATTATAAACCCAGGGACTTGGGTCAAATGGATGGGAGAGTGTACCCTAGGAATCTGGAACATACCGAAGAAGAAAATCTGAGCTGAAGAAGAGCATTGATGGCTCTTAGAAACGTGAGAGAGTGAAGAATGTCTCTGGGACCAAAAACCCTTCGGTATAGTTTTTTTTCCCCCCTCCAACTTTGAGCTTCAAAATAAAACCTAAGAAAGCACCAGGTTTTAATAATGTGCTTCTTCTGTGAGTATTCAGGTGCCTACAGGTACAGAGAGTGGTAGTATCTTGTCCCCAATGCAGTCAAAGCCAAGAGTTTTAGTGAGCAAGTGTTCTGAAAATGTAAAAAAAAAAAAAAAGAAACTCAGTTAAAGAATGCATTATTGCTAATAAACTGGGAGTATTTCATATGTTAGTCCTTTTGGTTTGGGGATATAATTGAAGATAGAATTGATTCTCGTTATTCACTGGAGGTGTATTCTATAAAGTTGCAATAAATGCTGAATTAGCAAATTCTGAACCATTCCTCTGAGGGGAAATACAGGGTGAGGTTCCTGTGAGCCTCTGGTCACATTTGCATCAACTGAGAAATCAAAACCTTGTTTTATGAGTGTTTCTGTTTAAAGACATCTTATTTAATATATATTGTTGATTCATTAACATTGAACTCACAGTCAATAGCACTGTAACTCATGCCTGAGCAATGCTTATTGAACACACATATTTTCTGTATAAGGCGTATCACAGCCTTCTTCCTCTTAGGAACACTAGACAACACTTCCAGTATACTTGGGAGCCGTTTTATACGGCAAAATCACCAACAAAAAGCACAAAAATGAGAAAAACATGGAATTAAATAGACCACAAAAAGGACACTTGTTTATGAGAGCTGAAATAAGAAGGCAGAGCGTTGCTTTACTCCACCTCAGTGGAAATGTTACTGCTAGGCAATTCAAATTTTTTGCCGCCCTCCATGTCTGTGAATGACTGCTGAAAGCACCATAAGTATTGATTTTGGGGTTACAAATAAATTTTAGTTAGTGAATTTTCAAGTACGGAATTTATGAATAATGAGGATCAACTGTATGTGTTCCCCCAAAGCCTGGTGCTCATTCGTTTTTTTTCATTAAGGCCCTACATTGTGATTGGCTGTTTGCTAAGATCCCAGCCCTCAAGGGCCATTATTCTAAGAAGGGTAGGCAGCCTACAAACAGACATGTTCAATACAGTGCTGTAATAGACATCTGCACATGGTATGGTAGGAGCGTAAAGATGGGAGTGATGAATTCTACCTGGGTTTTGGAAAGAGAGAGATGGTTTTGGATCTTTAGAAAAGGCTTTCTAGAGGAGGAGATGCGTGAGCTAAGTCTTAATAGGAGAGTAGCTCTTTCTCAGTTTACATGGGTGATAGAGGTGAAAAGAGATGTGGGAAAGGTATTATGGGTAGAGGAAGCAAGATGAACCAAAACACAGAAACTGTAAACCTGGCTGTGTGTTTGGTGAACAACAAGCAGTCAGTCCTATAAGGCTGGGGACATAGAATGTAAGTGGACCTGGGGTGGGGCAATGCATTCTTAATCCTGTCATAATAAATCACCACGCATTTAGTGGTTTAACACAACACAAACTTATAATCTTACAGTTCTGGAGATCAGAAGTTCAATATAGGTCTCACTGGGCTAAAATCAAGGTGTCAGCAAGGCTACATTCCTTTCAAGAAGCTCTGGGGGAGAATCTGCCTTTTCCATTTTCTAGGGGCTGCCTGTATTCCTTGGCTCATGGCTCCCTTCCACCATCTCAAAGCCAGGATCGTAGCATCTGTCTGACGCTGTTTCTATCATCACATCTCTCTCTCTGACCAAAGCCAGGGAAGAGTCTCCACCTGTAAGGATTCGTGTGATTAGATTGAGCCCACCTGGATAATCTAGGAAAATCTCCCCATGTCAATGTCTATACCCTTAACCACATCTGCAATGTCCCTTTTGCCATGTAAGGCAACATATTTGCAGGTTCTGGGATTAGGGTGTGGACATCTTTGGAGGTGTCATTATTTTGCCTACCAGGGATGTTTCTGAGGAGGCAGACAAGGATCCCGTCATGGATGAAGGGCCTGTGTGCCTTGTCGCACATAGGAGCATGGGCCTGACTTTTCTTTCCCAGTTTGGACTGAACCCCTTGCCAGTGACCTGCTATTTTGGGGGTCTCTGGTCTCTATGGTTCTAATAGTGATTGAGGACTGGTTGCTTTTCATTAGCCTCAATGGAGCCCCTGATCCCAGGCAGCTGAACCCCTGCACAGCAATAATTAAAACGCTGTTTGTCCTCTTTTCACTGTTTATCCGAAAACACACACTAAGATAAAAGAGACTCTGATGTCCTAGAGATTCTACCAAGGCTGTGTTTCTGCCAGCTATCACCATTTGTTCCTTTACATTGGGTTTCAGTTGCGTGTATATGAAAAAGATACTGGAGATTCTACATATAGTTCCTTCAAATGACTGACTTCTGTGAATTTACAAAGGCAAATCTGGTTCCAGACCAGTTCCTGAAATTGGAAGGAATTGGAAGGAATATTTGAGAAAGTCCAGTACTTTTTATGCTTTTGTCCTCTTTCCATATTGTTCCCATGCTCACTCTTCCTTATTAACACCTCTCATTAAAGTCATAACGGAACATAACTCCCAGCTTGAGAACAGCTCATCTAGTTAATCTTCATAATTTTATAAAGCAGGAAACTGAAACCCAGATAAGTTAATTGGGACTTGCCCAACATCACATAGCTGCTTAGCAGAAAATCCAGGATTTGCCCCCACCCTGGTTCTATCTGCACTTTTAGGCTTTCAACTTAAATTTACATCAATTCAGTTTCAAATGTAATTTTAACTCAGGCTCTGCGATTATTCCTTTGTTAAAAGTAAAATAATTTTTGCATTTCAATCTCTTAATTTTTTTACCACAGTCTTATATTTTAGAGGCTTTAATATCTGCTGGAAAAGTAACTTTCAAGGACCAAACATTGACATTCAGTCTCTTTCTATACCCCATATCACCTCTTTTTGACAAGGAGAGATTAGCTTTGTTGGCTCATGTTTTTTTTTTTTTTTTTTATCTTGTTCTTTTTATCTTTGTAAGACTCACACTCCCCTCACTTCCTCTCCACTTCTCATTCTCTTTCCATTAATAATATCCCACACTCTACATGCCTCTTTGTTTCCTCTTGGGTCTAATTCTCACAAAAGGCAGACGCAAATAGGGCCAGCAGTAAATGCTAATTTAGTTGCTTGGCCACGTTTTTGCTTGGGTCTTCTCTGAATCTTTCCCCCAGATGCTTGCCTGATTTTCCTCCTTCTTGCTCTATTTTTTTCCCTTCTTAGGAAAGTGTACCCAGCTCTATCCACATCACGGTTTTCTGTCAGTGCAGGCAAGGAGTTAGCATCCCAAAAAAGATGGCTATATTGAGCTTTTATGTAGCACCTTCCCCCTCAGCGATTGAAAACCTTCCAGAGGGGAGAGATTTGCCATCTTTATTACATTGCCGATGAGAAATAGGGGTGGGGAGTAGGAGGAGAATGGTACTAGGAGGTGGGAAGAAGATACATTATCAGTTACACTTTAGAGATGGAACAACCAAAGTAAGGTCCATCCAACCATTTCCCTTTATCGTTTAGGGCCTTAGGGAGAATCATAATATAGGAGCGTTGATCAGCACATGGGCTTGCCAAGAAATCAGTCCAATTTACTAGTGAAGGTACCTGAAATAGAGAGATCTACACAGTCCATGGATGTGAGTGTCTTAATATTTAGACAGGAGCAGCTGCAACAGTGTATAGCATGGCTCCATAATGAAAGTCACTGTGTGTGGCCATAATATCCTGGGTTTGGACCCTATTCTGGCCCTTCCTCCTTAATGTCCATGAGGCTCCATTTTCTCATCTGTGAAATGGAAAGAGGCAAGTATAACTTTCAGGTTGTTTCCAGGTTTAAGTGATAAGGAAGTCTTGTTGTTAGGTGCCATCGGAGCAGATTTCAACTCATAAGGAACCCCACATGTGACAGAGTAGAACTGCTCCGTGGGGTTTTCTAGGCTGTAATCTTTATGGGAGCAGAGCACTAGGTCTTTCTCCCATGCAGCCACTAGGCAGATTTGAACCACCAAACTTTCACTTAGAAGCTGACACCATGGCTCCTTAAGCATGTTTAAAAACTGCTGAGGCTGCTTATGTACAACCAAAAACCTCATGGGATTTGCTTCCTTGGTTTGGTAGTTTAGGGTCATGATTTCATGGGACATCCAAGTTCATTGGCCTAATAATGTGTTTAGTGCTTCTGTTCTACCTCCTAGTTCCTTATGTAGAGCCTGGGGGTTTAAAAGCTTGCAAGCGGCCACCAAAGGTCTTTATTTGCCTGGAGCAACAGAGGAACAAGGAGAGTCAGGAATAGGAGGAGGATATGGAATGTGTAGCTAATTGCCTACATAAACAACTGCCACCTTTGCCATGAGACCAGGAGAACTGGATGGTGCCCCGCTACCATTGCTGAATATTTTGATCAAGGATTCTATATAGGAATCCTGATCAAAAGGGGAAAAACACAGAATAGAATTTCAAATTCTCATGGGCTCCAGACTTTCTGGAGCCATGGAGGCTGGATGAACCCCTGAAACTATTGTCCTGAGATGATCTTTAAACTTCAAGCCAAAAATATCCCCTGAAGTCTTCTTAAAACCAAACAATAGTTTAGCTTAACTAGTAAAAATTGTCTGTCTTCAGCATTATGCTCTTTTAAGAACTATCTATATGGGATCAAATTGACAACAGCAACTCGAAAGATTAAATAAGAACCTTAGGGGATAGTGAGTTTATGTTAGTGGAGGAAGAACAACTCAGAAAAGGAGAATGGGACGGTTGCACAACTTGAAGAATGTAATCAATGTCAGTGAATTGTACGTGCGGAAACTGTTGAATTGGTGTATGTTTTGTGTGTACGTTCTCAACAAAAACAACAACAAAATAAAAAAAAATTGTATAAGACACATTCCAAAAGTGGTGCTGTTGGGTCATATTATATGTACATTTTTTAATTTAATAATTTCAAAGTGAATGTTAGAATGGGGGAAAAAACATTAAACTCTAAAATTATGAATTACTTTTGTGCTTTTGGGAGATTTAAAATGTTTTAATTAAAAAAAAAAAAAGAGTGGGTAGAAAGTATCCAGTAAAGAGCAAGAGATTTAAGATAGAAGAGAGAGGAATAATTTATAGAACAAGGTTCCCCCCACCCCCGCACCCCGATAAAGCATGGCAGGGTCAAGACAAGGGAGCTGGGGAAGGGAAGAGTTAGAAAACTCCCTCTTCCAAGGCAGCAGGAGGCCAAACGGAAAAGGCGCCTAAGTACACAGCTTTGTAAGTTTGCTGGTGGAAAGTAGAGAGATGTCCTCTCAGAGGGTCCCTGTCGTCCTTGCTTTTCAACACTTTAAAGAGGTCTTTTGCAGCAGATTTTCCCAGTGCAATGGGTCTTTTGATTTCTTGACTGCTGCTTCTATGTGTGTTGATGGTGGATCCAAGTAAAATTAAATCTTTGACAACCTCAGTCTTTTCTCTGTTGATCATGATGTTGCTTATTGGTCCAGTTGTGAGGATCTTTGTTTTATGTTGAGGCGTAATCCATACTGAAGGCTGTAGTCTTTGATCTTCATCGGTAAGTGCTTCAAGTACTCTTCACATTCAGCAACCAAGGTTGTGTCATCTGCATGAAGCAGGTTGTTAATGAGTCTTCCTTTGATCCTGATGCCCGATTCTTCTTTATGTAGGCCTGCTTCTCAGATTATTTGCTCAGCATACAGGTTGAATAGGTATGGTGAAAGGATACAACCCTGATGCACACCTTTCCTGACTTTAAACCATGCAATATCCCCTTGTTGTGTTTGAACAACTGCCTCTTGATCCATGTACAGATTCCTCATGAGCACAATTAAGTGTTCCAGAATTCCCATTCTCTGCAATGTTATCCATAATTTGTTATGATCCACACAGTCGAATGCCTTAGCATAGTCAATAAAACACAGGTAAACATCTTTCTGGTATTCTCTTCTTTCAGCAAGGATCCATCTGACATCAGCAATGATATCCCTGGTTCTACAGCCTCCTCTAAATCTGGCTTGAATTTCTGGCAGTTCCCTGTTGATATACTGGTACAGCCGCTTTTGAACGATCGTCAGCAAAATTTTACTTGCATGTGATATTAATGATATTGTATGGATCACCTTTCTTGGGAATAGGCATAAATATGGACCTCTTCCAATTGGTTGGCCAGGAAGCTGTTTTCCAAATTTACTGTGGGCACTTCCAGCGCTGCATCCGTTTGTTGAAACAAGTCAGTTGATACTCTGTCAGTTCCCAGAGCCTTGTTTTTCGCCAATGCCTTCAGTGCAGCTTGGACTTCTTCCTTCAGTATCATCGGTTCCCGATCACATGTTACCTCCTGAAATGGTTGAACGTTGACCAATTTGTTTTGGTATAGTGACTCTGTGTATTCCTTCCATCCTCTTTCGATGCTTCATGCGTCATTTAATATTTTCCCCATAGAATTCTTCAGTATTGCAACTTGAGGCTTGAATTTTTCTTCAGTTCTTTCAGCTTAAGAAATGCCAAATGTATTCTTCCCTTTTGGTTTTCTATCTCCAGGTCTTTGTACATGTCATCACAATACTTTACTTTGTCTTCTTGAGCTGTCCTTTGAAATCTTCAGTTCAGCTCTTTTACTTCATCATTTTTTACTTTTGCTTTAGCTACTCAACGTTCAAGAGCAAGTTTCAGAGTCACTTTTGACTTCCATTTATATCTTTTCTTTCTTTCCTGTCTTTTTAATGACCTCTTGCTTTCTTCATGTATGATGTCATTCCACAACTTGTCTGGTCTTCCGTCAGTAGTGTTCAATTCTTGAGATGGTCTCTAAATTCAGGTGGGATATACTCAAGGTCGTACTTCAGCTCTCATGGACTTGTTCTAATTTTCTTCAGTTTCAACTTGAACTTGCGTATGAGTAACTAATGGTCTGATCCACAGTCAGCCCCTGGCCTTGTTCTGACTGATGATATTGAGCTTTTCCGTTGTCTCTTTCCACAGATGTAGTTGATTTGATTCCTGTGTATTCCATCTGGTGAGGTTCATGTGTATAGTTGCCATTTATGTTGATTAAAAAAAAAAAAAAAAGGTATTTGCTGTGAAGAAGTCATTGGTCTTGTAAAATTCAGTCATGCAATCTCCGGCATCATTTCTATCACCAAGGCCATATTTTCCAACTACCAATCCTTCTTCTTTGTTTCCAGATTTCCCATTCCAATCACCAGTAATTATCAGTGCATCCTGATTGCATGTTCAATCAATTTCAGACTGCAGAAATTGGTAAAAATCTTCAATTTCTTCATCTTTGGCCTTAGTGGTCAGTGTGTAAATTTGAATAATAGTCTTATTAACCGGTCTTCCTTGTAGGAGTATGGATATTATCCTATCACTGACAGCCTTGTATTTCAGGATAGATCTTGAAATGTTCTTTTTGATAATGAATGCAATGCCATTCATAAATGAGGTAGTGTATGTTAAAATGCCTGCCATATAAAATGGTAGCTTTACATATTTAAAAGTAGACAATTTACCTTAAAACCAGACAATAGTTTAGCTTAACTAGTAGAAGATGTCTTCTTTGAGCATTATGCTCTTTTAAGAACTATCTATATGGTTTCAAAGTGACAACAGCAACTTGAAAGATTACATAGGAACCTTAGTGGGAAGTGATTTATGTTAATGGGAGAAGAACAACTCAGAAAAGGAGGGTGAGGATGGTTGCACAACTCAGAGAATGTAATCAACATCACTAAATAGTACATGTAGAAACTGCTGAATTGGTGTATGTTTTGCTGTGTATATTCTCAACAACAACAATAAAATAAATAAGATTATATTTAAAAAAAATAGATAATTTACAATGTGCCAGATCCTATGTTAGGTGTATTTTGTACTTCATCTCTCATTTAACCCTAACAACAATCTAATAAGGCAGATAATATTATTATCTGTATTTTCTAAATAGAAAGCTGGGTTTTGGAGAGATTATATAATGGGTGTAGGTCTCCCAGCTTGGAGGGCAACTGTGAACCCAGGCAGTCTGGGACCAGAGCCCACACTTTAAACACTATTAACATGCTGATCACTTTTTCATTTGTTTGTTTGTTTTGAAAATAATTATATCAGATTGTCCAAATGAATGAGCTCAAGATAGAAATTTACTTTGAAGTCACTTAAGCTAAGCCTAAATTCAATCTTATTCTGAGCAAGGCAGAATTTTGGGAAACATTAAATTTGGAGGACAAACTCTAGTATTTATGCCATTTTAAGCCTGAAAATCCCAATACTATCATACCATACCTGTAGGGCTAGGATGAGGAATTAACGTTGGTCAACAATATTATTGAGTCTGGTGTCTCAATTCTGCAAGGCTATATATTCTGGACAGTTTGGTCTTGACTGAGGACTATGAACTAGCAGTACGAGTCAAGGAAAAGATACAAATAAATTTGGAGGAAATGTAGCTAATAGTAGGAGTTGTTGTCGGCTGCCATCAAGTCGATTTTGACTTGAGAGTGACCCCGTGTGACGGAGTAGAACTGCCCTGTAGGATTTTCTAGGCTGTAATCTTTAGGAGCAGATCACCATTTCTTTCTCCCAATGGATTCAAACCATCAACTTTCTGGTTAGCAGCCGAGCTCTTAACTGTTGCAGCATAGGAGTGGGTGGAAATAAAAGAACTATGTTGGAAGGTGTGGAATGACAAGAGGCTAGAAAGGGAGAAATCGCAGCTCCAGTTCCCTGCTTCTTCTTAATGTGGTTCAAAGAAGGGATGGTGGAGAAACCCGGGGCTGTTACATCCTTCACTGATCTTGCAAGGGGAGAATTGCTATTTGCATTGAGCAGTATCTCTAGGCTATCAGGGGGACATTAGAGCATAATTTAGAATCCAGAGTTCCAAGAACTCTGAGTGCTTCCCTGCGAGGAAAAAGGGGACAGTGTTAAGTGGGTAATGGGTCACTATGAGTCAGAATTGACTCAGTGGCAATGGGTACAGGTAATGGCCACATCACAGAAAACTTCCTCTGGTCTTGGGTGCTCATTTGGACCACCTGGTCCTCATTTAAACCACACACTGAAATCCTGAGTAAACGTGAGCATTCTCATTCTTTCCTTCTGTGAGGCAGCAAAGGTCTCTGGTACCTTGAGGCAGTGCCTATAATTCTGCTATCAGGATGTGCCATTGCCCTCAGTACCCAAGCCTTCAGGCTTGCACCAAGCACATTCCAGACCATGTCTGGGGGTGGGGCAATGGTGAGAATTGCTCCTTAGACTAGCTGTTTATACTGGAGGGAGATGATCCTGAGAAGGGATGAATTGAATGAATATTGACTTTTCCCTTAGCTTTTTCTCATTTTTTTTAAGAGAAAAAATACTAACCATACAGGGATTAAAATAGTACCTCAATTGATCCTTAACCCTTTGGGATCCTGTACCGTTATCCTTATCCAGTTTGGGGGGACAACAGCTGTCCCAGGGATATGAGGTAAAAGTGTTACTTTTCCAAGTTATGCAGCAAAATGACCAGCCTGAACACATTCATTAGCTGCTGGTACTATTTTGAACAAAAGAGATTTAAAAAATTACATCCAGAGCCAAAGAATTTCAGGGAAAACTTCACAAAGTATGCAGTGAGAACTTCCGGGCAGTCACATCTTCTTTTTTCCCTCAGTATCAGGAAGTCCAGTCCCAGGAGTGCTAGATTCTGAGAATTGTTAGGGAAGAATGAAACTCGAGCTGGCAGGTACTAAGATGTGATTTGGTTTGGTCTGACTCTGCATTGATCCCAGGAATGTTAAGAGGCATATTTCCACACTAACCACGCTTAAATAAAAAGATGACTGTGGTTAAAGCCAGTCCCATGGGGTCTTTAAAAAATAAAAATATGTATCTATTGGAAAACGTAGTGCTTCTGTAGACAATTCTGCCAAGTTCACACAGGGGGACTTTCTGGAAGGTTTTATATTGATCCTGTCTATTCTGATTAGTACGTCAGTTCCTAGCCCTTTCAGTTACAATTCGTCAGTTTTTCCACTAAAGAAGATCATGGCTTTTCAGAACACAAGCGTCTGGTGTATTTCTAATCCCCCCAAGTCTTGTTGATATCATGCAATCCAATGGCATGCAACGCACATCCTGTACTACATCCTTGCCTAACTTTTTGGTGTGAAGTTCCAAGTTTTGTAAGTCTGGTGCTCCCCACATGGTCCCATACAGCTGCTCTCAGATCTAGGAAATCTTGGACAGAAGGCAGAAAACCAGATCCTCTGCTTTCTGGGATGTGAGAAGCTTTATACAAGGAGGTAAGAGATTCCTGGTGTGCAACCTGGAACAAATCTCAGTTGTTCTGTTTCCTTTTGGAAAAATTTAAGGTCAGAAGTGTTGTCCAAATGTACTTCTGGGAGCATCCAGAATTTATGATTAAGAACAAAAAAGAGCCTGCTTTTGTCAGGAGGCCTAATGAGAGTTTGGGCCGTTCAACCAATTAGCTGTATGGCCTGGGGTGGATCACTTACTCTCTGAGATATAGTTTCCCCTTTGATCAAATGAAATGGTTGGGTGTGGTGGAATCAAAGCCCCTCCCAGTTTTAGCAATCCAGAAGGTTCAGGAGAAAATGAAAATATTTTGTAATACATTTCAAAGTACTACCCTTTTTAGCCAGTAGATGGCAGCCTCGCATTATAGTCTGAAATAGATACATCAATAAACTACTGGTAGTCCCAGTCGTGATGAAGGGTGTCAAGGTAGGTACACTATAATGATCACTAGAAACAACCATCTTAACCAGCAGTGCCATAAACTCATGTACAAAGATTCTTTGTTTTCATTAAACCTGATGGGGTTTTGTCACTTGCACAACTGGTATCTTTTTGAACTACACTTTGAAAGACAGTATACCCATTGGAGCAAACCATGCATTTATTCCCAACCACACACTCATTTCTTAATTCAGTCAACAACTATTTTCCAAGTGTCCACTAAGGATAGGGAGATAAAAAAGACACAGTCCCCATACTCAGGAAGCTCACCCTCCAGAGGGACAGATACACCATCAAACAAGTAATTATGTTGAGAACCTGCAAAGAAGTACTGGGTGCTATTAGACCATGTAACATGGGGAGGGGCAGTCAGGAAAAACTTTCCTGGTGAAGTGGTGGAGATGCAAGACCTGAAGAATGAGTGAGGGTTGGCTTGGCAAAGGAGAAATGGATTGGGAGGAGAAGTGGTCCAGGTAGGAGAAGTAGCATGTGGGAAGATTCATAGGCAAGGAAGGACAAGGAGCATTCCAGGAGCTAAAAGAAGACAGTGTGGCTGTGCATAGAACCAGGCAGAGAGTGGTATGAAATGAAGCAGAGACTATATCACGTGGGGCCATAGATGCCATGTGAAGGAGGAAACTGGTCATACAGAATTTCTTGATTTCTATTATGATGCCGTTAGCAAGGGTGGTTTTATTAGACTGGTTAGCTGGCATCTTGGCAGGTAAAGAAGTCTGATCAAATAGCAAAAAAGAGACCAGGCTCATTTTGACTAGGATGTAGAGGGCGAGGTACTTAAAGATCTGATTTAAAAAACGACAACAACAACAAAAACCCGACCCTTTGCCATCAAGTCCATTCTGGCTCATAGCAACCCTGTAAGACAGAGTGGAACTGCCCCATAGGGTTTCCAACGAGCGGCTGGTGGATTTGAACTGCCAATGTTTTGGTTAGCAGCTAAGCTATTGGTTTGGCTCCAGTTTAGATCAAAAGAATATTAATTGTATTTCTGGAAAGAACGTACCTTGTATTTCATCCCTGTGCCATTGGGCAATGCCCACTATGGTGGCAACTAGCCTGTCACAGTGTCACAATAATCTCTATCATGTCCCTGCTATAGGACAGAGTACAACTACCCCAGAGGGTTTCCAAGGCTGTAAATCTTTATGGAAGCAGACTGCCACATCTTTCTTCTGAGGAGCGGCGATGTTTCAGTTAGCAGCCAAGTGCTTTAACCACTGCGCTACCAGCGATCCTTGAAATCCCCTTAGGTGACTCTAATATGCAGCCAGGACTGAGATTCAATCCTCAGGATTCTGTGATTCCAGGGAGAAGAAATGCATATATTCAAGTAGATGAGACGCAGTTTAACATCCTCTAACAGAATACACGAAATGAATTTGCTAGGGATACTCCCTGAAACCTGCTGACAGCTAGCCTGAGAGGTGGCAAGAGACTCTCTCTCTTTATCTTACTGCTAAAAAAAAAAGAGAAAAACAAAAACAAAAGGTGTTTATGGACCCTAGCAATTGCTCGCACCCTCCTCTGTTTCCCAGTAGAAATGGAGTTGTTCCTGTTGAGGAGAACATCAGGGAGATGACCCCATCAGGTAAGGGAGACAACCTCTGAGAGCAGAACGTGAAGGAAATCAGAATTACTCTCTTTTCCTCATGTTGCAGCATGCGAGGGAAAACACTACCACCAGGAAATTCTGCACAAAACATACCAGACAACTGTGCCGCAGGCGACCCCCGATTTTATTTGTGCTGGGCCTATCTTCCTCACAGAAAGGCATTTATTGAACTGCCAGGGTCGCTTTACTAGAGAAAGGAATTATGGAAACCTGGACCCTGCTCTCTAGGATAGAGTTCAAGCGCCAAGGTGACCTTGATGGTTTTTTATATCCTTGTTCTTTCTCTCTTCCTCATTCTTCATGCTAGCCACAGAGGAAGTTTCCTGGACAGAATTACACAGTAAGAAACGTTTTAACCCTCTGCTCTTCATTAATACACCAAATATTTCACCATCATCACCTGTGGCTGACAAGTCACTTCTGACTCAGAATGGAACTGTCCTTTAGGGTTTCCAAGGCTGTAAATCTTTACGGAAGCAGATTGCCACGTCTTTCTCCCATGGAGCTTCTTGTGGGTTCGAACAGCTAACCTTTAGTTTCTCAGCCAAGCGCTTAACCGTTGTGCCACCAGGACTCCTTGAACAAATATTTACTGAGTGCTTATTAGGTGCCAGTCATGAGCCCAACAGTCACAGACTCTTCCGTCTAGTTTGGGATATAGGCCAGTGAACAGCCAACTAAACACAGAATGTATAAAACTTGCTGCATCAGAGAGAAGCACAGGATGCTCTGGGAAAGCAGAGGAGGCTTTGTGTTGTTAGGTGCATTGAGTCTATTCTGATTCCTGGTGACCCCACGTGTGCAGAGTAGAACTGCTCCATAGGGTTTTCAAGGCTGTGACCTTTCAGAAGCAGATTGCCAGGCTTGTTCTGTGAGGTGCTTCTGGGTGGGTTCGAACTACCAACGTTTTGGCTAGTAGTCAAGTGCTTAACTATTTGCACTACCCAGGGACTCTGCCAGAGGAAGTTAGAGAGAGAGAGAGAGAGAAATCAACTCAGTCTTGGGATCTCAGGAATATTTCCTAGAGCAGGGGCTCTCAAACCTGAGAGTGCAGAGGATCATCCAGAGGGCTTATTAAAACACAGACACGGCTGGGCCCACTCCAGAGTGTCTGATTCAGTAGGTCTGGGGTAGGGCCTGGGAATTTGCATTTCTAGTAAGTTGCCAGATGATGCTGATGTTCTGGTCCGGAGACCACACTTTGAGAGTGACTGTCCTAGAGGAAATGAAGTCTCAGCCTTTGTTACTCAAAGTATGGTCTGCAGACCAGCGGCATCATAACGTGACCTTCACATGGAACTTGTTAGCAGTGCATAATTTCATTTATTCATTCAATTCATTTAGAATTTTGCCCCTACCTGTGAGTCAGAATCTGCTTTTTAAACAAGATCCCCAGGTGATACCTATGCGTATTAAAGTGTTGAGCAAAACAGCAGAGTCTTGTTGAAATTAAAAGTAAAGAGCTTTTACTGAGAGGCAAGGCAGTTTGCAAACTGGGAATCACAAGGTCCAGAAATTCTGAGCTGAGTGATCCGAGGAGGAGACCTCTCAGAGAGTTTTTGTAAGAAAATACCAGGAACTTCAGTAAAAATTCAGTGATTGGTTAACATTTAGGTAATGGTTACAAAATTGGGTGAGGGTACATCTGATTGGTAGGAGATTACATCCGTTTCTAAAACTGTTTTTTAAAAGTTACAGAGTAATCATTAAATTGGGTACATCTGGCCTTGAAACACTCATGAGACCCTTCTTGGTGACTGCAGGGAGGACATGAGTAATTCTAAGGTTTATCTTGAGTAAACATCTGTTCTGAGAATCATTTTGGACTCGGTTTCCTGAGAAGGGAGTGTTCTTAAGCAAGCAAAACCTTTAAGCAAACAAAATCACATTCTTCTCTAAAATTGTTTACCAAGTAATTTTCTCAGAGCACCGTGGAGAGTTACAGAAATTGACAGGCTGCAGTGTTAATGCAAAAGTTACTTTTGATTCAAAATGGAGTTTCAGCCTCAGACCTTAGCACAGCCACCTTCTCATGTCAGAAGGCCTAAGTTAATTTGGGTTGCTCCTACTCATAACAAATATTTACCAAGCACTGTGTCCCAAGCCTGGTGCTGTGCAGGCAGAATCTAGATCCCTGGTGCTCTCTTCGCAAAGGATCACAAGGTGGGGAACTCAGACAAGGAAGTGATTTTTGCAAAGAGCATTCGTTTGAGTCTGGTTGAAGGTTTGACAGTGCTGTTAAATGGGAGGATTCTGTGCCATCCAACTCCACTTAAGCCCTGAGCTAAACCATCAAATGGCCCCATTCACGCTGCAGCTGCAGGATTCCTGAGGTCATGCCAGTGGATGCCGGGAATGCAAACGAGAGCTCAGTCTTGGCTTCTGACACCCTTGGAGGTTTGAGGAAGAACAAGTGGGCATTTGTTAGGGGGATGCCCACAAAGGCACCACAGGAGAGGGGATTGAATGCCGCAGGGGATTGCAGACCAAATGCAAAAGGCTGGTGTAATTTCTACCACCACAGTTTGTGTGACCTCACTTGCTCACTGGCTGTGAAGGCCGCTGATGGGCCCAACTGACCCAAGCAGGGCCCCTGAACAGAGGGGGAGTGGCAGCTCCTCAGGAAAGTGAGTGGGCACTCTGCCACCTACAAGGTAAGTTTAACCCACGTTAGGTAAGCAAAGATTTGCAAGGCAAGAGAGCAGAAAGGCATCTTTTGCGGGAGTCCTTGTGCGATTTCTCCCCAAACATACGTGAGAGGGAGGTAGTGAAGAAAGAATGCAGGTGGCAGGGTGGAATGTCCTTAAAAGGTCTAAAGAAAACCTTGTGAAATCAAACCCTT
Organism: Dugong dugon; assembly: GCA_030035585.1. Classification (NCBI taxonomy): domain Eukaryota; kingdom Metazoa; phylum Chordata; class Mammalia; order Sirenia; family Dugongidae; genus Dugong; species Dugong dugon. Next base: position 31,815,257 of record CM057475.1, on the reverse strand, counting down.
TCTGGATCGGTCTTTGTGGAATTCAGTTCTCCAACTCTCTCAGATATTGTTAGTTTGTTCCTGAAATTAGATTCTACTACTGTTACCTGAGATACAGGTGCTTATATTACCTTAAGGGCTATATGCAGGCATCACTTACCAACCTGATCTCACTCTGGTTATTAATACTTTTACATATTATAGGGTGACTTAGGCCGTGCACATAGAACAGAATTTCCCAACCTCAGCACTACTGACATTTTGGGCCAGATAGTTCTTTGTGGCAGGGAGCTTCCTATGCATTGTAGGATATTTAGCAGCATCCCTGGCCTCTACTCAGTAGATGACAGTGGCACCCCCCCCCCCCCCCCATTGTGACAATTAAACTATCTCCAGGCCTTGCCTCCTGTTCTCTGGGGGCAAAATTGCCCCCAGTTGAGAGCCACTGGTATAGAGGAAAGGTAGAATAAGGTTTTGTTATGAAATTCTTAAAGAGAACAAAAGAGGGATTGATAGTCTCTGTTGCTTAAAATTAGCAGTTTCCAGTACAAGAAAGAAATCTCAAATGGCCAAAGCCTTGGGTAGGACTTTTCACCTTCCGCGTAAAATAAAAGTCCTATATAATTCTAAAATAGCAAGACACGTGTAGTCAGTCAATTCAGTCAAATCAACCCAATGGTTGATTAAATGACAGACACCCCACAGGCATCATCTGGGCTTTGACTCTGTGCTTAATGTTGTTTTAGGTGCTCTTGTAGCCTGCACACTGTTAGGATAATTTGATTAAACAGTAACGCCCCAAACGACTGCCCCTAGGAGAGGTTTAATGCTGTTACACAGGAGGTATCATGGAGCAGCAGAACACCAAAGCTATTTTCAGCGGGACTCTGAAATGGAAATGACTTTTCCCATTCCAAAAGGCTTGAAATGTTTCTCTTATTGTCATAGTGCACAAACGATGGCTGATCCCACGGAGGAAACTTAACTGCTGAAGTGAACCCAGATATAAGAACCCAAGAGATAGGTGGATAGGGTGGGGGTAGGGGAGCAGCTGGCTTCATTAAGAAGAAAAGCAAACTGGCCCCATTTAACTTGGTGTTTTAAACAACTTGGAAAATTACCTAAGCAAAATGTGAGAACATTTTTTGGAATGTAAACTCCAAAAGGGCAGAGATTACTTTTTTCTTTTCCCTCGTTTTTTAAAAAGTATCTATCTCTAGGCCTGGAATTCCTGGTGGTGTAGTGGTTAAATGCTAAGGCTGCTAACCAAAACGTTGGCAGTTCGAATCCCGCTGAAAATAGCTTCAGTGTTCTGCTGCTCCATGATACTTCGTGTGTAACAGCATTAAAATTCTCCTAGGGGCAGCCGTTTGAGGTGTTACTGTTGAATCAGTTCGAATCCACCAGACAGTCCTTGGAAACTCTATGGGGCAGTTCTACTGTGTCCTGTAGGGTTGTTATGAGTCAGAATTGACTTGACGGAAATGGTTTGGTTTGGTTTGGATAACCCTAAGCCTATATTCCCAGTGCCTAGGACAATGCCTGGCATTGGTAAGTGCTCGATAAATACTTGTTGAATGAATTCTGCAGTTACTAATAAGGGATTTGAATAAATGGAGAAAAAAATGAGGATATTGGAGTATAATACACTGAATAAAAATAAATAGATTAATCCATAGTGGTACTCAAGAAAAAAAAAAAGAGAAAGAGAGATAAGGACAGGGCATGGAGAAAGCTCTTCTTTCCTTTATAGAAAAAATGCCCGGTAATAAATGTAAAAGGAATGATTCTATTAGAAAAGTCTCCATTTTCAAATATCAACATAATCATTGATTCAGGCACATATCATTGTTTCTAAAGCCGTTTGGTGAAAGGTTGTTGTGGAACAGAATATTCAGACCATCTCAAACAGCACCCTAGAGTTACTTATTTAATACAAAAGGGAAAGGTAATTTTACAATGGAAAGATGTGGTGGATTCCAACCTAACCAATAGTCTCAGCATTCACCAGTAATGGAATATGATATACCACTTCACTGTATTAGTTATCTAATGCTATGTAACAAATACCTCCAAAACTTAGTGCCTCAAAACAACAATAATCATTATTTCTCATGTTTCTGTGGTACTGGAATTCAGGGAGATTTTGACTGTGCAAATCTAGGCTGGGTTCTCTAATGAGGTTGCAATCAGATATTAGCTGGTATGATAGTCATCTGAAGGCTCCACTAGGGATGGATGACCCACATGGCTGGCCAGTGGGTGCTGGAAAGCTGGTTCCTGTTACGGATTGAATTGCGTCCCCCCAAAAATATGTGCTGGAATTGTAACCCCTATACTTGTAGATGTAATCTGATTTGGGAATAGGGCTTTTTGTTATGTTAATGAGGCTATATCAGTGTCGGGTGTGTCTAAAACCTGATGACTTTAAAGATGTAAAAAGAGTAGATTAAAGACAGAAGCAAGCAACCACAAACTGGAGAAAGACAGATGTCACTAGGGGATCACCAAGGAAATGAGGAACACCAGGGCTACAGAAGCTGAAAGAGACACAGATCTTCTCCCAGAGCCAAAAGAGAAGAGCTTTCCCTATAGCTAATGCCCTGAATTTGGACTTCTGGCACAGTGGTTAAGAGCTTGGCTGCTAACCAAAAGGTTGGCAGTTCAAATCCACCAGCTGCTCCTTGGAAACCCTATGGGGCAGTTCTGCTTTGTCCTCTAGGGTCACTCTGGGTTGGAATCGACTAAATGGCAATGGGTTTGGATTTTTTTGTTTGTTTGTTTAGCCTCCTAAACTGTGAGAAAATAAATTTATGTTTATTAAAGTCACCCACTGTGGTATTTGTTTTAGCAGTGCTAAGAAACTAAGACAGATCCTCTCCACAGGGCCTCTCCACAGGGTTGCTTCAGTGCCTTTATGGCATCCCAGATGGCTTCACCTACGGCTAGTGAACCAAGAGCTCAAGGCAGAAGTTTCATTACCATGGTGATTTAGGTTTGGAAATCACACATCATCACATTCACCACATTCTGTTAGCCACAAAGGCTAGCCCTGATTCAACGGGGGAGAGAACTACACACAGGCGTGACCAGCAGGAGGTGAGGATTGGGGGTGGGGGGCATCTTAAGAGCCTAGCGTCCACCATCACTCACTTTGTCTTTTTGACAAAAAGCTTTGAACTGAACCCAATGTTGAAGAAATAATGAGACAAATCAAGAACGAGGGACATTTTATAAGACAATTTTCTCAAACTTTAAAAAAAGTCATAAAATATTTTTAAAAGCCAATATTGTTCTTGATTACAAAATGTATGACCCTTGATTTGATCCTGGAATGGGGGAAAAAAAGCTATAAAGGATATTTGGGGACAACTGGGACAATTTGAATATGGATTGTATATCAGACAATATTATTGTATCAATATGTCCATAAAACTTCATACATGAATGTTCATAGCAGCTCTATTCATAATAGCCAAAAACTCAAAAGAGCCCAGGTGAGATGGGTAACAAACTGAGGCATATTTAGATAAGAAAATACTAACCAGAAATAAAAAGGAATGAACTACTGATACACCCTACAACATGGATGAATCTCAAAAATATTATGAGAGGAAAACAAACTAAAAAAGTACATACTGTATGACTCAATTTATATGAAGTTCAAGAATAGGCAAAATAAATCTGTGGTGATAGAAATCAGATCAGTGGTTGTTTCTGGGAGTGAGGAGGATTGACTGGGAAAGGGCGCATGGAATCTTCTGGGGTGATGGGAATGCCCTTTGTCTTGATTTAAAAAAAAAAGTTGCCTTTGGCTTCCAACTCATGGCAACCCCATGTGTGTCAGAGTAGAACTGTGCTCCCTAGGGTTTTCAGGGTCTGATTGTTTGAGAAGTAGATCGCCAGGCCTTTCCTCCAAGGTGGGTTCTGAGTAGACTCAAACCTCTAACCTTTCAGTTAGCAGCAGAGTACATTAACCATTTCTACCACTCAGGGGATTCCTTTGTCTTGATAGGGGTACGGATCACACAAGTATAAATATTTGTCAAAACTGAACTGTCTACTTATACTGTGCATTACACTGTATGTAAATTGTGTGCTGATAAGAATTTGTTTAAAAATTACATCAGTGTTTCATTCCTTGGCTATAATAATGATATTCTGGTTAGGAGATATATCTGGAAGTACTTATAGGTGAAGCATCATAATGTCTGCAGCTTATTTTCAACGGTTCTGGGAAAAGGGGGTGAATCAAAAGAGAGAGAAAGCAAATGTGGCAAAATTTAACAATTGGTAAATCTAGGTGAAGGATAAGTAGTTCATTGTACTTTTCACAAGATTTTCTGTAGGTCCAAATGTTTCAAAATAAAAAGTTGGGGGAGAAAGAAATAAAATTTAGAAGCTATTCCTTTATTTATCATTTCCTCAATAAGAGGAATGGGAAACTGAAATCAGTTGCTACTGCACATTCTCTCTTGTTTGCTTTATGTAGGAATGTCCAGCCCTTCCATCTAGCTCTTATTAAAGGATGCATTTAGCTATTTAACTCGTTCTTTTGATAGGGCAACCGAAATAATAGTCTCTCAAGAACACTGATTAAGTGGTAGCAGGAGATATAGGAGGTCTGCCAACAACTTTCTGGGCTACGCCTGAACCTAAGGAGTCCCTGAATGTTGCAAACAATTAACATGCTCGCCTGCTAACCCAAAGGTTGGAGGTTCAAGTCCACTCGGAGGTACCTTAAAAGAAAGCCCTAGCCATTTACTTCTGAAAAAGCAGCCACTGAAAACCCTATGGAGCATGGTTCCACTCGGACACATGTGAGGTTGCTATGAGTCAGAATCAACTTGAAGGCAACTGGTAGGAAAAAACAAAAAACAAACCTGAGCCTCACCAAGTCCATCTAAGAGTTACTAGCTGCACGCGTGTGCTCCCATTTACCTAAACATTCAGTATTTTTTGAATCCTTTCATCTGCCTAGAGGCGCCTGTTTCCTAGGGCTTCTGCCAGACTGAGCTGGCAGTTCAAATGATCTGCCAGCTGATCAACACTTGATCAGGTTTGTATTCTGGAACTGTCAAACATTAATGGGGTCTGGAAGGAGGCAAACAGGTTTAGTTGGTGGCACCCATGCAATAAATGTCACAGGTGAGAAAGAGGAGGTGTGTGGCCAGTGTTTGGATGGCATCCCATAGAGGGAAAAGGCAGAGCGGCTTTAATTCATTAATTATACAGTCTGTCAAGATGTCAGGGGGGTGAGAAAGCAAAGATGTAAATTTATTGTGTAAATATGTGAGAAGATATATCAGGTTCAAGAGATTTACTACAATGATTTGTTTCAGAGAATCCAGGCACCAAATTTGGGTACCCTTGGCTCCAAAGGCAATGGGGGAAAAAATTCTATCACAAAGAATGATTTCTTTCATTTTTTTAAAATAGTACTTTAGATGAAGGTTTACAGAACAAACTAGCTTTTCATTAAACAGTTAATACACATATTGTTTTGTGACATTGGTTCCCAATCCCCCAATGTGTCAATACTCTCCCCTTCTTGCTCTTGGGCTCTCTATTACCTTACACCTGGGCTGGAGTGCCCATTTAGTCTCATTTTGTTTTATGGGTCTGTCTAACCTTTGGCTGGACGGTGAACCTCAGGAGTGATTTCATTACTGAACTAAAAGGGTGTCTGGGGGCCATACTCTTAGAGTTTCTCCAGTATCTGTCAGACCAGTAAGTCTGGTCTTTTTTTTTTTTTTTTTTTTTTGAGTTGAAATTTTGTTCTACATTTTTCTCCAGCTCTGTCTGTGACCCTCTGTTGTGATCCCTGTCAGCAGTCAGTGGTGGTAGCCGGGCACCATCTAGTTGTGCTGGACTCAGTCTGGTGGAGGCTGTAGTACTTGTGGTCCATTAGTCATTTGGACTAATCTTTCTCTTGTGTCTTTGGTTTTCTTCATTCTCCCTTGCTCCAGATGGGGTGAGACCATTGGAATATCTTAGATGGCCACTCACAGGCTTTTAAGACCCCAGATGCTACTCACCAAAGTAGAATGTAGAACATTTTCTTTATGAATTATGTTATGCCAATTGAGTTAGATCTTTCCCGAGACCTTGGTCCCCACAACTGTCAGCCTAGTAATCTGATCCCTCAGCAGCAAGTTTGGATGTGTCTGTGGAGCTTCCATAACCTTACCTTGGACAAGTTGTGCTGGCTTTCCTGGTATTGTGTGCTGTCTTACCCTTCACCAAAGTTACCACTTATCTATTGTCTATTTAGTGTTTTTCCATTCCCACCCCTCCCCTCTCTTGTAACCATCAAAGCTTGTTTCTTTTTGTGTGTAAACCTTTTCATGAGTTTTTATAGTAGTAGTCTCATACAATGTTTGTCCTTTTGTGATTGATTTATTTCACTCAGCATAATTCTCTCCAGATTCATTCATGTTGTAGGATGTTTCGTCAACTCATCATTGTTCTTTATTGTTGCATAGTATTCACTGTGTGTACGTACTATAGTTTGTTAATCCATTCATCTGTTGATGAGCACCTAGGTTGTTTCCGTCTTTTTACTGTTGTGAACAATGCTGCAATGATCAGATAGTGCGAGTCCTCCTACTTTATTCTTCTTCTTCAGTAGTGCTTTACTTATCTGAGGCTTCTTCCATTTCCACATAAAGTTAATGATTAGTTTTTCCATCTCTTTAAAGAATGCTGTTGGTATTTGGATCAGGATTGTGTTGTATTTGTAGATTGTTTTGGATAGAATTGGCATTTTCATAATATTGAGTCTACCTATCCATGAGCATGGTATGTTTTTCCATTTATGTAGATCTCTTTTGGTTTCTTGCAGTAGTGTTTTGTAGATTTCTTTGTATAGGTCTTTTACATCCCTAGTTAGATTTATTCCTAAGCCTTTTATTTTTTTAGGGGCGATTATAAATGGTATTGTTTTCCTAATTTCCTTCTCATCATTCTCTCTTTTGATGTATAGGAATCCAACTGATTTTTGTATGTTTTTCTTATATCCTGCTACTCTGCTGAATCTATTAGTTCCAGTAGTTTTCTCATGGAGTCATTCAGGTTTTCTATGCATAGTATCATATCATCTGCAAATAGGGACAGTTTTACTTCTTCATTACCAATTTGGATGCCCTTTATTTCTTTTTCTTGCCTTATTGCTCTAGCTAGAACTTCCAGCACAATGTTAAATAAGAGTGATGATAAAAGGCATCCTTATCTTGTTCCTGTTCTCAGGAGGAATGTTTTCAGCCTCTCTCCATTAAGAATAATGTTGGCTGTTGGTTTTGTATACATACCCTTTATTATGTTGAGGAATTTCCCTTCTATACCTACTTTATTAAGAGTTTTTATCAGGAATGAGTGTCACACTTTGTCAAATGCCTTTTCTGCATCTATTGAGATGATAGTGTGATTCTTTTATTTATGTGGTGGGCTACATTGATTGATTTTCTAATGTTGAGCCATCTTTGCCTACCTGGTATGAATCCCGCTTGGTTTGGGTGTATTAGTTTCACAAAGAATTATTTCTATTGCACAAGTGCACATAGGAGGTGAAAAGGTGGGGACACCAGATGAAGTTTCTGTTAGAGAATTAGCAAGATAGCGGCCACTGGAAAGTTTTGGGGCACCAGACAGATGTCTTCTGGAAAAAATACTATAAAGTCAACCCTATATGGTTGCTGATAATGAGAAAAAGTTGGTTCTTTCCTTGACTACCTTCTGCTTCTGGGATAGTAGCAGAAGAGGGAAGAGGCTGGCTCTGTGATGTGTTACTCAAAACCACACCCATTGTAATTGAGTTGATTCAGACTCATGGTGACCCCATGTGTTACAGAGTAGAACTATGCTTTATCGAGTTTCAAGACTGTGACTTCTTGGACACAGACTACCAGAACTTTCTTCCAAGGTGCCTCTGGGTGGGTTTGAACTGTTAACCTTTTAGTTAGTAGTTGAGTTCTTAATCATTTTTGTGATGTGTTAAGCACCATGTACAACTGTGTTTCCCCATGAAGATGGCGCTTGTCTTGGTAAGTAAATATAGAAGCAGAGCTAGATCAATGTACAGTTTGAGCAGGGAATCACCAAGCGTATAGTAAGTATGCTTCTCGGCCCTGCTCTACCCAAGAGCTCTCCATGCCTGGCTTCCAGTTCCCGCCACCGCAGTGTCACTCTTATGGGCTATTAACAATGCATTGAATTTACAAAGTGCTTTAAGTTTAAACCCCTCCACATTTGGACCTAACCACTATGTGGAGCATGGAGAATAGTGATTTTAGCCTGTGTTTTATAGATAAGGATATTGAGGCTGAAAGACATTGGATCTCGCCCAAGGTCACATAGACTCAAGGTCTATTTTTTCATTCCTCTTTCCATTATGCTGCTGAACAGATAGGAGAAGCATGGAGGGTAGGCAGGGAAGGCTGGCTCTTGAAGTCCCTTTTAGAACCTTGCCCTACCACCTCCCAGGATAATGACTTGGACAGATTTAATAGATTAGAAAGCTAGAGATTTGCTGAGCAAGAGACATCTGGCCTTGAGGGACAAATGAAAAAAGACATCTGTTTCATATGGAAGTAGCTATTCATTTTGACCAAAAGAACCCCTCCTGGCTGGGAAGATCAGGCATGGGTGAGGAATTCCAATAGAAACATGGGGTCGAGGATTGTGTATGTATGAGTAGATGGGCAAAGAGAACAGATCCAAGACTAAGGTCTATCTTAGAGAAAGGCTCGATGTGCATTACATCATTTAGCCATGGGTAATCTGAGGATGGCATTTTGCTGTTTCTTCTCAGGGAAATTGACTTTCCTGAAACTATCCATTTCAGCAAGCTAAGGAATTCCTGGACGTGCCACTGGACTGGTTTTTTTTTTTTTTTTTTTTTTTTTTTTAATTCACCTTGCTACTCCTGCTTGCTCTTATATGCAGTGTGAAGGAAATTGGACCTCACTGGTAATTAGAAGTGGGTTCAAATCACAAACCTAGCAGGAGCTCCCCTTGTGACCTTCAGCATCTCTGGGCTTGGTTCAATTGCCTGGAAACTGAGGGATGTTTCTTAAAGTAAGTCCCTCCAAACTTTAATATTCTGTCCCCCTCAAGGGGACAGAATGTAAAAATGGCTTTCTTTGGTCCCTTCCATATCCTACCTTTTAGAACCTCATCTAGTCAATGCACATGCCTGCATTTTATTCATCCAAGAGTAGGCAGGGGCACCTGGACAGAGGAAAACTTCACAGTCTTGATGACCACAGTTCTACTGGACAAGTGCTCTGATTTTGATTTCTACTTTCTAAGAAGCTGCTTTGTGCATCTTCTCCAGGTGGTTCTTCTCTCCTTTCCCTCAGCATCCCAGCTACAATACTAACTGCTATAAAGTCAATTTTAATTCAGATAGTAGGGGAAGCTCTTTAGGCATCTTTCTGGAATCTTACTGGGGACTTCTTGGATACAAGGACTTGGCTTCAATAACATGAGATATATATCAGAGGTTATTTGTTACAACTATCACTTCACGTATCGGTTTGCTAATGATCTACTTTTATATAAATTAAATTAGGTACAGTTGTGGGTTTTTTTGAGTAAAAGAGAAGGAGGGTGCCATTTAATTCATGCACCGAGAATTGTACATAATTCCGGGTACAGATAGACTGATAGTTGCCGTTGAGTCCGCTCCAACTCATGGTGACCTTATGTACACTAGAACAAAACGTTGCCAGTCCTGCATCATCCTCACAATCACCGGCATGTTCGAGCCCATTGTTGAGACTATTGTGCCAATCCATCTCACCGAGGGTATCCCTTACCCTCACTGACCTCTGCTTCACCAAACATGATGTACTCCTCCAGCGATTGATCCCTCCTGATAACGTGCCCAAATCAAACGAGTAGGACAGTGTTCTGTTGTGATCCATAAGGTTTTCATTGGCTAATGCACTAGGAAATTTACCCCATGGGGGGTAGCCCATGGTTATGTGTAATGAGTGGAAGATCTCCCTGTGTCTTTTCAGTGGAAAAACAGCCTCTTAACTGATGGTATTACCCACTGCAGTCTCCAGAGTTGGAGATTTCAGGCTAGGAGGCAGATCACTGTGGGTGGGGTGGAAGGATATTTTGACCCACCAATGGATCAGGCTGACCTAAGCACAATAGGGTCAAACCAAACCCGTTGCCGTCAAGTCAATTCCAACTCATAGCAACCCTATAGGACAGAGTAGAACTGTCCCATAGGGTTTCCAAGGAGCGCCTGGTGGATCTGAACTGCCAGGTTTTTTGGTTAGCAGCTGAACTCTTAACCACTACGACACCAGGGTTTCCCTAAGCATAATAGGTCTAATAAAGATTGTTTTATTTGAAGTAATGTGGCCAACCTACTGACAGGTACTCATATTTATCATCTCTAATTTATTTTGCTGCCTAGGAGTGGGGGCATGGCTGAGCTGATAAAATAAATAGCCTTGTGAATTTTATGTGCGAGTATGTTCAAAACTGTAATAATGCGATTACATCTGGAACATAAATATTTATGAACACTAATAAAACTGTCTGAGACTCTAGGCTCACATCCCCACATAGATCCTCATTATATTTATAATAACCTCTAGTTAAAGTTCTAGTTAGATCAAGCAAGGAGATGGGTAAAAATAGAACGCTGGCCACTGTATTCTACCAAATAGCAGACAGGCCCTGAAAATAAATATTTCTTGCTTTTTTGCTGGGTGGTCTAAGAACATCACTGCAAGCCGAAAGAAAAATCTTCAGTAGCCCCCAAGCACCTCTGATTTCTTACACACAGAATTGGCGTTATGCATGTGCTAAGCTCCTAGTAAAGGAAGTGAGAATAAGAGTCATTGACTTTGGATTTTGCTTGCTTTAGAGCAAATGTCTAGTTACACAATACTTGCTGTTCTGGGCAATTAAAACAGATGTGGGGAGGGGGGAGTGTGTGAACTAGTTACCTGAGCTCACAGAGGATCGCTTTTTTAACTCTGTCTACCTTCAATGTCCTGGGCGCGCCAGGATACACAACAGATCGATGACCTAACTTTGCTTTTAAAATTAAGTGACTGACTGTCTTCAACCTGTAATTCTTTAAAATCTAACACCTGTCTTGGTTTTATCGGCAGCAAATCCATAATGGCACATTATTTGTTTCCTCTACTGAGTGGAAATACTCTGGAAGCTAATTCACAGTGTCATTTGCTAAGTAGCCATGTTATTGAAGAGCGGAGATTTTCAGGGAAAAACGATTGCTTAATTGCTATGGAGTCATGATGCAAGGGGGGCCTTGGACTTCTTCAGCCAAGCTCTGTGGTTGCTTTGGTGAACGGTGTAGCCACACTTGCACTGATAACGGCAATCCCAGTGTATGCCCGTGTTTACCTTGTTTATTGGATAATCTACCCCTGGTTCAAAAGCCAACCTTTCCCTTAGCAGCCCAGCGCTACAGTTGCCCCAGCAAGGTCCATGAAATCTCCTTCCACCCACTGCCAAAGGGTCTGTTCTGACTCATATCAACCCGGTAGCCCGCAAAGACAGATTAAACAATAAGAAGGTAGGCATGGGCTCACTTATGCTTACTTACTAATCTGTAGTGCACAATTTCACCTGCTTTTCACACTGAAGATGTGGTGAAACCCATGTGAAACTGTGCACTACAGATTAGTAAGTAAACACAATTAAGCCCCTGTGTACTTTGTTTACGGTAAACCTGTGCATACCTTCCTTACTGGTTAATTCGTTCCTGGTTCGAACCCATCCAGACACTCCGTGGCAGAAAGACCCGGAGCTCTGCTTCCCTGAAGATTACAGCCTAGAAAGCTGTATGGGGCAGTTCTACTCTGTCACATGGGTCTCTATGAGTCCAAAATCTACTCGTGGGCACCTAGCAACAACAAGATTTCAAACAAAGGCAATACCCAGACCCAATCCTAGACCAAAGAAATCAGAATCTCTGAGAATGAGGCCTGGGCATCTGTATTTTCAAGGGCCCCAGGTGATGCTGCCTGCAGGTTGAGAACCATTGGTTTAGTATTGAGACTGAGGTGAGGGCTTGGGAATCATGGAATCCAATGACATACAGTGATGTAAATGAATGAACTACATAGCTATACAGAACAACATGGATCCAGCTCAATGTCACAGCATGGAGTGGGAAAAAACAAGTTGCAGAATAGAAGTGTAGAATGATACAAATTGTAAAATGTACTGTTAATATTATATAGTCTCTATGTTTATATACAGGCAAAAGCCTGAAAGTGGATTAGAAGGAAGCACATTAAATTTTTACAGGTGAGGAAGAGGAAAGGGATGGGGGAAAGAGAATAAATGGGGTTCAACTACATTTGCTGTACTTCATTTATATTTAAAACACAAGGCTGGAAACCAACAAACAAAATATTAACATTGGTCTCTTCCGGCTGGAGGGTATGCACATATTTATATTCATCTGTGCTTTTCCATTTTTTTTTTAACTTTCTCAACACAAAAATGATAATTTTTAAAATGAAGATCTAGCACCTAGATTTTTCTAAATGAGAACTATGAGCAGCCCAAAGGCTTACATGACATGATAATAATGTCAAGGGCAGGACCAGGGACTCTGGGTCTCCATCTGAGGGCTCTGCCATTAAACTTTGCTGAGTCACAGATCGACCTGTCTGGAAACCCCGGTGCGCCTTCTCAGCATCCCTTAACCTCCTTTGCCGGCGTGTCACAGCCTCCCCTGCGCAGGGCTCTCGGCTCCACGGCTGCAGGCAGCTTTCTCGGTCTTGGCCGCCTTCCATCACGGATGGTGCCGCAGTGGCTGTGAGCCTGAGTATCGGCGCGACGAGTTCTTGCCGCGCCGGCTCAGCCGCCTCTGCGCTGTGGCACGACCCCGCGGATGGCTGCACTGCCTACTGCCAAGCGCGTACTCAGGAGGGCGTTCCAGTGCTGGGAGGGAGGCATTCAGTCCACCTGTCTGCAAGCTGAAAAGCCCGTCTCTCTGAGGGCAGAGACTCAGGCACAAAGCGGAATGAATGTCCTCTCTGCAGAGCGTGCAGCTGCCATTATTGACTGGGGCTGAGAAAGGCGTGGAAATGCAACTGGGAGAGGGAAGAGATCTGCTCCTCTGATTCGGTTTCTCCCAGGATTTTGCAGGCTCCTGCTGGCTCTGGTCCAAAGAGAAAAATCCCTCAGTGATCCTAGCTAAAATGGTGGGGAGTCAACCTCATAAATCATTTTCTCATAATAAAAGGCACGTACAGAATAGCACGTGTTGTTTTTCTCTCCCTCCCAGGTTCTGATGTGCTCGCTCACCTGTCAACCAGCTGTTTGAATGACCTGGGTTTTTCCTCTTTCCTAGTAAGGCGGTGCATGGGAATGATTGCAGAGCCATGTTGATGGAGCAGGAGTACATCCTAGAATTATGCCAGGCAATCAGAGACTTTAATGGATGAATAACTGTCAAAGCACAGTGGGGTGTTTGATCTAAGGCTGCTTATTGGGAGTAGAAGCCACAAGGTGAAAACAGAGGCAGGAATGTATGAGCTTGTGTTTTCTTCCCCTCCTGCCTTTAAAGAGTTTCACATTTCTGCCAAGTCCTCCCTGGGGAGGGTGCTTTTGGGAGCGTAGCAGGATTCTGGTTTAAGAGGAGGAGAGCCACCTAATTAAAGAAGAAAATGCAGAAACTGGGGAGGGTGCATAGTTAATGCAGGAGTTCAAAGCATAAATGTCCCATGGAGGGGAAAGGGAAAGACGCCCCCATTACTCAGTATCCCCAGAGGAGGAGCTGGAGGAGCCAAGATGAGATAGAACCCCCAAACAGAAAATAGGGAGACTGAAGACAATGCATTAGTTTTGAATCAGCCTCTCTCAGTATTTTGCAAGCTCCAGAAATTGTGCTTAATTGGTGTTCCAGGCATCAGACTGTTTTATTTCTAGATTGCAGTAGAAGGAATTTTCGTTAATGCTGGGGAACAGGAGGACGTAGACTTTCTTTCTAAAACAGGCAAATAGAACTAAATTTGCTTTCCAACTCTAGTTAAAGGGTAGCGGCTGGCTGGAACATTCAGTCAGGAAGGTTTTTAAGGTTTTAAGGCCGGACCCAGATTCTGCGGGAAACAATGCTTGATTGATTAGTGATGTCTGTTTTGGGTATGGAAGGGTAAGGGTAGCATGTTCACCTCCTGTTTTCTGTTTTGGGTGTGGATGGGTAAGGGTAGTATGTACACCTCCTATTTGCCATCTCTGCTTTGGATGCTTTCTCCTTCTGCAGTAGCAGCACCGCTACTACAGACATCAATGTAAGAGTCTATGCTTTAGATTCCAAGAGTCTTTTATGGTCTTCTGCTAAGGAGTTTTTAACCTAAAAGGGAAGGCAAACTGGTCAGCAATGATATTTTTTTCTAGGTCCTATGGAATTGGCCAAGTGTACAACTTGAGTGACATTGAAATGCTCTCCCACTGGCTTGCCTCAGTTACCAAAATGCCTATGAAACTTTTGCCAGAGAGACTAGAACTTTATTCTTAAGCTTATTATCCCAAATTTAAACAGACCTCTATACTTAGGCTTATCTTTCTAACATTCAGCAACCAGAAATTTGCAATTACATAGTTAAAATAAATGTTCAATGACTAAGTCTCCTTTCAAGGGCCTGATGTAGATATCTTTGAGCATAAAAGCACAAATCCAATTACCCAGTATGTTCTTGGCTTCTCAAGGAGTGGGACTGATCATGGTGAAATAGATAAAGAAGAGTTGCCGGTGACAGAACTCTGCCGCCAGTGTTCACCGGAATGGGTGACTCAGGCCTTGAATCCAGGCAGAAAGAGCTGAATGGAAAGGGAGGAGAGGAATTGTGGAAGGAGGACAGAGAAAAGAATGTGAGAGGGACTCAAATCCTTCTTGCAGACGGCCCCAGCTCAGCAAAAATGTGAAATACTGAAGTTTGTCCTTAGAGAGGGGGGTAGGCTGAATAATGGCTCCCCAAAGACATCGTGTCCTGATCACTGGAGCCTGTGACGTTGCTTTCCTTGGTAAAAGAGACTTTGCAGCTGTGATTAAGCTAAGGTTCTTGAGGTGGGGAGAGTATCCTGGATTACCCAGGTGGGCCCAATATCATCACAAGGGTCCTTATAAGAGGGAGGCAGAGTACTCAGAGTCAGTGAAGGAGATATGATGATGAAGGCAGAGGTCATGGTGAGGTGGGGCCATGAGCCAAGGATTGCAGGTGACCTCTAGAGGCTGGATAAGGCAAGAAAACAGATTCTTCCCTAGATCCTCCAGAAGGAACGCAGCCTTGCTGACCCATTTTAGATTTTTGACCTCCAGAGCTATAAGAGGATAAATTTGGGTTGCTTTATGCCACTAAGTCTGTGGTAATTTGTTAGAACAGCAATAGAAAACTAAGACAGAGCCCCTGGCTAATTTATGAGGCATCTGTCTCCTCCATCTACACAGCCTTTAGGCTCCCAGTAGATTCACTCCAATAAAAACCTGTTCTTAGGAAATAAGGCCCCATGCTGTGTTGTTTAGAAAGAATTTTAGTCACGTATTCCAATCATCCTTAGCTCTGTTTGCCTAATGGTAAGTATTGTCGATGTTAAAGGAATTTCACGCCTAAGGCCCCCTTCCTAACCCCTCTACATGTGAGGCTGCTGATTTAGCATCAAGGGAAGGTTGTAAGTCTTATGTCCTGGATAGGAAGACTCTTTAAGGATAGAAATTCATAAAACTCCAGCATAGGAGATACGTATGCCATGACAAGGTATCGTAAGACCTATGATTTTAAAGAATTTTTGGAGGAAGGAGCTTAAAACACCCACTTATTAGTTCACAGCCCTATAGGTCAGAAGTCCAGCATGGCGGGGCTGGATTTGCTGATCAGGTTCTCACTGGGCTGAAATCAAGGTATTGACAGGAGCTGAGGATCTCATCGAGAGTTTGAGATTCTCTTTGAAGCTCACTGGTTGTTGTAAGCGGTAACACTGAGGTCCTGGTTTCCTTGCTGGATGTCAGCTGGTGGCCACTCTTAGCTTCTAGAGGCCACCCACATTCCTCATCACACGGCCTCCTCCATCTTCAGCCAGCAATGGCATGCCAAATCTTTCTCATGTTTTGACTCTTTCTGCTTTTAAAGGACTTGTTTTTAATTGTTCTATGTCAATTAAGATATTATGAGACCTGTCTTTATAACAGTCTTCTGTCTATCACAATGAGGAAAAAGAATTAGTACTTCAGTTGGACATATGGACTAAAAACATCTATATCTTTTAATGTTAGATAAGATGAAATACCTGGAAACTTCTTTCAGAGAACTAGTGTGTAGGTTCCATGAGGATAAGACCTGGGTCTGTTATTAACCAGCAATGAGTTCCAGCAACTAGAATGCCTGGCATATAGTAGGAATTCCAGCAATGTATCCATGCTGAGTAAACGAATGAACTAAAGAGTAAATGATCTTTGATGGTGGCCATTCACTGTGTGAATTTCCCTGACAATAAAGGACACATATGTAGAAAATAGTAGAGGCTATTGCTGATTTTTTCAAGAAATACAATTGTCTTTGAGTTGGAAGAAAATAGAGATTTCTCCTTAGTATAATTAGAGGAGATTTTAATTTTCTCTTGTCTATTTATCTGTACTTTAAAATTTTTGTATATTGAATATATTTACATTTATAACCAGAAAAAATTATTTTTATCAAAAGATAGATTCTTAGAAATTATGGTTAGATGGCTGGAGCTGGTGATTTGCTTGGGAATGACTTTAGGTATGAGAGGGAGACATTAAGCTCATGAATATAGTTGATTACTGATCCCTGTTTTTTTTTTTTTTTGCCAGGAAAGTGAGATGTGAAAATAGCCAGGAGATATGATTTAGGATTATGGTAAGGAGCAATGGCTTTGAGTCAGAGTTTGAGTCTGTCCCTTACTATTGTTTGACTATAAACAAGTTACTTAACTTAAGTCCAATGTCATCACCTGTAAAATGAGGCAAACATATCTTACAGGGATGTTTTGGGTGTTAAGTGAGATAGAGATTGTAAAGCATTTAGCCCCATGCTTGGCACATTATAAGCACTCAGTACATGTCAGTTTTTTATTATTTTTATTATGAACAAACTGAACATCCTTGCCCTTGATGCTGGCATTTCCTGCTGATCTGCAAACTGAGTTTTCAGTGTACACAAATGGAGGACACTGGGAATTCCTAGATTTTTTTCCCCAGCAATAATTAGAAATGACAGAGTGATTAGGTGGTTAGAGGACATAATTAACCTCTTTGGCTCTTCTCCGTCTCCTCTGTAAAAGGAAGAGATGGAATTAGAAGATATTTAAGGCTCTTCCCTGCTCTAAGATGTTATGTTTATGAGATTTATTTTTACACTGGAAATCTCCATTTGAAGGATAATGGTTTTCTTAAAATTCTTTTTTTTTTTCCCCAAATGAACTGCAATCTATTCCCTCCTACAATCCATTGTCTCAAATGAATATGTAGGAACATTTGGTATCTGGTCAATTGTCTTTGACTTCCATATACAAAGCTGCGAGTAGATGCTGATTTTTTTTCTTTTTTTGGTCTAGGACAATTAAATTATATTTGTCCTGGAAATGGAGTAGACAATAAGGAAAGTTAAGAACTCAAAAACCCACGCATTGTTAAAGACAGGGAAAGGCAACCATTTCATAGTGAGAAATGGCTAACTTTGTGATGGAGAAATTTAAGACTGTACCTGTCTAAAATGGATAGTAACTGTTTGTTTTATAGATGACTGCCCCATGGCTGCCCAGGGCTACCAGTTATGATACCACCTTGTCTCAACTCTCACTCTGGTCCTTTTCCTCCTCATCAATACTTACCTGCCCAGTGTTTTATCCCCTCAGGGCCTTGCTTCTAGTTGCTATGGTAACAACTAGCTAATCTAAGTTTAATGTGCCCTTCCTGCCTTCTCAAGCAAGGGAGACTTCTGGAGGCAATCTCTTACTGGAAGTGAAATGACACTAATGGGGGATCTCATGCTAAGACTTAAGACGGAGACATTTGAAAAAAGCAGCATGTGGTACCTCTCAAATTACAACATGGAAGCAGTCTTCCTCCCTACTTACATGTAGAGCCAACCTGGTGCCTTGTTATACCTGTACTGTCCTTTGCTACACACCTGTGTCCTATCTGCTTGATCACAGTGACATGCTGGCTATGGTCTGTCCTGTGTGGAACTGCCAAATGCTGTGATTGCACAAGTGATATTCAAATCCAATCAGCCAGCATCTTTCCTGGACTCTCACTAATGCAGGAAGAAATGACACTGGAGAAAAAAAAAAAATCTCTGGCAATTTCTGGTCATATGTCTGATTGACTTCTTTTAAACCCAGGGGAGGTATTGTCAAGCCACCAATCCTCCAGAGCTGTGCTGTCTTAGAGATGCTAAATTGCAAAGGGAAAACATCTCAGCAGTAAGGAGGGAGAGAGTTCTGGATGTGGAATGCTTACAAGGTGGAGTAGCCTTTGGCAAAATGCTGCAGTATGTCATCAGTCTAAGATTTCCCGTCTAAGATGCTCAGACCTCCAAACTTTGTTTCCCTCTCCGCAGCTCGATTTCGGAGCTGACATATACTAAAAGGCTAAAAGACTAATAACAATTTAAGATGTTACCTATCCCCAGTATTTACATTTTGACCTGAAGTAGAGACAGTTCAAAATACAGTAGAATTGAAGTATAGAATCAGGAGGCCATGGGAAGGATTGGAGAGGCAGATGATTCTACAGTCAAATAACCTAGGGTGAATCCCATCTGCATTTCTGCCTTTGGGCAAGTTATTTAATCTCTCTGAACTTTGGTTTTCTCACCTATATTAACCGAAAAGAAAACCAAACCCATTGCTGTCGAGTTGATTCCGACTCATAGCACCTATATTAGGGAATCATAATTGTTCCTATCTCATAAAGGATGTTCAGAAGATTAACTTACCTACTGAAAGTGTTAAGGGATTAAGTACTTAGTAAATGATGGTGCTTGTTATAAATAAAGCTTTAAAGGGAAGAAATTAAGACTAGTTATAGGATTTACAAACCATATTTACTGGATTGCTTGAGACCGGGGGACTCCCTAAGACTATTGTCCTGAGATCCTCTTCAGATCTTGAATCAAAACTAACCCCTGAGGTCACCTTGTAGCTAAATAATAGATTGGCTCACAAAATAATGAATATCACCTCTAAGAACTGTGCTCCTTTAAAAAATCACATATGAGACCAAACAGTCAACAATTACTTTAAAACAAAGATGGGAATGTGTAATGGATCGAGTTTGTGCTCCCCCAAAATGTATGTCAACTTGGTCCAGTATTGCGTGGTTGTCCTTCATTTTGTGATCTGCTGTAATTATCCTATGTGTTGTAAATCCTAACCTCTATGATGTTAATAAGGCAGGACCAGGGGCAGTTATGTTAATGAGGCAGGACACATTCTACAGGATTAGGTTGTATTTTGAGTCAATTTCTTTTAAGATATAAAAGAGAAAATTGAGCAGAGAGAGAGGGACCTCATATTACCAAGAAAGAAGAGCCAGAAGAAGAGCACGTCCTTTTGGAGCACGACCTTTTGGACCCAGGGTCCCAAACTGAGAAAGTCCTAGACCTAAGAGAAGGTTGATGGCAAGGACCTTCCCCCAGGGCCAACAGAGAAAGAAAGCCTTCCTCTGGAGCTGGTGCCCTGAATTTGGACTTCCAGCCTCCTAGACAGTGAGAGAATAAACTTCTCTTTGTCAAAGCCATCCACTTGTGGTATTTCTGTTATAGCAGCACTAGATAACTAAGAATATAAGGAGGCAGGGAAATTAGATTAATGGAAATGGAACAACCAGAATGGAAATAATGAGAATGTTCATGCATTGTAAAGAATGTAACCAATGTCACTGAACAATTTGTATAGAAATTGTTGAATGGGAACCTAAATTACTGTGTACACCTATACCAAAAACACAATAAAATATTTTTTAAAAAAAAGACTAGTTGTAGGATTTAAAACATTTCTTCATTTATTCAACAAATACTTATTGAGTGCCTGTAGGTACTAGTCTAAGCGCTATTCTGGGAGAACAACAATGAACAAGATGGACAAAGTCTCTTCCATCATTGAGCCTACATGTTAGTAGGGAGAGGCAGGATATAATATCATTATGGGTAGTGCTAAGTACAATAATATAATGTGTAATTTATAATATACATTATGTATAATATAATTATAGGTAGGGATAAGTGCTAAGAAGAACAGTAAGCAGGGTAAAGCGATAAAAAGTGATATAGAGGGGAGCTACTTTAGACAGGGTGGCCAGTGAAGTCTTCTCTGAGGAGGAGACGTGCACAGAGCCGTAAGTGAAATAGGGAATGAGTCAAGAGAGACTCTGGGGGAAAGGATCAGCAAATCGGTTGTGTGCTGATGGATTGCTTATTTTTCTGGCAATTTCCTGTTACCATGAAAATTATATCAGTGAACAGAAATTTACTCCATATAGGTAAGATTGTTCTTGAATCTGAAATGAGGGCTAGAGGAAAGAAAGAAACTAGAATTTGCTGACTACTTACTATGTGCCAGCAGATGTACTTGCTGCTTCCAGCATGTTCATTATGTCTTCTATCTAGCCATTCTGTCATTTATTATAACAGTCCTATGAGGTGATTATTACTTTCCCAATGTGGAAACTGAGCCTCTAGATTTTTAAGCAACTTGCCCCAATATCATAAGTGGCCGAAATGGAATTCAAGCATATTACATAGCTTGCTGGTAAGCTCTCCAGCTAGCACCACCACATAGCAGGGCCATGCTCTCGAATGCCTTGGAAAAGCAGTCTAGTCTTTAAGAGCCATTAGTTCTCATACTGTGCAGCTTCTGGTGGTCATGGAGAGTGTGTCCAAAAGCTCCAAGCCTGAAGTCTTCACTCAGCACAAGCATGGATTATACTAACCTAGTCTTGAGCCACCTCTAAAAGGAGTACGATTCCTGCTTGGAAGCAGAGAACTGCCCATGCCTAGTGTTAAAGAAAAAATCGCACCATCAGAATATATCAAGGGTGACTTTTATTCAAAAGGAAGTTGCAAGGGAGGAGAAAGGAATAAAGGAAGGTGTCATGGATTGAATTATGTCCCCCAAAAAATATGTCAACCCGGTTAGGCCATGATTCCCAGTATTGTGTGGTTGTCCTCCATTTTGTGATTGTAATTTTATGTTAAAGAGGATTAGGGTGGGATTGTAACACCATTACTAAAGTCACATCCCTGATCCTATGTAAAGGGAGTTTCCCTGGGGCGTGACCTGCACCACCTTTTACCCTACAAGAGATAAAAGGAAAGGGAAACAAGCAGAGAGTAGGGGAACTCATACCAGCAAGAATGCAGTGCCGGGAGCAGAGTGCGTCCTTCGGACCTGGGGTTCCTGCGTAGAGAAGCTCCTAGTCCGGGGAAGATTGATAACAAGGACCTTCCTCCAGAGCCGACAGAGAGAGAAAGCCTTGCCCTGGAGCTGACGTCCTGAATTTGGACTTCTAGGCTACTAGACTGTGAGAGAATAAATTTCTCTTCGTTAAAGCCATCCACTTGTGGTACTTCTGATATAGCAGCACTAGATGACTAAGACAGAAGGGAAGGAAGGAGCACAGTGATGCGGGGAGGGGGAACCTACCAGAACTGTGTCTGAACTCCACTCTGTTGAGACGTAGGACTTCAAGCTTTAAAAAAAAAAACAAAAAAAACCCTGTTAAGTGGGGGCTGGGTGAGTGATGTACTGAGGTTACAGTTAGGGCCAGTTTGCTGGGGATGTCTTCTTTTTTAATAAGGCCTCTTGGATCCTGGGAGACCCAGGAGGATATAGAGGAGGAGATAAAGAAAGGGAAACTAACTTAGTCTATTCATTGTAAATCATTAGGCCTTGGTCAGTTCCTTGTAGCAAGCCCTGACGTTTTGCAGAACATAAAAGGGTGGTGGGTGGGTAGGTGGGGTTTCTTTAACAAAGGGATCGACTCTGGTAAAAGTCAACTTTTACCACTACACTTACACAGGGGAGAAGCTAGGATTTACGACTGACATTCTCCTGCTATATTCCAGCTTTGATATTTCTGGTCTCCTGAAGAGTTTCACAGAAGACCAGCTGTTCTGCTCTGTGGGGAGCTTTCAGATCAGTTAATGATTTTTTGATTGTGCAGTGCAGTGGCAAATTGCCAAAGTATGGGTTTTGGTCGCCTGTAGAAGGCATGACTGTAGAGAATTATCACTTTTTTTTGCTGTTGTTTAAACAAACTTACAAGGAAGTAATTGTGCAAAAGAAGGTTGACTCTTGGGAGGCTTTACCCTTAATAAGATAGTGAGGGCATTGATTAAGAAACTTCTGTGTGCCATTTAATATTGTCTGCTTAATCTGAGAGGTAGATAATTTTATCCCCTTTATGCAGATGGAGACTGTGAAACTTAGAAATGTTTGCTGAATTACCTAATATTAGCCTTCCAGCAAGCTGGGATTTGAGCCCATATCCAACCAGATGTGCCAACTTCTTTCAACTAAACCTCGTTGGAATTTTCCTTGAGAAACGATAGCATATTCTTTCAAATTAGCACATTGGTTGCTAACCTTGTCCTTTCAAGGTACATTTAATTTTAGAGAATCAAATTTATTTGAAGTCAAGATTGAGTGGATGATCACACTGCATAATGTCATTTTTGTTATTTCGACTAGAGAACAATAAGATTGAAGGCCAAGATGATGTCTCACTCACGTTTGCTTTCCTCTAGCCACAAGTATTTACAGTCAGTACATCAATTTCTTAATTAAAAGTTTTTTGTTGAAATGTAACACACTGATCTGTCATCCGCCAATCTATAAATAGAGATAGATAGCTGCTGCCATCGATCTCCAACTTATGCAACCTTATGTACGATGGAATGAAATGTTGCCCTGTCCTGCATCATCCTCAGCGTTGTCACTATGTTTGAGTCCATTGTTGTAGCTGTTGTGCCAGTCCATTTCACTGAAGATCTCCCTTGCCCTTACTGGCCCTTTACTTCACCAAATTTGATGTTCTTCTCTAGTGTTTGATCCCTCCTGATGATGTGTCCAAAGAAAGTGAGTTGGACAATGGTCTGTTGTGATCCATAAGGTTTTCACTGGCTAATTTTCAGAAATAAATCACCAGGGCTTTCTTCTTAGTCTGTCTTAGTCTGGAAGCTCTACTGAAATCTGTCCACCATGGTTGATCCTGCTTATATTTGAGATACCAGTGGCATAGCTTCCTGTATCACAGCAACATGCAAACCACCACACTACAAGAAATTGATAGACGGGTGGTGGCAGCCATCTATACCTAGCATGAACTTGTTGATTAGATTTTCTATTAGAGAGAATAACCCTGAAAGAATAGGCTACAGGACAGGTGAGTTTTGATAGTAGGGTTAGGATGCGGGAAGGTCAAGCTTCAGTGGACTACTTGGGGGAATGGGAGTGAGGGGATGCAGAGACAGGATGGAGGGTGAAGGAGTATGACAGCATTGGAAACTTGAGATGCAGGACTAGACCTCAGAAATGAGGTGGAAGGGGAGAAAGTAGAAGGTGTAGAGAAACCTGCCTTCACAGCCTCATGAGTGAAAAACACTCTGGGAGTAAGATATAATAAAATGTTACATAAAATTATACTTCCAGGAATCACTTAGCACCTTGAAGAGGTCACAGTAACCTTATTTGCCTCAGGGAGAGCTGAGTATTTTTCTCATCTGACTTACCATGGAATTAACTCCAGCTAAAATAAATCTCTGTTTTTTGAGAGCCTTAATAAATTCTGTCTTAGTTAACTAGTGCTGCTTTAACAGAAATATCACAAGAGGATAGCTTTAACAAACAGGAATTTATTTTCTCACTGTTTAGGAGGCTAGAAGTCTGAATTCAGAGCACTGGCTCTAGGGAAAGGCTTTTTCTCTCTGTCGGCTCTGAAGGAATGTCCTTGTCTCTTCAGCTTCCGCTTCCTGGTTCCTTGGAGATCTCCCTGTGTCTTGGCATCTATCCTACCCAATCTCTACTCTGCTTACTTGTTTAATCTCTTTTATATCTCAAAAGAGATTGACTCAAGATACATCCTACACTAATATTTCCTCATTAACATAACAAAAATAAGCCACTCCCTAACCCTTTCATTACTACATTTTTTTCTCCTTAATTTTCTTTTGATGGCATGTGTTTTCAATACTGGAACGCATGCTTACTACTTGAATGTGTTTAAATTTTTCGTTGGTAACATGAATTTTGAGAAATATGATCTGGTAATACAAGCTACCGACGAGGTGAGTGGCATTGTGGTGCCACCAATCTGTGGTATGACAATATACCAGTGAGAGCTAGATAAATAATGTATTACAGGCACCTTTCCGCTAGGTTACATGAAGAACCTCTGGTTTTCCAAATATGACACAGGAAAACCAAAAACAAACCCATCAGGGCTCCCTAACTATCACACAGGAAAGCCATAATTACGCTTGCAAGCCTTATTTCACAGAAATAAAAGAAAGAAAGGAAAAAAAGGCAAAAGTTTATAAAACCAACACCTCCAGGAAGCATCACCTAATAGAATGCTCAACGTACGCAACAGTGAGGCTCTAACTGTGGTCTGCTGAGCTTCATGCATTTCAAAAGGGACCACCTTGAGGCTAAATGTGTTAGAACTGGAATAATGCCTTACGTCTGAGGTCCAGAGGCATAAAAAGTGGCTGGTATACTGTTAACCCAATGGTAAGGAAAGAGCTAGTGGAATTACAACCACAGGCACAGAGGCCAGGATTTACAACACATATTTTTTCAGGACATAATTCAATCTGTAACAACCTCCCCGCCTCAAATTTAGTTGTGGCTGTTGTGGAATGATGACCTACCTTTAACTCTATTTGTAACCAATAACCAGCAAAGGGAGAGTAATTAATAAATCCCTGAATGTGATTTTATTTATTCAGGCTACTCAGCTTCATGAGGTAGAGATGTGTGGGTTTCTCTTCCAGTTAAATGTTTACTGACAGCCAGTAGGTAAGTGTTAAATCATGGGATTTTAAGCACATACATATAGAAACATATACATTTTACTTTAAGGAGGGGATCATTCACAGAAGTGGAGCTTCAATAACATATCCACCCTCATTTATGCAGCTATAAAAAGCCACACCAATTTTAGTGTGAGGCACCTAGAATATGTTATAAAATGTCAGCAAGTAATTAATTCAAAATGCTCTGTCATTAAATCATGTAACGATGCTTTGTGAGCATACATAAGCTTAATTGGGAGTAAAGAAACTGAGGAGATTGAGATTAGAGTGCCTTAAATAAAATAACTGTTAGCAGCTCCTGCAGTACAAATTTTGATCAACAGGAAATCTTGTAAAGGTCCCCAGGCTTGTTCTGGGTTGGTAGTCTCTCTCTTCTATGCCAAGACAACAGAAAGATTGTTGGAGAAACAGGAGAAAACCAAGCCTAGTTGGCAGGTCTGAAGAGTTTCAGGTGTTTGCAATTGGTCTGTAGTAGGTAGAGGACTTGGATGTCAGTCAATAAGCTCTGGTTGGTCTACAGTGAAAGA
This sequence comes from Dugong dugon, assembly GCA_030035585.1. Lineage (NCBI taxonomy): Eukaryota > Metazoa > Chordata > Mammalia > Sirenia > Dugongidae > Dugong > Dugong dugon. Next base: position 31,789,687 of record CM057475.1, on the reverse strand, counting down.
GTGGGTATAGCAGTCAGAGGTCTCTTGAGGGCGGGCATTGTACTGTGGCAAAAGAGTCCAGCTGGTTCAAGGGCAACATATTCTATCTCAGTAATCTCAGTTTCCTCACCTATAAAATGGGCAGAGTAGTATCTGTTTTGCAGAGTTCTTTGAGGATTAAATGAAAAAGCTCATAAAGTACCTACTACACTACCTGGCATATTGGAGGGATTCAATATATGTTATCAGTTTTCCCATGCCCCCAGCACAGTGTGACCTGCTTATTGTGAGAACAATAGATAATTGTTGACATGATTAAATTGGGGCCAGTTATATGAGTTCCTCAAGGAGGTGGCCTATATTTCTGGTCAGACACTGATGGAGCAGATGGAGCTCAAATCAATTTTAAGACACAGTTGGCCTGACAGTGACAGAGAGCATTGGGAAAAGTCAGAGTGAGTAGTGGTGACAGGTCACTCCTTGCTTTCCCAAGATGGGACCCCAAAGCTGAGGGCAGAAAGGCAGACATGTGCATTTGTTCTGCCATTTCTCCTTTTTGTGCCTGTGCAGCCCTTGCTAACTGATCGCAGCGGTCTGACTGCTATACCCAGATGGTACTCAGACTCTGGAACACAGCATTCGGGCAGGCATTCATAATCGGTTAGCCTTGGCACTTGTGATGAAGCCTATTTGCTATTCCTGGCGGAAGACAGCGTCCTCTGCCTGACTGACCCTGTCAGTTAAGTGAAGAAAGGAGAATAATTACTCCTCTCCTACAATCCCCTTTCCAAATCCCTCTCAGAGCAAGAGGGAGAGAGCTCTTTTTCTTTCTTTGTAGAGTTATTTTTCAGTCTGCAGGTGCTCTGTGACTGATTGCTTTCCCTTGATATTTGGACACAACTTTACAGTTTATGGAGCCCTGGTGACATAGTGGTTAAGAGCTGGGCTGGCCAACCAAAAGGTCAGCAGTTCGAATCCACCAGCCGCTTCTTGGAAACCCTATGGGACAGTTCTACTCTGTCGTATAGGGTCACTATGAGTTGGAACTGACTCGATGGCAAAGAGTTTGGGTTGTTTTTTTTTTTTTTGGTTTACAGTTTATAGCATATCTTCAAACGTACTTATTCCTGATAATAATGATGGGTGAGGGGTGGGTATATTACCCTCACTGTATGTCGGAGAAAACCAAGTCTCAGAGAAGTTAGTGAACTTATCTAAGATGACAGAAGCAGTAAGTGCCATATCTAGAACTTGAAGATGAGGATGTCCAACTACAAAATCTGATAACAATTTGGAGATAAATGCTACAATTAATAAGTCATGCCAGGAAGAAGACAATGGACGTGATGGCACACAAATGGCATCTGGGAAACACTGGTCTTCAAAGTGGGTAAGATATGGAATTGATAAAAGACAGCAAGACCAAGTTCTAGGCAGGGTACCACTGGCGATGGTAGAGTGTGACTGTGGGCATGGCAAGCAGTGGTGGGTGTATCAGCCATAGGAGAAAGACTGCCAAGACTGATATGGAAGGCTGTACGGGAATGTTGAGGAGTATTAGGAGATGAGCTGACCAGGAGGCCAGACCCACTAAGGAATGCTTTGAATGCCGGACTGAGCATACTGCATTACTTTTTAGAACATTGAGCTACAATCTATGATTTTCTGTAAACTCATATGAAATTGATTTATATTTTCAGTTTTGAAAATATAGTCACTGTTTAACTTCCTTGACTTCATCCCAAAATAATACCTTTTAAGGTTTAATATGGAAAGAAGAAATCTGATGTCTCGATTTGGCAAACGTGTCTTTATTATTTTCCATTTACTCCTCTAATGGCTTTCCCTTCACCAATGGCTTTTTATGCTGCTGTATCTGGGAGCCATTTGTTTCTCCTAGAAAAGAAGAATATTGGATACAAAATTAATACACGAAAAACAATAAGGTTCCTATAGATATATATAAACTCAACTAGTTAAATTTGATCGGGAAAGAAAAGATCTTGTTCAAAATATCAAAACAAAATCAAAGAAGAAAAAAGAAATCAAAACCCATGAGAGAGCTAAAAATAGGCTTAAACAAGAAATGTGTAAGATCTGTGTGAAGAATATTTTTAAAGGTTAATGAGAGACACAGAGTATTACTTGTACAAGTGAAAAAGCATATCTTGTTTTGGGAAAGATTTACTATAAATATATCAATTTCCCTCAATTTAATGTATACGTTTAACACAATCCTGACTAAATGCCCAGAATTTTTCTGTCTTAGAACCAGATAAACCGATGACAAATTCATGTGGAAAAATGAGGAAGCAATAGTAGTCAGAAAAAATGATGAAATACAAGAGTACTGAGTTAGGTCTAGTCTTTATCAGGTAGTGAATTATGAAAAGATAGTCATTAAAATAGTGTGGTACTGGCAAATGAATAGACAAAATGATAGAATAAAATACAGTCCACAAATACACACAGACATTTAATATATGATAAAAGTGGCATTGCTTATCAGTGAGGGAAATGGATTGTTCTGTAAACACTGAAGAAATAGAAAAAGGAAAATAGAAAAGAAACCAGAGAGATGCTAGAAAAAAACACATAGAAATTTGCTGAGATGGGAGGACCTTGTTGAGTATGACACAAAATCCAGAAACCATAAAAACTATCAGGACATTTATTGAAATAAATGAGAAAAAAATAAGATAAATAATGCCAAAATGTACATTTAAGAGACAGTATTTGCATCATATGTCATAGACAACAGATTAATTTTCCTAATTTATTAAATATAAGAACATATTTTAAAAAGACTAAAAATCCAAAAGAAAAATTGGAAAAGATACAAAGCAGTAGTCTATAGGAAAATAAACTGGTCTTAAACATATGAAAAGATGTCCAATCTCATTCATAAAGCTGCAGTGATATTCCATTTTCACCCATCAGAATGACAAAGATAAAATAGTTTGATACTGCATTACATTGGGGAGGATGTCAGGAGTAGTCTATTTCGACATCACTGTTATGAGGGTAACCAGTAAAACTTTGGGGAGGGCAATTTTCAGTATCTTTCAAAATTACAAAAGCGTATTCCCTTTATCTCAGAAATTCCACTTGTAAGAAAAAGTCGGTGGGACAAATACTAGCACATATGTGTGTAGAATATGTAGAAACATAACTATTCTATGATTGCTTAAAATAGTGAAGGATTGAAACCTAAGTGTTCTTCAGTTTGGTACTGGTTAAGTACACTTGATATATAGGTACATATAATGAAATTCTGTACAGCTATTAAAAATTTACAGTAATGAGTTTTCAATATTAGCTCTGTTCTGACCAATGAACAGCTCCAAGTTCTGATTTCTTTTGGGCAAAATCTCAAAAAGTTGTCAGGAGGATTGGAGGGACTATGAGTGGTGACTTCTCTCTTCAGTTAAATTCACTATAATAAAGAATAATTCATTAGAAGGATAACTTATTAAATTTAGACAGGGAGAGTGAATAGAATGTGACTGCTCTTTAATGTACAGTCCAGAATGAAAAGGAGAGGAAGAAAAAAGATTGCTCACGGAAAATCCCTAAGGAGACATAAAGGTGAAATTCCTAAGTCTGGTTGTGCAAAACACTGTGTAACCTATAACACAGACATAGAAGAAGAGAGACTGCCCTAAGTATGGCATAGCATCATGTCAGGACGAGGCCATGTCTTGCTGAATAGCAATATGGTTGCTAGATATATCTGGGTACTGATACGGGTGAGGGGAGGGGTGGAGGGATAAAAGTCTAGGAGCCCTTTCCAGAGAGCTTCTTGGCTTCAGATTCCTCATCCTCAGTAGCTGTCCATTGTCACCAATTTGGGAACATTTCTGTGAGAAACACAAGGGGACATGGTAGGTCCATATTTGTGTAAATATATCCTTTGACTATGCCAAGGGTTCTCAATCCCGCCTTCTCATTACCTGGTATTACGGATTGAATAGTCTCCCTCAAAAAGATATGTTGATGTGCTAACCTGCACCTGTGAACGTGATTTGTTTGGAAATAGGGTCTTTGAAGATGTTATCGGTTAACATGAGGTCATACTGGAGTAGGGTGGGTCCTAATCCTATCTGAGTGATGTCTTCATAAAAAAAGGAAAGAGTCAGAGAGACGGGGAAGAAGGTCATGTGATGCTGTAACTACAAGCTCAGGAATGCCTGGTACTGTCAGAAGCTTCCCCCACCTGTCTGTCAGTTTGTCGTACTGTGGGGGCTTGCATGTTGCTGTGATGCTCGAAACTATGTCACTGGTATTCAAATACCAGCGGTGTCACCCAAGCTGAGCTTCCAGACTAAGACAGACTAGGAAGAAAGAACCAGCAGTCTACTTCTGAAAAGAATTTGCCAGTGAAAACCTTACGAATAGCAGCAGAACATTGTCTGATATAGTGCGGGAAGATGAGCCCCTCAGGTTGGACGGCACTCAAAAGACGACTGGGGAAGAGCTGCTTCCACAAAGTCGAGTCAACCTTAATGACGTGCATGGAGTCAAGCTGTCGGTACCTTCATTTGCTGATGTCGCATGACTCAAAATGAGAAGAAACAGCTGAAAACATCCATTAATAATCAGAACACGGAATGTAGGAAGTATGAATCTGGGAAAACTGGAAATGATCAGAATGAAATGGAATGTATAAACATCGATATCCTAGGCATTAGTGAGCTGAAATGGACTGGTATTGGCCATTTTGAATTGAACAATCATATGGTCTACTTTGCCAGGAATGACAACTTGAAGGGGAATGGAGTTGCATTCATCTTCAAAAAGAACATTTCAAGATCTATCCTGAGGTACAACGCTGTCAGTTATAGGATAGTAGCCATATGCCTACAAGGAAGACCAGTGAATACAACTGTTACTCAAATTTACGCACCAACCACTAAGGCCAAAGATGAAGAACTTGAAGATTTTTACCAACTTCTGTAGTCTGAAATTGATCGAACATGCAATCAGGATGCATTGATAATTACTGGTGTTTGGAACACAAAAGTTGGAAACAAAGAAGAAGGATCAGTAGTTGGAAAATATGGCCTTGATGATAGAAATGATGCCATAGATTGCATGATAGAATTTTGCAAGACCAACGACTTCTTTGCAAATGCTTTTTTTCACCAACATAAACGGGGACTATACATGTGGACCTCACCAGATGGAATGCACAGGAATCAAACCAACTACATTTGTGGAAAGAGGTGATGGAAAAGCTCAATGTCGTCAGTCAGAACAAGGCCAGGGGCCAGCTGCAGAACAGACCAACAATTGCTCATACGCAAGTTCAAGCTGAAACTGAAGAAAATTAGAACAAGTCCACGATAACCAAAGTACGATCTCAAGTATATCCCACTTGAATTTAGAGACCATCTCAAGAATAGATTTGATGCCTTGAACACTAATGACCGAAGAGCAGAAGAGCTGTGAAATGACATCAAGGACATCATACACGAAGAAAGCAAAAGGTCATTAAAAAGGCAGAAAGAAAGAAAAGACCAAAAGGGGTGTCAGAAGAGACTCTGAAACTTGCTCTTGAAAGTTGAGAAGCTAAAGCAAAAGGAAGGAATGATGAAGTAAAAGAGCTGAACAGAAGATTTCAAAGGGCAGCTCGAGAAGACAAAGTAAAGTATTATAATGACATGTGCAAAGACCTGGAGATAGAAAACCAAAAGAGAAGAACATGCTCGTCATTTCTCAAGCTGAAAGAAATTAAGAAAAAATTCAAGCCTCAAGTTGAAGTATTGAAAAATTCTATGAGGAAAATATATTTTTTAAAAAATTTTATTTAGATCATCTTTTTCTGTTTATTGCTGCATAACAAACCATTATTCTAAGCTTAGTGGCTTAAAACAAAAAATTATTATTATCTCTCATGGTTCTCTGGATTGACTAGGTTCAGCTGTGTGATTCTCATTTGGAAGTCCCTCATGGGGTTGCACTAAGATAGGCTGGGGTTGGCATCACCTGGCCTGAATGGGCTAGACATCCAGATGGTTCACTCACTTGACTGCCATCGATCCTGGCTGTTGCCCGGGAGATCATATGGAGCTGTCAACCCTAAGCCCCTACATGGTCATGTAGCTTATTCATGTGGCTTGGACATCTCACAATTTGGTTGCTAGGTTCCCAGAGCTGCCTGTCTGTTACCTCCTGAGCCAAGAGACTAGCCACAGCAGCACATCTACCATATTCTATTTGTCAAGTTGCCAGAGATCTCACCCAGATTCAAGGGGAGGGGACATAGACCCCACTTTCAATGGTGGTAATGTCAAAGAGTTTGTGACTGGTCATCTTGAAATTACTCCAGTCATTCAAAGACTTTTCCACTTTTTTTTTTTTAATTGTGCTTTAAATGAAAGTTTATAGTTCAAGTTACTTTCTCATACAAAACTTTATACACACACTGCTATGTGACCCTAGTTGCACTCCCTACACTGTGACAGCACAATCCTCCTTCCACCCTGGATTTCCTGTGTCCATTCAACCAGCTCCTGTCCCTTTCTGCCTTCTCATCTTGCCTCCGGATAGGAGCTGCCCACTTAGACTCATGTATCTACTTGAGCTAAGAAGGACACTCTTCATGAGTATCATTTTATGTCTTATAGTCCAGTCTAATCTTTGTCTGAAGAATGGCTTTAGTTTTGGGCTAACAGAGAGTCTGGGGGCCATGTCTTCCAGGGTCCCTCCAGTCTCAGTCAGACCATTAAGTCTCATCTTTTTTTACTGGAGTTTGAGTTCTGCACCTCACTTTTCTCCTGCTCCATCAGGGACTCTCTGTTGTATTCCCTGTCAGGCTGGTCACTGGTGGTAGCCGGGCACCATCTAGTTCTTCTGGTCTCAGGCTGATGGAGTCTCTGTCTGGTTTATGTGGCCCTTTTGTCTCTTGGGCTAATATTTTCCTTGTGTCTTTAGTGTTCTTCATTCTCCTTTGCTCTAGGTGGGTTGGGACCAATTGATGCATCTTAGATGGCCACTCGCTAGCTCTTAAGATCCCAGACACCACTCACCAACGTGTGATGCAGAACATTTTCTTAATAAACTTTGTTATGCCAATTGACCTAGAAGTCTATGGGGAAAATATTAAATGATGCAGAAAGCATCAAAAGAAGATGGAAGGAATACACAAAGTTATGGTACCAAAAAAAATTGGTTGACCTTCAAGCATTTTGGGAGTTAGCATATGATCAGGAACTGATGGTACTGAAGGAAGAAGTCCAAGCTGCACTAAAGGCATTGGTGAAAAACAAAGATCTGGGAACTGAAGGAGTACCAATTGAGATGTTTCAACAAATGGATGCAGCACTGGAAGTGCTGACTCATCTATGCCAAGAAATTTGGAACACAGCTACCTGGCCAACTGACTGGAAGAGATTCATATTTATGCATGTTCCTAAGAAAGGTGATCCAAACAAATACAGAAATTATTGAACAATATCATTAATATCACACACAAGTAAAATTTTGCTGAAGATCATTCAAAAGCTGTTGGCAGCAGTACATCAACAGTACTGCTAGAAATTCAAGCTTGATTCAGAAGAGGATGTTGAACAATGGATAGCATTGCTGATATCAGATGGATCTTGGCTGAAAGCAGAGAATACCAGAAAGATGTTTACCTGTGTTTTATTGACTATGCAAAGGCATTCCACTGAGTGGATCGTAACAAATTATGGATAACATTGTGAAGAATGGGAATTCCAAAACACTTAATCGTGCTCATACGGATCCTGTACATAGACCAAGAGGCAGTCATTCGAACAGAACAAGGGCATACTGTGTGGTTTAAAGTCAGGAAAGGTGTGCATCAGGGTTGTATCCTTTCACCATACTCATTCAATCTCTATGCTGAGCAAATAATCTGAGAAGCTGGACCATATGAAGAAGAACGAAGCATCAGGATTGGAGGAAGACTCATTAATAACCTGTGATATGCAGATGACAAACTTTCTTGCTGAAAGTGAAGAGGACTTGAAGCACTTACTGATGAAGATCAAAGAGTACATCCTTCAGTAGAGATTACACCTCAACATACAGAAAACAAAACTCCTCACAACTGGACCAATAAACAACATCATGATAAACAGAGAAAAGACTGAGGTTGTCAAGGATTTCATTTTACTTGGATCCACAATCAACACCCATGGAAGCAGAAGGCAGGAAATCAAAAGAGGTATTGCATTGGGCAAATCTGCTGCAAAAGACCTCTTTAAAGTGTTCAAAAGCAAAGATGTCACCTTGAAGACTAAGGTGCGCCTGACCCAAGCTATGGTGTTTTCAATCACCTCATATGCATGCGAAAGCTGGATCATGAATAAGGAAGACTGAAGAAGAACTGATACCTTTGTATTGTGGTGTTGGCGAAGAATATTGAATATACCATGGACTGCCAAAAGAATGAACAAACCTGTATTGGAAGAAGTACAACCAGAATGTTCCTTAGAAACAAGGATGGCTAGACTATGACATGTTGTTAAGAGGGATCAGTCTCTAGAGAAGGACATCATGCTTGGTAAAGTAGAGAGGATCAGTGAAAAAGAGGAAGACCCTCTATGAGATAGATTGACATAGTGGCTGCAGCAACAGGCTCAAGCATAACAACGATTGTGAACATAGCGAAGACAGGGCAGGGGGCAGTGTTTCATTCTGTTGTACGTAGGGTCTGTATGAGTTGGAACCAACTTGACGGCACCTAACAACAACAGATGCTAGGAGAGATACTGGAACAGTTTCTTTCTCAAAGCCTCAAAAGGAATCACACAATCAACACCCTATCTCAGAGTCCCAGCCTCCAGAACTGTGAGACAATAGATTTCGGTTATTTAAAGTCATCCACTCTGTGGAATTTCGTTACAGCAGCTCTAGGAAATTAACGTTTTTGTTGTTAGGTGCCATAGAGTTGATTTTCGACTCATAGTGACCCCATGTAACAGAGTTGAACTGCCCCATAGGGTTTTCTAGGCTGTAATCTTTAAGGGAGCAGATTACCAGGTCTTTTTCCTGCAGAGCCGCTAGGTGTGTTCAAACCTCCAACATTTCAGCTAGTAGTCCAGAGCTTAACCATTAAGCTACCAGGGGACACACCTGGGGATTCACCTGAGTTGCTGATAAAATTTACCAGTGCCCAGGATCCTCCACCAGAGGGTCTAACCTAAATGGTCTGGGGTACACTCAGGCATTGGTATTTGTTAAATGTTCCCCAGGTGATTCTACTATTCAGTCTAGCCTGAGAATCATGGGACTGTGCTCTTACCTTTTATTTATTGATTGATTTGATGCTCAATGATGTTTGTGTGTCGAACAGTTTGACCTTTGCGAGTTTCATTTCCATTTTTCTATCAACTCATTTGAGTCTCTTACCAGGCCTAAGATGGAGACAATGGTAAAGAGGCAAACAGAGAGAGATAGAATCATTGAAAAGACTGTGAAACAGAGAGAAGGAAATATGAAGGGAGAGAACTGGAAAGGGAAATCCTAAATTCTTCACTCCAAAATCCTAGAGGATATGACCTCAAAATCTGCAGTTTACCAACTTCTGAGTTGGTTCTTACGCACATTAAAAGTTTGAAAGCTCTGATCTATTGGGGAAATGGTTTCTAGCACAACTATTGATGAGCAGAGGACTTGTGTGCTGACTAATGAAGGGTGGTGGAACAGAAAGTTCCATCTTCAAAGAGACTTTGACTGAATGGAAGAGCTTGTGCAAGCTGGTTGGATTTTGCATAAAACAACCCCATGAAATTGGGGACTTTACGTGAAAATCAGTGACTAACTGCATCTATTTCTCAATGGCAAACTTAGATGAGTTGGGCACTCAGAATGAGGTTTGTCGGTCCATAATACTTAGGAGAGCTAACCCTTCTGGAAGGAATGTAGCTTTGGTATGTATAAAAACGCATGAAAAAACAGTGATGAATAAATCTCTTGTCTATCAAAATTCTAAATTAGTTGGTCATTTGTTCTAAGCCACAAATTCTCAGGTCTTAAAATTCATCTTTCTTTTTTCTGTCTGTATGTCTCTCTTTTTCTCTTTTCTCTCTCTTTCTCTGACACCTCGAGCAAAGCTGCCTTCATTTTGCTTAAAACTATTCCACCCATGGGACCAGCAGTGGTTACACTTTTGAGATCCATTATTTCCACCTCTTCATTCACAGATATTTAAATTATTCTTCCTATAGTTGTACTTCCATTCTGGTAGAAGTACAGCTGAGAAGGATGGGATGATGACACTTCATCACTTTCTCCATCACCAGACCAAAAGACATTAAATTATACTGACAAGACAGATGCCCTAGGAGCAAATAGCCAGTTTGTAGAGTAAAAACAAAAAGATCTAACAATCAAAGTACATGTGAAGACAGCTCATTATGGAGCTCCATTACCTGCCCACACACTGGAATGCTTATTCAGCCACAAGAACTTGTTTGGCGTGGTAGAGTCATCGGTTTATTTTGTCCTCAGTTCCCAAATGTCAACTGGAGAAAGCATGGAATTCCAGAAAAGGAGGCTAAGTGATATCTTGGGACTCCTTGGAATATTTAGATTTGTATTTTCTGTTACAAAGAAATTGTTGTGAAAAAGCTCCCCAAATCAAGTTCCAATCCAACTGCTTTTAAATCCTTATAAACACTTGAAGCAAAAGAAACATCTTTGCCATTTACTTACTAAGAATAGACTGAGTTGTCACTGAATGAGATTTTATGACTACTGGAAATTGTACTCATGACACTTTTTAAAATGGACAACTCTAGCCCCAATTTGTCATGAAGGGAACCGTTAGGATCAGGTTGCCAGGATTCAGGATCAGGATCATAGAGATAAGGATATACAGAAGCAAGAGGAAGTAGAGGTAATGAGATCAGGAGCAACAGATAGCAACATCAGGAAGGACTGGGAAGTTTCAAGACTCTGAACCTAGATGAAGGCTGACTATCATGACTGAGGAGCCCCTGGGTGTTACAAATGGTTAATGCGTCCTATTGCTAACTGAAAGATTGGAAGTTTGTGTCCACCCAGAGGCACCTTGTAAGAAAGGCCTGGTGATCTACTTCTGAAAAAATCAGCCATTGTAAACCATTTGGAGCACAGTTCTACTCTGACACACATGGGGTCACGATGAGTCAACTAGTATCATCATCAATGAAAATTCCTAGGACACCCCAAACCTGGCTGGACCTGGCCACGTCACCTTCCCCGTGGCAGTGCTCAAAGGTAATGCAGCATCATGGAAGTTTTACTCATGCAGTCATTTTAAAAGGAGCTCTGGTGGCGCAGTGGGTAAAGCAATTGACTGCTAACCGAAAGGTTGGCGATTCAAATCCACCAGTGGCTCTGCAGGAGAAAGATGCAGCAGTCTGTTTCTGTAGAAATTTACAGCCTTGGAAACCCAATAGGGTCGCTATGAGTCAGAATCAACTCAATGGCAGTGGGTTAGTCATTTTAAAGGAAGCTTCACATGTACTTTCTGAATTTTGTTTCTATATTTAAGGGAGATGAGAAAGAGGGAGGAGAAGAGAAAGAGAATTGAGGACTTCAGTTCCTTAGCTGTTTGCAGTCCAAACACATCAATTCCATACAGTATGTAAAGTTCTGTTTCTGAATGAATAGGTGTTATTTTATCATCTTCCAGCTCCGCCCTACAGGTGTGTGGTGCAGAGTTATTTTGTTTTCTCATTATAAATCTTGTAAAGGAAGTTCTACAGATGTGGGAGAATAAGAAAAATGGTTCACTGAATTGCTGGTAAGTAAAGACAATCTAAATAGATCTATAGTTTTAAAGGAAAGGAGCCACTTCACGTGACAGCGCTTCCCCTCCCAGTGACGGGCCATACCAACTACTAAGAAGATGAAGTCAGGGCCATTGCCTGGATTGGGACCTCTGTGCTGATTGTGGTAAATGGGGTTTTCAGATGTGGGCTCTGGAGCTACATACAGCATCTTCCTGAGGAGAAGCAGCAAGCACCTTGGAAAGAGGGATAGCCTAGAGAGCCAACATACTTGGTCCTCCATTTTATTTTGAGCTTATGTCATGTGATATCTCAGCCCTGAAATAGAGTCCTAAAAGGCTAAAGGGATATAGAGGGGAGGTTGTGGAGTAAATGTAGCCCTCTCTCCATGTGTGCATGTATGTGTGCATGCATTTGTGTGTGTGTGTGTGTGTGTGTGTGTGTGTCAGTGCATATACACAGAAGGCTTAGGGTAAACTGGTGTTAGGGATCGAATCATGTCCCCCAAAAATGTGTGTCAACTTGGCTAGGTCATGATTCCCAGTATTTTGTGATTATCCACCATTTTGTCATCTGATGTGATTTTCCTATGTGTTGTAAATCCTACCTCTAGGATGTTAATAAAGTGGGATTAGCAGCAACTATGTTAATGAGGCAGAACTCAATCTACAGGGTTAGCTTGTATTTTAAGTCAGTCTCTTTTGAGATATAAAAGAGAGAAGCGATCAGAGAGACATGGGGACCTCATACCACCAAAAAACCAGCACTGGGAGGAGAGTATGTCCTGTAGACCCGGGGTTCCTGCAAGAAGAGGCTCCTCAATGGGGAAGATTGATGACAAAGACTTTCCCCCAGAGCTGACAGAGAGAGGATGCCTTCCCCTGGTTCTGATGCCCTGAATCTGGACTTCTAGCCTCCTAGACTGTGAGAGAATAAACTTCTCTTTATTAAAGCCATCCACTTGTGGTATTTCTGTTACAGCAGCACTAGATAACTAAGACAGCTGGCTTCTAAGACTGACTCTTGTTACTAGACAGAATTATTTGACTCATACTCTTCTATGGCCTTAGGGTTGTGCATATAAGTTTACAATATCATTGCCTGTTGCAAATTAAGAAGGAAAGTTATTGAGCTGTATGGGAGCAAGGAAAAACACATAACTAAGAACCTTCCAGTTACCTGTATGGCTTGTATGAGATGAATGTATTCAAAAGGTTTAGGTTACAACCATGTTGGCATTACTTATTAAGAACTGGAGAGTTTCTACATGTTGAAATTTAAGGAGTACCAAGAATAGTTTCCCCCAGATTTTTCCACTAGGACTCTGTGAAATTCCCACAGCTTGCAATTCCTTGTAGAAAGACCAGGCTTCCAGCTTAGGAGACGCAAAACTACTAATGCGTCTTGCAGCCTACATGGTAGCTGTCCAAGCCGGTGACCATCACGATCTTCTTCCTTGCTGTACCTCCCTCCTTGGTTTGAGACTCCAGGGAGGGTCATGAAGGAGCAGCACCGCCCTCTCATTGGTTCTACTAGCTAGCTGCCGATGAGCAACATGCCTCCGAGTGTCAAGGAAATGAAAAGAAGCTTCTCTCACCTAACAACAACCTACATAAGGTAACTACCATCTAACTTAAAGTATGTAAGTAAGCTGCTAACTTGGAGTTTTATATAAGACATTTGGAGGTTTACATAAAACATTTGGAGTTTTATATAAGACATTTGGAGTTCTGTACAAGAGATTTGGGAGCCCTGGTGGTACAGTGGTTAAGAGCTTGGCTGCTAACCAAAACGTTGGCAGTTCAAATCCACCAGCTGCTCCTTGGAACCCTATGGAGCCATTATACTCTGTCCTATAGAATCACATGAGTCAGAATTGACTTGACAGCAACGGGTTTGTTTTTTTTATGTAAGACATTTAGGCCTTAGTGTTCTTTAAAATGTGAGTGTAAATTTAGAGGTAACTTGCTATAACAACCAGTGGACCTTGACTTGGACTGAAACAACCTGAATTTGAATCTCAGTTTTTCATATCATTGATATATAATTTGGGGCAACTTATATAACTTCTCTGAGCCTAATTTTCTCCTATAAAATTGGGCTAAGAATATTTATCCCACACCAGTGTTCTGAGGATTGGATGAGATGTGTGTGACTATGGATGGCACGCAGTAGGGAGTCAGTAAATGTTTATCTAATAATAGGTAAATAGTTCACACTTCTCAGAATACTTTTATATAGATTATCCACTTGTTCTTCTAATAACTCAGTGAGGTAAACAAGGTAATGAGGGCAAAACCAAAACTAGAACCCAGGACTTCTAATTTCTCAGTAGAGCTGGCATTTCCCAATAGTGTAAATCCAAAGGAACACTGTAATAGTACATTCATCTACTTAATTACTTAGGATCTTAAAGAGTTAGATTGCATCTATCAAAGAGTTAATGGACTCACCATTTGAATGAAATATTTAGCTATCTCTCCTTATTTGCTAAATAAATTCATTTCCTCTCAGGTTTTGGGTTGTACTTACCACTGTGCAATTCGGGAAGCTCACTTTAGGAGCTTAGCACAGACAGTTTCCCCCAGATCAATCCTGAGAGGCCATCTGAAGAAACAGCAGTACAGTTTGAAGTCAATGCTGTCAGGTCCTTCTGGGCCAGTTAACAAAATGACTGACTTACTCATTGGCAACTCATCTGTACCAAGTCACAGGTTTTCTCAAATCTCAAGATGGACTCATTGTTTCTGCAGTTAACGTGCATTTGGAACAGTTCCTTTGGAGGGATGCTGGTCCTGTTCCTCAATCCGGGCGATTCAGAGAGATACATAAGCTAGCTCCAATATGAATTACTGTCTTTGCTGTAAATGGTTATTCTCTTCAAACACCAAGGTGAGCAGTCAGGAATAATACTGCTCTGTGTGCGGTATCTGATATGTAAGAAGTGTGCCCGTCCCAGGGAAAGCACTCTCTTATTTTTAGAAAACAAGAATTGACATGAATTCACGTGAACACATGCGTGCATAAACTACTGTGCCTACGAATCCAGCTTTGGAATATCCAGTTAATTGGAAATGAGGATTTGTCAGGCAATTCCATGGTGGCATCTCAAAAAGCTAGGTGTAGGTCTCTGAAGAGATTTTCATTTTAGAGGCCATCTAGCAAAAGATCTCAATATAAACTTTGGTTATTCTCTTTGAAATGGCTCTAAATAGTGCTGAAAGTGTTCAACTTGCTTCAAAGATGCTAATTTGAGTCTCAGACAGCTGCAGTGGTTATTAATATGAGCACAATGGCTGACAATTTGACAACAGCCTCTAGTTTTCATTTACTTTGTACACACTGAATGTCCCTTTGTGCGTAGGGCATAAAAAACCATGGTCAGATGACTGACTTGGGAGACACGCCTGTGGGCTAGTCAGCATCTGAGGGCACCCCCCTTTTTAATACAGTGATATCCTTTTAATAGGGAATTTGGTAAATCTTATAATAGACTGTAAATCTTTAACACATTATTAGTCTTCCTATAGTGCAGTGAAAACTCAAGGAGAAGAAGCTTATTAATAACATTAGCAAGGAATGGTGTGTTCTTAATGCATATTTACTCTAGATAAATTGACGTATCAAAGCATCATGGGACATTGGCCTAGAATTAGAACAAATAAGCAGTTCCTTGTCATTCAACTAAAACGTGATTTAGAAGTGAACATTTTAAAATCAAAGTTGTAGTTTGCCTGTTTATTCTTTGTCATTTTCCAGGAAGAAATGATCCCTAAATGGAGGAAAGAAAAAAAACAAAAAAGCAACAGAAACAACAAGAAAAATATCTGATTGCATGAATTTTCTTTTCCTTAGCTGTGTTTTACAAGTCTGGGCCAGATTCATGGGCATTTGTATTTGGTCTGTGGGTTTTCCTTACAGAGCACCATTTTGCTTGGTTGAACTTTGTTTTGTAAATGCACAAAGGCTGGAATCTTCCCATAGACATCTCTGCATGTGTCACATTCACCACACAAGTTGTCTAACTGTGAATGTGCTTCTTTAGAAGGACTCAGATAATCCATTGTCTGAATAAAAGCAAATAACCAACTAAGTACTGAAAGATGTGCTACTTAGTATCTCTGACCCAGGCTGAGCCAAAGACAGAATTTTAAAGTAAGTATATGCATTTTCCTGTAGTGTATGCTTTCACAATTTAGATTATGTATGTATATATAAATTGACTATAGAGGGAATAATTAATTAGGAAACCCATCTTACATCAAGTAGCCTGTCTTTGCCCGAAGGTAAAATAGAAACGAAGTCTGCTTTTTCACTCTGAATCCCTGTATCTGATCTGGTGTCTGTCACATAACTTAATTAATTAATTAGTTCTAGATCTTGAATATTTATACAGGACTTGAATGTAAGCAGTATGTGTTATGTAGGTATTCTTATTATCTCCATTTTACAGATAAAGAAATTTAAGCTCAGGTTGCAATGGTTTGCCCAACATTATTTAGTTAGGGGACCCCAGAGGCACAGTGGTTAAAGCGCTCAGCTGCGAACTGAAAGGGCAACAGTTGGAACCCACCAGCCGCTCAGCAGGAGAAAGATGTGGCAGTCTGCTTGTCTAATGATCTACAGCCTTGGAAACCTAAGATGGCAGTTCTACACTGTCCTATAGGGTCGCTATGAGTCGGAATCGACTCGATGGCAATGGGTTATGGGTTATCCAGTTAGGGAGGGGCAGAGTTGAAACTTCAATCTCTATCTTTTCATTCCAAAGCCTAGGTTCTTTCTAAATCCTCATAATGTCAAATCTCTGTCCACAGAATTTGCTTCTGCTGCTATGTTGATCCTAATATAGAGTGTCCTTCATCCTTTGGGCATCAGCAGACTTTTTCTGTGAAGGGCCAGATAGTAACTAGTTTACAATTTGTGGGTTAAATGGTCTCTGTCATGCAGCTACTCAATTCTGCCATTGTAGTGTGAAAGCAGCCATAGACTATATATGAACCAATGAGCATGTATGTTTTCCAATAAAGCTTTATTTACAAAAACAGGTGATGGGCCAGATTTGGCACATAGGCTGTAGGTTGCTACCCCCTAGTATAATTGAACAGAGGACCATTCTCACAGGATGTCACAGGATCTAAGTTCCAGTCCAGGCAATATTATTAGAAATGGCAATATTAAGACAATAAAAATACTAACAGCTAACATTTATTAAGTGATTCTAGCATTATAATATGTGCTTAATCCAATTCGTCTTATTTAACAGCCGTATGCATAGAAACGTTATATAACTCTCTCGGGCCATGCAGCTATTTAGTTGTAGAGCTGGATTTAAACTCAAGTCCTCATAGTTCAGCATCCAAACCACCTCAGGGTGAAACTGGACCAATGGGTCCGTGCCCAGCGTGCAAGGAGCCAATCTCTCAGACGCTGGTTTTGAGAGGAAGAAAGAGTTTATTTTGCAGGCTAGAAAGCAGGAACTCAGAGGTATTGACCTCAGAATGAGTTCCTCGATTGAGCGAGCAATCACATTTTATACTTATCCATATTCATAAAGGGGTGGAGGAAGGCGGTGGGCAGGATCAGAAAACTTTAACTATTCATAGTTTCTATTGATTATTTGTTATGAGGTGGGGCTAAGGCTTGGCCCGGAAGTGGCTGACGGACTCTTCGCTTTTGAAATGGGTTGGCTACTGCTGATGACGTATATCCTGTGATTTTGGTTCCTTGACAGGAGTCTTTTTGTTCCTCGACATGAGTTCTCTTGTGTTATTGAGCATGGTGGCGGCCTGGGGTCTTCTGTCAGTCATCGTTGTCTATTCTTTGCATGTCTGACCATTCTGAGCCAGTTAGATCTGGACCCATCCGGGGTTCTCCAGAGGGTCTGCAAAACAACTTAGAGGAAGTGAGTGATGTGGTGGGCGAGGTGACTAGATGTGGTCTGATAACTGATGGAGTACTAATTAATTAGGTGTCTTTAGCCTCTAGGGTCCCCTAACAAAGACTTTGGAACTACGATGAGAAGCTCCCGCTCTCACCAAGATGAGACAACAGAGCTGAAGGACCTAAAAGATCTAGGTAGGGCTGGACTATAGTTACTCCATCATGTTTGATGACATGAAATCCAAGGAGAAATGATGCTTTGTGTTCCCACAGGCTGGAGCACCGGCATGTACGCTTTCTAGCATAAGCCCATCACTGTATGATGCATCCAGTGATGACACAGAACTAGAGAGAGCAGGCTCTGTGGATGTCGGTCACTCTTGGCTTTTACTCACTGCTCTCTCTGGGCCCTGATTGCCTTCTAATACTTCAGTGTAAGTGTTTTCCTTCCTTTGAATATCTAATAAATGACTCACTTAAGTAAAATCATGCAGAGAACGGTGCCCGAATAAGAAAATGCCACTGTGCCAAATTCAAATATGTACAGACCAACACTCTGGGCTATAGTGCCTTCTCACTGTGTAGACCTGGCTCATCTTCAGGAAATACATGTCTGGTGCAGGAACAGGCAGCTTCACCCAACAGGCAAGGCCACCAGACACAGTCTTCCTGGACTGGACACATGTAGGTTTCCCTCATGTGCTTTGGAAGGGGACTGTCATGGAGGCTGCAGAGCTAGAATCCTGGCTTTAGGAATATGGCGGGCTGGCAAAGTGAGAATTTATGGGCATAACTGATTTTTCAATGAAATGATGGCCAGTATCCAGACCTCCCATTAACATAGGTAAGGTGTACAGATTAACCTCCAGCATTACAAGAATTAAATAACCTTCTTTTGATTTTCTTCCTTTGGCAATTCATTCCTTATTTGTTGTTCCACAGACTCCTTACAGAAGGATAACAATCTAAGACCCTATACTTTTCAGTCACTTTCCTCAACGATGGGATAGACCAATGCATCGTAAAGCATACAGTACCATGTGAAGATAGAGAAAGTGAAGAAGAATAACAAAGGAGAGGAAGATGAGCAAAATACTATGTTTTGCCAGTTTATAAAAAGAATAAAAAATTCAATTCTGCATCTAGCTGTGTGAACATGAGAAAGTCTAAGAGCCTTGGTTTCCTCACTGGTAAAACTAGGCTTGGTTACCTCATTGGGTTGATGAGGTTAAATGAGATAATGCATATAAAGTGCCAAGTATAGTGCTTTGCACAAGTAGAATCCCAAATAAAAGCTAGAGTTCTTTTCCTCCCAACACTCTCCTCCAACACTTCCCTTGCCCATTGCTTTGGTAGCAGATTTTATCTTCCTATAGAATATTTTTCCAGAAAGGTTAAAAAAGTACTGCCCACTACATTTAGCTTGCTTCTCTTGCCCTTCAGCAGCCAGCAGGCACATATATGTGTTGTGGACTACTCAATACCACAGTGAATAATAAACAGTTATCTTTGTTTCAGCCTGAGTATTTGACACCATTAAATTACAAAGTATGAAAAACTCAGGGAATGTGGAATTAAATGAGGCAGATAAGTATTTCCTGAGTGTCTAAAGGAAGAATACAAGTGGTTGAGGGCAGAGATCAAAAGTACTAAATCTCTAGGTGTAACCAGATTGAGGAAAGCTAAATGCAGAATGTGAATCAGGAAATCTGTTTCTAATGGATTGCCAGATGTCCCTTCAAGGACAGTGGTGCAAGCTGGGGACCAAGTTGGTTTGTGTTATCGATAGTGTTTACTAAGAATTTGTGTTTCATTTGATACTTACCAGAGGCTTGGCAATTCAGTGTAGTCTCCATCCCAACAGCCTCAGATTTAGTTTGACATTGGCTGTTCTGTTGTAGAGAAATGCATGATACAGTTTTACAAAGCCAGCTTTTTTCAGTGGCCCTTGGCTTTTTGCATGAATTTGTACCAAACACCTACTCTGGGTACAGCCCAGTGCTGAGTAGTGAGAGGACAGTGAGAGACTATCCGAAGAGTTCCCATATGGACTTCTAGGGGAGGGGGCAAGGATGCAAGTGTGAGAGCGTGTAAGAGCACATACACACATTTTCGCATGCATTCACACATGCCAATTAAGCCAAAGTGCAAGACAGGTACATTAATAATTACCAAACCCATGGAGGACCATAGTTTCAAGGAATAATCCAGTCAATTGGCATAATACTGTTTTTAGATTTTCTGTTCTACCAGCCTGGTGGCATAGTGGTTAAGAGCTACAGCTACTAACCAAAAGGTGGGCAGTTCAAATCCACCAGGTACTCCTTGGAAACTGTATGGGACAGTTCTGCGCTGTCCTATAGGGTCACTATGAGTTGGAATTGACTCGACGGCAGTGGGTTTGGTTTTTTTGGTTTTAGTTCTACCTCCTAATTGGGTGAGTAGTGCCTGGGGTCTTAAAAGCTTGCAGGCGGCCATCCAAGATAAACAATTGATCTCTGTTCTCCAGAAATAACAGAAGAAGAAGGAGACCCAGGACTCAGAGAAAGAAATGGACTACAGAACTAATTGCATTCATGAACTACTGCCTCCTCTGTCCTGAGACCAGAACTGGATGGTGCCTGGTTCCCATTACTGAATGTTTTGATCACGGCCACAATAGATGGATAGTGCTCGAAAAGGAGAAAAAGGTGGGAAAGAACTTCAAATTCTTAAAGATTTCAGACTTACTGGACCCGCTGAGACGGAAGGAACCCATGAAACTATTGCCCTGAGATATTCTTTAAACCTTTAACCAAAACTATCCCCTGAAGTCATCTTTAGACTAAACAACAGTTTAACTGAATTAGTCAAGAACATATGCCTCTCTTAAAATTAGGCATGGATACTTCTCTTAAAATTACACTCTCTTAAAAGATTATATATATGAGACTAAACTGACAATAGTAAATATACAGTACAGATGAGAAGACTAGGAGAGCAGTGAATCTAACTTATAGGTGGTAAAACAATTTGAGTAGGAATAGCAAGACTGTTGACACAGTGAAGAATGTAACCCATGTCACTTAACTGTACATGTAGAAATTGTTGAATGGGTACATTTTTGTTCTGTATATTTTCACCAAAAATAAAACAAAAATTACCAAACCCAGGACCTTGAACAATCAATGTTCCAGTACTTACAGAAGTGAGAAATTAAAGTAAACTGCATTAGTGTTTCTCAAACTTTAATATGCAATCAAATACCCTGGAGACCTTGTTATAATGCAGATTCTGATTCAGTAGGTCTTGAGTGGGTCCCAAGAGTCTGCCTTTCTAATGGGCTCCTTCATGCTTTTGTGCATTATTGAATTTGTCATGTGCCATGCTACAGAGTGAGGATAAAACAATGACTAAAATATGGCCTTCTGTCAAGAACGGAGTCAGATAGGTAAAGCAAAGATTATAATATAGCTTCATAATGGTAGAAATAGTCCCAGGATTCTATCTGAACCCAGAGGCAGAAAATACAGGCTGATTTTTGAAGGATGGATAAAAGTTTCCATCATAAATAAGTTGTTGTGAGGAGTGAGAGGATGGGGTAGCTCAGGTAGGAGAAAGAGTACAAGGGAAAGTATGTTCAACAGTCTCTTTATGGTTGTTGCAAGTCTTGTGATATGGCTAAAGCAAAGGCTTTGAGTGGAAGACCAGAGGGAGAAAGAGCTAAATGGTGGTCAAAGGCCAGGTCATGGAGGATCTTGTTGAGTCAAGACATTGGTGCAGCATTCTGAAAGCTAAGGTGATCTGTGGAAGGGAGTCTAGAGGCAGCTTGGAAAGTCCTCTATCCGGATGGTGTGTCTTCAGCCTTGTTCTGTCACCCTGTAGGTGATCATGCCCCTCCTCTCTAGGACTTAAACACTTGAATAGATTTCACCTGATTTTGTGACACCCCCACCACCACCACTCCTATCCCAAACATGTGAGCAACATTTCTGCTGCTCCAATGACTTTTCTTCAAAAGAGGTAATAATGCACAAAGAAACCAAATGGATTTTTCCAAAGCAGGGCCTCTCAGAGGGTAAGAAGAGCTCCAGCAACTTCCAATTTTTGAGACTTCTTGTTTGCTTAAAAAATAAACACATGCCAGAATAAGTGCCAAAGTTCATGGTATCTTTTAAATATCTATGTTGAACAAATTAAAACTTTTATCACAACAAATATGCCACCGAAGTAGGCTACTTTACAGATAATTATAGTTTTAAATACATGTAAAAGTACACTAGATCAGAAAGGGACATATGATTAAAACTGGAGAATGAATACCTGCTTTCAATTCTGTATCTCTGTGATTGTATACATAGTATGAGGCAAAAAAAAAACGAGGACTTTTGTACATGTGAGCCTGGGCCAAACTGCCACCTCCTGTCATCACCCATCCTAATAGACCACAATCCAGGAGCTTCTGAACTTCTATTTTCTTGTTTAATTATTGGAGAAATGAGTCTAAACAAAGCAGTAGACTTCACAGAGAAGGGTACTAAGTTGATCAATGACCAAACATCCATGACTTTCAAAGGTCACCCTGGCTGTCAAAGAGCCCACTGTGTTGCTCTGACCTAATGCCAACAGGGACAAGTGCAGCAAAATGACAAAAACCACCAAAGAGGAACTAGAATGTCATCACGTGAAGGACAGAGTGGCTGGTCCTCTATCATCACCCCTCATTTTTCTGGCTTAGTTGAAGATTTCCTAATTTGAAGAGACAGGTTTATTTTGGAGACAGTAAAAGATAAATGAATGCACAAACAAAAGGTGTACCTGGCAGCATAAGAAGAATTTTGCATCTTAAAACACAATGATACAAACAAAATTTAGCTCCTATTCCCTGAGCCAGCCACAAAAGCAGCCCTGTGCATGCCCGGCAAGCCATACACAGCACGCCTAGCCATCTCCGCAGTGCAGACGCTGTGCCTGTACATTAGGATTGCAGTAGTTCCCATGCTTTAATGATTTTCTTAGAAAAAATATAAAACAAGATCTGGATCCATATATAGTCCCATGAGAGAGCTGACTGGGAGAATGAGCTCTATCGTGAGTTATGAAGAGCAAAGGGGCACCCCAGCAAAGGAAAAAAAATGAAACTACCTTCTAATCACTTTGATAAATTAAAACTGTTCAGCCTGGACAAAGATCTGACTGGCCAGAGTAAATCCTGGAGTGAAATTTTATGGTTATGTCTTTTAAAAGCCATGTAAATTGACAAGCATAAAGCTGACAGGACCTTGAAGGCTTCAGCAAGAACACTCCGTCCGTCTCATTTATTTAAGAGAATGCCACCCCAGCTCAAAGGCCTGCAGTGAGCCGTGCCAGCATGTTTTGGCTTGGACCTGGAGTGTTTGATGCGGTCTTTGGAGAGGGTGAGGTGGCACAGAGAGCATTCGAACCCAAGAGGATTCTGCTCTAGAGGGACAAAGGAGCCACAGAGCCGAAGATGTTGCATCTGGGGGCTTCACTATTTGCTGTTCTTTCAAATGTAGCAAGGGGGTTTCTGGCATAGCTGAGAAGAACTGAAGCTTTCTCCCCTGAGAAATTCTGAACTCCTGTTTTCGGCATTATGTTTTCAGGGCGTCACAAAGCTGCATTGGTCAAAGTCGATTAAATTAATCACTTTGATCAATCTATGATTAATGCCCTCTAGGATAAAGAGGTAATCCCTTAACATGCTCAGTTATAACAGAAAGGTTGAAAGGTTGGAGATTCGAGTCCACCCAGAGGTGCCTCAGAAGGAAGTCCAGGTGATTTACTTCTGAAAAATCGGCCATTGAAAACCATATGGAACACAGTTCTACTCTGACACACATGGGGCTGCCGTCAGTCGGAATTGACTTGATGGGAATTTTTTTTTTTTTTTAGGATGTAGACACTATGTCTCATCCAGAAGAGGAGGAGGTTGGAAACTGGTTGAAATGGGAACAGAGAAGTTTGTAGACTATGTCAGACAGAAGGGGCCTTAGAAGTAATCTGGTCAGATGCCTTCATTTATACAGATGAGTCACTGGAGGGAGACCCAGACAGACAAGTGGTTTGCTTTGGGTCACTCAGAAATATTTCGTTGGGATGGAGTGAATACAGAAAAGTAGAACTTTTGGTTAATGTGAGTGTGGCAGATTTATTCCAAAAATACCTTCAATTTTTTTCCCTCTCTGTATCCACGAACTTTGCAATGTGACTTCTCCTTCCATCAAGAGGTAGGATTTATTTCCTGCACTCTCTGAATCTGGGCTAGCTTTGTGAATTGCTTTGCACGGTAGAATACAGCAGAAGTGAAACTATGCAAGTTTTAAGACTAGGCCTCAAAAAGTCTTGCTAACTGCTGCTTCCTCTTTTTTATGTTCATATTATCAAAATTTTTTATTATGGTAATATATATAAAACATAAAATTTGCTATTTTAACCGTTTCAAGTGTACAATTCAGTGGCACTAATTACATTCACAGTGTTGTGCACCATCACTACCATCTATATCCAAAACCTTTTCATTGCCCCAAAGAGAAGCATAGTACCCATTTAAGCAATAAGCCCCCCTTCTCCCCTTCTAGCTCCTGATAGCCTCTAATCTACTTTCTGTCTCTATGAATTTGCCTATTCTAGATATTTCATCTAAGTGGAATCATAGATATTACTGAACTTAATATAATGTTTTCAAGTTGTTCCGTGTTGTAGCATGTGTGAGAATTTCATTTCTTTTTCTAGTGGAATCATATTTATTTGTATGAGTCGGACCCAACTTGACGGCAGTGGGTTATTACATTTTGCTTATTTGTTCATCCGTTGATGGACGCTTGGGTTGTTTCCACCTTTTGGCTACTGTGAACAATGCTGCAGTGAACAATGGTGTACAGATATCTGTTTGAGCCCATGCTTTCAGGTATATGTACCTAGGAGTGGAATTCCTGAGTCATATGGTAGTTCTTTGGAGCCCTTGTGGCACAGTGGTTAAGAGCTCAGCTGCTAACCAAAAGATCAACAGTTTGAATCCACCAGGCTCCTTGGAAACCCTATGGGGCTGTTCTACTCTGTCCTATAGGATCACTTATGAGTCGGAATTGACTTGATAGCAACAAGTTTGGTTTTGGTTGGATGGTAGTTCTTGCTCTCTCTTTTGACCCCTGTCTCTAGTAGTCCAGACTAGCCTACTGTAGGCCATGAGACCACAGGAAGAAAACTGAGTTGTGCCAGCTGAGACTATCATAAACATGTGAGAAAGACTCAGCTGAGATAGAGACATGTCCAGCCAGGCCCGACCAAGATTCTGCCCAAGCAGAACCACCCAGCCAATTGTGGACTTCTGAACAATAAAAATGAGTATTTCCTTAGCTTTTGAGGTTTGGGGCATTCTTGTGGCAATATGAAAGTGATCAGTGGTGCTATAATGAGAACTTGGTCGTTGAGAGAAGAAAGAAGGAACAGGGTAATCAATCCCTCATTGGTGAGATCTTGAAGTTTCTGTCCTCTGGGAATAATGACCAACTTAGAGGATGAGAATATATCCTAGAAATGGAATCCTGGAAGAATCTCCACAGAGCCATTGTGGCCTAGTTCTGCCTAAATGCCAGATGGTCCTGACGAGTTTGTATCATCATAGCCTGGAGATGGAAGTGCTGCTGGAGATCTTCCCATCTTGATTTTACTGATAAGAAAATAGGTTGGGCAGTGTTAAAGCAGTACTGGCTACATAATGTGTGGGGTCCAGTGTAAAGTGAAAATGTAGGGCCCCTTGTTCAAAAATTATTAAGAATTTCACAACAACAACAGAAAAGCATTAAACCAAACACAGAACACATCTAAACGTGGGGCCTGGTGTGACTGCACAGGTCACACAGACATAGGCAGGTCTGGAGTTACGAGATTAATCTTAAGACACCACTTCAGAAGACTCATCTGCCTGGTTAACTTTTAACTAAAAAATGCAATCCAGTGTGTGTTTTAACAGCCAGTTTAAGAAGCAGAACAAGAACCTAAGAACTCTAGTTCCTACTCCAGTGATTTTTTTTTTTCTCTCCATTGTCTGACAGAATGGTAGAAAGAAAATCTGAACTAGAAACAATATGGCTGGCATTGAGTTTAACTCAAAGAGGGAGGAACTTATTATTCTTCATATGGTAGGTTGAAACATTGGACTTTATATTCAAGCAAATAAATTTTGAGATTGGAATTCTTACATGAATTATTTGCTGTGTCCAATTATATCTTATGATATTTTCTTTGTGGAAAGTTGACTGCTGTTCATCACAATACATTTCTAGAATTGTTTTGTATTATCTGTCTCCTGACTATTTCTTTTCTTATCTTTGCTTTTTTTTCCTTCCTTTTTTTTTTTTTTTTTTGGTAAGTAGAAAATTCTCAAGTGATAAATAACAAGGATCTAATTTTTTTGAGCTTCCTCTATTTTTTGTCTTACTTATAGCATTAATAATTTTCCAGCAGCTCTGAACTCTTCTTTTTGCTTAGAACTCTGGAAAAATAATAGCTTAGTATGTGCATTGCCCCAATTAATACTTAACCAGCTTTATCACTACTTTGAATACTCTTCTCTTTGACTTTCACAGGACACTGCAGTTAAATATTATTAGACTTTTTATTTCTATGAGAAGCAAGCCTCCATTATTTTATGGATAATTAATAATAAATAAATGGAACGCTTGACTTCTTTAAGGTTCTCTAAGGTTTTTCTCATTGGCTTATCATGGGAGATCCAAAGAGGCCCCCTTAGGTAACAGAGATGCGTTTGTGAATTACAAAAAAAAAAAAAAATTTCCCCAAAAGGTAAGGTTTTTGTGACCCTTTTGTAGAGACCACGAAAGTGACAAGGCAAGATCTTAGATGAAAAAGCTAAAGGCATCACTGAAAGCAAAAGCTGGAGATGCAGGAACAACAGTGAGAACACAGGAAATGCTAGTGGTGATGTCACGAGGAACAGAGCTCAGTTTTGCATCAAATGTCAGGATAACTGAACACATAATACATGACAACAGGCAGAGTTCTTGTGTAGAGGCTGCATTAACGTGGGTTCTTCCTGCTTTAAGGATGATTCGCTAGCTTTGTAATATTCGCCAATAATGCACGCAGCCTGTTGCCTGTATTATTCCTTTATCCAGGCTCTCATCCACATGACCTTGTCCATTCAGCTGCAGATGAAGGCCAGACTCTCAAGGCACGTCCCTCCTCCCCACTCCTCTTCCTACAAAAACCACTGTTCTGGACTTATATTTGGTTGATGACCTCAAACACAATTAGTAAAGTGTCTAATCTAATTTGGAACAGTGAGCCTCTGTTTGGCTTATTCAAATTCTTGTTGAATCAGAATAAATTTTCATAGTCCCTAATGGAAATGCCAGCTTTCTTTATCAAGTTGGCAAAGGACTTGCATTTCCAAAGGGGAGTTCCAACCAGTTTCCTAGGAGGTCCCCATAGTCGTCATGACTAGTCAAAGAAACGTGGATCAGAAAAATCACAAGCTGGTTCCGGCTATTATCTTTAGAGTATGATTTCTTCTCAGTGATCTGCTGTTTCTACCCAGTCTATTTCTCAGCCTCACCTTTCTCTCGCTTTTCTCCCCTGTATTTGGTCCTAAATGTCAAAGCTGTGATCCTTCTCTATGTTTGCCAAGGTCACATTGGCACAGAAATCTTTCTGCAGGCTTCCCTGGAGGACAACATCAAACTGAAGCTTTTTGCCCTTAAGCTAAAACCTCTAGCTACTTAGCTTCTGTTCTGCTTTTATTTTCCTCACTTTTCCCCCCTCTTCCTTCCCAAATCACCAGGTATCCTAGATTCCTTTCCCTGTCTCTCTATTTTCTTTCATTTGACCTGAAAGAGAAAATGCTGATGAGCTACCTTCTTTTGCCTCACTAAAAAACTGCCGTAAAATTTATAGCTGGCTTAGGCCAGTCATCACTGATCATCTTGATTTAGTTTCTGCCAAGAAATGTTTTATGATTATCCACTGACTTATTTACGACAAACTCAACAAAGTCCTTGGTGTTAGGAGCCTGTATAGATCTTCTGATTCGTTTGGAAAATAGAATGGGTACTTGAAGTTCCCTGTCTAATGGGGTGGTTTGGGTTATTTTACTTGCACATTTTATATAGAAAGCTAAAATCCCTAAACCTGAGTATGTAATAATATCAAGTCATTTTGCTTCTCTGTAGAAAATGTATACAGCCCTGAGACAGCACAAGAAACTTTCCAAAAGTTCTCTAAGCATTAGTTTCAGGAGACCGTTAGTAAGGCTGGTAAAAAAAAAAATTGTGTTGGTGATGTTAAAATTGTCCATTGGTGGAAGCTGTTTGAATATATGAATGTAATGATGTTAACTTATTAAACAAAAGTGATTTAAAGGCTAATATAATAACAATCTGTTTTGAGTCTGCTATTTGAACCTAAGCAGGGCAAATGCCTTATAACAGGAATGTTTTAAATAATTGAAACATTTGAATCATGTCGACTGTTCAGTTGTATATCTGACATACATGAAAGTGATCTGTCCCCCTGCAATCCCTGGTACTGTAATGGTCACTGAGTGAATTTAAGGTGTTCAGTAGTACCCAAAGCTCTCTAACAGGTCATGTTTTGTCCGGAGCAAAATGGGTTTGATTATTTGGCTTCACTGTCATAGAAGGAGTCTGATATCCAAGGAATAGTTGTATTATTTCTCTTTCTGTAGGGTATGTTTAGGATCTGGAGTAGTGGCAATAAAAATTGTCTACATCAGCACTATTGGCTACTGTACGTTCCCTCTGCTGAGACAATGCTGTTTTATGGGGAGTTGCTGGTGAAAAAGAGCCTAGTAGCTAAGATGGAAGAATGAAGACTCACTTCTGTAAGTTTAAGGGGTAGTTCACATATATACAGAAGCCAGCGGGAAGAGTGATCATGCTAGGGCAAACCTGCCATAGCACTGTTACAGAATTGCCACTTGACAATTCAGGAAATGGGTCTATGCAAAACAAGGATAAACCAGATGTTCACATGGCCCAATCTTGACATGACGTTACATTGTAAAGCACAGTGCAGAAACCAAAGTAATTTCAACTGAAATCTAATCTTTACTTTCATCTCTCAAAGATCATTAGATTCAATTGATAATCCACAGTAGAACAACTTTCAAAAAGACTTTTGCTTCCTTCCTAGTTCTCAGAATCCAAAGCTGTTCCAGAGACTCTCACCAGCCAAATCTCCAAACACTCTTCCTCACCTTACCTGTGGCCCATGTGGTCTTTCACCTCCCACCCCACTCCTACAGTCCTTCATTTTGTAGGTTCAACCTGTCTGGTTTTTTGTCTTTTTGTTTTGTTAATGTTGTTCTGCCTGTTCTTATAAAAAGGCTAGGAACCAGTTTGGCAAAATTCTCTTAGAGGGAGAGGCAGGGAAAGAATTTGAGCAGATAAAGACAAAGTTCTTTTATTGGCTCCAACAGGAGCAACAGTCTCAAATTCCTGCCATGTTACCATATCTTGGCCCCTATCACAATCTACAATAACAGTAAAAATTTGTTGAGCATTTAATATGTTCCATTCATTTTGCTAGATGTTTTCACACTAATTATCCTACAATAACCCTAATATTACTTTACAACTTTGTAATATCACTTACAAATAAGGAAACTGTAGTTTAGAGAGGTGGTGTGACTTGCCGAAGGTTACAAAGCTAATTAATGGCAGAACTGGGGATCCTCATCCTTGGTCCCATTCCAAAGCCCATGTTCTTAACCATTATAATCTTTAGGTATCAGCATATCCAGATGGCTGACGTTATACTGAGAATAAAGTAACCATTTAAACACAATGACATTGTTTGCATATAAGAAATATGATTTAAGCCATTCTTTTAAAATATGTTATTTTTTATCTAAGTTTGCAGCCAAATATACTATTTTGGATCCAGATCTACATTAACATACTGATTACCAAATCAGTTGAACACTTGTTTGCAAGTTAATACTGGAATTTTCCAACTATGGATGCTTGTGACTCTGGAAAGAACCAGTTTAAAACTTTTCTTAACTTTTTTTTAACTACTTACTATTATCCTCCCAAAAGATGAGTGGAAATTCTAGGGCTCAGGGTTATAATCTTGACTCTGCTCCCTCTGAGTGGTTCACTATCTTCGTTCTGCCTCATCTGTGAGTTCGGGGGAAGGAGTTAGGAGGGAGATTAGGAGCTCATCAAAGTATGAAAGTGTAATGAACTCCGAATGTAATCCTAGCTCCATTGTCAGTTTGACTTTTTTGAACAAATTTCCCTTTTGGTATAAATGTTTCCTTGCTAGCTCTGTATTCTGACTGAAAGTGAAATGCTATGCCTCTGATGACAGTCATCATTACTTGTTGGAAGACAGATCTTAAATCAGCACATCCCGTTTTTCTCTTTTTGGCAGGCATCTACCTGGAGTACATGCCTTGAATCGGTTACTTTTGTTTCTAGCCTCTGGAAGCTATATTAACTCACCATCTTGGTAGTGACTCTTCTGTTAACTCCCATGAACTGTTGGGTCTTTCTCTATTCAAATTAGAGTTTGAGCTCCTTATTTAAAGAAAACAGAAACAGAGAGGGGAAAGGGAGGTTGGATGTAGGGCTCTCACCTTATGTTTGAAGGCCTTGGCCTTCAGGGTTAAAACAAACACTGGAGCTACACAAACAATCATATTAAAAATATGAATCAAACAAAGAATCAACTGTCCTTGATTTCTAGACCTTATTATACAAGGAGGAGTCCCTGGGTGGTACAAATGATTAACGGTGCTTGGCTGCTAATTGAAAGTTTGGAGATTTGAGTCCACCCAGAGGCACCTCAAAAGAAAGGCTTGACAGTCTACTTCTGAAAAATCAGCCATTGAAAACCCTGTGGAGCACAGTTCTACTCTGACACACATGGAGTTGCCATGAGTTGGAGTCCACTCAATGGCAATGGTAACTGGTATTACACAAGGGGTTTATGGAATTAGTGCAACAGATCTACAATTCCCTAGGTAGAATGAATAAATCATACATCTTACACATACATGTACTATCTATTTTTCACATTTAAACAGGTGCTGTTGTAATCAAGGTGATACAAATTCTCTTAACATTAACATTACTAAATTCGTTTGACATATATTTTCTCAGTCAGTATAGGCAAGAAGTTCAACTACTATCATGAGACACTTATAAAATCATATGTTAGAAAAGAGATCTCATTTTTAAAACAGTTAGGAATCACTGAGATAAATAATGGTAGTAATGATGCAGTTAGCAAAGTAGGGGGAAACACAAAAAGGTCACAAATATGAAGGCAGTTCCCCAAGAAAAAAAGAGTAGGAGATTCCTACCCAAAACTATTAATTCCTGTTGGGAAATTGGCTGAGGCATCCTTGTTTTACCTTGGAGCTATGGAAGCCTGCTATTTGATTTAGCATGGGTGTTAAAGTACCCTGTGTCAGCAAACTCACAGGAAGAGCTTTTCATTTCTACTGGTATTCTGTCCAAGCTCTAAAACGACAGCACCCAGGTTCCCTATTGTATTGTAATGTGTTTGACATTTTCCTGAGAAGAAAACATAGATTATGAGTCAATGTCAAAAGGGGTAAATAAATGGCTATTTCTGATTGTGAAATTTCTGCTTCTAGAAGACGATCAAAAGAATCATTCAAAGTACCTTGCAGTTAAGTTGGTTTGCTGATTGTTACCTGCCCCTAAACCATTTCCCCTTCTGGTAACAGAATCCCAATTTTCCTTTAGAGAATGGTCCATGCCCGCTGCTGGGTACATGACCCAGACCTGCCCCCAAGATGGCTACTGGGATTGTCCAGAAAGAGGTGAACTCCTGCTGATGAGGTCAGAATCTGGTTGGAAGAAACTTTAGTGTTGCTTGTAATCCTCTTTGCCATTGTCAGGAATGGTCTGTCTGAGAACAAAGCAACACAGGGAAAGCTGACCAACAGATGAAGAGAGAAAGAGTCCAAAACACCATTTGAACATCTGATCTGGGTAGTCCTGATTTTGACTTTTTGTTATGTGAGCTAATCAGTTTTCCTTTGTGGCTTACATGTTGGAATTAGGATTTTATTACTGGTGCGTAAAGAAATCTGATGGATACACAGTTGTCATTTAGCCTCAGATGAAATCGAGCATTCTGTTTGCATTGTTTCCTTCCACAATCCAACTCCAAGAAAAGGTAACCCTGTCAGGAGTCCCTAAATGGTGGAAACAACGTGCTAGGCTGCTAACCAAAAGGTTGGAAGTTCAAGTCCACCCAGAAGTGCCTCAGAAGAAAGGCCTGGCAATCTACTTCTGAAAAATCAGCCATAGAGAAAACTCTATGGAGCACATTTCTACTCTGACACACGTGGGGTTGCCATGAGTTGAAATTGAGTTAATGGTCATGTCAGGGGGCTGCCACAGTCTCACAGCTCCGTTACGGGATCTCTCAGCATGGAGCAGAACTTTTTCTCAAGCACCCCCAGCTGATTTCTAAGGACAAGGCAGTCTCAGCCACACTAAGCAAATTCAAGAAAAGGTAAGGAAAAGCGGAGACCATGTAGTTCTACTGGGGAACTTGGCTCTCAGGCAACGCTGCAAAGTCACCCTAAATCAAAATGTTCTAAAATGCAAACTGAAGCTTTCTTTCTAACTGGCAATAAACAGTGAATGAGGCACTGCAGTATACAAAGGTTGCCAGTTTTTGACAGAGCAGCCCACTAGCTCAGCTGGGGATTCTGCTAAGAGGGAGGTCTGCGATGGTGCTGTTTTATGGAGAAGGGGTATTTTGATGCTGACCCTTTGATTTTGATTTTATTCCTTGTTTTTCTGCTCCTTTTGTTATTCTCGTTTCCCCTGCTGCGTTCCTTTGCATTGTCTCTCTTTTGTTTATCAAGAATTGGATCCACAGAAATGAGCCTGTAATAAGGAGACATGAGAATTTCTAGATTTCTCTCATTTTGATTTTCTACTTTATTAATATTTCGGTATACGAAACACACAGGAGGCATGGCCCTTCGACTTAGCCATGCTACCATCTAATCAACTGCATGGAAAATTTGAATATACGTCATAGCATCTAAAACGGACATTTCTAGAGTTATTTGGAATTCATTATGTAGGAAATTATAATGTAACACATTATATAGGAAATTACATACATTATATAGGAAATCTCACTTGTACTTGGGGAAACCTCTGCCACACATCATTCCAACATCCAAGAAAAAAATGCATTTGGGGAGGTTTGTATATAAGAGGCATAGGGAAACAGTGATATTGCAACACATTGATAAAGATTAAACTGGCTTCCTTATCTTAACTGAATTTGATTCTTTCTTGGTTTTTGTGTCTCCTTGTGCTGCTTAATATATAACCAGATAAGATGATTGTTCTTCAATGACCTTTGCATAGGAGTAGAAGCGATGTCTGAAGCCAGAGTATTTTATAATGAACTGAAATGCTGCCCCCTCCGCACCTCCATCATAGTATATACAGAAACTTCCAGTTAGCTTTTTAAATATTACTTAAAGTACATTGAGCACTTACCATGTCGTAAGAATTTTACATGAGCTATCTCGTTTGGTCTTCAGAAAAATCTTATGAGGCAAGATCAATTCGTCTTCTCATTTTATAAGTGAAGAAACTGAGGGTTAGAGAGCAATCCACGCTACATTTTTTTTTTAGCGAATGATAAATAAGTGTTTAACAAATGGAAGCTATTTTTTTTAGGTAGAATTTACTTATAGGGTATGTGAGTCAGAACTTAATCTCTTAGCCAGAGTTCAATTAAATTTATGATTTGTAGGCTTCAATAGATACAATTTGCAGTCATGTTGAAAGCATGGGTAAAAATCTACTGTGCAAACGGGTCTAGTAAGTTTTATTATTAATTATCTTGAGCAGTTCCAAACAGAATGACTGTGAGTGACCTAGAGCTTGCTGGACTGCTACTTCTAGTAGCAGAGTTAGTCCAACACATCTCTTCCAAGATACTGGCAATATTGTTTGGCTTCCCCGGGTTAATGAAAAGTACATTTGCCTCACCTAGGAGCCATCAGAACATTCCAGTGCCTTTCAGCATGTACTATAGGATATCAAATGATAATAAGGCCAACTTGCCAGCATTGTTCATTTCCCTCTCAGCTTAATTACCAACTCTTGTTGCCTGTGCATCAAGCCTTGGGGTCAGAGATTAATCAGATACTAGAAGTATAAAATTAGCCTCCATTTCTGCTCCCTCTCATTTCTACCTTGTGGATTTGATAAGAGAAAAAGTCAGATTTGTTGTTCCCTGGGATGCTGCTAACGGTGTGTTTTACGACTTAACTGGGCATGTTGCTTCAACTGCTAACTCAGCTCTGGTTATTCTGAAATCACTCAGTTTAATTTTTCCCCTGGGGATTCCAGGGTGTGTTAGGTGGTTACTAAACCCCTGGACATAAGAGGTAGAGTACAGCTGTGATTCTAAAGGGCTCACTCAGAGGTGGAGAATGGCCATGGCAGAGCTTATGGAATTAGGATGCCTTAGCCCAACCAACCCCAGACAAACTCTATCCTGCAAGTGGATTATAGAGACACAAGAAAAATGAATGTTTTAGCCTCTTGATCTATTAAAATAGTCCTCAGACAGAACTCCCAGGACAGTGGAAACTGTAAGCAACGTAATTTTAACACAGATATATTTTCTTAAATAGGGATATGACTCCATACGTCAAAGGTTTTAGTTTTGTTGTGTTTGATGATATGGAAACTATTTTACAGCGCTTTGTGATGGTTAATGTTATGTGTCAATTTGGCTAGGCTAGTTTCTCAGTGGTTTGGCAGACACTGGACTGATTGCTCTTCCATAATGTAATATAGTGTTATCACCTCTATGATGTGATTTGATGTGATCAGCCAATCAGTTGAAAGGGGAGTTTCCTTGGGGGTGTGGCCTATCTCCAATGTATAGATGGATGTCTGGCAAGGCTCTCTCTTTTCCCCTCCTTTCCTCTCCCCACTTTCTCTCTCTCTAGATCCTACACTCTTCTTATCACCTGACCTCCCGTTCTTGGGATGTAAACCTGCAGAAGTCTTCAGCCTGACACCTGACCTGCAGATTTTGGATTCACCAGCCCCTGCAACCACTTGAGCCAGCAGAAGTGTTCAGCCTGTCACCTGGCCCATGGATTTGGAACTTGCCAGCCCCCACAATTGCATGAGCCATTTCCTTGAAGTAAATCTCTCTCGATATATTTATACTGTATATACTCTTCACTGGTTTTGCTGTTCTAGAGAACCCAGACTGAGACACCCTTCAAATACTATATTTACTAATCAGGAGCAGCAAAAAGCACTGAAGTAGGAGTCAGGAGAACTGAATTTGAGTCCTCACTCTACTCCAGTGGTTTGTATTGAGTTGAGTAAATCATCTACCAGTTTTGGTCTTTTTTCCTTATTTATAAAATTCAAATAGATCTCTATGGAATATTTCATAGTCCAGTTCTGAAAGTCTAAAGTGACTGAGCTGAGATCCTTTGGGATAAAACTCCACTAGAAGAAACCTTTTGCATTGTGCTAAAAGACTCTACTATATAAGTTAGCATGTGACTTGCTGGATTAAAGAACCATGTATGGAATAGTTCAATGAAGCATTTCCCTTTAAATACTGTATTTATTAATAAGTAGCAATAAAAAATGAAAGCTAGAGTTCTTAAAGTTTTCACACATTATCTCATCTGATCCTCATAAAAACTCTGTAAGGTAGATCATCATTCCAATTTAACATAGGAAAAGAACTGTTTAAAAAGGGTTAATTTCTCATCCGGGTTTACATTATGAATAAATGGCAGAGATGGATCTTAGTATTCATGCTCTTCTTACCCCGCTGTGACCTGCTTATGCCAATGGCCATGATGCTCTTAGGAATCCTTTTGTACTTTGCCATGTACCTTTCAATCAAATGCTTGTGACCATACACGTTGTGGAATATCTTTCACCAAATAAGTGATATACTCAAACATATGTGAACAGTTCTTCTATTATTCAAATATTTCAGTACTATTGTGATTATTAAAACAAATACATATGTAAAATATTATTGAATTATTAGTAGCTTTTTGTCAATATACATTTTCTCAATCAATGGATACAATCAAGCAACTAATATTGCTTAGAACCTGTGAAGCTTTGGATAGTAAAAATGAGGACCCATGAACTTCCTGAGGTTATGGAAATGTTCTATATCTTGATTTGGTATTAGTTACATGGGTGTATACATTTGTCAGAATGCATTGAATTATACACTTAAACTGTATATATTTCACCATTATGAATTTTACTCAATTTTTAAAAAATGAGTCCTCAGGGTACTTAGAAAGTTGACATCCCTGATGTACATCAATTTCTCAAGTTCTGACTAGCTTTCCCCTTGTAAAAGGCATCACAAACCTGGGGTGATAATGGGGTGCCCCTCCCCATGTTGCCTCTGTGAGTTAAACTACAAAAAAATCACAGTCAATGGATGAAATTAGCCACCTGTGACTGCAAACCAAGAAATTTCCTGTGATTGTGTGTCTGGAAAGTGTGAAAAAGGCTGTAATGCCAACCAAGGTGATTAGGACATAGGTTTGTGAAGGCAGAAAGAGAATGTGATTGCTGTTTAGGAAATGGAATCTAATTGAATGAACACCAAGAGTCAATACAACTGATTAGGTTCTGTGAACAGAAGAGAGATTGTCCATCTTAATCATAAAAATGAAGTATGAGGATTATTCAGGGAGAAAATGTGCTGAATCTACTAGATGCAAATTCAGGTATGAAAGAGGTGATCTTTTGGGTAGCAATGCTGATCATGGAACTTTGTCTTGGTTTAGATAGAATAGAACCCAAATTAGCCATCCTTCTTTGCTCTGATTTCCACTCATGGGGCAATCTTTTGTTTGCTGATTTGGCTTTTCAGGTAATCTAATTCTGGGAAGTGGGTGACCTAGGTAGATGTGAATACTTTTGACACTGCAAAGCTCTATTAAATTAGCATCCTGTATTATGTATCAGTATCTTTTAAATTTAGTTAATGTGAATCAATTCCCTTGTGTCTGATCATTTCTAAATTTTAAGTTTATGGACAGCAAGACTCTGATGATTCCTCCTATTAGTCAAGAATTTTTGGTTTTCAAGTGATGGAAACATAACTCAAACTTGCTTGGGCAAAACCATGAATTTACTGGTTCATTTAACTTAGAAGTTCAAGGTGGCACTGCCTTCAAGTGAGCAGGATCCAGGGGCTTAAATAATTTGGTTAGGGATATTGTTTTCTCCATCTCTAGGCTCTGTTTTACCCTCTTTTGGCTCCATTTTTAGTTGGATTTTTCTTTTGTCCTGAAAAAATGGCTATCAACAGATCTAAATTACACTTACTCTTCACTTATCGATTATCTCATTATCCAACATTTCACATTTACAATAATAGTAAAAAAATCTACTCTCTGACTATTTTGTGCATTAACAATGTATGTCGGGTCCCTTTCATGACCAGTGGGACATACAGTACCCACCTACATTTTCCACCTATTGGGTTTACTGGGAAGCTACTGGCCTACTGACTGTAGGTGCTGCCAGCAGGTGGGGACCTCTATATCTGTCTGAAGTGGAAGAAACAAGCACAGGCTACAAATTACTGTTTCTACAGGGTATTCTATGAGGTGGTGCATCCTGGAGGTATGATTGTGCAAAACTTTTGTCTCTTTTGGCTTTTGTACAGTGAGATAAACCTTGTAAGTATATTTCTGGGTTCCTGTGTGTTATTTGGAAGTCATATTTCTTGCGATGATTCCGTGTTAACAGGATTACCTCATTTTCAGGTGCCAGCACGAGTTGCAGTGTACCTGACATACCACCAGTCCTACCCCCAGAGTCCAGAGGGACGTATTTATCCCACATAATATTTTGTGATCTAATGTGGTCATCCTCCATTTTGCATAATGCCAATTTTTGCATAATGATCTGGTCTTTGGAACATACCATTTCGATAAATAAGGAGTAAGTATAGTCCTAAATTCTAAGCTATTCCAGTGGGAAAACAGAACTTTTATTTCCAACAGTTCTGCAAAAATCCTGGACCAATATCTAATTGGTTTGACTTGGGTCAAACTTCTGAGTTTGAATAAGTCACTGGAGCCAAGGAACTAGAATGTGCTGATTGGCTTAGACTTGAGTCTTTTTCTTTCCCTACAGCTGGAGGATGGGGACAGCCCCTCAAAACCCATAAAGATGAAGACTGGGAAGGGTAGTTCCTAAAGGGAAAGTTGTTGTTGTTATGTTGGGTGCCATCGAGCCAATTCCAACTCATAGTGACCCCATGTGACAGAGTAGAACTGTCCCATAGAGTTTTCTTGGTTGCAGTCTTTCCAGAAGCAGATCACTAGGTCTTTCTCCCACAGAGCCACTGGGTGGGTTTGAACCACCAGCCTTTTGGTTAGCAGACAAGTGCTTAAGCAAAAGTAGAAGTACTAATCTGTCTTTGAAGAAGTACAACCAGAATGCTCCTTAGAAGCAAGGATGGCAAGACTACATCTCACATATTTTGGACATTTGATCAGGAGGGATCAGTGCCTGGAGAAGGACATCATGCTCGGTAAAGTAGAGGGTCAGTGAAAAAGAGGAAGGCCCTCAATGAGATGGATTGACACAGTGGCTGCAACAATCAGCTCAAGCATAACAGCAATTGTGAGGATGGCGCAGGACTGGGCAGTGTTTTGTTCCATTGTACATAGAGTCACTATAAGTCAGAAATGACTAGATGGCACCTAACAACGACAGAGGTACTAATATCAGACAAAGGAAGAATGAGAGCTAGGCAGGTACAACACATGCAAAACTCTACCATGCCCTTCAAAGTTACACTGATCTCTGAGATTTTGTCTAACCAGCCAGTCAATAATCCCAACTCCCTTTATCCTCAACCAGCACAGGAGACAAAGCAAGCATCAGTGGTCAGAGTTTGTAAATTTTTTTAAAAAAGTAACCTATTCTAAATTTAATTTAGGGACGTAAATCAAATATAATTTGGAGCTTATAGATTAAATTCATGACCACAATACAAAACCAAAACCAAACCCACTGCAGTCGACCCTATAGGACAGAGTAGAACTGCCCCATAGGGTTTCCAAGGAGGATTCAAACTTTTGGTTAGCAGCCGAACTCTTTAACCACAACACCACCACAATAGCCATCTTTAAATAATTGTGAACCTGCTGAGAGCAAAAAGATATTCTGAAAGCAAATATTTTTTGAGACATGATCTTCTATTTTGGAATTTCCAGCCTCCTCCTCTAGTCCATGGAGACTATCCATATTTGGGATTTTTTTTATCACAATAATCAATCAAGCAAACAAATAAATAATGGCTGCTTTGTGGCATAGTGGTTAAGAGCTCATCTGCTAACCAAAAGGTCAGCAGTTCGAATCCACCAGCCAGTCCTTGGAAGCCTTAGGGGGCAGTTCTACTCTGTCCAATAGGGTCACTATGAGTCCGCATCAACTCCATGGCAATGGGTTTTGTGACAATGGAGCAACCATCGATTCTTTCATTCTGCAATTATTTATTAAACACATACTATGTGCACAGAGGCATTACATGTCTTGCTGTAAATCATACGGTTAACAAATGGTGGAGTTCCACTTCCAACCCTGCCTTTACAGTCAGTGTTCTTAACTGCAATTCTATATGCTCATTATAGTAAGTTACGTGCCAGTGATGATGTCTGGTACATAATAAACAAAAAACCAAACTCATTACCTTCAAGTTGATTCCAATTTGTGGTGACCCCATGTGTTACAGAGTAGAACTGCTACATAGGGTTTTCTTGACTATAATCATTTTGGAATAGGAGCCCTGGTAGTGTAGTGGTTAAATGCTAGGCTGCTAACCAAAAGGTCTGCAGTTAGAACCCACAAGCCGCTACATGGGAGAAAGATGTGGCTGTCTGCTTCCATAAAGATTTACAGCCTGGAAATGCTATGAAGCAGTTCTACTCTGCCCTATAAGGTCAATGAGTTGGAATTAACTCAACGACAATGGATTTGGTTTTTTAAAAATCTTTATGGAAGCAGGTTGCCAGACCTTTCTTCCATGGTTAAACTGTCAACCTTTAGGTTAGTAGTTGAACATAAACTGATTGGACAACCCAGAGATCTTCTGGTACACAATAGATGCTCTATAAATTGCTGGGCAGAATTAGAAGCAGTAAGTCTGTTGTTGCTGTCAGGTGCCATTGATTTAGTTCAGAATCATAGCGACCCTGTGTACAACAGAACAAAACACTGCCCAGTACTGTGCCATTCTCACAATCGTTGCTATATTTGAGCCCAGTGTTGCAGCCACTTTGTCAGTCCTTCTCGGCAAGGGTCTTCCTCTTCTTCACTGACCAGCATGATGTCCTTCTCCAGGGACTGGAGAAGTATGTGAAACAAAGTCTCTCCAACCTGGCTTTTAAGGAGCGTTCTGGTTGTACTTCTTCCAATACAGATTTATTCATTCTTTTGGAAGTCCATGGTATATTCCAATATTTTCTGCCAACACCATAAAAGGAGTTAATTCTTCTTCTGTCTTCCTTATTCATTGTCTAGCTTTCACATGCATATGAGGTGATTGAAAATATCATGGGTTGGGCACACCTTAGTCCTCAAAGTGACATTTTTATTTTTAACACATTTAAGAGGCCTTTTGCAGCAAATTTTCCCAGTGCAATATGTCCTTTGCTTTCTTGACTGCTGCTTCCATTGGTGTTGATTGTGGAGCCAAGCAAAATGAAATCCTTGACAACTTCAATCTTTTTCCATTTATCATGATGTTGTTTATTTGTCCATTTGTGAGGATTTTTGTTTTCTTTATGTTGAGGTGTAATCCATGCTGAAGACTGTAGTCTTTGATTTTCATCAGTGAGTGCTTCAAGTCCTTTTCATTTTCAGCCAGCAAGGTTGTGTCATCTGCTTATCGGAGGTTGTTAGTGAGTCTTCCACCAATCCTGATGCCACGTTCTTCTTCATATAGTCTAGCTTCTCAGATTATTTGCTCAGCATACAGGTTGAATAAGTATGGTGAAAGGATACAACCCTGATGCACACCTTTCCTGACTTTAAACCACACAGTACCCCCTTGTTCTGTTCAAATGGCTGCCTCTTGGTCTACGTATAGGTTCCTCATGAGTACAATCAAGTTTTCTGGAATTCCCAGTTTTTGCAACGTTATCCATAATTTGTCATGATCCACATAGTCAAATGATGGTGGTGGGGAAGAATATCGACTATACCATCGACTTCCAGAAGAATGAACAAATCTGTTTTGGAAGCAATACAGCCAGAATGCTCCTTAGAGGCAAGGATGGTGAGACTTTGTCTCATGTACTTCGGACATGTTATCAGGAAGGACCAGTCTATGGAGAAGGACATCATGCTTGGTATGTAGAAGGTCAGTAAAAAGAGGAAGACCCTCAACAAGATGGATTGACACAGTGGGTGCAAAAATAGGCTCAAGCATAACAACGATTATGAGCTTGGCTAAGGACTGGGCAGTGTTTCATTCTGTTGTACATAGGGTGGCTGTGAGTCTGAACTGACTTGATGCACCTAATGGCAACAACAACACACAGTCGAATGCCTTTGCATAGTCAATAAAACGCAGGTAAACATCTTTCTGGTACTCTCTGCTTTCAGCCAAGATCCATCTGACATCTGCAGTGATATCCCTCGTTTCAAGTCCTCTTCTGAATCTGGCTTGAATTTCTTGCTGTTCCCTGTCCAGGTATTACTGTAACTGCTTCTGAATTATCTTCAGCAAAATTTTACTTGCATGTGAAATTAATGATTTTGTTTGATGATTTCCACATTCTGTTGGATCACCTTTCTTTGGAATGGGCACAAATATGGACCTCTTCCAGTTGGTAGGCCTGTTAACTGTCTTCCAAATTCCTTTGCATAGAAGAGTGAGCACCTCCAGTGCTGCATCTGTTTGTTGAAACATCTCAGTTGATATCCCATCAATTCCTGGAGCCTTGTTTTTCCCCAATGCCTTCAGTGCAGCTTGGATTTCTTCCATCAGTATCATCAGTTCTTGATCATATGCTACCTCCTGAATGGCTGAATGTTGACCAGTTCTTTTTGGTACAGTGGCTCTTTGTATTCCTTCCATCTTCTTTTGATGCTTCCTGCATCGTTCAATATTTTGCCTATAGAATCCTTCAAAATTGCAACTCGAGGCTTGAGTGTTTTCTTCAGTTCTTTCAGCTTGAGAAACGGCAAGTGTGTTCTTTCCTTTTGGTCTTCTAACTTCAGGTATTTGCACGCTCATTATAATATTTTACTTTGTCTTCTTGAGCCGCCCTTTGAAATCTTCTGTTCAGCTCTTTTATGCCATCATTTCTTCCATTAGCTTTAGCTATTCTACATTCAAGAGCAAGTTTCAGAGTCTCTTCAGACATCCATTTTGGTCTTTTCTTTCTTTCCTGTCTTTTTAACGATCTTTTGCTTCCTTCTTGTATGATGTCCTTGATATCATCCCACAGCTCGTCTGGTCTTCAGTCATTAGTGTTCAATGCGTAAAATCTATTCTTAAGATGGTCTCCAAATTCAGGTGGGATATACTCAACATTTTATTTTGTCTCTCATGAACTTGTTTTAATTTTCTTCATCTTTAACTTGAACTTACATATGAGCAATTGATGGTCTGTTCCACAGTCAGCCCCTGGCCTTGTTGTGACTGATTAAGGTTGGGCTTTTCCATCGTCTCTTTCCACAGATGTAGTTGATTTCATTCCTGTGTTTTCCATTTGGTGAGTTCCACGTGTATACTCAACGTTTATGTTGTTGAAAACAGGTATTTGCTATGAATAAGTTGTTGGTCTGACAAAATTCTATCATGTGATCTCTGGTGTGGTTTCTATCACCAAGGCCATATTCTCCAACTACAGATTCTTCTTCTTTGTTTCCAACTTTTTCTTTCCAGTCACCAGTAGTTATCAATGCATCTTGATTGCAGTTTGATCAATTTCAGAATGCAGAATTTGGAGAAAATCTTCAATTTCCTCATCTGTGGCATTAGTGGTTGGTGAGTAAATTTGAATAATAGTCATATTAACTGGTCTTCCTTAAAGGCATATGGATATTATTCTATCATTGACAACATTGTCCTTCCAGATAGATATTGAAATGTTCTTTTTGACAGTGAACGTGATGCTATTCCTCCTCAATTTGTCATTCCTAGCATAGTAGACCATATGATTATCTGATTCAAAATGGCCAATACCAGTCCATTTCATCTCACTAATTCCTAGGATATCAATGTTTATGAGTTCCATTTCATTTTTGATGACTTCCAATTTTCCTAGATTTGTGCTTCGTACATTGCAGTTTCCTATTATTAATGGATGTTTGCAGCTGTTCCTTCTCATTTTGGGTCATGCCACATCAGCAAATGTAGATCCCAAAAACTTGATTCCATTCATGTCATTAAGGTGGACTCTTCTTTGAGGAAGCAGCTCTTCCCTAGTTGTGTTTTGAGTGCCTTCCAACTTGAGGGGCTCATCTTCCGGCACTATAGCAGACAATGTTCCACTACTATTCATAAAGTTTTCACTGGATAATTTTTTCAGAAATAGACCATCAGGTCCTTCTTCTTGGTCTGTCTGAGTCTGGAAGATCTTCTGACACCTGTCTACCATGGGTCACCCTGCTGGTATTTGCAATACGGGGAGCATAGTTTCCAGCATCACAGCTGGAAACTAGCACAGTACAACAAACTGACAGACACATTGCAGTAAGTCTAGGAGAGGTAATGTGCAACAGTCCAGGACAACTGATTAGTAGCTGGTATTAAGAAGGTTTGAAACAAAATCCCTGATGAGGGATTAAACTTTAGTTCTTAGGAGAGTTTCACAAGAGTAAAAGTGATCCTCCATCCTGTGAAAACTTCTGTACTGTATAGATCATCAGTGTAAGGACTGTCACACATAGGACTAAAATAGAGGCCTAGGTCGTGGAGCTGATTCACAGGGTAGAAATAAACTCAGAAACAAGGTGAAAACTAAGCAACTACACTGTGGCTCATGGTTAGAGATGGACTAATAGGAAGCAGGGCATGATTCTGTGTCACCCAGAGAGGTCTGATCTGCATGGATGCAGTACTGGGGAGACAGCTGCAGATGGGTATCAAGGGGCCCAGCTGAGAGGAATGAGAGAAGGGCAGAAGGACTAGGCATCAGGCCTATCCCCCTAGCCATGTCTACATGTTTATTGATGACAGTGAATTGCTGGCTTAGCAATCATGTGTTACATGTGTGTTTGTGTGTGTGTGAGTGTGTGTGCACGTGTGGGTTGGTAATCTTCTAGTGTGTATGGAGCTATTTTTAGAGTGCGTTCTTCATAGACCTCCTTTGGATTCATAAAACATTTCTACAGCTACCTTATCAAGATGATTCTCTAGAAAAAATCAGCTCATTTCTTACACGCAAGCAACCACCACCAACAAAAATAATAATATAAAAATAAAGTTTAAAAAAAAGCCTCCCATAACACAGCTTATAAAGACAATGCTCTACATTCTACCTTGGTGAGTAGTGTCTGGGGTCTTAAAAGCCTGTGAGCGGCCATCTAAGATACTCCACTGGTCTCATCCCTTCAGGAGCAAGGGAGAATGAAGAGAACAGGATACAAGGAAAAGATTAGTCCAAAGGACTAATGGTCCACAGCTACCAAGGCCTCCACCAGACTGAGTCCGGTACAGCTAGATGGTGCCCAGCTACCACCACTCGCTGCTCTGACCAGGATCACAACAGAGGGTTCTGGACAGAGCTGGAGAAGGATGTAGAACATAATTCTAACTCACAAAAAAAAAAAAAAAAAAAAAGACCAGATTTACTGGCCTAAAGGAGACTGGAGAAACCCCAAGAGTATGGCCCCCAGACACCCTTTTAGCTCAGTGGTGAAGTTATCTCTGAGGTTCACCGTTCAGCCTGGGAGTGGACAGCTCTGTAAAACCAAATGAGACTAATGAGGTACAGTAGTCCAGTGACAAGGGCCAGAAGGCAGAAGGGGACAAGGAAGCTGGTGATAGGGAACCCAAGGTTGGGTAAGAATATTGTTGATGTGTTGTGAGATTGTTAACCATTGTCATAGGCCAACATGTGTAGTACCTGTTAAATGATAAACTATTTTGTTCTGTAAGCCTTCATCTTAAGTGAGAATAACAGCACAA
This sequence comes from Dugong dugon, assembly GCA_030035585.1. Classification (NCBI taxonomy): domain Eukaryota; kingdom Metazoa; phylum Chordata; class Mammalia; order Sirenia; family Dugongidae; genus Dugong; species Dugong dugon. The sequence continues at coordinate 31,744,850 of CM057475.1, read as the reverse complement.
TTGGAAGAGCATAGTCAATGTCACTGAACTGTGCATGTAGAAATTTTTGAAATGGTGTCTCTTTGGCTATGTGTATTTTCACCAAAAAAAAGGTTGAGAAGTTAGAGTGTTGACATGTTGTGGGGTTGTCAACCAATGTCATAAAACAATATGTGTACTACTGTTTCATGAGAAACTATTTGTTCTGTAAGCCTTCACCTGAAGTACAATTTAAAAAAAAAAAAAAGCCTCTCCCAGATCAATCAGGACAATAAAAACAAAAATTTTTTTTTCAATTACGACAAGATTTTGAACCAAGTAGTTATGCAAACAGCATCTCTGAAATTTGCAGGATCTTCCTAACCTTTTGCCTTATGAGCAAATAAGTACAGCACCATATATAGTGACTAACCAAGGGATATTTTTAGGAAGAGGTTGTCAGGAATCAGTCAGATAACAATAAGGGTTTTATTTATTCATTTTTCTTTCATTTTTCTCTCTCCTTTTTTTTAAATCCAGAATTTGAAAAGTAAAAACCTGGCCTGGACTTAGAGAAGGAACTCTGAATCAGTTTAGGCTGTTTCTTCTCCTGGTGTCCTTTGAAGGAAGTGTGGAACTGAGTGAATACAGCCAAGGGTGAAAGATAGCTTAATTCCCATTCACATTATTGTCTGATTCAAACTCACAGCAAAATTAAATATGCTTCTTAGGCATCTTAGTAAAACTGAGGCTCTTTGAGTCTTGCTTAAGTTTCCCCACAAATTAGTCGTTAAGGAACAAGAAAATCCAGATTCTGGTCTACAATCCATTCTGGAAAGTATCTTAAATTTTCTGGGCCTGTTATTTCCTTTGCAAACCCAACAGTTTTGACTAGATTCAAATTTTCAAAACCCTGGCACTTTGGCAATATGGTAAAGTTTTTATATTCATAAGCTAAATATAGCGAATATGCCCACATATGGCAAATTATAATGAAGCAAGAGCTATGCCAGTTTGAATTCTATGATTCATGAATTAAAAATAAAAATCTGCAGAAGTGGTTGGGAAACTCCAAAATTAATAATAACAATGTTAATGAAGTACTAAAAATAAGATTAGGTATGGACGTTATAAGAGTTCTCTCATTTTTTTTTTTTTTATGTCATTTCGTTTTGGGGGCGTGTCAAATCAGCCATTAATTTTCCACTTCCAGGTGGCAATATACAGCAGTCTGGCTCAGACGCTTAAGCCAACAGTAATAATAATTGCTGACTTTTATTACCATATGAGAAGCACTGTCCCAAGCAATGATTTCAATTAATCTTTACCACACTCTGTCCCTAACACAATGACATTTTACAGATGAACAAACTGAGGCCCAGAGCTAATCGCACCAGCTAATGAGTGATAGACCTGAGAATGAAGTCCAGTTTTTTTCCCTCAAAGCCCATATTACAGACTGAATTATGCCCCCCACCCCTGCCAACATATGTGTTGGAGTCCTGTCCCCTATACTCGTGGATGTAATCTAATGTAATGTCATCACCTCCCTAATACAATGTAATATAATCAGTCCATCAGTTGAGGTTGTACCAGTGGAGGGTGAGTTCTATAAAGAGCACTGTAGACACAGAGATATGCACGCAGATACAGGGTGAAGACAGGCACTATCTGACCATGATGGAGGCAGATGCATCTACAAGACCAGGAATTTCAAGGAAGCTGGTGGTGCAATGGTTAAGCGCTCAGCTGCTAACTGAAAGGTCAGTGGTTTGAGCCTACCAGAGGCTCTGAGGGAGAAAAGATCTGGTGATTTGCTCAGTAAGGATTGTTATTGTTGTTAGGTGCTGTCAACTTGGCTTTGACTCATAGAGACCCTATGTACAACCGAAAAAAACACTGCCCAGTCCTGCACCATCCTCATGATCTTTGTTAGGCTTGAGCCCATTGTTGCAGCCACTGTGTCAATCCATCTTGTTGAAGGTCTTCCTCTTTTTCAAAGACCCTCTATTTAACAAGCATGATGTCCTTCTCTAGTGACCTATCCCTCCTGATAACATGTCCTAAGTATGTGAAACGAAGTCTCACCATCCTTGCTTCTAAGGAGCATTCTGGCTGTACTTCTTCCAAGACAGATTTGTTCGTTCTTTTGGCAGTCCAAGGCATTTTCAATATTCTTCACAAACACCATAATTCAAAGGAGTTCTTTGGTCTTCCTTATTCGTTGTCCATCTTTCGCATGCATATGAGGCGATTGAAAAAACCATGGCTTTGGTCAGGCTCACCTTAGTCCTTAAAATGACATCTTTGCATTTTAACACTTTAAAGAGGTCTTTTGTAGCAGGTTTGCCAAACGCAATACATCGTCTGATTTCTTGACTGCTGCTTCCATGGGTGTTGATTGTGAATCCAAGTAAAATGAAACCCTTGACAACTTCAGTTTTTTCTCCATTTATCATAATGTTGCTTACTGGTCCAGTTGTGAAGATTTTTGCTTTCTTTATATTGAGGTGTAAGCCATACTAAAAGGCTGTAGTCTTTGATCTTCATCAGTAAGTGCTTCAAGTTCTCTTTACTTTCAGCAAGCAAGGTTGTTCCATCTGCATATCACTGGTTGCTAATGAGTTTTCCTCCAATCCGGATGCATCGTTCTTCTTCATGTAGTCCAACTTCTTGGATTATTAGCTCAGCATACAGATTGAATAAGTACGGTGAAAGGATACAACCCTGACACACACATTTCCTCACTTTAAACCACCCACTATCCCCCTGTTCTGTTGGAGTGACTGCCTCTTGATCTATATACAGTTTCCTCATGACTCGATTAAGTGTTCTGGAGTTCCCTTTCTTCCCAATGTTACCCATAATTTGTTTTGATCCACACAGTCAAATGCCTTTGCATAGTCAGTAAACCACTGGTAAACATCTTTCTGGTATTCTCTGCTTTCAGCAAGGATCCATCCGACATCAGCAATGATATCCCTAGTTCCATGTCCTCTTTTGAATCCAGCTTGAATTTCTGGCAGTTTCCTATCAATGTACTGCTACAACCACTTTTGAATGATCTTCAGCAAAATTTTACTTGCATATGATACTAATGATATTGTTCGATAATTTCCACATTCCGTTAGATCGCCTTTCTTTGGAATGGGCACAAATATGGATCTCTTCCAGTCCGTTGGCCAGGTAGCTGTCTTCCAAATGTCTTGGCATAGATGAGTGAGCACTTGCAGCACTGCATTCATTTGTTAAACATCTCAACTGGTAATCCATCAATTCCTGAAGCCTAGTTTTTTGACAATGCCTTCAATACAGCTTGAACGTCTTCCTTCATTACCATCAGTTCTTGATCATATGCTACCTCCTGAAATGGTTGAATATTAACCAACTCTTTTTGGTACAGAGACTCTGTGTATTCCTTCAATCTTCTTTTGATGCTTTCGGTGTCATTTAATATTTTCCCCATAGAATCCTTTGATATTGCAACCACCAAAAATAATAATATAAAAATAAAGTTTTTTAAAAAAGCCTCTCCCAGATCAATCATGACAATAAAAACGAACTTTTTTTTAGGAGAGTTTCATGGGAGTAAGAGTGATCCTCCATCCTGTGAAAACTTCTGTACCTGAATTTTTTCCTTAGTTCTTTCAGTTTGAGAAATACTGAGCGTGTTCTTCTCTTTTGATTTTCTAACTCCAAGTCTTTGCACATTTCATTATAAGACTTTGACTTCTCAAGCTGCCCTTTGAAATCTTCTGTTCAGCTCTTTTACTTCATCATTTCTTCAGTTCACCTTAGCTACTCAACATTCAAGAGCAAGTTTCAGAGTCTCTTCTGACATAAATTTTGGTCTTTTCCTTCCTTCCTGTCTTTTTAATAACCTATTGCTTTCTTCTTGTATGATATCATTCCACAACTCTTCTGGTCTTCGGTCATTAGTGTTCAACATATCAAATCTGTTCTTCAGACAATCGCTAAATTCAGGTGGAATATACTCCAGGTCGTACTTTGACTCTCATGGACTTGTTCTCATTTTCTTCATCTTCAACTTGAACTTGCATATGAGCAATTGATGGTCTGTTCCACAGTCGACCCCTGGCCTTGTTCTGACTGATGACATTGAGATCTTTCATCGTCTCTTTCCACAGATAGAGTCGATTTGATTCCTGTGTATTCCATCCGGTGAGGTCCATATGCATAGTCGCCGTTTATGGTGGTGAAAAAAGGTATTTGCAATGAAGATGTTGCTGATCTTGCAAAATTCTGTCATGCGATCTCCAGCATCATTTCTATCACTAAGTCCTTATTTTCCAACTACCGATTCTTCTTGTTTCCAACTTTCCCATTCCAATCACCAGTAATTATCAATGCATCCTAATTGAATGTTCGATCAATTTCAGACTGCAGTAGTTGGTAAAAATCTTCAATTTCTTCATCTTTGGCCTTAGTGGTTGGTGAGTAAATTTGAATAATAGTCGAATTAACTGGTCTTCCTTATAGGGGTATGGATATTATCCTATCACTGACAGTGTTGTACTCCAGGATAGATCTTGAAATGTTCATAAGTATGGATATCTTCCTGTCAGTTGGCGGGTAGCTATCCTCCAAATTTCTTAGGATAGACAAGTGTGAGCTTCCAACTTGCATCCATTTGTTGAAACATCTCAATTGGTATTCTGTCAATTCCTGTAGCCTTGTTTTTCACCAATTCCTTTAGTTAGTTGCACTAGCTAACTAAAACAGCCCATGCTCCTTCCACTCTGCCATATGGCTTCAACACTAGAAATGGGACCCACATCAGAGTGAAGGTGAGAGCATATTCTGGGAATTGAAGAGGAGAATGAGGCTGCATGCAAAACCAAAGCCCTTGCAAAAATATATATTGAAGATTTGTAATTTCACAAAATCACTGAAGTCCTATTTCTTTGGCCAAACAACTTACAGGTCCTTAGCAAACATCTAAAGAGGCACTGAGGGCTACAAAACAGTTTTGAAAATCCCTGTCTAGATGATCTTCAATTAAGGACTTTTCCAGTATTAAACTTGCATCTGTCTTTCGCTGATCTTTAATTATTATTATTTCTTTGTATTATTGTACTTTAGATGAAGGTTTACAGAACAAATTAGCTTCTTATTGAACAATTAGTACATATATTGTTTTGTGACATTGTTTACCAACCCCACGACATGTCAACACTCTCCTCTTCTCGATCTTGGGCTCCCTATTACCAGCTTTCCTGTCCCCTCCTGACTTCTTGTCCTTGCCCCTTGGCTGGTGTGCCCCTTTAGTCTCATTTTGTTTTATGGGCCTGTCTAATCTTTGGCTGATAGGTGAACCCCAGGAGTGACTTCATTACTGAGCTGAAAGTGTATCCAGGGGCCATATTCTCGGGGTTTCTCCAGTCTATGTCAAGCCAGTAAGTCTGGTCTTTTTTTGTGAGTTAGAATTTTGTTCAACATTTTCTCCAGCTCTATCTGGGACCCTCTATTGTGATCCCTGTCAGAGCAGTCAGTGGTGGTAGCCAGGTACCATCTAGTTGTGCTGGACTCAGTCTGGTGGAGGCTGTGGTAGTTGTGGTCCATTAGTTGATCCTTAATTATTAACGTAGGATAATCCCTATTTTTAGAAAGACAGATGTCCTACTCTTATTAGTTTTTCATCTATGCCCTACCCTTCTCTTTTATATTCTGTGTCCAATGACAATGATCATAACGTAAACCAAGGTGAAATTTTGGACAGGTGAAGCAGGAAGAGGAGAGAAGAGCACTGTACTTAGCTATTGGCCCAGGAGTGGAGGAGGATTGAACTAAGCAATTGACTTTCTGCAACCCAATTAGTTTCCCTTTGGAGAGGGGAATTTACATGTAAGGTACCTGACTGGGCCTGCCTATAGAATAAGGTGGATTGATTGCTCAAAATGAAACTGAATGTCTTTCTGTGACTTCACTAAGTGCTGTCCCTCACAGAGTAACCAAACCAAGCTGAGGCTTAATGCTGGTCAGTCCCTAAAAAGAGAATTTATACTCTTTCTGGGGCTTGGATCCTAAAGGTTTTACATAATGTCTGAGGCCTTCATGTGAAGGAGTAAGTCCTAAGAATTATTTCTGGGACATATCTCCCTACTGGCTTTCCTAAATCCCAGATCCATCACGAGGTAACCTTGACAGAGTTTCAGATGTTTTGAGATATTTTACCATGAAAGTGCAGATTTGCCTCCTCAAGGGGAAAAAAATATGTATATATGTATGTCCATGTATGTGTGTGTGTACATATATATCTAATTTCTCTCTTACTTTCTCTCTCTCTCTTTCCACACACACCCACACACAGAGTTTTTTTCCGTATGCTCACGCATGCCAAAAGCAACAAGTGGAGAGAGACAACTTGGCCTAGAGGCAACATGGAGTAAAGGCTTCCAGGCTTGATCCTGTTTGCTTGGGTTAGTCTTTATCTTAAAGTGATCCCCTCATAGTACAGTATGTTGCTGTTATATGATTGGAAAACTTGTGTGTTAGAAAATTATGAAGCTTAAAATTTGACAAGATAGTTCTATTGGAGCCCTGACTCTGGACAGCTCTGATTTCTCTTGGGACTCGTGATAGGTCCATTAATTCTGCTTGGTAAATAATCTAAAAACAAGAGGCATCTTTAAGCTTGGAAAGTGAAATTCAATAGGAAATATCACTACACAGAATAATCACTGTTAATAATTTCATGTCTTTTCCTAATCCTTTTCCAAGGCAAATGAGCATGTGAGTTATGTGTGTATCTGTTCTCTTATATACGGTTGGGTCCTGTCAACAGCCTTTGACTTCTCCCCTACTCACCTTGTAGCATTTCTTACATGATGAGAAATTTCTATTTTACTAATAATTTCAAGCAGATGAGGGAAAGGGGGCAGAAGCTGCCTCACAGAGCACACAGCATTTTTGGCTCAAAAATTCCCATTCTCTATTTAGCTCCTAGCTGAATCCTCTTTCTGGATAGTTATCCCACATAGGCAGTTCTGCTCCTCTTCTAAGCTTACAAATGCTGTAATTCAGCAGAAAAAAAGGAAAGCCTAATATCTTGCTGAAAAGTTACCATTTATTATCCAGGTGAGGGGAAATTATGAAGCTATCAAATGTCATATATGTATATGTGTAAATATATCATTTTCTGAAAACTGGACTTCTAGTGTATATTTTCTATCTCCCGTTTTCTACTAATATTGTATTTTTTTAAATTTCATCATGTCATTAAATAAGCTTCAGGAAAACATGATTTTTTAATGGCCTTCCAACAAGAGTATGAACTTTTGAAGTAAGAAAAACAGTATGGATATGGTGTGGACTCTAGGAGATACAAGATGGTCCTCATCACAGGAGACCACTGGGGCCTTTATCACCTACAACAATATGTGAGGAAGCTGAGCTTGTCCTGGAAGAGCAAGATGGAGATCAGGAACCTACTACTGAACCTTCTTTTTGTGCTTCGTATTTGTTATCCCATTTAAGGCTCTGTAGTGAAATGGGTTCCTTTATACGGTTTTTTGCCTTGGTTCTTTGGAAAAACAGCTCAAAAGATTTTTTCCTCTAAGTCCTGAGAAGTTACCTTTGCCCTAGTTTCCTACCCTAGAGGGTTTGTTCCTTTTGTCCAGGTTGATTGACATTTCCTGGGTAAACTGTAAACAACTTGTGACTTAATACTTTTTGTCTGGTCCTGGGCTGCAGCCTGCCCTGTGATTGGTATGCACCTTGTAACGATTGGTCAATAGACTATGCAAATGAAGTGTCTGTTGCCTACCAGGAGTGAATTTGTCAATTCATGGCCTTGGTGGGAAGGCAAGGCTTTGAAACTGACAAGGAGTTGTGTACATAGGCCGCCAACCTCACAGAGGTTTTTCAGACAGAAAGAAGCAGGAAGAGAAGCAGCAGGAACAAGCAGAAGGAAGAAAGAAGACAGAAGTAGAGAGAGAGGAGGCAAGGAACCTCCTAAAAGAGCTGTAATACGGGTTAAGGACTATAACACTGAAGACAGCGAGACACCCAGAAGGAGCGCAGAGGCAAAGCCAGCAGCAACAGGCCCAGAAGGGGCCCTGCGGCAGAGTTGGTGGTGACAGACAGCAAGGTCAAGAGGAGTCTGTCCTGAGGTGGCCAAAAGGAGCCTGTCCTCAGGGTGCTGAGAGGAGCTTGTCCTCAGGAGATGACAGGAGGCCTGTATGGCCAAAAGGAGCTGAGAGAACTGTCCTGTACTGAAGGGACACTTTGCCTATATGCTTTCTGAGCCTGAGTTGTAACTTGTTGATCCTGATCACAAGTTGCACCGTGTTACTTCCTTAATAAACCACTTAACTGTAAGTACAGTTCATGAGTTCTATGAGCCACTGCAATGGGTTATCAAACCCAGAAGAAAAGTAGAGAGTGCCATGGGAGGGACAGCTGATGTCAGAATTGGTAAAAAGGTAGGAGAGTGGAGGTATGTCTGACCTCCACCTCATAGGAATCAGCTTTGGGCTGATCCTGTTCATTGTCCCCTCTGACGTTAGGTTCTGATGATACTACTACTTGACCATTTTTACAAGCTCCCAACAAACTTAATGAGTTTATCTCCATTTCAGATAATGGGAAACTGAGGCTCAGAGAGATCAAAATATCGAATGTGGAGTGGGACTTGGATTTGGGAACAGAATGGCCTGACTCCAAATTTTAGTTATTTCTATTTCAACATACGGTCCCTTTGAAAGGTAAATGGAATCTTAAAATCAAGTCCAATAAAATGCCTCATATAACCACATTAAAAAAAAAAGTTACCAATGAGAATAAGACATTCAGTTACTCAGAATCAGAGAGACAGCTGTGATGCCCATATGCTTCATATTTAGTTCCCTAAAAGTGCAGCCAGAATGCTCCTTAGAAGCAAGGATGGTGAGACTTCCTCTCACATACTTTAGACATGTGATCAGGAGGGACCAGTCCCTGGAGAAGGACATCATGCTTGGTAAAGTAGACGGTCAGCAAAAGATAGGAAGACCCTCAATGAGATGGATTGACACAGTGGCTGCAACCATGGCCTCAAGCATGGCAATGATTATGAGGATGGTGCAGGGCCAGCCAGTGTTTCCTTCTGTTGTACATAGGATTGCTATGAGTCGGAATTGACTCAACAGCACCTAATGACAACAACAAAACTTAAAAGAGGCACTTTGGGGCCAGGTAGGGAAACCCATCTTTCCTTAGGTCAGGAATTAGGGGGACTGGTCAAAGCTAGAGTAGCTGCTAAGGTGATATATAGTTCAGGTTGGGAGAAGATGGAGCTAGCTCAGCACTATCTGAACCAAATAGTAGAAAGGACTGAGAATCAGTAAAATCTGCATCACTTCTAACAGTAGAAGAAACTGGACCTAGATAGTATTCCAGTAATATAGGATTGAGGACCCTAAGAGAAATCTGTGGGTCATTTATCCCATACCAACCAAATACCAAAAAAAACCAAAAACAAAACAAAACCCGCTGCTGTTGAGTTGATTCCAACTCATAGTGACCCTAAAGGACAGAGTAGAACTGCCCCATAGGGTTTCCAAGGAGTGGCTAGTGGATTTGAACTGCTGACATTTTGGTTAGCAGCCGTAGCTCACAGTAGCTCTTAACCACTGCAGCACCAGGTCAACCAAATATCTTTGGCAATATTTAATAATCTTTTTTTTTTCTTAATGTTACTTTTTTTATTTTCCTTTTTTTGATTGTACTTTGGATGAAGGTTTATAGAGCAAATTAGTTTCACATTAAACAATACACATATTGTTTTGTGACATTGGTTGCCAAACGCATGACATATCAACACTTTCCCCCTCTCGACCTTAGGTTTCCATTACCAATTTTCCTGTCCCCTCCTGCCTTCTTGTCCTTGCCCTTGGGGTAGTGTGCCGCTTTAGTCTTCTTTTGTTTTATGAGCCTGTCTGATCTTTGACTGAACGGTGAACCTCAGGGGTGACTTCATGACTGAGCTATAAGGGTATCTGGGGGCCATACTCTTGGAGATTCTCCAGTCTCTGTCAGACTAGTAAGTGTGGTCTTTCTTGTGAGTTAGAATTTTGTTATACATTTTTCTCCAGCTCTGTCCGGGACCTTCTATTGTGATCCCTGTCAGAGCAGTCAGTGGTGGTAGCCAGGCACCATCAAGTTGTGCTGGACTCAGTCTGGTGGAGGCCATGGTAGTTGTGGTCCATTAGTCCTTTGGACTAATCTTTCCATTCTGTCTTTGGTTTTCTTCATTTTCCATTGCTCCAGATGGGGTGGGACCAGTGAAGTATCTTAGATGGCCACTCACAAGCTTTTAAGACCCCATGTGCTACTCACCAACGTAGGATGTAGAACATTTTCTTTATAAATTGTCTTATGCAAATTTAGCTAGATGTCTCCAGAAACCATGGTCTCCATCCCTCAGCCCAGTAATTCTGTCCCTCAGGGAGTTTGGATATGTCTCTGAAGCTTCCATGACCTTGCCTTGGTCAAGTTGTGCTGACTTCCCCAGAATTGTGTATTGTTTTATCCTTTACCAAAGTTACCACTTATCTATTGTCTAGCTAGTGTTTTTCCTTCCCATCCCTCCCCTCTCTAGTAACCATTAAAGATTGTTTCTTTCTGTGTGTAAACCTTTCCATGAGTTTTTATAATAGTAGTCTCATACAGTATTTATCCTTTTGTGATTGACTTATTACATTCAGCATAATGCCCTCCAGATTCATCTATGTTGTGAGATGTTTCACAGATTCATCATTGTTGCATAGTATTCCATTTTGTGTATATACCATAGTTTGTTTATCCATTCATTTGTTGATGGGCACTTAAGTTGTTTCCATCTTTTTGCTGTTGTGAACAATGCTGCAATGAACATGGGTGTGCATATGTCTATTCATGTGATGGCTCTTATTTCTCTAGGATATATTCCTATGAGTGGGATTGCTGGATCCTATGGTATTTCTGTTTCTAGCCATATCATTTTCCAAAATGGTTTTACCATTTTACATTCCCACAAGCAGTGCATAAGAGTTCCAAGCTCCGCAAGCCCCTCCAACATTTTTTATTTTCTGTTTTTTTGATTCATGCCAGTAATGTTGGGGTGAGATGGTATCTCATTGTACTTTTGATTTACATTTTTTAATGGCTAGTGATCTCAAGCATTTCTGAATGTGTCTGTTATCTGCCCAAATTTCTTCTTTGGTGAAGTGTCTGTTCATATCTGTTGCCTATTTTTAAATTGGATTATTTGTCTTTTTGTTGTAGAGGTGTTGGATTTTCCTGCAGATTTTGGAGATCAGAACTTTGTCGGATTTGTCATAACCAAAATTTTTTTCCCAGTCTGGGAGGCGGAGCCAACATGGCGCTAAAGCAACAGCACCACACGGTCTGTCCATAGCAAAGACCTGAAAAACTAACTAAAAGAGAGGCAAACATCAATCCTGGAACCCTAAGTGTCAAATGACGAGATAAAGAACTCAACCAAGCACCAAATGGAATAAGAGAACAGAGAGCGAGGAGAGTTACAAGCGGCGGACCCCTATCAGCTAACACAGCAGGGATTCACCATCTCGGACTCCTGTCAGAGACTGGCAGACAGGGAGTACAGGAAAGCAGATTCATGGAGCTCCCAGCAGGAGGCAGAGTACACGGTAACCAGTGATACATGCTTTCCCACCCACTACCCTGCTTCCCCCTGCTCCTTATTTGCCGCTTCCTGGCAGGCTGATCCGCTGCTTCCTGGTGGGCTGATCCTCAGATTTCTGGCTGGCTGATCCATAGTTTCCAGGTGGGCTGATTTGCTGCTTCCTGGCAGGCCAATCTACCACTTCCCAGAGGGACGCAACCGCGGCACTGGACGTCTCGGCTCCATGCCATGAGGATTCACCCTGCCCATGCTGGCTGGCCCCTTCAGTGCCATTTCTTTGTTGCTGGTGTTACTTTTTTCAGCCTCTTTTGGTTTCTTCCCTGCCTCTCACCTCCTCCCCCTCCTTTCTCTCAAACACTTGACTCTGTGTGCCATCTTTGCGTCTTCTTGACAGGCTGTGAAGTGATGCTCTCCTGGGGAATTGCTTCCCTTGTCCACGCTGCCATGGTGCTTCCTCAGAAAGCTAGAAATAGACATACCATTCGATCCAGCAATCCCACTCCTAGGAATATATCCTAGAGAAATAAGAGTCATCACTTGAATAGACATATGCACACCTATGTTCATGGCAGCATTGTTCACAATAGCAAAATGATGGAAACTACCTAGATGCCCATCAACAGATGAATGGATAAACAAACTATAGTACATACACACAATGGAGTACGATGCAACGAGAAAGAACAACAATGAATCTGTGAAGCATCTCATAACATGGATGAAACTGGAGGACATTATGCTGAGTGAAATAAGTCAATCACAAAAGGACAAATATTGTATGCGACCTCTATTGTAAAAACCCATGAAAAAGTTCACACACAAAAGGTAACAATCTTTGTTGGTTACCAGGGATGGGAGGGGTGGGGGGGAAATACTAAATAGGCAATAGATAAGCGGTATCTTGGGTGAAGGGTGAGACAGTATACAATAGAGGGGAAACTAGCACAACTTGTACAAGGAAAGGTCATGGAAGCCCCACTGACACATCCAAACTCCCTGAGGGACTGAATTGCTGGGCGGAGGGCTGTGGGGACCACGGTCTCGGGGAACATCTAGCTCAATTGGCATGACACAGCTTATAAAGACAATGTTCTACATTCTACCTTGGTGAGTAGTGTCTGGGATCTTAAAAGCCTGTGAGCAACCATCTAAGATACTCCACTGGTCTCATCCCTTCTGGAGCAAGGGAGAATGAAGAGAACAGGATACAAGGAAAAGATTAGTCTGAAGGACTAATGGACCGCAGCTACCAAGGCCTCTACCGGACTGAGTCCGGTACAGCTAGATGGTGCCTGGCTACCACCACTGACTACTCTGACAGGATCACAACAGAGGGTTCTGGACAGAGCTGGAGAAGGATGTAGAACATAATTCTAACCCACAAAAAAAAAAAAAAAAAAAAAACATTTACTGGCCTAAAGGAGACTGGAGAAACCTCGAGAGTATGGCCCCCAGACACACTTTTAGCTCAGTGGTGAAGTTATCTCTGAGGTTCACCATTCAGCCTGGGAGTGGACAGCCCTGTAAAACCAGATGGGACTAATGAGGTACAGTAGTCCAGTGACAAGGGCCAGAAGGCAGAAGGGGACAAGGAAGCTGGTGATAGGGAACACAAGGTTGAGTAAGGATATTGTGTTGTGAGACTGTTTACCATTGTCATAGGGAAACATGTGTAGTAACTGTTAAATGAGAAACTATTTTGTCCTGTAAGCTTCATCTTAAGTGAGAATAGCAGCACAATTGGAAGAGTGTAGTCAATGTCACTGAACTGTGCATGTAGAAATTTTTGAAATGGTGTATCTTTGGCTATGTGGATTTTCACCAAAAGAAAAGGTTGAGAAGTTAGAGGGTTGACATGTTGTGGGGTTGTTAACCAATGTCATAAAACAATATGTGTACTACTGTTTTATGAGAAACTATTTGTTCTGTATGCCTTCACCTGAAGTACAATAAAAAATAAATAAATAAAACACCAAATGACTTTCCAGTAGAAGAAAAGGCACTAGAACTACCTGATAGGGAATTAAAATCTCTAATATTCAGAGCTATCCAAGAGTTGAAGCAAAAAGCAGACAAAAAATGAGGAAAAAATAGTTAAATTCATGGAAAATACAGACAAAAAAATTGAAGAATTCAGGAAAATAATACAGAAAAAAATGCCAAAATAAATTCACAGCTAGAAATCATACAAAAACAACAATTAGAAATTCAAAAGACAAATAACAAGATTTCAGAAATGGACAGTGTCATAGAAGGGCCGAGGAGCAGGTTTGAAAGAATGGAAGACAGGATCAGCAAAACTGAAGACAAATACTTGGATACAGCTTTGAGAAAAAAATCAGAAAAAAGAATGAAAAAAAAAAAAAGAAGAAACCCTGAGAATGGTGTGGGATATAATCAAAAGGAAAAGTTTGCAAGTGATCGGAGTTCCAGAACTGGGGGAGAAAATGGCAAACACAGAGAGGACCACTGAAGAATTGCTGACAGAAAACTTCCCTAATATCATGAAAAGACGAAAAACCGACCATCCAAGAAGCTCAACAAACCCCCTATAAGATAGACCCCAAAAGAAAATCACCAAGGCATATCATAATCACACTCGCTAAAACCAAAGACAAAGAAAGAATCCTGAGAGCAGCCCGAGAAAAATGAAAAGTCACCTACAGAGAGGAAACAGTAAGACTAAGCTCTGATTAATTGGTAAAAACCATGCAGGCAAGAAGGCGATGGGATGACATATATAAAACCTTGAAAGAAAAAAAATTGCCAGCCAAGAATAATATATCCTGTCAAACTCTCATTCAGATATGGTGGTGAAATTAGGACATTTCCAGATAAACAGAAATTAAGGGAATATGTAAAAACCAAACCAGACTTACAAGAGTTATTAAAGGGAGTGCTTCGGTTTGAGAACAAACAACATCAGCCTACACCCTGAATCTAAAACGCAAAATCGCACCAGCCAAATACTGGCCTAGGAAATGAACTCTCAAGGACTTTTTAAAACCAAAAATTGTTTCCCAGTCTGTAGGTTCTCTTTTTACTCTTTCAGTTAAGTCTTTTGATGAGCATAAATGTTTAATTTTCAGAAGATTCCAGTTATCTAGCTTATCTTCTGGTGTTTGTGTATTGTTAGTTATGGTTTGTATGCTATTTATGCCGTGTACTAGGACCTCTAGTGTTGACCCTATTTTTTCTTCTATGATCTTTATAGTTTTTGGTTTTATATTTAGGTCTTTGATCCATTTTGAATTAGTTTTTGTGTATAGTGTGAGGTATGAGTTCTGTTTCAGTTTTTTACAGATGGACATCCAGTTTTTCCAGCACCATTTGTTAAAAAGACCGTCTTTACCCCATTTAATGGACTATGGGCCTTTGTCAAAGATCAGGTGACTGTGGTGGATGGATTTACATCTTGGTTCTCCATTCTGTTCATTGGTCAATGTGTCTGTTGTTTTACCAGTACCAGGCTGTTTTGACTGCCATAGCTGTATAGTTGGTTCCGAGGTCAGTTAGTGTGAGTCCTCCGACTTTATTATTTTTCTTCTGTAGTGCTTTACTTACCTGGAGCCTCTTTCTTTTCCATATAAAGTTAATGATTAGTTTTTCCATCTCTTTAAAGAATGCTGTTGATATTTGGATCAGGATTGTGTTGTATTTGTAGATTGTTTTTGGTATAATAGACATTTTCACAACATCGAGTGTACCTATCTATGAGCATGGTATGTTTTTCCATTTGTGTAGGTCTGGTTTTGTTTCTTACAGTAGTGTTTTGTAGTTTTCTTTGTATAGGTCTTTTACGTCACTGGTTAGATTTATTCCTAGGTATTTTGTTTTTTTAGGGGCTATTATAAATGGTGTTGCTTTCCTGATTTCATTTTCGTAGTTCTCGTTATTGGTGTATAAAAATCCAGCTGATTTTTATATGTTTATCTTGTATCCTGCTACTCTGCTGAATCTTTCTATTAGTTCCAATAGTTTTTTTGTGAAGCCCTTTGGGTTTTCTATGTATAGTATCATAGTGTCTGTGAATAGGGTTAGTTTTACTTCTTCCTTATTCATTTGGATGCCCTTTATTTCTTTTTCTTGCCTTATTGCTCTAGCTAGGACTTCCAGCATAATGTTAAATAGGAGTAGTGATAAAAGACATCCTTATCTTCTTCCTGTTCTCAGGAGGAATGTTTTCAGCCTCTTTCCGTTAAGAATGATGTTGGCTGTTGGTTTTGTGTAAGATGCCCTTTATTATGTTGAGGAATTTCCCTTCTATATCTATTTTATTGAGAGTTTTTATCATGAATGGGTGTTGAACTTTACTGAATGCTTTTCTGCATCAACTGAGATGATCATGTGATTCTTTTCTTTCTTTTTATGTGGTTGATTACATTGATTTTCTAATGTTGAACCATCCTTGCATATCTGATATGATCCCACTTGGTCATTGTGTATTATTTTTTTTATATGATGCTGAATTGTATCGGCTAGCATTTTCTTGAGTATTTTTGCATCTATATTCATGAGAGATATTTGTTTGTCAAAAAATGGTGTCTTTGACTGGTTTTGGTATCAGGGTTATGCTGGCTTCGTAGAATGTATTCAGAAGTATACCTTCTGTTTCTATGTTTTGAAATAGTTTGAGAAGTACTGGTGCAAACTCTTCTCTGAATGTTTGGTAGAATTCTCCAGTGAAGCCATCTGAGCCATGGTTTTATTTGTTGGGAGTTTTTTTTTTTTTTTTGAATTATCTTTTCAATCTCTTCTCTTGTTATGGGTCTGTTCAGATTTTCAGCCTCAGTTTATGTTAGTTTAGATAGGTAGTGTGTTTCTAGAAATTTGTCCATTTCCTCTAGGTTTTCAAATTTATAGGAGTATAGTTTTTTATAGTACTATGTTATGATCTTTTTTTTTTTCAGTTGGGTCTGTTTAAATGTCACCCATTTTCTATCTTATTTGGGCTATTTACATTTTCTCCTGCTCTTCTTTTGTCAGTTTGCCCAATGGTTTGTCAACTTTGTCAATCCTTTCAAAGAACCAACTTTTGGTTTTGTTGGTTCTTTCTATTCTCTATTAATTTATTTCTGCTCTGATCTTTATTATTTCCTTTCTTCTGGTGGCCGTGGGCTTCTTTTGCTGCTCTCTTTCTACTTGTTTGAGTTGTAGGGTTAATGTTTTGATTTTTGCCATTTCTTCTTTTTTGATGTGTGCATCTATTGCTATAAATTGATGTCTGAGCATTGCCTTTGCTGTGTCCCAGGGGTTTTGGTATGTGTTTTCATTCTCATTTGATTCTAGGAATTTTTTTTATTCCACCTTTGATTTCTTCTATTACCTAGTGGTTTTTAAGCATGGTGTTATTCAGTTTTCATGTATTTAATTTTTTTCCTTGTTCTTTCTGTTATTAATTTCTTATTTGACGTTACTGTGATCATAGAAGATGCTTTGTATTATTCCAATATTTTGGATTTTGTTAAGCGTCGCTTTGTGGCCTAAGATGTGGTCTATTCTTGAGAACCTTCCATGTGTGTTGGAAAAGAATGTGTAGTTTACTGCTGTTGTGTGAAGTATTCTATATATGTCTATGAGGTCAAGTTGGTCGATTGTGGTCTTTAGATCATCTGTATCTTTGTTGACTTTATTTCTAGATGTTCTGTCCTTTACCAAAAGTGTTACACTGAAGTCTCCTACTATTATTGTAGAACTGTCAATTTCTCTTTTCAGTGCTGCTAGAGTTTGTTTTATGTATTTTGGAGCCCTGTCATTGGGTGTGTAGATATTTATTATGTTTATGCCCTCATGTTGAATTGTCCCTTTAATCATTATATAATGTCTTTCCTTGTCTTTTTTGGCAGATTTTGTTTTAAAGTCTATTTTATCTGAGATTAGTATTGCCACTCCTGCTCCTTTTTGGTTGCTGTTTTCTTGATATATTTTTTTCCATCCTTTGATTTTTAATATATTTATGTCTTGTTTCTAAGGTGTGTTTCTTGTAGACATCATATTGATGGTCATTTTTTTAATCCATTCTGTCACTCTCTGTCTCTTTAAGCCATTTATGTTCACTATGAATATTGATAGATGTGAGTTTATTGCTCATTTTGTTGTGCTTTTTTTTTTTGGTGCTGACATTTTCTTTGTTCCTTTTACTCTTCTGTGCTGAATTCCTTTCATTTGTAGATTTTTTTTATTTCTTTCATTTTTGTAGATTTTGTGTTTACTGAGACTTTTTGTTTTTCTTCTTAATTTTGATGAGTAGTGTCATGGATTGAATTGTTTCCCCCCAAAATATCTGTCAACTTGACTAGGTCGTGATTCCCAGTATCGTATATGATTGTGTAATCTGATGTGATTTCCTTATGTGTTGTAAACTGTATCACTATGATGAGGTTATATGTGATCTCCTTATGTGTTGTAAACTCTGTCACTATGATGAGGTTATACTGATGACATCTACAAGATTGGATAGTGTCTTAATGCAATCTATTTTGAGATATAAAAGAGAGAAGCAAGCAGAGACACATGGGAACCTCACACTACCAAGAAAGCAGTGCCAGGAGCAGAGCCTCGTCCTTTGGACCTGAGGTTCCTGCACAGAGAAGCTCCCAGACCAAAGGAAGATTGATGACACGGACCTTCCTCCAGAGCCAATGGAGAAAGTGTTCCCCTGGAGCTGAAGTCCTGAATTTGGACTTGTAGCCTACTGGACTGTGAGAGAATAAACTTCTCTTTGCTAAAACCACCCGCTTGTGGTATTTCTGTTAGAGCAGCACCAGATGACTAAGACAAGTAGGTTTGTTAACTTTCTTTGTGGCTACCTTGAAATTTACCCCTATCTTCCCATGTTTAAACTAGTCTTTTATTACTTGATAACACCTTGACTTCCTCTCCATTTGAAAGTTCTATAAGTACACCATTTATTCCCTCTTTTATTGTCCTGATGTTGTTGTCATTTACAGATTAAATTCTCTGGTTCTCTGCTGTAAATTTTTAAGTTTTGTTTTATCCTTGAGAGTTCATTATCTCGGTTGGTATCTGGCTGATGCGGTCTTGCATCCTAGATGCAGGCTGTTGTCCGATGTTGTTGGTTGTCTAACCAAAGGACTCTCTTTAATAATTCTTGTAAGTTTGGTGTCGTTTTTACATATTCCCTTAATTTCTGTTTATTTGGAAATGTCCTAATTTCACCATCATATTTGAATGAGAGACTTGCAGGATATATTTTTCTTGGTTGGTAGTTTTTTTCTTTCAATATTTTAGATATGTCATCCCATTGCCTTCTTGCCTGCATGGTTTCTGCTGAGTAATCAGGGCTTAGTCTTATTGTTTCCCCTTTGTATGTGACTTTTCATTTTCCTTGAGTTGCTTTCAGGATTCCTTCTTTATCTTTTCTTTTAGGGAGTGTGATTATGATTAATCTTGATGATTTTCTTTTGGGGTATATCTTATATGGGGTTCGTTG
This sequence comes from Dugong dugon, assembly GCA_030035585.1. Lineage (NCBI taxonomy): Eukaryota > Metazoa > Chordata > Mammalia > Sirenia > Dugongidae > Dugong > Dugong dugon. The sequence goes on along the minus strand of CM057475.1, from coordinate 31,725,792 downwards.
AGCTTCTTGGATGGTCAGCTATTCATCTTTCATGATTTTAGGGAAGTTTTCTGTCAGCAAATCTTCAGTGATCCTCTCTGCGTTTTCCATTTTCTCCCCCTGTTCTGGAACTCTGATCACTCACAGATTTTTGCTTTTGATTTTATCGCACATAGTTCTCAGGATTTCTTCATTCTTTTCTCTAATTTTTCCTCAAACAAAGTGTCATCCAAGGATTTGTCTTCAATTTCACCAATCCTGTCTTCTATTTTTTCAGATTTGCTCCTAAATCCTTCTATTGCACTGTCCATTTCTGAAATCTTGTTTATCTTTTGGATTTCTGATTTTTTTAATATTTCTAGTTGTTGTTTTTTCTTTACGTTTTGTTCCTGTATTATTTTCCTGAATTCTTCCATTGTTTTGTCTGTCTTTTCCATGATTTTGTCTATTTTTTCCTTATTTTTGTCTGCATTTTCCTTCATCTGTTGGAGAACCCTGAGCATTAGAGTTTTGAATTCCCTATCAGGTAGTTACAGTGCCTTTTCTTCTAGCAGAAGGTCATCTGGTATTTTATTTTGATTGCTTTCTGGAGCCAGCTTCACCTGTTTTTCTTTGTTTTGGTATTGTCCGCTGTCTCCAGGACATCCGGGAATTATTTTCTTTACTTATTGATTGTAGATTTGATTGTTTCATCCTTCTTTTTTGTTTTATTTATTTATGCCTGGGCAGTTGGGCTGGGTGGGTTTTGTTGCTTGCTTCCCTGTGGGCACGATACTTCTCACCACCTTGTCACTTTGGCAGGGCCAGTCACTCGGCTATAGTGCAGCAAGGCAAGTGCAGCAGGGATTGAAGGGTGGGGATGGGTAGTTTGTGGCACAAACTGGAGGTGACATGGTGGGGCTAGGGTGCAGTGCAGGGCGAGGTCCAGGGGACCACGTTGGTAATGCTCGGGGTGTGGCACTCAGTGCACGATGCAGATAGGCAGGAGGGAAAGGAGACAATGTGATATGCAGGGCTATGTGAGTGGGTGAAAAAAGAGAAAGAAAAGAGAGAAACAAAAGCAAAAAAAGATAAAGTAAAAAATACAGAAAAATATTTAAATTAAATAGCGGTGCAGTAGGATTTGGCAGGTGGGGGCAGGGCATACCTGGCGAGGCCATGTGCTGGTGGCTCTCTAGCCAAGCAGTGTGGCTCAGCCTGTCGAGAAGGGGTGTGGGTGGCACACAGGGCTAGGTGGGTGGGAGAAAGGAAAGGAGAAAGAGAAGAAAGCAACAATCAAATAAATAAAAAATAAAAACAACAATAATAAATAAATAAATAATATGGGGGCGGGGAGCTGGCCATTGTGGGTGGGGTGGAATTGGCATCACGGTGATCTGATGTTTCTCTCACCAGGTGGCACAGCACAGCCAGTCAGGAAGGGGCAGAGGCAGTGCAGGGCCTAGGTAGACGGAGAAGGGGAAAGATAAAGAAAAATAAAAATATGGTGCTAAGGGACTGGCCTGTGGGAATGGCACAGACCTGGGGAGGTCATGTGCCAGAGGCTCTCCAGCTGTACAGCTGCTGTACAGCATAGCCCACTAAGAAGTTGATGGCAGTGCATGGGGCTCGGTGGATGGGAGAATGGAAAGGAGAGAGAGAGAAGAAACAGTAACAAATGAATAAATAAAATGGTGCTGAGGGAGCCAGTCAGTGACAGTGACGCAGACCTGGGGAGACCATGCACTGTGACTCTCTGACCGAGCTGTGCAGCATGGCCCCTCCAGAAGGGATGGGGATGGTACACAGGGTTGGGTGGGTGGGAGAAAGGAAAGGAAGAAAAGGAGAGACAAAGAGAAGGAAAAAAGATAATAAAAAAGCAAACAAATAAAAAAATCACAGCCCCTCAGAAAGGGATGGCACATGGGGCTGGCTGGGCAGGAGAAAGGAAAGGAAGGGGGAGAGAGAGAGAGAAGCAACAAAAAAATGCAAAAACAAACAAACAAACAAAACAAAAATACAAACCAAAAACAAACAAAGAAAAAAGTGGCACTGAAGGGGCCGGCTGGTGGGGGCAGGCTGGACCCCAGCGGCTGTGTCTCTCTGGCTAAGCAACTGTGGCCCATTGGAAAGCGGAGGAGGCCGCGTAGAGAAAAGAAGGGGCAGGGTTGGGAAACAATGTATCCCTGGTTACCAGGTGCTCGCTCTGTCTCCTGTTGGGAGCTCCGTGAAGTTGCCTTCCCGAACTCCCTGTCCACAGTCCTTGGTGGCTGATGTCCAAGATGACAAATGTGGGTGGCAGTAAGCTGGCATCTCTCCAGCTGAGCGACCATGGCCCTTTGTAAAGTGGCAGTGGAGGCCATGTACAGGGAAGAAGGGTGAGGAGTGGGAAAGCACGTATCCTTGGTTACTGGGTGCTCTGTCTCTTGTTGGGAGTTCTGTGAAGTCGGCTTCTGTACTCCCTGCCTACGTTCTTTAGTGGCTGTAGTCCAAGATGGCAAATTCAGCCATGTTAGCTGGTAGGGGACTTCCACTCCATAGCTCTCCTCATTCTCTGTTCTCTGTCAGTTCATTATTCTATTCAGTGCTTGATCGAGTTTTTATTCCTTCATTTGATGCTTAGGGTTCCATGACTGACATTTGTATCTGTTTTACTTAGTTTTCTGGATCTTTGCTGCAGAAGGAAGGCATGGTGCTTCTGTCTATAGTGCCATGTTGGCTCCACTGTCAATATTTAATAATCTTGGCAAAAAGTTCTGTACTCTATAAAATCATGATTTCTTAAAACATTTAAAATTTTTTATTTGCTCAATTTGTGTTTTTCCCTTTTGTTTTTAATCTCTCTCTATTGACCTACCCTTCCTAGTTGGGCTTGACTTTCTGATACAGCAATGGGCAGAATGAGCATTCAGGAAGTGAACTAACAAGAAGGTCAGCAATGCAAGCTAGCTCCCAAAAGACACCAGGAGAATAAACTCCCCTTTTCCACCCCAGGTGATGGTGGCAGGTGGGACAGGCTATTACAGACATTGCTGTACTTATGCTGCTGTTTAAGCCAATGGAAAAACAATAAGCAGGCATGATGCACAAGAAGGCCTCCGTGTGTCACTCAGGGCATTGTCTTTTATTCACAGCCAAAAATGTTCTTCATCATCTCTTAGTCATGGGGCCTCAACTCCACCCAAACCTACCACAGCTCTACAAGGTCTCTGTATAATTCTTTCTCCTTTATCAAGCCTGTGTTCCTAGTATAAACTAGTGGAGACAGGTTCTTCTAACTGCTTAGCTCATTTTTACCCCAATTGTATCACTTAAATATTTCATTCTAAGGATCCCTGGTGGTGCAGTGGTTAAGCACTTGACAGCTAACCGAAAGGTCAGAGGTTTGAACCCACCAGCTGCTCCATGGGAGAAAGATATGGCAGTCTACTTCTGTAAAGATCCACAGCCTTGAGAACCCTATGGGGCAGTTTTACTCTTCCTATAGGGTCGCTACGAGTTGGCATTCAACTTGATGGCAATGAATATGGGTGGGTGATATTTCATTCTACCTGAAAGTATATCATAAAATATTTCCAAGCATGGACAACCACATAAAGTATGTCTCCTATGGATAAAATATGATAGAAGCAACATTGCACATTCATATTGCTTAGAATAACAACCAAGATAAAATAAATGCCACCACCATGCCCTGCATTCATCTCTGCTACACTAAGGGTAAATGTCACTATGAGCCAGAGAGATCAGAGCAGCATCAGAGGGTGCAGTGCCTGGTTTGGGACTGGGATAAAACTAGTGGCACTGGGACAGTTCCTGAGATGGGCTCTTGATAATGAAGTGGGCAGGAGGGGCTGCTAATGACTTCTTCCCCACCAGTGAATGACCTTAGCAATGTACAGTTGCTTTGCCTCTCCAACTCATCCCAATTCCCCTTGCCTTCACTTTTTTCTCAGTGGCTCCTGCTGGCTATAATGATAGCCTTGGCAGCTGCCAGGGTCAAGAGAGGACACAATTATACATTCCTCCTTAACTCCTTTCTGAGTTTTTACATAACCTCTTAGTCTCTAGGGCTGAGAAGAACATCCTGCCAAAAGCAATAGATATAGAGAAAAGGAGCCAAAGAATGGTTATAAGGCAGACACCCTAGGTCCCTTGAGCCATTTTACTGATTTTGTCATCTGGGAATAGTCTGAACTTACCCCTTACCAGCCCATCCTGATCTGGAGGCACTCACGACTCTATGGCCAAGACAGCCATTATAATAAGCTGCAGACTTTTGGGTCAAGGGAGAATTGACAAGATTAGCCTTGTATCATAAGGACAGATGTAAGAGAAGTAGTGAAGGGCTTCCTTTAGTCCAAAACACCATTTATTTCTAGTAAAAGATCAGATACTCAGCGGGCATGCTGTTTGTTTTTTTTTCTCCCTTTTTATTCAAAAACGGTCTTTTCAGATTCTGCCAATCTCTAAAAATTCTTTTATCTCATCAGATCTTCACATTTTCTTTTCTCTTTCTGCATCTCCCCATTGCCCACCCCTCTGACCAACTATTAGTGAAAATAATTACTTATCATTGATTGAGTCCTAGATACTCTTCTATTTTACATGAATTAACTAATTATCACAACCACCCTATGAGACAAGTACTATTATTATAACCCCTATTTTACAGAACTATGAGATAGGTCCTACTAATGTAATCTCCAATTTGACTATAGGCAAAGTGAAAATCCTTAGCTCCAAAGTGAGATTTATTGTTAACATGTTATATCCAAAAAGGAATTTTGGTCATAAACTATTCTTCAATTCAACAAACATTTATTCAACAAACTATCCTCAAAAAGCTCACAAGAGAGAAATATACAGGTGCTAGCCTAATTTTAATGCGACCACACTATAATAAAGTGCCATAGAGGGGAGACTCTGAGAAGATTGTGAATGAGTAATTCAGCTGTGGGCAGAATGAGAGGAGGTGGCATTTGAGTTGGGGTTTGAAGAATGGATACAATTTTCTTGCATTGAGGAGTCAAGGAAGTACATCTAAGCTAAAAGAACAGTATGATAAAGGCATGGAAGCTCACTAAATCCAAATAACTGGCAGAGTGAAGAGGATGGATTGACAATGGTTAGGGTAGTTACATGATATTAGAGGAGAGAAAACTCTTAGGAAACTATAGTAAATTGTCCAATTGTGAGGTGATGAAGACAGTAACTGCTTTGAGCGCCCTCCACCACTTGTGGCTAAGCCTCTGGAGGAGGCCACGGCCACTTCTGCATTTCCCCTCTAGCTCCTCATCCCCGCTGCCCGCGGGGTGCCTGGCAGGCTGTTCAAGTTTGACCTTTTTTTTTCTGAGTAGCACCACCACCACCACCGCACCCCGCGGCCTCCCTCTCCCTTCCTCTCCAGCCTTGGGGAGTCTTTTGAGCTGTCTCCCGAGCCCCGCGTGAGCCAAGCAGCGTGCAAGGCAAGCGTGGGAGAATGGGGGTGTTCCCTTAGCTGCAGAGCTGGAAGGAGGGTGGCTTCTGCCACACTGCCCTGGCCCCAAATTTACCCCTGAAGTTCGCCTCCCCCCCCCCAATCTCCCTCCCTTTCGCTTCCCCGGATGGGAATTCCTAGAGTTGGAATTCCTCTGGGGCATAGACTAGGCCCAAGTCATGGTATAACCCTGGTACCTGCATAGTACCCTATGACAACATACTTACTGAATAAATAGATGGATGGATGAATGCGTGATTGAATGAATGAACAAATGAATGCCAAAAAGTGATTGAAGAATAGTAGGTAGATTAGTATGATTGCTCTACAAGGTGGAGTGGGCAATGATACTTAAAAGATAATTTGAAACCAAATTCTAAAGGGACTGGCATTCCACAAAAAGGAGTTTGGCCTTTATTTTATAAGAAATATGGCTCCGTCAACTTCTTATGGGCATAGGAATGGCATTGGCTTATTTGTATTTTAGGATAATAAGTGGCAGAGTGAAGAGGATGGATTGACAATGGTTAGGGTAGTTACATGATATTAGAGGAGAGAAAACTCTTAGGAAACTATAGTAAATTGTCCAATTGTGAGGTGATGAAGACTGAACTATGACAAGAGAGTAAGAGAGAAGAACTACTCAAAAATAACACTGGAGCAGCCAGGTTGGGTCATGGGTGTAAGTGTATAATAGCATTTTCTCTCAGAAAACACAGGGTAAGAAGCAGATTTTTTGAGATGAGGAGGAGGACAATGAGTGATTGTAGATTTTTTATATTTGAGGAGCCTGTGAGGATATACAGAGTGCTTTTTCAATACTATTCCAGAAATCAGGACTAGAGACATAGATTTGGGATTCAGGTGCTTGTAAGTATTAATTGAAACCATCGAGGAGGTGATATTCTCCAGGAAAGTCAGAGGGACCAGCGAGATGGTCTGAGCACAGAGCTTTAGGGTATACCTGTATTTAAGGAACAGGCAGAAAATGAGGCACAATGAATGAAGATTGAGAAATAGATGGAGAGGTAGAAGAACTGAAACAGATCACAAGGCAGAGATTTCAAGCGGTAGAATGTGGATCTGATAGACTCATCAATGAAGTCCTTATTACGATACTTTTTCTCGCAAGTAGCAGAAACCCACTTGAGCTAACTTAGGCTGAAGAGGAGAATTTAATAATAGAATTCATGCATATCTCGCTCAACCTAAAGGCAAACCATGTGGCTGGGCCTCACAGGGAACTGGAACCAGGAGCCGGAAAGATGTCAGGAACCAAGGGAGATACCTGCTCAAGTTCTAAACAACTGCTTTATTCTCTCTGCAGTCTATGCTTTTGCCCACTTCACAGTGCTTGATTTAGATACTGAGTAATTCTCTGAACCCCAATTCCAAGTCATTAAAGAAAGAATCTGATTGGCCGCAGTTGGTTCAGGTGTCCTCCTGTGATCCAATCAACCATGGGCAGGGTGGGGGTAGGGAAGGGCCCATAGTACAAACATGGTGGCCAGGATTCCCTTCTGTGAATCTGAGTTGGGCAGATGCCCCCAAAGATATCTACTACAAGGTTAAAACAACTTCATAAAGGCTTGACTACCCTTTCATGGAGACATCAATTACAAGGACAGCTGTGAGAATACGGACTCCTTTTTTCTCCTCTCTGCTCCTGTTTCCTCTGTTAGCCTAGAGGGAAAGTCTCATTACTGTCTCTGTGTTGATTCCTCTATAACAGAGACAAGAATGAAAGAAATGGCTTGTGAAATGACTTGACATCCTCAGGTCAAAGGGTCTAAAGAAATACAAAGGATTTTTGCTGTGTTTTTTTTTTTTTTTTTTTCCCTAGGAAGAGCTAGAGCTTTCTGGTTGTTTGTGCTTTCGCCTGGGTCTCATTGATTTCCTGAATTGTACTAGCTGCTTTCTGGCTTTCATTAATCAAACTGCCACCTGTGATAGACTGCTGGTTCCTTGTCTTATTTTGATTAATTCCATTCTCACATTCATCCCTCCAGCACAGTTTACAGTGGATAATTTGTTAGGGGCAGAATGAGATGGGGGAAGATGAGGGATTTGGGTAGTGGAGTCATCTCCTGAATCCGATTGAGTCTGTCTGTTAACAAATATTATTTTTCCTCATTCCTTCCAGCTCTAAGAATAGCAGTACCAGCTGTACTTGCCTGAGCCATATCTAAATTAATGAAATAAAGTGGGATTATTGACATTTTCTTGCTTCAACTAGCAAATGTGCATCTTTGAATTTTTATCAACTAAAATGCTCTTATAATGGAACATTCACAGAAATGGGCTTGACATAAAAATGGTAATGCACACTTTACTCATGATAATTATGCATTTATATTCCTCTTACTTATGTTGTCCTTTTGTCTATTTTGCATTTCAGAAATTAGTACTAAACTGAGGCAGTTAAAGGAAGCCAGTGTAGCATAATTGTCAGGAAAAGAGCTTTGTGGTCAGACTGTATCCTGTTCCTAGTTCTATTACCTAAGATCTGGGTGACCTTAGGGAAACCATTTGACCTTTCTGAGCCTCTATTTCATATGTACACAGATAGGCTGTTTTGGGGTTTCAATGATGTATGTAAATAATGGAGCACTGTATCTGACACATAGCAAAAGCTAATTAATGTTAGTTCATAAAAAGGTGTTTTGGTGGTGACTGTGGGGAAAAGGTGATTTCTCAGCCATGCTGTACTTAGAATCACTGTTGCAGACATTGAAATAGAGGATGAGTTTAATGTAGTGGATAAACCCAAGAAACCCTGGAAGCCTGATTCAGCAGGTGAATACAGTGGCCATCTTGCCAGTGGGAATGGGGTCATGCTCCCTTTTGTATCCACAAGCACCTTCATATTACATAGGAGAATGTGGCAAAATTAACCATTTGAGAACCTAAACTTCCTTCACATTTGAGATTGAGCATACCTGGAGGTCTGTCTATACGCATGAAGGTCTGAGGAGGCTCCTAGGTAAGAACTCTTCCAAGTAGAGGAGTGACTGGAGGTCACAGGGCAGGCTCTCAGCAAGGAAGATGATACTGAATACTACATCTCATCTGCTACTCAAACGTCCTGTGATCCAGACTACTAGACTCACGCCTGGGGCTTAGGAGAGGGCCTGAAATAAGATTGAAAGAAAGAGAGGTGACCATCACTTACAGTTCTATAGGACACCCAGAGCTCAAGGACACATGGCTTTGTATCTGGCTTATTATTACAAATCAGGGTAAACTAAACTTCTTCCTTGAGATAACTTCCGAGAGCTAAATGAACAGTTTCTTCTAGAAGGATCAGCACAAAGCTGGTTCCTATGAAGTGAAGGTTAAAGATGTTTCAAATGTCCAACTTTTCCAAACTGTTGTGCCACCCCATCATCTCTAACATCAACTACTCCTTCTCCCCTCAGTATTTTCCCTCCCATCTTTGGGTTCCATAATTCACTGCAACATCTCACAGAACTCACAAACTGTCAAGGAAATGGCTCACAGAGTTGTGGAGGCTGGTAAGTCCCATATCCATGGGTCAGGTATCAGGCTGCAGGCTTCTCCTGACTCACATGGTTGCAGGGGCCAACAAACCAAAATCGGCAGGTCAGAGGACAGGCTACTGTCTCACAAGGTGCAGAAGCTGGCTAATCAGGTCAGACAATATGCTGCTGGCTCAAGTTTCAAAAACTAGAGGTCAGATGATGATGGGCTGGGTGCTGGATCCAGAGTAAGAGAGAACTTTGCATAGCATTCATATATATATATATATATATATATATATATGTATACACACACATACACACACACACATATATATATTGGATTCAGAACATACCCTCAAGGAAGCTCCCCTTACTTGAGCAAGGTGGTGCAAGGGTGTGACTTGAATAAGTGTGGTACTGGGGTAAGGGTGATGACTTGAGTCACGCCCTTGATGATGACTTGAGTCACACCCTCTAGTAAGATAGTGACTCAAGATACATTCCGTACATCCCACCTTAATCCTGCCTCATTAACATAACAGACAACTCACTCCTAAATGGGACCATAGCCACAGGCATAGAGGCTAGGATTTCTAACGCATCACAAAATGGAGGATAATTACATCAGATCACAAAAATGGAAAATAATAAAATCAGACCACAAAATGGAGGATGACTACATCATTACATAACTGCCAAATTACATCATTACATAACAGCTCAAACCACTGAAAATCATGGCCTAACCAAGTCAACACATAACCTTAACCATCACAAGTTCCATACACCTTATTTGCATTAGCAGCAAGCTGTCCAATCCCCTTGGTGGGCCACAAACACCCAATTTGCACAGTCCCACCCAATCATTGTGTTCCCACCCAATCAAGAGTTCAGGTGCTACTCAAAAGGTCGGCAATTCAAATCCACCAGTGGCTCCTTAGAAACTCTGTGGGGCAGTTCTACTCTGTCCTATAGGGGTCACTATGAGTTGGAATTGACTCGACGGCAATGGGTTTGGATTTTTTTCTGGTACTGAGTGCCTACCGAAATAGGCCTAGAGCTGTGATATAAAATTTGGAAAATATAAAAGAAGTATGAGACAGAGTCTTTACAGTTAAATAAATTATAATTATAAAACTAATAACTCAAATTGTTCTTTTCACTCTAGATTTCCTTCCTCATAATGCTATCTTAAACTATGAGAATAAGAGGAAGCAATTGTATACATGAATGTCACAAAAACTATGGTTAGAAGGGCCATATTAAGTAATTCATTGCACTGCAAGAACAGCAAGCTTGATCACCCAGAAGATGAAACAGCTGAAGACCCTTGGCAGCTGAGTTGACTAGCTCACAGACACAGGCAAGACCCAGGTAAGGGAGTTACCCAGGTGAGGGTAGGAGTGAAGCAAATGAAATGCCATTTGTGGCTGTTACTGTGACACTAATTTTACTCTCCTGTGATGTGCCTGGGAAATAATAAGTGCCTAACAAATGTTTGTGGAATAAATTTCTACTAATTAAGCAATTTATATGCATCATACTTGTGTACTGTATTTTGGTTTATTTTGCTTCTAGGGATTAATATTGAAGTAAAAATTTCAAAGGAGACTGTGTGATGGGAACATGGGCTTTGGAGTCTGGGAGGAACTTGGGCAAGTTACTTAATGTCTCCATGTGTCCTTTTCTTCATATATAAAATAGGATTATTGGAGCATCTAACTGGTCAATGCATGTAAGGTGAATGAATGTGTGCCTACCCCTAACCATGGAGCTTTCTACATAGCAATAATCAACTAGTAACAGTTTAGCAAGAATTCATTTTTACAATTGCTTCCTCTTATTCTCATAGTTGAAGATAGCATTATGAGGAAGGCAATCTAGAGTGAAAAGAACGATTTGAGTTATTAGTGTTATAATTTATTTAATCATAAAGAGTGTGTCTCATACTTCTTTTACATTTTCCAAATTTTATAGCACAGCTCTGGGCCCATTTAGGTAGGTGCTCAGTACCAGAAAAAAACCAAACCTATTGCCGTTGAGTCAATTCTGATTCACAGTGACCCTATAGGACAGAGTAGAACTGCCCCATAGAGTTTCCAAGGAGCCGCTGGTGGATTTGAACTGCCAAACTTTTTTTTTTACACATACTGTTTTATGACATTGGTTAACAACCCCACAACAACATGTCAACCCTCTAACTTCTCAACCTTTTTTTTTTTTGATGAAAATACACATAGCCAAAGATACACCGTTTCAAAAATTTCTACATGCACAGTTCAGTGACAATGACTACGCTCTTCCAATTGTGCTGCTATTCGCACTTAAGATGAAGGCTTACAGAACAAAATAGTTTCTCATTTAACAGGTACTACACATGTTGCCCTGTGACAATGGTTAACAATCTCACAACACATCAACAATATCCTTAGTCAAAATTGGGTTCCCTATCACTAGCTTCCTTGTCCCCTTCTGCCTTCTGGCCCTTGTCACTGGATTCCTGTACCTCATTAGTCCCATTTGGTTTTACAGGCTGTCTACTCCCAGGCTGAACAGTGAACCTTGGAGATAACTTCACCACCGAGCTAAAAGGGTGTCTAGGGGCCATACTCTCAGGGTTTCTCCACTCTCTTTAGGCCAGTAAATCTGGTCTTTTTTTTTTTTTTTGTGAGTGAAAATTATTTTCTACATCCTTCTCCAGGTCTGTTCAGAACCCTTTGTTGTGACCCTGGTCAGAGCAGTCAGTGGTGGTAGCCGGGCACCATCTAGCTGTACTGGACTCAGTCCGGTGGAGGCCTTGGTAGCTGTGGACAATTAGTCCTTCAGACAAATCTTTTCCTTGTATCCTGTTCTCTTCATTCTCCCTTGCTGCCGAAGGGATGAGACCAGTGGAGTATCTTAGATGGTTGCTCACAGGCTTTTAAGACCCCAGACACTACTCACCAAGGTAGAATGTAGAACATTGTCTTTATAAGCTGTGTCATGCCAATTGAGCTAGATGTTCCCCGAGACCATGGTCCCCACAGCCCTCCGCCCAGCAATTCAGTCCCTCAGGGAGTTTGGATGTGTCTATGGGGTTTCCATGACCTTTCCTTGTACAAGTTGTGCTAGTTTCCCCTCTATTGTGTACTGTCTCACCCTTCACCCAAGATACCACTTATCTATTGCCTATTTAGTATTTCCCCCTACCCCTCCCATCCCTGGTAACCAACAAAGATTGTTCCATTTTGTGTGTGAACTTTTTCATGGGTTTTTACAATAGAGGTCACATATAATATTTGTCCTTTTGTGATTGACTTATTTCACTCAGCATAATGTCCCCCAGTTTCATCCATCTTATGAAATGCTTCACAGATTCATTGTTGTTCTTTCTCATTGCATAGTACTCCATTGTGTGTGTGTACTATAGTTTGTTTATCCACTCATCTGTTGATGGGCATCTAGGTAGTTTCCATCGTTTTGCTATTGTGAACAATGCTGCCATGAACATAGGTGTGCATACGTCTATTCGAGTAACGAATCTTATTTCTCTAGGATATATTCCTAGGAGTGGGATTGCTGGATCAAATGGTATGTCTATTTCTAGCTTTCTGAGGAAGCAGCATACCTTTTTCCAAAATGGTTGTATTATTTTGCATTCCCACCAGCAGTGCATAAGAGTTCTGATCTCCCCGCAGTCCCTCCAAAATTTGTTATTTCAAGTGTTTTTGATTCGTGCCAGTAATGCTGGGGTGAGATGGTATCTCATTGTGGTTTTAATTTGCATTTGTCTAATGGCTAGTGATCGCGAGCATTTCCTCATGTGTCTGTTGGCCATTTGAATGTCTTCTTTGGTAAAGTGTCTGTTCCTCTGCCCATTTTTTAATAGGATTACTTGTCTTTTTGTTGTAGAGGTGTTGGATTTTCTTGTAGATTATGGAGATTAGACCTTTGTCTGACTTGTACTGTCCACAAATGTTTTCCCAGTCTGTAGGTTCTCTTTTTACTCTTTTGGTGAAGTCTTTTGAAGAGCATAGGTGTTTGATTTTTAGATGATCCCAGTTATCTATCTTATCTATTGGGGTTTGTGCGTTGATGGTTATGGTTTGTATCCTGTTAATGCCATGTATTAAGGCCTGTAGCGGTGGTCCTATTTTTTCTTCTATGAACTTTATAGTTTTAGGCTTTATATTCAGGTCTTTGATCCATTTTGAAGTAGTTTTTGTATACGGCGTGAGGTATGGGTCCTGTTTCATTTTTTTTGGAGATGGATATCCAGTTTTGCCAGCACCGTTTGTTAAAAAGACTGTCTTTTCACCATTTGATGGACTTTGGGCCCTTGTCGAAGATCAGGTGACGGTAGGTGGATGGATTTACATTTGGGTTCTCAATTCTGTTCCATTGGTCAATGTATCTGTCGTTGTACCAGTACCAGGCTGTTTTGACTACTGTAGCTGTATAGTAGGTTCTGAAGTCAGGTAGTGTGAATCTTCCAACTTTATTCTTCTTCTTCATAGTGCTTTACTTATTCGGGGCTTCTTCCCTTTCCATATAAAGTGAATGATTAGTTTTTCCATCTCTTTGAAGAATGTTGTTGGTATTTGGATCGGGATTGCATTGTATTTTGTAAATTGCTTTGGGTATAATTGTCATTTTCACAATGTTGAGTCTGCCTATCCATGAGCATGGTATCTTTTTCCATTTATGTAGATCCCTTTGGGTTTCATGCAGTAGTGTTTGGTAGTTTTCTTTGTATAGGTCTTTAACATCCCTGGTCAGATTTATTCCTAAGTATTTTATCTTTTTGGGGCTATTGAAAATGGTATTGCTTTCCTGATTTCATTTTCGTAGTTCTCGTTATTGGTGTATAAAAATCCAGCTGATTTTTATATGTTTATCTTGTATCCTGCTACTCTGCTGAATCTTTCTATTAGTTCCAGTAGATTTCTCGTGGAGTCTTTAGGGTGTTCTATGTATGGTATCATATCATCTGAAAAAAGGGACTGTTTAAAGTCTTCATTACCAATCTGGATGCCCTTTATTTCTTTTTCTTGCCTTATTGCTCTAGCTAGAACTTCCAGCACAATGTTAAATAGGAGTGGTGATAAAGGGCGTCCTTGTCTTGTTCCTGTTTTCAAGGGGAATGTTTTCAGCCTCTCTCTCCATTAAGAATGATGGTGGCCATTGGTTTTGCATAGATGCCCTTTATTATGTTGAGAAATTTCCCTTCTATACCTATTTTATTGAGAGTATTTATCAGGACTGGGTGTTGGACTTTGTCACACGCCTTTTCTGCATCAATTGAGATGATCATGTGATTCTTTTCTTTCCTTTTATTTATTTGGTGGATTACATTGATTGATTTTCTAATGTTGAACCATCCTTGCATACCTGGTATGAATCCTATTTGGTCATGTGTATTATTTTTTTGATATGATGCTGAATTCTATTGACTAGAATTCTGTTAAGAATTTTTGCATCTATATTCATGAGAGATATTGGTCTGTAATTTTCTTTTCTTGTGACGTCTTTGCCCAGTTTTTGTATCAGCATTATGCTGGCTTCATAGAATGAATTTGGAAGTGTTGCTTCCTCTTCTATGCTCTGAAATAGCTTGAGTAGTACTGGTACAAGCTCTTCGGTAAATGTTTTGTAGAATTCTCCAGTGAAGCCATCTGGGCCAGGGCTTTTTTTGGTTGGGAGTTTTTTTTATTATCTTTTCAATCTCTTCTCTTGTTATGGGTCTGTTCAGATTTTCAACACCACTTTGTCGTAGTTGGGTAGACCGTGTGTTTCTAGAAATTTATCCATTTCCTCTAGGTTTTCAAATTTGTTGGAGTATAGTTTTTCATAATATTCTGTTATAATCCTTTTTATTTCGGTTGGGTCTGTTGTAATGTCCCCTATTTCATTTCTTATTTGGGTTATTTGTGTCCTCTCCTGTTTTTCTTTTGTCAGTCTGGCCAGTGGTTTGTCGATTTTGTTGATTCTTTCAAAGAACCAACTTTTGGTTTTGTAGATTCTTTCTATTGTTTTTCTGTTCTCGATTTCATTTATTTCTGCTCTGATCTTTACTATTTCCTTTCTTCCAGTGGTTGTGGGCTTTTTTTGCTGTTCTCTTTCTATTTGTTGGAGTTCTTTAGTTCATGTTTTGATTTTTCCCCTTTCTTATTTTTTGATATGTGCATCTATTGCTATAAATTGTCCCTTGAGGACTGCCTTTGCTGTGTCCCAAAGGTTTTGGTATGATGTGTTTTCATTCTTATTTGATTCTAGGAATTTTTTGATTCCTTCTCTGATTTCTTCTATTACCCACTGATGTGTAAGCAGGGTATTATTCAGTTTACATGGAATTGATTTTTTTTTTTTTTCCTTGCTCCTTCTATTGTTAATTTCTACCTTGATGGCATTCTGGTCAGAGAAGATACTTCGAATTATCTCAACCTTTTGGATCTTGTTGAAAATTGCTCTGTGGCCTAAGATGTGGTCTATTCTGGAGAACGTTCCATGTGCATTGGAAAATAATGTGTACTTTGCAGCGGTTGGATGGAGTGTTCTATATATGTCTATGAGGTCAAGTTGGCTGATTGTGCCCTTTATGTCTTCTGTATCTTTGCTGAGTCTCTTCTTAGTTGTTCTGTCCTTTACTGAGAGTGGTGTGTTGAACTATGCTAATATTATTGTGGAACTGTCAATTTCTCTTTTCAGTGTTGTTAGAGTTTGTTTTATGTATTTTGGAGCCCTGTCATTGGATGCGTAGATGTTAATTATGGTTATGTCTTCATGATGGATCATCCCCTTAATCATTATATAGTGTCCTTCTTTGTCTTTCATGGTAGATTTTGTTTTAAAGTCTATTTTATCTGAGATTAGAATTGCCACTCCTGCTCTTTTTTGGCAGTTGTTAGCTTGATATATTTTTTTCCAACCTTTGACTTTTAATAAATTCACATCTTTGTTTCTAAGATTTGTCTCTTGTAGACAGCGTATTGATGGATCCTGTTTCTTATCCATCTGTCACTCTCTGTCTCTTTATGGGTGCATTGAGTCCATTTACATTCAGTGGAATTATTGATAGCTGTGAGTTTGTTGCTGTCATTTTGTAGTGCTTTTTTTTGTGGTGCCGGAGTTTTCTTTGTTCTTCTTACTCTCTTGTGCTGAGTTACTTTTGTTAGTGGATTTTTTTTTCATTTCGTTTGTTTTTGTAGGTTTTGTTTTTGCTGAGACTTTATGTTTTTCCTCTTTTTTTTTTTTTTACAGTTGTGTTTGTTAACTTTCTTTGTGTTTACCATGAATTTTACCCTTATGTTTCTAAGTTTGAAGCAGTCTACCATTACTTGGTATCCCTTTGTCTTCCTCTCCATTAGAAGGTTGTATACCTATGCCGTTTATTCCCTCTTTTACCATTTTGATGTTGTTGTCATTTACTGATTAACTGCTCTGATTCCCTGTTGTATTTCTTTTGGTTTTGGATAGTCCTCAAGAGTTCATTTCCTAGATTGGTATCCGGCTGGTACGATCCTGCGTCCTAGATTCTGCCTGTGAGCTGAAGTTGTTTTTCCTCAGATCGAAGAACTCGCTTTAATAATTCTTCTAAGTTTGGTTTGACTTTTACATATTCCCTTAATTTCTGTTTATCTGGAAATGACCTAATTTCACCATCAAATTTGAATGAGAGTTTTGCAGGATATATTATTCTTGGCTGGCAATTTCTTTCTTTCAAGATTTTATATATGTCATCCCATTGCCTTCTTGCCTGCATGGTTTCTGCCTAATAATCTGAGCTTAGTCTTATTGTTTTTCCTCTGTATGTGACTTCTTGTATTTCACAAGCTGCTCTCAGGATTCTTTGTTTGTCTTTGGTTTTGTTGAGTGTGATTATGATATGCCTTGGTGATTTTCTTTTGGGGTCTCTCCTATATGGAGTTTGTGGAGATTCTTGGATGGTCAGCTTTTCATCTTTCATGATACTGGGGAAGTTTTCTGTCAGCAGTTCTTCATTGATCCTTTCTGTGTTTTCTGTTTTCTCCCCGTTGTGGAATTCCAATCGCTCGCAAACTTTTGCTTTTGATTGTATCGCACATAATTCTCAGGGTCTCTTCATTTTTCTTTGTTCTTTTTTCTGAGTTTTCCTCAAACAGAGTTGTATCCAAGTGTTTGTCTTCAATTCCACTGATCCTGTCTTCCACCATTTCAAATCTGCTTCTCAGCCCTTCTATGACACCATCCTTTCTGAAATCTTGTTGTGTATCTTTTGGATTTCTAATTGTTGTCTTTGTATAATTTCTAGTTGTGAATTCATCCTGGCATTTTGTTCCTGCATTATTTTCCTGAATTCTTCCAGTTTTTTGTCTGTATTTTCCGTGAATTTGTCTATTTTTTCCTCATGTTTGTCAGCTTTTTGCTTCAGCTCTTGGAGAATTCTGAGTATTAGAGATTTGAATTCCCTATCAGGTAGTTCTATACATTTTCTTCCACTGGACAGTCATCTGGTGTTTTATTTTGGACACCTACTGAAACCATCCTTTCCTGTTTTTGTAAATGTTTTGATATTTTCTGCTGTCTTCGGGGCATTCAGTAGATATTTGTTTGTTTTGTCCCTTTTTAAAAAAAAAAAAATTTGACTATTTCTGGGCAGGCGGACTGTGTGTTCTTTGTTGTTTGCTCGTCTGTGGGCACAGTACTTTTTGCCTCCTTCTCCAATTGGCAGGGTCAGTCACTCAGATATGGTACGGCAGGGCAGGTCTAGCTGAAGAGGAGTTACTGGGACTGGTTGTTTGTGGCACTTACTACAGCCACCAGAGCTGGTCGGTAATCAGTGCAGGGCAGGTTCCAGTAGGCCGTGCCTGTGCTGCTTGGTGGTGTGATGTTAAGCGCATGGTGCAATTCAGCAGGATGTAGCAGGGAGATTGTCATGTGTGGAGCTAAGATGGATATGGGAGAGAGGAGATAGGAACAGAAGCCAAAAACATACAAACGAAAAAGAAGGCTAGGGGAGATTGCCATTGGAGTGGAGAGATGAGAGACTATGAAATGGAGAAAAACAGAAAGGGGAAGAGGAAGAAAAGAAAAGAAAAGAATGAATAAAAATCGGAAAGGTTAAAGAACTGCAAAATTCCCAGGGATCACACCGGTGCAGCTATGAGGTCTGGCGAAGTCGCCCTCAGGTGTTGCAGTACAGCCTGGCTAGAAGGCTTAGAGGTATACAATGCCAGGTATTCAGGGAACAGAAAGAGAAGGAAGATATAGAGAGACGAGAAACTGAGTCATGAAGAAAGACATAAAGGGAAAAGGAAGGAAAAGAAAACAAAACAAATTTAAAAAAAAAAAGAACAAGAAAAGCCCCCAAAAAAACGGAAAAAAAAAAAAAAACCAATGAAAAACGAAATGCCCTCAGGGATCCCTATGCATGTCTGTGCAAACTGAGGGGGAAGTCTCGTTGCCATGCAGCACTGCCTGGCCAGAAAGGGCTGCCAACTCAAGAAAAGGAAAAGAAAACAAACAAACAATTCAAAACAAACAAACGAATAAAAGCCGCAGGATCCCACCAGTGTGGCAACCCAGACCGGGAAGCAGCTCCACACTTGAACAGAGGTCCATAGCCCCTCAGAAAAAAGCGAAAATGGCACACAGAGCCAGGTATTTGAGCGAAAGGAGGGGGAGGTGGTGAGAGGTAAGGAAGAAATCAAAAGAAGCAGAAAAAAAAGCAATACCAGCATCCAACAAATGGCACTCTGAGAGCCAGCTAGTGCGGGCTGGTGGAATCCAAGCAGCCGGTGTTTCTTGGACAAGAGACTGTGTCCGTAGGAAGCAGAGGGGGCTGAGTGTGGGTGAAGAAAGATAGGGAGTGGGAAAGCATATACCACAAATTACCGGAGCTCTGCTGCCCCTCAGGAAGAAGCAAAGATGGCGCACGGAGCCAGGTATTTGAGCGAAAGGAGGGGGAAGTGGTGAGAGGTAAGGAAGAAATCAAAAGAAGCAGAAAAAAGCAACACCAGCAGCCAACAAATGGCAGTCAGAGAGCCGGCCCGTTTGGGTGTGTGGAATCCAAGCAGCCGGTGTTTCCTGGATAAGAGATTGTGGCCGCGGGAAGCAGAGGGGACCGAGTGGGGGTGAAGAATGGTGCGGGGTGGAAAAGCGTACATCACAAATTACCAGTTGTTTTGTCTCCTGCTGGAAGCTCTGTGAACCTGCTTTCTCATACCCCCTGTTTTCTGATCTCCGATAGGAGTCCAAGATGGTGGATCCACACTGCGTTAGCTGGTGGGGGACCTCTGCATGAATCTCTCCTCACTGTCTGTTCTTTGTCAGTTTCTCACTCCATTTGGTGCTTGGCTGAGTTCTTTATTTCTTCATTTGATGTTTTAGGGTTTCAGGATTGTTGTTTCCTCTGCTTGGCTTAGTTTTTTGGATCTTTGCTGTGGAGGGACGGTGTAGTGCTTCTGCCTAGAGCGCCATTTTGCCAGAAGTCCCCTGAACTGCCAACCTTTTGATTAGCAGCCCAACTCTTAACTGCTGCACCACCAGGGCTCAGTAACTATATATTAATATAATGATTTGATGTGCCCCTTATAATTTAGGATAATAATAATGCAGCAGAAAAGCCACTGGACCAGGAGACAGGAAACTTGGAGTCAAGATCCATTTTTGCCACTAATTTGTCACATGACCTTGGACAGGTCTCTGGGCCTGAGCACACTCTTTCCTTAAAAAGAGTTTACCCCAAATTCTTCCTAGTGCTAATCCAAAACCAAAACCAAACCCACTGCCGTCGAGTGGATTCTGACTCATAGAGACCCCATAGGGTTCCCAAGGTTGTAAATTTCTACGGAAGCAGACTGCCACATCTGTCTCCCATGGAGCTGCTGGTGGTTTCAAACCACCAACCTTTTTGTTAGCAGTCAAGTGCTTTGATCACTGTGCCACCAAAAGACCCGAGGGCCTTGAAGAATGTTCTTCATGAGGAACAAGAGAACCATAAAAATGGCACATAGGAGGCCCCCGATATGAAAATTCACATGTGAGAATCACTGAAATAATAACAACAACAGATTGAGTGTTTATCAAGTTCCAGGTACTGTGCTAAGTGCTTTACATACGTTATCTCATTTAATCCTTACAATAACCCTGTGAAATAAGTATTTATATTCTCAGTTACAGCTAAGGAAATGCTCAAGTAACTGCTCAATAATGGTTATTCATATATTACCACTTGCCTCATATACTACCCTGAAAATCTGGCCTACCCTTCAAAGAGAACGTGAATTCAATATTGGGGTGGGGTATGCCCATAGAGTTTCTTTATTTATTGTGATTCTTGACCTTTATTGGAGTCCCAGGGTAGTGAAAATGGTTAATGCTCTTGGCTGCTAACCAAAAGGTTGGAGGCTCAAGTCCACCCAGAGGCACCTCAGAAGAAAGGCCTTGTGATCTACTTCTGAAAAATCAGCCATTGAAAACCCTATGGAGTACAGTTCTACTCTGACATACATGGGGTCACCATGACTCGGAATTGATTCCACAGCAACTGGTTGGTTGGTTGGTTAATCTTTATTGAATTATAAGTCCCTTAAGGCATTTGATGAATGTTGTATGGATGGCAGCAGAGGTCACATACCTTTGAAGTCCACTTATAGTTTAGAACATCTATCAAGTAAAGGGTCAAATTCTGCCCACAGTCTTCAATGGTAGCCTAAGAAGATCTAAAAACATCTCGAGTGACTGTTCAGAGAGTGCTTCAAAGGTCTAGAAATTCAATCAAAATCCTTGCCACTATTGTCTTTTCATGATATCATGTTTTCTCATTTCTTAAGACTTCATCCATCCACCTATCTGTTTCACTGGGGCTGTGTGTTTGCCTCAGAGCAATAAAAGGTGGATCATTTGTCCTAGATTTCCGCACTGCCTTTGATCCATTTTTCCATGGGGCTCAAGTCTTGATCTTCACCACATCACCCGCATTCGGTGGGTAGAGATGATCACTGAATACTTATTGGATATTTGTGATGAGCTTGGCGATAGCACTTCAGCCTGCTTATTATATCAACTGCAGTCCGTCTGAGCTGAATTAAATTATCGGGGGCTGCCATCCTGCCATTTAGAGACCCTTCAAATGAAAACGGGCAAGAGCGATGTGATGCAGGGTCTTGTTTGCATTAATAGGGAGTTTGAATTCTATACTAAGGGAGAAGCAATTGGAGAGCTTTAAGCAGGGGTGTGAGCTGGTCAGATTTGATTTTTGAGAATGGCAATATGACTACAGGAGCGAAAGACTTGGGGAAGATTAAGAACCGACATAATAAATCTAAGTAGGAGGCCCAGGTTGTCTCCAGGCCCCGTTTGAACTCCTTGAAGGCAGAGACAGTCCTTGTTTATCTTGCTTATGGTGGTATCCCTAGTACCTAGCACAGAACCTGGCACATGGGGATCAATCAATAAAGACTGTCAAAGGAAACCAGGAATGAATAAAGGATTCAAAGCTCCTTGAGAGCAAGAGTTCTTAGCTTTATGCTGATTAATTTGTGAATCTCTGCTGGTTACAAGGAGTGGCCTTTGTGCAGAAAGCACTAAGTGGCACAGCACCTATTTCAGTAAATTATAAGCTACTTAAAGGCAGAAGCTGTAACTCTTCGCATTTCTGCTCACCCTTCCTTTTAGCACCTAACACAGTTATTAAAAATAGGTTTTTAATTTAATGTTTAATTATTTAATGTTAATTATCTTTAATGAATGAATGTTTAATTGAATTAATAAATGTTTGCTGAATGAAAAATTCTATTTGTAGGCTAGTTCTAAAGGGTCGCTGTGAGTCAGAATCGACTTGACAGCAATGGATTGGTTGGAGGTGTTTTTTATTCTTTTTTCAAGCCAACTACTGAAATATCATTTTCAACATTCTTTCTGTACTTACCAGTGTCCCTTAGTAGGGCTGGCTCTGAGGGTTATAACTTGGAAAAAGTGAAAGAAGTAGAATCAAAGGATGCCTGAATTGGAGGACTCTTGGAGGTCATGTGGTCCAGCTCCTTACCCGATGTGTGTAGTAGTACAACTGCTGTGGGTATTGCTCTCTATTTTGGTCTCATGGTTGACCGCTGCCTGACTTCTCTGAGCTCTGTCCTCATTTCTTCCCAGCCCTGGGTAGTACACATTTGCATGGCTGTGCTAAATCCTTGTGAAAATATAAAAATAGAGTGGTCAGTGAGCATCATTCATCCTGGCTCAGCTCAATCTCTTTAGCATTACATAAAGGAGGGCCTTCTGCACCAGTAAGTGCTGGGAGTTCTAGATATAAGAATGCACAACCAGTGTGTTTGGGACATTTTAGTGGGATTTTGCAGAGTGTACTGCTTGTCCATCTCAAACACCTTAATACACAAAACAAGGATAGCTAGGGTGGGCAATTGGATAGTGTAAATTCTCTAACAATTGTATCACTAATGTTGCATTCCTGGGGCCCTCCACTGGAATTTTTATGTCTCTTATCTATTTAAAAAAAAATGTTTTAACGAATCTCATTTCTTTTTGTCAGTGCTCATTTTTCCATTTAAGTTTTTCAAAATATCATGCATGAATACCTACTCGATGCCAAACACTGTGCTTTGTGTGGTGGGCCATACAAAGAAGTAGAGGATTTGCCTCTGTAATGGTTAGCATGCTTTGGTTGCCAGAAACATAAACAAAGTCTGGCTAACTTATTGCAAAGCTATCAGATAGTTCAAAGAAATCCTGGAGTAGCAGGCTTGGACTGGAACAGGATCTGGTAGGTCTAAGGGACCAAAGTAGCAGGAGAAGGTAGACAACTTCCTAAGGCCATTGCTACTAGAATGAATCTGCTATTTTTTCCCATATTTTGACATTTTGTTCAAGTTTCAAAGCCCTGGGAGAGAAATTCTAACTAGCCTAGCTTGAGTCAATTACTTAACCTTGGGAAAAGAAAAGGCAGAGAGCCCTGACTGACTGTCCCATCAAGACTGCCCACAGTGGGAGGGAGATAATTTCCCAAAAGAAAAACAGGCTTCTGTTACCAAAATAGGAAAATGGATGCTAAACAACCAAAAAAAAATCAACATATGACTATATAGCTTCTTCCTCTGAAGAGTTTAAAATTGGGGTTGGAAGAGATGACATACATCCATGAAAAGTTAAATAAAGGAGTAAGAGCTGAATAGCCAGACAAATCAGCAGAACAAATACCTCAAAGTAATCATCTGGTTAAATCCCATATAAATGGTACTGAGGATAACATCTGTGAGTTCAGAGAAAAACAAATTACTAGGGACTGGAGTAGTCAAGCAGCTTGTACAGAGAAGGAATAAACTGAGCTGGGCATGAAAGGATGGGTAGAACGTGATTAGGTGCAGTGTTCATCATGCATTCACCCCTGAGTAGAATTAAATAAAAGGTCCAAAGTGTGCCTGGGTTACAGCAGTTCATACAATTAGGTGAAAATGCTGATTACTGAAATAGTAAGAGAGAAGAGTGGAACATACTTAGAATGGAGCCTTTCACATAGTAAGTACTTAATAAATGTTAACCATTGTTAGTGTTATTATTATCATCATTTTAAATCTAAGACTATTCTTCTGAGCAGCCATCACTGATTTTTATAAACGTGTATCCCAAAGACCTGGTATACTTCCCTGCCCTGTATGTTACAGTGTCCGATATGTGCATCTACCAAAAATTGTGCCCCTGAACTGATTGACAACTGATCCCTGGGCCTCAGCTTTAAGAGGTCAGCCAGGGCAGCCACAACTAGATCACCACCTAAATAAACTAGGATATTTTTAGAGGCCCCCAGGTTGATGAATCCATACTCTCTCCAGCATGCTGTTCCAGTGTTGTCACTTCCCCTGACAAGACATTCTTATTCGTGTCAAATCGAGTTATTTTGGTGTAATATTTATGTGTGCTTACCCCCGTAGAAATGGAGAACAACCGGTCAGTCTCCTCCTCATAATAGTTCTTACACTTGAATGCTGTGATCACCTTTTGGCTTCCTCTTCTCTAAGCTAAAAACACCCTGGCTCCTTTCATCTTTCTGTATAGCTTCCTAACTTTTTTTTTTTTTTTTTTTTTAATGCTTATTGTTGTTGCTTGTTTTCAGGATGACATTCAGTTTCTCCACCTGTCCTTTTATACTTTCCAGAACAAAACTGTACAGAGTGGGTGATCATAGGGAGTTCCAAAGACGAGGGCCAAAAGACCCCTCAAGGAATAATAATAATGAACAATTATGGAGTGCTTATTATGTGCCAGGTATTGTGATGAGCAATTTACATGCATTCTTTAATAGTCAAAATACCCTTATGAATTATTATTGCCCCCCTTTCACACTTATGTAAGGTTTTGGAGCTAGTAAATGGCATAGCAAGATGATACCCATGTCTGTTCAATGCCAAAACCTGTGCTCTCGGCCCCCACGCTATATTACAGCCAATTGAGTTTGGGACCATAGTAACGGATGATTGGGTGGCCAAGGCCCAAAAATGTCACCTGCATTTAAGAAAATGCTTTTCTATATTCTCTTATGAGAATAAGGGTGGAGGAAAGTGACTGCATATCAAGCTTATCCAAAAGTATAATCAAACAGTTACATGAACTTAAAGAGAAGGAAATCGTTTTCTGCTTCGTCAACATAGCTTGCATGGTAGTTTTAGAGATATCGGTAGTCCTAAATGAGCATCAGGTGAGGCGAGGCAGGTAGCGACATCTATGTGGAGCTCCTGAAGTTTGGCCCCAAACAAGGATGATCATATAATTTATCATTCAAAGTGGGGCACTCTGGAGAAAGAAGGGGAGCGCTGTTAATAATTAGGCTTCGACAATAGGCATAAACTGGGACTGTCCTGGGCAAACTGGGACATATGGTCACCTTGATCATAACTAATTCCTCACATGGAGTCAAAGGTCAAGGAATGGTCAATACAATAAAAACTTAATGCCATCCTTTCTGATTTCAGATTGCTTTTCTGGTGAAACCTGGGACTGCCTTTGACTTGTGCATCACCAACCCTCCCTCCAAGCCTGTACCAATGTGACCTTCTTCTTCCTGTGTGGTTAGTTACGTGTGTGTGCATTTATCAGTCGTTACACCTAAATTAGCAACATTGCTGTGTATTCATATCTAACTTGTGTTCCCTTTTGAACATGAGATTTTTTGCACAATAGTGAGTTTTCTTCATTGTATATCTGAGCAAGTTTGTTTTTACCCCTAATTGTATTGTCTATAATTATTAAATTTCCATTTCATTTTGAGGAACATTTCACAAACAATTTACCATAAATTTGATTCTTGACTCTAGAGATTGGCAGCCCCTGCCAACCTGATCCAGCTGCCACTTTAATTAATGGTTTTCGACATTAATCTGAGAGCCGCCTATGTGACACCAACTAAAAAGTCCTCCAAGGTAATTCTAGTTTTACAAGGAGTAAACTCTCAAATCTCAGTGGTTTAACAAAATAGAAGTTATTTCCCATGCTGGTAAAAGCCAAAATGTGTGTTTCTGACCAATGGGATGACTCTTCTCCAAGCAGTGATTGAGAGACCCAATTTGCTACCATCTTGTGGCTCTAGGGCTAGCCCTGGAGGTGGCACATATCATGTCTGTTGGCCAGAATTAGTCACATGACCACATCTTACTGTAAAGAGCTTGGGAAATGTAGTCTAGCTATATTCCCAGGAGGAAAAGTTTAGGCAACAGAGGTGATTCTTCTATACCATTTTCTTGGCACATGAAGCAAGTAATTGTATCAAGTACAATAGGTTCAAAACCTAGTCTATACTGTATCTCCTTAGTGTGTAAATAGCACAGACCTCAAAGCTTTATCAAAGCCCTTACAAAGGCAATGGATCAAATAGACTCAGGTATGCCCTTGAATAAGTCACTTGACTTCTAGAAGCCTCAGTTTCTTCATCTGTAAAATTTAGGTAAAAGCATCTAGCATCATTTGTAGGACCTAGAAAGCTCTGGTGGTTATTAGTAAAATTATTGGTTTCATAATGGAATGCGCTATGCACCAGTATTTAATTCATTGTAGTTTGTTTTGTCTTATTTTGTTTTGTTTTTCTAGGGTCTTTCTTACTAAGGAAGTTAAATTAAGTGGTTTTTGAATGAACAGATCTGCTGTAAGGCACAATATTACCTTTCCCAGTGCCTAGGGCTGCCTTCAGTCCTCCAAGGGTTATGGAGTAAGAACTGGTGGCTCCAGTGCCACTTGGATGCCTGTACCATCCTACTGATAATCCATCTAGTTCCTCAATGCATGGTTCAATTACTTCCCTCTTTATTCTAGTCAGGCCTTTCATTTTCCCTTATGAAAAGAACTTGATTCTGGGCTATCTCTGAGTCTCTTCATTGGATACTTTTTCAGGATGTAGAAAATATTAGTTCAAGAATTACTGGCATTAACAATTGTAGACTGTTCAAAAATAAGAATTGTTTTCAGGCCAGACTCCCATTCGACACCATTTTCTAGTGCTGTATACACTGTCATTTTGATTTTTGTTTAGAGAATGTCATGGAAAGAGAATGTCATGGGCTTGCATACATATTGAAAGAGAGTGAGGGGGAAAAACACAATAACAGGACTTATTTACCTTCACATATTTTATTCTCACACATTTAATCCTATTAGATAGGTATTGATATCCTCATTTTAATGAAGTGAGTAAACTGAAACAGTGATCAATTAACTTGTCCAGTTTTAAGAGAAGCTTTAGACTTCAAAGAGCATGCATGCTACTTTGTAACCCAGAGTTTCTCAAGGTATGGTCCAGAGACCACCTACTTCAGAATCCTCAGAGCCCCAAGCAAGATCCTCAGAACCAAAAGGTCTAAGGATGGCTTTCAAAAGTTTTCATTTTAAACAATCATCACAGATAATGTTAGAGCCAAACTAGCTGTGTCAGCTGGTTTTTTGTTTTTGTTTTAATTTTAGCCATTCTGATGAGTGTGTGCATTTAATTTTCATTTTCTTGGAGGGATTAATCACTCTATTTTGTGCATTCTCTGTTTCATTAGGTTGGTCCCACCATCCACCCAATTAGCAAGCTTGAATCCTGGGCATCATCCTTGTCTCTCCTCTTCTTTACTCTCACATGCTATTTTTGCCAAATAAATGTTTCTCAAATGCATCCATTTATTGCCATAAATTACTGTCAAACCTTTACTTAGAGCCTTGTTGTTATTTCTCAATCTGTCTACCTCCACAGCCTCCTAAGTGGTTTCTCCCTCTCTTGCCCCCTCCCCCAATAAAGTATCCACAAAGCCATCAGCATGATCTACCCTAAACCCAAATCTGCCACGTTTCTGTGATGCTTAACCACTTCCATGGTTCTCCACTTCCTCTAAGACAAAGTCTAACCCTTTAACATATCATATTAGATCTGCCAGGATCTGGCTCTTGTCTCCCCATCTGGTCTCATTGCGCCTCATTTCCTGCCACTTGCTCCAAGACTTCAGCAATGCCGGCTACTCTTCTCCACGTCTCTTTTCCTCCCAGATTGCCATATCCTCCACCTCCTCACTCCAAAACCCATCCTGCATATCCTGTGCTGCTCTCCTAGGAAAGCTTCAGTTTACACTAAGTCAAAGAAATGACTACCAAACTTTGAGATACCTCTTCTCTGCAGGATGTTTATATTTTATTAGAAGATGAAAAACCAGTCTTGAACTGTGGACTTTCTAGCACTAATGTATATGTGGGAGAAATTAAAAAATTACACCGTTAAGCTTGCAGCTATGCATAAAAACAGGCCTCCTAAGTAACAATTCTTGACTACATTTAGAGAAGAAGAAATCTGTATCCTTACTTAAATTCTCACACAAATTTAAATTCCAGATGGATCAAAGGTTTGAATATAAAAAAAAATAAAATCGTAAGAGTGTTAGAAGAAAATACCTTTTCAAATAATCTTGTGATAGGAAAAGCCTTTCTAAATATCATAAAAAAGAAAATCATGAAAAGGAAGGTGGATACATTTGATTCCACGGAAAAAAGGCAAATCATGAATGTAAACAGTCAGTATAAATATGATTTAAAGACAAAGGTGAACTGGGTTTTCTATAGGTCGTTAGTGCCTGCTCAGGCTGGTGCAGCCTTTGTGGAGGACAGTGTGGCACTGTGTGTCAGATCTAAAATGTTCATTCCCCTTAACCAAGCAATCTCATTTTGGGGCCCTTAGTATGGTGATGTATATCAACAAAATATTTATGGCTTATCGTTGAGTAGAGAAATAAGTAGGCTGCAGGCTGATTTTCAAGCAATTTCCTTTGAGTAAAATTATACATAGACGTAACTCATTTTGTAAAATTATATATAATGTATGCATTTGAATAAATATGTACGTGTGTATGTTTATGCACAGAGAGGTAGAGATCTCAAAGGACACAGACTGTAAGGCGTAAAACCAGAGATACTTTTCTCTCTTGCACACACCTTAGAATTTGCAGTGCCTATCACATCATACCCAAAAGCCCACTGCTGTCGAGTAAATTCCGACTCATAGCGACCCTGTAGGAC
Organism: Dugong dugon; assembly: GCA_030035585.1. Classification (NCBI taxonomy): domain Eukaryota; kingdom Metazoa; phylum Chordata; class Mammalia; order Sirenia; family Dugongidae; genus Dugong; species Dugong dugon. The sequence continues at coordinate 31,697,370 of CM057475.1, read as the reverse complement.
AGAGGAGAGCTGCCCCATAGGGTTTCCAAGGAGCAGCTGGTGGATTTGAACTGCCGACCTTTTGGTTAGCAGCTGAGCTCTTAACCATTGTGCCACCAGGGCTCCACATCTATCACATAGTAGGTGTTTAATAAATATTTGAGGAAGGAGAGAAAGCAGGAAAGGAGGCAGGGAGGAAGAGATTATTTGCCGAAATGTTCACAGTGGTCGATGGGCTTTTGAATTGCTTTTACCTTTAGCATTGTACTTTTCTATATTGCTTTAATTCCCATCGCCCACCCCCACCCCAAGGAACATAGTTAAAAAAGCAATAACAAAGCTATTTTTAATAAATGAAAGCTTTGTTTTGGGGTTGTATATTAGCCTGGATTTAGGGTCTGTGAGAGATCCCAGAGAAGCAGTCACAGACTGAGGAAAAAGAGCTTTTTTTTAATCAATACGGCCAAGCAGCAAGAATAGGTTTTCATTTTAATTGCAGTTTGAGTGCTCTTCTGTCACTGAAAAGGGAACTATTTCATCCCCAGGTAAAAACAAGAGACTTTCACTCTAAACATGGTAGGTCATACCAACAATTCCCAACGCCTGCTTTCCTCTGCCTGTGGAGGTTCCTTGAGCAGGCTGGGCCAACTCAGACTCCCGCAGAGGCCTCTTGTCAGTATTGGCTCCACCCATGGGGTTTGCAGTGCTGACCTAAATTAGAGCGTCTTCTCCGTCCTCCCTCTCTAGCCCCCTCACATAACCTCCTTAACAGTTTTTCTCTCAGACGCTGATTTCCATCTCTTAGGTGCCTTAGGCACATAATCCAGTTCTAGTTTCTACAACAGACAAAAAGAAAAATGTCTGCCTGCCAGGAGAGGAAACAGGATGCTGAAGTGGGGCCGCGTTTGCCCCACATAAAGAGCTTCTGTCTGGATCTTCTCCCAGAATCCTTGCGAGAAGCGACTGCCGCCAGTGGGGTATGCTTTTTCAGATGGGGTTTGGCAAGTCTGGGATAGTCTCACTTCATTCTGTGCTGTGGGAACACTCAGGCCAGATTACAGGAATGAGGCCTCTTTGGGGGTTTGCCCTTGAAATGCCTCTAGAAGCTGAGGCTGGTGTCCTGGTGCATTATCTGCCCAGGGCTGGAGACAGCCAGGCTCCAGGCAGCTTAGTTGGACAGCTCGGCACTTAGCTTGCAAAGGGCTTTCCAACATGGTCCCTGATGTTGACAGAGAGCACCATTTCTTTCTAGAAGAATAGAAGCCAAGTTTAGTACCAGGGCACTTTTTCAAGCACTTTTCCCCTTGCTTATTAACATCAAATAACTATTTGCCCTTGACTCAATGTCTTAATATATATTCTGAATATTTCTTCTCAGAAACAGGCAAGTTTCTAATTCTTCTAACCATGCACTAGAGAAACTCACTTTATACCCACCTGGAACAATTATAGCATAGGGATTCTCCAAGCAGCAAACTGGAAAAAATCTTAATAAAATGCACATCTGATGGTGTTACTACTGTATTAGTGGGGTAGAAATAAAGATCACAGACTTAACCTTCTAAATTGAGACCTTACCATCTGCAAACAGGTAGATAGAATGTGAGAGGCTCACAAGTGGTAGTAGCTCCATGCTCTGTTTGCTTGGTGTTTTGGAGTTACGGTTTTACTTTTATTTGTGCTTTTGTGGAACTTGCTTAGTGACTGGGTCAAACTGTCAAGGGTATTCTTACAACAGCTGTCATTTTCTGTTGTTAGGGCTCTTCTTCTAGTAACAGCCATCCCCCCTTCCCCTTTAAGCAAAAGTAAGGAGCCCTGGTGGCACAGCGGTTAAAGTGCTTAGCTAATAACCAAAACGTCAGGGGTTCAAACCCACCAACCACTCTGCTAGAGAAAGATGCAGAAGAAAGATATGGCAATCTGCTTCTGTAAAGGTCACAGCCTTGGAAACCCTATGTGGCAGTTCTGCTCTGTCCTACAGGGTCTCTATGAGTCAGAATCGACTCAGTGGCAGTTGGTCTGGTTTGGGTTTTGGCTTAAGCAAAAGTATTCTTTTAACATGGGATTTGTGGACAGGGGTTTCTTAAGACATAGAGAAGGCCTTACACTTGCAATAGATTTTGCCACACAGGGTGAGGGCTGTGGACATTTCTGGCAGAGACGGGGTTAATGGAGACCTCATTATTAGTCAGAATGTTCGTGTGCTGATGCCAAGATCCGAATTAAAAGTAGCTCTATCAGTTAGAAAGCTAACGGGGAGACAGAGTGGAAAAAAAATTCCTCAAGAACCAAGTTTTAGGAAGGGGGAACCAGGGCAGCTTTGGAGACCTCAGCGACTAGAAGGACATTGAAAACTGTTCTAATGTTCTTAGTGGCTCATGTTTCTGCCTCCCTGGGTATACCTAAAACTGTATATTCTCTTCTAGCCAGAAATGATTTTCTCTTGTAAGGTGGGGGAATGTCTACTGGCAGCCTGCCTTTCCCAACAGTAAGTCAAGATCACCTCCTCTTAGCTTGTGTGACCTACAAGGCCCCAACCAATCACTAAGGCAGGGGAGCCAGGGTTCTCTGATTGGTCCAATGCTGGTCAGTCCTCCACGGCCAGACCAATCACTGAGGCCAGGGAGACAGGGTCACGCCTTCTCTGGATCTCTGGAGAAGGTGGCCGCTCTAGTTCACACTACAAGTTAAAGCAGTTCCCGAGGAGAAGCGGTAGTGCCAGGCAGACAAAACTCCCAAAGTCCTTGCAACTCTCCTGCAGAACGTGTGTCCTCACAAGCACGCTCATGATCTGGGTCTGCCTTGCACCCGGAGCCTCAGAGTTTCTGAAGGAACTTCAGTTCCTCAATTAAATCGCTCTGTTTCTCCCTGAACTTCCCTGCTTCAACAACTTAGAAAACCCTTGTTTAACTTTCAAGATTCCATTCCGATGCACCTCCTCGGAGAGATATTTCTGGATCACCATCCTTCTCCATGCAAGTTCTTCATCCTACGGGTCCCATAGCTTCTTGTTCAGATTACTGTAGTTCTTGGCACTCAGCTATAATGAAAGCGGCTGGAATTGTTTGTTTACACATTTTACTGTCTCTCCTCTGCCACACCGTGGGATTGGGCTCTATTCATTTTTGTCCTCAGGGCCTAACACAGTCCCCGGCACTTTCTAGATGTCTGTAGAATGAACAAGTGAAAAAATAAATGAGTAAAGAAAGGGAAGGAAAGGAGCGAAGGAGAAAGGAAAAGCATTTAATTTGACCAGGTTTAAATGTACTTTAAGAAGCCCTGGTGGTACAATGGTTAAGAGATTGGCTGCTAACTGAAAGGTCAGCGTTTTGGACTTATCCAGCCTGCTCTGTGGGAGAAAAGACCTGGCAATCTGCTCTGGTAAAGATTACAGCCTAGTAAACCCTATGGGGCAGTTCTACTCTGTCATATAGGGTCACTGTAAGTCAAAATCCACTCGATGGCACACAGCAACAATAAACATACTTTATAAGAGAGCCTACAGAGGCTTCTATAATATTAAACACTGCATCATCTAAGCAGTTTGTATTGGAACCACGTTTGGAGGATACAAGTTGCAGAGCCCTCTTCAACATCGTATTTAAATTAATTAAGCTACACCTAGCGGCTGGCACGATGGTGGGAGGAGGGAGGCTTGGAACAGCTGAGAGATCTAACCGGGGATAAGAAAATCACAGGATTTCTGACAGAGGAAAACATATGTTTTGCATTTTTCAGGGCATGATTTTAAACCTTCTTTCCCATTGTCTCTTTAACCATACTAGTTTCTGTTATCCCGGTTGTTGTCCTGAAATCTATGTGGGGAAATATGCCAACCATGTAAAATCAATCTCTCTCTCTGGTTGCTAATAGAAAAAAAGAGATGCAAGAATGGTAGACACAAAGAGACCAAAGGGAACGATAAGAATTTCTCCTTATTGGAGCATTTCAGCCTAGGAGAATAGTTTGGTGGTAGGAACCAGAGAAAAATAAGAGACTTCCAGAACACTGGGGACAAGCTGTGGCAAGAAATTTTTTTTTCTTTTTATACTTGAGATGAAGGTTTACAGAGCGAATTAGTTTCTCATTAAACAATACACATACTGTGACATTGGTTGCCAATCCCATGACATGTCAACATTTTCCCCTTCTCAACTTTGGGTTCCCATTATCAGCTTTCCTGTCCCCTCCGGCATTCTCGTCCTTGCCCCTGGGCTAGAGTGCCCCTTTAGTCTCATTTTGTTTTATGGGCCTGTCTAATCTTTGGCTGAAGGGTGAACCTCAGGAGTGACTTCAGTACTGAGTTAAAAGGGTGATCAGGAGCCATACTGTCTCTGTCAAACCAGTAAGTCTGGTCTTTTTTTGTGAGTTAGAATTTTGTTCTACATTTTTCTCCAATTCTGTCTGGTACCCTCTATTGTGATCCCTGTCAGAGCAGTCAGTGGTGGTAGCTGGGCACTGTCTAGTTGTGCTGGACTCAGTCTGGTGGAGGCTGTGGTAGTTGTGGTCCCTTAGTCCTTTTGAACTCATTTTTCCCCTGTGTCTTTGGTTTTCTTCATTCTCCCTTGCTCCAGAGGGGGTGGGACCAGTGGAGCATCTTAGATGTCTGCTCACAAGCTTTTAAGACCCCAGATGCTACTCATCAAAGTAGGATGTAGAACATTTTCTTTATAAACTATGTTATGCCAATTGAGTTAGATGTCCCCCAAGACCATGGTCCCCAGTGTGGCAAGGAATTTTGATGTCCATTGTGGCTAAAGCTAAGTAAAGGCTTTATCTGAGGTGAGAGAAGGGAAGTACACTATACAAATCTATGGGAAATTATTGAACATCCAATGTTATCATTTAAGGACAAATCATTAAGGTATCATCTTTTATTGAGGTACTTGTTATCTTAAATAAATTTTCATCTTTGCAAAGAAAAGCCTGTTTTCTCCCTCTTACTCTTTTTGCCAGACTTATGGGAAACTTGGTCCCCAATTCGAAGAATTAATTACCACTTGATAATTATTTTTAATTAAATTTTTAAATTTAAATTAATTTTTAGTTTTAATTTAATTTTAAAAACTTAACACAGCAATTTCCCATCATACATGATCTTTTAAATCTACTGCAGAAATACTCTATTGGTCTTCAACTGCCTGTTCTCTTGTGAGATTCTGACCTGGTAGCTTCACTTATGTGAAGGCTTTTTAAGAAACGTGTCCCATTTAGTTCAGATTTAGAGGACTAAGTTTCTAGTTATTCCTCAGGATATGGTCCTGGCCCAACCCAAAGTCACCTGGGTGATTTAAAAAAGCAGATTCTTAGGCCCTGTTTGGGGCCTATAGAATCAAAGCCTCTGCATTTTTGATATGTTCTCCAGATGATTCTCATGTACGCCAATTTCAAGATCGGAATATACAAACTATATTAAATAGTCACAGCTAATGCCAAAATTAATTGGTTTCTGATTTAGAATAAATGAAAATTGATGACTTCTAACATCTACCTAGTAACATATATCTTGATAAACTTGAATGCTTAGAGAATTGAGAATTCTAGATAATTTTGTGGTAAATTTCTCCTTAACTGAACGTAGGAGAGATCCCATCTTCTGAGCTTAATCATCAGTTCCCACATTTCCTGAAGTCTGATGTTATGGGAGCATCATGGTTTTATTTGCATGTAGGACCCATGAGCTTGAGAGAAGAGCAGCTGTGGAGCCATACCTGATTCAGAGGTGATGGGACGATGCCAGAAGGGAGGGCAGTCAGGGACAGGAGGTAGTAAAACTCAGAACTTTATCCACTAAAAGTAAAAACCGGTAAAATCTCAAGAGTATTCATGCTTATGGTCTGTAACAGACCAAAAATGAAGGGGCTGAGGGATGATGTCCAGTGTAGAGTTGGTGGTTAGGTACACACTATTGCACAAAGACAGTGGTGGCTTCTGCTTGACCAGTATTCCCTGAGATGGAGGAGTGGGAGGGGACCAACACATCTGAGAACTGAGAAGTCAGAAGAAAATCCAATGTGGCTCGTGCTTGAGGGGAAGAACATAGTAAGCCCTGCATGATGCTGAAAGGATAGCATTCTTCCTAGTGCATGAGGTGCAAGTGCTGGGGACTCCCTTAAATCATCTGGGGGAGATTTTTGGAGTAAGTGGCTTTCTTGTAGTTTGCAGATGTGCATGCAACTGGAGAAATACTCCTTTGCTACTGTTTTCATGAGACTTATAATGGGTGAGGAAACTGGGATTGTATGTGGTTACCTTGTTGGAACTCTTTCTAAAATGCATTCAGCCCTGTTCCTGCCATAGCAATTGGAGTACAGAAGGTCAGCCTGCAGTGGTAAGAAAGAGCACTAGACTGGGCATCAGTCAGAAGGCCTGTATCCTAATACTGGGGTCCATGCTCTGCGACATGATTGTGAGCCTTAGTATCCTTCCTGATCTACCACCTAGGGTTTTGCGATGATTAGATTTAATAATAAATGGGAAAGTACTATACAAATGTAAGGTAGGCTGATTATAATTGAATTTGCTTTTGACTGAGGATCTTTGGTGATTAGTGAACAGTCCTCTAGAACAGAGCCTTTAGGTAGAACTTTAACAAAATAAAATGTATGCCTAGATATTCTGATGTGGGTTAGGGGAGGCACTTACATACATATTTAAAACTCTTTGGGTGATTCGTAGGATAACAGAGGTGGAAAACCACTCACCAGGTGGTGGAGAGTGGACAGGACACAGCCTTGGTGACCTGACTCCTGGTTCTGTCCCCAGCAAGCATTTCTGTGCTGTGGGAGGAAGTTCAACAAGATCTTAAGAAGGTCACTAAACTCTCTAGGCTTCATTTTCCCCATTTGTAAAATGCAGAGCTGACTAACCACGCATGGCTACCTTTTAAAAGCCACAGACCCTTTTATTCAATGCAATTTTACTTGGAGGCATTAACACGTAAAACAAAAAAGCAGAGCTGCTTTGATTTCTGCTCAGCAGCCTCCCAGGGGATTCTGAAACCCATTGGCCCAGACAGTTGATAACATCCCTTCTAGCACTAGAATTCTATTCAAGGCACAGAAAATTTACATAAATTTGCACTGGCTCTATTCAGGAGGCTGGATGGCTCATGGTATATTCATTCTGGGAACTGTGAATTAAGGCGAGTAGGCAGTCGGAGCTGGACGTTTGCCTGTTTGCTCTCTTATCTCTCCCTGCCCTTCCCCTGCCCTGCTCTGTGTCCCAGGCCTCCTTGCCAACTGGCTTCTAGCTAGGTTTGGCCAAAAAGATGCACTGGAGGAGATTGGAGGACAGGAGGAAATGCAAACCAAGGTATTTCTTCCCTTCTTTCTCTTCATTGGGTGATCTCTGGCAAACTGGGGTTGTCTCCTTCCTCATTCCAGAGCTGGCCTGCTGGGATTGGGGGGAAACGGATACCCTTTGGATACCTCTCCTCTTTCCACTGTCCTTGCAGCTGTAGGGATGGTGGCAGCTTCCTGCTGATGCTAATCTCTCTGTTGCCTCTCCACCACCCTCTTTGGCCTTTTAGCGCTTCTAACATCCATGTAATGGGTTACCTGTATTAGTTTCCATCTCTTGAACTACCTGGTAAGGACTCTTGTTTTTCTGGCTGGATCCTGACTAATAGTACTGTACTGAGACTGCGTCACAGAGGATTTTGAGAAACATGCTAAGGAGTTTACATTTTATGCCTTAATATTGGGAACCTTACGTCTAAGAAAAACATAATGGTCCCAGTATGGATGTTGGATTAGAAAAGCAAATGAAAGGAAATAGGGGACAACAAATGTTACCTGCCATAATACAATGGAATTTCTTCACTATTGAATTTCATCATAAATGTTTTGCTCTTCTTTCCTATTCTCAGGGATAGTTTTGTTTCTAGCACTTGTGGGGGAATTCTGCCCCCAAATATCTGTTGGCTACTTGACCCACCATCCTTTTTCACTTCTGACTTCCAAAAGGAGGGGTCAGATGGCAAGATAAAAATACAATGATCCGGGTCACTGTATTAAAGGAATTCATAGTATAGGAGGTGAGGATGACTTAAGAAAACCTTTTGAAAAGAATGTTTGTCCACTCTTAAGGTAGCTACTCAAAAGAAATAAAAACATATATCCACACAAAGATTTGCACACCAAAGTTCACCAGTGTTCTTAGCAGGGAGCACTGGTGGCACAGTGATTAAGAACTCGGCTGCCAACCAAAAGGTTGGTAGTTCAAATCCACCAGCCACTCCTTGGAAGCCCTATGGTGCAGTTCTACTCTGCCCTATAGGGTTGCTATGAGTCAGAATCAGCTCGACAGCAATGGGTCTCAGGTTCTTAACAGCAGTATTCATAATGGCCAAAAATTGTAAACAACCAAAATACCCATCAACTGGTAAAAGGATGGACAAAATGTGAACATCCATTCAATAAAAAGGAATGAACTACTGATATATCCTACATATAACACTGAACTTCAAAAATATTGTTGTTGTTGTTATTAGTTGCCAGTGAGTCAATTCAGACTCAGGGCAACCCCATGTGTGCAGAGTAGAACTGCTCCATAGAGTTTTCAAGGCTGTGACCTTTTGGAGGCAGATTGCCAGGCCTGTCTTTATGGTGTCTCTGGGTGGGTTCGAACTTCCAACCTTTCGGCTAATAGTCAAGTGCTTAACCATTTGCACCAACCATTTTATGCTAGATGAAAAAAGCCAGATATAAGAGACCACATATTGTATGATTCCATTTATATGAAATATCTAGAAAAGGCAAAAATATGGAGACAGGAAGTAGATTAGTGGTTGCCTGGGGGTAGAGTGGGGGTAGGGGCTGGTGTTGGGGCATGAGGGATCTTATTAGGGTGACAGAAATGTTCTGAAACTGGTTTGTGGTGATCGTCGTCTAACTTGGGAAATTTACTAAAAAATCATTGGATCCTACACTTGAAATAGAATATGCCTCAACAAAGTTATTTTTAAAAAGGAGAAAGATGTTAGTGGCACTGTTATTACTGTAGGCCTTTTTAGAAACCAATTAGTTAATTATTATGTCAATTCCAGAAACACTACCCAGACACCTACATAGTTTTTTGGGGGACTTTCACCACAAACAGTGTGAGGAGCTTCGCTGAAGTCTAGATAGATTATCGTTACTCTGGTACTCCTATGCAGTCATTCAGTTCTGTCAAAAGAATTGTTACACCCTGATATAGTTCAGGCTCTTATAAGTGTACACTGATAAAAATAAGTAAATTAAAAGGATCATTTGCTTAAAGGTTCAGAACTTTAAACTCACACCATCAGCTAACCCTGAAATGGCCCAGAAGCTGGTGGTCTAATACCAGTTCCTGCCAGAGATTTGGGGGAATATTAACTGGTGCCGAAAAGTCTGTATCGAGAGGTTTAGAAGAGAATGCTTGGCTTTGTTCTCTGCACTCAATAGCTGGGAGATTGGTGATAAACAAATGTTTTTAAAAATAATTTCTGCCCCACATGATAACAGCTTTAATTCCTACGATCTGAAGAACGAGAAGCCCTGGTTATCTTGCTGTGTTGTGGCAATAAGGTGCTTCTGTGAAAGGTTACTGCTAATAACAATGCTCAGTGACTCACATAATAATCTATTGATTTTATCCACACTGAGTTTGTCATTACCCCCAGGGTAAAGTCCCCTCTTCTGATTTCAGCGTTCACAGATCTGCCATCAACAGCCCATGCAGTATCGGACCACAATCTTTGAAATGACTTAGCTGGATATTGGGTTTCTTAGTTTTATTATTCTTTCATGCTTTTGATCTGGGAAGGAAAATAACAGGCCTCACCTCTCCACACCCAAGCCTGCGCCTCAGTATGGCTGGAAGGGGGTACATTACATTCAGCCATAGCTCTGTCATCTTTAGTTGAGGGACCTCAGGAAGAATTACTAGACCCTTAGATTCTTCATCTGCAAAACAGACTTCTTGCCATGCCTGTCTCCTTCTCAGTATGGTTGTGAAGACGAGATGTAATAAATGCAAACATCTTTTAAAAATATTTACTGGAGGAGAGATTCTGAGACGCTTTGACTCTGGGTTGTTATCAAGCTGAATTTAATACCTTTTGGGCGATACAGGAGGAAAGAAGACTACAGAATTAACCTGAAATTGTTCAAAAGCTGTATCCAGGGACGGATTACCCAATAAACAAGGTATGCACGGGCTTACTAATCTGCAGTGCACAAGTGTTCCAAAAATGTGGTGAAACCCATGTAAAATTGTTCCCCATAGTTTAGTAAGTAAACACACGTAAACTCACGGAAACCCTGGTGGCGTCGTGGTTAAGAGCTATGGCTGCTAACCAAAAGATCAGTAGTTCAAATCCACCAGGCTCTCCTTGGAAACTCTATGGGGCAGTTCTACCCTGTCCTATAGGGTCACTATGAGTTGGAATCGACTGGACTGCAATGGTGTTTTTTTTTTTTTTTTTTTTTTTTAAAATACCTTGCTTAGTGATGAATCCGCCTCTGGCTGCATCACTTTCAGACTCTGAAGGCTCTCTGCTTGATGTTCCTCGCTCTGGGATCTTTGCAGCTGATTGGAGTCGAGGGACAGCCGCAGGTCCTTTGGTAATTGGATCTTAAAGAGACTGACAATAGATGGGATGACGTCCCCTCCAGCCACACGTTATTCCCACTAGCGAGGGGATGTCCACCCGACATCGAAATCCCGTCCTCTGCGGTCTTGTCCATCGCCTCTCCTCTGCCCTGCCGCATCTAACATTCTTTTCATCTCCTCTTAAAAGAAGCCTGAACACCTGACATGGGATGGCAATGCCCGTTCCGGTGGAGCCACTGCTTCTGAGAAAGCTCAAAACAGACAAAGAACAAGGCAGAAAATGGCCTCCTCACCGGAGATGAAAAGAAGCTGCCCTGATGAGGAGGAAATTAGTTCCCAGCTCCTGCAGCTAAAATTCCCCTCTCTGGCTCTGGTTTTCTTTATTGTGCTCCCCAGAAACAATGACTTCCTCACAAGGCAACAGGCACAATAGAGAAAATATTGATTCTATAACCTGATTTTGGTATATGTTACCGAAGTGGAGAGAATGGCCCTCACAGGGATAAGACATTAAGACTTTTTCTCCCGTTGTACCTTTGTATTGTAGGGAGAAGCCAAAAGATGGGTTATACATTAGAACACTTGGAAGAAAACAACCATTATCCTGTCCATTGGCTTGTGCGGGAAGCATACCTGTAGCTGTGTCTGTATTGGTTTATTAGAATCAACATTTTTTTTAAGTACCTAGTACATGTCAGTCTGTCTTAGTTGGAAAGCTGTCCTGAAACCTGTCCACCATGGGTGACCCTGCTGGTGTTTGAAATACCAGTGGCACAGCTTTTCAGCATCATAGCAACACGCGAACCACCACGGTATGACAAACTAGGAAGAAATGCCTGGTGATATACTTCTGAAAAGTAGCCAGTGAAAACCCTATGAATCACAGAATATTGTCTGAGACTTTGACTCATTTACTTTGGGTGCATCATCAGGAGGGACGTGGAGAAAGATACCATGTTTGGTAAAGTGGAGGGCCAGTGAAGGCGGAGAAAACTCTCAGTGAGATGGATTGACACAATCGCCACAATGAACTCAAAGATCATGAAGATGCCACAGGACTGGGCAACATTTCATTCTGGTATACATGAGGTCGCCGTGAGTTGGAGCTGAGTCATTAGCAACTAACAACAACAACCACAGCACGTATCAGGGCACTGAGGAAACAAAGATCACACAGGACTCCTGCCTTCCCGGAGCTGATACTTTATAAAGAAAGGCAGGCATGTGAATAACTATCTGCAGAACATTGTGCTAAGCTATTTGTAAAATTCAGTGGAGGCGCAGATAAGGTAGCAAATTGCTGTGGTGGAGAAGAGAATTTGAGAGAAAGCTATAGGAGAAAGGACATTTATGCCAAGCTTCAAAGGATGAATTGAAATTTCCCAGGTTGGACAAGGAAGGGAAGGACATTTCAGCAGAGGCCAAATCAATAAAAAACCTCAAAGCCTGGAAGGGTGTGGCTTATTAAACAAACAAACAAACAAAACCTTTGCCATCAAGTCGATTCAGACTCATATTGACCCTATAGGACAAAGTAGAACTTCCCATAGGGTTTCCAAGGAGTGGCTGGTGGATTCGAACTGCCAACACTTTGGTTAGCAGCCATTGAGCCACCAGCATGTAAACCAGAATGGTTATAGTGCTAGGTAATATTTCACAAAGTGTGGTCATCAGCATCACCATCATTTGGGGTGTTTATTTTTCTGCTTTCTGAGCCCCAGCCCAAACCCACTTAATCAGAATATCTGAAAAGTGAGAGCCAGGAATCTACATTCTAGACCCTCTACCCACTACTCAAAGAGTCTGACGAATAAAAGTTGAGGTAGGGTGGGGGCTGTAGGTAAGGACATAAGATAAGGTTTATGAATCCAAATTGTTCTATGCTTATGGGCCTATATACTACCAAAAAAAAAAAAAAACCAGTCAATTCAGAATCATATTTCCCAATAAAATAAATAAAACTCACTGATTCATTTCCTACTGCATTTATAGCCCACTACTGTAAACTGAGGAGTCCTGATGGTGCAGTGGTTAAGAGCTACAGCTGCTAACCAAATTGGCAGTTCAAATCTACCAGCTGCTCCTTGGAAACCCTACGGGGCAGTTTTACTCTGTCCTATAGGGTCACTACAAGTTAGAATCAACTCGATGACAATGGGTATTGTAAACTGAAAGAGTCAAAAGGCAAAGATGCAATTGAGCCTGTTGAAAATGGAAAAATGTCTTTCAGACTGTTCTCAGCTCCAAAGAGATTCTCATATAACACTGGGGATCTTGATCAAAATCTCTCCCTGCATGGCAACACAAAACTGTCTCCAGGAGTCTCAAAAGAGCACCCTGTCGAAGTTTCTCACAGCAGGCCTCCCATCCTTGAACTTAGTTGCATCCCTCTACAGGCTTGTGTGAAAGCAGAGCAGCTATGAGGAAGACAGAGTGGAGAATATGCCGGAAGTTGACGGACTCCATGGTGGATGGAGCCTGGACCAGAAGCACTGGGTTCTTCAGAGAGAGATGGACCTCTCCTCAGCGAGCACATTAGCATCAGGGCAAATTGATGTTCCCAGCTAAGAAGCAGACAGCATGAATCAGAGACAGAGCAGCACAATAAAGAGCCAAAATGAGGCAAAATATTGGTACTACTCAGAGCTCTGTGCTTTACCGACCTCTCCTCAGGGTGATTTGTTGCTGATCTCAGACCAGGGCTTCAAACTGGTTCATTCTGGTTTAAACCCCTGCTGAGAATTTGCATTTCTAACAAGTTCCCAGGTGATAAGATGCTAATGATACTGATGAGGGATCAATTCTGAGAACCACTAGTAGAGCAGTTGTTCTCAAAATTTACTATACATAAGCATCACTTGGGGATCTTGTTACAATGTATGCTGTGATTTAGTATATCTGGGGTGGAAACGCAAATTCTCAGTAAGGGTTCAAACCGGAACAGACCAGTTCAAAGCCCTGGTCTGAAATCAGCAACAAATCACTCTGAGGCGAGGTTGGTAAAGTTTGGAGCCCTGTTTCAGGCCCATGGAGTAGTCCCTGCTGTCTGTCATCCCAATAATTGCACACACAAACATCTGTAATTAAGTTAATGGTTTACAAATTGATATAAAATTCATCCACAATGTTGACTTCTCAACAATGCTTCTCAGGAAAACCCTTTTTGCCCTCTAAAGTAGTGTTTCTCATATAATAGCCAATGGACTCTTCCATCTTTCTCCTACATGAGCTTGTTAAAATGAAGAGACTTGGAAGTCACTTCCAGACCTTCAGAATCAGACTCTCTGAGGTTAGGGCCAGGAATCTGCATTTTCATGTACTCATACAGGTGATTCTTAAGATACTAAAGTTTAAAAACCTCTAAAGTTCCTGGTTAAATAATCTTCTCCAAGGGCTATTGAAGTAACGTAAGTGAACCACATGCCCTCTCTGGAGCCAATCTGATTGCGTGGAACTGGTATGGAAGTTGAACAGAATTGGTGGCTAACCAGATGCAGTTCCATTCAGATCAGCTGTGAAAATATCTGAATGTTTGGTTAATTGAATTAAAAGAATCATCAAGTTATTTTGACATTGTGAACACGGTCAAAATTCAGCTCTGTACAAGGACTTTGCATCACTGGAGCTGAGTGTGTTGGGGAGACGAATAAATCAGACATGCCTCATAAAGACTAAGAAGTAATCATAAAATGATAGAGCTGGAAGGGACCTTAAAGACAGCCTGGTGCTTTATGTTACAAATGAAGAAATCAATGCCTGGGGAGGCCTAGTATCGACCAAGGTCATACAGCTCGTTAGTGACTGAAAACAAAAATGTCCTAACTCCTGGTCGAGGGTTCTTTCTATGGTGCCAACCCTGAGACTAGAATAAATCCCAGCTACTAAATGGATAAAATAATCCCCCCACCCTTAAAAAATGGCTTCATCTTCTCATTTAAAGAAAAAAAGTCACTAAAATAAAAAGTATACTAACCAAAACTCTGACGGTTCGAACCTAGCAAACAGCGCTGCAGGAGAAAGACCTGGTGATCTGCTTCTGTAAAGATTACAGCCAAGAAAACTCTACCTGGTTACATGGGGTCACTATGAGTGGGAATCAACTCAATAGCACCCAACAAAAACAAACAATGAGGATTTTTCCAGTGAGGCTTTGATAGGTAGTAGGACATGTTTGAAGGAACACAGGGCTTTTAGGCTGTATTGCTATCCAGCTATCTGGGAATATCTCGTTTTGACATGTCTTACATGTATCTCCAGCTCAGTAACCTTCCTACTCTTACCAATTTTTCTGCCCTCAATCCATATCCCTCATACCTGCTCCTCTTCCTTTGTTTTCCCATCTCACTAACTTATGTGCTACCATCTAGCCAGAAACTGAGGGTCACCTCTTACCATAATTTCCCTCTCACACCTTAACAATCATAAAGTATAATTTTACCTTCTAAATATCTCCAGAATCACCCACTTCTCTTTATTGCCATTCCCACCACCATTCTTAGGGCTGTTTGAGAAATGCAGGCATCTTTATGTTTCCTCTTGGCACACTTCTCTTGTTGCCCCTTCTCACTTAGATTACTATAATAACTTCCTATAATACTATAATAACAAAAATAGCACAAGTAGGTGGCTTTAAAGAACAGAAATTTATTGTCTCACAGTTTTGGAAGCTAGAATTCTGAATTTGGGTTGTGGGCTGGACTATGGTCTCCCTATACAGGCTCTAGTGCAAGGTTCTTCCTTGTCCAGTTCAGCTTCTGTAGCCCCGGGCATTTTATGGCACTCTTTGGTTTGTAAAAGGACCTTCACGTGATGTCTGTCTTCTTCCCGTGTGTGTCTCTCCCTGTCTGTTTTCCCTTTTTATAAGCCACCTCTTAAAAGTGATTAGGTTTAGGACCCACCCTACACTTGTATGATCTCATTAATACAACAAAAGAAAAATCCTGTTTCCAAACAGGGTCACATTCACAGATACAGGGGTTAGGACTTCAACATGTCTTTTTAGGGGTCATGTTTAATTCATAACATTTCCTATCTCCAACATTGCCCCCTTCATTTCTTCTTCCATTTTGCAACCGGGATGATCTTTCTTGAATTTTGATTGTATCACTTCCCTGCTTAAATGTTTTACTTTACTCCTTTTTTCTCTCAAGATAAAGTTCCAACCCTTTCAAAACCCTTTCATAATTAAATCCCTTCTCGGCCCACCAGCCCATCTCTTTCTATTCTCCCACCTTGAACTTCACCTCCAGCCAGACTGAACTGCTTGCCCAGTGCATCAGACTCTGTCGCTGCTAGACCTTTGCATGAGCTGGTTCCTTTGCCTTGAATGTCTTTTCCTCATGTTTTTGCTTGATTGTTCACTGCTTGCTTGGGAGATTTAGCTTAGACATTTTCTCCTCTAGGAACTGTCTCTGACCCAGGTGTCACTGTATATTTTTCCAATGTTCTTACCCCGACTGTGGCACTTATCACTCTATATTGCATTGACTGGGATTTGTTGATTGTCTTCCTTCCTCCTCCTTGAGAAGTGGGATTGAATTTTAGTCATCTGTGAAATCCAGTGCCTACCTCAGTCCCTAGGCCATAGTAGTTGCTCCATAATTAGTGGATGAATGATAAATCCACTGTAGTAAAAATGAACTTAAATATTATAATACCTCTAGTAAAGTACCTGATACAGAGAAGTACTTAGTGAATGTCACTTGCTTTCCCTTTCACCACCCTAATCAATTAAAATCTTCTCAAGGGCAAGCACTTAGCCCCATTCTTCCTGGGCTCCTTCTCAGTACCTGGCACAATGTGACAGAGACTTTTAGGGCTCCTCAACCATCCAACCATCCTCATGCTCCTTTACGTTTTCCAGCTTTCCAGGTATTTAGGGTTAGGATCATGTATTGGATTCTGGTCAGCATGATATGGGCGAAAGTTATATTAATCAAACCCATCCTGTTTGGCCCTCCAGGGGCTTCATCCATCCCATGACAAGCTTGTGGACCCTCTATCCCAGACTGAGTAGCTACAAAATGAAGGAGGTTGGCTCAACCTACACAGGACTTTGCATTAGTGAGAAATACACCTTCACTGTGTTAGCCACTGAGATTCCGGGGCTTATTTATGCTACAGCAGAGCCTAGCCTGTCTTGACTAATATACAAACCAACATGGACACATGGGAGATGCTGAGAAGTGCTTGTTGGTTGGCAAACTAAATCATCACAACAAATAAAGATATCAGAGAGCTCTAAGTGAAGAAAGACTGTTTGAGAAATACAGGCATCTTTATGTCTCCTCTTGGCACACTCTTCCAGTTTTAAAAAAGTGTCTGGGCTTGAATGTTTTGATTGAGGAGAAGCTGCCCAGCCAAGACAGCTGCCTTGGTGAGGCTGTCTCGCCATGACACTGAAGGCCACATGACTGGGCTTTAAAAGAAATGAGTTCTGCAGGACTAAACTTAATTGAATACTGCCTGCGTCGCCTTTCTCTTCTCTCTGCAGGTGAAAGGGCTATAATATTTATATTATCAAGCGTGTTTTTGTAAGAAATTATTGTTATGCTGTCTCTCTTGCCATAAAGTTAATAAGGATAGTTAATTAAGACATTAAAATCTAAGCCACAGTAATTATCTGGAAGTAAAGTCAATGTCTAGTAAGCTAGAGAACAGAATATCACCAATAAAAGACACAAATTGAAAACATTCTCTAGTAATACAATTAAAATTTCACAATGTAAATAGGAGAGCAACTTGTTACTTAAATGTGAATCTGAGGCTTTATTTGCACTGACATAAACTTCTCAAACATTTGGGCAAAAGTGCCAGGGCTTAATTGGTAAATTGGACCCATCTGACTTGACTGTGCATCGGATGTTCCAGGGATGGGAAAAGAGACTTGTTGACCATAGCGGTTTATTAATGCCCGGAGGGTGAGAGTCATCAGCCTTCATTTATTATGACTGACTCATGAAGGGTAAGTGTGAGTGTATCCTGCTAAGGGTTCTCACTCCTAGTGAGATCTAGCACTGTAGGGGTGCTCATGAATCCAACTGTTTTTCTCTAGTCCATTCTCTCTCCCACACGCATAGATGACTATACCTTTTCTTCTCTCTTCAACCTCCAACACCTCCTCCCCATCCTCACTCTCAGCTAATGACAATGCTTCTTACTTCACTAAAGAAACAAAAGCAATGGAAAGACAATGTCCACACAGTCCCATGACCACACTTATCTACCTACCTGCAAATGCAACTATTTATTCTGCCTTCTCTCCTAGTATTATGAGAGAAATTTAGTACTTGGGCACTAGATCCCAGCCCTCTAAACTCCTAAGGCATTGTTCCAGAAATTCTTCCCCCTTTCTCCAGCATCAATAGGTTTTTCCTCTCCACTGGATCCGTCTTACCCATATACCAGTGTCAAGAACTGTGAAGGATCTGAGATTTTACCCTAGTTGTAAACCACAGTTAGTCTGTCACAGTTTGATGGCTGCTGGCAGAAGCCATGAGACTCCTGGGTTAGAGACAAAGGACTTTATTATTTATAGCAATAGTAATAGCCAAAATACCATTATTATATTGTGCCAATTCCCTGAGCCCCAATTCCCCAGGGTGATGTGAAGAGGATCAGTTGACACCTGTGTACACAGTGTGGAACCCTGTACTTCGGAAACCTGAATCTTTTATTGTACTGGACAGTAACCATGCCTGATGTTTGCTCTAGAGGGAAGGAGACATGCTGTCTATCTTCCAAGGCTCTCTGTCTTCCAAACCTGCCCTTTGCGCAGGAGGGAAGCACTCTTCCAAGGCTTTTCACTATGCTAATGTTATTGAAAAGAGAGTCAAGAACAAAAGCAGTCAGTGTCTCTACTCACAAGACATGCAGAATGCGAGAGATGCGTGGAAAATTGTCTTCCAAGTGCCAGTACCAGTTGCTGCAGAGTTGATTCTGACTCATGATGACCCTCTGTGTGTCAGAGAAGAACTGTGCTCCATAGGGTTTTCAGTGGTGGATTTTTTGGAAGTAGATCACTGTGCCTTTCTTCCGAGCCACCTCTGGGTAGACTTGAACTTCCAACCTTTCAGTTAGAAGCAGAGCACATTAACCATTTGCACCACCCAGGGACTTCTTTCAACAATAAGCTTGCTATAATTTCTTCTGTCATGATAAAAACCTCTTTCTTGACCCACATATTTTCCTCTTGCTACCAAGACATTTCTCTTAGGTGGTTCTTCTTCATCTCTCCCATCATGCTGGAGTGCCTCCAGGATCATAACTAGATCCTCTTTTCTTTTCTGTCTCCTTTCCCCTTTGGATATTCAGCATTATAACTTTAAAGCCATCAATGGGCTGATGACTCTCCAATCTAGGCATCCCCTCTGAAATCCAGACTAATGTCTCTGTCTATCCCACGTTTCCTCTTGGGTGTTCCCTAGGCACCTCAAACTTAATGAGTACAATACAGAACTCCCTATCATTCTTAGCCCTAAACCAGCCCCTCCTATAAGCTTGCACATCTCATCAAATGGCAACTTCATTTTTCTGGTGCTGAGGCTCAAACTCTTGGCATCATTCTTGCGTTTTCTCTACTTTTATATTCTCAATTTTATTATCAGCAAATCCTGTTAGCTATAACTTCAAAATATATTTAGAAGCACTAAACATGATATTAGGCCAATGGGATGTCCCATGAAACCATGACTGTAAACCTCTAAACCGAGAAACCAAATCCCATGAGGTATTTAGTTGTATATAAGCAGTCTCAGCAGCTGCTCTTTTCTTTGCTGTTGTTGTAAATGTATCTATCACACAACTTTGGCCAATCCAACTTTTTATTGGTGTACAACTTATTGACAGCAATTACATTAATGTGCTGTGCAACCCTACCCTTAATCAATGTGATTTTTCTACCACTGTAAACCGAAACTCAGTGCTCCGTAAGCAATTGTTGTTCGGTGCTGTCAAGTCAGTCCTGACTCATAGCAACCCTATGTATAACAGAAGGAAACACTGCCCGGTCCTGTGCCATCCTCACAATAGTTGCTATGTTTGATCCCATTGTTGCAGCCACTGTGTCAGTCCATCTCATTGAGGGTCTTCCTCTTTTTCACTGACCCTCCACTAAGCATGATGTCCTTCTCCAGGGACTGGTCCCTCCTGATAACCTATCCAAAGTACGTGAGACAAAGTCTTGCCATCCTTACTTCTAAGGAGCAATCTGGCTATACTTGTTCCAAGACAGATTCGTTCGTTCTTCTGGCAGTCCATGGCATATTCAATATTCTTCACCAACACCATAATTCAAAGGCATCAATTCTTCCTCAGTGTTCTTTATTCATTGTCCATAAGCAATAACCCTCCCTTTTCCCCCTCCCTCCCATACCTGGTAACCACTAACAAACTTTGGTTTCTATACCTTTGCCTGTTCTTGTCTTTTTATATGACCAAGGTCATACCATATTTGTCCTTTTGTGATTGACTTATTTCACTTAGCATAATGTCTTCAAGCTCCATTCATGTAGTAGCATGTATCAAGACTTCATTTCTCTTTTTGACTGAGTAGTATTCCATTGTATGTATGTACCACATTTTGTTTATCCGCTCCTCCATTGACGGGCATTTAGGTTGTTTCCACATTTGGGCTATTGTGAATAATGCTGCAATGAACCTTCGTGTACGTATGTCTTTTCGCATCACTGCTCTCAAGTCCCTTGGGTAGATTCCTAGCAGTGGAATTTATGGGTCATATGGTAGTTCTATTTTTGGCTTTTTGAGGAATCTCCACACTGTTTTCCACAATGGCTGTACCATTTTACATTCTTATCAGCAATGCTTGGAGTCTTAAAATCTTGCAAGTGGCCATCCAAGGCACAATAATTGGTCTCTATTTTCCTGGAGCCAAAGCGGAAGACGAGAGTCAGCAATAAGAGGAGGGAATTCAGTGTGTGGCTAATTGCCTCCATAAACAACTGCCTCCTTTGCCATGAGACAGAAGAACGGGATGGTGCCTGGCTATCATTACTGGACATTTTGATCAAAGACTGTATAGAAGGATCCTGATTAAAAGGGGGCAAATGCAGAACAGAATTTAAAATTTTCATAGAATACAGACTTTCTGGAGCCATGGAGGCTGGATGAACTCCTGAAACTATTACCCTGAGATAATCTTTAAACTTTAAACCAAAAATATCCCCCAACGCTTTCTTAAAACCAAATAGTTTAGCTTAACTAGTAAAGAATGTCTACCTTGAGCATTGTGCTCTTTTAAGAACTATCTATATGGAATCAAACAGACAAAAGCAAATCAAAAGATTAGATGGGAAACTTAGAGGACAGTGAGTTTATGTTAATAAGGGAGGAACAATTCAAAAAGGAGAGTGAGTGGTTGTGCAACTTGAATAATGTAATCAATATCACTGAATTGTACATGTGGAAACTGTTGAATTGGTGTATGTTTTGCTGTGTATATTCTCAACAACAATAAAAAATAAAATATATATATATATATATATATATATATATATATATATATATATATATATATATATATATATATTCAGAATACCACTACTTCTCACCACCTCCACTGCTACCATTCTGGCTAAGCCACTATCATCTCTTGCCTTTACTGTTATAAGAGCTTCCTAGATGGGCTCCCTGCTTCCGCTCATGTCCCCCTTCAGTCTATTCTCAACACAGAAGATCTCTTTAAAACGTAAGGTAGATGATTTCAACCTTCATGCTCAAAACTCTCCAGTGGCCTGCCACTAAAACCAAAAACCAAATGCTTTGCCATTGAGTCAATTTTGACTCATGGTGAACCCACATGTGTCAGAGTAGAACTGTGCTCTATTGGGTTTTCAATGGCTGAGACCTTTTGGAAGTAGATCACCAGGACTTTCTTTTGAGGCACCTCTGGGTAGAGTCAAACTGCCAACATTTCATTTAGTAGCCAAGTGCTTAACCATTTGTGCCACCCAGGACTCCCAGCATACCACTACATTCTGAGAAAAAGCCAAAGTCTTTACATGACTTCTGCTCCCCATTAACTCAACTTTAGCTTCTACTTCTTTTGCTTTTGCTCACTCCATTCCAGCTGGCCTCCTTCGATTCCTTAAACAACTCAACCATGCTCATGCCTTATGGACTTCATACTTGTTTTTCTCTCTGACTGTTATGCTTTCCCCCCCAGATATTCTCATGATCTCCCTCACCTCTTCTATATCTTCACTTATGTACCACCTTAGCATCTAACTGTAAATTATAAGCACACCCCCACCCTGAACACTCCCTATACATCTTCTAGTCTTATTTTTTAACCATACATTTACTAACATCTTGTCTTAGTCATCTAGTGCTGCTATAACAGAAAGACCAAAAGTGGATGGCTTTACAAAGAGAAGTTTATTCTCTCACAGTCCAGTAGGTTACAAGTCCAAATTCAGGGCATCAGCTCCAGGGGAACGCTTTCTCTGTCAGCTGCGGAGGAAAGTCCATGTTATCAGTCTTCCTTTGGTCTGGGAGCTTCTCTGCACAGGAACCTCAGGTCCAAAGGACGCATTCTGCTCCCGGCACTGCTTTCTTGGTGGTATGAGATTTCATGTGTCTCTGCTCACTTCTCTCTTTTACATCTCAAAAGAGATTGGATTAAGACACTGTCTAATATTGTAAACCTCATCACAGTGATAGAATTTACAACACATAAGGAGATCACATATAACCTCATCATAGTGATAGAGTTTACAACACATAAGGAAATCACATCAGATTACACAATCATACAATATTGGGAATCATGACCCAGCCAAGTTGACAGATATTTTTGGGAGACACAATTCTATCCATGACACATCTGATCTAATATATACATATATGACTTTCATATTCATGTATTTAACTATTATGTATTTATTGTGAGTTTCCCCCTATTAAAGTGTAAACTCTATGAGCCTGGGAATTTTTGTCTGTTTTTCTCACTGTTGTATTCCCAGTGCCTAGAATAGTGGCTGGCATTTTTAATATTGTTGAAAGAATAAATGAAGGTATCTTTCCATGCAGGTTGGGAACTGGAGGGCTATTGAGGGTTCTGAAGGCTAGGACTGTTGATTTTGAGGGCCAGACACTCCAAGATCATTAAATCCATGGGAGCATATAGAGCCAAATGTTCAGTGGTATGCCAGAGTGAGAATTCCAAATGAATCATCAAACTCAAAGGAGGAGAAGGAGGCATGGAGAACTGGGGAGGGAGCTGAGAAGCAGATTGCCAGCAGAGAAAAGCACAGAGCATTTGGACTGAGAGAAAAAATAGGGGAATAGTCAGGCAACTCTCTGAAACTATGGCCAGTGTCTTTGGCTGGATAATTCATGATCATCATAGTGAGTTTTGGAGGGCCGGCTGGGTGTAAAACTCCAGTGGTATGGAATATACTACTAACAGTGAGCTGCTTGAAATCAACACATGTGTCCCTTCCATCTATGTGCCTTCAGCTGCTAGCAATATCTGGCATACAGTAGGTGCTAAAAAATGTTTGTTGCATTGAAGGAATCCCTATTACCAATCTCAATCTTATTGGGCAAGAGGGAAGAAGAGAGTGTTTCTGCACACTCTTGGGTCATTGGGACTTATAAAGAAGGCTTCCAGGGCCCTAATTCTGGGATGGGCTTTCTCTTCTCTGTTCTTGCTTCCACTCTAGCTCTCTAAGCCAGTTTTCTCTGCATCTCCTTAACCTTGCTGGGCCCTGAAGCAGACCCATCAAAAGAAGACATTTACTGAAGTTGATCACTCAGTCCATCCTACCTTTTCCAGGGTAGCAGTTCTTAATCTGATATATATGAATTAGTCCCAAGTCTGTGACCTTCCCAAAATGTAAAATGTGCATATTTGCCTGTGTGAAATTTCTTAGGGAGATGATCCATAGATTTCACCAAGGGTAATCTGTTATTCAAAAGCTTGAGAACAATTCAAAAGCTTAGAATAATCCTGATGCTTTCCACAGATCAGGGATAGAATTAAATATTGATTGGAGAGCTCAATAGACTATCCACCTAGGAAGCTGATTGCTTGTTAATGTAGAGAAAGAGTCTAAAACTTCAGTGTGCTTGGAAATCCCTTGGGAGCTCCTGAAAAAACAGAGATTTCTGAGGCACTAAAATTCAGATTCAGGGTCCTGGACTTGGCCTTTTTAACAAGCTTACAAGAGATTGTGATGTAGGTGTACCCCAGAGATCACTCTAGAAACACTTAGGTAAACATTCACCTATGAGGAGACTTATACGAGGGAGAGATGAGTTTCTAGACTGTTTGGCCAATAAGCACATGACTATCCTCCATTTTTTGATCAGCTGGGACTATTTCATTGCTGTGAGCAGTGGTTCTAATACCAAGCTGGGCACAAGAATCACTCTGTGAGCTGCTGCTGCTGGTGGTGGTGATGGCGGTAGTGGTTTTAAAATACAGATGCTCAGACCACACCCTAGAGACTCTTATTCATTAAGTCTGTGGGGGGAGTGAGGATTTATACTTTCAAAAATCTCCCAAGGGTATTCTATGCACTGCCGTGGTTAGAACCACTGCAGTAGAGGCCATAACCAAAAGCATCCATGTTTAAATAATTCCACACGGTGGGGAACACTTTCCTTGTTGAACTGGTCCCAGAGATAAACTAAAAGTTAAATATTACAACTAAGTTTCTGTGAGGAAACATTTTCATTTTGTTAACCTTTGGACTCCCCTTAAAAAG
The DNA here is from genome assembly GCA_030035585.1 of Dugong dugon. Classification (NCBI taxonomy): domain Eukaryota; kingdom Metazoa; phylum Chordata; class Mammalia; order Sirenia; family Dugongidae; genus Dugong; species Dugong dugon. The sequence goes on along the minus strand of CM057475.1, from coordinate 31,673,080 downwards.
GCAAGTAAGCAAGTAACAATTTAACAATTGTTAATGTTTTAGATTAACAGAAGTCAGTGAAGGGAAACATAACCCATGGATTGAATTTCAAAATGGATTATTAACTATGTAAAGGCCGAAGTGACATCCATTCTAGGACTTCCTACAGCATTACCATAGCTCCAAGCAACAGTTTGATTAAAATGAAAATGACTCAATTAAGGATCTGTGCGAAATCCCAGAAGGAATAATGGTGCCAGGGCCTCAAACTTTGTACAACAGTATGCTCTCCAAACACCAAATAAGAAAACTTCAAATGTATCATTAATGCTCAAAATCACCTCCGGTTATAGAGAAAGAGTCTGCAGTAATTACTTTTGAGACTTATACTCTCAAAATTATGAAGAGAAGCTGAACAGTTAATATCCAGTAACAGGCAAAGAAAAACCACAACCACTATGTAGTGTTTATGCAAAGAACAGGCTAGAACTAAAACCCTGAAGAAGGTTTTGGAATTATTTTATACAACAATCAGTCCAATTGAACAGACACTGATTCAGTGCTTATATAATTTGATTCAAATGAGATAATGTATACAGAATACTTACCATGGTATCCATTTCATAGTAAGATATCATCCTAACCACCTTAGAATTCTGGAATATTGTGACAAGTCTAATGTGCATGAAAGCTACGAGGTGCCTAGACTGTGACTGACGGACAGGACCCTGAATATCAGGATTAAAATTCTCAAACCAAAGAGATGGTGACCTCCACCCTAGGAAGAGGGAGAACTTTTCCAAAATATGGGATTTAATGATTAAGTCTTTTCCTTGCTTCCTTAATTCCTTATCACCTGAGATCTTGCCATGCCCTTGCTCTGAGCAGCCCCACCCCAGGCCTCCTGAATCCGAATCACATTTTATCAAGATCCTCAGGTCATTCCTATGTATATTAAAGTTTGAGAAGCACTGGCCTAAGACACATAATTTAGTTCCCCCTGGTCCATGGTACCCATGGAGAGCCTTAAATCATACATTAAGGCAGTTTTTGCAATTCAGTAAACAATGGGGAGCCATGGAAAATTTTTGAATGAGAGAACAGAAGATGGAAATTTGTTCATCTTGATGACCAGTGATAGCCTTACTGCTCGAAAGTTTCTAAATTCCTTTGGCTTGTGAGAGAATATGAGTGGAGCTGAGAACTTGATATTAAAATAAATAACATGGTAACATTTAAAAAAATTAACTGGCTTAGGATCTTATAATTGATAATAGAATACAGCTACATCAAGTTATGCGTTCCAGTTAAGTCAGTATCTACCTTCCGGCCAGAGGAAGTATCCTCACAATAGCATGTTAATCATTTTCAACTGCAACCTGAAGAGGTCATATTAGTTACCTTTTGTGATTTAGCCTGTGATTTAGCTTGTGATTTAGCCTGATGAGTCATCCTTCTTAGCAAAACAGAAATTGTATCCAGAGCCGTGGAAATGTACAGAAGTAGCTCATGGTTCAGCTCCCTGGGTCTCTCACTGTACTTTGACTTTTTTTTGAAAATCAAACTTTCCTAACTTTATGATTTTTGACCCTAGAAACCACTAAGTCTAGATCCACTCCACAGACCATTTGAACTTCCAATGAACTGACCACTCAGTTCAATGAACAAGAGCTAAACCAACCAACAGCAAACACCAGTAGGTGGTTATAAGCAGAAATAACACTTACAAACCATGTGACAGGTAAGGACCCAGACAAAGAAGGTAAAGATTTCAGGCACCAGGATACAAAGTGAGATAAGGACATCCCCAACCCAATCAAAAGCTAGAACAGGAGCAATAGTATAAGTTAAATTCTGTGCCTCCCCAGTGTAAAATTAGCAGCTATAATTTGTTGCTAAGTGTCAGACACGTTGTACACATTTTCTCAAATCCTCACAACAACCCTGCAAGGTCTAGGCTTCATTATTTACTCCTCACAGATGAGCACATCAAGACCTAGAGTTTACATAACTTGCCTAAAATCATAGATACAGTAAAGGCAGAATAGGGATATTGTCACAGGTTTGACTGTCTCTAAAGCCCACATCATATTTATTCTACCAGGAGAACCTCTTTGAGGAAAGAGTCTCCTTGCACTTTACTAATAGTTACCTGACTCCTAAATCTCCTAAACCAACATTTCCCAGAGGTGCTCAATGGAAAAAAAGTCCTGAGAGATGCTCTGTAATAAAAAGTTTCTGGGGCCAAGTAAGTTGGGAAACAGGGATTACTTAGAGTATTCCAATGCACGTTAAAGACGTGACCATGAAACATTTGTCCTGCCTATATCTGAAGAACACCATGGGAAGCCTTTCCTTAGCTTCTTTGTAATGACTATGTTTAGATGCTTAAAAGCAAAACAAAGTAAACAAACAAAAAACTTCAAGCATTATGGGAAAACCATGGCACATCACTCTGAGAACCAGATAAGGGACTCACACATTTGCAAAGGTCGTTCAGACTAATAACTAACTCCGGAACTCCTCCCTCACCCTCTCTCTCACTTTCTTCCTTCATTTGGACTCTAGATTTCGACCTTTCCATGCCTCTCAGATCTGACCTTTGTTTTTCTGTCTGTGTTGCTATTGCTTTTGTTTAGAAACTCATCTTTCCAATCAACTTCATTTTCCACACTTCTTCTAGAAATCTTTCCAAAAAATTAACTTAAGAACTATATCTGCTTGTGCTAATTTCTGCTTTAACACCTCTCTATCTCTCTGCTGCTTCCTAGATAAAGTTGAAACCTTTTAGTTGGCATATGAAATCAACTTCACATTCTGGTTCCAGTATATATCTTAATACCTTTCAATCAAGCTGAGCTCAGCATTGTTTCCTACACATTCCAGGTGCTTTGAGATTCCTTTGTGCATGGTGTTCCTCATTCCTCCTTCAAACCAAGTTTAATTGCACCTCCTTGTTAAATGTTCTTCCAGCTCTTTGAAGCAAGTTTCCTACTCTGTTTTCTATGTTCTCACGAATTTTTGTTCCTTTATAAATTTACCATGTGGCCTTTTAATTTAATTGCTTTCCTGTTTCTCATCCTCACTAGTCTGTAAATTCTTTGAAAGTAGGAACTATATCTTATTTATCTTTGCATTGTTTTATTTAATAGGCATTCAGTAAAGGAAGAAAATTCGAGAGCTTGTTACAGAACACTCCAGGTATAAAAGTTTAACTACAGCAAAAAAAGAAAAAACAAAACAAAACCCAAACCCATTGCTGTCAAGTCCATTCTGACTCATAGCAACCCTATAGGACAGAGTAGAACTTGTCATATGCTAAGAAGCAGCTGATGGATTTGAACTGCTGACCTTTTGGTTAACAGCCAAGCTCTTAAACACTGTGCCACCAGAGCTTCTTAACTACAGCAGCTGCCCTAATTTTTTTCTCTCATTCTGAAGTTAAGCTTTATCATCCCCTAAACATCTTGTATTTTCATGACTTTTCAAGTTTCACAATCATTTCTTTAGGTCTCCTTCCTAAAGTGTGACACCGTCCATCATACCATTGCCTTAATCATCTAGAGCCTCTTGAAAAAGGCTTATCATTTCTTATATAAGTGTTTATGATCTAAACCTTGTTTTTCACATACAGGAAAAGCGTTTCCTTTTGAAAGACATCCAAGTTTCCCAAGAAACAGTGAATTTCCCCTGTAGTGATTTTGGTGATCTTGGAGAGCCTTGGCAATATAGTACAGAGTATCATTTAAGACAGCGGTTCTCAAAGTGTGGTCCCTGGACTAGCATCATTAGCATTACTTGGGAACTTGAGAAAAATGCAAATTCTCTGGCCCTGCCTCTGGCCTACCGAATCAGAAACTGGAAGTGGGGATGTACACTGTGTTTTCATAAGCCCTCTGTGTAATTATAATGTACTCTAAAGTTTGAGAACCGCTGCTGTAAGAGCTTGGGATTTGGAATCGGGCTGTCTGGATTCAAGTCCTAGTTTTGCCTCTTGCCATGACCTTATCTGTTTCCTGACACCTCTTATGCCCCATCTCACATCCTCTTGGCCTGTATTTTTTACTCCTGCCATTGTGGTGACAACTATCCTGATTCTGCTTTGTCTCAGACTCACCCGTATCTCTTGCCTTCTGCTTTGTCATCACCACATGGGACACTTGTAGGAACCTGTTCAACGTTCTGGTACATATGCTAACTTGGGAATGCAGAGGAGTTAACCCCTGTGGGGCAACCTTTGACCAATGGGGATGGTCCCTTCTTTGTCCCTCGGGAACCCTGGTGGCGCAGTGGTTAAGAGCACAACTGCTAACCAAAAGGTCAGCAGTTTGAATCCACTAGCTGCTCCTTGGAAACCCTGTGGGGCAGATCTACTCTGTCCTATAGGATCACTGTGAGTCAGAATCAACTCGACAGCAATGGGTTTTGTCCTTTGGGGACAAAACTTCCTGGCCCCTCAGAGAGTCCCTAGGGAGATTGAGAGCCAGTTGCCCACTCAGTGACCATGCTAATTACACAGCTTACACTGGCTTTTCCTCTTTCCCTCTTCCCAGCCCCCTATTCCTGTCCCTTTGAGTGGCTTCCCAAAATAAACTACCTGACAGGCAAGCCCTTGTCTCAGATTCTACCTTTGAGGGATCCCAGGCAGAGATACCAGGCAAGTACCTTCACTTCTCCAAACTAGCTTTAGTTTCCTTACCTGAATAAGCACACTAATTGCATTAACCTCATAAGATTTTTGAGAGTATTCAATGTAATAATGCAGATAAAGTACTTAGAACAGTGCCTAGAATAAAGTAAGTTATCAGTACAAGTTAAGATTATCATTGCTCCTTCTTCCTTTAATGTTAGTTGTTTTGTCTCCGTCCATGACACCATTTCTGTTTCTTACATCACAGGCAGAAAACCTAGAGTCTCCAGAAGCCATCTTTTGCTTTTGAGTAAGATATCAGCTTTGATAGCAAATCTCATCTTTTCTTTCTTTGAAATGTCTTTCTAGGGGAGTTAAAGTTGAAATGGGAAGATCATAGTCTTTGGAGTTGGAAAGCACTTAATTCAAATCTTGGCCATTCATAGTAGCTGAATGAATCTCTGAAAGCCAGTTATCTCTTTTGCATTATATGCAGACTTGGGATAAGCCTATCTGCCTTTCAAAGTTGTCATGAGCAGTAAGTAAGATAATTCAGTAAATAAAGTAAATTAATGGGTCAGGCAAGTAAGTGACAGGTATTCAATAAATGCTGATCTTTCCTCCACTGAACGTGCCATTTTCTCTCCATCTTTATTGTCACCACCCTGATCCAAGACCTCATCACCTCCTTACCTCATCTCTTGCTGGACTGTTGTAATAGCTTCTTGGTTTTTTTTTTCCTTGCTGCAATATTTATATCCTTTAATCCATACTGCATACCCTTCTAGAATCTTCTGGAAATACTACTGCATTTTTAAGGCCTTTGATGGTCTGATCCCAACCTATTTATTTTTCACTACTTCAAATTTTATTTTTCATACATTACCCGTTTTCTATCATATTAACCCGTTGCTGTTGAGTCGATTCTGCCCCATAGCATTTCCAAGGAGGAGCTGGTGGATTTGAGCTGCCGACCTTTTGGTTAGCAGACGAGCTCTTAATCATTGCACCACAAGGGCTCCTCTATCATACTAGATACATGAATTTTGTGTGCTCACTCCTCCCCACCCATCCTCACGCTCCCCTCAGGTACTTTCATTTCCAGTGCTCCTTCTTCTAACTCCCTCACCTGAATGCTCTTCACTTTTCCTCTCAAACTATAGCTTTCTCATTCTTCACGTTCCACCTTCTCCAACTACTCCTCTGGTCTCTGACTCCTCTGGCACCTCCTGTGTTTGTAGTACGTGACACAAGTTAGGTGTCTAATAGTCCATATTTAAGGTCCACCCTGCTAGGGCTCTGTGTCAGGGATTTGGGAGCAATGACAGGAAGTCACCTAAATGTCAGGAAGTTAGAGTAACTTATTTTGATTTCACATAATGACTCAGTCTAATAGCAGGATTTGAAATAAGAAGTGGTGGCTCACTGAACAAAAACATCCTGGGAAAGCTGCCCAGGCTGAAGCACACTCCAGATATTGCTCTCATTTCACCCTACTTGTCTCAGAAGCAGCATATCTGGGTGGCACAAGTGGTTTGCCCTTGACTACTAAGCTAAAGATTGGTGGTTTGAACCCATGCAGCAGAGCTGCAGAAGAAAGGCCTGGTGATCTACTTCTGTAAGGATAATAGCCAAGAAAACTCTATGCAGCACAATTCTACTCTGACACACGTGAAATCACAATGAGTCAGAATCACCTTGAAACCAATGGGTTTTTTTGGTTTTGTCTCAGAGCAACTGTCTGTATTCTGTTTGAGCAGCTGTCTGTATACATTTAAAGTGAGGAGAAGCAAAAATGCTTCTCTCTGGAGAGGGGAAAAAGTCAAAGTGCGTGATTTCTCCATGCTCTCGCTGTGTTACTGGGTCTGAATCCATCCAAGATACAAATGATTTGTTCACAGACTAAGAGCTTAGTGCTTGTTGGTGCTCCTTCATGGCGACTTTGTTTTGGTGACAGGTTTAATGCACGTCTCAGGGAGAGAACTTATTATTGCTGAAATCTTAATGCCAAATATTTATAATTCATGACCATTTATTTATAATTTAAAATCTTCCTTCTTCCAAAAGTTATTTCAGGTCTCTTACAATAAAAGTGAATCTATATTCCTACATGGAATTCCTACAGGGAGTTTAAAATAAATTAGAAAAAAAGATCAAACGTCACACAGAGGAGGGTCCCAAGTCTTCAAGGACTTCACTAAGAGAATAGAAAGCTTCCTTCAAAGGACAGTTCTGGATGATCACCCTAAAAACAATTGCCACTTCAGGGATTTTAGCAGATCCCCAGCCTCGAATCAGGTGATCTTGCCATAAATTACTCCTCCTTCAGCCAGCTCATCTGGAAAGTTAATGGGAACAAGACAAAGTAGAGAATTAAAAAAAAAAAAGAAGTAAAGAATTAAGCCAGGGATGAGCTATTGACAGTAACAAAGTATATATTTAACTTCAAGCTCCTGACAGCCAAACCAAAAAAAAAAAAAAAAAGAGGGGGATATAGATAAAGCTATATACAACTCTCATTGTAATAAAAAGAAAAAACACCTGATCCTCAGAAGAGATGAGCTTTCTTCCTGACATTGAATTCTGAAGAAATTAATCATAAGAATAAAATGTCATGAAGCCAAATAATGGACAGTATCTTCAACAGCAGTTCTGCAGAGGATGCTTTTTTATGGCCATTTATCATACCAACCCATAATTTTTAAAAGTATAATGTTAAATTGTGGTTCAAGAAAGACATCTCTGTACAGAGAATGGTACGTTTTGGTGGTGCATTCAATGTTGTTCTTAGCATATGGCAAATCAGGACAATTAATAAAGACTGGCAAGAAGGCATGGCCACCATTTTTATGGCCACCATAAGGCGTCTCTAGCTCTGGCTTTGCTTGATGTAACTTCCCCCCACCCCCATCTTTAATGTTTGAATTAACTCCTATTACAGTGATGTTCTTGATTTCTGATACCTGGCCTAATGACCATCCTTATTTCCTATTACTGATTAACAACCTCAGTTCCCTGCTACCTCAGATGTTTCAAATTCTCCTCTCTTGGTGCTAACACACTTATCCATCTTCAGTTGGCTCCTCCTAGATGTCCTAGTAAACCTTCTAAACTGCACATCATTTAGGTCCCAAAATCTCCTTTCAGTTCTGGTTTGCTCTCAGATCTGGATGCACGCTATTTGACTCCAGTCACACTTCAGTTTTGTCATTTACTGCCAGAGGCATCCTTCTCTTTTTTAAATGGACTTATCCAGTGATAGCTGCTTAAATGTTTAACAATGGGCTTTTTAGGGTGGGAGGGAGAAAGTCCCAATTTGTAGTGTTTGATGGTTTCCGTGGTGTAAATTCTCTCACCATGGCCAATTTCAAGCTACCAATGTGATGTCACTGAATTCAGAGTAGGGAAGAGATGGGCACGATCTCAGTGGAAGCCAGCTCCAGCACACCACTGCTCTCAGTGGGAGCCAGCCCCAGCACACCACTGCTCTTAAGATTTAATTTTGCCTCTTTCTGAAGAGCAATTGTGGCACGAGTCACCCGGTTGCCCATGTCAAAATCTTCCTTGTCTTCCAAAGTTCCTTTGAGGATGAACAATTCACTTTATACAAGAGTGGGTCAGGACTATACAAAAGAACGAAACCTGGAAGTTGGGGTCATATTTTTTTCTTTCTGTTATTATTGTTGAGAATATAAGCAGCAAAACATACACCATTTCTATATGTACAATTTAGTGACATTGATCACATTCTTCCAGTTGTACAACCATTCTTACCCTTCTTTTCTGGGTTGTTCTTCCTCCATTAACATAAACTCACTGCCCCCTAATATTCTTATCTAATCTTTCAGAGTTTCTGTTGTCACTTTGATCCCAGATAGATAGTTCTTAAAAGAGCATAAAGCTCAAGGCAGACATTTTCTACCAGTTAAGCTAACCTATTGTTTGGTTTTACGAAGACTTCAGGGGTTTAAAGATTCTCTTAGGGCAGTAGTTTCAGGGGTTCATCCAGCCTCCATAACTTCTTGCAAAAATGGTGGTGGCATCAGACCTTGTCTAACTTCACAAGGGGAAGGAGAGAGAATCAACTTCAGCATCAGCCCAAGGCTGATTCCTGTGAGATTGAGGTCAGACATACCTCCTCTCTTCAAACTTTTTATCAATTCTGACACCAGCCATCCTTCCCACAGCACTGTCTACTTCTTTGCTGGGATTGATAATTTGTTGCAATGGCCACACAGAACTCACAGAACATACTCACAGTTATGGAGTTTATTAGGGAAGTAACAACTAACAATTCAGGATCAGGAACAACTCAGGATACAGTTCTTCAGTCAGGACAGCTTCTTCTTAGTCATGCCCACAGGCAGGACTCTCTCTAGCCCTTGACCCCTTGGCCTCTGCCCTGCTTAGGCAAGTGTTACAAAGCTCTTTAGCTCCACAAATAAGTGCCTGGAGGCACCTCACTCTACCAGTAAGCTTCAGCCTGAAGGTGCTCAGCTCTCTTACTCTGTGGGTTGGTGGGCCTAGCTCTGCCAAGTTTCTGGAGGTAGCCTACTCCACCAGAAAGCCTCCTGCCCAAAGCCACTCTGCTCTCGTGCTCCATAGGTTGGCATGTCCACTGTAGCCACCTTGCTTCGTGGGCTGGGAAGCCTACCGTGCCGTCTCACAGCAGTCTCCTGGTTCTGCTGCTGCTGCTTCTCACTGTCTCCAGTGTTACAGCTCTCTCTGCCTCCTGGGTCTAGGAGGTTCTCAGTGCAGGGACCCTGGGTCCAAAGAATGTGCTCTGCTCCAGCCTCTTCTTTCTTGTTGGTAGTGAGGTTCCCCTTCTCCGCCTCTGGGATGGCTCATTTCAAGTCTAGCAGGATGACAAAACTGACCAATCCCCTTGTTATGCTCTTCCATATACCTTATTTGCATGGTCCCACCCCCCATAAGGGTGCCATGCATCTTATATGCATTATTAGCAAGCTGTCCAATCTCCTTGGTGGGCCACAAGCACCTTATTTGCATAGTCCCACCCAGCATTTCGTAGGAGTCACAAGATAATGCATGGCTAGAAGGGGGCCATATTAAGTAATTCACTGTACTGCACTTCTTCCTCATCTTACATTAATTGTTCACTAAATCTTACATATCTTCTTTCCTCAATAGCTGATAAGTCCACCCTATTTCTGCATATCTCCTGACATTGGCTACCTTTTTTTATCTGAATAGCTTATTTGATATTTCTGTCTGAAGTCACGCTCCTTTTCAATCCCTTTTTTATATTGCTTTCTACAATGAAAATGTGATCATATTATAAAGAATCTTAAAATCCTTTAATAATATCTCATTGCTTCCAGGAAGAAGTTATACATCATCTTTTGTAACTTTGGTCCTACTTACCTCTTCAGCTTTTATCTGTCATCCCCCATCACTTATTCTTTCTCTAGTCAAGCAGAGACACTTGAAGTTTCTCCAGAATGTTGTGTTCTGTCTTGCTTATGAGCCTTTGAATATAGTACTCCTTATGCCTTATATATCTTCTTCCTGCTTCTTTCTAACATTGCTAACTCCCATTTGTTTTCATGTGGCCTTTTAGATGCTACCACCTCCAAGAAAGTGCTTTAGATACTTTCCTGACATTTTCCAGGATGATTTTATTTGTTTCCCCTGTGTTCTCATGGCACCTTGTATCAACAAAGGTCTTACCAGGAAGCCAATGGCATACTCCAAATAGACAATTTGAGGAGAGTTTTATAAAACAAAGGTATAGACAGGATTTAGGGGAACTAACAAGGGATAGTATAATACCCTGATGCTAGCAACATCAGAAAGTATTACCATCCTAAGTCTGATGAGGTAAAGAGAAGAAGCAGTTACCACAATTAAGTGAGAGTAGCTGATGAAAAGGGCCACCTTTTGAAGGCTATGGTCTTTCGTAGGAAGGTCTGTAGCAACTCTACGAGGAGGGAGCCTGGGGAATAGTTACTCCAACTTTACACTCCTCTTGCCTTCTGATTTGCTGCCAATGATTCCAGTTAGCTGGACCCAACCAGAAACCAGAGAACAAATAGAGAATGATGTAATTCTTCAGCCTCCTGGGTCACGGAACAGGGTTGAAAGGGGTAGAGTGTGGCTCCTAAGGGATAAACAAAAGGTATCCAGGAAAGCTAATGTGACTTTTTGAACGCCTACTTTATTGACAAATATCACTCACAGTTTGTAAAAGTTTCCTCCATTATACATACAGTCATCCCCATTTTACAAGTGAGAAAACTGAGGCTCAGCTAGCTAGGATTGCTAACAGGTGGCAGGCCCAGGATTCATATCCACTTCTGTCTGAGCTAGAAGGCTGACCTCTTTCCACCTTGCCATGCTGTCATTGTTCTTGTATATTTTGTCCCATCCACAGACTGTGCTCTACTTGAGTACAAGATTAGCATTTCATTTATCTTTATATTACCAGTGCCTTACACAGTGGCTTGCCCATAGTAAATATTGTAGATAATAGATATTGGTGGAATTGATTAACAAAATTAACAGAATAATTTAGTAGTTGAATTTATGTGAGTGGAGATTGAGTGATGAGGGCATACCAGGGGATATTAGTGAATTATATCTGACACTAAGTCATCTCTTTGTAATTGTCCTTCATAAATAATTGCCCTCATCTTAGTATCACAGGGAGAAGGAAAGTTTTACTGGTCTCTTACTCATAATGAAGTGTAACAAAACCTGACAGTAAATGGGTTCACTGTATGCTGATCATCTTCCCCCTGACTTGGCTAAGAGCTAGGGTAACAAACAATAGAGATTGCGCTCCCCAGTCCTTCCTCTATGACTTTTCTTCCTAGCTGTGATGCCCCTTTCTAATGGTTCATTTCTCTTTCCCTTTCACTTAACTCGGCTTTTATGTATCTGTCCATCACTGACTCTCCAACTACCAGCTAGGATGGCCTGGGTCTTTTTAACTTTCAAAGGAAGCTGCCTGCTCTGAATGTGTGATGTTAGAGAATAGGTTTTGGATAAGTCCTTAAGAACAGTTGTTTATATTCTTTCAAAGGTTGCCAAGTAATAAATAGTTGCTTGGAAGTGAAGGGTAAAGTGGTATTTCATTACCCGGTTCTCTGCTATCCTGGTGATGGCTCTAATCATAAAACATTGTATTTTGACCTTCGTGGAGAGATCTCACCAGCCTGGGGTTACTGAGTGGGCAGAGATACTTGCTTTTCTACTCAGTACCCAGGACACTACTCAATCCCAGCCCAGTTGGAACTCCACTGGTTGAACCTTTGAAACTCTGAGGCTGATTGAAGCTTCTGAGCCAACAAAAGAGGAAAAGGGCCTTTGTGCTCCAGCACGGAAATGTTCCAGTTCTTTTGCACTTTCCTAATGAAGGCTGGCCCAGGAGCCTTGGTGTCCCCGGTGCACAGAGGGGGGTTGTAGAAAATAAAGACAACTTGACTCTTTGGGGTCACTCCTCTCTTCCCAGGGACTCTTATGGATGGACTTCCAGACATTGAGGGGTTCACTACTCATTTAGATTTTATAGCTTTTGCTTTGGGTAAGGAAAAAAAAGTGCTATCTTGTGCATTGCCGAATTGCGTCAGATATTCTAGTATGTGAACTATCATGGATGCCCTGTGTCATTTACCATAGTCTCTCCCCAACTCACTCATTTTGGTCACCTGACCAGCTCTGTAGAGATTTCAGTTTGCCATTCCAAATTTACTTTGTAAATTCCAGTGCCATAAAGATGTAAATTATTTACTGTTTTGTGATTGTTGGATCAAGTTAAAGTGCTCTATGGTATGGAATCAGATATTAATTTGAGTACTATGTAATGCCTCCACTAAGCTGAGTGAAAAGACAGAGTCTTTCCTCCTGATATATTTTTAGAAAATGTGAAATTTTAAGAAGCCCAGTGTCCAAATTTCAAATTCCATTGTGACTTGTTGTGTTATGTATTTGGGTGGAAACTGAGGTAAGTAGAATTGCAAACAGCAAGCTTGAAAGGAATTTAAGATTTTATCCCCAATCCGTTGACTTTGTAAAGTTGCTGTTTAGGATCCAGAGTAATTATTGCGTATGAGATAGCATGTAAGGATATCAGTGTCCTACTGGTCAGCAACTAGAACCATCATCTCCAAATTTGCAGAACCCCATTAGATTGATTATGGTATAACATATGAGCCTACAACAGAAGAATACAATGTAAAATGTGGTTCTGGTACCACTTATAGAAGCATCTGGCCCTAATCAGATTCCAATTTTAAACCTAGTTCCACCTAAAGTTTTCTATAATTTATTACATCAAAAGACTCAAAGAGTTATTTTTATGCAGAGAAATTTGGCTCAAGTTATTTTCATCACTTCAACTAATTACAAAGCTGAGCAAAGAACTCTGACTATTCAAACATGTTGCAGATATAATAAAGAGAGTGAATAGCAATGAAAGACTGTCTTGACTAGCTGCCAGCAAAGATGGGGGAAATGACTCCCTCAATTGGAGGGGAGAGTAAAAAAGCAGTGATTTCTTTTCAGAAAGTTCACAAACTCTGTTTAGTTAGGCATTCTAAAGGTTCGTGTTAACCACAGTATGGATTATTCCTTAGTAGCATTCACCTTATTCCTGCAATGAACTGTGTTTTTACTGTATCTCAACTGACTTCAAGGGATATGTGTTCCCACTGAGGAAAAAATAATCTGGCGGTAAGAGGCTGTGCTTCCTAGCCCATAGAGAGAAAAAGCTGAATGCCTTTGAGCAAGACCCAGGGCCAGGGAGAGGTGTGCCTGCAAGCATGGTTGAGAAGAGGTTGCCTTAATGGAAGAAATGTATCTTGAGTGTTTCTGAGCCTGAATTGTAACCTGTTACTTCCCTAATAAACCCCATAATTGTGAGTATGGTCTATGAGCTCTGCGTGGCCGTTGCAGTGAATTATTGAACCCAGTAGAGAGTGCTGTGGGAGGGACAGTTGGTATCAGAATTGATAAAGTTGGCTGAGATAGATGGTGAGTTTAACCTGTGCCTCATAGGGATCTTGATTCTCCCTTCACCTTGTGAAGTTAGAGATCAGACACTGCCCCCATGCCATTTTCACACCCACCTACTTTTTATGCCTTTGGAGTTCTTTGGGAAGTGGGTAGCCCAATTTTAATGAGTTTAGGCTCAAGGTGGGAGCCTTTAGAAATGTGTGAAAACTCAGGACTAATGAACCACAACTACCACAGCCTCCACCAGACTAAGTCCAGCACAACTAAATGGTGCTTGAAAACCACCACTGACTGCTCTGACAGGGATCACAATAGAGGGTCCCAGACAGAGCTGGAGAAAAATGTAGAACAAAATTCTAACTCACAAAAAATGTTCAGACTTACTGGTCTAATGGAGGCTGGAGAAACCCCAAGAGTATGGTCCCCGGACACAACCTTTTCACTCAGTACTGAAGTCACTCCTGAGGTTCACACTTCAGCCAAAGATTAGACAGGCCTATATGAAACAAGACTAAATGGGCACACCAGCTCAGAGGCAAGGATGAGAAGGCAGGAGGGGACAGGAAAGCTGGACAAATGGAAATAGGGAACCCAAGGTCAAGAAGGGGAGAGTGTTGACACATCACAGGTTTGGCAACCAATATCACAAAACAATATGTGTATTAATTGTTTACTGAGAAACTAATTTGCTCTGTAAACCTGCACCTAAAGCAGAAAAAAAAAAAAAAAAAAAAAGGAAAAGAAAAATCACCTATATGAGACCAAATGGTCAACAATTACTAAAAGAAAGAAATGTGTGCAACTCAAAAATCCAGAGTGGGAGCCTCATTTTTGTGTAGATAGGGCATTGTCTTAGGTGATGCCTCCCAGATGTGTGAATTTTCTAAACTTTTGACAGATTTGCCTTTATTTCTGTGATATAAGCATCCTAACTGTGTTTTCCAGTTACTATGTTCTCATTAGAATGCACTTATGGTGAGAATAAACTATTGCCAGTCTTCATTCAATCATAGTGGCCATTTCTCCTTTATGCCATTCATTGTTTTCAGGTTTTACTGGCTCCCTTCTTTTCTAGTTTCTGAACAGTAAATAACGCCTTTCCAATAAGAAATAATGCAAGGCAGTGGTATTTTTCAAGAGATTGGAACTCTTATACATTATTTTTACCCTGCTTCAATCTTAGGGCCCAGTCATTGCTTCCATGTGTAGCAGGTGGAATGCACAGGTGTGAGCAGTTCTGCAGTATTCCAGGGCAGCTGTTTCTGCTCCTTAGCTGTTAGTATTGCTTTTGTTATAATGAAGAATACAAAGTAGTGGTGATTTTCCTGAGATTCAAATTCCTTTAGTTTTATTTATTTTGCCTCTAAGTACTGCTTTTGCAGAAACGAAGAATGCATTGTAGTGGTAATTTTCTTGAGATAAAAAAAATCCCTTGGCTTTATTTATTTGGGGGTGTAAGAACCGCTTTTGCAGTAATGCATCGTACCATGTTTTGAAAAGTCTCATGAAAAATAATAAAAAGGCTAAGAAGAAGGAGACAAGAATAAAATGTCTGTATAAAATGTGTGTATCAATTGGGCTGGGCCATGATTCCCAGAATAGTGTGGTTGGCCTCCATTTTGTGATTGTGATTTTATGTTAAAGAGGATTAGGGTGGGACTGTAGCACCACCCTTACCCAGGTCACATCCCTGATCCAATGTGAAGGGAGTTTCCCTAGGGTGTGGCCTGCACCACCTTTTACCTTACAAGAGATAAAAGGAAAGGGGAGCAAGCAGACAAATGGGGACCTCATACCACCAAGAAAACAGCACCAGAAGCAGAGCACGTCCTTTGGACCCGTGGTTCCTGCGCAGAGAAGCTCCTAGTCCAGGAAAAGATTGACAAGGACCTTTCACCAGAGCCAACAGAGAAGAGAAAGCCTTCCCCTGGAGCTAACACCCTGAATTTGGACTTTCAACCTACTAGACTATGAGAGAATAAACTTTCTCTTTGTTAAAGCCATCCACTTGTGGTATTTCTATTACAGCAGAACTAGATGACTAAGACATATACATACATGCACACACACACACACATACACACACGCACAAGTGTATATTTGTATTGCTATACAAATACCTGGATGGGGGTGAAAGTGATCACTCTTTTAGCATAGGAATTTTTACTTTATCTTAAATTTTTTTTATTGAGCATCTACTATTTGTTCAGCACTCTTTTGGGTGCTTTAGATATGCCATTTCACTGAATTCTCACCTTTACCCTATGAAATAGATATTATCCTCATTTTGCTGCTAAGGGAACTAACACTCAGAGGGGTTAACTTGGATGCATGAGTGGTTTTTACATATAAAGTCGAGGTTGGGAGAATAGTCAGGATACTTTTGCAGTTATCTACCTGAGAGGAATTGTTGATCTGTGGGAAAAGACAGAGGTGAATCTCTTGGAAAGATTGTATTGATTTTTCCTGAAGTAGCAGATAACAGAAATCAAGTAATTCAGTCAAACAGCAACTAAATGTGCAAACGTGTTCTTATGACTCTTCTAGATCATATCTTGTACTTTCCCGTAATAAACATGATCTATAAATAAATTTAATGCACTTGTATTTAGAGATAATGCCCAAACCTCATCCAGTCTCTTTAAAGATCTTTAGATAGTAAGATTGAGAAGCCTCCCTTGTGAAGAACTCAGCAATCCAGACTGTCAGGAACTACTTATGGCTATCTCACCAATAAACTGAGCCCTTTTTTAGTGAGCATTTGTTATCGCTATCACCTCAACAATTTACCCTTATCTTGAAGCTACCATATGAAAATAACTTATAATCCTGTTTTATTTAACTGTTTGTTTTATACTGTCTCACTCTGTAATGAACCATTTGTATACACAGCTATGATGTAAAGAAATATCTTTAAAAAAATATTTTTATGAACTCAATTTTGAATAAATGCAAGACATATCTTAACCAGAACGAACAGTTACATATTTGGTGACCAAACACATTTCCTCCACTAACCTGTAGCTAACGTCTTGTGTTTTACTGTCAGTCTTCCAATATCAAAATGCAAATTACCCTAAATTTAGTGTCACAACCAAGCCGCTATTGGCATTCTGGTCCAGATAATTCTTTGTTGTGGGAGAATTTGCTGTACAATGTAGAATGTTTAACAGCATCCTTGGCCTCTACCCACTAGAAGCCAGTAGCACCCCTTCCCTGGTCATGACAATCAAAAATATCTGCACACATTGTCAAGTGTCCCAAGAGGAGGCAAAATTGCCCCCAATTGAAAACCACAGCCTAGAGGCAAGAATTACATTTATTTCATTTTAAGTTATAGAAAGAATGATTTCATTTGATTTTCCATGTAGACAAAAATCTGCCAGAATAACTCTCAATAGGAGAGTTTTATCGCCATCATTATTACTATTAAAAATAAACTTATCTGAGTGAGGTTCCAGCAAAATGTCGCTCTAGGCAGAAGCACCAAGCCGTCCCTCCACAGCAAAGATCCAAAAAACTAAGCCAAACAGAGACTACAACAATCCTGAAACCCTAAAACATCAAATGAAGAGATAAAGAACTCAGCCAAGCACCAAATGGAGTGAGAAAACCGACAGAGAATGGAGAGCGAGGAGAGATTCATGCAGAGGTCCCCTACCAGCTAACACAGTGCGGATCCACCATCTTGGACTCCTATCAGAGACCAGAAAATGGGGGTACGAGAAAGCAGCCTCACGGAGCGTCCAGCGGGAGACAAAAACAACCAGTAATTTGTGGTGTGCGCTTTCCCAACCCCCACCCCTCTTTGACCCTGCTCGGCCTCCTCTGCTTCCTGCGGCCACAGTCTCTTGACGGGGAAGTGCCGGCTGCTTGGATTCCACACACCCAAGTGAGCAGCTCTCTGGGTGCCATTTGTTGGCTGCTAGTGTTGCTTTTTTTTTCTGCTTCTTTTGATTTCTCACTTGCCTCTCGCCACCTCCCCCTCCTTTCACTCGAGTGCCTGGCTCCATGTGCCACCTTTGCTTCTTCCTGAGGGGCTGCAGAGCGCCAGCAATTTGTGATATATACTTTCCCACTCTCCACCCTTCTTCACCCACACTCTGCCTCCTCTGCTTCCCGTGGACACAGTCTCTTGTCCAGAAACACCAGCCCGCACTAGCTGGCTCTCTGAGTGCCATTTGTTGGCTGCTGGTGTTGCTTTTTTTTTTTTTTTATCTGCTTCTTTTGATTTCTTGCTTGCTTCTCGCCACCTCACCCTCCTTTCGCTCGAGTGCCTGGCTCCGTGCACCATCTTTGTTTCTTCCTGAGGGGCTGTGGGGCTCCATTCGAGTGTGCAGCTGCTTCCCGGTCTGGGCTACTGCACTGGTGGGATCCTGGGGCTTTTGTTTGTTTGTTCATTTTGAATTGTTTGTTTGTTTTCTTTTCCTTTTCTTGAGTTGGGAGCCCTTTCTGGCCAGGCGGAGCTGCATGGCAAAGAACTCCTCTTCAGCTTCCACAGACGTGCAGAAGGATCCCTGAGTGCATTTCTTTTTTGTTGTTGTTGTTGTTTTTTCTGTTTTTTGTGGGGCGGGGAGCCTTTCTTGTTCTTTTTTGTTTTATTTTAATTTGTTTTGTTTTCTTTTCCCTCTTTTTCCCTTTTTGTCTTTCTTCATTGCTCAGTGTCTCATCTCTCTATATCTTCCTTCTCTTTCTGATCCCTGAATACCAGGCGTTGTATAATTCTATGCCTTCTAGCCAGGCTGTACTGCAACACCTGAGAGTGACTTCCCCATACCTCATAGCTGCATCGGTGGGATCCCTGGGAACTTTGAGGTTCTTTACCCTTTCTAATTTTTATTTGTTCATTCTTTTCTTTTCCTCCTCTTCTCCTTTCTGTTTTTCTCTATTTCATATTCTCTCATCTCTCCATTCCAACGGCAAGCTCCCAGAGCATTCTGTTTTGTTGGTTTGTATGTTTTTGGCTCCTGTTCCTCTCTCCTCTCTCCCGTATCCATCTTAGCTCCACACATAACCATCTCCCCGCTGCATCCTGCCTACCTGCACCGTGCACTTGACATCATACCACAAAGCAGTACAGGCACGGCCTACTGGAACCTGCCCTGCACTGATTACCAACCCACCCTGGTGGCTGTAGTGAGTGCCACAAACAACCCATCCCAGTAACTCCTCTTCAGCTAGACCTGTCCTGCTATACCATATCTGAGTGACTGACCCTGCCAGTTGAAGAAGGAGGAGAAAATTATTGTGTCCTCAGGCGAGCAAACAACAAAGAACACACAGTCCGCCTGCTCAGACATAGTCAAATTTTTTTTTATAAAAAGGGACGAAACAAACAAATCTACAATCAATAAACGAGAAAAATAACTACTTAATGCCTCCAACACAGCAGACAATATCAAAACATTTACAAAAACAGGACAGGATGGTTCGAGTAGGCATCCAAAATAAAACACCAGATGACTCTTCTCTGGAAGAAAATGCACTAGAACTACCTAATAGGGAATTCAAATCTATAATACTCAGAATTCTCCGAGAACTGAGGCAAAAAGCTGACAAACATGAGGAAAAAAACAGACAAATTCATGGAAAATACAGACAAAAAATTGGAATAATTCAGGAAAATAATGTAGGAACAAAAGGCCAAAATAAATTCACAACTAGAAATTATACAAAGACAACAGTTAGAAATCCAAAAGGTAAACAACAAGATTTCAGAAATGGATGATGTCATAGAAGGCTTGAGAAGCAGATTTGAAACCGTGGAAGATAGGATCAGTGGAATTGAAGACAAACACTTGGATACAACTCTGTTTCAGGAAAACTCAGAAAAAAGAACAAAGAAAAATGAAGAGACCCTGAGAGTTATGTGGGACACAATCAAAAGCAAAAAATCTTCGAGTGATTGGAATCCCAGAACAGGGGGAGAAAACAGAAAACACAGAGAGGATCACTGAGGAACTGCTGACAGAAAACTTCCCCAATATCATGAAATATGAAAAGCTGGCCATCCAAGAAGCTCAACGAACCCCATATAGAAGAGACGCCAAAAGAAAATCACCAAGGCATATTATTTTCACACTCACCAAAACCAAAGACAAAGAATCCTGAGAGCAGCTCATGAAAAACAAGAAGTCACATACAGAGGAGAAACAATAAGACTAAGCTCAGATTATTTGGCAGAAACCATGCAGGCAAGAAGGCGATGGGATGACATATATAAAATCTTGAAAGAAGAAAATTTTCAGCCAAGAATAATATATGCTGCAAAACTCTTGTTCAAATTTGATGGTGAAATTAGGTCATTTCCAGATAAACAGAAATTAAGGGAATATGTAAAAGTCAAAACAAACTTACAAGAATTATTAAAGCGAGTTCTTCGATCTGAGGACAAACAGCTTCAGCTCGCAGGCAGAACCTAGGGCACAGGATCGTACGAGCCAGATACCAATCTAGGAATTGAACTCTCAAGGACTATCCAAAACCAGAAGAAATATAACAGGGAATCAGAGCAGTTAATCAGTAAATGACAACAACATCAAAACAATTAAAGAGGGAATAAACAGCATAGGTATAGAACCTTCTAATGGAGAGGAAGGCAAGGCGATACCAAGTAATGGTAGACTGCTTCAAACTTAGAAAGATTAGGGTAAAATTCATGGTAACCACAAAGAAAGTTAAAAAACATACTCATAAAAGAAAAGAGGAAAAACATATAAAGTCTCAGCAAAAACAAAACCTACAAAAACAAAAGAAATGAAAAAAAAATCCACAAACAAAAGTAACTCAGCACAAGAGAGTAAGAAGAACAAAGAAAACGTCAGCACCACAAAAAAAGCACTACAAAATGACAGCAACAAACCCACATCTATCAATAATTCCACTGAATGTAAATGGACTCAATGCACCCATAAAGAGATGGAGAGTGACAGAATGCATAAGAAAACAGGATCCATCAATATGCTGTCTACAGGAGACACACCTTAGAAACAAAGATGTGAATTTATTAAAAGTCAAAGGTTGGAAAAAAGTATATCAAGCTAATAACCACCAAAAAAGAGCAGGAGTGACAATTCTAATCTCAGATAAAATAGACTTTAATATGAAATCTACCATAAAAGACAAAGAAGGACACTATATAATGATTAAGGGGATGATCCATCATGAAGACATAACCATAATAAACATCTACGCACCCAATGACAGGGCTCCAAAATACATAAAACACTCTAACAACACTGAAAAGAGAAATTGACAGTTCCACAATAATAGTAGGAGACTTCAACACTCCACTCTCAGTAAAGGACAGAACAACTAAGAAGAGACTCAGCAAAGATACAGAAGACATAAAGGGCACAATCAGCCAACTTGACCTCATAGACATATATAGAATACTCCATCCAACTGCTGCAAAGTACACATTCTTTTCCAATGCACATGGAACGTTCTCCAGAATAGACCACATCTTAGGCCACAGAGCAATCCTCAACAAGATCCAAAACGTTGAGATAATTCAAAGTAACTTCTCTGACCAGAATGCCATCAAGGTAGAAATTAACAATAGAAAGAGCAAGGAAAAAAAAATCAACTACATGGAAACTGAATAATACCCTGCTTACACATCAGTGGGTAATAGAAGAAATCAGAGATGGAATCAAAAAATTCCTAGAATCAAATGAGAATGAAAACACATCATACCAAAACCTTTGGGACACAGCAAAGGCAGTCCTCAGAGGACAATTTATAGCAATAGATGCACATATCAAAAAAGAAGAAAGGGACAAAATCAAAACATTAACTACAGAACTCAAACAAATAGAAAGAGAACAGCAAAAAAAGCCCACAACCACCGGAAGAAAGGAAATAGTAAAGATCAGAGCAGAAATAAATGAAATCGAGAACAGAAAAACAATAGAAAGAATCTACAAAACCAAAAGTTGGTTCTTTGAAAGAATCAACAAAATCGACAAACCACTGGCCAGACTGACAAAAGAAAAACAGGAGAGGACACAAATAACCCAAATAAGAAATGAAATGGGGGACATTACAACAGACCAAACTGAAATAAAAAGGATTATAACAGAATATTATGAAAAACTATACTCCAACAAATTTGAAAACCTAGAGGAAATGGTTAAATCTCAAGAAACACACAGCCTACCCAAACTACAACAAAGTGATGTTGAAAATCTGAACAGACCCATAACAAGAGAAGAGATTGAAAAGGTAATAAAAAAAACTCCCAACCAAAAAAAGCCCTGACCCAGATGGCTTCACTGGAGAATTCTACAAAACATTTACAGAAGAGCTTGTACCAGTACTACTCAAGCTATTTCAGAGCATAGAAGAGGAAGCAACACTTCCAAATTCATTCTATGAAGCCAACAAAATGCTGATAATAAAACCAGGCAAAGATATCACAAAAAAAGAAAATTATAGACAAATATCTCTCATGAATACAGATGCAAAAATTCTCAACAAAACTCTAGCCAATAGAATTCAGCATCATATCAAAAAATAATACACCACGATCAAGTAGGATTCATACCAGGTATGCAAGGATGGTTCAACATTAGAAAATCAATCAACGTAATCCACCAAACAAATAAAAGGAAAGAAAAGAATCACATGATCATTTCAATTGACGCAGAAAAGGCGTTTGACAAAGTCGAACACCCATACCTGATAAAAACTCTCGATAACATCGGTATAGAAGGGAAGTTTCTGAACATAATAAAGGGCATCTATGCAAAACCAACAGCCAACATCGTTCCTAATGGAGAGAGGCTGAAAATACTCCCCTTGAAAACAGGAACAAGACAAGGATGCCCTTTATCACCACTCCTATTTAACATTGTGCTGGAAGTTCTAGCTAGAGAAATAAGGCAAGAGAAAGAAATAAAGGACATCCAAATTGGTAATGAAGAAGTTAAACTCTCCTTGTTTGCAGATGATATGATACTATACGTAGAAAACCCTAAAGACTCCACAAGAAATCTACTGGAGCTAATAGGAAGATTCAGCAGAGTAGCAGGATATAAGATAAACATTCAAAAATCAGTTGGATTCCTATACACCAGTAAAGGGAACGATGAAAAGGAAATCAGGAAATCAATACCATTTTCAATAGCCCCTAAAAAGATAAAATACTTAGGAATAAATCTGACCAGGAATGTAAAAGACTTATACAAAGAAAACTACAAAACACTGCTGCATGAAACCCAAAGGGATCTACATAGATGGAAAAACATACCATGCTCATGGATAGGCAGACTCAACATTGTGAAAATGGCAATTCTACCCAAAGCAATTTACAAATACAACGCAATCCCGCTCCAAATACCAACAACATTCTTCAAAGAGGTGGAAAAACTAATCATTCACTTTATATGGAAAGGGAAGAAGCCTCGAATAAGTAAAGCACTACTGAAGGAGAAGAATGAAGTTGGAGGATTCACACTACCTGACTTCAGAACCTACTATACAGCTACAGTAGTCAAAACAGCCTGCTACTGGTACAACAACAGATCCATTGACCAATGGAACAGAATTGAGAACCCAAATGTAAATCCATCCACCTACGATCACCTGATCTTCGACAAGGGCCCAAAGTCCATCAAAGGGGGAAAAGACAGTCTTTTTAACAAATGGTGCTGGCAAAACTGGATATCCATCTGCAAAAAAAATGAAACAGGACCCATACCTCACACCGTATACAAAAACTACTTCAACATGGATCAAAGACCTGAACATAAAGCCTAAAACTATAAAGTTCATAGAAGAAAAAATAGGACCAACACTTCAGGCCTTAATACATGGCATTAACAGGATACAAACCATAACCATCAACGCACAAAACCCAATAGATAAGCTATATAATTTGGATCAAACACCTATGCTCTTCAAAAGACTTCACCAAATGAGTAAAAAGACAACCTACAGACTGGGAAAACATTTTTGGACAGTACAAGTCAGACAAAGGTCTAATCTCCATAATCTACAAGAAAATCCAACACCTCTACAACAAAAAGACAAGTAATCCTATTAAAAAATGGGCAAAGGAAATGAACAGACACTTCACCAAAGAAGACATTCAAATGGCCAACAGACACATGAGGAAATGCTCGCGATCACTAGCCATTAGACAAATGCAAATTAAAACCACAATGAGATACCATCTCACCCTGGCATTACTGGCACGAATCAAATACACTCTAAACAACAAATGTTGGAGGGGCTGCAGGGAGATCAGAACACTTATGCACTGCTGGTGGGAATGTAAAATGATACAACCATTTTGGAAAATGATATGGCGCTTCCTCAGAAAGCTAGAAATAGACATACCATTCGATCCAGCAATCCCACTCCTAGGAATATATCCTAGAGAAACAAGATTCGTCACTTGAATAGACGTATACACACCTATGTTCATGGCAGCATTGTTCACAATAGCAAAATGATTCAAACAACCTAGATGCCCATCAACAGATGAATGGATAAACAAACTATGGTACATACACACAATGGAGTACTATGCAACAAGAAAGAACAACAATGAATCTGTGAAGCATCTCATAACATGGATGAAACTGGAGGACATTATGCTGAGTGAAATAAATCAGTCACATAAGGACAAATATTGTATGAGACATCTATTGTAAAAACCCATAAAAAAGTTCACACACAAAATGTAACAATCTTTGTTGGTTACCAGGGTTGGGAGGGGTGGGGGGGGATATTAAATAGACAATAGATAAGTGGTGTCTTGGGTGAAGGTTGAGACAGTACACAATACAGGAGAAACTAGCAGAACTTGTACAAGGAAATGTCATGGAAGTGCCATAGACACATCCAAACTCCCTGGGGGACTGAATTGCTGGGTGGAGGCCTGTGGGGACCATGGTCTCGGGGAACATCTAGCTCAATTGGCATGACACAGCTTGTAAAGAGAATGCTCTACATTCTACCTCGGTGAGTAGTGTCTGGGGTCTTAAAAGCCTGTGAGCAGCCATCTAAGATACTCCACTGGTCTCATCCCTTCAGGAGCAAGGGAGAATGAAGAGAACAGGTTACAAGGAAAAGATTAGTCCGAAGGATTAATTGTCCACAGCTACCAAGGCCTCCACTAGACTGAGTCCAGTCCAGCTAGATGGTGCCCGGCTACCACCACTGACTCCTCTGACCAGGATCACAACAGAGGGTTCTGGACAGAGCTGGAGAAGGATGTAGAGCATAATTCTAACTCACAAAAAAAATACCAGATTTACTGGCCTCAAGGAGACTGGAGAAACCCCGAGAGTATGGCCCCCAGACACCCTTTTAGCTCAGTGGTGAAGTTACCTCCGAGGTTCACTGTTCAGCCTGGGAGTGGACAGCCCCGTAAAACCAAATGAGACTAACGAGGTACAGGAGTCCAGTGACAAGGGCCAGAAAGCAGAAGGGGACAAGGAAGCTGGTGATAGGGAACCCAAGTTTGAGTAAGGATATTGTTGATGTGTTGTGAGATTGTTAACCATTGTCATAGGGCAACATCTGTAGTACCTGTTAAATGAGAAACTATTTTGTTCTGTAAGCCTTCATCTTAAGTGTGAATAACAGCACAATTGGAAGAGCATAGTCAGTGTCACTGAACTGTGTATGTAGAAATTTTTGAAACGGTGTATCTTTGGCTATGTGTATTTTCACCAAAAAAAAAAAGGTTGAGAAGTTAGAGGGTTGATATGTTGTGGGGTTGTTAACCAATGTCAGAAAACAACACGTGTACTTCTGTTTCATGAGAAACTATTTGTTCTGTAAGCCTTCACCTGAAGTACAATATAAATAAATAAATAAATAAAAATAAAATAAAAAGAATTTGTACCTGAGCTATACAAATGGTTATTGCACTTGGCTGCTAACCAAAAGGTTGGAGATTTGAGTTTATCTAGAGGTGCCTTGGAAGAAAGGCCTGAAAACCTTCTTCCAAAAAATCAGCCATTGAAAACCCTATGCTTAACAGTTCTGTTCTGACACACATCAGGTTGTCATGAGTCAGAATTGACTCAGTGGCAACTGTTTTTTTTTTGTTGTTGTTGTTGTTGTTTGTTTCCATAAAAATATGTATCTATATAGAGGTGTATGGATCCTGGTTTGAGAAACACTGGTAAATACCACTCATTTAACAATAAACCCTGTAATATCTTGTAGAACCTCTTGAAATATGTTCTATATGTTAGTTAAGAACTTTTCAAACTTTTATGGTGCAGACAGTATACTCAGTGAGAGTTTTTTTTTATTTCCTAACACTTAGTGGGCTCTCATCCAATATTTATGGATTTAAATGATGCTCGAACTCCTCTTCAGTGTATAAAATATGTTTCAACCTATATAAAATGCTAAACTTCAAATTGTCTTTCTTCTCTGATTGTAAAAATTGGGACATTTCATATGTGCCATGTAATGTAATGAGATGCTCAAAATAATAGTCCCTTAATACTAAGAGTTGAATGCTTTTCTGTATAGTATGAAAATAAGAGCTTTACCTCTTTAATCAGCACCACAGCTCTATGAGAAAAGAACTATGCTGTTATCCCCACTTTTAGTGATTAGTAAACTGAAGCTTAAGAGAAGTTCAGCAATTTGCCTAACATCACCCAGCTACTAAGCTGCAGAGCTGGGATTTCGATCAGGCACACACCCCCATGCCCTAATGTTCAGTGAATCTTAGCTGCTTCTTGGATATCCTTGATGACATATGCCTTATGAATTCTACAGTTTGCCTTCCAGCTGATTAAATTGCTTGGAATGCGTATTACATAAACATAAGTGGAAACCTCATCTTCAGTCCATGGAGGCTATCCTATAAGGAAATTATCTTGTTTCTCAACGGGGAATTAGTAGATTTATTTTTACTCTGGTGTTTGTACATTGATTTTTCTTTTTAATAATTTGATTTGGGCAGCTGTGGCATGCTGCTAATGTGCTAGGAGCACTGCTATATATATGTGAGGAGACTGACTTTTTATGGTGAAAAAAGATGATTATGATTTTCTTTGATAAGCAAAATCATTCCCCTTAATATTCCGACAGAAAGGCAATGCTTCTCCTCCCTTCTCCCCATTAACCCAGAGGGAGCCGGAAGAGATTCACAAGTTATCTGGATATAATTTGTGTACTGGGTGGATATGCCAGTGGCAGCAGTGCTGTGGGGGAATGAGCTTTAATGGAGAGAACCTTCCATTTGGAATAAGGAATTCTGGTTTCTGTCTGGCCTCTGTGCCTAACTGACCTCTCACTATGCTTTTCTTTTATCAGGAGAAAAGCATATCTCCTTTGCTACCTTTGGAGATTAGATAATAAGTATTTTGGAAATGTTACAAAAAGCACAAACCACAGCAGAAAATAGAAGATTCTTTTGTTATTATTATAGTACTGCAGAATTTAAAGGTTTTTTTTTTACAACTTTTACCATAATATGATAATTAAGTCTTTTTCTCATTTGTGAATACTTGATTGGACCAAAGATGGGGAGCATGGCATTTCAGAGCTCTAATTTTGGAGTCCAGTCTCTGTATAGCCTCGCTCCCCCACGGAAGGCCTCTATCACGGAATTGCAGTTTGCCTTTATCTGCAGCCCTCTCCCCTTCTATTTCCCTCAGGTTTCAGAAATTGAAATACTGAGGCATGATTTTTCAGTGTTGGTAAGAAGTCACAGAGTTATTATTGATTCCATATTGGGCTGAAGATTCCAAAACAATTTGAAAGAGAGAAAAAAATAATCTGCATAGAGCCTGTAATTAGCCAGCTGTGGCTGGGGGAACCAGTGTCTATTAGCGGAGCTTGAGCTAGATTAAACTAGCAGCATGCGGTTTCCTGACTCTGGGCGCAGTTTGAAGTGTAGTGATGCTGATGAGAGTTTCTCTCATAGAAATATTTGCGACCATTCTCATTTCATGGCCAAATACTTGGAAACTCGAGACATGGCGCACGTTCTTGAAAAACCATCCACTGTTCATTCGGCACCAGTAAGAGGGACGAAAAGATTCTATATCACCACTTATATTAGACTCTCAGCACCCGTCTGTCCCTTCGGTGAGTCAGACACAGATAAATAGACCCAAAAAGCAGCACATGAACACTGGAAACCTAGATGCATCAGGGATTTCTTTTGCCAAGTCCGCTCTGCAAGGAGTCTTGGTCTGACTTAGTAGCTGGAAAACAGATTTTCATTAGTTTTCTTTCCCAGCATCAAACTTTATATTAAAATTTTTTAAAAGATTTTAAATTATTATTGCAAAGATGATACATGGTCTCTGTAGAAAAAAGATTTATATGTATTAATAAACAAAACTGAAATGAAATTTAAACAAATCAGTCAGCTTGGGCAGCCCATGGAGTTAATCAGCATCCTTGCTGTATTTACCTCACTGGTCACTGAGGAGTCAATGAGGTAGTGATGGTACAGTCCTTTTAACAGATTGTTCCAGTGGAAAACAGAAGAGTAAAGCCTAACCCTCATTACTGCGTGCCCGACGCTGTTCTGCGTACCACACAGGAGTCCTCCCAACAATCCTGAGTGGATACTCTTATCCTCATTATACCAAAAACCAAACCCATTGCTGTCGAGTCGATTCGGACTCACAGCGACCCTAGGTAACAACTATAAGGTACAGAGCTGTTGAGTAATTCACTTAGAGTCACCTAGCCAGTAAGAAGCAGAGCCTGGTTCAAACCCAAGCAGTCTGACACCAGAGCTCATGTCCTAAACCAATAGTTAGCCAACTAAGGCCCAAGGGCCAAAGCTGGTCCCATCCCTTATTTTTGTAAATAAAGTTTTATTTGAACACACACATATAGGCACATACATACACCAATCATAATTTTAAAACTCAGGGATAAACCTGTTCCTTATTTGATGGGTATACCTACTGTCTTCCAATTCCTTGTGTGTTTTTTATTCTTTCCTTTTTTCTTTTTTTTGAGACTAAGAATAGAATATTAGTTAAATTTTCTTAGTATTTACATCTATTTCTGACAACTATCATTAAAAGCATTTTTAAAAAGGAAATGTTCTATGTTATCTCTAGGAGAGCAGAATATAAGTTCATTAAATGCTTGCATCTTCTAGATAGAGCTGAGCTCTCAAACAGATTTTAATAACGCTGTCTTTGATAAGCACAGCCAGCTGTATTGTTACAGCATAGCTCAAGACTCCATGTAAGGACTGATTTATGCCTGCTCCTAAATGAGATTCTGAAAATGCTACTGAGTTTGAGATCCTGGCTTGAAATGCAAGAATTGTGTAATGTAAATATATTTTTGAAATCTAAGTACCAGTTATTCTTTAAAAAAAAAACTCTAAAGACCAGCAATTAATCACGTCAACACCAACATGCATTTATTAAGTCTTTTATATGCCTACCGCTGTAGCTTTGAGAGCTAAAAACAGATACTAGAAAGACAACATCTCTATTTTTAAGAAGCATACAATCTTGCTGTACTAAAGGTCCTGTTTACTGCCTTCATGCCCAAAGTTCCTGGCCAGTGTATATACATATTTAAAGGACACTTTTCCAGCTTATCTGGTTCTATGAGGGTGCCAAGTCTTTCACTGCCTTTGAACTATTTTTACAACTCTGTAAATTATAAGTAACTGATAACAATACAAAGTAATTCTTTTCTGTTGGCATGCAAATAAATTCTGTCCAGCGGAGGTTCGATGACTTTCCCTTCCCACTGTGGAAGGAAGTCTATTTCAAAATTCATTTCAACATCCCTGATCTATAAATTATGTCTATTTTTTTTTTTTACATTCTCTTTTGAACTAGTTGTAACATATTACCAGTTCCTTCATTTATTTAAGGAGTTAGATAAAATTACTGACGTGTGCATTTTATATTTTTATGTGATAGGCACGGAGCCCTGGTGGCGCAGTGGTTAAGCGCTTGGTAGCTAACCAAAAGGTTACCAGTTCGAATTCACTACCTGCTCCTTGGAAACCCTATGGGGCAGTTCTACTCTGTCCTATAGGGTTACTACGGGTAAGAATTGACTCGACAGCAACGGGTTTGGATTTTCGTTAGTTTTACTTTTGTTAAAAAATTATCCTTTAACACCAGCTTAGGCTCTAGAGGCAATCCTAGTTTGGTTGTTCACCAGCTGGGTAACATTGGGCAAAAAGGTCCCTGGGTGGTGCAATTGGTTTGCACTTGACTACTAACCTAAGAGTTGGTGGGCTGAACCCCACCAGAGGTGCTGTAGGAGAAAGCCCTGGCAATCTACTTCCATAAAGATTATAGCTAAGAAAACCCTATGGAGTAGTTCTACACTGTGACACATGGGGTTTCCATGAGTTGAAATTGACTTGATGGCAACGGGTTTGGTTTTGGTTTGGTTTAACATTAGGCAAAATGCTTAACCTCTCTACTAGTAATCTGCCTCATTGGACTGTTGTGAGAAATGTTTCCTCTATTCTGAAATTTAGAAACATTCAATAAATACTCACTCATTTTTTCTTCTTTAAAGAACCAACAGAGCCTAGGCATGGAGCTGCTAATATGTAACATCTATAAAGTGGACTCATTCAATTAATATCCCACCCAGTAAGTACAATGAACTTGACTTTTTTTATACCTCTAAAGTTCCTGCCTCAAGGCGTAGCTCAACTACCTAAATAGGTTAAACATGTTTTCCAAAGCCATTTAAGTGAAACCAGCTCATGACTTTCAAATTCCAGTTAGACATATTTAATATGCAAAGGTTAATCAGTGAGTAATCTTTGCAATCATGTTTGTACAGGAAGGCACCCATAATAGTCAATTTCATACATTTCTTCTCTAAATATGTTTTCCTCAAAAATGGAGCTCTCTTCTAGTGCACGTTAACTGTCAGTTCTGTTTCAGAAGACTAAGAACACAGGCTGACTCAAAAGATTAGTAATCCTTAGCCTTATTTCTAACCCAAATCATGAATATAATGAATTCCTCTTGCAGTTATACTTTGCCTTTTACATTTAGAAATATTGAAAAGAGCATCCTTTTTTGGAATGGAATAAAACATTAAATACTTTTTTTAAGTGGTAAAACGTCCATTGCCCAAACTGAACATATTAATATGTAGTATGATATGCCATATGTGTAAACAACCATTAATTCCAACTCGAGGTCCCTTTTAAAATGCCTGAGATTAAAAGGAAGATCTCTGAATTGTAGAAGATTTACTACCAATCTTCTTAACTTCTGGAACAAAATTATTCCATAAGCCACACTTCAACACTCCCCACCCATGTAGCCCAGTCAACACTTTTGTTGTTGTTGCTAGGTGCTGTCGAGTTAATTTCAACTCAGCAACTCCATGGGACAGAGAAGAACTGACCCATAAGGTTTTCTAGGCTGAAATCTTTATGGCAGTGGATCACTAGTTCTTTCTTCCACGGAGCTGCTCGGTCAGTTTGAACCACCAACCTTTCGGTTAGCAGCCGAGTGCTTAACCATTGTGCCATCATATGTGTAAGGAGAAGTTCTTAAATGAGAAGCATGAAAGTCTCAATATGCTCTGTGTAAAAGTAACTTTGGGATGCTGTATACAATCCCCCTCTTGGAGATTCACAACACATTAGACTACTAAAGATTCTGAGAAGTCCTGTAGTAAAGAAACCTGTTTAACTTTGTTTAATCCAGTGTTTCCCAAACCCCCAGTCTCATCTCACATGATGTTCACCATTGCCATCTTTGCACCAGCCACGGTGGCCTTCTTTCAGTTCTTCATGTGTACTGCCATGGTACCTATATAAATGCTGTTTTCCCACTACACCCCCAGTGGCTCTCAGTCCTGATGTATGCTTGAATCCCAATCCCTAGTCTAAAGCATGTTAGGATAGCAGCACTTTCTTTAAAGCACCTCAGATGATTCATGTTCAGTCAGCATCAGAACCACTATCCTGGGCTCTAAGAGTTATGAAGGCAGGCCCTGGGCCTGATTTTGCTCATCATTACTATTCGCATACTAAGTACTCAATACAAATTTTTGTTGAATAAGGGAATGACTGAATCAGTGAGTGAAGACCAAATGGTGTTCCTTGGGAAACACTGCCTTTGCGGAACATTTGGTGGGCACCCATACAGCTTGGTACACATTTTTAGTAGGTGGGGAGTGGTGGTCCCATTCTGACATTTCCTGAAGAGCTTAACCTTTTTGGATTTCTTGCTGCTGTGTTAGTTATAGATTAAACCACCCAGATTGTTGCTCAAAGCTTAGGGTATAACTTGACCCTGGTCATACTGTGGAGCTGAATATCATAGAACGCTTTTCTATGATTCCGGAGGTAAACTCCCCAAGCCCATGCCCCTTACCTACATTCGAACCTCTTTCCAGGACCAGCTGAAATCATAGCACTTCTCTGAGTGCTTTCTTTGTTCCTTATATCTCACAGTAATCTCTACATTCTTGAGCAGCCATTGCCCTTATTTGCTTATCAATACAATGCCATGGTTCAGAGACTAGTTAAGAGTAAGATTGTCTGGTTTGCAGATCCTCCCTCTACCAATACCTAGTTGTCTAGCCTTTCTACATCTTTGTTTCCTCATCTCTAAAATGAGAACAATATATAATGTTCCTCCTCATAGAGTCGTGAGGCTTCAATGACGTAATGAATGTAAAGCATTTGGCACCATGCTTGGTACATGGTAAGCCTCTAATTATTAGTAATCATTATTATTTCTCTCTTTTGATAGTTGTGTTACCTTGTTTGTTAGGTTTCACAGGTTTATCTCTTAAGGTGACTTATTGGATTATAAACTCCTTGAAAGCAGTGTCTTGACATTGTATATTGCACATAGTTGGATTTTAAAACATAATTTTTGATCATTACAAATGGGGCTTAGGCAGAGAGCATACTCGGTTTAGGATTCTTTCCCTCTAACTTTTACACCCCTAAGTGGAACTTCTAGTGTGTGAAGAAGAGTTACCTGGAGTTTTAAAATTGGCCTTAACTCAAGGCATGATCTCCCTCCTTGCCTTTGAAGTCCTACCCTGAAAGGAATGTGGCCCACCAACGAATACCTCTAACCAACACTTAGGGTACAAGTATTCAAAATATGTATCCCCAAAGGCCTGTGTTACCCATCTGAAACCCTTCAGGCTAAGACATCTGGTTGTCTCAATGAGGTCAATAGGTCTGAGGGAACCTAGTCAACTTCGGTATATTTCAGTCAATATGAAAATCCAGGCTGCTTTCCTCTCACCACCCAGCACATTCCACTCTAGGCCCAATTTTCCAGAAGAATTTCTCTTAATATAGGGCATAGAGTTTTCTTTATGAGGATGGAAAATTTGGTCATGGATATTGGCAATGGTTGCACAACATGATTGATGTAATTGGTCTCACTGAGTTGTAAAGGTGAAAAACGTTGAAATGGCAAATGTGTTACCTATATTTTTATAACAATAAAAAAATAGGGCATACAGCAGTGATCAATTAGAACCATCTGAGGAATGTTTAGAAAATACAAATGCCCAGGTTTCATCCTAAGACAAATTAGACTCTCTGGAGATGGGTCTAGACATCAGTATTGTTAAAATGTCCCCTGGTGAATGTAATGTACAGGCAGGTTTGACAATCACTAACATAAAAGGAGACACTCCTGTGAATATGAATCAACAGGCAGTGAACAAACGTCCTGAGCACGGCATTGTGCTAGGTACCACAGAGTATAGAAAACAAGCCAAATTTGTCTCTGTCCTTAAGCTTTCAGCTCCTTTTAGGAGAAAACTTCTAAACAGGTAAATAGCCAAAAAGCTGCAAGTGGTGGATGGATGAGTGGGCCAGAAACTGAATGCTGCCAAAATGCAGAGATGAGAAGTCATCAGAGGCTGGAAAGGCCAAAGGTTTCATGGAGGAGTAGGAGGTAACTGAAGATTCAGAGGGGTCAGAAAGCCATAAAGGTTGTCCTTGACTTTTTCACAACTTTGCGACATGTTTTCAGAAGAGTAGGAATCTGCTTGGAATACCTCATTTGTTGGTGGCCTGAATTTTCAAGAAATTACAAAAGCTTTGTAAATACAATTTTTTTTTACTTTCTGTAAAGCTTCCATTCTCAGAACAGCTCTTAAAGTTAATGCTATTGTTATTTTCAGTTCGAGAAACTGTCACTTAGAAAAGGTAGGTGACAGCTTTAAAGAAGCATGGTACCTCTTCAGGTGCACATTGGACTTGAGGCACCAAGCAGGTAAACTCTGAGGAACAGATATTTAGGTCACTTGTCAACGTTTCTGAGAAAAGTCAGTGCTCCTTTTGCTTTTACTTCTGTAAATTTAGTTGGGAAAAGTTATAGTGGCCTGATCCCCAGACTAGCAGCCTACAGCCTCCTTCTTCCAAAATATCATTGAAATTAGTCCTTGACTAGTAATTATGTGTTCCTCTTAGTAAGAACCTGGACTCTCATCTGTACCCATTGCAAAAGTTTCTTCCCTGCTGGTCCTAAGAGTTTTATACAGAAAAAAAAAAAAAAAGCATTGAAATTAATGTATATTTTGTCTCCTTTCAAGAGTATCTTTTTTTACACATTAGGTTTGAGATATCCAGACTTCCATTTCTGAAGATCACACCTTTGTAACACTTCAGTCAAAAGAAACTCATTAACTTTCCCTAATGGAAATGTTAGAGGTGTCACATGCTTATTTGAAAGCCACAGTCTTCCTCTAACAGAGGGCACTGCACACCATATGCTGGTTGGTTTGAGATCCTTTTTTGGGGATCTGACTGAACATTAACCCCAATTACTGGCATATTTTTGTGCTTCAGTGATGCTGTTTCAAGAATGAAAACCATTAACTAAACCCTACAGAGAAGGTTTCATAAACTTTTCCAGTGAGTCTATAGCTCATTTCTTTTTTCTTTTTTTTTTTTCCTCTTGGCTATTGAATTGATTTTTCATTGTTTCTTGTACATGGAGTTCGATTATCATGAATTGCTGGAATCAGATGACAATCAGCCACCAGAGAAACTAGACAACTTAAGGGGAAAATATAAAATTTCAAGTCTTCTTCATTTGTAATGTCACGACTTACTGGCTTTCTCATCCAGAGAACTCGTCACAATTTTTTTTGCTGCACCATCAGATAGTTTTGATTTTGTCATTAGAGAGATCATATTAGTTGTCACCATTAACAGTAATGTGTAAATTGGTTTAGTTTTCTACTTTGTTGTTGTTGATGTTAGGTGCTGTCGAGATGGTTCCAACCCACAGTGGCCCTATGTACAACAGAATGAAACACCGCCAAGTCCTGCAGCATCCTTAACAATAGTTGCTATGCTTAAGCCCATCGTTGAAGCCACTGTGTCAGTCCATCTCATTGAGGTCCTTCTACTCTTTCACTGACCTTCTACTTTACCAAGCGTGATGCCCTCTGGGGACGGATCCCTCCAAAAACCATGTCCAAAGTACATGAGACGAAGTCTTGCCATCCTCCCTTTTAAGGAGCATTCTGACTGTACTTCTTCCGAGACAGATTTGTTTGTTCTTCTGGAAGTTCATGGTATATTCAATACTCATCACCAACACTGTAATTCAAAGGTATCAATGCTTCTTCAGTCTCCCATATTCAATGTCCAGCTTTCGCATGCATCTGAGGTGATTGAAAGTACCATGGCTTGGGTCAGGCACATCTTAGTCTTCAGAGTCCTCAAAATCCTTGCTTTTTAACACTTTAAAAAGGTCCTGTGCAACAGATTTGCCCAATGCAATATGTCATTTGTTTCCTTGACTGCTACTTCCACGGGCATTGACTGTGGATTCAAGTAAAATGAAGCCTTGACAACTTCAATATTTTCTCTGTTAATCATGATGTTGCTTATTGTTCCAGTTAGGAGGATTTTTGTTTTCTTTATGTTGAGGTATGATCCATACTGAAGGCTGTAGTCTTCGATCTTCATCAGTAAGTACATCAAGTCCTCTTCCCTTTCAGCAAGCAAGGCTGTGTTATATGCATATTGCAGGTTGTTAATGAGTCTTCTCCAATCCTGATGCTGTGTTTTTCTTCATAAAGTCCAGCTTCTTGGATTATTTGCTCAGTATACAGGCTGAATAAGTATGGTGAAAAGATACAACCCTGATGCACACCTTTCCTGATTTTAAACCACACAGTATCCCCATGCTCTGTTCTAATGACTGCCCCTTTTTCTATGTACAGTTTCCTCATGGGCACAATTAAGTGTTCTGGAATCCCCATTCTTTGCAGTGTTATTCATAATTTGTTATGATCCACACAGTCGAATGTCTTTGCATAGTCAATAAAACACAGGTAAACATCTTTCTGGTATTCTGCTTTCAACCAAGATCCATCTGACATCAGCAGTGATATCCCTTGTTCCATGTTCTCTTCAGAATCTGGCAGTTTCCAATGTACTGCTGAAACAATTTTTGAATTATCTTCAGCATAATTTTACTTGTGTGTGATATTAATAA
Source organism: Dugong dugon (assembly GCA_030035585.1). Lineage (NCBI taxonomy): Eukaryota > Metazoa > Chordata > Mammalia > Sirenia > Dugongidae > Dugong > Dugong dugon. The sequence continues at coordinate 31,637,053 of CM057475.1, read as the reverse complement.
TACCGTTCAATAATTTCCTCATTCTGTTGGATCCCCTTTCTTTGGAATGGGCACAGATATGGATCTCTTCCCATCGATTGGCCAGGTAGCTGTCTTCCAAATTTCTTGGTATAGTCAAGTGAGCGCCTCCAGTGCTGCACTCATTTGTTGAAACATCTTAATTGGTATTAAGCCAATTCCTGGAGCCTTGTTTTTCGCCAGTGCCTTCAGTGCAGCTTGGACTTCTTCATTCAGTACCATTGGTTTTTTATGGTTCCTGAAATGGTTGAACGTTGACCAATTCTTTTTGGTAGAGTGACTCTGTATTCCTTCCATCTTCTTTTGATGTTGCCTGCATTGTTCAATATTTTGCACATAGTATCCTTTAGTATTGAAACTCAAGGCTTAATTTTTGTCTTCAGTTCTTTCAGCTTGAGAAATGCCAAGCGTGTTCTTCCGTTTTGGTTTTCTAACTCCATGTCTTTGCACTTCATTATAGCACTTTACTTTGTCTTCTCGAGTTGCCCTTTGAAATCTTCTGTCCAGCTCTTTTACGTCATCATTTCTTCCCTTCGCTTTAGCTACTCTGCATTTGAGAGCAAGTTTCAGAGTCTCTTCTGACATCCATATTGGTCTTTTCTTTCTTTCTTTTCTTTTCAATGAGCCTTTTTCTTTCCTTATGTATGATGTCCTTGATGTCATCCCACAACTCGTCTGGTTTGTGGCCATTGATGTTCAATGCGTCAAATGTATTCTTGAGATGATCTCTAACTTCAGGTGGGATATACTCAGAGTTGTATTTTGGCTTTTGTGGACTTGTTTGAATTTTCTTCAGCTCCAACTTGAACTTGCATATAAACAATGACGTTCTATTCTGCAGTCAGCCCCTGGCATTGTTCTGACTGATGATATTGAGCTTCTCCATCATCTTTCCCCTGGCATTGTTCTGACTGATGATATTGAGCTTCTCCATCATCTTTCTACAGACGTAGTCCAGATGCAGTCAGTTTGATTCTTGTGAATTCCATCCAGCGAGGTCCATGTGTGGTCACTATTTATGTTGTTGAAGAAGGTATTTGTAATGAACAAGTCATTCTCTTGCAAAATTCTATCATGTGATCTCCAGCATCATTTCTATCAGTAAGGCCATATTTTCCAACTGCAGATTCTTCTTCTTTGTTTCCAGCTTTTACATTCCAATCACCTATAATTATCAATCCAACTGGATTGTATGTTTGATCAATTTCAGACTGTAGAAGTTGGTAAAAATCTTCAATTTCTTCATCTTTGGCCTCAGTGGTTGGTGCATAATTTTAATAATAGTCTTATTAACTGGTCTTCTTTGTAGCCATGTGGATATTTTCCTATCACTGACAGTATGGTACTTCAGGATAAACCCGTTGCCGTTGAGTTCATTCTGACTAATGATCCTATAGGACAGAGTAGAATGCTCCATAGGGTTTCCAATGAGCAGCTGGTGGATTTGAACTGCTGACCTTTTGGTTAGCAGCCGTAACATGCTGTAGCTCTTAACCACTGTGCCACCAGGGCTCCACTTCGGGATAAAAACCTGTTGCTGTCGAGTCGATTCTGACTCACAGTGACCCTAAAGAACTGCCCCATAGAGTTTCTAAGGTTCTTTTTTTTTTTTAATGATAAATGTGATGCCCTTACTCTTCAATTTGTCATTCCCGTCATAGTAGACCATATGATTTCTACTTTTGATACCTCTAAAATATAAATGCAGTAAATGTTATTTTGAGAATTTTTTGGAATTGAACTTAAAAAATTAGACCATAAAAGCCATCTAAGATACTCCACTGGTCTCACTCCACTGGCAGCAAGGGAGAATGAAGAAAACAAGATACAAGGGAAAGATTAGTCCAAAGGACTAATGGACCACAACTACCACGGCCTCCACCAGACCAAGTCCCGTACAACTAGATGGTGCCTGGCTACTACCACCGACTACTCTGACTAGGATCACAACAGAGGGTCCCGGACAGAGCTGGAGAAGAATGTAGAACAAAATTCTAACTCACAAAAAAAGACTAGACTTACTGGCCTGACAGAAACTGGAGAAACCCTGAGAGTATGGCTCCCGGACACTCTTTTAACTCAGTAATTAAGTCACTCCTGAGGTTCACCATTCAGCCAAATATTAGACAGCCCTGTAAAACAGAATGAGACTAATGGGGCGCAACAGTCTAGGGACAAGGACAAGAAGGCAAGAGGAGACAGGAAAGCTGGTAATAGGGAGCCCAAGGTTGAGAAGGGACAGTGTTGACATGTTGTGGGGTTGTTAACATTGTCATAAAACAGTATGTGTACTAACTGTTCAGTGAGAAACTACTTTTTCCGTAAACCTTCATCTAAAGTACAATAAAAACAAAAGTTAAAAAAAAAAATAGACCATTAAAAACAAGATAGCCTCCACCAAAATAAAGGAGTATAACATAAAAAGAAGTTATGGGCCAAGATATAGGATCCAACACAGGGGAGTGGCAAAGGCCAGTATCAGTTTGCCTTCTAAGCATTTCAAATTGAAATAGGCCCAAACTGACTCCTGGAGGAAGGTCTCTGAAAAATGGAAATAATTATCTGATAGGTTATATTTGTGGACAATTGTACTGAAATGCTGGCTGTCAGAGGATGTAGAAAGACTTAACTAAATACAGAGAAAACCAAGTGAATTCTTTAAAAAGATGCGGTGACTAACTCTAGCAAAAACAAAAAGTATGTTCAAGGAAGGAAATAAAATTATAGCACATTACTTGGCCAGCAGTGAATCATATTTACATAGTTAAATGAAGTTTAACCTAAAGTTTTTATTAGAAACATGGAGATAATTACTAGGAGAAACAGATAAAATATTTGAAAGTAGTTGCTTCTGAAGTGTAGGGATAACAATGTTTGGTTTGGGGGGGAGGGGTCTGTTCTTTTATATTATTAACTGTTAGTATTATTTGACTTTTTAAACTTTGTTCCTATATTATTATAATAGAAATTAAGCATTAAAAAATACGTTTGTATTTCCAAACATTTTTGTGTCAAACTTGGCATGCTTTCTGCTAACATTTTGTGGTATAGTGCCAAAGAAGGGATGGGTTTTAAGTATATGGATTAGGAAGGCTTTGGTGGGTCTGGCAGGGTGGGGAAGATTCTTGGGACCATTGTTCTGTTTGGAAGGGCCTTTGTCAACTTTTGAATAACCTCTTTTGACATTGATCTAGCCCTGATAAACAAGCAAAGAATCTTTCATAAATCTTTCAGAAAGCTGAGTTCTGGGTGTTCATTTGGGATGCTGAGCTTCTCCTTACCTTTATTGGCTATTGGCCCAAACATAATCTTCATTTTAAAAATAGTTTCTCTGGACTGCCTACATGTGCAGAGAGTATATGTAAAATCCTGAGTGTGTCAGAGCATCTTTCGGGATCTAAGGCCTTTGGATGAGTATGAAAAGAAGAAGCTGAGTAATCAGAACACACGTTGAGAAAATGGACAGAGATTTATCCTGAACCCTTTTCTATGAGCAGAAATCCTCTGTGTCTTCTTACTTGTTTTTAAAGCAGTTCTTCTCAGTTTGCAAAATACAACCCAAGATAGGGAGGTAAGAGTTAGTAATTACTTTTTTTTTTTTTAACTTGAATAAGTTTCAAAATCTTACATCAGCTGGCTTTGGTATCATGCCTAATTATGTGTATGCATCAATGTTCTGTTATGCTTAGTTAGTCATTCAAACAGCAAAAATATTTCTGGGACTGGCAACTGGTCATTTGAGTTGAAGTATGTGCTTTTTTTATGATCTCAAATTGTGGAATTGTTTATACTCTAGTTAAGAATTACAGGAGAGACACATTCTAGTTCAGGGTCAGATTGAGAAGGAAACTGGTACGTGTTTGGGGAAAGTACCAGGTACTTTACATACTTTATTTTATTTAATCCTCACAACAACCCTGCATTATTATACTAATTATTATAATAATAAATACTAAAATATTATTATTTTAAACATGAGGTGTAGAGAGATCATATGACTTTTCTAAGGATGCCTAGCTAGTAAGTGGTGGAACTGGAATTTTAACCAAGTTTTTTAGCAACAAAAGAGAGAGTTCGAGCAATTTTTATCAAATAAACCTACTTGTAGCAAAATCACATGTGAAACTTATTAAAAAATAGAAATTCTAGGGCCCTACCCCAGATCTACTAAATCAGAACTTTTAGGAGAAGGGCCAGGGTACCCCGTGACTCTTATGTACCCTGAAGTTTGAGAACCACTGCTATAGCATCATTGCAAACAACATTGACTACCAATTATTTCACAGAATGCATGGTGTTCACCTGTGACTAAACCTCCTTTAAGTTCAGCATTGTTTTATCACCTACTAATTCTCATTTCCTAGGGGTTCATTCAGAGTTTCTGAAAATATCTTTATAGAGAACATGTGACATTAAATTTTAGGCTTAAGCTGGGCCACAAAGAACTAGTGTTTTCTCTTTAGATTAAATGTTTGGGGGTACTCATACAAAACAATGGCAAAATAGAAAGAAAAAAACTGAGAAAAGTTCTATGTGCACATTCTTGGCAAGAACCATAACTTTTCTGTGTCTGTTTACTGTGGTTTCTTTATGATTAATACTAGTTTTAACTGACAGAAGCGAGAATAGCTTGGAATCTGAGAAGATGAATGAATGTTCCCAGAATCCCTGGAAAGACTATTGTCAGAAATTAAATGCAAATAAAAATAGAGCTAGATGAAAATAAGGTGCAGGACAAAACTAACAAAACATAGGAAAAGTGACTGTAAGAATGAGACAGTTGGTACTGGCCCATTTCTTCCATATAACCAAATAAATGGGCTATCTGCTGAATATATCAGAGCAGAAATGACAGGACAAAGAGAGATGAGGGCAGTATATGTGTATACTTAAAAGACAGGAAAGAAAGAAAAGACAAAAATGGATGTCAGAAGAGACTCTGAAACTTACTGAGGAACATAGAGTAGCTAAAGCAAATGGAAGAAATGATGAAGTAAAAGAGTTGAACAGAAAATTTCAAAGGGTGGCTCGAGAAGACAAGTAGTATAATGAAACGTGCAAAGAACTGGAGTTAGAAAAAAAAGGGAAGAACACACTTGGCATTTCTCAAGCTGAAAGAACTGAAGAAAACATTCAAGTCTTGAGTTGCAATACTGAAGGATTCTATGGACAAAATATTGAACAATGCAGAAAGCATCAAAAGAAGATGGAAGGAATACACAGAGTCACTGTATCAAAAAGAATCGGTCAACGTTCAACCATTTCAAGAACCATAAAGAACTGAAGTTACTGAAAGAAATCCAAGCTGCACTAAAGCGACTGGCGAAAAACAAGACCCCAGGAATTGATGGAATATCGATTGAGATGTTTCAACAAATGGATGCAGCACTGTAGGTGCTCACTCATCTATGCCAAGAAATTTTGAAGACAGCTACCTGGCCAACCTACTGGAAGAGATCTGTATTTGTGCCCATTCCAAAGAAAGATGATCCAACAGAATGCAGAAATAATTGAACAATATTAATATCACACACAAGTAAAATTTTGCTGAAGATAATTCAAAAATGGTTGCAGCAGTATGTTGACAGGGAACTGCCAGAAAGTTAAGCCAGATTCAGAAAAGAACGCGGAACGAGGGATATTACTGATGTCAGATGGATCTTGGCTGAAAGCAGACAATACTAGAAAGATGTTTACCCGTGTTTTATTGACTATGCAAAGGCAATCAACTGCGTGGATCATTGCAAATTACGGATAACATTGCGAAGAATGGAAATTCCAGAACATTTAATTGTGCTCATGTGGATCCTGTACATAGACCAAGAAACAGTCATTCGAATAGATCAAAGGGGATACTGTGTGGTTTAAAATCAGGAAAGGTGTGCATTGGGGTTGTATCATTTCACCATACTTATTCAATCTTTATGCTGAGCAAATAATCTGAGAAACTGGGCAGTATGAAGAAAACGGGGCATCAGGATTGGAGGAAGACTCATTAACAACCTGTGATATGCAGATGACACAACTTTGCTTGCTGAAAGTGAAGAAGACTTGAAGCACTTACTGATGAAGACAAAGACTATATCTTTCAGTATGGATTACACCTCAACATAAAGAAAACAAAAATCCTCACAAGCGGCCCAATAAGCAACATCATGGTAAACATAGAAAATATTGAAGTTGTCAAAGATTTCATTTTACCTGGATCCACAGTCAATGCCCATGGAAGGAGCAGTCAAGAAATCAAACGACGTATTGCATTGGGCAAATCTTCTGCAAGACCTCTTTAAAGTGTTAAAAAGCAAAGATGTCACTTCGAGGACTAAGATGGGCCTGACCTAAGCCATGGTATTCTCAATCACTTCATATGTATGCAAAAACTGGACAATGACTAAGGGAGACTGAAGAAGAATTGATGCTTTTGAATTATGATGTTGGCAAAGAATATTGAATATACCATGTACTGCCAGAAGAATGAAGTTTGTCTTTAAAGAAATACAGCCAGAGTGCTCCTTGGAAGTGAGGATGGGTAGACTTTCTCTCATATACTTTGGACATGCTATCAGGAGGGACCAATCCCTGGAGAAGAGCACCATGCTTCGTAAGACTGAGGGTCTGCAAAAAAGAAGATCGTTGAGGAGATGGATTGACACAATGGCTGCAACAATGGGCTCAATCATGGCAATGATTGTGAGGATGGCGAAGGACAGATCAATGTTTTGTTTTGTTGTGCACAGTGTTGTTATGAGTTAGAACCACTCGACAGTACCTAACAACAACAACAACTGTGTCACTTTCCAAATATTGAAACTTATTCATATAAGAAGGTAGGAGATACTGATTTTGGAACCAGAGTCTATTTTTTATAATAACTGTATATTGTAAAACAGCAGAGTATAAGGTCACTAGTTCAATCTGGGATATTCATTATGAGTTTAACAAATATTTATTGAGTAGCCTCTATATTGAAATCCTCTGCATTTTGAAAACTGAGCACCTACTCAGGGAATCAGCAGACAGAAGTTCTAGATCCAGTTAGCTGTAACTTTGGTCTGGTAATTCATTTCTTCTAAACCTCAGTTTCTTTCTCTGTAAAAGGAAGCAGCAAGCCAGATATTTCTCATGTCTTTTCAAGCTCCATGAGTCTATGCCTGTGTTTATAGTCATGCCACAAGAAAGTTTGAAAATTTTTTTTTTCTTGGCTTAGGAGATTTTGAGTGAGGTAATCGTAAGTTTGATTAAATCAATGAACAATTACAGTTGCACAGAAAGATAGCTAAAGCCAGCATCAATAGTCATTAGTTTTGGATAATACATTGAGTTAATATAATCCCAATCAAGATCCATAGTCAGCATCTTCCTGCTTCTGAGACAGTTATCAAGTTAGTTGTTCTGCTGATAAAATAAAATGCTAATGCTCATGGTGTAAAGTGGAGAAGAAGAAGTGGTAAAACATTTGCATCCTGAGCGCCCTGAGGTGGTATTTTTTATGCATACTGTTGTATTTTACTTATTTTGAACAGCTTTGTTGAGGTGTAATTGACATACAATAAACTGCATATATTTAAAGTGTGCAGTTGTATAAGTTTTGACATACGTGCACATCCCTGAATTCATCACCACAACCAAGATAATGAACTTATACAGCACTTCCAAAGATTCCTTGTGCCCCTTTGTGATCCCTCCCTTCCTTCCCTGCCCACTACACCCCTCCTGCCCACCCACCTTGTTGTTCCCAGGCAACCATTGATCTGTTTTCTGTCACTATACATTGGTTTGTATTTCCTAGAATTTTATATAAAAAGAATTATATAGTATGTACTTTTTGTGCGTGTAGCTTATTTCAAGCAGCATAATTATTTTGAGATTTATCCATGTTGTTGCATGCATCAAGGGAGTTCATTCCTTTTATCTCTGCATAGTATTTCATCACGTACTGATATAACACAATTTGTTTATCCAATCACCAATTAGTAGACATTTTGGTTGTTTTCAGTTTGGGGCTATTACAAATACAGCTACTATGAATATTTGTTTATAATTCATTGTATTGACATATACTTTCATTTCTCTTTCATTCCAAGGAATGGAATGGATGGGTCATATGGTAGGTGTATGTTTAACTTTATAAGGAACTTGCAAAAATTTTTTCCAAAGGGGTTGTTCCAATTTTATATTTCCATTGGCAGTCTATGTCTCCTTTATCATTTCAAAACAAACAAACAAACTTCTTTATACCTGGTGCCTTAGTTATCTAGTGATGCTATAACAGAAATAACCACAAATGGATGGCTTTAACAGTCTCACAGTCTAGGAGGCTAAATGTCTGAATTCAGGGCATCAGCTCCCGGGGAAAACTTTCTCTTTCTGTCGCCTCTGGGAGAAGGTCCTTGTCATCAATCTTCCTCGGGTCTAGGAGCTTCTTAGCTCAGGGACTCTGAGTCCAAAGTACATGCTTCACTCCCAGTGCCTCTTTCTTGGTAATATGAGGTCCCTGTCCTCTCTGCTGGGTTCTCTCTTTCGTATCTCAAAAGAGATTGACTCAAGATACAACCTGATCCTATAGATTGAGTCCTGCCTCATTAACATAACTGCCTCTAATCCTACCTTATTAACATCATAGAGGTTAGTATTTACAACACATAGGATAATCATATCAGATCACAAAATGGAGGACAACCACACAGTGATGGAAATCATGGCCTAGCCAAGATGACACACATTTTGGGGGGACACGACTTAATCCTTAATCCTGGTAATTTCCTTTACTCTGAAATCGACTTAGTCTGATATTAATGTAGCTACATCAGCTTGATTTTCTTATTGTCACCATGGCATATCTTTTTTCATACTTCTAACTTATTTGTGTCATTACATTTGAAGTGGGCTGTTTGTGTTATCCTTGTCCCATCTGCTCTTTGTTTCCCCTTTTCTCTTTTTCTGTCTTCTTTTAGATAAACTGTATTTTTTATGATTCCATTTTATATTATTTTTTAACTTATTGGCTGTAACTCTGTTTTGTCATTTTAGTGGTTCTTTGGTGCTTATAATATATACATCTTTAACTTATCACAATATACCTTCAAGTAATGTACCCTTTCACCACAGTGGGTGGTATTTTCCTGTTTCTTTGCATGTCTGGTAATTTTTATTGGACTCAAGAGATGGTACCTTGTTGGATGCTGGATATTTTTTTGTTTCTGTAACTATTTTTGAGCTTTGTTCTGGGACACAAAATAATTTGGAATAGTTTGACTCTTTTGGCTATTGCTTTTAAGATTTATTAGGCAATACTTGAGCAGTGTTTAGTCTAGGCCTGATTATTCCCTCTAGGCCTAATTATTCTCCACCACTGAGGCAAGACTCTTCTAAGTACTCTAGCCAATGGCCCATGAATTATGAAGTTTTCCTCTCTATCAGGAGTATCAGGCAATATTCCTGGCCCTGTGCAGGATCTGAGTACTATTCCTTTTCATCTTTTTGGGTATTTGTTTCCCCAGCCCCAGATAGTTTCTGCACATGTATGTCCTGGTCATTATTCTGCCGAATACTTGAGGACTGTCTGCAGATCTCCGGAGTACTCTCCCTTTTCAGCAATCTCCTCTCCAGTACTCTGCCTGTAAATTCTAACTGCCTTGGTTTCCTAAGACTCTCAGTTCCATTTCCTCAATTTAAGGAGTTTTCTGGGCTCTACCTGTGTTTCACTTCACTGCACCATGGCCTGGAAACTCTCAATTTAGCAAATTTTGGCCATCATAAGGACCACTTCATTTGTTTCCCATCTCTTAAGGATTACTGTCCTTTATTGCCTGATGTTCAATATCTTGAAATTTGTTCTTCATTTACTTTGTTTGATTGTTTAGTTATTTACGCAGAAGGATAAATTTGGTTCCTCTTCTTTTTGGCCAGAAGCAGAAGTCCTTTCTACTTTATTATTATTGTTTTAAAGAGTAATCTGACAATGCTAAATAGAATAGAGGACACAAGCACAGAGAACACTGGAAAAAATTCTACAGTATTTTGGGGAAAGGCATAACCCTAATGAATCTGACTGAACAAATGTTTGTTTGAACATATAAATGGAGTTATTAGAGACTTTTAAAATCCATCTTGTAGAAAGGCTTGGGTAGCTTCAAGAAGCATTTCACTTATAAGCATGCTTTGTTCAAACATCCGTACTTTTACATATTCTCAATGCAAAATATAAAAGAAATAAATCATTTGAATCTTATAAAACTGTGTAGTTTTGGGACACGTGACTGTTCCCCCCATCCCAATTTGGCTGTGCATTGGGTAACTTGCATCTAAGGGCACTGTAGGTGGCAATGAAGCATTGAATACCTTCACGTGAGACCCAAGTCACATCTTGCAGGATGGCACAAGTGATTTTTTCTGTTGATTAATCTTAAAGAGCACAGTCATTTTGATTCCTCTGTTGAGGTCTGACACAGGAAAAGAGCAAACGCTTTTCCCCCATCATACAGAATCCTCAACAAATATAAGGCTTCTACTAGACATTTTCATGAGGAAATTTGAAAAAAAAGTCCAGTGTTTCACATAGCATTAACCAGGTCAATGTGACCCCTTTTTCTTTTGTAAGTGGTCTATGGGCATTAAACATAGAAGGAGGGCAGAGTACTAGAAATTAAAGTTGTCATAGTTGTTGTTAGTTGCTGTCAAGTCAGTTCTGACTCATGGCAATCTTATGTATAACAGAATGAAACATTACCCCATCCTGTGCTATCTTCATGATCATTGGAATAAAGTTAGGGAGATTAAAATCAAACAATAAATTTCATAGTTGGCTCTTATACTGTCCCTCTTTCTTATTTTACTTTCTTTTCCCCTTCCTTTTTGTGAATTCCTTTTTAAAAATTATTTATGATGCCTCAAATTGTTTTGGAAAGGAATGGGCAATAATACAGTCACTACATGTAAACAACAATCTAGTTGGTTACACCAGGTGACTGACCTGCTTGGAGGACAGACACTTCACATCCTCAGCAAGTTGAGAATCAATCATAGCCTGATGAAATGCTGGAATTGGAAAGACTTTAGCAATTGCCTGATTCAGAGATGACAAGCATCTGGCATGAGGTCCTCGTTCCTCTCTCCCGTGCTTATGGCTAATTTATCACAAGACACTCTCCCATTACATTGAGATTCTTCCCAGCTGTCTCAGCTAAGTATCCAGGTAGCTACTACAAGTCATGCAATGTAAGACTGTAAGTCCTACTTGCCATTCAGGATCTATTCTGTTCTCTCAATTTTACAGACGTAGGAACTGAGATTGCCAATCAGCTTCAGGGCTAGGAATGGGACCATATTTTAACTCTGAACACAGTCATTCCAGAATGTCTCCACAGTTCTAGAGGACCAAACTTTTTTGTTTGAATGTACAAAGACAAAACAGATGTGTAGACACAGGATGACAGAGCTGGTCTAGAAAGAAAGATTAAGAAGCTTTCATCCTGTTATGCTTGTTCCAGACTGAGTCTAGGTATGAAATAGAAAATCTTACCAAAAGAAGAAAATAATTTTTAACAGATTTAGGAAAACTATCCTGTTGATTGGGAGCTCTGGTGGTGCAGTGGTTAAGAGCTACAGTGAGCTACAGCTGCTAATCAAAAGGTTGACAGTTGGAATCCACCAGCTGCTCCTTGGAAAGGAGTTCTACTCTGTCCGTAGGGTCACTGAGGAATTGACTTGACGGTAATGGATATCCTGTTGATCAGGCAACCCAGAAGAAAAGAGTGGCGTGATTTTTTTTTTAACCTAACCAGTTTTATACAGAGCCAGAGAAGCATACCCATATAAAAGTATTTGGAACTCTCCAACCACTTAAAAACTCTCTTCTCCCATTGCCAATCCCTGATACCTGAAGTACCTTTAGCAGATATATAGCCTGTCAGTATCCACTGAACGATTATATTGAAAAATAAATTCTCCTGGAGAGAAAGAACCAATTGACTAGGGTGTTAATGAGTGCCAATAAATTGTTTTCTAAGTGCAGTTTGTCGTAAAAGGAAGAAAAACAAAGTACTTGTCAGGGGAGAGGAGAAGGAAGCAACTCAGAGAAGGTGTGGAAAAAGGAGGCTGGGAAAACACAAGGTTTTGTTTTTTGTTTTAATGACATTGTTTTAATGTTTTGAGGACAAGGGAAAATTAAGTGAGTTACCCATATATATACAGAGAGAGAGAGAGAGAGTTATCTCAAGAAAATGACATGTGCAGTTCTACAGGCTAGCAAGTCCCAAGTCTGTGGGTCAGGTGTCAGGTTAGAGGCTTCTCCTGACTCAACGTAACTGCAGGGGCTGAGTCAGGCTGGTAAGATGGTAGGCTGCTGGCTCACAGGCTGCGGAGGCCAAAGAATATCAAGAGCAGCAGGCAATATGGCAAGTAACTGGCTCAAGTCCCAAGAACCAACGCCAGATGATGACAAGCCTGATGCAGGATCCAGTGCAAGCACGTAAGCTTTGCCAGAATGCCCATGTATATATTGGATGCAGGCCACACCCCTGAGGAAACCCCTCTTAGAACCGACTAGCTGACCACATCAGATCCCATCATGGGATGACTACATCATTACATAATTGCGAAATTATATCATTACATCAGTGCCAAACCACTAAGAATCATGGCCCAGCCAAGTTGACACAAAACCTTAACCATCACAGTCCAGCCCTCAGCAACTTGGCACCTGCACACATGTGCTTAAACCATACAAATTCTCCAAATAAAGACAATTACAATTACACGTGACTAACATGATACGACTAACGTGTACAATCAAAAACACACCAGCCCTATTTACATCTTATATTTTATAAGTGAAGAAAACAAAAACATCTGATGCACACATACAAAGAAGACATACTCATAACAATTACAGTCCCCATTTCTGCAACTGGTCGCATGGTCATCCCTGCTATTTAGAACTACCTTCTTCCACCATCCACCCCATAGTCCCTTTACCCTCAGCCAGCACCTCAACTGGTTGTGGTTCTTTGCCTGTTGGAGTGAACCAAACCTTTATTCCTAAAGGGTCTGGACCATTAGCAGTCTTGTTGGAATTGGGTTGCTATTGTTTTCCATTGATTATAATCGCAGGGATAGTGGTATGCCCTAAAGGATCTCCTGTATTCCAGACATACTCTTTTTTACCTCCATTATGCAATATCAATCCAATTTCCCTTTGGTAGTCAGAGTCAATCACACCAGCAAATATGGTAACTCCCTTCTTTGCGTGTTGATCCAGAGGCAAGAGGAGCCCATAGTGGCCAGGTGGCGTTCTTAACTTTAAGTTCAATGGAATCCATGTTTTGTCTCCAGGTGGGAACATTCCTCCCTTTAGAACTAAGACCTCGAGACCACAGAGCATAGGGTCTCAGGGACAGGAAGCAAAAATTTTGCAAGTGGGTCACTAGGGATAATAGTGAGTGGTGCTACTCCCGTCTCCACCCCTTTATTCCTGGAACCTAGAATCTTGACTATGGGAGAAACAGCACCATATATTGGAAGCTGGTTTAGAGCAAATACAGCCTCCTGGGGAACATTGCCCCAACCCTGCAAAGTGCTGCCACCTATCTGAGGCCATAATTATGTCTTTAGAAGGCAAGTCCATCATTCTATCAAGCCAGCTGCTTCAGAATGATGGGGAACATGGTAAGATCAGTAAAACCCATGAGCATGATCCATTGCCGTATTTCATTTGCTGTGAAGTGAGTTCCTTGATCTGAAGCAATACTGTGTGGGATACCACGATGGTGGATAAGGCATTCTGTGAGTCCACAGATGGTAGTTTTGGCAGAGGCATTGTGTGCAGGGAAGGCAAAGCCGTATCCAGAGTGTGTACCTGAGTAAGAATGAAATGCTTTCCATTCCATGATGGAAGCAGTCCAATGTAATTAACATGCCACCAGGTTGCTGGCTGATCACCTCAAGGAATGTTACCATATCAAGGATTCAGTGTTGGTCTCTGCCATTGGAAGATTAGGCACTCAGCAGTGGCTGTAGCCACCTTGGTGAGTGGAAGTCCATGTTGCTGAGCCCATGCATAACCTCCATCCATGCTAATATGGCCACTTTGGTCATGAGCCCATTGGGCAATGACAGGAGTGGCTAGGGAAAGAGGATGACTGGTTTCCATAGAATGCGTCATCCTATCCACTTGATTGTTAAAATCATCCTCTGCTGAATTCACCCTTTGGTGAACATTCACATGATACACAAATATCTTCACTTCTTTGGCCCACTCAGAGAAGTCTGTCCACATAACTTTTTCCCATACATCCTTGTCTCCAATTTTCCAATCATCTTTCTTCCAAGTCCTTGATCATCCAGCCAAACCATTGGCCACAGCTCATGAATTAGTATCTGGCCATTTCTCTTTCCAACCAAAGTGAGCAACCTGGTGCACTACTCTAAGGTCTGCCCATTGGGAGAATTTCCCTCCACCACTGTCCTTCAGGGAGGTCCCAGAAAGTGGCTGCAATGCTGCTGCTGTCCACTTCCAAGTGGTCCCTGTATATCGTACATAACCATCTGTATACCAGGCACAAGTTTTCTCTTCCTCAGTCAAATGATAGTACAGAACTCGTCATGAGGCCATAGGTGCATAGTGGGAGAGAGGGGGTAATGTGATAGGAGTGGAGACCATGGGCATTTGGGCCACTTCCTCATACAACTTACTTGTGCCTTCAGGTCCTGCTCAAACCTGATCTTGTGTATACCACTTCCATTTAATGATGGAGTGTTGCTGTGCAGTCTGACTTTGTGGGTCAGATAACACTCAGTTCATGATGAGCAGCTCAGGCCTCATGGTTACTTTGTGGCCCATGGTTAAGCATTCAGTCTCTACTAAGACCCAGTAACAAGCCAAAAGCTGTCTCTCAAAAGGACAGTAGTTATCTACAGAGGATGGCAGGGATTTACTCCAAAATCCTAAGGGTCTGTGCTGTGATTCACTAATAAGGGCCTGCCAAAGACTCCAAATAGCATCCCTATCTGCCACTGACACTTCAGGCACCATTGGATCAGCCAGATCATATGGCCTAAGTGGCAGAATAGCTTGCAGGCAGCCTGAACCTGTTGCAGAGCCTTATCTTGTTCTGGCCCCCACTCAAAACTGTAGCTTTTCGAGTCACTTGTTAAATAGGCTGGAGTAGCACACCCAAATGAAGGATATGTGGCCTCCAAAATCCAAAGAGTCCCACTAGGCATTGTGCCTCCTTTTTAGTTGTAGGAGGGGCTAGATATAATAACTTATCCTTCACTTTAGAAGTAATATCTCAACATGCCCCATACCACTGGACCCCTAGAAATTTCACTGAGGTGAAAGGGGCCTGATTTTTTGTGGGATTGATTTCCCATCCTCTAGCACACAAATGTTTTACCAATAAATCCAGAGTCATTGACACTTCTTCCTTACGAGGTCCAATCAGCATAATGTCATCAGTGTAATGGATGAGCATGATGTCTTGTGGAAGGGAAAGTCGATCAAGTTCCCTGCAGACTAAATTATGACATAAGGCTGGAGAGTTGATATATCCCTCAGGTAGGACAGTGAAGGTATATTGCTAGCCTTGCTAGCTGAAGGCAAACTTCTAGTGTTCCTTCGAAACCAGAATCAAGGAAAAGGCATTGGCCAAATCAATAGCTGCATACCAGATACCAGGAGACATGTTAATTTGCTCAAGCAATGAAAAACATCTGGAACAGCAGCTGCAATTGGAGTCACCACCTGATTAAGTTTATAATAATTTGCTGTCATTCTCCAAGATCCATCTATTTTTTTTGCATAGGCCAAATAGGCAAGTTGAATGGGGTTGTGGTGGGAATCACCACCCCTGCATCCAAGTCCTTGATGGCAGTAATCTTTGCAGTCCCTCCAGGAATGCAATACTTCTTTTGGTTTACTTTTTCCTAGGTAAGGGCAGTTCCAACAGCTTTCATTTGGCTTTTCCTACCATAATAGCCCTTAGTCCACATGTCAGGGATCCAATGTGGGGAATCTGCCTGTTGCTGAATATATCTATTCCAATTATGCATTAAGGAACTGGTGAAATCACTACAGGATGGATCCTGGGACCCACTGGACCCACTGTTAGATGAACTGAGCTAAGACTCCGTTAATAACCTGTACTCCATATGTCCTCATTCTGACTGGTGGGCCACAGTGATGTTTTGGGTCTCCTGCAATTAGTGTCAGTTCAGAGCCAGTATCTAGTAATCCCCCAAATGTCTGATTACTTCCTTTTTCCCAATGAATAGTCACTCTCGTAAAAGGCTGTAGATCCCTTTGGGGAAGGCTAGGAGAAAGATTAACAGTATAAATTTTGGCAGGGTAGTGGATTTCTTCCTCAAAGGGACCCAGCCTTCCCTTCATTCAAGGGGTTGTGGGTCTGTAAACACCCTTAAGTCTGGGAATTGATTGAATGGCCATGACTCTCTTTTCTGGCGATTCAAGTTAGACTGCTGTTCACTTGACCTAGAATTCTATCATTTGTATAGATCAAGGAAATATTTAATAGACTGCTAACCAAAAGATCAGCAGTTCCAAACCACGAGTGGCTCCACTGGAGAAAGATGTTGCAATCTGCTTCCATAGAGATTTACAGCCTTGGAAACCCTATAGGGTTTCTATGAGTCAGAATCAACTCAATGGCAGTGTGTTTTTGGTCCCATCTATTTCACTCTCAGGGACACCATGACTAGGTAGCCAATGCCATAATTACACACGAGTCAGACTATTCTGATTGCTTCTTTGACTCCACTGTCCATTATGGTAACCATGGCCACCTTGTCACTTGACTTCTACCACCATGGAGTTCAATCAGCCCCATTGTAGTTAGGTGTCTTATTTCAGTTAGGGCAGTTCCCACTGGCAGATCTGAATTACATAAGATAGCAATCACAGCAGTCTTCAAGGATGTTGGGACTCCCTTCAAGAATTTGTTCCTTATCATTGTGATAAAAGGTATGTCCTCTGGGCTCTCCATGTGTGGGTGTGTGGGCTTAACGTGATAAATCCACTCTAACATATCAATTTCCCTAAGCCTTTGTATATCTTCTTCTTCAGTATATCAAGGCAGGTCTGGTACTTCAACTTGATTTAGTTTAGGCTACCGCGTAACCCAGGCCTAACTGAACCAACCAAGTAAACTATTTAGATTATTTCCTAACTTTTCAAGCTGAAACATTGAATGAATAATCTGTGTTTAGTGGGCCCATATTAATAAACTCAGACTGATCCAACTTTATTTCCCTTATACCATTATCCCACACCCTTAATAGCCATTTCCCAGGTTTGTGTTTGTACTTATTAGAAAAATAAAGCAGTTCTTTTAGAGTGTAGCATACTTCCTCCTGGGTCACTCTTGTACTTCACCTTTTGGGGCTCACTGGGACTTAAGTCTAGTTTTAGGTCTAGAAGCAAAAATGAGTGGTGGGGGTGGGTCCTGGGAACATTCAGTAATGTCTTGTAAGGCATCTGCCTCAGGTGATGCCCCAGGCAACGCCCCAGGTGCCACCCCAGGTGTTATCTCAGACAAAGCCTCTTCAGGCACAGCTGGGTTAATCTCATCAGATGGAGGTGGAAGGGAAAATGATTTTCCTGGGGACGGTGGCTTAGTTGACAAAGATGAAGTGATCTCTTCAGATGGGAGTAAGAGTGCTGGTTCTGTTGGTAGGAGTAATTCAACAGAATTTAGGGGCTCATTATACCCAGCTTCCTAATTATCTGCCCTCATGCCCCTATCCCAAGATTGAGAATCTCATTTCTTCCCAATCAATGCCCTCACTTTAACTTCAGACATCATTTGAGGTTGGAAATTCAACTGGTGTTGTAATTCAGCCACTCTTACAATAAGACTCTGGATTTGGTTTTTGGTAATATCAGCTCTGTTACTACAAGAAATAAGACTTTCTTTTAGGGCACAAGTGGCAACTTTGAGGTATTTTATGTGGTGCTTGAGCTGTGACTCTGAAGCCCTGAGCACATCTCTTTCTTTCACCACTTTTTCTAGGAAAAGTAGGACCAACCATCCAGCTTCCCGATACTTCTCATTCTGACAAAATTGTAGAAAAGTATCAAATGTGCAGTCACCCACAGCCTCACTTGTCACCAATACTTAATCTATTGTTGGTGATATTCTACATATTAATGTTGCCACCTCACTCCATGAATTAGCAGTGCCTTCTTTACTACTAGGGACAGAGTCATAAGTGCCATTAAGACTAGTTAGACTTAAGAACCAATTTAGAGAATTCATCCTTGTGATTTTGTTGCTCTAGAACCACTCTTGGTACCAAATGTCTTAGGCTGGGTTCTCTAGAGAAGGAAAACCAGTGAAGCATATGCATACACACACACACACATATATATATATATATATATATATATGTATACATACACATATACATATATATGTGTGTATATGTATATATATGTAGAGAGAGAGATTTATCTCAAGGAAATGACCCATGTGGTTGCAGAGGCTGGCAAGTCTCAAGTCTGTGGGTCAGGCATCAGGCTGAAGGCTTTTCCTGACTCACATAGTTGCAGGGGCTGATGAATCTAACATCAGCAGGTAAGACAGCAGGCTGCTGGCTCACAGGCTGTGGAGGCCAACGAATCCTAAGATTGGCAATTAAAATGGCAGACTGTTGGCTCACAAGCTGCAAAGGCAGATGAATCCCAAGTTTGGCAGGCAATACAGCAGGCAGCTGGCTCAAGTCCTGAGAACAAAGGTCAGATGATAATGAGCTTGATGCGGGATCTAGAGCAAGCAAGCGATCTTTGCCAGGACATCCATATATATGCTGGATGTAGGCCACACCCCCAAGGAAACTCCCTGTACAACTGTTTGGCTGATCACATCAGATCACATCGTGGAGGATGATTACATCATTACATAACTGCCAAACTACAGCATTATATAACTGCCAAACCACTGAGAATCATGGCCCACCCACACTGACACATAACCTTAACTATCTTATCACACAAGAGGATTTATTTATCTTGGAGAAATTCATGAGGCCCAGTGACATGCTTGCATATCATCATAGAGTTTTAGGAAACTTATTTTAATTTAGTGCCAGAAATTCCACAAGTCTCAACTAAAGTAAATAAATAATACCAAAAAAGCTCTTGCTTAAAGCACTTGCTTTTAAAGCATGCAAAGGATATTTATAAATACTGAGCACAAATATAAAAGGAAGAAAATAACAAAACAATAGAAGATGGTATATACTAAATGGCAAATGTCTGAGCCAACTAACAACTGCCCCTTAAATTCTGAGTATGGAAAAAACAGAGAATCAAAGACTGATAAAACGGGAGTGGGCCAAGGAATCTAGCCCATTACTTTATCTGAGAGGAAAAAAGACTGAGAGAACTCATTTGCCTAAAGCTTAAATAGCTATCTTAGTTCCTTACTGAGCCCAAATTTTCTAAATTCCTGGTTCAAGCCATCTGTGATTATATCAGGCTGTTGGGGAAGAACCCATAAAGAAAAAAGAATTAAGCTGACCCTTGCAGGGGTGCTAGCGCATTTTAATACTTTGTTGTTTCCATGAGCTTTGCTTATGGGAAGTATGTTAAATTGTGATTAACATATTGCACCATTAACAACTGTACCATCTTCCCCAGTTGACTGGAAATGGGAAGTATGACCAGTGTCTGTTGATGGACTTGTGTGGACCCAGAATGAGTAGCAGTTCATTAAATGAGTTCATTAAAGTCATTCAGTCAAAAGACATTTATTTTAACATCTACTGAGTTCTGGATATTACACTAAGTTTTGAGGATTCGAAGATTAAAAAAGAAGAACACAGTCATTGATTTCAAGGAGTTCAAGCTTCCTGAAGTAATAGACCAACTGTGCCAACACGTAATTATGATAGTAAGGGTAATTGCTGTAATGGAAATACATACTGCCCCACAAGCATCAAAAGAGTCTTTCAGGACAGTCTTAGAAGGAAAGAGGACGTATCCATTGAAGTCATAGGCATAGGACGTGCTTACGCTTCTCTGTCCTGGGCAGCACCCTACAAAGGATGAAATTATGTAGGGGATAGAAGATGAACCCATGACCCAGGAAAAGGCACTACTGAGTAACTCTGGAAACTGGTAGAGGCTATTTTTGCCTATAAGGGAAATACTGAGATCCTAAATCTCTACTTACACAGCAATTTAAACATCCATAAGTTGGATGACCTCAGGTCTCTCTCTGCAAATTCATATAAAATCACTATAATATTAGTGTCTTGATCATTTGTCTCAAGTTGCTACTGTTAATACAGGACCTCTGGTTCCTTGTAAGAGTACCCCAAAAGGGGATGGAAATGTTCTGGAATTAAATACTGATGGTGATTGCACAACATTGTGAATATACTAAAAACCAACCAACTGTACATTTTAAAATGACTTAAAATGAGGAGTTTTATGTGAATTTTATCTCAACTAAAATTTTGCTTTAAAATATTCCTCAAAATAGTTTCAAAGCTATCCAGAGGGTGTTTTACAAATGCTTATAAAACCAGTCTAGACACCTGCTCACTTCTGGTTTCTACTACTTACCACTGCTTTTTAATTTTTAAGAACATTTACATAATAAAATATTTCAAACATGCAGAAAATACAGAGACTAGTACTTCATTTCCACCACCTATATTCAGCAAATATTAACATTTTGTCATATTCAGATTATTTTCACTTCAGATTACTTTCATTAAAAAAATGAACTAGGCTTCGGGGGAAGTTTACGTGGCAAGGAGCCTGGGAGGCAAAGCTGCCCTGGAGCCTGGGTGCATCCCTTTCAATGGCAAAAATGAACACTTGGAGTTCCAGCAAAATGGTGCTCTAGGCAGAAGCACACACTGTCCCTCAACAGCAAAGATCTGAAAAACTAAGCCAAACAGAGAATACAAAAATCCTGAAACCCTAAAACATCAAATGAAGAGATAAAAAACTCAGCCAAGCACCAAATGGAGTGAGAAAACTGACAGAGAATGGAGAGTGAGAAGAGATTCATGCAGAGGCCCCCTACCAGCTAACACAGTGCGGATCCGCCATCTTGGACTCCTATCAGAGACCAGCAAACAGGGGGTACGAGAAAGCAGCCTCACGGAGCTTCCAGCGGGAGACAAAACACCGGTAATTGGCGATATACGCTTTCCCACCCCCTACCCTTCTTCACTCCGACTTGGCCTCCTCTGCTTCCCGCAGCCACAGTCTCTTGACCGGGAAACAGTGGCTGCTTGGATTCACACACCCGAACGGGTGGCTCTCTGAGTGCCGTTTGTTGGCTGCTGGTGTTGCTTTTTTTATGCTTCTTTTTATTTCTTCCTTGCCTCTCCCCACCTCCCCCTCCTTTCGCTTGAGTACCTCGCTCCATGCGCCATCTTTGCTTCTTCCTGAGGGTCTGCAGAGCTCCGGTAATTTGTGATATATGCTTTCCCACTCTCTACCCTTCTTCACCCACACTCGGCCCCCTCTGCTTCCCATGGACACAGTCTCTTGTCCAGAAACAGCAGCCCGCACTAGCTGGCTCTCTGAGTGCCATTTGTTGGCTGCTAGTGTTGCTTTCATTTTTCTGCTGCTTTTGATTTCTTACTTGCCTCTTGCCACTTCCCCCTCCTTTCGCTCAAGTACCTGGCTCCCTGCGCCATCTTTGCTTCTTCCTGAGGGGCTGTGCAGCTCCATTCGAGTGTGGAGCTGCTTCCCGGTTTGGGCTGCTGTGCTGGTGGAATCACGGGGCTTTTGTTCGTTTGTTTGTTTTGAATTGTTTGTTTGTTTTCTTTTCCTTTTCTTGAGTTGGGAGCCCTTTCTGGCTAGGCTGAGCTGCGTGCCAGGGAGACTCCCCTTTGGCTTCCACAGACGTGCAGAGGGATCCCTCAGGACACTTCTTTCTTCGTTGGTTTTTTTTTTTTTTTTTTTTTGCCTGTTTCTTTGGGGCCTTTCTTTTCTTTTTTTTCTTAATTTGTTTTGTTTTAGTTTTTCCCTTTTTGTCTGTCTTCGTTGCTCAGTTTCTTGTCTCTCTATATCTTCCTTCTCTTTCTGTTCCCTGAATACCCGGCATGGTATACCTCTACACCTTCTAGCCAGGCTGTACTGCAACACCTGAGAGCGACTTCACCAGAACTCATAGCTGCACTGGTGGGATCCCTGGGAAGTTTGCGGTTCTTTAACCTTTCCGATTTTTATTCATTCTTTTCTTTTCTTTTCTTCCTCTTCCCCTTTCTGTTTTTCTCCATTTCATAGTCTCTCATCTCTCCACTCCAACAGCAAGCTCCCCTAGCATTCTTTTTTGTTTGTTTATATGTTTTTGGCTCCTGTTCCTCTCTCTTCTCTCCCATATCCATCTTAGCTCCACACATAACAATCCCCCCGCTGCATCCTGCCTACCTGCACTGTGGGCTTGACATCACACCACCAAGCAGCACAGGCACGGCCTACTGGAACCTGCCCTGCACTGATTACAGACCCGCTCTGGTGGCTGTAGTAAGTGCCACAAACAACCCATCCCAGTAACTCCTCTTCAGCTAGACCTGTCCTGCTGTACCATATCTGAGTGACTGACCCTGCCAGTTGAAGAAGGAGGAGAAAATTATTGTGTCCTCAGGCGAGCAAACAACAAAGAACACACAGTCTGCCTGCTCAGACATAGTCAAATTTTTTTTAAAAAAAGGGACGAAACAAACAAATCTACAATCAATAAATGAGAAAAATAACTACTGAATGCCCCCAACACAGCAGACAATATCAAAACATTTACAAAAACAGGGCAGGATGCTTCCAGTAGGTGTCCAAAATAAAACACCAGATAACTTTCCGGTGGAAGAAAATGCACTAGAACTACCTAATAGGGAATTCAAATCACTAATACTGAGAATTCTCCAAGACCTGAGGCAAAAAGTTGACAAACATGAGCAAAAAATAGACAAATTCATGGAAAATACAGGCAAAAAATTGGAAGAATTCAGGAAAATAATGCAGGAACAAAATGCTAAAATAAATTCAAACTAGAAATTATACAAAGACAACAATTAGAAATCCGAAAGATAAACAACAAGATTTCAGAAATGGACAGTGTCATAGAAGGGCTGAGAAGCAAATCTGAAATGGTTGGAGACAGGATCAGTGGAATTGAAGAGGAAAACTTGGATACAACTCTGTTTCAGGAAAACTCAGAAAAAAGAACAAACAAAAATGAAGAGACCCTGAGAATTATGTGGGATACAATCAAAAGCAAAAATTTTCGAGTGATTGGAATTACAGGATGTGGAGAAAACTGAAAACACAGAGAGGATCATTGAAGAACTGCTGACAGAAAACTTCCCCAATATCATGAAATATGAAAAGCTGGCCATCCAAGAATCTCAACAAACCCTATATAGAAGAGACCCCAAAAGAAAATCACCAAGGCATATCATAATCACACTCACCAAAACCAAAGACAAAGAATCCTGAGAGCAGCTCCTGAAAAACAAGAAGTCACATACGGAGGAGAAACAATAAGACCAAGCTCAGATTATTTGGCAGAAACCATGCAGGCAAGAAGGCAATGGGATGACATATATAAAATCTTGAAAGAAAAAAATTGCCAGCCAAGAATAATATATCCTGCAAGACTCTCATTCAAATTTGATGGTGAAATTAGGTCATTTCCAGATAAACAGAAATTAAGGGAATATGTAAAAGCCAAACCAAACTTACAAGAATTATTAAAGTGAGTTCTTCAATCTGAGGACAAACAGCTTCAGCTCACAGGCAGAACCTAGGACGCAGGATTGTACCAGCCAGATACCAATCTAGGAAATGAACCCTCGAGGACTATCCAAAATTAAAAGAAATACAACAGGGAATCAGAGCAGTTAATCAGTAAATGACAACAACATCAAAACAATAAAAGAGGGAATAAATGGCATAGGTATAGAACCTTCTAATGGAGAGGAAGGCAAGGTGATACCAGGTAATGGTAGACAGCTTCAAACTTAGAAAGATAAGGGTAAAATTTATGGTAACCACAAAGAAAGTTAACAAACACACTCATAAAAAAAAAGAGGAAACACATAAAGTCTCAGCAAAAACAAAACCTACAAAAACAAAAGAAAAATGAAAAAAAAATCCACAAACAAAAGTAACTCAGCACAAGAGAGTAAGAAGAACAAAGAAAACGTCAGCACCACAAAAAAAGCACTACAAAATGACAGCAACAAACCCACATCTATCAATAATTCCACTGAATGTAAATGGACTCAATGCACCCATAAAGAGATGCAGAGTGAGAGAATGGATAAGAAAACAGGATCCATCAATATGCTGTCTACAGGAGACACACCTTAGAAACAAAGATGTGAATTTATTAAAAGTCAAAGGTTGGAAAAATATATCAAGCTAACAACTACCAAAAAAGAGCAGGAGTGGCAATTATAATCTCAGATAAAATAGACTTTAAAATGAAATCTACCATAAAATACAAAGAAAGACGCTATATAATGATTAAGGGGACCATCCATCATGAAGACATGACCATAATAAACAACTACACACCCAATAACAGGAGTCCAAAATACATAAAACACTCTAACAACACTGAAAAGAGAAATTGACAGTTCCACAATAATAGTAGGAGACTTCAACACTCCACTCTCAGTAAATGACAGAACAACTAAGAAGAAACTCAACAAAGATACAGAAGACCTAAAGGGCACAATCAGCCAACTTGACCTCATAGACATGTATAGAACACTCCATCCAACCGCTGCAAAAGTACACATTCTTTTCCGATGCACATGGAACGTTCTCCAGAATAGACCACATCTTAAGCCACAGAGCAATCCTCAACAAGATCCAAAACGTTGAGATAATTCAAAGTAACTTCTCTGACCAGAATGCCATCAAGGTAGAAATTAACAATAGAAGGAGCAAGGAAAAAAAAAATCAACTACTTGGAAACTGAATAATACCCTGCTTACACATCAGTGGGTAACAGAAGAAATCAGAGATGGAATCAAAAAATTCCTAGAATCAAATGAGAATGAAAACACATCATACCAAAACCTTTGGGACACAGCAAAGGCAGTCCTCAAGGGACAATTTATAGCAATAGATGCACATATCAAAAAAGAAGAAAGAGACAGAATCCAAACATTAACTACAGAACTCAAACAAATAGAAAGAGAACAGCAAAAAAAGCCTGCAACCACCGGAAGAAAGGAAATAGTAAAGATCAGAGCAGAAATAAATGAAATAGAGAATAGAAAAACAATCAAAAGAATCAACAAAACCAAAAGTTGGTTCTTTGAAAGAATCAACAAAATCGACAAGCCACTGCCCAGACTGACAAAAGAAAAACAGGAGAGGACACAAGTAACCCAAATAAGAAATGAAATGGGGGACATTACAACAGACCCAACTGAAATAAAAAGGATTACAACAGAATATTATGAAAAACTATACTCCAACAAATTTAAAAACCTAGAGGAAATGGATAAATTTCTAGAAACACATGGTCTACCCAAACTACAACAAAGTGATGTTGAAAATCTGAACAGACCCATAACAAGAGAAGAGATTGAAAAGGTAATCAAAAAACTCCCAACCAAAAAAAGCCCTGGCCCAGATGGCTTCACTGGAGAATTCTACAAAACATTTACAGAAGAGCTTGTACCAGTACTACTCAAGCTATTTCAGAGCATAGAAGAGGAAGCAACACTTCCAAATTCATTCTATGAAGCCAGCGTAACGCTAATACCAAAACCAGGAAAAGATGTCACAAAAAAGAAAATTACAGACCAGTATCTCTCATGAATATAGATGCAAAAATTCTTCACAAAGTTCTAGCCAATAGAATTCAGCATCATATCAAAAAAATAATACACTACGACCAAGTAGGATTCATACCAGGCATGCAAGGATGGTTCAACATTAGAAAATCAATCAACATAATCCACCACATAAATAAAGGGAAAGAAAAGAATCACATGATCATCTCAATTGATGCAGAAAAGGCATTTGACAAAGTCAAACACCCATACCTGATAAAAACTCTCAATAAAATAGGTATAGAAGGGAAATTTCTCAACCTAATAAAGGGCATCTATGCAAAACCAACGGCCAACATCATTCTTAATGGAGAGAGGCTGAAAACATTCCCCTTGAAAACAGGAACAAGACAAGGATGCCCTTTATCACCACTCCTATTTAACATTGTGCTGGAAGTTCTAGCTAGAGCATAAGGGAAGAAAAAGAAATAAAGGGCATCCAAATTGGTAATGAAGAAGTTTAACTGTCCCTGTTTGCAGATGATATGATACTATACACAGAAAACCCTAAAGACTCCACAAGAAATCTACTGGAACTAATATAAAGATTCAGCAGAGTAGCAGGATAAAAGATAAACATTGAAAAATCAGTTGGATTCCTATACACCAATAAGGAGAACAATGAAAAGGAAATCAGGAAAACAATACCATTTTCAATAGCCCCTGAAAAGATAAAATACTTGGGAATAAATCTGACCAGGGATGTAAAAGACCTATACAAAGAAAACTACGAAACACTACCACAAGAAACCCAAAGGGATCTACATAAATGGAAAAACATACCATGCTCATGGATAGGCAGACTCAACATTGTGAAAATGACAATTCTACCCAAAGCAATTTACAAATACAATGCAATCCCGCTCCAAATACCAACAACATTCTTCAAAGAGGTGGAAAAACTAATCATTCATTTTATACGGAAAGGGAAGAAGCCCCGAATAAGTAAAGCACTACTGAAGGAGAAGAATGAAGTTGGAGGACTCACACTACCTGACTTCAGAACCTACTATACAGCTACAGTAGTCAAAACAGCCTGATACTGGTACAACGACAGATACATTGACCAATGGAACAGAATTGAGAACCCAGATGTAAATCCATCCACCTACGATCACCTGATCTTCGACAAGGGCCCAAAGTCCATCAAAGGGGGAAAAGACAGTCATTTTAACAAATGGTACTGGCAAAACTGGATATCCATAGGCAAAAAAATGAAACAGGACCCATACCTCACACTGTATACAAAAACTACTTCAAAATGGATCAAAGACCTGAATATAAAGCTTAAAACTATAAAGTTCATAGAAGAAAAAATAGGACCAACACTTCAGGCCTTAATACATGGCATTAACAGGATACAAACCATAACCATCAATGCACAAAACCCTATCGATAAGCTAGATAACTGGGATCTTCTAAAAATCAAACACCTATGCTCTTCAAAAGACTTCACCAAATGAGTAAAAAGACAACCTACAGACTGGGAAAACATTTTTGGACAGTACAAGTCAGTCAAAGATCTCATCTCCATAATCTACGAGAAAATCCAACACCTCTACAACAAAAACACAAATAATCCTATTAAAAAATGGGCAAAGGAAATGAACAGACACTTCACCAAAGAAGACATTCAAATGGCCAACAGACACATGAGGAAACGCTCGTGATCACTAGCCATTAGAGAAATGCAAATTAAAACCACAATGAGATACCATCTTACCCTGGCATTCCTGGCACGAATCAAAAACACTGGAAATAACAAATGTTGGAGGGGCTGCGGGGAGATCGGAACACTTATGCACTGCTGGTGGGAATACAAAATGATACAAGCATTTTGGAAAATGATTTGGCACTTCCTCAGAAAGCTGGAAATATATACACCATTCGATCCAGCAATCCCACTCCTAGGAATATATCCTAGAGGAATAAGAGTCGTCACTCGAATAGCCATATGCACACCTATGTTCATGGCAGCATTGTTCACAACAGCAAAACGATGGAAACAACCTAGATGCCCATCAACAGATGAATGGATAAACAGACTATAGTACATACACACAATGGACTACTATGCAATGAGAAAGAACAACAATGAATCTGTGAAGCATCTCATAACATGGATGAAAATGGAGGACATTATGCTGAGTGAAATAAGTCAATCACAAAAGGACAAATATTGTATGAGACCTCTATTGTAAAAACCCATGAAAAAGTTCACACAGAAAATGTAACAATCTTTGTTGGTTACCAGGGATGGGAGGGTTTGTGGGGGAGGGAAGTACTAAGTAGAAACAGATAAGTGGTATCTTGGGTGAAGGGCGAGACAGTACACAATACAGGAGAAACTAGCAAAACTTGTACAAGGAAAGCCCCATAGACACATCCAAACTCCCTGAGGGACTGAATTGCTGGGCTGAGGGTTCTGGGGACCATGGTCTCGGACAACATCTAGCTCAATTGTCATGACAGAGCTTATAAAGACAATGCTCTACATTCTACCTTGGTGAGTAGTGTCTGGGATCTTTAAAGCCTGTGAGCGGCCATCCAAGATACTCCATTGGTCTCACCCCTTCAGGAGCAAGGGAGAATGAAGAGAACAGGATACAAGGAAAAGATTAGTCCGAAGGACTAATTAAAGAAAAAAAAATGAAATATAGTATACAGTTGAAGATTTTTCCCATCTCATTTCCCTCTTTCCCGAAAGGTGGCTGCTCTTCTGAAGCTATTACATTCATTTCTGTAATAGACTTTAAAATATTTGCCACTTATGTATTTTTCCATAAATTTATACAATATTATTTCATGGTTTTAAATATGTTAAATAAATAGTATCTTACTGTATACATTTTTTATTCCACATGTTTTGAAATTTTTTATTAAAACATGTAAATATGTTTAATTCACTTTAACTGCCAAATACTGTTCCATTATATAAATATACTACACTTGTTTATTCATTTCCTATTGATGGGCATGTAGGTTGTTTACAAATACTGGCTATTACATTTAGGTTAAGTCCCCTTTTCCACTTACAGTAGACTCAGTAGACGGAAATGAATCCCTGAGCAGGGACAGGGCTAGGATGGAGAAAGGTGTCACTTACCCAATCTCGTCTCTGGCCCATCAAGACAAAACAAATCAAACATGGGATGATAACTTTGTTTTAAAAGAATAAAGCTTTCATTTCAAATGTTGTTTTCTCTGCAGTAGCGGAGTTTCCCATCAGTTGTCTGCTCACAGAATAGAATTAGAATGACTACAGAAATGCTGAATCTGGGCCCCACCTTTCCAAAGTGTTAAAAAAAAAAAAAATTGGTATTTCAAGAAAGAATGTTAAAGTCTAGATAAGGTGTGAATAGCCACAACTGAGGAGAAAATCTGAGCGAGAGTCATGTGTACTTACTTGGTAAAGACAAACTCCTTCAACATTTATTTATTTATTCTAATTTGCATGCATTAAAACTCACTTTTTAGTTTGTTTTATTATTATTTTGAGATGTGTGTGTGCCAGTGGTTAACGTGCTTGGCTGCTAACCAACATCTTGTAGGTTGGAGGCCTCCCAGAGGCACCTCAGAAGAAAGTCCTGATGATCTATTTCCAAATGAGCCATTGAAAACCCTATGGAGCACAGTTGACACACCTGAGGTTGCCATGCGTCAGAACCAACTGGACGGCAACTGGTTAGCTGGTACAGTTCTATGAGTTTTAACACATGCCCAGATGCATGTAACCATTATAGCAATCAGGATATAGACAGTTTCATCACCCCTAAAATTCCCTTGCAGTCATACCTTTCCCCCACCTGTAACCCCCAGCAGTCACACCTGTTTTCTGTCACTATAATTTTGCCTTTTCTAGAATGTCATAGAAATCAGGCATTCAGTATGTCACTTTCTAAACTTCACTTAGCAGAATGCATTTGAGATTCATCCAGGTTGTTACGTGTATCCGTAGTTTGTTCCTGTTTATTGCTGAGTAATATTCCATTGTTTGAATTAAATTTACTGTAGTTTATCCATTCATCTGTTGAAAGAAGTTTGGGTTGTTCCCAGTTTTTGGCAATTATGAATGGTGCTGCTTAAATATTAGTATACAAGTTTTTGTGTGGACATAAGTGTTCATTTCTCTAGGGTAAATACCTAGGAGTGGGATTGCTGAGTCATATGATAAGTGTATTTTTAACTTCTTAAGAAACTTCCAAATAATTTTCTACAATGGATGTGCCATTAAGCGTCCCTGTAAGTAACATACGAAAGTCTTAGTGGCTCTACCTCCTTGCCATAACCTGGGAGAGCAAGGTTTTTTTTTTTTTTTTTTTTTTGTTATTATTTTTTAAACTTTAGCTATTTAGGTGCTAAGTAGTATTGATGGCAAATAAACATACAAAAAGATGCTCATCATTAGTCATTAGGAAGATGCAAATCAACCTCTTTTAAAACTCTTCTGAAAAGGATTATCTGGTTTCATGCTAAAAAGACAAGAAATATTTCTTTCTGGGAGGTAAATAGTGCAGTAATGTTAGAAGAGTGAATCTCAACCAGATTAGGGGAAGAAAAAAGGAGATGCAGTAAAGATTCTGGAAGAATGCCTGGTCCAAAAATAAGAAAACACACTTCACAGTGTCCTGAAAGTTGCTTGCTGAGTATCTTTAATCTGTTGTTGGAAATCAGGTGTAAAATTGATTTTCCAATAATGGATTTTTGACAGCTGTTAAAAAAAGGGGGGGTATTATATTAGCAGTTGACAAGTGTAATTTTTCTGTGCTGTCTGAAAATTGAATGGTCCTTTCACTACAGGAAACACTGTGTTACATACAGATACAGGCAGTCCCTGGGTTATGAACATCAGACTTACACCTTACAGACAACTCGTACACAAGAATAGACTGCCATAAAGCCTATTGTATTAAAATTTTGAGTTAAATACATACAGTTGTTCGTAATAACAAACCTATGCACTACTTTGTGACGCTCAAGAAAATATTGCACCATTTGGAAGTGTTTCTTAAGTGTTGGATGTTGTTGCTAGGTGTTGTTGAGTTGGTTCTGACTCATAGGGATTCTGTGTACAACAGAAGGAAATACTTCCCAGTCCTGTGCCATCCTCACAATCATTGCTATGTTTGAGACCATTGCTGCAGCTATGTCAATCCATCTCATTGAGGGTCTTCTTCTTTTTTGATGACCCTCTACTTTATATGCATAGAAAGGTAAAATGTCTACTGTATACTAAGAAAAACCTTTGACTTGACTAATGCTAAATAAGAACTGTATGTGCCTGTTCCAACTTATCTGCAAATTTGACTTAAAGACAGATCCAGGAACGGATCTCATTCATAACCCAGGGAATGCCTGTAAATAGAAGGAAACTGAATTATTTTGTCTCACCACAGAGTTCCATGAAATTGAGAAAGACACTTCAGTGGTTTGAGTAAGTGCCAGAAACTTGAGGTGAAATTATAGCCACAGCTTTTAAAACCTGCCAAAAGAGCTTGTCCTCCACAAGTTATCCTCTCCCACAAGTTCCAAGAGCCTCTGTTCCCTTGGCCTTCTCTAAGCTTTCCCTCAGCTCTTTAGAATTGTGAACCTTTCCCTCCCACTTTTTCCTGAGCCTTGAAGGACACCCAAGTCCAGGCCTCTCAATCTCTGGTCTTCCTTTGTGTCTCATCCTCCTTCCAACTCTCTCCAAACCTCAGGCC
Organism: Dugong dugon; assembly: GCA_030035585.1. NCBI lineage: Eukaryota > Metazoa > Chordata > Mammalia > Sirenia > Dugongidae > Dugong > Dugong dugon. Next base: position 31,605,500 of record CM057475.1, on the reverse strand, counting down.
CAGGCTTCAAGCCAGGGACACCTCCCACTCTTCCAGTAAGGCAGGCTTCCCAGACTTGAAAGAGCAGTTTTTCTTTCTGGGTCTCTGAAGGCTTCCACAGATCTCCTCCAATATTGCCTTCCTACTCCGAAAGCTTTTTCTCCGTTTTCTCTCCATTTGTCAGCCCTGAGAACATGTCTCTCTACTTTGACCTTTGGCAGCACTGTTAGCTAAACTCCACAATTCACACTCGAGTCTCATTTGAGTTGCTTTCCCCCACCGCCCCCCAGTTGCAGTGAGTTTTCCATTTACTTCTTCCCAATGTATTTCACACCTTCTCGGCTTTCTTTGACCACCTCTGTCCCGGGTACACGCTGTGGATTATGTATTTAATGCCATTTAAGTCCAATCCTGTGTTGAGGGCCCCACTGCTGAATGAATGATGGGCACAATAAGAATACTTATGTTTTTGATTTGCTTAATTATAGGGCTGTTTCTATGGTACATTGCATCACGAAGTTACCTTGGAGTCAATTATTTTGATCTGTTTATTCTGGAAATGAGAGATAATATTCTTTGTGAGGAAAGATAGCCTGAGAGAAGTTCTGACAAAAGCCTGGCCCTGCAGGCGCACAAAGATTCTAGTCCTTATTCTGTTGCTGACTGAAGATAGGACCTCAGAAAAGCCATTGAGAAGTGTGCTTGTCTACTAAGTAAAGATGAACTGCCTCTCGGGTTTAAGATGAGGAATAAATTGCCAAATCACCTTCCTAACACATTGTGCTTTGCAGCTCATGAACCCCAGCCACTAAGTGGGAAAATAGCTCTCTGGATATTGCCACGCACTGCTCATAGGTGAGTCCATTCTTTTAGGTAATGGAATTCACACATGGAACCTAATTTTTTTTTTTTTAGCTAAACCACAGATGAGCCAATTCTTTCAGGCAATGGAATTTACATATGGAAACTAAAATAAAGGTTTTATCTAAAATGTTTTAGCTTTAATTTCAGTTTAGCATAATTTGTGATGTTGAAATGTTACGTTGGGCTAATCTAGCCTGGAATCCACAAGGGCAAAAGAACTCAAGGGTATTTCTTCTTTTACAACTGAGTGACACTGTAATTAGCGAACCAATGATTTAATACCTGTCTTATGGAGAGACTGTAAGCTCCATCAGAGTAAATATGGTGTCTTATTGTATTTACTATGTATTTGTTAGGCGCCCTGGTGGTGCAGTGGTTAAGAGCTATGGCTGCTAACTAAAAGGTTGGCAGTTTGAATCCACCAGCTGCTCCTTGGAAACCTTATGGGGCAGTTCTACTCTGTCCTAGTCGGAATCAACTCAACAGCAATTTTTTTTTTAATATATATTTGTTAAATGAATAAATATGTGAATAAATGACTTCTTAAGTAAAGAACCAAGATATGGTTTAAAAGTAAAACCGATGTCACAATTTTGTTGTTCCAGGTATTTCAATATACTCAGGTATTGAACATTCAGTTCCACTTGTCATGCATCATTGGTACAGCTGACAGCTACCATTGGTGCACGCAGGTGGACACAGATATTTCAAAGGGGTTGGTCTAATTTTTAGTGAGATGGAAGGTTCTCCACCCTTTTTTTTTTTAATTCAGCTGTTTGCATCTTCTAAATTGAATTTGTCCATTGGCCTAATGTGATGTCCATTACACCTGATGTGTAAAAACATAAAAGACTTTATTTATGCAGGTAAATTAGATTAGAGACTTGAACTGGGATAGGGCCACAGAATTTAATCATCAGTAAAATATATCTATTCCCACCAACTTGGCCTCTATTAAATCGGTCCTCCACAATCCTTGGAAACCCTATGGGGCAGTTCTACTCTGTCCTATAGGGTTGCTATGAGTTGGAATCGACTCAACAGTAACCGGTTGAGTTGGGTTGCAGTCAGTTCTAGAGGGACAGTGGTGGTTTACTGGTAGAATTCTTGCCCTTCATGAGGGAGACTGCGATTGGGTTCCTGGCCAATGTACCCCGTGTACAGCCACCACCTGTCTGTCAGTGGAGGCGTGCATGTTGCAGGTTTCAGTGGAGCTTCAGACCAAGACAGACAAAGAAGAAAGACCTGGCTATCTACTTCCAAAAATCAGCCAGTGAAAACCCTATGGATCACAATGGTCCAGTCTGCAACCAATCATGGGGACGGTGCAGTGCTGGGAAGCATTTCATTCTGTTGTATATGGGATTGTCATGAGTTGGAGGTTGATTTGACAGCAGCCAACAACAAAATCAGTCCTATATATGGAAGGACCTAGTTCTTTCTAATGTGTACTTGAAAGTGTTAGAATGCTTACTGCTGTAATTCTGTTGTTTTGTGTTGCTGCAACAGCATATAATTCCACTGTAGCTGTTGAACTCCCTCTGGACATAGCTGAGACTCTATTAGAGGCCTAAGGATCAAAGCCAACCCTTGTTTTAATGTTCTTGGTATAGTAGTCACTGACTTGTCAGCTCAGGGAATAAACTATACTGTGGTAATCTGTAACGGATCTTCGCTATCAAAGCAGAATCCTCACTTTGCTGTGTACTGATCTTCAGGACACTCGCTCACATTCCTCAAATGCTTTTAGCAGGTGGCTCAGTTTTTCTTTCCAAAAGCTATCATTCCTTTCATCTCCATAATAAGTTTTGGTAACTTTTCACTCTCTGGTCTGAACCCATCTAAATTGTAATCAATTTAGAGATAAAAACTACTCAGAAACTGCTTCAGGTCTTGAACTCAAACTCTAGTACATGAGGAAATGTCATTCATGTTGAGGTGGAAAGAATTAATAAAATCAGTTAGGCAAAAAGGAAGAAAAATACAGGGGGAGAATCAGCATATCTAAAGGACTGGCAGTGAGTGAGAGACTGGCTCTTCTAAGGCAGACTGGAAGGTAAGGGAGTGGTAGCAACGTAAGACCCATGAGTTAGGAAGTGCAAGGCATTTAGGATCCTTGGAAGCCACAATGAGGAGTTTGGACGGTATCTTAAAGCTACTGAAGGATTTTAAGCAGGGTTGTAACAAGATAACACTTGTATTTTGCAAAGACCAGTCTGGCTTGAGTGTGAAATATGGATTTGAGAGGGATAAGACAGGTGTCCAGAAGACCTGTAAAAGGCTGTTGCAAGAATCTAGCAAAGACATCATAGTGGTCTGAACTTGACTATGGCAGTAGGAATGGAGAGAAATGAGTGAATCTGGGAGGTTTTTAGGAGATGGAATTAGCAAATTTTGATGACAATTTGAATCAAAGGGTGAGAGAAAGACTTATTAAAAATAATTCCCAGATATCTGCTTTAGGCAACTGGATGGTAAAGGAAGGTGGTTAGTTCAATTCTAGAGAAGTTTGAGGTACCTATAAAAAATCCAAGTAGAGATACTCCTGTTATATCTGAAACTCAGAAGAAAGGTTTGGGTTAAAGACGTAGATTTGAAACCCATCTGTACATAGGTGGCAACTTAAACCAGAGGAGTGGATGAGATTTCTAAGAGAACAAGCAAACAGAGAAAAATAAAGAACATTTATGCCTTAGTTCTTCAGAAGGCAGAGTCTCAGGAAGAAGCTTCTGTGTTATTTTATTAGGGAGTCCAATCCCATGGAAGCAGGAGTGATAAAGGGGCATGGGGCAAGGAAGAAAGAAAGGTTATTGGAAACTTGCTTTAACCAGCTGGCTTCTGCTTAGTGTCAAGTAGTACTATCTTTCAAGAGATCTGTGCTCAGCACTGTCTGGGGGAGGAGTCAGAAAGGAGGAAGGATGCATCACCTCCAGATTGTGGCTTCCATTTCCCATTGATCAAAAGTTTGCCCCAGTGAAGTTAACTCCCCGCCTCCTCCATCCTCCAATACACACATCCCTTGCACTTCTGGTTTACTCCTTGCATAGGTTCCCTTTAGAATCTTGTGTTATTTCATGAGTCATTGGCCATAGGGAACTCCCAGGGTGGGAGGCAAGAAGCGCACAGTGGACATGAGGTAAACTACTGGCAAGTTGGGCTACGTGAAGCCAGTCAGGCAGCAGCTGGGCAGGGTCCACAAGTAGTTGGTTACTGTAGCAGTGGCAGGGTGAAATAAATGGTCAAGGATTCCAGAGACAGGTGACTCAAGTCAGTTCAATAAAAAAGTATCTAGTATACTCTAGAACAGAATGTTGCAAATCACTCATATTTAAGGGATGAGTTGAGGAAGAGAAGTAGCAAAGGAAACTAAAACGCTAAGAGCAACTACTAGAAAGATGGGGTTGGGGAGAGGTTGAATGGGGGTGTACTAGCAAATAGAGATACACCTGTTACATTCCAGCAAAATGAATAATTCCTCAAGTTTTTCCACTTCCGTACAATTGCTAATGATGTTGCCTCTTCGTAAAGTATCTCCTCTCTCAGTTCTACCCCTGGCATGACTATCCTTGTAACTTTACCTGTCTGGAAAATGATGGAATACTTCTTCAATCATAAAGACTTTCATTATCCTTCTCCATCCAAACAAGAGGTCATTTTTCTCTCCTCAGACCACTTAGAGCACTTATATAACACTTTCCCTTTGAGGGTATTGTTACCTATGTGTATGTTTTAAACTCTCAGTGGTTGTAAGACCACACAGTGGGCAGCACTGTGTCCTGGTCATCTTGGCAACTCCTCCAATGCATTGCTAGTCATACAGGCCCAAGGGGTAGGTGTTGGTTGCAAATGATTTGAGGATAAAATAATAGTTGCTCAGAAGCTAACTAGCTAATATTTAAAAGGGCTGAATTACATAATGACAATTCCCTGAAGCCCAGAGTCTAAGTAAGCAGTGAGATTTCAGGGCCAGGATGTGAGAGTGAACCGAGATTTTCTCCCTTCATCTTCTTCTGCCTTTTTTTTTTTTTTTGTCTTTGCCCTTTTGCCACCTTCTCTTCTCTACCCCTTCCTTATTTATGACTATCATTTCCCTTTTTTATTCTTTGTGTCTCTCATTCTCTCTCCACTTTCTTTACTACCCATCTCTGCCTTTCTCTTTTCCCTCCACATATTTAAGCACCTATTATGTGTAAGGAAGGAACCCTGGTCGCACAGTGGTTAGCACTCTGCTGCTAACTGGAAACGTTGGTGGTATGAACCCACCAGCTACTCCGTAGGAGAAGGATGTGGCAGTCTGCCTCCATAAAGATGATAGTCTTAGAAACCCTATGGGGTAGTTTTACTCAATGGGCATGTATAAGGTGCTTAAAAAAACCAAACCCATGGCCAGTGAGTCGATTCCAACTCATAGTGACCCTATAGGACAGAGTAGAGTAGAACTGCCCCCATAGGGTTTCTAAGTCTGTAAATCTTCACAGAAGCCAACTGCCACATCTTTCTTCTGCAGAGCGGCTGATGGGTTTGAACTGGTGACCTTTCGGTTATCAGCTGAGCACTTAACGGCTGTACTGCCAGGGCTCCTGATAAGGTGCTTAAAGGGAATCAAATTACTGTTCTTAAGGAAAAGAAAATCTAATTAGGTAAATAAAACACACACATCTTGATGCAATCGTTTAGTTAGTGTCTAGAATCTATCTCTCTTACTCTTTCTATTTCTGTTTTTCCTTATCCCTCCCTTTACCACCCTCCCTCCACTCACCACCCTCATTCTTGCCTCCTAAGAACAGCAGTATATTTCTAACTGATCAGTCAAGTGCACTATAGCTTTGGGTTTGCACACTTGGGTTTCAACCACAAACAGGCTTTCATGGAACTCCAGCTTATCTACTCACAGGCAGAGCTTGCTATAAGCCAATTAATTCAGCCTCAGTTTCCTCATTGGTAAGAAGGAGGTTAATAATAATGTTTATTTCATAGACTGTTGTAAGGTTTAAAGATAATGTATAGAAAGCACGTAACAGTGCCTGGCACAAAGAAACTGATCAATAAACGGAATTACGATAATGACAAACACCATAACATATCATTGAAATATATGATTCTGTATTTGTTGTTTTATTGAGTCACAGTCTATGTCTCACATTTAGAAATCAGGCTTGAGATTAACCTTTTATATCTGTTAAATTTAATAGACAATTAAATGGAGTTCCTTATCTTTCACATGGCTTTTGATATAGGAGGGGGTTCATAGAGGAGTGATCTTACTCTATGGGAGCCTGTATAGGAGCATTTTGCCTGAATATTGATGGGTGAGGGCAATATCCCACCATCATCCTCCTGCCCTTCCCCCTTCCTCCTCCAATGACTAGGTAAAGCATGCCCTCTCATATAAAGAGGGGCAGTCTGTTTTCTTTATGTTTAAATTTGCTTCCATGCAATAAATTTCTAACTCTACCCAGGGACATACGTTACCTTCTGTTAAGAAGATCCCGTGAAAGGGTCAGGCTAATGTTTCTGTTTTGTTTTGTTTTTTGTTTTCCATAATGGTGTTTTTGGAATGCACTTGGCACTAACAGTCCCTATGGTTACACACTCTGTTAGCCAGAGCACTTCCCACGAACAAGCAGAGGTGTAGAGATCAGAATGGAGGAGGTGATGGGAAAATGCCCAGCAAGCAGTCTTGTCAGGGAAAAGTAATAGGGCATGGAATGATGGATGAAAGAATGGCTTGTGAAACAGAGACAGGCAAAGGCAGAAAGAATAATAACCATGCTAAAAAGGACTCTGGAAATAAAGGGAAAAAAGAAAGAATTTGCCACAAAAAGAACATAGAAGTAAAATAATAATAATAATAATACAAAAACCACTCTCAAAGAACTTTAAGTTCCTAAATTACTATGTGAAGAAGAAAAAACATTGGTTGTTTAAGTTTAAGGTATTTGGAGTTATTTTATAGTTCCAATTTTTTTTACACTAAAATTTGGAAGCCAAGCCTATCTGTTGTTATACACTGCCTACACCCCCAGCCCCAGAGAAATGGTTCTTCAACTTTTTGGGGCCATGAGATACTTTTAAATATCTGATGAGAGTTACAGACCCTCCTCCCTAGGAAAAACAAAGACAAAATTTGAAATAAAATATTACATATATAATCTTAGTGGTTTGTGGACATGTACACCCTAAAGCCCATTCATGGACTCCAATATTCTCTGGTAAAGAAACTGGAATAAAACCTTGTACCCTCATTTCACTGATAGCTTAGCTGAAGGAAACAATTACTTTCAGAAAACGACCTTGACAACCTCAAATGATAAGCATTGGGAAGGACAGAACATTATTACATAATCCAAAACTCTAAGAAGATATTAAAATATTCACCGTTTATGTTACAATATAAACTAAATGCAGCATTAATGGTGCTGTCAGATTGACTTGACAACCTCTGCTTATGTGTTTTCTCTAAGGGCCTGAATTATGTACAGGAAAGTGAAAATTACACATTTCAGCTGATCTACTTTATTTGGATTGCTTGTCTGGTCAGAGGCAAGGTGTCTTCAGGGGGTGGTGGCTGGAGGAGGTGGGGCAGAGAGAAGGAGGGACACAGAGGGTCTGTGAATTGGACAGTACAGCAGGCATGAGACCAAGGAGGAGACAGCTTTAGACACCTACTGCACCTGGTGAATAAATGAAGAACATAGGAGGTACAGAGAATTAATATCAGGAAAAAGCCTAACAACATAATCAATTTGGTATAAGAGGTCTGTAGAACATAGATCTTGAGATCTGAAAGTGAAATTTAAAGAATCACAAATTGCTAAATGAAATTTAAGATCCTAGATTGGATCTTGAGACAGAAATAACTCATTAGTGGAAAACCTGGGGGAATCTGAATAAAGTCTATGGTTTAGTGAATTGTGCCACTGCTAATTTCTTAATTTTGATAAATGTACATGTACCATGGTTATGTAAGATGTTAACATTGGGGGAAGCTGGGTGAAGGGTATACTGAAACTCTCTGCTCTTACTATCTTTGCAACTCATCTGTAAAGCTAAAGTTATTTCAAAATAAGAAGTTTAAAGATTTTTTTTGAAAGAAAAATCATAAATAGAACTAGAACAGATCTTGAAAAAAATCATCAAATATGATTTCAAAAAACTAAGCACCCATCCTATTTTGAAAGACAGATTCCACCTGGTTTCTCTGTAATCAATCCTTGCATTTTATCTCACTTACTGTTGTAGTCCTACTTTACATCCACCTTGGTCCCTCACACTGGATCTCTTTTCTTTCATAAGGGAAAGAAAACACCAGGCTTTAGCCTTTCATATTCTTGAATGAATGCTTCTGTTTCCTGGAGCAAAAAGATTCCTCTCTAACCTTTCTTATAGACACAGTTAATATAGTAATTACTTATTTCTGTTCTTTTTCAAATTAGCTTCAGAATTTCAGTCCCTCCTAAAAGCCTACCAATGTAAGCTCAGTTTAATTGGGTGGAAAAATATCTAATGTGTACTATTAAATGGATGCCTTGGTATGTGAGCAGTAGGGGAAGTACTGCTTTCCAGTGTTTAAGGAATTATATTGGCTGGCTGAATCCAAAACAGATCTACTGAACATTTTCATTTAATCCAATACAACACTTACTGAGAGCCTTCTACATGCCATGTTCAGTGCTAAATGATGGGAAAATAAGAATAACTAAGATAAAATCCCTGACTTCAAACAAATTCCATGGTAGAGAAGACTCAGGTAAAGAGGTAATTTCAACGTGTTAAGTGTTATCAGAGAAATATATATGGGTGTTTTAGAGATTGTATGAGAAAGGCATTGGAATTACGGCCAAATACAAGTTTAGTCATTCTTTTACCCAATGTTAAAACACCTATAAAACAGGCTGAAATGGTGTCTTTCCTGTGGGTTTTTTTTTTTTTTTTTTTTTAAACACAGATGCTTCTTCCCAACACACAAAAGATGTTTAAATTGTTCTACCTAGACATAATGCATCTGTGACATGCTGTTATGGATTGAATTGTGTCCTCCCAAAATAGGTATTGTAAATCCTAACTTCTATGCCTATATGGTTTCTATGAATCAGAACTGACTCAATGGCAATGGGTTTGATTTTTTTTTTTTTATGCCTATGATTATAATCCCATTTGGGAATAGGTTGTCTTTGTTATGTTAATGAGACATGATTTGTGTAGGGTGTGTCTTAAATCAATGTCTTTTGAGATATAAAAGATATGAAACAAGCAAGCAAGGGAAGTAGAGATGGGGGAAGAGAGATGCCAAGCTACATGAAAATTGCCCCTGAGCAGAAGCTCGAAGAGACAGGGACCTTCCTTCAGAGCCAACAGAGAGAAAAAGCCTTCAGCTGGCACCCGGAATTCAGACTCCCAGCCTCCTAAACTGTGAGAAAATAAATTTCTGTTTGTTAAAGCCACCCACTTGTGGTATTTCTGTTATAGTAGCACCAAATAACTAAGATATGTGCCATTTTCTGTGAAATATATTGTTGCATTTTTGTGTAACATGTTATTTTTCCAACAACTATTTATCATCTGCTCTGTGTTTGTCTAATGAACAAAACGTGAGAGGCAACAAAATAAACCTCAGCAAAACAATGAAAAGGCAACCATGCATCATTGATTTAGCAGGGAAAAAAAGGAAGAGAGAAAAAAAGCATAGACTTGGTTGCTTCTGAATACCAGGAAAACAGCATCTGTATTTCTTAACAAGTTAATAGCATCAGTTGTGCCAACTAGTTGGAACCACTGAGAAGAAAAAAAGACGGAAAAAAAAAAAAAGCCAGATTCTTTAAAAAAAAAACAACTATATTTAGGTGCTCCAACAGGATGCAGTCAATCAAGAAGCCAACAAAGCAGCTACGCATAAGTAAGATTCCACATTCATCCATGAACAATAATTTCTCCTACCATAGCCACCAATTCAACCACGAGAAATATTTTGATATCTAACACTACTCACAAAATAAGGTGTGGTGGAAGGATGCAAACCATCAGTAGAAAACAATAATAAAACTACTGGTTAAATAGTTAGTTCCTGGTTGCACATCTTCTAAAAGCAGTGTCAGCTTCAACAGCATTCCTAGAATGACAGAGCCTTAGGCATACCTATCTAGTTGTCAAAAAGAATTGAGAGTCCTGGGAAACCAGTATATCACACATGATAGGAAATAATGTAATAGTCCTATTAGGGCTAGAAACAAGGCAGTGGATACAAAGAAGATGCTGATAGATAAATAGTATTCTCCAGGGTAGAATATTTTAAAATCTGAGAAAGAGTAACATTCTTAACTTATATTTTAATTAAAGTATGTTGGTGACATTTTGAAAGCAGCTTTGAAAGTACATTTAAAGGCATATTAAGAGGCACTGTGGGACTGTGGTTTGTGTGCGTGTGTTTCTGCACTGCTATCCTGTTGAGTGCCCTAAGGTAGAACAATTTAACCTCTCTGTGTCTCTCTCTAGGCCTTCATTATGTAGAATGTTTTGACAAATACTCTTTCATAACATATCAAAGTGAGATGAGGTAACATACATAATATTTTAATAAAAACGATTTTTTTAATTTGGGGAAAGGGTCTGTAGCACAAACACAAATCCAGCTCATAATTTGAAAATGAAGAAAGAGAGGGAACAATATGCCATCTTAGACAATGCACTTAGCTTCATCCGTCATCAGATTCCTCAACTGTAAAATGAGTTGGACTGAATTCTGATCTCTAAGATCCTTTTGAACTTTAAGACTTGATGTTTTTTTGTCACCAAACTATTTTGTTACCAAATATGCTGGAAAATCTTTATTTTTAGATAAAACTTTAAAGATTTTATTATTATTCTAACCTAAATAGTATCTTTTTACTGTTATGTACATGTTAGGTGTTATAAAGCAATTTCTTGATAAACAGAGAAAAATAAAGAAGTCATCAAGGATTTCATTTTACTTGAATCCATAATCAAAGCCCATGGAAGCAGCAGTCAAGCAATCAAACAACATATTGCATTGGGCAAATCTGTAGCAAAAGACCTTGTAACGTGTTAAAAAGCAAAGATGCCCGTTGGAGGACTAAGGTGACCCTGACCCAAGTTATGGTATTTTCTATTGCCTCATATGCATGTGAAAGCTGGACAATTAATAAGGAAGATAGAAGAAGAATTAATGCATTTAAATTATGGTATTGGCAAAGAATATAGAATATACTACGGACTGCCAGAAGAACAAACAAATCTGTTTTGGAAGAAGTACAGCCAGAATGCTCCTTAGAAGCTGGGATGGCGAGACTTTGTATTGCTTACTTTGGACGTGTTATCCGGAGGGACCAATCCCTAGAGAAGGACACCGTGCTTGGTAAAGTAGAGGGTGAGCAAAAAAAGGAAAAACCCTCAATGAGATGGATTGACACAGTGGCTGCAACAATGGACTCAAACATTTATTGGATATTTGCCAAAGGGTTATAATAATTAAACCATAGCCCCCTGCAGAATCCCTCTAACAAAGCAAATATGAACCTGTAGACATGTTTGTAAAACCCGTAGTTTCCACCAGTTTGTAATATTTTCCACATGCCCACTTTACTAATTTCCAGTATTCCCAATTTCTACCCCTTTCTTAAGCTATGAGACAAAAATGCCTTCTTTTCATAACTCAGAGTTTAGCTACAAATTTTCATTGCTTTGAAGATGTGGCAAGAGGTAAATAAATATACAAGGGGAAAGGTGTAATGTTATATGGGTATTCTCTCTGTGTGTCTTCTTGGCCCTGATAAAATGGGAACAGTTTTGTACTACTAGGCTAATGCAAAATGATGGAGGGTAAGGATAAAGTCTTGGTTGCAGTGGCATCTGTCTAAATAAGAGTTTCAAGGATTGTGGACATAATAGAAGTTCCGATGAAATAGAGCAATTTCACAAATAAGAATAATTTACTAAAAGAGATTCCATATGTTGTTCTGCCTTGATGTGATAAAAAAAAAACTCACCAAGTCTTTGCATGTTAGACCACTTCAGAGTTGAACATGCTGTGTACCAGTATAATTGTTGTTGTTGTTGTTGTGTGCCATCAAATCAATTCTGACTCGTAACGACCCTATAGGACAGAGTAGAACTGCCCCATAAGGTTTCCTAGTTGTAATCTCTACGGAAGCACAGTGTCAGGTGTTTTCTCCCATGGAGGCTCTAGTGGGTTCGAATTGCTGACCTTTTGGTTAGCAGCTGAGTGCTTAAACATTTGGCAACCCATGGTCCTTTCAGTATAATTACTGTGATGTATTTCTGCTGTTTGAGCTACCAGGAGCTCGGAGAGGTTTAGAAAGCAGATCCTAAATGGCATTTCTCTTTATTATTAATTGTTGTTAGTTGCTGTCGGGTTGGCTCTGACTCATGGTGACCCCATGTACAACAGAACAAAATATTGCCTCATCTTGCAGCCCCATAAAACAAAACGAGACTAATGGGGCACAGCAGTCCCGGGACAAGGACTAGAAGGCAGGAGGGGACAGGAAAGCTGGTAATAGGGAGCCCAAGGTTGAGAAGGGACAGTGTTGACATGTCATGGCGTTGTTAACCACTGTCATAAAACAATATGTGTACTAACTAATGAGAAACTGTTTGTTCTGTAAACTGTCATCTAAAGTACAATAAAAAAAAAAGAATTAAAAAAATATCGCCTCGTCTTCGTCTCTTCGTGATCTGGTATGCTCAAGTCCACTGTTGTAGCCACTGTGTGTTTATTTTGAGTGCCTTCAGACCTAGGGGGCTCATCTTCCAGCACTATTTAGGACAATATTCTGTTGTGATCCATAGGGTTTTCATTGACTAATTTCCAGAAGAAGATCTCCAAGCTGTCTTAGTCTGGAAGCGCCGCTGAAACCTGCCCATCATGGGTAACCCTGTTGGTATGTGAAATACCAGTAGCATAGCTTCCAGCATCATAGCAACATGCAAGCCACCACAGTACTGACAGATGGGTGATGGTTATTATTCACAGAACACTGAAAATACAGGGACTTTGGAGCTTGATAGCTAAGAACAGTGACTGGTTAGACATGATGTTATTCAAAATGATGAAGTTGGATTTGGAAGTGGAGGACTGCATTCCAGAGAAGTTAATGAGCTAAGAGAGAAAGTTTTCTAAAACCTGGAGTAGGCAGTGGCTGTAGGGTTGAGAGAAACGGATGGCCTGGACTTGAGATAGTGGCCACAAACGAGTCTGTATGATTGGGAGCTCTTCATGCTTCCTCAATTAATCGCTTATTAAAATTTATTTAGGGTCACATTCTGTTCAAATATTCCCATATACCAAGTCTTGTTGTTATTGTTGTTGATTCGATTCCGACTCATGGAGACCCCATGTGTGCAGAGTAGAACTGCTCCATAGGGTTTCCAAGGCTGTGACCTTTCTGAAACCTGGGTGGGTTCGAATCACCAACCTTTTGGATAGTAGTTGAGTGCTTAACCATTTGCACTGCCCAGAAATTCCAACCTAGCCTTCTGAACCTAAACCAAAACCAAAGCCGTTGCTGTCAAGTAGATTCCAACTCATAGCAACCCTATTGCAGTTTTTTTTTTTTCCCCAAGCCCTTCAGGCAAGACAGTTGTATTCTTATTTAAGTTAATTTGGCAGCCAAAGTCACTAGAGAGGCTCCTTTGTAGTCTTAGAGAATATTGCCAAAAATGTAACTTAATTTCTGGCCCAAGGAACCCTTAGTATTAAAATGAACTACTTGTTTTCAAATTGCAGGTACTTGTTTGTAGGAGAAAAACACATTTTACATTATGGAAACACTGCTGAGGCATTTGTGTCAAATAATTCTTAGGCATGAGAGAAAATGTATGAAAAGTGCTTTGATCAAAAGGTGAGGATTACATTATTATTATTCACTCTTTGTGATCATGGGTTCATGGCAAAGTTGGGAAGAATAAAAAAACAGGCAAGGGAAAAGAAAATGCCAGTGGCTGTTATGTTTGTTTTGTGTTTTTACAACACTAAACACGTGCTACACATCCCTAACTATGCTTGCATAACATCAGGTTATATAAGAGAGACCTTACATAATTATTAGCCAGATTATGTAGCATTTTATGTTTACAATGGAGAGATCTATATCCAGCTCCTAAGGCTTTGAAATTCTATTTTATGCCTTGAAGGAAGCAACTAATGAAGGGGCTAGTAATACATTTTAATTTGCTTGGAATTCATAAGTCATATTGATGATTTGATGTATGTTATCAAATGCCTTTGAAAACAGAAACAGCCTGATTAAAGCAAATCCACCCACATAAAAGATACAGGTTTCCTCTCTGAAACATCATTATTTAAATTTTGTTCTAGTGTGTTTTTAACTTCAGTGTATCAATATTTTAACTTACTGCTTTATTAACTGGAACTATCAAAACGTTGAAATTTCTTTGAGCTATTTGATTTCATTTTAATGTTTGGACTTACATTTAAAAACATTTAAGTAATGTTTGACTTTTACTATATGTACTTTGTTTGGTAACATAAATATTGAACTGTTACTTTAAAACCAAAACCAAAAACCTGTTGCTGTCTGGTCGATTCTGACTGATAGCAACCCAATAGGACAGGGTAGAACTGCCCCATAGTTTCCAAGGAGCACCTGGTGGACTCGAACTGCCAACCTGTTGGTTAACAGCCATAGCTCTTAACCACTACACCACCAGGGTTTCCTGTTACTTTCAAGGCTTGACAAAATAACCAAAAGTGGCACCAATATTTAACTGAGCCATTCTTAGGGAAAGATCTAAAGACTAAGTTACCTAAGTACATTCTGGAATACCATTCCTTGGAGATAATCAACTAGACTGTTAATGACAGGATCCAGGGACTCTAGCCATGTTTAATAATAATTCAGTTTTATGAACGTGAACTGTGACCACATCTTGATCAAGTCCCAAGTCTGCAGAAGGTTGAATAGGCTCTGTTTTTCATTTTGCAGTTCTATAGCATTTTTTCCTAGTCATGAAAAACAAAAACACCCAGATGACATTCCATGCGTTTTTTAAAATTTTGGTGTTGTTGTTCAATTAACATTTAATGTCTACTGTATGTCAGGCGGAATACACAGAGTCACTGTACCAAAAAGAATTGGTCAATGTTCAACCATTTCAGGAGGTAGCATAGATCAAGAACCGATGGTATTGAAGGAAGAAGTCCAAGGGGCACTGAAGGCATTGGCTCCAGGAATTGATGGAATACCAATCGAAATGTTTCACCAAACGGATGCAGCTCCGGAGATGCTCACCTGTTTATACCAAGAAATTTGGAAGACAGCTACCTGGCCAACTGACTGGAAGAGATTCATATCTGTGTCCATTCCAAAGAGAGGTGATCTAACAGAATGCAGAAATTATTGAACAATATCATTAATATCACACACAAGTAAAATTTTGCTGAAGACCATTCAAAAGTGGTTGCAGCAGTACATTGACAGGGAACTGCCAGAAATTCAAGACAAATTCAGAAGAGAACTTGGAAGGAGGGATATCATTGCTGATATCAGATGGATATTGGTTGAAAGCAGAGAATACCAGAAAGATGTTTACCTGTGTTTTAGTGACTACACAAAGGCGTTTAACTGTGTGGATCATAACAAATTAAGGATAACATTGCAAAAAATGAGAATTCCAGAACACTTAATTGTGCTCAGGAGGAACCTGTACATAGACCAAGAGGCAGTCGTTTGAACAGAACAAGAGGATACTGCATGGTTTAAAATCAGGAAAGGTGTGTATCAAGGTTGTATCCTTTCACCATATTTATTCAATCTGTATGCTGAGCAGATAATCCGAGAAGCTGGACTATATGAGGAAGAACGCAATATCAGGAATGGAGGAAGGCTCATTAACAACCTGTGATGTGCAGATGACACAACATTGCTTGCTGAAAGCAAAGAGGACTTGAAGCACTTACTGATGAAGATCAAAGACTACAGCCTTCAGTATGAATTACACCTCAACACAAAGAAAACAAAAATCCTCACAAATGGACCAATAAGCAACATCATGATAAACAGAGAATATATTGAAGTTGTGAAGGATTTTATTTTACTTGAATCCACAATCAACACCCATGGAAGCAGCAGTCAAGAAATTAGGCAACGTACTGCACTGGGCAGATCTGCTGCAAAAGACCTCTTAAAGTGTTAAAAAGCAAAGAGATGCCACTCTGAGGACCAAGGTTTGCCTGACCCAAGCCATGGTATTTTCAATTGCTTCATATGCATGTGAAAGCTGGATAATTAATAAGGAAGGCTGAAGAAGAACTGACATCTTTGGGTTATGATGTTGGTGAAGAATATACCATGGACTTCCAGAAGAACGAACAAATCTGTTTTGGAAGAAGTACATCCAGAATGCTCCTTAGAAGCAAGGATGACAAGGCTTCATCTCACGTACTTTGGGCATGTTATTAGGGGGACCAGCACACTGACAAAGACATCATGCTTGGTAAAGCAGAGGATCAGCGAAAAAGAGGAAGACCGTTAACTAGATGGATTGACACAGTGGCTGCAAGTATAACAATGACTGTGAAGATGGTGAAGGACTGGGCAGTTTTTCATTGTGTTGTACATAGGTTCACTATGAATAGGAACCAACTCCATAGCATCTAACAACAACAGCAACATATGTCAGGCATCATGTTTCACAATGAAGGCACAAGATCAATACATTACTAATGGGCTAACTAGAATGGAAAGTCATATGGAGACGTAGACTGTGTGCTATGGGGTCACAGAGAAAAGGCACTATGGTAGAGACTGCTACTGCATTTTTACACAAATAATAAGTGTCTTCTATGTTTTTTTGCCAACTGCATCCTCCCTCTGTGAGGTATTTTCGTAAACATGCTTTACTAATTTTTTACAGCAACACACATAAAAAATATTGGCATAATTGCACTTAAAAAATACCTCGCAGGAGTAGAGTGTGGGTGGCACACAAATGTAGAAGGTATGCATTATTTGCTTAAAAATACAGCAACTGCCTACCTAATAGATATTCCTTCTTTTTTCTTAATACAAACATTAATTTCGTTCAGCACTGCAATATATCTAGGTGAAAATACCTTCCTAGGCTTCCATGGAGTTAGGGGTGGCCATGTGACACATATCTGACTGATGATATGACTAACGATTGTCCTTCCCTCCTATTGTTAGGGTGACCAACCATCCAGATTTACCAAGGACCAAGAGGTTTCCTGAGACAGAACTTCCTATGTTAAAACCTAAAAGGTCTCCCATCAGGAGCAAGGAAGAATGAAGAAAACTAAAGACACAAGGGAAAGATTAATCC
Organism: Dugong dugon; assembly: GCA_030035585.1. Classification (NCBI taxonomy): domain Eukaryota; kingdom Metazoa; phylum Chordata; class Mammalia; order Sirenia; family Dugongidae; genus Dugong; species Dugong dugon. The sequence continues at coordinate 31,588,319 of CM057475.1, read as the reverse complement.
AGAGGACTAATGGACCACAACTACCACAGCTTCCACCAGACTGAGTCCAGTACAACTAGATGGTGGACGACTACCACCATTGAGTGCTCTGACAGGGATCACAATAGAGGGTCCCAGACAGAGCTGGAGAAAAATGTAGAACAAAATTCTAACTCAGAAAAAAAGACCAGACTTACTGGAATGACAGTGAATGGAGAAAGCCTGAGAGTATGGCCCTCAGACACCCTTTTAGCTCAGTAATGAAGTCAGTCCTGAGGTTCACCCTTCAGCCAAAGACTGGACAGGCACATAAAACAAAATGAGACTAAAGGGGCACACCAGCTCAGGGGCAAGGACTAGAAGGCAGGAGGGGACAGGAAAGCTGGTAATAGGGAAGCCAAGGTCAAGAAGAAAGAGCGTTGACATGTTGTGGGGTTGGTAACCAATGTCACAAAACAATATATGCACTGTTTAATGAGAAGCTAGTTTGTTCTGTAAACCTTCAACTAAAATACAATTAAATAAATAAATAAAAATGAAAACCTGTGGGGAGGGGAGACTGGGAAAGTCTCAGGTAAACTGGGATGAGTGGGTCACCCTACTCTTTGTCACATTTGCCTACCTGGAAAATGAGTTTAATGGTCAGGGTTATAATTTTCATGTTATGATCATAAAGATAAAAGCTTTATTAGGATAGCAGAGCAGATAGGTAGGAAATAATCTAGGTCCATAATGACCTATCTGAGCAGTGATATCAGCTTTGAACTGCCTATCTCTGAAATTCATATTCAGTGAGAAAAACAAACCTGGTTTTGTTCAAGTCACTGTAGTAGTATTTTCTGTTAATTGCAGCCAAATACATTCCTAACTCATGTAAACATTCAGTTGAATCTAGAGATTCAATGAAGGTTCTCTTGAGAAGGATTATAATCAAGCTAAGTCTTGAACACCGAGAAAGAACTAAAAAGGCGATGAAAAGATTTCAGCCTGAGGTCAAGCCACAGTAGTCACTGCATGGGGTGATTAAAGCTCTGAGGGAAAAGCCCCAGTCTTTCTGGATTAAAGAACCAGATGACAAAACGCAGGGTAAGTACAACCACTGGAAAGTAAGTATGTGCATGTGTGTATGTATGATCCCTGGAAGGAGAAAGCCAGAAAATTTTAAAAGCACCTTGAGGAAAATTATCTATTAAATGAAGGGAAACAATGGCTTCTCACTTCTCGTCAGAAACAATGGAGGCCAGAAAGCACTGGAACAAAATTTTTAAAGTGCTGTAAGGAAGCAAAAAAAAGCCACGAAACTATCAACCAAAAATTCTACATCATGTGAGAATATCCTTCAAAAATGAAGGTAAAATAAAGATATTTTCAGGTAAGGAAAGAGAATTCATTGTCAGCATACCTGCACTACAAGAAATGCTTAAGGAAGTTCTTCAGGCTTATGGAAATTGATATCAGATGGAAGCTCAGAACTCGAAGAAGGAAAGAAGAGAATCCAAAATGGTAAATATACTGGTAAATATAAAAGAGTATTTTTCCTCTTATTTCTTAAACTACATATGACTTACAAAGATCGTAACATTGTGCTGTGGGGTTTAAGTCTGTAGATGTGATTCATATGGCGACTATAGTATAAAACATTGAGAGATGCAGGTTTGAGTAGAAAAAGGTACATATAAAAGAAGGAATTACTGTAGGATATTCATAGTGATTATCTGTAAATGGGATTATAAGTAATTTTTTAGTTTCTAACTCACACTTTTACATATTTTCCAAATATTCAACAATACGTATATCTATGCGTATGCATTTTTTGTGAATTGCTTTTATAATCAAAAGTCAGTCATATTTTTTATTTCAAATTGTAATAAGGAGAATAAAAGGAGTTTTGCTGAGAAAAGGAGAGAGATACCTATACGAGAATACAGGATCAAGGAAGGAAAGAGTTATAGATACAGCTACAGATGATAAATGTGTAGAATAGATATAGTTAAAGGGAGGAGGAAATGTAACAGAGAAAGGTGAAAATTGATGAAGCCCCATTCATTAAAAAAAAAAAAAAAAAGAAGGTACTAGATGTAGGGTTGGTCTTGGGAAGGAGGAGAGAAGTCTCATTCTCTGAAATGTAGATAGATGTGAGTCCTTTTGGCTTTTGACACTAGAACTTGAGGGAGAATATGATTAATTTCAATATTTTTAAATCAAAATTAAGTTTAAGTATCAAATAAAGTATGCAGGTTGTAACTGTTCTTTATGAATACATTATTTGAACTTTAAGTTCGGAGTAATTATTTGAGTGTTCCCCACATATTCTGAAGGTGGCACTAATCATATGAAGAAGGAGAAGTTGAAAGTAAAAGAACCTAGATCTAAGCTTCTCCTCCTGTACAAATGTACTTCTTTGCTTTGATCTCTTCTTGAAAATCTCTAGCATTATTTGATATTCTAAACTTATTTTTAAAGAAAGTAAAAACTTATGGGAGGGGAAACCAGAAGGATATGAGAAGACAAGATATTGCAGGGTGTACTGAAAGGAGAGTAGTGTTGAAATTTATGTCCAAAGATGGTCACATGAAAAACATTTCTCAAAATAATATAAAACAAAAGAGTTATTATAAAATGCCCAAACTTAGAATGAAAATGTATGTTTCTAGGAAAGGTCAACATTGGCCATTTCATTCAGAAGTCCTTGTAGGGTGTTTATTGAGAAAAAGGAGCCTCACATCTCTGGTTCCTGCTCAGTTAGGGAAACCTAGAATGCATCAATTCAACTCTTTGTATTTTAGATTCCTGTTTACTCTTATCCACCTTGGCTATGAGCTCTTAGGAGAATTAATGAGTTAACAATCTGAAACCATTTGGGTTATTTGAGAAGATGGTTCATTTGGGTTTGATGTCCTCAGGGTAGAAGTACTGCCAGGCATTCAATGGTTATACTGTGTGCTTTTCTTCTAGAACTGAAGTTGTGAGCACAGATCTTGTCTGACTACAGTCCCTTCTATCTAGTGGTGTATAACGTTAATGTACACTCTGAAAAGTCTAGGAAAAGGGAAACCCTAGGGAGTCAAGGCACAGACTTTAATCATCTAGTGGCTGTCAGGCTGTGAGTGATACCTTCAGAGCTGGGCAGTTAAGTGGTGGTTAAATTCTCATGTCTGGAATAGGCTTTTTTTTTTTCATTTTTTAAGTGACCTTGTTAGTCAAGCTCTTGGCCAAAAGCTTAGAGTATAGAATCCTGATCCAGTAGATGATGGGCATTGTAGAAGTAGGCAGTGAGTGCTGTGTACAAAGAGATGCAAAGTTTTTATTTCCTCCTTGAAAAAAGTAATTTAAAAAATACCAGAGTGGTTTGAAAATGCTTATTTATTCCTTATATACAACTGTGTCTTTAAGTGTATCTATAAAACAGATTCAAGCAAGGTAATTGTGGAATGTGTTTGTCTATATACCTGTAATCAGACTAATGTAACTAGATCAAATCCTTTTATTTTGTGTTCTCGTAGCACCATGTTCCTTGAATTCATTGCAATTTTATGGTTACTTTTGTGATTATTTGAATAATGTCTTTCTCCTCTTCTAGGCTGTATGTTATAAGGGCAGCTATCACAATTGTTTTGCTAATGATTATGTTTCCAGCACTGAGCATACTGATTGGCACAGAATGGGCATTCAGTAAATATTTTTAAAAGAAAAAAGTTAATGATCGTGTCATATTCTTTCACTCATTTCCTCATCCAAATAATATGAAAAATAAAACATCATTAGCAAGTGTTAGAAAGATTAAATTAGGAAACATGCACTAAAGTGATTTATAAACAGCAAAGTACTTTGCCAAGCATATGCAATCATATTATTTTTATGGTCCTTACACTCCTTACACTCATTAACAACCTGTGGTATACAGATGATACAACCTTGCTTGCTGAAAGGGAAGAGAACTTGAAGCACTTACTGATGAAGATCAAACACTACAGCTATCAGTATGGATCACATGTCAACATAAAGAAAACAAAAATCCTCACAAATGGACCAGTAAGCAACATCATGATAAACGGAGAATATACTGAAGTTGTCAAGGATTTCATTTTACTTGGCTCCACAATCAAGGCCTATGGAAGCAGCAGTCAAGAAATCAAACAATGTATTGCATTGGGCAGATCTGCTGCAAAAGACCTCTTAAAAATGTTGAAAAGCAAAGATGTCACCTTGAAGGCTAACGTGCACCTGACCCAAGCCATGGTATTTTCAATCGTCCCATATGCACGCGAAATCTGGACAATGAATAAGGAAGACTGAAGAAGCATTAACGTTTTTGAATTATGGTGTTGGCAAAGAATATTGAATATACCATGGACTTCCAGAAGAACAAACAAATTTGTATTGGAAGAAGTACAGCCAGAATGCTCCTTGGAAGCGAGGATGGCAAGACTTCATCTTACATACTTTGGATATGTTATCAGGAGGGACCAGTCCCTAGAGAAGGACATTATGCTTGGTAAAATAGAGGGTCAGCGAAAAAGAGGAAGACCGTTAACGAGATGGATTGATACAGTGGCTGCAACAGTACGCTCTAGCATAACAATGATTGTGAGAATACAGGCAGTGTTTTGTTCTGTTGTACCTAGGGTCACTATGAGTCGGAACTGACTTGAGGGCACTTAACAACAACAACACTCCTTATTCCTTACCTCTCTCAATTTTTACCAAGAGTTCTCATTCCTTTACATTCTCTACCTCCTCTCTTCTTCCTTGGCTCCATCCTCTCTATATATCCTGATCTTCTCCCTTCGAGTTCATTACCTCCCATTCTGATCTTACCTCCGAAAATGTTGAGGACAATGGGGATGATAATACTGATGACGACTTCCACCACCATCACAGCACATGTAGGATTATGTAGTATTTCATCAGGAAAATAATGGTGGGAGTAGAAGAAATGGAAGTAACACATGGTCATGGTTCCCCAAATTCAGGGAACTGTATTTTTTGTCCTTGAAGTTTTCTCTACAACTTTTAATATTACTTACTACTTGCATCTTTCTCTTAAAAAAAAAAAAAGTATAAGAAGGAAAAAAATGGTAATAATGCTGATGCCCCATTAGTCAGCGGGTCGGAAAGAGAGTACTATTTTAAAGCCAGGTCTGTCTTCCTCTTATACTATGTGCTTTTGTGTAACACCTGAGTCTAACCCAGTTAGAGACCATCTCACTCATCCAAATTCAAACAGTAAGTCCTTGCAGAGTGTTTTGGGGTTCAGCTCTATGGCCCTTTCCCCAATCATCACATATCTGCAGCTAGCTGAATGGTGAAACAAACCCTTATTGGTCCAGTATATAAACTGTGTCCATTGGCTTATTGCTATTTTTGTGGTATTTAAACCAGGCTTAACTATAGATTGAAGACTTGTAGAAGCCAAGACTCTCTATTCTGTGACTCCAGGTTATTTATTGTTGTATAACAAACTACCCCAAAATTAATAACTTAAAACGACAACCATTTTATTTGCTCATTATCCTGTGAGTCAGGAATTTGGATAGAGTTAAGGTGGATAACAATTTTTCTCCATGTGGCATCAGCTGGAGCCACTCCTGTGGCTGCATGAAAGCTGATGGGTCATTTGGAAACTGGGCTTAGTTGAAACACTGAAACATCTGGGGGTGGAATATCCAGGATATTTTCACTAACATGTCTAGCAGCTCAGCTGTGATGACTGGAACAATTAGAGACTGGCTGGACATCTGTTTCTCTTTCCATGGTCTCTCCAGTAGGGTAGATGGATGTCTTTACATGGTGGTTCAGGCATTTAAGGAGGAAGAAGAAGACACTCAAGATCTCTTAGGACACAACCTCAGAAGTTACACAGCCTCACTTCCACCACATTCTGTTTGTCAAAGCAAGTCAGAGGGACTGCCAGATGCAAGCATTAGGGAAAGACTTCACTCTTTGATGGGTGAGTGACAAGGTCTCCTTGCCAAAGAGTATATGGAATGGGAGGTATATTTGCAGCCATCTTTGAAGACAAAATCTATGGTAGTTGGGTACACATTTCCTATCGAGTAGCTTTTCTTTGAGTAAATTTAGAATCAGCACCTTCAAGAAGAAAGGAATCTTAGACGTTTCCCTGCCTAACATCCCATTCAATCAATATTCCTATATATAACATCCCTGGCAGATGGTTAACCTCTCTGTGCCCAAACACTTACTATGACAGGGCACACAGCACTTCAAAAAGCAGTCTATTTTTGGACCACTCTAATTTTTTGCTTACGTTGAGATACGTGTTTCCTCTTTATGACTTCTACCAAATGGTTCTAGTTTTTCCTCTGCAGTAACATACAATATATATATAAACCTGGTTCTGAATAAATTCTCTCTTTTTCAGGATAACATCACCAATTCTTTTGAAATTATTTTCAAAGCCTTTTCTGTTGTGCCCATACTTCTCCAAAGTCACTTCACTTTTCCAATAGCTCTCTTAAAGTGTTGCGCTAAGAACTAAGCATAACAGTCCAACAAGGTGTGAAGCCACAGTGGGACAATAAATTCTTGTGTCCTGGCAACTACTTCCATGAAACCAGTCTAAAATTGCATCAGAATTGTCAGCAGCCTTGTCACACGTTGGAGCCTTGTTGGCACAGTGGTTAGGAGCTCGGCTGCTAACCAAAAAGTCCGCAGTCCAAATCCATCAGCTGCTCCTTGGAAACCGAATGGGGCAGTTCTACTCTGTCCTATAGGGTCGCTATGAGTTGGAATTGACCCAAGGGCAATGGGTTTGTCCCACATTAGCCTCATATTGAGATCTTATAGGCGGTGAAAATTCCTAGGTTGTTAGCACTAAATTATACTTAAGCCAAATATCACATTTGTTTTCCAAAAACTTAGTAAGAAAATTTCAAATTTATATATAGATTGAGAGAATAATACAATGTGTCCATTACTCATCATAAACAATAATCAACATTAGGCCACCTTGTTTTATTTGTGCCCCATGCATATTTTTCTACCACAACTACTAGAGTGTTTTAATGCAAATCTTAGATAGCATAGCATTCAATCCATATTTATCTTTTCTTTAGGATGTGAAGAAAATATAAAATGTAAATGAAACTTTTTATTTTAGTATTTTTAATAACTTATTATTTTCTTCTGAAACATAAGAAAACTTCGAAAAATAACCACAATACCATTATCATATGTAATAAAATCATATATTCCTAAATATTATCTAATATTTGGTCTGTGTTCAAATTTCTTTGCCTCAAAAATGTCTTTTTTTAATTTGTTTTCATAACCAGGAGTCAAACAAAATCTACAAATTGTATTTGGCTGATAAGTCTCTTGGGTTTCTTTTCATCAATAACAGATCCCGTTTTTCACTCTCCTTATTTCTTGCCATTTATTTGCTGAAGACATTGGCTCACTTGTAGAATTTCCCTCATTCTGGACGTGGCTTATTGCATCCTTGGGATGTTGTTTAACATGTTCTTCAGTCCTCTGTATTTCCTGTAAAATAGCAATTGATGTAGAAGCTTAGTCAAATTTAGATTGAATTTTCTCGACATGAATACATCACAGGCAGTGCTGTTTACTTTTGATTGCATCATGTCAAGAGGCACACAATATCTGGTTGTCTCTTTTTTTGTGAATTAACTTTTAATTGCGGGTTCAGACGAATTCAGCCTAATTCTAAATCTGTCTTTTAATTGTTTTAGCAGCCATTAATGTATGATTTCATTAGATGTTGCAAGCTGATTATTTCCCGACTCTGTCATTCGTTCTGCATTTATAGCTGAAATTCCTCTACTAATAACTTTTTTTCATCAAGTATTTGGTTACACCATTTGTATAGCAAGGGAAAAATAAATGCTTGCTTGTATTTCCTTTTATTTTCCAATTTTCAAAAAATGATTTGGTTCCCAAGCAATCCCTACAGGTAACCAATGAGATTTTTTGTTTTGGTTTGTTTTGAACTCATGCGTTTTAATGTACTTGCTTCAATCCATTGGAGTCTTTATTCTTTTTGATGCTCAAATGCCCATATTTGGCCTGTAACAGCCCTTTCAAAATTGTCTCCTAAGTCCTCTTGACCAAATCACAGTAGTCTTTGATCACTTCCTTGCTTTCCAACACTATAAGATATTCCAGGCGAATCTTGTACAACTCTTCCGAAGACGTAGTATCAGCCATTTCTCCAAGGAGCCTTAGTTCCTTTTAGTGGGAAAGGGTATAGAGAGAGCTTGGTCTGGGCTCAGTGATTATTGCTTCTGGTTTGACATTTCTTCCAGGAATTTTTCTGTAGACAGAGCTAGGACCTAAGTATTTATTTTTCAAAACAGATAAAATTCATACTGGCATTAACAATTCAAAACTGAAAATTGTAGGACTTTTTTCCTTCACTCTTTTGATACCGTTATTTGTATCTCTTTGCGTTTGTCAGTTCTAAAGACATTAACATAATTATTCATGGCTAAAGCATGTAAGTTAATAAATTATATACTCATACATACATACATGAATTATAAAATAGCAATGCCAATATTCTTACTAAATGTCTTTCAAATTTTCTTTTCTTATTTTTATCTTAAAGCTATATCTCCTAGGAATGCATATATAAGTTACTAAGCTGTAAAGTTACTTGGAAGGTTTTTTTTCTCTGTGTGATTGAGCCAACAACTTGACATATAGTTAGTTTCAGGTTTTAAAAAAAAGAATTTAAAAGAATTTCTTTGTTTTTCAGATTACTTTGACATAGGTTAATTGTATATAGCTTATTTATATGTTTATCTTTCTAAAAACAGCTTTATTGAGATATAATTCACCATACAATTTACTTATTTAAAGTGTAAAATCTATGCTTTTTAGTGTAATCACAGGGTTGTGCAACCATCACCACAACCTAAGTTTAAAGTACTTTTGTTCACCCCAAAAGCAATTCTGCATGCATTAGCAGTCACTCCCCATGACCCCAAGCCGTAGGAAGTCACTCATCTACTTTCTGCCTGTATAGATTTGCCTATTCTGAACATTTCATATAAATGAAATCATCTAAAATGTGATCTTTTGTAACGGGTTTCTTTCACTTAGTATGTATTCAAGGTTCTTTCATGTTGTAGCATGTATCAGAACTTTATTCCTTTTTATTATTGGGTATTCCACATTTTATTTATCCATTCATCAGTTGATGGACATTTGGGTTGTTTCTACTTTTTGGCTATGGTGTATAATACTACTATGAACATCTGTGTACAAGTTTTCATGTGGACATACGTTTTCATGTCTCCCAAGAATATACCTAAGAGCTTAATATATGTTTGTCTTTTTAAAGTACATTTCTTTATTAATTGATAAAAATAGTAAGGATGCTATCTTTTTCTGTGTTATAATAAGCCAGACCTAGTACTGAGGATTTAGTATGTATCACTTTACATAATATTTCAGAAAAAAATATCTTAGAGATCTTAGGGAAGGTATCCACTCTTTTTCTTATTTAGTAGATTTCAAAAAAAAGGGAAACCCTCCCCAAAAACCGAAAAACCACAAGGGTCAGTCATATCATCCATACCACCTGTGGTCGCCCGTTGGCGCTTCACATCAACCTCAGCCCAGGATGTTGACGTGATTTTAGCTTTCTATCCACAACTCAAAAACAACTTTGATGGATAGTCAGTTCTATCCTCTGCCTGACTGACCCGAACTAGCAAAGGTACTAACTAAAATAGGCAGAGTAAATGGAGAAACATGTTGCAGTGGGAAAACGATGCAGTTCAAAGTCAGATCTGGGTTCAAATCATAACTCTGTGACTCAGTGTCTATGAGACACAGAGCAAATCACTTCTCTGTGCCTTAGGTTCCTTCTCTGTAATACAAAGACAAATGGATAACACAGGCCTCATTGATCTTGGGAGGATTACACTGAAATGACGGAAAATATAGAAAGTACATAGCGGGATGCCTGACATGTTCTATGTACCTGACAAATGCTGGCCATTATTATTTTTATTACATAATTTCATTAGTTTAAGAGTGAGAGATTTTAAGATTTAGTGAAAAGAATTTAGTAACTTCATTGAATTCTTATTCTCCAGGCTATATAATTTATTATTGCCAACTCAGCAGAGGTTTAGAACTGGCATGGTAATGGGTTGTGCGCTGAGTTGTGGGAAAGTTGTAAATGTTCTGCTTCCAGCAATTTGTTTTTCTTCCGTTCACATACCATAATAAAGAACTTGGAATGCTCAGAGGGGACAGATGAGAAGACGGTGCCCTTAAAAGTGAATGCAGATAAGATTCTGGTAGCCGGGCCCCTTCCCAGAGTTTCCTCATTAGTTAAATATAAATACTTCCATTCAGCTTTCTCCATTGGGACTTAAGTCTCTTCTAGTAATAGTGTCTTCTATGCCAGTAATCGTTAGGAGAACTGAAATTAATTTCTCTAGGTTGAGTTTCTATTAATATAATCATAATAGGTCCCTGTGTTCAATCACTGAATCTAAGTCAGTTGGGTCATGACCCAGCCCCATTTGTTTCAAATTATAATTATGTTTGCCAAGTTAAGCTTATTCATAAATCTTCCCAGGTGTCCAAAGGTCTACATTATGCTCATAAATTTGTTAAGCGTTAGAATGCAAATTTAAGCTTAGCATCATTTTGGGTTATATTTTCATTCATTCTATTTAACACTGCACTGCAGAGCTGGCAATAAGCCAAAACATCTTTCAAATATTCTGACAATATCATTGTGTTTTACCAAATTGCTCTCTAGTCAACATTTCCTGGTTTGCTAATGGAAAATAGAATATATTTTTCTGAAATAAAAATTGTTCTACAGTAATAAACTTTTCAGAGAACTTACCACCACTGTAGTTTTCATAGTTACAAATGTAAAAAAGAACCTAAAATGCCCTGTAACTGGAACTACTTAATCAATATTTATCTCCTACAAATAAACTTTCTGATGTTAAGAAAAAAGATCATTTGGCAAGATCAAAATGCATAATTTTAGCAGCTATATTGAGGTATAATTGACATACAATAAACTGTACATATTTGAAGTATATAATTTCATACATTTTGACATATGTATGCCCATGAAACCATCAACACAATCAAAATAACGAAAATATTCATTCCCAAAAGTTTCCTTATGCTCCTTTGTAATTGCTGCCTCCTACACTTTTCCCCACTCACCACTGAAATTAGTCTTTTCTAATTTCTGGAGTATTAATGGAATCAGTAGGTATTCTTTTTTGTCTATTTTCTTTCGCTCAGAATAATTATTTTGAGATTCATCCATATTGTTGCATTTATCAATAGTTCATTTCTTGTATTTTTGAAGAGTCCTGGTGGCACAGTAGTTAAGAGTTACAGTGAGCTACAGCTGCTAACCAAAAGGTTGGCAGTTCAAATCCACCAGGCGCTCCTTGGAAACCCTATGGGGCGTTTCTACTCTGTTCTATGAGGTAGCTATGAGTGGAATCGACTTGATGGCAATGGGTTTTTGTATTTTAGAGTAGCATCTCATTGTATGGCTATATCACAGTTTCTTTATTCATTCACCTATTGACGGATATTTAGTTATTTTCAGTTTGGAGCTATGACAAATAATGCTGCTGTGAACATTTGTTAGAAATCTTTATATGGTTTTTATCAACTTGGGCAAATACCAGTAGAGTGGCTAGATCTTATGGTATATGAATGATTAATTTTTAAGAAATTGCCCAAATGTTTTCCAAAGCAGTTGTTACCATTCTACATTCCCATCAGCATAATAAATCAGAGTTCCAGTATATCTACATACTTGTCAACACTCAGTACAGTTTTTTAAAACGTGATTGTTCTCATAGGTGTGTAGTGGTAACTCATCGTGGTTTGAATTTGCCTTTCCCTAATGACTAATGATATCAAGCATCTTTTTAAGTGTTTACTTATCACCTGCATATCTTTATGTAGTTGGTTGTTTCCTCACCATTGAGTTTTGAGAGTTATTTATGTATTCTGGATACAAGTCCTTTATCAGGTATATGCAGTTTCCCTAATCTGTGGCTTTTTATTTTCCTAAGAGTATCTTTTGAAGAACAGAAGTTTTTAGTTTTGATGATGTCAATCTTTCATGGACTGTACTTTTAGTGTCATATTGAAGAAATATTTTGCTAGCACAAGATCACAAAAATTTTCTCCTAGAAGTTTCATAGTTTTAGCTATGACATTTAACTCCATGATCCATTTTGATTTAATTTTTGTATACAGTGTGAGGTATGGATTTACTTTTTTTTTTTTGCATATAAAGTTCCATTTGTTCCAGTACTATTTGTTGAAAAAATTATCCTTTATCCACTAAATTACCTTTGAACTATTGTCTAAAATCAGTTTCCCAAACATAGGTGAGTCAGTGTCTGCACTCTATTCTGTTCCATTGGTATGTTTGCCTTTCATGACACCAATGTCACTGTTTTGATTATTGTGGCTTTATAGCAGGTCTTGCAAATCAGGGAGTGTTAGTCTTACAATTTGTTCCTTTTCAAAGTTGTTTTGGCTATTATAAGTTCTTTACATTTCTGTATGAATTTTAGAATCTACAAAAAAAAATAAAGCCAATTAGGATTTTAACAGGGATTGTGTTAAATCTATAGATCAATTTGGGGAGAATTACCATCTTAAACATTGAGTCTTGTGACTCATGAACAAGGTAATGACCTATTTAGGTCATCTAATTTTTCTTAGCAATGTTTTTAGTTTTTAGTGTATAGGCCTTGAACATCTTTGGTCAGATATATCTGTATTTATTTATATTTGTACTGCAGTTGTAAATGATGTTATTTTTTTAAGTTCAATATCTGAGTATTCATTGCTAGTATAGAAATACAATTATACAGTTTGCTTTTGTTTACTGATCTTGTATCCTGCAATCATACTGAACTCATTTATTAATGCTAGGACTTGTTTTTGCAGATTTCAAATATTTAACATAGATAAATGTGTCATCTGTGCATAAGGAATGTTTTTCTTCTTCCTTTCAAGTCTGGATGACTTTTATTTCTTTTCCAAGCCCTATTGCGCTGTCTAGGACCTCCTGTACAGTGCTGAGTAGAAGTGGTGAGAATGAACAGCCTTTCTTTTTTCTGATTTTAGCGGAAAAGCATTCAGTCTTTCATCATTTAAGTGTAATGTTAACTGTAGTTTTTTGTAGCTGCTCTGTATCGGGTTGCTTTCTATCCCTAGTTTGCTGAGAGATTTTAATAGGAATGGATGTTGGTTTTTGTTAAATATTTTTTCTTTTATCGAGGTGATCATATGGGATATTTTTTCTTTTTAGTTCGTTAATATGCGAAGTAGCATTGATTGATTTTCAAATCAATCAACCTTGTATCCTGGGGTAAACCTCACTTGATCATAATGTATTCTTTTTATATATTGTTGCATTTGTTTTGCTAAAATTTTGTTTGCAATTATTGCATCAATGTTCATAAGGTATATTGCCAATAGTTTTCTTTAATTGTAATGTTTTTGTCTGGTTTTGGTATCAGAATAATGTTGGAGTTATAGAATTAGTTGGGGAGTATTCTCTTCTCTTCAGCCTTCTGGAAGAATTTTGTAGAATGGGCATTATTTCTTCCTTAAAAATTTTATAAAATTCACCATTGAAGTCATCTAAGCATAAAGTTTTCTTTATGGGAGGATTTTTATATACAAATCAAATTTCTATAATAAATCTAGCGCTATTCATGTCATCTATTTCTTCTTGAGTGAACTTTGATAGTTTGTGTCTTTTAAAGATTTTTCCATTTCTCCAAGTGGTTGAACTTGGCATGATGTTGTTCAAAATAGTTCCTTATTGTCCTTTTTATACCTGTAGAATCTGTGGTGATTTCACTTCTTTCATTCTTGGTATTAGTAATTTAAAATGCATAGTTATGAAGGAAATTATATAGCTTAATGTTAGGATAATTGAAGAATTAAAGTAGGTTTAATTATCTAGTAGAAACAAGCTAAAAAAAAACAAAACACCTGAAATCCAAATTCTAGGCAGCTGTGTGAACTGAGGTTAGTCACTTAATCTCTTAGGTAGTGATTACTAGTTACTGAGTACTTACTATATACCCATTACTGTGTTAAATACTAGTCTTGTATGAGACAGTTACCGTTATTATCCTCCTCCAGGGGCTTTGCAGTGTAAGTAATCTGCTCATTCACAAAACTAATTGAAATCCATGTCCTTCTAATGTCAAAGTTAGTGCTCTTGACTTCTATGTTATACTGTGTTGAATCTCATTGTTATCATCTGTGAAATGAAGTCACTGGAATAGACCCTGCAGAGAAAATTCCTACATTGGGTGAAAAGTTGGAATAGATCAAATTTCATCATTCTTGAGAGCTCTTAAGTTTCTTCTCAGTCTTTCTGTTTTAAGAGTTCTAACTCGTAGAACTACAGAATAAATTCAGGCTTCTGTCTCATATAGCATCCCAAGCAATTCACTTAGTTTCTGCTTGAATTGCTTCAATGAGTACAGCTTTGCCGTTAGAATGAAAGCTCTAAATATTATGTGATGTTTCTCATATTAAACTAAAATCTGACTCCTTGTAACTTTCACCAATTGTTCTGCTCTGTAACTACACAGATTACCTTTTAATCTTTTATATGGAAACTTTTCAAATGCTTGAAGGGGCTATCTCTTTTCTCTATGACCTTGGGCAAGCCCCTCCTTTGTTGTCTGAAAAATGAGAGAGTTGGTTTTCAGTTACCCTTTTAGCTCACAGATTTTATGATTTCCCCCTAAGTTCTCTTTTCCATGGGTATACATACCAGTTATTTTAATCACTATTTTTAGTCATGATACAGTGCTGGATATTTTTCCTAGTTAGGGGTTAGGGGATTCAGAAGTAGCAATCTATTTTTGTGGACTTTAATTTTGTTCCCTTTTAGTATTGGCTGTTGTTTTGTTTTATTATTTGTTGTTATTGATGTAGCAGTTTGGTGAGTCTTGCTTCTATGTATGTAGTTATAACTAGGAGCACTCAATATCAGAAGAAACACAAACAGAGGTATCAAAAACCCTCTTGTGCACGTGTGACACTTCTTTAGATAAATTCAGGCTAAAATGGCAAGAGAGCACCCTTTTAAAGAATCTTTTTACATGTGTCTGCTGTGCTTGAATCAGCCTTGCCAATAAGTCCTCTTTTTCTCAGTATATAAACAGGACAAATCCACGCACAGGTTTGAAAGTTTGCAGACAGAGAAACAAGAAGGAAGGTGCAAGAAATAAAAACAAAGACAATCAGAAGAGGGGACAAGGGGTTGGATTATGTCTATTCCTCGAGTGTGTCTTCCTATAGAGTATCTACTCCTAGAGAATCAGCATCCCCTGATGTCATATGCATATACTCAGCGTTTCATCAGGGAAATAAAAAGATCATGGTGCTACCATAAGACACCATTCAGAATGCATCACCACACACACACACACACACACACACACACCAGACTGGGTTTCTGAAACAAGCCTTTAGCTTTGACTCATAAGAAAGCTATTCAGTCACATCAGATAACCAAAATTCTAATAGTGACATTGAAATGCTAGCTAACTCTTTAGTTATTTAGGGTCTGTATCATATTCCTAAACCTATTCATATTTTAAAAAGAAAATTATTTCTCCCTACACCCAAATGTCTATTTGATAAAGAAAGAATAAGAGAACACAACAGGTAAAACAAATTAAATGGTGTTCTCAATTCTGATGACTGCTAAACGTCTGGTGGAGAAGAGACTCCATAGAGATAATATAACCAGCCCTTCCCTAAGTCATCTACATGAGTCATATTGGCTATACTTACAGATCCAACATCCAACCCCAAAATAATTGATTAAGTGTGGATTTTCTTCTATGGTTTTCATCATCCATGATATTTTTGCCCCATAGCACAAAAAGCTGAGAATTGATATGAGAATCAAAAATCTTTCACTATCATTATAAATCAATAATGAAAATGAATTTTTTTTTTATATCTAAACTTGGCCAGGGATAGCAATGTGATTGTGGTAACAATAAATGAGATTCATGTTTACAACAATAACAAATGTAGTTAATTTTCCTCCTATGGGAACACACCACCTAGGAATCTATAAATACTCAAGACGTATTAATGATTATAATTTCTAAATACTAAAAGAAACAGATTACAGTTGTAGCCAATGAGTTTTCTTAATTGCCTAAAACAAATTTTATGAAATACTGATGACAAATGCCATTGTCATCAGTATTTCATAAAACACCACTAATTTGTCCTTTGCTTTATGTAGTTTTTCATGCTCTTATACTTTGGTTATATCTAAAATCTCAAATCAAATTATACTCACCCATAATTACTTAGCCTGAGTCACTAGATAATAGAAAAATTTAAAAAAGGAGAAATGGGGACATCTCCATTGGGATCATATATATTTAATTCTACAATAACTATTAAATAGAGATTCACAGTTCTTTAATCATATTTTTTAATATTGGCCCTAACACTTTAGGACAAGTTATAGTGCCTGTGATGGTTAATGTTATGTGCCAACTTGGCTAGGCCATGAGTCTCAGTATTATATAATTATCCTCCATTTTGTGATTCCCGTGTAATATAATGTAGTCACCTCCATGATGTGATCTAATGTGATCAGCCAATCAGTTGTAAGGGGAGTCTCCTTGGGAGTGTGAACCCAATATATATATGGGCATTCTGGCAAAGCTCACTGCTTGCTCTGGATCCTCTTTCTGGCTCGTCATCATCTGAGCTCTGGTTCTTGGAAGGTGAGCCAGCAGCTTGTCATCTTACCTGCCAACTTTGGGATTCACCAGTTCCACAGCCCTGTGAGCCAGCAGCCTACTGTCTGACCTGCAATCTGGGTTTGTCAGCCCCTGCAATCATGCGAGTCAGAAGAAGCCTCCAGCCTATGCCTGACCCACGGATTTTGGGACTTGCCAGCCTCCACAACCATGTGAATCATTTCTTTGAGATAAATCTGTCTGTCTTTCTCTCTCTCTATGTATATATGTATACATATAGATGCTTCACTAGTTTTGTTTCTCTAGAGAACCCAGCCTAAGACAGTGCCCTTTTGGCTTTTGAGTCCAAGGAGGTCATTCCAAGATCTCCATCTATGTATAGTCAAACAGCCATCTGCTCACACAGAACACCATTTAGTTGGCTCTCTTAATGATCCAGCTGGATCACTGCACAATTGATTTGTATGTGGCACATTCTGATAGGTTGAATACATTGGCTAGTTCCATTATGTTTGTCCATTTTCCACTGTAGCAACTAATCCAATATGTATATGACTAAAAATTGAGGAATAGCAGTTTGGGATACATTTGTACCAGTGTTTAAATTATTCTGTAGAATAATATATGAAATACCTTAGATATTCTTAAACTAAACAAAGTCTCAACTGAAATTATATGAGAAATAATAGACCCATCTCTTCGCTGTTTGCGAAGGGAGAAAAACCCTATTTTTGATATGTGGAGGTAAGAACTACGGAGACATAACACCTACCATGTCCTGGACAATTTTCTGCACACTTCATATCCACTAACTCATTTAATCTGTACAACTATATGAAATGAGTTCAATTATTATCCCCCTTTTATAAATGTTGAAACTAAGGCACAGAGAGATTGAGTAACTTGCTGAAAGCCACATAGCGGTGATTGGCGGAACTGGAGAATGGATCTTGATGGTCTGACTCCAGAGCCTGTGCACTTAACCACTAGGCTACACTGCTTGCCGTTCCTTTTGCCTCCTTCATATACCCTTGCTAAGTTTCAAAGAGTAGAAAAGGCAAAAGTTTAGGGAAGTAAAAAATGGCAGTTTGTTGATTAGTTTCTTCAAACAAAGAAGAAACATTAGATTTGAAATAAAATAAATGGGCAATTTAATGATCAATCTTGTTTATATACTGAGATCCCTGAGGTGATACAAAGATCCTTAGCAAGCAATGTGAATCTCTAATACAACAACTACTGGGAAATTCAGTTTTAAATACATTTCTGAAATCCTTCAAGTGGCAGTTCAAATAATAGTGCTAGGGTAGAGGATTAGCAGTGGGGTGGAGCTACAGTCTGTTAGCTTTGCTGTGGTGTGATGGTAAAGGTTTAACAACCAGCTTGGGGAGTCGGTGGGTATTAAGAAGGAAAGGCCTGGTTTGTAGAATGAACCCATTTCTATAGAATAAATACTCCCATTATGATCAATTTCAAGCTACCAACTTGATATTATAGAATGTGGAGTTGGGAAGAGATATGCAGCAGCACACCACTGTATAGCTTTGTTACCAGAAATAAATAAAATATACATACAATATCCACACAAAATAGATGTAATTTACCTCAAGAGCATAAATAATAGCAAAATGTAGGAAAATAATTAGGAAATTATGAGTTTGAGTATTTATAGCCTTGGTTTCTATATAATGTATTTATTTGTAAGTTTACATATTTTAAATTTTTAATAATGGCTGTTCAGTAACCAGCTTGTAACATTCCTGAAAATTTAACAATTAGCTCTTGTGAGCTCATATGAGCTTACTCAAGCCTTCCATTATCACTAAGAAAATGTCTAGATGGCTTTGCAGGCCACCATGTCAAAAAATAAAAGTCCACTAAATTTCTCAGGCCTGATAATTTTAGGTAGGACACATCTCCCAGATGTCTTTCTCCAGCGTCTAATCAATACCTGAAAAGGTAAATATGTTTATTAAGAATGTTTGCCTGGCCAAGAATATTCAATATAAAAGGGCTGGCTCGGTAGAAAACTATTGTCCAGAATTGCCTTGACTGAAACAACTCAGCATTTAGAAATTTTACAATCACTGGAGAAAGGAAGATAGATTCACTGTCACAGACAAAATAACTAGTGAGTAACACATCACAGATTCTAAAAAGAGAGGAAGTGTTTAAAACTACTGTAAGATACGAAATTTAAAACTATGGGCACTAGAGTTGGACACCCTGACTTTGCATCCTGACCCTTGCACTTAACATCTGTGTGGACTTGAGCAAATAAACTTTGTGCCTATTTTCTTATTCGTAAAATGGGACTCATAGTAGTATTCACTTCCAAGGATTGTCAGGAGTAAATAAATTAGTATATGTAAATGCTTAGAATAGTGACTGGCACATAGTAAGTGCTCATTAAGTGATTGCCTGTTGTTAAGAATAGCAAATGTATCACTTTATGCTTCTTTCTATTTGTATTTTTGTTAATATTCAAGTCACATTCCTTTATGGATTATCTAATAGCAGCATTAACAGTTGCCATTTATTGAACACCTACTTTCCCTAAGCCTTTTATGTATGTGTGCATTGTTTATGTGTGTGTGCATGTGGGTGTTGCACAGAATTACAACTAAACAAACTTAAGAAGGACACATAGTATCCCTTCTTTCCAGGTGAGAAAAATGAGGCTTAGTTAGGTAACATGACTTTCAGAGCTGACACAGCTAATAAGTGGTTGTTTTTGTTAGTTGCCGTTGAGTCTATTCTGACTCATGGTGACCCCATGTATGCAGAGTAGAACTGCTCCATAGGGTTTTCAAGACTGTGACTTTTCGGAAGCAGATTGCCAAGCCTGTCTTCTCAAGTACCTCTGGTGGTTCAAACTACCAGACTTTCAGACCAGTGGTCGAGGGCTTAACCGTTTGCACCACCACAAGGACACCTGATATATAAATCTAGAAGTTTCTTTTTATTTTATATGTCATATGGTCTGCAGAGTAGCTAGAGATGAGCTGAAAGTATGGATTATAATGATTTAATATTTTAAAAAACTTTCCTGATTATAAAAGTAATACATGTTTATTGTAGAAGTTTTAAAAATACAAATAAGGCATCAAACCTTCCCTGAATCCCACCACTGATTAAATTTTGATATGTATCATCCCAGGCTATATTATATCTATATCAATAAATAGATATTTTTTAATTTGGAAGTTAACAGTAAGTACAATTTTAGAGGCAGTCATTTTCACTTATTATATTCTGATCCTTATTCCATCATTAAGTACTCTTCTATATTATTTTTTTATACCATAGTTTATTAATACTATAATTTTGTACATGACTGATTTAAAACATTTTAAACTTCTTTAGAGTTTGACTAAAGACTACTAAATCAGGAACTACGTGTTAAAATTCACTTTTATCCAGACAGAATAGGCAGAGCTGGTTGTAATTTAGCAAGATTCCACTGAAAAATATAAATCACCAGCAACAGAGTATTAGTAGGATCTCATATAGCAAAAGGTCACCAGTAAAATTTGAAAGACCCTCACTCGATTAAACACAATTACTCAGGCATATATATTCAGTAACTTGTTTTTGATATGCACTATTCCATTCTACTATTAGAACTGTTTCTTGCTGTTATTAAGTGTAAAAGGTGTGATATTTGCCTACTTACAAGCTAAGAAGCTAACCTGTTACTCTGTCATGGATGCTGAAAGAAGACACGAAATTCCTGCATCAGAGACAAAGGATTTTTTTTACTCATGGCAAAGCAGAAACCAAAGCATCCTGTTGGTTAATCCCACAAAGGTAATTCAAGTGAGCCTAGATGAATGCCTGCGTACACAGTGGGCTGCGTTTCAGAAGAGGAATACAGAGTTTGAGAAATACACTGTTTTTAGTAGCCAGAAGCAAGCCTGCTCTTTAGGGAGAGACATCACCTCATCTGTCTTAGTCATCTAGTGCTGCTATAACAGAAATACCACCAGTGGACGGCTTTAACAAAGAGAAATTTATTTCTTCACAGTAAAGTAGGCTAAAAGTCCAAATTCAGGGCGTCAGCTCCAGGGGAAGCCTTTCTGTCTCTGTCGGCCTTCTCGTCAATGTTCCCCTGGACTAGGAGCTTCTCCACGCAGGGACCCCGGGTCCAAGCTCTGCTCTTGGCACTGCTTTCTTAGTGGTATGAAGTCCCTCTGTCTCTCTGCTCACTTCTCTCTTTTATATCTCAAGAGATTGCCTCAGGACACAATCCAACCTTGTAGATTGAGTCCTGCTTTACTAACACAACTGCTGCCCATCCTCCCTCATTAACATCATAGAGGCAGGATTTACAACATATAGGAAAATCACAGAATACCAGGAATCATGGCCCAGCCAAACTGATACACACATTTTTTGGGAGACACAATTCAATCCATGACATCATCCTTCAAGGTTGTTGCTACAAACACAACACTGAGGCATGGCCTGGGCAAAGTACTGTCAGTGCCTTGCATTTTTGGTATGTTATGCAAGGAAGTGCAGGAACACTGTGGCTCTCCCAACAATTGCCATATTCCAGCCATAAACTCAGTCTCACTAAATCTTAGTATTTATTCTTTCATTTAAATTTTTAAGTTTTTTTTTTATATGTTATTGTTGTTGTTATGTGCCGTCAAGTCAGTTCTGACTCATAGCGACCGTATGTACAACAGGCCGAAACACTGCCCAGTCCTGTGCCATCCTCACAACCATCACTGTGTTTGAGCCTAGTGTTGCAGCCACCATGTCAATCCATCTTAATGAGGGTCTTCTTCTTTTCTGCTTTTAAAAATAGGCAGTATTTAAAGAATTTCCCTAGCCTTGCATGTACATTTAGCCAATCTATAATTAATTATGCACGTTTACTGTCTCAGGTAATTACTACATGCTGAACTAGCCTTTTCTTCTAATTCTCATCTCTGCTATTTTCTCTCAGAGATTACTAGACACTCAATATGATTGTTTCCCTTTGATAGTTTCCAAAGTATCTGATTTTGTAGTTTTTTTCTGGATATATTTTTTTCCTGAAATTTGATCTTCCCTGATCAGGTGAAATCTTTTGTCATGAATGCTCTTCCTGGTATTTCATTGCTTACTATTCCCTGCCTTCCCAGGAATCCATCATTCTAGCCAGGAAGCCACCATAAATAAAATGAAACTCTTTTTCAAAACCATCTGCATAGTTAGTTTCTCACTTTTGCATCCTGCTTTTTGTGCCAAAGTCACAACCTTCAACTTGAGATCTAAATCCATCTGTGCCCAAACCTCCAAGTCACTAAAACTATTTTCCAGCTTTTTCAGCTCCCTCATTTCTCCTGTCTGTGTCTACGAAGAGCCGTTGTTAGGTTTCATGTTTCTTGGCAGGCTTGCTGATGTATCTTAGGTGCTTACTCCAGGAAGTAAGCACACATTTCAAATGTAATTGAATGTCAGGTCTGTATATTCCTACCACCACACTTCACTTCTCACTAAGGAACTAAATACTACCCTATTTTTCTCTTCCTCCAGGAGGAGGTAACATGATTCCAAACACTTGTTATTGTCCGTGGCCCACTTTTTGGTTTGTGAAGCAGGGAATGCCAGGTCATCTTCAGAACGTACAGATTCACAATTCATTGTGCTTAATTTCTACTCCTCTTTCTGCTCTGTGGCAGGTTCTACTCCATGTTAACCTCTTGACACTGGTTTTGATTCCCTTTTATCTCCTTCCATCCTTTTTCTTTCTGACTTTCTTTTTGATTATTATTTTCATCTTATCTAAGAAGTCCTTTATCCTGACACCTAAGCCAGAGCTTTGACAGGAATTTTTCCATTTCTTCACTTTCCCCTTTAGCAAGGAAGTTAGCTTTCATGAATATACTGGAAGGGAAGCAAAAACATCATATCCCTAGTAGCAGTTTAAAAAGATCCCCCATATTCATACTTATGGGTCTCAAGTTGAAAGTAAGGTTCTCCTTAATGTTAGAGCAATGATTTGGTAGGCTTGTTTTCTGGAGATTAAAGGAGCACCTACAAACACTGTCTTAACCTCACCTGGTCACTCTGCTCCCTTCCCAGGTAATGTCTGCTAACACTAAAAATAACTAATTAGTATAACTAATTTTACAAGAGTATCAAACTCATTTTTCTTAGTAAATAAATAGATATGTTATATGATAGTTACCATTTAATAAATACCTACTGTGTGCCAAGTGTTTTATTTGTCAAGTTGTATAGGTGGCTCTTACAATGTATGCTGTAAGTGCAAAATATATAATTCTAAGTGCTTTCACATATTAACATGGTGGAGCTTGAAATCAACTCCAGGCAGTCTGATTCCAAATCCTTGCTCTTAATTACTATTATATTGCTATAGCTATCTATCTATATTTACATTGTATTTGCACAGTAACCCCGCAAGGCTAGTTATCTACAGTTTACAAATTTACAAACTTAGGCAGAGAGTAAGTTTCTCAGGGCAATCCACGTGTAAGAGGCAGATCTCAGATTCAATCCCAGGTTTGACTGACTGCAAAGCTCCTTCTCTTTTCACAAACCACATTGCCTCTTGTGTAAAGTCTCTTCACCCTAGTTAATGCTTGCCAGATAATAACATCATTGTATCAGTTACCCATTGCCAAAATAATCCTATATAAGAAATAACCCAAAACCTCAATGAATATAACAAAAAGAAGTGTTTATCTCACAAGTCCACTTGGTCCACCTTACCTGCAGTGGACTTGGCTGACTTCAGTTGGGTTTGCTGATGCACCTGCGCTCAGCAGTAGGTCAGGTAGACAGCTTTGATGATTCTGGCTGGGCTCACTCACATGTCTTGGGATTTGTTGGCTGTCAGCTGATTTAGGATAGTCTTAGTTGGGATGACTGAAGCAATTTGGCTCTGCTAGCCCAGGAATGTTCTCATGGCAGTGGTAGAGGTTCAAAAGCAAGAGTGGAAATATGCCAAGTTCTTTTTCAAGCGTCAACTTGTGTGATATCTGCAAAGATCCCATTGGTTAAGGCAAGCCACTTGTCTGGGCCCAGAATTGGAGTGAAAGGGCACTACCAGGTTACATGGCAAAGGGTGTGGAGATACAAGGGGTGACGAATTGGGGCAATTAATGCAATCAGTCTATTACAGTCATCATCATTGGGACTACATAACTAAATCATAGAACCATGCATCCAGCTGTACGTGAGAGTTGATAGCTACATTTTCAGGAGTTTTGCAAGTCAGTTGTTAAGCCATTGGTAGCTCGAAATCAGCCATGGAGGGAGTATTTATACTACAAAACCTGGCAAACACTGCAAATCAGGGCTTTGTAGAGACAGTTTACCAGCACACTACTTTATGCATTTCAGAACTCTCCGTCTAATTTTTTTCCTACGCAGATAAAATTACAAGTGATCTTGTCATCACATTTCATTTCAATTTTACATCAAAGAAAATAATACAGGCATAAAGATCAGGTTGCTGTTTTGTTTTGCGTTTCTTAGTTATCTTCAATGTATGCAAATAGCCTAAAATCAATAGTTCTAAAGATAGATGGCTCACCATTTCTCAAACAGGTACAGTATGGATAGTAATTAAGTAAACATCATCAAAGAAATTACTTAAGAGTCTGAAGATTCCAATTTGCTATTTTTAAGTGTATTTTAATTGTCATTCATTCTGTGTTTTCAGCAAATCTGCTGTAGATAATCCCAGGGGCAGCATCAGGTTACAGAATCTGAATTTTTGTCTGTAGGCAAAGCTGTAGTTTAGGTTGATCTAGAATCGTAGATCATATTGACAATTGCTTCAGTCATTGAGAGGATTTGGGTATAGGAGCACCTTTCTTTCATAAAAAAGAAATAAAGATTCAACTTATTTCAAATACAACTAAAATGGTTTCATAAAACTCCATGACTGATGAAGCTGCAGATAGAGGAAATGTGGATATTTCTAATGTTTTAGCCATTTGCCAAGTCACTAGTTTCCCATCACTATCACCATTAAAAAAGAAAAAAAAGTTACTGACTACCAACAGGTCATGACTAAAGAAACTATATAAAACTGGAAAGAGCTAAAAATCGCTCTGTATTATTGCTTTTCTTTCCTCAGCAGGTAAAGAAAGTGTGAAATGATTCCTCTTCCTCTGTGAAAAATTAAAGTACATAGTAAGTTGTAAACTGTACCCAGTATTTCTTTCTTTTTAAGAAAATGAAAGCTCTGAATTTGGGCAGATACACATATAGGCTCTCTCTCTCTATATATAGATTTTCTTTTTTGTAGAATGTGAGGAAGGGCTACACCTGAAGTCAAACTGCCTCAGTTCAAATTCAAGCTATGCGACCTTGAACAAGTTGTTTAACTCTCTATGTTCGTTTTCCTTATCTGTAAAATGGGGGTTAAAAATATTATCTACCTCATAAAGTTGTTGTATTAAATGTGTTAATACATGTAAAGTACTTATAATACTGTCTATAAATTCTCAATAATTGTTGTTCTGCTATTATTATATGATACCTAAGGCATTTTCATTCAACTCAGTTTAAAAAAAAAACTAATCAATACCTCATAAAGTTTAATCATATAAGTTGTTGATATTTAAGATATTGATTTATTTCTTAATTGTTGAGAAAACATATAGGTACTGTTTAGGAACTGTGTAGACACAGTCTGAGTAGGGCATCAGTGGCCCAGGCTCAGGGTAAAGAAGAAAGACCTTCTATATCAGCTTTGAAGCCTGTGTGTATGAATCTATACAGAACCGTATGTAACAAAGATTTTATGAAAACACATGGTATCAGTGTCACTTATAATCCTATATCGCTGATAGTATAAGCAATATGATTGAATAGCCTAAGTGTGCTCAAGAATTATCCTCGTTTTAAGTACTTTTTAACTAGAAAAATATCGTAGATTTGTTAGATACATTCACTTGTAGTTTTACATTTAATAATTTTAAGTCCACACTAAGATCAAAGAGAAAGAATGAGTTGTTATCTTTTGGTGGTATATACCTACCAATGCCCAGAAGTCATAATGGAAAAGAGAAGAGTGGAAGTTTCTGGTAATGGTATATGAATTACTATAAAAGATGTCATTATAATTCTATAATGTACTGGGGTAAGAAACAAAGGCTCTCATATTTTGTAAGCATGGAGCTTAATTATACAAAATATATAATTGGAAATCTCATATGCACAGGCAAATCTATGCATATCTCAATGAAAAACCCACTGAGGTAAAAACTGGTAATTAAAAGTTACATTCTATAAAGTGGTTTTACTATACAGTGCTTTTTGGAGTGGCAAAGTAGGTTTACACTATGATGCAATTTGTAAATCTGGTTGGGATACCATGTGCTGTGACAAATTTAGGCAGCATCTATAAAACAGGTCCAGAATTTATTTGAAGACATGGGCAGAGAAGTGAATTATTTAGGTTATAAACATGGGAATTTCTATGGTTTTAATTAATAGAAAAGCAGTCCTTATATGTATTGGAGACTAAATAGCCTTAGATACTTTCAATATAATAGTCATGGAATATATTATAAGGAAGCCATGTTAGATACATTTTATTTTAATTATTAAAAATTAAAATTTGTGGTATAATAGGTAATCACTCAAAATCAGTGTTGAATCTATGTTTAGAAGCCCAGATTTTCTAAGACTACTGCCAGATTAACCTAAATAATTCTTAGCTATAGTATACACATGTAATTTCATTACATTAGATGAAATCAAAGTTGGCTGTATAACTGGTATCAAAATCATCATTGTTAAACGGTCACTGCACATAGAATACTCATTCTTCCTGCCCATTAAAAGGAGCCCGTCTAAAAGAACACATTGGGCCATTTAATCAAACAATCTTTTTGATACATCCAAAGAAGAAAAGAAAAAGTATTTTTGCTTTTGTGGATCCCTCTGCAGGTTAAAACAGTTGACTCAGCAGCACTTTGAGTACGATATGGAGCGTGGAGAAACAACTGGATGGCACTTTAGTTTATTGTACTTACAGCACTCAGGACAAGTGTTTTATTCACATAGATTTCCCCTGGCTGAAATTAATTTCTCACTTCTTTGTGCTTGCACAGCACATGGTTTCTTCCTCAGCATTTGCCACATTTTGCCTTATTCTAAGTTTTACTTTTGTGTGTGTGTGTAAAAAGGCGAAACATCAATACTTACAAATGCCTTGATAAAAATTTTAATGTTTTTCTATTTCTCCCTACCATTTCCGCTTACCTTTTACTCTAAATCAATAATGTAAAGCACATGCTTGCTACAGAGAATGCCAGTATAGGTCAATTGATACCACTAGAAAACAAATCAACAATGCAGAAAATAGAACTTCTATGATGAAAGCACTTGCTATATTTTATGCTTTTTAGCATATACTCTGGCACACCAGAAAACTGTCCATATCTTTCTTTATGACCAAAACATTTTATAATGTATGCCATATAATGAATAGCAGATTATTTGTAGGGGTTGATGTTCCTTCCATGGCCCAAAAAAACCAAACTCATTGCCATCATGTCGATTCTGACTCACAGCAACCCTATAGGACAGAGTAGAATGCAGTATACATTCTAATGTTATCTTCTCATGGGTAAATTCACTCTCAGAATAATGTCTTACGCTTCTGTGTCCTATCACGTAGTACCTCACACATTAAAAAAAAAAAATTGCCATCGAGTCAATTCCAACTCATAGTGGAAAACCCCTATAGGGTTTTGAAGGCAGTAATCTTTACGGAAGCAGATTGCCACATCTCTCTTCTGCAGAGTGGCTGCTGGGTCTGAACTGCCAACCTTTCAGTTAGCAACCGAGCAATAAAAACCTTGATTAAATTGAATTACATTGAATTAAATTAATTACATTAAATTAATTAATTAATTACATTAAATTAATTACATTAAATTAAATTACATTGTTGATTCTAGTCCTAAGCCAATAATGTGCCAAACTTCCCATTGCTACCTACTATTCACAGGCCACCACCATCCTGAAAAGAAAAGAAAAGTTTTAAACTGATTTATCTGTCTTTTTTTCAGTCTGAGGGTTTGAAGGTAAAGAGCAGACAGATCTGGTCAAGAGGTCAAGGGTGAAATGGAAAGCTTTAGATTATCTTATAACTCTACTATACAGACAATTCCACAAGTTAACCCTTTGTGGCCTACTGTCTTGGCAAAGGCATTGAAGCCTTAGGTGTGAGAAAAAAAAGAAAAGAAAGAAAGAAAGAAAAGACAGGAGCTGTGAAACAGAAACTTAATATATCAAAATTAAGTTTCCATGTGAAGTGGAAAAAAAAATCAACCATAAGTTTTGGCCCATATGGATTTTACTGCTTTTCCACATGAAGGTGAGATCAGTATCTTTTGTACCATTTCTATTACTGTTGGTTGACGGCCTCTTATGAAGACATGGGGCAAAGTCATCATGTGGTTTAAGAAACTCTAGCAGGGTTTCAACAAGACAGTCAAATAAATATTTGAAAAATATAAAACAAATTAGATGTTTATTTATGTGACAGCAGACAAATTGATTTGACAGAATTGATTTGTACATTTCTGGAAAGAAACAGTTTCTTGGACCACATATATAAAAACAGCCATAAGAGAGAGAAAGAGAGGAGCTGCCAATGCGGGCCTATAATGGTCCAACTAAGTTTCATATCTGTTTTGTTTGGTCCCTTTCTCCCTCCTCCCTCATCTCTCCCAAGGATTTTTGGGCTATTATAGTATAAGAAAAAAACATCTAGAAAGAATGATTGACCCATGGATATATATCAGTGAAATACTGTGATGCAGAAACCATTCAACAGAAGGTAGTATGTGGTAAGAACAGACTAAATGTGCCTGGTATGTCTCTAAAGCTCAATTTTGCCAGGAGATAGATGGCTTAGCATTTAACTGTATGTTTATATTAGTATGGTTCCATGGGTATTAGGACCTTTTCTGTAGGCTTGGTGTCATGTAGTGTCTTTGCAGACTTAGTCTCTCTTTGGCTATGTTTGATTAAAGGCCCTCAATTCCTCAGTTTTGTGATTTTTTAAGCAGTCAAGTAGCTATTTTAGCTACACAACATTTTTGTGGAGGAAAAAGAAAATGCAGTATGGAACTGTGCTGTAATAAGAGAAGTATCATATGAGAGACCAAAGAAATAATCTCTCTTATCACTACTGTGTCAACTAAATCCTTCTGTGGCTGTCAGTTTTGCTCTATGAATATCTGAAATAAGCCTTTTTATTGCATTTCATGGACTGTCAATACCAACCACACCATGGAAGATTAGTCCATGATCTGTCCCACAAAAAATGTGAATCCAAAGATACTTTGTGGTTACATGACACTTATCATAAATACAAAATCTTATCATCAAGCTTTATGACATATCCTGATTTGAAGGTATTAAAGACTACATAAAATGTAACTACACTGCAATAGTTATTTTCATTTGTGATGTTATGCGTAATTAGCTTTAGTATTATCCATGATTTGTGAAAAAGAGACCTATAGGCATTTCTTTCAGCTTAGAAATACAAGCCTTTAAGAAGGTTGTTGTGAGAAATAATAAATGAATATTATTGTGAAGGACTTTATGAATATGAATAGCCATACAACTATCAAATAGTAGACAAAGAGCGTTTTTGAAAGTGAATAAACTGGTAATTAATTTAAAAGTACTTATTTGTAAATCAAACAGTTTAGACGGCTATAGAATGACTCTATTATGATCAGATCACTTCTGTTGTATTGTTCAGTTCTGTACATTTATTTTAAGAGGGAAGTATGTAATTTTGGAGCATATTCACAAGAAAACAAGATGGTAAAAGGACTCAATATCCTTTTGGAAAGATTTAGTCTGGATTAAAGAAGAATTAGAGGAGATATAATAGGTGGTTTAACCATATATAGAGCTGACATTTGATGAAGAATTGTTCTCGGTTTCTCCAAGACCAGCGGGGAGACATTGGCAGTGAAAGGAAGTTTTTGATTCCATGTACTGTTGACTACCAGAGCTCTCTATAAATAGAACGTACTACCTCAATAAGAAGTAGTTTTCTCCGTGCTGGAAGTATTCAGATACAATTTGGCTTAGATATTATAGAGAAGTTTCAAACATTGTAAAATCAGTGGTGAAAGAACTCTTCCACTCTTGAAAGCATTTGACACCTTTATGATCTTTATGAATATTATACAATGTGCGTAAATACAGATAGGAGCAATAAATAGTCTCATTTTTTGTGTTCTAATGATGGAGACCCTCATTAGGAATAGCAAAAGGTGATAGTCATCTGTCTCCATGGCCATCACTATTGCCATTTTCTAGTTGAAAACCTTCCTGGTCATAGCTACTGAGCTAGTTTTTATGATGCTTTCTCCCCTTGCATAGTTAACCAAAAGCAGTTCCACTTATCTGCATTCTAGAATAACAGCAATAACTTGAGAGAGGGAGGAGGTGCTGTCAAGGACACAGTGTCTCTCTTTGTATCATATCAGAAAGTCTAATGGCCACTCAGTAATATAAATCGGTCTATTACAAGCATACATATATAGCATTGAATCAATAATGGATGTTATTGACTGAGTAATCCCTTTAATGAAACCCTATCTACCTGAAATTCTTCTTATTATGGATCTTGGAGCAAGCCTAGTTTGGATGGATTCAGGAAAGGTAAACTTCAGTTGAATGCAGTGCAGTAGTTTTGTTTACACAAATATTACAGAGGAAGTCTCAAGGCAGGATGTGTTGTTAAATTAGAATTTTCTTATTGTACTAATGGAGTCCCTAAATAGTGCAAATGGTTAATATGCTGGAAGGAGGTTCGAGTCCACCCAGAGGCAACACAGAAGAAAAGACCTGGTGATCAACTTCCAAAAAATCAGCTACTGAAAACTCTTTGGAGCACAGTTCTACTCTAACACACATGGGGTACTATGAGTCAGTGTTGACTTGACAGCAACTTCTTTTTTTTAATCGTACTAATAAGCGTATGGAGTCCTGGTGGCACAGTGGTTAAGAGCTCAGCTGCTACCCAAAAGGTTGGCAATTCAAATCTATCAGCTGCTTCTTGGAAACCCTATGGGTATTCCAAGACAGGTAACCTGTCTGTTGGCTATTCCGAGAATCATTTTCAGTTGAATTTGTTTATTTACAAATACGGAAGAAAGACTATATGTCGCTTTAGTTCTTATAAATAATCTACTTATATGTCATTAGAAAATAACTATTGGGTTTAAACACTGGAAAATGGTGTATGATACATTTTTATTGCTTCATATGCCATATGATGTTGTACTATAGTATGCAATTGTTGCTTTTGTTGTTAGGTGCCGTCGAGTAGATTTCAACTCATAGCGACCTTATTACGTACAACAGAAAGCAACACTGCCCTGTCCTGCGCCATGCCCACAAGCGTTGTTACGCTTGAGCCCATTGTTGCAGCCACTGTGTCAATCCATCTTGTTGAGGATCTTCTTCTTTTTTGCTGACCCTGTACTTTACTAAGCATGATGTCCTTCTCCAGGGACTGATTCCTCCTGACAACATGCCATAGGAGCATTCTGGTTGTACTTCTTCCAAGACAGATTTGTTCATTCTTTTGGCAGTCCATGGTATATTCAATATTCTTTGCCAGCACCACAATTTAAAGGCATCAATTCTTCAGTCTTCTTTATTCTTTGTCCAGCTTTCGCATTTTGAAAATACCATGGCTTGGGTCAGGCGCACCTTAGTCTTCAAGGTGACATCTTTGCTTTTCAACACTTTAAAGAGGTCTTTTGCAGCAGATTTGCCCAATGCAATGCATCATTTGATTTCTTGACTGCTGCCATGGGTGTTGATTGTGGATCCAAGTAAAATGATATCCTTGACAACTTCAACCTTTTCTCCATTTATCATGATGTTGCTAATTGGCCCAGGTGTGAGGATTTTTGTTCCTTTATGTTGAAGAGTAATCCATACTGAAAGCTGTGTTCTTTGGTCTTCATCAGTAAGTACTTCAAGTCCGCTTCACTTTCAGCAAGCAATGTTGTGTCATTTGCATGACACAAGTTGTTAATGAGTCTTCCTCCAATCCTGATTCTTCTTCATATAGTCCAGCTTCTCCGACTATTTGCTCAGCATACAGACTGAATAGGTATGGTGAAAGGATACAACCCTGATGCACACCTTTCTTGCCTTCAAACCATGCAGTATCCCCTTGTTCTGTCCGAACAACTGCCTCTTGATCTTTGTATAGGTTCCTCATGAGCACAATTAAGTGTTCTGGAATTCCCATTCTTTGAAATGTTATCCATAATTTGTTATGATCCACACAGTCTAATGCCTTTGCATAGTCAATAAAACACAGTTAAACGTCTTTCTGGTATTCTCTGCTTTCATCCAGGATCCATCTGATATCAGCAATGATATCCCTGGTTCTGTGTCCTTTTCTGAATCTGGCCTGAATTTCTGGCAGTTCCCTGTCCATGTACTGCTCCAGCCGCTTTTGAATAGTCTTCAGCAAAATTTTATTTGTGTGTGATATTAATGATATTGTTCGATAATTTCCTCATTCGGTTGGGCCACCTTTCTTGGGAACAGGCATAAATATGGATCTCTTTCAGGTGGTTGGCCAGGTAGCTGTCCTCCTAATTTCTTGGCATAGACAAGTGAGCACTTCCAGCGCTGCATCCATTTGTTGAAACATCTCAATTGATATTCTGTCAGTTCCTGGAGCCTTGTTTTTTGCCCATGCCTTCAGTGCAGCTTGGACTTCTTCCTTCAGTACTTTTGGTTCCTGATCATATGCTACCTCTTAAAATGATTAAATGTCAACCAATTCCTTTTGGTATAATGACTCTGTGTATTCCATCCATCTTCTTTTGATGCTGCCTGCATCGTTTAACATTTTCCCAATAGAATCCTTCACTACTGCAACTCGAGGCTTGAATTTTTTCTTCATCTTGAGAAATGCTGAGCGTGTTCTTCCCTTTTGGTTTTCTATCTCCAGTTCTTTGCAAATGTCATTATAATACTTTACTTTGTCTTCTCGAGCTGCCCTTTGAAATATTCTGTTCAGTTCTTTTACTTCATCATTTCTTGCTTTTGCTTTAGCTACTCGACGTTCAAGAGCAAGTTTCTGAGTCTCTTCTGATATTCATTTGTGTCCTTTCTTTCCTGTCTTTTTAATGACCTCTTGCTTTCTTCATGTATGATGTCCTTGATATCATTCCAAAACTCGTCTGATCTTTGGTCATTAGTGTTCAACGCATCAAATCTATTCTTGAGATGGTTTCTAAATTCAGGTGGGATATATTCAAAGTCATAATTTGGTTCTCGTGGACTTGTTCTAATTTTCTTCAGTTTCACCTTGAACTTGCATATGAGCAATTGATGGTCTGTTCCACATTCAGCCCCTGGCCTTGTTCTGACTGATGATATTGAGCGTTTCCATTAACTCTTTCCACAGATGTCTTCGATTTGATTCCTGTGTATTCTATCTGGTGAGGTCCATGTGTATAGTCGCTTTTTATATTGGTGAAGAAAGGTATTTGCGATGAAAAAGTTGTTGGTCTTGCAAAACTCTACCATGAGATCTCCGGCATCATTTCTATCACCAAAGCCATATTTTCCGACTACCAATCCTTCTTTTTTGTTTCCAATTTTCGAATTCCAATCACCAATAATTATCGATGCATCCTGATTGCATGTTTGATTAATTTCAGACAGCAGAAGCTGGTAAAAATCTTCAATTTCTTCATCTTTGGCTTTAGTGGTTGGTGCATAAATTTGAATAATAGTGGTATTAACTGGTCTTCTTTGTAGGAGTATGGTTATTATCCTATCACTGACAGTGTTGTACTTCAGGACAGATCTTGAAATGTTCTTTTTGACGGTGAATGCGACGCCATTCCTCTTTAATTTGTCATTTCTGGCATAGTAGACTATATGATTGTCTGATTCAAAATGACCAATACCAGTCCATTTTAGCTCACTAATGCCTAGGATATTGATGCTTATGTGTTCCATCTCATTTTTGACGATTTCCAGTTTTCCTAGATTCATACTTTATACATTCCACATTCTGATTATTAATGGATGTTTGCAGCTGTTTCTTCTCATTTTGAGTTGTGCCATATCGGCAGATGAAGGTCCTGAAAACTTGACTCCATCCACCACATTAAAGTTGACTTTACTTTGAGGAGGCAGCTCTTCTCCAGTAGTATTTTGAGTGCCTTCCAACCTGGGGGGGGCTCATCTTCCGGCACTATATCAGACAGTGTTCTGCTGCTATTCATAAGGTCTTCACTGGCTAATTCTTTTCAGAGGTAGACTGCTTGGTCCTTCTTCCTAGTCTGTCTTAGTTTGGAAGCTCCGCTGAAACCTGTCCACCGTGGGTGACCCTGCTGGTATCAGAATACTGGTGGCATAGCTTCCAGCATCACAGCAACACGCAAGTCCCCACAGTACAACAAAATGACAGACACGTAGTTGTAATATGTAATACTCACAGTATATAACCATCAGTATTATAAGAGTGAACAATTTAACGTTTTAAAATATCAAAATATTGAAATATCTCTCCTTTTTGTGATTCTTTTTTACTGTCTCAGAAACAAAACAATGTAATATCAGTCTCTCAAATCCATTACTTCCTTTCCATCCCCAGTGCTACTGTCCTATTCCATAAAAACCAAAACCCAAACCCAGTGCCATTGAGTTGATTCAAACTCATAGCGACCCCTATAGTCACTAGTTGTTAGTACCTTATAATTTCTTGCCTGGACTATAAAAAATCTCCTAAACTCCTGTCTTCCTCCAATCTATTCATGTAGCCATTGCAATCTATTGAGCTAGTTTTGGTTAGCAAAGTGTTTTAATGGGTTGATTTTGGTAGCAGCATAGATTAAAGAAGGGAGGAAGACTACATAGGTAGCAATTTCAATAATCTGGTCACATGATTAGGACCTACTAATTCAGAAAAAGTCACACATCCGAGAAATATTGCAAAATTGTCAATTGTTTTGATGATAGTTTGATTTAAAGAGGAAAATAGAAAATCAGAAAGTAGGGGTGATATTGGATGACTAAGAGAATACTGCTGTAAATGATTATAATGGGTGAAGCTAGAAAAGGTTATCAGTTTTGAGGAGAAATTGATTAATTAGAACTCATTATGGGAATGTAAATAAAAATGTTCATTAGACAGTTGGAAATAAGACAATGGCTGTTTTTAGAATTGTAAGATAGGAGTTTGATGTTAAAGGGGAGAATTAAAATGTTAAGAAGAGAGAATTGATGGTAATGCATTAATTCTCAAAGGAAATAGCTTTAAACAGGGAAGAACATAATGTCAGAGGTTGAACTTGAAAGAACACCTGCATTCAAGAGGGCAGCATAGAAGCTAAATAGATAAACACTAAGCACACATGTAGGAAGAGATTTAGTAGAGTTCAGTGTTACAGGAGTTCAGCAGAAATAAACTGTAGGAATATCAAAGAGTATGCAGATGATAAAAAGCCTTTATATTTGGTGATATGAAAATCTTACCAAATCCAAAGCTGACATTTCATAGTAAGAATCAGAGTGGTGGAGGTGGGTGATAAATTATGGTAAAAGTTATGATAGTGTTATGGGAAGAAAGGAAAAACACTCCTTCATTTATTACACATTTTGTGGAGTTTGTTTCTACCTATGGCTTTGGTTCTCACTCTTTGCCCTCTGCCTAGCCATAAAACCCAGGGTTGTGCTGGGGCCATGGATCATGCAAGAATGACCTCTGATACCCCAGCACTTACAAGTCTACCAAAAGGACTTTGTAACCTAGTTTTTCTTTGGCTTTGTACAATCTTAGGCAAGTTGCAGCAATATAATTAAACATGTTCAAAGTACTGAAGTTCAATCAAATAATTTAGCAAATTGTACTGAGTATCTTCTCTCTGAAAATACTAAAATATGTGCTTAAAATTTACAACATCACAGGGGAAATAAGAAATGTTAGGGGAAGAACTACAGGTTTTTATGTTATTGCAAGCTCAGGATGTGTGAGCAGAGTGATATCATTGTAGGAAAGCTAATGTGCTCCTGGGCTCCGTTAAAAGATGTCTGGCACACAGAACAAAGAGAGTGATAGCCCACTGTATTTTCCTTTTCATATTCTTATTATATTTCCACACCTGGTGTGTTCATCTAGAGACTTTCAGAAAATTGGAGCTATCCAGAGAAGAGTGTTCAGGGTGATAGAGGGACTCAAAACAATGTGATATTGCAAATGTTTGAAAGAACTAGGAGTATTTAGCCAGAGAGTTGAATATATGAGCACCAAGAGGAAGAAGGATTATAATTATTGTGCATGACCAACAGAGGGGAAACTGAGGGTCTTTGTATTGACCTTACAGGGAGATAGATTTTGGCTCAGAATGGGGAGGATTTTGGATTACTTCATGAGGATTTTAGTTTACTATTTATTAGAGTATAAACAACTTCTTGTCAAGGGATTCAACAATGGATAAAGGATTGAAATAGGATGTATTTATGGTCTTTTTCAAATCTGATTCTGATTCTTCATGTACACTAACCTTATAAATGTGATTAGGTCTATAAGAGAACTATAAAGAAAGACTCATGGAAATAAAAGGTTTTTTTTTTTTTTTTTTTTTTTTTGGCAGAAGGAATCATCTTCATAGAGAATGTACCATTAAGTTGGGGCTTGAGTGGTTGGTAGGATTTTGACTGTACTAGTGGACACCTCAAGCTAATGATTAAGTTTGTGAGTGCATGGTGATTGCAATTACTTACATTGAAACTTAGGTATGAAAAGACAAGGCAGAACTTCCATTTTATTTAAAACTGTTTTGGTCGTCTTCATGAAATCTCGTTCACTGAGGAATGAGACAGGAGGAACAACGTGCTTATGGTCTAATTCAGGCTACTGGGTTCAATCAGTATTTTAATACGTTGCTTTAGGTAAAGTTCAGTTTCTTTAGGTAAGATCCTGTCTCTCAGAGTTCTACCTTTTTCTCTATATACTATTTTAGATGGTATTTGAGAATACCAGGGAAGGGGAGCTTCTATTACCTTGAGGCATTGGGACAAAGGGTATTTGGATTGAATGGTGTCTTCTGCCTCCTTTGGTCTCTCTGGTGACATCCTTTGTATGTCTAGTTGTTTATGGTCTTGCACTTGAAATTGGTGGCTAGAGGAAAACCTGATCAGTGTTTCTTTCACTTGGTCAGGGCTTGACTAGGTCACATATCTTTGATATTCCAGACACCCCAGGTCTAAAAGGTCCACCCCAAAGTCTTTTCTAGGGGATCACTTTGCTTTTTAACATCAGGCTTCACAGCAGATCTGTTGACTATCAACTCACCAACCTTCTGAGTACACAGGAACTTTTGGAAGGTCTGAGAAGTAAACTCCTGCTCTCCCTCTGCCTAACTATGATGCTCTGTTCAAGATTATTTGAATGTAGTCACCCTTCAGGATGGTACCATATCATCCCATACACCGGAAAACTGGGGCACAAATTTCTTCCTCTGCTCTTGAGTTTTTCCATACCTATCTGGATGTTCTAAAGTCACAATCCCTCACCTAACATCCTCAAGGTGGGAGTGAATAAAAATGCGATTGACTTTCCTCCTCCAGTCCTTCTACCACTTCTCCATAACTGGTTGAGCAGAGAACAGGATTTTCTTCTGCTTTACCTACCTCATAACTACCATCTTCCTTATATCAATATCAGGCCTAAGCCTTTATGGTAGACTGGGATATCTTCTCTTCAACTATGAAAGAAACTCTCATTTGCTCTAGCATGCCTAATCCTGATATATTAAATTATAAACAAATTAATATTTCATCTCTTGGTGATGCTTTGTTTGGAAGTCGAACAATTTGCTAAAAAAAATTCCTATATTTAATGTCAAAAGTTGAATATTAACTCTTTGTCTGTATTTATTATGTAATAATAAATCCTCAGCAGAAAGTGCCTTAGACTGAATAGGATTTATAGCCAGAAAGTCACATTAATATTTTTCAAAACATTACCCTCTTTTCCCATTATGCAAATATATCTCTGGCCTACAGATCTGATCATGTTAATTCCCCATTTGTTGTTAGGTGTCATCAAGCAGATTCTGACTCATAGCGACCCTGTAAGTACAACAGAATGAAACACTGCCTGGTCCTGCGCCATCCTCACAATAGTTATTATGCTTGAGGCCACTGTCACAGCCACTGTGTCAAAAGAGGGTCTTCCTCTTTTTCACTGACTCTCTACTTTACCAAGCATGATGTCATTCTCCAGGGACTGATCCCTTCTGATAACATGTCCAAAGTACGGGAGATGAAGTCTCACCGTCCTTGCTTCTAAGGAGCATTCTGGCTGTACTTCTTCCAGAACAGTTTTGTTTGTTCTTCTGGCAGTCCATGGTATATTCAATATTCTTCGCCAACACCATAATTCAAATGTATCAGTTCTTCTCTGGTCCTTATTCATTGCCCAGCTTTCACATGCATATGAGGCGATTGAAAATACCATGGTTTAAGTCAGGTGCACCTTAGTCCTCAAAGTGACATCTTTGATTTTTAACATTTTAAAGAGGTCAGTTGCAACAGATTTGCCCAATGCAATACATCGTTTGGCTTCCAGGGGCGTTGATAGTGAATCCAAGTAAAATGAAATCCTTGACAACTTCAGTATTTTCTCCATTTATCATGATGTTGCTTATTGGTCCAGTTGTGAAGATTCTTGTTTTCTTTATGTTGAAGTGTAATCCATACTGAAGGCTGCAGTCTTTGATCTTCATCATTAAGTGCTACAAGTCCTCTTTGCTTTCAGCCAGCAAGGTTGTATCATCCGCATATTGCAGGTTGTTAATGAGTCTTCCTCCAATCCTGATGCTGCTTTCTTCTTCATATAGTCCAGTTTCTTGGATTATTTGCTCAGAATACGATTGAATAATTATGATGAAAGGAGACCACCCTAACGCACATCTTTCCTGATTTTAAACCACACAGTATCTCCTTGTTCTGTTTGAACGACTGCCTCTTGGTCTATATAGAGGTACTGCATGGGTGTAATGAAGGGTTCTGAAATTATCATTCTTCACAATGTTATTCATAATTTCTTATGATTTGCACAGTTGAATGCCTTTTATAGTCCATAAAATATAAGTAAACATCTGTCTGGTATTTTGTGCTTTCAGCCAAGATCCATCTGACATCAGCAATGATATCTCTCCTTCCGTGTTCTCTTCTGAATCCGGCTTGAATTTCTGGCAGTTCTCTGTTGATGTACTGCTAGAACTGTTTTTGAATGATCTTCAACAAAATTTTACTTGTGTGTGATATTAATGATATTGTTTGATAATTTCCACATTCAGTTGGATCACCTTTCTTTGGAATGGGCGTGAATATGAATCTCTTCTAGTTGGTTTGCCAGGTAGCTGTCTTCCAAATTTCCTGGCATAGGTGAGTGAGCGCTTCCAGCATTGCATCCCTTTGTTGAAACATCTCAGTTGGTATTCTGTCAGTTCCTGAAGCCTTCTTTTTTGCCAACGCCTTCAGTGCGACTTGCACTTCTTCCTTCAATATCATCAGTTCTTGATCATATGCTACCTCCTGAAGTGGCTGAATGTTGACCAATTCTTCTTGGTACAGTGACTGTGTATTTCTTCTTTTGATGCTTCCTGCACTGTTCAGTATTTTGCCTGTAGAATCTTTCAGTATTGCAACTCGAGGCTTGAATTTTTTCTTCAGTTCTTTCCGCTTGAGAAATGCTGAGCGTGTCCTTCCCTTTTTGTTTTCTAACTCCATGTTTCTGCACATCTCATTTTAATACTTGACTTTATCTTCGAGTCGTCCTTTGAAATCTTCTGCTCAGCTCTTATTATTTCATCATTTCTTCCATTTGCTTTAGCCACTGTACATTGAAGAGCAAGTTTCACAGTTTCTTCTGATATCCATTTGGATATTTTCTTTCTTTCCTGTCTTTTTAATGACCTCTTGCTTTCTTCATGTATGGTGTCCTTGATGTCATCCCACAACTCGTCTGGTCTTTGGTCATTAGTGTTCAATGCGTCAAATCTATTCCTGAGATAGTCTCTAAATTCAGGTGGGATATACTCAAGATCATACTTTGGCTCTTGTGGATTTGTTTTAATTTTCTTCAGCTTCAACTTGAACTTGCATAGGACCAATTGATGGTCTGTTCCAAAGTCGGCCCCTGGCCTTGTTTTGACTGATGATATAGAGCTTCTCCATCATCTCTTTCCACAGATACAGTCAATTTGATTCCTGTGTATACCATCCAGCAAGGTCTATGTGAATAGTTTCCGTTTGCTGTTGGGAAAAAAAGGTATTTCCAATGAATAGGTCATTGGTCTTGCAAAATTCTATCATGAGACAAACATTTCAAGATACATCCTAAAGTACAGCACTGTCAGTGATAATATCCATATGCCTACAAAGAAGACCAGTTAATATAACTATTATTCAAATATATGCACCAACCACTAATGCCAAAGATGAAGAAATTGAAGGTTTTTAGCAACTTCTGCTGTCTGAAATTGGTCAAACATGCAATCAAGATGCACTAGTAATTACTGGTGATTGGAATGAGAAAGTTGGAAACAAAAAGAAGGCTCAGCAGTTGGAAAATATGGCCTTGGTGATAGAGTCCCCTATTTAAAATCCTTCAATAATTTCCCATTCCGTTAAGATAAAATCATTTTAGAGACTTTCCCAAACTAATCAGACTAGGTTTGGACCCCTGCGTGTGCTTCCACAAGTTCTCGTTCTTCCTTCACATCCATCATGAGTTTACTTTTTGAATGTCTCTCTTTCCTGACACATTTTCAACACCTAGCATTTTGATCTAGACATAGCAGGTGTTTAATAAATATTAACACCAGTTATAGTTTTAATTATATGATTGAGTTGCATTTCTCATTTGTAAATCAATAAATTGGCATTCAAGTTTGCACAGTTCTTCTTTGAGATTTGTAAATTTGAGACTACACTGAAAGACAAATCCACTGTGGTTAGACTGACAATATAAATTTCTAATCCTACAGAGCCAGGCTTTAGAACACAGAAAATTCACCCATAAGTGCCTTCTTGTCATATCTCTTGACAGGTGATAATTTTCCCTCTCCTTTGGGACAACCCTATCTTGACATGAGGGTTCTATCAAACTACAAGAGAAGATCCATCTTCATTAATACCTATTTTCATAATAAGGATGTTTCACTTTAAGATACCCAATTATCTTCTCCAGATTTTTTATCAGCTTGGCAGTTGTGCAAAGTTTTCTTGCAAGCTTATTTTACCTTAAACTGGCCCTTCACATTTTATGAGGCTTCGATTAACTAAATTTAGTCATGTTATGGCTAAATGAATGTGACCGGAAAGGGTAGTACGTAGCAGTCTATATGTAAATTGTTACTTTATTGGTTAACATTTATTATTGGTTAAAATCAATAAAAAGGAACTTAAATTAATTCCTAATGAGCATACACACTTAAAGAAGGAGGAGGTGTGCTATTTTTAAGGTTCCTGGGTGGCCCAAATGCTGGACTACTAACCTAAAAGTTGGCGGTTTGAACCCACCCAGCCTCCTGAAAGAAAGGTCTACCAGTTGGCTTCCCTAAAGATTACAACCCTGAAGTTACACATGGGGTCTCCATGAGTCAGAATGACTCCAGGGGAACCGGCTTGGTGTTTTGTTTCCTGGTGTCCTATTTTTGATACTAAGCTAGCAGCAAAACTAAAAACTATTCTAATGAAGCAAATAGAAACAGAGGTCAACAGGCTGTGACTTATCTCCATAAAAACATTTGCATGCCCATTAAGTGCAGTGTAGAATCTTAGGTGCTATTAAAAGCAAAGGATACACAGCTTTAGGTTAACAGGTCAAGCTTTATTTCCTAGTAGCGAAGATTCCTTCCACACCTATGAGGACAGGGGCTATTTATGCCCCTCCCGCCCCTCTTCATTAGCTCTCAGAACAGTGCCTAGCACGGAGTGAGCATTCAATACGTATTTGTTGAATGAATCAAGCTAGACTTCGAAGGCTGTCTGATGAGTGGATGTCAGCCCAAAGCATGCCTGCCTGCTGCCTTCCCAGCACACTGGCTGGTATCTTCTCATTCCCTCGCCTGTTTTGGCAGTTCTGAATTCCCGTGTTTCTTCCTTCTAGAGGAACGCTGGTGGCGCAGTGGTTAAGAGCTTGGCTGCAAACCAAACGGTGAGCAGTTCCAATCCACCAGCCTCTCCTTGGAAACACTATGGGGCAGTTCCAGTCTGTCCTATAGCGTCGCTATGAGTCGGAATCGACTCGACGTCAATGTGTTTGGTTTTTGGTTTTAGAGGTGGCCAAAATCCTATCCTTAAACTCTTCCCCTTCTCAGATAATCTGCTTCATTTCTCCGAGGAATGTCCAGCTGAGCAAGCAGAGTGCCAACAGCAAGAAACCCGGGACTTTGAGGGGGCGAAGGAAGCCCGCTGGCTCCAACACCCCAATATAAAGGGTCTGGGCTCTTATTTTTCCAGTCTTTGAGAAACAACCAATCTGCTCCCCTCGTCGCGCCTCGCCTCGCCGTGGAGACACCGCAGTGCCAACTTGGGCTCCGTCTGACACTACGAAAAGGGAAAAAAAGCCAAACCGCCATCACAGGAGAGAGGCTGGGCGAGCTCGCAGGCGAAGAGCGCTCCCACCGACCCGCGGTCCGACGCCTCAGGATCAGGGGTTGCGAGGGCAGCGGCGCGAAGGCACCCAGGGGCGCGTGCGCACGGTTGGGAGTGGCGACAGGGGGAGGGGCGGGAGTCGCGCGCCAGCAGGTGGGCGCGTCCTCCCGCGCGCGTGCGCGCGCCGCGCCTTCTCCCTCACGTTCCCTGCGCGCCGCTTCTCCTCCCCGCCGGGAGCGCGCGCCTTCCGCCCTCGCGCCGGGTCCCGCTCGGTGTCTCAGAGCCGCACACTCCCCCGAGCTCCTGCCACGGCCGTCGCCTCGGCCGCGGCTTCCCAGCCCGGCGGCTCAGCCTAGGCCCCTCAGAGCCGTGTCCCAGACCTCCTCCCCTCCTTCCGCCACTTCCTTATCTCTTTCCCGCCCTTCTCTCCACCTGGTCCGCGGAGGGAGCCTGGATACGAAGCAGGCGGGCTTGAGAAGGGGGTTAGAAAAATGGAGGTGCCGCGCCTGGATCATGCTCTCAGCAGCCCCACCAGCCCCTGTGAGGAGGTGATCAAAAACCTCAGCCTGGAGGCCATTCAGCTGTGCGACCGGGACGGTAAGAGCGGCCAGGACGGTGAGGAGAAGGGCCGAGCCGGCGCCTAGGCGCCTAGGCGCCTCGGCTGTTCCAGCTCAGCCAACACTGCACGCCCCGGCGGCAGGGTCTTTTGTTGTCCCCCCCTGTGCAAATAAATGCAGGTGCAGGCTCCTCTCCGCCCACCTGCCCTCCCCTCAGACCCCAGAAACAAAAGGACCCCGCGGCTCGCTCGTTGGCGCGGAAAGTCGCTGTCGTCCCCAGCCGCGGCGCCCTCGTCGCCCGGCCCGGCCCAGGGCGTCCGTTCCCACCCGCAGCTCCTACCCGGTACTAGGCGTTTCCGATCTTTGCCGCAGTCCTGATTTCCTGGGTCTCCCCGCACTGATGGGAAAATGCCCTCTGGATGCCTGGCTGCTTCTAGCACACCCCCACCCCAGCGCACACACTAGTTGGCATCCTCTGCCAAGAAACTTATCTGTTCCTTTTTTAAACCTCTCGTCTTCAGACTCCCCAAATTTAGAAGGCTTTTGATCCCCTCAAAAGTGAGATTAGGATGACAGTTTTTCAGGGAAGGGGCAGAAAAAGAGTGTGTTTCAGCACCAAGGACAGACACAAGCTTTGTGGTTCTGGGCTGTGATTCAGAAACTGTCAAAAATCTTTAAGGGAATTAGCCTAATCTATGATTCAAAATTCGAGGTGAGCACTCACCATTGCGTGGTACTGTTAAATTGTTTATTCTGTTGTTAAAGTTGGTTGTCTCCTATGGAAGGAAATTGATCGAGCGTTAAAGAGATAAGCTAGTACCGTGTGCAGTATGGGTAGTTGTAGTGCGTCTGTGTTAGTTGCAATAGGTGGAGAGTCGATGCTATTTCCGAAATGTGGAATAAAACTTCATTTGTAAAGTAGTCATCTGATTAGGCATTGGTTGGCCAGATGATTGTAAAATTGTATATCTGACAATGGAGAAACAATTTACATGTTGTCAAGAGGAAGAACCCTGAACTCTTTTGATTATAAATGAAATTAATGTTTAAATGTATATAGAGAGGATGATGTTTAACAGTTTTTAGCTCCGGTTATGTATGTAGCCATACTAATGTGTTCACAATAATGTTGTAAAATTTATCAGCATGTAATCCAAATAGAGGGCAGAAGTCTTCTTTCTAAAGTCATTTAAATGGTAATAACTTGGTTAGGTGTTGCTATTGACT
Organism: Dugong dugon; assembly: GCA_030035585.1. Lineage (NCBI taxonomy): Eukaryota > Metazoa > Chordata > Mammalia > Sirenia > Dugongidae > Dugong > Dugong dugon. The sequence continues at coordinate 31,544,125 of CM057475.1, read as the reverse complement.
ACTTTTAGGCAACTGAGCACTGAATTTCGGTTTATTAATAAATTTAGGAAACAAAACAATTACTCTGTGAAAGCAAAGCCACTTTAAATAATTTCTGAAACAGTATTACTAAATAAATACTCTTGCAAAGGATTCATGTCTTTCCTGTAGACTTGGCCACCATAGTAGTAGGTACGGATATTTTTGGCTTCTAAAAAATTCATCATTTCTCTATTTCATTTTATAAGGATATGTAAAGATTATTTTTAATATAACAGTAGGAAGTCATTTGGGTTTAGTTTATGCTTTTATGAAATTTCTTTTCCTAATGTTACCACTGTAAATTGTAAACAGATTTTGATTTTAAGTTGGTTTGAGAGAAAACTAAGAATCTAGGAAAGATGGATTTCATTTTCATTTACTTCAATGATTCATCAAAAGCTCATCCAGTAGTGATTGGAAATAGACCATTCATTGTTGCCCCTCATAACCCAGTAATGTCAATACTTAAAATTTCATTTGTCACACATTTAAAAGAAAATTAAGGAAAGCAGGGTTGTTGTTTTTTTAAAGTTTACAAGACTAATAATCTAGAGTGTAAAAATTAATGTTGCATTTACTATGGTTTCTTCTGCTAGTATAGTAGCTATTTTATTCTGGTAATATTGTTTAGCTGTTTCTATTTACATTTTGAATCTTGCAAAATGAGAAAATTATGTAAATTTAATTTTTGGTAGGGGGTGCTGATACTGAGCAGTAGCTATGAAAATTACTGCTTATTGCAGACTTCTAATGGATTCAACACAGATTAATTAAATAGGGTTTCATTTTGTAAGATAGCTTATGCCAACAAATACAAAGAGCTAATTCTTCTGTTTGAAGATGTCTAAAAAATTGGAAATAGCTTATGTGGAGAGGCTGTTGAAGGTTTAACTTTTATTTATGATTGTGCTTCACATATTAATTCCAAAAATGTTAAGCCAGCCTAATAGGAATAATTTAGGGGGATCTTTTTACAGAATAGTTTATACAGTGTTGCATTAAACATATCAATCAGACCTTATTTAGATAGTTGTATATTGAGAAATTTTCAGCTGGGTATTCTTTTTACTTCCTTTTACTTTTCCTTCCTTTCATGTCCCATTATTTACTTCTGTAAATATATAACATAGATAAGGATGTGGCAGAAGAACTGTATATAATACCTAATAGCTGTATTTTAATAATTTTGTGAACATATAAATACGTTTGTGATGCTAGCTCTTTACTTTTCTTACGTTTTTTTTACTATTTGTTGATGATAAAAATAAGGAGAGGAACATTAATTCCTTGGAAGTGGAATAAAGAAGTAGAACAGAGAAAAGTATAATAGGATTAATTGATAAATATATATTTCATTTTACCCTCTCCACTCAGATCTTTTATTTTATGTTTTGCATATTGCATTAACTAAGAATTATAGCTGCTGTGAACATAACTATGTGTCTCTCTTATGTTTCCTTGGCTCACCTTTTTTATGTTTTTGTTTGTTACTTGCCTATTTTACTATAAATTCATCTGTTGACATTATTAGCAACAATTCACAATGTTTCTTTTTCTCCTAATTTCTCCAAGTATTTAATAGTCTCTGAAAAAAATATGGGATAGAGTCCAAGTGGCCATATAATTGGATTTTCTAATTAAGCAAAGGGGTTATTATATACACACACACACATACACACATGACTTCATGGATAGTCTTTCCTAGGCTTTAGTTACTAGTACGAGGTCATTGCCTAGATGCTACTTGTTTTTCAAAATAAGGATCCTGGATAGACTTATATTAGGAAACCTTCTGAAGATGTGCTGTGGATCTAGTGGTTTCTATAATCCTTATTGTAAATAGAAGAGTGTTTTTCTTCTGTATCTACTGTGCTGAAGTATACTCAAGTTACATACATAATTGTGCCTTTTAAAAAAAAAAACTGAAGGAAAATAGCATCAATTTCTCATCTGGAGGCATCGATAATATGTGAACCCATTTCCACTTTGCTTCTTCATATAGCTACTTTAGACCCTCACTGACCTGTGACCAAACAAAACAGCCTCTCCCTACCCCTAGAATTCTACATTACTTCTGGCTCTCTTCATCTTTTTATCATACATACACATATTTGCTGCTTCCTTTCCTTTCTAAAAAGGAAAGATTTATCTACAGGTTGCCTTGCATGGATCCAAGCTCCCTGCACCTTGCTGTAATAAAACGTAAGAAAATAAAACAAAGAATACAAAATTAATTTGTTGTATAGCACTTAAACTCACCTCCAAGGCTTCCTAGCTTTACAGGTATTATTTCTATGATTATGACATTTTATGACTGCCTAGAACACTTTATGAAGTTTATGATGCTAGTCAGCAAGGGAACACATTCTGAAAGAATTACATGGACAGAAGCTGACAGATTTCCCTGTCTTTGTCTCTAACAATAGTTCTGTGGAGGAGAAAAAAAAGGGGGGGCCTTCTCTGTTTTACATATTTAAAAGAATAGATTACATTGAATTTGGACTTTATCATATCTTTTAAAATTCTAAGTCAATTTGGGCTTCCTTGTTTATGTTTACTGATGTGAATTAAACAGATTTTAACTATGGAACCAAAGTAATGCAAAAAAATGCTTATCAGCACAGTGCTCTATTACATCATTCTTAGTGACATTTTTATGAAGCAAACATCTAAGAGTACCCGTAACTGTTACCTTTAATAGTCTTTATTAAAATATATATATATATATATATATATATATATATATATAAATTACTTATATTTACTTATAATTGGACATGCAATATAACAAGTGGTCATACCATTTTAGAATCAGACAGACCTTTGCTGAAATATCGACTCATGATAGATGTGAAATTTTAGGCAAATTATTTAATCTGTTTTAGCCTCAAGCTTTCCTCAGGTAAAATTGGTATAATAATGCTTATCCTGTAGGATTATTGAAATGATTAAATGAAGTGTTACTTATGTAACATTTATCACAATTCTTGGTGCAAAATGGATAATAGTAGTTAACTATTATATAACATACCTCCTCGGGTTGACCTACTACTTTTCCCCCCAATGTTTAGGTCTTTGTTGTTTTTCGTAATGTATTTTAGTTGTGTTGTTTAGTTAGAAAACCCTTCTATGACACTTTCATTTATTTCATGAGTAGTTCATGGAAATGATAAATTCTGATCTTGAAAAGGACAGTAACTTTTTAAACCACTGTTCTAGTACTCTTATCCCTTGCCTCTATTTTACCATCCCATCAGTAATATCCTTGTCAGCCTTAATCCTAAAAGCCGTTTTCAGCTTCTAGCTCAAACCTACCGTTTGCTGCTTTTCATGTGCCTTGTGACCTTGATACCTGCTTTGGGTTGTTATTTTCATTGGAGCCCTCCTCTGTTCTCATTTTACAATTTTTCTTTATGATTTTTCTCTGAAGCTACGTCTCTACTAGGACACATGACCTCTAAATTCCTTTGTTTGACCCAGCTATAGCTATAAAGATGTTGTAAGTTTCCATTAGTGGATATGAAACAAAACAAAAATTAAATTAAAACAAACAAAAAGCTTGAAAACCATTAAATCATGTTAAACCAATTCATATTCTTGGTAGGGGTTCTTATTCACTCCCAGGGAAGACCAGGAAGTTATTAGAGTAAAAGTCACATCAAAGAATATGTGACTGGACTCCCTCCAGTGGTAGAATGACTGACGTGTTATAAGTAGTAGCAGTGGCAACTTGCTTTGTTGCCTAGGTAGGCAGGTCAAAAATTCACTCCATGCAGGACACTAACTAGGCCATTTCCAAGTCACTTGGTTTTATCTCCAGTGATATTTCTACCTCATTTAGGACCAGTCTTGCTTTTTACATCAAATTTATGTGAGTACAGTTTCCTGATTAATTTTATATTTTATTCTGTACCTCAGAATTAGCAGCAGCTACCCATCCATTGGAAATCCTGGTGGCATAGTGGTTAATAGCTATGGCTGCTAATCAAAAGGTTGGCAGTTCCAATCCACCAGGTGCCCCTTGTAAACTCTGTGGGGCAGTACCCTGTCCTGTAGGGTCACTATGAGTCGGAATCGACTCGACGGCAACGGGTTTTTTTGGTTTACCTATCCATCATTACTTATTGCAGCAAGCTTAATCTTTCTAGTTTCTGGGTCTCCTTCTCTGTCCTTAGTAGATATGTAATTTAAGTTTTGTAGAATTTGCCTCATTCTTTAACTGATTAAAGTATTTTATTATGACTGGTCAGTAGTTGGAAACCCTGGTGGCACAGGGTTAAGAGCTACAGCTGCTGATCAAAAGGTCAGCAGTTCAAATCCACCAGGTGCTCCATGGAAACTCTGTGGGGCAGTTTTACTCTCCTCTATAGGGTTGCTATGAGTCAGAATGGACTCGACGGCAACAAGTTAGTCAGTAGTTGGGGCTCTGATGCTGCAGTAGTTAAGCATTTGGCTGCTAACCAAAACGTCAGCAGTTCGAATCCACCAGCTGCTCCTTGGAAACCCTATGGGGTAAGTCTGCTCTGTCCTATAGGGTTGCAATGAGTCAGAATCAACTGGACAACAACGGTTTTGGTTTTTTTGGCTGTGGTTTAGTTATCAGTTAAACAGTGATGTATTGAGCAGGCTTTATTTTTCTACACACATATTTAGAAAAAAACAGTGTTTGGGGAAGACTTCTAGCAGGTATGCACAGAAGAGTTGGACAGGCTAGGCAGGAAAAATAGGTAGGAAGCATCAGCATGTTCTATGTATGTAAGGATAGATGTTGGCAGTAGTATAAAAGAAATCTAAGAATAATTACCAAGAATTTGTGATTGATTGAATTTTCAGGCAAACGAAATGATCAGGTGTAATTTCAGAATTTTAAGCCTGAGAACTCACAAGAATCACTGACAGAAAACAAAGGAAAAAAAAAAAGGAAAGACTGTTCAGAAAGCATGATAATACTACATTTTCACATCTCAAATTTCACATCTCACATCTCGTATCAGTGGACACCCAGGTATAGCCTAAGCCCTTTTCTAGGAGCACTTCTCTCTCCCACAGATATATTGCCAGAACCATAGTATGTACTGGCATCTCATTATTGTTTCAGCTTGGATCCCCACAAGACAATTCACTTATATGCTTTTTAAACTCTTCCTGTTTTTGATTTCCACTCCTCAAAGGCTACCCTTATTCCAACAATAATACTTTGAGAAGCAATACTATGTAAAAACTACCACTTGATATAGAGAGCATTGTGAAATAGAGATTTTTGAGTCATCTGCCTAAAAGCACTGGGAGTCTTAGAAGACTTTTTATATAGACTGAGTATAAAGTGAAAAGATTTGAATTATGTTAAGACATTTGGAATCTACCATTAAGAGACTCCTTGGCAACGTAATTATAACAAACATTCAGCAAATGTTCTTGTATTCTAGAATAAGAGATTAGAATGGAGAAAAGAGGTGTTCATAGAAGTATATATGCCACTAGGGAGACGAATTTAGGTGAAAAATGGAAGGTTAGGATTTGATTTCAGTTTTGGCTGAGTTTTGTATTTCAGCCCTTGAAGGAAAGGATTGATCACATCCGGGGAAAGGCCACCTTTGTAAGTAAATCTACAATCCAGGTTTGTTAAAAATATGAACAGGAGCTCTGCATTTTGTAGGTGCTCAATAGATGTGAGTTGAATGAAGATGATCATATTCTGCACTGTAGTTAATTTTATGCTGTTATGACTATTTGGACTAAGTTTTGGTTCATTTAAAGGGGGCTAGTCTGTAGGGATTTTTGAATGTATACTATTTGTTGTAACATTTGTGGCAACTGGTGTAAATAAGTCTGTCTGTTTGTTTCCTATTGCCTGTTGGAGTGTTGCTATCTAATAATAGTAAGAAAGGCTTATAGCTTCCCTAGGTATATGCCATTAAAGACAAAGAATAATCTTTTTTTCAATATAATATTTGTTTTTCTTAGAAAGTAGTATCTCATCTTCCCTCAGCCTGAATGTTGGTGAATCTCAGTGTTTAAAATTTTAAAAGCTGATTATAACAGCAAACAAGAATCATAATTTTTGAGCATTTACTATGTGATAGGCTCTTAGTGACTGCAATTTTGTGTTATATATAGAACAAGGGCCAGAAAATTACTGTCTTTGGGCCAAATCCTAAGGCATGCTGCTTGTTTTTGTAAGTCAAGTTTTATTGGAACACAGCCACACCCATTTGTTTATATTTTGTCTACGTATGGCTGCTTTCTTTCTACAGTAGCAGAGCTGGGTGGCTGTGACAGACCACATAGGCCATAAAGTCTAAAATATTGTATGGACCTTTACAGAAAAAGTTTGCCAACCCCTAATGTAGAAGATTGAAAAAATAAGTTAATCTCAATACTAGGAATAAAAGTATTGACAGAAGAGTTTCTGGGAAAAAAAAAATTGTATATTTGGTTTGCTTTTATATATTACGATTATGCAGATCAGGCAGAGCTGTGGAAAGGCGAAAAACCTTAACAGGCAATAGACCAGCTCTGTGTGGAGGCAGTCAAAGACGAGCGGCCCTGTGTGTCATTGTGTTGGATAGGCGGTGAGAGAAACAAGCCCTAGTTTTAACTTGAAATCTAGTCTTCATGTAAATAAATTTAGAAAAAAATACTGGTTATGCACCACTATTTCCTGATACACTCCAATTCTATTAATAGCTATGTTTTTAAGCGTCAGAAATGATGTCGTGAACTTTCAGAAATGTGTATATATATTGATACCCAAAACCAAAACCAAACCCACTGCCACTGAGTCGATTCCAAGTCATAGTGACCCCATAAGTTTTCCGAGGCTGTAAATCTCTATAGAAGCAAACTGCCACATCTTTCTCCCTCGGTTAACAGTCAGTTGCTTTAACCACTGCCCCATCAGGGTTCCTTATATCGATACATATTATAAAAATTTATGTATAGAGTATATCCTTCCTTTTAAGCTTGAAAAAGAGTCAAGGTTTTCTTCATCTTATCTTCCATAGTCTAAAGCAGTGCTTCTCAAGCTGTCTGTAGTAAAGGACCATTTTTTTAAATTTTAATTTCCAATCTGTCCCTGATTGATATTTTATAAAATATAATAAAAATGAATTACTAGAAGAATACAAAATACAAGCCATTTTTTAATCATTAGAGTCAACAAACATAAAAATTACTCTGTCATATTCCTGTAAAAGTTTCTATATGCTTAATCTCAATTTTTAGATTTAGCTAATCACAGACTGGTAACAAGTATTTTTCAGACCGTTGCTTGTGGGTGGACCACACTTTGAGTAGCACTGGTTAGAGGACAGTGCCATTCTATTCTTGTTCAATATTAATTTATAGGTACTAGACTTAACTGGTTCAGATTCTTGCATTGTTTCTTTTTGCTCTCTTACTTGCCTGGTATTTTTCCTATTTATTTATATGCGCATTCCTACTGTAGAGTCTGTATTAAGAACAAGGGGTGGGGGGAAGGATATAAGTATGAATGTAACTTGGATCCTGCATTCAAAGGATTCACAGTCCAATCAGGGAGACAAAATATTTAAATAGATATAACGCTATGTGATAAATACTATAGAGTGTAGAAGAAAAAAGTGATGAATTCTGTCTTGAGTCAGATGGCTTCACAGAGGAATCAACATTTTTCTGGATATTAAAAATATAATAAAATTTTGCTAAGGGAAGTGCAAGAAGTTAATCTCTGGTAGAGAGAATAGTATATATAAATGCATAGAATCATATATGTTCTGGAAATACATAGCATGTGGTATTGCTGGAGGAAAGAAGTATGCCTGATGGGAAATTAAGCTGAAAGTTTAGTCAGGGATGGTTAGATTATGCTATGATTGAGAGTTTGAATTTTACCTTCTTTGTAGATTTCACATTTTCTATTTAGTAGAGAAACTTTGTTTAAAAATATTTTCTTCAGAACTCTACAAGTGAAAATAACATTTTATTAATATACATTTTAAAGTCAGTAAATGGATATAGTGATAAATTAAAATTAGCAGTTATGTTTGAAAGTTGTTATTTTAAATCAGCCTAAGCGTCTCTTTATTTCATTATTTTATTTTGATTACACTGCGTCTAGGAAATTCTGGTTTATAAAAATAAGTAATAGCAAATAGTGTAACAGTATTTAATTCATACTGCCTTCTCAGAATACTTTTCAAATAAATTTATCCAGAACTGAAAAAGAAATAGAATTTTTTTTCAAAGCTGAATCATGAAAGATACTGATAAATTATAGCAAATGCTCCATTTGGAGGGCAGTGATAGACTTGATTCCTCAGATAACTTCTTCATTATTCTGTGAGAAAATAGTGTATCTTCTAACATTGTGAGATATTCATAACATTCAAAAAAATCTCCCATACCTTCTGTTATAGATTGAACTGTGTCCCCCAAAAATGTGTGTCAACTTGGTTAGGCCATGATTCCTAGTATTGTGTGGTTGTTTTCCATTTTGTTATCTGATGTGATTTTCCTATGTGTTCTAAATCCTAACGCCTATGATGAGGCAGGATGAGAAGCAGTTATGTTAATGAGACAGGACTCAATCTATAAGATTAGGTTGTGTTATGAGTCAATCTCTTTTGAGATGTAAAAGAATCTAGCAAAGAGAAGAGGGAGCTTATACCACTAAGAAGGAAGCACCAGGAGCAGAGCATGTCCTTTGGACCTGGGGTCCCTGTGCTGAGAAGCTCCTAGACCAAGGGAAGATTGATGACAAGGACCTTTCCCCAGAGCCAACAGAGAGAGAAAGCCTTCCCCTAGAGCCAGCACCCTGATTTTGGACTTCTAGCCTCCTGAAGTGTGAGAGAATACATTTCTGTTTGCCAAAACCATCCACTTGTGATATTTCTGTTATACTAGCACTAGATAACTAGACAGAATTTGGTACCAGGAGTGGGGTGCTGCGCTAACATATACCTAAACTGTGGCAGCAGTTTTGAAACTGTGAATGGATAGAGGCTAGAAGAGTTTTAAAGTGCCTGCTAGTAAAAACCTAGATTTGCTTGAAGAGACTGTTGGTGAAATTATGGACATCAAAGACAATTCTGGTGAAGGCTCAGAAGAAAGTGAGGAAGGCTGTAACAACGGAGATGGTGCAGACAGCAAAAGCAGTAGCAGAGAAATGTTAGCAGCAGGAGACCACTGTAAGACAGGGTGGGAACTGACCCACAGAGTGAGAGATCTGAGTGCCTTCAGGCAGGAGGCTTCCTGGCAGAGTGGGTTGCCTCCAGGCACTTAATCAGTAGAGCTAGGTTTGCCAGTGCACAGAGGGAGAGAGCTGAGTGCCTTCCAGCTATAGTTTTCTGGCGGAATGGAGTACCTTTAGGCAATTAGTAGAGCTAAAGAGCTTTGGAATGCTTGCCCCAACAGGACAGATGCGAGGTAGGCCCAAGAGGCTTAAGGGACCAAAATGCCCAAGGGCTCAAGGTGCCAAGGAACCAGGAAGCAGAAGGTGAAGAGACAAGGAGCACAGGAAGCAGAACTGCTTTGGTCTCAAAAAGGGTGTGATCACAACCTCTGGAGTTTCAAAGTGTGGAACCATGGCTTTCTGGGTCGCAAAGCGTGGGGCTACAGCCTCCTAGGTTTCAAAGAGTCAGATCTTCACCAACTTGGTTCTGGAGTGTGGGACTGCCTTTCGCGAGTGCCAGCAGGATGGGGCTAGATCTGTTACCCAAAGCTGAGGGGGTGGGGCTGTCATGCCCAAGGGGCAGAAGAACTGAGCCTGCTAGACCCAAGGGGATGGGGTTGCCATTCAGATGGACTAGGAGAATGGGGCCACCAAAAGTCAAGGGAACAGTGGGCCTGGAAAGCAGAGCTGAAGCCCAGGACCGAGACGCCTCCGTGCAGAATCCAGAGAGTGTGGCCAATACCCAGAGTCTGGAGGGCAGGGCCATTGCCTAAATGGTTTCAGAGAACAGAAGATTATTTCCAAGGCTTGAGAGCTAACGTAAATTGTTCTGCAAGGTTTTCGACTTGCTTGATGTCTGTTATTCCTTCTTTCCCTCCAGTTTCTCCCATCTGTAATGGAAATGTCTATATTGTGCCTGATATGATAAGGTGGACTGAAGTGTTTTTACATGTGACAAGGACATAAATTTTGGGAGGCCAAAGGTTAGAATGTTATGGATAGAATTTTGTCCTCCAAAAATATGTGTCAACTTGGCTAGGTCATGATTCCTAGTATTGTGTGGTTGTCCTCCATTTTGCTATCTGATGTAATTACCTATGTGTTGTAAATCCTAACCTCTATGATGTTAATGAGTCAGGATTAGAGGCAGTTATGTTAATGAGGCAGGATCAATCTACAGGATTAGGTTGTATCTTGAGTCAATCTCTTTTGATGTATGAAAGAGAGAATCTAGCAAAGAGGAGAGGAATCTCATGCCCTAAGAAGCGCCAGGAGCAGAGCGTGTTCTTTGGACCCAGAATCCCTGTGCTGAGAAGCTCCTAGACCAGGGAACCATTGATGACAAGGCCCTTCCCCCAGAGCCGACAGAGAGAGAATGCATTCCCTAGGAGCTGGCGCCCTGAAGTTGGGCTTGTAGCCTCCTATACTGTGAGAGAATAAATTTCGGTTTGTTAAAGCCATCCACTTGTGGTATTTCTGTTACGGCAGCACTAGATCACTAAGACACTTTCATACTGATCTTTGTTAAAATTTCAGAACAGTTGAATTTACTTTAATTGCATAATGAGTCTTAACCATAAGGATCAATTTCATTACTGACACTTGTCTGTATATGTAAGCTTGATAACATTGTGACCCTGTATCGTCAAATTTAGTTCTTTCGGCTTATTAATCAGCCAAATAACCAAATTGGTTTTCCCAAATTATTTATATTGGAAAGATACTTATAAAAGGAGTTTTTAATTAATAAAAATGTATTTCCTGTTTCTTTTGAAATATTTATACCTTGCTTCAGCTAAGGTTTGGAATGAAAAATGAATCCTGATATTTTCTGCTCATAACATTACAAGTAGTAGCTCAGAAAAAAATCTTCAGTGTAACTGACAGTTTGCATGTGATTATCTAAAAGGTTTTGAAATATCTTATAAATATCTAATCCTTATTAATGTATACTTAACAAATAGATGAAATATTGTAACAGCTTTTACAGGAGTTACCACTTCCGAGATTTATTATTTTACCTACTTCTTTCAATATAGTTGTCTCAACACTTCTGAAAATGTAGTTGATGGTATGTTAAAAACTGACTTAGACATTAAAATTTTCTTCTCCATTGTGTGTTGCTTTCAGAGTAGTATTTTATCCTTGAATTTATCTATCTGAAAGAAGTCTACAAAAGCAAATGGATATTTTCTTTTGAGTTAAATTGGAAAGATTTTATATAATCTCAGTATTTGAATCAATCAGTATATGTAATGAATAATTTTTGTATTCATCTCTACATTTCTAGACATGGCACCAATATTTTATTTCAGTTTTTGACAACAACTTACTCTTCTAATGTATTTGTTGCAATATCAGAAATGTAGGATTTAATAAGTTTTTTTCCTAATTGTGTATGCATTTCTTCATAGGTGATATGGTGACCTTGTTCTCATTTTAATCACATTTTAATTGTCAGATTTATAATAACATTAGGCACACAATATTTTATTTCAAAATTATGGAGCACATCAGAGACCGTATTGCTATTTTACAAAACCTTATTATATAAAACCTTATGAAGACTTGTGAATTTTTATCACCGTAAAATAAATTCTAATGATAGATGACTGTCATTGTATTTTGGCTTTGAGTGGCTATGTGTGAGAGCTTTCAGAATTCTTATTTCATTTTGAACATAGTTGCCAGTGTGGCCAATCCTAGCTGAAAACTCAACTGGTACTAATATAGTAAGACTTGAGACATCTTAAGCCAAATCATTCTCAATACATCCATTGTTACATTTGTTTAACATTTCCTTTTTGTAACTAGGGATACATTTCTAGTTTTATAGGTTTTTTTTTTTTTTTTTTTTTTGATTACCTGTGCTGGGGGAAAAAAAATAACTCTGCCCCCAAACTTAGAATAACTGTATCACAAATATAATTAGAAAAGAAGTACAAAAACTAGTAGTAAGCCCTTGATGTATTTAATTTGTTCTGATAAGAGGAAGGACCAAACACATGCACCTGAGCCTTGCCTGCAACTAATTGAACGCAACCCTCAAGTACACAAGGTGTGTTTTTGTGAAATTTTACTTTATCATATATTTTCTGGCTTGAATATTAAAAAGACATGCCTGGGCCAGAACCATAATCTTTTTATATATTGTGCTACTTTGTGCCTTGAGCCAAAAAAAAAAGCGTTGCCCTCGAGTCAATTCTGACCCGGTGGCAGGTAAAATTTTATTCTGATCTACCTACCCAAAATCACATGGTACTGACAGCACAATTTAATGTTTGCTATTTGTATTACAGTTTTAAAAATAGTGTTAAAGTGATTAAAAAGGAAGTTAAAAGATGTTTGCTAAACCCCTTTAATAATCACCTCTGTATTAAAAAAAAAAAATTAAAATAATTGGTCAGTGGTCTTAAAATTTGTCCTGCAACAGATCACCTTGTAGGGTTTGTTAACTGCAGATTTCAGGGTCCCACCCCCAGAGTTTCTGATTTATTAGATCCGGGATGCAGTCGTAAGAATTTGCATTTCTAACAAATTTCTAGGTGATACTGACGTTAGTGACCCAGTAACCAAACTTGGAGAACCACTGCTATAGGTAGTGTGACCCAAGAAGTTCTTGAGAAAGGAAAAGATAAAAGATTTTTGGTTTTCAGAACTAGTATTCAGGTGTCAGTTTAGGGAATGAAGTGGGATTTTGGGCTGAGGGAGTTTAACCACTTATCAGACGACTATAGAAGGTAGGTAGAATTGTTAAGAGAAGGTAAATAAAAATTGGGGGTGGAATTGAAAAACATTTCTGGGGCAAAAATCTGTCTACTTTGTGATCAAACTAGAGGAAAGAGATACAAAAAAGGAATTGTTGAAGATGGCTAAATTTGCTAAAGTGGGACACTGGGTACATTTTAACACTAGTAAATGAAATAGGAATTGTTGGGTGGAGGGAATGTGAAGGAATAAAATTGATAACAAGCTATTAAAGCAGTTTCTGGGCAAGTTAGGTTGAGATGCCTATGAAATATCTAGATGGAAAATCCAGAAATCTGTTAGAAATATCAGTGTGTCCCATAGAAAGAGTTTAAGGATAAAGATTAAAATTTAGTAGTCCTTTTAAAGATGTTTTTCCCTTGCCCCTATTTTTCCATTATCATATTTCCCTTCATTTTGTTGTCAGTTGGAGACCTATGTCAAATGGTTGAACTGCCCATTAGAGTCAGTAAATTAAAATGCTGGCTTTGTGAAGTCTGAAAGGAGCATTTGAAAATTAATTACTTTTGATATGATTACATTTGTCTGGGTGTGGTTATTTGGGACAATTAGTCGGGAAGAAATGCAAATGACCTAAGCTTTGTACTTAATAGATAGACCCCCCACCTTCCTCCTTGTTTTGACTGGCAAGACAGTTAAGTGTATGATTTTCTGTGTTTACTGTGGAAATATACTGTATTAATTTTTCCTTTGTCAGCAACATAATATGCAATTCATAAAATAAATGAATGTTGGAACTCAAATTAGTAGAAAAATGATGATACTGGAGCCTAAAAAAAAAAAACCTTAAATTTTCACCAAGGCTATTTCTAAGACTTTTACACGGAACGTATACTTCCAAAATATTCTTTTGACCATGAACCTACTAACTTTTATGCTTACTGGGTTATTTATTGAGTGCTACTCTAAATAAGTCAAAGCCTTTTTTATTCTTAATTGTTGTTTTTGCAGATGTTTGTGTTTAAGATTAGATAAACCTCCAATTTAATAAATACAGTTTTTGAATGACTTTTTCAAGCTGTATTTAGACTAGGTGTTTAAGCCTATTTTTATATATTTTCTTCTGATGCAGTTAGTTCAGTATATCCAAATTTGATTTCTCTGGGGCTTGATGTAGCTTTTTTGGTTATTTTTAATGATTTTTTAAAAAAGTAAACCCTTATGAATAAAAAGTAGTGGTTCTAGAATTTGCCGTTTATACTACTTGTTTTGCTAAAAGCTTTACTCATTCAAATTCTAATGATAAAATTTACATTAATAAAATTTGAGGTTGAAATAATGATAAATATTCAAATACAATCTAATTCCTAGAACTTTCATTTTGCACCATGTATTATGGAAGTGTATCTTCACTTAGGTAAATATTTCTAAGAGCTTTGTAAATATTTCTAAGAAATTTGTATGAACCAACAAGCATTAGACTTTTTCTTCATGCCCTCATAATAGTTTGAAGAATTTTTTTTTTAGTTTCTTTGCCTCTAGTATTATTACTCTTAGAATTTAATTTTTCTTATACAAAGACTTCCTAGTTTATAATGTAATAATATTTTACTAAAAATCTTAAATATATTTTGTTTAATACATGCACAGTGCTTTTTATGCAGGTGTCTTTTTTTTTCCAGAATACTTTAAAATGCAGATGTGTCATATTTTAAGGAAATCTAAACTTATAAAACAAATTAATCAGGGAATAATTGTTTTCCCTACAGTAGTGTTCTCTGGAATTTCTCTAGTTCTTAATTGTTTCCTTCAGAAGAATTTGACAGAAAAAATGGCACTGAAATGTGCTACCAACTAGATTGTCATAGAAAATGACTTCTTAAATTATTTTTATGAGTGGAAATATATACTACACATTGGAAATTCAAGATTAAACATTTTTAGTTTCATCTATTTATAGGCCATATCAAAGGAACTAAATCTTCATTTTGCTGACAAACTTTAATAGCACTCTCCTACTACTACCAATTGCCCTTGAGTATTCCAACTCATGGCCACCCCATGTGTGTCAGAGTAGACTGTGTTCCGTAGAGTTTTCAGTGGCTAATTCTTGGGAAGTAGATTGACAGGCTTTTCTTATGAGGCACCTCTGGATGTACACCGACCACCAGCCTTTCTGTTAGCAGCCTAGTGTATTAATCGCACTACCTAGGGACATTTGTGTCATTTATCTCTGAGTTTGCAAAGCTTGTTGCTCAGCATTTCTATATTATTGTTTTCTTTTCTTTGAGTACACAAAACTCTTGTGAAATGTCAAAAACATTGTTTTTAAATTAAAAAAAAAAAAAAAAAAGACTCCTAAAAATGCTAAATGTGCTAGTGGAAGAAGAGGGAAAGAGGAAGAAGGATTTTAACCGGAAGAATAGTTATGGTTAAATTAAGCATTTTTGTATTGACTAATGTTATTATACTGACAATATAATTTATGGTACCATATAATTTATTTTTGTGCCAGAATTTACTTGAATTGCTGTATAAACGACTTTTATTGTCCTCTTTTATCACTAAGGGTCTGTGAATGGGTCACTTTCATTTTTCTGTTTTACTCTACTACATTATATGAGGAAATTGTGTGCTTTAATTGCATTTACAAATGTAAAGACTTTCAAAAGCATCATGTATCTTTTTTAAATGCTATGGGCATATTGTCATGATCTTCAGAGTGATGTGTATGAACCCCAGAGGGCACATAAGATAATCAGTTGGCTCATGGAAGAAAGTAATAGAACTTCTACTCATATTTATTTATCTTATCTAAAATAAGAAAAAAAATTATTAATGTTAAATATATAGATTAACACTTGGTTCTTATATCAAACTGTCATGTATCCTGTATCTGCATGGGGTACCTTTGTATAATTGGTGTATAGAATTGAGAAATGAAGAATATTATTGTTTAGTAAGCATAGCTAGCTAGTGATGCACTTTCTTTATTTTGATGTACCTATGTGTGATATCTTTTCCAACTATGACCAACTTTAAAATAAGTATCTAAATAAATCAAATTTAGAACTAGTCATTTGAATTGCTGTACCATGCACTTTAGACATGATTTTTCAAACTGTATCTTTAATATATTTTTATTTTGCAATTTGATCTACAGTGTACATTTAGTAATTTAATACAAGGTCAAGGTCATATTAACATAAACTGCAGCACAAATACCTGTTGTAGAATTTAGTGATACAAATAAACCATAGATCATGCTAAATTTCTCACTTAGCTGCATGTAAAAGGTTCCTTTCCATCAGCTATAAAGGGAGCAAAAGAGGCCTAAATGGTTACATTGTTATTATAGAAATCTACATCAAGGTCAAATTCCATAAAAAGTCTCTTTGTGGATATAGAAACATAGGGTTTATTCCAAGAAGCCACGTTTTGAAAAACTTTATAATAGGAGTTATCATAAGTAAAACAAGTCATAAACTATGCTTTCAGAATTTACAAATATTAAAAATAAAATGACCTAGTCTCCTAAGAGATTGGACCTTAAATTAACTCTAAAATATTATGAAAATTGATGACTAATTGCTGCCATTTAAATTCTATGTTGCTCTTAGGTACATGGTATAATTTGAGGGGACTGTTCATAACCATCCTAAATAGTCTAAGTGGTTATGATGTTAAATAAAGCTATGTTTTATTTTATGGTGAGTCTAGGGGTGATGACTTTTAAAAGATCCCTTTTTTTGGGAGCTTTAAATTTCTTCTGTCAGTCAAATTGGAATTCATTTATTTAAAAAAGAAGAGGAGGAGAAGGAGGATCATTAATTTCAAGGTCCCTGGATTAGTGCAAATTTAATTTGGTTGTTCCATTCCCATGTCAGCTAAGAAAACTCAGGTTTTAGTGTATCTTCTGCGTAATGATTTAACATTGGCTTTTAATTTGAGATTTTTATTAAGTATTGCTAACCTTCAGTAGCGAGTGCCATCTCAGTATGCTTTAGTCATATATTTATGCTTTCATATTAGTTCATTCATGCATTCATCATTTATGCAACAAATATTTATTAGAGCCAGGGGCTTGGTTAGATGTGGTCAGTAGAAAGGAGGCTTTTAAAGTTGTTAAAAGAACATCAAGTTGATATACTTAAAATTATTTATACAGTATGTCATGGATTGAATTGTGTCCCCCCAAAATATCTGTCAACTTGGCTGGGTCATGATTCCCAGTATTGTATGATTGTGTAATCTGATGTGATTTTCTTTTGTGTTGTAAACTCTTATCACTGTGATGAGGTTATATGTAATCTCCTTATGTGTCGTAAACTCTATAACTGTGATGAGGTTATACTGATGACGTCTACAAGATTAGATAGTGTCTTAATCCAATCTCTTTTGAGATATAAAAGAGAGAAGTGAGCAGAGACACATGGGAGCCACCAAGAAAGCAGTGCTGGGAGCAGAGCACGTCCTTTGAGTTTGAGGTTCCTGTGCAGAGAAGCTCCCAGGCCAAGGGAAGATTGATGACACAAATCTTCCTCCACAGCCAACAGAGAAAGCATTCCCTTGAGCTGATGCCCTGAATTTAGACGTGTAGCCTACCGGACTGTGAGAGAATAACCTTCTCTTTGTTAAAATCATCCACTTGTGGTATTTCTGTTAGAGCAGCACTAGATGACTAAGACACATTATGATAAAATCATCCCAGTTCCTTGTAGATGCTTTATTCATATTATCCAGATGTACCAGCTTTATTTTGCCCACATGACTTTCTACATGGGTATCTCATGATTATAAGATTTTACATGTGTTGGCCGTGGGCTCAAAAGGGAAGTAGATGATCCATATTTTCCACAGAAGAATTTTCTCATATTTTTATGTTATTACAATGTTGCTACTCTTTTGCCAACCATGAGATTTCCCACTTGCTCACATTATTGTTATTTTATTTTTTAATAGTCTTTAGTGTAGTCACATACTTTGTCTGCTCACCGTTGAGAACATATTTGTGTATGTATTCCAAATGATGTAGTAATTTTCTAAATGCAGAATTTATCTGCTTATCAAGTTGTGCATCATAAATGACAAATTAAGGATAAACTATAATTCACTTAATGTTTCCTTTTGACTTTATTAGAAATCATATTTGTTGCCTGTGTCATTTTCAAGGTGTAAGTTGATAAACAATCTTATATTCATATTATCTGTCAACTCATAACTATAAATTTTATAAATTAATTTGTGGTCTTAATTCTGTATATGGTTCCAAAATGTAGCCTTTGGTAAATAATTTGCAGAAAACTATTTAAAATGCATAGTACGGCTCTACATCTATTTATATGAAAGAGAGATGGGGTAAGACAGATGCCAAACCCCATGGAGATCTCCAAAGAACCAGGAAACAGAAGCTAAAGAGACAAAAGACCTTCCTCCAGAGCCGAGAGAGAAAGAAAGACTTTCCCTAGAGATGGCGCTCTGAATTTGGACTTCTAGCCTCCTGAACTGTGAGGAAATACATGTCTGCTTGTTACAGCCACTCACTTGTATTTCTGTTATAGCAGCACTAGATAACTAAGACAGAAGGGCTTTGTAAAAAAGCAGATCTTATGTCCTCCAATGTATTTTCTCCAAGGTGGTGAGAGTGTTTCTTCTGACAGAAATCTGACCATGTCATTTGCTACTGAAAATTATTCACTGGTTGTATGTGGTCTGTATTATTAAATATTAACTCTTTAACATAAAAAACTCTGTTATTTGACCCCTGCCTCATAGTCCAGCCTTATTTCCTACTATTCCTCCTACCTATTTTTTTCTAACCAAATCATTCTACTTGCTTTGCCTTTAACACTCGAAAGCTTGAGAATTAACTTTTATAGAAAAATAATATTTAAAAGATAGGTTTAAATCTTAGCATAAACACTTGGAAGTATTTTTACTCTCTTAAATGAAAAACAGAAAAATAATGAGGTAGTGTGACCTCATGGTTAGTGGTATATAATAGAGTAAATTACTAGAGGTAGTAGTCAGAACTTTAGTGACTATAATTATGGACATGGGTTTAAGCTACGGAATGAAGAGCAGAGAACCAAGGACTGAATTTTTGGGGATGCCCACTACTGAGGACTAAGGTGCGCCTGCTCCGCGCTTTGGTATTTTCAGTCACCTCATATACATGCAAAAGCTGGTCAATGAATAAGGAAGACCAGAAAACAATTGATGTCTTTGAATTATGGTGTTGGTGAAGAATATTGAATATACCATGGACTGCCAGAAGAACGAACAAATCTGTCTTGGAAGAAGTACAGCCAGAATGGTCCTTAGAAGCAAGGATAGTGAGATGTCATCTTACATACTTTGGACATGTTATCAGGAAGGACCAGTCCCTGGAGAAGTACATTATGCTTGGTAAAGTAGAGGGTCAGTGAAAGAGAGGAAGACCCTCAATGAGATGAATTGACATGGTGGCTGCAATGATGGTGTGATGGTTAAGGTTGTGTGTCAGCTTAGCTGGGTCATGATTCTCAGTGGTTTGGCAGTTATGATGTAGTCTGGCAGCTAGCTATGTAATGATGTAATCACCTCCATGATGAGATCTGCCATGAGCAGCCAGTTAGTTGAAAGGGAGTTTACTTGGGGATGTGGCCTTCATCTAGTATATATGCACATTCTGGCAAAGCTCGCTGGCTTTTGCTTGCTCTGGATCCTGCAGCTGGCTCCTCACATGACCTCTGGTTTTTGGGACTTGAGCTAGTAACTTATGTGCCGATATTGGGATTTGTTGGCCTCTGCAGCCTGTGAGCCAAAGGCCTGTTGTCTGACGTGCCCGTCTTGTGTTTGCCAGCCCCTGCAGTTGTGTGAGTCAACAGAAGCCTCCAGCCTGATCTGTGGACTTGGGACTTTTCACGCTGTACAACCATGTGAGCCATTTCCTTGATATAAATCTCTTTCTCTCTCTTTCTCTCTCTCTCTCTCTATATATGCACGCACACTTCATTAAGTTTGCTTCTCTAGAGAGCCTAGCCTAAAACAAATGGGCTCAAGCATAGCAATGATTGTGAGGATGGCACAGGACTAGGCAGTATTTCATTCTGTTGTACATAGGGTCACTGTGAATTGACTCACAGCACCTGACAACAACCACCATTGAAGTTTGGGAGAAAAATCCTATTGTACACGTTAGGGTTCTTGACTGTAAACAGCCAAGACTAGCTTGATTTCAAAGGGTTCTCAATTAGTGTTAAAGCTGGAGAGGACCTAGGTTAGGCAGAAAATAAAAAATGCAGCACAGCCAAGATTCGGCCACAAGAATAGTCTACTTCAGGTACTACCACTAGTTGCATTTCCAGCTAATGATTTCAGCCATTGTTACTGACCCTTCCACCAGTGGAAACTCCCTGCCATGCCTCTGTGCTCTTAATAAATAATGGTACTTCTAATCGATATGGGAAAAGATGGATTACTCAATAAATGGTGTTGGGACAACTGGATAGCCATCTGGATTAAAAAAAAAAAAAAAGTGATTACTCCCTACCATAAATTCGACACAGATCAAAGTTTTAAATATTTAAAAAGTGCAACTATAAAAGTACAGGAGAACACATAAATGAATATTTAAAAATGTATAATGTTGGAATGCAGAAAGCACTCAAAATATAACTGTTGCCGTTGAGTTGATTCTGACACATAGTGACCCTATAGGACAGAGTAGAGCTGCCCAATAGGGTTCCCAAGGAACGGCTGGTGGATTCGAACTGCTGACCTTTTGGTTAGCAGCCGAGCTCTTAATCACGGCACCACCTGGGCTCCTCAAAATATGATACAAAGCCCAAAAATCAAAAGATTGATAATCTGAAAAAAAGTAAAAATATAAAATAAATTTAAAAAATCACTAAAATTTTCAAATAAAGTAAAACATGAACTTCAAACTGTATCCAGTTGTTAGCATAATCACACAGAGAGGAAGTATTCCAGGTAACTTGAAAATATAGCAGTTAGACTGTACATCCCTAGTGACATATACCCTACTGAAAAAAAGAACTGAAAAAATAAAAATAAAAACTGTTTATAGTAGATCATATTGTTGGTGATAATGTTGTTATAGTTATTCTGAGACTATTATGGTTGTGTTGTAGAATTTAAAAAATGAGTAAATAAGTAATACTCTAATTTTGTCTTTTGTAGTCCCCTTGAGAACCAGGCATGGGAGAAAGGATATAAAAATATAAATAGGTTAAATATAGTCCTGAATTTGAGTTAGTAGCATCAGTAGAATTCATGCTTTCATGATGAATTTTGTCTTTAAAAATAAAGCAACAACAAAAAATATTTCCAAGCTTTGTCAACTGAAGAGACCTAGAAACAAAGACCAACCCAGGAACCTAAAATGAGCTTCCTTTTTGTCAAAACCCACTGCCGTCGAGTCGATTCCAACTCATAGCGACCCTATAGGACAGAGGAGAACTGCTCCATAGGGTTTCCAAGGCTGTAAATCTTTACAGAACAACAGACTGCCACATCTTTTTCCCACAGAGCAGCTGGTGGTTTTGAACCACTGACCTTTCAGTTAGTGGCTGAACGCTTAACCACTGTGCACCAGGACTCCTTGAGCTTCCTTAGCACCTAGATTATGGTCTTGAAATGCCATTGTCTACCAAAAAGAACCAGAACTTCTTGAAGAAATGGTTGATTCCAGGTCTGAACAGGGCAAGAAAAAGTATCTGATAACAAGGATATATGCAGAGAATATTCTGCAAGAATAGACAGAGAAACTGATAATAATGGTTATTTCTGGCTGGGTGACAGAGTAGGTGATAAACTTTGTATTGTACACGCCATTGCTTTGCAAATATTGTATATATCTTTTGTCTTCAAAACAGTAAAACAAAATTATTGTTGAAACATTTTCTTGCTCATTGTTACAGTCTGTGCCTGAGATAGAATATTATTTGAGGGTGGGGTGGCAGTATTTACCCACATAACATGATAGCAAAACAGTGTAGTGTCATATGTATGTGTTAGAACATGGTTACTAACTTCACTGAATCTAAAAAAAGTGGTCATTGCCTTCTAATAAGTTATCACCTGAGTATAAGAAAGACATGCAATTTGATAGCTAAGAGTCAACTTAAACATTTGGATAATTAATCATGAGGCTTCAGGAATCAAATAATTAATGATTAAAATTTGTTTTGCCAGGTCATCAGGTAGTATATCAAAAGCATAAAAATAATGTCATAATTCTTGAGGAATAAACTGGTTGACTTATTAAACAATTATTTATTCAATAAATATTTATTATTTTTAGGCACTGTAGATATATCAGTGACAAGATGGACATGATCCCTGCATTCATGTAGCTTATGATCTAGTGGGAAAAACACATTAAAGAAACAAATAGATGATAGCACTTAGAAACTATGGAAATGATGTGAATAAAACAAGTAAGGAGCATATGGAGAATATCAGTAGTAGTGGGACAAACTTACTGTAGATAGAATAGTCACAGAAGACTTCTCTGAGGGGTCATATTTAAGCTGAGATCTGAAATATGAGGAGAAGTAGTCTTTCAAAGAATCAGAAATAAAGCATTATAAGACAAGGGTAGAATCTTCCAGGGAGAAAGAACTTGAGTTTTAAAAGAACTGGAAAAAAAAAAAAGACCAGTTAACCTGTATTAGTTATTGAAGTCTAAAATTTCAGGATGGAGCATTTGGGTGGATGTTGATGCCATTTACTAAAAGGGAGGACTGTGGTGTTAGAGGATAGGTTTGGGGGGGAAAATCAAGAGTTACAGTTCAGATGGAAAGTGCAAAGGATCAAACAGGTTTATGTGCGAGAGAAAAAATTCCACTTTGGTGGTTTGTTCATGAACACATTCATCCATTCTCATATTAAACATTTTCTGAGTACCTTCTATGGGTCAGACATTGTGTATATAGGCACTGAGGACACAATGGTGAACAAAACATTATTGTTCCTTAAAATGCTTACGTTTGGGTTGCTTTCAGGGGCATCAGTTGTGGTTATATATGCTAGTTGTATGTTTATTTGGGCCTGGGGCTTGTGAGTTAATGTGAGCCTAGTGATAAAGATTTAAGAGACATCAGCAGACAACCATCATAAAGTTTATAGTTTCTTACCTTAAAACAAATCCTTTTTGAAGTGTTTAAGATAGTTATGTGAGCCAGCAATTCCACTTCTACGTATATATATATAAGAGAAATGAAAATATATGTCCTAACCAAAACTTGTACACAAATGTTTCTAGAAGCTTTACTTATAAGAACCAAAATGTGGAAACAACCCAAATGCCCAACTGATGAATGGATAACTAAAATGTTGTATGTCGTTTTTGTTAGTTGCCATCAAATCAGTTTCGGCTCATGGCGACCCCATGTGTGCAGAGTAGAACTGCTTCATAGAGTTTTCAAGGCTATGACCTCTTGGAAGCAGATCACCAGGCCTGTTTTCTGAGGTGCTTCTGAGTGTGTTTGAACTGATATCTGTATGTATTAGTCAGGTTCTCCAGACAAACAGAACCAATAAGATACGTATGCTTGGAGAGAGACAGACAGACCCTGGGTGATGCAAACAGTTAGTGCACTCAGCTGCTAACTGAAAGGTTGTAGGTACAAGTCCACCCAGAGCTGCCTCTGAAGAAAGGCTTGACAATCTACTTCTGAAAAAATTAGCTGTTGAAAACCCTATGGAGCACAATTCTACTCTGATACACACAGAGTCACCATGAGTCTGAGTCAACTTGACAGCAACTGGTTTGGTTTTATGTATGTGTACATATAGATATATATGGAGCGAGAGAGAGATTGATTTATTTTAAGGAATTGACTCATGCAATCATGGGGGCTGGCAAGTTCAAAATTCTTAGTTCAGGCAACAGGCTGGAAACTGGCAGTCTTGTGTCTGAAATCAGTAGGCTAGGAGGAGAGCTGGAAACTCCAACAAGATAACCATGTTCCTTCTCCCTTGGAAGCCTCAGTTTTTGTTCTTAAGGCCTGATTGGATGAGGTCCACCTACGTTATAGAGGGTAATCTGCTTTACGTAAGGTCAACGATTTAAATGTTAACCACATGTAAATACCTTCATAGCAATATCTAGACTAGTGTTGGACCAAACAACTGGGCATCATAGCCTAGTCAAGTTGATGCATGAAATTAACCATCACACTATACAATGGAGTATTATTATTCAGCGATGAAAAGCAATGAGGTACTGGTACGTGATACAATACGGATGGATCACGAAAACATTATGCTAAGTGAAAGAAGCCAGTCCAAAAAAAAAAAAAAAAAAATAGACACACACACACAAGATCAAACCATTGTTTGGTTCCATTTGTAGAAATGCCCAGAATAGGCAAATCTATGAAGACAGAAAGTGGATTATTGGTTGCCTAAGTCTGGAGTGGGGAATGGAGAGTGGCTGCAGATGGGCACAGGGTTTCTTTTTGGAGTGATGGGTGATGGTTGCACAACTCAAATACACTAAAAATCATTAAATTATACACTTTAAATGGGTGAGTGTTATGGTACATGAATTATATTTCATTAAAAATGTTTAAAAAAAAACTTTGTCTACAAGATTGTAATGTAAGCTCTGTGAAGCATAAACTCTAGTTTTTGATCCATCTTTAAATCCTCTTGCACTTATGTTTGATGAACATTCAGATCAGTCTGCCTCCTAACTGTACTGGAAAAAATAGTTTGTAATAATTATTTTATTCTATTATTGGAGTGAGATTCTCATCCTAAAACTTTATGTATTTACTTATGGAGAACTTCGTTTGCCTTCTCATGACCTTGAGGCAGCAAGTGATGCAGTATACTCATCCACCTTCTATAAAGAATAGATTGTCTCCAATATTTATTTTGCAACCAAGACGCTTTTTTGTCTTTAAGTATAAAGGGAATCTGAAGTGATGTGGAAAATTGGCCTATTGTTTTTATTTGGGAAGATAAATTTCAGTGGGCTGATCAATCTTATTAACATGTTCAGAATACAAATAGAGCTTCAGTTTTAAAAGAAAACACTTTATGTTGCAAAAGATTGTCTAGTGTTTGTAAGCACACTTGCCATTGAAAATTGAAATAAAGTAAAATGACTAAGTAGTTTGTCAATAACAGCTATTATGTACATATTCTTAAATGAAAATATTTGAATTTCTAATGCAGAAAAAATGTACTTCTTTCTTCCTCATTTTTCTCTCTAGTATGGATCGAGGCTTATACACAATTATGGTAGTTGTCGTTCATAAAAATATTTGCCCCTGAAATGCTTTAGCTGCTTCTGTGCATACTGTTATTTGTGATGTTAGTATATTGTTGGTATATCTTGCATTTTAAAAATATTTTTGTATAAATTTATTGGGCATCACAGTGAAGGAGCAGATGTGGAGAAAATATCTACCTTAAAATACAGTACATAATAAATTCTCTAAGTCATTATTCAATATTTAAAGTAAAATTTGGATAACTTTAATGTATTTATGATGATTCATAACCAAGATATAAGGAAAACAGTGTAAATCACTTCCTACTAAATACATGGAGTAGCATTCCATCATTCTTACCTTCACGTGTGAAACAATTCTTTTTAAGGATACTCACCAGAGAAACACTATCTTTCCCATCCAGGATTCAGGTATGCTGCCAGCATAAACCTTTCTAACCTTGTATTCAGATCAAACTTTTTTACTTTTTTCACTCACTGTTACCTTTTAGTTGACCACCAAAAGAATAATTTTCTAGCATTAACGTAAGATTTATTGAACTCAGACGCAAAGATGCCAGTGTCAGTGCCCTGAGTCATCCAAGCAGAGTCGAACTTAATGACATGGATGGAGTCAAACTTTCAGGATCTTCATTTGCTGATATGGGCATGACTCAAAATGAGAAGAAACAGCTGCAAACAACCATTCATAATTGGAACGTGGAATGTATGAAGCATGACTCTAAGAAAATTGGAAGTAGACTGCCAGGTCCTTCTTCCTGGTCTGTCTTAGTCTGGAAGCTCTGCTGAAAGCTGCCCACCAAGGGTGACTCTGCTGGTATTTGAAATACCAGTGGCAAAGCTTCCAGTATCACAGCAACTCGCAAACCACCACAGTATGACAAACTGAGAGACGCATGGTAGGACACACTGTATGGCCTTAGCTAATTCACCTCTTTTGAACTCAGATTTCTCTTTAAATTGAGGGCCAATGAAAACCTTATGAATAGCAGTAGAACTTTGTCTGATATAGTGCCGGAAGATGAGCCCCTCAGGTAGGAAGGCACTCAAAATACGACTAGGGGAGAGCTGTCCTTAATTTTGGAGTTGGATGTGACTTGAGAATCTAATGTAGACTAGTTCTCTTATTTTACAAATGAGGAAACAGTGAAGGACAAGTGATTTGCCCAAAGCAATACAAATAGTTTTTATGGTAAGGCGGCTGTAGTATAGTGGTTAAGAGTCTTCTCTAATGCCAGGATTCTGGGGTTGAAATATTTCCTTTTATATCAGTTATTTGACCTTGGACAAGTCACATAACTCCTTTGTATCTCTGTTTCCTTGTCTATTAAAATGAGGATTATAATAATAGTACTTGTAGGTTTTTATGAAGATAAAAATGTATGTAAAACTCTCAGAATGCTCTCTAGCATGTGTAAGTGCTTATTTAGTGTTTCTATTACTAAGAGGCTTTGAGCCAATGCTATATCTAGTGACTGTGTATTGTAGTTAACTAAGAAACCTTGTATACTTCGATTGATAGTGGGAGAACCTGGTCTAGTCCTATGGTGTCTAAAATTGCCATCTAAGGTTTTTTTCTGTAGAATTATTTCTTTTGTTACAGATATCTGTTTAACTTTAGAGAAATCATTCCTGTTTTATCATGTCGCCATCTGACAAAGGTCTTTTCAGCTTTATTCTCTGAATAGTTTTAACATTCTTTGAGACAAATATAAAACAAATTTACCTCACCTTTAAAATATGCTTAACAGAATGCCTTCACTTTATCATTGCTGGTGTAGTTGTTAGGAGCCCTGGTGGTGCGGTGGTTAAGTGCTGGGCTGCTAACTGCAGGATTGGCAGTTCAAACCTGCCAGCTGCTCTGAGGGAGAAAGATGTGGCAGTCTGCTTCTGTAAAGATTTATAGCCTTGGAAACCCTATGGGACAGTTCTTCTCTGCCCTATAGGGTCGCTATGAGTCGGAATCTACTTGATGGCAATGGGTTTGGTTTTGGTGCAGTTTTAACCTTTATAAGGAGAGATGACAAAAAATCATTGCTATTTCCTTCACTGACTTTTAGTCTACATACATGTACTTTGAGTTATCTAACTACATAGTAGATACTGAATGAGTTTCTTTTGGTCCTCATTTGCTAATGCTTCAGTTCACCTTCAGGGGCAGTGATGACATCTGTTCTAAAATTTATTAGACAATTTAACTTGGAACTTAACACTGGATGTGGCTAAGAGAGATAAGCCTGTAAATAGGGGCATGAAACATTGATCTTGTGCTGTTTCTGATGTCAGTGAAGCCAGAATTTTGTTTATTTCTGTGGACTTGAGACTCTAGAATTATCTATGTGAAGGGTGACCACCAGAGAGATAAACAGGTTTCTTAGTTTTACATAAAAGCTAAAAACTCTAAAATCCATGAGCCCTGGAAATTAACTACATTCAAATTTTTTCAAATATTGGTGTCTCGTGCTTTAAAGTTTGAAGTTCTAGGGTGGTCATATTCCAATGCTCTTGATAACATAGGTTGCCTTTCCAGAAAGGGAAAGTTTTCTTAATATTTGGGTGCCAGGTTGTTGTCTGTAGAACTGTTTCCCTAATATATTATGAGTTGAATTGTAATGTTCTCCATTTGTAGCTCTTATCCCCTGGAGTAGTGAGAAACTATGAGAAAGCATTGGTATCAGGAAGTTTCAAAGCCCTGCGGCTAGTTCACTGAATGAAGAGTTTCATCACTGGTGAAGAGTTAAATAACTAAAAAAAACCAAACCCACTGCCATCTAGTTGATTGTGGCTCATAGTGACCCTATAGGACAGAGTGGAACTGCCCCATAGGGTTTCCAAGGAGCAGCTTGTAGATTTGAATTGCTGACCTTTTGGTTAGCAGCTGAACACTAAATAGTACCTCATAAAACTTCCTTGAAAAATAAATCAGAAATTCCTTAATAAAGAACTACCGTCATATGGATTCAAAATAAACCCAGGAGCTGTAATCACAGAATAATTAGAGATTTTAAGATTCAAAATTGGAGTGAATTGCTATTTGGGTATTATGGATATTTGGAATTATGCTTTTTAAAAATTGTTCATTAATGATTTGGAAGTGAAATAACTGTGAAAATGTGCAGAAAATTAGGAGGTGCTATAAGCATAAATGGAGCCTAGTGGCACAGTGGTTGAGAGCTACAGATGCTAACCAAAAGGTTCAAATCCACCAGCTGCTCCTTAGAAACCCTATGGGGCAGTTCTGCTCCGTCCTATAGGGTTGCTGTGAGTTGGAATCAACTCGATGGCAATGTTTTGTTTTGTTTTTTTTGTAAATAAACATAAGTGTAAGAGAAAAATAATTCAAACAGAGGGATTTAAAGATTAGATGCATTAGAAAAGAAGTAATAAGTGATGTACAAAAATAAAAGCTAGAATCTTATGGAAAGAAATAATGCACCAAGCAGGGTGGCAAGCTGTAAGATTAAACAAGACCTTAAACACATGAAATTAAATGTTACCTGCAAAGTAATTCGGTTAAAAAATAAAGAAAGAAAAAGGTAGGAGAGTATATTACAGATGGAAAAGTATGAAGTAATTTAGAGATTATTTATTCTCAAATGTCACATAAAAAATAGAAATTATAGTCTCCAGCGTGGATGGATTTACTCAAAAATACTCAGCTAAATACGAACACTAACGAATGTTAGCAAATTGGGGCGATTTCAAAAGAAAAAAATCATTAAAGATCACTGGAGGCGCTGACATTCTGTAGTGAATTAGAAGAGCTGTGAATTAATTGGACCAAACAGTGGAGTTACTGTTGCCTTTTATATCAGTGTAATGTTAAATTAGCTATCATTTATTGTCTGCTACATGCCAGATACTTTACTAAATGTTTTGTGTCTTCTTTGCCTCATTTAATATTCACTGACCCTATGAGGAAACCAAGGCCTACAGAGTTATGTAATTTTCTCAGATCAGACAGCTCCCGGTGGCATAGGTAAAATTCAAATCCATGTCTGTCTGACTAGTACTCACACTCTTTACCACTTCATAATTAGTAGTTGTTTACTTGTGTATATGGGAGATAACTATCAACATAGGAAATTGATTTGGGTATTACTGTAATGGAAGTGTGAGATTTATGATAAATGTTTTAGGCTTACATGAAACAACTTCTGTTGTTAGATTCTGTCAAATTGGTTCCGACTCATAGTGAGCCCAGGTACAACAGAATGAAACACTGCCAGTCCTGTGCCATCCTCATAACTGTTGCTATGTTTGAGCCCATTGTTGCAGCCACTGTGTCAATCCATCTCGTTGAGGGTCTTCCTCTTTTTCGCTGACCCTCTACTTTACCAAGCATGATGTCCTTCTCCAGGGAGAAGGAAACAACTTCTAAAACACTCATATTGTTAATGTAGTTGATCTTTTCACTGGCATCTTTTACCACATTGCTCCAGTCACTCATATAACACACAGTATTCCAAATCAAAACCTAATAATAATCAAAACTGGGAGAGAGAGTAGTCTATGGACTTGAAGACAAAACATATGGAGGCCATGTTCAGAAAAATACAAAACCAAACCCATTGCCGTCGAGTCGATTCCGACTCATAGCTACCCTACAGGACAGAGTAGAACTGCCCCATATGGTTTCCAAGGAGTGCCTGGTGAATTCGAACTGCCGACCTTTTGGTTAGCAACTGTAGCCCTTAACCGCTACGCCACCAGGGTTTAGAAAGAGGGTGTATAATTCTGCAAGCATATAAATAGTAGTTCTATTATTTACCCTTAACCAGTAAGAGCAAGGAGCCCTGGTGCAGTGGTTAAGTGCTCTACTATAAACTGAAAAGTTAGCAGTTTGAACCCACCCAGTGGCTATGCGGGAGAAAGACCTGGTAATGTGCTTCCATAAAGATTACAGCCAAGAAAACCCTACAGGGAAGTTCTACTCTGTCACATGGGGTTGCTATGAGTCAGAATTGACTGGACAGCACCCAACAGTAATAAACTACATAAGGATAATCTGTTGAATGCTACCAGAAAGAATTAAAAAAAATTTTTTAAATGAATAAAAAGAAAAAAGTCAGATGAAAACTTACACTATTTTTAAAATGGATTAAAAAGCCTCCAAGTAAGATGATAATTTGGAGCATAGGTATCAAATTAGCATCCTCCAAAAAGATCTTAACCAAAATGTATAAAGGAAAGTGAAAATTATGTAAGAGTTCTATCAGCATTCCACTTGCTGAGGAATCTCTATTATATAATTTTATACATGGAATCATGTTAGAGAAAGGCACTTAAGATTTTGACTCCTCTTCCTGAGAAAACCACATGATGTTGCAGGAAAATCATAGAGAAACTTCTGGAGGATGTGTTCTAGCACCCTCTGCTTTTGTGGAGAGAGGGATGGATAGGGAACAGTTCCACTTGGAATTTCCTTTGTTGCTATGGATCAATAGTTCTTGCACCCTGGCAAAGGCAGGAAACTTACGAGACTCGGAAAAACAAGGCAGTATGGTTGAGTTCTGCCTCTCACATTTTCACTGTATAATGGCCATTTTTAAATAAAGTACACTGTAATCCCTAATGAAGATATAACTGTCTCATGCATATGGCATCAAGATATATAAAGGAAAAGTTTTAGACACACAAAGTGAAACTAGCTGAAACAAGATAGTAGAAGGATACTTCAAATAGATGAAACAAACCAAATAAAATAAAGGTAGGGAGGATCTGAATAGTATAATTAGTAAAATTCATATATAAATTGTATTACAGAACATTTATAAAATATGAACATATTTATAAAACAAAAAAGAAAATCTCAATTTTAAAATCTCAATACAGAAAATTGAACAGGTCTTATTCTCTGAATACAATGATATAAATTTAGAAATAAATGACAGAAACATAGACAAGCTATTTAAGTTTTAAAAATAATCACTATTCTCTTATATAATTCTTGGGTGAAAAAGAAATCAAAAGTCATATCCAAACTCCCTGAGGGACCGAATTACTGGGCTGAATGCTAGGGACCATGGTTTCAGGGAATAACATAGTTTATAAAGAAAATGTTCTACATCCTACTTTGATGAGTAGCATCTGGGGTCTTAAATTACTCCACTGGCCCACCCCATCTGGAGCAAGGGAGAATGAAGAAAACCAAAGACACAAGGGAAAGGTTAGTCCAAAGGACTAGTGAACCACAACTACCACAGCCTCCACCAGACTGAGTCCAGCAAAACTAGATGGTGCCCAGCTACCAACACCAACTGCTCTGACAAGGCTCACAATAGAGGGCTCCAGACAGAGCTGGAGAAAAATGTAGAATAAAATTCTAACTCACAAAAAAAAAACCAGACTTACTCGTCTGACAGAGACTGGAGAAACCCTGAGAGTATGGCCCCGAACACCATTTTACCTCAGTAATGAAGTCACTCCTCATGTTTACCCTTCAGCCAAAGATTAGACAGGCCCATAAAACAAAATGAGACTAAATGGGCACACCAGCCCAGGGCAAGGACTAGAAGGCAGGAGGGGACAGGAAAGCTGGTAGTAGGGAACCCAAGGTCACGAAAGGGAGAGAGTGTTGACATGTTGTGGAGCTGGCAACCCCTGTCACAAAACAATATGTGTATTAATTGTTTAATGAGAAACTAATTTGCTCTGTTTGCTCTGTAAACTTTCATCTAAAGTACAATAAACAGAAAAAAAAAAAGAAATCAAAAGTATAATATATAAAACAGCATACAAAAAAAAAAAAACCCATTGCTGTCGAGTCAATTCCAACTCATAGTGACCCTATAGCACAGAGTAGAACTGCCCCATAGGGTTTCCAAGGAGCAGCTGGTGGATTCGAATTGCTAACCTTTTGTTTAGCAGTCAAGCTCTTAACCACTGTGCCACCAGGGCTCCAAAAACAACATAATATATGTAATAATGATAATTAGAACAAAACGTTTTGTGATTTAGTGAGAGTTGCTATAAAAATATTCTTAAATTATGTCATTCTTGTAGAATTAAGTTAACTAGCATTCAGATTAAGAAGAAAAAGGACAAAACAAACTTGAGGAAAGCTAGAGAAGGAAATTAATGAATTTATTATTTAGTTAGAAACACAGAATCAGTGTGATGTAAAAGGAAATCTAAGTATTGCTTCTTTACAAGTAAAATACAAAGCCTTTTGCTAGTCTATATGAGGAAAAAGGAAGAGTATATGTACATACACATTCACAAATTTAAGAATACAAAATGAGCTATCACCACATCTCATAAAAGAAAACATAAGAGAAAAACAGTTTTAATTTATTATTACTCTGTCTGGCACTGTGTGTAAATGCCTTACTAGATGTGTCTCTCATCTTTTCAGCACTGTTATGAGATGTGCCATTCATTGCCAAGAGTTTGTTCAAATCTATTTGCATTATTGTTTTCTTTCTTGTTCTCCTTACCTTTGTGGATTCATGCCTTCCCCCTCCAATATTTTTGAAAGATTCTAACTCATAGCTACCTTACATGTAACAGAATGAAATGTTGCTCAGTCCTATACCATCCTCACAATAGTAGGTATGTTTAAGCCCATTGTTGCAGCCACTGTGTCAGTCCATCTCACTGAGGGTCGTCCTCTTTTTTGCTGACCTTCTACCAAGCATGATGTCCTTCTTCAGGGATTGCTCTCTCCTGATAACATGTCCAAAGTAAGCAAGACAAAATCTCACCATCCTCACTTCTGAGGAGCATTCTGGCTGTAGTTCTTCCAAGACAGATTTGTTCGTTCTCCTAGCAGTATAGTTGATATTCTTCACCAACAATTATTTCAAAACAAAAAGTTTTAAAAATATATTCAACTTAAAAAGGTAAAAGAAGATTTCAGTTTTTTTTTTTTTTTTTGATCTATCAAAACGCTCAGATACTTTAAATAACAATATATGGAATTGACAAGGGCGCACAAAAGTAGACACCCTGCTGTAGTTGGCAATACAAATTGGTGAAAACAAATATGGTTCAGCAATTGCACTTCTTGGGATTTATCCAAAGATAAATAATCATAGATATGCATTAAAATTCACATGGAATAACGTTGACTAAAGTGTTATTACGGGAAAACACTGGAAACAACTTGCAGTTATTAAGATGACTGATTAATAGAATACATCAAGATTAAAATCATGTCACTGAATTAAATGTAAATGGGAAAATGTTCATATTAAGTGACAAAAATAGGTTACAAAACAATATGTACAATATGTTAATAGCATAGAGATGACAAGTGATTTTTATTTTGCTTGTGTTTTTTTCCTAAAATCTCTAAAAATATTTAATATTCATTGTTACCAGTAAGAGTATTTTTATTTTGAGAATTTATTGTAAATAAGCCAGAAAACAGTCCCAATGTTTTGTTGTAGTTACTATTTTGAGTGTTGTTACTGTCTTAATTAGTTTTCCTTTCATGGCTTTAAAAGTATTGCAGCATTTTCAAGTTTTTATGAAGAAGAAAAGACTTTTCCCGAGTAGATTATGTATCTGACTTTGTAATGGAAGTTATTAAAAAATATATGTATATATGCATATATAATATAAATTATAAAATCCTGTCTACTATAGTAGCAATTTTCTTTATAACTTTAGAAAGGAAATCAACTTGATGGCAACAGCTTTTGTTTTTTTCCTTCTAAGAGTTGTATAGTTTTAGCTCTTACATTTACGTCTTTGATCCATATTAAGTTAATTTTTGTGTGTGGTGTGAACTGAGTTGTATGGTATGTGACTTATATCCCAATAAAGCTGTTTAAAAAAGATCTTGATCATTCTTTAGTAAGGCAACTTAAGTTCAGTGAGAAAAAAATATACATTATGTATTATATAATTCACAATGTTTTCAGCTGGCATTTCAGTACTTGCTGTTGCTGGAAGTAGTGCTTTTGAGATGTTTGTTCTCAAAAGCAATTTTCATATTTAAACAAAGTGTATGATACCATTTGTTTATACCATCACTAAATGTGAACCTCGGCTTCTAGGTCTACCTTCAGTTTTACCAATCGGTAGTGTAGCATAGATGTTAGAATCGTCTGGCATAAAAAATAATAATAATAAATGTAGCTAGAATTACCCTTAAGATGGAGTTTAACTAAGGAAGGTAAGTAGGTTGAATTTGGAAAGTACAATGGTTTTATGGGACTATGATTGTGCTGGCTGGTTATTGAATATTAGTGTCATGTGGACCAGTGTTGTTTCATCACTATTATACGTGGAATCATCATCTCTGTCACTTAGCCCAAAATCTTAGTCCATTAAAAATTGATTCACAGACTATGGGGAGGAAGAAAGTTACATGTATACAGATTATAAGATTCATTTAAATTAAAATTTTTACTTGTTACCCTGGTGGCACAGTGGTTAAGAGTTTGGCTGCTAACCAAAAAGTCAGCAGTTTGAATCCACCAGCTGCTCCTTGGAAACCCTGTGGGGCCATTCTACTCTGTCCTATAGGGTCGCCATGAGTCCGAATTGTCTCGACGATAATGAGTTTGGTTTTGTTTTTATCCAAATAAGAAAGCTGCGGAGCCCCGGTGGCGCAGTGGTTAAGAGCTTGGCTGCTAAAACCAAAAGGTTGGCCATTCGAATCCACCAGCTGCTCCTTGGAAACCCTATGGGGCAGTTCTGGTCTCTTCTGTAGGGTTGCTATGAGTCGGAATCGACTCGATGGCAACAGGTGTGGTTTTGTTTAGAGGTTAATCTAGTGGCTTTGTTTAGACCTTGGATTATGAGTCACCAAAAGGAAACCCAAAAAGCCAAACTATGAGTAGTATCTTGGAAATGAAGATTCTTTTTTTAAATTTTTTCCCGTACAAAAATTTATACGTACATTGTTATGTGACTCTAATGGCTCTCCCCATACTTGGACACCACACTCCTCCTTTCTACCCCTGATTCCCCATGTCCATTCAACCAGCTCCTAACCCTCTCTGCCTTCCCATCTCACCTCCAGACAGAAGCTGCCCATTTAGTCTCTTGTAGCTACTTGAGCTAAGAGGCACACTCCTCAGGAGTATCACTTTATGTCCCACAGTCCAATCCAATCCCTGTCTGAAGAGTTGGCCTCGGAAATTGTTTTAGTTCTGAGCTGATAGAGAATCCAGGGCCCATGCTTTCCAGGGTTCCTCCAGTCTCAGTCAGACCGTAAAGTCTGGTCTTCTTACTAGCATTTGAGCTTTGCACCCCACCTTTCTCTTGCTCCATCTGGGACTCTCTTGTATTCCGTTAGGGTGGTCATTGGTGGTAGCCAGGCACCATCTTGTTCTTCTGGTGTCAGGCTGATGAAGTCTCTGGTTTATGTGGCCCTTTCTGTCTCTTGGGCTAATACTTTTCCTTGTGACTTTTGTGTTCTTCATTCTCCTTTACTCCAGGTGGCTGGGACCAATTGATGCATCTTAGATGGCTGCTTGCAAGGTTTTAAGACCCCAGATGCCACTCATCAAAGTAGGGTGCAGAACATTTTTTTAATAAGCTTTGTTACACCAGATGACCTAGCTGTCCCCTGAAAGCATGGTCCCCAGACCCCTACCACTGCTACTCTGTCCCTCAAAGTGTTTGATTGTATTCAGGAAACTTCTTAGCTTTGGTTTAGTCCAGTTGTACTGACTCACCTGTAGTGTGTGCTGTCCTTTCTTTCACCTAAGATAATTCTTATCTACTATTTAGTTAGTAAGTAACTCTCACCCTTCCTCCCCACCTTCGTAACCATCAAAGAATGTATTCTTCTGTGTTTAAACCTTTTCTCGAGTTCTTGTAACAGTGGTCTTATGCAATGTTTGTCTTTCTGTGACTGACTAAATTCACTTAGCATAATGCCCTCCAGCTTCCTCCATGTTATAAGATGTTTCACGGCTTCATGGTTGTTCTTTATCGTTGCATGGTATTCCATTGTGTCGATATACCATAATTTGTTTATCCATTCATCTGTTGATGAGCACCTAGGTTCTTTCCATCTTTTTGCTATTGTGGACAGTGCTACAGTGAACATGGGTGTGCATATATCTATTAGTGTGATGGCTTTTATTCTCTAGGATATATTACAAGGAGTGAGATAGCTGGATCGTATGGTACTTCTATTTCTACCTTTTTAAGGAAGTGCCAAATCAATTTCCAAAGTGGTTGTACCATTTTACATTCCCACTAACAGTGTATAAGTGTTCCAGTCTCTCCACAACCTCTCCAGCATTTATTATTTTGTGTTTTTGGATTAATGCTAGCCTTGTTGGGGTGAGGTGATATCTCATTATAGTTTTGATCTGCATTTCTCGATGGCTAATGATCGTGAGCATTTCTTCAGGTGACTGTTAGCCACCTGAATATCTTCTTTGGTGAAGTGCCTGTTCATATCCTTTGCCCATTTTTTAATTGGGTTATTTGTCTTTTTGTTGTTGAGGTGTTGCAGTATCTTACAGATTTTAGAGATTAGACATTGATTGGATTTGTCGTAGCCAAAATTTTTTTCCTTGTCTGTAGGTTGTCTTTTGAGTCTTTTGGTGAAGTCTTTTGATGAGCATAAGTGTTTGATTTTTAGGAGCTTCCATTTATCTAGTCTCTCTTCTGGTGCTTGTGCATTGTTACTTATGGTTTGTATGGTGTTTATGGCATGTATTAGGGCTCTGAGCATTGTCCCTATTTTTTTTTCCATGATCTTTATCGTTTTTGATTTTATATTTAAGTCTTTGATCCATTTTGAGTTAGTTTTTATGCATAGTGTGAGGTATGGGTCTTGTTTCAGTTTTTTGCGGATGGATATCCAGTTATGCCAGCACCATTTGTTAAAGAGACTGTCTTTTCCCCAATTAATGGACTTTGGGCCTTTGTCAAATATCAGCTGCTCATAGGTGGATGAATTTATGTCTGGCTTCTCAATTCTGTTCCATTGGTCTATGTATCTGTTGTTGTACCAGTACCAGGCTGTTTTGACTACCATGGCAGTATAATAGGTTCTAAAATCAGGTAGTGTGAGGCCTCCCACTTTGTTCTTCTTCTTGAGTAATGCTTTACTTACTCGGGGCCTCATCCCTTTCCATATGAAGTTGGTGATTTGTTTCTCTATCTCATTAAAAAATACCGGTGGAATTTGGATCTGGATTGCATTGTATCTGTAGATTGCTTTGGGTGGAATTGACATTTTCACAATGTTGAGTCTTCCTATCCATGAGCAAGGTATGTTTTTTCCACTTATGCAGGTCTCTTGGTTTCTTGCAGTAATGTCTTGTAGTTTTCATTTTATAGATCTTTTAGATTTCTGGTTAGATTTCTTCCTAAGTATTTTATCTTCTTGGAGGCTATTGTAAATGGTATTGATTTGGTGATTTCCTCTTTGAGGTTCTCTTTGTTGGTGTAAAGGAATCCAACTGATTTTTGTATGTTTATCTTGTATACTGAAACTTTGCTGAAATCTTCTTTTAGTTCTAGTAGTTTTCTTCTGGATTCTTTGGGGTTTTCTGTGTATAAGATATATCATCTGCAAATAGAGATACTTTGACTTCTTCCCTACCAATCTGGATGCGCTTTATTTCTTTTTCTAGCCTAATTGCTCTGGCTAGGACCTCCAGCACAATGTTGAATAAGAGTGGTGATAAAGGGCATCCTTGTCTGGTTCCTGTTCTCAAGGGGAATGCTTTCAAAGTCTCTCCATTTAGGATGATGTTGGCTGTTGGCTTTGTATAAATGCCTTTAATTATATTGAGGAATTTCCCTTCTATTCCTATTTTGTTGAGAGTTTTTATCATGAATGGGTGTTGGACTTTGTCAAATGCCTTTTCTGCATTGATTGATAAAATCATGTAGTTCTTGTGTTTTGTTTTATTTATGTGATGGACTACACTGATTGTTTTTCCAATGTTGAACCATCCCTGCATACCTGGGATATAAATCCCAGTTGATCATGGTGAATTATTTTTTTGATATGTTGCTGAATTCTATTGGCTAGAATTTTGTTGAGGATTTTTGTGTCAATGTTCATGAGGGATATTGGTCTGTAATTTTATTTTTTTGTGATGTCTTTACCTGGTTTTGGTATCAGGGTTATTCTGGCTTCATAGAATGAGTTTGGGAGTATTCCATCCTTTTCTATGCTCTGAAATACATTTAGTAGTAGTGGTGTTAACTCTTCTCTGAAAGTTTGGTAGAATTCTCCAGTGAAGCTATCCGGGCCAGAGGTTTTTTTTGTTGGGAGTTTTTTAATTATCTTTTCAATCTCTTCTTTTGTTATGGGTTTTTTTAGTTGTTCTACTTCTGTTTGTGTTACTTCAGGTAGGTAGTGAGTTTCTAGAAATTTGTCCATTTTCTCTAGGTTTTCAGATTTATTAGAGTACAATTTTTCATAGTATTCTGTTGTGATTCTTTTAATTTCAGTGGGTCTGTTGTGATATCACCTGTCTCATTTCTAATATGGGTTATCTGCTTCCTCTCCTGTTTTTCTTTTGTCAGTTTGGCCAATCGTTTATCAATTTTGTTGACCTTTTCAAAGAACCAGCTTTTGGTCTTGTTAGCTCTTTAGATTGTTTTTCTATTTTCTGTTTCATTTAATTCTGCCCTAATTCTTATTATTTCCTTTCTTCTGGCACCTGAGGTCTTCTTTTGCTGCTCTCTTTCTACTTGTTCCAGTTGTAGGGTTAATATTTTGATTACAGCCCTTTCTTTTTTTTTTGGATGTGTGCATTTATTGCTATAAACTGACCTCTGAGCACTGCTTTTGCTGTGTCCCAAAGGTTCTGGGAGGATGTGTTTTCATTCTTGTTTGATTCTATGAATTTCTTTATTCCATCCTTAATTTCTTCTATAACCCAGTGGTTTTTGAGCAAGGTGTTGTTCAGTTTCCATGTGTTTGATTTTTTTTTTCCTTGCTTTTTCTGTGGTTGATTTCTACTTTTATGGCTGTATGGTCAGAAAAGATGCTTTGTAATATTTTGATGCTTTGGATTTTGTTAAGGCTTGCTTTATGGCCTAATATATGGTCTGTTCTGGAGAATGTTCCATGTGAGTTGGAAAAGGAAGTATACTTGGCTGCTGTTGGGTAGAGTGTTTGGTATATTTCTATGAGATCAAGTTGTTTGATTATAGCATTTAGCTCTTCTGTGTCTTTGTTGAGCTTCTTTCTGGATGTTCTGTCCTTCACCAAAAGTGATGTGTTGAAGTCTCCTACTACTGTTGTGGAGCTGTCTCTCTCTCTTTTCAGTGCTGTTAGAGTTTGTTTTATGTACTTTGGAGCCTTGTCGTTGGGTGTGTAAATATTTATTATAGTTATGTCCTCCTGGTGTATTGACCCTTTAATTATTATATAGTGTCCTTCCCTATCCTTTGTGGTGGATTTTACTTTAAAGTCCAGTTTATCGGAGATTAATACTGCCACTCTTTTGAGTGTTGTTTGCTTGATATATTTTTTCCATCCTTTGAATTTTAGTTTGTTTGTCTTTAAGTCTAAGGTGTGTCTCTTGTAGGCAGCATATAGACGGATCGTGTTTTTTTATGCACTCTGCCACTCTCTGTCTCTTTATTTGTTCATTTAGTCCATTTACATTCAGCATAATTATTGATAGGTATGAGTTTAGTGCTGTAATTTTGATATCTTTTTTGTGTGTTGTTCACAGTTTCTTTGTTCCACTTAATGTTCTGTGCTGAGTCATTTTTCTTTATTTTCTTTTTATCTTTTTCATTATTGTTGATTTTGTGTTTGCTGAGTCTTTATATTTTTCTAGTTTTTTATTTTGACTTGTAGGAGTGTTAGTTTCATTTGTGGTTACCTTAATATTTACCCGTATTTTTCTTAGTTTATACCAGTCTTTTATTTTTTTATATTGCCTTGATTTCCTCTCCATATGAAAAGATCTTTATCTACATTTTTTAGCCCCTCTTTTTTGTTTTCATGTTGTCATCTTTTATATATTGATATCTGTGTCCCTATTTCCAGTGTTTTAGCTTTGATTTACTTTTGTGACTTCTCTATCTGGGTTGATATCTAGTTGCTCTGTCCTGTGTTCTAGTCTTGGGTTGTTATCTGTTACTGGTTTTCTAACCAGAGGACTCCCTTTAGCATTTCTTGTAATTTTGGTTTGGTTTTTGCAAATTCCCTAAACTTCTGTTTATTTGGAAATGCCCTAATTTCACCATCATATTTGGGAGACAGTTTTGCTGGATATGTAATTCTTGGTTGTCAGTATGTTATCTCACTGCCTTCTTGCTGCATGGTTTCTGCTGAGTAGCCCCAGCTTATTCTTATTGACTCTCCTTTGTAGAAGACTTTTCATTTATCCCTAGCTGC
This sequence comes from Dugong dugon, assembly GCA_030035585.1. Classification (NCBI taxonomy): domain Eukaryota; kingdom Metazoa; phylum Chordata; class Mammalia; order Sirenia; family Dugongidae; genus Dugong; species Dugong dugon. Next base: position 31,503,706 of record CM057475.1, on the reverse strand, counting down.
TCTTAAAATTTTCTCTTTGTCTTTGGTTTTGGCAAGTTTGATTATAATATGTCTGGGCGACTTTCTTTTGGGATTTATCTTACGTGGGGTTCGATGAGCATCTTTGATAGATATCTTGTTATCTTTCATGATATCAGGGAAGTTTTCTGCCAACAAATCTTCAACAATTCTCTCTGTATTTTCTGTTATCCCCCCTTTGTGCTGGTGTTCCAGTCACTCATAGGTTATTCCTCTTGATAGAGTCCCACATAATTCTTAGGTTTTCTTCACTTTTTTTTAATCCCTTTATCTGATTTTTCCTCAAATAAGTTGGTATCAAGTGCTTTATCTTCAACTGCCTCAGTTCTGCTCCTATGACTTTCTACTGAGTTGTCTAATTCTGAAATTTTATTGTTAATGTTCTGGATTTCTGATTGCTGTCTCTCTGTGGATTCTTGCAGCCTGTCAAATTTTCCATTATGCTCTTCTCTAATCTTTTCAATTTCCTCAATTGCGTGTTCTGCATTTTGCTTAATTTCCTTCCTTATTTCTTTAAGAGTTCTGTATATTAATCTTTTGTGTTCAGTCTCCGGTAATTCCAAGAAATTTTGCTCCTCTGGAAAATTTCTAGCTTCTTTATTTTGGGAGCTTGCTGAAGCCATCATGGAGTGCCTCTTTATGTGGTTTGATACTGACTGTTGTCTCCGAGCCTTCAATAAGTTATTATATTTATTTATTGTACATTTGCTTATTGTATCCTAGCTTTTTGTTTTGTTTTGATATGCCCACATAGGCTGCTCATATGAGCTAGTTTGATTATTGGCACCTTTGAAGCTCTAATGTCCTGTTACCAGGTGGTTAGATCTATTACTAGGTGTGTGAGCTCAGGAGTCCGCCCACTCCTCCTGTATGGATTCAGCTCAGGTGTCCAGGTAGATAGCCACCAAGTGTATGGTGTAGGCTCTCACTGATAGTCCTAGACAGGCATGGGTGATTGATGTATGCACAGGCATCTAGCTGCAGCAGGGGGACACACTCTGAGCAATGCAAGGGGCTGACAGCTGCCCCCTAGTGTCCAGGAGGGAGATGTGTCCCTGTTCCCTAGAACACATAGGGGGGTGGGTTTTGCAGGTGGTCTGTGAGCACCTAATGCTGTTGGCTGTAAGGACTGAAGGACATCTCTTATTCATGGGCCCCTCTCACAGGTGGCTAGGTGGCATAGGTGGAGCCACCAGTCCTTAGGTCCCTGATGTGGGTAGGTGAAAACCCTGTTTAATGGGCAGAGCAGTGTCAAATGTCAAGAACCTGCCACTTCACAGCTGAAACAGTTAAAGTTAGGGTCCCAGTATATACCCTGTTGTACTGTGGTAATGAGGGCCTACACCGTTGAGATGGGCCCACACAAGTCTATGCAGGGGGAAAGGCACTCAAAGTCCGTGGATCCCTTATGCCTGTGCCTAGGCAAAAGAGCTGTGCCTACCCTGGGTTCCTGGCTTAGGGGAGCCAGCAGCTTATTTTTTCCCCTGTTTGTTGATTTGTTCACTCTCCAAGGCAGGGAGAATGGCTCTGGGCATGTGACAGATCCTACTTTCAGCCCAGGGAACTCGGCAATTGCTGAAGCTGGTCCAGGACCCAGTGCAGAGCAGGGAGCAGGGAGATAAATGGGAGAGAGGTTTTTCCCTAAGGGGTGTGTATTTGATCTGTGCAGCAGGCCGTACGCAAGTACTTATCTTTCCGATGAGGGCTGCTTCTCATTGGTTCTGAGTGGCCGTGTAGACTCTCTGGTGCTGGGTCTCTCCTGGTGCAGAAAACACGCCTCCCGAGCACCACTGCTTGCCTGCCTTACCAGTCACCCCCGAGCTGATTAGGCCTGAATGGCTCAGGTTCTCCCTGTGTCAGGTCTGGCAACTCCTTGCTGCTTCCGAACCATCTCTCCCTCCCCATGCCACTCAGTCCAGTTCCTCAACTTTGCCTTTGATGTTCAGGGTTCCTAGATTGTCATATATAATCAAATCACTTGTTTTTTTGGGTCTCTGTTGTAAGAGGGTCCACTGGAAGCCTCTGACTACTCTGCCATCTTGGCTTCACCTCCTCAGAAATGAAGATTCTTGATATAACACATCCTTTATAGGGTTGAGCTTTATATTGTTCACAGTGGAAACATATAATTTTAACAAATGTTTTCCCATTTTTAACAAAGGTAAATTTTTTTTTACTGAAATCCTAACAATTAGAAGAAAAAAATTTATAAAATATACAGTATTATATTCTAGGAAATAGACTATTTCTGATGTTAAGGTCAAATGACAATAATGGAAGTTTAAATGGCAATATATAGTATCTTAGTATTAATATATTTAAGTTGTATTTTCATTAAATTGAATCAAATAAAATATCAATTTATTTTTCTCTATATGATCCTGTAACAATTTTAATACTTGTTTATTCAATTTTTGTGAAAATACGTGGATATAGCCATAATGTGGATGACTTCTACAGAATTTTCTACTATCAGGATCCAGAAAGGTTTTCATTAGCATTACTGATGTTTTAAAGATAACTGCAATCAGAATGATAGGTTAGAATGTGAGCTTTTCTATATAGGAGAAAAATTACTAATGTTTGAGTGTTTATTTTCCTTTGCCAAGACCAATAAAGAGGATTCCATTTGATTTCTTCCCTTCCCTTGACTTCTGAAAAGTTTTAGGCCAGAAGCAATTTGGGACCTTTATGAGGCCAAACTGGGAAGAAAGAGAAAGGTGAGGGAGTAATTTTTCCTGGTAGTTTGTTGGAGAGGGAATCTGGAGAAGCTGGAAGTATGAGGGAAGTACATAGAAGAAAGAAGGATTTTAAGAACTATTGTTCAAAAAATAAAAGTAAAGATGTTATTTTGAAGTTAGTTTTCACTTGCCATCTAATTCCTGTGGCCAAAACACAGCTTGAGATGAGACCACATGGGCTAAGATTTGATAAAGGTGAGAATTGTCAAAAGTTTTATATCAATTATTGGTGTGAGACAGAGAAGCTAACAATCTAACCTGAATTGAGAAGATATTGCCACAAGGTGGCATCCATTATTGTTGTTTCCATTTTTGTTGAACATTTGCTATTTTATTCTGTTAAAGAACAAGTTATTGGTTGACCTGCTGTTTTTTATCATATGAATACAATTGCATTTAGTTTTTTCACTTCTGAAGTATCTGAACATTTTGTTGAATTGGGAGAGAAGGAAGGGGGGAGGAGGAGTAGAGTAAAATTTGATTCCAGTATGTTTTATTAAGCCTATTTTTCTCTTTTTGTTCTATCATCCATCATATCCTGCTCTATACTGTTAGCCAAGCTGTTAGCATTTGCTGTAACTGGGAATGTAAACAGACAATCTTTAAAGTAACCAGGTGCCCCCATCAATTCTTTAAGATTTTAATGGTAACAATAAACATGGCAGTTGATTTCAGCCTTGTGTATTGTTTTAGTATTCAAGATTAAACTTACCGATATCACGGACAAAAGATTTCCTAGAGTAATCTTTGACATAGTAATTTGTAAGTGAACAGTCTTTAGTATTATTTGTGTATGTAATATAACAGTTATGTGCTGTTTCTATATGTAATATTTCCAAAAGGGAAGAGGAGTACTTTTTATAGCTTGCTATTGATACCTCACAGATTTCTTAAGACATGTTTCCTTTATTTGACTGGACCCTTTCATTGTCAAAGGATCCCTGGTAGCACAGTGATTAAGTGCTATGCTGCTCACCAAAAAGTCAACGGTTCAAACCCACCAGCTGCTCCATGGGAGAAAGACGTGGCAGTCTTCTTCCATAAAGATTTACAGCCTTGGAAACTGTGTGTGGCAGTTCTATTCTGTCCTATAGGGTTGCTATGAATTGGAATCAACTTGATAGCAATGAGGGTTTTGTTTTTTTTTTTCCCATTAACAGCATTTCTGTGACATCATCTAGCTTAAAATACCTGATATTACTTTAGAGCAAAATTGGTTGGTCATAGAGAAAAGATGGTCTCTTGGGGATTTTCACAGGGAATCTACCACATAAGCCTAGCTTTTCATAGCAGGATGGAGTAGCAGTGTTTTTGTTTTTCTCTGTGAAAGCATAAATTGGAAAAATAAGTTGAAAATGTATAGGAAGTAAGAACTAAGTCAGCTGTGCTTTTTATTGGTATTATGACCTTGTAAAAGTTATTTACTATCACAAACATTCAAATTACTTCACAAGCAAAATGCAATAGCAGATCCAGTAATTAGTTAAGTTCAGAAATATGTATATAGCTAATGACCTTGCAAACTGGAAAAATCAATTAATTGGGAGCTAACTTTCTGTGCATTATTTCCTTGGCAGGGAACAAATCACAAGACAGTGGCATAGCAGAGATGGAAGAACTGCCTGTACCACATAACATAAAAATAAGCAACATTACATGTGACTCATTCAAGATTTCGTGGGAAATGGATTCAAAATCAAAGGACCGTATTACACACTATTTCATTGACCTCAACAAGAAAGAGAACAAGAACTCTAATAAATTTAAACACAAGGTAAAACCCTAACACATTGCAACATTACAATACTTGTTCCCGTCCAGTGGATTCCAATTATGCAAAATTATGTTTGTATCTTTAAAATATTCTATCTAAATATTAGGATATTTTGAAAGGAATAATGTTCTACTAATGATTTATATATTTAATATTGTTTGGAGAAAATAAAATTATATGTGATTTAAAAACCCTGTCCCTCTAAGACATTTTATAAGAATGTGAAATGCCATGCATATTGTTAAAAGAAAATTTAAAAAGAGGTAAAATCATGACTCATATAGATATAAAAATGGAAATGTGATGAAAATTTTATTTAATTCATTAATAAGGAAACTGATTAGGTGTTGTAACCAGTTCAAAGGATAATCCAAAGAACAGATACATTTATAGATCAAGAATATTGAAATGAATGTACAAGTGGAAGCAAAACTGGTTTTTCCATCTGGAAGGAAGGGGAAAAGGTAGGGAGGGTTGTTCCTCCACTGGACAGAATTCATTTCCATGTCTTTAGACAAGAATAACTGAATTGTTATCAGTTATCTAGAAATTACCAAAACCAAACCAAACCGATTGCCGTAGAGTCAATTCTGACTCATAGCAGCCCTATAGGACAGAGTAGAACTGCCCCATAGAGTTTCCAAGGAGCAGCTGGTGGATTTGAACTGGGAACCTTTTGGTTAGCAGCCAAGTTCTTATAAAATAGCTTCCATAGAGTCAGAAGCAGATATCCAGAAGAGTGTGTTATAGGCATAGTTTTCCCCTTAAGCGCAAATGTTTCCCCATGATGACTGCCAAAAGCGGAATCTGATGCAGCTTATAAACTTTAGGATAGTTGTTAAAGCAACTTAGGGCAAACATTGTTTTATGTAGTGAATTTTCTTTTGTGTTTTGAGGGCAAAAAAGTATTAACCTTTAGACGTTTTAGACATGCAACACTTCTCTGATATTTATTCCTATACCTGTCTACATAGCATACATCTCTTCTGATACATATCTCACTCCAGAAATAGCTATAGAGAGGATAACAGTTATCTGGTTTAAGTATCCGTTTTTAAGTTTCAGTGTTTTCACCCATGATGAAAAACTCTTTTTTTTTTTTTTTTAATTGATACTGAGTTTTGACTTGGGAAATCTTTGGAAGAACTGTCTAGAAATTTTGTGTTTTACTAGAAATGCAGTTATACATATTAAAGATAAGTGAGAGAGAGCAAGATTGATCAGTCATTATTCTTCCCTGTTCCAATTCTGATTATGCTTTCTGGTGATAGACATTCTCTTTGCTGACATTTGCCTTCTTGAAGCAGCTTTGTAATATTTAACATTAATGATGAATAGGTCATTTGACCCCTTTTCTTCACTCCACACTTAGACTACCATATCTTTGGAAAGGTAGTGATTATTCAACCGCAGGTTTAATTACCTTAGTAATAATTGTTTAGGAATACCCAAACTTTTCTGTGATACATAGGCTCTATATCTGAATACAAGTGAAACGAATGTTACCTCATTTTTATGTAAAACTGATTTTTTATTTTAAAATACTTATTTTAAAAGTTTTCTCTTTTGCATATAAAATGTTTAGTAATGCTACCCTGGTAAAATTATTGAGTAGTATAAATTTAGAAAATATAGTGTTTTAAAATAGTAAATCTGTTGAGTTTTATCTCTTTCATTTCTCTCTCTCTCTTTTTTTCCTTAAGTTTTATCACTTAGTATGAGAATGTTACACTCTTAAGGAATGTAGTGTACAAAAAAGAATACCAGCTGCCATCGAGCCGATTCCAACATAGCTACCTTACAGGACAGAGTAGAACAGCCCCATAGGATTTCCAAGGCTGTAAATCTTTACAGAAGCAGACTGCCACATCTTTGTCCGGTGGGGTGGCTGGTGGGTTCAAACTACCGACCTTTCAGTTAGCAGCTGAGTGCTTTACCACTGCGCCGCCAGAGCTCGTTACAAAGAATACTGTACTAGAAATCAAGAGATCTGAAATTCAAGTACATTTATGTCATTCACTAGCTGTATGATCTCAGGCATGTCACTTACTCAGCTGTGCCTTACTTTCTACATATGAAGAAAAAGGGATTTGAATAAAAGAATTGTTAAACTTTTTTCAAACAGAAAAATTCTATAATCAGCCAGGAATTTAATGAGTCCCCCCCCCCCCCGCCCCATTTAAAATTAATTCAGGTTACGTTGCTTAAATTAATTTCCCTCCGTTCTTCCCTCCCTTCCTCCCCTTATTAGGATGTTCCAACAAAACTGGTGGCAAAAGCTGTTCCCTTGCCTATGACTGTCCGTGGACACTGGTTTTTGAGTCCAAGAACTGAGTATACAGTAGCAGTGCAGACTGCCTCAAAACAAGTTGATGGTGATTATGTTGTGTCTGAATGGAGTGAAATTATAGAATTCTGCACAGCAGGTAAGAGAACAAAGTACAAATATAGAAATTATAATAGTTCCTGGAAAGCTAATTACAGAAAAATTATTTTGTTTTTATAATTACAAGTTGATATATATTGCATTAATCATTTTTGCATTGTCAGTAACATTCTGTAACAAAATAAGCCATGCAGTATTGATTGGAGGGAGCTGAGGTTCTTAGTAGCAAAAAGCTGGGTCATGGCATCAAGTTACTTTGGTGCATTCATAGTTTGATTTTTCAAAGTGAAAGCTTTGCAAATAAAAATTGATGCAGTTTGAAGACATACTCAGCATATTCTGAGCTTCATTTTGAGAGAGTGTGAGCTTTTTTTTTCCCCTTTCGGTTGTTGTAGAAAGTGAAAGAAATGTGAGGAACATCCTTCTCTAATTTAGGAGGATGAATGTCTCTGGCAGAAATGTTACTGGATTTTTTTCATTTGAGTGCTAGGAAAGCTGAGAAAATCTGTCTCTAAGCTAGTGTCCTCTGTGTGTGTGTCTTTCTTTCAGTTAAGTGTCTGCATAGGCATTAGGAGATCTGATGTGGACAGCTGTCCTCTTTAATTAGATTGGAAATGTTACCATCATCTCATTCACTTGTTTATTCACTTATTCAAGAAACAAACATTTATTGAGAACTTGAAGTGTTGCTCAGTAAGTCAACATTTTGATCGGTGTTGAAGGGATACAAATATATCTCTACCTGAGCACAACTGTCACCCTCTCCTTTTGTCTGCTTTGTTTCCTCTTCTTTGTCTAGATGATTGTTTCCTATAAACTACTGCAGGGAAAGGCTGAGTGTTTGTCTCAGCATTCAGGAGCTTGTGGAAAAAGCCTTAAAAACAAATTGGCCTCACCTATTGTGGGTTGCTTAGCAACTTTCCCCAGCTGAGACATCCTTCAGATAAATCAGCTTTTTCTTTCCCATGGCTTCACACTTACATTATTTTAGACTCAGTGCATGCTTAGCTACTGCTTTATGTCAACGTGTTCTCTTCTTTCTTAATCTCAAACTTAGTATAAAACTTCTTATATTGGTATGTTGAATGGATGAAAGTTTATCTTATTTCTATGTGAATTCGATTTTATCTTCAACCTTTTAAAATTTGTTTATTTTCTATGAGGAAGTTGCCAAAGATTGCAACATCCTTATTTGCTAAGGATTTCAATGTTTGAGAGCAAGAAAAATACTGTCTTGGGTGCCATATTTCTTCATATCTAAGATGTCATCAATTATAAGATTCATTTTGGCAGAAAAAAATACTGCCAATTAAACAGTGTTTTCTTATCACATTTATTGTCAGACACATTTCAGAGATGATAAAATGTGGAAAAATGAATTTTAGAAGACATGAAATATGGTATTAATCATAGTTCAGTAATCGATAATGAAATATCTACATATTGTATTAACAATGAGTAAACAATTCCTCCCACTGACATAACTTTCACCTGTTTTATATGTGTCATATTGGAATTAGTACTTCCCCTTGTTGTTTTCCTAAATTAAAATTCCTCTTTGGAATCTACCTCATGTTTATTCTTCCTATTGTATTTCTTTGCATTTGCTTTCATTGTGCCCTACCATGGTGGTTTAATTTAAGTTAGACGTATACGCACAGTTTCTTTTTTTTTATTTTATTGTACTTTAGATGAAGGTTTACAGAACAAATAGTTTCTCATTAAACAGTCAGTACACATATTGTTTTATGACATTGCTTAGCAGCCCCACGACATGGCAACACTCTCCCTTCGCAACCTTGGAGGACCTTTTTTTGGTGAAAATACACATAGCCAAAGATACACCATTTCAAAAATTTCTACATGTACAATTCAGTGACATCGATTACATTCTTCCAGTTGTGCTGCTATTCTCACTATCCTTTTCCAAATTATTCCATCACCATTATCTTCAACTCACTGCCCCCTAGACTTCCCATCAAACCTTTTTAGTTGCTCTTATCAATTTGATCTCACATAGATAATTCATTTTTTTTTTGTACTTTAGATGAAGATTTACAGAACAAATAGTTTCTCATTAAACAGCTAGTACATATATTGCCCTATGACAATGGTTAACAACCCCACAACATGTCAACACTGTCCTTTCTCAACCTTGGGTTCCCTATCACCAGCTTTCCTGTCCCCTCCTGATTTCTTTTAGTCCTTGTCCCTGGACCAGTGGGCCTGATTAGTCCTGTTTTGTTTTATGGAGCTGTCCAATCCCCAGCTGAATAGTGAACCTCGGGAGTGACTTCACCACTGGGCTAAAAGGGTGTCCGGGGGTCATACTCTTGGGGTTTCTCCGGTCTCCGTCAGGCCAGTAAATCTGGTCTTTTTTTGTGTGTTAGGATTTTGTTCTACATCCTTATCTAGCTCTGTCCAGGACCCTCTGTTGTGATCCTGTCAGAGCAGTCAGTGGTGGTAGCTGGGCACCATCTAGCTGTGCTGTACTCAAGTCTGGTGGGGGCCTTGGTAGCTGCGGTCCATTAGTCCTTTGGACTAATCTTTTCCTTGTATCTTGTTCTCTTCATTCTCCCTTGCTCCCGAAGGGGTGAGACCAGTGGAGTATCTTAGATGGCTGCTCACAGGCTTTTAAGACCCCAGACACTACTCACCAAGGTAGAATGTAGAACATTGTCTTTATAAACTGTATTATGACAACTGAGCTAGATATTCCCCGAGACCATGGTCCCCACAGCCCTCAGCCCAGCAATTCAGTCCCTCAGGGAGTTTGGATGTGTCTATGGAGCTTCGATGACCTTGCCTTGGACAAGTTGTGCTGGCTTCCCGAGTATTGTGTACTCTTACCCTTCACCAAAGTTACCACTTATCTATTTGTCTGTTTAGTATTCTCCCCCATCCCTCCCATCCCTCATAACTAACAAAGATTGTTTCTTTTTGTAGGCACAGTTTCTTTTGACATTGTCTTAATACATGCTGTTTTCAATAAGACTGCACCAAACAGTATCACAGTATTTGTCTACTGAAGTGAATTCTAATTTACCTACTAAAACCCCATTTAATATTAGGGAAAGGTATGAAATATTTCTTCTTTAGCTTAAGGAAAACCCTTGACATTTCCAGTTCAGAAATATACACAGACACACGCATATATATATATATGCGTGTGTGTGTGTATACATATGTGTGTTTGTATATATATATATGTTGTTGTTAGGTGCTATCAAGTTGGTTCTGACTCATAGCGACCCTATACAACAGAGCAGAACTGCCCCATAAGGTTTCCAAGGAGGGACTGGTAGATTTGAACTGCTCCTATATACACACACACACATATATATATATACATATGTATTAAAGAATAACCTTATATCTTCTTACTTTCATTTAGAGTAATCATCTCCCTGTTGCTCTTTTATTTACCTACATCCCGTAATTTTTCTAAGGAAGTTTCAGAGTCGATAATAAGGACAATCCCAGCTTTTAAATATGCCACAATATTTTTCTATAAATTATTTGACATTTTTTGTTTCCATGGGTAAAATCTCCCCCACAGGTCTGTCAGTTTCGTACTGTGGGAGCTTGCATGTTGCTGTGATGCTGGAAGCTATGCCACCGGGATTCAGATACCAGCAACGTCACCCATGACAGACAGGTTTCAGCTGAGTTTCCAGACTAAGACAGACTAGGAAGAAGGACCTGGCGGTCTACTTCTGAAAAGAATTAGCCAGTGATGACCTTATGAATAGCAGCAGAACATTGTCTGATATAGTGCCAGAAGATGAACCCCTTAGGTTGGAAGGCACTCAAAATACGACTAGGGAAGAGCTGTCTCCTCAAGTAGAGTCCACCTTAATGACATGGTTGGAGTCAAGTTTTTGGGACCTTCATTTGCTGATGTGGCGCAACTCAGAATGAGAAGAAACAGCTGCAAACATCCATTAATAATCGGAACGTGGAATGTATGAAGTATGAATCTAGGAAAACTGAAAATCATCAAAAATGAAATGGAACGCATAAACATCAACATCCTAGGTATTAGTGAGCTGAAATGGACTGATATTGGCCATTTTGAATCGGAAAATCATATGGACTGTTATGCCTGGAATGACAAACTGAAGATGAATGGAGTTGCATTCATTGTCAATAAGAACATTTCAAGATCCGTCCTGAAGTACAACACTGTCAGTGATAAGATAATATCCATACGCCTACTAAGAAGACCAGTTAATACAACTATTATTCAAATTTACGCACCAACCACTAAGGCCAAAGATGAAGAAACTGAAGATTTTTACCAACTTCTGCACTCTGAAATTGATCAAACATGCAATCAGGATGCATTGATAATTACTGGTGATTGGAATGCAAAAATTGGAGACGAAGAAGGCTTGGCTGTTGGAAAATATGGCTTTGGTGATAGAAATGATGCCAGAGGTCGCATGATAGAATTTTGCAAGACCAACAACTTTTTCATTGCAAATACTGTTTTTCCCCAACATAAACAGTGACTATACGTGTGGCCCTTGCCAGATGGAATACACAGGAATCAAATCGACTACCTCTGTGGAAAGACACAATGGAAAAGCTCAATATCATCAGTCAGAACAAGGACAGGGGCCAACTGTGGAACAGACCATCAGTTGCTCATATGCAAGTTCAAGTTGAAACTGAAGAAAATTAGAACAAGTCTACAAAAGCCAAAGTATGACTTGAGCATATCCCACCTGAATTTAGACACTATCTCAAGAATAGATCTGACGTGTTGAACACTAATGATGAAGACCAGACGAGTTGTGGAATGACATCAAAGACATCATACATGAAAAAAGCAAGAGGTTATTTAAAAGACAGGGAAGAAAGAAAAGACCAAAATAGATGTCAGAAGAGACTCTGAAACTTGTTCTTGAATGTCAAGTAGCTAAAGTGAAAGGAAGAAATGATAAAGTAAAAGAACTGAAAAGAAGATTTCAAAGGGCAGCTCAAGAAGACAAAGTAAATTGGTCTCAACCACCTGGAGTAAAGGAGAATGAAGAACACCGAAGACACAAGGAAAGTATTAGCCCAAGAGACAGAAAGAGCCATGTAAACCAGAGACTTCATCAGCCTGACACGAGAACTAGATGGTGCCCGGCTGCTACCAGTGACCGCCGTGACAGGGAACACAACAGAGAGTCCCAGAAGGAGCAGGAGAAATGTGGGGTGCAGAACTCAAATTCTAGTATGGTCTGACTGAGACTGGAGGAACCCTGGAAAGCATGGGCCCTGGATTCTCTCTCAGCTCAGAACTAAAACAATTTCCGAGGCCAGCTCTTCAGACAGGGATTGGATTGGACTGTGGGACATAAAGTGATACTCCTGAGGAGTGTGCCTCTTAGCTCAAGTAGCTACAAGAGACTAAATGGGCAGCTTCTGTCTGGAGGTGAGATGGGAAGGCAGAGAGGGTTAGGAGCTGGTTGAATGGACATGGGGAATCAGGGGTAGAAAGGAGGAGTGTGGTGTCCAAGTATGGGGAGAGCCATTAGAGTCACATAACAATGTATGTATAAATTTTTGTATGGGAAATAAGTAAAAAGAAGACAAAGTAAAGTATTATAATGACATGTGCAAAGACCTGGAGGTAGAAAACCAAAAGGGAAGAACAAGCTCTGCATTTCCCAAGCTGAAAGAACTGAAGAAAAAATTCAAGCCTCCAGTTGCAATATTGAAGGATTCTACAGGGAAAATATTGAACGATGTAGGAAGCATCAAAAGAAGATGGAATGAATACACAGAATCACTATACCAAAAAGAACTGATGTTCAACCATTTCAGTAGCATATGATTACAAACTGATGGTACTGAAGGAAGAAGTCCAAACTGCACTGAAGGCATTGGCAGAAAAACAAGGCTCCAGGAATTGATGGAATACCAGTCGAGATGTTTCAACAAACAGATGCAGCAGTGGAAGTGCTCACTCATCTATGCCAAGAAATTGGGAAGACAGTTACCTGGCCAACCAACTGGAAGAGATCCATATTAATGCCTGCTCCCAAGAAAGGTGATCCAACCAAGTGCAGAAATTATCGATTAATGTCATTAATATCACAAGCAAGCAAAATTTGGCTGAAGATCATTCAAAAGCGACTGCAGCATTATATTGACAGGGAACTGCCAGCAATTCAAGCTGGATTCAGAAAAGAACGTGGAATCAGGGATATCATTGCTGATGTCAGATGGATCCTGGCTGAAAGCAGAAAATCCCAGAAAGATGTTTACCTGTGTTTTATTGACTATGCAAAGGCATTTGACTATGTGGATCATAATAAATTATGGATAACATTGTGAGGAATAGGAATTCCAGAACACTTAATTGTGCTCATGAGGAACCTGTACATAGATCCAGAGGCAGTCATTTAAACAGAACAAGGGAGTTCTGCATGGTTTAAAGTCAGGAAAGGTGTGCATCATGGTTGTATCCTTTCACCGTATCTATTCCATCTGTATGCTGAGCAAATAATCCAAGAAGCTGGACTATATGAAGAGGAATACCGCATCAGGATTGGAGGAAGACTCATTAACAACCTGCTTTATGCAGATGACACTTGCTTTTGCTGAAAGTGAAGAGGACTTGAAGCACTTACTGATGAAGATCAAAGACCACAGCCTTCAGTATGGATTACACTTCAACATAAAGAAAACAAAAATCCTCACAACTGTACCAATAAGCAATATCATGGTAAATGGGGAAAAGTGTGAAATTGCCAAGGATTTCATTTTACTTGGATCCACAGTCAACAGCCATGGAAGCAGCAGTCAAGAAATCAGATGCATTGCAATAGGCAAATCTTTTGCAAAAGACTTCTTTAAAGTGTTGAAAAGCAAAGATGTCACCTTGAAGACTACGGTGCACCTGACCCAACCCATGGTGTTTTCAGTTGCCTCATATGCATGCGAAAGCTGGACAATGAATAAGGAAGACTGAAGAAGAATTGACACCTTTGAAATAAGATGTTAGCAAAGAATATTGAATATACTGTGGACTGCCAAAAGAATCAACAAATCTATCTTGGAAGAAGTACAATCAGAATGCTCCTTGGAAGCAAGGATGGCGAGACTATGTCCCACATACTTTGGATATGTTATGAGGAGGGATGAGTTCCTGGAGAAGGATATCATGCTTGGTAAAGTAGAGGGCCAGCGAAAAGACGAAGACCCTCAACAAGATGGATTGACACTGTGGCTGCAACAGTAGGCTCAAGCATAACAACAATTGTGAGGATGGCACAGGACCAGGAAGTGTTTAGTTCTGTTGTACATAGGGTCACTATGAGTCAAAACTGACTTGATAGCACCTAACAACAACAAGATGGGTAAAATCTAAGGAGAACTTATGTGTTCAAAGCTTGTTTCAGTTTTCCAAAATAATTTGGACACTTTTTTACCCAAGCTTTATCAGTGACCTCAACTCTGTAATCTTTGAGAAAGCTCTTTCATGCAAGTTGTCTTTTAATCTTGACATCTAATTCATTCAACATTAGTTGAGCACAGATTGTGTGCTAGGCACTGTGCATAGTATTAGAAATAAAATGGCAATGGATACAATCTATAACCTCAAGACTACCACAAGCAAATTTACTTCTAGTCTGTGACAGATAAAACCCTGTGCTTACCCCAATCTTAAAACGTTAATACTTACCACTGTTACTGTTAGCTGTTGTCAAATCAGCCCCTGATACCATGTACAGTGGAAGGACATGCTGCTCAGTCCTGTGCCATCCCCCATGACTGGTTGTGGATCAGACCATTGTGATCCACAAGGTTTTTATTGACTGATTTTTGGAAGTAGATCACCACGCCTTTCTTCCTAGTCCATCTTTGGAGGTTCCTCAAAAACCTGTATAGCATCATAGCAACACAAAAGCTTCCAGTGACACATGGGTGGTGACTGCTCCTGAGATGCATTGGCCAGGAATAGAACCCTGGTCTCCTGCATGGCAGGCAAGCATTCTACCACCACTGAACCACCAATGTCCCTCTTAATACTTACCATAAAAGTCAAACCAAACTAGTTGCTGTCGAGTTGATTCCAACTCATAGTGACCCTATAGGACAGAGTAGAACTGCCCCATCGGGTTTCCAAGGAGTGGCTGGTGGATTTGAAGCGCAGACCTTTTGGTTAGCAGCTGAGCTCTTAACCACTGCACCACCAGGGCCCCGATACTTACCATAATTGCCTAGATACTTACCTTTTCCCTAGACTGTGAGTTAGTTGAGGGAAAGAAGAATGTCTTTTTTTCTTTTAACCTGATAATCTAATGTTGCATCATGCTTAGTACGTAGCATGTTCTAATCTAAATAAATGAAGCAGTGAGCCAACAAGTAAATTGTGCAGTTCAACTAGATTGCTTCTTTTTGGAAAATCTTCCTAATCTTTATAAGCCAAAATTTTTCCTGGTGCAGGATTTTGACAATTCCCAAACAGTTTTCCAAACAAAAAGTTGTCAAAAAGAATGAGATTACTTTAGCAGGTGCTTTAGATTTTGAAGTCTTTTGTACCCAAAGAGCCTCAACCAAGCACCAGAAGACAAGTCTCTAAAGTTTCTAGCTGTATCAACATTAGGCAAATCATTAAATTTTGACAAGCTTCAATTTCTACATTAGTAAAATGGTCATACTATAATCTACTTTGCCAAGCTTATAGATTTAGGGAATAGATTATTAAATAGTGATATTATTGGTCCTTTTCAGCTTTGCTATTGATTTGTGGGTTATAAGCTTCTTTTATTCAGCTTATCAACTGATTAAAGAAAAGCTGGTAAGGTGCTGATAGTATTATTCGGGTTATGCAGAATCCATTTTCTTTATTTAACATATTTTTTTTTGGGATCTTTAATCTCAAAGAATGAAGAAATGTAAGGGTATTCTAAGAAACAACCATAAACCATTACACAAATATTTTGTAGAAAGAAAAATGTGTCTCACAAAGACAATGAATGTTTTCTTTTTCTAAAGTATTTTCCAACTCCCTAGAAGTGAATTTTAATCTTCTTCAGCTTATTAAGCATGTACTTTTGGCACTGTTTTTAATAACAGACTTTTTTGTTATTTTCAGACTATTCAAAGGTTCATCTAACACAACTGTTGGAGAAGGCCGAAGTGATTGCAGGACGTATGCTTAAATTTTCTGTTTTTTATCGTAACCAACACAAAGAATATTTTGACTATATTCGGTAAGAATGAAAAATATATAGTGATTTCTTTTACTAAATACCATTCTAAATTCTGTGCCTATTTCCCTTTGCTTCTAGTTCTGTCAAATAGTAATTTCAGTTTTCTTTTTAAAATACTTAATTGTACGCTGCTTTTATTTCCCAGAATAAGTATAACAAATCAGATCATAGGATTTTCCCATTTCACTTAGATTCCTTTCCATAATCATTTGAAATATTTATTCCTGTATATTTTAATTGGAATATCTTAAACCTTCAGTGTTTATATTGATGAATATTTCATGCATACATCCCTTGCCTAATACCCACTCACTCAATGCCCTCTGCCTCATGGAGACTATTACGTTTTCTCCTCTTTTTGTGGGCCCCTTTTGGACATTAAAAATGAGAGAATAAAAGGGTGACTATTTCATGAAATATTATGGTGAATCAGTTGGGATTTGTAGGCTTTTGACTAACTGGAAATCTTTCAACTATTATCTTGAATTATTCAATAGGACAATCTCCTTTGATTACTTTTAATTCCTAGGCCAGTGATTTGACTAGTATTTCTAAGATTGCCCATGTTTATCCCTGGAAACAGAGTCTAAATAGTCAAAAGAACTCTATCTCACAGGTAGTTATGATACTTACAGCACTTTTGTATTTGTAGAAAAAAAAATTCAGGAGAGTAAATAGGCAGATGAGTGTTTTCAAGTGAGACTGAGGCTTTTAAAATGACAAATGCTGTATAGATTCCTCAAACTTTTACATAGCAACCCCTGTAATTTTGTCATTTTACAAGCCTCACTCTCATTTTAGACTCTAAAGGATTCTTAAATTGACAGGACTGTATATAAAAAAAAATTTTTGGAAGCTTTTTTTTTTTTTTAAGTTTCATATTTCTCTAGTTTTTCTTAAGTCAAGATCATGGTTCCAGATTTAAAGCAGCTCAAAACTGTGGAAAAAGCAAAGGAAATGAATAGGGAGAAGTGGATTTATGTGTCTTTGCTCTTCAGATGAAATACTTTGCAATATCATATGTATTTATGTGGTGAGAAACATTCCTGCCTTTTGTTTGAATAATTTTTAAACACAGAATTTAGTCCACCATTCTATTAGCTGGTAAAGCATTTACCCTAGAGTTCATATAATTCCTGGCAAATGCCATTCACCTGATTTAGAGACTGCAAAGAAATCAACTACAAATTGATTGAGAATTCTCAGCAAGAAAGGTGTTTCTTTATATTTGTTAAGCATAAAAAACAGAAAAAAAATTCACAATCACTATTTTCTTTAGAAAGGAATACATCAATGGAGTAAGTAATTACATCTTTGGTACTAGGGTTAGATGCCTAGAGTATTGCTAATATCTATTTTAGGTGGCCACTGGAGGTCAGTATTTCTCTTATGATTTTCCCTGTCCTTTGGGTGGGAACTGACCTTTGTTTTCAGGTGATCTCATTGGTTAAGAGCTGGGACTGTTACTCAAGTTCAGCAGTTCGAATCTACTAGTCGCTCCTTGGAAACCCTATGGGGCAGTCCTCCTCTGTCCTGTAAGGTCGCTATGAGTCAGAATCTACTCAAGAGCAATGACTTGTTGTGTTGTAGATAGTCTAAGGAGCCCTGGTGGCACAGTGATTAAAGCATTCACCTGTGGTTAGAAACCACCAGCAGTTCTGTGGGAGAAAGATGTGGCAATCTGCTTCCAAAAACATTTACAGCCTTGGAAACCCTGTGAGGTCATTATGAGTCAGAATCAACTCGATGGCAGTGGGTTTTTGGGTTTAGAGAGTTTTCAAAAATCATTTCAAAAAGAAGAAAGGTAAAGTCAGAGCACATGAAAAATGGAAAAAGTTATTGTGTGTGTGTGTATAGAGAGAGATTCTAAGCTACTAGCATGAAAGATATGTTTACTAATGAGGAAATTTATCTTTTTTAGATTTTTCATAATGTTAGTTGTAAAATTCATATAAATTATATACCTTAATGCTGTATATATAAATAAAATCACTTGCCAAAGCATGGTACAGTTTTTCAACAGTTTTTGTTTTTGTTTTTTAATTTTATTAAAAGAGTAAAACCATAAAACCAAAACCTGTTGCCATCAAGTCGATTCCAAGTCATAGTGACCCTGTAGGATAAAGTGCAACTGCCCATTGAGTTTCCAAGGAGTGGCTGGCAGGTTTGAACTGCTGACCGTTTGGTTAGCAGCCGAGCTCTTAACCACTGCTCTACCAGGGCTCCCTTAAAGGAATAGTAGACATTAACTTCAGTGGATCTTGATTTTCTTTTTATGTAATAAACTCTAATCAGGACACCTTTGTTGATCAGAATCCATTTAAAAGTCATCTCATTATTCAGAATGGAAAGGAACCTTTCACTTGTCTGATAAACTTTCCAAATCATTATAAATTATGAGAAAGCCCGAGATAAATTCTTACTCAGTCTCTATAGAATGAGCTCATTTCCTTCTCTTCCTCTAGGAATGAATTCCTAAGTGAACATTACTTGTCCTTACTCCACATGAAAATACCACTTTTTTCTGTTTCTCATTGTGCATCTTGATTAGGTAGCCTAACAGGAAGGGACTACTTATATGTCCTTAAAGTTCTTTTTAATATCTGAAAGTTTTCTCTTCAGGAATCCACTGAGATTGGTAGGAAATTTTGTACTTTTGGCACCAGATTGTAAATCCTCAAAGTTAATAGTCAGTCACTAATATTAAGATACTTTTCTTAGATGAAAATTCCAGTGTGTGTGTGTGTGTGTGTGTGTGTGTGTGTGTGTAGTGAAGAGGAAAAGGTAGACTAGCTGCGGACTTCAGGACTCAAGGAATGACACAGTTATGAGTTTCTTGGATTTTTCCCCCTTATATTCTAGACTAGGTAGTGGAGGGAGAAGCCAGCAACCCAGATATGCCTATAGGCACAGGAAAAAAAAAAAAAAAAAAAATCCCCCAGAAAATCTGCTCTCTCTACCCAAAGGACTAGAAAAGGGGCAGCCTTGCAAGACAGAAAACTTTTAGGCAATAACCATTCTTCTCCATCTAAACACCATGGAAAAAAACTGCAGTCCCATCCCTACCCCCACTAACCAAGGCCAAGTGGGAAACCTAGCCTTCCACCTAGCCCAGCTGTAAGAAGGCACCTTCCCCCCACACCCCCCTGCAGGGATTGTGTCAGGGAAGGCCAAGTGAGGATCCTGGACTTGCACCCCCCACCTGGTGGCAACAGGGTGCCCATCCTTCTCCCCACTGGGGTGGTTTCAGGGTGAGGAGGCCTAGTGGAAGCCAGGACTTTTTGGTAAAAGTCCAGCAGTAATGAAACTTGCCCTTACAATGTCAGTGAAGGCCACACAGGGAGCAGTAATGAGGTGCCCCTTCCCCTTCCCAGCCAGAATGATAGTGGAGACATAGTGGGGAGCCAAAACTCCCACCTTCACCCAGTAGTAAATTCCTCCTACCATGTCATTGGAGCTAGAGTGGGGAATCTGGACTTCTATCCCCCACCTGACAGCAATGATGTTGGAACCCCCCCCCCCCCACCTACTTCTGCCATCTGCATAGAGTCAGGAGAGGCCTCGTTCTACTGAAGATTTAAATAAGATCCTGATTGTCATAACTTAATACCCAAAATGTACAAGATACAACCAAAATTCACTTATACCAAGGACCAGGAAAATCTCAATTCAAATGACAAAAGACAAGCAACGAACACCAGCACCAAAATGACACAGATCTTGGAATTATCCGACAAGGATTTTTCGAGATCAGATGAGATTGGGCATATTCAGTGTGGTATGCCCTTAGACCTGACAAGGATATTCAGATAGCTACCATAAAAATGCTTCAACAAGCAATTACACTACCAACTGTCTGTCAGTTCGTTGCACTGTGGTGGCTTCCATGTTGCTGTGAAGCTGGAAGCCATGCAACCAGTATTTCAAATACCAGCAGGGTCAGCCATGGTGGACAGGTTTCAGTGGAGCTTCCAGACTAAGATGGATTAGGAAGAAAGGCCTGGTGATCTACTTCTGAAAATTAGCCAGTGAAATCCCTATGGGTCTCAACAGAATATTGTCCGATACAGTGCTGGAAGATGAGCACCCTAGGTTGGAAGGCACTCAGAATATACAGTGGCCAACAGTAGGCTCGAGCATACGTACAATTGTGAAGATGGCACAGGACCAGGCAATATTTTTTTCTGTTGTACATTTGTACATGAGGTCACCATGTGTCAGCCGACTCTATGGCAACTAACAACAACAACAAGCAATTACAAAACACTTGAAACAAATGAAAAGAGAATCAGCAAAGAAACAGAAGATATAAAAAACAAAATGGGAATTTTAGAACTTAAAAATACAGTAACATCCCAATAGATGGACCCAACAGTAGAATGAAGTGGGCAAAGAAGTCAGTGAACTTTTTACCCATTGTCGTTAAGTCAATTCTGACTCATAGTGACCCTCTAGCACAGAGTAGAACTGCCCCTAGGGTTTCAAAGGCTGTAATCTTTATGGAAGCAAACTGCCACATTTTTCTCTCTTGGAGAGGCTAGTAGGTTTGAACCACCAACCTTGTGGTTAGCAACTTAACCACTGCACCATCAGGGCTCCTTCGGTGAACTTTAAGATACAATAGAAATAACCCAATCTGAACAACAGAGAGAAAATTGACAAAGATTAGCAGAGCCTCATGAACTTGTGGCACTGTAACGAAAGATGTGAAATTCACGTCACCAGAGTCACAAAAGGAGAGGAGAAAGTGGATAGGACTGAAAAAGTATTCAGAGGAATAATTACTAAAAACATCTCAAACTTGGCAAATGACATAAACCTACAGATTCAAGAAGCTGAGCAACCAGGATAAGCCCAAAATAATTCATGCCGAGACACATCATCAACTGTTGAGCACTAAAGACAAACATCTTCAAAATGGCAAAAGAGAAACAGCACCTTATCTGTAAGGGATAAACAATTCAAATGACAGGGGATTTCTCATCAGAAAACAGGAAAGCCAGAAGGAAATGACACACCATATTTCAAGTTCTGAAAGAGAACTGTCAACCCAGAATCCTATAGCCAATGAAAATACCTTCAAGAATGAAGAAGGAATCAAGACATTCTCAGAAAAAGGAAAACTAAGAGAATCTGTCACAAGTAGACTTACCCTGAAAGAGTAGCTAAAGGAAGTTTTTGAAAAAGATAGGAAATGATAAAAGAAGGAATCTTGGAACATCAGGAAGGAAGATGAAACAACAGAAAGAGTAAAAATATGAGGTCCTATCCAGGATACCACACTGCACTGATCCATCATGTTTCCTGTTCTCCTCTGATCTCTGACAGTGTTTCGGTCTTTCCTTGAATCTGCATTTTTAATATGCTTTCTAGGTGGTTCTGGGCACTTGATTTTGATATCTATTGCTATTCCAAAGCCAGGGGCAGATCCTGGGCACATCTCACTGACCCACAAACTGTAAGATGCGTGTTAAGTGAGGGGCGGGGGGACCCTCCCTTGCCTGAGTAGTAGTTTGTACTCTTCATCCCAAGTCATGCTGGTAGCAGTTAGGGACCCAGCAAGAAACAAAAACACTCAAGGGTAATTCTAGAGAGAATTTAACAAAAGTACTATTAACAGAGGTTTAGGCAAGTTTAAGGGAATTAATAAGGGATGCTAAAGTAACCAAGAACTATTAAGAGATGAAAGGTTTTACTATTCTTGGAAAGGGGGAAAGGAATAGGGGCCACCCAGAAGGAGCAGTAGTTGGAAATGTGTAGTTACAGAAGAACTCAATCCTGCCAGAACTGCAAGGCTCTGAAGCATGGAGGAAGTGGAAGAAGACATGCTCAAGGCTTTCTTCCTCCTACCCTATTTGTTGCTGGTGCCTCCGACTGGCAGAACCCAACTGGAATCCAGGGGGTAAGGAAGACCTGAATACTAGAGTCCCAGGCCACAAAAGAAGGCAAGAAGGGTGGAGAATGGATCTGAGGGTGAGGGCAAAAGGAGAATAACCAGTACCATCTCAAGCACAATGCAAGAGAGATAACTTGATTAGTAAATTGTGGCTAGATAATTGATCAATCAATTTGACTGTGCTAACATAAGGGAAAGCACTAATTTTATAACTAAATTCTGGCATGCCTGAAAAAAATTTGAACATATTTAACAAGTTCTGTTGGTCTAGTTTTCTCTTCAATAAACTTCTGATTGTGATTATAGATATAAGATTTCTAATTCCAGTTTAATTTTTCTTGCTAGGAAATTTACTATTATGTTGAAGACCTCCAATGTTTGTGGTAGAATATCCTTACCTTAGGGTCGAGGCTAGAGCTGGGTCATCTGTAGGTAATGTAAAAATTGCATTCTCCTTAATCTCACAGTAGGATGGGCATGCAAGCCCTTTAACGCTAGGCAGTTGACTTTTGGACCTATCACCATGCATATGGACAAATAAGTGGCATTACCACTATCGTACCAGGCAGTGACCATTGACCATTTCTTTTCTCTTGCAGAGAACATCATGGGAATGCTATGCAGCCCTCTGTCAAAGATAACAGTGGTAGCCATGGCTCTCCCATTAGTGGAAAATTAGAAGGCATCTTCTTCAGCTGCAGCACTGAATTCAATACTGGGAAGCCACCCCAGGATTCACCTTATGGAAGATACAGGTTTGAAATTGCAGCAGAAAAACTTTTTAACCCCAATACTAACTTATACTTTGGGGACTTCTACTGTATGTACACTGCTTATCATTATGTGATTCTTGTTCTTGCCCCTGAGGGATCGCCAGGAGATGAATTCTGTAAGCAGCGCCTTCCTCAGCTAAATTCCAAGAATAATAAATTTTTGACCTGCACAGAAGAAGATGGGGTGCTGGTTTACCATCATGCCCAGGATGTCATTTTAGAAATCATATACACTGACCCCGTGGATCTTTCCCTGGGCACCGTGGCAGAAATCACTGGTCATCAGCTGATGAGTTTGTCTACTGCAAATGCAAAGAAAGATCCCAGCTGCAAAACCTGTAATATCAGTGTTGGACGTTAATGCCCACTTTCTTACTCAGCCCCTTTTCTTCCCCTAGGAGCATTGATCCTCTGTTGTCCATTTTCATCACCAGATGTTTCCCACTGAAGCATGCGTATGCCGCTGTCACCAAAATCAGACTACCATATTTCAGATTTCATTCAGAGTCATTGTAGTGTTTCCTATTCTCTACCCTTCCCACTACTTTCAGTGATGATGTATCCTAAGTTCTCCTTCTGACACTTTATTGCCTAGATGCTGCAATGTTTTTATTTTTCTTTTATGCCAAACATAACAGAACAATTCTATATAGACCGCTTTAGCAAAATATCAAATAATGGCTTATAAATGGTGTTTAAATATGCATTCATTTTAATCTACTGAACAAATACTGGGGTAACTCCAAACCGCATGAAAGGGTGTAATTGCAGCATGAGTTAAATCCTGAAGCCTAGAATTGTCAGCACTTCCAACTTGTTGTTTGACGGTGTTATTTATGTTATTTATATTAGCTAACAGGAAACAACTACTGTGTTTCAACATAATAAATATAATAGAAAAATATTTTATTTGTATTGTTGTATAAAATATTTACAATCATAGAATATATAGAGTTACATTTTAATAGCAGTTGTATACATGTCACGAAACCACTTCCCTTATCAAAGATTCAGTTTGTAAACCTCAAATAGTTGTGCATCTGTCCTGTTACAAGAAGATGACTTTAATTAAACACATTTATGAAAGACATTATTCTGATTCATAAAAGTTATAAAATGTCACATAAATACAGAGAAAACAAAAGTCTCTGAAATAGTCTGCTTCTGAAATAGTATTCTTCCCATCCAAACTATATGAAAATGTGAATTTCTTCAACATCATGCTTAAACATTACAGAAAATAGAAATACAAACATGGTTGCAACATGAGAGAAAATGTTCATCTTTTACTTGTTTTTCCAAAGAGAAAAATAAGAAACATGGGCTTGAGTATGAAGTAACAGAAAACATATACTGAAGTTGATCAAGCACATCAAATATTCTGGCTGCTTTTCTAAGATGTCATGGCAAACAATTTTCAAACCTTTAATTTTGTACAGAAACAAGAATAACTATAGCTCATGAGAAAGCTTTTTCGACTTTACAAAGTATAGATCTTGGAACATTAAGAAAAATGCATATTCCCAGTGGAAAAATAGTGATATAATCTTAGTTATAATAAACAAAAAGATTAGCAATCTTAACTATGATCACATTAGATTATATACTACAGACACGTATCTATCCAAAATATCTATTTTCAAATTTTAATGCAACATTTTAATATAAACATCTGTCAATTATAGACAAAGATAGTAATTCACAAAGTACATGCTATCAGAATGAACTTTGGTAATCAGAAATGTGAAATTTCAAATAACAGATAAAATATTGTGATTTTTTTTTTATATAGAAATAAAAAATAAGCAGTGACACATTCTAGTATATTTTAGAGTTACTGAAAGCCTAGCAGACTTAAGGAACAATGCAGTAGATTTTTAAAAATCACTTAAAAATCTGTTAGAAGCTTCACATAAGTTACTTTCTCACTAGCTGCATCCCTTTCAATATGAACATAAGCAGAATTTCTTTTCTTCCTTTCACTGGTCTTTGCACAGACATCAACATAAGCAGCCTCTGAACACTAAATAGGCTTTCCCTAACAAGTAGCCCATTAAACAAGTGGATGCTACATGTTCTTTAGGTTTCACAAAATATTAGATAATTGTTTTAAGTAATTATATTGACGGAGTTTTCTCCTTGGCATGGGGCAGGCTGGATTTTTTTTTTTTTTTTCCTAATTATACTGTCACTTGTATTCTTCCCCCCGTTTACATTCCTCCTCCTCATATATGGAGCCCTGATGGCACAGTGGTTAAGAGCTACAACTGCTAACCAAAAGGTCATCAGTTCAAATCTATTCTATGGGGCAGCTCCACTCTGTCCTGTAGGGTCACTATGACTACGAGTCGGAATCGACTTGAGGGCAGCGGGTTTGGCTTGGGTTTTTTCCTCATATATAATTACAGTTCCCATCCTTCCTTAGAAACAACTACTACTACCACTAAAGTGCTTCAGTTTTCAGTATGTCAAAACTACTTAGCAGGAACGGCGGGAGAAAATAAACTCGATGTTTAAACTCTTTGCTTGGATGAAAGTGATCAGGAACATTTCCTGCCCTCAGATCGTTTTGGCCACATCTTGCTTGCTGATGAGGACCTCGAGCAGTCTCAGTTTGGCTTTTATGTGCTTGTATTCATAGTACTCATCTGCCATTGGGATCCTGTCTTCCTTTTGTGGACTTCTGCAAAATGAAAAATACGATCTGTTAGTTCATAATGAATTAAGCCATTATAAATCCTTTTTGAATTTGGATTTGAATTTGTACATGAGAAAGTACAGGGTAGCAACTTCTCTTTATTTTTTGCACCATGTGTTCTTTACCTTTAGGAACTTGAATGGCATAGATGAGTGCAGATATATGGCCCAGTACATAGGTATATATGACAGTGAGGCGAGGGAAAAAAAGAAAACTCTCAAGGCATTCCTTGTCCATCACCTCCCACAGTCCCATACCTTGTAAAATGTTCAGCCCTTACATTAAGAGTTATTAAGAGTATCAATCTAAAAATACAGAAATTCAGGTACAGAAATAATTTATAAATTTATAATGGCAGGGAGAAAAAGCTTAGTGGCTACCTTACAAACCTGAAACATTTCTAAGTTTCCTTATAATGCGTATCTCTCTGCTAACGTGAAGTAGAATTACTGAGCAGTTCCATGATAGAGGCAATTTATGAGTCCAAATTGCAAGGGTTCTCTTCTGCACACTAATTCTAAAAAGACTAGACATACAACAATGCATAGGTTTTTGTACACGTGCATTCTAACTACAACATACTCTTGCCATTTACTGTGAGAAATAATTGGGTAGCATCTGGAGTTAAAATCATTTGCCTTCCCACAAAAATATATTGCCAGGATAGGTTTTCTAAAGGCAAATAGTTGCTGCAAGGTTTCAGAAGGTTCTTGTCATCTTGGCTGATAAGATGACCAACTGTTTTTAAAACATTTGCACTCCTGACTTTACAATTGCAACTGAATACAAATACGAATACTCTCCAATATTAGTATGGCTGAAACTGGGAAAACAGCAAACATTTAATGTTCTCCCTGTTTCCCAGTATTCATAAAAAGATATTTCTTCAAAATATCTATTACAAAAAAAAAAAAAAGTTAATCTATAAAGATTCTAAGAGTGTAGTTATCTACTTGTGTTGTACCACTATTTACTGCTTTGGAATTTCTAGTACAGAACTCAGGACAGTACATAAATCCATATACAGTGTTCCTTTTAAATGTTGCCTAAATTATATAACACAGTTCCTTTGCTTCCATTCTATACTATGTGCCAACCTTATCATAATAGCTGGGTGTCTGAATACCACCTTGATTTGTGTAAACAAATCTAAGTGAATAAATGGTCTAATTTATAGGGAAACACTAATAATCAATAGTATGCCTTTTTCTTGGTCCTACATACCCCATTTTGGCTACTAAACAAGAGTGCTATGGCCAGAATGAAAAATTATCCTGTCTTCTTTGAAGAAATTGTCCCATTATATCAAACATGCTAAAGTGCTTAGCACAGTTCTTGGCCCATAATTGCTAATAATAATGTCATCTATGTGATTACCATGCTTCTTATGTGGTAAATATTACCAAGAAAATTTATAGTACCTTAAAATTTCTAGCAATCCATTTGCATGGTTATTTTACCTTATGGTTAAAAAAACCAAACCGCATTCGTTGCCACCCAGTCAATTCCAACTCATAGCGACCCTATAGGACAGAGTAGAACTGCCCCATAGGGTTTCCAAGGAGCAGCTGGTGGATTCAAACTGCTGACCTTTTGATTAGCAGCCAAATGCTGACCCACTGTGCCACCAGGGCCTCATGGATGGTTAAGCCTTCCCAATAAAATGTCTTGGGAAAACAAGATTAAGATATATTATTTTCCAACTGTTTTAGTTTTAGTAATCACCACTTTTGTATTTAGTTAAAAATAAATCACCACAAGAGGGCGTACAACCTCGTGGCATACCCGAAGTGGGTTGAGCACTCACAGATGCAGAATACTATAGATAGAACATAACTAGCATCCTTGTATGAAAACAGGCATGCCAAATACTACTGCAGATCCACTAGGCAAGACTACTAGCACACTGGGGAGTTCTCAAACTCTTTAAGGTAGATTCCTGAGTTCAAATGGGTAAAAATGTAAATTTATTCAGGAACCTAGTTATGAAAAGAATTTATGCATATTAAAGTGATTGACTAATTTCTCACATATAGTGACTATTTAGATTTGGAATACTGATACTATCTGGCCACGTATTTCCCCGAATGAAAAAGTCCTACAAAGTACCTTAAATCTAAAGGAAGCAGAGATCAGAAACTTTTATGTAAATCAGTATATACCCAAAGCATAGTATAGCTGACAGTCCAGAAAGACAAATTCACTATTTAAGGAACGTTTTGCAAAGAAAGTTGCATGAAACTGTGGTAAAGAAAAGAAGACCAAACCAAAACCAAATTTGTTGCCATTAAGTCGGTTCCGACTCATAGTGACCCCTAGGACAGATTAGAGCTATCCCATAGGGTTTTCAGGGAGCAGCTGGTAGATCTGAACTGCTGACCTTTAGGTTATCAGATGAGCTCTTAACCACTGCACCACCAGGGCTCCGAAGAAAAGAAAAAGGTATGGAAAAAGAAAAATAAATCATGCTTTATACTCTAATTAGCATCCACAAAACATTTCTCACTAGATTAGTTAACACCAGAAGGATAATAAATGCCACAAACAGCAATTATTTAAGTGTCTGCCACATGCCAGACACTTTACATACATTATGTCTTATAATCCTCACAGCTGTCCTATGAACTAGTTAATATTTTGCAGTTGGAGAAACAGAGAGATGAAGTTATTTGGCCCAAATCACAAAAACTAGCCATTCAAACCGTGTTATTTCCTCAGGTAAGTAAGTTGGATTTAACAACTGGAAAAGAAGATTCCAGGTAGAAAACTAGGTGGGTTACATCTGTATTTGCTGGATGCAGAAAAATTCCTGACCTAATAGGTCCGGTCATAGTAAACAGCCTTGGAGGTCTGAAATGGAAAAGCTGCAGCAACCGGTGAGTTGACCAAGTTTCCAAAGTGCCTTTAGAAAATAGTCCATTTCCATCAGGGTAACCTTCAGACTGCTTAAATGAAATCAGTTCAAGAAAGGCAGATACCTAGATGAAAAGGAATATCGAGGAGCCAGTGTAGTATTGATTCCAATACTTATGTTCTAAAACCCAAAGGGAGATTTTAATCTCATCTCTGGCACTCAATAACTTTTGACTTTGGAGAAGTTACAGCCTGAATTTTTTTTTTTTAAGACTGATATCTCATATGATAACTGTAACAACAACAACAAAAAAAACATTGCCGTCGAGTTGATTCTGACTCATAGTGACCCTATAGGACAGAGTAGAACTGTCCCACAGGGTTTTCAAGGAGCAGCTGGTGGATTCAAACTGCCGACCTTTTGGTTAGCAGCTGAGCTCTTAACCACTGATCTTACAACAGAAGAAGCTGGCACTCAGAATGGCCAAGTGTTTTATCATTATTTTATTGATGATATACCAAAAATTAGTGGAAACTAATGGAATGCATGATGAAACTTGGGTTGACACAGAAAAATAGAAGACAAATATAGGATAAAGCTAAGCATTAACTTAAGGTATAGAAAGGATAAATATGAACTTTTGACCACATTCTGAAATAAAATAATTAGGGAAGATCCTGAAGTTTAAAGGAGATATTTAAAGCAAAACAATAATTATTGTTCAGTAAAGTAGGGAATAACCTGTGGAACTAAGTAGTCAAAAACCAAGAATTGCTACGGTTTTAATGTTGTTATTAGGTACCATTGAGTTGGTTCCAACTCATAGTGACCCTATGTACAACAGAACAAAACACTGCCCAGTTTGCGCCATCCTCACAATCATTGCTGTGTTTGAGCCCATTGTTGCAGCCACTGTGCCAATCCATCTCATCAAGTGTTTTCCTCTTTTTTTGCTGACTCTCTACCTTACCAAGCATGATATCCTTCTCCAGGGACTCGTCCCTCCTGATAACATGGTTTTAATAGGTGTTTTAAAAGTTTAGATAAATTCAACACTTAAAATGAGATTTATTATGTAAAGTTAGGGATGTTTGGAGTACATCTTTTAGTTTTTAAAGATTGATCTCACACTTGACAGCTGCATCTTCCTATAAAACATTCCTAATAATGGCACTATAGAATGTTGCATTGGACAAATCCTGGGTCTAAGCCAGTATGATAATTTTTAACCTCTCGTATAAATTCCCTGTTCCTGCAGAAAAATTGCAGCTCATTCTTGTCAATAGTTCTTTAGGAAATATTAACTTAAATATCTCTTCCAACACTCACCTTCCTGTTTGTTTAAAAAACTGTTCTTCAAATTCTCTTAAGGCTTTCCGTAGTCTCTTCTTGTCAGCCCTAGTTTCTCGGAGATGGTCAAGAAGCACAGGCCTGTAACAGGTAAAATATGTATTTGCCATCACCGAGCTCTGGCCTAACAGAGATTATCATAAGCAGATTTATCTGTTCAGCAAAAGCATACTATGATTCTGAGTGTTCTGCCTAAAGAGTGTCTTTTGAGTAAGAATGGCATATGTAGAGCCTGATATAGAGGAACACATAAGCAGGGGAAAATACCCAACGAAAGCAATGTGATAGGAAAGGAGAAATAGGACAGCAGGCAGGGAGACTACTTTGAGTTCATTGTAAAAAGTAATAGAGGTAATGGCCATATGAATAGATGATGGAGGAACAGACATTTTGAAGAAATGATCATCAGTGTTTGGTGATAGACAACATAAAAGACACAAGAGGAAAAGACTTCAAGGAAAACTCTACCCTTCCAATCTACAGGGTAGGGAGATTGGCAGTATCCCTGGGAATTAAACCAAGCCCAACTATAGTATAGTTATACTGCAAATTCTGCTCACCTCATTCTTCTAAAACAAGAAAGAGTCATATATTTTAGAAGTGGAATTTTTAATCTGGGGGACCTACGTATGAGTTTCAGTGACTGTGAACTCCCTGAAATTATATATGGGCATTTTCTAAGAAAAAAATCCATTGCTTTCAAAAAAGTCCAACACCCCAAAAAAGTTAGGGGAACCCCTACTTTAGAACAAGAAAGAAAAAGAAAGGAGGATTTTCTGCTTCCAAACAAGTTCTTCTTCTGTGAAATTAAGATACCAGAATCTCACCTTACACCTTAGTCCTTAGCTTCACCTCATGAATTTCTGTGGTTTCCATCCCTATCTTGGAATATAAACTCACTGCACTATATAATACATGTTAAAGAAAATCTCATAATCTGGGCTGCAATATACAAACCAAAGAAGGCCAAATAAGAGGAATGCTAGCCACTGATGTTAACAATAATGAAATACTAATGAAATCCACATAGCTCCTGCTGAAGGACCATTAGGAGACAAAAGACAGCTCATGTACTTAAAGCCAAGAAGATGGTTCAGCACTTTCAAGGGCCAGTTGTGCTTCACACTCTGCTCAGAGTGAGACTGGGGCCAGACCTTGCTGAAAAGAGGTGTGACCATTGCAAATTAAACATTAGCATTTATGGCATCTTTAGGGCATTATTGGGAGCCTTGGCTCCTCGTGGCTTTGTTTTCTCCATTCTCCAGTTAAGAAGACAACCAGATTATCCTTTTAAGACTACTTTTTGGTGGATAGCACTTGTTAGAGAGTCTAATAGCTCTTTTGAGCTTCATCTGCACATATAAGGTACCCCAGACAAGGAGTTAAAATGAGACTCCACACTTAGGATTCACACTCACATGGTAGCCTCATGTAAATTGGACATGGAGAGGGCTGGTTGTTTGACTTCTTTCTTTTCATCTGGTAGCAGGGCTCTAACAGGTTCAATCTCACTGGAGTAGCTGAGGTGGTCACCAACAGGGATGTGAGATGCTTGATCTGGCAAAGAAGATTGTTGGCTTCCCTGTGGATAGTCTTCATCGGAGTCCTCTTCCTCCTGCTTATCACAGGAAGAGTTAAATAAAGTCACAAAATGTTAACTGCCTGTTGAAGCAAAACCAGGACAGGGAACCATAAATGTACATCATGAAAATCGTTAGATGATCCCCTGTGCCTACGGAGGACCAGGAAGAAAGCAACCAAGATGAGCAAAGAAGCACCCTTTCTGGGCTAAAATTCTCACCAAGTTTATCTGTTTACTGGGCCAAATAAGGCACAGCCATTCCAGATCTGATCCAGTTCTGTATTGCACTGCCTAGTGATTCCTCCCTATGACCCAAACCTTCTGGGCCCTAGGTCCATACCAGTGATATGGGTTAGGATGAGACAGACTACAGACACATTTTGTCATCCAGAAATAGCCCAAATCAGGTCCAGATGTGGGTCACATTCAGGTACAGAGGGTACTTAGCAAACTGACAAATACAGGGAAGAGCTCTATGAAGTCCAAAGCAAAGCAGGATTACTCCTTAACATGTTCTGATACTCTTTATCATGACCAGAAGATTGTCTTGCAAGGAGTATCTGAAAATCATACTCCATTTTAAATGGGGAAATTTCAAAGACTACGAATCATGATGTTTTATGTCTTTAAAGATATGTAAGTATAAATACATTCAAGTATACTTAATTTATATTTGTTAATTATCTATTCCTTTTTATATTGATAACTTGAGCAAATGTTTTGATACTGCTGGAGTAGGATTTGTGGTGTGTTTTCTAGTTCTTTATTCCCATAAATCATTCTTTATTAAAAGTAGTCTAACTCAATTTCAGCACTCCTATTTTCTATTGAAAGAAATCTACTCAGATTTTGTACAATGACGGTCAAATGGTACCCAAATCAAATGCAATTTTCCTATTAAAGGAGAAAAATTAACCAATACACACAGAATAGAAGGGCTCTGCCTGGTCTAGCATTAGACAATGCCAAACTGAAATAAACCATCTCTTCTTCCCACGCAAGGCAATGGAAGCAAATGTTAAAATTGACTTCAAATATACAATAGTTTTAATTGTATTGTATAAACACAATAGTTCTAATTACCAGCCACTGTTAAGTACAGCATTAGGATTGGAGGAAGCCACTTTCTATCTTTTGAAATAATAACTGGCCATGTTAGCAGCATATATTGCCTTTATAATCTTACAGTGCTGCCTCCCTAACTAAACATCAATATCAGCACCAGTATGGGTTTCTAGTTAATGCAAGCATCCTGACTTACAATTGTTGGGATAAGGGAAGGTGTTGATAAGATTTGCTTGATAATTCTGTATCGGTCGTAAAGAGGCTTTATGAGGTTCTTGTCTTGCTTAGTTACCTGAAAAACATGAAATTCATTATTGCCCCTTTCTCAGACAAGGATCAAAACACATCAATATTTTTAGCAGGCAAAAAAATAAATGTCTTGAAGCCTCAAAGTAAAGGATTATAATACATAATGCAACAGTAATTAGAAAAAGGAAAAAAATGTATAAGGTACCGTATAAAGCACATGGCAATTTTCTTTTAGGAAAATTTCTTAAAGTCTAGCTTCAAGTTTAGAAAGATATTTTTAAAGCTTTCTGGAGGATTCTTCAGTACCTAAATAGTGAGGGGCCTATTCTTTCATCCCTTCTTCATTTTCAAAAAACCAATAGGTGATCAAGACCTATTGATTTTTCTTCTAAAACATCTATTTTTATCTGGACTTCCATGATTATATTCACAAACACTAACCTTATCCAGGTCTTCATCACTAAATACTTGGATTATATACTAGTTTACTGGATAGCTCTGACATTGACTAGGTAATTGTGATGGTTAAGGTTATGTGTCACCTTGGCTAGGCCATGATTCGTAGTAGTTTGGCAGATACTATGTAATCATCTTCCATTTTGTGATCTGATGTGAGCAGTCAATCCGTTGAAAGGGTGAGTTCCCTTGAGGGTGTGGCCTGCATCCAATATATATGGATGTTCTGGCAAACCTCGATCTCTCTTGATCCTGCATCCAACTCGTCATCCTCTGACTTCTGATTCCTTGTACTTGAGACAGTAGCCTGCTGCCGGACCTGTAGATATGGGGATTTACCAGTTCCTGCAACCCCATGAGCCAGCAGCCTTCTGCCTGACCTGCTGATTTTGGGTTCGTCAGCCCCTGCAATCACATGAGTCAAGGGATGCCTCCAGTCCGATGCCTGACCCACAGATTTGGGACTTGCCAGCCTCCACAACTGTGTGAGCCATTTCCTTGAAATAAATATCTCTATATTTATATATACACTTCATTGGTTTTGCTCCTCTACAGAACCCAGCCTAAGACAGTAATCTTGGACACATCAGTTAACTTCTCTGAACCTTCAATTTCCTTCCTATACAACAAGGAGGTTAGAGTTACAAGGTTCCTTCCAAGTGAAAAATTCCATGCCTCTACATCCACTATCCATTCACTGTCCCTCTATTGTATGACCCATCCATAAGCACTATTTTCAACAGGTAACACCATGCATAAAAATTTAAATAGCTTGCTATCTGTTTATCATCATCAATCTGAAGTAACCAAACTCCTCTGCTTGGCTTAATTTTCTCCCCACTGTGTATTCTGCATTAATTTGCAATATATGTACTACATACAGCCTCCTCTTTGCCTCTAGACCAGTGGTCCTCACCCAGCAGAGAATGGAAGGGGCATGGTGGAAATAGCACATTATATAATCAACCAGGTATCTTTTATCAAAGTACATATGCCCAAAAGTGCTATCTGGCTCTGCCTTCTAGGTTCCCCAAAGAGAATCTTAAGGGAAAAGAAAATGGCTCAAGCATATGTATTTTTAAAGCTTTCTAGTTATTCTCATACTACCCTGAGAACATTGCTGGTCCCTATTGATCTGACTTTTCTTTGAACTTCTCTATCTCATCATCTGGGCCTTAACATTCTTGCGTGTTTCAGTTTTGTTGGTCCAAATAGAAGTTTCTTGAGAACAGATATCACATCTTGTATTTATTTAATTCTCACAGTACCCAACATATGCCCATTCCCACTACCAATCTATTAACTCAGCTCTACATGCAAAAAGAACTCCATTTTTTGTAACCTTCATATAAATTACACAAATTGCAATCTAAGATTTCCTTTTCTCTTTATTTTTAGTAGAAAGAAAGATCACCTCTCTCTATAGAAGCCTTTTATTAAGTGACTCCATGAACTTTTAATTTTCTAGCCCAACCATTTCTTAAATATTTTCTTAGTCATGACACATCTTTCCAAGAAGAACAAAATCCATCAAAACATATTCCCTAGGATTTTAATAGGTGATAAAAAAAAAAAAATCGTAACCTAACCAGTTCAGAAAACATTGAAATAATGTTTTCTTTTTTAAATGCAGCATGTCATTGGGATTTATATCTCATAGAAAGCAATTGATAAAATGCTACATTTAAGTCTTATTGGCATCTCTCTGCTGAGCCCTGGTGGCACAATGCTTAAGCACTCAGCTGCTAACCAAAATGTTGGTGGTTTGAACCCACTCAGCAACTCTGCAGGAGAAAGATATGGAGATCTGCTTCTGCAAAGCCAAGAAAACCCTGTGAGGACAGTTCAACTCTGTCACATGGGGTTGCTATGAGTTGGAATTGACTCAGTGGCACCCAACAACTACTGTTGTAATTTGATTTTTTTGTGATTTTATTTATTTATAGTACATTGCCTAGATTCTAGAAAAAAATAAATTTAATCCTAAAAAAAAAAAAAAAGGGAGTGACCAGAAAGCAAGTTAGAATGGCAAATGACCATCCCAGTTTTGTTTCTTTTTGGGCCCTGGTCATAGTTTTTTGGGAAAGAAATGCTGTAGTGCAAGTCTTCTGCCACTGTACTCGTTTTCCCTCTTCCCATGCCACTGGTCCTGCTGATTCTTTCATAGTAAACCACTGAAATTCATAAGAAAGATTCTCTTTAATCATCTCCATAGGGGGTTCACCTTTAAGGAGATAAATAAAACTAACTTTCTTTTCTCTGGAGAATAAGTGATGGAAATCTTTTACTATTTAGCTTTAGGGACTCAAGTCCTGCTGAGATTTTTCTGTGTCTAAGTATTCTCAACCCTCTACTGAGAGAGACGCAACTTATGGAACAAGTCTGACCGTTTGACCGAACTAACAACATATAAAGTCAGTAATTAAGATAAGGATGCAAAAGAAATTTATAAGCAGGGCAATGCAGATTAGCATTAACCTTGAAACCAGAGGACCTGAGTTCAGATAACCACCTTCAAATCTTGCAATCTCTATGTAATCTCTGAACCCTAACTTTCTAATATGCAGAATGATGATCACTTTTAATAAGTTATCATATGTAAACATGCCTGGCACAGAGTCAAGCACACTGTTAGTTGAGCTATCAAACTAGTTGGCCCTGAGATTACTATCAGTGTTGTCTGTTAATAAAAAAGGAATACTATGATGTTATAAAAGAATAGATTTAAAAAAAAAAAAAAAGAGAGAGAATGAGAAACTACGTCTTGATAGAAAAACTCTACCTAATGTATAAATTTTAAAAAGCATACAGACTGCCACCTTCTGTTTAAAGAGGTAAACTGAGAATATACATTGATACTTACTTGTATATTTACATAGAAACTCCAAAAGGAGACATTAACTATCAATAACAATAGTTATCTGCTTGGGGTGGAAGACCTCAGAGCTGAAGATAGTGGATAGGATGGGAAGGAGTCGTTATTGTATAATCTTTTATATATACATATTATATATGTTTACGTATAAATACATGTATTTTGAACTATGTGAGAAAGTATTATCTATTCAACAAATTAAAAAATTTCAAAGATACATAGGCAGGAAGAAGAACTTGATAGGCTCTTTCTTACAGTGCCCTTTATCTCAAAGTCTTCCCTCTCTCCAACTCACAACAAATAACACTAATCAGTTCTTAATGTTTTGTTGATTTTAAAAGTTAAAATGAATTAAGGTTTTTTTTTTTTTTTTTTTTTAATCTTCTTCCCTCCTCAAAGATCCTGCCGTTGATGAAAGGCCAGAAGAGGTAACTGCCATTATTCATCCACTTGGTAATTTGTGCTGTGCACCTGACCCCACCTACAATTCTGGGAAAGGGCACTAAAATGTGTATAATTGCCAGTGGCAATTCAAGATTTTCCAAAGAAAAGGGCAGAAATAGGCACTACAATCATACTCAGGGGATGACTCATTTCCAGTGCACAAAGGATGCTGTGTGACCCAGACGTGATTATCTACAAAAATCATCCACAGATGAACGAGGAAGAAAATTGCGCAGTAGCCGTCTCTGAACTGACAAGGCAATATTGTAGGATTTATCAGGTTTAGTATGGGCTCTGACTAAACACTGAAGGCAAAAAGTTCAGAAATGAAGAGTCACAATAAAGGTCTATCTAGAAAAATAATTTTTCATCTCACAAATTTTATTATTCAATGCATTTTTAGCAGTAAGGCAAGAACCCCAGACGAAAGTTATCTGTCAATTTGAGTTTAAATAAACAGGAACTAATGAGATGATCTCAAGTGCTGAGGAGTTCACTGAAGAGCCAGGAATAATACCAACTGCTCTAGAAATTTACAATCTGCCCTTTGGTTCTGCTATGGCTTCTGGACTCCTCCTTAGCACCCACCGTATTGCTGACTAACCACTATATGGCTTGCTGTGTTAAGCTCTCCCAGAGACAATAATGCAGCTTTATATATTGAGGCCTACGTGTTCTACTACAGATGCTCTCTATTTAAAGGGCCTAACGTTAGCCTACTCTAAACCCCCTTGCCGTCAAGTCGATTCCGACTCATAGCAACCCCGT
The DNA here is from genome assembly GCA_030035585.1 of Dugong dugon. Classification (NCBI taxonomy): domain Eukaryota; kingdom Metazoa; phylum Chordata; class Mammalia; order Sirenia; family Dugongidae; genus Dugong; species Dugong dugon. The sequence continues at coordinate 31,466,562 of CM057475.1, read as the reverse complement.
AAGACAAAGTAGAACTGCCCCATAGGGTTTCCAAGGAGCAGCTGGTGGATTCAAACTGCTGACATTTCGGTTAGTAGCCAAACGCTTAACCAGCATACCATATAGCTACTAGGTTTATTTGAAGGGGCTTCTGACACTTACTAAATGGTTCAGTGGATACTTTATTTAAAATAACTGAAATAATTATGCCATATGTACAAAGAAGACTTCTAAAGAACTCAGACATTTCTCACTGATCTCCAGACTCTCACTTGCATGGGCCTACTTGACAGCTGCACTTAGATGAAAGAGGTTTTCCCAGGAATGATAGCTTTTTCAGGACGTGGGACTTTCAGTGCTAACAGCAGGGAATTCTCGGACGAACTAAGATGATTGGTTACTCTATCCCTCAAAATGTTAAAATTAACATGTTAAAAATTAACAGACATCTTGAGTTGTTACCCCTACTCCCAATCTGTTCTTTCTCTAGTTTTCCCACCATAGTAAATGGCCCCATTGCCATCCTGGATTCGTCCTTTCTTCCCTTATATCCAATGCTTCAGCACATCCTTTTGATTCTACCTCCAAAATATACTTTGAATGTGTTCACTTCTTTCCACTTCCAAGGTCACCAAGCTAGTCCAATTCATCTCTCTTTTTTCTACTCTTGCTCAGAAGATCTTTTTAAATGTAAATGATGTCATGTCACTTTCCTGCGCATTCAACAGCTTCTCAGTAACTTTCAAGGCCTAAAGTGTCCTGCATGATGGGTGCCATCCTATCTTTCTGATTTTATCTCATGTCATTCTGTGCTCCAGCCTTTAGACCTGAAAATTCCAAGTATACAACAAGATCATTCTTGCTTTAAGGCCTTCATAGTTCCATATGTCTAGAATGTTCTTTGCTGCTCCTTGCATGCTGATTCTTCTTTATTAAATGTCACCTTCTTGGCCTTCCTAATCACCCTATCTAAACTAGAAACCATACCTATTATCTTCTATCACATCACCCTGTTTATTCCCTACACAGTGCTTATCAAACCTGTAATGATTTTGTTTACTGAGCTGTTTATTTGTTGTTATATCCCAGCCCCCTAGGAGAACATGAGCTCTAATAGGACACAGAATCCCATAACTTTCCCATCTTGTTTCTTTGCTATATCCGGCATCTAACCTACTTCACCGCACATAGTATGTACTCAAATCTTTTTGCAAATAAATGTTTACCCACCAGTCAACAGACATCCCCCTTACTGTCACAATAATTATATAAATAGATATCATCTGCATATTACAAGTAAAAAAGTTGAATCTCAGAGAATTATCTTGCTAAGTGCACGTGGTTAGAAAGCATCGGGCTCAAACAGTGAGTCCTGCTCTAAGTCTACTATATCAATCTCAACTCACTATACTGGTCAATTGAATAGAACATAGAATTAGGACTTGGGTGTTGATCAAGCTGATTTTTTAGGTTGTGGTAAAAGTAACTATAAAATATAGAAAATACTCTCAGAAGCATTGAAGGATGGAGGACCACAGATGTGTCTGAAGATATGTAGATAAACTGGAGTTATCTACTGGCTAACACAAAGATCTAGAATCTTTGCAGGTTGGGAGGGGATAGATTGGCTAAGTGCTTAAAAATCTTCTATTCACTGTTCACAAAATGTATTGGTTGGTTTTGAGTCTAAAAGTGTTTCATGAAGACAGAGGTGCCACAGGCCCATTTCTACCTGTAGATCACAACATCTAGTGTAAAGAACTAGTCCAGAAGTACATGGGGAATATTTTAGGATTGGTATATGTTGGTACCTTATGATTAAGAGCAGATAATGTTTACTAGAGCAGGTATAGGCACCATTCTTCTCAAGAAGACTTCATTACACAGTTAAATATGCTAGTTTGTTCATTCATCTGTCTATCCATCCATTCACTCAGCAAACATTTATTCAATACCTACTAAGTACAGGCACAGGGAAGTTTAAAGTGTCGTGTGAGAGACAGAAAATGGCAAGGAGCATAATAAGAGTTAAGGTAGGGTAGCTGTAATTGTTACTAAAGAAAGGAAAGTCAATCACAGCAGTCTCAGGGTTGGGATAGGAAGGATCACAGGGAAGCTTTCTGGGTGTCTTAGGCTAGGCTCTCTAGAGAAGCAAAACCAGTGAAGTGCATATATATGTATATATATAGAGAGAGAGAGGGAGAGAGATTTATCTCAGGAAATGGCTCATGCAGCTGTAGAGGCTGGCAAGTCCCAAGTCCATGGGTCAAGTGTCAGGCTGGAGGCTTCTCCTGACTCACATAACTGCAGAGGCTGAAGAATCCAAGATTGGCAGGTAAGACAGCAAGCTGCTGGCTTACAGGCTGTGGAGGCTGATGAATCCCAAGATCTGCAGACAAGCCACTGGCTCCAGTCCCAAGAACTGGAGGTCAGACGATGATGAGCCAGATGCAGGATCCAGAGCAAGCGAGCTTTGCCAGAACATCCATATATATATTGAATGCAGGCTACACTCCCGAGGAAACTCCCTTTACAAGTGATTGACTGATCACATCAGATCACATCATGGATGATCACTTCATCCTTATGTAACTGCCAAATTACATCATTACATAACTGCCAAACTACACCGTTACATAACTGTTAAACCACTGAGAATCATGGCCCAGTCAAACTGATACACAACCTTAACCGTCACACTGGACGTAAGTGAAATGTAAGCACAGATATGCAGAGTGAGGAGGAGTTAACCAGGTCAATGCTAATGGCACTTCTCTTCTTTGTAAAATATAATTTTTTTTTTGAGTTCCAGATTCATATATTCACATGATATATGAATTGGCAGCTATACCTGGATGTCTCACAGCAATTTCAAAACTGAGATATCTAAAGCTAAAGTCTTGAACTCCAACCTGACACTCCACAAGAAACTCTACATCTCTAATCTTATTAAATAAAACGCAAGCACTTTCCTTACTACTTAAACCTTTTCCCTGTTTTATTGTTTTTGTATAAATTATATGAGAATATGGGACTGTAATTGGAGCACTTTCTTTTTAGACAATATGTTTATCTAGTCTTGGATTCATTTGTTAACTTCTGTGGGGGAAAGCTGGGGGAGGGAGGGATATGACATACCCTAACGTCTTTGCTATTTGCTTCTGATCAATATGCTATATTATAACTTCCAAAACGGCAATACATCCTAAAGTCATGTGGCAACACCCATAGGTCATGGCCAGTAGCCCACCAGGAACTCAAAAAACAAAAACAGAAAAAAAAACCCATTGCCATCAATTCTGACTCATGGCAACCCCATGTGGGTCAGAGTAGAACTGTCCCATAGGGTTTTCTTGGCTGTAATTTTTATAGAAGCAGATTGCTGGGCCTTTCTTCCACTGTGCCACTGGGTGGGCTTGAACCACCAACCTTTAGGTTAGTAACTAATTGCAAACTGTTTGTGCCACTCAGGAACCTACTAGGAACATATCTGACTTAAATTTCAGAGCCAGTCAGTCTCCTGAAGATGTTCAGGTGGTCCCAAAGTGCCCAGACAAATTGGTCAAAACCATGATCTCACTAGCACTAGGTTGGGTGTTGGGGCCCCAGAAAAACAGTGTGAGGTACCTTAGCGTCTTCCTGAGGGGGAAGCTGCTCTCTCTTCTCCTTCAGGCATTTCAGCACTGCATCTGGGGTCTCCTCTCCAGAGGAGCTTGGCTCAGGGCCTGCAGCTTCTGGCTTCCCGTTCTCTCTGGGGACTGTGGGTTGCTCACAGGACAGGTTTCTAGGTGGGCCTTTGGAAGCACTCCCTTGTTCTTCTGACAGCTTCAGCTTTAGTTCTGAGAGAAATGCAATGAGTCACTATGAGTAAGGATGACTCACAGGCCCTGATAAGAACAGAGAGCCTTTCAGGTATTCCCTTTCCTGATGCTAAGTCACTGGAAATAAATAGTGTTAATGGTGCTAATGGTGGCATTCCATGGGGCAAGGGCATCCTTAATCACCAGGGCCAACAGCATCAGCTCCCAATCAGATGTGAAAACAGAGACTCTAGAAGATGGGACCTCATGGAAGTGGAGGAACATGTGTGGAAATAACTGACTGGCTTAGATTTCAGAAGAGAAGGAGTTCTAGAGGAGAACCAGTATCACTGGCCCCCAAATGGCCACTACTAATTATCAAAAAAAAAAACAACCTGTTGCTGTCAAGTTAATTCCGACTCATAGCGACCCTATAAGACAGAGCGGAACTACCCCATAGGGTTTCCAAGGAGTGGCTGGTAGAGTCAAGCTGCTAACCTTTTGGTTAGCAGCTGAGTTCTTAACCACTGCACAACCTGATATTCTACACTCAAGGAATTGTTTCTTTCAGTTTTAAAAGTTGTGTGGTCAAGAGTCCCTCTGTGGAAATGCAAGTATTTCTGGAAGGCATTACACATGCAGACACCGAGGAGATACAGGAGGGAGAGGAAAGGTGAAATGGGAGTGCCAGTCCCAATTTGACAGATTTCACTATTTTCTCTAATGACAGCTTTTAAAATCCAGGAATCACCATTATCACAATGTGGCTTTATATAAGTATGTTGTTGTTATTGTTGAGTGCCATTGAGTCGATTCTGACCCTACAGGACAGAATCCATAGCAACCCTCTAGGACAGAGTAAAACTGCCCCATAGGGTTCCAAGGCTGAAAGCTTTACAGGAGCAGATCACCAGGTCTTTTCTCCTGCATAGCAGCTAGTGGGTTCAAACCGATAACCTTTCAGTTAGCAGCCAACTGCCTAACCATTGCATCACCAGGGCTCTTATGTAAGTATAAAAAAATAAAAAAGCCAGCTGGGACTTATTAGGAAATTACAATTCCAAATATTCTCGGGGACTGTTTGTTTGAATGAGGTCATTTATATTGATTTATCAATTACATAGGTCATTTTGTTTGACTGATTTTTTTTTTTTTTGGTAGACTCTGGCTTGGTGTTAAGCACTGCGTATTTTATAAATCTGCTACATCATTAGAATTTAATACAACTGAATTAATCTTCCTTTCCAGTCCTTTAATTACCATCCTTCCATAAATTTGGAAAAACTCTCATGTCTCTAAATATTGAAATAAGGCTATAGAGAAAAGAAGAAAATAAATTCTTATTAATAATAATGAAAGACCGAAAAAACCATTGCTGTTCAGTTGATTCCAACTCACAGCAACCCTGTAGGACAGAGTAGAACTGTCCCACAGGGTTTTCAAGGAGCAGCTGGTGGATTCAAACTGCCTACCTTTTGGTTAACAGCCTGAGCTCTTAACCACTGTGCCACCAGGGCTCCATAATAATGATAAAAACCAAAATCAAACTCATTACGATTGAGTTGATTCCAACTCATAGCAACCCTATAGGATACAGTAGAGCTGCCCCATAGGGTTTCCAAGGAGCACCTGGTGAATTCAGCCTTTTAAAATGGATTGTAGAGCTAATTAATCCTCATACCGCCATATCTAGAGAGGGACTCAGAGGGAAGAACACTGGATTAGGAGGCAGGAGAACTGGGTTTTACACCTGGCTCAACCTCACCCCAGCTATGTAATCTTTCCCTCTCTCTGGGCATACATTTCCTCATCTGTGCAATGGGGTATTGGATTAAATGTTTTCTCAGGCCTCTTCTGTTTCTAACATCCAAGAGTTCAATAACTCAGGGAAGTTAATGCTCCACATGTTGAAGTGTTCCTGGCACTGAAGTGAATCATCCCACCTGGGAGTCTGGAGTTCCTTAGACTCTTTGTAAGAAAGTTGATTAAATGAGGCCAAACAATGAAGGAGATCCAGTGTCCTTTATTTCAAGATAGGATCCCCGGTCTAGGCAGGAAAGAAGGTGCAAAAGGACACAGGTGGGAATGAATCAAAAATGACCTGGAGCAATGTTCACTACTTTCCCTGCTTCCTTTCTGGGAAAAGAGACCTTTGGCTGGCATTTACCTTTGAGTTGTTTACGACCTTTAGCCAAATCATTCATCCATTTCAGGACTTCAGGATTAGAAGTCTTGTCACCATGTGAAGGCTACGGGGAGAGGGAAAAGTGGGGGGGGGGAAGGCAGGGAAGGAGGGAGAGGAAGGGTGAGAAAGAGAGAAAAGGAAAAAACAAAATTTGTAAATAACTGAGCTACACAAAGATAGTTCAGCAACATATAAAGCTGGGAGAGAAATTCAGGCATGAAAACTCCAGCTGATGGAGTTGCTTCTGGAAAACAAAGCAAACGTTCTTGACCTCCTCCACTCTATTATCTTTGCCACAGGCATTTTCTAAACAACACACCATCCAGCATACCAGTGCCTTCTCCATTCTAACCCTCAATCACCTGGTGGGTCACCCACACTCCACACCCCAATACAGGCCATTCTTCATCTGTGCAGATGACTGTACTGATACAAATCAGTGCTTACTCTCTTGCAGTTGAAATGTTGACATGTTCCTGGCACTGAAGGAATCATTCCACCTGTGAGTCAGGGGTTCCTTGGATTCTTTGTAAGGAAATTGATTAAATGGGGCCAAACAATGAAGGAGATATCTAGGATCCTTTATTTCAAGATAGGACCCCTGATCTAGGAGGGAAAGAAGTCTCAAGAGGGCACATATGCAGCATATGAACACAACCTGCCTGGGGAATACTGACAGGCAAACTGGAAGACTTAGCTCCTATCAGTCAAGTCCAAGTTAAAGAAAAGAGACTCTGGGATCTCTGAAAACTGTCAATAGTCCTGAGAAGCCAGTCTGTCGGAGATACTCAGATTTCTAATCCTCTTACTATTTATAGACTCAATATCCTACTGGGATAGCATTACAGTGAAATGTAATCATATGTTAATGACTCTTAAGGGTTGAATTGTGTCCCCCAAAATATTTTGAAGTCCTAATCCCAGAATCTGTGAATGTGGCTTTATTTGGAAATAGGGTGTTTGCAGATGTAATCAAGTTAAAATGTCATACTGAATTGGGTGGGGGAGCCCTAATCCAATGCCTGTGTCCTTACAAGAAAAAAGCAATGTGGACATAGAGACACAGGGTAGAAGGCCATATGAAGACAAAGGCAGAGACTGGAGTGATGCATCTACGAGCCAAGGAATGCGAAACGATGGCCGACAACCGCCAGAAGCTAGAAGAGACAAGGAAGGATTCCTCCTCTAGAGCCTTCAGAGAGAAGACGGCCCTGCTGACACCTCGATTTCAGACTTCTAGACTCTAAACTGTGAGAGAATAAATGTCTGTTGTTTGAAGCTACCAGTTTGTGTTTCTTTGTTACAGCAGCCCTAAGAATCTAATACAGTGACCCTGGGCAAGTTATTTAGCCTCTCTGTTCTTTGGTCTCCTCATCTATCAAATGAAGATTATAACAGCATCTCCTTCATAGGGTTGCTGTAAGGGATAATAAGTTAATACATGTAAAGCACTGAACACAGTTCCAGGTACATGCTAAACACTATACAAGTGTTAGCTAGAATTAAATACATTATTATTATTATTAATACTAGCGGTGAGGTAGTGGTAGTATTAGCATCAGACCTTCAAAGGAATACTATGTTTTCCTCAACAAACATGCATGTAAGAATATGTAGATTTATTAAGTAGCTAATCACACCTTGTATGTAGTGATAAGAATATATTTTTATTTTAGAAGGCTATAACTGTAAATACAAATCATTCGCCGGGATCTAGTGATTTCTCCTTCTCAGAGGATAAAAGTGGATTTTTTACAGAAAAGAGAAACTAGGAGAGTAGTATACCCAACATACTCATCCCCCCATACGTCAGCAAGAAAATTTCTTGTACAAGTCAAGGCCAACCTGGCTATGGACTTACACGCAGGCCCAAGAAGATGAATGGTTACTTGGAATTGAGGATATATAAAGGACTATATAGCAATTCTCAACGTGACATGATCAGAAACATAATAGAATGAAATTGTCAGTGATCCAGTTTAGGGGCCCTGGCATGTTTCTTTAAGGTTCCACTACATCTGTGTAACATCAGCAGGTTATTGGTGAGAGGGAAGCATAGGGATATGGAGAACTCATCCCTCTCAAGTTCAAAGGGGGAAGGAACGTGCTTGTGTGACAGGACCATTAAAACTACATGGGCTCAGGTATGTGAATTATGAAACATAAGGCATGATTCTGTCCATTTGGAGTGATGTAAAGATCATATGTTTTTGAATGAGAAAGAAAAGAATTATTTCCTAAGAGAGCTTGGACAGGAGACGGCACTTTCCATTATGAAGTCCTGGTTTCAGGACCGAGACAGTGACATGTTCCACTCCTCCCCACCTTCATAGCTCAGCCTGGCCCCACCTATGGTCTGGTAGAATAGTCTACTATTAACAAAACTATTCCTGAAACTGCTTCTTTTTGCTAATCACACAGTACTTTGGTTTTGGGTAACAGTCTAGCTATATGGACAGTCAAATATTTTATATTTGGTTTCTCAAAATTCTCACAGGATTCTCCACCATAATCTGACAACATGCCCTGTTGAATAGTGCTTCACTGGGTCTGCCCTATGCGTTAATGCCATCTTTTGAAATATGGTAGAAAATGAAGATGCTATGCCATTGACCACCAAAGATAATGAGCTTTCACTACTGCACATAGGACTTAGGAGAAATTTAAGACTAAATTTTCCAACCAAGTATTTTAAAGCCTGAAATCAGCTTCAGAAATGACTTTTTTAATTTCCCTATCCTTGAGGGAGCTTTTAAAAGAGATTAAATCAAGCTTGCATGGATGGCAGCCCTCAAATCATATGGAATGTTTCATATACAAGCTATGGGTCTCAAGCCTTCTATCTTCTGAGATGAGACCTTCTGGCTTAATAGACCCCCATGGCCATACACAGAGAAGTTATATGGTTTTGGTTTTATTCAATGCAATTAAAATGGGGCTCTTGAGCCATGTAACTTGGGGTAAGCCTAGACCAGTTTTGTGGTCTGCCAAATATGGCTCAAAAGATACTTGAGAGAGATTTCTGGAACGGGAATGAAAAGATCTGAGTTATTGTTTTGGCTAGAACGATGTTTACTGTGTGATTCTGGGAAAGTCACTTCCCCTCTCTGGGCCTCAGTTTCCTCAGTCATCAAATAAGAAATAAGACTTGCTGATCCCTTCCAATTCTAATATTCTATGATTCCACTGAAAGTGGACATCTGGCTGAAGCAGGCTTTTTCTAGGCCCATGAGACCAATGTTGGTCAAATGTAAAACCATTTGGAGGGAATAAGCATGGTTTTGGATAGGGATATGAAAAGGTTACAGTCAACATGGAGGGAAAGATGTATGCTGTACATGGGCATCAGAATATCACACAAGCCCAGCAGGAGCTCGGATTCAAAAATTAGCAGTGGGTGCTATTAATTCCACATTCAGTCTGCCAAGAAGCGAAGTCTTACACACAGCAACCAATTAAAGCCCACTGACCTGTCAAACCTCTAACCACAGCCTGGCACCCTGACAGGAAGGGCAAGGGGAAGCCCTGTTTCCTGAGACAAGCAAGGCTGATTACACCAAAGACGTTTATACACACGAAAACCTCCTTAAGGGCTTCGAACCAGTTTGCTCCAGTTCCAACCCCTGCGGAGAATTTATATTTCTAACAAGGTTCCAGGCGATGCCAATGCTGCGGGTTAGGGACCAATTCTGAGAACGACTAGTAGGGCAGTGGATCTCAAAATTTCTTATACTTAAGAATCACCTGGGGATCTTGTTAAAATGTAGATTCTGATTCAGTTTATCTAGGGTGGAAATGCAAATTCTCAGCAGGGGTTTGAAATGGAACGAACCAATGCAAAGCCCTGGCCTCCTTCCACTCCTGCTCCTGAATCTCTCCCTCTGCATGTATGAGTGTTTAAGGGTGTGTGCACGTGTCTGCTCGGGCTCTAAAGCTTATCTAGACAAACACAGGAGGTGCCAGGAGAAATTCTCCTCCAAAATAGGCAGCTGCTGGGAGGCAGTTCTATTTGAGTGAAATGTCTGTGGCTGTAGGTAGAAAAATCCAGTGGAGAATTAATGCGGAAAAGTTTCCTTCATTTTCTGACAAGGCAAGACTGTCTTGTAGCAGTCTGTTCTAATACAAATTAAATAGATTAAAAGCTAATAATATTTGGGACCACTTACCTCCATTGTAATAAACATTTTACTGGCACTACCTCATTTAATATTCACCAATGTCAAAAGTCACTACAAATGTTAGCTCCACTTTGTAGATGAATAAACTGAGCCTCAGAACGGTAATGAGGGTAAAGTCACAAAGTTCCTAAGTGGCTGTGCTGAGATTCAAATACAGGTCAGTCCGACTCAAGAATTGCCAGGTAAAAGAAGTGTAGCAGACTCTGGGAACAGAGCCCTAGTTGTCACGCTACCGTTTTTCAGTGTGAGGACATCACAGAACCAATTACACTCTAGTAGCAAACAGGAAAGATCAATTTCTCTCAGGATATCTGGAGCTCTCAAAATCGGGACACTTCTTTAGTCTACCACCCCAAGCCTGGGCTGATAGAAGACAAACTATCTTAGGCAAGTTATAGGTCTTCTCTGGCCTCAGTTTCCTCATCAGTAAAATAAAGGCCTAGACTAATAATACACAAAGCCCCCTCTTGCTGTATGGAAGGGAACAAGTTACTGTGACTTCCAGACTGCTGGGAAAGAGGAGAATCTCCAACACCCTGATTAAGGTTGTCTGGAAAGCCAGTCTGATTTTTTTTTTCTCCATTTTGCAAAGCTGAAACCCATTCCTTAAAACTCCTCTTTTAGTGAATTTGAGGCCACTATGAGAAACACAGGACAGGAAGAACAGGAGAGTGGAATATGACCCGTCTCACCTCACTGTCACAAACTTATCCCGCACTCACAGGGACCTTCCGATTGCCTCAGTACCAATTGCTTAGTGAGCCTTTAAATATTTCAGTATGTGCAAGAGATTATTCCCCAGTCTATTTTCATTCTAATAACAAGCTGTTCTGGGCCCTCTGCCAAAGACCCAATATCTTCGTGTAATTCTACGTGATATGATTTTTCTCTATGCTATGGTCACCATCCAAAACCGAACCCATTGCTGTCGAGTTCATTCCGACTCATAGCGACCTATAGGACAGAGTAGAACTGCCCCATAGAGTTTGCAAGGAGAACCTAGTGGATTCAAGCTGCCAACTTTTTGGTTAGCTGCTGAGCTCTTAAATCACTGTACCACCAGGGCTTCCTTAAGAGGAACTAAATAAGAACCAGCATTGGCCATCAAGACACATACCTGTGACTATTGTTTCTTATGTGAAAAAAGAAAAGTTTCAAATTCGTAACACTGCAACACCAGCACAGACTGGTGTCTTTGACAGGAGGGACTTATCAGGGCCTGAACAGATGTCACTTGAGAGGTTCCCATCCTTCAACCAGTAAGTACTTTTCTGTCAAAGAAAACTCTCCCTCCATTCTGCTCCACTACTGAGATTTTGCCCTTTGGGTCCTTGATAGTTAATTAACACAATGTAAATGAGAAAAAGTTAAAAGAAAATAAGACCATAATTCAAGTTTTTCAAATTTTGGTGGTAGGAAGACTAGTGATAATCCAGTTCTTCAAAAAAAAAAGCAGGGGGGCAGTGCTTAATAGTCAAGTAAGATCAACTGACAGCATCTGAGAACAAGTCAGATCCAGGATGGGGAACTCAATTTATGAGGGGTTCTCGATTAGCCAGTGGGAACATAGATGGTGACTGGCAGAGAGGGGTACCCAAAAATGAAAGACAGAGATACAGGAAAACCCATCCACCTCTGACACAATGTGGTCTTATTTCAAATCCCAGGGTCTTTACCCGGTACTTCTTTTCTTGTTCAAACTTTTCTTCAAATTTCCGAATTTTCCGCTTGAGGCTCTGGATGTGCTTGGTGAGTTGGGTAATGGTCTGTGGCTCCTTGCCATCCCCACAGCTGCATCGTGAAGAACTTCGGGGCCTGTGATGGTTACAGGGCAGGAAAGAACATCAAGAACAATGGTCTTCCGGTACACACTGCAGGTCTACAATCAAACTTTCTGGATCATCAGAGAAATCCAGAGGGTAGTTCATTATGTGATGGGTCTATTAGCATCTGCTCATTAATGGCAACCCCTGATCACAGAACTCCATTATGGGTAGATACAAACATCAGAATATTAGTCCAGGAAATGAATGTCCTAAAGCCTGGAGGAGACCAATTTAAGTCCAAGAAGAGACAGCTCTGTTGAGGCATTATCCTCAATAGGTTGCATGAACCCCATCTACCAACATTTTCAAGGAAGATTTAGATGAGTGCTTAACTCTTCATGACTTAACAGAGCCTTTGAGAATCTGATGAAAGGAATAGGCCCTCTCTCCAGAGAAATGTATACATCCTTTCACGTACACGCAGCTAGACATGCAACAGCAATAATTAACTTATTCGCTCAGTCCGTGGATCCAGGTTTAGATAAATTCATGAACAACAACATGATTTAGAGAAACTAGAGATGCCCTAGGTATAGTTTTAGCCAAGAAGTTTTCAACTTTAGATATGCATCAGAAATAGTTGTGTAACTTTAAAAAAAAAAAGAATACACAGTTCTCCTTCCCCACTCCAATCCCAAATGCAAATTCCAAGTAGTTTGGTGTTTTTTTTTTTTTGTTTGTTTGTTTTTTTGTTTTTTTTGTGCAGCCAAAGTAAGCTACCACTTTTCTAGACTCTAAGAACTTGAGTTGGGCAAATCTGAAGCATTCCCACAATCTTTCCACTGAGGCCACTGTTGGAGATGGAAAGAATATTGAGCTGCTCAGGAATGGTACTCCTGATATTCACAGGTACGTATATTTTTTAGAACTCTGTTCATTTCGCCAAAAGCATTCAAACATGTAAGCCTTTGGGGAAACTCGTATCTCATGGCCATTTCCTCTTGAGATGTTTACGCTTGAAACAGCATTTCCAACTGGAAATACACTGATTTTGTCATTTATTGTTCAGAACTTGGAGTTCCACTGGTAGACATTCTTTCCCTCTTTCAGACACATATACTTCATTGAAGTTTGTAAATGCAATATTTGAAAATTCATATGAAATGAAGATGAGGACATAACCAGGTTCTCTTACATTATAAACTGCTGAGTGCTGGGTGGGGAAGGGGCGGACTCAGGGTCTAAGTTGAATCTCTGGCTTTGGCTGAAGATGGAGCATCGTGGCGACAGCAGAGGATTGTCCCCATCAGTTATGTGATAAAGCAGCCTGCTAGGCCCGACAGACTGGAGATCTTCCGGTCCATCATCGGCTTCATTCTGCCAGTCTTTGTGGACCGGTGTGGGGTCTGGGAAAACAAGAAAAATCATCAAGACTTAGAGGTGACAGAGGGTTTGTGACTGTCATGTTCCTAAATAAAGATCATAAACATTCATTGTAATGTCTTGCCTCTTTGTCATTTCTTCCTTCTGGGGATATAAAAGGCTTTAAGAATACTGTCATATTTATTCTCACAGAACCTGGATAGAAACTATAACAAAGCCATCCACAAAAAATGGAAACACAAATTATTTCAGTATGTGTTATAGAGTCAGCATAGCCCAAATTCTACAAAATTTCTCTCTTTATTTCATATTATTTGCGTACATGGGAGGGTATATTACAAAAAATTAGAGTGACTAAAAACAAAATAATAAAATGGAGCTGGAGCAAGAAAATGATAGATTATGAGGAAGTAAAGGAATACCAAACCACCAATGAAGTGGGGGAGAGAAGTGAGTGTGAAGGAAGAGAGAAGAGAGAACAAAGTAAGAAGAGAGGGGAGACGGGTCCCCAGACAGAACATTATTCAGCAGTCATTAAAAATGATGGTGACTTCTGCTTATCAACATGGAATGATGTTCAGAATGAAAATCACAAATTTCAAAACATGATTCTCTTTTATATAAAAAGCATAATTTATGTGTACAAATAAAACCACCAGAAGATCTATCTGCAAAATACTGGGATGGACCACTAGGGCTCATAGGTAGTATTCAGGTACACTCTAAAATGCCAAATATCAGCCTTTACTGGTTTTAAAAGCTAAATAACCAAAAGCATGTCCATGATTCTGATGAGGCTTAAACATCAGTGTTCTTGGCCAGCCGCTCTCAGGCCAGAAAACAGAGAGGAAATAGTGTCACACACGGAAATACGGCTGCTCCCCCTTCTAATAAACACAGAAACAAAAATAAAATAAAACAAAACAAAAACCATCTAATGGATACATGATACATGGGTACATGACGCGTTCTCACTACAAAGCATGGTAGAAATAGAAATGATTCTATTTTCTCCTCCAAAAGTTTATGCAGTGTTCTATCATAGACCAAAACCAACCAACCAAACAGAAAAGCCAAAGCCTGCTCCAAACTATCTCACCAGCTACCCAACTTTGTGTGGGAAATCTCACCCTTTAAATTAGCCCATAAGCTCCCCACCCCAGGAGCAGTCCAGAAGGTTAAGAACCTGGTGGGTGGGGATAGGGGGTGAGGCATATCGGTAGAGGAACATCAGAACACTTAACTGCAGGGGGGCCCTGGTAAGAGTCTCTCCATCCTGGGGTTCTGTAAAATGTTATTCAAGAAGCAGCCAAATAAACTTCTCAATTGTGCCCAGCATATAAATCTGGACAATCCAACTTCTACTTTCCCAAAGGAAGAGGAAAACAAAAATTATCTAGATGAATAAGCAGAATCTGAAAATACTGACAATCCGCTTTTCCAAAATAAACATTAATCACCATTTGGTACCCTATGAATCGTAAACAGGTTTAGAATGGCTCTGTTCTCTAGAGCTTGAAATGCAGTTTGCTTTGTGTAACATCAAAGGTCTGATTAGGTCCTTGTGTGTTTTCAACTGGCTTCTCCCCTATTGGGCTGTAGACTGTGAGGGTAGATATGCCTCCCATTGTGCCTTTGAAGCTCTCGGACAGCACTCTGCCAGTAGCTGAGGTCAGAAATGGACATGAGGGCTGGGGAAGAGCTGGAGCCAGTTGAATGCCAGTGTCTTAGGTCCACAGACAAGGTGTGCTGCTATGAATGACAGATCACCACAGCAACACCCTTGCTATGAATAATTTATCCAGAAAACACTGTGGTTTGTCAGGAGCCCTAACGAGTAACAGTTACTACTAATAAATCACAGCTCACACTAACAATTGGTGTATGGGTTCCTCACGAAATTATTTCTTAAACCGTTAGGCTCTAAGAAGAAATGCATTCTACTCATCATGCTCTCTGTTTCTTGGAAGTATCTTCTAGTAGTAACAATGAGGAAGAACAGAACCTTTAGCAAGCACCTGGGATCAGCATCGTCATCATTAGCTGTCATGGAGCCAGCCCCTGACCAATGGCTACCCCAGGCACAATGGGATGGACCATTGTGATCCAAAGAGTTTTCACTGGTTGACTTTCAGAATTAGATTCCCAGACCGCTCTTCCTAGTCTTAATCTAGAAGCTCTGCTGAAACCTGTTCAGCACCATAGTAACAAGCAAGCCTCCACGGACACACAAGCAGTGGCTGTACTTGAGGTGCACTGGCCAGGAATCAAATTGGTTTCCGGCAAGGAAGTCGAGAATTCTCCCACTGAACCACCACTGCCTTCTGGAACCTGCATACTTCTGTTTAAACGGGAAAGGTCTGGGGCCTGCAGCCTTCAGCTTAGCAGTGGCCCTAGGGTCAAAACCAACAAAGGTCTCAGAGGTCTCCCTCAGTGCTGGTTTATAATACCAAAATGGAGGTACTTCACACCCCAGCTTCACAACTATGAAGTAGAATTGGGGAAAGAGTCCAGTTTCCAAAACCTACAGTCCTAAGCTACAACCTTACAGAAGCACAGATCACTATGAATTGCTCTTTCTGAACTGCATTGCAACAGTGACTGTACAACTCCATTTACGTAGCCATCTGTTTTCCTTGGGCACTCACATAATTTTCCAGAGCTGTCTAACTAACATCCCTACCCCCTGCTCCTTCCCCCCACAAATTCACCACTGAAGGACACCATCAGTCTGAAAGATCCCAAAGCACCCAGTTGAAAAGCACCAAAGAGTCCAACACTGGTAATGTGGTGATGCCTCAGTTCTTTGTTGGAACTCACCATCTGAGTCGAGAATCAGCTTAATTATCAGCTGGCACATGTGTATGTGTGTGCACCTGTGTAGACAGACTTATTGAGCTTCATGCCCAGAAGAGGCCAGTGTTGATTCAGAGCCAGCCGGCACTGCTGCCATCCTGGGAAACGAGCCCAGGCCCTGCTCCCTCCCAGACTGGACCCCGATGGGGAAGCTTATGGCAATATTAAACTTAGGTGGCTTCTGATGATTCTCTGGGGCACTTTGCTTTTTCTTCCAAAGGAAGGGGCAGCTTGCCAGGGCCCATCGTGTAATGCAATGTGGTTTAGACGAGGGGGTCTGATGCCAAGAGTCCTGGTGTGCCTACACTTTCTTGTGGGGCTCCGGGCAAGTTCCCTACTCTTCTCAGCTTCCTAGTTCGGGCCAACTGACTCATGGGGCTGTGATTAAAAAATAATAATAATAATATAAGGAGACAACAGACATGAAAGCATTCCTGAGAAAGGAGTAAGAAAGCACCCAAGGGGCAGCACAATAGAGGGAAAGTTTGTTAAGTCTGAAGACTGGGTCTACCACTTGTTAAGAGAGACTTTGGAAATGACGGACCTTTTTAAACATCAGTTTCTTCATCTGTAAAATGGGGAGAAAAATGGTGCGTCTGCCTCAGAAGCTAAGCGAGGATGAATGAAATAAAACTGTATCCCTTACAAACTTTTTGCCATATCTACATAAACCCTTCTTTAAACTACACATACATATACATATATATTTAATTTTATTATTAAATTACATATATATTTAAATTTCAACCTGCTTTTTTTAATTTCACCTTCATCCTAAGCAATCATGGATAAGAAATCATGAATGTGGCGTGTAAGTTACATTTTTCTGCTAATATTCATGAAAATAAATTCCTATTAAAACTAACAGTGTTCACCCATATGTCCAGTATAGATCATATTTGATAAAACATTGAGACCAGGCATAAAAACTGCTTAACACAGTAATCATAAGAATCATCATTTTAATTATTATTATTATCAAATTAGAGGAGTTGAATATTATTTTCCCTTACTGAGAACTAACCTCACTAGGAGCCCCCAAAGGGTTAATGTGGAAAATGAGAACCAATATACTTCTCAACAGGTTGGCCCTCCAATCAGTCCTTATTTATAAATAATAATAATCATATTTAATAGGTATGCAGTGACTCACTGTGTTCTCAAACTTGTTCTAAGAGTTTTTGCATGTATTTAATCTTCATAGCAACCACTTGAGGCTGGTAGTAGTGTGGTGCGATTAATTACTTTTGTGTGTGGCCTTTCTAGCCATGGTCTTGTAACTCCCACTCAGGTGATTGTGTGATAGGGTAATTGTGACCTACCAAGGGGATTGGTCAGTTTTGCCTTAAAAGAGAGCCAATGGCAGAGCAGGAGGAGGAGCTCACCACCAAGGAAGGAGAGACCTGGCAGCAGAGACCAGGCAGCAGGAGACGGCACAGTGGGCTTCCCAGCCCACAGAGAGAGAAAGCTGAGCGCCTTTGGGCAGACACCAAGGGCCAGGGAGAGGCTTGCCTGAAAGCACAGCTGGGGAGAGGCTGTCCTGATGAAAAAACTGTATCCTGAGTGTTCCTGAGCCTGAACTGTAACTGTTACTTCCCTTCTAATAAACCTCATAATCCTGAGTATGGTCTTTGGGTTTGGTGTGGCCGTTGCTATCAATTATCGAATCCAGCAGAAAAGTAGAGAGTGCTGTGCGAGGGATGGTTGGTTTCAGAATTAGTAAAGATGGCCTCCACCTCATGGGTATCAGCCTTGCGCTGTTGATCTTGGTTCTCCTTCCCCCTTGTGGGGTTGGAGGAGGCTGACGCTGCTCCCAAGCTGTTTTTACAAGCAGTATGCTCTCCATTTTAAATTCAGTAGGGAAGGTGGTATGTTAACTCCATTCAGGCAAGGTTTGGCCAGTATCTGCCTTAGAAGGCAGAAGACTCCACAGAACACCCTCAGGCTCCCCACTCTAACCTGGAGAGCCTAAGGGTGTTTCTGGCAGTCCCCTCACCCAGCAGAAGGGAACATTGAGAAGAGAAGTAATTATCAATGTGTGAAGGCCAAGAGACCACTTCTGATCTGGCTGCAATCCCAGGCAGAAGTAGATGCTGTATTACAGCTGTTACATGAGTCGGTCAGATTTAAAAATGTACCTTTCTAATGTGAATTTTTAAAGCAATTCAAAATTTAAATTTCTGTCTGCAAAATCTTGGGATGGACCACTAAGATTTAACTGAGTAATAAGCTATAGTCTTGTGGTTTGCCCATTATGGCAGGCTCAGGGATAGCATTCAGGTACATTCCAAAATGCCAAACAACAGCCTTTGTTGTGGTTTTAAAAGCCAAATAAACCAAAAGCATGTCCATGATTCTAATGAGGCTTAAACATCAGGGTTCTGGCCAGCCTCTCTCAGACCAGATAACAGACAGGAAATAGTGTCACGCACACAAAGACACCCCCCCCAACCTTCAATAAAAACAGAAACAAAACACATCTAATGGATACATGATGAGTTCATCTTTAGGTATCTGAAATTTGAGGTGCCTAGAGGCATTGAGGAAACCCTGGTGGCGTAGTGGTTAAGAGCTACAGCTGCTAACCAAGAAGTCGGCAGTTTGAATCCACCAGGTGCTCCTTGAAAACTCTATGGGGCAGTTCTACTCTGTCCTATAGGGTCGCTAGGAGTCAGAACCAACTCGACGGCAACGGGTTTGGTTGTTTTGGTTTAGAGGCATTAAGGGTGAGATACAGGGTCAGGAGAAAGAAAATGCTGGTAAACCTGAAATCATCACAATAACTGAGGCTGGGGAAACAGGTGAGCTTGCTTGGTTGGAGACCACAGATAGCGATACAGTACCACCAATATTAGGATGTGTGAGATGGGAGCAAGGGCAGATGAAAAGGAATTCTGGGTTGGAGAGGCTGACCAAGCCAGGAGAGGTCAGCACTCCAAGGAGGCTTCTGGTGCTAGCTTCTGTGGACAGCCACCAGAAATGCCAGATAGAGGGGCAGGAAAATTGTCATCATGAAGGCAGGTTTGCATGACAGAACAGCAGTCTGCAGATCTCAAAAGGTAGTTTGCCATCATGGATAAGAGCAAGGGCTATAGGGGCAGAAAGACCTAGATTCAAGTTTTGTCACTTATTCTACCAGTGTGACCTGGGACACATAATCCCTTTTACCCTCAGTTCCCCATCTGTAAAATGGGAATTCATTCATTCAAAAAATGTTTGTTGACCATCTACTGCATGCCACACTGTTTTAGGTGGGAATAATAACAGTATCTACCTCATAAATTGCTAGATTAAAAAATAAAAAACGTCAATGCTTAGGACAGTGCCTGGGGGAGGGGAGCATAAAAATCCATCAATAAATGCTAGTTGTTGTCTTATATTTTTGTGATACATTCCACCTAGTTAGGGAACCAAGGAGGAGAGCCATCTGGGGGAGGGAAAGATGAGTTCAGTTCCAGGTACGTTGCATTAAGAGGCACTTTGGGGCATTCAGGTGGAGGCACCCAGCAGGCCATGGGTATATGTAGGTATGGAGCTCGGGAGAGAGAAGTCTGTGTGCATTGTCAGCATACATTTCCCCAACCCCTCTTCTGGAGTGAGTTAATTTTCATTTTGAAGGAGCTAATGTACTATTTCAATCAAAAGGCATGGCCAGTAGATTAGGGCATTGGGTTTACCGAGCAATGAGAAATTCCAAAACTCCTCCAAAGTCGGAAAGCTATATGGATCAAGAAGCCTCAGCCCAGATCTGCTACATCTCTCCTTGCCTCTGTGTTCTGTATTACAATCTTCCTGTAAGTTTACATTGGAAAAGAGAGATCCAGGTTTCAGGTTTCAGGTTTTGGAGTAGCTCTTAAGATAAATTTATTCTCATCACTTCTGTTTCCTAAAGAATTAGGGAGAGGAGGAGCAATTTTGGATTTGTTTGTTTGTTTGTTTATAAATAAAATTAAGCTTGAGTCATCACCATTATACCTAATAATACATGTAACTTTTTGCCCAGTGCATGTAACATTTAAATCTCAGAAATACATATAGCTTCAGACTATACTGTCACTGGTTATTTTAAAAGTCCAATAACACCTTATGTAAACTTTTATTAAAAGACTTTTAAAGTGCTTTATAGTATTTCACTGTCTCAGTAGTCAGAATAAGGGGTAAATGACCTCCACCTTAAGAAAGTAATATCAACTGAGGCGCAACCAAAGGAAAATCACATTGTTATCTGGCTGACATGTTGTTTAAGATATAATTTTGAGAGATGTAAAGAATTTAAACTCACTCAAATTTTAAGTATCATCATAATGGAATTCAATAAATTTAAGTATCAAAATGAAATTCAATAAATATCTTAAATATGTTTTAATTCCACACCATGGCCAGTTTAGCAAAGGAAAGTCCCAAAGGAAAGGAGGAAGCAGAGACCAGAAGATTGAAAGATGACAGAGGAAGATAAAGTGGCAAGCTAGTGAGAAAGAGAAGCAGAAGCTGTGGGAGAAGAAAAAAAAGAAGGGACAGCATCGTATCAGGAGTGGGTGAGAAGGAGAGACAGGATGACAACAGTTCAGTGGGCTTAAGGAAATGCACAGTGGAGGTAAACTTTTCTGGCCACGGAAGACTGAGGTCTTCCGAAGGTTAGCACCTTCTACCCTAAATCAGAGCTCTGCTATGGGCTACAGAGTCCCTGGGTGGTGCAGATGGTTAGCTTCGCTGCTAACCGTAAGGTTCGATGTTTGAGTCCACCCAGAGGCACCTCAAAAGAAAAGCCTGAGGATCTACTTCTGAAAAATTAGCCACTGAAAACCCTGTGGAGCGCAGTTCTACTCTGACACACATGGGGTCGTCATGAGTCAGAATGGACTCAATGGCAACTGGGACTGTGGTCTACAGCAGCATCACCCAGGCTGAGGACAGGTAAGGTCTGAGTTCCCCAAATCACTGTCATAATGGAAAAGGGAAGAAACCCATTCTTTGCATTATTCTGAAACAGTACATCTGAGGCAAATATAATTCATATTTTTGGAAGCAGTTTTTAAAATAGCACTAATCCAATCGCCCAATTTGGGAGGAAAGAAAAAACAATCTTCTAGACAAACGTATGAGGTGACTGGATGAATCTTTTCACTTTTCCTCTGATTAATCAGGACTTATTCCTTTGCCTGCATGCACACTGTCAAAGAACAATTGCGCAATAACCAAGGGAAGTGGCCAATAAACAGTTTCATCTCATCTTTTTCCCTCCCTGTGTCACATACGTGGAGCCAACTGCTCAGATTAAAATCAGGCTGAACAGTGTCTGCTCAGATGCAGAGCTCTGCCAGAGCTGCCTGGTTGGGGAGTGGGGTGGTGGGGTGGGGGAAGCAAACATCTGCCACCACAGCGTCAAAGATGCAGAAGCCTCTTGGCAGTTAGAGCTGGGTGCTGTGATGCTGATCATTTTTCAGCCTAATGGACTTCCCAGGTCTTTTAGTTGATTCCTGCACAACTGATTACCTTAGTGGTACAGCTGATAAAAATCTGCTATTAAGATAACAAGAGCCATTTTCGAAAGAAGTTGTCATTTATGAGCAGATATGCTTTGAGAAGCAGAAGGAAAGTTGAAAGCTAACAGGAAGAAGACTATGGGAGGAAATTCCAACCAAGTGGTTGTACCTTTTAAAGGCTTATCCAAACTCTGTTAGGAAGCATGCTCATAAATTACCATCTCAAGTGTCCAATTAGTTTGTCTGAATTAGCCAACTGAGTCAAAGAAAGTGGACCAGCAGCTTGACACAGGCAGAACCACAGAAACTTTTGACTCTCAGGGAACTGAAAGAGACTAGAGCAGATGTCCACCCCAGCCTGGGCCCGGGAGGTATGCAGAGCAGTGTCAGACCCCAAGCTTCTAGGCATATTGTCTGGTCACTTCCAGGCTGTGCTCTTCATAACCATGGAGGAACAATACCAAAATAACCAGAAGAAAGATTTTTTTTTTGAACGGCTATAGTATATGGGAAACTGTGCAGAGGGAGAATGGGTATATGGGAACTCTCTGTACTATCTGCTCAGTTCTTGTAAACCTAACCGTGTTCTTAAAAATAAAGTCTATTAATTACAAAAAAAAAAAAAAAAAGAAGAAGACTAAGACTGGTTAAAAGCCTGGGCTCTGAAGTCAAAGTCCTTGGCCTAATCTGTCGGTGCCCCTTACTCACAGCTGTTGTAGCCTTGGGCAGACAAGCCTCTTCAACTCGAAATCCTCATTTGTAAAGAGTTGTGGGAAGGACAAATGAGATAATGCAAGTTACCCCAGTACTTGGCCCCACCTAAGAACTGAACAAAAATTTAAAAAAAAAAAAAAATTACCTAGTAGTTTGGGCTGTGATATTGATTATTTCCTTCCCTTATAAAGCAGTTGTAGAAATAGCCTCAAAGAATTAAATTACCCTATCATCTGCAAATTTTGAAATCACTTAAAAAATACTTCCTTTGGAAAACAAGGGGTTAATGTGAAGCTCCCTCTTTGAGAGGTTATATGAAGGTGGTTATAAAAGCAGCAGAGAAAAATCATGAATAGTATGTCAGAGGTTTAGTACAAGAGAGATTTTATTATAACAAAGGTAGTTTCAGCTTTTATAGGCAGTAATTATTCAACCATCAGCACGAAAGATTATTGCTTTTATAAATGCCTTTTGCTTAAGGGAAGTAGTGTAATGTCAATCATAAGCAAGACTTTAGAGGGAACCGAGAGAATGAACCATTCTAAATGTCATTTCCACACCTTAAAAGTAGTTAAAAATTACAATAGAGTATAGACATCTAAAGACAAATTCAAACATTTTCAACTAGAAGAAAGGCAACGTAAGTTCGGAATGCAGTAACAACTCCCAGCTCATTTAATAATGAAAGCTGACGTTTATTGAGCATTTACCACAGACGATGTGCTAAGAGCTTCACATGTATCACGCCATGTCATTCCACAACCATCTTCAGGAGTAGATACTACTAGTTTTCCCATTTTTCAGAAAAAAGAAACTGAGGCATGAAGAGGTTAAATAGCCTGTCCATGGTTGTCCAGCTATCACATGGAATTCTGCAAGAAACTATGTTTCTGAACAAGACAGCCAATACATAGAACTTACTTGTGCTTCCCAAAAGTCGATGGCATGGTTTTCATACAAAAGGCTGTTTACAAATAAAACCAAAATGACGGCCAGGCTAAATATTTTGAGATGGATACAAAATTCACTTAACAATATGCTACAGAGGGCAGAGTTGAATTACTATCTTTATGATGGACACGTCAGTACCAATCCTTGCAAATGGATCCTGGATTAATCTCATTTTACATTTTCAGAAATGCCAGGGAAGAGGAAGTATAGAGTGATAAGTCTAAATTTGCAGATGACGTTGATGTTTTTCAAAGAGTAAAATGCTAAGCAACCACAGAAGAATTTCAAAAGCCACGAAGAGACTAAGTAGTGACAGATGACTGCTGCAGGCCAGTTAGTAATGTGGCTAGAGAAAACGGGTCAGTCTACTCTTAACAAATCATAAGCACGAAACTATTAATTTGATACGTAATGAGATTTTTGGAGCTCTTGTCCAATACACCATATGACAAAAAGGCAAAAAAACACTGTGCATCACTAGGAGGAGTTTGGGAAAAAAATCTTAAAAGCATAATTATTTTGTAATTATTTTATAAAAGACCTCTGTGCCAATACTGTTTTTTTAGATATTAATTCACGTTTTAAAATTGAGATTATAGAATCACATGCTGTTATGAGAAATATATAGAAAGATTCCCTTGTACACTTCGCCTAGTCTCACCCAATGGTAGCATTTTGCAAAACTATAATACCTCTGTACCTATTTAAGAAAACAAAAAACTATTTGACTCCATCTGGAATACCCTGTGCAAGTCAGGTAAATACACACCAAGAAAAGCACAGGAGAACAGGAATGGAGTTTTTGCAGTCAGTCTACAATCTCTGTAACAAGCAAAGAAAAGCACAGGGGAATAGGAATGGACTTTTGGCAGCCAGTCTACAAAATCTGTAACAAGCAGTCAACAGATAGGTGGAGTCTCTGTTCTCAGTGATGTGGTTGCATAAGTGAGGAGCTTACTTCCTCACCAGAAGCCTCCTCTCTCACTTGAAAGAAACCAGAATGGATGTGCCATATGTTTCTTCTGGATGGTGTGGTGTGCAGAGGTGAGGCCCTAACTTTTCTCAGCCCCTTAACTTTCCCTAAAGAAGACAGCCTAAACATGACACTAACCAACAAAAAAGAATAGAGCCAAGGGATTCATAGGGAGATATATAACTGGAGTCCTGATGACATCCTGAACCTTTGGATCAATCCATGCCTCAGTCTAGGATTCTCTGAACTTCTCACTTAGCTAAGCCAATAGAGTCTTCTCTTTGGCTGAGCCAAAAAAGAAGAAGAAGAAGGAAGGCAGAGGGACCTAGAAATAGTTTAGCTCAGGGGAGCTGAAATGACCATGGAGACAGAGTGACTACCCCAGATTAATCAACAACAAATCTAGGTCTTTTCAGTCTGACAAACAAAATCAGAGATACATGAAAAAAAATGCGTGTTTCAAAACATTAGTAATGTATAGTGTATGTAGGCTAGCTAAGGGCTTAATTTGAAATTCTAGGATATTAGAACTATGGGGCCTTAACATGTAGGCTGAATGGCAATTAGCATAGTGGTGAATAGCTTAGACTATAGAACCGTACTGAGGAACACCCTCGCCATCTCTCCCATCCTCCCTACCCCTCACGCCCCACCACCCAGTAGCTGTAGGACCTTCAGCAAGTTACATCGACTCTCTAAGTTTATTCTGTATCTTTAAGCTGGGGATAATAAAGGCACCTGCTTCACAGTGTTCTTGTGAGGATAAAATAAGAAAATTCCTATAACAACACCTGGTACAAGTAAGAGGTGGGTGTTAGCAAGCGTTAGTGTTAATTGTTTAAAAGCCTCTAAAGCAAGGATTCTGAACTTCGGCACTATTGGCATTTTGGACCAGATCATCTGTTGTGAAGGGATGTCCTGTGCTTTGTAGAATGTTTAGCAGCATCCCAGGTCTCTACCCACAAGATGCCAGTAGCACCTACCTCCCAGCTGTGACACCCAAAATGTCTCCAGATATTGCCAAATGTCCCCTGGGGGGGAAATTTGACCCCAGTTGAAAACCATTGCTTTAAAGGAACCAATTTAGGATAAACAGTGGTAGCAATTTTTTTTAGTTAAAGCAACAGGTGGAATATACCTGTATAACTATAAAACGGTTCCAGAAGGGTTTAGAAATAACACACACACACATACACACTCATGACAAATGAAGTTTCTAAAAGACATGAAAATCCCATGCACTTCTGAGGTTGAAGTAATGGAGAGCCTCTCCCCTGACTTTCAAAGACCATCTGGGGCTGTTGCCAGATAATGATAAAGCACCAAGTTACATGGATGACCAGTCCCACCTGATGGTACAATGCCTGAGATTCTCCCCCATTCCAGAAATCCAATGATCATCTTCACCTGCAGCAAGAACATATTCCATGGCTCCTCTGGAGGGGCACTATGCGCTAGAAAGTGTTCCCAAACCTGCTTGCATCACCAGGGAAACCTTTCAAACATGAAGATTCTCAGCCCTCCTCGCTAGACAGTCTGGGGTGGGAGTCCTGGAATCTGTATGTTTCATAAGCTCTCCTAGGTAATCAGGAACCACAGGTCAAGTCAACAGTGTCTTGAATTATAAGAAGGTCAGGTTCTCTTTGAATCTGCCCATCTCAACATTAAAAAACCATTGCCATTGAGTAGATTCCAATTCATAGCGACCCTATGGGACAAGGTAGAACTGACTGCCACATCTTTCTACCTCACCTCGACATTAGAAAAAGACAATTCTGCAGACCAGGCAGAATTCTTTATAGGAATACTTGCAGCCTGTAAATAGATATACTACATCTGTGTCCTGTAATTATCAACATTAGCAATAAGGCTCTTAGCCAAATGGAAAGTTCAATTTGAAAAATCAAGATTTTAGAATAAAAGAATTAATTAGGTACTGCTGTAGAGCTATTATTTCTGGTAATAAGTCTCCAGTTGCCTCTAGCCACAGTGTTTGCTGGAATGGACTTTTCTCTAAGGACCCCATACTCCCTCATATCTATGACTCCACCCTTTGTCCATGTCCCCATGCCATCCATCCCCAGCCTGCGGCCTTGAGTGCTTGAGCACATTTCTCCTTCTGAAGTAAATGGACTGAGATCACTGGTCAGAGACCCTGAGTGACAAGGTCTGCAGGTCTCTTTCTAATGTTGAAGTTGAGGTGGGCAGAGTCAAAGAGAACTTGACCTTCTTTCTCATAATTCAGACACTGTTCACTTGACCAGTGGTTCCCAACTACCTAGGTGTGTTTATGAAACATACAGATTCCAGGACTTCCACCCCAGACTATCTAGAGAGGAGGCCTGAGAATCTCCATGTTTAAAAGGCTCCCCTAGTAATTTTAATGTACAGGTAGATTTGGGAACACTTTCTACAACACAGTGCCCCTCCAGGGGAACCAGGAAATGTGTCTTGCTGCAGGTGAAGTTTAGGATTGGATTTCTGGACTCGGGAAGCATGTCAGGCATTGTACCATCAGGTGGGGCTGGTCTTTGCAACTCATAAGCCTACGTTAAAGCCCAATATTTTGATCTTTAGACATGAGACCACTATACTTTGTTCATCGAGTTAACCATCATTTCAGATACCCACCACAGAATTTAAAAAATTTACTTAAGCTATGCCCTAATGAAGTCTAAGTTTGAAATCCATTTAAGTGACATCAATTTATATTTATGAATGTTTGCCTTTAATGGTAGCGTATTATATCTAGATATTCTTGTAAAAATCACTTGTCACCATAGCCTATCGATGGGTTTTGTCTTCATTATACCAATTACTGACATAAGCATTACTAACTGAATATTTATGTACACGTAAGGCTCAAGGCTAGATGCTAGGCTTGAAGAAAGACAAAACTATTTTGAAATTGCTATAATGTTTTACGGCCATCTGTGATAATCTTATGCAAACTATCACCCTCTCACCAGGGACTTACATACAAAAAACTCTGCAGTTTCAGGGTGTTCAAAGTTTACCCTGATCTAAGACAGCATATATTTCTTCCTTTTGAGTGACACTAATTAGAAAATGCATGGCCTATCAGAGTGAGTCCTGGAAGCCAATGAAACCAATCCATCCCAACATTTAGCCTGTAAGAGTGTCATCCAAAAAGCCTTTC
Source organism: Dugong dugon (assembly GCA_030035585.1). Lineage (NCBI taxonomy): Eukaryota > Metazoa > Chordata > Mammalia > Sirenia > Dugongidae > Dugong > Dugong dugon. Next base: position 31,439,134 of record CM057475.1, on the reverse strand, counting down.
ATCTGACAATATCTCTGCCAAATGAAGAGACTCCTTAGGCCCCTGAAAACATCTAGTAGATGGCTTCTCCATTGTATCAAAAGGTTTTATTGGAAAATTATAGAGAAACAGGTATCAAATAAAGCAACACAAAATCCACTACATTCCCCACATGAAGTTTCCATGAAGTTGCTTCAGCCAAACCAGACTCCTTCTTGTGCATGAGCTCTGCAAAGTGAAAAACATCAGGATGGGTTTTATCTTTGAAAACTTTTTACAGCTGTTCTTGGCTAGTGAACACATTCCCCATGCATGCGCACACACATGCATGCGCGCACACACAAACACAATGTGAAAACCTCTTCAAAGTCGCCCTTGGAAGAGCTCTGGGACACCTCAGATTCATCCACATTTTGGAACATCCAGCATCCAACCCACAATCCTCCACCATAAGCAGCCTTCTGCCCATCTGAAACTCACCATGGAATGAATGTATTGTTGGTTTTTTGTGTGTGGGCAATGCCTACTTAAACCCAGTATGTTTCCACTTTTCAGGGAGTGTTAAAAGCTTGTTTCAAATCCTGTCCACCCAAAGTGAGAAAATGCAAAACTATTCTTGATCTTTGGGGGAAAATAGGAGACACACACACATAAAAGTCAGGATTTGAAAAAAAGAAAGAAAGAAATACATCCACATCCAACATGCAACGGCTATCTTATTGAACAGTCACTCTTTGCCAGGCACTTACCTAGCTAATCCAAAAACATCGGATAATTTAAAGGTTAATCTATATTTGACTTGAAGCTGCTTTATATGTTTTGTATGTTGTCTGTTTACAGGGGGTAGGGTATGGAGTTGGAAGAAGAAGAAGGATGTTTTCCAATAATCTGATTTAAATCCCTAACTGGCTTGACATTGGCCCTGGCCCAATTTCACATGCAGCCCATTCCAACAGCAGGGGAACTCTCCAGGCAACAAGGCAACTGGACATCTGCATCCATAGGGAAATAATCTACCACTTACCAGCGGTCACCCTGGACTAGTTATTTAACCTCTCCAGGACTCAGTGTCCTTACTATAAAATTGGAATAGTATTATTTCATTGGTTGGTCTAAGGATTTAATATAATACATATGAAGTGCTTAGAACAGTGCCTGAATTATAGAAAGTCTTCAGTAATAACAGTAGGTACTAATAATAGCATCATTTGCCGCGGTTGTTCATCTGCATTCAAACATGAGAGATGACTGTTTTGCCTGCTGTGGGCCATTTTAAACAGTAGTGTCTTAAATGTACTATTGTTAATGCTGCTGAAATAGGCTACCTTTGTAAACCTCTTCCATCAATTCCTAGAGACAAAGGACATCTCATGAAGCAAGCTCACCTAAGCCTATTTCTACCATGCATCCAGAAACCAGTCTGCAAACTTCCGACCCATTTGTGTTAGAAAAGATAAGCAGTGCTCTCATTTCTACTCACTTAAATTAGTGCCTCTTTCCTGTCTAAGTCTTCTTGGGAGCATTAGTTTGCCTTCTGCTTGACAGTCAACCTACCATTAGAGGGATTAAAACTGGAGAAACTTCAGACAAATGAGACCTAATTCTGAGATTTTTGACACAGAAACGAATGCTAAAAAAAAAAAAAAAATTGAGACAGACAAGACAATATAGGATAACAGTAAGCTACGCCACTCACCTCCACTCTCCCGGTGTTGATGGGTCATCTTATAAGCGGTTAATACAAGAAAGGAAGTAGCAACGTTTAAACTCCTCCATCCCCATACGACCTCAAAGATATCATTAGTTTCAAGACAGCACAAGTTATCTAGGTCCAGTGATGTCAAACAAGCCCACACTCCTTTGACACATAACACCAAACAGGAAAATGAAGACTAGAAGTTGGGGTGGGTGCTTTCTACCTGAACCCCATTTATGTAAGTCTGACTCTTGGCCTCTAGCTAGAGAGAAGGTTCTACCTTACAGCACATCCTCATTCCCCCTGCTCTCGCTCAGCTACTTCTGTGTAACTCAGAAGCACCTCTTCAGCTTTCATATTGCACCAGGTACCGTTTCCCACCGCGGGCCAAGTTCAGGATGGAGCAACAAAAGGCTGAACTACCTTGAAAGTACAAACGAGGGCATGCCCCAGCCCTGCCTCTTACCTGCAGAATCCGCCCCACCGGCAGGCACGCTCTGGGTCGATGCTGGGGCTGGGTCCTTGACTCCATGCACCTGAGCAGCTTCTTCCTGATTTGTCAAAAATGTAGAGCACAGATCAGATTCGAGGGCTTGGAGCTTCAGCAAGGAATTCTGCCAGCAAAAGCAGAACATTGGGCTAGCTCAGTAGATGCCTAAAGCCCAGCTGTGGCTCCACAGCTCCCGCAAGCAGCTTTCTCCAGGGCCGGGCAGGAAGAGAGTTGCGGCCACAGCTGCTGCAGGGAAAAGAGCTGGTTGTGTCAGAATCAGATACGCATTATTCCACATGCAGCCTCAGATTCTGCCTCATTTAAATCCTAAGGTATATGGATTATCTGTGACACATGGGACTGGTGATTTCGTCAGCAAGAGACACTGCACTCAGGAGAACTAATCTGAGAAGGTTTCTGTTTCCCGGGTGCTTGAGGCTTTACGCTTTGCAAGAGTTTCATTCACTGTGCTGACATCAGGAGCAGATGACATTAGGCCCCTCCCAGGCAACCATTCATAAAAGCTGTCGTCCCTCCCCTGCAAAGCCTGCAGCAGACCACAGTGCATAAAGAGTTACTGCAGCAGAGGGCGCCTGGCATCTGGGAGGGGCTTCGGGGGCCCCCTTATCTGCATCTGGGGTATGTGTGCGTGCATCTTCTAAAGTTACTTCTCTCACACAGCAAGACTGCAGCTGCCTTTTATCAAAGCAGAGTGGAGAGACGACCTTGGTCACTTATTGTGGCTGAGCCACTGAGGGAGAAGCAATTTATCTTTCATAGCCCCTAGCACAACCTACCACCCGTCCCCTTCATTTCTCATTTAAAATTTCTCCCATGGTTCTTAACAAGAGCAAAGTCATGCAGACTGACGCACACATCCTGCCGTGATGCAGACGCCCAGTAAATTAATTCCCCTGACCAGGTGAAAGTGAGTCACACCTGAGTCCATGGCCAGCACAGCTCCCACGCAATGGAGAAGCACTGCAGGTCTCAGCAGCTCCTCCACCCACCCAGCTCCAGCAGGAACAGTCACGTGGAGCGGAGCCATCGGTCCTTTCCTTACTATGACCCCCAACACACACACACTCACTCCTATTCACACCCTATGCTCCAAATCCTCACACCCTACCCCTCCCACACACCCTCACCCCTTACACCCCACACACCCTACCACACAGCCCCCCTCACACCTACCCCCTTACACTCTACTCCCACATACACACCCTCACAACCTACCCCCCACACACCCTTACACCCTACCCCCCACATACCCTCACACCCACACCCACAAACCCTCATACCCACCCCCACACATATACCCTCACACCCTACTCCCCCACCCACACCCACACCCTACCCCCCACACCCTTACACTCTACCCCCCACATACCCTCATACCCTGTAACCCCATATACATGCCCTCACAACCAACCCCCCACCCTCACATCTTACTCCACACATACACCCCCGACCCCCCCCCCCCACGCTCCTATCCCTATCCCACAAATAGCCTTACACCTTACTCCTTCATACCCCACTGCTCCTCTCCACAATATCCAACCACATACACAAGGGCCTGTACATACCCTCATCCTTTCTGTTAGTAAGAGCCTACATCAATGTTTTAAAAACTGCTCACTGAGGGACATCTTAAATCTGTTGTCTCTTGTCACCTTTGAAGGCAGAAGGTGCCTAAGCAGTTCAGGATCCTTCTCTGCCATGCTGACCTGGGGCTAGATCTGGTACAAACCCCTCTGTGCTCAGGGGCTGCTACCTGAGAGCCCACAGCTCAGCTGGGGCACCTGCCAGATACCAGGCCATTTTTTACAGCCTCCTTTCCTTTCTGGGATGTTTTCCCAGCAGCTGAGTGTGGAAACAGGAGCCTGAGATTGTCAACAGAGGAGGTGTGGAAGGAGCGAGGGCACCAGGTTTCTGGAAGGATTTAGCAATCAAGCAGCTGAGAGACAAACAGAAGGACTCCAGGGAAGTTTCCTACTAGAAAAAAAACAAAAATCAAACCAGCTGCCCTCAAGTCGACTCCAACTCATAGCAACTCCATAAAGCGGAGTAGAACTGCCCTATGGTGTTTCCAAGATTGTAAATCTTTACAGAAGCAGACTATCACATCTTTCTCCCACAGAGCAGCTGGTGGATTCGAACTGCCAGCCACTTGGTTAGCAGCTGAGTGCTTTAACCATTGTACCACCACCTTAGAAATCAGAATGACTTCTTAAAAAGAGAAAATGATTCTGAAAATCAAGAAATAACGCCAGTGCCTCTCTTCATTTACAGAGAAGACTTGGTACCAGCAGCCTCTCTCAAACTCGCGTGCAGCCTGTTTATTCTGTGAAGCGGAAGAGGGCACAGACTTCACGTTCATAAAGACCCAGAAGGGAATTTCAGCTCTGCTACGCACTAAGTGTCTGACTTGAGGCAAGTACCTTGGCTATTTCAAAGCTTAATTTCCTCATCTGTAAAACAGCAAGGATAAAGCAAGTGACAACTGCTTTACAGGGCTGCTCTAAGAATAAAAGAGAGAAGTCATGGAAAGCACTTTGTACAGCACCAGCACATGGAAAACACCCAAGGACTGGACACTGAGGTTATTTGTAATGTCTGTTGTCTCTTGTCAACCCAGAGGCTGCTGGGAAGAGCTAGGTCCTACACCAGCTCTGAGACCTTGACTCATCGCTTTACCTTCCAGGGCCTCACTTTCTGCACCTCCAAGCAGGGACCTCAGGCCTGATAATTTCTAAGCAAACACAAATAGACTGGGGACGGACGCGCAGAATCTGGCACCAAGTGGGTGTTTGGATAGGTTTGCGAAACTCAACCAAGTGTTCATGAAACACAAGTAGCGAAGAAAATGAAATAATAGTTCACTGCACAGAGTATTCTGTGGTTCATATTCAGAGGCCTCTGGACTCACACAGGGAGGGAGGTATAATATTTGTGACTCAACTAGAAGTATTAATCGGATTGTTCTCGTCCATCTTCCTTTCCCATCTTCTCTCTCACTTGCACTCATACTGAAGCAGAAACAAGATTTCAAGTGCAAAGGAGGTCGATTGGCATTGCTGGTTTACTCCCCTCTGAGATGCTAGATAGAACTAAGCTTAAAGGAACAGGGAAGAAAAGAAGTGGGAAATGCAGCGGGGGAGAGACGATGAAGGTCTAGAAAGAAAAGACGACCTTCAGGTAGAAGGAAGAACAAAAAACTATAATTGAGGAAAATCACGTGGAATGGAAGAAACTCTGCAGACCAGGGTGTAGCCCTTCCCCTCACCCATGGCCTGAGGACAACCTGATGTTCAGCAGTAAAGGGCACCTGTAAGCAGTAAAGGATCCCCCTGTGTGGGCTGGGCCCAGGAAGCGATACCTCTCCTGATGACCAGGTTGGAACTGGACAGAACCCAGGGAGGGCAGGGCAGGGGACAGGGATTTTTACCTATGAGCAATCTGTGCCACTGTTACATGCGTGTCCTTCTAGTAGATGACAAGAGACATTGAGCCTGTCCTATCAGGGCTGAGCCTTGTAGAGCCCTCCCCACCCCCCAGAGGGCCACAGACAGCCCAAACCACACCTGGGCTCATACACCCATGCAGAGGTAACATCACACACGCACCTCCGGATGCTCAGTTGTAGCTATGAATCCACAGATAGCTACACTAGACAGATATGGGCCTCCTCATGAGGCTTCCAGGCTAGTGGAGAGATAGCTAATAAATAAGGAAACAAATTATTATTCAATAACAGTTATTCTTGTCCTAGGGCTATGGCAGAAAGAAACAAAGTCCCGTAGAGAGCGGAGTGACGAACCAGCTGCCTGACATATCGACCTTTGACATAAGATCATGCTTTTCCCCCTACAGGAAAATGAAGAAGGAAAGGAAATTTCTGTGGTCCTAGTGCTACCTCAAAAACCAAACCCGTTGCCATCAAGTCATTTCTAACTCATAGTGACCCTATAGGGGTTTCCAAGGAGCACCTCATGGATTCAAACTGCTGACCTTTTGATTAGTAGCCGAGCTTTTAACCACTGTGCCAACAGAGCTCCTAGTGGCGCAGTGGTTAAAGAAATTGACTGATAACTGAAATGTCGGCAGTTCACAACCACCAGCAACCCAGCAGGACAGAGATACGGCAATCTGCTTCCGTAGAGGTTTACAGCCTCGGAAACCCTCTGGGGTTGCTTTGAGTCGGAATCGACTTGATGTGTTTGGTTTGGTTTTGTTTAATGCTACCTCAGTCCAGCCCTCCTCTCACAAAGACTTCTGCTCCCTGTGAAGCTGCCTCCAGCCCATCGTTTGGGGCCATGAAGCTGGTGTTTTCCCAGGCTTATTTCTAAAGTCTCTGTGAATGGCTCTGCAGAAAAACAGAGTAAAGACTAATGGATCCTCTAAAGAACAATTACCTCTGTTTCCCCAACTCTTCTTTCTGGCTAAGAAAGAAGCAGAAGGAAGTCTGTGAAACCTTGCTGTGGTTTACTAAAGCTAATTTTTCTCTTTTACACAATGGACAATATGCTACTTGTTTTAGAGAATGCTCTACCCGTTTTCTTTCCTCTACAATTACCCAGGTCGCACTTTACTTGGGTTGGAACGAAGAACACCTACACAGGCTGGATTGGTAAACACTATTTTAAGGTGGCGTCATCTGCGATTTAGCAGAGGCAAAGCAGGGGCCGCCTGCACTTAGTTTCTATAAAGGGTTTGGTTCCCCTTCCCACCCCTTATCTATCCATAAACCGTAGGTAGATGCTCTAGGGCGATACACAGCAAATCAAATGGGGAACCTGCTCAGAACTGGGGATACAACTAGGTTCCAAAACATCCCCATGTTCACTCACCACTCTTCTTCCTTGAGTATACACATTCCCTGAAAATATTCACCCCCCGACAAGCACACATATAATAGCCTTCCTTTACATATCTGCTCATTGACCTGTACCCACCACCACTTCCCAGACCCTATTTAGCTGTAGTTATTATTACAGTCTAAGTCCCATCAAAGTCTTGTGTTAGTTCTGATCACCTTATCTAAGCAGGGCCCCCTTTACGTCTCTCTTAGCATTTTGTTTATTTCCTTCGTAATACTCACTATAATATGTGATTTCATTTGTCTCCTTGTGTCTTGGCTCTTTCCAGCTCCGTAAAGGCTGGAACTGCGCCTCAGTTGTTCACTCTTGCATCCTAGCACAATATGCAGCATAGCAGTTGTTCAGATCAAGGCTGTTGTTGTATATTAGTTTTGTTTTTATAGACTCTTTAGGCAGCGTGCTTGGGGGTGTCCTCTGACTACCCACATTTCAAGCCCCCTGCAGAAACTTTAATAAGCTTAAGACTCACCGCGGGAGGGAGAGGTCTGTTAAAGATGTGTACTCCCAGGCAGGCCCCACCCCCCAAAATTCCAATTCACCCTCAAAGATTCCTAGTGGGGTCATTTTCATTGCAGGAGATCCAATGTCCACACACTGAGAAACACGGGCCTATTCCCTGGGGCCCTGACCCACTCTAAAAGCCCACCATGGTCTCCTGCACAGCTCCAGCTGCCCTAAGCCTCAGCCCTCTAACACTCCCATGAGCCTTTTGCTTCAGTCTCCTCCTGAGAGCTGGACACCCACACAGGAAGCATAAAGGGGCTGAAGTGCTTAGAATCACGCCAGTGTTGCCCGTAAACTCCTGTTGCTGTACTCTGGATGTTCTTGCCAAAAGAGTTGGGACTTCTTTCAACATTGATGGCTATAAGAATAGAGCCAAATTCACCAGGCCCCTGAGGACATGGGGCTTTTGGTTGATCCCTCTGGGGACTGTGTTGTTATGTTCCAGAATTCTTTGTGGCCGAGTCTAACTGAAGGATTATTTACCTCAGCTCAGCTGACCCCAAACAAAGAAAAGTGATCCAACAGAATGTGGAAATTATCAAACAATATCATTGCTATCACAAGCTAGCAAAATTTTGCTGAAGATCATTCAAAAGCAATTGTAGCAGAACATTGACAGAGAACTGCCAGAAAGTCAAGCTGGATTCAGAAGACATGGAACAAGGGATATCACTGATGATGTCAGATGGATCCTGGTTTAAAGCAGAGAACACCAGAAAGATGTTTACCTGTGCTTTATTGACTACTCAAAGGCATTCGACTGTGTGGATCATAACAAATTATGGATAACATTGTGAACAATGAGAATTCGAGAACACTTAATTGTGCTCATGAGGAATCTGTACATACACCAAGAGGCAGTTGTTGGAACAGAACAAGGGGATATTGTGTGGGTTAAAATCAGGAAAGGTGTGTGTCAGGGTTGTAGCCTTTCACCATACTTATTCAATCTGGATGCCGAGCATGTAATCCAAGAATCTGGACTATATGAAGAAGAACTCGGCATCAGGATTGGAGGAAGACTAATTAACAACCTTTGTTATGCAGATGACACAATTTTGCTTGCTGAAAGTAAAGAGGACTTGAAGCACTTACTGATGAAGATCAAAGACCACAGCCTTCAGTATGGATTACACTTCAACAAAAAGAAAACAAACATCCTTACAACTGGACCAATAAGCAAGATCATGATAAACGGAGAAAAGATTGAAGTTGTCAAGGATATCATTTTACTTGGATCTACAATCAACACCCATGGAAGTAGCAGTCAAGAAATCAAATGACATATTGCACTGGGCAAACCTGATGCAAAAGACCTCTTTACAGTGTTAAAAGGCAAACGGGTCACTTTGAGAACTAAGGTACGCCTGAGCCAAGCCATGGTATTTTGGTATTTTCAATCGCCTCGTATGCATGCGAAAGCTGGACAATGAATAAGAAAGACTGGAGAATTGATGCCTTTGAATTATGGTGTTGGCGAAGAATATTGAATATACCATGGGTTGCCAGAAGAACGAATAAATCTGTCTTGGAAGAAGTACAGTCAGAATGCTCATTAGAAGCAAGGATGGCGAGACTTCATCTCACATACTTTGGAGATGTTATCAGGAGGGAGCAGTCCCTGGAGAAGGACATCGTGTCTGGTAAAGTAGAGAGGAAGACTCTCAATGAGATGGATTGACACAGTGGCTGGAACGATGGACTCAAGCGTAACAACGACTGTGAGGATGGCGCAGGACCAGGCAGTGTTTTGCTCTGTTGTACAGAGGGTCGCTATGGGTCAGAACCCACTCGAAAGCACCTGACAGCAACAACCCACCACTGCTTCTGTCAGCTCAGTATGGTAAGCCCTTGCTTTCCTGCACTCCCTAATGGAGAAATTCAATTTAAAAGAATTAACTATTCACTTCAAGGATCCCTCTATTAACCAGGGGATCCAGGACCTATTCTGATTCTATCAGCACTCTTTTTAAACAAAGATTCTTTTTAAACCCAGCCACAGCACACAATAACCCAAACTAAATTTCCTTTCAGCCAAATGATGTCATCTGGGAAGGGGCAGTCTTCACCTAATTGTGATAACCTTGTTAGGTTCACTTTTTAAGATAAATAATAATTTAAAAAAAAAAGATACCTGGGAGAGAATAAGACAGATTTATAAACACGTTTTACATCAGGACTCTGGTCTTCTCTAGATGAGACATTGATTTTCTAAAAATCGAATGTCTCATTTACAACTCACAGAATGGGCTTTAATGCCTTCTCTTTGTCATTACTATTTCTTAAACCATCCAAAAGTACAGGTACTGAGATGCATAAAACCCTCAACCAATCATTTTTCTAAGAACATCAGTTATATCCTGAGGGCTGAAGTCCACCAATCTATGGTTGTATCTTTGTGGTTATTTTTGTTCTGATTTCTTTGGCCCTGAAAAATATTCTAATTAAAAACCAAAGTCGAGTACGATGCAGGTGTAATAGAACTTCTAGTCCCAAATCTACCATTGACTCATTCTGTGTCCCTGGGCAAACCACCCAACTCTGCTGGCCCCAGGCCCTTAATCTTTTCTGATGACACTACCTTAAGCCCTTCAGTTTCTGAAATTCAGTGAATATTAGAACTCAATAACCTTCATACCGGAAATCATAATAACATGCTATATAAAATAAATTACCTATCTATACCTTTAAAGGTGGCAGCTCACACTGGAAACTATTTGCCTTTTCCTCAGATACAAGTCTTTTGTTAGAAAACAAAAAAAATCCAGGCTTTGTCTGCCTTAAAGCCTGAGTTTTATAGCCTTAAGAAAACCAGCAGTGTTCTAAAAAGGACAAAAGATAACAATACAAGGAAGACCAGAATCCAGGATATGAAGTCAGGAGTTGATGTGTGTCCCTATAAACCCTCATCCCCTATATAGAAATGGAGGATCATGAAGTTTATTCTTCTACTGCAGCCCCTGTACCCCTAACCCAGCACTAATTCTGGAGTTGGCTATATATTAGATTCTCAAACACTGTTGAAATAAAGAATTACTCCTTAGAAAAAATATCAAAAGGTCACAGCTTCCAAGCAAAATTTTGGTCTTAGGAACAGCAGTAATATTTTTTAAAAGTTGGGTGGGAGAGATACATATGAAGGCTGTCAACCTTATATTTTGCCAAGCGAGAGCATGTAGAAAAATGAAAAATCCCACACCCTATATTTCATCACAAAATAAAAAATTTAAAGAACAATCTCTAAATTAAAGAGTTGTTCATAGACTTGAGCTTTATGAAAAAACTCACGACATTGTTCTTATGTTTCTCCTTTAGCTACAAAGCAATACCAACTACAACACAAGCTGACATCTGGGAGCCACTGTACTAGATAAGGTCCATCAAGCCATCCATGAGAGCGAAGAGGAATTAATGGAAGTATGAACAACACAAAAAACGATAGAGATGTCATGCCAGAGGAGAGAGCAGAGGCCAAGGGGATAAAGATCTAGTGGATTGTGGAGGACAGGGAAGGAAAAGCAGCTAAAGGCAAACACAGGTAGGTCAGCTAATGGTAAGTCTTGCCACAACTTCTCTGCTCAGCCCAACACCTCTGAAGTTTCTCCAAGTTAATCCTCCGACAAGGAGGAATATGAGCACCTGCTGGCATAGCTTCCACCTTTTCTACCAACACTACTCTAACAATTCCCCTGAGGGTGAGGGCTACAGACCTTGGGAACAAGAAGTCCTGCTGGACAGTTGTTTATGAACAATGGGACAGAATAACCCAAGCCTGGAAGTGGTTCCAAGAGTTTCTTTGCTGTACAGTTAATTCAACTGGGAATGAAAACTAGAATTCAAATCATGATCATGTTGGCTACAGTACATACTCAACGACACAGACAACAAATTGGTTAAAAAAAAAAATTAAATGAATCATGGGACATCATTCTATCTGAGTAAACATAAAGCTCTTCTTGTAAGAAACCTTGGTAGTGAACAGAGTCTCCCTATATCAACTTGGAAAACCATACCAGAATAATGCCAGTGGCCTCCTACAGTGGTCCAGCAGACAGGAAATTACCTTGCAGACCATATTTCCAGAGACTAATATTATCCAGCCCAGCATCCACTTACCCATCTTCTGATAAAAACACTCCTGGATCCACCATTGGAAATATGGCCCACATCTGGCCATCAGCTTATTCAAACCCCAAGGTCACAGTGCCTGGTTTAGGAATAAGCACACGACCCAAGCCAAATAAATCAGCATCAAGTATGGGACTTTTTGGAGCTAGAAAGAAGGAAAGACTTTTTCTACTGTGTGGTAGGCAGAATTCTAAAGATGGCTGGCAAGATTCCCATCTCCTGGTAATTCAATCAAACACTAATCCAGGTACTGCTGTGAAGGGATTATGCAGATATAATTAAAGTCCCAAATCAGAGAGCCAGACAGCCCGACCCAATCAGGTGAGACCTTTAAAAGCAGAGTTTTCTCAGCTTGTAGCAGAAGAGGAAGTCAGAGAGACTGAAGGCATGGAAAGGATTTGGCATGCTTTTGCTGGTTTAGAGATGAAGGGGGCCACATTTCAGGAAATACAGACAGCCTCTGGAATCTAAATGCAGCCCCCAGCTATCAGCCAACAAGGAAATGGAGGCCTCAGTCCTACAGTCACGAAGAACTGAATTCTGCTAAAAACCTAAATGAACTTAGAAGCGATTCTTCCCCAGACCCTCCAGATAACAGCTCGGCCTGACCAATACTTTGATTTCAGTGTTAAAAGACCTTCAGTAGAGAATCTTGTCAAGCCCACCCAGATTTCTGACCTACGTACCTGTGAGCTACTAAATGGGTATTGTTTGAAGCTGCTAAGTTTTTGGTAACTTGACACAGTAATAGAAAACTCAAGTTGTTGTTAACTGCCATCACGTCAGCCCCGACTCATGGAGACCCCACGTACAACAGAAGGAAACGCTACTTGGTCCGTGATCAGTTACCAATCAGACCATTGTGATCCATAGGGTTTTCATTGGCTGATTTTCAGAAGTAGATCACCAGGCCTTTCTTCCTATTGTCTCTTAGTCTGGAAGCTCCCCTGAAACCTTTTCAGCAACAAACAAGCCTCCACTGACAGACAGGTGGTGACTGTGCTTCAGGTGCATTGGCCGGGAATTGAACCTGGGTCTCCCACATGGAAGGCAAGAATTCTACCACTGAACCACCAAAACTAACCAAACTAACTAGCTGTAAAAATAATATGTCCCTGGAGAGGGCTGTACCTAAAGATGGAGCCAAAATAGGAAAGCAGAGCCAAGAGATGGAAATAGATGGAATCCACATGATGAGTTTATAATCCCTGGGTCTTGCCAGGCATGAAGCCTGTCCCTGTCCTAAACTTTCAGCAGTACAAGTCAATAAATTCCTGTTATTATTAAAGCCAGATTGAATTTATTTTCAGTCACAAGGGAAGAATCACAGATACTTTAAAAAAAAAAAAATCATCAATCAATTCTGAACTAAGGCCCTAATCGATCTACTGGGTTTGCATTTGAATAGAGACATACAGCTGCCTACTCTTACAGAAATATTATTCAACCAAATCAAGACTATCAAAAATCTAAAGAGGCCTCTTACTAGACAATTTTCTCAAAATTAAAACAATTTTGATGGAGAAATGCATCGTGAACAAAACAGTAAGTACCATCTTGAGGTCTGATACGGCTGATGCCAAAAGATCTATATGCTAGACTGTGAATGGCAATGAAAAGACAATCAAACCCTCCATACGCAGACACATATGGGCACAGACATATCATACACACTGCAAACTGTTCTGCTTTTAATAAAGTTAAGTAATTAATCTCAGGCCTCTTCATAGGCTTTAAAGAGAAAGAGATCTTTAATGTTGAAGCTAATGTTGAGCTATTATGACTACCATAATCTAACAAATGAAGGGTACTAGCAGTATGTGAAGAAAAGATGAATTTTTATCAATTTCAGGTGGATAAATGATCTTTTTCACACCCAGCTAAATAAAAACAGGTGTCCCCTTGGTAGAATAAGACTGTGGTTACAGATTCAAGGTTTAACTTCTTCTTTTGGGTATTAAGTGATTATTGAGCATTTGTTGCATGCTACTAATTTATTATACTTGTTTCTCGTAACACAGACCCTTCTTGAAAATTCCCATGGTGTTCCTAAGAGTTTTGTCCCCTTATGATAGAACTTCAGTCAGAACATAACACAGCATGAAACTGCGTACAGTCTCACTCTGCACGTCTCCCTTCTCTCTGGTTCTCCACCAATCAAGAAAGTAATAATCCAGAAATCTCCCAGTTATTTTTGACAGAGTCAAAACTAAACCTCAAAGCAGTCATAGATTTAGGACCCATCTCTAAGGGTCATATAACACCTAAAATGTTTCAACCCTATTCCACACACTCAAAGAGGACCCATAATGGAGTCCTCAGAATAGATTTGCAACAATATCCTTTTCATTAAAGAGATTCTATTATCCTCTTGCTTAAACAGTCAAAAAAAGGAGAACAATATGGTATCGGAGAACTGTGAGTGTTAGCCTCTTTCAGATATACTAGGTTTTATTGGTTACCAGGTGAAATGATATAGCCAGTGTGACTGTGTCGACTTTCCTCATGAAGAAACAATGTGACTAGTATTGTCTCCATCTTCAGAAACCATTTCCTTTTCCTATTCTCCACTTCTCAGAGTTACGAAGGAGGTAGCAGGGTGGAAAGGATGGACTACCACACTCTTTTGATCCTCACTGCTGAGTCAACCAATTTTTTCTCCTCTACGGAAGACAATGCCATCATCCTCTCTTATTAGTGGGCAAAAGACTAGGGCACCCATTCCAAGCCTGGGCGTCTGTTTCTTTGTGCCTGAAACGTCTTTCTTAAGTAAAACTATTAATCCATGGCAAGGTTTTGTGTTTTGTTTGTTTGTTTTTAAGATTTATAAACTGGCTCCTTAGGCCTGGGAAGAATAAACCATAGAGTTTGTCCATGACAGCACAAGACAGTTTTGTAGCCAACAAGCCTCAAAACCAATTGACTTGTGGCTCGCCTTAACTCTTAAAAGAAAGAACAAACAAACAAAAAACCAAACCCACTGTGGTCAAGTTGATTCCGACTCTTAGCAACCCTATAGGACAGAGTAGAATTGCTCCATAGCGTTTCTGAGGAGCAGCTGGTAGATTTGAACTGCCACCCTCTGGGTTGGCTCTTAACTACTGTGCCACCAGGGCTCCACCTTACCTCTACGACCTTTGAATTCCACGTAAAAAGTGAAACAAAAACAGACCCTTATTCACTCAGCTGACACTTGCTTTATCCAAAAGTTAAATACAGAATGCCATCAAAGTGTCTCTCAGATAAGAAAATAAAACATTTTCTTTAGCACAGAGACCACGGACATTTTTTGAGGTGACCATTCCTTCTGTAGAGTGATGGCATAAGAGCTGGATTGGGCAAGTATGAAATGGCTGAACCAGAAAGAAATCTCCAAATGACCCAGGGCTTCAGCCTGCTCCTAAGGATGACTGTACCGTTTCAGATCCTGGATTGACCTCAATTCTTCACTTACGATAATGTGGCCTCTCTCCCTGGTACAAGGTTGATTAATAACTACACTAAGCATATATGTCTCTTGTAGCACTATTCACTATTTACTCCCCAAAGTGGACCTTCAGATGGTTGGACTTGAGGATATCTTACCCCTAAGCAACTCTTGGACAATTTCTCTCATCCCAGCCTTAATGGGAACCTATGACTAAATTCTACAAGCACTGGGAAAATGAAAATGGACAGAAAGCATGAGTATTAAAACTAAAAGGACTCCCAGATTAACCCAATTAAAAACATCTTGCCCCAATTTTACAAGTACTACACTAAAAGAAGCTGATTTAATGCTCTATGTGATGTTGCTAGGAGCTGGAAAGGTAGTGTGGGGGTCCAATACGCCATCTTTGCTCAGGGAAGGGGAGATCCATCAGTTTTCTTTATGCATCTATTATTTTTCTTAATTGGAACTGAAGCCAGAATTGGGTCTACTAGGACGTAGAGAGAGAAAACCACAGTTTTTCCTCCTTTTATCCTTCAAGTACTTTTTTGATCTATTGAATTGTTATCAAATATATGGACACAGAGGAATAATTAAGATGAAGAATTAAGGTGAGGGAACACTGATAGATCTCAAGTCTAGACTATGTTCCTATCAGGATTTAGAAGACTCTATCAAATAAAACCTCCTGGTATCTTAAAAGGTAGAGTCAGCTCAGATAAATGGCAGGAGGGAGGTTTAATCAGTTTTTCAGAAACAAACACCTATGGCACAGTCCCAGAGACACCAAAAAACATGGATTGGAGATGCAATTCCTATCAAGAGACTCAAGGTTAAAACCAGGAGCCCTAGACTAGCAGAGGAAAAGTGAGCCTGGCAGGGACCAGATCTATAGTCACATCAACTGGAAACAAGAAGTGAAGGGATTCTGCAGCTCACGGAGAAGTACAGGGAACATATACACAGAGACACTCATACACAGATATGTCACACCATGTATCACTATGCTGGTCATATGAGACCTTGGGTTGTCTCTGTGCGCAAAGATCTTGGGTTGAGTACCAGATTTGGAACCAAACTATAGCCAAACTCCATCTATCTGTGACAGAGAAAGTAGAATTAAGAAGTGCGAATAGTAGAAGTGAAATACCAGATGTGAAAGTTTGGAAGCATATGGAGTACATATGCAGCATCTTATAATTGTTATTACTTATATACAACATCAGGGTCCATGGAAAGTCTGGAAAATACTGTAGACTGGGCCTCTCATAAGGCTCAAGAAAATCAGTTTTGACTTTAGTCTTGCAAGTGGGAGTGGAAGAAAGAGAGAAGATAAAGAACTGGTGGGTTCTTTTAGAGAAACAAACGTCTGGGGAATAAATAAATACCTAAAAGGGACAGAGATCAATGCAGACAGCTAATGTAACAAGAAATTCTAGCTTAAACATTTTTGTTTGAGACCGAAGGAATACTCCTATTAAAAGTCAGCAGTATAAAGAGACCAGGAAAAAGCTCATAGTAAAAAAAAAAAAAAAAAAAAAAAAAAAATTACAATCCTTAACAAATGACCACAATAGTTAAAGACTAGAAAAAAAACCATACAATGAGATACTGTTATAGCAAGGAGAATGAAAACCACAATTACATGTCAAAACATGGATGAATCTCTCATAGATAATATTGAGCAAATGAAACCAGACACAAAACAATACTTACAGCCCATTTCTAAAAAAGCTCAAAAATAGGCAAAACAAATCTATGTCAGTCTGAAGAGCAATTATTCTTACAGAGGAGTAGTGACTAGAAGGAATTACAAAGGGGCATCTAGGGTGCTGGTAACATTCTGTTTCTTGATCTAGTTGCTGGTTGCACACTTTGTAAGAATTCATCCAGCTGTACACTTATAATTTTGCACTTTTCTGTATGCATTTTCTATTTCAGTTAAAAATATTAAAGCAATATTTCCCATCATGTCTCACAGTACTCTGGTGCCTAAAGAAATGTTATTAGGGAATTATTCCATAAAAGAGTTTGGTGGTCAATAAGTTTGGAAATGCTGGCAGAAATCCAGTTAAATATATACCCAGACTGTAGGACCTCTCCACTGATGAGTTTGAACATGACTTCTCCCCGGATGGCCTTTGCCCCATTATGCTGCCCCCACCCCCATCTCATTTCTCTAAGTCTCTCCTAGTTTCCCAAATTTTAGCCACAACAGAAATAGCGTGAAAGAATGTGAATCTGCACAGACAGTTAACTCTCAGAACTGGGACAAAACCACCTTGAGCACGTACTCACAGTCCATACAAACAGGCTGCATCAGCAGTGCCAACAATTCATGGAAAAGGGCACCTTTAACATACGGCGCTGCCCGCTCTTTCAGATGCACATGTCCATTCAAAGTTCTCCTGCCCAGAGCCATGAACTGGCACATTCCGTGTAATTCACAAACACAGTATAGTGAAGGAAGAGAGAAAAGCAGGTTTTCAAACAGAGATTTTTGCAACAGTGATTTAGGAATGCTCTAGTAATCTCCGCGTTCTCATCTGTTTGAGCTCACAAATGAGAGTTTCTCCCAAATACTTGAAACATATTATGAGCTGACTTTTGTAATCACCTCATTTTTCTAGTCACTTATGTCAAAATAAACCCCTGCTTCTTTAC
Organism: Dugong dugon; assembly: GCA_030035585.1. Taxonomy (NCBI): domain Eukaryota; kingdom Metazoa; phylum Chordata; class Mammalia; order Sirenia; family Dugongidae; genus Dugong; species Dugong dugon. The sequence goes on along the minus strand of CM057475.1, from coordinate 31,421,363 downwards.
CACTAGCATTCTGCTCGTTCACAGTGGGGTAGACAGCTGTGTTCATTGATTCAGGCTCTTGCTTCTTTTCTCTGAAGCTTTTTCACTCTTGTTACTGTGGGACTGTGAAATCTGAAGGCTGTCTCTACACGCAAAGAAATAACAAGCAGCATTCTGTGATGTTATCTTTAGGGCATTTTTTTACAACTGTAATTATTTAACTTGGTTTCCCTAGGTAGCTGGTTTACCTTTGGATATTGGTTTCTGCCAGGTTCTAGAGTAAAAATTAAAATAAAATCACCTAAATTCAGTTAAACACGTTTGGGGGGAGAGGGTGGTGGAAGGGTACATCCTAAAAATGTCAGATAAACAATTTGCGTAAAGCCCATCATTCCTCTTCAGATGGTCGGGACATCAAGTTTTATTATTCTCTTTGCTATGATCCTAATCAGACACATCATCCACTGCTCCTTAATTGTACAATGAGGAGAAAAGAAACTAGACGGGGTATTCTAAACCAATATCTTAAACCAAAACATTCATAGCAACATGGATCCCAATTATATTATATTGATTTCCCACAGTATAATTAATTTATGTATTTCGAAGAAAATCTAGGACAAGCTAATTAACAGTGCGATGTCCAGTTTGGTGCGAAACTACTTGGATTGAGAATTATGGCTTTGTGTTTCAAAGTACACTAAGAAGACCCAATTGCAAACACCAAACTCTGTCATGCTCAGAGGATAAACAGTAAGCCTGATTATGTTTGAGGCTTCAAAAGCCATTAGAAAAAAATAGTGAGGGATAGATGCAGGTAAAGTAAAAAACCGAAACCAAACCAAACCCATTGCCGTCAAGTCGATCCTGACTCATAGCGACCCTATAGGACAGAGTAGAACTGCCCCATAGAGTTTCCAAGGAGTATCTGGTGGATTCGAACTGCTGATCTTTTGGTTAGCAGCCATAGCACTTAACCACTATGCCACCAGGGTTTCCGATAAAATAAAATTAAAAGAAAATATCACAACTGTTTACTGTCACAGGAATTGTTACACAATCCTGAAGCAAAGTTGAAAGAGTGTAAGGAATGGACTGCTGGACTTGGTTTGAGGCCAAGACATGGTGAGCAGTCTTGCAAACAATATTTTAAATGTGTTTTCTTCAGAGTAAAGAAAAACATTTCCAACTGAACAAAGAACTACAAGCCCGGCAAGTTCACTTAAGAGCAAAAATACTTAAAGTTTTAATCAGAAAGAATTCCTAGTACTGTGAAAAAGAAGAATAAAGTTTGTGATTTGCTAATTCAAGTTCATACAACCAGCAGTGAAAGCACCTACCTCATTTAAGTCCTGCCGAGTTTCCAATGCATCCTTTGGCCAAATGGCAGCCCTCTGGTCTATTCTATAAAATACAAAGGAAAATTATTTCCATTTAAAAGAAGCCTTTCAACAATGCACATGTGAAGCCAGTGGCTACAAATCTGGCCAAGATCCTGTTAAAAACCCACAGTGGTATCCCACTGCCTGTAGGATGAAACCCAAACTCCTTATAATGGCCTGTAACACGTCGCAGTGTTCGAACTCAGCCTGCCTTTCTGCCTCCACCTCCTCCCACTCTTACCCTTGTCTACCACACTCCAGGCTCCCTGGGCTTCTCCCTGTTTCCTGAACAAGCAGCGTTTGTGCCCTGTGCAAGCCTTTGCACTTGCTGGTCCCTGGGCTGAGACTGCTCTTTCCCTAGATCATCATACAACTGACTCTCCTCATCACTGACACATCAGCTTAGCTCCCATGTCACCTCCCTAACTAGTAAGTAGCCCCCCTCGTGCTCTATCACATCGTCCTATACATTTTCTTCTTACAGTTCTTACTGTCTGAAATTGTATCTGTTTATTTGTGTTTTTGCACTAAAATGTAAGCTCCAAGAAAGCAGTTATTATGTCCTACACTGCTAAATCCTCAGTACCTAGTAAAAATTAGTACAGGTAGTCCCTAACTTACGATGGGGTTCCATCCCGACGACTACGTCATAAGTCAGTTCAGATGTAAGTCAAATAATTCTTTTTTTTTTTTTTTTTAGTTTTCATTATTACCTGCTATATGGCAGTGTTTCGAACAGTAAATCATAACATCGAACATCTGAGAATGATAACGTCAGCAAATTACATGCTGCAACAGAATATGTAGTACATATTACTAACCATAAATCAAATCTGTCGCCTTCGAGTCGATTGTGACTCATAATGATCCTACAGGACTGAGTAGAACTGCCCCATAGGGTTTCCAAGGGTTGATTCCAACTGCTGATCTTTGGTTAGCAGCTGAGCTCTTAACCACTGCCCCACCAGGGCTCCATTACTAACAATAAGATGTATTAAAAAAAAAAAAACATGTTTGTAAGTGTGGGTTCGTAGTAACTCGAATACATCATAAATCGGGAACTACCTGTAAAAGTATTTTAAATGAATGAATGTGATTTGATGTAGTTGTTACAGACAGACACACAGTTGTTCACTGAACTCAGATTTTGGAAATTCCATCCTATCTCAACTAACGCAATAAATATTACAGTAATTACTGCGATGTGAAGCTAGCTGGGTTTTGCCACTACATAGTTCCCAAAAGAAAAAAAAGTGGTGGGGTTGGGGCGTGGACTTAAAAGAAGGCATAATCTACTCTAAATCTTTTTTTTTTTTTTAATTAAAAAAAAACTCCACTTTGGATGCTTACCTCCAAATCATGACTTGTCAAATTTTATGGTCCAATGATACCTATTAGATAACATTCAAATTTTTCTACAGAAGTTTGCATGCTATTATAATAATAAACACACTAAATTATAGTTATTATCGTTGTAAAAAGGCCAGCTATCTTAATGAAAAAAAGATTTAGTCCGTGTTAAGTCATTTATAAAAAGATTTATTTTGGGACGTAATTATTTGCAGTTATTAGTCTCCCTCAATTTGCATATATGTCTTCTGAATGGTCAACAAGATTAACGATTTTTAAATGCCATGATGCGCATTTCTAAATGCCACAAGCCCAACTTCTTCTAAATATTTTTAAGAACGCCAAGTTCTTTCAGTCCATAGGCATTAGTAACTGTGCAAGCAATTTACTTCTAATGAGAAAAGTAAGGGAATGGTAAAACAAGAAAATCGTGAGGTTCAACTCATGGACTGGGCTAACCCATGTCTACTAAGCCTGCACAAACCACCAGCATTTCTCACCTGCATGTGAGACAAGACGAAGTCTCCCAACCCTGAGTTCACGGATAGCTCAAGTGAGAAGAAGAGTGAGGAAGAATATTGCTGGCACACCTATCTTATCTCCATCAATCCCCTGTACCACGAACGGTGACTTCAGGGCTTCAGAAAATACAAAGTAGCTCTTTCCCCCAAATATGGGCAAAAGGACCCAGAAACTGACTCTACAGCAATGGGTTGGGATGAAAGGACTCTTGGGGACATGGATTAACGCATCCTACCTGGTAACGGAGCCCTGGTGGCATAATGGTTAACTGCTACAGCTGCTGACCAAAAGGTTGGCAGTTCAAATCCACCAGCCGCTCCTTAGAAAACTTACGGGGTAGTTCTACTCTGTCTACAGGGTCGCTATGAGTTGGAATTGACTTGATGGCAATGGTTTTTGTGTTTTACCCAGTAACGTGTAAAACTTTGACTGGCTCTTAATTTCTTTGTAACCTACAAGTGGTTCTCAAACTATGCTTCTGCAGAGGTATGGTAGCACCAGAAAAACAGGAGCACTGTGTTCCTTACTGGAAAGAGTATTTACCAGTTTACACTTTTTAAACATAAATTTCTTTAGGACTTTGGTGCCAGCTGCCTGTTGATGAGTGATACAAAAAAAAAAAAAAAAAAAAATGCTATCCAGTCTATTCCGACTCATAGCGACCCTACAGGACAGAGTGGAAGTGCCCCATAGGGTTTTCAAGGCTGCAGTCTTTACGGGAGCAGATTGTCACATCCTTCTCCTGCAGAGCAGCCAATGGGTTCGAACCACTGATCTTTTGGTTAGCAGAGGAGAGTTTAAACACTGCACCACCAGGGCTCCTTGTTGATGAGTGATACCAGATAGTAAAAACAAATAAACAAGTAGCAAAGATTAATGGGAATAAAGCAGAAATATACTTTTTAAAAAATATAGTATATATTATTGAGATGCAAAGAACAGCCTACAAGTAACACGTTTATATTACCATCTAGGAAAATTACTCTTAACCCATTAGATAAACCCCCAGAGCAAGCGTGAGAACTGCTGGTCTCAAGCATGATTAAAAAAGACAACAAAAAACCAAACTTGTTGCCATTGAGTTCATTCCTACTCATAGTGACCCAATAGGACAGAATAGAACTGCCCCATAGGGTTTCCAAAGAGCAGCTGGTGGATTCAAACTGTCGAACATTTGTTTAGCAGCCGAGCTCTTAACCACTGGGCCACCAGGGCTACATCAAGCATGATAGGTGCTTTAATTTAATTTAATAACCATCTGAATGCCTATTATGTGCCTGGTACTGTGTTGGGGAGATAATAACAAACAAGCAGAATCTATGCATTTAGTGGGGCATACAATGTAATGGAATCTTAAAAAGAAGAGGATAAGACAAATTAACACACAGTCTGGAGACTATTTTAGTAAATGAAAGATCATAATACAGGTGCTGATATTAGAATGGTGAAGAGGAAAGGGAAAGGTAGAGACAGATGAGAGAACAGTCGCAGTAAAAGAGAGAAATGGAACAGCAGCTAGGCTGTCTCAATCTCGCTTCTTTTTAAGATCTTTAAAGATATTATTCAAACCATATATAATCCTAGCTGGAAGCTGGCCTAAACACAAAAATTGGGTCACATTGAAAAACTCCTTCTAATCCTCTGGCCTCCATCCACCCAAAGCAAAAATAAAAAGCCGCCCACTCACATCTGCATCAAACGCACGCTTCTGGACGGGGCAAAGATGAGTAAGCCAGTCAGTGTACTCTGCCAACTCCAACACAATTCTGCCCTTTAGCCCAGGCCCATGCAATGGGAAATGCAGTCTATACTTCTTAGAGCCCAATTATGGCCCTCAGCACTGATGAGAGTACAGTGCCACCAACCACCACCACCATTACCATTACCACCACCACCACCACCATCACCATCAACACCACCGTCACCACCAGCACCATCACCACCACCATATAATTCAAAACAAAAACATTTCTCAGTGGAGAAACACAAAACTTAAATGAAATGAAAAGAACGTCTTCCTAGATTTTTTGATTGCACAGTGCTAAACAGCCCAGTGAGACACAACTTTTCTAAAAAATGTTAGTGCCTCCACATTGCTGGAACTCTAAAGCCTGGGCTAAGTCAGCCTGCAGGGTCCTGCAGTGGCCTTCCCTTGGGAGGTGTACTGGAATTCAAACAGTAAAGCCAACTAAGCATTAAGATATTTGTCTTGGCCTAAGGATAGTGTCAAATCACAGAATCTGATAATTTGTGAAAAAGCAGTATTTTAGCTCAGGATTTTAGATTTATATCAAAATTTTAACTATCTATAATCAAATTAGCAGATGAAAGCAGAGAACTTTAAGAATTTTTCTTTTCTGCAGGTGATATTTTCTAATTAGGTATCACATCAGGCTCACAAAGATAATTTACCACAAAATGAAAGATTCCCTCCTGGTATATCACACACAAAAGAAATCTTCGTTCTCTTCTTAGAGTATTTTTCTAATATGCTCTAATAAATGAGAGCAAGATAATTAAAGGTTTCTTCCTACAAATTCAACAGCTATGCTTGTTCAGCTATTATAACATGTTGAACTATACATATTTGATTCATATCCCTGAGAGTATTCCTAAAAACCAATGTTTATTTTCTCTTTAGAATCCTATAAATTCATTTTTTTATTTAAAAAAATAAAAACATAACAAAAGAATTAGAGTAAAAGATAGTTTTTGTTTTTTTTCTTAAGTAAGCAATACAACGAAATAGCTTCAAATCCTAAAAATGGTCATTTCTGAGCTTAATTACTACATTAGTGTTAAGTTCCTCTCCAGGTAGAATTCCTTTCTAAGGAATGGTGTTAAAACACCCAGCTCTGTTAACAAGGCCACTTCCATTACTCACGATTTGTATGCACTGTAATCCCTCACTTGACACCTCATCTACTTGAGCAGTTTGGCAAAGTGAAAGCAGCCAAAAGAAAGATCTCAGTTTTAACTAGCTGCTAGCTGACTGCCCTAAGGCAGTAGCAACTATGCCCCCATTGGTTGAGCACTATGTGTCAGGCACAGTAGCTAAGCACTTTAACCCCTCAAACTTATGAAGCAAGCATTTGTCATAATAATATGGATGACACCATCTGGCACATGATGACGCAGAGACTACACATGATCTTCAAAGATACAGCTTGAACCATTTAAAACTTGCCTGGAAGGTAGTCTAAACAAGCAAGTTACTTCAATATATGCATCCTTTGCCCAATTAGAGTAAAAACTGTTTAAGAAGAGGAACCACTGTCCCAGGCTACAGTCTTAGTTTTCCTACTCTCTTGAGCTTCTCCTTCCCAGTTCACCCTTTTCTTATTGGTCCACTAGGAAATGTTCCTCAAGGCCCATCCTAAACCCTCCTATTACTCCATACTGTCTCCTCAGGCAATCTCATCCACACCAGTTGCTTCAATTACCATCTATGAGCCAATTTCTACTTCCAGCCAAAGCCTCTCCAGATGAAGCCAACCTTCTATGTCTCTCTACTTGGATGTCTCAAACTCATCTCATAATCATCAAGACCAGAACTTATAATATCCCCTCCAAAGCTGACTGTCCCAGTGCTCTCTACCTCAGTGAAGAGCACCACCATCAAGCCAATTATTCATGAAAGTTATCTGACACTTTCTTCTCCCTCAAGTCCAATAGCTAATTTATTACCAAGTCCAATTTCTTATCCCAAATAGCATTTGCATCTGTCCTCTGCCCCCCACCTCCACCACCGCCACCACCCCTTTAGGCCAAGCCACCATCATCTGTCATCCGGACTACCTGGACTATTACAGCTTTCTTGCTGGTATCTCCACTTCCCCTCTACCCTCCCAAACCATTTCCTAAACACTGATCTTATCACTACCCTTTTGCACACCGCCCTTAAGATAAAGACCAAAATTCTTTTTTTTCTCATAAAATAATATATTTTGTTAATTGAGGTAAACTTCACGTAACATAAAATTAACCATTTTGAAGACTACAATTCAGTAGTATTTTGTACATTGACAATGTTGTGCAACCATCACCACTATATACTTCCAAAACATTTTGATCACCACAAATGGAAGCTCCACGTCCATTAAGTAGTTACTCCCCATTCCCCCACTACTCCCTCATCCTCTGCCAATCACTAATATTTCTCTATGGATTTAACTATTTATTTTTCTATGGATTTACCTATTCTGAATATTTCATATAAATGGAAGCAAACAATACGTAAGCTTTTGTGACAGGCTTCTTTCATTTAGCATAATATTTTTGAGGTTCATCCATGCTGTTGTATGTATCATGACTTCATTCCTTTTTATGGCTGAATAATATTCCATTGTATGGATAGACCACATTTTGTTTATCCATTCATCAGTTGAGGGAAATTTGGGTTATTTTCAACTTTTGGCTATTGTGAATAGTGCTGCTATGAACATTCATGCACAAGGTTTTGTTTGAATACTTGTTTTCATTTCTTTGGGGTATATACCTAGAAGAAGAAAGAACAAACACAAATGTCTTGGAAGAAGTACCACAAGAATGCTTCTTAGAAGTGAGGATGGCAAGACTTGGTCTCACATCCTTTGGACATTTTATCAGGAAAGACCAGTCCCTGGAGAGGAACATCATGCTTGGTAAAGTAGAGGGTTAGCAAAAAAGAGGTAGACCCTCAACGAGATAGACTGACACAGTGGCTGCAACAAGGGTGTCAAACTTAGCAACAATTGTGAGGATACTGCAGGACCAGGCAGTGTTTTGTTTTGTTGTACATGTGGTAGCTATGTGTTGGGACCAGCTCAAAAGCACCTAACAACAACAACAATGGTAACTGTATGTCCAGCTTTTGGAAGAACTGCCAAACTTTTTCCCATAATAGCTGACCCATTTTACATTCTCACCAGCAATGTGTGAGGATTCCCATTTTTTCACATCATCGCCAATACTTGTTATTTTCCATTTTGTTTGTTTGTTTTTATAGTCCACCTAGTGGGTAAGAAGTGGTATCTCACTGTGGTTTTGTTTTGCATTTCCATGATTATCAATAAGGTTGATCATCTTTTCATGTGCTTGTTAGCCATTTGTATGTATTCTTTGGAAAAAATACCTATTCAAGTCCTTTGCTCGCTTTTAAATTGGGTTGTTTGTCTTTTTATTGTTGAGTTGTAAGAGTTGTTTATATATTTTGGATACTAGACCTATAACAGACATATGGTTTGCAAATATTTTCTCCCATTCTGTAGGTTGTCTTTTCACTTTGTTGATAATATCCTTTGATGCACAAAAGTTTTTTAATTTTTATGAAGTCCAATTTATCTATTTTTTATTTTTTTGCTCATACTTTTGGTGTCCTATAGAAGAATCAGTTGCCAGATCTAAGGTCATGAAATTGACCCCTATGATTCCTCTTAAGAATTGTATAGTTTTAGCTCTTACATTTAGGTTCTGACCCATTTTAATTTTTGTATATGGTGTGAAGTAGGGGCCCAATTTCATTCTTTTGGCTGTGAATATCCAGTTGTCCCACCACCATTTGCTGGAGATACTATTCTTTTCTCATTGAATGGAAAGACCAAATTTCTTAAAATATCCTACAATATCCTGAAGGACCTGGCATCTGTCCATCTCTTCAACCTCAACTTGGGTCATTCTTTCTCTTCGTGCTCCAGCTATGCTGACATTCTTTCAGTTCCTTGCACACAACACGCTCCTTTCCACCTCAGGGCCTTCACATGTGCTGCGCCTTTGCTCAGAATGCTCTTCCCTCTCTACTTTCTCTCTTAGTTAACTCATTCATCCTTTAGATACCATGTTTTCTTGGTGGCTTCCAATTAGGTCTCCCATTTACATGTTTTTACTGTATTGTGGTATACTACTTCTGCTATATAGCACTTTTCAGTTCCTAATCATGTATTTGTTTAACAATATAATTGTCTCTTCCTCATGATGATAAGCTCTCTGGAGCAGGGGCCATATGAGTCTTGTTAACATTTTATCTCTATGGTCAATCATGGTACATGGCACATAGTAGTTATATAAATGTTTAATAAATTATTCATGCTAGTGATATAGGCAGATGTCAATTCTGATATATTCTGATGTATTAATCATTACGATACAACTCACACTCCCTCTCCCACCCTAACTTGTGCCATGCCAGCAGGGCCTGCCGGATAAGATGACTCTCCTCCTGTAGTGGGGAGACCTGCTAAGCATTAGCAAGTAGCTTTCTAAGCCACAGTTTAGAAAACCTGGGCAGAAAGAGAAAAAGGAGAAGGAAAGCACCCATCAAACTTCTCAGAGTGCATTGCATAGAATCAGAGTCTTAAAGCTGAAGAGTGCCTGCCTCACATCATACCTTAAGAGTTTAAGACATTCTACTGCATTAAACTGGGCCTCTGTATTAGAAAGCAACTCTTGGAATACACTAACGTATCCCCAGATGAGTGTTGGCTGGCTGTATGACTGTTGTTTCCTGAAACTCTTTTGAAAACAAAAGGTCTATCCCAAGAGGATAACCTTCTGAGCAAAGCATTCTTTATGTACAAACAATAGCTCTATATGCAGACACAAAGAAGGTGTCAATAAATTCCAGTAATATTATTAGCAGCAATAACAACTCTCAATATCAGTAAATATAAAGTTCCTTTCTCTAAGGAGTGCTAAGCTACATTAAAGATATTCTTTTATTGATTCTTACCAAATTGCTGTGCTAAACGACTGCAGTCAAATATTGGGCAGCCAACTTTAAGGATTAAGAAACCAAGGCACAGAGTTTAACATGATTCCCAAAGAGACTACTAACAGGAAACAGAGCTAGAAGTCAATAGATGTTCATGAACTGACTTTCCAATTCATGTATCTCTACTTGTCCACGTCAATTAAGTCTCATAAAGGGAACAAAGGTTTCATGGCTAGAGGCAGGACTTTGGTCCCTACCAACATGCTCTCCCAGTAGCTGGAACCCAAGTCCCGTCAGCCCATCTCCCACCTTATACTTCTCTGAAAATAACGATCAACTGCACTTATTAAAATCAGCTGGTATACTTATTAAAAACCAGACCTACTCAATGCAAATTTCCAGAGGGGTGGACCAGTAGCCTGTATTTAACAAGTAATTCAAGGGATTCTTAACTGGGGAACATTATCTTAAAGGTCCAGGTATCACAGTCTGGAAGGAAGCCAGTAGTTTAAGGTACTGGTAAGGGGTTTCTGTGAGTACAGGCATGACTTTCTGGCTTGGCCTTCCAGGAAACACATTCTAGGAGAGGAAACAGCTATATCCCATAGTGGAGACACTATGAGAAACTCAATAAACAAGGTAGCCTGACAGCACTGGAATTGGTACTTCTCCTTACTTTGGTGGGCTGGATCAGAGCCCAAAAGTAGCCAGGACCACACCAGAGAATGGGTGGGCAGAAAGTCAGGGCCCACGAAGTTAGTGTCAGGGCTGGCAGAGGGAAGAAAGGTAGAAGTAGTCATGGGCGTGGTTCAAAACATCCCATGAACCAGAAAGAAAGAATTTGGGAGGGGATGTTGGTGACAGGGGATCCTGCAGCTATGTTCATTGGGACCAAGCTAGAGCACAGGCCCTAACAATAAATTATTAGTAGGAATAATGACAGAAGCAGCTGATTTGCTAGGAACTTGTTGTGGCTGAGCAGGATACAAAGCATTTGGCTTGCATCATCTCGTTTATTTCGTTCACTTAGTCAGCAGATAATGATTAGGCACATGCTTCCTGTGCCAGGCAGTGCTCTGCCCAGGAGACAGAGTGGCTACAGCTCCGTGGACAGCTCTGCTCCCTTGCATTATCCCACCTCAGGTCCCTGCAACATCTCTTCACTTTTCTGCCTCAAGGTTTTTCTGAGGAAGAGGTCCACTCCCTCAGTCCAGATGTGTAGGAAAGGTAACTCCCCTGGGGACAACCTTCAGCCAATGGAGAGGAGAGCTGATGGACAAATACTGCTGCCTTCCAACTCTCAGAGGGATAGGTCTGAGGTATTTTCTACACTGTTTCTCAGAGAGGCCCCCTGGGGACTGCTCTCCAATTACCAACAGTGATAACTACTCAATAACACACCCATTGTTGGCTGTTCCTTCTTCCCTGTTGTCATGGATTGAACTGCGTCCCCCCCAAAATATCTGTCAACTTGGCTAGGTCATGATTCCCAGTATTGTATGATTGTGTAATCTGATGTGATTTCCTTATGTGTTGTAAACTCTGTCACTATGATGAGGTTATACTGATGACGTCTACAAGATTGGATAGCGTCTTAATGCAATCTCTTTTGAGATATAAAAGACAGAAGTGAGCAGAGACGCATGGGAACCTCACATCACCAAGAAAGCAGTGCCAGGAGCAGAGCCTCGTCCTTTGGACCTGAGGTTCCTGCGCTGAAATGCTCCAAGACCAAGGGAAGACTGATTCATCACAAGGACCTTTCTCCAAAGCCGACTGACAGAGAAAGCTTTCCCCTGGAGCTGATGCCCTGAATTTGGACTTGTAGCCTACTGGACTGTGAGAGAATAAACTTCTCTTTGTTAAAGCCATCCACTTGTGATATTTCTGTTACAGCAGCATTAGATGACTAAGACACCTGTCTTACACGTCCTGGGATCACCTAGGATCATCTTCCAGTACCCAAATCCTCGTATCAGGTGCTGCTTTCAGGAGAAACTTAATTTAAGAAAGTGGTAAACAATGTAGACATAAAACTCTCTGCCTTCCTAGAGCTTACAGTTGGGGAAAGAGAAAAGATAATCACACAAATGAAGATACAGTTCAGTGATAGATGCAGTGAAGGGCAATGCCGGTCCAAGAGGCAAGTAAGGGAGCCCTCCACTGATTCTGGTCTTACCAGATTTTTGTCACAAACAACTTCAACCAGGAAGACCAAACCCTTTTTTGCAGTTACCTTAAGTAAAGTCTCTTCTTCCACTAGTTTCAGGTTTTCACCATATCCCCAAACCACCCCAACACGATTGATTTTGCCCGCCCAACACTTTTCATCTCCAATCTGCCTTCTTCTGAAAATATCCTGAGAAACTGGCCCTCCATCACTCCATGTACAAGGATGAACATGTGGCCTCTCCCTGGAAATAAAACCTTGAGCAGGAATGGAAGCCTTTTGGCACTGAATCGTACAGTAAGGTCCTGGGTTGTGAATGGCTGACTTAAGGACAACTTGTACTTGCCCTTTAATGTTATATAAATTTGTCCTCACTTTAAAACCATTGAACCAACCCCTACTTGCAACAAAGTCTGCATCACAATCACCTTCACTTGCTGCACACGGAGCTTTTGAATCATTGAAAATGCTTCCAGCCTTTTCTTGCAGTAAAGTAAGGCTAAATAAGAACTCTATGCACGTGTTCCGACTTACCTACAAATTCGTCTTGCTCGTAAACCAGTGACTGCCTGTGTTTTCATTCCCATCGCACGTCTGAAGAAACCAAAGCCCAGGGAGAGTAGGGAATTTGTCCAAGAAAGTAGCAAAGCTCTAACTAGCATCCAGGTCTGCCTAAGCTTTTTACACTAATAGTTTGTTGGATATGTTTTCTCAGCCCTTCTCTGGGGCTCTATTATGTGTGTTTGGATTTATGCAATAGGCTGGGTGTGGACAAGATTGTTTTCATGTGTTGGTGTTAAATTCAAGGCATTGTCTAAGATGCCTCTGAAGTCTGGCTACTCCTGCTTCCAGCCCTTCTTGGCCCTTCTCCTCCTGAACCCCACCTGCACTTGAATGGGCCTTGGTATTTCCTTTGTCCCTGGCATCTGCAGGCAAAAGCTCTTGCTACTGACCCTTTGGGAGGCTCTCTCTGCTTAAGGGATTGAGGAGAGACTTTCTACTCATTTTACTCAGAGTGAAACATTCCAGGAAAGAGGTGTCTAGAATATAAATTCTGGCTTTAAACTTTATCTGACTCTATAAAATCACTTTTAATATTTGCTTTCTGGTCCCAACTGACTCAAACCATAAAAGTCACAAGTAATAATCAAAATTCCTTTTAAATTTTCCCCAGTTAACCAAGAACAAACAAAAAGTCCTCATACCCTCCTAATATTCTTATCTGCCCCAGACTAAGATATGACTGTTAAAAAACAAGCAAAGTAAGACAACTTTAAAGGATTGCAGCAACTTTAACAAGTTTGTGATGGTTCCCTATCCTGAGCAGTCCGTACAATTATTTTCTCTGCATTTACAAACTTAGCACTTTTCCCAATTAAAAATTTAGTAGGAGCTCGGGGGGGTGGGGGTGGGGTGGGGGTGGGAGAAACTTGGAAAACAAAAGTGCAAAGAATGCTTTAAAATCACCCACAACCATCCTACGCAAAAGTAACCACGAAGAAAAGTCTTTCCAGTATATGTTTCGGTACGTTATATATTAAACAAAAACATGATCACACTGCAATCTTTATTAATTGCTTTTTATCACTTATATCATGAACATATGCCCGTGTTAATAAAGAGTTCCAAAAAACATGGTTTTAAATACGGTATCCATCAAGCAGATCAGCATTTCTCAAGGAAATGGTCCATTCCCTTGGGCACATTTAGGGAATTTAAAGTTTATTTGTGTTTGGGCACAGAAGCTGGGGATGCCAACCAGTATTCAGTGGGCTAGGGACAAAGATGCCAGAGGCCTGTGTTGTATAATGCAACAAAGAATTATTCCACACCCCCCATGACTTTCCAGTTTCCTCTGGGAGTGTTAGAGCCAGAAGCACTTCGCCCGCAGCAAATCTGAACTAGAAAACCACCAGGGCTAGGTGGACTAAATAGAAGTATCAAGTGAACACACAAGTATGGGGGAGGGAGTTAGATTGAATTGTCTCAAGTGTTCCACTCCAGCCACCATCCTATGATTCCAACACATTCAGAAATACAGCCACATGATCTTCTATGTAGTTCTCTCATAATGATCAATTATCCATTATATTCCTATCTTCTTTCCGGATCAGATAACTGGCAAATGTATATCTTAAATCTGATTTCAGCTAACCATTTCATGTCTTGTGCCTAGACATCTTTGGAACCTTAAGCACAAAGAAACTATAACGGATGTATATAGAGATTATTCAATGTACATGTTCACTGCAGAAATATCTACAATGATGAAATACCTAGAAGTAATCAAAATGTCCAATAATTTGGAATTAGTGATATAAATGACGGATCCCTGGTGGTGCAGTGGTTAACAGCTTGGCAGCTAACCAAAAGGTCAGCAGTCTGAATCCATCAGCCGTTCCTTGGAAACCCGATAGGGGAGTTCTACTCCATCCTATATGGTCGCTATGAGTCAGAATCAACTAGCTGTCAATGGGCTTGGGTTTTGTTTTTTATATGTGGTATATCCACAGAATGAAATATTTCACAGTCATGAAATACGTTGTAAAATATTTAGTGATATGGAAAAATACATTAAGTGGGAAAAAAGTTGCACAGCAGTGGTCTCTAAAATTTTATTCTTTATAATAAAACCTCTACATTTTGTTTAAATATGAAAAAATTTAAACCCAAAGTATGTTTTAATACAATCTTGGTTAAAATGAAAAGAAAAAAATATATATATGTATATGTATGTATTTTTATATATATAAATAGAGAAAGAAAAAGAGAGGGAGGAGAGTTTTGTGTCTCACTGTGTGTGTAGAATTTAATATAATAAGTTTTGAAAAGGAATAACTTTGTTGACGAGTACTGTAACAGTTAGATATCCTGGAGTAGCCATCCCCTTACTGGGAAGATAAAGAAGAACAGCTACTTTCCAACGTCTTCAGGAACACTGAACAACTAACCAACAGATCAAAGTTCTTAATTAGGTTTAAATTTATAAATTTTCTGTTTTTTACAGGGTTGCTATGAGTCGGAATCAACTCCATGGCAATGGGTTTGGTTTGGTTTTCTCTTATAAGGAACCCTTGTTGTACAGCAGTTAAACGCTAAGCTGCTAACTGGAAGGCTGGTGGTTCAAACCCATCCAGCTGCTCCACAGAAGTAAAGACATGGCAATCTGCTCCTGTAAAGATTACAGTCTAGGAAGTCCTATGGGGCAATTCTATTCTGTCACATGAGCTGCTATGATTCAAAATCAACTCAACGGCACCTAACAACAATTGTCTCTTATAACCATTACTGCAATTTCTCTCTTGAATCTATTCCAAGTTAGTCAGATTTAAGTACAAAGTTTTCTGTTTGAGCTTCCAGGATTATGATTTCTAACACAGGGCTATGATGAAACCAAATCTTGTAAAACTTGTTTCATATAGAAAATTGTATGTTAGAATATTTGTTATGAAAAATCAACTGTAGTCACTTTAGCCATAAATGAACTCATTAGCCTTGTGACAATTAACCTACTCCTCCATTACTCAGGTAAGGGTCTTGTGTTGAGTAACTACACTAAAAAATATTGTGTAGTCAGAAGGAGTTCTGATCTACCCTTCTACTCTTGAGCACACTTGAAATAAATAGTGCTTCTAGAAGATTCAAACGCCATTGCATGAGGAAGCTCCTTTCATACACAATTCTTTTTTATGCCAACATCAAAACAATAGCAACAACATAAGAATACATACAAATCACCAGTGGCTATACCTGAGTAGTAAGATTATAAGACGTTTTTATTTCCTTGGAATTTTCTGTCTTTTCCAATATAACCACATTTCACTTATTTTATTATGATTTTTTTTTTTAAATGAGAGAATGTATTTCAGTTTCCCTTTTATCATTATGACTAATCATTGTCTGGTAAAATGCTAACAATTTATCAAGTGACTAAGGGCAGGCTACTTAAAAAAAATAAAAAGGAGAGTTTCGTTCCCAAAATAATCAAGGGTGGGTTCTTTTTCAATCAGCAGTTTAAGGATTTGGTATGGGTTTTTTTTTTTCCCCTGCATCAAAGGGAATTATTTTTAGCTCTGACTGCAAGAGCTTGTATTATTAAACTAAAGTCTTTCCATAACTAACCCTTCAAACATCTAGTGGTGAGCATTTTAAAAGTTAAAGCCGGAGGGGGCAGATATTATTTGGCACAAACACCGTGTGTTAGAGGAGAAGATCCAAGGATTTGAGTGATGTGACCAAGGTCACTTGATAGACATAAGAGCCTGCATTTTGCTTCTTAATTGGATTTTTTTTCCATTCCAAAATATTATTTCCTCACCCACCTGGGTAGTGGGGCAAGGTGAAGGAGAGGCATTTCTATAGGGCTCCCTTCCTATGGAATAATCTCAAAGTGAGATATGTTAGAACCCATTCATTACCCAACAGTGTACCAAGGAGTCTCAAAATTTGTCAAGACAGGCTATTTTTTGTCTCTACCTCATAGCCCTCCCTCCAATAAAACACACAAAAACAAGAGAAAACTCTGAGATTACACTAACGGGAAACGAGGACATGCTGGTAACTCCTTCTCTGCTACAACCCAAGAAGGAAGGTCTTTTCTTTCCTATTGTTAAAAATCTCTGGGTGCTCATCCTTTTATTCATTCTCTCTTTTTTTTAGTAAAAATCATTAAGGCCCTGCTTACCTCCAAGAAAAACATTTAAATAAGAAACAATTCACTGTTAAAACATACACACACATTGGCTATCTCAAAAACAAAAGGTGAAAGGATTTATCCCCCATGGAAAAGTTGGTGCCAACAAAATTTCCTCTTTCCATATAGGAGCAATGCCTCCCACTTTTACTTTTATTTGGAATGTCACAAAAATAGTCAAAGCTATCAAAGACCATTAGCCTTGTGAATACTCCGATCTTCAACCTGCTCTAACTGGGGACTTCCAGATGAAGAGGCTAAAGAACTCACACATGTAACCACCAACAGAATTAGTGTTAAGACAACGCCATAGAATAGCTCCCGTTTATGCAGACGAGGTCTTTAAAGACATTAAGGGTTTAACGTTGTCATAAATTTTAGTACAATATTTTAAACACAAGTGAGTTAATCACTCTCAAAAGTAAATTTACTTAGCTGGATAAGAAATCACCAACTTCATTAGAATTCTCTTACTACCATAAATTCCCCTTTGTCATTTCAGAGGGTTTACAGAACTGGCACTGGCTTTAGCTATAAAAATCAATCAAACCAATGCATATGCATCAAGTGACTGCTCTAAATAGATTGATGGCGCTCGTCTTGGTCCTATTACCATAGAGAGTGAGAACTTAAGAAAATTGCAGATTCTCTGGTGTCAAACAAGAAAACAAGGGGGATGTAGTAAGTGATTACTAAGGCCTCTTCTAGCTCTAACTAAGCACAGTTCTGTAATTTTATATGGCTTGCAAAGCACCAGATACTGAGGACCCTGTTGGAGGAGTATAATACCCAGCCCCTCCACTCAGATGCACTGAAGATCCATGTTAAAACGTAAACGTGTCACCTTGGAAAAGGTGGCATTAAGACATTATAGGCCATCACCTCATTAGAGCATCTGGAAAGAAATGCAGCCCTGCTGATACCTTTATTTTAGCTCAGTGACACCCAGGTTGGACTTCTATTGTAAAGAGCTATAAAATAATAAATGTGTTATTTCAAGCCACAAGTTTGGGCTAATTTGTTACAGTAGCAATAGAAAACCAGTACAGTATATGTCAATTTTTTCTTTAAATTTTACTTACTTTGTTGTTGGTGGTGTTGAGAATATACACAGCAAAGCATACACCAATTCAATGGTTCTATGTGACATTGATTACATTCTCCGGATTGAGAATATCACCCTCGTTTTCTGAGTTGTTCCTCCCCCATTAACATAAACTCACTGCCCTCTGAGGTTCCTATCTCATCTTTTGAGTTGCTGTTGTCAATTTGATCCCATATAGATAGTTTTTAAAAGAGCACAAAGCTCAAGGAAGATCTTTTTTCTAGTTAAGCTAAACTATTTGTTCAGTTTTAAGAAGACTTAAGCGGATATTTTTGGTTCAAGTTTCAAAGATTATCTCAGAGCAATAGTTTCAGGGGTTCATCCACTCTTCATGGCTCCACAAAGTCTAGACTCCATGAGAATTTGAAATTCTGTTCTGCATTTCCCCCTGTTCATCAGGATTCTGCTATGGAATCTTTGATCAAAATGTTCAGTAATCGTAGCCAGGCACCATCCAGCTCTTCTGGTCTCATGGCAAAGGAGGCAGTTGTTCAGGGACAATTAGCCACACATTCCATATCCTCCTCCTATTCCTGACTGTCCTTCTTCCTCTGTTACACCAGGTGAATAGAGACCAATTGTTGTGCCTTGGACAATATTTGTTAATTTGTTACAGTAGCAATAGAAAACCAACATATACACCATGTTGATTTTCTATTGCTACTGTAACAAATTAGCACAAACTTGTGGCTTGAAATAATACATTTATTGTCTTACAGTTTTGGATGATAGAAGTCCAACATGGGTATCATGTACAGCATATCTACACATTGACTTAAAATCAGGAAAGGTATGTATCAGGGTCGTATCCTTTCACCATACTTATTCAATATGTATGCTGAGCAAATAATCTGAGGAAACACAGCATCAGGATTGGAAGAAGACTCATTAACAACCTGCGATATGCAGATGACACAACCTTGTTTTGTGAAAGTGAAGCATGTACTGATGAAGATCAAAGACTACATCCTTCAGTATGGATTATACCTCAACATAAAGAAAACGAAAATCCTCACAAATGGGCCAATAAGCTACATCATGATAAACAGAAAAAATATTGACTGTCAAGGATTTCATTTTACTTGGATCCACAATCAATGGTCATGGAAGCAGCAGTCAAGAAATCAAACGACACATTGCATTGAGCAAATCTGCTGCAAAAGACCTCTTTAAATGTTAAAAGCAAAGGCGTCACTTTGAAGACTAAGGTGCACCTGACCCAGCCCATGGCATTTTCAATTGCTTCCTATGCATGCATGAGCTGGACAGTGAATAAGGAAGACTGAAAAAGAATTGATGCCCTTGAATTAATGGTGTTGGCGAAGAACATTGAGTATACTGTGGACTGACAGAAGAACGAACAAATCTGTCTTGGAAAAAGTACAGCCAGAATGTTCCTTAGAACCGAGGATGGTGAGACTTCATCTAACTTACTGTGGACATGTTATCAGGAAGGACCAGTCCCTGGAGAAGGGCATCATGCTTGGTAAAGTGAGCATCAGCAAAAAAGAGAAAGACGCTCACTGAGATGGACTGATACAGTGGCTGCAACAATGGACTCAAACATAGCAACGATCGTGAGCATGGCACAGGACTGGGCAGTGTTTCACCCTGTTGTACATAGGTCGCTTATGAGTCGGAACCAACTCGATGACATCTAACAACAACAGCAATATATATACACATAAACTTTTTCAAGAACATTCAAGGACTTCCCTGAAGCGCAGACACAAGTAAAGGTTCCTTGTGCTAGAAAGAGCCCAAGACACAAGATCCTCTGAGAGGCGTAGGTACAAAACTACTTCTTCTTGGCGTGTATGGAAAGATCAATACCCATCCTGCACGAGGACCTCCCTCAGCTCCAAAATCGCACTCCTGCAAGGATGTATTCAGTCTCTGAAGACTGTCTATTCCTTCAAGTCTCACCTGAATGAAGTGTGACCCCTTGACAACTCCTTGCTGCAGAAAGATCTTTTTTCCCTTTTTCAGTGTTCATTATGTTAGCAACATTCTCACCCTCTCCTCAAGAAGGGGGCATTTTATACCTGCTGAGGTTTAGCCTGGCTTCTTTCCTCACTTTGAGTCAGACCTAGGTCTGGCGTGTCCTGTTACAGTATCACGTCTCTATCAAGAACCATTGGGCACAACATGCCTGAACCTGGCCATACGCTGGCTCAAAATGGAAGAGGAATGTTATTAGGAATGTTGAGCTACCTAATTCAAAGTTGTTTTTAGCCTCAGACCACATTTCACCAGTTCATCAAATTTCACAATCCCTGTATATTTTGAGGTGGATTTTTTTTTTTAAGTTCCATTAAAATGTCCCTGGGTGACACCACTATGGCTCCAATGAATGACTGTAGTTTAAAGGCTACCATCCCAATAAAAATACGGAACCTAACAGTATTCGACCTAACTGGCCTAACACCACTCCTGATCTGTGGCTTAAGACTAGATCCTATGATTGCTGACATGGCGCACAGAACATTCTGAAATGCTTTAGCTGGGAAAACTAGATCCTGCGAGAGTGGGACATGGAGGTTAGACAGAAAAGAGGAAAAAAGGACTAAAAGGTATTTGGGATTCTACGGAGGTTTGCTAAGGGGCAGAGAAAGAAGACCAGATCTGCTTTTGTGAGAAGCAGCAGCTGATTTATTGGGGACTGGAAGAAAATACCAGCTTAATGAGGAAAGGCTGCCCCATGACCCTGTAGCTGGTTTCTTTCTTTAACATGGAGCACACAGGAGGTCTAGGAGCTAAACTTTTATGCCAACTTTTGTGATATATGCATCATCTTTTTTTCCTGACAAAAGTTGTCATAGATCTCTGAGAATCTGAGTAAAGCTGTAACCCCCCAAAATTTAAGAACTGCTGCTCTGTTTCCTCATCAGAGAACTATCCTTATTTAATACCGTTAGCTCTTAATTATTCATACGGGAACGGTTTCTACCATAGAATCCTATTAAATTTCTGACTTGCCCTCTGACAATAGTAAAACTACCAGTTACCTTTGCGACCACTGATGGGACATAAAGTGGTTTTAGCTTTAGCAAACATCAGCATCTTTGAGAAAGTTAATTACTAATACTCTGTTGTGCTATCAGCTGCTGTCCAATATTCACCCCAAGAGACCACCTACATTCCAACCACATATATGAATGACTTAGTCTTGTTTTTTACTATTTTCAAATATGCATGTGAATATAAAACAAAACAAATAAAAAAATTACAACCTGCTGCCTCCTAGTCGATTCTGACTCACAGTGGCCCTATAGGACAGAGTAGAACTAACTGCCCCATACGGTTTCCAAGGCTGTAATCTTTAGGGAAGCAGACTGCCACATCTTTCTCCCATGCAGTGGCTGGTAGACTTGAACCACCAACCTTTCAGTTAGCAGCCAAGCGCTTTAACCACCTGCCACCAGGGCACCTTGCATGTGAATATAGTTGGCTTATTCTTGCTGGGGTGCTGGAGCCCAGGTGGTGCAGTAGTCAAGAGCTCGGCGCTAACCAATCCACCAGCCACTCCTTGGAAACCCTATGGGGCAATTCTACTCTGTCCTATAGGGTCACTATGAGTCAAAATTGACTCGATGGCAAAGGGTTTTTTAGTTTTATAATTCTTGCTGGGAGAGGCAGTCATCAGGCTCATGGCAGAATACAGGGTCACTGCTTAAATTGATTTTAAACCAAACAAAATCCATCGCCGTCGTGTCAATTCTGACACATACTGATCCTTTAGGACAGAGTGAACTGCCCCATAGGTTTCAAAGGCTGTAGTTTTTACATAAGCAGACTGCCACATCTTCCTCCCACAGAGTGGCTGGGGGGTTTTAACCGCTGACCTTTCCAGTAGCAGTCGACCCTTAACAACTGCGCCACCAGGCTTCCTCCAAATTGATACTACCTAACCTAAAACAACTTTATTACAAGAAGGCCTCAACTAGAAGGGAGAATGTCCTGATCAGCAGAGAAATGCCAAGGTTGACTCCAGCAGGTATTACCTGAGGTCAGGTAAGATTAAGCAGGTCAGAGATGGCGACTTGTGAAGAAAGCTATAAAAAGTGTCCGTGAATCCAGCTGGGGAGTGGAGCACTTTCCCTTTAGGGTCCCCTCCATCTCATTCTAAATTTGGTATTCTAGGCATTTTAAAGCACAATTGCATAGCACATCCAATTCTTCCTTGTAGTTGTTGATTCACTTAAAACGTGCTGCCTTAAAAAATTTTCTGAAGGTCATGTTAAGAAGTACAACATTCCCTTTCCACTGAGTGAGGGCTATGATTACACCCGTACACAAGGTCCTACAAAGACAGCTGACACAACTAGGGGCTAAATTCTTTCTTCTGTTTATTTCCAGAAGAGACTTTCCATAGACAGCTGCAATGCCAGTCTCCCAACAGAATGCCATGCCAACCTTTCCACAGGCAGCTTTCTACCCACACATTTGCCCTGGCTCCAGGGCTGACTCCAGGAGGTCTAACAGACCAGACAGCCTGCCTGGGGACTACCTCAGGGCTTATTGGCACCACTTGGGTCAGAACAGAAGCTGCACCTGCCATTTCGTAAGTCAGACCTTCGTAGGTTCAAATTCTGGCTCAGCCTTTTTCTACCTGTGCAACATCGGGCAAGTGCCTTAATGTCTCTCAGCCAGACTCAGGCTTCTCCTCCATAAAATGGGGCTGTGAGTATCAGCTTTATGAGGAAGTTGCCAAGGCTAAATTAGATAATGGGCGAAAAGTACTTGGCGTGATGCCTGCGCTCTGGTCTCCACCATTATTATGGAGGAAAGCCTCGTCACCTCTCGCACAGAGTGAAAGGGCACAGAAAGAATAAAGGCAGCCTGTCTCCCTCCCCTCTGAGCCTTATGGCTGAATATCTGCAAACTGAAGATAGAGAAAGTAGGCTTTTTATATTTCTCTTTAACTCAGACTCAATGATTCTCCTGCCAGTCCCCTTCAAGTAGCCTCTCTAACTATAAGTAATGCCAGGGAAAGCCAGAAAGCCTGGACCCTTGTGTAGAGGTGGCAGGCACACACATCAGCATTTTTCTGAAATGAACCCCAGGCACAGTACAACTTCCAGCACAATGGGCCCACCTTGGTTGAAGTCGCACTGTTTCTTGGCACCTGAACGTGTTGTTTTGTGGATGCTCATGAGCTGGCGTTCCTGCTCTCCCCTGATACTCCAACTGGCCAGGCGCCACGGGCTCTGTCTCCTGTAAGAAGCAACAACAGGAGCAGATGAACTGTCAACAGCGATGAGTTCCATGGCATTCTTCCGCTGCATGTGGGGATGGGGGTTGCAGGGCAGGGGAGCAGCAGTACATAGCACACTCTGCTGACTGTAGTGGGAGAAGGGAGCCAGTTCAGTGATCTGGAATTTAAAACACCTCTTTCTATCAGTCAGTTGCTGCAGGATTAAAAAATGAAGGGTAGTGAAGAGAAAAAATTAAATTATTTTAACTTATTTCCAAAAGAAATGATATAACCATACAATGACAAATTTGAAGCTATTAATAATGTTGTTACAGAAGAATATTTAATTAAAAGATACACATGAAAATAAAAATTTATAGAACAATTTTATAGCATAGGCCCCATTTTGCAAAAACGAATATACACACGTGCGCGCGCACACACACACACGCACGCACAGATTGGGATGAAAGGAACCAAAATCTTAACAGTGACTAACTCTGAGATGGCATATGGTTTTGTTTTTTCTTTTGGGGGCTCATCTATATTTTCTTAATTTTCTGCAATGAACATACATTTTTTCTCTAATAAGAAAGAAATATAAGTGAGTCTGAAATCTAAAGAATCAATCATTTTTATAAGCTCTGTCTTAGTTAACTGGTGCTGCTATAACAGAAATACCACAAGTGGATGGCTTTAACAAAGAGAAATTTATTCTCTCACAGTCTAGGAGGCTAGAAGTCTGAATTCAGGGCACCAGGTCCAGGGGAAGTCTTTCTCTCTCTGTTAGTTCTGGAGGAAGGTCTTTATCATCAATCTTCCCCTGGTCTAGGAGCTTCTCAGTGCAGGGACCCCAGGTCCAAAGGATGCACTATTCTCCCAGCTCTTGTTTCTTGGTAGTATGAAGTCCCTCTCCTCTCTGCTCACTTCTCTCTTTTATATCTCGAAAGAGATTGACTCAAGGTACAACCTAATCCTGTAGATTGAGTCCTGCCTCATTAACATAACTGCCTCTAATCCTGCCTCATTAACATTCTGCTGTTGTTGTTAGGTGCCGTCAAGTCGGCTCCGACTCATAGCGACCCTACACACAACCCAGAACAAGATACCTCCCAGTCCTGCACCATCCTCACAATTGTTGCTATGCTTGAGCCCATCGTTGCAGCCACTGTGTCCACCTATCTTGCTGAAGGTCTTCCTCTTTTTCACTGACCCTCTACTTTACCAAGCATGATGTCCTTCTCCAGGTTGCCCTGGTGGTGCAGTAGTTAAGAGCTCAGCTGCTAACCAAAAGGTCGGTAGTTGGAATCCACCAGCTGCTCCTTGGAAACCCTATAGGGCAATTCTGCTCTGTCCTATATGGTAGCTATGAGTCGGAATCGAATCAACAGCAATGGGTTTGGTTTGGTTTCATTAATATCATAGAGGTTAGGATTTAAAACACACAGGATAATCACATCAGATCACAAAATGGTGAACAACCATATAATACTAGGAATCATGGCCTAGTCAAGTTGACATGCATTTTGGGGTGGGCACAATTCAATCCATAACAAACTCCAAATCCCAAACATGCATAATCTGTCTCTCTCTCTCCCTCTCCTTCTCTCCTTCCCTTCCTTCCCCCACCTTTCTCTCATACACACACACACACACACACACACACACACACACACACTATTGCCATTGGCTACAGTGCATCCAAAGAAACCACTACATAGGTTATCCCATGATGTAATCTACTCATTAATTTATAAAAATTCCAGATACAAAATTCTCTAGAGAATAGCATAAAAACACGCAAGCTAAAACTAATGTGGATTCAATACAAGGACATACAGACCAAAAATGAATGATTTACATACATCTAGCAGTTGAATTACTAGTCTTTGAGCCATTCCAAACCTCTGACAACATTTCCTCAGGATAAAATAGCCCCTCTTTAGCTAACAACAAAAACTTTACCTGATAAATGAGACGCTAAAACCAAAAGTGGTTATTTCCATCATAAATTCAGTCAATCCAGATGACTACTGTCATATGGTGAATGTACTCTAGTGCTGCAGGGTATCTGTGTGGTATTTTGTGGTATCAGTGGAGACCCAGCCCCTCTGTTAGGGGTGTGGATTGAAGTCAGTAAAAGTGACAATGTGTCAAGTGTCTCAGAAGTCAATTTTCCGAAACACTAGAATAAACTGGTGGGACTGTTTGCCAGTAGTCATTCCAAGCTTTTTTAAAACAAAGTTGTATGAATGTCTTCCTGTCACAGATTGAATTGAGTACCCTAAAAATATGTGTTGAAATCCTAACCCTAGTACCTGTAAATATGGTCCTGGTTGAAAAGAGAGGTTTGCTTAATAAATACATAAATACTGTTATGTTAATGAGGTCATACCAGTGCAGAGTGGATCCTAAACCTAATCACTTCTGAGTAATGAAAAGAACAGAAAAGACACAGAGACACACGGGGTAAAATGTCATATGAAGACAGACACACACAGTAGATGCATCTACAAACTCCAAGGATTGCAGGCTACAAGACGCTGAAATAAACAAAGAGGGACCACCCCCAAGATCCATGCTCTCAATTCAGACTTCCAGCCTCCTGAACTGTGAGACATTTCTGTTCTTTAAAGCCACCCACTTGTGGTATATTTTGTTATGACAGCACTAATTAATTAAGACACTTCCTGATTAAAAAGTAAAAGAGAGAAAATGGGAAGAGGGAGCAGAGCTGAAGGAAAAGAATAAATTAGGGCTACCAAGATCCTTTCTCTGATTCCATCTTCCCCAGCCTCCAGGGGATACTTCACAGGAAAACTTTTCACTAATACATAATAGTTCCCTATGCTTAGCATTCTTATGAAAAATTCTATAGATACCCAAATACTGGTCAAGTTCCTGCAAACAATGGTTTCCAAATGAGACAGCTTTTAGGCATGTGAGCTTGGGCAAGTTACATAAATTATCTGGCCCTCAGTTTCCTTGTGGGTAAAGTGGGAATAATAACACCAACCTCTCAAGATGTCATCAGTACCTCTCTCTGTGACTGTCAACTGTAGGCACACAGTGGATGGTAACTATTAATAATGATAATTTTTTTTTTATTAAATATTCTGTCAAAGCTCAGTATTCTGAAACTAGTGTTAAGGAAAGCCTTGGAGACTTCACTCAAGTAAGTTCAGCAAAAGAATACCTATTTTTGTGGTGGAATGTTTGTCCCAGGTTTCTATACTAATAACAATTTTATTTTAAACATCATACTGAGAAGCCTCAATACTTGTAGGCCTTAAGAAATGGTCTTTCTAATCTCTAAAACACTTAAATGAGAAATTTCCATTTGATTAAAACTTTACCCATTTAGGAAAGAGCAGTTCGGGGTTTTTTTCAAAGGCAGTATTTTAAACAATTCTTTGAACCCTAGAGTTTGATAAACACCTGTGGAAAAAGGTAAGAGAAGGGACAAAGAACAAGTAAGCCACACACTGCCTGACTCCCCTGAATTAATGATTTACCTTGGGGATGAGTAACAGAGGCTCTGGAGAAAGTGCTCCCTTAAACTATACAGCTCAGGGGTCTCAGAGCCTTCCAAGAGCAGAACTTTCGTTTGAAATGAGTGGATAAGGAATACTGGGGACAGCTGACAATCAAGTCTCTGATTTGTATGAAGAAGAAAGTAGCACTGTCAGCTATGCTTCTTTGCCCACTAAGAATTTCAAGGTTCAACATGGTACAGAGAGGTGGGGATGAGTTGGTAAGGAGTTTGGTACAAGTCACCCTGGATACTGATGAACACAGCAGGCTCTGGTGTGAAATATATGCATATATGACATATGCATATATGACATATGACATATTCTGCCCTTGCCAATGCCAAAAAGTTAGATCCAACACTCTGATCGCCAAACCCCCCTCAGAAACTCAAGTCCAACGTCTCTCAGAAAATGCTGAATGTGTTCTTCCTTTCAAAACTCCTTTTGAGCTTGAAAATCTTTTGTTCATAACAAATGGAATAAACATTTTTTTAGTTTAATCCCTTCCACTCTATTATCTCTTCCTGGAAAGCTCCCATCTGGGTCAACAGCCCCCGCTAGGCTGGGAATAGATGAGAGCCTTCAAATGATTCTACCTCTGAGGCTTCAAGTCTTCCAGCTGAGGCATCAGAGAGCGAAGACAAGATCTTCCTACTGTGACTAAGTGAATTCCTAACCCACAGAAACTATGAGAGATACTAAATGATCTTGTTATTGTAGGTCTCTAAGTGTTAGGGTTATTTGTTACGCAGCAGTAGGTAACTAAAACATCACCACTTTTCTTCTATTTTAAGTGTCACCATCAACTTGATTAAACAACAACTTTTCATAAAAACAACAACAAACATACTCCATTAAGTATCCATCAATTTTAAGGTGCACACAAATTTCAGAAATGTGGAAGTACAAAAAGAGGGGTGTGTTCGCAATAAGGAGCTAAGGAGCATACTCATCACTGCGAGTGACACAAAAGAAGTCTTGTCAAGAGGACATATTCAGAAAAACCAAGTTCAAGAGTCTAATCTGGAAGACTTATAGTGAATAGCGAGATAAAACCCGATTCTAAGTTACTCCAGTTTTTAAAAATAATTTCAATGAAAAGGGATACCATTCATACTGAATTAATAGAACAGTAGCTTTCAAAGCTATCTTATTACTATTTGCCATTTATTCATAAGTATATAAATGAAAAAAAAATCAAATGAGAACAGTAACACCCAATCATATTTGTCTGCCTTCATAACAGAGATTTATCAGACACATGAGACAACAAGGCTCACCCCATTAGTGTGCTAGATATCTGTTCCAGTTAGTTGGACTCTACCACTCGGCCAGTGTCAAGGTTAACCAGGGCTGCCAAAGAAAGTCCTTACAGTAGATAATGTACTTGTGGGTGACGAGAGTTAACCTTTTCTCCCCATGCTTGCTTCTGTATACCTAAAGCCTAGCTCAATACCTAGCACATAGTAGGTGCTCAATAGCTGACAAATGACTGATGGAATAATACAAAGAATAGATGGATAGAAAAAAAGAGATGTGTTAGAAGGGGAGTTCTGAGTGAGAGCTAACTAGATAAGAAATCGGCTGCCTCAGTGGTGAAGTTATCTCCGAGGTTCACCATTCAGCCTGAGAGTGGACAGCCCCGTAAAACCAAATGGGATTAATGAGGTACAGTAGTCCAGTGACAAGGGCCAGAAGGCAAAAGGGGACAAGGAAGCTGGTGATAGGGAACCCAAGGGTTGAGTAAGGATATTGTTGATGTGTTGTGAGATTGTTAACCATTGTCATAGGGCAACATGTGTAGTAACTGTTAAATGAGAAACTATTTTGTTCTGTAAGCCTTCATCTTAAGTGAGAATAGCAGCACAATTGGAAGAGCGTAGTCAATGTCACTGAACTGTGCATGTAGAAATTTTTGAAATGGTGTATCTTTGGCTATGTGTATTTTCACCAAAAAAAGGTTGAGAAGTTAGAGAGTTGACATGTTGTGGGGTTGTTAACCAATGTCATAAAAGAATATGTGTGCTACTGTTTCATGAGAAACTATTTGTTCTGTAAGCCTTCACCTGAAGTGCAATTAAAAAAAAAAAAAGAAATCGGCCACACAATTCCAAATCACACCACTAATATTACATTATTCTCTGCTTTTAAATCCTATTCCCAAAGCATGACTGATGAAGGAGTATTCTCCACATTTAGGAAAGAAGAGCACTGAGACAAAACGGCTAAGAGAGTTGGCTGAAGAAAAGAGACCACTCATAAATTCCATCCCAATATATAACTGATCGTGAGACACTTTCCAAGTTCAATAAAGACCAGGTAGACTACATCAGGTCACAGGTTTAAAGAACACCTCCATTTTCCTCTCAGTACATAATTACTTTATAACTCGAATGATTATCATAGACAATTGACATTTTACTCCCTAAAGCTCTAAATTCTGGTCTTGGGGCTGTCAGTGATAGATCACATTGTGCAATGTACTTCTTAATCACTCTTGATATTAAATTCAAAGATAAAAGGAATTTATCAACTCAGAGATATTTGTTACCCTGGGCAGAATGGGAAAACTAAAACAGTAATTGTCTTTCTTTTCTTTTAAATGTGATTGTGAGATGTTAAGTTCCAAGCTGACCAAAATGAAGGAGGGAAGTAGAAGCCAAGATTCCTCTGTTTGTCTTCCTGCTGCCTGGCCAGCGGAAGCAGGTTGTCTAAACAGCTTACATCTTCTCCCTGCTCCCAGCCATCTTTCTCCACCCTTGCTACCTCGTATGTCCCAAGTCCTGCCTTGGGCGGAGTTATTTGTTATATGCAGGGGTAATAAAATTGACTATGCTTAGAAATAAGGAATAATAAGATATCGTCATTTAGGTCATTTCTGAAACATGAACAGAGTCTAGGATAGTGCGCATGGTAACAAGGGAGAAGCTATCTATGAGCTTGAGAGACTCAAAGCCCCAACCTTGTTAAGCAAAAAATAGCTGCCCCTAAGAAGGAATGGTGAAATACTGTAATGGTATTCCATCTTATTGGGACTTCAGTGAGTTTGGCTGACTCTTGTGAAGTTGGAAGGACCAGAGAATCTAGTTTTGATCCAATGGCATGGCCATTGTCTCACACCCTTCCAAATACCTCATTTGTACAAATACTTAGCTCAGAAAAAGAATTTTCTATGCTAATCCAGGTCCTTGCCCATCTCCTCCAGTTTGCCAATCAGAAAATTACTCTTGAGTCTCAAAGACATATAACCAAAAAAAAAAAAAAAAAAAGACCCTATAGGACAGAGTAGAACTGCCCCACAGAGTTTCCAAAGAGTCACTGTTGTATTCGAACTGTCAACCTTTTGGTTAGCAGGTAAACTCTTAACCACTGCACCACCAGGGCTATGCATCCTCTAAATCTTCTTTCTGAGAGATGGCCAATCAAAGCATTAAGTCTTTTCATCTTTTTACACTGGAGGGTTTCCCTGTACTCACTGCAGTCTGAAGTTGATAAACTTTATTTTCTGCAGCTGCTGGCTGTCTCCTATAACGAACTGGAGCCCTGGTAATGCAGTGGTTAAGAGCTACAGTTGCTAACCAAAAGGTGGAAGTTCGAAACCCCCAGCAGCTCCTTGGAAACCCTATGGAGCAGTTTTCCTCTGTCCTATGGCGTCCCCATGAGTCAGAATCAACTCGACAGCAACGGGTTTGGTTTTGGTTTATAATTGCCAATAACAATGCCTTACATTTATGGTAGCATCTTTCTTCCAAGAGCCCTAACTGCTATATAATTAATACATTTGATGTCTCCCTAGTTTGGAATACCAGGTAAATTCAGCTCTTAAGTCCAACTGGGGGAAGTGTTGTAAATCTACTCTATTCAATAACACCCTAGAGTTCCTCATACCTTAAACCTACTAAAGCCCATGAAATTGACTCAAAGACCTTCTGAATAATTGGGGAATCTGAAAGACTTTTCTCTCCCTGATTAAAAGAACTGTTGGATTTTTATATTCATTTCATAACTAGGGGAAAAGGAGGTCTTGGAAGAGCTGATTTAAATTTTCTTTCAAAAGTTTGTGTTTATTACTTAAAATATTATGGCCTTTTAAGAAATAGGGGACTTAGAGAAAAGTTTCTTCAGAATTACTTTTTAAAATACTTTCTGGATACCCAAATCGCTATTTCAACAAAGACATAAAATAAAGCATGGAGGAAGGCAGGCATGGGTTCAAAATTCACATGTATCCTCGTAGTAGCCATGTGAGCTTGGGTAAATATTCCACCTCCTCTGAGCCTATTTTCTTATCTGTAAAATGGAGATATTACCCAGTTTTCTGCTTTGCTGAAAGCATTTCTAGTAGAAAGTAGACATTTAAATTATGTTGTCAACCTAATCCACTTTCCAAATCAAATAACATTCTGAGTGTGTGATCTGTAACAGGCACTAAACTGAGTACTTTTTACCAACATTTCTTCATTTATAGATGGGTCTTAGTCTCCCAGTTTCCCCCAGTGAGAAAAATCAAGTGAAGAAAAGACAGATGACTTACATAGACCAGAGAAAGAAAACATGCCTTCCTGAAGACCTGGAATAAGCTCAATGAGATTTATGTATTTTAAGACTATTCCCATGGCAGGAGATACTGGCTAGTTCTGTTCACCTGCTAAAAAGGAAATACTTCAATAAAGTACACACAGTTTATAATTAAATAGGCCCGAATAGCTTTGAAATTGTTCAATTCTTGATCAAATTGGGGGGAACTGCAGTATTTCAAATTGTTTTCATAGAGGTTTATTACTTCAATATTTAATTTAAAAATGCATGATAGGACTCCACTGAATCACATGAGTAAGTTAGAGAACCCAGATCCTAATTCCAATCTCCTAATCCAGAAATTCAGAGTTCTTTCCACCCTATGTTTCAACAACCAAGTTTACTACAGAACTGAGAAGTATCCCATGTAAATCAACGTGAACAGAGTCACCGTTAACGTTAACGAAAGGTAACAGCTGGGAAGGAGGTGTTATTCAAGTGTAAAATCAACAGAGTTTACAATAGAGAATAAAAGAGAATCGCAGACATTTGGGTTCTCAGTGGTATTTGTTTTTTTCTCCTCTGCACCATGTGGATAAAGGACACAGGGATTCTGAAAGAAACTAACGTCTTCTCTTTAATGAGCTCACACAGACTCGTAGGAGGTGGGTAGCGGGATTAACCAGCTGCCAGAAGCAAGATTAGCTGCCTTGGGTGCTTGACAACTGGCCACCCAAAACCTAAGGACCCCTCTCCAGAAATTCTCACATTTCTTACCCTGCTCCACTCAGAAGTTAGGCCTGTCTATGCTTCCAACTTTCCCACTCACTCCACTTACAAGTCGCTTCGTCTGTAGAAAACCCGATCAGGACAAAGCCAGAAGGGAAGCAGAAAGTAGACAGTTAGTGGTCATGATCACTCTGCTTTATCCCCTTTATTAGGTTCCTAGGACTGCCGTAACAAAGGACCACAAACTTGGTGGCCTAAGACAAGACGGATTTATTCTCTCATGGTCTGGAAGTCAAAAGACCAAAAGTAAGGTACAGGAAGGGCCTCGCTCCCTCTGAAAGAAAGCTCTAGAGAAGAAATCTTCCTTGTCTCTTTTAGGTTCTGGAGACTCCAAACTGTCCTTGGCTTGTGGCCACATCATTCTAATCTCTGTCTATGTCTTCACGTGGTCTTTTTCTCTGTGTCTTGTCCCGCTGTGTGTCATTGGATATAGGGCTAACCCAGATAATGCAAAATGACCTCATCTCAAGATCTTTACCTTAATTGTATCTATGAGACCCTTTTTTTCCAAACACGGTAACATTCACAGGGATTAGGATATAAACATATCTTTTTGGGAACCACTACTCAACCCACTACACTCCCTAATATTACTGATATCTCAAACTGCCACATCCAAGACCTGAAATATGCTTTGAGGCTTCCTGGACTTGACCATTGCACCTGTAACTCACTACAGTGAAGAAGTATCACTGTAATTGCATTCAGTAACTCACTATCCCTTCAGCTTTATGGGAATTCCTGGATTTCTGACTTCTTTCATTCATCATTCAAATATTTGGGTCTTATCAGATGCCAGGAAAGCCTGGTGGCATAGTGGTTAAGTGCTACCGCTGCTAACCAAAAGGTCGGCAGTTCAAATCCTCCAGGCGCTCTTTGGAAACTCTATGGGGCAGTTCTACTCTGTCCTATAGGCTGGCTATGAGTCAAAATCAACTCGACGGCAACAGGCTATCAGATGCCAGGTTCTGTACTATTCCTAGTTCCTGCCCTCAGGGAGCTCACAGTCCAGTAGTGGTGTTGGAGGAGTGGTGACATAAATAGGCAATTATAGTATAGTCTGATCAATACTATAGAGTTCCAAAGAGTCCTGATGGTTCAGTGGTTAAGCGTTCAGCTGCTAACCAAAAGGTCAACAGTTCAAATCCACCAGCCGCTCCTTGGAAACCCTATGGGGCAGTTCTACTCTGTCCTATATGGTCGCTATAAGTCGAAATCAACAGCAACTGGTTTAGTTTTTTTGGGGGTTTACAATCAATGCTACAATACAATAAGTGTTCAATGCTTTGTGAACATATAGGAATGACGCCAAGCCCAGTTTTTTTTTTTTTTAAAGAAGTATCACTGAAGTGACCCAAAGGATGAAGAAGCATCAACTGGAAGAAACAGAAAGATGGGGAGACAGGATGTAGCCAGGCAAAAACGTGTAAGTGAGAACATGGCAAGTTCAAGAAACTCAGAGTGGTTGACTATGTTTGAGGAAAGGGTCAAACGTGGGTGTGGGTAGCCATGAAGCAGGTGAGGCACAATCAGAGGCCAGAGCATATGAACGCTGAACCCGGTAAGTCTTAAAGAGTTGGACTTCATTTTGAAGGCAACAGCAAGTCGCTGAACATTCTAAGTAGGGGAGACAAGTTTAGATTTGCACTTCAGGAAGATCATCTGGGGCCTCTGAGAAAAATGGATCAGAAGTTGGGAGAGTGGGTGGATAGTTAGACAATTAGAGTATCCCAAGCAAGAGATGATCATAGCTTGGATTACACACGTGGGCGTCAGAATGGAGAAAAGCTGATTACATTAAAAGCTATTAAAGATGTGGGAGCAATATATCTGGTGATTGATAGGATGTAGTTGAATGAGAAGGAAGAAGGAGTCAAAGATGATGCCAAACTTCTACACTGGAAAATAAGATAAAGAACAGTGCTGCTCCAGATCAGGACTGGGAAGGGATATTTAGAAATGTACACTTGAGTGACTAAAACCACTGGTGGGAGTAAGATCATTCAGAGTGTACAGAGCGAGAAGAGAAAACCAAGGACAGCACCCAGAGGAACACCAATATTTATGAGACTGGTGATACAATATTAATTAAAAATCAAGCTGATACATAGTGTAGGTATCAAGTATACATAATACCAAGTACATATTTAGTAGAGACGCATGTTGTTGTTAGTTGCCATTTCCAACTCATGGTAGCCCGCTGTGTGTGGGGGAAGGGACAGAATATGTATACACACACACAAATACGTAAATTATGTTATTTACATAAAGATATATAAACATGTATTTTATAAGACCTATGTTTTTATGTAGGATTTACTAATTAATAAACTACTCCATTGTTTGTGTATTGTTTAATGAGTATGCATTGTTTTTATAATTTAAAATAAGAATATTTAATTTTAAAAATAAGAGACAGACAGCTAGAAAGCAGACTGCAAAGAAGACTAAGAAGGAGAGATGAGAAAAAAAATGCAGAGAGTGGGTATCATAGAAGCTTCAAGAAGGAAGCTTCCCTGAGGGACTGAATTGCTCTGTGGAGGGCTGTGGGGACCATGGTCTTGGGGAACATCTAGCTCAATTGGCATAACACAGTTTTTAAAGAAAATGTTCTACAGTCTACCTTGGTGAGCAGCGTCTGGGGTCTTAAAAGCCTGTGAGCAGCCATCTAAGATACTCCACTGGTCTCACCCCTTCGGGAGGAAGGGAGAACGAAGAAAACAGGATACAAGGAAAAGATTAGTCCAAAGAACTAATGGACCACAGCTACCATGGCCTCCACCAGACTGAGTCCAGTACAGCTAGATGGTGCCCGGCTACCACCAATGACTGCTCTGACCAGGATCATAACAGAGGGTTCTGGACAGAGCTGGAGAAGGAAGTAGAACAAAATTCTAACTTACAAAAAAAGACCAGATTTACTGGCCTGACAGAGACTGGAGAAACCCCAAGAGTATGGGCCCCAGACACCCTTTTAGCTCAGTGGTGCAGTCACTCCCGAGGTTCACCATTCAGCCGGGGATTGGATGGCCCCATAAAACAAAACAGGACTAATGAGGCACCGCAGTCCAGAGACAAGGACTAGAAAGCAGGAGGGGACAGGAAAGCCGGTGATAGGGGATCCAGGGTTGAGAAGGGACAGTGTTGACATGTCGTGGGGTTGTTAATCATTGTTATAGGACAATATGTGTACTGTTTAATGAGAAACTATTTGTTCTATAAACCTTCATCTAAAGTCCAAAAACAAAAAAGAATTATCTATGTGAGATCTAATTGACAATAGCAACTCAGGGGGTTTGAAGGGAAGCCTAGGGGGCAGGGAGTTGAAGATAATGGTGATGGAATAATTTGGAAAAGGATAGTGAGAATAGCAGCACAACTGGAAGAATGCAATCGATGTCACTGAATTGTACATGTAGAAATTTTTGAAATGGTGTATCTTTGGCTATGTATATTTTCACCCAAAAAGCAAAAAAAAAAAGGTCCTCCAAGGTCAAGAAGGGAGAGTGTTGACATGTCATGGGGTTGTTAACCAATGTCATAAAACAATATGTGTACTGACTGTTTAATGAGAAACTATTTGTTCTGTAAACCTTCATCTAAAGTACAATTTTAAAAAAATTTTTTTTAAATAAATAAAAAAAGGAAGTTTATTGCCTGACCCTTCTTGTTTCTGGTTTTAATGGACTTCTGAAGGGTTTTGACTCCATGTGGAAAATCAGGGTAAAGTGATAAAGGAAACATTAAATATTAGTAAAAGTGCACTCAACAATATGGCTTCTGTCTTAAATGTTATAATGTTCTTTAAAAAATTGTTTCTTACCATCTATTTATGTTGAATTTTAAAAAAAGATATACATTTTTCATAAATAAGGAATCAAAATTCATAGTTAAATGGGACAACTGGAGCAGTGAGTCAGTACCTAAAAATATGGGAACACAAGCTTAAGCCTTCCTACTCGAGCTCCGTCAGGTCCACTGCACAGAGATATGAAGAGAAGGCAAAATGAAGCTGTTGTCAAGTCTGCGCCCCGTTCTCAACCACAGAGCCTCTCTGACCTATTACAGAGGCTAGTGACTTATTTCAACTTTAAAAGATTACTATAGTTATAAGAATCAGGAAGGCTAATTTGTATGCTATCAATATGAGTTAAATATTTGTGTAGTTTTAAAATCAGCTCCCACTAAGTCGAGTTTTAAGCTGCCTCTGACACCTCTTCCTTGCTATAGACCATTAGCAGCCCAGGAATGGACTGGTTTATTCCTCTTTCCCCTGGGAAAATGAGCAGCCTGTTGATATGGAATCTCTACCACGTTATTTTTGGAAATTATTAAACTGTTATTTTTTTGCTTTCAAATATCCCTCAATGTTTCATTTCACAAGCTCGCTTGTTTATTTTATAGGCTAGTAAGAATCAAATTATTCTTGTATTCCCAAAGCAGTCATGAGAAAAATCAAAAATTGCCCTCACAAAAATTACCCCAGCTACCCAAACTTCTCCGCTAAGGTCAAGCATAAGAAGTAGGATTGCTGAACTCAGAGAAAGCTCGACAGTACAAGAGCAGGTGGACAAAGAGGGGCTTCCAAATCTGGTTATTCATCAACTCTATGGTGGTTACTTATTCATTTATTCAAATATTTACTGAACACTTTCTACAGTGCCATGGACAGTTGGAACTGTGGGAATACAGTAGCAAGCAAAGCAGATCACTCAGGAAAAAAGCAAAAAACAAACAAAAACTTTTTTTTTAAAGTTATAGGTTTTCGCTGAGTCAATACAGATTTGTTTCCATTTCCTACCTTCTGTGATATTAATAGGAGCCCTGGTGGCACAGTGGTTAAGAGCTTGGCTAATAACCAAAAGGTTGGCAGTTCGAGTCCACCAGCTGCTCCCTGGAAAGCCTATGGGGAAGTTCTACTCTGTCCTATAGGGTCGCTATGAGTCGGAATTGACTGGATGACAGCAGGTTTGTTTTTTTTTCTTTTTTTTGGTTTATCATGTTAGTAAGGAGCCCTAGTGATGCAATGGTTAAGCATCTGGCTGCTAATCAAGAAGTTGGTGGTTCAAACCCACCCAGTGGCTCAGTGGAGAAAAAGACCTGGCGATCTTCTCCCATAAAGATTACAGCCTAGGAAACCCTATGGGGCAGTTCTACTCTGTCCTGTAAAGTTGTTACGAATCGGAATCGACTTGACAGCATATGACATCAACAAGAAAGGCCTGGCAATCTACTTCCGAAAAATCAGCTATTGAAAGCCCTATGGAACACAGTTCTACTCTGACACATATGGGGTCTCCGTGAGTCAGAACTGACTCTACAGTAACTGGTCTAGTTTTTAGTGATATTAATAGGTTATCAAATCAATAAGGCTAAAGGGGCCATAAGATGCAAA
This sequence comes from Dugong dugon, assembly GCA_030035585.1. NCBI lineage: Eukaryota > Metazoa > Chordata > Mammalia > Sirenia > Dugongidae > Dugong > Dugong dugon. The sequence continues at coordinate 31,384,042 of CM057475.1, read as the reverse complement.
ATACCTTCTGAGGGGTTCTGTCTACTCCCTGACTGCCTCTCAACTCACACTCTTTGCTCCCTGAATGCAGTTTCCTCATTCCAGGGATGCCTGCTCCACTCCCCCTCTATGTCCCAAGGATCCTGGGTAACACGTTGCCATCAAGTGGATTCCGAGTCACAGAATCATAGCGACCCTATAGGACAGAGTAGAACTGCCCCATAGCGTTTCGAAAGAGTGGCTGGTGGATTTGAACTGCAGACCTTTTGATTAGCAGCCTTATCTCTTAACCACTGTGTCTCCGGGGCTCCAGCCTATCTCAAATCCCATCTCCTCCTATGACTTGAGGCCATGTCAATATCCTTTGTCTCTCCTCTGGGCTCTCATTCTCTGTGGTGTTGAATCCTGTCCAGCTTATTATGCAGTATATGCAGAGTGTATGAGCTTGATCTATGTCTCCCAAGCTAAAATATAAGCATCCCAAGGGGATGCCTGTGTCCTGCATTCCTTTTGCTCTCTCAACGTGCTTCAGCACCTTATAAAATATTTGTTCATTCATTCATTCAGTCATAATGTGCCCGCTGAGCACCGGTGCCAACGAGTAGTAGTTTGTAGATTTGGGAAAGTTAATAAAACACACATACACGAACTTTCACAACATAAAAACTCCAAAGATTGGGACTAATTCAAGAAAAATACAGTAAAACCTGTGAGAGCTGGAACTTGATGGGACTGCCTTGTTTTTCTGGGTATGGCACATTTTCTTCCTTTGACAGGGGGCACTCTTACCACTTTTCTATCACTCATTTTAATGGAAAATATTTGAGCTTTCCTTCTCTGACAGGTTTCTGCCTTACACAGGTTCCGGCTTTCACAGGTTTTATTGTACCAGTTGGATTTCCAAACCAAAAAATACATTTACTAAAAATCAGTCTGTCACTGCTTGCATGCTCATTTCTGTAACTGGAATGAGGCTAAGAAGGTTTGGCCTAGGGAAGGGCCTCGAGCAGCTGTTTTACTGAATAAATAAGAAACTGTCAAATACTAACAGCAGCTTGTATTTGCAGTATGCAAACTTCTCAAACTGCTTTCCCATCCATTAGCATAACTTAGCAAGTATGTTTCTTAAATGAGGGCATCTAAGTATTTGGAAAGGATCAGAGTCTTAAGTGCTTCCACTGTCTACATTATTATTGCACCTAGCAATTTTTCATAGATGGTGATTATTGTAAAATCCAACCCGGATTTTTTTTTTTTTAATTAAATTCTGAACAAATGACAGCTTTAGGTCTTCTTATATAAACTGAACTGCATGCAAGTTCTGAACAAAATACGGCACTGGAAATGGGCTTTTATAACTCTCAACACTGGGCTCCAAATATGTTCATGTACATAGGAGGGACTTGTCTGTCTTCCATTCTATTGATCCATCATCAAGGATTTTAAGTAAAGTCTAACTGCTCTAAATAATAATAATAATAACGTGGAGCACTTAGTATAAAGGAGAATCATGTTATTCCAGCACTCTTCTTCTAAAGACTTTGTGGAAACATCAAAAGTTCTCTTCCATTCTTAAAAGATATGGTTCTGCGTTGTTGTTATTGTTGCTTTATTTTGAGGGAGGTTATAGAAAGCAAGAGAAAGGGGAAGGGAAATAATACTATCTCAGAAGTCAGAAATGCCTAGATGCATTTTAATTTCACAGAAGCTTATTTCAGAAAGCATCGTACACAGCCTCATCTACCCTGAGACCAAAGGAACTAGATGGTGCCCGGCTACCACTACTGACCATTCTGATCAGGACCACAACAGATGGACACTGATAGAACAGGAGAAAAATGCAGAACAGAACTCATATTTTTAAAAAGTCTAGACTTGCTGGACCAGTTGAGACTGATGGACTCCCTGAGACTATCACCCTGAGATACTCTTTATACCTCGAACCGCAACTATCTCCTGAGGTCACTTTTTAGTGAAGTAACAGATTGGCACACAAAATAAAGGATACAACCCGTGAGTAAAAGACTTCATTAAAAAAAAAATCTATACGAGACTATCATGGATTGAGTTGTGTCCCCCCAAAATATCTGTCAGCTTGGCTGGGTCATGATTCCCAGTATTGTATGATTGTATTATCTGATGTGATTTCCTTATGTGTTGTAAACTCTATCACTATGATGAGATTATATGTGATCTCCTTATATGTTGTAAATTCCATCACTGTGATGAGGTTATACTGATGAGGTTGACAAGATTAGATAGTGTCTTAATGCCATCTCTTTTGAGATATAAAAGAGAGAAGCGAGCAGAGACACATGGGAATCTCATACCACCAAGAAAGCAGTGCTGGGAGCAGAGCCCCTCCTTTGGACCTGTGGTTCCTGCACAGAGATGCTTCCAGACCAAAGGAAGACTGATGCATCACAAGGACCTTCCTCCAGAGCCAACAGAGAGAGAGAGCCTTCTCCTAGAGCTGATGCCCTGAATTTGGACTTGTAACTTACATGACTGTGAGAGAATAAACTTCTCTTTGTTAAAGCCATCCACTTGTGGTATTTCTGTTAGAGCAGCACCAGATGACCGAGACAGAGACCAAAAGGTCAAAAATAACTCTAACACGAAGTTGACAAGACAAGGGGGGGCAGGGAAACTAGATTACTAGAAACGGAACAACCAGAACATAATTAATGAGAATATTGACACATTGTGCAAAGTGTAACTATGTCACTGAACAACTTGTGTAGAAATTGTCAAATGGGAACCTAATTTACTGTATAAACTTTCACTGAAAACACAATAAAATGTTATTTAAAAGAAGAAAGCATTGTAGCTGAGATTACAATAAACAAAAGTGAAAATGTAATACTGTGTACTGTACTTTCTCAAATTAAAAGTAAATTAACATTATATATTTATTACAATAAAATATTTTTTAAATTGATAGCAGTAAGAAAGTAAATTCTGATAATAAAAGTATTCAAAGATATCTAAAGGAAAGGATATATGGAAAATAGCAGTATCTTGTAAATGTCTAACATTCACTTGCATTATAGCTTTATGTCCATTTTAACAGTAATTAAAAGATGCCAAATCCTTGATGTTATGTTCTCTCAATAACACTCAGATACTATGATGGGGGAAAGGTGTTTCCACAAAGGCACAAACTACTAGTTCCTTTCTTTTTTTTTTTTAATTTATTTCAATTTTGTTGTTGTTTTTTAGACTATACATAGTAGAACATACACCAATTCAACAATTTTTACATGTACAATTCAGTGATATTGATTACATTGTTTAAGCTGTGCAACCATTCTCACCCTCCTTTTCCAAATTGTTCCTCCCCCATTAACATAAGCTCACTGCCCCCTGAGTTTCCCATCTAATCTTTCCGGATTCTGTTGTCAATTTGATCCCATATAGATAGTTCTTAAAATAGCACAATGCTCAGGGCCGACATCCTTTACTAGTTAAGCTAAACTACTGTTTGGTTTTAAGAAGACTTCAGAGATTATTTTTGGTTTAAAGATTATCTCAGGGCAGTAGTTTCAGGGATTCATCAGCCTCCACGGCTCTAAAAAGGCTGCAGTCCCTGAGAATTTGAAATTCTGTTCTGCATCTTCCCCCTTTTCATGACGATTCTTCTATAGAATCTTTGATCAAAACATTCAATAACGGTAGCCAGACACTATTTAGCTCTTCTGGTCTCATGGCAAAGTAAGCAGTTGTCCATGTAGGCAATTAGCCACACATTCCATTTCTTTCTCCTATTCCTGACTCTCCTGCTTCCTCTGTTGCTCCAGGTGAATAGAGACCAATTGCTGTGCCTTGGATGGCCACTTACAAGCTTTTAAGACCTCAGGCACTACACAAGGAACTAGGAGGTAGAACAGAAGCACTAAACATGATATTAGGCCAATTAACTGGAATGTCCCATGAAATCATGACCCTAAACCTCCAAAGCAAAGAACCAAATCCCATGAGGTCGTTGTTTGTACACAAGTAGCCTCAGCCGCTACTTTTTGTTGTTGTTGTAAATATATCTATCACACAACTTTTGCCAACTCGGCTTTTTTGCAGGTGTACAACTTATTGACAGTAATTACACCAGCTCCTTCATAAAAGGTTCCCACCTACAATGTTAGCACAAAGCCAGAACCAACTCTACAGAGGTCAATGCTTGTCTTATCAAAGGCTGCACAAATAGCCTCAATTAACAGTTTTTAGGACTGTTTATCTCTAAGTCTTTTATCAGACTCTCCAGTCACAAGTGGAATAGGTCTCCATTTAGAAAGCATGATAAGATGATACATTTGGAGTGAACTGAATATTCCAAATAAAGGTAACCCACAGCAAACAGTTCTTATGTGGACCCGGGAAAAGCCTCAGAAGGATCCATTAGACTACAGATACTAATTGTAGCACCAGTCACTCCAAGGAAGTTTTTAAGCTGGAAACCCAGCAATTATCTGGACTGATGAAAGAGCTTAACACCCAGAACATTGGAACTCAAAAGCACTTGGAGCCCGACAGACATCTGGCATCTCCAACCCAAAGGCCACAGCCCCCTGGCTCCGAACTAATTTCTGCTGAGCTTCAAGACACAGGAAACCCTGGAAGGAAACAGAAGTCAACCAAGCAGAATGAGGATTGCACTTTGAAAGATGTTCAGAATAACCGAAGAAAGCCATTAGAAAATCTGCAAATCAAGTCACATCACTTACCCAAGTTCAAGTACCTACACGCTCTCCACTGCCTGCGCTGTACTTCTCAGCCTGGAGTCAAGTCCTGGGGGATGGGAACTGTGGGCATAAGACGCTGTGCCAAGGGGTGCAAGCCCACAGGATAAATATTAGAATGAAAGCTCCGGAGAACCAACCTCGCATCAGACTCACTCTCCATAACATCCTACAGAAGCACCAAATAAATATTTGTTGAATGATGAATTATTACCATGGCACAGCTTCCTGGGACATTAATCGTAAGCAGCAATTTAGAGAAAAAACATTTTGCTTAAAACTGGTATATTCTCAAGACTTTCTAAGATGACATGGATGTACCAGTCAGGATTCTTAGTTTCAAACAGTTGAAACAAACTTTAATTTAAGCAAAGAATGCACTTATTGGGAAGCGTACATAATAACCCAAAGGACTGAAGCACCAGGCATGGGGCTACGAGGCCAGGAGCACACCCAAAGTTGTGCTCAGAACTGATCCCACACGGACACTTCCGCCTCCACTGAACACTCTGCATCTATGATGCCACTGACTCTAAGACAAACCATTGTTTCATTTGTTAGGGAGAAAAGGAAACAACGCTGCTTATCTAACTACGATACAATGTTGATTATAAGAAGCATCCTGATTTCGGGCATAAATGTTGCAAACATATATGAAATGTGGTCCATGCAGCAAGCAGGAAGCCTTCGTTGGTGGTTCAATGGCGGAATTCTCACCTCCTATGCAGTAGACCCAGGTTCAATTCCCCCTCATGCATCTCATGTGCAGTTACCACCTGCCTATCAGTGGTAGACTGGGTTTTGCCATGATACTCAACAGGTTTCAGCAGAGCTTCCAGACTGAGATGTACTCGGAAGAAAGGCCTGGCGATCTACTTCCAAAAATCAGCCAGTGAAAACCCTATGAGTCACGTCCGATCTACCACTGATCGTGGAGATGGAGCAGGACTGGGCAGCATTTTGTTCCACTGTGTCTGGGGTCGTCATGAGTCAGGGGTTGACTCAAAGGCAGCTAACAACAACACAACAGCAATGTGCAACATAGACACATATTAGACAACGGGCACCACCACTCCAACTGCTGCACACAGCCCGGGATCTTGTTGCTTGCTGCAACCACTGCCGCGCCCAGAGCTGCAGTCCCCACTGCTTGTCCACAGGCTCTCAGTGCTCAGCCTGGAGTGTGCACGTCGGACTGGCAGGGACCAGGCTATGCCCATGTCCTAGCTGAAAGTACGGGCATTTTCAGCTTAGTCAAAATCAACTTGATGGCAATGGGTTTGGTTTTGGTTTTTGGTTATCGTGAAAAAAAGGTTCTGCCTTTTTTCCCTTCTGTGGGAAATTATCCAAGCACAAGTACAGAGTTCAGATGCTGGGCAGCCAAAAATGAATGACGAATACCCTCTCCAGGGAGATTTCAAAGAATCCCCCTCTGGTGGTAAAAGTTCAGTCTCCTCTGCTGCTAGAACTTAGAAGAACACGTGAGAGGCACCAGAATAGTAAAACTTCCTAGGACAAGATCCAAGGCTCTTTACAATCTAGCGCCTAGAAATTGTTCCAGTCTAGCTTCCATCACCCCGCCCTTTCAAACTACAGGCCAAAGATGACAGATTAGGCGGCAGCTCTTGAACTGCCATTAGCACTCACATCACGTCTTCACTCATGGTGTGTTCCGTTGGCTTAGAATACTTCCCTCCCCATGCAATTTTCTCCACTTAGGTAACTCCAATTTCATAGCTCAGGCCAAATATCACATTTTGTGTGAACTCTTCCATATAACACCAACTTTGTGAACCCTTGGCACTTTATACGTGTCTCTATTATTGAAGGGCGAGGTCTCCATTCAATATCTAGGCAAAAAAATGCTCAATTTATTGCTTGCTTCAACAAGGGGAGATGCAATTTAAGAGACATTTTCCCTGAGCAAAGAAGACAGAGCTGATCCTGTATACAGGGTTCGGTCACCCTCGGAGTATCGGGACTGCCAGACTTCCAAAGCAGGAATGTTTAGGAATTAGTTGACCTTTAGTTGCGGAGGAATCCCTGGTTGGTGCAAACGGTTAATGCACTCAGCTGCTAACTGAAGTACCTGGGAAAGGTTGGAGGATTAAATCTACCCAGAGGCACCTCAGAAGAAAGGCCTGGCAATTTACTTCTGAAAAATCAGTCATTAAAAACCCTATGGAGCACATTTCTACTTAGACACCCCATGTGTTGGAGTTGATTTGACAGCAACTGGTTTTAGTTGCAGAAGGATGGCCAGAGTGAGAATGATTATGATTGGCTGACTTGCAGAAGCTTGTTCACTAGAGTTAAGCTGTTGCTGATTGGCTGACTTGACAGCTGTGTGTTGGGGGAAGGAGGTAAGGAACGCTGTCACTGATTGGCTAGCTTACAGAAGCACGGTTGCTGAAGGAAGGTGTTATTGATTCATTTAAACAGGTGGAAAACAGGTTTTGTCTGTTACTGGTGACTATGGCACAGGGCAATCAGTTTTTTCCTAAGCGGATAGTAACATTTCATTCTCACTATTGTGACAATCTATCAGGATATAATAACAATACTGATAGCTAACATTCTAACATTTATGCAGCTCTTACTATGTTCCAGGCTTTACAGTAAGTACTTTACAAGGATTTTCCCACGTAATCCTTGGACCAACCCCGTGGGTAAGTACTATTACTCCTCACTTTACATTTACCTTAGGTGCCTTACTGGGATCTGAAAACAAGCAGAATGACTACAGAGGCAGCACTTTCAAGGATAACGTGATAGTGGCTCTCCTGATCGCTCTTACTGCTGTCTTCACCATGACAATACAGCCACCTCAAACACAAACACCAGATCTCATCTCTTTGTACCCACAATTCTGATGGTTCAAGGCCTCACATGCAGTAAAAAAAAAAAAAAAAAAAATTTGCCATTGAGCGGATCCCAACACACGCTGACCCCATGCGTTTCAGAGTAGAACTGCACTCCATAGGGTTTTCAATGCCGTTATTTTACTTTTTCAGAAGTGATCATCAGACCTTTCTTCTGAGGTGCCTCTGGGGGGATTTGAACTGGAAATTTTTCGCTTAATAGCTAACCACTTAACTGTTTGCCCCGCCCAGGAACTCCTTACACGCAGCAGGCACCCTCAAATGTCTGCTGTTAGAGGAAAAAAGAAAGAATCCTGAATCACACAATTCGTTCAAAACCTGATTAGGAAGCTCTGGATCTTGCCCTCCCACCACGGCCGAAGTTGATAATAGAACCAACACCCTGAACAAACCGTCAAATACACCTGTGATTTTAAGAAAGCCAGGCCTCAAGGTCATGTACTCCCCCTGTTTTCCAACAACTTTGTAGCCAGTTCTTCATCACTGATGCAAATACTACTAAGCCTAAATAACTGGTCATTGAGCTGCCTCAGCTTCCCCAAAGTAGTCGGAAGCCTAAAAACACACAGAAAAAACAGCTGAATAAAACAAGCCACTGATTATTTTGTCACTTTCAGTACAGATGCATACACCCCAATAGAACTTCTCCAACTCACCACTTCTGAAGAAAAGCACTCTCATATTATCTGAAAAAAATTAAGTCATATGAAACACACCAAACCACATCCAAACCACAGCATTCACATCACAAAGACCCTTAGATGTCACAAAAATCTCTCTTTTGCCCTCCCATCTCTCCTTAATAAGTGCCATGAACTCCATCTATAATTTATTCCTCTATTAAAAAATCATATATTCTTCTTATACTCTCCAAATGAGAGGAACTAGATCGTTCAGTGCCCGCTTCCTCAGAACCCAGCCAGGACTTCTCATCCAAGGTCCTAGGCGTAAAGTCTGTAGTAACTGATTTGGTGTGTGTATTGAGGGACTCAGGAGTCCTGGTGGCACAGTGGTTAAGTACTTTAAGTACTTGGCTGCTAACTGAAAGGTCGGTGGTTCAAAACCACCAGCTGCTCTGCAGGAGAAGGATGTAGCAGCCAGCTTCCATAAAGCCTTGGAAACCCTAAGGGGCATTTCTACTCTGTCCTATAGGGTCGTTATGAGTTGGAATCAACTCAACAGTAATGGGTTTGTTTTGTTTTTTATTGAGGGACCCACATATGATTAATCCACCTCCAAATCAATAGAAAGCATTAAGTCGAGCCGGGGCCAAGATGGCAGAATAGACAGATGTTTCCTGTCGTCTCTCTTACAACAAAGACCTGAAAAAACAAGTGAAACCAATTATATACGACAATCTAGGAGCCCTGGTCATAAAAGACAAAGCTGAAGAGTCAGACTGAGCGGCAGGCAGAAGGAGAGACAATTCAAAAGCAGCCAAGAAGAGCCAGTCATGAGGTTGCTGGCACTCGGCTGGTTGCGTCCGCAGGGCACACAGGTGGGCTGAGGCGAGCAATAGTGTTCGGGATGCATCTCACCACATCGGGAGAGGCCAGGAGGCAGCGATTCTGCACAAGACTCTGGAGCGGGTGGAAGCAGCACTGGACCTGCTAAAGTTAAGTGCAAGCATCTAACCTACTATGCAGGGACAAAATAACCCCTCCCCATTGGGGAGTATCACAACGGAGAAGTGCCCCTTTCCCCTCACCCAACCCCCACCCTGCTCCGCTCCACTCCGACACCAGTCTGGCAGTATTCAACAACTGTCATGCCCCACTACACTGGAACTCAGGGCTATCCACCCCCAAACCAGTCTCACATCTTTAAAAAATGCCATGCCCCCAAGTCGGCAACTCAGGGCAGATCAGGAGGCCCTGCCCCTCTGCCTAGGCACTGGCATAAAGGATCCATGGACTTGCAGTGCCCTTCACCCCTGCCTAGACCTGTGTGGGCCAATTCAACACCACATGCCCTCATTAGCATAAAACAACAGGGCATACACTGAAGCCTATTTTCAACTGCAACAGCCAAGGGGGTTTGCAGACTTATCGCATTTGCAGGGACCTCACATACCCACGTCAGGGGCTTGAAGGCTGGTGGTACCACCTACTCCATCTAACCATCCATGACAGGGGTCTGAGAGTAAGTGGTGCCTCCCAGTCCCTCCACCCAACAGCATCGGATGCCCAGCGACCAGCTGCAATACCTACCCCACTACACACTCTAGGTGACAGGGAAATGCCCTCCATCCAGGCACCTGGGGGTAGCTGTGAGCCCCCTGCCTTGCTCTGCATATAGCCCCCTACTGCAGCCAGATACCTGTGGATGCTCTTAACACTCCTATGCAGCCCTGCCCATCTAGAACTATAGGTGACAGTCTGCACCACATACTCGGTGACTGATGACCTGGATACATGTGCTGCATTCACACAAGAAAAGAGAACAGATTCTGGAGTCACACACCTAGTAGCTGTTCTAACCACCTGGAGACAGGACGAGAGAGCTTCAAAGATGCCAATAACCAAAGTACCTCACATAATTAGCCTACTTGGGCATATCAAAACAAAACAAAAAGCTAGGACACAGTAAACAAACATACAATAAATAAATATAATAACTTATTGCTGGCTCAGAGACACAGTCAATATCAAATCATATAAAGAAGCAGGTCAAGATGGCTCCAGCAAGTGACCAAAATAAAGAACCGGGAAACCTTCCTGAGGAAGATAAGGTCATGAAATTACCTAAGATAGAATTCAAAAGACTAATATACAGAACTCTCCAAGATACCAGGAAGGAGACCATGCAAAACTCAGACTAAGCCAAGGAACACACAAAGCAATAGAGGAATTCAGGAAAACAATACAAGAACAGAACGACAAATTAAACAGGCTGCCAGAAACAACAGAGAGACAGTAATAAAAATCCAAAAGATTAACAATAAAATTTCAGAATTAGGCAACTCAATAGAAGGTCATAGGAGCAGAACTGAGGCAATGAAAGTTGAATTAGTGAGATTGAAGGTAAATCCCTGGACACCAATACACTTGAGGAAAAGTCAAAAAGAGAGAATTTTAAAAAGATAAAGAAAGTCTAAGAATTACATGGTACACTATCAAGAGGAAAAACCTACGAGTGACTGGAATACTAGAATGGGGTGGGGGGGATAAGACAAAACACAGAGAGAATTGCTGAAGATTTTCTGGCAGAAAACTCCCCTGAAATCATGAAGGATGAGAAGATATCTATCCAAGAAGCTCAACGAACCCCACACAGGGTAGATCCCCCAAAAAAGTCACCAAGATATACTATAATCAAACTTGCCAAAATATCTCAAAGATAGAATCTTGAGAGCAGCTAGGGATAAATGAAAAGTCACCTACAAAGGAGAGCCAATAATAGTAAGCTCTGACTACTCAGCAGAAACCATGCAGGCAAGAAGACAATTGGGTGACATATATAAAGCACTGAAGGAAAAAAACTGCCAGCCAAGAATTATATAGTCAGCAAAACTGTCTCTCAAATACAATGGTGAAATTAGAGCATTTCCAGATAAAGAGAAGTTAAGGGAATTTGTAAAAACCAAACCAAAGTTACAAGAAATATTAATGGGAGTCCTCTGGTTAGAGAAACAACATATCAGACAACAATCCAAGACTAGAACACAGGACAGAACAACCTAGTTGTTAACAACCTAGTTAGGGAAATCACAAAAATAAGTCAAAGCTAAAAGACTGAAAACAGGGAAACAGAGATGTCAATATGTAAATGATGACAACGTCAAAACAAAAAAGAGGGAATAAATAGTGTAGTTATAGAACTTTCATACAGATAGGAGGTTAAGGCAATATGAAGAAATAAAAGATTGATCTAAACTTAGAAAAATAAAGGTAAATTATAAAGTAACCACAAAAGAAGCTAACAAATCTAACCATCAAAATCAAAAAGGAAAAAAACATAAAAACACATCAAATACAAAATCAACAACAAGGAAAAAGATGAAAAGAAAATACATAAAGAAACATGACTCAGCACAGAAAATTAAGTGGAACAAAAAAACTGTCAACACTACAAAAAAGGAAACCAAAATGACAGGAGTAAACTCAGACCTGTCAATAATTACACTGAATGTAAATGGACTAAATGTACCAATAAAGAGACAGAGTGGCAGAATAGATTAAAAAACATGATCTGTCTATATGCTGCCTACAAGAGACACATCTTAGACTCAAATACACAAACAAACTAAAACTCAAATGATGGAAAAAAATATATCAAGCAAACAACAACCAAAAAAGAGCAGGAATGGCAATATTAATCTCTGACAAAAGGGACTTCAAAGCAAAATCCACCACAAAGGATAAAGAAAGACAGTATGTAATGATTAAAGGGTCAATACACGAGGAAGACATAGCCATAATAAAAATATACACACCCAATGACAGGGCTTCAAAATACATAAAACAAACTCTAACGGCATTGAAAAGTGAAATAGATAGCTCCACAATAAGAGGACACTTCAACACATCACTTTCAGTGAAGGGCAGAGCATCTAGAAAGAAGCTCAGTAAAAACATAGATGATCTAAATGCCACAATCAATTGATTGGCCCTCATAGACATATACAGAACACTCAACCCAACAGCAGCTGAGTATACATTCCTTTCCAATGCACGTGGAACATTCCCCAGAATAGACTACATTTTAGGCCACAAAGCACACCTTAACAGAATCCAAAACATTGAAATATTACAAAGCATCTCTTCTGACTGTAAAGCCATAAAAGTAGTAATTAATAACAGAAACAGCAAGGAAAAAAAAAAAACCAAATACATGGAAACTGAACAACACCTTGCTCAAAAACTACTGGGTTATAGAAGAAATCAAGGATGGAATAAAGAAATTCACAGAATCAAATATGAATGAAAACACATCTTACCAGAACCTCTGGGACACAGCAAAGGCAGAGCTTAGAGGTTAATATTTATAGCAATAAATGCACACATCCAAAAAGAAGAAAGGACCAAAATCAAAATATTAACCCTACAACTTGAACAAATAGAAAGAGAGCAGCAAAAGGAGCCCTCAGGCACCAGAAGAAAGGAAATAATAAAGATTACAGCAGAAATAAATAAAACAGAGAATAGAAAAACAATTGAAAGAGTCAACAAGGCTAAAAGTCGGTTCTTCGAAAAGATCAATAAAATCGATAAACCATTGGACAAACTGACAAAAGAAAAATACGAGAGGAAGCAAATGACCCAAATAAGAAATGAGATGGGTGATATAACAATAGACTCAACTGAAATAAAAAGGATCATAACAGAATACTATGAAAAATTGTACTCCCAACAAATTTTAAAACCTAGCGGAAATAGACAAATTTCTAGAAACATACTACCTACTTAAACTAACACAAACTGAGGTAGAAAAACTAAATAAACCCATAAAAAAAAAAAAAAAAGAGAGAGAGAGATTGAAAAGGTAATTAAAAAAACTTCCAACAATAACAAAAAAAAGCCCTGGCCCTGACAGCTTCACTGGAAAATTCTACCAAACTTCCAGAGAAGAGTTATCACCAGTACTACTAAAGGTATTTCAGAACATAGAAGAAGAAGGAATACTCCCAAACTCATTCTATGAAGCCAGCATAACCCTGATACCAAAGCCAGGTAAAGATACCATAAAAAAAGAAAACTACAGACCAATATTCCTCATGAACATAGATGAAAAATTTTCAACAAAATTCTAGCCAATAGAATTCAACAGCATATCAAAAAAATAGTTCATCATTATCAAGTAGAATTCATATTAGGTATGCAGGGATGGTTCAGCATTAGAAAAACAATCAATGTAATCCATCACATAAATAAAAGATAAGAACCATCTGATCTTATCAGTTGATGCAGAAAAGGCATTTGACAAAGTCCAACACCCATTCATGATAAAAACTCTCAGCAAAATAGGAGTAGAAGGGAAATTACTCAACATGATTAAGAACATTTATACAAAGCCAACAGCTAACATCATTCTAAATGCAGAGAGTCTGAAAGCATTCCCCTTGAGAATGGGAACCAGACAAGGATGCCCTTTATCACCACTCTTATTCAACATTGTGCTGGAGGTCCTAGCCAGAGCAATAAGGGAAGAAAAAGAAATAAAGAGCATCCAAATTGGTAAGAAAGAAGCAAAAGTATCCCTATTTGCAGATGATATGATCTTATAGACAGAAAACCCCAAAGAATCCAGAAGAAAACTACTGGAACTAACAGAAGATTTCAACAAAGTATCAGGATACAAGATAAACCCACAAAAATCAGTTGGATTCCTCTACACCAACAAAGAGAACTTTGAAAAGGAAATCATCAAATCAATACCATTCACAATGGCCCCCAACAGGATAAAGTACTTAGGAATAAATCTAACCAGAGACATAAAAGACCTATACAAAGAAAACTACAAAACACTACTGCAAGAAACCAAAAGAGACCTACATAAGTGGAAACACATACCATGTGCATGGATAGGAAGACTCAGTATTGTGAAAATATCATTTCTACCCAAAGAGATCTACAGATACGATGCAATCCAGATCCAAATTGCAATGGCATTTTTTAACAAGATGGAGAAACAGATCACCAACTTCATATGGAAAGGGAAGCAGCCCCAGATAAGTAAAGCATTACTGAAGAAGAACAAAGTGGGAAGCCTTACACTACCTGATTTTAGACTCTATTATACCACCGCAGTAGTCAAAACAGCCTGGTAATGGCACAACAATGGATAGATACATAAACCAATGGAACAGAATTGAGAACCCAGATGTAAATCCATCCGCCTATGAGCAGCTGATATTTGACAAAGGCCCAAAGTCTGTCAAATGGGGAAAAGACAGTCTCATTAACAAAAGGTGCTGGCATAACTGGATATCCATCTGCAAAAAATGAAACAGGACCCATACCTCACACCATGCACAAAAACTAACTCAAAATGGATCAAAGACATAAATATAAAATCTAAAAAGACAAAGATCATGGAAGAAAAAATAGGGACAATGCTAGGAGCCCTAATACATGGCTTAAATAGTATACAAACCATAGAACCTACAGACTAGAGGAAAAAAATTGACTACAACATATCTGATAAGGGTCTAATCTCTAAAATCTACAAGATACAGCAACACCTTAACAACAAAAAGTCAAATAATCCTATTAAAAAATGGGCAAAGGTTATGAACAGACACTTCACCAGAGAAGATATTCAGGAGGCTAACAGACACATGAGGAAATGCTCATGATCATTAGCCATTAGAGAAATGCAAATCAAAACTGCATTGAGATACCATCTCACCTCAACAAAGCTGGCACTAATCCAAAAAACACAAAATAGTAAATGTTAGAGAGGTTGTGGAGAGACTGGAACACTTATGCATTGCTGATGGGAAGGTAAAATGGTAAAACCACTTTGGAAAACTATTTGGTGCTTCTTCCTTAAAAAGCTGGAAATAGAAGTACCATAAGATCCAGCAATCCCACTCCTAGGAATATATCCTAGAGAAATAACAGCCATCACACAAATGGACATATGCACACCCATATTTATCGCAGCATTGTTCACAATAGCAAAAAGACGGAAACCTAGGTTCCCATCAACAGACAAATGGATAAACAACTTATGGTACATACACACAATAGAATACTATGCAACGATAAAGAACAATGATAAATCCTCAAAACATCTTATAACATGGATGAAACACAAAAGGACAAATATTGTATGAGACCACTATTATAAGAACTCAAGAAAAGGTTTAAATACAGAAAAAAAGCATTCTTTGGTGGTTATGAGGGTGGGGAGGGAGGGGGAGGGGTATTCACTAATTAGATAGTAGACAAGGTACAACTTCGGTGAAGGGAAGGACAACACACAATACAGGGGAAGTCAGCATAACTGGACCAAAGCAAAAGCTAAGAAGTTTCCTGGACACATCCAAACACTTTGAAGGACAAAGTAGCTGGGCCTGGAGCCTGGAGACCACAGTTTCAGGGAACATCTAGGTCAATTGTCATAACAAAGTTTATTAAGAAAATGTTCTGCATCCCACTTTGGTAAGTGGCATCTGGAATCTTAAAAGCCTGCGAGCGGCCATCTAAGATGTATCCGTTGGTCTCACCCCACTTGGAGCAAAGGAGAATGAAGAAAACCAAAGACACAAGGAAAATATTAGCCCAAGAGACAGAAAGGGTCACATAAACCAGAGACTCCACCAGCTTGAGACCAGAACTAGATAGTGCTCAGCTACCACCAATGACCACCCTGACAGGGAACACAACAGAGAGTCCTGGATAGAGCAGGGGAAAAACGTGGAGCAGAACTCAAATTCACGTAAAAAGACCAGACTTAACGGTCTGACAGAGACTGCAGGAACCCCCAAAACTATGGCCCCCGGACACTCTGCTAACCCAGAATTGAAACCATTCCCGAAGCCCACTCTTCAGCCAAAGATAAGATAGGACTATAAAACAAACAATAATACACGAGGAGTGTGCTTCTTAGTTCAATCAGATTCAAGAGACCAAATGGGCGGCTCCTGTCTGGAGGCAGGATGAGAAGACAGGAAGGAACAGGAACTGGTTGAGTGGACACAGGGAACCCAGAGTGGAAAGGGAGAGTGTGCTGTCACATTGTGGGGATTGCAACTAATGTCACAAAACAATATGTGCATAAATTTTTGTATGAGAAATTAACTTGAGCTGTAAACTTTCACCTAAGGCACAATAAAAAAATTAAAAACCATAAGTCAACTTTCAATACAACCACAAACATGGTAAGAGAAATAATACCTAGTAACACCATTCGATTTTTCATTCATTTTTGTGGCCTTGAGCAAGTTACTTCTCTGTGCCTCAGTTTACTCAACTGTATAAAGAAGAGTACTAGTACCTCATAGGATGATGGCTTTGAAAATTAAGTGAATTATTATATATAGAGCACTCAAGACAAGGCTGTACATGATAATTGCTACAGCAGTAATGTTTTCGTAATTACTGCAGCTCCCTAGGTATAACCTGGAAAGTCTGAACCAGGCCTACAGCAGTGATATGGAGAGGGAAAGAACACCTGAGAGAGAGATTTGGGGTACAAGGATGGAAGCCCCCAACTCATCTGAAAACGCAAACAGGATCTACCTGGTGCTCAACAACTGCACAGAAACTGAACGCTTTAGTCCATAGCCAGAAACTTCAGCATATCTGTCTGTTTTGTGTGATGAACTTCTTGGCCTCCTGCCTTGCTCCACCTCTAAAAGAGGACATCTGATCCTTAGTGTGAGTTAAGGCTCAGCTCCAGCAGGATTCGGGACCAATTCTATCCTCTGTTAGCAGCTGGGGTAACTCAGCAACAGATCTGTCTTACTGCAATGGCTACTCGGAAGTTCTACTCCGAGTGTCTGCCTTGTTCTTGTCCCCATGTTCTCACTTTGTACCCCATTGTAGTAAGCAGATCCCAGTATGCTTAGTGCCCCGGATTCTCCTGGACTGGAATCCCATCCGGCTTATCCCACCTGGCTCTTGTCAGTTGCCCCTGGGGCAGCAAGGAGCTTACAGTCTAACTTTAGGAACCTCTTTGCCTTAGGTTCCTAGGGCTGCCATAAGAAATTACTACTACCTGGTGG
This sequence comes from Dugong dugon, assembly GCA_030035585.1. NCBI lineage: Eukaryota > Metazoa > Chordata > Mammalia > Sirenia > Dugongidae > Dugong > Dugong dugon. Next base: position 31,366,772 of record CM057475.1, on the reverse strand, counting down.
CTTAAATCAACAATAATTTATGTTCTCAGAGCTGGGGAGGTCAGAAGTCTGAATGAAAGTGTGGGCAAGGCTACATATCCTCCAAAGGCCCTTGGGGAAAATCCTTCTGGTTTTTTTCAGCTCCTGCCATTCTTGGTTTGTGGCAGCATAACTCCAGTCTCAGCCTCTCTTCATAAGGCCTTCATCCCTGTATCTTTGTGCGTCCTCTCCTGTCTCTTTCGCAAGGACACTCATTGAATTTAGGGCTCACTCAAATCCAGTATGATCTCATCTCAATTCTTATCTTAATTACATCTGCAAAGATCCTATTTCCAAATAAGATCACATTCTGAGGTTCCGAGAGGGTATGCATTTTGGGAGGAAACCATTCAACTCACTACACCCCTCAGTTTACACAAGGAGAAACTGAGGCCCAATGATGGGCACACTCAGTCCAGTGTTACTAACGAAGCTCCACGTTACTGAACCCTGACTGGCAAACCAAGCAAAACTGACGGACGGTTTTGTCCAGGAAGGGTTATTAGTCTAACCAACAATTTGGGAAAGAAAAGGCCGAGTCAGTGTGAGCGGCGCAGGCCGCCTTCAAAATGAGGTGTGGTCCCGAGATCACTACAGCTAAGGAAGGTGATTAGTTACAATCATCCATTTCAAAATGAGGAGATGAAGAGTTCTTTGTGTGTAAGTGTTTTAAACACACACTCTTTAGTCTTTTTTACAGCGGGAAAACCTCCTTCTGAAAAACACAACATTAAAAGGCTCTGAGACAAATCACATTTAGCAATTAGCTCACAAGTAATTAAGAGGAAGCCAAAATAAACCAACTTCAAAAGTGCCTCATTCAACAAAATGTGTTCAAAGGCATGGCATTAAAACCAGACACTGGAATAAATTCTAGGTATGCCATTTCTGAAATTATACCCAAGTAATAAAAATTTCAGTTGCAGGATAATCCAATCATTCTCCAGAACTGTAACAGCGACTGAATGTTCTGACTAAAAAAAAAAAAAAGGCTTCTGTTTTTGAAAATACAGTCTGCAAAGACTTTCATTATTATCTGAAATAGAATTTCATCTCCATGGTCCAGAGAGTAGAATCCTGTTTCTTTGCCAGTGTGACCTCCCAATTGCCACTTGGCCTAATGCCTATCTTGAGCCCACGCCAATCTCTGCATGGCAGGTTTCTGCAGTTGATTACCTCCTGGTGGGCTGTCTGCCTGGACCCTTCACGTGCCACTAAACCCTGGAGACACCAAGGCTGTATCAGATACAGCACAGCTCAGTTCCCTGCCCACACATTGCCTGAGGATGTCTCTAATATCCAGACCCTTATTCCTTCCAGACTGTTCATTATATTAAAAACCAGTCACTGACTTCCCATCCTGTTCTTCAGCATAAGGTGGAGGTAGAATATTTAGAGATTTAACAGTTGTTTTTTTTTTCTCTATTTCCATCCTAATATTTCACATCAAGTAGAAAGAGTCACAGCTGTCAAAGTCTTAGTAGCCATTAAAAAGAAAGAAAGAAGGAGCCTCAAATCATCAGTATTTGCCTGTTTTATATTTAGAGCTAAACTAATTCAGGGTTTTGTTCCATCTTTTCGTTTTTCAGAGAGAGAGCGATAGCCAGGTCTTCAGAGGACCAGGCTGTCCGTGTTCTAAATCAAATGTCAGTTTCAATACAGCTGAGAAGACAGTAAGCATTGGGGAAGGAGAAGCTGACAGAGGGAAGAGGTGGGTGGGAATAATGCCCTCCTGTGGATCTACCAAATGAGCCCTGATTGCACAATGGTTAAGGCTCAGCTACTGACCAACAGGTCAGCGGTTCAACCCCACCAGGCGCTCCATGGGACAAATATGTGGCAGTTTGCTCCTGTAAAGATTTACAGCTTTGGAAATCCTATGTTGTTGTTTTCTGTTGAGACAATTCCGACTCATAGCGGCCCTATAGAACCAAGTAGAACTGGCCCGTAGGGTTTCCTAGTCTGTAATCTTTATGGGAGCAAATCACCAGGTCTTTTTCTGAGATGCCGCTGGTGGGTTCAGACCACCAACCTTTTGGTTAGCAGCCGAGCACTTAAACCCTGTGCCATCAGGGCTCCTTGGAAACCCTAAAGAACACTTCTAATCTGTCCTATAGGGTTGCTATGAGTCGGAATTGACTTGATGGCAATGGGTTTGGTTTGGGTTTGGGTCATAGATTCAGTACAGCCAGTGTTTTCTGGATTAAACCACACTAAAAACCACCACACTGGCAAATTGATCTAGAGAGCTTACTGCGCCTGCCCCAAGCCATGGTCTTTTCAGTCACCTCATATGTGAGAGAAAACTGGACAATGAAAAAAGAAGACTGAAGAATTAATGCATTCAAACTGTGATGTCAGTGAAAAATATTGAGGAGACTGTGGATTGCTAGAAGAGTGAACAAATCAGTCTTAGAAGAAATACAACCAGAATGCTCCTTAGAAGCGAGAATGGAGAGACTTCAGCTCGCTTACTTTGGACAAGTCACCAGGAAAGACCAGTTGCTAGAAAAGGACATCATGGCTGGTAAAGTAGAGGGTCTATGAAAACAAGGGAAGCTCCCAACGAGATGGACTGACACAACAGCCGAAACAATGGACTCAAACCTAACAACAATCATAAAGATGGACCAGGACCAGGCAACATGCCATTCTGTTATCTATACATAAGGTCCCTATGAGTAGGAACTGATTTGACAGCAACTAACAACAACAAACCATAACAGTATCTCTTCTGTTATTTAATGTTAGTTTCAGTTGAAAAGTCTAAAAATCTTAACGTACGGATGACCTTTCCCACTGGAAACTTCCCTGGCCCAAGGCAACATTACTGAGCCAAGCAATCCCAGTATTGTAGCTCAACATGTTAAGGAACAAAGGAGGCAGCACTGAACATCTTTGTTCCTCAAGAAATCCCCTAATTGTGGCTACAATTTGTTAAGCAGTAGTTAAAGTTACAGAGAGTTCAGCTATGAAAGATTCAGCACCAAACCAAGTCGAGCTTTGTTGAATGGAAAGGCAAAGTTCCATCGTGACTCAAAGACCATCAGTTACCTGTGCCTGGAGGTAACTATATAATAAAATAATAAAACCACCCTCGTGTGCCAGACTCGCCTCAGTCTAGAGCAGCAGTTTTCAAAGCAGCGATCCTCTGGCTAGTCGCTTATCTCCTGTAGGATGAATGTTCAAAACATGGTGCTGTTGTTCAGTTTCTGGCATAAGTTGTGTTGCTTTTGATAATTAATTTTAACACAGAAGCTGGCTGGTGGAAAGTCAGCCTTCCTATCAGCTTAATGATGGCCCTGCTCGTGGCAACCAGGGTCTAGTGGGAAAGGTGGGCTGCCGATTTTGAGGGCAAAGATTCTCAAACTTTTTGAGCACTTTTATCCAGTTTTCAAGGCTTTATCATCCCAAGATAGTGGGTAGCTTTTCCCAGGATGTTTCATGCTGTTTGGACACGGGAGAGATAAAATAAACATTGTAATAAGCCTTCTAGAGCTAGACAGGCTGCTGACTTCACTTCCTATGCCTTCTGTAACTTCCCTAGAAGGACTCAACCAAAGAAAAAAAAAAGTAAATAGATAAAAAATGCTTAAATTCCAGCCATTCTCAGACCACATGGGTGCAATTGATTACTTCTATCTTGGGAGGAGAAAGTGAGTTTGGTTAAATGTTCCTGGCATTAATTTTTGATAACGTCACTAGATTTAGCAAATAGAAATATAGGATAGTCACTTTAATTTAAGTTTCAGATAAACAATAATACTTTTTCAGTATAAGTATGTCCCGTGCCGTATTTGGACATATGTATACTAAAAAATTATCTTTTGTTTGGATGAAATTCAACTGGGCTTCTGGCATTTTACCTGGCAACTACATTTCTCACAAAATATAGAGCCCAGAATTGCAGGCTTGGGGCTGATAGGTTCTGTTTAAGTCCCAGAATGATATTTAACCACGTTTGATGAAGTTTAGATTGAAGATTCTTAGTCACCCAAAATGTCAATTCATTATGTTTCTGCTATCCAGACTTCACAAACAGCTTTGCTTCCAAGCTCCAAAACAGGCTGTCTGAGTCCTTGCTAAGCTGTTTTCTTTGCCTGAAGAACACCCTGCTCTTGGATAAATATCACAAAGCACATGAGGATATAAATTTGCACATCTGTGTGTATGCAGAAACCCAGCTCCCACATCTAACAATATCCAAATTGTCAAATCTACTTTCTATAGGAAGTATTTTTGGATCAAACTTAAAAATGCCTCCTAATCATAGCACTGCATCAATTGTGAGAATGGTGCAGGACCAGGCAGTGTTTTGTTCTGTTGTACATAGGGTCGCTGAGTCGGAACAGACTCAGCGACACCTAATAACAACAATCACAGCACTGCAGGTTTGGTTGGCATAAACCAGAGTTACTACAATCTTCTGGAAAGAGTAAGAGCACAATTATTCCTAAATAACAACAAAAGTAATGAGCTCTGGAATTTCATTTAGCAACGGAGAAGAAATCAATAACTAGACCTACTTCTTCTGTCCCTGTAATAACAAAGCAGAGTTCAACTGAAGGGATGCTTGTACAAAACTAAAATTCCTGTTCAAACAGTAATATAATGGTGTGTATATCCTTTGGCGATACTTAATTAACCAAATTAATGGTCCTTTTCTTCTTCTAGTTCTTCACATTAATAACACTGATACTTCCTTAGAGTTAAGGTCTAGAAGAGAAAAAAGACCAATTAACTTCATTCTGCTTCAGGTTATCTACTATTTTGAGTAAGGAGATGTGGAAGTAATTAGCACTGTCCAACAGTATTCCATTCTTCTGCCTTAGGACACATGGTAAGATTACATTTCCTGGCCCCCTGTGTTATGGGATGGAGTCATTGGGCGGTCCAAATGGTTATTGAACTTGGCTACTAAATGAAAGGTTGAAGGTTTGAGTCCACCAAGAGATACCTTGGAAGAAAGGCCTGGCTATCTAGTTCTGGAAAACCAGCCATCAAAAACCTGATGGAGTACAGTTCTACTCTAACACACATGGGGTTGCCATGAGTCAGAATCAACTCGACAGCAACTGGTACCGGTGTGCTACGAGCTAGGGTTAAAACTCCAAATCAGGATCTCAGCTGTGGTGATTCCTTCTTTGTCTGTAGCCCAGGGCATTCCTTGGTTCTTGGTGATCCCCACATGACATCTGTCTTCCCCCGTATTGCCCCTCTCTGCATCGAATGTTGTCCTTTTATAACTCAGAAGTGATTAGGTTTAGGACATACCTTACACTGATATGGTCTCATTGACATTAAAAACAGAACAAAACTCTATTTCCAAATAAGATTATATCCACAGCAATAGGGGTTAGGATTCTAACACACACACACACACACATATATATGTTTGGGTGGGGGTGTCACAATTCAATCCATTAAAAGGGTAGAGGGTTGCACCTTACCAGCTCTGGCCACAGAAATACTATGCCTGTCTTCAGGCCTGGAGTTTCTAATTGCTGGTGAGGGGCCCTCCAGGGCTCCCATTTCTCTCTGACTCAGAAATGGGCAACACTCAAGATTGCAACTGCTTCATTAGTCTGGGTCTTTAATTGATCCTAATGAACAGACACATCTTGGTGACCAATGATGCCTATGTAGCAAGTGTTAGAAGTGTACTTTGTTGGTTTAAACCACTAAGGTTTTGGGTTATTTGTTATTGCAGCAGAACCCAGCCTAACCTGATTCAGGAGACATGAAATTAATACGGTTTAGTCTGTATTCAGCCAAATGAGTCTATAAGACATTCTATAAATTACTTTCAGCCCCCTAGAGCTTATCATCATTTTTAATCATTATATAGCATTATCACTATTAATTCTCAACAACCTCTCGAGGAAGATACAATTATCATCTCCACTTTACATTTAGGAAAACTGACACTTAAAGAGCTGGTAAGTGATACTTAAAGTCACACAGAAAGTAAGTGGCTGAGAAGGAACTTGAACCCATATTCATCTGGACCTGGATTTCATGATTTTTACCACCTCACTATACCACTACTCAACTACTTATCTCTGGGACTTATTCCAGGGCACTTCACCATAGTACAGGCAGCAAGTCTTGGAACCCAACAGAAGGATATAAGGTGCCAATAGGCACAAAGATGCCCCACGAGTATTTCTCTTTTTTTTTCTCATGTGTGGGTAGGTCTCGACCATGACCTGAATTTATTTGGTTATATAATGTTAGCAACTGTCTTTGGGACTACTTAGGGAAAATCAGAAATCCTATAAATAAGAACTTATTTACGTAAAGGAGTCCTAGTGGCACAATGGTTAAAGCTCTCGGCTGCTAACTGAAAGGTCAGTGGTTCAAACACACCAGCCGCTCCACGGCAGAAAGATGTGGCAGTCTGCTTTCGTAAAAATTACAGCCTTGGAAACCCTATGCAGCAGTTCTACTCTGTCCTATAGGGTTGCTATGAGTCAGAATCAAGTCGACAGCAATAGGGGTTATCTATGCAAAAGATGCATAGACAAAGAAGAGGCAGAACAGACAATTTTAACAGTCTTCCTGTATGGATGCTATCAGCATCTCTGTCAAATAGTCCAGGGAGCACGTAAACAGAGAGCTCAAGCCTTGCCATCCTCCATCGCTGCACTCAAAGGAATCAATACCATCAGTCGTTCATTTTTTAAAAGAATTCTTCTGTAACCACTATCATAAGTAGAATATCAATTAGATAATGTGGCCCCAAGCACTGCAAGGCCAAATTTTCAAATTTCCCATTGCTTGTAAACTTAAAAGTTTCAAACCAATTATGTTGTTCTGAACAACTCCGTCTGAGTGCCAATTTTTTAACTTCTTAAGATTTAACACCCAGGCAAACATGGTATATCACTTAATTTAATATTCTTTCATGTCAGTGTTTAAGCAGAACATATTGGTATATTTCAAAAAGTGATAAAATTATCTTACAGACATTCCAAGGTCCTTTCTAAAATATGCTTCTTCATCAGTTTAACCATTTTTAGAGTATCAGAATCTGAATTGCCATGAGAAATGAGTGATTCCAAACATCTACTCATCTGGCCTCACTTTCAAGAGCCCTGTATTTCCCAGAGCCCTTTTCTGAATCTCAGCCATTTTACTCCTGGAGGAGCAAAGGAGAACTCAGAAAACAAATTCAGAGGACAGCCTTTCTTCCCAACCAGTATCAGGTCTTCCAAAAAAATCCACACCTAAACAAAAATGGAAGAAAAATGTCTACACTAGAGTTGCAAAATGATATGTGAGAAATAAAGCACAAAATGATGTGTCAGAACAATTACCTAACAAAGACCAACTGTTACAATCACAGTGAATTCATACTCTTGACAACTGCAAGAAGCAAATCCTCAAAAGCATATTTAGAACTTAAAAGTCTTCCCCTCACTGAAAAGCAAATACAAATCTATTTGAGACTCATTTTAGCCTTACACGGCATTCGATCTCAAAGTCAATCGGCTATACTGATTTTCTTACTTTTACTCAGTGGGAGTTGCTCGTTGGTTTAGCAATATATTAATAAAAATGTACATAATGTAGATCCATAATTGGAAACAGAATCTTAGTTCCTTTTTGGGGGGAAAAAAAAAACCCTCAGAATTAACTATTGTCTTTCTTTTAATTCAGAGTCCAAAGCAGTAAGAATAAGAAATACACTGTTCTAAAACAGAAATACAGTAAATACTTCATAGGTTATCTTGCCTGAAAGTGTTTAGGGTTTTTCATGTCTGTGGAAAGATAAAAAAGCAAATTTCACAATCGACCTGGACCTCTTTCCAGCCTCTTAACACATCAACCGGAGCCAAGTGGAAGAAATCTGATGCTGATGTACACCAGACCAATCAGCTGGTCTCCCCAAGGAAGTGGCTGCTGATCACTGTACGCAGCTCACTGCAGAAAAGCTCTCTTTGTCGCTGCCTACTTTTTGTCTTCTGCTAAAACAGCCACCAGAGAGGAAGATAGAAGGAAGGTGCATAGCATGATGCCAGATGGCAGGCGGTGGGGATGGTCAGACAGGATCTGTCAGTGCTAAAACTAAATACCCTCTGGCCCTTTATGAGGTTCAACGCAGGAAATTGACTCTCTCAGTCAAGTCTAAACTTCCCAAATCAAGCTGTCAGGGATTAATAGGATAACTTTCATGGTGATCAATACAGGATTACTTTTACTTTTTCACAAAATATTACAACATATAATCCATCCCTTGAATCAGTTCTCCTCCCTAGAAAGAATGTGTGTTATCTAATAAAACATTCCACAAAATGGCTAACAGTTACTGGATTCTACTTTGACCAGGAGTTTATTATGGTCAGCACAGATTCACACACCTTGCTTTAACTCTCAAATTCATCATAACAATGAAGTCTATTAACAGTGTCACTAAAACTTGGCCTTTCAGGAGACTGGCCATTAAATCAGTTCTTATTCAAGCCATTCTTTTGCAAAGTCCATTGTCTGAGGAAAGCAGACGTAAACAAGCAGAAAGAAAAACTGCAACTGATCCTGGTTTAAATAAATATTCTCCTTATTCCAAATATCTGAACTTCTTGAAGGACATTCTTGCATTGCCTTCCTGGCCCCTGGTCTTCTGGTTGGTTAACAAGTATACCAGAAGCCTCTCCTTTTAAATCATTCAACCCAGTTGCCATCAAGTCCATTCCGACTCATAGCAACCTTATAGGACAGAGTAGAACTGCCCCATAGGGTTTCCAAGGAGTGGCTGGTGGATTTGAACCACCAACCTTTTGGTTAGCGGCCATAGCTCTTAACCACTGTGCCACCAGGGCTCCAAATCATTCAAAGTGGGTGCAAAATGAATCAGTCATTCATACATGCACATCAAACCTCAGATGCTACTACTCTATCTATGGTTCCTTTCCTTAGAAGTGGCCAAGATCAAGATTAAAGAAAAATTGCTCAAAGTGAGACTTGAATCTGACTCTCCAGAAGTAGAACTTCTGATTCTGACTTTGGGGTTGATCAGAAAGGTCAGAAAGGTGGGGAATTAGGCCAAAACTTTCAACAGTTATCATCTGGTTCCTTCTCCCTTCTCCATCCCTCTTCCCTAACTTGGTTAGGATCTGACTGACAAGTTACTCAAGGGTCTGGAAGACAAACCTTGTGAGAAGAGAACACAGTGATGGCAATAGCTAAATCCCCGCAATGGTGCCCTTCAGTTTCAAAGAGGAATGTTTGTAAGTTCAAAAAGGCTGTGCCCAGAAGTTCTCCACAGGTGCTTTAGAGGAATGATGATCTCATAGCAAATCATTTAAAGCTCAGTATCTTTATGCCCTGGTGGCACAGTGGTTAAAGAGCTTGGCTGCTAACGAGAAAGTCAGCAGTTCAAATCCACCAGGTGCTCCCTAGAAACCTTATGGGGCAGTTCTACTCTGTCCTAGAGGGTCGCTATGAGTCAGAATCGACTCAATGGCAACAGGTTTGGTTTGGTTGGTCTTTATGATGGCAAGAAGAACCCAGGAGTATTTGTAGCGGAGACATCAGCTCAAGCTCCCCAACCCCAGCTTTGCAAACAGAACCACTCTCTCTACCACAGTGCGTGGTAAACCTAGTTAATGTGCCATTCACCCTGTGATTAAAACTCTTATGAAATATTTCTATCAATTTTTCCTATATTTGTCCAAGTCCTGGTGGAGCTTTGCCTAATATTAGACAACAATATTATAGTATTATCAATGACAATTTTGTTAATTATTTAAAATGTTGACTTGTCTACAGCCTTACTTCCTTGATTTAAATCTAGCATCCTCTGGGCCAGTGATTTTCAACAGGGGATGCACATCAGACTTACCTTTGGAGTTTAATAAAAATACAGACGTCTAAGATCTACTCAATACTTCTTACTGAATCTTCTTACTTGATATTCTTGGTATATTCTTAGTACATGTTTGGTATATTCTTGATACATGATATATATGCTTAAAATATATAAATATACACATATGTATAATGTGTCTTAGTATTATTATGTTATCTCTCAAGATAGTTTTCTCTTTAAAAATTATATTCATCTATTTCCTAGGTGACACAAATGGTTTGCACTCGAACGGTGCACCTAAAGGTTGGCAGTTCGAACTCACCCAGTGGTACTTTGAAAGAAAGACCTGGTAATCTGCTTTCATTAAGATTACAGTCAAGAAATCCCTATGGAGCAGTTCCACTCTGTTACACATGGTGTTGCCATGAGTTGAAACTGACCCAATGGCAACTAACAACAACAACAACAATTTCACAAAACCCAAAGTAACATTCTCTGACTTCTTTGGAAATAGGTTTACTCATTATCCTTCGCAACATTTGTCTAGTTTTTTGGGAATGGTTTCACCATCTTGTTTTGCATGTCACATTATGCATTATTCTTATTATGAACTCTCATCAGACTTCTCACATTTGAAAATTTTTAGTAATAAATTAACCACAGCCATTTTCAATTTCTGTCCTCTACAGATAGTTTTGTTTTACTTGGATGCTTGCCTGAAGGCAGGTCCAAGTTTGTGTCTTCAACAAAGAATACTCTCAAGAGTCCCGTGATAAAGGACTGTAGCAGATTTCAAACTACTGATACTTCAAAGAACAGACGTTTGGATACAAATTTGTGACGGCTTTGCTCAGACAACTTTCAGACCACTACAGTCGGTCGTGTCAAAGTTTGCAGAACTTTACTCAAGAAGCAGACAAATTTATGATACTGCTAACCCCAGATCAAGCATAACAAGAATTAATCACACAGGCCTGAATGGACTGATAAGAGAAATTTTACTAGGGTTTATTTGTTTGGGATATGGGTGTTCTAATGTTCTATTTTTTGGAGATATAAAAAAGTCCTCTCTTTTTATACTTCAACTATCTTAATCCATAACAATTTAATAGACTCTGCTTATGTAAACTGAAACAAAATATTTTTAAATGAGTCTCACTGACCCCTAGAGCTCAGAAACTTGTAAGATATGTTTTTGCTTTTCATGGCAATATGATTATTTGTATACATTCAATAATAATCTGTATTCTTTTTTTTTTTTTAACCAGGATATAACTAGAAAAACAAATTATGCAACCAAAGCCTTAACTAGAATGTTGTATCTGAGAATGATGCTCAGGGAATGAGGAAGAATAGCTCACTTTCAGGGAACTAATGTCTACAAAGCCCTCCTAGGAAAACTGGCCTGCTACCGGGCTTACAGGTCCAGCCTTAGAGGTAGTAATGATGGTCATTTCCTGGTAGGCAGGAACCTAAATATATATATGTTTGTAAAATGTAAGCATGATCTCTTTATTCAGTTGTTAAAAGATACATTATTTGTTGAGTGACTCAAAACTGGTAAGTTAAGTATGTATCTGTGTCTGTGTATATAGACATATATATAAATATATATATATACATAACCCATTGCCATTGAGTTGATTCCAACTCATAGGGACCTTATAGGACACAGTAGAACTGCCCCACGGGATTTCCAAGGAGTGGCTGGTGGACTCGAACTGCCGAACTTTTGGTTAGCAGCCCAGCTCTTAACCACTGCGCCTCCAGGGCTCCATATACATACATAAGGTAGACTGACCTCAAGGAACTTACATTCTAGTGGACCTAACATTCACTCAAATAACATTTGTCTAAATCTTAATTATCAATGTCACAAAGACTTACAGCAGAGAGGAAAAAAAACTTTAAATCCTCTCCAACATTTCTAATTAAGTAATCTCCTTTCCAGTTAAGTAATTACTGCTTAGCAACGCAATATATCACCAAAGATTAAAAAAAGTGAAAGAGAAATCACAGGTTTCATATAAAAAAATTAACGTGTGACTAGTTAAAAACCAAAAAACCAAACTCATTGTTGTCGAGTCGATTCCAACTCATAGCGAGTAGTAAAAGGAGGTAGATAAATCTCTTGACTCATAGTTGGAAGATCTGGGTACCTCTTCTTAGAAACACTAATTTTATGGAGAATACTAGAAGTTTCTCTCAAATACTGGTTGTGTAACCTTAACCAGGTCACCTAATCTCTCTGGTCTTTAGTTTTTCCATCTGTACAAAAGATAATAATACTCATTTCATGCAACTGTAGTAAAACATGGCACGTACCTGGAACACAGTAAATGCTTATATAAGTGTTAGCAGATTTTACTAAAAACATTATTTATATGAAATATCTTTCAAATTTCCTCAAAATATAGAAGACCTAAAATAATATTATCAAAGCTCTCTCAGTCATTTATAAGGGAAAAAATCTAGTCATGTAAATGTCGACAGATGACGCAGATAGATGTAGACAGATGACAGAGATGTCATGAATGAACTGGGTATTTTACCTGCAGTCTAGGATCCCAATGGTATATATGAGCAAACTATATAAACATTTCTCTCTCCTGAAAGCGTCTCTAGTATGGACAACAGATTGGGAATTACATGCTGCATTAGCACCTTATTACAAGTTACTACTGTGTAATTTCTGTGAGATCAGACTACAGGATGACAAGAAAGAGGGTGCCCAGAGGAGAGATGGCTGGTCACCCTGAAGTCCACAATGTCACAGGTGACCCCTGGAAGGGAGATTCAAGGTCTAAGCCTCCCCAGGACAGCTCAGTCTCTGGGGCAGCTCTTCTGGACTCTGTGCCATCCCCAGCACTACACTCCTAATCACACAAGGGCTGGGGGAACATTCCGTAACAGGCAGGGTCTCAAGCTTATCACAACTCAAACGGTATTTCCACACTGACCTCTGTCTGCAGTGAGAGTTATACTCAGTTTAAGATAATCACAACACACCTTCACAAATGTAGAGGGCATTTTCATCTCACTACAACATTAACTGACTAAATAAGGAGGACGCCATGCCAAAGACGGAGGGAGACAAAATGCACAAGACCCATAATAAAATTGAAAGGTCAAATAGACTACCTAGCTGAAGTTATTCTAAAAGGAAGATCACCTGGTGCTCATTTGGTGAACAGGGCTGGACTTAAAGTTACTACATAATTAATCTACTATTCTTAGAGACCACCACATTATTTTTAAGATTAATGTTTAAATGTTAACACAAGAGAAAAGTTAACATTTGTGGAGCATCTATGCCCCAAAACAGTGCTAGGTGCATTACAGGTATAATCTCAGCATTGGGAACATTAATTTCCTAGTAAGATTAAAGTAGATTATACTCATAATCTCTTTTAAAAGCATCATAAATTATTTGAGTGATTTTTTAAAAGATTAAAATAATCACTTTCATTGCTATGTCTTTATATGAGTAGAAAAAGAAAAAAAATGTACATTTATTACCAGAATTTAATTGAAAAGATGCTTCCTTCATTCATTTAAATACTTTTTGACCTCAGAGAACTAGATACTGCAGCACACACAAGCACACACATACACACTTGAGTGTTTGTTCAAGGCTGCTAACCTGCAGCCTGAGAAGAATGACTGCAGGTAAATCTGGGACTTTTCATCTGCTGAGCAGAATCCCCAGTTGGGGGCCAGAGCTATATCATCCTGGACAAGTGAAGAGAGTTAGAGGGGCGAGTTCCTCCTCCATCCTTGACCACAAAGAGCATAGCTGCTCCTCTAAATCAGTGTCAAATTCCAGTATTGAAGAATGTCAGTTGAAGAAAAAATAATAATAAAACTGTTGCCCTCCAGTGGATTCCAACTCACGGCAACCCCACATGTGTCAGAGTAGACCCGTGTTCCATAAAGTTTCCAATGGCTAATTTTTTGGAAGTAGATTGTCAGGTCTTTCTTCCAAGGTGCCTCTGGGTAAATTGGAACCTCCAACCTTTCAGCTGCAGAGCATGTTAACTGTTTGCACTTCCCAGGGACTCCATCAATTTACAAGGATGCTAAATGATTAGCATGCCCAGAGCATCCAACTATTAACCAACAAGAGCATTCTCAAGTCTCTGGCTCCCAGGTTCTCTGTGACAAGTCACTTAATCACCTCCTGCAAAATAAGGCCCTCAAACCATCTGCCAGAATTGTGCCCCTCCCCCCGAGAAGCATGCATCTTGGCAAAAGCCTGAAAAAGCAGAGCCCGCTACCTGATTTTCTGCGTGGCTCCTCCCGTTGTCTGCTTTGAAGATGGACTTGGGCTTCCGAGACTTGAAGTTGCCCATGCTGGGTCGCAACACGCTGTCCACCAGCAAGGTCTGCTCTACACGCTGCTGCGGCTCGCGCCAGGGCGGAGGGTGCTCTTCTAGGCGAGGCCCCGCATCAGGGTAATTTTCTTTGTTTTCATCTCTAAAACAATTTAGAAAACACACAAAAAAATTAATAAACTGCTGCAGGAAAAGGAGGCTGGTGGTATTCATTGCAGCTGTTTTTATATAGTACCTAGAAATATTTTTAGTGTAGACTTAGAAATTTTTACAGGAAAAAGAAACTAAGAAATGCGAATTTCACTCTTTATATCACTCCACAATCCCTTCCAGTCTTTGCCAGTGGAGATATATAAACGTGCGTAGTATTTTTTTTTATTTTCCACTTCAAAATGCTTTCACCTGTGTCATATTTTCCTCTCACAATAATGATGTGAGATATCCAGGTTAGATGTTGTCACCCAACTCTAAGATTAAGACTCTAAACCCAGAGATTAAATAGCGTCCTTAATGAAGGGCTAATTTATGCAGACCCACAGCTGTCATCCCAGTCAGCCTCTAGACTCTCAGGCCTGTGTTCTTGGTGCTTCCTCCTTACTGGCAATATTAGTTTAAATCATCTCTCTGTAACTTTCAGAGGCATTTAAAAGTTTTGTTGTTGTTAGCTGCCACCGAGTGGGCCTCTGACTCATGGTGACCCCATGCATAACTGGTTTGGACCATTGTGATCCATGGGGTTTTCATTAGGCTGATTTTTTGGAAGTAGATCCCCAGGCCTTTCTTCCTAGTCTTTCTTAGACTAGAAGCTCTGCTGAAATTTGTTCACCATCATAGCAGCACTCAAGCCACCACTGACAAACGGGTAGTGGCTGCACATGAGTTGCATTGGCTGGGACTCGAGCCTATGTACCCCACATGGAAGGTGAGAATTCTACCACTGAACCACCACCGTTCCCATTTTA
The DNA here is from genome assembly GCA_030035585.1 of Dugong dugon. Classification (NCBI taxonomy): domain Eukaryota; kingdom Metazoa; phylum Chordata; class Mammalia; order Sirenia; family Dugongidae; genus Dugong; species Dugong dugon. The sequence goes on along the minus strand of CM057475.1, from coordinate 31,351,647 downwards.
AAAGTTTATTAGGGTTTATTTGAATAGGATGCATGTTATCTGGGTAAAATATAAAAAGCAAGGGCCAAATTTTACCCAACCAGGCCATCTGAAGAGTGCCCTGGGTTTTATTAGTATGGGTGAAGCTAGTTGACTTCTTTCCTTAAGATCATTTACAATTCAAATTTTTTTTTCCTGTCATTAAAGGCTTTAGAAACCAATGTCAAACCATGAACTGGAAACAACGCTAGTTCGTTTGAAGTGCATTTCTTTCACTTCAAACAAATAATACTCATCCACGCACTCTACTTCCCTGTGTAAAACACAAAGGAATAGCTGCCTTTACGGTTACCTAAACAGTCTTCATTCAAGGAGGATTCTAGAACACTAAAGAGGAAAATAAGCAGTTTTTCAAATCTAAAATGCTTCTTTTTATAGGCTCGTTCCTAAAATAGTACCTGGATGTTAGTTTTATATCATGTTTTCAAGGTGCCCAAAATTTTGTAAATGTCCTCTTGTTCGTCTTCTTGACTTGGAAGACAAGAACGTGGGGAAAGGGAATAAAACTGTCCTTCTCCCGTTACACAAATATAAAACCTGAAGTAAAAAGTCACCTCTAGAAATATGTTTCTAACATATTATTGGCTCCTCAGAATACCTGAAGGAGAAAAATACAGGTTATGAAACATATGTTACTACTTACCAGAAAAAGTCATAACTGAGAATGAGCAGGGTGTTCTGAAGAGAGCAAGAGTCCAGAATGGCCTCCCACTCACTAAGTTGTATAGCCTGGGCCACATCACTTCACCTCTCTCATCTTCATCCGTGAAATGAATGCAATGTCTACCTCTCAGAGATAATGCAGTTTCTGTGAACAGACTACCATAGAAAACTGGCCCCAAACCACCACCGGATAAATAGCAGCTATTTTTGCTTTCATACGGGGCCTTAGGCAAGTGGTTATTGGCAAAGAGAAAAACTGAGGCTTTTTTTTTAGTCCTCCCAGTGCCTCCAGGATACATTCCAAACTCCTTAGCAAGGCATATAAACCCTTTGAAATCTGGTCTCTGTTGATCTCTCCAGCTTCATTGCTTACCACCCTTTGCTTCCTCACCGCACACAGCTCTCAGGGTTCCTGCCATCCTGAACTGATGCTACTGATTACTGTTCCTTCAGCTCAAACTCTGCTTCTACCCTCTGTGGCTTCCCAGTGTGATACTCCCTCTACATGGTGGCCTCATCCTTTTCTTGGCCTTACCTGTCTACCAGTTGCCATTGAGTCAACTCTGACCCATGCTGTGTCAGAGTAGAACTGTGCTCCATGGGTTTTTCAATGGCTGTGATCTTTCAGATGCAAGTCACCAGGTCTTTCTTCCAAGGAACCTCTCAGTGGACCCAAACCTCCAACCTTTCAGTTAGCAATCATATCTGTTAACCATTTGCACCACCCAGGGACTCCTTCTTGGCCTTAGACCCAGGAATGAATGAATGAACATAAATGAAGTCATGTGTCGTTTTCTTCAGGAAACCATCCCAGAAGCTTCTGTGAACTATTTGTCCTTCTAGATGAATTCTGTATTTACCTTTAGCTTAATAGCACTTAGCGTCCTCTCTGGTCATTTTTACATTCTTGTCTATCTCCTCCAGTAAAATGAATTCCTGGGAGCAGATATTTGTTTGTCTTTCGCCACCCCTCATTTAGAATGGTTTCTGGCATGCAAACTAGGCTGTGAATGAATGATTATAATCCAGTAAGTGCATTATGGAGAAGACAGACCTGGGTCCAAATTCTGCCTTATAGTAGCTGTGTTATCATGGAAGATCCCTAATTCTTCTATGCCTCAATTTCTCCATCTACAGAATGAGGAGAGAAACATCAGCTTCCTTTCACCTGTTTAGATTACATAATGAAATGTGCCTGAAAGTGCCTGGTACAAAGTAAATGTTGAAGCAATGGTTAACTGTTGAGGTTTTACCACCCCACCATGATGACATGGAAATCCTGGTGGTGTAGTGGTTAAGAGCTACGTCTGCTAACCAAAAGGCTGGCAGTCTGAATCCACCAGGCACTCCATGGAAACCCTATGGGGAAGTTCTACTCTGTCCTACAGGGTTGCTGTGAATCAGAATCAACTTGATTGCAATGGGTTTTTTTTTTTTGTTTGTTTGTTTTTTTTTATGATGACATATCTCGATGACAAAGACCAGATTCCAGACACACAACAACATATTTGGTGAATAGATCCAGAGCCTCTTCCTTAGAGTCTATTATGGGAGCATTAAGACGGGCTACTAATGCTCAACTCAACAGGCATTTATTACCTATTTTATCAGCAGGGTATTGGGTGCTAAGCGGGGAATCCAAAAGTGAACAAGACAAACCTTTAAGAACTGAAAATCTAGTAGAAAAGATGAGACTCATGAATAAACGATCAGAATTCAAAGAAGGGAGTAAAGACACCAGACCCAGATAGTTCCTGTCTTTCATAAACAAGAACCAAGCAGTGGAGGGTTGTACCTGAGACTGGAGCAATCAGTCTGTTCTTCATGCAGAGTGACTGTGTCCTCGTCACACCTGGAGAGAGGGAACAAAAACTGTGTCAGATCCAACTGTCTGCTACAGCAGTAGCCACAATCATCTAGAATTATCTCAAGAGTAGCACATTAAACTAAAAAATATAACAACCCTCATTCTCTCTCCCAAACCAGCTCCCATTCCCAATAAGACTACTAGGCAATGATACCAACATTTTCATATCATAGTGAGCCTAAAAGCTATGTGACTCTCCTTTTTTCCCTCCACTGCTCTGTTTCACCTAAGCCAACAAGACCTTAGCAAGGACCTAAGTGTTCATAGCATTTAAGGGGGACATCAGACACCAAGATGGGTGAACTGTTGTTGGTTCAAAAGAGACTCCACCACATGCCCCTTTCCATTTCCCCAGCTTCTGCCAGTCCCAGACCACACAGGCTCTGATTTGGCTTACCTGAGTAGCCTCCAAATTCAGCTCCAGACTTTCCTGAACCCTTCTTTTTACAAAATTTCTGTATTAACCTTATGAAAAATTCTTGACTCTTCCATATTGAAAAATCTCCAGTGCTCCACACTGCTTACAGGAATCTGGGAGTAGGCATTTATGTTGAAAACATGTCATTCTCTCACTCTAGTGTCCCATGGAACCTTTGTTCCTGTTTTCACCCATCCTACTCCACCCCTATCCCAGCCTGGAATGCTTTTTTCCATCTTCAACTCCTACTCATCCTTCATTGCCCAAGTCAGTTTCCACAAGCTCCATGAACCTTCCCAGCCAAGTCTACCTCACCTGCATAAATGTTTACTCTTCATTCTGGGGTTTTAGTAACCACTTATATCCTGCCTCACAGTGTTACTTAATTGCTTTGCACTTCTGAGATCTTTTTAATTAGTTGCTGATTCCATGAAAAGAAATAATTTTAATTTCTGTTTTCTAGGTGCACCGCCATAGTGCCTAGCACAGCACTACCCCAGAGCAGATACCCAATAAATACTTGAATTATTAACTCTGGCCTCTTGCAGGTCTGGTCCCTAAAATAATTTAATAAGCACTTATAGCATTTACTACATTCTAGGTACTTCATTAGGGCATCGGAGCTGTGCTTCCCAGACTGTGAGGTTTAAGACTGACCAGATTGTCTTTGGTAAAAATCTTACGTTACTACTGTTGTGTTGTGCTGTCAAGTCAACTCCTACTCACAGCAGCAGCCCTATAGGACAGAGTAGAACTGCCCCATAGGGTTTCCTAGGCTGCAGTCTTGAGTGGTTAAGCACTTGGCTGCTAACTGAAAGGTCGGTAGTTCAAATTTACCAGCCGCTTCGAGGAAGAAAGATGTGGTGGTCTGCTTCCATAAAAATTACAGCCTTGGAAACCATATGGGGCGATTCTACCCTGTCCTATGGGGTTGCTATGAGTCAGAATTGACTCGATGGCAACAGGTTTGGTTTTGGTTTTTAATCTTTACAGGAGAAGATAGCCAGGCGTTTTCTCTGGCACAGCGGCTGGTGGGTTCAAACCACTGACCTTTTGGTTAGGAACTGAGCTAGTAATGTCAAATGCCTATAAGCATTATTAAATGCTTACTCACAATTTTCTGCACTTTTCTCATCTGGGACAAGTTACAAGCAATTCAGAGACCCACACTGCCCCAAGCCCATGCTTTGCATTTAAAGGACACAAAATTGAAAAAGACCTGGACCCAGATCTCCACAATGTGCTGAGATGCCACAGTGTACTGAGAATACAATAAAATAAAAATAGCCATCATATAGTATTTATATTATATGCAATAATTGCAATTTTAAAAATATTCTTCACTGGTGATGGGGTATAATTTACCCACAGAACAAATCCTTGACAGCTCCAGCCCTCTTCCTTTGTGATCCCTTTTAAATTATGGTTTTGTCGTGAATTAAACAAAAACCACATACAGACTCTAACCCTCTCTACCTGCTGAAGTACTTTGTTCCTGCTGGCAGTTAAAAACATTGGTCAGCTTAATAAAACACTCCTCTTAACAAAATGAACTAGAGTTCCTTGCTTTCATGTGTTTTTGACTTGCTAATAACCTACTCTGCCCGTATCATGAAAAACAACAATTAAATTCACAAGTATTGCCTTGCTCTCTTTCATTAGAGACATTCTTTTTAATAGATCATCTGGGCTTTATGATGCAAATGAAAATGGTTCCCAATAGAAGCAACCTAGCAAAGCGGAAAAATCAATGAAGAACAGAAATGTACAACAGTTGCTTCCAAAGAACTGGGACTCAATCAGAGGTTCAGTCCTGGAGCTCACAGTACCTATTGTTTGGGGATTTGGCAAGAACTTAGTTTTTCCCCCTTATGTGATTTATTAATCTTTCTCCTCAAAGTACAACTAGCACCAGAACACCAAAAGTTGCAGATGCCTCCTAAAGTATAAGAGCAAGCCTAATTAGTTGATCCAATTTTAAGGCCTACTGGAAAACCCCAGTATCCACTCAAGAAAACGCAATTCCAAGCTCACAGATGCAGCAACTGAAATAGATCTCCCTACTGGCTTATATGGCACACATATGGAAGTTCTTTTCAGTTGAGTTTTCTTTTACTTTGATGAAGATCATCAAATTCTAGTCAATTAAAGGTCTCTCTGATTGTTCTGGAGTCCCTGGGTGGTGCAAACCATTAACACATTGGGCTGCTAACCGAAAGGTCGGAAGTTTGAGTCCACCCAGAGGTGTATCAGAAGAAAGTACCGGCAAGCTACTTCTGAAAAATTAGCCACTGAAAATCCTATGGCGTACCGCTCTACTCTGACACACACGTGTCGCCGTGAGTCAGAGGATAGTTGATACCAAGTGTTTTTTTTTTCCGATTGTTCTATCGAGTTCTTGCCCAGGAGGCCCCTGAAATGTACAACACTGGCTATATTATAAAACCAGACTCAAGAGTAGAGACCCATATTCACATCTTCCCACTCCTGAAAGAAAATCTGCTCAGGCCAAGAACCCAGCTGATCTCGAGCATGGCATCCTCTTCCTACATTACAACCTTATACAAGAATTTTAACACCAATTCCTTTCAAGGTTTCGCTCTGAGATTTTCAAAACTTGGCATCTTCTAGTGCAATGTTTTCAAACTATAGATTGTGAGCTGTTAGTCAGTCTTAGAATTAGAGAAATGCAACCTTTTTTTTTTTTTTTTAGAAAACCAGAATAGAAAATACAAGTATATTAAGAGGTAAGTGTTGTTTCATAAAATTTATTTACATTATGTAGGTGCATGTGTGCTGTATTACAATGTGTTTTTCTTATGGTTTTTGATATTTTAAAAAATGTGAAAGCCATTTTTCTGTTAGATGACTTCCTTTGTAATTCTCATCAACTGAACTCTAAGTTGCAAAGTTCTTTATCTGTGGCTGCCCAGGAGATACACAGGTCACTGATCCTTGGGACCATTTTCCATGAAATGCTCAGAGTCGTTACTTTTTTCTTTATTTGGACTTTTGCTCCCTGTATCAACCAAAAACAAAAAGCATATGAGAAAATGATTGCTAAACACATATCTGATGAAGTTATTATATGCACAATATACAAAGAACTCTTAAAACTCAACAATTAAAAAACAACTCAATTAAAAAGAGGGCAAAGGATCCGCACACGTCACCGGAAAAGATATACAGATGGCAAATGAGCACATGAAAACATGCTCAATATCCTATGTCATTAGGGAATTGCAAATTAAAACAACAACAAGATACTACACACCTGTAAGGATGGCTAAAATTCAAAACACCAATGTTACCAATGGATGAGAAGGATGTGAAGCAACAGAAACCTTCATTCATTGCTGGTGAGTATTCGCAATGGTTTAGCCACTTTGGAAGAGAGTCTAGCAGTTTCTTACAAAGCTAAACGTAGGCTTACCACACTACCCAGCAATTGCGATCCTAGGTATTTACCCAAATGAACTGAAAACTTCTGTCCACACAAAAACCTGCACACAAATGCTTATAGTAACTTTATTCATAATTTCAAAAAACCGAAAACAATCAAGATGTCATTCAATAGGTGAAAAGACAAAAACAAACCATGCTATATCCACGTTATTCAGCAATAAAAAGAAATGAGCTATCAAGTTACAAAAAGACATGGAAGAACCTTAAATGCTTATTGCTAAGTCAAAGAAGCCAGTCTGAAAAAGCTACATACCGTATGATATTCAGGAAAAGGCAAAACTATAGAGACAGTAAAAAAAAAAACAAAAAACCTAATCATAGAGATAATAAAAAAATCAATGGTTGCCAGGGATTTCGGGAGGAGAGGGGTAGGGATGAATAGATGGAGGATGGAATATTTTTAGGGCAGTGAAACTATTCTGTGTGATACGGTAATGGTGGATACATGACATTATGCATTTGCCAAAACCCACATAACTGTACAACACATAGGACCCCATTGCCGTTGAGTTGATTCCAACTCCTAGCGACCCCACAGGACAGAGTAGAACCACCCCATAGGGTTTCCAAGGAGCACCTGCTGGATTTGAACTGCTGACCTTTTAGTTAGCAGCCAAACTCTTAACCACTACACCACCAGGGTTTCCATAGCACAAAGAGTAAACCCTAACGTAAATTATGGACTTTAATTAATAATAATGTCTCAATATTGGTTCATCAATCATAACATGGTAATAGGAGAAATGGTGTGCAGAGGGATGGGAGTATTGTATTTCTGCACAGTTTTTTCTGTAAACCTAAAACAGCTCTAAAAATAAAACTTTTTTAAAAAAATAAATAAATAAATAAACCTGTATGGCACTTCATAGCTCACCTTCTCTTTCACATTGACTCATTTAAGCCTGACAGCTCTATGAGATAGGAATTACCTTCACACGGTAGGGCTAAAGAATTGCCAGGATTCCAAGGTGTAAAACAGTGAAGTCTCTGTCACTTCTGCACTACCACCCTAAACCCAGAAAAAACCACTAAACCCACTGCCATCGAGTGATTACGGCTCATAGCAACCCTATTGGACAGAACAGAACTCCCCCACAGTGTTTCCAAGGCTGTAATCTTTATGGAAGCAGACTGCCACATCTTTCTCCTGCAAACCCAGGAAAGCAGGAACAAAATACTCACCTCAGTCTGTCTTCCCAGAGGCTCACAAATATAGTGCTCATAAACGGAGAACCGCTTGTTTCTTAGAATAATGATGGGGAAAGAGGTGCCTTGAGGTTGGCATAAGTAAGAAGAAAGGCCTCGGGTTTCTTATTAGATAAAATGTAGTTTGTCAGTGCCAGAAGGGGACTTCTAGTCACCCTGTGGTACCATGTTCCCGGAAGGCAAAATTGCAGAAGCACTGCCTCCTGTGGGGTTTCCCTAAGCATGGTCCCAGAATCACCTGCAATTAGCACCACCTGGAGTGTCTGTTTAAAATAGCATACTCCTGCCCCACCACTCCCACCCTCTAGTTCAACTCTCTGAGGGTAGGGCCCAGGAATGTGAGTTTTTAAAGCAAACTGCCTCTCCACACGCATAATTAAATATGCTTGTAAAGTTTAGTATTGACCTACAAGTTTCCAGCTAGGACGTTGGTGGTTCAATGGTAGAATTCTCTCCTTCCATGCGGAAGACTCTACTTTCAAAAATTAGCCAATGAAAATCCTATGGATCATAAGGAACCAGTCTGCAACAGATCACGAGGATGGCAGAGGGCTGAGCACTATTTACTTCTGTGGTGAATGGAGTTACCCTAAGGGGGGGGGGGGCAACTCAAAGGCGGTTAACAACAACAGCAAAGGTCTCCGAAACCCAGACCAGTGCTGGGCTGACTCCAACGCAATCATGTGTTCTGGGTTTCCACTTGGGAGACAGCCTGGGAAACTACTTTCCACAAGTCCCCTTCCCCCTACCCCTGGTTGATTTTGGTGATCGGTTGGGTTTGAAAACCCTGCTTCCAATGATAACTAGTCAGAATTCATTTCAAGCCAAGCTTCATTTCAAATAGCAGGTTAGCCAGGACAACATAGGAAATAACCCTGGAAAAACAATGGATGAAAGGGTGCTTTGGATACAGAAGAAAAGGTCAAGGCCACTTAAATCTTGGAAGAATTTGAGTAGAAAAAGAAATTGCATTGGCTCAGAGCTGCAAGCAGTGCCAGGCCTGGGAAAAACCGAGAAGTGAATAAAAACTAACCTTGAATCCCTTCCAATCCCCCTTCCTTTTGACCCTTGTAAGATCCCCAGCTGGCCAAAGCAGAACCCTGTTAGGTTAGAATACCTGATAGAATAATTTATATTAAAGTATTAATGACAACTTGAGTCTACTTCCGTACTTTTCAATTTCCTTTTTAATAAGGGTCACTACTGAGGTCTTAATCCAAAAGAAACCATCCCTAGGTGGAATTTCAGGCACTGAAGAAAATAAGCGGGTGAATTTGAAGAGTGCAGGCTAGGGAAATTTTCTTGTATCCAAAACATATACTAGAGGAAAGTGCTTCTTCTGTGTATGCCAAGGCGTCATCCACACATGTCCTGAGCGTCTGTGATGTCTGCATCTCAACATAGGGCACTCTAGTACTGCTGGCCATGGGGACATGTCCAGAGAACCAAGAAAAAAAGGTTCGTATGACCCAGGTGAGAAGAAATGTTGCATTAGGCAATGACTGGTTTTAAGTGACCCTAGTCCGTGCTGTGTTACATGCATAAAGCTTTTGGAATGTTTTAAATATTCTCTTTAGATTTTGTAAATTAGCCAGATGGTATTCCAATTGTCACTCAGTGCATTTTAAAATAAATCACTGTCACTTTTCCGAAAGTAACCACATGATCTTATGCAATCAGAACTCCGTGGGGAGTGTCCAGGGACAAGGTACCAGACTCTCTCCAGCGTTTAACTGTAAAATCTTTTTTTAAAAAAATTGCTCATGTGTGACCTGGAACTAAGTGTCTCCATTTTGAAGCTGCTATGCCTATGGCCGACTAAGGGGATTCAGCCGCACAGCATTTCGGAAAATCAGGCCCAGAAAGCACTTGGTGTTTGTAAGCACAGCAAAAGGCGGAGGTCAGTACCTGTGCACCGGAACCAGGAAGTAAAGGCTTCATCTTTGGCCTGCATACCTTGGCAAGCATCCTTCCCCCTCTCTCGGGCTCTCAGAAGAGCAAAGTTGCTGAACAGGTTACCAAGCAATCTCATTAGCAGGATGTGGCTCCAGATAAAGATTTCATATTGCATCTGCTAAAGTCAACCCTTTTTTTTAAAAAAAAGTGGCTCCACTTAAGTGAGTTCAAAGCTGGACAGTAAGAGAGTAGCACATCCAACTAGAGAAACAAAAGAAAGTGGGAAACTAGAGATGCTGGGAAGCACGGTGGGATCTTAGCCCTCCATGACCGAGGCATTGTGACTGTGCAGGACTTGACACTCAAATTGTATCTTCTTATTTCCCTTCTATGGAACTTTAACTTCTAAGTTACTTGGGCTTTCTCTATCAAACATAACATTATACATATACATATATACATAATGTAGCTGAGTGCATAAACCTACACATCCCTTTTCCCTGAAAAGCTGTTCAGAGTGACTTCCACAGAAGGGTCCCAGAAGTAAACATCATGAGTTAGAGAAAGATTGCTAGATGTAGTATATGTATTGCATACATATATGTATATATATATAGATTATATTTAAATTACATATAGTAACAAAATATACTATTACCTTTTAATGTATAATATTAATAAAACATATTAAGAAAGGATGATGAGAATTAAAACCACGAACTATAAATATCTATTAAAAAACACTGTGACTGTTGGCCTTGAATAAAACATTCCCCTCCTTCATTCCACGTACTAATGGTGTTAGTTGCCCTAATCAACAGTTTTCGTCATAGGACCGAATGAAACGTTACTCCCATAGCCGGATCTTTGAGGTAGGAAGATAAAAATGACAAAGGACATGCCAGAAAAGTTTATTCTGCTGTGTCTGAAAAAAATCTGAAGATAGAGAGGGTGAAGATAAGTTTAGCCTGTTTATCACACGCTTGTATTCAGCTCAAGGAATTTCACACCCATTTCCTATTTGCTGTAAATGTATACAGTGTGCAGTCCATGAAAACTGATACCAATGTTGGCAAAATACAACCAAGCTTCCTTTCTGACATGTCAAACAGATTTTTTTTTTAAAAAATCTTAGCCTCAAGAACACCTATCTTGGAGCATTCAGCTCCCGCAAGCATTCAGCTTGTTTTAATGTCTCTCCCGCAGCTGCTAAAAGGCTGCTTTCAACATGTAAAGATTTCTGGGCCCATCAATCAGCACGTCTCGCAGTCTTCACAGCCCCAGATAACAGGAGACAATGCATCTAATAGGAAGAGCAGCTGGGGACGGTGGAGGATACCTTCACGATAGTTGCTTCCACAGAAAAGGCATGCAAGTCTTATTTTAATGGCAAGAATCACTTACTCTGTTACAGTGGTGCTGCCGAAGGAATTATCCTGAAGGCTGAAACAGAAACAAGAAAACATCAGCCAAGTCTGGCCGGGGAGCCGTCTCCCTGATCGCTCTCCGGGAGTTAGAGCACATACACAAACATGGCATTGCAGGACAAGTCTCAGGGCTCGCCCGGCACGCTCGCTCTACCTTGGGCTGCTGTCTGCACATGCTCGTAACAACACCCCCAGCAGGGGCCCAGCCGCAAGGGCGAACCACAAAGCCCGGCAGCCGCCGAGGCTGCGGGACTGAGCCGGGCGGGGCGCGGCGGCGGGGCGAAACCGGGTACCTCGGGATCCCCGCACAGAGCACCGGAGAGTTGCCACGCGACCCTAGCCTCGCCAGTCCCGGCGCCGCGTTTGATCCAGGCCTTTCACCCCCCGCGGCTTGAAATAGGAATGCCCGACTCTTTCTGCCCAGGTGCTGAGCTGCCGGGGAGACTTGCTTTCTTCCAGATGTCTCCTACCAATTTTAGTGAGCTACCCACCCCTAGGGATGGAGGCTGGCAGAGATTCCGCATTCAGAGGAAGCGGGGATGGAACGAAATGAGGGAGGGAGGCATTGCTACTGTGGTTTGTTGTATTGTGTATGTGTGTGTGTTTGCCGAGGAAAAGAAGAGCCTGCAACGAAAGACTTTCTGCATCACACACGATCTGTCTTCGCTGTTATCCCAGTCCTTAACAGGAAGCTCCCAGCCCTGGACTACAAAGGTGTGAATGAGCCCACGAAGGGCGACTGGAGGATTTATTCTAGACATTAGCTGGTGACTAGGGGACCGTGCAAGGTGTGGGGTTTGCTGCGCCCAGGAGCAGCCCACTAGAGCTAAACTCACAAGCTTCTTTACAATGGACTGGGAGATCAAATCCACAAACATTTTCCCTTTGAATAAAGGCAACCCTGTAGCAGCCTTCTCTCTCCTTCTGCATTCCCCTGGAGATACTTGTCCTTCCCTCTTTCCATTGTTCATTCCTCCTGCCATGTTGACCTTGATACGGAATGAACAGTTGTCGGAGACAGATGCTTATTTTAAATTTTGTATTAAAAGCCCCATTCCCCGTTTTTTAATCTCTCCACTCCTAGAAATAACTGAGATGGTGGTTTTTAGTCCAATCTATGTAAGTCAGCAAGTTAACTAATGATTTTTTTTTAAGTATAAATTTTTATTTTGGGATAATTAGAAAAATTACCCAAAACTTGGAAATGAGGGGGAGGAGCATTAGCTATCAGTGTCAATCTAAGACACTGGTTAGCAGGTCCACCCAAGGACTCTTCAATTCTCTAGGAGAATATATCTGACTTTTCTACTCACTATTTATTAGATCCCAGACACTGTGAGGTTACATGTTAACTGGCAAATTTTACCTAAATCTGTCCGGAAGAAAAGATAACCTCAAAGTTTATGGTTTTATTGCACTGTAGAACATTAAGCGGTGTTGTATCTAACCTAACAATCTAACACTAACATTCTTTCTAAATGCCTTTAAATACTCGGATGCTCAACATGCTGTTGGAACCAGCTTTACCATTACACAGGTTTCCTCATTAACACGTCAGTCGATCTTTGACATGTGGCCTAGATTTGTATGAGGGTCATATTCTTAACTTCGATAAATCAAAATCAAGTTTTCAAAGAAAAACAGGTTTCATTAACATTCTTTGCGATTTTACTTTCCTCTCAATAAATGTTTTTTAATTCAGCTGAATAAAAGCCTACTATGGTCTTAGACCTGACCTCTGTGGACTAATATAAATTTGGAGATATTCGTTCTTTGACTGTTTACCTGTGTTTTATTGACTACACAAAGGCATTCGACTGTGTGGATCATAACAATTTACGGGTAACGTTGCAAAGAATGGGAATTCCGGAACACTTAATTGTGCTCATGCAGAACCTGTACATAGATCAAGATGAAGTCTTTCCAACAGAACTGGGGGATACTACATGGTTTAGAATCAGAAAAGGTGAGCGTCAGGCTTGTGTCATCTTACCATACTTATTCAATCTGTATGATGAGCAAATAGTCCAAGAAGCTGGACTATATAAAGAAGAATGCAGCATCAGGACTGGAGGAAGATTCACTAACCTGTGCTATGCAGATGACACAACCCTTCTTGCCAAAAGTGAAGACAACATGAAGCACTTGCTGATGAAGACCAAAGACTACAGCCTTCAGTATGGACTGCACCCCAACACAAAACAAAAATTCTCACAACTGGACCAATAAGCAAGATCAGTGATAAACGGAGAAAATATTAAAGTTGTCAAGGATTTCATTTTACTTGGATCCACAATTAATGCCCATGGAAGCAGCAGTCAAGAAGTCAAATGACATACTGCATTGGGCAAATTTGCTGCAAAAGACCTCTTTAAAGTGTTAAAAAGCAAAGAAGTCCCTTGGAGGACTAAGGTCCCTAACCCAAGCCATGGTGTTTTCAATCGCCTCATATGCATGTGAAAGCTGAACAATGAAAAAGGAATACCAAAGAGAAGAACTGATGCATTTGAATTATGGTGTTGGCAAAGAGTATTGAATATACCCCAGACTACCAGAAGAAAGAACCACTCTGTCTTGGGTGAAGTACAGCCAGAATACTCCTTAGAAGCAAGGATGCCGAGACTTGTCTTTGGACATGTGGTCAGGAGGGACCAATCCCTTATGAAAGACATCATGTTTGCTAAAGTAGAGGGTCACTGAAGAAGAGAAAGAGCCTCAGCGAGATGGAATGACACAGTGGCTGCAACAATGGACTCAAACATACCTACTATTGTGAGGGTAGAGCTGGGGCAACATTTCATTCTGTTATACATGGCGTCGCTATGGGTCTGAGCCGACTTAAGAGCACCCAACAACAACAACGTATATATAAACCACCTACTGTCTCACATGAGCTAGTTTCTGGAGTGCCAAGACAAGGCATCTTCACTACAAATGAGTGTTTAGTATTCAGTCAACACAAATTGAAGTCTACTCTTTCTATTTTATTGAGACTGATGAAGGTAAGTCTACATTCAGTTTTTTTGGATCGCAAGTCCAAAAGTTGCCAGTTTTCAGACCCCTCTATGGTACTGTTTTTGGGTGTTCTCATGCAGAGAAAAAATATACTCTCTCATTTAAACTTTCCCAGTGGTCCATACAGAATGGAAACATATTGTTTTCAACTTTGAAACAGGACTTGGACAGCTTTCTGTACTAATATGGATCCTTTGGCAATAAAATTAAGTCCCAAATGCATTCAATAAATGCAGGTATTCAATAAATCCATAGGAAATAAATAAGAATTCTGAAAAACTTACGAATGGACCACAACTGGGTTTCAGGTAGTACCCACATACAATCAAAACAACGTGTTAATACAGCTGATTATGGCTACAAAGCAAAAATGTTCTAGGAAAAAAAAAACTGAAATGTGGCAGTATGTAAGAATAGCAATCATTTTAATTTTTACTTCTCCATCAGTTCTTATGACATTATTTGTTTACATCTTAAATCAGGTTTAGAAATTATCTTTATACTATCTTTTCAAGTGTCTTTTTTTATGTGTTGTACTATTCAACATGGAATAGGACAATACTGATGAATAATCATACAACATCTGGTTATTTTGGAGAGCTTCAATTAGACTAAATAGCAGTTCAAGTAGAGTTCAGAAAGAGAAGCAGAAAAACTAACATTTGAGTTCTTGAAAAGACATCTCTAGACCATTGTTTCCCAAAGTGTCCTGAGTGGAATTCTAGTCTCTCAGGTGATCCAGAAAAGAAAAAAAAAGTTACAAAGTCTAAAATAAGATTTATAAATTTAAAAGTTAATTGATTTACAATGGGCGTTAGACTCTGAGGGGTTCTGTAGCAACAAAAAGTGTTTCATCATTTTTAATCAAGTATTTCTCAAACTCATTGAAGATTACAATAGTCGTAGTGTTTTTTTTTCTTAATTATACTGCCTATTAACATCACATTAAATTTTGAGAAAAGAGCTCCTATCAGGGAAAAATGCAAAATAGATGAACTGGTATAATTTACTTATTCATTGAACAAATGAATGAATGAACAAGTGATTCAACATGCCTGTCAATGTTCCGTAGTCATGAAGAAAACATAGTCCCTGCCATCATGATGTTTTTAGAGTAAACGTTGTTCTTCTTGTTATGTGCCGTTGATTAGGTTCCAACACACAGCATCCCTATGCACAACAGAACAAAACGCTAACCAGTCCTGCGCCATCCTCACAATAGTTGCTATGCTTGAGTCCATTGTTGCAGCCACTGTGTCAATTCATCTCACTGAGGGTTGTTCTTTTCTTCAATGACCCTCTACTTCACCAAGCATGACGTCCTTCTCCAGGGACTGGTCCCTCCTGATGACATGTCCAAAGTATGTGAGAAGAAGTCTCGCCATCCTTGCTTCTAAGGAGCATTCTGGCTATACTTCTTCCAAGATAGAGTGGTTTTTTCTTCTGGTAGTCCATGGCATATTCAATGTTCTTTGCCAACACCATAATTCAAAGGCATCCATTCTTCCACCTTCCTTATTTGTTGTCCAGCTTTCACATGCATATGGGGTTATTGAAAACACTATGGCTTGGATCAAGCACACCTTACTCCTCAAAGTGACATCTTTGCTTTTTAACACTTTGAGGAGCTCTTTTGCAGCAGATTTGCCCAATGCAATGTGCTGTTTGATTTCTTGACTGCTGCTTCCATGGATGTTGGTCGTGAATCAAATAAAATGAAATCCTGGACAATTTCAGTAATTTCTCCATTTATCATGATGTCACTTATCAGTCCAGTGGTGAGAATTTTTGCTTTCTTTATTTTGTGGTGTAATCTATACTGAAGGCTGTAGTCTTTGATCTTCATCAGTAAGTGCTTCAAGTCCTCCTTACTTTCAGCAAGCAAGGTGGTATCATCTGCATAATGCAGGTTGTTAATGAGTCTTCCTCCAATCCTGATGCTGTATTCTTGTTCATATAGTCCAGCTTCTTGGATTATTTGCTCAGCATACAGATTGAATATGTATGGTGAAATGAAACAACCCAGGTACACATCTTTCTTGACTTTAAACCACGCAGTATACCCTTGTTCTGCTCGAATGACGGCTTATTGGTCTAAGTGCAGGTTCCTCATGAATACATTTAAGTGTTCTGGAATTCCCATTCTTCGAAATGTTAACCATAATTTGTTATGTTCCACATAGTCGGATGCCTTTGTGTAGCCAATAAAACACAGGTGAACATCTTTCTGGTATTCTCTGCTTTTCAGCCATGATCCATCTGACCTCAGCAACGATATCCCTTGTTCCACGTCCTCTTTTGAATCCAGCTCGAATATCTGGCAGTTTCCTGTCCGTGTACTGCAGCAACCACTTTTGAGTTATCTTCAACAAAATTTTGCTTACGTGTGATATTAATGATATTGTTTGATAATTTCAGCATTCTGTTGGATCACCTTTCTTTAGAATGGGCACAAATATGGATCTCTTCCAGTCGGTTGGCCAGGAAGCTGTCTTCCAAATTTCTTGGCATAGAGGAGTGAGTGCTTCCAGTGCTGCATCCATTCGTTGAAACATCTCAATTGGTATTCCATCAGTTCCTGGAGCTTTATTTTTCAACAATGCTTTCAGTGCAGCTTTGACCTCTTCCTTTAGTACTATCAGTTCTTGATCATATGCAACCTCCTGAAATGATTGAACGCTGACCAATTCTTTTTGGTACAGCGACTCTGTGTATTTCTCCCATCTGCTTTTGATGCTTCCTGCATCATTTAATATTTTCCCCATAGAATCTTTCAATATTGCAACTCGAGGCTTGAATTTTTCCTTCAGATCTTTCAGCTTGAAAAATGCCAAGGGTGTTCCTCCCTTTCGGTTTTCTATCTCCAGGTCTTTGCACATTTCTTTATAATACTTTAATTTGTCTTCTCGAGCCACCCTTTGAAATCTGTTTAGCTCTTTTACTTCAACATTTCTTCCTTTCACTTTAGCTATGCAATGTTCGAGAGGAAGTTTCAGAGTCTCTTCTGGCATCTGTTTTGGTCTTTTCTTTCTTTCTTGTCTTTTTGCTTCCTTCATTTATGATGCCCTTGATATCATTCCACAATCTGTCTGATCATCAGTCATTAGTATTTAATGCATCAATTCTATTCTTGAGATGATCTTTAAATTCAGGTGGGATATACTCAAGGTCCTACTTTGGCTCTCGTGGACTTGTTCTAATTTTCTTCAACTTCGACTTGAACTTGCTTATGAGCAATTGATGGTCTGTTCCACAGTTGGCCCTGGCCTTGTTCTAACTGATGACATTGAGCTTTTCCATTGTTTCTTTCCACAGATGTAGTCGGTTTGATTCCTGTGTATTCCATCTGGTGAGGTACAAGTGTATAGTCACCGTTTATGTTGTTGAAAAAAGGTATTTGGGATGAAGAAGTTGTATCTGTTAGTTTCTTGTAGTGTGGTGGCTTGGGTATTGCTGTGATACTGAAAGCTTTGCCACCGGTATTTCAAATACCAGCAGGGTCACCCTTGGTGGACAGGTTTCAGCTGAGCTTCCAGACTAAGACAGACTAGGAGGAAGGACCTGGCCGTCTACTTCTGAAGAAATTGGCGAGTGAAAACCTTATGAATAACAGCAGAATATTGTCTGATATAGTGCCAGAAGATGAGACCTTCAGGTTGGAAGGCACTCAAAATACAACTAGGGAAGAGCTGCCTCCTCAAAGTAGTCAACCTTAATGACATTGTAGATGGAGTCAAGCTTTTGGGACCTTCATTTGCTGATATGACCTGACTCAAAATGAGAAGAAACATTACAGACATCCATTAATAATCAGACTGTGGACTGTACAAAGTATGAATCTAGGAAAACTGGAAGTTGTAAAAAATGAAATGGAACACATGAACATCAATATCCTAGGCATTAGTGAGCTGAAATGGACTGGTATTGGCCATTTTGAATCAGACAATCATATGGTCTACTCTGCTGGGAATGACAAATTGAAGAGGAATGGTGTTGCATTCGTCGTCAAAAAGAACATTTCAAGATCTATCCTGAAGTACAACGCTGTCAGTGACAAGATAATATCCACATGCCTACAAGGAAGACCAGTTAATACAACTATTATTCAAATTTACACACCAACCACTAAGTCCAAAGATGAAGAAATTGAAGATTTTTAACAGCGTCTGCAGTCTGAAATTGATCAAACATGCAATTAAGATGCATTGATAATTACTGGTGATTGGAATGTGAAAGTTGAAAACAAAGAAGAAGGATGGATAGTTGGAAAATATGGTCTTGGTGATAGAGTAAATATATATGTGTATATTTCTATAGTATGTGTAGTGCGTCTGTCAAATATAATATGTATGTTATTTTCAGAACCCTATTTTAGACACTAAAAGTAGAATAAGGGAAACTGAAGGTGCTAAATTTGAATGGTTTACCTGGAATCGACTCGACGGCAACGGGTATATTCGCTTGCATGTTGGGAATTTCAGTTTTTTTTACTTTTCCTATCAGTGCTCTTAAAACCAACATCTGAATTCCATGTGCAATACAAATAGTCTTTTTATTACAATTGGAAATTTTTTAATTCTAATGGTTTGACTTGGCTGTATGCAAAATATAAAGCAATAATGTAGTAGAATGAAGACTCTAAAGTCAAATTACCAGGGTTCAGGATTTACCACTTACTAGTAGTTTGCACTTGGACAACCACTCTATGCCTCAGTTTTCTTATCTGTGGGGTGGAGATAATAATAACCTACCCATGAGTTCTTGGGAAGATTAAATGACATAATGCATGGCAAACAAAAAGAGTTGATAAATTCAAGCTATTATCAGCATTTTTATTATTATAATAATAAATAAGAATTTATAAACATCAAGTTTGGAACAGGATGAACAAATGTGCTATGCTTGGGTAGTAGGGTTATCAAACCAGAAAACCAAACCCATTGCTGTTGAGTCAATTCTGACTCATAGCGACCTTATAGGACAGAGTAGAACTGCCCCATAGGGCTTCCAAGGAGTGGCTGGTGGATTCCAACTGCCAACATTTTGTTTAGAAGCCACAGTTCTTAACCACTTCACCAGGGCTCTAGTAGGGTTACAGGTGATATTTTCTCTCTATTCCCATAACGGCACAGTGTTTATATAACCTCTTTTTTTTAAGAAAAACCATAAAAAACCAAACTTTACTAAACGTGGAATGGCTGATCCTAGAATGAAATGAGCTCCATCCAGTATGGCTTTGTGCTTATTTTACAACTCTTTAATTTAACATTCTCACACATCCCTGGAGAAACAGACAAACCTGAGAAACCACTTTCTGCAAGAAGCTTCGGCAAAGAGCCAGAATCATTACAATGCCAGGAAGTCAACAGAGGCCTGCTCTACTGGCCTGGACATAGTGACTTGTAGTTTCCTGTCAGTACCGTTGGGAATGACCAGGCTTGCCTGTGGAAAGGGCACTCGTGCCTAAAAAGATAATTTTCCACACAAAAAAATTCTCTTCAATTCTCTATCCTTAAATCCTTCCCCTAAACCAGTTAGCGTGGAGGCAATTCCAACTCATGAGTGTCAGAGTAGAATAGTCCTCCATAGGGTTTTCAATGGCTGATTTTTCAAAAGTAGATCACCAGGCCTTTCTTCTGAGATGCCTCTGGGTGGACTCGAACCTCCAACCTTTCAGTTAGCGGTTGAGCACATTAACCGTTTGCACCACCCAGGGACTCCAACCCTTCCCCTAACCAGTCCCAATACCTGATGTTATAACAAGAGAGCCATCATTATCTGAGTGGTCAATATCTGAGCCCCTCAAGATTCAAAGATACCCAGGGAAGCAAAGTCATGATCATGATACCAAAAATATATACTGATGTTGGACTATTATGATATTGGTCTTCATTCAAACATCTCTCCCCAATTAATACTTGTGTATATCAAGTCCACCTTTGACAATCTCTTTCTGACTCATCTGACAATAAAATGCAAGTACCATGTAAGTTGATTGCTAAGTGAAATTTCAATTCTTGCAAAAGATTCAGGATTTCATGACGTCAAGTGTTGTTAGAGAACAGTCTGAATCACATTCAATACCAGTGACAAGAGAGGTTTTGACAGTAATAAACAAAGAATAAAAAATTGACAAGGATGAGGACATGTCAGTTCAAAGAAGCCAAATATAAAAGCATTAAGTGTGGCCCCCAGAAAATTTTTTAAATGTCACTTTTTATATTGATGCAGTGAGGGTCAAATGTGAAGTAAAGGTTAACATTTTGAACTGTTAAAGTTTTCTCGGAAAAATTATATACAGTCATGCACCACATAATGTTTGCTGGAGAAACATCAAACCACATATACATCCGTGATCCCATAAGGTTATAATAGGATTCAGAAATTCCGATTGGAGAACAGGACTTATCGGACGTAACTGGACATAGTGAATGTGACAGCTTCCTGCATGCAAACCATGTATATCATGTCTCCTGTATACAAAGCAATTGGGCTGCCAGGCATATAATGTACAGTACATTTATAATATAACACATATATCTTCATAGTCATAATAAATGCCTGTGTTACTGACTTACGTATGTGCTGTACTGTACTTTCTATAGTACTTTCCCTACTTACAAATAAAAAGTTTACCGTGTAACAGTGTATGCTTCGACTTGTAGGCAGCAGCATCCAATCTTGTATATCGAGAGTCTTTTGAATGTTGTAGCATTATCTCTCCAATTTTTTTTGAAAATATTACCGTGAAGTGCATCATGGCTCCCAAATGCAGCAAAATCAGTGTTAGTGATAGCAGCTGCAATAGGCAAAGGAGAAATACCAATTTGGAAGTGAAACAAAATGTATCCCACATAGCTCTGCTAAGTATATAATACGGTGTTCGCACAACATACAAATCAAATAACTTCCTATTTCCTATTTCACAGAATGCATTGTGGACGTTAAGCGATGCATGATTGTACACCTTCCTCCACAACTGGCACAAATTATTCCTTATTGTTTCTAAGAATAGCTCACTGTTACAATTATATCCAGAATATAAATTAAGAATAATTTTATAATTTTTTTACCACTTACCATAGCCTACCAGGTATTACCCGTTCTGGCCCTGGAGACTCATCTGAACTTATCACCAACCTCATTGGCCTTCTTGCTATTATTACAAAAAGCAAACCTGATTCTACCCTAGGGCCTTTGCATTTTCCATTGCCTTTGCTTGGAACATCACCCCCAGACATCTGCTTGGCTCCCTCTGCTCAACTGTGCTTCTTTGGGAAGATCTTTCCTGACCACCTTCCCTAAATTAGCAACTCTCATCTCTTGATTCTGCTTTATTTTCTTCATGGGACTTGTCATTACCTGGCATTTAAAATTTACTTGTCTGTTTGTTTTATAATTGCCTCCTCCACTACAGTGTAAGCTCTTTGAAGACAAGGACTTGGGAGTCTTACTGTACACCCAGGCTGAAAGTAGTCTGGCCATAGTAGCTACTCAATAAATATTGGTGGGATGAAATGAATGAATAAATTAATATTTAATTTCATTTTTCAAGGTAAAGTTCCATTCACCTCTTTTTTAAAGAATTTGCTATGAAATATTAGTTCCTGTTTTAAGTAATTCATTTTAAGTGGGCTTTTTCCAGGACAAGTTATCTTTAGATAAGGAGGGTCTTCTATATTCCACACCTCTTTTGCTTTTCAGGAACAGCAAACAGATTTCATGCTGTATGTCGGGTCAGTTGATGGTAATGGCTGCTCAAAACATTGTCTGTTTCTGAGGTGTGGACGCTGGAATCGATTGCTTATCAGTGTCTGCTGTGGGAGCAGGTATAAGCATGGTAGTGGATTTACCACGTAGAGCACCCTATTAAGATAAAAATTCTCTTAAGAAAAACACATTTCACACTAACACATTTATTAACATCTTAGCTTGAGTTAATCGTTTAGATAATCAAATACCTCCTTCCTGTTGATGTGAGTCTATAGGAACCTCAGAGATTATCTGGTCTAATTCTATTTTAACACCTAAGCTTTTTCCAGGACAATCTCAACTGCTACTTGGTTTGTTTTGTTTTGTTTTGTTTTTTTCCCTAATTGAGCCCTCCCCTGACTCCTATTACTTCCACCCTTGGCTGAATGTCCCCGCACAATTAATCTACTCCGTCTTCTTGTCTCCAGGCCAGATAGTCCCAGTTCCTCCAGTAGATCCTTAGAGGACATGACATGAAGGATTCTTCAGTGTCCTTCTTGGTTATGTAAACCAAAAAAACAAAAACCAAACCCGCTGCCTTCGGATCGATTCTGACTCATAGCGACCCTACAGGACAGAGTAGAACTTCCCCATAGGGTTTCCAAGGAGTGGCTGGTGGATTCAAACTGTCGACATTTTGGTTAGTAGATGAGCTCTTATCTTGGTTATGTAGCACTAGATAAAGTGTGACAATTCCCTCCTAAAGTGTGGTCCGTAAACTGGACATATTATTCCAGGTGTGGTTTGATCAGTGAAGAGTGAAATGGGACTTACACTTTCTTCTTCTTAATGTTATTAACATTATACCCTCCCATGTGGCCAATGATCATTGTGAGTGGTTTTGGTGGTTACATCACACCACAGACTCAGATTGTTGGAGTCAACCAATACCCCAGAGCCACGACTGGGCTATCTAAAAAGAAAGCAATCGGTTTGTATAGTCTAGCTTTGGATGTATTCCTATGAAATTACATACTGCTTGATATGACACTTTGTACTATTAAATCCAAACTTTCAGATTCTTCAGAATATATATATTTAGCAAAAATTATGTTGGCTTTCCCTTCCAGTTTCATATAACCAATACTCTGTGGGTACAGTACTTCCAAA
Organism: Dugong dugon; assembly: GCA_030035585.1. Lineage (NCBI taxonomy): Eukaryota > Metazoa > Chordata > Mammalia > Sirenia > Dugongidae > Dugong > Dugong dugon. Next base: position 31,328,789 of record CM057475.1, on the reverse strand, counting down.
AAGTTGTGGTGTGTAATAAACATACTTTTATTCAATTCATAATACTCTTTTACTTATACAAATCAGGAACAATTTTATCAAATAGTAATTAAGTACCTTAAAATCCAGAAGGTTTGAATTTATTTTACTTTCACAGTGGTAGATGGGGAGAGAAGAAATGAGAAAAAGATCTTAGGCCCTGTTATGAATTGAATTGTGCCTCTGCACTACCCGCCCCCCTCCAGAGAAAAGATACGTTGAAGTCCTAACCCCTATACCTGTGAATAGGACCTATGAATATGGTTCTTGAAGATACATTTAATTAGGTTAACATGACGTCATACTGGAGTACCAAAACAAACCAAAAAACCCATCGCCATCAAGTCTGACTCATAGTGACCCTACAGGGTGGAGTAGAACTGCCCCATAGGGTTTCCAAGGAGTGGCTGGTGGATTTGAACTGCCAACCTGTTGGTCAGCAGTCCAGCTTTTATCCACTGTGTCAGCAGGGTTCCTACTAGTGTACCAAAACCAAACCTGTTGTGGCCCTATAGGACAGAGTAGAAAGGTCCTAATCCTATGTAACTGATACCTTATAAAAGACAAGAAGGTACACAGAGACAGAGAGACAGAGGAAGGAGGCAATGTGACAGGCTAGAAATGCCACTGAACCTTGAATCAATCAGTGTCTCCATGCTGCCATCTGGTAACTAAAAAGTATCTGGTTATTTAATTTAGTTAATTCAAGCAACAGTCCTCAACAGCGTTATTTCAACCTATTGGTGTGTCTTGGGGATCCCTGGTGGCACAGTGGCTAAGCACTCAGCACCTAAAGGAAAGGTTGGTGGTTCAAATCCACTAGCCACTCCACAGGAGAAAGATGTGGCAGTCTGCTTCCATATTTACAGGGTTGCTATGAGTTGGAATCAGCTCCAAGGCAATGGTTTGGTTTGGTTTGGGTTGTGCCATGATTAGTTGTGAGATGTGTAGCAGTTTGCAAGTCATTTGTCAAATATGAACATTTGTAAGTAATTTAACTTCTAAATAATCAATTAGAGCAGATCCAAGATTTTCCCTATGATAGGACTGCTCTCCCTCACATGCATTCCTAACTGCGTTTTTCATTGCAGATTAAGGGGTGGAGTTGTTACAGCTGTTCCCCTGGGAACCGCTCCTTACTCTGGCATACAGATGAGAAAGTCCCACACCCCAGCCATCATCAATCCTATGTGGTTGGGAGGGGAGTGGGAAAAAAAAAAAGTAAGAACTACTAGCTTAGAGCATGTTGCTAATGAAATCAATATTAGCTAGCTAGACAAAAGCTGGGTAAAATCCAAGTATGAAGCAATTTTGCAGTCTGCTTTTGGTCAGTAATGCTAGAGAAAAATCTTACAGTTTCGTCCTTCCTTCTCTCTTCTGTCTTGCCTGGCTCTCTTCAGCCTTTTTCCCTCCTTCCTCCAGAACTTTTCCTAGTGGGTTCACAAACAGGGGTTAACAAGACTTAATAAAATGTGTCAACTACCAGTCATACTAAAAAAAGCAACTCAAAAGTAGTACTTTGCTAAGGTTGGGTCAAGAAAACAGCAGATGTATTTATAGGTACAAAAAGCATAATGTCTCACTCCAAAGTTCTTTCTAATTACTAAGTGCGTATTGGTATACAGCCATACCTCGGAGATTTTGTGGGTTTGCTTCCAAACCACTGTAATAAAGTGAGTCACACGAACTTTTAGGTTTCCTGGTGCATATAAAACTTAGGTTTCCACTATACTGTAGTCTATTAAGTGTGCAATAGCATTATGTTTAAAAAAAATGTATATACCTTAATTTAAAAATACTTTATTGCTAAAAAATGCCAATTATCATCCGAGCCTTCATTGAGTGAGTCATAATCTTTTTGCTGATAGAGGATCTTACCTCTATGTGGACGGCTGCTGACTGATCAGGGTGGTGGTTGCTGAAGGTTGGGGTGGTAATTTCTTAAAATAAGACAATAATGAAGTTTGCCACGTTGACTGACTCCTCCTTTCATGAAAGATTTCTCTGTAGATTCAATGCTGTTTGATAGCACTTTACCAGAAGTAGAACTTTCAAAATTGGAGCCAGTCCTCTCAAACCCTGCCACTGCTTTATCAACTAAGTGTATGTAATATTCTAAACCCTTTGTTGTCATTTCAACAATGTTCACAGTATCTTCTATCTCAAGAAATCACTTTCTTTGCTCATCCATAAGAAGTAACTCCTTATCCGCTAAAGTTTTATCAGGAGATTACAGCATTTCAGTCACATCTTCAGGCTCCATTTCTAATACAAGTTCTCTTGCTCTTTCTACCACATCTGCAGTTACTTCCTATACTGAAGGTTTGAATCCCTCAAAGTCATCCATGAGGGTTGGAAGCAACTTCTTCCAAACCTGTGTTAATGTTGATATTTTGACCTCCTCCTATGAATCACGAATATTCTTAACAGCATCTAGAATGGTGAATCCTTTCCAGAAGATTTTCAATTTACTTTGCCCAGATCCATCAGAGGAATCACTATCTATGGCAAATAGATGTTGTTGTTATGTACCGTCAAGTCACTTCCAACTGATAGCGACCCCACGTACAACAGAACGAAACACTGCCTGTCCCGCACCATCCTCACAATTATTGTTATGCTTGAGCCCATTATTGCAGCCAGCATGTCAATTCAATCTCGCTGACGGTCTTCCTCTTTTTCTATGGCCCTTTACTTTATCAAGCACGATGTCCTTCTCCAGGGACAGGTCCCTCCTGATAACATGACCAAAGTACATGAGATGAAGTCTTGCCATCCTTGCTTCTAAGGAGCATTCTGGCTGTACTTCTTCCAAGACAGAGTGGTTCTTTCTTCTGGCAGTCCAAGGTATATTCAATATTCTTTGCCAACACCATAATTCAAAGGAGTTAGTTCTTCTTCGGCCTTCCTTATTCATTGTCCAGCTTTCATATGTATATGAGGCGATTGAAAATACCACGGCTTGGGTTAGGTGCACCTTAGTCCTCAAAGTGACATCTTTGCTTCTCAACACTTTGAAGAGGTCTTTTGCAACAGATTAGCCCAGTGCAATGCATCTTTTGATTTCTTGACTGCTGCTTCCATGGGTGTTGATTGTGGATCCAAGTACAATGAAACCCTTGACAACTTCAATCTTTCCTCCATTTATCATGATGTTGCTTATTGGTCCAGTTGTGAGGATTTTTGTTTTCTTTATGTTGAGGCGTAATCCATACTGAAGGCAGTAGTCTTTGATCTTCATCAGTAAGTACTTCAAGTCCTCATTACTTTCAGCTGAAAGTGGAGAGAACAGCAGATATAGCCTTCCAAAATGTATTTCTTAAATAAGACTTGAAAGTTGAAATTACTCCTTGATTCATGAGCAGCAGAATGGATGTTGTGTTAACAGGCATGACAACAATATTAATCTACTTGTACATCTTCATCAGACCTCTTGGGTGAACAGGTGCATTGTCAACGAGTGGTAATATTTTGAAAGGAAACTTTTTTTCTGAGCAGTAGTTCTCAACAAACAAACAAAATAAACCCCGCTGCTGTCAAGTGGATTCCGACTCATAATGACCCTATAGAACATAGTAGAACTGCCCCATAGGGTTTCCCAGGAGCGGCTGGTGAATTTGAACTGCTGAATTCTTAGATAGCAGCCATAGCTCTTAACCACTGTGCACCATCAGGGCTCTTAGGTCTCAACAGTAGGCTTAAATTATTCAGGAAACCATGTAGTAAACAGATGTGCTGTCATCTAGGCTTTGTGTTCCATTTAAGAGCACAGGTAGAGTAGCTTTAGCATAATTCTTAAAGGCCCTGTGATTTTTGGAATGGTGGATAAGCATTGGATTCAACTTAAAATCACCAGCTGCATTAGTCCCTAACAAGAGAGTCAGCCTGTCCTGTGAAGTTTTGAAGCCTGACATTGACTTCTCCTTTCTAGCTATGAAAGCTCTAGATGACATCTTCTTCCAAAATAAGGCTGATTCGTCTACATTGAAAATTTGTTATTTAGTGTAGCTGCCTTCATCAATTATCTTAGCTAGATCTTCTGCTGGATAACTTGCTACAGCTTCTACATCAGCAATGCTGCTTCACCTTGCACTTTTATGTTATGGAGGCGGATTCCTTCGTTAAACCTCATGAACCAACCTCTACTATTTTCAAACTTTTCTTCTGCAGCTTCCTCGCCTCTCTCAGCCTTCAAAGAATTGAAGAGAGTTAGGACCTTGCTCTGGATTAGACTTTGGTTAAAGGAAATGTTGTAGCTGGTTTGATCTATCCAGTCCTCTAAAATTTTCACCATATGAGCAATAAGGATGTTTCGCTTCCTTATCATTCGTGTGTTCACTGGAGTAGCACTTTTTTTGTTTGTTTGTTTATTGTTGTAGTTTAAGTGAACGTTTACATTTCAAGTTAGTTTCTCCTACAAAAATTTACATATACATTGTTATGTGATTCTAATTGCTCTCCCTATACTATGACAGCACCCTCCTCCTTCCCACCCCTGATTTCCTGTGTCCATTCAATCAGCTCCTAACCCTCTCTGCCTTCTCATCTCACCTCCAGACAGAAGCTGCCCATTTAGTCTCAGGTATCTACTTGAGCTAAGAAGCACACTTTCACGACTATCATTTTATGTCCCACAGTCCAGTCCAATCTTTGTGTGAAGAGTAGGCTTTGGGAATGGTTTTAGTTCTGGGTTGACAGAGAGTCCAAGGGCCATGCTTTCTGGGGTTCCTCCAGTCTCAGTCAGACCATTAAGTCTGGTCTTTTAACTAGAATTTGAGTTCTACACCCCACCTTTCTCCTGCTCCATCAGGAAATTTCTGTTGTGTTCCCTGTCAGGGCACTCATTGCTGGTAGCTGGGCACCATCTAGTTCTTCTGGTCTCCGGTTTATGTGGCCCTTTCTGTCTCTTAGGCTAATATTTTCCTTGTGTCTTTGGTGTTCTTCATTCTCCTTTACTCCAGGTGGTAGGGACCAATTCATGCATCTTAAATGGCCGCTTGCAAGCTTTTAAGACCCCAGATGCCACTCACCAAAGTAGGATGCAGAACATTTTCTTAATAAAATTTGTTATGCCAATTGACCTAGATGTCCCCTGAAACCATGGTCCCCAGACCCCTGCCCCTGCTACTCTGTCCCTCAAAGTGTTTGACTGTGTTCAGGAAACTTCTTAGCTTTGGTTTAGTCCAGTTGTGCTGACTTCCCCTGTAGTGTGTGCTGTCCTTCCGTTCACCTAAGATGATTCTTGTCTGCTATCTAGTGAACTACCCTCACCCTCCCTCCCCACCCTTGTAACCATCAAATAATGTTTTCTTCTGTGTTTAAATCTTTTCTTGAGTTCTTATAATAGTGGTCTTATACTATATTTGTCCTTCTGTGACTGACTAAATTCACTCAGCATAATGACCTCCAGATTCCTCCATGTTATAAAATGTTTCACAGCTTCGTCGTTGTTTGTTATTGTTGCATAGTATTCCATTGTGTGAATATACCATAATTTGTTTATCCATTCTTCCATTGATGGGCACCTAGGTTGCTTCCATCTTTTTGCTATCATGAACAGTGCTGCAATGAACATGGGTGTGCATATGTCTGTTTGTGTAATGGCTCTTATTTCTCTAGGATACATTCCAAGGAGTGGGATTGCTGGATCTATTTCTAGCTTTTTAAGGAAGTGCCAAATCGATAAGTGGTTGTAGCATTTTACATTCCCACCAACAGTGTACAAGTGTTCCAGTCTCTCCACAACCTCTCCAGCAGTTATTATTTTGTGTTTTTTGGATTAATGCTAGCCTTGTGGGGGTGAGATGGTATCTCATCGTAGTTTTGATTGGCATTTCTCTAATGGCTAATGATCATGAGCATTTCTTCATGTGTCTGTTAGCCACCTGAACGTCTTCTTTGGTGAAGTGTCTGTTCATATGCTTTGCTCATTTTTTAATTGGATTATTTGTCTTTTTGTTGTTAAGGTTTTGCAGTATCTTGTACATTTTAGAGATGAGACGCTTATCGGATTTGTTGTAGCCAAAATTTTTTTCCCAGTCTGTAGGTTATCTTTTGACTCTTTTGGCAAAGTCTTTTGATGAGCATAAGTGTTTGATTTTTAGGAGCTCCCAGTTATCTAGTCTGTCTTCTGGTGCTTGTGCATTGTTACTTATGGTTCATATTCTGCTTATGCCATGTATTAAGGCTCCTAGCATTGTCCCTATTTTTTCTTCCATGATCTTTATCATTTTCGATTTTATATTTAGGTCTTTGATTGATTTTGAGTTAGGTTTTGCACATGGTGTGAGGTATGGGTCTTGTTTCATTTTTTTGCAGATGGTTATCCAGTTATGCCAGCACCATTTGTTAAAGAGACTGTCTTTTCCCCAGTTAATGGACTTTGGGCCTTTGTCAAATATAAGCTGCTCATAGATGGACAGATTTATATATGGATTCTCAATTCTGTTCTATTGGTCTATGTATCTGTTGTTGTACCAGTAGCAGGCTGCTTTGACTACTGTGGCGATATAATAGTTTCTCAAATCAGGTAGTGTGAGGCCTCCCACTTTGTTCTTCTTCTTGAGTAATGCTTTACTTATCCAGGGCCTCTTCCCCTTTCCATATGAAGTTGGTGATTTGTTTCTCCGTCTCATTAAAAAATGCCAGTGGAATTTGGATTGGGATTGCATTGTATCTGTAGATCACTTTGGGTAGAATTGACATTTTCACAATGTTGAGTCTTCCTATCCATGAGCAAGGTATGTTTTTCCACTTATGCAGTTCTCCTTTGGTTTCTTGCAATAGTGTCTTGTAGTTTTCATTGTATAGGTCTTTTACGTCTCTGGTTAGATTTATTCCTAAGTATTTTATCTTCTTGGAGGCTATTGTAAATGGTATTGATTTGGTGATTTCCTCTTCGAGGTTCTCTTTGTTGGTGTAAAGGAATCTAACTGATTTTTGTATGTTTATCTTGTATACTGATACTTTGCTGAAATCTTCTATTAGTTCCAGTAGTTTTCTTGTGGATTCTTTGTGATTTTCTGTGCATAATAGCATATCATCTGCAGAGAGACTTTTACTTCTTCCCCACCAATTTGGATGCCGTTTATTTCTTTTTCTAGCCTACTTGCTCTGGCTAGGTCCTCCAGCAAAATGTTGAGTAAGAGTGATGGTAAAGGGCATCCTTGTGTGGTTCCTGATCTCAGGCGGAATGCTTTCAAATTCTCTCCATTTAGGGTGATATTGGGTGTTGGCTTTGCATAAATGCCCTTAATTATGTTAAGGAATTTACCTCTATTCCTATTTTGTTGAGAGTTTTTTATCATGAATGGGTGTTGGACTTCGTCAAATGCCTTTTCTGAATCGACTGATAAGATCATGTGGTTCTTGTCTTGTATTTATGTGATGGATTACACTGATTGTTTTTCTAATGTTGAACCATCCCCGCATACCTGTATAAATCCTACTTGATCATGGTGAATTATTTTTTTGATATGTTGCTGAATTCTCTTGGCTAGAATTTTTTTGAGGATTTTTACATCAAAGTTCATAAGGGCTACTGATCTGTAATTTTCCTTTTTTGAGGTGTCTTTACCTGGTTTTGGTATCAAGGTTATGCGGGCTTCATAAAATGAGCTTGGGAGTAGTCCATCCTTTTCTATGCTCTGAAATACCTTTAGTAGTAGTGGTGTTAACTCTTCTCTGAAAATTTAGTAGAATTCTCCAGTGAAGCCATCTGGTCCAGGACTTTTTTTTGTTGGGAGTTTTTTAATTACCGTTTCAATCTCTTCTTTTGTTATGGGTTTATTTAGTTGTTCTATCTCTGTTTGTGTTAGTTTAGGTAGGTAGTGAGTTTCTAGAAATTTGTCCATTTCCTCTAGGTTTTCATATTTGTTAGAGTACAATTTTTCATAGTATTCTGCTATGATTCTTTCAATTTCAGTTGGGTCTGTTGTGATACCATCCATCTCATTTCTTATATGGGTTATCAGCTTCCTCTTCTGTTTTTCTTTTGTCGGTTTGGCCAATGGTTTATCAATTTTGTTGATGTTTTCAAAGAATCAGCTTTTGGTCTTGTTAACTCTTTCAATTGTTTTTCCATTCTCTATTTCATTTAATTCTGCTCTAATTTTTATTATTTCCTTTCTTCTGGCACCCTAGGGCTTCTTTTGCTGTTCTCTTTCTACTTGTTCCAGTTGTAGGGTTAATGTTTGGATTTTGGTCCCTCCTTCTTTTTGGATGTGTGCATTTATTGCTATAAACTGACCTCTGAGCACTGCTTTTGCTGTGTCCCAAAGGTTCTGGTAGGATGTGTTTTCATTCTTGTTTGATTCTATAAATTTCTTTATTCCATCCTTAATTTTTTCTATAACCCAGTAGTTTTTGAGCAAGGTTTGTTCAGTTTCCATATGTTTGATTTTTTTTTTTCCTTGCCTTCTCTGTTGTTGATTTCTACTTTTATAGCTTTATGGTCAGAAAAGATGCTTTGTAATATTTTGATGCTTTAGATTTTGTTAAGGCTTGCTTTACGGCCTAATATTTGGTCTATTCTGGAGAATGTTCCATGTGGGTTGGAAAAGAAAGTATGCTTCACTGCTGTTGGGTGGAGTGTTCAGTATATGTCTATGATATCAAGTATGTTGATTGTAGTGTTTAGCTCTTTTGTGTCTTTGTTGAGCTTCTTTCTGGATGTTCTGTCCTTCATCGAAAGAGGTGTGTTGAAGTCTCCTGCTACTATTGTGAAGCTGTCTATCTCTCTTTTCAGTGCTGTTTGAGTTTTTTTTATGTATTTTGGAGCCCTGTCATTGAGTGCATAAATATTTATTATAGTTATGTCCTCCTGGTGTATTGACCCTTTAATCATTATGTAGTGTCCTTCCTTATCCTTTGTGGTGGATTTTACTTTAAAGTCTATTTTGTCAGAGATTAATATTGCCACTCCTGCTCTTTTTTGAGTGTTGTTTGCTTGATATGTTTTTTCCATCCTTTGAGTTTTAGTTTGTTTGTGTCTTTAAGTGTAAGGTGTGTCTCTTGTAGGCAGCATATGACGGATCATGTGTTTTAATCCATTCTGCCACTCTATTTATTGGTGCATTTAGTCCATTTACATTAAGCGTAATTATTGATAGGTATGAGTTTAGTGCTGTCCTTTTGATGTCTTTTTGTGTGTGTTGTTCAGTTTCTTTGTTCCACTTAACTTTCTGTGCTGAGTTGTTTTTCTTTATGTATTTTCTTTTCATTTTTTTCATTGTTGTTGATTTTGTATTTGCTGAGTCTTTATATTTTTCTAGTTTTTTATTTTGACTTGTAGGATTGGTAGTTTCCTTTGTGGTTACCTTAAGATTTACCCCTATTTTTCTAAGTTTATACCAGTCTTTTATTTCTTTATATCGCCTTGACTTCCTCTCCATATGAAAAATCTATGTGTACATTTTTAGTCCCTCTCTTTTGTTTACATGTTGTCATCTTTTGCATATTGACATCTGTTTCCCTATTTTCAGTGTTTTAACTTTGATTTATTTTTGTGATTTCCCTACCTAGGTTGATATCTGGTTGTTCTGTCCTGTGTTCTATTCTTGGGTTGTTATCTGATGTTATTGATTTTCTAACTGGAGGAGTCCATTTAGTATTTCTTGTAGTTTTGGTTTGGTATTTGCAAATTCCCAAAACTTCTATTTATCCGGAAATGCCCTAATTTCACCATCATATCTGAGAGACAGTTTTGCTGGATATATAATTCTTGGCTGGCAATTTTTTTCCTTCAAGTCTTTATATATGTCATCCCATTGCCTTTTTGCCTGCATGGTTTCTGCTGAATAGTCTGAGCTTATTATTGATTCTCTTTTGTAGATGACTTTTCGTTTATCCCTAGCCACTCTTAAAATTCTCTCTATTTTTGGTTTTGGCAAGTTTGATTATAATATGTCTTGGTGACTTTCTATTGGGATCTGTCTCATGTGGGGTTTGATGGGCGTCTTGGATAGATATTTTGTCATCTTCCACGATATCAGAGAAGTTTTCTGCCAACAAATCTTCAACAATTCTCTCCGTATTTTCTGTTATCCCCCCCCCCCATTCTTGTACTCCAGTCACTCATAGGTTATTACTCTTGATAGAATACATCATAATTCTTAGCGTTTCTTCATTTTTTTAAATCCTTTTATCTGATTTTTCCTCGGATAATTTGGTGTCAAGTGCTCTATCTTCAGTCTCACTAATTCTGACTTTTATTGCCTCAATTCTGCTCCTATGACTTTCTATTGAGTTGTCTAATTCTGAAATTTTATTGTTAATCTTCTGGATTTCTGATTACTGTCACTTTATGGATTCTTGAAGCCTGTTAAATTTGTCATTACGCTCTTCTCTAATCTTTTTAATTTCCTCTATTGTGTGTTCTGCATTTTGCTTAATTCCCTTCCCGATCTCTTGAAGAGTTCTGTATATTAATCTTTTGAAATCTGTCTCTGGTAATTCCAAGAAATTTTCTTCATCCAGAAAATTTCTAAATTATTTTAGGAGCTTGCTGAAGCCATCATGGTCTGTCTCTTTATGTGATTTGATATTGACTGTTGTCTCCCAGCCAACAATAAGTTCTTATATTTATTTATTTTATGTTTGCATACCGTGTCCTAGCTTCTTGTTTTGTTTTGATTTGCCCAAACAGGCTGCTTGTGTCAGCGAGCCTGATCTCCAATGCCCCTGAAGCTCCAATGTCTTGCCACCAGGTGGCCAGAACTATGATTAAGTATGTGAGTCCAGGAGTCCACCCACGCCTCCTGTATGGATTCAGCTCAGGTGTCCAGATAGTTGGCCACCAAGTGTGTGGTGCAGCCTCTTACCTACAGTTCTAGACAGGCATGGGTGATAGGTGTAGGCATAGGCATCTGGCTGCAACAGGGGGACACAGGCTGAACAAAGCAGGGGACCAGCGGCCACCCCTGAGTGTCCAGGAGGAAAGCGTGTCCCTGTTCCCTAGATCACGTAGATGGGTGAGTTTTGCAGCTGGACTATGAGCACCCAGTGCTGTTGGCTGTAAGGACTGGGGGGCACCTTTTATTCTTGGGCCCCCATAGCAGGTGGCTAGGTGGTGTGGGTGGAGCCACCAGTCCTCAGGCCCTTGATGTGGGTAGGTGAAGACCCTGGTTAATGTGCAGAGCAGTGTCAAGTGTCACGAACCTGCCACTTCACAGCTGAAACAGTTGAAGTTAAACTTCAGGTATATACCCTGTTGTACTGTGGTAATGAGGGCCTACGCTGTTGAAATGCGCCCACACAAGTCTGTGCAGGGGGAAAGGCACTCAAAGCCCGTAGATCCCTTATGCCTGTGCCTAGGCAAATGACCTGTGCCTATCCTGGGTTCCTGGATTTGGGGAGCTGGCAGATTATTTTTTCCCCTGTTTGTTAATTTGTTCACTCTCCAAGGCTGAGAGAATAGCTCAGGGCACATGATGGGTCCTACTTTTGGCCCAGGGGACTCAGGACTTGCTGAAGCCAGTCCAGAACCCAGTGCAGAGCAGGGAGCAGGGAAGCAAATGGGAGAGAGGTTTTTCCCTAAGAGGGGTGTTTTTGATCTGCCTGGTAGTCTGGATGCAAGAACTTATCTTTTGCAGATGCGGGCTCCTTCTCACTGGTTCTGGATTGCTGAGTAGACTCTCTGCTGCTGGGTCTCTCCTGGTCATAAAATGGCTCCCAAGCACCGCTGCCTGCCTGCCTCACTGCTCATCCCTGAGCTGATCCGGACTGAAAGGCTCAGGCTCTTGCCAGGTCAGGTCTGGCAACTCCTCGCTGCTTCTGAACCATTTTTCCTTCCCCCTGCCACTCAGTTCAATTTCTCAACTTTGCCTTTGATGTTCAGGGTTCCTAGATTGTCATATATAATTGATTCACTTGTTTTTTCGGGTCTTTGTTGTAAGAGGGACCGCCGGAAGTGTCTGACTACTCCACCATTTGGCCCTGCCTCCCAGAGTAGCAGTTTTAATTTCCTTCAAGAACTTTTCCTTTGCATACCCAACTTGGTTAACTGGCACAAGAAGCCTCGCTTTCGGCCTGTCTCTGCTTTCACCCTACCTTTCTCACTAAGGTTAATCAATTCTACCCTTTGATTTAAAGTGAGAGATGTGCAAATCTTTCTTTCACGTGAACACTTAGAGGAAATTGTAGGGTTATTAATTGGCTTAATTTCAATTTTTCATGTCTCAGGGAACTGAGAAGCCTGAGGAGAAGGAGGGAGATGGAGGAACGGCCAGTTGATGGAACAGTCAGAACACAAGCATTTGTCTATTAAATTCACCATCGTGTATGGGCATGGTTCGTGGTGTTCCAAAATAATTACAATAGTAACATCAAAGATCACTGATAACAGACCACCATAACAGACATAATAATAAAGAAAAAATTTGAAATATGGTGAGAATTACCAAAATGTGACACAGAAACATGAAGTGAGCACACGAGTTTGAAAAATAGCACCCACAGACTCTAAAAGTTGCTTTTGAATGTCCAGTAGCTAAAGAGAAAGGAAGAATTGATGAAGGAAAAGAGCTTAACAGAAGATTTCAAAGGGCAGCTAGAGAAGACAAAGGAAAGTATTATAATGACATGGGCAAAGACTTGGAGATAGAAAACTTGGAGTGAAAGGAACACACTCAATATTTCTCAAGCTGAAAGAACTGAAGAAAAAATTCAAGCCTCAAGTTGCAATATTGACGTATTCTATGGGAAAAGTATTAAATGACATAGGAAGCATGAAAAGAAGATGGAAGGAATACATAGTCACCATACCAAAAAGAATTGGTCAATGTTCAGTCATTTCAGGAGGTAGCATATGATCAGGAACTGAAGGTACTGAAAGAAGAGGTCCAAGCTGCACTGAAGGCACTGGCAAAAAACAAGGCTCCAGGAATTGACAGAATACCAACTGAGATGTTTCAACAAACAGATGCAACACTGGAAGTGCTCACTCATCTATGCCAAGAAATTTGGAAGACAGCTACCTGGGCAATCGACTGGAAGAGATCCATATTTATGCCTATTTCCAAGAAAGGTGATCAAACCGAATGCTGAAATTATCAAATGATATCATTAATATCGCACACAAGTAAAATTTTGCTGAAGATCATTCAAAAGCAGCTGCAGCAGTATATTGACAGGGAACTGCCAGAAATTCAAGCCAGATTCAGAAGAGGACGTGGAACCAGAGATATCATTGCTGATGTCAGATGGATCCTGGCAGAAAGCAGAGAATAACAGAAAGATGTTTGCCTGTGTTTAATTGACTATGCAAAGACATTGAACTGTGTGGATCATAACAAATTATGGATAACATTGTGAAGAATGGAGATTCCAGAACATTTTAACTGTGCTCATGAGGAATCTGTACATTGATCAAGAGGTGTTGTTCGAACAGAAACAAGGGGATACTGCAGGGTTTAAAGTCAGGAAAGCTGTGTGTCAGGGTTGTATCCTTTCACCATACCTACACAATCTGTATGCTGAGCAAATAACCCAAGGTTTGAACATATGAAGAAGAATGGGGCTTCAAGATTGGAGGAAGACTCATTAACAAACTGTGTTAGGCAGATGACACAACCTTGCTTGCTGAAAGTGAAGAGGACTTGAAGCCCTTACTGATGAAGACCAAAGATTACAGCCTTCAGTATGGATTACACCTCAACATAAAGAAAACAGAAGTCCTCACAACTGGACCAATAAGCAATATCATGACTAATGGAGAAAAAATTGAAGTTGTAAAGGATTTCATTTTACTTGGATCCACAATCAACTCCCATGGAAGCGGCAGTCAGAAATCAAAAGGCATATTGCACTGGGCAAATCTGCTGCAAAAGACCTCTTTAAAGTGTTGAAAAGCATAAATGTCACCTTGAAGACTAAGGTGCACCTGACCCAAGCCATGGTGTTTTCAATTGCCTCATATGCATGTGAAAGCTGGCGGATGAATAAGGAAGACTGAAGAAGAATTGATGCCTTTGAATTGAGGTGTTGGCAAAGAATATTGAATATTTCATGGACTGCCAAAAGAACCAACGTATCTGTCTCAGAAGCAGTACAACCAAAATTTTCTTTAGAAGCAAAGATGGCGAGACTATGTCTCACATACTTTGGACATGTTATCAGGAGGGATCAGTTCCTGGAGAAGGGCATCATGCTTGGTAAAGTAGAGGATCAGCGAAAAAGAGGAAGACCCTCAACAAAATAGATTGACACAATGGCTGCAACAGTGGGCTCAAGCATAACAACAGTCGTGAGGATGGTGCAGGACCTCGCGGTGTTTTGTTCTGTTGTACATAGGGTCTCTATGAATCAGAATCAAGTCAGCGGCACCTAACAACAACAACAGGTTTGCTTAATGCAGTTTGCCACAAACCTTCCATTTGTAAAAAAACACAGAATCTGTGAAGCAAAATAAAGTGAAGCACAATAACCCTTTGTAGGTGGTTTACACACATCCAGAGACAGCCTTAGCCCTTTGGGCTGAGGAGCAGTCACAGCTGCTCCATTTCTATTTTTGGTATCAATCCCTCAGTGTAGGATTTAACTCAGATCACTGCTGGGCCTGTTGTCACTAGGCTTGACCTTGCACAGAAACCAACTACAGTGAAAGCTGTGAGAACTGGAACTCAACAGGACTGCCTTTTTTTTCCAGGTTTCACAAGTTTTCCGCCTTTGGCAGGGTGTAGTCTTACCACTTTTCTATTGCTCATTTTAGTGAAAACTATTTGAGTTTTCCTTCTCTGACGCATTTCCCCTTCATATATGTTTTGGCTTTCCCAGGTTTTGCTGTAATTTTCTTAATGATCCTGAAGAAATAATTGAAAATTCTTGTGTGATGTTGCGATTTTCAACCAGAATGCTAAACATCAAGACCCTGAACTAATAGAACCTCAATTACTTCCCACAAAACAGAGCAGAAATCATCAAGCTATTGGACAAAATCAGAATAACCCTAGTCAATTTACATAGAAATATAAACTTTAAAATGGAAACTACCTGTTAGAGATATTTTTCATCTAATAACTAAAATACTGAAAGTTTACAATCCTAGAGAAGTGCATAATATAAAAGTTC
This sequence comes from Dugong dugon, assembly GCA_030035585.1. Lineage (NCBI taxonomy): Eukaryota > Metazoa > Chordata > Mammalia > Sirenia > Dugongidae > Dugong > Dugong dugon. The sequence continues at coordinate 31,313,705 of CM057475.1, read as the reverse complement.
ACCAGCAGGGAGTTCTAGGGCCTGGGTACTGTCTCTGCTCTACCATTAACACACCTGACCTTGCGTGTAAATGGCTAAACTTTTCTGGACATCGGTGTCCTAAAATAGGAGACAGTTAGACTTGATGGTCTTTAATGGCTTGACCAACTCTAAAATTCTGTAATTCTTGAGGAAATGTAAAAGTAAAGTAGCATTGCCCATTTCTGAAAAAAAAAAAAAAGAAAGGAAGGAAGATAAAAAAAAAAAAAAGGAAAGAAAACTACGTATAGAAAAAAACCTTGAAGTTAACTATAGCTCTATCTAGGTAATAATAACATCAACACAATAAATGACTTAAGGTGGTAAAAGACTGGCCAGTGGTTAAGATTTTTGAATTCTTATATCACAATACTACTAAAAATTGATTGGCTCATTATATAGAGTTTTAGCTTATGGATTCCTCTTATGACCTTCTAGGAAGCCTCAATAAACCAACCAGAAGATTCTATCCTATTTTTTGAAATAGAATAGTACGTCTCCACAGCTGTTTGTTTCAGTTTTCTACTGTGAGTAACTTGAATCAACTACATTATGCGTAAGTTGACTTCCATGGGCTAGCCTGGTTATCTAAACCTCTACTGTTTATGAGGTTGTTTTTATAGGAAGTTGTTGAAGGGACTAAGATGACATCTAACCAAAAAAAAAAAAAAACCTGTTGCTGTTGAGTTGATTCCAACTCATAGCTGCCCTTTAGGACAGAGTAGAATAACCCATAGAGTTTCCAAGGAGCTCCTGGTAGATTAGAACTGCCAACCTTTTGCTTAGCAGTCATAGCACTTAACTACTATGCCACCAGGTTTTCCGAGATGACATCTAGCACCATTATATTCAAG